>OX422143.1:119342080-125246430 GCA_949129095.1 Volucella bombylans | reverse complement strand
GTACTGGAATTTGGGACAACCCCGATAATTTGCGGTGTGTCCCGTGTTCCTACATAAAGCACAAGAGAGTTGTTTCAGATGCTCCGTCCTTACCCAGAGCGCATTCCTCGGACTTGTGGTTCTTTCCGCACTTCACGCATCGAGGCTGCATTTCGCAGTTCGACGCGGCGTGCCCGAACCTTTGGCAGCAAACACATTGTAAAATGTTTTCGCTCCTCTTTAGTTTTTCCCAGTGTACAACCTGGTAGTCTAGGACTTTAATACTCCTTAGACCATCCAGATTGCTGATGGGACTCAGCTAGACTAGGAAAATCGGCAGTTGCCGCTTCTTCCTTTTGGCTCTGGCTGTGGTGAAAGGCTTGACCCCCACAAATTGGAGCCATTCGCACTTCTTCTGGACTTTCCTGATCATCTCAATGTCAGTGGATAGATCTTAAGTTTGCTGTAATATCTCATTCTCTTCCGTAAAAGTGCCGCATATGACACCAAAAATCACATAAGAACTATGAGTTCAAGACGTTTTTGACAATGCGTTAGAAAAAAAAAAACAGCTCGCTGGTAGTTTATGCATTCACGTGTTATAGTTGCACAGCATTTTGGAAAATTGCTTCTGCGGCGTTGGCTTGCAGTGCGTTGTTTAAGGAGCCATTTGATCCCATATTACCTTGCCTTCACTCTTTACTAACGTCAAAGGCTCGGTGAATTTGCTTCCTATACGGAAGGAGCAGCCCGTTCTACTTCATCATTCTGCGCAATCTGACTAGCTTGACAGAGATGCCATAACCAAACGTGGTTCTGTATAGTTTGTCTCTAAATACTGAGATATGCGGGTTTGAGATTGAGAAATCGATGGTGAGTATAAGCGTGGAGTTCTTTAGTTATTGAGTTCCTCTGCTATAGTGGGCTTATCGGCCCTAAAATCGCAGTGATTTGAATCCATCAGATATTCACACATTACGACAGAGAATATCTTCTATATCTTATGATGTAAGGAAGTTTGATGCCTGTTTAGGGGCCTCTTTTAGTACAATAGATCGGGCAAACAATGTTGAGGTTCTATTCATCAGGCATACTTTAATCCGAACATTTTTTCAGAATGAATTGGTATAAGCAATCTACCAAGTTTCGGTCACCACAGCTGTTTAACAGTCTGCAAAAATAGTTCTTGCATATCATCAGCAGCGACTATAATTCCACTTCTAAATGTCCTTGCTCATTTCGACGGCTTTCTGAAGGGGTCTCGTCGGATTAATACACTTTTTACTTTTTGTTAAGATTTCCGGGCAATATTTTTGGCGTAAACATCAATCCATTTCCACGATTAGTGGTTTTTCTTTTTTTTCTCTGGAGAAGCCGAAGTTCATTTATCCTTTTATACTCGTAGAGCGCAGCTACCCTTGCTTTTTTTATGCAGTGCCACTTCATTGTTGCGTCGTTCTATGCTTTGCTACGTGTACTCGTCAGAAGTTTCTGGACAGTTGTGGGATTTCTGAAGTATTCCTGGCATCGAGATCCTGCGATTTAAGAGAAATTGAGGCAAACTCAACCGTTAAGTGTTCTGGCGGTTGATAACGCAATTAACTTTAAGTTTAAGTTTAATCTTCTCGCGGTATTTATCCGTTATTGTTTCGTTTTTAAACTTCTAACATTCGGTGAGCAAGTAAATGAGTTCTGCATTCTCATTGACATCGACACCACAAATTTTGATGACATGTGTAGCATTTGCACACAACACGGCGTATACAAATCACTAGTTAACCCAAGGATAATTGTGAGTGCGACAGTGGCCAATGGTGACTGGTGGAAAGTGTACCAAGTTTGTTTATGGACTTCACTGCTATGATATATGGTGGTCGAAACTCTGCTTAATGCGTTTAACACCTGTAACTTTTATACGCAGATATGTATATGCAGACATAACTTTGCAATCGTTTGCAGACAAGGGCCTGATCGATGATTTGCGCATTAGATATGGGAGTTCAATTAATCCTTCTAAAAGTGTATTTACTAGAAGGGGGAAGTTTCCTTGTTTGACTCATCTAGTACCAGAAGTTATTATCATCCACTTTTTAATGAACTTACAAATGTGGATGTCATCCTGAATGGCAAAGTTCGGCATACCGCATTTATAACCTCCGAGGCGATGTCGGCTTTCTAGCAATGTAAAGAAGATTGCAGCCAGTCATACGGTTTCTCACCGCGGCGGATCGGCTATGGTAAGAACAGGCATAGCCTATGCCTCGGTGGATGTTTGGTGGAACAAAGTTCATTCAAATATGCTATTGCTGCTTTTATTTGAAAAAAAAAAATATTTACTTCTGCTGCGCTTTTCTTAGCACTTCTAACTCTGCTCCTCCTCCTCTTGAGTTTCACGTCGTATGCTCAACTTTCCAAGTCATGTCCTTTTAAAAAGCAAAATTATCTTTGGTACAATACGCTTTGGAGTTTTGATTTCTTGCAGTCAACGTATTTTGACTCTGACCTTATTCATATTCCGTCTGATGCAATGACACCAGAATTTCCTTGCTTAAGGCCTTGCAGAGCTCTCTTAGCACTTCCAGACCACTTCGAAAATGCAAGCTTTTTCCGAGTACAGTTGTCAAGAGGAATTTACTGAGTCTAAAGCTTTAGAATCGCCGGAAACGAAATCGCTGATGAACTCGCTAGGAAAGGGTAATATGAGATCTTCTCCGGTCCCAAACTTTCGCTGAGATTGGCCGCGTTCTCGGTTAGGACTTCGATTAGCAGTTAGGTTTCCTATGAGCATAAGGCCGGGAAACCAAATGAAGGACATATCTTAATAATCAGCGAATTTTCTATTGTACTTTAAGATTGCAGAATGCTTACGGCTATTTAAACGAGGGACTACGCTTTGCTGATCACCTTAATGTGTTATGTACCATAATATCCGGTTACTCTTGCTGTAAGAGTTATTACAAAACCGTGGATTTGAAACGTTCGGACATCTACGCGAATAATGCAGGAGGAGATTTTGCGTGAGTGTCGATTGCAACTTCATCAGTTTTTGACACTGGCATCAGCTCCACCTTGGTCTGTGGGGCGTGATCGTATTCAGCCTCATATTGCCTACTTGGGCTCTATGCGGATAGTTCCAAGGCGTTCACTAAGGTGCTGGAACCTCAAGACTTCTCACCTTAATCCGCCGCTAACATCAATTCCGGATCCAAATAGTTACTAATTTGGTTCTCTAGAGAAGTCACAGTACCATATGTCGCAGTTTGTTGACGCTAAAGGCCACCTTGTGGCTGGAAGTGCTAAAGCGACAACGACCGGCTTTGAAAGGCCAAGTTACGAGAATCGGTACCTTCTGTGAATCCCCAAATGATCCCCTTGCCCAGATCAAGGTGAGACTAGAACACCATATGCGAGACTTCGAACGGGTTCAAGGTGAGATCGAAGCGTTATCTGAGGATATCGGTGAAATATCCGAAGATGCACAATATCGGGTTGAATTTGAAAATTTGAATTTACTTGTTGATTCGTGGGTTACCTTGCTCATTTACGTGTTGTTAAAAAATTTAGATAGTGACAACAAAGTGTTATGGGTGCGCAAAATTAGCGAATTTCTAAAAGACTGCGTAAATGAGCTCGAAAGCTCGCAAGTGTCTCGTGCCGGGCGCACTAATTTAGCCAATCGATCTACTCCTATTGAATCTGAAAATCGTGTGCTCAGTGCTACCATACCTTCGTACTTTAAATGTAAACAAAAGCATTTGCTTTACCAATGCTCACAGTTCCGCGATCTGGCAGTTGCTACTGGGTGCGAATTCGTCAAAAATCATAAAATCTGCTCGAATTGTCTCCGGTCAAAGCATATTATAGACGAGTGTAAGTTTTCGAATTGCAAGGCGTGCGGTTTAAAACACAACACTATCCACCCCTCTACCTCAAATGCATCGCACGGGTTAAATGTAAATTCGACACAGTTATATCGGGAATATTTTATATTGCTGCCGACGGCAATAGTACATATAAAAAACAAATGTAACGAATTTCTGCCATGCAGAGCATTTTTGGACTCGGGCTCTCAGGCTACTCTAATATACCAAGAATGTCTGGGTTTAAAACGAAGTCACGTCAAAATTCCAATAGTCGGTGTAGGACAAAGTGGAAACAATCAGGGTACTCGCGGTCAAGTAAAGCTTGAAATAAATGGAGCGACGATTCGCTAAAATCCCTGGACTCAAGAATGAATACATGGATTTTATGCGTGAATATGAGCGTTTAGGCTATATGGCGCCGGTGTCCCAACTCGATCTTCATCGGCAGTCATTTTATTTGCCTCATCATGCGGTAATCAAGCCCAGCAGTGTGACTACCAAGCTGAGGGTGGTTTTTAACGCGTCATGCAAGTGCACTAATGGATTTTAATTAAATGATTACTTACTTGTGGTCCCAACCATACAAAATGACTTGTTTACGTGCACGATTAAGTTTCGCATGAATAGGATCGCGGTCAAGGCCGATATCGCGAAAATGTATCGGCAGGTTTTCGTTAACTCGGTCGATGCCCATTTTCAAAGGATCCTATGGAGGGAGGTGGTGACCGAGAGTCAACAACTTACGGAACGGCGTCCGCTTCATTTCATGCTACGAGAGTACTGAAACAAATTGGCATTAACAATGGACCGAATTTCCCAAAGGCTTCGGAGGTTCTTATCAATGAATTTTATGTCGATGATCTTACTTATTCATTTAAAAGCGTAGAAGAAGTATTACTTATTAAAAGCGATCTTAACCTCATCCTTCAGAACACCGGTATGGACCTCCGTAAATGGTCTTCTAATTCAACAGACTTCCTCAATACTATCGATGCCGAGCATCGGGAAATAGCCAGGCAGTTGTCCATAAATGCTGGAGGAGTGAAAACTCTGGGTCTTCTGAGGGATACTAAAAGCGACATTTTCAAATTCTCCGTTTCCATAAGCACTATTGGCCCGCAGGTGGTGTTATCGGAAATAGCTCGGATTCTCGATCCGTTAGGTTGATTACCACCCGTCTTAGTAAAAATGAAGGTCTTTATAAAGCGACTATGGGTCAAGGGTGTTGACTGGGATGAATACATTCCCTCGGAATTTTATAAAGAGTGGTTGGATTTCCTAACTGTCTTAACGGCCTTACAAACTTTGAGCATACCACGCTGGTTCCAGTCAAACTATAGGGTGTTAGTCGAGTTACACGGTTTCGCCGATGCATCGGAATCGGCATACGCGGCCGCAGTGTATTTTCGAGTTGTAGATGGTAAAAAGATTCGTATAAGCCTCGTCTGTGCAAAACCTTGTAATGGTCCAGCGCAACCTACCCTATCGATCCCGCGCTTAGAACTATGTGGCGGTTTATTTCTAACAAAGCTATTAACTAAGGTCGAGGAAGCTCGCGTATACAGACTCAAATACAGTGGTGTACTGGATTCAAAGATATCCGCGAAAGAGAAATGTTTTTGTAGACAACCGTGTATCACAAATTGCTTCCATTTGGAAGCATTGACCCATTTCTCGGGCGGTCATGGAAGGGACGAGGAGCCAAGCACTACAAGGTCTACATCGTTCTATTTCTATGCATGTCTACTAAGGCCATGCATCTCGAGATGATCTCGGAGCTTTCTTCGCCAGCGTTTATTGCAGCATTGCGTCATTTTGTTGCCCGCCGCGCCAAGTGCCACACCATGTACCAAAGCGATAATGGTACAAATTTTCTTGAGGCCAATCGCTAGATTCGGTAGCCCACTCCCATCTTCTTAAATCGGATAAATTTCAATATGATGTCTCTTGTGAGCTGTCTGCAAATGGAATCGCCTGGAGCTTCATACCTGCACATGGTCCGCACTTTGATGGCCTGTGGGATGCCCGTGTAAAGACCGTTGAATTTCATTTGAGAAGAGTTCTGGGGCAAGCTTGCCTGACTTTCGAGGAGTTTTTAACGATACTTTGCCAAATTGAAGCCTGTGCCAACTCTAGACCACTCTGTTCCCAATTTGAAGGATGCAGGGATCCGTTCACGCCTGCACATTTTCCTATCGCTCGACCGTATGCGAGTGTGCCTGAACCTGAGCTTTTATCGACCCGAGTTTCATTGGTAGACCGATGGCAGTATCCTCAGCGTCTTCATCAGGACTTCTGGCGTAAATGGTCTCAGGACTACCTAAGGCAACTTCAAAAGCGCCCTAAATGGTTGAAGAAGTGCAAGGTTACACAGCCCTACGAAATCGTCGTCCTCATAGAGGACAATCAACTGCCGTGCCAATGGCTCACCGGAAAAATCACAAGGACGTATCCCGGACGAGATGGTCTAACTCAATTTGCAACGGTTCTCACCGCTAACGGAGAAGTAAAGCGCCCGATCTCTAAGATGTGTCTTTTTTGACGAAGGGTAGTTGAAAGTACAAAGCTGTACCTAGGTACAGTCAACATAGAGATTAGCAATGATGAAACCTCTTAGTGAAACCTGGAAAGATTATTCCTCTAGACTGTGAAACGGTGATGACGAACTGCATTACACCGTCATGCAATATGAATCATTCAACCTGGACGAAGGCAGAAAACATTTTTTTCACCCAACCAAATGATATCAAGACATTAATGTCTTAAGCTACTACTAAGCCCTATAGACTAACTATGCAGGATGACGATAGATAATTCATGATGATCGGAAATGACAAAACAGAGATTTTCAATGTTGAAACAGGACTTTACCAAGGCGATGCGTTTTAATGTGATTTTTCAACATTGCTCCTTAAAGAATTATGCGTAACTCACAAGTCAACTCTAGATGCATCATCTTTTAGAAATCTGTTCAGTTACGCATATGACATTGACATAATGAAAGGAACAAGCGAGGTGTGTAAAGAAGGTTTTAGCGGTTAGTGAAGAAAAAACAAAGTACACGCTACCCACAAAAGACATACAACAGCAACATTTAGGTAGAAGACGTTACGACAGCTAGCTACAACATTGAGGCACAAGACACTGATCATTCCAAACCTGCTTTATAGCGTAGAAGCTATGACACTGACAAAAGCGGATGAAAATGCTTTCGGGCGCTTCGACAGAAAAGTTCTTAGGGTAGTTTTCGGTAACATTTTCATCAATACAGGATGGAGGAAACGTTTTAGCAGCGAACAGTAAGGGTTGTGCTGAGGTGACAACCTCGTCAAGAGATAACCCGGCTTACATGCACAGCGCCTCAGCCTGGAATATTTTCGACTCCAACCCGGAGGGACAACGCGGTAGAGGATGACCTCATCTTAGGTGGCACACACAAGTATAATATAAGGAAATGTCCCATAACTTTGTCCAAATATGCCCACAAATCTTCATCCTTCTTTTAGAATTTAGTAAATGATAGCCTCAGGTTATTATAAATTAAAACTGTGGGCCATGGCCTACCTCCTAAGATTGGTCCCATTTCTGGATATTTCGCAGTTTAATTCCTTTATACTCGTATCCCTTTAATCATAACAACATCAAATAAGTACTACAAGAAGCCCCGCAACTACCTTCTCTTAAAGGACGATTGGATGTGAAAAAATCAATAAGCCATGCAGTCTGGAATACCCAATCCCTGCTTGCATTGGTGCAAGTATTCTCCAAGAATTATAAATTCCCAAAAGTTTCTTCACATCACGTCGCAGTGTTGGAATTCCAGCACCTCAATTAATAATTTTTTTTTTTTTTTTGCATTCATTGCGGCATATACAATAAATTACGAGACTCCCTCTAACATCTTTACAATTGTGAAATTTCTTTCGAAATCGTATCTTTTCCACATTTGCTTAAGGCAATGTGAATTCGAAATTATACCCAAATACATCCTTGCACAGTCATTCACTCAGAAATACTTGGGATTCCTTGAAAACTCTACGGACGGAGACAGAAGTCTCTTAAAATGTTTATGGTCAGGAAAGTTTTTGACGCCATTCAAAAGTATTTACCTACACCAGTTTCAATCTCCCAAATCACAATATATGTACATGAGGTCACTACCGCATCCAAAGATTTTCGTAATTTAGATAAAATCCAAGACGATCCCACTCCATACTATGTACGTAAGGAGCTGTTATTTGCATATCTTTTCATTTACAAACTACTACCACCGAAGAAGATATTCTTTTCATTTTCGCACAGAATGAAATGTAGATCCAAAGCTGGACTGAAAGCCCTGTGATGTGGTGACTGTGAGAATTTCAAAGACTGTCCACAATTTTGGTAAATTAAACTTGGATAGAGCTATCCATGGGGCTTTGATTTATTCCGCCTAGAATTGCTCTATCAAAGGGAGTCCCTAATTCTCCCCAAAAGGGTGTTGTCAGCTGGCTTTCTACACGCACGGAATAGCATATAATTCAATCAACTATCCGTTCGCATATAGGCAGGTGAAAGGGTTAAATCCACCCCTGACCAGTTGAATATAGGTTTTCAATCATTTAAAACGAGCCGGGCTATCCACTTCTAACTTCTGCATACGGCCATCAATAGTGGTTAATAATTCCGTGAACCATGAATACGACCCAAGACCTAAAAATATCGATTGCATTAGTCTTAGATGAGCAGGGCATTAGCTGTAATTAAGGCACAAAAACTAGAATTATTCCGGTACACGTGAAAGTGTTGGAAGTATGTACCTACATGAGAGCCAGTCAGCACAGCACCCTTTTCCTATCCTCATGACTTATGCACGGGGTCAAAAATCCCTTCCATCATGTACGAGTACATACGGATAGATGCGCGGCATGGCCACTTAATGTGTTATTTATGCCATGCCTTAAAAAAACAATGCCAACACGGGAGTTTTATCTGAAAATTTAATGTATTGTCGTTGCTACTCTTGAGCTAATCTACGAGTTCATATACCGAAGCTAGTGGTCCTGGTGGTGGTGGTGGATTTGGATACACCCTTTTTCAGCTGAACAGAAAGCAGGTTTAGTTACCTTTTTCAGTTCTTGAGCATTTCCAATGTCCAGCGCACAGCAGCAGCACGACCGACGACGGAAAATGTTCGAAATTCATTTCAATTATTATCACGTGACATTAAAGGAGCATTAATGAAGGCAAATGTAAATAAATTCCACTCTTGGGTCATATTTACTTGGGCCAAGTTTGTAAATATTTACGAATCCCAAACCATGGTACTATGGTTTTTCTTAGATAAGTGTATCCTTTTACAAAAAGAGCTTGAGGGAAAGGAAAGTAGTGTACTTTCGCACATGGATTGGAACAGCAAGTGCCATGTGTGCTTAGTTCGTTCGGTCAATGTTGTATCAGATGCGGGGAGGGGATAACCTGGTGCAAATATCCACCCTTATCTTTAAGCTTTTTTCAAATGGATAATTGCTGTCTGTAGTGCTGGGTCGAGTATGAAATTTAATTAAGCTGTTACCTTTTGCTTTACTTTAAAGGAGCGGCGACAGTTTTTACTGCAAAATGGAGAAAGCTTTTGAATTTATAATTCCAAAAACTCATCGAATGTGATTCCACATCTACTCGTACGTGAAAATAACTACATATAAAAACCGTGGAGGTCCAAAGACTGTTTTCAGAGAAACCATGCTAACACTAGCAGAAAGTTACTGCATCTTGGAAGTCGTCGACGTGGCAAGCATACTCTATCGAAGTTTGCTATCTGGGACGACATTCCGATACTGAGATTCGTAGATGAAACAAACATTGACATTGTTTAACACCAAACGAGTCAGTCAACTTCCTCTTCCTCATGAAGAGAGCAACCTCAGTTTTTAGAGAAATAATTGAAATTCCATTCTGGGCATATAAGGTCTCCGGATGCATTCACAAAACAGTTTTCCTCCATGTTTTCAGCAAGAAACTGATATGGACGAGTAGGTCTGAAACTGTTTTCGACTCAATAATCATATCTTCCGATTTTCGGCATAAAAGGTGTGCTCTCTAGTATTTTCCAAAAATTGCGTATGTAGACGAATGTAGTGAAGAATTTCTTTACAGCTGGCAGCAATTGGAGTGCCCAGATTTTTTGGATAAATAATACACAAAGAAATTAACACAAATATTTAGAAGTAGTTTCAGGCATACCTATGTATGTCCACCACGGCTGCGTCCGTGGTGATCCTGCAAAGCGCATTCTAGAGGTAAAATTTTCGACAACTTTTTGGAGCAATCCCGTATTACTCGAACAATTTTTTACTCCAAAACATCAACCGTTGCTTGTTTATCAGCTCAAACTAAATACGTGATGCAGCTAGACAAAAAATAATCTAATGTTATCAAAACGCCCTATCTTGATGGCCAATTTACGAGTTCATTCCTTAAAATGACTCTATTGCCATATGGTGTTTCAAATAAAGCGATGTTTACGCTAGTAGTATGGGGAGGTTCACGATTCTGCTGGAATCATAGTTTCTCCATATGTCACGCGAATTTGGGACCAAACAATCGTTGATCATCACGTTTTACTGGTGTCTATTGACAGTAACTTCTTCATTTTTGAAGAAATAAGGCCAGAAGGCTACCGGCGCACAATGGTTTCCAGGCGGGAACAACTTCGAATATGAAATAGATTTTAAGTTATGTTAATATGGTTTTTTTGATTCTACATAAAGAGTTTTCCAATAGGGACTTGACAATTTTGAATTTAATTTGTGAACTCACTCTTTCACTAATCATCAAACTGTCACTGTCAATTTATTCAGTAAACTCAACATTTTCATGATGGTAAATTACACGAACGAGCAATGTCTGCAAATTATAAAAATTTTCTACCGAAATTTGGAGTCGGTCACTGCAACTTTAAGAGCGTTAACTCCAATTTTCGGTCGTAATTCTCGCCCTAACAAGTTTAGTGCAAAAATTTGAGTCTACATATTCGTTGTGTGATATTGCCGTGTCAGTGAGAAAACGGGTTAGTCGAAGTGTCGAAAATATTGCTGCCGTTCAGGCGTCCGTAGCAAACGATCCAAATTAGTCAATTCCACGGCGTTCTCAAGAATTGGGCATCGCTCAGACCACATTATAGAGTATTTTGCGTTCGACCAAGCAGGCTCAAGAATTGAAGCCGATGGGCCATTTGAAGCGACGTACGTTCTCCGATTGGGTTCTGGAGAAGATGCGCCAAGATGATGAATTTTATCGCAAAATCATCTTCAGTGACGAAGCTCATTTTTAGCTCAATGGGTTCGTCAATAAGTAAAATGTGAGTTATTGGTCGGGTGAAAATCCACATGTGCTTCACGAATCACCACTTCATCCACAAAAAATAGCTGTTTGGTGCGGTTTGCATGCCGGCGGCGTTATTGGGCCATATTTTTTCGTCGACGATAACGATCGTCACGTTACTGTGAATGGTCAGCGTTATCGCGCCATGATCGACGATTATTTTTATCCCGAATTGGAAGATATGGACTTGGACGACATGTGGTTTCAACAGGATGATGACACAAGCCATACAGCACACGCTACAATCGATTTATTGAAGAGTAAGTATGGTGAGCGTGTTATCTCAAGAAATGGGCCAGTCGGTTGGCCGCCTCGTTCATGCGATTTAGCACCGCTTGACTATTTTCTGTGGGGCTATGCTAAGTCATTGGCCTATGCCAACACGCCGACGACGTTGGAAGAGCTCAGAGCCAACATTGAAAGCGAAAAAGCGGCCGTTTCGACCGAAATGTGTGGCCGAGTCGTTGGAAATTGGGTCCAAAGAATCGACCGCTGCAAACGTGCCCGCGGTGGCGATATGAACGAAGTCGAGATCCATTCATAAATGTTTTGATTGTACTTCAAGCCGATAATAAAGCTTTTGAAATATCTCAAATGGTTTGCCCTTTATTTAAAAAAAGTTGTCAAGTCCTTATTGGAAAATCCTATATATATGCAAAGAAAATACAATTAATGTCTTTTTTTTAATCATTTGAGTCCGGAGAAGAGTGGCTTTTTTTCCAAGATTTTCGAAATTTAAGTTTTGATACGATTATTTCCTTTACTTATAGCACTCATGTTTGTACAAGAAAAACTTAATTTTATTAATTGAATATTCGTCTTTAATAGTGCAATTACCGTATATCAATTCTTTTTATCCTAAAAGGTGTCCAGCGGAAAATTGTCAAGTTTAACATTAAATAAAAAAAAAACTACGGCATTATTCTCATATTTTATTTCTACAAAATGGAATTTGATAATGCGGATTTTGTGTCTAAAAAGTAGTATCGTCTAAATGCTTTCCATTCTTCTCAACACACTCTTGCAATTGGACTCTTAAATTTGTGGAAATGCGAGAGCAAAGCGTTGTTTCAAAGCCAGCAATTTCATGGCGGATATTTTCTTGTAGCTCCTTTGTTTTAAAAGGAAGGCTATCAAGCCTCGTCTAAAAAGTCCGCTAGGTGAGTTCCATGTCAGACCATAATTGCTCTGGTTAACCTGCGATTCAAGATCACTCACTCGAAATTGCACCCACCTGCTCGAAAAAAGAAACTTCTGCACATTATCCATTCTATAGTATAGCAGGTGGGTGCAATTTCGAGTGAGTGATCTTGAATCGCAGGTTAGTTAGAGCAATCATCTTCTTACAATTATGGTCGAACATGGAACTCACCTAGCGGACTTTTTAGACGAGGCTTGGTCGCCGATTTGCTGTCTTCCTTCTAAAACAAAGGTGAGCAGCCCACATAAACGCTTCCTGTACGGTGGTATTTAATTCGTAGTTTTTTAGGTTGGGCTATAGGAATCTGTAAAAAAAAGGAACTGGGCCCGTACTTAGTAGCTGCGTCGGATCTCCCATCTTCTTCTATCCATAGTCCTCACAGCACGTCAAGCATTTAATAGCAAAGAATCTCCAGATTTATATATATTATTGGCTGGTTGACATTTATATGTTGTTGTAGTTTTGCTCTCAAAGCCTCGAGGCATAACATTGCCTCGAATCACTACCTTGTTGCAGCCAAGGTAAGAATGCAGGTTTCCCAATCTCCACAATAAAGAAGAATTGCTGTAAGAAAGAAAATATAGCGTAGAAAAGCAGTAATTGCAAGAGACCGCCAGAATCTTTGCCCAACGAGTATCCCGAAATCTCTCCATAACTCCTATGCAGCCAGCATCAGATACGAAGACCAGTGACAATGATGCCAATGCAACATCAGAGACCATTAGAGTGCTGAGTTTTACACAACCACCATTAATAAATTCTTAGTTTCATGAAGAGCTGGGAACAACATCGGCTTCTCCAGAAGAAGAAAAAAACCATAAAAAGCGCGCGATCGAAGATATTGAGTCTAATCACCATATAAAATTAACGTGTCAAGCCAAGAAGATGAAGAAGGAAACCTTGTAGTAGAGTCATAGTTGGTGCTGAGAATATGGAAAATTGCGAATAGATCATTAAAATTAGACGACTATAGCCAAAAATTCCGCCCACCTGACCAAGGCTGAGTAAGGATAGCAGTATCTAAATTGAAATACATCAAGCCAGCTGGACGTAACGGGTTACCGGCCGAGGTATTCAGAGCAGCCGGAAGTAACTTTGTTGAGCGCATACACCAAATGAATGGAATCTCAGCATCGTTTGCTCGCTCCAGAAAAAGGAGAACTCCTCAACTACGCCAACTAAAGAAGTATAAGCCTCCTTAACATTGCGTATTAGATCTTACCTGCCATATCGTGAGAACGTCTTCATCAAAAACCTGCTTGGCTTTATCAGTGTGGCTCAGACCAAGGAGTTCATAATCGACTAAATTTGTATACTCCGGCAGATTCTGGAAAAAATTCAAAAAACCCAAATGATATCCACCATTTTTCCAACGATTTAAGGAAAAGAGATGACCTACATATATTGATTGTTGGCATCCCTACCAAACTCGTCCGTCTGTCCAGAATGTCGATAGAAAACGCTTCCTGCTTCGTCAAGGAGGGGGGATATGGGAATTGATGCATATGTTCGCGCCGAACTCTAGAGCCGCCTACGTAAATAAGTAAGATTCAACAATCCTAGTAAATGGAACATGGATGAAATACACTGGTCCGGTCCTTTCCTGAGTGCTCTGATCGAAAAAAATAATAATATCTGCAATGTATTTTCCCCGATGAGCTATATCGGCTTTGAACGAATTCCTCTTATTTCTATTTGGTTCTGACCTTAGACTATTTTTAGATTAAGCAAAATGTTACATGAATAACGACTTAGAGACTCAAATCAATTAGAGTGCCCCAGCATATAAAAACTCGATGCATACAACATAACGTCAACATGTTGTTGGAAGACTAAGGCTAATTCAAAGTTAACACCTTCCATCTATTCAAAGTAAGAGAATTCACTTTAACTGGCATATAAAAGTAATTGTTATCTTTCCAATTGGAGATCTCGAAGGACTTTTTTTGCCGCCCCTATCTATTGAAAGTTAAAAAAAAAAAAAAACAATTCTAAGAAATCCGATGAAATTCTTCGTCATAAAAACAATTATCCCTTAATTCTTTAATCCCTAGTGAAAAGGAGAGAAAAAAAGTAATTTCGTCTAGGCCTCTTTAAATGGAGAATTGAAACAATTCACCCCAACCCTCCCAAAGGCAATAAATGTTTTCTAAAAAAGCGGAGTATAGCAAAGATGTTGGAAGAGAATCCATTGTCATTAACTTGGACTGCAGTGCTAATCCAAGGAATATTTACTGGGACTAGAACTTCCACTGGAGAATGAGTCAAGTCCTATCCACCCTCTGTCAAACTTATGACGTTTGCCTGTGTGGCCATCAAGGGTGAACATTTAAAAACAAAAAAAAAGAGTGGGCAATTCCCTCGGAAAAATGAACCGACAACAAAAACCAAAAAAAAGAAACACAAACATCGTTTTCATTTTAATTTTCCTGTGAATGACATAAATTTAATATATTTCACAGCAAAGTATTCTTGGGCTGCGACATCCTTTAGAAAGTACATACTCGTGTGCACTGAATTTCAAGATGTCCAGATGCGATGTGAGTGAATCGAATGAAAAAAGATTTTCATACACCCAATGCCAGGATGAACAATTCGAATTTTCCAAAATATACATATCAACAGTGATACCAAAGGATACTCTTTTGTAAAGAAGGATACCAGCAGAATGCAAATTGAAAATGATTTCTTTGGTGTGGGCTTGAGAAGTGGTATGTAATTTCTTTCAATTACTACAAGTAAGTGGTCTCATGCCTTTGGTTTGTTTGAAAGGATAAAATGCAAATTTTCAAATCGACTTTAAGGAATGCTTCTTGTAAGGCGGTTCAAGTGGATTCTCCCTAGTCTACACCAGCTCCAAAAGTTTTTGTGTGTATGTAGCTATTATGGGATTAACACACATCAACCCAACACACTTGACCTTCTGGCACTCCCCCAGTTTGAAAAGTTTCTTAAGACATTCACAAGTTTAATGGATGTTATCGGGGGACGGGATTACAACATATCCTTGACACTACCTACACCATCATCAGCATCAACATCAACATCAGCATCAGCATCAGCATCATCGGTATGCTGATGATTACTGTCCGAAGAGATTTATTCTGTCTTCCGCTGTAATGGTGCGCCTCCCTTTAGAGGAAATTTCTCAGTTGGGTGCGCAACCTATTCAAAAGGATTATAAGGATGCGAGTGTGTATGTTGTGTTTTCTTAGAAGTTGCAGTTTTCTTATGATGTGGTCACTAAAGACGCACTGACCGTTAACGAAAATATCTTCAACGTTATGGCTTCCCATACCCACTTAGTGTTTTACAATATCCGAAGTCTGTTTTTGATGTCATGCGATAAAATTTTACTATTTAATCAGCATCAAGGAGTTGTGGGAAATTTGCATTCAAAAGGAAAACGTCTGAAACGATGTGAATTTAAGAGAAGTGGCATCACGAGTATTTCATTGGGATTTCGAAATCAATAAGTCTAACTTTTGGGTCTTCGAGTATCTGTGAATCCTTGCATTGGAGGACTTAATAATTTTGAAAGATAACTGGGTGGAGCTGTAAGCATCTGGCCTTTAAACTGAACATTTCGTTGGAATGTATAAATGTTTTGAAAGGCTTGGCAAATGTTCGAGATCCTTCCTTACTTAGGTAGCCTAGAGTCCGAGGAGAACCTGTCCACAATCAATAAACCTGTCCAGTTTGGATAATCTCTCACCAGCTGTCTAATGTGTTACAATCCAAGTTGGTTGAGCTACTCTTCCACTTGCGTTCACCACCTTAGATGCGCCACCTATGAATCGGAGCTGTAGTGTCCATTCGGTCAGCAAGGTCCAGTCAGCTCATCTGCGAAGGAGGATGAAAAACTGTGGTATAAGAGTATATTATGGTGATTGCTTATTGGCATGCGGAATTGCCACATGCGGCAAACTTAGGAAAGAAGATAAAGACGGCACCATCAAAGAATGTTTCTTCATATAGGCAATGTCCGAAGTACGATAGTACGGATAGAAAAGGAAGAAATCTCTGGTAGAGCAGCTGGTAAGCATATATTATGAGCTGGTGATCCAAGATATTAAGAAATTGTATTCCAGGAATAACATACGGAATTTTAACCAAGAACGTATCCAGGCAAGAAGACCTGTACAGAATCTGTATATATGAAGATTGAGATCTTGTAGTGGAGTCACAGTCGGTGCTGAGAATATGGAAAAATAAATACAGGCCACTGCACATTCCGCTATTAAGCTGAATTAACCGCACCAACTCATTCCTCAGACTTAGTCGGAAGAGTGTATGCCTGATGAATGGAATCTCATCACCGTTCGACCGATCCACAAAGAAGGAGACCACCTAAATTGCGTCAAATATAGATGTATAACATTGCATACAAGATCTAATCTAACATATTGTGTGTATGCCTTATACCCTTCATTAACAACCTGATTGACCTCTACCAGCGCGGTTTCAGACCAGGTGCACAATCGTCCAAATGTTCAACTCCTGTATATCTGGTTTTGGCACCTCTACCAAGCTCGTCCATCTGTGAAGAATGACGATTGAAAACGATAGTGCTCCGTCAAAGTCGGTAAAGTCTCAACCGAGACCTCTGATATAAAAAAAAGGTTTTTTACAAGGTGAGGCGCTGTCTCGTGACTTCTTTAACATCATACTTGACGGAATTGGGCGGAACTCAAAAGCGAATACTACAGTCAAAATCTCTCCAAAGTCTACGCAACTATTAGCGTAGGTCGATGATACCGACATAATTATTCCCTTAACTGTCTTATTCCGTATGCCATTCTGTCCATAAGCTTTGGTGTCTCGTGCTTCGTCTCCGACGTGCTTGAAAACATGCATTTTTCGCTCGCTATGGAGTACCATACATACAATAATAGTAGGCCTATTAACCAATGCTGCTTATTTCCCCCCTGTGTGTTTGGATTCAACGTCATGGAGAAGAACTTGACGTACCCTAAATGGCAAGTGGATGTAATCGGCAATGTCTGTTTACAACAGTTTCTAGATGGTGTTACCAATGTAGAAATCCACCTCCGCGTAAGGAGAGGAGGAATCTTCTGCACGTAAATTATTTAAACTAGCTAAACATGTACTTTGAAATCAGAAGTATCACATACATGTCAAACCAATGAGCAACTAGACAGTTGTAAGGCGGAGAACAAAGAATAGTCAGCTTAAAAAGGCCAAAACCAAAATCCCACCTGTTCGGCATGCTCTCTAAGCTGTTTTAAAACTATCTTAGCTATTATCTTGGCTACAGCTGAATGAACGCATATTCCTCGCCAGTTCCCATATTCCATCAAATTGCCATTCTTTGGAAGCTTCCTTTAGAGCGCAGGAGCTGTTGAAGTAACCCTGCCTACAATGGCGCCGCTTGAAAAAGCTCGTACTATCAGCTACTACATTTGTGTTGTCGGGAATCTGGTGTTGTGGCATGCTCACTGGAATTTGGGGTTATCATGCTGTAGCCTAAATTATTTGGCACTAACGCGAAATGTTCCATCCATCTGTTGAGCTGATTGTCATCCGAAATCAGCAGACTGTCATCTAAACTTTTTACTGGATGTCATTTAGAACTCCGACCATCAGCAAGTTCTTTTGTGATGCTATAGACGGTCCTAATGTCACACCTGATATCTGCTTCTTCAGCTCTCGAGGCCAGTGCTTTGATGTATGAAGGTTTGTCGCGTCGGACGCTACGCTGCACTTCCTTCCTCTTTACACGATTCTGGGCTCACATTTGGTTGTCCTGCGGATAGCCCTCGAATCCGAGCCTTAAGTAAAATATGCTCATAGATCCGTCTCCATGTGCTGTGACTTGTCTGCTTTATACCGATGTAGGCAACTGCCCCAGATACAAAACACGCTTTGAGCTGCTGATTGTTTCTGCTTCTGTGGCAAGATGGTCTCTAATTTTTGGGGATTTCGAAGTTTGTCGGTATTGTGCCTTGTAAGTCGAATTATGTTTGGGCGGTTGCTATTGACGGATGCAGTACCATCGCCTGTAGTGGCTAACATAAGAGCGACATTCCGATCTCGTCTTTACGTTTGTTTCGGACATCTTATCGCAAAATTGTCGATTTGGTTTGACGTTCGCTGCCTGTTAGATGTAACTTAAATAATCTTGTAGCAGACCTTGTGTTTGAACAGAGTGCCTCCGATATTGCAGAAATTGCGGTTGGTATTGCAGAAATCTACGAACCGTTCCCGATTATCATTGCGGTCTCCGATGCCGTGAACTCCCATTACGTTTTCAGGTGCTGTGTTCTCGTTGCTTACCTTAGCGTTGAAATCTCCCATTACGATTACGATGTCTGCATTAAGTTGTGAGATGCGTCAAGTTGTTTTTTTCGTCCTCAGTCACGGCTTCCATTGGCGCATAGCACTGGATATCACTGTACGGTTTCCAAGATATGAGGTTGCTTCCTGCTGTTGGCGTTAGTATCAGTGTTAAGACGGACTCTCAAATGCTTCCGGCTAATTTTCTGGAGTAGGACAAGACGGTGCTTTTTGTGGGCGAATGGTATTAACCGGCATGCCAGCCATCTTATCTCGCTTAGCCCCAAGGTGTCCATAATATTTATATCGTGAGAACTCTCGCTCAAGTTGGAGGAATCTGACCTTCTGGGGATCTTCGTTTAATGCATTGAGGAGCGCCCTAACATTCCAGAATCCTATTGTTGTCCGTAGTCGATAGCCAAAGGTCGCCAACAAAATAACAATCCGTATCCGATGTTTGTTGTGGCGTTTCGGAGCAATAATTTGTTTTTTACAGTTGCGGTTCATTGTGCCACAGACCAACACTAATCCTGTTTTTTGACGTAAGAAGCTTACCATTTGTACCCTTCACTTCGCATAAATTTCCAGATCACACGGAAGTGTAGAGTAGGGCTTGCTAACCGAGCAACAAAATGTTCGACTGTTGAAGCTTCTATCTGTTTATATGGTGAACCAACATCTATCAGGAGATGTTACTTCTACGACGACTCATCGTTGCTGGGCTTCAGGCCGAAAAAGTTGAAAATTTTCTATATTTAGGAAGCATCGCCTGCACCATGGCACCGAATTCCATGTGGGCAGCAGAATTGGGAATGCTAAAGCTTCGTTTGGAATGCTATCAAAAATCTACAAAAGCAATGTTCTCAGCACAAAATCATGCTGAAACTATTCAGATCCAATGGAATCAGTTCTACTATACGGGTGTAGTACTTGGAAGTGTACCAACATTGTCACTCGAAGACTGCAAAAAACCGCATCTCGAACGAAAAACTTTACCTGAGAACAGGTCTGGAACCTATAGACGTCACCATACGGAGGAGGATGTGGCAATGGATTACGGCGTGAAAACGGCTCTATTACGGGATATGTCATACAGTGGAATCCACTGCAATACTGTGGAATACTGCAATCAAGATAGTGAGGAATTAGCTCTCTAAGACCAAAGATAAATGTTGGTTTCGTGTGCAGTTCGAAAGCAGATTGTGATTCATGTATACAACAGCACAAGGACATTTCGAAGTAAGAACTCAAAAATATGAATAAATTTGTTTTGGGTTGGCTGTACCTCCTCAAGCCGGAAAGGGAAGATCTACGACGTCGGTACATCATTTGACTGATGGCCTGAATTCACTGCCAAGGTCTGTGAGAAAGAATTCTAGTAATGATCTAGTCTTCCAAAGTGGCCTCAGTGTTTTGCTATGCTGAATCACACAGGAAAAACTGTTACAAAACTCTTAGCAGACAACTTTTTTATCATCATGATGGTGCACTGCATATTCGTTTTGATTAACGACCAAAAGTTAAAGCGCATATGTGTCATAGGGTAATGCTGCGACTGGATCTAGAAAAGTGTAATTTTTTTGACCTTGGCTGCAAGGAGAGAAAGGAAAGAAGAAAATAAGAATTAACCAAGAATAAGTTCAATTTTTGTTTTTTATTCCTTTCATGTTCGTTACACCAGAGATTACCCATCGCTTTCAGTTGCATGCTTGCGGAGGAATGAGCATGTATCGCATTATCATAAAAAAGTTATTTGGGAACAGTTACAAACATCATGAAGCTAAATGTGATATGTAACCTTTTCTACAGAGCAATAATCCGCTCTTGCTGATTAAATAGAAAACTTTTCGATACTTGACCAGCCCACGCATGCATGACTTGAGTTCTTCCTTAGATGTCGAGCTAATATTGAAAACGGATACATCAACTTTTTCCGAATAAACCAACGGCCTCTCCAATCGATTTACTTTCTCCGTCCCTTTTTGTTGGAGTTTCTTTTCACTTTTGGTTTCGGAAATTTGTTCGTCCTCATTTGCATACTTTAAAATGCATCCGATACTTAAAATTCACAACAGACTCGTCGTATATGATAAAAGTTTACACCTAAACCAGCTAGATGAATGGAGAAACCTTTTACTAATGAAATTTAACCTTCGGCTCTAATGAGGGATCGTATGCACGCATGCATAATTCAATTTCTCTATACAAAACCTTCGTTTTGGTAACATTTTTAACATTCCAAAAAGGTATCTGCCTTTGGATCTACATATGTAGTCCTTGTGAGGCTTTCGTAACCATATTTGCTTAATATTTTCACATTTCTTTTTGATTGATTTTACGTTGGAAAAATTTGAATTTTACGAATACGTTTTTGCCATTTCATCATGATGTGCAAATCCACTTTAAAGGTCAGAGGTGTGTACCTTAAAACCCATACACACTTCAGTATGTGTTGTGCATCTTCTTCCCAACAAAGGACACTAAATTTCTTCCTTTTTAGACAAATGAACTATTACCCTGAAGCGCACCTAATGAACTTACAACCCTGACTTGTTCACCTAAACAAACCATCTGCGACTAATACTAACATCGGCACACACAATCCCTTAACCTCATGTGGTCGATAGCAATCAAGGAATACTAACTTCTAAGTTTTCCACCTAAGATTCAATTATAAATTTTCACAAAGTCACTGCAGATGTGATGGAGGTAAGTAAGTAAGTGGGGTTGTTTGTAACATAATGTGATTTACTGCCCCAAGATTGCCGGTAAATTACAAAGGATCCATGAGTGATGTCCTGACATCTTCAAATTTATCAATTTCAGTAAAATTTCACAAGTGAAGTCCATCGTAGATACAAGTACATTATGTGCGTATCTATCGAGAAAAGGTTTTGTAATTTTTCATAGATTCTTGAACAGTTCCCCTTTAGCAATTATTTTCACGAATGTACAATAATTCTGAATAGAAGTCTAAGTTTTTTTTTTTTTTAATTCCAGTCCTTGGGCCCTTGAGATTGTGGGAATTATTTACGTGTCACATTATCGGAGCAATAAGCTAAAATCATAACACGAATCTTGAATTAGCATATTAAGAGCTAAGCCCACTACGTATTCGCACTTAAGTGTCGGGAGATTGGTGGATGGATGTCTGGTGTGGTTTTTTTTTCATTTTTTTCTTCATCATCCATCCTTTGGTGTGAGAGACTTTATTGTCCAAGGATCAATGCACACCCTTGTAAGGATTCCGGTGCGATGGGCACAATGTTAAAAGTGAGCAAGAGTGGAGTTCAAGAAGCGTAAAATTATGTAAATTAATTTCACGCCTTTTTAGATGTAATGGGACTTGGGGCATTGGCCTTCTAATACTTCTGTGGAGTTTCAATGACACTCTTATCTACTTGGCAAGGTTTTGAGCGGATTTAAGGTTTTTTTTTATCAAAATATCAAAGTGTTTTATGGTCGTTTGCAATGGGGTGTTTACAGAGTCAATGGGTCTCAGGCGGATGGATAGCTTATGTCAATATGTATTAAATGCGCTCAATTCTACTGGGAGGCTGGGGGAGGACTTTTTTGTCAGTTTCTCAGGTTTCGCTGCAGTTGTTTCTAGGTAATAAAGACATTAAATCAAGTAATCTTAAAGAAGAAGGAAGATTGAGGGAGATACTTAGGAAGCAGTTCCATTCGTGGGCATTATTTACTCGTAGCTTTTTTTAACATTGCAAGCCTTTAGCAATATCAGCATGGCGATTGCCATACAAAGCGTAGACACACAAGATTAGCCTATATCAGACCAAAGCAAGTTTTTTCTCTACGGGTACGCTGCAATTGATTGGAATAGAATTTCAGAAAAGCTTAGCCAACTTCAGGTTGGCGAAATGTGCCTCAAATGTTTCTCAACAAACACTCGTGGATTTTCTGAACTCCATATTAGATAATTTAGACCATTAACAAAACCATCTAGATGAAAATGGGCCTCATCGCTGAAGATAATTTTGTTTGAGAAATCAGCATCCAATTTTGTTGTTCCGTAATCCATTCAATGTACTCTCTTCGCTGTGCGTGATCAGTAGGCTTCAGTTCTGTAGCCAATTGCATTTTGTATGCATGAAGATGCAAATCTTTCGTAAGAATACGCTGTAGAGCACTTCTCGAAGTGTCCAATTGATGTTCCTGGACTCTCAGTAACACTCTCACTAACTGCTTCAATGTTTTGAGCTGAACGACTTGTTGAAGAACGGCCAGAGTGTCTAAGATCACTAATTAATCCCGGCTTTCTGAATTTTTGAATTAATATCTTCATGGTTGATGAAATTAAATCACTATTCCGACCATATTTTGTACAAAAATTTCGCATTGTAGCTGCCAAACCTTCAATATTTTTAAAATATTGTTCAACAATGAAAACGCGGTGTTCTTTCGTGTAGCGCTCCATACCTAATGACCCTGAACTGTCAGCTGTCACGTCTTTATTTTTATTGGCAATTTACTTACGAGTACCGTGCATTTTGGGACACCTTTTAGAAGTGCTTTACTAACCTGTTGTAAACTTTTAACCAAAAACATTAGTTTTTTGCACAAAATAGTTTTATTAACATTTAAATTATTTGTCTACATAGTCTTCGTTTAAATCTATACATTTTTGGTAACGTGGGACGAGCTTTTGTATACCCTCTTTAAAAATGGCACCGCCAGTGCAGTTTTTCAGTTTTAAATGCATTTTATTTTCTTAACACTAACTCTTACATTCTAACAAAAAATACTTAAATGCTAGCTTAAAATTACTTAACAATCTTATACTAACTTACTGGCCCCATACAGGCGCTCTAAGCTACTCTAAATTCTTATAACTATGTCATTCGACTTCATTTACATTTTATTTAAAATATACTTATTTTCTATACTTAAGGCTAAGAAAAAAATTTATTTACAAAAACTTAGCATATGGACATTTTTTAATTTTTTATAAAAACTTAATATCTAACTTAAAATAAACCTTAGCCTACCTAACCTAAATGTACAATACACACATAAACACACATAGACATTATACACAATCATATACATATATCAGTGTATACAAAGGTGTATATACACTGATACATGTATATGTTTCTTAAATGCTAACCTAAACCTATGTAAGCTGGCCATCGCTATTTACAGAGCAAATAGATTGGTCAGCTCTGCCTCATTAGTGAGGCTGTTCCGTAATTGACGGAAACGACGACGAAACATCTTCCCCATCATTCAACCACCAGAAATGCTGGTGCTGCCGAACAACATCCCTCCTATCGCGATTCCCCACCGCCCTACTGAACCTGAGGCGATCCACACTGCCGTGTGCGACGTCTCTGTTGTAGTTGAGTCGCCTGTCCCCAGCTGTCCGAGCGACATGGAAGATTAACGGGACCGCTGATCTATCCTGGATCAACCCTATCTGATCAAGGTAGAGGAATGCTTCCGGTGGAACGAAGCCGTCAGAGCGCACACTCTCGTGGTAAAGGTAATTGGGGTAGTAAGCCCCAGATATCAGGTTATTCGTCGAGGTCATTGCTCTTGCAATGTGCCTTCGAGTCAGCTTAATTACGAAGTTGTCCACTCGTATTAGGTTCGCCCTGTTGTAAAGAACCTCATTAGGATAAAATTTCTTGTACTCCGACTCTGGTGTTCTGTACAAGCGAAGACAAGCCCTAAGACAAGCCCTCTCAAAAACCCGAATCTTTTCCATTAAGCTTGCTCGTACATTGAACCACACGGGACAACCAAATACCAGCATGGGCCTGATAAGGGCCATGTAGCAGATTACCTTTACCCTCGCATCGAGTTGGCTGCTATAAAACAGTCTCTTTGTAAGGGCAAAAGCACCTTTAGCTCTGGCCAGAGCAGCATCTACATTTTTGCCAAAATACAGAAACTGATCTAGCCAGATTCCAAGGTATCTGACTACATTTCGACAGGCAAGAGGCTGTCCGCGTTGTCCAATGATCGAGAACTTTCTCCAATTTTCTCTGGTATCCCTAGAGGCTCTAGACAACGGCGTCCTAAAGAGAATGGTTTCCGACTTCTGAAAGTTGATTTTCAACTTCCAGTCATCGCAAAATCGTCTTATCTTATCGAAGTCACGCTGCAAGAGAGTATTAATGACCTCGATTTTTGGACCTGTTCTGTACGCTACCAAATCGTCTGCGTACGCAATAGTATGGGGAAGTGAACCTATCAAGTCGCTTGTATAAATATTGAATAGGATCGGCGAATTGACCGCGCCTTGCTGAAGACCATTTTTAATTTGAAATATTCCAACAGAAGTCACATCACCATTTTTCACGATGAACTGTCTGTTAGTTAGCATATTATAAAGAATGTACAAGAGTGGTTTACTGATCCCTAGCCTAGTCAGCTTATAGAAAAGACCCTCTAACCATACGGTGTCGAAGGCCTTCTCCAAGTCAACAAGGCAGGCACCAGTGCATTGTTTTTTGCCTTTATTCCATTGGATATCGGACACCAGTTTAGACGCGGCATGTGAGATATCATGTCCCGCCTTAAAACCGAATTGATTATCCGGAACTATATGTTTGTCCTCAACCCACCTAGCCAGAGCTCTATTGATTACTTTTTCAAAAACCTTACTGATATTCGGAAGGAGACTTATCGACCGGAGATTCGCCGGATTGGATATATCCTTTCCCTTTTTGGGGATAGGTTGAACCACCGCCGTTTTCCAATGCGCTGGATAATGTGCATTATTCATTGCATTATTAAACAGGGTGGTGTAAATGTCCACCGCTTCTAGAGGAAGATGTTGAAGCACGATGTTCGGAATACCATCGGTCCCCACTGACTTCTTAGCCCTGATTGTGTCGAAGATCTCATGGAGTTCTTCCCTCGAAATGAACGGGGCAGGTCACCCTCTCTGGCAATGACATTATTTGCCATATTTTCGTCGCTAAACCGGCTGAAACCAGAGCCGTTGGATCGCCAATTCTTTATTTCATTTCGAATGTAGCAATTGTGCACCAAGACGCGATTGTCCAGGTCATAATTAGGGCCAATGATACCTGGAAAGTCGCCCCTATGGTCTCAACCTTCTCCTGCGGATCCACGATCACATAGAAGTCGTCATCGTCAGCGGCCTCATTTGGATCAATACGTGCTATTGTCAGTAACCGTTCGTTGTCTGTTGTCCGGGCTATTTTAAGACATTGAAGATCGTTTTGATTTTTTCTCCGCAATAGTTTATTGATTTGCGGAAACATATTCGGGTTGTTGATGTTTACAGCCCGAACCTTGTTGTTCCAATACAAACTTACAGAAATTCTGTAATTCTTTTTTATTAACTTTTGCACATTTTTAATCGACGACTTCAGTCTCCTAATCTCCGGGTCTTGTCGGTCAGTTAACTGTCTGTACAAGTTTTTGAGTCTTGACAGAAGTCTACTTTTCTGTTGGTGCAGTGCGTCAATAGTAGGATTGCGGAACAGGTCTTCGTTAGTCGTACGTCGATACCGCGGTATTGTAGTGTCCATAGTTTGTTTAATTGTCTCGTCCATTTGTTTTAGGTAATTGTCGATCTCCTCGTTTGTAAAATTCCTATTGGATGATGGGTGGAGCGTGTTTGAGGAGAGCGCTCTTCTAAAGGTTGCGGAGAAGCGTGTCCATCGAGTTTTACTGTAGTTGTAAGAATATCTTTGGTCAAATTACTCCAATTCCGCAATTTCGTTGGGAACTGTAATTTCAGTGCTAAAACCGCAATGGTCGCTGTCATACAGGAATGTGCGCAGATAGTTTGGCGTTTGTAAATTCGTACCTGTCAGTCGTATGCGTTCGTCGTTAAGCAGTAGATCCAAATATGACCCGCCTCTGGGAAACGACGGTTTATCCGTCGCTTTAAGACCGAGTCTGTACATGACATCGTGCTGACCACACCAATCGAGTAGTAGGTTCCCTCTAGTATTTGGTAAATTATTTCCCCAATCTCTGTATCTAGCGTTGATAGCTCCGCCGATTATAAAATAATTCTCCCCCGATTCCAGCTCAGAAGTCGAAAAAGCGTGTCGAGCTCTGTAATGAATAGAGTGGATTGTGAAGCCTCAAGTGCATAAACAGAGGCCAAATACAGTGGCTTTCCACTGCGGAGCGGTATGTAAATGACGACTGCTTCCAACACCCGGAACCTGCGCAACACACCCTTGTACACTCTGTGAAATTTTATACCTTGTTTAATGAAGATCGCGACACCGCCTCCACGTTTGGATCTGGGCCGATTTCTTCTTCTAACAATATAATTATTGTACTCCAGTTTGTGCTTATCGGTTAGCTTGGTTTCGCTAGCGAAAAGCACATCAGGAGTTTGGTCTTGTAGCAATTTAAACATCGCGGCTCTTCGTTCAATCCTAATCAGTGAATTAACATTCACCTTCAAAGTTTGCTCCACCATGTGCGTACGCATTACGGCATGTATTGCGTTAGGCCCGGCAGCAGCGAGTAGATCTGGTCCACCCGCTTGGCCTGTTCTTGAACCTGCTTTTGTTGCTGAGCCATCTGCAGCATGGCCAGCATGTTAGGTGCAGCTTCCGTTGTTCTCGGCGTTGGCGCCGGAGAAGCAACAGTCGTTTGCTGTACCGTAGCCCCCCTACCTGACGCCATTTGGGGGTAGGAAATTTGGGACGTGACGGCTGGTGTTTGAAATCTGACAGGTGAACGTTTGACTTCCGCCTTCTGCTGCCGAGCCAGTTTTGCTTTCTTAATGTCAGCGAACTTAGGACAACCCCTTAGACTATCCAGACGGCTTTCGGGACTGAGCTGCACCATGAAGAACGGCAGACTCCGTTTCTCCCGCCTTGCTCTAGCTGTGGTAAATGGCTTTACCCCCACAAACTTGAGTCCTTCGCACTCCTTCTCTTTGAGCAGTGCCAGGATCTCCCCAGGATCAGAAGACCGTTCCAACCCTTTCAGCAGCATCGATTGCCACTTTTCACACTTTGGTGTGAATGAGTAGTGCTCCGTCGTCGTTTCCTTTAGGAGCTCTTTCACTTTCGCGTAGCCCTCCAATATATTACAGTGGATGGCATGGCGATCGTTCCCCAATCTCATAATTTTAAAATTACATATTACCAATGACCAACTTGCACAGGTCCTTGGTTGCATTTACCTCTAATTTATAGGTGTTGATAGGAGGCACCTTCTCCTTCTTCTTCTGCTGCTGCTGTTGTTGTTGTTGTTGTTGTTGTTGTTGTTGCTGCTGCTGTTTTAGCTGCTGCCGCTGTTGTGGCTGCTCTTGTTGTTGCTGCTGGTGTTTCTTAGTCTTTTGTTGTTGTAGCACTTGTGCTAGTGTATTTGTCTGTTGTTTTTTCTGGGGCTGCTTTTGAGCAAGCTGTTGTTGTTGGGATTGCTCATGCTCTTCCCTCTTCCTTCTGACCATTTGCTGTTGTTTAATGACGAATTCCTCCTCTTCATCGTCCGATTCGCTTGCTGCCAATGAAGCAAAGTTGTTTCCTGCCATCACTCCACCAAGCTTTACAGTTCACGTTGGTAGAGTGGGACGTTGTGCCAAGTTAGAGGTTGGCTTTAGCTTCCTCTTTCTCTTTGGGTTCGGCGTTTGGCTCGAACCACTCGAAGCCTCACCTGATCTCTCAGCCGATCCCGCTATTGGCATAGCGGACCGCTCTCCACAATCCATCACTTTTAAGCAAACACTTTTTTATTAAAAATTGTCTTTTTAAATTAATTAAATAATAAAGACAAAAAAAAAAACTTTCGCTGAGGCTGGGAAACGAACTCACAACCCCGAGATTTTTTGTCCGGCTCTTTATCACTTCGGCTACCGAACACTTGGAGAAACCACTGCCTAAAAGTATACTTATTATTTTTCCGCACTTTTACTCGTAAAGCCGTAATAAAAAACACGTGTAATCTCCTTGGAGGTCTATGAACGACTGAGGCATCGCCAGTGCATTGAGGCATTGATTCACACCGTTCATGAGTTCCTCACTTCCAAAATGTTGAGATGCAATGGATGATTTCAATTGTGGGAAAAGGTGATAATCACTTGGTGCCAAATCAGGACTGTAGGGAGGGTGATCAAAATTATCCCAATTGAACTCCTCCACTAAAGTTTTTGTGCGTGCAGCAGTGTGGTGTCGTGCGTTGTCATGCAGAAAGCATAAGTACCACACCTTTGGTAAGCAGTCTTTTGCTCTGGATTGCTCTTCTCAATTTACGTAGAGAAGGAACATTTATTGTGTTTCCAGGTTCCATAAACTCGGTCAACAATATACCTCTACTGTCCCAAAACACTGTGGCCATAATTTTTCGATAGGAAAAAGTTTGTTTGAATTTTGTTGGCTTGTTTGGGGAATGAGTGTGCATCGATTGCTTTGACTTTTCTTTGCTTTCTAAGTTTACATACTTGACCCAAGTCCTCATCTTCAGTCACAATTTGCTGTAAAAATTCTTCACTTTCACCGACGATGAATTTGAGCTGCGCTATTTCCTTCGGCTTGCAAAAAAACAAATTACACTTCGTACCTCATAGGCGGCGGGACATAAAATTGTATTCTCCATGTTAAAATGGCAACTATTAGAAAAATACTGAACGAAAACGGTCGAAACTTGGCATATTATTAGAGAATAATGTACTGGTTGCGACATGCAACCGTCACCGAAGTGCACGTATGTAATGAATTGTAACGCATCGGAGGTTCATTTTGGAATAGCCCTGGTAAATAACAGATTTCTTTTCCATTTTATCTTGTGCAGAATACCCAATTGCTGTGTGATATTTCCCACGGCTCAATAATGAACACAAAGGGGTTGATCAGCTCCTTTTATAATTTGGGATCGAATATGTACCATATACGAGCAATTCTAGATGTTTCACAGTCTCTCCGATAGGTCTACCCACGACTGATCTTAAGAAGTGTTGGGTATAGGCGGCTTTGCATTCTAAGACTGCCTTCTAATTGTAATATGTAAAAACTCGATTCTTGCCAATTTATCAGCAGCGCAATCCGGTGCCTATCGCATTAGGAGGTAAGCCCCAGTCTTCAATTTCTTCGATTTTATGATTTTCGAAATTATCGGACTGATGTCTTGGGCTGAGCTAAACAGCGTCCTGAGATTTCGGCTTAAAACGCACTTGAGTGTGTTGGTGGTTGAAAGATTGGTATACGAAAGGTAACCAGAGATTTTTTCGTAAAACACCTCCGGTTGTTTTAGAGCCGTTTGTGAAAATGGAAATGAACTTGCTGACGATGAGTTCGCCTTGTTTCCATTCATTCTTTCCCAGAATTAGCTGACTGAGGTCTATATTGAAGTGAATTTCAGTATTTCAATTGGCTTGGAATGGCCGCAATGCATCGTGAGAAGACTAACATGCCTCATATTTAGTTATTTTCATTGCTGAGTTTCTCTCAGTCTAAGAGCAGAGCTTACGAAAAGCTGAATACCGTAAATATGAGTGGGTATCAAATGTATAAGTTTCTGGCGCTCCGGCAGCTCGTTGGGTTTTTTTTTTAGCAAGTTTATTCTTGTCCTCTTTTCTCATGAAGACCATCTGATGACTAAGTGCGAATTGGTTTAACAACCGTAGTGTAGACCGTATGTGTCGCTTTAAATGATAGACATCACTGTTTGCCCGACTCATATAGAATTACTTCATCTGCATAAGGTACCACATCACATCCCTCTTCCTCATATTTGGTAAGTACTCGTAGCCCGTTTGGGGCTAGGCTCCTTAAGAGAGTAGAAAGTTGATCTCATGAGAGCGTTGCGCTGTTAGATCTTCTTCTGGAACAGCGACCAAAAGTTGCATTTACAACTCTACTGTTGTGAATGAAGTAGATCTTCTTCTCTTAAAAAGATGATGAATTGGAAATTCCAATGTCCGATCTCACCCAATTTTCATTGTTGGTAGTCGTTCTGAGAACTGGACAGCCTTCTGCGGCTAGGTCTGCACTTAATGTGTAGGTGAATGATTCAAGGGATTTTAAGAAGATATATGACAGATTGGTAGGTCTGAGATCTTTCGGTGAACGTGAGTGGGTTTATCTAGTCCATGCACTGGATATTATGTAAGAAGCTAAACCGTTCTCTAGTTACGCAGCGAAGATATTATTGGATTCTGGTACCTTATACGATTCGAAGTGGCAAACTAGAGCCCTGCACGAGTGTGCACTAAACAAAAAATTATCCCATCTCGCTCAAACGAATCATATGCTGCACGCCACAGTAGGTATCAATATTGATACTGACTGCAAAATCACTTTGACCAACAATTTGTGTGTATCTTTTAGCCAATGATTAAGTCGAACTCCTTGACGAAGCCAGTGTGAGTGCGAGTGCAAGCGTATGATAGCATAGAAAAACTAGAGAGCAATGACTATTTCTCTCATTTCACCCTTGAACTACAAGTAGAACTTCGGTATCGGCAAACTGTCCACTGTTAACACTGTGAGTGCACCGCCAAAAACATTTAATTTGTAAAAAATGCTATTAAAAGAATGTCTCTGATGGTAATTAAACAGCAGTTAAATTTATTTAAAACATATTTATATTTTATTTATTTGTTCTTATTTATTATTATTGTTAGAGATTAAGATAAAACCGAAATAAAATAAACCAACTACTTAGTTCAGCGTATAATACAAGAGTAATTTTATTTTTCCATGTAGGTACGAGTATATATATTGATGCAATGTAATATATTTAAGTGTAGATTTAAGTGTTGCCATTTAAGTCTAAGAATTTAGTGTTTAATTTGAAGTTTTAACTTCTTTATTTCAATACACCTCCTCAAATTAAATTTTCATATTAAATCCTAGTAAGTTAACAAAATATAAATGTTTAATTCTAATTAAATTTTTTGTTAATATATCGGCAATCATATCATTTGTTGAAATATACTTTAAATTAACAAAACCCTTTTCATAAATATCTCTCACAAAATGTACTTTGATATAGCAAAATTTTAAATAAAGCAGTAACAGTATGTTAAAAGCTAAAGGATTCAAATAAATAACATTAGTTACTATTGATATGCACAACACTGTATATGTTTACTTCTCGCATGGTAAACTGGATTTTTCACTAGCTGTTGAGCGCTTAAGTTGTCCCCATATATCATAGTAGGGTTTGAAGCAACGTAACCAAATCCTATGTCATAAAGTAGATTACGTAGATACAGAAGTTCCTTAGATGCAGAAGAAAGAGCCATGTACTCTGCTTCAGTACTGCTGAGGGCCACTGTAGGTGGTTTTCTGGACTCCCATGAAACAGCACATCCAGCGAGCATAAATATAAAGCCCGTAAAAGATCGTCTATTGTTAGAATCTTCACCCCAGTCAGCATCAGCATAACCAACCAATTTAGCAGCAGACTTTCTGAAAATAAGTTTCAAATTCATTGTTTTATTAAGATATCTCAGCAAATTTTTTGTTGCAGTTAAATGCTCTTTATGTGGATTCGTATTGAACTGCGATAACTTAATCACGGAATGTGATATATTAGGTCGTGTTGTCAGACTTATATAGTTCAACGACCCTACAAGTGATTGAAACCTTTTTGCATCAACCTGTGAACAGTTTGGACGTTGCGTGCATTTTTCTAATCTCGACCCTGGATCCAAGGGTGTGCTTACAGGCTTACATTCCATCATTTGAAAATCAGCTAAAATATCTGCAATCATGTTCTGGTGTCCCAACATTTCATCAGCTTACATACTTTCCTTGGGGGTGTTTTACTTACAAAATTCTCGGGTTGCTCCATATACGGGTATATACTTTGATCCAGTTCACTATTAAGGTATGCAGAGGTGATATCTATTTGATTCTAATTCTACTGCTAATGCAACCACTAACCTTATTGTAGAATACCTGGTGACTGGAGAAAAAGTTTCAGTAAAATCCAGGCCATACTTTTGACTGCAGCCTTTGGCTACAAGTCTCGTCTTGTATCGTTCAATTTTACCATTTTTGTCCTTTTTAATATTGAAAACCCACTTAGATCTTATGGCTTTACGATAAGTTGGCAAATCGACTAGATCCCATGTTCCATTTTCCAGCAGCGAACTATACTCTGCTTCCATAGAATCTTGCCACTTTTTGGAATCTGTACCTCGAAGAGCGTCCTTAACGGAATTCGGTATATTCTGACAACTTTTGCCAATATTAACCATAAAACTTATCGAATTTAACCTTTTTCTATTCAGATTATCTTTGTTTCTAAACTTGCCACTTCTTAAAACACTACCACTAACCTGCTTTTCATTGGTCCTTTCAGTAAAATTCACCTCTAATTGTTCATCATCGCAATCCTCGTAGTAGTCTTCATTTCTAAGAGCATTTTCATCCTCAGAGTCAGCATATTCTTCGTGTTCATAATCAGCTTCTTCCTCATTAGCTTTATCTTCCAGACTATTAGCATCTCCATTTCCATCCCCAGCAACAGCATCACCAATATCAACAAAAATATCTTTTGCAGCAGCCTCAACATCAGGATTTTCAGTTTTACATATGTACTCGTAAATATCATCTTCTTCTGAGAGGGCATCTTTGAATTCATCTTTGTCATCGTTATCTTCTTTTAATGATTCGATTTCTATGAAATTGGAGTTTGTAGTACACAATTTAGATGGATTCTCAGTAAATTTAACATCTCGGCTCGTATGAATCTTACCCGTTTTAAGTTCATATAATCTATAGGCTTTAGCTTCGTCAGAGTACCCTACCATTAAACACTTTATGCCTTTAGGGCTAAACTTCGAATTACCTGGTTTCTTGATCAGCATGAACGCCTTACATCCAAAAATCCTGAGGTGCGACACATTTGGTTTGTATCCAAACCAGACTTCAAATGGTGTTTGATGCTCCAATAATTTTGTTGGTGATCGATTTCTTAGATAGACAGACGTATTTATCGCTTCAGCCCAAAAACCTTGCTTCAGTCCAGACGAAATTAGCATACATCTCGCCATCTCCACCAGCGTCCTGTTTGCTCTTTCAGCGCACCCGTTCTGCTGAGGGGTGTAAGGAGAAGTTAATTGGTGTTTTATACCATTAAATTGTAAATAGTTTTTAAAATCTTTATTAACATATTCTCTGCCCTTATCGCTCCTTAAAATTTTAATTTTATTACCTGTCTGTTTTTCTGCCATTATCTTAAACACTTTGAAATAACTTAGGGCCTCACTTTTCTGACGCAAAAAATAAACAAATATCATACGTGAATGATCATCTATGAATGTCAAAAAGTATTTAGCGCCTCCATTTGACACATTCCTTATAGGCCCACAAATATCGGTATGGATAATTGAAAGCCCAGACTTACTCCGATTTTCTGACGACCCAAATGGTAAAGATGAAATTTTTCCCTTGAAACAGACCTCGCATTTAATTGCAGTTTTGTTTATTTTTTGGGAGCTCACACCTCAAATCATGTTCTTATTGAACAGGTTATATAAGCACTGACCATTCAAATGGCCATACCTTTAATGCCAGAGTGCAAATACTTTGTACCTTTCACGTGCTCCAACTCCAACAACACTTTCAGTTACACCAGCACCTCCAGCATTACTAACACTTCCAACAGTAGCAGCAAGATCATTAAATTGCTCTTCTTTAAAAACATAGACATTGTTGTACTTGGTCGCATACAGCAGCTCAGCAAATGAACTATCAATAATTTCTGCCCGCTTGTTTGAAAAAACTTTATTTCCAGCACTAGTTGCTCTACTAACTGAAATAAAATTCATTTGTAAATCGGGTACAAATAAAACATTCCTTAAAGTTATCTTGTTGTTCGCGATTAGATTAATATCGCCTATCCCCACTGAACTAATATACTTGCCACCAGCTAGTTTAATTCTCTCCACATGATCGCTGTAGCAAGAAAACTTTCTTCTGTCTCCACGTCTCTCATTAAATTGTTCGACACAGAATGAATTTAATAATGCAAACGCTGATGTGACCGTACTTGGAGAATACTTTTGCTTTTCGTGGCAATTTGAAGCCACATGGCCCTGACGTTTACAGCGATAACACATCCCTTTGAAGGATCCCCTGTCCGACGAACCTGACCCATGACCATGTTGTTGATGAGTAGAATTTTTCTGAACATAATAAATAATGCTCTTTCTGAAAAATTATCGTTTAGCTCACTTTCTCTACGACGTGACCTTCCTCAAGTAGTTTGACTTTCAAATTTTCGATCGATGGAAGTTGATCACGTGACTCAATTGCAATGATAAAATTTTCGTATGCACTTGGTAAACTGGACAGTAAAATTATCGCCAAAAGCTCATCCTGTAGCTCGATATTAAGCTCCTTAATTTTTTCTGCCAAATCGAAGAAAGAATTAATATGATGCTGGACATTGTTACCTTACATTTTTAATTGGAGGAGTTGCTTGAATAGCGTAACTTTCCTTGCCGGTCCTTTGGGTTGATGGATTTTTTGTAAACTCATCCAAGCATCTGCCGACGTCTTACAGTTTTTTACGTAATTGTTTTGCGAAGGTTTTACGCACAACAGAATTGTAGCTAAAGTCTTTTCATCTTTTGTGCACCATTGTGTGGATTCCTCTACCTTGTCTGGTTCTGGCTTCACAGAACCACCAGAGACATAACTCCATTGGTCATTGTGAATTAAAACACTTCTAATTAATACTTTCCACGAATCATAATTGTGTTCGCTTAATTTCTCAATTTGATAAATCGAATTCGACATTTTACTTTTAATGATAAATTTTTTTTTTTTTTGAATTACGAACACTGGGCCCAGAACCTTTGTTAGAGATTAAGATAAAACCGCAATAAAATAAAACAACTACTTAGTTCAGCGTATAATACAAGAGTGATTTTATTTTTCCATGTAGGTACATATATTGATGCAATGTAATAGATTTAAGTGTTGCCATTTAAGTCTAAGAATTAGTGTTTAATTTGAACTTTTAACTTCTTTATTTCAATAATTATAAACATAATTTTATTAACCATTTCATCATTTCCTGCAATTGAGCTTCTTTTTTCGCATATAGGTTTCTTGCAAGTGAAAATACCCTTTCGGAACACGCTGACGATGCTGGTGCTGAAACATTTTGCAACTTTGTTTCTATAAGAAATGGAACTGACTTTTGTTTTCATTCCACCAATGCGAAACATTAAATTTTTCTTTCATTGGAATTCTTATATTTGAATAAGCCACAATTTCCTTTGATAATATTTCTTCCACGGACTCTTCTGAAAATTGTTCAATAAAATCAACTAAAAATTCGTTGATTTTATTTGGGACATTCGCTGTCGATTTCATACATTCCTTTTCACCAGTGAAAATCGACCGCATCATGTCCCTTACACTCTTCAAATGTGAGAGTTCTGTCTACTTGCCTTAGCTGATTTGTAGGAGTCATATTTGTCATATTTAGTCTATTTCTTTTTCTGAAATACTTTCTTTTCACATTTTTTGTAGGATATGTATTCGCCGGATAACCCAATGAATGGTTGGATAACTATTCGCTTCCAGAAATTTAGAAATCTCATCGATTTTTGAGAGTACATTTGTGACAGCTTAAATTTAAGGAATCCAAACGATTTATTTCATTATGTTCGTTTAAAATTGCAACGATGTTATGCCAATTCTGTTCAATAGATTTCGTTGTATAAAAAATAGTGTTCCATCTCGTCGGACAAACATCCTTAAGACTCAACTCAAGGTTTGAATTCTGTCCGGACTTTTTAAAATATTTGGCCATTTTTCCACATTTTTTTTTATTTCAAGTTGTTCTGAAACCTCCTTGAATGCTTTTTCTACAGCATTGTTCGGCAAATGATTTATACAATGAATATGGGCGGATTCCTTAAAAGCTGATATCATGTTTGCTCCGCGGTCGGTAACAATAATGGCGTTTGATAAATCCCATCAAAAAGTCTTTAAACACTTTTTATCCTTACTGCGAATAAAGACGCCTACAGCTATATTAAAACAACAAGAAAAATTATTAATTTCTATAGGCCTTCAATGTGTTATACATTTAGGCGACTAAAATGAGGAATCAGTCATATACAGGCAACTATAACACCAAAAATGAGCCTGTGACACTTTAACACCTTTAAAACTTTCCCACAAGTTCGTATGCAATCAGTGGGTTCCCACGTCTGGCGACTACCGGTGGGATAAAAGCAAAGTCAACTAACTTCAATTGAGCATACGTGTGTCAAATCAATCTCGTACGAAAGTACAAAAAAAAAAACTTCATGGAAATGATCGCAAGTTGTAGCACTACCTCGCTGGGCACCACGCTTGCCACGCATTCGGGTGATCCCAGGGCAAACAGAAATGCTTGTGTCAGAGCCCGACGAATTCCGGGGGCGGGCAAAATGAAGTTTCTAAATTTTACTAAACTTCGGTTTGCCAGTTGGAACGTCGGATCGATGACCTCAAAAAGCTTGTAGATGGAAGCAATAATGCGTCGCAGAACTCTACATGTCATGTGCGTTCAGGAAACGAAGTGGTGTAATACCGTAAATAAAGCGCGTTTTCTTGATTTAAAAACTAAGTCATTTAAGATGTTTTACCATGGAACGGTCAATGGACGAAACGGTGTCGGTGTTATTGTCGCGGCAAATCTTCTTAATAATATCGTTGGTATTTCAAAAATAAGCGACCGCTTGATGAGTGTAAAACTCATTATAAACAATGAAATGTGGAACATTGTTAGCGCGTTCGCCCCGCAAAACGGTTGCGATCAATCGGAAAAGGATAAATTTTGGTCAGATCTCGATAATTTACTCAGAAATATACCCATCGAGGAGATGCTTTTCGTAGGCGGAGATTTAAACGGTCACGTTGGAAAATCAAATATAGGTTATGAGGACTGCCACGGCGGTAAAGGCTTTGGAACCAGAAATTCTGCTGGTGAAGACATCCTTGCAGCATGTAAAGCCCACGGTCTCACTGTTTTAAATACGACGTATATAAAACATCAACGACATCTTATCACCTATAGCAGCGGAGGCCATGAAACACAAATAGACTATCACCTTTGCAAAAGATCGATGAGAAATAGTGTCAAGGACTGCAAGGTAATCCTCGGAGAATCGCTAGTTACCCAACACCGACTACTCATTACAGAATTCTTCACAGCGGAACCACCAAAAACACGAGAGCCTGTTAGAAAGCCTAACATCCGGTGGTATAACTTATCAAAAGAACGAGACACAAGATTCATTGCACGCGCTAAAGAAGTACTTCTTAATATAAACGTTATCGCAGACTCACTTAGCCCTCAAGAAATGTGGAACAGCATGCACGAGGCATGCATGACACACGCAAAGTCTCTTATAGTAACGATATCAGGACATCATTACATCGAGAAAGAAACATGGTGGTGGAATGACGAAACCAAACGAGTTTTGACCGACAAGAAGCAAGCATTTCAAGCGTGGACAAAATGTGATCGGAGCAACGATATCGAATAGTCTCGACTTGCACTTGAATATGAGCGACTTAAAAACGTTACAAAGAGAGTCCTGGCCCAAACCCGAGCGGCAGCAGCGGAAAACCTTTACCAGGACTTGGAACAAATATCCTCACGATCGGCAGATAGAAGACAAGCTATTCAAGAAGTTCAAACATCGTGCAATAGTAAAGTGCCAAATATTTTTAAACTCGCTGCGCAAAGGCGAAAAAATGCGATGGAAATAACGTCGCCAAAATACATCAAAGACTCCTACGGGCACTTACTAACAAACGAAAAGGACATCTGTGATAGGTGGCTTGAATACTGTAAGGACCTGATTAACAAACAGTTTCCACGTGATCGCGTCCCTGCAGCTGATCCATTCGAAGAAGAAGTTGCTGACTTTTCAACCGGATACATAAGTATAGATATCTGAAAAATGAAACGCGGGAAAGCGGCGGAACCAGACAACATCCCATCAGAGTTTTGCTCGAAGATGGAATGTATCGGCAGTGAATGGCTGTCGAAACTCTTGAATAAAATAAAATGTGGACAAGCTATGCCGAATCAATGGAGAAGTAGCTTTTTGGTTCTGTTATACAAAGGCAAGGGCGACACGCGAGAATGCAACAACTACCGCTCAATCAAGCTGATGTCACACACAATGATGTTTTAAACGAACGTCTTCGCAAAATCATAAAGCTCGACGATAGCCAGTGTGGATTCGTGGAAGGAAGATCGACGGTGGATGCAATCCAAAGCTTGCGAATATTAATGGAAAAACATCGGAATTCGTCAAAAGATCTGCACATGGTATTTATTGATCTAGAAAAAGCATTCGATCGTGTGCCTAAAGATCTCATATGGACCGCGTTGAGATCTCAAAAGGTACCGGAAACGTATATACGAATGATACAAGACATGTATGGAAACGTCAAAACTGATGTTAAATGTACCGCCGGACTTACGAGAGACTTTCCGGTAAATGTCGGAGTGCATCAAGGTAGCGTTCTTAGCCCTTTCCTCTTTAACGTGGTACTAGACTATCTTTTGAAAGATTGCATGCACGAAGCAAATGTAACATCGATTCTCTTCGCCGACGACGCAGTTATTCTAAGCGATAATGTCGTAGATTTACAAAACGTCCTAAGTAAATGGAAAGACGCGCTAAAGAAAAACGGATTTAAAATAAGTCGCTCAAAGACAGAACATTTGACCTGCCCTTTTTCGGATCCACTGCGACCTATTCCAGATATAATGTTGGACGGAATAGTTCTTCTGAAAACCACTAGGTTCAAGTACTTAGGATCAATCGTTAACGTAGAAGCGAAATGTGACGACGACGTAAGGCACAGAGTAAGCGTGGGGTGGATGAAATATCAAGAAAATTCGGGAATCTTCTGTGACCGAAAATTTCCACTTAAATTGAAGGGAAAACTTTACACTACGATGGTTCGGCCAGCTCTTACATATGGTTCGCAGTGCTGGACAATATACGAAGCGTTTAAAAATAAAATGACGGCAGCAGAGATGAAAATGTTAAGGATGTCGACTGGAGTTACGAAACGAGACTGCATTAGATCTACTCACATTAGAGGAAGTCTACACATAAAGAATTCGGTAATCGAACAACTTGATTCGGATAGAATTAGCTGGTATTGCCACGTTCAAAGAAGATCTCCGGAAAATTCCGTTAAGAAGGCAATATCAACTACGGTCGCTCCTACTAAAATTAAACTAGGTAGGAAAAAGAATTCCTGGATTGCTCAGATGGCAAATGCACAACAACGCCTGGGGCTAACCGCCGAAGCGATACAGGACCGAGCCGTATGCAGAGTGATCTGCGACATTAGCCAACCCCATAAGCGGAGCAGTAGCGATGCAGTAAAAATGGGAAACTTGTTATGCATAAGTTCGTGTAGCGAGGAAAGGGCTAGTAAAAGGAAAAGAAGAAGAAGTGTTATACATTTCGTGACAATATTTTGATACCCTATTTAAGGATATACTCGTAAATAAGTACATATAGACACATTATAGGAATATTCAAAGCGTACCTGTTGCCGATTCAAAATTCATGCAGATCATTTCTAACAACCGATTCTTCATGCTGCCTTCTACTATAAAATGCATAATTAAGACTTCTGGGAAAAGGTGCCCGACCAAGCGACCTTTCATTCCTTTCATTAAGGCTATTTCCTCCATTACAGCATACAGTTCCTTACTGTATAGGTTTGCGACATTTCGGGATACCATTATTGAATGAGGTAGTGGTTGGCTTACATTAATATACGTTCCAAAACGACTTCCAATTTCAAGGTCAAGCGTTATAACGTCGTTAATGCCCGAATCGCTGATGATGCTGAATGGCCGACAATTTTGAACGACCCACTTCGTCACAGCCTTTGTCATCAATAATTTTATTTCATCATCTATGACAGGTTCAGGAAAATTAACTTTATTGCCTGATTTGTTGGCCTATAAGGCCATTTATGACGAACTAAATTTGATGTGGTACCAATAAATTTAAATAAAGTTCTGCATGCCACGGTATTTAGTATTGCAATGCTGTTCTCTCCAATGACGTGATCAAAAACTTCCCACACCTTGCTTTTACCGCGTTTTTGGGTAATACCGGATTGGACACTCATTATTTTTGCTTTAATTTTGGTCTCTGTTAATTCCACACTAGATGGTGGCAAGGACTATGAAACAAATGTACGGACAAATACATGTTAAAAATTTGCAATTCCTGAGAAATGACACATGTACATATTTACGAACCATAAAAGGACGAACACTAAACAAATCCAGCAAACGGGACGGGAGAGAGTGAATAATACAGGTTCAGACAAACAGATAAAGTAGACCCTGTCATACATACATAGATTAGTTTATAAGATAAGTATTAGCATAATGACCTGGACATAGTATTCAGTTAATAATTTGTTGAAATAAACTATTGATTGTTATTCCTTTTTTAAAGCAGTCCCTATTTCTATGACCAGCTCTGATCTAGACAAATCTAATATAAACAGATAAATACATATTTAAACAATACTTATGTATGTTATAAATAGAACCAAAGCTCGAATTTTTGTCAACTTTATCCATTTTATTTATTAATCAAAAAAAAAGAATGCCGCTAGGTGAATTTGTTTACGTTCCATCTTTACTGGTAGCTTATTTCCGACTAACTGCAATTTTTTTTTGCAATTATTTTATGTGTACAAAAATTTCACAGTGTGCATACATTCCTCAGTATGGAATTCTAGCAACTAAGTGAGCTAGACTAAATACTACTGAGACCCTTTCACTATCGCCAAAATGTTCGTAACACTGTAAGTGCGATCGTACGAAATGAGTTGAGTCACACGACAGCAAAGCTTCGATTCAACGAGTCCATAAAATGAGTGAATCAAAATGAATTGAAAATATCATTTGAAGAACACTCGTGAGTCGTTTTATATTGTGTGCATTTGCATCACAACCAAGCACGACTTCCCCCTGATTTTGGGCGACCCGAGGTGCTTGATTTGTGCAGGTTACATGGTGGGTATATAGCAGATGCCCAAATGCGACCCATGATCTTTTGTCATTTTCGGAGGTCAGCAGTTGAAGTACGTACCCGTATAAGTTCGGATCTCTAAATTTGTATACAGGGTGTCCCAAAAATCAACGTCAAACCGGAAACGGGTGTTAGTGTGTTAGTGGTGTCGGTTATCACAAAATTATAAAAAAAAATCTAAGTCATATACTCTTAAAATTATTGGCACTCAAAAAAAAATCGAAAAATCTGACACCCTTTGATGATCTTTCAAGTGCTGTGACCGCAAATCTTTACTTTTATTCGATTTTTTTTTGTCACGTAACCCTGAGTAACTCTTCTGTAAATTACGGTCCAAAATTAAAACATAACTATATCGGTTTTAACTAAAGTATTGCTTTATTGTCCATCCATGTATCTGAAAATCATTAATCATCCATGTAGAACTGACTGTACTGAAAAGAAAATTTACTATGGCAGTTTGGCAACTTTAAAAGATGGGGTAATTGTCTGGATTCCAAAATGGTATGACACTTGCTAGACTAACGCTTAATTGAGGACAAACAAATTTTTTTGATAAATAAAACCGATTCATAGTTAATTCTTTTTAGTAAGTCAAAATGAGTACCAAGTGTGAGTTTTTTTAATCAGCGCGCGCTCAAGGGGTTTGAGTACCCTTAAGGTGATTGTACACAGCGCGGGCAAAGGAAATTTAGGGAGGAAGAAAAGAGAGGTACCGATGTACATTGTTTTTAAATGTTTGCAAGTTATAACGACCAAGAAATACAGAGATCGGCAGGGCATTCCATAAGCGAGTTGTACGGCTTAGGAACAAATCACGATATTTTAGAGTACGTCCGAAAATGGACTTGAGGGTATACTGGTGAGCATTCATAGCGAGACGGGTGTTACGGTTGAAAGTTTGAATGGGCGGAATGCTATTGGCGATTTCAGTGGAGCACTGGTGGTGGAAATAGCAATAAAACAAAGTGAGACACGAGACATTTCGTCGGTGTTCGAGGGTGTCCATTGATTGATTGATATTAGTATCATCAATAAGTTTTATCGCACGGTTTTGAATCCTATCTAGCAGGCGCAGAGATGTCTTAGGAGCACCTGACCAGATGTGGGCATTGTATTCCAATTTTGGGCGTATGAATGCTTTATATATTGAGGCCAGATCAGAGGGGGTAAAATATTTCTTACATCGCTTGAGGAAACCTAGACATTTCGCAGCATTTTTGGCGATATCAAATATGTGGTCATTCCAACATAAGTTGTCATTGACACACATACCGAGAATGGAAAGTTTTTCGGTTTCGACGATGCAAGTGCCATTCATGGATAAAGGCTGGGTCTTTAAATTTCGCTTTAACGACAGCAGACAGCATTGTGTTTTGGAAGCATTAAATTCCACTCTGTTGATAGTTCCCCAATTGGTTATGCTGTTGATATCGGAATTTAATGAGCTTAGCATACGCTGCCGTTCTCGTTCTACAGCCGAAGAGCAGGGCTGTGAGTCCGGGAACGAATATGAAAAGCAGAGAGTACTGTCATCGGAAAAGGAATATATTGGATTAGAAGTAGCAGTCAAGAGATCATTAATGAAAATTAAAAAGAGTGTCGGAGACAGAAAGGGTCCCATGTGCACACCAGTATACATTTTGTTAATATCAGACTTGAAACTGTCCAAAACAACTTGAATTGAACGTTCCGAAAGGTAATTTCTAATCCATTGAAGAAGAGAGTCGTCGATCCGAAATGCACGCATTTTCGACAAAAGAGCCTGATGCCAAACTCTGTCAAATGCCTTAGAAATATCAAGTGCAACTATCTTGCTTTCGCCAGATTGATGTACGCTTTGGTTCCACTTTTCGGTGAGACATGCCATCAAATCACCAGTGGACCTGTTGCTACGAAAGCCGTACTGCCGGTCATTGAGAAGTTTTCGTCTATCGAGATATTTCATGAGCTGACGATTTATCAGTGTTTCCATGACCTTGGAAAGAAGGGACGTAAGTGCAATGGGCCTGTAGAAGGAGAGAGAAGATGATTCGCCTTTTTTAGGGACGGGCTGGACAAATGCTGTTTTACATCTGCTCGGGAAGAGTCCTAAAGAGTAGGATTGATGAAAAAGCTTACGCAGTGGTTTCGCCAGCGTGGAAGAACACCTCTTCAGAAGAAGGGGAGGTATACCACCTGGACCAGCGGATTTATGTATGTTGAGATCTTTAAGTACTCTTGCTACTAAATGAGTGCGAAAGTAGATACGTCCCATTGAAGATTCGGCGCACCAAGAGTAGGCGGAGATAAAGCACAACCTGGGAGTGTTGAGCTGGCCGCAAAGTGTGCAGCAACTAGAGTGGCCTTGTCCAAAGAGCTGACAGCTGGAATGTCATTGTAAATGAGCGTTGGGATGGAGGATGAGGCGGAATTTCTAATGTTTTTGACGATCGACCAAAAATTGTTACTGCCTTTGGGACATTGCAGTATTTTTTTCCTCAGTTTTTGGTCGTATTGGAATTTCACACGCTTAAGAAAGGCGTTGCAGTCATTTCTGGCTCTTTTGAACTTTTTTCGGTTTTCCTCTGTCGGGTTGGTTTTGAAGGCTCGAAAAAATATTTCTCTAACCCTGACGGCCTCTTTACACCTCGAGTCGTAACATGACTTTTCTTTTGGTTTGATACTTTTTATCCGATGAGGAATAAAGGATCTCATTCCAAAGATAATGGTGTCTGTAATCATATCAGCAGCGGAATCCACGTCGTTATCGAGGAAACACAACGACCAGTTAAAATTCCTAAAGAAGTTGTTAAGACCGCTCCAGTTATCTTTCTCGTATTGCCATACGGTTCTTTTAAGAATCTTTTCTCTAACTGTGTGGTCAGTATACGAGAAATTAGCTGATATAACACAGTGGTCCGACGAGCCTAGAGGGGAGAGTACATCAACGGTGTATTTATCAGGGTGAGATGTTAAAAACAAGTCCAGGTGACTATCAACTGGCGGTTGGCGGTATGACTATCAACGTCTGGTATTCGCGTGGGCTCATTTACAAGCTGCGTTAAGTTGTTTTCCGCAGCGAAGATCTCAACACACCGTCCTTCGGGTGTTGTCTGTCCAGAATGTCGAAGCCACCCAGAATTGTGTATATTGAAATCGCCCGTAATAACGATTTCAGTATGAGGATACAGGGATACAATTCTTTGAATGGAGTCAGACAGCGCATCAAACTCGTTAAAAGTTGAATTGCTGTCCAGTTTGGGGCTTCTATAAATAAAGCAGTAGTGGATAATTTGCTTACGGAGATGGAATTTTAACTACATGAAGTTGAATTCCGGATTGGAACATGGATCACATTGTGGTGGAGTTTGGTAAGCTACATCATTACGCACATAAATGGCGAGACCGCGGTGAGAGAAGAACAATGGCACTAGTTCGTATCCAGGTAGCTTCAAATCAGAATGATCTGAGAGGTGTGGGTGGTTATCTACCTGTGTTTCACTAAGTGGAAAAACAGCTGGTCTGTACTTACAGACGTGGACGTACGCAGAAAAGTGATTAATTTTTAGTCCGCGTATATTGGCTACGTCCACCCTGAATTCCCTGGTCATAATCTACAACCAACACAAATACCGACGATACTAAGCAAGGCTGCGAAGTGAAAATTCTGACATTGATTTACCGGATCAAATTTTTGTAGGTGTTATGCCCTTACAACAATACGAAACAGTGCACCAGAAACATTTTCACTCACAACCCACTATCCATCAGTTGTTACTAGAGTCCGACCGAACATTCGGCTTCGGCCACATTCGGCTTAAATTTCCACCTTCGGCAAAACATTCGGCTTCGGCAAGAAAAGGCCGAAGATTTTGCCGAAGCCGAACCATTTTTCCGCAAAAATTAAATTATCATACGCACCGTGTTTTGGAGGAGATTTCGAGCAAGTCATTTCATGTTTGTTTCGTTTCTGTAGCAGGTAGCTACATGGAATGCTGATATTTCTAATTATTGGGCCTCAAGTCCTTATACCTACTTGAAAGAAGTAACTAACAAATATTTATCAGCTCCTCCTACCAGTGTAGCGAGTGAGCAATTATTCAGTGCTGCTGGACAATTATGGATTATGCTGGACGTTTATGCTGATCGGGGCTAATTTGCAGGGAGAAAATGTACAAAAACTTTCGTTTCTTTCATATAATATTAAGTTATTTAATTTTGATTATTAATTCTACTTCAGCGTTTGTCTTCTCATATTAATTTTGTTTGTTGTATTTACGTGTTATCGAATGCACCTAGGGTTTTGGATTTTTTTACTGGTTATTTTTTGTTTTTATTTCTTTGCTAAGCATTCATTTTGATTGTTCCGTTTATGTGTTATTTAAGAGAGTCTACTGCAATATTTTACTGGCTATTTTGCTGTTTGTGTCTTTGTAAAATAAATTAATAAAAAAGAAAATATCTACCTATCAATTTTATCAAACTGATCACTATATTTTAGGCTCTTTAGCATTTTGAAATACAATCTCCATTAGATTCGGCTTCGGCTTCGTCTTCTTGTGCACTAGTTCACTTGTGGACTCGTCGGTGGTCGACTCGATACTCGATACCTGTCTGTAAGGTCTTCTAACCGAATGCGTGATACCTAGATGCCAATTTCATAGGGTCACGTATGCCTTCCTGATGGAGTTTTAGTTCCAGGTTGAACCTATTAATTACAGAAAATGGTATTTCCAATGCATTTTTGTGCAAAAGAATCCTTGATAAGGTAGTAAAATGCGCGGGTCGGGATTGATCTAGAACATTGGATGTATGTTCTCATATATGTGCCTCATATGCACCCTTATATTAAGAGAATGCAGGCTTTCGACATTAGCTGGATACTATCGAGTCGAAGATTTCAGAAGGATTTTCGTTGTCTTGACAGAGTTAGAGGAGTTTTTGGTAGGACATGGAGCTCCCTCAAACAAAGAAAAACACGACTGCAATAAGAAACGTTCAAGCCTATGCATCGACCGTGAATTGGAATAACCGTTCACCTAAATATGGTACGAGTTGTTTATTGAGTTGGGAGTATTTTATTACTGTACAAAATACACTATTGGATTCCTATTGAAATTTATATCTTCTGCTGCGCTCTCAAAAACATTATCTTATTAAAAAGAAGTTTAATACATGTCTGACTTTGCCTGTCTTCAGCACCAATCTTTGGAGTAACCTCACAACATTAGATTTCACACGCCACGGCAGGTTGACATGCTTCCTACCCTACTTTTGAATGAGCTGCTTAATGTCTGATTTAACGCTAAACCATTCCAAATCAGGAATACTGTTTGCTATTTACCCACGAATTTATTGAAGTAAGAAAAGAATGGACACTTGTTAATAACCCCACGACTGCATCTCAGGAAGTGAGTTTGAGTTGTCCAATTTTGGACAATAACGAACGCAATATTTCTTTTCCAAACAATTGGGGTGGCCGTGATGTAGTGGTAGTAGCAAACGCTTCTCACTCGGAGGGTCCAGGTTCGAATCCTGCCCATGGCAAAATCAGGTTTTCATTGTATAATTGGAACTCAGACAAAAAAATTCTGCGTGTGAAGGCATAACACTGACACGTAGATTTGGCTGTTATAAGAGTTTCAAGCAATGAAAAAAATACTGGGAATTATATCTCGAATCACTCTGAGTGAAGAAAAACTCTCCGTCCTATTCGGACTCCCACCCCTGGAGAGCAAACATAGAAACCAAACACACCTGAGTTTCAAACCACTACAAAAACAATTTTCCTTTCTCCTCCTTCTATCTTTCCGCCCGCGCCCTGGCAACAGTAAAAGGGTATCAACCCCTTAGGCGCGCGTAAATTATAAAAAAAAAAAAAAAAAAAAAAAATCAATCGACCCTGGTTTATCCTCATAGGCAATATTATTTCCTCACAAAAGCCAGTCCATTTACCTAAAGTCACAAGGTCTGAGAGCCCAAATGAAAGGTCCTATTCTAGATAAAGTGTGCGCATCAAATTTTGTTTCAATAGCAGTGCATTACGTAGCACCGTCTTGTTGAAGCCAAATTTCTTCTAATTTCAAGGAATTCTACGACAACAGAAAATCGTTACCATACGAGTATTTCGATATCATGCATCATTGACGGATCATCCATCCCATAGAGCGCACCAAAGCGAATACTTATGTACATATATCTGGTGGGATATCTGGACTACAGTAACTCTGGTTACTAACATAACCGTCAAGCCATAAATGTGCTTAATCGATGAAGTCCAATTTCTGGAGTACGCCAAATAGATGAGCTTGGGTTTTCAGAGGCACGTTTCTCAGCACCTTTGTTGGATTCATTTGATTTCGCTGGATTCTAGTAATATGTAACTGGTGTGGAATTTTTAAAAATTACACGGAGAATGGTACAAATGTTTTACCCAGTTTTATGGACCACAAAATTCACCAACAGCTCTTTGAGTTTGAACAATTGAACACTAATTTTGGTAATAATTTCTGTATTTTTCGGAGTCGTTGTTCCGCAGATAGTCTTTGCATTCTAAATTGTTTAGACTATCAAGAAATGTATTTTTGTCGGAAGACTTAGTCACACGGATTAGCCGATATCACAGTCGAAAATTATGACACTCTAAAAAACAAAAAGAAAAACAACTCTATCACCAAAGTATACATCCTGAAATACGCCACAGGCTTTTTATATTATTTTCTTATGTGACATGTGTATCGGATTTATTTGCTCACAAAAAATATAATAATAGAAGCCTTCTCTCAAGCGGGTTAATCTAAAATTGCTTTCTCTAGCAGTGATGTCGTTTTGTGCAGAAAGCCAGTCATTCACAAGCGATTTTGACACCGAAAGTGAGGTAGAGCGACCAAAAACTTGCCGGAGTGATGAATTGCGTCGCTATAAAACTGACATCGGGACCTTTAGTTTTCGGCATCAGCCCAACACAGGCATTATTCGGTAACATTTCTCTCTTATCAATATCGTCTACTTAAGCAATATTTAAATCCAAAGATACATTAATCCTGCTGCATTCATTCAAAAGACTGAGGAAGCAGATGCCAGTGATGAACACGTCAAAGAGGTAGTACCTCCACTAGATCTGAATTCTTCCGGCGAGACTCTTCCATCCGAAAACATGGTATATGCAAAGTCAAGCATTCCAAAAACTTTCGAAGTGAGCAAAATTATTGAATCAAATGCGTTTTCCAATTGGCTATCTGCAAAAAAGTGAGTTTATTTTGAATTTGTAATACCTTACCGTTTCTCATTACCTTAAAACAGAAAACTGAAATCCTACGAATGTGCAAAGAATAAAGAAATCAGAGAACAGCAAAAGCGACTAGTTGAAGAAAAGAAATCCTTGGCTGAAAAGAAATACCAGGAATGGTTGAATAAAAAGTTGCAGAGTAAGGCAAAACCTCCTCAACAGAAAATGGAACAGTTTCAGGAGTATCAACCCCAAAAAGATGACAATGAGGCTAATAGACGTGCTTGGGAGCATAGCAAACTAGAAGAACAACGTCGAAGAAGGGAAGAACAAATCAAAAAGGAACAGCAAAAACAGGCTTTGGAAGAAAGAAGAAAGAAGCAAGCTGACCAAGCCTGGAACGAGTGGCTAGCAGAGGCTCCCTATAAACCGAAGCCGGTGCCTCTAAATCAAGGATTTCTTACTTTGAAAGGCACTATTTCCGATATCTTTGTCAACCCTAATCCATGGCGTCATCCTTGCGACGAGGAGTAACTCATCCTTTGGGATTTGGTTTGCTTCATTTTCGTCCATGTCTAACATATTTGATAGTTTTCTTTTTTTGTCACGATAATAAAACAATATAGAAGTTGGCCTGCAAAGGAATTTCGAAGAATAACACAAAATCTTCTACTGAACCCAACCTCTTACATTGGTTTCCAATCCGAGATGGAGTATTCCTACAGTACGTAAACTTATTGTTTCATTTGTTTCAATGAAGCCACTGCACAAAATCGGATGAAAAATTTATTGAAAATTAGAGTAATAAGCCTCCTTGCAGTGAAGCTATTGAAAGAAGTAAACACATATGGTCAGATGGTTCTTGGTAAATTAAAAAATTATTGCATATTCAAAGACGCACAATGCACGGTTATTAATGATTAAGTCAGGAAACAGTGGTTCTCGCTGAGATACACATAGCCCAGTTAAAGGTCTATTATGACCACTAATAGCTAATCCAGAATCAATAAATCTTGATAAATTTGTCGAGGTAGGTGATTGTCATAGAGTAGAAATCAATTAGATCTCGCAAGTGGTAATTCTGCCTAGGGATTAAATTCTGCAACTGCAGGCTGGTGCAGAATTATGGTAATCATATGACAGGTACCGAAATGCGAACAATGTATTTTTGCCTGTCATTGGAGGTCAGCAGTGTTACAATGCTATAGTGAGTAAAAGAAGAGATATCCACATGGCATTAGCTATAAATAAATCGGCTACATAATCAGTCAGGATCACACCTCTGCAGAATGAAATGAATCGTTTTACGCTTGAACAACGTTGGAAAATATTGCAAACTTATTTCAAAAGTGAATGCTGTGTTGCGCAAACAGTGCGTTTATTAAAAAAGAGTTTTGACCGAAACGGAGAACCCACCGCCCCTGCTGTACGCAAGTTTGTACAAGAAGTTCGTGAGGCTCGCTTACTTGTGGAAATACTCAGGGTCCCCGTCGTCATATGGCACGTACCGAAGATAATGTGGCTCCTGCGGCCGAGAATGTTCGGCCCAATCCAACAATATCAACTCGATCAACCATCGATCCCTTAAAAAATCCCATTGACTCATCGGACATCCGCTTCGTCTCTTCGAAACGCCCTCTCGGTCAATGGTGAGCGCTACAGAGCAATGATTACAGAATTATTGTGAACTGCAATTGAAGGAATGAACTTGGACGATCTTTGGTTTCAGCACAATAGCAGGCCATGCACATACCCTATCAAACAATTTATCTTTTGCGCTCTAAGCTTCGTAATTGTGTTATCAGTTGCCTTGGCAATGGCAATTGGCCGCCTCGGAGCTGCGATTTGACCCCGTTAGACTTTTTGTTTGTGACTTGCCTGAAAGATTGATTTGACCTCGTTAGACCTTTTGTTTGTGAGGTACCCTTAAAGAAAGATATTACGCCGACAATCCAGAAAAGATTCAATCCCTTAAAGCGAATATCGTCCGAGGCATTCGTGAGATAGAGCCAGAAATAGTCAATAAGGTCTTAGAAAATTGGATTGATAGGAGGCCAGCCGAGGCAGCCACATGAATCAACTTATCCAAACTAATGGGAATGTTCGCTCTTTCTAACAAAGTCATAATAAAGAATGACCAGATAAGAACGATAGGAAAAGCAATTTAAATAAAACAACAACGGTGTGAGATATAATTCTGGTTCTGGCTTTATTTTGAAGCTACGTTCATTCCATTATGTGTGGAACAGCACATCATTCAAATGGTCGCCTCGGCTTTGCTGACAGTGTCGAATATTACGCTCGAACTCGTCCAAAGTGGTCGGTTTGTTGGCGTAGACTAAAGACTTGACGTAGTCTCAGAGAAAATAATCGAGTGTTGTCAAATCCCACTGTGATATGACCCAGTCGCCAAATTTCTCCATCATAACTTCGAGCGTTGCGTCATTTGTATGGCATATAGCGCCGTCTTGTTGGAACCACAAGCTCAGATATATCGATGTTGTCGACCTCTGGTCATAGAAAGTCGGTTAACAGCGCTGTATACCTGAGACCATTGACGGTAACGGTGTCTCCTTCCTAATTTCGAAAGAAATAATGTCCGATGATGTCGTCATGCCATAAGCCGCACCAAACAGTCAATCTTTGTGGATGTATTGATGCTTGGCCAAACACTTGCGGATTGTGTTCGCTCAATAATGGCAATTTTGCTTGTTCGTATAGCCTTTGAGCCAAAAATGGGCCTCGTCCGAGAAGATGATTTTTTGGCCAAAATCCGGATCTCCGGCCAACATTTCCAGCGCCCAATTAGCGTATTCAATTCTTGCGTCAGCATAATCTTATACGGATATAGGCCAAAATCGAACCGCAAAATAACCCGGGTTGACTCCCTGGCGATGCCCAATTCAGCTGATTGGCGCCGAATCGGCATTTCTGGGTTCTCTTCGATACTGGCCAGTCTACGGCATCTATGTTTTTTTTTTTTCATTTCGCACCAATCTCTGTCTGGTTGGTGGCTTAAGATCCAAAAGAGTGTACTCGCGCTTGATGCCATTATGACGACCGACCTCACGACGAAATTCACGTTGCGTATTTACAACTGAGTCGGAATTTCGATATTGATGGGAGCCAATAAGACTGTTGACAAAAGGTTTCAGGTTTCAGTTGGCGAAATTCGGGGAGTTTTTTTTTTGTAAATCGGACAACGATTCTGAGCATCCGTACATCAGGGATACTTTTCTCCGACCAAATATTGGAAATAAAATAGAACATTCGAATTCGTTTAAAGTTATAGCCTGATGCAGTTAATAGCTTGGAAAGTAAGCCGATCTGTCTAGCAGCCTTGTAATGCTGTATATGTAGATATATTTATCCTTACTTTAGTTTGTTCGGTTGGCTTTTGTCGTACATGTCAAATCGTTCGTTCCCCATGACAGCATAATTTCGGTCATCCCACCGTTTAACACTGCAGAAGTGATTTTTTTCAAAAGTTGTCCTCAGCTACGTTTTCGGCTCTTCTGCTACTCTTTGGGTCTTTTTGGCTTGGCTCTTTTTATCTTTTGGTAGAAGTTTCAAATTTTGTTTCTGGAGTAGTATATCTGTTGTAGTTAGTTAGTTAGTTAGTTGACTTTTATTTTCAATAAATGTTTTACAATGTAACGATTAACGTAAGTCTTTAATGGTTTGGCCTGCGGCCTTCTACCAGGTTGACAAAATACATACTCAAGTTTTACATTACAAATCTCCATCTATGATACGCTTTCTATAACAAAGTGCTGGTACTGAGTAATCATATAAGATTTCCATCCTTTTTCTCCATTTAAAATGCTCATTACTTCATCTTCGTCTAAATCATGTTATCCGAACATTGATAGTCGAAATTCTTTTAAAATCGGACAAACACCAAGAAAATGTAAGATGTCTTCTCTCTTCTTCATATTGCAGAGGTCACAAATTATTGGCAAATCTGGTCTGTGGGGTATAAAGTTTAGTTGAACGAGTTCTCGACTCAGTTTGAAAATAGTACTTATTTTGTCAACTGCGTGACTATGTATGTTTTTTCATTTAGAAAATGGTTTAGTTTGCTGTAATAGTTCGTAAACAGTGACGATTCAGCTTCTTCGACATATTGGTCACATGTATGTCTGTCAAAATTCTCCAAAACCAAGTTAAATTTTTCTCTTAAAAGATGAGGATGCTCGTTCACTTGAATAGACAGATTTAATCCGCATTCAGAAGCAGTGTTCTTCCATTCCTCGCAAATGCCTCCGTTTGTTCTAATTATGCTTCTTAAAACTACGTTTGGTATTCTGCATTCATTCATTTCTTGTATTTTTAGGATATAGTTGAAGTGCATTTTGAGCGTGTACAAGAGCAAAGGAGGAGTTCCCGTTTCAAGATGTAGCATATAGTTCGGGGTATTTTTTGGTAACAGGAAAAAAATCTTCTTCAAAAAGTAGCGAAGAAATTTTTCCACAGCATCGTAGCCTTTGTAACCCCATACCTGAGCTCCGTAAAGCATTATCGACGCTGCGGTTGAGTGGAACAAAGTTTGTTTTGCACTTTGCGATACATATTTATTTTTGAAGCAACGTTCCCAAATCGAACAGATAGCTCTTTTAGCAACAGCTAATTTTTCCTCAAAGTGTGGTTTGAAATTTAAAGAGGACGATATTAGGATACCTAGGTATCCTAATACTACCTCAACCTCTTCCCCGTCTGACTGCCACTTTTCCAAATGTGAGAAGCGTCCTCCTGCATTTCTGAATATCATCATTTTTGATTTATCAAGATTTACAGTGACATTCCAAATTTTACAGAAAGCATTAAGCCTGTTTATCATTAACTGTATACCTTGAGTTGTGTCACACAGAAGGACGATATCATCAGCATACATCAGCGCAGGAATTGATACACCGTTGAATCTTATTCAACCTTTGACACTATCTGTTATATCATTGATGTATAATATAAAAAGCAGAGCACTTAAAATACAGCCTTGTTTAACACCCGTTGAAGTTTCGAACTCTTCAGAAAATAAGTCTCCATCCCATACATATGCAATATTATTATCATACAAGGCTCTCAGGATTCGAAAAATTTTACTTGATACGATACACCGATTTTGGAAAGCTTATAAAGAGTGCTTCACGTGGTATTGAATCGAACGCTGCTCGAAAATCTACAAAGAAGGTGTACAACTTTTTTTTCTTGCTCTTACTCGTATATGTTTCAGCAATGTTTGTTAAGCAGAATATCTGGTCGATTGTAGAATAATCTTTCCTAAATCCAGCTTGGAATTCTTTAAGGATGTTATGTTCTTGTACCCATTCATACAATGTAAATTAATGAAGCAAACAATTTGGCTGAAGTGTTTAAAAATGTTATTCCTCTGTAGTTCTTCGTTTCCCTGTAATCGTCTTTTTTGTGTAGTTGAAAAATTATTGCTTTCCTGAATACGTCGGAGATATTAGCAGAGTCGAATATTCGATTAAATTCAATTGTGAGAGAATTCGTAAGCTCATATGTGCAATTTTTATAGAACTCAAACGGGATGCGACCAATACCAGGTGCTTTATTTGATTTCGATTTGCATATTACTTCATTGATTTCTTCCTGGGTAAATGCAGAGTCTAATTTTTCGTCTAAGAGCAGAGGGGCTGCATATTGAAGTAGCGGCGAGGTTAATGGGGCATTAAGAAGTTTATCGAAATGAGTCCTGAGTTGCGGGGCTTTAGAAGTTACAGAGATGTTAGACGTGTGTCCGTTTAGGTATTTGACAGCTTTCCAGAACTGAGCAGAAGATTTTGAATTATTTATAATCGCAATGTTTTGCTGTTCAAATTCTACTTTTTTGATGTAACAGATGTGTTTGTATTCCTTGCTGGCATTTTGATAGAGTGCTTTAAAGATATTGGAGTTATTCGACCTTAGAAGTTTGAGAAATTTAAAAGATTTGGTTCTAGCTTTCATGCAATCAGAATCATACCATTTTTGTTTATATATTTTATGAGTTTTTAAATCTTTCTGTTGCGAAATGGATTTCTTTATTATTTCCGTTAGAGCTTCAATATTGGCTGTATAACGCTGTGTGCGTAGTTCCATAAGATTCACATTCATGTTTCGCTAATACGATTCCATTATTCGGTCATTCTAGACAAATTTCGGCAGAAGGCTTAATGGTTTTGTGCAAGCATAGTTGCCGCTAGCAGTAGAATTAAGGGTTACTTCCAAGGGTATGTGGTCCGAAAAGATCTCGGTTCCTACTTGAAAACTGTCTAGAAGCTTGAGCCAATTTCCCGAAACAAAACAGTAATCTATTATTGAGCATGATGTTCCTCTGATAAAGGTCAATTCGCCATCTAGATCTCCTTCGCAACTACCATTCAACAAGCACATGTCATACTAATCAGCAAGTTCAATTATTTTTGCTCCTTTGAGGTCTTTAGATTTGCGACACGGTTCCAGCAGCGTACTGTTGTATCCCGATGCGAAATTATTTTGTGTGAGTCCTACACCACCATTAAAATCCCCAATAAGCATTCTATGTACGGATAGAGTGCAAGGAGTGCAGTGAGTCGCAGAGTTTATCAAAATCACGCTGCCAATGAATACAGTTTAAGTAGATTATTACCAAAACTACATCCAATGTATTCAGTTTTAAGTTAGTAACATCCATTTCGCCAGCTTTTACAAAGATACTCGTATACAGTCCTTCGAGGTCGTCACGAAAGTCGAATAGTGTTCCACCACTTCCTCTCCCAAAAAGTGAAGTTTTTGTAGCAGGAGACCAGATTAATTCATAGTTTGAGAAAATATTCTTAAATCTAATTTCTTCATTATCTAATGGATGTGTTTCAAATAATACAAAAATAACAAAACTTTTTAGATAATTAAAAAATGTTACAAAATTCGTTTTGTTTTTTAAACCTGACACATTGTACTCGTAGCTTAAAATTTTTATTTTGTTGATAGTCATCAAGTTTTTTTCAGCATCATTCTGGTAGACGTGGGCACATCATGCGTCACGTACAACCGCCTTAGAGCTTGTGGATGGACCCAAAGATTTTTCGCATATTGGAGTTTTGTTAAGTTTGGCATCACTGCTGCGATTGACATTAGCCGTCAAATTTGAAGTTTTGTGAGAAGTGTTCTCTTTCGCAGCTGTTTTGTTTGTATTTCTGTTTTCATTAATAAAAAGATTTTTATTTAACGAAATGTCACCAAAAATAGATTGTATTATTTCAATGACACTTTTTTCACCACACCTCAATCCAAGCGCGGAGTCCCAAGTAAAGACATTCTTAGCAATGTGGAGCTTGTCATCCCGTAGAGAAATCTTTATTGATGCGTCTTTTTGACGAAGCTCCTTCATGATTGGAATCATTTTTGCCCGACGTTGTCTAACGTTAAAGGGTAAATCCTTTTGGTTGCTTATTCTAGTACCCTTCAATTTGAAGGCATTCCTCATCACGCTCCAGGCAGACTCCTTCGATCTCATCTTTAGAACTATCGTAGACTTGGTCGTGTTATGGCTGTGTATCCTATACGCAGACTCGACGATTTGATTCGGAGTTTAGTCAACTAACCCGGCGAAAATGGATTTTACCTTTTCGCTCATGTTTACTTGATCTTCAACAGGCAGGTGAACAACAAGATTCGCTTCAGTACTCATCTGTACGAGTCGGTCAAGCTGGTTCTCAAGATGTTTATTTTGTTGTTCCAGATACACAACTTTTTGCTCAAGTTCTTCATGTCGCATACTCAATGCTGAGATTTGTTTAAAGAAATCTTGCAGATCTGCCTTTGAGGCTAATTGTTCCACAAGTTTTTTGTTGTTTTCGAGTAGAATTTCCTGCATTCTCTCAACACTCAGAGTAGAAGTAGATCCCATAGCGTGTTTTGGTTCAATTTCACTCAAGCTTTGGTGGCGTTTTTTGTTTCCTGGGTGTTCCGGAGGGGTGTGGGATATTGCTCTTTTTATCATTTATAGGTTAGTTTAATGATGGAATTTTTAACTTGGCTATAAAATAGTTAAGGTTTTAGAACTTACTCGAATTTCAATTGCCTGAGGTAAAGCGTCTCTTAATTTATAAGGTGAATGTGTTTCCTCAATTAACTTTCACTTAAAACACTTTTCTTTTTTGCTTTTTGATCCGGAGATACATTTTTTGCTTCCACTTTGTTTACAGTATTTTGACAGTTCTCTATATCTGGTGTATATATGCGGAATCTTCCGAAAAACAGTTAAAAGATCCAAATATAAGGCAAAATGTCATTTGACAAATTTGAATTGCACAACTCCGGCATAGGTATCTACAATGCATGCCTAGGATAAACAACCAAATTTTATAACGCACTTCACAGTACATTATCCTGATATAAGTTTAGATAAATTAAGGTTTATTAAAGCCACTTGATAATGACATTTCCATTCAACAATACTCCGACAAAGGGTTGGCTCTATTTTTTTTCTCAATTCTCCATCATTATTCCTCCACTAAAACATCCCTAATGTTCATTTAAAGGGGACAAATGCCACATGCCACACTAAATGCAAAAAGAAAAAGTAAAATTAAGACAAGTGAGTGTATGCAAATGGCAAACAGTCGTCGTCTTACAAGACAACGGAAATATCCATCGACTTCCTTAATTTGCAGGCCGGAACCGAAAGCCCCGTTCATGCCAAACTCAATTATAAAATCATCGGATTATTTTCACCGTTTTTGTTGCTCTGCAGAGCAGAGTTGTTAAGGCCGCAACAACCGCTACTGCTACCACTATTACTACCACCACTACGCTACTGCTCTGCGATAATTGAAAATTTAAATTTGCGATCTGCGCGCTCAAATGCAAATGATGTACCACCTCGAAGGACAACAAGAACTCAAACGCTCAAAAAGGTGCTGAATTCTTAACCCTCCCGATGGGAGTTTTTGTTAAGCCGCCCATCTCTAACAAGGATAAGAAGGCATCTCCCTGGCTGGTGAAAACATCGAACCTATACCTACAGACATCGATTAAAACAGCAGACAAAGTCTTATGAATAAATTGTTATGGAAATCGAATTAATGAACGTAATACCTGAGCTTATTTGCTTAACCCTTTCGTTCATACGTAATTTTATTAGAATCATTCGAGATACGAGATGGTATCTTTGTAAGGAAGCAGATAATTGTATGTACATAGTCGTATGTACGTACGAGTATAAAGTCTTGTGACCCATATGTGGATGGAATGGGTGAAGGCAAATGACTTGGCTTTGGCATTTGTATTATACTTTCGAATGTACCAACTACTGAGTCCTTGGAGAGTGTAGTAGTGTAGCTTTGTCTGGATTTCACCTTTGTTGACTGAACAGGCAGTTAATTCAATTCTGTTGGGTAATTTCCGCCAAAGAGTGGAAGATTAGTAAGAAGTCGCGACGAATTCGAAATTGAATTTAATTCAATTCGACGAATCTTCAATTTAACTGAATAATGTTTCATTTAATAACTTTTTTTTCCGTTTACTTTTGCCAGTTCCAACTTTGTAGTACATGACCTATAATTACCTCCTTAGGTAGCGCTAAAGTCCAGGATGAACCACCACCATGCGTTCTATATTTACTCCGAATTGCGCACATCTTGTTGGCCAGAGTCCCTGTCTACCTGAGATTGGAGCTTTCTCTTTTCCATCATCTCCTTCGGTGATGGATTCGAAGACTTTCTGAGCTGAAGCACTAGTGTCCATCTCCTCTGCATGTCCCAGCCATTCTGACTCTTTTAGCCAAGTTCATGTTGCTGTGCCTTGCGTATAGCTCTGGTTGAAATCTCCTCATCTAATACACGTCGATGCTGACAATGTCGTAGATCTCTCTATGGCCTTTGCATTCGAAATGACCCAGATCCTCCTCACTCTTCTTTGATTAATCCATGCCGCTGTGCCATAGAGGAGGACTGCAATGATACATTTTTCATAGAGCTTTATTGTGGTTGACCGAGGGGGAGTACTGCTTTTAAATTGCCTTCCGAGCTCAAAAAAGAAAAGCAATTGTCAAAAGGTCCTATTCTCATAAATCTACGGTGGTGTCGTTCATTATGTTTAATGCTTACCTCAAAGTACTCGTAGTCCCTGACTATCTCGAGGTTATACCTGTCTATTGTGAAGTTTTGTCTGAGCTATCGATACTAACGTTATTTTTTCTTTTACCGCCAGACCCATCTTCACTGCTTCTGCTTCGATATTTGCTAATGCTTCACCGATAATGCCTATATCATTCGCATAGGCAAGTAGTTGTACAAACTTATGAAAGATCTTCCCGCTGATGTGGGCTTCCGACTCCGAGTTTCTCATAATTTTCTTCGATACACTGGTACAATGTGAAAGCGCACTTAGACACGACGAATAGATTAGAATTTTAGGATTATTCCGTAGTAGATGGTCGATGATGGATTTTCCATGCCTGAAGCGACATCAAGCAGTTGGTTAGACAAATATTTCAAACGATTCCATACATATGGTAGTATGGTAGAGATAGTCCTAAAGGCGACGTTGAGTAAACTGATGCCTTTATAGTTGGCTCAGACAAGAGGATATTTGTTTTAGGATTAAACATTAGATGACAGTCATTTAAAGCGTGTTTCGTCGGGATCCTGTTCGATCATTTAGACAAGCCATCTAAACCAGCACTTTGACCAACCACTTGTTCATTCTGGTAGAACTGAACTGTAACAGTTTGAGCTCCTCCGGTACTCTCTTCATCATTCCAGTCGAATCTACTGAATGTGTCGTAGAAAGAGCCGTAGGTGTTATCGAAATCGAAAAATCAAGCAACTCCTGGATCAGAGCCGAATTCGACGGGGAGTTTGTTTAGCTTCTAGAACCCGTGCCACGGTCGAGGAGACCACGACTGATTTATCGCTATTGCGGATACTAACTGGAGTATAATCCTATGGGGTTGCCTTCCTACTGCCTAGTTTGACGTTACACCTTAAAATTTTCAAAACCTTAGCATTTTTGACTCATAAGCCTTCTTGCCACCGCAGTGCAGCCAAAGAAGAAAGGACTACATAAATGGCACGTAATCATCTGAATTCCTGTATTTTCTCCAAGCTTGGTTAATGTAGAATTTAACGGCATGAAACTGTTAAGGATGAATTAGTTTAGGCTTTGACCCTCACACGGTAGACGATGTACTGTGCACAATTCAGAGAATCTTTTGTCCCATCTACTGGGTTCAAATTCTTCTTCCAACTAAATTTAGCGATAGGTTGGAAAATTGTTTTTATCAGATCTTCTCCTGAATGGGAATGATAATAAACGAATAGTACGGCCATCAGCTTTAAGTGCCCTGTTCGGTTCTAGTTTCGATTTTAAAATTTTCACTACATACTCGTATAAGTTGGATAGATGGGTTCACCGTTATGCATTGAATGGGTTACGCTGGCCTACAAATGATTGTTGGGCGTCGCAAATTTCACCATGCTAAACTATTCCTTGATTGAGAGAAATGCGTCAAGCCAAAGTTTCTGAAAGTCTTTTCCGATTATGAACTTTGAGTTTTCTCAAAGCATCCATTATAAAGCTGCCCATATACTGCTTCAGACTTTCTCCTTGTGATCTAGTTCTAAGCTCAGACTCGCTCAGCTATTCTACATACTATAGGAACCTTTGCCAGATAGGTACTTACAATTGTGGACTCTCTAGTTTCAGAGTTTTTATTTAAGGACTGTTCTCAGGTCAACCACATTTCATCTAGTCCACAGCCTAGTTTCTACTATATCCGAGCCTTGCTGATGGCGATGCCACTAGGTGGTAAATAGAAATATGTTGCCGGTTATTAAGGCTGCTGATAAATGTATTTCTTCTAAGAACACTCTCCCAGAGTCACCAAACAACGTGGTTTCTGATCCAGAAAGGGTAGAATTATATTCTGTTCTTCGTTTGATGTAGTCATATTTGGAAGTCCTGGCGACAATTATTATTTTAGTTGTTAGAGGCTCACAAGCTCCTATTGCTGGTAATGGCATCGTGTCTCGTTGTGAAGGTGGTCTAGTACCCGAAGTTCACTTATAAGTGATTATCACCATTTTGTGCATGCATTGTTCCACCTATAAATTAAGGAAAATTTTGGAAGTGGGATTCCGCTAAAGAGAGAGAGAAGGGAGATGTTGATTACTTTCTGATTTCCGGTCCACAAAGCCAATAACTGTACTAGACCCCACACCACGATAAGGTAAGAAATCATCCAAGAGGATTTGATCTTGATCCTAGTCTTATTTTCATGTCAATTACTTTATTTAGTTCCTTTATTTTACTACAGGCTATCCCACCTCTATTCCTCAATACAGACTTGGTATCACTCACCTAACTATCTTCTTAGGTGAAAGTCTTTGTTTCACCAATTTGTTTTAGCAAAAGTAAATGGTATCCTTAAGGGCATCCCACCTATTCCGAACTTTTCCCAATAACTCAACCCCCTTCTGTCATTCGAAACAAAAGAAAATCCAATTAAAATCCAAATTGAATCGATTATAAAGCAATAATCCCTAAAGACACCTTCTCAATTGTGTAATTCACAAAAGTACACACTTCTTCGATCATAGTCCGCCGCAGGAGTTGTCTTCTTCGACAATTTAAGAATAAATTTCTCAAATTTCTTTTCGATTACCCCCTGGGGTGAAATTATTTTCTTTTCGTTTTTGCGCTAAAGGATTTGTTACAACATACACCGCTTGATGTGACATCAACTCCTCGAATTTATCTATCTGTACATCCCAGCATGATATTGCTGTGATTCCTTCGACAGCAGACAAGGCAATAAAATCCCATCGGTGATAAAGGATATATGGAACACATACTCGTATCATCCTATGCCATTGTGCCATAAAGCTAAATCCTTCTCTTTCTTAAAGCACCATTGAAAGAAAGTCTTTAATATCACAACACTTAGCGAAGAAGTAAGAAGATAAAAAGAAAATAAAAAAAATGAAAAAAATAGTCACCCGCTGAGTGAGAGTATCCTTAAGAAACCAGGTACAAAGCTGGTAGTACCAGTAATTAAAACATCCTTAAAAGTCCTTACGGCCAAAGTTGTTTCTTCTTACTTACCCGGTGAGTGGGTTTCCGCTGTTATTTATATATTTTTTTTTTTTTTCATTTTTTACTCCCTCTTCTCTGCTCCACGTCCTTTGGTTTTATAATTAAAAGCGAACAACTTTAAGAAATAAGGGTTGGCTTGTTAAACAGGGTGTAAACAAGTGGCGCTAAATTACCGGTGTAAGTAATTCGCATGGTAAAACAAAAATTCCCTCGCCTTGAAGTACTAGTAGATGGTAGTTGAATGCTTTTTTTTTTATCGAAGCTATAAAATCAATCTAAGCTCAGTGGACTACGTGATACGAGATTATTTTTTTTTTGTAGAGATATCCGAACACAGAAGAAAAATCCTTTTCTATTGACCAAGTATACAAAGGACGGGGGACGGGAAAAAGACGATGTAAGAAAACTCTATTTGTAATTACTATAATAGGCACCCTCTTGGATATCAAAGGATTTTCGCAGTCTTTTGAAAGCAAATACCTTCTTTAGGTGTAGTTGTAGACTTTCAGAATTGACTCTTTCACCGTCACGGCGTTATGACGGACAACAAACGAGTGGGTGTTCGGTATCCTTCACCTTTGATAAAGCGACAAGGTGTACATTTCATTAAGACATTTAAGATGTCTTAAGTACACATTAAGGTAATTGTAAAAAGACAGCCGGTACGCCATTTACAATTTGGCATGGTGTTTCCTTTTGAGAAGTTGAAACATGGTAAGACACTGTCGAGGCTAAGATGAAAATAAATAAAAACAACTTAAAGGTGTTTTCATAATGAGCCAGGAAGGGACTGTGATTAAACCCTTAATTAAGTGATCAAAGAATCTGTCCTTACAATTAAAGAGACTTTAATTTAATACCTCTTTTCGAATCCACTGATAGAAGATTGGATCTAATGCAGTTATACGAGTAGTAATCCTTTTAGTTGGATCATTTAGCCGGTGTTATCTATTGAATTTAACGATATCTACCCCTATCTAGACGTTAAGGATTTGGATGATGAAAGTGTTTAGGCAGCAAAACCCTTTATAAGAGATACTTTAAGAGCTTCTGATTGACAACGCGAGTACCATATAGCAGAGAGATAAGTTTTACTGCTTCTAACGCATTAATTGGATCGATGACGGACTACGGCTCTTGCCCAGGATTACTTTAGAAAACTCCACAGAGCCTTAACTCCTCATCGAAAAAACGATACAAGTTCACTGTTTTGAGGTCAGATTTAATTTTGACCATCGTGCAAAACCTAATAAGAATGGCAACGCTTGGATCTGCAAATGGTCATGTGCAGCAAAAATAACTAGCGAAGGCCTTAGATTGCAATAAATTAAAAATCACCGCCATCTAGGGAGTGCTGTAGAATCTTCCGGCCAAAAAGAGTATGAGAAATTATAACATCTACTATGATGACTACTAGAGAGGACCAAAGCGCGGATTTGTTGGAAGCAATAGACCAAGGCAAGAAGTTTTGGACTTTCGGCACTGGAGCAACGCCTTGTAGCAATACGCATCCGACATCTTTAGTAATATTGTATAAGAGGGTATACACTCACTGATTTCTAACCAAGAGGCATACGGCATAAGCGGCGTTGCATAGAAGGACTAGAGCTGTTTACAAGCGCCACGAGAAGAAAAGGGGACTAACACCAACTTTTGAGGAAGAAAAAGAAGGAGCCTGAGAAATACATGGTCGAGGAAATTGAAAGATGCTACTCCAGGAATGAGATTCGGAAATTTTATCAAAAGATAGAAAAAACATGCCACGGATACAAGCAAATACAAACTCCAAACCGAAACCTATAGAAACAAACAAGGGTACATCGTAGTTGAGTCGCAGTCGATGCTGAGGATTTGGAAATAGCATTTCTGTAGACTGCAGTATGAACTTTCCAACGATGTAGACCAAATATTCTTAACGTTTCACTCACTAATTATTTATATACAAAGATATATAATATAATAGTAAGTGGCCGCATACAATTGCCCTTTAAGTACATACGAGTAGTTTGTTCTTATGAATCTACATATCAAAATGATGTGAATCATTTTTCTGAATACCAGATATTGGGTGGGGTGAAAAGTAACCTCCTTGTCCACCAAAATGCGCTGCTACTGCAAAAAAGGTTATGGTGCCTTGAAGTCCGTTCATATTTAGGCAGACGTGCCAAATTTCAGAGCGATACTGTCTTTAGTTTTGTTTTGACAGCTGATTGTTATTGACGTGTTTGGCATCATGTTGAGTATGGACGAAAACGATTTTCGTTCTCTCATAAAACATTATTTTTGGAGAGGCAAAACGGCGCAGGAAACAAAAGAAAAATTGGATAAATATTATGGGGCTAATGCTCCGTTAGATTACACCGTCAAATATTGGTTTCGAGAATATCGTGGTGGCCGCAACTCTACTACCGATCAAGTCCGCAGCGGTGGACCCTCCGATACGGTTACAGAGGACAATGTCAAAAAAATGCATGAAATGGTGTTGGCTGACCGGAAAGTGAAGGTGCGCGAGCTAGCAGATACCACAAAGATTAGTACTGAGCGCTCACGCCATATTTTTGGCAATATTCTGCATACGAAAAAGTTATCCTGCCGCTGGGTGCCGCGCATGCTCACTCCTGACCAAAAACACGAACGCGAGAGCACTTCGAAAGAGTGTTTGGACTTGCTGATGCGGAATCGGACGGACTTTTGGCGTCGATTGGTAACTGTTGATGAAACTTAGATCCACTATTACACACCAGAGAACAGAATGAGTGCCCGGCAATGGACTGAAGCCGGCACGAATGCTCCGAAGCGGCCGAGGGAGGCTCGATGGGTCGGAAAGGTTATGGCGTCGGTTTTCTGTGATTGTCATGGCATACTCTTCGTGGACTACCTCGAAAAAGGAAAAACCATCAACAGCGAGTATTACTGTGCATTATTGAAACCGAAATCGCTGCAAAACGGCCTCACATGAAGCGAAAGAAAATTTTGTTTTTGCAAGACAATGCGCCGGCGCACAATAGCATCGCAACCATCAATGACTTACGGCTCCAATTGTTGTCGCATCCACCGTATTCACCCGATTTGGCTCCCTCGGACTATTATCTCTTCGCAAACCTCAAAAGATGGCTCATCAATAAAAAATTCAGCTCACGCGAGGAGATCATCGACCCCACGGAGGAGTATTTTGCAGATCTTCCGGAAAATTACTTTTCGGACGTGTTCAAGAAGTTGGAAAATCGCTGGAATAAATGTATCAAGCTAAAAGGGGACTATATATTGAGGCTTTTTCATAAAAGGGAATAAGGAGGTTTCCTCCTTCGACATATAGGGTTAAGGGACTAGATCTATTGTTGAATAAATTAAAAGGAGAGAGGTAGTAATTATCTTCAATTGCATAAAGCTTGTGGGAGTCAATTAAGGATCGCACAAGGCTGTTCGGATGAGTTTCCAGTATAAGGTATCGCATTAAAGGTGCTATTTTGCATTGCTCGTATAGCACTTTGTTGGAAAACCATTTTTTGTTTGCCTTTCTGCACTTTCCGCAACAGAATCTCAAACCTTTTTCTCTCGAAAGTCTCAATTTCTTTGACCACTGTACGAGAAATAGCGAACCAAACACAGAATCCGTATGCGAGGACGGGTCTGATGAGCATCTTGGAGAGAAGAATTTTCCTTTTTTTTTTATAAAGCTTTTGATTGCAATAAAGATTTCAAAGTTACTGTGTTAGCTTTTGCTTTGAATAACATCTTTCTTGTGTGTTTGTTAAATAAGAATCTGTTTTGAAATTGAATACCTAAGTATTTCAATTCGTCACGAGGAGATAATATAACATTGTTAGCAATTGGTACTCTCCTTCATCGCTAGTCGATGTCCTTTTTCACTTGCGTTTCTAAAGCAGGTGATGCCATATTTACGAGTATTTGCGTTTATAGTAAGACGCCATTTTTTGAAGTATCCTTCTAGCAGAGGAATTTTATCTTTTTTTTTTATTTAGGGCATTTTGTAGTATTGTATCACTCGCAAGGATAATCGTTTAATCTCCAGATACGAGTAGAATAGCGCCTGGTTCAAAGTCCATGGGATCCTGAAATGGGAAATCCGAGAGAAAAATATTGAACAGCTTTGGGCCAATTATTTATCCTTGTGGAATTCCTGATTTGACCGGAAACATAGGCACAGACGACAAACGATTTTAGAAAGTCTTGAATTAATTTCGTTAGCCAGACCGACATTTAATTAATTTGAATATGAGACCACTGTGCCAGAACGAATAGAATGCTTTTTCTAAGTCAATACCAAGACTGACCGGGCATTTTTTAGTTCGTAAGTTTTGGATTATATTGTCGGATAGAAGAAGAAAATTTTTCTATACCGGAAGAATGTTTATTGTTGAGGCTTGTACGTAGAAGTTGAATTTTTTCAGTAGTAGTAAACGGAGGTATGCCAGGATTGATCGCATGTAAAGTTGGAGAAAATCTAGTCAAGGAGGATGAGTTTTGATTATTAAACTGTGATGCGACTGTGTAAACTTCATTCGTCAAATCGGGGTCAAAAGAAGGTATCTTTTCTGTGTAAAGGGACGAAAAATTGTCTTTAAACCCATGTAACTTTGCCTGTTTATCAACCAGCATTAGTCCGTTATTAAACAGAGTGTCCCTAAAGACATCACATTACCAAAAAATGTTCTACCTGTGATTCTATCGATTTCCTTAAATGCATGAGAGGAAGGCTTTATGTTTCGCAGCCTTGCGTATAATGCGTTGTTTGTTTCTAAGTTGATATTTTGTTTCATAATTTTGCTTAAGCATTTAATTCTAGAAGATAGTTCTACATATTCCTGATTAACTCTATTTAGGTGTTTGTGAGAAATTCGTTTAAGTTTTCTTAACAATTGGCTACGAACTTCTGATATGTAATTGTATTTGGACTGTTTGTGTTCGATAACAGTGGAGTTAGAGTTTATAGTCTGAATCATTTTCGAATTAAATTCATTTATGAGTAAGACTATTTCATTGCTTGATTGTTAAGAGTTTGTTGTGTAAACTTATTCTAAAACAGTCCCAGTTGGTATTTTTGAATGACCTGAATGTGGGTGGAGGTAATAAGAAATTAGGAAGCCTTAATTTTATTGAGATTCCAAAATGATCTTAAGGGGTAGCAAAGGTACATTTATTTATTTATAATGATTAACGTAATTAGTAATTCATTAATTGATTCTCATGAAAATACAAATAGTAATTTTAGCTGTTCCGCCTTAAATTGTAATAACTTGAAATGCTTGTGTATAGATCATCCAAACAATGAACAACAATCAGGTTTTTCTGTCATTCATCAAAATATTCGAAGCATGAGAACCAATTTTGATACTTTTTTCACACATCTTGCATCTTTGGATCATTTACCTGATTTCATTTTTCTTTCTGAAGTTTGGATTTTTAAAGAAGAGGTATCTACGAGTAATTACAAAATACCAAATTTTAGATTTGAAGCGAACTGTAATGAGTCGTATTCTGGTGGAGGTGTCGCAGTATTTTTCAGAAATAATATAGTAGCTTGTGAAATTGAAAAATGGAAATAAATGGAAAGTGCTGATATTATTAATGCTTCTTGCAAAATCTCTGGTGTGTCTTACTGTTTTGTATGCGTCCATAGATTATATAAGTGTACAGAAGAACTTTCAGGATTTTTGGAACTTCTAATTTGTAAAAATATAATATTAGTGGGTGATTTGAATATTAGCATCTTGTCTGATAGGTTCGGATATCTTTCTGTCAATTTTAAAACGGCGGTTTATGATTTGAAACTAACTGACCATAGTTTGGCCAGTATTCAACTTGATAATAGCGTATCCAGAATAAATCAATCCCAGTATAAGGAATTTAATAAAATTGATTTTGCCGCTCTTAAATTACATTTAAATTTTGAGTTTTGGGATGATGTGTTCAATTCACAGGATCCATCTAATGCTTTTGATATATTTGTAATAAAAACAACAAGTTTAAATGTCTTAAGCAATGGTTGACTAAGGAAAATTACAATAGATTGAAAAAGAAACTGTGCTTAAGGGTTAGAAAATATCCTAACAATGTTAGATTTAAAAATGTTATGATAAATTATGTTTAGAGCTAAAAACCGTGATACCGCTATATAGAGATACTTACTTTAGTAATAGATTAGCTGAAAATATGGGTAACGCTAAACATGAATGGGGGGTTATAATCGAAATTTTAAGCAGATCAAACGACAATGCAGATATAATCATAAACAACAATAATTCAACTTAGGGGTTGCTAATTTATTTAATGAGTTTTTTTTTCGAATGCCAATTCTTCTCAGGTTTTACCGAACGATGGTAGCTATTAATGCCAAAGCGATGTTACGATAAAGAAAGCAAACATTCAACCAGATAGTTTTTTCTTTAAACCGTTTACGGGATTTGAAATACAGAAAATTATACTATCCCTTAAAAAATCGTTTCGGTGACAAAGCATATTTGTGGTTTTTATTTTTAAGGATGCTTAATAGTGTTAATCTCCTTTCATGTGAAATAATTGATGCATTGATATAATATTTCTAGTTGAAAAAACCATTATACAACAATAGAAGCTACAAACTCTAAGTATGTGAACATTTTGTCTTCGGTGGATTAAATTTGGCTGTATTTTAGCCAGAGTTGTCTATTTTTTTTTAAGAGATCTTGGAAGGGAATATTGAACAAAGTTGGAGATTTCTTAAGGAAGTCTTTGCTTTTTTTCAGTCTCTGTTACAATATTAAGACATTTCAGTTAGTTTTAATTTTAAATGCATTTTATTATATCAATCATTAATCATTACATACTAACAAAAAATTCTTAAATGCTAACTTAAAATTACGAGTACTCTAAGCTACTCTGAATACTTATATCTATGTCTTTCGACTTCATTTACATTTTATTTAGGAATACTTGTTTTCTATACTTAAGGCTAAGAAACCGAACAATATCCCTCTTCTCGCGATTCCCCACCGCCCTAATGTCACGTCACCATTCTTAACGATGAACTGTTTGTTGTGTAGCATATTTACAAGAGTGGTTTACTGACCCCAACCCAGTTAGCTTATAGAAAAGACCCTCTAACCATACAGTGTCGAAGGCCTTCTCCAAGTCAACAAGGCAGGCACCAGTACATTGCTTTTTGCCTTTATTCCATTGGATATCGGACACCAGTTTAGACGCGGCATGTGAGATATCATGTCCCGCCTTAAAACCGAATTGATTATACGGAACTATATGGTTGTCCTCAACCCACCTAGACAGAGCCCTATTGATTACTTTTTCAAACACCTTACTGATATTCGGAAGGAGACTTATCGTCCGGAGATTCGCTGGATTGGATATATTCTTTCCCTTTTTGGGGATAGGTTGAACCACCGCCGTTTTCCAATGCGCTGGATTTCATTGTTAAACAGGGTGGTGTAAATGTCCACCGCTTCTAGAGGTAGATGTTGAAGCACGATGTTCGAAATATCATCGGTCCGCACTGATTTCTTAGCCCTGATTGTGCCGACGATCTCATGGAGTTCTTCCCTCGAAATGAACGATGGTAGGTCACCCTCTCTGGTAATGACATTATTTGCCATATTTTCGTCGCTGAACCGGGTAAAACCAGAGCCCTCGGATCGCCAGTTCCCTATTTCATTTTGAATGCAGAAGTCGTGCACCAAGACACGATTGTCCAGGTCGTAATTAGGGCCAATGGTATACTTAATGTATACTTCCTGGAAAGTGGCCCCTATAGCCTCAACCTTCTCCTGTGGATCCTCGATCACAAAAAAGTCGTCATCATCAGCGGCCTCATTAGGATCAATACCTGCTATTGTCAGTAACCGTTCGTTGTCTGTTGTCCGGTCTATTTTAAGACACTGAAAGTCGTTTTGATTTTTTCTCCGAAATAGTTTATTTATTTGTGGAAACATATTCGGGTTGCTGGTGTTTACAGCCCGAACCTTGTTGTTCCAATACAAACTTACAGAAATTTTGTAATTTTCTTTTATTAGCGTTTGAATATTTTTAATCGACGATTTCAGTGTCCTAATCTCCGAATCTGGTCGGTCAGTTAACTGTCTGTACAAGATTTTAAGTCTTGTCAGAAGTCTACTTTTCTGTCGGAGCAGTGCGTCAATAGTAGGATTGCGGAACAGGTCTTCGTTAGCCGTACGTCGATACCGCGGTATTGTAGTGTCCATAGTTTGTTTAATTGTCTCGTCCATTTGTTTTAGGTAGTTGTCGATCTCCTCGTTTAACAAATTCCTATTGGACGGTGGGTGGAGCGTGCTCGAGGAGAGCGATCTTGTCAAGGTTGCGGAGAAGCGTGTCCATCGAGTCTTACTGTAGTTGTAAGAATATCTTTGGACAAACTCCTCCAATTCCGCAATTTCGTTAGGAACTGTAATTTCGGTGCTAAACCGCAATGTAAATTCGTACCTGTCAGTCGTATACGTTCGTTGTACAGCAGTAGATCCAAATAAGAGTCGCCTCTGGGAAACGACGGGTTATCCGTCGCTTTAAGACCAAGTCTGTACATGACATCGTACTGACCCCACCAATGGAGTAGTAGGGTCCTCCTAGTATTTGGCAAATTATTTCCCCAATCTCTGTGTTTAGCGTTGAAATCTCCGCCGATTATAAAATAATTCTCCCCCGATTCCAGCCTCAGAAGTCGAAAAAGCGTTTCGAGCTCTGTAATGAATAGGGTGGATTGTGAAGTCTCAGGTGCATAAACAGAGGCCAAGTACAGCCGCTTTCCACTGCGGAGCGGTATGTAAATGACAACTGCCTCCAACACCTGGAACCTGCGCAACACTCCCTTATACACTCTGTGAAATTTTATACCTTCTTTAATGAAGGTCGCGACACCACCTCCACGTTTGGATCTGGGCCGATTTCTTCTTCCAACAATATAATTATTGTACTCCAGTTTGTTCTTATCGGTTAGCTTGGTTTCGCTAGCGAAAAGTACATCAGGACTTTGGTCATGTAGCAATTTAAACATCGCGGCTCTTCATTCAATCCTAATCAATGAATTAACATTCACTGCAAGGGCCTTCAAAGTTTGCTCCATCATGTGCGTACCCATTACGACATCTGTTGCATTAGGCCCGGCAGCAGCGCATAGATCTGGTCCACCCCATTGGCCTGTTCTTGAATTTTCTGTTGCAGCTGAGCCATCTGCCGTTGGATTGCGACCAAGATGGCCAGCATGTTAGGTGCAGCTTCCGTTGTTCTCGCCATTGGCGCCGGAGAAGCAACAGTCGCTTGCTGTACCTTAGCCCCCCTACTTAGGACAACTTAGGACAACCCCGGTAGTTAGCGGTGTGTCCCACTTTCCCACACAACACGCACGAGAGCTGCGTCCTGTTGGATACCCAGAACAGACTTCTCGGAACTGTGATTCTTTCCGCACTTCACTCATAGAGGCTACATTTGTCAGTTCGACGCGGCGTGCTCGAACCTCTGGCAGTGAACGCATTGTATAACGCCTTCGCTCCTTTTTAATTTTACCCAGTGAATCACCTGGTAGTCTAGGACATTGATACTCCGTAGACTATCCAGACGACTTTCGGGACTGAGCTGCACCAGGAAGAACGACAGACTCCTTCGCACTCCTTCTCTTTGAGCAGAGTCAGGATCTCCTCATGATCGGTTCCAACCCCTTCAGCAGCATCGATTGCCGCTTTTCACACTTTGGTGTAAATGAGTAGTGCTCCGTCGTCGTTTCCTTTAGGAGCTTTTTCACTTTCGCGTAGCCCTCCACTGTATTACAATGGATGGTATGACGATCGGTCCCCAATCGCTTAGTATTAAAATGATTACCAATGACCAACTTACACAGGTCCTTGGTTGCAATTACCTCTAATTTATAGGTATTGATAGGAGGCACCTTCTCCATCTGCTTCTTCTGCTGCTGTTGCTGTTGTTGTTGCTGCTGGTGGTGGTGTTGTTGCTACTACTGCTCTTTTTTCAGCTGTTGTTGTTTTTTTGCTGCACTTGTTGTTTCTGCTCCTGCTGGTTTTGTTGTTGCTGCAGTTTTTGTTTCTGCTCTTGTTGTTGGGAGCTCTCAAGTTGTAATTGCTCCCTCTGCCTGTGTGCAGTTTGCTTTTGTTTAAAAGCAAGCACTTTTTCTTCCAGCTTTTGTTTGCTGCTGTTAATATCGTTTATTAGTTCATCCTCGTCGTCCGACTCAGATGCCACTAAAGAGGCGAAGTTGATAGTACCCCCCTCGTACTGGACCTCATCGTTATCTTCTTCAGCTCTCAAAACTGCACTTATTTTTTTTTTTTTTTTTTTAAATTAGGACCTCTTCCTCCTTTTCATGGCTTTCGCCACGGCCCCGCCAACAGTATTGTTGCCTTTTACTCCCGTTATGGGAAGAGCGTAACGCTCTCCACCATCCATCACGTAATTTTATTGGTTTTGTGTTGAAGCGCTATATTTGTTTCTTGTTTCCACAATTTGAGCCAAAAAAAAAAGTTCCAAGTCTGACCCGGGATCGAAATAATGCCATGTCAATACCTTCGATTCGCAATTGTCTTGGTGTAGTAAGCGAAATAGCCAATTTTTTCCAAAACCATTCAAATGCAAATAAGACTTTCCAAAACGCCATACAAAAAAACGCACCAGAAAGCAGAAAAAAACGACTTTTACGCCTTTGTGAAACAAGGTTTATTGAAAGGCATGGCAGCATTATCTCATTTGTAGATTTCTTCAAATGTATTGCGATTAGTCTTGAAGAAATATCCACCAAGACGTGGGCGACGTCTTCAAAAGCACCAACTCTCTTGGCAGCAATTCAAAGAAGCGATTTCCTGGTAAGCCACATTGTAATCGAAGAACTTTTTAGTTTAACGCTCTTATCGATTTTCCTACAAAATGAATCTTTGAATTTCGTGTCTGCAATAAATCACACAAAGCAAGTCTTAAAATCTCTTAAAAACATAAGAGAAAATGCCGGAGAATTTTTCAGAGACGCTTTTCAATCCGCTTCACAACTTGCCGCGGATTTATATGAAGTTAACATAACAGCTCCGAGGATTTCATTGAAACAAACAACATGCTCCAATTCAGAATCGTCATGTCCTGAAAATTATTTTAGAGTTTCTATACTTATTCCCTGTCTAAATTCTCTAATACAAAATCTTACTGACAGATTTATGGTCAAGGAGGATGTTCTACCATCGTTTCAAGCTCTGCTCCCAGGTTTTGCTGCCGTTAATCTAGAAAATGAAATGGAAAAGCTAACTCTTTACTTCGATAACGCAATTTCCTTGTCAGCTGTTAAAGCGGATTACATACCCTGGTGCGAAAAAATTTCATCGATTGATCCCTCTACCGATGTTCTGAAACTGCTAGATACATATATAGTATGTGACAAGACCTACTTCAGGAGTATAAGCTACTTGCTTACAATTTTGGCCACACCACCTGTTACAACAGTTACCGTTGAAAGAACCTTTTCAACGACGAAAAGGATCAAAACAGTATCCCGACTTAGCGCACTTGCAATGCTGTCTGTTCACTCAGGTATTCATGTGGATCCAGATGAACAAAATCCTGGCTACGGACTTTCGCGAAGGTCTTAAACATTGAAGATTTGCAAAAGCTTGACCTTTTACAATTTTCTTATTATGTAGAAATAACAAAACAATTTTCATTTGTTCTATCTGCTCCCCTCGAATACTTGCTTATTTAAGACTTGTCTAGGCATTGTCCCTTCGCCGAATCCACTAAGACTCATTGTTAAAAATGTACTTGTTTACAAACATTATAAATACTTGCCCAGATCCAGTCTCAGTTCAATGTGTAATAAGTTTTCCCAAGACTCACAACCCTCCCTCGCTTTGGGAAAAATCAAAAATATTGGCATCTTTTCCTTCTTCTTTGGTTCATTCACTTTCCAACGTGTCGCCTTAATCCAATTATGAATGTTATCACGGTAGAAATCTCATTATGTTATTTTCTTCTGGTTCCCTTTCGCCTTAGTCCTTCTTTTATATGTCATATCTAGCCTCCTACTACCCAAGGACTATAAATTACCAACCAAGTCTCTAAGAGAAGGGAAAGAACAAAAAAACAAGGAAATGTATGAGTACTTGTATTTATAAAAAATTGCCTAGCTACATGATAAAGGCGGGAGGGTGTAATTTCTAAATAAGTCTCTTAAGGGACAATTTTTAAATCCGCTTTAAGATGGCGCGAAACGCAAAGGACGGCTACTCGAGCATGGATATTCCCAATTTTATTTTATTTCCACTTTTTGACGTACTTTGGATGAATTTTTTTAATAATAAGATTTATAATAACATTTCGAGTTGAAGATGAGGACTTAGAGCACGAATCCTAAAAGCTCAGACCAGGAGCACAGATAATTGACTACTTATTTTGATGTACTACGATTTTTAAGCATTTTTTGAAGAATTGGAAATAAAAGAATTTACTTTTAAGACCGAGAAGGACTAACTTATCCTTGGTAGTGCCTGCCATTTATGTTTGTGAAAATCGTAAATGTTTTCCCTCAAAGTTGACAACAAGATGGGCTTAACGTTGTTTCAAGAGCTAAATATAAGAATACAGTGCTCCACATTCGTGTGAGGACTTGGAGGAATCCCAATTTCATAGGACCGCTGGTGGTGCTGTGGCACAATGAATAAGTTCTATGCGGGTTTGGGTTCAAAACTCGGCAAACACCGAAAAGTAGAAAAGGCAATCTATTTTTCTGACTTTATTACGGGCAATGACAATCCTCAGAAAGGCAAATAACCAGGTGACTGTGAAAGTAAGTAATTACCAAATATTCTACTTACGAAAAAGCATCTCACACGGAGATAAGAAAGATAAGATACATTGCATTCTTATTAAAGTTTTAAGGCTCGATGTTGAATGCCAAGAAGCCCTCGGGTTGCCGCTGACAGTCAATTAGTGGACTCTATTCCTAAATTCTCGGTTGTCGGAAGCGCAACTATAACCTCGGTAGCCCCTTATATCAGATTCCTGGGTACGGTCATGTCTCTGACCGGGGTCTGGCATATAAAGTGGGGTAAATGGAGTAAACTCCTTAAAATCCCCAATCCATAGTAGAACAGCTTATGTTAACAGATGTGTGGCTTTAGTGTTTAGACACTAATATATGGACTTGGGTAGCACCGGCTTGGCCTCTTTACTGCACTACTGACCCCTTTACTCGTGGAAATAATGAATGAGTCAAATAATTCACTAAAATATCAAATACAACAGCGAAAGCGGCCCTATACAGTAGGCGTGAAGCCTATCGGAAGAGGATTCTGTACATCCAAGGTGGCCGCATAAGAAACAAGTACCACAAAGTCTCTACACACTCAGTACTCAAAGCATTAAACTAAAAGCATGGCCCTCTGTACGTTTATGAACATTGAGTGTGTTTTTGACAATAGATGAGTTCCAACTCATTTTCATCAGGAATCTCATGCACGATTCCCTGACAACTAATTGGAGCTTGTGTAAAAAAGTAGCATGCTGGCTGTACAATCCAATGTACAATGTAGTGGGGCAAGATCAAACAAAGTCAACATTAATGAAACTGAGCAGTATTCAAAGATTGCATGTCTGTCCAAGCTCTACTGCATTTAGCAATTCCGGCAGCCACACAAACACTCAAGCTACATCGCGCAAAGCTCTTCAAACAAGGTAATATCGGTAAGCACGAAATACTTAAAACGATAGGAGCCAATTTTGCCGAATCTCAAACTTCAGACTAACTGGAGCTCACCCTTAGGATTTCTATGTGGTAAACTGTCCACTTCCTCGGAAGGTAACTATGGATCAGAAATCCTATATGACTGAACGGCGATCGCAAAGATGAATCTAAAATATCTCAAAACGTAGCGATAGTAATTCGAACTCGCCTCTCAGTTGTACCAAGTAACGATGACACTTTCTTCCAGGCGGAATTAACTGCCTTATTGAATGCTGTATGCGTTCTACTAAGTAAATGGCATGAAAGATTCAAAATAACTATACTCTTGGATGGTCAATCGGTACTCAAAGGGCTTTATTGCACCTTGTACACATGAACGACTCTCTGACTCTGAAAAGGCGGCCCATCACGAAGAGAAACATGCAGAAAGTCTATTTACCCAGACCAGAGCAATGTCATCCACTTTTAGGCAAATAAATGCCTTATAAACGGTGTTTTTTTTAAGAACTATAAAATTGTTTCATATTCCACAAGAACAGGAATTTAGGTTGACTCAGAAGTCCTTATTTATTATGAAGAATGATTCACGATATTATGCTTTCAGTATGGTTTTTGGCGTATGGCTTCCTCGGCTGCTTTTAATGAAGAGTATTTTATCGGCCCGATTTTAGGCCACTCTTTCTTCAATATTGACTTCCAAAGGTCTGCTGCTTGCCATCATACACCAAAGAATATCATAATATTATATCTGTGTACAATTCACTGGTCCATTTCGCGATCTAAAGTTACACACAGCAACAACCTGCTATGGATCAATGTCGTCCATATTTTTGAAGAAATAGTAACAGATCGTCGTCCGATAAGGTTGACTACAACAAGCTCCGGACACATTTTTTTAAAAAATAAGGATCAATGGTGATATCACCGTGAAGGCCATCCCTCACACAAGAAATGGCAATTATACTTGTGCCAAAAGTGAGCTTCGCCACTTTAATCTGATCAAAAGTGCAATCCACAAACTCCCATTGCTACGCAATCTACATCCGCAAGAATAAAAAACTGGCGAGTATTCGAGGATTATACGTGCAGCGATCATCAATACATTGTTTTTGATTTAGAAGCAAACCAGCGAACTCCTATCTGGAACCGTTCACCAGCACCGAGATGGAACATCAACAGGTTAGATGAAGAGCTTTTCAAATCCATCATTGAAGAAGGTGAAAGTGCCAAGTACAAGGATCCGCGGAAGTAAAAGCTGAAGCCACGATGCAACTGATGTGATGCTTCAATGCCCAGGAAAAGCTGCAACAATAGAATAGAGAAATCCAGTGTACTGGTGGACAGACGAGATAGCTGAGCTCCTCAGGAGATGCCTACAACTTAGGAGCATAGTCACCAGGGGAAGGAAAAGACACGTTGAAAACATAGAGGAAGCTCTAGCGCAGTTCAGATCCAAAAAATGCGAGCTCAAGAGGGTCATCAATTCGAGCAAAAAACGGAAGTGGGACGATCTCCGCCGAGACATAAACAGCAACCCCTGGTCAACATGGTCGTAATGCGGAAATTGGGAGCCCAATCGGCACCGCCTATTGTAAACGAAGACAAGATGGAGCGCATTGTAAACACTTTCTTCCCAACTCATCCGGTCAGGCCTCCCGACAACACACCAGCCCGACGACAGGAAACTCCAGGTTTCAGCGAAGAGGAGTTGGGATTAGCCGTGCAGACAATGAAAAACAGAAAAGCACCCGGCCCAGATGGAATTCCAACAGAAGTAATAAAAGTGACTGCCCAAGCATGCCCTAACCTGCTGCTCAACATGTACAACAGTTGCCTCGAAGAAGGAGTCTTCCCAAAGAGCTGGAAAAAGCAACGATTGGTACTGATCAGCAAAGGAAAAGGAAACCCAGACTCCCCATTAGCGTACAGGCGCTTATGTATGCTGGACACAGCGGGAAAACTGATGGAAAAGCTGCTCAAATCACGGCTCACAGATGTAGTACAAAGAGCGGGAGACTTTGCAGGAAGGCAGTACGGGTTCGGGAAAGGACGCTCCACTATCGGAGCTATTGAAGAAGTGATGAAGTCTGTTCAAACCGCCCAACAAGGAAGAAGTTGCCGCTCTAAGAAGATCGTTTTGCTGGCAACCCTGGACGTAAGAAATGCATTAAACTCAGCCAGTTGGAGTGATATACTAAATGCGCTAGAAAATAGATTCAACATCCCAGCCTATCTATTACATATGATGAAGGACTATCTCAGGGATCGGGAGCTAATCTACAAGACCACAGAAGGCCTATGAATGAAGAAAATAACATCTAGAGCAGCACAGGGATCAATCTTGGGACCAGACCTCTGGAACATCTCCTATGATGATGTACTGCGGATGAAGATGCCCGAAGACACCTTTCTCGTTGGGTACGCAGACGACATCGCGGCAGTGATAACGGCAAGAGACATGGATGGATGAGCACGGTCTTAGTTTGGCAACAGAGAAAACTGGTAGTCCTTCTGACGAAGAAGAAAATCCCGACACAAATAGACTTCCAAATTGGCTCTGATGTCATTAAGAGCAAGGACGCGGTGAGGTATTTGGGATTGAGGCTTGACACAAAACTAACTTTCTGGCAACAGATAAAGTACGCAGCGAAAAGAGCCTCTAGAGTTACAACATCACTCAGTAGATTAATGGCGAACATAGGTGGTCCAAGGCCAAGTAAGCGCAGGCTATTAATGTCGACAACGCATGCCATTCTCCTATATGGAAGTGAGATCTGGGCAGACGCGCTTCGACAAGAAAAATACCGGAAGCAGATGGCGGCAGTTCAAAGACGTGGAGTTCTACGCGTGACTAGCTCTTACCGAACGGTGTCGGAACCAGTCGTCCTTGTAGTCGCAGGAGTGACTCCCATCGATCTCCTAGCGACACAAAGGAAGTACGTCCACGAAAACAAGGCAAAAATCGGATTGGAAGCGGCAATCGACCAAGCAGAGCAGCAAACCATACGGAAGTGGCAAGAGTGCTGGATCTCGGAAAGCAGAGGAAGATGGACAGCGAGGCTGATAAGAAATGTGGAAAGACCGAAAACACGTGGAGGTCAACTACTTCGTCACCCAGTTCCTCACCGGACACGGAAATTTCGAAGCCTTTTTACACAGTATCGGCAAAACGGATAGCCCAGCCTGACAGTACGGCGACTCCCCAGCAGACGTCATACATCACACATTTTTTGCCTGCAGAAGATGGGAAGCCCAACGCACAGCACTGGAAAACAGCATTGGTGCCTTCAACCCAGAAAACATAGTAGATAAAATGCTGACGAGTGACCTGAACTGGGGAAGAATTTTCCAGTTTTTGGAAGATATTCTCAGAAGAAAGAAAAGGGAAGAAGAACAATACCGGGAAAGCACGTAAACCCGAAAGAGTGTAGGATCACAGCCCCTTGAAATAATGCGAAGAGCGGTCCCAGGGGGTTGTGTCAGAAGCCAAAGGGTTGGGAGAAGTTTTAGTCCGTATGATCCGAAAGCATGCGGAGAGAGCCGAACACACGGGGATGGTCAACGCCAACAGACCTCCTTATGGTGCGTAAGGCATTTCTCCTCCCCCGAAAGGGGGAAAAAAACTCCCATCGCAAGCAATTGTATAGTGTCTTTCCACATTGTAGACGGAAAAAGGTAAAAATATTGCGATCGACAATTCGTTATGCTCGAAATATAGTAGAGCTTTACATACGCTGTTATTCCCATTCCATAGTCGATGTGCAGAGACGTGAGTTGGAAACGAATATGAAAAGCATATAGCACCCACGTCAGGGAGTATGTTTGATAAGAAGTATCATAGCAAACAAGAGGTCATAACTTATTTACTACAGTCCGGGGTGAATCTGGACTTCCAGCCATCACGATCTCTCCCAGCTATCTACAGTGCCTCACTCTAAGTTGGTTGAGGTTACTTCCCGCTTGCGTATGACGCCTTTAGAATCGACAACGGTTAGAGTCGAAGACCCTTTGAGCTGAGGCGTCTATTCGCTTAACCTAGCCAACAGCCTCAGATGTTTGATCTAGACAGATGTCGCTGTACAGCCCATAGAGCTCGTAGTTGAATCCCCTGCTCCATTTCCCGTAAATATAAGTAGGATCGAAAATCTCTCGAAACACTCAAGTGTTTTTTCACCCGCTTTCGATAAGATCCAAGCCTTTGCTCCATAGAGCAGGACAGGGAGAAGAAGGGTTTTTTATGAAGCCAGTTGAGTCTAACAAGAGACTCCTCTGTTGCCCAATTGCTCCAACGATTGGCAAAAGTAATTCTGCGTCAAATTTGTACGCTGATGTCGTTATTCTTTGTAACCTCGGAGCTCAGGTGGACGAAGTCCTTAATTAATTTAAAGTTATAACTGCAAATGGTAACCTTCTAGTCAATACGCGGGTGATCATTTTCTGATGAAAGAATGTATGTTTACCGCCACACCTACTTTGGCCGCTTCCGCTTAATACAAGTAACTGACGTACCACATTAATGGACTCCAAAAAGCCTTTTGTAGGCCAATCCGCTTGTTTAAAACCTTCCCTGCCATTCTCGGTTAACTCATTACCGACCTTGATGGAGCAACAAGAATTCTCTGAAACCATCCTGCACAACCTGAAGAATTTGACAGAAATATCAAAGGAAGGCATGGCGTTTTAGAGCTGTTCCCTTTGTACGCTATCATATGCAGCTTTTAAATCGACAAATAGATGATGAGAGTCGATTTGAAATTCTCGGATCTTTTCCAAGAAATGATGTAGTGTGAATGTTGAATTTATGGTGGACTTTCCTGGCCTGAAAGCCTACTGTATGGACCAATCAAACAGTTCATAAAGAGTTTCAGACGCTCATATAATACGGCAGAAAGATTTTGCAGGTGGTGTTAAGGGATTTGGATCGGACCAACAATGCTGAGATTCCATGCTTCAGATATGCTTTCCACTAGTCTCTGATATGATGCAAGTCCCCCACCAGCTAATCTTCTGCTTGAAATAGGCAGTTAGATTGTGTTAGACGTTAGCTTCGATATAGCTACCTTAACTTCATCCAGGTCAGGGGTAAGAAATTCTCTGTCATATTCGTCCAATGTAAATGCTTCATTCTACCTGACTGCGGTAGTTTGGCTATCATCGCAGTTACACGTAGTCTGAAGAAGTAGTGTATCCATATTTTCAGCACCCAATGCGACTCTACTCAAGGTGTTATGAGAGCCGTTTTTTCCTTCAAATCCAATGCGAATGGCACATAGCACACCATAGGATTATTTCTCACCACATTTGATTAGTGAACAGCTTTTTAGAAACTCGAAAAAAACCCTAACCCACATAAAAAAAAAACAGTTTCTTCAAGATTTTTCTGGAAAGAGATTAAACATTAAGACCCACTTGTCAAACCACTCAATTTTCTTCCTTTTTGTTTTGCTCTGTTTAAATTCCAAATGTAGGAACTGATTAAATCCTCTGTCATCAAAAATCACGTCCTTTTAATAGATCTCTGTTCATCTCTGTAACCCTTTTAGACACTCAATCCCCCCGCCCTGTGAGAAAACACATAGCGGCACTGGAATAAATAATGCTGTGTCGTTGTTTCCAAATGATTCTCAATGTGCGTACATTGGCCAAGTAAATAAAAAGGGTTATTGAAAATAAGGGTACATCCAAATCGCAGGCAATTTTTCTCCCCTCAACACACCAATGCGACCCGTAGGTAGTTGAAAGGATATGCTATCTCGATAAGATGAAATTAAAGTGCGAGTATCTTTGGCAGAATAAGATGTGGCATGACCCACTCTCATACCACACGCACAAATGAACGCATCTCAAAGATTCATCATCTCAACTCAACTCAACTCAACTCTTCTTGGGCTGTTTTGGTTCAAGTTCGAGTAATATAGCCGGTATTTGTACCGGCACTCGTACCCGCACGTTACCCTGTCAAGAATTAACATTTTATCATTAAAAGCACCCGCAAGACCATGGTCCTTCATCTCGAGCCTCCATCCCTAGATTGATACACGTTCATTTAGTGCACAGTACTGTGAATTTGGTGATTGGGGGGGAAGAATTTTAAATGTTAAATATCTGGGGGTGGCAGTTTTTAGTCGAAAAACGAACATACACAGACAGCATGCTTGAGAGCAGGAGTATCCGACAAACTAAGATTGGATTTTGATGTTCAAAATTGGAAAATGCCTCGAGCTTGACATTATCTTCGGCCTGTGTACATTTAAATTTCCCAAATTCATTTGCCAAAGAACGAGGGGAAGAGAACGAGCAGCAACGTGTATATGGAAACTGCGTCAAGTACTTCCCATTGGAGTGGTGGTATTCGTAGATGCTTTGCAATTCCCCAGGACAAGTGAACTGATAAGATTTCTAAAGAAATACCAACCAGCAATGGAATGGGTTTTCAAGCAAGAGGTACCATCTGGTCCTTGAGGCACGATAGCATTATGTGTTTAATAGTTCATCTCAGTGCTCGAGAATAATCAATTGCCATTTTGGGGGAGATAAAAATTAGCACTTGGCCCCCGGAAGACAAGAAATGATGGTTTTACCCTGAAACTTAAGGGCGAGGATTTAGCAAATCATGGTAAAGTCTTTTGTGGAAGAGTCTACATCGCTTTAAAAAAAAAAAAAAACAAAACTACAAGTCACTTTGAAGAAATTTGGATATACAGCTAATCTTATGACACTTAACAAGAGATGCAATTCATGACTTTGGATTTGGGATAAGGTTTCCGGTGACTACACAAAAATGACAAAGCACATGGTAATTTGTGTAAAATGTTACTTCAGACCTTTACCGTCAACGTATTATATTAAACTGCTGAGAAGTATGCTAAGTCTGTTTGGCATGCTAGAATGCTTACGTTGCATTGCCACTTCCACCAATTAACCGAACTTAAACTTATTGAAATTTATTACCACTGATTTCAATCGCCTGATAATAGAAAATAAAGACTGTAGATAGGGAGAAAACACGAAGCCAATCTACTAACTTATTTCGACTTTTAGAGATAGCTCGAAAATGGGCGAAATTGTTAACGCGATGTCTTCTCGTAAAGTATATACTCGTGTCTGATAGTAAGAGAACTAAATTACCTTGATCTATACAAATACGATCGTGTAGATGACATCCATCTAATGCATTCGATATGTAATAATAAAAAATAAATGCTGTCATGCCCCAGGGTTCCATTCTGTTTCCGACACTATTTTTTTTTTTTTGATTTTGACTAATGATTTCTTCTCGGATTTTTAATAGTGGTGAGACGTTTAATGAAGACGGCCATTGGTGGCAGCGGACGAGCGAGGAGGAGAGAGTGTTCGCACTAAGACACTTCTCTTTCACCAGGACGGCGGCGGAGGAATCCCTTTTACGGATCAGTAGCATTTACGGCTCTGCTTGGTGCACACCTTCCTTTAGCGTTGCTTCAACGTATTCGGAGCCCAGTTCTAAGCGGATCTGAATAATTGTGTCGGGTCCCTGAAGCAGAATAAGCCGAATAAGTGAACGGAAGCGCCCAATACTTCTGCGGTTCTACTGACACTGAAGCGTTGGGTACACTTTGTCCAGAGTTTTTCTTAAGGATTTCGTTTCTCCAATACGGGAAACAAAAAAAAAACTTTTATAGAGAACCAAATCCCTAGGTTATGGATAGATATAATATTGAAGGCTCCAGTAAACGTTTCAATGACAGCTTTGTACATAGTGTGTTAATGTTAGCGCCCTTAGTACCCCATGTATTGCCGAACAACTTGCAGAGGTCCTAAACTACTATGACACTGATATTACCGAGATCAAAGAAGTGTGATGAGATGATACTGAAATAGATATGCTGACGGATGAACTTATAATGGATTAACCACATGTCCTCATATCACCAAAACGGCCTACTAGTTCCAGAATGCCCAGCTTCTTTGTTATGACCTTGAACAGCCCAGGTCCAGATGAACAACATGTAGAGCTTGCTATAAAGCAGATATTACGCTATCCAGGAAATGTGATGAAATGGAATAGGATATAAAACCATGTCAAACATGTATTATAACGATTACTACCGAAAACAAAAGCAGCGCCAATAAAGGTGCGGATTCTTTTGATGGGACAGACAAACGCAAGAAATATTGAAATTCGGAACATAAGAATCCACATTAAGGTTAAATTTGCCGACATCAGCCTAATATCCGATCGTGCCCCAAACAAAGAATGTTTCTACGAGCTCTTTCACAAAACCTAAAATTAGTACCCTAAGGACATCTCTGAAAACGTTTTACAATTTTTTATCGATGCTCATTTTTGTACCGATTTTGACAGTATATCAGTGAAGCATCGACCTTTGCGACGCATGTAATTTCCAATACATGGCATACCTAATTTAAAAAGTTCTGTTTACTTTGGAACAGACTTTGTAGATGATCTCAACTCAGTAATGGTAAATGCCGCAAAACAAAGCATATACCACACCACATCCAGATAATAAACTAAGGGTAACTGACTTTGCTGCGAGTTGGATTACCACTATAGTTAACACACGGTTTTTGCACTTCAATATTCAACAGATCATAAATCAAAGCAAATTGATCGACACAAGCCTGAACATTTCAAGCGGCTAATGCATACCTCGACTACTACTTAGTTGATCCTGATGTGATGGGCTTCTCCCTACCCACGAAACCACTGGTTTGATGAAGAGTGCAGGCAATCATAAAAAGCAAAACAACTTGATAATGCAAGCAATGGAGAAGGGAAGAACATCAGCTTCCACGAGGTTAAAGGAACACCATGAAAGGTGAGCGAGCGGGAAAATGGAAATCTGCTATTCTGGGAACAATATTAAAAAAGTTTATCAGGCCAACACCTTTTGAGTCAATAGTAATGTCTACATTTACAATTAGATCAAGGCTGCCTCATAGGACAGCCTACCAGCTGAACCTTACCTTAGAATCATTGGCCTGCTGTACAAGAAAGGAAATCCTTTGGACTGTGCCAACTAACATATAGAGTCATCAGTCTCTTCAACATCAAGATCTTTCCAAGCGTTTTATGTGTACATTAAGGGACGCACAGCAACGGAAATCTATAATTTTAAAGTAATGAAGGATACGAGTATAACTTTGATCTAATGCTTGAATGTTAACATCATGGAAGCAAGAGCATGGCTCGATTCTGGGTCCCTTGTGCTGGCACTTTCGGTACAACACTGTTCTTAGGCTCAAGATTCCATCAGAAATAGTCAATATGAATGGCTTTGTAGACGACATAGCGTTGATAATTACCGCTGAGCATTTATGGATCAGTCACTGCTACGATTGGCGGTATTCACAACTGTCAGTTGGACTTGTGGTCACAATTTAGAGACGGCTGAATTGAACTCATGAAACGGAGAAAAAATAAAATATTCATCATAAGCCTCTTCGTAAAGACCGAAACCATGCTTTTATTCCAATCACACCTTAAGAATGTGCATGCGACAAAGTGACTGGAGCACTCCATGTGAAAATCGTGCTAGTAGAGGTATGAGTAGAAGTTGATTTAATTGTCTAAAGCTAAAGATCTATTTAGATATAGTTGAATTTGTGTTACCTTGCTAATGATTTTTCTTCGGCACTTACAAAAGTTTACAGTGTTGCTTCCACCGATTCCCAACTTACGATCTGCATTCTGGGAAACCATCTCCTAATAGCGTCCCCCAAACTTTCGATATGTTTTTATGTCCTTAAACTATCCATTTACAGATAGCAAGCAAATCGGTCCCAAGAACGACTTTACTGATTCTATTGAAGTTTGGGTTATTATCTAGCCTAGGGCTGTTGATTAAGCAAAGAAAGAAGTAAATATATAAATTCTGGTAGGTAGTTACATTTTTATTTAGCATATCTTGCTATTCAATATTAATAACACAATATATATACATATTCAAACTTAACCAAATGTGTAAAATTAATAATTAATGTTTACTGCATTCAATAAAAGTTTTTTTTATATATGTGGAAAAGTGCATCTTATATGTATAATTAGCTCTTAATTGCTTGAATCTTTTAAAGTTAATTTCATTTTTCAAGTTCAATGGTAGTGAGTTAAACAGTTGGCGACCTTTATATACAATACTGTTTTGTGTAACAGCTTCACGATAGGAGGGCAAACTGAAGTCATCACTACTTCTTAAATTATAGGGTTGCGAGTCCCTTACATATCGCAAACATTTAATTTAAGTTTATTTGCATTTAGCCATACACTTAATCTATGTAAGTCCTCTTGCATTCGTCGTTCACATTCCTCCAAGCTCTTAACAGTTATAAATAAGAGTGAAACATCGGCAAATAAGGCTACCTGCGCGTATTTTAGCAGCTGTTTTAAGTAGTTGATGTATATTATGAAAAGCAGGGTCCCCAGAATTGATCCTTGGAGTACTCCTAAAGTTGTTTCAAAGCTTCTTGATGATACTCCATTAACCATTGTTCTCTGACACCTTTTACTTAGAAGCGATTTAAACCATTCCAACTTTTTGCCTCTAACACCGTATCTATGAAGTTTAGACACATGTATACTTGTGTTGATCGTTTCGAATGCCCTCTTAAAATCCAAAAAGACGGCAAATACATAGTTTTTTGCTGCAAGCTCCTCTTTCCAGCATATCAAAACGCTAGTTATCGCTGTCTCGCATGAATGTTTTTTTACGAAATCCCGATTGGTCTTCGAGAAATAGGTTATTCGTTTCGAAATATTTCTCCAATTGGATTTGAACAATTTTTCCCAAAACTTTCTCATACACTGGTAGTGAGTTTATTGGCCGAAAGTTTTCGCATTTGTCGGTTCCTTTGACTTTTTCAATGGGTGTAATAACCGATTCGTTCCAGGAGTTAGGGACCGATCCACTACTTAATGATAGATTTATTACTCGCTCGATTTCGGGCCCGATTATATCCATTGCGTCTAGCATCATTTTCGGGCTGATATAGTTGAAATCGTTCTTTTGATTAAGTGACCGCAGGGCCCCGTTTAATGCTTTGTTCGTTTATGAGTTCGGGTTTAAACACCGTTAAACTTGTTAATTTCGTTAGCGATATTTTCATCCCCTTTTATGCATGTGCCGTTAAAGTAAACATCCCTTGGCTATTGTCTTATTCTCTTTAAAACGTGTGTTTTTATCACTCTCCACATGGCTTCTTGGTCTCTGGCTCGCTCAATTTAAAGTCTAATGTTATTGTTCTTTGCTCTTACTAGTGCAGCTTTATACTCGTTTTGTATAGCACGTTAACTTTCCCACGGAGACTCACTGTTAAATATTCTAAATTCATGATAGCGCGCTAACTTTCGCCGTTTTAATCTTCTAAGTCTTATATTGTACCAGCTAATGTTACTGCCGCTGATTACTTTAGTACAAACTTGTGTTTTGGTTATTCGAACTAGTTCATTTTGCAGAATTCTTTAAATTAAATGTAGATCTTCGCTATATAACTTTATTTCGCCGTGTCTAAGTTGGTTCAAGAACGATGATTTGTTGTATTTAAGAAACTCAATCTTGTTTGCCTCTTCTATTTCTACAACCGGTTTTTTAAGGTTAATGTGGATTAATAGCGTTTCGTGGTCACTTATTTCGAGTTCGGGAATTTCTTTCACAACAGTTGTGCTTGTATTTGTAACATCGTAATCTACTCGTATAAGCATTTGTGCGGTGTTTGTTACCCTTGTCGGCTCAGTAACAACTTGTTCACAAACATTTTCAATTTCGATCGTGTTTTTTTCGGATTATAGAAGCTGTATACCGTGCAGTTATTGTCGCGACCGTTGTGCTTTATTTCGAGATTAAGAGAGTACTTTTTATTATAAAGTACATAATTTATGCATTTCAATTCGAGTACCTTACATCCTCTGGTACCATGCATGCTACCGCACTTTGCACATTTGGTTTCATTTTTGCATATTTTTGCGCTATGATGAAATACAGAGCACTTGTAACACCAAAACACATCAAAAAGTTCAAATAACCTGCATTTTTCCCATCTTAAATTGATTCTCTGAATTTTTAATACAAGAGTTTTCCAATAGGGACTTGACAACTTTGAATTTAATTTGTGAACGCACTCTTTCACTAATCATCAAACTGTCACTGTCAATTTATTCAGTAAACTCAACATTTTCATCATGGTAAAGTACACGAACAAGCAATGTCTGCAATTTATAAAAATTTTCTACCAAAATTCAGAGTCGGTGACTACAACTTTAAGAGCGTTAACTCCAATTTTTGGTCGTAATTCTCACACTAGTAGACAGGAAATAACAAGTTTAGTGCAAAAATTTGAGTCTACATATTCGTTGTGTAATATTGCCGTGTCAGTGAGACAACGGGTTGGTCGAAGTGTCGAAAATATCGCTGCCGTTCAGGCGTCCGTAGCAAACGATCCAAATCAGTCAATTCCACGGCGTTCTCAAGAATTGGGCATCGCTCAGACCACATTATGGCGTATTTAGCATAAGAATCTTGGTTTATACCCATACAAGATCAAGCTGACTCAAGAATTTAAGGCGATGGACCATTTGAAGCGACGTACGTTCTCCGATTGGGTTCTGGAGAAGATGCGCCAAGATAGCTCAATTTTTGACTGAATGGGTTCGTCAATAAGTAAAATATACGTTATTGGTCGGGTGAAAATCCACATGTGCTTCATGAGTCACCACTTCATCCACAAAAAATAACTGTTTGGTGCGGTTTGCATGCCGGCGGCGTTATTGGGCCATATTTTTTCGTCGACGATAACGATCGTCACGTTACTGTGAATGGTCAGCGTTATCGCGCCATGATAACCGATTATTTTTGGCCCGAATTGGAAGATATGGACTTGGATGACATGTGGTTTCAAGAGGATGATACCACAAGCCACACAGCACACGCTGCAATCGATTTATTGAAGAGTAAGTGTGGTGAGCGTGTTATCTCAAGAAATGGGCCAGTCGATTGGCCGCCCCGTTCGTGCGATTTAACGCCGCTTGACCATTTTCTGTGGGGCTACGTTAAGTCCATGGTTTATGCCAACACGCCGACGACGTTAGAAGAGCTCAGAGCTAACATTGAACGCGAAATAGCGGCCGTTTCGGCGCTGCAAACGTGCCCGCGGTGGCCATATGAACGAAGTCCTCTAGTCCTCTGAACGAACGCAGTCCTCTAGCTCAATTATTGCATAATATGCCTCTCTGTTTTTGTTGTTGAAATCTTTTACGCATTTACCGGTCCAGCAATGTTGTTTTGCTTTTTTACTGCTTTTTCCAATTCTTCTTTACTCCACTTTTCTCTTATGTCCGTTATCATTAGTTTTAGAAGTTTCTTACTAAAAATTTTAACGTCATACTTTTCACCTAACTTTTGCTTTACCTCTGTTTTTATTTTTTGCACTGTTTCTTGACCTCTGCAATTGATTGTTATTGTGCCCTCTCTTCTATCGGACACACTATCGACCTTGAGGAAAAGGGAAGCAGGATTAATTTTTTCTTTGATTTCTTTCTTTGTTTTCGCATTTTCTTGTTTACTTTTTGGTTTAATGTAAATTGCCTGTTTCAGCTGATCTGCATAATTAAGTTTGTCCTCTTTCTTCTTTGATCCATTTAATTCTTTCACTCCCATTTAAATGTCATTTTTCAATTCGTTTACACTTTTTACGACCATTTGATTGCCATCTTTTTCACGCTATTACTAATTAGTTCACTCTGCTCCTGGAATGATTCTGCGAATTCTCTCATTTTTTGCACTTCTTTCACACTTTTTTAACGTTTCTTGGGCTTTTAATATAGGTATCAGTCGCTCGTTGTATCTTTCTTAGATCGCTTTCACTCCTTCCATTCCATTCGATTTTACTTGCTCTTGCATGTCTTTTATTGTAGTACTAGGTCTACATTGTGTATATACTTCACAAAAGTGTTTGTATTGACAATGTTGCTGCTGTATGTGTCCAACCCGCTACATTTTACTTCGTTGTGAAAGACCTTACCACATACTCCCGCACAGCTGATCCCAGTCTCACCGCGAATTGCACTTTTGCATTTAGCGCAGTCCTGCATAATGTTGAAAATGTTTGACAAATTGATGCACAACCACACTCCACGTCCTATCAGCTTGCGCCAGCAATAAATTAAAGCTGGTTTGCTTCCTTTTCTTTGCTTTAGTTAAGTTTAAAATTTGAACTATCAGTATGCTGACTATCTCATCACAAAGTCACTCACACATTTTGTATGCTTACACCTGGTTCAGTGCAATGCCTTCTGAATGTAACCTTAACCTTACAATGCTGATAAACTAACTCTGATTTATTCAGCCGTATAGTCCGTTTAACTAGGATTCCCAAAAAACCGACATGGAGCGGAGTTTCGGTACAGCAAAATGTATATAACTATAGTCAACCATGATTTGTGGCAACAGTCTAACACTTGCTGGTTATTTCTAACTATGGAGTCCGGTCACAACAGGGCAATTTAATTTACAGCACCCTGCTGTTTTCACGTGGTTATCCTTCCTACTCTTTTAACCATAAAAAACTGGAAACCCTTTTCTGCTCAAAGGTTCAATGACTGCATTAACCAATATGGATGCCAATCTACTGGATAAACTTTAAGACATAAAATGTCACTGAAGACACCGGCAGGGACACGCGTATATACCCACCTCTGAACATGGTTGAGATCTCATCTGTGGGCGACGAGAGCCAGGGAGAAGATGAGGTCGGACTTTCTGGAAGATTTCAGGGGCAGTAGGCTAAGATCTTTACAAGCATTTTCACCTTAATGAACTTTACCATCGTTATTTTCCTGGTCGAATATTCGAAAGATTACGTAGAGCTCTTACTACCGTAACTGCTGTCTTCGACCTTTTTAAAGCCTCGGAGGTAGCACTTGTTAAGGGCCTTATTGAAGTAAATGGATTAACCTTAAGTCGGATGAGATCTTCCTCTTCTTCTGTTTTCCTTTGATTGGCTGCCATGTCTTTTTCAACGCTAGAGTTCCCGTCTGACTCAGGCTGAATATCCATAACAGAGTGCCTGCCTGAGATCTCATTTTCATCTCAGAATTCATGCTTATTCTGCTCATTCCATTTGCCTTCCATATTCAGAACTGAAAATGAAGCCTACGATACTTGCAGTTCGTATGCCGTACTAACTACTGGGAGTAAACTGTTCACAGCAGATCGAGGAGTGAAAACCATTTCATCTATGTTCCTCAGCTCTATCAAGTTGACGGGCCCATTAGTAAACAGAGCACCTTAGAGCACTCATACTCGTGAAGGTATGAGTCTCCGAAATCTTTAATGTACTCGTAACTATTGTTGCTTGATTTGTCATTAAAGCTTTCATGTATGGTCCCCCGAGTAAGAACGTCAAAAATTAACAGAAAAGCCAGTTCTGCTGGGATAAACCACCTGTTTGGCAAGCCATTTACAAAGTGATTGAAAGAGCTCGTCAGCGACTGACAACACTAAAAATGTTACCGCGAGAGAGGATCTCTCAGATATCTTTTAAAGCCTCTCGAAAATGAAGTCCAATGCCTGAGCAAACATTCGGTCTTTTCCTAGAACACGTTTTGTACTTTTCTTTTGTCATTAGACTTATTTGGCTGTATCAAAAGCTTAAGAAATTTCCTGTCGATTTTGTATCTTCTGACTTACAACCGTTCTTCTAAAAAGAAAAGCAAGTCTCGATTTATTTTCTTAACCTACTTTACTCGCTGCACAAAACAAATTTAAATCCATAAGTCCCATCCCGAAATCCTTCAATTCTAAATTGCGGACTAAGATGTAAACTGTGAGGAGAAAAAAAAAATGATAAAACATAAATCATTTATTCTCGAACTCCCATCGGATCACAGGTGCTAGCCTCACATTACCCCAGATCCTCAGATCCGCATGCTGCCACTGTCAATAAACAGGGGTTGGAAATTCGAAAATGTGAAACGAAATATTTCATCGTCATATTCCGAGCTACAACCCTTCTGGATTGATTCTGTCTGTTTGGATACTTCACATCCAAGTAAAGACAGTGTGGCCAGCTAATCGATTTTTGATTGAATATGGGCATTACATGGTATCAATAACGCAACAATGATGTGGGTGTTTGACTGGCTCATGGGGGGTTTGAACAAAGTGGTTGCCAGGGAGCTGGCAGGCAACATGGAACGTGTGTCATGGGGTTATTTAACGGCATATCAATAGGGTTGAATAAACACAAAACACAGGTTTCGGTGTGGTAAAAATCCAAATATGATCACTTCATAATGTGACGTTGATAGATGATACTCTTTCGAAGAGGGTGACAGCAGATTTACTCCACGGTGGAGGAAGATTTTTTTTTTGGTTTTGCTTTTATTGTACCCCTTTGATGTCGGCTCTTTTCAGGTGGTTTAGTGGGTGATTTATACGCGGCGGTTGGTGTGCAGATTGTAGATATTAAATTCAATTTTTTTTTCTTAACTTTAAAGAGTAAATCCAATACTTCGACCTCGAAGTTAGATGGAATTTTATGTGTACCGGTATAACAGCCTATCAAAGTCAACCACTGGAAAAATGCTTCCCTTCAAAGTACAATACCTAAAGTAGCTTCTTGGATTCGCGATAACTTATTTCTTCAAATATCTCTTTAACTAGTCTGAAGGATTTTCAGAGCAGTGTAATTTTTTTTTGGGCCGGTATGAACCCTAGTCATTAACCCTCCGTATATAGCTGTTTAGATGGTTTGACTAGTGTCAACTAAGGACCCTACTATTTGTCTAAACAAAGAGCTATAATCCATTGAAAAAGCATTGGAAAAAAATCGTAGCTAGCTGTGCGAAGGGCTAAACATACAATAATATGTAACTGATAGCTAATGGTCAACTCTGACGCTTAGTCAAGGTCGGATTTATTAGTACCTTACTTCACAATATTGGCTCTGTTGCTGTGAACAACCCTTTCTGCGCATACTTGAGAGACCACAATGAATTCATACAACAGAACAAACAAAGATCTGGTACGTGACCAGAAGACGACAGTGTGACCTCCATATTTTATTCAACTGATGAGCATAACATAGTATACCAAGCAATCTTATAAGAGGAAACTGATGAAAAAAAAGTACACAAAGCCTCTAAATTGCTTAAAATAAAAAGGCCAATACCTCTGTTGAGAAGAACTAAGTAGACAAACTGAAATATAAGGACGAGATTGATGGGTACATTAATCTTAGTGAAAATGTTAGTATGCCAATCAAGGAATGAGTAAATGGAAATCCGTCTCAGGGTAAAACGCTTTTTTCAAAAATCCAAAATTAAAGCCAAACTATTCCAACCCTCTGGAAGCCCGATGGTCCAGGACTCGGTTTCAGCTCTGAGAAAATTGTAAATTAAATGGATTGGCCAATACTCTAAGTATTTCCATATCCCGTGTGCCACCAACAAAGTTAGGAACACTTGGAAAGCTCTTAAGCTTTAAACCATCCCGGACAAAATCAATTTTAGTAGACACAGCGCTCGTATCTGGTCTCTCAAAATAAAGGTTGAGAAAGTTTTTCCATTGCCTTAGGCTTCCTGGCTTCCTGGATTTAATTTGAGGCTGAGGAATTACAGAAAAATACACGCTACCAAGGAATAGAGCTTAGAGACTGTCTTTATGTAAATGTTGCGAAATTAATGAACCAGGTGAGTACATGTTTGACTTTATTACGAGCATAAGCCTCATACGGATAAGAAGAGGCCCTCAATATTACACTCAAAACTGTAGAGTATCCAATATGAACTCATCTGCGTATCAAAAATAGATGCTTTCAACTCAAAAACTTCAAACAAAGCTTCAAAAACTCTATCACCTTACATGAAGCCTTACCGTATCGATTAGAAGAAATTCCGATAGAGCTCTCAAGAAAAGTCAGATAATCAGTCTGTCTCTAGACTAGATTCAATAGATAGCGACCTCCGGATTAACTAGTCTTATCTGTGTACAGCGGATCTCTGTACAGATGGACATCTCTTTCTCCGCTACTCGTGGAATACCTAATGAATAACAATCTTTATAAAAAAAAACTGCACCGACTTCCAGCAAGGCTCCTGCAATATCGAGCAAAGGTAAAATTTTAGCAGGCCATAGTGCACTTTCTACCAAACGCAACAAGACAAAATCCAAACCCTCAAGTCAAATCCCTGAAAAGAGGAATCAGAAGGTCAGCAGCATCGGCAAGCCCCACCCAAGGTGCTCTACACCAGACGCCGAAATGATGTGCGCATAATCAAAACCCGTGGAGGTCGAGAGAACTGCGGATATGAAGAACAAAATAGATTACGCCCACAACATCCTTAAAGGCGAGTGGATACACTGCTCCCAATATGCTAAAAGACTGATACAAGTGCCAGAGATAGTTTGAAGAAACCGTGCAGGTTCCCAAAAAGCCCAAAATTAAAAACGTCAAAACCCTCCTGGGCCTTCTTCCAATGTTACACCCTTGAAGTCATTTAGCGAAGACCTAAAAAACACAATAACGATCGCGGTGATCGATAAAAACGACGGCTATGGAACAATAACAGCTGAACGGTGGTAGTTGATCAAGCTAAAGTCTTCGATCAACTTCTTGGCCATCATTTCTTGCCGCTGGCTGGTACCAAGGCCAAGTCAAGCTTATCAATTGTGCCGACAAAAGATATTTCGATCACTATACTAAGGCCATAGGTGAATTAGAAGAGGTTTGGCCGGATGCAAAGCTCGAGATCGTGGCGAAGGAAGATATCCCTAGTACACCTAGAACTCGCACCTAGATCCCAGCCGAATCTTTCTCCCGGAAAAGATTCTGAAGATCATCAGGTTCAGTAACCCGACCCTTCCGACTCATTACTGGAAGGTCGCGAAACTGAAGGAACGAAGGGCCCCTTATAGATGCGCTCTAGTTCAAACCATAGGCATGATTCGGTTCGGATTCGAGTCAAAAAACCTAAGTGTTTTTGGCGACCGTGGCTTCCAAATCGGAAGGTTCGGTGTTCGAATCCCAGCCTCGCCCGAAAGACATTCATTTTTCCAGTTAACGAATATCAAGTAAGATGAGTAGTTGACTAGAAATCAACAACAAGCCAACTTTCACTAAGAATTTAGTCTCCCAATTAAATATTGGATGCTACCCATGGAGCGAAATAACCACAGAGCTCAAACATCTTTCTTTCTCCCTCTATCCCATTTTCAAAAAAAAACTTAACACATGCTGAGGCATTATAAGAGTATCCACTTCAGTGTTAAGTCCTTAAAAAAAAAACAAAAACGAAAGAGCTGGATGATGATAAAAAAACCTCCTTCTCCTTTAACTGAAATTTTAAATTCAATCTCACATTCTGGAGCGTCAATATCCCTTGCTGAATTGGATAGCGGCGACTCCAATCTATCCGAGCTGATAACATAGCCGACGGTCTCCACCTCTGACGACGAATTAAAAACAGATCCTTTACGATCAGATGATGAAGATGAGCTCTTGGGCACGTGTTCAGAATAGGAGGACTCGAACAACGCCGTGGGGTCTTTGTGGACCCCGGTGGCACACATTCTGCGCCTGTCCAAAAACGCAGAAGACAACATGATTATCCAGGAACCATGGATTGTAGAAGGCGTGATTCGTGGACGTCGTAACAAAGCACTACGCTTTTGATAAGCACTTAAGTGTGCTAGACATACTACTACGATCTGTGTTAGTGTCCGGCCTACACTCGGATCTGGCTGCAGGTATTGGCGAAAATGTGGTGGGTGCTGGTTCTGTAGGCATTTTATCACTGAAGCGTTTACTCATCTTCATACGAATGTCTGAGAAATTACACTAAAATGAACACACAGGTAGTACAATTTATGTATTTTACGAGAAGTGGACGTTGAAGAGCAGTCTTAAATTCACATTTTGAACTTAACGTGTTCATATGATACAAGGGCAGTTGACTTTGTAATCTTAAACATTTACAACGATGACTTAAATTAACCGAATTTCAACGGACAACATTTTCGTTGCCCCTGCATACAGAGGAAATGTCAAAAATTCTCAAACGACTTTATCATTAAATTCCGTTATCCTTAGCACATATCTACTTACGTAGCATTATGTAATAAAATGTCGACTACAACTATTGTATTTCATTTTACACACAAGCACACTGCGAAACAATAAAAAGGACATCAATGTGCTCAACGTATACATTCACGTAATCGTACATTTTAATTTCCCTTTTTAATGCATGGCTAAGTCCTTTTTTGAAAAGTTGCCAATGTAAGTGTTAACAATATCTACGCGTCTTAATTAGGATCCAAATCTCAATGGAGGATAACACCATACAGACAAGAGATTTCTTGGATGAATGATGTTTTGTGTTCTTATTGTTGCTTTGTTTCAGTTTGGTACTTGTTTCCGGGTTTTTTTTGTTTTTTTCTGTACAGAAATCAGGAAGAAGAGCTGAACTGAGTAGGATTTTTGGGTTTTGTAGCTCCAGGCTATGCATCTTACCGACATGATTAAGAGTTTATATGTATGTATCATACATACATACGTCTGATGGATACACTGGATAGAACTACGGGCTTATGAAAGAAATAATATCCCCATCCTTACCAGCGAGTGTGTGTGGTAAAAGGAACAAAACTCATGCTGTAGTCCTTAATTTCCTTTGGGTTAGTGTTGTGTAAAGTGGATTTGGTATATAGTAGTTCTCTGGGACTGAAAATAGTCGTAGTAGCATTGCTGCTGTTGCCAATAAGGGTCTGACCCGAAATGGCAGAGGTGTGGGAATTTAGGACGACAAAAGTTGAGGCCAATTTTATAGTTCAAAGTACGAAATTACTTTCATATTTATTCTCGTACATTGGCTAAAGCACATGTGTATCTATGTGCTGAGGTTTACGTATGAAAGTATGCGAGATAGGCGAAAACATGCAGATGATACTTTTCCCTTGATGCAATAACAGAAGTGTCTATGGCTTGAAGCGAGAAAAATATGAACCCATTCCTGGATGCAGCGATAAGAGAACAATTATGTGCTGGAACATGTGTGCACATTAAAATGTACAATAGAAATGCTTTAATAATAATTCATTCAAGGATTGAGCGAATACTCGTACCTAGAAAAGTTGAGTAGAATTACTTTGTCATAGCATCTGTCATCTATGAAAGTGCTTTTAATGTAAGCTACTCGCACTTGTGTAGGTTAACTTAAATTGAAAAAAAAATAAACAGGTCCTTTGTCTTTTGCCTTCTCTATTGAATGACCCTATCTAACTATCTAAACTATATGCTGCTAAGTTGTTCCAATTTAACCAGTGTAGTCATGATTCAAACAGTAATGTCAGTACTGTCCTCCTCCTTGGCGCTTTCTTCGTACGTGAGGTCGTCGCCTGCAGATCGTACTAAGATGTCAATTCTTCGACGCCATTCAGGTGAGTTTAGTGCATATGCCCGTCGATATGCAGATTCCAGCTTCTTAAATCACCCGTCGCTATCGCCTCATGTTTGATCAGAAGCTCTTCTTCGTTGTACTGGATTGACTTACGATGACCCTGGTCTTATCCCCTTTTCGTGACACATTCTGGAACCCTACTTCTCTACTTAAGTGAACATTCGTAGTCCCAACTCTTCCTTAAACTAAAAGAAGTTTTGCTACCCAGGATATCCCTGGGAGTACACACGAAGAGCAGTTCATGTGGACTTGCTCTCGTTGATGGGTTTCGGGCCGTGTTAAGTCTACTCCTTATTGTTTTTAATCAGATTTCCTAGTCCCTCTCAGCAAAGTGCGCATACCTCAGCTATTAGAATCGTTCGGTTCAGTAGCGCTCCAACAGACTATTTGACTACGGGGGGGGTGCGTATAGCAGTTTTAATATGCTGCACATCATGGTCTTCACAGTATTGCTCAAATATCTTCTCTGTGTATGTGGTCCGCATATATCCTCCACCACAAGTAGGTATAAGCTCATCTTCTTCGCGGGAAATGTGCAATAAGATGCAGATGAACCCTGTCGCACTGCAGAAGTATCCCTTCTGTATTGTGTAGCTCCCCACCTTTCCAGTACTTGCATCTTTTGGAACCAGAATGACTCATTTATTCAAGCTGAAGTTGCCTCGCAATTCGTTATTAACTTCAACTCTTTGTCTATAAGGAAATGCTTCCAGGTTATTGACAATAGACAGAAATTCTAACTTGCAAGAGTGATACTTCTGCACCGGTACCTGTCGCAACAGTAACTCCTAGCACACGGGTGGCTACAGTCAGATAGCACTGATGCTATCTGACGGATGCTTCCGTATGAATTTTCTGACCCGGGGGCAGGTTCTGCCACTAAATCAGCTAAGATTTATCTTGAATTTGATATGGCATTTTTTCTATCGGAACAGAGCACTCAGACAAAGATCCAGTCCATTGTAAGTTCGTTTTAATAGAATTGTTCAGTCTTCCTTATAAGCGCTTCAGTGATAAAGTGCTTATAGTACGCGTATCCACTACATCAACGACGGGTACCTGCAGGCTGATGAGAGCGTAAGCCAAACATTCACAAAGATAGTGATCCGATTGTGTTCAGTGAAGTCGTAAGAGGGCTCAGCAAGGCTCTGAACACAGCTTGGCTGTCACTAAGGACGTAAATGTTTAGTCCCCTCACCAATTCTTCACATCAAGATTGCCTATATCTCCCTTTGGAAGATAGACACAATTTTTCCTCACAAGGAGTGGAATCTATCATTGTCGTCCTCCAGAAAGATACCAACGCTGCATCCTTAATCGGTTTTGGGGCCAATCATTCGATTACATTCCATTCCTAGCTCAGTTTCTGGCCGAAACCAGTCTTGGGCTCAGAGAAAGTCGATTTCGTAAATTTTTTCGCAACAGGGATTCAGGTGTCATTGCATCTGACGGCATGTCCGTAACAACAGAATCAAAAGACAGTCGACGCGCAGGATTATCAAAGTTTTAATGCGTGTTGTACCAAATACCTTTTTTTAAGCCGAAGATGGCATTAACAGTGCAGCTATTAATATTAAGCTTTCCCTCAGCTGCAAATGGTTTCATGCAGTCGCCGACTACCCATTGATTCGCACCTCGTTCAAGTACTCTGACAGCTCGCTTTTCATTGGCAGTTATTTAGCTTTAGAGTATCTGTACGCGTTGATTATAGAACAAGCCCTACTTGACCAACCTCAGGAAATAATAAAAAAAAAAATTGTCGAAGCGGAAGAAATAGGACCTGATGGTAAAAAAATTGGCAGCAGTGATCAAAGGTCACTTAATACCACATCGCTTGACAAATTTGATCTTAAGTTTGATTGCAATTGCCCAGATTGAAAAGGTTATTCATAAACACAATACTAGGAAAAGAGTCTCAGCAACGTTGTGAAATGGTCTTCTACTTGCAGAATATCATACATAGCATACATATTGTTGTTCGGTTAATATCTGCTCATTCTCTAACACATTTTATCATAATATGCCATCTCAACACAATAGCCTTATTCTTTTAATAGCAATCTGGCGACACATCTCCCTAATGACATTGCTAATGGTGTATGAGTAACCATTTTCAGGACCTCATTCCCTGCAGAAGAAAAGCAATATTCCAAGTTACTTGCAATAAATTTTCTTCAATACGGGCTAAATAAAATAAAATCGCGAAAAAATCACTGCTCATTTACACTGTTGCGCACTTAAAAAAAACAGCGTAGGGATATATTTTAAGCTGCTCCATCATTTTCACCCACCAAACTCCAATAATTTCCTATAGAGGGGAGCAACACACATTGATGCAGTACCACAAATCGCAGTCAATAAAAACATGAAATATGGTATGTTGGCTTTGAGCATACTGTCAACGTATTTGCATATCGATTCAAAAAATTTTACGACTAAAATCTTCAAAATGCATTTTCCAAATGATTACACACCAACTGTACGGCATCGATGACTTTGCAAATGTTTACAGAGGTAGAGTCCTTTTAATAAGAGACCGCATACCCTATTTGTCTATCATTAGGCAGGTATGAGTGAGTCTACAAGAAATATGAGAGATTTTTGTTCTAAGAAGGAAATTATCCGTCAACCACATCAAAGGAATCCTCTCAAGACATCATCACGAGCTGTAAGATTGGGACTGGTCTCGGATGGTGCATACCGTCTGGCGGTGTAACCTTAATTAGCATTAAGTTCGCTTGGCTGATTTTAATTTTGATGTGGTTCATCAACAAAACCGAATTAAAAAGGAAAACATGAGGAGCGATTTTGTGGTAGTTCTTTAGATACTTTTTTGTTTTTTGTTTTTTTTTTTTTTATTCAAATTTTTCCTTGGCTTTCATGAAGAAAAATTCCAGATGCCTAGCCACAAGTGCTCATTTAAATCTATTTGAGTTCGTTAGAGAAGTGTACTTTTGCGCCCTGTCGTATTTCGGAAGTAATTTATGGTTGCACAGAGAAACCACTTAGGACGCAACGGTCAACTGGGCTAAGGGGAATTTTTGTTTAGTTTCATCACCGCACTTAAGTCAATTAGAAAGTTTCCTTAATGCCGGTGTTAGAAGCTGGATTTGGGAGAAGATGGATTCGGTTGGGCGTTACTCACTCAAACAAAATACATACAACAAACACTAATTAATTTTAAAAATGTTTTATTAAATAAAGTTCGCAACTTGAAGTTAAGGACACAAATACAGAAAAGATGGTTGTCAGTGTCTTTGATAAGTGAAATTTCTGTAAAATTTGCAATCAAAACAGGAAAAGTGCTATAAAAGTAGTTGGGATGGCTTGGGTATTTGCATCACTGAATGCGCCTTCTATGAGGGCTTGATTCAAAAATCGCAAAAATATTCAGATGATTCTAAAGGATATATATGTATGTACTTCAGGTTGTACTCCCCATACCGACAATAAAGTTCCATTTGACACGGCTGTGAAAGAATCTGAAGGCCCCAATTGGCCCCAACGGTTTGAGCAACCCATGAGTTGCTAAATATTTTGATTCCAATGACTCCTGCAGCTCCTACGACGATATGTTTGGTGGATTAGGCTGGGACAATAGGAAGAATCTTGGAGTGTATGTTAGAACTTAGCATTTACCGTGCACGTTCTCCTCAAAGAAAATCGATCGAGGCGTCCAAACTTAAATGGAAATTCAGTAATGGTCTTAACCGCAACAAATCTCTCGAGTTGCCACAACCATCAAAGGGGCGTAGTTCTGGAGGAAGTCGAAGTCCGACGACGACGACGTGTACGTACAATGAGATTAAGCCGAAATACCGTAAAGCTGCTCAGATCTTCTCTCTGACGGGCCGGATTAGAAGGGCTCTAAAAATGGCACAAGTTCAGCGTTGAGTGCAAGTAACACTATGATTCGATACTACTAGATGTATTCGATAATAGAGCAAGTATCCTAATTTATTGAATATTGTATTGTAAGTCTCAAAACAGTGGGAGACCATCACCTCATGGTCTTTATACTATCGTCTGATTAAATTCTCAGCAAACATTGGATATTAAAAAAAAACAACTAATCGATTTAATCCTTTCCAACAGGTACACTAAGGAGATTACCAGATCAAATTCGAAATCGGATGCAAAGCCGCGACCTTGCTTCAGAGCAGAAATACACGGAAAACTAACAAAAAACCCGCCGAAGCCCAGAACGAGTGAGAAGGTAAAGAAAAATGATGAAGAAGATAGAAGAAAAAATATATTCTCACTAAATATTTTAAGTTGATATGTCCTGCCCCAAAAACCCTGTAGATCGCCCATTTCATGATGGAAGGTAGTTTTAAATATGTAACTTGAGACTGATTTGGAAGACTGAGAAATTTACAGGTCGGATACAAGAAGCAAATTCAGATTTCGATAGTACCTCCAATAAATAGATTGAAACTCGTCAAAACTAACACTCTGTTGAGAGTCCTCAAATAAGCCAAATTAGCCTGGATAAAAACACTCCTGATGTCAGCTACACTGAGTCGGATGCAAAGACTCTCAGCTTCGTGTATGAAAGTCACTTCCCGGGTAAGCAGGACACAACCAACTCACAACTTGCTTTTATTTCCGGAACTGAATTCTGCCAAGAATACAACCATCTGTAGCTGATATATGCCATCGCTTATGATGACATATGAGACCATTAAATACGCTGTTATGTCCTTTGAAGGCTTCAAATCGTCTAGCACCGATGGAAAAATCCCAAAAAATATACCTAGATCAGCAGTTGAAATATCTGAAGGCAATCTTCACTGCTAGCTGGCACTGGCTTACATACTGAACCATTCGCGGAAAATGAGTGTAACATTTATGGGTATCAGTCTGCTTTACTTCCTGCTAAAGCACATGGAATGAAAGGTTGAATCTCAAGTGCAGTAAAGTCCTTTGCGGATGTATTCTTTTGTTTAAGATGCAGCATGCATACCAAAGCAGAGGATCTTGTGAGACCACGCTTTAAAATCTAGCGAGAAGAATGAGTTGATCATTTTCGTCGACATTGAGAGCTCTTTCGAGAAGTAGACCATTCAGCATGGTGTAGACGTGTAACTAGTTCTGTGGATCAAGGCAATACAAGTGAATAAAACCGTGGTTGCTCTGTGATTGTGCTCAATATGAGATCCACCGCTATGGTCTCAGATTGACACTCAACTCAACCGTTCTGACATTAACGCTCAGACATATGCAGATCATATATTATAGCTGCCTGTCGGATCTTGCCTTGGGATTTGTTCGCCCTGGACTACATGCCTTAACGTAATCGGCGATTAACTATTGTTCATGCTGCAAAAGGCCTGGTTCTCCAAAAAGCTAGTTGATTCGATGAATGGTTTGTGATATTTCTAAAAAGTAAGGGACACTCCTGATGTCTTTCGACAGAAAAGTCTATGAACTGCTTACTGACATCTTAAAGGAACACAACGCGTTTGCTTAACATATAAATGCGATGCTTTACAAATGAAGAGAATGTTCAAATTCAGCTTGTATCAGGACACATTTAAGAGATGCTTATGGTGTGGGTGCTCATACTCTAAGCACTTTATCTCTAAAAGAATTGCTCACCTTTTCACGAAAGAAGAAATACTTTAATAGATAATTGCAGAGAGTAAAAAGGTCTGAATTATTATGTTTCCACATAAGCAATATCTTAATTCCCTTTACCTCTCGTGAGGCATCATCATACATCATCATCATCATAGGTAACACCTATTCCCCATCAAGTGCATGGTTCATTAATGCGTTTAAACTCCCCCAGCTCATCCACAGAGCTTTTAATTTTCTTCAGCAGATTTATTAATCGATTTATTGCGTATTTTAGAATTGAGATTTCTTCGCACTGGAACATATGAACAATCAATTTTGATATCTTTTGTAATTGGCATGTTACGGCTCAGCCAGAAAACTCTTGCAAATTTGCCAAGTCTTCTGGTATCAAAGGCCTTTAGCTTCATTTCGGAGTACTACATCCACAAAGTACTCGTAGTATTGTTTCAGTATTTGATTTGTCGCAGCTAGGTTCTAGTGGTCCATTTACAAATATTTAGCATCATATCGATTACAAATTTTCTGTCCTCATTCAGGTCAGTATCACTTTGTCCGAGGCCATTCTCTCTAGATAGAAAAGGAGTTGATATGCTACCTCAACATGCTGTCCGGCAGTTTTGAGTTGAGCATTGATGTTATGTTGAGATGTGCTTAGTCTTACTATTTGATGTGAGCGCTACCTTGTTAACATTTGCTTCCATCGCCTAGTGCAGATCCAATATCTTATGTGAGATCAGGCAGGTATTAATCGCTTAGTCTACCTCAGTCCCATGTCTACACCAAATATGCTCTTAACAAGGAAAAACAGTAACGGAAATATCCAGGCTTTATGCTGTTGGATTTTGGTATGGCCTGGAGGTATTCCGGCGAGATGCCATACATGCCAACTACCGGTTTTCCTTTAAAACCCTGATAGCCGATGCGATTTTCTTTTGCAGTGAGGATATATGCTGCCGTAATCCCATCACCTTATCTCACCTAGCTCAACTAATATCGCACCTGTTCTCGTTGAAGCTGACACTTAGGGCCCTTCTTCACTATCATCTAGGAGGGCCTTTACACTCCAGAATCTAATCGTTGGCCTAGGTCGAAGCCACTGGTCATCGACAAATTATACGTTCACGTTCGAATCCGAGGTGTAAGTTTCGAAGTTAGATATTTACCGGTTGCATCTCGATAAACAATGAACCAACCAATTCTCATCCTGATATCCCTATCCGAAATATTAGATAGAATAAGTAATAAAAGTTGCTTTTAACTGTGGTTCTTGATTTATTTGCTTTGACGAACGGTGCACCTACCACCGCTCTCTGAATCAAATTATGGGCCATCATGGATTTTATAAAAAAAAAGTCCAAGAAGTCTATCTAAAATTTAAGGCTTCAATATCTAGAACCAAGCAATTCCACCAGATGACTCTTCCAATGTTAATGAATAGGGATACCAATCTTTTAGATTCACTGGTGATAGGCTGATGATACCTCTATAACTTTTCACTTGATGTTTTGAAGGTTCAGAAGTGTTTTTCGTGACACGATGCCAGAATTGTCAAGTGAATTTTGGTGTCATCTACAGATTAGATCATTTAAAACGTTAAGTTCTGGGTTGATAATAAGCCAAATCTGTAAGGGTATACACTCGTTCCGTATACTACAATCAGTTAGGACAATGAATACGAACTCCTTTCAAGAGATCAATGCAGGCTTCTTTTATGTTTAGAAAAACCAATTGACCGATTTCACAATTTCCTGTTTCGAGTCTATATTTTCACAGGGAAACCCCACGAGGGAGAATGTTTCGAATTGGGTATTTCAACGGCCACTTCAACCCCTAAATCTGTCATTTGCTTTAGACAGTATTTTCGCAAAAACCCCTTCAGTGCATTCCGAAAGAGTAAAACGATGTTTCTTGTTTCTACGACGAAATGAGTTTTTTTTCCACATGAATTGGAATGCATTTAAGCTGACCCTTTGTCCATGTCCAAACTTTGTACTCTATAAAGTTTGCTTACGGTAAGAGTCCTATTTTACCAGGTACAGTGTCCAGCGAGGCGTGCTAAAAACCTATTACGTTAAATTACACAGTCGCCGGAAAGTGCTGAACCACAGTGCGATGTGCAGTTCTTTTATTTGGACTTTCGTTTGGGTTTCTTTTTCTGCCATTACTTTTACGTGCCTGTAGTGTGGCCTGGCACTTGGCGCTCGGTAACTGCTGGGTAGTAACTCCATGTCCACCCTACTCTCTCTGTACAGCCTCTGGGGATGAAGTTACCCTAAATTACACAATATGCTGGTCAGTACGCCCGCCGCTACCGCCGGTAGAAGCAGATTATCAACTGACCAACGTAAATCACTGCATTAGTGGTTGGCCTGGCCTTCTCGTCTTTGGGTTTTTGTGACCGTTCTCGACGTTATGTTAAGCCACCGTCATTAAATCGGGTTTATTCCGCCATTAACGCCTGTTGCTCCCCTTGGATGTGTCAGATGATGGTAGGGGTTATGGTGTCGGCTGCACTCCACAAGTTCCAGAGTATGGAGTGTGTGAAATGATTATGTTCCGTTAGCTAACAGGTGTAAATGTGAATTAATTAACCACAAATACTATAAACACCAAGAACGCCAGGCGAATTAATCTGTTTGTGAAGGTTGTGTGGACTCGTAATTATTGTGCGGTTAACTTATGAGAATGTGAGTTTTGGTGGTAGAACATGACGCTAGCATGTCAAAATTACTCGAAATATGTGAATGAGCATTGACATTTGGAATGGAAAACCAGGAAAATTACATCAGAAATAAGTTAAAGGGTATCTAGGTATTTGTAAACGACTTCAAGTTAATGAAGGCTGGCGTTTGAAAGAAGTGGTGGATAAAACTGATATTTCAATTTTATTCCCCATACTAAACTGTGCCACAGAATGTGGAATAAATTGAATGAGGGTCTAATCCGCATCGTGTAGATTCTTCTGAGAGTATTGAACTCTCTTGAGATGTCCTATACTTACAGGCATGCCATTTACTACCAATTCTAAGATAGAAAGCGGGAGGCAGGGCTCGCTTTTCTCTACAAACAGATCTTCTAATTATTTTCACATATTTTTGAATTGTCACCTATTATATAAGAACTTAATCCACTCGACTATATAACTTCAGAATTACAGACAGTACGTTTACGATCGCAGATATGATGACATTACTTAAAACTCCTTCGGCTTCTAGAAATGCTGCTAATGCAAACTCATTGTGGGAAAGAAAATTTGTAACTGTAAATGTGCTAGAGTATGCAGCACCAGTCCCTCCAATTTCTAGTAAGCATGTCAAGCCACAAACGCTTTTAGAAGAAAGTGACATTCGATTTATGGATCTCTCCATTACAGATCACGTATACCAGATCTTGACCATTGGCACCATTTCTTTCACAGCAAGCGTCGCAGAATGTTGTGTTGCTATGTCCAGGACTCTTAAGTGGTTAACAAATGCGTAGTGCCCCGTCACGATGCTAGTAAGTAGTCTAAAATCGTTCCTACAATCGAAAGGCCATAGAAAGGCCGGGAAGCATTCGTTTGATCTCTTGATATCCTACAGAGTCATGCAGTTGTGCTCAGATGAAACCGACCTACCAAAGAAAACCCTAACTGAGGACGCAGGCAGACCTAACGTACATTCGGGTCTTGAAAAACTCTTTTTTGAGCCTTCGATAGTAAGTTTATCGAGGTTTTCATTTCCCGTGATCCAATTGTGACTTGAGACCCAGACAAGACTCAGTAAATTCAGCCGTCCGAATACACCCAGTGAAGCCTGGCATTCTCGGACCAGCTTTTAATTCGTAAAAGGGTTCAAATTGACTGTCACTACAGATGTTAATGCTTCGCCACTCCACGGATTTTGTACAATATAGTTCGTTGCCATCAGGATTGCGTATATCTGCGCTTGGTAAAATCCATCGTTGTCGTCTTAGAGAAAGATACCAACGCCGCATCCTCAATCAGTTTTGGAGCCATCTGTGAAGATCCGACTTCATTCCTCTCCTGGCTCAGATTCTGGCCCAAACCAATTCTGGGCACCGGGAAAATCAATTTCATATTTTGGATTCTCGAGTCATTGCATCAGGCGGCATGTCCATAAGACCAGAGTCAAAAGACAGTCAGCGTGTAAGGTCATCAAAGCTTCAGTGCTTGTTGTGCCATAGACCACTTCTCATTAAACGGAAGATGGCTTTACAAGTGCAGCCCAGGTTATGCATGTCAAGGGGAGGAAGATTCATCAATGTGTCTAGAGAAGAGCCAGGTGTACTAGGGAAAGCCTCATGCAGCCGAAATATACAGTTTTTGGAGTCTAATAAAAGCAGCAAATTCTCGTGAAAGCTTGTTCTATCAAAAAATTGACGCATAGGATACAATTGGTCTTATCCATTCAAATGCAAAGAACCACCCTCAGTAATAAGAGTATGTGTAGTGAATAAACGTGTATTTAACTCGCTCCTGGCTTTTACCCTCTTTTTGATCAGTTTTGCTAAAAGTTGTCTTAGTTTAAAAGTTTAGTAAGTTTGTTTCGGACCAACTAGTGAAATCAGCTGAATACCTTGAGTTAACTTGTGCAATATAATTTGAAATACGAGTATTCATAATGAATACACGCCAGCAATCACTTAAAGAAAAGTCACCATTTGCTTCCCCACTGAAATTGGATAAATCTCCTGCAGCTGGCAGCATATTAAAGCAAAATCAAGTAAACATCAAGCCCTCAGATAAAAAACTATCTTTATCTGAGCAACTCCACGAAGTCGAGGCTAACTTGCTGCAAAAATTCAAATCACTGCTTCAGGAATTCCAAACCAATTTCAACGAGAAACTTAGTGCCGCCATATCCTCTCTCGAAACCAAAGTCCAGCTATTTGAGAGTGACTTAAGTGAACTTCGTGAGGAAAACAAATTAATAAGAGAAGAATTAGCTGATCTTCGTAGAAAAGAAAGACTCAAAGATGTTATTGTTCGCGGTGTACCACGAAAACCTGGTGAGAATCCCTTTGAAGTGGTGAAAACAATTGCCACCAAGTTACGACATCAAATTTCACCACACTTCGATGCTTTCCGTCTAAAGCCTAAATCTGCTGACGACGATCACTGCCCGTTACTGGTTCGCCTTTCTTCGCACACGGAGCAACGTGCACTGTTAACTGCGTTCCGTGCTCATAAGGGATTAACGCTGGCACAGCTTGAAGACTTCTCTTATGCTCCCAATGTCAGCAGCAAGAACAGTACAGGAAACAACCGCATCTTCATCAACGAGAGCCTCACGCCTGAGAACATTTCTTTACTACGTTATGCTCTTCAGCTACATAAAATACCCTCTTTAGTATTCTCTTTTATGTGAGAACTCGAGATGGCTTGGTGCACGTGAGAAAGAGCAAGGATGACAGCGAAATAAAAATTACTTCAACAACGAAACTCACTTAAGTATTTTATCACCAATCAACATTATCTGCTTTTGTGCTGGAGCGCTAAGAAATCATTAGAACTAAAAGATATATGAAGAATAATGTAATGTATATTATTTTATATTGTAGGTGTGTTATATTTCCTGTCCCTTTTTATTTGAAAATCGAGTATTTAAATATGTTTTCTGTTGATATGTTTGTTTATCACCTGTCTGTCAAAATGATTATTATTAATTGTAATGTCGTAAAATTCATTGCGATCTTTGTTGTAGGCGTCGTTTCGTTGTATTCTTATGGGTGATATTCACTTAGTCGAAGATGTGAACAATTTTAACAGCGGCCAAGCCATGCTTAACATTTTTGCTAACCGGTGCTCTGGATTGAGAATCTGTCATATTAATGTGCAAAGTCTTAAGCCAAGTATCGCTGAATTTAGGGAACTGTTTTCTTCGCAAAGGTACGAGTAGATGTAATATGTGTTTCTGAATCTTGGTTGATCCCTCTTGCTGATGATGGATTCGGCGATGATGACAAATGTGTTGCACTTCACGGTTACGAAATACTTCGGGATGACAGATCCACAAGGGGAGGAGGGGTTGCAATTTATTATAGATCGACCTTTAAATGTGAAGTTTTAAAAAGGAATGGAAGTTCTTCGTGCTGTGATTTTTTGTTTGTTGTAATTTCCGATCGTAATCAAAAATGCTTTATTGGTTGCATCTACGTACCGAGTCGAAACATTGCTCTTACAGAAATCGAAACCGAGCTACTTACCTTTATCCCATGTTATGAGAATATAATACTTTGCGGTGATTTCAATAAAAATCTTTTGAAAAATGATGAGAAAGCAAATTCCATTAAAAATCTTGCTATTAACTGTGGTCTTAATATTGTTCATAACTCCGTTCCGACACATTTCCGAGTAGGTTGTCGACCTTCACTTTTGGACTTCTTTATTGTATCAGATGCGACCGTTGTATTATTCCACGATCAAATATCTGTATCCGGCTTTAACTCATCTCATGACCTAATATTTTTAACCTTCGACCTTCACATGAATACTGTATTTCCTCCCAGGAAGGTGCTATTTAGCGATTTCAATAATATTGACCTACCAGCTCTGCATAATGAAGCGTCAATATACCCTTGGGATTTATGTTGGAATCTCGCTAACGTTTATGACAAAATTGCCTTATTCGAGTCGATGGTGTTGGAGCTATTCAATAAATATGTACCAATAAGGCGGGTGGTTGTTAAGGATCCTGGTTGCCCTTGGTTTACTCCAAATATAAAAAAGCTCATGACGCTTCGTGACAAAACCTATCGCAGATGGAAGACTTATCCTACATCTATAAATAGAGCCACCTTTGTTAAGTTAAGAAACTTAACAACTGCAGAGACCCGTAAACAAAAGCAGCGTTATTACACCTCCAAACTTAAAACCAATGCAAGACCTCAAGATCTCTGAAAAAAATTGCGTGAGTTGGGAATTACTTCCGACAAAAAATGTTTTCCTAGCAATGAGAGAACTGATCCGGATCCACTAAATAGATTCTTTGTAAGCGAACCTTTTCTACCTAATCCTATACCTTCAACTGAAACAGATCTAAGCTGTGGACCCTCACCCTACTCAGGTCCAACATTTTCCTTTAAAACTGTTAACAGCGTTGATATCATTTTTGCTGTTAAATCTGTAAAGTCTACCGCTATAGGTATAGATGGTATTTCACTGAAGTTCATCAAAATAATACTGCTGCATGTGGTAGATACGCTCACCCATATCTATAACTGTTGCATTGTTAAATCTTGTTTTCCACCAGCCTGAAAACTTGCAAAAGTTATACCTATTCCAAAGAATTCAAATCCTTCTGAATTGGCCGACTTTCGCCCAATAAGCATTCTCCCGGGTTTGTCTAAGGTTCTTGAGATCGTCATAAAGAATCAACTTCAGACACACGTAGACTCACTCAATTTAATAAGCCAACATCAATCTGCTTATCGTAAAAGTCACAGTTGTACCATGCACTTGTAAAAATAATTGATGACATTCGTTTAAACTTTGACAAGTCCCATGTAACCTTACTATGTTTTTTGGATTTTTCAAAGGCATTTGATTCGGTTAATCATGAAAAGCTCTGTCGGAAGCTAATTAATGGGTTTGATTTAGGAATAAGAGCTGTAGAACTGATTAGAAATTATCTAAGCGGTAGATATCAACAGGTCTATATGAATGGTATCAAGCATGTTCAGGCTTCACTGTGGCGTCCCGCAGGGCTCAATACTCGGACCATTACTTTTCGCTCTGTTTATAAATGACCTACCCCTAGCTTATAAACATGCGACTGTATATTTATACGCTGATGACGTCCAATTATACGTTTCCAGCCCGCGAACATGCATACAGAGTTGTGTCAGCCATTTAAATGAAGATCTGGAGGCAGTGCGACTTTGGGCTTCCTTAAATGGGCTTCAATTAAATGCTAAAAAGACTTTGTGCTTACCAATTGGTAAGAAAATTGGACAAATTGAGGAATACCCAGATGTTTATCTGTCTACCGAAAAAATCTGTTTTTCTACTACAGTCAAAAACCTTGGCATAATTCTTAACAATTCTCTTTCAGCTACTGACTATATCGACGCTGTAATTAAGAAAATTTACGCTGGACTGCGATTATTGTGGAAATCCGCCCGTTATATACCGACTGACTTTCGACTCAAACTAGTAAGATCTCTTCTTGTGCCACATATTACGTACTTTTGCTTGGTTTACAGTTCAATAGACTCAGTATGCTTTAGAAAATTGGAACTTGCATTTAATTCCATATTAGATATGTATTCCACCTGCGCAAGTTTGATCATATTTCCAGGTATAGGAATTCCATCTTAGGGTGTTCACTTTTAAACTACCTGAATTATCGCAACTGCCTATCCATTGCACGATTGATAACCAATAAGAAGCCATATTACCTATACCGTAAGATACAGTTTCCGAGGTCATTTAGAACTTTAAGAATTAATCCTCCAAATTATTTCTATTTAGAATGTAGCCGTCTATTTTTTGTTCACTCCGTAAGACTGTGGAACTCACTTCCATCTGAACAAAAAATTTGAATGATTTTTTATTTGTTTTTTTTAGAGATCATTGAGGCATATAGGAGACAAGCTCGTATAACAATAATTTTGTAAATATGAACATATAATACAGCCTACACTTTTATTTATTATTATTTTTTTTTTCTACCATAATTTTAAACTTTTTTAGTAGAATAGTACTTGTACGACTCTACATAGTTGCTCTAAATTTATTATTATTATTATTATTTTTTTTTTTTTTTTAAGCTGATGGAATTAATTTATTTTTAATTTATTTTTAACTATCCTCTTCTATACTTTTTTGTCATATGTACTGTTAAAAGAGCTTAGCTCTTATTTGTACAATCTGCTTTTTATACTTTATACTCAAATAAATAATAAGCCCCATGAGCCCAAGGATTTAAAAAGACAGCCCTTTATTATAGGCCAAGTTAAGACCTTTAACAATACACATAAGCTCACTAGTGTAAATGGAAGAAGCCCCATTGAATACAGCAGTTTTCAAGCTCAAGCTCTTAATACTTAATGAACAACTCCGTGCCAGTGCTACTAGGTCCTACCGCCTTGTTGCTTTCGATTCCTCTTTTCTTTGAATTAAAGTGCGAAGTGAAAATTCCTTATTCTTAACACAGTTGTTGAACCTGAATATTCTCATGTGGTTGCGCGACCTCTGACCGGATGCAGTATGTAATTTTCTGGGGTACTATGTAATAGTTCTGCATTTTTTCAGACACTCTTCTCTTGAAGCTGCAGAAGGTGATCAGTAAGACAGTTGATGTCCAGCGTACATTATATGCCAAGATGAATTTCATTGCAAAAATTGACAAATCATTCGCCTTTGTCAATCCATTGTCTAACCCTCGTTTAACTATGACATTTTTGAACTTTTGTTCGGTGGAAAGTTGTCGCGTCCCCACTTGTGACATTATTTTAGGTTTAACACGAAAGTTTTTTAATGACGTCTCCTACTCTGGTCAAGCGTAAAAGATTTTTGCGCCATGATACTGCCAAATCAATAAACTCTAAAATGCCCTTTTTGATAGCTCCCCTAAACAATAGTCTACATCAGGAACAGTCATTTTTGGTTTAGGGTTTATACATGCCAAAAGGCGTACTTCATTTCAGCAAGTTGTAATCGCAGAATCTGTTTTCTCCGTAGCATATTGCGAGTTTTGTTAACGAAAGCAAATTATGTTGGCCTATGGTCTCTTGTAATTATAATTATTTTAGACCACCCAAGGCCTCTTCATCGAAATTACGATTATTGCACTACTGATCCGATTCAAGTATTTGTAGCTCAGTTCGATCGAATCCAGTATTCGTGAAAATTTCCATTTCTTTGGCCTCCAAATATGACTGATTGGAATCCATAAGGATGCTGTTTGGGTCTGTGAGTCGTAAGCCCTTTTACTCTTACAGATCGAATTCCGAATCGTGTATACATGTGTAATTAAATTACGAGCGGATACAGTATTCCCTTTAACTGTAAGCAAGGAAACGGAGTGCGAGTAACACATAACAACCCATTCATACATATTAGTCAAGTCAACAAATCAACCCCCATTTTAGCCAAATCAAATTATTGGAAAACAAGAATTTTTCTAGGGTGAACAAACAGTATTTTTGCAACTAATCCACCCTTCCACCTTCTCCCATATAACACATGACTAAATCCAGTGCGTTCCAATAAATACGAGTACAGCCACTGCCGCCCGCCACCACCAGCAAAGCGAAATACGAGTACAAAACTAAATCAAAGCCAATAACCTAAAGAGCTGCTGAGTGCGTTGTTGTTTCCGTTTTTACGATATCAGTGTCATCGTAAATATGAAGAGGATATAAAAATTTATTTCATTTCGGTTAGATAACACTGTAGCCCCTCTACAAGTAGCATTTGTTCGTTGTGGCATTTTTCCACACAGCCATTATCATTACAAAAGGATAACGCCAAGTGGATAAGGATAAGAACATTTCCTTTAGCCTTTTATTACATAGACGAGGAAGACAACGATGCAGGATAATATATGGTATTCCTGCAATAATCGTAATATTTATTCAATTCTGGATTACTCCTTCGAAAACATGCATTTGTCGACACTTTGTATTGCAATAATACTAATTCCTTGGATCAGATAATTGAAGGCTTTCCCGCCACTTTAAGAGAAACTGACTCACCCTAAAATCCCATGTAAATGTTGCAATTTAAAGTCGAACCATGCACCCTCTTCCCGGACAGCCGCCAGATAAGGGTCAATTTCGTCGATTGCTTTTTTTCTTTCTTTTATTTGATTTATGTCCAATGGCCGATAAGATATGAGCCCCCTTGGAAGTGAAATCAACCATTCATCTGTAAATCATAATAAAAATTATGTTTGTGTCTGTGAAGGAAGATATTTCTGACAAATCGCTGTACGCTGCTGGAAGAGCAATACCTACATACTCGTGCATACAAAAGTCACCCTCTGGCCTTTGGGGGGAGTTTTTTTTTATCGCTTTTACCTAATTCAACAATGCGGAGGACAAACTGACCATAAAAATTAGTTTACTTCCTAATGGGAGGGTAATAGACCGGAATTTGTCATTCCTCCTCACCATGGGTGCACGAGGAATTTTTGATGGATTATAGGTCATTTATATGTTTTTGTAAAAGTTTCTTTTTTTATTCTTTCAAGTTATGCGGATAACATTCTATTTTATCGGTTTATCTGTCCGGATTTTTGATTGCGCGAACTTGCCGTAACATGGGGATGGCTATGACGGTGAATCTTTAAAAAAAATTCATTTATTCTTGGTGTAGATTGGGACTTATGTACCGCCTTGCTTATATACAATACTCTGATTCGATTCGGACCCAATTCCTATCTAAATAAAACTCCTAAGTAGCTGATACATATAGCAACTGAACAAAATACAGTCGTTAACCACCTTCATAAATACGGTGTTGTTATTAACGTATCTTTTTATGCTAATAGAACTCGAATGAAAATCCTGCATTCTTACATGAAGTCTGCTTCAAGGATAACAGCGCGTTATATTAGTGAAAAACATTTGTACCCACTTCTTTCTATAACCCTACAATACAGCATTCATTTGGGTCTCAATCTGCAAACCATTCCAACGTAATCAGTCGCCTACAATTGCGCGTAGTACGTTGAAGAAATCCCCTTCCCATGATCCATATTTCAGAGACTCTTCGGACCGCAACATTTATGTCCCTTTCAATGTTGACGAGACAGAAATCAGATATCGTTTCCCGATACTAGGTTTTACCACTGAATTAAATTAGACAAAAACTTGAAGCGGAAGATATGCACCTGGAAATCCAGAAAAAAATACAACCGGGAGGACCTCTAAGTGGAAAGAAATCATAGAAAAGCTGATTTAAGTATCACGAAGACATACACGTTATTTGCTCCAACTGAATAGATCAAGATACCAGATCACCAGAAATCAGCGGTCAAGAACATAAGGCCATATCGATAAATATCATTAAAAGCAGTAAATGGACAGAATGTTAGTTGTTGAAAGCTTGAAAAATAAAAACTGGGTTGATGATTCGCAGACTTCTTTTTTACTCCTTATGTAGCGAAGCAGAAGAAAGTGCATTTGGGGCTCGGTCAACAGATTTCTCCATTTATCATGTTACTGCTCCAAATGGCTCTTGAGCGCGCAATGTAAGGCGAGGTCTACCTAGACCGCGTTGTCACTCCGGTATGGATCCAAAAACACTCCGGGACGGGACGGACATTTGGTTAAGCCAACCTAAGGCGATGAATTACTGGCCTTCTGACAAGGACAATATCTCTGTAAAGTCAATAAAAATGTTACATCTTCTTCTCGAAATTCGAGTTATGCACGGAAATCACTCAAAACAATTTTTCCTTTTCTCTCGAACAGCCTTATTGACGTTATGTTTGGATCCCCTAGATATATATTAGGCCTCATCCTAGTTATGTGGAAGAGATTTCGATTGCCAATAATCTCCTCTGTTGAAAGGTTTCTTCTCTTAACAAAAGAATGTTGGTCATCTTTGTCGTTACAGAAGTAATTCATCTAAATTTTCAGAAACGACTGCAGCTCTTCTATTACGTGCCCAAGCTTACATTTCCATGATTCACGTGCACGTCAGTATAACTTGCGAACATTTAAGAACAACAAGCTGTCAAAGGTAGAGAAATGTTTTTTTTTCAGTCCTACAAGACCAACTCGACAGATTAAAGCCGAAAGAACTCAAACGCCCCAGTAATGACAGCAACGTCTTTCTTAAGCGTGTGAAATTCCAATACGATCAAAAACTGAAGCAAAAAATAACACAATGTCCCAATGTACAATGTACAGGTAGTGAAAATTGTTGGTCGTTTGTCAAGAACATCAGAAATCCTGACTAAACCTCCTGATATTCCAGCAGTCAGCTCATTAGACAAGGCAAATTTGTTTCAGCACTTCCCAATTTGTCCTTCCAGATTGTCCTTTGACTCCTTATGGCACGAATCCACTTTTGCACTAGCGTAGTAGAAAGAGTACTTCAACATCTTAACATATATAAATCCGTTGGTCTAGGTGGTACATATATGTCCCCATATTCCGAAGAGGTGCTCTTGCACGCTTTAAAAACCACTGCGATAGCTTTGACATCAATCCTACTCTTCAGGGATCTTTCTAAGTAAATCGAAAACACCATTTGTCCAGCCCGCCAATAAAAGAGGCGAATCTTTTTGTCTCTCCTCCAACAGACCCATTGTACTCACGTCCCTTCTTTCCAAGGTCATAGCAACGCTGATAAACCGTGCGTCAGCTTATGAAATATCTCGAAACACGAAAACTTCGCAGTGAATGACAGTACGGTTTCCATAGCAACAGGTCCACTAGTGATTTGATGGCATGTCTCACCGAAAAGTGGAACTCAAGTGTTTGAAAATATTATATTGTTAAAAAAAAAATGCTTTGTCTAATTGTTGGATTTATTAATATTATAATCAGACCTTAAAGAATTTGTTCACAATTCATCTCACGTAGGTTAAGAAATTGTTCAGAATTGTCTAAGCCAGTACACAACTGTGTCCAAGATCGTTTTCTCCTGCACTTGGATTTCGAACACAGAACAATCAAAGTTATTAATCAAATACTCGTATATTGTACATTTTTTATATTTTTCGTCGCCTTTTCCTTACTCTTACATTCAGTTCAAGTGCTGGTCCTTCATTTTTTCTTAGACTCATACACCAAGTTTACACCAATCTGGCGAAAGCAAGATAGTCGCACATGATATTTCTGAGGCATTTGACAGAGTTTGGCATCAGTTTTGTCGAAAATGTGTGCATTTCGAGTCGACGACTCTCTTCTTCAATGGATTACAAACTACCTTTCAGAACATTCAATTCAAGTTGCCTTGGATGGTTTCAAGTCTGATATTCACAAAATGTATGCTGGTGTGCACATGGGACCCTTTCTGTCTCCGACACTCTTTTTAATTTTCATTAATGATCTCTTGTCTGCTACTTCTAATCCAATATATTTCTTTGTTGGCCACAGTATTCCCTGTTTTTTTTTTTTTTATATACGAGTATAATTGGCGCGCGCACAAAGGATTTAGGTACCCTTTAGATGTTTGCACATAGCGCGGGCGAAAGGAAGTTAGGGAGGGACAACAGAGAGATACCGATGTGCGTTGGTCTTAAATGTTCGCAAGTTATACTGACTAGAAAATAAAGAGCTCGGCAGCTCATTCCATAAGCGAGTTGTACGGGTACACAGCCGTACCTTAAGGGTTCACAAACCCCTTGAGCGCACACTGATTATAAAACAAAAAAAATAAAAAATCACAATATTTCAGAGCACGTCCGAATATGGGCTTGAAGGTGAACTGATGAGCATTCATAGCGAGAAGGGTGTTACGGTTAAAAACATGAAGCGGCGGAATGCTAGTGGCAATTTCAGTTTAGCATTGGTGGTGAAAATAGCGATACAACAAGGTGAGTCAGGAAACAAGGAGGGTGTCGAATGACTTTGTAATACTGACATCACCTATGAGTTTTATCGCACGATTTTGGATCCTATCTAGCAAGTGCAAAGAGGTCTTAGGGGCACCTGACCAGATGTAGGCGTTGTACTCCAGTTTTGGGCGAATAAGCACCTTATATATTGAAGCCTGGTCAGAGGGGGTGAAATATTTCTTACATCGCTTGAGGAAACCTAGGCATTTCGCAGCATTTTTGGCGACACCGAATATGTGGTCATTCCAACGTAAGTTGTCGTTGACACACATATCGAGAATGGAAAGTTTTTCAGTTTCGACGATGCAAGTATCATACATGGATAATAGCTGGGTGTTTAAATTTCGCTTTAACGACAGCAGACATCATTGTGTTTCGGAAGTATTAAATTCCACTCTGGCTATGCTGTTGATATCGGAATTTAATGAGCTTAGGATACGCTGCCGTTCTCGTTCTACAGCCGAAGAGCAGGGCCGTGAGTCCGGGAACGAAAATGAAAAGCAGAGAGTACTGTCATCAGCAAAGGAATATATTGGATTAGAAGTAGCAGTCAATAGATCAATAATGAAAATTAAAAAGAGTGGCGGAGACAGAACAGAGCCCTGGGACACACCAGCATTATTTTGTGAATATCATACTTCAAACCGTCCAAGAACGTTCCGAAAGATAATTTCTAATCAATTGAGAAAGAGAGTCATCGATCTCAAAAGCACGCATTTTCGACAAAAGAGCCTGATGTCAAACTCTGTCAAATGCCTTAGAAATATCAAGTGCAATTATCCTGCTTTCACCAGATTGATGTACGCTTTGGTTCCACTTTTCGGTGAGACATGCCATCAAATCACCAGTGGACCTGTTGCTACGAAAACCATACTGCCGGTCATTGAGAACTTTTCGTGTTTCGAGATATTTCATGAGCTGACGGTTCATTAGCGTTTCCATGACCTTGGAAAGAAGGGACGTAAGTGCAATGGGTCCGTAGGAGTAGAGAGAAGATGATTCGCCTTTTTAGGGACGAGCTGGACAAATGCTGTTTTCCATCTGCTCGGGAAGTGGTTTTGCCAGCGAGGAAGAACACCTCTTCAGAAAAAGGGGAGATATGCCATCTGGACCAGCGGATTTATGTATGTTGAGATCTTTAAGTACTCTTGCTAATACACGAGTAGATTCGTCCCGTTGAAGATTCGACGCACTCAAGTGTAGGCGGAGACAAAGCACAATCAGAGAGTGTTGAGCTGGCCGCATAATGTGCAGCAAGCAGATTTTCCTTGTCCAAAGAGCTGACAGCTGGAATGTCATTGTAAGTGAGCGTTGGGATGGAGGATGAGGCGGAATTTCTAATGTTTTCGACGAACGACCACCAATTTTTACTACCTTTGGGACATTGCAGTATTTCTTGCCTCAGGTTTTGGTCGTATTGGAATTTCACACTCTTAAGAAAGGCGTTGCAATCATTTCTGGCTCATTTGAACTTCTTTCGGTTTTCTTCTGCCCCTGCTTTGCATACTCGTTCCCGGACTCACGTGTCTGCCTGCCCTTCGGCTGTAAAACGGGAAAGGTAGCTTATGCTGCGCTCCTTAGATTCCGATAGAAACAGCATTACAAAATGCGGAACCACCAATACATTGGAATTTAATGCTTTAAAAATACGATGCTGTCTGCTGTCGCGGCACCCATTATCCAAGGCACTTACATTTTCGGTATCTGATGTAATGACTATATATTTGATGTCGCTAGGTTTCCTGAAGTCACGTAAGAAATACTTCACCCTTTCTGATTAGGCCTTAATATATGAGTCATCTATCTGCCCAAAATGGGAATACAGTGCCCACGTCCAGGCAGATGCTCCTATAACATCTATGCATCTACTCTAGATAGGATGATAGGTGATGCCAATATTACACAGTGAATTGACATCTTCGAACATCAACGTAGTGTCTCCTGTCTCACCTTGTTTTATCACTATTTCCACCATTAATGCTCCATAGAAATCGCCAGTAGGATTCCGCCCTTTCAAACCTTCAACCGTAACACCCGTCTCGCTATGAATGCTCATTCTAAGGAGCAGTGGATCCTCCTCTCCCTTACTTAATTACTGAGCGCTTTTCAACAGCCCCACCGGCTGCGTTCTTTTCAAACCAGTCTTGGTGGTCGATTCGTGGTTTCTAATTCCACTTGACATAGTATAGGACTTCTCGGTTTGTGAAGACCCTCTCTTACGATTGTACGAGTAACCGTTTGACTTGGCTATAACAAGGCAATATCCTGAGCCGGTGTTGGCTACTCAAAACGTTCGTACTTCCAGAATACTGGAAATGTGCCTAGTATCCGTGTTTTGATAAAGTAACTGTTATGTCCTTTTGTGGATCTTGTATCTGAGGAATCGTATGCGTCCTATGATTATGATGCGTAGTACCCTGTTGGATATGTTTTCCAACTGTGCCAGGCTTATGTTGACGTATTTAGCCTTCATGCGAATTGTAATCTGGGGTTCGTTCAGATTCGTGAAGACAGACTCAAAATAAAATAGGTGCTGCTTTAGCTCTTTACAGCTATCGCTATTGGAGATGTCACAGCTCTTCGTTCCTCTGTGCCAGCCCATCCCATCAGACTTCTGGAATCGCATTTATATCCGCTTTGTAGCAGTTTACTCGTATAATCGTCGTACTCAACTGCATGTGGGTTCCAAGCATTCAATTAGCGAGTTACTCCATCAAAACGTTCATGTTCTAAATATCCTGAACCATGCTTATGCACTGAATTTCACTCAGCTATGCTTGAGTGAGTCTGAGTGCTCAGTAACATATGTGCATTCAGACTGGGCATACTGCAAAATGTTGATGGTTGTCTAAATTGAATTCCATCATCCTTTCTGAGCTTGGGCTTAGGATCGTCTATAGAGAGTGGAGTAAGGGAGCACACTATCTATATTTATTACCCAGAGATTTTCTTACTTACTTTAGTGGCGCTGCTGTCTAGGGCGAACTAAACCTCAACCAATAAGCCTCCACAAAAAGGTTCAGATCATTTGTAACGACCTTTGGTCTTTCTCCACTGGGTTGCCCTTCCTTAGAATCAAGGCGGGCTTATTTAGGTTAGGTTAGGTTAAGCAAGGGGATAATGGATATGCCATCACAGAGACACCAGGCACCAAAACGGGCCCATCGCGATTCCGATTTGTTGAATTTGTCTTCAAATGGCAAAAACCTATACAATCTAACTGGTGAAACACCCAATTTCCCTGCAAAAGCCAAGAAGCCCTTTGAAGTTCGTGCTGTTTATTATATTTCCTCTAGATTTTCGAAAAAGTATTTGCCTTCAAATTTTCTTCGACTACGCGATATTGCTTTACATTGCATTCACACAGTATGTACTCGTATGTTATGTTCTCAACAGCTTGCAGATCACCGCAGAATCAGCAGATATCCGTATCTGTATCAATTTGAGCCCCTTTGCGTGTTGCAGGAAACAGTATCCTGTCAGGATTCCTATTACTGTCCTAAGCTTATCCCTGTTTAATTTTATTAACTTCCCCGATCATGGATAAACCGTGTCCTTCTAGACTTGGCCACCTTATGTTGGCAGTATTTCTTCCTCGATAGCGCCCCTCACTATGTAAAGGGGTGGTTTGATGTTAGCAGCCTCACTATTGTCGAGTAGCCCTCCTTTCTCGTCGGCTTGTTCGTTTCCTTTAATACCGCAGTGTCCTGGCACCCAGCACAGTCTCACCCGGTTCTGACTGTATAGTGCCTTAAGCACTGTGCGACAACCCCTGACTGATTAGAGTTGACGTTGGTTGATTCCATTGAATTGAGTGCGGCCTGGCTATCGATGTAGATAGCGATATTTCTTTTGAATACCGATCTCATCAGCATTACCTCAGCCGACCTATGGACAGCCAAAACCTCTCACTAGGAGACACTGCTTGCTCCCGCTTGTCTTATAAACACTCTTAGTTCTGGGTCTTCTGTGAGGATACCAGAACCTATTCCTTCCACTGTTTTTGAGCCATCTGTGAAAATTGCAATTTCATATGAACTGCTTACTGCATTTTTTTCCCAGTTCTCCCTCTCTGGATATATTATATCAAATGGGATGTCGAAGTCGACCATGGAAGGAATTTCATCCGTTAGAATTGGATTGCCTGGCTGTAGTTCCTTTAGGACCATGTCCGAAACTACTGCTCTTGAAGTTACCCAGATTAGTGAGTCGCATCGCACTGTTGCACTGGTACAGAGTGCACCTGTAATGGCTATGGAAGCCGTTCTTTGAACCGCCGCTAATTTTCCGTATATCGTTTTCTTGTTTGTTGCTTTTCACCATACTAGTGCGCCGTATATAAGTGTGGGTCTTACCACCACCGTATACAGACAGTGCACCATAGCAGGTTTTAAGCACCAAATTGTTCCTACTGTTCTTTTGCAGATAAAAAGAGCATTATATGCCTTTTTGATTCTTACCGCTACGTTAAGATTCCAATTCAGTTTTATGTCCAGAATCACACCCAGATACTTCGCGCTGTCCGAAAGGGATAGATCCACTCCGTTAAGTTTTGGGAGTTTAAATTGCGGTATCTTTTACTTTCTGGCAAAAAGAACCAGTTCCGTTTTAGAAGGGTTGACCTTGAGACCACAGCTTTTTGCAAAAGTGCTGATTATGTTCAGGGCAACCTCCATAATGTCGCTTAAAATGTTTATGTATTTTCCCTGCACTATTATGACCACGTCATCTGCGTATGCCATGGCACTTATACCAATTGTACTAAGATTTTTGAGCATGTCATTGACAATCAGCACCCACCGGGGTGGAGATATGGCCCCCCCCTGAGTTTGAGCTTTGTCCCATGGAAGATTTATTTTCCTGCAAACCCAGTTGGTAATGACATGTTCAATGTAAGCGTCTACTAGAGCATTTTTAGTGGCGGTGCACTCCACGTTATTGAAGGCTCCTTCAATATCGAGGAAGGCCGCCATCACAAACTCTCCTAAGTGTAGACTCTTCTCTGCACCACCTCGTGCAGAGCAGTTTCTACAGATTTTCCTTTCATATATGCATGCTGTGACTCAGTGAAAAAGCCATTGCTGCATCTATTCCTAATATGATCTCCAATAAAGGCTTAACGTATCTGCCGTAGTTGATCTGGTGTAAAATTATTTCTCCAACAACCGCACTGAAAGTGGCAAATTAGATCTCTGACAAATAACTTCATGCATTCATACAATACTGCAGATAAGATCTCGTACTTAATTTTAAGAGGATTGATGCCTCTAAAGTTGAAACAGTTAAGAAGATCTCCTGTCTTGTGGAAGCTTTATTCCAACTAAATCTTGGAAGTCAGTTGGTATATGCTATCCAGCAAAATTAAACGTGGTTTAATTTTAACTTACTTGGCAAACTCCCATCCCATGAAGAGTCTCTGCCGGAGACATGGTAGCCGAGGACCGAAGGCTTTGGGTAAGCTGTTTCGAGTTCTTTGGCCCAGGCAGCTGTGAGCGCTTGATCCCTAAAACGAAGATTCGGTATTCAATGTCTTTTCGAATTTAGGAGGTGGGATTCGAAGATTCTCTTGGGGAGGTGTTATGGGCAATATGAACCAGTTAGGAAAATCCACGGTTTTGACTTTTTATATTCACGTCCTAAACCTACGTTTTATCTTCTTCTCCATTTGCCACAAATTTCATATCAAATGACAAAGGGTTTTCGGAAATTTTTCCCGCAACTCTTTTTTTATCGCTCGTGTGCTTCTCATTCATTTTAATTTTCCTCCGGCGAAGCCCAGGTTCTTTTGTCCTGGTTTGGCTATAGGCCTCGTGAACTAATCTGATAACTTGTTGCAGCGTTGCTTCGTAACAAATACACTTCTGCTTGCATTGGTACTCGGCATTCAATCAGGTGTTCCTTATAAGTGGTTGGGTGAAGCCCTGTATGTTGTGCGGCTTGTCCCGTAACTTAACATCGATGTCATTGGTCTCAAACTCTTGCTACTCATAAATGGAATATTTCTAAAGTTGAGACATTATATAAAAAGTAAGAAGTATACACAATCCCTGCGTGGCCATCGTTACCAAGAACCAGCTTCATTGCATGCATTCTCTGGAGTTTACTCCCTATGAGCAATCTGACTAACTTTGACAGTGCTATTCTCAATTTCACTGGAGTAGCATAAGTATATATTTGTATCCCCTGCACTTTTGTTGCTTTAGTCTGCCAGTTCTGAGTTAGTGATAGATTCGTTCCGAGTTAACCCTTTTGCATATTCGTTGCCCACCACTCTTCCGTGCGTCCGGAAGCAGAAGCACAACAGAGCCTGTCATTAGATGATTCTGTTCTTCACGATAGCATTTCACAAATTTCGAAGCCAGCTAAACCTTTTATGCCAACTTGCCTGTAAATAAATACTTTTCGTATTATCCTCATCGTAATCGTACTAGGATTGTCTGAAAAGTTTCCGACCGCAACGTAAAGATAGCGGCCCTCGTCAGTAAAAGCTCGTGAATACTAGTTGTGCATCTTTTGACAGTTACTTATCGAATTTTCAGTCATTTTGGACCCGCAGTTTTTAGTTGACAGTCATTTGAGTGAGTCGATATGAGTGTTTTTTGTGAAAATGGAAAAAATTTAATATCGAGCTGTTATTAAATTCTTGTTTTTGAAAGGCAATACGCCAACGCAAATCAAAAATGAACGTTCAACTGACGATAACATTGCTAAAGTTCACCAAATGGTGCTAGACGACCGCCGAATTAAAGTGAGAGAGATAGTAGAGGTTATGGAAATGTCCAAAGAAAATCAAGTTTTAGGCATGCGAAAGCTGTCCGCGCGTTGGGTGCCGCGTTTGCTTACGTTAGACCAAAAACGTGAATGAACATTTCCAACGCTCTGTTGACGCAGTTTAGGCGCAATAAATCCGAGTTTTGGCGCCGATTAATTACTATAGGTAAAACTTGGATACACCATTATACGCCCGAAACAAAAATTCTGTCAAAACAGTGGACTGCAAAGGGCGAGTCGGCTCCAAAAAAAGCAAAAACTGTTTTTTCGGCTGGGAAAGTGATGGCGACTGTTTTTTGGGATAGTAAAGGAGTTATCTTAATCGATTATCTTCAAAAAGGAAAAACCATTACAGGGGCATACTACGCATGTTTTACTTGACAAGCTGAAGGCAGGAATTGCGGAAAAACGGCCACATTTGCAGAAAAACAAAATCCTGTTTCACCAAAACAACGCGCCGTCTCACACCTCAGCGGTTTTCATTTCGAAAATCAATGAATTACGGTTTGAACTGCTAAAAACTGCGCTCGGAGGACAGAGATTTTCATCAAAATGAGGAGGCAATCACCTTCGTGAATAATTATTTTGCAGAGAAAAACGCCAAGTACTATTTGGACAGGTTAGAGAGATGGGAGCATCGCTGGGTGAAGTGTGTAGAGCTTTTGTTGTAGGTAATTTAACCTCTGCTACGGTCAACGTCTCGGCTTGGAAGGCATTATTGTGCCCTATCATCTAAAATTCACATTTTGAAAGGATTAGTCCCCATCTTTGATCTGTCCTCGAAGATGAATACGAATCGTCTACCATTTGGCTCTTAATCTAACCATTCTTCTTCCGTTGAGAAGATGCAGGAGAATTTTTTTAAGCCATTGGAAGAGTAAGTAGTTCGGTTTGGTACAATATATTGGTATGTTCACCCAGTTCTTCTGATGAGATTGAGCCATGGGCCCTCAGGTTTGGTTTCCATCCATTAAAATGACGTATTTACAAATTTATTTTAGGTTAGAATAGCTGATCAAGGTTAGTCTACTGCCCTTCTGTTAACATCCTTTTAATAGTATGCTCATATGTGCACTTTTTTTTGTTTAATGTTCAGTAGACAATTCTGCTCTTGAGTTCCACTCTCACTCGAAGATGCGGATGCAGACGTAGATAGAGAACAGTGCTTATGCTACAGGTCCTTCATCATTATGCTTGGAGAGTATACCGAGAGTATAACGATTACAGAAGGCGGATTTACTATTTGTCTGTACGAAGGACATAATCAAGAATAATTTGAAACCAATACTTGCTATTTGGATGGAATGATGTAATCTTAACCAAGGTATACTCGTAGCTTTAAATATTTCGACTTTTCTCCACATTTTATTAGGCCTATTGCCATGTTTCCTTCAATTCCGATTCGCTTTTTCGTAAATTAATTTTTATCTAAAGGAGAGCACGATAATTGAACTTGGCATTTTTTGGTATTTCCATTCGAGCACCCTTCCTTAGTTATACGAGTACCGCATCCGACTGGCAAGTTCCAGTATCCAGTGTTTAGTATAGGAAATAGCAAAAAGTAAGGGAGCACATGCCAGTAACGTACGGGGTACCAGCAGGCAGGGTTTACTTATTATTATTTCGTCTTAATGAAGTTCCAATCATCCCTTTTTGTTCATTATTCCCTTAAATCCTGTGGGCAAGGCACGTACAATCAAACGCACATTCTCACAACAATAATGAAGTTAACATGTAATTGTGCACACACATTACTCTATCTCAACAAACAGGCACACTAATGTAAGTACGGCTACGTGGAGTGGCATATACCCAAAAAGGTATAAGAGTACACTTAGCCGGAACATTTTATAGATGATGGTTCTGGTTCCCACTCGCAAAAAAAGTTACAATTCGGGGTATTTTGATTAATTTGGGATAAATTAAAACCTCATGTCGACGGCGGTGGTGATGGTTGTGGAGCAGGACTTTTAAGGAACTCTCTTGTTTGCCGTAATTGTCAGTGGGTAAGACCGGCGAGACCGAGGGCTGATCTGGATCTACCGAACACCCAACACACAACACACAAAAGGATTCTATTGATTTTATTGTTAATGAAAAAGCTACAAAATAGAAAATACCAATCCGAGACGATAAGGACTTAGTGAGAGTCAGAGAGAGAGAGAGAGAAAGAGAGACTTTAATAAAATAACCGACTTTTAGCCATTTCACCAGAGGGACGGTGATACAGGCAAACAAAATGCTATGGAGGTAAAGAAACAATGGATCAGAAGTGCCTTCGTATGTTGGAAGAACATACAAGTGCACCCTCTAAGTCTGGGTGTTTCTTAGGGTAGAACGTGATTTCGAGATCGAGATTCTTAGCCCACAGCAACAAGAGTCCGCTCATTAAAGTTGCAACTTTAAACAATAGACTTTTGTAGGCAATGGCCTTTTATACACCCCAAATCGCTAGTCCTTGGCAACATAAGAAATTCATTAAAGCGATCAACTAATTCGTTTGGATTCTATTAAAAATCATTTTAACATTAGGGCCCATTTGCATATTTGCCGTGGCCAGGCAGCCATCGGTCGGTTGTCAATGGTCCCACCATCCCTGGCTGTCACTTCCTTTTACCAAATTTGTATACAGGGTAAACAAAAACTGTGGTTTGCCATGCTCTCTGCATTTTCTTCTTTCTCTTCTGACATCGGGTACTGATGAGTTCCTCTGGGGGTTGATGCCAGATGATAGCTGGTGCGGTATGACTGACTGGATGGGTGGCTGGCTAGCTGTCCTGCTCATCAATCAGTTTCAGACTAATTACATAATCTCCTCTTGATTATGTTGCTTTAAGATTGTGGATTTTTTAAGCCCGCAGAATTTAAATTTAAGCTCTCATTCATTTATTATCGTTGTCAACGCAACAGTGAATTTTTCAGTAGGACAGGGAAGCTAATATACCCGGTGCACAGGAGGGGACGTGTTGAGTGTTCATTAAAAATTAAACGGAGGCGGATGAGTGACATTTAAGGAAAATGTCCAAAACACCCTTGATAACTCGGTTTAAAAAAAGAAAAAAAAAATTTATTTGGTGATGTTTTTTTGGCTTTATTAATTTAAATTAGATTCAACTTTTATTTTTGTACATTTATTGGAAAGAGTACCATCGAGTCGAAGATGCCAAAATTTTGAAAAGAACGCAAGTGAAACGTGGAACTAGTGTCAAAGACGTTCAAATTAAACACTAAATGGTTAAAAGTACGAAGGTGAGAAAAAAGATTTTACTCCAGGTGGTACTGGCAACAGCTACAATTGAACCTATTCGACCACGGTCAGGGCACGGATGCTGTACGGCTGTCTGCTATGATTAAACTACACTCTGAAACACTATGAGGATGTGCAAACGCACTGCTCAACGAAGACGCTAGTCGAAGGCGCGAGGGCTTAAACCGACCAAACTGTCGTATCCGCTCATGATGCCTGGATGAAACCTGTGCTGCAACCAACGAAGGCAGTTCAAATAGACGGAAATGAAGGGGCCAAACTCATCGACAAAAACAAAAACAGCGGTGGTTTTACCCCAACACAATGTCCCGATAAGCTCCATTCGACAATCAGCAAAGGTATTAGTTCTGGTCTACGGAAGCCTGTTAATCTTGTAAAATTCACATTGGTGGCTTTCCCCGCGCACAAGATCCGACAAAAGTAGGTGCTACGACCAGCAAAAGTTGCAATTCGGGTGGGCGGAATTTGAATGTTGCCGAAAACCCCACTTCCAAGAAAACACCAAAAAGCCAAAGACGACGAGACAGGCGCACCTATAAGGATGACGCTCTATTCCGGTTCAAATTGAAAAGGCTGCTAATGACAACAGTCATAAAGGCGCAGAGTGCAACTACTGTTCTGACCAACTGTGGGAACTAGCTAAAGCAGTTCTCATTCAAAGAGAGGGTTGTGATATATGGAATGCGGAAATTTTAGGATGAAGCGCTCCACACAGAATACTGTTGAATAGCTCAGCCTCTCCCTCCCCTTGGAATCTAACACTTTTGATGTTTTCAGACCACCAAAGCCGACGAGCGATATCTTCTGGGTTCCGAGGCAACTCAGAGAAATGACGCGTCTTATATCCAGAACCCTGGACTCGACACTAAGAAGTGGAACATATATTCTCACAAGAATAGAGAGAATCGAGAAAACAAGGACGACTATGATCTGACGAGACCATTTAATCTAGATATTCAAAATCGGATGCAAGGACTCGACTTTGTTGAAGAGAAAGAATTTGCGGACAACCAACTGGACACGCTTTAGGGTTTCAGATCAACAGGTCTGTTGATGCTCTCCCCAAAATAAGAAGCAAAACCAAAGTTATAGGAAACTGATCGACGCGACGCCATCACAAAGTGTTTTGGACTGTCATGTCTAGCTGGGAAATAATACTGCCATTCCATGGTGGAGCGAAGCGACTCAGATAAAAGCTTCTACGCAACTCACTTAAGACTAATTTGGAGGAAGACCGAATTCTTTACAGATCGATGCAAAAGGAAATAAACTAGCTTCTTACAAAGACTTCTCCCAAAAAATCGAAACAGTCAGTGCGAAAATTCGAAAATAGTCCTTCACGCTCGCCAAGAATTTCAGATCTACATATACATAAGTCTGGTTTTCTTTCATGTTGAAGAGTATGGAGAGAATAGTCGAGCCCCATGGGCACAAAACTGATTCGTTAATGCATCCCCTGTCTAATATGCAACTTGCTTACGAATGCGGACAATCCTGCGAGAGTGCGCTTCATAATCTGGTGGGCTGAATTGATGGCGCGCTCGACAAGAAGGAATACCCGCTGCGGATTTTCATCGACATTGAAGGTACTCGTACTTCGGGCAATGCAACTTTTAACAGCGTACTTAACTTGGAGTAGACGAATGCCTTGTTTTGTGCATAAAACCAATGCTGGTGTAGATTACCCTGAGTGCGAATGCTGATTGTGACCAATATGTATAGCGGGAATAAACAAGGGCTGCTAAGAGGACGACATCATGTTTCCACTGCTATGGTGTATATGCAGATAAGGCATATGCAGATAATGTAGTTTTACTGTCTGTTGGATAATATCTAGCGACGGTCTGTTATAAAGGGCAGACAACCTTAAAAGTGATCGACAATTGGGGCACTAGAAATGGGCGTTCAATCAATCCTCTTAAAATTGAGGTTGTGGAAGAAGCTGACTAGTCTGATCCATTTAGTGCGAAAGGTATCACCATCCGATTCTCCAACGAAGCAAAGTATTCGGGTGTCATATTAGACTTCTTAGGGGCATTCCCCTATCATTTGGTTCTACACGACTTTGTTATGTATATCCTATGAGTCGGTTGTATGCTGAAACAAGCTTTCACGAAAATATGTCACTGATGCTTTTTTCGGTTTGTTTCAATAGCTTGGATTCGGAGATTCAAATAGCACGTATATTCATCAGCTCTAGATGTACTGATGAATCCCCCTTTCCTTGATGTTCATGCACTCACTCTCAAGGCCACCTTCCGTAGGAGTCTTCAGAATAAAATACACTGGGGCTTTGATAACCTTGCCCCCCGACTGTCTTTTAACTCTGATGTTATGGAAATGCCGTTTAAATCTGATGTTATGGAAATGTGACATCGGCTTTCCCCATGCCCAAAAATGGTTTTGGCCAGAATCTGAGCCAGGAAAGAAATTTAGTCGAGTCTTCAGTGATAGCTCCAAAACCGATAGACAGCTCTAGATCTTAATGCGTCTGTCTTCCAAGAGGAGATATAGGCAATCCTACCAACATCGAATATTGTGAATGGGCGAAACATTTGCTTCTGGAAAGAAATTCTGAAAATTTCTGAAGTCTTGCATACTCGAACTAGCTTGGAAGTTGTAAGGAGTTTAGCGACTTAGCTGCATACTCGAAATACCATATGAATCTCAAAGGCTCTTAGTTTAGAAACTACAGCAGTTTTAGTGTTGAAGTTTGAAGCGGCTGCCATTTCAGAAGCATTTTGTTTTCCACGTTTTTTCGAAAATCGAAAAAAATAACCGTTTTCTGGATTTATCTGCCCTTTGAAACGGAAAACGGAAAATTAAATGAAGTCGCCGGCGTCTCTGAGGAGATTTTTGAGGACCCGAACACAAGTCGAGTATGTCTGCCGGTTAGGGCTTCCATTGTCATTTAGGCCTCAAACTGCAGATGACATGGCTCTCCAAGTTGCCGGCAGATCAAATGTATGCTACCCAAAAGCAAGCTTCTTACTTTTGCTAAGCACTTAAGAGTGATGGTCATAAGCCACGCAACATTCTGCGACGATTGCTCTGAAAGTTATGACGATACCGCAGGTCACAACTTCTGTGAATGTTCGACCTACCCTCGCATCAGACTGCAGACACTGAAGTGCTAACTTAACTTCGAAATTTTAGTAAAAGTAACTAGTTCTTTGTCTGAGTGCTCAGGTAACTAACAGTTGGAGAAAAAAACCTGTCTATTCCGATTTACTAAAATCCGAAATTTAAAAATTGTCCTCATTTATTATTCAAACTGCAAAGTGTTAAAATTGTTCAACATAAAACGTATTCCAAATCCTTTAGCAATGCAAAAAGCTTAACTTATCAGCTACACACATTTTCCTGCTAACAATGAACTGTAGTAGAACAATTGTGGTCTGGTGTTAATCCTAATGTGGTTCGCAAAGGAACCTTTTGCTACTGCAATTATTTTGAACGTATAGTCGCACGCCCACTAATACATACCCAAAAATGGATGTTGTTGCCCAGGACTCTCAAATTCTACGAATGCTATTTTTCCAGTTTCCCTAAATATGTGTGTATGTAGGTATCTTGCATTAAAAGTTAACGCTTGGTTAAATTTATTTAATTAGTGGCTGCCTGACTTCTTTCCGTTTTCGGAATTCGCAAATCATCCAGCACTCGAGAATGGGGGAACCGCACCCAAATTACTGGTGGTTGTGCTTATTTTTCAATGGGATACACTCAATTGCAAATATACGAGTCCTTCCGGAAAAGGTTAGTTTCTCTTTTCTTAAATAAAAGATGTTCTGATCTATGTTTCAGGTATCCTTAAAATCGGTAAATTAGCAGATCTTAAAATTACAATAGTTGTCACGATTATTCTAAACTTAAGAAAAAAAAAAACCCTTACCATAAATTTTTTTTCAACCCCAACCAGTGTAGCACCCTTAAGTGTTATCTCGCTTCGCAGGACTCATCTTCAGTCAGACAGACAAGTTTTTTTTTAAATGAGTTCTACTGGCTTCTGCGGCTTCGAGCTTCACTAACGATGTGGTTTTGTGCAACATTAAAGATTGGTTTGCCTCATGATTAAATTTTAATAAACCAAAGGACGAGACCTGCTCAAGCTCTGGTCGAGTTCTGTTGAATTTTTATAAACTCCTACAAATTGTGGGTTGTTCAAAACGCCTCGAAGGAGAGTATGAAAACAATCCAACCGATTGATGAAGTGAAAACTAATTGACCAGACGATGGTTATTGTTGGTCTTTGGTGTGGAAAATTTTGATTGGTTTATTTATTCACCGTTAAAACACAACAAACAAAATTCGCTCGAATGCACACTGAAGTTATACAATGGCGCTGGTATTGTTTTCATTTTTATAGACCCTGAAGTTTTGATTTAAATTGATGGATGGATGTTCTTTTGAAAAGTCTTGCTCATTGGGTTTTTGATTTTATTAGTTAAACATACGAACTCTACATGTGGTGCTGCGTAATATATTTTGAGAAAGACTAATGTATCTTTCGCGAAAGTCCTCCACGTACCTTTTGGTGTTTTAGGTCGTCTGAAAAGTTGAGAAGCAAAAGAGGTATGTGAAAATCAAATTGTAGGTGACGCTTTGAAAGCATAATGGCTGCAAAAATATTCAGAAGCCTTAAGCTTGTGTCACATTCAAAACCAGAATGTTGTGACTACCGTAGACACTCAAAGTGTTGAGATAGATGAATAGTCGATTTGGATTTGGGGAGGATTGCATAAGTATTGCTACCGACGAGAGCACCGGTCGTAAACATTTACTTTAATAGTTCTTTGTTCATCAATACATTATTTTTTTAATTTATTGCCAAAATATCTGAGTAACTTTAAAATCGAACCAAGTGAGTGTTATAAATATTTGACAAAATTTCTACCGTCAAGAATTAGCCGAATTGTCTATCTTGATTTGGTCCACATATCGGAATAATGGACAGAAACCAATTTGTTCTTCTTACTAAAGGCAAAAGAAGCTCTCAGATATATACTCGTATGAATGACTTGAGACACAAACAATAGTTTACTATCATTTCTATTGAAAATCCTGAAAGAACTTACTCATTTTCTTGATTCATTTTCTCGTTTCCTACGTCTTCTTGCACATTCATTCCCAATTTTAGAAGATATTAAATGTTAATTTGGCAGTTGAACTTGTCATTAAAGAAGTCTTTGCCAATGTAAAAGCGTATGCGGTAATAGCAACTCTGTCAGATCTTTAAGTAGAAGCGTTTCTTAGTTTACTGAAGCTGGATTCCCGGCTCAAAGATATCTCAGTCGAAGAGCTTGTATTCTTATAGAACTTGGATAAAGTATAAACTTACGCACACAACATTGCACTTGGTATCCACTGGAGCGCAAAATATGGCTTTGGTGTCTGCTTAAGTAAAACCGAATTGATTATCTTCACTAGGAAATATAAGCCGGAAGCCAACTAATTTTCGTCAAATTTTCGTAATTTGTCTCTTAGCCAAAATTTATTAAACAGGAAGTAATCCTACAGGTATTCTAGTGAGTAATCCAACAGGTATACCAAGGAAAGAAAAACCAAGGCAAGTCCATTACTGATCCGCTTTAACTCGAAACGGAACAAAGGGTAGATGAAGCTGTTTAGAATACACAAAATTTAGAATCACAAAATTGTTTGATCTGGCATGTATAACCACGAACAACTCCTACAGATCGCCCATTTCATGGTACAACGTAGACTTGTAGCGACAACGTAAGGAAATCGGAAATCTTATAAACTGTACAATTAAGACTGAGGAAGACTAGAATCTTTACAAATCGAAACAAAAACGGTTATAAAAACATAATTCGGATTAAGAAGAGTGCCTCTTTTAAAAATTGATGTAAAAGATGTTGTTGAGACTCTCTATCACGGAAGTTACAACTGAGCTGAGTGACACAACCAACAGTAACTAGAATAGATGACCGCATCAGTTTTCAAGATTCAAGTTTGATGAGACCATCAAATAAGAAGTATTTGTATTTTTGTATTTTGTATTTTCTTAAATTTTTACAATTTTTATAATTTCGTGAATGGTAACACTTAGCTCATGTCTGATTTGACAGATAATTAGTTTTATCCTTCCGCTGAACGAATATGGTTGTGTATATGCTTGAACAACGCTGGGAAATATTGCGACATTACTTTGAAAATCATGCTAATGTTGCGGAACGTGTGCGAAAATTGCGTACGGATTTTGGAAGAAGAGAAGCACCGTCAGCTCCGTATGTTCGTTATCGTGTGAAAAAAGTGAAAGAAACTGACATCCTCATTTATAAACAAAAGCGTGAAAAGCCAAAAACAGTGCGTACACCCGAGAATATTACTGCTGTGGCAGAAAGTGTGCGTGAAGCGCCATCAACATCAATTCACCGTCGTTCTCAACAATTGAACATTTCGGAGACATCATTGAGACGAATTTTGCATAAGGACCTTGGTATGACGCCATACAAAGCCCAATTGGTTCAGGAGTTGAAGCCAACTGACCATCCAATGCGTTTTCGCTTCGCTAAGTGGGCCTGCGATCGACTTAGAGAAGATGCCGATTTTGCCAAAAAAATCATCTTTTCAGATGAAGCTCATTTTCATCTTGGCGGGTATGTAAACAAGCAAAATTGTCGCATTTGGGGCACAGAAAACCCGCACGCATACATTGAAAAGCCGATACACCCAAAACGAGTCACTGTTTGGTGCGGATTTTGGTCCAGAGGCATAATTGGGCCATTTTTCTTCGAAAATGAGCAAGGAGTGGCCGTTACAGTCAATGGCGATCGTTATCGGGCCATGTTGAACGAATTTTTGTTCACAAAAATTGAAGAGAAGGATATTGGCAACATTTGGTTTCAACAGGACGGCGCTACATGCCACACAGCCGAAGCTACACTCGATGTTTTGCGCCCTGTTTTTGAAGATCGCATTATCAGCCACAGAGCTGATGTCGTTTGTCCACCTCGGAGCTGCGATTTGACACCTTTGGACTATTATTTGTGGGGTGTCGTAAAAGATAAGTGTTACGCCGACAAGCCAGAGACAATTGACGCTTTAAAGGACAATATTCGTGAAGCCATTGGTGAAATACAGCTGCACACAATCGATAATGTGCTTAAAAATTTGACCGATCGTGTAGGCTACTGCATGGCCAGCCGAGGCGGCCATTTGAATGGAATTATTTTCCATTATTAACCGGAAGGATAAAGCTAATTATCTGTAAAATCGGACATGAGCTAAGTGTTACCATTCACGAAATAAGCAGTAGTTGAAAAAAAGAACGTTAGATGGCGGACCCTTTATAAAAGGAGCAAGTAAGAACAAAAAAGTAATATTGCAAAAATTCAGTTAATTAAGATTCATTACTTTAGCTAAAAATTAGTTTAAAGACTCAAGAAATAGTTGTTGATCTCTTTTTTTCTGTATTTAAAATTTAAAATGTTTCTTAACTTTGATGGTAAATTATTAAAACTACTAGGAACGCTGTATTCGAACATTCTTTTACCGTAGTTGTTATGGTTTCTAGGCGTGTGCAGTAGTCCCTGTGCTCGTCTTCTTGTATTTATTTCATGCTGAATAGGTTTTTTAAATCGATTGTCATCGTAGTACTCGAGAACTAGAATCATCCTAAACATATGTTCGACTGTTATAGCCTTAAATTTTCTTTCATCAGTAATGTTCATGTTGTTTATCATTTTAAGTGCTGCATTTTGTAGACTTTGTAATTTATTTATATGTGTTGGAGATGCATTTCCCCAGGCAAGTATTCCATACCTTAGTCTGGATTCGATAAGAGCATAATATACAAGTTGAAGTATTCTTGGTGGGGCATGATTTCGAAGATGGGCCAACGCAAATATCGCTTTTCTTATATCCATGCGAGTCTTATCTATGTGTTTTTTCCCGATGAGATGGCTGTCGATTATCACTCCTAGATATTTATGCGTTTCTACTATTTCAATTAGTTGTTTTGGGGTCGAGGCACATGTATCATTTTGAACGAATATCTGTTGATTGGTTTTGTTTTGATGTGGACATCGAATGTGCATAATCTTATTTTTATCTGCATTAATAACAAGGCCATTGTCATGACACCACTTTATGGCATCATTAAGCTCCTCTTGCATTATTTTTGTCGCAGATTCTAAGGATCTGTGACGAACCACTATTGCGGTGTCGTCTGCATAAGCGAATGGGATGCTTCTTTTGAAGGTGCGTAGCAGTTCATTTGTGAATAAAATAAATAGAAGGGGTCCCAATTTCGAACCCTGTGGAACTCCGAAGTGAACCTGTTTTTTTTCACTGTATATATTATTGATCTTAACACAGTATAAACGATTTATCAAATATTTTTTCAGCCAATTCCCTAAGACACCTCGGATACCAATTTTCTCAAGAGCTTTTAGCATTTTAGCGTGATTTAAAGTATCAAAGGCTTTGCTGAAGTCCATAAATAAAACCAGCGTATGATAGTTTTTATTAAGGCTTTCATTGATGTGGTTTGCAAACTCTCCTAAGAGGATGCCCGTACTTTTTTTTTTCTGAAAACTATGTTGAGATTGGTGGATGAGAAAATGTTTAGTTATAAATGACTGAAGTCGTTTTATTACTATATCCTCCATGCACTATTCTAAAACAGGCAATATGGATATTGATCTATAGTTTTTAATATCGTTTTTATTACCTCCCTTGTAAATTGGTTTTATGACTGCAGTTTTTAGAGCTACTGGTAGTTTTCCTTGTGTCATGGTCAGGTTTATGAACTTAGAAAATATTGGAGAGAAAATCTGGGCATGATGTTTGATGTCGGCTGCTCTAATGCCATCAATTCCTGGAGATTTGTTTGTATCCATTCTCAATATTATGCGATAGACTTCTTCAATGTTGGTTTCTTTGGGGAATATTGTATTTGCGATGGAAATACTTTGATGATATGATGTAATCGAGTTGCACCGATGTATTATTTTTTGCAATTGTTGAGAAAAATGTTTTGCACACTCGTTAGCTATGTATAAGCAATTTTCTGTTTGCAAGTTTTTCATGATTACCTGGTCAGCGTTGAGTTTTTTTCTTCCCATTATTTCATTTACGAGGTTCCAGGTTTTGCGCGGGTCGGTCCTTATTTCGTTGAACTTGTTTTTGTAAAAGTAAGACTTTTGAGTTGATATATCCTTGTTCAACTTATTTCGAAAGCGTTTATATTCAATTTCATACGTTTTATTTAGCCTGTTGTTCTTCCATTTTCTGTACAAAACGTCCCGTTGTCTACATTTTTCTATTATTTCGACGCACATCCATGGATTTTTTTTTTACATTTTTCTTTTTCTATTCTAGTACAAATTGATTTTGACTAGATGTCCTTAAATTTGTGTGATAGCTTCTCATAAAGCGTTATTGCGTCAGTTTGAATTAGAACTATCATTCTATTGACCTTGGTTGAACAAATGTACGACGTGAATGTTGGTTGCTTTACATTGGGCTTATTGATGCTTGTAAAGTACATTATAGCATAGTGATCCGTAAGACCACTTTCAATCACAAAAGTTGTTATATTTTCATTTTTTGTTCTTACTAAAATGTGGTCAATTGTAGACTTCGTACCTCTTTTTAGATCAATTCTTGTGTATTGGTTTATAGAATTTGTGAATCCTGTGAGTTTGTGTCACTGACATTAATATTGATATCACCCAATACAATAGCTTGTCCATTCTTTATATTATCACCAAGATTTTTCTCTAATTCTTCTACGAAGGATTTTTGGCTTAACCCGGGTGGTCTGTATACACCGAAGACATACTTCTTCTCTTTGTTAAGGTATATCTTAATATTTTCATAAGTTAAGCTTTCGCACGGTAATCGGGTAAACTCCAAATGACTTCTCACAAACATTAAAATACCTCCTCCTCTTCGTTTGTTTCTGTTTACAAATTCTGGTTTATGGAATCCATCTAATTTGTAAAATTCGACTTCTTCGTCTTCTATATTTGTTTCGACTAGAACAATTATTTCTAACGCATTAATAAAGTGACTAATACTTAAGCAAAAACTATTTCAATTTAAACGTAAGGACCTGACATTAAAACATAAGTAACAACATTTAGTTTTTTTTAATTCATTTAAATTAACTTCACTAAAACCCACTTTTACCCTACAGTCAATGTGAACTACATTATCATATTGAACTGCATTATCATTTCTGCTTGACTCATCCATTATGTTTAGAAAGTTTGAGTGACGTTTTTTTTTTTGTGTTTTTTTTGTACGCTGTTGCTTGTGTTATTTTGTCAACGTCATTGATCATTGATAACAGCTGGAGTGTTTTCATTCTTTCGCGCTAATATTTTGCCTGCATTCTCCCATACAAATCTCCAATTTTCGCGTTTTGCCTTTTCTTTCGCTAGCCAGAGTAGATTTTTGTTTTGTTTCGTCAGCTGATTGTTGATATAAACAATGGTATCAGGTAATGCTGCATTTATGTTGAGATTGACGTTGTTGGTATTCTACAGCACTGTTCTAAGTTTGATTGGTCTGTTTGCACGCGATTGTTTAATGAATTGGTTTTTGCAGGTAGTCGAATTAAACGTTGCGATTATAGACGATTTGTCAGGAGTTTTGTTCTTTGTTCTATAAATGTCATTGATATCGTTGTCGTTTATTTCTTGGTTAATAGTTTTGCCAATTCCTTTTATTATTTCCATTAGATTTTCGTGTGAAGAGGGAGTAATGCTTTTAATTTCTATGTTATTTTTGATCATTTGTTGGTCGATGTTGTTGATTTGTGACTGTAAATTTTGTATTATTTTGTCTTTTTTTTTTATTGTTTTCTTTTAGCACGGACATTTCTTTCGTAAGCGTCTCAACCAAATTGTTGTTTTTGATGATATTGACATTCATTTCATCGTATTTGCAGCTTAGAAAGTCACAACTTTTGGCAATTTCTCCGATCTCAGCTCTCAAGTGCTTGATTTCAGCTAGTACAGTAGAAATGGTGTCGCTATTCTCCTCGTTAGTGCTGGGGCTGCTTGCAGATCTTATCCTTTTTGCGGTCTGGATCTCCGGAGTACGTGTTTGTGACACTAGAAGATTGCTGGCTAAGTCAGTATTTTGACCATCTCCCCTATTTCTACAGGTTTGACATTTCCACGTTTCTCTCCTCGCTCCCATTGTTCTCCATGATTTTTCGGTGACAGTGGTGCATTCAAAGTGGAGTCTATAGCTACACACCACACACACGGCAAAGTCCCCTTCGGGAGGAAGATTATCGCCGCAACGGTTGCACACATACATTATTGTTGGTGTATGGGGAAAAGGTCGAGAAAAAATGAAAACTTATGTAAATTAAGAATAAAATATTTTGATGATTAAAAAAGGACTATTTTAATACACTTTTTCTTGAAACCTTGTTTAAGTTAAAAGTCACTGTCTTACAATTTGTTTAAAATACAACTTATTTGTGTTTAAATTCAACTAAGGTAATTGATCACGCGTCTGGATGGCCCGATCACAAAATTTGTGATTTGTGATATAATGCGAATAGAGAACAATTTTAAATTAATCACATGAACAAATTGATTTCTTTTTTGAAGTCACTATCTTTATATTTGTATTTAATTACACTTCGGGAAATTAAATCGATAACTTGGCAGAAGGAGTAATAAATATCAGAGCGTAAAAACACGTCCTATCGCTAAAGCTCACTCACAATCGTTGCTTGCATTGATGGCTTCAAGTCGCCTGGCACCGGCAGTATATACTCAGGTATGCTACTAAAAGTTATATACCAGTTGCTCAGAATGCTGGTGAGATGTCCACTGCTAGCCTGATACTGCTATACGTACCGAACCTATGGCGAACAATTATACTAGCCTTTATACCGAAAATTGGAAAAGATGACTACACACTTGCCAAGAGCTTCAGATCCGTTAGTCTGACTTCCTTCATGCTGAAGAGCAGCGGACTGTATCGGACAACGCACCTTTCGACGGCATGTGTAACTTGGTCCGCAGCGTAGACAAATCACTAGGTTTGTGTATTAGAGCAATTCACGTGAACAGGATAAACAGGATTGCACACAAGGAAGTTGTTCTGACTCAATTTCTATGGTGCATGTACCATGTACCGTATTGTGTGTTAGATCATGCCTAGCGATTGTCTGCTTTGAACAGTCAGCACTAGATGTGATCCATTATTGCTGCACTAAAAATGTGTTTTAAGTCAATCCTGACTCATCTGCTGCTAAAAGGCATAACCATCCGTTTTCCAACAACGATAAGTATTTGGGTGTCTTCCTGTATAACGAACTTGTTGGGGTCTTTTTGGATATCGTCCATGCCCCTAAGGAAGACAATGGCGACGCCACCAAAGAAAATTCTTTGAGCTCCTCGACATATCTTGTCGAGCATGAGCAATGTTCGAAAACCGCCTAGATAAGAAAGGAGGATATCTCTGGTAGGATAGTTGACAAGCAAAGCCTACACAACACATGGTCCAGCAACAGACTCAGGCTTACTTCATTTGCGGTGGGTCGAAATATCACTATAAGCAAGTAAAAAGTCTCGTCATCTCAACATACAGAAGTGAACATGCCGTCTCCGGATTATGACATGCTAGTTCAGATTGATCACATTGCGATAGATGTAAGATATGCGTCCAGTATTCTGGATGTCTGAAGCTCCCAGGCAGCCAACATCGTTGCAGCCAAGCTACAAATGCGGATTTCCCAACCGCCACAACAAAGATGTATTACTGTGAGAAGATTCAATCGGAAGAGACCGCCAGAATCTTCGATGAACTCGTGTCCCGAAATTTCTCATGATGCCGGCAGCATAAAGTTCCGAACACCAACAGCAATATGCCAGCAGAGATGCAGCAACTGATGTGCTGAGTTTTATCCAACCAGCATAATTAAGAATACCGGCAAGCATATGCAACTAAACAAGAAGCTTATAAAGAGGCGATGCGACAAATAACAAGAGCCACACGTGAGCTCTACAAGCAAAAGAGACGGAAAGAACACCAGCTTCTCCAGAAGAATAAAAAAAAAGCACTAGGTCGTAGTCCAAGAGTAACCTACGGAAATTTTACCAACAAGTAAAAAGGACCTGCCAAGGAAGCAAGACCCGTACGGAAACCTGTAGAGATGAAGAATAAAACCTTATAGTAGAGTCACAGTCGGTGCTCAGACAAAGCACCACATTCCGACGTCAGGCAGAATACGATTAGACGATCAACTTAGACGATGATAGCCAAGACTTCCGTTCCCTGAGGAAAACGAAGTATATCAATAATCTAAATTTAAAAGCTACAAAGTTGATAGATCTGATGACTTTGTGCAGAGCATACGCCAACGCATTTCGCAGATCTGGTCAGAAGAGTGCAATCTGTACATCAATTGCCCGATCCACAAAAAAGTAGACCCCCTCAACTGCGACAACTATAGAGGTATAACCCTCTTCAGCATCGGATACAAGATCTTATTTGCTATATTGTGTGAGCGTCTGAAACCCTTCGCCAACAACCTGATTGGCCCCTATCAGTGCGATTTCAGACCAGGGAAGTCCACAATCGAGAAAATCTTCACACTCCGCCAGATCCAGGGAAAACTCAACAAGTCCAAATCGACGCCGACCATCTTTTCATCGATGTTAAGGCCGCATATGACTCTAAAGTCTCTACAGAGATGAGCTATAGAGAGACTTGTCTAGTTTTTGCATAGTTGCTCGTATTGTTGCTCATATTGCAAGCTCGTCCCTGCTGCTCCGTGAAAGTTAGTAACGACTCAATCGAGATATTTAATGTCAAAAATGTGGCTTCGTTAATATCATATTTGAAAGAATTGTGCGGAACTTACAAGCAAACATTGGGGGCACAATCTTTCAAAAGTCTGCGCTACAACTAGCTTACTAGTTATATGTTTTTTTTTTTTTTTTATAATTTACGCGCGCGTAAGGGGTTATGATACCCTTTTACTGTTACCACGGCTCGGGCGGAAAGATAAAAGGAGGAGAAAGGAAAACATTGCTGTGATGTTTTATACTCAGCTATATTTGGTTTTGATATTAACTCTCCGGGGGTGGGAGTCCGAATAGGACGGAGAGTTTTTTCTTTACTCGGAATGATTCGAAGGTTATCAATGTATTCACGCTTGTTTTGTGCTTGAAAACTCTCTACAATAGCCAAATCTACATGTCAGTGTTATGCCTTCACACGCAGATTTTTCTGACTGAGTTCCAATTACACAAATGATAAACGTGTCATGAGTAGGATTGGAACGTTGACCCTCCGAGTGAGAAGCGATTGCTAGTACCACTAAACCAGGGCCACCCCCAGGAATTGGGGGAACACAGTGGGATTTCACCAGTGAGTTCACTAGTATTGAAATGGAAGCTGTTAAAAAGTTGACACACAACATCGACGAATTGGACAGAACGTTACAGTCGAAAGTTACATATAATTTCGAGGTAGTATAGGATTTTGCGCTGACAGGCTTTGGAGGAGAAAATTCAACGGCAAACTGTGCAAGCTTTGGGGCCCCATGAACATCAGAAAACTGCGCATCAGTTGCCTGAGATGGCTAGGACATGTAGAGCAAATGGACACCGATGCTTTCGACCACAAATTTCTTTTAACTTAACTCGGAGGAACAATACAGTGGAGAAAAACCTCAGGTTAGGTGGTGCGCACAATTAGAAAGTGACCTCAGCCAACTTGGACTGCTCATGTGGAGGCAGTTAGCTAAGAACTGGGCTAAGTGGAGAGTACTTACAAGTAAATAAGTATATTCGAATATTGTACTACACATTCCTCTAGACTTGGGACGCACATAACGCGGCTAATAAAAAGAATTTGACAAGTATTCCGAATCGTCTTTATTTTTCTAATAACAGAAGATCTACCAGGTTTCTTGAAATTCAGGTAACATTAATCCTTTTGTTTACAACACATTAATCAGCGAAGCTCTACTCCCGAAAGTTGTTTAATCTCTTTAGTTTTAAGTCGTGCAATAACTCAGCACTGCAGTCCTATTAACCTCAGTCGTAAATGAAAGCGAACAGTGATCCATACTGTTCTTCACCGACAATGCAACGTATGTTTGCCCTTTTTTCTAAACAATTAGATGATGGGGGTACTATACTCTTTGGAAATTATTTTGTTAACTCCTTCACTATGGCATTCTATTGCTTCCTCTTTCCGAAGGATGCTTTTCTCAAATAACTACCACTAACACCTGGACCATTATCTCCATGCCCAGTTAATTTTCTCAAAGAAAGCGAAAACTAGATTACAACATACACATATTGTGTACACGTATATAGATATATACGAATAGGTACTCCCACCAGTCTATCGACCAAAGGAAGCATCTAGGCGCACTGATATTTATACGGAAGTGTTTGCCCTATTCAAATTTCACGCCCCATCTGTAAAGAAGAGACCAGACGATTGACTATGTTATCTTTACCTGACCTAAGGTGACACAACAAAATGTAACTTGACAAGGGTCCTTGCTGAGCAGCTTCATTGTCTCGGCACACTATCGGCCAAAGCATCTTGTTTGCAATTACAGTGCGAGCACAATGTAAGTACGAGTATTCGTACCCTAGCATCATGTTTGCCTTTGCCCGAGTCAAATGCTAGTCCTTTGTCAATGATGGAACTACTTCAACTTAAAGTGCACTCTCAAGTACAAGACACAAGGCTACGCATAAATACGAGTGAGTGACTATACTTGGTCTTCGGAGGCAACCTTTAATTGAGACATAATATTGTGACATTGAATTAGAATCAATGAATTTGATTGGAGAGAAAATTTACAAATTTACAAAGAAAATGAAATTCTTTTGGCTTTGCAGTAAGTGTCTTGTTAGTGGTTTTCAACCCTCAATCACTGCCTGCACCGGAAACAAGGGTTCACTTTGCATTATCATCCGTATGTTGCCAGCATTCAAAAATGACAAAATATCCTGGAGAAAGTCTCAATTCACAACCCTATGCGCCTCTTTCTATTGCCAAATTGTTATCCAACCATAGGCGACCGTACGTATTGCTTTTTAATGTTTCATAGATTACATTGTCCTTGGACGACAACAACACAGACGAAGGGGCTTGTACGTGAGATGGAGACCTCACCGACTTACCTACATTGCCTTGGGATAGATTTTAAAATTTGTCCTTAACATCAACAGTACAGCAGTACAGCAGTACAGCAGTACAGCAGCACACTAATACATCATAATGTGAGGTTGTCAGCAAATAAAAACCCTTTTCTTAATCATATGGTGACAAGTAGCAAATGGATTTTCTGGGAGTCACACAGATGTGACCATTGCCTGGACAGGATGTGCTTAGCACTTGCTTAACTCAACTGGTCAACTAGCTTTACCCCCATTCCCTCTTTTTATAAAAGAAAAAAACGTATTTTTTTGTTTTGTTTTGAAAAGGGTACTGCTGCAGGCTTTGTGGAACCACCAGTGACTGCTCTGGTGATCGTTTCGTTTCGTAAGGACCTTTTCTGTGGGTTATTTTCTATTAAATTTAGAATGAACTCAGGGTGAGAAGTCACACTTGAGGATGAGTTTGAGGAGGATGAAAACCTTCGTATAAATCTGATTAAATTTTGGATTTAGCTTTTAATCACACTCTAGCCGGTACGGTAGGGTGATAAGCTAAACATACTTTCCGTCCTGTGTGACTGTGTCGGGTATTTTGATATTTAGTTTTTTAGTGATACTTTTATACTCTTAGGTAGGCGAAAGCAAACAATTGCTTCAGCAAGAAGTATAATTTAAAGACTACCAAATCGGAGTCCTTTAATTGGAAAAGTGGCCGGGAACTGTGATACTAGCTTGTTAAGAGAATTTTTTTATTTTTCTTCAATTCACCTATAATTATTTTGGCAAGCCAGTAAGTCAAGCTCTGAACCAGACCAGCGTTACTTTATATTACTTTTGCTAAGATCTTGGTAACCTCGGGTTTTCTCCGAGATCTGCCTCAAAATGAAAATTTGATATATTGTACAAGTAAAACTACCGCTTTAAAAAGTTCACATAATACGGCACCTGAAATTGGAATAATTCAACGATTCTCTTTCTTCAGAAACGGACGTATGTATGAAGCTGAAGTTCAATTCAGCTGGCATGATCCTTTAAAGAGGTCTGGAGGTAAAACATCGGGTCTAGAGTATTTGTAGGATTTAAGTTTAATAGTCCACAGAAATGGTTATTCCAAATTTTTAGCACGGACAGTTTGTCGACTATGATGTTCCTTCGGTCGTCTTTGATTCGGGTTTTATTGCCTTGACACTTCCGTTCTGCCTTCTAGTGAAATTTCCGAACTTCATTCCCACAGATTAATTCGGCTCTCATCCTCGTTTACAGTGTTGAATGGTACGCCCACTGTTTGGCTAAGAGTGCATTGATCGTCGAACAATGGTTTGTGAACACGTTTGTGAGACATAGCTTCCTTCCTTCCCAGCGTCGTCTATTTTATCCATTGTGCCATGAACCCATATATTTAAAGCTAATGCTAATAAATTTAGATCTGATGCAGATTGTCACCTGTACGTCGATTATAGGTCTAAAGCGCATGGCTTTGTTTTTAAGTTTGCTTCTAATAACAAACCTTTATTTAAAATATATTGAAATCGTTAAACTATCTAAAATAATTAACTTTTATCTAAACTAAAACCAAGTGGCGATCACTCATTGCCTCTTGCCTTTAGTGGACACTTGGAAGCTATCGAAACTTGTCTGTGGTCGTAAAGGGCTACTCACCTCCCGATGGCACCTCGTATAGGAGAAAATCCTTCTTCAAATTTAATCTAACTTAAAACTAAGAGGAATAAGTGACTTAAGTAATGCACCGACCTGAGAGACCACATCAAACCTCTCCTTTTCGTTAAGCCACCAAGACTCGGTGAATCTTTATCGATCCGATCCCTTTCCGCAATCGCAGGACTAAAACGGAAGGGTTCAATACCCGGTGGCCGTTGTATATTGCTGAAATATCATCCCTACTTTACACTAATCCAAATTGGTGGACATTGATAAATACTTCCGACGGAACAAAGCCAGATCAAGTCGTTCTTCAGGTGGGATCCCAAAATCTGTCGGTGTAGTATCTGGGTATGTGTTTAGAAAGCAAGTTCACGTGCCTTACCAAGACGTACTTTAGCTATCATAAGATGGTGGTTGCGTCCTATTTCAATATTGGTTCCCTCTCCGTTTTCGACCTCAACAAAGCAATTTTTAAATCGTCAGCTAATCTCAATATGATCTCCCTGATTAATTGAAGTTCGCTACCTATCAGATGAGATCAAGCTCTGGCAGGTTCAGTCAATGATTCAGATTTTTGGACGAAATTTCAGAAATTAACTAATAAGTCGAATTTTGATCCACAAAGCTGGATTCAACCATTTGAAGGCAATGTTGCCGCATTTTAGCTTTAGGCTTTACGACGATGACGGTCATATGTCCTGTCGGTCATATATATATATTAGAGCGGGTCAATTTGTTCGAGTCAAGAAAAACGTGGTAAGCGTCCACTAGAATCGGAATCTACGATGAATTTTAAGAAAATTTCACCATGAAACTATGTCTATGTCTATGTCTAAATGTCTAAAATAAATTCCTAGCTCCCGCTGAGAAGCATAAATATTTCAGGTTGAGGTATTTTAAGGTATTTTGAGGTATTTAAGGTATTTAAAAAAAAAAAACACATTTTCCAATCATGTTGGGCTCAATTCTGATTCATCTTCTTACAACAAATTTTATAAATATTTTTGTTATTTTGACGAAATGTCACGAACATGCAATGTACTGAGGCTCATTTAAGAAAGTGGAAGCCAAAAGTCTGTAACTTTTTAACGAAGTGAGGTATCGGTCTAAAATGAAATATATATCCTTACAACTCCAAAGAACATTTCGAACAACAAAATAAAAGTAGGCGTGGCATAAGAAAGGGCGTAAATTTAATTTGATTCAAAAAAAAATATATTGTTATTTTCATACACTAATTACGAAACTTTTAAAAGATAAGCTATAGAAAGATAAGAATAACAAAGCTTTTGTAAAGGTTTCCATTCCTCTACATATTATCAATAAAAGTTTATTTTATTGATAATAAATTTGCAGTAAGAATTGTCAACCAACAATAGTGGCGTAGGTAGGGGGGCGATTAAGAGCATCAATCCCTATTGGAAAGTTATCCCATTCTCGAAAATAGCTATCTACGCCATTGAACACCATCGACTAGCAGTAAATAAAGTTCAAGATTATTATCACTTCTAAACGTGCTGTTATATATTTGGTTCACTTAGTACTAGTCTTTCAAAAAAAAAAAAAAAAAAACGTGTGCTTATTTCTATTTAAAAATGTTTGAAAATAAATTATATAAAGTTATGGCATCATCAGCGATGTCAATTGACTCTTCCAATTCGGAAATTGATAGCCTTATAATGATGTTTTAGTGCAAAGCAGATCACAAATGTCATTGGCATACCAAGTGAATTTTCAGAATTCAATTTGCCAACTTATCGGGATTACTTTTACGTGAGACAACAAACAAAAAAACAACACTCTTATGCAAGCCTTACGCCGATAATAGCAAACAAAATAATTTAAATTTGGGAACAAATTAATATTACGCTAATAAATAAAAAGAGCATTTTAAAAAGGCTTAATACATTCCTCAAAAAATACCATAGAGAGGTTAAAAATATATTTAGAACAAATTCATTTACTGAATTTGAGATAACCTTAAATGAACTATTCATGATTGACCAGCAGGAGGAATACAATACAGTCAAGCTAATTGTCAGATAGCTTTGAACCTTCATATAGAGCCGAATCTTCGCAAATGAATGTCGAATGTGAAATCGAGTTTGCAATGCCAGCTGCAAGAGATCTGATTTTGAACAAAAGGGGACCTTACTCTAAAAGATACGATGCAATTAATTTCGCTATGATGTGTGATAGATTCGGCATTTCAGACAGAGTTGCCTCCTGTTTGGCTACAGCCCTATTTCAAGACATTGGGTTTACTGATGAATATGGATAAATCCAAAGTGGGTCGTGAAAAAATGAAATGTAGGGAGTCCGTTCGACGTATGCAATAAAATGATTCAGCTTTACTAGTGTTGCGTCGTCACCACAACATAGGCTGCATTTGCGATCATTGCCATGCACATGCACCTAGTCAACACCGCCTATGCAACAACGCCCCACTCAAGGAATTTTGACAGCTGTGACTTTACATCTAAAGGTTAAATGCATGTAATTTTTTAGAGGAGAAATAAAGCGGCAATTCAAGTTTAAGGATAAAACGGTCGTGTCTTTATTTTGTTTACAGATATTTTTTACAGTCCATTTACAGTCCATTCTACATACCATAGATCTCCATCGAAACACATACGGAGTGCAAGAAACCTGTTCAACGAAGAACAACTAGCTTTTGCTTTTGATGGCAGATAAAATGACGCTCTGACACGGAAAGATATTAATAGAAAACACCATCTAAGAGAACAAAAGGAGTCTTTTATTGTGATTCTTAAGGAACCGCAAGGCAAGTTGTTGGGTCACATGAAAGTTGATGCTGAGGACTCCAACGCTAAACGAATCCATTTATGGGAGTTCTTTTAGGAAAAAAATTTAACGCTTACTAGCTTGATAGGAGTTTGCTGTGATGGAGAACCCACCAATACTGGAATTGAAAATGGAATAATTTTGTTTGAAGTTTTGTTAAATAAACCATTACATTAGTTTGTTTGCTTGTTGCATTTTAAGGAATTTCCACTTCGCCATTTGTTCAATGCCTTAGAAAATTCAACTACAAGTGGACCACGTACAGCTAGTGGGAATTTAGCGAAGTTACTTGAAATCTGTGAACAACTTCTATACAACATCTTCAAATTTTAACAAACATTTTGTCGTAGGCTATACCTTACTTTGAACCCATTTCATTGGGAATATGCCTCCACCCATGGATAATAAAGATGAAAAAAGCCTTTCGACTGACGTTTTATATCTCTATCGAATAGCCAAAGCTGTATCGGAAGGATTGTGTCCAGAAGATCTTGCCAACATGAAACCGGGACAAATTGTTCATTCTCGTTGGTTAACAAAAGCCAACAGACTTTTGCGCCTTTATGTCGCAAGTAGTTTACCTTCGGCAAATTTAAAAATATTAGCTAATTTCATTATGAAAGTCTATACACCGATGTATTTTAATATCAGTGGTATATGGTAGTAAACTTTTATTTAATTTTATTCAGTCAAATCTTCGAGAAATTGTAAACAAAGTAATCCAAAACAATGCATTTTTCGCCCATACAGAAAATATTTTGTTAGCAATGCTTTTCGATGAAAGGAAAAGTGTCCGCGAAAAAGCTATTAATAAAATTATGTACTATCGCAAGAAATCATATGACCCAACTAAACTCAGATCGCATTTATTTCGATTGCACAGATTATATGCATTTAGTTGACTTGGATAGTGACGACATCTTATTTGAACCTCCATTTACTGAAAGCATCCCACACGAACACTTGTTGGAGTACATACATTTTTCTGAAATATCACTGCCAGTTCCAGCAATTGTATCGCACATTCAGGGAACCGAACGATGTGTGCAGTTGTTAACGCATGTCTCACGACGCGTAACGCCGAGATGATGTTATGTCAGTGACTTTAGAAAGCCATTCTAAAAATCCTCAAATCGAGTCTAAGAAAGACTTTAAAAACTGACAAATAAGTTATTTTTTCTTTAAGAATTTTTGTTATTTTATATGAAAATAACAATATATATTTTTTTTGAATCAAATTAAATGTACGCCCTTTCTTATACCATGCCTACTTTTATTTTGTTGTTCGAAATTTTCTATGGAGTTGTAAGGATATATATTTCAAATTTTAGACCGATACCTCACTTCGTTAAAAAGTTACAGACTTTTGGCTTCCACTTTCTTAAATGAGCCTCAGTACATTGCATGTTCGTGACATTTCGTCAAAATAACAAAAATATTTATAAAATTTGTTGTAAGAAGATGAATCAGAATTGAGCCCAACATGATTGGAAAATGTGTCTTTTTTTTTAAAAATACCTTAAATACCTCAAAATACCTTAAAATACCTCAACCTGAAATATTTATGCTTCTCAGCGGGAGCTAGGAATTGATTTTAGACATTTGGACACATAGTTTCAGGGTGTAATTTTCTTAGAATTCATCGTAGATTCCGATTCTGGTAGACGCTTTTTGCGAAAAAAAATTTACCCGCCCTAATATATATACATATGGTATATATACCGTCGGAGGCAGGGTACCGGTCTACGGTCCGGGGCTGGCTTGTAGAGGTGGTGAGAGTGTAATCTGTAGTTTGTCTGTAGTTTAAACCTAACACGCAAGAAGGATCTTGCTGTTGTTTAAGACCCGATGTAAAGTTATGAAAAGTACGGTGTGCTGTGACCGTGACCTAAGATCGACAAATGGTTTTAGAATGACCTCAACTCGTACCAAGGGCAAGGCGTATCTCTGCATTCTGTGAAATTAAGTCTTACAGAAATGAGGCCACTTTAAATACTAGAGATCTGTTCACTCGAGAGCAAGTGAGTTAGTTAAAATGACTGGGAAATAGACACTGCAGACGCGCATTCTATAAGAGAAACGAAGCACGGTATTTGTTAGTTTGTTCGAAGATGGGCTTAAAGGGAAACTGATGAGCATTGAAGGTTTTGAGGAGAGAATTGCTATTGGTAATTTAGTTGCAGAACTGGGAATAGAAAAAACCAATAAGTTGGTTGGTGGTGTAATGTGGCAATTGACTATGCAATATTGGTGGCACCCTTAGGTTTCATTTAACGGTTTGAATCCTATCGACTAAATATGAACTTTGTACTATTTATTATAATAAAAAGTGTTCGGTTCTAATTTGTCGAATGACAATAACATTGAGTAAAGGAAAATGAGTGTCGTACACAGAATGGTATCCTAGGCACACCAGTATTTATTTTATGAATATCGGATTTGAAACCATGCAGAAAAAACTTGCATGCAGTGTGAAAGTCATGTGATACGCGGCTCTAGTTAGGCCACTCATGGCTTATAGGTATTACAAGGAAAAGATTCGTAGTACTTGCCTAGAACTATACAGAACACTAGAGTTTAGAGAAATAAAATATTATCCCAACAAAGGCCTTTATAATTATAATCGCTTCTCGATTAAGCAGCACTGACAAATTCTTGATTAATGTAATTCGAAAGCAATTCGTACGAGTAAGAGCGATGACTAGCAACGAAAGACAGATTTTAACCCAACAGACCATCTTAGATTAGAAGCGAAATCGATGAGTTTAATTTAATGATTTTAAAGTGTTACATTTTTGCTTGATTCCTCTCTCCACGTTGAAAGCTAAGCTTGACGACTCGCTGCCAATAGAAATTTCTTACGGATCTTCGTTGCCTTAGTAACAGGGTGAGTCGAGAGGGATAGACTTTCTCCTTGTTATATAATGTAAGCATCATATGCAAGGGTTAGTAGATCAGCCAGTTATATTCATATTACATTAAGTTTCATATTTAGTACAATAGAAACTGGTTGCGAAGCTAGGGAAAATTCTTCTCAACACATCACTCTTTCCGCGTGCATGGCAAATCCCTGAAAGTAAAACATTGTTTTTATGCAAAAATCGTTTATTCTCTTGCCGTTTGGTGTTTTCAGATAACCATAGGTCCCTCTCTCTGTGCATAAGATGAACATCATGTTGGGCCTACAGTTTTATTTATTTTTTCATTCCAAATTTTTTATTAAAAGCTAAGTATTTGGATGACGTCTTGAATACCAAACTACTACAACTATAGGATTTTTGGCAGTGTAAATGAGCACTCGGTAAGGCATGTGGTTTGTAAGGAGGAGGGTCCAAATATATCCTGATCTTAGTGAAACAATTTCTCACGTAAATATTTTACTTCTGCCTCTACCAATCTGCAGTGAACGGTCTTTATTGGCTGCATTGGGCTTTTCTTATTACACCAGACTCTGCTCTAGTTGCACTGATGAATTTCACTCTTGTTGGTAACAATATCACCATCGCTGCCATTGCTCTTATCCTCCGTTTAAGAATTAGTGGTCTTTGGTACAAAACGCACTTTATTTTTGACGACCTTGTCTAGCTTCCAACTTTCGAATGTGGTCTTGATTCAATGACATCAGAGCTCCAGAAGCAGCAAAATTATGAAATTGACTGCGCCCAGAAAACGGCCTGAATTTGAACTAGAAAAGGAATGTACTCGGGTTTCAACTGATGGTTCTGAAACCAAAGAAAGACCCGGCGCTGCGGTCTTTTGGAGGATAACTTACGTCTGTCTTTGAACCAGAGTCTTGCGCAACCCTCATAGCAATGAACTGTATTGTAAAAAATATGGGTGTATGGGGTAAGTACCTATATTAGTTTGTAACGATAGCAAATCTGCAATGATGGCCTTGCTTAACACTCTCATGATTTTTCAGCCTTTTAAAGAATGCAAGGCTTCTCTGAACGCAGTCAAAAGGCTGAATTCACTTCTTTTTTTTTTTTTTTTTATATAATTTACGCGCGCCTAAGGGGTTAGATACCCTTTTACTGTTGCCAGGGCGCGGGGGGAAAGATAGAAGGAGGAGAAAGGAAAATTGTTTTTGTAGTGGTTTGAAACTCAGGTGTGTTTGGTTTCTATGTTTGCTCTCCAGGGGTGGGAGTCCGAATAGGACGGAGAGTTTTTCTTCACTCAGAGTGATTCGAGATATAATTCCCAGTATTTTTTTTTCATTGCTTGAAACTCTTATAACAGCCTCACTGAGTCTTGTTTGGGTTTCAGGTCACAATGTGATCTTGATCGATGAAATTGCCAGAGAACTTGCTGACTGCACAACTCCCTATCTTGCCGGTGCACCAAACGAATGCTTTCCGACGTTTCTAAGAGGTCAGTTTCACATAAGTGAAGCAAGTGAAACGGTGCGGATGTGGTATGTGCTAGCACTAACACCAATTTGAACCAATTTCTTCCAACAAAAGAAAGAAATTGCCTTCACTCGGATGTGGTTTTACAACACAAAGATAGATACGATCTTTAATTTTCAATTCTGGGAGCTGGCCTACTCACCAAAACAGTCACTTAAGCGTAATCAAATATGTCAATGTGGACATTTTACCACAAGTAACTCAACATATTCATCAGAAATGATGTTCATCTGTAACTAACAAATCTCTTTGCAACATCATTTCTAAACGAAAGCCCCCTTAAAAAAACATGAAAAACCTGTTAATTAATAAAACACCGATTTTACATGCTCGCCATATTTTTGAAAAAATTGAAAAAATACGAGCCCACTGGGCTCCTGAATAAATTAATTCTCGCAACCAATTATTTTGAATAAATACTCGTACTCACCGTTCGAGGACATGCGATACATATTCGCAAAACATCCAAATCCAAATTACTAACAACTCATTCGCCTGATATCACCGTACTTCCGGTGTTGGCTTTTCCACATTTCAGATGTTAAAAAATCCTAAAAACAAAAACTCCAAACACTGACAAAAGAAAATCGCCCGCCACAAGTCCACATAAAGCCCTAGTGAAACCGTGAAATGGTAAAATGTTTAAACGACAAGCCGACAGTAGATACAATGAGAAATTTTTATTTGTTGTTTTTTTTTTTTGTTTAACGAACGAAACAGAAATTGTCGGTAAATTCCCTCCGGAAATACTCGTACAACGGTTGTTTCTTTTGACAACCCATCTATTCGAAAACTTCACGAGACGTGGAATTAAATTCAAGTCCCGCTTACCTTCATATACTCGTATGTAGAATGTCTTTGAAAAGTTTGGGTCCAAAAAAACATTGTCGAAAAAATGAGAACGACAAACATGCTGCCTATACGGATGCTGAAAATGGCCGTTGAGAACAATGGATGCTTGGATGGGTATTTTAAAATTTTCGACTCATCTGCCATACTGGAATAAAAAAAAAAAAAAGCGGAACAGAAAATTTCTGGTAAAAGGAAGTCGCACGAAGGGCGATATGATGAAACAATTTCATTTCTCTTCCTCAGAGAGGGGGGGACACACTGACATCACGTTATCTAATAAAACATGTATGTAACTCTGGATGTCCTTTTTTCCGGCGACAATGACAACAGGCTTTCTTTTGTATACTTTTCTATCAACACACTCTCATATGAGCAGGATTGTCAAAGCTAGTTTGTCAAGAGATGGTACATGGCGACATTGTTCCACTTCTGGGTCGAATACCAAAGTCTGAGTGCAGACAAAGGGACTTTTTATCTACTTCTTCTACCATGGATTCAACAATGACACATCATGTTGTCTGGTTTCTCCCACTCATACCTATGTATATCCTCGTAGATATGTTACATCCATACGTCAACAACTATTCAACTCTTAAAGCCCTTAAGATGCGATCAAACCACTTGGAAATTTAACACCAAACACCTTTGGGGGGTGTTGCGACACGTTCCCCAAACCGAATCAATTCCAGACTTGTAGACGTTCTACGAGTAGTACGAATACGATGTGAATAGTTCTCACGTTCGAATAATTAAACTAAATCACTGAATAATTAAACACATTATAACGGCTCAAAACGTCAATTAAAACGAAGATTACAATCAACAAGTTACGAGTAATACGCAACGAGTTCATCGCATTCCATCTACTGTCGAAAGGTGTACGAATATTCGCAATTCTCCTTGCCAATCGTTAACCCTTGATAGGAAATTGACAAAGTACTCGTAGTTTCCTCAAGAAGGACAGATTGCGTACACCGTACGAGTACTCGTATGTTGATTTCTAGGGGAAGGTGGAGATGGAATCATTATGTGTAAATTCCAACATATGCGATTAATGACGTATCGAATTGAAAGGTGGTAATTAAACGTGCGTTTAGTCCTTAGAGGCTTCTTGCTCCTTGAATGCATAAATATGCTATGAATTGCAGTCGAACATGAAATCATTTAAGCTGGTACTAAAGAACTTTAATGCGTTCTGTATCTTATCAGGTGAATAGGTTTAAGCGGTTTAGTGTTTTTCATTTAAGACAATCGTACGAGTACTTGAATGCCTTCATAGGAGCTATAATTGATGGCCATCCATTATCGTGGTAATTACCTTTAGTACGTCCTCGTTTATTGAGAGACATTAATTTCATTTTATTTTACCTAATTCCTTGGCCTTTTTTTCTCCTGTGGGAGATTCCTTTGAAGGGCGACTGCGACTATTGTTTTTCAATGTCCTTAATATCCTTATTTAATTATTGTTATTGCATTAGATTGAGAAGCGTTGTGTGACTTAGGAATAGATGATTGTTAGAAAAAAGTAAAGAAGTGGATTAGAGGAAATGCAGTGCTTCTGTGTATTTTGAAAACAAAAGTTAGTTCGAAGTTTTCATGTGCGTATGACGTCTCTACCTGATATTAATAACCTAATAATTAACAAAGTTATCAAACGCGTTAGATCACCTAATTCGGAGGACAATCGGCCATTCTCGGGCCGATGTCTAAAAATGTCCGGTAATACTCGTATTTAATAATTTTTAATTACTGGATTTCCTTGCAGTGCCAACATTGCCCAAAAAAGTGTTTGTGCCGCCGAGAATACTTTTACAAAAATCCAGTGATTATGTGCACCAGTTAATGATATCAATTAATATAACTGACCACAACATTAAAAACATATCAATCGGGATAGAAATTATTTGTGAAACTGTCGGGTTAGTGCTCTACAAATTAAAGTCTAATAGTTGTCAGTTTTTATTTTTTTTTTCAGAGGGCAAAAGCATTTAAAGTTGTCGTCTACGGAATTTCTTCTAAGAATGAACTTGTTATACAAGGACTAAAGTGCCTTAAAAAAATACGAAATAAACAAAGCTAAATATACTCGTATAGACTAGATCTATTTAATATCCTCAGAAAGTGGTTCCACTTCATTGAAAGATCTAGCAAAAACCATCGCTCTATCATTTACACACAGATTAGCTGAAGATTTCCATGAAAACTAAAAAGGTAAGGTGACATCTCTCAACGCTGAGAAACAAGTTTCGTTTGCCTCTATGAAGGACTCTCCATTGCTTCCACAACGCCGGCAAGTTGTTACAACTATTCAGAGCAATCCAACGCTTGAAGGTGCACAGCCGTCAAACGCCTGGACGAGACCACTTCAAACATGTTTAAGCTCAATCAACTCGAACAACAATTCTACACTTTTCTCCTTTGAAGAGCTTAACACTTTGGCTATGGAAATGATAACAAAATTATCCGTATGTAATACAAAAGTAGAACAATTTGAAGTTATCACACATTTCGCTTCTAAATTTTTTTATATAACGAGTACTAATTGTAAATAATGTGGTAGGCCAAAGAAAGAACTTCTAGCTCATCACGTTTCCTCATTAATACAATTTTTCACACAACGGTTTTGAGACACTGTATTGAAGCCTGCACCAGACAGAGCATTTAATACTTGAAGGTGCACCTGGGGTTAATTTTTTATTAAGTAACTCACTTACAATTCGGCATTCTGTATGCCAGTAGCGCTGCTTGCATAGTGAAATTTTAGTTGCAACTTAATTAGATATTTCGACGTAAGCCATTCGGGTCCGCATGCAATTGGGATTTAGTAAAACACAGACTATGAACTCCTCTTCTTCGCTGTATTCTTACGGAATCTTGTTTGCTGCTGCTGCGTAGATAAGTGGCAGAATTCTCTTAGGGTCAGACGATGATGGGACTACCTTCTTTTCGGGGTCTATTGCAGTTTGTTGGTGTCGGCAACGGCTCACAAGTCAATAATGCACCCAATTTTTTCACTTGCTCCGTCAATGGAGTTTCTCCAGTGCACTTTTTTCAACGTTGGTATGCGGGGTGTTTATCAAATACCACTTCTTAGATCGCTCTTCTATTTTTACACTCCGACAAGCGATTTATTTAAAAAAAAAAATGCTACAAAGTATTTCAACTGTACCGGATATGTGTAATGAATAGATAAATCGATTTTTACTTTTGTAGACAAGAACACAAATCAGAATGAATTACCAAAGTAGGAGGAGGTATGTCGGTATAGCCCGTTTGCGGCAGCCACAAATTATCATACCTGTATTGATGTCTTAGGGCCCTTTCAGTTAGTAAATGTCCGACGTGAACGAACAAATATGTACGAGTATGCCCCAGTGTCAAAAATATTGGCCAACTCAGAAATTTATTTTAAAAATAAAATCTTGTGCAAAATTACTTGAAATGTGATTTAATAATATTTGAAATGCGTCCACCATCATGCGAAGCAGTAGATTCAATATACACTAATTCATTTTCTGATGAAATTTTACTTTCCTACTCCCACCACATCACATCGACTGATTAGTATGCTTCCAAGGACGTCATTCTCCCCACTATGATAATGATAATTACCATCCCAATCCGCTTCGTCGGTTTCTACGTGAGTGTGACTCACTAAAGCTTTCTTTCATCCGTACGTCCGTGTGGATACTATTCTATTCCCACCCTTGTGAAATTTTATTCCATCGCAGAATCTGCGTCGAGAACGCTAAGGATATTTGCAAAATATCGAATTTATCCCATTATCCTGGAAGGATGTGGATGTAATCTATTTCCTTATAATTTCTTGGTAAACACAACACCAAAATGGCCATTACTATTCTCGCATTGATATTCTGTCGGAAATCGCTTCGTATACAGGGAAAGCCTTTAATACAAGACCGTGAGGAGGATTATTTCGCTTGATTGGAATGTTCATTCGAAGATTTGGCAAATAATATGTCTTTCTCTGGATCCCATTATCCTTAAGGTTGCTTCGAGGTTAGAACTTAGATTATTATTGCTTTAAAAAATACATATATATATTTTAAAATTTAAATAGCCACAAAGGTGGGAGCTTCTGTTCTTATACTACGAGCAAACGAAAAGTACATGTATTGTAGATACATCCACATGACTATTTTGCTTTGCATGTAGCAATGCCAATAGAAAGCCCAAGGACCCGAACTAAATGGGGCGTATTTTTTACGATGTCTTAATGCAATTTATATTGAAGGAAAACAACTTGTACCTAATCCTTTAAAATCAAAAGAAAATTGTTCGCCAGAGACTAATAAAATCAACGACATGGAACTTTCATGATGGTTCTACGACTGCTGAGACACAGGTTTCCGGGGGTAGAAATCAAAGATTCTGAATGCTTTTGCGAAAGGATTTAGGTGCGGGCAAGGATGCGAATAGAAAGACAATGGATGGGGATGAGAACGATGTCGTTTCTGGGAATGATGTCGATGATGATGATGGCTGTGATGGGGTTAGAGGGTATTATGTATTAATCGGTTTGTAGCCGAATAAGAGGGTACAATGGTACGTGCCTAGACTTTGGTAAGAATTTGTCTTATTTCTATGAGAATGAGGGATGACTTGGATCTATTTCATTGTAGTAAATTAAAACTGTCGAGGTTGGATATTTCGTTTTGCCCATTCAAGAGAATTTAAGAAATGTTCTTTGCTTTTAAGGCTGTCCAAAGCATGGATAAATTGATGGCAAACTTTGTCCGATTTTCATGACATAGTAGTAAAATTATAGTGAAGTGCAATATTTGGATTTAATCAAGTGTAATCTCTCCATTTTTCGTTGGCATTCTTTCAAACGTTCTCAATAAACAGGCCTATCCCGATGATGTAGTGTATTCAAAACGACTGTCTACTAGATTCAATTAAGGATCGGTGCACCAGAAGTTGGCTTCCAGTCCATGCTCTGAAAGCTGAGCTTGTTCACTTATCGAGGAGGAAGGTTTAACTCGTCTAAAGCGTCACCATCAAATCCTTCAACAAAGCTAGGTATCTGGGTGTTATCCTGGATAGCAAGTTTCTTTGCCCTAAGCTCAACGCATCGTTCTCGACAAGGGGCTTGTCACCAACTAGAATCTTCTGGATCTACAAATCTTCAATTGAAACGTCAATTGAAGTTGCTTTCGTCAGACTCCAAAGAACGATTCATATCGTCGATTTGATATAATCTTCTGTTCTAAAAAGAAAATAGTTTTGACGTTGATGCTTTCTGCCGATTGTCATTTGACTCTGATTTTGTCGGGATGATGTCTGATGCAATGACAACCGAATTTCAGGTGGAACAGATAGGTCGGTCGGAATATTGAGCCAGGAAAGGAATGTAATCAGATCTCCATGGATGGATCTAAGACGGATCTAGAACGGATGTCGTGCTGGCGTCTTTGAGGAAACAGATAATTCAAGACTACACTACACCCTAGGTAAACTTGTGGCTTCCATCCAAACGGATATATACGCAAACCTGATGGCAAGACTGACTGTATCCTATGTTTGTGTCTCTTATAACCACTGCCGTAAGCGGCCCAATTCTTCAATCTATGGAGACAGACCAGCAACCACCACCTGCTTCGCTTGCTGTTGATTGATGGCTACATCGGGTAAGTTACCTCTCTGTGAATTCTTAAAAACACCAATAAAATAACATAAAATAGACTCCTAAAATTTAAAGTACAAATTGTTAAGCGTTTTTTGCTCTGGAATTCGTGGGCTAACATTTCCCGTGACCGAGGTCTTTTAATTGGGATCCAGCCGTCGATTCAACAAAGACGACTACTTCCTATAAGCTAGACTTTTTGGAAGAAAGTGCGATGAGATGGTTTGGTGCGATTGATTTTTGATATGCAGCATCATTTCGGAATGATTGTGCGAGATGGAGCCGGCAAGATATGTCTTCCATGCGAATCGTTTAAAATTTCTGTAGGTTGCTCGAAAAACGAAAGGGTCGCAGTAAAGAAAACCCTATCAATATATTGTAGACAACATCCGGTTAAATGATTAGGTGGCTCTCATATCATTTCAGGTGAGGACCTATGAGCATAGAAAGAGGTGCGATATGCATCCACATCGAATTATATTTTCTGGAAAATAAGTTCTTAATTCCTGTCTCGATATAAAAAATTATGACAACACTACCGTGATTAAAATCAACAAAACAGCAGGACATTTGGTATGAAAATAGCACAAATAACATTTCAAAGGATCCTATATCCATTTTTCGAGAGGGTTGGTCAACCCAAGACTGAATGATTTAGGGAATGGAGTCAGAAAACTGGAGTCGAATTCGTGTGCTGCCTATAGTTCAGAGCATCATCAATTGCTGTCGAATTTGAACACACTTGGATCTTTCATCGACCTGAGAAATTCTTGTTCACCGATACTGTGTTTGCTCATGATAATGATGAAGTTGGCTTTGCTCCGCCAAAGGCACATGGAAGAGTTCAACTCAAATATCAAAATAGTAAAATCCTGGACCAATTCATGAGGAAGGAAAAACAAACGTCTCCGACCTGAGTATTAACACTCTCAAGACACTGCCAATTACCATTGTATGACAACGAGTAAAGAAAGTAAAGCGTTTCCAATATCTGAGAAATATTACCTTATTCGAAGATGAATCTGAATAAAAAATTGCCAACCAAGTAACTAAGGCGAGCTTCGTGCCTTCTCCAAAATCCAAGGAAACAATCCATATTCTAAAGAGCCATATTGAATACAAGGAGTATAGTTAAAGCCTTACCACTGTTCTAATGCTCCACGTTAGAATCTTTAGGCATCATAATTCAAAAACGGAGGCTGAAAGAAAACGGAAGACCCGACCGAGTTATACATAGAATGCACAGTCGAAGTACTGCTAGGATCATGACAATTACAAAAAAAAGCAAATAATGAGGTTAAAACTTTTGCACATAGGTGTTTCGGCTTGTTGAGTTATTGTCAAAGTTACCAATGGCATCCAGGTTTGTCATTTCATCATGCACCGTTTTATGCTTACCGAACGTGCGGAAATTATTAAAAAATATTAGCGAAATTCCGGTTCAGCTAAAAATAGGCAAAGTGAATTTCGTCGTGAGATTGGCCGCCATCATGATTTCAGAGTGCAGGCAATTCGTCGCACAGTGGAAAAGTTGGAGCGTGAGTACACTCTTTTGGATATTAAGCCACCAACCAGATGGAGATTATCGAAGAAGACCGAGAAATGTGGATTCGACACCGATCAGCTGAATTTTGCATCGCCAGGTAGTCAACCCGGTTGCGGTTGGATTTAGGCCTACATTTGCATAAGATTGTGCTGACGCCAGAATTGTAGCAGGACGACCATAGACAATGCCGTGAGTTTGCTAATTGGGCGTTGAAAATGTTGGCGTAGATCCGGATTTTGGTCAAAAAATCATCTTCTCGGACGAGGCCCATTTTTGGTTCAGCGACTATCAAGCAAAATTGCCATTATTGCAGCGAACACAATACACAAGTGTTCGGCCAGGTATCAATGCGAATACAGAGATTGGATGTTTGGTGCGGTTTATAGCTTGGCGGCATCATCGGACCTTACTTCTTCGAAATGAGGAAAGGCACACCGTTACCGGAAATTGTTTCAACTTTCTGTGGTCAGAGCTCGACAACATCGATATATCCGAGCTGTGGTTCCAACAAGACGACGCTACATGCTGTACAAGAGAACCAACGCTCGAGTTGTGAATTAGGAATTTGGCAAAATCACGGCGAGCGTTCATCGATTGGCTGCCGCGGTTATTTCTTCTGGGTCTACGTCAAGTCCATAGTCTAGTACAAGGTGACGCAAAATTAATCACCCTTTCGGAAGATGATATAATTTTTGCAAGTGGCGTCGTACGCCATTTGTGAACTAGACAGCTACAGTATACAAATAGACAAGCAATGGAGTGCGGTACTTCGCAAGAGCATGGAATAATTGTGTCGATGTTTTTGACCAATAATCGGTCGGTGGTGTTAACGTAGGGTGAATTTCGACGTTGATTTTCCTAATCGTGTCGCATCAACTGGCAAATCATTTCGACGCGGCGCTTAGCTACTCGACTCGAACAGAGTGGCAAAACAGGAGACCATGCAGGGCATGACCGCCACCGGAATGGTTGTTCTTGGCCGAACTGTGGCTGCCGATGTCGCTGAGAACGAATAAACATCAACCAGACGACGGGCCACGCAATTGGGTATCACCAGAGGGACATTACAGCGAATATTAGTGAACGACTTACACATGTTCCGGTACAAAGTGCAAACAGTACATCAGCTGATGCCTCCTGACCGTCAGTGGAAGGGGATGATTTTGTGTCGAAAATCATCATGAGCGACGAGGCGCATTTCCACTTAAGCGGTTACGTCAATAAGAAAAAGCTTCCTTTCTGCGGCACTGAAAATCCGCGTGTGATGCACGAAGAGCCATTACATCCACTCAAAGAGCCACTGTGTGCTGCGTAGTTCACGCGGGAGGAGTGATTGGGCCGCATTTTTTTGAGGACGCCATCGGCAATACGGTCACTGTTACTGGCGAACGCTACACAACTATTATAAACGACTTCTTACTGCAGAAATTGGAAGAGCGGGGCTTGGTGAACCGCACACACAGCACGAGGTGAAGGAAGCGTTTCCTGGTCGTGTAATCTCCCGGTTTGGCGAATTGGCATGGCCAGCAAGATCGCCCGATTTAACCACCCCAGACTTCTTTCTTTGGGGCTACTTGAAGTCGTGGGCTTATGCCAATAAGCCTCAGATAACCGCAGCCCTTAAGAAGAATATTCGACTGGAATGCGAACAGTTATGACGGCAAATCTTGTGGAAAGTCATGGAAAATGATAAAACGGGCACAAATGTGTATCAACCCTGGCGGGAGTCACTTGGCGAATATCATCTTTTCCACTTAACAGAAACAATTGTAAAGGTCCAAATAAAGATTTCCATCACTCAAAATCTTTTTTTTTATTTAGTAATGGAGTAATTCAAAAACAAAATTGGATGATTAATTTTGCGGCATAACAATCCAACCACTTTGGACAAGCTCGAGGATAACATTCGACACGCTATTGCAGGAATAGCGCCGTACACATTTGGCTGATTCATCAAGAATTGGACCGACCACTTGAACCACTGCCAGCGAAGCCGAGGCTGCCATTTGAATGATGTGGTATTCCACACATAATGGCATGAAGGTAGCTTTAAAATAAAGCCAGAATCAATTTTTTATATTACACCGTTGTTGTTTTATTTAAATTTTTTTTCCTATCGTTCTTATCTGGTCACCCTTTGCTATCTCGGAATTAGATAGGCGAATTCCTTTACAACTGCAAAGTTGAAACAGTTAATGAAACGTTTAGCCGCAAACGATTAGCAGCTTACTCTTCGTCTTATTCTTATCTACTTTCAGGCCTCTCTAGGACGACCCTTAGGGTACAACTGTTCAAGTCGACTTCATGACCGATCAATAACAGGGATGGTTCAGAATTTACAAACATCATTCGCGATTGAGCCATTCGAGCCTGAAAAATAATGACAATGGAGCAGACAAGAGGGTTTATCTTATTTTACACTACATGTAGGGCGGTACTTACAACACATTGCGCGGCAAACTCTCGCATGCAAAACCAACGAAGGCAGAGATCGTGTCAATATTGACATACATAATATGAATGAGATCATCTTCGGAAACAAAAGGATGGTGAAATGATGGGTGAATTTGTAATCGCGTTAAGAAGATTGTCGACGAAGCACAAGTTTGGAGCGTATTTGGAGATGGAATTGCGTAACCAACGACGGGTTTGTAAAAGAAAAGTTTGACAATAGATTGAGTACTGGAGTTGGCCAAGGAAATCCGACATCCGAGGGCGAAGTCAACTACGTCAAAGAGAAAAACCATAAGAAAACTTCAAAAATTTACATCAGCCAATGCCAAAATTGCTTGTACAGTTTGATGAATTGTGACACCTAGAAGATACCATCCATTAAATCGGAGATACATCCACGTTTCCCCCAACGATTCTTTGCAAAGCACTTGTTGGTTAATGATTTTCCTTTTACTTTTGAAATAGTCAGTCACCGGATCACCCATGACTGTGACTGGCTTAGTGGACGCACAGAGGCATTTTGGCAGTTTTCGATAGAAGTCCGTATGGAGAGGGAGCTGTCTTAAACCATATTTATCGGGATGGATCGCAACGTCAAATACAATATGTGTCACAAACGCTGTCAGAAGTTCAACAATGATGCAGCCAAGTTGATTGTGAAGGTTAAGTTATTAATTTCAGAATCAGAAGATTTTATCAGTACGTGTGCTGGCGTAAATTTATTTTAGTGATAGATAGGAAACCAATTTCGCAAATATTTTCTTTAACAAAAGAACTACCAACATTGTCAGCTACGCGTATGCAGCACTACGCAATATTTTTGGAATCCTCCGATTTCTGAAATATACTGCAAGAGATCGAAAGAAAATGCAAATACTAATGCTATGTCCAGGTTGCCGATTCAATGAGCAACAAAAAGCGATGAGAAAGTTGACCAACTGAAAATTGCAATTGAAAATTTGCCAGTGTCTGCGGTGGAATTTGCTTGAGGCTTCACAAAATGAGGAAACAGTTCGAAATTTGATACAGACATCGAAATTTGGCTGAGAATATGATCGTTTGAGATCGGTGTGGAATCGAATGGCGTGGCTGTTTGATGTGAAATATACGATTTTACATTCCAGCAACTTTGAGAATTGGAGCTCTAAACGAATTACATTCTGCCCATTTTGGGATGACCATGATGAAATCTCTGGCTCGTGGATATTATTGGTGAAATGATATGGATAAGGACATTGATTCGATGGCAATAAGTTGCTCAAATTATCAATCAACACAACCCAGGAGTGAGGGAGTGCTACCAATACAATGTTGGAAAATGCCATGTAAATCATTTGATCGGGTGCATGCTGATTTCGCTGGCCCATTTATGGGGCTATATTTCTTCTATCTAATGGTGATGAGTGCTGTTTGGCTAGAACCTCGACTTGAGATGGAGTAACCAACCCCTGTGGAAAGTCGTTGGTGGCAGCTAACGAGAGAGGATGAGAGGTGTGCGATCTTACTAAGGCACTTTCTCCTGTTTCCAGGCGGCAGCGAATGAATTCAAATGATGGAATCAACGGTGGCACCCACAGTTCCAGTTAGGTCGAACTAGTATTTTGTCTATATGAACTGTTTTAAATGTAGGTACTTGAATACCAGGTCTATAGGGATCTCCAACACTAAGTCAGGGTGTTGGAAAAGAGTTGGTGGCGGATAAGCCCTTAATAAGGGCCAACGGCAGCACTCACTAGGAGGCTCTAGACATTTATAAAGCAGATATCACCGCCATCCAGGAAGTGCGGTGGGATGGGTCGGGCAAAATAAAGATGAAAATCTGTGATGTTTACTGCGGTTATTGCTATAGGAACGTAAGCAGAGTCTATTTGGGTACGGATTTGTTGTAAGCGGCAGATTTAGGCACAAAGTCTCGAGCTCTCGACATGTGAGTGAATGCCTTATAATAGTCCTTATTAACAGAGGAAAAGGATGATGTTCCAAAGAAAGTTTCTACGAGCTTATCGACAGAACGAGTAATGTCCGATGTACGACATAAAAATCGTCTTGGCGGCCTTAATGCCAAAATTGGAAAGGAGCACATTTTTTGAAGCACAATCGGAAGACATAACCTACACGACACCACGTCTGGAAACGGATTTAGCCTAATCGATTTCGCTGCGGGACGTAACGTAACTATAGCAAGCACAGTATTTCATCACCTCAATATTCACAAGGGAACATGGCAGGCACTAAGTAGATTAGCAAACTGTCAACCAGATTGATCATATTGCGATCATGTATTTTAGATGTTTGAATATTCCGAGCCGCCAACATAAACTTGGACCACTACCTAGATGCTGCCAAGGTAGAGTACGTCTACGCACATCTCAGACGCCATAACAACGAGGAAACACTATGAGGAGATTTAACGTTGAATGGTTACAATCGCAACAAGCCGCCAGAACCTTTGCCGACCGCGTATCCCTCAACCTCTCAAGAAGTCCTTTGCAGCCAACATCAAGTGGTGAAGACCAGTTGCTTATATCGCGAGAAGCCATCAGAAATGCCGCAACTGAAGTGCTAAATTTCACCCGCCCACCATGCATTAAAACAACATGCCTACAAAGCGGGGCGGCACAAAAGGACAAAAGCGGCTCGTGAGCTCTACGAGTAAATAAGGAGAGAAGAACATCGACTACTCCGGAAAAAAAAGAGCATGATAAGCGCGCGATCGAGGAAATATAGACATGTTACTCCAGGAATAATGTTTGGAAGGTAAAAAGAACGTGTCAGGGTAATAAGACCCGAACGGAAACCTATAGAGATGAACAAGGCAACCTTGTAGTAGAGTTACAGTCGGTGCTGTGGATATGGAAAAAGAATTTCTGCAGACTGTTAAACGGCGAATAGGACACAAATCCAGCTGTCAGACAGAGCGAACCATTCAATATTGAAGTCAAGAATTCCGTCCATCCGGCCAAAATGAAGTGAGGATAGCAATATCTAAACTGAAGTCGAATAAGTCTGTCGGGTCGGATGGCCTACTCGCCGAACAATTTAAGAAAACTTGTTAGGGAGCATACATCAACTTATTCCCAAGATTTGGTCGGATGAATGTGTGCCTGATGAATGGAACCTCAGCATCTTTTGTCCGGTTCACAAGAAAAGAGACCCTCTAAACATCGCATATAAGACCTTGTCTACCATGTTGTGCGAGCGCATGAAACCATTTGTTAACGATCTGATTGGAGCCTATCAGTGCGGTTTTAGGCCCGGTAAGTTAATAATTGACCAACTACGGTAGATCTTAGAGAAAACCCAAGAAGTTCAATACTCACCACCTTTTTATCGATTTTAAAGCCGCATATGACAGTATCTACAGAGACGAGCTATACAGAGCCATATCTAGTTTTGACATCCCTGCCAAACTCGTCCGCTTGTGCATTGTCTTCCACGAAGTACTACGGAATGAGCTAGGCAAAAAGAGAATAAAAAACTGTGTTATCCCTACGATAATGAGTAGTGGCTTCCCATTCGGATGGCTCGGGCTTCAATACCAGCCATGACCGAAAGACTTTTTTTCAGGCTTTTTTTCAACTGAAATCTGGTGAAGTGTATGGTTGCCTAAATACAACATCAAGTTAATTTACACTAAAATTTAGTCTCCCCATTAAATGTTGGATGCCACCCATAGACCGAAATAACCACTGAGCCCAAACATTTTTCTCTCTCTCTCTCTATCGAATTTTCCGAAAAACTTAACACGCGCTCCAGCATTTTAAGAGTTGTCAATACCCATTTGAGTGTTACGTTGAAAAAAAAAAAAAAAAAAAAAAAAAACGGATGACGACGGACAAAGCTCGCTGCTGCATCAAGGTCGGTAACGACCTAGGCAAGGCGACGCCTGCCACGTGACTTCTTTAGCATCACACGATGTACGATCTTTCAAAAATCTGTTCAATTGCTTGCGTACGCCAGCGATATTGATATCATTGGTAGAACACAGAGAGCTGTCACTGTCACTAAGGGACTTTGTCTACCTCGTCTCTGCTATCACATCTGAAAATGACATCTCTTCAGAAATCAAACGAAGATGAGAAGGCAACTGTGTAGTAAGGCCCTCTCCCGAACAACCAAGGAAACTCTATATAAGACCCTTGTAATCCCAGTCCTGCTCTACGGCTCCGAAGCATGTTCCATTTCTAAAGCGGATGAAGATATCCTTGGTCCTTTTGAGAGAAAAATTCTTCGTAAGATATATGGTTCCGTATGCGTTGGCGGGTTCTGGAGAAGACGATTCAAAAAGCTGTAGAGCGCTCTAGACCGCAGAATCTTCGACTCTAATCTGGAGGGACAACGCAGTAGAGGAAGTCCTTAGGTGGTGCGCGCAAGTAGAAGGGACCCTCAACCAACTTGGAGTACCCAACTGGAGGCAGTTAGCCAAAGACCGCGTTAATTGGAGAGGCTTATTGGTACGCTGGACTGTAGCGCCGCCTAAGTAAGTAAGAAAGCAAGTAATGGACGCTTTTCCTTTTACGGCTGAAACCAAAATTCGAAAATTTTGAGAGACATTTTCGACATTTGGATTGCCAATAATATTCAATGCCATTCCCGCGACGAATGGTCAGGCGAAAAGGTATGTTCGGAGAGCAAAAAACAAATTAAAGGCTGATAAATGCAATCGTAGTGAAAGCGGACAAGCTTTGGTGATTATACTTGGAGGTCAAATAAGATCAAAACTTGACTTGATGGTGCCAGGGGAACCAAACAAAGATGAATCTAAAAATTAAGGGGCACCAAAATTTGCTCTTAATCAGCGAGTGGCAGTGCGTGATTATTTTTCGGGAGAGAAAAGTGGAAATTTGGTCGAGTAACGAAGGTTTTCGTTAAGTTACATTACACTTTGACCAAACGAGTATAATTGGAGAAAATTTTGTTAAAGGTCCAATAATATTACCACAACAACTAAAGGAGACAACGAGACGAAACAATGAAATCGGAGGAAATTAAAGAAAACGAATACATCAGATCCAGACGCAATGCCAAAAATAGCTAAGTCGTTTGTCGAGCCCGTTGCGTAAAATTCAGAAAAGAAGAAATCTTAAATCTTTTTACTTAGGCCAAGAGCTTGCTAATGTTTTCGCATTTGAGTGATCAAATAATTTTTTTTCGGGGTCTTTTTTTGTTTGAAACTCGGCTGGTGGTTGAAATTTCATTTCATTTTGGACTGGATTCTCCGATAGCCTTCGCTGAACTTGACAAAAAAAAAGTAAGTTTCTTCACAACCGGGTTCTTAATGTGAGAACTTCCGAAAATTAACACAGTTTTGACATTCCTGCCACACTCGCCAGGTTGTGCAGGATGACTATGGGGGGAAACAAAGTGCATGCTGTCATCCAAAATAGACGGACACCACCAACGACTTGACGACTTGGCCAAAACCTTACCATTAGCAGTTATAACATCGTGGTAATTAAGGAATTCGTATATATTGGCTACGCAATTACAAGCAGCAACAACAACAGCGCATAAATCAGACGCAGAATTGGTGTTGCCAATCGTTTTGATCTCAGGAGGCGATTGAGTAAGAGAGCCTTCTCATAGTTAAACCAAGCTGATTTCGTACAAGATCATCAAAATGATTCTTTTCACGGTCATTCTCTGGGGTGTACGTACGTTTGGTGACGTCCGAAAAGTTGTTCTGCTGAAATTCCTGTCAAACTCATTACCCGACAAGATAAGATGCCACAACTACTGAAGCCAGCTCCTCAACTCGCCTGTCGTCAACGATGCAGTCAAGGAGATCTTCTAAAGGACTACAAGTCAAAGTACCTTGTACTATTCTTTTACCGGTTGGACTTCACCTTCGTCTGCCCAACTGAGATTATTACCTTCTCTGACCGTGTAAAGGTATTCCGCAGCATTGTCGCTGAAGTGATTGCCTGCTCGACAGATTCTCACTTCACCGATTTGGCATGGATTAATACCCCAGGCAAGCAAGGTGGTCTTGGATCAGTAGATGAAGAAAAAAGTAATTGAAACTCAACTATTTGGAACACCCTGCTTCAGAGTACATTTCACACTTGCAGTTCGCTAACGGCGACTCTGTACAAAAAATCATGTTTGGACCATCTGATCAGGTGATCGACCCGAAAAAACCCCATAAATACTAGTGAGCAGGTCTCTAACAGTCAGTCAAATAAAGATAACACTTTATTAACACTATACATTCTCTTACTCGCTGATAAATAAAATCGCCCGTGTTCATGGCGTTTTGGACGAGGAATCTGGTGTGCCATGTCGTGGATGCTTCATCATCGATGGCAAGCAGAATTTGCGTCAAATCAATGTGAACGTAATGTCGATAAAACTCTACGTTTGGTACAGGCTTTCCAATTCACCGATGAGCATGGTGAAGTCTGTTCAGCCAACTGGAAGCCAGGCAACAAGACAATGGTTGCCGATCCATCGAAATCAAAGGAATATTTCAATGCCGTCAATTAAGAAGACGCTTTACATAAATAATCACCATTCGCAGATTATAGTTTCCATAAGCATCAAAATGTCCACATGTCTAACGTAAACATAGCTGGGCTATCACTAGTTCTACTAAATGTCAGCTTCATTTCATTTTGTTAGTTTGTTCCATTTTTTTTGTTGATGAAATCATTCCAGTACTGCTCTATGTGGCAGAGGCTTGGATCTTGTCGAAAGCGTATGAAGAAGCACTTGGCCGTTTCGACAGAAATATACAGATTTTTTAGATTACGGAGAATGGATGAGATATGGCTGGACACGGACATCAAAGCTTCAGCTCAAATAGTCTTCGGTTCTAACCCTAAGGGACGATCCGGCGAAGAACGACCGCATCTAAAGTTATACAAGCAAGGGAAAGGAGACATCAACCAACTTGGAGTGCTGCACTAGGCGCAACTGACGAGAGATCGTGCTAGGGCCCTCCTTGTTGGTTGAGGCTCAGGTTCACCCCAGTGTGTGGCATCACTTAAGTAAGTATGTTAAAGCTAGATGAACGACTATCGTGTATAACAAACCTTTAAGTTTCAAGATCAAGTTCAAGGTCAGGTCAAGGCTCCTTTACATAGTATGGAACATCAATTTCACCGATAGAAATTTGATGCTATTTCTCGTGTCGCCTTTGCCTTTATACAGTGGAACAAGTCTCTCATCACTTTAGTAAATAACATCGAGATGATTTTAGATCCTAGCTTTCCGATTGCCGCCTATACTTCAAAGGGTTTCTGATCTGAATTTCGTTGACAAGCATCCGTAGTATTTTTCAATACATTTCTACAACTGCATCTCTTCCGAATATGTTTTTCTTTGTGCCGCATTCTTAGAAATATCTACTCATTTGCCCCGATTCAGTGAGTCAAAGAGACAAGTACCTAAGTAAGCGAATAAATCTACGTTTAGCAACTACTTTAACAGATAGATATGTAGATTTTCTGAACAGACGAAACGATGTTCCAAGGGGTCGTCTGTTTATGCTCCTTTTGATTTGAAGTCGATGACGAATGTTCAGGAAGAATTGATGGCCCTCATAATGGATCATTGGCAGTTAAACTGTCAATAGAGTCGGACTTCTTCGTATCTAGTTTGGGTATTGTTATCACTTAGCTAAAGTCACTTTTTGTTTGAAGAGCAAGAGTCAAAACCAGGTGAACAACACAAAATAAAACTTAAGTAGTTCCATCCTTCGTCACGAAGGATGTAATATATAATATTTATCAATCTAGCTGTCTATAGTAATTGTATCGAACGAACTCGTATATTTTCTCAATTGTCACTTGTTCGATAGTATTGTAAAACAAAGCCCGTTCCAATATCAAATTGAAACCATCCCCATCCGTCATATAACTCATTCCTATTCTACACCATTCACTGAACATAGTGAATTGTCCTATTGTCGTCCTTCGACCTGAACTTATTGCCAAATAAATCAGAATTTATTTTCATTGAAGGAATTAAAGTGATCAATAAATTCTTTTAAGTATCATCACGAGTTCTCGTAAAAACGGATGCCTGTTGAATTTAGAACACATACGTATTGGGATGAGATAGCCTTTTGCCATCCGAAAAGACCTCGTACTACTTAAGGATCCAATTCGAAAGCCAACAATCCAACAAGGAAGCCCAAGTTCAATGAATGAGAACAGAAAAATGATTCGGAACCACTCGAAGGAGTAGACTCGCAACATACGAATATTTGCTTTCGAATGATACGTGATGGGAATTCTTGTTACCCTTAAGTTGCACCATGAAAATGTCTGTCTATCTGTCTAACATATCTACGTAGGGTTTTGCTTTGAAGTTCTCAACTGGAAACATCCTTCCATCCATCTCACTGAGAAGGGTGTGGAGAAAATCTATTAAAAAAATTATAAGTTAATCCCTTGTGGAATATTTTCAATTGTTTACAAGACAAATTGCTTCCACGTGAGTCAATAGAGGGTTGAGAGGATCAGACCGACTGTGGGCCCTTTTTTAGGGGTACGACGAGCCTGGAACAAAATTGCTTTATTAAGTCTCCTTTGAGTGTGGCTATGAGGGGATACGGTGAAGCTACAATATACTCGTATATATATTTTCTAAAGTGAACATATTGGATTTATTTCTTGGGTCGAGTTTAATGGCCGACATGATGTTCGTCCTTATTGAGCTGTTTTTTGGGTCAATTCTGGGTTCGTTATTACCCTAATTATAACCTCTCAATATGTCATTTGGTTTTATTTGATGTTCGGTTATTTTAAGGTCAATGGCAGGATTAATTGCTCCTAATGATGCCATGGTGCTCATCTTGGTTGAAATGCCATGGTCACAGGTTTAATGTAAAAATGTAAGCAACAGTAGCGCCCTCTATCCTCGATTACAGTGAATAATTACTTCCACTGCAGTAGTTAGCATAACCAATCGTTTGATATTCTAATGAAGTCACTTGGGTGTATCGCCAGTGTAATGGACACAATCTTAGTATTCTATGCTCCCCTGATTTCTTTATTATTTCTCTTTTTTATCCCGCATCGTCTGCCGTCTGTAAGGAAGGCGTCTGCAATAATTAAAATTCTTTATCACCAGTGTTTTTAATTTTATGGAGATCTGATTTGCAAAAAACAAAAAAAGGGAATACCACGGTCGCTAGATTTTCATAATAAGGACACTGCGTAGCAGGAAATGCGAAAGATAAAAACCAGTGGAAGGGAATGAAGATTTTTAAGGCGCTAGAAGATAATTATATTTTAATTAGAATCATCCGGCTGTAAACTGTCCTTTTTCCTTTTTTTGCTGTTGTTTTCTTCATAACAAGGACAGAGTGAAGGTTGAAGGTTCGAGGGTTTGGTTTCTTTGGTTCTTACTTTTTACTCCTTGTGAGACTGAGATTTATTAATGGTGATAATTCTGAACACATAACCCAGGGTAGCTTAGAGATGCAGTTATTTTTTCCAATCGATAATTATATTACTAGTGGTTCTTAAACATTTCCCAAGTCATAAAAGCGAATGATTGGGACCAACCTTAATACCAGGAATGAGTCTCTAACCGAAGAATTCACAAGAAAACATCTTTTAGGTTGCCTCTCTTGTGGTCCAGCACAATTGTCTACTCGGTTGCTGTCAGTGAGTCGCATTCATACCTTGATGTTGTTTGCTCTCCTTGCAGCCTTAAGCCTTAATAAACTATTGCACTTATATCGGTAATGTCATTTTTATCTCTTGGCTATTGTAATATAACTCTGTTCTTTCACCTACTTCATTTGGTTTTCTTTCTTTCAATACGAAAGGTTAGTAAGAAATAAAAGAGATTTCGCTTTATAGAGTGTTGATTCATCAGCCTTGATTTTATGAATCTCCAGATTAACAGTGCTATCATGTTCTGCCGCAAAAGAAGAAGCTAATCCCCGTAGAATTCGCTGGTATTCTCCATTATTATTTTATGTGTGAAAATCTGTGTTGATTTTGTAGGTATGAATATGATTGGTCCTCGAACAAGTGCACTTAGGCCAGTTTTTTGTACTTTGTGATTCCAATCGGCGAGGGTGGTATGGTGATTTCGTATCTACTCCTGGGACCGCAGCGATCACTCGACAAATTTGTCGAAGTCGGCGATTTTCATAGAGAACTGAATTCCGGAATTTTTACCGGCATAGAAAATTTTGGGCAGTTGTACAGATTCCCCCTCATCTAAAAAATTACGTGATTTTTGTGTTCCACATAATCTCCCAAATTTTGCCAACAGCGCGAGTTATGTATATATAGGGTTTTCCAAAAAGGACTTGACAACTTTTGTTTTAAATAAAACGCAAACCATTCGAGATATTTCAAAGACTTTATAATCGGCTTGAAACACAATCAAAACAGTTATGAATGGAACTCGACTTCGTTCATATAGCCACCGCGGGAAGGTTTGCAGCGGTCGATTCGTTGAACCCAATTTTCAACGACTCGACCACACATTTCGGCCGAAACGGCCGCTATTTCGCGTTCAATGTTCCATATCTTCCAATTCGGGCCAGAAATAATCGGTGATCATGGCACGATAACGCTGACCTTTCACAGTAACGTGACGATCGTTATCGTCGAGGAAAAAATATGGCCCAATAACGCCGCCGGCATGCAAATCGCAACAAACAGTTATTTTTTGTAGATGAAGTGGTGATTCATAAAGCACATGTAGATTTTCACCCGACCAATAACTCATATTTTGCTTATTGGCGAACCCATTGAGCCAAAAATGAGCTTCGTCACTAAAGATGATTTTGCGATGAAATTCATCATCTTTCCGCATCTTCTCCAGAACCCAATCGGAGAACGTACGTCACTTCAAATGGTCCATCAGCTTGTAGATCAGATGATGAATTTCATCGCAAAACCATCTTCAGTGACGAAGCTCATTTTTGGCTCAATGGGTTCGTCAATAAGCAAAATATGCGTTATTGGTCGGTTGAAAATCCACATGTGCTTCATGAATCACCACTTCATCCACAAAAAATAACTGTTTGGTGCGGTTTGCACCATGGGCCATATTTTTCGTCGACGATTACGATTGTCACCTTACTGTGAATGGTCAGCGTTATCGCGCCATGATCACCGAATATTTCTAGCCCGAATTGGAAGATATGGACTTGGACGAGCACACGCTGCAATCGATTTATTCAAGAGTAAGTATGGTGAGCGTGTTATCTCAAGAAATGTGCCAGTCGATTGGCCGCCTCGTTCGTGCGATTTAACTCCGCTTGACTATTTTCTGTGGGGCTAGGTTAAGTCATTGGTTTATGCCAACACGCCGACGACGTTGGAGGAGCTCAGAGCCAACATTGAACGCGAAATAGCGGCCGTTTCGGCCGAAACGTGCCCGCGGTGGCCATATGAACGAAGTCGAGTTCCCTTCATAAATGTTTTGATTGTGCTTTTGTACTTCAAGTCGATAATAAAGTTTTTGAAATATCTCAAATGGTTTGCGTTTTATTTAAAAAAAAAAGTTGTCAAGTCCTTATTGGAAAACCCTATAGAAGGTAATGACTGGTTGACCAACCAGGCAAGAGAAGCCTGCTAGTCTGATCATTTGGATGTACTTCCTATTTTGACTACAGGTACCCCTACATACAGTTCGGAGTGGATCTGTGGCACAATCAACAACTCTTACCAGTTTGCGAGATCTTTTTACGCACACTTGGTTGGATGAAGTACTGGGGCATTGGTGTTCATTCACGTAGTCGTGTATCTTTGGAGATGCGATTGAGTCAAACAATTCTTAAGATGATTCTTATCTATCTACGAGTATTTATGAAAGTCTCCAGCGTGGGTATGTTAGTCGTATCCACAGTCTAAGGACGACATTGGAACGGAACATTTGTATTGGGAACATTGCCTTTCCAGATTTTGGTTATCATTCGAACACAGCTTTGGCGTAGTCGAGGTGTTAAATGCAAGATGTTATAGCTCAAAGAATTCCATTGCTATACGTACCTTCCCTCAATGCTGCACGGAGTATATCTCTGAAGACCACCAAGAACAACAATGTTGACAAAATGCGTTCCAGGAAGCCCTTTACTTTGAAATCCCCCTTCGATTCAAGTTATACAAAGCCTTCTTTAGGTTGATTAATAGTAAATGTAGCAGAAGCTTGTACTCTACGCTTTGTGTAGTGTTGATTCGCAAGATGATGTCGAGTGTTAAGTCACAGCCGAAGTACTGCAATGCATATAGATCTCCAGGTTCCAAATTTCATCAGGTTTCCCTTCTTGGGTAGCTGAACAAAAATTTTCGAAGAGTGTTTCGCTTTTCCATGTTTTTTCAATTTCTGGCTGTAAAAGTTCCGCCGAAGTATTGGGAGCGGCTTTGAGGAATTGTACCGGGATGCCATATATGTACATATAGTATGTCAACTGGCTTGTTTTTCTTCAGGGCCCTTAACGTCTACGTTATTACAGCGTTACTGGGGAGAAAGGTATTTGTTGCTGCGGGTGGTTACCACTGCTGCAAAATATTTCCGCCAACTGGCAGCTTGCCTCTTCCGAATTTATCAGATTTCCATCTAGTCCTTTAATTAGATGTACTTCGGCTGATTGTTAAAGTATCAGTAGGTTCATTAATATTACTACAGCCGGTCCCTGCTGCTTCTTCAGCCTTGGTGCTTCAGATAGTGCGTTCATGTAGTTACGCTTATCTCGACTTATAATACGCTGCTCTTCTTTTCTCTTCGTGTGGCACTGGAGTTCTTGTTCGGGGCGCTTTACTGTTGAGGCCGTTGCCATCCGTATTTTGCGTTCATTACATATATTGATTCATCGCCAGGTGTCTGCTGTTAGTGATATGCTTTGGCTTTTTCGCCTTCTACCGTCAATTTTATCTGTACTGGACGAAAACACAGTGGTCTTCGGTGCTCTTAGGAGCGAAGCATTTGTGGCAAGGTAGTCCCTTATTAGTTGACGCACTTTTTGCATTGATGGTGACCCGTTTCAATTCCGATGTCAGGCCCATGTTTGTTACGAACGTCTTCGAAGAGACGTCGACTATCGATTTGGCTCGATGTATTATACGTTGTCTATCCATCGAAACTCAGATAATCTTGTGGCAGTCCTTGTGGTCCAATAATGTGCCTCCAATCAGCAAGCGATTGACGTTAGAAAACCCTTTCGCTGTTGTAATTTCTTGAGTCCCCGAATCCGTATGAATGTTCGTTAAAATCTCCAATTACGACCAAAATATTTCTGCTAAGCGTTGAGTTGGTGGCTGTTTTCAGTATAGTATGGAAATCCTCGAGCATGGTTATATTTATGAGCTTACCCTTGAGCATCCCCTTCAATATCCAATCATCATAAGGTGGAAAGGACAAAAGGCTGTCTCTAGGTTTATCAGTAAATCTGAGCTCTACCTCATATGTCACAGTAGACCTGAAAGCTTTTGCCAGTTTCTAAGAGTTGGATGCCGTTCCTTATTTCACTTACTTCTAGGATGTTCAGTTTGTACCCCATGAATTTCCCACCTAGTTGTAGAAATCTTGGGAACCGTCTTTTCCGTTGTCAAGGAGGGTCTTAACGTTCCAGAATCCAGTTGTTGTCCATGGTCGATAGCCAAAAAAGTATCCGTCCGTATCTAAGACACGTGCAGCCTTTTCAGTGCAATATAATGTTTTGTGGTTACGTCTTGCTAAGACACAGACCAACCAATACTCTTTATAAAGACGCAGAGAACTCGCTATTGACCCTTTCCAAACTTTTCAATTTCCAAAGAAACTCCTAGGAGGCGACGCGTGGAAGATCTTAGATCTTAGTAATAGTAATAATCGTGTTCTCCTGCAAAAGCATCACCTCATCTTTTAACGAACCAGCATTATTGGCCAATGATGCTTCCATTTGTTGTTGAACATTTGAATGATCACGGACTCACAAAGCCTAAAATTACAGTGATAGGCACATATCAGATTAATGGTACAGAGTTTCAAACGTAAGCGTAGCGCTATAGATAAAGAACTGAGCTTTCACACGATGTTAAGGAGATTCATTTCTACATAGGTGCAGCAGTTCGGAAAGTCTCTCTTGTTTAAAATCAAAGAAACGATGTTGAGATTCCCATCACCGAGAATTCAAGTACATTTTATGGATGACTTGCGTGGCAGACACCAGAGTGTCGGTTTTCTTCTCCATTAAACTTCTTCTCTGATCCTTTTTTTTTCTGAGAATCCTAATTTGCGCCCATCTCCTTTCTTTGTAGATCTCACAAGAAGCTTCTTGTAAGTTTCCTGTATGGCTGAATGCCATCATAGGCCAAGGATTTCGTTTTGGTTATTGAAACCAATTGACATTGGCCTCAATATGTCGTATCTGATGGCTTGCTGCCATTATCCCCAAGAGTCTTGCGGCATAGATTTAATTGATTGATAAATGGTTGATAACAATATTGTTGGTTAAGGCTTAAATTCTTTCCAGCCCAGTCTGTAGATTATAATGCCTTTCATAGCAGCCTTTTTGAAATATTCTTCTCTCCACTTTAGCCACTATATGGTGTATTAGTGAAATCTTCTCCTTCGACATTATTCAATCCTTAAGAGATACCTATCCATAGCCATACATATATTTTCCATTAATTTAATGAATACTATAACTATACGCGCAAGTTATGAATATCCCTTAACTAAATTATACCCGTTGATATCCACATGGTCACTGAATTTCAACTTTCTTACAACCTAACCACTAGCACCAACAACAACGGCAGCCCATCACAGAAGGTAATGAACTTTTCGTTGATTAGTCAAGTCAACCCCGAAAAGCAAGAGTGTGATGGGGTAAGGTATTATCATATAATGCCACTGGATGTGTTGCGGATTTATGTGCAGACACGTGAACATACTACAACAGACATCGTCCTTTCCTTAGCGATGTCACAATCGTATGAAAACTAATCAGATACTGGAATAATCCCAGAACGTCATCCCCTTGTCTAACCTGTCGACCCGTCTGTAGGAATTTCCTTCACCAGCGCCAGATTTGTTTGGCAACAGATCACGGTATTTAGAGTCACCACCCTTACCCTTACCGGCTTTGAGAACATCTGCCACTTTATAGTTTGTCATAAAAGCTAAATCGTAAAATTGCACTACACCGCTCCTGAGTGGATAGTGGTGGGGTTTCTGTTCTGGATGTGGTTCTGCTACTGTTTCTGGTACTGGTACTGGATCGGGATATCCTTCCATGCTTTGTATGGACGAGAATTCGTATGTAAATGCAGTGTACAGTTTACATTGTACCCCTGCCTGTAATTAGCATCTACGAAACTCCGATATATAGAAAGCCAAGGAACATGCACAGGGACAAAAGGCCAAAACACTTTATGTTCGGTTTCGTCTAATGTTTTGAACCCGCCATCGCCGTCGCAGAGTGAGAAAGCATGTTTGGGCCGGTCCCTAATTAGGATCCAATTCATTTTCACCGCACATGAATGAGGCCATGGAATCATAATGTGTTTCGGTTTGGCCATTGTGCTTGGGCATTGGGCTTGAAGAGGCTGTGTTTGCATTTAGCTTTTGGAGGCATTGTTCAAGTGTCACGGTGTTTACTGGAGGGGCTGGGGACTTTACTCGGACGATTATTTAAATTATTTTCATTGTTTGGCTAATTAGTTTGGTTAATATGCGTTTCTTCCGATGTATGAGTGGAGATGTAGAGCATGTGGTAACAATTAATGACAAGTTTAAGGGTTTGTTTAACATAAGACAAAGGATTCGAGTGATAGAGCAAAGTAGGGGTTGATAAGTGCACGGATATATCGAAGAATAGATAATGTTGATTCTGGTTTTTAGAGCGTAAAATTTACCCTTCTCTCTTCCCATTTAAAGACTTAATTGGATATGTTCAAGTAACAGCTTCACTGTTTAAAGTAGGTCCGAACAAACAGTGTAGCAGTCAGGTTTTTGATGAAGTGCTTCCCTTTTTTTTAAGCATGGCTACCTGGAAGCATTTGGCATCCAGTATTAGACTGCGAAATATGATTGGGCTGGTCATTAGTTAGATGGAGTGGATAAATGGCTAGAAAATCCTTTTTTCGAATTACTCTAAAAAATTGTCTAACTAGGTTGCATAGACGTATTTCCTAGCACTGCTGACGCATTCAAGGAAATAATGTTTGGTGGGACACGCACTGAAGTATGAACGACTTTCATTTGACACTGTCAGCTACGTGAACAGGTGTGCTTTACAGATTACTTCAAGTTTCTTCATGGTTACAACTACATTCAACTTTATAACGTCTTATGTATTGGTGATGAAGTTTATTGTTAAGAACAGATCGATGGGCGTATTATTTACGACTGTAGTGATGTTAACCCCTTTCCTAACTTAACAAACTAGTTCAAGAATATTTTAACTAAATAAGAGGTTTACAACCCCGCATAACTCACTGGCTATACGTCTCAGTAAAAAGACCATTACTTACGTACAAGGTAGTTGTCTGATACAGTCTCTGGAAAAATGCTAAGATTAGCATGTCTTTGTATTGGCGGATTATGTAATTCAAACCACTCTTACCGCAGCACTGGGCATTCAGTTTCATTTGACATTCCTCAACAATTTTAGCAAGCAAACGATGTATCTACTATGGCAGACCAGCAAGGCTCCAGTTAAAGTTCCAGAAAATATTTCTGATCACCATTCCTTCGAAGTCATTTTGTGAGGAAGATAAATTTTTAAAGGACAAACCGATGGTCCTTTACACCCATGGATCAAATACTTCTAATGAGGGACTGGGCGGTGTTTCCTCTAATCACCTCTTCTGGTAATAATAGCGATAAAAGTGTTCGGATCTCGACTTAAGCAAAACTTGGAATCCACTAAGGATATCAGTATCGTCTTAGACAACCAAGTTGCACTGTAATCGTCGGAGTTATTCTAAAAAAAAGCCCCATATTTGCGCTCATCTCTTAAGGAGAAGGCGGAGTAGTCCAACTTTCATAGTTGTTTTCTGCTGTGGGAGTGGGTGTTCAAAGGAATTGTAAGCCCTATGAACCACCTATATTTTATCAGAAAAAGTACCTTATGTATTATGCCAATTGCTTCATGCAAGCTAATGCTAAAGAAAGATGCCATCGAAGAGCAGATACAATGGTTGTAGATGGTTCAAGATTTGTACAAAGATGGATCTGAAACTCTCTAAGTAGTTGATAATAGTCCTACACGTACACATATCCAGAAGCACAAGTGGCTTCTCCTCACCCACGATCTTAAAGACTTCGCTCGGCACCCCGTCCAATCCAGGAGTCTTGCAGAAAAGGAAATGAGCTCGTGTAAACAACGCCTTTTGCTCTTTCTGATCGCCTTCATCGAGTTTTTTTTTTTTTGCAAGATGAGCGGAAGCCAGACACCTATAACAACGCTCCATTCTTGCTCTGCGCCCGGGGCATCTACGCAGGAGATGTAACTGTGACGGCGGACAGTCTGATGACTACTTCAGAGGAGTTTCTTTAAGCCTTAGTCCACGGACGAAAAGCCGCTCCTTTTACTGGTGAGTTTTTGAGGCTACTATGAAGGGTGGTTCAAATACAAGTTTCATTTTAAAAATAAAATAAAATGAACAAAATTCAATTTTTTCAGTATGTTATGACTTTATTAGATAGAGCGAATAATCCCATTATTTACGGAATACGACTTCATTCATGTGACTGTAACATACTACCATAGAGACTTAGTACTAAGCCACATGTAATTTTGAATGGTAACCCTTAAACACTAGTAATAGCTACTCGTATATGTACATATCCTTATATACTCTGTAAGCACTAAACATATTCATGCACATAAAGTTCAGTTGCTACACGACCGTCGTCTTTGGTATCACATGGTGTCAGAATAGTGGAAACATCTTCTATATATAAAAAAATATTAAACAGCCAAAACCATTAGAAATAACCAGTAATAACGTCGCTCTTTCGTGGTAAAAATGGTTGCAACAATATAAATGGTTTGAAACCGCTTCTCAACTAAAGAAAAGATCGCCTGAGGTGTAGGTGGCCACATTTATGTCTGTGTAGGAGCCGACGTAGTGGACATCTATAATTCCTTTACGCTCACCCAGGAAGAAAGCAAAAAATTAGACATCGTTATTAAGAAATTCGAGGATCATTTTGCCCCAAAAATAAGCATCACTTTTGAAAAGTACGTATTTAATAAAATGATCCAAAGCGACGACGAACATTTCGACGAATTTTTCACAAAAATCAAAAACCAGGCTAAAAAGTGCGAGTTTGGTTCGCTAGAAGAGTCTCTTTTGCGCGATAAAATTGTCATAGATATTTTAAGTGATGCTATAAGAGAAAAGCTGTTATCCAAAGCGGAAATTGCATTAGACAATACTATCCAAACATGCAGAGCTAGCGAGGTAGCTTCAAGTCAACTCAATGAATTACATAGAAACGAAGAAACTGTCCATGCAATTACTAAATACCGTAACAAATTCGACAAGAGAAAAATACCAAATAACTTCCAAAAAACGGCACAGAGTTCGACTGTAGAAGATGTTGTAATATACGCACACCAAGAAATTGTCCAGCTTTCAACAAAAGATGCGAAAAATGCAAAAGAAAGGGACATCTAGCAGTGGTATGCAAATCAAAGATTAGAAAACAAGACAGAAAAGTGCATGCAATCACAAATGATAAAGAAAGCACAAATGAAGAGAGCGAAAACGATAGTTTACTTGTTGATACCAACAAAGCCGACAGCAACAATTATATGGAAGAAAACAAAAGAGTAAAAATAAAACTGGACACCGATGCACAATGCAACGTATTGCCTAAAAAATAGCCGACAAGACGGTGACGTTAACCGTTAAACCATCGTGTACAAAAAATTAGTTACATTTGGAAATGAAAAAGTAAGCTTACTTGGTGAAGTGACAGCAGGCTGCAGAGTGCGAAAAATAAAAAATGTGTTGACGTTTAAGGTTATTTATAAAGCTGTGTGTCCCATTTTAGGAAAAAATGAGTACGAGAAATTAAAACTAATCATGCGAGTTCAAGAACTAAAGGTAGAAGAAAACTTGTTTAAAGGGTTAGGATGCATTAAAAATTTCGTTTATGACATCGATTTGGTTGAAAACCCAGCGTTTGAAAAATACGCACCACGAAAAGTGCTCCATGCTATTCAGAGTGAAGTGAAAAAGGAAATCGACAGAATGATCAAAATAGGAGTTTTGGAAAAAAAACAAACGGTGCAACTCCAGCAACGTCACCGATGGAAATCGTCTGCAAAAAGGGCAAAATAAGAGTATGCATCAATACTTCAATAGAATACAATACTACAATACCAAACGCTGGACGACATCTCTGCCAAAATAAGTAAATCAAAGCTTTTTACTATTTTAGACTGCAAGCATGGATTTTGGCAGATCAAAATAACTGATCGAACGAAGAAATATCTTACAATGGCTGCGCCTTGGGGAAGATTTCCATTCTTACGTCTTCCATTTGGATTGGTTTCAGCCCCGAAAATCTATCAAAAGACCATGACAGACCTGCTAGAAGACTGCGCTAATACCGAGGTATCGATGGATGATATTTTAGTTTACGCTCCAGACCAAAAAACCCTAGAATCATGTACAAACAAGGTACTCCAAAAGCTGAAACGTGCAGGTATAAAATTTAATAAAAAAAAAATGTATTTTTGGACCAACAAAAGTACTATTTTTAGGACACATAGTTACGTCGGAGGGAATCAAAGCAGATCCCGATAGGATTGACGCCATCGATATGTTGAAACAGCCTATAGACAAAACAGAGTTGCAAAGACTGCTCGGAATGGCGACCTATTTAGGTAAGATCATAAATAATTTATCTAAGACCACAGAACCAATGCGACAACTACTTAAAAAAGGTTTTCCATGGCTATGTTGTGAAAGGCAAGAAAAGTCATTCGTTCAACTTAAAAAAGTGCTATCGAAAACACCAGTACTTAAATATTATGATCCTAACCTACCTATCGAATTGCAAGTAAATGCTAGTCAATCTACCGTGGGCGCTGTCCTGCTGCAAGACAATCAACCAGTCTCTTATTGACAGAATCAATTTAGCATATAAAAAGTACCATGACGTGATATTCGGCAAAAAGCTCACCATCGAAACCGACCATAAACCTCCTTCAAAATTCTTCAAATTAGCGAAACATCTAGGAACAGGATCCTCACAGCAACACGAAACGACGAAAATATACAAAAAGTTCTAGAATATGTAAATGACAAATGGCCAGATGATGTCGGAGATATACCAAAAGATATCAGGAACTTTTGGACATTTAGAGACTCATTAAGTAATCAATAGTAGGCCCATTTAAAGGCTTCAACGAGGCGTTGAAGAAGGATATGATGGTAAAAGTTCACTAAGGGCACTTTGTAATTGACAGAACGCTCAATATTGCACGTGAACAGTTGTTTTGGATCAACATGACGAGAGACATAACCAGATATGTCGAATCCTGCAGTATTTGCCAAAGTCATATTGCCAACGGTCTCAACCAAAAGAGCGTATAATCATCAAGAAGGTTCCGGAATTACCCTGGGAAATTATTGCAGTAGATTTGTTTTACTTTAAAAATAGTGAATATCTTCTCATTGCAAACAGTTATACCGGTTACTCTTCGACTTTGCTCTTCTAAAACAGTCAACGTCAACAGAAGTAATACTTCATCTTAAAAAGTGGTTCGCAACTCACGTAATCCAAACCATTCTGGGCTCCGATAACGGTCCTCAGTTTGCATCTAAAGAATTTCAAAGCTTTTCAATAAATTGGGACTTCACACATCAGACGTCGAGCTCTAGGTACCCAAAATCGAATGCACTAGCGGAGGGATATTTTCAAATCGTTAAATCTTTGTTAAAAAAGTGCTACAAAGATCAGTCAGATGTGTACCTTGAGCTTCTTAATTTTCGTAACACCACCAGAAACAACGAACTAGCATTACGCCTGATGAGCAGAAAGACCAGGACCACCATACCAGCCAGTAAGGACCTACTCATCCCGAAGGTTCTACATAACGTACACAACAATCTCACCGAAGCTCGAATTCGTAGCAAAAACTACGCTGACAAAGGAAGTCGTGAAAAGCCACCTCTACAACCTGGAGAACACGTAAGAATCCAGCAACCCAATCGCAACTGGATATCCGGTACGATAGAAAAACTAAACGTTTGTACATATGTAGTATGCACCGATGATGGAAAACTACTTCGCCGCAACAGTGCCCACTTACACACGACACGTGCCATCATCATACCAGAAAAGGACGTAGCAGTAGACATAACATCAGATCAGACTTCACCTCCCAGACACAACCAGAATACGCAGGTGACCAAGAACAAAGCCGAACCAACCACAACCAGCATTACTACAACCAACAACACGGGACCAAAGCCCTATGTAACAAGGTCCGGTAGAATCGTTAAACCACCATCTAGATACAATTCAAATAATTATTCCACAAAATAATACTTGTAATATTCCTGACTAGACATTTGATTTATTTTGAATTTATACGAGTATGTATAACCTGAATTTGAGTCAACAACTATCAAAAGTCAGATGTTGCTGAACTGTATTACTAGAAAAAAAAGGAACTTAACTGAATTTATATTATCGTTGCATTATATGAATTAACGTAAAGTGACTTAACTGAAATTGGATTCGTTATAACTTATACACTATTAGATTTTGAATTTATCAACTAAAGAATTGTTTAATGTTGAGTCTTATAAAGTATTTAGAAAAAGGGAGATGTAACATAGTACCATAGAGACTTAGTACTAAACCACATGTAATTTTGTATGGTAACCCTTAAACACTAGTAATAGCTATATGTACTTATCCTTATAAACTCTGTAAGCACTATGAATATTCATGCACATATCCAATAAAGTTCAGTTGCTACACGACCGTCGTCTTTGGTATCATAGTGACCACCTCGGCTATCTTCGCAGTAGTGCATTCTGTAAATTTGCAAAGACCTCGTTGACTGTTTCCGGCTCTATCCCACGAATCGCCCAGACGATGTTCGCTTTAAGGCTTGAATCGCTTCTGCATAATATCGATCTTTAAGAGCAGACTCCGAAAAATGTCTAACGGAGTCAAATCGTAGCTCCGAGACAGACACTTGACATCGCCAAAACGGTTGATAACACGATTACCGAACTTAGCGCGAAAAAGATCGATTATTTGATGGGCTGTGTGGTGTTGAAATCAAAGATCGTCTAAGTCCATACCTTCAATTTTAGCCCACAAAAATTTGGTAATTTCTCTGTATTGCTCACGGCTCAGCAACCCGACTCTTCCGACTCATGACTGGAAAGTCGCGAAACTGGAGGAACTAAGGGGTTCTTATAGATGCGCGTTAATTGTGATCAATAAGGAATCCCTTAATCCTCTGGCGCAGACGAAAGGCATGATTCGGTTCGGATTCGAGTCCATTTACTTAAGGGTGTACAAAAAGGATGAGCTGGATGCTGATAAGAAACCTCATCCTCCTTTAACACCTGATATCACAACCTTGGATCTTGGAGCGTCGATATCCTTTCCAGAATTGGATAGCGACGACTCCAATCTGTCCGAGGTGACTACCAAGCCATCGGTCTCCTCTTCTGACACATTGTCGGAAATGGAAACCGATGACGAAGCAATTAGAGGTTCTACACGATCAGAGATAGAAGATGAGCTCTTGGGCACATCTTCAGAATCGGAGGACCTCAACAACACCGTGGTGGAGGCGACTCTGGAAGACTGTAGCAATGATACGGTTTCTCCAGATTAATCTCCACCACTCAAAAAAGGCTTCGGCCGCACTCATTCTGCGTCTTTCCAAAAGCGCAGAAGACATAATTCTAATCCAGGAACCATGGATTGCAGAAGGCCTGGTTCGTGGACTTAGGACACCCTCATACGTTCCGCTCTATACAAGAGACAAAGGTAAGATTAGAACTTGTATATTAGTGAAACGTAGCCTAAATGTATTTCTACTTCCCAATCTCAGTGACCCCGACCTAACCGTTGCCAGATTAGAAACTGCCAAAGGCTCTTACTGGCTGGCATCGGCTTACCTTGGCCACGACCAAGTGGGCCCTCTCCCTGGTGAAAACCTAGAAAGGGTGGTACTGGAAGCGGGAAGGCAAAAAACTGGCCTCATAATCGGATGCGACGCTAACGCACATCATACGGTATGGGGCAGTACCGACATCAATGATAGAGGTGAGTCACTTTTAGACTATATTTTAAGTACTAACCTCTTAATTTGCAATATTGGCAATGAGCCCACTTTCATAACAAAAAACCGACAAGAAGTATTAGATATTACTCTTGTCTCCGACAGCATCACCCAAAGGCTAACAAACTGGATGGTATCGTCTGAACACTCCTTTTCAGACCGTAGATAGATCCAATTCAGTGTGAGTGATGCTCCCCCCAGCCAACCAGCTTTCCGGAACTACCGGAAAACTGATTGGACAAAATATAGAGGAATACTGTCGGAAACGATATCCTCTAAACTATCAAGTCCCCCGCGTGACACCAATGAGCTCGACATGAAAGTCAGGGAATTTACTCTGACTCTCAATAAGGCTATGGCCGCTTCCTGCCCTCTTATTCAACCAAGAGGCAAGAAAAAGCCACATTGGTGGTCATCGGCACTAGGACTGCTCAGAAACACCTGCAGAAAACTTTTCAACGCAGCAAAAAGCACAAGAAAAGTGACCGACTGGGACTCATATAAAGAATCCCTCAAATTATACAAAAAAGAACTGAGGAAGGCAAAGCGACAATCCTGGAGGTCATTCTGCGACAAAATTACAGAAACCTCTGAGGCTTCGCGGCTAAGAAAAATCCTCTCCACAAATCCTATGATGCCCAGCTGTTTGAAAAAAACCGATGGCTCTTGGACAACCTCAAGTGATGAATCACTCAACCTGCTTCTGGACACCCACTTTCCAGGTAGCTCCCAACTCGCGGCCAGTAGCAGCCCAAACAAGCCTACTGCAACCGTGACCAAAATTCATGGTCTGATTACGAGAGACAAACTGCTCTGGGCGCTGCATAGCTTCAAACCATACAAGTCTGCTGGTCCGGACGGTATTATACCTGCCGATCTACAGAGATCCTCAGATATTATTCTACCAGTGTTGGAAAATATTATGAGGAGCTGTGTACACACACATTCCACTGTTATGGAGAGAAGTCAATGTAGTATTCATTCCCAAAGCTGGAAAATGTTCTCATGTAGTCCCAAAGGACCTCAGACCTATAAGTCTATCATCATTCCTTCTGAAAACTTTAGAACGACTGATTGATATCCATATTCGAGCTAAAGTTGATCCAAGACTTCTGTCTACGGCTCAACATGCCTACTGTAAAGGAAAGTCGGTGGAAACGGCTTTGCACTCTCTGACTAGCCACATCGAACGATCCCTACAATATAAGGAGTACACAATGGTTGCTTTCCTAGATATAGAAGGTGCCTTTAACAACGGCAACACATCCGCAATCACGTCTGCGCTGTCAACTCTGCAGGTAGACGACTCACTTGGGGAGTTGATCGGTTTAATGCTAAAAAGAACGATAATCAACTCCAAACTGGGTGAGACTTCTGCTAAAAGATATGTCAGTAGGGGTACGCCGCAAGGCGGTGTCCTCTCCCCCCTTCTCTGGAACTTAGTGGTTAACGAACTATTGATATACCTGGAAGCGGGTGGTAGCAGAGTGATTGCCTATGCGGATGACGTTGCCATAGCCGTCTCAGGAAAACATCTAAATACCATTAAGGAACTCCTCCAAGTAAATCTTAACAGATTAACCTGCTGGGCAGATCGCTGTGGATTGGGAATAAACCCCCATAAAACTGATCTTGTCCTCTCTTCTAGGAAATATAAAATTCCAATCATAGACCCTCCTTCAATAAACGGTACCAGTTTAGCTTTCTCCGATACAGCAAAATATCTGGGTCTCATTTTTGACAGGAAACTAAACTGGAAACCTAACATTCAAGAAAGAGTCAATAAAGCTACAATAGCTTTATTCTCTTGCAAGAAAGCCATTATGCCTTCAACCTCGCATAACCCACTGGCTATACATCTCGGTCATAAGACCGATACTCACTTACGGGGTGGTTGTCTGGTGGACGGCCTTGGAAAATGCATCAACCGCATTAAATTAAGCAGAGTCCAAAGAACAGCATGTCTATGCACAAGCGGAGCCTTGCGGTCTACCTCCTCTGCGGCATTAGATATTCTGCTTCACTTGACACCCCTCGACATTTTTAGCAAGCAAGTAGCTGCGACTGCAGCTATTCGCCTTAAAGCGACTAAACAGTGGACAAATAATTCATTTGGCCACGCCAACATTCTTAATACATTAGGAATCCTCACAGAGAACACCGATTACACCATACCTGAACTTTGGTTTGACAAAAACTTCCATGTAAGCTTCCCCTCTAGATCATAGTTTAGTTTTAAACGCATTTTATTTTCTAATCAATAACTCTTACATACTAACAAAAAATGCTTAAATGCTAGCTTACAATTACTTAACAATCTTATACTAACTTACTGGCCCCACACAGGCACTCTAAGCTAATCTAAATTCTTATATCTATGTCTTTCGACCTCATTTACATTTTCTTTATGGATATTTATTTTCTATACTTAAAGCTAAGAAAAAAAATTGTTAACAAAACTTAGCATATGGACTTTTTTTTTTTTTTTAATAAAAACTTAGTATCTAACTTAAAATAAACCTTAGCCTACCTAAACTAAATGTACAATACACACATAAACACATAGACGTTATACACAATCATATACATATATCAGTATACACCTTTGTATACACTGATATATGTATATGTTTCTTAAATGCTAACCTAAACAAGCCCCTCTAGATCATTCTGGGAGGAGGATGCTTTCATGGAGGACAAGTCAATCCATCTCTACACAGATGGATCTAAAACCGACAGCGGAGTTGGTGGCGGTGTTTTCTCAGATAAGCTAAATCTAAGCCTCTCTTTCCGCCTTCCAAATCACTGTAGCGTGTTCCAGGCGGAAATTTTGGCGATTAAAGAAGCTCTGTCCTGGCTGAAGAAAAACGTGATATCTGCAAAGGATATCCGCATATTTTCGGATAGTCAGGCTGCCATCAAGTCCCTGGACTCGGTCTCATTGTGTTCTAAAACTGCCCTTGAATGCCGATCATCTCTCATGGAGATGGCAGAGCAGTTCAACATTCACCTTTGTTGGGTGCCGGGCCACAGAGACATTCCAGGGAACTGCAGAGCCGATGAACTCGCCAAAATTGGAACCACTCTACCTATCCTACCGGACAAAGGTAGTATAGATATACCAATCGCTACGTGCAAACTAACACTAAAGCTAGATGCCAATAAAAGAACGGACCTTAGGTGGACTGCTGGACAAACATGTCTAGCGACCAAACAGATCTGGCCAAGGCTGGATCTGAGTCGATCTAAGTGTCTGATCCTTTTAGATAGGAAACATCTCAGCGCCATAATAGGTGTCATTACCGGACACTGCCTCATAGGCAAGCACGCAAGAAGGCTTGGCGCTTTTACTAACGATTTCTGTAGAAGCTGCATGGACGAGGAAGAGGAGGAGACAATCCCCCACCTACTCTGCACATGCCCAGCTCTCTCTCAGAGAAGGAAGCTTCATCTAGGAGCTTTCTTCTACAACGACCTAAACGATCTAGAAAAAATAGACGTTAACAGTCTCCTACGCTTTATTATAAGCTCAAACTGGTTCCAGTAGTAAGAAGATCATAGATCCACGTGGCATCACAATGGGCCAATAGGCCTAAGTGGGTTGGTATTTCCAACAGCCACTCTTACCTAACCTAACCTAACCTGTATTGCTCACGGTTGACCGAAATTTCGCTTCCAGCAGCATTTTCAAAACAAAATGAGCTAATGATGCCACCACTCCAAAATCCGCACCAAACTGTCATTCTCTGAAGATGCACTCACTTCTCGACAATCACGTGAGCGTTTTCCTATCCCCAGATGCGGCTATTCTGTTTGTTTACCGCAGAGATAAAAATTCGCCTCGCCAGAAAAAAATTATTGTTCGGCCAAATTCGACATACAATTCGAGCTGCTGTAAGGCAATAGAAATGCAATAATGAAGCGGATGGTCGTTTCTCTTCAATTGCTGAGTCGATTGAACTTTATAAGGGAATAATCCGAGATCTTTGTGCAAAATTCTCATCAGGCTTTTGCGTGAAATGTTGAGTTGTTAAGATCGATGGCGAGTCGAAGTTTTTGGATTGGGTCGAACAGTCTCGGCCACAGCAGACACATTGTCGTTGGTACATACCGTAAATGACGGGGACTGTGAGTGCACAACACCCAATCAAGCTGCCCTCCCGAACTTTTTGTACAAACTTGCGTATAGCAGGTGCGGTGTGTGCTTCATTTCGGCCAAAACTTATTTTCAATAAACATTCTGTTTGGACAACACAGCACTTACTTTTGAAATAAGTTGGCAATAACGTTGTTCAAGCGTAAAGTGATTCATTTCGTTCTGCGGATGTATGATACTGACTGATAGTCAAGATTTCGAGTAGAAAAGAGAAAGCGATCCACCTCTTTGTAAGTCTAGTGGTGAACTGTAGCCATTGTCAGCGATCAGATTTATGTATACATCCAATGCTGCCAGATGTAATTTAGGACTTCATATACCTTAGCTCCTCAGTTACAAACAGCAACGACATAAGGGCATACATCAGACACAGAATTACTCTTGCCCATTGCTATCCTTTGGGCTCAGAAGGCAATTAAATTTTTTCTTGTTTTTTTGCTTTTAATACTAATAATAATAATAGTTAAGGTTTTATCTATCTCAAATGTTGACAATAATATGATTTTCCGCGAAGCCTCCAGGCTTATCTGTAGTACGTTGTTTTGCTAATTATAAACTATATACGTTAGTGTTTTTTTTTTTTTTCGCCAGTTCGCCAGTTTCCCTCGGATTCCAAGTCGACTCAATGCTTGTATTAGCTTTGTGTGATTTAGAGTTATAGAGCTCTCCATCGTAAGACCAAACTGGATTTATACAAGACCCCTATAATCGCGGTTCTGCATTATGGCAGAGGCTTGGACCCTGTCGAAACCAGTTGAAAAAGTGCTCGGTTATTTCGGGAAAAATATTCTGCTTATGATTTTCGTTCCCATTTGTATTTATGTGGAATGGAGGAAAAAGTTCAATCATTAACTTTACGATAAATATATTGGCATCGGTCTACTGTAGTTAGTCGTCTACGGATTCAATGTCTGATATGGCTGGGCCATGTTAAGCGAATGGATGCCACAGCTCTGGACCAACCAGTCTTTGAGTTTAACCCAAACGGCGAGCGCAGCAGATCACAGCCTCATAGAAGGTGGTGCATGCAAGTGGAAAGGGACCTCAATCAACTTAGATTGCTGGACTACAAGTAGCTGGCGAGGTATCGTATTAGCTGGATATGCATGTTGACTGCCGGCCAGATTCGCCCCGAATTGTAGCGCCAGCTAAGTAAGTAAGTAAGCTTGTTTCACCCATCGCATCTCACTTAATGAATGGGGGTAATATCTTCTTTATAGTACTCTAGAGTCTCCGCTCGCCATACGGTTCTACATACGGCTCTACGTACAAGGGTGCGAATATTCCATGTATAAATCCGAACATGATTGTCCTTTTCTCGTTTTCAACGTCCTTAACAAAAAAAATCCGTCTTCATACGTGGCTATTTGTTTCTTCGCACCAGTTGGTATTTCATCGCTAAGATATCTTAGCGGCAATAACCTATTCCGGTGATATGAGAGCTGCTGGCATTAACTCGCACAATTTTGGCGTCTAATTCTGCTCACCCAAACGACAAATTGCACGACCATGGCAATTTATATGCAATAATGACATTCACTCACGGGATTTGTGGCTAGTTGCATCGGCCTTTCGAAACCATCCATTTGAAGCACAAATAATGGGTCATTATTCCCCGATACCGTTCACCATTGAAAGTTTGTTCTTTCCTAGAATTACCTCCGAAGAAAAATGGTCCAATAATGCCTTCAGCTCAAAACCCACTACAAACAAGAACATGTGGCAATTTTGCTGATTTATGTAGCCATTGACATGAAAATGGGCCTCATCGTTGGAAATGGTTTTGCTGCAAGACTCACCTGTCTATGGGCTATAGATTTGAGTTGTTGCGTCTGCTGAATTTTATAGACATGAAGACGCAAGTCTAACTTGAAAATTCGTTGCATAGTGCTTCATGAAATGTTCAATTCTTGCCAAATGGTATTTCCGGATAAACAGCCACATTCTACTAAACGAACTGGACACTCGTCAATGGTTTAACATCACCAACTAATAGACCACTGTTGAGGGACTCAAAACATTGTTATTAGCAGCAATTGGAAGCAGGCCCTATGGGACTTTTAAAAATTAAAAATTATCCTGACTAGCAAAAAACCCAAATAACATTGTTACGGATTCAGTCACCACAAGTGCTGTACTTCCATTGATTGCTTTTGTCTTAAGCTTAACCCTTATTCACGACTTTCAAGTCTCCAACCATTTCCTATACCACAGCCCAGAACATAGGACCACATATTGATCGCCTTGCTTTTTACAGCCAAATCTTTGCCTATTATGGATCTTTTACTACACATAAATCCAAAAAGGATATTAGCTCAACACAAAAATTATTAACCCGATGTCTGCACAATGTTTGGCTTCACCGTTCCTTGGAGTCCTTTGCAAATACCTTTTCATGAGACACAAAGGCAATAATTCCACTAACTACCGATGATGGTTTGGTGGTTGAAACCAAACGTTACTCGTGTATTCGCTCCAACACCACCACCACTATAGGATGACTATACAACCGAGCTAACTAACTGAGATTAGATTCATATATTACCCGTGTTGGTTAGGGATTCACTGTCTGATCCTAATATTTATCTAAGGGTTGTGTTTAGCAGGGTGAAAACTATTTTATGATTTTGAATATCGTCGTTGGCGTAAAGCTCTTTCTCATTACTACCACACGGCACCAGTAGCGGTGACTACGATTACCTCTTTGTAAATGGTGGACAGAAAAGTACAAGGAGCAATAGTTTCAATTTTACAACACCATGACCGGGATGAAGATATTTCTAATTTCGTGCACAGAGATTGGTTTCGCAGGTAGAATGCTTTATGGCTTGGTGACCTTTGTTGTAGACAATCGTTCTGTTGGAGGAGTCGCTATTTCTTTTAACTTGAGATTGGATTTACTACAGAGCACTAACCCAGACTGTGTTCCCATTAAATTGTGGAATTGCAGTTAGGGAATACTCGTACTTCCGCTTTCTAACGTTCAAATTTAATATTAAATGAAGCCCTAAAGGGTTCAACTTTTTATTTTTTAGGTAATGCGTAGGCGAATACAAAAATGGACCAGAGCCTTGTGGGAAGTTTTAGTGGCAGCCAGTATGTCTACTGTCATGCTGTCAGACAGATCGAAAAGACGATATGAAATCCAAGACTACTTTCGAAATGCGATTAGTAGCAGTTCTGGTTTCCTGAAGTTGCACGGTTTTTTAGAAGGAGTTTGGTGGAATGATAATCCCTGGATATCTGTACTGGTAAGGCTTTTCTAATTCCTTTTTCTTTCTAGCATACCGAGTAGTTCCATTTCGACTTTATGCTGTCTCCAGAGTGTCCGGTCTCTTCTTCTCAACGGGTCCCAAAAAATAACCCTCCAGACTGGTAGTACTCCGTATAGTAAACTACTCAGCCACTTAAAAACTCCACGAAAAAAATAATTATGCATTCGGATCTACATATGCTTCGGAGCTTGAATCAACCATGTAAATCCGAATATGTAGCAAAAGCCCTAAACTGCTACAAAACAGATATCACCGCCATCCAGCGATCAATGCAATGCACTCCTCCAGTTTAATAGATGCCCAAACAAACCGAGCATGCAGTGAAGAAAATCAGACCACTAAATCTTTATAGCCAAGTTGCGTCTACAAATATCTCAAACGTCACAACAACGAAGAAATACTGCGAGGAGATTAAACGTTGAATGGCTGTAGCGATCAGGTACCCTTCAAATGGTGAAAATCCATAACATCTATGCCAAGTCATATAAGGTCCCTTTTCCTAGCACCCCCTGACGTTCATAATATTTTTACTTCCACCTCAGCCATTATTCCCTTGTGTATAACATTCAACATCTAGCACTGCGATGCTCGTGTTAAAACCGGACGTACGACCTTAGTGTATAACAACCCTTCAAATTTAAGCGGCATTACTTGGTCGGAATTTCGCACAATTTAAGCCACTCTAAGTGCGACATCGCTATTGCAATTTTCTTTGTTGTTTTCTACAGAACCCTACGCATTTACATTTTGCGCCCAACGACTTTTTCCTAGTAAATGTCAGGATCTATGCGAACTTAATCGAACCATTTCTCTAAACCGATGTGAAGACCTTTCGAGGCGTCTCGACGTATTCGACTATCTACAATAGAACTATTTCATATATCCTCATAGTAAGCAACATTTGCCCCAACGATTGGTATCAGTAGTTGTTGCAATTTTTTGTGTTGCTTTGTTTTTTTTTCTATTGAAACAGAGCACTCAGACAAAGAACTAGTCAATTGTACTCCTTGTATGTGCTTCGTAGAAAGATAAGTAAGCGCTTCAGCGAATACAGTATTAGCACCTACCACGCCAGCGCCGGGTACCTGCAGCATGATGCGACACTAACAGAGCTAGTGGTAGGCAGGGTCATCATTACTGTAACAGCAAGGATCTCAGGATGTTTTGTCACTTATATCCAGCTCACTTAAGTGCTTCGCAAAAGCGCAGTACCCTATCACGATGCCAGTAGTTAGTCTGCAGTCTTTCCTACTGAGGAACAGCAGGAAAGCGGCTGACCTCTTAGAGACGGCGAGAAACACTCATTTGGTCTGCCGGTAATCTAGAGGAATCTGTCATCTGCATTTAAGCTCATATGAGACCCAGCTGTCAATGGAAGCCCTAACCGAGAACGAAAGCATACATAACGTAAGATAGGGTCCTGAAAAACTCTCCTCTGAACCTGGCCTAGCAAATTCATCGGCAATTTCATTTCCTATGATCCCATTATGATCTGGAACCCAAAAAAGTTTTTTTAATTCTCCAACTACAATGCAATAGCTTATGAGTTGATAGAGGGTTCAGCAAGGCTTTAAGCTCAACTTAGGTACAGCTATAGATGCAAATGCTTCGCGGCTTCTACCGATTCCTCACAACATAGCTCGTTGCCATCAGGATTGCGTTGAACTCCGCTTCGAAGAAATTGTGAAAGGATTGACTAGTACACCAATCGCCGATCACGCCAATAGCTGTCTGCATTTTACAACAGACAGTTGCTAACCATAGCAGTGTAGGCAGGAAGCCAACTTGTAGGAAACTCCGGCAACCACAATAAATGCCCATAATCAGAGTCTCATTAACCAGCTTTGCATTTATCCTCAAATTTAATTTTGTCTGCCCATAATGTACGAGTACACATGCCGTAAGATTTCGATGTCCAAAGCTCCCTCAATGTCTATGAAAATGCCAAACGCGAATTTCTTATTGTCCAGTGAGCTTTCAATTCTGCCCACCCGATTTTTTACCGCACTCTCGCAGTATCTTCCGCGTTAATAAACATGTTGCATTCACATGGCAGTGTCAGGTTCGCAGTGAACATTCTCTTAAGAGTTACCAACACTTGGCCTATTCCTTTTTGTAACATAACTGGGTATATGCCATCGGCGCCAGGCAATTTGAAGCTATCAAAGGAAGCAACAGCATGTTTGATAGCCTCATCCGTCACCACATCCAGTTTCGGTGATAGGAGCTGGTTGTCAGCTGATTCTAATCATGTTACCTGGGAAGTGAATCTTAAGCATAGAACATCGAGTCTCTGCCTTGTCAAACGTGTAAGTGCCATCAGATATTCTAAGTGCTTCCAGATTGGCTGATTTTCTGCTTTTGAAGTCTTTGAGCTCGATCTGCAAATCTGCAAATCGAGATTAGTCTAAAGTGACTTGTTTAGAAGTTTTCTGGTTTCTTCACGTAGTCGAGTGATCTGAAGGATAGTTTTCTAGCTAAACATGGTGGTTCAAAACACTTGGTAAGGGTACCGTTCTGAATAACTTCCTCTAGATTTTTGATTTAGGGGGAGCATTGTCGGACTTATTGAACTCCTGTTTGTTTTCCGCGGATTGCTTCTCTTCAATAATGTCGAGACCTCGCATCCGATTCAGAATTTGCTGTGCCTGTCTGACATGGAGACCTCCGATAGTACTTTGGAGCCGGAAATCTCGTACGCGTACATGTTGGAGAGCGTTAAGTCGATTACTTGCTGGCTTGTTTTTGTAAAAAATGTTAGCTGGGAGCCAGCATTGTTGATAACCAAGTCAGACGATAGTTTGAAAACTTAGTGATGATTGCCTTTCACGTTAGCATCGGCATCTCTAGGCATTAGCATCGCAGCATATAATAAGTCCCATCTTCCTAGTGGTGGCGGTAATACCGAATCATAAGGAAAATTAGCTGACGCAACTGCGAATATGTGCCATTCTCAGTTCATTTTGTAGCTTATGTCTGCTAAATCTTGGTTACAAAATTGCTAAAGTTTAGATGGTGATAGTGAATTCGTCATGTTTGAGAAGTTGCATGCGTTTATTCCACGCCCATGGTTCCTGTATGAATTGTTGCCTTTATATGGTGTAACAAGAAAGCTCTGCCGCCACTGATTATGTATTTGAACCCTTTTCGTTATTTTAAAACAAAACCGCGTGCCATTCGATCCAACAGTTTCGATTGTCGGTTATATTTTGTGAGACTGGGTGTCCTTTTTTCTGTTTCTTCGTTCATTTGGTTTTGGAAAAATCTGCTGTTCAATTTTCGTGCGCCACAGTGAAGGGAATATGTCTCTGTTCGTCTACATCTTCGGAATTCCGATAAAATGCCTTTTCTGTCACCGCACGTCCGGTAGCTACCTCTTTATTCTAGTCAAAGACAACGCCCACCTTATCTTTTAGTTATTTTCAAGCTTATAAGTCATGCCGTTTGTTTCTTACCACCACTTGAGTCTCTTTGTTCCAGTACTAGCTTTCTTAATTTCTCATTTTTCCACTACTCTTTTTCATCGAAGGTGGTCCACGGACCTTGCGTTACTAGTGCTTCCTTTTGACTTATATGGCAGTTTAGAGCCATTCTTTCAGAACTGACTTCTCTCCTTATTTTTAATAGTTTTCATTGGGTTTTCTCTGTCATCCGGTGCTGACCTGCTAATGGTTCACCGAAGATCACCATAAAATCCAACATAAGATGTAACCTACCTGTATTTAGTGTCCCCCACTTCAATATCTAATCAAGCATGTATGATATTTTCTCCCGCTCCATTTCTCGCTGAAATTTATCCATTTCTTTCATGGCACCTTTCGTATTCATTTCCCATTAAGTCGCCTTTTGCAACAAGTTCGGGAACAAACTGTGGCAATATTCCATAAGACGTTGCCATAACGTCGCATTCAAGGATTACAAAAAGCACAAAGAATAACAACCTGGCTAATTTTTTTTTTGAATCTATGTATCCACTATCCACATATCCACTAACGACCTTTACAGACTGCCGCCATATCAACAGCAAAGCTATGTATCTCAAACCAGTCGAATAGATAGAATGCACTCGGAATGCACCACAATGCAAATCCAACAATTTTTAATTGCAAAAACTAATACCTTGGCCCAAATCAAACATTAAGATCCAAGATTAGCCCAAAAGTCCATCCACTGTTCCTTCTGATTGCCTTCAAGCAAGCAGTGCTGGTATTCGTATTGTATTTTTCCACCCGAAAACCGTTAAGCCCAAAACCCCAAAAACAATTCACAGAAAGGAAAAAAGAAAATAAAGAATATCAAGGGAAATTAATCTTAGTCTAAGCACGCTATACTATAAAACCAAAGGACTCGGCTCGGTACCGGTACCAGCTGAAATCCTGACACAGACGCGGATCTGATTAAATTGGCAGAAAAAGTGCTAGGAACCCTAATTTGTGTTATTTCCCATTTCGCGTAAGCACCACCAAATAGCGTTGTGAGCCAATTAAGGACTATGGCTCTAGGTCTGTGTAGTTCCTGTTTAACGAAATCCACATCAGGAATTCGGTTCGTTGCAAAACCATGCAACGTGTGCCACCCGCCGCCACTGGTAAAATGAATTTTCACGAAAATGTCGGTAATTTGTTTATTTTATTTTTGTTGTTGTTGTTAATGTTGGCGGTGTTTTTTCTGTTATTATTGTTTTTTTTTTCACATCCGCAAATTGAACACCACATGATGTGAGTTTGGACAAGCGGTGGCGAATGGAAATTTTGATTGCACATCGGCACGTCATACACGACGCTGACGTGTGGATTAGAAAAATGACGAAGCCAATCCGCCTTGCCATCAATCCACACAAGTTCTGACATTAGAACTGCATTCCGAGTCAATTGCAAATCGATAAATGTCTGATGGCAGAAATTATGGGAAATTCTGTGGGAAGTCTGCTATCAATTAGTCAGAGGAATTAGAGACAGGTGCTGAAGCCTGGGGTATGATATTCAGGCTAAGTAGACATAAGTAAATGACGATTTTAGCAACAATGGTATTCCTGATGATGCAAGGCATACTTTAGATGCACGTTAGATTAGACCTATAATCTCGTTCTCCTTTTATGTTCCTTTCACTGGAATCGCTGTAGTGATAACGTTCCTACGGTAGCAGCATCAACTAAAATATGATGCATCAATCCCGAATACATGCAAACTCATGATGAAGTTTTCCACGGTGTTCTTACAAAAAGTTTCGCAGAATATTTTAGTACATCGTTTTAGTTTACAGTTTGTTCTGCTGAAGGGCAATAGGAAAATCGCTGACCTCTTACATATAGACGTCAGAAAGCATAAGTTTGGTTCTCCAGCATCCTAGAGAATCATACCATCTGTAGTTATGTATGTAGACAGAAAGCCAACTGTCAGTGGATGCAATTAACAAGAAGGGTCCTGGGAAACCCTCCTCTAAGCTTGCGATTCCATAGTGACATGGAACCCAAACCAGACAAAGTGAATTTGGCTCCCCAACTATATTTCTAACACTCTTGCATTCTGAAACTAGCTTTGAAGAAGTAAGAAGGTTCAGTGTGGCCTTAAGCGCAGCTTGACTATAGCTATATCTACGTGATGCTTCTCCTCTCCTCGTGATTTTCAAGCTGCGCCGTTTGATCCAAGTTATCGGGGCTCGACGTCCCTCATTTACCTTCAGACCTATGTATATATCTTAGTCACTATGGTATTACTAATATCAACACCAAGGGCATAACATACAATAGTCGTTGGACAGATTTTTAAAAGATTATACACCGCTTGTACTCGCTCTTGTCATACCGCTGAGAGAAGATAGGAGGTTTTTTTGACGAACTTGACTTTTATTGGTCAGGGCAGTTGCACAATGTACGAGGGGCATTCAATATATTCTCGGTATCGATATGAAGGAAAATGCGAATTCAATTTAAATTGTTTTTATTTTTCAATAAAATCTCCCCTAACATCAATGCATTTGTTACATCTTGAGATAAGCTTTTTAAAACCCTCAAAAAATAAATTTCCTCTTTCTCTGCAAAATACCCATCTATTGCCGACTTGAGTTCTTCATCATCCGAAAATCTTTTTCCACGAAGACATTTTTTCAAATCCGGAAACAGGAAATAATCACTAGGGGCAAGGTCTGGACTATAGGGTGGGTGTTGGATTTCTTCGAAACCACAATCTCGCGCAGCAGCCTTGGAAACTCGCGCCGTGTGAACAGGAGCGTTGTCATGAAGAAGCAACACACCCGCTGCGAGTTTACCCAGTCTTTTCTTTTTAATTTTCTCCCGCAAATTATGCAAAGTGGAAGCGTAGGATGTGGCGTTGATGGTTTCACCTTTTTTTTGTACTCAATGAGCAAGATTCTCTTTGAGTCCCAAAAAACTGTTGCCATGAGCTTCCCGGCAGACGGAGTGACTTTGAACTTCTTCGGGGGGTCTGTTACTTTTTTATGCCACTGCATGGACTCTTGTTTGCTTTCAGGGTCATAGTGGTGGACCCATGTTTCATCCCCAGTAAGAATTCGATTCATAACACCGTCCCCGTGCTCACTACACATCTCCAAAAGCTCTCTACAGCATGGGATTCTCACTTTTTTCTTAGGCGCTCTGAGCATTCGTGGCACCCACCTTGCACTGACCTTTGAAAGGTTAAGATGGTCATGAAGAATGGTGTGGATGGTACCAATTGAAAGCTTGGTGATCTCTGCTATCATTTTCACCTTTATTCGGGCATCCTCAAGAACAAGTTTTTCGACTTCTTTGATGCTTTCTCCCGTACAAGCAGTAGCCGGGGCGCCGGAGCGGGAGTCGTCTTCAATGCTCTCTCTGCCTCTCTTGAACTCACTTGACCACTTTTGCACAGTTGATAATGAAGGTGCGGAACCCTGGTAAACAGCCACCATCTCTTCATGAATAGTTTTTTGACTTTTTCCTTGCTTAGTGAGTAATTTAATTACAGCGCGATGCTCAATTTTCACCATCATCGTCTCAGTTGCCATTATGATTCTGTTTAACTAGAGATAAAACGCGAATTAATAATCACATTTATATGAAATTTTACATGAATGCACTAAAATAATAGTATTACTTGATAAACAAGTCAATTTATATATACAACCACAGCTTCACCCCGATACCGAGAATATGTTGAACGCCCCTCGTACATCCTCCTCATCTCTGCAGCTCCTGGAAAAATCATAGCGCGTTTCTTTCATTAGCACAGTATCCTGTGACTATATGTGTAAGCCCGGAGAAATCCTTCTCCTGAGATGTTTAGATGTCCTTAGTTGTCCCGATGGAATTGTGTTATATATTTCACATAGCATGTTGGTGGCTTGACGTTGTCAAAATGTCTACCATATATTGTAGGGAACCTCGTCTGATTAGATGATCAGCTGCACTATTCTCTGGGAAGGGTATAACATAGGTTGTATACAGAAGTCGTCAGAGAATACCATTCAGACGATTTCTGTCATATTTATGTTCCCTAGACGTCTCTGCTTATGTTCTTTTTACTTTAGTAAAATTTTCGAAATGTTTTTCCAATAACATCTCCCTATGTCCTCAACCGAGGGCTTCTTAAGGGGTTTTCCTTTTTCTTTCTGAGCAATTTTCCATGCAATCCTTGGTTTTCTCCTTGATCTGTATCCGTATGTTCCAGATTAAGCTGCATGGGCTTGTGCAAGGACCTTCGTTGGGGTTATTGCTTAAAACCCAGCACAAACTACTACTCAGCTGAATTTTCGATTGCTTCTAACTTCACATTTTTTATTTGGTATAAGCGTGTTTGGACTTCACCTGATTTACTTCGTTGACAGATTAAGGATTTCAATATCTGTGCTTTCGTTGCAAGAAAGTAACTGTCCAAGCTGATTATTTACCGCAATATTCAGTTCTCCAGAATGCTGGAGTAATGCATTTGTTGACAATAGAATATGTCAGAGATCTCTAAATACCTTGGTGTCTAATAAGGCGATTAACTTGCATGCTGGCTACTAAATTTTCTGAAGGAATGTTGTGATTCATCACCTGGCCTCTACATTTGTGTAGTGGTTTTAATCTAGGGAGCCCTGTTAGATAAGGTCTTTAACTATAGACCATCGGCTGCGATTTAGTGCTTCAGTTATTCCTTCTTCTTTCTGAGAAGCTGATAGTCGTTTTTACCAATTAGCTTATAGAATTCGCAAGTGGCTCTCATCCTTCCCTGTATCGTCGCCTTCTATGCCTCTTGTTTCAGTAAAAGCGCGTCCCCAATGGCCTACTGACAATATCGCCACTGGTTTTCTGCACTTAATTCTCGCCGCAGAGGACTTCTCAAAAAGTTTTTGGTTATTCAATCAAAAAAGGCTTAAGGATCCGTCTGAATGACGTCGCCCCTTCGAGAAATCGTTTAGTTTGTGTCCATTTTCAGAGCTAGGATCGTATTGAATATGTTTTCCAACCGTGCGCTCAAATATGCACTAACTTGACGTTAAAAGTTTATTCTTGGCAATCTTGTGCTTGGGACATTGCCCCCTTTAACTTTCACAACCTAACTATAAATTATGTCCTATCTATTTTCTATAGAGAAATATTTAATTCTCTTTACCTTTACGTTCCCTTTCAATAACAAGTCATCAACCGATCCACGCATCATTGCCGACCTAATTGCCACCTTTTTTTAAACAATCATTAACTAACGACTCCTTTGTACCAGATCCATCCTATTGAACTTTTCCAATGGCCCACTAGTCTCTCACACGTTGGACCCATCTTATATGGAAAATAAGTTACACCAACTTAATGACGAATTCATACCCGGCCTAGATGGCCTTCCTGCCATATTTTTCAAAAATTGTCCTCCTCTCTTTCCCTTGACCTTTCTAATCTCTTTCGTCTATCCCTTTCAAAAGGAGAATTTCCTCAGGCTTGAAAAACCTCCTTCATAACTCCGATCCACAAAAAGGATCAAAGAGTGAAATAACCAACTATCGTCCCATCGCTAAACTCTCCCATATACATAAACTTTTCGAAAGTATTTTGTATGAAGGTCTAAGCTTCCAATAAAAATCACATATTTCCCCTAGACAATATCGCTTCCTGAAGGCTAGGTCAACCACCACAAATCTTGTTGAATTCATATCCTTTGCCCTCTTTGCCCTAGAGAATGATAACGAAGTCGGTGTAGTTCAAACCGATTTTAACAAGGCCTTCGATAAAATCTCTAATCGATTAACACTCTTCAAATTATCTGCCCTCGGCTTTGAACCCATACTGTTACAATGGATATCCTCTTACCTTAACCGGTATCCTCTTACATTGTTCGTTTCAGGTCAGCTCACGCGGCTCAATTTTTTGGAACTGTAAATTTCCACAAGGCAGCCATATAGGTCCTCTTCGTTTTATATTAACCATAAATGATCTCGATAGGATCATCAAACACTCGTCTGTCTCCATATACGCCAACGATGGCAAATTTTTCAAAATCATTTCCTCAACCCATGACACCTTCCTCCTTCAACAAGACCTTGATAGTTGTTCGATCTGGTGCCACAAAAATTGTTTAGAACTTAATATCGCTAAATGCCAATCCATCACCTTTTCAATAAGTGACATCAATCTTCTCCCCGACTCTACCTTCTCCACAACCAACCCATCTCCTCCATTTAATCTCTTCGAAACTTCGGCCTTTTGTGTGATAGGGAGCTCAACTTCCGTTGATGGATGGATGGATAATCCTCCATCTCTACACTAGGTTTGGTAAAACGGTTATCCAAAGAATTCACCAACTCATACGTTCATAGGTTCCTCTATATTACCTTTCTTCGCTCCCTCCTAGAGTACGCCAGACAAGTGTGATCCCCATATCATCGTGTTCATATCTCGAGAATCGAAAGCATCCAGCGCCGTTTTCCTCAATTTGCTCTTCGACGTATGCCCTGGGACGATCCTTTTATTTTGCCCCCCTACCAAAACCGTTTCAACCTTACTAAGTTAAACACCCTTGAAGAACACAGAGATGCAGCCGACTTGCTCTTCATTCATCGACATCGACTTTCAGGTCACGTTGAATGCGCGTACCTTCACAACCCTATTTTCCTCAACACTAACCCTCATTATCTACGTACCATTCGTCTGTTCTTTCTACCAGGCCACTACACCACCTATCCCGCGAACGAACCAATCTCCCGTATGCTACGAAAGATCAATCAAAGCCGTGCCTTCTTTGACTTTCACCGCACCACTCCCTATCTCAAATCCGTTCTCCTTCACCACTCCAACCAACCTTAGTTTTAAGTTTAAGTTTAAGTTTAATTTTAAGTTATAGCTTATATTAAGCCGATTAAATGGGAGCCTTCGCCCGCACCGAAGCACCAAAACATACGCCTGGTCGAGTAGCTCGTAGAAGTAATCTCTAGCGAAGTCGTCCTTTTATAATACATTGTGGGGGCGTGAGCGCATATCAAGCTACTGCAGTCCTAACCTGTGTAATATTCAAACGGCTGAGTGCTAGGACTTATTTCTTAAGTCTTCCTCTAGTCAAAAATACACAACATAATAGCTCTTACTTTGTATAGCAATCACCGTCATAGATGTCACAGCTTTTCATCCATCTCATCACACCTCATGGATAACAGTGATGCTTTTTAGTGGTTCAGAGATTCACCCAATTAATCGCCTCCATATACACACTTGAGGATTCAAATGTTCCTCAACGAAATGCATATTCGTTCTGGTCATCAACAGTAAATGTGTCCATAGTACTTGTAGGTCACTACGGGAGGCTGAACCCATCATTTGCCTGGAATACAAATCTATATTTTTCCTACTCTAATCAAAAATTGAGGTTTTCATTCAAACTTCTCTTTCGATTTAAGGTTTACCAATGACCTACCACTACACTGTTTGCACTTAAACTCCCACACACAATAGGTCATCCACAACAAATGACACTACCTTCTCATTTCCTTTCAATGCAAAGGTTACGTCAATTTTAAATATTTACAAAATATTAGAGCGAACATCCTTAAGTCAATTGTTATGTAAGCCGCTAAATGCGAAAGAGAAATCCCCTCAAGCATTAAGCATCCTTTTGTGTGGGCGTCATCCAGGAAGGACTTATTTTTTATCGGATTTTCAGATTTCTTTTTTTTCGGAATTCTGAATTCTTTTTTGCAACCTTTGTCCTTGCTGGGATGCTTTTGGGATGCTCTGGGGGGATTCTTTTTTTTTATTTGCATTTTCTATTCATCTTTTCAAGCGGAAATAATTCCGACCACTTAAAAGGTGATGAATCATGTTTTATGATAATATTGTTATTTCAACAGGAAGAGCACCTTTTGCGTTTTTCCTGATCCTTTTCTTATTTTTTTTTTTATTTTTTCGAAAGCTAAATTGTGGTGGTTGGCTATATGTTGGTGGTAAAAACAATTATGTGTTATGGAAATATGGACAAAGGATATGGAGTAGATATGTAATTAAACATATGCGCGAGACCGAATTTCTATTACAGTCGTAAGGCATGTTCAACTAAACGGACATCAATATCTAGTTACAGTCGTTTCTTGTGACTGTCGGAGACTTCTACTAAAAAGAGCCGCTTAAAACACTTATAAAACAAGTCCCTTTTGACCGAGGACGATTTTATTTCTTTGGATACAAATAGTCATTTAGAAAGTGTCCTTCTAAGAGAGTCCGGAAAATAAATTTAATAAAAAATACAATATATCGTCGTTCCAAACACGAAGTGGCGTATGTTAAAAATCTTAACTTTACAGGAGAGCCAAAACAAAAATGACCGATATTTTTTTTCTTATTTTTTTTCTTCCTTTAACTGAAAACCTTTAACAAAGCTAACCATTATTTCCAGGAAGTGTTTATTTCAATGGGTTCAAATTGTTCCTTCATAAACATTTACCATTTTTGAGTAAATTCTATTAAAAGAGAAAAATATGTAGATACGTCAACTCGTGTTTTTGAAAAATCACTTTAAAAGCGCAGATACGCCTCTTCGTGTAAGATAATTATTTCCTTTGTAAGAAAGATAAAGCCTTTTTTAAATTTTTATATAACACATTTAAATGCTGAAACTTTCTTTTAACAAAAAATATATTTTTACGAAACAAATTCAATTCAAATTTAATAAAAAAAAATAAATAAATAAATAAATTCTCTTTAAAAAAAAAAACAGGTATGGTTAATAACGCAAATTTAATTCAGTGCGGAAGGGATTTGTAATAATTCACAAACTCTGCCGTGCGGATTACTGGAAGCGATCCTTCACAGAGTGACAACAGATCTTTATATTTATCCACAGAAATCTTTTGTTGTTGACAGTTTAACACTTTTAAAGGATTTCTTAGAACCTGGTGACTACTTCTCCTATTCCTCTTTAACGATAGAGATCTAAAATTGGAGTCAAAATGACTTGTTTTAAAAAACATAACCTCAGGATTGTTCTTATTGAATTTCCATTGGACCATTTCTGGCCACGAAATTGATCCCTCTGTTTCGTTTTCCTTCCTTATTGTCAGAATCCGGAGTTTTTTAGAAAGGTCCTTAAAATCAAAAAAGTCGTCTATTTCCGTCTGGTGAACTTTATATGGTTTCTTCCTTCTTGCTAATGTTATAATTGGGTTTAGCTGCGAGGGCACAAACAAATCTCCGGGTTGGGAGATGGCTTGCCCGATTGCGCTGTGAGCCGAATCCCCCTCGCTTTGTCCATGATTGGGCTCAAAAAAATGCAGAGTTACCCCTTCAATATTTGTTGTGTTATCCACCACGAACATGAACATAGAGGCAACAATGCTATTTTTATTTTGCCCTGGGCATCCATCGCAAAATAGGTTTACCTGCTTAAAGCCTTGACCATCATAATTTTTCATTACCATGTATAAGCATGACACTATTTCACTGGCACCCCGTTTAGTTTCGTTCCACGTAAAACAATAGCACTCTCTAGTTGCCAAGTCGTATACAGTGAAGTTAAACACTGACAACCGTCTTTTATAAAAAACTGCACTTTCATTTGTCTTTGGCAGGTATATTACTTGCTGCAGATCGAAAACTAAACAGGCTTTAGTTTCGTCAATTTTCGCTTCTTGTTTTAAATTTTCTTTTATCTCTCGAACTTTTTGTTTCTCAGCAACATGTTTTTCATATTTTTCTAGCAATCTTTCTTTTGTGCTTTCATCCCCTGTTTTAAAGGTCATGCACAATGTACATTGGTCCTTTTTAGGACTATGGAAGCTTAAATTTAGGCTTTCAAATATTTTTCGACAGCTTTCGATGCTTCCAAAGTTGTTCGGATTTTCTTCCTTGTACATCTGAAACATTGTTTTAATATTTAAATCTGGGTGTAAATATTCTTTGGTTGTTGTCGACCGACAATAATGAGATTCTACACGTGGAAATCGAGAAATATGAGACTTCATCAACTCTTTCATTAAAGAATCGCGTGCAGCAACGGATACTTGTCTGCCACCTCTCCTCTCTGGTTCAAGAACTCCAGTTGTTTGAACATTTTCTAAAGCTTTTCTAGTGGTCCTCTCACTGATTCTAAGAGTGTTAAGGAAAAATTGTTTACACACTAGCTCAGTTTTCCCACCAACAGTTAAGCTATATGAATATGTTTTTTGTCTGCGAGAAATAGCCTCAGCAGTAGTTTGTCTTATACCCCTCAGATCTATTATAATGACTGGAGTAAAAAAAACTCAAACACGAACTGGCGTATGTATAGATACGTCTGTTCGTATTTTGCGTAGAACATATAAAATCATTTACGTCAGAACTGAAAGTATGAATAAAATTAAAACGGTTTGAGATACAGATACGCCACTTCGTGTGATGATAAATAACGATCGGTACATCATATACGCTAAATATCTCAAAACGGCAATTTTTGCAGATACGCCACTTCGTGTTTGGAACGACGATATGTAATACATAATTCTTCATCATTTGACAATTTCAAGATGGCTTGAGGTTCGTATACAGCGACCTGTTATTCCAAAGCGTCACTTGTCGAGCATTCTTTCTCATTTTTAAGGAAATAAGAGTCGACGATGTCACCAGCGCGTAATAATAGTTACGGTTTGCTGTCACTCCAAATACGGAAAATTGACGTTGTCGTTGAGCCAAAAATATTCGTTAATCGGTGGACACAATTCTGCGAAAAAATCCGCATGAACTTGCAACTATTTTTGAGCCCATTTTTGTTCTGATAGAATCTTGTAGGTCATAAAAAAACGTTCCAAGTGTTGGATAGATAAAGCCCAAGGTCCTGTGAATGCCTGCGAACTGACAAATTTGGATTTTCATTATAGCTGGCTACAGCTCCGGCGATATTTTCTTCGGAACGCACTTGTATCATTCTTGTTGTTGGCCTTACATCATGTAGCGTTGAAAAGGTCTTAAAAAACAACTTTTCGTACATCGCTTTAGGAAACCTAGATATTTCGCAGAATTTTCGGTGACATGGAAAGTTAGTTGGCATTGTCATTGTCATCCGCACTGAAATGCGAAATTAAAACACGGTTTCGACGTGCTTAAATTCCACTTAAAGGAACGCAGGCAGCATTGTGTTTCAGAAACACTAAATTCCGCTCATTTGGTGATTCCCCAAACTGAAATACTACAGCTGAAAAACAAGCACGTTATGAGTAGTTCGAGAGCGAATATGAAAATCAAGAAATACTATCATCAGCAAAGAAATATTTGGTGCGCAACTAAGTTCTCAATAGATGGCTCTAGTAGTAAGTGCTTTTCGATTTTGATATATCCAAAACGTCATGAACCAAGCTTAGACATATGGTAAGCAAACCGTTGTGACACATTAGTGATTTTGTTTTAGCGTCATATGCTTTTCGTTGTGTGAAAATATCTGATTTTGTGACAAATAATCGTCATTTGCGCAAACACTTGATTTTATTTTTTCATTCGAAGAAAATGGTGGCTGAAGCGCATCGAGAGCTGCAAAAAGTTTACGGAGTAGCTGCTCCAAGTGAAACAAATTCCCGTGATTGATTCCGTCGCTTCAAAGACTGTGATTTTGATGTTGACGAACGTCCGCGTGAAGGAAGGCCAAAATCATTCGAAGACGCTGAATTGGAGGCATTGCTCGATGAGGATCTGTGCCAAACGCAAGAAGAGCTTGCTTCAGCATTAGCAGTTGCCCGTCAAGCCATTTCCAAGCGATTGCATTCCTTGGAAATGATTCAAAAATAAGGAACTCGGGTTCCTTATGATTTGAAACCAAGGGACGTTGAGCGTCGTTTTTTTGCCTGTGAACAACTGTTCCAGCGGCAAAAAGGAGGGGTTTTCTTCATCGCATCGGAACGGGTAATGAAAAATAGATTCATTAGAGCAACTGAAAGAAAAGAAAGTCATGGGGACTGCCCGATCTTCATTTTACGTCGACAGTTCGGCCGAATATTCACGCTGCGAAGATTTTGCTGTGTATTTGGTAGGATCAGGTCGGTGAAACCCAACGAAATCATCACTATGGAACTTCAAATGATGCGATTCAGGCGAGCACTATGCAAAAAACGGCCACAATACGAGCAAAGGTGCGAAAAAGTGATTTTAAAGCATGAGAACGCTCGGCCTCACGTTGCCAAATCTGTTAAAACCTACTTGGAAACGCCTACCACCCACTATATTCCCCAGATATATCTCCGTCTGATTATAACTTGTTCCGTTCTATGGCACATGGTCTGGGTGGTCAGCAGTTCCGCTCATATGAAGACATCAAAAAATGGCTTGATTCGTGGATAGCCTCGAAAGATGAACACTTTTACCATAACGGTATTCGAGCTCTGTCAGAAAGATGGGCAAAAGTTGTAGCTAGCGATGGGCAATACTTTGAATGATTCATTTCTAGCCATTTTTTTACAATAAAGTTGCATTTTCATCAAAACAAAAAAACAGCGATAACTTAGTTGCGCACCTAATATACTGGATTCGAAACAACGACAGGAAATCATCGATAAAACTGAAAAAGAGTGTCGAAGACAGAACAGAGTTTAAAACCATCCAAGACAACTTGAATTTCCACTTCAATTAAGAAAAGATTCATCAACCCCAAGTGCACACATTTTTGGCAAAAGAGTCTCATACCAAACTCTGTTTGTTTAATTGTCTGGTCCATTCGTTTTTAGGTCCTTGTCGATCTCCTCGTTTGACAAATTTCTATTGGACTGTGAGTGAAGCGTGTTCGAGGAAAGTGCTCTTGTCAAGATTGTGGAGAAGCGTGTCCATCGAGTCTTACTGTAGTTGTAAGAATATCTTTGAATAAACTCCTCCAAGTCCGCAATTTTGTTTGGAACTGTAATTTCGGTGCTAAAACCGAAACTGTCGCTGTCATACACGAATGTGCGCAGACAGTTTAGCGTTTGTAAATTCGTACCTGTCAGTCGTATACGTTCGTCGTACAGCAGTAGATCCAAATAAGACCCGCCTCTGGGAAACGACGGGTTATCCGTCGCTTTAAGACCGAGTCTGTACATGACATCGTGCTGACCACACCAATCGAGTAGTAGGTCCCCTCTAGTATTTGGCAAATTATTTCCCCAATCTATCAATCGAGCTCTGTAATGAATAGAGTGGATTGTGAAGTCTCAGGTGCATAAACAGAGGCCAAGTACAGCCGCTTTCCACTATGGAGCGGGATGTAAATGACGACGGCCTCCAACACCCGGAACCTGCGCAGCACTCCCTTGTACCCTCTGTGAAATTGTATACCTTCTTTAATGAAGATCGCGACACCGCCTCCACGTTTGGATCTGGCCCGCTTTCTTCTTCTAACAATATAATTATTGTACTCCAATTTGTGCTTATCGGTTAGCTTGGTTTCGCTAGCGAAAAGCACATCAGGGGTTTGGTCTTGTAGCAATTTAAACATTGCGGCTCTTCGTTCAATCCTAATCAGTGAATTAACATTCACCGCAAGGACCTTCAAAGTTTGCTCCACCATGTGCGTACCCATTACGACATGTGTTGCATTAGGCCCGGCAGCAACGCATAGATCTGGTCCACCCGCTTGGCCTGTTCTTGTACTTGCTGTTGCAACTGAGCCATCTGCCTTTGAATTGCGAGCAAGATGGCCAGCATGTTAGGTGCATCTTCCGTTGTTCTCGGCATTGGCGCCGGAGAAGCAACAGTCGCTTGCTGTACCGTAGCCCCCCCTACCTACGCCTTTTGGGCGTAGGAAATTTGGGACGTGACGGCTGGTGTTTGAAACCTAACAGGTGAACCTTTGATCTCCACCTTCTGCTGCCGAGCCAATTTGGCTTTTTTAATGTTAGCGAACATTGGAGAACCCCGATAGTTGGCGGTGTGTCCCACGTTCCCACATAATACGCACGAGAGCTGCGTCCTATCAGATCCTCCGTCCCTACCCAGAGCACACTCCTCGGAACTGTGGTTCTTAGCGCACTTCACGCATCGAGGCTTCAATTGGCAGTTCGACGCGTCATGCCCGAACCTCTGGCAGCGAACGCATTGTATAACGCCTTCGCTCCTTTTTAATTTTTCCCAGTGAACTACCTGGTAGTCTAGGACATTGATACTGATTAGACTATCCAGACGGCTTTCAGGACTGAGCTGTACCAGGAAGAACGACAGACTCCTTCGCACTCCTTCTCTTTGAGCAGAGTCAGGATCTCCTCATGATCGGTTCCAACCCCTTCAGCAGCATCGATTGCCGCTTTTCACACTTTGGTGTAAATGAGTAGTGCTCCGTCGTCGTTTCCTTTAATAGCTCTTTCACTTTCGCGTAGCCCTTCTCCTCCCTGTATACAATGGATGGTATGACGATCGATCCCCAATCGCTTAGTATTAAAATTATTACCAATGACCAACTTACACAGGTCCTTGGTTGCAATTACCTCTAATTTATAGGTATTGATAGGAGGCACCTTCTCCTTCTGCCTCTTCTGCTGCTGTTGCTGTTGTCGTTGCTGCTGGTGGTGGTGTTGTTGCTGCTACTGCTCTTTTTTCAGCTGTTGCTGTTTTTTTGCTGGACTTGTTGTTTCTGCTACTGCTGGTTTTGTTGTTCCTGCAGTTGTTGCTTCTGCTCGTTTTGCTTTTTTTGTTTGGAGCTCTCTACTTTTGATTGCTCCCTCTGCCTGCGCGCAGTTTGTTTTTGCTTAATAGCAAGCACTTTTTCTCCAGCTTTTAGATGCTGCTGTTAATATTTTTTATTTCTTCATCTTCATCTTCCGACTCAGATGCAGCTAGAGAGGCAAAGTTGTTATTGCCCCCCTCATACTGGACCTCATCTTTATCTTCTTCAGCTGTTAAAACGGCACTTATTTTCTTTTTCGTTATATTAGGAGGGGTTTTCAACCTCTTCCTCCTTTTGATGGCTTTCGCCGCGGCACCGGCAATAGTATTGTTGCCTTTTGCAACTCCTGTTATGAGAGGAGCGGAGTACTCTATACCATCCATCACGTGATTTCCTTAATTACTTTTTGGTTTTGTTTCGATAACAACAATTTGAGGAGAAAAAAACAAAAAACAAAGTCCCAAGTTTGACCTGGGATCGAAAACCCGTGTTCCACGATTCGATGACCGACGCCGCTAGCCGCTGGGCTACCCATTAAATGAACGAGATTGCAACTAATTATCTTTAATATGAAACTGAATCACTATTTACTATATATGTTACAGAAAAAACACGTCTGTTCTCTGCGTAGATGTGCGAACCACTGACAATGCTACTTCGTCTAGAGCCCTACGTGGACACCAGGTCCCTGCTGCATTTATGATCGCAACTGATTTGGATAACCACGGTCTTCAATCAAATAAATCACTTAAATCGACTCATTTGTATATGGCTGCTAGTGCTGGAGAGTATCCAAAAATGCCAACCGGTACTCAAGCTATAGCTCTAGCTAAAACCCATCTTTAAACATTGGTAGTGAAAAAAGTTTCAATATTTACCAGCGTGTCTATAACTCCTTGTTTCTTGTGTGCTTAGGTATAATATTTAAACTTTTCCGGTTAAGGGCCAGTGGCATTTCTTAAAAAGCTAAGTACTTACTGTAAACCACTACAAATGTATCACATTTTTATGATTTATATAATAAACAAAAATGATTCGTGGAAGCAGTTGGCCAAAGTCCGTACTACCTGGAGAGGCTTATTGGTTGAGGTCCATCTAAGACCGTAGCGGGACAAAAGTTCTGCCGTGATATCTCTCCATCGACTGCGTATTCTACCGAATATATCTAGTAGACCGGTTATAAGTCGGTTCACCGACGTCGAATGATATGCTGTACAAACTTTAATCTCTCGAAATTCAGTCATTCACATCTAGATGATATATTACTGATATGTTCTGTTCTTGGTTTTTACCTTTTTGGGATATATTCACTGCCTTATGACGTACGTGCATTAGCAGTTTTTAAATATCTGATTGCATGTACGTTATCACGAAACAACTTTCAAAAGTGCTCACATTTCATCGGCCACAAGGACACTCTATAATCGCCGAGTTCTTCGTACCTTTGGATGCTGCTCCTTCGAGCAATCTTGATACCCATGCAATTGTTGACAACAAAAACTAAATACCAAAATCATTTACCGACAGATTCATCTAACCTTACCACTGCCGTTCGCTGAAATTGCTTTGAATTACATTTTGAATACGAAATCGCGATTGTCCCGTTTTGCATACGTAATAGGAAGTTCATTGCAAAAGATGCCACTTCCGTCCATGACACCACCAACTACGATTTTGGGAAAAATTAAAATTATTTCACCATTTTCGTGCAGTGATTTCCGAATTGAATGGAACGCTCGCAGCAATCCACCTACACCCTGCAATAAGAGCGCAAGGAAAGGCCTTGGGGATCTGTGGTGGTACGACCATCCAGGATTTAAGCTCAAGGAGTAGAAAATTATTAGGGCGTCATATGGTTTTAATGTTTTCTTCTATTTTTTTTGCCTTTCTTCATTAGCATAACGAAAACATGGAATTGTCTCCCGGGCCGACTTAATAAGCTAAGCCTGCCGTCACAGCCACCCACCTTCCCTACTGCATGCCACAGACGCTCCCATCCGCATGATTTTATATTCTTCTTCTTTGAGGAAAAATATGGCGGCGAAAAAGGATGTGTGTGGTGGGTGGTCGTGGTAGTTCTGACACATCTTGCCTCAGTGTCGTGGACAGATGTGCCAGAAGTGTTTTCCATTGGCTGAGGGTGGATGGTGTGCTCGTATTAGAAGACAACCTTGTGCAAATGAAAATCTCAAGGTGGTTTAATTTCCATTTGCATTCCTAAGTAATATGGAAATGTGGAATTTTTGTGCGGTTAAAAATATTGTTGACTTCATTTTATGACAGAGGATGGGGACGGTGCTGAATTTGTTTTCGAAAGAATTCGACGATGGACAGAGATTTTTGCATAATCCTGTAAGATCTTCATTTAAGTGAAATTTGGTTGCGTAGTAAATGGCACAATACTTAGAAGGCTCGTTCAATTCGAATGTTTGAAAATTTAGAAAAATAGATGTTGTCCCTGTTGCCAGTGTATTTATTTACGGAAAAAAAATGGAATAGCTATTGAAAGAAAAGAAACGACCTACTCAAAAGGTCTCAATTGCTTTGTTTGTGTATTTCAGAACACGAGCAATCCATTTCGAAACTACGGGCGTTCTCACCACAAAGGCGAATTTTTGGAACGAGGGGTTGTAATTCTGACATCAATGCGACCTGAGCAACTATATTCGTAAGTCTTGGAGTTACAGCATTCCATATCTGAATCTTATTTATTAGACCACAAGACTGAAAGATTGACAAAATAGAAAAAAGTCTACAAATGCACCACGACTTTTGGAAGTGGCGGAGCTGCGAGTATCTACGCAAGTTGCAACAGGTGACAAACAACTCAAAACCCCTAAGACTTGTAACTGATTCGATTTGCGCTGATTCGATATGAACGAGCTTCGCCCACCCCATGGGCAATGAACTGAGTTTTGGAGGCGGATTAGTGCGATTCAATACCTCTCCTTTGAAGTTATCAACCTTGAAAGGGCGTCCTTCATATTGCTCAAACTTAAGATAGAAGGGTATGTGCCTGATGGTGGAAAGCAATATCCACTACATCCAGTTTTGCTGCAGTGCGTGGACTTCAGAGTGGAATTGTAAATGTCGGTTTTTTTTCTTTCGTTTTTCAGTTACGACATATTGGCGGTGGTGTCTATTCCAATTTTTATCTTTATATGTTGTTGACTGCACGGATCCACATATCACCCTCGGACCCCGGATACTTTTTTTTTGGACAAATAAGGAGAAGATCGATCAGTGACCGCCATGTAAAGAGAGCCTTACTCAAGAATAACTTTAAAGAGACCGGTACGGAACTCGTTGTTGTGGGCAATTACAATATTCCTAATTCTTCGGCATTTAGAAACACAAAATACGAAGGACGGTATGTTGAGATCTTCGCTATGAAAAAACTACTTAACCCAGCTTGTAAATGAACACAAATACCTGAAATTGACAGTCATGCCACCAACACCCTGAATTTGCTTTAAATTTATCATCCTGATAAGCACGCCGTCGATGTCTTATCCCCTCTAAGCTCATCGTACCCAGTGTCATATAAGCTGATTTCTCATGCATGGACCCCACAGTTAAAGAAAGACTCCTTTAATAAAGGTTTAAGACAATACGAGGAAGTCAATTGAAACCGACTAAACAGCTTCTTTAGGAATTTCAAGTGGCAGTAATGTTTCCCCGATAACATGTGGATGCTTCTGCTGATATGAAATGAATTCCTTCATCCCCTTATCGGAGGAAGAGTATGACAAAGAGTAAGAAAATGCTTGATACGACTTGAGTTGGCTTACGAAGCCAGCTCGATAGAAAAGTATTCTCCTGGACAAATTCAGTTTGGCACTCGATTAGTAACAAAAATCCTTAAACATTTAAATGTGCATATATCCTCTGGTCTAGACGGCAAGTCTAAGAGCGTAAGCTTTTTCATTAATCCTAATTTTAGTACTCTTTCCGAGTAAATGGGAAATAGCACTAGTCGATCCCGTCCCTAGAAGACAAATTTTCTTCCATCTTTTCTTAAGACCCACTGCACTTAGGTTCCTTCATTCCAAGGTCATGAAAACGCTGATCAATCGTCAGCTTATGAAGCATCTCGATACACGAGAACATCTCAAGTACTATCGATATGTCTAGTGGTGATTTGATGACATATCTCAACGAAAAGTGGATTTCGAAAAAATATGGCAAAGACATGTTATATTATTATTGATAATTATTTGACAGAGTTAGCTCAAAGAATTAGCTATTGGCAAGATTTCATACCAGAGCCAAGGTAGACAAAGTCCCTTACTACCTCGAAATGATATCTGTCGACAGTGACGTTCTGTTCAATTCGTCTAACATATGTTGTGTTTCCCTTCTTTTTGACAGCATACACTTGCTTTTGCAGGTAAATTTACCTGACATTTACCTGGTGACAGCCCGCTGAGCTCTCCCAATTATGGCAATGTCAATCGTGCGCTAGCAGTTATACAGACTTTTGAAAGATTGTGCCTCCAGTCCAGTGTTCGTTTGTGAGTTCCACACAATTTTTTCAAGTATGATGTCCAAAACCGATACCTTGGTTAAGTCCTTACCGAGCGAGAATTCTCAATCGTCATTCTGCACAAACGAACGAGTTTGGCAGGGATGTCAAAACTAGACCTGGCTTCATATAACTCCTCTCTATAAATGCTGTCGTAATCGACCTTAAAATTGATAAAAAGACACTGGGTATCGATTAGGACTTCTTGCGTGTTTTTCCAGGATCTGAGGAAGTATGAAGATTTTGTCTATTTTGGTCTGAAACCGCGCTGGACGTTCACATAATACGGCAGATAAGATCTCCTATGCAATGTTAACGAGACTTATACTCGTACCCCTATAGTTAGCGCATTTGAGGGGGTCTTCTTTTTTGTGGATCGATGTATCAGGCGTATATTCTTCTGACAAGATCTGAAAAATGAGTGGATATATGCTGTCCAGAAAGTTATTTTTAGCAGCTCTGAGTACTTCAGCCGGTAAGCAGTCAGGTCCCGCAGCTTTGTTGGATTTTAGTTTAGATATAGCTTTCCTTACTTCATTTTGGTCAGGTGGATGAAATTTTTGGGCCTCTTCCTCTAAGTTGAATGGTCTATTCTGCCTGACGCCGGCATTTTGGGCCTTTTCGCTATTACACAGTGTCTAGAAAAAGTTTTTACATATTCTCAGCACCGACCGTGATTCTTTTACAAGGTTTCCTTCTTAATCTCAACAGGATTTTGTACGAGTCTTTTTTCCTTCGTTGCAGTGCCACTTTGTACACTTTTTGTTTAGCTGCATGTGCTTGCCGGAGTTCTTCATGAAAAAACGGATTTCTTGGTGGTGGTCGGGTGAAACGCAGCACATCAGTTGCGGCGTCTCTGATGGAATATTAGCAGCATTGCCACTGGTCAGTTTTTTTTTTTCAGTTTATATGCATTTTTATTTATATTACTTAATTTACTCTTACATGCTAGACAAAAAAACGCTCAAAAATTAGCTTAAATTACTTAAATTTATCTTAAACTAACTTACTGGCCCTATGCAGGCACTCTAAGTTATACATAATACTTAAATACTATGTCTTTCGACGTTTATGACGGATTTTATTCTTATTCTACAGTGACTTAAATACAGCTTAAACTAAGAAAACATGTTTAAAAACTTAGTATACGGAATATTTTAATTTTATTATGTTATAAAAGTTAAAACTAAAAGCCTACATACTACCTAAAACTAAATCTTAATCTACTTAACCTACTTACATCTACATGCATATATATATATATACATAATATATATATACTTAATATACAAATATATGTATATATATATACATTGTTTTTTTTTCTTATTTTATTTATTTATTTTTTTTTTTCTTAAAATCTAACTTAAATCTACCTAAAACTATGTAAGCCGGCCATGGGCAAAAACAAATTAGGCTGGCTCACCGAAGGAGTTCGACGACGAAGCATCCTCCCCTTCAACAAGCCACCACAAGTGTTGGTGCTGTCGAGCAACATCCCTCATGTCGCGACTCCCTACCGCCCTACTGAACCGGAGACGCTCCGCACTGCCCTGTGCGACGTCTCTGTCGTAGTTGAGTCGCCTGTCCGCAGCTGTTCGAGCGATGTGGAAGATTAGCGGCACCGCCAATCTGTCCTGGATCAGACCTTTGCTATCTAAATAGAGGAACGCTTCTGGAGGAATAAAGCCGTCAAAGCGAACTCTCTCGTGATACATATAATTGGGGTAGTAAGCCCCGGAGATCAGGTTGTTCGGTGAGGCCATAGCTCTTGCAACGTGCCTTCGAGTCAACTTAATGACGAAATTGTCCACTCTTATTAGGTTCGCCCTATTGTATAAGACCTCATTAGGATAGAATTTTATGTACTGAGACTCCGGTGTTCTGTATAGGCGAAGACAAGTCCTAAGACAAGCCCTCTCAAACACCCGAATCTTTTCCAATAAACTTGCTCTCACGATGAACCACACGGGACATCCAAATACAAGCATGGGCCTGATAAGGGCCATGTAGCAGATTACCTTCACCCTCGCATCGAGTTGGCTGTTATAAAACAGTCTCTTTGTAAGGGCAAAAGCACCTTTGGCTCTGGCCAGAGCAACATCTATATGTTTGTTAAAATACAGAAATTGATCTAGCCAGATCCCAAGGTATCTGACTACATTTCGACAAGCAAGTGGCTGTCCGTGTTGTCCGACGATAGAAAACTTTCGCCAATTCTTTCTGGTGTCCCTAGAGGCCCTAGACAAAGGCGTCCTAAACAGAATGGTTTCCGACTTCTGAAAGTTGATTTTCAACTTACAGTCATCGCAATATCGCTTAATTTTGTCGAAATCACGCTGCAAAAGTATATTAATGACCTCAATCTTTGGACCTGATCTGTACGCGATTATGTCGTCTGCGTACGCTATGGCATGGTGAAGTGAGCCTATCAGATCACTCGTGTAAATGTTGAATAGGATCGGCGAATTTACCGCACCCTGTTGCAGACCGTTTTTAATGTTAAATGTTCCAGCGGAAGTCACATCGACATTCTTCACGATGAACTGTCTACTGGAGAGCATATCAAACAGAATATACAGCAGTGGTTTACTAATGCCCAACCTGTCCAGCTTGAAAAAGAGTCCTTCTAACCATACGGTATCGAGGGCTTTCTCCAAGTCAATCAGGCAGGCACCAGTGCACTGGTTCTTGCCTTTGTTCTATTGGATATCAGAAACCAGTTTCGACGCAGCATGAATGATATCATGCCCCGCCTTAAAACCGAATTGATTATCCGGAACTATATGTTTGTCCTCAACCCACCTAGCCAGGACTCTATTGATCACCTTTTCGAAAACCTTACTGATATTCGGAAGGAGACTTATCGACCGGAGATTCGCCGGATTGGATTTATCCTTTCCCTTTTTGGGGATAGGTTGAACCACCGCCGTTTTCCAATGCGCTGGATAATGTGCATTATTCATTGCATTATTAAACATGGTGGTATAAATGTTCACCGCTTCTAGAGGGAGATGTCGAAGCACAATGTTCGGTATTTCATCGGTTCCCACTGATTTCTTACTTCTAAGTGATTCGAAGATCGTTTGGAGCTCTTCCTTCGAAATGAACGGGGGTAGTACCCTATCGTTGGTGATGACATTATTTGCCATATTCTCGTCACTGAACTGGGTGAAACCCGAGCTCTCGAATCGCCAATTCACAATTTCATTTTGAAGGTAGAAATTGTGCACAAAGACTCGATTCTCCAGATCGTGGTTCGGGCCAATGATAACATTCGCCTTGTACACTTCCTGGAAAGTCGCTCCTATAGCCTCTACCTGCTCCTGCGGATCCTCGATCACAAAGAAGTTGTCATCATCAACAGCCCCATTTGGATCTATGCCTGCTGCTACAAGTATTTGTTCGTTGTTCGACGTTCTGGCGATTTTAAGACATGGAAGGTCGTTCTGATTATTTCTCCGAAATATTTTATTTATTTGCGGGAACATATTCGGGTTGCTGGTGTTTACAGCCCGAATTTTATTGTTCCAATACAAACTTACAGATGTTCTGTAATTTTCTTTTATTAATGTTTGGAGGTTTTTAATCGACGACTTCAGTGTCATGATCTCCGGGTTATGTCTGTCAGTAAACTGTCTGTACAAGGTTTTTAGTCTTGACAGAAGTCTACTTTTATGTCGGTGCAGTGCGTCAATAGTTGCGTTGCGGAATAAGTCTTCTTCGTCAGTGTGTTGGTACCGAGGTATTGTTCTGTCCATTGTTCGTTTAATTGTCTCGTCCATTAGTCTTAGATACCTGTCAATCTCCTCGTTTGACAGATTTCTGTTGGACGGTGGGTAGAGCGAATTCGAGGAGAGTGCTCTAGTCAGTGATCTGGTGAAGTGTGTCCAACGCACCCTACTGTAATTGTAGGAATGCCTTTGAACAAACTCATCCAATTCCGCAATTTCGTTGGGGACAGTTATTTCGGTGCTGAGACCGCAATGGTCACTGTCATACACGAAAGTGCGTAGACAGTTTGTAGTTTGTTGGTTAGTGCATGTCAGTTGAATTCGTGAGTCGAACAGCAGAAGATCCAAATAGGACCCGTGTCTGGGAAACGACGGACTATCCGTCGCCTTAAGCCCGAGTCGATACATTATACTGTGCTGACCCCACCAATTGAATAGTAGGTTCCCTCTAGTATTTGGTGTATTATTTCCCCAATCATTATGTTTGGCGTTGAAATCTCCGCCGATAATAAAATAGTTGTCTTCCAATTCCAGCCTCAGGAATCGAAAAAGAGTCTCGAGCTCTGAGATGAATAAGGTGGATTGAGCAGCCTTAGGTGCATAGACAGACACCATGTACAACCGCTTTCCACTACGGAGAGGGATATACACGATGCATGCTTCCAGCACCTGGAACCTACGTACTACACGACTGTATACTCTTTTAAAATGTATACCTTTTCGTACGAAAATTGCAACGCCACCTCCCTGAATGGAGTTGGGTCGGTTTCTCCGTACTATTTTGTATCTTCTGTGCCTCATTTTGTGTCTTTTGGTAAGCTTAGTTTCGCTAACCAGAAGCACATCGGGGGCTTGGTCTTTAAGCAACTTAAATAGTGCGGCTCGTCGTTCAAGCCTAATCAGTGAATTCACATTCACAGCAAGGACCTTCAGGGTTTGCTCCGCCACGTACGTACCCATTACGGCAAAAGGTGCGTTAGGCCAGGCAGCAGCGCGTATACTTGATCCACCCGCGCGGTCTGTTCAGTTAAATGACGTTGTAGCTGAGCCATCTGCCCCTGGATAGAGAGCAAGATAGCTAGGATGTCAGGTACTGGTTCAGGTGCTCTGGGCGCTGGGGCCTGAGAAGCAACCTTCGCTTGCTGTGCCGCATTTCCCCTACCTGCCGCCATTTGGGCGTAGGTGATATGGGTAGTAACGGCTGGAGTTTGCAAATGCACGGGTGGACGTTTCACTTCCACTTTCTGCTGCCGGGCCAGGTTTATTCTTTTGATGTACTGGAATTTGGGACAACCCCGATAATTTGCGGTGTGTCCCGTGTTCCTGCATAAAGCACAAGAGAGTTGGCTTTTCTCAGACGCTCCGTCCTTACCCTGAGCGCATTCCTCGGACTTGTGGTTCTTTCCGCACTTCACGCATCGAGGCTGCATTTCGCAGTTCGACGCGGCGTGCCCGAACCTTTGGCAGCGAACACATTGTAACATTGCTCCTCCGGATCAGTCGACGGTTCTAATCCCCTAAGCAGCATTGTTTGCAGCTTGTCCCCCTTCGGGGTGTAGGAGAAGAACTCCGTCGTCGAATCCTTCAGTAATTTTTTTATTTTATAATAACGCTCCACTGTGTTACAGTGGATCGCATGCCTATCTAGTGATAATCTTTTTATAAAAAAGTTGTTGCCTATGGCCGACTTACATAGTTCGATGGTGTCCTTTAACTCCAGTTCAAAAGTGTTGATTGGTGGCACTTTTTGCTTGGTGGCTTTCTGCTCTTGCTGTTGTTGTTGTCGCTGCTGCTGTTGCTTATGTTGATGCTGCTGTTGGTGTTGTTGTTGGTGCAGTTCTTGTTGTTGGTGCTGTTGTTGTTGTTGTTGCTGCTGTTTCAGCTTCTGTTGTTGTCCTGGCGGTTGAGTATGCTTTTGTGGTTGTTCTGTTTGTTTTTTATGTTTTGACTGCTGTTTCTGTTTTATGGTGTCCGTTTGGAGTTGTAGCTGTTGCTGGCTTGCAACCTTTTGCCGTTGCTGTTGGCCTTGTTGTTGGGAGTTTAATTGTTTCTCCTTTTCTCTTCTGGCTGTTTTCTTTGCTTTAATAGCAAGCACCTGTTCCTCAAGCTGCTTGATGCTGCTTTGAAGAGCTTCGACTTCATAATCTTCATCGTCCGACTCTGAGACAGCCAGAGCTGCGAAGCTGTTGTCGCTTCCCATAAAACGACGTTTGCCCCCATCTGATAAATATGGGTCTTGGCCATTTTCCGATTCATGACACTTATTGCTTATTGCTGCCCTTGTAGTAGTAGATGTCGTCTCCTCCCTTAATCCACCAGGCAGCTTTGCGATGGATTTTGAAAGAGAGGGACGTTCTATCAATTTAGGAGTGGACCTTAGCCTCCTCCTCCTCTTCATCTTTGATTCTGCTAGCATGGCTGTTTGGCTTGAACCACTCGAAGCCTCGCCTGATTTTTCGGCTGGTTCCGCTATTAGCATAGCGGACCGCTCCCCACAATTCATCACGTGATGTATTAACCGCACTTAGCGACACTTTAAATTACTTATTTTTGTAATTATTTTAAATAAATGAAGAAAAGAGAAAAAAATTCTGCCGCACACGGAGTGGAGTCGAACTCGTCGGCCGAACACACTGGCGGGCGCCGCTAACCTCTGGGCTACCGAGTCAATTAACAAAATTGCAACTGATTGTATTTATACACTGAATTATTATTTCTTTATTTTTGTTTACTTTACGAATAGCCGAAAGACGTCTTTTCTCACCGGAGATTCGCGAACGACTGACATTGCCACTGGTCTTCGGTACTAGATGCTGGCGGCATAGGAGTTCTTGAGAGAATTCGAGATACGCGTTCGGTGAAGAATCTGGCCGTTGCGATTGCAGCTTTTCTGCGATATATCTTCTCACAGTAGTTCTTCTTTGTTGTGGCGATTGAAAAATTCGCATTCGTACCTTCTACTGCAACAAGGTGATGATCCGATTCAATGTTGGCTGCCTGGAACATTCGGACGTCCAGAATACTGGAGGCATGCCTTACGTGTATCGCAATGTGATCAATTTGATTTAGCGTTTCACGAATATCATCTTGTTCCCTTGTGTATATAAACCGGAAATCGCTCATACGAACGAATCTACTTTCGCACTCGTGTAGTAGCAAGAGTACTTAAAGATCTCAACATACATAAATCCGCTAGTCCAGATGATATATCTCTCCTTCTTCTGACGAGGTGTTCTTCCACGCTGTCAAAACCACTGCGTAGCTTTTTCATCAATTCTACTCTTTAGGACTCTTCCCGAGCAGATGGAAACAGCATTTGTCCAGCCCGTCCCTAAAAAAGGCGAATCAGCTTCTCTCTCCTCCTACAGACCCATTGCTCTTACGTTCCTTCTTTTCAGGGTCGAAACACGAAAACTTCTCAATGACCGGCAGTAGGGTTTTCGTAGCAACAGGTCCACTGGTGATTTGATGGCATGTCTCACCGAAAAGTGGAACCAAAGCGTACATCAATCTGGCGAAAGCAAGATAGTTGCATTTGACATTTCTAATGCATTTGACAGAGTTTGGCATCAGGCTCTTTTGTCGAAAATGCGTGCATTTCTGATCGACGACTCTCTTCTTCAATGGATTAGAAATTACCTTTCGGAACGTTCAATAAAACTTATAAAACTTATTGATGATACTAATATCAAACAATCAATGTACACCCTCGCACACCGACGAATTGTTTTATCGCTATTTCCACCACCAGTGCTCCACTGAAATCGCCAGTAGCATTCTGCCCATCCAAACTTTCAACCGTAACACCCGTCTCGCTATGAATGCTCATCAGTATACCCTCAAGCCCATTTTCGGACGTACTCTAAAATATCGTGATTCGTTTCTAAGCCGTACAACTCGCTTATGGAATCCCCTGCCGATCTCTGTATTTCCTAGTCGTTATAACTTGCAAACATTTAAAAACAATGTACATCCTCTCTTTTCTTCCTCCTTAAATTTCCTTTGCCCGTGCTGTGTACGATCAATTTAAGGGTACACAAACCCCTTGAGCACGCGCTCAAGTCCAGGAGCTCGGAGCAACATTCTTTGGTGACGTGGTTCTTGTTTTTTGTAGAGGCATGAACCCATATTAAGCTTATGTTAGCGGATTGCTTATTGTCATAAAAGCTCGCTCACGCGTCGAAAGCTCAAGACTTCTTGAATAAGTCTGCCGCATGGCAAACCTACTTCCGAATAAACACGGTTTCTTTTCCCTATAGCAATCACCACAGTATATGTCGCTGTCTCCTTATGCCCGTACATTCCATCGCACTTCGTGGATGGCAGTGATATTTGCGTGATGGCTCATATACAGGGTATCCCAAAAATCAACGTCAAGCCGGAAACGGGTGATAGGTCAAGTGGTGTCGGTTATCACAAAATGATAAAAAAAATCTAAGTCATATACTTTTAAAATTATTGACACTCAAAAAAAAAATCGAAAAATCTGACACCATGTGACGATCTTTCAAGTGCTGTGACCGAAAATCTTTACTTTTCTTCGGTTTTTTTGTTTTTGTCTCGTAACCCTGAATAACTCTTCTGTAAATTACGGTCCAATACTGAAACATAACTATATCGGTTTTAAGTAAAATATTTCTTTTTTGTGCATCCATGTATTTGAAAATCATTAATCATCCAACTTGAACTGACTGTACTGACAAAATGCCCTTTTGGCAAGTAACTTTAATAAATGGCGTATTTAGTCTGGATTCCAAAATGGTATGACACTTGCTAGACTAACGCTTAATTGAGGACAAAAAAAAATATTTTGATAAAGAAACCCGATTCATAGTTAATTCTTTTTAGTAATTTAAAATGAGTACCAAGTTCCGCCTTGACGTTGATTTTTGGGACACCCTGTATATCCTAATTGCCTATCTTCAAGTAGCCTGTTAAGGGTCCGAAAATTTCACGCCAGATTCGAAAGTCGTTGTCCTCTAAACGTTTTCAAGGCTCGTCAATTCAATTCGCTTTCCGAAGCAGTTTGATTCCTCCCGTTGCCCGAGCAATTCCATAGAGATTGGTGTTAAATTGTTATCCCACGTTGCAATTGAAACAAAAGAATTGACTTGCAATGAAAAGGATATTTAAAGAACTTTATTTAAATGCTTCTTGCCAGATAGTTGAAGAACAAGTGAGGCTTATAAAAGAAAAAACGAAAGAACAAAGAGAGAAAGAATGAATAAAAGAAAACTTCGTTAAGTAACAGAAGTGCGTTCAAAAGTGACAATATATGTATGAATGTATACAATGCAAATTTCAATACTCCCACTCATTGTAAACATTTTACATCATATTCATAATAATCAAGTTAATTCAATAGTTCTGTACAAAAAAATAAAAAAAATATTGAAGCACAGTTTCATTTAATGGCTTTTGATCATTCCTATCTTAGCTCTGTTAGACATAAACGCCGGGGTTGCAAGTGGTTTTCTCAACATGTCAGCCAATTGATCTTCACTTCGTACATATTCTACCTGAATTAATTCTTCTTCGTAGAGTCCACGCACAAAATAGAGTCGAACATCTATGTGTTTTGTTCGATGATGTAACTCAGGATTGCGGACCAATCTTATAGCGCTGAGATTATCAACAAACAGCTTAATAGTTTCCTCTTCTATTAAGCCGACATCCTGAAGAAATTGGCGCAACCAAAGAGCTTCCTTTGCACCATCCGTGATTGCCATGAACTCCGCTTCGGTTGTTGATAAAGCGACCGTCTTTTGCCTTTGACTCCGCCAAGTTACGATTCTACTTCCAATCATGAACACATAGCCTGATGTCGAACGTCTTGTATCCACATCTCTTGCAAAATCAGCATCAGTATACCCAATCAAAGTCATGTCATCTGAATCACCAAACGTTATTCCCAATGACTTCGTACCGTTCAAATATCTCAGGATTCTCTTCAAGGCCTGAACATGCGATTGGTTTGGATTCTGCATAAAACGACTGACTTCTCCCACTGCATATGAAATATCTGGTCGTGAAACGGTCGCAGCATACATCAGTGATCCACACGCTTGACGATACGGAAAACTAATATCACACTGCTCCTCTGACTTCGTTAAAACAGTATTGACGTCAAATGGGGTGGAAATTGACTTCGACTCTGTCATTCCAAACTTTTCAATTACCCTTTTGATGTATGAACTTTGTGAAATGCTTATAGTTTTGGCCTTTCGATCACGTTTTATTTCCATTCCAACATAATACTCTCCATTTCCCAAAGTAATTTTGAATTTGTCTTGTAGTCTCCCCACAAGTGTATTGATTGAATCTTTGCTATTTGATAAAATGAGACCATCATCAACGTAAAGTAAAACAATTACCTTTTCATCCCAGAGCCTTCCGTAGAACACACACGGGTCAGCCATCGATTGTTTCATACCATAATTTTTCAGAAATTGTACAAATTTGAGGTTCCAAGCCCGTGAGGCTTGTTTAAGGCCATATAAACTTCGTTTTAAACGACATACCTTACCAGGCTGATGAGCAACTCCTTCTGGAACCTCCATATAAATGACCTGCTTCAAGTCCCCATTAAGGAAAGCTGTCTTCACATCGAATTGAGTTATTTCCATATCTCGTACTGCAGCCATGGCCAAAACACATCGCACTGAATCGTATCGCACTACTGGGGCAAACGTTTCCTGGTAGTCGATGCCAGGTGATTGTGCATAACCCTTTGCTACTAAACGCGCCTTATATTTTGAGTCTTGATTCGATGAGGTTTTCAACTTAAAAACCCATTTACTACCAATCACGTTGCACTCCTTGGGTCTTTCAACGATGTCCCACGTATCATTCTCCTTAAGTGAGCTCAGCTCATCTTCCACAGCCTTCATCCACTGCTCTGATTCTTTGGAAGACAAAGCTTCTTTGTACGTCGTCGGTTCAACACAAATTGCTGATAGTGCCATTTCAGCTTGAAAGAAATCTGTTTGCTTCGGATTCGAACGTAACCCTTCTCTTTTCGTTGGAATAGTGTTCAATTGTAGGCTTTCAACGTTGCTGCTCTTTTGTTCTTCATCCAATATAATGCTGTCATTTTTCTCTATTTTAATCGTTTGTTCATTCATTTTCTCCACATTACATTCGGCCATGTTATCTGGAAAGGCATAATATTCACATCGAATGAAATTTTCATTAAACTGCACATCACAGCTGGTGATGACTTTCTTGGAACTTGGATCAAACAAACGAAAATTTTTACCTGTCAGTCCATATCCTACCAAATGTACCTTTCTTGCTTTGGCATCCCATTTCTTTCGGCTAACTTGAGGAACATGCGCATAACCAATTGTGCCAAACACTTTTAAATGATCGAGCCTTGGTTTTTCACCGAACCATTCTTCGTATGGTGTTATTTTTGGACTTCGTGAATTAGTCGATCGATTCAAAATGTATACAGCTGTTCGAACTGCCTCTGGCCACAACGATTTGTCCAACATGCTAGAGAGTAACATCGTTCTCGCTGACTCTTGAACAATTCGGTTATCCCTTTCGATTAGTCCATTTTGTTCTGCTGTGTACGGAGCACTTCTCTCCATCGTAATCCCTCGCTTCGAAAGAATACCTTGAATCCCTTTGTTTGTAAATTCGGTTCCATTGTCGCATCGAATCCGTTTCACACGAAGACCTACTGAATTTTCAACAAATAAAAGAAATTCATTCAGCCTTTCCTCAACCTCGGACTTTTGCTTCAAAAAATAAACTGCTCTAAACGCAGAGGCTTCATCCTTCAGTAGCATAAAAAATCTGGAACCATCTATACCAGTTTGTTCCATTGGACCGCACAAGTCAACATGAAAGCATTCGGCTTTTCGGACAGCACGCTTCTCAGTCGATGGATGTGAACTTCTATGCGATTTTCCCATCTGGCACTCTTCACAGAAAAATTTATTTTCATCAGAAAAATCAATGCCTTTTAACAAATTGTTGTTGACCATTGATTTGATGGTCTTTACGTTGATGTGCCCCAACCGACGATGCCATTGCTGCAGAGAATTCACCATGTTAGGATGTTTTGCAGCTAAGCATGTATCACCAATTGTGTTTTCAGTATAACGAAACAGCATTCGAAACAGATTGGAGTCATCCTTCACACCTGCAGCAACAATTTTGTTGAATACATTTGTAACTATGCACTGCTTTTCTTTGAAATGCACATCAAAACCTCTTTCTATGACTTGGCCTATTGAAAACAAATTTACAGTTGCCTTAGGTGCATATCGCACATCTTCTAGCCGCTGTTTCTTCCACTGTCCATTAACCCACGACTCAACTTCAATGGTGCCCGTGCCCTCCACATCCAGCATCTCATCGTTTGCAAGTTTCACGCACCGCTGAGCTCCTTTCGATGAATATTCAATAAACCAGTCTCTTCGAAAAGTTGTGTGCTTAGTCGCTCCCGAGTCAGCTATCCATAAATTTTCGTATTTAGCTGATAAAATGTCACCGACTGCAGTAAAAGCAACGGATTTTGAGACTTCGTTTTTTTCTATGTTAATCGATTTGCCTGTTTTTCTTTGTGGGCAGTCTCGTTGCCAGTGACCAACATGACCGCACAAAAAACAACTAGACTTTGCTCTTCGGTCAGTTTGTATAAATTTTTTTTTTTTGTTTTTTTGTGTCTCGTTGCACTAAACGCTACTTCAACATTCGCTGATCTCTCTCGCTCTAATTTGTTGATTGAGTCCTCTTCTAGCTGTAATTTCGCTAACAGTGTGTCCATTGTACGACATTCTTTAATATTGTACCATACTGTGCGAAAATTGCTGAATTTCGATGTCAGCCCACTAATGACACGACACATTTTTAGGTTGTCCGACAATTTTTCGCCTTGTTCTTTAATTTCATGCGCCAATGTATCAACTTTTGATATAAATGCAGCTACATTTTCTTGATCATTCATTTTTAGTGCGAAATACTCTTCATACAGACCCATGATTTTTACGTCACTTTTCTTGTTATGTATGTTCTCCAGAGTATCCATTATCTCCCTTGCTGATTTGCAGTTCAATACGTGCTTACTTTGATCGACATTTAGTGATGCAAATAAGATTGACACGGCTTTGCCATCTCTTTGAATCCATCTCTTTTCTTCATCTGCCGATTCCCCTTCAGGAGGTCCCAAAGCACCATTAACAACGTCCACCAAATCTTGCGATCGCAATATTGCACTGATTTGGAACTTCCACGTTCGAAAATTACTGCCATCCAATTGGTGAGAAATTAATGAATGTTCAATCGCTGTATTCGCCATTTAACCTGTTAAATTGTTATTAGTACTTTTCTTCAATGAATGCGTCGCCTGGGCCCATAACCTGTTAAATTGTTATCCCACGTTGCAATTGAAACAAAAGAATTGACTTGCAATGAAAAGGATATTTAAAGAACTTTATTTAAATGCTTCTTGCCAGATAGTTGAAGAACAAGTGAGGCTTATAAAAGAAAAAACGAAAGAACAAAGAGAGAAAGAATGAATAAAAGAAAACTTCGTTAAGTAACAGAAGTGCGTTCAAAAGTGACAATATATGTATGAATGTATAAAATGCAAATTTCAATAATTGGGCTATGTAGTCTCCTTGAATTTCTCGTTTTGCATTTTCGGAGTCTCTCTTAGAAATTGACAAGTTTTCTGATTCGATTAAATTATTAAATAATGGTCGACTTGCCTTCTCAAACACGCCATGATTTGGCTCTCCAATAAGAACGGCATCTTATTCACTCATTTGGAGACGGAACAATAACAAACTGCCTCCAAATAGCGACATAGTGCACCATAGGAACTATTTCCTTATACGAGTATCTGTCATTGTCACTATTTGATGGGAGAGATTTATTGTTCTAAAACCGAAGACTTTTAAAAAAAAAAGTTAGTAATAACTAACATTCTCTGCTCAAATACCGAGACCGAAGTGTTGAAAATAACATCACTTTGCAGCTGCACATTATTTCAAAGGCGAACAAAGAATTTGCTCTTGCATTGACAGATTCGTAGATAAATTCGTCCCCCGGGTACCATCAATTTCTTATTTTCGAAATGGAATTCTAGTTTCCTTAATTTTTCTTATATTTCATTTAGCAGACAGACGAAAATCTGCAACGCTTGGTTCCTCTAACTCACACACTCGTAGTCACTCATCCTATTCCGTATCTTGATGCATACAAATACGTATTCGTATGATAGAAGGAAACGTAAAAATGCAAATTTAAGATCAACAAAAAAAGAGGAAACCTATAAGTCTGATGAAAATACAAAGACAACATAACTTTCTCCATTTTTCTTGCACATGTGCGTGGAAATGCAAATGAATGCGGTTGGAAGTGTTCGTATTTCAAACGTAGATACGAGTACATACTGAAATTCTTTCACTGCCTTTGGCAATGCGAAAACCCACCTTGAAAACCTCATACACCTGCGTACAATTTACCAAAAATAATGCGAGACTTAACATATGGAGTGAAAAATACCTCACAGATTGTCGGAAACATTTTAACCACCGACAGATTGCCGGAGATTATTCAAATTTTCATGTGAGGTTTTTGGTTTTTTCCTTTCGAAACCAGACATACTCGTATGTTGATGTATTCCAAATGATTATGGATATTGAAAAGCCAAATGATTTTTAAAAAGTTAAATGAATTGTTAAAAGTTCAAATAATTTTTAAATGACAGCAAAAAGTAAACAGACGAGATTATGTCCTCTAGATCCAAGTACTCGTAGATAAGCAGAATACACATCTCAAGGTTTTCAAATATTCACAGAATTTCAGATGATCCTTACCATTCAAAATGGTTTCAAAAACTACTGTTCTGCCATAGAAGTTCGTATTTTAATTGCACTTCGAAGTAATTATACGAAAAGGATGACTGACTGAATGGTCAACGAATTGTTTTATTGAAGCAGAAGCAGTCGAAACTCTTGTAAGTCTGTTAAGAAAGCATTTCCCACGGCACATGTTCAGCAGGCAATCACATTACAGCACAAGTAAGTGGTAACTGTCGTCTGCGGAGAGGGAGAAAGATAAGTGTCCTCAATTCTCCGCTCTGCTCAGCAATATCTTCAATGCAGGACTTGACAGTGTTTCTGCCGCAATCAGTTACAGAAATGCCTTCTTCTCTTCGATCTAGATGTTGTACTTGCCAGCGTTTTGGCAGCTTATGTAATCTTTCTTACCAAAGATGGGCATTTGCTGTGAATTTTTATGTTCAAAATATTCATCACTTTTTTTTTTTGGACAATCTTAGTGGAACAGATCCTTGACGTCCAACGAACAACATAGGTTTACCAGCTTTTGATGTTGGTGGTGGAGATTTCCCTCTGTAACAATAGGTTCCTTTATAAACTATCTAGTTTTGATCTCCAGTACAAAAGCGGTCGTGACGCTTTGAAGGCTACATCTTGAGGTAAGTTTTGTAGTTTTTTATTTCATAATAAGTTTTTTTATACATTTGTGTTGACGGTTATGGCTTGACTTTAATTCTTGCCTAAATTGGATTTTGTATGGAAACATCAGTAAATCGGTTCTTAAAATTCTTTCCAACATTATGCATTACACACCGAGTTGGCCAGAGCTACTCCATATCAATGTTCTTGATTCTCCACAACACTTGCGAAAATCCTTTTGACATTCGCCTTAGTTCCAGTAGTGTGAGGTCTTCCAGTTCGGAAAAGATCGGTAGCAGCTGTGTGTTGATTAAATCGTGGCACCAGTAAGCGAATCATGCATTTCGCACCTAAAAACGGTCCTGCGGGAACTTGTGGAGCAATTGATCGGAAAACTGCTGACTGTCCTGTAACTTTGATTTGGTCAGAAGCGCAACAATCAAGTTAATTACGAAGTGCTTGAATTACCTCCCAGTAATGGATCCCGGTAACTGCATGAGTAAACGGTTACTTATGCAGGCTAAAATGGCAAGTACGATAATACTGGCCTACGCCGTCATACACAACGCTATACGGAATAGATTAAAAAAATGTGACCAACGAACTGATGGCCTCGGATAGAAATGGATTCCCTGTTGACGACACTTGCAAACATTTAAAGGACATTGATCTTCGGATCTGCATGTGGAACTTTTGGCCACGTGCAGCCAAGTAATTATTGCTTCACGTAGGTATCGCCGCCATCCAGAAACTGCGATGGAATTGGCCTGACATAAGGAGACAGTTACATATACTGATTGCTATAGGGAAAGGAAGTTGCGCTTATACTGATGAGAATTCGTCATTTGCGGCAGAACTAAACAGGAAATTTTGAGCTTCCGACACTTGAACGATCACCTTATGACAATGCGCAATAAGGCTAAATTCTCTAGCATAAGCCTAATATGGGCCCATGTCCCTACGATAAAAAGGACGACGCCAACAAAGAATGTTTTCACGAGATCTTCGGCAATGTCGGGTTTCCTCATCTCAATATACAGAAGAAGACATCGCGGTCTCCGGATCATGGAACACTAAACCGAATTAATTATATCGCGATAGACGAAAGGCATGCCTACAACATGCATCATCACCTTGTTGCAGACGAGGTGCGAATGCAATCGCCGAACGCGTATCCCAGAAGATATCAATAGTTCGTTCTCCTATGCCACCAGCGTCAAGTACCGAAGACCTGTGGCACCGCTGCCAATGTGCTATCAGAAAAGACACAACTGATGCGCTCGACCATCACTATGAAATCATCAGTGTGATTTCAGGCCAGAAAAGTCCGCAATCGACTATATCTAGTTTTGGCATCTCTACCAAACTAGTCCGTCTGTGCAGACGATGGAGAAAGGTCGCTGCATCGTCAAAATCGGTAACGACTTAACCAAGTCCTCTGATGTCAAAAATCCTACTTGAAAGAATTATGCGAAACTCACAAGCAAACTCTGGAGGCACAAAACTACTAGCGTACGCCGATGATACGTATGGACATAACTGCCAGAACTCAGCGGGCTGGCAGCGGTGTGATCACTGGTATTAAAACGGTAGCTGCTAAAATAGGTTTATGGGTAAATTAGCGCAAAACTGGCAACAAGAAAGGACATGGAATTGGATGGAAAATCACAGTCGATAGCTGTAATTTCATGGAAGTAAGGGACTTTGTCTATCTTGACTCTGTTATGAATTCTGCCAACAATACCTCAGTAGATATAAAACGAAGAATCACTCTTGTCAATTACTATTTCTTTGGGATAAAAGGGCAATCGATATCCCAAAAAACTAAGGAGAAACACTCGGTCCCGTGCATTGACAGGCTTTGGAGGAAAAGATTCAACGACGAACTATACGAGTCTAGTCAGAGATCAGTCAGCGACATCAACCCAGTCAGTTGTCTGATATGTTTATGGCATGCAGAGCAAATGGACACCAATGCTTCCCCCACTGAGTCATCTGAATCTGTTGGAAAAGCAGGCGACTAAATGGAGAAAATCGTGATCAGAATGCATTTTCACCTCGGGAATTCGATGTTTTCTTGAAGCAGGTAATATGATGACTACAGGTAATAAAATACGTATGTCAAGCTGGTATATCGATACAATGACAACGAGATGAACAGAAAATAGCGGTTAAGAACAAGTGGCAAGCCTTTCAAGAGTGGATAGTGGAAATATCGAAACCGAGAGACTCCGTCTTGAGTTAGACTACGAACATTGCGAAAATGAGGCTAAAAATGCGGTAGTTAAATAACTAAATAAAGTGCGGTAGGAGAAGAGTCAGAACTTCTAAGAAGTACCGTTCAAAATTATGGATAGGAGAGAAACAGCATAAAAAATGTAACGCGGATGCACAGACAAACGAACTAATATTTAAAATTGCGGTAGAACAAACAAAAATGCTAACAGTAAAGGACGAAATTTGCAATAGATGAAAGGAGTTCTTTCGTTCGTTATTTTAAGAAAAATTCCCTCGAATCCTCTGATGTTGCAGCAAAAGAGGAAATGTCAGATTTTAACGAAGCTAAAGTCAGCGAAGGAATACAAAGAACGAACCGGGGACGAGCAGTCAAACTATATCATGTACCCTCCGAAGTATTGCGGACAATTTGAAATCTTAAATTTTATTGGTTTTCGATTTTGTTTGATGAAACAATCAGAGGCGATCGAATGTCGTAACCAGTGGAGGCAGCACTTCCTTATTCCACTTTATAAAGGCAAATGCGACACGATAAATTGTAACAACTACGGAACGGTGAAGCAAACTTCACACACAATGAAAACTTACGAAATAAGTCTAGACAGTCGACATCGCAATATTCTTAAACCCAATGACAGTCAATGTGGTTGACAGCATGGTGTTTTGGAAACATTCAATTCCACTCTGTTGAATGATCCTCAATTGGTTGTGCTGTCAATATCGGAATTTAATGAGCTTAACATACGCTGCCATTCCCGTTCTACAGCCGAAGAGCAGGGACGTCAGTCCGGGAACGAATATGAAAAGCAGAGAGTACTGTCATCAGCAAAGGAATATAATGGATTAGAAGTTGCAGTCAAGAGATCATTAATGAAAATTAAAAAGAGTGTCGAAGACAGAACAGAGCCCTGGGGCACACCAGCATTTATTTTGTGAATATCAGACTTGAAACCATCCAACTCAACTTGAATTGAATGTTCCGGAAGGTAGTTTCTAATGCATTGAAGAAGAGAGTCGTCGAGAGCCTGAAGAGCCTAATGGCAAACTCTGTCAAATGCCTTAGAAATATCAAGTGCAACTATCTTGCTTTCACCAGATTGATGTACGCTTTGGTTTCACTTTTCGGTGAGACATGCCATCAAATCACCAGTGGACCTGTTGCTACGAAAACCGTACTGCCGGTCATTGAGAAGTTTTCGTGTTTTGAGATATTTCATGAGCTGACGATTTATCAGCGTTTCCATGACCTTGGAAAGAAGGGACGTAAGTGCAATGGATCTGTAGGAGGAGAGAGAAGATGATTCGCCTTTTTTAGGGACGGGGTGGACAAATGCTGTTTTACATCTTCTCGAGAAGAGTCCTAAAAAATAGGATTGATGAAAAATCGTACGCACTGATTTTGACAGCGTGAAGGAACACCTCTTCTGGACCAGCGGATTTATGTATGCGAAGATCTTTAAGTACTCTTGCTACTACACGAGTGCGAAAATAGATTCGTCATATTGAAGATTCGACGCATTCAAGTGTAAGCGGAGACAAAGCACAATCTGGAAGTATTGAACTGCCCGCTTTGATGTAACATACGAACATTCCCAGCAGCCTGTGCAGACTCAGATCAGTACCTAGTTGCGGTTAAAGTACGTCTGCGGCTATTCCAGATGCCACAACAACTGAAAAATAATGTGAGCAAATTTAGCGTCCAACAGCTGCATTTGACGCTGATGATGCTACTATCTATAATAGGAAGCCGTCAAAAAAGCCCCAAAAGATGAAGATCAAGATTTCTGTCCATCTGACCAAATTCATGCATCTAAACTTAAGTATCGTAAAACTGCCCCTGCTCTCTGGACAGCAATAAAAAATGGTTTGCTGCTTCTGGTATTGATGACAATATTGTCCGCTCCTTATAGGAAGAAAACTACTGAAGAAGTTGCTGATAGGCTGGAACTTGATGATTTGACTTCGTTTAAAAAAGTTGGGATGCGTTTCCAAATTCGACACTCGGGTGTACATCCATCAACGGAAAACAATAAGCTCGGCCGGATGAATGGAGTAATTTTTTTCCTCTGGTTACTATAAAATATCGTACAGCGAAAGAAGACCGTGAAAAAGAAGACAGGTGGGGGTCCATAGCCCATTACAAAGGTTGGTTTGCATCCAGTGAATGTGTGGCTGTGTGTTTGGTGGAATTGCAAAGGAATTTAGCTTCTCTCACGTGGTGAAACAGACAGACGGTGGGGAAAATACTGGGGCTGGAGTGGGAAGTTCCCCAGCATCCACCATACTCACCTGCTATTGCGCCTTCAGATTATCATTTGTTCCTGTCTTTGAAGAATAGTACAAATGGACAAAATATTAACTCTCCGGAAGCTGCCGAAAACCAACTCATGAGCTATTTCCAGAACAAACCAAACATGTGGAACGTTGAAAAAGAATTGTAAACAGCGACGGAAATTATACATATAATTATTAATAAATTTGTTTTCTTAAATATTTTACGTATTGAAGTTTACTTTCGAATCGGGAACGAACTTTTGCAGTCGCTAACAATTGCTTACACCATTTGGGAATAATCTGATTGGCCGCTATTGGTGCGGTTTTAAGTCCGGTAATTCCAAATTCACACTACGATAGAGCCTAGAAAAACCTCATCATTACTCATCATCTCTCTTTCAATTTCAAGACAGCATCTGCGAAGAAGCGCGATAGGAAGATACGAGTATGTCCAGTTTAGAGATTGTAAAGAACCGTCGCTTCTTCGCAAGGTCGGAAGCAATCACATCGTGACCTTTAAAGTCAAAAAATTTTATAGAAGAGGTTACGGGCTAATCATCAAAACGTCACAAGAGAAAATCTTCACATATCAAGTGAAGTTTAACCCTTGCCAATCGGTGTTTCTTTGGCCCGAGAAGGTAATTGAGTCCCTAATAAGAACTTGTCACCATAATCATCGCAGATAAAAATATCGTTAGTCGTTTGTGTAATTTCTAGTTCCGTTTTCGGTGGCAGGGTTTGAAGGATCTCGTAAGAAAAGTTCACATCAGTCGCCCTAGATAGTTAGAACATTATGATTACTAACTGACATCGAAATTGAAGAAGATTTAGCCTTCAATACCGTGCAAAAGTGGAAGAGCACCTCAACCATCTTAAAGTGTAAAACCGATGAGAGGTGGCCCAGGACCAGGGTGAAGATGAAGAAGAAGATCTGAAAATATTTTCTTGAAACAGTATAAGCACACATGATTAGTCGCACAGTATTTGTACTCGCAACTTGAAACTCTCGTATTATTTTCTTCTATTCTTCAAAAAAACTGAATGATTTCCTATCCCCCTGCAATTATCCTGGAAACACTTTTAGTTTCACTTGAATGTACGAAACAAATCCCTCATGAATTATACCGGATTTGATCAGTCTCTTATTAAATTCCTAAACTAACTACTCGCTCCAATATAAATCACGAAAAGAGTTTAGTTCCACATACCTAACTCACTAAAACACTGGAAAAGGGTTTTTCATTTCAAACGGATACAGGATACGCATACTTTCTCAATCTTCGGACATTAGGCTTTAGATGACTTTCTTACTCCTGTTCGATACGAGTAACATCAAAAAGAAATTTACTACACCCCACAAGACTAACGACATCGGAGCTTCCTTCGAAATCCTTTCTACATCATACAATGGCATTCTCCAGCCCCATTCCTACTCAGCTCGCACCTGCTCGAAATCACTTAACCCCAGCCGAAATGACATCCCATTTAATGTTTCACTTTATTGCCATTCCTTGCCGCCAAAAGTCAAGAAGGCTGCAAGGAAAGCAGGCAGGCTTACGAGTCTACTTCTGTACCTTATGCCTTCTACATTTCTTAGACAACATAAATTCCCGCTGGAGCATTCGCATTTCTCATGTTATTTATGGAACTGGATCCTTTTTAGCGGCAGAAAAGAAAAAAATGTAGAGGGAAACATGTAGCGCGAATATCTTGTGCTATAATATTTTTCACAACATTATGGAAATCTGTTCGCCGTCTTGGCGGTGGAGTAGTTTATCTACGAAGCCAATACCACCCCCAACCCTCGATACTGTGCTCACTCGCCGACGACGTGTACATTTGTCAAAAATAAAAAATAAAAAATTCTACAAGGATAGCAGGAGGTAGGAGCTTGAACGATTTTTGCATGCATTATTAAAGAACAAGGTACAGCGTTCGCTGTTTTGCGGTTATTTGCGATGATGCATACTAGATGTGGCAGGATGTAAGTTGAAAGGAATTCGCGTTTCGCCGAATGGTCTGGTGGGGTAGAAGGATACCGAAAATCGCACCCTAATTTATGGGATTGACTTGTGGCGTTTCTTATTTTTTTCTCTCTCCCGCTCTTCTTTCCTTCCTATGCGTGTAATTCTTTCGTCGTAGAAACAATGAATTTCAAATGGGACGACATGAAACAAGTGTACCATGTTCGTCGTTACTCCTACATACGTTAGTAAAATGGTTAGCATTACTGAAGGCGGATTTTTAAGAGCTTTTCGCCATTTTCCAAAAAGAAATTCTCACTTATAGAATATATACTTAATAGGCTGTTAACATTGAGTAATTGAAATTTATGATGTTTTTTTGTAATAACACAATAAAAAGTTGATGAAATAAAGCCTTTGCGTAAGATACGAGTGATATTTTGGTGGTATAGGCTGAGAAAATATGAGGAAAGTGACTTTAAAAAGCCCTTTTTCGTATTTTGAATTAGATGCAATGAACTAATTGAATAACATTCTGAAACTTTTATTAATTAGGCAGGTTTTTGACAATTCGATGTGTCAAACAATTCATTTTGTCAAACAATGCCGAGGTTGTCGATCATACATATTTGCAATATCCTAAGTCTGACATTAAGATAGTCCTTTTTTAATCTTATAAAGAAATCAGAGCATTCGGGAAGCCAACATTGAATCACGTAACAATTTTGTTGTAGCCAGGGTGCGAACGCCAATATCGCGAATGATAGGAGAAGTATAACGAAGGAATTATACTATCGGTACAATTGTAGGACACCACTGCTAGAACTAAGACTAGAACAACCAACACAATGAAACTCCTAGTTTAACGAAGAATGCAGGTGAGAGCACGCAGCGAAACATAAGGCCTACAAGATTTGTATAGAAGGACGAGATATGGTTAAGTTGATCGGCTATGAGAGCTCAGGCATATTAAGTGAATGACCAACACCGCATCGCCCCGAAATGTCTGTGAATCTGCTCCGGACAACGCAATAGTCGAGAAGACCTCAGAAATCTTGGTATGGGCGGCTAGAAGTGATTAGCTCAACATCGTGCTTAATGGCAAGAGCCAGGTCCATTCTAAAGTAAAAGCAAAGCAACGGGATTTTTTATGACACCTTTGAACAATGTCCTTCACTAGTATATATATTAGCACGCGGCAGAGCACTGGCTGGGCCTAGTTCGTTTAGCGTAATATCGCGCTAATTAACTATGGGCCTATCAATATTCTCAATGGTGATATTAAACTCAATTGTAACGTCAAATTGGCGCATTTTTAAAACCACATTCTAGCAAGCCAAATTTCCTTTACGCTGTGTCCGAAACTTTATCTTAAACATACCAATATCACCTGAGTGTTACTAGAGTTACTAGAGTTTTCAGTGACACTTAAAATGGCAAGGACTAAGCATTTTTCAAGTACAAGATCAAGCCATAACATAAGAATCCTAATATTATGCTCAACGAGATACTCCATGCTGACATCTTTCCGAATCGATTCAAAGCGGAAACATTTTTTAATTATCAAAAAAGGATGCACATCAGACCCAGCGAATTATAGATGTTATTGCTTCCTAAATTCTTTCTCCAAGATCTTTACGGCAAGCTTGGAACGTCAACTATTGCCATGGGTAGATAGTTGGATATGCAACGATGGACCTTCGTTCTATGTTGAGGTTCACAACGGCAAGCCATTTAGATTAATGATTTCTAATATCCGACTAGAGTGCGAAACTTGAAATAGCTCTCAAAAGGCATGTCAAGCAAACGAGAACAATAACTACTTACTCTGTCATATTTATGTGGCCCAAAAATATAACGTATTGTGTTATAAAGAGCAACATTGAGCTTTCTTCTACTGATCGAGTCACAGTTACAAAAGATTTCACATCCGTAGAGTAAAATAGGAATAACCAACGATTTAGCTAACATCAGGCGCGTTTTAATTTTTTTAATAAATTGCGTAATTACGTAACACCCCATATACCTTCCAACGGCAGCACTGATGTGATTTTCCCAAGTTAAATTCGTGATGGTTTCTTCGATATGAATAGCCACTTCGATTTCTTAGCGTTTAAAGAAAATCCATTAAGTTCAGACCAACGTGAAATTTCCTCAAGATCTTCATTGATAGAGCATACTCCGTTCTCAATTAAACCAAGTGGACAGCTCAGATACATTTGAACATCATCCGCATACATATGTGACGAACAGTTATTTATAATGGTTGGAAACTCATTTGCATATAATGAGAACAATAGGGGGCCAAGTATGGAACCTTGATGGACTCCACTAACAGTTGGAAGAAAATCGGATACATTGTCATCGTGCTGAACTGATAGGACTTAAAAACTAACAGGAGTTAAGGGTTAGGAAATAAGGGAATGGTGGTGTAGATCAAATTTAATACGAGAAGTGCTCAGGTTAAAATCGAAAAGGGGGAGGTTTGAGTTGACCTTACGGAGCATGCGGGAGATTGGTTCGTTGGAGCCATAAGAGGTGCGGTGGGTTGGGATATAGAAGAGACGAGGACAGCGTAAATTACGAGGGTTAGTATTGAAGGAAATAGAATTGTAAAGGGAAGTGCAGTCCACATAACCGGAGAGCAGTCGATGAATGAAGAGAATGTCAGCTACGTCTCTGCGTTTTTCGAGGGTATTCAGGTTAAGAAGTTTGAGGCGGTCGCGATAGGGAGGTAAGATAAATGAGTCACTACAGCCAGGGTAGTCCACGAAGTGCAAATCGAAGAAAACGACGTTGAATTCGATGAAAGTGGGACCACACTTGGCTGGCATATTCAAGGAGGGGCCGGACAAGGGTACTGTAAATTGACCTTGTCACATAGGGGTTGCAGAATTCTTTAGACCAACGTTTGATAAAACCGAGCAATGAGTTGGCTTTAAAGATTATCTCATCAATATGCGAACGGAAGTTTAACTCTCTATAGTATAAAATTCTAAGGTCGCGAAGGGATTGAACCTGAGGTACAGGTTAGTCATGATGCAGAAACTAAAATCGAGAGGGGGATTTATTGGACTTACGAGACAAAGTCATAGATTGGCATTTGGACACATTAAGCTCAAAGCAATCTTTTTTTAGACACCAAGTAGAAAACCTATCGAGGTCTTCTTGAAGGAGAATAGAGTCTTGGGGTGAAGAAATAGTTTTGGAGAACTTAGTGTCATCGGCGTAAATGGATACGGAGCAATGTTTGATCTTCTCAAGATTGTTTATAGTTAAAACGAAAAAGAGGGGACCTAAATGGATACCTTATGGGACACCGGAAGTGGCTAAAAAAGGGGTTGAGAAGGCTGACCTAAAGCGAACGCTACGGTAACGGTTCTCCAGATAAAAAGACATCCATTTTATCAATATGGGTTCTGACCCGAGGGAAGACAATTTGAAAAGGATCAGTTGATGTGATATTTTATTGAAGGCCTTAGTGAAATCTGTAGCATAACGTTAATTTCGTTGCCATTTTCTAGGGCTGAAAGCGCAAAGAATACAAATTCAAATAAGTTTGTAGTAGTTGATCTACCTTTTAGAAATCCGTGCTGACTGGGTGATATATGTGACTTGCACTGAAAGCTTAGAACTTCACATAAAAACTTTCGAACATTTTAGGTATGTGAGAAAACTTAGCAATGAAACGATAGTTGGTTACTTAATTCTTTGATCCCTTTTTGTGAACCGGGGTTATGAAAGGGGTCTTCCAAACTTGGTGGAATTCCCCTTGTGTGAGGGACAGATGAAAGAGATGATATATTATCGAACGAGAGAGAGGGGGATAACAGTCTGATTTTCTTTTATAGTTGACGAATTGATAAAATGTCTTAGGATCGGTCTGCGCTGTGTCGAGAAAGCGCTGATAGAGGCAATTATAGAGCTGTGTGAATTGCAGGTAAGTTCCATGATAGTTACAGTAGTCATAATAAGAACAGGTGCGAAGCAAAACAGCCCATAATTTGTTTCTTCTGTTTCGTAAAGAGCGAAGTCTTCTGTTGTACCATGAAGGGGAAATAGATGATGTTTTATGCCATGAAAAGGGGACGTAGAGAGAAATGGAATTTAATATTTCACTGTTGAAAATGGAGACAGCATCAGATAAGGATAGGTTGGTAAAATCAAAAGAACGTTTGCTAAGATAGGTTTTGATTTTGAGAAAATTAGCTTTATGGAAGTTGTAAGAAGATATGGTAAGGGAAGAAGTGGGCTGGGGTGGAGAGTTATGGAAAAATGTGAGAAAAACAGGGGGGTGAAAGTATAGGATAAAGGGGCACAACGTTACTGATCCTAATTAATAGGATCACTAGTGAAAATAAGGTCTAGTTGCCTACCGATAGAATTAAGGACGCCACTTACTTGGCACAGGCTTGAGTCAGTTATGCTATCAATGAAAAGACATTCCTTGTATGAACTGGCGTTTGACGCGGTAAAAAATCAGTGATCATCCGACGGAATGCACTTTTGCAGGGGCAGATTTAAGTCACTTAGGTCAATTAGTTGGTCAATTGCTTTAATAGCAAGGATGTAGGATTCAATAGGTTGAGCTGGGAGAATGTAGCAATACATAATGTGCAGGGACCTGTTGGGAAGTGTTAATTGTTAATTGAAACAAAGTCAAGATTAACAGAAGAAGAGATAGCGATGAGAGAAGAGTTGAGGTTATTGTGAATGGCAAGTAGGACATCTCTACATCCCTAAACATATGGAGAGAGTGATCGTCATCTCGGAAAATATTATAAGAAGTTGGAAATAGCTCCTGGGTCTTTATGTCGGGGATCAGATTGGTTTGTGTAAGAGCATAGACATCGAAAGAGAGATCGTGTGATTTAGACAAGACAGCACGAGTCTTAGAGCGCAAGCCTCTTACGTTTTGGTAGTAAAATGTGAGAGGTAGTTTATTGTGTGGATGAGTAGGGGAGGGTAGATGAGATGCAGGCAAAGAAGGCAAGTTAGGAACGACAAAATTTGTCGTGGTGAGAAACTCTTTTAGAGTGTACATAGCTACGGAAAGCAGCGAGTTCATCAGCAACCTTTTGAGGAGGTGTGTCGAAGATTTCGTGGTACCTGTTGTAAAGCTTTCTGAGATTAGTTATATCCGTAGGAAGGCCTTCCAGTTGGATGGAGACCATGACACTTGTTTTGGTTTTTCCCTCAAAGCAAACAGAGTCGGATTTGTAGTAAAGATATGCGAGAAAGAGACGTATATTTTCGTATATCTTTTTATCCCTTAGCCTAGAGAGCGCGTAACGGAATTCTGTGGTGTCTATATTCTTTTGGGTCAATTTAATGTTAGGTGGCGAAAGGGGATCAAAAATAGAGACTGGGGCCCGTGAACCGAGGGAGAAGGCGAGCTGATAAAGTTTGGGTATTTGGCTCCTGTTGTAAGGTCGAAATTGGGAAAGCAGTTGTTAGTATTTGTGGGAGGGGTTGTGGGTGGTTGAGCAGAGACAGGGGTTAAATTAAATGAAACGCTTTGGGGCTTGGATGGAAGAGAGGCATTTAGTGCTTTTGTGGAAATACGTTGGGGGTTGTTTATGGATATAAACGGGAGGGGAAATATTGGGAAATATTTTGGTTTTAAGGCTCCAGTTGGGGTCAGGTTTAGGATGTCGGTAGGGAATGGATCTGGGCGATTTATAATTATCTTTTGATGAGACGTTGCTTCGTTTTTTTCTACGTTTTTGTTGGTTGGTCGATCCGTCCATTTTGAGACCCACATCTTTCCTAGCTTGAGGTTGGTGTTGGATGAATTAACAAATAACCATTCGTATTTAGCCGGTAAATTAATTTTAAAATTCCGTTTGTTTTTGTGGTGAAATGTTGGGAATATTGTGCGTTTTTTGAAAAATTTGGAGCACCTTTGATGAGTAGGGTGGTGAACATCTGATTCGTTGTGCGTAGTGGGTCTAGCCCTCACTTAGAAGGTGATAAATTGTGTAACAAGTTTCCGTGGGACGGCGACAGAAGGGGTTGGCGTTGAAGCAATTATATCACCATTAGATTTTTGGATCGATGGGCTGGTGCGAGGATTTGGAGGTTGGGTTGTTGGCACTGGATGTGGCAATGATTCGGTTTCGGTTTGTAATAATTCAGCCAAAATTGAAGTATTGTAACTGTTGTGCGGTGGGGTATGGGTTGGAAGACCATACATTTTTTGGCATACTGTTCCAATGAGATTTTCTAATTCATTCAATACTGTTCTATTCGTGGTGAGTTCATCATTAAGCTCACTGATTTTATCGAATATAATATCAGGCATGGACCCGTAATGATTTGGGAGTTGGTGATTGTTTGTTGCAGGTTCGAGATGGAGATTCGATGTGGATGATTGGAGATGAATATCGATTTCTTCCCGGAGAGAGCTGATGGAATTACATGTTTTCTTGTTGGAATCCATCATTGCGGATCCGATTGATATATATTCACTTAAGACTGTATCAAGGTGGCGCTTGTATGTTTCTTCATTTCTGGATCTTGCACTTTCTATCTCAATAAAACGCGCAACTTGTTTTAAAATGTTATGACCAAAGTCTTCCGCACATCTTACACTTTGTTCAAAGATTGATAGTTTGTCCGTTATCAGTCTGACGAGTGAGTAATGGTTGGATTCATTGGTGTCACTGAGGCACTTGATTGCAAGGAGCACATGTGAGAGAGAAATACTGATACACTCATCACAGAAGAACAGTCGATTTTCGGATAACTCTTTAAGGAAGACCGTGTTTCTTTTATTTAGGCCGACAGAAATAACATGAAATATTTTGCCGCAGATCCCCTTACAGGCATCAAAGTCAGCATTATAGTCGTTAACGGAGCAGTTGGTTAATCCGCAAGAAGACATGACGAAGACCAGAAAAACAAAATGCAAATTTGCGGAGAAAAAAAAGAAAACTAAACGCACTGTCGCGAAATGAACAGACTAGTAGGTCAACAATAAGAAGAAAAGGCGCGTCAGCGATAACAATTATTGGGTAAGAAATTAGGTTATTAGATTGATTTAACTGGAATAAGCGAAATAGGAAATTTACAAATTATGGAGTAAAGTAAGAGGGCGACTGAATACAGCAGTCATTTGAACTGAGTAGGATGTAAGCAACTTTCCTGCACCTGATGAAAAGTTATATTGTCGAGTGAGCTTTTTACATAAGATATTGTGATCAACTATGTCAAATGCCTAATGGTCTAAACTCATCAACTTTAGCACTTTTGGGAATAGGTATAATTTTCGCCAATTTCCACTGTATAGGGTACTCTCCTTTTGCAAAAAAAAAATATTAAAAATGATGGTGATATAAGGCAATATGATTGGTAAGGGTATCTTTAGAAATATAGGGTGCATTTTGTCTAACCCAATGGCATTTGAGTTTATTGAGAGTATACTTTCTACCACATCAGCCAGGCTCGACAACAGCTCAGTCACACCTAACGCGGACGAGAAGGGCCAATCACAAGAAATTCCGGTTTAGGGAATTGTAATCAATGCTGTCATTACTAACTGCCAAATTACACTTTGCCTTGCCAATACCTAAGCTCTATCGCACTGCTGCATAGGTTTCTTACTATATGACTGGTAACCCATGGATTACTTTTGTCCTTAATGGTCTTGCTTCTCAAGGCTACGTGTGGGTCATAGAGATTTAAAATATTTGCATTTAAGAATTCGAGATTTCTGTTAAAATCTCCGCAAAGAATTATCCCGTCAACGGTATTTCCTCCAAAAGAGTTAGAAAGGGAGACAAGTTAACATATTGGTTGGGTGTAAATATTGCACCTATTAACATTTTACCTTCATCACCAATTAAATCAACGAATAAGTATTCTATCTCACTATCTGATGAAGATTAACACCTCGGCTTATGCTTGATTGAATTCCGGACATAGATTGTAACACCACCACCACTATGGAATTTCCTGTCCGAACGATAGAAACGATAACCCATTAGGTAACAATACATTCAAATCACTCGCAAACTATGTTTGACATAACACAGATAACGTCCACATTAGAACCCTCAAATAGATCGCGAAATTCGTCAATTTTTGGCAACAAACTTTGAGCGTTAATATGACAAACCCGAAGGCCATTTCCGTACTTAGAACTTGAATCATAGAACGCAGTGTTCGGTCTAGATTTTGCTGATTATTTGTCATCGTATTACGAGAAACAAAAAAATTAATTAATTGGTGTACAACAATTAGCCACAACAACAACAGTTAACCATAATAACCTCCGAAAATTTCCCTCAAGTTTCCACGATGTTTCTTTATTTATGTCAAGTCAGCCTTTCGAAACACTGGAAATTGTTTTTACACTACTCTTGGAGGAAGTTGTTCTATATACCCTGCGCATTTTGCCCTTCCTCTTTGCTAATAGGGTTATTAGCGCACGTTTTTGTCCACAGTAGTATGTAATAAAGTGCTGACCTTACTTAATAAATAGCGAATTTTCTATAGTTAGACAATGTAACTTACATGAACTTATTATTTCTTCTGCCGCTGAGTGTCTCTTTCTGAAACCGTTTCATCGATGAGAGTCATCGTATACGCAATTCGATTCTTCATTTTCTTAAAATTCCTATTAAAACCCCCATCATCAAAATAATTATTTTTCTAATTGCCGACTACCTACTTGGGTATCAAAAGCACATACAGAATTGCAAGTTTCATTTTCAGTCTTACGGGTATTGTCGGCATTAGTCGGCAGCAAATTTTTCATACGATGGACGGATAACATATGGACAAAAGCTTTATTGTCGATGAACAGATGACTTTCGGTTTAACAGCAGAGATGAAATTCCACATTTCCACAACTTGCACTCGTCAATTCCACGAAACAGATACCCTTCTAACCCAAGTTCACCTTTAATGTGGGGACAGCCATATTGAATATCAAACTAGTTTGACCAACAGCCTTACTCCAAGGTATCATTCGGATCTTTACCTGCGCTTCTAAGAAACAGGTTACAACGAACACAAAACAAGATATTCCTTCAACTAAGAAGGGCAATTGCGTACACCTCCGCACAATAGCGCGAAATGGACTCATTCTGTAGCCCCCCAAAATCGTTGCTTTCCATTGGCCGAAGAAGAAAATCACTCCTTTCCGATACGTTGAACGATAGTGGTTGGTATCCTTGAGAAGTTGAAAGATCCGTTCTAAAAATGCGTTAGTGGAAATTTGTTGCTCATCATTGTTGACTAAATGGATAGGCATTCTTGTAAGCTATTACCTCCATCTTCATTGAAACTTCATTGAATCTTAGCATTCAGCCATTTTGACTTTTCAAGGAGCGTTGTTGGCCAGTTTTATTTTTCTTGGTTTATAATATGGTTATCCTTTGAGTAGAGGGACATTTCTCAGTTTCAGAATCTGATCGTCGCCTGTTATCAAATATTGAAAACCTGTTATCTCTGGCATAGAAAGTTCAGCATCTCCGCTCTCTCCCATATCAAATTTCAAAATGTTAATTGAAAGCAACATGAGCTGTGAAAGACCAAGACGAAATCTTAGACTGCAAATGGATTGGCACTTTGTAAGCCAACACCTACCGGGAGATACTGGCTCTATAAAGTGAGTTTAAAAGAACTAATAGCGATTTCAAAAAAGATGCAACATGTATTCTATCAGTCTCAGGTATTAAGTGACTCCCTTAATTCTGGCAGCAACTTTCGTTTAAAGTTTTAAATATCGTGAACCTGATGATAATATATTTTCACACAACACATTGTGATGTCTCCAAACATCGAACATTATACCAACATGCTCGTTTCGAAATTTTTACCTTGGTCTCCGCGATTCAAGATAGTTATCAGGAAACTGGCCTCAAAAACAAATTATATTTGGAAATTTCACTATCTGTTATTTCAGCTTCTATCTTCTTCAAACTTGGACAGCACTCCTCTTGGCGACTCGTAACTTTTTTTCGAATGCAACCCTAATAAATTTCACAACATCATGCTTCAGTAGGCGACTATTCATTTTTCTCCATATTTCTAACCAAATAATGACAAAACGAGCTATCTTGCAAAGTGGCGTTTAACAAGCCGTTAACAAGTGCCCTCAGAACGAGCCCTGAAATGAGCATTCTCCACCGTAGAAAGAAAACACTCAAGTATCCGACTTTGGCTTTTGTTGTGATTTCATTTGAATTTTTCATTTGTAAATTAAGTGGCAATTAAGGGATAATTTTTATGCGCCCGCCATCTGGATTTGTACATTCGCGATTTATACTCCTGTTTGTTTCAAAAAAAAAAATTACTCCTCAGCTTAGTAATTTCATTTGCTCTATGAAAATTTGAAGAATTTTTTTAAAGAAATTTTTAAAGGGTTCCCGGGAAAATGTTCTCTAGCCCAAAAAAAAGAAATAAAATAAATATCTGATTCGCGGAAATAAAAACCGCACCTGACCCTAAATAAACAACAACAGCGGCAACAGTGAAATCGAGACGATAAGTTGGGGTGAATTCCGTCATCGGATGTCGGAACGAAAAAAGATTTAATTAAATGAAACCAAAGGAATCGACCCAAAAACAAAGAATGAATGAAAAGGCAAAAAAAAAAGGAAAAGCAAATAATAATAAGGAAAAAAAGTCGAAAAGCTTATTGTTGTTATTGGAGTATGGGTAGCTGCGGGTGGAAACGGACAGAACAATCCAACTGTTGTTCGAGAAATTAAAAATATTCAAAACAACAAAATTTTATAGACAATAAATCAAGTTCGGGAATAGCATAAGGGCCAGGGAGCACTGACAGAGGATAATTTCACTAAACAGCTTTAATGTTAACAAGAACATAAATAAAAGAAGTGGTCTTTAATTGGGATTTAAGGGTTAGATACTTTTATGAAACAGGAAGCAAGGCGAGTAGTTTTTGATGTGTCATTTGTGATGCACATGAGCATATATACATATATCTGCCCGAAGTGTCTTTTCAATTCTGAGCACTTGGATACAGAACCAGTTAACTGCATTCGTTTTTTGTCCCTTTTACTAAAATTTGATGAGAAAGATCAGCCTTCCGCCCGATTTTTACAACATACATAGTTCATTGGCATCGGTCGATTACCGAGTCGACCACCGTCGAGTGCACAACTCAACCAGTGCACTCGCAATATTGTTGTGTGCTGTGCAAAAAAAAACAAAAAGAACAACAAAAAGTGCAGTGCAGTGACCAAAAAAAAAAAAAAATATATATATCACACAGTGCGGTTATCCCACCTCGCCCGCACCTAGTCGAAGTACTGTTACTTGCACTCAATCACTGCCGTTACTGTATTTACCATACGGTACGGGCAGTGGCTGAGTGTATGTAACAACTGATGGATAGCGGGTTGTGAGTGAAAATTTTGTTGGTGCACTGTTTCATATTGTTGTAAGGACATAACACCTACAACAATTTGATCCGATAAATCAATGTCAGAATTTTCACTTCGCAGCCTTGCTTAGTATCGTCGGTGTTTGTGTTTTCTGTGTTTGGCTGTGTTTATGACTAGGGAATTCTGGGTAGACGTAGCCAATATACGCGGGCTAAAAAGTAATCACTTTTCTGCGTACGTTCACGTCTGTGAGCACAGACCAGCTGATTTGGCACTTAGTGAAACACAGGTAGATCCCCGCCCACACCTCTCAGATCATTCTGATCTGAAGCTACCTGGCTACGAACTAGTGCCATTATTCTTCTCTCACCGCGGTCTCGCCATTTATGTGCGTAATGATGTAGCTTACCAAACTCCACCACAATGTGATCCATGTTCCAATCCGGAATTCAACTTCATGTGATTAAAATTCCATCTCCGTGAGCAAATTATCCACTACTGTTTTATTTATAAAAGCCCCAAACTGGACAGCAATTCAACTTTTAACGAGTTTGATGCGCTGTCTGACTCCATTCAAAGAATTGTATCCCTGTATCCTCATACTGAAATCATTATTACGGGCGATTTCAATATACACAATTCTGGGTGGCTTCGACATTCTGGACAGACAACACCCGAAGGACGGTGTGTTGAGGTCTTCGCTGCGGAAAACAACCTAACGTAGCTTGTAAATGAGCCCACGCGAATTCCAGACGTTGATAGTCATACCGCCAACACCCTGGACTTGTTTTTAACTTCTCACCCTGATAAGTACACCATTGATATGCTCTCCCCTCTAGGCTCGTCGGACCATTGTGTCATATCATCTAATTTCTCGTAAACCGACCACACAGTTAGAGAAAAAATTCCTAAAAGAACCGTATGGCAATACGAGAAAGCCAACTGGAACGGTGTTAACAGCTTCTTTAGGAATTTTAACTGGTCGTTATGCTTCCTCGATAACGACGTGGATGCCGCTGCTGATATGATTACAGACACCACTCTCTTTGGAATGAGATCCTTTATTCCTCATCGGATAAAAAGTATCTAACCAAAAGAAAAGGCATGGTACGACTCGAGCTGTAAAGAGGCCGTCATGGTTAGAGAAATGGTTTTTCGGTCCTACAAGACCAACCCGACAGAGGAAAACCGTAAAAAGTTCAAACGAGCCAGAAATGACTGCAACGCCTTTCTTAAGCGTGTGAAATTCCAATACGACCAAAAACTGAGGAAAAAAATACTGCAATGTCCCAAAGGCAGTAACAATTTTTGGTCGATCGTCAAAAACATTAGAAATTCCGCCTCATCCTCCATCCCAACGCTCATTTACAATGACATTCCAGCTGTCAGCTCTTTGGACAAGGCCAATCTGCTTGCTGCACACTTTGCGGCCAGCTGAACACTCCCAGATTGTGCTTTGTCTCCGCCTACACTTGAGTGCGTCGAATCTTCAATGGAACGAATCTACTTTCGCACTCGTGTAGTAGCAAGAGTACTTAAAGATCTCAACATACATAAATCCGCTGGTCCAGATGGTATACCTCCCCTTCTTCTGAAGAGGTGTTCTTCCTCGCTGGCAAAACCACTGCGTAAGCTTTTTCATCAATCCTACTCTTTAGGACTCTTCCTGAGCAGATGGAAAACAGCATTTGTCCAGCCCGTACCTGAAAAAGATGAATCATTGCACTTACGTCCCTTCTTTCCAAGGTCATAGAAACGCTGATAAATCGTCAGCTCATGAAATATCTCGAAACACGAAAACTTTTCAATGACCAGCAATATGGTTTTTGTAGCAAAAAGTCCACTGGTGATTTGATGGCATGTCTTACCGAAAAGTGGAATCAAAGCGTACATCAATCTGGCGAAAGCAAGATAGTTGCACTTGATATTTCTAAGGCATTTGACAGAGTTCTGTCTCCGACACTCTTTTTAATTTTCATTAATAATCTCTTGTCTGCTACTTCTAATCCAATATATTCCTTTGCTGATGACAGTACTCTCTGCTTTTCATATTCGTTTCCGGACTCACGGCCCTGCTCTTCGGCTGTAGAACGAGAACGGCAGCGTATGCTAAGCTCATTAAATTCCGATATCAATAGCATAACCAATTGGGGAACTATCAACAGAGTGGAATTTAATGCTTCCAAAACACAATGCCGTCTGCTGTCGTTAAAGCGAAATTTAAAGACCCAGCCATTATCCATGAATGGCACTTGCATCGTCGAAACCGAAAAACTTTCCATTCTCGGTATGTGTGTCAATGAAAACTTACGTTGGAATGACCACATATTTGATATCGCCAAAAATGCTGCGAAATGTCTAGGTTTCCTCAAGCGATGTAAGAAATATTTTACCCCCTCTGATCTGGCCTCAATATATAAGGCATTCATCCGCCCAAAATTGGAGTACAATGCCCACATCTGGTCAGGTGCTCCTAAAACATCTCTGCACCTGCTAGATAGGATTCAAAACCGTGTGATAAAATTTATTTATGATACTAATATCAGTCAATAAATTGACACCCTCGAACACCGACGTAATGTCTCCAGTCTCACTTTGTTTTATCGCTATTTCCACCAGCAGTGCTCCACTGAAATCGCCAGTAGCATTCCGCCCATTCAAACTTTCAACCGTAACACCCGTCTCGCTATGAATGTTCATCAGTATACCCTCAAGCCCATTTTCGGGCGTACTCCAAAATATCGTGATTCGTTCCTAAGCCGTACAACTCGCATATGGAATGCCCTGCCCATCTCTGTATTTCCTGGTCGTTATAACTTGCAAACACTTAAAAGCAATGTACATCGGTACCACTCTTTTCTTCCTCCCTAGATTTCCTTTGCCCCCGCTGTGAACAATCACATTAAGGGTATACAAACCCCTTGAGCGCGCGCACATTATAAAAGAAAAAATCATGATTTCATATGTCTCTGTTTGGAACGCTAGTTTTCCTACGGAGCAGTTTGGAGTGTCCTCCTAAAAATCACCCGCGGTCCATCTGCATATCTTGCCGAAAACATTGCTTTAATCCACAAAGCTTCATATTTATATCCCGTGTGATCTGGGTAGAAATGCCGTCCGAAATTTCTCTGGCGAAGCGTCTTACTTGTCGAGAGTGAAGTCATCTTTGCCCATTTTTGGTGTGAATGCCAGGCTAACAGTAAGAATCCTCTTCAAAGTTGCTAGCAGCTGATCTGAAGTGTAGGTGACCTGAAGCTATCAAGGGTAGTTGAAGTGCCTTTCATGGCCTAATAGATACCTGGCATAGGGATTGTGTGACTCAGCTTACTACTTCAGTGATAAAGTCTCGTAATCCAGTTCCGATTATTCATGAGATAGAGTTTCTAGGTAGGTAGAGATTGTAGGTGCCTAGGAGTCTAATATGAAATACAATGGGATGGCCAAAAACTGTGTCAAAAAATGGATTTCTCACTGTAAGTAGACATACAAATAAATTCATATGCTTTAGCCATATGACAAGTGACTGGTAATAGTCCGCACCAGGGTTAAACTTACGGTGTGCACTACTTATATGCGTGCATGCAGAGGAGAAAGACGATCCTGTCAGAAAAGACTTCTACGAATTCCTAAAATCAATCTATGAGTGCAGTGTCCCAAGTACGACGTTAACATCTTGCTTCGTAATTTTAATTAAAAAAAAAGAAAGAAAGACAGCTTTTGTAGCGCCGTGAACAACCTACATGCCATCACATCTGGAAGCGAACATGACTGATATCGTAAGTGGACGAAACATAATCTTATCAAGCATTAGATTCCTTTATCCTAGGAAACACAGGGCCACATGCCAATTTGTTAATCAAAACACAATAGGCTAGACTGAACAGTCTGACAACATTCGAGACGTTTGCAGATTCCAAGGGACCCGTATTCACTCGGGTAGATACCTAGTAGTACCTAGTACCAAAAAGCATTGCAAGTGGTTTAAGTTATAGTGAATTGACTTCCAAACTGGACGATTCGAAATTCCAAACCAGACCAGCTTAAATCATATGAGATAAATAGCTGTCAAGACCTCAACAGAAGATAACCAGTGGCGATGCTGCAAAAATATTATCAGAAATGCCGCTTCTGATGTGTTATGCTTCATCAATTAACCACAAGCAATAAACCCATGGCTCCAATATGAAAGCCTGCGGGCGAAAGCTAAAAATCAAGAGACGTATCGAAGTTGCATGGGAGGACGGAGATACTCGTATTATAGTTCGGTAGTAGATGGACATTTCAAAACATTTCATAACGAGATAATCGAAATTAGACGGTAGAACGGACCTGTCAAAGTAAGTTAACTCAGTCTGACACTATGACCAAGTAACATACATAGGTATAGCTATATATCGAAGCGACGCATTCGGTTCTGCAAGCGATTACACACTGAACATACCGGTGTCAGGCATTATAGCCTATACCATTCGTGCGTAGACCGGAAAAACTTATCATCTCGCCACAATGAAATGAAGATAGCAATATCTAATTTCAAATCGATCAAATATGATAGCAAGCCACCGAATGTTTCAATAGTTTGGTGAGGAGCATCAACTTATCTTTGAATCGTTCTTCTGAACTCTTTTGTACCTAAAAGTGAAAAGTGCATTAAAGCGGACACACTTCCAATCTGCAAATTCAAGAAGTTGCTCCAGCTCGTCTCTATAAATGCTTCATACCTGCAATTTGCAAAGGCATACAGGGTAATATTGGGATTATTAGGGTCTTATCTTTTCCTGAGAGGGACTCAGTTATCATCAAAATCCAAAGAACCGACGATTAGCTAGAGTGATTTTTCGTTTAATCTCTATACCATTGTTACTGTAAACAAGGCCCTTTAACACTTCAAAGCTATAGTTTCCTATGTAGTTGCACGATCTGGGCCATTAGTGTTAGATGTCTCTTCTTGTAGATCATTTACCCTGCTTCGGATTGAAGGACACTTATAAGAGTGTTCACATAGTAACGGTTGATAATATCTTGTACTAGATTATTTCTCTCTTCTAAAGGATTGGACAAACGATGCTGAGATTCCATTCTCCATACATATTACATCCAACCAGAAGGAGGTTCAACATCAAACAGCTACAATTGCAAGTGACAGCCAGGACCTTTTCCGATCGAATCTCCCTCATCCTCTCGACAAGCCCGATGCCCCAGCATCAAACGTAGAAGTCCTGTTGTATCACTGCCACTGATGAATCAGAGAGACTACTTCGGATAAGCTGGGTTTTAACCCAGGAACAAAGGAACCTCTGGTTCGATGACGAATGCAGACAGGCATATTTGGAAAAACAGCAAACGTACAGAGCGTTTGTGCAGAAAACAATTTGAGACGCTCGCGAGCTCTACGAACAAAAAAGAAGGAAAGAACGTAGACTCCTCAGAAGAAAAAATGAGCAAGAGAAGCTCTAAATCGATGCATTGGAGAGGTGCCACTAGAAGAATGAAGTTACGGAAGCATTACAAAAAAACACAAACCCGTACACAATTCTGCAAAGATGACGAAGGAAATACCATAACAGAACCACAGTCGGTGCTGAGAGTCTGAAAAGATTATTTCTGCTGACATTAAAGCGGTAACGTCAAGCATAATACAACATTCAAACTGGAAGAAGTCTGCTGGACTTGATAGCTAAACTGAAGAGGTGTGATAATTAGATATGGAGAATACATTAACTCATCTCATAAATCTGGGCTAAAGAAAGTTGAAGGGAGATTCGCTGAACTGCGCTAACTAGAGGGGAATAAGTCTCGTCAACATCACGTATAAAATCCTGTTTGCCGTTTTTTGTGAACTCTTAAGGCCCTTCGTAAGCAGTCTGATCGGTCTGTTAGTGTGGTTTTAGGCCAGGAAAGCACACCAAAATCAAATGTTCACATCAAGGCATATCTAGAAAGAAACCTTAAAGTTTCAAGTCGATACACACTACTTCTTCATCAATTTCCAAGCCCCACATGACAGTCTCTTTAGAGACGAGATGACGGTCGGGAATGCACGTTGCTCCGTCAAAATTGGTAATAAGAAAACTGAGACCTTCAACGTCAGAAAAGGACTTAAGAAAGGCGATGCATTGTCAAATGATTTTTTCAACACCGTTCTTGAAAGAATTGTGCCAAACTTGCAAGTCAACTAACAAGGCACCATCTTCAAAAGTCTTTTGAGTTAATCACATATGCCTACGACTGTAACATGATGGGAAGAACATCAATGGAGCATTTGCAAGTATCAAAAATGGGTTTAGCGGTCAAAGAAAGAAGAATAAAGTATATGCAATCAACACACATTATCGACGCCTAGAACAAAACGACTCGATACTTACCTCGGCTCCGCCATCAACTCTCTTGCTAATCTAATGGGCTTAGAGGGCAATTGAGTAGTAAAGCCCTCTCTTGAGCAACCAAAAATATATTATATACATAGGTTCAACACTGATCATCCGAGTCCTGCTTACGGTTCAGAGGTTTGAACAGTGATGAAAACGGATGAAAATGCCCTCGGGCGCTACAAGACAGAAGTTTTCAGGTAATTTTCGATCCCCTTGGAGAGTATGAAGTGACGTTTCAAGAGCAAACTGTACCGGCTGTACTGCTGTATACAAAAGTTCGGATAACCCAGCTTCGATGGGTAGGTCACCTTGTCATGAACACCAGAACCCCGGCCCGAAAAGTTTTCGACTTCAACCTAGAGGAAAACGCAGTAGAAGACGACCTCTCGCTACATGAGTGACAGGGTTCCGCACACAAAAAAGATGTGAGTATTTAGTTTAAGGATGTTGCCTCCACGAGATGACTTCAACTCAACTGTCACACGTTTTCCCAAGGCACAAATGGTGCTCTCCCGATCAACAAACCGTCGAATTCATTAGAAATATCTAGCATGTACAGCAAATAGTGCTGTTAATTTATCTGTGTTCGATTTTACTACGTATCAAGTGAACGTAACTCACTGTGTGGCGAGTCAATGGACGAGAGGATGAACTGACGCCAGCTGAGAACATGAATGAAACATGCACAATACGCGGCGAAGCAAAGCGCTCGTATGACAGTTGATGGCTGATGCTAAGTACACTGACTAATTTATATGTCTGTAAGAGTGTTGGTCGATGAAGAGAAATGCGCCTGAATCTCGGACAAAGTTTCTGGACCGCCTGATTGAACAAGCCCTGGGATGTCTGCAAAGTCACGCTACACTCCAGCCCATCAACACCCGGATGAACTGCCACCACACGCCCTAGGCGCCAATGCCTAGGGGGAAGGTTTTCTTGCCGAACGATAACAATATAGCCCACCTGGATGTTGGGCTCTCGCTTGCCCCATTTTCTTCGGGTATGGAGGGTAGTGAGATATTACTCACTCCACCTTGTCCAAAACTCTTGATGGATCTGACGCAGCCACTGCTTTATGCGGTTCCTGGGTACCTCGGCAACCCCTGGCTCCGGGACTGCAAGGAGAGGGGCACCGATGAGGAATTCTCCTGGTGTCAGTGCGCACTTGTCCTCCGGATCGTCATGCAGTGGAATGAGAGGCCAGGAATTGAGACATGCCTCAATGTATGGAGTTGGTGGTACCAAAGCGGTTGTGCACCCACAACCGAGTCAAGTGATGCTTGGCGGACTTCACTTTCGCTTCCCACAGGCCCCCATGATGGGAAGCACTAGGAAGAATCCGTTCCGTTATCGCTATGTATATCCCGACACGGACCTCCTCGGTTAATGAACCTCGTGAAAGCGTCCAGGAATGCTTGGGACGAGAGGTCTTCGACCACCTCTAGGTGTACCGCCTTAATCGCCATGCAGATGAAAATCGCCAAATATGTTTTCACGGTCGTACGTGACCACTGGGTGCCGATCCGCAAGATGAACGGACTGCAGTAATCTACTCCTGTTGAGAGGAATGGTCGTGCCGCAATGACCCGATGTCCGGGTAACGGCCCCATCTGTTGTCGTAGGACAGCGCCTCGATGTCGACGGCATATGATGCACTTTTAGAGGTACGTGTTCACGGTTTGCCACCCATGCAAGACCCAGTAGCGATGGCGGAGCATCTGCAACATCAATTGTATCCCGACATGCATCGTCTGCTCATGTGCCTGCCGTATCAGCAGCCAAATCAAAGCCCCGGCCTTCGGTAAGATGATGGGAAACTTCTGGTTCAAAGGGACAGTAGCGTTGACTAGGCAGCATCCCGCTCGCAGAAGTCCATCGTCGTCTAGTGTTGGTTTAAGAGGAAGAAGTCGACTCGAACTCGACAGTTTCTCCGCTCCTTTGCGAATACTGTTCAATTCAACCATGAAGGCTGAGGCTTGTTCTATCCGTAAGAGCACGTCCAAAGCGTTGTTTATCTCTTCCACTCCAATAATAGATCGTTGTCGGAGTAGCTTGCGGTGGGGACACCATCGAAGTAGATATGCCACCGTTCGAAGTAATCGTCTCAAGGAACTGAATCGCTCGGTCAATGGGATAATGTGCCCATTCAATCTGGTTGTAGTCAGGCCAGTCTTCACAGAGGTCACCCCAGCCCTGATAGTCGCCCGAGTTTCTCTCTGAAGATGTACGACGTCCTCTTCCTTCAGTTGGATTTCATTGTGGTTCGGAAGGGTGATATCTGCAGTTAACCATCCTGGGCCTTGCCAACATAGTGGATACTCCAATAGTTCCGGAGCGCTGATGCCACGGATTGCGCAATCAGCTGGATTCTCTGCCGATGTCAATTGCTGGATCTGTCTTACCCGGTTGGATACGAAAGGCATAGATGATATGAAACCTCCCCGGCATCTAAGGCGCTGCAAACTCGATCGAGGATAACAGCCAAAAAGTGCGCTGCGCACAGCTCGAAACGTGGAATGGTAGCATCTTTGAACGGAGCCACCTTCGTACGTGCCATCAGCAGGGACACACGAATCTTATTGTCCACGCCCACTGTCCGGATGTAGATAACCGTCGAATAGCTTGGAACTTGCATCGCAGAACCTATGAAGTGTCTAAGAATCTCTACTCTACGTTTCGTTGGTGGAACGCAAGCTGTGTTCAACGTAACCAGGAAGAACAACTCATCCGATAGAGGATCCCAACGTAAGCCCAACACAGTCGTGGTTGGAGAATCAATCATCAACTCTGAAGAACACGAAAAATGAGTACCAGTTATATGACTAATTACCTGTCTCAGTAGTCAGCCGGTAAACCACCAATTCATCAGTCGGGGATTCTCGCCAGAGTATGCTTGGAAATCCCGATGCTGTGGGGCCACCACCAGCGGAACCGAAAGATAATGTTCACCAAGGACTCCTGGTCCTTGCTGGAAGTCATTCAAGCAGACCACACGGAATTTAGAGGTGACCACATGATGTGGTATGTAGCAGCCAGCAGTGTGATTGTCTCGTTGATCGACACGCTCCATGTGCCCTAGTGCCGCATACTCGCGCATGAAGGCCACATATTTCTCCCGCAGCGCCGGATCGTTGACCAAACGCCGCTCCAAACTGTGAAACCACAGTGCCACATGGCGTTCCCATATGAATCTCCAAGCACCAATCATCTTCTCGAACCTCCTCCAATGTCCAAAATTTGTGCACCATCTCCTCCAAAGGTATGTCAGTGCCCTCATCCGTGAGGTGCTCATTGCCTATAGAAGAGGCCTTCACAGCTGGACCAAACACAACTCAGCCTAGTATAGTACGTTGAGCATGGGGCTCGTGAGGATTGCCATGAATGACCTCACTTTGCACAATGCTTCCCCACACGACACCCCACACGTCAGCTCCAATAAGTAGGTCGATACTGCCTGGGGTAGCGAACCTTGGATTTGCCAGTTGCAGCCCATCCAAATGTCGCCAATGACTACCATCAATGCGCACCGCAGGGGTGTATGATGTGATCGATGAAATGAGGAGCACCTTTAATGTAAACGCGAAATCTGTCCAGATGGATCCAAGCGTGAGCATTGCGCTGCTCCTTGGATGTGTTTGCGCCAAAGCTCCAATCCCTTCAATAGCTACCTCTAATCGATCCCTATGAAGTGATAAGAGGTTAGTAAGCTTACCTGCGATCCAGGATCGCAGACGATACGAGCCATGCACTGCGATGTGTCTCCAACTGCCCAAGCGGTGGCAAGGAAAGTATAACGTTGCATAGTCAGGCTGACTTATGAGCAGAAGGACCTCCGGACAGAGTTGAGAACAGTTTAATTGACATTATATGCGTCTCCGAAACCTGTCTTCATCCTAATTTGAATAGTAGGTAATATGTTTTCTCTAAAAGGTTTTAAAAAACCTTACCGGGCTGATCGAACTCACGCAATTGGAGGTGGCATTGCTATTTACGCTAGAAAATGTATCAGGTGTAGTCACGTTAAGTATTACGATCGCACCGAATCTTCGGACTACTATTTTATTGAAACACTTAATGGTGAAAATAAAGGTATTGTTGGAACTTTTTATATTCCTCCTCATATCGCAAATTCTCGTGTTATTTCCCCAATTGTGGAAGAAATATCACATCTTGCTCCAAAGTTCATTCTTTGTGGAGACTTAAACATAAATCTTCTGATTTCATCTTACTGATTCTACCCATCTTAAGTTTAACTGTGTTCCATCTTTATTAGATGTGTTTCTGGCAAGTGATGAAAATGTTGTTAAGTGTTTTAGTCAATTATGTGTGCCCATCTTTTTCTATCATGATCTTATCTTTGCTACCATCGATTTCCATGTTCCTCGTCCCAGTATATCCAACATCGTAACTTCAGCAATGAAAAGGTCGAAAGTCTTTTTTAGTTTGTCTATTGATTGGAATTCAATCTATTTGCCATCAGATGCAATTAACCACTTATTTAATAAACATGTTCCTATTAAGACTGGAAGTCACAGAGTTGTCCTTGGCTTTCTCATGACATTCTTAAAGCCCTGAAAAGGAGAGATGTCTCGTACTGCCGTTGGAAACGTTTTGGGTATGCGGAAATGTTTAGTGACTTTAAAGCATCCCGTAATCTTTTTACTAAGCTTATTCAATCCTCTAAACTTAGTTATTATAATGACAGATATAATTCTGATCGTTCCTCAAAGTTTTTGTGAAAAGAAGTTTGCAATATCTGACAGGATAAGACAAGTATCTCATTTTCGGACGAACCTTAAATTCTCTACACCGATTTCACCTCACACCACTAGCCCTACGGCAGTACAACAAGATCGAGAAAATGCTTTTCAATTAAATGCAAGTAAATGTTGGACTTGAAAATATTCACCCAGACTTTATAAAAGTGCTGCTTCCTCTTATAATTCCCAACATTACAACATTACCCGTATATTTAACTCCATTATTATGACATCTACTTATCCCTGTGCCTGGAAAAGATCCAAAATCATCCCAATTCCAAAAAACGGGTCAAACTCTGAATATAGACCAATAGCTATCCTTCCCTTTTATACAAAGTTTTCGAGTGTATTGTAAGCAACCAGATCAAACAATTTATATAAGACAAACAGCTCCTTAATCCTCTAAAGTCAGGTTTCCGGTCGGGACACAGTTGCACGTCAGCTTTATTAAAAGTTTGTGAAGACATAGGTAAGACAGGCAATTGATGTCTATTATACTACTTTGATAACATTACTTGACTTTTCCAAAGCATTTGATTGTGTTACCCCTGAAATACTCTTTGATAAACTTATTTATTCATATTTGACTAGTGAACTGTCCTCGTTTCTTCCTCTTAAAAATGGTGTTCCTCAAGGATCCATTCTTGGTCCATTACTGTTCTGTCTGTTCATTAATGGCCTACCTTGTCATTTATCTCATTCTCAATTCCACAATTATGTTGACGATGTTCAATTGTACATTACTTTTCCAATTAGCATGATTGAGGACGCAATAACAAAAATGAATGACGATCTACAATGTATTTTTGAGTGGACTGCACGTAATAGCCTGTTTCTGAATCCCAAAAAAACAAAAGCGATGCCAATCGCCAAACATCAACCCAATTTCTCTGAGTTTCCTCCTATCCTTTTAAAATCTTGCCAAGTTGAATATGTCACGCATGCTAAAAATCTTGGAATCATGTTTAACAACAAATTAACGTGGGATATATGGGTATTTGCTTCGCTACGAGGACTATATATTACTTAAATAATTTTACCGTGATCTTATGAATGTAAGCCTTAGTCAACTAGAACATGATATATATCAGGTGAATTGGCAGCAGGTTTATTTCATGGTCTCAGCTGGTGACCAAGTTAGCTTTTTGCAAAATGCAGTAGATAGGTTAGGTTAGGTAAGAGTGGCTGTTGGAAATACCAACCCACTTAGGCCTATTGGCCCATTGTGATGCCACGTGGATCTGTGATCTTCTTACTACTGGAACCAGTTTGAGCTTTTAATAAAGCGTAGGAGACTGTTAACGTCTATTTTTTCTAGATCGTTTAGGTCGTTGTAGAAGAAAGCTCCTAGGTGAAGCTTCCTTCTCTGAGAGAGAGCTGGGCATGTGCAGAGTAAGTGGGGGATTGTCTCCTCCTCTTCCTCGTCCATGCAGCTTCTACAGAAATCGTTAGTAAAAGCGCCAAGCCTTCTTGCGTGCTTGCCTATGAGGCAGTGTCCGGTAATGACACCTATTATGGCGCTGAGATGTTTCCTATCTAAAAGGATCAGACACTTAGATCGACTCAGATCCAGCCTTGGCCAGATCTGTTTGGTCGCTAGACATGTTTGTCCAGCAGTCCACCTAAGGTCCGTTCTTTTGTTGGCATCTAGCTTTAGTGTTAGTTTGCACGTAGCGATTGGTATACCTATACTACATTTGTCTGGTAGGATAGGTAGAGTGGTTCCAATTTTGGCGAGTTCATCGGCTCTGCAGTTCCCTGGAATGTCTCTGTGGCCCGGCACCCAACAGAGGTGAATGTTGAACTGCTCTGCCATCTCCATGAGAGATGATCGGCATTCAAGGGCAGTTTTAGAACACAATGAGACCAAGTCCAGGGACTTGATGGCGGCCTGACTATCCGAAAATATGCGGATATCCTTTGCAGATATCACGTTTTTCTTCAGCCAGGACAGAGCTTCTTTAATCGCCAAAATTTCCGCCTGGAACACGCTACAGTGATTTGGAAGGCGGAAAGAGAGGCTTAGATTTAGCTTATCTGAGAAAACACCGCCACCAACTCCGCTGTCGGTTTTAGATCCATCTGTGTAGAGATGGATTGACTGGTCCTCCATGAAAGCATCCTCCTCCCAGAATGATCTAGAGGGGAAGCTTACATGGAAGTTTTTGTCAAACCAAAGTTCAGGTATGGTGTAATCGGTGTTCTCTGTGAGGATTCCTAATGTATTAAGAATGCTGGCGTGGCCAAATGAATTATTTGTCCACTGTTTAGTCGCATTAAGGCGAATAGCTGCAGTCGCAGCTACTTGCTTGCTAAAAATGTCGAGGGGTGTCAAGTGAAGCAGAATATCTAATGCCGCTGAGGGGGTAGACCGCAAGGCTCCGCTTGTGCATAGACATGCTGTTCTTTGGACTCTGCTTAATTTAATGCGGTTGACTGCATTTTCCAAGGCCGTCCACCAGACAACCACCCCGTAAGAAAGTATCGGTCTTATGACCGAGATGTATAGCTAGTGGGTTATGCGAGGTTGAAGGCCCCATTTGTTCCCAATGGCTTTCTTGCAAGAGAATAAAGCTATTGTAGCTTTATTGACTCTTTCTTGAATGTTAGGTTTCCAGTTTAGTTTCCTGTCAAAAATGAGACCCAGATATTTTGCTGTATCGGAGAAAGCTAAACTGGTACCGTTTATTGAAGGAGGGTCTATGATTGGAATTTTATATTTCCTAGAAAAGAGGACAAGATCAGTTTTATGGGGGTTTATTCCCAATCCACAGCGATCTGCCCAGCAGGTTAATCTGTTAAGATTTACTTGGAGGAGTTCTTTAATGGTATTTAAATGTTTTCCTGAGACGGCTATGGCAACGTCATCCGCATAGGCAATCACTCTGCTACCACCCGCTTCCAGGTATATCAATAGTTCGTTAACCACTAAGTTCCAGAGAAGGGGGGAGAGGACACCGCCTTGCGGCGTACCCCTACTGACATATCTTTTAGCAGAAGTCTCACCCAGTTTGGAGTTGATTATCCTGCTTGTTAGCATTAGATTAATCAGCTCCCCAAGTGAGCCGTCTACCTGCAGAGTTGACAGCGCAGTCGTGATTGCGGATGTGTTGACGTTGTTAAAGGCGCCCTCTATGTCTAGGAAAGCAACCATTGTGTACTCCTTATATTGTAGGGATCGTTCGATGTGGCTAGTCAGAGAGTGCAAAGCCGTTTCCACCGACTTTCCTTTACAGTAGGCATGTTGAGCCGCAGACAGAAGTCTTGGATCAACTTTAGCTCGAATATGGATATCAATCAGTCGTTCTAAAGTTTTCAGAAGGAATGATGATAGACTTATAGGTCTGAGGTCCTTTGGGACTACATGAGAACATTTTCCAGCTTTGGGAATGAATACTACATTGACTTCTCTCCATAACAGTGGAATGTGGATAAGTTCTACACAGCTCCTCATAATATTTTCCAACACTGGTAGAATAATATCTGAGGATCTCTGTAGCTCGGCAGGTATAATACCGTCCGGACCAGCAGACTTGTATGGTTTGAAGCTATGCAGCGCCCAGAGCAGTTTGTCTCTCGTAATCAGACCATGAATTTTGGTCACGGTTGCAGTAGGCTTGTTTGGGCTGCTATTGGCCGCGAGTTGGGAGCTACCTGGAAAGTGGGTGTCCAGAAGCAGGTTGAGTGATTCATCACTTGAGGTTGTCCAAGAGCCATCGGTTTTTTTCAAACAGCTGGGCATCATAGGATTTGTGGAGAGGATTTTTCTTAGCCGCGAAGCCTCAGAGGTTTCTGTAATTTTGTCGCAGAATGACCTCCAGGATTGTCGCTTTGCCTTCCTCAGTTCTTTTTTGTATAATTTGAGGGATTCTTTATATGAGTCCCAGTCGGTCACTTTTCTTGTGCTTTTTGCTGCGTTGAAAAGTTTTCTGCAGGTGTTTCTGAGCAGTCCTAGTGCCGATGTCCACCAATGTGGCTTTTTCTTGCCTCTTGGTTGAATAAGAGGGCAGGAAGCGGCCATAGCCTTATTGAGAGTCAGAGTAAATTCCCTGACTTTCATGTCGAGCTCATTGGTGTCACGCGGGGGACTTGATAGTTTAGAGGATATCGTTTCCGACAGTATTCCTCTATATTTTGTCCAATCAGTTTTCCGGTAGTTCCGGAAAGCTGGTTGGCTGGGGGGAGCATCACTCAGACTGAATTGGATGTATCTACGGTCTGAAAAGGAGTGTTCAGACGATACCATCCAGTTTGTTAGCCTTTGGGTGATGCTGTCGGAGACAAGAGTAATATCTAATACTTCTTGTCGGTTTTTTGTTATGAAAGTGGGCTCATTGCCAATATTGCAAATTAAGAGGTTAGTACTTAAAATATAGTCTAAAAGTGACTCACCTCTATCATTGATGTCGGTACTGCCCCATACCGTATGATGTGCGTTAGCGTCACATCCGATTATGAGGCCAGTTTTTTTGCCTTCCCGCTTCCAGTACCACCCTTTCTAGGTTATCACCAGGGAGAGGGCCCACTTGGTCGTGGCCAAGGTAAGCCGATGCCAACCAGTAAGAGCCTTTGGCAGTCTCTAATCTGGCAACGGTTAGGTCGGGGTCACTGAGGTTGGGAAGTAGAAATACATTAAGGCTACGTTTCACTAATATACAAGTTCTAATCTTACCTTTGTCTCTTGTATAGAGCGGAACGTATGAGGGTGTCCTAAGTCCACGAACCACGCCTTCTGCAATCCATGGTTCCTGGATTAGAATTATGTCTTCTGCGCTTTTGGAAAGACGCAGAATGAGTGCGGCCGAAGCCTTTTTTGAGTGGTGGAGATTAATCTGGAGAAATCGTATCATTGCTACAATCTTCCAGAGTCGCCTCCACCACGGTGTTGTTGAGGTCCTCCGATTCTGAAGATGTGCCCAAGAGCTCATCTTCTATCTCTGATCGTGTAGAACCTCTAATTGTTTCGTCATCGGTTTCCATTTCCGACAATGTGTCAGAAGAGGAGACCGACGGCTTGGTAGTCACCTCGGACAGATTGAAGTCGTCGCTATCCAATTCTGGAAAGGATATCGACGCTCCAAGATCCAAGGTTGTGATATCGGGTGTTAAAGGAGGAGGAGGTTGCTTATCAGCATCCAGCTCATCCTTTTTGTACACCCTTTTTAAAAATCACGTACCACTTAAACGGAAGTTAGTACGTAATGACAACAGTTCGTGGTTTACAGTTGAAATTCAGGATGCCATGAAACTGAGGGACCTGGCTTATAAACGTTGGAAACGCTTTCGTCTCGCGGAATTTCACGATATTTTTTGTGTCTTGCGAAACAAAGTGCGTGCTAAAATCAGGGAAGCGAAACGCCGACTGTATACGGTGAAATTCGATAAAAGCCTTGCACCTAAAACCTTGTGGAAAAATATTCGCGAGCTAGGTGTTGGCCGTCAGAAAGCAGAGCTTCCTGAAAACATCAACGTAGATGCTCTAAACGCTGAATTTGCCAAAGTTCAGTGCTCCTCACCAAATGCCTTAGTACCAGATACATTCGAAATATTGAGTGACCGTAACTGTGACAATGAATTTTTTTTTCAAAGATTAAATTATGCAGATGTTGTAGGAGCTATATTGGATATCAATTCTAAAGCTGTTGGTTGTGACGAAATAAATCCAGAATTCATTAAGATAATTTTGCCTCATATTCTTCCAATACTTACACATATATGTAACACTATTATATTAACTTCATTTTTTCCGATTGCTAGGAAATTTGCAAAAGTTGTTTCAATACTCAAAAAACCTGCTACCCGTCTTTCACCACCCGAATATAGGCCGATCTCCATTCTCTCCTTTCTGCCTAAGGTACTTGAAATAATGTTACACAAGCAGATGTCGACTTTTATTAAAAATAACAAGCTTCTGAATCCGCATCAGTCTGGTTTTAGAGAATATCATAGCTGCACATCATCCATCTTAAACGTAGCCGACGATATCAGACAGGCAATGGAGAGTGACCAGGTGTCCTTTCTTTGCCTTCTTGATTTTTTAAAAGCATTCGATACAGTCAATCACAAAATTTTGATCTCAAAACTGAGAGATCAATTTCGTTTCACAAAAAGTGCTGCTGATGTTGTCGTACCTTTCTGACCGGAGACAAGCTGTTGTTGCTGGTAAAAACTCGTCCCGTTTTCTAAATTTATTGCCAGGAGCGCCCCAAGGATCTATTCTCGGCCCTCTATTGTTCAGTGTATTCATAAACGATCTTCCGCTTGCAGTCACAAATTCAGCAATTTACATGTATGCCGACTATGCACAAATCCGCCTGAGCTGCAAGCTTGGAATGTTCGAGGACGGGGCCCAACAACTCAACAATGACCTTAAAGCCATTGCTCACTGGTCCGAAAAGAATAAGCTCTTTTTAAACTCAAAAAAATCTCAATGCATGATGCCCATCATCACATACGGGTGTCAGATTTTCTGTTGTCATAATACTCAAACTAGACGAAACCTAATTGTAGCCTTTAACAACATAGTCCGGTACGTGTACAATCTTAAACGGTTTGACCACATATCGGCCTACTCAAAAAACATCCTGGGATGCAACCTATATGCATACATGAAATACTGTTCCCTTAACACATTAAATAATTTACTGATTAATAAAGAGCCACTGCACCTCTATGAAAAAATAGAATTTTGTATATCCAATCGCTCTTATATTTTTATTCAACCGAGATTTAATTGTAACAGCTCTGAGCGCCAATTTGTTGTTTACGTCATCAGGCAATGGAACTCCCTACCCCTCTTCATTAGGAACCAGACAATTCGAGAGGGTGGTATTTAGATTTTTGGCTGATAATAATATTTAAGTAGGTCCCCTTTTAGATAAGAATGCTTCTCTTTCATTTCCTAAAATGTGTTTAATCAAATAAAATTTTAGTTTAAATGTCTATTCTAATATGAATTATGCTTGAACCAAAATATGTAAAATCAATCAATCAATAAATGAAATGAAATGAAATGAAATGAAGTTAAGTTAAAATTAGTTAAAGCTCCAATAATCCCAATCATATCGTATGGATGTGAGTTGTTTGCCGATCCTGACTTCAAAAACTAAACGTTGCTTTTAATTCAATTGCCAGCTTTGTATTCAATCGTCGTAGGTTTGATCATATCTAAGGTATTATTTAATTAATATTCAATATCAGTATCTAGGTTATTTAATTTGTATTGTTGCGATTTTTAAATGCGTACTTTCCATCAGACCCGATTTCTTCGAGTATTTTTGGCTGGCCTTTTAAGAATTCGTAGAACTCAAGGCACGACATTTTTATGTTATACCTGACGTACAGAAGGTCTCTCAACGTTATAATGCTTAAACGAGTTTTATTGGTGGACCATATTTCGTTGATTAGAGAGACACTCTCTCGACGGTGGCCGAAGTGAGCGGCAAAGAGAAAATATACGCCTCGATTTTTAATAAATGATTGTAAGGAATGTTCTTATTTGCGAAGTGTTGAAAGCATTCCACCCATCGTTGGTCAGTAGCAACGCTATTTCTTCCCATTGTTGAATCTTTTCGCCAGTGACATATTTGGACAAAAAAGTAAATTGGTCGAATAATGCAGTATCGCACGTTTCGATGTCAAATCTATTCTGGCGGTTAGTAGAATTTAGATCAAACGAAGATCGAAAGGTGGTCAAACTGAACAATCCAATTCTGGATGTATTCGACGCACTCCGCTAATAGGCAAATTGAAAAAGAAAACAAAACAAAAAACATCAGAAACAGCTAACACTCAATATACTCGTAATATTAAAAATGTTAATAAGAACCGTTAAATGGTCGAGTTATTATGAGCACTTGTTTTTTTGTTGCGGTGTCATCATCAACTGCAGCTATTTCAATTGCTTTTTGCACGGCTGTGGACAGAAAATTATTTTTATGTCGCGATTCTACGAAAACATTGAGTGCATTTCCAACTTCAATTTCATTCAATTTTAAGTCCCATTTACAATACTGCGAGATGCGATACGAGGGCTCTCGCATTCGGACATCGGACGTCTGTTTACAATGATACGTCAAAACGCAACGAACAATTGTCAAGTGAAGTGCTAATCATGGGAAAAATAACCCGAAAAACTATAATTTGTGTCTTCACAAATAATTAATTGAAACACCACTCACAAATGACAAGCTCAAAATGAAAATAAAAAAAAATTTATCTGTCGTGCATTGCGAGATGCGAGAGTTTTCCAGATTTTCGAAATTGACTGCGATGCTTGCTGCGAGACTCGTATTATTGGAAACAAACACATTGAAGTACATGTTACGGAATTATTTTTGACAGTTGATGCGCTCTCTTTTTCGAACAACGTATCGCATCTCGCAGTATTGTAAATGGGGCTTTACTGTACGATTGAAGAGTGCTGCCTACAAAAATGAATTTAATGAATCAAGGAGTCGATGGAGATGTAGACATATTTTTTGAATTATGTACATACTTGATCGCGAAGAAATAGCAGCCAAATTTTCGCCAACGGTTCCTTAAAAAAGTTTTTCAACAACACTGGACTGCTACAGTTGTTCAGAAAAAAAAATGTTTTAATCCGTCGAAAATAAATCGAATCGGCAGCCGAGAGTAGACCCAAAAATCGAGTTTTAGAGTAGCCAATCAATTTTTGGTATTCGACATCGACTGAATCGTAAAATTCCTTTACTTTTGCAACTCGCACAGTGAACAAGTAGACATGTGAATATATTTTTACTAGGACACATTCTAACCCAGTCGTTCGCAGATCTCCGCGGAGGATAGATGTGTCTCGGCTTCTTGAAGTGAAAAAGTGAAAAAGTTATTTTCCTAAATATAATTGGTCGAAATTTTATTGGTTGACTCGGTAGCCAAGAGGCTAGCGGTGTCGGTTAACAAATCGTGGGACGTGAGATCGATCCCCGGCCAAACAAACTTTTTTTTTTCTTTTTTTTTGGCTGAAATTGTGTTAAACATAGTGATTCAAAACAAAACCTAAAAATCACGTGATGGATGGTGGAGAGCGTTCCGCTCTTCCCATAACAGGAGCAAAAGGCAACAATAATGTTGGCGGTGCCGTGGCGAAAGCCATCAAAAGGAGGAAGAGGTTGACAACCACTCTTAATTTGACAAAAAAAAAAGGTGCAGTTTTGACAGTTGAGATAGATAAAACAACACAAAGTATTACGAGGGGGCAATAAAAACTTTGCCTCTCTAGCGGCATCTGAGTCGGAAGACGAGGATGAATTAATAAACGACATTACCAGCAGCATACAAAAGCTGGAGGAAAAAGTGCTTGCTATTAAGCAAAAACAAACAGCAGGCAGGCAAAGGGAGGAATTAGAAATAGCGAGCTCCCAACAACAAAAGCAAAAACAACAAATGCAGCAACAACAAACCCAGCAGCAGAAGAAACAACAACTGCAGCAAATAAAACAGCAGCAGCAGAAACAACAGCAGCAGCAAAAACAGCAACATCTGCAAAAACAACAGCTGAAACCACTGCAGCTGAAAAAACAGCAGCAGCAACAACAACAACAACAACAGCAGCAGCAGCAACAACAAAAGCAACAGCAGCAACAACAGCAGCAGCAGCAGCAGAAGAAGAAGAAGGAGAAGGTGCCTCCTATCAACACCTATAAATTAGAGGTAAATGCAACCAAGGACCTTTGTAAGTTGGCCATTGGTAATAATTTTAAAATTATGAGATTGGGGAACGATCGCCATGCCATCCACTGTAACACAGTGGAGGGCTACGCGAAAGTGAAAGAGCTCCTAAAGGAAACGACGACGGAGCACTACTTCCTGAGGAGATCCTGGCACTGCTCAAAGAGAAGGAGTGCGAAGGACTCAAGTTTGTGGGGGTAAAGCCGTTTACCACAGCTAGAGCCACGCGGGAGAAACAAAGTCTGCCGTTCTTCCTGGTGCAGCTCAGTCCCGAAAGCCGTCTGAATAGTATCAATGGAGTATCAATGTCCTAGTCTACCAGGTGATTCACAGGGAAAAACTAAAAAGGAGCGAAGGCGTTATAAATACAATGCGTTCGCTGCCAGAGGTTCGGGCACGCCGCGTCGAACTGCCAAATGCAGCCTCGATGCCTGAAGTGCGCTAAGAACCACAGTTCCGAAGAATGTGCTCTGGGTGTTGGAGCATCCGATAGGTCGCACCTCTCGTGCGTGTTATGTGGAAACGTGCGACGCACCGCAAACTATCGGGGTTGTCCTAAGTTCGCTGACATTAAGAAAGCAAAACTGGCTCGGCAGCAGAAGGTGGAGGTCAAACGTTCACCTGTTAGGTTTCAAACACCAGCCGTCACGTCCCAAATTTCCTACACCCAAATGGCGTCAGGTAGGGGGGCAAGCGACTGTTGCTTCTCCGGCGCCGATGCCGAGAACAACGGAAGCTGCACCTAACATGCTGGCCATCTTGCTCGCAATCCAACGGCAGATGGCTCAGCTGCAAAAGCTGGTTCAAGAACAGGCCAAGCGGGTGGATAAGACCTAGACGCTGCTGCCGGGCCTAACGCAACACATGCCGTAATTTGTACGCAGATGGTGGAGCAAACTTTGAAGGCCCTTGCGGTGAATGTTAATACTGCTTTTTCGACATCTGAGGCTGGAATCGGGGGAGAATTATTTTATAATCGGCGGGGATTTCAACGCTAGACACAGACATTGGGGAAATAATTTGCCAAATACTAGAGGGAACCTACTACTCGATTGGTGGGGTCAGCACGATGTCATGTACAGACTCGGTCTTAAAGCGACGGATAACCCGTCATTTCCCAGAGGCGGGTCTTATTTGGATCTACTGCTGTACGACGAACGTATACGACTGACAGGTACGAATTTACAAACATTAAACTGTCTGCGCACATTCGTGTATGACAGCGACCATTGCGGTTTTAGCACCGAAATTACGGTTCCCCACGAAATTGCGGAATTGGAGGAGTTTGTCCAAAGATATACTTACAACTACAGTAAGACTCAATGGACACGCTTCTCCGCAACCTTGACTAGAGCGCCCTACTCCAACACGCTCCACCCACCGTCCAATAGGAATTTGTCAAACGAGGAGATCGACCATTACCTAAAACAAATGGACGAGACAATTAAACAAACTATGGACACTAAAATACCGCGGTATCGACGTACGACTAACGAAGACCTGTTCCGCAATCCTACTATTGACTCACTGCACCGACAGAAAAGTAGACTTCTGTCAAGACTCAAAAACTTGTACAGACAGTTAACTGACAAACAAGATTCGGAGATTAGGACGCTGAAGTCGTCGATTAAAAATGTGCAAAAGTTAATAAAAGAAAATTACAGAATTGCTGTAAGCTCATAGTGGAACAACAAGGTTCGGGCTGTAAACACCAGCAACCCGAACATGTTTCCGCAAATCAATAAACTATTTCGGAGAAAAAATCAAAACGACCTTCAGTGTCTTAAAATAGCCCGGACAACAGACAACGAACGGTTACTGACAATAGCAGGTATTGATCCAAATGAAGCCGCTGACGATGACGACTTCTTTGTGATCGAGGATCCGCAGGAGAAGGTTGAGACCATATGGGCGACTTTCCAGGAAGTATACTAGGCTATTGATATCATTATCCCTAATCATGACCTGGACAGTCGCGTCTTGGTGCACGAATTCTGCATTTGAAATGAAATAGGGAACTGGCGACCCGAGGGCTCTGGTTTCACCCGGTTCTCCGACGGAAATATGGCAAATAATGTCATTTCCAGAGAGGGTGACCTACCCCCGTTCATTTCGAAGGAAGAACTCCATGAGATCTTCGACACAATCAGGGCTAAGAAATCAGTGGGGACCGATGGTATTCCGAACATCGTGCTTCGACATCTTCCTCTATAGTTCCGGATAATCAATTCGGTTTTAAGGCGGGACCTGATATCTCACATGCCGCGTCTAAACTATTGTCCGATATCTAATGGAATAAATGCAAAAAACAATGTACTGGTGCCTGCCTTGTTGACTTAGAGAAGGCTTTCGACACCGTATGGTTAGAAGGTCTTTTCTATAAGCTGACTAGGCTGGGGATCAGTAAACCACTCTTGTACATTCTTTATAATATGCTAACTAACAGACAGTTCATCGTGAAGAATGGTGATGTGAAATCTGTTGGAATATTTCAAATTAAAAATGGTCTTCAGCAAGGCGCGGTCAATTCGCCGATCCTGTTCAACATTTTTACAAGCGACTTGATAGGTTCACTTTCCCATACTATTGCGTACGCAGACGATTTGATAGCGTACAGAACAGGTCCAAAAATCGAGGTCATTAATATTCTCTTACAGCGTGACTTACGATAAGATGATCTTGCGATGACTGGAAGTTGAAAATCAACTTTCAGAAGTCGGAAACCATTCTCTTTAGGACGCCGTTGTCTGGAACCTCTAGGGATACCAGAAAAAATTGGCGAAAGTTCACTATCATTGGACAACACGGACAACGTCTTGCCTGTCGAAATTTAGTCAGATGCCTTGGAATCTGGCTAGATCAGTTTCTGTATTTTGGCAAAAATGTATTTTGGCCAGAGCTAAAGGCGCTTTTGCCCTTACAAAGAGACTGTTTTATAGCAGCCAACTCAATGCGAGGGTAAAGGTAATCTGCTACATGGCCCTTGTCAGGCCCATGCTGGTATTTGGTTGTCCCGTGTGGTTCAATGTACGAGCAAGCTTAATGGAAAAGATTCGGGTGTCTGAGAGTGCTCGTCTTAGGGCTTGACTTCGCTTGTACAGAACACCAGAGTCGGAGTACAAGAAATTTTATCCTAATGAGGTCCTTTACAACAGGGAGAACCTAATACGAGTGGACAACTTCGTAATTAAGCTGACTCGAAGGCACATTGCAAGAGCAATGACTCCGACGAATAACCTAATATCTGGGGCTTACTACCCCAATTATCTTTACCACGAGAGAGAGCGCTCTGACGGCTTCGTTCCACCGGAAGCATTCCTCTACCTAGATCAGAAAGGGTTGATCCAGGATATATCAGCGGTCCCGTTAATCTTCCATGTCGCTCGGACAGCTGGGGACAGGCGACTCAACTACAAAAGAGAGTCGCACATGGCAATGTGGATCGACTCAGGTTCAGTAGGGGGGTGGGGAATCGCGATAAGAGGGATGTCGTTCGGCAGCGCCAGCATTTCTGGTGGTTGAATGATGGGGAAGATGATTCGTCGTCGTTTTCGTCAATTACGGACCAGCCTCACTAATGAGGTAGAGCTGACCAATTTATTTGCTCTGTGAATAACAGTGGCCAGCTTACATAGGTTTAGGTTAGCATTTAAGAAACATATACATATATCAGTGTATACAAAGGTGTATACTGATATATGTATATGATTGTGTATAATATCTATGTGTGTTTATGTGTGTATTGTGCATTTAGGTTAGGTAGGCTAAGGTTTATTTTAAGTTAGATACAAAGCTTTTATAAAAAATAAAAAAATGTCCATATGCTAAGTTTTTGTTAACAAATTTTTTTCTTAGCCTATATAGTATAGGATAAGAAATAAGTATTCTTAAATAAAATGTAAATGAAGTCGAAAGACATAGATATAAGTATTCAGAGTAGCTTAGAGTGCCTGTGTGGGGCCAGTAAGTTAGCATAAGATTTTTAAGTAATTGTAAGCTAGCATTTAAGCATTTTTTGTTAGTATGTAAGAGTTAATGATTAAGTAAATAAAATGCATTTAAAACTGAAAAAAACTGGACATGTTCTAAGTAAATTGGTATTTGGTCACATTCTTTCTATTCTAATTATTCCCTGATATAGGTGATTTAATTTGTAGAATGTGTTTTCAGTACCACTACGATCGCGATTGCAAAAATTGCATGGGGCGTTATCTCCACAGAAAGCAGCAATTTTACGTTTGATGTCGAACCTCCATTCAACAAAGCGACGATGACGTCAGATGTCTCACCGCCTTCAGACGTCAGCTCAGCGTATTTTGACGCCTTCATTTTCCGAAAAGTAGCGAACCAGAACGGGAAATATTTTAATGTTTCCATGATTAGATGCGCCTGTGATCAATGTGACAAAATGGCAGTTTGCTAAATCTTTTTGTAGTTCACGAAAAATATATTATGGTGCAATAACACCCGTTGCAATGGACTCACACTTTGTGCGTGCTCAAGTGAACTTCGTCAAACCAAAAAAACGGCGAATAATTTTGGACGCGATGTCAGCAGAACGAAAACTATGGTTTTAACGAATTACATGGCATGCCTACACGCCCTCGCAAGCTGCTATTTCCCAATCAGATTTGCTCAGCGTTGCACTTTTGAAGTATTTCGTCATTCGTTGACTGGATGAAGCGGCAATCTGTGCTTTTTGGTGAGTTGCCGATTTTAAGTGCGGTTCAATATGCAATTTACCACCATGACAAATATTAAATTCGATATTTCACACATTGCAGCGAACATCACTATAGCTCTTCGTTTTTTTAATAAAATTATATTTTTCGCTTAAGCTCTCGTTGAGCCCATTAATTCCACGCTTTCTCGGCATTTTATTCGGCCAATTTTAATCTCACAAAAAACAATTAATATACACTCCAGAGACAGGTCATAACTAGATATTCAACTTTCCAGGCTGTTTTCTAGTGCCTACAAACTATTTTCCAATAAAACTCGGCAAATCACACGTGCTTTCATTTACTCTCATTTTCTTTACAAATGTGGGTGAGCTCAGGAATTCCACGTCAAATACCCCTCCAAACATCGAATTAAACGTCAATTTACGGTTTTTTTAAATTTGGCGCGGAGCTTGTTCACTAATAACATTTATTTTTTAATGCATACCATATTTAAAATTAATAGAAACCTTTAAATAAACAGAACTATGAATTATTGTGTTTTTAGAAATGATGTTTTAACAAAGTCAGTACATAGTATTTTGAAATAGTTAGACTATTGCTGCATTACATGAAGCAATTAAAGTATAATTAGTGTTAATACCGATTCTTAGTTTTTTATAATAATTAAAAATGCTTGGTTTGCAAAACGTTATAATTATTGTATATATTTTTACCAATTTAGATGACAAGACAAGATGTTTAGTGGTTGGCGGTCAACAGCAAAGAGAACGAATTAAAGTATGCCCTTGCTGCACAGTGCTGTGCGAAAGGCAAGTACGAGTACAAAGAGAAAATAGAAAAGGTTAATACATATGTTTGTACATGATACGTTGCGGCTAAGCCTTTAAGTTAATTCGATAGTTTTTAAGTGTAAATATTTTTGTGGTTGCGTTGCATTTCATAACATTCAGCCCCCCTCCGGTCTTTCAGCAAAATGAAGTGGTGCGACCTTGGCTATAGGTCGAAGATAGTTGCCAAGTTTGGTGCGGACAGTGACCACTCTGGTATTGTTATCAGTTACAGGATGTACCTTTATAATTCGCCCGAGAATCCATTTAGAGGGTGGTAGGTTGGGTTCCTTAAAGAGTACAACGTCATTCACATTCAAATTGGGTTGAACGTTCTGCCATTCTGCGGATGGTTCTCCGTCGGATATTTGCCAGCGAATTTAATACGCATTAAATTTTTGTGAGGAGAGTGTACATTTTTTCACACGTCAGTTTGTTGTCACCGATGACTCGTTTCCATTGCATCTTAACAGACCTTATACCCGCCTCCCACAAACCGCCAAAATGAGGAGTGGAGTGAGGTATAAATTTCGAGGTGATGTTATCTCGCGAAAGATGTTCCGAAACGATGGTGTTGTCCTGCTGACTGCGAATAAGATCGAACATTTCTCCTAGCATGCGTTTGGCATCATGGAAATTAGTGCCGTTGTCGCTCCAAATTTCCTTAGGTTTTCCACGACGTGCAACGAAACGATCCAGGGCTAGCAAAAAGGCGTCCGGTGATAAGTCGCTGACCAACTCAAGGTGAATTTCTTTTGTCACAAAGCAGACAAATGGTGATATATAGGCCTTAACGAATTTAGGGTTTCTACCACGATTCAAACGCAAGGTTATGGGGCCGTCATAATCACAACCGACTTTACTAAAAGGTCTACAAAGGCGAATTCCTTCTTTCTGCAAGTTTCCCATTAGCTGTGTTGACGCATTCAAACGTTGCTGGAAGCACACAACACAGTCATGGACTAATTGATTGAAAACGTTAGACTAGTACCAGCGTGAAGATGATGTTTATGTATGAATTGCGCTATAAGCCTTGATATGGGATGTGATTTGCACAGAATAATAGGGTTTTTTTCATTATATGAAAGTTCCGAATTCTGTAACCGACCACCGAAACGAAGCACTTCGAAAGAGTCAAGAAATGGGCTTAGTGATACGAGTTCATTTCGCTTTGGCAATATTTTACCTCTTTTGATTCTGTCGATTTTAAAGGCAAATAAAAAACACCGGCGGCGCTTTGTCCGAGCACGAAATAAATATGCGACGATTCGATAACATTTAGACCAACTAGACGAATTATGTAAAAGAGTTTCCAAAATGTTAGTTGTGTTAATATTGGATACAAATACCTTAGATTTTGCTATACTTCTCTCTTTAGCCATAGCCATTCTGGCCCATTCCACCAGATTTTAAGTGATGACAAAAACGATGGATTAATCCCCCGAGAAGCGACGTCTTCTGGATTACTAGCGGAGCAAAGGTGATTCCACAACTTACGAGGCATTGATGACAGAATTTCGGACGTCCTATTGCCGACAAAAACTGACCACATTTTTGGAGGTGCCGACAACCAGTGGAGCATAATAGATGAATCTGTCCAGGCAAAAAGATTAATCTGATCTTGCTGCAAAGAAATCTTAATTTTGTTAATTAGACGAGTTAAGAGAAGGGCTCCACAAAGTTTTAAACAAGTAAGTGAAATAGTTTTGATTGAAGCCACCTTACTTTTCGCTGCTACCAATGTTACCGAAATCGATCCATCCATGTTGATGCTTCTGCAGTAAACTCCTGCTGCGTATGCATCACGAAAACCATGAAAATCCCAATTTTTGTTTGTTGGACCACATTGGCCTGGCAATAGGCAGGGACTCGAGGATATGAAGTTCTTGATGTATTCGTGTCCAACGTCTAGCAAGTTCTTCCGGAATTTGTTCATCCCAATTGATCTTCTCCTTCCAAAAGTCTTGCAGAAGAATTTTGACGGATACTACCACAGGTGCAACGAAACCAATGGGATCAAATATTCGTGATGCTTCCGACAGGATTCGACGTTTTTTTGATGTTTGTAGTGGTGTCCAAGAGAACCCTATAGGAGAAGCAATCCTGGGATGGACACCATAGCAAACGGAGAACCATGACAGCATTAGAATCCTCAAAATCAATAGGTAAAATCTCACGTTGCACCTCCGGTAAAAATAATAACAATGGCCAGCAGTTGGTGGTCCATTTCCTCAAATGGAATCCAGCAGATTTGAGCAATTCAACCAATTCTGCGTGAAGGTTACTCAACTCGCCGATTGTATCTGCTTCAGTGATTACGTCATCAATTTGGTATATTTAGGTGTACCGAAGCTTTGTTTTGTACACGGCGCCAAATTTCGGTACTGTACCAGTGGTCACCTTAATCATATCTCATCGGAAGCTTTTCAAATTCTCGGAAGTAAGTTTTGAGATTTATTCAAATATCGGTGCTGTTCTCTAGTTTTCAAAATTATTCAAAAAGAACAAAACTATCTGTTTTATATAATTAATTTTTGTCCTAATAATCGCTACTCCTGCTTAACATCTCGCAGGCAATTTTTTATTTATGCTATCACGCTATGGAATAATCTACCCAATTATGTCAGGTCTACTATCTAAATTGAAACTGATTTGTCTTTTTTAATGATTATTAATTTACCTTGGTTGCTTAACTTTATTTGTATTGTTATTTATTTTTTTTTTTTTTGCTTTAATTAATTAAAATTTTCTTTGTATACTTTTGCACATTGTGTTGTAGATGGTACGCCAAAGAGGGTCAAACAAAAGATGATACTGTGCGTTTAATAGTTTTTTTCGAACTGAACTTTATTTCGAGATTGACAAATTTATACATTACATACAAACAGTTGTTACATTTGCATCATACGATAGTAAATACATAAATGTAATACATCAATATAATGAATGTTAATACATAAGGAAATACGTTATTACGACTATAATGATAATTGAGTGGAATTTTCGACTACAATTCGGCCATTCCTGATCTTAAATCGCCTCGATTTACATGAATATTAATTATTTGATATTTTCAACACAAAATGACTTTAAAAAAATATATAATACTAGTTAAAAGCAATATGAACGCGGTGGCTTTCAAATATCGTAAGTATCTCATCGGGAATGAAACACAACCAATTCCATAAAATGATTTTCTTATATATGTACATACATACATACTTGCAAGTTTTCTAAATCTTTTATACGATACCTATCGTTAGGCAATACTTCGCATATTTCATACGGACCTTTGTATTTAGGCAATAATTTTTTATTGACACCTGCAGTAGTGACAATATTTTTTAACTAGAACATAATCACCTACTGAATTTTATTTTTCTCTTGATTGTGCATGATTCTAAAATTTGCCTTTTCCCTTTCCTTAACTATGTCTATTGGGTCTTTTTGCAAATTTCCATGGTCTAAATACTCGCGGACCATATCATTGCTTCGCCTCGTTGGAGAATACCAAAAAGCAATACACTTGGACATACACCTGTGATCCTGTTAAAGGTGTTGTTTATGGAGAATTGAATTTTATCCAAATGTTTTGACCACTCGGATTCTTTTTCTTTTGATAACATAGCCGTCAAGAGCCTGTTTATCCTCTTCACCTGTCCATTTGATTGAGGAAAATGGGTGGCTACTTTTATATGTGTCACATCAACATCTTTATAAAATGACAGAAATTCATCAGAGGTAAAACAAGAACCCCTATCCAAAATCAATCGCTTTGGTCGGCTGTAATTTGAAAAATAATTTTTTAAACTCTGAATGACTTCTCTAGAACTTGTCGTCTTCAGTGAATAAAGCTTGGTAAATTTAGTGAACGCATCCACTATCAGAAGAATATATTTCTTCAGATTTTTCAGGTTTGTTACCCTTTGGAATACTATGTAGTTCACCTTCCCTTTTTCCCGATGGAACCGCGAAGTAAATACATTTTAGACATGACTTGATGTAGTCTCTGATTTTCTGCTTCATCGACGGAAACCAATAGGTCTTTCTAAGATGTTCGAATACTTTATCCGCACTCATATGACAAAGTCCATCATGATGAGTTTGGATAATATTTTTTTCCATTTTCTCTGGAACATAAAAAGCAACTTTCTTAAAACAGCAAAATGTTCTTCTTTGGATTCAATGGCTATGGGTAAATCATCAATGTAAACGAGTAATTTACCTTCTGCTATTAAGTCTTTAAATCCCGTATTAATATAACGCTGGAAGGTTGCCGGCGCGTTTTTAAGGCCAAACGGCATACAAAGAAACTCGAACTGGCCTATAGGCGTAACAAACGATGTTAACTTGATGGATTCTTCAGCCATCTTGACGTGATGAAACCCATTTTTGAGATCTAGTAATGAAAAGTATTTTTTATTTCGTAGCCTATCCAGATGATCCTCGATTAGGGGAAGAGGGTAATTGTCTTTTTGTGTTACGCTATTTAATTGCCTATAGTCTACACATAAACTTAACGTTCCGTTTTTCTTTTTGGTCAAAACAATCGGAGAGGCAAAGGGAGAACTACTTTCGCGTATTATTTTTCGGTCCAATAAATCATTCAAAATTTTTCTTAATTCAAGTGTATGAACGTATGGTAGTCGCCGCGGTGCGCAATTAAAATTCACATTTGAATAGCACAATTTTCATTTCGTAGGGAATATTCGGAATAGAATTGATTTGTTTCATAATATCATAAAGGCGTTGTCTATCTTCCTATATAAGATTATTGTTAATCCTCAAATTATAATCATTTTTATCATAACAAATATCTATATTCAAAATAACTTTCGCGAAACTATCGTTATGCAAATCCGTAGAATTGTTGTCATATTTGTCATTGAAACTATCGTCACATTTATCTAAATTGTTTAAATTTACATAATTCTTAGAGTCATTTGTCATATAATTTGTAGAATAGTTAGCATTATTTGTTAAATTGTTTTCATAATCATTAGCATAATTTATTAATTTAATTTTAGAATTTTCAACATTTAATTTAATATTACTGGCTCGTAAAAAATCTCTGCCCAGAACAACAGAGTTAGCCATTGTTTTATTTTTTACCACATGCAACATGCAATTTACCGGTCTATCACTTACATAAATAACACATTCGGCTTTTCCTAATATACATCCAATTTTGTTCCCTTTATTCCAAAATACTGGCTACGGTCATGTTCTAACGGCAGGATTACAAAAGGTGGTATGAACTGTTCCTGTATAAAACTTATGGGACTGCCTGTGTCTACCATTGTATTTGCTTTAAATTCGAAAACATCATTAGTAAAATTATTGAAAAATTTTTACTTAACATCAAGTGTGAAATCGTCGTTAAATGTCTTCGTCATTACATTTTCCTCTTCTGGTTGAACTTCAGGCTGCTGGAGCAAAAGAACTGCTGGTGCGTTTGTTACAGGCGAAGTGTCCGTGCTTACCACACTTGTAGCAACTTCCTCGCTCTCGTCGTGCCTTCTGGCAGCTTCTAGCAATATGTCCAGCCTCGTTGCAATTGAAGAACCTGTTGTTCTGTAGTCGCTGGAGGTTGCTACCACTGCTGGAGAAGATGTTATATTTTCTGCGGCGTAATATTTCATCTTCTGGTATTTCTTCAGCATTTGTTTCAAATCGTCGATACTTCTTGCTGTAAGCAGGAACTGTTTGTTACATAAAGTATCAGGAATTCCTTTAGTAATATAATGCATAAGATCTTCGTCTTCGATTTCTGCATTGAATGCGATCTCTTGCATGGCCAATGTATATTGATGAATACTCTCGTCATTTCTCTTCCTCCGGTTCCGTAGAATATCGTGAACACCAGCCGATGTGATCACTCGGTGAAACTCTTATACAAATTTTGATTTCAACTCCGACCATGTGGAACAACGGTATAAACGGAGAAATAATTTAGCGGTTCCTTCCAAACTTCTTCTTGCAAAAATAACGATTGTTGCTCTTTCCACTTGTGCAAAGACCTTGCCACCTCGAAACTCCGCACCCATTGTTTAATGGAGAGAAGTGAGGCACAATGTCTTCGATGTCTTTGTATGTGATTGAACACGTGGAGCTTTCGGCTGGTCGACATAAAGCTGAAAGTTTTTCTTTGAGAGCCAAAATTTCCTCTTGTTTTTTTATTCTGTCGGCGAGCCTATCAATTTCGATTTGGAGATCATCATCTTCCTGCGTGATAGATGCTACTTCATCCTGGATGTTGAAGAAATGTGCGCTGATTTCAGATTCGTCTAACTCAGTAACGTGTTCTTGTAACCTTAGCTTCAACTCTGCCTTGTTACCATTACTTTGAAGACCGAAACTGGTTAATTTTTCCTTTAATTGGGCAACCGTAGCCTCTTGGATAAATTGTTCGACCCGTGCTGCTGCCATATTTTTGTGTTTTTTTTTTTACACGCGACAGATTATAAAATTATTGCTTAACACGTAATTAGTAATATGCGGACTGCACTAAGTTTTTTTTCTACTTGTTTAACAGATCCAACTTCTGATATGTAGATGGTACGCCAAAGAGGGTCAAACAAAATATGATCCTGTCCGTTCAACAATTGGTTTCGAACTGAACTTTATTTCGAGATTGACAAATTTATACATATGAACAGTTGTTACATTTGCATCATACGATAGTAAATCTTCATGTAAAGCGGTTTTTTTTTAATCAATAAGTACAAAAAAAAATACAAGTATTGCGATGGGCAGCTATTGATAATTGCCTTGTGGCAAGTACCTAAAGTACAAAAGAAGAGCAACACATCGAAAACAGAAAATTAATAGAAGGCTGTTTGATTTGATTCTCGTGGAATATCTCACAGCTATCGATGCAGGCTGTGTAAGTAATTGATAGCCGGCAATGCCCTGACAGGCAGAGTGTAATCCTGAAGACCAATATCCAAACTAAAGATCTACCTGCACAAAGCTGACGGATCAAATGGACTCACTACTGAACTAATTAAGGATCACTGTTCCTTATACTCGTAAACCAAATCTTCTGCGAAATATGATCCGATTAACAGGGACCTTTTCTCTGCCCATTGGTTCACAGAACCAAGCTGATTCAGGTCGTGTAATGGACCGCCGAAGGTCAAACTAACTCCCATCAATATTAAGTTTAAATGGTACACTATGAGAAAAACCAGAGCGATTCATTGCTTCTCTTGGACTGTACTTTGCTGTGCTAGCATGTGCTCACTGATCTGAATACTCACGTGGTTAAGTCATTCCAACGGATATGTTTTTCTTCTCGAAATCCTAACTGAATAAGCATTCAATTCATTATTTAAGATAAAATCCATAATTACCTCGAATGAGCAATTAAAATCACCTAACCCACTATCACAATTAATTTGCCCGCAAAGGCGACCGCTCGTTCTTCAAAGATGCGTTACTCCCTATTCTTACCCAGCACTCATTTAATTAATCACCGCTCAAATTCATTTTGTGTCAACCTCGACCCATAATTTCTAACCCAGAGAGACACACTCTCCAGGGCTAAAAGAAGACACATTATCAGTCTTCAGCCCGTTTAGCTAATTGTAATAATAATTGCCCGAGACAAAGCCAAAGTACAATGCTTTCATGTTTATCATTTAGTCTGGCAGAGCTTGGTACTCCTGAAGACAGAAACCGCTGTCGTCACACGATGGAACCTTGTCACAATGGAGTAACACCCCCCTCGTACATATTTGTCTAATAAAATTCCGTTCCCGAAAATAATTTGTGTTGACAGGAATGTATGGCTGCAGAACCTTAGCACCCATTTCTAGGTAAGAACATCACCACCTTCACCATAACCACCTACACAGGTGATGAGCACAATGACTTCCGTAAGAAGGGTGGCTCATCCGTGACACTATATCATACCAGGGTAGGAGCGAGACCAAGAACATCCTGTGTGACAGACAATCATTAGAGGGCACCTGGATTCGGTGGTCGGGGTGCGAGAAGGGTAGAAAATTCGTTTCCACTAATTTAATCGAAGAAAACTGTTATTAACCAGAAGACAGGAGTAGATGAGACATCTTGGGATAGAATGTGAGTAGATACGACTATCCCCATAGAGAAGTAGTCCTTGGTACTTGGCTCACTGTTTGTTTGCGTTGCTGCCTGTGAAGCATGGCAAACATAATTTATTGCCGCAGCTACTCATGCTCATACATTGTGAAATTTTAATGTGTCTAAGCACGCAATGTAATTTAACTTTAATTAGGTAATTAAGAGTACGAGTATGGAGCTGACTGTGTTTTGTGTTTACCTGCGAGCTGGGAAGTGCATCCTTTGCTAGAATTCACTGCAGGAATCAGAGCGGGTAAACAGAAGCAGAAGCAGAAGCAGAAGCAGTATTCGTACTCGTATCTTTGTGAAAATACGAGTACTGCGCAAAAATGTATCTATGCAGTGGGGTTGACTTTGTCGTAAATAGTGCACCACGCAGGGATGGGTTTATGGGAAACTCAAAAAAGTGGATTTACTCATGGATGAAACGTATGCAAAAAGGGAGTTATTAATTTTATGCATCGGCAAGTTCGCGACAGTAAGAAAGGGTTATGCGAGTTGAGCTCTTCCAGGGAAATGAAATTCTGTCAAATTAACAGGATTTAACGATGGTAAAGCTATTTAACATATTATGGTAGGAATGAATAGTAACCAAGGACTGATTGTTGTCCTTGTTGCGCGGCAATTATAAATACGAAGATTTTTAAAGGTCCAGTTGTAAAATTCAAATGGAATAGCGCATAGTTCTTATTATCTTGTTAATCAGGCAATCAACGAGTTCCACCATGCGGTTAAGTCAGACAAGAGGTCACAGTAACTTTTATCAAATCCCTTTCTGGCAGTGCTAATGCTAATCTTGACGGTGGTTGATTATGAAGAATTTTAATATTTCGAGAACTTTATGGATATTCAGAGACTGAATCTTACAATTCTATTCTTATAGAACAAAGGCTGTCTTAACAATGGGGTCATCCTCCCAAAAGCTCAAGAACAAGAAAATCACAGCTATTATACTCGTAGATCACTAGATCGTAGAAGCAAGAATACAACTAACATTTTTAAGGTGAAACTGTCTAGATCCTTGATACTCATGATACCTGCAGTTGTTTTATCGAAAAAAGCAACTGTCGATGGATGTGGATATTGGATAAAATCTTAAAGAAGATTTAAGGTCTGCGAATACCTTTTCTCAGCAATGTCCGAAAAGGTTCATCTTTATAATATTATACGATATCCTCTCTGACCAAAACCTCCCGTGGCTTTTTCTATGGCACGTTCGTTAGATTAAGCTATTAAGCTGCAGAGGGTACCGGAGAGGCTCAGCCTTTGGTTGGTCATAGAACCAGGGGCACTCGAAGAGAACCAAAATGCTTAAAGTAAACATACGGGGCAAAGGGATCGAAGTGCTGTCGAAGGCACAAATGCGGAAGCGACACCCACTTAAACCGATCAGGCTCTCGCAATGGAAAGTGCATTATTTTTCTGGTACTCCTCTTATGGATGGATTTCCTGCACATGATTTTCGGATAAACAAAGGTCGTAGTTCTGGTGGACAGAATTCGGCTGATGCGATCAAACAAACCTGGTGGTTGTTTTCTCGGAGACTGATATCAGTGCTGCAACCAGCAAAAGTTGAAGGCCAGATGGACGGAATTTAGAAGCCGCGGGAAAACCCACCTCCAAGCAAAGCCTAAAATATTGGACTAAAAGGGGCGAAACTCAAAAGGATGCCGCTATCACTTCTCTGACGTTTCGAATTGGGAAGACTGGTAATCGGTCTGAATAACGCAGAGTGTAAATACTATGTTGATCAATTCGACTAACATCGAATTCATTAAGACTGTGATTCCCACAAAATAGGACTAATCATGTGCTGATGCTAAGAATACTTTTTGAGGAAGTAGGAAATTCAACATCAGGGCCAATTATCTCATGCCAACATTTGTTATGAAAGTAAAATAGCAAGTAATCGGCTTAAAGCTATCCCACAAGTAAACCAACGAGATTATCGGCTGATACAATTCCACATTAAGCCATATGCACATTGAGTTCAGAATTATATGCATTGTCCCGGCCTTGTTGAAGAGGAGGAAATCCAACTGCACGTTCTTCAATGATGAGCTTGTCAAGTCCGTCAACGGTACTCTCATCCAGTGTGTCCAGCAAGAAAAATATACTTCAGGTCGCCCGTTCGATTGTGGAAAGCAGATTGGCAGCCTAAAAGCATTACAATCGAAGCAAAACGAATATACTTCAGACGCTAATCCAGATTTCAAAGACTGCTTTAAATAGAGGCTTTTGCAAAAGCACTCAGTGAAATTAGTACGCTGTTCAAAGTCACAAAAGAGGGCCAATCAGCTTGACTGGAAACACTTAGAAAATTTGATGGCAACTACTACCTCGATCAAAAAGTGATTTATTCATCTAAATCTATATTGTCCCCTTCAAAGTAATCCCCATCGACTGCAACACACTTATGCTTGATCCAATCCTCGAAAAAATTTGTATATTTGGTATGTCCATGTCCATCAGTGCTTCGTGCGATTTTTCCATTACTTCCTCTGGGCTGCTGAAACGCGTTCCCCGTAGTGTTTTTTTTAACTCGATTGAACAGAAAGACGTCACAGGGAGCCAAATCAGATGAATTCGGTGGCTGTTGAATGGTATTTGTTGCATTTTTGTCAAAAAATTACGAATAATGATGGCACTGTCATCATGGTGCAAAATCCACGAGTTTTTTGCCCACAATTCTGGTCTCTTTCGGAGAATTGCTTCACGCAAACGTCGCATAACGCCCAAATAATACTCTTTGTTTACTGTCTGGCCTTCTTGCAAAAATTCATGATGCACTACACCGTTGTAATCCATGAAAACCGTGAGCATTGCCTTCTTTTTTGTCGTCTCCAGTAATGATCCTTTTGATGAGTGTGGAATCGGATTCGGTCTCTGTTTTGCATGAAATTGAGGTCTTTTGGCACCAACTTTGCTGCTACACGACGGAAACCCAAATCGTTAACCAAAATATCTTGGACGGATCTATAGGCAATGTTCAAGCCCTCCGCTATCTCTCTGATGGTTAATTTGCGGTTATTGGCCAACATTTCTTTTACTCCATCAATGTTTTCGTCGGTTTTCGATGTTGTTGGTCTGCCACTGCGTTCACCATCTTTGATTGACTCAAGACCACTTTTGAACCGCTCGTGCCACTAGTAAACGACCGTTTTTTTAGAGAATCGTTGCCGAAACACTTTTCCAACATTTCCAACGTTCGCGCACCATTAAATCAGTTTTTTACGCAAAATTGAATACAAGTTCGTTGTTGCAAATTTAAATCCATTTTTAAAATTGTAAAAAATCGCCAACACACACTTAGATATAGATGTACTCTTGGCTACGTAACTTTTGCAAATGTCTAGCTATGACCTTAAAATTTAGAAGGAATGTCAACAACAGATTTACCAACTTAACAAGAAAAAAAAAAACAGAACTCAAATCGGAACAATGGGAGCGCCACACGGTGGTTGTTCTGGGTGGTACTTTTTGATCAAGGTGGTATGTACTCCTTAGGTAATCTGATCAGAACCAGCTCACCCTTGTGGCAAGTGGACGGGATAACACAACACTCCGTAGCGGGTATTTGTCATTGGTTGTGGTGGGCATCAAATACGTTGTTGCTACCTTTGACCGCATGTTTAGATCAGCTGCTGGTAACTCTGCTAATAACCAAACACTCGCATACATATACTCAGCCTCTTGCGACCAGTAAGGATAACAATTTTACGGAAAATTAGAAAAAGAGCTTCAGCTTCATATTGAAGACCATGAGCAGACTTGTGTTCTTCTGTGCGCTTAGCCATCCTCCAAGTTGCATTATGCCTGTCTACCGAAAAGATCCTGTGAGATTGCTCTCCAAAATCTATTTGGATTAATTGATGTCGCACTCGACGAGAAAGAAAAAGGAACATACAAGAATTACAACACACTAGTCCGACGTCTGAGTACTCTGCTCCGTCAGGACAAAACAAAAAAAGAATTTATGAGCTCAGCGCTTTTCTTTATATTAATCAAAATATGTTTACTTCTAAGTTAAGTCTACAGACATTTACATATCAGCATATGTGGCTCATTATTATAAACCTTCTGTCGTCACACATATTTTTTCTTACACGCAACTCACACTGGGGTGTGAAAAAATGATTTGTTTTTTTTATAAAATTCAATTTGCAATTTACTTTGATGAAAATGGAGTTGAAAAAGATCAATAACATAAATAATTACCATGGAAACTTTATTCAAAAGTATGTTAAGTTTAAAAAAAAAAAGCAGTAAACTGCTGAAAGTATCTACACAACATGCAGATGGATATGTCTTATAGGCATACGACGAAAAAACCTTAATTGTTTCAAACGAGAATCAAGCTTTCGTTGTTTGTTAGCTTCGCGTTTTGATTCATCCCCAACTTGACGCACAGACGTGATTTCCGTTTGCGATCCGCCTCACTTTTTAACACCTTATTCAAAGTGCGAAATTCTAAAAACTTTTCGAACTTTTTTGCTTCGGACGTATCGGAACTAAATAGCGTATTGCAAAGAAACTGAAAAAATTCACTGCAACGCAAATTGAGATCGCGCTTACGATTACGATATTCACGTTTTCTTTCTACCGCAGATGTGCGGTACTGTACTATCACTGTTTGATAGTATTTTATCTACTGGCAGTAAATTAAAGGATGTCCAAGGGACAAATACACTTAACCCTTAGACTTCCTACGCTATGCGCTTACAACAAAACTACCACTTCCTTTCTTACAATTATTTTTTTTTCTATCCACTCCTGTTCCGACAACCCATTGTACACACAACAAAAGGTAGGAATGTACGATCAATCGACTAAAGGAAGAGAAGAAAAACCCCTATGTATTGACTTTTATGAGTCAATTGAAATCGTTATTACGGGCGATTTCAATATACACAATTCTGGGTGGCTTCGACATTCTGGACAGACAATTCCCGAAGGACGGTGTGTTGAGATCTTCGCTGCGTAAAACAACCTAACGCAGCTTGTAAATGAGCCCACGCGAATACCAGACGTTGATAGTCATACCGCTAACACCCTGGACTTGTTTTTAACTTCTCACCCTGATAAGTACACCATTGATGTGCTCTCCCCTCTAGGCTCATCGGACCATTGTGTTATATCAGATAATTTTTCGTATACTGACCACACAGTTAGAGAAAATATTCCTAAAAGAACCGTATGGCAATACAGAAAAGCCAATTGGAGCGTTCTTAACAGCTTCTTTAGGAATTTTAACTGGTCGTTATGCTTCCTCGATAACGACGTGGATTCCGCTGCTGATATGATTACAGACACCATTCTCTTTGGAATGAGATCCTTTATTCCTTATCGGATAAAGAGGCCAAACCAAAAGAAAAGGCATGGTACGACTCGAGCTGTAAAGAGGCCGTCATGGTTAGAGAAATGTTTTTGCGGTCCTACAAGACCAACCCGACAGAGGAAAACCGAAAAAAGTTCAAACGAGCCAGATATGACTGCAACGCCTTTCTTAAGCGTGTGAAATTCCAATACGACCAAAAACTGAGGAAAAAAATACTGCAATGTCCCAAAGGCAGTAACAATTTTTGGTCGATCGTCAAAAACATTAGAAATTCCGCCTCATCCTCCATCCCAAAGCTCCATCCCTACAATGACATTCCAGCTGTCAGCTCTTTGGATAAGGCCAATCTGCTTGCTGCACACTTTGCGGCCAGCTCAACACTCACAGATTGTGCTTTGTCTCCGCCTACACTTGAGTGCGTCGAATCTTCAATGGGACGAATCTACTTTCGCACTCGTGTAGTAGCAAGAGTACTTAAAGATCTCAACATACATAAATCCGCTGGTCCAGATGGTATACCTCCCCTTCTTCTGAAGAGGTGTTCTTCCTCGCTGGCAAAACCACTGCGTAAGCTTTTTCATCAATCCTACACTTTAGGACTCTTCCCGAGCAGATGGAAAACAGCATTTGTCAAGCCCGTCACTAAAAAAGGCGAATCATCTTCTCTCTCCTCCTACAGACCCATTGCACTTACGTCCCTTCTTTCCAAGGTCATGGAAACACTGATAAATCGTCAGCTCATGAAATATCTCGAAACACGAAAACTTCTCAATGACCGGCAGTACGGTTTTCGTAGCAACAGGTCCACTGGTGATTTGATGGCATGTCTCACCGAAAAGTGGAACCAAAGCGTACATCAATCTGGCGAAAGCAAGATAGTCGCACTTGATATTTCTAAGGCATTTGACAGAGTTTGGCATCAGGCTCTTTTGTCGAAAATGCGTGCATTTGGGATCGACAACTCTCTTCTTCAATGGATTAGAAATTACCTTTCGGAACGATCAATTCAAGTTGTTTTGGACGGTTTCAAGTCTGATATTCACAAAATAAATGCTGGTGTGCCCCAGGGCTCTGTTCTGTCTCCGACACTCTTTTTAATTTTCATTAATGATCTCTTGTCTGCTAATTCTAATCCAATATATTCCTTTGCTGATGACAGTACTCTCTGCTTTTCATATTCGTTTCCGGACTCACGGCCCTGCTCTTTGGCTGTAGAACGAGAACGGCAGCGTATGCTAAGCTCATTAAATTCCGATATCAACAGCATAACCAATTGGATAACTATTAACAGAGTGGAATTTAATGCTTCCAAAACACAATGCTGTCTGCTGTCTTTAAAGCGAAATTTAAACACCCAGCCATTACCTATGAATGGCACTTGCATTGTCGAAACCGAAAAACTTTCCATTCTCGGTATGTGTGTCAATGACAACTTACGTTGGAATGACCACATATTTGATATCGCCAAAAATGCTGCGAACTGTCTAGGTTTCCTCAAGCGATGTAAGAAATATTTTACCCCCTCTGATCTGGCCTCATTATATTAGGCATTCATCCTTATATTATATCTGGTCAGGTGCTCCTAAAACATCTCTGCACCTGCTAGATAGGATTCAAAATCGTGCGATAAAGCTCATTGATGATACTAATATCAGTCAGTCATTTGATACCCTCGAACACCGACGTAATGTCTCCTGTCTCACTTTGTTTTATCGCTATTTCCACCACCAGTGCTCCACTGAAATCACCAGTAGCATTCCGCCCATTCAAACTTTCAACCGTAACACACGTCTCGCTATGAATGCTCACCAGTATACCCTCAAGCCCATTTTCGGACGTACCCTAAAATATCGTGATGCGTTCTTAAGCCGTACAACTCGCTTATGGAATGCCCTGCCCATCTTTGTATTTCCTGGTCGTTATAACTTGCAAACATTTAAAAGGAATGTACATCGGTACCACTCTTTTCTTCCTCCCTAGATTTCCTTTGCCCGTGCTGTGAACAATCACATTAAGGGTACACAAACCCCTTGAGCGCGCGACCATTATTTGTTTCCAACAATAAATCGGTGTAAAAGACAAACTTATCGGCACACAGAGTAGGATCACTGAACGGTAGAAGGAAAGCAAAAAATGGGACATATTTTGTGACGGACACATTTTTCAGAAAGACAAGCGGTTAGACATATCCATGTTAGGTCAAAAGGTTGAAGAATTGGTATCAGCAATAAGTCATAATTTTCAAAAACTTTTTTTTTGAAAACTTTTAAATAATGTCACAAAACTTTCTTTGGACTGCATAGCAACTAATTTTTAAAGTTTTTCTTCCTTGTTTTCTTCGTTGGTCGGCCACGTCGTAATTTTTGCACCTGGACCCTTCTCTTCAACTGCGGCTCAACAAGAAATACTTCCTTGGAATTTTTTTGTCAAGTCAATTTGTGCAAAAGAGTGAAGTAACATATCGTGGCATTTATTCCACAACAATCCAACAATCCAAAAAAGAAATTCTCATGGGCTAACGACGAGTTGCTCTAGATGTCGCGTAAGTATGACACTATTTGTCGACTGTAGGAGGTAACTCCTTTAGTGCTATTGTATCGTAGTCCAGTATCATTTGGGGTTTACCTGAGCCTTCATCCACAGCATCTGAATAATGATTTGTGGACAGGAGGAAGACAATTTTTTTTTTTTTAAGGTGCGAAGGAAAAAAATTCTTGTTCTCATCAAAAGCGACATTTGAGCATCCTTCATCCCTTTTAACAAAAAACTGTAGTGGAATCTCTCTCTTGCTTTTTCGCAAAGTGCCCAAAATGGTCAAATTATAGTCCATTAGCATCGCTTGGAACAGCGGAACAGAAGAAAACCGATTAAATTCCTTCCAGTTCCGTGAATATTTTCCGTCAACTTTCTGACATAATTCGAAGGCACTGGCTCATTTGCGTCAACGATGACTTTTCCAACATAAGGTATACCAAGTTTTGGAGCCGTTCATCATAACAAATTTTATTCCCTATTTATCTGCCTTTATAATCCATCAATTGTTCGTCAGTAGTGCAATATTCGAACGGCATAGAGAACAATTTGCAGTTTATTATGAAGGCATCCCAGATCTCACGAACAGGTGTAAATTTGTCGTTCACTTTACGCTCAGCTCGGGTTGTCCTATTGTCAAAACGCAAGTACATACGACGCATTAAATTGAAATCGATGCAAAGGCATTGTTGCTCTGAAAATTGAGACACCAAATAATACAGACCACAATCCGTCGAGGTGCAGCTTAGCAGCTTTCCTTACGCCAGTAAGATACAGTTCAACAATATCTGCCTTTCCGTGATATGTCTGTGGTGTTGTAATTGTTGAAAAACAGCGTGTTATTTGCTGATATGTGTGAGCCACTATTTTGACCAAAATATCGTCGGGGAGAAGTAAGCCCCAAGCTTCAAAAAGGAGTTATTATGTTTCATACCTCAGCTTTTATATCTGGAATATGAATGTCCAAGCTTTGCATCTGATGCCTTCCACGTCTTGGGGACCTACATAGTGATTGATCGGGAAACTACTGACTGCCCAAGCCATGGATTGGGCCGGTAGAGCAACAATCAATGTAGTGCTTGCTTTACCTCTTCGTGGTCCCCGGGCAACTGCATGTAGGCTAAAATTGCAAGTGCGAGATCGTCTAGAGTCGTATGTCTAGACTAGGTAACCTGGACCAGCAATCCGCGTTACCGAAATTCGCCCGCTACGGAAACCGAAACAATGCCTCCGATAAGGACTGATAACTCGTTGACGACTTTTGGCTATCGTACCCGGACAGAGATTGGTTTCTGGAATGTAAAGACGCTCCTTGACTCACAGAGTGAAGGACCTCAGAACGCCAGATTCCTTAAACTTGAACATGAGTTCACGCGATATAGGCTGGACATATTGGGAGTAAGCGAGATAAGATGGATAGATGCGGGTGAGTACCAATCCCCAACGCGTAACACTGTACTACTCTACTCCGGAAGACCAACCGGAAGCCCCCGTGGATATGGAGTTGGACTGCTGTTAACACCCACAGCACGCATAGGAGCCTAATCTCCTGGCAACCTCACGGCGATAGGATGTTAACGACCAGATTCCGAACTAGAGTACGTCGCGTCACAATTATACAGTGTTACGCCCCTACTACGGATGATTCGTCTGAGGAAGAAAAGGAGACCTTCTACAACCAGTTGGGAGCTGTATTTAATTCAACACCCAACGGCGACATGGTCATAGTGATGGCGGACATGAATGCCAAGGTAGGCAGCGACAACAAAGGGCTCAAACATGTGATGGGACGTCACGGACTAGGCGACCGCAATGATAACGGCGAAAGATTCATTGACTTTTGCAATGCAAACCGCCTTGTCATAGGTGGCACTATGTTTGAGCACAAAGCTTGAATTAAAATCAGTTGGGGGTTAACTGACAGGCAAGCAACCTCCAACCAAATTGACCATTTTACCATCAGTCGCCGTTTTAGAAGCTGTCTTTTAGACGTCCAAAACAGAAGAGGAGCGGACCTGGGGTTGGTACGAGATCACCATCTTATGATAGCGACTGTCCAATTACGCACTGCTGCCGTTCGAAGACCTAACGACACGAGAATCTCCAGGTTCAACACCGACCGACTAAGAGATCCCACAGTGCGCCAAGAACTAAGGGACCATATCTCACGTGGAGTGGAAACAATCAGCAGCTCACTGCCCACCACCATACAAGAGCTGTGAAACCTCTTTTCACATCAGGTGCAGAAAGGATGGTCGGTCGATCGCAAGGATGACATAGGGCGTGGCTTTCCGAGGATACCTGGAGAAGGATCGACGAACGTAAGCAGCTTAGAACTCGAATTGCAGCAACACCAGCAGCAGGGAGGATCCAGCTAGAATCCCTATATCGCATGAAGATGAGAGAGGTACAACGTAGGGTGCGGCGTGACAAGCGCAATTACATCAATACGCTGGCTACAGAAGTAGGAGAAGCAGTAGCTAGATGCGACAGCAGAACCGTTTACAGAATCACCAAATAGCTAATAGGTGGCCGAAACTCTACCCAACACCCAGTGAAAAACCTAGACGGTTCGTTGCTCATATGGATGAGGATCAGCTCAAGAGATGGAAGAAGCATTTTGCTTCGGTTTTGAATGGAATATTCGCCAGCAATATGCACCCCAGTCAGACTGAGGAGTCCGTGGAAATAAATGCCCGAATTCGCATCACTACCCCCAGTAAAGAAGAGATCATTACCGCAATCAAAGCACTGAAAACCATTGAGGCGGTAGGACTTGATGGCATACCCGCAGAGCTTTTTCGAGCTGCGCCAACTGCATCGGCTGAGCTACTGCTCCCACTTCTTGGGAGAACCTGGGAGGCCGAGAGTTTTCCGGATGAGTGGAAGAAGGGAATGATAGTCAAGCGCCCTAAAAAAGGCAACTTAATGCAGTGCGAAAATTGGAGAAGCATCTGCGTGCTGCCTGCTGTGGCTAAAATATAGCTAGAATTATTCTGGAGCGAATTAGAGAACACCCTGAAGATACACTCGACGCCAAACAAGCAGGTTTCCGCTCTGGACATAGGAGGATGTCGACCACAGCAACACCTTGCAGATGATCATCGAGTAGTGCGTTGAATATCTGTGGCCACTCCACCTGCTGTTAATCGATTTCAAAAAGGCGTTTGATAGTGTCAATCGGGAATTTATTTGGCGTGCCTTGCGCAGGAGAGGTATCCCAGATGAATTAATAGCAATTATTAAGGCTACGTACGATGGGTCCACATGTCACGTTTTGCACAGAGGAAAGCTGTCTGAGGAATACGAAGTCCAAAGTGGGGTTCGGCAAAGCTGCATTCTTTCACCAATATTGTTTTTATTAATGATCAGCGATATGCTAAATGCGGCTTTATCGATGGGAAATGGAGGAATTCGATGGACTCTTACATCTGAGCTCAAACACCTTGTTACGCTGACGATGTAGTATGCCTACTATCTCACAGAATAATGGACCTTCACCAAATGACAGCAAATATGGAGAGGGAAGCAGACATCGTTGGGCTAAAAATTAACTCGGCAAAAACAAAAAAGATCAGCCTATAACCGAACTCATTAACTTATGCTCGTATATGCATTGCTGGACAAACGGTTGAGAAAGTAGAGAGTTTCCAATACATTGGGAGTATTGTTTCAACCGATGGCGGTACCGAACTGGATATAGCCAGCCAAATAGGTAAAACGAAATCTGCGTTTGGGATGCTATCTAAAATTTGGCGAAGTAATGCAATTAGCCTAAACACCAAGCTACGACTATTTCGTTTTAACGTTGAGTCCGTGCTGCTATATGGTTGTGGCACTTGGAGAGTGACCACTTCTATCACAAGAAAGCAGCAAACGTTCGTTAATAGGTGCCTGCGTAATATCTTAAGGATTTTCTGACCAATCCGTATCTCGAACGAACAGCTTTATGATAGAACCGGCCATGAACCTATTGGCACAACCATACAACGACGAAAGTGGCAGTGGATTGGTCACACTTTCCGAAAAGGTGACAGGTCCATAGCTAACCACGCGATGCAATGGAATCTGCTTACTCAGGATGGCAGGATACGCGGCGGTCCTAGAAGTACGTGGAGTAGAATAGTCGAGAAGGAAGCACGGCAACTGGGAAAGAGTTGGGGAGAGCTGAGGCACATTGCCAGAAACCGCACACGATGGCACGTAGGAGTTGTAAGGCCCTAGGACCCACAAGGGGATATAGGACATAAGGAAGGTGCAATTGTCCTAGCTAATTGCTTCTTGCTCGTCTAACTCTTTGTCAAGTGACCCATTGATCCAGAACCCCATATCATGTTAAGTTATTAAAGCCAGCTCCATAATATAATAATTTGTCCTGAATTTGAAAGACATATATGTAACTACTCATAAGATGTTTCAAACAAACTAAAATGTTAGCTTCTTTCTTTTTTTAAATACCATTCGTCACTTCCTTTCATCAATAAATTTCAAAATTCAAAATTATTCCCACTCTACATATGGACTATTTGAAACACATTAAATCGTCCCGAATCCATTTCCCATTCGGCACCAACAACAACGAAACACTTTACTCTTACCCGGAGTATTCGTATCCCAAAAAGCGAAGACAACAGCAACAATAATAGAAGCCACAATCTAAACCCCCATTATGGAATGTTAATCACAAGGACTCCTGTCAAAACGCTATCTGAATACTTTATGCCATTTAGAATTTTCAAAATCGCACAAACGGTGTAATTTATGGCGCTTCCACTGAAATACCCATACCCCACCCACAACTCATACTCGAAGCATATTTTGTTTTCCAAAAAAGGGGTAGCACTCAACCCCCGGTATTTCAATGAAACGTGTACAAAACGTGTGTAAATGTCTGTGAATGTACAAGTAATTCAGGATAATGACACTACACCGGCTTTTTGGCATTTCACAATGGAATTGCCAGTTTGGGTGGAAATATGTGTGAATCCAGTTCGAAAATATGAATACATATCTCAAATAACTTCAATCACATTGCGAAACTACGAATACACATACAACTCTGCCAACCCTGATTGGGCTAGTGTTGGTATGTGAAAAGGATCTCAAGTTTCAAGCTGTGCACTTACTTGGCTGAAAGTGTAATTTATAGAAATAATAAGTCAGAAGTAGTTTCGAATAAGATAACAATAAACAGAAAGTGGCACGTAGACAAATTAGTACAATCGAAGATACGGAAGCAGAGATGTGGATTTACGGATAGTTTCTTCGATTTTCTAGGACCATTACGTACTAGTATGTAGTACACCTTTGTGGAAAGGCTTTGGAATACTCGTACGTGCACCCTTTAAACGATTGAAAGTCACTGCTGGTAATATACGAGTACCTTAGTGTATATTTTCTTAGGGTGAATGCGAATGATTCTTAGAATGAACGAAAGGATATTGTTGCCTTAAGGTAGTGACATTAAGTAATGTGCATGTATGTATGCATGTATGAAAACGCTGTAAGTGGAATAGCAAGAATAGAGGGCGAGAATAGCACTAAATTGGTAGCAAATTTCACACCGATACAAATAATGCTGCGCCGAATTTGTCTCACAAGGCACTTACGTGCCCAAACTATTACAGAAGAGGCACTGCCATAACAATGCCATAAAACTTAAAGTAGATATCATCAGGAAACAGTCAGCTTACTTTACATTTCTAATAAGCTCAGCACCGATTTTTTAAGATTTCGCTACACTAAGCATGTTCTAGAACTCAGTTGTGGCACTACGAAAACAGTGGTTCAGTTTGTGCCCTTTCCCAAGTGAAATACACTCTACAAATGCAGAGCTATTGACTCATAAAATGAAGAGAATAATGCTCGGTTATACTCGCACTTGAATAACGCACATACTGATGAAATTAACATCACGGTAACAACCCATGGGACAGTCAATAGGGCATTTATAGGAGCTGAAAGAGAATATATCAAAATGTGTTACACATTGAACGAGGACAATGATATGTCTTGGAAGCATAGTCTAAGTAGTCAAAGTAGTATATAAGTATAAGTGATACATGTGCATTTTGGATGGCGAATGATTAACAAATGCCTCGTAGGAGCAGCATCTCCCGATGGGTGCTGGTCCGCTAAATAGCGAGTAGGAGCCCCTGAAGTCAACAACTTAGCAGCTCTGTTCGTAAGCCCCACTTCCACCTCCTCGTGGTGACATCTGGGAATTTCTTCAGAAATTGCGAAAGGGACGAGGACGAATGGCGAGTTTTCTACGCCACAAAATAGGATAAGTGCCGCCTGGTCTATGGTACAGCCAGCCATAAATGTAAAAAAGATAACTACTACAAATCGGTAGCAAACGCCTCGGATATGGACGGATACTTGTTGACGACCTTTGTTTATCTAATAAGAACAACGATTGGATTCTGGAACGTGAAAACCCTCCTTGACTCACTCCAGGAAGGGCCTCATAACGCCAGAGGCGTTTAAACTGGAACGCGAGCTCACACGATATAATATCGGCATCCTAGGACTGAGTGAGGTGAGAATACCTATCCCAACAAAAAGCACTGTCATGCTCTACTCTGGCAAACCAGCTGGAAGTGCTCGGAGGTCTGGAGTAGGATTGGTGCTAACATATGCTGGGCGAAGAAGTCTCATATTTTGGAAACCCCACAGTGCCCAGATATTGTCAGCTAGATTCCACAGTAGGGTAAGTACGATGGTGACTTGTACAGTGTTATGCTCCAACTAAAGACGCGGCTGAAAGGGTGAAAAGGAAGATTTTGATAGCAAATGAGGCGCTGCGCTGCCCGCAACTAAACGCCTAATGGGGATATCTTAGTGGTGATCTGGGATTTCAATGCCAAGGTAGGTAGCGATAACAATATGCTTAAGCACGTGATGGGACCTCACGGCCTTGGAGAACGGAATGAAAACGGTGAGCGGTTTGTGGACTTCTGCAATACCAATAACCTAGTCATTGGAGGTATGCTGTTTAAGTATAACACGTGCCACAAGATCAGCCGGGTCTCAACTGACAGGCAGCGAACATCTAACCAGATAGATCACATTGCGATCAGCCGTGGCTTTAGAAATTGTCTTCTAGACGTCCGAAACAGACGCTACAGCCGATCATATGCAGAGCGTGGGACAGTGAAGAATGCCCGCGGAAGCGGCAAAGAGGGATGATCTTCAAGCTACCAAAAAAAAATGGAAACCTGATGGAGTGTGGAAACTGGACAGGTATATGCGTTCTTCCAGCCGTAGACAAAATAATGGCTAGAATAATTCTCGATGTCGAACAGGCAGGCTTTCGCGCTGGATCCTCCTGCATCGACCACATAAACACCTTACGAATCATTATAAAGCAATGCGTTGGGTACAGGTCTCCACTACATTTACTGTTTATTGACCTCGAGGCGGCTTTCGAGAGTTTGAATCGAGGCCAACCATATGCCTTACGCAGGAGAGGCATCCCAGGACAACACATACAACACAGCTGTTTTATTAAAGCTACATACGAGGGTGGTAAGTGTCTCGTTTTGCACAATGGTGTCTGAAGATTTTGAAGTTCAAAGTGGAATACGTCAGGGGTCTATGCTATCACCACTATTGGTTTTGCTGGTAATTAGCGAAGTACTCGTATTTCGTACAGCATTGACTAAAGACAACTGTGGAATTCGGTGGACAATGACATCTTACCTTAAACAGCTTGACTACGCTGACGTATTTGCTTACTTGTACGTCGGATTTTCATTTGATGGCCCACAATCTGGAAGCTGAGGCAAACAAAGTGGGGCTGAAAATAAACACAGCCAACATGAAAGCCCTTAACATTTCCAACACCCGCGCTCAACTTAACATTGCCGGACAGGAGGTCGAATAAGTTGACAACTTTCTATACTTAGGAAGTGTGGTCTCGGCTAACCGGGGTGACACCGAACTGGATGTGCGCAGCAGAATCGGGAAGGTCAAAGCTGCATTCAGAATGCTATTCAAAATCTAGAAAAGTAGTGTTTTCAACTTAAGAACGAAGCTGTGACTGCTCCGCTCCAACGTAGAATTAGTACTGCATTATGAGTGCATCTCGATCTCGTTTTCAATTAAGACCCGCGACTCAGGCAAGACAACGTGAATTTATCCTTCCACGCGCGATCAAATTAACCTTGAATGATACACAGTAGATAGGTTTTGACTTCGTATTCCAGCAGCAACCAGAGTTCTAATATTAATACGTAAAACGGCGGCATGTCTATAACTTCGGAATCGAATGACAGTCCGCGTGCAAGCTTCATGGAGTGTTATACTGAATGCCACTTCTGTAAAAATGAAATATGGTTGTAAGGGTACAGCCCATGATATTAATCTCGAGAGAAGGGAGATTAATCAGTGCAATTGGAGCAAAACCTCGAGTTCTAGATAAAGCTGAAAAGCATCCAAAACAAACCGTTCTTTGAAGACTGGTAAAAGCAGCGGTTACTAATTTCCGCGATAGCTTATTCCATCAGACAACCACCAGAATATTAAATATGTGATGTATATTATACCTGTCTAGATCCAAACGGCCTTCATAAGAGACAAGGCCCGTGTCTTGCCAAAAGCTTTCTTCGTTTCAACGTGACATATTTACTACGGAAGAAGTTTGCTATTCAGGATAAGAATTGACTTCGTTGGAGAAACGGATAGTGACGTATTTTAGAACTAGCAGAGTAAGAACGGACAGGTTCCTCCTTATTGCAAAGGAAGCAAGCTCAGCTTGAGAGAAAAACCATTTCGAATGGGCCATTCGCGCGATTACAAATACAATACTCAAAAATGATTTTGAGCGATGGAAATCACTCAATGGATATATTTGGACTTTTACAATTGTTTCTGATAAGCGTAAAAGTGGCTGCCGCCAGTGTTGATACACAATTGTGCCCGTTTTATCGCATTTTCTATAACTTTCCGCAAGATTTCCGGTGATAACTGTTCGGATTAATGTCGAATATTCTCCTTAAGGGCTCCGATTGTCTGAGGCTTGTTGGCATAAACCCGCGACTTCAAGTAGCGGGATGGTTAAATCGGTCATGCCAAATCGCCAAAACGGGAGATTACGCGAGCAGGAAATGCTTCTTCACAATATGCATTGTGGCTCGTGCTGTGTATGCGCTCATCGAATTCCGGCAGTAAGAAGTCGTGACCGTATTGCGGATGGCGTCCCAAATACGGTCCAATCACTCATTCTGCGTGAACGCCGTACCACACAGTGGCTTTGAGTGGATGTAATGGCTGATTTTCAGTGGCCCAGAAACGAAGATTTTGCTTATTGACGTAACCGCTTAAGTTTAAATGCGCCTCGTCCCTCATGATGATTTTCGACACAAAATCGTCCTCTTCGTTGTTGAGATTGAGGATGGCTTTACAGTAATTCACACTCTACTGACAGTCAGGAGGCATTAACTGATGCACTGTTTGCACTTTGTACGGGAAAATGTGTAATTCTTTCAGTATAATTCACTGTAGGGTCCGTCTGGTGATGCCCAATTGCGTGGCCCGTGCCTCGTATGGTTGATGTTTCTTCGTCCTCAGACGCATCGGCAGCCTCAGCCGAACGACCAGTCCGGCCGCCGCCACGGCTTGCATGGTCTTCTGTGGTTCCATTATGTTCGAGTCGAGTAGCTAAGCGCCGGATGTTTGCCCGGCTGGCGCTACACGATTAGGAAATCGACGTCGAAATTCACGCTGCGCTACCAATTATTGATCAAAAACATCGACACTATTATTCCACGCTCTTGCGGAGTATAGCGCTCCATTGCTTATCTGTTTGTATACTGCAGCTGTCTAGTTCACAAATGTCAAATACGATTGACGTACGACGCCATTTGCAAAAATTATACCATCTTCCGATAGGGTGATTAATTTGGGTCAAGAAGTCGCTGGGCGTGATCCGACAAACAGTACAGCTAAATCATCTGCGTATAACTGAATACAGACGCTGAAACTGTTGAAACTATTAACAAACTTTTGTTGTTGGAAGAGAATCTAGCAGCAGCACAACGGCACTACGAAGCAGGCAGAAGCATTGAAAAACTAGAAGAAAAGAAAACAGCAAGAATTATTTCCAATTATTGAACAAACTCGGGAAACTTACCTTGAATACAAGTGAGAATTGCTTGATGGACTGAATAGGTATTCTAGTACCCAATTTTCTCTTTCAGATACAACGTTGGCTACAAATATTCCTGAGTTCTCTGGATATTACACGAAGTGGCGGTCGTTTCACGATATTTTTGTATCGCTCAATCATTGCAACACGTCCCTCGGAGGCATCCAGAAGCTCCACTACCTAATGTCAAGTATCTCAGCAGAAGCGACGACGCAGGGAATTATGAGAAGGCATGGGAGCTTTTGAACGCAAGGTACGACCACAAACGTGTTCTAGTGAGCTCACAGCTGCAACTCTTTTCCAATCAAGCGACACAAACGAAGGAAACAGCAGAAGTTTTTTAGTTAGTTTTAAACGCATTTTATTTTCTAATCAATAACTCTTACATACTAACAAAAAATGCTTAAATGTTAGCTTAAAATTACTTAACAACCTTATACTAACTTACTGGCCCCACACAGGCACTCTAAGCTACTCTAAATTCTTATATCTATGTCTTTTGACTTCATTTACATTTTATTTGGAAATATTTATTTTATATACTTAGGGCTAAGAAAAAAAATTGATTACAAAAACTTAGCATATGGAAACAGCAGAAGTTCTTAAATCCCTCATGCACACTTCTTTAGAGAGTATCTACGCACTCAAAAATCTTAATATACCAGTGGATTCGTGGGACGTCATCATCATTTATGTGATGGTACAAAAGCAGCTGACCTCAACGCAACAACTATGGGAAGAAAAACTGGACAGCAGCAAGGATCTTTCTACTTTGAAGGACTTCACCGAGTTTTTAGAAACACGCTTCCGGACACTAGAAGCTGTAGCACAAAAGGGGCATCTGGGCCTATCGCCAAGCCATGTCCAAAATCGCAAGCAGCAGCTAGGGCATACCACACTGTAATAAATTTCAATCAATTCCAGTGCAAGGTATGCAAGAACGGGCAACAACACTCGTTAAGAAAATGTTAGCGATTTCTGGGCATAGACGTCTAGCTTACAGCCATACTACCCAAAATTCTCCAAGTAATAAAAATTGTTACTTCTGTCATCAACGACGCCACTCTTTACTACACATCAATTTTTCAAACAACACAGAAACAATGCCACAGTTTCAATAAAACAACACAAAGAGATGCCAATGAAACAAAACGCAAACTCCTTTAATCCCACGCAAGAGGATCATCCCTCTGGATCCGGACAAGTTCCACAACATTTTCCACACTACGCACACATACACATATAATACAAGGGTTTTGTTAGCAACTGCTGTAGTGAATGTATTATCAGCCAATGGTAAGTACGTTTAACTTCGCGCACTAATCGACCCAGGTTCCGAGGCTACGTTTATTTCAGAATCTGCTACACAAATGCTAAAGCCGCCAAGGCAAAACACGTTCGTGCAGATATCAGGGTTGGGGAAGGTCAGCAGCGGCACTACCAACAAATACGTCAAGTCGTTGACTGCGCTTCTTCCGGCCCACCGGGCAAACACTGAACGAATGTAAGCACTTAAAGGATCAGGAATTAGCAGATCCTTCCATATTCTGGCACCCATCGATCTGCTGCTTGGTAGCGACGTTTAGGCAGACATAATCATGGCGAACGTGGTTCGGAGTACTGTACCTGGTATGCCAATAGCCCAAAAGACTCAGACTAATTTTGGAAAAGGTCTCGGAGACACCTTTAAAACTCCGGACCTTCACTCAAAATGTGAGTCTCGACACCACACTAAAAAGGTTTCGGGAAACGAAGAGCTACAGCAAGACATTCAATATTTAATGTGAAAAGCATTTTTTTGCAAACACCACCAGACAAGCAGACGGCCGCTATAAAGTACCTTTATCTTTCAAGCAAGGAACACATTCAGATTTGGGGTCGAGTAAAGAAGGAGCTTCACGACATCTTGAACGACATTTCCAGAGAGATCCAGAGCTGAAAAAATGGATGAAAGACGCGAAGAACGAATGGAAAGATATGGCAGACACCCTACCGTTTTGGTACACAGTTTTTAAGACAGTAAAATTTAATGAATAAAACGATTGTTACTGTGCGACTTATTTTCAATTAATTACAACACTGTTAAACAAAATAACCTGCGCCGAACACAAACAAATGTATAGTAATATTAATTTAAATTTTATTTTAGTTCTATAGTATGTAAATTAAATTTATAAAATAAATGTAATTACCTTTTAAGCTTATAACTAGATTATAAGATTTGATTATCTCTTAATGTGAATAAGAACGCAAAATAAGATTAAATGAAATTATTCCTCATATTAAGACAAAGGATCGGCCATTAAAGAATCGTATTGCCGTTTCAAAGAAATACGTTGTGACTAAATAAAATAAGTAGACTGCTGTATACGAGTACCACGCGCCCCAGATTCGACGGTATGATGACGAATTAACGCCAATATCAACACGACAACAATCTAGCAAATACTTTCATTCAAGATTGTACTATTGAACTCAATTTTCGTTCTCATTAAAACTAATTCTAAAATAAAAAGAAAAATATTGTCCAAGTATAAGTTAAGTTAAAAAATTATGAAACCTCAAGAACTTTGTACTTTAAAAGCAACTTCTGAAGTATCTTGCGCCTGCTTGATTTAGAAGGACCCCAAATAGTTCACAGTTTGAAGCACTTAGCAATTTAGGTCATCGCTGCTCGTACTTACACAGTTAATTATTTTTTCGTTAATGTGACCTTGCTCAGCCACCCGTTAGGGCTTAAGTGTTGGTCAAGTCAAAAGTGACACTTCACGCCAACAGAGGAACTTTTTCCTGCCGGTCACTGCTTGGCTTTTCTATGATAAACGTTGTGTATTTCTCAATGAAATAACATTGGTGTCCAAATTATATTTCACGTGAAACCTTCGACTCTTGAAACCAAAACGAATTTTCGAATTGAAATTCGATAGAACAATATATGTAGGGTAGGTGATCCATGCGATGAAGTTATTCATGTTAGATTGCAGTGGAACAACTAATGGTGTTGTTTTGAAAATTAGTAACAAATTAGTGCCACAGTTAACACGCGTAAGCATCCACCTATCTGACTGAAATACGATAAGGCTCAAGTATCCAGTCAGACGCATCGTATGCATTTTCCACCTGCATGCGCGAACCTGCATGAGCTGTCAAGGCCATTGGAATCAATTGTGCCGAGGTTAGATTTTAAGTATTATATTCATTGTTAGGCAGTCTTATCAAGTACCTGGCCAAATATATAACATTTTATAACGTTACCCAAAAATCGTGTTTCATTTGAATATCCAAGTTTCGCGGCTTATTCGCGCGGATTTTATTTTTTTAGCAAAGTCCTTCGAAAGGACTTTTACTGCCACGCTTAAAATGATTCTTTCGTTATTAAACTAAATTTAATTATACTTGTGTGTTAAGAACGTACAGCCTTCATTTGGTGTAGGCGCTGATCCACGGGTCCTAAGATATTTGGACACTTACGTTCGTAGACTGAGTTAGAACGATGGATAAAGTGGCGCAGTAATATTTTCGTCGAAAAAACGATTTAAAAGGACACCCTTGACTATTGCATTAAAAAAAAAGAAGGACTATTAAACTGCTAACGTCTACATTGTTTAGAACGCTTAAGTCATTGTAGAAGCAAATTTGGCTTTGGAAAAATTTGTTTGGTCGCTACACTTGTTGACCCTATGTCTCTGTGCCCCTGCGCCCAGCATATGTGAACGTTGAACTGCTCTGCCATCCCACTAATAGATGATCGGCAGTCAAGGGCTGTTTTAGAATTTTATACTACTGATAAGATATGGATATGCCGAATGATATCCATATTCCCATCTAACTATAACATATTTTATACGTCAGCTAATGAAGGTATACCCAGTGCTTGCAGTATTATCTAGTTCAAACAAAATGGCTCTTTCTTCCGTCAGCACCTGCTCCATATAAGCACATCGGGAAGTTAGCTGATAAGATTACCCGAATTGCGAATCACATTCTGATATCTCAAGTATCATTCCGTCATCCTTCCTCTTAAAATTAGCGAATTTTGCATTAAGTTAACCACAGAAACGTGTCCACGTCTCAACATGTCTTACTTACTTACTTAGGCGGCACTACAGTCCAGGTGGACCTGGCTCTCAACTAATAAGCCTCTCTAATTAGCGCTGTCTTTGGCTAATTACCTCCAGTTGCGCACTCAAAGTTGTTTGAGGTCCCCTTCCAGTTGCGCGAAATAAGTTCTCGAATAACTTGATTCAAAAAAAATTACAACTTTATTGTGCGACTGCACTTAATAGAATGACAATATTTGATCACACAATGTTTTATGATACGTCTCATTTGCAGAGGTGATTGCATGAACTTTATGTGGAGCGGAAGGCTCCCAGACGCTGAGTCGGCAAGTCTGCAGTTCATGCGATCACCTGTGCAATCACATCGATTTTGGTGAAAATACAATAAATGTAATTCCGCTGACACTGCATCCGGTGGAGGTAGCGGCACGTGTAGGTTTGATGACTTCAAGGGGCGAGGTGGGGACAGGTAGGAGACGTAACTCCTCCCCCCTTAGAATAGAGCGACGGCCAGAGTGAAGTATGTGAGGCTGGAGCGATAGACTGCAACATGGGGATGTCGTTTCCGACGTTCTTCTTCTTGAACCAGATGATGATTATGGCGACTATTGAGATGATGACCAAGAGCCCAGCTGATGTACTGGTCATGTAGTGAAGATGAAGGGTTCTGGTTCCGAGTGATGATAGTTCTGCTTCTGTTCTGAAGTCAAATTCCTTTAGTTTCTGCAGGCTTAGTACGTCAGTTGTTGAAGCTGCATGTACGTCATTGCTTGGTGGTGGTGGAATATGGACTTCATCCCAAAACGTTTTAGGGTCATCTTCGTACAGCATCCCGTTGATTGTGACACTGCAATTCTTGAAGTGGAGAAGCGCTGTACCTTCTATGGTTGTAGCTTGAGTGCTGCAAGTAGATTTGATTAACGTATTTTTTACATTAATGAATAATATAAAATTCGGCTCTGGCTCAGAAATGCTCCTGATCTTGCCCACGTCGTTTAGTGGACAATGTGCGGCTTTGTTCCTCATGAGATTCCCCAGGCATTCGGATGCGGTTACTTCTTCTTCGTCTTGTTGTTGGGGGCAATAGTATGTACCTGCTACTTTGGGGCAAAGTGCGCTGTGTTGTTGTATATACTTAGTGTTATGTATTATATAAGGTTTAGTAACTATAAGTTTGGTTTCGTTAATTGGTAGTGGGATAATATGATACATATGATATTTTGTTGGTGTAAGGTATGGTATCTGTATGTTAAATATTAAATTCGTGCCATTATAATAGGCTTGCAGTCTTAGGAATTCATAGATCTGCTCAGTAGAAATCGTTTTAATATTTTGTTCTTCTAGTTTCTTTTGAATTAATTTTAATTCATCTGGATTTTGTATGAATTTTGGTATGATATTAATTTTACTTAGAATTACCGCTTCAGCGAGGTCGGAAAGATGGTTAGTTAATAGGTCAATATTGTAGTTAATTTGATTAAGGAATTGCATCTCGAATAGTGTGTCTTCCTCACGTCTGATTGCATTGGCTGTTATCTCGAAGTATTTATCAATAGTTTCTTGTTCTTTGTTAATATGGTTAGTGATATTTCTAAATCGTTCTATCATATGGAAATTTAAAGTATTTCGGTCAATCATTATGTTAGTAAGATTATTTATGTTTGATTTGATGTTTTCTATATTTTCGTTAATATTTTGGGCGTCTTGGACGTCCAAGTTTCCGGTTATAAATTTGATAGCAGATCCCAGTCCGTTGAACAAGCCTCTTTTGTTCCGGACGGTGGGATATATTGTTAGTAATTTAGTTTCTAACTCCTTGAGTTTCAGGGAGGTAACGTTAGTAGCGGTGTTTATTCTGACTCTCTTTTCTAGAAGGTTCAATGATCTGGCCATGCCTTGTATACTATTGTTGTATTCTTCGAGGTTAACAACGTGAATGATGTTGTGGAAGTTCGAGATAGTTCTTGCAGGTCCTAATTGGAGTGTTAATATGCTCCTGTTTTTGGGTACGTTGTAGATTTCGATTAGTTGGGAGGATATGGATTGGAAACTGGAAAGGGATAAAGGTTAGAAGGATGCTGAATGCAGTATTCTATTATTTACAAGATAAAAAAAAAATATATTGGATAGCCTCCGTTATCATATGCCGTGATAACACTATCATGTTTACGCTCATATTCCGTGAACGTATTGAGAATGTGTATTTATATATAATTTCAAAACAAATGTTAACGCTCATATGCCGTGAACGATACATAGTTTTCGAAATATGGTATACATGTTTATGTATTTATTTTAAATTTTTTTTTTTTTTTTGTATGTTTTTTTTTTTTTTGTATGTTTTTTGGATAGCCTCTGTAATCATATGCCTTGATTACGCTATCATGTTTACGTTCATATGCCGTGAACGTATTAACTAAAATTACATAATTACATATTTAGTCATTTGATTCATATTTGTATATTTGGTTTGTGTTATATTTGTTTAAAGGATGGTTATGTCAGTTTGTTTCTCCTCCTTAATTTACATTTATGAAGTTTTTTGTTGGCTTTTGTTATTATAACGAATTTATCGCCCTTTTTGGTTATGTGCTTTGAGAACCGAGGCGTAAGCTTATTTCGCCTCGCTTCTTTCCTGAAAACGACCTCATCCTCCCCAATCTCCTCTGGTTCTTCCCTGGATATGTTTAGTTTTTCGATCCTATCAGTTGTTAGTTTCTCTACTCTTTCATGGATCTTGGGATAAATTTCATTAAGAAATTCGTTAAGCTTGGTGATATAGTCATGTTCATTAGAAAAGTCTAATTTTTTGTAAAATTTGTAGGGTCTGCCGAAAAAGATCTCATAAGGGGTATGTTTTGTGCTTGAGTGAATGGCGTTGTAATACGTGATGAAAGTCTCTGACAGTATTTCTTCGTGTTCTGTCGTAAGCTTTTGTTCTTTTCTCTTTGACAAAATGAGTCTGTAGATTTCCGTCAAAGTAGAATGTAGCCTTTCCACAGGGGCATTACTACTTGTTTGCTGGAATGACGTGAAGTGCAGTTCTATATTGAATTGATTACAGAAATCTTTGAAGATGGTTGCTATGAACTCAGACCCCTGGTCACATACAATTTTTTTCGGAATACCATATAGACTTATGAATATTTTGAATGATCGAAGAATAGTGATACTGCTTCTACACGTCAAAGTGTATCCGCAAGCGAAACGAGAAAATTTATCTATTATAGTCAGAATTTGGTTATTGTTTATTGTATATATATCTATGTGAATAATTTCTAAAGGTTTCAAGGGGATTTCGGGTTTCCTGAATTTGGGTTTCGGGGGATTTCGATCATATTTGAGAAGTTTACACTTTTCACAATGATTAATAATTTTCGTGACTATATTTTTCATGTTGGGGAAGAAATATTCGCGCTTCAAATGAAGGTATGTCTCATTTATGCCACGATGATTTGACTTCTCGTGGTAATCACTGATGATTTTTTCTTGCTCATCGTCGGCTCTTACATCTGTCAAGATTTCAGTGCATCGTATGAGACGAAACATTTTGCTATGGGAGAAGTATTTAGAAAATGTTGATTGTACAATTGAGAAAATTTGGTCATTTGTATATATAGCTGTTAATTTCCTACATGGGAAGAATTTCTTGAAAATATCTATCATTTCACTTTCATCGAAGATTGGTCTACGTATAACACACCGTTGTTTGTTCCGGAATAATTTTTCGAGTGTCATCGGGCAACCTTTATCACTGGCCTCTAACACTACCGGTATACTAAACTCGTTCAGAGGTTTTTCGGATATATATATCCCGTCATTTAAATTCTCTTGCGCACTGTGAATTGTATCCAAATCTTCCTCATTATTGTACAATTCTCGCTCATCATCTGGGTTAGTGATCTTGACACGACTTAGGGCATCAGCGTTCGTATTTGCTTTTCCCTTTTTATAGACGATTTCGTAGTCAAATTCTTCGAGCTTAAGGTGCCAACGCACAAGTTTGGAATTCGGTTCCTTAAGGCTCATTAACCATGTGAGGGGCCTATGGTCGGTTACTATTTGGAATTTTCGTCCAAATAAGTAAGGTCGAAAGTACCGAGTAGCCCAGATGATGGCTAATAATTCCTTCTCGATCGTCGAATAGTTACATTCGGCGGTGGAGAGTGTACGACTGGCGAAGCATATTGGTTTATCATTGCCGATTTGTCCTTGGGACAACACGGCTCCGAGTGCAATATTGCTCGCATCTGTTGTGAGGATGAAAGGTTTGTTAAAGTCTGGATATTGTAAGATGGGATCATTAGTGAGCAAATTTTTACAAGTTTCAAAAGAATCGCGGTATTTTTGGTCTAAGGTAATATCCGATCCTTTCTTCAAACAGTTTGTTAAAGGCTTAGTAAGTTTTGCAAGATCCTTGATAAATTTACGATAATAACCGATTAGACTTAAGAAGGATTTTATCTCGGTTCTAGTTTTTGGGATAGGGAAGTTTTTAATAGCATTAATTTTCGCGGGGTTCGGTTTGATACCCTCAGGGGTAATGATATGCCCTAAGAAGGCTATTTCTTTTTGCAGGAATTCACACTTATCCATCTGTATTTTAAAATTTGCTTGCCGGAGTCTATCGAAAACGCGTTTTAGATTTTCAGAATGTTCTTGTTGTGAAGTAGAAAAGATGATTATATCGTCCAGATAGACGAAACAGATTTTTCCTACCAGTTCTCTTAACACGTTGTCCATCACTCTTTGGAAGGTTGATGGAGCGTTTTTCAATCCGAAGGGCATTCTGAGATACTCATAATGACCTCCTTCGACTGTAAACGCGGTTCTTGGTATGTGTTTGCCGTCCATTTCTATCTGGTGAAATCCGCTGGCCAAGTCTAGGGTTGTGAAGTATAAACACTTCCCTAGTTTGTCCAGTATTTCGGCAATGTTGGGGAGAGGGTAGCGATCAGAGATTGTTTTTTCGTTCACTTTTCTATAATCGATAACCATTCTCCATTTCTGCTTTCCGCTGGCATCCAGTTTTTTGGGAACAATCCAAACGGGAGAACTCCATGGAGAATAACTATGTCTTATAATCCCCTGCTCCAACATCTTCGAAATTTGTTCTTGCACCTCTTGTTTATGCACAAAGGGGTACCTGTAGGATTTCACGTAGATAGGAACGTCATCCGTTGTGTTGATTTGGTGTTTGATCTGGTTTGTGAACGTTAGCGGTTCACCTTCTCTATATATTATATCCTTGTAAGGATATAATATATCCTTAGGGTATATTGAAATGATTGATTTCTATGAAATCTAAGGGGTTGTATGATTCTGCATCAAGTTCAGTTTCGACCATGAATGATTGTTCCTCGTCCGAGTAGTTTACGACTTCCACGGTGCTGAACCCATTTTCTGCCTCGTACAGTCCTTCACTTACGAAAAGAAGAGGATTGATTTCGATCGAATTCAGGAGAATGGTGCCTTGTTTTTTGTCCATGGGTAGTTTTACAAGTAGCTTGGATTTTTGTGGTATGACTATTACTTTGGACGATTGGTTGATCTTAATATTCAAGGGGTTTGTTGAGCTTTTAGTCAATAAGATTTTCTTTTCTAAATCAATTTTTGCATCTAGAGAAAGGAGAGAGTCGATGCCTAATAGCCCGTCAAAGAATGAGTGAAATTTGAATAGGAGAAATTTAAAGGTTCCTTCCTGATTGAATTCTGAGAAGATAGGAAGAATTGCTTGTTTTTGCAATTTATAGCTTTTGAATACGGTAGTAATTGTAACTTCATTGCACAACGTTTGTTTATGCAATGGTATGAACTCAGGGTTTATGAATGATACAGATGCACCTGTATCTAAGAGAAATCGGAGGGGCCTACCGAAGGGTGATGAAATGTTTATGAAAGGTAAATTTGTGGGGTATCGTTCTAAGTTTACGTAGCCTGTCGGTTGTTCGAGGCTTGCGTTGAAAAATTTGGGGAGTCTTGAATATTTGTTGCATCATTATTAAAATAATGATCTAATTGTTGGAGAGTGTTTTGTGATAATAGCCCTCCCGTATCTGTTTTATTAACTTCGTTGAAGTTGAAGTTAGTATTACGCGTTTGTTGGCTAGTTTTGAATTTTGGATTGCTAGGGGTTTGCTGGGGGCGTTGAGGGGGTTCTTGACTTTGGGACCTATTGAACTGGGGATTATAGAATCTGTTTACCGGTCTTTGGAATTTTGACTGATTGATTTGATTACCAGCAGATGGACGAGGGTACCTATTATGTGATTGCCACTGATTCGGGTGTGGAAGGTTTGTTCTTGGTTGCTGGTAGGATTGTAGGTAAGGTGGATTGTAAGGTTTATGTCGTCCAAATTGGGAAACTTTTTGGTACGATATATTTTGTTCCTTTATACAATACGAAAATGCAGCAGCCAGTGTGTCGGGTTGCATTGTTCTTACTCTTGAACCTAATGGTTCGTTTAACCCGCACAAAAACGAATTCAGACACATTTCGGCGAATAGTTCCTTTTTTGCTGCAATAACATTTTGATCATTTTCATGGATCAAAATGGTATTACAAAGGGCCGATTGTAGTTCGATAATTTCACCATGGAATGACTCAACCGTTTTTGAATTTTGCCTTACACCATGTAAATCTCTGATGAGCGACGTTTCCGTCCGCTTATCAGAATAGTGTAAAGTTAAATTCCGCTTAATATCATCCCAATTTAAGGGTGTTCCGTACATGTTTAGTATTTCGTTGGCTTGTCCGATGATTTTATTTCGGATAGCCCTTAGCAGAATCTGGCCGTACGGAGTATTATCCGTACCTCTTATGTAGAGTAATATTTCTTCTACATTGTTTAGGAACTCATAAAGTAACCGAGGATTTCTTTCGAACGTAGGAAGATCCTTGATCGCGTCGGGTATTCTTAAAGAGTTAAATATCTCGTTGTGATTTACGACAGTAGGAGGAGTAGGAGTAGTAGCCATTTCGGTTTGATCTCCAGAAGAAATTGAGGACAAGGAGGGGTCTTCAAGATTATTTTGAACACTTTTTTCAGGGATAGAAGTCAAACTTTTTGATAACCGCCTTAGATCGTATGGGAGGAATCTAGTTTTAGGTTTGTTTTTTTCTGACATTAGATTTATTATTTGGACAATATAGTGCTTCTTATCGTTAGTAAATTATTGTGATAATAAGGTTAATAATACTTAAAAGAACAACAACAACAACAACAACAACACTTACCACAAGCAGCAGATCAGCATGCCAATCATCTGAAGGTCCATTCTTTTGCTGGTTTTGGTTAACGTGGTAAAGGGTTAAGACCCGCCGGTCGAGTTTCACAGGATTTTATTACTATATTTTCTCTTCTTTATTTTTATCTTTATTTATTTTTTTTTTTTTTTTCACGGTGTTTTTTTTTTTCAGTTTTTGTCCACAAGTTTATTTTTCACTGGTGCGTACTATTAACTATTAGATATTACTTTTCACAGTTGGCTGATTTGCTTTGGCTCTTTGAGTATCTTAACTATTTTAGCACTGTTTTATGTATTTATTTATTTATTTATTTTTTATCCTATCATTTTGTGTTTGAACAACGGATTGAACGAACGAACGAATTTCCAATTTTCGCGTTATACTATTTTACTGTAATCGACTGTGAATTAAACGACCGTCCACGTATCCTACCGACTGCGCCAAATAAGTTCTCGAATAACTTGATTCAAAAAAAATTACAACTTTATTGTGCGACTGCACTTAATAGAATGACAATATTTGATCACACAATGTTTTATGATACGTCTCATTTGCAGAGGTGATTGCATGAACTTTATGTGGAGCGGAAGGCTCCCAGACGCTGAGTCGGCAAGTCTGCAGTTCATGCGATCACCTGTGCAATCACATCGATTTTGGTGAAAATACAATAAATGTAATTCCGCTGACACTGCGTCCGGTGGAGGTAGCGGCACGTGTAGGTTTGATGACTTCAAGGGGCGAGGTGGGGACAGGTAGGAGACGTAACTCGCGCGCCACCTAAGGCGAGGTCTTCCTCTACTGCGCTGTCTCTCCGGATTAGAGATTTATTGTTCATTCTCTCTACATGTCCCAGCCATCTCAAATGCCCAATGCTCGGTTTTTTGACCAGGTCGATGTCGCTGTAGAGCTCGTAGAGTTCATCGTTGAATCGTCTCCTCCAGAACCCATCAAAGTATACGGGACCAAATATCTTACGAAGAACTGTTCCCTCACAACGACCAAGGATATCTTCATCCGCTTCAGAAAGTGTCCATGCTTCGGAACCGTAGAGCAGGACTGGGATCACAAGTGTCTTATATAGAGTTTCCTTGGTTGTTCGGGAGAGAGCCTTACTACACAGTTGCCTTCTCAGCCCAAAGAAACATCGATTGGCACGCGTTATTCTTCGTTTGATTTCTGAAGAGATATCATTTTCAGATGTGATAGCAGAGCCGAGGTAGACAAAATCCCTTACTACAACTGAGTTATTGCTGTCGATTGTGACATTCTGGCCTATTCGCCGATGTTGGGTGTCCCTTCTTGTTGACAGCACACACTTTGTTTTGCCCTCGTTTACTGATAGACCTATTTTTGCCGCTTCTGTTCCTATACTCGCAAACGCACCAGTGACAGCTCGCTGTGTTCTACTAATAATATCAATATCGTCGGCATATGCAAGCAATTGATCAAACTTTTGAAAGATCTTACCTCTGTGTTGGCTTGTGAGTTTTGCAGAATTCTTTCAAGTAAGATGTTAAAGAAGTCACATGACAACGCGTCGCCTTGCCTAAATCCTCGTTTGAAATCAAACGTCTCCGTTAGGTCGTTACCGACCTCGATGCAGCAGGGATGTTTCTCCATCGTCATCTTGCACAAGCGGACGAGTTAGACAGGGATGCCAAAATTAGACATGACTCTGTAAAGCTCGTCTCTGTGGACGCTGTCCCACATATGACATTAAAATCGATAAAAAGGTGGTGAGTATCGATCTGAACTTCTTGGATTCTGCCGTAGTCTGAATATTTGATAAATTATGGACTTACGGGGCCTAAAACCGCACTGATAGGCTCCAATCAGATCGTGTACAAATGGTTTCAGGTGCTCGCACAATACGGCAGACAAGATCTTATATGCGTTATTTAGGAGACTGATACCTCTACACTTAGAGGATATCATTTGTTGTAAACCGGGCAAACAATGCTGAGGTTTCATTCATCAGGCATACATTCATCCGACCAATTCTTGGAAATAAGTTGGTGTACGCTCTCTACCAAGTCATCTTCTGCTTTAGGTATTTCTATCCTCACTTCATGTTGGTCGGGTGGACGGAATTCTTGACTTGCATCGTCAATATTTAATGATTCGCTCTGCTTGACAGCGGAATTTGAGTCATCTTCCCCGTTTAGTAGTCTGCAGAAATGGTTTTTCCGTATCCTCAGCACCGATTGTGACTCTACTACAAGGTTTCCTTATTCATCTCTACAGGTTTCCGTTCGAACACGTCTACCAAAAGGAAAATCTATTGAGACTTCACTACACTCCCTCTCACAAGATGTTATGTGGCAGCTCATGCAGACGAAATCCGCACAATATCTAAAATGTTCTAATAAGTCTTTGCATATTTTCTGCCCAGACACGGAGCCATATCGTTAATTTAATTGGCATGCCTGTGAGTTTCTCTGGAATTACCAGATATCTAGGCCTCATCCAAGATATCAAACTGAGGAGGAAATAAAACTTTACAGAATGAAAGAAAGAGGTTATTGTAGCCATCTAATCATGCAAGAAGGCTCTAAGCCCAAAGTAAGGATTACAATCGAAAGTCATGCACTGATTGTAAACTACGGTCGTTGGACCAATCCTAATTTATGACACAATCGTCGTTCGTAGTCTCAACTGAAAGCAACATTGCGTTAAGAACTTCTCCAACCGTGGTACTCCAAAGTGACATTTTCGATATGCAGCTTCCCACAAACTCTTCCAACAAACTGAGAGACACTTAGCAATCGAAAGATGTAAGTGCCCTCCCCAAATCAATCGATCTTCTGCTAACTGAAACCGATTTCAACATAAACTGTTATTAGCCGATTCCACGTACAGCTGAAGGCGTTGGCGCTGGAAGTTATCCAATCTTCTGTCAACCAGCACACTGTGGTGTCTACGAAGCCGATGTCTCAGACCGATGATCAGACCGCTGCTTCGATGAACCTAAACTCAATACCCACAACGGATATGGGAATATACGAGCACAACCAACTTGCGTGCAGATTACTAACTTCGAATACCTTTAAATCGAAGGACATTACAGACTTTGACGTATTTTATACTCTGTTGGATTCCGAGACATTTGAACGTCTCAGGGAACTGTGCCGTTGATGAACTGGGCTCACTCAGATTTCTAGTAACAACCAGTAGACAGCCTGACAATCCATCAATCTCTTGAGCCAAACAACTGGCGTTCTCTTAGACCAGACAAAGATGGAGTCATCGAAACTGTGAGACATCTAGATTTACGTCACAAAATACTCGCAGGACCTTGTGCTATTAAAGAAACGCCCATGATTGCATTTTCGTCATGTTGCTTTCTTTTGGAGATTCAGGCACCACTTCTGCTGTATAAAGATCGCCCACCGAATAGCTGTACAGCTGGTCAACTAAAGCATGCATTCGTTTTGAACTCAAGGATCAATATGTCTCTAACATTATGTAAAAGTTTCGTAACAATGTACGTGTACATACAAATGTACGTGAAAAAGGGTTTTTTGGAAGAAAAAAAAAATGTTCACCATGAGATTCTAATTCAACTTATTCAACTTCAATGGAATATGTTTTCTCCTCAATCATCACTTTGAGCATATTGTCCTTTTTGAGCAGAAAAAAAAATAATCCATTGAGAATGCTAACAACGACGTCGAAGGAAAAAAGTGAATAAATCGAAAACAATGCAACAAAGGGTATCCTAAATGGTAACAGTTCTAACAGGAAGTCGACTATGTTGACCAGTCGTCGACTACTTGTTTCAATTTTGCAGCAGGGACAGAAGATACATCAGAAATCCTTTGTTGCAAAAAGGATGCTTTGTCCGCAAAGTAGAACAAAACCAAAATCATACTAGTAAAAGCCAAACATCCTTTCAAATCCTCTTTCACATATGAATACTCGCTGTTGTCCCACATGTGCGGGTGTATGTGTTGAAAGGACATTGTTGTTTCATCTTCAATAAAAGCCGAACGAAATGGATTCACTATGGACTTGGACTAAGATATACGAGTACTACTATAGTAGAGCTACGACAGAGGACAGAGCACATTCAAATGTACGAGTAGAACACGGAATATGCGATATGGATATATCTCAAACACTTCCGCCACTAAACTCATCCCTCTGACACATTATAATGACCAAGGAAATTAGAAAAATAATTCAATCCTTTGATTATTATTAAAAATTCAAAATACGACAAAACAGATGCATGCATATGTTAACTAAGAAAATATTTCGAAAATTTAAATTTTGACAAACAGAACATTTTTGAAATTTTAATGTCCGAGAGATACGACCACATATTTTCCTAGTCCATGAGGAAAGGATATTTTTGTTATCATTTAGAGGAATTCGGAGGAACATGGGGAAGGAGCTAAATATCGACCCATAGAGGAAAAATCATCTAAAAACCATTCATTTACGAATATGTATCTGTGTAGCCGTCAGCAGCTTTCCACCCACCCTAATCTTCACCTCAATGGGTAAGGGTAAGAAGGAGAAAACCTTATTTTAATTTTTAATATAAAAATCCTTTCTACAAGATAATAAAACTCATTAACGCAAAAGGGTCTGGTCCCCTGGCATTGATTTGCATAGGGGGTAAATTAAGAATGCTTGGAAAGATGCGAGCATATATCCTTACAAGCACAGACACATACTCCTGTTTACATAGAGATATTCGTATGGGCTTGCAGTAGTCCTTATAGCTGATGAAGCACCGGTGAGGAGATACAGATTTACGTTATACGTACGTTGATCCTTTCCGAAAATAAATTAAATTTAAAGTGCTTCGGTGAAATGTTAACCCGATGTGCTTTCTTGGAGTACGATTACATTATATTTTGATCTCTGTCTTTCGATGTGGGTACACTCTATGTACTTACATACATATGCATATGCGTGGTTGTAAAGTATTTAAACTTAAATGTACGATGCATGGTGGAAGATACAGGTTCTTGGTTCACTTTAAACGTTACAGGTCGAATATTAAAATTCATTTTCTTTAACCTAAACTTCTAAGGGCATTGACATTTGTACTGAGAAACCAACTAATTAGCAAGTAGATGAGAATCCTCTTAGAGACTGGACATGGAATCTTCATGTCAAATCTACAGCATACAGACAAGTTTAAGTTTGCTGCTCATTGGAACAAAGAATGAATAATAGCCTTTGGCTGAAACAGCATGGAAAAAGTTTTGGAAAACTGGCTACAATTGATTGTCATTAGCGTAAGACCTATGAACAAACACTTGGCTGTGGTTTTCATCCAAGCGCCAACTAAAATGATCATTTCTCTTCAGTTCAAATCATGTAATTATCAGGAATGGAGGTTGAATTTCTGATACCAAATCATCCGCGAAAGGTGCATTGCAAGAACCTAAGCATCCTTTCTACTTACTCTTATTTCTCTTCAATAGTCTTTGGTTCGCTGAGACATCAAAGAGGCCGAACACATCAAAGCTACACGTTAAATAGTTAAACTGTGTAGAGGTGACCCCACCGAATTATATTTCACGCGGTACTCGCAATAACGACAATAGTCTTCTTGACTGTGGCTGGACACTTATTTTGAAGGCCCCAACAAAAATAAAAAAAAACCCGCCGGACCAGGAGTAAGTTATGCTGGAACGATGACGAGACTGCGACTGGAGAGGATCTGCCTGTTACAGCTAAGCTCCTTCAAACAAAAAAAGAGGTCATTGGTTAGAATGTAGTTTTTAACGACCCGTCTCGGAAATTCGAAAGATCAAACGGACTCCAGAAGGAGCATACTCTGAAAAACTGCTCTCTAAGAATCAATTGAACTGGAAAAGAAAATTAGACAGTCGCACTACTCAAAAAAAACACAATTACCGTCGTAGACGGGTGGCCGTGGCTCAAGTGTTAGTGTATTAAATTCCCATTCGGACGGTTCGGAGTTAAATACCAGCCGTGGCCGAAAGACATATTTTCAGGCAACTGAAATACAACATCAAATCAATTTACACTAATAATTTAGTCACCCCATTAAATGTTGGATGTCATCTCTATCCAAATTTCCAAAAAACTTAGCACGTTCTCCGGCATTTTAAGAGTCACCCTTTTGAGAGTTAAGTTCTTTAAAAAAAAAAAAGAAGGTTATAGTGAATAAAGCCGCACTCCTATAGCGGTGACAAAAAAGAAAAACAGATCGTCGGCAGTGACACCTACTGAAACAGATCAAGTCCTCGGGATTGAAAATGCGTTGAAAGTTTCTGGCACTCCCTCTGCCGATGGGTTTTTCCGCTCATGATGCACCGGTTAAGCCGATGCTGCAACCAACAGAGATTGCAGTTCTAATGGACGGAAATCGGATGAAGCTGCCGAATCCATCGATAAAAGCAAAACTAGCAGAGCTCGTAGATCTAGTGGACAGAAGGCGTTCGAGTGTACGGAATTTGGGTATCGTGGTAAAACGTACCTCCAAGACAGCCTCGAAATTTGGTACCAAAGTACCGCTGTCACCTCTCTATCGCTTCGAATTGGAAATGCTGACAATGACAACAGTCTGAACGACGTTGAAATGGACACTGAAAAGTGGAAAATCTATTCTCACAAAGAGAGCAAGAGTCGGGAAATCTGGGACGACTCTTCGCCGTATTGCAATCAATATGCAGACATTATCATCGTTGTGTCAGTTTATTTTTCGTATGACTCAGTACCAGTTCCACCATCAAAGATAGTCCGAATTCATTAAGTGCAATGAATCCAGGAAAAAGGGACTTATCACTGCGATGCTTATAATCGGAATACCTGTCGGGTCAATAGCAAATCCTGGACTTCAAACTATCGTCTGCCCTGGTTGCTAACTTGGTTGCTCTGTTGGCTCTTAGTCAACATTTATTGCGAGAATAAGACAGAAAGTAATCCACTTACCGCTATCGAATAGGCCCACTAAGGAGGTTGAAGGTATTTTTGGAGACATTTACGATAAGTCAAACCGTAGATACATCGTCTCGACCTGTCGAAAGAGGAGGAATCCGAGTAAAACCAACTAGACGCGCTTTGAGAAGAAGCGCAGCAAATCGGACAATGCTCCACAAAAGGCAGAAGTCAAAGGAGGCTATTTAGAATGTAAGTGATGCTCTCACCAAATGTCCGGAACTCATCTGTTCTGTCAGAAGAAAAACTGCCACAGATCCCTGGCTGGATTTGCACCTGCTGCTTAAGGAAACTCGAATGTTCTCAACCTGGTCATTGAAAACTAGGTTAGGTAAGGTAAGAGTGGCTGTTGGAAGTATCAACCCACTTAGGTCTATTGGCCCATTGTGATGCCACGTGGATCTATGATCCCCTTACTAGTGGAACCAGTTTGAGCTTATGATAAAGCGTAGGAGACTCTTACGTCTATATTTTCTAGATCGTTAAGGTCGTGAAGCTTTCTTCCCTGGGAGAGAGCTGGACATGAACAGAGTAGGTGGAGGATTGTCTCCTCCTCTTCCTCGTCCATGCAGCTTCTACAGAAATCATTTGTAAAAGCGCCAAGTCTTCTTGCGTGTTTGCCTATTAGGCAGTGTCCAGTGATGACACCTATTATGGCGCTGAGATGTTTTCTATTTAAAAGGATCAGACACTTAGAGCGATTCAGATCCAGCTTTGCCCAGATCTCTTTGGTCGCTAGACATGTTTGATCAGCAGTCCACCTAAGGTCTGCTCTTTTATTGGCATCTAGATTTAATGTTAGTTTGCACGTAGCGATTGGTATACCTATTTTACCTTTGTCCGGTAGGATAGGTAGAGTGGTTCCAATTTTGGCGAGTGCATCGGCTCTGCAGTTCCCTGGAATGTCTCTGTGGCGCGGCACCCAAAAAAGGTGAATGTTGAACTGATCTGCCATCTCCATGAGGGATGATCGGCATTCAAGGGCGGTTTTAGAATATAATGAGACCGAGTCCAGGGACTTGATGGCGGCCTGGCTATCCGAAAATATGCGGATATCCTTTGCAGATATCACGTTTTTCTTCAGCCAGGACAGAGCTTCTTAAATCGCCAAAATTTCCGCCAGCAACACGCTACAGTGAAGGAAGGCGGAAAGAGAAGCTTAGATTTAGCTTATCTGAAAAAACACCGCCACCAACACCGCTATCGGTTTTAGATCCATCTGTGTAGAGATGAATTGACTTATCTTCCTCTCAGAATGATCAAGAGGGGAAGCTTACATGGAAGTTTTTGTCAAACCAAAGTTCAGGTATGGTGTAATCGATGTTCTCTGTGAGGATTCCTTAAGAATGTTGGCGTGGCCAAATGAATTATTTGTCCACTGTTTAGTGCAGTGTACTAAACAGTGTTTTCAGAAGGAAAGATGATAGACTTATAGGTGTGAGCTCGTTTGGGCAAACATCATAATATTTTCCGGCTTTGGGAATGAATTCTACATTGACTTCTCTCCATGACAGTGGAATGTGGATAAGTTCTACACAGCTCCTCATAATATTTTCTAGCACAGGCAGAATAATATCTGAGGACTTCTGTAGCTCGGCAGGTATTAACCGTCCGGACCAGCAAACTTGTATGTTTTGAAGCTTTGCAGGGCCCAGAGCAGTTTGTCTCTCGTAATCAGACCATGAATTTTGGTCGCGGTTACAGTGGGCCTGTTTGGGCTGCTACTGGTCGGGAATTGGGAGCTACCTGGAAAGTGGGTGTCCGGTAGTAGGCTGAGTGATTCATCACTTGAGGTTGTCCGGGAGCCATCGGTTATTTTCAAGCAGCTAGGCATCATAGGATTTGTATAGAGGATTTTTCATAGCCACAATGCCTCAGAAGTTTCCGTGGTTTTGTCACAGAACGACCTCCAGGATTGTCGCTTTGCCTTCCTCAGTTCTTTTTTGTATAATTTGAGGGATTCTACAAGTGTTTCTGAGCAGTCCCAGTACTGATGTCCATCAATGTGGCTTTTCTAACCTCTAGGTTGAATAAGAGGACAGGAAGCGGCCATAGCCTGATTGACTTTCATGTCAAGCCCATTGGTGTCACGCGGGAGACTTGATAGTTTTGAGGATAGCGTTTCAGACAGTATTCCTCTGTATTTTGGCCAATCAGTTTTCTAGTAGATCCGGAAAGCTGGTTGGCTGGTTGGCTGGGGGGAGCATCACTCAGGTTGAATTAGATGTATCTGTGGTCTGAAAAGGAGTGTTCAGACGATACCATCCAGTCCGTTAGCCTTGCTGTCGGAGACAAGAATGATATCTAGCACTTCCTGTCGGTTTCTAGTTATAAAAGTGGGCTCATTGACAATGTTGCAAACAAAGAGGTTAGTACTTAAAATATAGTCAAAAAGTAACTCACCTCTATCATTGATGTCGGTACTGCCCCATACCGTGTGATGAGCGTTAGCATCGCATCCGATGATGAGGCCACTTTTTTGCCTTCCAGCTTCCAGTACCACCCTTTCTAGGTTATCACAGGGGAGAGAGTCCACTTGGTCGTGAGGACCAAGGTGAGCCGATGCCAGCCAGTAGAAGCCTTTGGCAGTCTCTAGTCTGGCAACCGTTAAGTCCGGGTCGCTGAGGTTAGGAAGTTAAAATACATTAAGGCTACGTTTCACTAATATACAAGTTCTGATCCTACCTTTGTCTCTTGTATAGAGCGGAGCGTATGCGGGTGTCCGAAGTCCACGAACCACGCCTTCTACAATCCATGGTTCCTGGATTAGGATAATGTCTTCCGCGTTTTTTCAAAAACGCAGAATGAGTGCGGCCAAAGCATTTGCTGAGTGATGGAGATTAATCTGGAGAAACAGTATCATTGCTACAGTCCTCCAAAGTAGCCTCCACCACGGTGCTGTTGAGGTCGTCCGATTCTGAAGATGTGCTCAAGAGCTCATCTTCTTCCTCTGATCGTATAGGACCTCTTTTTCCTTTTTCATCGGTTTCCATTTCCGACAGGGTCTCAGAATAGGAGACCGACGGCTTAATTGTCACCTTGGAACGATTGGAGTCGTCGCTAGATCCAAGGTTGTGTTTTCTGGTGTCTCCGTTAAAGGAGGAGGAGGTTGCTTATCAACATCCAGCTCATCCTTTTTATAGACCCTTAGGTGTATAGACTCAAAACCGAACCGAATCAGGCCTTTCGTCTGCGCCAGACGATTAAGGGATTCCTTATTGATCACTATCAACGCGCATCTATGAGAGCCCCTTAGTTCCTCCAGTTTCGCGGCTTTCCAGTCATGAGTCGTAAGATTCGAGTTACTGAGTCTGATGATTTCCAGAATGCTTTCTGGGGAGGAGGGTTCGGCTGGGATCCAGGTACGAGTTCGAGGTCTGCTAGTTATGTCCTCCTTAGACACAACCTCGAGTTTTGCACCTGGCCAAATCTCTCCTAAACCATCAATGGCCTTAGTGAAGAGATCAAGGGATCTCTGATTGGCACACGCGATGAGCTTGACGTGGCCTTGGTGCCAGCCAGCGTCGCTTGTGATGGGAGGTGGTCCGCAGTTTTCCCGCATTATGGCCAAGAAATTGCTCGAAAGCTTCAGCTTGACCAGCTGCCACGGTGTTATGGAACCGTGATCACTATTGCGTCCTTTAGGACTTCACTGAAAGACCACAGAGATGTGCTGTTGGATGGCCCAGGGGTTTTGGTACTATGCGTTTTGGGCCTCTTGGAAACCGGCACGGTTTCCTCCAACGATCTCTGGCGCTTGGTAGAGTCTTTTGTAAGTTTGGGAGCAGTGGAAGCAGTGGGTGATCCGTCTTTTAGGATGTTTTTAGCCCACTCAATCTTGCTCTTTATGTCCGCACTTCTCTCAACATCCGGAATGGATCCGAAGGTTTTGATTATGGGTGAAACCTTTCGGCGTCTGACGTAGAGCGCCTTAGATGGAGATTGCCGATGTCGCTGAGCTCCAGATTCCTCCCTGAGGGGAGGAGTTTTGGTAGCAACGACAGATCCATGGCCTGCCACAAATTTGCTGCTGCTAGGCGCGGAGGAAGTTATAGGAACATGGCTTGCCACAGTCTTAACACTCCCTGAAGCTTTCTTTTTAGGCTCGTTGCACTTGCCTTTAGAGGATGGTGCACCGTGGCCTGCCACAGTTTTACCTCCTCTCGACAATGCAGGAGCCTTGCCAGTAGTCGGTGCAGTCACCGTTCTACCGTCCGGTATTAAAAGAGTACCGGCCTGGGTTTTTTTTTTTTTTTTGAAGAGTTATCCATAATATGGTCCCACGAGTAGCGGAGAAAGGGTGGTCCATCTGTACAGAGGTCCGCAATATACAGATAAGGCTAGCTAATCCGGAGGTCGCCAGGTATCCGTATACTTCGTTCGCGACTGAGCTATTTATGGAGATGTTGGGCCCTCAGCCAGATTGATCTTCGGCACGGGTCGTATGATACCTTGATCCAGCTCAGGGGAAACGGGAGAGGTTTGACAGGTGGGGGAAGCATCCTTTGGTTTCAGGACTCGTCTGGAGAACTTGTTCTCGAGATTCATTGACCCTACTCAGCCTCTACAACTCGACAAGTTCGATGCTGGCGGTAGAAGAAGACTAACCTTAAGGGAGACTGCAATTTTTATAGATCGAAGCAAAGACAAATTGGATTTAGAAGAGTGCCTCTGTTATTCAGGCCGTAAATATACGTATCGGGATCTTAACATATTATTCTAACTCTAGAATTGTTTTTATATGACATAAGTCTGTTGTTTGAACCTAAGATTGTAGCTATCATGTAACATAATCCTACCCTACTGAAGTATTAATTTAAGCTGAAGTGCCAAACTGCAATGAAAGCACTTTCTCCAAATACATCAACATGCTTAGCAATATCGTAATATCCCACATAAAGAAGCCACTTGATAAACTGAGCCACTTTCTTCGGTGTGACATCCGGAGAAACTTGGAAATCTTCATTTGTTCTTCCTCCCTCTTAAAGAATAATGCTATGAAATGATATCCCAATGCGAAACCCGTATGACAACTTAAGCTCTGGGCAAAGTAGATTATAAGACGTTCTTCTAAGATTATAAGACGGTCCCGTCTAGCAGGTTCATCAATGATTCTATTTCTCACTATTCGCTTGTGATTTATTGCAGAGCCAAGACTCAGAAATCCACTTCCGACTGGTTTCATCGCGTTCACTATGCATTCTTTTACTATTCGTGCGTAAGTTCTTAAGCGTAGCTTGTTATCACTTTAGATGCAGCTACTCCGTCAGTTTCAACTATTATTCACAATCATGTTTTTTTTTGGGATAAGAATTGCGTTTGCCTCTGTCAAGATGCTAAAATGGAGATAATGCGAATAGTCTCCAATGACTGCTCTCATATCTCCAAAGCGAGTTACAGTGGTCTAGCAAGTGATAATCAAAAATTCGTTCGAGAACCTGCTTCTCTTCGATGCCTTGCAAAACTATGCTCAGCAAAACTTCAAAAATTTGAGCTTATCAAGAATGAAATTGACGTTTTAAGAAGTCAGGTTTCCGCATTTTACGTTATTCAGAGTAACGTCAGCCACTTGCAAATGGAGTTCTGTATATCAACAACAGCAACCAGAGCAAGTGCAACTGAAAACGTCCGAACAAATAATTAATGCTGAACTTGCACAATTAAGACAATAATTCGAGACACTGCACGTAAAAATATATTGCAACCAGTTAACGAAGAGACGGCGATTAAAAACCCATCGCGGATGAGGATTTCTTAGCTACTGTGCATATATTGGCAAGACCTTAACCTCTGATAGCTCGTATAATGAAATAAATAAATTCTATTAAGTCAACGGCTTTGATGAGGCAGCTGCTAAAAGAATTCCCAGATGCGCAGGGAAATGAGTGGTTCCGCACTTATTACGCTAGAGAATTTTAAAGTTCTGCTATGACAATGAAGGATACTTCGTGGAATAGAGGACCACGATCCATGTATCAGGGACATTTTGGTTAGCAAGCTAGTGGGGCTTCATTCAGATTGCGCATATTACAAAAAGGAAGACGGACTGACTGAACGAGAGCTGTATAGTTCTGTATCATTAGTGGCCACAGAAGCCAATTTTTCGCACTCGGATGTTAAAGTTCGAAATTGCTAAATGAACAGCCTCGGTAACCGCTCAGTGGATAGCCAAAAAGTGAGAAGAAATAATTTAAATATTTAGTGCTAAGAAGAGCATACCACTTCATCCTACAATTCAACAATAATACCTACCTGACCACTCCTTCCTTGGTAGGTTAGGTTAGGTAAACGTGACTGTTGGAAAGACCACTTAGGTCTATTGGCCTATTGTGATGTCAGGTGGATCTGTGATCCTCCTACTCTTGGATTGGTATAGCGATACTACCCTTTTCCCTTAGAATAGGTAGAGTGGTTCCAATTACAATTCCCTGGAATGTCTCTGTGGCCTGCACCCAACATAGATGAAGATTGAACTGCTCTGCCATTTCCGTAAGAGATGATTGGCATTCAATGGCGGTTCTAAAATTTAATGAGGTTGAGTCCATTGACTTGACAGCGGCCTGACTATCCGAAAAGATGCAGATATCACGTTTAGCTTCTTTAATCGCCAAAATTTCCGCCAGTGATTTCCAATACGGAAGGGGAGGCTTAGATTAAGCTGATCTGAGAAAACAAAGCTGTTAACCCCATCTAGATCCACCTGTGTAAAAGTGGACTGACTTGTCCTTCATAAAGCATCTTCCTCCCAAAAGTATCTAGAGGGGAAGCTTACATGAAAGTCTTTGTCAAATAAAAGTTCGAATAATGTAATCGATGTTAATAATATTAGCGTGGCCAAATAAATTATTTCTCCAGTCTGTAGGGGCTACTTGCCTACTGAAGATATCGAGGAGTGTCAAATGAAACAGGGCTCCGCTTATATATAGACATGCTGTTCTTTGGACTCTGCTTAGTTTGCTGCAATTGACTGCATTGTCTAACTCCGTCCACCAGACAACAACCCCGTAAGTGAGCGTCGGTCTTATGACGGAGATAATAAAGCTACTGTAGCTTTCTTGACTCTTTCTTCAATGTTAAGTTTCCAGTTTACTCGTAGTTTCCTGTCAAGAATCAGAGTCAGATATTTTGATGTATCGGAAAAGACTAGACTGGTACCGTTCATTGATGGAGGGTCTATGGTTGGAATTTTATATTTCCTAGAAAAGAGGACAAGATAAGTTCTATAGGGGTTTACTCCGAATCCACAGCGATCTGTCCAACGGGTTAATCTGTTAAGATTTGGCTGAAGGAGTTCTTTAATGGTATTATTAAGCACCGTCATTTGCATAGGCAATCATCCTGCGAACCAGGTTCACCAGTCGTTCACCAACTCGCATAGAGAACAGTCAGTTTTTTTTATAGTGTACATCAAAGTGAAAAGACAATTAAGATGCGATATAAGCAAGTGATTGTCAAGTGGCATTGTGACTCAGTGGAGCATTTGTTAGATCGAGACGTGGAGGTTCTGGGTTCGAGTCCGCAGTAAGAAAATCGCGGGTTTCTTTTGTTTTTATTAATTTCTTAGTGTTAAAACTAAAAATAAAAAGTGGTAGTAGTGTCGAACGACAATGGATAACGGTCAGCCGGTGGACCCACAAGTGGAACAGCTATCGAATCGGATGATAAGGATGATGAGGCAAAGCTTGACAAGCTTATAAAAGAGCTCCTTGAGAAAAGTGGGATGGGGTTGGTATCTTATTACGCAAAGGCATGCGCCATAGGGTCATATATAGCGGCTAGATTTGATGAGGTTCCGGGTGTTGGAAGCTTGCATCGTATGCATTCCTCTTCATAGTCGAAGGCGAGTGTATGTGGTGTCGCTTTATGCACCCGAAGCACCTAATCCTATTCAATTTATAATTGAACTGGAAATACTTTTCCGCTTCAGCTTCAATCGGAAGAAAATTATTATTTTTTGGCCGGAATTCTTAATGCTAGACATGCGGTATGGAGAAATAATCCGCCAAACACCACGGGCAACCAGTTATACTACTGGTGGGTTCAACATATGATTGAGTACAGACTTGAACTGTACGCGACTGTACAGCCTGGACTTGGCATTAATAGACAGTAGATTAGAACTGACTAACGCGGATCGAAACACAAGGAACTATTATGATCACTACGGACTTGCCGCGACAATACGGATTCCAAACGAGCAAAAGCAGCTGGAGCAGTATGATCAAGTGTACCCATACGAATACCGTAAGGTGCGGTGGTCGTGCTTCTCCAGAATCTTAAAGCGTAATTTACCTTTGAGTGGAATTGATCCCCCAACCAACAGAAACAGACGTTGTCAAACGACTATCCCTCGGATAGAATACTCAGAGGAAAGCCAGATCGAAAAGTACACAACTCCAACAATCAACGCATTGTACGCACACAAAAGTAGACTGCTCTCGAGGATTAAGCAGCTGTACAGACAGTTCACTGACAGAAACGACTCGGAAATGAGAAACCTAAAGCACTTATTTAAAGAAAATTACAGTAAATGTGTAAGTCTGTACTGGGGCAATAAAATTCGGGCTATAAAATCCAGTAGTCCGAATATGTTCCCGCAGATATATAAATTATTCAGGCGGAAAAATCACAATGACATTCAGTGTGTCTGAATTCCACAAACGAGAGAAAACAGACAGACACTACTGACCGCTGGCCATTAGTCCAGAAAGTGCCTTCTCAGACAACGGTCTTTTCGTGGTTAAAGACCCACAGGAGAAAGTGGATTTGCTCGGAGCTTTTTTCGAGGCCGTGTATACGGTGAACAATCCGGTTGACCGTAATCACGACATTGACAACAGGGCCTATGTAAATCACTATCATCTACGCAACGAACTTCAAAATTGGCGACCTGAGTATCACGATTTCACCGTATTCAGTGAAGAAAACGCGACAAACGTTATCTTCGCCTATGAACGAGCTTCCTCGCATTTGTTCGTGCGAAAAGATGAACTCCTGTGCATCTTTGAGTCTCTGAAAAACAAAAAGTCGTCCGGAGTAGACGGTATTCCAAACGTCGTATTAAGACACCTGCCCTTGGAAGCAGTGAATATATTTACTACGCTGTTTAACAATTCGCTGAATAGTGTATATTATCCGACGCATTGAAAACAGCAGTGGTACATCCAATCCCGAAAAGGGATAAAGTTAGAACTAACCCTGCTAATCTCCGTTTAATTAGTTTGCTTCCGAATATTAGCAAGGTATTCGAGAAAGTAGTCAATAGAGGCATGGCACTATTCATGATGCGTCAAAGCTGGTCTCCGACATACAATGGAATAAGTGCAAGAACCAGTGTACGGGTGCCTGCCTGATTGACTTTCAGAAGGCCTTTGACACCGTATGGTTAGAGGGGCTTTTCTATAAGCTGACCAGGATGGACATGCCGAAACCTCTGCTATATAAAATATGCTTATGGGAAAGAAGTTCGTTGTTAAATGTAACAACGTCATTTCAAGCAAGATCTTTGACATTAAAAACGGCTTACAACAGGGGGCTGTGATTTCTCCGATACTGTTACATTTACACAAGTGATCTAGTAGGTTCCCTCAATCATGCCATATCGTACGCAGACGATTTAGTGACGTACAGATCGAAACAGTGGCGAAATCTTCTGCAGCGTGATTTCGATCATATTAAGGCGTATTGCAATGATTGGAAATTGAAAATCAATTTCGGTGAGAAGCGTAGTGAGATACCTTGGTATTTGTATTTTGATAAACATATAGATGCTTGTCTTGCTGGAGCTTTAGCCCTGACAAGAAGTCTGTTCCACAGCAGTCAACTTGTCTCCAGGGTGAAAGTCATATGCTATGTGGCCCTAATCAGGCCAGTCATCGCGTATGGTTGTCCCGTGTGGTTCAATGTAGCGCCGTATCAAATGGATAGGATTCGGGTGTTTGAAAGGCAGTGTCTTAGGACTTGTCTCGGCTTGTACAGAACACCAGAATCTGAGTACAAAAAATATTATCCCAACAAAGTCCTTTACGATGGGGCTAATCTGAATAGGATTGACAATTTCCTGAATAAGGTGATTCGAAGATACGTTGCAAGGGCAATAACCAACGATAATGGTCTGATCTTTGGGGCTTATTACCCCAATGAAATGTACCACGAGAGCTCACTTCTATCAGGCTTTTCTCCATATTTATGCTAAAGGGTTAGTACAAAGTAGGGATGGTATCCCGGTAATATACCACCGCCACCGCGGTGTGAAAGACAAGCGGCTCATCTACAACGGGTATGTTGCCAATGCTCAAGGATCAGATCGATGCCGAGAAACAGTACACCGAATTCTGGTGGCTTCAAGAAGGAGAAAGGGTTGGCTCGCTCTCCTAGGTCGGTACGTTACTAAGGTAACATATTCCTCTTAGTTGTAAGTTAGATGAGGGATAGTTAGGGGGGATCTCGTGAAAAACCGCGTTCGTTAGCATGAGGCCGCACCTCTGAGAAGTGACCAGTGGTTTATCGCATTGGTTGAATCTTGGTGATGCGTGTTGACGAATGATGGGCGCCCGAAATCGCAGTTGGGATAGTGACCACCCTGTGCGAGAGGCTACGAGTGCTCATAACCCCGATTATAGATAAGATAGGTTAAGTAGCTTAGGTAGGTTAAGAAGAATAGGGTCATAGTTTCACGTTTTACACAAAAGCCAAAAGATACCGCATCTAAGTTTTTCAAAAACTATTTTTCTTGGAAATGTTATATATATTTTAATTTATAAATAAGATTAATCGTAAGATAGCTTTTGAGGCCGAAAGGCAAAGATACAATAAAAATGAATTTAAAAGTAAAAGTAGGGGAGAAAGGACAGCGCCTTGCGGCGTACCCCCGCTAACGCATGTTTTAGCAGAAGCCCCATCCAGTTTGGGGTTGATGGTCCTGCTATTTAGCATAAGACTGATGAAGTCATCAAGTCGTCTACATTCAAACTCATTCGTTTTCCTATTAAAGCCGTTCAACCATGGAAAGAAGTCCGAAACCGTGAAAAAGTATTTATATTCTTTAAGTCGTTCAAGCTGGCCAATTAAGTGTAATAGTTCAACAACCTGTTGGCAATCGATGACAATGTCTATCAACTTTTGAAGAAATATCCCTTTTTAGGTTTGTTAATATTCCATTTGCAATTCTAAGTACTCACTTCAACTTACCCACAAAAAAAAAGCAAATAAAACCACTCAGCTCAGCTAAAGTTATTTTCTTTAATGAACAACAAAAATACTGCAGACATGCAAATATTTTATGCAAACACAGCGCGTGGAAAGTGGAAAACGCCGTATAATTTACCACCACAAGTGAAAAATGAATTTTCTGTCAGGAGTAAATCCTTCCGTAGGCATCTTACCCCTACCGACTACTCAATTTTACTCAAATTTTTGCACTCTTCAAAGTATCTTACAAGCAACATCGACACCCGAATACTACATTACACGTGGAGTATCCAGATACACCCCCCTTTGTCCAACACCATCAACAACAGAACATCTCAAAGCGGCTAATGTGGGCCAATCCTTTTTAGAATTTTATAAGCCACTCCACAGTACAAAACAAAAATGACAGCCCGAAGGAGTTTGGCAAGGTGGAAATCGTCTTGCGGAAAATGCAAAGGATGGATATTTGGGATCCTTTTTTGCGAATGCAAAGCGGAAATTAACGAGTCTTTGGCAAACCGAACAACGCACACATACAATTGTATAAGAAGATACTCGTATTTTGCTACAGATACTCGTACATTAGTCGTATCCATCTTAGAGAGGCGGCATATTACAAGTATCAGGGCTGTTTGTGCAAGCAAATTGCCTACGTAGTCAGTGGTAGTATTTACAAGTTTCCACAGCGTAAGCTTCTTATTTATGTACAAGGACTAAGTGCGGCGATGGCGGTATTTGAAGGCGTCTGAAGGCGTACGGGTACAAAAGTAATAACATTAATTTCTACCACCATCCCGCCCAGCATTCTGGTTACATCCTGTCTAACAGGGTGCCGTGAAAATTTCTTCAGCTAAGCGGAAAAATTTATTTTTCGAAACCCCAACTTGTCTCGTATGCATTTTTGGCAAAATTTAAGCGACTGTCTGTATGAGAGGTTAGATACGAATGTGAGTCTTCGTATCTTCGGTGAAAACAAAAATTCTCAGACGATATATTGTCGCGGTTGGCTAGGTTTAAATGCATTTTATGGGAACTGGCAGATCGCATGGTTTTGGGAGAAGTCTTCTTGTAGTCATGGAAGTTACTTCAATGATAGATATGCTGATGTTGGCGTCCTCGTATGCCACTATAAACTTGACATACCTTGACAAGGGTGTATGCTTTTTTAACTTTAAGGCGCTAAATGAAAAAGGTGACAGAGGAGTATTATTTTACATAAGGGTACGAGTATTTTGAAAATCATTTAACTACCTCTGCACATTCGCTTGCTTATGACAATCCTTCTGTGATATGATCGCTTGAAAATCCGCGTCAAAATTGCCATTAGGCCAGAAAGTCACAATCTACGTAAATATTTCGTATATACCGTATATAGGCTTATGTCATCGTTCCTCGTAACCTTGATATTGTTTTGCTCTTTTGGCCTGACAAAGTGGCCATCGCCCCTCAATGGGAAGGAGCACTTAAGACTGAAGGGCTCATATGATAAAGGTGGTGTACTTATATGAGCTACTTCAACTTATTTAAAGCTGAGGTTAATAGGAATTTTTCGGGTCAAATATCAAGTTCCTGAAATAGATATTGTGGCTGATGAACTCTTAATGAATTGAGAGCAGTTCCTAATTAACAGAGTAACTACGATAGATTCGAAATAGGCCCCCGAGGGGTCCCAGAAAATCTCTGGCCTTCCAGGTTGAAGATTCAACTTGAATTTGACAACTGAACTCCGTAAATGACATTCGGATGTCCACATGAAATGTTCAAACCCTGAGCAAACCACATGAATCCAAACAACTAGCAAAGGCACTTGACTGATATGGAGCGTATATTACCGCCAGGAATAGCAATGGGAAGAGTTGAAATAAAGAACAATCAGATACTGAGGCATTCAGTTTTCAGTTTGTATGCATTTTATTTATACACCTTAAATTACTCTTACATGCTAGACAAAAAAATGCTTAAAAATTAGCTTAAATAACTTAAAATTATCTTATACTAACTTACTGGCCCCATGCGGGCACTCTAAGTTAAACCTAACACTTAAACTATGTCTTTCGACGAACCTTACAGTCTATTTTCTATTTTTACATATTAAAACTAAGAAAATAAATTTTAACCAAAAACTTAGTGAGCGGACATTTTTTTAATTTTTTATAAAACTTAAAACTAAAAGCCTACAAACTACCTAAAAATAAATCTTAATCTACTTAACCTACTTACATCTAACACAAACATAGACATACATAAATATATATATACATAATATATATATACTTCATATATAAATATATGTATATATATATATTTTTTTTTTCATTTTATATATTTTTTGTTTTTTTTTTTGGTTTTATATTTTTTTTTTTCTTAAAACTAACTTAATCCTACCTAAAACTATGTAAGCCAGCCATGGCTAGAAAAAAAAAATTAGGCTGACCCACTTTGCCTCAGATGAAGCTATGTATTACTGGAGGCATTCGACGACGAAGCATCCTCCCCTTCAACTAGCCACCAAACTTGCTGGTGCTGCTGAGCAACATCCCTCATGTCGCGACTCCCTACCGCCCTACTGAACCGGAGACGCTCCGCACTGCCGTGTGCGACGTCTCTGCCGTAGTTGAGTCGCCTGTCCGCAGCTGTTCGAGCGACGTGGAAGATTAGCGGCACAGCCAATCTGTCCTGGATCAGACCTTTGCTATCTAGATAGAGGAACGCTTCCGGAGGAATAAAGCCATCAAAGCGAACTCTCTCGTGATACATATAATTGGGGTAGTAAGCCCCGGAGATCAGGTTGTTCGATGAGGCCATTGCTCTTGCAACGTGCCTTCGAGTCCACTTAATGACGAAATTGTCCACTCTTATTAGGTTCGCCCTATTGTATAAGACCTCATTAGGATAGAATTTTATGTACTCAGACTCTGGTGTTCTGTATAAGCGAAGACAAGTCCTAAGACAAACCCTCTCAAACACCCGAATCTTTTCCAATAAACTTGCTCTCAAGTTGAACCACACGGGACATCCAAATACAAGCATGGGCCTGATAAGGGCCATGTAGCAGATTACCTTCACCCTCGCATCGAGTTGGCTGTTATAAAACAGTCTCTTTGTAAGGGCAAAAGCACCTTTGGCTCTGGCCAGAGCAACATCTATATGTTTGTTAAAATACAGATATTGATCTAGCCAGATTCCAAAGTATCTGACTACATTTCGACAAGCAAGTGGCTGTCCGTGTTGTCCGACGATAGAAAACTTTCGCCAATTCTTTCTGGTATACCTAGAGGCCCCAGACAAAGGCGTCCTAAACAGAATGGTTTCCGACTTCTGAAAATTGATTTTCAACTTCCAGTCATTGCAATATCGATTAATTTTATCGAAGTCACGTTGCAAGAGTATATTAATGACCTCAATCTTTGGGTCTGTTCAGTACGCGATTAAATCGTCTGCGTACGCTATGGCATGGTGAAGTGAACCTAACATATCACTCGTGTAAATGTTGAATAGGATCGGCGAATTTACCGCACCTTGTTGCAGACCGTTTTTAATGTTAAATGTTCCAGCAGAAGTCACATCGCCATTCTTCACGATGAACTGTCTACTGGAGAGCATATCGAAAAGAATATATAGCAGTGGTTTACTAATGCCTAACCTGTCCAGCTTGAAAAAGAGTCCTTCTAACCATACGGTATCGAAGGCTTTCTCCAAGTCAATCAGGCAGGCACCAGTGCACTGGTTCTTGCCTTTGTTCTATTGGATATCAGAAACCAGTTTCGACGCAGCATGAATGATATCATGCCCCGCCTTGAAACCGAACTGATTATCCGGAACTATATTTTTGTCCTCAACCCACTTAGTCAGGACTCTATTGATCACCTTCTCGAACACTTTACTGATGTTTGGAAGAAGACTGATCGAGCGGAGATTCGCCGGATTGGAAGTGTCTTTATCCCTGTTGGGGATGGGATGTACCACCGCAGTTTTCCAATGCGCTGGATAATGTGCATTATTCATTGCATTATTAAACAGGATGGTATAAATGTTCACCGCTTCTAGAGGGAGATGTCGAAGCACAATGTTCGGTATTTCATCGGTTCCCACTGATTTCTTACTTCTAAGTGATTCGAAGATCGTTTGGAGCTCTTCCTTCGAAATGAATGGGGGTAGTACCCTATCGTTGGTGATGACATTATTTACCATATTCTCGTCACTGAACTGTGTGAAACCCGAGCTCTCGAATCGCCAATTGACAATTTCATTTCGAAGGTAGAAATTGCGCACAAGGACTCGATTCTCCAGATCGTGTTTCGGGCCAATGATAACATTCGCCTTGTACACTTCCTGGAAAGTCGCTCCTATAGCCTCTACCTGCTCCTGCGGATCCTCGATCACAAAGAAGTTGTCATCATCAACAGCCTCTTTTGGATCTATGCCCGCTGCTACCAGTATTTGTTCGTTGTTCGTCGTTCGGGCGACTTTAAGACACTGAAGGTCGTTCTGATTATTTCTCCGAAATAGTTTATTGATTTGCGGAAACATATTCGGGTTGCTGGTGTTTACAGCCCGAATTTTGTTGTTCCAATGCAAACTTACAGATGATCTGTAATTTTCTTTTATTAATGTTTGGAGGTTTTTAATCGACGACTTCAGTGTTATGATCTCCGGGTTATGTCTGTCAGTAAACTGTCTGTACAAGGTTTTTAGTCTTGACAGCAGTCCACTTTTATTTCGGTGCAGTGCGTCAATAGTTGCGTTGCGGAATAAGTCTTCTTCGTCAGTGTGTTGGTACCGAGGTATCGTTTTGTCCATTGTTCGTTTAATTTTCTCGTCCATTAGTTTTAGATACCTGTCAATCTCCTCGTTTGACAGATTTCTGTTGGACGATGGGTAGAGCGAATTCGAGGAGAGTGCTCTTGTCAGTGTTCTGGTGAAGTGTGTCCAACGCACCCTACTATAATTGTAGGAATGCCTTTGGTTAAACTCATCCAATTCCGCAATTTCGTTGGGAACAGTTATTTCGGTGCTGAAACCGCAATGGTCACTGTCATACACGAAAGTGCGTAGACAGTTTGTAGTTTGTTGGTTAGTGCATGTCAGTTGTATTCGTGAATCGAACAGCAAAAGATACAAATAGGACCCGTGTCTGGGAAACGACGGACTATCCGTCGCCTTGAGCCCGAGTCGATACATCACACTGTGCTGACCCCACCAATTGAATAGTAGGTTCCCTCTAGTATTTGGTGTATTATTTCCCCAATCACTATGTTTGGCGTTGAAATCTCCGCCGATAGTAAAGTAGTTCTCCTCCAATTCCAGCCTCAGAAATCGAAAAAGAGTCTCGAGCTCTGAGATAAATAAGGAGGATTGAGTAGCCTCAGGCGCATAGACAGACACTATGTACAACCGCTTTCCACTACGGAGGGGGATATACACGATGCATGCTTCCAGCACCTGGAACCTACGTACTACACGACTGTATACTCTTTTAAAACGTATACCTTTTCGTACGAAAATTGCAACGCCACCTCCCTGATTGGAGTTGGGTCGGTTTCTCCGTATTATTTTGTATCTTCTGTGCCTCAATTTGTGTCTCTTGGTAAGCTTAGTTTCGCTAACCAAAAGCATATCAGGGGCTTGGTCTTTAAGCAACTTAAATAGTGCGGCTCGTCGTTCGAGCCTAATCAGTGAATTCACATTCACAGTAAGGACCTTCAGGGTCTGCTCCGCCACGTACGTACCCATTACGGCAAAAGGTGCGTTAGGCCAGGCAACAGCGCGTATACTTGATCCACCCGCGCGGTCTGTTCAGTCAAATGACGTTGTAACTGAGCCATCTGCCCCTGGATAGAGAGCAAGATAGCTAGCATGTCAGGTACTGGTTCCGGTGCTCTGGGCGCTGGGGCCTGAGAAGCAACCTTCGCTTGCTGTACCGTATTTCCCCTACCTGCCGCCATTTGGGCGTAGGTAACATTGGGAGTAACGGCTGGAGTTTTTATATGCACGGGTGGATGTTTAACTTCCACTTTCTGCTGCCAAGCCAGATTTACTCTTTTGATGTATTGGAATTTGGGACAACCCCGATAATTTGCGGTGTGTCCCGTGTTCCTACATAAGGCACAAGAGAGTTGACTTTTTTCTGACGCTCCGTCCTTACCCAGAGCGCATTCCTCAGATTTGTGGTTCTTTCCACACTTCACGCATCGAGGCTGCATTTCGCAGTTCGACGCGGCGTGCCCGAACCTTTGGCAGCGAACACATTGTAAAATGTTGTCGCTCCGCTTTACTTTTTCCCATGCCACAACCTGGTAGTCTGGGACTTTAATACTCCTTAGACCATCCAGATTGCTGGTGGGACTTAGCTGGACCAGGAAAATCAGCAGTTGCCGCTTCTCCCTTTTGGCTCTGGCTGTGGTGAATGGCTTGACCCCCACTTCTTCTCTTTCAGTAGTGCAAGGAGCTCCTCCGGATCAGTCGGCGGTTCTGATCCCCTCAGCAGCAGTGTTTGCAGCTTTTCACCCTTCGGTGTGAAGGAGAAGAACTCCGTCGTCGTGTCCTTTAATAATTGCTTTATCTTATTATAGCGCTCCACTGAGTTGCAGTGAATCGCATGCCTATCTATGTTTAATCTCTTAATAAAAAAATTATTGCCTATGGCCGACTTACATAACTGTATTGTGTCTTGCAGTTCCATCTTGAAGGTGTTGATTGGTGGCACCTTTTGTTTTTGTTTCTGCTGCTGTTGCTGTTCTTGGTGTTGTTGTTGCTTTTGTTTCTGCGGTTGTTGCTGTTTTTTTTTGTAGCAGTTTCTGCTGTTGTTGTTGTTGCAACTGAGGCTTAGGTTGCTGTTTTTGTTTCGGCAGTCTTTGCGGCTTAATCATATGTGGTTGTTGCTGTTCCGATTGTTGTTTGGATTGCTCCATTTGCTCGTGTTGTTTTTGGTAGGGATTTTGCTGCTCCCTTTCTCTCCTTGCCAATTGTTTGGCTTTTATGTCAATTATCTGCTGCTCTAGCATTTTGATTGTACTATTCAGCGACTCGACTTGTTCTTCTTCGTCGTCTGAATCTGGGTCTGCCAATGTAACGAAACTATTTGTTCCTCCCATGTAGCGGTCCTCCCTCACATCGGACACTGATGTTGATAATATGGCCCCTTTATTTGCATCAACCAGTATCTTTTCCGCTGAGGCAGATAGGACAGGGCGCCTTGCAGGGCTGGGAGTTCGTTTTAGCTTCATCCTCCTCTTTGCTGTTTTTTTTGATCCATCGGCTGGGTTAGCAGTCTGTGCTGTATAGTCCGACGATGACATCACGTCATCCACTTTGCCCGTTTTTTGTCGAACGGGTCGCTCGTTTTTTTCCATCACGTGATACTTTTATAGTATTTTAATGTTTTGGAAATTAAAGAAAACAAAAAAGAAAGCAAAAAAAAAAACAAACAAAAAAAAAACGACTTGGGGATATATCGGGGTTCGAACCCACTACCTCTGATATCGTGACTGGGTAACACACGCACTAGGCTATTTGGGGCCTTTCAATCGCTATGTCTAGTTATTAATATTTTAATATTTTAATTCACAGTTTAATTTTGCTTGTGAGCTGAAGCACTTCTTATCACGACGAAAATGAGTGAGCGACTGCCAGATATTGATGCATATACGACAATGACTGCCACAAAAAGTCATGAATTTTCGTAATATGAATGAAGTATTGTAATTGTATCCACATTAAGGACATCAGTTTGATACTCCCTTAAGGTTCCACACAAGAAATATATGATGTTGCCGAAGAATGTGTTCACCTACAAGGTGACTTTAATGCCACGAGGATACCTTTGGTTGAACCACCCAGAAAGTATAGCCCACACTACATCGCATCTTATGGACTTGCTGTGATGCAAAACATTTTAACTGAAAGCTCACGCGGCTCGTGCCGAGGAGATTTTTCTAGGAACAAACCGACTAAAAACATGTTGAGATGAGCAAAGAAATTTATTAGAAGAGTCATAGTTCAACTGTTAAACGGCGAGAACTGCCCAAACTGCGCTGTCAAGAAGAACGAATCATTCAACTTGGCCTAATGACGAGAATTCCCTCCAAAAATAAAAAACTGTCAGACCAGACAGATAGATCTGCCGAGCTAGACCGTTAAGCGAAACTGCACCAACCTAATATCTTCTATAAACAATCTGAGTGACTTCTTTCAAGCACAGGTCCGTAACTGGACAAATATTTACACTACGGCGGATCTTAGAGAAAACCAAAAAGCGCAGATCAATACTTGCCACATCTTTATCGATTCCGAGGCCTTATATGATAGTATGCCATCTGACGAAAGAACACGACCTATGCTCCGTTAAAGTTGGAATTGAATTGAAAAAAAAGTGTTAAAACTAAGTACTGCTGAACACAGCAAGCTGTCAAAGTGGCGAAAATGGGCTTTGCTAAAAACGCGGGCAAAACCAAATTAATGCTGTCAACAATAGGTACGCCCCAAATTGACGAATCAGGCGGAGTGGCATAATAAGCAGGTATAACTTTGAATACTTGCCCTAACGGGCTTTGACTAAGGAGACTTAATATTGTAGTAAACTGTGTAACCTTTACCGCGACATCAAAGTGGACAAAAAGAGCCTTGGGCTTTGTAGTCTTGCACTATCTTTTATATCCTTGTAGAACTCACGAATAGCACTCGTTCTTCTTAAGAAAGCTGACTTTTTATCTTCTTATCTTGCCTGTCTACATTCATAGCCAAACCAAGAGTTTGTATATGTTAGTCGGGTCAAATCCATCTCATCATAAGCACTAGTCCTCTATTATACATGCAATGCTGGTGACATACATCGATAGGCAAAAGATGCACACAGTTAGGATTATAGCTTTTCGACGTAAACTTCTTCGTAGTATTAGTTTGGCTCCATTACGAACAGAATAACCTCATCTTTATTTTTGACAAGTTAGCGAGTCGGAAAGTCGAGTCCACGGAAAGGTTGAAGAATCTTATTGCTGGAAGAGTGCCTTCTGCCGATCGTAATGCGGTCAATCTGCTTGAAGCGGGTTGGTCAGGATCTATCTAGGGCCTTTGTGAATGTTGAGATGTGATTAAATACAATATTTCATATTCAATGTCGACCAGGGATTGCAGTTTGAAAATCCCACACAAATGCGGATATTTCTTGGCTCTTGTTGTTCATTCTGCTTCCTCTCATAGCTTCTCTGATCATGGACAGCTTACGAATACCAGTACAAACGTTCTCGGGATAGTAAATGATACCCCGTTAAACTAGGATCTTCAAAGGACATTTCCTCAGATTCTTTGAAGTTGCTTTTATTGTTCCACCCTGCGTTAATCTCTAAGTGTTGAAGAATCATATTCGTCAATCTTGGAGCAAGAGTCCCTAAATCTGTCATGAGAGTCTTCCTCATTCATCACATCCTCAAATGTTTCCGAAGCCCGTTACAATAATTGACAGATCAGGAGGAAAGAGTAGGTTAGTGTAGGTTAAAGTGGTCTTCGTGGAGTTGCACTTTTACCAGTTGTGAATCCATTATGACCCTCAAACCACTCACGAATTTTAAGTGCTCGAAGTTATGGATTTGGTCGTAACCAATTTGAGCTAAGAGCGGCGTGATGAATAGCGAAGAAACTCTCCTTTCCTTTCGGGATTCAGTTGATTGAAGCTAACTTAATTGGAGGAAGGTTGGTTGGAGGCATCGAACCAGAGCCAGTAGACGGTCATGTCGTACATATAACCCTTTCCATTTTCCTGCCGGACAAGCCTATAGGTCGAGCAAAGTATGTGATACTTATGAGCAAAGTATGTGCTAATTATACAGCAGGTAATCGGTTAGAAATAAGGGGATGGAGAGTAGTCGATGAAGCGTCAATTTCGGGTCACCGATGGATACGCTTCAAGGTGAATTTTTAGAACAGGTATGTAGTTTTCAAAGAAATCCTAGGAAGACTAATTGGGTCAAGTACTCCTATAGAGAAATGGTAAATATTCACCTGCATACTCAATCAATTACCAGGGATAATATTGTTCACTTAGATAGGGTGGTAGAAAATATTAATAAGTCACTAGCAATGGTGTTCGAGAAAGCTTGCCCGCTAACAGAACACCTAAAAGGGCGAAATCAACATGGTGGATTAGGGAGATAGGCTTAAAACGGAAAGCGGTCAGGAAACTCCATAATAAGGTGACGCTTTTCAGAGGCGACAGTACATGGAATGAGTATCACGAATGTAAAAAACAATTCGAGTACCTAATTAGAAAGTCAAAAAGGGTTTCATGTCTGAAGCACTGCTAATCTGTCGCGGTATCAAACGAGGTTTCGAGATTACGCAAAATGCTTTCAAAAGAAGCGAACGTTCCTAGCTATCTCAGGAAAAGTGATGGAACCTGGACTGAAAGTAACCAAGAGATTCTGGCAACACTGGCGGAAACCCACTTTCCAGGATCCACAGTATGAAACAACCCTGGCATGCTACAGCACACTAAGAACATTGATCTCTCTCTCTCTCTCTCCGAAGAGCAAATAGGTGGTCTTATTAATAGGAAGGAAAAAATTACGGTGGGCAATTCAGTCCTTTAAACCGTACAAATCTCCCGGTCCGGATGGTGTTCTACAGATCATGCTACCGAAAGCACCGGAGGTAGCAATCGAAAAACTTATAGAAATTCTTAGACACAGTCTAAAAATAGGGTGCATACCAACCAATAGCATGGAGGGAAGTTAAAGTAGTTTTTATACCTAAATAGATACAGTAACGGCTTTTTGACTGAGTTACAGCATGCATGAAAGGGAAATCTGTAGAAAGAGCCCTGCACGAGGTGGTGGAGTAAATATAGAAGAGTCTACACTTCGGACAGCTTGTGATGGCGGCCTTCCTCGATAATGAAGGAGCCTTCAATAACGCGGAGTGCACCTAGTAGACGCTAACATTAAATATGGCTTTACAAACTGCGTTTGCAACATGTTTGCAAGCAGGAAAATAAACTGTTCCATTGAGCAAAGCTCGGTAAAAATGTCCGTAACCAGGGTGACCCCTCAGGGTGGAGTCATATCTCCATTCCTTAGTGCTGCTTATCAATGACATTCTCAAAAAGCTTAGTACAATGGATATAAGTGTCACGGCATACGCAGATGACGTGGTCATAATAGTGCAGTGACAATTCTTAAACATTTTAAGCGACATAATGGAGGTGGCACTGAAGACGATCAGCACTTGGGCAAAAAGCTGTGGTCTCAAGGTCAACCTTTCCAAAACGAAACTGGTTCTTTTTACCGGAAAGTACAAGATACCGCAGTTAAAACTCCCAAAACTGTCCCTTTCGGACAGCATAAAGTATCTAATTGTAATTCTAGATAAAAAACTGAATTGAAACCGTAATGTAGCCGAAAGACCCAAAAGTGCATATATAGTAATGCTCTTTTTGTCTACAAAAGAACATTAGGAACAATTTGGTGCTAAAATTCTGCTATGGTGTACTGGCTGTATACGGTGGTGGTAAGACCCATACTTATATACGGCGCACTAGTATGTTGGAAAGCAACAAACAAGAAAACGGCTTGCGGAAAATTAGCGGCGGTTCAAAGAACGGCTTCCATAGCCATTACAGGTGCGCTACGTACAACCCCTACGTAAGCATTGGACACCTTTCTGCACTTAACATAGCTTGATTTACATATCAAAAAACTGGCTGGCAACAGTGCGATACGACTCACTACTTTGGGCTACCTCAAGAGCAGTAGTTTCTGGCACTCTCACTGTGCTAACGGAGCTACTACCACACAATCCAATTCTAACGGATGAAATTCCTTCCTTGGTCGACTTCGTCGTCCCGTATGATATAATATATCCGGAGAGGAAGGATTAGGAAAAAAAATGCAATAATCAGGTCAAATGAAATTGCAATTTTCACAGAGGAAGGAACAGGTTCTGGAATCTTCTCAAAAGATTGTCTTCAAATCAGATGTTCAGGCTGTTCTCAGGGCAGCTGAGCTAATGCAGATGAGATCGGTATACGAAAGAATCATCACTGTCTACATAGATATCCAAGACGCACTCAAAGAGGGCTACTCGTCAATAGTGAGGTTGCCAGCATCAAACCACCCCTTTGCATAGTGAGGGCCACTATCGAGGAAAAAATCACAAAGACTGCCAACCTAAGGTGATCAAGTCTTGAAGGACACAAGGTATCCAAGGCTCTTTGTCCTCTTTTTGACGGCAAAAGATATAGGGGGTTAATAAAATTAAACAGAAATAGGCTTAGGACCGTAATAGGAATCCTGACAGGACACTGTCTCCTGCGGCAACACGCAAAGAGACTTAAATTGTCAGATACGGATATCTGCAGATTCTGCTGTGATCTGCAAGCTGTTGAGAACATAACACACATCCTGTGTGCGAGGCAATATCGCGTTGTCGGAGAAAATTTTTATTGGGTGTTTCACCAGGCCGATTGTTTAGGTTTTCGCCATTTGAACACAAATTCAAATGGTTTTGGTGCCTGGTGTCTGTGTGATGGCATATCCATCACGCCCCTGTTTAACCTAAGCTAACCTATACAGCAGGTATGAATGCAAGGGGGCTAAAGAGCAGTAACATTCGTACCATCATGACCGTAGTGTAGGCCCCACTTTGGCCCTATAGCCAAAGTAGAGAAGAGCATCTTCTCTCCACCTCAATTCGCTGTCCAGAATAAGCTCTAGACATGTACTTAGAAACACTTTTCGAGAAACTTAGAGGGATGCCAGTTAAATTTTGTGGGGTAATGCAGGGTATCTTACCTAGTTTTTCATGTGAAAATAAAAAGCTTTTTTCACCCGGATTTACGCCAGTGTTCAACAGGAGAATGAGTGTCCCTATGCCACAGACCAGAATATTTAAAAGTTTCTGTGGGTGTTTGTCCCACACATAAAAAGTAACGTCATCTGTGTAAACTACCACAACTCATCCTGAGTTCTCTAACTTGGTAGGCAGCACACTGAAGGACTACACCCCCTTAAAGTGCTGCCATATATGAATTCTTTCCTGTAAAGTAGGGCCCAGATATTGCATTTATGTCTTTACTCAGACCAACCACTTATTGTTATACCGAGAGTGAAACAGAATTTCAGATTGCATATCAGGATATCTCTGACATCCTACAATGTATCTTTACATGTACAGAGAAAATATCATTGGTCGTAGTCCCTTGTAAGTTTCGGATCTGGCCCTTTTACCTTGATTTTCTCAAATTAATTTGCTCCAGTACAGTCCAAAGGATGAGTATTCATAAGCAGATCGAAGAATTGTTCCTAGCAGCCATACCAACAGTCATACCAATAAGCGGGATGCTTAAGTACACTCGAAATTCGTGCTTTTTTTCTAAACAGAATTTGCCATATGCTGCTGATCGCTTCACAGAAAATACGCAACTAGGAGCTATGTTGGACATTCCGTACTTTTCGAAATTTTCCCACTCACGTTTAGACCTAGATATTATAAATATTGTAGTTTGGCACAGGTAAAAATCTTCCCACTCTTGGGGGGCAGTTTTTATATATAGAACCGTCGTCAACTAATCCAGGTGTTTACTCTCTGTCCTACGTGCTGAAGGACAAGATGAGGTAAAAGCAATATTTGAAAGGCTCACGATGGCTCTGGTTTTGGACAACATACAGACAGCACATGTGGATAGAAGATAACGATCTGTAAGTACCAGTGGTCAGAATAAGATCGACATCTTCCAGTTCATCATATTAAAATAAATAGATTTTTTAAGAGTACCATGTACTCGTAAGTATTCAAAAAATTGAATCACTTCTAGGGAAAGAGTTTTGCATTTGCGTCGCAGTCTAGCGATGGTTTTCTTTTGTTTTCGCCCAGCTTCTTGAAGTGTCTAGGTGGTGCAGTTTCAAAGTCACCCTGGAACATGAAAACCAGTTGCAGGTCATATTCCTTTTGCAGTTCTGTGCCGCATTGTGCGAAGAAGTAGAGAAGTAGGTTGTAATCTGGCAAGACACTTTTTTTCCAGGTAGAAGATGTTGCGGTTTGATGTCTGATAGGAACGTATAATTGTCATTTGTAATTGTTATGTATAATAGTAGAAATTGTTTAGAAGCTGAGGAGGAGGTTGAGTAGATGGAAGTCCTGTATTGATCTGCGTTAAATTCGATCGGTATTATTGTAGTTGGCCATATGCAATAGATACACATTTTAAGATGATGACTGTCGTTGCATACAGATATGTTAGTGTTGCATAAGATTATCTGAAATTGATGAGGGAAACGATGGGATGAGTTGAATGCACAAGATGATGATGTTGTTGGTGCCGATGTTAATGTTATTAATGATGGAGATGCTGATGATGATGATGAAAATGAAAATGATATTGGTGGGCTCGCTGCTGGGAGCAGTGATAATCACTTGCTCAGCCACATTGAGTTGCATGTGCAGGTTGTCGCTGCGTAATAAACTCCATTGACATAGATGAGACCGGGCGAACCGGCTGTTATTTTTAACGTCTGAGGTACAGTCGCTTGTGTTTGTGACTGTATTGCAGTGAGTAACTGTGACTGCTGCCGTTGCTGTTGGGCATCTTGTGTCGGACTTTGACAACAAACTATTGCGGTTACTTGATTTGACTGCAGCGATTGTCTTACCAACAAGTATTGGTTTGTTATTGCATTTTGCTGAGATTGCACATCGACCACAATCGCCTTCGTTAATTGCTGTGAATGTAACGATTGCTGTTGCTGATGTTGTTGTTGTTTTTGCTGCTGTTGCTGCCGTTGTTGATAATATTAATGTTGTTGCGCTTGTTGATGCTGTATTTGCCCTTGTACCTGTGGCTATTGCTAATTTTGTGTCTCTCGGCAAAAGTACTTTCATTTCTAATGACTCTATCTCATTATTCGTACGAGTACCATTGATGTTTTGACCACTTTCTCGTAAATGCATCAAGTACTGATTTTGTAGGGACTCTTTGTCAATGCCCCAGAAATGATTTCTCAGATATGCATCCAATTTGACAGTCTGAGTATTTACATAGGGAAAATCAATCTAAAATCTCGAAAACGTATACCGTTCAAGTGTCTTGTTACGTTGTGTGTCGACTGGTTTAGAATTGCAATATTTAAGAAGACGACCGCAACGTATCTACTCCGTCGTGTTGAAATCAGTTTATTTTGCAAATGGTACAGAGCCTCTTGAAAGTCTCCACAGACCGACTAACCAACAACTGTTGGATAGAAATTCTCTAAAATTCGCAAAGCAGCACAGTCAGCCTTTGCATGGTATCGACAAATTTTAATTTGACACTATTATGCCCTGCCGCTTCTACCGCGAGCATCGACCTCGTCGAGTTGTAGAGGCTGAGTAAGGTCAATGAATCTCGAGAAGAAATTCCTTAGACGAGTCCTGAAACCAAAGGATCAGTGAAGCCCTAAAGGACGCACTGGCGATCGCGGTAATCGACAGGAACGATACCGACGGTTCTATTACACCTGAACGGTGACAGCAGGTCAAGCTGAAATTTTCGAGCAACTTCTTGGCCATCATGCGGGAAAACCCCGGACCACCTCCCATCACAAGCAACGCTGGCTGGTACCAAGGCCACGTCAAGCTCATCGCGTGTGCCAATCAGAGATCCCTTGATCTCTTCACTAAGACCATAGGTGGTTTAGGAGAGATTTGGCCAGATGCAAAACTCGAGGTCGTGTCTAACGAGGACATAACTAGCTGACCTCGAACTCGTACTTGGACCCCCCAAAAAGTATTTTGGAAATCATCATGCTCAGTAACCCGACCCTTCCGACTAATGAATGGAAAGTCGCGAAACTGGAGGAACTAAGGGGCTCTTATAGATGCGCGTTGATCGTGATCAATAAGGAGACCCTTAACCCTCTAGCGCAAACAAAAGGCATGATTCGGTTCGGATTCGAGTCTATACATCTAAGGGTCTACAAAAAGGATGAGTTGGATGGTGATAAGCAACCTCCTCCTTCTTTAATGTAGACACCACCACCACAACCTTGGATCTTGGAGCGTCGATATCCTTTCCAAAAATGGATAGCGACAACTCCAATCGTCCCGAGGTGACAATTAAGCCGTCGGTCTCCTCTTCTGGGTCCCTGTCGGAAATGGAAACCGATGACGAAGCAAAAAGAGTTCCTATACGATCAGAGCAAGAAGGTGAGCTCTTAGGCACATCTTCAGAATCGGAGGACATCAACAGCACCCAGGTGGAGGCTGCACTGGAGGACTGAAGCAATGATACGGTTTCTCCAAATTAATCTCCATCACTCAAAAAAGGCTTCGACCGCACACATTCTGAGTCTTTCAAAAAACGCAGAAGACATTATCCTAATCCAAGAACCATGGATTGTAGAAGGCGTGGTTCGTGGACACTCGCATACGATCCGCTCAATACAAGAGACAAAGGTAAGATCAGAACTTGTATATTAAAGAAATTTGGCCTTAATATATTTTTACTTCCTAACCTCAGCTACCCCGACTTAACGGTTGCCAGACTAGAGACTGCCAAAGGCTTTTACTGGCTGGCATCGGCTCACCTTAGCCACGACCAAGTGGATTCTCTCCCTTGTGATAACCTAGAAAGGGTGGTACTGGAAGCTGGAAGGCAAAAAACTGGCCTCATCATCGGATGCGATGCTAACGCTCATCATACAGTATGGGGCAGTACCGACATCAATGATAGAGGTGAGTCACTTTTTGACTATATTTTAAGTACTAACCTCTTTATTTGCAACATTGGCAATGAGCCCACTTTTATAACTAGAAACCGACAGGAAGTGCTAGATATCATTCTTGTCTCCGACAGCATCACTCAAAGGCTAATGGACTGGATGGTATAGTCTGAAAACTCCTTTTCAGACCACAGATACATCTAATTCAACTCGAGTGATGCTCCCCCCAGCCAACCAGCTTGGCCAAAATACAGAGGAATATTGTCTGAAACGCTATCCTCAAAACTATCAAGTCCCCCGCATGACAGCAATGAGCTTGACATGAAAGTCAACGAATTCACTCTGGCTCTCAATCAGGCTATGGCCGCTTCCGGCGCTCTTATTCAACCTAGAGGCAAGAAAAAGCCAAATTGATGGACATCAGCACTGGTACTGCTCAGAAACACTTGTAAAATCCCTCAAATTATACAAAAAAGAACTGAGGAAGGCAAAGCGACAATTCTGGATGTCAAAATTCTGTGGCAAAATCACAGAAACTTCCGAGGCATCGCAGCTAAGAAAAATCCTATCTACAAATCCTATGATGCCTAGCTGTTTGAAAACAACCAACAGCTCCTGGACAACTTCAACTGATGAATCACTCAATAAGCATCTCAATTAAATAACTCCTTCAAGTAAATCTCAATAGATTAACCCGCTGAGATGTTGATTGGGAATAAACCCCCATAGAACTGATCTTGTCCTCTTTTCCAGGAAATACAAAATTCCAACTATAGACCCTCCTTCAATAAACGGTACCAGTTTAGTATTTTCCGATACAACAAACTATCTGGGTCTCATTTTTGACAGGAAACTAAACTGGAAACCTAACATTCAAGAAAGAGTCAATAAAGCTACAATAGCTTTATTCTCTTGCAAAAAAGCCATTGGGGATAAATGGGGCCTTCAACCTCGCATAACCCACTGGCTATACGTCTCGGGCATAAGACCGATACTTACTTATGGGGTGGTTGTCTGGTGGACGGCCTTGGAAAATGTAGTCAACTGCATTAAACTAAGCAGAGTCCAAAGAACAGTATGTCTATGCATAAGCGGAGCCTTGCGGTCTACCTCCTCTGAGGCATTAGACATTCTGTTTCATTTGACACACCTAGATATCTTCAGCAGGCAAGTAGCTGCGACTGCAGCTATTCGCCTTAAAGCGACTAAACAGTGGACAAATAATTAATTTGGCCACGCCAACATTCTTAAGGAATCCTCACAGAGAACATCGATTACACCATACCTGAACTTTGGTTTGACAAAAACTTCCATGTAAGCTTGCCCTCTAGATCATTCTGGGAGAAAGATGCTTTCATGGAGGATAAGTCAATCCATCTCTACACAGATGGATTTAATACCAATAGCGGATTTGGTGGCGGTGATTTCTCAGATAAGCTAAATCTAAGCCTCTCTTTCCGCCTTCCAAATCACTGTAGCGTGTTGCAGGCTGAAATTTTGGCGATTAAAGAAGCTCTGTCCTGGCTGAAGAAAAACGTGATATCTGCAAAAGATATCCGCATCTTTTCTGATAGTCAGGCCGCCATCAAGTTCCTGGACTCGGTCTCACTGTATTCTAAAATCGCCCTTGAATACCGATCATCTCTCATGGAGATGGCAGAGCAGTTCAACATTCACCTTTGTTGGGTGCCCGGCCACAGAGACATTCCAGGGAACTGCAGAGCCGGTGAACTCGCCAAAATTTGAACCATTCTACCTATTCTACCGGAAAAGGGTAGTATAGGTATACTCATCGCTACGTGCAAACTAACTTTAAAGCTGGATGCCAATAAAAGAACAGACCTTAGGTGGACTGCTGGGTAAACATGTCTAGCGACCAAACAGATCTGGCCAAAGCTGGATCTGAATTGCTCTAAGTGTCTGATCCTCCTAAACAGGAAACATCTCAGCGCCATAATAGGTGTTATCACTGGACACTGCCTCATAAGCAAGCAAGCAAAAAGGCTTGGCGCTTTTAAAAATGATTTCTGTAGAAGCTGCATGGACGAGGAAGAGGAGGAGACAATCCCCCAGCTACTCTGTACATGTCCAGCTCTCTCACAGAGAAGAAAGCTTCATCTAGGAGCTTTCTTCTACAACGTCCTAAACGATCTAAAAAAATATAGACGTAAACAGTCTCCTACGCTTCATCATAAGCCCAAACTGGTTCCATTAATAAGAGGATTATAGATCCACGTGGAATCACATGGGCCAATAGGCCTAGGTGGGTTATTATTTCCAACATACTCGTATTTTTGATTTTAACCATTTCACCAATGTAAGCATAATACCGCGTATTACGTATGACTCGATCAAAATGGCGATTTAAAATTAACTCAATGGCATAGATATCAAATCATTTCATTGTTGATCTTCAGATGCTAAAACATGACTAGTATGTCCAGAGCTCAAGCGTATATCTTTAACTTCGACACCAACTACGGCGAGAGCCCAACATCGGTTTCGAGTTTCCTGCATACCAAATAAACTAAGTCTTCGCGCCTCCAACGTGAAAGTTTCCATGGCCATTTATTGTGACACTGACATTTTCATCCATGACATCATGTAGTTTACGAACTTGTTCAAATGCAAGCACAGGTAAATGTTGTGCTTCACCAGTGTCAACGCTTTCCAATTATCTAAGATGGGATGTAGATGCAATAGAGCTGCCTGAACTTGGGCTAGGTGGAGGTGTATCGGTTCCTCCATCCGTTCTGGTTGATTACAGATGATGATATAAACCGCACTGAATTATGGGATATGAGCGAAAATTGTTAACTTATCAGTTGACAAAGTCAGTATTCGAAGATGAGAGAACCAGTTTTGCCGGCTGTACGATCGGTACAAACGTGCTGTTACAAAAATTCCTTGGTTCGTTGCGATAGTAGTTATTGAATCGCTTATGGTTGGCATACTTTGTACTTTGCTTCCGGAATTGCTTTCCTGTTGGCACATTGTCGAGAGCACTCTGCACATGGTGTGGATCGGACGATTTCATATGTTCTGATCGATTTTACTGTTCTCTGCTGATCTCATTTTGCCAAATTGAGTTTTCTAATGCCCCATCGGGTCGTTTTTGTGATCTTCATCTGCTCCTTAGCTTAGACACATTGGCGGCTGGTTTGCATCTGATTGTTGTCTCTGATGATCTTGCGGATGTTGTTGATTGGCCTCTTCAACATTCTTCATTTGAGATTCGGAATTGGGATTGCTGTTGCTTTCCCTTTGATTTGTTATTCACCATGATTTGATTCTGTTTGTCTTTTCTTTTCTTTTTTTTTCTTCTTTGAGATACTTTTAGAAATAGTTTGCCAAAAGTATGCAGCGTCAAGAGGTAGGTACTGCCCAAATTTCTTAACGCGATCGTTTAGTATGAGGAAAAAGTTTTTTTGATTTCTCGGTGTTTTCCGTTTCTAAGTTCCTTACATAATTTGGTAGCCGTAAAATAATACCACTGCACACTAATTTATAAATTTATCACAGAGTACGCGGAAAAGTGATGGAATTTTTAAATTGAATTCAGGTATTCAATGCTGAAACACTTGTCTTTTCTATGAAGACTAGTAGATTAAAGTCTGATGGTCATGTGATATGTTTGGGTGATTTTAACGTGGGAAATATTGAATGGAAGTGTGACTTAGATGATAAGCTTTTAGTTCCTTCTGATGTCAGTTCAAACATCGAAATTACAGTCCCAGATCTTTTTAATCAGTTTGATCTTATTCAGATCAATAGTTTTCGCAATAGTCTAAACGTCAATTGGATCTGATATTTATAGATAGAGAATTAGATACATCTATTGCTATGGTCGTGTTTCCAATTATTAACAATACCATACATCACGTAAGTGCTTATCTAGAATTCAAACTGTACGACTACATTAAAAATGCAGATAAGTCAAGCTTTCAGATATACGATTTTAAACATTCTGATTTTCCTGTAATCAACAGCTTCTTTACTGCCATGCCTTGGGAGGATATGCTTTTAGGAGACGAACTCGGTCATGTCTATAAAACTTTTAGTAGCCATTTAAGTCGTGGCTTAGAGCAACTTTTTCCAAAAAAACCATACTTGAAAAATCGTAAAGTCAAAGCATATAATATTTTATATTTTTTATCACAAATACATACGATGTCTTCAAGAGTTTGATCACCTTAACAAATTTCTGTATAATAGTTATATTCTGTCAGCTGAATGAAAAATCAAAGACGATAGCAAAAATGTATGGACCTTCATAAATGATAAGAGGAAATCTGCTGGTCTTCCTAAGTATATGTCTTACATAGATAAAACGTCTAGTGATGTTAATTTGCAACTTTTTCGCAGATTACTTTAAATCCATGTATAGTTCCTCCTCTCCGGCTGACCCTGTTAGCTCGATGTAGACAACATGCAATTAAATCCTTTGGAAGTCTCTAAGGCATTAACCAAACTAGATGTAAATAAGGGTGTAGCTCCAGATGGGATTTCTCCCACGTTTTTAAAAGAATGCGCTACATCTCTTTCAGTGCCCCTGTGCATGATATTCAATTTATTGCTTAGAACCGGCCAGTTTCTCAATGAGTGGAAAGTGTCTTTTATAACACCCATTTCTAAAGCAGGAGCCGAAAAAAAAGTTTCTAACCACAGGCCTATATGTAAGTTGTCAGTCATCCCGAAGGTTTTCGAGAAGATTGTATGTGACGAACTTAGTTTTAGTGTGAAGGAAATCATATCCGACTCACAGCACGGATTTTTGTTGAAGGAAGATCCACAGTCACAAACCTTGCAATGCTATGTGGAAAGATTATTGAAAATTTCAAAAATGAACACCAGACCGATATACGAGTAGTATTCACAGATTTTGATCGAGTTAACCACCCGATTTTAATCCATAAGCTCAGGCAGATTGGTTTCCGCTCCTGTTTTTTGGATTCGATCTTCGTGGCCGAATACAATTTGTCAAAATTGGAAACAGTTTGTTAGAACCCATTGTAGTAACGTCTGGTGTTCCACAATTAGACCTTTGCTTTTTGTCTTTATCAATGACACTCCCTTAAGTTTTTGTAATTAAATATCTGTATGATTTGCAGATTAATTCGATGAATGATTGTTGGCTTCTCCAGGAAGATTTGAATAGTAGATTCGATATCTTTCGATTATAAAATTGGCATGAGTTCCAAAAAGGATCTAAGTGTTATATTGGACCCAAAACTTTCTTTTAAGCTGCATATAGACTACATAGTTAGCAATTCTTACAAAAGCTTAGAGTTCACAAGGCGAAATACAAGGGATTTCACCGATCCCTAAGCATTAAAGGGTCTTTATCTTGCACTAGTATGATCCGTCTTAGACTACTATAGTCGCATCTGGAATCCCTACTACAATATCCACTCTAAGAGGTTAGAAAGGGTACAAAAATCTTTCACTAGATTTATTTCCAAAATATTAATACACCACCACATCTAAAAAGGCTACGGATGTCAGACGTTAGTTGGTTGGTTGGTTGGTTAGTGGATGCAGTTTACTTTGCAGGATATTTAGAGAATGGTTCAATTGTTCATATAACTTTTCTCAAATTAAAATGAAGAAAAAAGTAAAACAGAAAACGAAACGGATTAAAGCAATCAGGCAAATGCGACAGGGGGTTTCTAGCGGGGTTTGATGAAGTTCAAAGAAGAAAGACAACGAAGACGAAAACGCCGGAAATGCGACGAAAATACTCGTATGTAGGTGGTTAATAGCCTATTTTGCTGTCTTTTTTCGCTGTTGCTCGTTTTGCTTTTATCTTTCACTAAAATTTTCATAAGTGCGCAATCGCCCGGAAGTCAAGGTTGGCAAGCTGTCTTATCATAAGCACATGTTGTAAAATGTACTCTTATTCGATGCTAAACTTCTTTCGTATTGTATTTTATGCATTTTTCGCAGATACACTTGTAATACTTGTAAATACACCACAACAATTCGTATTGGATGAATCACAGAAGGGATAAGTACTCGAATTATCACAGGAAAATTGGGGAACATAGAAAAAAATCGAAATCGTAATTCAACCTTAAAGCGCCTTGCAACGACGACGAAACCTATATGACGCTGATAATAATTATGCGGAAGGCCACAGCAACAGAAGCGAATAAAGGGATTTTAAAAAAGCTCAAATCAAACACGAGCAAACCTAAGAAAAAAAAATCTCTACATGGGCTAATATATATTTTTTATTTTTTTTAATATTTTGGATTTTTTGGATGGCAACGATTAGTATTAGGCCTCGTAGAAGTAGCATCTTCCGACAGGTGCTGGTTCTTTCAATAAAGAGAATGAGCCTCTACAGCCGAACATCTTGCAGCTCTGCTAATAAGCACTACTTCACGCCTCCTAGTGGCGCCATCTGGGAATCTCACCAGAGATTGCGAAGTGAAGAGGACAAATGGCGAGTTTCCCGAGCCATAAATCAAGATTAGTGTCGACAAAACAAAACAAAACCTTATCCGGGCTACTCTGACATATTTGGAGCTCAGGCCGATAAGGATTTCCAAGACTTAGTCAGGGTCTTGGAACAGAGATGGTGGCGGACGAGTACTGTATGATCCAACGGCAGCACTCACATCTCGGAACGGGTTATTGACTTCGGTGTAACCGACCCCTTGTCCTGGGGGCAAAAAATGGAGCTGGTGCTCCAGGTTGGGGGTTGTGCCACCGGGGTAACTGCCCGGCCATTTAAAAAAAAAATTAAATTACGAAGCATCAACAAGCATCGGATATGGACGGATCTACTGTTGACAACCCACGCAAACGATTAAAGGATTCGGATATGCACGTGGAATGCTGGCTCCCTTAATAGATCACGTGCAGCCGAACAACTAGCAGAGGCCCTGGACTGCTGCAAAGCAGAAATAACCGCCATTTAAGAAATGCGATGGGATGGGCCGGACAAAAAGAGAATGAAAAAATGCGACATCTACTACGGCGATAGCTATTGACCGCAAAGCAGCGCTTATTTGGATGCGGATTTATTGTCGGAGGCAGACTAAGACAAGAAGTCCTGATTTTCCGGCATGTGAGCGATCCCCTCGTAGCAATCCGCATCAAGGCTAAATTCGCCAAAATTAGCCTTATATACGCTCTGGGGGCAGGAGAAAGCTTACGACACCAAGGATGCCTTCTATGAGCTCCTTAACAAGACTCACTCATCCACCACAATGAAACCCCTGGTTCGATGATGAATGCCGGCTAGCACATGCAGCTAAGCAAGATGCCTATAAAGCGGCGCTGCATAAAAGGACCAGAGCTGCTCATGAGCTCTATGAGCGGAGGAGGAGAGACGAACACCGGCTTCTCAGGAGGAAAAAGAAAGAGCATGAGAAGCGCGCGGTCAAGAAAATTGAGAGATGCTACTCCAAGAATGAGGTTCGGCAGTTTTACCAAAAGGTAAAAATAACATGCCACGGAAACAAACTCCGAACCGAAGCCTGTAGAGATGAACAAGGGAACGTCGTGGTAGAATAGCAGTCGATGCTGAGGATTTGGAATGACCATTTCTGCAGACTGTATAACGGCGATGACGAACCCAATACCGCTGCCAGGCAGAATCAACCTTTCAACCTGGACGATGATGACCAACAATTCCGTCCACCCGACCTGGACGAAGTGATGATAGCTATATCTAAGCTTAAGTCATACAAAGCTGCTGGAGCGGACGGCCTAACTGCCAAGCTCTTCAAAGCGGCAGGCGATGACTTGGTAAGGAGCAAACATAAACTCATCTGTAAAATATGGTCGGACTAAAGTATGCCCCATGAATGGAACCTCAGCATTGTTTGTCCGATTCTCAAGAAAGGAGATCGTCTGAATTGCGCCAATTACAGAGGCATCGGTCTCCTTAACATCGCATACAAGATCTTATCTGCTGTATTGTGCGAACGCTTAAAGCCGTTCGTCAACAACCTGATAGGTCTATATCAGTGTGGCTTCAGGTCAGGAAAGTCCACCATCGACCAAATATTCACACTACGATACACACCACCTATTTATCGACTTCAAGGCCGCGTATGACAGCATCTATAGAGACGAGCTATACAGAGCAATGTCTAGTTTCGGCTGCTCCACCAAGGTCGGTAAAGATCTCACCGAGACCTTTGACGTCCAGAAAGGATTTAGACAAGGCGATGCGCTATCATGCGATTTTTTCAACATCGTACTTGAAAGAATAGTGCAAAACTCACGAACAAATACAAGAGGCACTATGTTTCAAAAGTTCGTCTAACTACTCGCATACTCCGACGATATTGACATAATCGGGAGAAATCAGCGTGATGTCAGTGGCGCTTTCGCGAGTATTGAGATGGGAGCGGCGAAAATGGGTTTAGCCGTCAACGAGGGCAAAACCAAGTATATGCCACCAAGTATATGCCGTCAAGCAAAAAGGACAACCAAGATCGACGTCTCGGGCAGAACGTCACCCTCGACAGGTATAACTTTGAGGTAATTAAGGACTTTGTCTACCTAGGCTCCGCTATAAATACAGACAACGACACCAGCGCTGAGATCAAACGAAGAATAACTCTTGCCAACCGCTGTTTCTTTGGGCTAAGAAGGCAATAGAGTAGCAAAGCCCTCTCTCGGACAACAAAAGTCACCAATAGGATGAGGATGTTATTGGTTGCTTCGAGAAAAAAAGTTCTTCGGGCGATCTTCGGTCCCGTCTGCATTGACGGTGAATGGAGGAGGAAATACAACAATGAACTCTACGGACTGTACAGCGACATCGTCCTAACCAGAAGAGTGAAGATCCAAAGACTGAGATGGCTGGGTCATATAGAGCATTTGGACACCAATGTTCCGGTCCGAAAAGTCTTCGAATCCGCTCCCGAGGGACAGCGCAGTAGAGGAAGGCCAAGACTCAGGTGGCGCACGCAAGTGGAAGGGGACCTCAGCCAACTTAACGTGCGAAACTGGAGGCAGCTAGCTAGGGATCGAGCTGGCTGGAGACGCTTGTTGACTGGTTAATAGTACGGATATTCGTAAAAGAAATTTTTTTACGGAAACTTTTCTTTTTTAGAGAGTCGAACATGTGATGACGTACTCCGGGAGTGAGTTCTCCTATGAAAAATGCGCCATCGAGTGTGGTCGTGTGCAGGTAAATCTGTAACACCTTTAGCTCGATGGAAAAGTGATAGAGATACCTCAATAATTGTGTTATCCAGATCTTTTGAGGACCTATCCAACATGAAAGCCACGGTTGTTGTACTGTTTGCAAGAAATTATTAATTCGGTAGGGAGAGTGTCTCCAATAACACTTTTGTCTAGAGTGTAAACACTATACCTTCAATGGCAAATCAATTAGTGAAATTCCTTGCTCAAAGCAAAAGAATGTTTTTGGCTGTCAAGAAGAGTACGATGCGTGCAGGTTAGCACCTGACCAAACCTCATCAAAACCACTTGCAGTCTGAATTAAGTTTACCGAGTTCTGATCTTGGTAGGCCATTCGTATTTATGAACGTCTTGTGCCAGATGGGAGGGGTTATTGAGTATAAAGTGTTTTGAGGAGCCGAACAGCCCGTTGATGGATCTTTGTAAAACATGTTTTCCGTTTTGTTCCAAAATACGAGCATTAACGAGTTGTTCTGGTTTGGTGGAACGCCGTTGAGTTGGCAACAAGTCCAGTCTGGGTGTTGGCCATACGTTCAGTCACAGTTAGCCTATGTCAAATATTTTTCTGGATTCTTACCAAGACGGTAAGACTAGGTTGCGAAGGTAAGACTTTATCAGCACGGCATCAATCTAGTCTTCAACAAGAGAGGTCGAGAAGGATTTTGAACCGCTGACCCATGTGATGCAGCGCTGGTTTTCTTCCCTGGCTGACAGGGAACCAATTTGATTTTAAGGGGTTTCCTCAATAATTTTTTTTTCTGTAACATAGTACATTAATGGTATTTTTGTACAACGCGTCCCAGCTATATTCTCCATTCAGGATCCTGATCACTTGGTCTAGCTCCAATACGTTTGCTTACACGGAATTCCTCTTTAGCACTGGATATATCGCTTTCTTCACATCTTCACATCTTCACATCTTCACATCTTCTCTCTCCTTAGGGTTGAAGATATCACACAAAATTGGGACAGATGAGGTATATACTCAAGATTGATTAATTCTCCTCTTATTTTGAAAATAGTATTAATCATCTCGGTTGAAACTGAATTTAAGAAATAGGTTCAGTCTTGGAGATTATATATACCGCAAACCGCTGTAGTAAGTCCTATAGATTGACTGCTGGGCATCGGTTAAAAGTTTATCGTAAATCACGTTTCCAGTTTCCAGATCTATATATGGCTCATCTCTTGTTATATTTTAATTTAATCCGCAGTGAGAGGCTAGTCTGTCCCACTCTGTTACGAATCTTGCTTTAGTTGAAAGGATGCGATTTAATACAATTTTTGATAGCCTATCTCGGTCCATCGCCAAAACTTTTAAGACATAATCAAAATGCATTTTTAAGGTATCCACGAGAAGAGGTGGTGTTCCGGTCTCCAAGTGGAGCATATAATTAGGTGCGTTGGAAGGCACGTGGCAAATTCGTTTGATGAAAAAACTTAGAAACTTTTCTACTTCTTCAAAAGAACAATACGCCCACACTTGAGCTCCATATAGAAGAATTGACTCAGTAATTGCCCTTCGGATAATTTGACCGCAAGATGTTTGTTCATATTTCAGTTCGCCGAGATCAAAACCCTCAGATGTTTGTATTCACGAACGATTTCGATGCCTCCTCCATGATAAGTCCACTTTTCATTCCTCGAATACTTGCCACCACCACTTCTAAAAATCATAATTTTTGATTTTTCAAGATTCATAATGAGATTCCAAGTTTGTTTATCATTAGTTGCATTCCTTCCATGGAGTCTGACAGGAAGACCATTTCATCTGCGTACTTAAGGCCTGGAATCTTTTCCCGACCGATCTCGATACCACCTCCAACATGATAGATAGTAGCGCACTTAGAATGCACCCATGTTTTACTCCCATAGACGTTACAAATTCTTCTGATATAAGTTCTCCATCCAAAACATAGGCGGCCTTGTTAGCGTACATCGCTTTCAGAATATTAGTGACTTTGCTTGACATTCCGAATTTGTAGAGCTTATATTGTAGAAGAGCACTTCACGGCCTACGGAGTCAAACGCCGCACGGAAGTCCACAAAAAAGGCGTACAGTTCCTTTTGTTTTCGCTTATACATACTCGTATATCTCAGCGATGTTGACAAGTGAAAAGATTTGATCCGCTGTTGAGTAATTCTTCCTAAATCCAGCTTAGAATTCATTTAGAACTTTCTTGTCCTCTACCCTTTGTGAGATTTTTTTAAATAGTAACGCAGCGAACAACTTAGCCGATGTGTTCAAGAAAGAGATTCCTATGTAATTTGAAGCAACTTTATAACTTCCCTCTTTTTGTAGCGGAGAAATGATTGACTTCTTGATGCTCATGGGAACCTGAATTGTTTCAAATATACAGTCAAACTCAGCTGTAAGTGCAACCGTCAATTCTGTCGAACAATTTTTATATACTCAAAAGGAATATGGTCGTCTGCAGGAGCTTTGTTGGCTTTCGAATTTTTGATGACCTACTGTACTTCCTACAAGGAGAATAGTGCATCTAAGAACTCGTCAAGAAACATGATTATTAAAGTGGTATTTTAATTTCGGGCAATGGTAATTGACTGACCATTTAAAGGCTTTCCAAAAATTTGTTGTTGCTCAAATGCTACTTTTTCTTGTAACAGATGCGTTTAAAATTTCTGTTTGCTTCTCCATAAAGGGACTTGAAAGACCTCAAGTAGCTCAAAAACGTGAACGTTTTTTTCTCTAGCCTGAGAATATTCTCTATCGAAACATTCTTTCTTACCAGTTACTTTTTTCCTCATTGGTCTGTTCAACCTTACAGGTTTTAACCGTAACTATCCTTTTTCGCATTGCAAAAAGAAATTTCGTACTCACCAATAACTAAGAAAAGTGTTGTCGCTCTGCACGGTGCCCTACACTGTACCGATAAGCCTAGAAACAGCCCGGTTACTGGACGCAACTGAACTGAGCTGTTTTAAAACTGGCCCTCAACCACACCGATCCATCGCAAGTTCCGGATGATGCCTTGATCCAGCCCAGGGGAAGAAAGTGGACACATAAGAAGGAAAAATAGAGGATAGCGCAAAGATAATTTATTTTATTTATTTATTTTCAAGGGATCGATACAAAATGAAATTGTAAAGTCCGGGATTTTACCCCGGGGTACTTACTATGCCCATGTGGCGTTTGTCAACAGCATGCGGTGTACCGAGTTCCCATGTGGTCCTCCATCTAGGTACTTACCGCGCCCATACTGCTTGATTTCGGTGATATAGTGGGAACAGATGCTTTCAATGTGGCCGCGCAAAGATAATTGTTGCTCCCAACCTGGTCGTTTAACGAATCGTAGAACTACTTCAACCTTCATACAGATATTCATATTGTATACCGCCTTTTCAAAAACTTCGTAAAAAGCCAAAAACAAAAAATTATGCCAAAACGTTCCTAACTCTTGAATCGAATTCTCATAATTTCACCGGTACCATTTAATTAAATAGCTGTCTTCAACTTTCTTATACTGTTGCATGCTTCAAAGGAAAAACCAATATGCAAATTAGGAATATGAGCATGTTCTTACTGTGAGCACTTCGGCATTGAAACTCTACCGAAACCAAAGTAAAAAAAACAACACAACGGCCCAAGCTCAAAAGCATAAGTTCTCTACAAATACCAAGTCTCAACATCAAAACAATTCATAACTTTTCAACTTGACGATCTTCTTTTATTAGCAAAATGCCAATCAAAAATAATTTCTTCATTTTTCTTCGTTATACAGATACGGATACACCAACGATATGAGAGAGTGATTACCTTTTCCTGCCTCATAAAAAAAAAAACACACACAATTCTCCCATTCCCCTTTCGTCCTCGTTTTCCAAAACTTTATCGCTCCGTGGAAAAATATTTGGCATTGTAAACATTTCAAAACCAGACTCCACCTTAGCTTTACCTTGGTCTTTCTCATATTCGCCTGTGAAATCTTCAAATTCAAAAAGTCAGTCTCCATCCCGAGATTTGGGGAAAAAAAAAATTTTGTGAGCGTTTTGCAGGACGCTGTTGAACTTTTTCTCATATTAATTCTTCCTTCTTTCGGAGTAATGAAAAGGGAAGGAAAAAAAATCCAACTCACACCACAGATGTTAAGGATGAATGAGGAGAAAATGCAACAGAGGCCAGAATGGAGAAAAAAATCCACGTATCTGAAGAAAAAGAACCTAAGGACGAACAACAATAAAAAAAAAACAACAGAGAAAAAGGAATCCACTTTGTTGAAAAACCCTCGAAATTCATAACGATCCTGAAGAAATTGTAACTCTGGGGCTGGGATACTAAAACATGAAGCATCTGAGCTCATGGTGTGCAGGAGTCGGATGGTTAGTTGGTTGTTTGGTGGGTTTCACGGCTGGTCCTTGCAGGATGTCTAATAAAAAATTTATAAATGAGCAATTCGAGACTTCGGCCACAGATTAAAGGTTTCCCCCGTGGACTACACTGCACAATTCACGACAACGAGAGCGGTGACGGTGACAAGGCAAAGACCATGGCAGTAGCAACAAACAGCAACAGCGGCAAACTCTCCTAAACGTCCTGATTGAAGTTGGACGCGGGTAGGTAATAAAAGCATAAAGGACTTCTACCGCAGAACCAAAAAAAAAATTGAGAAACAAAAAAACGCGCCCCATAGTCGGATCGAAGAAATGAGCAGCGGAACGAAATTAAAGGGCTGCAAGGACTCGCGACTCTGCTGACAGAGACACAGCATGCTAAAACAATAAAAACAAATCATTGTTCAAGTAACGGTTACAATTTTATTGTTTTCATGGTAGAGATGGTCGGGGACCGAGTACGATATGGTCGCAGTGGGAGCTTGGGGGTATGGGTGGAAGTGCAATTTTCATAATTTTCTTAAAATTTTCTAAACTAGAGAAATATGTATGTAGATTCACACCTTGGAGGAGGGTGTGAGCAAACGGTTTCTTGTGGACGAACCGTCGATTATTAGTGGGGTTGCGGCAGAATGGGAATTGGTAAGAAGCTCAAGGGATGATAAGCATGACACATGGGAAATTCAAATGAAAGTCATAACTTTTTAGGAACAAATAGGGTAATTCATATCAAATGAAGGAGTCCCCTGTGATAACTGTACGGAGGTTGAAATTATCGGGCTCATCCTATAAAACCTACATCTAGGATGGTCCTACCATCAGAGTTTCATTTATTATGATATATGTAATTATACCGATCTTGGTTTTAAGAGAAGCTGCGCATCTAGGTGTGTAGTTTTTGCTAGATTGCATACATATACACTGGTCAACCCGAATAGTTAACCGATTCCACCGTGTTCAGTTGAACAGTCCAGTGAATGTCCCCGCGGATCTATCGTTAGGTATTAATTCGTGGGGTTGGACCTAAAGATTTGAGCTTGAGCTATAAGATTTCCTCCTACTTATTCAGCGAGTATGGCGATAGGTAGCATTGAGGATACAATGAGCATAGAAGTATGGAAAAAAGGTCGAAAAGCACTGAAAATCTCTAGTGCGCTTTAGTATTCTTGGGTAGGGGATAAATAAATCCCAACACAGGTAAGACTTAACTTTCGCAGCGCCTTAGTACATTTTTAGTACGAACTCCGTGACACTCAAGAAACGACTGACACACAATTTCATGTCCTCCAACTGTAAACGTTCTCGTTTCGAGAACTTTTCTTCTCGTAATAAGCGCTACTTCAGTGTTATTATCGGAGAGCTGTAAGCATGCGCTAGTTAACAAACGAACTACAGTTGTAATTAACTCGTTGTTGGAGCGTTGAAGCTTTGGACCTTTTTGGTCTGTTCCGACGCAAAGCTTCCTCCTTTTAGCGACGTTAGGGATGTCCGCATTCATACCTTGCCACAACAAGGTAGTGGTCCGACTCAATATTAGGGTGCTTGGACATCAGGAATATTGGAGACATACCTTGCGTCGATCGAGAGCTAATCAATGTGGTTGATATTGACATTTCGCCGCAAGACAAAGTCCATAAGCCCGAATCTGATGTCTGAAATAGAGGCACGCAGTTTTTATTTACCAACTGTGCTACCAAAGATGTTCTCCTTTCATAACCTTGAGTCGAAATTGCTTAGGACGATTTTAATGTCAATCTTACTATATTGTCGAGAAACTAATAAAAACATTTCTCGGTGCCATCGTTTTCGTTGGCGAATTCAGCCTATATGTGAATTGTCACAAGGCAGCCGTTTACATTCCTGAAACTCAAGGCCTCTTGCCTAAGTCTGATGCAAATGACAAATGCACATCCAGATAGCCCCTGTTTTTCTTCGTGGTAGCAATCACAGTAGTATATGTTGTAATTTTCCACTGAATACTGAACCTTCAGGACAAAAAAACTCTACGTGATAAACTTTTGAATGCCTAAGCGATTCTTGGAACCAAAGTGCTTAATGTTTTGTACAGTTAGCACGCACTATTTGCTGCATCCCGTACCAAAATAGAAAATATCTGATGTTCTGATACGTCCCTATGCTTAGAACACAGAATTCGATGGTGATGGGAGATTAAGTTCCTGAAGCTGAAGTCATAAGTTACGAAACGAACGGGCAAAATATGGATGTTGTGATGTTTATGTGCAAAATACTTCCTAGGGCAATACCAACATCAATGGGAGAAGCAATCATCTTCTGGATTTCAATATACACAATTCTGGTTGGCTTCGACATTCTGGACAGACAACACCCGAAGGACGGTGTGTTGAGATCTTTGCTGCGGAAAACAAATTAACGCAGCTTGTCAATGAGCCCATGCGAATACCAGACGTTGATAGTCATACCGCCAACACCCTGGACTTGTTTTTAACTTCTCACCCTGATAAGTACAAGGTTGATGTGCTTTCCTCTCTAGGCTCGTCGGACCATTGCATCATATCAGCTAATTTTTCGTACACCTACCACATAGTTACTGAAAAGATTCATAAAAGAACCGTATGGCAATACGAGAAAGCTGATTGGAGCGGACTTAACAACTTTAACTGGTCGTTATGTTTCCTCGATGCCACTTTTTTATTATTATTCTCTCTGGGATAAGATGCTTTATCTTTATCGGGTGAAGTGTAAACCAAAAGAAAAGGGATAGTACGACTCAAGATGTAAGCAGGCTATCAGGGTTAAAGTAAAGTTTTTTTGGTCAAACGAGCCAGGAATGAAACGTGAAACTTCAATACGGCCAAAAGTTGACGCAAAAAATAATGCAATGTCCCAAGGGTAGTAAAAATTGTTGGCCTTTCGTCAAAAACATTACAAATTCTGCCTTATCCTCCATCCCAAGGTTCATTTACAATGACATTCCAGCTGTCAGCTCGTTGGATAACGCCAATCTGCTTGCTGCCGCTTACCCTTGAGTGCATCGAATTTTCAATGGGACAATTCCACATTCGCACTCGTGTGGAAGCAAGAGAACTTAGAGATCTTAAAATACTTAAATCCGATGGTGTAGATCCCCTTCTTCTAAAGATGTATTCGTCCACGTTGGAAAAATGACTGCGTTAGCTTTTTAATCAATTCTACTCTCTAGGACCCTTTCCGAACAGGTGGCAAACAGCATTTGTCCAGCCCATCCCTAAAAAAGGCGAAGCTTCTTCTCTCTCCTCCTATACACCCATTGCACTTACGTCCCTTCTTTCCAATGTCATGGAAACGCTGATAACGCGCCATTTCATGAAATGTGTCGAAACACAAAACTTCTCAATGACCGGCAGTATGCCTTTCGTAACAACAGGTCCACTAGTGATTTGATGGCATGATGGCGAAAGCAAGATATTTACACTTGATATTTTTAAGGCATTTGACAGAGTTTGGCATCAGGCTCTTTTGTCAAAAATGCGTACTTTTGGGATCGATGGCTCTCTTCTTCAATGGATTAGAAACTATCTTTCAGAACGTTCAATTCAAGTTGTCTTGGACGGTTCCAAGTCTGATATCCACAAAATAAATGCTGGTGTGCCCCAGGGCTTTTTTCTGTCTCCGACACTCTTTTTAATTTTCATTAATGATCTCTTGTCTGCTAATCCAATATATTCCGTTGCTGACGACAGTACTCTCTGCTTTTCATATTCGTTTCCGAACTCACGTCCCTGTTAAGCTTATTAAATTCCGATATTAGCAGCATAACCGACTGGGGAGCGATCAAGAGAATGAAATTTAATGCTTGCAAAACCCAATGGTGTCTGCTGTCATTAAAATTAAATTTAAATAACCAAACAATGTCCATGAATGAACAATGCCCACATCCGGTCACGTACTCCTAAAATATCTCTGCACCGGCTAGATAGGATTCAAAACCGTGCGATAAAGCTCATAGTTGATACTAATATCAGTCAATCAATTGACACCCTTGAACACCGATGTGATGTCTCCTGTCTCCCTTTTTCTTATCGCTATTTTCGCCACCAGTGCTGTATTGAAATCGCCAGTAGTATTCCGTCCCTTCAAACTTTTAACCGTAAACCCCGTCTCGCTATCAATGCTCATCAGTATACCCTCAGCCCACTTTCGGACGTACTCTGAAATATGGTGATTCGTTCCTAAGCCGTACAACTCGCTTATGGAATGCCCTGCAGAGCTCTCTATTTCCTAGGCGATATACGAGTAACTTGCAATCATTTAAAGCCCAACGTACATCGGTATTTCTCTTTTCTTCCTCCCTGATTTTCCTTCGCCCGCGCTGTATACAAACATTTTAAGGGTACACAAATCCCTTGAGCGTGCGCGAATTATAAAAAGACCTCCAGACGGCATTTGTGACGAAAGGAAAATAGTATATATGTAATCGATTTAGCCCAGTCCTCCAAATTCCAAGTTTTCATATGGCCCTGAAAGGGAATGTCCTGGGACTGTTCTAGTAATGCGGGTCCACCAACTGTTTCAATTCAAGTCGAAAATTAATAATTGGAACTGGAGCTAGGATTCTGATAAAGAAAAAAATCACGTCTATCTCGGTTTTGACTTTTAATAATAATGTTATCACCAAAAGGTATGCAATATAATGTGTGGTTATTAACCGCTTTTATAAAGGGATTTTTTCTTAATTGCAATATGATCGATAATACAGTGCATTACTAATCATTTACATTATCAATATTACTTGCTATTTTTATAATTAATTAATTTAGCGATATATGATATGTTTCTTGAACATCCTCCCCGGCCGTGAACAAAGTTCTCAATGTGCATCGACGCTAAAAGTCAGCAAAGATTTCTGCCTCCATGTTGTGTTGCTTTCCTTGTCGATCACCCACGGCCATTGTCCTTTTTCATTCTTGATGTTGCAGCAGTTGCTGTTTTGTTCACCGAACCGGCATAATGTGTAGTGTAGTGTTGTTATTTTCCCAATGTAATAATATTTTAAAGTTCGAAAAGAAAGAAAAAAAAAACGAAAAGTTTCATTAAGTGTCGTTATTTAGAACGTAATTTCAATTGTATTTATTTTATATTATTTTATTTATGTTATTTCTTTCTTTTGGGTCAATCGAATTTGTAGTTGTATTTCGTATAGGGATTTTGGAACTCGTTCCGATTTTCGTGAAGTGTAGTGTCGTCCTTGAACTCCAATTTGAGAAGTGCCGCATTCTTTACCTGGAGAAAAGACTTAAACAAAGGGCGTTAGTGAAAATATTCCTATTTTTTTTTTTTTTTTTGTTGTTGTTAATAGTTAGAAATATAAGTGCGTAACATATTAAAATAAAACGACGCCCCGTTTCGCTGTATTGGTGTGTTTCGATTCGCGGCGAAATCGTTTAACGTAGTGTGTGTGACTAAAATGGCTACCCATGTGTGCATACTTGCATAGCTGAACTAAAAGTGATACTCTATTTGTTTACATCTTTTACGCCATTGATGTTTCAAATTGCGGCATGCAATATCATTGCAAATATGGGTCATGATACAGTGGAAAATCTGTGAGAAACCTTATCATGAGAGTAAATGCATGCGATTTATAAGATATGCTCTTTTGTGTTCTGTTTAGGTTTCTTAAACTTGCAATCGAATATTTCTTGATTTATTTTTAGTATTTTTATTATTATTTTATTTGTGTACGGTTGATTGGAGTTTTAACTGTCTTGTTATAGATAGTAGTTTATTAATAAAACCATTCAAAAAAAAATTAATTTCAGTGTTTTCTTTTAAGAACTGTTTGCCGTCAGAGATGTGCTTTTATGTATGTTGGTTTTTTTTTTTCGTTGTTTGTGTGTTTTGTTTTTACATCGTATGGAGATGTATGATCTGTGGTGATTTTACTCCTTGTTAAGCAATTACCTAGCTATATGTGTCGTTGGATGGAAGTTGACATATTTTAGTGATCGGGCGCTTGACTTCTCCGTTTGATGTTTTCAAGGTGACGACTCGGGTTAAATTGTCTGTCCCTGGATGAGCGTTTGTTACTCGCGCTAAACTCCATTTTGCTGGTGGTAAATGATCATCTTTTGGCAAAACTAAGTCTCCGATCTTGGGTTGATTTTCGATCTTTAACCACTTTGGACGCTGTTGCAATCGTGACAGGTACTCCGACTGCCACTTCTTACAAAATAGTTGATGTAATTTTTGTATCCGCTGCCAACGATGTAGGTGTCCAACCTTTATGTTTATTAAATCCGGTTGAGGGATGGTATTTAGAGCTCGTCCGATAAGGAAGTGTCCGGGAGTGAGTGCATTGAAATCATTAGGGTCATCCGTCATTGGACATAGAGGCCTCGAATTTAAGCAGGCTTCTATTTGATACGTGTTGAGTTCCTCGAACGTACATATATGTCTCAGCGCCGGTTATTCATTTGAGGTGGTATTTTATTGATTTCACATCCGCTTCACAAAGTCCGCCGAAGTGAGGGGAAGCAGGAGGGATAAAATGCCACTGTATACCTTCCTTGCAAATGGTTTCTGCAACATTCTTCCAATCGTACTTGGATTCTTCGAACGCCTTCTTCAACTCTTTGTTGGCTCCTATAAAGTTGGTCCCGTTGTCGCTGAATATGTGCGAACAAAGTCCTTTTCTGGACGTGAAACGTTGTAGGGCTACGATAAAGGCTTGTGATGTTAAGTCGCTGACTAGTTCAATATGTATGGCTTTTGTGGCTAAACATACAAAAATAGCAAAATATGATTTGGACGTTTTGGAGCCTCGACCCTTCCAGGCTTTGACATCTATCGGTCATGCATACTCTACCCCAGAATGTGTGAAGGGTTGAGATATACGAACCCTCAGTTTTTTTTCAGTTTTTATGCATTTTTATTTTTTAACTTAAGTTACTCTTATATGCTAAACAAAAAACGCTTAAAAATTAGCTTACATTACTTACAAATAATCTTATTCTAACTTAATGGCTCTATGCGGGCACGCTAAGTTAAACCTAACACTTAAACTATGTCTTTCGACGAATCTTACAGTCTACTTTTATTTCTATTTTAACATTAATTAATACTAAAACTAATATACGAACCCTTGGAGCTGGCAGGTTACCCATGAGTTGTTGCGATGGTTTTGCTCGAAACCTGGCACATATATGTGGGAAAAGAAACCAAAACGCATAGATTAAAAACGAATTACTTTTATGTTTATTTAAAAGAAAAACAAAAAGCGACCGGCCAGCACAAAGGTTCAAATGATACTCTACTTCAAACTACTCTACTTGCTTGCTGGATTTATTACAAAAAAAAAGGGTAACGGTCGACTTTGGCTTGTTTGTCTCGATCTGTGTGTTTATTCGTTGGTCGCAGTGTCGTCGGTCTATCTGTCGTGTGCTTGCACTCTGTATGTCCCGTTCAGTCGGATGTTCTCTTGTGTTTTTGTTGCAATTCGTATGATCTTCGTTTTGTTTGGCGACGAATGATTTTACTGTTCCGTCGTCTTTGGGTATGAATTGTATGCGTCTTCTATGTAGTTATGTGTGTATATTATGTATAAGTTTGTCGAATGATTTTACTGTTCTGTCGTCTTTTGGGTATGAATCTTATGCGTCTTCGATGTAGTTATGTGTGTGTGTTATGTATAAGTTTGTCGTACATTCAGTAGGGTATCTCTACGTTGGTTTGGCTACCTATCCCACATATATTGCACTTATGGATGACACCCTTCACGCAGTTTTTGAATTTCAAAATCCAATATTTATTGCGAAGATATGATGTAGTTTGTTGTAGTGCTCCATGTAGCGTTCTCAGATGAGCGTCGGCTATCAATAGCTTCGTAAAATGATGGTTACCCTTGAGTATAATTGGATGCTTTTGATTAAATGAGAGCTCGGAGTGCTGCAACCTACCCCCTACTCGTAAAATACAATCGGAGTCCTTGAAAGGCCAGAGTGAGCTCGGAACGTTTGTCGTGCCCGACGCAAACATGTCCACTTGCACAAGTGCAAGTACTACAAGAATTGTACTTGCATTTCGTATGAATCGCCGACAATATGCTATAATTCTCAATATTTTGCTCAAGCTGGAATATTTAAATATGAGATCTATTATATAATTTTTTATTGGAATGATTGTGTGGGCTTTAAGTGAACGTTTTTCCTCTTCTGTACATAGCTGAGTTCGTTGGCTGAGTAGGACACTGGAACTTCCAAGACTCGTTGAGAAAAGCTGGACCATTCCACCAGAGGCTGTTCGACTGCAAAGCTGAAGGCATTATACCTCTCGATGCTAGATCTGCAGGATTGTCATCGGTTGGAATATGTCTCCAACTATCTGGTTGGACTAGTCGAGGTGCTGCGATCCAAGATAAAACAATTGTTGAGTCAGTCCATGCATACTGCTTTACGTAGCGTAATCCTAAAACCCTTGAAGTGTACTCCAGTAGTGTGGAAAGAATTATCGCTCCGCAGAGTGCATCGAGAACTCGAAGATAAATCGCTGCTCCGTATGCCTTTTGCGACGCGCCACTGAAGCCATGTAGTTCTAGATCCTTATGGTGGTCATCTGTGTGGATCCAACGAGGGATACGAATCAATTTAAGTTCCGGTAGTTCTTTCCGAAACGTGTTCCACTCCTTTTTCAATTCCGGCGAAATAGGATCATCCCATTTGAGCTCACTACGCCATAATTGTTGCATCATGATTTTCCCTTTTATGATGCAAGGTGAAATGCATCCGAGAGAATCAAAAAGTCTTGCAACGGTTGATAGAATGGTCCTTTTCGTTGGTTCCTTCGTGTCGTGTTGAATGTTCTGGAAAGAAAGACTATCTTTTACCGAAAACCAATTAATTCCAAGAGCGTTTACGTGCTCTGGTGAGTTCAAAGGAACAGAAAAATCAACTTCCCGCTGATCCAAGGGTATCTGGTCTAAGTTTTCGCTCGCGTTACTTGTCGATTTACGCAGATTGAACCTTCCCGATGACAATAAACTGTATACCTGATCACGTCTGACTATCGTTTCTTCTATAGTACCGGCTCAAGCAAAAAGATCGTCAACTTATAAATCTTCCCTCGCCATTCGTGCGCCTAAAGGGTACTTATGCGCTTCATCAGCAGCTAGTTGATTAAGAGAACGAATGGCAAGATAGGGTGCACACGTTGTTCCGAATGTGACAGTTTGCAGACGATATATTTTAATTGGTTCAGTATCACGTTCACGCCAGACTATTAGCTGATAATATGAATCCTCAAAGCTAACCCGGATCTGCCGATACATTTTTTCAATGTCTGCTGTGAAGGTATATTTGTGTCTTCTCCATCTAAGTACAATGTCTATAATGTCTGTTTGTGTTTTAGGTCCGGTCATCATATGTGGATTTAATGAAGTCCGTTCCGCAGTTTTGGCAGCAGCATCGAAGACGATCCGGAGTTTTGTCGTGGTACTAGACTCCTTGATTACGGCATGGTGTGGCACGAAGTAATGATAAGGAGTTCTGTGAACTTCGTCCTTGATGCCATTGACTTCTTGCATATATCCCAGTCGTAAGTATTCCTCCGTACACCTCTTATATTCTTTGTGTGGTGAACACCTCGCATGCTTTGTCTTCACAGGTCTGGTAGGTCTTAAATGGTGCCTCTTCTATTTCCCAAAACCTTTGTAATTGCCGACCGACGTCCATCACTTGAACAAGGCTCCTTACTCCTCTGTTGTATTGTTCCACTTTCTCCATTAGAATCCATCCGAACATTGTATTTTATGCGATCGCTGTCATTGCTTCATCGCTGCGAATGACTTCTGGGAGGACTATTTCTGAATAAATATCATTCCCTAGCAAGAGGTCAACTTCAGCAGGTTTGTGGTAGTTCGGGTCAGCCAGAGATAAGCCATTGATGTGCTTCCATTGCTTTGGTGCCAGTTGGGGTATATAGACCCAAGTGTAAGGTCATCGTAGCTACGACAGACTCCGCTGTTGACCTTCCCCAGCCCTGACACCTCAACGAAGGTACGTTTTCCGTTTATACCTAAACGCTCGACTGCTTCATCGGTAATGAATGACGCCTCTGATCCCGGGTCTACTAGACCTCTAAGGATGACTTCTCTTCCTGACGAGGCCTTGACCTTGTCTACTGCTGTCGCTAATAAGATGTCTGTGTTAGTAAGTTGTGTCGTGTGGTAGTTCCTAGCATGCTGGGTCGGTTCAAAGGGTTGTGAGTTCGTATTAACTATGGACAAGTGTGATTGTGTGGAAGAGTGTGTGTGTTGGGTGGTGGTGAACAGATTATTAGGGGTCGATTGTGTTGTGTAGGGTTGTGTGTTTTGTGTGTGTGAACTGGTTTGTGTTTGTGAAGGGGGATTAAAATGTGGGAGTGAGTGGTGAAGCTGTTGGCAAAAGTAGCACCGAACTCTGCTTGGACATTCTTGACTCGTGTGACTGTAAGCTAGACAGTTTTCATAGACCCCGACTTTATTCACCGTGGACTTGCGTGATGTGATATCCATTTTTAAAAATCGGTTGCAGGTCCTAAGTAAGTGAGCACCCTTGATTACCGGTAGATCAGTGGGATCTAAATTTACCTAAATTTTTTAAGGCATGTCGACATTCCACCGATGTATCTAAAAGTTTTTTCAACCCTGAGGCAGTCTCATGAAAAGTTGTTTCTTGCCCGAAGAATATCCTTAGCTGTGTATTAACGAGAACGCGCTTGTGGTCATAGCGTGATATGAGTATCTCCCAGGCTGGCAGATAATTCCCATTATCAACAGCTAGATGTTGCAAAAGGCGCTCTGCCTCACCCCCCAAACTGGATTTCAAATAATGTAGTTTTTCTACGTCCGATAGCGTTTTATTTGTTTGAATTAGTGAAATAAAAAGATCGTGGAAGGACCTCCATGATTGATACTCTCCAGTAAACATCGATAAATTTATTTTGGGAAGACGAATAATGGGCTTATCACTACAAGTACTTAGCATAGCACTTACCGGGACATCAACCGTTGTTTGAAATTTATCCAAGCTGTCCAATAGAGCTGTTTTGTATTCAAAGTAAGCATCTTTTATTTTTTCAAATACCTCTTCTAAATCCTCTTCCTTTCCAGCTTCAATCAATGCTATTCCATCGGCGTTATGGTGTGTACTCGCTTTAAAATTCTCTGCAAGCACGGAGATCCTATTAGAGATTTAGTTTTTCGATCTCTCCTTTGGTGATCGTTTGCCAAAATTTTCAAAATCCTTAGTAATTTGCTTTAGCAAATTCCTTTGGAGCTTTAGAGCAGAGCTCATAATCAAAAAGAAACAAATTGATACTAGTAAGAGAAAAAATAGTAAAATTGTGGTGTATTTCAACTTACGTATCTTAAATATTTCTGAACTAGCAGAAATTTAAAAACAAAAAATAAAAAAAAGAACGTAGTGCCTAATGACTGCTATTGCTAAACTGTATGCTGTACTGTTGTAATCGATGTGTCAGCGATGTCCTTACAGCACAAATGTAGCGGAAATTCCAACGGAGTCTTAGCGGTAAGAACGAACTCAACTGTGGATTTATGTATCCAACGGTGCAACACATCCAAAATATATCCAACGGTGCGCAGAACTGTTGATTGAAATTGACCAACGGTGGAATACAGCAACGGCAACGATCCAGCGATGAATTAAATTGAAGTATTCTTTAATTTAATAATTTTGCACTTCGTCTTTTCGTAAAATTGCGCGGCGCGTGAAACCGTTTTGCACTTAAGGAAAAAAACTCACTGGTGCAATGTATTTAGATAATCTTAATGGTTTGTCTATTGTTTCAGAACACTCACGATTAATTTTAACTATTAATCAATTAAGGACTCGAAGGACCATGAAAGGGAATGTCTGGGGACTGTTCTTGTAATGCGGGTTCACCAACTGTTTCAATTCAAACCGAAAATTAATAATTGGAACTGGAGCTAGCATTCTGATAAAGAAAAAAAAACACGTCTATCTCGGTTGACTTGACTTTTAATAATAATGTTATCACCAAAAGGTATGCAATATAATTAGCCGCTTTTATAAAGGGATTTTTTCTTAATTGCAATATGATCGATAATACAGTGCATTACTAATCATTTACATTATCAATATTACTTGTTATTTTTATAATTAATTAATTTAGCGATATATGATATGTTTCTTGAACAGGCCCTATGTCAATATCCGCGCCAAAAGCGCCCAATTTTCCAGAAAATATAAAAGACTTGTTCCCTTATTTACAGTTTCAATCGTGCAACTGATGTAGTCAAACATGAGAAACTAAATTCTGCCACCATAAAGTTGAAGTGTAAACAACACCATTCAAGAAATATTAAGAGATTAACCGTATAAAGGACGCCTTGGGCCTAAGACCTATAAGCCTCTAGTCTTTGGGTCGTAAAAAAACTGACTTTCTAACATCTCTTCCGCATAGCTCTAATTACTCACCATTAGATAACGACCACAAAAGTCCTCTCAAATACATCATTAGGCTTTACATCATTCGACTTGGAAGACACCATCGCCGAGACCATTAAATTTTAACACCTCTTTCGTGTATTCACCGGCCTAAAAGATTGCAAAAACTTTCACTCTCGTACCACACCAAGTGTACTTAAAACCACGAAACTCATTGTTCGATGGTATGTTCCTTTCAGACCTATCTACTACCAAAATGTACTCGTGCATTTACTCTCACTCACAGCAGGACATTAAAAAAATATTTTTAAAATGTCTAAAACAACATAAATTCATCCCTCGGTTTTATTATAAAAACATAAAACATACCTAATGCGTTGAAAACCATAAATTTTTTAAAAGTTAATCTCTTCGTGGCCGGGACATGAATTCTAACGCCGTAATAATGAGTAATGATTGTACAATGGGTCGCTGCGCTGCTGTCCTGGTTCTGGCCTGGCCATGCCTAGCCTCGCCTTGCCAGCTTGGGCTGCGGATTCTATAGGTTCAATAGCATATTCATCTTAGTCTCTTATGGTTGGAATACTTGGAAGATGTACCCAGCTCATGGTTAAGTAACAAAGAAGTGTTGGAACTTTTTCCCACTTTCAATTCACCCGTACTCGTAAAATGGCAGTTAAGGAAAAATTCGAAATTAAAGAAGGGTGTAATGCAATGGAAAGGAGTATGGGAGTACTTACTGATGGTGTATCTGTGGCTTCCGTAGAGATTATTTAAAGCGCAGATGCTATTTGATGGTATTGGATGGTTCTATCACGTTCTGGAGATGATTTATTGAGCATAATGCAAGACATTCACATAGCTGAGGCAGAGGCGATTTTTTTTTGTTGAAATCAAGTTTCCCCAGATAAACTACGGCGAAATGTTTTGCACTAAAAATATACGTAAACATGTATAAATATGTGTTATTCACTAATAGCCTTTAAGGGTGAAAGGCCTGAGGACAGACAAGATTCCATAGCTTTGTTCTTTATTATTTTGTATACCTTACCATCTAGAAAAGGTGTAGATACTCAAGATCTTTAGAAAAGATAAAGGACAACACATTAGCAGAGATAAGTCTATAACATTGGTATCCACTACATTGTTTTTTAATAGATCGAGTGGGAATCTTCGCAGACAATACGAGCACAGATCTCTGACTTATTAAACAAGAGAACACTTCATTGTTTCAGTAGTGTAAGCTTCAAGAGCTTACCATCAAAGGCAAATGCAGATGTCTCTAAAGGGAGTTTTTCTTTATTGCACTGTATCAAACGGTCTCATTCCTTGAAGTTTGCACTGACCTTAAAGGCGTATACCAGCTTTGCAAGCAAGACTTATTATTTCATCTTCCACAGTAGCATTCCCAGCGATTGCCGAAAATCGCTCATTGCTTCTGAAAACGCGTAGTAAAGTCGCTCACTTTCAGTACCTATGAAAATGGGGATAGTAACTCACTTTCTTCAGGATCGCCCATGAAAAACGGACGCTTACCCTAAAACCAGTAGTGTTTACCCTAACTCCAATGGTGATGACAGCAATTACAAATTTGAAGCCTGAAAAGTTGAGGCTGAAGAGTCAAGCTAGACAGGCTTATATTGTACAATATATCAAAATGCTTTGCCCAGGCATGATGGCTGTGTCGGGCTAGGCCATATCTTTGACCACCACATTTAAGTGTTTAGCAAAAGTGTAGTGCCCCGTCACAACGTCTGTTGGTTCAGGTCCTAAAAAAACCCTCCTCACAGCATTGCCTGGTAAGTTCATCGTTATTTGATTTCCCGTAATTACATTGTGACCTGGGACCCAGACAAGACTCAGTGAATTCAACCTTCCGACTGTGTTCAGTGATATCTGGCCATCTCAAACTAACTTGAAACTTATAAGAGGGTTCAGCAAGGCTCTAAGAGCAGCTTTGCTGCCACTACTGATGCAAATGCTCGCCCCTCCACCGGTTCTTCACAATATACTGGTAGTTCATTGCCATCGGGATTCCGTATATCTCCGCTTGAAAGGTAAACACAAGTTTTCCTATCGAGCAGTGGAATCCAAAGTTTTCGTCCTCCAGAAAAGCACCCGACTACATTCCTTTTCTGGCTCAGATTCTGGCCGAAACCAGTCTTGAGCACAAGAAAAGTTGACTTCATATTGCGCATTGCGTCAGATGGCATTTCCATAATGCCAGACAAAAGACGGCCGGCGCACAAAATCATCAAAGCTCCAGAGCGTGTTGTACCAAAAACCAAGAATGCAGCCCATAATGTGAATATCAAGGGGAGGGAAATTCATCAACACTAAGTAAAGCCGAGACAGATCTTACTTTGGAGTGTGGTAAAAGCAGCAATGATGTATTTTCGTGATGTAGATTGTGTAGATCCAGAGGATCCTTCTCGGTGACAGGGCGACAGAGCCTTAAAGGCTTTCGGCATAACGTACTTAGTTCAGAGAAGTTTGTTATCCACCATGACATCCAAATACTTAGCTTCTTTGGAGAATTGGATGGTGATGCCTTTAAGTACTTGATGAATCAGGCGAGTCAGCTTCCTGCTTTTCGTAAAGTGAACAACCAATATTTTAAGAGGATTAAGTGAAAGCCCATTTCTAGTGCGCAAATCGTCAATCACGTCTAGGGCTGCCTGCGCTTTAGGGCAGATAGTCGCTAGACACAATACAACAGACAGTACAGCTACATCATCCGCGTATTCTTATGTATTTTTGACCATACTCGCACTTGTGGCAAAGAACAAAACAAACATCAATTTTGAAAAATCACAAGAAAATCGAGCAGAGAAAAAATTAACAAGTTAACTACAGATCCTTCTTCTGTTTTCAAGTCCAAGTTCTGCAATGCGATGCACATCAAGCGTACGAGTGTTCTGGTAGCTTAAGAACCTGTTTTCTTATCTGAAATGAGGCACTTCACAGCCTAATACGGTGGAGCGTACTTCTTATAAACTTCCTCTAATAAGCTCGAACTCAATGGATTACGAACACACCCACGTTTGCACATGGCGCTGGCAAATAAGGGAAAGTAAGGGAAGAAAGAAGTCGAGACACCAATTCACATTGGTCTTAAATGTTTGCGGATTATAATGGCTAGAAAAATCATGACTTCAGCAGAACATTCAATAAACAAGTTGTAGGACTTAGAAAATAATCACGTGGAGTGTGCTTTTGTCAATTTCAGTGAATCGCTGGTGATGAAAACAGCGATAAACCAAAAGATACTTTACATCGTTGTTCAAGGTAGTTGGGAAGAAGGGACGTATGTGCAATGGGCCTATAGGAAGAGAGAGAACAATGTTCGCAGTTTTTAGGACCGTTTTCAGTAGGTGGGGACATGACACAAGCTAGAAGTGTCGAGCTGCAAGAACTACAACGTACACAGCGAGCCGGTTGGCTTTGTCCAAAGGGAGGAAACATAAGATAGACAGTAGGTACCTTTGGTATTAAGAGTACTTCTTACCAGTATTCAGGACACATATAAAGAGGGTCGTGCTTAGAAGTTTTGAGTTCATAAATCAGGCTGTTGATGACACAAGGTTCATGGTCAAGTTTTCTATATCTTAAGATGGACAAAGGAGGAGGGCGGCCGGAGCCGTAGTTGAATGTTGAAGATGAATCAAGCAGAGAAACCTCTACCGTGATATTATTCAGTTCTTGGAATTCTTAGGACATAGCAAGAACTTCGTTTTTGCTCAAGCATGTATTGCTAGATACGAGGGGCGTTCAACCTATTCTCGGTATCGGAGTGAAGCTGTGGTTGTATGTATAAATTGACTTATTTATCAAGTAATACTATTATTTTAGTGCATTCATGTAAAATTTCATATAAATGTGATTATTAATTCGCGTTTTATCTCTAGTTAAACAGAATCATAATGGCAACTGAGACGATGATGGTGAAAATTGAGCATCGCGCTGTAATTAAATTTCTCACTAAGCAAGGAAAAAGTCAAAAAACTATTCATGAAGAGATGGTGGCTGTTTACCAGGGTTCCGCACCTTCATTATCAACTGTGCAAAAGTGGTCAAGTGAGTTCAAGAGAGGCAGAGAGCATTGAAGACGACCCCCGCTCCGGCGCCCGGGCTACTGCTTGTACGGGAGAAAGCATCAAAGAAGTCGAAAAACTTGTTCTTGAGGATGCCCGAATAAAGGTGAAAATGATGGCAGAGATCACCAATCTTTCAATTGGTACCATTCACACCATTCTTCATGACCATCTTAACCTTTCAAAGGTCAGTGCAAGGTGGGTGCCACGAATGCTCACAGCGCCTCAGAAAAAAGTGAGAATCGCATGCTGTAGAGAGCTTTTGGAGATGTGTAGTGAGAACGCGGACGGTGTTATGGATCGAATTGTTACTGGGGACGAAACATGGGTCCACCACTATGACCCTGAAAGCAAACAAGAGTCCATGCAGTGGCAAAAAAAAGGAACAGACCCCCCGAAGACTTTCAAAGTCACTCCGTCTGCCGGGAAGCTCATGGCCACAGTTTTTTGGGACTCAAAGGGAATCTTGCTCATTGAGTACAAAAAAAAAAAGGTAAAACCATCAACGCCACATCCTACGCTTCCACTTTGCATAATTTGCGGGAGAAAATTAAAAAGAAAAGACGGGGTAAACTCGCAGCGGGTGTGTTGCTTCTTCATGACAACGCTCCTGTTCACACGGCGTGAGTTTCCAAGGCTGCTGCGCGAGATTGTGGTTTCGAAGAAATCCAACACCCACCCTATAGTCCAGACCTTGCCCCTAGTGATTATTTCCTGTTTCCGGATTTGAAAAAATGTCTTCGTGGAAAAAGATTTTCGGATGATGAAGAACTCAAGTCGGCAATAAATGGGTATTTTGCAGACAAAGAGGAAATTTATTTTTTTGAGGGTTTAAAAAAGCTTATCTCAAGATGTAACAAATGCATTGATGTTAGGGGAGATTATATTGAAAAATAAAAACAATTTAAATTGAATTCGCATTTTCCTTCATATCGATACCGAGAATATATTGAACGCCCCTCGTAGCTCTCCATCCATATATCCACATCTGAAAATCTGTCGTTACTGGTGGGGGAAGAGTTGGTATGAGTTTCTTGAATAAGACTTTCTGAAGTCATCCTCTTCCTTAAATGGGTGGGAAAGTAATACTTCAGGGTCTTGAAGTACGGGATCTGAATATACAATATTGGAAACAATCTATCAATTCATCCTTTTTGTGGACTTTTATGGTGATGATTCGAACGCTAATCTTCGTTCCATCACTACGATTCCTTATTAAAGTCTACCTTTCGAAACCATGAGCAGAGTTTTTTGCAGTATTCGGATCATCCATACATTTAAAATCCTTTTTGTTAGGCATTCTGATTTCAAACTATGAACCGTGAAATGCAGAACAGCCGAGAATACGAATTTGTTCATATCTCAGTAAATATTCATCCAGACTTCGGCAAACAAGGACATACACTAGAAATGTCGACATATCCATAAATTGAAACACACTTGCCAGCATATTCGAATATGCAATCCTTCATCCAGCAGGAAGGAAAACTCCACAAATACACTTTAAGATAAAGTACTAGTCCTCCACTAACATCAACACCTCATTAAAGTCAACCAAAAGTGTCTTCATCAAATCAATCCTTTTGCGGATGTTCACTGTTGGATTCCCCTCAACTTTCGACATTAGTATTCCGGTTTTGTGCTCTAAGAACCACATCTCAATGACCAAAATAGAAACAGGTAACCAAGAAGAAAACTCACCCACCAGCTTCTATATCCAGATCTCATTGCGAATTCCAGTCGCATTCCAAAGTGGGCAAACATTTTAAAACAAAAAAAAAAAAACAGAAAAAACGCGCAGAGGAAATCCCTCAAGGTTTATCAAATCCGTTTCGCCATCGTTTCAACCCTCTTAGCGGTTAGTTGGTATCACCTTTAGATTGAGTATTCAACTCAAATGATTTTATTACCAAGTGCAAAGGACCTTCGGATTGGGCTCCATTGGATTCGCTGGCTTCAATGGATTCAGTGGTCACGTTCGTTTTATTAAGCCATCTGGTGTACGACTTTGGATTACTAATTTTTTGTTTTCCTTTTTGTTGTTTGGAGGATTTGAGCTAATTAGAAAGGAAGCAGGTACTCGTATATGGCTGTGGCAGCTCATCAAATAAAATATCATTGGACACTTAGTGGTCAGTTTATTCTTCAGAATGCAGTCATGTGTTAGAAGAGCTGCATAGGCTTACTTCTATGGTGCAAAAGTCCTAATCGTTAAGTTATGTACTTCTGCTGCTCGAATGTTCCACTACAGGTCAGATGTTTTTCACTGTGTCAAGAGTCTAACGTCATATACGCCATGTAAAAGGCGTATATATACAAGTTTCATGGACCACAAAATAGGATAAGTGCTTGTCCAGGGCCAGGAGGCCCAAATGACAACGGCAACCGTCTTGTGCCGATACAATGCCAATCACAAAATCATTACTTCAACCCGTAATCTGACGGTACTGGATATAGGATCACATGTGAAGGTAAGCTAACAAATTAAATGGACAACACTGCAATCTGCCAACGATTAAAAAGCTGCCTTTTCTATGTCCGAACTATTTGGAAAGTCGATTGAAATATGACCACTAAATTTCAGGAGGCCTTATTCCAATCGGGTATCCCTAAACCGCTTGCCAACTTCCTAAGTGATGTAGATCACTGACAAATTCCTGATTTTATGAAAAATACAGGGCAGCACTTGGAGCTAAGGCTTCCTCGAAGAAAAATAAAAAAATAAAAAAGAATGAGAAGCAAAGGTTAGAGGAAACGGAGAGGTGCGCTAGTCAGGGAATAACATTCGGAAATTTTACAAAAGGGTTAAAAGAGTATGTCAAACTAATAAAACCCGAACAGAAATTTAACAGTACGAGTAGATTCGCAGTTGGCGCTGATGTTTGGAAAAAACACTTCTGATTGTGAATGAACCATTCTGCGGCAACGGCTAATAGAATATATCCGCAGTTTGTTCCCCAACTTGTCGTAAATTGCAACAAAATGTAGAAATGTCTTAAGTTAGACGTCTTAACACGAAAAGTGAGGCTGAGGTGCAATAAAATCTAAGAAAACTTTGTAACTGAAGTCTGTACACATGACCACATTCCAAAGTCTGGAGACTCCCAGTGGAGCCAAACGAAAGTCGTATATAAGTTTTTATATTCACGCATACTAGCGCCATACGTATCTAACGAAAGTATTCCAACAAGTTAGTGATGTGCACTTTCCGTACAGCGCATAAATAATCGCTTTCAAAATTCAAAAGACTGCGCATTCTTATCTGAAACATCGGCGCAATGACGGGTAAAAGTTTCAAACTACTAAACGTATTATGGCAACGTTAAGTCAATATATTATGCGTTTAAGAAACCAAGCATCGAAATGTCGCGAAAAAGCCCCGGCAAGTCCAAATTGCCTTCATCTTAAAATATTGCTAGGATCGAAGACATATTCTGGCACGATTTCTATAACTTTTTAAATAGTACATCAAGGGAGAAAATACTTTCGTCAGTGTAGATTTAAAGGGGCACTTTGGGGAGTCAAACGGCGAATATGAAGACTGCCATAGAGAGAACGGTCTCGGAATGAGAAACTTAGTAACAATCTATTTATACAAATATACTTAATAGTTACATACTGCAGGGGTGGACACCAAACCCAGATAGATTGCTATCTATGCTTTATGTGGTTTTGGCCAAACTACACTCATACTCGTAGTATAAAGCAAGTCTGCATTGACTTTTGGTACATAAGTTTTCGAAATGATACCCAATGAAAACTGGCGTGGATTAAGTACAGCGGAAATAGCCAAACCAATAACGTGTATTATGACCTAGACTTCGAACGGTGCAAAAACGATGTGAAGAAAACAGTAGCTAGAGCACGTGCGGTAGAAATAAAGTCATTGCATCGGAAATAAAAAAGATCCCTCTGGAGCTACAATAGAATGACTGGATATTCGAAGGACGGGCAAACGACTGAGTATTTTTAAGGTTGGCTCACGCTGACATATCTTAAAGACGAGAGCGATGCCAGCGATGGGAAACACCCAAATTTCCAATGGATGAAGAGAATTTCAATAGGTCACTTACCGAAGAATAGAATTCTCTCGAAAAGGAAACGACAAATTTTAGAGAAGTTAGCAAAGCAATTAAAAAAATGGACCGGCAGTATGTAATCAGGCCAGATAAAATACTCTCCAAAGTACAAAGTATGGTCGGCAATCAGAAGTCTTGGATTTCAATGAATGGCGATTTTGTTCCCCAAAGCAATAAGCGGTGATCTTATGATGCCTATTCATTGAAGGGAGAACTTTCTTGTTCCTGTGACAACAAAGCTCACGGAAGAAATTGCTACAACTACAACTCGGTGAAAATAATGTCATATATAGGGTGACCAGATAGCAATGATAGGTTTTCCAATTATTATGTTTCACCAGGTGGCAAAATATTCAGTAGGGTTTGCCATTTCATCATGCATTCGGCATGCATTAAAAAATATTATCAAAATTCCGGTTCTGTTGTAAATACACAGCGTGAATTTCGTCGTGAGGTCGATCGTCATCATGGCTTCAGTGTGCAGGCAATTCGTCGCACTGTTTAAAAATTGGAGCATGAGTGCACTCATTTGGATCTTTAGCCACCAACCAGATAGAGATTGGTGCGAAATGAAGGAAACGTAGCCGCCGTAGCGGCCAGTATCGAAGAAGACCCAAAAATGTTGATTCGGCGCCGATCAGCTGAATTGGGCATCGCCAGAGAGTCAACTCGGATTATTTTAAAGTTGGATTTGAGCCTACATCCGTATAAAATTGTTGTGACGCATGAATTGAAGCCAGACGACCATAGACAACGCCGTTAATTCGTTAATTGGGCGCTGGAAACTTTGGCCGGAGATTCGGATTTTGGCCAAAAAATCATCTTCTCGGACGAGGCCCATTCTTGGCTCAGTGGCTATGTCAACGAGCAAAATTGCCATTATTGGAGCGAACACAATCAACAAGTGTTCGGCCAAGCATCAATGCTTTCACAAAGATAGACTGTTTGGTGCAGTTTATGGCATGGCCGCATCATTGGACCTTATTTCTTTCAAAATGGGGAAGACCTGGTCTCAGGTATAGAACTATGTAATCAACAAGTGTTCGGCCAAGCATCAATGCTTTCACGAAGATAGACTGTTTGGTGCAGTTTATGGCATGGCCGCATCATTGGACCTTATTTCTTTCAAAATGGGGAAGACCTCGTCTCAGGTATAGAACTATGTAAATCGACGTTCTGTAATCAGAGCTCGACCACATCGATATATCCGATCTGTGGTTCCAACAAGACGGCGCTACATGCCATTGAAGCGACGCAACGCTCAAAGTTGTGAAGGAGAAATTTGGCGGCTGGGTCATCTCACGGCGAGCGTTCATAAATTGGCCGCCGCTATCATGCGATTTGACACCACTCGATTATTTTCTCTGGGGTAGGACAAGTCCTTAGTCTACGCTAACCACCCAATTATTTTGGACGAGCTCGAGGCCAACATTCGACACGCTATTGCCGGAATAACGCCGCACATATTGGACCGAGTCATCAAAAATTGGACATATCGTTTGAATCACTGCCAGCGAAGCCGAGGCGGCCATTTATATGATGTGCTATTCCACACATAATGGCATGAACTTAGCATCAAAATAAAGCCAAAATCAATTTTATATCTCATACCCTTGTTGTTTTATTTAAATTCTTTTTCCTATCGTTCTTATCTGGTCACTCTATACTATGAAAATATACGGGGGACCTTTCCACAGCCGACACGGAAGGTAGGTCTCCATACAACGCGCTTCAAAGCTTACGGATAATATGGTTTTTTTTTTTTTTTTATTAATTGAGTTAAGTTTCTCACTTTGTTTTAAATTTTATTTTTAAAGTTTCACTACTAGACTTTAACGATAGACTTCCAGATTCCTGAAGTCTTCTTATAAGTCCTCGTACAGTTGGAATTTAATCAACTAATATTTCTGATTTTTCTAACTTCCGACAGTGCAACAGTAGGAGTACAAAATGCCTGAAGATGGCATTATGGCCAGTCATATATCTACGATTTAAGAAATGGCAAAACAACTTCAAGAATTTGGTGCTTCGATGGCTGAATCAGCTGTAATCACCAAGATCATCTGCAGTTTGCCTGCAAAATATAAGCATTTTCGGTCGGCGTGGGACCCAGTTATGCAGTACGATCAAACCCTTTTCAATCTCACGCAACGTTTGATGAAGGAGGAAATGCTCCTAGAAGAAAAGCCTGATGAAAACCCAGCTGACCAGGCACTTGCACAATAGAGGAAGAAGTACAAAACTTCAATTGCAGACAAAAAGAAGAATTCTACTTGAATTCTACAACCTATAGATGAACACGAATCCCCGTATGCCTTGGAAGCATGGAAACTCTCTACGCACATGGAATTGGTGATATTAAGGTAACATCTAAAACAAATGTAAAAGATATGCATCTTATATTTGCAGATGTGCTCTATATGCCAAGCATTAGTTTCAATTTGTTCAGTGTAAGCGCGGCCGATATGCGTGGTATTTCAACTAGCTTTCGCAGTTGAGCAGAGCAGAGATAAAAAAGAATGGTCAGACTTTACTTATTGGTGTTAATAGCGATGACTCACAGTTGTACAAGCTATTGTTAAGCATGGTTCAACCTGATGCTGCTAACATTACATGGAGTAATAGTATTAAAATATGGCATAATCAACTTGGGTGTACTTGAGTGTACATACCATGAGACGACCAGCCATGTACAAAAAGCTTTCTATTGCGGACAACGAAAATTTCTTTTGCAAAGGATGCACACAGAAATCAGAAAACAAGCAGCGGCCGAGTTAGTGCATGCTGATCTCTGTTGACCTATGGCTACACAATCTCTCAGTGGTTCACGATATTTCCTGCTCATCAAGGATGATTTTTCGAACTACACTTTCGTTTCCTTCTTGCAAAACTGAGACTGCGAAGAAATTTAATGAGTTCTTGAATACAACAGACGCCAGCTCTGTAAAAGTAAAAGCAATTAGAACTGATAACTGAACAGAATTTATTACCCAATGTTTCAAGAAAGTATTAGCTAAGCACTGTGTTCATCATGAGACCACGACACCTTACACACCAGAGCGAAATGGTTTCATAGAGAGGCAAAATCGAACCATCAAGGAAACTGCGTTCGCTATATTATTTGACTGCGATGATCCAAAAGCACTGTAGGCTAAAGCTGTTAACACAGCAGTGTATATCCGGAATCTCTGTCCAATTGAAGCTAATCAATGGAAATTATCTCATGGGCTGTGGTATAAATCGACTCCTAGGTACGAGAAGCTATATAATTTTGGTTGCAGTGCATATTATTACATACCAAAAGAACTCCGTCGAAGTTTGAATGCCAGAAGCTCACATGCAGCATTTATTGGATATAGGGCTGAGTCAAAAAGTTGCAGACACTACAATGATGAACGAATCTTAATACCTCGAGATGTAACATTCAACGAAAAGTCGTCGTTCTTTAGTACTGCTGAAAAAGTAAGCAACAAACATCAAAATGTACCTTCGTCAACATGTGTTTTCTCTTTGAGTACAAACCTGCCTAGAATGAAGAAGATGAATTTTGTAGCTTAGATGTACAGCGTTACCTTCTTGCTCCACTGAAAATCCTGCTGAACTCAACAATCATGATTCAACAATCTCGAACCAAAGCGACCAGAATACATATTCTAAGAGCTTAATGCGATGTATTATGAAATTGGCTAAATCCAAACTGAATATCAGGAAATACATAATTATCACTACTAAACTCTAGAATATGATTTTTTGTTACCTTTTTCAAAATTTTTTTGATTAGGCTGCTGAGTAAACTTATTGGTCTATAACTGGTGACAGACTTTGCAGACTTTCCAGCTTTTAATATAGGGACAACTTTAGCCATTTTCCATTTTTGCGAAAAATATTGCAATTTAAGACAAGCGTTGACTAGAAAAGTTAAATGTCTTAAACCCAAAAAGAATAAATGCTTCAAGTAATTGTTTCTTATTCCATCTAACCTACCCGTTTTATTAACTTTAAGGGATTTTATAATGTTTGTAACAGTGGTTACAGAGACCAAGGCGTTTCTTGGGGTGTTACAAATATTATTGTTAAAAATCGTAATTTTTTGTTCAATCAAGGTCTTGGTTTCATTATCTCCTAAAGTTTGAGATAAAGAATGAATTTTAGAGAAAAATTCAGAGAGAGAATCTGCTTTCTCTTTGTCAGTAAGCAAATATATTCATCATCATTTCTGAGTGTTGGTATTAGTCTATTTTTATTCTTTATCACTTTGAATATATTCCAAAAAGGTGTACAATTTTTGTCTAAAGATTCTAGTTTTTGATTCCATCTGTGGTTACGAACACACAGTAGAATAACTTTTTTGATCAAAATGTTTAAGTAATGGAGCTGTAATTTGAGATTTGGCTGACGGTATCTCTGCGTCTTAAGGTATTACGACTTTTATTTTGTTCAAGGATATAATTTGGAAGCTGAACTGGAGAACTACATCCTGTTATTTTTGGACTACTTTTTTCAATAGCAACTTTGCTGGAAACTGAGTCCAAATTTCCTGTAAACTTCTAAGCCCCAAATTAATATTTGAACTAAACTACGCCAGTTTGCATTTTTAAAATCATAGGACAAGGCTTGGTTAATTCTTACTTAATTCTTGATTTTGGTTCTTGATCATTGACAGCGACGGGTTGAGACAGTAAACTCACACGATTGGTAATAAAAACGTCAAGAACAGAAGAACTATTACGCAGATCTGCAAGTAGATAGGTAGGGTTTGGGGAAAAAAGAATGAAATACACTGAATAAGTTAACATACTAGAAATTATATTACCCCATGTATTTGCGCGTATACATTCCCAATCACGATGACGACAGATAAAATCACCAGCAAGAATGACATCATCGCCTGTTAATAGAAGGCAGCGTAAGTCCCTTTTAAGGAGCTTTTTATTTTTGGCCGATGAACTTGGCCGATCTACTGCGTATATTTTAACTATTCTATTATTATAATTGAGTTCTATACCCAAATTTTCCATAAGACGAGTTCGAATTACTGGTAGCAGCGAATGTTGAACTAATCTTCAAACAAGCATAGCGACTCCTCCTCCCCTTCTATTAATTCTGTCAAGACGATAACTTATGCAGACAGAATTAGATAAATTATTACTATTTGATTTAAGGCCAGTTTCAGTAATAAGGCCGACATCAATATTATTATTAGATAAAAAGTTCAAAAATTCAATTCTTTTGCTGTTAATACTTCTAGCATTCCAATTAATAATTCTTAGATTAGTATTAGTCATATTATTTAACATTAGTAAAAAGATACTTAGTAGCTAAATGTGCAATAACCCTGAATTGATCAGTTCTCGAAGTACATTTGGATAGATCAGAAAATATATTAAGTCCATAACTAAATCGTTGATTTCCTCAAAAGAAACAAGATTGCTGCTGGAATCATTGATGAAGTTGCTGCTTACGACCGACGCCACTGTGTGTTTCTTCAGAGGAACTGACGTAGACAACATTTGTTCATTTTTAGTCATTGCTTCGTGCGGTGGCAAGGGGGAACTTATTGAAACGTTTGGCCCGTTAACAATGTAGAAGTATCTCGCTTAAGGGATTTCTCTCTAATTTCCGTATATATGGTTCTTGAAGAGCATCTTAGATCGGCAGATTTGTGATCTCCATTGCAGTTTGCACACTTAATGGTGAGTGAGTTTTGACATTCACTCGTTTTTGTGGGAGTCGAATCCGGCGCAATTAGTGCAGTAGGTCTTAACCTGACAATTTTTCCCACCGTGGCCAAACATTTGGAAAGTATGGCATTGAGTGCGTTTACCTTTCAATTTTCTTTGGAAACTCCAACTTACCTATGTATAGAACAATGATCGGTAATTTTTCTTAAGCTCCGCTAATTTGACAGAACCATTTTCTAGTGACACCAGATAGATAGTACTCGTATCAACGTAGTGAACGTATTTTTTTATAATTTTCTTAACTTCAACGCATTTTAAGACGCGTGTACAAAGTTCTTTTTTAAGTGTGTCAACAGTCAACTTCAATATTTTCTAGCCCAAATATGACCACTTTAAATAGTTTTACACTCTTAACGTCATGCGAAAAATATTGGTAATTCCGTTCCTTTAAAGAGTTTAACACTTCTCTATATGACTCAATTTTGATACCGATACAAAGTTTTTTAATAGAGTAGTCACTGAGGTACTCGTAAGATGATTTCATCAAAATATGCACAAACTCGGGATTTTTGTGTAATAGCTTGATGGTGGGAAAATGCATTTTTTTAGGGTCATTATCCGGGTCGATAACAATATCAATCGAGTCAATATCGTCCATATCACTGTCTGGATGACATTGAAGTGGACTCCAATAATTTGCTCGTGAATTCTTTTTAAATTTAGCACTCCCAGAAACCGAGTCGGAGCAGGATTTCTTATTTGAGGACATGCTGATGTCCTCAGGGTCGAGAGATCTAACGCGTTTAATAATTGTAAGTAAGTTAAACTTTATAGGCGAAAAGGTAATACTCGAGACCGTCGACTTTTAAAGCTAGCAGTGAACTGAGGTAAGAGATAGTAGTGCTACTTATTTTGTTCGAATTCATATTTTATCCACTCACTCGAAAATATTAATTAATCAAGAGCAGTATTGCAACAGAATTTTAAAGAAATTTAATATGGATTCTGCATCAGCAGTTAATGCACCTTCTGATTCAAATGTAAAACTTGAATCCTCTAACGAGAAGCAAAGCAATATCTTTCCTTTTAGAGAATCTATTGGAAGCCTCATGTATCTCACCATAGGTACTCGTCCAGATATACCGTATTCGGTGAGAGTTCTCAGTCAATATTTGGACAATCTAGCTCAAGCACATGTAACTGCAGTCAAAAGGATTTTAATTTTTAACTATTTAAAAGGCACATCCAATTACGGCATTGAATTCTCCCAAACGAATAAACTTACAGAGCTAATTGGATACTGTGATGCGGACTTCGCAGTAGATATGTTTTTAATATAAACGGATATACCTGGTGTAGCGAAAAGCAACAAACCCTATCTCTTTCCTCAATTGAAGCAGAGTATGTATCAGATTGTACGGCAGGAAAGGAAGCTTCGTACATTTTTGAAGGAGCTTGGTGTATCTATCAGTGGACCTAATATTTTATACTGTGACAACATGAGCCGCATAAAATTAGTTCAAAATCCTGAATATCATAAAAGAACTAAGCACATAGCTGTTAAATATCATTACATCCGAGAATTAAAAAGTGAACCGCATATCGATATAAAGCATATACCTACAAAGGTATATGTAAAGCGGACATCTTTACCAAGGCCCTTCCAGCTCCAGTTTTTACAGTGCTACGAAATGGACTTGGAATCATATAATCACAGATATGTCTTCAATGAGGGAGGATGCTGCGTAATGACACTGGACACACCACCTGCCCCTGTCAAAATTCCATACACACAATTCCACATGCATATATTATTGTATTACTCACTCCCTTAAAACAGTTAGCTTACCTTGTTCCAAACTTCTGCCTTCTCTCATTTTTCCCTCGTCATTTTTCTTTGTCTTTTGTAAACCGTTGAATAAGGAATTCTTGTCATAGAAGTCATCTAGGACACGCATTTATTTACTATACAAATTCAGCCAGTTGATGGAGGAGTAATTTTTGCAATACCGAGTGCAGCAGAAGTAATAGGATCTGAGAAATAGTCACCAGGAGGTAATATAGGACCGACAATGAAACAGAACCCTCACACTTTGAGCTACCCAAACAGGCACGAAGAGCCTCAGCCCAACGAGAGGTAGAATCAAGATACGTTCTAACCCATATTAGGGAAGAATTCGGACAAAGCAACACCAGTCTAGATGGAGGCTTCATGAGTAAAGACAGTCATGACAGTCAGTCAACCGACGTAGATGATGATGACATCCGAGTTGGAGTACTTGGACAGGGCTTGTGAGATCACAATTTTAACCTGTCTACATCTGTATGGAGTGTAAAAGTGAAATTCTTTGGAACTTAACATCGCCAAATGCCAATCCATCACCTTCTCACGTAAGCGGAACCAATCTCCTCCCCGACTCTATCTTCCCCATAACCAACCTATCTCATCCGTACAATCTCTTCGCTACCTCGGCATTTTGTGTGATAGCGAGCTCAACTTCCGCTTACATATGAATGAGATAATCCTCAAAGCCAACTCTGCACTAGGCTTTGTAAAACGGTGGTCCAAAGAATTCACCAACCCATACATACGTGACCAGGTCCCTCTATATTACCTTTGTTCGCCCCCTCCTAGAGTACGCCAGTCAAGTATGGTCCCCATATCATCGTGTTCATATCTCGAGAATTGAAAGCATTCAGCGCCGTTTTCTTCGATTTGCTCTTCGAGGCATGCCCTGGGACGATCCTTTTAATCTGCCCCCCTATCAAAACCGTCTCAATCTTATCAACTTAAACACCCTTGAATATCGCAGAGATGCAGCAGACTTTCTCTTCATTCATCGACTCCTTTCAGGTCACGTTGAATGCGCGTCCCTTCACAACTCCATTTTCCTCAACACTAACCCTCGTAATCTACGTACCCCTCGACTCTTCTATCTACCAACCCCCCACACCTCCTATGGCGCGAACGAACCAATCTCCCGTATGCTACGTCAAATCAACTCAAATTCGACCGTCTTTGACTTCCACCGCACCACTTCCTACCTCAAATCCGTTCTCCTTCACCATTCCAACCAACCTTAGTTTTAAGTTTTAGTTTAAGTTTAATTTGTAAGTTATAGCTTGTATTAAGCCGAATAAATGGGGGCGTACGCCCCCACCAAAATTTAAATTCAGATGTTTACTGTCAAGAACAATGCGACTGGAAGAAGTAATCAAAGAAAAACGACCAGAATTGAAAAACAGAAATTACTTTCTTGTCAATCCAAGGTTCGAAATAATCACGTTTAGATTGCCCTGATTAACGATTTAGAAGGTTTATAGGACGAAATCAATTTTACCAAGAGTAAGATTAAAATAGCATGAATACAAGGTGAAGCGCTTTAATGAGATTTTTAAACATGATACTTGAGAAAATTGTTAGCCAGCCAACACCAGTCGCAATTTTTCGAAGGTTTGCATTCTCTTGTGATATTGATATCATTGACAGAACGCAACGAGTTCTCACTGGTGGGTTTACAAGTATCGAAACAGAGCCGGTGAAAATTGACTTAATTGATAAGGGCAATGCCAAATATTTTCTATTGATAAGAAGGGACGCATAAAAAGAGCTTCAGAGCTGCTAGGCTCCGCTTTTAACTCCGGTTTCGACACTTAAAAAAAAACGCAGGGTTACACTTGCGAATCGTTGTTTCTTTAGTCTAAAACAGCGATTGGGTAATAAGACCCTGGCAAGAGACACTTAGGAGACTCTTTATAAGACTCTCGTCACTCCAATCGTACTCTATGGCGCATAATGATTGACGTTACCGAAAATGGCTGAAGAGTTCTTTGCCGCTATTAACAAAATAGTGATTTTGCGCCCTACTTGCGATGACGCACTTTGGATTATCAGCAGATGGAACAAAATCGACTTGGTGAGGCACCAGAGATAAATAGGGGGGCATGTATGGATATTAACGATCTAGTCGGATGAGCCTTCAACTTCGGCCCGTTAGAAATACGCAACAGAGAAAGGCCTCAACTATCTTAAAGAGCGCAACTCGAGGCAATTGATCAAAGACAGCGTTAACTTAGATTAGATTGAGAGGGGAGGTGGGATTTTGTACCCTTATCACTGCAACCAGATTAGGCCTGTGGTGATTTCCTGAAGTTAAAGCTCACCCAGGATGCGCTTGAAATTTTAATAAAATCAGCTACATAACATATATCTTTGAGTGAAAATGGCAGTGATACCATATCTTCTGCCTCACGGTATGGCTTACCTGGAAGACCTATAATTGTTCGGCTTAAGCAGTGGCACAGGGTATGCTCTGCTGTTTCTTCGTCGTCGTGCAACAAGTGTTGTCTTGTGCTATCCCCGTAGTCATAAGGTGTTTTTTGACTGTGAAGTGACCTGTTACGAATCCGGTTACTGCATGCATCTCATCTCTAGAACGCTGTAGGAGTTGTTTTGTTATTTTGAGAAGGAGTTAGTAAAATGTTGTTGGCCTGCCTGTTACCTTCAGTTTCCGTCCAGTAATGGAGTGCCTTGGTTTTTAGCCATTTGTTTATGTAGCTTTTTATGAAGCTGATTGCTAACCCGCAGAATGGTAGTGGCAACATAAATGTGGCGTTTCTAGTCAGTACGCCTGCTGTTAGGCATAGCTATTTCATTACCATCACAGCCGCTGTGCCCTGGCAGCAAGATTAAATGGACTCTATTGGTGCTGGATTGTGTTAAGAGAAGTTTAATGTAGTCCCAGACAATTTTTGAAGTTATCCGCTTTGATGTCGGAAAGAATATAATGTTCTTGTTGGTGACGTTCTCTCTAACGCATAACTCTATTACGTGTATCTCGACTTGCGTACAGTGCGGTATTGGTAGTTTGTCCGTATATGCCAGTTCCAACTCCTTCGTCCGTCGCTGTGCCGCAGCAGTGAATCTTTTGTAAACAGAGGTTTACAACCATGAAGTTATTGTTGAAGTGAAAGACACCATTACATAGAGTCTTAAGTCCATACTGGCCAGAAAAATTTATATTTCAATGATACAAACATACTTACGGAATGTGGGAATCCTACTTAATTAGTACTGATACAAAGTGTCTTGCAAAATCAGGCTTAAACAACCCAAGTACGTGGATTTGAGTCTTCATAAACAAAGCAATCATTTACCGACCCCTTGTTACGTTTCCTTAAGAAGTATTATAATTTCACGCTTCGCCATAGCTTAACCATGTTAACCTTCCCATTAATCGTCCGAAAAGCGAAGGAAATATGAAATCATAGCTCTTTCATTTGGGAGCCAACATCCCTCTCTCCACCACCATTCATCCCCCCCATAGCATACAACAAATGGCGTGCTAATTTAGTTAATTGCTGCAATTATCTAAATGAGTCAAAGAGAAAAATCAGGACGATATTTATAAGCATTTCAGTGTTAGCTCCTTTTATCCCTCCACAACCCTTAGTCGAAACCGGATTTCTTTGCACAAAAGAAAAGAAATATTACAGCAGCTTCCAACCCCTCCTGGTCTGGGCAAATCCTCCAAAAGAAACCCATGTGACATGTCGTCCTAATGAAGCGCAAAAAAAAAAAACGAAAACATTTCCCAGCATTTGTATGAATTAATTAAAAATGAGAAAGCTACTCGTACTCGTAAATGCCATGGCACAATGCCAATAAGAACAGCAAGAGTTGGAGTTTGATGACACAAATACTGGAGCGAGCATAAACCAAATGATTGCTGCAACATTTGCGTAACTTCATAAATTTTGGAGAACAAAAAGCGTTTGGGTATGAGAAAAATTAACAAATCGATGGAGATACTCGTACTTGGAAGTGAATGTGTGAACTTTGCACTGAGTGAGTTGAGTTGAAGGCTATCTACCTGCAATTCGATTCACAGGCTGAGGCGTTCCAAAAAAAAATGTTCAGGATTGACACTGCTTGAACTGAAGAGCCCTCCAAGGATTATAATCAATGGATAACATATTGTATGATTTTGAAGGCCGATTAACAGGTCCATTCTTTTGAATTGCTATATGATACGCCATCCTGTTCAAACCACATCTCCTCAGATCAATATCATCAATATTTTGAGCAAAATTTTCGCCATACCAACGATGATGCCAGCGTACATTTTCTTCTGTGCGCTCAGTACGTGGTCATATTGGATAATTATTGTCCAAAGCCACATACGTGGAGCTTAATTTATCGAAATTTCGCCGAATCACGAAGCGCTCAATGAGTTTGGCGAAGCGGAAACCGAAATAAATTTCCACGACGAGAAAACATAAAATTTTTCTAAAAATGTTTTCTTGATCATTTCTGCAGACATGAATTCGATGTCTGTGATTTTTCGGCAGCACTCTTTAGTGCTGCACTCCATGTTGACTGAGGTCATCTTTTAATTTAATTTTAGTGGGGGCTAACGCCGCATTTATTTGCCTTAATAAAGGGTTTTCCAATAGGGACTTGACAACTTTGAATTTAATTTGTGAACGCACTCTTTCACTAATCATCAAACTGTCACTGTCAATTTATTCAGTTCTCGCCCTAGTAGACAGGCAATAACAAGTTTAGTGCAAAAATTTGAGTCTAAATATTCGTTGTGTGATGTTGCCGTGTCAGTGAGACAACGGGTTGGTCGAAGTGTCGAAAATATCGGGCGTCCGTAGCAAACGATCCAAATCAGTCAATTCCACGGCGTTCTCAAGAATTGGGCATCGCTCAGACCACATTATGGCGTATTTTGCGTAAGGATCTTGGTTTACACCCATATGAGATCAAGCTGACTCAAGAATTGAAGCCGATGGACCATTTGAAGCGACGTACGTTCTCCGATTGGGTTCTGGAGAAGATGCGCCAAGAAGATGAATTTCATCGCAAAATCATCTTAAGTGACGAAGCTCATTTTTGGCTCAATGGGTTCGTCAATATGCAAAATATGCCTTATTGATCGGGTGAAAATCCACATGTGCTTCAAGAATCACCACTTCATCCACAAAAGTTAACTGTTTGGTGCGGTTTGCATGCCGGCGGCGTTATTGGGCCATATTTTTTCGTCGACGATAACGATCGTTACGTTACTGTGAATGGTCAGCGTTATCGCGCCATGATCACCGATTATTTTTGGCCCGAATTGGAAGATATGGACTTGGACGACATGTGGTTTCAACAGGATGATGCCACAAGCCACACAGCACACACTGCAATCGATTTATTGAAGAGTAAGTATGGTGAGACATGGTAAGACATGGGCCAGTCGATTGGCCTCCTCGTTCGTGCGATTTAACCCCAACGACGACTTTGGAAGAGCTCAGAGCCAACATTGAACGCCAAATAGCGGCCGGAATGTGTGACCGAGTCGTTGAAAATTGGGTCCAAAGAATCGACCGCTGCAAACGTGCCCGCGGTGGCCATATGAACGAGGTCGAGTTCCATTCATAAATGTTTTGATTGTACTTCAAGCCGATAATAAAGTTTTTGAAATATCTCAAATGGTTTGCGTTTTACTTAAAAAAAAAGTTGTCAAGTCCTTATTGGAAAACCCTATACAAGCTTAAAAACTAAAAGAAAAATTAAGGTTTAGCGATATCTAGGTCTTATCACTAGGGCTTAAAGCTAGGGATGATGAAGGAGATCGGATTTGAGGGAGAGAGTGCTGCGATTAAAATCGAAAACGGAAAGGTTGGAGTTTATCTTACGCAGCATACGGGAGATTGGTTCGTTAGAGCCATATGTCGTGCCATGGATTGTTGGGTAAAAGAGACGGTGGCAACGTAGATTACGAGGGTTAGTGTAAAAGAAAATGGAGTTGTAAAGAGACGTGCAATCGACGGAGCCTGAGAACAGTCGGTGAATGAAAAGAATGTCAGCTGCGTCCCTTCGTTCTTCAAGGGTATTCAGGTTAATGAGCTTGAGACGATCTCGATCGGGAGGTAAGGTTAGAGGATCGTTCCAAGGTAGACCTCGAAGAGGAAATCGAAGAAGACGACGCTGGATGCTCTCAATACGGGATATATGAACTCGTTCAAAGTGACACCTCTCTTGGCTAGCGTACTTGAGAAGGGGGAGAACGTGAGTGATGTATAGTGATCTGGTCACGTATGGGTTGCAGAATTCTTTCGACCATCTTTTAATGAAGCCGAGTGATGAGTTTGCTTTAGAAATTATCTCATCAATATGCGAGCGGAAATTAAGCTGCCTGTCGCATAATATACCAAGGTCGCGGATAGATTCAATAAGGGATATAGGTTGTAGAAGGTAAATTCGTTGAGGAGACTTCTTGCACTTACGTGAGAAGGTAATCGAATGACATGTGGAGACATTGAGTTCTAAGCAGTTCTTGATGCACCAGTTGGAAAAACTATTAAGATATAATTATTTGAAGGAGGCTAGAGTCTTGTTGTGAGGAAATGGGTTTAAAAAATTTGGTATCGTCAGCATAGAGAGAAAGTGCTGAGTGTTGAATGAGCCTTTGAAGGTCGTTAATAGTTAGGATGAAGAGGAGTGGACCTAGGTGACTACCTTGAGGAACACCTGAAGTGGCCAGGAAAGGGACCGATAGGGCAGTCCTGAATCGAACACTATAGAAGCGATTATCCAGGTAAGAAGATATCCATTTTAGCAAAATTTGTTCAAAGCCCAGGACGGACAATTTGAACAGGATTAGTTTGTGAGATATCTTGTCAAAAGCCTTACAGAAATCAGTTGTTATAACGTCAACTTCTTTACCACTTTCTAAGGCTGAGTGAACAGAGGACACGAATTCGACGAGGTTAGTGATAGTTGATGTACCTTTCAGAAAGCCGTGTTGATTAGGGGAAATAAGAGATTTGCACTGGAAGCTTAGGGCTAAGTACAAAATGCTTTCGAGGAGTTTGGGTATATCTATCACTGTATGATTAAAACTTTGAGAAATAGAGGGGCCAATGGGGAAGTTAAGCAGGTATTTGAAATAAGAGGGATCCGGTACGAAGGAATTATCGGCAAAAGATTGCTTTAAAAAAAAGTAGCAAAAAAGTTGGCCTATGGTATGCGGATCAGTTGATGATATATTTGCGTATGAGAGGAATGGAGGAAAACCGTCGGATTTTTTTTTGTAGTTAACGAATTGGTAGAAAGACTTAGGATCGTTTATAAGCCTTGATTGCGCACTATCGAGGTATCGCTGGTAGAGAACGTTATAAAGCAGGGCGAATTAAAGGTATAACCCGAGGTAGTTGGAATAGTCCGCAAAGGAATTGGATCGAAGCGAAAAGGGGATCTAGAGAGAAATAAAATTGAATAATTCTCTGTAGAAGATAGAGAGAGCATCACTGAGGGACATATTACCGAAATTAAAAGAACATTTACCAAAATATTCGTTAATTTTGCGGAAATTCGCTTTATAAAAGTCGTAAGAAGAGGCAGCTGCAGATGAGAAATGCTGGATAGAAGAGTGGTGGAAAAGAGAAAGAAGAAGTGGCGGGTGAAAGCTATCAATGGTCGATAGTGAAAGGGTACAGAGCGAGACAGAGGAGTTTATGGGGTCAGTAGTGAAAATGAGGTTTAATTGCCTACCCATATAGTTAGAGACCCCACTAACTTGGCATAAGCTAGAGTCTGTAAGCTTATCTAAGAAGAGGCATTCTTTACTCGAGTTAGGGTTTGCGGTAAAAAAAGATTCATCCTCTGATTGAGGTAGATTAAAATCGCCGAATACGATGATATCATCGAGAGGATCAGATAAATTAATTATTTGATCAATTGCATCGATAGCGAGTTGGTAGCATTCGATATGTTGCACCAGTAGGATGCAAAAACACATAACGTGCAGGGGAGAGTTATCTTTATTGAAACGTAGTCAAGCTTAGAACAAGTAGACACAGCGATTGGAGAAGAGGTTAGGTCATTGTGGACGGCCAGTAGGACACCTCGACATGGAGAATCATCTTTTGGACGGGTAAGATCGTCGTCTCGAAAAACATTGAAACCAGGGAGGAATAATTCCTGATTCTTTATATCGGGAATTAGATTAGTTTCGGTCAGAGCGTAAACCTTAAATGGGAGAGCGTGAGACTGGCGCAAGACAGCACGGGTTTTAGATCGCAGTCCTTTTACGTTTTAATAGTAGAAGGTAAGAGGAAGGTTATTTCGAGAGCGCATGGGAGGGGATGGTTGGAACACTGGCAATGGTAGCACGTTAGGGACGAAAAAATTTGTAATTATCAGCTCTGCTCCATTGAAGGTGTGAGATCTTTTTTGAGTGCACATAGTTACCGAAAGCAGCAAGGTCAGCTGAGACCTTTTGGGGAGACATATTGAAAATCTCGTGCAACTTGATATATAAGTTCCTCAGATTTTTAAGGTCAGTAGGGAGACCATCCTGCTGTATGGAGACCATGACGCTTGTATTCGTTTTTCCCTCATAGCAAACTGAGTCGGATTTGTCATGCAGATACGCTAGAAGTAGACGTATATTTTCGTACGTCTTTTTCTCACTAAGCGTAGAAAGTGCTTAGCGACATTCTGCTGTGTTAAAAGTTTGTTGAGTTATTTTTGCTGCGGGAGGCAGAAGGGGGTCAAAAATGGGGCTAGTGGACGAATATGTTGGGGGCGAAGCAGCAGTAATTGAAGTAATAATAAATTAGACACATTTTCAGATGAGGGATTTATGATATGGGAACTAATGAAATTGGGATAATTAGCTCCGGTTTTGAGATCGAAATTTGAGAAATTATTAAGGAAAGGCGTGTGTGTTAGGGGTTGAATGCTGGGAATTTGAGTTCTAGGGGTTAAATCAAAAGAGACACTTTGACGTCGGAGCTGAATAGACTGAGTTGGAGTATGGGTGGGAGGCTTAAAATTAGGAAAAAATTTAGTTTTAAAGCTCCAATTGGAGCTGGGTCTGTTTTGGGAAGAGGAGGTGGGTCTTGGCAAATTGGATTTACTTGTTAACTTAATAAATGGTTTAGGTAAGATGGTCTGCTTGACTTTATCCTGTTTCTTGGTTGTATTTTCCAACCATTTGCAGACACGCATCTTTCCAAGATTGAAATTGTTGCTGGCTAGATTATGGAATAATCATTCGTATTTGGCTGGAATAATGAGCTCGAAGCTCAGCTTACTTCTGTGGTGAGATGTTGGAAGTAAATTGCAGTGGTTAATGGTGATGCCATATTTCTTTACGAAGAAATTCGAGATCCAATCAGCATCAGCGTTCGATGGGGCGCCTTTGATAAGAAGCGTAGTGACCAATAGATTCTTCGAAGCAAGCTTATCTAGTTTACGCTGCCATTAGGAAGGTGTCCAAGTTGAGTTGAAGTGATTGATAAGCTTCCGTGGGGCAGCGATTGGAGGTGTTGACATAGATGTGTTTTCTATTGTCAAGTTGGAAGAAACTTCACAGAAATCAGTAGGTTGAACCGTCCGCAGATGACTTGTAGGTGGGGGTGAGCGTGAATCCACTGCAGGTTCCATTAATTCAGCCATTAGCGTTGTATTATAGGGAACATTCTGGTAAGGCTGCGGGAAGTTTGGTGGGTCAACGATTTTGCTGTTTATTGTTGCGATGTGATCTTCAATATCGCATACGACGGATCGAGTCGCAGTAAGTTCATCACTGACATCGTTCACTTTGTAGAAGATAACTTCGAGCATAGGATCAGATTGTTTAGGAGATGGTTGTTTGCGTGACGAGGACTGAAAATGAATGTCAATATCGTCACGCAGGTTTTTTGGTTGGATACAACTTGCGTAGAATAAATAGCTTTGATGTCACTTAACACTTTATCCAGGTGACGTAAGGGAGTTTCTTCATTCCTGGATCTCCCGGAGTCTAACTCGATTAGACCAGCAATTTGTTTATCCATATGCTTTACTTTGGATTTTATTAGTTCGGCTGAGGTTTGCACTGAGTTCCGTAACTCTTCAACACTTTTAACACGGCTTTCGATAAACGACATTTTGACCGTGATCTTTTTCGCGAGTGCGTCTTGATAGGAGTCATTGGAATCGCCTAGGCATTTTATTGCCAAAAGAACATGCGAAAGTGAAATACACTTGCACTCATCACAGAAGAAAAGGAGCTTATCGGAGAATTCCTTGATAAACACCGTATTTCTTTTGTTTAGCCCGACATAAATGGCATGAAAGGCTTTCCCACAGATGCCCTTGCAAGCTACCCAGCTCCATTGACAAATCGCTGTGTTCGTCCAACCTCATAAATGTCATCTATCTACGTAACTAATTGTGCGGACTTGAAAAAGAACTTACTCCATTTATTGAACGATTCTTTCTAGCGCAACATCCTGTGGCCTGATCTTAAACCTTTCTTGATCCATTACCGACTCGGTTAGAGCACCGAGAATTATCGATAGACATCCTATACAACTCAAAACTATGCATATTGCATAGGGTTGTATAGCCCATTCCTATGGATCTGATATTCCCAAGTCTAGTCTGGAATCTGCCGTTGTGATTCTGTACTGGAACCGCACTGATTTGAGCCAACCAGGTTGGTTATGAATGGTTTCAGACGGTCACTTAATACGGCGATAATATAGGCGATGTTTAGGAGATTTATGACCCTATAGTTGGCGCAGTCAAATAGTCCTCCTATTTTTACGGATCGGAGAAACGATGCTGAGATTTCATGCATCGAGCACGCTTTCAATTGACCATAGCTCAGCAAGCAATTCGTCCGCACCAACGGCTTTATTATTGTCCCTTTACCATGTTCAATTAAGTCCTTTGAAACACGGAAGACGTTGCTAATCCTCGGATTTGAAGCCGAGTGGTGTGTAACGTAGAAAGCAAATACAGGGTAGTGTAGGACGTGTCAAACGTTATCGCATCAATAGCTACATAAACCGCGCAAGAATGCTATTACTAATGGGCTTAGCGGAAACAAGCCTAACATCCACCATTCGACGAAAAGCCTAAACAGTTTCGCAATGGTATCGGATGAGAAGGAGCTCAGAATATGGATAGATCAAGACGCGATGATTTCAAACCATCTCGACAGCATAACGATGATCCATACTCAAGATGAGCATTTCGGAAGAGAAAGTTCCAGCTCTACAGATAATACAGAGGTTGTAGCTGCATTTACAAAAAAGGGATAAGGCCGGACTTACTGCAAAGCAAAATAACGACGTTCGGTCTGCATGTGGAGTGTTTGAACCTTGAACAGGTCACATGCAGACGAACAACAAGCGCCTGCGATTGTACCTCATCGACAAAACCTATGAGCAAAGCCCTAAGTATGAAGTTAAAGCCGTTTGTGCGATTTATACGTGAAAATAGCAAAGCAGGACATCGTTGGCAATAAAGTAAGTGAAAAGAACATCCCAAGGAAGACCCCAACTGAAATCTGAATAAATCAGCTACGAAATTTAAAAGCAGAGTCTCAGTTGATGCTGAGAATATGAAAAATCCACAGGCGAAACGAACCATTCAACCTAAAAGAACATCTAAACTGAAGCTAACCAAGTTCGCGTCCAAATTGGACAGCATACACCGAGCTATTCAAGGCAGCAGGAGATGACTAGGTAGAGAGCATAAATCAAATCCTTTCCAATATCTAATTAGATGATGTTGTGCATTATAAGCTGAACTTCCTTAGCCGAATAGAAAGAAAACCGTCTTAACAGCCAAAACTATAGAAACAATAGTCTCCTTAACCAATGTACAATGATGTGCAAGCACGGCTTACCCCCGAAAGCTCATAATTGACCAAATGTTCATACTGCGGCAGATTGAAAAAAAAAATCCAAGAAGTATAGCTGTATTCTCACCACCTCTTAATAGTTTTCGTCGCCGCATATGACAGCTTCTATAGAGACTAACCATACAGAGCCATGTCCAAGTTTTGGCATCCTTGTCAAAACCGTCAGATTGTACAGAATGACGATGCGAGATGGAGAACGCTCGCTGCTACTTAAAAAATATCGAAACCGATCTTTCTAAAAGGTTTAGACATAGTGATGCGTGACTTCTTTTACATCATAAATTAACAGATTATGCGAAACATATCATTGTAAGAACAAAACCAAGTATTTAGCTGCCGTCTTGCTGCATCCTCCATTCGCCTATCTGTTTCAGCTAGACAGCCACGAGTACACAAATAGCGCTATCAAGCTCAAATAACTTCCTCAGTTTTTTCAGTTTTAAATGCATTTTATTTACTTAACACTAACACTTACATTCTAACAAAAAAATGCTTAAATGCTAGCTTACAATTACTTAACAATCTTACGCTAACTTACTGGCCCCACACAGGCACTCTAAGCTACTCTAAATTCTTACAAAAATGTCTTTCGACTTTATTTACATTTTACTTCGAACTATTTATTTTGAATACCTAAGGCTAAGAAAAAATATTTGTTTAGAAAAACTTAGCATATGGACATAATTTTTTTATTTTTTATAAAAACTTAACATCTAACTTAAAATAAATCTTAGCCTACTTAACCTATATACACAACACACACATGCACACACATAGACATTATACACAATTATATACATATTTTAGTATATACCTTTGTATATACTAACACATGTATATATTTCTTAAATTCTAACCTAAACCTATGTAAGCTGGCCATCGCTATTTACTGAGCAATAGATTGGTCAGCTCTGCCTCATTAGTGAGGCTGGTCCGTAATTGACGGAAACGACGACAAAACATCTTCCCCATCATTCAACCACCAGAAATGCTGGTGCTGCCGAACGACATCCCTCTTATCGCGATTCCCCACCGCCCTACTGAACCTGAGGCGATCCACACTGCCGTGTGCGACGTCTCTCTTGTAGTTGAGTCGCCTGTCCCCATCTGTCCGAGCGACATGGAAGATTAACGGCACCGCTGATCTATCCTGGATCAACCCTTTCTGAAATAGGTAGAGGAATGCTTTCGGTGGAACCAAACCGTCAGAGCGCACACTCTCGTGGTAAAAGTAATTGGGGTAGTAAGCCCCACATATCAGGTTATTCGTCGAGGTCATTGCTTTTGCAATGTGCCTTCGAGTCAGCTTAATTACGAAGTTGTCCACTCGTATTAGGTTCGCCCTGTTGTAAAGGACCTCATTAGGATAAAATTGTTTGTACTCCGACTCTGGTGTTCTGTACAAGCGAAGACAAGCCCACACGGGACAACCAAATACCAGCATGGGCCTGATAAGGGCCATGTAGCAGATTACCTTTACCCTCGCATCGAGTTGGCTGCTATAAAACAGTCTTTTTGTAAGGGCAAAAGCACCTTTAGCTCCGGCCAGAGCAGCATCTACATTTTTGCCAAAATACAGAAACTGATCTAGCCAGATTCCAAGGTATCTGACTAAATTTCGACAAGCAAGAGGTTGTCCGTGTTGTTCAATTATAGAGAACTTTCGCCAATTTTTTCTGGTATCCCTAGAGGCTCCAGACCACGGCGTCCTAAAGAGAATGGTTTCCGACTTCTGAAAGTTGATTTTCAACTTCCAGTCATCGCAAAATCGTCTTATCTTATCGAAGTCACTCTGCAAGAGAGTATTAATAACCTCGATTTTTGGACCTGTTCTGTACGCTATCAAATTATTTGCGTACGCAATAGTATGGGGAAGTGAACCTATTAAGTCGCTTGTAAAAATGTTGAACAGGATCGGCGAATTGACCGCGCCTTGCTGAAGACCATTTTTAATTTGAAATATTCCAAGAGAAGTCACATCACCATTCTTCACGATGGACAGTCTGTTAGTTGGCATATTAAAAACGAATGTACAAGAGTGGTTTACTGATCCCCAGCCCAGTCAGCTTATAGAAAATACCCTCTAACCATACGGTGTCGAAGGCCTTCTCCAAGTCAACATGGCAGGCACCAGTACATTGTTTTTTGCCTTTATTCCATTGGATATCGGACACCAGTTTAGACGCGACATGTGGGATATCAGGTCCCGCCTTAAAACCGAATTGATTATCCGGAACTATATGTTTGTCCTCAACCCACCTAGACAGAGCTCTATTGATTACTTTTTCAAAAACCTTACTGATATTCGGAAGGAGACTTATCGACCGTAGATTCGCCGGATTGGATATATCCTTTCCCTTTTTGGGGATAGGTTGAACCACTTGCTGGAAAGTCGCCCCTATGGTCTCAACCTTCTCCTGCGGATCCTCGATCACAAAGAAGTCGTCATCGTCAGCGGCTTCATTTAGATCAATACCTGCTATTGTCAGTAACCGTTCTTTGTCTGTTGTCCGGGCTATTTTAAGACACTGAAGGTTGTTTTGATTTTTTCTCCGAAATATTTTATTTATTTGCGGGAACATATTCGGGTTGCTGGTGTTTATAGCCCGAACCTTGTTGTTCCAATACAAACTTACAGAAATTCTGTAATTCTCTTTTATTAACGTTTGCACATTTTTAATCGACGACTTCAGTGTCCTAATCTCCGGGTCTTGTCGGTCAGTTAACTGTCTGTACAAGTTGTTGAGTCTTGTCAGAAGTCTACTTTTCTGTCGGTGCAGTGCGTCAATAGTAGGATTGCGGAACAGGTCTTCGTTAGTCGTACGTCGATACCGCGGTATTGTAGTGTCCATAGTTTGTTTAATTGTCTCGTCCATTTGTTTTAGGTAATTGTCGATCTCCTCGGTTGACAAATTCCTATTGGACGGTGGGTGGAGCGTGTTCGAGGAGAGCGCTCTTGTCAAAGTTGAGGAGAACCGTGTCCATCGAGTCTTACTGTAGTTGTAAGAATATCTTTGGACAAACTACTCGTACAGATCCAAATAAGACCCGCCTCTGGGAAACGACGGGTTATCCGTCGCTTTAAGACCGAGTCTGTACATGACATCGTGCTGACCCCACCAATCGAGTAGTAGGTTCCCTCTAGTATTTGGCAAATTATTTCCCCAATCTCTGTGTCTAGCGTTGAAATCCCCGCCGATTATAAAATAATTCTCCCCCAATTCCAGCCTCAGAAGTCGAAAAAGCGTGTCGAGTTCTGTAATGAATAGGGTGGATTGTGAAGCCTCAGGTGCATACCGCTTTCCACTGCGGAGCGGTATGTAAATGACGACTGCCTCCAGCATCCGAAACACTCTGTGAAATGTTATACCTTCTTTAATGAAGATCGCGACACCGCCTCCACGTTTGGATCTGGGCCGATTTCTTCTTCTAACAATATAATTATTGTACTCCAGTTTGTGCTTATCGGTTAGCCTGGTTTCGCTAGCGAAAAGCACATCAGGAGTTTGGTCTTGTAGCAATTTAAACATCGCGGCTCTTCGTTCGATCCTTCAAATAACTTCCTCGATTACTAGCCATTACCTGAATGAGGTCCACCCCTTTGCTGACAATGAGCAGAAGTCCTAGCTATTTCAATTTTGGACCTGTATTCTTTTCACTAGGTTGTTGTACCGGGAACCCAAGGAGTTTGAATTTCAATTTAAATGGATTTATCCCTCTGTTCAATGTCGTGTGTTTAAAGCTATGTCCTATTGGTCAATCGTCCCCTTTGACCCTATAAATGGAATTTGACAAATGCGATCCTTCGCTTGATTCTTTCGCGGATATCATTAAGTGAATTGATCCCACAGCACAGCTAAAAGAAGACTTCTCTCAAAGTTTAAGCCATCAATTATTTAAATCTTTGACCAAGCCGTCAACTTTTTGCTCAGTGGAGATACTTCAAGTTGCCTTCTTTAACATGGAATTCATGTTGGGTGCTTTTAGCTAATTAGGATACTCTAAGCTAATGCATTCCTTTTTTGATAGATTTGATAAATTTGATAGATAATCATGGAAAGTCATATGCCTGAACAACTGTACCAAATTATCCAAATGTTGCATCTAAATTCAATTTTGCCGTACCAGTGGAACATCGAAACGTCAGAAGTGAAGAAAATATCGAATCTGTAAGTCAAGGCCTCAATCTATCCATTCCGTGCTTTGTAAAAAGCTGAGCATCTCTCGACCATTTCTGTAACATATTTTGTGGAAAGGCTTGGCTATACGTCCATAAAAGATCTCATTGACCGAAGCTCCAAAGCCAAGTGATCATTGTGCACGTCGAACTTTTGTCGATTGAACAGCATGAGCTGTTAAAATAGCAGCCATTGTCTACAAAAAACATTTACTTTTTGATGCCGTCATCATCTTATCGCCAGAAATTGCCCCATCAATTGTCAACCCCGCTCGTTCGATTTAAGAGTCTTTTCTCTGGGGCTGCATTCAGTCTCTAGTCTATAAATGCATGCCAGCAAATTATATGAAAAAGTCATGGAAATGTGGGTCAGCACGAATGCTTTGTCAACAGTTGAAAAGATTATATCAACACTAATTGCCATCTCCTTTGTTGTTCTTATAGATAGATTAGGAGCGTATTACTTTATTTCAAACGCACCGTCTGTTTTCCCTGGCTGAGCAGAGACATAGTACAGAATTGTTTACTCTTCTTCCTGAAAAGTTTGTGTTTTTATTTTTGCTTTTACTCATAGACGTATCAGCAGCTCTTGTTTGTTTGCCTATAGTCTTCTCGTTTAACAGAATAGACTCACGACATTTACCATAAAAGCAGGAGCTCAGGTGTAGCGATCTACTGCATCTGTCATTATGAATTGCTTTATGCATTGCTGTCACCGACTTTCGATATTTTGTGGAACAGAAATACTAGTAGAACATGTAAAGATTAAGCTTGTTTTGCGTTGACTACAACTTGGGCAACTTAGTTGACAGAGGATTGATCCAGATAATTTAGGCCTAAGTCCGTCCCTGGAAATGGACGTCTCCATTGCACTACCAAAGATACCCATCTTTCCTAGCTTTGTGTTTAAGTCTCAAAGTATTTTGACGCTTGACATCAAAATAAGCCTCCTTCTGGTTCTCGTAAGCAATCTCGGCTGTAAATACTGCAATATTTTATCGCACTGAGACCTGCTTTAAAAATAAATTCAAAATATAACAAGTAATAATAACTTTGACCTTGCGTGCTTACCATTGACCAATAAAGAGCTCACCTGCCACATTCACGAATTCATTCAACTGTACAAACTACTCGTGTCCAAAAGTTGGTTGTCGTGAAAGTTATGTTTTTTTTGCATACACGGGAAGATTGTACATGTATGTCACGGCCACTAATTTCTGAATAACAATAGCAACTCAACTCTGTATACATACGAGTACAATAGATACATGTGGATCTGACTCTACTCACAAGACCTAAACAGACACAGACACGGATTTCATTGTGCAGACAACATTGGTAATGATGATTCGCCTTGAGTTAAATGGAAAGTAGAACTAACTTTCAACAAGAGTTAGATCCTATTGTGTTGTTTGGTGTATCAAACATAGATACGAATACATATTCGCATTCGGTGCACCAAGGCCAATTTGATTTGTTGTCTAGCAAGTAGGTTGCACTTTGCTACGCCAAATCTGAAATCTCTACCAAACATTGTGATTGCGTACGCTGCTGAATTCAGCACGATAAGCACTGTAAATATCCAGATATTTGTTCATCTCTGTAATGCTGAGGATGGTAAACATTGCATTTTAATAAAATTTATTACGTCTTAGCAAGCTGCAACTAATTAGAACTTTTTAATTGCTCGGATTTTGTTTGGCCTTTTCGAAGGAACCACAATTGTACGAGTACCATTCGTACTACTAGTGAACTGAAATGTACGGTTTACTAGGCGATGTTCATAAACTTTAACACTACTTGAGTGTGAGAAAATCAATTTCAAAGATAATAAACTATCAAAGCAACCACAAGGGGATTGGTTAGAGCCGATTGTTAAGTCTAGTTATGAGAAATTGCACCCGGTGGGTGGCTGTTTTAAGAGCGGTGTCAACTTGACGACGGTTAGTGCAAGAATTGTTACTTCACATCAGCTGTGCTTATTTAACCTCCTCGTGGTAGGTATGGTGAGTGGTGAGCAGGAGAACATAGCAACATTTTAATGTCCTGTCAGTGGCGGTTTTGGATAACTAATCAGTGGCGGATGAACTACTCTGAACTATTGAACTGCGTCAATGGTAGCTTCCATATCTCTGAGGCTGATTAATCACTCCTAAATTTTCGACCAAAGATCTGCGTCCCAATTGATCGGGAAAGTGCTGACTGTCCTATGACATATAATTTTGATGAGTGGAAGGTCGAAGCCAAGGCCTATTTTGCTACGAAAGGCTACTGGAAGTGCTTCGATGGAACATAGCTGGATGTTGACAAGAATTTTTCAGCAATTCAGATGCTTAATATGATTCTACCATCAGCCCTTTATATGTGTACTGAAAAAGATGAAGACACTGGCATTGATCGTCGCGTTGGTTTGCTTAACCAAATGGTTATACTTAGGCGAACAGACTGACGACAATCATTGGGGACAGACACTTGCTGATGCAACGTTGACATCCACGCCGAATAACATTCGTCAACTATTTGCAATTATTTTGACGACATGTTATCCAACACAATCGTCCAAGAATCATATGACTGAAGACAAATTGTACCGAGTTAGACAAACAGACCAATGCCCAAATATAGATTACACGCCAGAGATGTATAATGAAGCTTTAGTGCTCATCGAGGATTTATACATTTTAATACTCAAGTTTACCACTTACTCATTATGGTATGCCATCACCTGATAACAGTGATTTTCAATACGATAAACTGTATAACGACGTTGACTTTTATTACGAATAATGAGCCATTACTGACAGCTGAACAGAAAAATATTTATAATCGGATTATGCTGACTGTTGATGCTGAACAAGGCGGCTATTTTTTCTTGAACGCACCTGTTGGAACCGGTAAGATATTTTTAATATCGTTGATCCTTGCAAAGATACGGTCGCAACAAAAAATTGCATTGGCAATTGCATCCTTAGGCATTGCTGCCACTTTATTAGATGGTGGACGGCCCATTCAGCATTCAAGCTGCCATTACACATTCATAACAAACCAAACGCAATATGTAACATTAAAAAAATAAAACGGAATGGCTGCAGTGTTGCAGCATGTTCATCATAATCTGAGATGAGTGCACTATGGCTCATAAACATTCACTAGAAGCATTATATAGAACTATGCAAGATTCGAACGGCAACGATAAACTTTTTGGTATTGCTGTCCTACGACAGACATTGCCAGTCATTCCTCGCTTTACTTTTGCCGATGAGATGAACGCATGCATAAAACAATCTTTTATGTGGCGAAATGTCGAAACACTTCGAGTACAATTGCAAAATGATTTATCGACACAAATATTTGCTGAACAATTACTGGCTATTGGAAACGGTGAAGTAGAACTGCATCCAAATACGCATTGCATCAAATTGACAGACGATTTCAGACAAAAAATGAATTAATTGAGAGTGTCTTCCTGGATATACTCAATAATTACTTGGATCATAATTGGCTCAGTAATCGTGCTATTTTGTCAGGAAAAAATGTCGATGTTGACGAATTTAACTTCCAGATACAATAGTTGCTGCCAGGTGGTCTGATGTCTTTTAAATCAATCGATGAAAACGAGGCTGATGAATTTTTAATTTGAATGCACCTAGATTATGCAACGGTTTTGATGGCCAAACGTTGCATAATGATCACGTATTCCAATGATAACGTCAGAATCTCCAATACCATTCAAAAGGCTTCAATTTCCTATTCGTTTGGCTCTCGCGATGACTGTTTATAGCCTCAAGGCCAAATAGTGCTTGCGGATAGGACTTGGAAAATCCATGTTTCTCCCATGGGCAGCTATATGTTGCGTGGTCACGGTAGAAAAACCATCGAATTTATTTGTGTTAGCAAAAAACAAGTTAGGCAAAAATATTGTGCACCGATTAGCTCTTAATTCAACCTACATATACGTATTACCATTGTATTTACCTCATTTAGAAAGAAAATTTAATTTGTATATGTTATCAATTAAGAACTTTGTAAATCTTTTAAAATTCTGTTCAGTTATGCGAGTACGCCGGGGAAGAATGGGAAGAACACAGCCAACTGTGGAATGCTTGCGACTATTGAAGCAGAAGCGACGAAGATGGGTGTAGCGGTTTATACTGTCAAAACACAACATCGACTCCAAGAACAAAAGGTCACGATTGTGCGCTACAATTTTGAGGTAGTTAGGGACTTTACCCAACTCGACTAAGTTAGCAACAAATCACTCCTGCTAATCGCTGCTTCTTTGGCCTCAGAAGCCAATTAAGTAGTAAAGCCCTCTCTCGAGCAATCAAAGAGGCTTTATGCAGCACCCTGATCATCCCAGTCTAGAGTAACTAGAGAGAAAAATTCTTCTTTGAATAGAAGACGAGCTCATCTTAGTTGAGGTATATATAAAGGTGGCCTCAGCCAACTGCGTGTGCGCAGCTGAAGACAGCTGACAAAAGGCCGCGTAGTTGACTGTAAGTAAGTAAGTTCGCTGTGTTCGCGAAATTTGGCTCTTTGTTCGTAGGAAAAACTCCAAAAATTTAGTAAATTTAATATAAGGCTAAGAAAAAGTATTCGGTAAGAAAAAACTTAGCATATGGACTTTTTTTTTTTTTTGTAAAAACTTAATATCTAACTTAGAATTAACCTTAGTCTACTTAACCTACATACACAAAACACACATACACACACATAGACATTATATACATATATTAGTATATACCTTTGTATACACTAATACATGTATATATTTCTTAAGTGCTAACCAAAACCTATGTAAGCTGGCCATCGCTATTCACAGAGCAAATAGATTGGTCAACTCTGCCTCATTAGTGAGGCTGGTCCGTAATTGACCGAAACGACGACGAAGCATCTTCTCTATCATTCAACCACTGGTGCTGCCGAACGACATCCCTCTTATCGCGATTTTCCACCGCCCTACTGAACCTGAGTCGATCCACACTGCCGTGTGCGACGTCTCTGTTGTAGTTTAGTCGCCTGTCCCCAGCTGTCCGAGCGACATGGAAGATTAACGGGACCGCTGATATATCCTGGATCAACCCTTTCTGATCTAGGTAGAGGAATGCCTCCGGTGGAACGAAGCCGTCAGAGCGCACACTCTCGTGGTAAAGATAATTGGGGTAGTAAGCCCCAGATATTAGGTTATTCGTCAGAGTCATTGCTCTTGCAATGTGCCTTCGAGTCAGCTTAATTACGAAGTTGTCCACTCGTATTAGGTTCGCCCTGTTGTAAAGGACCTCATTAGGATAAAATTTCTTGTACTCCGACTCTGGTGTTCTGTACAAGTGAATTGCCCTAAGGCAAGCCCTCTCAAACACCCGAATCTTTTCCATTAAGCTTGCTCGTACATTGAACCACACGGGACAACCAAATACCAGCATGGGCCTGATAAGGGCCATGTAGCAGATTACCTTTACCCTCGCATTGAGTTGGCTGCTATAAAACAGTCTCTTTGTAAGGGCAAAAGCGCCTTTAGCTCTGGCCAAAATACATTTTTGCCAAAATACAGAAACTGATCTAGCCAGATTCCAAGGCATCTGACTAAATTTCGACAGGCAAGACGTTGTCCGTGTTGTCCAATGATAGTGAACTTTCGCCAATTTTTTCTGGTATCCCTAGAGGTTCCAGACAACGGCGTCCTAAAGAGAATGGCTTCCGACTTCTGAAAGTTGATTTTCAACTTCCAGTCATCGCAAGATCATCTTATCGTAAGTCACGCTGTAAGAGAGTATTAATGACCTCGATTTTTGGACCTGTTCTGTACGCTATCAAATCGTCTGCGTACGCAATAGTATGGGAAAGTGAACCTATCAAGTCGCTTGTAAAAATGTTGAACAGGATCGGCGAATTGACCGCGCCTTGCTGAAGACCATTTTTAATTTGAAATATTCCAACAGATTTCACATCACCATTCTTCACGATGAACTGTCTGTTAGTTAGCATATTATAAAGAATGTACAAGAGTGGTTTACTGATCCCCAGCCTAGTCAGCTTATAGAAAAGACCTTCTAACCATACGGTGTCGAAAGCCTTCTCTAAGTCAACAAGGCAGGCACCAGTACATTGTTTTTTGCATTTATTCCATTGGATATCGGACAATAGTTTAGACGCGGCATGTGAGATATCAGGTCCCGCCTTAAAACCGAATTGATTATCCGGAACTATAGAGGAAGATGTCGAATACCATACCATGAATACCATTCCGACGATGTTCGGAATACCATCGGTCCCCACTGAATTCTTAGCCCTGATTGTATCGAAGATCTCATGGAGTTCTTCCTTCGAAATGAACGGGGGTAGGTCACCCTCTCTGGCAATGACATTATTTGCCATATTTTCGTCGCTGAACCGCGTGAAACCAGAGCCCTCGGATCGCCAGTTCCCTATTTCATTTCGAATGTAGCAGTTGTGCACCAAGACGCGATTGTCCAGGCCATAATTAGGGCCAATGATATCAATGGCCTTGTATACTTCCTGGAAAGTCGCCCCTATGGCCTCAACCTTCTCCTGTGGATCCTCGATCACAAAAAAGTCGTCATCATCAGCGGCCTCACTTGGATCAATACCTGCTATTGTCAGTAACCGTTCGTTGTCTGTTGTCCGGTCTATTTTAAGACACTGAAGATCGTTTTGATTTTTTCTCCGAAATAGTTTATTGATTTGCGGAAACATATTCGGGTTGCTGGTGCTTACAGCCCGAACCTTGTTGTTCCAATATGAGCTTACAGAAATTCTGTAATTCTCTTTTATTAGCTTTTGAATATTTTTAATCGGCGACTTCAGCGTCCTAATCTCCGGGTCTTGTCTGTCAGTTAACTGTCTGTACAAGTTTTTGAGTCTTGACAGAAGTCTACTTTTCTGTCGGTGCAGTGCGTCAATAGTAGGATTGCGGAACAGGTCTTCGTTAGTCGTGAGTCGATACCGCGGTATTGTAGTGTCCATAGTTTGTATAATTGTCTCGTCCACTTGTTTTAGGTAATTGTCGATCTCCTCGTTTGACAAATTCCTATTGGACGGTGGGTGCTCCACCGAGGAGAGCGCTCTTGTCAAGGTTGCGGAGAAGCGTGTCCATCGAGTCTTACTTACAGTTTAGCGTTTGTAAATTCGTACCTGTCAGTCGTATACGTTCGTCGTACAGCAATAAATCCAAATAAGGCCCGCCTCTGGGAAACGACGGGTTATTCGTCGCTTTAAGACCGAGTCTGTACATGACATCGTGCTGACCCCACCAATCGAGTAGTAGGTTCCCTCTAGTATTTGGCAAATTATTTCCCCAATCTCTGTGTCTAGTGTTGAAATCCCCGGCGATTATAAAATAATTCTCCCCAATTCCAGCCTCAGAAGTCGAAAAAGCGTGTCGAGCTCTGTAATGAATAGGGTGGATTGTGAAGCCTCAGGTGCATAAACAGTGGCCAAGTACAGCCGCTTTCCACTGCGAAGCGGGATGTAAACGACGACTGCCTCCAACACCCGGAACCTGCGCAACACGCCCTTGTACACTCTGTGAAATTTTATACATTCTTTAATGAAGATCGCGACACAGCCTCCACGTTTGGATCTGGGCCGATTTCTTCTTCTAACAATATAATTATTGTACTCCAGTTTGTGCTTATCGGTTAGCTTGGTTTCGCTAACGAAAAGCACATCAGGAGTTTGGTCTTGTAGCTATTTAAACATCGCGGCTCTTCGTTCGATCCTAATCAGTGAATTAACATTCACCGCTAGGACCTTCAAAGTTTGCTCCACCATGCGCGTACCCATTACGACATGTGTTGCGTTAGGCCCGGCAGCAGCGCGTAGATCTGGTCCACCCACTTGGCCTGTTCCTGTACCTGCTGTTGCAGCTGAGCCATCTGCCCTTGGATTGCGAGCAAGATGGCCAACATGTTAGGTGCAGCTTCCGTTGTTTTTGGCATTGGCGCCGGTTGTACCGTAGCCTCCCTACCTGACACCATTTGGGCGTAGGAAATTTGGGACGTGACGGTTGGTGTTTGAAACCTAACAGGTGAACGTTTGACCTCCACCTTCTGCTGCCGAGCCAGTTTTGCTTTCTTTATGTCAGCGAACTAATTATTTTTGCTTTTTTGTTTAAATGCATAATTACTATTTTCATTTAATTTCTTGAATTTTAAGGCTGAATTAACCTTTATTATTATTACATAATTTTATTAACTTATTTTATTTTTATATAGGTATTTATAAATGTTCTCTTCTATTTCTCTGCCCTTCCTTCTTCCAATGCTTGCTAACTACTACTCGTATATATTTTGTTTCTGTTTGCTGGATGAGGATGTGGAAATGTGTTTAATAGATTGTGGTGCTGTTTGCGGTAGGTTAATTGAGAATGGTTAACAACAACAGTATTTTTAATCATAACCACAGAGTGAATGCTAGATCAACTTTGTGTCTGTTAAATGTTCTGTCAAGATACAAGAATGGTTTCAATGTATGTCATATAAACGCTCGAACCCTTAACCAGTGTAAGCGAGACTACTTTCGCAATTTGTTTACAATTTTAAGCATAGATGTGATCTGTGTTAACGAAACTTGGTTTAAACCCAAGTTTGAAAACTTTGTGTACAATATATTATATCGCAACGACGGAGTAACCTCTACAACGGGTGGAAGAGTGGAAATTTATTGCAAGTCGTCTTTAAAATGTGATGTTTTAATAAAATCTGTCGACCCTGATGTTGAATACATTATTGCTGAGGTTCATGATGGAAGTGTTAAATGTTTGGTTTCTTGTTGTTATAACTCTAACCGGAGATTTTCATGTGAACCATTTTTTTCCGCTCTGTCAGAGTTTTCACCCAGATATGTAAATATTATTGTACGAGTATTAGGAGATTTTAATGCCAACTTATTAAACATGCCTCTTCGAGTGGTCTTTATGTTGTAAGCACGTCCTATACAACTTGTTTTCTTACAGATGCACCACCGAGTCTTCTTGATGTTGGTCTTGTTTCAGATCAATCAGCAGTTCTTCTATTTGACCAAATTATGTTGCTTTGCACGTGCGATATTAATTTTTCTCGTATCAATAAGTCTACGATCTTTATTAACATCAATGCTCTGCAAGTTGCAGCACAAACAACGACTCCCTGGTTTCTTTGTAGACAGAGTCCAGATCGAAATGAACAAATTAATTGTTTTCAGTTATATGTTGCCCAACTCTATGAAGATTACGTGCGCGTTAAGACTGCTTTTGTTCGCAATAAGACTTTCCCTTGGTTTACTGCGGAAGTTGTAAATGCGCTTAAAATCAGGAATAAGCTTTACAGCAAATGGAAGTGAAATCGTTTTTCTTTTAATTGGGTCGCTACTAGCATTGTGCGTGATTCGAAACGAAATTACTATTCCTCTAAGCTTAGTATGTATTTGTCCCCAAAGGAACTGTGGAGGAACCTTCGGCAAATTGGTGTTAACAAAGGAGGGAATGATAACTGTTCGTTAAATTCAAATGAGCTAAATGCACAATCCTTTACATCAGTGCAAAGGCAAGCCGATTTTGAGGTAACAACTGAGACTTGTGTAATTTCAATCATTGCCTCCATTAATTCAAATGCAATCGGTGAAGATGGTATACCAGTCAAATTTCTAAAAATAATTTTACCCAGTATTGTAAGCCATATAACCCACATAATTAATTCTTGTATTATGACATCCACCTTTCCCCAGTCTCGGAAACATGCACGGCTTATTCCGATTGCCAAAAAATCGGACGCAAGTTTTGTTAACGATTTTAGGTCAATAAGCATTCTCCCATGCCTATCAAAGGTATTTGAGGGAGTCTTATCCCGCCCGCCAGATCAAATGCCACTTATCCTTCAACTCTCTATTGACTTCTTCTCAGTCAGGCTTTCGAGAAGGGCATAGTTGTCAGTCGGCAATGGTGAATATTTTGGATGATGTAAGGCAAAACTATGACAAAGGGCTCGTGACATTACTTTGCTTTCTCGATTTTTCGAAAGCTTTTTACAAAGTGAATCACAAAATTCTTTTATGGAAGCTTAAGCACTTTTTCGGGTTTTGCGAAGGACCGGTTAAACTTTTGCAAAGCTACTTGTCGAACCGATTTCAAAGGGTCGTTGTTGGTGGAAAGATTTCCTCTGTTTTGCCCTTATTACAAGGTATTCCTCAAGGTTCCATCCTTGGACAGATTTTATTTTCCATTCGATTTTCCATTGGTATGTGTGCACACTCGTATGCATATGTACGCAGATGACGTTCAATTGTACATGTCTATGCCTATGAATCGGCTTGACGAATTAGTTTTTTGTTTAAGCAGGGATTTGTCAGCGATTAATGACTGGGCAGACAAAAACGAGCTGCTGCTAAATCCTTCTAAGTGTCAGATTCTAACCATATCAGAAAGCAATTTCGAACTGAGTCTGGTGTCAAATATATGCATATCGGAATCGAAATTGGCAATAGTGGAGTCGGCTACTACGAGTAGTCTTGGGTTCGTAATAAACCGCAATCTGTTCTGCAACAACCACATAAACTACGTTATTGGTCACATTTATGGTTGTTTGCGTAGACTGTGGTTGGCTGCAAACTTCACACCCTTTGAAACTCGACGGAAGCTCATCCAAGCCCTTATACTTCCCATAATAACATATGCCGATGTTGTTTTTTAGTAGCATGGATTCGTTGTCGCGTAATAAGTTACAGGTAGCCTTCAATGATGCAGTTAGATACATTCATGGACTACGCAAATACGATCGGATATCGGTCTATGTGAAAGGTTTATTGGGTTGCACTTTAATACAATAATAGTTTTCTTCTTCTCACAGAATACTTACTATAAACTTACCAAAATTTAAATATCTTAACTCATCAAGGTTCTTTTTCGTTCACGCCGTGAGGTTATGGAACTCTCTGCCCTTGAATATCAAGGGTATTAGCAATGCCGCAAGCTTTAAAACTTCAGTATTTAGGCATTTTTCTATTCAGCAAAAATAAAGATTAATGTATATTTAACTCCTCTTTCTCTTCATCTTCGTTGACTTTCCTTTCTTTTCTATTGTTTTTCTTCTTCTTCTTTTTGGCTAATCGTTTATACAACTTATATTTTTAAAATAATGTTAACCTTGGTTATTTCAGTCATCTTATGAATTGTTTTTACCTATAATTGTTTTTTTTTATAATTTATGCATGCCTAAGGGGTTAGATACCCTTTTACTGTTGCCTGGGGCCGGGCAGAGGAGAAAGGAAAATTGTTTTGTAGTGGTTTGAAACTCAGGTATATTTGGTTTCGATATTAGCCCTCCAGGGGTGGGAGCCCGAATAGCGCAGAGAGTTTTTTCTTCACTCAGAGTGATTCGAAGGTTATAATTCACACTTGTTTTTTGTGCTTGAAACTCTACAACAGTCAAATCTGCATGTCAATGTTATGCCTTCACACTCAGCATTTTTCTCACTGAGTTCCAATTACACAAATGAAAAACTTGAAAAACTTGTCATGGGTAGGATTCGAACCTTGACCCTCCGAGTGAGAAGCGATTGCTCATTTCATTCATTTTCATTTTATATGCATTTTTATTATTTTGAATTCATTAACACTTATACGCTATACAAAAAAAAACGCTTAAAAATTAGCTTAAGTAACTTACAAATAATCTTATTCTATCTTACTGGCCCCATGCGGGCACTCTAAGTTAAACATATGTCTTTCGACGTTTCTTACAGACTATTTTTATTTTACATTTATTAAAACTAAAGAAAATACATTTATTAAAACTAAATAAACTAAAAACTAAGAAAATAAACTTTAAGTAGAAAAACTTAGTATATGGACTTTCTGTTATAATATAAAACCTAAAACCGAACCTATAAACTACCTAAAACTAAATCTTAATATACTTAATATTACGTAAACTATATATTCCACCTCTATTCTAATATAATTTTTTTTTTTTGTGATTTTTATTTTTTTTTTTAAAACCACCCTAATTCTACCGAAAACTATATCAGCCGGCCACGGCTGATAAAATATGCAGAGGACCGACTTTGCTTCCTATGGAGCTACGTAAAACTGGAGGAATTCGACGACGAAACTTCCCCTCCTTCATCTAGCCACCAGAATTGTTGGTGCTGCCGATCAACATCCCTTATGTCGCGACTCCCTACCGACCTACTGAATCGGAGACGCTCCGCACTGCCACCTGCAACGTCTCTGTCGTAGTTGAGTCGCCTGTCCGCAGCTATTCGAGCAACGTAATAAGCCCCGGAGGTCAGGTTGTTAGATGAGGTCATTGATCTTGCAATGTGCCTTCGAGTCAACATAATAACGAAATTATCCACTCTTATTAGGTTCGCCCTATTGTACAAGACCTCATTAGGATAGAATTTTATGTACTCAGACTCTGGTGTTCTGTACAAGCGAAGGCAAGCCCTCTCAAACACCCGAATCTTTTCCATTAAGCTTGCTCGTACATTGAACCACACGGGACAACCAAATACCAGCATGGGCCTGATAAGGGCTATGTAGCAGATTACCTTTACCCTCGCATCGAGTTGGCTGCTACAAAACAGTCAATTTTTAAGGGCAAAAGCGCCTTTAGCTCTGGCCAGAGCTACATTTTTGCCAAAATACAGAAACTGATCTAGCCAGATTCCAAGGTATCTGACTACATTTCGACAAGCAAGTGGCTGCCCGTGCTGCCCCACCATCGAGAACTTTCGCCAATTCTTTCTGGTATCCCTAGAGGCCCCAGAGAAAGGCGTCCTAAACAAAATGATTTCCGACTTCTGAAAATTGATTTTCAACTTCCAGTGATCGCAATATCGTTTAATTTTATCGAAGTCACGTTGTAAGAGTATATTAATGACCTCAATCTTTGGACCTGATCTGTACGCGATTAAGTCGTCTGCGTACGCTATGGCATGGTGAAGTGAACCTATCAGATCACTCGTGTAAATGTTGAACAGGATCGGCGAATTCACCGCACCTTGTTGCAGACCGTTTTTAATGTTACAGCAGAAGTCACATCGCCATTCTTCACGATGAACTGTCTATCCAAAAGAATATACAGCAGGGGTTTACTAATGCCCAATCTGTCTAGCTTGGAAAATAGTCCTACTAACCATACGGTATCTTGCATTATTAAACAGGATAGTATAAATGTTCACCGCTTCTAGTGGAAGATGTCGAAGTACAATGCTCGGTATTTCATCAGTTCCCACTGATTTCATACTTCTAAGTGATTCGAAGATCGTTTGGAGCTCCCTATCGTTGGTGATGACATTATTCGCCATATTCACTGAACTGGGTGAAACCCGAGCTCTCGAATCGCCAATTGACAATTTCATTTCGAAGGTAGAAATTGCGCACAAGGACTCGATTCTCCAGATCGTGTTTCGGGCCAATGGTAACATTCGCCTTGTACACTTCCTGGAAAGTCGCTCCTATAGCCTCTACCTGCTCCTGCGGATCCTCGATCACAAAGAAGTTGTCATCATCAACAGCCTCATTTGGATCGATGGCTGCTGCTATAAGTATGTTCTCGTTGTCCGTCGTTCGGGTGATTTTAAGACACGAAAGGTCGTTGTGATCTTTCCTCTGAAATATTTTATTTATTTGCGGGAACATATTCGGGTTGCTGGTGTTTACAGCCCGAATTTTGTTGTTCCAATACAAACTTACAGACGCTCTGTAATTTTCCTTTATTAATGTTTGGAGGTTTTTAATCGACGACTTCAGTGTCATGATCTCCGGGTTATGTCTATCAGTGAACTGTCTGTATAGGGTTTTTAGTCTTGACAGCAGTCCACTTTTATGTCGGTGCAGTGCGTCAATAGTTGCGTTGCGGAATAAGTCTTCTTCGTCAGTGCGTTGGTACCGAGGTATCGTTTTGTCCATTGTTCGTTTGATTGTCTCGTCCATTAGTCTTAGATACCTGTCAATCTCCTCGTTTGACAGATTTCTGTTGGACAGTGGGTAGAGTGAATTGGAGGAGGGTGCTCTAGTCAGTGTTCTGGTGAAGTGTGTCCAACGCACCCTACTATAATTGTAGGTATGGCTTTGAACAAACTCATCCAATTCCGCAATTTCGTTTGGAACAGTTATTTCGGTGCTGAGACCGCAATGGTCACTCTCATACATGAAAGTGCGTAGACAGTTTGTAGTTTGTTGGTTAGTGCAGGTCAGTTGTATTCGTGAGCAGAAGATCCAAATAAGACCCGTGTCTGGGAAACGACGGACTATCCGTCGCCTTAAGCCCGAGTCTAGGTTCCCTCTAGTATTTGGTGTATTATTTCCCCTATCACTATGTTTGGCGTTGAAATCTCCGTCGATAATAAAATAGTTGTCTTCCAATTCCAGCCTCAGAAATCGAAAAAGTGTTTCGAGCTCTGAGATAAATAAGGCGGATTGAGTAGCCTTGGGATATACACGATGCATGCTTCCAGCACCTGGAACCTACGTACTACACGGCTGTATACTCTTTTGAAACGCACTAATTTTCTTACAAAGATCGCAACGCCTCCTCCCTTAGTAACCACTAAGTCGGTTTCTCCGTATATTTTATATCTTTTGTGCCTCATTTTGTATCTTTTGGTGAGCTTAGTTTCGCTAACCAAGAGCACATCTGGGGCTTGGTCTTTAAGTAACTTAAACAGTGTGGCTCTTCGTTCGAACCTAATCAGGGTTTGCTCCGTCATGTACGTACCCATTACGACTGGAGGTGCGTTAGGCCCGGCAGCAGCGCGTATATTTGATCTACCCGTTTAGCCTGTTCCTGTATTTGACGCTGAAGCTGAGCCATCTGCCCCTGAATAGAGAGCAAGATAGCCAGCATGTCAGGTACAGGTTCCGGTGCTCTAGGCGCTGGGGCCTGAGAAGCTACCTTTGGTTGTTTTACCGTATTTCCCCTAACTGCCGCCATTTGGGCGTAGGTAACGTGGATAGTAACGGCTGGTGTTTGTGCCTGCACGAGTGGACGTTTAACTTCCACTTTCTGCTGCCGAGCCAGATTTACTCTTTTGATTTATTTGAATTTGGGAAAACCCCGATAATTTGCGGTGTGTCCCGTGTTCCTACATAACGCACAAGAGAGTTGGTTTTTTTCTGACGCTCCATCCTTACCTAGAGCGCATTCCTCGGATTTGTGGTTCCTTCCACACTGCACGCATCGAGGCTGCATTTCGCAGTTCAGCGCGGCGTGCCTGAACCTTTGGCAGCGAACACATTGTAAAATGCTTTCAGAGAGGCGATTGCTAGTACCGCTACACCACGGCCACCCCTATGTACTGTACTGTACTCTGTACCTAGTCGCTCACAAGCTTTAGTTTTAGGATATAAAGTGCGGTTAGGTCGAGAACAACAGTTGTGGTAGTCTTTTTAGCAACTTTTCATTGCCTCCAATGTTTGTTGATTATCATTTGGATTTAAACTTAAAGCTCAATACGGCTGACGCTATGGAAACTGTCGTCCAGCAATATAGACTGTCCTAACGCACGAGCTCATAAGGCTCATATGCCATTTACTATTTAAGACACTTGTATATAGTATATCTTGCACTTGTTTTGGACCGATCAAAATCGTCCGAACATTTCTTCCCATTGCTACGTCTCTAGACTAAACTGGCGACAAGAATCTCCATCCCTTATCTGAACCTCGTATGCAAGAACTTATCTTGAACATACTTTTTATGCGATTTTTATTGAGCACAGTACAACAATAGTTTGGTACATAAATTTATTGGTTCCTCCGCTCCAGGCGCAATCTTATAAAATTTTTCATACGAATACAACCCAATCGACAACGGAGATGATTTATATATTTTCCTGCATGTGCGTCTGCGAAACATTGACTTGAAGTGAATATAAATGTTTTACGGTCACGATTTTATAGAGTGATTTTGAATTGCCACCACTCATAAGGGGATGGAGTTGAGTCAGGGGTAACTTAAAATGTGTTCACATTTTTCTTGTTGGCTTACCCATAAATTATTACAAAATTGACCGACGGACAACAAGGACGACGCCACCTCTACTGTCATATAGGAGAGCTAATAAATTTCCTAGCAATATCTACCCGTTCTTTGTGCAACTTTAGTTCTCGTCCTTGTATTTCTGCCTGGAGGTTTGGAGAGTGTTGAAGTACTGCAGAGTTTTTCGTTTAATCTAGCTGAGTGGCGATTTGTCACCGACCAAAAGTTAGTTACTCGCCGCGATAGTTGTAGTTTGGTAAAACTTTCGTCATAACTAATCCATCCACTGGCTTAATAGATGCTCGATTTTTTAGTAAGGACCAAAATACCCAGGAATACCACACATTCGTCCAGGGTAGTTGAGAGCTGAATTTATGTATATATGTATAAAAAAGTGTGGTTCACCTTATGTACAATATGTGACCCAAAGTCGGGGTGAGATTTTGCTAGTAAATTATGTTTGTTATGGAAAAGTTCTAATTTAATTTTAATTAATTAATGGCAGGCGAATTTGAGATGAATTCTATATTTCCAAATATTCGAGAGAAAATATTGAATGTTGTCCTTGTGAATGTTATTCGAGCGCAGTACTTGTGTATGTGTGTGCTTAAGTAAAGTTTGCCAAAAGGAAAATTTATTTTGAAAAACAACTTTTGTTCGAATTTCAATTAACGAAATGACCCGTTGATGCAAAAGATGTTGAAATTGTTTTAGTGAGTGAGAGAGAATCCTTCGGGGTATGAAAATATGAACTTTGAAATGAATACTCACTTCATTTCTCGGGAAAACTATAAGACAAATCTTGCCTTAGACTACCCATGGTGCAGATATGAGGCGAAGAAAGTAGCAGCTAGAGCTCGTACGGTAGCAGTACAGTAGAGGCATTACCCTGGAACTTAGAAGATGTATTCTAAATCAATATAGTGGTGACAAGCTATGAAAGAAGTCAAATGTCGAAGCAGTGGCAAACGTGCTAAATGAAGAAACACGCAAGAGATTCAACCGCCGAAATATATTGAAAATTAACAGGGGTACTCTCTAACGCGAAGCAACGAAATTTGCAATACATGGAAATGATATATGCGAAGGGGTATTGGCAGATTTTATGGAAGCCGAATGAGCCAGGGATGTGCAGTCCAAACGGATCACATATCCTACAAAGTATTGATTCAGTGAAAAAGTGCCTACAGTGCAGGCAACCATTGCATCAACTCTGAGTACGGACATTGATAGAGATAGTTCTCCGCGGTGTTGTTGTGTCACTTATGCGAGACACTTTTAGGTAGTAAGCAAAAGACGCCAGTATGAACAGCACGAGAGTCACTGAGACGTCGAGTAGCATTTGTATGATATGCGGGCAACCTGAAAAATCGTGCAATCTGTACTCACGTTCATATGAAAACCAACTCTCAATGGAAGCCTTAAGCGATATTACAGCCAGTGCAATCGTAGCTTTGGGTCCTAAAAAATTTTCCTCTTGCATAGAATGTTTGAACTACCAGCAATCTGGAGAGTCATGCTTTCTGAAGCTATTCTCATGTAAAATCCGAATGTCAATGGAAAAGAACTAACCGAGGACGCAGGCAATCGGGGTGAACCAGAACTTTAGCCAACATGCTTCTCCAACTAGTACAGGATTTTGCCAGTTGCCTCCAGTTGCGCACACGAAGTCGCCTGAGGTCCCCTTCCACTTGTGTGCGCAACATAAGATGGGGTCGTCCGTACCGCGTTGTCCTTCTGGGTTATAATCGAAAATTTTCCGTGCTGAAGAACTGGTGTCCATGCGTGACTTAGTTATCTAAGGCGGGTTATCCGAGCTTCACTGACGAGTTCGGTATCTCCTCCATCCATTTTCAACCGCTTTCTTCAGCATCTAAGCTTCTGCGGCGTAAAGCAAAACTGAAACGATCAGGGTGCCGTATGAATCCTTTTTGGTTACTCAATTGCCTTCTAAGCCGGAACAAGCAGCGATTAGTCAATTCTTCGCACGATCTCCGCTGTGGTATCATAGTCAGAGTGGATAACGGAGCCGAGGAGGATAAAGTGCCTAACTACAATACCTCAAAGTTGGAGCTACCAATCGTGGCGTTTTGTCCTAGGCGTCGATCTGTATTAGTCTTTATTGACGGCATATACCGCTAGACCCATCTTTCCCGCTTCCGCTTCAATAGACACAAACGCTCCACAGCTGATCATATTCTTCCCACTACGTAAATGTCGTCACCATATGATGGTAATTGAATAGAATTTTAAAAGATGGTGCATCTGCAGCTGGCTTGCCAGTTCAATTACCGATTTTGACGCAGCAGCGAGCATTCTCCATCCTAATCCTGCAAAGTCGAATAAGCTTCGCACGGGTGCCAAAGCTGGACATGGTTCTATACGAGTATAATTCATCTCTATAGATTCTCCGTATATCAATTTGGAACTATTTTGTTTTTTCAAGATCTATCGTAAAGTGAAACTCTGGTCCATGGTGGGCGTTCTTGGCCTAAGCCATTCTGATAGAGGTTGGTCTTGACATAATACGGCAGACAAGATTTATTCCCCTGTGGTTGGCGCAGTTCAGGTGATATCCGTTCTTTAGGACTGGACAAATAATGCTGAGATACTATTCGTCGGGCATACTTTAGTCGGCTCAGATTTTAGAGATGAGTTGATTTATGCTCCGTTTCCAATCATCACCTGCTGCTTTATACAGCACGGTATTTTAGATACCAGGTCCAGCAGCTTTGTTAAACGTATGCTCCGAGATTGGTGTTTTGCTTCGTCTTGCTCGGGTGGACGGATACGTGGTCTGTCTTCTTCCAGATTGAATGGGTTCATCAGCCTGACGGTGGGATGTTTTTCGTCATCACCATTTTACAGTCTGCAGAAATAATTTTTCCAGATTCTCAGCACCGACCCAGGTTCTACTATGAGGCTTTCTTCTCCATCTTTGCATATTTCTGTTCGGGCCTTAAAGTTTCCCGATTTCAATCTTTTGGTAGCACCTCTCTAAGGTATCGATCGATCAATCTTCTGAGTAGTATATATTCTTCCCTTCTTTTCTGCTCATAAAGCTAGCGAGCCAATCTCGTTCCTCTCTGCAGAGCCGCTCCGTATATCCGCTGTTTTTCTAGATGTGCCTGTCTGCGTCAAACCAGGGGTTTCTTTGTTGGGGCGGTTAGTATCCGGTCTCTCTGATTGATCTTTGGAAATAATGCCATTGCTTTACAGGAGGTGGAAGAATAATAGGCTCAGCAGAACGTATGAAACTGAATATAAAGATTTCCGAAACAAGATCAACAGAGAAATTAAAGTGCACAGAAATTAAATTTTTATAGAAACGCAATTTACGCTGACTCTCGTAAAACCTGGCAATTATAGACCGATATCTATACAGCCAGTCATGGAAAAGTTTCTAGAAGATGTAATTAGAAGTAGACTACTTAGCTTTATTGAGAACCACTCCCTTATCCACCAAAGTCATTGCGGTTTCTAGAAGCAAAAAAGCACTGCTTGGAGAGTTTGCGAATTGCGTCAATGAATCCTTAAATCAAAGTCATCATATTTTGGTCATGTTTATGGATTTTAGTAAAGCATTTGATACACTAAACCATGCAAAGTTACTGGAAGCGCTTGAAAGGATTGCTATACGAGGAGTGATGGCGGACTGGCTAAGGGATTACCTACTCGCCAGGGCCTTTAGTGCAAAAATCAAGGACGTTTACAGTGAAAAGAAGCATGTACAATATGGAGTTCCACAAGGGTCGAAACTAGGTCCAATTCTTTTCATTTTGTACACAAATGAACTTCTTCGCACTTTTAAAAATAGCATTCCATTTGCTTACGCAGATGACACCGCGATAGTTGTGCGCCACAGGTCCCTGGAGACGGCAATAAGACAAATGCAGGCAGAGTTTAATAATGCAGTCAAATGGTGTCATGACAATGGCTTAGCAATCAACGCGGCTAAAACAAAGATGATGCACATCCGAAGTCCACATCATAAAGCTACGCAGGAGCGAGTAGTTTTTCAAAATGATGCCTGCCCTAAATCAAGCAAACACTTAATTGACGACGTAGAAAGCTATAAATACCTAGGAGTCATCATTGATAGCCATTTCATCTGGGACAAGCAAATTAACAAGATACGCTCTGATTTAAGGAAGGCTTTATTTGCATAGGCGCATCTAAGAAATCATGCAACACCACAAATTTTGGAGCTGGTATACTACGCCTTGATTGAATCCAAATTAAGGTATGGAATTCTAGCCTGGGGTAACGCCTCCAAAACACACGACAAGCTGCAAAAACTCCCAAATTCTGGGTTGAGGCTAATAAACTGCGGAAATGTTCCTGACGAAAGAAGATTTAAGATACTTGAAGTGCAAAATATCTTCAAGATGACTTTGCTACTGGAATACTATAGTGACATCCGCTTTTAAAGGCCAATCGAACATGAAATCAACACCAGAAGACGTGCTACGGGTATGTTACAAGTGCCCTGTAACTACAATAACTATGGTAAAAGACAGCTCAAATATAGCGTTCCCACAGTATTAAATGAATTACCTGCTGATCTTAAAAATATTGTAAATTTTAAAAACAGAAAAAAAATTATTAAAAATTTTCTTTTAAATTCACAAAATTAAATTTAAAATAAACTTAGTTTAAACTTTTGAAAAACAATCTTCTGCAGAAAAGCCATTAAGGCTTCGCAGAAAGTTATACAAATTGTTAAGAAACTTTCATGCTTAAATAAAAAAAAGAAATCTTATACGTTCGATGCTCTAGCCATCGGATTTCTCGAAAAGTTACAGGAAACTCGATCGGAAGAGGCCCTGACGGTCTTTTGCGATTGTAGCCGATTGTGCACCAAGTCGATGTTGGATGTTCGGAACATTCGGGCATCCAAAACACTGTTTTGCATTGGTCACAATACCATCAATTTGGTTAACGATTTGGTCATCATGAATCAGCCAGGTGTGTTGACTATAGTTACATTATCTACGTCCCACCGCAAAATCAATAAACCTGTGCCCGCTTACGGAGGTATATTACCAAGATGTCTCCTTTCCTAGGTTGGCATTAAAATCGTCAATCAATCGAATTTGACGTCATATTTAGGACATTGCTCGTAGGTTTTGTCGACGACCTCGTAACGGCAATCTTTGGTAAGGTGGTACTTTTCCTCTGTGTTGGCTCGGAGCCATACGTATAGTGGAATTTGTTCATGTATTATGTTATAGAAGTTCATACATGATATCACATCACCTACTCGAAACCCTCAGTCGTCAATTTTATATGATAGATTGACTATGATGCCAAAATTGGACATGACTCCGTATAGTCTTTATCTTTACTTAAAACTCGTATAATTTTAATTGTTTAAACGATCTTTCCTGTTTTCTCGCGTAATACAACAGCTTGAATGTTTGGAAGAACACCTCCCTGTGCAATGGTTGCACCAGAGAGCAATTTATTTAATTCTTCATCGTTACGGATGGTCAACTGTAAATCACGTTCAAGGATCCTTGTTTTTTTGTTGTCACGAGCAGCATTTCCCACCAATTCCAAAACTTCAAATATTCCATAACAGCCACTAAATATACTGAAGCACCAGCACCGACGCATTCAACCTATGTAGTTACCCTTGCGAAATCAACGATGAAGACGACCAACTGGGATTTGTAAGCCAGCACGATTTGAGCAAAACCTTGCCCTCCTTATACTTATTTCAAAAGTCACTTCACTGAATAACAGTTCACAACTTTGTTTCATAAACCTTTTTAAACATACGAGTACCATATGCGGCCTTAAAGTCGATTTAAAGGATTTGACTTAGTGTAAATATCGATTTAGTCACTTGTGAAATTTTCAGGCCTGATAAAAAGACTGATATAATTTTCTATAATTGATTCGGGAAATCACCATCGTTTCATTCTACAGGCATTTTCTTTGGCCAAATTTTGAGAATGAATTGCTGTATAGTGTATACTCTTCCGGTGCTGCCTCAAATAGCTCGTGAACCCCATTATACTTAAGTTTGGATGTTGCTATCATTACTTGATTTTGATCATCGGGCTGACTGTCTCCATTTTCAGTTGTTTTGGAGTGAAATTTTTGAAAATCCTGGTTTTCATTGCTAAAGTTGAATTTTTCGTCCTTTCTGATAGTGGAATTTGTGTTGCTCCTTTGCTTTATCCCGTCCTTCTATGCAACGTTGGTGAGTTGTTTTGCTTCATGTGCTCAGCTGCACTCTTCATCTAACCAAGCGCTTTGTAAGGGATTACCTACACGGGAATGCTAGCACATTGGTTAGGGCATTTCTGACGCTTTTTAACATCGTTGCTGCTGACAGGGTTTGACGAAAGGTTTAGCATACACCATAGACAGCGTTTATTACACAATTTCCCCGATCTAAACGTACAGTGCTAGGACTAACGTGACAATCCGTCACTTCCACAGACACTCTTGTCTCTGCCTTCTTGCAGACCCATTGTTTGTCCCCTCCGACAAGCATAAAATCAGAAAGACAGAGTTCAAGAACCCACCAATTCTTTTCTTCCAATATGCTTCTCCAAGGAGACAACGGACGTAAAATGAACGGTGCAGCGGAGATGCCTTTTAAGGCTAAGGAGACCATCTAATGGGGGAGACAACACAACAAAAGGGACAAGATCCAAGAACTTCATCAAAGGCCCTTGTACTCGTATACAACTATGTTGGACGCTGCTCTCGCGCCTTCCTCTTGGCAGATCCCCTTTCTGCTTAATAACTGACCGTCCGTCCTGGGGTGCACCAGTGCACTGATGGATACCCATGGCTGCTCGTCACCTTTCTAGGGTTTAGAAGAACCAACGGAAAAGAATATGAATAAGTGAAGGCCAAAAGAAAAGGGAAACAGTAGGATTTGTTGTGATAACTTTTACCGCAACAAGTTTGCTGCACCTATAATGTTAGACCTCCTCTATTTTTAACAGAGAACAGATAGTGATCCGGGTCTCCATTGACCTCTCAGAATGTTCGGCACTTGTAGGGACCCTTGACTGCTGTAAATCAAATATCACTGCAACGTAGAACGTACGGTGGAATGAGAATATCGAAACTGTGATTTAAACTATTCTCCCTTATGCTGAAGAAATCAATTCAACAAGCAACCGTATAGGTCACCATAACGAATTAAGTCGGTTGCACTGAAACCAGTTGCCCTCACATAAACCTAAATACCGCTGATACCTTTTGCAATCACAATTGCAAAATTCATTTCAGAGACTGAAAATTGCAGATAGTTCTTCGAATTGAAATCGTTTTCATATTCAAATTAGAACCAGAGTTGACATATTCTCCGACTCAATTCATTAACAATTCAACTGGTTAGAATTACGTACACATATCGGTTGTGAACCCTGACCACTAGCTACATACTTCCCCGTACAGCACTCCAAATGTCATGGGAAAACCACACAATTGGCTCCATTAACAAACAACCCCCATTCACACAAAAGTACCCCTAACACCCGGCCAGAAAGGCTAAATGTCATTGACAAACGAATGTTGTAGACAAAGAGCAATCGGAATGCAAAACATTTATTTACATTATGTTGGACACCTCGTCCATGAATATTCGAAGCCCAAATGCCATTTAAAATCAATCAAATGGCTGTTGCTCGATATCCCTGGTTCCGTTTTCACTTAAACCTCCTCCTTGGCCATTAATAATTCACTGCTCTTCACTGCAGAGTTCGGAACTTGAACGAAATAGGGTAAAGGAACAGCATACAGATGCTGAATATTTGCTTACCATGACTCCAAACTGGAAACAGCATGTGGTATTGAAACGACATGTCCCATGCTCTTATTCTACTGCTCACTTTCGATGTACGAATACTTCACATACTCGTACATATCCAAATACTGGTATCTATCCTCGTGGATTGCCGGCAATCTGCATGCCAATTTATCAGCCACTTACCAGTTGTGGTCATTTGTCACATAGATTATGGCGGATACAAATTGCTGGTCATCAATTCTCCAACAGCAGAGGGTCATTAAAAAAGGTATCAACTAGAAGTGGATAAATGGAGCTGCTCGTGATTGGAATTCATAAATTCTCATTGGCGTTCTCGTACAAATATCGGCGCCAATAGATGAAACCAATTAATTACCCATCAAACTTTCGATACAAAGATATCAACAAACGGGTACATGTTTATCTGAGTGGAACTTTGAAAAATAAACGGCATTCCATGATAAAAATTTGAAAGTTAATATTTAAAAGATTTTGATGATCTTGAACATCTAATGTGAGTTGACGATTTATTGTTGGAACTACAACTTCTGATCCGTCATATGTAGTCAGTTTTTCATTCTCATCCCATCAATTGAATCTTTGTACGCTTTTATCCTTAATATCTTGGTTCTTGAAACAAGGATTCGGTCTCTCTGCTAATTCGAATAGAGATCCTTAGAATCAAAGGCATTATTGCTTGATTAAAAATTAACAGGTGCATGGGGTCTGATTTCCACTTTCACCCCAATGAAATTCTTTCCACAGTCACTACATATCCAGTCAAAATGGCTCCATTTGCAAATTTTCGAAAAGTGGCGAAGAAGAGTTACTTGCTTATTTACTTAGATAGCGCTACAGTTTGGGATAGACATGGACCTCAACTAAAAAGCCTCTCCAGTTAGATCGAAGTTTAGCTAACTGCCTACAGCTTTGCATTCCAAGTCGGTTGAGGTCCGCTTCTATTGTGAGGTCTTGAGGTGAGGTCTTTCTCTACTGCATTATCCTTCCATCCTCTGATGAACAGTTTTCTGACCAAGTCGATGTCGTTGTAAAGCTCATACAGTACGGCGTTGAATGTTCTCCTCCAAAGCCCATCAACGTATCTTTCGATCTTTCGAAGGATTTTATTCTCGAAACAACTGAGGATATTTTCATCCGCTTTCGATAGAGTAAATATCAGTGTCATAAAGTAGGATAATGTTGAAGAAGTCACAAGTCTCATTGATCATTCATGACAGCCTTCTAAATGCTCTGCCATTCGCCTTTGCTCTGCGTGCGATGATCCCAGTTAAAGACAATAAACGTGTTCAGGTCATCGTCGACTTGGTCAACGATCAATGAAAATTAGGACGTCCCTTCTGCGAGTTGTATCAATATTATAAACAAAATACCTTCTTTGCCAAGTATGACCCAACCAGCCCAGCTACTAAATTGTTATCTGACAGAGTCACACCCAAATGTAATTGAACATGTACAAAGACAGCTGCCTGAAATCAAGTCCATACGCCTGGTGCAGACTAGGTACAATATGGATCTTTCGGCGGAGGAACTCTCAAGATGTAGTCAATGGTATCGTCAGAGATGACCAATTTGAGCTAGCTTAAGAGATTAAGTCGGTTGTCGAAAGTGAAGGAGTTTATACCAAACCAACAAAAACGCTCCCTACCGCTGTACTGGGCTACTGGCACTATCCTCTGAAGGGCCTGTCCTTCTAGTTCAGACATATATTATGTTTATGTTATGAAGCGACACACATCCTCGAAAAAGAGCAAATTTTTGTCCAAGAGAAAATATAAAATACCAAAACATGACTTCTCGGGCCCTCAACATTCCACACGCAGATGAAAAATTAGCGGAGGTCCCAGTCCGCTACAAAATGTATCGCACAATAAGTGCGATGGGAGGGCCCAGTAAAATTGACATCTACTCTAGTGATTGCTATAGACAGCATGTGTAGCGCATGGAATTCGGATCTTGATTTGTCATCAAAGGAAGACCTTAGCAAGGAGTCTTGAGCTTGAACCATATGTATGTGATTTTGCCCTCGCTCACGCTCACCTAAATTCTCACGAAATCTTCATTGACGGCTTTGTTCGTCCCTTTTGACTAATGAGTTTTGCATGATTTTTTCAAGGGTAATGTTAAAAAATTCACATGACCGCGCGTGGCCTTGTCTAAAATATTTCTATTCATTACCGACCTTGATGCAGCATTAAGAATTCTTCATAGTCATCCTGCACAAACTAGCGAGTTTGGCAAGGATATTAGAACTAAACATGGCGTTGCATAGCTCGTGCCTTTGCACGCTATCATGTGCCCCTTTGAAGTCAACAAATACAATAGGTGAGTGTCGATCGGGAATTCTCGGGTCGTTTCCAAGATCTGACATAGTCTGAACACTTAGTTAATGGCGTACTTTCCTAGCTTCGTATGGACCAAACAGATTGCTAATGAATGGTTTCAGACGCCCTTATAATACGGCATGAAAGATCTAATAGGCGACGTTTAGGAGACTTAATCTTCTATAATTGGCAGTGTCAAAAGGGTCCCCTTTCTTGAGGATCGGACAAAGGATGATGAGATTACAGGCATCGGAGATCCTTTTTCTCCCGCCATATCTTACAGATGAGGCAGTGCATCTTTTCCAAATAGGTCATTTTCAGCGGGCTTAAATATCTCAACAAGCCGTTCATTTGCGCCAGACATTTACTTCATATTTTCCGTAGCATGTTCGACTTATTCTCTGATAAAAGTTTCGAACGTCGTTCCAGCAGTAATATCTCTCCATTTCCTCAATCGTGTTCTTCTCGTGCTCTTTCTTTCTTTTCCCGAGAAGCCCATGATCTTTCCCTCTTTTCTGCTCGTAGACTTCCAGAGCAATTTACGGTTCTCAGAAAGAACAAAAAAGGAAAGAAGCGCTCGGACGATCACGCGAAGGGTAATTGTCACAGTAAAGTGATAGTTGATATTGAAAATTTTGAAGGATTACTTCCGTGGATTATTTAACTGTTAAGCAGAATGATAAGTCTGATCATGCAGACGGACCAAGGAGTCCAAATTGTTAATAGCAGCGGAGAGCATACACCAAGTCATCTATGAAATATGGTCGGATGAAAGTATACCTGATCCTCAAGAAACTCTAAACTGCGCAAACTATCAGTCTTCTTAACTTCTCTGTAACTATGAGCTATGAAAGCCAATAAAATAATAAAGCTTTGTCAAGAAATTTTAGCAGGAATCTGTATAAGTCTGTAATCATGCCAGTCCTACTTTATGAGTGCAAGATTTGTAAGTAATTTTAGTTCCGTTTGCTGGCTTTGGATGAGACGAAATTACAGCAAACTCTACAAGCTGTCCAGCGACTCTACTGTGTAGAGGAAGACCTGGACTGTCGTCCACAAGTTGAAGTGCATTTGAATCATCTTGGAATGCGCAATGGGGGCAGCAGACCAAAAACCACGCTAACTAGAGACCTACATATATTGCTTGAGGCCTAGCTCCATCCCAGATTGTAGTACCAGCTAATCTCAGAATGGAGCAATAAATCGCAGATGCATTATTAGAACAACTAAATTGGGTTCTGTAATTGATATGATTTTTGCAAGTAGCGACCTGCGTAAACATAATAACTGGCGGGTGAACGGTTATTATACGTATAGCGGTGATAATGCCATACTGTTTAATGCTCACATCGGACCAGTAATCCACACTTAATCGACATTACTCAAGCTGTCTGCTATATATCTTCTAAGCTTCATCACAAGTAGGGCGATAGTGGAAGCTAGCGATGCAGGGGAGTTCGTAACCCAAGTATCACTGGTAGTAGTCAGGGCACGTAAAACATCAGTGTCTTGGCTGAGAAAGAAGAAACGCAACCTACTACGATCGCGCAACTTTTATCGGTAAAAGAACTTTCCAGCATTCTCGGTCTTGGGATGTGGATTAACACCAATTGCAACGCATACGCCATGTAGGTTGGTTTAAAACTGTATCAATTAGGAGCTCGCGCCAAAATTCTAGGTATTATATCGATAAATAGTTGGGTAGACGACGGTTGTTCAAATTTATGACGAGAATGCATCCTACCTACTATTAGACACAAAAAAGAAATCAAATATTTAATAAGGTATAGAACAACACTAACCAACAACGCGAGTCTTCAAGAGAGCGTTTTTCTTGAGCCTTGAATGCGACAACGGCCAGTTATATTGCAAAAAGTAAGTGCACTTAGAGTCCAGTGTACTTCAAACTATTTCACATGATGCTATTCTTATCGTATCTTCAGTGCTACCTATCGACAATGATTAGTGTTAGGCTTGACGGAAGTAGCATCTCCCAATAGATGCTAAATAAACAATAAAGAGCAGCTGCAGCCGAATACATTGCATGTCACTCTGCTAATATGACCTACTTCACGTCTCTTCGTGGAGTCATCTAGGAGTCTGTCCCAAAATTATGAAGTAAAGAGGACATATGGCGAGTTTCCTGTGCCACAAATCAGGATAAGTGTCGGACTAGCGAAGAGTAGAACTACAAATCACCAAGTTCTTTTTTGCATTGAAAACAATTTTTAAATGGCAGATGCTAGGGCTGACGCTTATTGAAAACTCGAGCATCAAAGAATGCAAAATGACGAAGAAAATAATACTGCCTCGGACAGCGGACGTAGGCAACAAATAAACTGCTAACCAGCCCCGCGAAATAAGGAAGGTTCATGGGGGGAGTTGTGAAAATCAAGAATTCCGCAGCGAATATACGAAAATATGGACACAAACACATACATGAATAAAAATCACAGTACGCGCCACATACACAGACCCACAACTCTCCTTTCCCTTCCTACCGACGTACATATTCGGACATGCGAGTATACCCACACACCTCATTCTGAGTCGTTCATAAACCTCAGTGGCGATCAGACGCAATTTTCGTGTTCCGCTTTACAAGTGTGAAAAATAAATAAGTATACCTTTAAACAAAAAATTTCCAAGTGTTCGTTAGCCGAAGTGGCAAACACTCGGACGACATTCACACCTGGTGTGACGATCCCGAGTCTTGGCTTTGTCCCATCGGTAGACAAATTGTTTTTATTTTTAATTTTTATTGAAATAGTAACAAGTGAAGTATAAAATAAAAAAAAAAAAACACGTGATGGAGTGTGGAGAGCGGTCCGCTATACCAATAGCGGGATCTGCTGGCAAATCAGGTGAGGCGTCTAGTAGTTCGAACCAAACACCAAAAACTAAAAGAAGGAGGATAATAAAGCCAATTTCTAACTTGGTAGAACGTCCCTCCCGACAAGCTTCCACTGAAATGCTGCCTAGAGGAGTTCGGGAAGTGGCGCACTCGACGTCTTCAATGACAGGAAATAATCATCCATTGGAAGTTACTGACAACAACCAGTATATGTCCGATGGTGGTGAGTTCTCTCTGAGAAAGAACATCTTCGCTTCCTTGGCTCCAACCGAATCGGAAGATGAAGAGGAAGAAATGGTGTGTCTAAGTAGCAGCATAAAAATGCTACAGCAAAGAGTTCTTGCCATAAAGGAAATGCAAATGCTCAGAAGGAAGAGGGAAGAGCTAGTGCAATCCCAACAGCAACAGCAGACTCAGCTAGCTCAAAAGCAGCATCAACCCAACAACACCAACAAAAACGAAATAAACACCAGCAGCAACAACAAGAGCAGCCACAACAACGGCAACAGAGAAAACATCAGCAATCACAACAACACCCGCAGCTACAAAATCAGCAGCAAACAACACAACAGCAGCAGAAACAACAACAACAGCAGCAGCAGCAACACCAACAACATCAACAGAAACAACAAAGGGTTCCACCCATAAATACATTCAAGATGGAGCTGAAGGAAACTATAGAACTATTTATAGGCCATAGGAAATAATTTTTATATTAAAAGACTTAGCATAGATAGGCATGCGATCTACTGTAACACAGTGGAGCGCTATTACAAAATAAAAAATTTACTGAAGGATTCGACGACGGAATTCTTCTCCTACACCCCGAAGGGGGACAAGCTGCAAACACTGCTGCTGAGGGGATTAGAACCACCGACTGATCCGGAGGAGCTCCTTGCACTACTGAAAGAGAAGAAGTGGGGGTCAAGCCATTCACCACAGCCAGAGCCAAAAGGGAGAAGCGGCAACTGCTGATTTTCCTGGTCCAGCTAAGTCCCACCAGCAATCTGGATGGTCTAAGGAGTATTAAAGTCCCAGACTACCAGGTTGTCCATTGGGAAAAATTAAAGAGGAGTGAAAACATTTTACAATGTGTTCGCTCCCAAAGGTTCGGGCACGCCGCGTCGAACTGCGAAATGCAGCCTCGATGCGTGAAGTGCGGAAAGAACCACAAGTCCGAGGAATGCGCTCTTAGTAAGGACGGAGCGCCTGAAAAAAGCCAACTCTCTTGTGCTTTATGTAGGAACACGGGACACACCGCAAATTATCGGGGTTGTCCCAAATTCCAGTACATCAAAAGAATAAATCTGGCCCGGCAGCAGAAAGTGGAAGTTAAATGTCCACCCGTGCATTTGCAAACTCCAGCCGTTACTCCCTATGTTACCTACGCCCAAATGCCGGTAGGTAGGGGAAATACGGTACAGCAAGCGAAGTTTGCTTCTCAGGCCACAGCGCCCAGAGCACCGGAACCAGTACCTGACATCCTAGCTATCTTGCTCTCTATCCAGGGGCAGATGGCTCAGCTACAACGTCATTTAACTAAACAGACCGCACGGGTGGATCAAGTATACGCGCTGCTGCCTGGCCTAACGCACCTTTTGTCGTAATGGGTACGTACGTGGCGGAGCAAACCCTGAAGGTCCTTGCTGTGAATGTGAATACACTGATAAGGTTCGAACGACGAGCCGCACTATTTAAGTTGCTTAAAGACCAAGCCCCTGATGTGCTTTTGGTTAGCGAAACTAAGCTTACCAAGAGACACAAAATGAGGCACAGAAGATACAAAATAGTACGGAGAAACCGACCCGACTCCATCCAGGGAGGTGGCATTGCGATTTTCGTACGAAAAGGTATACGTTTTAAAAGAGTATACAGTCGTGTAGTACGTAGGTTCCAGGTGCTGGAAGCATGCATCGTGTATACTCGTATCACTCTCCGTAGTGAAAAGCGGTTATGCATGGTGTCTGTTTATGCACCTAAAGCTACTCAAGCCACTTTATTCATCTCAGAGCTCGAGACACTTTTTCGATTCCTAAGACTGGAATTGAAGGAGAACTACTTTACATCGCCAAACATAGTGATTGAGGAAAAAATACTCCAAATACTAGAGGTAACCTACTATTCAATTGGTGGGGTCAGCACAGTATAATGTATCGACTCGGCCTTAAGGCGACGGATAGTCCGTCGTTTCCTAGACACGGGTCCTATTTGGATCTCCTGCTGTTCGACACACGAATACACCTGACATGCACAAACCAACAAACCATAAACTGTCTACGCACTTTTGTGTATGACAGTGACCATTGCGGACTCAGTACCGAAATAACCGTTCCCAACGAAATTGCGGAATTGGATGAGTTTATCCAAAGGCATTCCTACAATTATAGTAGGGTGCGTTGGACACACTTCACCAGAACACTGACTAGAGCACTCTCCTCGAATTCGCTCTACCCACCGTCCAACAGAAATCTGTCAAACGAGGAGATTGACAGGTATCTAAGACTAATGGACGAGACAATCAAACGAACAATGGACAAAACGATACCTCGGTACCAACGCACTGACGAAGAAGACTTATTCCGCAACGCAACTATTGACGCACTGCACCGACATAAAAGTAGACTGCTGTCAAGACTAAAAACCTTGTACAGACAGTTTACCGACAGACATAACCCGGAGATCATGACACTGAAGTCGTCGATTAAAAACCTCCAAACATTAATAAAAGAAAATTACAGAGCGTCTGTAAGTTTGTATTGGAACAATAAAATTCGGGCTGTAAACACCAGCAACCCGAATATGTTCCCGCAAATAAATAAAATATTTCGGAGGAAAGATCACAACGACCTTTCGTGTCTTAAAATCGCCCGAACGACGAACAACGAGAATATACTTATAGCAGCAGGCATCGATCCAAATGAGGCTGTTGATGATGACAACTTCATTGTGATCGCGGATCCGCAGGAGCAGGTGGAGGCTATAGGAGCGACTTTCCAGGAAGTGTACAAGGCGAATGTTATCATTGGCCCGAACCCCGATCTGAAGAATCAAGTCCTTGTGCACAATTTCTACCTTCGAAATGAAATTGTGAATTGGCGATTTGAGAGCTCGGGTTTCACACAGTTCAGTGACGAGAATATGGCAAATAATGTCATCACCAACGGTAGAGTACTACCCCCGTTCATCTCGAAGGCAGAGCTCCAAACGATCTTCGAATCGCTTAGAAGTAGGAAATCAGTGGGAACCGATGAAATACCGAACATTTTGCTTCGACATTTCCCACTAGAAGCGGTGAACATTTATACCACCCTGTTTAATAATGCAATGAATAATGCACATTATCCAGCGCATTGGAAAACTGCGGTGGTACATCCCATCCCCAAAAGGGATAGAGACACTTCCAATCTGGCGAATCTCCGCTCGATCAGTCTTATTCCAAACATAAGTAAGGTTTTCGAGAAGGTGATCAATAGAGTCCTGGCTAGGTGGGTTGAGGACAAACATATAGTTCCGGACAATCAGTTCGGTTTCAAGGCGGGGCATGATATCATTCATGCTACGTCTAAACTGGTTTCTGATATCCAATGGAACAAAGGCAAGAACCAGTGCACTGGTGCCTGCCTGATTGACTTGGAGAAAGCCTTCGATACCGTATGGTTAGAAGGACTATTTTCCAAGCTAGACAGATTGGGCATTAGTAAACCACTGCTGTATATTCTTTTGGATATACTCTCCAATAGACAGTTCATCGTGAAGAATGGCGATGTGACTTCTGCTGTAACATTAAAAACGGTCTGCAACAAGGTGCGGTGAATTCGCCGATCTTGTTCAACATTTACACGAGTGATCTGATAGGTTCACTTCACTAATGCCATAGCGTACGCAGACGATTTAATCGCGTACTGAACAGATCCAAAGATTGAGGTCATTAATATACTCTTGCAACGTGACTTCGATAAAATTAAACGATATTGCGATGACTGGAAGTTGAAAATCAATTTACAGAAGTCAGAAATCATTTTGTTTAGGACGCCTTTGTCTGGGGCCTCTAGGGATACCAGAAAGAATTGGCGAAAGTTCTCGATGGTGGGGCAGAACGGACTGCCACTTGCTTGTCGAAATGTAGTCAGATACCTTGGAATCTGGCTAGAACAGTTTCTGTATTTTGGCAAAAATGAAGATGCTGCTCTGGCCAGAGCTAAAGGTGCTTTTGCCCTTACAAAGAGACTATTTTATAGCAGCCAACTCGATGCGAGGGTAAAGGTAATCTGCTGGTATTTGGTTGTCCCGTGTGGTTCAATGTACGAGCAAGCTTAATGGAAAAGATTCGTGTGTTCTCAGAGGGCTTGCCTTAGGGCTTGTCTTCGCTTGTACAGAACACCAGAGTCTGAATACATAAAATTCTATCCTAATGAGGTATTGTAAATACAATAGAGCGAACCTAATAAGAGCGGACAATTTCGTCATTAAGTTGACTCGAAGGCACGTTGCAAGAGCAACGACCTCATCGAACAACCTGATCTCCGGGGCTTACTACCCCAGTTATATGTATCACGAGAGAGTTCGCTTTGACGGCTTTATTCCTCCAGAAGCGTTCCTCTATTTAGATAACAAAGGTCTGATCCAGGACAGATTGGCGGTGCCGCTAATCGTTCAAGTTGCTCGAATAGCCGCGGACAAGCGACTCAACTACGACAGAGACGTCGTACATGGCAGTGATAGTTAGCTTCATGTGAAGCAAGGTGGGCCAGCCTAATTTTTTTTTAGCCATGGCCGGCTTACATAGTTTCAGGTAAGTTTAAGTTAGTTTTTAAGAAAAAAAAATATAAAAACAAAAAAAGAATATATGTATACATATCTTTCTATATTATGTATATATATATATATATATATATATATATATTAGATGTAAGTAGGTTAAGATTTAGTTTTTAAGTAGTTTATAGGTTTAGTTTTAATTTTTATAGATAAAAAAGTCCAGACACTAAGTTTTTTTTAATTAAAATTCATTTTCTTAGTTTTAATAAATGTAAAAACAAAAATAAAATTAGACTGTAAGATTTGTCGAAAGACATAGTTCAAGTGTTAGGTTTAACTTAGAGTGCCCGCATGGGGCCAGTAAGTTAGAATAAGATTATTTGTAAGTTATTTAAGCTAATTTTTAAGCGCTAATTTGTTTGTTTAGCATTTAAGAGTAATTTAAGTATATAAATGAAAATGCATAAAAACTGAAAAAAAAAAACACACCTCATTCTAACTTTTCGCAAGCCAACAACATGACGAAATACGAGAACTTGGCTAAAAATCGACTAACAAGCCCATGATTTCTAGCTAAAGGCCACTTCCCTGCCCCACGTAGTTTAACTTTATGGTGGTTCTGCGTGGCAAAGACAGGGACGCTGTTTCTTTGCGGGCGCAAAGGTTTAGTGAGTAGCAGTCTACCTGAAGAAATAGGAAGACCTAAAATGAAGTGAGTCCGAATTAGCCAGGTATATGACAAACGTACACGTTTCTAAATGAAGGAAACTGGATCATCGTAAGATACACTGCAGTGCACATGCACAGTGTCCTTAGACGTTGAGGGCGCAGACGTAAAGAGAATAGGTCGAACAATCGAATTACAATAATGCTTTACAACGGTGCGCAGCTGTTCAGCTGTTCCATTATATATTTTGCTAGATTCTGCTTTGCTAAATACTTGACTGTACTCTGATGTACTCCGTATATGCGCTATACATACTAAAAGAACCTCGACTTTCTATAATATTTACCTAACGTTTACATGTGCCACGCATCAATAAGCGCAAGCGCAATAAATTTATTAAAGAAAAATGTAGCAACGTTCACCGATTATACAAACTGATAATTACAATAAAAGTAAAAAAATTACTACTTGTACAAGTATCTTGCAAATGATCGAGAAGCTCTCAGTTGCACTTTTATAATTGACCACATCGCGTGAACAAATGTTATTTTCGCAAATTATGAGTGCCAAGTTTTCAAACTGACATTTGCATTGAAAGCAAATATTAAACTTCAGACAGCATGCGCGATATGAGGCCCCGACACGCTAAGGCTACCCTCTCGATTAGAGTTTGTACTTAATTGCTTTACTTGTTGACGTGTAGGTTCGAGGCATTTGGAATTAATTAATGGAATGCCTTATGGATTTGATTCTACTTAGAGACAGGCAATCAAAAGAATTCATTAAGGCATTCACAGCAGAAATGATTCTTTTGGATTACTGAATCTGCAAAACCCATATCTATGTTCATACTCGTGCATGCATCAGAGAATTGATTCAGAATTTGGTTCGAGTACGAAATCAACAATTTATGATACTTCCGACGTGTGCCTTCATAAAAAAGTTCCAAGTCTTTTGTAGAGAGATGAGTACTCCCTACTGTATGTCATCAAATACCTCATTCTTCTATCACGAATCAGTGTAGCAGATACCTTGGTATACTCGTATTGATTTTTCAATATTCTATTTTTGACAGCTCACGCGTGATTCGTGACTTATGTCAAAGTCAAACATGCTCAGTTAGCTTCGCCATTTCATCTGGAAAGACTTTCGGTGGTTCAGATGGAATAACGCTTACAAATTATTGAATTTTAAATTTCAAAACTCGTGCTCTATGAAAAATGTTTTTCACGCACTTCGACCATTTTACGGTCGTCATAATTGACCTACTAAGCAAGCAATAGAAGCCTCAGTGACCAAATATCGCACCAATTTCACGCCATTAGACATCCAACCATCTATTCGTATTTCGTATGCGTAGTGTACGTACAGAGGAAAATATTGTAAAAAACACCAGCGCTCGCCAGCGAAATCTGACCTACAACTTACAAGTGCTGTATCTGCCAGTGTTAATGAAGACCGTGATTTGTCCATTCGTCGCCATTCGCAGCAATTGGGATTGTATTAATCGACTACGTGGTAGATTGGTCTAAAACCTTACAAGATATATCTTTTACAAGAACTGAAGCCGAACTACTTGCCACAGCGTCGAATTTTCGGTGAGTGAGCCCTAGAAAAGCTGGAGGAAGCGACGAAGCTCATTTCTGATTGAGTGGGTATGTTAATAAACAAAAGTGCCGTATTCGGTCCGATGAGCAACCTCAGGCAATACAAGAGCTGCCAACGCACCCGGAAAAATGCACTATTTGGTGCGGTTTATGGTCCAGCGGGATCATTTGCCGTATTTTTTGTAACATGACCGTGAGAACAACGTTAATGTGAATGGCGCCCGCTACCGTTCAATGATTTTGAATTTTTTTATTGTCCAAAATGCACGAGCTGAACTTAGTCGACATGTGGTTCCAGCAAGATGGTGCTACATGCCACACAGCACGCGAATCGACGGACCAATTGAGAAATGAGTTGGTTAGAAATTTATCTCTCATTTCGGACCGATGAATTGGCCGACTAGATCGTGCGATTTGACACCTTTAAACTATTTTTTATTAGGTTACGTCAAATCACTCATCTATGCCCATAAAACAGCGTCAATTACAGCCTTGGAGGACAACATTACACGTGTTAACAGCGGCATGCTAGCCAATGTGCTCGAAAAAGTGACGCTCCCTATGGACCACTTAAAACGTAAAAATTAAATGGCAAGCATTGATTTATCAACTGAAATTAAAATTGTATACACTTTTGCAATTTTCCTGTGCTTTTTTTAACAATTAATGACCAAACGCTTAAAAAATCACTTCCATATACTTATCATACCCTTTATACATCAACGGCATCTCTCATATACAGAAAGAGTGTTACAGATTCCAGATCCCTTTCGACGTCATTGCCTCAAAAATGTAGAAAAGAATCAACGTAATAATCTGGCGATAACATGTGCAACTTCCCCAAAAATTCTTTGTTCTATCCACCGCTATCGAGTTAGTTTATTCCGCTGCTGAATACTGTACCCCTGTTCGGCTTAATCCGAATGATTGGTAAGTTGCCTAAGACAGAAAACCTGACGAAATGTGACATCTGGCCAAGCTAATTCTGAATCGGGGTAAAAAAACAAGCTCGGCATCAAATGCCTCCAAGCTTTCGAGCTGGATCCTTCTGCATTGACCAGATCAACACCGAGCATCATTGAGCAATGCATCAAGTATAGATCTGGGCTACATTTGATGTTGATTGATATCGAGAAGTCCTTCGACAGCATTAATCGAAAGACTATAGTCGCGATTGTAAAAGCTATCTAATGGGGTTAAATTATCATACCTTTTACAACGGTAAAGGGTTGGAAGAATTTGGAATCCGTAGTTATAAGTGATATGATCCATGCAGATCTGTCTGTACGAAGCATGGGAATAAGAACAGTCTATGACATCATATCTAAAACATCTTTACTACGCTAATGTTGTTTGCTTGTTCTCACACATGATATTCGACGTGCGCCCATGGCGCAAAAGTTGCGCTTAGAAGAAAATAAATGAGGCCCTAAGCACTCCAATTCAGCAGTCGAGAAAGTAAGCAAATTTCCATATCTAGAAAGTATGGTCTCTAAAGACTGTATTCGATATGATGTATCTATCATTTTGAGAAGCAATGTTCTTGGAAAGTGCCAACACCGTCACAAGGAGGCTGCAAATATTCGTGAATAGATTTATGCATAACATCTTAAATATTTTTTAATCAGACGTCAAAATTTAAAGGAGATCCGGGGATAATTGGTTTAAAACTCAAGCGCGTTGCAAAACCTTGAACACAACGACGCGTAAGTGCTATTGGCCCCCTATACTCCACGAAGGTACACAGGACCTTACTAAAAAGCAGTAAGTATACAAACAAGACTGCCGACTCAATCCCGAATTTAAAAATTTCACTTAGCAATCGAATCATTGATCGTCAGTGACTAAGAGTCCACAGTATCAGCACCACAACATCAACGCGTAGTACCTGCAGCTTGTCTGATGATTGCAAACTCCATACTGATGTACTGAGTTGTGGTGTGGGTGGGTGAGCTGTAGAGATTGAGTTCCCAAAAGCGTCAGGTCCCTTCGGAAGTACTTACCGCACTGTTTCCGCACCAGCCAGTCATCGTGAGAGCCGTGACCGTCGTGTTATTGGTTCTAACACAGCATAGAATGCCTGGAAGCCGAACAAGATAGTGGCAGGCGGGATAAAACATTACCGTGCTGGCAGTAGGAATGGAATGAGAAAGTTGTGTGTAGCTCCCACTCACCCACTCATACCCGTGGTGCACCGGTAGCTGGAGCGAAGTCGTGAGGCTATAATCTCATCCAGCTTCTTTCCTGACACGATCTGTTCAACGCATATCTCCACCGCATGAAGATGAAAGCATCACCAACATGTGACTTTTCCCTGCGGTGGATGATAACGCCTAGCACGCTTTCTTCGGTTACTCAAGTAGCATCACCAGCGACGTCTAGCCGTCAGAAGCTATTAGCAAGGCAATGCACCGAACACAGCAGTGTGAAGCACTAGGTCTGCAAATGAATCGGTGAAGCCCACCAATAAGAAACCATGGTACCCTTCGGGTTGCTTGTGGTTAGTCTTTTTTAGAATAGTTGAGAGGCGAAGCCAGAACTCTGGTTCCACCTTGTAATGTTTACGCGGTTCCAGTGTAATTCAAATTGGTTCAGTTCGATTCGACTCCCAAGCCAGAACTCTGGTTCCACCTTGTAATGTTTACGCGGTTCCAGTGTAATTCAAATTGGTTCAGTTCGATTCGACTCCCACATTGCAGCAGTCTGACACTAAGTAGGATTTCCTCTCCCTCCTAAAAAAAAAAAAAAATACCTGCAGCCAGCATTTTCCAAACACTAACAAACAAAGTATTGCAAGATATTATGCCAATTACACCGTTACGATGTTAATTTGCAGAATGCAAAATTTTCTACTGAGGGACAGCACGAATGTCCAAGACTTTCTAGAGACCTTAGAAGGTATTCAACTGATCTGTCGGCATCCTGGATAGCCAAGCTACCGACAATTCCATTCTCAAGAAACCCAACTAACAATGGAAGATCTAACCGATGAACCAGGCAGTCCTAACGTAGTCTCAAACCCTGAGAAACTTTCCTCTTAGCTTTGCTCAACAAATTCCTTCAGTGACCCTCTTTTCCCTCTATCACATTGTGACCCGCGAACCATACAGAATTCAGTGATTCCAGTCTATTGACTGCCTTCCGCTAAGTATCGCATTCTCCTAATAGCTTGGAAGTAGTGAAAGGTTTCGGCAGACTTTAAGCGCAGGTTGGCTCTTGCTACATTCGCAGATATATCGTCCCCTCAACCAAATCTTTACAATGTAGTTCATTGCTACCACGATTGCGTATATCTCAGCTTGGAAGACAGGCGCAAATTTTCCTAGCCAGAAGTGAGGTCTAATGTGGCCGTCCTTTAAAAAAGCGCAACGTACTAGATCGGTCTTTAACTGTCCGTGAATACCCTCCTGCATTCCTTTCCTTGCCAGAATTCTGACCTAAACTATTGTATTACAGAGTACTAGAAGAGTCAATTTCGTATTTTCGCAGCAACAGGAGTTCTGGTGTTATTGCATCAGACCTCAAATTCGTAAGATCAAAACTCTAGTGCGAGTTGCACCAAAGACAACTTCTTTTTAAAAGGAATTTGACTTTGAGAATACAGCCCCGTGTTTGAATATCAAGTTGAAAGGGATTAATCACGGAATCTAGAGCAGACCCTCGCATACTAGAGAAGGCGCCCATGCAGGCAAGACAGACAGTTCATCGAGCGATAGATCTGCTAAGAGTGTTGAGCCGAAAGTCTATCAGCATCCTTCATACTAGTGATGACAAGCCCCGTCAGGGTCGATGAAAATTCCCAGCGCTTGGGAGTCATGTTGCGTCGTAGAGAGAGGATGCATTCGCAAAATAGTTTAGTGTCCATGAAGCGCAACCACTTTCTTCATGCAATTCAACAAGAAGAAAGTCAGACTGATTGGTCTGGAGCTGTTGGCCAGCGTCATCTTTTCCGATTTTCGATTTAGAGTCTACTTTTATCATTCGCCAGGAGTTCGGTATGTAAGCCAGTGTCAGGCCAGCACTGAAGATTCATTTCAAAGTTGCCAGTAGGTGGAATATAACTTTTGCAGGCATAACTGGTAATGTGCCATTGGCGCGACAACACGACGACAGATAGCAGCTACGTTGGGTTGTATTTTGTTGTTAGCCAATGTGTGATAAAAGTTTTTTTTTTAAGATGTATTCGCCATTCTGCCAGAAAGGGCCATCGCCAAAGCTTAGTGCAACTCTCACAAAAGCTTCACTGACCTGTTAGTTGACTTGTGAATATGCCATCGCATCGGTGCTTCTTCTTAAAGCAACGAGACCTTCTTAACAGTCAGATTGAGAAATGTAATGCCGCCGTCATTACCTATTCATCTTTTGAAATTAAAATGCCCCTCCTCTCTTCCTCTCTGTGGAAAGGAAGCTCATAAATCCTCGATGTAAAAAAACATTTTTTTTTTCGGTTTCACCTGTCAATTGCACACACTCTCCAAAAAAAAACACAGATTCCCACACGAACATGCCAATTGCCACAAAGCAACTCCCTCGATAGAAAAAAAAGGCGATCCTTATCAAAACACGGTGTAATTTTCTTTTGATAACCTCTCCCCTTGACTTTAACACCCTTGGGTAGGAAAAACGAAAAAAAAACATCTCAAAAAACATCCACCCATCCAAAAACAAGTGCGAAAACCTAAAGCCGTATTTAATCCACAAAGGAACATATTCTCTGCGAAAAAGCCAACAAATCATTGTTGTCATTTGGAGTTGAAAGGTACTTTAATCCAATCCACCACCCCGGTGTAGAATGCCACGATAGTAGATGCATTGACAATCCACCCCCGATTTTGACATACGTACAAAACAAGGACTCTGCCAGTTGTACTCAAACACCCTGTGTACGCTCTGAAAGAGTACTCTTAGTCTGTGCCGGTGTCTCTCGTGTCTGGACTCAACTGACTGAAAGCATCCGCTGTCCGATTGTTAGTAGCCGACGGGAATCAAGGAAACAACTGAGATAAAATGTGCGCATGGCTACCAAGGGTAACCACCTCCTCGCGCGAATTTCTTTTCGGACAGTATTCAGATGGTTGCCGAGCGATTTTTGACTCCTGCACGTTTTCAGTGACGCCACCCCCACTGTACATAAGAGAGAAAGTCCATATGAATCCTGATGGACTTTAGAACGGACAAATTTAAAAGAAAAAAAAAACACATCACCAACACATAATGAAACAAACAACATGTCCCTATGTATTGAGTATACAGACCCCCCCTTTTTCGGTGGTAATCTTGGCACTCATTGTAGTAGGTCAACAAACTTCGCACTGCCAAAAAGAACCGAAAAAAGCAAAACAAGAAACTTTCCAGACAAAAGTAAAACTCTCGGTGGAAAATTATTTAGCTGCCCCCTATACAGCGCGCAAAATTCTTCGTTTTCCATGGCGAAGAAAAAATAATCAACAATCGCCATTACTGTAGTTAAAATCAATTCCCCGAAAGTCGTTAGCAGGTACCTACTACGCAGCTCTTTGTGTCCTGGAATTGCACATGCAAATCCTGCAAGTGAACGTCAATTTATTCGTATTTTTCTTTTAGATAGGGAAACCGTTATATTAAATTAAGAAAACTCTGATTAATGTATGCACTTGACAGACACTTAGCTCGTGGCATAAAGGATTCCTGTCTGTTTTTTTCCCCCGCTCGTGAGATATACACGGCTGTCCTTAGACGTAAGGAATAATTCATTAAATTGATAATGTCAGTGGTATCTGAGGACGACAGGTAATTTTTTCATGTGAGTTTCCAATGAATTTTCAGTGAATTTTTTTGGTTACCATTTTCCACAAATTCAATTCGAATTCTGAAGTCAGTTGATGACGATAATTATGCTTGTGTACGAGTATTTATCCTGGAGGATATGTTGGTGTGGAGTGACATGTGTGTTCTCTTACTTTCAAATCAATTATTTGTGAAGGGAACATTTGCGAATTTCTTTTTGAAAACAGCTCAACTGCAGTTTAGGAAATTATTTTTAAAAAGTTAAACTGCTGAGCAGTTCTGTCAATTAGTTTATCATTGCTTTGTGTTTTACTGTTTTTTCTGTGACTGCTCTGTTTTGGTTCTCCTGCCTAAGAGTCAACGAAGTGAGCCGTCGAACTAATCGCCAAGGACGTCCAAAATAGGCGTTGAATGATTAATATCATAGAGGTGACCCCAAAGGATTATATTCAGGTGGTACTCGCAGTGACAATTCACCCGTGGTCTTCTCGACAGTAGGGCACGGGAGCCAGGAGTCGGTAGATCCTTTAGTTGCAATGACTTCAGTTACTTTTCTACGACACACATACTTGAATTATGGAGAGAGTATCGAAGAGGCTCACCCTGTTACGATTGAACTCCTTCAGAAGGGACAGGTGGTAAGTCAGACTCTTGTTTTTGGCGGCTTGTTCCGGAAAATCGAAATTGTTAAACTGTCAGTCAACGAAGTGGCATAATCTGCAGGACTACCGTGTAAAGATCACTTGGAGTGAAGAAAAAGGCGTTAGACAGACAGAAGATGCGAGTACTTCAAGACCTACAGCGACAACAGAAAAGAGAATAGTTCGCTGATCGAGCTCTTGGAACTGAAACTACATGCTATTTTTTCCATCAAGAATAATAGGATTTCTTCGCGCAAGATGACCGGATGAAACCGGTCTGGTGGGGACAAATCAGATGACGTGGTCAATCCTATCAACAAAAACTAAACATGCGATGAATGGACAACAATGTCCGAATAAGGGAGGTGTAACAACCAGCACAGCTCATAATTCTGGTGGATAGAAGTCAGTTGATGCGGTCGAATTCACCACGAGAAATAACCCTAATAGTGGCTTTCCCCGCGCACGAGGTCTGTAACCGGTGCTGCAACCAGCAAAATTTTGAGTTCGGGTACGGAATTTGGGAAAGAGACGAGACCGGCGCACCTATTACAATACTGCTATCAGCTCTCTGATGCTTCGAATGGGAAAGACAATAACAACAGTCTGAACTACGCTAAATGCAAACACTGAATGGCTAAGCAAGTGTGTGTCGAAAATCTCCCTCAGGGTATTAAGACTTTTGAGGTTTTCAGGCGTCTTCCTGCTGACCTAGGCCATCCAACGAGTGATGTGTCTTCATTTCCAGAACCCTGAACTCTACACTGATAAGTGCAAAATCACTTCTCATACGGAAAGCATGAATTGGAAAAACAAGGGCGGCTTCAAAGCTTCTGTCGTGACCATATAATCTACGAGTATGTATGACTAGCTAGGTACTGCATCTTGGAAGGGTTACTTTCCACTTTATTTTCAAACGAGTGCAGATAAGAGACGAACATCCCAGTATCTGCTACTGCATCCATATTTAGGTGGCTGAATATAAAACTGAAAGTATTAGAGGAGGTCAGAAATTTAAAAACGGATGCGGATGTAACCGCGGAAAACTAACTGAAAACCTAATACTGGCATACATGCAGAACAGTAGACCAGTAGAGCAATACTGGCCTACGTCGTCATAAGGTGCACAGACTAGGAAGGGATTTAAAAATCTGACGACCCTGCGAAACGATTATAGGACCACGATCTTCGGAACTGAATCTGTAATATTCCGACCCTTAACAGCTAGCACCTGCAACAAAGCAAACAGAACCAATATTCAAGAAGTGCTATGGAATGGACGGACAAAAAGAGGATAAAAAACTGTAATACTTACTATGGAGAATGTTACAGACAACCGACTCGACAAGGACAGCAGTCACAGAGTTTACTTGAATTCGGATAGTTGTAGATAATTCGCAGTAAGAAGAAGACTTAGGGAACACGTCTTGAGCTTCAAATGTCTGACGACGATTCGGGTCAATTTGCCAACATAAGCCTCATAAACGCTACCTCCGACAGAAGAGAAGACGATCTTACCCAAGACTGCTTCAACGAGATTCACGATAAAACCTACGAACGATGCCCTAAATACGACGTCAAAACCGTCCTTGGCGATTTTAATGCCAAGCTAGGCAAGGGCACCTTTGGTAGTACAGTGGGGAAGTACAGATCCCACACCATCATCTCCGGAAACGAGCAAAGGCTTATGGATGTTACGACGGGACGTCATGTAATTATAGCCAGCACACGGTTTCCACACCTTGACATCCTTAAAGGAGCCCGACTCTCTCATGATCAAGAAACCGCGAACCAAATTGATCATATTGCGATCCTCAAGTATTTTAGATCTCCGTACATTTCGAGTAGCCAACATCAGCTCGGGTCATTACCTTGTGTACTCGTGCGGATATCCGTAACAACCCAAAACTAACGAAACATTATTTTGAGGATGTTCAATGTCAAGCGGTTGCAATCGCAAGAGACCGCCAGGACCTTTTCCGATCAAGTTTCCCTTAACCTCTCGAGAAATCCAAAGCCGCCAGTATCGAACCTATCAAACCAGTGGCATCATTGCCAAAGATAAAACAGATAGGCAGACTCTGTGGTACTGGATTTCAACCCGCCCCAACAAAGAAAGCTCTCAAAGGCTGAATCATTCAGCCTGGACGAAGAAAGTCAACATTTCCGTCCACCCGACCAAGAAAAAATCACGATAGTTATTTCCAAACTTAAATCAAACAAAATTGCTGGACCTGATGTCTTAACTGTCGAGTTGCTTAAAGCAGCACACCACCTCATACACCAACTCATCTCCAAAATCTGGGTCCACGAAAATATGCCCGACGAATACAACCACAACATTGTTTGTTCGATCCAAAATAAAGGAGATCCTCTGATCTACGTCAACTACAGGCGATAAGTCGCCTGGTCATCGCATATAAAATCCTATTTGCCGTATTACGTGAACGCTTAAGACACTTCGGCAACAATGAACATCATAGATCAAATGTTCACATCGCGGTAGGTCTTGGAAGAAACCCAAAAGTTACCTCCTCTTCATCAATTTCAAAGCTACTACAGAGACATCTAATCAACCTAATGCCCAGTTTTGGGCCTACTTCATTCGACTAATCAGGATGAGAATGTTCAGTTTGTTCAGTTACTCGGATATGCAGACAACATTGACATGAGGAGGGGAGAACGCAGCGAACTGTCAGTTAAGCGTTTGCAACTGAAGTGGGGAAGATGATTTTAGCGGTCAACGAGGGAAAACTGAAGTACAAGTATTTTCAGCCAGCAAAGAAAGACACACAACATCGACGCCCAGGAAAAAACTTCACTATTGGCAGATACAACTACTTTTACATTATCTACCGCGGCTCCGCTATCAACTTCGATAAGAATAAGGACGAACGTCCTAGTCCGTAAAGCTTTCCACTCAAACGCAGTAGAGGACAACCTCATCTTAGAAGGCGCATAGAAGTGAAATGGGAACTCAGCCAACTTTCTGTGCGCAACTGGAGGCAGCTGACAAAAAGTCGTGCTACGAGTAGTTGAGGCCATGGTCCTTCCCAGACTGTAGCGGTATCTACTGACTTCACTGAGGTTGGAAAGAATGAGAAGAATGTTTGACCTTCATGTGAGAAAAACTGCTTTGGGAATACATCCTGTGTCCTAGGTGGAATATGTCTACCACCGCAGAAGGTCCTACGAAATTGCGCCTCTAAACCTTGTGGGCAGAATTGGAGGAATACACTTTGGGCATTTTCGTAGAAATTAATAGCATCCTTGACAACGCAACTTTTGACGACATGTGTATATCGACCAGACAACATAGCGTAGACGAATTGTAAACTGGTTGCGGATTTTGACTGCGTTAATATGTGATGAAGGTGATGAAGAGGCTTACCCCGTGCTCGGAACAGCTTTTAAGCCTGCATTCGCGCATATGAGGATCATGTAGCTGTTCTGTCTGTCATATCATGTCTAATGACTTCATGTTTCAAACGAGGGCAGCGCCAGACATAATCAACGATTGGCGCATTATAAATGAGTTTTCGGTCAATCCTTTCAAAACTTCATTAGAAGAAGGAACCTAACTGGATTTACTCCTGTAGTTCTCTAAAAATACCACTAGAGGATAGTAAATTTCTTTCAAGTAAACGCGTCGAGAAGAGGTCTGCTTCTGGTATTGTTAGGGGGCATTTGGGAAGGTACAGAGCTTATCAGTAAATAACTCTTTCTTTGGATCACTGCTGCTTTCACCGAACTGCAAAGAACGGGTCGTCCCAGGAGTACTACTTGTAGTATGTCCATGTGATTAGTGCAGAAAGTTCTTAGGAGCGCCTGACCAGATGTGAGAGTTGTACTTCAATTTTGGACGGAATTTCTTACATATTGAGACCAGATTAGAGCGGGAAAAGTATTTACGTATGTACGAGTATATGTATCACAGCATTTTTGGCGACATCGACATTCCAACGAAGGTTATCATTGAGAATGGCTTTCGCCAGGATTGTATAGGTTTCAATTTTTATGCCATCAAACTACCACCGGTGGATCTGTTACAATGAAAACCGCACTGAAGGTCATCGAGAAGTGACGGGACAGGCTGAAAAAATACGATTTTCTATTTTCTCGAAAAGAGTCCTAAAGAGCAGGACTGATGAAAAGCTTACACAAAAATTAACCAACGCGACGTGACAAAAGAGTTTTGCTACAATCTGGACATATTGATATTGAGCAGTCCAAAGAACTGACAGCTGGAATGGCATTAATGAAAGAATTTTGGAGAATGTCTAATGTTTTTGAAATACAACTGTTATATTTTCACTTCGGCATACGGTTGTATTGGAACTGCACACGTTTCAGAAAGTTGTAATCATTTCCGACGCGGTTAAAATTGTTTGGGCTTTCCCCTATCGGGTTGGTTTCGTAAGACCGAAAAAGGTTTTCTAATCCTTGCACGCTTACCACATTTTCCTTTGGTTTCTCCCTCTTCATCCGCCCACAGAGAATAATATACGAATATGTGATCATATCAGAAGCGTCATCCACGTCGATATCAATGAAACGTAATGGACAGTTCAATTTCGTGAAAAAGCTGCTGAGGCCACTTCAGTTGACTCATCGTATTGCCAATTCAATTTCAATGATGTATTTACTTGTCAAGGTGAGAGGTTACAAACAAGGCCAGAGTGTTGACCGCGTATCTATCAACGTCAGGGGCTCCTGAAGGCTCATTTATAATCTGGGTTAAGTTGTTTTCCACACCGAACATCTGAACCTACCGTCCTTCATATAACCTTTTAGAAGAGTAATATTGTTCTTTCTGATGTGATCTGAATGACACCTGTCATTGATAGGCTACCTCATGGTTATTCCGCCTTTTTTTGATCATTCCCGTTTCTTTTTGAGTTATGTTTAATTTAGTAAACTAAAATAAGTAGTTTTAATATTCTTTGCAACATCTGGCGACGAGGCGAAATTGACTATGGACCCAGCAATAATGGAACGAATTTTCGACCAGCAAAATAAATTGTTGGAAAATATTCTCAAGTCGAATGCAGAGCACATGGAGAGAATTATAAAAATACGTCCAAGTCAACCAGTTCTATCCCACAGTTTCGGCCGTTTTCGCTCGAGAAAGAGACATGGGACAATTATATGTTCCAACTACAGCAGCATTTTAAGGCCAACGTGGTAGAAGATGACACCCTTAAGAAGACACACTGTCTGTCAACTTGTGGAAACTATATCAACGAAGTTCTTTGAAAGCTATTCGAGACCACCGATGTGAGTATACACACATTTAAGGAATTAACAACTAAATTAACACGTCATTTCCAAATTTCTGAGACAGAAAATGTCTCCGGGTCAAACGTACGCTGACTGGATAGCCGATTTAAGAGGAATAGCCAGAGACTGTAATTTCGTGTGTGTGAAGCAAGGCTGTGGCACATCATACGCCGACAGTATGATACGGGACATGATTGTCTACTACACCCCACACGAACCCGTCCGTATGGCAGCAACCCAGAAAAAAGACCCCTCTCTGGAGGAAATTGAGGAACTCGTAACAGCGTATGAGTCAATCCAGATGGTGACGGAAATTTTAAAGGGAAATATTGTTTCGACAGCATCAGCTATCAGTAGAGGTCAATCAACTAATCAATAAACGGAGACAACAGGCACAGAGTAAGTCTAATGAACATTTCCTTACTAGGAAATCTTGAGCGGCATGTTTAATTCACCATGATCGTGACCAATGTAAACACCTGCACTCCATATGCAACAGCTGTCAGAGGCGGGGGCATATAAGTAGTGTGTGCAATGCTAGAAATAGGTTGTCACATGCTCATATTAGGCCTGTAAACGGGAATCGCACCAACTCATACTATTGCCGAAAGACCGCAGACAGTACTCACTCAATCAATTAGGTCGTCGAAAGTCGTATCGACGAAGTTTCGTCAACCAGTGGGAAACTGAAATGAAAGGGCGTCAAATTTTCGTGTCACTTCACGTAAATCAGGAACCAATGGTCTTTCAGAAAGACACTGGAGCCACTTGTTCGCGGCTTGCAGGGTACCAGGCTCTTGGTAATCCTCACTGCGAACCCACGCACCACTCTCTAAAGACGTATGGTGGCGTCAACGTACCAATCAAGGGGGTGATGGAAGTATCGGTTTGCTGGAAAAACAAGACTTGCAACCTGTCACTTTTAGTACGCAACAGTCATAAAGGTGCCAACATAAAGGGGTTAGATTGGTTCGAGGCGTTTGGGTTTTCAATAAATTTCTCGAAGACGGAATCAATTATGCAAATGGTAATCGAGTCGAAGGAGATACTTGCCGCCGAGGCAAAAATTATCTGTTAGAGGCACGAGACTGTCTTTAGACCAGAACTGGTTTGCAGTAAGGTCTTTGTCGCTCATCTAACTCTCAAGCCAAATAGTCAGCCGAATCATCGTCCCTTTTGGCTTGAAAGAAGGCATACGATCTGAAATTGAGCGTTTACGACGATTAGATATTCTCCGACCAGTCGAGACCGGTCAATGTGTAGCACCCATTGTCGTCGTGAAGAAAGCAAACAGTAGCCTACGCACCTGTGGTGACTTTAGAATAACTATCAATCTACAATTGGAGATTGACCGTCATCCTATTCCAAGAATACAGGAATTATTCCACAATATTCAAGATGGACAATATTTTACAAAAGTTGACTTGTCCGACGCGTACCTCCAAGTACCTTTAGATGAAGAGTCAAAGAAGCTCTGCGTCATAAGCACCGAATTCAGACTCTTTGAATATCAACGTTTACCTTTTGGAACTTCCAGTTCCACAGGAATATTTCAACGATACATGGAACAGCTGACATCTGACCTCAAGTTTTGTACGTCATAGATAGATAGATTTTGCTGAGCACTTGCAAAATCTCCAAACCCTATTGAATGGAGGGCCAAAAAAGCTTCGAGAAGATGAAATTTTCTTATTGCCTTATTTTCGCAGAAGACTTTCTATAGAATTATTTAATAATGTTCTTCTCTTCCACAGTGGAAACCGTAGAGTAGTTGTACCCCGGCAGTTGCAATCCAAAGTATTGACGATGCTTCATCAGTGTCACTGGTGAGCCACCCGTACGAAGCAAGTGTCTCGTCGATACTGTTGGTGGCCCAACATTGAGAACGACAACACCAAAACTGTATCACAATGTACCGCATGTCAGACCAACGCCAACAACTCGCCAAGAGAGTACACCAGCTGGCCGTCGACCGAAGAAGTATGGGAGCGCGTACATATCGACTTCGCTGATTGTGCTTGACTCGAAATCTAAGTTTTAGTACGTTTTCCGTATGGCATCTACCACATCACAAGCAACGATTCATGCTTTACAATCCATTTCGCAACACGTTAGTGTCCGACAATGTACCCAATTTACTTAGGTTGAGTTCCAGCAATTTTGCCGAAGTAACTTTTTTCAACACTTGGCACCAGCGCCATTCAACCCAGAGTCCAACGACGCAGCTGAAAGGATAGTACGTACGTTCAAAACAGCTCTTCGAAAAATTTTGCAAGACACACCACGGTGGGAAGATGGGCTGTTGGTCTTTTTGTAGACATATTGATCTACACCAGACGACAGTGGGATCTCACCAGCAGAAAAACTCCAAGGAAGATCTCATCGCACAATTCTTTCAGCTATGTTTCCAGAACCCAAGAAAGCTATGGACCAAATCAAAACTAAGTTCTATGTGGGCCAACCAGTTTTCACACGACAGTTTCAAAGGAAGGAAAAGTGGATAACGGGAGTCGTAACGAAGAACCTAGGCAAAAGGATGTATTTGGTGGAAAGAATGGTTGTAACAGTCCCTTGGATCTGGTTTCGGACATTAATTGGGATCTCAACTTACTGAGAAACTGGTTTGCTGAACATATCTTGGCGATAAGCTCTAAAACGAAAATAATGTTTTTCAGTTTATCATCCTTACATAACTTAGATGCAAACGTGTATTTTCATGCACCCGAGTGCCAAAGATACAAACTGTCCGTTTGTCATTGTGCGGCTGGTATTTCTTCTAAATCTTTTTGTAGCAAATTGAACTGCAGTGACAAATGTTTTTTAATTGAGAAAGTTAATGAATTTAAATACTTGGGACTCACTATTGATTCTAGAATGAGCTTTCTGAATCATGCTGAAACATTGAGAAAGTATTTTCGATGGACTCTCAGACACTTCTTTTATTTGCGTAATATCTGCTCGAATACACTCCTGAAAACAATCTATTATGGAATATTTCATTCTAAGTTGCAATATGGAATCGCTTGTTGGGGAGGTGCATATTTTAATAAAATTCAACCCTTGTTAACCTTGCAAAAATATGTAGTAAAAATTATATGCCGTAAACCTGGCAGACATCCTAGTTATCCTTTGTTCTGTGACCTGAAAATTCTTCCAGTTCGTCATTTATATTGTTTTAAGGTTTTAAAAGCTTTCTTTATGAAGTCTGGTAGTCGTAACTTTCGTTTAATATCATCTTATAATCTACGTGGAAACTTGTCTAATATGTTATCTGTACCTACTTTTCGTACCACTGCTTATCGTAATTTTTACTCTATTTTGTCGGTTCGCTTATTTAACAAACTTCCTCACACAATCAGGGCAATTTCAACATCTGGTTTGTTTATAAAACATTTAAAACGTTGGCTCCTCCAATTTAACCATGCTAGTCTAGAATCATTCATTCACTGATGCTCGACTTCTGACATTCTGGTTAAACCTTAGCTCACTGTTGTATTCATCCTTTTCCTATTTAGCTATCTAACGGATGTATTTTTTTTCTTAAAACAAAAATGTTTTTGTTGTATTCTCTTATGCTTCATGAACTTTTTCTTACACATTTTTATATTGTTTAAAATACTTCAGTCTTATATTTGCTTCCTACAGGGTCACCCCACCTAAAAAATTTAATTTTATATTGTTAAAGTCCTTTGAAGTGACATTCAACACTATTTTCTTTACTTCTGTAATCTAAAATACAGAATGTCACCAATCTCCTTATTTCTATTGCTCTGCATATAAGGTTTTTATTTATTTATTTTAAGAATTGTGAATTATAATGAATTTATAAGAAGAAATAAATTATATCAATATCAATATCAATATCAATCAGAAACTCCAATTTACATCGGCGTCACCAGAAAGACAAGATTCATCCATTCGTGACAGTATCGAGCAAAGTAAGCACCCGTACTAACCCAGGGGTCAATGAAGCACCATCAAGCAATGACAACAATAATTTCAACGAATCCGACATTTTACTTCTCCCAGACTTGCCACCTACCAACATCACTTTGAATTCACCTGAGCCGAGTCCTACTTCCAGCGAAAGAGCCAGTCCAAGAAACACAGTAGCTGGCTCTACAGTAGTTTCAACACCAGAACGATCTGAACGTCTACGGAATAAACAAATCAGATTCAATCAAAATTAAGTCCGAGGGAAACTGATGTGATCTAGCAGCATTTGCTCAATCTACCAACCACTGACGTAACTTTCTGACCACATCTTCCAATGACAATGACACCTGTCACTGATAGTCTACCTCATGGCAGGGCAGCACTTACTCCTTTTGAATTATGTTTAATTTAGTAATCAATAAAACTACTAAAAGAAGTAGTTTTAATATTCTTTACAACACTTTCAAAAGATTTTCTTATGAAATACGCGCTCAAACAATTAATAGGTGTGCACTGCCTCCAAAATCGGAATAACAATGGCGAGCAATTAGTCCATATTAACAAGATGCTATGAACTTTGGGTTTACAGTATGCGACTAAGGTATTCCTGGACTTGCACAACGAATTGCACTTTGATCCATTCAAAGGATCCAGCTGTCTATAAGCACGTTTCTCCTCTCTGATTTCAGGACTCATCAGAGCCACTGTCTCGATAGTAAAATAAAAAGGTAAGTAAACGGTATTGCCTTTGTGTTTCGGAGACATCTCAATGCCAATTAATTCTTGTTAACTTAAACGTTCCTAACACTGCAAAGCTGATATGATTGTTTCTGACATGTCCGACACTGACTCTTTGCAATGCAAATTATAGCAAATAATTACTTCTGCACGTCAAGGAAATGGTGTTGGTCAATAAATCACAAAGGTGAAATACGTCACATTTTACTGTTTATTTTCAAATTGGACTTCCACATGCCATTTAGATTAATCATCTCGCGATAGCGAAGTGCGCGTGTTCAAATCGCTTAAAGGCGAAATCAATTTCCATACTCATGCATATTCATACTTATAGTAAGTTACCAAATAATAAACACCCACACTGTAAGGCAATTAAAAAAAATCGGCATTCAACTACTATACAATACTAATTGAATGTTATTGGAACCTGTTTTAGACAGCTTCCCATCACCTCTCACTGATCTTCTGGAAACTTGTCGTGGTTCTGTTTACTAACAAACAATCTCTAAAGTGGCTTAGATAACTTTTAAGTGGAGTTAGGCCTCAGAATGCGGTGTACACTCGAAGTCAACCAACTTAAACTAGCGAATAGATTTGCAGACAACGGCAAAACCAGTTGTACGAGGTGTTATTTATCGTTATTTCTTAGATTTTGAATCTAAAGTTAATGGATGTAGTGTGCTTGTATTCAGATAAAAAATCTTTTGGATGTCGTCACGACTTCGAGGTATTTTTATAGTCACTCAATAAAACAACAAATGATGTCAGAAGTGTGGAAATTCTTTCGATGTTAGTTGAATGCACCATCGTTCATGTGGTACTGTCCTTAATTTATTGTAAGTGCTTCAAGCATTTTAGATATCTTACCTCAATTGCGTCTGCAATGGATTCTGATTGAATAACTGGTTGCTGAATTCTTCCAATTACATGAAATGATATAAGGCTACACAAGTATGATTCCGAACTGCTCGAAAGCAATATCCTTTTCCTCGCTTATAATTCTGAGAACATCTAATGACCTACGAGTGAATTCTGTGGTCTAAAAATCTATCACTAAAAGAACAAACAAACTCCTGAAGATTCACTTTTCGATTTTATCTTATTGTGGACGTGTAAATGTCGCCCTTTTTCCAGCTGGAAAGACTGGTATTAAATAAAAAGTACCGGTCTCGAGGTTCCGAATGAAAGAACAACCCTAGCGATCAACTTTTATGTTGGTTTTATTGCTGATAGCTTCATCTAATGTATAGAACATTGAAATCAATGCCAGACCCTTCCCCAGCATTCTGGATGTCCAAACTTCCCGAGAAGCCAACATCGACTCGGCTCATTACCCTTTTGCAGCCAGTATATGAATGCGGATGTCACAGGTAAAACGGAGTCAAGTAAAATCACAAAAGTTCAATGATGGAAATCTATTGTACATTCTGTAGAGATGGCTAAAATGTTCGCTGATCGCATTTCCCTCAAGCGCTCTTAAAATCCTAGCCCCTATACGCAAACCGTATACCAACAATCGGAATATTGTCAACGGGCCATCAGAAGTTGCTTCTGATGTGTTTGGTTTCAAAGCGCCGCCGCCACAAAGAAACATCTGGATTGACAATGAATATATGTTGGTATATAAAGGGTTTTCCAATAGGGACTTGACAACTTTGAATTTAATTTGCGAACGCACTCTTTCACTAATCATCAAACTGTCACTGTCAATTTATTCAGTAAACTCAACATTTTCATCATGGTAAAGTACACGAACGAGCAACTTCTGCAAATTATAAAAATTTTCTACCGAATTTCGGAGTCGGTGACTGCAACTTTAAGAGCGTTAACTCAAATGTTCGGTCGTAATTCTCGCCCTAGTAGACAAACAATAACAAGTTTAGTGCAAAAATTTGAATCTACATATTCGTTGTGTGATGTTGCCGTATCAGTGAGATAACGGGTTGGTCGAAATGTCAAAAATATCGCTGCCGTACAGCCGTCCGTAGCAAACGATCCAAATCAGTCAATTCCACGGCGTTCTCAAGAATTGGGCATCGCTCAGACCACATTATTGCGTATTTTTTTGTAAGGATCTTGGTTTACACCCATACAAGATCAAGCTGACTCAAGAATTGAAGCCGATGGACCATTTGAAGCGACGTACGTTCTCCGATTGGGTTCGGAAGAAGATGAGCCAAGATGATGAATTTCATCGCAAAATCATCTTCAGTGACGAAGCTCATTTTTGGCTCAATGGGTTCGTCAATAAGCAAAATATGCGTTATAGGTCGGGTGAAAATCCACATGTGCTTCACCACTTCATCTCCAAAAAATAACTGTTTGGTGCGGTTTGCATGCCGTTATTGGGCCATATTTTTTCGTCGACGATAACGATCGTCACGTTACTGTGAATGGTCAGCGTTATCGCGCCATGATCACCCATTATTTTTGGCCCGAATTGGAAGATATGGACTTGGACGACATATGGTTTCAGCAGGATGATGCCACAAGCCACACAGCACACGCTGCAATCGATTTATTGAAGAGTAAGTATAGTGAGCGTGTTATCTCAAAAAATGGGCCAGTCGATTGGCCGCCTCGTTCGTGCGATTTAACGCCGCTTGACTATTTTCTTTGGGGCTACGTTACGTCATTGGTTTATGCCAACACGCCGACGACGTTAGAAGAGCTCAGAGCCAACATTGAACGCGAAATAGAGGCCGTTGCGGCCGAAATGTGTGGCCGAGTCGTTGAAAATTGGGTCCAACGAATCGACCGCTGCAAATGTGCCCGCGGTGGCCATATGAACGAAGTCGAGTTCCATTCATAAATGTTTTGATTGTACTTCAAGCCGATAGTAAATTTTTTGAAATATCTCAAATGCTTTGCGTTTTATTTAAAAAAAAAAAAGTTGTCAAGTCCTTATTGGAAAACCCTATATAACTCCGTAAACTATTGGAATTTTAAAATTTTCTCTTGAGAATATACCACCTTGATCAAAAATTAAATATACAAGTTTATTCATCTAAATCTATATAGTCCCCTTCAAAATAATCCCCATCGACTGCAACACACTTATGCCAGCGCTTGATCCAATCCTCGAAACATTTTTTACATTCGGTTTTCGGTATGTCCATCAGTGCTTCATTAGTACTTCCTCTCGGCTGCTGAAACGCGTTCCCCGTAGTGGTTTTTTAACTCAATTGCACATAAAGAAGTCATAGGGAGCCATATCAGTTGAATTCGGTGGCTGTTGGATGGTATTTTTTGCATTTGTCGTCAAAAAATTACGAATAATCATGGCACTGTGCGACGGTGCGTTATCATGGTGCAAAATCCACGAGTTTTCTGCCCACAATTCTGGTCTCTTTCGGCGAATTGCTTCACACAACCGTCCCTATAACGCCCAAATAATACTCTTTGTTTACTGTTTGGCCTTCTGGCAAAAATTCATGATGCACTACACCGTTGTAATCCATGAAAACCGTGAGCATTGCCTTCTTTTTTTCACTGAAATCGACGTGGTTTTTTTGGTCTCGGCTCATTTGGTGAACGCCATTCACTTGCCTGATGTTTGGATTGCCTGTCGTACTCATAAACCCACGTCTCGTCTCCAGTAATGATCCTTATGATGAATGTGGGATCGGATTCAACCTTGCTTCATGTTTATGATGATGTGGATAAAGCATGCGATTTGCTCGAGTTGAGTGTGTCTTTTCCCGCCGAATTCTTTGTTCAAAAACCATTTCTCCACAACAATCGTTACCTTTACTATCTGATACAGCTGTCATTATGATGGTCAACCAATAGAGGGTCTCGTTTCCGACATTTCATCACTTGGTTTCTTAAATGCGTACTAAAGGGTCCGCCATCTAACGTTCTTTTTTTTCAACTAGGGCTTATTTCGTGAATGGTAACACTTAGCTCATGTCTGATTTGACAGATAATTAGTTTTGTCCTTCCGGTTAATAATGGAAAATAATTTCATTCAAATGGCTGCCTCGGCTGGCCATGCAGTAGCCTACACGATCGGTCCAATTTTTAAGCACATTATCGATTGTGTGCAGCTGTATTTCACCAATGGCTTCACGAATATTGTCCTTTAAAGCGTCAATTGTCTCTGGCTTGTCGGCGTAACACTTATCTTTTACGGCACCCCACAAATAATAGTCCAACGGTGTCAAATCGCAGCTCCGAGGTGGCCAAACGACATCAGCTCTGCGGCTGATAATGCGATCTTCAAAAACATGGCGCAAAACATCGAGTGTAGCTTCGACTGTGTGGCACGTAGCGCCGTCCTGTTGAAACCAAATGTTACCAATATCCTCCTCTTCAATTTTTGTGAACAAAAATTCGTTCAACATGGCCCGATAACGATCGCCATTGACTGTAACGGCCACTCCTTGCTCATTTTCGAAGAAAAATGGCCCAATTATGCCTCTGGACCAAAATCCGCACCAAACAGTGACTCGTTTTGGGTGTATCAGCTTTTCAATGTATGCGTGCGGGTTTTCTGTGCCCCAAATGCGACAATTTTGCTTGTTTACATACCCGCCAAGATCAAAATTAGCTTCATCTGAAAAGATGATTTTTTTGGCAAAATCGGCATCTTCTCTAAGTCGATCGCAGGCCCACTTAGCGAAGCGAAAACGCATTGGATGGTCAGTTGGCTTCAACTCCTGAACCAATTGGGCTTTGTATGGCGTCATACCAAGGTCTTTATGCAAAATTCGTCTCAATGATGTCTCCGAAATGTTCAATTGTTGAGAACGACGGTGAATTGATGTTGATGGCGCTTCACGCACACTTTCTGCCACAGCAGCAATATTCTCGGGTGTACGCACTGTTTTTGGCTTTTCACGCTTTGGTTTATCGATGAGGATGCCAGTTTCTTTCACTTTTTTCACAAGATAACGAACATACGGAGCTGACGGTGCTTCTCTTCTTCCAAAATCCGTACGCAATTTTTATCGACTTAGCCTTGCCATAATACGTTTTCATGTTCGAAGTTTTTGTCCGTTACAGACCAACGTTGCAGCTTGCAATATGTGAACTTCTCGAGCTCTAACATGAATATTTCTGTTAACTTCGGGATCACTCCTCCGCTACATTTACTTCAATAATGCTGTACTTTGGTACTTTCTCCTTTCTTCCTTGTGGAGTCACCAGATGTTCGAAAATTCAATTTCTCTCTTAATATCTGACAAGCTGAAATATTTTCGAATTATGATCAATGATTTGATTATTTCTTTAATAAAAGAAAATCTATTCATTTGTTTTATTATTAATTTCTGCTCGCTGCTATCCCTATTCATTTAATTAATTTTATGATTTTTTTTTTTTTTACAAAGAAATTAACACTCAAGAGGGTATTGTGACTACTCTTAAAATGCCGGAGCACGTCTTAAGTTTTTCGGAAAATTGGATAGAGAGAGAGAGAAAGATATTTGGATTCAGTGGTTATTTCACTCCATGGGTGACATCCAACATTTAATGCGGAGACTAAATTATTAGTGTAAATTGAATTGATGTTGTATTTAGGCAACCATTCACCTCACGAGATTTTAGTTGCCTGAAAAAAAGTCCTTTCGGTCACGGCTGGTATTGAACCCCGAACCATCCGATTGGGAGGCCAATACTCTACCACTTGAGCCACGGCCACCCACAATCAGTCTGTTTCGTTAACTGCTTCAGAATTTGGTTACAAAATATCTAGCAGATAAACGTAAATCGAAGAAAAGCTTATAAAAAAAAGTTCTAAATTATCACAAGTCGGACTACCTCCGTTGGTTATTGATATTTTTTCTATGGATGGGATAGAGGCTAATGATAGGCCTGATTATATAAAGAATTTTCTTTTTTGTCTTCACTGAATTATCAAACCAAGGTTCACACTTGTACATATGGATGTATCCTGCCCAGGTATGGGCTATGAGAAATAACTATAAAATTACACTTGAGTATTAAGTTACGAGTATCTAAGAGCAATTAAAACGGTTAATTGTCATTGAAATTATTTTTCCTCTATGTTTATTCATTCCCCAGTAAAGATCAGATTTATTTATTTCACAATATACTGGTATTGTACGTATTGTAATTACGGATGTGAATACTCGTACATCGGCTAGATGGTGAAAGTGGTTGTTATGGCACAAAGGGGGGATTGGTTTTGTTGATATAACTGAGTAAATGAGAATAGTGTGAGGCTTATTTGCGGTTTTGTACGATCATCAGTTGCGGTATTCAACGAGGGCTCACACTGACAGGTTTTAGTTATAATTTTCCTGTTCAGGTTCAATGTCAAACCACGTAATTGAACTTGGGTATTGATTGCGAGTTAAAAAATAGATATTCCGGCTTTCTTGATCCAAATCAGAAATTTGTATTCTGCCTGATTGATTTTGTGTTGTATTTACCTTCTTTTACACTACGAGTATGTATGATTCTGCGATTTAAAGATAATGGTTTGGATGCATTTTGAAGAGTCATTATTTCCGCTGTCGTATGAGTTTTCCTTTCCGCAACTCTTGGATAAGATGATACGAGTATTAACCCTAATATTGGTTGTTAACACTTACAAACAGTACGAGTATTTATCAAATTTCATGTATCGTGTGGAGGATGACTCCTGAAAGGTCATCTCATCTGCAGCTGACGCGAAGCTCCATTCACAATTATACCGTATGTCACAGCTCTTTAAAAAGAATGCGGTCGTCAAAGGTTGTACGGCCCATGATATTAACTTCAAGGGGGAACGATTCCAGGGCAGAACCTAGTGTGCTGTGAAAGCTGTCAACTGCTAGTGAAAATAGCAGTGACATACCTATTTCGTGAAAGCTTATTACAAAACCGACTGACGCATAATAAATGATTGGCCTTATCATACCCGTGAAGACCCAGACGGCCCTTCTGAATATTTAGCTTTGTTGGAAAAACAGCCAAGGATGTCCTTAAGCACTGGTTGAGTAAGTGAAAAGAATAAAAAGTTTGAGGATTGATTGAAAGCCCATTTTTGGTACACCAATTATCAACTACATCTAGGATTCCCTGGGCTTTGGGATGAGCAATTTCTAGCCATGATCCGAAACACAAGACGACTCCCTGATGCCAACTCTACTTTACCACTGCCAACACATTTTGGAGTATTGGCCTTCCACAAAACTGCTCGTAGTTATTCATTCCCGAGTTGTCTGATCGAGTTAGGTTAGGATGGGTATACGGAGCTGAAGCCACTATATACCTGATCACACTTAGGTCTGTGTAGACCTATTGTGATGCCCGTGTAGGGGAAGGAATTTGATTGCAGTTCCTATTGTAGTTTTGGTTTCGGCTTTCCTTGAGCGTGTCTAAGCAATCTTGCCGCATCCGCGAATCTGAAAAGAGAGGTGATTGAGGCAGCAGTTAGCTTTGAGAGGTCGTGGAAGTAGTAACTTTCTAAGGTCCTTTGTCTCAAATTACTAGAGCTGGGACAGTGGCACAAAAAGTGAAAAGTGGAGAGTATCATCCCATGAGCTTATTCATACTATTCACACAGTCTCCGTAGAGCTCGTCATCGGTAAGGCGCAGCTTTATTGCGTGCGGCCCCAGAAGATTAAGGCCTGTGAGCAATCCAATAAGCTTAGGTAGTTCTGCTCTGCTTTTTGAGTGAATCTTACTTGTTCTGGATTTGTTAAGTTCCGGCCATAATTGGGTAGAGTTTTCACATGTTGTAAGGTTTTTCCACCTTTCTCAGAGTGCAAAATGGAAGTTTGATACTTTGATCTGCGAGGTTTCCTTTCTAGGGAGCATTGTTTTCTATCTAACTCGTTGCCACTCCTTTGCGGCCAGGGTCCCACCATAGCGTCACCTTATGCTGAATGCAATGAGCCTCAAGTGGTATCCTCGTGTAATATTGCCCAGTCTGGTTGCTTCCGCTACAGCCAATATATCAGCCTGGATGACACTGCTGTAGTCCGGCAAGCGATGTGAATATTTTTAGTTCCTATCTCCATTTTTGGTTCGACCTCGGGGTCGCTGAGGTTAGGAAGTAAAAATACATTAAGACTACGCTTCACTAATACACAAGTTCTGATCCTGCCTTTGTCTCTTGTATTAAGCGGAGCGTATACGGGTGTCCCAAGTCCACGAACCACGCCTTCTACAATCCATGGTTCTTGGATTAGTATAATGTCTTCTGCGTTTTTTGAAAGACGCAGAATGAGTGCGGTCAAAGCCTTTTTTGAGTGATGCAGATTAATCTAAAGAAACCGTATCATTGCAACAGTTTTCCAGAGTAGCCTCCACCACGGTGATGTGTGTTTGGTGGTGTCTCCGTTAAAGGAGCAAGAGGTTCCTTATCAGAATCCAGCTCATCCTTTTTGTATACCCTTAGATGTACAAACTCGAATCCGAACCGAATCGTGACTTTTGTCTGCGCTAGAGGGTTAAGGAACTCCTTATTGATCACGATCAACGCTCATCTATAAGAGCACCTTAGTTCCTCCAGTTTCGCGACTTTCCAGTCATTTGTCGGAAGGGTTGGGTTACTAAGCCTGATGATTTCCTGAATACTTTCTGGGGAGGAGGGTTCGACTGATATCCAGGCACGAGTTCGAGGTCTGCTTCGACCCTGAGTTTTGCATCTGGCTAAATCTCTCCTAAACCACCTATGGCCTTAGTGAAGTAATCAAGAGATCTCTGATTGGCACATGCGATGAGCTTGACGTGGACTTGGTGCCAGCCAGCATCGCTTGTGATGGGAGGTGGCCCGGGGATTTCCCGCATGATGGCCAAGAAGTTGCTCGAAAGCTACAGCTTTACCAGCTACCACCGTTCAGGTATTCTAGAATCGTCGGTATCGTTCCTATCGATTATCGCGATTATTATTGCGTCCTTTAGGACTTCATTGAAAGACCTCAGAGATGTGCTTTTGGATGACACAAGGGTTTTGGTGCTGTCAGTTTTAGGCTTGTTGGGAACCGGCAGGGTTTTCTCCTACGATCTCTGACGCTTGGACGAGTCTTTTGGAATTTTGGAAGCAGTGGAAGCAGTGGGTAATCCGTCTTTTAGGATGTTGTTAGCCCACTCAATCTTGCTCTTTATATCCGCACTTCTCCCAATCTCCGGAATAGATCCGAAGGTTTTGATGATGCGTGAAGCATTTCGGCGTCTTACGTAGAGCTCCTTAGATGGAGCTTGCCGATGCGTCTGAGCTCCAGAATCCTCCTTGGGGCGAGGAGTTTTGGTAGCAGCGACAAGTCCGTGGCCTGCCATGAACTTTCTGCTGCTAGAGGTCGAGGAAGTAAGGGTGAGGGGAGCATTCTTTGGTTTCAGGACTCGCCTGGAGTTTTTCTCATCATCTCAGCCAACCGCTCCCTCTATTTAGCACGGAGTTGAGGTCTATTTATGTTTAGGCGCTCCTCATCCTTCCGGTATAGATTAAAGAATATTCTTGGCTGGAACGGTGATGTCCATTCGCTCAACATGACCTAGCCTTCGAAGCCGATAAATTATGACTCTGCGGACAAAATAAAGGCGCTCTAAGGCCCGTAAAATTCGTTGATACACATATATTTTTCTCCAACTCTAAGGACACCTTGTTTCATTCTAGATAAGGTCCATGCTTCCACGCCATACAATAGGAATGGGGAAATATGATCCTATACCGTGCTTACTTCGATGTTCGTGAAAAGGGCTTATTTCTCACTTTTCGGTGAATGACAACAGTGATTCTTCGCTTCTTTACTATGTGTCATTGTTTAAATTTACAGCAGGGCCTAGATAGGCATCAAAGAAAAAAAAAACCAATAAGCCAAAAAAAGATGTGCACTCTGGCCTAAATTCGCGTTTAAATTTTTCATTAAAACCCAACGAGCACAGCTCGCTCTCAACAAATTGAATAAAATGATCAAATTCAAGTCGAGAATCCAGTGAAAAACACTCGCAGCCGTCGCCCGCACGTACAAAACAAAAAAAAAAACAAAGTCTGTTCCCACCCCTAAGCTATAGTCTCCTGTTGAGATACGCTGTTCGCGCCATATTGGTTGGGTGTACTTTCTTATGCTTTATTTTACCGCCACTAAACCGACCATGGCCACTTCTGTTTCAATGCTCCCAAATGCTTCAGTGACAGCTTGACAAATCCTTTTTTGCATCACATGCCTAAATAGCGGCACGTTTATAGATCAGGGTGTGTTCGGTTCGGCATTGTTATCCTACACAAATGGATGAGTTTAGCAGGGATGCCAAAACTTAAAATGACTCAAAATATTATAGTTCGCCTCTTTAAATGTTGCCTAGTTATGCTGATCCCTCTTGAGGATCTAGCATATAAAATAAAAGTTGAATGTTTAATTTTTCTTAAATGCTGGTCGTCTTCGGAGTTAAGCAGCTACAGAAGTAGTCCGTCCTAATTTTCAGCACCAACTGCGACACTACACTACCTTGCTTTCCTTATTTCTGCAAACTTTTGAACGGTGTTTGTGTCGTCGGCAAATTCTTTTCACCGTTCCCGATCGAGCAATGCTTTTTGAGTAGCCTCTTTGCTCATAGAGTTCGTTTTCTTTACAGCGCCGTCTACGGGCAGAGGCACTTTAGTCAAACCAGAGGTTTCGTTGTGGTGATGAAACCTAAAATAATAGATGCGGCATCTTCAATGACTCTCTGACAATGTTCCCACTGGTATTATGCATTCGATGCTGGGAGACTAAATCTTTCCGAAATACTTTGGAGGACTCGTGCGAAATTGTTTTCGGTGTTGTGCCATCTTTAGCTGCAACATACAATAGTATTGCAGTAGTCTGAATCGATATTGGCTCGGCGAAATATTGAACGTCCAAAACATTGAAGCTGAACATTTGGTAGTTGTTTAATCAGGTGGCGATCGAGTCCCTTTTTTGAGGGTCTGTCCGCAACCCGAAATCGATTAGCTTGTGTTTACTTTAAGAGCTGATATCGTGAAGACTATGTTTTCCAAATGTGCGCCAAAGATGGTCTCCTTTCCTTCACAGAAGCAACTTTCGCATAGTCTTCATTTTCCTCAATGGCGGCATATCAGTTTTACATTGGCGATTTAAACTTTGACACGGATTGTTATCAGGCATTTACGGAGATGCCTAAAACTGTTCTGGGCTCTATAGCAATCAGCAACGACTGAGGATATCTTCATCCGCTTTCAATAGGGTCCAGACATGACTCTATATATCTCGTCTCGATAAATGCTGTTATTTGCAGCCTTAAAATCGATGAAATGATGGTGGATATTGATTTGGACTTCTTAAGTTTTTCTTCCAGGATCTGCCGGAGTGTGAAGATTTGGTCGACTGTGGACTTTCCTGGTCTGAAAACGCATTGATAGGAACCAATCAGATTTCAAGGTTTCAGGCGTTCACACAATATTGCAGGTAAGATCTTGTATGCGATGTTGAAGAGACTTATACCTCTATAGTTGGCGCTGTTGAGTTTGCGCATGATCTCCACAAAGTCATTTCCAGCAGTTTTTAATACCTTGACTAAAGCCGTCAGATCCAGCTGATTTGTTGAATTTCAGCTTTGATATTGCTATTCCTAGTGTATTCTGGTCAGGTGGACGGAGGTTTTGGCTATCGTTTGTTGTCTAAGTTGAATGGTTTATTTTGCCTGACGATGGCATATTGAGCTTCTTCGCAATTATACAGTCTGCAGAAAAAGTTGTTCCATATTCTCAGCACCGACTGTGACTCTACTACAATACAAGGTTTCGTTCATCACAAAATTCTGTACCTGTTCATGAAACTTCCGTACGATATTCTTGGAGTACAACCTCTCAACATATTCGATGGCGGGTTTCTCATGCTCTTTCTTCTCCTTCTGTAGAAACCAATGTCCTACTGTCTGTTCCGCTCATAGTGCTCACGAGCAGCTCTCTTCCTTCGTTGCTGCATCGCTTTGTACGCTTCTTGTTTAGCTGCATGCGCTTGCATGGAAACCACGGATTTCTTGTTGGTGGTCGGGTGAAACCCAGCACATCAGTTGGCGGCGTCTCTGATGGGACATTGACAGCATTGCCACACTTCGGTATTTGATGCTGATGGCATACAAGTTCTTGAGAGATTTCGGTATACGCGTTTGGAGAAGATTCTGGCGGTCTCTTGCGATTGCAGGTTTTCCACGTTGTATTTTCTCACAGCCGTTTTTCTTTGTTGTGATGATTGGAACGTTCTCATTCGCACCTTTGCTGTAACAAAGTGGTGATCCGAGTAAATGTTGGCTGCCCTGGACGTCCAGAATACTGGAGACATGCCTTACGTTAATCGCAGAATGATCATTTTGATTTAGTTTTTGATGATTCGAAGACCGTCGTGTTTGGTTGTGTATATTGAGATGAAGAAATCGTCGCCCAGTACGATTTTAAAGTCATACTTCGGATATTGGTCATATGTCTTACCGAGGAGCTCATGGAAACATTCTTCAAGACGTCGTCCTTGTCTTCTGTCGTCCTTGATACTGATTGTCATAAGACGTTCGCTCACGCGTTGCGTTGTTTCGTTTCTCTATAGTAATTACCATAGCATATATCACAGTATTTCATCCTTCATCCTATTTTGTCCGGTCCAACCCATCGCACTTCCTGGATGGCTGTGATATCTGCATGATAGCACCCAAGGGCCTCTGATAATTGTTCGGCTGCACGTGGCCTCTTAAAGGTCCGAACATTCCACATTTGACGTTGGTACGGCGTTGAATGAGACATACCTATGGTATCATGCGCAGTCGTGGACTATCTATCTATGAGATCATTGAGTTCTCCTAAGGCTTCCCAATACGCAGATTCAATTTTGTCAAAACGCTCATCAGATAGAACCTCTGAAGATCCTTTTCATTATCGTTTGTTACCTCTGTTGATGAGATGCAATCGTGGGCATCATTGAACCTACTCCATTAGTCGTCCAGGAGTTCTCTTCTGCCCACGAAGTACCCTTTTGTCTGCTTCGCCTTGGCGACTTTTTAGTGAATTAGAAGAGAAGTTACAAATTAGTTTCGCAATAGATTCTTCCTTAGCCATTGTTCTTTGATAAAAACCTTTTTACTAAGAAACACGAATATTTCACACGGAAGAATCAGGTTCCCCGCAAGGGATGCCAATGTTTGGAAGAAGGTTTCTTTTGAGAACTTGAGAAGAAGCGAAAGGAATGAAACGTAACCTCTTGCTTGAAACACGTTTTATTAATGTAATGGCATATGCTTGACATTGCGATGAATATGTTATCTAGCGATGTTATTGCCAGATATGGGGCAATAGTGAGAACTAGTTTTTATAATAATACTTTTCAACACAGTCGTAGTGAATAAATTGTTTATCTTACGATAGGCTAGACTATCCTATAAACCTTATTATATAATGTGCCGACCGATAATATATTGAACTGTGTAAATTTGATTCATATTGAATTAAATCAGCAACTTGTCAATTATGGTCACTTGTGTCATATTTTATTAGTAATAAGTAAATCTCTTGCATAATCTACAATAGCCATGAAAATATCTATGCATCCGACAATATTCTGCGTCCGACCGTGACAAATTTCAATAATATTGCAATTGAGTTTACTCAATAAATCAGTACGAGTATGTATATTCAAATTTGAATTACGAGTACGAGTTATTGTATATCAATGCATTGAGTGGGAGCATGAAATAGATTCTCCACGCCTTGTTTGGCCATGAACATATTAGCCGTCTGGCACCGGTTCCGACAGTCAATTTTGCAATCTAGCTCATTGCATTGCATAAGACCTTTCAAACTCCAAAGTTCATTAAAGACTTATATACTCGTACTCTTTCTACTCGAACATGGTATCGAAATAAAATCTAAACACCTGCAGCAAGTGAATTCATGTGTAGGCCTTACCCGTAGATTGTTCGAATCGATCATCCGTAGTATCAAGGCGTATACCACAAGCAGTGATTTTGCCTAAACACTTCTAGTGGACCACAACATGGTCAGTGGTATTTTATGGGGAATGTCAAATGTGTAAAAAATGTCATGTTAAAATAGTGGCCAATATGTGATACCCTACCTGGCTAAGTTATTGCGGATTTAAAATAGCAGAATGTAATTTGAATGTTTTGATTTGATAAACGACTTTTTTGCTTTGAAAAAATGTAGCAATGTCAGCATTAGTTACGGTCATGTGTAAATAATTTCCATTCATAGCATAGTAGGTTTTTTTGTATGCAAACATTAGCACTCAATATCTTTTCGTTGTTCTTCTAAATTGGATAGAGTTTTGTAGTTTCTAGGCTTGGTTCACAACAGAACTTGAATACGGATGGCAACGATTATGTAGCTCTACTTCCTTTAGACTTCATAGAGGTATGTTACATCTTTTACCGCAAGTTGAGTCGCTTTATAGTGAGAAGCGCCACCTTTCTCATGGTTGGGAAGCTGTGGGACTCACTGTAATAAAATAGAAATGTCTCCAAAAAGTAGCAAAATGTTTCAGATACGGACGGATAATTTTGATGTTGATGTTTTTTGGAACTCATAGACTCACAACAAGAAGGTCCTTAGAATGTCGATACTGCTAATAGAGAAAGTCCGGTGGCTGGATGTTATGTGATTATATCGTCAACCTGACGATGCAGAAGACAAAAATGAAAAAGGATTTTCCTTTGCTAGCCAGGGTTTAAACAGAGATGGTGCCGAATAGACATTAATGGGTCAACAGCAACCTCCATATCTCAGAAGTAGGATACTAGCTCTGGATTAGCTACTCCTTTTGCCTAAGGCATCCCAGAAAGGTCTTCCATTTCATGAACTAGGTTGTGTGTGGCGTAAGCAACAACTGTAAAATGAAAAAAAAAACAAAACGACGTGAAATATATCGGACTCGAACAGCCCAGGAAGTTCGTTAGAATATTACGGACAAAAGGAAGATGTAGAATTGACACCAGAATTGACACCTCACACAAGAAATAGAAGGATGTTTCTACGAGGTTCTCGTCTGAACTTACTTCACTCAGCCTCTCGTCAAGGCCTTTACAACCCGGTTTAAGTTCTGGAGGTCAGTGACATCGAGACCCTGTCAACAGAATAAAGATGACCTAACAGAATAGGCAGTGCTGAGGATATAGAACTAAATAAATTGGTAAGATTTCCGTTCATCAATGACAGATTGCGAAACGGTCCGCCTGGTGTAGGGACTTAAGCCACGAGATATTGGTTTTCGACAAGATTTCTGCGAATTAGGCTTTTGAGCAGATACTCCTGTTTTTATCGAAAAATTGTGTTTAATGACGAGGCTCATTTTTGACTCAATGGGTTTGCGAAACAAGCAAAATTTTCATTCCTGGAGTAAAGTAAATCTAAAAGAGACTCTTAAGACTTAAATTAGACCCACAAAAGTGATTGGATCAATCCGTCTTTTAAAAATGAGGCTGGAGCTCACGTTTTAGACAATAATCGACATTACCGAACAATGATCAGTGATTAGTTCTTCATTGAATTGGACGATATATGATTCCTTATAGTGGGGTTATCGCAGATGTATATATTTTGATAAGCTGAAAATTATTCAACCCTTGAAACTCATTAATTCAACCTGGACGAGGATAGATAACATTTCCGTTCACCCAACCAAGACGAAATCAGAACAGCAATTTATAAGCTTAAGTCTAACAAAGCTGCTGAACCGGATGGCTTCATAGTCGAACTGTTCAAAGCAGCAGGTGATGATTGGATACGGAGCATACATCACCTTATCTCCAAAATCTTAGTCAATGAAAGTATACCCGACAAATGGAACCTCAGCATTGTTTGTCCGATTCTATAGTAAGGACATCCGCTGAACTGCTGTAACTACAATGGAATAAGTCTCCTCAATATCGCTTAATACCTTTCATCAACAGTCTGACCGGCCCCTCACAGTGTGGTTTAGCTCAGGAAAATTCACCGTAAATTTTCACATTGCGGCAGGTCTTGCAAAAGATCCAGGAATTCCAAATCGATTCAGCGATTTTAAAGCCGCATATGACAGTATCCATAGAGATGAACTATACAGAGCCATGTCTAGTTTTGCCATCTTTGTTAAGCTCATACGACAATCGAGACAATCAATGTCAGAACTTAAATAAAGCGATGCGTTGTCATGTAATTGTTTCAACTTCATTCTTGAAAGAATTGTAGAAAAATCGCAAGTCACCACCAGAGGCACCGTTTTTCAAAACTCTTCAAAATTCTGTTCACGTACGCAGATGACATTGACATAGTAAGACGAACACAACGCTGTCAATAGAGAGTTTGCGACTATTGAAGCAGAAGCGGCAAAGATGGGTCTAACATTCAACGAAGGAAAAACTAATTATATGCGGTCAAACAACAAAGACGGACACACAACATCGACGTCTAGGACACTTGTCTTTATAGGCAGCTACAACTTCGTTTCCGCTATCAACTACAATAACGACACAAGCGAGGAAATCGTGAGAAGAATCACTCAATTGAGCAGTAAAGGCCTCTCTCGAACAACCAAAAAGACTAATCATCTCAGTCTTTACGGTGCAGGAATTCGGAGAGCAAATGCTCTCGGGCGCTTCGAGAGAAAAGTTCGTCGGATAATTCTCGTTTGCATCAATTGGAGCGGTAGCATTGAAGAGATATCTCAACACCGAGCTGTACAGCGATGCCGACCTCATTAGCTTGTATAACACGGCTTAGATAGCTAGGTCACCTTGAATGCATGGACACCAAAGCTCCGCGACCGGTAAATTTTCAATTCCAATTCAAAGGAACAAAGGAGTGGATGACCACCCCATTGGAAGAAGACAGTCAACTTTGTGTATACAACTGAAAATAGGTGGCAAAAAGTCGCATTAGCTGGAGAGGCATGTTTACTGAGCCCCTAATCTATTGCGGATTTTGGCGCCTTCTACTCGTGAGAAGTAGGTAAGTAAGCGAATATTCAGTGCTTTTAGTTAGAAAGACTGGCTCAAAATTCGACCGGCAGGATACGATTCGTCAAAAACAGCAGGGAAGTTGGAGATGACTTGGCAGAGAGCTTACACAATAATATTTTCAAGATTTAATCAGAGAATGTTATGCCTTATAAACTGAACTTCACATTCTCTGCTCGATCCAAAAGAAAGAACCTAAAGCTCTAAACCGCTCAAACTATACTTTACTTAATAATGTGTGAGAGGTCATTTTTTGTTGACCATTTATCAAAGATCTGATTGCCCTTTATCAATGCAGTTTCCGGCCGAGTAAGTTCACAGTTGATCAAATATTCACACTGCTCTGAGGCACATTTTTGTTAGAGTCTGTGGAACTACAATACTTACTTGCGCTGATGACTTTGGTTTCATTGGCAGAACGTTTGGTGTTTGGAGGTTTTCAAACTGAACCGGCAAAAATGGGTTTGGTTGTGAATTCGGCCAAAACCAATTTCATACTCATACATATGTATATGTTTTAAGCTAGGAACACAACAAATTGCGCAGAATGTAGCAATAGACAGTTACAATCCTGCAATTTTGAGATATTTAGAGTTCAGACATGATCAGAAATCAAAGGAAGAATTACGCAAAAAAATACTTGGGAGGTGCTACATAAGACGCTTATCATACCAGTCCTACTCTATGGAGCGGGAGCATAACCATTATCTAAGAGGGATTTTTAAATGCTTAGTCCAAAATATAAGAGCGAGCTCTGTAAGCTATGCTGTGGCATGGACGGAAGTCGCTTAAGATGGCTAGGACATGTAGAGTGAGTGAATTTTAACGCTTTAGAGCAGAGAGTGTTCAATTTTCTACTATGTTGAATAAAGTGCACAATTGGAAGGGGATCTCAACAATTTTAAAGTGCGAAACTTTAGGTAATTTTCCAGGAACCTCGTTGACCGAGGAGATTAGTTGAGGCGCGGACTGTTACGTTATCTAAGTAAATAAGTGTCGCCAGCAATATGCGCAATCGAATAAAATACAATAAGAAAAGTATTCTAAAAAATGCGCAGACGAGAGTCATCTTACTACGACATATTATATTTCGTGACTTCTGCAAGGATTTCTATACTGACCACTTCGATTCATCTCTTTCTGGTATGAGCCCATAACATAGCCTTCTCATGAATTGTTCTCTTTTCTATTCAGAATCAGATCTCACAGACCTACTTGTTTTTGAATTAATATCAATATCTTAATGAATAAAACCACATTTACATACTTTCACGATAACCACTAAAACTTTCCTCGTCTTTAATAACTGGATTGTTTGTTTGAGGAACGTGGCTTACTGGCAGTTAGTAAAAATAAAAAATAAAAAATGTTCAAAGTATCTTCTAAAGATCTATTGACTATTACCTTTTACCCCCTCCAGCCATAAGATCTCACAGCGTACCAACAAAAATTTAAATGTGTAAAATGTTAAGATACTTGTAGACGAAAAAATGGTGAAACTGCCTTCCGCACCATGAACAAGCTCAAAGAAAACTCAGAAATACGAGTATTTTTTCACCTCAGCCGACCTGACATTGTGTAACCAATTCCCATTCCAACTTATTGCCTAGAATCAAATAAAGACCCATCAATCGCATCATTCAAAATGAATAAATCCAATTTTATGGTTCATAATTAACAAATAATCAGCATCCATGATATCTATTCACTTACACTCTCGATGAGATGCACAGGTGTCTTGTAACCTAGTCTTTTAAACTAACCGATCTACACTCAGCACGATCCTCATACGACTCTCCATAAATAACAAGCGATATCTCACTTTCTGATTACCGTTGGATGGGAACAACTTATGAGCTTCTATCATTGCGTATGATCTTACCAGTAACCATAGCGCATTCTTTAGATTAATGATCATGTCATAGCGACTCAAGGTGATAAAAATAATTGAACTCCCCGCTCAGTTGTATGTATCTTTTCGAACCAACTCTATTCACTCTCTCGAAGCTCATCTCTTCTCGTTAAAATTCAGATATCATCTTTTCAAGCAATATCCCCGCCTAAATTGATCATTTAAGCAGCTGAATATGTATAATAGTAATTCAAGCTTCGACTCACTCAAGCTCTTATCTAAGCTTTGCTGTTGTTGTGAGTAGATCCCAACTAGACACTTCATAGAAAATCATCCGATAGTTACTCAAAAACAAAAATCGGCAACGAAAAACCTGTATCTGCTACAGTAGGTCTCTGATAAAGAACTTCAAATAACCTGAATCTTTGTGTAAGCCATTCAGTTGGTGCTAGTACATCGCCTAGAATGAGTTTACTAGAAACATTTTTGTCGTGTAGATTTTTGACCCGTTTGGTCGTCGTCGTCGTCGTGACTTGTCTCTATATTGATCAAGTGCAGGGTCGTACTTCGGATATTTTAAGAGTCAAACTATCACATGGTGGTGTATTAGTCGGGCGCCATTTAACCTCCCATAACGGTCGACATGTCCGCGCCTTCATGGGAATACCATATGCGGAACCACCGCTAGGCGAATTAAGATTCAAAGTAAGTTCTGTGAAAAGTGATTTAATTCGGGACTACGCACTTTTGTGCTAAAAATACAAATAATTCTTAAAATTTATTTACAGTGTTGCAAAGTGTGATTTAAACTTGATTTAGTTGAATTGGAAAGTATCTATGATTTAAGCCTCATTAATAGCTGATGTAAAAAAAAAGCTATTTTAACTTTTGTGATTGTGATTTATCTAAAGACTTAAATTCGGACTTTCTAATACAATAAATTAGAGATGATCTCATGGGAAAAGGGTTTTTGTTTTTTTTTCAGGATTTCTATTGTCAAATCTGGAAAACTGTTGACTATGGTTTCTTTCTGTTGTATTTTTGTTCAGTTTTAAAATCGATCAACAATAGATAATAACCACAACTAAACGGAATGTGATGTGAATGGGATTTTTGCTTTGGATTAAATTATTATGCTAATGAGGCACTCGAAGTTTACGAGTATGAATAAATTATTCGTTATGAAGAACTAATTAATTGTGATGTTAATAGTTATATAAGAGTGTCACAGTTTACGTTCAGATTTTAAGATAATTTTCTCACTCATAATTGTCCGCGGGGATTGACCTCTACGATGTTAGGCAACATTTAGGTCATATTTCCATCACCAAATATTTATATTGTCTTCGCAAAAATTTAAATTACATATAACGATTTGATAATGATAATGATAAGGATTGCCAAACTAGCATGTTAGTCAATGCGGCAGTGCATGATTAAAGTCTATTTACTTACTTAACCCATTAACTGTTTATGTCGAATATACCATGATGAAACGACAGTACACTCGTCTTCGCTGAAAAATAATTAAGCAGGCAGAAAAAGTTAAGTAGCTCTACAGTCCGGGGTGGAAATAAGCCTCAACAAATATGTCTCTCCAATAAGCCTTGTTGTTTGCTTTCTGCTTTCAGTTTCCATCGCCAAGTTGGTTGAACCTCCATTAATCTCCTCTGCTGCGATTTCCCATGATCATGGGTTCGAAAATTTGGTGCCCATCCGTTGTGTATTTCCAAGCCTTCTAAAAGCATAAATTCTGACTCTTTTAGCTAAGTCCATGTTAATGTACAGTCCGTACAATTCTTGGTTAAATCTCCTTCTCCATTCCCCGTCAATGTCGATAGGGCAATAGAGCACTTCAATACTTTTCCCTCGACCAATCCACCGCCTCCTCAATGCTATAGAGGAGAACTAGTATTGCTTTATTGGCTATCCAAGAGAGGGCGCTGTTTCTCAGTTACCTTCTGCCCCTGAAAATAATAGCCAAATAACGGTCTCTAAGATAGTGTCGTTTATATTAATTGAGGATCCTAGATAGACAATATACCTATCTATTTTGACGTTTTATTGTGACCTCTCCCTGACCTGACAGCATTTACTTCCTTTTTCCCTTGCTTATCGCCAGACCTTCGCCTTCGTCAGTCAATACTTGCAAATGCCTCACAAGCAGTGCGCTTGGGTCTGCTGATAATGCCTGTGGCATCCGCTTAGTCAAGTAATTGCATAGGCTTCTGAAATGTTAGTTTCACGCAATACTGTCAAGTACAATGTTGAAGTGAGAGTGGATCGCCTTGCCGAAAGTCTGAAAAGGCAAAATTATTACCGATCTTCACGTTGCAATGAGCTTTATTCATGGTCATCCAGAGCCATCAGGGTCGGACAGGTGCCAAAATCAGACAAATCTTCATACTTATATGTACTCGTAACTTTCACACTATCATGGGCGACTTTTAAATCAACAAAAATGTGGTAGCTGCCGATTTAGAATTCGGGGTCTTTTCCAAGATCAGTCCTCATGTAAAAATTTGATTGATGATGGACTTTCCAAGCCTGAAACACCACTAATAAGAATGAATCAGTTGGTTGGTTTAAGGTGTTAAGTGATAAAATAGTACGACAGAGGAGATCCTATGGGCAATATTGAGATGATTAATTCCTCAATAGTTGCCGCTTAATACACAGTCTTCTTTCTTTAGAATCGGGCATGCAATACTGAGGTTTTATTTGTCTAGCATGCTTTCGTCTGACCATATTGTAAAATGTTTGTGTGGGTACAAATGATAGAACTTATTCTTTTCAATACAAATCCCTTTATTCAGTACAGTTACAATTCACTATTTAATTCTTTCTCTCAGTACAATTCAATTTCTCAACCACTTATACTTTTCTTATCTTTTACTTAAACCACTTAATCACTTCTCCTAATTAACACTTCAAATTACACTTTAGAATTACTTCCGGACAAGGAAGTGGCCGGAGCGTTGCACAGTCCAAACGGCATCACTGCAAACTGCCAAAGACCGCTTCCTGTAGTGAAGGCAGTTTTCTCACGATCCGCACGATTTATCTCTACCTGCCAGTAACCGCTCTTCAAGTCAAGTGTTGAAAACCATTTCGCTCCAGAAAGCATATCCAAAGTGTCATCGATTCTCGGAAGTGGGTAGCTGTCCTTTTTAGTGACATCATTGAGACGTCGGTAGTCTACACAAAATCTCGTGCTGCCATCTTTCTTCTTCACGAGGACCACTGGAGATGCCCACGGACTTTGCGATTCTTCAATCACTCCCTCAGCTTTCATCTTCGACATCATTTCGGCAACTTCTGTTTGCTTTGCCAATGGAAGACGCCTTGCAGGTTGACGGATTGGTCGAGCGTCTCCGGTGTCAATGTGGTGTTGAACAATATGCGTACGTCCATATTCTCCGTCTTGTGTAGCAAATATATCAGCGTACTCACCGATTAGTTTTTCTGCCAGGATTCGCTGATCTTCGTCCAGATTACAGAGGCTGAGAATTTTGTTCTTGATTTTTATGCTCTGAACTGTTGTGACCGGTTTTGCACACTTTTTTTCCGTTGTGGTCGATATAGCCTCAACAGGTACGCATTTTCTCACTATCTCCCCCTTTTTCACGTTTACACTGAATGTCTTTGGATTTAGAATCCTTACAGGGACCATGTTGTTCTTTGGCTCCACTAAGGTCTTTCCCACCATGAAGTCTCTTTTCTTTTCTGGCTCCATCAAATAGAATCGGTGGCTACCAGGACCACCTTCCACTTTTGCCCACAAAATTGCTTCTGACGAAGGCTCTAGACTCTGATTGCTGCAGATGACGACATTTGAGACTGTGGTATTGGCGTTTCCGTATATCATTGGTATCTCCATGTTTCCGTATTTCAGGGTTTGTGCCCCCAAGTCGACTACAAGTCCATGTTCTCTCATGAAGTCTGTACCAATGATGCACTCGTCACATATGTCAGCTACCAGAAACGCGTGAGTGAATGTTATTCCGGCCAGTTGGATTTTTATGCGGACTTCACCATATACCTTAATCGTTGCTCCTGTAGCTGTTCGCAAGCTGCAGCTGCTAGTGTTATGCAGCCAAGACTTCTGCACAAGATTCCTCCTGATGATTGAGGCCGTGGCACCGGTGTCTATTGTTGCCATCCATTTTTCTTTTCCACTGACTACTTCTACTAGAAGGCTTTCGCTGCGTCGTTTTGCCAGCGAGACTTGGATGATGGTCCTGGGGCCGTCGACTCCTGCTACCAACTTCTGCCCCGCGAAGTTGGTGCTTAAGCATTTCCCGACTGATGGCTTCGGGAAGGTTGACCGGCTTCTTGATAGCTGTTTCTGCTGGTTTCTTCCTCTATTTGCTTGCCACCACAGTGAGGGCAGTCTTTTCGTCGCACCGGTTCTTTACACTGCCTTTGAAGGTGTCCTATTTTATTGCAATTCCAGCAGCGCATTATTCATCTATCCCGTCGAGTATCTCGTTCCTCGGCACTAATTCTTGTGCAGGAACATTCGACAGATGCTACTTCCCTGACGAAATGTGTTCCCCTGGAAGCCTGATTGGCTGCTTCCATTGCCAGAGCGAAGGCAAGTGCTTCAGCAAGGGTTCTTTTCCCGGCCATCCTTACTGCTGACTGTAGCTTCGAATCTGCAATTCCCCTGATAAATGCATCTTTTGCCATTTCGTCGATAATTTCCTGGCCTGCGGTGGGGTATGACAGATGTGCAAGTCTACTCACGTCTGCTTGGAGCTGCTGCAGTGTTTCTCCTCTTTGCTGTGTTCGGCTTTGCAATTGGACCTTGTAGACCTCCTGCATGTGGCTGTCCCCAAACCGTTTCTCGATAGCCTGCACTAAAGTCACATAATCTTTATGCTTTTCGATGTCTACTGTTTGCAACAATTCTGCTGCAGGACCGTGCAAGGCCATTGTTAGGGCAAAGCACTTTTCCTCATTGTCCCAGTCGTTTGCACAGGCAGCCATTTCAAACTGCTTCTTATAGGTAGACCATGAGGTCTGGCCATCGAATGAGGGAGGCTTCAACTCTTTTCTCCTTGGACCGCTTAAAGAACATTCTCGCAGTTTCTGTTTTCGCACTGTGTCGAGCTCTTTTGCCAGTTGCTGAACTTTGCTGTCCATTTCTTCGAATTTTTCGCCAACATTCTTCTCTATTGTATCAAATTTGTCATCAACGTTCTTCTCTATTCTTTCAAATTTGTCATCGATTTCTTCGAATTTTTGCTGGAGAATGTTATTTTGTTCTTCCAGTTTTTGTTCTAGACTATTCTTTTGTTCGTCGAATTTTTGTTCAATGCTGCTCTTCTGCTCGTCTAGATTTTTCTTTTGTTCGTCCATTTTTTCTTCGAGACTGTTCTTCTGTTCGTCCATTTTTTTGTTTTGTTCGTCCATTTTTAATAAGAGGAGTTGCATCATTGCAGCCATGTCATTGCCGGTACTTGTCTGTTCATCCTCGTCAACATCAAAGGAATATGCATCAGGATCATGTCCCTCGTTGTTCAAAGCCTCCTGAAGTCGGAGCACCAGGTCACTTTTTCCTCCACTGGCGCTGAGGCTTCTCTTGTTCAACTCGGATTTGAGTTGGACGAGGGTCAACTGCAATAGTTTTCGACCCATTCTAGCCTTTTCAAATAGTCAGAAAACACTTTTTTTTTTTTTTTTTTTTTACACACAATAAGTCTTATCCCACTTCTGACACCAATGTAAAATGTTTGTGTGGGTACAAATGATAGAACTTATTCTTTTCAATACAAATCCCTTTATTCAGTACAGTTACAATTCACTATTTAATTCTTTCTCTCAGTACAATTCAATTTCTCAACCACTTATACTTTTCTTATCTTTTACTTAAACCACTTAATCACTTCTCCTAATTAACACTTCAAATTACACTTTAGAACTGATTTGCATACCTTTGGGATGCTGGTATTTATACTCGAATGACATACTTCGAGAACAATCCTCGCCATCCAGCGTCCCATACAATTTCCAATTTGCTAGAAAATTCGATTCCACTCTCCAGTCTCCAGACTTTGTTATTCCAATATCGAAACCTTCTGGTCTTCGACATTTTCTGCTAGATGTCGCTGCTCACATTTGAGTGGTTATCACAATATTTTAGAAACGACCTGGTGTATGTTCCTTATAAAGTCGTCTCGCTTCACCTCTTTCAACAGCTCAGCAGCTTTTTAATAACATAAAACATGCAAAGGTTTCTAACATTACTTCCAACAAAATCACAAAAATAAACTTTAACCTTTTAAATAGAAAACTGTTAAGTGAAAACTGGAATGACACATATGCCGAAAAAATGAAAAATGTCTCTCTGGCATATGAATCATTTTTGAAAACTTTACAAAACCACATTGTTGGCTCAAGCGTCTCGATAGTACAAAACAAATCTCAACTTAAACTTAAACCCTGGATAACTAATTCACTTCTCAAACAAGTTAAACTGCGTAGTAAAACCTGTAAACACCTTCTAAATCTTGTTTTAAAACATCGTTACACCCTTTTAATAAAGAAATCAGTATCTAACGAAACAGATACTCGTACTTTGAAAACAAACTAAGAGTGCTCAAGGAAACATCAAAAACGAGTTTAAAGTAGTAAACTGTATAATTAATCGAAAAACAAAAAACCATAACGTATCTATTACACTCGAAAAAGATAACATTATCGTAATAGATCCTATAATTTTTGCAAATGAGTTCAACCAATACTTCGCCTTAGTGTCCAAGAAGTCTTCCGCTTCTTACTGTCTGTTATATCCGAAATTTTTGAAAAAGCGATAAAATGTAGAGTTTTGAAATTTTTCACTTACCATAACTTTTTTTAGCGGAAATGAATTTGGTTTTAGAGTAAACCTTTCCACTGAAGATGCTCTACTAGATTTTTGTCAGTATATTGATAAGGGCCTTGACGAGAAGAAAATCTGCGCCCGTCTCTTCGTAGATATAACCAAAGCTTTTGACATGGTTGATGACGAAATTATTTTGGGTAAACTGTACCGTGCAGGATTTCGAAGGATTTATCGTAGATTGGTTTACATCTTACCTTAAGAACAGGACGGAAAATGTAAAAATTGGGAACATTGTTGGCGGCTCTGAGATAATTAACCTCGGCATTCCACAAGGTTCTGTCCTTGGTCCATTATTGTTCTTAATGTCTTCAGTCTTCCTTTTGTGGGTAAGCTGAAGGCTTTTGCTGATGACTTCGCGTTCGCATATGGCTCAAATAATCTCTTCAACCTACATGCTGAAATCAACCATGATGTACATCTGTTAACACAATGGTTTGCGCAACATAGATTAATAGTAAGCAGTAAAACGAAGCTAATGTTTTTCAGCCTTACCACCAATGAACCTCCGGCAGTTAATATTGTGTTTCATGCAGCTTGTTGCCACAGGTCTAGCTTACTGAATTGTGGATGCAGTCTCACATACAATGAAAGTTTCGACTGTAATGCTAACTGCTTTACTATTGAGATAGTGAAGAATTATAAATATTCATGTGTCATAATTGACCAAAATCTAAGCTGGTGCGATCACATCTCTATTTTAAAAAATATTTGCTATCCACTCTGCGAAGCTTCTACCGGCTCCAAACCAACGGTTCTACAAGAATCTTAAAAAATATTCACTTTGGCATCTTCCATTCTAGATTACAATATGGTATAAGCTGCTGGGGTGGTACTCACTTAAATAAAATCCAATAACTAACTGTACCACAAAAATATGTAATCAGAAAAATATGCTTTTCTTCGCGCTTAGCCAACTCTAAAGCCCTTTTTAATAAACTGAGAATTTTGCCAGTTAGACACTTGTATTATTTTAAAGTTTTAAAGATTTTTTTTATTCGAAGTGGGTACTTACAGAGCCCCATCAATGATAACCATAACCTAGTTCCGTGGTTAGCATTCCAACTTTTCGCACTTCTAATTTGAGAAGCTTTTACACAATTGTGTCTTGTAAATTATTTAACACACTCCCTGCAAACATTCGAATCATTGGAACATCGAGAATCTTTTTATGTAAAGTAAAATGTTCAAGTGGCCTTTGAATATTAACCATAATGAAATCGAAATCTTGTTGCACTGAGCCGCTCTAGTGCTCCTTTGCAGTGCCGTCCTATGTATATGTTTTCTGTTTCTCAAAACCACGGTTTGCAGTACTTGTACAGTTGACATATCTGATGGCCTATTGGAAGTTTTGCCGCCTGGTTTCGAGCTAAGACGTCAAACTTCCTCACAATATTTTTGTCTTTTCAGCGGCGTTAGGGATATTCGCAACATCCAGAATACTGCAGGCGCACATTGCGTATGTCTCAATGTGATCACATTCTCATAGAGGGTTGATTAATAATGAGACTGCCAGGCCTTTTTAGGAATGCTGAGATATAAGGAGCACTTGCTTGCTATTTCGTCATTTTGTCCAGAAGTGAAGTCAATAAGCCTGAATCCGTTTTTGGAGGTAGAATTGTGTAGGCTATACTTTCCCGACAGTACTACTAGAGATTTTCACATATCCTAGTTGCCGAGGAGCTTTTGGCGAATTTAGCCTTTCGCTCCATGGGTAGCATGCAACATTTAATGAAGAGAACCTTCTGATTCGAAAGCCAATGCACTAGCCCTGGAGCCACGGCCACCCAACAATTAATGATATTGTGCTGTCAACTCCCTTGAATTCAGCAAAAGCTACATCGGCCAGTAGTTATTACAATTTTTCGTGATGCCTTTATACAGTGGAAAAAGAAAGCTCTACGAGTATCTCAGCTCCTTGCTCTATGTTCTGTTCATAATATTTTGCGAGAATTCTTCATAAGATAGTGGGTTAAATTACTTCTTCCATCTATTGCAAACTTGTTTTCTTATTTATTATGTGGCCCGATCGCCTCCTATTTTAGACGATTCGACTATAACAGGCCTTGGTCCACCTCAGCAATATTTCTATGTCAATTTGAAGAAACTATCCTGACTAGGTCGATGACAATGTGCATTCGTTTTCTCAAATTACCTTTTGACATTTCATCGCGGAAACTACACTTAGTGCAGATGTTTAATCACTGTCATTAATCACACATTCCTTAATAATAAAAAAAAGCATAAACTAGTCTTACTGCAATAAATTTACACGCTCATAAATGGCCTCCAAACAGCTGACCTTCTTTATTGCTTAGCAGGCTAATAGGTTTATATAAAATAAGCGCACTATCGTTAATCGAGTTAATTGTTTTGTTGTTTTTTTTATAAAAGAGGAAATTTATTTAAAAATATGAATAATATAAGGTACTCAAACTATGACACTTATGCATATAGAAGTTTTGAGAGGTTCAACATTGGAATTTTAATAACATCTACGCGGCTGATCTTTTAAAATAAAATTCTTAACTTAATTTGTTTCGGAATGTATAATGATGTGCCTTTCACTTATCAATAATTTTAAATCACAAACTTAATCTCCAATTACTCCTACTTCCTACGTTCTACTTCCTCTATTCAACAAGTTATAGTAATTTATAAATTTTTATATCCTTTATCATAGCAAACAAAAAACGATGTTTTTTTTAAAGGCGCAGACTTTTTGTTTAAATAAAACACAAAGAGATTAACATGACGACGATAACGAATTAATATTTGGGATTATCTTTCGGCATATGTTCACCACAGCTCCCCTATACAAAGCGCATTCTAGAAGTTTAATTTTCGAAAACTTTTTCGAACAATTTTGGGTGTACATCTCGTATTACTTGAACAATATTCCTGGTTTATCGGCATAAACTAGTGATTTGACATAGCCCCACAGAAAATAATCCAATGTCGTCAAATCGCATTTGTTGAAATGGCTTTATTGCCAAATCGTGTTGGAATCACAGTTCTTTCACGTTGATGCCACCCAAATTCGGGAATACATCAGAGTTGATCATGGTATTGTCGGTGTCTATTTTTTGTTTTTTGTAAAGGGATTTTGCGTACCCTTAAACTGTTTGCACACAGCGCGCGCGAAAGAAAGCTAGGGAGAAAAGAAAGAGAAATACCGATGCACGTTGGTTTTGAATGTTTGCAAGTTATAATAACTGGGAAATAAAGAGCTCCATGAGCGAGTTATACGGTTTAAGAACTAACCACGCGAGACAAGTGTTACGGTTGAAAATTTGGAGGGGCGGAATGCTACTAAAATTTTGACGGATCACTAGTTGTGAAAATAGCGATGAGGCAGGTAACAGTACGTCGTGTGTTCGAGGTTGCCAATTGACTGAGTGATATTAGCATCACTTACAAGTTCTATGTCAAGATCTTGAGTCCTATCTAGCGGGTGCAGATATGTTATAGGATTTTGTGCGGATGAATGCCTCATATATTGAGGCCTGATCAGAGGGAGGAAATATTTCTTACGTCGCTTGAGGAAACCGAGACATTTCACAGCATTTTTGGCAACATCAAGTATGTGGTCATTCCAACCTACATTGTCATTGACACACATGTCGAAAATGGATAGTTTTTTACTTTCAACGATGCAAGTGCCAGAGAGTACTGTCACAAGCAAATTAATATATTCGATTAGAAGTAGCAGACAAGAGACCATTAATGAAGATTCAAAAAAGTATCGGAAACAGAACAGAGGCCTGGGGCACACCATTCGTCTCATTGAAAATTCGACGCACTTAAGACAAGACAAAGCACAATCTGAAGGTGATGAGCTATCCGCAAAGTGTGCAGCAAGCAGAATGGCCTTGTCCAAAAAGCTGGCAGCTAGAAAGTCATTATAAATGAGAATTGGGGTGGAGAATAAGACAGAATTTTTAATGTTTTTAATGAACGAACATATTGTTACTACCTTCGGGATATTGTAGTATTTTTTGCCACAATTTTGGTCGTATTCAAATTTCACGGTTAAGAAAGGCATTACAATAACAAACTCGCTTGTTTGAATTTTTTTTCGGTTTTCCTCTGTCGACTGGTCTTGTAGGAACCGAAAAACCATGTCAGCCTTTTTACAGCTCGAGTCGTACCACGCTTTTTGTTTTGGTTTAATAGTCTTCATTCAATGAGGCATAATGGATCTCATTTCAAATAGAATAATGTCTGCGATCATATCAGCAGCGCAATCCACGTCGTTATCGGGGAAATATTACGACCAGTTGGAATTCCTAAAGAAGGTGCTCAGTCCGCTCCAATTGGCTTTCTCGTATTGCCATACGGTGCGTTTCGGAATCTTTTCACTAACTGTGTGTTTAGCATTCGAGAAATTAACTGATATGAAGCAATGCTCCGACGAGCCTCAGGGTGAAAAGTTAAAACCAAGCCCAAGGTGTTAGCGGTATGACTATCAATATCTAGTATTCACTAGGGCTCATTTACACGCTGGGTCAAGTTGTTTTCCGCAGCGAAGATCTCAACACACCGTCCTTCGGGTATTGTCTGTCCAAAATATGGAAGCCACCCAGAATTGTGTATATTGATATCGCCAATTTTAGCGATTATGAAATTGAATTCCAGATTTGAACAGCATTTACATTGTGGTGGAGTTTAGTAATCTACATCTCTACGCACGTAAATCGCGACACAGCGCAGCGGTGAGTAAAGATTAGAGTAAAGATATTAGTACTAGTTCGTAGCAAGGTAGCTTCAGATCATAGTTAGCCAAGAGGTGTATACGGAGACCTACAAGTGTTTCACAGAGTGCCAAAACAACTGCTCTGTATTTAAATTGACAGTAATTAATGCTCCGGCCTCAATTTTGAAGAAATATTGTAAGAACAGATGATAGCACTGGCGTACAATCCGCACCAAACAATATATATAGATATATTACTGGATGGAACGGCATCTTATCCTGTTTACGTAGTCGTTTAACCAAAAATGTGCCTCATCACTGAACAAAGCTCACGCGGTTTGCACCAATTGAATCCTATAAGCCTTGCAACCAAGATCTTTACGCAGAATCCTCCAGATAATCGATGGTCAAAGGCGAAGCTGAAACCTGAGCCTCTATTGGTTTTTGGTCCGAATGACTTTTGTTGAACATGGCAAAATCAGTCTGAAGTCTTTCCACGTTCGCTTTATCAATATGATACGCGTACCACTTATTTGATGACGTTATGTAACCCTGGTTTCCCGCCCCCCCCCCCCCTATCTGTTGGCGTTGACCATCCCTGTGTGTCCGGCTCTCTCCGCATGCTTTCGGATTATACGGACTAAAACTGATCCCAACCCTGTGGCTTCTGACACAACCCCCTGGGACGAAGAGCGGTCCCTTCATTACTTCAAGGGGCTGTGATCCTACACCCTTTCGGGTTTACGTGCTTTCCCGGTATTATTCTTCTTCTCTTTTCTTTCTTCTGGGTTGAAGGCACCAATTCTGTTTTCCAGTGCTGTGCGTTGGGCTTCCCATCTTCTGCAGGCAAAAAATGTGTGATGTATGACGTCTGCTGGGGAGTCGCCGTACTGGCAGGCTGCGCTATCCGTTTTGCTGATCCTATGTAAAAAGGCTTTGAAATTTCCGTGTCCGGTGAGGAACTGTGCGACGAAGTAGTTCACCTCCTCATGTTTCCGGTCTTTCCACTCAGCCACATTTCTATCAGGCTCGCTGTCTACCTTCCTCTGCTTTCCGAGATCCAGCGCTCTTGTCACTTCTGTATCGTTTGCTGCTCTGCTTGGTCGATTGCCGCTTGTTTTCGTGGACGTGGACGTACTTCCTTTGTGCCGCTAGTAGATCGATGGGAGTCACTCCTGCGACTACAAAGACGGCTGGTTCCGACACCGTTAGGTAAGAGCTAGCCACGCGTAGAGCTCCACGTCTTTGCACTGCCGTCATCTGCTTCCGGTACTTTTCTTGTCGAAGCGCGTCTGCCTAGATCTCACTTCCATATAAGAGAATGGCATGCGTTGTCGACATTAATAGCCTGCGCTTACTTGGCGTTAGACTACCTATGTTCGCCATTAATCTACTGAGTGATGTTGTAACTCTAGAGGCTCTTTTCGCTGCGTACTTTATCTGTTGCCAGAGAGTTAGTTTTGTGTCAAGCCTCAATCCCAAATAACTCACCGCGTCCTTGCTCTTAATGACTTCAACGCCAATTTGGAAGTCTATTTGTGGGGGAATTTTCTTCTTCGTCAGAAGAACTATCTCAGTTTTCTCTGTTGCCAAACGAAAAGCATGCTCATCCATCCAGAAGGTTGTTCGTCGCATGATTTGGTTCAATTTTTTTTGCGCGTTTTCAGTGTCTCTTGCCGTTACCACTGCCGCGATGTCGTCTGCGTACCCAACGAGAAAGGTATCTTCGGGCATCTCTATCCGCAGTATATCATCATAGGAGATGTTCCAGAGGTCTGGTCCCAGGATTGATCCCTGTACTGCTCCAGATGTTATTTCCTTCCTTCGTAGGCCATCTGTGGTCTCGTAGAACAGCTCCCTATCCCTGAGATAGTCCTTCATCATATGTAATAGATAAGCTGGGATGTTGAATCTATAGCGCATTTAATATATCACTCCACCTGGCTGAGTTGAATGCATTTCTTGCGTCCAGAGTTGCCAGCAAAACGATCTTCTTAGAGCGGCAACTTCCTTGTTGGACGGTTTGAACAGACTTCACCACTTCTTCAATAGCTCCGACAGTGGAGCGTCCTTTCCTGAACCCGTACTGCCTTCCTGCCAAGTCTCCCGCTCTTTGTACTGCATCTGTGAGCAGTGATTTGAGCAGCTTTTCCATTAGTTTTCCCGCTGTGTCCAGCATACATAAGGGCATGTACGGTGATGGGGAGTCTGGGTCTCCTTTTCCTTTGCTTATCAGTACTTTTTCCAGCTCTTTGGGAATACTCCTTCTTCGAGGCAGATGTTATACATGTTGAACAGCAGGTTAGGGCATGCTTGGGTAGTCACTTTTATTACTTCTGATGGAATTCCATCTGGGCCGGGTGCTCTTCTGTTTTTCATTGTCTGCAGGGCTAATCCCAACTCTTCTTCGCTGAAACCTGGAGTTTCCTGTCATCGGGATGGTGTGTTGTCGGGAGGCCTGACCGGATGAGTTGGGAAGAGGGTGTTTACAATGCACTCCATCTTATCTTCGCTTAAAATAGGCGGTGCCGATTGAGCTTCCAGTTTCCACATTACGACCCTGTAGCCTAACCCCGGTTGCCTGTCATTTATAGTGTTTCATCGTATATTTCCCGTACATCGTCAAGCAATATTGATGCATACCGTGCTTTTTCACAGTATACGATATTAGCTTCACCGTTCGGTAAATCTGATTGGGATAGTTCCTCGTGGCGCCTTTGTTTTTAAACGAGAATAAGAAAGCTCCCACCCAACTGTTTAGCCATCAATCGCATTTCATCAAAACAATATCGCGAACCATATAAATCAAAGACTGTCGCCCATACTTCGAAGGGATTGTGATACGGTCCGACTGCACATCCCCGGTACATTTTTTTTATTTTGCCAAAGGCTAACGTCAAGTTTCACAAAATCAGCTGTTTTCTCTTTCTGAACGATAGCAGAGGCAATGTTTCATCACGGGCATTCTTCGTATAGTAACATGCTTAAATACTCTTTCTTCCCACCGAAAATTTCGTCATCCTCTGTTAGCAATTGAAGCTCTTTCTACTTTTTCTTTTATTGTGCCGCAATCTTAAAAATACCCGATCGCTTGCCTGTTCTCCAACGTTGCACTTCTTCTATAGCGTTGTTCCTATTTCGGTTGTGAGGGTGCATCACCTACGTCCCGCAACAATGCCTCTACTACTTCCGGATGTGGTCTAGTTATCGCCTTCCTCACCTCTTTTTTTCAATGCTCATCGTCTAAATCAAAACGTCAATTAACAGATTTGTTATTTCCATTTTCGTCCTCATCGTTTCTTCACGTTTCTTTATTTGTATAGGGCCGCCATTTTGAAAAACCGAGCAGAATTTTTGAATACTCATCGAAAATGCTCTGTCGGCCTTACGAGCGTTCTTCCTTCGGTTTCTACCATCTTGAAGCAATTCTTGAAAATTTAACGCCTCCTTTTCTTATGGAAGTTGAGACAGTTTATTTTCTCGACTGATGCCAATATTCATTAGTTTTCTCTGGGTTCTTTGAGAAAAATTCTGTCAGCTATCAATGCTAGAAGTAGGCTGTTTTGTGCTATTTAAGCACAGATTGTAATCTTTCTGTATTTGATAGTTACCACTGCAATACGAAATTAAGTGCCACTCTTGATTCTACGTATTTGGAATGGATAAACCATTTTATTTACATGGAAGGAAAAATATTGTCTCCCTGTTCTGACATTTCTCTACTTGGATTATTGACCGCCTTACTATATCGTTTTACGTTGCTGGAATACTTTTTCTAGTTTGAAACTTTTACCCATCATAGTACAGACGTTATAGCCTACGATTCGCAATTTATTTCCTAAATGCACCGCATTGCTTCCAGGACAACAATTCTGAAACATCTTGCTACGAGTAGTTAAGACCGTCGTCTTTTTTTTTTTTTTTTTTTTTTTTTTTTTTTTTTTTTTTTTTTTTTTTTTTTTTTGAGCTAGTCTTGAAGACTTATCAATATTTTATCAACATTGCTGGGTTCTGAAGCACTTGAAAAGGATTTTAGTGTCAATCTTTATAACTTGGAGCCAAATGTGGCTAGGTCTCTTCGGAATATCTGTGGCAGTATTGAGCGTTTGTACCCAGACACCTTGGCGTTAAATTGATGTCGCCTACTTTGCCTAAATTCCACGAATTCTTTTCAGCAGCATTGTCTAACTGAGTGGCAAAATATGGAAAGATACATATTTCTATGAGAATATCCCTAAATAATGTTTCTAATAACTTTGTACTGCCATAAAGCCTAACATAATGAAATATTTCTCCTTGAACACTTATCATTTTTAGCATACCTCTCGACCTATAATATATTTATATTTTTTTTATGGTCTGTAATTCTTTACAAAGCTAATTGTGAATTTTGCTTGTACCAGGTTACAATGTATTTACGAGTAGATGCACATAGTATGAGACTTGCTAGTCTTAAATGCACACAATTTGCTGTCATCAACCCAAAAACTAATCTCAGCTTCGTAAACGATACTCTCATTTAGGTGTAGCATATATCAACTGAAAATCGATTGAGTCCGTAAAGGGTAATGATGAACAGAACATCAAAATATTCTTATCACAATGGGCATGCATGAATCAACAAACACTGAATAAACAATTATCTGTTCAAAACAATGCTAAACTAAGAATAAGAAACTGATGCGGAAATCAGGTCAACAGATAACCTAGTATTTGCGTTCACAAGACCAATTAAACTTTCATCAGTACAACGAACCTTCAGCTTAACAAAGAGCCGTGCTTTTAATTGCCTATAAAATGTAATGAGTACGAGTATTAACCGCAATTAGCGGTAACATTTCCAAGATAGTTTCCATTCTCTTTTTTCGTTAGCTGCTGTTTTAGAAGGGGGTTATTGATAATTTTTAATTTTGTCAGAAGAGCTGGTCTAAATAATCCAAGTCCTACCGAGCTTGAGCTCCCAAATTTATAAGCTCAAGTGTTAAACAGGAGAAAATATCAAAACTATGACTGTCTGTCAGAAATGACTGAACCTAAGAAAGAGTTTTACTGCGGATGATTTCGCAGTGACATGTTGGCCTTCTGATATGAAATTGTTCAATGTTTTTGGAGCATGGGTTATTAAGGATTTTTCAGAACTAATCAGAGTGCTGAAATAGAGATGGTGGCGTGTTGGTGGAGTGTTCATCCACTCAACGGGGTCAAAGACAGCTTTCATGTTCCCAAAATAAAAATAAAAATTAAAAAGAAGATATGAAAATTTCCACCACAATAATCTTCTCATAACCTAACCTAACTTCATATATTGTATATGTATACAGGTTGCGCCATCTTTTATGTCGGTACTTCTTACTTTCTTATGTCCTATATCCCCTTGTGGGTCCTAGGGGCTCTACAACGCCTACGCCCCATCGTGTGCAGTTTCTGGCAATGTGCCTCAGCTCTCCCCAACTCTTTCCCAGTTGCCGTGCTTCCTTCTCGACTGTACTTTCTTGCATCTTGCATCTTAACTATGGTTAACTATGGACCTGTCACCTTCTCGGAAAGTGTGACCAATCCACTGCCAATTTCGTCGTTGTATGGGTGTGCCAATCGGTTCATGGCCGGTTCTCTAATAAAGCTGTTCGTTCGAGATACGGTTTGGCCAGATAATCCTTAAGATATTTCATCAGGCACCTATTAACGAAAGTTTGCAGCTTTCTTGTGATAGTAGTGGTCACTCTCCAAGTACCACAAACATATAGCAGCACGGACTCAACGTTGGAACGAAATAGTCGTAGCTTGGTGTTTAAGCTAATTGCATTACTTCTCCAAATTTCAGATAGTATCCCAAACGCAGACTTCGTTTTACCTATTCGTCTGGCTATATCGAGTTCGGTTCCGCCATCGGTTGAGACAATACTCCCAAGATATTGGAAACTCTCTACTCTGTCAACCGTTTGTCCAGCAATGCATATATGAGTGTGAGTTCGTGAGTTCGGTCCCAGGCTGATCATTTTTGTTTTTGCCGAGTTAATTTTCAGCCCAACAACGTCTGCTTCCCTCTCCACATTTGCTGTCATTTGGTGAAGGTCCATTATTCTGTGAGATAGTAGGCATACGACATCGTCAGCGTAGTCAAGGTGTTTGAGTTCAGATGTAAGAGCCCATCGAATTCCTCCATTTCCCATCGATAAAGCCGCATTTAGCACATCGCTGATCACTAATAAAAACAATATTGGTGAAAGAATGCAGCCTTGCCGAACTCCACTTTGGACTTCGAATTCCTCAGACAGCGTTCATCTGTGAAAAATGTGACATGTGGACCCATCCTACGTAGCCTTAATAATTGCTATTAATTTATATGGGATAAGTCTCCTGCGCAAGGCACGCCAAATAAATTCCCAATTGACACTATCAAACGCCTTCTCGGAATCGATGAACAGCAGGTGGAGTGGCGATCGATATTCAACGCACTGCTCGATGATGATCTGCAAGGTGTTGATGTGGTCAACACAGGAGGATCCAGAGCGGAAACCTGCTTGTTCGGCGTCGAGTGTGTCTTCAAGGTGTTCTTTAATTCGCTCCGGATTAATTCTAGCTATTATCTTAGCCACAGCAGATTGCCTTTTTTAGGGAGCTTGACGATCATTCCCTTCTTCCACTCATCCGGAAAACTCTCGCCCTCCCAGGTTCTCAGTAGCTCAGCCGATGCAGTTAACGCAGCTCGAAAAAGCTCTGGGGGTATACCATCAAGTCCTACAGCCTTATTGGTTTTCAGTGCTTTGATCGCTGTAATGATTTCTTCCTTACTGGGGGTAGTGATGCGGATTCGGGCATTTCTTTCAACGGACTCCTCAGTCTGTCTTGGGTGCATATCGCTGGCGAATACTCGGTTCAAAACCGAAGCAAAATGCTCCTTCCATCTCTTCAGCTGATCCTCATCCGATATGAGCAACGAACCGTCTACGCCTTTCACTGGGTGTTGAGTAAAGTTTCAGCCACCTATTCGCTCTTTGGTGATTCTGTAAATGGTTCTGCTGTCGCACCTAGCTGCTGCTTCTTCTGTTTCTGCAGCCAGTGCATTGATGTAATTGCGCTTGTCAAGCCGCACCCTACGCTGTACTTCTCTCATCTTCATACGATATAGGGACTCTAGCTCGATCCCCCCTGCTGCTGGAATTGCTGCAATTCGAGTTCTAAGCTGTTTACGTTCGTCGATCCTTCTACAGGTATCCTCGCAAAGCCACGCCCTATGTCTTCCCTGCGATCGACCGACAATCCTTTCTGCACCTGATGTCAAAACAGTTTTCACAGCATACCAATAATCTTGTATGGTGGTGGGCAGTGAGCTGCTGATTGTTACAACTCCACGTGAGATATGGTCCCTTAGTGCGCCAAGAACACTGTGGGATCTCTTAGTTGGTCGGTGTTGAACCTGGGGATTCTCGTGTCGTTAAGTCTTCGAACGACAGCAGTGCATAATTGGACAGTCGCTATCATAAAATGGTGATCTCGTACCAACCGCTCCTCTTCTGTTTCGGACGTCTAGAAGACAGCTTCTAAAACGGTGACTGATGGCAAAATGGTCAATTTGGTTGGAGGTTATTTGCCTGTCAGTTGGCAGGCTTTGTGCTCAAACATGGTGCCACCTATGACAAGGCGGTTTGCGTTGCAAAAGTCAACGAATCTTTCGCCGTTATCATTGCGGTTGCCTAGTCCGTGAGGTCTCCTCACATGCTTGAGCCCTTTGTTCTCGCCATGACCATGTCGCCGTTGGGTGTTGCATTAAATACAGCTCCCAACTGGTTGTAGAAGGTCTCCTTTTCTTCCTCAGACGAACCATCCGTAGGGGCGTAACACTGTATAATTGTGACGCGACATACTCTAGTCCGGAATCTGGCCTTTAAAATCCTATCATCGTGAGATTGCCAGAAGATTAGGCCTCTGCGTGCTGTGGGTGTTAACAGCAGTCCAACTTCATATCCACGGGGGCTTCCGTAGTAGAGTAGTACAGTTTTACGCGTTGGGGATTGGTACTCACCCGCATCTAACCATCTTATCTCACTTACTCCCAATATGTCCAGCCTATATCGCATGAACTCATGTTCAAGTTGAAGGAATCTGACGTTCTGAGGTCCTTCACTCTGTGAGTCAAGGAGCGTCTTCACATTCCAGAAACAAATCTTTGTCGAGTTATCAGTCCTTATCGGAGGTATTGTTTCGGTTTCCGTAGCGGGCGAATTTCGGTAACGCGGATTGCTGGCCCAGGTTACCTAGTCTAGACGTAAGACTCTAGACGATCTCGGAATTACAATTTAAGCCTACACGTATAAGGATTTGTACATGCAGTTGCCCGGGGACCACTACGAGGAGGTAAAGCATGGCCCAATCCATGTTTTGGGCAGTCAGTAGTTTCCCGATCAATCGCCATGGTCCATGGTCCCATGGTATGTCGGTATGTAAACATTGAATAACTTTGACATCTATCAACCGATTGACTTGAGTAGACATGTTTTTGAAACGTTAATTCAGAACAATTTTAACCATCAATCGCTTCACACCGAAACAAAGCGCCAAAATAGTGACGCTGTTCAGTGAAAATAGTCGTTAAGTTGTTTTAGCTCAACGTGCATATCGTCGAAAATATCGCAGCCAACAGGCACCGTCTGACAATACTATTCGTCGCTTCTGGTGTCAAATTTTGTTAAGCACAGGACAGTGGGAAGATCGTCGACATGCGTATCTTCACCGCGCTCAGAATTTTAGCGTCATTGGAACCACCTTGCGGGGCATTTTGAAGGATGTTTTGCATTTGTTTCCGTATAAAGTGCAATTGACTCAAAGAATATTGCCGATAAACCATCACTCTCTGCCGCCGTTAACAAGCAAAATTGCCGCATTTGGGGAACGGAGAATCCACACGAGATCCATGAAACACCATTGCATTACCAAAAAGTGATTTTGGGCCAGCGTTTCGGCCAAAACCATCACTTTGACATTTTTCTTCAGGGAAGGCGAAACAGCCGATGGGAATCGATATCGGTGGATGTTGGCTCACTATGTCTTCCCACAAATGTGTGAAAAATGTTTAGATGGCTACTGGTTTTAACAAGATGGTGTCCCGTGCCACACTGCAAATTAAACAATGCAATTTCTCCAACGCAAATTCCCTGGACGTGTGCTGCTAAAAAAAGGCGACATTGACTTTCCACTCAGATCTCCACATTTGATCCCTCCTGACTTATTTTTGTAGGGTTATTGCCGAGCTCAAGGCAAACATTCTTGTCAAAATCATCGCTATACCGCAAGAGATATATTTTTTTATATATTACTAGATAAGAACGATAGGAAAAAATTTAAATAAAACAACAGCGGTGTTTGATATGTGTGATTCTGTGTGAATGTATTTATATAAAATTGATTCAGGATTTATTTTGAAGCTACGTTCATGCCATTGTGTGTGGAATAGCACATCATTCAAATAGCCGCCGCGGCTTCTCTGGCAGTGCTTTAAGCGGTCCAATATGTGAGGCGTTATTTTGGCAATAGTATGTAGAATGTTGGGCTCGAGCTCATCCAAAGTGGTTGGCTTGTTAGCTTAGACTAAAGACTTGACATAGCCCCAGAGAAAATAATCGAGTGGTGTCGAATCGCATGATCGCGGCGCCCGAATGGTGAGCGCTCGCCGTGAGATGACCTAGTCGCCAAATTTCTCCTTCACAACTTAGAGCGTTGCGTCGCTTGTATGGCATGTAGCGCCGTCTTGTTGGAACCCCAGCTCGGATGTATCGATGTTTTCGAGTTCTGACTACAGAAAGTCAGTTAATATACCTCTATACCTGAGACCATTGACGGTAACGGTATCTCCTTCCCCATTTCGAAAGAAATAAAGTCCGATGATAGCATAAACCGCACCAAACAGTCAATCTTTGTGGATGCATTGATGCTTGGCCGTAGGTGGCTGTGGCTCAAGTGGTAGTGGATTGGCTCCAAATCGGAAGGTTCGGTGTTCGAACCCCAGCCTCGCCCGAAAGACATAATCATTTTTTCAATTAACGAAAATGAAGTAAGATGAGTAGTTGACTAGAAATCAACATCAACCCAAGTCTCCCCATTAAATGTTGGATGCCACCCATGTAGCGAAATAATCACTGAGTCCAACCATCTTTCTTTCTCTCCCTCTATCCCATTTTTCAAACAACTTAACACATGCTGAGACATAAAAGTGTATTCATACCCACTTGAGTGTTAAGTTTAAAAAACAAAAAACACTTGTGGATTGTGTTCACTCCAATAATGGTAATTTTGCTTGTTGAAATAGCCGCTGAGCCAAAAATGCGCCTATTATTGCTCTCTGATCACCTGGGTTGCCAAAAATGCTCCACCTGGCGTTAAAATCATCAAGGACGATCTGAATGTCATGCTTAGTAGATTGCTTATACGAGGTTGAGATGTATCATCATTGTCTTCTTTATTGACGAATTCAGCATTGATGCAGATTATTATAATCAGGCGTTTGCTCACATACGAGCATCACCATTATTTTCAACTGACCGACCTAGCTATGTGCTAAATTCCAAATATGTCAAAAAAGCTCAATGAGGGGGGATTTGACTTTCACTTTGCTGTTGACTCCATGTTGAGAATTCCTCCGCCAAAACGTCCATATTGGGCATGGCCTGCAACGTGCTTATGAATTAAATTTCATACAGTTGTGCTTTGCGCAAGGCAGAATGTTTAATTACATTTGAGCGGTCAAACTTGGCATACTGCAGAATGTTTATGTGAGCCATCTTCAGGGACTCCATTTCACGTTTATCAATATGAGCTGGGTTCCAGCTATGGCGGAGTTCAATTATTCTCTACTTGATACCGCTCTGTTCCATAGAAGGCAAAACTGGCTAACGCAAGGTTTATTTAAAATCTCTTTATCTGGAAGAATGCATTTCCACACATCTTGCTTAAAGTACTTTTCCAGAAGTCCGACATAACTTTGACAGTTTTCGACTCAGTGTATTCTGGCCCAGAGATTTGACTGAATTTGATGAAGTGGTTGAAATACTGCAGATACCAATAACCTTAAGAAAGAGGCAGCAACCATGCATTGTCCTTATCATAGCATACGAGTACATAAATGCTTAACACATTCCGACAAATCTATCGTAATTCTGAGTTCAATATTCTATCTACCTCTATCTGGCGCAATTGATCTAATTCTGCTCAAACCAGAAAGAGAATAAAAATTCCCTCTATCTAATAAATAAAATACTGAATACTGAATGAGGAAAGAAGGGATTCAAACCTGCTTTCAAAGTAAACAAGCTCAAATATAATTATTCAAAAGATATAAATTTCAACACTCCCTCATCATTCAAATGCGGTCTGCTTAACTTTTCTAAGCAAGATAATCACATCTGAAATCTACGCTAGTTCTCTCAGAACAAAATTAAAATTCTATAATGATACGAGGGCGGGTCAATAAGTCCGTGACTTTTTGAATTTCTGACCTCTTTACTGAAACAGCAACACTGCTCCTGTGAACAGGCATCTGTCAGTTGACTCCTGTCAAAATTTAAACTTGTTTAATCGCAATATGGAGGAGTTTTTGCGCCGTTTTGTAACCGTGGGCGAAACATGGATCCATCACAACACACCAGAGAACAAACAACAGTCAAAACAGTGGGTTTCTAAGGGTGAATCGGCGCCAAAGAAGGCCAAGGTGGGTTTGTCAGCCAATAAAGTTATGGCGACTGTTTTTTGGGATGCACGCGGGATAATCCACATTGACTACCTTCAAAAGGGAAGAACAATCAATGGGGAATATTATGCCAACTTATTGGACCGATTCAATGACGATTTGAAAAAAAACCGACCTCATTTGGCCAAGAAAAAAGTTCTTTTCCACCAAGACAATGCAAGGGTGCACACATGTGCAGTTGCCATGGCAAAAATCCATGAATTGGGCTATGAATTGCTCCCTCATCCACCCTATTCTCCAGATTTGGCTCCGAGCGACTACTTCTTGTTCCCAAACCTGAAGAAATGGCTTGGTGGAAAAAGATTTGACTCCAATGATGAAGTCATCTCGCAAACAAAGGCCTATTTTAAGGACCTCGACAAATCATTTTTTTTTGAAGGGATAAAAAAATTGGAGAAGCGTTGGACAAAGTGTATAGAGCTCAAGGGAGACTACGTTGAAAAATAAAATTATTTTTTTATCAAAAAATCTGTGTTTTATTCCAAAAGTCACGGACTTATTGACCCGCCCTCGTACTTTATAGGGAAATATTTATGATGTACTCGTACAAGCACATTTAATCATTCACCTTAGTCAAGACGTACAATTAATAATAATACGGATACATAAATATTTTAATTGCAATTAGAACCGTACGGGAGTTCGTTTTATCAGCGGAAAACGATAAACTTTTAGTGATCGTTAAATAAGAACGTAGAACCAAGTGTATTAATAGTTCCGACTGTTCACTTAGACCTTCAACACTTATCTGGCAAAATGTAAAAATCTACGTTGTATTCGTTACAAGAGTAAATGACTCAGTTAAGGAAAGTCCCATTTTGGGCAGTTTCAACTGACGCATCTTTACCTTTATTATCTCCAGTTTTTACTTTTACAGCGTGTTATCATTTACTATTTATTTTACATACTACAAATGCTCATGGGCTAATGTATCTCTAGTCTACGGTGACAGGCTTGGATGATAGTTGATGACTGACTTTTATTATGGCAATGAAATGCTTAACAACTATTGAATAACTGGCATACAATATAACACATACAGTAACATCTTCCTTCCTTTTTATATAATGTTATTGCTAATTAAAATATAAAATAAATACATAATTCATATAATTTGTTATAAGTGAATTCTTAATGGTAATTACTGCTTAATACTCGTAAGTCAGTATACTTCTTTCTTACTTACTTAGGTGGCTCTACAGTGCGGGGTGAGCCTTTCCAGTTAGTCCGGTCCTTAGCTAAATGCCTCCAGTTGCGCACTCCAAGTCTCCCTTCTACGAGTATTTGTCCGCGCCACCTAAGGTGAGGTCTGCCTCTAGTGCGTTGTCCCTCCCGATTAGATTCTCTACATGTTTTAGCCATCTCAGGTGACTGTTGCGCATTTTTCTGACTAGTTCAATGTCGCTGTAAAACTCATATAGTTATCGTTGAATCTTCTCCTCCAAAGCCCGTCAACGCCTGAAGATATGTATCTTCATCCGCTTTCAATAAGGTCCGTGCTTCTGCGCCATAAAGTAAGACTGGGATGATCAAGGTCTTACATAGAGTCTTCTGAGTTTTTCGGGAAAGGGCCCTAATACTCAGTTGCCTTCTTAGACCAAAGAAATAGCGATTGGCAATAGTGATTCTTCGTTTTATTTCTGATGAGATGTTGTTGGCAGAATTTACAGAGGTAGACATATGTAGTCCTTTACTACCTCGAAATTATAGCCATAGATCGTGGCGTTCTGTTCAATGCGTCTATATTGTGCGTTCAAGAAGACAGCATATACATATTTACTAAAGGGTTTTCCAACAGGGACTTGACAACTTTGAATTTAATTTGTGAACGCACTCTTTCACTAATCATCAAACTGTCACTGTCAATTTATTCAGTAAACTCAACATTTTCATCATGGTAAAGTACACGAACGAGCAACTTCTGCAAATTATAAAAATTTTCTACCGAAATTCGGAGTCGGTGACTGCAACTTTAAGAGCGTTAACTCAAATTTTCGGTCGTAATTCTCGCCCTAGTAGACAGGCAATAACAAGTTTAGTGCAAAAATTTGAACCTACATATTCGTTGTGTGATGTTGCCGTATCAGTGAGACAACGGGTTGGTAGAAGTGTCGAAAATATCGCTGCCATTCAGGCGTCCGTAGCAAACGATCCAAATCAGTCAATTCCACGGCGTTCTCAAGAATTGGGTATCGCTCAGACCACATTATGGCGTATTTTGCGTAAGGATCTTGGTTTACATCCATACAAGATCAAGCTGACTCAAGAATTGAAGCCGATGGACCATTTGAAGCGACGTACGTTCTCCGATTGGGTTCTGGAGGATATGCGCCAAGATGATGAATTTCATCGCAAATTCATCTTCAGTGACGAAGCTCATTTTTAGCTCAATGGGTTCGTCAATAAGCAAAATATGCGTTATTGGTCGGGTGAAAATCCACATGTGCTTCATGAATCACCACTTCATCCACAAAAAATAACTGTTTGGTGCGGTTTGCATGCCTGTGGCGTTAGGTTAGGTTAGATTAGGTAAGAGTGGCTGTTGGAAATACCAACCCACTTAGGCCTATTGGCCCATTGTGATGCCACGTGGATCTATGATCTTCTTACTACTGGAACCAGTTTGAGCTTTTAATAAAGCGTAGGAGACTGTTAACGTCTATTTTTTCTAGATCGTTTAGGTCGTTGTAGAAGAAAGCTCCTAGGTGAAGCTTCCTTCTCTGAGAGAGAGCTGGGCATGTGCAGAGTAAGTGGGGGATTGTCTCCTCCTCTTCCTCGTCCATGCAGCTTCTACAGAAATCGTTAGTAAAAGCGCCAAGCCTTCTTGCGTGCTTGCCTATGAGGCAGTGTCCGGTAATGACACCTATTATGGCGCTGAGATGTTTCCTATCTAAAAGGATCAGACACTTAGATCGACTCAGATCCAGCCTTGGCCAGATCTGTTTGGTCGCTAGACATGTTTGTCCAGCAGTCCACCTAAGGTCCGTTCTTTTATTGGCATCTAGCTTTAGTTTTAGTTTGCACGTAGCGATTGGTATACCTATACTACCTTTGTCTGGTAGGATAGGTAGAGTGGTTCCAATTTTGGCGAGTTCATCGGCTCTGCAGTTCCCTGGAATGTCTCTGTGGCCCGGCACCCAACAGAGGTGAATGTTGAACTGCTCTGCCATCTCCATGAGAGATGATCGGCATTCAAGGGCAGTTTTAGAACACAATGAGACCGAGTCCAGGGACTTGATGGCGGCCTGACTATCCGAAAATATGCGGATATCCTTTGCAGATATCACGTTTTTCTTTAGCCAGGACAGAGCTTCTTTAATCGCCAAAATTTCCGCCTGGAACACGCTACAGTGATTTGGAAGGCGGAAAGAGAGGCTTAGATTTAGCTTATCTGAGAAAACACCGCCACCAACTCCGCTGTCGGTTTTAGATCCATCTGTGTAGAGATGGATTGACTTGTCCTCCATGAAAGCATCCTCCTCCCAGAATGATCTAGAGGGGAAGCTTACATGGAAGTTTTTGTCAAACCAAAGTTCAGGTATGGTGTAATCGGTGTTCTCTGTGAGGATTCCTAATGTATTAAGAATGTTGGCGTGGCCAAATGAATTATTTGTCCACTGTTTAGTCGCTTTAAGGCGAATAGCTGCAGTCGCAGCTACTTGCTTGCTAAAAATGTCGAGGGGTGTCAATGCCTGTGGCGTTATTGGGCCATATTTTTTCGTCGACGATAACGATCGTCCGTTAGCTTGGATATTGCTATTGTTACTTCGCTCTGGACAGATGGATGGAAATGTTGGCTATTGTCGTCAAAGGTGAATAGTCTATTCTGCCTGACGGCGGTATGTTGTGCTTCCTCTGCTCTCTTTCCTCCTTCTGGAGAAGCCAATGTTCTTCCCGTCTCTTCTACTTATTGAGCTCACGAGCAGATCTCGTCCTTCATTGCAGCGCCGCTTTGTTGGTTTCTTGTTTAGCTGCATGTGCTTGCCGGTATTCTTCATCAAACCAGAGATTTATTGGTGGTGATCGAATAAAATTCAGCACATCAGTTGCAACGTATCTGTATGCACGTTGTCAACATGGCTTGCATCAAGCCGGTATAGGAGTTGTTGAGAGATTTCGGGATACGCGTTTGGCGAATATTCTAGCGGTCTCTTGCAATTGCAGTTTTTCTTTGTTGTGGCGCTTGGAACGTCCGCATTCGCACTTTGGCTGAAACGAGGTGGTGATCCGAGTCAATGTTGGTTACCCGGAACGTTCGGATGTCCAGAATACTGGAGGCATGCCTTACGTCTACCGTAAAATGATCAATTTGATTTAGCGTTTGATGATCGAGGGACAGTTTCCTCAACTCGATATACACAAGAGGGCATATGTACATTGAGCTGAGGAAACTGTGTGCTCTCTATAATAATATGCCGTCCCGGCACATAGACAATAAGTCTGTCCGTAGCCCTCTGACGGCGTAGGCCAGTATGGCCTTGTCATTTTAGCCTGCGCGAGTGAGGGTTTACTCATGCAGTTACCGGGGACCACTTCGCTCCGAACTTGTTTATTGCACTGCTGGCCCAATTGTAGTTATAGGACGCTCAACAGTTTCCAGATCCCGAGCTGCTATAAATTCATGTTAAATTCAAATTGACGGTAACTATTATTTATATATGTGTACACTACAGGTCAAAAGTCTGACGCTACCCTCGTGCTCGAATTGGAAAAAGCTCTTTTGTAGATTAATAATCATGTAGAATGAACATTGTATGAAACCAAAATACGGAGAAAAATATTTTCATTTTATTTTGAACATAAAGGGATTTATTAAAAAGGAAAAAATATTACTTAAGCCGATTTTTCTTAGGTGTCACTTTAAATTTCGCGCTATTGTTAAAGTGTCAATATTCAACTGTCATTGCCATGACTTTTGATAAGTAAAAGCTAGGAGCTTATTAAATGAGTCGATACGCACTCATACAATGTGTTGAAACAGTGAAAATTCACTATAGAAACGATGAAAATATCGCGGAAACGTTTCGGAAATTCTTACTGCTTTTGGTTATCATCAACCGCCTTCTCGCACAGGTATTGTGAATTTAATCAATAAATTTGAACGTCTCGGATAGGTTAATTACGTGAAAACTCCGAGTCGTGTTCATCCGGCAAGGTCTGCTGAATATGTCGCAGCCGTAGCTGAGAGTGGAACAGAAAATCCAGATTTGCATAAAAATCTTGACCTGCATGCTTATAAGGCCCAGTTGACACAAGAATTAATGCCAGCAGACCACGCACAACAATGATTGGGTGCTGGAAATGTGAATGAACAAGACCAAGATTTTTTACACAAAATTATTCTGAGTAACGCGTCTCATTTCCATTAGTCTAGGTGTGTAAATAAACAAAACTATTGCATCTGAAACTCCGAAAACCCAAGAGAAATAGTGAAACAACCTCTCCATCCACAAGGAGTGATATTATAGTTTGGTGCAGTCATTGGGCTATATATTGGCGAAATTATGCTCTTGCAATCGTTTCAGTGAATGGATTGCATTACCGAACGATGCTGACTGACTTTTTTCCCCCTGAAATTGATGCTGCTATTTATTTTGAACAGGACGGCGCCTAATGTCACAAAGCTGGTGAAAGAATGGCTCTATTACGTGACAAATTTATTTGATGAGTGATTTGTAGAAATTTCCGAGATCGTGCGATTTAACACCACTAGACTTCCTTTGCGGCTGTGATAAAGTTAAAGCTGTAGCCTTTATCCCCACCATCGGTTTACTGAAAGAAAATATCAGAGCTGTTATTCCCGAAATATAGCCGCAATTATGCAAAAACGTGATGAAAAATATCATCAAAAGAATGACTATTTTTAGGCAGGGCCGAAGCGGACATTTAACAGGGGTAATATGTATTCCATTACTAACCTCAAAGTTTTTAATTTGGATTAAAATAAAAATATCAGCATTTTTCATAAAAATATTGTACTTTTCTATTAATTTAAAATAACACCTCTTGTTGAATGACCCTATATACAGAATACCACAATCCAAATTCTGATGATGGGCATTGATCCCGGATCCTTCTATCCAGCTCCTACCAAAACAGGATTTAAATTAAGTAATTGTGGCGACCATATCATGATTTATAAGATTTCTTTATCTTCTTTCAGGTAGTTTTGACAATGCCTTGACGTGTGTTTAGGGTCGTTGTCCTCCTGAAATACAAATCATTCGCCAATTAATCTTCGTTCAGATATCACAGCATTTTCTTCCAGTATTATTTTGTAAGACTCCTTATTCATTTGTCCAATCACTCGAACCAGAATTCCCACTCCATTTGAAGAGAAACATCCCCAGGATATAACAGAATCACCTCCGTGCTTGACGATAGGAAACAAACACTCCAGTACCATATTTTGTTCAGCGCTGAAGCACTTAGGTTCATTGCTCCATAAAACTCTGTTGAAATCTTCTTTCGTCTATTTTTTATGTTTTTTGGCCCATTCAAACCTTTTCTGGTTGTTCTGCATGGGTTTTCGAACAGCTACTCGCCCAAATACTCGAGCATGTCTTAATTTTCGTTTAACACAAGGGCAGCAGATTTATTTCAGCTACTTCATTTGCTTGTTATGACTATTAGCCAATCCTCGTGCTTAGTTGTAGCCATCCTGACCCTGATTTATCCTCAAGATTTCCGGTTTGAGCATCTCATTCAATGGTATGTTGAACGCAACACCTTGAAAGCTTCAACTGCGAAACAACTTTCCCATGCGATTTGCCTTCTTTAAGAAGGATGATGATTACACATTGTTTCTCGATTTCGGTTTCAGCAACTTTTCCCATCCTTAACGAGGTGTTTACTCATGACGTTAAGAATCTCAAATAAATTCAGGTCGACAAATTTTGGGATTTGACCACACTTTTGATGTAAGGAGTTATAAACAAGTGCTGGATCAACAGCCAAAGGTGATAATAAAATTGAATAATCATCAAAAACCTAAACACTTCTCAATAATAATTCGCTAATTGGGCACTGGAAATATTGGCTGGAGATCCAGATTTTGGCCAAAAAATCGTCTTCTCTGACGAGGCTCATTTTTGGTCAGAATTGCCAGTATTGGAGTGAACACAATACACAAGTGTTCGGCATCCACAAAGATTGACTGTTTGGTGCAGTTTATGGCAAGGCGATATCCTCGATTCTTTCGAGGAAGGAGACACCGCCACCGTCAACGGTCTCAAGTAGAGGCGATTTTAACCGACTTTCTCGACATCAACGATATGTCTGAATGTGAAATTTGCCGACTGGATCATCTCACGGCGAGTGTTCATCATTTGGGCGCCGCTATCATGCGATTTGACACAACTCGATTATTTTCTCTGGGGCTACGTCAAGTTTTTTGTCTACGCTAACAAGCCACCCACTTTGGACGATCTCAAGGCGAACATGCGACACGCTCTTGTCGGAATAACGCCGCACATAATGGACCGAGGAACTGATCAAATTGTGATACCGTCGCATTTGGCATTTCGTCCTTGGATGTGATGCCAACGCCCACAAAAACATTTGTAGCAGCAGCAACAACAACAAAAGGAGTGAGGTACTTTCAAAGTAATATACATAGAGGGTGTTCAGCTATCAGGACGAAAACTTAAACTGGGATACCCTGTATATGTTTAGCAAAAATCTGCTTCTATATAATGCACTTTTATCATTTCTGCAAGAGAGGAAGTACTTAACCTCACCATCTCGTCTAACTTTCTTCATACTCTTATCGACGTTTGGCATGTGTCAGCTGAGGCATCCATATGCACATATGGTTCATAGTCAAACTAGATACATGAAGAAACTCACGAACTAGAGTACTTTTCAATAAAATCTCGCTTTCAAAGCTGACTCACTGCCCTCATCTCTACAGTCCATATTTGACGTAAATGAGGCAGCATATAAACTAAATGAAGCCATTGTCTCATCATTTAAATACAATTGCGAGTTGAAATGCAATATGGTTAAAAGATGTGTAACATGGTGGACCCATAAAATTGAGCAGATGCGTAAAATGGTAAGAAAAATGTTTAATAAATCCTAACCCACTGGTAATTGGGACCTATACAAGTCCGCTTTATCTAACTTTAATAAAGAATTGAGAAAGCCCAATAGAGCTTTCTTTAGAAAAAATTGCGAGAACCTGGAAAAATTGCCAGAAATTCACGTCTTCAAAAATGACTCTCAAAGGACTCTTCAAATAGCTTAGGTCTGTTACAAAAACCTAAAGAGAGGAAAACCTAAAATGCTACTTAAGATTCATTTCCCAGACATTAAACAACACACAATATATCAAGACCTAAGCCACAAGCTTATTCTACAACAACAGAATGTACAGCATAGACAAAGTTGAATGCGCCACAAACCCATTTAAACCATATAAGGTACCTGTATCAGACGGAATATTCCCAGCACTGATTCAAAAATCTGGTCCAGATTCTTCCCACTCAAACCACCTTTTTTAGGTATAGCTTCAGCTGGCAATACATTCCACAAATCAGAAGGGAGGTAAACGTCGTTTTTATCCTCAAACCAGTTAAACCTAGTGAACTACCTAAATCTTATCGACGCATAAGTCTTACATAATTTTTTCGGAAAACCATGGAAAGACTTATCGGTTTACATATCAGAGACCTTCTCAACAGAAATTCACCTGTGCACCCTCACCAATATGCATATAAGAATATAAAATCCACGGAAGGGACTCTACTAAATTTGGTATCACAGATTAAAGAGGTCTACCGACAAAAGGAGATTGCAATATGTGCCTTCCTAGATATTGAAGGTGCCTTTAATAATACCTCATATGAATCCATGTCGGAAGCCATACAAAAGCTGCAGCAAAAAGCACGCATGCCCCACAGCAGCTATAGAAGCCTTCATTGTTTTAACGCCACGCTTGACATGATCTGCGCGGTAAACGACCACCTACCTATGACTCTGTGCTTCAGCAGAGGATTAAATATAGTGATCTCAAGCCGAGAATAATGGAACTACAAAAACCCCACTTCAAACCTTAAAGATATCAAGTAATAAACGGATGGATATAAGATGGATACCTGCGTGGGTGCTGGTATATTTTGACCAAACACCAGAATACCGATACCAATGGGAGAGAGTCCCAGTGTATTTCAAGCGGAAATACATGCCGTTCAGGCCTCATCCTCAATAATGGAACGAATCCTCAATATACTCCCGGACAATCAAGCAGCCATTAAAGCATTAGCCTCTAATCGCATTAACTCCAAATCAGTCATGCACTGCACACTACGAGATCTCTCCCATAAGAATAGAGCAACGATTTAGTGGGTGCCTGGTCATATATGTAGAATGTAGATATTGACGGAAATGAAACAAATTTCTACATAGATTCCCATTAAAGTAAGCAAAGAAGTGTAAGTATTTAGTTATCAGCTCAACGCCGTAACCTGTTTTAGTGGAATGTAGCGCTGGTTGCGTCCTGCCAATAATCTTGAAAGACCCTTACCGAGGCTATGTTATCTATCATAAACAATTCTTCAGCCTTGGCACTTTCTTCAGAGCCCATATGTTCGTATGTAAAATAGTTTGAGAAACGCTATATACCATCCCGACAATGACAAAGTCAGAAGTTGAAGAGATATGGCATTCGAGAAGTTTATGCAAACTGAGATCTTTTCCACGAGTGATAAAAAAATGCTGAAATTTTTTGACCGTTTAAGTTAGAAATACGAGTAAGTCCATATATCGCCATCAGAGTTCTGATCACCAATATACCCTACCGAAGTGGTATTTCTCAACTCTCCAATGATGTGGTCATGGACGGAAGCCTTGAAGGTGACTGCCAATATGAATAATATATTCTACATCAAAAGTAAGTGAGATTTGAATAGACCAACAGACAATAGTCAAACCATTGGTGTTGACTCATATGGCAGCGTTATAGGCTTCAATTTACTAACAGTTGCAACGAATATCGCTGCATGCGACACACTGTCTTCCTCTCTCTTGATGCTCGGTTATTTCGTTTCATTGAATCGCATCTTTTATTAATAATAAAATATAAAAACGAATAAAAACGAACGTCAAACGCTGTCAGAATTTTCGATCTCTTTTCAAAACTTTCCCACATCACGATGATGCAACAAACTGTCGTGACGACCACCACTATGCTTCATAGCAAGTTTTCTTTTAAGATTTGTATGATATTAAGTTTTCAGATCGTGCACCACATACCGAAACTGTTTATGGAAAATTTTACGATATTTATGAAGATTTTTGCTTGTATACTTTCTAGGCTCCAGTTCCGAAGGCACCATGGTCCGGCGAAAAACTAGTTGTACAAGACTCACCAATATGCATTCAAAGAGATCCTTTCAGGCGTGAACAACAAATTGAAGGAAGTGAAGATTGCCTTTACATGAATGTGTATGTTCCCGAGGTAAGAATGCCCCAAATTCCCTTCGTATTAGACTGATGCTAGATTTCGTATATTCTCGTACATTTAAGGAACCTCGGCAAGCTGGCCCATTACCAGTAATGGTCTTCTTCCACGGTGGTGGTTGGGAATGTGGCTCTGGAATAAGTGCTTATTATGGAGCTGATTTCCTAATGGACCATGATGTAGTATACGTTAGTGGAAATTTCCGCTTAGGTCCACTTGGTTTCTTAAGCACGGAAACGGAAGATTGCCCCGGCAATAATGGTCTAAAAGATCAACTGACCATCCTAAAGTGGGTGCAACAGAATATCGCCGCTTTTGGCGGTGATCCAAATAGTGTAACGATATTCGGAGAGAGTGCTGGGGGTGCAAGTGTAACATATCACATGATGTCGGAAAAGTCAAAAGGCTTATTCCACAAGGGTATTTCTCAATCGGGAACTTACTTCAATCCATGGGCTCAACCAGCCCATAAAGGGGTAGCTGCATCTCGTGCCAAACGCCTGGCACAAATGCTTGACTGTGATAATACAAACTGGGCAGCTATTTTGAACTGTCTTCGGAAGAAATCAGCTGAAGCCATTACAGCAACCGTTTATGATTTCTTTGTAAGTATCCAATTAAAGAGTTTTTTTTTTTTTTTTTTTTTTTTTGTAATTCCTTTTCCACAATTCAAATTTCATTAGGAATGGGACTACGATCCAATGATTCCCTTCCCACCAGTTGTGGAATCAGAGCATCCTGATGCCTTTATAACCACTTTGCCGAGAGATGTTAAGCTTCCACATGGTTTTAGCCTACCATTGATGGCAGGAGCCACATCTGATGAGGGTGCTTTAAAGACAGCTGCATTTTTAAATCTTCCCGGACTACTAGAGGAATTCAAAGATAAATTCCATGACGTTCTGCCCATAATCCTCAACTACGACCATCATACAAAGGATATTCAAAGAATAATTACAGAAAGGATAGATAAATTTTATTTTAATCACGTTCATGACTGGAATAAGAAAAATCATCAAAATCTCACAAACGTAAGGACATTTAGATATTCCCTAAAATCCAATCCAAGGAATATATTTTAAGTTATTTTCCAGCTCATGACCGATGGCTTGTTTTCGGGAGGACTTGACGAATATTTGCGATTACGAATGCATGCTAAGGTCCAGAAGAAAACAACTGTAGGACCAACTTACATTTACCTGTTTGATCATAAAGGAGCTGCTAGTTTTACGGAAATTTTTGAAGGTGGCAAGGAAGACTATTACGGTAAGTAATTTTTAATAAATATTTACAATGAAATCCTTTCCTATCAAAGCCTACTAAGAATCATTCCATCAGCGGGTTTGCTCACATGAAACACAACACGGAACCACTTACCGAAGATTCAGGCATTCCAAATCTAGTTTCCCCTGAGCCTAGCTTGTTAATCAAGGTCAACAAAACTCCACTGCATGTTGTACCAAAGACCACTTCCTTGAACGGTAGGTGGTTTTGAGAGTGCAACTAGAGCAGAGTCTGGCATAAGAAAACCGTTCTTTAGAGTTAGAGTAGTAGTGATGTGTTTTCGTAAAAGCTTCTTCCATAGGATTTAGCTACTATAATTATAGCCATGTAGTTCCACAGGATAGTCCTCAGCGACGAGCCTCATATCTTGCTCAAACTTTCTCTCATTGCTAGAAAGCTAATATCTTTGTTTGTTCTCAAAAAAAAAACACCCAAATACTGAGCTTCGTAGGAAAAGCGGAATATGATGCCTTCAAGCGTTGAATGGGTCCAACCGGTCAGCTTCCTACTTCTCGTTAAGATAAAACCTCAGTTTTTAAAGGATTGACTGAATGTATGAATGAATGTAGGTACATTTCTAGTGTACCAATCGTCTATCACATATAGGAATGCCTGCACTTATGAACAGCATATACTACATCATCTGCATATGACTGAGTGTAGAGGTTAGAACCATTGAAAGCGGGTTGAGAACTATAGCAGTGGACAGTACTCCATCACATATTACCCGCAATCAGGGTCCATTTCACCAGCAGTGCTCTTATCCACAAAACTGCTGATTCATCTACACCACGCCATTTAGCCAAGTTATACATGCCATCAAAAGTTGCATTGTTGGTACCCTCAATGTCGATTAAAAAAACCAACGCATACTTCATCTTGTTAAATGTGCCTTCAGTTCTGTCCAACAGATTTTGAAGCGCAATCTTTCAGGATCTTACTCGATGGTAAGCACGTTTCACCTTGGACAGAGGATGCATATCCATAACAGTTTTAAGCTCTTCAACATGAAGGTGGTTAGACTGATTTGTCTGAGGTTGTTGGCGAGCAGCCGTAAAGGCTGCTCTTTAGGTTTGCCAGGGTATGTGTGCCAGTGCCAGGCTAGTAGTGAAGATTTTTCTCACGGTTGCCAGCAGCTGAATAGAATAAACTTATAGGGCTAAAGGGATTACTCCACCGACCACAAACTCCCTTCATATCACTAAACTGCTGGAAAACTAATTAATTTTTAATTCATTTCAGGAGTATGCCACGCAGAGGAACTTCAATACTTGTTCCCCATTGGAAAATCTCTATTTTTGACAGCTACTCCGACCAAGGAAGACCTTCAGATTCGTGAAACTCTTCTTACCATGTGGGTTAACTTTGCCAGGTACGGTGACCCCACCCCGTCTACATCAAACTTACCAAAATGGAATCCAACTGAAAGATATCCGGTCAGTTACATTCGCATTGGTAATAAAGATCCTGAAAACTGGAAACTACTTGATTTTGAGAAGAATATGCTTCAAGATCGAGTTGACTTTTGGAATAATCTTACGCCACACATACCAGCTGATTTGCTGAAGGATGAGCTGTAATATATTATGAAATGAGCCTACCAAGAAGCTAGTAGAGCATTTGAATGTTTTACACTTGAAGTAAAATAATCATATTTTGTTAAGAACGAAATTGGTTTATCTTATTTGGTTGAACGAATAGTAAGAGCAAACTTAGTGTTTCATTCTTTGGTTAAGCGACAAGTTCTTTTACATTTTTTTTTTTAAATTTTGGCGTAGATGTACTCGCCAGAACAGCATGAACCGCTATAAAAGTTGTTCACGGATTTTCATAGAGCATAGATCCTAGTATGTTTCGACTTCTGTCATGTACATAGAAAGTATGTATATTTTCGTACGTAATACTGTGTTCATTCGCAAATTGCGCAATTTCGACTAACTTGCAATAACTGTTCACCCTACATTTGAAATGATTTTGTTTGACAGCTTATAAAAAGGCATACATGGCTATCTGTCAAATATACTCGTAGCACGGGACAAACTAATCAGGAAAATTCCTTTCATTATAAAATAAAAGAAATTGACAATAAAAATAATAGTGAATCTGGTAAACCACTTAAATGAATATAAACAAATTTAAATTTAAATTTAATTTTTTCTGTCAACTTTGTTACTTCTGTTTGTTTTAGTTATTAGTAAACTGACATAGTCTGTCATAAAACGTAATTTCGATCGAAGTTTTGTAGAAATTCTGCAATTTTGAGGCAATTGGAATTTGCGCAATTTGGTGGACAGATCCGCAGATGAGCGGTATGCCAATAAAACGAATGTTGCAAAAGTGGCAAGTGGCAGAACTACAAAAAGAAAGAGAAAGATAAAGTAAACTTCCAAGCCTCTCCCCGTTAGCTTCATCCGCAAAGCGGAAGCACCAGAAGAAGAGTAAAATATGCACGAGTTCCTAAAACTCTGCTACAGTGTGTAAGAACGCTACTTAGGGTCGAAACAATATCTTATCTGCTCTAATGGTATCAGAGTCTGAGGACGAAGACGAGGAAATTAAACCCCTCAAAAACAGCATCAGCCAACTGCGAGAGCGAATGCCGGAAATTAAAGTCAAACAAGTGACTAGAAGAGCAAAGGGACAAAACAGAATTTCAGATTGTTCAACAGCAACAACAGCAGCAGCTAGCTAAAATAAGCCAAAACAGCAAAAACCAAATCATCCAACCCTCAGTTACAGCAAAAATAACTGAATGCTAAAACAACAAACCATCAAATATCAACGAAGTTAAGGGTACCTACAATCAACAATATTGCCTTCAGACGTTGAAGACGATATAAACTGCATGTATTCTACAAAAGTTATCGTTCATTTCGTAACTTAGTAGTGCTGCCTATAAACATTAAAAATCGTCGCTTTTATGAGAATTTGGGACATAGGGTATCTACAATGCCTGTGCGCCATCTTTTTCGGATTTCTGATCCATCCTTGGACTCTTGTTGTTTCCCTGTATGATAATGAGCTTCCTCGGCTTTTCATATTCTGCAGCATTCACATACGAGGCGGAGTCAAAAGTCCCTGAAAATTGACACAAACAACACTCTTTTCGGCAAAAAAAAATAATTTAGTTTGATAAACTTTGATAAACAAATAATACGATTTCTTGAAGCCCCCAAAATAGTAGTTTGTTATATCTCTTGTCTCTGAGCCATTTATTCACATTTGAAAACAGGAAATAGTCGCAGGCGACTAAGTCTGGAAAATATGCCGAGTGAGCGAGAAATTCGTAAACTTATTCATGCAATTTTACCATTACGGCTGCGGACTTGTGCGCCCGTGCGTTGTCCTGGTGGAAAAGAACTTTTTTCCTCTCCAAATGCGGTTGTTTTTGATTCAAGTTGGCGTCAAATCGATCCAACAGCTCTGCATAGTAGGCGTCTGTGGTCATTTTACCGTCTTCAAGGTAATCGATCCCAATCATTCATGACCTGGTTGGCCGCACCTTGGCTTTTTTCGGCTTCGATTCACCAGGAGAAGTCTACTGTCTCGAGTGTTCCTTTGTCTCTGGTGTGTTATGATGATTCCATGTTTCGTCCGCGGTTACAAAACGGCGCAGAGACTCGTTCGGATTGTAATTGAACAACACCATACACTCCCATTCAAGCTGTCAAACGATTGCGTTTCTTGTCAATTGTTAGGAAACGCGGCACCCATCTGACAGACAGCTGTTTCATATGCAAATATTTTTGCAAAACTTAAATCACTGATCACTGTAGCGTCTTCAAGTTCGCGCACCTTCACGCGCTGATCGTCCAATATCAGACAATACAATCATCAATTGGACGACCAAAACGTTCGGCGTCACTTTTTCTGGTACGACCGCACCGAAATTGAGTAAACCAGTGGTAAATGGCTCCAATCGATATGGTTTTTTTTTTGCGAAAACTTAACACACGAAATTCACTTTTTCCTTATTAACAGAAATCCACGTACGCGTCTGTTTCAAATGGCTGTCACAACAAAACTATTTGACAGATCTCACTGAAAATTTGGGTGCGTTCTATTGAAAGATGCTTCTTTACAAGCAAAATATTGGATTTGAAGTGCTAAACAGAGGTGGCAAAAGTTTTAAATTTCAGCGACTTATTGACCCAGTACTTAAAAGTACTTAAATGATATTCAATTATACTTGAGTTCTAAATTAGAATGTATAAGAAATTCCATTGATCACATTAATGAAGACCTTCTTACCAGTCAGAAGTGGGCGCAAACCATAATTTATCACTGAATCTGAATAAGTCCAAACCCTTATGCATCTAGAAACATAAGTTATATACACTTAGCTTCCCGCTAATCAAATTACGCAGGTCAATTATTGATTAGGCCCATTCTGCTAGAAGCCTGGGTCTAATCTTTAATGAGACATTAATTTGGACTTATCATGCAGCTGGAACAATTGGTAAGCAACGAGTATACTGTGCAAAATATAGTACAATACAGGGACTGCTACCAAAATATTAAACATCGATTAAAAATAAAACGACTCCCGTAGGGATACACTGCTTGAAGAGAAAGAGTGCGATGATCTCACTTTCGTGGGGATTAGGCCTTCATTACAACAATAGTAAAAAGGAAGAAGTGAAAACTACAGTTGTTTCTAGTTTATCTAAGTCCCACCAGCAAACTGGAGGGTCCGAGGAGTATTAAATCCCTAGACTATCAGGTTGTACACTGGGAAAAATTAAACATTTTACTCGCACAATATTTTCGCTGCCAAAATGCGTTTAGTGCAGAAACCATTACAAACCATTACTCAGAATGGAGCCTTTGACAAAAGTCAGCTGCTGTGCGCTGTATGTAAGAACACGGAATATATCGCAGACTATCAGGGTTGTTCTAAGTTGCAGTATATAGGGAAAGAGAAATTAGCTTTGGCAACAAAAGGATGTTAATCGAACATCAGTTTTTAGTCAATCACCAGCAAATTATGTTACCTACGCCCAAATGGTGCCAGATAAACTAAACACTGTAGAAACAGCGAAGTTTGCTTCTCAAGCTGCATGGTCTAGAGAAGCGGCAGTTTCGTATCACATGCTAATTATCTTGCTCTTTTTCCAGGGGCTGATGGCTCAGCTGCGATGACAGATACGAAAACAGGTCACGCCCGAGGACCAGATCTGTTTGCTTCTCCCAGGCCTCTACTTATAATGGGTACAAACAGAATGAACCCTAAAGCTCCACGCAATGAATATAAATTCATTGCGAAAGATCGAACGAAGAAGTACATTGTTTTAATTGCGCGCAGACCAAGCGAAACTAAGTTATTCAAAAACACAAGATGAGGTATAGACGCTATAAAATAGATATGGTTGCGACCTTTATGAAAAGAGGCTTGTGCTTTAAAGAGTGTACAAGGGTGTAGTGCGTAGGTTCCAGGTGCTGGAGGAATGCATCGTCGCAGAGGGAACTTACCGAGTTCATCTCGAAGGAAGAGATCAGGCATCGAATAGGTGATAAATAGAGGTCTGACACTATGGGTGCAGGACGAAAGTGTAGTTCCACCACGATATCTCACTCACCGTACACAACAATGTAACGCATTCTTCTTAGAACGTTTTTTCCTAGGTCCCCTACAAATGGAGAAATCTCAGCAAAGAGAACGAGGATCACAGAGAGGACGTGCGACCAGAAAAATTCCATTTGTCGTTGATTCTCATCCGGTTTCGGATATTCGCTCTAAGTACGCTGGGTACTGGCCACCACCTTTGACAAGAATACAATGATGAAGAGGTTGGAATTTTAATCATCATCTTGGGAACGTTTATCCATCGTGAGCCAGCGATGGCTGCGCCATTTTTACCTGAGATTCTTACCATCGTTTCGAAATTCGCAATGCATTCAACATTCCCCTGGCAGCATGAGAGTGCCACCCATCTACCAGGCGATTCTCAATCGGTAGCTCATCAGTTTATACGATGCGTCTTACACCAGCTAGCGCCCAATGGAATTTTCTTACAACTCTTCCAAACCCAAGTCAAGAAGGAAACACGTCGCAAGTCTTTCCGCAGCATTGCCAAAGCCCTCCTTGACTTCCAAGAGTTGAATCCCACCAGTCCCATCTACATGGTCTGCGAATCTCTGCTCTCAAAGAAAACTCTTCCTCTGGAGCATTTGCCTGTTATACTCCGCAACATGTCCGAATACCTTCAATGTATTCCACCCGACAGCGGTCTTGGTGCTTCATCATGGTCTCAAGCTATGCAGTCGATGGAATCACTTTTCCGTCAGGTGGTTCTAATTCTACCAAATGTGGATAACGTAGAGTTTCTCCTTGACATAATGGTGGCCACTCTGAAGATATCTGCACCAAAGGCCCTCCTTGAGCCATTCTCCAAGGTTCTTGGATACTGCGTTCAAAGTATCAATTTGCGGAACAGTACAATCTATGACTTGTGTACGCTGAGCAATCGGTCATTCTCCAAGGATCGTGACAATATGCTCCTTTGTCGTCAATTGATATTCGAATTTGTCCAGGCTCTCAAATTCAAAATCAACATCCCGGATCATAATCTCTTGTTGATTGTTGGATTTGCCTTGCAAGATGCGGGCGGGGCTTTACCTCCGGGAACCATAGGAGGACTGCCAGATCTTCCGCCTCAATATCCAACGAATGCAGCCGATTGCTTGCGGCAGTACATGAATGACGTACTGGACTTCCTAGCTGACTTCCACACGTTAAGCAAGATTAAGAACTTTAAGAATGGCCAGGTACAGAACGGTCTTGGAGAGGACACATTAGGCGGTGTGCTAAAGGGCGCCGTAGCTCAATATTTAGCACTAGAAATGTCTCGAGGTAACTCTAGGGACAACAAAGCTGTTGGGCGATACTTACCCTGGCTTTACAACGCTCCATCATCTCTACAGCAAGGCCCCAAAGAATTCACCGAATGCGTCGGACATATGAGACTCCTATCATGGTTGTTATTAGGATCGTTAACTCACACCGCTTTGACGCAAAAGAAGTGTGGAGTGATTAGTCAACATGGTGCTGCTGTACAACACTTCCAAATGCAACATCCTGGACAGGGAATGACACAGCCTGTCCCTCAGGAAGCTAGTTGCCACATCGCAGATCATATTCAAGTGATTTTTGCCGGATTCGCAGAACAGTCGAAGACTTCAGTATTACATATGTCGTCGCTCTTTCATGCGTTTACATTATGTCAGCTTTGGACAGTCTACTTAGAGCAAACTGCTATTACACCAAATAATGCCGAAGGGCACAACATAACTATGGGAATTCTTTTGGAATTCTGGGCTAAGGTGACTCCGTGCATTTTGCAGCTTGTAACACATTCAAAGGCTGCCAAGGACACTGTTGATTTTCAGAGCTCCAATTCGAAGCTCTCTGAAATGGTGAATCTTCACTTTCTAAGTCTGTTGGAAGCCCTCAAAGAAACTCATTCAACTGTGCTGGGTAAATTGCTGCCTCTATGGAGCCCTGTGTTATCTTCTCAGACCCAGCTCTCCGACACACTTCACGTTCGTTTACAAAACGTTCGTGACTATGCTCCTGATTACGACGAACAACACACTCATCATTCAGACGCACTACTCAAATGGCTACAGAGACTTCAATTCAAAATGGGGCAGATCGAGTTACAGTCCTCGACTGCTACACAATTTTATTCAATTTAAATTACTAAAAAACATAACTCTATGGACTTAACATAGAGACATAAGTATTTACATGTTTATCGTTACATTGAATGTTGTTACAAGGATAAATTATAAATGTTTAGAAGGAATTGCTTCTCAAAATAAAGTCAGATAGCTTGGGGTCTGGCTAAAAGAGAAAAAGATAAATAAGCGCATTTGCATCCAATGAGACTACCCGAAGTATGTACTCGTATGCTTAATTAGGTTCCCACTTCCGGAAATTACTGGTTGGGAAATATAAAGTCGGATAGATACGCATTCACGCAAACCACGCCACACATATGAAAGGTGAAAGTGAACTTGTAAGAATACCCGAAAGAAAGACTCCAGCTCTGAGCGCTAAATTTGCAAGAATGACTCCCAATAGACAAAAACCAAAGAGAAGAACTAAGCGCGCAAAAACATTTAGTTGCAATAAGGGTGCGTTGGCCATCTGTGAAAATATACGAGAGAGTTCGAAAGTTCGACAAAGCTATAATGTTTAACTCAATAGCAGTCAATAGGACTTTCTGGAAGGCAGGTCAATTTATGACGAGGTACCTACGAATAATTATGGAGAAACGTCCTTATCAATTTGGAAAAGGCGTTCAATGTGTACAAAGTCCGTTGATTTTTAATGTTTCTGTTGAGTCACTACATTAACCAGTCCGATTCCAACGCTATTATAAGCCAGTAACGGCCCTTCAGGCACTAAAAGATAATGAGTTACGAATCTTTCGTACTAAGACCGAATGCCTGCATTGCAATGTTTCTGGACTCGCAAACTCCACTCCTGATAATAAGGAGTCATAAGTCACTGTTTCTACAGATTGTCAATTTGACAGTTGAAAGTTGATTTGTGGTTAGTATGTTTTGCCATTTTACGATGAATAGAATAACGTCAGGATAAGGCGTGCAAATTATGCAAACTTATCTTGAAAACCATGGTTTGGTTCTCCAAACTTATCGGGCGCTACGTCCATTTTACGGTCGACGTAATCGTCCATCTGAGTTATTCGGAACACGATGAATCGTTTTCGCACCACGTACACTCCAGTGGATAATACGTATCCCCGAAGACGACAAACAGTGCGAACAGAAGAAGTTATTGCCGTTTTGGAACATAGTGTTGAGGAGAATCTGAATGAGTCGATTCGCCATCGTGTACAGCAATTGGAGCTATGCCAATCCACTTTGTGGAACATTTTATGGAAAGATCTTGGCTTATAAGCTTATAAGATCCAGCTTAGGCAAGATTGAAACCGCGTGACCATTATACGCGTCGTAGGTTCTTTTACCGTCAATGTAGAGCGCTATAGAAACATGATTTCTGACTATCTTCGTTCCTCAGTTGAATGGCATTGACGTGACAGCGCTTTGGTGTCAACAGGATGGCGCAACATGCCACACGGCGCGCGACACCATCAATTTATTGCGGGAAACATTTTCTGAGCGCATCATTTCGCGTAATGGCCTCCACAATCCTGTGATCTCACACCTTTAAATTACCTTCTTTGGAGGTATGTGGAGTCACTAGTCTATGCCGATAAACCAGAGACGTTGGACGATTTGAAAGTCAACATTTGCCATGTTATTGCTGATATACAGCCCCAGTTGCTCGATGAAGTTGTCGAAAATTGGACTTCACGATTGCGCTTCATTCGTGCTAACCGTGGCGCGCATATGCCCGATATCATATTTAAACACCAATGGCATTCAATTATCTATTAAATAAAGCTAACATCATAGACATTAACATTAGCTTCAAGTATTTTATTTCATATTGAATTTGTATAACTCTAAAAAAGACACCCTTTACTTAGGCTCTGTCGTTAACCACCAAGGAAAGTGCAATAGCGATGTCGCACACAGATTTAATTTTGGTGGACATTTATTGGCTTAATACAAGCTTTATCTAACTTAAAAACTAGGACTAAAAACTAACAGGAAGACTTAAGAACTAGGAATCAAGGGATGGAGGAGATCTTGTTTGAGACGAGGAGTACTCGGGTTGAAACCAAAAAGGGAGAGGTTTGAATTGACCCTTGGGAGCAGACGGGAGATTGGTTCGTTAGAGGCATAAGAGGTGCGGTGTACCGGTAGATAAAATAGACGAGGACAACGTAGATTGCGTGGGTTGGTCTTGAAGGAAATAGAATTTAAAATGGATGCACAGTCGATGAATGAAAAGAAAGTCAGCAATATTCCTACGTTCTTCTAACGAATTCATATTAAGAAGTTTGAGGCGGTCCTGATAGGGGGGTAAGATTAAAGGGTCGTTCCAGGTTGAACACCCTCGATTCGTGAAACATGAGCTCGCTGAAAGGGGACCAAATTTGACTGGCATACTCAAGCAGGGGGCGAACAAACGTAACATAGAGAGATCTGGTTACGTGCGGGTTGGAAAATTCTTTGGATTACAGTTTAATAAAGCCAAGTGATGAGTTGGCTTTGAGGATCATCTTATCGATATACGAGCGGAAACTAAGCTCATAGTTGAATAATATGCCAAGGTTTTAAAAGGGGAATTGGTTGACCATAGAGAAAATAAAGTCGGGGAGTAGACGGGTTGCATTTACGTGAGAAGATTATAGATTGACATTTGGCTGTTTTAAGTTCTATTCAGTTTTTGAGGCATCAGATTGAGAACCGATCATGGCCTTCTTGAAGAAGGTCTGAGTCATGGGGAGAAGAAATAGTTTTAAAAAACTTTCTGTCGTCAGCATAAAGGGAGAAAGAGGAGTGTTAAATGACCCTCTCAATATCGTTAATAGTAAGAATGAAGAGAAGAGGACCAAGATGACTGCCTTGTGGGATTCCTGATGAGGCCAGGAATAGAATAGAAAAGGCTGATCTAAACCGAACGCTATAATAATGGTTTATCTGTTAAGAAGAAATCCATTTTAATAAAAGAGGCGCCGAGAGCAGACAATTTGTCATCCACTTCTTTGCCATGCCCATGTATCTGAGAGAATTTAGCAATGGGACAATAATTGGTAACGTCATGCTTAGAACCCTTTTTGTGTATCGAAAACAGGTCTTTCAAATCTGGAGAAATTTTCCCTATGTAAGGAGGGTAAGAAAGGAGTAGAGACATGTTGGAAGAGCATTTTTTAAGAAAAACGGCGGGGTACAAATTCATCTTTCAGATTTAGTAACTTTTCTTCAATAATTGCAGAATGGAAATTTTGAGTGAGAAAGGTACCAACGGAAAAATTTGGAAAGGTTTTTGAAGTGGGGTTTAAAATGTGAGAATTGACGAAGTTAGGATACTTACCTTCAGTTCTGAGGTCGAAATTAGGGAAAGGCGCGTGTATTAGGGGTTGAGTACTGAGAGTTTGAGTTGTAGGGGTTAAGCCGAAAGAGACACGTTGACAGTGGGGCTTGGTTTGGTGTGGAGTGGCTTAAACGAAGTGAAACTTCTCAGTATTTTGTCACAGAAAAAAATGCCGTTTAAACTTAAAGCTTTGTTATGTCGTTCGTTTGCATCACAGTGTTGGGCGATGTACGAGAAATATAAAAGAAAAATGCCAGCGACGGAAATGAAAACAAAATGTTCTAATAATAAGTACGCTTATCACAGAAAGTCTTTGTTTGGAAGAAGGTTTTTTTTAAGAACTTGAAAAGAAGCGAAAAGAAAGAAACGTAACCTCTGCTTGAAACACGTTTTTATTAATGTTCTGACATATGCTTAACATTGCGATGAATATGTTATCTAACGATGGTATTGCCAGATATGGGGCAATAGTGAGAACTAGTTTTTCTAGTTTTTATACAAAACCCACAGAGGGCAAGCTTTAGGCTGAACGAATCATTTTCATCCATGGACCATGGCTCAAATTTCAGTCGAATTTGGAAGAAAATGCCCAAGGAAAAATATTTAGACCACTCAAACGCAAAATTCTAAGCAAATTCTAGGCCTCACGAAAGATGTAATCCAAAATATAAAGTCCTATAGAATGGTCCTGAGGTCTATTAAAATTTAACCAATCGCATAAACGACGCCATCGCGATACAAACGAGTATTTCAACGATTAATAAAAAATAATAATTATATCAAATAATAAACTGGAAAAATATAAACATTGTAAATTGTCGGAAACCTAATACCCGAACCCATTTATTCATTTAAATTATCACATGCAGATTGCGCTGGCTACACAAACTCAACCAAACTTGGCAAACGAAACTGACATTTTGCCAAACCTGTTTTTTTGACAATTGCAATTTTTTCAATAATGGCGTAAAATATTGACATAACACCAAACATCCATTCAGAAAAAATGTTGTTTCAAAGTGATTTTATTCAATTTTATACAAATAATTACGATAATTCAATAACTAAATAGTATTCGCTTAATATACAAATAAAAGGAACCTCAAAACAAGTGAACAATACTCGAGAAAAGTGCGCAAAATTACCAGTTGTGTCTCGAATTCTCTCAGACTTCCGTTGTTCAACTTATATTTTTTTTCTTTCCTTTTTTTTAAAACGTGTATCAAGTGAAAGGATTTTTGAAACTAAAAAAGAAAAAAGAATAACTTAAAACAGTAATTTAACACAGAAAAAGAAAGCTTATTACTTAATGTAAAATATAAGTAATTATTCCTATTCGGTGGTTCGTGTTTTTTTTTTTTTTTTTTTAGAAAAATACCAATCGAGTGAGAGAAGACACACGGTGAAGAAATGCTTGAATCATCGCCGCCCCAAATTCAAGGACATTTCATTGAACTCCACAATTCTTAATGGAGTTAAAAACACTTGTGTTCCAGTTAAGGTATTTCGTGTACGTATAATGTAATTAAAAAGACGTTTTATCTCGCTTAGAAATATTAGAAATAGAAAATGTGTTTTCAGTGTAGCAATACACACAGTTGGAATTAAGAGGTTTGTGGTGTATGCCGTGTTGTACTCGTAATTGTTGCACTTAACTACAAATATCATTGTGGGGTTCATTCAAGTGATAAGACATTTACTATCTAAAAGCGGGTCAAGGTTTAAGTTCAGCTTCTTTGCAGAGATCTATTGAACAAGGTAAGAGCAAACGTTTAGTGGTTGTTTTGTTGTTGTTGTTTTTTTTTTCTATTGTCTTTAAAACAGTTTCAGAAGTTCCAACTCTATAACAAGAAGTAGATCCCAAAGCAGTGTACATATGTACATACTTGCTTGCTGGTATGTACATACTATATTGTGGTCTTGTGTGCGGTTGTTTAGTAAAGACATTTGATATCGCAACCCCAGAACTCTTTCTTCTTTCCGCTGTGTGTTTTACTTGGCACAAGTATGCATGTAGATAGTGGAAACGTAATGGCAATATCCGGCCAATGGCAATAATTAAGTATCGGCCGATATTTCTCTCAATTCTACGCAGTATGCAAAAAGTTGTTACCTTTTATTGCTCGCTCTATGAACTTGCTGACAATTAAGTAAGGCTGACGATTGAATTAGATCCATCATAGAATAAATCAACTAAGTGGAATTTGATCTTGCCTTCAGGGAGCTCATTTTGATTTCTCTCCGATTGGTGCTGTTGGTTTTTGTTTAAATCTGTCGCAATACTATATTTCTCAGAAACATGCTTTCTGTTTTTTATTATTGAAACAATTAATTGTTTTCAGTTATTCATTGGTGACTGAGTACGCTCTGGCAGAAACTAGCAATTTAAATGAATTCCAAATGAATGTCGCCTGCGTATAAGGTGCGGTGAGATGCAGTAGCATACTTTGGTTTACTTTGTTGTCTGAATACGTGACATGTGTATGGAGCAAGCAAGATTCACTCTCAGAAGGTGCGACGGCTGAATATTCTGTCTGTAACACTTTACATACGGAATATTCGTATAAATATCGCATACCCAATTGCACACTTAGACTATTAAAAAAAAGTAAGCAATTACTTAGTTGTTATCATGCTCTTGTGGGTCCTAGTGTCTCCACAATACCTTGTTTCTTGTTTTAATTCTCTCCTGGTTTCCTTAATTGCTGAATTGCAAGAAGCTATCTTAGTTATGACAATCATTTGACCAACACCCTGAACTGGTTATCCCCTCAAGACTCGTCAGATTATTGTGTCATATTAGCTAATTGCTTCTACACAAACCTCACAGAGTTAGAAAGACACAAAAATGTACAAACTACAAAGCATTTGTGTGGCAGTACGGAACAGTTAGAATTAGGTGGTCTTAAATAAGTTTTCGAGGGAGTTTTACCGGTGCTTTGTTACCTCCATAGCAATGTGCATGGCACTGATGATATGGGTACAAGGACTCTTCTCTATGAAATAAAATCATGCATCCCTTACCGAATGAACGCGTAGTACGAATTAAACTCAAAAAAATAACTAAGTCATTTTAATCCCTGTATGTTTCTCTTAATTTATCAGAATTTTGTAGAAAGATAAGTGAACGCTTCAATGATAAACAGCCTACAGTACCAGCACTCATCACATCACCAAGTAACTGTAGTCTGATGAAAACGTAGGTCGGAGACTCACAGAGGAGGTACTCCATAGTATCGTCATAACGCTCACGCAAGCGTCCACTCCACTGGCTCCGTTGTGACGCCAGTAAGCAAAATTCAATCTTTCACATTCAATCTTTCTCATGTCGTGCTCACAACATGCTAATGAATAACACAGGACGCGGGTACTGCTAACGCTAATTTGGGTTTTCTGAGAAACTCCCATGAGTCCAGAATAGCAAGTTCATCCAACAGCAAGGCCTTAAACCCATCTTGGCCGTCGTTACAGATTCAGATACTTTGATCCACCGATTCTTTAAAATATTTTATCAGCATATTGCATATCATCACTTGGAAGACAGATGCAAGCTTTCGTAATGAGAAATGAGTTGTAAGGCAGTCAATCTCCAAAAAGAAAGATAGATTCATTATTGCTTCTAGAGCAGAGCAAGGCGGACTAAGGAAAATGCACATGCAACTGAGACACACTGTTCCTTGGAGTCTGGTAAAAGCAGCAGTGACTTATTTTCGTGGAAGTTTGTTCCACCAGGCAATCGACGCATAGGATATAATTGGTCTTATGTAGATTGCTACTTTTTTTTCATATGTTTCGTGTGGCATATTTTCGATTTTTACCCAACCGAGTTTCTTTTGATTCTTCCAAAAAGTGTTCAGTGTTGTAAAGTAATTTATAAAGTTATCGTTTCGTAAAGAAAAAATAAGAAAATAAGTGACCACAGTGCCAGAAGTTTCACAACGCCCAAGTCTAGACTTAAGTTAAATTCTAAGTGCTACTCGAAGAGAAAAATAGCAAAAAGAAGGTTTTACAAAATGCCATGTGCTCGTGATTAAGAGCAAACTAAAGAAAATTTCGAGAAAGACTATCTGCTCAAGACACTGAAAAAGAATGAAAGTTTAGCTTTTGCTGATGCAAGATTGTTTCCAATATTTCCAGTAATCTCGAAGAGACTGAGAAGATTTCGACAACATCATGCAATTGGACGACAATCAAATTCCATCGAAATTCTGGCAAAACACATTCACCCCAGAGACCTTGCAGTCGGTATCTCCTGTTAAGAAGGTTGGTCAAATGAGGACACCTACGATTATAAATGAAACCTCCGATGTTTCAGAATCTGAGGCAACCAGTTACCAGAGCTCAATGTAAACCACCAGCTATTCGAGTGAAACTGTAAGTGACACAGTATCTGGCAGTGGAAATTAAACAGCCAGAATATCCACAAACATGAACTTGTTCCAACAACAACAACAAAAGTTCTTCGATGATAAAGAAAAATCGTTTCACTTGATCGAATTGGAGACTACAATCAGATCGCCTTAATAAGACGAGTCAAACTCGAGCACTTCGCCATCTCGAGATAATGCAGTCAACCCATCCAATTCTCCATAATCATCAGAAAGCCATGTCAAAATTGAACCCGAATCTAAAGAAGAAACATGTGAATCAGATGGTTCATTAAAACCACAGGATTCAGATGAACCAGAAAATTCAATAGAACCTTCCAAGATATCACAGGAATCCGCATAGTCGGCAGAACTTGATAAATCTAGTTCGGTCGTTGAGTTATCCGACGATAAAATGTCACAAAACAAAGCATCCTTGAAAAGATTGAAAAACTTGAATCTCAACGAGTAGTCCTTAACCTCAGCTTTACGATTGAATCAGTAAAACTAGAAAAAGTAGGAGAAGAAGATGATAAGTCAATTCGCTTCAACGATACTATGGTTGATGTCGAATATATGATGAATGATGAATAAATTCGCATAAACAGCAAAAAATCCTGCAAATAAGGCACACTGCTATCGCTTTCCATCACCGATGCTATTCTCCCCACCAACAAGGCAATCATCTGCAAACGGAAACCCGTTAACAAACACACACTGAAGATTAAGCCATTCAATAAAGGTGGTTTAAAGCCGCCCGCAGTTAGTTTGTTTCGTCAGTTAAAAATTCGCCGTACGCACATATTATCAGTTATATTGAAGCATACATTAGCAAGCACATCGTTAATGAATACTGTTAAGTCCGGCTTCAATACTTCTCCGGCGTTCAAGCAACTGGATTACGATAACCGAAATCCACCTCAAAATTGGGGAAAAGGTCGAACAAGAGTAGATTCACCGTACCATAACGGCATTAGCTTGCCAAAGAGGGCTAACATTTCATCTGAGTACAAACATATGGACGCCACTTACCATTCCCGAAGGACCGAAGATCCAGCGCTATTTGGTTTCTTCGATGTGGTTCGGCATGAGGGAAAAATTAAGCTCCCACAAGAAATTAGAACGAGTGATACGAGTATAGAACCAACGCCAAAATACAGACCATAGTTTAGCTGGTCTAAGTATGGTGCCTTGCACAAAATCAAGAATTCCCATAAGTTTTAGGCCAATGGCTTCACTGTCGTTCTTTTAAATGTCGAATTGGTGGGATAGTGGATTTTTTAGAAAATATTCCAAGTGAATCTCTCACGCACACAATCACCGTAGTGAAACAAGTTGTGTGTAGCCGTCGTCTCTCGCCGTCGCACGGAGCTTTCATGGAATCGAGCACGAGAACAGAGCTTCTTGAGCAACTCCAAATGAGGTTATGTGCTCGCCACAAAGGTTTTTGACAAGACATCCTAGGTCCAAAGAATGTTAGCCAAATCATAAGCCTTTTTTGAAAAAATGTGTTCTGATGCCTTCAAGCATTAGATCAGTCAGCTTAGTCAGTTTCCTCCTTCTCGTAAAGAGCACAACCTTAGTTTTAAGAGGACTGACCGAAAGCGCAATTCTGGGCTTAAGAGAAAACAATGGCAATGAAAGATCCGACATAATACTTTCTAATAGTTGTACTCAACTACATCATCTGTATGTGCCTGATATAGTAGATGTTAGAGGTTTTGAGAGCGTTAAGCAGAAAGTCGGTAAATATATATTGTAGCAGTGGAGAAAAGAATTTACCTTACAGCCAACCCAAGTTTACCTCCGCCATCGCATATTTGCTGAAGTTAACATCCAGAATCGGGATAGTATTCACCCTTATTGCTCTTATCCGCAAAACAGTAATTCATCTTCGTCGTGTTGTCTAACCGAGTTAGTTACACTAACAAATTAGTGTTGTCGAAAGCACCACCAATGTCGATAAAAAGAAAATCCCAGTGCGAACTCTCAATTTTGTACACTGAATTTTGAAGCGTAGTCTCGCAAAAGCTTCCGCGCATTCTCAAAACAGTTATGAGCATATCGAGGTGGAATATCCCCTCTCCATGTTCTTTAACATGACGGAAGTCAGACTGAACAGTCTGAAGTTCTTAGCTAGCGTGTAGTGATCTTTTCCAGTTTTCATTATAAAGGCTACGCCTGGCTAGTAATGAAGATTTCCTTCAAAGTTAGCACCGGCTGATCTATTTTTTACAGCAAAACTGAATATACGAGTACTTATGCCATCATTGCAAGGCGATTTGAAATCATCAAAAGACACACGTGCATATTTAACCACAGTCCCAGTTGGCTCACTTGCAGTTGCAGTGATGTAAGCTAGTTGTAAGCTGTCTATGATCAAGTTACCTGGAAAGTAAGTCGAGTATAAGGCAGAGAGTTTCTGCTGTGCACTTCAACAATTTCTAGTTGTTTCCAGTTTGACTGATTTGTGCTTTTTGAGTATTATGATATGTATGCGTTTTGAGTTTGGGTCGAGCATTGAGTTTACGGATGCATCTTATTCTGAATTCGATGTTCCTATGGTGTGAATTAAAAGCCTCTGATAGCACTTTCCAGCCGGTAATCTTACTGATATGATACCAACAGTCTTCGATTTGTTTTTAGGCACAACTTTGGCAATATGGGTTGGTTTCACTCTATGAAAATCATACGAATCATTCAATGGTAGTTAAATGTGTAGTCAACACGAGCTGATAAACGTTCTTTATTTAATATCATTTCAATAAACCTGGTCTACCTTGGACTTCAAGTTACGTCCAACATCTAAGTTTCGTAATAGGCGCATTCAGCTTCTTTAAACTTAAAATTTACAATATTACGAAGCAACTATAGCTATTGTAGTTCCCAATATTTATATTTCTGACGTAAACCACTTGATTTTGTTACAGTTGTCAATCTCATTTTAAGAAGACCCTGTTTATTAAAAAGCTATAAAACTGAGCAAAAGAGATATTCCACTGTGGTATCACCCGAAGTTTTATAGATTTTTGGCTGCCAATAAACACGTCTATACATATGCTTAAGGTCACTGAATGAGTACGTGTGTGGTTTTTACTACTAACTAAACTTAACGTGGAAAAAACCAGGTTATGTCATGAAAAACTAGGAGCAGAAACCTGGAAAATAAAACAGCTCTTGACAGCATTACAAAGGTCAAAACAGTCAAAAAGAGTGCTGGCAAAGCACATTTTCGTGCGCTTCAATATAGAGTTCAGGTAGTAAAACCCATCCGCTCTGAATGATTTATTACTTCTCAGAGTAAACGGGGCTAGTTCGCCTACGTTGGCAATGACATTATATTTCATATTAAGCTCATTGAAACCTGATTTGTCGAGTCGCCAGCTATCCATATCATTTGAAAGGTATGAATTTTCGGAATGGACTTGATTTCCCAGCTCTTGGATGGGGCCAGTAACATCATTCGATTTATACACTTTCGGGAAATTCGATCCCATAGCCTCTACCTTCTACTGCGGATCTCAGCAACTCATGTTGCTATTCCCTCCGAATTATTTTATTTATTTACGGGAACATATTCGAGTTGTTGGTCTTGTTTACAGCTTGAATTTTATTGTTCCAATACAATAAAAACTTATAAAAGGTTTGTAGTTCCCTTTTATTGATATTGAAGGTTTTTGATCGACGAGTTATGTTGGTCAGTAAAATGCCTGCGTAGAGCTTTTAGTCTCGACAGCAGTTTACTTACTTTTGTCTTAGTGCAGTCCGTCACTAACACCTCTTGCTGTTCACAGCAGGTTTTAAGAAACAAACGAAAATTTGAATTTAAGCCGTGCCCCCTCCGAAGGCATTTCCATCTGAAACACCCATTAATGGTAAAACAGAGAGCTTTTACCAGAGAGAGACTCTCGTCGCGAAACTCGAATAGGGATTAGGGCAGGGATCTCTCGAACGAATTAACAGAAGAATGATTTTAGATAATGATTGTGACAGAGAAGCACCTATTCAATGGCTTGTTTGAATAAGATCGCACCGCAAGAGGATTCAGAACTCAACAAGTCCGTAATCCATGATATTATGCAACTCTGAACCGGCATCACAGACTGCTGGTTAAAATTGACTTAGAGTATATAGGATGACCAGACAGCAATGACAGTTTTTCCAATTACCGATGATATCCAGCTGTCAAAATATTCAGTAAGGTTTGTTATTTCATCATGCATCACTTTACGCTTGCCGAACTTGCGTAAATTATTAAAAAATGGATTTCGTCGTGAGGCAGGCAATTCGTCACACCGTGGAAAAGTTTGAGCGTGAGTACACTCTTTTGGATCTTAAGCCACCAAACAGAGAGAAATTAGTGCGAAATGAAGAAAACAAAGCGGACAGTATCGGAGAAGACCCAGAAATGACGACTCGGTGCAGATCAGTTGAATTGGGCATCGCCAGAGACTCATAAGAATATGCTGATGCAAGAATTGAAGCCATACGACCATAGGCAACGTCGTGAGTTCGCTAATTGAGCGGTGGAAATGTTGGCCGGAAATCATCTTTTCGGAAGAAGCCCATTTTTGGCTCAGCGACTATGTCAACAAGCAAAATTGTCGTTATTGGAGCGAACACAATTCACAAGTGTTTGGCCAAGCATTAGTGCATTCACAATGATTGACTGTTTGGTGCGTTTTATGGCATGGCGGCATCATTGGACCTTATTTCTTTCGAAATGAGAAAGTAGACACCGTTACCTTCAATGATCTCAGGTATAGAGCGATGGTAGCCGACTTTCTGTGGTCAGAGCTCGATATTTCCGCCATACAAGCGACGCTCGAAGTTGTGAAGGAGAAATTTCGCGACTGGGTCATCTTACGGCGAGCGTTCATCTTAAATTTGACACCACTCGATTATTTTCTCTGGGGCTACGTCAAGTCCTTAGTCTACGCTAACAAACCAACCACTTTGGACGAGCTCGAGGCCAAAATTCGACACACTATTGACGGAATAATGCCGCACATATTGGACTTCGCCATTAAAAATTGGACCGACCGCTTGAAGCACTGGCAGCGAAATCTCACACCCTTGTTGTTTTTTTTTTTTTATAATTTGTTTTCCCATCGTTCTTATCTGGTCACCCTATATTAAGGAAGTTTTTTTTTATCGTTTGGCAACTTATATTCTGACATACTCGTACATACAAAATATTTTAGTTCTTCGGCCTGCATATGATATATGAATACATACAAACTCTGTGATATTATCTTTCATTATAGTTTTAAACTTGTAAACAGATGAATGTAAAAGAAAATCTATTGAACTTGTGTCATTAAACCATCAAACTATCAAACTTCGTTCAGGTGTACATACTCATACATTGGTTTCTTATTAACAACTCTGAGTTCAATTGCTTCCTGGCTGTCTTTTTTTATCAGTAGAAGAATTAAAAAAAAAACTTGAGGTGTTTTCGCTATCACTGATAAGTAATGCATATTGTGCCGATAAGAAATAAGCCTGTCTAGAAGTAAGTAAGTAAGGAACAGGAGTGGCATTCGTCAGCCTTGGTTTTAATCGTAATTTAGGGGAGAGTGACATACCATACACTTTATCCATTGTAGATGTCAATGCTTTTACCTTTCTTCAATTGAATCTATTCATCAGAGTTTTTTTCTTACCACGACATAAGGTAGTCGTAATATTACGAATATGCGATATTTATTTTGTTACTCTTATCTCTTATGTATACCATATACTCGGTCATACATACAAATACGTATACCAATCAAAACTGTATTAGCAAAAGGTCAATGACAAACATATCAATGAATTAAATATTAAGTTGAATGTCTACTCATGCGAGGGAAAAACCAGAGAATTTACTTTACTCATTTAATCGAATGCAGCAATGAATTTATGAAAATTCAATATTTTATAGTAATGTATGGCAATGGATGAGAAACGAATTGCTGATTATTTCGTTGTGGCTGGTATGCCAGAAAATCCACAACTACTTCAGGACAGTATATTCAATGATTCAGGACATTTGAGAGCATGCAATAGCATAGATCCCATCACAGATATTGGAGTTTATTTTCCGTTGCTCGGTGAAGTTGTTCCGGAGGGGTTTGAAGTTCTTGATAAAACACCAACTGGATTACCTGCTAATCTCAATTATGGTTCAGTTCGAACAACCGAATGTTTTATATATTTCCGACGTGGAAAAGATCGCCCGCCATTGGTTGATATTGGTAAGTGGAGGGCAAATATTGTAATTTCGTTTATTTGTCTTATTTGTTGATTTTTTTTTCTTTGTTTTGCAGGTGTTTTGTATGAAGGGCATGAACGAATTATGCCAGATGCTGAAATCGTAGCAGAAACTCCTGGCGGAAGAGTAGCAAATGTGAATAATTCATCGGCCAAAACATTTCTTACATTCCGTCGGGCAAAAGCTGAAATGCCATGCAATGAACTTGTTGTTACTGATTTATGTGTCATAGTATGGTCGAAAGGTAAATTATTTTTTTTCTATAACATTTAAGAGCAAAACAATTGTCTGCGGTCAATCCGGCTAATGTTATGTTGTGTAAGAAGGTCATCGTCGATGTTGATATCATATACTGGGTTTTGCCCTCACTCGGAGGTAAACCTATTTTCTATTTCAACACATGCAAAAGCACCAGTTGCAGTTCGCTGCGTTCTGCCAATGATATGAATTTATTCAACTTATGTGTGTATGTATGTATGTAGTAACAGGTTTTTGAAAAGTTGTGCACATGGTGTTGGGTTGCGAGTCTCCCACAATTTTCTCAAGTAAGAAGTTTATGAAAAAAAAAAACCCACGGTGAGATTGCTTTCAAAGCTAAGCGACCATTCTATTCTATATAATCCAATGCCAACTTGATTTTGTACAGGTCGTGAATCTTTGACTTACCGACCCTAAATCGAAGTAATCGCCAATCAGATCGTTTACAAATGGTTTCAGGCGCTCAGACAAGACCCTGTACCTAAATTTAAGGAGAATGATGCCTGTATATGTTGTACAGCTTAGAAGCCCTCCTTTCTTATGGATCGGGCAACCGATAGTTAGGTTCCATTCATCAGGCATATTTTTCACCGGCCAAATTTTGAAAATGAGTTGGTATGTAATCTCTACTAAGTAATTTCCTACTGCCTTAAATAGTCTTTACTTTATTTTGGTCGGTGCTTTTTCCATATTATCAGCGTTGACTGTGCCTCGAGTCCTGTTGGCTTGATGAATAATTATTTTAACCTTTTAATAAAACTTCCAAATGTTGTTCCTGGAGCAGCACCTCTCCATTTCCTCAATCATAATCATAAGAATTAATAAAACTCTTGGCTAGTGCACTGTTGTCTATTCGCTTGATGTGCCGGAACAGTTGTTGTTGACGGATTTTTCCTTACTGATTACATATACTGGTATCTACATTTTTGCAAGAACTTAAAATGAGCTCAGTCGCTACTTATCGTCCGTCAGTTGGTTCCATATAGCAAAACTGTTGCCAGACTGATATATAATAGAAACCGAGATTTCAGTCTGATTTATACTGGCAGATTCGGCAAATTATTTGGCTCTAATTGAAGCATTACTTAATCATTTCTACCAATGAAAAATGCTCCTCACACTGGCGAAGAACTTCAAGAATGAAATCTGATGCATGTGCTTTACTTGTTTTATCAAAGCTTCTGGTCTTATTACTGATCCTGGATTCTTCTAGTTCTTTACCGAGAAACTGCAATGGATATTTCCTTTTTACGCAGCAATTTTTTTCTTATTCCTTCTTTTCGTTCTATACCTATAGAAAGTCCTCTTGTTTTCTTACATATATGCCTCTTCAGTTGTTTCCTAGATTTCTTTATTTAGGAAATACTCGTAAATTGTTAGGCCTTTATCCTTATTCTTATAATGTCGTCACTGTTTAATTAGTCCGTAAACATTGGAAGATGTTTTCTCTTTCAAAATAATTTTTTTTTCTGTATTAGGAACGCTAATCGTTCACAGAATTTGAGTAACTTCACACAATGGTTAGTATTAAGATAGCTAATCAAGGAGAACTACATATGTGGAGGCAGCATCTTAACTTCAAATAAGAGTAATAGAGATCGTTGTCTACCTTTGTTGTGTTAAAAACAATCAAACCTAGCCATTTCGCAGTATTTTTGACGACATCGAATATGTGGTCATTCCAAGTTATCATTGACTCACATACCGAGAATGGAAAGTTTTTCGGTATCGACGATTTTAGTGTCACTTATGGACATTGGATGTATATTTAAATTTTGCTTTAGCGACAGCCAGACAGCTGTATCCACTCTGTTGATAGTTCCAAAATTGATTATGTTGTTAATATCGGAATTTGATGAGCTTAGCATACGCTACTGTTCCTGATCTACAGGAGAGAATAATGTCGTCAGCAAAGTAGTATATTGGATTGGAAGTAGCAGACAAGAGAATTGGTGTCTTCAGTGTGAACTTTTTCACAATTAACTTATTTACTCGCAAATGACGCTGTCAAATTTATTTTATATTTCTCGTACTTAATCCAATACTGTCTCTGATAAAAAAAAAACATACTCTTTGAAATCTTGGCGCTGGACAGTCTTTGGTTAATTCCCAGTTACCCACACCAAGTTTGATTTGGTCCTTTTACACTTAAGTTCGCTATCAAGGCGGAGGTCTTGCTTTACGTTCAGAATTACCAGGCCGGGTTTAAGATACACCAAGCGGAGTTCACTCATTCATTTTTCCTCCATTTTTCCTGAGCTGGCCCATTTCGTTTTTCTTAGTTGTCCCAATTTAAGTTAAAGTTTTTGTTGGTTTTTCTCCGGTTTCTTCAAGAAAATATGTTTACAAAGTTGATGCCTCCTCGATAGTGGTTTAGAATGCCACCCGAAATAGATAAAACATCTACCGCAGATAGTGGTTGCGCACAATGCCTATGCATACTATATGAATTTTTATTCGAAAAAATGAAACTACAATACCGTAATACTGATTTGTCACTTTTTTAAAATTGTTCTTACCATTTGTTGGTTTTTACTAAATAAATTAAATTTATTGCAGGAGATCGACCACCCCATGCGTTTTGTTTGATACATAAAACACTTAACAAAGCATATATGAGTAGCGATGTATATCTTTGTTATAAAAAATCAATGAACCGTCCAAAGTTAATAAGTTATCAACCGGAAATCCTCTTGCGCTACCCAACGGTCGATCACAATGATTTTCCGCTCAACCTGTGTCCAAGTGTGCCTCTATTTTGTTTACCCATGGGAGCTTCTCTTGAAGCTTGGCCTCATGTAAATGAATCGGTAACTATTCATTTAAAAAAACGAAAAAACAAAACCTGAAATGTATTAAATTGTGTTCTTCTCTTGTTTCATTTAGACAAAGCGAGATGCTATCAATCCAGTATTTAGTACTTTTGTGTTGACAGTAAACGATGGAACTTACAAAGTATACGGATCAGCTTTAACTTTTTATGAAGATTTTGAGTAAATTTTATGGAAATTTTTACTTTCTGGATAAAATTTAAATTACCTACTTTCGATATTTTAGTGAGAAAAATCTAACAGAGAAACAAAAAGAACTACTAGGTTATGAAAATGAAGAATTTAAGAATAACCATTCACTTCATATAATCAAAGCAATATGTTTGCTTTCACATCACCCTTTTGGGGATACATTCGATAAGTGGTTAAAGTATTTACACGTAAGTTTGTTATCAAAAACCCCCACTGTAAGACATGAAGTAAAGTAATTTTGTTTCTTTTGTTTTTTTATTAGAGTATGGCATTATTAGGTCAGCCGTTACCTATACCAATAGAACGATACATAACACAGTTGATCGATGAAGTTCCATTTCCATCTCCAAGTATTCACTTGCAGGTAAGCATACAAATTTCATTAGTTGAGTCAAGCTTAAAGTTAATATTCATTTCTTTGCAGCTTTCAGGAGAAAGCAATGAACGTATTCTTCTTACTCAACCAGAAGATTCCCCATTGCCACGAAGTGGAGCTGGTTTTCAATTGTTGTTGTCGAATCTTGGTACAGAAAACTGCCTTCACATTCTATTGCTGGCTTTGACGGAACAAAAAATTCTTATTCACTCATTAAGGTAAGTTGATTTGGCAACTGGAAGAAATACTGTACGCGTTTATTTAAAAAAAATATATATATTTTCATCCCCAATGAACGCTGAAGAGTACTATCATTCAGATAAATTACAGCGCTTTAGTTCAAGTTTAAAGGCGTGGATTAATGGATGCTTCGATTATTCGCTTTTGTGTTAGTCTGAAGGTTGATATTTATTTTGATATAAGGATTGGATTTCACATTTAATTTGTTATACAAACAGCGTTACATTTCATTCTGTGGAATTTTAATTAGAAATAATTTTAAAACATTTAGGCAGTAGCATTGCTCGCCTGAAATTTAATTTACATAATTTAAGTACCTCAGGAAAATCCAAATAATTGTTGTAAAAAGATGTTATGATTTATGGAATTAAATGCCACAAGTGACGGTATATATCCATCAATTGTAGAGCGTATTCATCAGTCATTTTCAGTATTTTGATCTAAATTCAAATTGGTGTTGAGTTACTAAATTATTTTCTTCAGGGAAGCACTTCAATTGTTTCCTTATAATAGGAGTTCAGGAATGTGTCATAAGTTCTGGTGAAGATTTTGAATCACAGCTCGAGTAAGTGTTCAAATTACTTCAGAGCTGTGCCTAAAGCTCGTAGATTCAGTAACTTTATTGTGCATGTGAATGTGAATTTAGTTTGCTGTAATAAGAAACACGAAAAAAAAGTTGTTTTTTTCTGCCTTTCGGAGGGAGGATACAATAGTTTCAAAACTCGTGCCGTCGCCAATATAGGTTTCGGATTCTTGAAAACAACAGCTTTTTTTGGGTCCAAATCGGATGTTTTGTCTTTTTTTTAAAAAAAAAAGGCCGGTCTTATAATGTTGGAATACCCTAGGAAGAACTTTCTGCATTATCTGGTTAGACCCAGAAAATATCAATAGCCGACAAGCTGTGGAAATTTTCGTAGCCCGTTTGAATGTAGCATCTTCAATTCGAAAGCCCAATAAACAATTACTCACTTTCAACATTCAGGCCCTTTGAGACATCCCCGTATTTTATTTTTCTACAGAGTATCCTCGTAACTCTACACACTTCCCCCAGCGATGCTCCCATCTCTCTAACCCGTCCAAATAGTACTTGGCGTTTTTTTCTGCGAAATAATTGTTCACGAAGGTGATTGTCTCCTCATATGACGAAAATCTCTGTCCTCCGAGCGCAGTTTTTAGATGAGGGAACAAAAAGAAGTCGCTTGGGGCTAGATCTGGTGAATAAGGCGAATAGTCAAGCAGTTCAAACCGTAATTCATGGATTTTCGCCATGACGGCGCGTTGTGTTGGTGAAACAGGATTTTCTTTTTCTGCAAATGTGGCCGTTTTTCCGCAATTTCTGCCTTCAGCTTGGCAAGTAATGATGCCTAGTATGCTCCTGTAATAGTTTTTCCTTTCTGAAGATAATCGATTAAGATAACTCCTTTACTATCCCAAAAAACAGTCACCATCACTTTCCCAGCCGAAAAAAAAGTTTTTGCTTTTTTCGGAGCCGGCTCGCCCTTTGCAGTCCACTGTTTTGACAGAATTTTTGTTTCGGGCATATAATGGTGTATCCAAGTTTTACCTACAGTAATTAATCGGCGCCAAAACTCGGATTTATTGCGCCTAAACTGCGCCAACAGAGCGTTGGAAATGTTCATTCGAACACGTTTTTGGTCTAACGTAAGCAAACGCGGCACTCAACGCGCGAACAGCTTTCTCATGCCTAAAATTTGATTTAATATGTAACAAACACGTTCTTTGGACATTTTCATAACCTGTACTATCTCTCTCACTTTAATTCGGCGGTCGTCTAACACCATTTGGTGAAATTTAGTGGTTGCAGTTTTTGGACGTCGTGAACGTCTCGATACTCAAGTTTTTCCATTTTCACAAAACTCACTCAAACGACTGTCAACTAAAAGCTGCGCGTTCAAAATGACTGAAACTTCAGTAAGTAACTGTGAAAAGATGCACAACTAACATTCACTAGCTTTTATTGACGAGTGCCGCTATCTTTACGTTGCGGTCGGAAACTTCTCAGACAACCCTCGTACATAATATGTTGAAGATGTTGAAGCACTGTGATTTTTTGCAGCATCAGATGATGGAACATGCGACTGATATGCCACAGCAATACAGAGTCCAAAGTGGACATGATTTTGTTTCTATTGTCCTCCGAATATGACAAAGGACTTGCTACTTCCCTCGCATACAAGGACGTGGAAAGAAAAATACAATTTCCAAATCCATTTCTAAAAAACACTTAAACAACTGAACTAGTCGGTCGTCTATTAGCGCTAATAGTAGCAGTGCAACTTCTTATTTTCCAAAGGCGATTGAAGCCACTAAGAATTAGTAATTTTCTCGAATAGTTTGCTAAAAAAAGAAAGGATAGTAATTGGCAAAAAAGTTATACTGGTTGTCATTCGCTGGTGCTATTATGTTGTACCACATGAAATGCCCGATTTTATAGTAAAAGCCAATATTTTCTTTACCTTTCCTATGAGAGAAATGTGCCGACTTATTGTCATTGGGGATACTCCCATGCTTTGTGCAATCTCCCGCACCGATCGCGTTGGGTCCGCATCCACCGTTGCTTATAAAACATCGTCGTCAACTGCGTTTGTTTATCGCTACATCCTTAAATGAGTCATTAATGTTTTTCATTGCCAATGACGCATTATATCCCAAGGAATAGGGTTCGAATTTGAACTGCCGACAGCATGGTAAATAATGCCTTAAAAAAAAAAACAGTATTTGTAACGAACCCTAAAATTTTCACGAGTAAAACACACGCACCATTTTATTTTATAAAAAAAGAAAATTTAACGTTCTGGCACAGATGTGCACTCGAGAACTTCTTATATCCGACTGAGCGAAAATCAACCCAATAGATTTAGTTTGATGCAACAGTCTTTTATTTTTACGAATCATACCGTTTCAGCATCTCATATTTGTCAGAATTGGTCATATATATGTGGACATTTACAAGTATATCTTCGCCACTTAAAATATAATAAATTCGGCTGGCTAATCAAGTCTTGATTAGTCTGAACTATAAGGTGGATGTTCCAGCGGTTCCTGCCCTAATGCCAGGAATGACACTTTTGGCCGATTGGTTTTTCCTTTTAAATCACAATTTCGCGGCATATAGTAATTGACAATAATATTGCGCATTGATTGTGCATCGATCGTGGAGAAAATCAGCATGAAAAGCACCTTGCCGATCAAAACAAACTGGTGGCAGTACCTTTCCGGCTGACAACCGCTTCTTTGCCTTCGGCTGTGCCTTTTCGTCGCTCTTTCTCCACTCCATGCTCGCCTGTTTCGACTCAGGCGTGTAGTGGTGCACCAAAGTTTCGTCGCAGGTAGCGATGCGGTTCAAGAAGGCATTACCTTCTTGCTAAAATCGATTGAAGAGTCGCTGCGAAACCTCCAATCAATGTCAGTTGTGATCCTACAATAGCAGATGTGGAACGCATCTAACAGACACTTTGCGAAATCCCAAGTCATTTGTTACGATCTGTTGGATACTCCCATAACTGATGTTTACTTCCTCAACGATTTCGAAGAGAATTATGCGCCGATTTCCCTGTATAAGATTTCGGGTCGCCTCAATTCGTCCTTGGTCGGCGATCATGGCTCTCGTTCTCGTCTTTTTACCGGCCTCCAGAAAATTCTTTGTGCCAAGCAAACACACGGGTTCTTGACAGGGTGTTGTCCAGAACTCTGCCTGTTATCGCCGCAAAATGTCTGTTTGTTTTACCTCCTCCTTGGCCAAAAACTTGATGATAATCCGCTGCTGCACAGGCATATACAGTTACTAAAATGACCTCGAAGAGCTGCGATTGGTTTTCTCCTCTCTTTGGCCGTACAGACTACCTGTACATCAATTCCTTCCAGGTCTAGGACCCCTCCGGAATTTTTAAGAAAAAGTCCTGTTTATATATGTGTATATGTCATTATATGAGAATCCTGGTGACACAATCTGGTCATAGTGTGCTACTAAATCAGAGTTGAAATCAGTAAATGAGTGAGATCAACCTCAGTAGCAAAATTGAATACACGTAATTTGACCATATCTACAAATCGCTTGTTCAAAGTTTAAAATCACCACACAGGACGATTTAAAAGCGTAGAGAACTCTGAACTCTTCAAGATGATTGCTTATTTTCGTGTAATACAAAACACTTCTTACCATCTACAACAGGAAATTTAGTATTTTGTAACAAATTGTACCCCATGTCATACAGTATCGTTGATTTTTTTTTAATAGCCTACGTTGAAATTATTTCTTTTATCTTCATCATCTTCACTCCGCTGGAACTGCGTGAATATTGTTCCTCATTATTTTATAGTCTTAGTTGTATCATTTAGTGTTAAAAGCCTTGGTCATTTAGAGCAAAACATTTGAAAAACTATTCAAGTAACTCTTTTTTGAAATATAAATAATATTATGTTTAAAATATATTTGTAGACCCGCGACATTAACCGCAGTCGCCGAAGCTGTTGTATCATTGCTATTTCCATTTAAGTGGCAATGTCCCTACATTCCATTGTGCCCCCTAGGCCTGGCAGAGGTTCTGCATGCGCCACTTCCCTACCTAATCGGTGTAGACTCAAGATTTTTTGATCTTTATGAACCTCCAACTGATGTGACCTGTATTGATTTAGATACAAATACTATAAGTGTAAGTTGCGGTGAAATTTTATAAAGACGATTCTTATTATTATATTGAATTAATTCTCTTACGGACAGCTTTGTGAATCACAGAAACATTTAACACCAAAACTTCTGCCAAAACGAGCAGCGAGAATCTTAAAGCAAACCCTGATCTATTTGGAGAACTTGAAACAAATCTGTCCACCAGAGTCAACAAATAGTCTAGATAGAGACTTTAAACGAAAGAAACGTGAAGTAAGTTTTGATCACCTACATACATATATCATTTTGAATTATAATTAATTTTTAAAATGTTTTTTTTTTTTTTTTCTAAGCAAAACCTCGAGCAACGAATTCAAGAGGCCTTCTTATTATTTATGGCATCAATTCTTCGTGGATATCGGGATTATTTAGTACCAATATCCAAAGCGCCTTCAGTTGGAGCAACTGATCCTAATGCGTTATTTCAACTAAATGCATTTTTACGTTCTAGAGATAAGGTAGCCAAATGGTTCGCAAACTTATAAATAACATCGATTCTAAAGTCTGTTCTTTCTTACAGTCACATCACAAATTTTTTCAGCTTCTGATGAAAACTCAAATGTTTATTCGATTTATCGAGGAGCGATCTTTCGTGTCTGATGGTGATCATGGATTGACATTCTTTGATGAATGTGCTGAAAAAGTGAGTTCCTATGATGAAACTCCGTCCGATGTACGACTAGTGGATTGGGAAACAGGACACAACAGCGAGAGGACAAAATATATATTCCCACCAGATAGTATTGGCACTGCAAATGGTAGGTGTACCCATATAAATTGTATGCTCAATTTGTTTGAATGAACACTGTCTTGTAGAAACTACAACGGGGTATATATATGAATCTTTTACGTTGAATCCGAACTTACTCAGGCCTGCGAAGAAAACTCTAATCAAAAACTTTTTGCAACAACAACAACATCTTAGTACAGCACCAGGTTCACCGATTGCACGCCGTACAAAGCATGAAATCAAATTAGCTCAAAAATTAGCACGTCGCTGCCAAATGCATCCAGAAGCCTGGGCTAAGTATCTGCTTGCGACGTGCTATTCATTATATTTTTTGATTTTGCCCAGCATGATCCTGGACGCTCATGGTAAAGAACATGCAATTTTGCGAGCTGCTTATGATTTGCTGGTGCGTGCAAGCAAACTCAAAATAAATTGCGATGAGTTTTGCTACAGGATCATGATGCAATTGTGTGGCATTCATAATTTGCCGGTGTTGGCTGTACGACTGCATTACCTGATGAAACGATCCGGTGTTCAGCCTAATGCACTGACATATGGTTTTTATAATCGATGCGTTCTAGAATCAGAATGGCCATCTGATAGCACAACTCTTAGTCAGTTACGATGGAATCGCATTAAAAATGTTGTATTGGGTGCCGCTCATTTTCGACGGGCCGGTAAAAAGCGTGCAACGGCAAAACCTCTGTCTGGATCTTGTGAAAATAATCTAAGCACATTAGAAACTGTTGACGGCACCTCTCGAACAAGCTTGGAATCAACAAATTCTTCACATGTTGATCCACCACCAGCTGCAAGTAGTAATATTATTGATTTTACGGCTTTCGATAAATTACGCGGTAAATTAGGAAGTATAGTTAGGCAATCAGGACCACAGGAGTCTTCAGATGTCATTAGCAGCGCCGGTTTGTTAATATCAGGCGATGCAAAGAGTGACAGCCCACAGCCGTCTTCGAAAATGTCTCCGTCCAGTCCAAATTGCGATTTAACCACCCGCAAATTAACTAAGACAGATAGTTTTGGTGGAGACACCAAGATCTTGGATAAATTACAAAGGCAACAATCCATGTCAAATAAGGAAACGAATTCTCTTCAACAACGTTTCAATATTATGAATATTGAAGATGAGGAATCTACAGAGTGTTTAAATGAAATTGCTAGCTCCCAAGAAGATTTGGACTATGAAGGCACAGATCCAAATCAATGTGTTAGCAGTCCTACGAAGTAAATAAATCAATCAATTCACATCAATTCCTGAAAAAGTTATGTAAATTTTATTTAATTTTTTTTTATTAGAATATCACCTCGTACACCAGTAACACAAAATGATCCATTGGGTGCTCTAAATGAAGAAGCAGATGAAGTTCTAAATATGCCGAATAGCAATAACACGGGCACTGATACTAAGCCTCTCTTAACTAATAACACCATATATACAGATCAACCGATCCTTTTCAAAGGTCAGCGAAGTGCCACTTTCGATGAGTCAACTCAACTTAACAAAAGTATGCATCGTTCGGAGACAATGCCTGGTTCTAGTGTCACTACCAGTTTAGCAAATTTTGGATCCTCATTGAAATTTAATTTCGGGTAATCAAACAGTTTATAATTAACCATCGTCGCACGAGATATATCCTGCGTTTTCATTTATTTATCCAATTCTATTTAATTATTTATTTATTTTTAATTTTTTTTTTTAATTTTTTTTATTTTGTTTAAATTATGTATATGCATGGTCGTACTACTCTTTTGATTTAATTATTCCCATCAATATCGTTCTCGATGTAGACGCTATTCACCTGCACGATTGTCTTTTAAGAAAGACTTGAAATTGCCCACCAATCTAATTGAAAATATTTCCAGCATAAGGTAAGTGCAGTAGCTGGCCGCATAGCCGCAAATGATTTAGTTTTACTTTCCGGCTTCGTATTTATTTTCTCTTGTTGTTCTTCCTTAATTGCTGGAGCTTTTTTTACTCCTTGTTTCTTCGTTTTCGTTAAGGTGAAGGTTTGTAAATTACATATATGTATACGTATTTGGTGAAGAGAAAAATAATTTGTTATACATTCTTAAGGGTCTTAAAACAACGAATATGCAATATAGTGTGATATTTAATTTGAGTTACTAGTAGACATATAAATGTGCGGTGAGTGGGTTACAATTTTCTGCTGGTCTTTATTTGTTTATCCATACTGCGTATGAACAACATTTTTAGAATTTTGGTTTGTTTTCTTTTCTTGTAAAATGCCTTAGCTAACGAAAGAGCAGTAAGCAACTTATTAATGTATGTAGTTCTTTGAACCGTCGTAATCGTTGATTTGAAATCAAAAAAAAAAAAAGAACAAACCTGTTCAATGTTTAGCGAAAAATAAACAAGAAAAAAAAAGAACTATGAACATAAGGCGATTAACAAATTTTATTGATTTAAGAAGACACCGAATGTGTCTTCACTCGATAAAAAGCAAACGATAAGTAAGCGTTTAATTAAAATGCTTTGCTAAGGAAAACTATTAACATGTATATGATCCGATGTGGTATGATAAGATTCTGTACATTGTGCTGTTATGTTAATGTATATAATATGAATACATACAGTGAGTCAAGACTAATGAATGAACGAATGAATGAGTTAAAAATAAATGCAAATTACAATTTAAACTAAGTTATAAAATTGGCAAATTATGTTTGCTTTATAAATGATTGTTTCGATACATAAGCCGCCCACCTTGAAGATGTTATGTATCTTCAAGAATTTATTGAATTTTCTATAGGCAAGGGACAAAGTCTCGATACTGCTCTTTTAAATATCCCGGCCTTTGTGTGAACTTCAGCGACTCGTACGACTCCATCGGGGCCAGGCAAAATTTTTACTACACGGCCAGTCATCCATTTAAGTGGTGGCAAGTTTACCTCTTGAATCAATACTAGGGTACCAATATCGATGTTAAGATGAGACGAGGTCCATTTTTTGCGTTGCTGCAACTGATGCAAATAATCTGTCGACCATCGTTTCCAAAAATGTTGATATGACTGTTGGATTTGCCTGAAATGAGATAGACGATTATAACTTTCCATAGAATAATTTAGTCGAGGAGAAGATGCCAGGGGTGCTCCTACTAAAAAATGTGCAGGAGTGAGAGGCTCAAGATCATTTGGATCTGACGACATTGGAATTATTGGTCGAGAATTTAACACGGCTTCTATCTTGACAACAATTGTATGAAGTTCCTCATAAGTTAGTTTTAAGTTTCCTGCCACTCTGTAGAAATGGTGCTTGAAAGATTTGACCGCTGCCTCCCAAAGTCCACCGAAATGAGGTGATCGTGGGGGGATGGGGCGCCAGCTAATATGATCCTTTTCGCACAGCCTTTGTATTGAGTCAGAGTGGTGCTGCTGCAAAAACAAATTCCGAAGCTCTCGGAGTTTGAAACGTTTTTCTTCCTCTTACTGATGAGTTTGTTGTCAGAAGTTCTTAAGTGTCCACAGGGTCGAAATTAACTAATAGTTTAAATGCAGCTGTGGGTTGGTCCAGTCGTGCAAATACGAACTAGTGGACAAGAGCGCACAAGAAGATATATGTCTAAATAAGATTACGCAATCTTAAAGGCTCTTACTTTATTTTGTTTTCGTGAATAAATTTTTGTATCTCTTTATCCTCAGTCCCATGTACATCCCACGGTTACCTTGCGACTTCTGGATGGAAGTTCTCTATTACTTTGTGGGCGGAGAAATGTGAAGGTTAATTCATTGGAAGTATGTCTAACAATGACTAGTTGGAGTTTCCTACTATTAGCTTAGTCTACAGGCCTACCACCTCCTAAATCTTCTCTTTTATGAAATCAGCCGAAGGGCTCATTTATACAAGAAATCTACTTGACTCCTAATTGGTGCCATCCGTCATCAACGAAATTCGTATGTGAGCGTCTTTAAAGGGTAGCTAGTAAACTCAATATCTGTGTACCTGTGTACCCTGACCCATGTTAATGGAAATTGCTCTGTTAATACTAATGGTAGAAACTTCTTGTAGGACTGTATTTTTAGAAGAAATACTAGCCTTTGTATAATAAATAAAGTTGTTATCTTGTTTGAGTCTTTAGATATCCTGTTCCATTTTCATTGCCCATGCTAATTTTTGACTTTGAGGTCACTTTTCTCCAGACAATGCCTAATTAACATAATGCCTAATTGCATAGCTATTGAAGAGTTTGAGAACGCGTGCTCTTTTATCTGACTATCTGTCAATACCCTCATTTCCTTAACTTGTTCCTTAAAAGTTCTCAGAAAAAGTTAGGTTTGGGATTAGAAAGCCTATTTCGTAAATTTATCAAACAAAAATGGTATAAAAGATTAGAAAAAAAAATAATTCATCAATTTAATTTTGTACGCTAAGGTTACAGTTGCTTTGAAATGTTTGCATTTACAAACCAAGAATCCGCAGCCATTCTTTATGTTTGTGGGCTGTGCAATGGAAGTTCAACTAGTGCGCGACAAAGATACCGTGAACTTTATCCTAACCGACGACTTGCTAGTAAAGGATTATTGGAAAATACGTATCATAGGCTTCGAGAAACGGGATCAGTTTCAAATACGCGACCGAATGTAGGAGCTCCACAAGTAAGAAGGATTTCGGCTGATGAAACAATACTGGAAGCTGTTACAACTGATCTATAAATCAGCATCAGACGCTTAGCTTTGCAATTCAATGTTTCCAGACATAAAATTTCTAATGCACTGCATGCAGAAAATCTTTATCCATACCACCATACACCTGTACAAGAACTGCTTCCTAATGATTTGGAAAAGAGACTTGGGTTTTCTAACTAGTTGCTGGAGCGGAGCTTGGGTGACAACGAGTTTATTAGCAGAATTCTTTGGACGGACGAATCTCAATTTACAAGAGATGGGATCACAAATTTTCATAATCTTCATACGTAAGCTGCGAACAATCCACATACAAGGAGACATACATCATTTCAACACAAATTCAGCGTCAATATGTGGGTAGGTGTACTTGAAAACAAGTTAAGGCCCCTTCAAACTACCACCTATGCTGAATTCTACAAACTATCTGGAGTTTTTGCGAAGTGATTTACCAGAACTATTGGAGGACATTCCACTGATTCAACTAACTTCATATATTTTCAACAGGACGGTGCTACAGCCCACTATGGTCGTGAGGTTAAGAATTGGCTAGATGAAGAGTACGGTAACCGTTGGATAGGAGGAAATACACCAGTTCACTGGCCTGCAAGATCTCCTGACCTTACAGTATTGGATTTTTTTGTACGAGGAAGAATGAAAGAACTTGTTTATTCAACCGAAATAGCAACTTTAATTGAATTGGAAGAGCGTATTCTGAGGCAGCAGTTAGCATCAATAAAAATTTGCAGTGAAGTCCAAAAACGGGCCCTAGCATGCATACAAAACTAAGGAGGACACCTTGAGCACCTGTTATATGTGTGTACTAAACATACGAGTAAAATAAAAATGACCTAAGGCCACAGAAAATCACTTTTCTTCATATCCTTTGGAGCTTAAAGAAAAAACGCCTTTTTTATATAAATTTTACCTGCTGCGTGTTTTCCCAAGTATCATAAAATCTATGGGTTTTTGTGCAAACTTGGTGATAATTTTTTTTTTATTATTATTACTTTCATAAAAAAAATAGTAAAACGTTATGTTAGTTAGGCATTATCTGGAGAAAAGTGACCTCAAAATCAAGAATTAGCATGGGTAATGAAAATGGAACAGGCTTAGAAATTGGATATCTAAAGACTCAAACAAGATATTGACTTTATTTAAACGCCGTTACAAAGGCTGGTATTTCTTTTAAAAATGCATTCCTACACGAAGTTTCCACCATTAGTATTAACAGAGCAATTTCCGTTAACATGAGTCAGGGTACACCAAAGTAAGTCTTTTCTTAAATCCTCGAAAAATGATGTCAACATTGGAGATAGACCGTTAATGTAGAACGATTTTTTTCTTAGAATATGCCCAGGAATCGTTTCCCAAATAATCGTTGACGAATTAGGGGACACCCTGTATATGTACGAGTATGTAGGATTTCGGTTCCTAGGATGCTACTGTCATTTGTACGAAAGTACGAAATAAAACACTTCTCTTCAAAATTCAAAATTGTTCAAGTTTAATTAATTATTTTAGTCTACACGTTTACAAATTTATATCGCGACACGACCATTTTTTTTGGCGACTCAAACTGAACTCTCCTACTCAAAGCTATTTTGGCAAATCTCTCGTTCTCTTTGTGTTTGTCTTCGTTTGTTAATTTCGTTTTGTTTTGTAGCGGCGGTTGCGGTACATGTTCTGTTCATGTGTGTAAATGTTAGTCTGTTATACATAAGTTACATTTTTTATTTATTGTACCAAACAGTGTAAGACGTTATAATGATATAATAAAAGCAAACTAATGCTTTTCATTCACTGCTGCTGTCGTTCTACCATTTATTCACTATCAATTTTTCACTATCCACTTTTTCAAGTGCTTACGCTAATAGTAGCTTAACATCTTGCATTTTGAAAGTTTTGATTTTACAAGAACTGATTAATTTAGAGACCAATCTTCACAAGACTTCAAAGATTTCCACGTTGCTCAGTTTTTTGCTGTAAAAAAACAAAGTGAAACAAAGAAAACGAAGGAAAAATACTTTATTTGGAACGAGGGAAAGGGAAGTCTCTGTACCACTTCTATCGACTTGAGCGCTCTACCCATTTTGTTGTTAGTGCTTTGATCAGTTATGGCGTGATAAACGTCGTAAAGTGCTCGAAACGATTCGTGTAAATAAAAGCACACAGTCCGTACGAATTCTGCCAGAACTTGGCCGTGCGTAAAATTCTTTCGCTCTAATCACACCAAAAAACAACTAATCTTGATTAAGGCGATATGTTAGCAAGTATTTGATTTATATAGTTTCACTTAGTATTTTTACGTTATTTGTAAGGCATTAATATTGTTAAAAATGCTTAAATTCATAATCAAAGAAAATAGAAAATTAAAACCCCTAAGCCAGACGTGGACTTTACTCAGAATACAACCATTCATTGCACACATCTATTCTACAATAAAAAATGTGAAAAAACTTTCCATCTTTACATACCGTATGAAAATTGGTTGTGTAGACTATTCGTATAATTAATAAGAATATTTCCAGCTATCGATCACGAAACATGTTTTTCTGTTTCGTCGATGCTGGTTTGAAATATATTTTTTTGCATTCGATGTGTTTTAATTGTATGGAAAGCCCTGTATTTTCGACAACCAGTCATGACAAAAACATGTTTCCTTTTTTCGCCAACCTTCGTGGCATAAGAATCAATGGATTGTTGTTTTGTTTTGTCTGATCCGGTGTGTTTTCAGCCTTAAGCTCGCAACATCTTTTAAAAACAACAAAAACCAAAAGCGCTTGTGAAAATAGAAGCGAACAAACAATATACCCTTGTTAAAATAAATACTGGTCCTGTTAGAAAATCTTGAAGATATCACTGGCGGATACACATACAATTGATCATTCTGTGTCTGACTAAATAAAAATATAAAACTGAGCCATAGGTACCCGTGTTCGAAAAAAAGATCAGTCATAGGGCCTGTATAGTACTGTAGATTTTTGTTGAACGTGGTATAACACCAGAGGCACAATTCTCTGCGGAGGAAGTTATTCTGGCATTGATTGTTTTAATTTGGCACAAGGTAAAAATCTCAAAAACAAAATCGAAGACATTTTTTGAATATTTGATGATTTTTTTCTTTTCTCTAACCTGGTAACATATTTAGAATCAATCTTCCTTATTTACTAAAACTGTATTCAATCATCAGAAAAAAATTAGGTACAATTGGGAAGAGCACAATTTTCTTTAACATAAAAAAGAAAACGAAGAGCGAAGACCTGAATATGTAGGTCTGTTTGGTGCCTGTCGTAACATTCAACTTTTTTATGTGTACTTTTAAATACTTCTAGTAATCGGAAAATTGTTTTTAAGATATGCCCAGACAATTCAGCAAAATTTTTTATTTTTTTTTATTTCTGGTTTTATCTACCCTTAAAGAGTCTCCGCTTTAAACGGAGAACAAGATCCTTAAATTGAAAAGGCTTAAATTGAAGATTGAAAATGCTGCATCTTGCGTATACACTCATTTTATTATTATTTTTTAATGAAAGCAATTGCAGTAAAAAACACGCAGTGTGTAGGCAAGTTGTTTTATTTTTAAAGAAATTAGCTTTGCAAAACTAAAGCACTTGTTAGCATGAGAAGCAGTTTATTGGGAGTTAGGAGAGTAACCCTCACAATCTAGGCGGCAATCAATATAAGAAATTCAGCGTCGATGTACGGACAGACAAGCTAATATTTTTAAGATTGCGGGCCTACGAAGAAAAACCTCGGAAAGAATTTAATCATTTACACATTACACGGAGAAGAGTAAACGATCGATTTTACGGAATTGTAAGCATAGTCGATCAAGATTTTTTATTGAAGCATCGCATAAAATAAATTCCGTACGACATATCTTTTTTTCGCCGATGACAGCATTGTCATGAGCAACTTCTAATAATTGGATAAAGACTCAAGAAGAAAACGGGTTACGAACCAGTTGTACTAAGACTGATTGTCTGCATTGTCGTTTTTCCTTAAACACAACTCATAAAATCCTATTTGTAACGTAGTGCGAACATTTTAAATGCTTAGACTCTGTCGTTAATCACAAAGGAAACTACAATGACAATGTCGCATATAGAGGCTCAGGTTCCAGCCAATATTCGAGAAAGAGAAATAATTAATTCTCTCAAATGCGACAACATTAGCTAAATCTTGGCTTTGCTAACGAGGTGGTCCGAAGTAGAATAGCTCTTAGGTTGGCAAATTTAGCCATCCCCACAAGCGACGCAGTAGCAATGCAGATACGTGGAAGAAATTTGTAGCATTAGATTTAAGAAAATTCAAATTATAATCACCAATCTATAATGCTGATGACACACCATTTACTTCTTTTCTTTTGCCTTTTCTGAATTGTAAGATCATGTTCGACAAAAAAAAAACGAAAAAAGTTAATCTTTGTCACACTGGATGTAGGGTAAATGTGCTTTATTTTGTTTAACTGCTTCCTTCTGAAGTCTGATAATAAAATTGATCCCTTTTGGTGGTGAATTAAATTTTGCAAGAAAAACAATAAAATAAAGAATAATCATATATATTTCGGATATAATTTTTTTTTTTCTAAAGCAGAATAATACTGTGCTCTAGTTTTGACTATATATATTGTATGTATGTGTGTGGGAGGAAATAACGAAATATCTACTCGTATTTAAAAAATCAAACTAATATTACTTGAACATCAACAAGCACTAGTAGTTAGTAGTTTACGAGTAGTTGTGTAAATATCACAGTACGAATGTATAATTTTACGAGTATTTAATTGCATTCGATACATACTCGTACATACATATCTCAGTGTGTCAATTTAACTATATTTGAAAAATATACGGAATTGGGTCTCTTTGGCAATGATGTAGCATTAAGCTTTCACATTAACAATATTAACTAACGCTTATGATTCTTTTGCTTTTTGTTTGTTAATTTTTTTGTTGTTGTTTTTTTTTATATATATTTCTGTTAATATTCTATTTTAGAATATGTTCACATCAAATGTATTGTAACATATTTTTCTTTTACAATTAAAATTACTTTAAAGCATTTGTACTTATAAGATCTTGAACCTTGTCTCTTTATCGTTTTTATGTAGTCCAAGTCTGACAGGTAAAAAATCAAATGAAATCATACAGGGTAGCCTAAGCAGCATTAAATACGCAGCTACATCAGTAGCTCGTAAATTTGATGAGATTAAGGAAGCAATATCTGCGAATTCAACTCCAGTTAAAACATCGGGAAATGCAAATGATAGCGGAGCTGACGACGATCTCCACTATGATGATCCCTCGCTTAAAAATCGACGTATATCTGGTGACCTAGACCCTTGGGGTCGTCTAAGCGAATCCAGGAAGTCAAGTTACAATAATTTAGTTCCCCTCGGTGAAAATACGTCAACAACTAGTCTGAATGCATTTCCCAGTTTACCTGAAAATCTTTACACTGCAGGAACTGATGTATGTATATTTATAAAGGATTTTTGTAAATATATATTTTTTATTAATTTTTTGAAAAGGTTGTTGATAATCCAGAGTGTGACATTTTAATTCAACTCACTTCATGTTCACAATGCCACAATTGTTCTGTGTTGCTCTATGACGAAGAAATTATGTCTGGGTGGACAGCTGAGGACTCGAATTTGAATACAGCCTGTCATGCATGCAATAAATTAACTGTGCCATTTCTTAGTGTGCAAATAATTGTCAATGATTCACTAAAAGATGTGAAGCAATCCGATAGCCTTAGTATACCATATTTGAATCCATTGGTACTACGTAAAGAACTAGAAAACATCCTCACACAAGAAGGAGACTCTGCTCTTTTGAAACCGAATTTTGTTGACGACCATCCGATTATTTATTGGAACTTAATTTGGATCATGGAGCGGATTGAAAGTCCTACACATTTGCCTGAATTGTGTCTTCCTAAACAGGTGAGTTGAATTTTTTTGTTCTTTCTTATGTTTATATTTATTTTATATCCTTATCCTCGGACTACTTTGAGTCGTTCACTCGATGTAGTTTGTGTATGCATGTATTGTATATATATAATTTTTTTTGGCGATACCTAAAGCGAGGTCTATCGAATTTAAAAAAAAATCCGTTTAAATAGAAATGTTATTATGGTAAAAGATCAATATTGGTGATCTATGCATCAATGTAACGAAATTTTTACTTGCCTCATGTGTTGGATTGTAAGTTTAACACAATTTCTTCGATAATCTTGTTTTATTTGTTTATTTAAGAGTTACTTTCCTTTACACGAGGAACACGAGGCATCGTGTGACTCTGTTTTAATAATTTGCATCGATCTCGATACAGCAGCAAGCATTCACTATTCTCAATCTGTACATTCACGTTGAATTATCGACAAATATTTTGCATGGCACCCCCGAATACAGTTAATGGTTTTTTGATAACTCTCACTCTCTCTTTGCCATTGGCAAACTTATACCGTGTTAAATTCAAAGCCAAACTTTTTGAATAACTCGTCGATCTACGTATTTCTTTGCTGTGTTCGCTGGCTAACAGTTTGCGACGTTTAAGGTCTAAACGCTATGAGTCAGGGTGTGGCTGCGGATTTGGAATTTCCAATTTCACATCGGTCGCAACAGTTTAGCCTTGCCCATTCACTATGTTGAAAACCTTGTGATCTCGGCCAAAATACGGTTAATAGGTACAGCGATGAGGGCCACTTTTGTCTCAAAAGGTTTGTTATATATCAAATTTGTCGTTTTTGGAGTAAGGAAAGTGCAAAAGAGGCTCAATTACACAAACAAAAGTGCACTGTTTGGTCTTCACTTTGATAGATCATCATCCAAAAATGAGGCCGAAACTCGTGTTACAGTCGATTATTTTTTGAAAAATATAGATAACATTAATCCGGACGATATGTGGTTCCAGCAGAATGGTGACACATTCCATACTGCATATGAAACCGTGTGTCTCATATGATTAATTTAAAACAAAAAAAATAAATTTTTTTCTGAACAATGTTTGTGTTATGTCAATGGACGTGATCTGTGTAAAAAAAAAAGACTAAAGGGGCCAGCTTTTAATTTCAAACCTTACCATAAACCTATGGTGTCCTCCCTGAACTACAACAGAATCTCATAGGAATCAGTCTATCACTCTTTCTGCTAAAGGACCTCGAGGGAATTGAAAAGTCACTCTTTATGTATATATCATACAATGGTGGTGTTCGTCTATTCAAGAACTGGACCTAAATGGTTCTTGTTGGTACTTCTCAGCTTGATCCACTTCATTATTCACAGTAAAATCATAAACGTAACCTTTTTTTTACTGCTTTCCAAGAAAGAACCACATAGGGAACATGGTGTACTCTCTGTTTTACGCAGACTCATTTCTTATATTTCGGCTAAACAACCACAGGCTCTTTTTAACATTCTCCATTACGCCTAAGGCATGCTCTCGTCTTGGAAACAAAAGAGGACAAGTTTTCCTTATAAGCATCATCCCCCTTCAAATTACATTGAACGTCAATTACATAGTACCAATTATCTAGGCTTGACAGCAAACTGAGTTGGGGTAAAAAGAAATAAAAAAGAGTGACCAAAAGTGAGACCAATTCTCACGTCTATACCAGTTTATTAGTCTGTACTGGAAAGAGGAATTGAATCGAAAGATAATGGGCGGCCTGTACAAAAGTCACTTGCGCGTTCAGAACCCTTTCAACGGGGGCTCCCCATTTACTACTTATAGACTTGTTCGGCATATTGTAATTAACTCTTGCAGCCTGAATGCAAAACACTGCCATGGAAAGAGATAAATGTGTGTCATTCATGTCGGTCTACTGCGTCTACCACGTCAAGCCATTAATGTGCTTCATGAAAATAAATGACACACTTTCAAGTGTTGTCTAAGGCCAGTTTTAGGTAGACTCATCGAGACAACTATGAGACATCTAGACTAATGTGGCCCATACTCGATCCTAAGCGAGCAAGAGAGCTAATCGACCTCAGGAAAAAGGATATCTCCAAACTTAGCCTAACATATCCTTATTTTTTAATTTAATAAATCGCATCTTCCCCAGATAATAGTAGCCCCTAAGATCTACACTGTAAATATTTGAGAAAGTAATGCTGAGTGTTTGTCAACCAGATTACTTACTACCACTAGAGACGGCATCATTAACTGTGGAATTCCTGCCCTGATATCTGAAACCTAAAAGAATCTATAAAAAATAAGTCCATTAACTCTGGTTTACTATTCAACTTCGACCAGAATACGACCAGATATGTCCATATTTTTAGACTTCTTTTTTCAAACTTCACATCTCAGATATGTTGTTCGCCATTAAAAAAAATGAACATCTGTTGTCCCGAGGGTATTTTTGAGATATTTTTTTACAATGTCTGTGTTTTTGTCTTTTTTTGCAGGCTGATGTTGACATTGATCCCTTGAGTAAGTTAAAAACAGTAAAAGTTCAATGTTTGTGGGATAATTTACGTTTACATGCTGAGGCGGGTCCGCCAATGTATATTTTGTGGAAACAAAATCAACCTGCAAGTCCGTTGCTGAAGGCTCTTCTGACCGACCAGACCTACTTAAACAAAAAGTAACTACAAAATTCTCATATTTTTCTAAATTCAAAAGCATATCAGTAACAACAATATTATTTATAATTTCTAGTGCAATTTCTCAGATAATCTCAGCTATTAGATGTAATGATTTACTCACACCCGTCAAACGTTTAGCTAATGAGCGCCATAAACTTAAAAACAGTGGCGTTGATCGAACTCACTCGATCTACAGAGATATTTTATTTGTAGCTCTAACAGCAATAGGTCGTTCAAACGTTGATTTGGCCACATTCCATCGCGAATACGCTGCAATCTTTGATAAACTAACAGAAAAGGAATGCAACATGTACTACCGCAATCAAGATCTACCACCATCGACAACCACAATCTACTGTAGGGCTTATTTTAAGCCATTGCTTCTTCCTTGACGCGAGATCGCATTTAATCGATCCGAGTTCAATGACATAAGAAGATAGCCTCTGTACAATTGAACTTTAGAGGCATTTCGAACTGAGCAACAAAAATATATGTGCACGGGTAAAATATTATTTCAATTTTACTGCTCATTTGTTGCAATAAACTGTTTCATTTTCACTTCGGTTATTTTTTTTTTTCTTGTTTTTATAAAATTTAATCGTAATTCCATTAATGCGAGTACTTAATTCTCAGTTGCTTAATTGTGTAACATTCGATTTATGTTTTAATTTTTCTCTCAGTCAATTTCGTTTTTTTTTTTTTTTTTTTTTTATTTGAATATTTGTTTAAGAATACTTTCTTATATACACGAATATATATTCATTTCTACTGAAGAATTATCAGTTCACATAATCTGCCTTACTATTGAGATATTTACTTATATAAATTTTATTATATACACACGCATATATATTTTAAAAGTAATATTGCCATGAATGGCTTTGAATTTAATTACAATACAATCAAAATAATTGCAAACTATTCTGTTGTATTTATTACTTTCGGTTTACGTCTCGTCCTTAGTAATATATTTTACAAAAATTGTAATAAAAATGTTTGTTTTTATCTTCGACTGTCAGTAATGATAATTGTTCTTCTTTTTTTACATTATTACAATTAGGGAGCACACAAATTAGCTTAATAAAGCACACCACGCGGAAATGCATAGTTGTAGAATTTCTCGTTTCATTCAAATTACTCTTAATAAAAATCATAAATACATTTTAGTTAATTTTGTGAACAAAAATAAAACAACAAAAAAACAAATATATATGTATGTATGTATGAAAAAGAAGTAGATAAATAAATAAATTTTGCAGTGAAAAAAAAAAAATCAATTGTGATACGAACGAAAAAATAAATGAAAAGAGAAAACGATATAATGTGGGAGGCAAAAGCAAAGAACGAAATAATAGGAACAAGGACACACAATAAAAATATTTAATATTATTTTTGTATAAAAGGAATCGAAAGAATGTTTAGCAAAAGGACATGGTCCAAATTCGTTGGGTAAAATTTTACAAAAAACAATAATAATAAAACAAAACAACTGTTGTATGCATTTTTGTCTTTTAGTTTTTCAGTAATTAATTTTTTTTACTTAAATTTTTGTGTTTCAATTGAAAATAATGATTAAAAGACAGTTAAACTAAAAAAACAAAATTATATGTACAGGATAATGATTAACTCTTTAAATTATAAATCACTTAATAAAAAATAAGTATATATATATATATATATAAATTGTGCATTTTTAATTATTATCAAAAATTATTTTGTGATAACTGATCTGATTTTATTATATGAACTAAGCACTAGCGTTTAGTTTAAAGAAAAAAAATATTAGTGGATGGCAATTTGGTGTGTTTTTTATTGCGAACGTGTACGGATATACATATATGCAAAATCTACAAATTACTATCTATACGTAAGTAATGGTGAAATTCTAGATTATATAGCCAAACGCATCGTCACATAAAGGTCCTTTAAAAGTTTTTTTTAATTAGACGCGCCCCATTTTTCCAATAGAAATTCTCTATATTTAAGGTCTAGGCCCATAAAATCCGTTGCATCCGTCGACGTATTCGACTGACTGAATATACAATTTATTATGGAAGCAGGTCCATTATCCACGGATATGACAGAAAGGACGGATAAAGTAGGTTTACTTTCTACTTTTTCAATCCGCTGTACCGTTGGCAGTTCAAGAATTCACACATTCACATATTGAGGTTCACGCATTCACAAATTGAGAGTAAGCACTTTCATTGGTGGAGACAAATTGTGGACAAAAGTGAAGAGATTGATATTAATTGACATTTCTACTATTTTGTTTCGTTTCGTTCAATTATTATTTGGTTTTCGTTTGAATTTTTTTCCGCAGAACAGCTTGAACAAGAGAAAACACTCTCAGCAATAACAAAATGTCATCGGCTGTATTATGAAAATGTATGACACGAATTCTATGGGACTGTCGTTTCCGTCAAATTCGTTAACGTCAACCAATCCGGCATCGTAACGGACGTAACGGATTCTATGAGCCGGGCCCTTACGCATACTATCTTTCTGCAGATGCCGTAATCATGGAAAAGAATATGGTCTAATGGTGTTTACAAGTTACCCAATATTTTTTTTATCAAAATTAGCGGTCAGGTACGATTACATACTCCAATTTCCGCCAATTAAAATCGGATAATTCACTTCATAATGTTGTCATTGAATTGGCACAAGAGCTAAATTAGAGTGACCATCGTGCATGTCAAACTTTTTTTTCTATTGAAGATGGAAGAATACACGAATTTACGGTGAAAAATTATGCTCAGTGAAGAGACACAGTTAGAGATCTCCCCGGTACAGTAAGACATTTGAGGAAACTACCACCGAATTCCTAAATGTAAAACAAATGCGCATTGCATTGCAGATCAGATTTACAAAAATAAAAACATTGCTATAAATATTTAATAAATCATCTTTTTTTCAATACACGCCAAAACCACCATCAAACAAAATAAAACTGTAAACAATCACATCTGCATCGTGCCAATTCGTGATACCACAGATAATATAGTTTACTATATGTAATGCTGTTTGCATTAAAATCTGTTCACAGTGCATTTCTGAACGTGATGCAATGTAACGAAACCTGTGTTTACACTAAGGAATGTTTGCAGATGCACATTCCAGACAGTACTGCATTTAGGAATTCAGCCACAATTAATGAACTTGCTAAAAGTTACACAAACTTCAATATCTATCTGATATACGAGTATAGGAACATAAGGATACCACTAGCGGCATGTTAGATAATGCTTAAGTTACGAAGATAAGATATACGAAGCCAACGGCTGATGGTCTCGAAAAGGTTAACAAATAAGAATAACTAGAAATTATTAATCTATTGTTTCTGGGTTTAAATTAAAAAAAAAAATATTTCCTTTTAAATTACATATATCTGTACTATTTATTTAAAATTATTTAAGTTCAGAAACTAGATTATGTTAGCATCTTTAACAACCGGTTTTTGCTTCTTCGGTTCAATAATAAGTCCATGATGATCTCGTAAATTTCTTAACTCTTGACCCACGAGTTTTTGAAACCATTTCTTGCTTTGCAAAAAGTCATGGATTGTCTTACCACAAATGTACATTTTAATTGGTTGATAACATTCTAGATCCGTCTTCGATATTGATTCCGATACAGATGATCGAAACGAATATGTAGTAATGGTTAACGCATCGATAGCATAAATTGTGTGCAACATATAAAATACTCCACAGAAGAGGGATGCAATGCTTTGCTTCTTATTGATTGCGAAGAATGGATGCATTGACTCTTCATGATCCGATAAATACATCAAATGAAAATCTCTCTCCGCATGATACATGGCACATATCGAACAAATTATGAACATAACAGAGGCCACACCTCCCACAATTGCCTCGCTCAGAATTGATGGTCTGGACCCCAAACTAATGCTTATATTTCCGAATATTGCAATCATTGTGAATCCGAAAAATGTTCCACAGAAATACATTTGATGTGGCAAGGGCTGTTCGTAGTCTAAAAATCCCATAATGTGGAAAATCATGCAAATTACACCAAGAAGAGCTTCTATAGTTTTAAAAAAGAACCAAATTTCTTCCATTTTTTCTCTCTAAAAAACTAAATAGGTATAAAATTGGAATGCCTACTTACAATCTTATATTTTAATAAAATCCTGAGTAAATTTGATTTTTGGGAAATAAATTGTCCTAATTTCAAATAATCGCCAAAGACGTTCTAACTAGATAATAAATTTGGGTAGTATCGTCCACCTGGTCTTTGGTTTGTACCACGCCAGTTTTTAAGGGACCGGGAGGAATGTGATGTGTTCATAAGTTTTAAATGGATTTGCGTGATATTTTGCACCTATAAAAGTACAATACATATCTAAATAAGTGAACTAAATTACATCAAAAGATATTATTAGAAAAGGTTAGTGTTTTGATTGTACATATGTCGACAATTTTCGGTGGGGGTATTTACATACATATTTGCACCATGTCTTTTCCGTTTTTTATCCGCTGAAATACGGAACGCATATAATTATATCTAATGCTACATATTTTTCCAACATATAGTATCTGTATTGCTACTGCACAATTTTAAATCACATCGCTAGTCAGCCAAAATTTTACTGATGTTTTTGCGTTAAGGTAATCCACTTATTTTCCTGTCAGCCTACTCTCCCGCCCTCATTGGGATTTTAAGCCTCTTTTACTTTTTGTACTTAATTTTCCGGCAATCTTCGTTAACGTGACAAAACTAGCTAATTGGGCTATGTAACATTCTTATGTACGTCTCAGATTGTACATCTCTTGCGAGTTTTTTTTTATTTTTTTGTTGTGCCGCGATCTGAAGAATGTTAGCTCGTATTCTTCTACTCAAGACGTAATTTAATTCACACTGGCCTTTTTCCCATTTTAATTTGTGACAGTAAATTTTCTCGACTAATCCGATATAACTCATCCTTGGTTTTTCTCTGTTGTCTGCGAAAGACGGTGTTCACTTGCTTGTGGTTCGCCCAATCGCTTTAGAATTTTTACTCGCCATTTTGCGTTCTTCCAGCAGTAGTTTATCTGTGTTTTGGGTCCACCCCTACAGTAAGTAATCAAATGGCCTTCTTGGTTAATAAATAGCTTATTTAGTGTAGTAAGAATCTGTGATTTTCATGAGTTCAGTATATCTTCTTCCGCTGAGTTTCTTGCTCCGAAAACGTTTTCTTCTTGGCAGTCTACGTATTCGCAAATCGATACCCGTCGTGTCCTTTTCAGGAAATCTCCTTGACTTCCATTTGATGATGAGCTCTCAGTCGAGGCAAAAGATTTATTTTTGTGATTGCTCACTGGATATTTGCAGTGTGAAGGCGCTAACAAATTCCAAATGTCGTGTTCAATTACTCGTATTTGTTTTAAATTTTTAATGCGATCTATTTTGCCCCACTCCATAATCACACATTTTGTAATCTTTTGTTTGCAAGTTCAAGTAGAGGGTACTGTTTCCCACATTTGGATGTTCCACCTTGCAATACGAAATTTATTTCTTGAAAGAACCATATTGGAAACAGTTTAGCTCTGCGGACAAGTGGCGATTGTATTGTAAAATGTTTGTGTGGGTACAAATGATAGAACTTATTCTTTTCAATACAAATCGCTTTATTCAGTGCAGTTACAATTCACTATGTAATTGTTTCTTTCAATACACTTCAGTTTCTCAACCGCTTATACTTTTCTTATCTTTTACTCAAACCACTTAATCACTTCTCCTAATTAACACTTCAAATTCAACTGATGAACAAACTTGCATACCTTGGGGACGATGGTATTTGTACTCGAATGACATACTTCGAGAACAATCCTCGCCATCCAGCGTCCCATACAATTTCCAATTTGTTAGAAAAATTCGATTCCACTCTCCAGTCATCAATGGTCGAGACTTTGTTATTCAAGTATAGAAATATTCTGCTCTTCGAGTATCGACATCCTCTGCTATGTAAATCTAGATGTCGCTGCTCACATTTAAAAAAAATGCAAATTTTAATACATAGTAACAATTTGGAAAGAGGAATATAATATACAATAGATCGAATACGTATCAATTCAAATCAATAAGAAGATAATATTATGCTGGTATGGTCATATGAGAAAATCCATTGTTTAATTTCAAATAAGAATACTCTTTTCTCTCTTACACATCTAAAGTTCTCTGGTAGTTTATTAAATAAGCGCAGAGCAATTGAGCGAGAGCGAGAGAAAATATCTTTATGGATCGTATTTTTTATTAAATCGTATGATTACTAAATATCTGGTATTGCCGCGTAGATTATAATTTGTATTTAAACTGTTCATGTTGTATCCCGAATTGAAAAACAAATCATTTTAAAACTATGTACATATAAATGCCAAGATTCTTGAATAACTAATAACTATGTGTTCAACGATTGACCATAAGCATTAATCCGAATTGCATACTTTTGTTAAACATTGCACTGGCACACTGTACGTGAATTATCAACACATTGTATTATATGTCTCTATAACCTTCCAGAATTTGCTATAATGAGAGCAATTTATAAGTAAAATTTAAAGTAAAATCGGCGGGTTTTGTGTAAAATTTGAGAGAAATTGCCATTGATGATTTACAGACAGGGTCACACCGATAGAGGCGATCAGTAGAAATCCGGTTTTGGTTTTCCAATATCTGAAAGTTTGCCATCCCAACAAGAAATGCCGTACTGCAATTCAAAATGAAACAGGCCATAGCAGACTAATTTTAAGATAGGTAATCGACAGTATAGGCTACGATGATATTATAACTGCTTCACAACTTTCATGAAATGTTGCTTAAGGCACAAGGTATGGGTCTTCCAATTAAGCTTATTATCAATATAATCTCTAAGTACTTAAAGTTATTGACGCGTTCAATCCGGAAGCACCCCAGACACGCAGGCCTCTCGTGTATAAAACCTGTAAAACCCGCATTACAAAATTTTTTTTAATGAGATTGTATAATCAAACATATTGAATGCTTTGGTAATATCAATAAAAAGTGCAGAGGGAATACGAGACACATTTAGGCTTTTATTTATAATTCACTTGTTAGCTTGAGTTTGGCATCGTCAGTAATCTACTGCCATGAGGAAAGTCGAATTAAGAAGCACTGAACAAGTTTATTCTAGCTAAGAAGAACAACTTTTTCGATTTAACGCCTTTTTCGATAACTTTAGAGAACATGGGCAAAATAGAAATCTTTGTCGGAGGATTCTACAATGAGTTTGAGATATTAGAGAAGAAATCGTTGAAAAACTGAGCAAATTTTGCAGGTTCATACACTGGTGCATTTTTGGTATCTACATTTGACTAATTCCTATTTAACAACTCGTTAACAATCTGCCAATCATTTTTAGTGTTACCCACGTTTTGAGCTAGTTTCGATTTCTGCTTTTATTCCATGACGCAGCTTTTCATAATATCTTTTTAGTCTTAAATTGTTGGTATGAATAAGAAGTTTTTAGCAAAGCCTTTTTTGTGTCGACTTCTTTTTAAGAGTTGTGTTGTCATCCATGGTTTCAAACATTTTAATTCTTTGTTTGTCATAATTGAATTCTGGTTACAATTGCTAATGTGAAATTGGTCAAAAATAACAGATGGATCCGAAGCACTGTACCCGTCATCCCAAAAATTCAAAGTTGGAAGCTGATCTAAGAGCATTAAAGCCAATTTTTGCACACGCATTTTGTGCGATCTTCATTGTTCTAGATGCTTTGGAGTCGACAAAAGAGAATTATTTGCTTAAGTTTCAATTGGAAAACAGATTTTTGGAAAATATTTTTATATAGGTTATTTTATACGATTTTATTGATGTTATATGCGTTTAATGAGTCCTATTATGTTAGGCGAACAATTCGCTCCAAAATGAAGCTCTTTTTACTCCTCTTTGTCCATGTCCAAGTCGTATTTTGAGTTAATTTGCATAAAATCACATAAATTTAAACTTTTGCGAATTTGACAGTTCTTTTAAAATTTAATTGATTTGACGTTTTTTAAAATTCTTCTACAATTCAAGACAAGGATTTGAATGCGCAGGTTGCCATAACCGACATTTTGACATTTTAAACAATAATGAATTAAATTGTTCAAAGATCTTCAAAACTATTTACTTTAATTATTTTGTTGCTTTCTTTTTTTCTAACAAGCACAGATGAATTCCTGATCCAGACGAATTGGCAATTATTTCTGCTTCTGCTATTTTTCTGCTTCAGTTCCTTTCCTTTACCTTGTGCGAGCAGTTAGACAGTCATTGATGTAAATTCTGTGGCCGCTGCTGTTGTTATGCTGATTGTCAAAAATCGTTGAAGACAGATTGAGTTTTCTCTCAGGCATAATTGTCATTATATTTTTCTTCAAAGCCAATAAAGAGAACTTAACGCACACAACCGAGTCTGCCCAGTTTTTGTTGTTTGTTTTTGACTTCAGATTTTTCAAGTAGGTAACATGACTCGATTGCGGCACTATCAATATAACTATCGCCACTAATATTATAGCTGACGGTAATATAGAGACTTTCTCTTTAACATTTGTGTTGACGTCAGATATGTCGATAATGTCAACCGCACATTGTTTCTCTTGCTGCTCCAGCAAGTTCAATCCCATCTCTAGAGCCAACTGTATTGATAAGAAAAACACTACATCCTCCATCTCTCTCTCATACTCTTCTCACTCATAAAGTGTAGGATTAATCAACGACTTATTGAGTGGTTTGGAAAGTTCAAGAAAACAAACCTTTTTTGAACAAAGGTGGAATTCACTTAATTCTTTTCAGACTCCTAAGTTACAATGGGATCTGGGAAAATGAAATCACCAATGTATTTAATAAGCAAAGCTCAGATGACTTAACATGACCTGAATCTGGTTTAGGTTAGAGTCTACATTGACATTTAGACTTGTGACCCCGCGACATACATATGACATGTAGCCTTTATGATGATGAATTTTGTAATGCTTTTCAAGTCCTCCATATTAGATCTGTTCCAGGACTGCAAATTTGTACAAAAATCTGTTCCCGCAAGAAAAAATATTGACCTATCGTGATGACATGCTGCAGATTACGTTTGAAATAGAAGAATTCCCGAGAGTAATAAAGTCATATCCTGATGATGTTTTCGTTCAGACGTTTTCGCATGAAACGAGAAACTATGAGCAGTAAAAATCAAAATGTCATTTGCATAATAGTTATTCACAATGCATTTGAGAATGTTAAGCATTGCATCACTGCTTTGTCATGGAACGCTTGATGCCAAACCTAAGCCCGGTACTGAGATGTGTTGCAAACCTCCACCATTCGCAGTTAGACTAAACGAATCCGTGCAGACATACCTAAGCCAACGACATTCTTGCTATTGGTGTTCTGCAGAAATGACGACCACGCATTAACAGGCGACTATGCTTCTGGTAACACATAAATGACGTCACCCATTCCGACGTTTTCTTTTATGGTGCAAGCAATACCGAACAGTATAGAGCATCCATCAGACCTCATACACTAGGCGCTGATGTACCTTAGTGCTGATACTACTCATTTTTATACGAAAGGCATCAAAAGGTACATATGTCTACCTAAGGATTACGATGAGCTAGCTATTTCGCTAAATGCTTTGTTTTGAAATTAAAAAAAATAAAAATAATATCATAATAACAGTAAAATATTAGCCAAGTTAGGTTTTACCATCCATTTTACAACAGAATTCGGTTTTACGCAACAAAGCACTTCCGTTCTATGACTCAATACTTGACTTTACTGTACTTTAGATAAGGAACTCAAATCGGTAGTATATATGATGTATCATCGTAGAAACATGGCATTCATAAATGCCAAACCTAAGCCCGGTTCTGAAATGTGTTGCAAATCTTTTCACAAGTCTATCCATTAAAGTGTGTAAATACTTCGATGCATGCAGATTTTACCACAAACTCTTACCTGCTATTATGATATGATTTAAGGGCACTGTTTTTGCGTCCCATATGCAAATAAAGTCTCTCAAAATGAAAGCGACAACGCAACTAAAAATGATTGTTATAACAGAATCTATTTCGATTTCTTATGTGTATATATTCAATACATGAGTGCACTTTGCCAAAAAGTAAAAATACAATTAAAAAAAACACCGAAATGCTGTATGAGAATGAGAACGGGCAAAATGTAGAATAGGAAAACACTTTAAGAATAACGTTTAGAATATCTAATTAGGCGATGTATTTCTCTTTGGTGTTGATGGCGGCAGATCCATAGTTTTGCATACCCATCCGGCTATGTCGACATCCTCCACCTCAGCCTTCCGAATCCATGCGTGATTCTAAATTGATATGAGTCTGTTATATCTGGCTTCTTGTTGTCTATGTCAACTTACCAAAAGCGTTTTCAAGTCAGCTCTTTCGTCCGGATTTTTCTTAAGACACATATCAACAAAGTTTTTAAAATCATCGGTGAATATTTTGTGTTCCAATTTTGGAGGCGGCTCATTGACAATATAATCGAGCAGTTCAAAAATGGCCATATTCTTAGGTTCGATAAGATTTTGACTGCCTTCTTCAGCGTTTTCGTCGAAAATCGCCTCGAGAGTCTTCGCATCCGGAGGAGGAATTGGATACATACCAATTGCCATTTCTACTAAAGAGAGACCGAGTGACCAAATGTCTGATTGTACAGAGTAATGAGTTCCTTGTAACCGTTCCGGCTGTGAAAAACAGGACAATGTTTTTTTTTAATTTTTTTTTGTATCGTACAGCTTTTTTAATACTCACCGACATATAACTTCTGGTGCCCACAAATGAGTTCGCCATTGAATCAATCAACTGCCCAGACACTCCAAAATCACAGATTTTTATTTCTCCACTGCTGTTCACTAGTATATTGCTTGGCTTCACATCTCTATGCATAATTGCGTGTTTATCACGCAAATAACTTAAGCCTTTTAGTACGGCTAGTGTTATCTTGCCTAAAATCGATTCTGGAATTCGTCCAGCTCGTTTCAATATGAGATCAAGCGATCCACCATCCATATACTCCATACAAATACTGATTTCACCATCACTATAGAAGGCTCCATAAAAACCAACTATATGTGGAAAGTTACATTCATGCAGGACTTTCAGTTCTCTGATGATCTGCTTTTTAATAGCCGGCTTCACTTCGAGATGAATCAATTTACGTGCCATTATCAACTGCGTTGGAATGTGTCTAACTTTCATTACAACACCACCATTTCCTGAGCCAAGTTCGCCAAGTTTCTCCAAATCTTCATCGCTTAGCTCACCGATTTTTTCTTTTTGACTTAGAAACACCTTTATACGCTTTCGTGCTGTGTCGTCCATTTCCAGTTCTTCCAGTGTTTCAGTTAGAGCCTCAATACTCGTTTTAGGCTTCCCCAGCAAGCTATGTTTTCTTTAATTAGTTTAAGTGAATTCACGAAGAAAAAAACCAAAAACAAAAGAACACACAAAGCGCCGAAAGTAAAAACAAAAATGAAAACCAAACAAAAATTTAAATTTTGAATTTTAAAAAGCAGCAATATTTACTCTGTCCCTGATGGAGTTTTGAATGGTGGCGTTGGAACCACCTGCTGCGCTGTTGAATCTACTGATCCTGGTGGCAAGGTAAGATTCAATTTGTTCTTCGACATCCTTAAATATGTATTCTGCGCTGTACGACTATATAAATAAGACCACTTCTTAACCCGACAAATTGTAAAAATCACAGAAGGTAACGATTTTTAGAAATTAATGAACGCATCAATGGTAATATATATGTTTGTACTGGCTTTGGTGTCTTCTTTTTGATTTATTCCCTTAGTTTTATCTCTCGAATTTGTTTTATTTCAAAAAAAAAAATAAGGAAAATCTTTGAAAGCTGCCCTACCCGTGAAAAGTTTTTAGAATTGCTTTGCGGCTGTCAAATGCAGAAAATTTATACCTCAACTTTGCAAAAACGCTGTCAATTTTCTGAAAATCTGTTTCTTTTAAGCAACATATAAGTTTAAGTTATACAATTAATTTTAATTGGTATTTTCTGACTGAAAATCTTACCTCACATGATTGAATGATCTTGTTTTTTTTTTTGCATTCTTCCATTTGGGACGGGACCGCCAACAGTCCACATACCAGTAGAGCTGGCAAACTAGTGGAGGTCCTAGAACATTACAAAACAGATGCCAAATGTTGTCATAGCTGGAACGAGCTTGCGTCACGCGGTATCTTATATTCGTCTAAGTGTGTCGGGTTTTCTTGCCGACGGCCACGTCAACCATACACGCGGCTATTAAGAATCAATCTCCGTCATGAAAAACGATAAAATCACTTTAAAAATGTCTTTTCATACCAGCCCTACAGTATGGCGCAGAAATATGAACTGGATAAAATTGCCTTTGGTTCTTTCTGAGAACTACTTTTCAGTTTTCATAAAAGGAATTTGGAGGAAAGATGCAATTACAAATAGAACGTCAAAGCAAAGTAAATGGCTGTCGTATAGCTTTATTTAGAACCACATTAACCTTAGATATCTATAAGTCGAAATCTTTTTCATCTTAATTTAATTTTCAGCTGGTAGTAATTCTTCTTTTGTTCTTTTTCTGTTTATTCCCATAAACATTTTTCGATTAAGAAAGGAAGAAGGAAGGATGTAAATTGTAACGTCAAATACTGTAGCTGGCTGTATGCGAATGTTTTTTTTTTGAGTGATTACTTACTTACTTACTTATTGTAGATGACGCTACAGTCCAGAATGGACCTGGGCGTACTACCTCCAGTTGCGCACTCCAACTTGATTGAGGTCCCTTCCACTTGTGCGCCACCTAAGGCGAGGTCTTCTTCTACTGCACTGTACCAAAGGGTTGGAATCAAAAACGTTTCGATCTGCAGCGTTGGTGTTCATATCCTTGCTATTTTAAACGGTTTGTAGCATTCACCATTAAATCTGCTGCTCCAAACAAAGTCAACGTAAATGGGACCAAACATCACTCGAAGAAATTTGAATGCAAAACGGATAGGGTTATCTTCATCCACCTTCGCTGGTGTTAATGCTTCTGCACCATAAAATGGAACTAGGTGGATGAGGGTCTTACAGAGAGTAGTCTTAATGTTTCTTGACAAGGTCCTATTACTCATTTGCCTTCTTAGGCCGAAGAGGCAGCGATTGGCAACAATAACTCTTCGTTTTATTTCTGATAAGATGTCAATATCAGATTTAATTACGAAGTCGAAGTATTGTATAAATACATAGTTCCTATTTTGTGCGTTCCTTGCGATTTGTCGATGTTGTGTTTCACTTCTGGTTGACAGCATATAAGGACTTACTTTTGCCATGGAAGTGGTACGTATCGATTTAAACTTATTGGGGTTTTTTTCGGGATTTGCAGTAGTGCAAATATTTAGTATATATATTGTGAAATTACCCGGCCAGTCAGATCGTTGATAAATAGTTTCCGGCTTTCACACAAGACGGATGACGCGTTTCAACAGGAATGATGCATTTATAATTGGGGCACTTAAGAAGATCTGCTTTCTTTTGGATAGGACAAACGGTGCTAGGGTTTTATTCTTCAAGCACACTTTCTGACCACCAAGTTTTGGAATTTATCTCCCGCTGCTTTAAATAGCTGGGCAGGTAGGCGACAGCCTTTTTGTACATAAGCTTGGATATTGCTACCTTCATTCATTCTTTGGGTGGACGGATCTATTGACTTTCATCATCCGGCTTGAATAGAATAGATTTGTTCATTCAAAATGTATGCATAAGTTGAGGACGAAGATTATGTAAGCACCGGTACATCTGCATGACTTAAGATAAATTCTGATAAGTGATCTTTGCATCATTTATCCAAATATATTATTTTATTTATTTATTATTAACATTCTGATGTCGTAATAAAAATAGCAAATTTAAACTTATCTATTTAGAAACACTGAAGGTGCTTGTCTGCTTTCCAGCATTCCTTTTTCTACAAAAATTTTCTAAAAATATTTTGTTATATGAAATTTTGCTCCCTCATTTCGCTCACTCCTGTGAAAAACAACAAAAAAAAATTTGAACCGATTGTGGACCATTTTCGTAGTTTTTCTAAATATGCGAACAGACCTAGTATAAATTATTATCCGTCCTTAATCAGTGTCATCCGCCCGTTAGATTTGTTGTGAAATGAACTTACCACACCCAACTTCGGCGGTTGCCTAAAATCAGTTGGCGCTTTTTCACTTAAATTGACGTCCAGCGAAGCGGGTTTTCAAAGTTTTTCGTAAATAAAATAAATGTCCAAGTAGATTTTTCGTCGAAATTTACATGAAAACTTATCCCAATAGTGCCCCAAAGGCAATTATGCGTAGTGCTCAAAAAAAGACACCCATCAGCGAAAAGAAAAATGGCAACGAGCCAATCAGCGGAAAGAAACTCGTACAAGCTCGTTTACCATTCAAAATACTTTCAGGAGCTACAACAACGGCAACTGTAGATGAAGGTGCTTCCTTGGAAAAATCTTTGGATTCACTTCCGAAAAAACGTAAACTCTCATACTCAGACGAGCCAGATAATCCAAAAAAAATTGGTAAGTCTCAAAGTAAAGAAAACTTAGTAGCAAAAGCTGATAAAGATGTGTCTGCTGCTGTCTCTGTTGAGACTGTCATCGTTCTGGAGGATGATACAAATGATCTAAACGAATTACAATCACCCAAGACGCCTGTTATTGATTTGAGAAATAAGAAAACAAAGAAAAGTACACCGCGTAGCGCTGGAAGCAGTACCACCCCCAAGGTACAAATTAGACTTCCATTAAGTGGGAAAAAGAAAAAAAGGAAAGTCAAACGTGTATTAACTACTTCACCCAAAAACCAAGTAAGTGACTCAAGTGATGTAGAATTTGTGTCTGAAGGATCAGAGAATCCACATAAAAAAGCGAAACTTTCTAATGAAAACGAGGAGGATCAAGACGAATCAGAGCCGGAGCTGACTGATGTTACTTTGCCTGAAGCCAATGTAGACCTTAATAAAAATCAAAAATCTACAAAAAGTGTTTCAAAAAGTCAAAATAAAAGTCTATCGAATTCAGTGGCAACAACAGAAACCCCTGAAAAACATGATGTATTGGATGAATCGCTGAAGAGTTCAGATGCAAAACTTAGGAAAAGTATTTCAATGACTGACAATAAAAATAAACTTCAAACGCCGGAAAATGAAGAAAGGGCTGAACACAGTCCTGAAAAGAAGAAATTTTCTAACAGCCCAACAAGTCCGAAAAAGGTGAATAGCTCATTGTCAAAGAATTCAAGACAAAAACAGGCCTCATCCAGTCCTAAGAAAGTGCATGACTCAACTAACTTAACAACATCCAAGAAGCTAGACCAGGGAAAATCTGAAGCCAATTCGGTAAAAACACAAGATCCCAACAATAAAACAGCTCCCAATGATGCAAAAAGTGATAACGAAGAAAGTGTATCGCCAGTAAAAAAACGAATGTCTCAACGTCTCATCAAAAAGCCGGAGGTGGAAGAAAAAAAGGAAAAAAATGAAACCAGCTTTGAGGAAAAGTGTTCTGAACCGGAAACAATTTCTGAGAAATCAGGCGCAGCTGACACATCAATCAACAATGATTCTCGTAAAAAGTTACTAACACCCAAACAAGTCAAGCTCATGGAACAGCGGAAAAACGCACGAGAGGAAAAGGAACGTAAGTTGCAACAGTTAAAGGAGGAAAAAGATCGTAAGCTTCAGGAGCAACGGGAGGAACGTGAACGTAAAATCCAACAGGAAAAGTTACAAAAACAAAAGGAACGTGAAGAAAAAGAACTGCAAAGAAAGAAAGAACGTGAAGAAAAAGACGAACAGAGGCGTCGAGAAAGAGAAGAAAAGGAAGAGCAACGTCGCAAAGAAAAAGAAGACAAAGAACGTAAACGTCTTGCCGAAATAGAAGCCAAAAATGAAGAGAAACGCAAGAAAGACGAAGCCAGGGAAGAAGAACGCCGCAAGAAAGAAGACGATCGTCGCCGTAAGGAACTTGAAAAGGAAGAGGAGGAAAACAAGAAGAAAAAAGCAGCTCAAGCCTTTACAAAGTTTTTCGTAACAAAAGCCACTAAACCTGCAGCAGAGGATGAACAGGAATCCAGAGATGATGCTGAAAGTGTTGATTCACTAGCATTTAGACCATTTCAAGTGAAAGGTGACATGAAGCTGGCTCCTTTAGCTCGTAGAGAATTCAATGAACGTTCCAGAGAGAAGCTGGATTCTTTTCTCAAAGGAATACAAAACGATAAAAGAAGCCTTTATGTATGTCAACTTAAAAGTGGTAAACATACTCCACTGAAAGATTCAAAAACAAATCTCAAGGACAATAACGAGCATGACGTCATTATTATAGGTAAGTTGCTTATTACGTACAAAATAACAAATAGTCGTAAAAGTGAAATGAAAAACAAAATAATGTACTTATTTATTAGAAAACGAACTTGAAACGGCAGCACAAGCAATTGATGAAGCTAGACCGATGCCAATTCAAAGATATAAAGCGAAATTCTACTTCTTCCGCGAAAATCGCCGCCCGCCGTTTTACGGGACATGGAGAAAAAAAAGCACTGTGATAACCCCAAGAAGGCCGTTTGCTACAGATAAGGTTTGTTCATGCTATTTAGATTTTTCACTAATACATATATATGCTCTCTTCGTCCTATCGGTTGTTGTTATTTGAATTGAAATTTTAACTTTGTTGAATGAAATAAACAAAAACTTTCCTTTTGATAGAAATTCTTCGATTACGAAATAGATTCGGATGATGAGTGGGAGGAAGAGGAACCAGGCGAATCACTTAACGGAAGCGACGATGAAAAGGACGAATCAGAGGATGATGATTATGAGGTCGATAACGAATGGTTTGTTCCACATGGGCACTTGAGTGATGAAGAGCTCCAAAACGAAGATGAGCTTGGCCCGGATACGTCTCGCGAAGCGCAAAAAGCTAAACTAAAAGCACTCCAACAAGAATTCGCCCAAGAAATGAAAAAGAAAACGGAAAAAATCAAACCACGATTAATCGGTGCAATTTGGGAGGATGAGAATGGCAATCAACCAAAACTCTGCCCTACAATCATCTGGGATAGCTTGTGTTTACGTGCAATGTTGTTTTCCGAACCACTGCTTGTGGAAGAGCCTGAAAGCACAGATCTCGAACCAAGTACACCACCGCCAGAGAAACAAAAAAGGCTTGAACTCAATGATACCCTTCTAAGTGATTTGGTTCGTCTGGTTCATGGCAATAGACACTCCAAAGTTTTTCTCATAAAAGAATACATGGAACATGTGTCTAATACGTGCGAAACTATTAAAAACGGAGAGTTATTGGCCCCAACCAAAGCACAAATTCGAGAAAAAATCGATGAAATCTCAGAGTGGTCTGTAGTAGACGTTATCAATTCGAAAAAGAAACACAAAAAGAAACTGTGTTGGATTGTATCATCAGATGTTTTGGACAAATATTCCTTAAGTCAACTAGGATTACGAAATCAATGGTCTTATAAACTCCAACCGAAATATGATAAAGAAATAAATGAACCGAGTAATGGGCCTCAAGAAGATAAGTCTGATGAATGTAAATCGAAAATCATTGCCAAACCATCTGAAAAGGAAAAGAAAATACCACCAAATTCAGGAATAACGAAATTTGCCAAAGTTTTGACGAAAGAAGAAAAACAAGATCAGATAAAAGCAAGTAAAACTGCTATCAGCGCATCTCCGAAAATTGTAGAAAAAAATCCTCAAACTCCAAAATCACAAAAGTCTACGTCTTCTCCTAAAACAACGCCAAAAGCAGCAACAAAACCCGTAACGTCTTCTGTAAAAAAACCTTCTTCACCAGCGTCCAATAATAATACCACAGTTGTTAAAAAGAGGGTGGCACTCTTAATGTCGGTTCCGACTGGTCAGCAGTTTTCTCCGCAAGCGAAAAACACTTTAATAAGTAATTTTTTACAAAAGGGCAAAACAGAATCAACATCCACGCTTCAAGGCAAGTCTGCCAGCCCAGTAACGTGTATGGACGTTGATGAAATAGTTGTACTTGATTAAAGCACAATTATTTATCATGATTTTATTGTTAAGCCGTAAATAGAAATACATAGATTTTCGCGTTTAGAAATTGTCGCTGTTAGTTTTTAATTTATATTATAAAGTTATCTATAGAATAGAATGTAATTTTATTGACTAAACACATACATACATATATTATATATAATACCACTTGATTTAGAAAAACAAAAATAAAACAAGTTATTATGTAAAAGATATTATCTATTTAATTTAATTCTTTTTGATAAAAGTAATAAGAATGAACCAAATTCTTAGTGCTTTAAATGCTGGACGTCGTGTTCCTGGATAAAGTAGAAAATCTGTTCTCAATTTGCGGGGTTACACTCTGCAGTCGTTCGGAAAAATCAATTACTTATTGAATTCCAGTTAACATTTGTTAAGCAGACAATTAGCTGGAGAATACAGAATATCGGAAGGGTTCAGGTTCGGACATCCAATTCTGTATCGAGAAAGTCTCGATGAGACGGAATCCGAAAAAAAACTAACAAGACACTATTTAGGAATGTGTAGTGCTTCGCCTAAGCTAACGTAGAAGCTAAAATAGGTTGATCAAAAAATAGAAAAATACTTACAAAATGATTGGAAATAACGTGTTTTGCTTGGAAAGCTCACTGCAGATCGGTCAGCTGCAACGATTTTGTAAGAAAACTAGATAATTTTCTAAATAGACAACCTAAGACTAGCTTGGAATTAAAAAATGATTGCACCTTTTGTTTGTGCAAAATTAGACGTAATTTTAAAATTTTCCTATCGCCTTTTTTAATGCTCTACTAAAGGAAAAAAGGCCATTTTTGAGAAGATCTTATCTGTCTAGGTCAACAGTCTTCAAATTCCTGTTTAAGGCATCTGGGTTTATAAACACCAGTTTTGAAGATAATTGCCTAAGTTTCGGAAAAAGTGGTAGTAGGACAGGCCAGCTGAGTAGGGTGGAAGAGGTACGAATTCATATTTTGTTAGCTTCTGCATGTTTTCTTACATTATCATGTAGCAGGTCGATTTATCTACAGTGGACTTTGTCGTAATTATTTCTCCGCATTTGAGAGAAACAAATAACAACATTCACTTGTTCATCATATTGTCAACATCGTCTTTTCGGCGTGTACTTCTGGATCCGCAAGATGCCTGGGAGGCTCATTCTAGTCTAACCGCTCTACTTGCCTCTTCATGCTATCGTACATGATACACTGTTCATCGCAGGTGACTCTCCGTCTTGGCCAAAAATATTGCGACTTCCATATTCTTTGGGGTTAACAAGTAGAGTAGTCATCTTTCTACTTTTTCTTATCATTCAAGACGGTGTAAGGTGACGACTCGTGGCTGTAGTTGAGACTTTGACGTCGTAATAACGAAGAATTCCATTAGTTGCGTTCAGTAATGCAGATTTCCTGCAGAAATAACTTTTTTTAGTTTTAAAAGCATTTTATTTTATTAATCATTAACTCTTACATACTAACAAAAAATGCTTAAATGCTAGCTAAAATTACAATCTTATACTAACTTGCTGGCCCCACACAGACACTCTAAGCTACTCTAAATTCTTATATCTATGTCTTTCGCCTTTATTTCAATTTTATTTAGAAATATTTATTTTGTATACTTAAGGCTAAGCAAACTGTATTACCCTCGTGTTCATGAACGTCAACATGTCATACTTGTGAAGACTAGTTAGGCATTTCAATTGTGGGTACAGAAAAATTTGCCAGACTTTAATGAAGAATAATTTTGTGTTTTTTGAAGAATAGTAGTAATATGTAATAAAAATAAATTGAATTGAAGTAATATGTAATAAAAAAAATGACGTTTTTGAACGTTTAAAAACACACGAGGAAAGATCTACAGTTTTAGAAATGCTGACGTTTATGAACTCACCCAAGTTCTTAATTATCAATAATCTCCTCTTGATTCCCTTTGGGTTATTTTCGAACGAAAAATTCCCTTTTGCCAAACTTGGTAAGCCAGTCGCTGGAACTGTGGTAAGTTTTTTACTCCTATTGGAAATATTATCTTTCAAATTTATGCGTGTCGATAACAAGCTCAAAAAAATGATTTTCCAATCGGAGGGTCTTCAAGTCGATCTGTATCCTGCAGCGCGACTAAAAGACAGTCGCTTAACAAAATAATTTGCAATAAATGCCGAGTTTCATTATACCAGAAATGCTGTACACCTTACCATTCTTAAGAAAATACAAATTTTATTTAACTATTTATTTTTATACCCTTTATAAATGAATTAACATGTTTTCCTTTTTATTTCCTAAATATATATAAATATATTTGTTTATAAAAAATATATTATTTCTTAGTGCTAAACCGAGCAAATGGTACAAAGACGTACCACTTAGCATGTAAATTTGTACATTTTTAAAGCATTCTCCTCCACCCAATGTTCATTTTTTAGAACCAAAATGTTTTTACATACGGGTAAATAGCATCTACGAGGTACTCTAGAAAAATTTAAAAATCATTGGGATTGTGGGTCGTCGAGAGTGTTAAACATATGAAGAGTAAACGAAAGGAACTGCATATACATATACACGGTGTTCCGAAGACTTTAAGTCGTTTGGGTGGGTCGGAAATGCATCCCTTCGGAGACACAGAGATTTTAAGCAAAGCCTTACGCTGCCCTGTTTTGATTTCTATTAAAAATAACGTATATGGTAACAATCGTTATCGTTGAACTCGTAATTATGAATACTTTAATTGTTTCAAAGTAACTGTTGCCCTAAAATTTAAAAAGTGATTTTTTCCTTAAAAACAAAAAATTTTGATTTGTCATCACTTTTTTTTTAATCTTATTAACCCCACATTTCTGCAACTTTGAAACGTGTACCTAGATTTTGCCAATAAAAACAACTGAGGTCATTTCATCTCAAGTCAGTGGTTTTTAATGGCGTTTTCGTTTGGGCAGTCAGAAGGCTTATTTTTGTGTACTCCGATGTTATTTCAAAGGGAACACTAAAAACCTTTTTGGATTTTAATTTTTTAAATATATTTGCTTGCGAATCAATTTGAACACTCAGAATAATAAATTGGCCAAACACAGCCGAATGCACGAAAACAGAAATTTAGTTTGGCACACAATACTATACAATATTTGACGCTTATGCATTTTGACTTAAAATCCAGGAGGGAAATTTTGATTCTCAAATGAAAACGAGAAGCAAAATTTTGTATCTGAAAAATGAAGGGAAATGGTTTTAACGAAATCACCATAAGATACATGGATGTTCTTTGTTGCAATGGTATATCACCTAATAGTTCTGGTAATTTGTTTTGCAAAAATTCCAGGGAGGGATTCGAATTAAGCCTTGGAGAACGCTGATATGCTCCGATCAGCTTGTTACCCAATATGCCTGCACACACATTGACGTTCAACTTATGTGAAAAGCTATGAGCTTCATGGAGGGAGGGTTGCCTTCAGCTCATGTGTGTACATTGTGGAAATTAGCGATTCCGTCCCTGGTGAATTGGAACTTATCCGTCCACAGAATCCGGACAATAAAGTTGTCTTCAGCAAAGTGTCACTCCAGAATGTAATTGCAGAATTCCAAACGCCTAAGACTGGTATTTGGATGGTTTCTGAAGTAATGTAGAACGTCTTGTATTACACCATGACGCTTGGGTCATGACTTTATGGAATTGCACAGGTACAAACGAGAAAAACAGTGAGCTAGCAACCCGGTGAGCCGTGGGTAGAATTTCGAGGCCTCTTTTTTGACGTTTTTCCTTCTTCTTTTCATTCCCCAGGAAGGGCAGTTGGCAAAAAAAATACGGAAGAAATTTATTGATCAAAGGAATTGACTTTTATAGAATGAATTAAAAATGTTTCTTTAGAGAGTTGTACACACTTTACAACCGAAAGAAAAAATTAAAGAAAGCTGTCAAATTAGGGTCATATAAAAGAGTCAACGTGTTGTACAACGTCTGCACAAGCCTTAAGTTCAAAATAGAATAGAGAAAAGAGTCATCGTGCAATAGTCGATTATAAATGCGTTTTGGTAAAGCAGGATGTGAGTCTCTCCACGAGTTCAGCGTTGTTCCATTCTCCATCAACCTTGTGGACCATTACCGTCACAGAAATTATAGACATAAAAAATGTCTGCGTATTCCTATGTTGAAAAGTCCATCATCGAGGATATTATGAATTAAACATTAATATCTCGGTTAAAACTACGAACTGCTTATGTAAATAATTTTGCACTCTTTTTATATTATTTAATAAGAGTTCTGTTTAATATTTTTTCAGGAAAAAGATCTGCTTTTTTTTCTTTTGTTTTTACCTGGAAAAATAGGCGTTACCTGCGCCAGGGGTCATAAAGTGAACCCTTTTTTAAAAATAAAATATTGTTTGCATTGCGCAATGATATTTATTTTACAGGGAAAAAATTCCAAAGCAGCTGTTAACTAGTTAATTTTATAGGTAAAACAATAATAAAATTTTTGAGTGTTATAATTTAAAAAAGTTGGTATTATGAAAACTACTGACGTGAGATGAAACGATCTGACTTTTTTTTTGTTTGTAAATATGGTCAAGTCAAGTTTTTTTTTTAAAAAAAAATGCTTTTGACCTTCAATAATTTTTGACACATTAATTTTAGGACAACATTTACTTTGAAACAATTTAAGTATTTATAATTACGAGTTCAAAGATATCCCATTTGTTACCATATACGCATACATTTGAGAGATGTTATTTTCAAGGGCAGCTTGAGACTTTGCTTAGAAACTCTTTACCTTTGAAGGGCTGCATTTCTGACCCACCGTTCCGATTTTGTTCTCAAAATATGTCCAGGAAGCTCCCATTTAAATTTTCGACATATTATCCGTAACACCCTGTATAATGAATGTCTGGATTTTCGTATATACTCAGTGTCCGACTATTCAGCTATTTTTTTATTTTTTCTCAAGGTTCTTCAAATGGACTCTTCAGGACTCGCTAACAGATTTGTAAAATTCTTGATAAAGAACAAACCCAATTTTATAAAGGAATGGATACTAGTCTGAGAGTCCCACGGCGTTTCACTACCACTAAGGCTGGACGTGAACAATGTAGCTGAATTAAGGACACTGCTGTATAAACTGACGTCCTCCGTAGATGAAAAATCGCGTGCTGAGTCTATTACTTTGGCAAGGTCTTCACAGCATAATCAATAATTCACCAGGCTGAACCTCAATTTAGATGCAGTGAACTACTTTCATGCGAATTATTCTTCCAAAATGATTTTAACCATCTTCCAAATTATAGGGGAATTATTGCCCTTAAATTATGTACCCCATAGACCGGATCTACCCCTTTACTGTGAAATGTGCAATATGAGAGAAGAGAAGAAATTTTTCATCTATTGGGTCAATGCCAAATCTTACGTGAAACCAGGAGAGATGTATGCAAAAGAAACACGCGTCTTAAACGGAGAGAGAGGTTGGAGTGTCCTCTTTAAATTTATTTGGTACTCAATAAAAGAAAATTTTTAGAAAGAAACATTTTAACAGAACGCTTTTAATCATGTTCTTTAACTTAGTAACAATAATAATAAATGCTGTAATTTTGAATTAATCTATCCTAATTTGCAATCTTTGAATTTGTTGAAATTGTTAAACGATTGTACTATTACATCTTAAACTTTTTCTTCATGTCAATCTGACTGCCGCGACAGTTTTTAGACTGGGTCATTAAAGACTGTTTTGTATTGTTTTATTTATAATAAATACAGAAATAAAGTCTTTTTTACTACTTACTCGGACTACTACTATTATAGCTTAAGAGCCCTTTTGGCCCTATAAATACGAGAAAGATCCATCCAAAACAGTTCCTGGAATTTATCATGGACAAATAGACAAAATTGTTAACATACATATGTACTTCAATTTTACTTATTTATATGTATATAAAAAAATTCAAACAGATAATGATGTTATGTTTTCTATTTACATATCAAAAATGAAACAGTTAATAAATATAATATTTTAAAATGAGAAAAATTAAAAACGAAGGAGAATTTGGTAAAATACTTTTTCGATCGAAATAACAGCAGTCGCTGTTATGATTCGGTCCAATTAGTTGATAACAAGTATTTTCGGTCAGAAAATGCTGCCATCTGCATGACAAAAGCCAAGCTACGAACCCGCACACTTTGTGCGCTGAGCACACTCTACAAGAAAAGGCAAAATTGTTTATTTACTTAGCACACCCCATGTTCATCGTATGATTTCGGTGACAGTTCTTGTCTATATTTCGCACCCTTGTCTGCATTTCGATTTTTTTGTTTTTGTTCTTCACGCAATTACACACTAAATTATTTTATCGCATCTTTTAAACTTAAATATAGAATAAAAGAAAAGTGTTGTGATAACTATAAATATAATTCCTACAAACGCATAATTATTTTATACAAATTATTGTATTTTTCGCAAAGAACCAATTGAAAAGTCACTACGTCCAACCAGGAACTCACTACACTGCTGCTAAGATGGAATTTGAGAAAACAAATCCCACAATTGGTTTGTTAAATGTTGCATCTCCGTTCAAAGCATAATCATCATAAGGAAATAATTTTATTTTTATTTAGCTGATGCACAAAAGAAACCTATGTCAGCAGATGATCGTACCGCAACAAAGCGATCTCTGATGGTACTGGGAGCAATATTTGTTTCCAGTCTAATAGCAATGTGCTATGTTTACATGATGTTCCCCGAATTAGATGAGTAAGATAAGACTAAACGTGTAATGGTTAATGTACAATCTGTTTTATATAATCTAATTCCAACCAACAGGTCGGAAAAGCAGCACATTAAATTACCACGTGATATCCAAGATGCCAAAATGTTAGCTAAAGTGCTGGATCGATACAAGGACATGTATTACTTTGAAGTCATGTTCGGCATTGTCTCAACCTACGTGTTGCATCCTTTTTTTAAAAAAAAAAAAAAACGATATCTACTCATTAAAATTGACAGTGATTAGGGAAGCACATCTGATATTTCCCCTTTGTCCGTCTGTGCGCTTGATATAAACAAGGAAAAATAGTTTATAGTGTCTAGCGATTTGAGTCATCGTCGTCGCATTCAAATTCAATTGTTGTGAGGGAGATGGCGATATTTAGATTTCAACAACCAAACTGCACAAAGGTCAGCACAGTACGTACGTGTGCACAAGTATTGCGGTTTGTAGTTTTGATATTCGGAAATGCAAATAATAATCAATTTTAATTGGTTTAAACAATTTTGAACGACAATGAACTGTTTCTTTCCAAGAAGACCTTCTAAAATTGTTTAATTTGCATTTTGTATGTGGATAGGCCGTAGACATGTTCTGATGGCTAAGCTAAAAAGAAAACAAGCTACAATATCTTCTTTATTTTGTTCTTGATTTCAGCAATTTATTTTTCGAAAAAAACTACACGAGGTTGTTGTTTAAATAAATTGCAATTTGAGAATCAAATTGGTGTATTCATGTGTATAAGTATACAAAAAACTCTCAAATTTCTATGAACGTCATTCCAAGGGCAAGTCTTTAACGGGCTTCGGATTTACATTGTTATCATAATTAATTGCTGGCTGGGTATATGTATGTCTAAATGCGAATAGCTTAGATTGATTCAATTTTGAGTTGTCTTTATAATTTTATTTTTGACACGACATGACATATTGTAGTCGAAAATGTTGATATCAAGGCCTCAGGTTTTGGATGACAGAATATTTGTAAATACAGTACGGTGTAATTTGAAAAAAGAGACAACCGCTTGGCTGAGAGAAACAATATAATTTATTTTGAAAGTTTTTCACATTGCTTTAATGCGTCGAATGCATAATATGTTTTTCAGTTTGCTTCAAATTCCAAAAACCGCCTCACACCTTTGTAGACAATTCAAAGCTATTTTTCCTGCAAGTAATAGTCGCCAAATTATTGATAAACACAGCTCAAGCCGTTTTATTGTTTCTCTATTGTTTTATAAGTCCGCAGATATTTTCATTCGGAAAGGCGTTTGGAGACAGATAGCCTATCGAACACATTCACAAATTTCCCGCTTGTTTCAGACCGTTGTCCTCTTGTAGAAGGTAATCCGCTTCTAACCGTTTCAAGGGATTACTTAAAGAAAATCCATCCATATCTTTGTTTTTCAATTAACAAACAAAACCTTGCTCGCAACGGCTTTGTGATTATAATCTTTTTCTTGGTTAATTAAGCCTCAGCTAAGATACCTCTCCAGCTATTGCGGTCTTTTTCCAGCAGCCTCCAGTTGCGCCCACGAAGTTGGCTTTCACTTGTGTGCGCCACCTAAGATGAGGTCATCCTCTACTGCGTTGTCAATATTCGTCCGAGTCAAAAATTTTGTAAATACCGAAAATACAAACCTCGTGACCCGTTTCTAAGGATTACCTTATTATTTTATTCCAAAAATTGTATGTACTGCATGTGAGTTTTCTCCATTCGTCAATGCTAAATTCCGGCCATAGCTCGATAATGCGTTTCTTTAGCTCATTAATGTTTTTTTTAATCCATGAAGCAAATACATATATAAATATACATATACATATATTCATATAAATTCAAACGAATTTTCCTTAACATTAAATTTTAACAACAACCAATAGTCTGCAAACATTCGCAATTCCAGGTTCCTTATTCCTTTCGATCCTACTCGGTTTCCTATACAATTTTCCCGTGGCACTCTTTCTTATATGCTTTTGCTCTTCACTGGGCGCCACACTATGCTACACCATATCGAATTTAGTTGGAAGACGACTCATCTGTCATTTCTGGCCAAAAAAGACTGCTGAATGGACAAGTCAAGTGGACAGCCATCGTGATAGCCTCTTCAATTACATGTTGTTCCTTCGAATGACGCCAATCTTGCCAAATTGGTTTATCAATTTAGCCTCGCCAGTAATTGGAGTGCCGCTTTACACATTCGCATTTGGAACATTCTTTGGTGTGGCGCCGCCCTCTGTTATTGCCATACAAACTGGAAAGACTCTACAAAAAATGACAAATTCAAGCGAAGCCTTTTCATGGACTTCTGTGGGTATACTAACAGTATGTGCAGTACTCGCTTTGCTGCCTGGACTGTTAAAAAATAAACTTAAAAAGAAATTAGAATAAATAAATCATGAGTGTATGTACGTTACGTTTGCTTTATTTAAAAACAAAAAAAAAATTGTTATGTGCTATTTATGCGTTAGTTATGTTTGTAGTTAGCAGAGTTTTGCATTGAAAATTATAACTTGGATTTTTTCAGTATTTTTCGTTTACAATTTGTTTAACGTTAGTTTAAGATTATGTTTTGTGCTTAGTTTGTGTTTTCCCCCCTTTTTTTGTTTGTGTTTGTTAGTGAAATCAAAAATCTGAGTGGAAATTGACTTGTATTTTAGAAAATTCAATTGTGTAAGATTTTAAAAAAAACTATAAAATCAATGTAAATGAATATTGGATAAATTTTGTAAACATGTTTGTACACACAAGTATCATATTTGTAAATGAACAAAAGAAAATGTTGACAATGTGCACATTTAAATGTTTTTCTTTTTTGTTATTTCATAAATAATCAACACAATATTAGAAATGTACTGATGATATACAAATATTAAATAGTTTCTCTTAGTGTAATAAAAATATGCTGTGACAACAAGAGATGTTCTATTTATTCCCCTTTTTTTAATAAACAATTACAAATTAACTTATTGTGTCTTAATGCAACTTGTCGTACACAGCAAACCTACTTAGGAAGTAAACATACATATTTGTTGTAGTATTAGCCTCAGAGAAGAACGAGAGTTACCACCGAATAAAAACAATAGCAACTTCTTAAAAAAAACTACCTTAAGAAGCGACAAATTTAACTAAGGAAACCCTCAATCAAGGCTACGTTATCATGTAAAAGTATTTTGTAAATGCCTGAAACACTATGTTAATAATACAAAAGGTCCTTATCATATAGCAGACTTGAAAAGAAACAAAGATACTTCAAAATTATACTGACAACCTGTTTAACATTTTTAAGGCCACATATGACCGTTAGGAGAATAACATAAAACAATGTCTAGTTTTAGCAACTATTCCAAATACATACCTGTGTAGTATGGCCGGAATTTTAAAATATAGATTTCGACAAGGGGACGCGCTGTCATATGGCTTCTTTAACATGAACTTAAAAGAATAATGCTAAACTCGCTAAACTTAAAAGAATAATGCTAAATTCTGCGTTGTAGAGTTTCAAGCACAAAGAATAAGTGTGAATTATAACCTTCAAATCACTTTGAGTGAAGAAAAAACTCTCCGTCCTAAAATACACCTGAGTTTCAAACCACTATAAAGACAATTTTCCTTTCTCCTCCTTCTACCTACTATTCTACCTATAAAAAAAAGGACAATAACAGGAGTCCAATACTCTAGCTCACATACGAGTAGGTATGCTGACAACGTTGGGTTGTCGGGACGAAATCAGCTATCTGGTCTGTTACCAGTAACGCTTGCGACTATTGGAACAGAAGCGAACAAGATAAGTAAAAACAAAGTCATCAACAGATATTCTTTTTGTACTTTCAAGTACTCGTAAATGAGCTTATCGTTCCGTGCTATTATACGGTGCAAAACAATGGACTTGTTCTTGTGTTCTTTGAATGATTTTCGACTATCGTTTTATGTGGCGCGCTCACATAAAATAGAAAGGTACCCCAATTAAATTTGTGTACCGAGCTGGGGTAGAGTACGATAACTTTGGCTTAAAAAATTGATAACGGTTTTTTTTGTAGAGGGGTCAAAAACAAGCATTTTTTGCTATGGGATGAGGGGGCATCTATCTCGCCCCGTTTAGGAGGTAGGGGCAATTTTAGAAAAAAATGACTTAAAATGAAAAGAAAAAAAAATATTAAAAAACAACGGCAACACTTACAATGAAGTACTATACCGGTTTCGAAAGCCAGAAACCTAAATTTAAATTAAATTATTTATGTCAATAGTTTTTGAAAAAATCGCATGCAAAATAAAAATTTTGATAAGAAAAAATGAAAAAAAAGGTTTACACCAATTTTTTACAAAATTTTGAAATGAAGTGCTAAATTGGCTTTTTGTGGTCAATGCTTGTATTAATTCTGAATCGAACACAAAAAACCGAATGGTTTTATGTCTTCTAGTTTTTAAGAAAATTGAAGTTGTATCTTAAAATTTAATTACTCGTAATTTACCGCGTTGACAGGCATTTTGATCACAAATTATCACAAGCCCTTCGCGAATCTCTAGCCGACATTGAGGCCCATGCAAAAATGGAAATGTGCCGATAAATAGGTTGTATTGTATTCCTACAATTTTTGTCTTTTTTTTTTTAGAGTGTTTTTATTTGAGCATCGCCACATCCAACCGAACATTTTCCCACCTTCATCGCTAATTTGCAACACAGTTGGGGAACTGACGTTTTAGTGGGAATTAGACCAATTTCTTCTAAAAAAGCGATGTTTTTTTCGTTGGTCCACACCAAATTCCCGAACGAACAAAATATTGAAAATTTATTTAGTTTAGGATGGATTGGAGGATGCTTAGCCGAAATTTGTTATTCACAAAAAATAACACTCGATTCGCATTAAGGTTGAACACAGAATGACCTTTGTGAATATCAATAACTACACGCTTTACCACATGTGTATGAAAAAAAAAACAACGGTACAAAAGTTAAACGTTTGTTCGGTTATATTTTAGAGTCATTATCAAGTGCATTACATATTACATAAGTACAAACAGCTACATATTACGCAAAGTAAATAATTTGCTGCAACATGCGAACATGTGAATTTTCTATAATGCGAATCAGCAAAACTCTGTCATTCATGTGAACTTTGTAATTTTGGGATGAGTGCTGTAGATGAAGAGTATTGGTGACATAGGCGCCTGCCTGAAGAAAAGCACCTACTCCGAGCGGAGCAACGAAATTGCGTGAGCGACACCTGCCGCATGCGAAAAGAGAGTTTAAATCCCTTTATCCCGCTAAGCAAGCCACCCGGGTAATGTTAATTAAGAAAACTTTTGATATAGGCGCATGCCAGACGTTTAATCTATTATTCATTCACTTACGAGTACCTCAAAGGAAGACCACCAAAAAACAAAACAAAAATAGTAATTGCCAATTTTCTCAAAAACTAGAAGACATAAAACCATTCGGTTTATTGTGTTCGATTCAGAATTGATATAAGCATTGACCACAAAAAGCCAATATAACACTTCATTTCACAATTTTGAAAAAAATTGGTCTAACTTTTTTTTTTCGTTTTTTATCAACATTTTGAGTTTGCATGCGAATTTTTCAAAAACTATTGACATAAATAATTTAATTGAAATTTAGGATTAAAGAACAGATTTTTTGCTTTCAAAACCGGTATAGTACTTAATTGTAAGTGTTGCCGTTGTTTTGTTTAATATATTTTTTCATTTTAAGTAATTTTTTTTTCTAAAATTGCCCCTACCTACTAAACGGGGGGAGATAGACCCCCTCCCATAGTAAAAAAATGCTTGTTTTCGACCCCTCTACAAAAAAACCGTTATCAATTTTTGGCGCCAAAATTATCGTACTCTAGCCTAATGCTGCGTTAACTGAAGAGTATTTTTTTTATAATTAGCACGTACTTAAGGAATTATGAGCTTTTACAAACAGTGCAAGCGAAGGAAAGAAAAAGAGGTATCGATGTACGTTGATCTTACATACGAGTATTTTCAAGTAAAAATGTAAACATAAGGAAATATAATGAGCATTCATAACAAGGAGCGTGTTACGGTTGAAGGTTTAAAGAAGCGGAATACTTCGTTGGGCACTTGTGGTAGAAATGACTGGGCCATAGTTGCGTCACTTATAAGTTTTATCGCGCAGTTTTAAGTCCTACCTAGCAAGTGCAGTTTTGAGCGAATAAATATAACATTTGGACCAACGAATTTCTTAATTCCTTAAATACACTTCATTCTACACGAGTGTAGCCAGAGGCACGACAATCTGAAAGCATTGAGCTGTCTGCAAAGTGCGCAGATTGGACTTCTCTCGATTTTTCCCTGTCGGATTGATCTTATTAATTTGAAAAAAAAAAAACAAAAAAAAAACAGTTGTTTTATCCTAGCAGCTACTTTGCAACTCGAATTGTAGTACGCCTTTACTTTTAGTTTCATACTCTTCATCTGATTAGGGCGACTAAAGGATGAAATTCCAAATATGGTGGTGATCATGATATCCACACCATTATTAAAAAAATATATATATAACGACCAGCTATAATTCCTAAAGAAGAGGTGTGTTGCCGATCCAATTAGATTTTTCGAATCTTTTCCCTAACCGTATAGTCTATGCACGAGGAATTAGCTGATGTAACACAGGGGGAAGAGCACATCAAGGGTGTACTCATGACTATACTGAATTAGAATTTGTACATGTATACAATTGTGCTGAATTTACAAGTTAGGATAAGTTGTCTTTCGCAGCGAAGATCTATCTCACCACAATGTTGAAACCACTCAGAATTGTGTATAGTAAAATCGCCTGCAATCGGTCTTGGAATATAGTCAGACATCGTATCAAAATCGTTAAAAGCCGAATTGCTGTCTAGTTTGGAGCTTCTGCAAGTAAAGCAGTAAAGGATAATTTCCTTGTGGCAATGGAATTTTGAAGTTGAATAGGTCACAGTTCATTTTGTAGAAAATGTACAATATATGTATCTTTAAAAAGTCAAACAGAGGGCTTTATATTCCGCTGAAAATTGATTACAGGTTTTCCAAATTAACTATAAAAGATATTTGCACTTTTACCCACCAGAGTAAAGAAGGTATTAATCAAATTTAAGAGAAACATTTAACGAAGAACTTAACGCAAATATGATATCTTGCAACCTATTTTGGTGAGCGGAACCAAATTTAACGTATATTAACGTTTTTATATTAAGCACGAAGAACTGTAACCCAATTGTGAAAACAAATTTCGAAGCCAGAGGATACTGTAAACATCAGAAAGTAATGTTATATAAATGATTAAAGGGCTATTTCAAAAAGTCCAATTTTTATAGCCAGCGCAATGATTTAGATAAGGCATTAAAGCCTTATGTTTAATACATTCAATTGTAATTTAAAATAGGTTTCTAAGTATTTATAAACGTATTTATTTTACTTTAAATTTCAATGGTAACACATCACAAAAAAAAATTATAATAATAAAAATATTTTAATTATAGTTATGCCTCAGTTAATCGTAAATCTTCAGAAGCATACTACAAGTATGGAATACAAAATAGAATGTAAAACGCAAAAAACGCAATAATTAGTACAGTAAAGTGTCGATTGTGAGATTGAGTTTTTTTTTTTTGTTTGTTTGATTTTCTCATAAAATTGTAGAGCAGAGATCACGTTTTCTGAGAATACATAGTAGGATAGATGTTTCAACACCAAACTAAATCAGAAACCAGTTTTTTGTTTTGGTTTGTTTTGTTTTTAAGAAGAAATAAATAATAATCTTGTTTATGTAATGCAATAAATAATATTCACTTAAATTACAATAGATATCAAATAAATACTCTATTTGCCAAACGATAAGCTCTCTAACATGAAATGAATAATATATTATAATAGTTTTCACTTTTTATAGAAGCACACCAAAATAATTAGTTTTTTTTTTTCTTTATTTGAATACAAGTTTGGAATGGTATTTTAAAATTAAAACTTACGAAATTAGCGCACGATTTCTGCTTTTGATTTAATTTCTTATCCTCACTTTTTTCTTTTTCTTATTTTTGGTTTAAGGCAGATCATTTAATTTATAATTGTTTTTATTTTCCCCGTTTATAATTATATGTATATATAGTACTGGTTTAGAAGTCGTGTAATGAAAAATAAATTTTAATAATTAATTATGATTCTTAAAGCTTATTCTGAGGGGGTTAGGTCCTTTTCTGGTTCGTTCTCATTTAGAATTTGTGATAATAAATCATAGACGGGCTCAAAGACTTTTTTTGATGCCGTATTAGTTAGATTTTTATAGTCAAACATATCGTGATGACTTATTGTCCCATCGGATTGTATAAGTCCTTTATCTATACATACAGTTTGTACTCGGTTGAGACCTATGCATTTCTCCTTAATTAGATTATTTACTTCTGTGTTTTTATCACGAAGTCTATTTGGCAGTTGTCCACGTGGAAGAATTGTCTAAAAGTAGAAGAGTTATTTAGTTTTTTTTTTTTGTACGCTTTTTTTTTATTAATTTTTTTATAACAATTTTTACATACAGGAAGAACTATATAAGTATCGGGTAATTTTTCTCGAATTCTCTTAATAATTTCATATAAACCTTCCGATATCTCTTCAGGTGTGTTTTCGACGTTGTTTGTGCCAACGTGCAACACTACGGCCTGAAAGAAATTAGAATAATAAAAAATTTATTAGTAAAAAAAACTTAAAAATTTGTTTACTACAATAATTAGTGATCTTAATAATAAAACGTTATACTCGTAAATATTGGGTTGGCAAGAAAGTGATTTCGGTTTTTACAGTAGATTCCGTCATTTTCGTTGATTATCGCTTTTACCAATCGAAAACAATCCGGGTCTAAGCGTGATGAACCAGCACAAAGCACATCGAAAATTGCACTGCATCAAAAGAAAATTATTTATATTTACAATTTGGTGGGATTAGAAAAGTGCCGTGTATTTTGAGCTACTTCCAAGGAACCAAAAAATCAATTCAGATGTTTACTGCCAACAACTAATGAGACTGGAGGAAGTAATCAAAGAATATCGGACAGAATCGTTCTACGATGACAACGGAAGATCATATTCATCTTTGATAAGCTGTGAAAAATTGTTTAACCTTGGTTGAGAAGTGGTGTCATATCCATCACACAGCCCCGACCTTGCACCATCAGATTTTCATTTGTTTCGAAGTTAGCAAAACGCTTTGAATTGTAAAACTTTCACCAATGATGATGACCTGAAATCGTGCTTGGTCCAGTTTTGTGCTAACTAGGGCCAGAAGTTCTATGAGCACGAATTGATTAAGTTGCCTAAAGGATGACAGAAGGTCATCAAACAAAAAAAAAATACGTATTTGATAAAAAAAAAACAACTACTAGAGAAAAGTTACCCATGAAACACCTATAGAAATTGAGCAACCCCGCTCTTCACACACAATAAGAAGCAAATCAATGAGTGAAGAAAATTATGAATGCCTTCGAATGTGAAAGCAACGAGTTCGCTTAACTCGCAGCTTTCATACAACCCATGAACCAGACTCGGTACAACTCACTACCCATTGCATTCTTTATTTATGGTATGAATGAATATTGCACTGGAAAAGGACGGTATGAATGCGACATGCAATAAAGGTGGGAAGAGCATTCGAATTATATAAAATTACTGGAGTTAATCGAAGAAATTTTATGAAGACAAAACATAAATTTTACATTTTCTCGTCACTTTTTTTTTTATTCTTTTAACAACTTAATAATAATAATGCTGTCGCTATTATAGTGAATGAGATAATTCCAAAGTTCTCATAACTTTGTCATAGTTCTCATAACTTGGAAACACTCTTCCTCCTTGTATTCAGCTCTCTTTAATAGTGTGTATATGAGTTAATCCATGGCATATGAGACGACGGTCGACAACATACCACGCATAAAACACCTTAAAGGACCGCACTCATTCATGATTCATTCATAGGTCTCATAACACAATGAGTAATAAGAAGTATTCATAATTGTGTATTCATCGTGCGAATGTAAGAACTGTTGAGGATATTAAGCCGAGAATCGACCAGAACGAACTATTGAAACAGGATACACATCTTAATAAGCAGATAAAACTTTTCTTGAGAAGTTTTGCGATTAAAATCTGACCCAGATTGAATGGGCATTAGCAAAATAATTAAACAAATGAAATGAATACGAAAGTTTGCCCCTATTAACATTTAGACGCGAACTCAAAAGTAATGTTCTTCTTCTTTTATTAACCGTTGAGATATCCAACCCGTATAATTACAACTAAAGCTATTTCTCTGATTTGTCTGCATTGCCGCTTGTGGGCTTGACTAAATTTAGTGACCTTGCAACCAACCCGCAGGCCAAGAGTTTGCTGATATTTTTGGCTTAAGCGTTATTCAGTCGTTGATATTTGATATGCTTATGATCTTATCCAGGAGTTCACTCGCACTCAATGACTATGAGAATAAGTATGAAAGCATCAAAAGATATGACAAATTCCAAAACACCGTTTATGAATCTATACATGTTAGTTACATACATTTAAACAGGAGAAGATAGAAGTGCTTCGTGCGGCAACCGCTAATATAAAATTGCAATAGTATGTTCCCCTGCATGCCGTTGAAAGCGACTAAAAGTGGAGTGCACTCATATTCAGGCATTTTAATTCCAAATACAATATGATCGTGTGGATCAAAGGCATATATTAAGGCTACTCCCGATCATGTTCCTATGTCTGGATGTGAAGCTAAAGAAGAATCAAATATAGACCGAAAGTTAACGTTTATAGATGGATCTATTATATTCTCGCCGGGCGCCTTTTCTGCACAACAGTAAATATATTTATACCCATACCAGAGCACTTGAATTTCCAAAGGCGAGCACAAAAAAAAATACAACGTTTAACAAGTAAGAACGTCACCACAAAGAAGTCGAAATTGAATTTAAATTTAAAACATGCGATGATGTAGACAAAGGAACAATCAGTAATTTCGATGAACTCAAGAAATTCTCACATCTCGGTGTCGATTGCTAAGTCCATAAGTGACACCTTAGTGAAGATCTGAAGAAAACTGAACCCTAGAAAACCGTTGCATCTTTTATTTGACAGAACAACTGGATCCAAAAAAGAAAAAAAAAAACAAAGCTGATTTGATTTTCTCTTCTCACTATTCTCTTTAAAACCCTTGCAGTTCTGCCGGACGAGTACGTTAGCGCTGAACGATATCGAGCGTATGGACGACAACGCTTAACCGGTGTCTTTCTATCACACTCTCCCGGTTTTAGAAAAGATTGAATTTCAAAATTCGATGGGACGTACCAAAATCGACAAATAGTCTGGGATATTGACAAACTTATTATGAACAAAGTAAAAACGACAAACATAATACCAAAAACCGACATGGCCTGTCGGTTATGTTCAGACCTTTAACAGTTCATATGCGGCCGACCAATTAGCAAAGCCTATAGACTGCAGTAAAGCGGATATCACTGTCATTCGCAGAAGCTTCAAGCGTCTAAGGGAACGCCTGGTTACAACCCACATCAAAGCTAAATTCGCCGGCATAAAACTGAACTGCGCTTACCACACCAAATAATGCTTCTATGAGCTCCTTGAATAGACCTAAGAGCAGTGTGCCAGACACCAAGTGAACATCATCCTTAGCTGTCTTAATGCCAATTTGGTAAAGAAAAACATCTTTTGTGGTATGTGGTACAGTTGGGCTTAGAGTAATCGACTCCGCGGCGTGGAGGAATTTGATCAAAGCTAACTCCTCAACATTCACAAAGGGACTTGACCTGGTCACCTGATGAAAACAAAACACATTGATAAGATTGTAGTAGACGCAAGACACGGCTCCAGTTTTTTAGATGGATCGAAGCCACAGAGATGTGTTTCTGCCAACCTGATGTTCGGAAGTTCTACTAAAAAGTGAAAACACTTGCTAAAGACACAAATACTGATACAAATACGGTGCTAACAATTTGGAGGAATTACTTTTGCAAATTGTTTAAACGAGAAGACCAACCAGATCTCGCTGCTAGGCGGAATGAACCATTCAACGTGGATGATGATCGACAATAATTTCATCTATCCCCCTAAGTAGAGGTCTGTACAGCAATATCTAAACTAAAGGCCAATAAGGCTGTTAAAATTGCTTAAAACCCCATCTCCGGTGATATTTTGGGAAGAAATCAGCAGAAAATCATAAACGTTTGCGCCACAACCAACTCCACGAGTACAAGAAAGAGAAGCACCAACCTATAGGCGTAGGTGTACGATTCTATTTCGAAGAATTATGATGCTTATCTGGCTGAAGCTTAATCTGGCCTTGTTTAACTTTGATTATATCAAACTAAAGAACGAGAACAGAGTAGCTGCCTTCCCGTTAAATTCTGCAACCCGTACACCGATAATATAATAAACCGATTTTCCACAAATTTTTCTCACACTACCGGTTAAAACTCCAGACTTCCCAGGTGACATCAACGTCAAGTTCTTTTGAAAAAAAAAAAAAAACAAGAGAAGATCCCAACCCAAACAAATTACACTTTCTGCCCATTTTTTATGACCACTATTGTTTGCTCAACTATCGCCTTGGCAACGTACTTCATGCAAACTAAAAAATTCAACATATCAAAAGCATTTGTTTGAATTTATCATAACATTTTATTGAATATGTTTGTATAATTTACCTTGGGTCTAACATTATCCAATTCCCCGTTTTCAACTCTCCAGAGGACGTTCTCAGTTCGATCATTGCGAATGCTAAAATTAAGGCAATGCATTGGTGCAAAATACCGATACCAAGTATCCGTGTCCTGCAGGGTCTCAAGTATACAATCACCTAAGAATATCACATCAGGATCTTTTTCCCGGCACTCAGATAGAAATCGTTTATGAATGCTCAGCCACCTTTCATCGCCTTCATTATCTGGAAAGGGTGTTGCTATCGAACAAGGATTCATTACACTTTCACTAGCTCGTATTTCTTCCGAAAATGTACTCCTTTAAAACGTAAAAAGATTTTTTCCAATTATATATGAATACAACTGAGAAAATACTGCTTTAATTATAAATATTCGAATATTTTAATGCAAAATTTTGCAGACGAAATAAAAGCACAATTTTTTTGTTTGCTAGAGCGAATGACCCGGGTGGTGACAGATGTCGTAAAACCTTTAGTTGGCAATGCGAAAAAGTGTGTTCAGTGAACTGGCCACGTAATGAGTAACAAAAAAATTTATATATGATAATAAGAGCCGATTTAAAATTATAATTTTATAATATTAATCAATGATCAGTTTAATCCAAATATTAATATTAAATTTAAGCAATTGCTGCAATATGTAGTTCTGAATCTCCGCTTTTGTTCATATATATGGCATTTTCATCTTCAAAATAAAACACTTAGAATATGTACTAATTACGAGTATAACTTTACAAATTATTCTCTATTTGTTAGACATTTGAAGTGGCAAAAATATTTAAGACTCATAGATGCATATGCAGTCGATATTTCCCTCTTATTTTATGTCTTCCAGCGCAATATTCAAACTTTAAAAAGATTTCAATAATTTGAACGCATGCTGATTATGATAGCTTAAGGTTCTTATTGTACGAGTTTTACTGACAACACTTGTCCGGCAGTGCATTTTAAATTAATTGATCGAATTGAATACTGAAAAACATTAAATCGATACTTCTACACCAAACTGCTGTATCTTGCTATCGTTTTCGTTTGCACATCCCTATACCAATTGACAGTTTAGCGGTTATCCAATTTTTTTGTGTTTCCAAACAATTTTCGTCCAAATATATTTGTTGCCTATGAATCGAATGGATTTTTGCCAAAGTTGACTGTTTTATAGCATATATAGATATTTATTTATCTAAAAAACAAAACATGATGGTTACACTAGAGAATATAAATTCATTTTGCCGCACCTGCTTAAGCGAACTTTCACCAGGGGCCGAATTAGATATTCACACAACTCCGAATGTAGCCAAGTGGCTTATAGTTTGTACTTCTTTAGATTTTGAAAAAAACGATGGATTTCCAAGTAGCATTTGTGATAATTGCTACACAAAAGTAAAGACATCTTATGAGTTCCGAGTTATGTGCATAAAATCAATGCGAGAGCTAGACGGAGTTGTGAATGTCTTTCCTAAATTGGAAATCGATAAACTAGAAATAGAAGGTGCTTGTGCTGATTTAAACAGCATACATTGGTTACGGTTGACTGATAAACTCAACGATACCTCCTCCTTTGAGCATAAACAAGAGGTACATTCAATCCTTGTCAACTGACGATCCTACATTCCTTTACATTCAGTTTTTCTTTTGTAGAATAGTTCGCCGGTTCCCGATGTTAAAACTAATATTGTTGCAGATACGGCTCTTGATGAGCAAGAGATCGATCAGGACGTATTTAGTGGCCTAAATTTTGACGACTCTACCGACTATGATTCGCCGGAAGAAGAAAAAAACATCCTAGATGGAGTTGAAGAAAATGCGGAGAAGAAAAATGATAAACCACCAGCTCCACGACGAGGTAGAAAACCTAAAGACGAAGACTACACTATGCCGGCGTACATTAAAACCCCAGAGATCTATAACTGTGAAAAGTGCAAAAAGAAATTCTTTAAAAAAGATCGCTTCGATGCTCATGTTCGCATGCACGATGGTCTTAAGCCATATCCATGCAAGTTATGTGATAAAACATATAACAAGTACTCTCACTTGAAGGTGCACATGGTGGACGTTCACACAGAGCACAAGGAGGAATTCAAATGCGAATACGAGGGTTGTGATAAAGTTTTTCGCCGTAAACAAACTCTACGTGTCCATTGTCGCATTAAACATTCAGAAATAAAATACGAGCCCAAAATCTTCATATGTGAAGAATGTGGACAGACTTTTAGAAACATTGGAGCTCTTAGGGATCATAGGTTCAAACATACCGGCGAAGAGTATCCATTCAAGTGTGACCAGTGTGGCAAAGGCTATGTGTCGCAGCGTACATATCGTGATCACCTGATGCGTCACGCTGGTATAAAGAATTTCGTCTGTCCCTACTGTGGACTGCGGAAAACAACAAAAAGCGAACTGCGCATTCATATCAATTATCATACAAAAGAAAAGCAATGGCCATGTCCAGCTTGCCCGCAAGTTTTCAACAGTTCCGCAAATCTCGGCCTACACAATCGAATTGTCCACAAAGGTATTCGGCGCTTCAAATGTAAATATTGTGATCAAAGCTTCGGGAAAGCAGAAACACTCAAACATCACGAGATGCGACATACAGGCGAAAAGCCACATGGATGCACAATCTGCGGCAAACGATTTATCCAGGTGGTGGCTCTAAGAGCTCACCTGAAAACACACAACAAAGCAACTTAAATGTTAAGGTCAACAAAAATAAAAGAAATAAACGATTTACTCTAAAAACCTTTGTATTCGTGAAAACTTAACAAATCAACCGGGTGCAGGCGCTGCACTAGGTGCTAGTGACGCCCGTGAACTTTTCGAGGACTCCATTTCTTTTTGTATATATACATCGATGTCCTTCAAGGGTTTGTAATAGGTATGAACTAATTGCGATCCAGCCATCATCGAAAGCATAGCGCTGATGAAAAATTTGGTATACTGACTCCACGATACTCCTGCCGGCATTTTTGTGGTCTTTACGCAGTAATCGTTTCGGTGGTACTCGAATTAAGTTGCGATTCAACAATGTTTTTCGCTTGACGTTTTTTAAATGTTCGATCTAAGAAAAAGTAATTTAAATTTGAGAATTCAAGTCCTTTTAGGACTTATACATACAGAAATTAGTTTCGCCTACAGTCCAATTTATCATAGAGTACTCGAGTGCCGCTCCAAGCACAAAAAATACGGGAAGAAACCTATAGATTCCAAAACGCTTCTTGCCCGGCCACTTGTCTAGTAAATGCTGTAGGGTGCCACTATAGAAATTCATTCTATAAATGGCAAATGTTATGTAATATGCGCTACAACTTAGAAGATGACATATTTACCTTAAAAATAAAGACCGTAGGACATGGTATTCTTTATCAATTTGTTACCAAGTAATTCTTATAATTAATTAAGATGAAAAGGTATATTAGACAAATCTATTTTGCAGTGAAATGTGTAATGTCTTAACAAAAACAAGTCTCAAATGTCAGTGTTCATGACGAAATGTCAAATAGAAATAGAACTGTTTAATGCAAATGTAAAACTGATAACGAAGTTTTATGGTACGCTAATCGTCGATTTCGATAAAAGGGTTAGTAATTTTTTTCGGAACAGAAAACGAATGAATATGAAATTCTTTCAATAAAGGGATCCTATTTTACTTTTGTTTTTATTCTTCTTAAATACTAATACACCTCTCTGGCTAACGACCAATATACTTAAAATCGCACACATGAAAAAATTTGAAATCTGCTTTCACTTGTACTTGCCACCTAAAGAAAAGTCGTCATAGGGCTGGATTGGAATTATTAGCGTCACTTGGAATTTCTGCAGAGAAGGAAATTGAGTAATACTCGTAAAATTTAATTTCTAAGCTAATGAAACAGCGCTTGGCAAGTTTCTTCTTCGTTTGCATTGTGATGAGGTGTCATTATTAGGATTAATAGCGAAGTTAAGTTTGACAAACTTATAGCTATCTATTGTGACATGACATGTCGATGCTATTCTCAAGTTACCAATTAAAAAAATTCTCAAAAAACTGTTTTGGGTAATTTCGAATGATATTTCCGATTCGCATCTCAAGAAGAGGACAATTTCGATATCCAGACGGGGATAATCCTCTTCATGAGGTTTTTATAAAAAAAAAAAACATCATGTAATTCATTTTTAATTTACAGTTGAAATAAAATGACGGAGAGAAAGTGCAGTTAAGCAGAAAGCGGAAGCTAAACCACCCACAGCAGCATGCTTTTGTATTGGAATTTAGAATATAAATATATTGGTAATTATAGGCAATAAGCTCTGCCATTTAAGGGTACAGGCAAATATTCCTATGCCTAAAATCTAACAAGACTCCAAACAATATCAACATTTCATTCGTTGAGTATGTCTTATTTGCAGGCATAAAAGAAACAATTATACCAAATGTATTCGCAGACAAGACGTCAAATTTAGTACAATACAAAGCAAATCTAAAGAAATTTCTATTTCTCTGTATTTATTTCAGTTTTAAAAATCGTCGTAATTCTAAGCACAAAACACACCATTCGTAATTTGGCCATACGCAGAATATAGTTCATAAACTACAACTGCACTAAGCAACCAATCGATTCGTGTCTTTTGAATTACAAACAGCAAGGCAGAGCACTTAAATAACTTATTTTAGGAAAAGCTTTATTCGTCCTATATTTAATCCTGTGAATGATGGAATAAAAATGAATGAGCAGATATGCCCAGTCAAAGATCGGAAGATAGATTCTATCTATAGCATACGGAGAGCATTTATTATATCGGGAAATGTGAAAGCTTTTTTTGAGACAAAAAGTTGTCGCCAAAATTTAAAAGTACTGAAATGTATGGAAAGTAGAAAATAATTTTCAATATTCTGCTTGAATATACATAATTGATAGTTTTATTTTAAAACTACGTCTTGAAAGCATGTATTCTTATTTTGGTGCTTGCTTTCTAACTCTTAAACTGCCATTGCCGGCCCAGTTTGAGTTTAACCACCATGTTAATGTAACTGAACTTCAATGGGTAGTACTTCAATGCATAAATTAGGTCCAAATAACGATATCCGATCTATTAAGCTATTTCGACATAGTCGCAGCTTTGGTCAGTGAGAATTTTTCGCCCTTTAAGTACGTAGGGTGTCAAAATAGAGAGAGTGATGGAATTTCAGTTGGCTTCTAAGACTATTCTGGCTCCTTAATTAATATACATATTGTAAAATGTTTGTGTGGGTACAAATAATAGAACTTATTATTTTCAATACAAATCCCTTTATTCAGTACAGTTACAATTCACTATTTAATTCTTTCTCTCAGTACAATTCAATTTCTCAACCACTTATACTTTTCTTATCTTTTACTTAAACCACTTAATCACTTCTTCTAATTAACACTTCAAATTCAACTTTGGAACTGATTTGCATACCTTTGGGATGCTGGTATTTATACTCGAATGACATACTTCGAGAACAATCCTCGCCATCCAGCGTCCCATACAATTTCCAATTTGCTAGAAAATTCGATTCTACTCTCCAGTTGCTAATCCAGTATCGAAACCTTCGAGTTTCGACATTTTCTGCTAGATGTCGCTGCTCACATTTGAGTGGTTATCACATTGCTCCCTCCCTACAGTTGTTCGTCCCGAACAACTTCGTCATTTAGCATCCCGTTGAAATGACACATTCTATCCAAATGGACCACTTTCAATTTTCCTCGATCCCCACGCTGGATCCGGTAGACAACGTCATTAATGCGGGTTATCACCTTGTATGGACCTTCCCAGTCCTGTTGCAATTTTGGTGATTTGCCTTTCTTACGCTGAGGATTATACAGCCAAACCAGATCTCCTTCGTTGAAACCGGAAGATTTCGCCTTGATATCGTACCTAGTTTTCATGCGGCTGCTTGCTAGCTTCATCTTTTCTCTGGTGTCTTCATGCAATTTACGAATCCTGCTGCGTAAGTCATTCACGTACTCGTTCACCTCTTTGGGCTCCGTCGGTGGGGATCCGAATTTTGCTTCACTTGGCAACCGAATTGTTTGACCAAATAAGATCTCGGATGGTGTGTGCCCTGTTGAGCTATGGACCGCGTTTCGGTAGGCCATTAAGAAGAGGGGTATGTGTCGATCCCAATCCCGCTGGCAGTTGCTGACAACCTTAGATAGATGCTCATTCAAGGTCCGATTGAATCGCTCGACCATTCCATCAGATTGAGGGTGTAGTGGCGTTGTCCTTGTCTTTCTTATTCCCAAATATTGGCATATTTCCTGGAAGACTTTTGATTCAAAGTTTCGCCCTTGATCAGAGTGCAGCTCCATTGGGACCCCAAATCTGCTCACCCAGTTGTTGACTATCTGTTCGGCTACGGTCTTAGCCTCTTGATTTGGGATGGCAAACACTTCCGGCCACTTACTGAAGTAATCCATGACTACGAGAGTATATCGGTTTCCATTAAAGGTTTCGGGAAACGGCCCAGCGATGTCGATGGCTATTCGTTCGAAAGGTGCTCCGACATTGTATTGTTGCATTTGTCCATGTGGCTTTACTTTTGGGCCCTTGGTAGCCGCACATCTTATGCACTTTTTGCACCAATTCTCGACATCTTGTTTAGCGCTTAGCCAATAGAAACGTTCCCTTACCTTTTCCAACGTCTTATTTATTCCCAAATGGCCTCCTGAGATTCCGTCATGTATTTCATGGAGCACTTGGTTGACTCTGGACCGTGGCACAATTAGCTGCATACGAGATGTTGTCCCATCTGCACTTTCCCATTTTCTCTTCAGCAATCCATCTTGCACAAAAAGCGAGTCCCACTGTGCCCAGTATGCCTTCAGAGTTTGGCTCCGATCTGATATCTGCTGCCAGCTTGGTCTTTCCTCGTGTTCTTTCCAGGCCAATATTGGTTCGATGTCATTGTCTGCCTGTTGGGAGGAACGGATTTCGTCTATACTCCAACCCTCTATTGGCTCAGTCCTGATCATTTGGATAGTTGCCTGTTCTTTTGCTTCTTTACGATTGCAGTGTTCGCATTTTACTCCGCATGGTCGACGAGAGAGAGCATCAGCATTTGAGTGGAGTGTTCCCTTGCGGTGTTGCACTTCAAAGTCGTAACCCTGCAACTGCTCGATCCATCTTGCAACTTGGCCTTCAGGGTTCTTAAATTGGAGTAGCCATTTCAGAGCTGCGTGGTCTGTCCGGAGAATGAACTTTTGTCCGTAGAGGTACTTATGGAAATGCTTCGTAGCCAGAATTAAAGCCAGAAGCTCGCGCCGGGTTACACAGTAGTTCCGTTCAGGTCTGGAGAGTACTTTGCTGTAATATGCGACCACTTTCTCTTGACCGTCATGAACTTGGGAGATCACAGCTCCGACCCCAACATTGCTAGCGTCTGCGTCCACGATGAACATTTTTCCGGGCGTCGGGTAACCCAAGATGGGGGCATTGCACAGCTGTCGCTTCAGTTCTTGAAATGCTTTTTCGCATTCTCCAGGCCACCTGAACTGTCGGCCTTTTTCCGTAAGTTGATGCAGGCTCTTTGCAATGCCAGCAAAATCCTTTACGAACCTTCTGTAATACGTGGCGAGGCCCAAGAAGCTTCTCAGTTGGTGTTTATCTTTTGGAGAAGGCCAACTTTTCACGGCTTCGATTTTGTCAGGATCCGTTCTTACTCCTTCCGCTGATATAATGTGACCCAGATATTTTACTTCCGGACGAAACAAGGCACACTTTTCTGGGTTGAGCTTTAAATGAGCACTTCGTAGCCTCTCAAACACTTCTTTTAGATTTTCGCGGTGCTCCTCGTACGTCTTACCTATGACGATAACGTCGTCCAAATATACTAGGCAGGTTTTCCAGGTGAGTCCTTGCAATGTTCGTTCCATTAGTCGCTCGAAGGTGGCCGGAGCGTTGCACAGTCCAAACGGCATCACTGCAAACTGCCAAAGACCGCTTCCTGTAGTGAAGGCAGTTTTCTCACGATCCGTACGATTTATCTCTACCTGCCAGTAACCGCTCTTCAAGTCAAGTGTTGAAAACCATTTCGCTCCAGAAAGCATATCCAAAGTGTCATCGATTCTCGGAAGTGGGTAGCTGTCCTTTTTAGTGACATCATTGAGACGTCGGTAGTCTACACAAAATCTCGTGCTGCCATCTTTCTTCTTCACGAGGACCACTGGAGATGCCCACGGACTTTGCGATTCTTCAATCACTCCCTCAGCTTTCATCTTCGACATCATTTCGGCAACTTCTGTTTGCTTTGCCAATGGAAGACGCCTTGCAGGTTGACGGATTGGTCGAGCGTCTCCGGTGTCAATGTGGTGTTGAACAATATGCGTACGTCCATATTCTCCGTCTTGTGTAGCAAATATATCAGCGTACTCACCGATTAGTTTTTCTGCCAGGATTCGCTGATCTTCGTCCAGATTACAGAGGCTGAGAATTTTGTTCTTGATTTTTATGCTCTGAACTGTTGTGACCGGTTTTGCACACTTTTTTTCCGTTGTGGTCGATATAGCCTCAACAGGTACGCATTTTCCCACTATCTCCCCCTTTTTCACCTTTACACTGAATGTCTTTGGATTTAGAATCCTTACAGGGACCATGTTGTTCTTTGGCTCCACTAAGGTCTTTCCCACCATGAAGTCTCTTTTCTTTTCCGGCTCCATCAAATAGAATCGGTGGCTACCAGGACCACCTTCCACTTTTGCCCACAAAATTGCTTCTGACGAAGGCTCTAGACTCTGATTGCTGCAGATGACGACATTTGAGACTGTGGTATTGGCGTTTCCGTATATCATTGGTATCTCCATGTTTCCGTATTTCAGGGTTTGTGCCCCCAAGTCGACTACAAGTCCATGTTCTCTCATGAAGTCTGTACCAATGATGCACTCGTCACATATGTCAGCTACCAGAAACGCGTGAGTGAATGTTATTCCGGCCAGTTGGATTTTTATGCGGACTTCGCCATATACCTTAATCGTTGCTCCTGTAGCTGTTCGCAAGCTGCAGCTGCTGGTGTTATGCAGCCAAGACTTCTACACAAGATTCCTCTTGATGATTGAGGCCGTGGCACCGGTGTCTATTGTTGCCATCCATTTTTCATTTCCACTGACTACTTCTACTAGAAGGCTTTCGCTGCGTCGTTTTGCCAGCGAGACTTGGATGATGGTCCTGGGGCCGTCGACTCCTGCTACCAACTTCTGCCCCGCGAAGTTGGTGCTTAAGCATTTCCCGACTGATGACTTCGGGAAGGTTGACCGGCTTCTTGATAGCTGTTTCTGCGGGTTTCTTCCTCTATTTGCTTGTCACCACAGTGAGGGCAGTCTTTTCGTCGCACCGGTTCTTTACACTGCCTTTGAAGGTGTCCTATTTTATTGCAATTCCAGCAGCGCATTATTCGTCTATCCCGTCGAGTATCTCGTTCCTCGGCACTAATTCTTGTGCAGGAGCATTCGACAGATGCTACTTCCCTGACGAAATGTGTTCCCCTAGAAGCCTGATTGGCTGCTTCCATCGCCAGAGCGAAGGCAAGTGCTTCAGCAAGGGTTCTTTTCCCGGCCATCCTTACTGCTGACTGTAGCTTCGAATCTGCAATTCCCCTGATAAATGCATCTTTTGCCATTTCGTCGATAATTTCCTGGCCTGCGGTGGGGTATGACAGATGTGCAAGTCTACTCACGTCTGCTTGGAGCTGCTGCAGTGTTTCTCCTCTTTGCTGCGTTCGACTTTGCAATTGGACCTTGTAGACCTCCTGCATGTGGCTGTCCCCAAACCGTTTCTCGATAGCCTGCACTAAAGTCACATAATCTTTATGCTTTTCGATGTCTACTGTTTGCAACAATTCTGCTGCAGGACCGTGCAAGGCCATTGTTAGGGCAAAGCACTTTTCCTCATTGTCCCAGTCGTTTGCACAGGCAGCCATTTCAAACTGCTTCTTATAAGTAGACCATGAGGTCTGGCCATCGAATGAGGGAGGCTTCAAATCTTTTCTCCTTGGACCACTTAAAGAACATTCTCGCTGTTTCTGTTTTCGCACTGTGTCGAGCTCTTTTGCCAGTTGCTCAACTTTGTTGTCCATTTGTTCCAATTTTTCGCCAACATTCTTCTCTATTCTTTCAAATTTGTTATCTATTTCTTCGAACTTTTGGTGTAGAACGTTATTTTGTTCTTCCAGTTTTTGTTGTAGACTATTCTTTTGGTCGTCGAATTTTTGTTCAATGCTGCTCTTCTGTTCGTCCATTTTTTGTTCCAGACTGTTCTTCTGTTCTTCCAGATTTTTCTTTTGTTGGTCGAGACTGTTCTTCTGTTCGTCCATTTTTTGTTCCAGACTGTTCTTCTGTTCGTCCATTTTTTTGTTTTGTTCGTCCATTTTTTGTTCCAGACTGTTCTTCTGTTCGTCCATTTTTTTGTTTTGTTCGTCCATTTTTAATAAGAGGAGTTGCATCATTGCAGCCATGTCATTGCCGGTACTTGTCTGTTCATCCTCGTCAACATCAAAGGAATATGCATCAGGATCATGTCCCTCGTTGTTCAAAGCCTCCTGAAGTCGGAGCACCAGGTCACTTTTTCCTCCACTGGCGCTGAGGCTTCTCTTGTTCAACTCGGATTTGAGTTGGACGAGGGTCAACTGCAATAGTTTTCGACCCATTCTAGCTTTTTCAAATAGTCAGAAAACACAGTTTTTTTTTTTTTTTTTGTTTTTTTTTTTTACACACAATAAGTCCTATCCCACTTCTGACACCAATGTAAAATGTTTGTGTGGGTACAAATAATAGAACTTATTATTTTCAATACAAATCCCTTTATTCAGTACAGTTACAATTCACTATTTAATTCTTTCTCTCAGTACAATTCAATTTCTCAACCACTTATACTTTTCTTATCTTTTACTTAAACCACTTAATCACTTCTTCTAATTAACACTTCAAATTCAACTTTGGAACTGATTTGCATACCTTTGGGATGCTGGTATTTATACTCGAATGACATACTTCGAGAACAATCCTCGCCATCCAGCGTCCCATACAATTTCCAATTTGCTAGAAAATTCGATTCTACTCTCCAGTTGCTAATCCAGTATCGAAACCTTCGAGTTTCGACATTTTCTGCTAGATGTCGCTGCTCACATTTGAGTGGTTATCACAATATTGTGATGTCGAAATGTCGAAGACCAGAAGGTTTCGATATTTCAATAACAAAGTCTGGAGACTGGAGAGTGGAATCGAATTTTCTCGACCAACAAAAGAAAAATCTGGAAGAACAGAAGAACAGTCTGGAACAAAAAATGGACGAGCAGAAGAAAAATTTGGACGGTCTTCAACAGAAAATGGATGAACAAAAGAATAGTCTCGAGCAAAAGTTGGATGAACAAAAGAAAAATCTAAACGAGCAGAAGAGCAGCATTGAACAAAAATTCAACGAACAAAAGAATAGTCTAGAACAAAAACTGGAAGAACAAAAGAACATTCTTCAGCAAAAATTCGAAGAAATCGATGACAAATTTGAAAGCATAGAGAAGAACGTTGATGACAAATTTGATAGAATTGAGAAGAACGTTGATGACAAATTTGATACAATAGAGAAGAATGTTGGCGAAAAATTCGAAGAAATGGACAGCAAAGTTCAGCAACTGGCAAAAGAGCTCGACACAGTGCGAAAACAGAAACTGCGAGAATGTTCTTTAAGCGGTCCAAGGAGAAAAGAGTTGAAGCCTCCCTCATTCGATGGCCAGACCTCATGGTCTACCTATAAGAAGCAGTTTGAAATGGCTGCCTGTGCAAACGACTGGGACAATGAGGAAAAGTGCTTTGCCCTAACAATGGCCTTGCACGGTCCTGCAGCAGAATTGTTGCAAACAGTAGACATCGAAAAGCATAAAGATTATGTGACTTTAGTGCAGGCCATCGAGAAACGGTTTGGGGACAGCCACATGCAGGAGGTCTACAAGGTCCAATTGCAAAGCCGAACGCAGCAAAGAGGAGAAACACTGCAGCAGCTCCAAGCAGACGTGAGTAGACTGGCACATCTGTCATACCCCACCGCAGGACAGGAAATTATCGACGAAATGGCAAAAGATGCATTTATCAGGGGAATTGCAGATTCGAAGCTACAGTCAGCAGTAAGGATGGCCGGGAAAAGAACCCTTGCTGAAGCACTTGCCTTCGCTCTGGCGTTGGAAGCAGCCAATCAGGCTTCCAGGGGAACACATTTCGTCAGGGAAGTAGCATCTGTCGAATGCTCCTGCACAAGAATTAGTGCCGAGGAACGAGATACTCGACGGGATAGACGAAGAATGCGCTGCTGGAACTGCGATAAAGTGGGACATTTGCAAGGGCATTGTAAAGAACCGGTACGACGAGAAGGCTGTCTGCACTGGGGTTACAGGCAAATAGAAAGAAAAACCGGCAGAAACGGCTACCAAGAAACCGGTAAAATTTCCAGAAGCCATCAGTTAGGAAATGTTTACTTCGCGGGGCAGAAGTCTGTAGCAGAAGTTGACTCCAGGGTAATTATCCCAGTCTCACAGGTAAAACAATGCAACGAAAGCCTCCCAGCAGAAGTAGTCAGTGGTAAAGAAGCGAAAGAACAGGCAACTATCCAAACGATCAGGACTGAGCCAATAGAGGGTTGGAGTATAGACGAAATCCGTTCCTCCCAACAGGCAGACAATGACATCGAACCAATATTGGCCTGGAAGGAACACGAGGAAAGACCAAGCTGGCAGCAGATATCAGATCGGAGCCAAACTCTGAAGGCATACTGGGCACAGTGGGACTCGCTTTTTGTGCAAGATGGATTGCTGAAGAGAAAATGGGAAAGTGCCGATGGGACAACATCTCGTATGCAGCTAATTGTGCCACGGTCCAGAGTCAACCAAGTACTCCATGAAATACATGACGGAATCTCAGGAGGCCATTTGGGAATAAACAAGACGTTGGAAAAGGTAAGGGAACGTTTCTATTGGCTAAGCGCTAAACAAGATGTCGAGAATTGGTGCAAAAAGTGCATAAGATGTGCGGCTACCAAGGGCCCAAAAGTAAAGCCACATGGACAAATGCAGCAATACAATGTCGGAGCACCTTTCGAACGAATAGCCATCGACATCGCTGGGCCGTTTCCCGAAACCTTTAATGGAAACCGATATACCCTCGTAGTCATGGATTACTTCAGTGAGTGGCCGGAAGTGTTTGCCATCCCAAATCAAGAGGCTAAGACCGTAGCCGAACAGATAGTCAACAACTGGGTGAGCAGATTTGGGGTCCCAATGGAGCTGCACTCTGATCAAGGGCGAAACTTTGAATCAAAAGTCTTCCAGGAAATATGCCAATATTTGGGAATAAGAAAGACAAGGACAACGCCACTACACCCTCAATCTGATGGAATGGTCGAGCGATTCAATCGGACCTTGAATGAGCATCTATCTAAGGTTGTCAGCAACTGCCAGCGGGATTGGGATCGACACATACCCCTCTTCTTAATGGCCTACCGAAACGCGGTCCATAGCTCAACAGGGCACACACCATCCGAGATCTTATTTGGTCAAACAATTCGGTTGCCAAGTGAAGCAAAATTCGGATCCCCACCGACGGAGCCCAAAGAGGTGAACGAGTACGTGAATGACTTACGCAGCAGGATTCGTAAATTGCATGAAGACACCAGAGAAAAGATGAAGCTAGCAAGCAGCCGCATGAAAACTAGGTACGATATCAAGGCGAAATCTTCCGGTTTCAACGAAGGAGATCTGGTTTGGCTGTATAATCCTCAGCGTAAGAAAGGCAAATCACCAAAATTGCAACAGGACTGGGAAAGTCCATACAAGGCGAAGTGTTAATTAGAAGAAGTGATTAAGTGGTTTAAGTAAAAGATAAGAAAAGTATATGTGGTTGAGAAATTGAATTGTACTGAGTGAAAGAATTAAATAGTGAATTGTAACTGTACTGAATAAAGGGATTTGTATTGAAAAGAATAAGTTCTATCATTTGTACCCACACAAACATTTTACAATATTTTGAAGCAACACACATCATCTGATATGACGACCTTAGAATAAATAACGGAGTAACAGACAATGAGTTTCGGAGCCTTAAAATACCGCTGGACATGAAAAATTAGCACAGTCGCATCAACCAGGAAGCGCGATGGAATGGTTCAGACAAAAGAGGGATGGAAAATTATAACATATACCACCTTGATCAAAAATAACCACCGTGTTGCTTTTGGTTTTTTTTCTTAAGTTGGTAAATTTGTTGTTGACATTCACTAAATCTTAGCGTCATAGCTTGACATTTGCAAAAGTAACGTAGAGTACATCTATCTCTGTGTGTGTTGGCGATTTTTTACAATTTTAGAAATGGATTTAAATTTGCAACAACGAACTTGTATTACATTTTGGGTAAAAAACGGATTTAATAGTGCGTGAACGTTGGAAATGTTGGAAAAGTGTTTCGGCAACGATTCTCTAAAGAAAACGGTCGTTTACCAATGGCACGAGCTGTTCAAAAGTGGTCGTGAGTCAATCGAAGGTGATGAACGCAGTGGCAGACCATCGACATCGAAAACCGACGAAAACATTGATGGAGTAAAAGAAATGTTGGTCAATAACCGCAAATTAACCATCAGAGATCCGTCCAAGACATTTTGGTTAATGACTTGGGTTTCCGTCGTGTAGCAGCAAAGTTGGTGTCAAAAAACCTCAATATCATGCAAAAAAGAGACCGTGTTGACGTCGCAAAAGAGATGATTTGCGAGGCTGAATCTGATCCCACATTCTTCAAAAGGATCATTACTGGAGACGAGACATGGGTTTATGAGTACGACACGCAATCTAGACATCAGGCAAGTGAATGGCGTTCACCAAATGAGCCGAGACCAAAAAAAAACCACGTCGTTTTCAGTCAAAAAAGAAAGCAATGCTCACGGTTTTCATGGATTACAACGGTGTAGTGCATCATGAATTTTTTCCAGAAGGCCAGTCAGTAAACAAAGAGTATTATTTGGGCGTTATGAGACGTTTGCGTGAAGCAATTCGCCGAAAGAGACCAGAATTGTGAGCAGAAAATTCGTGGATTTTGCATCATGATAACGCACCGTCGAATAGTAATCGAAAACCGAATATAAAAAATGTTTCGAAGATTGGATCAAGCGCTGGCGTCTAATAAACAATCTTCAGAAAGTCTAAAGCGGTTCATACCAAAGCGCTTAAGAAGTATCTTATCGCAGCTAAAGGCCAAATATATTGGTTAAAATAATATTGCTCCCGGGATCTTCTTAAGTGTATTTATTACGGTTTAATGGAATTCAAGCCTGAATATGGCATAGTTTCCTTGTGTGGTACATATTGTGATAACCACTTAAATGTAATCAGCGACATCTAGATTTACAGAGCAGAAGATGTCGATACTCGAAGACCAGAAGATTTCGATACTTGAATAACAAAGTCTCGACCATTGATGACTGGAGAGTGGAATCGAATTTTCTAGCAAATTGGAAATTGTATGGGACTCTGGATGGCGAAGATTGTTCTCGAAGTATGTCATTCGAGTATAAATACCAGCATCCCCAAGGTATGCAAATCAGTTCTAAAGTGAAATTTGAAGTGTTAATTAGGAGAAGTGATTAAGTGGTTTAAGTAAAAGATAAGAAAAGTATAAGCGGTTGAGAAATTGGATTGTATTGAGAGAAACAATTAAATAATTGAATTGTAACTGTACTGAATAAAGCGATTTCTATTGGAAAGAATAAGTTCTATCATTTGTACCCACACAAACATTTTACAATATAATAACAAAATGCACCCACTTCTGATTTCTCAAAAATACGTTATTTGTGATAAAAGTCCCAGAAATAATAGCTTTATACTTTTCAGTTCTCCTACTGAAATACTTACATTGTTATAAAGTCTTAAAGATATTTTTTGATCTGGCAATTTATTGAACAGGTGCTCTATAATCTCAGAATCAACAATCAAATTCTTGCTTTAGTACCCCAACACAATCTGCACTTTTTCTCTAATTTTTTTTCATCAAATGCTCCGAGACTTTTTAATACTTTATCTTATAATATTAGAAGTATTAGAATTGGATCCATTTTCCTCAAAATGTTAAGGCAATGCCTTTTAAACCTAAATTATAAAGATATTTATGAATTATTGAGTGTAAATATTTAACTATTTTATTTAATTTTATCTTAATTAATGTAATGTATTGAATTGGTATTTTAAATACTGAAAGGAAGAAGCATGTTATATTGTAAAGCGTTTCTTACTGCTTTCGCCTCTAGTTCCTTATGATCTATAGATTGCAGCTGCACTATTACTTTATATTACGAGCATATAGTTATAAACCTAGGTTAGCTATATTTGTTTTATTTGCAGCCGTTTAAAATGGCGTAAATTAATAGAGAAATAAATTTAATTGAATTGGTTTTAACATTTTAAGTTAATTTAACGCCAAAATATGAAAGGACGGAAATTTTTTCGAATACAAAACTGGCAAACCATCAAGCAGACTTGTGACACTGCCATCGACGCAGGCTTTAATTGGCTGGATATCCAAACGTTTTGAGGAGTCACCATCGACTTAACCAACCACGCCGCGTAGGATGTGTTAGGTTTCTCCCGTTCACCACTGAGAAATTCCTGGTTTCATGAAAGTGTCAAAATAACGAGTATACAAGGCGGTGCTGCAAATAAAGGCGAGAGCTACCGCGAACTTTATAAGCGAAATGACTTGTGGGGACCATTGGGTTCACACAAATAAAAAAAGAAGAGCTGAAGAGGTCATGGAGTAGTGCTACTACAGAAACAATGTTCGGTAGTCTTACCAGAAAAAAAAATAGGATGCCGAGATAATGATGAGAATGTGATAATAGAGTCACAGTCAGTGCTAAAAGTGTAACCGAATTACTTTAATTAAATGTAAAATTGCAGCTTCCCAACATTCTCTTATCACACAGAATGAACCATTCAAAGTGGACGAAGATTGACAACAACTTCGTGCCCCTCACCAAAACATGTCAGAATAGCGGTATTTAAATTAAAGATTAATGGGTTTGGTGGAGAAAGACGAAAAAAGCAGCAGGTTTTTTTTTGTAAATATCGGGAGCAGACTCTTCTTTTTTTCAAAAAGATAAGCCCACTAACACATCGTGTTTGACTTTCCCTAGTGCAAGTGCGTTGGTAAAGAGTTGTTTTTTTTTTCTTTTTCTCTCGATAGAGTCTATTTCTATCTATCCCGCTTACTCTACATACTTTTTATTTTTTCTTTTGTCAAAGCCGCGTGTTCAATTTTACGCGCGCAGCTAGTGATTAATTACATAACCATGGCCCCGGGGCCAAATAAATTAAAACCCGGGAATCGTTTTAGTGAACTTGCTGATGATCAGCAATTCATTGAACCCCGAAAAAAAAAGGCACAGGTCCATAGTCCATGAGGATTTTTCAAGTCTTTCCCCTCCCACCAACCTTAAGAACCCTAGATTTGTCCTGATTTCTGCAAAGGAGACTGATAAACCTCTTACTTCTGTTAGCATCTTTGTACTACGGAAAGCAATAGACGCTATTAGCACTGAGTACGAAAATGTATCGCAGTTAAGAGACGGCAATATACTTATCCTAACCAAATCCCAAAAAATAGCTGATAAATTCTTACGTATCACCAATTTAGCAAACCAGTGCGCAGTCACTGTAAACTTGCACACTAGCCTCAACTCCTCCAAAGGTATAACATATGCACCCTGTTTAATAAACATTAAAGAAGAAGAAATAATTTCGGAGATGAAGTCACAAGGTGTCACTGACGTGTCCAAGTTCACTAAGCACGTGGACGGCAACATTCGCCCCTCAGGCTTAATGTTATTTACTTTCGACCTATACCAAACACCGGCATCGGTTGAAATAGGATGGTATAAGGCCAAAATTCAAGAATATATCCCAAATCCTATGAGATGCCAAAACTGCCAGCTTCTCGGCCACACAAAGAAAAGGTGTAATCGAAATAGTGCTTGCCCCACGTGTAATCTTCCCCCACACAACCCCTCCGACTGCACACGGCTTATGTGCGCCAACTGCGCCGGTGATCACCCTTCTTCTTCAAGAGACTGCCCGAAATATCTTCAAAACAAAGAAATTTTGAAAATTAAAACTCGTAATAAGTGCACAATGGCAGAAGCCAAACGTGTATATAATCAATCAGTGCCTCCTTTACTCACATCTAATAAAATCTCATACTCAGTACAAGCCCAAAAAGCCACATTAAAAAACAATACAATAAACAACACGAAACCTCCCACATCATTAAGCTCTAGTGACACTGTCACACCAACCCCTCAAGCCAAACTTATTACCAACGATAAGATTATCATCCAAACTACCCTCGGAAACACCACAACTACATCAACCAAACCTCATACCATATCAACACTAAGTAAAAATAATGAAAAAAGCTCAAATTTCTCTTTCATCACAAACAATCCATTTCAACATATACCTCTTTCCAATACATCACTAACCAACAGCAGTAAAATGCAAGCTCAAAACCCACCTATTACTTCACTTACAAAAAAAAATTTAAATGCTAATACGTACTATATAAATACATCTGATACGGAAGACAATGAATTAAAACAGCAAAACTATTCCCATCAAAGCGTCGTGGACTCCACTAGCAGGAGTGGGAGCTGGAGAGAGAGCAACCAACTCTGGCTCTCCTTGCTCTGGTTCTGGCAAGTGGGGCCCACGACTTTCGAGATCTCAACGTCTTAATATACGCCAACCTAAAATTGATATCTTACGATGGAACATGAAGGGCTTTTTAAACAATTACGACGAACTAAACATACTAATAAAAGAATATAGTCCCAGTATCATATCCATTCAAGAAACACATTGCGCGTTCAATTTCAAACCAAAACCACCAAAAACATATTTAGGGTATTTCCATATTCCCTACAAACTTATCATCGAAACAAGGTATCGGTATTTTAATAAAAAATAACATCCCGCACAAGCCAATACCTGTAAATTCGAATATCTTAACCCTAGCTTATGAAATACAACTCCAACGCGTATTTACTGTAGTTTGTATTTACATTCTTCCTGGCCAAGTTTTCACGGCAAATGACTTAGCCAATATCCTTGGACAAATTACTACTCCAATTATAATAACAAGTGACGTTAACTCCTGGAGTTCGCTTTGGGGTTCGCCTATCACCAATCACAGAGGAACCATTCTAGAAAAATTTTTATCAGACTCAAATCTTATGATCCTAAATGATGGTTCTCCCACCCACTTTTCCACGCACAACACTTTCACACATATCGACCTAACGTGCTGCTCACCTGAATTATATGCTAACACCTCCTGGCAAATTTTGGATGATCTTCATAATAGCGATCACTTTCCTATTATTTCGTCGATCACCATTGGTCCAGCTTACCCTCAAACACCAGTAAGCCGCAAGTTTAAAACTAATTTTGCTAATTGGGCTTCTTTCAAAAAGCACATTTTAGATTATCTTTCAGTATGTCACACTTCGACCAACATAAACAAGGAGGCTGCTCAGCTTCACAAAGCCATTCGCACCGCAGCAAACAAATCAATCCCCCAAAGTTCGCCTAAAGTCCCTAAACTAACTGTACCATGGTGGAGTCAAGAGCTAAACTTCATGAGAAATGAAAAAGTCACAGCATGGAGGCGTTTCAAAAGGTATCCTAATCAGTATAACTTAATAATATTTAAAAAAAAAATGCTAAATTTCGCAGACAACTAAAATCTAGCAAAGCAAAATGTTTGCAGAATTTCACTTCGTCAATAGGCCCAAATTCATCATGTAGTAAAATATGGCATAACATTCGCTGCCTAACCTCCAACCATAGTCAAAAAACTATTAGAGTCATAGAAACTCCCACTGGACCCCTATCCTCCCCTGCTGACATTAGTTCCCACTTCGCTCTTACTTGGTCAAACCTATCTAAAGATGCAAATTTCCACTCCAACTTCATCAACAGGAAAATTGCTACTCTTTCCACCTCCTTCCATATTGATACTATCTCTCCATTAGCTCGACGCATTGAAGGACAAATCACAAAATTAGAGTTCGATTGCTGTCTTAACAAGCTCAGCGGCAAAACTCCAAGTAGAGACAGAATTTCATACCCTATGCTGAGTAACCCCCCTTCTTCAACTATCTTTAGGCTGGTGTCATTGTATAATAATATCCTCAATACAGGACTTATTCCCTATAACTGGAAATTGGCAACCATACTCCCTCTACCAAAACCAAAGAAAAATATAAGCGATGTTAACGGTTTTAGACCAATCTCACTTATTCCATGTATGTCGAAAGTACTTGAGAAAATAATTGCCAAAAGATTACTCTGGTTTATCCAATCAAAAAATCTCATAAGCCCAAAACAAGCAGCATTTCAACCAGGCAAAGGTTGTGCTGATGTACGAGGGCGGGTCAATAAGTCCGTGACTTTTGGAATAAAACACAGATTTTTTGATAAAAAAATGATTTTATTTTTCAACGTAGTCTCCCTTGAGCTCTATACACTTTGTCCAACGCTTCTCCAATTTTTTTATCCCTTCCAAAAAAAATGATTTGTCGAGGTCCTCAAAATAGGCCTTTGTTTGCGAGATGACTTCATCATTGGAGTCAAATCTTTTTCCACCAAGCCATTTCTTCAGGTTTGGGAACAGGAAGTAGTCGCTCGGAGCCAAATCTGGAGAATAGGGTGGATGAGGGAGCAATTCATGGATTTTTGCCATGGCAACTGCACATGTGTGCACCCTTGCATTGTCTTGGTTTTTTGGTTTTTTTTCGCAAGAAATTAGTGAGTTGTCTGATAAAAATAGCTGTCAAACACAAACTAACTGACGCAGCAAGTTTAAGTTTTGACAGGAGTCAACTGACAGATGCCTGTTGACAGGAGCAGTGTTGCTGTTTCAGTAAAGAGGTCAGAAATTCAAAAAGTCACGGACTTATTGACCCGCCCTCGTATTACTACATATAGACTTCTACATTTCTAACGCCCTATCTGCCCGCAATCATGTCACAATTCTTGCATTGGACTTCGAAAAAGCGTTCGACAGAATAGGCATCCACCTAGTCCTAGATAAACTTAGATCATGGGGTATCGGCCCCAAAATGTATAACTATCTTTATTCATTCCTTACTAATAGAAGAATTTGCGTAAAATCTAACAACTGTTTTTCGCCTTCTTTTGCACTTTTTAACGGAATCCCGCAAGGGTCGCCATTATCAGTGGTGTTATTCATCATTGCCTTTGACGATATAAGCAAAATTTTAGATAAATATAAAACTCTCGATCACTGTGTTTACGCGGATGACATATACATTCTGACTAAACACAGTGATCTTGATGTAACAAAAAATGTATTATTGAATGCTATTAACGACATATCAAAATGGACTACCTATTCTGGTGCTAAACTTTCTGTCGATAAATGCAAAACCTTACACATCTGTCGTAAGACCTCTTGCAACAACCTTAGTCTTAATTATAACAATATCTATATTGAAAATGTTACCAATTTAAGTATTCTTGGCATAGTATTTAATAATAGATATAAGTGGAAGTATCATTGTTTAGAATTAAAAAAAAGCCTAACTGCGAGGACAAACATTGTCAATTACCTAGCCAGTAAAAAATGCAATGCGCACATTAACACTCTTTGTTCAGTTTCGAGAGCTATAGTTTTAAGTAAAATTGATTACGGTTTATTCCTCTATGGCAACAGCCCAAAAACTACGATTAATATTATAAAGGCACCCTACCATCAAGCGGCCCGTAGGAGTATTAATGCTTTCCCCACAAGCCCCGTTAAGAACATATTAGTGGAAGCTGGACTACCAACCATAGAAGACCGGATACTACCAACAAAAACGATACTATCTATAAAGCTCTCTTTCTCAAATGGCTCAATCATTGACAGAGACGTCATTTCTTGTATGAACAGGAAAACCTCCAAGCGCCTCCAATCTGCTATTTCCTCATCTTTAACAATGGCAAAAAATATGGAAATTCCAATAGGTCGCTTTGGCAAGCACACTCAATTGCATCCACCATGGAACATTGGCCCCTCATCTTTCTTAATGGAACTGGCACAATATCCTAAAATAAACACGCCACCATCAATTTACCACGCCATCTTTGCCGCAGTTACCTCCGATCTAAAATCTAAAGGCTGGAGTTTGGTTTTCACAGACGGGTCAAAGACTAAGGACAGTACATCTTTTGCCGCCATACACGAAAATGGTGACATACTCACCATTGGGCTTCTATCAACCAACGCATCCATTTTTACCGCCGAGGCACTAGCTATCCTAAAAGCCATAGAACTATCCTCAAAAGTACGTGGTAAATTTGTGATAGGAACAGATAGCTTATCTGTAATACATGCTGTTGAAAATCCTAATAACAACGCTTTAATCATCAACAAAATCAGAGACGGTCTCATAAGAATGCCTCACAAGTTGAAGCTGATGTGGATCCCTAGCCATGTAGGCATAATGGGAAATGAACTTGCTGATTTCACCGCCAATTCTGCACACTGTGCTCCAGTTTATAAATCGGCCATATACACCAAACTCGACCTATTGCGACTCGCTAAAAACAATCTCAGGGCAAAACAACTCCTGGATTGGTGCTGCTACATTCATCACTACTCAACCATTAACACTGACAGATCACACCCAATTTATCCCAGCTCTTCTTCCAAACCGATGAACACGACGTTTCTTAGACTACGTTTAGGTCACCAACACCTCCTCAAGAAAGAAGATCCACCTACGTGTCATTCCTGTAACTCTCCAATCGACATATATCACATCTTAGGCACATCTCCCTCATGTAATCAAACGAAAAAAATGTTAACCCCTTTGCAACCTTCTATTTACGAGATCTTAAGAAACCCCAATCATGATAATATTGTTAAGATTTATAACCACATAAAAATGACTAAATTTAATATTTAATATAATCTCAAATAAATCAATAGAGCTGAAAGCCCTCGCAGCTAGTGCTCTCTCCTTTTTAGCATGTAAATTTATTTATATGGTAATAAATTATAATAATAATAGTAATAATAATAATAATAAGCCCACTAAACTGCTGCCAACCATAGAGGAATTGTTATCCTTAACTTCGTTTTCAAAATGGAATGCCTGAAACTATGTATATGCATATACACAATCTAATAAGTGAATTCAGGTCTGATAAGTAAATCTTCAGACAATAAACAAATAAAAAAAAAACAGAAATCGGTGTCCACTGGCTGTTCATCAATTTTAAGGCCGCGTATGACACCACTAATAGAGTCGAGCTGTATAGAAGCGTTCCTCTAAATGGAAGTAAACGTTGGTTTGGCCCAACTGCTGCGCTACGTAAAGTAAAAGTAAGACTCTTTCAAGTTTTAAATTCTCTTCGCAATAGGAATGAAAAGAGTAAAACACTCGAAAGTTTACCTTATTTTTTTCTTAAACAATTTTGTCATTTGTTACTGACTGCTGGGTAATTGTGTAGACATTTTGAAATAAATACAATTAATAAAGAAAACAAAAAAGATTCTATCCACTTACCCTTAGGAATAAATTACTATCCCCATAAATATCTGCCAAAAAGAAAAAAACAAACCCTGCCAAATGTCATTTCAATTGCCAAAACATGACAACAACAAAAAAAAAGAAAAAAAAAAACTAAAAAGCATTCGATACACCCTTCATTACATCAAATAATAAAGAAGAAAAAGGAACCCCTTTTTTAAGAAGGGAAATGCTCAGAATTATTTACACATTATTCATTTGGAAATAACAAAATTGTGATGCCCATACGAAATAAATCAAGTGCAAATACCTCAAAATGGACAACATTGATATAAACTTTACAGATCTATCCAGACACCAAGTGATAACTAAATACATTGAGAATTTGCGTCAATTAAAATCCATCGCTGAACAACACTGCAGCATTCGTGCATTCCAATTCGATAATTACGTGCTTTTTCAGTATTTTGAACAAAATCGATCAGCCAACAATGGTAATGGAAACAATGTTAACAACAATGGTAGCAGCAGCAGAAGCAGCAGCAATCATGTAGCATTTATAAAAGCCGAAGTCTTAAAGCAAATTATTGACCGAAAGCGCAAAATCTTATTCTGGATATTCTATTTGGCCATTGCATGTTTATTCATATCATACAAGAATGAAGCATCCACAATTGTTTTACGCAATATACAAACGTTCATCTATCCAGGAATGAAGGTTTGGAGAAAAATGACACTGCCAGTGATTAAAAAGTTTCCTGGATTAACAGAACTCTACGACGAATCGTGCTTAATGATGAATCCATTCTTTCAAGTTGACGATCTTAATTGTGATCCATGTGCGAATGTTAAGAATGTTCTAGACTTGACAAACATGGATAAAACGACTGAGTTTGTGCCTTTTGTGTTTAAGGTTTGTACTAATGTTTATTTTTTGATTATTTACTGATTAAGAGAATATAATTCGAAACATCTCATGCCTGCTTGCCTTGATTGTGGGGCTTTCTTTTTTAAATGTTATATTTTAATTGAATAAATTTATTCAGCTAACGCGGTCTTTGACTCACTTTGACTCATTCCACTTGTAAGCACTAAGTACGGTGTAGTATTCTTCTACTGCCTCATCTATCTCGGTAGAATATAAATTGAAAACTTTTCCAACTGAAGCGTTAATATTCGCGTCCTTGACATATCATTGTATTCGATAGAGCTGGTATAAAGAGCTGTTTCAAATGTTAATGATTTAATCATAAATCGAAGTGAGTGTAAGAATAAAGAAGTCTGTGTAAGATGCATGCAAGAGCCTTCTGCAAGAATATAGTAAAAGGCAATGCGAATTAGCGTAGTTCTTGCCTTAGTATACGGATCCTTCTTCTACTTCTTAGAGCGTTACATCCTTGGGTAGGATTTAGCCTTTTCTACGACGCGCCTTCTTTCTGTTCAGTCTTAAGCTGCATTTCTCCAATTTTGAAAGTTTAAGTTTTTGTATGTATGTAGTAAGCTACATCATCTACCCATATTAACCTTGGCCTGTCAATTGTTCTCGTGCTTTCAGGGTTACCGTTGAATGTTCTTTTTTGTTTTCTTGAGTCATCCATTCTTCCTACAATATATATCTAAGAAGCCATATTATCCTTTGGGCTTTGGCGAACCGCACTCTGTCTTCTTTTTCTAGTATTGTGTTGATTTCTTCGTTCGTACGCCGTATATACATACTGTAAAATGTTTGTGTGGGTATAAATGATAGAACTTATTCTTTTCAATACAAATCCCTTTATTCAGTACAGTTACAATTCACTATTTAATTGTTCCTCTCAATACAATCCAATTTCTCAACCGCTTATACTTTTCTTATCTTTTACTTAAACCACTTAATCACTTCTCCTAATTAACACTTCAGATTTCACTTTAGAACTGACTTTCTGGGGAAGCTGGTATTTATACTCGAATGACATACTTCGAGAACAATCCTCGCCATCCAGCGTCCCATACAATTTCCAATTTGCTAGAAAATTCGATTCCACTCTCCAGTCATCAATGGTCGAGACTTTGTTATTCAAGTATCGAAATCTTATGGTCTTCGAGTATCGACATTTAAGTGGTTATCACAATACATATATATTCCATTTTCTTGCCTTGTACCGTATATTCTTCTGATTATTTTTCTTCTTGTTGTTAGAAATCAAACTTCGCAACCGTTTGTTAGTAATGGGCGTGTTATCGTCTTGTATAGTGGGATTTTCAGTTTTCTATACAGGAGTTTTGACTAATATTTTTGGATGTGCAAAATAACAGGCCCGTTCGTACTCTGTCTTAAACGCAGTGATGCATACTATTGTCGTTCCTTAAAAGCCTTCCATTCGAAGTAAAAGTCGTAGACGGTTATATTTTGGGGGCTTCTTACTCTGGTGCTCCTAGACATTCTCATATACTTTGTTTTATTTTCGTTTATTTTGAACTCAATCGGCTTTAATCATGATTCCAATATCTCCACTACATATCTTGTTTAGCCATTATAGCTAAATCGTCTACGTATCCTATTATTTGGTATGACTTGTAGAATGTGCTACCGCCATTTTCTAGCAAATGTTCTTTTGATTGTACCAACCTATCCTTATCTGATGCTGTCTCCATTTTCTACAGTGAAATATTTAATTCCATTTCTCTCTACGTCCCCTTTTCGCGGCATAAAACATTATCTATTTCCCATCCATGGTATAACAGAAGACTTCGCTCTTTACGAAACAGAAGAAACAAATTATGGACAGTTTTTCTTTGCACGAATTCTTATTATGACTACTCTAACTATCTTGGAATTTACCTGCAATTCAACCAGCTCTATAACTGCCTCTATCAGCGCTTTCTCGACACAGCGCAGACCAACCTTATCAACCATCCTAAATCATTTTATCAATTCGTCAACTGCAAAACAAAATCAGACGGTTATCCCTCTCTCTCTCTCCCGTTCGATAATATATCATCGACCGACCCACATATTATTGCCAACTATTTTGCAAACTTTTTTAAACAGTCATTTGCAGACAACCTCTTCGTACCCGACTCCATATATTTCAAGTAACTTCCCAATTTCTCCAATGGACCCTCTCTCTCTCAACCTTTTGATCCCACCCATATCGAAGAAAAGTTAGAAAATCTCAATTATGAATTCGTATTCGGTCCAGATGGGCTCCCAGCAATATTTCTCTAAAAGTGTGCCTCCAATCTTTCGCAACCTCTTTCCTCCCTCTTTCAGCTGTCCCTCACACAAGGGGAATTCCTCCAAGTTTGGAAGACCTCTTTCATAACACCGATTCACAAAAAGGGATCAAAAAATGAAGTAACCAACTACCGCCCCATTGCTAAGCTTTCTCACATACATAAGCTTTCAGTGCAAGTCACTTATATCACCCAGTCAGCACGGATTTCTAAAAGGTAAATGAACTACTACAAACTTAGTTGAATTCGTATCTTTTGCGCTTTCAGCCATAGAAAATGGCAACGAAATTGACGTTATTGTTACAGATTTCGCTAAAGCCTGCGATAAAATATCACATCAACTGATCCTTTTCAAATTGTCTTCCCTCGGTTTTGACTCCATATTGTTAAAATGGATATCTTCTTATCTGGAGAACCGTTACTATAGCGTTCGCTTTAGATCAGCCTTCTCAACCTCGTTTTTAGCCACTTCTGGTGTCCCACAAGGCAGCCATCAAAGTCCCCTCTTTGTTATTTTAACTATAAACGATCTTGAGAAGATTATCAAACACTCCTCCGATGACACTAAGTTCTCCAAAACTATTTCTTCACCCCAAGACTCTATTCTCCTTCAAGAAGACCTCGATAGGTTTTCTACTTGGTGTCTAAAAAATTGCTTTGAGCTTACTGTCTCCAAATGTCAATCTATGACTTTGTCTCGTAAGTCCAATCAAACCCCCTCTCGACCTTATTTTCTGCATGACCAACCTGTACTCCAGGTTCAATCCCTTCGCGACCTTGGAATTTTATACGATAGAGAGTTAAACTTAAATATAATCCTTAAAGCCAACTCATCGCTCGGTTTTATCGAACGTTGGTCTAAAGAATTTTGCAACCCTTATGTGACATGGTCACTTCACATTACCCTTGTTCGGCCCCTCCTTGAATATGCCAGCCAAGTATGGTCCCCCTTTCAGTGAATTCATATATCCCGAATCGAGAACATTCAACGTCGTTTTCTTCGATTTGCTCTTCGTGGACTACCCTGGAGTGACCATTTATCTTACCTCCCTATCGTGACCGCTTCAAACTCCTTAACCTGAACGCCCTCGAAAAACGCAGACACGTAGCTGACATCCGCCTCCCTTTACAATTCTATCTCCTTCAACACTAACCCTCGTAATTTACGCTGTCTTCGTCTCTTCTATATCCCAACCCATCGCGCCTCTTATGACTCTAACGAACCAATCTCCCGCATGCTCCGTAAGGTCAACTCAAACCTCCCCCTTTTTGATTTTAACCTGAGCACTTCTCGCCATAAATTTGATCTCCTCCACCATTCCCTTACTTCCTAACCCTTAACACTTGTTAGTTTTTAAGTCCTAGTTTTTAAGTTAGTTTAAGCTTGCATTAAGCCAAATAAATGGGGGCGTTAGCCCCCACTAAATTAATTAAAATTGAAATATAGGTACACAGCACACTTTTCTCCTTAGCATTTTTAATTGTATTCAATGTATAGTTGGTACATAGTAAATCGCAATAATATTGGCATAAGACTGAGTCTAACTCAGTCTCAGTGGTTTCTAGTCCATAGAAAGCTTATTTGAACTTTAAACGTATACTTTAATTCAGCCTAAGTTCAGTCGAACGTTATAGCAGGAGCCAATAATCTGCTATGGATCAACAATAATATCTCATAAAAAAAAGTCTTAAAACTATTCTAAAGTGTTTGTAACATCTATTTTTTTTTTTAATTTTTAATTCTGTGCAGATACAACAAGATTACATTCAACCTGAAGATATTTATGATTTGTACATCAATAACCGAGATATCTTCCAACGCGATGCCTACCGTGTACAGTCTACTAATCGGGAAATAACAAACCTCGATGAGTTGTTCAATGACTTTAATCGAACACATTACACACAAAGTCATAATATTTGGCGATGTAATCGAATGCAACCGGCCCGACTAATTCGGCAATTATTCATAAGACCAGAGCGTCTACCGAAAACCGGCATTGCCTTGGAACGTTACGTTATGTTGGATACTCCAAATGCTGCATCTTATATTCTGCCAGATACTGAATGCTCAAATATGTATGTTCAGCAAGCGTTAGGTACACGCTTTATAATATTAAGACCAACGCCAGAATGTCGTCACAAATGTCGTACATTATCTGTTCGTTTGCCACAATCCTTTGTTTGTGAGTTATCAGTTTCAAATTAAAATTTTGTTTATATTTTCTATTTTCTATATAATTAATATGATATATTGATTTTGTATACTTTCAGTAAGCTACAATTGGTGGTACTGGAAACCGATATCTGCTCCAGTGCCTTTGACCGAGACTGTTTCGATTAGCCTCATCGGATCATATTGCTAAGAGCTAACGCCTACATACATATATACTCCTACTCGTCTACAAACCGATTTTATAACTCTAAAATATCCTAGTCACTAAGTTTTTGCAAGTCCTTTTTCAATTTATTTTATTGTATTTATATTTTTTTGAACTGAAAAGTTATGATTTATTTCGATGCATATGTTTGCCAAGTTACGTGTATTGTAAATTTTTAAATTTTGTGTTTATTGGAGGCCAATGCGCAAAATTTAGTGTTAAACATATTTTTATAATCAATAACAATATTTTTTTAATTTTTTTGTTTATTTGTTAATTTTTATATTAGTTTTATTTTGTTTTATTTTTTAACTACACCGTACTGAAATTCCTTATATCGAAAATTTAAGATTTTTACATCATGACTGATAACTACGTACGCGTAACAAACACATACCCATAATTCCGAAAACAAAGTATTTACCGCTTATTTAAAAGTATGAAATGCTTTTTTTTTTTTTTTAATATATGGTACATTTTAGATGCTTGTATATATGAGATAATTTCCTTTTAACAGGTCGTTAATTATTTTTCTATTTTTGCGTAACCATATGTACATAGAGAGATAACATTTCGAAAGCGACATGTTAATGTGTTTGAAAAACTGAGAAATTTATGACACATAGTTTTATTTTTGCTTCAAAAACAGCTTGTTAATAAATATAAAAAAGGAAAATAATAGTAAATAAAAATATGTACATGCATACACAAGAATTGTTCTGCCTTTATATAGTCTTTGTATATCCGGTAGGATTTGTGCTGGAAACCAAAATCGTTTTAAGTTCTATCCTTCGTAAATATCATGTTAAATAAGGAAGCTAAAAAATTGTGACATATTTTACGGTGACTGCTACAGACAACAGAAGCAAATTTTTGTGGTATGCAGATTTATTGTAAGGCACGAAGTTGTGAGCGAACACATTGTAACAATCTGCACCAAGGCTGGATTCTCCAACATAGGCCTGATATGCGCCTACGTCTCCATTGAAGAAATAGACGTTTTTACCAAAGAATGTTCCGCACAAAACGCCCTAAGTATGACCCTTAAATCGTTTTAGGTAATTTTAATACAAAATTAGGAAACGAGGACAATCGGAAAACAGAGCCTACGCACCATCACATCTTCAAATTTACATATGCGATAAGACTTTGCTGCGGGACGGAATATACTGTAGTCGGTTTCCTCACCTTCATAGGAACATAGCATAACAACGGAGAAATATTGTGAGGAAATTTAGCAATGAGCAGCTGCAATAGCAACATATCGTCAGAACCTTTACTAATACTAGTATAACCCTTAACCTCTCGTTATAATCTGAAAATGTAGCAACTGATGTCCTGAACTTCAGCGACTATCAGAACGAAACCCCTGCTTTGACGAAGAGAACATATAGCCAGACAACAAATATGAAGCGGCTCTGCATGGAAGAACGAGCACAAAAGAACGGCGTTAAAAACGCGTTCTGTTTGACTTTGAGCCTTAGATCCGAACAAAGTATGCCTGACGAATTGAACCTCATCATCCTCAGCCCGATAAATAATAAAGCAAAACTTCTAAACAGCGCCAAATAATGAATCAGTCACCCTTTCATTTACACTGAGGCAGATCCTTTAGAAAAGCCACCTAGTCCAGACCACATATACATACATACCTATACCGTTATGTCGATTTCAAGCCTAAAAGCGACAGTATCTATACAGATCCACAAGTTTCGGCATCCCTATATATCGAAGGCGGGTGAAAAGAGCGCGATGCGCCATCTCGGTAAGTAAATCATCATAATAAATTGTGTCATTCACTTCATTGGAAGTGAATCCTAGGACCTGTAAACATCTTATGCTTCATCACGTGAAATAATTGCATGACAGATTTTAATTTCCTTAAAGAAAAATTGTATTGTATTTGTTTTTCAAAAACATAGGAGTTATACATGTACTTAGCAGTTACGATGCTTATCATAGCTAATGGTAAAATTAACAATTCTTCCATATGTGTCTTTATGTGATATCAGCATCCAACTGTATGTTTTTCAGCTATGTGCGCACAATATTAATTGTCGTCCTCTTCATTGGTTGAGGAATTCATGGCTTGCAGTTCAGTTATTTTAGGATGTCCTTAATTTATTCGATCAGCATCCTCTGGAATACAGTTAGGTGTTCGTTATGATATCTATAATTATAGCTAATCTTAGATCTCTTCCGGTATGACTCCTCTTTGAGTATTTTGTCACATGTGTGTCTCGGTTGACACGCTTCCATTTAGTAATGAGTTAGCGAGCAATGAGAATGTAGCCTTTTACAATCTTAAAGTGTATGCTCAATACACTGCCACTATGAGTTGTCAAGTCTATAGAATTCTCACATGTTCTCATATATCTCCGCATTCGGAATGCAATAAGTTCAGGAAATCGAGGTACGTAATATAAAAATGTTTGCAGTTTCCTAGTGATAGTAGCGGATATTTTGGTTGCAAGTCACAGCACATAGACAGCTGGTAAATTGTATCTTGTGGCACGCAAGATCTGTGGTTTGTTCTATCGACATGGGAAAACACAAGGATGTACCAAATTCATCTTTGAACTTCGAATATTGACTCAGACCATCACCTTGTAAAGTACGATTGTGGAATAAATTTTACATCAACGTCACATGACGCTGTTAGGATTTTCTGTGATCGAGTCTTCCAAAACACAAAACAAACGCAGAATACCAGCCGCGACACTGTTAGCAAGTCATCCGACATATCGCGTCTGATGAACTGACTTTGACGCAAAGAAAAGTGAAGATATTGCACATCAGCTTCTCTGAAAAATAAGCAATGAGGTGTACAACCGTTTGATCGATGTTATGGAGAGGTACGAGTCCAGAAATAAGGGAAGTGGCACATGACGACAAAAATAACATGCTAAGGACATAGAGTCCGGACAGAAGACTGCAGGGATAAGAATAATAACTGACGCCCCAATATTACACTGATTTAACCACTCCAAGGTCCTGACGACGATCCCAGAACTTAGGTCCATCTGACCAGGTAGAGGTGATGAGAACGATATCGAAAGACAATCCTTATAAGAAAGAATTTGAACTACGCAGGACACATAAAATTACTCTCCTTTATATCGTCTACAGTATCTCTTTCTTAAGCCTCAGAAATTAAATTTTAATTTGTTGAAAGTGTAAAAGAGCAACCACAATCTGTAAGTCAAAAAACATTACAACATCTCAAACACTTCTGCAAGAAATTGATCCAAGGATTAGAAATAGGCAACCCGTGCTCTCTGAAGCAATAAATTAAACAAAAGCATTATACATAGATTTAGAAAATATATTATTCAGTGTATTGAGCTTTATTTATAAATTTAATTGATTGTATTTTATTTTTATTTATTTAGTTCATCAAAATATGCTCCAGTCATTAAATCTTCATTTTTTATTTTAAAAGTTTTCATCAGTTCTTCAGCAAAAGCTTGACCTTCTTCAATTGACTGCTCTGGTTGCAAGCAAACCTCGAATTCCATGAAATTACCCAAATTTTTCACTTTGTCCATATGAATTCGTGTATTTTTGTAAATGAATAAATATCTTTGCTTCTGCAAACTACCTCTTGCTCCATTACTAGCTGTTAGGATCTTCTCTAACACTTCAGGTTCGTCAACTTCAATTTTATTATATTTGGAAAGCTTTGGCCCAGCTATATCTGGTCGATCGTAGTAAACCAATTGTGACTTGGAATCTTTTAAATAGCGTAGCTTAAGGCGACCAGTTAGGGAGTTAAAGAATACATCTCTTTGCAGTATTAGCTGTCCATCTGTTGAAGTTAATTTCTTCGCTATTTCTACTCTACTTTCAAACTCTGTATCAGAACCTACACGTGCTTTTATTTCAATGTTTCGTTCATCTGCTGGGGTGGACATCGTATGAACTTTGGAAAATAACTAGGATATTATTATTTATAATTATTTTTCCTTCTTCTTATTATTTTTAATTTGACTTACAACAAAACATATATTCAAAAAACGATGATTTGAAATAGCCGGTGAGAAATGGCATTTTCCATTAGAGAACAGAAATGACAGAAACCTTCTTTCTGCACTCCGGAGTGAAAAGAACTTCTGAAAATGTTTCATTGGCGCTCTTCGCACTTTCTCAGAAGCAAAATATCAGAATTCTGCTCCTGGATTTCATTTCAGAAGCAATATTTTCCTTCTGGATTTTATGTCAGAATGTACTAACACCCAATTCAATTCAATTCAATTCATTTTATTGAGACTTCATGACAGTTACAAAATCAGTTGAATACAATATAAATTTTCTTATAATATAACAGCGGCTGTGTATTGTATGGACTGCTTTGACAATAATAAATGAATACGCCACATGGCGACAATTACAATAGTGACTAGCTTGCTCTCGCTCATGAGCAATGAAAAATTTACTTTGACGTTTGTCGATTTATACGCGGAACAAAATATATACAACTAAACTAACTTAAACTAAAACTTATTCTAGGAGAAAAAGGAGATCGATAAATACGCATGTGTATTCAGCATTATACTGGACATTCATAGATACAATAACTGGGTATTTTATCGTTCTCCCTACAAAACATGCCAGATTCGAATATTAAATATTACCTACTTATAATTTTTAACATGACAAGTGAATATGAATGTATAGAGTTAAGCAAAATTAAGTGGATGATTAAAATAATTTAATAGTCTAATGATATGGAATATTATTTACATATATATAAGCTTGTAGATATCACATTTCGACTCTTTTTTTTAGTTTCACAAATTTGCATAAAATTATTGTGGCATATCTTAAAACTAGAGAATTATAAAAGTTTATCTATGTGTGAATAATAATAGGTGAAGTTTTGCTCTCCCTCAAATAATGAAATATAATCAGGGGTAAGAAAAATATCGGGTTAACTGGCAATCGCCACTGTGCAAAATTGGCAAAGTTGATGGTATAGTGCATTGCATACAGGTGCACATATGCATATATACACGATTGTTATATCTACATATCTTCATATGTAAATTTGCTGTTACAATCGTTATCCTCTATTATGACCAGGTACCTCTTTAACATAGTATGGGATTGTCAATCCATATGGAATCCGATGGACGCCTTCAGGTACTATTCCCACCGGAGAAGGATAGTCAGAATTAGACCAGCTAATATTAATTTGAGTTTCGTATATGTCCTTAATCAGATCATTATCTAAATGGATTAGTCCCCTAATCGTTTTATGCATTAGCACTAGTGAATATCTGATGGGTGGGGTGATGTTGGCTTCATTGTAGATTGACTGATTTGAGTAACGTTTGTCTTCAGACTCGAAATCCCGATTTACACAACGTCTGAGAATTTTACATTCGAAAGTCTCAATCTCTGTAGCGACAGTAGGGGAAATAGAAAACCAAATAGGAAACGCATAAATTATGACTGGTCTTAGTACGATCTTGTAAAAGAGAAGCTTCGTTTTCTTATTCAAATCGTGGTGATTTATGAGTGGGGACAGAATGTTTTGGATCTTGCGAGCTTTATTTAATGCGAATCTAGCATGATGGTTGAATTTAAATAGGTTGTTAAAATGGACGCCTAGGTATTTCATGTTGGATTTAACAGGAATGGTATTATTGCTTAGGTTAGGTTAGGTAAGAGTGGCTGTTGGAAATACCAACCCACTTAGGCCTATTGGCCCATTGTGATGCCACGTGGATCTGTGATCTTCTTACTACTGGAACCAGTTTGAGCTTTTAATAAAGCGTAGGAGACTGTTAACGTCTATTTTTTCTAGATCGTTTAGGTCGTTGTAGAAGAAAGCTCCTAGGTGAAGCTTCCTTCTCTGAGAGAGAGCTGGGCATGTGCAGAGTAAGTGGGGGATTGTCTCCTCCTCTTCCTCGTCCATGCAGCTTCTACAGAAATCGTTAGTAAAAGCGCCAAGCCTTCTTGCGTGCTTGCCTATGAGGCAGTGTCCGGTAATGACACCTATTATGGCGCTGAGATGTTTCCTATCTAAAAGGATCAGACACTTAGATCGACTCAGATCCGGCCTTGGTCAGATCTGTTTGGTCGTTAGACATGTTTGTCCAGCAGTCCACCTAAGGTCCGTTCTTTTATTGGCATCTAGCTTTAGTGTTAGTTTGCACGTAGCGATTGGTATACCTATACTACCTTTGTCTGGTAGGATAGGTAGAGTGGTTCCAATTTTGGCGAGTTCATCGGCTCTGCAGTTCCCTGGAATGTCTCTGTGGCCCGGCACCCAACAGAGGTGAATGTTGAACTGCTCTGCCATCTCCATGAGAGATGATCGGCATTCAAGGGCAGTTTTAGAACACAATGAGACCGAGTCCAGGGACTTGATGGCGGCCTGACTATCCGAAAATATGCGGATATCCTTTGCAGATATCACGTTTTTCTTCAGCCAGGACAGAGCTTCTTTAATCGCCAAAATTTCCGCCTGGAACACGCTACAGTGATTTGGAAGGCGGAAAGAGAGGCATAGATTTAGCTTATCTGAGAAAACACCGCCACCAACTCCGCTGTCGGTTTTAGATCCATCTGTGTAGAGATGGATTGACTTGTCCTCCATGAAAGCATCCTCCTCCCAGAATGATCTAGAGGGGAAGCTTACATGGAAGTTTTTGTCAAACCAAAGTTCAGGTATGGTGTAATCGGTGTTCTCTGTGAGGATTCCTAATGTATTAAGAATGTTGGCGTGGCCAAATGAATTATTTGTCCACTGTTTAGTCGCTTTAAGGCGAATAGCTGCAGTCGCAGCTACTTGCTTGCTAAAAATGTCGAGGGGTGTCAAGTGAAGCAGAATATCTAATGCCGCAGAGGGGGTAGACCGCAAAGCTCCGCTTGTGCATAGACATGCTGTTCTTTGGACTCTGCTTAATTTAATGCGGTTGACTGCATTTTCCAAGGCCGTCCACCAGACAACCACCCCGTAAGTAAGTATCGGTCTTATGACCGAGATGTATAGCCAGTGGGTTATGCGAGGTTGAAGGCCCCATTTGTTCCCAATGGCTTTCTTGCAAGAGAATAAAGCTATTGTAGCTTTATTGACTCTTTCTTGAATGTTAGGTTTCCAGTTTAGTTTCCTGTCAAAAATGAGACCCAGATATTTTGCTGTATCGGAGAAAGCTAAACTGGTACTGTTTATTTAAGGAGGGTCTATGATTGGAATTTTATATTTCCTAGAAAAGAGGACAAGATCAGTTTTATGGGGGTTTATTCCCAATCCACAGCGATCTGCCCAGCAGGTTAATCTGTTAAGATTTACTTGGAGGAGTTCTTTAATGGTATTTAATGTTTTCCTGAGACGGCTATGGCAATGTCATCCGCATAGGCAATCACTCTGCTACCACCCGCTTCCAGGTATATCAGTAGTTCGTTAACCACTAAGTTCCAGAGAAGGGGGGAGAGGACACCGCCTTGCGGCGTACCCCTACTGACATATCTTTTAGCAGAAGTCTCACCCAGTTTGGAGTTGATTATCCTGCTTGTTAGCATTAGATTAATCAGCTCCCCAAGTGAGTCTACCTGCAGAGTTGACAGCGCAGTCGTGATTGCGGATGTGTTGACGTTGTTAAAAGCGCCCTCTATGTCTAGGAAAGCAACCATTGTGTACTCCTTATATTGTAGGGATCGTTCGATGTGGCTAGTCAGAGAGTGCAAAGCCGTTTCCACCGACTATTGCTTAGCTGCAATGAAATGTTTCTGCTTTCGCAGGGGACACCGCCGATTCCCTTGCTACTAGAGTTACGAAAACAGATAAGATCTGATTTAGGGAAATTGATTTGAAGCCCCCATTTAATGAAATAACTGTGAATTACTTCCGTATGCTCTTGCAGCTTTCTCACGGCAGAAAAAGGGTAATCATCAGAGGAGTAGACCAGAGTGTCATCCGCATAGAGAATACCTCTCGAGATAATAGAGTTATCTCTAAAAAAGGTATGAGGAAAGTCATGTAGGAATAGATTATACAGCTTTGGCCCCAAAATGGACCCTTGAGGAACTCCGCACAGGGAGACGCATGGATTGGAGTTATACTCATCCAACTGAATGAAAAAGTATCTATTGGCAAGAAAGCTGTCCAGCAAGTGGAATAATTCTGGCGGGAATTCTAAGATCTTGAAGAGTAGACCTTCCCTCCACACCTTATCAAAGGCCTTCTCTAAATCGAGAGAGCAGGCCACTGTGCGTCTTTTATTTCTGAGGTTTGTCGTCACATCATTATGCAATTTCAACAGGGCATGGATTGTCGAGTGTTGCTTTTTGAAACCGAATTGGTATTCTGGGATAGGTTCAATGGGAATTATTTCTGGTGTGTCTAGTCTAATTGAGATAATTCTCTCCAAAATTTTGCCCACATTGGAGAGCAGTGAGATTGGCCGAAAGTTATTAATATTATTATTGTTCGGGCTCTTACTGATCGGTATTATTTGAGCTATTTTCCATGCGTTGGGAAAATATCCATTATTTATACAGTTATTGATTAATACTGTTAGGAATTTCTTCCCCAATTTTTTTGAGAAGGAAGTTGGAGATCTTATCAGGGCCGCACGACCTTTTAGGTTTCATACTATTGATTATAAGGCTGACTTCCTCCTGGGTCGTGAAGATATTCAAATCGGGCTGGCAGAGGGAAGAGTTCACAGCATCGAAGGGAAAGATTGTAGCAGGTTTACGGCATCTGGATTGCTATAGGGTGTTCGCTACAGTCACAAGAAGCGCCGGGTCAACTGACGTCATCGCCCCGAAGGTGCTTTTGAAGTGATTCGTGAACGCCTCAGCAACTTCATATGTATTTGAAAAAAGTGTGTCATCTACCTCAACCGCCTTGCAGAAACTTTTTTTGTTCTTTCCGATGATTTTATAGGCTTCTCTAAATGCCCAGTTGCCAGGGATTATTTTAGATAGTTTCCTCTTAAATTCTTGGTTGAGCCAAATATTCACTTTCTCTTTAATAATGTTCCTTAGCAAACCTATTCTGCCCGAAAGTTCTTATAATCATCACTAACCCTATTATAAGATCTATGATATAACCTTTTTAATTGTTTTTGCCAGTTGTGTTTAATTGTAAAAAGGTGTTTGATGTCTGTGGGGAGATTCACATACTTCCGAAAAGGGGGATTGGGAGTTGGTGAATGTTGCTCAATCGTCGAAGATAGAGCCCCGTTGAACTTATCAATTAGGGAATCAATTTCACTATTAGAGAGACAAACTGAGGTAGGAGGGAAGGATTCAGTGAGGGACCTGTCTAGATCTTCTCTGAAGTTAGTCCAATTCGTGTTTTTTGTGGACTTATTTAGATTTGGTAAAAAAATATGGGAGTACTAAGTCTTTTAGGTTTAGACTCAAAAGAAGAGGAAAGTGATCCGAGAAGGACGATAAAGATTTAATACAAAAGTTGGGATCGAGGGTGTTTACCAAATGACTAGAGATAAGGAAGTGCTCCAGAAATGATGAGCCTCTAGGAAAGGTCGGGGACGAGGAAGTGAGGTTAACTATAGATGGTTGTTGGTTACTCAGCCAATTTTCCAGTGTTTTGCCATTCCAATTGTGGCAGTCATCACCCCACTTTGGACTTTTAGCATTTAGGTCCCCCCGACAATAACGCCATCGAATTGTAATGCTAAGGCTTCAATTTTATTTAGCTCCTCCGTAAAGGCTAATGCCGAGCTATTCCCTGGAACGTAAATCGAACCCAGAAGTAAGTTCTTAGTTTGGCGTTCAATAGTTAATTTCATTGAAATGAACTTACTTGGAAAGATGGGATTGCTATTATTAAGGCAGACCTTATCATACCTGATATTATTCCTGATAGCAATGGCAACGCCTTGATTAGTGTTATTGGGTAGGAATCGGAAGGAGTCGAGAACAACTTCATGCTTTGCTTGGAGGTGGGTCTCTTGAATAAACGCAATCAAGCATTTATTAGTGTGAAGGATTTTTTGGAGTTCAATCCTCCTACTATGTTCCACAAGGGACGCTAGGTTATAGGAGATAATGTTTAAACACATTATTTGTTGCTGATTAAGATTTGATCCATAAGCTCAAGATATTGGATCCTTTTTTCGTGGATGGAGCCAGAGTTGTTAATTTTTTTTAAAAACGAAGTTATTTTTTGGAGTAGGGAATGCACTCCAAGTCCGAAAAGGTCTTTTGATAGGTTAAAAAATTCGCCTATTACTCCTTACCCCGGAGGTACCTCAACAGATGGAACTTCAGGTTTGGCATCATGTTTTTTGAAGAGGCTCGCATATGACACCGTCAATGGGGCTGGAAGCAAAACTTTGGGAGGCGAGGGGTCTATTGCCTTAAGTGCAACTTTATTGTTCCTTGCCTCCTGAAGGACCTTCTTCCTATGCAGGGATTAATTTTTGAAGGCAATACAGCCCCGGTAGTTAGCAGGGTGGTTGCTTTTACAGTTGACGCAAACCGCTTTAGAGCCCTCGAATTTTAACACAGGACATCCACCCGGAGGGTGTTGTTTATCACACTTAACGCAATTATATGCACTAGCGCAGTTTTTAGCGAGGTGACCGAAGGATTGGCAACGCCGGCATTGAATGGGGCCGTTATTACCCCTAGGTTTCTCCCAGGAGACCTGGGTGTTAAATAAGTACTTTATTTTAAGTAATTCAGAGGGAAGCTTCCCAGGAAGAAGGCGAACAAGGAAGAGATTATATTCAAGACCTTCGCGCTTTGAGCGTAAAGTGGAGAGTTTACTGACCGAATCGATCAACCCAGGAGTCGTCTCATGGAGCTCCTCCATGACCCCTGAGGATTATATTTGTGGTTCGGTTCTCCTTTAATGTGAAAGAATAAGCTTTGATTTCTGGATTAGTTCTCAATTTTTCCAGAAGTTCCCTATGGACCGCACTGTTCCTAACAAATACTTTGCACGTATTTCCGCGGTTCTTAACCTTGAACCCGACATTTTTCTTTCTAAGATCCGTTATAAGTTGGCGGATGTCTACATTATAAATGAAAATGGGAGGGCAAAACTTACCTTGATTAATGAAGCTGTTGTGTGCTGAGTTTGAAGGAGCAGTGTCAGCACCTGTTTTTTGGTTGCTACCGACTTTATCGGCAATAGTTGGCTGAGTCGGGGTTGTCGTTCTGCCGCCTGTTTTCTTGGCTGTTACTTGTACGTCATTGAATATGGCGAATCTGTTGTTGCTGTTACTTGATGTCCAACTACTAGAAAGAGGCATTTCAGCTGGTTGTTGATCTATGCGCTCATGGTCTGGAGCCGATGCCTGACATTTATTATTACTTCTGCCTGGCGATGGCACTGATTCCATTGTTTTTCGATGAATAGATTTTCCGCTGTTTAGTCTAAGCAACTGTTGTGCCGCTTCCATTTTTTTTTTGACTGTTGATAGAGCTATTTTTCAGTGGGCTAGTGCCACTGCGTGGTATTTTATGCCTTGCTTTGGTCATCTGACTCCATTAATGGCGGACGCACCACGTGGTTTCAAGGTTATGTGTGCCAATATGCACGAAAAGTCACAAACTGTGAATTCACAACGTAAATTCCGATTTTTCTAAACTTAATAACTATGATAACATATATAACTTATCACTCAATTATTATTCTAAACGAAATTCGAATTGTATGTCTATTCTTTTTCTTAAAAAAAAAAAACAAAAATAATCACGTTTTATTCAAAAATTTCTGTACCCGACGAACACTTGAAATACAACCGTCACTTTCAACGTTCAACTCTCGAATCCTCTAAGAACAATCGTACCATATACAATAAATATAAACGTCAACGAAAATCTACGAGCGCAATGAGAGAACAGTTCATTTCAACTCTTTTGTCGATTTCAGTCCAAAAAATTTGTGCGGACAAATTTGTGAAAACTGTCAAACTGCTTTTGTTTTATTTGAAACTGTCATCGGGTTTGTTTTTTTTATTCCGAATTGGAACAGCTGCTTTAAATTGTTTTGTGGAAAATAAGTGACATCTGAATAGTAAATTAATTAATAATTGCAGTTTTAAATGGAAAAATGTTTAGAAAGAGTTTAAAGAAAAAATATATTGAAAAACGGGCATCTACAAATGTCATACAGATGGACAATAAAAAGAGAAAATATCGGAAGAACTCATCTTAGCTCATTCAGACGTGTCTAGGCTTAAATAATTTTCCTGTTAAAGTTCAAGATTTTAAATAAAAAACTGTTAAATTCACTAAAACTTGTTTTTTAATTTTTTTTTTGGAAAAGAAAAAAATCAAAATAAAGACAGTTGGCATTTGTCTGTACAAAACAAAAATTCGATCGCAGTTTGCCATTACACGGTAAATCTTACGAAACGACCCTTCTGCATGCATCTAATTTCGCAGCTCTCTTTTAATTTTTCTTTCGGTTATGAAGTGTTTAGAGAACTCTAAACTCACCGGGTTGCTGTTTTGATATTTCCTTTTTTTCTTCGTTTTCACTTGTTTAATTTCAAAACTGTCACGACTGAAGAGTCACCGTGAAATAGCAGACCTATGCTATGTCTCTACCAAAACTAAATCCGGGATTTAGCTAAATCCACTTAAATTTGCATTAAATCCCTAGGATTTACCATACTATTTGCCATGTATACAATAAATCCCACTTAAATCCTCATCCTTATTTATGTCAGCAAACGTCTTTTTCGTGAGAGTGAGTGAGTGAGAGAACTCAACACACAGACACCCCAGGCGCTTATTGATTTGTTTTTTTAAACACTGCCTTAATTATTGCAAATCTTTTTCTTCTCCATTGCAGCAGTTTGATAACTGTTTGTGCCTGCTTACATTGGCGACGGGAAATCGGAGCATTTTTAATTTTTAAATTTGAGCAGTTTGCCTGAAACATACCTTTTTTCCTATTGTGCCTGTTTACATTGGCGACGGGATGAAAGTCCTCACCATGAACGTTGTGTTCACATTGTCATGGGGTTGAAAGACTTTTTGACAAATGGAACACTTGAATCGGAGCATTTTTAATTTTTAAATTTGAGCAGTTATATATAACTGCATCGTTTGCATCCATTTCCTGAAATTTGTAACAATACTACCAGCTGTGATGATAATTTTAACAGCAAACGTCAATATAAATCCTAAATTCTGGTGAGACCACCTTACGTAAATCTGAATCTTTTTCCGTTAAATACCGGATTTAGTTTTGGTGGAGACATAGCATTACTTTTTAACAAATTTTCTGTCTGAGAGAGAACCTTAACTTCACTACCCCGGATAGAACCATTGGAATCAGTGCAAAATTTCTGAGGTTTCTTCTTAAAAACCTGAGTCACATGATTTTCACATGCCTCTGTTGAAGACAATCTTACGCCACCAAGAGAGCGTTGCATAGATTGGAGGAACAAATGATAATCTGACGGTGCATTGTCAGGACTACACGGAAGACTATCAAATCTTCCTTTCCAAGGCTTTCAGATTTTTGTCAGTCATCAAAGTTGTGTGTGATCTGGCTGTGTCGTAATGAAACACAACATTTTTCGATGTTCATCTATTCTGGCATCTTTTTTCAATGGCGTGTTTTAACCGCATTATTTGCTGGCAGAAGACATTCGAATCAATAGTTTGACCAGGAATGTTACCCTTCAAATCTCACCAAAGACACAGCCTCATCTTCCTTGCGTAAAACCCTGTCTTTACTACTGTTTTGGGGTTTTACCATCTTTTTTCGACTAAGACCTCTTTCGCACATATTGTCGTATGTGACCCATTTTTCATCACCCGCCACCATTCGCTTTAGAAATGGTTTGGTCTCCAGAGCGATTTGCATATGGAAATTCAGTCATTGAGCTTCGTTTTGTAACCAGCTCGGTCTAAATAGATTAAAACTGTTTTGTAGTCAATCTTAAGTTCCTTAGCGATGTCATGAGTACTTACCTACCCGCCTTGCTCACATTTTTTCATGGTTTCATCAATCTCTTCAGTGATAGGTCGAACAAAGTTAGGTGCACCTTTCACATTAAAATTTTCACAACGAAAGCAAGCAAACCATCTCTTGGCAGTAGTTTCCGATAGAATATTGTATAATGATATTGTATATATAATGATAGAACTTATTCTTTTCAATAGAAATCGCTTTATTCAGTACAGTTACAATTCACTATTTAATTGTTTCTCTCAATACAATCCAATTTCCCAACCGCTTATATTTTTCTTAAACCACTTAATCACTTCTCCTAATTAACATTTCAAATTTCACTTTAGAACTCATTTGCATACCTTGGGGATGCTGGTATTTATACCCGAATGACATACTTCGAGAACAATCTTCGCCATCCAGCGTCCCATACGATTTCCAGTTTGCTAGAAAATTCGATTCCGCTCTCCAGTCATCAATGGTCGAGACTTTGTTATTCAAGTATCGAAATCTTGTGGTCTTCGAGTATCGACATCTTCTGCTCTATAAATCTAGATGTCGCTGCTCACATTTAAGTGGTTATCACAATATCTTTACCATAAACAGTACAAACCTTTCCACGAGCCTACGCCGCATTCTTTCTCATTTACTGTAATAAAATGATAAAATATACCGAATTTTCTCAGCAATATCATTTAATTTGGCTTTCAATTAAATTTTTATGCAACGCATCAATCTCAATAAAGTTGATCAGCAATGATCAGCTGGTCTGCAAAAAAAAAACAAAAGAGTTGACACATGCAAGTTAACGCAGCCTAAAGTCAAGTAAAAAGAAGAAACGCCCGATATTATTTCTCCAAACTATATTTCATAAAAGTCTTCTGCTTAAGCAAACACCTTTACAACTCTTGAATTTTATCATTGTTTACGAACGAACCCTTTTGAAACGTCAAAAATGACAGGTTAAAAATGCCGCATGTGCCTGAATTCAATTCAAAACAATTTGCAAATCTACAATTAAAGTGTTTTGGTAAAATATGGCAAGAAAAAGAAAAATTCCAGCGAGAAAACACCACGGCGTTCGTGACCCCCTAAAACAGCAAGCAACTCAATTGGCAAAGTACGCCCAACGACACATATTTTATCTGTTTTCCAAGTCTTAACATTTTACTTATTTACAGACTTAAAGGAGTGACAAACAATCCACCAGCTAAAGGAGGTGACCAAAAGGTTTCAAATAAATTCGCTCAATTTATGAAACTAGCAAATGCCGCTAAAAGTGGCAAAAAAATAAAAAAAATACACTGCGGCGTAGAAGATAGACCTAGAGAGAAAAAATCAAACAACTCCAGGGCATCAACTGCAACAACCTCCAGCAAAATCCGAGCGATCAAGCAACTCGTAAACGAAAGTGATGAAGACTACCTGCGAAGAGTAAACCGGATGACAACAGAGTCGCTTAAGGAAGCCGAGTATGAAGCAAAATACGGGGTTTCTGTTATAAGAAATCCTAAAACTGGCGCTATAGCTATCAAAAAGAAGCCACAAAATGAAATTGACGAACTGATCAAAAAGAAGAAGACCAGAAAGCCATTAGAAAAGAGTACGGTGAAGAAAATCGACCCAAAACTCGCTAAAGAACTTGTGAAACAAGCAATTAAGGAGGATGATGAAGAGGTAAGATTGTTGATTGTTACTGCATCGCTTACACGTTAGCTTGATAAAATGTATCCTTCCATAGTCAAAAAAAAACATTATCGAAGAATACCAACGAGACATCTTCAAGTTTGGAGAGGTAGTCCACGCGCCTCCGACGTTAACAACACTGCCTCGTAAGGCAGTACGAAGTGACACCGTTCCAAGAGTAAGAATATCTCACAATTAATTTCTTTACCTTTCTCATCCAATAATACACTATCTTTTAGCCCGGTCAAAAGAACAATCTCCTGTTAAAATCGTTGCTAAAGCAACCCGAGAAAAACTCCTCTACAAAGGACACGTCTGGCAAAAGTCAGAAGCAAAAACCCGCTAAACCTTTCAAGGGCAAGCTAAAGGGAAAACGCAAGGATCTACCAGCCGCTACGAGAATGATGATTGAACAGGAGCAAAACAAAGTGATTGACCTGTACAGACAATTAAAGAAAAATAAACAAAAATCACTTGTTACCTGAAACCAAACTCGACTCGAATTCAAAACATTTTTTCTTTCCTTTTTATTTTACATTAACGTTATTTGTATTTTTGTTTTTGGCTTTCTATGTACTAACAACAAAGGCAGGCTGTTGGATAACCTTAATAAACTGAAGCGATGTGGGCGCCTTGTTTATGCAAGAGAATTTCACAATCCGCTCCTGTTTTTCTGCAGCATATCGGCGAATCGTTTTGTTATTAGCAAGGAAGTATCTATAAAGCGATCAACACAATTGCTTAAGCAGGTTTCTGTGCTACTATCTAACTTTGATCCTGGCTTCCCGACGCACTTATCCCAACAAACGTCATTGAACTCGTGTACCTAAAAAGAAAAGAACAGAAAATAGAAAAAAACACAAGGGAAAAGGTGATTGATGACATTGATTTTAATATTACCTGAGCGTTAGCTTGTGCCTTTTGTTTTTCGATCATTAAGAACTCTTGGAGCTCTTGATCCGATGTTGAACTTGTTATTGAATCAAAGTCTGACATGTTAATTTATAAATTTAAAAAATTTCGAATCTAAAATCTACTTTCGGTAGGAAACTTATGTGAAAATTGACGTAAAAACCTAACCTCAACGGGAACTTTGTTCCACAAGTTACGTCAGAGTTTCGAGAATCGTTATGAGTTCATTCAGAGATCAAATAAAAATAAGGTATCTGAATCTTTTCGTACAATATATTTATTATGCTTGCGGTCGCTTTGAAGCTTTGGTTTTTCTTCGGACCTTGTCCATGTGTTCTGCAAACGGTTGCGTCGGAGAAAACTTAACTGAACAGATAGGGTACTCGTATTTCTTGTTTAAGAAAATCTTTAGATAAGTTCTGACACCACTTGTGCCTAAAATCTGAAAGGACGTAAGGTTGAAAAAGTAAAACAGACTTTATTATCATCGATAAGGGGTATTTATTTATTTATTATTAAAATCAAATATTTCACATTAAGATTACAACCTTATTATTTGTGAAGGCTTAAAGGATTTTAAGTGCTTCAGAATTGTTAAGTTAACTGATTGAATTTGGTAAAGAAAAATAAATTAAAAGTAACAAAAATTTGATTTTTAATACATTATTTTATTTCATTCATGTATCACTGGCCAAGTGGTCAAAAAGATGATTTGATTCTCCTTAGTGTTACTGGTAATGAGTTCCACAAAAGAGTAGTTTGAACAAAGAATCTACGTTCGAATTGCAGGCAGTTGAATCTGGGCAGAATCAGTTCTGCGGTTTTTTGCAAGCTGTGCAGTCTGATGTGCAAGTACTCAGGCTGACGTGTCTGCATAATGCTATGTACTCGTAACTGTAATAATGACATAAAGTTGATGAGATTATCAAAAGTCAGATCCATTATTTGTTTGGAGCAGGTGGAGATATGGTCAGAATATCGTTTGTTGAAGATGTATCTCGCGAGGTTACTGTATATTACGCTTTATTTTCTTCGTGTGTTATAGTCAACACTGAATAAGACTTCGATGCCATGCAAAAGGATAGGTAAAAGAAGTGCTTTGATCAGCAACATCTTACTTTTAATAGACACATACCTCAGACGGAGGCCGCTGTATACCTTGCCGATTGTGGTAACTGCATGATCAGTCCAGGTTAAGGTCTCATTAAAGGTTACTCCCAAGTTCCTAGCGGAATGGACGTACTCAATAGTTGACTGACCTAATTTAATCAGTGGGAAGTTTGTTGTATATAATTTCCGTTTGTAAATGCATATGGTTTTTGACTTTTCCGGATTAAGGGACAAGTTGTGCTTTAACGGGCACTGCTGAATAATTTGAAGATCCTCATTAATCTGGTCGACACCATTTCTTATGCTATCTATCGGACAGTGCAAATACAGTTGAATGTCATCTGAAAACATGTGAACATAACAATGTCATCTGCAAACATGTGAACATAACAATGTTTGGCTAGTCGGGGAAGATCATTCACGTGTATCGGTCCAAGAATGCAACCCTGTGGCACCCCTGAAGGAACTGAGAGAAAAGACGATATCTGGTTTCAAACTGCTACACATTGCTGACGACCTATTAAATAGGAGTGCAAGAGTTTAACAGCGAGAGGAGAAAATCCGAAATCGTTTATAAGCTATTTACAGAGAACCAAGTGATCAACCGTGTCGAATGCTTTCGAGAAGTCCAGCAACGTTAAAAAAAAGTAGCACAGTTTGCATCCATGGCCCTTCGTATATCATCTACTACTAGTAAAAGTGCAGTTTTGCAACTCCTATTCGAACAAAATCCTGATTGGGGAGGACTTAAAAGTTTGTTACAATTTAGGTGCTCTTGCATTTGCTTTAGAATCGGCTTTTCGAATACTTTCGATAGAAATGGCAATAGGTCTGTATTCGGGGCTGGCACAATTGTATCGGGAGTACTTTAGCATTTTTCCATAAGCTCGGATACTTATAGGTGGTTATTATTGAGTTGAAGATGTAGGTTATGAATTTTAGAACTTGAGGGAGAAGAATTTTTAAAAATTTGGGATTTATTTCATCTATACCTGTTGCGTTCGATTTTATAGGCAATACATCCTCAACTATGACTTCGTCTGTAAAGTGAGTGAAACTAAAATATTTTTCAGTGGCACTTTCTTCACTAGTAAGGTGATGCACTGAACCGCGAAAACCAGTATTTGAATTTTGTGTTAATGGGACAGATACAGATACGAACTGAGAGCTTAGAAGGTTGCAATCTATGTCAGTTGGTGCCTGTAACCGTTGCTTACCATTTCCAAGCCCGCGTAATTTTTGCCAAAGATCTCTTCCAGACTTAATGTTAGGACTCAACAAATTTTCGTAGTAAGGCCGTTTTGCAGATTTAATACGGAGCAGTGGTAAATTACGAAGGGAACGATAAGTGTCATAGAATACATTCAATTTATACCAACGAATACTTGTGTTGGCATCACTCCTAAGCCATAGCGCCATCTGGCGGAAAAGAAGAAAGATATCTAATTTGACAGGAGGGACGCCTCAACTAGTCATTCCATTTTTGAACACCAGAGCGAGGAGACTAAATTTGAAGCCCTTCCCGATTTTGTTCCAGTTTTGTCTTTGTACAATTGTACTTGTAATATTCAAATAAATTGTCACATCGTTTATCACATTTACATTTTTTTATGGATTAATTTTGGGAACCTACAAAGGTCTCATTCGAATTATACGGCAAGTTGTTCCTGCTCATTTTCAACATTCTTCAAATTTATCCTATTCAAATTCCTGGAATCATGGCGCCACCAATTGCGCATGTAGACGAGACTAACGGTGTGTGTCCGATTTGCGGCAAGCAAGCGACCGAAGATGACATGGTGGAGTGTACTAAGTGCGTGCGTTGGATTCACTACATCTGCGCTCGCAGGGGGGATAGTGTCGCAGAAGATCCCACGTGGATATGTCCAGGGTGTAACCCAGACGACAACACTATTCTCCATCAAAAGGACGCACCACCGTCAAACTCCACACCAATGTCTAACAACGATCGTAGGAGCACCATCTTGGCGGCTCTAGAAAATTCTAGAGCACGTCTCATTGAATTAAACAGGGAAGCCGAACTTCTCAATCAATTATCACTGCTGGAAGAGGGTGCGGAACTACAACAACTACCAACGCCCATGGAGATGTCACCAAAACCTTCCCCAATAACAACATCACCAAAGGTTCAGGTTGTATCAGCAACCGCAGCAGCAGAAGCTGCCGACAACATTGAAGCTCCACCGCCCAGAAGACAACACCATACATCTCATACTCCAAGCCATCCAATTGGGGTAAGTACACCAATTTTAGATCCCATTGCATTAGCCACTCGTCACACGGTCGGAAAAGACCTACCATGTTTCGACGGGAAACCTGGCGACTGGGTACTTTTTTATACATCCTATATACAGTCGAACACCATGTGTTCGTTTCTACCCGGCGAAAATTTGCAAAGACTCCGGAGGGCAATAAAATATCCCGCCAGAAAATTCGTTGAGGGTCAACTTACAGATCCAAGGAATATACCCACGATTTTAAACACTTTGGAAAGGCTGTTCGGCAGACCAGAACTAGTCGTCAAGGACTTTATTGAGCAGGTTAGGGCTCTCCCTGCGCCCAGAGAAGCTAAGATGGACTCGATTGTCCAATACGCTGCTAGTATTTACGATCTAACTACACTGCTCAACAACGACGATGTCAGACTGCTGCCTTACCGCAACAATCCATATTTAGTTGAGGAAATTTTATCGCGGCTGCCGAACAGTATACAATTTAAATGGTCTGAGGCTGACGTCACCACGGGTGATGTGGTAGAATTCGGAAAATGGTTATATAATTTTGGGATGAAACTGTGCACTCGCGTACCATCTGCAAATGTAATACCTAAGCACACAGATAGAAAGCCTCCAGACAGCAACAAAAGAACAATAGCATTGCACAATGTAGCCATCACACGAAATTCAGAAATCCAGAATTGCGCCATCTGCAAAGGTTCTTGCGAGAAGTTGATCAAATGCGACAAATTCATGAACGCATCGGTGAATGAACGTTTCGATATGGTGAAAATAGCACGTCTCTGCTTCTGCTGCCTTAATCGCCACAAGGGCAAATGTTTCCGCCGCAAGCAATGTCAAATTGACCAATGCAAATGGTATCACCACCCAACTCTGCACAGACCCGTCAATCAAGTGAAAAATACAGATGATAGCGTAGAGAGCTTCACGCACATTAACAGCGAATCAGATACACGTTATAGGTATATTCCTATTCGTATTATATCTGGAGATGTCATAAAAGAAATATATGCCTTTTTGGATGAAGGTTCGTCCACAACATTGATATCCCAAGAACTTGCGGATGAACTAAACTTGCTCGGTGAAAAGAGTCCATTGCAGATCGGATGGACCGACGATTCGGTAATGCGCGTCGAGGAGCACTCGATGAGAATAACCTTACGAGTCCGTATCGGATCGCAATTAAAATTGATGAAAGCACGTACTGTATCCAAACTGGTACTGCCCACACAGTCACTGAATTACGAACGTTTAGCAGCTGCGCACAGACATCTAAGGGGACTCCCCATACAATCCTATCAAAGGGTTAAACCTGGCTTGTTAATTGGTTTGGACAACTGGCATCTCGCTGTTCCCACAAAGGCCCGTGAAGGTAAAGAATTCCATCCGATTGCTGTTAAATGTCGATTAGGGTGGACAATTTTTGCTATGAGCGAAAAATATTCTGAAAATCGAATCGAAGTAAATATTCACGATTGTCATACGTGCTGTCAAAAAGATGACGATCTGTTTGATTTAGTGAAGAAGTTTTACACAACTGACAGAGATGGAGTGCGGCCAAATATTACCTACATAGAATCAAAAGAAGATAAAAGGGCTCGCAATATAATGGAGAAAACCTTAAAACGAAGAGCTGATAGCCGTTTTGAAATTGGTCTGTTATGGAGAAGGGATGATGTATTCTTCCCGGAAAGTAAAAACGCTGCCACTATGAGACTTAAGAGTCTCGAACGGAGTTTACGAAGGAAACCAGAACACCTTGAAATACTCAATAAATTAATAAAAGAATACGAAACTAAAGGTTATATTCGTCGCCTCACACCAGATGAAGAAGGTTTTCCGGTAAATAAAGTTTTCTATGTTCCCATTTTCCTTCATCAAAGTCCAAACAAACCAAAAGTACGGCCTATATGGGATTTTGCAGCCGAGATAAATGGAATTTCCCTTAATTCTCTGTTATTGAGTGGTCCGGATTTAACCGCTTCACTCATTGGCGTTTTGTTCCGTTTCAGACAACGTAAGGTAGCAGTTGTGGCGGATATAAAGGAGATGTTCCACAGAGTGTGGATCATAGAGAATGACATACATGCTCAAAGATTTTTGTGGAGGTTTGGTGATATTGACGTTCAACCGATAGAATTTGTGATGCGAGTAATGTCTTTTGGCTCGACGTGTTCTCCGAGTTGTGCACAACTAGCGAAAAATACGAATGCAGAAGAGTTCATGGATAAATTTCCTGATGCGCACAATGCTATCGTTAAAAACCATTACGTGGATGATTGGCTACAAAGTTTTGACCACGAAGAAGAGGCGATCCGAATTGGTACAGAAGTTAAAGAAGTACATAGGCGTGGCGGCTTCGAGATTCGAAATTGGCGTTCAAATGAATTGAAGGTATCACGAGTGTTGGGCGGTGACGAGCACATTGAAAAGTTAAATTTACATCTGGAGGACTCTGCAGAGAAGGTGTTGGGGATGTTTTGGTGTCCCGCTTCAGATTGCTTCATGTTCCTGCTCAATCTCAACAAGGGTGGAAGAGAAATTCTTAGTGGCGAGAAGATCCCAACAAAACGCGAGCTACTCCGAGTGCTAATGAGTATTTATGATCCCTTAGGACTAATTGCTAACTACGTAGTGCGGTTCAAAATATTAATGCAAGATGTATGGAGGTCAAAGATAGATTGGGATGATCCTATCACTGCAGACCAGAACACAACTTTTCAGCAATGCATTAAATTATTTCCTAAGTTGAAAGTATTAAAGATTCCGCGCTGTCATCTAATCGGAATTAGCAATTACTCTAATGTTGATGTACAGCTTCACACTTTTGTGGACGCTTCAGAGGTGGCTGAAGCAGCTGTTTGTTATTTTCGCATAGAGCGCGATGGCGTTGTAAGATGCTCACTCGTGGCGGCAAAGACTCACGTAGCCCCTTTGAAATTAACATCAATTCCTGACCTTGAATTGGAAAGTGCTGTTCTTGGAGCAAGACTTGCAGAAACAGTCAAGAAACATCATGAATTCATGGTGCGAAAGTGCATTTATTGGACCGATTCAAAAGTGAGCCTGGATAGGATCCGAATGATTGATCTGCGAAAGAAAAAGAAGTTTGTCGCCTTCCGGGTTGCCGAAATTCAGGATCTAACTAATCCAATGCACTGGCGGTACGTACCATCTCGAGATAATGTAGCGGACGACGCAACCAAGTGGGCAAAAATCCCGAACCTGGAGATTGATGAGCGATGGTACATTGGTCCAAGCTTTCTCTATGATGTAGAAAGTCAATGGCCTGCGCAAGATAAACACGAGTCGAATGCTGAAGAAAATCCTTTGGGAGCGTATCCCAATTTTCATTTGGTAGGTGAGTTGTTAATAAAACTTGAAAGATTTTCCTCTTTACAGAAGCTGAGGAAGACCGTTGCCATTTTATACAGTCTCCGATATCCTGATCCCGTAATGCAATTTCAACGAGCTGATGCCTATTTACACAGGATAGTTCAACGTGTTTTTGTCGATGAAATTGCAGCACTGGACTCGGGAAACTCCGCCAAAATAAATTCAGTCTTGAGGAAGAGCCCCCTACGTGATCGAAGTCCATATTTAGACCAAGATGGTGTTCTGAGGGTCGGAGGCCGGATAGATAAAGCAGAGTATGTCCCACTATCTGTAAGGAGACCAGTCATCCTCCCGAGATCCAGCCATTTCACGCTCTTAGTTGTCCGGGGATGTCACGAGAAGTATCAACATGCCTTTCATGAAACGGTCATCAATGAAGTGAGACAACAATATGACATTCCAGGTCTCAGATCTTTGCTTAATAAAATAAAGCACAGCTGTGTCATTTGCCAAGTACGTTCTCCAAAAATCGTCGAGCCGAAGATGGGTGATCTACCTTATGGGAGATTAGCAGCGTACGAACCGCCATTTACCTATACTGGTATGGACTTCCTGGGACCGGTATTGGTGCCAATACGACGATCAAAAGAAAAACGTTGGATGGTACTCTTCACATGTTTGACGACTCGTGCCATACATGTAGAAGTTGCTGCTAGCCTGGACACTGATAGTTGCGTGATGTGCCTCCGAATTTTTATGAATCTACGTGGTCAGCCTAGGGAAATAAGGACTGACAGAGGAACCAACTTTATTGCCACCGAAAGATTGTTGCGTGAAGAATTCAAACGCGTGAACCTTAAAGGCGTTGCTAGAAATTTCGAGGGATCTGCCATTAAGTGGATCTTCAACCCCCCAGGAGCACCTCACATGGGCGGTGCATGGGAACGCATGGTGAGAACTTTCAAGATGGCCTTTTATCCGGCCCTCCCGACATATAATATCAATGACTGGGTGCTGAGGGCGTGCATAGCAGAAGCAATCTTCATAGTGAACTCCAGGCCACTGACTCACATTCCTATTGAACCTGGGTCCTCTGAAGTTCTAACCCCAAACCATTTTTTGATAGGGAGCAGCAACGGAGTAAAATCAATTGGCAGTATTCCAGACAACACCCGTCTGTGCACTAAGGGCTATATCACTTCGCAAATGTTTCGGAATAGGCTTTGGAAGCTATGGGTCGAGGGTTGCCTTCCAGAATTGGTAAGAAGAACAAAAAATTTTCTCCCAGTAGATCCGATGAAACCTGGGGACCTTGTCGTAGTGTGCGACTCAACGCTTCCGTCCAACACCTGGCCAAAAGGGGTGGTAAAGACAGTATTCCCTGGAAAGGATGGGCAGGTACGATCAGCGGTAGTTAGTACAAGACACGGAGAGTATCACAGGCCTGTGTCGAAGTTGGCGCTTGTAAATATAAAACGTGGTGAGACAACTATAGAACCCGAATCCAGTAGTGTCTCACGGGGTGGGGAAAATGTTGGCATCACTCCTAAGCCATAGCGCCATCTGGCGGAAAAGAAGAAAGATATCTAATTTGACAGGAGGGACGCCTCAACTAGTCATTCCATTTTTGAACACCAGAGCGAGGAGACTAAATTTGAAGCCCTTCCCGATTTTGTTCCAGTTTTGTCTTTGTACAATTGTACTTGTAATATTCAAATAAATTGTCACATCGTTTATCACATTTACATTTTTTTATGGATTAATTTTGGGAACCTACAAAGGTCTCATTCGAATTATACGGCAAGTTGTTCCTGCTCATTTTCAACAACTTGGTATACTTTAGTGGGACATGTCGATCAAAAAGTGCTTTTAAATTTTCTTGCAGAAACGCTGCCTGCTGGTTTATTTATTTATTTATTTGTAAATTGGAAGCATACACTTTAAGATTAAATCATTATCTTATATGTTAGTGACGCCTAGAATTAATTAAAATATTAAACACTGGTTTACGGAAAACATATAGTAAATTTGTTCCCAGTGTATAAAAGCGACTTCACTTCGTAGATTTTCATGTTGCATATTTTTAAAATCCCTGTAGCTTATGGGAGTTTCTACTGAATCAATTTGTACATCATAGGTCAAGTATATCCGGCCATGTTTCGATAAATCCGCCGCCGATAATTGACTATTAAGTAGGCCTTTATCAGTATCGTTGACAAAGAAAACGCCGAGAAGAGAAGGGGATTAGTTTTTTTGAAAATGAGTTGCTATCGACACATTAACAGGTGTCAGGACCATACTCCTGAAGTTGTCAATCAGCTGGGCGGAACAAAGGGTATTTAAAAAATTGCAGTTTATATCACCACAGACTACAATATTAGGCGCATTACAGGAAATCCTTTCTAAGGTGCTCATGACAGGTGAAATGTCTATATTTTTGTTTCGTCTATATATCACTCTAAGAAGCATACTCACAAGACCACACGTACTCTCAAGGAACAAATACTCGGAAGAACATTTGGCATCCGATATGCAGACTTCTTGGTAATCTATTCCATTGCGCAAATGGCCGTAGTGGCCAACTCGACTAATCCTGTCACCACGAATAAGTGCCATGCGAGGAAATTTAGAGGAAAACCAAGTCTCAGTTATACAAACAACGTCCACCTGAGAGTTAATGAACAACCATCTAAATTCATCCAATTTCGGACTCAGATTTTGGGCATTGAGATGGCATATACTCGTATGTAAGCCCTTTTTCCACGAAGATTCGAAACAAATTCGCATCCATTCCATTCAGACTGAACTCACCACTATAAACAGCTGATTCCATTGATAAATAATTTAATGAAATCGAATGTCAGACCATCAAAAACACAAACAAACATAATAATATACAAACATACAATAGAATGTAAAAATGAAAAAAAAAAAAAATATAAAAAAGTAAACTCTGGCCTCTGGTCAGAAATTCTTTTCTCTCCAGGACATCACAATGCTTCTTTATCTCAGACACCCCCCTCTTAACTACGTTGTCCACAGTGAACTCAATATGATCTATGTCAAATTGGATATGGTCAAGCTGGTATTGTTGATGTGTTTAGTTAATTGCTCTTCGATGGCATGAACCTTAAGCAACAATTCATTCCGAATTTTGTGCATTTCTTCCTTGAAGGTTGCGATTAGAGATTCGGTTTGTTTTGCTAATTCTACATGAAGAGTTTTCTGAGATATTTGGTGAGCGTAGATCCGTTTCTGGAGCGGTTGCGGTGGAAGAGGTTTCGATCACTTGTTTCTTCTGTTTAACCTGCTTTTTATCAGAAACTTCCGCTTTACCTATGGGTGAGTTGGTTATGGGCGAATTCGGTTTCGGTGGCGCTGGAAGTTGCTGTTGGTCGCGAGCTGGGTTTGACCTGGTGCTAATCGGGAACGAAGATGACATCATGCAAGTATTATAGGTATATATGTTTGTATGTAAGCAAAGGCGGCAAACTACGATGTGTAAATTAATATTATTGTTAGAATTTATTTATTCAGGATGAAGAAACTCTAGCTATTTGGACAAAATACTAGCACTACTGTTTGTACCCGCACAATAATTATAGTAAGCTTACAAATGCACGAGTTTAAACTACTTTTGCCGGAGAGATAAAAAAGACGTCTATTCACTCTCGAACATATCACTATATTCTAGTATCTTGTTTAATAAGGACGCAAGGTGTGATCAGATTCGGATTCGAGTGTATTACCTTAAAAGTCTATATGAATAATGAGTTGACCGTATCTAAGCTCCCTGTCAATCAGACTCTGATCTTTGAGTATCAATTACTTTCCGTTTATAGAATAGCATAAATTCAGAGCGGTTACGATGCAGTCCATGTCTAACACCGATGATGAGAGCTTGTTAAAATTAAGCAAGATTACCTCAAAAAATTGTTTTTTTCTTAATGAAGGCGAACTTTTTGGTTTGCGCTTGGAATTAGAAAACCTAATAAGTAACACCGTGGTGTGGTTTTTCTTTCAAATTGTAGTACAAATAAGTCCTGTTAAAGCTTCGATTTCCCTACTTTTGTTTCTATTTGAAGGCAGAGAAAACGTTGTCGTGGTAGAAACTCAACCCTCTTGGACATTACTCATTGTTTTCAGACCACCGATACTTCTAGTTCAGTCTAGACCATGTCCTATCTTAGCTTTTAGGAATAATCGGAAAAACAAATTGAGAGAAATTCAGAGAAATATTTAAGCAATTAACCACTTCTAAGGTCTTAAGTCTTCTTTAGGACGTATATCAGTTATTAATTTAATTTCGTGTGTGAGGAGGGTGTGATGGTTACAGAAGTGTTCCACAAATTGGGGCAATCAGTGAAAAGCGGTTTTTGGAGGGGCCAAAATCTGCAAAACTTAGCTATCTATGTTAGTTTATTTTTGACCACTACTAGCTCAAACAGAGACGATGTTTCTAGTTAAGGCAAACCTTAACTTTTTTGGATGTCCGCATTAGCATGCAGCTGATGCGAAACCAAAAACCCATACAAAAATGAACCATGAAATCGTAAAGGAAAAATTTCGTTGTACTTTACGTTTTGTAGTACACTGTTTCGCAACAAAATGATGCTCAAGTGGATAATGATACTAGAATAGTAGTCTCCACTCTTTGTTTAGCAGAGCAACGGAAAGTTTTTTTTTAATTAAAATAGATGCAATGACTCCACTTTCTTTGTCACTTGGTTGAACACTCCGTTAAATAATTTTCCGCTCTCATTTCGTTTCGTTTCGCATCAGCTGCATACCAGGCTTTAACAGTGATGAATTTCATAATATAACTTAAAAGGCTAAGGCTATGATTTTTTGAGTTAGGGGTTGTACATCTTTTCATCAGCTTTCAAGTTTTGCATCATCTAGTAAAAGTGCCTAACCCTATGTGTAAGCAGATGGGCATCGTCAGCGTAGTACAGATGTTTTAATTTAGATGTCATTACCAAGTACATTCCCTTGCTTTCTCAACTCCTTGATTTTCGTTCAAATGATTGACGTACCCAACTGATCTTTTGATAGCTATTGTTGTTTCGGTCCCCATGTTGTATATACCCCTCACTTCTTTGAGCGCAGCGTTCCGTTTACTCGGAATCTGGAATCTGAATAGTAAAATTACGGTTTTAAAGGCCTATTTTGTGAAACTGGTTCTAGCAGTTTTGTTTTGCTTACCCCAAAAATATCTATAACTTACCGCTTACAATTCCAAAACATTTGGAATAGTCACAGTTTTAACTGTACGATTCGGTTGTCTGTGGTCAATAGTTGCCCTTTTTACCACATGTAGCTTGCATATAGCTTTTTACACTTCGCAAACAATTTAAGAGAAGTCGTGCACAGGGTTAACGTTTTTATATGAACGCAAACCCATCGAAAGATGTTAAATCTAGTCACTGACATAAAAATAAACTGTTTCTGAGGATTATTCACAGGTGATTCGGCTCGTGGGATAAGCTCCCTGAACGGGTTCCTCTGTAAAATTAAGGTGCATCTGCAGATTGATGCAAAAATTGTCTCTATAATATTTTTAATGAGGACGAGATTTTGTGTCCCGTGTTTCATTGTAATTTGTTGCACAGCATTAAAACTTAATAAATAAAAAAATTAATAATTAAAAGAAAACTTACAAAATAAAGTGTTTTTTCCATCTAAATACATCAAGTTACATCAAGTATCAGGTAGTATTTTGGAAACCTGCTAAACTCCTGAACAATAGAAAATGTACAAAATTGTAATAGATCTTTATGGTGTATATACCCAATAAATGCGCACGAACACAACCATTTTAGTCGCGGCCATATGCTGTCAAAGCGAAATTAAATTTTTCGGCGTTTTTTTTTACGTAAAGCGCAGTGTATTTTCATTAATTGCGAACTTTATTTAACTTCAAATAAAAAAGGGTTATATTGAAAAAATGTCTTTTAGTGGTCAATCAAATCCACCATGGCAAAGAAACTCAATGAATAGCTCGATGCAAGGTACTAAATTACCAAAACGAAAAATGCTGCAAGCGGTCATTTTCTTTTCTTTTTTTTTCCTTATTCTCTCTAATTTTTAATATGTGTTTCTAATTTCTCAGGCATGGGTGGATTTCATCAGAGTTCCCAAATGTACATGAATCAACCATCAAGTCAGCAAAGTCAAAGCATGCAATATAATCAAATGGGAAGTGGTAATGTAAATCAAATGGCCAGCAATCAAGTGTATCAGCAAGGTGTTTCGTATCCATCTAGAACGGGATTGAATCCGGTTGCCTTTCCTAATTCCGGATCGGGATCTGGTCAGAGTCAACAAAGTGTACATGGACAGAGTCGACAGAATTACAATTCCATGGGAACTGTTACGAAGATAAGTAACGATTGTGGCTTGGTCAATGATGAGGTGCTATTCTACAAGAATATATGCAAGGGCGTTGTACCCAAAGTTGGAGATCGTGTTCTATTTGAATCGACCTACAGTCCGAATGCTCAGTTTAAATGGAATGCAACGCGGGTCCAATTGGTGTCACAGGCATCAGCTTCGGTAAATCAAGCACCACCACCACCACTTATGTCGCAGGGTATGAAGTCGTCTGGTTATAATGCAGTGCCGCCACCGAATGAGTATCGAAACTTGAACAGTCAAAGGCGTTCTCCAGGCGGCGGTAGACGAGGCGGTTCTCCTGGTAATGATCGACATTCAAATCGTGATCGAAAGGATCGCGGCCGTGGTCGGGATGAACGTAATGATGTAAGTTCTTGGAAATGCCGTTCACTTATGATGTCACCAAGTGTAACAGATAAAATTTTAATCAAAATGTAAACACGTGTATTCACTAGTATGTATGTATGTCCGTTGCTGTGGGGTTATTGTGCAGCAGTGATAATGATGACAAACAATCCCCATTTATCGTAACATGCTCTATGTTTTTATGGTTTCTTTTTATTTGTTTTTGCTTGTTTTTCTGTAGTTGTTGCTTCACTTTGAAGATGAATGATTAAAGACTTCCATTTATTTTGTATTTTGTATTTTTCTTTTTTGAAGTTTGAAAGTGATCGCAAGAGACGCCGCGATGATAGTCCAAGGAATCGTGATCGCGATAGGCGTGACCAAGACAAGCGCGATGTAAGTTTGGATAAGAAAGATCGTGATCGAAGTCCAGTTCGTCGTCAATCGCCGAAGAGGAGAAAAAATAGAGCAATTCCTCGTTATGTGGTTCAAATTCCGAAGACTCTACTAACATTGTAAGTAATTGATATAAACCTCTCTCTAAATGTATTGTACTTCTATTGTATTTTCCATTGTAGTAAAAGCGGTGGTGTACATGAAATCAAGAGACGTTATTCCAATCTATATATTCCATCGGACTTCTTCCACAGCCAAGTGAAATGGTCGGAAACATTTACTCCCGATAATCCATTCCCAATGCGTAGACCGTGCTTATTTCATATAATGCACAAAGCTGTTGAGCCATTAAAAGATAAAAGGATTCTCAACGAACCAGAAGACGCTGATTATCTGTTCTCAGCTAAAGTTATGCTACTCGGATGTCCGCCAATTGCTGAAATCTATCAGAAATGTTTTAATCAAGATGAAAACGAAGAGTGCCACAATTGTGTGCATCCATCGCGTTTGATTAGTTTCTTGGTTGGTACTAGAGCTCGCAATGAACCAATGGCTATCGGTGGACCATGGAGTCCATCTTTGGATGGTGAAAATCCAGAAAAAGATCCGGCAGTTCTTATTCGAACTGCAATAAGAACGTGCTTATCATTGACTGGAATTGATTTATCGAATTGTACTCAATGGTATGTTTGTTTGTTTATTTATTTACTCTTTTTTTTTCTTTTTATATATTTACTTTTTGAAAGAATTTTTTTACGAATAATAAGAATTTATAAGTAAGCAATGTTTACTGATGAAATGGAAGAGATGATTCCAAAGCACCATAAAGATTTTTTTTAGTTTTTTAACATTGCGCGATAAATTACTAAAAAAACAAAAAACAAATGCATTTGTCTTGCTTTAGGTTCGATGTGGTTGCTTTACATTTAAATCTAAATTACTTAATCGGAAATTCTTTTTCTCTACAAAGTAGAAAGCAAAACAAATTAATTCTCGCCTGGCAGTGAAATCGATTGCTATACATTTCATCGGGAGTCGTGTAGTTCGGCGAATGTCAAATGTTTGCCTAAAACCTAAGCCGCAAGCAGTGATAGAAATTACATTCTTTTCTACTATCCATGCTTGCGACAAGACTGAGCCAACCTAATCTTCTGTCGTATATTTTTCCTCTATTAGGTCGCTACCATTGCAGAGTTTTAGGTTAAGAGGTAGTCATGCATAACCGAGTTTTTTTTCCGAGTTGTCGCGCGCTTATATGGTAATACTGGATGAGTTCAATTTCAATTTCGTTTAACAGATTATGCAAATTGAAAAGCACATCTCGATTCTTGAGAAATTAATACGAATTGAGCGTGTGTCTGTCTCTGTGTTTATTTTTTCTTCTAAAAGCGATAATTGATTTTTGTCCGTTTCAAGCCACTTGTACAGTTGCTCGTACAGATTTGAGAAGGTATCTTTGTACAAATATAGGCGTTGCAAGATCTAAAAAAACAATTATGAGCAAAATGTTTACTAGAACATTTGAATAATTTTTGACCGGTCGTAGACCCTCTGAAAGGCTGTCGAGTGATCTTCTGGAATGTCACTCAGTAGCACCCCACTCACATTGAGTTGAATAACTTTCACGCCATCAGAACGGTCTCCTTCCATGGCAATATTTTTAGGAATAGCAAAAAAGTTAGACGTACGGCGAGTATGGCGGACGATTGAACACAGACACTGATTGCAAGAGTAATAAATGCTAGAAAATTCCAATCTATTTAAAAAATATATTTCTTAATAATATCTAAGAAAACGGGTAATGTCTTTCGATTACTCTTTTTATAAATATAACTTTTTCCAGCAATGAATAATAATCATCGTATATCCAAGTAAATTTATATTAATTCTATAACACTTTTTGTAACTCCCCATCAACAGATTCAATATTTATTAATCGTAAATTGCTCGGTACATTCAACTCTTGTCATTTGGACGATCGATTGTACATAACTATTTCATATTTATAAAACAATGAATTGTAATATCAAGGTTTTGTATAGTAAAGTTAATAATTAATAATAATAATAATAATAATCGTGCAGGAAGAAACAGTTGCCCGTTCTGTACAATTCCGGGTGCACGCGCCGTATCCGTTTCAAAAGACGATCAAGTACTTCTTATAAAATATTGCGTTTACTGTTCGATCGATAGGGACGACTTCTTTATGAATTATGAATGAATATACAAGAGATTACATTCCAAGTAGGAGGCATTTAGAATGGTAGGAATGATATAACATAAGGGACATTATTAAAAAACAAACGACGTAACGCAAATTTTAAAAACTTCTTTTGCACATTTCCGATACTACGTATATCTGTAACAGATAAAGGACCCCAGACAACACAAGCATACTAAATGACAGGATGCACAGTGCTGCAATACAATGCCTTAATAGTATATGGATTTTTAAAATCTGATTAGTTCCTTTTAACAAAACCCTAAAAGAGAGTTCCCCTTGTTAACTATGTCATTAATATACAAGTGATAAGTTAACTTGCTATCAAACTATTTAATAGATAATGTGGAGGTCTATTATAGCTCATGCAAGAAAGGGGTGGCCGTGGTGTAGTGGTACTAACAATCACTTCTCACTCGGAGAGTCAAGGTTCGAATCCTAACCATGACAAGTTTTTCATTTGTAATTGGAATTCAGTCAGAAAAATTCTGCGTGTGAAGGCATAAAACTGACATGTAAATTTGGCTGTTGCAGAGTTTTCAAGCACAAAAAACAAGTGTGAATTATAACCTTCGAATCAGTCTGAGTGAAGAAAAAACTCTCCGTCCTGTTTGGACTCTTACCCCTGGAGACCTAATATCGAAACCAAATACACCTGAGTTTCAAACTAGTACAAAACAATTTTCCTTTCAATTCCTTCTACCTTTCCGCCCGCGCCCTTGCAACAGTAAAATGATATCTAACCCCTTAGGCGCGCGTAAATTATATAAAAAAAAAACTTGTCTATATTTAACCTTAGGTCGTTTAATTTGCACCACTTAGTGAAACAATTTAGATCTTCTTGTAACAAAAAAGAGTCGTTTAGGCAAGAGCAATGCTTTAATAAGTTTGGCAAATCATTGATAAAAAGTAAGAATAGCGTTGGACCTAAACGGCTGCCTTCTGGAACACCACAACTGACTAAAATTTCCTTACAAAATTAGTCTCCAATAACAACATATGTATTGCTTTCTGTCATGCAAATAGGATTTAAACCATTGCAGCAACGAACCATAAAAGCTATATGCAGTTGCAGTTAATTTATTTAAAAGAATAGTCAAGTTAACTTTGCTAAAAGCTTTAACAAAATCTGTATAAATCACATCGACTTGTTTATAGGTTTCCAAGGAATAAATTCAGAAATTTGTAAATTCCACAAAGTTCGAGACAGTTAATCTACCCTTCCAAAATCCATGTTGGTATTTACTAACATGTTGTTTAATTGTAAAGGTAATTTTGTCCTTTACAAGACTATCTAAAAGTTTGGGAATAATTGAAAGTTTGGTAATCGCCCTGTAGTTAGATACGAGATGTCTAGTACCAGATTTATAACTGGTTCTATTGTGGAAACATTCCACTCATCAAGAAAAATTCTATTAGAGAGGGATTCATTAAATAATTGTAATAAAGGGAAACTAAGTGAACTGGAGCAGTGACGTAAAGCTATTGGAAAAAACCCCAAAATGTCTGGTTTCTTTACGATTTCTAAATTACATAGGACAGACTCAACAACTTAACTATTGTATTCAGCAGCAGTTATCTGCTTAGTGGTGGACAGAGGGTAACCTTTTAGGTAAAATATGTACGCGGAGGATAAGTACTCCGCGAAGTAGTTTATACGTATAAGTCAGCGTGAAACCGACATAACTGAGAGTTCCAAAGTAACTATCAAAGATGTAATTTTATCTTCAGAAAATCGTATTCACTTTTGTCTTTGAGCCGCGAATTTTAATAGTCCGCCCTTAGTTGGCACTACACCAATATAAAAACCACGATTCCATGTAATAATCATAAAAAATGATCGTCTCAATCGGTCTCATTCAGTGAAGTCTTGACAACCATTCACGTTGTTTTTAGTCTTCTGTTAGCGTGTGTGAAGCAAACTTCCCACAAAGCTTTTTTATGCCAAAAAGCATCATGTAAAATGCTGTAAAAGCGTCCTTCACTAATATTAATTTGTTAAGACAACATTTTCACCGTGGATTGTGGATTACAAGACAGAGCGAGCCGCACTCGTTCAACATTCTCGTCTGTAATGAATGTGGAAAGGCGCTTCCCCCTTGGATCGTCTTCTAACCATGCAGTTTTCAACATTTGAAACGTTTCCGTGGCCGTTTTATCCAAATTAAAATAAGAAACGTGACACGACAAAACAAACGCATGAATTATACTTCAATCAAATACTAAATTAAGTGCTACTTGTACATTTTATAAACGTATTAAGCGCTATGGCTTCATCGGCTGTTTTTGATGAAGCTCATCCTGTTCTTTTGGGACACTCTTTCGCCTGAATATTTTGCTGTTTATCGGCGTACACCATCGAGTTTGCGTAGAAGTATGGCGAATGGCGTCAAATTACACGATCCAACTTGTACATTTTACGATATAATGTTGTCGTTGAATCGATATCTGAGTAAGTCAATAGTTTAATAGTCAACATGGCATGTAGCGCGGTCTTGCTTCAGACAGATATCGTCTTGATCAATGTAATTATGTCCTTTGATTGAAAGAAGTTTTGAAAAAAAGAAAACCACCCCAAACTCATACTCGAATTATGTGCCCATATTACGAGTATTTCTTCCAGTCTTCAGCAAAATTTTCCATTAACTTTTCAAAGATTTATTTTAGCGAATTTTAAGTTGCGTGTCTAAGTTTTATTTTATTATCCCAGTCGACTTGAATTTTAGGAAGATGGACTGAAGATGCACTACTGCAGTTTTGCTCTCATGTTATGTCAAACCTCGAATAGAACATATGCAAGGCTAGATTATTCATTGACATCAGCAAAGCCTTCGATATGCTGCTTAACTATAAGTTTTTGTTGAGGAAATTGGAAAAAGGTGGATTTCGTAGATTAAATATTGATTGGTGTAAGGTGTATCTTCAAAATAAGTCTCAGAGAGTAAAGTTAGATTAGTAAAAGGGGTGAACTTGAATTTGGATGTACCCCAAGGCTCTGTTTTAGGATTAAAGTGACCTACGGTGTGTTTTTTTTTTGCTATGATTATAACAGCCGCTGTTATATATACATATATATATTGCTACAGATTCAGCAAAGCTTTCAACGGAATTTCGCACAAAGATTTCCTTCTCACACAAAAGTCTCTTGGTTTTCAATCTGAAAGTGTACGATGTTTGATTTGCTGTACAGTTGCGGACATAGAAATCCGGGCGAGGTAAACAAGTTGCATTAAGTGGAATATTTTTGGGGATTTATCTAATAATCAGAATTCGTCTTCAGGAAACGTTTATCATATAGTATAAATATTTTAAATATTTATTCGGTCCGGCATTGAAGCAACTAATGTCTGCAAGGCATCCAATTGAATTTCGTCATATCACACTTTCAATGAATTCATGCAAATCAGTTATTGATCGTAGTCTCTTCTTTGATAGCTGAACCTTTATGGTATGGTACATAACCACAGATTCTCAATCGAGTTCAGGCCAGGGCTCTTCACAGGCTATTTTAATGTCGCAGCTTCTTTCGGTTAGAAATTGTTTAACCTGAAATGATAAAAGGGGTTTACAATAATAGAATTTTACGATTGTTTTGGCTACATTGTAGGGAAGATAATAAAGGCGTAGAAATATATTGAAATGACGGTAGCAAATTCTTTTCGAATGTTCTTTTATATTTTGTTGCGTTCACCGTTCCATTTATTAGAACCAGCCTTCATGTTTCACGGTTGTTGTATTGCATCCTTAATTTCTTGATCGTTTTCCAGTCGTTTGTATTCTGTTAAATTTTGACTCGTCTGAGAAGATTACATTTTTCCAATCCGTTATGGTCCAATTTTTGTGATCTCTCAGCCACTGGAGACGTTTTTGGCGCATTTGTTTGTTTAAAAGTGGTTTTGTCGTAGGTCTTCTTGCACACAAACCGAATTCTAGAAACTTTCGTCTTACAGTCCGTGAGCTGATTTCTGATCCGCCAGCTTCTACGAACTTTTCACTCTTCTTTCCTTCCCTTCCTATTCAGCTGATTTAAATTAGTTCTATAGGCTTATTCTTTTTAACAACAGACCTTCAGTTCTGGTGGGTTTTTTACTACGTCCCGGTCCTGTTTTTCTTTCAAATAAGCGGGTTGACTCGGTTTTTTCTATGAATTTATCCACTGGTGACTTGCTGAATCTGACATTTTATGCAAAGTTCTTAAAGTTAACTGCGGTTTCCCAAGATAATAAAAGTATAAAACCCATTAAAACGTTTTTTCCGACTGTCCAGATTCCCGTATCTGCAACTATATCTTTACACCGCGACTTCACGATACATTGCTGGTGGTAAGAAAATTTTCTGTTTCCAGACAAGAAATATTTCAAGAAATAAATGTCTGATTTTTATTCAAGACATCTCCTGAAATTTTTTTGACAGCGCTTGTCAGTTTGACTTCGGAATTTGGAAAAAAATAAATAAATAATAAAATAACAACGTGTGGCGAATTTTATACACCACAATGTTATCAGTTGGTAAAAAAGAACAAGAAATCTACATCTGCGCCGTCATTTTTCTACTATAATGTAGTTGCTTACCAACCATCTTACACTCACAGAATGAAATGGCATGCAATAATTTGCCCACCTAAGTTAAAAGAAAAAATATCAGACGAAATGTTTGAAATTTAGTCTGACATGATTGTGTTTCGTGGAGACGCGGTGTTATATGCAGTTGACATCAACATCTTTCGTCTGCCTTTGACTATCTTCCGCTGCAATAAGACCTAAACCGGTTATCCACTTGGTGCTGGAAAAAAATCCTCGACGTCAACAAACTAATCTTTTACTTTATTTACAATGAACCTGTCCCCGTAGTAACAGAAATGTGTGATTTAGGTTTCTTCTGGGACAACGAACTCAACTTTCGTACTCTGTAGATAGTATCATAATAAAAGCCGCCCTCTGTTTCGTCACATGTCACCAAATTCTCGAACATGCCAGTTAAGTCTGGTTGTCTTATTACATCACATATATGTATATTACGCGTGGAATCCTCACAGGGAAGATTTATCCATTTCGTGTTATGGGGACTCCTTTGTCACTGATAGTTTCAAGTTTCCACTATTTTTTGATCGGCTGAAACTGACAGACTTAGAACCCTTATTACACCATACCATATACAATACCATACTTTTGATACCATTTTTTGTTCACCAGCTTTTAAGTGGTAATATCTAAGATATCTAATATCTAAGAATTATATATACCATGAACCTAGTTCAGAATGCTACGTGAAGGCAGCTCTATTCAACTCATCTTTGACTATCACTTAGCACACGGTCCCTCAAAGAGGAGCTATCTGTATTCTTGCTATGCCACTATTACCCCGTAGCACTAAGCAATATTGTTAGGTTTTAATTTAAGTGTTCAAGTTTATGCTTGTATTAGCTGCAATAAATAAAACAATTGTCGGTAAGATGACTCCCCCAAAAGGTATTAGCACCCTGTCTTCTTCTATGGAGTTGAATTTAATAACATTTACTGAGTCAACAACCTCCATATTAGTAACTATTTCAAATTCTTCTAGAGTTGCATCGACTTGTACTAATTTGGGACACAGGGTGGGTGAATTTTACTACATTATGAAACCCAAATTGGGTTTGTTGAGGAACGTTCTTTGCGATTCTGCAAAATGGGCCGAGCTATATGAAGAGTCTCAATATCTTGTTGAAAAACTTTTTCAGTATCTTTAAGTAACGTTCGCCATTGAACGTTTTCTTCGACAAAGTAAGGCAGCTTGAAAAATTGCACACTACACTGTGTATCAAGCTGGATGTAACTCCCTCTCAACGAGCATATTTGGGTTTCTGTACCTCCATATTAAACAATTTTGTTTGTTAACATTACCGTTTAGGTTAAAATTAATTAGAATGACTTAACGCTTTCCAATCCAATTGATGATGCAGAATATAATATGCAGAATATAGAAAAAAAGATTTTAATCTTACGAGGATGAAATTTTTTCACGTTGAAATTTATTAATTATAATCGATATTGTCGCCTTCACGGTAATCCCCTTTGACTGCAATGCACTTGTGTAAGTGTTTGACCCAGTCCCTGATGCATATCTGGACTCGATGCTCGGTCGGGCCTTCAGTGCGCTCAGCGCTTTTCCACGATTTTCACTTGACTGTGAAAACATGTTCCCCGAAGAGGAATTTTCAGTCGGCCGCAAAACAAAAAGTCACACGTTACCAGATCAGGTAAGTGTTGTTTTTGGCAAATAATGGCACGCATAGTCAATGTATTGTGAGATCGGACGTTATCGTGTTCTAAAATGCACCAATTGTTTCCACAATTTAGGCCTTTTTTGGGAACTGCATTTTTCATAACATCCAAATAATACACCTCATTGTCCATTGTCTTGGCTCATTTGGAACACGCTATTCACTCGCTTAATGTTTGGTTTGTGTGTCGTGGTCATAAGCCACGTCTCGTCACCAGTACAAATACATTTGACGAATGTTTGGTCGGAAAGCATGTGTTTTACAAAGTCACGCTTATTTTTTGCAGTAAATTCAAGAACTTCGTCACCAGCTTTGCAGGGACACGTCTCAATCACAATTGATTGGTTAAAATGCCGTGAACGAATCCAATTGGGATGGTCAATTTGCGGTCTATGACCAGGAAAATATTTGATTTCATCGATGTGTTTCTAAGTCGTGGATGTCGATGGTATGCCAGAATGGTCGTCATTATCGGCGGTTTCACGGCAACTTATAAAGCGTGTATACCAAACATAAAACACTGTTTATTTTAGAGCATCGTCCCCGAAACATTTCTCAACATTCTCACTGTTTTGTGTCGTTAATTTCATGCAAATTTATTGCTCAGTTTTTGTGTACATTTCAAAAATCGCCGAAAAGAAAAGCAATCGATGTCAACACAACGTTGTACCTTTCACAATTACATGCTATAATTCTGATAAGTTGCTTGTTATCGATAACAAATGTTGAGTGCTGAGAATCTGAACCTGAAGAAGTAAAATGTGTTTTAGTCTTTTAATTGTTGCAATGTTAAAATTAAAAAGAAAAGAAAAGAAGAAAGCAACCCAATGGGGTTGAAATAGTGCTTGGAATTGTACTGTTTTGAATCATATAACTTAATATTCATGTTTACAACCGATTGAATATACAATACATTGTAATTTCATATACTGTTAGGATAATGCTTTAAGAATTTTAACAAATACAATACCAACATAAAGCAATTTTGTTTTTAAGTAGATAATAATTATTTAAATGTGATGGAAAATATGCTAAAATAAAATCAAAAAATGGGTTGCTTGGTTGATCACATGTTTAGGTACCGCTTCGTGGAGCTCTACTATCATCGTGCTGATTACACAAGCAAAGGAAAGCAAATACCGTCGCGGGTGGAAACTGTTGTCATATATCTCCCAGATATACATTCTTTAATGCCAACCAAGCCTGAATGGGAAACAATTGCTGTCGATTACAAAACCGCTGCAACAAATCATCTGAATCGTATTAAAACTCCTGCTGCTGCTGTTGCTCCTGTTGCTGCTGCTGCTCAACAACAATCAACAGCTGCTACCACCACAACACCGTCAGAGGCGAAAACATCACAAGCTGGAACTGGTGAAGCAGCTGCTGCCACTGGTGCCGCTGCTGCCACTACTCCTGCTGCTGATTCTGCAACATCGTTGGCAAATTTAGGTGGAGAAGACGAAGACAAAGCGCAAGATGAACCTGGAAATGAAAAGGCATTCTACCTCTTTATTTTTTTTTTTGTATAAAATCATTTTGCAATTGCATAGATTTAGATTTTCTTTATTTTAAAATACTTCTTTGCAAAAAAAAAGAAAAAAAAAACAAAAAAAAAATACAATTTTTGAGAATTTTAAGTTCGTGCTCGGTTACCACATACATATACCTACACATACGAATACATGCGTGTGTAGATAACAATGAAATGAAACTAAATTTAAATCCCTTAGCTAATGCTGCGTAAGAGTAATGATAATTTTTTGTTGTGTTTTGTTTATTTTTTTTTATTAATTACATATTACAAATACCAATCAAAATTTTATACAAATTCGGTTTTTCTTTTTTCTATCTGTTCCAATCTGTACCAATTTATACAGATATATATTAAAAAAAAAAAACCGAATTTGTTGTAAAAGAAGAGAGAGAAAAAAAAACCAAAAATTGTGAAGTAGTCTGTTTTAGTCGAGAATTGGCGCGAGACGAACTACTTGTTTATGTAAGTTTTATTCATTGCAGGATGAGAATAAGAAAGAACCAACACATTATTCAAAATTAGATCTTAAGACAATGAAAATTCAGGAAATACGTGAGGAGCTTATTGCTCGTAATCTCTCCTCTAAAGGTGAAACCAAATGCCATACATATTTTTTCCCAAAGAAAGTTTAAAGTAACAACTTATTTGTTTTGCATTAAATAAAAGGTCTTAAGCCACAGGTGTTAGCCCGCCTGACAAAAGCCATTCAAGGCGAAAAAGAAAATGAAGAAAAAGAGGAAGAAGAAAATGAAGATGAGGAAGAGGATGATGATTGCAAGATAACTGAAGAAACTGAGCAAGCTGCTGAAGAAGTTGAAGAGACAAAAGACGATGATGGCGATGCTGGTATTGAAGTTGACATGACCGACATTGTAATCTTGGATGAATATGATTCTAGCAAAAATCCAGAAGCTGAAAACGCCGAGAAGGTATGTTGTATTATCATTATGTTATTTTTGAGAAAAAAAATATTTCGCCTATTTTTATTTAGAAAAATGTTTAGTTTTTGTAGGCTTCTTATCGTGTTTCATTTGTTATCATTCTACATAATTGGGTATTGGGTATTGTTTTTGTTCCTTATTATTGACATGGATATGTCTAACCGCTTGTCTTTCTGGAAAATGTCCGTCACAAAATGTGTCCCATTTTTGCTTTCCTTCAACAGTTCAGTGAGCGTACTCTGTGTGCGTATTTGGTGTTGTTGTTGGGCTTATGTGCTTCACAACGAATCAGATGTGCAAAGGGATGGGATATTGGAGGACAGTCTATACATGGACATATGAATCGTCGTCGCTCTGTTTCTCGCGTTTTGTGTGTGTTACAACTATTCGTTAAACCACCTGCATTACACATAAACAGCGCATCATACTACATCTTTTCCCATAATTGGATGCTTCCTTCCTATCAACCCCTGTTTCCAACAATAAATCGGTGTAAAAGACAAACTTATCCGCACACAGAGTACGACCACTAAACGGTAGAAGGAAAGCAAAATATGTATCTGGGAAAAATCTAATAAAATCCAGCACCATCACTTCTCACCACCAACCAATACAATGATATAAGAACCGCCAAAGTAGCGGCAGCGGTGTCGGTGTCGGTGGCATTGGGCAAAAGGTTAAAGGAGGAAAAAGAAAACAAATATGCACAAAGGATGAAACGTTGTGTGTAGTTGACTCATAAAAATCAATACATAGTCCGCTTTCATACGTCGCAAGTGTGTAATGCGCATGTCCTGGTTATTTTCTTTTAAATTGTCATTCAGTGACGCGAGCAACTCTACATGAAGACTTTCCCCTTCTTTGAGTTTGCATGTAATTTGACAGTTCTCTTTCATTTCATCTTTGGCGCTCAGTCTTTCATAATTGAAAATGAGCCCCCTTGTTAATTCTTTGGTTCATTTCAGTTCATCCGCCATACTGAAATGTTTTGCTCGTAACAAGCGAAAGAAGTAATGAAGCAAATGCGAAAAAGAAAGAAGAAGGAGAAAAAGAAATGTCAAAAACTTGCAATGAAATTGCTACCCACAGGCAGTGGGAATTTGGTTAATTGGGTATTTTTTGTTTCATTATCCCTCCCTTTTGCACTCACTTGAATCTTTCGAAACATGCGACGTATGAAAGCGGACATAGTTGTTTTGCGTCTCTTCTTTTATTCGATTGATCGTACATTCCTACCTTGTATTGTGTGCACAGGGGTGGATAGAAAAAAAAATAATCGTAAGAAAGGATGTGGTAGTTTTTATTCTGAATTTGCTCGCCTATAGTCCGAAGCTTAGAAAATCTAGAACAGCATCATTATTACAATATGCCGATAATTCTCAGTGGTGATCTCAATTTAGACGTACGTAGCCCTGATGGTACCAATTTTGTAGAATTTATGCACAACGAACTTTGCTTAGAAATGAAAGACAGTCTTGCCATCTCAACAACTCGTAATTCAACGTGTATTAATGCCATATTCTGCCGACACATCGATCGTCTTGAAACACACCACAATATTAACCAACTTTAGTACACACCGCTCATTATTGTCTATAACATCGACATTCTACAATTTGAGTACAACAAGGGATGTCTATACTTGAACTCATTTTTTGCATACACGTAATACCATAACATAACTTACAAAACTTGTGTTTTGTTTTACACCGGGGTAAGACTTTAAACCATATCTTTTTTTGCACAACTACCTTACATTCAATTTATCTTCACTCGTCAAACAATTAAGGTTTTTTCGTCGTAGCCTATAAGACATATCCACGTACCAATGTATCTGCATGTCGTGTAGATAATTTCAGCAGTTTACTGCTTTTTTTTTATTTCAGAAGGTCCCACTGGTAAATCTAGAGTATACGTTTAAAATATTTCATTTGAATCCTCAGTGTTTTAGTTTAAAGTTGAATTCAGTTTAGGTTCTAAACTGTTTTTCAATTGAATATAGGTCGCGATTGGTATACTTGCTTCTTTGTCAATTGGTTTATTTTAGTCCAATTCCTTGTACGATTGCCGCCGAATTTGGGTTTCCAACGTTATTCGTAGACTTACAAAGCAGGCGACCAGACTTATTGTTTGAGAAATTATGATATTGATCAAACGCGTCAAAGCAATGTGCATTAATAAAGAATTGTAGTCGATGTGGGAGAAAATGTAGCAGAAGAACCGGTGTACCGGTATAATTTTGCGAAAAGGTATCGGCCTATGCCCGTATAAAATCTAGCGGGTTCAGAAACTAAGACGACGAGACCATTGGAGACCATGGAGACTTTACCAGCCTGAAGTCGATCCTTATTTTTACTGGAAAATCGCGTTTAGGGTCGAGGCTTACTTTTGGTCCAATGGGTTATTTAATTTTAATTTTTGTTTGGGTGGAAGCAGGAACCCTATTTATTCGGCTTAATAGAAGCTAAAACTAGAGCTAAAATCTAAACTTAAATAAAGGAAATGGTAAAGGGGATCTAATTTAAGAAGTGAGGTGCTGCGGTTCGAAAACAGAGAGGTCTGAGTTAACTATCTGCAGTATACGGAAGATTCGTTCATCGAAATCAAAAGATTTATGATGGGTCGGGAGATAAAGACGGGGTCATTCTAGATTACTTATTTATATTTTTGGTAGGGCTACAGTGCGGGGTAAACCTGTACCTCAACCAACGAGCTTTTCCAGCTAGCAAAAACTCAAGCCAGCCACCTTCAGTGCCGCACTCCAATTTGCGTGTGCCTCCTATTTAATGGAGTCATCGTCCTCTAGGGTAAGATTTTAAGACTCTTTGGGTCGGAGCTCAGAGTCAGCTCAACCATCTCAGACATTGGACCCGTAGACGTCTCACTAGACCGATTTTGGGGTATACTTTGCGCTGATGTCATTGCTGCTTGTAATTTGAAACTCAAGCCAGGCAAAGTCCTTACTACCTCGAAGTTATAACTGCAAATAGTGAGGTTCTGGCCAAGCCATCGGTGGTGTACAGGAAATTAAATTACCCTTTTTAATTTAAATAGAGTTGTAAAGAGATCGCAATCAACAGAACATGAGAGGAGTAGATGAATGAACAGTTCCATATGTCCTCTACGTCCCTGGGTATGGCATTCGAATTAATAAGGTTGAGGCGGATCCTTCAAATGTAGACCTCTATGAGCAAATGCAAGTTAATTTTGGACACATGAACTCGCTGAAACGGAGACTACACTTGATTGCCGTACTCAAGCAGCGATCGAGCAAAGGTAAAGTAGAGGGATTTGGTCACATAAGGGTTGGAAAATTCTTTGGACCACTGTTTGATAAAGCCGAGGGATGAAATTATTTTATCAATGTGCGAACGGAGCCACCGAAAAGAAAACCACCATCTGGAAGAAGTTTGGTGTCTTGTGATGATTTCAAAAATTTGGTATCATCGCGTAGAGCGGGAGAGGTGTGTTGTTTAATAACTCTATCAAGATTGTTTATGGTTAGGATGAAAAGAAGGGACCTAGGTGATTGTCTTCTGGAACACCCGAGTTAACAAGAAAAGAACATGTGTGGTAATATCAAAAACGAACACTATAATAACGGTTTGTTAGGTAAGAAAATACCTATTTTAATAATATGGGTTTTGATAGCAGGCAACTTGAAATGATCAATTGATGAAATATCTCATCAGAAGCTGTTTTAGTGAAATTGGTCGCAATAATACCAATTTCGTTGCCAGTATCGAGGGCTGAGACGGCGAAGGAAATTAATTTAATGAGGCTTGTATTGGGTTGTACCACATGAAATGTTCGATTTTATAGTAAAACTTTAAAAGCCAATATTATTTTTCCGTAAATTTTTATTCAATCAAAATAGAAATGAAGATCGGGCTTGGGGGTGTGTTTTGGTTTTTCATCTGCATCCAGCCACTGCCCAGATCTTTTACGATTATCATACAGTATCGGTTTTTCATCACAGGCGACTATCCGGTGCAAAAATGGTTCAGTTTGGTTTCTTAATGTAAGCGATGCGCAGATTTCCAGGCGCCGTAGTTGTTGGGATTCGTTCAGTTTCTTCGAGTTTCTTTACTTTTCCTATGAGAGATACGTGTCCACTTATTGTCATTGGGGATACTCCTACGCTTTGTGCAATCCCCCGCATCGATTCCATTGGGTCCGCATCCACCGTTGCTCTTAAAAAATGGTCGTCAATTAACGCTTCCGGCTTCATTTTCGAGGCTGAAATCACGGAACGGAACTTTCCAAATCAGCGTCGTATAGTGCATTCGTTTACCGTCAAATGCGTCATTAATGTTCTTCATTGTCAATGACGCATTGTGTCCCATTTTAAATTCGTAAAGGAAGAGGGTTCGAATTTTAACTGCCGGCAGCATGGTAAATAATTCCTAGAAAAGTTTTCGGTGCTGTGTGGATCGATTGATGATTTGTTTTCGAAAGAGAATGAACGAGTTTAGCCATCGCATTTATTTATTCAAAGCTAAATGTATCAAGATAATTGGAATAGTTGGAAAAATAATTATTGCGAAGGAAAATTGCAGTAATGGCCAACGTTACCGCACAATGATCAATGATTACTTGTATTTTTTCGAAAATACGAACGATATTGTTCCGAACGATATCTGGCTTCAGCAGGATGGCGCTACCTGCCATGCCATACTGAGGACTTGATTTAACTATGTTACAACCTCGAAATCGACTAGTGAAATCGCCACTGATATCGTGGGGCTTTAGCCTACTCTTTAACTTATTTTGGAGTTTGTAATGCCTTGGTGTATGCCGAAGTGTAAAACTCAAAAGAGATCAGGTATTGGAAGAGATGATTTTCCTAAAAGTGGCCGAAAATAAGAAACGTGCGCTTCATCGGAAACAGCCTTGGAAGCCAACTCACAATTTAAAGTGTACGACACTTGTATAATAATACGAAACGTATAAAATATTGCTGCTTGTTGATCAGTCCTTCAAGTCTAATCTAGATGTCTAGGTCTATGTTAATTCCGCTTTCAACTTTGATAGATTTTTTTAAAATGTTTTTAGTGGATAAGTGAAAGAGAAAACATCTTGCTACATATTAGCGCTTGCAAAATGTATTTTTAATTTTCAGGAACAAAATAAAGAACTTGATGAAAAGGAGCGTAAACAATTGGAGCGACGTTATCAAATTCCGGACGAACCGCATATTATAGTACATCCATCGAAGACAGCTAAAGATGGCAAGTTCGATTGTACTGTAATGTCACTCTCAGTTTTATTGGATTATCGTCCCGAAGACACAAAAGAGCGATTCTTCGAGGTAATAAATATATATATATTTTTTTTTTACATATACATATACAATTGGGGATTTATTACAAAATATAAATATTTACATAGGTTTCCCTATTTGCGGAACTGTTCAATGAAATGCTTATGCGAGATTTCGGCTTTACCATATTCAAAGAGCTATACTTCCTTAAAGAGCCGGAGAAAGAGGAAATCAAGAAAGATGAAAGTAAAGCCCCAACTAATGACGACGAAGTAAAGTCCAAAGACAGCAGCAACCAGGATCAATCTTCTGATAAGAAATCACAAAGTGAATCTGATAAAAAAGACAAGAATCAAAAGGATAGACGTGTCACCAAAAGAGCTCTGGAAGAAGATACCGAAGATGATAACTTCTCTTCCTATTCGAATGATCGTAAAAAGAAATCCGAAAAGAAAATGTTTGTTGCCAAACCGCAACTATTGCTTTCATTCATTTACTTTGACACTTCCCATTGTGGATATATTTTCGAAAAAGATTTGGAAGAACTGTTTTCAATCATCGGTTTGAGTTTGTCAAGGGCGGAAATTCGAAAGATTCTAGCAAAAAGTGTCGTACGTCATGCAATTTATTATAGGTATACAAATATACTCGTAATTATATTCATACGATAGTATAAAATTTGTTCTTTGATTTAGAAAACTTACCGATGCGGAAGAGAAACCTGAGAATCAAATTAAAGAAATTGAAGAAGGCGATGATTATCCAATAGAAGAGTTAAGAAAAGTCGCACTGGGTAATACAAACCTTGTACCCGTTTTTAAAAGCGATTCTGTGGAAGAAACAAGAAGCAGCAAACGTAAAACCCAAGACAGTGAAGGTAAGCCGAACTTAAATAAACGATTTCTTGTTTGCTTATTAAAATAAAATCAATATTTTGAAGGTATGGTTACATTTAATGGAGTTCAGCTACATATTGGAAAACTATTTGAACAAAACAAACGCTACGAGAAATCATACTCTGAATTGGAACAGCAGTACAATAACATTAAGAAACATAACACAGAACTACAGTCCAATTACACAAAGTCGAGTAGTAAAATTAAGGATCTCCAGAGTGAGGTTAAAAGTTTGCTACGAAAACTGAGTGATGCAGATCAAGATTTGTTCACCTTGAATGTAAGTTTTGTCCATCATATAGGTGCTTCTAAACGTTATTGTTTTGCTATTTTGTTTTACCTTTTCGTAGCGCAAGTACAATGATCAACATTCGGCGCTGCAATATGCTTATGATAAAATCTCTCCATTTGTTGCACGAGCTGAGAAAAATCACAAATCAAGTGAAAGGTAAGTGAATGCGCTACTTAAATTGGAAAACTGTTTTCATTAAACTTATTTGATATTTGAATGTTAGCACACGAGATCGGGATGGTACAAAAGAGAAGAAAGAAGAGAAGGAAAAAGAAAAGAAGGAGGATAAGGTGAAGAAGGAAGAAGACAAAGAGAAGAAAGAGGAAAAGGAGAAGGAGAAGGAAAAACAAGATGAAAAGCCCGACAAAGAGAAAGCTAAAGAGAAGCCCGACAGTGAGAAGGAATCAAAGTCAGACATTAAAAAAGAAACGGAGTGAAGGATATATCAATAGCTCATACTTTTGCCCACTTGACTTTTTTTTTTTTTTTGATAAATTACTGATTGACTTGACCACGTCAAGCAACTTTAATAAAAATTGAATTAATTTTCAAATTGTGTTTAATTGATATGTGGTGATTGGTATTGAGCACTGGTCGTTTTCCTTCGTTTAAATGCCAGATAAGCTGAAATAGTCGTTTTGACATTGATAGGCTTCGCGAATTCATAGCCAAAATGTGAAGGGGTAGTATTAGGTTGTACCACATTAAATGTCCGATTTTATAGTAAACATTTAAAAGCCAATAGATTGATTTGGGTGCGCATCCACCAGGTGCTCTTAAAACATAGTCGTCAGCTAACGTTTCCGAGCAATCGAAGCCAAGTTTAATAATAGAGTCAGTACTTCAACTGTCCGAAGAAGGTTTGCAGCAGCAAAATAAACTGCCCGGAAAAATTGCTCAGAAAGTTCCGCTACTAAGTAAAAGAAATTTTGTTTTTGTTGCCTGTCTGGAGAGAGCACTCAGATAAATAACTTGTCCATTTTTTTCCTTTTTTGGACATTTTAGCACAGCCTTTCGTATTGCAGATATATGTGCCTACGGTACTAGCCCCCATCACATCAATACCAATTATCGAAAGCTTGATGCGAGCGTAGGCACACTCACAAAGATAATGCGGTGTCGTCATCACTCTCACATCGAGTGTTGCAGAATGTCGTGTCAGCGAAGTACCTTGGCACGGTCTGCCGGGCGCGCTGAAAATGCCGATGAAAATGCCCGTGTTTCTTGTGGGGTGCTGCTTCAATTGTGTTCACCAGATTTTGAAGCGGGATCTCGCACGAATGCAAAGGCAGGAAAGGATTACCCCTTGTATTTTACAAATTAAACCGAAGACATGTGTCTTCGATGGAACCAAAATAAATTAATTTAGTTCTGGCAGTGATAAAAATGTTCGGCGTCTTAAAACAAAAGAGTTGCATTTGCGGTTTATTAAACAAAACTATGAAACATGTCAGTGTCATGGTGTGCGGCTGTTTTTCTGGGTTTCAAGCTGCGCTCAAGGCCTTACTGAACTCTTACTAATTTCAAGCTAGTTCGCGAATTTGTTTCATTTCACTTTCTAGAAGGCGTACGATTGTGTAACAGGCTTGTGAAAGTAGGTAGTGGTTGCTGAGTTTAGGGTAGGTTAGATTAGAGTGTTTAAGAGGTATCTGGAGCCGAGTCCATACTATACCTTATCACACTTAGGTCTGTGCGGACCCATTGCGATGCCCGGGTGTGGTAATTGGGAGGCGATGGGAATTTGATTGCAGGTCTTAGTTCTAGTTTCCGCTTTCCGTTTCGCGTTGGTTGTCGTTTGGTCCCTGAGCTGGTCTAAGATATGTAAGTGAAGCAGCAGATAATTCTAAGAGGTCGTGGAAGTAATAACTTCCGAAAGTTCTTTGTCTCAAATTACTGAGACTGGAACAGCGGCACAACAAGCGGAGGGTATCCTCCCATGAGTCCATGACACCACAGTTCCTGCAGAGGTCGACGTTGTTAAGGTGTAGCTGTATTACGTGCGCTCACAGAAGATTATGACCGAGATTCAAGAGAATTTTACTATTTCTGGATTTGCTGAGTGCCGGCCTGAGCTTAGCTCTTCACGACAGCTATAAACAAGCCTCGATTTGATTTCGACTGCCGCGATGGCCTTAATGTCAGCATGGCTATCAATAAATACAATAATAACCTGGTGGGATATTGCCTCTATTGCAGCAAGTTTGGCTGCTTCTGCTAAAGCTCATATCTCAGCATGGAATACACTGCTGAGTAGGCGCCATGAGCATCGTAAATTCAACTGATCGGGTAAGATCCCGGTACCGGTTCCTATCTCCATCTTTGATCCATCCGCGAAAATGGATATCGAGTCTTGCACCATTTGGTTCCTGTCCCATTCCTCTCTGATTGTAAAAATGCAGGCGAAAGATATTTCAGTTCACTTGTAAGGATTGAGGCGTGGCCTTTCGGGTTTGGTTTCCACCCATTAAGCCGACTCAATCTTAAAGCGCTTCTCGCTGCAGATTCTTGCATGTGCTCGTATAGATCTATGGGCTAGAGGCCAAATATATTTTTAATCCTGTCGTTCTCATGACATGAGTTGTGCTTTATATGCAATCCTCTGTACTTTTGTCATTGGTTGCTAGTTAAGATGGGTCTGAAGATATCCGTGTACATCCATAGGATAGTCTTGCTTTCTTTACACCTTATTCAACATTGACCTTCTAGCTCAGTACGATGCCTAGATAGTAAGAACTGTTCGATAGTTGGAGGCTTGTCCCCTCCAAAAGTCAAATTGTAGCGTTATCCTTTAATGTATGTGACAATATAATAAGCTCTGTTTTTTGGCGGTTGACTCCCAACGCACAGAACTTGACCTATTAACTAAGGATTCTAAGGGTATAGTTTAGAATTTCAATGATCGTTGGGAGGATCTTGTTGGTGGCCATAAGAACCACATCACCCGCATATACAGCGGCTTTTAGTTATTCTTTTATTTTTTATTTCATTAACAAGTAGGGACCACAGAAAAGGAGATATGACTCCTTCCTTGAGGAGTGCCCCTTTTATTTTTTATTTCATAACAAGTAGGGACCACAGAAAAGGAGATATCACTGCTCCCTTGAAGAGTGCCCCTTGAGGTAGTGATCCTCAATACCGTGTTAGTTATTGTTGTATTAAGCTTCCTGTTGCGGAGCAAACAGGTTACCAGATTAGTTAATGCAAGATGAACTCCAGCATTTCAAAAGTTTCTACCTATAGGGAGAACGTTGAGATTGTTGAAGGGTTTTTCGATGTCAAGGAAGACTGCTAATGTGTGCTCTTTGTCGTGAAGACTTGCAGTTTCGGTTCCGTGGCTTTGCCTTTTATGTAGGTATGCTGGGTTGAGGCTAAGTCTTCTGGGTGCAGATTACTTCAAATATGGGTGTCAAACAGTTTTGCTAAAGTTTTTGAAATGTATGAAGTTAGGCTTATGGGCCCGAGGTCTTTTGGATGGGTATGGGCTTATCCGCCTCAGGAATGAATACCACCTTTGCTTCCCTCCAGCATTTTGGCACATACCCATACTTGATGCTACTACTGAGTAGTCTTTTTAGGAACGGTATCATAGTCTGCTATATTTTTTGAAGCATGATTGGTATGATTCCGTCCAGTCCAGGGGAATTCTAAGCGGAGAATGAATTTATAGCCCAGCTTATTTTCTTTTCTTCTAGAATCTCCCTGGGATTTTATATTGGCTGGGGAAAAATGTGTCTGTATTTACTACTGGTGTTGGAGTAGGAGTGCATCCAGTAAAGTGGGTTTCTAACAAGAGTATCAAAGTTGGATTTGATTTTCTGACTGACTGACTGACAGACTGACGGTATAATTGTCCTAGTCGGAGCACAGATTTGAGCTTTTGGTTACTTTAAAAAGTTTTCATGTCTCTTTCCTAATGCATTGTAGTTCTTTGGTCCACAAATGCGAGGAATTCTTGGATTTCTTGATCCTCGTAGGGCATCCTTGGTTAAAAGTCTGAGCGAAGATCATACCCAGTTTTTCGGCGGGGGTTTCCATTTTTAGTCCGTTGAGGACATAACGTTTTTGAACTATCTCTGCTGTAAAGCTTTCCCAGTTAGTACTTTAGGTTTTTTCTACAGTAGTATGGTATGGGTATGTCTTTGTCATTGAACTTGATCACTCCATGATCAGGGAACGATATGCCTTCCAGTTGCTTACGTCAAGAGTGTCAGAGTTACTCAGAAGGGTGATATCAAACGTTGGTCAACTACATATGTATTGGAAAAGGGAATCATCTCAATAATTTGTGTTCGTGCTACACCATTGTGTGTAATAGGAGATAGCGTCACATCCAATAATCACATTGGACCTGTCCTGCTCTACCTTGTTGATAAGTGAGTTAAGTATTGCTGGAAGGGGCCGTCAGTCGATTCATACGGCATGTAGGTCGGGCAAGCCAGGAGATAGATAATTTGATGTTAGATCTTGCAACATACATATAACTGATTCGCCCCATTCGGTTGATTTCAGCCCTCTTATTTTGCCTCGAGTTATCCAAGGTGCCTGGATGAGGACGATGTCTTCCTTAGTCATAAGGTAAACAAGTTTGGCGCTGGCCGCCTTACTGTGGTGAGCATTTATTTGTACTAACTTCAGCATGGCGGTTCGCGTTCCCCCTCGATTTTCTACGCAAGGCGACTTTGAAAGGTCTGATCTTGCATCGAGTTATCCCGAACCGGACATTGCAATTGGCTTTGCGTAGGAGTGGCATAGATTTGTAGCTTAGTTTGACCATAACTTCCGCCAAAATTGGTGTGGTGTCTCATTTAAATATCCGCTCGCTCCTTGCTGTTAAGCTCTGAATTGAGGTGTCAGAGGTTGCGTTCTATTTTGACTTTCGGTATGTAGGGACCCAGAATGTTCAACCGTCCTTTAGGACTAGTGAGATCCAGGAGTTCTTCCTTTTCGACAATAAGGAATTCGGCTCTTTGCAATTGAGCTTTCGTGTTGCCAACGAACTTTTTCAGCCATTACTGGGTGTTTATATTATTGCACTGTATGACCTGTATGACACTGTCTAGAATTCTTAGTTTTAGCATCTGTCATGGAACGTCAGAGAGCTTCTGTTCTATATTACCAAAGTCGACTATTGCAACCCTTAAGCTTCCGTTGGACTCGACGGAGTTCTTTTTCTGCCTTTTGGCATTCCTTCCTATCATATGGGGAGGTTGCGTCATTTAACCGTCCTCTTTTTGAGCTACCAACAACCAGCCCAGGTTTGGACGAGACTTTGCTTGTGGCCGTTGATGGTTGCATGGGAATAATCCCCGCCGAGGTAGGAGGTATTTGGCCCCCCTTCCCCTCAGCGGTTCTAGCCCTGCTTTCATCCCTATTCCTATCTTGTTGCTTTCGCTATTCTTCGGCAGTTTCTTTGAATAATACACGAGCCCTACCTTTTCCGTTAAGGAGCCACGGTCGCGATTCCTAAAACGTCTGAGCAATCTCCTCGCGTTGGCACGCTGTTTGAGAGAATTTGAGTCGGGTTCGTTGTCTACCCTGTTCCGGCGACAGGATTTCTTTTACAGGAATTAAGGTTTTCTTTTATGTTGACTCCGAATAAGTACGAGCTTGTGTACCCTTGGGGTTGGCGCTTTGAAATGGTCAGATTTATCCACTTCACTTTGCTTTGTGTCCTGGGTGCTTTCTGCTTCACTCTAGAGTGCAACGTGACGCAGCTTAAATTCCAGGACCGTGGCTAGTTGTTCCCTTCCTGGTGCTTTTTGCTGTCATGAATATGACATAGAGGTACGAACAATAAGCCCGTTCACCCTAGAGTTGGATGTCGAACAGCAGAAAGTGTCAGAATTTTCGGCACATGTTGCTGCGATCCCATCTGCTCTCTCTCACCCCCGACTTCTGGATTGGGTTTTTCTGAATTGTGAGCTATAAGCTCGTTCCCTTCTAAGTTCATATCCTTGAGAAAGTCGTAGGCGCACTACAGACGTTCACGCTCAAATTCTCTGAGCTCCTTTTTTTGTTGCTAAGCCTTTTAACGCCAACTTGTTCGATATCTTATTCCGAATGGATGCAATCGACGATGTGGAGAGTTTGCGATGGTTCCGAACCTTCCCTCATCCGAAACAACTTTCTTCGGCGGATTCCCGACTAGGGGGCTCTTGGACCTTCTTAAGAATGGTGCTGGATTCTGAATTTTTGGTAATTTTGACCGGAATGAAGAGAGTCTGAGTAGTCTCCTCCTCTATTTATCCATCCTTCCTATTCCAGTACCTAGTCAATTTCCCGTCTGAGGGGCGAATTGGTCGAAATTTTCAGCATTAGATATGAGAGTCTCCTACCAGTCACTTAACTGCCATTTGCAATAGTATACAGGCTGTCCCAAAAATCAATGTCCAGCCGGAAACTGGTGATAGGTCAAGTGTTGTCGGTTATCACAAAATTATAAAAAAAAAATCTAAGTCGTGTACTTTTAAAATTATTGGCACTCAAAAAAATTGAGAAATCTGACACCCTGTGATGATCTTTCAAGTGCTGTGACCGCAAACCTTTACTTTTCTTCGATTTTTTTTCTGTCACGCAACCCTGAGTAACTCTTCTGTAAATTACGGTCCAAAATTGAAACATAACTTTAACGGTTTTAACTAAAATATTCCTTTTTTGTCCATCCATGTATCTGAAAATCATTAATCACCCAACTTGAACTGACTGTACTGACAAAAAAATGTACTACGCTATTTTGGCAATTAAAGTTTGGCAATTAAATTTTGGAAATTAACTTTAAAAGATGGCGTATTTAGTCTGGATTGCAAAATGATTTGACACTTGCTACACTAACGCTTAATTGAGGGCAAAAAAAGAAACCCGATTCATAGTTAATTCTTTTAAATAAGTTAATATGAGTACCAAGTGTGAGCGAGATAGACAATCGTGATTGAGACGGATAAATACGCCATTTCGACTAGTGTGAGTGAAACCGATAGAGATGCCACCCTTGTTAAGTAGTGACGTATAGACACATCGTGGAATACTGCCGTACGTTACGCTCCTTGGCTTCCTTTATTGGACTTTATTGCATTGCGACTTTGATTTGCTACGAGTATTTGACCGTTTCTGTCGAACCTGGATTTCTTCTGGACTAGTGTTGATCGTTGATCCCGTGATTGTGTATTGCGAATGCCATCATGCCATCTCGATACACTGCTCGGAATATGCTAACATGCATCTCATTTATGAGGCATGCAGGTGTAATGTTAGTGCTGCAGCCAGATTTTATCATGAGAGATACCCAAATGCTCAGCGTCATCCGGATCATCGAGTGTTTGTAAATGTGCAAAGGTCATTCTCAGAGCGTCGCTTTCCAAATCTAATGCTTAGTGAGGGAAGACCTGTCATGCCCTACGAGGACGAAGTCTTACAAGCAGTCGCACAAGACCCTAGTACTTCAGTACGTGCAATTGAAGAAAGCATAGGAGTATCCAAAAGTACAGCACAGGAAAAACCAGCTCCATCCGTACCATGTACAGTGAGTCCAAAGTCTGCTACCCCGAGATTATTCAGAAAGAGTCCAATTTTGTCAAACGATGGTTCAGAGGTTCAGAGAAGATCCGAGATTCTTCGAAAAAATTCTATGGTCGGACGAATCAACTTTTAAAAGGGACAGTTACATAAACCTCCACAATTTGCAAGAGCGGCATTTGGAAAATGCACATTTGATGCGGGAAGATAGATCACAGTACCGTTTCAAAGTAAACATGTGGACGGGTATTTTGAATGGTAGAATTATTGGTCCATTCGAGCTGCCGCAGAACTTGAATGCGGAGGTTTATTTAGATTATTTGGAGAATCACTTATCAAATTTATTGGAGGACGTGCCACTTAATATTTATGCATGCATGTGGTATCATTTGGTGGTTTGGTAAATGACGTTTAGTTCCGCAACAAACAACAGTTGTATAAATCGATCCTGAGAGTATACACCAAGAGAATGTAGCTTTCTGTGTGCTCTGTGATGGGGAAAAAAACGAAATGAAATGCCAAGGGTGGCATCTCTATCTATTTCACTCACACTACTTGAAATGGCGTGTTTATCCGTCTCAATCACGTCGTCACTGTCTATTTCCGCTCACACTTGGTACTCATTTTAAATTATTAAATATAATTAACTATGAATCGGGTTTCTTTAACAAAATATTTTTTTTGTCCTCAATTAAGCGTTAGTGAAACAAGTGTCATACCATTTTGGAATCCAGACTAAATACGCCATATTTTAAAGTTACTTACCAAAATGGCATAGTACATTTTTTTGTCAGTACCGTCAGTTCAAGTTGGGTGATTAATGATTTTCAGATACATTGTTTAGTTCTTAAGTACTCGTATCTTTACACACAAATGTATTTCATATAACAATACCGTATAAATACACACATACGAGTATGTGTCTGTTTACATTGGCGACGGGATGAAAGTCTTCACCATGAACGTCGTGTTCATATTGTCATGGGGTTGAAAGACTTTTTGACAAGTGGAACACTTGAATCGGAGCATTTTAAATTTTTAAATTTGAGCAGTTGGCCTGAAATAAATATGCCTTTTTTCCTATTCTTCACACTTCCTTTCTCATCAACGATCAAAACTAAAATGAAAAAATATGTCAAAAATGGAACGATATGGAAAAAAACGATGTGTTGCACTTTAGAAATAGATTGTCGGTGGAAGTAACCCTTCTTCTTCCCACTTCAATAAAAAGCGTTCCTTCTCTTTCGGACAATCTTCCTGCCCGCGCCAATGTGAACAGGCACTACGTTTTCCATCAACAGCTTCGCTGTATGCTTTACACACAAACTATAATTCATTTCACTTACAAATTATGCGACTCACATTTTGCTACATAGACAGTATTTGTTTCACTGTCATTTTTTGCTTTGTATGAACAATAATTATATATATATAATTATTATATAAGCTTAGTTAGCAATAATTTTGTATAAATATAGTTAAGAGTTCGATAAAGAATCACTCGCTATTGATCAACACTTCATGCTTGTCCTTTTCGCTACGTTAAGACCCCACCAGTGGTAAGGGGTCTTAATCATAATCTCCACTGGTAGTCCAGGCTTATGCGCTTGGATCTACGCACAACAAAAAACAAACGGTCAAGATTTATGTGCCCTGTCCAATTCCTTAATTAAAACAGTCAATGCAAACGAGCATTGTCTTCAACATACATGGATGGACAAAAAAGGAATATTTTAGTTAAAACCGTTAAAGTTATGTTTCAATTTTGGACCGTAATTTACAGAAGAGTTACTCAGGGCTGCGTGACAGAAAAAAATCGAAGAAAAGTAAAGGTTTGCGGTCACAGCACTTGAAAGATCATCACAGGGTGTCAGATTTCTCAATTTTTTTGAGTGCCAATAATTTTAAAAGTACATGACTAAGATTTTTTTATAATTTTGTGATAACCGACACCACCTGACCTATCACCCGTTTCCGGCTGGACGTTGGTTTTTGGGACACCCTGTATATAAAAAAAAAATCATTATATTTCATATCTTCTAAAAAAAAGCTTCCGATTACTTGTATCACAAAATTTAATCTATTAATTGCAGCTGGTATATCTATTAAGCAATTAATTAGCGGCACCAGTTGTTAGCAAATGTATGATGTATCTTACATACGAGTACATCATATGTGTGTACGATATAATATGACATTTAAGGTATCGCTGAATCTGTAAATTTTATCAGCTGCCACTCTAATGAATTAAATTTGTTATTAACTGCTTTTCTTCTGATATTGTGTGGTTGTTCATTATACGTACATATGTATATTGATGCAATTAATTTTGACGGTTTGAAGTTGTACATATATTTTTGATTTATGCACCCGCACGCACGTGTAATTATGAAAGAATATTGTTGATTGTGACAGTTTAATTGTTACATAAATTGACATATAAAAAAATGGACATAAAAGCTATTGACCTTACCGAAGTTAGAATAGGAAGACAACATAATATGCCAATTTAAATTTAAGAACTCTTAGGTTAAGTTAGAGTGTACCTCACTGTTGAGGTCCATTGTGATACATCTGAGAAGACGTGAGAGGTCGACGTCTTGGCTTTTCCTGGAACTAAAGAGATTTCTTTATGAATTTATCAAGGTTAAAGACTTTTTAAATCACCGATCATTTAGATCTCAGAAGTGACAAATAAGATTACATTCTGATGCTTGTATAACAGGGCATTGCACAAATGATTTCTGCCCCTTTTCATGCCTGAAGCTCCTGAGGTTGATCATATTTCTTGAACCAGTGCCGGCCACATAAGTCTAGATGTCGCACAAATGTCGCGATGAGTATATACAAATACAATATGTACAACTGATCGTAGAGAGCCCTTGACGTTATCAAGCTGCTTACTACTCGTATTTGTGCTAGGGACAAGAACCGTGCTAGTTCAATAGCAGGCCAGTTCCCCGGGAAGTTTTAGGATCCTAGAACCTAACCTACTCGTAGTTTGATTTTTTGCTAGTTGAATATGTATAACTTTACCAACTTCGATTTTATGGTGTTCGAAGTCAAATATCTGATCCTGATCCTTGTAGTAGACTGAAGATTCCTCCCTAACGCTATCGTCTGCTTCAGAACCCTTCCTTTGCGAAAATGAAAATGGACGTATTGAGGATGACTTTCATTACCTACATTCGTTTTTTCCTAGAATCAGGAGATTGAAGTCTAGATTGAAATCAATTTTTGTAAGTCGAAGAATGGTTGATTGAAGAAGGCCGAAGTGCACTTGGGTAGATGCCCCATATTTAGTTTTTCCATTGTTGAGTTCTTTCATTCTAGGGTAGAGTTTGTGGCAAGCTGGATGCCGAAATTTTCAATGACTACCTATCAAATAAAGCACGCGCCAGAGATGCCTATACAGGCGTCCGGTTGCGTTTTTTATAGCAAATTTAATCTAGTCCTTTTTTCCATGTCATAAGTCAGAAGTATACATAGATCCTGTGTATTCTAGCATTTTGCTTCGTTCTGTAACGTTGTTATCCAGGATCAAAATTTAAGAGAGATGTCAGTTAGTGGTAAGTGGGATGTATCTTATTTGGTCGGATTGATGTAAGGGCTATAGCTGAGTGTCCAGGAAGAGAGCATGTATGAGGAATGTTGGTATTTGCTCGATAGATAGGGAGTGACGTCATTTGCGTAAGCTACCACAACCCATCCCGCTATCCTATACTACTAAAGTGATTTTCCAATGGATTTACAGTGGGTTCACACGTTTACTTTAATCCGTGCACTAGGTATTGTATCAAGAGCTAAACAGTATACGAGTATAAGAGTGCATAGCAGGATTTTTCTGATGTCCTGAAAGACATTTTGTAGTTGTATTGGGGAGATGTCATGGGGCGTTGGTGCCATATAAGATTTGCGGCCCAATTTGCTGAACGTGACGTAGAAAGAGCTGCGGGAGTAAACGGAATCGAAATTTCTAATCCGTGCCCTGGCCGCGGTCGAAAAGACCACGAATGGATCATCATTGATGTGAGTAGTACCTGGAGTACTGTCATATCGGGTCACTTCTATACATTTGCAGAACTTCTTTGGTGCTTATTTCGACATCTGTCTTGAATTCTCTTCTCAGAACTTTAGGATCTTTGACAAAAAGGAAGTTTGCCTGTAATTACGATGGATTTAGTCATACATACATAGTTTGAGCCTGGGAAAGAATGTATACGAATCTTCATTGAAGGCGATTACATTAGACCTTACTCCTTGTAAGGTAGACATGCAACGCATTTTTTTTTGGAGAAATATACATTATGAAGAAATTGTCGAGGAAAAGTGGAAAGAGCTAAGTTTCTGTAGCTACAGGTAAAACATGCTGCGTTTTTGAATAATAAAGAATTCTCTAATAATCGAATAGCTGTATCTTGCCTCAGAGACTTATTACAATAGGATCGAAGACAATGAAGAGATTAAGATTACAAGACATGATTCAAAAGAGGATCTGCCAAGAGGGCTGTGTTCTGAAAAAATAAAAACAGTTTCCGGAGTGCTCTAACGTTTGCAAAAAACGGAAAAGCCCAATAATTTTTAGAGAAAATCTAAATCTGAAAAAGTAGAAAAAAATGTGAATACCTTAAATATTATATAAAAGCGGAAGTTACAGTCAGTCATACATTTACTGCCAAATATTGTATCTCGTTTTAATATTATTTTCCTTTCTTGCATCTGTTTGTTCTGATTTAGAGATTAAAGATACTCTTGTTAATACAATGGCTACAAAAAAAAAAAATACTCAAGATTATGATACAAATAGAACGCGAGAGTAGGACGAACACATTGTTTGCTCCTTTAAATTCATCTCTCGCAGATGTCTGCAATTTGCTATCACTGCATGATGTCACATTTTTTTCGACCAACCATCCATTCCAGTATATCCGTGTGTACTCCCATAATGACTGTAATCAATTCAAAAGATTTCGAAAGCTCTTACATCCTTAAATCTAATCCATATAGGGAATCCGTAGAGAGCAAAATATGAACATGGAGCTTAACATTCATTCTATTGTCGTTGTTTTGCAGAAATTTGAAGATTGGATATTCAATACATTGGCGGCAAGTTGAGATTCCTTTCTTATTGTCGTGATTCCTTTTGCATACCAAGTTGATTATAACCTGCAATTTAGAATGTCCTTATTGGGTTAATGCCAGAGCCATTCCATCAAATTCAAGATTGTTATGGGAGAACATTTTAAGGAAGGATTTTGTTTTTCTTATATGTAGTATATGCTATAGTGGATATGTGAATTGTTAGTAAAATTATGAAAACAGAAAGAGTATTTTTCAATAAAACGACAATTAAATGTAAAACCGATTCAACTTAAGAATTCGTTGCCTTTTTGGACAGAGTTCCTACGTAGGGTGATGTCGTGTAAGGTCGGCCACTACGTTGTAAAACACAGTGTAATAGTAAAAGTCTTCGTTTAAATTCAATGCAAAATATGTGTTCCAACAGGATAACGGTTTTTCTGTCTGGATGTAAAATTTCATTCCATTGCACCTGCTAGTTTTTTTGTAAAAAATGCCAGTTTGCTCCAAGTTTTCTTCGGTGTCGGGTTTGCGTTTTTTCGGACAAAAAAAAAAATAGTGGAAGTGAATTTTAAAACAAGGATTAAGCGGCAAACTACTGAAGCTGCCGCACTGTGTGGTTATTTTTAAGTTGTTTATAGCTTTATAGTTTATAGTTTTTTATTTGCTAATTGTATATAAGGGGGGCCGAATTTAGAAGACAATTCAATCCAATTCTTCTTAACACGGCCCCTCTGGCCGACTATAGAAGACCACCTATTTTTTTTTTGTCAACCGAGTACGCCAAATCAGTGGAAATTGTATTCTCTTTTTATTGACGCAAAAAAAAAAAAAACATAAAATATTGCGTAGCTTCAGTACTCGGCCGCCTGTAAACGTAAAGATAGAATGGGAGGTCGACTATAGAAGACAAAAGTTGTTATGTCGGCCACTTATGTTTTGCACAAAAATAATGTTCATACTTACATATGTAGGTAAAAAAAATTCCGATTTATTTAAGAAAAATTGGTCCTGTCACTGTTCTAATTGCGACCGAAGACAAGTGGGTTTTAGGTACGTCCGAGAGTAGCTGGATGCGATCGGAAACGTTTTATGAATACGTGGCCAACAGTTTCAATGACTGGGTAGCCGAAAATGACATTAAACGGCCAATTTTATTTCTGGTCGATGGCCATAAATCACATATCTAATAATGGGCCTTAGTGGCTTTTGCCGCAATAATGGCATTATTTTATATGCACTCTTGCCAAACACCACCCATATAACACAGCCAGCTGATGTGGGTGCATTTAAGGGCTTAAAAACAAACTACAAAAATACTATACATAAATGGCTAAGCATTCCGGAAAACAGAGGCAAAACAGTAAACAAAACCAACTTTTATGAAGTGCTTAAATTGGTTTTAGATAGTTCAGATAGGACAGAAAGTATAAGAAACGTCTTCCGAAAGTTTGGTTTGTTTCCATTCAATCCTAACGCAATAAACTATACAAAATGTGTGCAGAATGAAATTTATGTTATGAAATTGTTTCCGTATACCTAGGTATCTTTTATTTATTATTTTTTCATTAATATTCGTTAGCAAATAGGTAATCAGAGTTTTTTTACTTATTAGGCTCAAAAACATATCTTATGAAGCAATGTTTAAATACATTTGACTGACATACTTGTTCCTATTTATATGAAATTGTTCACTACTTACTATAAATCGTTAAAATGATACCGAAGTACTTGTAACTTTTGTACGAGTAAATAGAGTAAATTTATAATTTTTCAAATTGAGGCCGACTACTGGATACTCACGTGGCCGACTTCTGGAACTGAAGGGGCCGACTACATAAGAATCACACTTTTGTCTTAATAATCATAAATAATTTGTTTAAGGTAGCAAATTTAGTTAATACTTTTAGAATTACCCAATATAAACTTTTCAACTAATCATAAAAACTGATTCTTATATCCAAGAATTAAATAACTGATTTTTAAGAGTTAATCAAACACAAAAAATGAGTTAAGTGGCCGACTACTGGTGCCATCACCCTCCTTATGTTAACTATGTACAATGTTGGATACGGATGTAGCAAACATCTAACTGGTAGGTTATATTTTGATATTTCGACCATTTGCTTTGCAAGCAATGGTAGATTTTCTAACAGTAAGTGACTGTCAATGAAACAAACGAAGTGTCGTTACTTTATATTTTGTGCAACGATGACAGTTATTGATATTCAAATAAGTTTTACGTTGCCCATAAAATTTAGCACACTTTCCGCGTCCCCTCAAACTACGTAACATTTGCGACATTTTGAAATTTGAATTTATATGATAATATTATAATATAAAGGGTCTTTCAAAAGTCACGCCTAAATGCCAGTAGCGAATAATTTCTGCACGCTACCTTTTTTATGTCATCTTTGACATACTTTGTGAAAAATTCGTGATCTTTTTGTTGTAAATAATCGTCCAAATGAGTCAAAAATGCAAAGGTTAGTGAAAAAATTTGACGAAATTGGTTCTATAGAGGATCGGAAAAGGTCTGATATAGTAGACCAAAAAATGGACACTCTACTAAAAACATTTCTGCTGTAGCACAAAGTGTCGCTGAAGAACCTTCAACATTGATATCACGACGTTCTCAGATATTAGACATTCATTCACCGACTATTTGGCCTTAAATTGAAGAAATAGACACAGACGAGGTTTATTTTCAACAACATTTTCAACATTGATCAACTTAATGCGGTAATATGTAAGCGAGTCCTCGACAATTTTGATGTTCGTATGAGAGCCTGTAGACGTGGTCTTAGTTGAGATTTAAATGATATCATTTTTCACACATAATTGTTAAGGAGCATATTTTTATAAAAAGAAAAACACCAGACAAAAACTAAGTAGGGAAACTCGGTGCTGAAAGTGCCGATTTTGGAAAATTGCCTTAATTACCTATTAAAATAAAACGTAGTGTGCTTAATAATGTAGACTGTTGAAGTCAAATTTTGAGCCGTGATTTATTTAACCTTTTATTTACAATAAATCGTATGCCTTTGGACATAGGCTAAAATTTCCTATGGAATATATGTATACATTATATGAAATAAAGTGTAAAGAAATCTTACAATTTGTGACTTGTTTCAAAGTTATTTTATACAAATTTTATATATTGTAATATAATAAACCTTTCAATTCTCGTGCTTGGACTATCTCGTCAAAAATGGCGCGTTTTGTGTCCTGATATTGGCTACATCGCAAATTGGCCAGTGCTGCCAGGTTCGTCAACATAGACCATTTAGTGTCGAATTTAATATAGTTTTTGAATATATATGAATAATGTGTAATGTTCTTATAATTTATAGCTAATACTGTAAAAAGTGGAACGAGTCAACGAAGCACAATTGACCCCGCGGTGGGGCGTGTTGTGCCAATCGTGAGGTTGGTTGTGCCTTTTAAAAAGGAATTCGTTTTAAATGAAAAAAAAGAAATGCTCTTTAGGTAAAACGTAACAAAAGCATTGAAAATGTATGTAATATCTCAATTAATAAATTAAAAACATCCAATTTTTTTTTTCAAAATAAAGATTTTATTAAACTATTTGAAAAAAAAGAAAAAACAATCAATGATTAATTTTTTTTTTAAATTTACATAAAAATACTTTGATATACTTCATAGTTTGTTATTCAGCAGAGATCTGTTGTTCCTTATCTTCAGTAATTATTACTAATCTGAAAACGACTCATCAGAGCAACAATAAGGACAGAGAAACGTGACATGTTTTTTCTCTTCTATACACTTCAAGTGAGCCCAGTTTTTACACATCACGCACTCAATCCATTTCGAATACGAATCACAACAAATGATACAATACCATTCTAATTCATCTTCCTCTTCTTCGTTCCCAGTATCTTCTACGTATTGTAAAATTTATTTTGCATTGTTGGTTTCTTTTTGAAGCTGCACCTTTACTTTAGTCCTATTTTCCTTCATGTTGCGCTTTACTTTGGTCTCATTTCCTTCTCTTTTCTTTTTCTGAGCCTGTTCTTCAGCAAGTGCATTTTTCTCAGGGGTGTCTGTGAGAACAGCTGTTTTGCTAGTACGTCCTTTTTTCACTGCTGATAATCTAGGGGGTGCTTTTAGGTAATGACCTTATAACCTCCGGTGAGAAAGCGGCTGTATAGTTAACATTTTCTAGCTGAGCGATATACTTAGGAACAAGTTTAGGGCTGATCGCACGAACTGTTTCCTGCTAGTTATTATTTTACAGGATCTGCGGAGAAGGGTCTTGAAAATATAAGATGTTTCTTTGCTCAGCTATTTCCCCAATTGTAGCTTGGTTGGAATTTACAATTTCTGGAGGCCAGTATATTTCCTGAATGTGCGATGGACCAGGTTCAATGCTTAGATCCAATAACCCCGGTTGACTTTCTGGTTGCAGCCGATCAGTGACAAAAGATTGTGCAAAGTCTTCGTCAGTGAACACATTAGGATCAAAGGGCCATATACCAGCCTTTTTAAATGCGCTGCAGATGTTAATTGGGGTAGAGAGACTAATGGCCAGGCATATTTTACAATACCCGGTATTTCGTAGATTGTCATCGTCTTTTCGGGATTATTCTGCAACCAGTTATCTTGGGCTTTAGCACAGTATGTCTTGAAGGGCCCATTGATGCCAACTTCCAAGGGTTGAAATGTTGAAGGAAAAGAAAGCATGATGACAGAGTTTTCTTTTGCCTTTTCGATAACCTTGATGCCAATGTGTGACGAGTGGTTATCTAGCAGTAATAGGATGGGTTCAGAAGAGCTGGTCATAGTATATTTTGTGAAATGATCCATAAAAAACAGAAACTCGTTATTGGTCATCCATCCCGAGGTATTACCAGCACCAACACATTCGGGGGGCCGTAACTGAAGGAGTTTTTCCTTTTTGTATTTTTTTTTCCACAAACCGTTGCAATGTCGTATGGCATATCTGCAGTTCACGTGCCACGGTCTTCAATTTACGGCTCTCTTGTATAACAGTATCAGCAGCTCTTTGTAGAAGCTCCCTCAACGTGGTTCCCCTCTCTGTCTTCCATTTGTAGGTCCTCATCCTATCAAAACAGAAGTAGTCAAAAGTAGAATACTTTTGAAATTTCAATACGAAAAGCGATCAGTAATTAGTCTCATGGGATTTCAGTGAAATACTCGTTCTTACATTAAAAAATGTAAACAAAGCACTTGTTAAACGCGAATAAATTGCTTTTCTTGTTATTTCTTTATTCAATATTAAGTTCTTAGTGAATAATATAAAGTGTTTATTTTATATATTGTTAAACAAGTCAATAAAGATAGTGAAATGCAACTTAAAATTTTCATAGATGGAATCCTATTAATGTTACAGCAATATTATTTCAAGGGGAATATTTCAGTTGGTGAAACTGAAAAGTTTGTGCAAATTGACTTGGTTCTTAAGTTATAATTGGAACAGTATCAAGTGCAAGAGAGTAATTGCAACCAGCTTTTAGTATTCTTTTACTTTCACCAAGCGAAATAGTCCTTTTAAAATATTCTGCTAGGAGTATATGCATATACATACACATGTGTAGTATTTTAACTATCCGAATTTTCAGCCGCATTTCACTATCTTTATTGATTTGTTTAACTATATATTTTACAAAAACACACTATATTACACAGTATTCAGTAAATATTTAATGGAAAAATAACAAGACAACAATTTCTTCGTGTTTCACAAGTGCTTTGTTTACATTTTTCAAAGCACGATTCTATTTAAACTATCGAAACCCTTTAAACACTTCAATAGCACTTATTTCGAAACTCCCGTATTTTTTCTCGACAAAAATAATTTTTTTAACTAATTTATTTATTTTGTTCCACACCGAAATTAAACTTTACATATGATTTTGCTCCCGGTCAAAATCTGTCTAGCCGTGGAGGTAAAAAAAATTCTACCACGCTGAAAGCACTTTACCGGGTGTCAATACAGACGTTGTGGATGATGCTACCTGGATGGTGCAGCCGCAATTGGTGCCTCAAAAGAGAGAGAATGAAATGTGGAAATAGGTCTATGATGTGCTGTAAGTACTTACAATAACACCGAACTTTTCCATAGCTTGTTTGATACGAGATTGGCGCGAAACATAACCATTCATTGCTCTAACCTCCATATGTGGAGTAACCAATTGTATGGCCAATTGAGTTAAAAATTTACGACGCTTGTCACTTTGCTTTGCTGGCTGCAAATGGTTGTGAACAATAAACGAAGCCAAACCGGCAATGTCCAAGATGTTGTAAAACATAGCTAATGGCCATCGATTGGTCCCACGTTTCCAAGAGTATCCAGACATCATTTGATCCATGGTGTCAACACCTGCTTTATTGGCATTGTAATCCAAAATTTGATGTGGTTTTAGAGAGCTATTCTCTTCATCGATAGTGTTCGGGAATGCAATCTACAGCTTTCAACTATCATCAATCTTAACTTAGTTATGGAATTAAAATTGTATACTAACTAGAACTAAATCTTAATTTGTTTAAAACATTCTATATTATTCATTGTAATTTGCTATATTCTATATTTTGCCTAAAAACATGTCATATAATACCCTATGTATATTTTCCTTATCAATTAAATTTTTTGCACTTGTTTAATCATATGGACAACGGAATCATATCGGAGAATTAAGCTTCGTGTGCCGGTGCATTGCAATATCGTTCTTTTTTACCTAGCAACCACCAACCGCGATACATCAGCTACCAGTCCACACATTTTAACTAAATTTTGTCTTGATCGCTGGCAATTAGAATTAAATAAAATTATAACGTTGTTTGAAATTTGCGCCTTATTTTTTTCTTTTGCTTTTTTGTCATTGCTGATCAAAGTTGGTCCTTCGAGCCGGATTTTTGTTGTAATTTGAAACGCCTTTGAAATTAAATGGTGGTTGCTAGATTTTTGGATCTGGAGACATTGGATAAGTATTTGGTAAAAGGTAATCTACAGAATTTCCCGTTTGCTGTCTGCTGTCTGCTAGGCTGTATCGGTGTGCTGTTAAGGATTTTGCTGGAGTTTCCATATTAGAGTTGTTGAACAAGAAGATTATTGTGAAAGCGCGTTTTGATAAAACTATCCCTCCCACGTGTTCGGTTTTTTAATTTGACTATTACGATTAGAATCCCTAGTAATTATGAATGTCTTAAAGCAATCTCGGGGACATTTGAAGGGTGCTATAACTCGTGCGCATACGTATATTTTGGAGGCCGGTGAAACAGATTTAGATGGTTTAGAAACGCGGTTAGCACGGTTGGAGGAGACGTGGAAGGCCTTTTGCGAGAATCAAAATAAACTTTTTCAATATTTCGAGGAAGATGGGTACGGTAACCCTGAAATTGATTTTGAAGCAACCGAAATAAAATACATTGAGGCAAAATGTGCATTTCTTAAGGCTGTTCGTAGGAATACACCTACCATTCCAACGCGTGTTACAGATAACGTGGAATCTTCTGAGGAACTTCTTAAGCAACAAGCCGCCTTGTTGGAAAATCTTCTTAAAAATTCTCCCACTAGTTCCGCGTTAAAGGTGTCCGCTGAAATTGAACTACCGCAATTTAAGATAGCTCCGTTTGGTGGTGATTATCGTGAATGGCCAGAGTTTCGGGATATGTTCCTAGGGAGCATTGACTGTAAGAAAAATCTTCCTGGTGCTTAAAAAATGCGTTATTTAAAATCATTTTTGCGCGATGATGCGGCAAAATTGTTGAACGGTATCGAAATCGCGGATTCGAATTATGTACAAGCGTGGGAAAAACTTAAGCGTCGGTACGATAAGCCGTTATACATTGTTAACGCGCATATTGAAAGTTTTCTGAAAATGCCAACGGTGATAGTCGCGGATAGTGGACATTTGCGTCGCTTAGCGGATAAATCCGATGAAGTTATACGAGCTTTGAAGGCTTTGCAATCAGAAGGCAGAGATCCGTGGTTGATTTATCTTTTGCTCAGTAAAACAGACTCTGACACGCGTAGAACCTGGGCGCTCCATACCAATAATTCCGAAAAGGCAACCGTTCAGGAACTTATCGAGTTTTTGGAGGAAAGATGCGATGCTTTAGAAGCATGCGAAACGCGACCGAGCGACTCGAAAAACCGCGGGAATAGGCATTTGACGCGTTCGGGTAGTGCTGCGAATAACATAAAAAGCCTTGCAATTTCGAATCCGGTATGTCCCATGTGCAAAAGTGACCATATATTGCCGCAATGTCCTCAATTTATTGCCTTGCCCATTATGTCTCGCCGCAGTTATGCTAGGGATCAAAAATTATGCTATAACTGTTTAGGTAGTAATCACTCGTCTTCGAGATGTCGTTCAAAAACTCGCTGTCCTCATTGCCATATTCGTCATCATGTCCTAGTACATTTGAATCCATCGGTTAATGATGTTAACAACCCAAAGCCTGGGAAACCTTCGACTTCTAGAGATCCCTCTTTATCGATTATTAGCAATCATACCCAAAATGAAATTCGTGTTTCCGGCATTTTGCCTACAGTTGTGGTCAAAGTTGTAGACGGTTTTGGTAGGACACAGCGTTGTCGTATGCTGCTCGACACCGGGTCACAGGCTTCCTTTGTTACGGAAGGTTTGGTGAAAAGGTTAGGCCTTCGTCGTCGTCACGCACGTCTTCCTGTTTCTGGAATCTCCTCTTTACACGCTGGCATTACACAGGGCGCCGTAAGCCTGCATCTCAAATCTTGTTTTGATGCAAATGAAATGGAAGTTGAAGCCTTCATTTTGAATCAAATAACTTCAAAAACTCCTCTACTGCCTTTTGCTTTTAATAAATCTTTGATGCTGGAGATTTAAAATTGGCCGATCCAGGATTTAACATGCCAGGTCGTATTGATATTTTACTAGGATCTGACAAAGCCTGGAGTATTTTGCTTGACGGTCGTCGTACAGATGAAGAGGGTAGTTTGACTGCGCAGAATACCATTTTTGGGTGGGTAATAACCGGAAACATCGCAGCTAAGGATATTGTCTCGTTGCGTGTAGGAATGGAACCAGATGTTGATGTTCTGCTGAAGTCGTTTTGGGAAATGGAAGAACTTCTTCACAGTACTTATTCTGAGGACTTTACCGACGTGAATTTTTGTAAAACCTTTTCTCGTGCACCTGATAATAAATATATTGTTGAATTGCCGTTTCGACATAAGGATGTAAAGTTTGGGAATACTCTCTCAGGAGCCTTGTCCCGGTTGTCATCTATGGAACGTCGTTTTGCTCACCATGAAAATCTTCGCTTGGAGTATTGTCGTTTTATGAAGGCTTATCAGGAGTTAGGGCACATGGAGCTTATTCCAGAAAGCGAGATCGAACCTACCTCTGGGAAGATTTTCTATTTGCCACATCATGCGGTGGTCACAAATAAATTGCGGGTTGTTTTTGATGGGTCCCATAAGGATGGAAATGGTATCAGCCTAAATGAAATGCTACATATTGGGCCCCCACTTCAGCGCAATTTAATAAACGTTTGCTTACGTTTTCGGATACATAAATATGTTTTTTGTGCTGATATTGTTAAGATGTTTCGGCAAATTTGGGTCGATACGAAACATCGTGACTTTCAACGTATCGTGTGGCGAGAAAGTCCTAACAGACCTATTGGACATTATCGGCTACGTACTGTAACCTACGGTACTTCACCTGCCCCTTTTCTATCAATGCGAGTACTGAAACAACTCGCTTCAGATTACATGGATCAATTTCCCAATGCGTCGCATTGTATCTTGCACGATTTTTATGTTGATGATATCATGACAGGGTCGGATTCAGTGTCAGGAATTTTAAGCTTAAAAAAGGAGCTGGTTGAGCTGTTGGCCTGTGGAGGTTTGCAGTTGAGTAAATGGAACTCAAACTGCTGGCCCATTTTGAAGGGTTTAGATTGCGAACCAACCTTTTCTTTAGATTTTGACGGCGCTAACAATTGGACAAAGGTTCTCGGTTTAGTTTGGAGTCCTCACCGCGACGCCTTCACCTTTAAAATTTCTGTAGAAAAGGAATCTTCATCGCCACCCACTAAGCGAATGCTGTTGTCAGAGATTTCGAAAATATTTGACCCGTTGGGCTTTCTAGCGCCTGCGATTGTCTTGTTCAAAATTTTGTTCCAGGAGTTATGGATGCATGAGACGGAAATTGGATGGGATGATCCACTGCCCACTGAAATAGCTGACAAATGGATTTCTTACCGAAAGGAGTTATTATATTTCGAAAAGATAGACATTGTGAGAAGATGTGTATTAGATTCGAAGCGGTTTGATTTGATTGGGTTTTCAGATGCTTCCGAGAAGGCGTATTCGGCAGTTGTTTACGCGCGTAGTTTGTCTGAAAGTGGAACCATAGAGATTCAACTTGTTGCTGCTAAAACCCGTGTCGCTCCTGTCAAACAGCTAACCATACCTCGTCTGGAACTGTGTGGGGCTCTGTTGTTAAGTCGTCTGGTTCAACTCATTCGTTCTTCTCTGGATGTAAAACCTCTCCAAACATTTGTTTTTTGTGATTCGCAAATTGTGTTAGAATGGCTTTCCTCTCCCCCCCGTAGATGGAATGCCTTTATCGCTAACCGCACCTCAGAGATTCTTGATATTCTTCCCCGTTCTGTTTGGAATTATATTCGCTCAGAGGAAAACCCAGCTAACTATGCATCGAGAGGGGTCGAGCCCAGAAAACTATTGCAGTTAGAACTTTGGTGGAATGGTCCGGATTGGCTCTCAAAGGATTCTGGTTTCTGGCCGATTGCTGTGGAACATTTTGAATTAGGGGATGTACCAGAAAGGAGGAAAGAATCTGTTGTTGCCAATATATTATCAGTGGAGGAAGGAGTTCTAGATCAATTGGCAAAAAGAGTATCTTCATGGTTTCGACTTATTCGGATTGTAGCCTTAGTTCTTCGTTTTGCCCGAAATTGCAAATTGTCGGTAACTGATCGTTTGTTAGATTTCATTAGATCTACAGAATTGTTTTCTGCTAAGCAAACTTGCCTTTTGTGGGCTCAAAAGGAGTTTATGGAAGAGATTGAAGCTCTAAAGTCTGACAAATGTGTTTCTAACCGATCTAAACTTTCATCTTTATCACCGTTTCTTGATAAGGTTGGCCTGTTGCGAGTTGGAGGAAGACTGTCCAATGCTGTAGGCGTTCCATTTGGGATAAAACATCCTATAATCTTGCCAAAAAGCCATCCGTTCACCCAAATGATTCTTCGAGAGGCTCATTTAAAATTTCTCCACGCAGGTGTATCGGAACTTTTCTCATTTGTACGTCAGGAGTTTTGGATTATTGGAAGTAGAAACCTAATCAGGAAAATTGTACACGATTGCATGAAATGTTTTCGCCAACGTCAAGCCACATCTTCACAGCTCATAGGAAACTTGCCTTCTTCACGACTTTCGCCATCTTTTGCTTTCGCCCACACTGGTTGCGACTACGCTGGACCAATTACACTTCGCCTAGCCAAAGGAAGGAATCCAAAGCTAACCAAAGGGTACTTCGCGTTATTTGTCTGTATGGTAACAAAGGCTTTACACCTGGAAGTCGTCAGTGATTTGTCCACCGATGCCTTCTTAGCAGCGTTGAGGCGATTTATTGCCAGAAGAGGAAAATGCAATGTCCTCTACTCGGACAACGGAACCAATTTCCAAGGAGCTGCGAGAACGCTGTCCGAATGGTATACGTTGGTAAGATCCAAGGAACACAACGAACAAATTTCAACAGCACTAGCGGCTGAAAGCATCAAGTGGGAGTTCATTCCACCTCACAGCCCTCACTTTGGAGGGCTTTGGGAAGCGGGGGTCAAATGCGTGAAACAACACCTCCGCCGAATTGTAGGGAATAACATATTAACCTTTGAGGAGATGTCTACTTTGCTTTCTCAAATTGAAGCACTATTAAACTCTAGGCCTCTTTGTGCTATTTCTGACTCAGATTTAAATCCTCTAACTCCATCTCATTTCCTTATAGGCAGACCGTACACGGCGATATCGGAGCCCAGCTGTCTAGACGTCCCACTTAATCGACTTGGACGATGGGAGCTCATACAAAATATGTTGCAAGGATTTTGGCGTCGATGGCACTCTGACTACCTAACATCGCTTCAACAACGCCCTAAATGGAAACATGAGACGAAGAATTTTCAAATTGGTGACCTAGTTGTTATTAAGGAGCCCAATATACCACCATCAAAATGGGCACTAGGACGAATTGATGCACTTCATCCGGGAAAAGATGATCTAGTACGAGTGGTTTCTGTTCGTACCAAAAATGGCATTTTTAAACGTCCAATAACAAAGCTGGCTATTCTACCGTGTTCCTGAAATTCCTTCAGTGGGGCCGGCGTGTTCGGGAATGCAATCTACAGCTTTCAACTATCATCAATCTTAACTTAGTTATGGAATTAAAATTGTATACTAACTAGAACTAAATCTTAATTTGTTTAAAACATTCTATATTATTCATTGTAATTTGCTATATTCTATATTTTGCCTAAAAACATGTCATATAATACCCTATGTATATTTTCCTTATCAATTAAATTTTTTGCACTTGCTTAATCATATGGACAACGGAATCATATCGGAGAATTAAGCTTCGTGTGCCGGTGCATTGCAATATCGTTCTTTTTTACCTAGCAACCACCAACCGCGATACATCAGCTACCAGTCCACACATTTTAACTAAATTTTGTCTTGATCGCTGGCAATTAGAATTAAATAAAATTATAACGTTGTTTGAAATTTGCGCCTTATTTTTTTCTTTTGCTTTTTTGTCATTGCTGATCAGATAGCACACGTATAATGCTCTGTCGACAACACATTGACGGCTTTATTTGGCTGTGGCACGTACGAACACAAGGCTTATTTTTCATTGTAAAAACCAAACAATGTCTGATACAACGTAGCCGGAACGAAACGTTTGTTAGAGCGAACGGTGTCAAAAATGGCGAGTCCGACTTGAAGCAAATGTTTGGCCAAAGACAACGAAGTGAAGAAATTATCACAATAGATTGTACGGCCTGAATTATGATAACGTCGGATCAACGATAACACAACTCGCTCGCCTTGATTCACCTCTCGCTCTGCATTGGGTAATTTGCCGTATAAATTTTGCCTTTCAAAGGATAATTTGTACGTGAGTCGCAAGCCCACCATACCTTGATGCCGTATTTGGATGGTTTCGAGGGTATATACTGGGTGAAGCGGGTATGGCCGCGGTAGGGAAACAACTGCTCGTCAACGGTTATGTTGGCACTTGGCGTATATGCTCTCTCTAAATTCGCGTTCAACATAATCCATATGTCGTCAATTGCCGCAGATTTACTAGTCAGTAGGCGCTGCTTACGTGTATTGCCATTATCAAAGCGAATGTAGCGTAGCAAAATGTTGAAACGTTTTAGAGACATTGTTGCTGTGTAAATGTCGTGATTATAATGAATGCATACAATTCATTTTCATTCGTTGGCTGCCAAACCTTTCGATTTGCTGTTGCATGTGTTTCGTTCCAAATGCGGACTATCTGATTTGCTTTTCGGTTTGTTTCGCGGCAAATGATATCAAGCATCTCTGGTGTCACGAACTGTTTGAAAATGGAAATGGCATTTTCCACGAAATTACCAATGATCCCAACTTTTACAGCAACAGGCACATTATGTGCTTGTGGCCGGCCAGTTTGTGGTGAAGCTTTCATCCACATAATTCCATCTTTGCACGAATAAAATTCTCCACGCAATTGTTGAGGCACAAGAACAGCACCTGAAACGCGTCAAGTTCTTCTTGGAGAAGTACATTCATCTCATCATCCCCATCGTCACTATCATCATAATAATTTTCCGCCTCTTCCACTTCCAACTCGACCTCAATATCAGAAGCATCACCAGCAACATTATCCGGCACATAATCTCCATCGTCGTCATCACCATCAACAAATGGATCCTCTTCCTCAGTACTATCTTCCGCCAAAATTGCCGCTACATCTTCTGCAGTTATCCGTCCACATCTAGTCGGCCGATTCGTATATCCACAACATCATGCAACTCATTTTGTCTCGCCATTTTTCACTGCATTAGGTAACCAAAAATTATAAATAAACCACAAAATATGACACTGAAACCACAAATAAAGCCAAAAATAATTATTACCAAAAGTATCACAAGAAAAAAATTGAGCAGCTATAATTTTCACAGTTTTTTGCTACACACTAAAAAACAAATACATACGCGTTTACTCTGGGCTACTTAGGCCCAGCGGATAATTTTCGATCTTGACACACAAAATATTTTTTTTCCACGAACAGGGCTCGAATCGACCCGGATTTGGTTTCGTTGTATTCAGCAAGCATCGTCTCAGGAAGTCAAGGAGTTTCCGTCCGATTTATTTGAAAAAAAAAGTTACATGTGTTCAAACATAAATTGGGCCTGATCAGGCCCAGCTGTCCATCCTAGGGTTAATAGCTTAAAAAGTGAAGATTCTTGACCAAACACTTTAAATGCCTACTTCGTTTCTCAGCTGCATTTGAAATGGCGGTTGCCTATGCGCTTATGTTAGGCTTTCTGCGACATAGTATGCAGGTACTGCTATCTGTTTTCATTTTTAAGATATTCCCATCGAAACTACTTACCAACGGCATTTTCAACCCTGTGTAACCTAATTTACATGTTTTATTTCAAAAAAAAAAAACATCTAGGCGCGACTTTTGAAAGATCCTTTATATTTTCTATTCCCTAATTGGTGAGTTAATAAGAAAAAAAAACCTAATCAGATATGGTAAAAGGGAAATGCTGCTCTGAGGAAAAAAAAACTCCTATTTCGAAATTAAAACCTATTATAAATGACGAAACAGCCCAGATTTCATAGCTTTTCGAATGTTCAATAAAAATGGTCTACAATGCAATTCGACATTTTGGCAAAACGGAACACTACGCCAAGGAAAGACCAACTTATTCATCGGATATCAGTCAAAGATCATTTCAAAAGCTTGGATGACATACGAAGTCAGCTTTTATCAGAATATGGTACGAGTACAAACCTACAAACGTTCAAGAATCGTAAGACGGTTACATGCAAAAACTAATTGTATCGGCAAACAAATTTTAAGGCCAAAATAATCCAACTATAATCCAAAAAGTTTGTGAAAAAAATGTACTTTGAAGCAACGAATCCAAATTCTGTCCGTTTGGATCTGATGGAGAAAATGATGTATGTCGTCCTCAAAACGACCCAAAGTATACCATAAAAAGTGTAATGCATGGTGGGCATGGTATTAGCCCATTAATTAACATCGAAAAAAAAAAAAAATAGATCAGCATATCTATAAAGAAATTATTGAGAACCAAACGATATGTCGAGTTATTATACTTAGAGGTTCAAAACATCAGTGTCCTGAAGTGGCCTGTTCATGAACCCGATATTAGCCCGATCGAGAATCTATGGAACGATGCTGAACACCATATTGAACAAAAGAAGCCAACAAATTTATTGGAACTGTAGCAGGAAATCCAAATTCCGTGGTTTGCTATTCCAAAAGGACGATGCGAGGCTTTAGTAGAAAGTTCACAGAGAGAAGGTGTATCGAAGTCATCAAAGATAAAGGATTGTCCGCGAAATACTGAAAACTTTAAACTGTTGACAAAGGCATGTAATGTAAGTCAATCATCTTTGGCTGAAATTGACATTGCAATTTATCCATATTTTAACTGTTTCCAAATATTTTTGTTTACAGAAATTACATAACTTCATTTATTAGATTTATTAGCACGTTAGTTCTTAATAACATATTTAATTAAAAAAAAAAAGCATGAATACACCATATTTAATTAAAAAAGAAAAAAAAATATAAATGTGTATCTTCTACTCTGAATGAGTGTGCCAAATTCGTGTCCACCCACTGTGTGTCCTGTCCGGATATGTCAATTCTGTTAGCACAAACTAGTAGTTGTACAAACAATTTCTATGTTTTACCTTGGGTATTGGCCTGAGAGTTTCGCACAATTGTTTCAAGCTTGATACTGAAGAAATCACGTAACAGCGCTTCACCTTGTCGAAACCTTTCTTTGACATCAAATGCCGACTTATATGGAATAGTGAGCGAGCTCCACTGTCACACAGGCGGATAATTTTAGGAGTGATGCCCAAACTTGAAATTGCTCTATATACTCGTAGCTCGTCTCTATAAAAGTCTGCCCTATACCGCCTTAAAATCAATAAATAGTGCATACTCATAGATTTGAGGCTCCTAGCTTTTACCCAAGCGCACTTACAAGGCCTAAATCACACTGATATCTTTTCATCAGATTGTTGATTTAGGACTTCAAGCGTTCACATTTGTAGTACGGTAGATACAATCATACACAATGGTAAGGAGACTAATACCCCCGTAGTTGGCGCAGAGGATCTCCCTTTTTCAGGACCGGCGAAACGATACAGAAATTTCATTCACCAGTAATACCGGTAATACTTTCGTCCGTCCATTCCTTACAGATGAGTTTTTGTATGCTCCTTTCCAATTGCTTTAAAAAAACTCGGACGAGAGACCGTCTGTACCTGAAGCTTCATTGTTCATTTAGTTCATCGTCAAGGTTCAGCACCGACTGTGACCCTACTACGACGTTTCCATCCTGATCTATGGACGCTTTCTCTCCATGGCGTCAAGCAATCGCTATTTGCTTTTTTATTTTTTTTTGGGAAACCTATATTCCTACGGCCTCCTTTGCTCATAGAGTTCTATAAGCATCTCTCGTATTTATGAGCAACACCGCGTTGTACGCCTTTTGTTTCACTACATGTTGGTCTGGACTGCTGACAATGTCGCCACTGGTCTTCTGCGTTTGATGCTTATAGCATGGGACTTCTGAAAGACTCGATCGGAAAGGTTCTAGCAGTTTCCTTTTTAAATTTTCTCATAGTACTTCTTCAGTGTCCTATTATGCTTCTGCGTCGCTTCACCGATTGCGGCAGTTTGCTCTAAAGCGCAAGTAGCTCTAGATAGGCTTGCGGTCAATCCCCTGAAAACGTATGCAAGAGAAGAAGGAATCTGACTGGTCTGATTCATCTAGTGCTTAAAGGGAAGGGGAGAATAACGAACTTCTTTAGACTAAACATGCCGCGTTGAAAACCTCCAAGGCGCTGTTGGCTTTTGGATAGTGTAAAGAAGCTTTCGGTAAAACCTGGGGCTTGTCAGCAAACAGGATTTACCTGGGTATGATAGGTAATACCAATTATAAATTATAGCCTATGCCTCCGTTGTTTTGTGTAAAACTTTCAAGAAAATATGTCTCTGCTGCTTTTACCGGACTGTTTCTTAGAATGTCTAATTTTGCTGTTGACGCACTGACGAACCTCCCTCCTCTTCATATTTATATGAAGGGCTGCACTCTCAAAACCATCTGCCATTTATGAAGAAGCGGTCTTTGGTACAACCCGCAATAGATTTTTAATAACTCTGGTCTTATGGACATGCCGTCTCATCAATGACATTATAACTGCAGTTACACCAAAAGTACAGAGTCGACATTCGCTGTGCTCACGATTGGTTTCGGCCAAAATCTGGACCAGGAAAAGAATATAGTCGGGTCTTCACCGATGGCTCCAAAATCGACCTTGGTCCGGTTCGGCTATCTTAACACTCAAGCGTTCTCTGAATCTAATTGGATGACTGAATTCAATGAGCCTCGTTTTTGTTCAAGCCAATAATAGGACCGCGAGAATTGAGATCACCATTGAACTTGCAAGGTAAAGATCTGCGACTGCCTGCGTTCCCACTTACAGCTTCTATTGATAATTGGTTTTAACGTAACCAGGATGCCAGCGACTTTCCTGTGGTCTCATAGTAGGAATGACTGTAAACTGCTTACCGGCCTCGTAACTCGGCACTATGTTTTCAATAAATACCTAACTGCGTTAGACAAACGAGTAAGTGACACAACAGAGCGATGAGGACATCGCTGAGCATTTCCTCTGTGATGTTTGGCAAACGCTCGCATCAGGCTGCATGGACTTGGCACCGATGTGGTGGCTTCAGATACCATAGCAACTTTAGCACTGACGCAAAATTGAGAAATTCCATTAAAAGGACCAAACAATAGACTAGTTCTTTATGTAAGTACTCTGTTTCGACAGAAAAAAAAATTCCAAGTTCATGGAATTTTAGGATACGAAAGTAGGTTGGCCATACAGTAGAGCTACTTGTTTGATTTTTAGAAATTCTAGGCAATGGAATACCCAGAAGCACGATACAAACAAATCAATATAATTCACATGGACCTTTTTGCCTTGATTACTCTATTAAGCCCATTCAATTGATACTAAAGCATTCTTGTCTTGGATTTCGCTTCAACCACAAATGAATGCTATGCTATTATATATCAGAAGTATGCATTAAGATATACGATACGATATATCTTATCAAATTCCTTCTAGACAAAGTCGTAAAACTCTCAGTGAAACGTACCGCCTGTCGAAAAGCTGATTATAAGTTCCCAAAGCTAAACTCATGTGCATTAATCTCAACACTTAAGGGGTTTGAAGTTTAAGCACTCTACATACTTACGAGTATGTGCAAATGGAGGAGTAGTTATTGATGGCTTCTGCAACTTTGCAGACACTGAAATAAACACAAAGATACTTATTCTGCAGTTAGAAGCATTTTGTCTTGCCGTTCATTTATAATTCTAGGTATTTACGGTACATGAAAATATCCGTAATTACATGTACGCCCCCTAACTTAAGCAAGAAATTTTGTCTGTAAGCATTAGAGATACAAATAGGTCAGGTTCTATGTACATATGTTAGTTATTGTTGTTACGGTATGTTATGCCGGAGATTATTCTTGATGCATTCTTGAATAATAAATAATATACAAATATTTCTAAGGAGAGATTCCTTATAAAATAACTGGTTTGGACATCAGAAGGGAAATAAGATACCAATATCCTTTTACTTTAGATCTTGACTTACATGATGGAATCAAGCACAATATGCCTGCATGTTCATACAAAGTAGAAGGATAATAGCATCAAAAATTGTTGTGAACTTCTAAATAAAATCATCGACTTTTTGTTGCCAATATGCGGTTCCATTACCATAAGATATCCAAAGATAACTAAAACCCAGTTTTAATCAGATTGACTAGGATATTGCCTAAGTTTGATGCAGTAAGAGCAAAAATTCCATGAACTTCTCATTTTTAGGGCTAAATTACTGTTTCGTTAGTTGACGTAGTTAATTCCGCTGTAAGACAATATATCTTCATCTTCTTTTACTAACCGTTAAAACGCATTAAAATAATGATCAAAAAGGCACTCACACAAATAACTATTCCATTGTATTCCTTGTAAGTTCCTTTTACTGAAATTGCTCACTTACTGAGTAAACGCTTCTGTCTAAAGTACCAGCACTCACCAGAAAATCTGTAGTGATTCATTATGGCAGCAGTAAACAGTCTATGGACTTTTCTGCTGAAGCACAGCAGGAGCTCTTTTAGTTCGTTTGATCTGCCGACATTCCAGAGAGTCATGGAATATGCAGAGTTACGCTAACATGATACCCAACTGTGAACAGAAGCCTTATCCAACGACGCAGGCAACAGTGGCGTAGCTTTACCTTGTGGGACCCAGGTGGAAGATTTTTTTCGAGGCCCCCATACCCATCTCAAAAGAGAATTTCATATACATATTACATATCCTGCATAAATTTTATCAATATGCGTCAAAATGTTGTAGAGTGCTCTGTTAAATGTACAGTAGTGACCGCTTAAAGTGAACTTTCATATAATGAACCCTTTGTGTGTGTTAAATGAAAAAAATGTCCGGTTATAACGAACCAATACTGTCTCACTTTACAGTGTCATATTCGTTTCAATCGTTTCAATATAACAATTCGTTTCAATCGGACATTTATTTTCGGTTGAAATTAATGTTGTGTCTGGTGTCCTGGAAGGAAGCCATCTTGGGCCAATCCTTTTCCTCATTTTTATAAATGATTTGCCGAGTATTCTAAAATTTTATCATTGTCTTTTGTATGCGGATGATATAAAATTTTTTGTGACTATTTCTAATGCCAGTGACTGTCTTCTACTCCAGAGAGATTTAGATTATTCTTTTGAATGGTATAAAATGAACGATCTGCATCTCAATATCGACAAATATAATAGAACACAATATAATCTAACCCCTGCTTATCGTCTTGGAAACCAATCAATTAATGTTGTAGTTGAGTTTAAAGACCTTGGTGTTGTTTTTGATAGTAAACTTACTTTTGATCCCCATGTTAACAAATTACTGTCAAAAGCTAACTCTGTTCTAGGATTTCTGAAAAGAAATTCATCGGACTTCAAGGATCGCTATACTCTCAAGATAAGCATTGTTCGTCCATGTCTGGAATATTGTAGTGTTGTTTGGAACCCGTTTTCATGGAAAAACATTATTAGAATAGAAAAAGTTAAAAAAAAAACTTCTTGCACTTTGCATTACGCCGTTTCTTTCTGAATGACAATGCCCACTATTTTACGGCTCTAAATGTTTGCTGTTGGGTTTTGATTCCCTCGAAGTTCGTCGTAAATGCTTTGTGTTATGTTCGTTAGAGATTTGCTATGTTTTTCCACTGGCTGTGAGAATTACTTTCATTAATTGGTATTTATTCGCCACTCATATTGCAACTAAAAGCTTTTACTTAGTTTATAATTCACACCCAAGTATTGCGTGGGATAAACATAAAACCGAAATGGATGACGTTGCAGCCTCCACTCAGGTTTGGCATCTCACAAACGACAGGTCGGGTTTGTCCACTAGTCTTGAAAGGTGCCACACTTGCGTGAGAAAATCCTGCGGTGATTATAAAACTGTAATTTTGAGTTTGAGTGCTCCAACAGTCGGGTCATTTCCATTGAATTATTGTAATTGTTATTTTGAATGGAATTGTTCTTCTTTTTTTTTCTTTCTTTTTAATAAAAATTCTTCCATTTCATTGTCTAAGTTTTTTCTATTAAATTACCTACTCATTTGCTTAACTGCCTGTTCAGCGTATGCTGCTGTCTTCGGACAGCACAAAACGCGACAGAGAGGCAGCAAAGCAGCGCTTTCCAAAGTCGTGTCCTTCGCTCACGACACAACCGATTGAGGAACCTACGAGCCTGGAAGTATCGGAGAACATCCCCCATACTACAGTGGCGCCCAACGTGGGGCCTGTCGACTTGATAAACGCAACAACGGACACGATAACACGAGCTAGTAAACGCATCGCCGCAAGACAAAAAGGTGATACGAAGATGACACAATTTTCTGAAGATCAGCTTCAAAAATTCATTGAAGCAATGAGAACGTCAACAACTATTAAAGGTAGTTTTAGTCACTGCACGGCCCGATTCAAGGGTGAACGAGATGCTGCCATCGTTGAAGGCTTCATAGCTACGATTAACGTGTACAAAGACGTAGAACGCATAAGCGACGTAGATGCCATAAAAGGGTTTCCCTTACTCTTGGAAGAAGGTGCGAGCAACTGGTGGCAAGGAGTAAAAGATGAAGCAAAAACCTGGTTTGATGTGATCTCTCGACTCCGTATAGCATATGCTCCGGCCAAACCCGCGTATAGAATATATATGGAGATCTTTGAAAGGAAACAAAGGGCTCACGAGAAAACGGACGACTTCTTGTGTGAAAAACGAGCGCTCCTTGCAAAACTGGTATATCCAAAACCATGTGTGAAAATGATGCTCGATATGATATACGGTCTGCTACATATCCGTATCCGTGACGGTGTTCCATGAGATAGTTTTTCGAAGTTTGATGAGCTCCTTTCAAAAGCTAGAGCCGTGGAGTTATCCATAGAAGAGAAGAATGGAATAACAAACCATAGAACCGAATCAGTTTCAATAAAAAACCGATGTAATTTCTGTAAACATCCGGGTCATACAACAGATAAATGTAGAAAAAAAGAAAGATACAACGCCACGAATAATACGTCCACGCAACCTGTGGAAACCAAGATTTTCTGCTATTCATGCAAACTCCTTGGAGTAGTACGTTCCACATGCCCTAACTGCAAGCAACTTCCAAAAGGACCGTCTACCGTATCCTTTAATTGCATAAGAACATCAATTGGAGCCGATTTGCCAACCATCCCAATCGGAGTTCATGGTGAGTCAGGCATTGCATATTTAGACACAGCAGCACGTACAAGCGTTGCGGGAAGACAACTTTTTATTCAGTTGTTGAAGAATGGAATCAAATTCTCGAAGGTCAAAGCTGACGTCACACTTGCCAACGGCGAAACCAACGGACATGAAATCCTTATAGGAGAAGCTAATATCATAATCGGTAACCGCCTGAGACCCATCCAATTTATCGCTTTACCGAAAGCAACGGATAATCGTACACTCATTGGCATAGACTTCCTAGAAGAAAACGGGATAGTCCTTGACATAGGTCACCGGTTATGGTATTTCGCCGACCAACCCGAAAAGAAATTTGATTTCTATGACACCTCACATACACAATTAAAACACAAAAGTGTTCAAATAGATGCACTTCCGGGTTTGCAAAAGCTCCAGCCTGAAAGCACCCCTACCCGAGAGACCAATATTTTCCTCAATTGGTTCAAAACAATAGACCCAATCTCTCCGCTAGCTTCAACACCCAAGCCACAGTACGAGTTAAATATATAAACACCACGACGTAGGTCAGTTGTAACATCAACAAGAGACAACGACTACTCGCCACACTCGATCCAAAGAATTTTCAGCGACAGCCTCAGAAATGAGCATACACCAGACCGAAAACAGAAGCGACAAAAGCTGTTCCCTGCAATGGTGCGGTCAGAAGAGGAAGTGTTTCTCGAACCATTCTTCACAGAAATTTTAGCGTTCGACATCGCACTACGTGAAGATGAGGCAGTAGAATTAAATGTGTACGAGAGGGACAAGTTGAACCAATTGCTGGTAGAAAACGGCATGCCAATGGAACCAACTCCATATGCAGAACACAAGATTAACACCGGTAACTACGAACCAATAGCTACAACACCTTATAGGCTATCACCCATTCGTAAGGAACAACTCAAAGAAGAACTCAAGAAAATGCTTGAGTTGAATATAATTGAAGAAAGCGAATCTCCTTGGGCAGCTCCAGTAGTACTGGTACCGAAAAAGGATAAAGGAATACGTGTATGTATAGATTACAGAAAAATAAATAACGTGACTACACCAGACAAATATCCGCTTCCTAGAATAGATGACCTTCTGTACTCAACACACAAAACCAAATTCAAAACCACCCTGGACCTTCAAACTGGATACTACCAGATAAAAATATTTGAAAGTGACATCGAAAAAACTGCCTTCATAACACCGTTTGGCCTGTATCAATCCAAACGCATGCCATTTGGTCTACGAAACGCGCCAACGACGTTTCAAAGGTTAATGGATAAATTCCGGAAGGGGATCAGTGAATCATACCTGCTAGTTTATCTAGATGATATAATTATATGTTCAGACAGTTACGAGCGACACTATCAGGACTTGAAGAAAGTCTTCCAGCGCCTCAAAACATTTCATCTTAAGGCAAATCGATCGAAGTCCAATTTCTGTTGCGTAAATATTAAATACCTCGGTCATATAATAACAGAAAAAGGTATACAAGTTGACCCGGAGAAAATTTCAGCAATCACCAATCGACCGAAGCCAAATAATGTCAAACAAGTGTTGTCATTTCTCCAAACCTGTTCATGGTATCGCCGATTTATAAAGAACTTTGCAGAAGTTGCAAAACCTTTAAGTAATCTAACCAAGAAAACTTCTGTGTGGAAATGGGAAGATGAAGAGAAAACTGCATTCGAAACTCTTAAGACCATGTTAACAACAGCGCCAATCTTACAACAGGTAGAGGAAGGCCTTTTATATTAAAAACAGATGCCAGCAATTACGCTCTCGGGGCAGTTTTAGTCCAGGGGGAGAAAGAGAAGGAACATGTTATAGAATATGCGTCGAGACTTCTCACGGTCCCAGAACGGAATTATTCAACCACGGAACGCGAAGCCCTTGCACTTGTATGGGCCGTCAATAAATTTCGAGGTTACATCGAGGATGGTGAAATAACTTTAAAGACAGACCATCAACCCCTGAAATGGCTAATGAGTCTTAAATCCCCAACAAGAAGACTAGAATGTTGGGCCCTGCAACTGCAACCCTATAATATCAAAATACAAACAAAATATCAAAATACAAACCCTGAATATATTGTCAATAGCTTCCAAATCGATGTAACTAATAAGGGGGCGAAAGAAATCCGTGAAGCCCAGCTCGAAGATGCATGGGTAAAAGGAATCATCGACTCTTTCGAAAACAACGACGAAAATGTTACAAGGTGGACATCTAGCGGATACCTACTAAATGATGGAATATTATATAGATACTCCCCAGATTCCGATACTGAAACTGCGCAGCTTGTGGTGCCTGCGCAGGAAAGAGAACCTCTCTTAATACATTATCATGATAATGCCACTTCTGGTCATTATGGGGATGAACGCACCTTAGCTCGGATTCCTTCCCGATATTATTGGCCCGGGATGAGAACCAGTGTTACCAAACACATTGGAAACTGTTTGGCTTGTCTGCGATATAAACCAACCAATATGAAACCTTACGGATTACTACAAACCGTATCATGCAGTCAACGATTTGAAGTAGTAGCAGCTGACTTGTTTGGTCCATTACCTATAACTAAAGAAGGATTTCAGTGGATATTGATATCTGAGGACATAGCAAGCAGATGGATGGAAATGTTCCCACTCAAGGAAGCCACAGCAGAGAACTATGCAATGACCCTCCTTCAAGAGGTTTTTTTTCGTTATGGCATGCCACAGCGACATTTAACAGATAACGGCCCTCAGTTTGTGTCAGTTATTATGCAACAACTAGCCAACTATTTTGGTATCCAACAGACACTAACACCTGTCTATCACCCAGAAGCAAATCCGGTAGAAAGAAAGAATAGAGATTTGAAAGTTCAGCTTGGAATCCTGGTCGGCAATAACCATTCCACCTGGGCCGATCACATACCGGCATTAAGATTTGCGATGAACACAGTCAAATGTCAAAGCACAGGATATACAGCATCTTACCTGATGTTTGGTCGAGAGCCAAGAACAATAGACGACGTTATTTATGATTTAAGACCTATAGATCAAGACAAAAATGTCACCCCTCAAATTATTCCGAAGTTGCAGCAGCTCACTAAGGCAATCAGAAATGCTCAGGCAATAACTCAGAGGAGCCAGGATCGAAACAAGTCGTATGCAGATACTAAGCGAAGACAACAACCCAGCTTAAAAATAGGGGACCAGGTTTTAATCACCACCCACACACTTAGTAAAACTTCTAAGGGAATCTCCTCAAAATTCGCACCTAGACGAGACGGACCCTATGTGATCACAAAGCAAATTGGGACCTCATTTTACCAAGTTGCCTCGAAGGACGATCTCAGCATCCCATTGGGGACATACCACGTTTCTTCCATTACGAAATATCACTCGTCCCTGACACCAAGAAATATCACTCCAATCCAACCCTTACGACGAAGAGGATGCCCAAAGAAAACATCACCTGATCCTGTCGCATCATCGAGACGATCTCAGCGCCAGAGGGGGAGACTGTACAAATTCGTTTATTCTAACAAAAATAAATAAATAACTTTGTAGTAAAAATAATAATAAATAACTTTGTAGTAATTGAAAAGGGAATTTGGCAACGCCATAAAAGAAAGTTCAAGATCATACTTTCATACGAAAGCTCATACTAACAAAAGCTCATATTGCAACTAAAAGCTTTTACTTAGTTTATAATTTACACCCAAGTATTGCGTGGGATAAACATAAAACCGAAATGGATGACGTTGCAGCCTCCACTCAGGTTTGGCATCTCACAAACGACAGGTCGGGTTTGCCCACTAGTCTTGAAAGGTGCCACACTTGCGTGAGAAAATCCTGCGGTGATTATAAAACTGTAATTTTGAGTTTGAGTGCTCCAACAGTCTGGTCATTTCCATTGAATTATTGTAATTGTTATTTTGAATGGAATTGTTCTTCTTTTTTTTTCTTTCTTTTTAATAAAAATTCTTCCATTTAATTGTCTAAGTTTTTTCTATTAAATTCCCTACTCATTTGCTTAACTGCCTGTTCAGCGTATGCTGCGGTCTTCGGACAGCACAAAGCGCGGCAGAGAGGGTAGCAAAGCAGCGCTTTCTAAAGTCGTGTCCTTCGCTCACGACACAGTCGATTGAGGAACCTACGAGCCTGGAAGTATCGGAGAACATCCCCCATACTACAGTATCAAATAAAAAGAGAAAATGTTTCTCATTAAAAGACAAACACGATATAATAAAGCGTTTACAACAAGGTGCAATTCAAACCGACATATGTATGCATGGAAATGGGACTAAATAAGTCTACTGTTGGCACAATTTGAAAGAAAAAAGAGAAGATCCTGGACCACTTCAACCAAACAAATTCGAAGGTAAAAAAAGCAAAAAAACCTACAGACGAAAGAGTGGATAGCGGATTGTTAAAGTGGTTTTACCACAATTTATTTTCGTTTGCAGATTTATGAAGAATCTTTTAACTTTGTTTTGTCAAGTTTGAATTTTCAGTGCCAGTTATCTACCACAGTTTTGCCAGTACTTCAATCAGCCTCAACACTCCTACTTTTAGGAAGTGGTGGATTCCAAAACACCGTTGGAAATGATTATTTAATCGGAATGTGCCAAAGTACGACTTCGAAAATATCAACAAATGTTTTGACGGAAATGGAATTCAAGTTGTGCTTGCAGTACATAGTATTCATCCCCAGGAATTCAACCAACTGTAAGGAATGGTTTATGCTCGAATATAATATTTCGGGAGGTAAATGTTCGCAATTTTTATAAAATTAAACTAATCAACTTTAATTAGTAATTGGATGTGTTGACGTCACTCATTTTATCATGTGAAGGGCCAGCGCGAATGAACATATGTTTTTTAATGGAAAAGGTTTCCACAGTCTGAATGCCCTGATTGTAAGTTAATTATAGTATAATAAAGATATAAATAACATTTGTATTGCACTGTTACAGATTTGTGAACATAAGTACCGGATTATGGGAATTAATTGTAAATATGGAGGAGCGGCACACGATTCATTTGTGTGGAAACACTCAAATGAAATAAATTTTTTGGAAGAGCAGTTCCGAGCCTATGGCAATGAAAGTTCTTGGCTCCTTGGTACTCGTATGTTACAAACCATATTTGTGATGATATAAAAAAACCTCTTTGCAGGAGATTCTGGGTATCCAATTGAACCGTGATGTATAACGCCATATAGGAATGCGGTAGCAGGCTCAAGTCAGTGTTTATTTAATGAAATACATTCTAAAGCAAGAAGTTTAATTGAGCCCACCATTGTGATTTTGAAAGAGCGATGGTAAATTTTACAATACCTCCAGAGAGGACGGTATAGCCTAGAAAAAGTAGCTTCATTCGCAAATGTGTGTGCAGCTTTGCATAATATCTGCATAGATTTTCAAATCGCATTTCCATACCAAGCTTCATCAGTCAGTACAACTCTGGGAGACTTCTCAATTGAACAAGCATCAAACTTAACAAGAATTGAACAACTAATAACAAATAACATAATAGATTTACACAAAACCAACTGTTTTCATGAACTTTATAAAGCTTTTATTTTTGTTTTGCCAATTAAAAAAAAATTCAAAATTGTTTCCCATGCTATTTACTCGTACATTAAAGAAAAAGGTCAAAAATTGAATTCAGTCTTTTAACTTATAAAAAAAAATAACAAAAAAAAATATTTCAATATTTCATTTTTATCACAGAAAAAAGGAAAAAAATAAATAAATAAGGAAGTGTGACTAATATAAGTACATAAAATACTTAAAAATTTTAGGAAGATTTTAAAAGTTCAGGTTTTAACGTCTTTATTTCGAATTCGATTTTTTTCCCTGCCATATTCAGGCATGCTTTTCTTCTTTAATTTTTAAGACCTTTTCCTCAGTTTGTCTAATTTTTAAATTCAATGCTTGCATTTATATTTTCTTTAATGAGAGCAAGTTTGGGGTCACTTACATATATTTAAATTACGAACTTTATTTTGCACATTGCTGTGTCCTTTCTTGGACTTTTAATCAGCATAAACCTGAAAATAAAATTATTTAATTAAAAATCTTTTTATACATATTTGTCCACATACCTTTCTTCACAATTTTGTACCTTTTACCGGTGTACCAACGGAATTAAGTTTTATTTCTAATTCCTTTCAAAGCCTTAGTGCTGTAATTTTTCCTTGCTGACTATTCGGTATTATAAATATGTTTGGCTAAGTCCAGATGCTCCTGCATAAAATCAGCCATCATATTTTTTTGTACAGCATTTATTTTATTTATATTTGCCCTTAAGAATAACAAAATTAATAAATTTTCAATTTAAAATAAATAAGACCATTTTACTGCTGACATTTAAATACTCCCGTCACCAAATTTACTATCGAATGACGTATCGAAATAATGAGTACGTTCACGTAAATAAAAGTGCTTGTTCACGGATGACATAATCCCGAATGTGTGTTTTTACGTGACGAGTCATACGTTCACGGAAGAGACGATTTGGCCCCAGAACAACCCTATGGCCTGTTGCAGGGAAAATATCCTTCGTAGCGTCTGGAACAAAGCAAAACCGCTTAACACGGCGTAAAGAAAGAATGCACAAAGGGAAGGACCCCCCTGAGGTTGGGGGCCCCGGTGATTGCCACCTGTAACACCCCTGGTAGCTACGCCACTGGCAGGTAGTCTTACGCTTCAGGGCCAGAGGAACCACAGATTAACCACAGTGAATTAAGCCTTTCTAGCCTAGTTTAGATGTTGTAAAAGGGTTCAGTTAGGCTCTAAGCGCAGCTTTACTGCCGCTGCAGATAAAAATGCTTCTCCCCCTCCGCCGATTCTTCACAATATATTTCGTTGCCACCAGTATTGCGTATATCTCCGGTTAGAAGACAGACACAGGTTTTCCTAACGAGGAGTGTAATCTAACATTGTCCGACAAGAACCAACGTTGCATTCTATTTAGATCGGTTTTGGAGCCATCGGTGAAGACCCGACTACATTGCCTTCCTGGTTCAAATTTTGGCCGAGACCATTCCCGGGCACAGGAAAAATGGATTTTAATTTTCTTCTGTAGCAGGAGTTCTGGTGTCAATGCGTCGGCGCGCATAACCCTTAAAAATTCCAGTGCGTATTGTACCAAAAACAACTTCTTTTTAAATGTAAGGTGGCTTTGAGAGTGCAGCCCAAGGATTCATCAATGCGTCGGCGCAAAGCCTGGTGTGTTAGGGAAAACCCCCATACAGCCGAGACAGGTCGTTGTTTGGAGTCTGGTAAAACCAGCAATGACGTACTATTATGAGAGCTTGTTCCACCATACAACCGACGGCTCTATCTTGTTGGTTATGTCATATGTAGATCCAAAGGGCCATTCTAAGCCCTCGGCACATGTCTTTGGCGATGCCAGAAGGCCGACCACGCCTTAAAGGCTTTCAACGTAACATGTTTAGCTTAGAGAAACAAGATGACAGCCAAATACTTAGCTTCTTTTGATAACTGGATGGTGATGCCTCTAAGCACTAGATAACTCAGACTAGGCAGTTTCCTCCTTCTCATAAAAAGAACAACCTCAGTTTTGAGAGGAGTGAGTGAGAAGAGATTTCTAGTGCACCAATTCTCGATTACATCTATGGCTGCCTGCCCTTTAGAGCAGACAGTCGTTAGACACGATTCAACAGGCAGTACAGTCAACCAATATGCACCTTAGCGCAGTTGAGACAGAAGGCCGCCTTCATATATTGGCCGGGTCAGCATCCGCAATCAGTGTCCTATTCACTAACAATGCTTTTATCCATAAAATTAGTGATTTGTTTACGCCGTGTCATCTGGCTGAGTTACATATGCTGTCAAAAATTGTGTTGTCAAAAGCACCCTTAGTGTCCATAAAGATGCCCAATGCGTATTCCTTATTCTTGAGTGCACATTCAATCCTGCCTTTTTTATAATTGACATGCGCGCAAGGCATTTTCTGTACCCTTAAGATGTTTGCACATCGGAGCGAAGTTAGGGAGGGAGAAAAGAGAGATACCGATGTGCGTTGGTTTTAAATGTTTGTGACCAGGAAATAAAGAGCTCGCCAGGGATTCCATGAGCGAGTTGTACGGCTTAGGAACGAATCACGATATCTCAGATTACGTCCGAAAGTGGCTTGAGGATTGAGTGTATACTGATGACCATTCGTAGTGAGGCGGGTGTTATGGTTAAAAGTTAGAAGGGGTGGAATGCTACTGGAAATTTCGGTGGACACTGGTAGTGAAACAAGTGAGACAGGAGGCATTACATCTGTGTTCGAGGGTGTCGAATGACTGGGTAATACTATGTCTGTGTAATACTGTCACCACTTATGGGTTTTATGCACGGTTTTGGATCCTATCTAGCAAGTGCAAAGCACTGGACCAGATGTGAGCATTGTACTCCAATTGGTGGATAAACGCCTTATATATTGTAACCAGATCAGAGGCGCTGAAATATTTCTTACATCGCTTGAGGAAACCTAGACATTTCGCAGAGTTTTTGGCGACATCGAATATGTGGTCATTCTAACGTAAGTTATCATTGATACACATATCGAGAGTGGAAAGTTTTTCGGCTTCAAAGATGCAAGTGGCATTCATGGATAATGGCTGGGTGTTTAAATTTCGCTTTAACGACAGCAAGCAACATTGTGTTTTGGAAGCATTAAAATCCATTCTGTTGATTGTTCCCCGATTGGTGATGCTGCCAATATCGGAATTTAATGAACTTAACACACGCTGCCGTTCCCGTTCTACAGCCGAAGAGAAGGGTCGTGAGCTCGGAAACGAATATGAAAGGGAAGATATACCATCAGGACCAGCGGATTTGTAAATATTAAGATCTTTAAGTACTCTTGCTACTACACGAGGGCGAAAGTGGATTCGTCCCATTGAAGATTCGACACATTTAAGTGTAGACGCAGACAAAGCACAATCTGGAAGTGTTGAACTGGCCGCCAAGTATGCAGCAAGCAAATTGGCTTTGTTCTAAGAGCTCACAGCTGGAATGTCATTGTAAATGAGCGTTGGGATGGAGATGAGGCAGAATTTTTAATATTTGTGACGAACGATCAAAAGCTTCTACTACCTTTGGGACATTATAGTACTTTTGAAATTTCACGCGCTTGAGAAAACTGGCTCATTCCTGGTTCGTTTGAACTTTTTTCGGTTTTCCCCTCTTCCGAGTTAGTCTTATAGGACCGAAGAAACATATCTCTAACCTAGACAGCCTCTTTACAGCTCGATCCGTACCATCCCTTTTCTTTTGGTCTGATACTCTTAATCCGATAAAGGATAAAGGATCTCATTCAAAGGAGAATAGTGACAGTGATCATATAAACAGCGGCATCCACGTCGTTATGGAGGAAACATAACGACCAGTTAAATTGCCTAAAGAAGCTGTTAAGTCCGCTCCAATTCGCTTTCTCCTATTGTCATACGGTTTTTTAAGGAATTTTTTCTCTAACTGTGTGGTCAGCATACGAGAGATTAGCTGATATGACATAATAATCCGATGAGCCTAGAGGTGAGAGCACATCAACCGTTTACTTATCAGGGTGATAAGTTAAAAACAAGTCCAGGGTGTTAAGTCGAATTGTTGTCCAGTTTGGGGCTTCTGTAAATAAAGCAGTAGTGGATAATTTGCTCACGGAGATGGAATTTTAACGACAGAAAAATGAATTCCGGGTTGGTACAGCGACTACATTGTGATGGAATTTGGTAAGCTACATCACTACGCACGTAAATGGCGAGACCGCGATGAGAAAAAAATATTGGCACTAGTTCATAGCCAGGTAACTTCAGATCTGAGAGGTGCGGGCGGGCATCTACCTGTGTTTGCTGGTCTATACTTACAGACATGGGCGTAAGCAGAAAAGTGATTAATTTTTAGCCCGCGTATATTGGTTACGTCTACCCTGAATTCCCTAGTCATAATCACAGACAAACACAAAAGACACAAACACCGACGATGCTAAGCAAGGCTGCAACGTGAAAATTCTAAAGTTGGTTTACCGAATCAAATTGTTATAGGTGTTATGCCCTTACAACAAAATGAAACAGTGCACAAACAGAATTCACACTCGCAACCCGCTATTCAGATTTTGAAGACCACTCTCGCGTTGGCAGACAGAGGATGCATTCACAAAGAAATTTTGCGCATATGGAGTTCGACCATGAGCTCCATGCTCCTCAAAATGAAGGAAGTCAAACTTATAGGTCTGAAACTCCTTTCGAGAGTCTAGTCTTTTCGTAACTAGAATCTGCATTGCTAAGCGGTAATTTACAAAAAGAAATATTAAGACAAAGATTGCATTAATTGCGTAATTTAATTATAACCGCAGGCCACTCTCTATTTATCTCTATTACTAAAGTTGACCTTAATTTTTGACAGCATAAGACATTAGTTAAGGACGAAGAGCTTACAAAATTAATTTGCGTGGTAGTTGTCTGTATTACCAGCAATTTCCGACCAGTTACTCCTACCACAACCTTATCATACAATTTTTTACTCTACTTTTACCCCACTTTCTCGTTTAATATTTCACTTTTTGTTTTAAACTTTATGTCCTAGGGCACACTTATAACGTGTAATTAGTATACAAGTAGAAAAAACAAAAAAAGAAGACAACGAAGTAAACAAATATTGTAGAAAAAGGGATAAAATGGTCCAACTTAAACTCTGATGAAAGGAAATGTACTGAGACTTTATTAAGGATGTACAAAGGTACGCGATTCGGTGCAGCTTGTGTGCTCTGGGCCGGATGGATGGTTGTAGAAATAAATTCGATGGAAACGATTTAAGACCAATACTACCAGATAAACCTTGGGGGAATTATAGACTGGAGTGCTAGGTGTGTGCTAGATCAAGCTTTGTTACGCCCGCTGATTTTAACAACATTCACATTTCCGTCGCTGTCATTTTTCCTTAATACTTCTCGTAAATCACTGTGACTTATATGTAAGAACGTTAAAGCCGCGCCATATAAGCCACAAGCCGCTAATTCTATTGTCATTGCTGACTCCATCGGTGACAAGAATTTTTGGGTCAACCCATTAGCTAGTTTCGTTGACCATGTAATGATGCTGTTAACACTATTGTGACGCTTTTACAGATTTTTTCGGACTGCTCGTCAACCAAGGTGTCGCCATCTGCTGTTAACCCTATAAAGAAGGCTAGAACGGCACTAAGATTGCGACCGGGAACACCAGTGAAAAGTTATTTACCCGTAATGCTGCCATGCCAATCAGAGGTATCCGCTTGGATTGCGGCGGTATAGAAACTGGCAGCAGATGTTGATCGAAATCGGCAATTCAGAGGTCCATGCACACAATAAATGAAACGTGCTGCGCAGTCCTTTTAAGTTGATTTTGAGAACGTGTTGAGGTAGAAGATCCGGATAAGCTTCAGCCGATACAGAGACACACCGTGTCGTGGGTTTATTTCGCCGAAATAATGTTAGTCGAGTTCGCCAAAGTAGCACAATCGACTTCAACGGCCGATTTGGTGTTGCTTTTACTCGCATTTGAAATCGTTTTCATTTCAATCGTTTCAGGAGGGTGCCTACATTGAAGCATCTATTCTGAGTGATTGAGCAAAACATCAATTTCACAATTTACCTCGTTTTAGCTAAATGAACTCACCATTGGTTTCGGGGAATGCAAATTGCCAAAAGAAGGTATGCAGGATCCGTCTCCGGCCAACTCGATCTTTATCTAGCTGTCTTCAGTTTCAGTTAAGTTGGCTGAGGTTCCATTCTATTTGCGTGTACCATTTGAGTCGCGGTCTTCCTCTACTGCGCTGTCCCTCAGAGGTGGATTCGAAGACTTTTCGGACCGCTCTACATGACCCAGCCATCTCAATCGTTCGACCTTCATTCTTCCTTCTGGCTATGTCGATGTCGCTGTACAGCCCGTACAGCCCGAGATGAGGATTGGGATTATCGAGATCTTATATAGGATCACTTTTGTTGTTCGAAAGAGGGCTTTGCCAGTTAAAGAGCAGCGATTGGCAAGAGTTATTTTTCGTTTGATTTCTGCGCTGTTGTCATTATCTGAATTAATAGCGGAGCATAGGTAGACAAAGTCCTTAACTACCTCAGAGTTATATCTATCGAAGGTGACGTTCTATCTGAGACGTCGGTGTTGGGTGTCCTTTCTGGTTGACAGCATACACTTGGTTTTGTTCTCATTGAACGTTAAACCCATTTTCGCTGCTTCTACCTCAATACTCGCGAAAGCGCCACTGACGTCTCGCTGCTTTTTTCCGTTCTTTTAATATCATCGGCGTATGTGAGTAATTGGACGGATATTAGAAAGGTTGTGTCTCTTGTGTTGGCGTGCGACTTTTGCACTACTATTTCGAGAATGATATTAAAGGAATCGGATGACAGCGCATCTCCTTGTCTAAATCGTTTTTTAACATTAAGTTTTTTACCGACCTTGTTGAAGCAGCGTGTATTCTTCATGAGACGATTTTGGCAGATAACAAAACTAGATATTGCTCGTCTCTAAAATTGCTGTCATACGCGGTTTTAAAATCGGTGAATAGGTGGTGTGTATAGATTCGGAGCTCATAGTTATTTTTTCAAGATCTGAACCGAAGCCACACTGATATGAACCAAGCAGGTTGTTGACGAGCGACTGCAGGTGTTTAAACGGTATGGCATGTAGCATCCTGTAGGCGATATTAAGGAGACAGATGCCTGTGTAGTTGGAGCAGTTCAGAGGGTCTCCTTTCTTGAGGATCGGACAAACAATGCTGAGGTTCAATTCATACTTTCGTCCGATTATATTTTGCAGATAAGTTGGTGTATGCTCCTTATCAAAACATCGCCTGCCGCTTTGAAGAGCTTGGCAGTCAGGCCGTTCGCTCCAGCGACTTTGTTGGACATACGAGTAGATATGAATATTTTCATTTCATCCAGGTGGGGTCGACAGAATTGTTGGTCTACATAGTCGAGGTTGAAAGAGTCATCCTCCTGGCAATATTTGGTTCGTTACCATTATACCAAAACCTCAGCATTGACTGTGGCTCTACTACTATGTTCCCATGTTCATCTCTACAGGCTGCGGTTTGGGATTTGTGTCCGTGGCATGTTTTGTTTTACCTTTTGATAGAAATTCCAAATTTCATTTCTGAGGTATCATCTCTCAATTTCCTCGACCGCGCGCTTCTCACGCTCCTTCTTTTTCTTCCAGAGTAGCCGGTGTTAGTTTCTAATCTTCTACTCGTAGAGCTCGTGAGCAGCTCTAGTCCGTATGTAGTTATATTCGTACTCATATGAAATCCAACTGTCAATGAAAGCGCTAATCGAGGACGTAGGCAGACTTAACGTAGCTTCTGGTCCTCGAAAACTCACCCCTGAACCTTGCCTAGCAAGTTCATCGGGGATTTTATTTCCCGCGATCCCGTTGTGAATTTTAACCCTCGAACCCAGACAAGATTAAGTGAATCCAGCCTTTCATGGCGTTCAGTGAAGTCTTGTATTCTCCAACCAGCGTGGAAGTCTTGAGCGGGTTCAGCACGGCTGTTGCTACAGACTCAAATGCTCCGTCCTCTTCACAGATATTTCACAATATACGAGTAGTTCGTTGCCATCAAGATTGCGTATATCTCCGCTTGAAGGGAAATCCGTGTTTAAGAGTTTAAAGCGGTTTTTGCAATTGGAATTGCAATGCTAATGGGTCAGAATCATTGTTTATAAGACTAGCGACAAATGACAATCGGGGCGCAAAATTTAAAGCAGACCCAAACATCCGAGACGGATTGTTCTTTGGAGTTCAGTGAAAGTAGGGTTAACGTATTTACGTGAAGCTTGTTCTACCAAAAAACCAAAAAGCCTTGTAAATAAAAGGGGTCAAAGGGGCAGAACCACGGCTATTCCTGTCCAACACATATGATCTCACCCATTCTTGGCATAATGTTGGTAATTTTGTTGATATATCAAGGAACTAAAACATGTTACAAACAAATGTTGTAGTTTCCAAGAGGCTTTCGCATTTTCCCATTCCTTCCAGTTCCCGACGACCGCGACGCATGGGAGGAAAACATTCAAAAATATAAAAACCCTTCACTGTTATCGGCATCTCTTTTCCTGTCGATTCAAACTCCTGTTGTAGGGTAAAACTATCGAAAAGTGATCCTTTTTTTCGAAACGATTTGCCAAGATACCCCGCTTTAATCCTTACGATAAAACACATGCCAATGTCATCATCATTATTCGACATGTTAATTTCCGAAACAATTTCAATGGATTACTTTAGCAGGCGGAAGAATGGCAGAGTATCACAAAAGGACATCATCGCACGATGGTAAGGTACTCGTATATACGAAGTTTGTTTGTATACATATCGCCATGCCTTGGAGCACGCATACCCGTACATTCCAATCGAATCTGAAATTGAAATTTAAATTTCAAACCTTTAAGGGCGGTCGATGGTATGAGTACATATTGTGGGCTCTGGCCATAAAGGCTCCAATATTGCGTGTGTGAGTCGCTTAAAGGACTTCCTGCTGGCAAATTGGAAATCTAAACAGAGTACAAGATAGTCTACAACTATAACTATAAGTATGATTTGACTATGCTTTCTATTCTCAACCAATATCCTTTTCTGTTAGGCCTTGGAAGAAAGTGTTTTTTTTTTCTTTTTCTTTTACTAGTGTCTTTTCTTACTGTTTTATTTTCCTTTTTCGTTTCTTAAGCATCCTGACTTAAACGAGAGAAAAGATGTCCCCGTATGATAAGGTAATAACACATAAAATTATTCAGGGTTACATCGGCATTGACAACGACCGACGAAGTCTTTTTTAGAGGGCGGAGTAGTGCTTACAGTTGGGTTTTAGAATATGAACTTGACACAAATGCAGGATGAGCGTTATTTCCTTGATGAGCATGGGTGTGGTTGGGTGGTTTGGGGTGGGTGTATTCGTAAGTGCTTTGTAGTTTTTGAAATAATGAAGAGAGATGCCTTTTTTTACATTAGATGTGTGTGTGTGTGGACTTGTTAAAAGGCTTGGCTAAATGGCAGCTGTTTTCAATAAATTTAACATTTAGGATGGAGATGCTGCGAGAGTAATGAGGCTGGTTTTATTCCTTTTTTGCATTCTGATGAGTTATTCTTTTGAACTGAAGTCCTTGGAAAGGTGTACTATTTGGCGAGAGGATGCTTACATTTACATTTGAAAATAGCCTTCGTCGTCGGTGAACTTAACGTTTCGACAGGAATAAGATTCAGGCTTGTTTTCCTATTGATTATTGAGTTTTATGCTTATTGAACACTTGATTCCAAAATGAAGAAGTTGCTGGCTAGGATCTGAGAAACATGTCCGCGATATGATACAATGCGAATTTGATCGCCTGATTTCTCTGGCAGGCAGACGCGGCAAGGTATTAGTTGAAGATTAAAAGATGAATATAATCAATCTGGAATGCTGTCAAAACTGGCTAATTGGTGTGTTATTTGAAACATCACATCGCTGACAGAAAGAGTCGAAGAATTCCGCATGTTCTTGATAAATCGAAGGGGCGTTAGGAGTAAGGACCTTTCGTGAACTGGAGTCGCATTTTTTACAATATAAAGTCTAAATAACGAAACAAATTATTCGCATAGGAACCCCAATTTCTGATCACGATGTCATATAAAATTATGAAGATGACGTTAATGCACTATAGAAGATACAATAGGGAGCATCTGAAATGGATTCGAAGATATTCCGGAGCGAAGCGGTGATGTGCTTTCGTTCAATTGATGAATCCAGGTCAAAGTTCCTTGCCTTACCTTCTCCTCCAAATTCCTTTTAATTCCAGAGGGAATCGAAAAACGTTTGAAAAACTCTCTGTCGAAACAATGGCGTGGAATTCGTATCCGCCTTAAATAAAGGTCATGCTTGTTCGTTGTTCTTGAGAGGGGTTCACTTCATATTTGGCTTCTTAGTCAAAAGAAGCAGCAATTGGCAAGAGTGATTCTTCGCGTGCTTTCTGCGGTTTCTTGCTTGAATTTACAACAGAGCCTATGTAAACATAGTATTTACGTCCTAAAGGTTATCAATTCACGTCACTATTGTAACGAAGAGCCATTGCACCCGCTCAAAGTTACTGCATCGTGTGCTGTTTATGATGGAGGCGTCATCGGGCCTTATTTTTTGAAAACACCTCGGGCCAAACGATTACTGTGGACGGCGAGCACTACAGAGCCATGCTCAACGACTTTCACCATCCTCAATTGGATGAATTGGGACTGGAGAACATGTCATCAATTCTGGCGGCGGCAATTTAGCCGCCAATCGGGCCCAAATGGAACATCGGGTGACAACTCTTGCGTCACCTTGTATTTATATGCGTTAGTACATTTTGACATAAGATCCAGAAGAACAAATTCTGAAATGAAAACCATAAGCAAAATTTTGTTTCTGGAGTGTAAAAAGAAGGCTTCTGTCGGTCAATGGAAAACGCCATTACATACGAGTAATACATTACATTGACATAATAGGAAGAATACAGCGAGCTGTCAATGTAACGTTTACAACTATTGAAGCAGGGGTGGCAAACGAATGAATAACAAATTATATGCTGTCAACAAGGGTGGGACACCAACATCGAAGCCTAGGACAAAACATCACGATAGGCAGCTACAATCTTGAGGTTGTAAGGGACTTTATCTAACTCGGCTCAGCTATCAACTCTGACAGAGACATTAGAGCTGGAATGATGCGAAGGATTACTCTTGATAATCGCTGCTTCTTTGGCTTAGAAGGGCAACTGGGTAGTAAAACACTCTTTTGAGCAACCAAAAAGATTTTATACAGGACCCTGATCATTCCAGTCCTGTTTTACGGCGCAGATGCTTGGATATCGACGAAAGCGAAAATTTCGAGATAGAAATTCTTCTGGTAATTTTCGTCCTGTTTACAGAAATGGGGAATGGAGGAGACATTTTAATAGCCCGTATAACCCGCCTCAGACGGCTAAGTCATCCTGAACTCATGGACCCCAGCGTCCCGGCCGGAAAGTTTTCGATTCCAACACAGAGGGACAACGCAGGAGAAGATGGGGGTAGTCTGGCCGTCGTCCACCAAACACCGAGGGATTTATGAAATGTTGTCTACCGATACTGTAATGAAGAACATATGATTTGAATAAAATTAAAAACAAAAAACGTTTGTTCATGGAAATCTGTAGGAAAAAGCGCGAGTTATTTTACTGTCAAAATAGGCGGATGGAAACTGATACCTGTCATGACTGTCATGACAGCTAAGATAAGGGCAGAGTTCAGATGCTACAAATCGTTTAGTGCAGGGATTCTCAAAGTGGTCGATATCGAGTTATGTTTCCAATAAACCTTGAGAGAACAAAAGAAACACTTGTTTGGTTTTTTTTTCTATATATACATATATTTTACATATTTTACTTAATTCTAAACTTCACAAAATTACTTTTAGTATAACGATCTTTACACGTCCGTGATCAAAACTCAGCTCCTCCAAGAATGCCTTCTTGCTTGATGCGTTTCTCAAAATAAACCGTTATCACTTTCAGCGTCGTTGCAACTCGCGCGATGTTGACAGCCAATCAATATTGATGAAGAAGCCTTGATTTTTGGAAAGAGATTAAAAAGTTGGCTTGGCTTTTGTGACGGAACATATTTACATGCACTTATGCGTGGATGCTGGTATGCATTGAATTGTCAGGTGATGCTGTTGTTAATGCAAGCCAGAGACAATGAAATGCATATTGTAGTGGTGAATATGTTACTCTTGGGGTCGAAATTGGTTTGCCAGTAGTCAACATAAAGGAAAACTGATTTTGGGGGTCGACGAACTCTAAAAATCGACCCCTGTCGATTCGTTGGACCCAATTTTCAACGACTCGGCCACACATTTCGGCCCAAACGGCCGCTATTTCGCGTTCAATGTTGGCTCTGAGCTCTTCCAACGTCGTCGGCTTGTTGGCATAAACCAATGGCTTAACATATCCCCACAGAAAATAGTCAAGTGGCATTAAATCGCACGAACAAGGCGGCCAATCAACTGGCCAATGTCTTGAGATAACATGCTCACCATACTTACTCTTCAATAAATCGATTGTGGCGTGTGCTGTGTGGCTTGTTGAAACCACATGTTGTCCAAGTCCATATCTTCCAATTCTGGCCAAAAATAATCGGTGATCATGGCGGGATAACGCTGACCATTCACAGTAACGTGACGATCGTTATCGTCGATAACGCCGTCGGCATGCAAACCGCACCAAACCGTTATTTTTTGTGGATGAAGTGGTGATTCATGAAGCACATGTGGATTTTCACCCGACCAATAACGCATATTTTGCTTATTGACGAACCCATTGAGCCAAAAATGAGCTTCGTCACTGAAGATGATTTTGCGATGAAATTCATCATCTTGGCGCATCTTCTCCAGAACCCAATCGGAGAACGAACGTCGCTTCAAATGATCCATCGGCTTCAATTCTTGAGTCAGCTTGATATTGTATGGGTGTAAACCAAGATCCTTACGCAAAATACGCCATAATGAGGTCAGAGCGAACGCCGTGGAATTGACAGATTTTGATCGTTTGCTACAGACGAGTGAACGGCAGCGATATTTTCGACACTTCGACCAACCCGTTGTCTCACTGACACGACAACATCACACAACGAATATGTAGACTCAAAGTTTTGCACTAAACTTGTTATTGCCTCTCTACTAGGGCGAGAATTACGACCGAAAATTTGAGTTAATGCTCTTAAAATTGCAGTCACCGACTCCGAATTTCGGTGGAAAATTTTTATAATTTGCAGACGTTGCTCGTACGTGTACTTTACCACGATGAAAATGTTGAGTTTACTGAATAAATTGACAGTGACAGTTTGATGATTAGTGAAAGAGTACGTTCACAAATTAAATTCAAAATTGTCAAGTCACTATTGGAGAACCGTTTATTTTACTATATGAAAGTTCATTTGCGTTTTGAAATTCGTTGGAACTTGAATCAATGATAATACACTCATCTACTAATTTATGTCAAGAGATTACAAATTGAAAAAAAATTTACTTAGTTACCTACGAGCGTTAATAGCGTAACCATACATTTCTGCAGTTTATGAAAAAGTAACAGGGTAAGTACCAAAAAAACGTACTAAGTATTTTTTGAAATTACTTTAGAAAAGTTGTTACCTAAAATTATAAATGTTCAGTTTTATGATGTTTTATATGAAGTTTGGATTTATTTCATTTCTATCAAATCAACACTTGCTGATGTGTCTCATCAAGCCTTCAAAAATGGAGGACCACTTATCAAGAGAACATGCTGACAAAAAAAGTAAGCCATTGTTCTTCTTTCAAGCACTTAAAGAAAAACTGGAGAAAAGACCATCCATAAGATCGATGTTTTTTTACTAATAGCGAAGTCGGGGAGTCATTGCGGAGGTTCTCAACAATGTATTGCACAAGCCCGCACATGATATTATTAGAGAATTATTTTGAGCAATAACTCCGTTCAGAGACGAATAGACCAGATGGGTCGCGACGTGGAAAACAGTTTATGCTATTTCTTACAGACCAACAGATTCTCTCTCCAGTTGGACGAGTCTATATTACCCGGCAATGTAACTCTGTTTTTAGGATATGAACGATATATTAAAGATGAAAATATGTGCCAAGAACTGCGCTTTTTGCCACTTATTTAGGGACTGATACCAGAGGAGAATCGATTTGTCAGGCCGTGGAATATTTTTTTTATCGACAAAGCTATGCCATGGAAGAACATTACTTCTGTTGCGACTGATGGTGCACGTGGTTTTATAGACCACTTAAAGCGACAACTGCCTCAGGCACTTCACATTTAGTAGCAACAAATCTGAGTACTAGATTACATCAGTCTTTAGAATATTTTATAAATGCTGTCAACAAGATTCGAAGCAGTTCTTTGAACTCTCGGTTATTTGTTTAGCTATGTGAGGAAAACGACGAAGTTTTTACTCGGTTACTTTTGCACACTGAAGTTCGCTGGCTATCAAGAGGCTCTTTCTTGGCAAGATTTTCAGCTATTTTTTCAATCTGTGTTGGAGTTTTTACAAGAAAAAAATCCGAAATTGAAAGAAAATCTGAACAATTGTAAAATAGAAATTTATTACTTGACTGATATCTTTGGTATGTTCAACAAAGTTAATTTGCAGCTGCAGAGTGACCATCTCAACTTGATTAAAAGAAAATCAATAATATCGGCATTTGTGGGTAAACTCATCCATTATAAACAAAATTTAAGCAGAAAAGAATATACACAGTTTCCGCATTTGTCAAAATTAACAGAAATGCTTCAAGACGATGTTGTTTTATTATATGTCACTCACTTGGACGCATTACACAAGGATTTTACTAAAAGGTTTGAGGATCTCTTAAATTTACAAATTCCTCAATGGACAATAAATCCGTACAATATCACAGCCATGGAAGAAGCCAATGTGATAATGCAAAAAGAGTTGATTACCACCAGCACAGACGACGAGCTTTAGCAAAATTTCAACCAAGGCTATCAGAAGTTCTGATTGCAACGTAACATTGAAACACATCCTGTGGAACATTGATGAAAAATACCTTATCACTTTACCATCATCATACCTAGTCCAAAAAGGCTTCAGTGTGTTTACAAACATATTGACAAAACCAGGAAACCGTTTGAAAATCAACGAACGCGGAGATTTAAGGCTGCAACTCACCAATATTGAACCGGATTTAGCTAGATTGGTAAAAAGTCACCAGGTTCATCCATCACACTGAATTTTTTATATTTTTGTGTTACTTTACTAATTAATACTTAAGTATTTTTACTTAATTTGTATTAATAATTATTAATTATACCAAAGTTTTTAAATTGGTAAATATTTTGTATCAATAGGAAAAAAACTAGAGATAGGAGTTTTAAAGTAATTTGGCTATGGGGGTCTGAGGTTTCAGTTCGTTTTGGAAAAGGGGTCTCTTCCCCTGATTTAGTGTCTTCAACAATACAATCTTTGGAACTATGAATCCTATTGCAGTACGATGCTGTCTAAAAATATCTCTAAACGTATCTATACCAAAATTGAGCTCTACAATTTGTTTAATCAAACAGAATTTAGGAGCTCTCATGCCCAAGCTGCGTGCTTCATCCCCCCACACAAGCTCGCTGTCAGACGTATTTAACTGTTCAATAATTTTTTTCTAATTAATCTGCAGCACTCTCAAAAATTTCTTAACTCCATGCACTTCTTCTTCTGTAGCCAGATAATAATTATCGACAATGTGCTTCAATTTTTCCAAGTATTTTGGGTGCTCGTACTGAAGAAAAGCACTATCTTCATTTTCATCATTAGTATAGTATTTGCATCTAGGCAAGAGTTTGAAAATGTTCATAATGACTCCCAGCAAATATAAATAGCCCAGTCACAGCCTTTGGCGATTTATCTCTTTATCCCCCTAGGAACTTTAAGCCGCACAAGTGTTTGGAGTTAGAAAATCCCATTTTATCAGTTCCCGCCGAATATGCAGAAGCGTGCCCAGACGCTGTGCATATTCTCCACTCATTCGATTCTCATGTACAAAAGAGGGTGCCTTCGTTCCAGTTGGCCTGATTTTTAGGAGCAAGTATGGCACGTACCTAACGTGAGTTCACTGGATTTATGAATTAAATCGCCAGACAAGGGCCACCATGCTTGGATTGTATTTTAAAATTTTATCTCTCGGATGGTCGGTTGTTTTTTTTTTCTTCTTTTTTCTCCCTCTCTACTTCAGCTCCATCGTGATTATTTATTGTTATGGACTAATTTAATTTTTTTCTACAATATATACACTCACCCTCAGGGAGTAGGTACTGATAGTACAGGGGAATATGACATTAAGCTGATAATGCAGATGCAATGAGCTATTTTCCAGCATAGTCATTGATTCGATCCCTGTAAAAGAGCTACTCCCTGTTTATAGCCATCGTTATTGGGTCTTAGGGGAGGGCTAGAGATTATCCACGATTTAATTGAGACAATTTTATTGAGCAATCACGAGATGACGCTGGAGTTGGCTGCTAATGGAGCGTTTTCAAGTCGAAGGGTGCTTTGTTTTGACTGTTTTATCGGGACTTTAGAAGTAGGTCAGTTGCATGATGCATGACGTGGAAATTTATCAAATTTAATTGGATGTAAGACTTCCAGAGGTTTTAAATAAATTTCTATTACAAATTGTGGCACAAGATAGATTATAGTGGATTTTGTAATTAAAATAATGGATTTCGTGTTTTGTTGGAGATACGAGTACATATATCTTATTGGACTGCATTTTAATTAACCCAAGACTGCAATGGGGGTTAGTGCCAGCAAAGGATACTTAGCCTTGGACTGTTATCTCGCACCAACTGTATAGTCATTTTCTTATGTGAATCGAGGTTGTATGCTCTGTGGGGATAATTGTATGCTTTGTGGTATTTTATTGCCTCTAAAGAGCATTATCCTTCACAGACGTACAAAACACTATGTTCTTTGAAACCGAGTAGGATGTGAATCACTTGCTTCATTCTGTATTCCTTTAAGAAACTGCAACGTCAATAGAGTTACGGCAATGAGAGTTTTAAAAATTCCAAATGCTCAGTCGAACATACTGTATGGTTGGCACATCGTATGTACAATACGTCAATGTTCGTAATTTCATTTGCTTGCACTATCGTATAGGACATAATTTTGAGTAAAATTTTTTCAATAAGGAGTGATCGCGATTCAAATACAAATCTTTAGTTTGGACTTCGTAGGAAATGAATTTATATTAGAGCTAACCATTAGAGCTACCGCATAGTAGATACCCATTTCTTAGAATGAACTTGGTGAACGCTTACAAAGTGACTCCACCTCATTGAGTGCGAGACACTTCGACGGCTATAAATTGGTGGACTGTAACATTTCTGGATAAAATCGAAGCGGCTCTGGTACAACACCCCAGTTCCTCACTGTCTGGGTAAGTAACAGTTGGGTTGAGAGGTCACTTCTCATTCGGGGATCGACAACCATTTTAACTGGAAGAAACAAATATTTTTCAAAAAGGACACGCGGGTCAGCCAGAACTTGAGATTGCCAACAATTACACTAATTGAGCGACAATCGACGATAGTCACCCACAATGATAATCAGCCTATAACTATCACTACTCAGAATTTGAAAGACACTCTGTTGGCTAAAGTAACATTTCAAAACTAAGATCCGAAGGAGTAGAGAGTTTCACCATACAACTGACTGATGTTCTGATGCTTCTATGACAAGAAGAAAACCCAAGGGAGGGACCACAATTTAGCCAACAATTCGAAATTTTTAAGAGAGCGAACAAAACCTGGGTGGTGAATGGAGTTTATATAAATTCATGTCGAACTGACTACAAGATCGTCATGATGAAGATTAACGATTACGGAGTTCCGCTGTGAAAGTGTCTAATTACGTTAAAAATATAATCACACAATTGGAAACTGTAAAGCCCCAAAGGAAACAAATCTCCTTCATCGTACCGATTTAATTGCCTGCTTCGATTGCAAAGGAAGTCATCGACAATAGACTGATGGAAATGGCAGAAAACGACGTACCGGCAGGACACCAGTTTTGGTTTAATTCCTGCTTAATAGACATCATGGAATGATAGAGCAACTGCAGCCATAGAAAGAAAACAATGGCGATTCAAATTAAACGAGAACTCCTCCGCCGCCCGTACAGTGGCTCACTTTGGCAAAAGTTCTTGCATAACTCAATTTTAGGGTCCAAACAAATGTTTGGAGCTCCGGCAATCGAAAAAAATTATTTTCTGTTTTGTAGACTAATGACTTATTAATTTATAAAAGAGTCCAAATTCATCTGCATTGTAAATATCGTCGGAAGAGTAGTCTTTCAATAAATTGGGCAACATGCTCTCTCTCCAGGTAACAGTATCTGCATCATTTACAGCTTTAGCTTCCAAGCAGATTTTTCGATAAATAAGGCCATTCGTAGTTTTGAATCGATCCAGCCAGCCCCTGGATCGCATAAATCCTTCAATGTTGAGACGTACAGCAATCTCAAGAGCCTTTTCTGTGAGGATGCCTCCACTCACAAGCAAATTCAAACTGCGGGTTGGTTGGAACCACTTCAATAATATCTTTTCCAGTTCATCACACTTTCCAGTTTTGATTTTCTGCCGCATGCATCAACTGCAATATCTTGTTGTTTTCTTACACCTCATTTTTCGTCACAGCTTTTTAAAATGTTTAATTTGTCTGTAATAGAAAGAGCTTATCTCTTGATGTTGCTGTTACTAGCTGTTACACTACTACACTACCCACGTAAAGCACAGCGAGTCAAAAGAAAACATCGGAAAGCAACAACCAAAAACCGTTAATTTACAGTAATCGAAGCAAGCGCTGTGTTCTGTTTATAGTGTCCATATGCGAGTGCAGTTTTCATAAGAATTCTAGTTAAAATGGAGGACTGCAACAGCGCTATGTTCCGTATTGCTGTGTGACTTGTGAGCGTATTAATCGGGAAATAATAAAAAAGTCAGAATAAACGGACTGGAGAAAAAAGGCGTTAAAAGCGGAAAAGCGGAAAAGCATCTTATGCGTGAGCGTCTTAAGAGGATTCTACTGTATTTGTTGTACGTAAAAACTCAGGTGCGTCAATTTGCATCCCTTTGTGCTAGAGAGATTTGATTGGAAGAGGTCAGCCAAATTAATTTTGTTTCCTCTCTCTCTAATTGGAGAAGTACAGCGCTGTGCAAAACCATAAACTATAAATCAAGCCCAAATTTTCATTTTTCTTGTAATGGGTAATAAACATTTATTATTTATTTTATCAGAAAATATTATCTTAAAAATTAAAAATGGACATTTCATACAACAATTTATTAGACATTTTTGTCAATGACTCAAATAAAAACGATTACCAACTGAAAGTTTGTCATGGGGAAAGGTGTCCGAAATTGGAAAAAAAAGTTATCATCAATTTATGTGCATGTTCATGGGTCGCAACCTATAGATCGAGAGAGAATTTCAAAAGAACAAGGAATGTTTGGAAGATTGTCTCCAGAAGTAATGTGTGACTTACCAAGTACATCAAAGTACATCGAGGAAGGCTAAGGAAAGCAATAAGTGAGCACTCGACGCTTACAAAAAACAAAAACTAATAAATGTTGCCGAAAACATGACAAATGAGGATCTTTCTAATGCCTTAGGAATAAAGGGTAATAAGTATCATGAACAGATGAAAGCCGATATAACCAAGGCGTTCAAGTCAAAAGAAAGCATTTCTACTCCACAAAAGGATCCTATCAAGTATAATAGTGATAATGTATCGGCTATGTTTATGGATTTGGTTCTGTTAAAAAGAAAATATAAGATTTTGAGAAATTACGAAATCGCGGAAATATCAGCTAGAGTGGAACTTCAAGACATGATGGATCAGACTGCAAGGTCACTTTTAGAAAGCAAAAGTGAGGGAGAATTAATTGCACTTCCAAGAATTCTTACATTACAAAGTAAGTGGTCTGTGATACATTATCTGGGCAAGGTGTCTACAAGCAGAAAATATATACACCAGATGGTGAAACAAATGCAAACATGTTTATGGCATCAGTTGTTCTCTAGCATGAGTTCTTTTTAACCGTGATTGACAGAAACGTTTTGAATGAAACAACAGATTCAACGTCAACGCGGTCATGTCCCGTTTTTTTTTTTTTTATAATTTACGCGCGTCTAAGGGGTTAGATACCCTTTTACTGTTGCCATGGCGCGGGCAGAAAGATAGAAGGAGGAGAAAGGAAAATTGTTTTTGTAGTGGTTTGAAACTCAGGTGTGTTTGGTTTCTATGGTTGCTCTCCAGGGGTGGGAGTCCGAATAGGACGGAGAGTTTTTCTTCACTCAGAGTGATTCGAGGTATATCACAGTACGAGGGTGGGTCAATAAGTCGGTGACTTTTGGAATAAAACACAGATTTTTTGATAAAAAAATAATTTTAGTTTTCAACGTAGTCTCCCTTGAGCTCTATACACTTTGTCCAACGCTTCTCCAATTTTTTTATCCCTTCCAAAAAAAATGATTTGTCGAGGTCCTCAAAATAGGCCTTTGTTTGCGAGATGACTTCATCATTGGAGTCAAATCTTTTTCCACCAAGCCATTTCTTCAGGTTTGGGAACAAGAAGTAGTCGCTCGGAGCCAAATCTGGAGAATAGGGTGGATGAGGGAGCATTTCATAGCCCAATTCATGGATTTTTGCCATGGCAACTGCACATGTGTGCACCCTTGCATTGTCTTGGTGGAAAAGAACTTTTTTCTTGGCCAAATGAGGTCGGTTTTTTTCAAATCGTCATTGAATCGGTCCAATAAGTTGGCATAATATTCCCCATTGATTGTTCTTCCCTTTTGAAGGTAGTCAATGTGGATTATCCCGCGTGCATCCCAAAAAACAGTCGCCATAACTTTATTGGCTGACAAACCCACCTTGGCCTTCTTTGGCGCCGATTCACCCTTAAACTCACTGTTTTGACTGTTGTTTGTTCTCTGGTGTGTTGTGATGGATCCATGTTTCGTCCACGGTTACAAAACGGCGCAAAAACTCCTCCATATTGCGATTAAACAACGGCAAACCTTCCTGTGAAGTGAAGCACACGAAATTCACTTTTTTCCACTTTCTCCTCAAATTAGTGAGTAGTCTGATAAAAATAGCTGTCAAACACAAACTAACTGACGCAGCAAGTTTAAATTTTGACAGGAGTCAACTGACAGATGCCTGTTGACAGGAGCAGTGTTGCTGTTTCAGTAAAGAGGTCAGAAATTCAAAAAGTCACGGACTTATTTGACCCGCCTTCGTATTTTTCTTTTTCTGTGCTTGAAGCTCTACAACAAGCCAAATCTACGTGTCAGTGTTATGCCTTCACACGCAGAATTTTTCTGTCTGAGTTCCAATTACACAATGAAAAACTGACTTGCCATGGGCAGGATTCGAACCTGGACCCTCCGAGTGAGAAGCGTTTGCTACTACCACTACACCATGGCCACCCCCGTGTGCAAAGAACACACGAGGAGGCAGAAAAAAGAACAAAACAAGAGATCTAAAAGCATTTTTGCTATAAGATTACGTTCCTTGTCGATAAAATAAAACAAGGATTTGGAAATACCAATGATGGAACTACTTCTAGGAGATTTTTTGAAGAATTAGAGGCAAAAGCGCTGGAGTCAATAGAAAGGTAATAATGAGGCTTGAAGTAATACTTAATGTCTTGAATTGCAAAAGTCAAAATACATATAAATGAGTACCAATCGTTATCTCTTGGAGAATTGTCAGAAGAATTTCAGGAATTCCAAAATGAAGCCTACTAGAAGTATTGATATCAAAATACGTGCAAGGCTTCAAAGATGTGGCAGAATGAAGACCTTTCCAAGATGCTTGAAACGCACTTATTTCTTCGTTAAGGTATGTCAGAGCCGAAATAGACCCAGAAATGGTAAGTTTATTGGACATCACCCCGGATTTTGACGACATTTTCCAAGAAATCAGATTTTTCTTATATAAATTGTTGGTCCATTTACTTCTTTCTTCACTGTTTGAATCACTGAAATATTTTATTATGTACTCTGATGTGTCACAAAAATACTCTTTTGATACAGCTACAAAAAAAACTTTTAAAAAATCGTTCGTTGACTTTAATTCACCACTGTTTTGCTCGGATTAGCTTTTAGACACCCTGTTATTACTTCAGTCATGGACTAAGAAGAAAACACTGTCACGATACCTCTATTCGTTTAAGAGTTATGATTTTTGCGACCAAAAAAGTCAAAATGAGCCAACATATCAAAATTTTATTCAATTCAAAAAACTAGACCTATACAATGAATACTTTAGCCAGAGTGAAAGTGCTCAACTTTATCTTAAGAATAGGGTCTAGCAGCTTCAAAAAGAGAAAGCTAAGTCACGAAGCTACCAAGCGATACCGTATATACCTAGTCCTGCCATAAGTTCTGTTCCACAATTTCCAGCGCTTATCGTTCAAAACTTCTTGCGGGAATAGAATCGTTAACCTTTTTTTTTCAGAACACATGCACTGACCAGTGAAGAATACTAGTCAGTTTGGTTTCAGTTTGCAAACTATTAACATGCATAAGTGTGGAAAGACTGCTGGCCGAATTTTCGAGTTGCTAAAACCACTCGGAATATCGAGAATATTCGTTTATCGGGCTATTGCTCGCTTCGGAGAGTTGTCTGGAGTAGAGGACAGGCTAAGAAATGGTCGCTCGCGCGTCGTTCGTAGGAATGCGCTAGTAAAGGCAGTGCGTGACCGAATTCGGAGAAATCCCCTTAGGAAGCAGAATATTATGTCCAAGGAATTGGATATACTCGTATAAACCAGATCCATGTCCAGGCTGATTCGAGATGATCTGCATATGAAAACATATCGTCGGTCCATGGGTCATCTTCTAACTCCTCAACTAAAGAATTCAAGCGACTTTTGCAGTGGCACGCGGACAATGGCGATGAAAACATTCTGTTTACGGATGAGAAAATTTTTACCGTGGAAGAAGTTTTCAACAAACAAAATCACAAAATTTATGCCACTTCATCTAAGGAAGCGAACAAAAATGTTCCAAGGATTCAACGTGGACATCATCCCGCTTCCGTAATGGTTTGGTGGGGGGTCTCTCACCGTGCTGGAGTGGCTCAGAGTCAATATTCCTGGCTTTATAGCAGCAGAAGATTGACCGTCTTGGAGTCCAGATCTGAATCCACTGGATTATGGTTTGTGGTCAGAATTGGAGAACATGGCCTGCAAGACTCACCACAGAAATTTGGAAAGCATTAAAACAGCATTAACCAGAGCAGCGTCTACGACCTCCATGGAAGCCGTACGTGCCGCTACAGCCCAATGGCCACACCGTTTGGAAGCTTGTGTTAAAGCAAAAGACACTCATTTCGAGTGAATCCAATTTTTTTAAATAATTAATATTGTGGTCTAATAAATGAAACAATTTTGAATGCAATATGTTTACTGGTTTTTATTTTATAGTGTTTTATATTTGTAACAGAACTTATGACAGGACTAAGTACATACGAGATCCCTAGCGCTATAACGTAAGCCTGGATGTACCAGATCTAAAGTTTCTCTTGTGTTTTTATGTTTTATATATTGCAATGGGTGATTTTTTAAGCGTTTGTTTTTAAATTGTCAAAACAAACACAAGGAAATTGCAAAAGTGTATACAATTTTTATTCGAGGTGATAAATCAATACTTGCCATTTGCTTTTTAAAGATTAGTTCATGTAAATGTTGACCACGACTACGTTTTAAGTAGTCCATACGGAGAGTCCAATTTTAAATCACTTTTTCGAGCATATTCGCAGGTATCACGCCAATAACAATTGTAATATTGCCTTTCAAGGCTGCAATTGACGCGGGCTTATCGGAATAGACGAATGACTTGACGTATTCCCATAAAAAATAGTCTAAAGGCGTCAAACTCATTTCCCCATTGGTCCATCGATTCGCGTGCTATGTCGCATGTAGTGCTGTCTTTCTGGAATCACATGTAGATCAGGTTCAGCTCCTGCATTTTGGACGAAAAAAAATCGAAATCATTGCATGATAGCGGGCGCCATTGACAGTAACGTTGTTCTTACGATCATCTTTAAAAAAAAATTTGGGCCAATGATTTCGCTGGACCATAAATCGTACCAAACAGTGCATTTTTCCGGGTGCATTGGCAGCTCTTGTATGGCCTGAGGTTGCTCATCGGACTAAATATGGTTTTGTTTTGTTTATTTGTTTGTTTATTAACATACTGGGAATGAGTTTCGTCGCTGAAGACAATTCTTCGACAAAAAAGCGGATCTTCCTCCAGCTTTTCTAAGGCCCATTCACCGAAAATTCGACGCTGGGACAGGTCGCTGTCCTCCACTCGCACAATTTACGTCTGAATTGCTTGCTCAGTAGGTCGATTATGACCACCGTAAAATGGTCCAAGTGCACGAAAACCATTTTTCACAGAGCACGAATTTTGATAATAAAATTCAGTAGTTTGTAAGCGTTGTTTGGGTGTAAGTCTTTCCATGATGAAATGAACATGTTTGACTTTGACACATGTCACGAATCACGTGTGAGCTGTCAAAAATCGAACAGTGAAGAACCAAACAGCAAAAAAGTCACCTTTTACATACGAGTATGATGGTGTCTTTGGTGTCCAATGCCTTGTGATTAATATCTCCATCGATATTGTGGCAAATCATATTCAAGAGATAAATTCGGTGACAAAGGAACTGATTGACTTGTGCCTGTAGGCCTTGGTTTGAAGAGAAATCTAATGCATGAAGCAGCTCAAATCACTAGTTCTGAAGTCGGGGAATACATGTAAGTACGTTTACGAGAACAAGTCATTGGAACCTGGGAGTCAAATACCTAAGTGTTAAGATTGACAATAGGCTAAACTTCAAGGCTCAACTTTTGCACATTGAAAAAAGCACTTTCCTGTCATTCGAAAACAAACTCGTTGGTCCCTTTCCTGTGACAAAATGATAATACGAGCAAAATAGTGAGCTGATGAACTGAGCCTTGGTTCACATCCGTTGATTCCGCAGAAATGTAGGTGAAAACTTGACATCAAGGAATTACGAGTAGCAAGAAAATTAACCATCTGTATCTCTCCAAAACGAATATATTGTAAATTCGTTTTGGAGAGCTACAGACTTGACAAACTGGTTTTAGCTAACGGTGGCCCACCAGATATTCACAAATGTTGTTAGGCGATGTTTTATTTTGTTAGACGGCAGTAGACATGTTTACAGAAAGTACAAACCCTCCTCATTTTTGCTTCATATCGGGGCGGATATCTCAGATGCCTCAAAAACAGAACAATTTTAGAAGGAGACCGTCAGAACTTTTGTCAATCGTATTCCTATATTTCGTGGTGAAGATCAGTGGAAACATTGCCAAAAAAAAAAATGCTTTACCCGATGAGCTGGGCTTTACTCACAGACAAGCAAATGTGGCAAAACGTTTCGCATTAATCGACTCGTGAAGAGCGTACTTGGGTTCCGCTGTGCTTAGTAAATAACGTATTTACGATTAATAAATCATGTTACATACTCGTATTTGCCCGTATGCGTATGTCTTTTCCCGTCGAATTCTTGGCTCCATGATAGTCTACATATTCGTAGTTCGACTAGACAACGAACTAGTCTAATGTACTCCTTGTACGAGGATGATCTTTTTGCTGAAATTTTCGAGTCTTTTGTAGAAAGAAGAGTATGGGTTTCAGCATCCACCAGAACAGCGATGGGTGGCTTTGGTTGATGCAAGTGCAGCCAGTCACTCACAGAGGTAGTACTTAGCGGTGTCATCATCACTTCCACAGTAAGCGTCGCAGGACGTTGTGTCATTTATGCTTAGATAAAGCGTAGGGCCTCATCATGACGCCAGCAAGGAACCTTCAGTGTTTCAAGCATTCGTTTGATCTGCCATCATCCTGGCCGTCTGGTCCTGATATCATTCTCAAAATTAGTAATTCGTCTATGTCATGTTGTCTGGCCAAGTTAGATCGTTATGTAGACTCTAAATGTCAATAAAAATGAGCAGCTCCTAGTCCTCATTATAAAGGGCGCCTTCAGTTCTTTCAATCAGATTTTGAAGAGAACTTTCGCAGGATGTTCCGCGTTGCTAGGCATGTTGCATTAGAGGATGTTAATGCTCTTCGACATGAAGGAAGTCAATCAATCATAGCCAGGCTAGCAGTAAAGATTTTCTTCACAATTACCAGAGTCTACTTAACATATATTTTTTTGTAGTCGGGTGTCGGTTCGGTGTCGAGTGACTTGAAGACATCAAGTGAAGCAACAGGGAGTTTGATGTCCTCATCCGTCACCAAAATTGATACCAGCTATGTCATGCTGTGTTACTTAACTCACTTGTAGCTTCTTTGATATGAGCTAGTTGCAAGCTGGTTCGGTTTAGGTTATCTGGGAAGTGAGCCTCGAGCATGAGGAAGAGAGGCTCTGGTATCTGTACACCGTACGCGCGAGAAGTTTCTCTGTGGATTTTACAGTCTGACTGATGTCCCTCTTTTGATTGCTTTGTGGGGGCAACGTTCAGGTTCTGAAAAGCTTCCTCCAGCTTTTGTTTTATTCGGACTTTAGTGAGAGCATTAACAGACTTGCCGATCTTCTCCAGTTGGTTTTCCGTAGATTTCACCTCCGATTTTGAATTCGATGTACCTGTGGTCTGGAAATGGAAACCTCCGACGGTACTTTCCACACGATAATCTCCTTACCTTACCTGTTGGATAGCATTAATTCGATTATATAATTTGTTGTCTTTTTTTCATAAAAAAATGTTGGATGTGAGCCAACATAGTTAACAGCTGGGCCAGACAATAGTATGAAATCCAGAGCTTTGATATCTCATTCTACAATATGTTTTCTAGTTCGAAACTTTTGTCTGTCAATGTGCCAACGCGCGTTTCAGCCTGCCATGTGTACAATAGTTTACTTCTTGAAAGCATCATATCGTTCGCCATCGGAGACCATTGGGCTCTGACTTGAATATTTGTATACGCTCCAGGATCCTTGATCGCGCAGAAGAATGGCGGGGTTGTCCATAATGTCGTGCTCTCGTCCCATAGCCCTTTGCGTGCATTTATGAATGCCCAAATGAGTATAAATGACATTAGTCTAATTGGATGGTTCGGGCTTATCTTATGTGCGAAAATGCCTGCATATGACTTTTCTCCATATTGTCGCCTTTTACGATAACTGGGAGAATGAACTGCGGCAATATTCTATCATATTGAGAGAAGTAAATTGTTAATTGCAGTGTTTTCTAAAGCCTTTGACTTTGGCTTTCACTTTGTTTTGGGTGAGATCCATGGCCAGGAGCATGCTTATTTTTTTTTCTCACAAGTGTTGATGGGGATACACGCATTGGGAATTACTCCACTTAAAAGTATTTTTTATAACTTAAAGTCTAAGTAAAAAGTAGTTTTTATCTTTTCATTTAAATCTGTAATTCAATTGGCCTGCTGTAACAACAAAATGAAGTGCGGTTTGTGCTATTTAAAAATCGACAGACATGAACTTAAGATTCAGTGTATTATTTGTCATGAATACTATCATGGAAAGTGCGCCAAAATTGAGAAAAGAGAAATAGAGTTTTATGACAAAAGTAGTCAAGGGTACAAGTGTGATAGTTGTGTCACTCAGCGGAGAAAGTCAATATTGGGAGATGCTCCCATTAACTCATCTGCGAACATCATCTCTTCTTTGAATACTACTTCTTTTACCTCTACTAGTTGTAGTATCTCTAAAAACAAAAAAACCGAGAGTACATCTACAGGAATAAAAAGTCCATCAGCCGTAATCCCAAATATTGCTTCCCATGATGACAACAATACGGGTCAACAAATTATAACATTGCAAATGTTGTACAGCGAAATTATTCAGCTTAAGCAAGTTAACACCGAGGCGCTTACTAAAATCAAAGCTCTTGAAGACAGCAATGCTTCTCTTAATAAGAGAGTTGTTTATTTGGAGTCGAAGCTGAATCTACTGGAGCAGAGGGAGAAACATTATGCAGTTGACATTATTGGCATTCCCGACGTTAGCAACTCTAACGTAAAAAAAAAGTCAACAAATTGCTGGGTACTGTTTTTGGTGAAGAGGTGAACTCTAACGACATTGAATCATGCTTTGTTAAGAGTGTAAAAGGAAAGAACACAAAATTTGCTTCTAACATCGTGTGTGTGAAGTTCTCAACAGTCTCACGGAAGAAAGCTGTAATGAAGAAAATGCGGGAGAACAAAAACAAAATTTCTTCCAATATTTTTGGTGTTTGTCATACCAACAAGAATGGCAGCAGCAACAACAACAGCAGCAACAACAGAAGCAGCAACATCTACATCAACGATTGCCTCACTGGCTACACAAGGTCTTTATTAAAAAAGGCAAATGATCTTAAACACAAAAACATATGTAAGTTTGTTTGGGTTAGAGACTCTTCTGTTCTTGTTAGAAAAAGAGAAGGTGATAGAGTTATAAGAATTAATTCATTTGAGGATAACAGTCGCCTCCTGTCATTCAGACGTAGCAGTCTAAATCGTCTTTTGAGTGCGAGTATTGTTAATTGATACGACGATTCTTTTGTGAATAATTAATAATAACTAAGCCAATAAAATCTAAGTTAGTAGTCAAGGCTTTATTATTTGTTTGACAATAAGATTATTCAAACACAAGAATAAAGTGTCTATCACTAAGCTAAAAAAGCAATCAACATCATGTCAATAAATGACACTGGATGGCAGCGTGTTCAATCAAAGAAAAGAACAAACAGCTTGTCACCTCAGACACAACGAAAAATTTACAAACCTACAAACAGCAGCAGCGTGGCTACTTCATCAAATAAGTTCCAGCTGTTGACAAATGATCACCAAACTGATCACGTGGCATTCAATGACAGCAGCAGCGACATCAAGAATGCAATGAATAATACACCAGCTATGGACTTGGGTGACAATAACAGTAATAATGGAAATACGAATGAAGAAATTGTTAAACCACCTCCTATCTTCATACCAAATGTGGATAATGTGAAATCTATGACTGAAAATCTCAATAAGCTCATTGGCTCCACCAACTACTCTTACAAAACTTCATTCAGCAATGAAATTCGAAAACTAATAACTTATCTACGTGAAAAAAATGGTGAATACCACACTTATCAAATAAAGCAAGATAGGGCTTTCCGCGTAATCTTAAAAAATCTGCACCCAACCACCGGCAAAGATGACATAAAGGAAGAATTGGAACAACTGGGTCACAAAGTTCGTCGTATTGCCTACATCTTAAGTAGTAAAGATAGAGGCCCGCTCCCACTCTTTGAGATTGATCTCGAACCTGCCTGCAATAACAAATCGATTTATGCTGTGAATAACCTATTGAATGTTATGGTTGAAGTTACACCTCCTAGAAAAAATGTTACAATAGTACAGTGTTATCGATGCCAACAATTTGGTCACACCAAAAACTACTGCACCAAATCCTATAAGTGTGTGAAATGTGGGGATAACCACAATTATACTGACTGCACTAAGGACAGAAATCTTCCAGCGAAGTGTGCCAACTGCCAGCACGCCCACCCTGCCAACTACAGGGGCTGTGCCATTCATCTAGCCCTCAAAACAAAAAGGAATATGGCCCAAAGCCGAGTTATTAAACCTCAAAACTTTAATTTAAATATTAATGATTTTCCTAGCATTGTTAATGATAGCAATAAGAATAGTACGTATAATATTAACAGCATTAATAATAGATATACTAACAATAACAATAGTACTAACACTAGTAGTCTAAATAGATTTAAAAATAATTCCTCATTTGCGGAGGTAACAAGTTAAAGAATAACTGACAACAATTTATTAACAAACTTCTTAGACCGGATAGAAAAAATTTTTCTCATGCAGTCTCAACAAATAAATACACTAATCTCATTGTTACAAAATCTTATATCCAAGCAAACATGCAATTAGATTTGAAAATTGCTATTTGGAACGCCAATGGATTAGTGAATCATATCTATGAAATAGAACTGTTCCTACAAAAGAATAAAATTGACATATTCTTGATTTCTGAAACACACTTTTCTAAAAAAAGCTTCTGCAAATTTAAAGGATATGAGGTGATTAAATGCAATCATCCTAGTGGTAAGGCCCATGGTGGTTCTGCTATTATTATCAAATCTAATATCGACTATGATCCTGTTGCTGAAATATGCACTGCTGCTATGCAAGTCTCAATAGTAAAAGTTAAAACTAACTACCGTTCTATTACTGTTTGCTCCGGGTATTTCCCCCCCAGACATAAATTAACCTGTGATATCTATGAAAATCTTTTCTCCCAACTTGGTTCCTCATTCATTTTCGGTGGCGACTTTAATGCCAAGCACTCCTGGTGGGGTTCTCGACTTAATAATCCTAAAGGCAATGAATTATTTAAGTGCATCTCTAAATGTAACTTTGATGTTCTCTCTACAGGTACCCCTACCTACTGGCCTTCTGACATCAACAAAACACCTGATCTCTTAGATTTCGTTGTTTACACAGGTATCCCAACTAACTGCTTAAGTATCAAAGAAAATTTTGAGCTAAGCTCCGATCACTCTCCTCTTATAGCTGTTCTTCAGTCAACTCCTCAACTAATCACGGGTACACCTAGAATTCTTACTCCACAAAGTAACCTTTCTTCCTTCAAAAATTCCCTTGACAAAAATATTGATCCAAATGTAAGACTTCTCACACCAACTGACTTAGACAACTTCGTCGAAGAGGTTACAAACTCTATTGTAGAAGCTGGTCATCTTTCTACTCCAGCTCAGGTTTGTACTGACAGCCACAAATATATATCTACTGAAATTAGGGACCTTATAAAAGAAAAACGGGCTTTAAGAAAGAGATGGCAGTCCACTCAACACCTTTTGGATAAAGCTCGTTTCAATAGAGCCGTCAAAATATTAAAAAAAAAAAATAAAACAAGTAAAAAATGACTCTTTTGTGCTTTTTTTAACCAACTTAAGCCCTAACTCCCGTGGTTCAGAAAATCTTTGGAAGGCTTCTAAACATCTTAAAACGCCTAAATCTCGTAATATACCTCTTAGGGACACAAATAATGAGTGGCTTAGATCAGATGAAAGTAAAGCTAATGCTTTTGCTGAACATCTGCAACATACATTTACGCCTAATATAACTGTGAACCCTTATGATCATAATTTGGTTATGAGCTTCTTAGGAACTCCATGTCAAATGGACCTCCCATTGAAGCCTACCAACGTTTCTGAAGTTAAAGAAGAGCTTTGTAAATATTATAAGAAAAAAGCGCCTGGGTATGACTTAATTAATCATATGGTGATTAAAAATCTGCCTACTAAGTGCATTCGTGCATTGAGTATAGTCTTCAATGCCATATTTCGACTCCATCATTTTCCATCTTCATGGAAGTGTGCGGAAATCTTTATGTGTCCAAAGCCAAAGAAACCTGAAAACCTAGTTACCTCCTACCGACCCATCAGTCTTCTGGTGACTTTCTCCAAAGTATTCGAAAGAATACTCCTACGGAGGTTGGCACCGATTCTGATTGAGCGTAATATACTGCCCCAACAGCAATTCGGTTTTCGTGCCCAGCACAGTACAATTGAACAATGCCATATAGTACACAACACAATAATGACAGCCTTACAATCAAAACAGTATTGTACTGGAATTTTTCTTGATGTTCAGCAAGCTTTCGACAAACTTTGGCACCTTGGATTGCTATTTAAAATTAAGAAACTCCTGCCTTACCATTATTATTTCCTTATAAAATCATATCTACAAGGAAGAAGTTTTTATGTTAAAGTTGGTAATAAATACTCAGACATCCATTCAATTAACTCCGGTGTTCCGCAAGGCACTGTTCTGGGACCTATTTTGTACACCATTTACACAGCTGACATTCCTCATAACAGCAATGTCAGTCTTGCAATTTTCGCAGATGATACTGCTGTACTATGTTCTAATGACTCTCTCACTCAAACCGCGCTCATACCTCAAAATTACTTATCACAAATTGAAGCCTGGTTTCGAAAGTGGAATATTAAGGTTAATGCGGCCAAATCTGTTCAAGTAACTTTTTCCCTTAGGCATGGAGATTGTCCTAGTTTAAAACTGTTTGATGAATACATTCCCACAAGTGATCATGTAAGATACTTAGGTCTTCATTTTGATAAAAGACTCACATGGAAATATCATGTAAAGTTTAAAAGAGACCAAATTAATCTTAAACTAAGGAGTCTGTATTGGCTCCTCGGTAAACATTCAGTGCTTTCAGTCGAAAACAAACTGTTATTATACAAATGCATAATAAAACCTATTTGGACTTATGGAATACAAATTTGGGGGACAGCTAGCAAATCCAATATTGAAATTATCCAAAGATGTCAATCAAAAATATTGAGACTTATAGTCAAAGCCCCATGGTTTGTCACAAACCATACTTTACATAACGATCTATACATTAGCTATGTGTGTGATGAAATCAAGAATTTTAGCGAAAGATATAAAAAGCAGACTAACCGTTCATCCGAATGTACTAGCAAGTAACTTGCTAAAAGAACAAATCATTCGCAGATTAAAAAGGAAAGATATCCTAAACCTGTAACTGCAAAAGTATAATAAAATGTCATACTTATATTCATTAGCTTAGTTATATTATTTAACGTTGTACATATTCTTATTCTTACTCATATTTCACCTACTAATGCGTCATACTGCTTAGTGACGCAACAAAATATTAACATGATCCTCATTACATTTACTTATTGTCTTATTATTTTATAGTTAAGACAGATTGTAAATTAATATACGTAATAAAAAAAAAAAAAAATTTGAGGATATTTATAACTTGAACTTAAACTAAATAACTATAACTTTTTGTTTGTATAATGAATAATATGAATTCAACTATAGATCCTCATAATGATTCAAGTACTCGTATTAACAACAGTTTTTTCTCTTCAACTACTGATAATTTTGAATGTTTTTTATAGACCATCATAACAATGAGCAAATTTCCGGATTTTCTGTTATTCATCAAAATATTCGCAGTATGCGTAAAAATTTTAATACTTTTCTCACTCACCTCGCACCTTTGGATCATTTACCAGATCTTATTTTCCTCTCTGAAATATGGATCTTTGAAGAAGAGATAATTCCAAATTTTTCTTTCGACGCGGCTTGTAATGAAACGTATGCTGCTGGTGGTGTCGCGGTATATTATAGAAGTAACATAATGGGATGTAAAATTAATAAGTATAAACTGGATAGTGCTGATATAGCCAGTGTTAGTTGCGAAGTCTCTGGTGTTCACTACTGTTTTATCTGTATTTACAGATTGCATAAGTGTACAGTGGGAACTTTTTTTGATGAGTTTTCGAGATTTTTGGATAATCAGAAATGTAGAAATTTAATTTTGTTAGGTGATTTTAATATTAATATCCTGTGTGATACACCTGATGTCGATAATTTTTTAACAACGCTTTCGTCGTTTGGCTTTGAGTCTGTTTTGAATCAGGCTACTCGATTTAGCTCTTGTTTAGATCACATTTTTGTAAGGCTTCACAGAAAAATTTGTGTTGATTATAAAACAATTGCATTTGACTTAAAAATAACCGACCACAGCTTAACTGGTATTCAACTCAATTGCAGGGTTTCTCGAACAAAAAAACTGGATGCAATTGAAATAAAAAATCAAGGTTACATTTTGAATTTTGGGATGATGTTTACTCTGCCGTCGACCCGTCTGTTGCATTTAATTTGTTCCTTAATAAGCTGCAATTTCATATATTGAATTGTAGTGTGAACAAATGTAAACGAAGTAACAAATTAAATAACATTATTAAATAAAATAAAAAAGAAAAGACGACTTTGCTTAATTATCAATAAACATCCGAATAATCACAGACTTAAGAATTATTACGAAAAGTTATGTAGAGAGGTCAAGATTGAAATACCGCTATGTAGAAATACATACTTTCGCAATAGATTGGCAAGAAACATTGGTAACTCGAAAGAGCAATGGCGAGTTGTTAATGAAATACTTAACAAAAATAGATCTTACACAGATATAAGTATTTCAAATAATAATTTAACTGTGTCTGATCCTATAGAAGTTGTTAATTTATTTAATAAATTTTTTGCTGGTGTAGGTTCTTGTAACAGTGTTTCAAATGTCAGTCAACCTGACAACAGTCTAATACAAAGCAGTATTCAACCAGAAAGCTTTTTCTTTGGTAAGTTTACACCGCTTGAAATTTATAAAATTATAATGTCACTTAAAACATCCAATTCGTCGTCTTTTGATAATATTTCAAGTTTTGTATTAAAAAATATTGCGTTTCATATTTCTGATGTTTTATGTTTTATTTTTAATTTTTATGTCCTGAGTCTCTGAAAACAGCTATAGTATTACCGTTGCATAAAAAAGGTGACACAATGTCATTAAATAATTATCGTCCAATTTCCATTTTATCCGTTTTTTCTAAGATTATTGAAAACGGAATTAAATCTAGAATATTATCATTCTTAGATAAAACTCATTTCTTTAATGATTCTCAGTTTGGTTTTAGAAGCGGTAGATCAACTGAAAGTGCTTTATTAAAACTATGTGGGGAAATCTATAACAGTTTGAATGGTTCTCAAATTCCTTCGACTTTATTTATTGTCATAACCAAGGCTTTCGATATGGTGAACCATACACTGTTACTAAATAAATTATTTAATGCAGGTTTCAGGGGCTTCATTCATGACTGGTTTGCCTCTTATTGAACAAATCGTAAACAAGTGGTAAAGGTAAAAAATGTTTTTAGCTCACATAATTATTTAAATATAGGTGTTCCTCAGGGATCAGTCCTGGGCCCGATACTGTTTTTAATATATGTTAACTCGCTATTTATTCAACCTTTTAAGGGCAGAATCACGGCATTTGCTGATGATACTGCACTTTCCTATTCCAATAAGAGCTTTCTTGATACTCGTATGTTTGCCGATGTTAATTATGACCTAGATATACTACGACGATGGTTTAAGTCTCATAAACTGATCATTAGCAACAAAACGAAGTTTATGGTATTTAATATCAAGGGTGTTGTATGCAGAGAGTTGCCTTTATATTATCACTCACCAAGCTGTTCTCGATTTTGTTTAGAAGATGCACATGGACATAATATATCATTTGATAGTCAGGTAAGCTGTAGTGATGGTTGCTTTTTAATTGAGCATGTTGACAGCTTTAAATACCTAGGTATTATATTAGACCATAAGTTTAGTTGGAAGGATCATACGTCATATTTGAAGCGGTATTTAAATGCAGTTTTAAGGCAATTATACCACCTAAGCATGTACTGTAAACTATCCATTTTAAAATTGGTTTATAATGGTATTTTAAAATCAAAACTGCAGTATGGAATTTCTTGCTGGGGAGGCACTTATTTTAATACAATAGGGCTACTGCTGATTAAACAGAAGCATGCCATAAGATTTTTTTTGTAGAGTTAATAGCAGAAATCCCACTTTTGAGTTATTCAAATGTCTCGAACTTCTTCCTTTAAGGCACCTTTACTGCTACAAAGTTTTAAAGATATTTTTTGAAAATTCCGGGTACTATGATCACAGATAATAAATCTATACAGATGTCTCATTCATATGGGAAGTTTTGTCCTATGAAAATGAAATTGAACTAAAAAAAAAGCTTTTTTAAAAAGCTGCAAAGAGCAGAAAAATCATTTTATTTCTTTTCGCTTTTCGCTTTTTGCTCTTGCCACTTATCACTCACCCATGCGAAGTCGTTTATCGTGCAAAAACACTATGTGAACGAAAGAAATAAATAAAAAAAACATACGTTGACGTTGCCCAGCATAACCCGTGTACTTGGGTTTATGTACGTGTGCTTGTTATTTTGTTTGTAACTTGTTATGCAATGTAAATTAAATGGGGGTAGGAATATAATTTTGAAGATCATGAGATCGATGGTCCACGATGTGGACGTGCTGGTGGGGGTGGGTATGACGTTGCACCACACTATAAAAGTGGTTGATATTTGAAGCACGAGGTGTTAAGGGCTAATACATGTTATGGGGTTGAAGATATACGTATGTACATGAGCGCTAGACCAATTTCCCGATTTTAATTTTGTGCTCAGGACATTAAGTACCTACAAAATTTGATAAATTTCCAAGCATTGAGCAACATCGAACTTATTCGGAAAATGTTTGTATATGCTATTTACGAGTACATATAGCTCCCTTTTCTTTCAAGTTATGTAAAAGGGAGTTTTTAAAACTGTACGCAAAATATTTGTATGTAAAGACCGAAAATCTTCAATTCCGAGACTTGGGGACAACGCAGTAATGTACGGCCGAATATATGGTAGTTCGAACAAGTGGAATAGGATCTCAACTAAATAGGAGTGCAGCACCGCTGGAAACAGCTGGCGAAAGATCGCGCTAGGTGGAAAGGCTTGTTGGTCGAGGTCCTGGTCCACGCCGGACTGATTTTCCAGGACGGAAGTCACACTGCTTTCGGTAAATTTTTGTGGACCGAAGAGGTTTTACGCGTTCACACAGTACACTGAATAGAATCATAATGCCGACAATAGGCAAACATATCCCTCAGAAGCGGGGGTTTTCCATCGTCATCCTGCACAGACGGACGAGTTTGGCAGGGATGCCAAGACTAGACATTGCTCTATATAGCTCGTCTCTATAAATGCTGTCATAGGCAGCCTTAAAATCGATAAGCAGGTGGTGGGTATCGATCTGGACTTCTTGGGTTTTCTCCAAGATCTGCCGGATGTTGGAAATCTAATCGATTGTGGACTTTGCAGGCGTGAAACCGCACTGATAGGGTCCAATCAGGTTATTTACAATAGCTTCAATCAAACCAATCCCAGAAGAAACATGTTTTTATCAGTGATTTTGTCAAATGAGTCCGGACTGGGCGCCGTGCGACTTTTTTTTATTCCCCAAATTCAAAACTTACCTTAAGAGTAAGTTGCCGCTTAATTGGGTATATCACCAAGATAATGACCCCAAGCATACCAGTAAATTGGCTAAAAATTGGTTTGGAATCAATGGGATTAATGTCATGGAGTGGTCTGCTCAGTCTCCAGATCTTAATATCATTGAAAACTGAGGGGCTGATGTTAAACAAGAGGTTTTTAAGGCAGAACCAAAAAACGTTGGTGAATTATGGACTACAGTGCAATCTGCATGGGCAGGTATTTCGAGAGAGAGGTGCATGCGCTTAGTCGACTCTATGCTACTTCGTTGTACTGCAGTTCTGGCAAAAAGAGGCCATTCAACGAAGTATTAAGCAAGTGCAACATATTCAAATTTCAGTTTTTTTTTTAATTAATTTTGCAACAATGAACTTGTATTAAATTTTGCGTAAAAAAAACGGATTTAATGGTGCGCGAACATTGGAAATGTTGGAAAAGTGTTTCGGCAACGATTCTCTAAAGAAAATGGTCGTTTACCAGTGCCACGAGCGGTTCAATAGTGATCGTGAGTCAATCGAAGATGATGAACGCAGTGGCAGACCATCGACGTCGAAAACCGATGAAAACATTGGTGGAGTAAAAGAAATGTTTGTCAATGACCGAAAATTTACCATCAGAGAGATAGCGGAGGACTTGAAAATTACCTATGGATCCGTCCAAGACATTTTGGTTAATAATTTGAGTTTCCGTCGTGTAGCAGCAAAGTTGGTGCCAAAAGACCTCAATTTCATCCAAAAAAGAGACTGTGTTGACGTCGCAAAAGAGATGATTTGCGAGGCTGAATCCGATCCCAGATTCATCAAAAGGATCATTACTGGAGACGAGACGTGTATTTATGAGTACGACACGCAATCCAGACATCATTCAAGTGAATGGCGTTCACCAAATGAGCCGGGACAAAAAAAAACACGTCGTTTTCAGTCAAAAAAGAGTATTATTTGGGCGTTATGAGACGTTTGCGTGAAGTAATTCCCCGAAAGAGACCAGAATTGTGGGCAGAAAACTCGTGTATTTTGCACCATGATAACGCACCGTAGCACAGTACCATCATTATTCGTAACTTTTTGACGAAAAATGCAACATATATCATCCAACAGCCACCGAATTCACCTGATTTGGCTCCCTGTGACTTCTTTCTGTTCAATCGAGTTGAAAAACCACTGCGGGGATCGCGTTTCAGCAGCCGAGAGGAAGTAATGGAAAAATCGCAGGAAGCACAAATGGACATACCGAAAATGAATATAAAAAATGTTTCGAGTATTGGATCAAACACTGGCATAAGTGTGTTGCAGTCGACAAGAGATTGCTTTGAAGGGGACAATATAGATTTAAATGAATAAACTTGTAATTTTAATTTTCTGAATGAATTCCTTTTGATCAAGGTGGTATTTTAGGTTTTCTATAAGAATAGTTAGTTACTTAATTTCAAATTCAATACTATGTCTTTAGAACATTAGAGAAGGAAAAAATAAATAATTAAAATACAGGTGCTATAAAATAGGTTTCATTGTAAAATAAAAAGTTAAGCATCTAACACTGCTATTATTTTGCACACAGGTGTATCTGCACTGCGTATTAATAACACGAATGCCTAATATTTTGCTTGTCAAACTTCAATTACAAAATGTAAAGAAATATTCGACTTTTCCCGCCTTTGAATTGTTCTTTCTTACATACACACCCATACGCTCAAACAAAATACCAATTCATGAAAAATTACATAATTTCCTATTACAGTCGAATGAAAACAAACAGCCAAGTCTTCATACCCCTTCCCCCAAAACCCTTGCAATTGTTTTTCATATTCCTTTTGCCACTGCCCACAACTTGTGGTGAGAGAAAGAAAAAATCTCTCAGTAATCAAAGCAAGAAAGAGCGAAAATAAAAAAGCTTTACATTATTCCGAAAGCTCGTGTCGGCTGGACGAGTGTCGGCTAGCCGACAAAAATTGAACCATTTTTTTCTACAGATTTATTATCTGTGCTATGATGTTAGAGTTCATGATAACCATAACTTGCGAGTCAATAACAGAAACTTCGCAAATGTTCCAACAATCCACAAAACACATTTTTCACGCTTTTATTATGTTACTGCTCCTCGTTTGTTTAATAATTTACCAGAAAAACTTAGGTGTGAGAGAGTGAAAACAGTATTCTTAAATAGTATAAAAAAATGGCTTTTCTCGTTTAACCATTCTGAAATAGATGGTTTTTTAACACCAATGATGTAATTTTATTTTATGTTTCTTTTCTGTTTTTTTAAAATTGTATGTAATTTTTCTTTTTTTAAAATGTATGTAATTGAATCTTTCATTTCCATTTTTTGTTTTCCCCATCAATAGATTTACGAATTTCATTTTATATATTTTAACTAATAGGTACATTCGCCTCTTGTCTTTTATTAGACAACAGAGTGTACAAAGCTATTTCATTCAAAAACTTTAAAGCAAGTTCGAATTTCTCTACTTCTTGGAATATTACTTTGCATTCACATAACACCAGAGCATGGTCTAATACACGAATAACCGAATGTTTCAATTGGACTTGGTTATCCTTGTCAAAAGGATGGATGCATAAATTATTTCTGCCCTGAATGCATGTATTTCTTGTAGCTATTGTGCTACGAACACCAGTTGTAAATGGTGTCGGTTTCATTTATCAACGACATGAGTTCGTATGTAGTCGGAGCGATTACATATTTCGAGAACAAAATGTGTCCCGTGGTTGGAGATTTTTGAAAGGCACACTCCCTATCTGTCGCGTATAAAATGTTCTTCCCAGCACTGCTGCGTAGTTTTCTTAACATAACTCTACATCTTTATGTGCAAGAGCATTTGCATTCAAAATGAAAGTGATGTAAAATTCCGACAAGTTGAAGTTAAATTAGGGACTCTCAATGAAAACAGAAGCTACCCTCCTTCTTCTTATATTTAAATCGCTATTTTTTCTGCTCTTTTTTTTGGCAAATCTCACATCCGTAATTTGGTTAATAGCAGTGTTTGTTTATGGTTTGATTATCTTAATTTACACTCCCTGTGTACACTAACAAACACTAGCTTACAAAACTAAGCCATCCAATATCCCTGGGAATAGTTAAACTAACTGATTATGCCTGGCACAGCAAAAACCGAAAGGAAAACTTGTCACAAAGTAAAGGAAAAAATAAAAAAAAAAGCGAAAAAAGTAGAAAAACACTGACCTAGTTGAAAAACAATTTTTTTTTGTGTTATCCATTCCAAGGAAATCCTTTTGCTCACAATGAAGTGCAGAAAAAAAAGCAGTTTCTGCAATTTTCCAACCGAAAATTGTTATTGCTCACGAAGACGAAGGGAAGGAAGGAAAGTAACTTTTAAAGTTTGTCCTTCACACAAAACTTTTCTCAAGAAGAAGTCAAATTTGCCAAATGCCGTGAAGATACTTTTATGACAATAATTAGTCAAATAAAAAATAAAAAGAAAAAAAAAATATAGTCAAATTATTTTAAGGCATTGTCGTCTGACCTTGTTTACAGCTGGGGGATTGTAAAAAGTTTAAATGAGTTGATATATGGTAAGTGAGCTTTGGACTAGTTTTTCTTAGTTCTCAGTATTGAAAAGCGGAATAGAAACTTTCAAATTTTTGATAGTCAGAGATTCAGAGATAAAGGGTTATAGAGTCCGAAATCTAGGCGTCGAGTTAACGATTTCATTGGTAGACATTTTTAAAAACTCATCTTCGATGCCTGAAATAAACGGCAAACCATTGTTCGAACGAACATCACCATTTTGGTTTACGAGTATATGCATTAATACGAATACATACTGCAGATTTGCAATAAAACAACTGAGTAATCAGTTTCAAAAAGAGGCTTGTTGACCCTTGCCTAGCTATGTGTGGAGAGAAATTATCAACTCAATCAGAGCTCTTTCCGAGCTTTAAATTCAAATCATCGAACTGAACTTACATAGAGAATATATGTAGAACACAGATGGGTCTGCTATAAAATGCTCTCTAACAAAGTGTTTGTCGTTGCCACTGCCAAATGCTCCGGAAAGGATAGGTAGCTTTACAGTTCAGGATGAGCCTGGGCCTCAACTAATAAGCCCATTTAGTTAGGTCTATCCTTAGTTATTTGTTTCCAGTTGCACATTCCAAGTCATTTGAGGTCCTCTTCTATATGTGCCCGCCACTTAATTGCGAGGTCCCTCCGCACTACGGTGTTCGTCTGGGTTAGATTCGAATACTCTTCGTGCCGGAGGGCAACTGATGCGCAATTTTCTGACTAGATCGATGTTGCCGTACATCCGCAAACGGAACCGAATGTTTTACGAAGAATTTTTCTTTCGAAACAATCAAGGATATCATCATCCGCGTTCCATACTTCCACGCCATAAGGTCGGATTGGGGTAATAAAGGTTTTATAAAGGGTCTCCTTAGGTGTTCGGGATAGGGTCTGCCTTCTCAGAACATAAAAATAGCGAATGGCTGGCGTTATTCTTCATTTTGAGTATTTCTACTGAGGTGTTTTTGGCGGAATTAATAGGCGAGCCAAGGCAGGCAAAGTCCCTTACTCCCTTAAAGTTATAGGTGTCGAATGCGCTATCTTGTCTAATTCGTCAATGTTGTGATGTTGTGTGCCGCTTCTTGTCGACAGTATGTATGAGTATGTATGTACTAGCAAGGGAACCGATGACAGCCCGCTGAGTTCTGTCGATTATGTATGTCAATATCATGCGCTAGTAGATGCAAGGACTTTTGAAAGATTATGCCTGCGGTGTTCGCTTGTGACTTTTCCTTTCAACCATAATATTAAAGAAGTCACATGACAGTGCATCTAAAATCTTTTAGTTGTTTAAGTTGCTACCAAGCTTGGCGGAGTAGCGAATGTTCTTCATCATCATTGTGCACAAACGGATGAGTTTGACACTGATGTCATAGATTGACATGACTCTTTGTAGCTGTTCCCTATAAATATTGTCGCCTGCATCCTTAAAATCCATAAAAGATGGTAGGTAGCGATTTGGATTTCTTGAGTTTTTTCCAGAATCTATCGGAGTGTGAAAATTTGGTCAATTGTGGACTTTCCTTACCTGCAACCATGCTGTTGCGTTCACGCAATATGGTAGATAAGATTTTATATGTAATATTGAGGAAGCTTATATCTCTATTGTTGGCGTAGTTAAGGGGGTCTCCTTTTTGTGTATCGGGCATACTGTGGTGAGGTTCTATTCATCAGCCACTCTACTGACCGGATGTGAAAAATGAGTTGGTGTACGCTCTCCACAAAGCCACTTCCATCTGCTTTGAATACCTCGGACGGTAAGACTTCAGGTCCATCAACTGTATTGGATTTCAGCATAGATATTGCTATCCTTTGTCGCCTTTACGCAATCTAAGGAAGAAGTTTTTCTATATTCTTAGCACCGACAGTGTTTCTACTACAAAGTCCCTTTCTCCATCTCTACAGGTTTTTCTACGGTCTTGTTGCCTTGACATGTTCTTTTCGCATTTTGGTAAAACTGTCGTACGCTATTCCTGGAGTACATTCTTAGCTTACATGGACGCGTAAGCTAACTCCATTAGTTATCACTATTTTCAGTTACTCGTTCCGTGTTCAATTTCTTACAGTAAACCTGCATATGTATGTGTATGAATATGTTTCTTATATTCTACGTCTTAATTGACTTTTGATGACGCTGTATTCTAAGGGTGAAATGTGAACATGAAAAATTTCTTTAGAAATCTGTTGCGTTGTCCCTGCAAGATCAATTAAAAAAATCGTCGGCAAAAGCATTGTTCTTCATGCGCTCAAAGTATTCCAGCCCTGGTAGGACCAAACAACTCATCGTTTCGGGCAAGCCTCCTTTTCACATCAAAGGGGTCAATGATGTTTCATCTGACCCCTATAGAGGTACAAAATTTGTTTATAATGATCTCTGTCCACTTGTCCAGGACCTATACACAATATTTCCAAAGTTACACGGTAAAAGAGTATTCTCTACCCTGGATCTCGTCAAAACTTACCATCAGATCACGATGGCCGTCGAGAACATCAAAAAAAAAAAAAACAGCCATCATAACACCATTTGGCTTATTGGAGTTCTTAAATGTCTTATGGTTTACGATGTGCGACTCAAACATTTCAAAACGTGTAGACACTGTCTTCCGTGACTAAACTATTCTAAGTTAAAAGATCTTAGAAAATTCCTTGGTACAAGAATCTACTATCGTAGACTCATTCAAGATCCAAGAAGATCCAACCACCTGAAACAGAAAAGGCGTTACAGCACATAAAAGAAAAAAACTTCTTTCAATTTGAACAACATCATATTTGTCTCAATGACAATGAAATCTGGAACCTAATTGGATTTTTCTCTCGTAAGCTCAATAAGACAGAAAAAAACTATAGCGCTTATGATAGCGACTTGCTAGCGATTTTTGACGCAGTGAAGTATTTTGAAAATCTCGAAATCTTTGAAATTTCGAAAATTTTTCATTGAAATCGGAGTTTATACATAGACATAAAAGGCGAGGACAACATTGTTGTTGACGCGCTGTCCCTGGTGTGTACTGTTGAGATGTCAACACTACTAAGTGCTCAAAGGATCGAAGTGGCTCAACAACTACATGACGATCTGCAAGAGCTCACAAAACACTCCTCCTTGAAACTTTAGCGCATCACTATAGAACCGAACACTTCAATCTATTGTGATAAATCTTCAGGAATCGCAAGACCATACATTCCTACCAGTTTAAGGAAAACAGCGTTCGATTGCGTGTACGGGCTTTACACATCCAAGTAGCAAGAGCACTAGTCGTCAACTCAAGGAGAAATATCGTACATCTGGGCTGGAATTAAAAAAGATGCGATTAAGCGGTCAAGATAATGCATATGTAGCATGTCAACGCGCAAAGATTCAAAGGCACCATTGTGTACCTCCCCAGGGAATTTAAGTACCAGACAACCGCTTTGATCCAGGGATAGAGATACTGCCTAACTATATATTATTGACAAATATTCGCTCTGGCCTGTGGCAATACCACTGAAAGCCACCGTAGCTGAGACAATCGCACTGGCTTTCTTCACTCACTGGATTAGTCATTATGGTACATCATTGACAATTACAACCGAATCGGCACTATTCAAAGGTTTAACTAAACTCAGTGGGGCGAAAAAAATCAGAACAATACCATATCACCCGGCTTCAAATGGTACTCGAATCATATAATAGAGCGATGGCAATGTCCACTCAAAGCTGCATTAATGTGCAAACCGAACATACCATGGATCAATGCTCTGCCTACCGTTTTATTTGGATTGAGAGCCAGTTTTTAGGATGATCTGAAAGCTTCTCCAGCTGAGTTGCTTTATGAGACAACATTGCGCATACCAGGAGAGTATGAGTATGAGTATGAGTATGTTCAACATTCGCTGAACAACACACATCCATAATGCACGAAATAAAACCAATTTAAATGTCACGTAACATCAAGACACTTTTTCTCAAAACTAAAGTTCCCCTCTTTACCAGAAAAAGGAAGCTGACTGGCTTGAATCATCTGGTGCTAAAAGTCACCATCAGCTTCTTCAATCATGGATAGTAAATTATTTTGACTGAACATGTCGCGACAAAGACCTTCAAGACGCTGTCGGCTTTGAAGCGGTTTTCGAGCTTTTAGCAAGACATATGGCTTGTCAAAAGAAAAGGCCGTTTTTATTTATGCGGCTATGATAAGACCAGTTCCAATCTACTCGTACATATGTGTCAGTTGCTTAGTAGAATAAGCTGTCTCTAAAATCTCGTATCTGCTGCTTTTAACAGACTCCATAAACCGATCTATCTCAGCTATATGCGAACTTTTCTGAACACGACTGGATCTGATCTACATGACCTAATGAATGTCCTCCTCCTTGATGATCATTTCATGGGATTCACTCTTCAGGACATCTTTCGGTTAAAAGGAAGAGTTCCTTGGCACAATTCACACTGGAGTTTTATTGACCTTGCATGCCTACTGTCTTTTGATTCTCGTTTTATTGACACGTCTTCGGACAAAGCAAACGTTTTCTGTACTCAGAATTTGAACCGGGAAAGGAATGTAATCGGGACTTCATCAATCCTCTAAACCCTAGGATTTAGTACATTACACTGTATGTCGCCTTACTCCAAGCAAAGACATAAGCAAACCAGATAGCAGTGACCTATCTGAGGTTCTAGCGACATCTAATTTACATCAAAGACTTCACTGAACTCTTTCACCACTTCTAAACAGTGTTTGAAAACGTGTTGGGACTACAATATCTGGGTCAGTTATGAGCACAATAACATGTGGCATGTGGCGAGGTTGCAGGCGGATCAAACGAATGTCTCCGGATATTTTTAAAAAGCCAGTGAACATTCCGCCCTTCAATGGCAGGGGCTTACTAACAGACATGTAAGCTCACCTATGGTGATGCTTGCTGTAAGAGTAATGAAGGCACCACGTATGAATATCTCAGTGACTGGTATATACCTTGATAGTAAGAACCAATGGTCAGAATATAAAAATGATTTTTGTACAAAATAACATGGATAGGGTACAGCGATTCTCTTGTATTAGAACTCTGGTGGAAAGATTTAATAAATGATGCAATTTTACTAATTTTAGCGTCTGCTACGAGTAGAAAACCGTCAGAGAGATTTAAGGCTAAACCACACTCGCCTAAATGTGTAGGAAACTTGATTATATGTTCAAGTGGATCCATAGTAAATGGCAAAACCGAAGGTTCCTCCCTTTTTCGACATTAGTAAGCTGGGCCTAAATGAACATATGAAATTCTGGGAAAAATCGACAAACTGCAAACAGAAGGACGATTAAAATACCAAGTGAACCGGGAAAGGAAAGTACTTGGCAAATGATAGTAACATTGTTCACAGAATACGGAATACAAGAGGACGTGACGACAGCGGCATTATTCCATACCGATGTGCGGTATTGACAGCTCCACTATTAATGTCAGAAGGTACATCAAACCTTATTAAAAATTACAATACATTAGTACATTTCTTGACATTGATCGAAGTAATAACGGCTGTTAACGAAAATATCTTTAGACTTCAAAAACAATTTTTATTTTTAATAACAACCATCATCCTGTCATGCTTCAGTTAACTGGCAATATGTCAGAACAATTTGATATATTGAAACTGATATTACGCTCATACGCTTCTTCTGAAGCATCATACGAACACCTCAAGCGAAAAGGCATCATTCAGCGCAAAACAAAAATGAAGAACAAAAGAATGAAAAGAGAAGAAAAAAGTGAAACTACGAGTATGTATCTGAATAAAAAGCGAAACATGTGTTAACGATGACATTGAGACTTTGTTCTGACAGTTATGTACAAGAGTCGAGTATGTGCGACAGTTAACAACTCACAATAGTTTCCACTGTCTGAAGGCAGAATGACATTAGTACATGAGAGTTTTTCCATGCGCTGCCGTTTCTGTTGCCGTACTCATATTCCCTCTTCCTCTTCCTTTTTTCATGAATTTCCTTTTCCTTTAAAATAGTTAACCCTATACGAAGTATTCATACGAACATGAGTAGAGTGAGCGATGATTTTGCATGATGAAAAGCCCTTGACAGCCTGAGAATGGACGAAGTTGTTCGTTTTATTCAAGAAAAAAAAAATCCTCCGGCAACAACGATTGCAAATGACATGCCACTCAACTGTCATTACTTCTATCTGTCTGAAGGATGTAACATATGTATGACTCGGTGTTTACTACGCCGAGTAGTCAAAGTGACTATCGTGTATAAACAGAATGTCCTCTAACTATCTGAGTACGATAATAAGTATAAGTACAAGTAGGAGTTCCATCCGACAGCTTTGGCAAATGCATATGAGAGGTTGATTTTTCCTTACTACTGGCGCTGAGTGAATCCTTCGTAAGGATTTTTTTTTAATTTGAGTTCTAACATCTAGAAAACTCACTCACAAAGATGCAAAGTATATTGCTTTTGAAATATCCTTTAAGTATTTGTAAACGAGTATAAACATCTGCATCCTGCAAATTAAAATATAAAACAAAGTTTTCTGCACTTTAGTCATTCTGTTCTGTTTTTCAAATTTTCAAACCCTTTGTATATAAGAACGATAGGAAAAAAAATTTAAATAAAAGTACAGTGAGGTATAAAATTGATTCTGGCTTTATTTTATTTAGGGGTGGCCGTGGTGTAGTGGTACTAGCAATCGCTTCTCACTCGGAGGGGTCTAGGTTCGAATCTTGCCCATGAACAAGTCACTCAAGTTTTTCAGTTGTGTAATTGGAACTCAGACAGAAAAATTCTGCGTGTGAAGGCATAACACTGACACGTAGATTTGGCTGTTGTAGAGTTTCAAGCACAAATAATTACTGCGATTTACAACCTTCCACTCTGAGTGAAGAAAAAACTCACCGTCCTATTCGGACTCCCACCCCCTGGAGAGCAAATACCGAAACCAAACACACCTGAGTTTCAAACCACTACAAAACAATTTTCCTTTCTCCTCCTTTCTACCTTTCCGCCCGCGCCCTGGCAGCAGTAAAAGGGTATCTAACTCCTTAGGCGCGCGTAAATTATAAAAAAAAAAAAAAAAATTTTGAAGCTACGTTCATGCCATTATGCACATCATTCAAATGGCCGCCTCGGCTTCGCTGGCAGTGCTTTTTTGATGACTCGGTCCAATATGTGCGACATTATTCCGTCAGTAGTGTGTCGAATGTTGGCCTTGAGCTCGTCCAAAGTGGTTGGCTTCTTAACGTAGACTAAGTACTTGACGTAGCCCCAGAGAAAATCAATTGATGAACGCTCGCCGTGAGATGACCCAGTCGCCAAATTTCTCCTTCACAACTTCGAGCATTGCGTCGTTTATATGGCATGCAGCGCCGTTTTGTTGGAACCACAGCTGGGTTATATCACTGTTGTCGAGCTCTGATTTATGCCTGAGACTAACATCGATTTATGCCTGAGACTATTGACGCTAACGGTGTCTTCTTCCTCATTTCAAAAGAAATAACGTCGGCTATGCCATAAATCGCACAAAATGGGCAATCTTTGTGGATGCATTAATGCTTAGCGGAACACTTGTGGATTGTGTTCGCTTCAATAATTGCAATTTTGCTTGTTGACATAGCCGCTGAGCCTAAAATGGGCCTCGTTCGAGAAGATGATTTTTCGGTCAAAATCCAGATCTTCGGCCAACATTTCCAGCGCTTAATTAGCGAACTCAGGGCATTGTCTATGGTCATCTGGCTTCAGTTATTGCGTCAGCCGAATCTTATACGGATGTATGCCCAAATCTAACCGCAAAATAAGACGGGTTGACTCTCTGACGATGCCCAATTCAGCTGATCGGCGCCGAATCGACATTTCTGGGTCTGTCTTCGATACTGGCCGCTACGGCGACTAGGTGTAAACCTAGGTGGCACGAGCCTCCTGCTAAAATTAGTGATGGCCAAAAGATGAGGTTAAAAAATACACTTTTAGAGAAAGATTCTGGTTAATCATGTCGATGATGACCTGAAGGTTTTTTGCGTGCAAATCACGCACCAAAAATCTTCCATTCCCTTTGGTCCTGTTATTGTCTGTTCACCCCTCTGCACTCCTGACTTTTCTTGTTTCGTCCCCGTTCCTTTCTTCCCGTCATGCTCTGGATGCCACGGTACAGGTGGGATTTACTAGATCCTTTGGATCCAGTTCCCTCACCCGGCCTACCGCTCCAGAGATGACCATATAGGTACCCCTGGAAGAGCCAGGCGGACGGCCTGGAGACCCTAGCGGACGGACGGTCTGCCCCCCCTTGACGCCCGAAGATGTCGACACCCCAGCAATGGCCGAGAGCCCACCCTAAAATATGAGATTGTTTGCTTCCAGCGACATAAATTTGTAAAACCCCTCAAGACCCCAAATTCAAACAAAACAATAATTGTGAAAGAAAGCTCACGACTCCCCACGATCCGTTCCCCTCATTCGTGTCTGCAAGAGACTTACGGGCCCCGCAGTAGAATCCACTTTATAAAAGTTTTCTTCCTACTTGGCGGTCACCATTTGAGCTAACCTTAATTGTTACCCAAAAGTGTTCCGGGTCCGAGGGCGTAATATGGACCCAAGCAGTCACTCGACAGACAGAACGAACAGAACGAACACGACAAAACGTCGACTGGCGTGATTGGGTGGTTTCATAGGGTGGCTGTCAGAGCTCTGGAAGTGAGTCCCTTTGTTCTGACAGCTGAATTAGTGGAACCACGTATGAATGTATGCGTGTGGGAGAGGCAACTAGCCGAGATGCGGGGCTAGGTAATTAAGAACTAGCCGTCATAGCGGAAAGTACACGCAAAAAAAAAAAGACAAAGAAAAAGTAGAACGGAGAACGAAATTAAACAAAACTAACCAACGAACAAACAGAAGAAACCAACAAAAAAAATATAAGAGAAACGTACAACGAACGAACAAGAAAAAAAAAACCCACCACCAAGGACGAACACAAAAAAAAAAAACCACAAAACCCCAGCGCGGAAAATAGGAAGAACTGACGGATGAAGCGACGACGAGAGTGACAGCGGCGGGAAGTACCCACTCCCCTCACCAACCCCGACAACCAGATAGGAGCGACCCCAAGTAGGCAAGAAGGCTCTTTACCGTTTACCTGGCAAACCCCGTAACCCTTTAACGGGTGGTTTTTTTTTAAAACGTTCGCGACCCCGTTGCCACCTAGTGAGTCACCCCGGTGTGTGATCGTACGGAATCGTGGGCCTTCCGTCGGCCGTCCAAATCTAGTGTAATACTTTGTTGGCTAAATTTTGAGGTGGGGAAGCCCTTTGGTGTCCCACGATTGTTATTTATTCTGTACTATATACGGCCTTTGTAATCTCCCCCCCATTTTCTTTAAAAGAAAATATATACACTTAAATTCCCCATCAGGGAAAAATTTATTTGTTTTCTTTTATCTTGTTTTCCCGATTTTCCATAAAAATCGGGTGGCGTCCAATTCATCATTGTTTACGTTCAGTTCCCCCTTTGCCGAGCCCCCCCGTACTGAGCAGCCGGTGGGCGCAGTTTGGAACCAGCTGCTGGTTGCAATTCCGGTTCTCTTTCGTTTCCCTTTTGGGCTCGTTTCGGTTTTGCGTATTTTCTTTCACTCGTCTACCAACCACCACCCGTGTGGTTAAGGTTCCTTTTTTGCTCGTGTCATAATTATGTTCCTTTGTTTTTTTTGGTTGCCGGTAGCCCGGCACCCTTCTTCTTTTAAATTATTTAAATTTTTTTTAAACGCGGAATAATTTTCCTCCCCCGGGAGTTGCAACAGACCTTAGGCATGGATTTGATGTAGATCCAGCGCTTGGACGTCGATGAGGATATCCTAATTAAGGCCGCTTTCTCAACGGAAACGAAATTGACAGTAAATTTATTTTATCTTCATCGGATGCTCCGATTGTGACGGGATCTAACATGTCTTCTTATACTTCCCTAAAAACTCGGATTACGGAGAACATACTTCCAGAGTCATCGCGTACAAATGTCATAGATCGTTTGCTGGAATGACATAATTAAAAGTGTGAAATGATGAAGACATGAACATCCCAATATATTCGCGATATGCGAATGTCAAATCGTAACCGAAAGGTTCGCCAAATCAAGTAAGTCCAATGGATGGGCAAGCCAGTTGAAAGTAGAGAGCTCGCAGGAAGGTCAAGGAGTCGTCTTTAAGATACATAACACACTTATGAATTTTTGTAGAAACATGCATGCCGTCTGCCTACAACCTATTGATTCATGCCACTTACGAATGTGTTTTTAAAAGTGGACGAGGTCAAGGAAACTCAGGCGCAGGTTCAGATTCAATGAATTGCTCCACTGAATTTTATTTTTATGCTAATTTATTTCTCGCAATCCTGTTGGAACATCCACCGAAGACAAAGCTCGGGGGTTTCGGTCCTCCGACTGAGTTCAGAAAACTCCTACATTCTCGATCTTCCCTGAAAATCTTGAGAGGGTTAAACAAGGCTTTAGCACAGCTTGAGTACTATCAGGATTGCGTATGTTCAGTTTGGAAGCAGACACAAATTTGCCAGAGCGATTACGGGCGATCGATGAATACCCGACTATATTCCTTTCCTGGCTCAGGTTCGGGCCTAAGCCATCTATAGTGCTATTATGTCAGACCGCCTGTTCCGATAATGTCCAAAAATAGAAATCAGATGAAAAATAGCCTTTAATTTCATTTGAACTGAAGATGTTCTTAAGACTGCAAGCCATGATACAAATATCAAGGGGGGAAAGATTTATCGATGTACCTAGAGCGGACCAGGGCATTCTGGGAAAGCTCCTAAGCAGCCGAAGCAGACTATAGTTTAAAGTCTGGTGAAAGCAGCAGTGTTGTAACATCTTTGCTCTACAACTTACTTCACAAAATAATTGACGTAAAGGACTGAATCGGCCCTATCATAGCCCTGTAGACACAGACGAAAGCAGAAAACTTCCTTAGACTCCCAGAAAATCGACAGCGCCTTGAAGGTCTTTATTGAAATATGTTTAATCAAACATGTTTGGGGGCCAGCAAGACTTGGATTGGGCTAGCAGCGCAACAATCAAGTTCGTAGAGAAGTACTTTTCTTACCTGCCAGTGGTGACCCCAGGTAACTACATGAATAAACCCTTACTTATGCAGACTAAAATGGCGAGGGCATGTCGGACCAGTAGCATTATTCTGGCCTACGCCGTCATAGGGGCTTACAACCCTATACGGAAGAGATTAAAATATGTGACGAACCAACCAATGGCCTCGGATAAAAATGGACTCACTGTTGACGACTCCAACAAATGTTTAAAGGACAATGACCGTCGGATCTAACACGTGGAATGTTCGGACCCTTAACGGATGACACATGAATCCGAACAACTATTAAAGGCCCTTGACTGCTATCACGCAGATATCACCGCCATCCACGAAGTGCGGATGGACTGGGCATAAGGACGATGAAACATTGTAACATATGCTATGGTGATTTCCATAGAGAAAAGAAACAGGGCTTATTCGGATGCGGATTTGACATATGCGGCAGGTTTAGTTTTAGGCCTCCGACACATGAGCGAGCATCTTATGATGCTTTCTTTCTATGAGCTCCTCGACAAGACATATGAGCTATATCCGAAGTATTGCCTAGTACGATTTTAACTCTGCATTAGAAAATTATCAAGGCTTCGACCTTTAATGACGTTGTCTAATAATGAACGGGGGCAGAGCAAAGTACTGGTCTTATCGTAAACATCTTCTGATGACGCTACCGAAGGTTGCTACGATTCGATCAGTCGCAAGTTGCCGGTCAGAGGTCTTGTTGGCGGCTGGAGCACCGGTAGTCCCTACCAGGACTTAAATCACGGTACCATGGGAGTCAGGAGCTCCCCGAATCTCGGTCCGGGGCTGACTTGTTAGATTTAGGCCCCCTTGTGGGAGCGTCATGGTGGCTGTGGTTTAAACCCAAAATCGCGGGAAGGGTTTCGGCCCAATGTAGAGTTGTAATAAGTACTGGGTGCTGCGACCCTAAGAGCAGTAAGAGGTTTTAGGTCAGCCTCGACTCTTACCAAGGGTGGAACTTGTGCAGGCAACACAGTTCCGAATTGTTATCAGTGGATTGGCGGTGAGCGATGGCAAGGCGTATCCTTGCTCCCATGGATGTATGGGCATGCCGTAAGTTTAAGCCCACATGGCAGGTACTTACGTTAAACACAAGAGACGTTCTGATCATTTTGTGATAGACGCAAGGCGTGGCTCCCGTATTCTGGACGTCCGAACATTCCGGGCAGCCTACATTGATTCGGAGTACCACCTTATTGCAGCCAAAGTGTGAATGCCGATTTCCGAAACGCCACAACAAAGAAGAAGTACTGTGAGAAGATATAAAGTAGAAAAGATGCAATCGCAATAGACCGCCAGAATCTTCACCGAATGCTAATCCCGAAGTCTCTCAACAACTTCTATGCCACCAGTATTAAGTACCGAAGACCAGCGGCAACGCTGCCAATCTACCATCAAAAAGCCGCAACTGAGGAGTTGGATTTCATCCGATCACCACCAAAGAATCCCTGGTTTGTTGAGGAATACTGGCAAGCAAATGCAGCTAAACAAGAAGCTTACACAGCGGCGCTGCAACGAAGGACGAGAACTGCTCGTGAGCTCTACGAGCAGAAGAAGAAAGAGCTCGAGAAGTGCGCAATAGAAAATATTGAGAGACTGTTCTCCAGGAATAACGTACGGAAGTTTTACCAACAAGTAAAAAAACTTGTCAAGGCAAGAAGACCCGTACAGAACCCTGTAGAGATGATGGAGAAAATCTTGGAGTGTAGTCACAGTCGGTGCTGAGAATATGGAACAATTTTTTCTTCGGACTGTATAACGACGAAGAAGTCCAACCGAATAGACCATTGAATTTAGACAATGATAGTCAAACTTCCGTCTACCTGACCAGAACGATGTAGGGATAGCAATATCTAAGCTAATATTAACAAATCATGTGGACCTGACGACCTACCGGCCGAGGTATTCAAAGCTGCTGGAAATGACTTTAGGGAGAGCATGCACCAACTCATTTCTCAGATCGGATCAGAAAAGTTTATGCCTGATGAATGGAATCTAAGTCTCGTTTGCTCGATCCACAAAAAAATAAGACCCTCTCTCACAACTTCGCATACAAGATCTTATCTGCTATATTGTGTGAATGTCTAGAAGCCTTCGCCAACGACCTCATTGGTCCTTATCAGTGCGGTTTCAGACTAGAAAGGTCCACATCCGACCAAATTTTCGGCAGATCGAGGAAAAAATGATGAAACCCAAATCGATACCTAGCATCTTCTCATTGACTGTTAGGCCATATGGAGCTTACTTACCAGCATTCATAGAGACGAGCTATGTAGAGCTATTCCTAGATTTGGCATCACTACATCTTTGGCTCGCTGTTTCGTCAGGGTTGGTAACGACTTAACCTTTGACCTTTGATGTTAAAAACGGTTTTAGACAAGGTGACGCGTTGTTGTATGTAAGTCACAAGCGAACACTGGAGTCATAGTCTTTCAAAAGTCTGAGTGAGTACTAGCGTACGCCGATGGTATGAACATATTTGAGAGAATTCAGCGGGTTGTCATCGTTGCGTTCGCTAGTATTAAAACGGAAGCAGCCAAAATAGGTTTAGCGATAAATGAAGGCAAAACCAAGCACATGCTGTATATGAATTGGAGAGAACATCAGAATCGAAAGAACCATAATTTCGGGCTAGCAAATACTTTGTTTACCTTGAATCTGGTATGAATTCTGCCAACAATGCCTCAGCAGAAATAAAACGAAGAATCACCCTTGCCAATCGCTCTTTCTTTGGGCTAAGAAGGCAATTGAGTAGTAACTTCCTATTCCGTAAAACTAAGTAGACCCTATATAAGACATTGATCACCAGAGTCTGCCTTTAACCACGCAGAAGCATGGACCCTCAGTCGTTTCGAAAGAAAAATCCTTCGAAAATCATTCGGTGACGGGCTTTGGAGGAGAAGATTCAACGACGAACTGTTTCGTCATACGTGCTGTACAGCGACATCGACCTAGTCAAAAAAAACTGAGCATCAACCTCCTGAGATGGCTAGGACATGTAAAGCGAATGGAAATCAAAGCTCCGGCCAGCAGAGTCTTCGAATCTAACTCTGAGAGATAACGCAATAAAGGAAGACCTCACCTTAGGTGGCATGCACAAGTAGGAGGGGACCTGGAGTGCGCAACTAGAAGCAGCTAGCTAAAGACCGTACTATTTGGAGAGGCTTGTTAGTTGTGGACCGGGTTTTCACCGAATTGCAGCGCCATCTAAGTAAGTAAGTTTAGTGAAAAGAAATTTGCAGATGCAGATATTTAGCTTTAATGAAGAAACGGTGGGGTCATTAAGCTCTAGGTGAGGCCAAAAAGTTTCCTCCTTCTCGTGAAATAATATCCCCAGTTTGAGGGACCCATTGTTGTCTTTTGAGTTTTTCAGCATAAAACATCACGGCTTTTTGCCAGAATATAGCCGAGGGTGCGAGGAAAACCATTAGGCCTTGTGGTCATATTCACCATATTCTCACGACAGATCCAAACATCCAAAATTTAATGGGCTCAACAACTGAAACCTAACTTACAGTCTATATAGAGCGAAGTTATGTAGTTCGTCAATTGCTCCATTGAACATAGCAATCTTTTTCAAATGTTGAACCGCATCGGAGAATGATAACCCAGTCACACATCACAAAAAATAATAGCATTATCGCACAAAACGTGTTTCGGCCGACCAGAAATGGCCACACAGATCGTGAGACTTAATGCCTTTGAACTTTTTTGCCTGCTGTATTTTAAAGTTCAAAGTGTATGTCAACGAGCCCAGCCTTGAAGAAGGAGATAAGACGACGTATCACTGAAATTTAGCCGCATTTACGAATGCCAAACCGTAATTGAAAATTTCGCCAAAAGAACACAAATGTACTAGCAAAGACGAGGACGACTTAGAACAGTAGTTTCCAAGTTTGAATGCTGAGAGTAAATTTCACATGACGAGACAAGCTCTGACTTCCAGATTGTTATTATGAGAATAATGCTGCTAAATATATAGTATGGCTTAACCTAAAAAGGTCCATGCTCTGTATAATTGGCACGAATTCAACCGACAGATAATATTTAGGTGGCTCCACAATCCACGTAGCTACCTAGGTATGTATGTTTATATATAGCCACACAAACTTTAGACACTGTCGCAAATTGTGATATAACACACTCGTAACTATGTTGTTTTTGTGCTGTCATTGCATGCAACGCTACTCGTACCTATTGTCTTTTTAAATCCTCCTGCTAAAAATGCTGTAATGAATATTGCCGGGCCATTAAATCGCCAAATTGCCATTGTTCAACAAAAGTAATAAACAAATAAATTAATTTTCGAATTTCAAATTTTCAGTTGACGGCTTTTTAAGTGCAATCGTGCCATCATGCAACTGGAAATATTGTTGAAAACATAATCATATCCTGTTGCAATGCAATGTTTTATTGACTAATATTGTAGTTTGCATGCAAGCAAAACTCTTAGCGCACATGAACAGTAGATTACACGGAAAATAAATTAATAGGACAAGATGTCTGCAAATAAAGTTTGCATGCCACGCGCTTAACTTGTTCCTAGAATTTGAATTGTAGGCAAACACGATGATTGTAAACATTTTAAGTGATTTACTTAATTTATTGAAAACTTTGTCCCGAAATGCTGGATGGCTTCCTGAGATCTTCAAATGGTAAAAAATGTAGTTCACCTCATGGGAAATATCACCACCTGCAGCCTCTCTCAAGATAGCCCTAATTAATACGATTTGATAGCTTTACTATTTACTTTTACATTCTACAATACTTGAGTCCTTTGATTCCTCGTGGGTCAAAGAGCGTTAATAACGCCTGTGCGCCATCATGTCTAGAGTTCTACAATCCGCTTGAGTTCCTTCCAAGTCATCCTGAAAGATCTGTATTGATCCCCGACTGCCATTGTTCATGTCTTGTCCACCTTAGTGTATAAGTCGACTCAATTGAATGTTCCATTCGCATTGGAACTGTCTCCGGACCGTAAAGTGTGATCAATCCGCTGACACTTACTCGTCTATTAGTTCCTGTCCCGTTATCGCATGTATTGGGTTTTCCAATAAGGACTTGACAACTTTTTTTTAAAATAAAACGCAAACCATTTGAGATATTTCAAAAACGTTATCATCGGCTTGAAGTACAATCAAAACATTTGTGAATGGAACTCGACTTCGTTCATATGGCCACCGCGGGCACGTTTTCAGCGGTCGATTAATTGGACCCAATTTCCAACGACTCGGCCACACATTTCGGCCGAAACGGCCTCTATTTCACGTTCAATATTGGCTCTGAGCTCTTCCAACGTTTTCGGCGTGTTGGCATAAACCAATGACTCAACGTAGCCCCACAGACAATAGTCAAGCGGCGTTAAATCACACGAACGAGGCGGCCAATCGACTGGCCCACTTCTTGAGATAACATGCTCACCATACTTACTCTTCAATAAATCGATTGTAGCGTGTGCTGTGTGGCATCATTCTGTTGAAACCACATGTCGTCCAAGTCCATATCTTCCAATTCGGGCCAAAAATAATCGGTGATCATGGCGCGATAACGCTGACCATTCACAGTAACGTGACGATCGTTATCGTCGACGAAAAAATATGGCCCAATAACGCCACCGGCATGCAAACCGCACCAAACAGTTATTTTTTGTGGATCAAGTGGTGATTCATGAAGCACATGTGGACCGACCAATAACCAATAATTTTGCTTATTGACGAACCCATTGAGCCAAAAATGAGCTTCGTCACTGAAGATGATTTTGCGATGAAATTCATCATCTTGGCGCATCTTCTGCAAAACCCAATCGGAGAACATACTCGTACGTCGCTTCAAATGGTCAAATGATTTTGCCTAATAAATCTTTCTTCTTAAACAAAATGTGATCGGGTGAGGTAGAGTAATCGGCAAAGCATTGTTCGATTACTCTATTGTTCGAGAATCATCTTCGTCAACTAAACATGTTCGCTTGCCGGTAATGGATCCTCCCATCTTTAGTGGAGAGTTTTCGGATTGGGCTCCATTCAAAGACGCTTTTACATCGCAAATCGGAGCTCATACTTCCCTGACGTGAGTCAAGAAATTATAATATCTGAAAGCATGTCTTGCTGGTGGTAAAGCAGCTTATCGTTTGCACACGATGCCTCTAACAGCAGCTAACTTTAAGGTACTCGTAGCATGTGATGATCTTCTGGAGCATTATGACAACAAGCGGCTTCTAGCTGACTCAGCATTGGATTTACTATTTTCTGCAAAATCCGTCACCCAAGAATCAGCAGAACATCTTGATTCTTTGCTCAACACAATTAATCAAGCAGTAGGTTCTTTAGAAGGCGTTGGTAGCAAAGTCGATCAGTGGAATGAGATTTTAGTATTTTTAGTTTTTCGTAAATTGGATTCTGCGTCTATAAAAGAAACATCTAGGTTCCAAAACAGAAACATCTACTTGGAAAGAATTTAAAGAATTCCTTCAAACACGCATTCGTTCACTTCAGGCCTTCGAACGGGTGAATCCGAAACAGCAAGATATCAGAAAACCGTCATCATTGGTCAAGAATCAGTTATCTAATCATCCCAAACGCCTTCTATCAAAGGTGGTCCCATACATAGTACTTTGGGACTCAACTGGCAACCTGCTGAAGATCAATTCATATTCACTTCTGAGCAATTCAGTGAACCCGATGTCTACACGAAGAGAAATGTTTTGTCTCGTTTTGTTCGAGGAAAAATATTCATGCAGGAGCTTTGGGAAGCTAATCTAATCTGGGATAAAGCTATTCCTCTAAACCTTGAGCTGCTCTGGAAAACCTACATTCATGAGCTTCAAGATCTTCATTTAATCAGCGTACCAAGATGGCTTGGATTAACTTCATCATATTTATCTGTTGAGATTCATGGCTTTGCGGACGATTCTCATTCGGCTCTAGGTGCAGTCATCTATCTTCGTGTTGCCAGTGATATAGACAATATTCAAATCACTATTTTAGCATCGAAGACCAAAGTGCCTCCTATTCAAAAATCCAACAAATCAAGTAATCCACCTAGAAATGTTCGTGTTACACCGCCACGTTTGGAACTTTCAGCAGCTTTGCTTCTTACACGCCACGTCAATTATATTCGAAAAGTCTTGAATCTTGAGGTATCAGCTATTCATTTCTGGACTGATTCCAGTACCGCCTTGTTTCGGATTCATTGCCAACCAACTAGGTGGAAAGATTTTGTACGCAACAGTGTCTCTCAAATACAAGAAATTCTTCCTGAGGCGCATTGGCATCATATACCAGGAGAGAACAACCCAGCTGATCATGCGTCGAGGGGTTTGTCACCACGTCAGCTATCTGAGAAATCACTTTGGTGGTTCGGGCCCAGTTGGCTGCAACTCGACTTAAGTCTTTGGCCATCTCTGTGTCTTAACTTGGATACAGAAGAAGTCCAACGACACCAAAAACGTCGTCTTGCGAAGAATAGGCTTCAGCGAAAATAAATAGCCTGAAAGACGAAAATACCGAACTTCGTACTAGGCTAATCAAAATGGAAGTGATATGCGAAGATCTTAAAAAAGAACTGGAAAAACTGAAAACCAAGGAAATGTCAAACAGCGACGTTATGTCTATTGAATCTGTTAAAAATATCTACGAAACAGATGAAGAAGAGCTAGGTCGAGAAATCGACTGGATCTTGCAAAAACGTCCCGGAAAAAAGCGTAAAGCTGCGTCTTCTCCCAAAATCGTCTCTCAACGTGAAGCAAAGGGAGATGAATCGAAGAAAAATGGCAACAATAACATGAGTCCTGAAAAAATCAAAGCGGAAAAACAACGAACACCTCCGCCAATCAATGTCACTGGAGTTTCAGATTACAAGAAACTCCAAAACATATTGATGACCCTGCCGAGATCGGACTATATAGTAACATCGCGCAATAATAATGTATGGAAAGTCAACGTCAAGGACGCTGACAACTATCGCATTCTTTCTCGCAAGTTAAGCGTCGAAAAAATCCAATGGTTCACATACGAGAACAAGTGCGAAAGACCTATTCGTGTCGTCGCCAGAGGACTGCATCCGTCTTGCCCAAAAGAAGATATCGTAAGTGATTTAAAAAACAAGGGTTTTAAAATCATTGATGTCGTCAACATCGAAAAGCGAGAGAAACAAAAAATTGAAGGAAAGGATATGACAGTTAAACGTAGCCTTCCCCTCTTTATGCTAACCTTTGAGAACACTGAAAATATCCAAAAAATATACGATATTAAGTCAATCCTCAACATTATTGTTAAAATTGAGCCTCGACGCAAAAACTCGAAACTGATCCCGCAGTGTAAGCGATGCCAGGAATTTAACCATACGCAAGCTTACTGCCAAAAAGAGCCTCGGTGAGTAAAATGCGTAGGTAAACACCTGTCCAAAGAATGCAACGTAAGCAAACAAACCCCTCCGACTTGTGTTAACTGCAGGGGTAAACACGTAGCAAATTTCCGTGGCTGTGGAGTAGCAAAGGAGTTGCAAAATAGACGTGACAAGTTGTTTAAGCCACAAAAAGAGAATCCCAAAACTAAAGAAAAAACATCGAGATCTGCTCAAAATATCTTTAAAAACGCCAAGGCGAAAGTGATTGATTCCAGTGTTGAAAAGAAAGCATCGGAAAAACTTACATATGCTGAAGCTACCAAGCTAAAGGCAAAAGATTCCGGAGATCCTGCTTCCCAAGTATTTTCCGTTATTCTTGCGCAGCTTGAGCAGCAAAACAAAATCAATGAACTTATTTTAGATAAGTTAAAGAAGTTTGAAAATAGGTTCAATAAAAAACGTCCTTCGCCTAAAAAATGAAAAGGGAAAAATTAAACGTACTCACCTGGAATGCAAACGGAATCTTAGAAAAACTTTATGAACTTGAGTTATTCCTAAGGAAAAACGACATTGACGTTTGTTTGATTTCCGAAACCCACTTGAAAAATGGGTCATCTGCAAAAATTAGAGGTTTTAAAGATTACTACCCGTATCACCCTTCGGGAAACGCGAGAGGCGGATCCTCTGTATACATTAAAGAGTCTCTTGAGCATAACGAAGATATAAAAGTAGAGCTCGAGTCTGTACAACTAATTGCGGTGCGTGTAAAATTGGTACGGAACTCCTTTACTATTTCAGCCATCTACTGTCCTCCACGATTTACGCCTTCAAAACATATATTTAAAAATATATTCAATTCTCTTGGATCGGCTTTTATGATTGGCGGTGATTTCAATGCCAAACACACTTTTTGGGGATCAAGATGTGTCTCCCAAAAGGGTAAAATACTCTATAAAGCATGTATGGAACACAATTGTGACTTCTTTTCAACGGGCAAGCCGACTTATTGGCCAACAGATACAACGAAAATACCCGATCTTGTCGATTTCTTCGTTGTTAAAGGAATTCGTAACTCGGATATAAACGTTGATGAAAGCTTCGATCTTTCCTCCGATCATTCTCCAGTCATACTGACAATGAACGACACGTGTATTAAAAAACAAGGACCATTAAGACTAACTGGACGAAATACTAATTGGGAAGGATTCAGAAATGAGATTAATAATAACCTAGAATTAGACGTTTCACTTAAAGCAGCACTTGAACTCGAAATCGAAGTGGATTCTTTCGTTGAAATAGTCCAATGTGCTGCGTGGAACAATACACCTTGTCAACGAAAAAGCACGGCTAAACGTAACTTAAACTACCCGCCTGAGGTAAAAGATATGATAAGAGAAAAAAGAAAAGCTCGCAAAAGATGGCAAACAACTCGAGCGCCGCAGGATAAAACACGCCTAAACAGGCTCTGTAATCTGCTCAAGGAGACTCTTAAAAGTTACAGAAATTCCGAAGTAAATACATATGTTCAAAACCTGACGGCAGGAAAAGAAACAAATTACTCGCTTTGGAAAGCTTTAAAATGCTTAAAAAGGCCCAAAATCCCCGCGCCACCAATCAAGGTCGGTAATAACGAATGGGCTAAGGGGGATAAGGAAAAAGCGGAGGTTTTTGCCGACCATCTTGAAGAAATTTTCAAGCCCTCCGACGGTCCAACACTGGTACCCGACACCAGTTCTTTAGAAATAGCATATAGTAATTTTGTAATGACAAATGCAACTCTTGCTGAAATTAAAACTGTAATAAGGAAATTAAAACCAAAGAAGGCTCCAGGGTATGACCTTATTACCGGAGAAGTTCTGAAAATGCTACCTCAAAAAGCACTTATAAAGCTCTTACACATTATTAACGCGGCTCTGAGGCTTGAATACGTGCCAAGTCAGTGGAAAGTTGCTGAAGTCATTATGGTACTCAAATCAGGAAAACCTCCAAACGATAAAAAATCATACAGACCCATTTCTCTTCTACCGATCCTGTCGAAAATCTTTGAGAGGATTTTGCTAAAACGTCTTCTCCCAATTATCGAAAACCAAAATCTTATTCCCGACCATCAATTTGGATTTCGGACTAAGCATTCAACAATTGATCAGGTGCATATGTATGATGAAATTGAAAAATCCCTGGAAGAAAAAAAGATTTGTTCGAGCGTATTTCTTGACGTCTCACAAGCTTTTGACAAAGTATGGCATGAAGGTTTGAAGTTCAAACTCCGACGAATTTTGCCATTAAAGCTTTATAATATATTGACAAGCTATTTTGGAAATAGAATTTTTCGCGTTCGATACGGAAATGATGTTTCGAAATTTAAAGATATCCTAGCCGGAGTACCGCAGGGAAGCGTACTGGGCCCACTTTTGTACCTTTTATATACAAGAGATATACCACACGTCGAGGATACTGTTCTCGCTACTTTTGCTGACGACACCGCTATCTTAGCGGTTGGAGAATCAATAGAAGACTCAACGGCGAAACTTCAGACTGCTTTAAATAAAGTCTACGAGTGGACAAAGATCTGGCGAATTACCCTTAATGAGACAAAATCTGTACATGTTGACTTCACCTACAGAAAGATAAATCACTTGCCCATTTCTATAAACTCGGTGTGTATCCCCTTTGCAAACAAAGCTAAGTATTTGGGAATGACACTTGACGCGAAGCTTAAATGGAAAACGCATGTTAAAAAGAAACGAAAAGAACTAGAGGCCAAATACAAAGAAATGTACTGGCTACTTGGTAAATATTCCAAGCTAAGCTTAGAAAACAAGCTGCTTCTTTATAAGCAAGTGCTAACGCCGGTGTGGACCTATGGTATACAACTCTGGGGTTGTACTAAGAAATCAAATATAAATATAATACAAACTTTTGAAAATAAAGTGCTACGACAATTTGTGCGTGCCCCATGGTTTATAAGAAATAATGACCTGCATCGAGACCTCGGAGTTCCTTTCGTGGAAGATGAAGTCAGGAGCTGCGCACGAAAACATAAAGTCCGGTTAAGCGGCCATATCAACAATACAGTCCTAGAAATCTTGGACGAACGAAACATACTACGCCGTCTTCAACGAACTAAACCGTTGGACCTTGCGCGATAAATTGAAACCGCATTAAGAAAGCGGAATATGTAGGGTCTTCCATTGGAAAGTGTCCTACAAATCGTGATTAACTTATGAAATAAAAACTGCTTGATAAGTTCTACTTAGTTGTGGTATTAAAATTAACAACGAAGGGAGGTGTTTTTAGTGAGTAAGAATCTCACACTACTATGAGCACGCGCTTCTGATCCTCATAGTGTCTGATGGAAGATTTTCACCTGCTCTCGCCGGGAAAAAAAAAAACAAAAAAAAACTTGGATACAAGCACTGATCTGGAGGAACGTCGGCCAATAGTAGCTTTCACTACGAGACAAAAATCCAATACTTCCTGGGATCTCATAAACAAGTACTCATCGCTGATACGACTATTACGCATAACTGCCTGGTGTAGGCGGCTAATACCGTTCTCGAAAACCCTCAAACAAAAAGCGAAATCTGATGGAAATGTCCCATCAAAAATCACAAAATTCAGTCGATGGTTGAAGCCCGAGGAACTAGATGAAGCTAAGGTGTTTTGGATCAAATACGTACAGATCGAGAGTTTTTCTTCAGAAATTAGAAATTTGTCTAGCTTACAGTCCATTCATCGCAGCAGCCCAATTTATCGCCTTATCCCATTTATTGACTGTTTTGGAATTCTTCGCATTGGCGGGCGGCTTCGGTAGGCCCAAATCGATCCGGACACGAAGCATCCAATAATCCTTCCACGTGAGTCAAACCTAACAAAGCTGATTCTGGACTACACACATAAGTCTACACTTCATGGTGGAGTTCAATTAATGCTGGCCACGCTTAGACGGAGCTACTGGATTATAGGAGGTCGCAATACAGTTCGTAGTTTCATAAATCGCTGTGTTGTTTGCGCACGCTATCGAGCTTCAACACCAAGACAACTTATGGGCCAGCTTGCCATCAATCGAACGATTCCTTCACGTCCATTTTTACATTCAGGTGTGGACTATGCAGGCCCCTTCACACTAAAAACCTGGAAAGGGCGAGGAGCTAAAAGGTATAAGGGATATCTAGTGGTGTTTGTATGCTTTTCTACATCTGCAGTTCACCTCGAACTTGTCACGGATTACTCTACAGACGAATTTCTTGCGGCCTTCAAGCGCTTCACTGGTCGACGGGGAATTATTTCAACTTGGACAAGTGATTGTGTGACCAATTTTGTTGGCGCTGATGCAGAGCTGCGTAAGTTGTTCAATTCTGACTCTAATAACATGAAATCTTTAGTAGATCTACTAGCCAATGATGGCACGAAGTGGTCACTCAACCCTCCCGCAGCTCCTCACTTTGGAGGTAAATGGGAGGCAGCTGTTAAGTCAACCAAGTTCCACATCAAGAGAGTGATAGGAGATGCTGTTCTCACATACGAGGAATTTTCCACGTTCCTGATACAAGTGGAATCTGTTCTGAACTCTCGTCCCATTTACCCTCTTTCGGATGACCCAAGTGATCTGGAAGCTCTCACCCCATTCCATTTCATTGTTGGAGATGCTTTAACAACAGTTCCTGAACCATCTTTAATCCAGTTACCCACATCAAGCCTTTCGCGTTATCAGCAACTTCGCCAAATGCTAGAAAGATTCTGGCAGAGATGGTCTCACGAGTACCTTCAACGCTTGCAAGATATTGGTAAGTGGCATAAATCATCAGAAAATATCAAAGAAGGAGCCTTAGTACTTATGGTTGACGAACGTTATCCTCCAAGCAAATGGCCACTGGCGCGAGTTATTTCAACACATCCAGGTGGTGACGGACTTGTAAGAGTCGTCACTGTGAAGACGCAGTCAACAACACTTAAGCGTCCCATATCAAAACTTTGTTTGCTACCAGTTTCCAATGATGCTACTGAGAAAAAATCGTCAAGTTAAGCAGCAGTTATTTTTCAACGCTCAAATTGAGACGTCGAAGCGGGCGGAATGTTTAGAAATCATTACACACTATATTTTTATCATTCAATCATTATATAATTGTTTCACTGAAGTCTGTATTTCACAATTTTATATAGAACTATTTTTACCTTACACCAACTCCATCTGTGCTGTCATTATATAAGCACATAGTCATTTTCTAACAAATGTCAAATGATTTTGCCTAATAAATCTTTCTTCTTAAACAAAACGTGATCGGGTGAGGTTATCTCCTAAGTTCTTTCCTTGGTAAAAACCTTTACACATTTTCAGAATCATTTCATCTTTACAGAGTGCGTTCACAAATTAAATTCTAAGCTGTCAAGTCCCTATTGGAAAACCCTTTACTTGAACATTCGATATACGTTTTGACTTGAAGATTCTTAAGATGTTGCGGGGATATCTATTTACGAAGGTTTTTGATGGTGTTGGTCACTTCCCAGGTGTTACATCCATAAAGTAGAGCTGTTTTCACGTTTAATCAGGACTGCCTCAGGTTGGTTTTTGTATTGAAAATATTGGTTATTGTGATATTAGATAGCATACCGAACACAGCTTTTACTTCACAAATTCTGCTATTCATGTTCTGGTCAGTGCCACCTTCTTATGGGACCATATTTCCTAGCATTCGAAAGCTGCTTACTCTCTCGACATGCTGCACGGCAATGATAACGTGAGCGATTCTAGTCAGTTCGCTTCTGTCTCAATACATCATCAGCGTAGTCAAGTTGGTTAAGAATAGTCCTTCTCAGCCAGATATTTCCTTAAAACAGAGCTGCCCGGATCGCATTTCTGGTTATCATAAGGAATAGCAAGGGCGAGCGAGGGATTGTAATCTTGTCGTACCTCGTTGCGAACTTCAATTTCCTCTAACTCCTTACCGTTCTTTAAGTCATGTTGTTTACTACTCGTATCATTATATGTAACCTTTATAATAGCGCCTACGTTTTTGGTTCATGCTATCCAATGATGATATGCAAGGTGTTTATACGATCGACGCATGAAGACCCAACAAGAAAACCTGCGTGTTTGATGTCGAGCAGTTACCATATTCTGTCAGGTTTCGCTTTTAGGGCAGATTAACAAACATTTCCTTCTTCCAATCTTCGGGGAAGGCCTCGATTGCCAGTTTTCTGCGGCTTAAGGGCGAAACCGCTAATTGTGACTGTATTGTGGGTTGGTGGTCCTTTATCTGTTGGCGCACTTAGGAATCCTGGGGCCCATTAATATATTCAGTACGAGGACATATAGTAGCTACAATTAGATGGTAGTCCCTCTCTATTTCAGTGCCATGTCCATGTTATACGCGTCTTGGATGATCTTTGTAAAGTGTCGGCTAATGGTAGAGTAATCGATTTGATTCAGGCCCAGCTGATCTTGTCATTACAATGGAACTACAGAATCGTTTGCCCGATCCAAAAGATAAGAGACTACCACTATTAAACAAATACCAACATTACGTTAGATCCTAGAAATTCAGACTGGCAGTCACCATCTCTCTATCGATTTTATGGCCTATGGTGGGAACTATAGGAAAGAGCTATAGAGAACCACGTCTAGTTTTATGGCATACGAGTAACTTGCAATTTCGTCTGATTGGGTAGAGTGACGATAGAGAATGTTCACTGCTTCGTAGGGTTCAGAAGCAATCTGAGTGAGACCTTTGATGACAGGAAGGGTTGAGTGATGCGATGTCATGTGGTTACTTAAACATAATGCCTGAGAAGTTGTGCGGAACTCGCAAGTCACCAAAAGTCTGTCAAATTTCTTGCATACGCTGAGGACATTGACATCATTGCCAGAATACAGCGAACATTCATTGGTGCGCTTGCAAGTGTTGAAACAGAAGTGTTAGTTGAAACTTTGAGATAGTTAGGGATCTTCTTTACCTCGGCTCCGGCATCACTTGTGACAATGACACCACGTCAAAAATCAAATAGTGGGATGTACTAGCGAATCGGTGTTAATTTCGTCATACAAGGTGGGGCAAAAGTTATATCATAATGTAAATTGACTGCCATTTTGTTAGAAATGAAAAAAATTGGGCTCTGTTTTCAGGAAATGACTATTTGAAGGTTTACAATTGATGACATTAAGTTGAAAAAATGATATCGGTCAAATGATCACCTCCTGAGTTGTTGCACATTTGTGTTCGCTTGACGGCATTTTGAATTGTTCCTCGCAAAACATCTGACTCCAAATTGGTGACTTCTTCTTCTATGTTGGCTTGCAAGGTGGTTCGTTGTAGTAAACGCGAGATTTCAAAAAGCCATAAAGGAAGAAGTCTCGCGCCATCAGATCTGGCGATCGCCAAAATGGGTGATTACGCGGCTTGGAAGTTAGTGATGGTGATTCAAAATCTCCATCGTTGCCCGAGCTGTGTGAGCGGTTGTTCCGTCCTGCTGGAATCAACAATGTTCGAGACCCAATTCAGCAACTTACGGCAAAAAAAAAAAACTCGTTTAACATCTGTCTATAGCCCTCAATAGTTACGATTACGGCGGTGCCGTCAGCGTCCTCAAGAAAATAAGGGTCAATCACTGTTTCACTGTAAATGCAGCACTAAACAGTCACTTTGAGGACTTTCATGTGAATTTCGTGAATTTCATGTGCTTCATCGCTCATTATGATTTTGGATACGAAATCATACTCTTCTTGCACCAGGTGGTTTAACAGAGCATGGGAGTAAGTTAACCTTACTTGACGGTCAGCAAGCAGTAATTGGTGAACGGTTTGCACTTTATAAGGGAACATCTTCAGGTCTTTCACCAAAATTCGACACAACAAACGTCTGCTGATGACAAATTGTGTGCATCGTTGTTTCGTCGATGTCTGTGGACTCTCTCGGATGTCCTCGTCCACAACAGTGATATTCTCGGTCGAACAAGCAATATGGGGCCGGCCATTTCTTGCGACGCTCAGTCAAACGCTTAATTGTTCACGCACATGCAGCAGGATGAGAAGCAAAACGATGATGAAATTTACGCTGCGTTAAAACAACAAAACGGAAATTGGTGAAAAATGCAGTAATAGTAATTCCGCGTTCCTCACGTGTGTATCGCTCCATTGATTATTAATGCGTACGAACATAAAAAAAAGAATAAAAAAGCAAGACTTTTGCTTTCGCTTCAGCGAATTGTTATATTGTATTTGACTGACTGATTGGAAGCAATTGGAAAGGCGGGGAAAAAATACAAAAAGCGGGAATAAATCAGTGACATAAAAAGTGACTGATCTTAAGAAGAAAACGTGGTACGTGGTACACGTATGTGCTGCCAAGTGACTTCATCTTGCTAATTTCTTAAAACTTGAATTTGTTCAGAATACTTGTTGTTCACTGATTCTCTATCTGTCTATAACATAAATGTCAAAGCACAATGACACTTGACGCCATTTGCAAAAAATATATGGCACATTACGACATTGTTTTTGCCACACCTTGTAGAAGACAATGGAGTAATAATTCTAGTCAAGAAATACAAAGAAACAATACGACACCCTTGAGACGTCAACGAAGCCGAACGATGATAATTTTGGTCGTTTTGAACACTATATTTTCGGTTGGAATGGGAGTTGGCCATAGAGCGCGGTAACTAGAGGGGCTAAGGCTGCAACCACAGTCCAATGGAAATGCCGTCCAAACCGTCCGTCAATTTTAAAGGTAGACCGATTTGTAGAGGAAAATGTATTGCCTGTCCAACCCATTTTATGGTACTATCTTTTCAAAAACAAGGCTGAAAGGTGAGACTATACTGTCTCTCCTGAAGGCTAGTACAGGAAGAGCTTTTTGTTATTTATCATTCTTGCGTAGTGTTTAAAACAGAGGTCTATTGTTCCAGGAAGTTGCACCCATGTTGCCCGATCTGTGTTATGCGCTGAACTTTGTAGGCGACGTTTATCAGGAATATGCCCCTGTAATTATTGCAACATTGAACATTTCTTGAATGCGAACACATGCTGAAGTAGTATCCGTTATGACTACCCTTACAAATAACGCAGGCACTCCTACGCAAATTGAATGGGATGCTAAAAGGACACTGAATATGACTGAGCGCTTTTCATCAATTAGTTCGTGACCATAAGCATTGAACATGCCAGGATGTAAAAGGTCTAAGGTTATCGTTCTCCACTCATAGATGTCGGAGCCGTTCGTAATAAAAAAAACTCAACTGCATTAATTTCATGGTCACTGCACCAAATGGGGTATTCGATCGGCAAGGATCAATTTATTCTGAGATTGAGTTGCTTATATACATCCCTGGATGAAAGCATTTCCGCTTGAAAGATACTAGAATTATCTGACCTGATCCGACAGATGATTGTACCATCTCTTCTCTTAACAAAATCTAGCTCAGACTGGCGGAATATTTCTGGATTTCCAGAACAAATTAGCAAATCTGTTTGTGGGTCACTGCCACTCTTACTCCCTACAAAGGTCCGTCTCCGCTCCCGAGGAATTTCACTTTCGCCCGGGTTTGGCCTAGATGCACTGATGAATCCATATCATCAGCGGCTGCACATTTAAAGTCATATTCCGTTTAAGAGAAGCAGTTATTGGCACTGTCGAATTTCTTCTGAGTTTTGTCCTTTAGACATGCCGTCTGTTGCAATGACACCAGAATTTCTGTTGCTGGGAAAGGACTCAAAAACCCGAAGTTCAGAAGAATCATATGCTGCCTTTATATGATTTTAGATGTGGATTTGCCGTAGTGTAACGATGTTGTCAATTGCGGACCGGGCTTAAGACCAAACTTGTAGATAAGATGACTGATAATTAAGTATTGATGCCAGGCGTTCACATTATATAACAGCCAAGATACTGTACAGAATTCTCCCTCACTTCTTGAGGATCAGACAACCGTTTCTGAAGTTCCATTCATCAAACATACTGTCCTCCGAGTTGGTGCATGCTCCGTACCGAATCATCTCCGTCCTTTAGCTTTTCATATTTATGACCCGATATTACTATTGGTCTTTGATAGGGTTTAGATGGCTATTTCACCATTTGGTAAAACTTCTGAACGTTGTTCCTATAGTGGCGCATTCCCATTCGCTCTTTGTTTTCTTTCTGCAGAAGCCGATGTTCTTCCCTGGTTTGCTCGTAAAGCTTTTGTCCTTCTATGCAACACCGTTTTATAGGCAAGTTATTATGTTACAAGTGCTTGCCTTTACCGGATCAGAAATTGGGTGATGACCTTACCCAAATCGTCGGTTCTTTCAATTTAAAATCCTTTAAAAACCACTCCATCACGCCCATTTGTTTACTTGAATTATCTTGCAAAATTTATAAATATTCACAAGCAGAACATAATTCACAGAAATTCACTGCTTCAGTAGAGCCGTTCAAACATTAGAAAATGTCCCCCTTTTCACAACCAGGAGAGGGTACAAATACATTACCGCCACCGCAGAAACAGAAATCTTATTAATGACACAAAATTCAATTCCATGTTCTGCAGTTAATGTCGATGGCTGTAACTTTAAACACAACCTGACGTTTAATTTTGCAGTTCGCTGAAGCTCTTCAAACCTACTATGGTGCTTCCACACGTTTTGTGGGTGCTACTCACCCTCTTCATCATGTAAATGTTAAAGTAAAGCTGGTATGGCAAGCAAAAAGCGAGTGATTGTCATAAATATCATAATTTAACATTTTCTAAAAAAAAATTGTCGAAGTGATTACATATACATACTCGTACATACGAGTACAAAGCATTGACCTAAGGTTTTTTTTTTTAAGAATTTGTAACAGTTTTTGAATGTTTGAGTGCTCCAATTTCCTCCTCGGGGAAGAAGACCTCATTTTTTAATTGTACGAAGAACAGAATGTCTCTAGTATGACATCTGCTAATCCATCACCTATTTGGCACTAGGGTGACACATTAAAACTACACAAGACCAGACAAAAGGACACTGAATACGATACAATAACAGAGGACTAATTTGAAAACAGTTTCTGGCTTTAATTAAATCTGCTGCCTGCCCAAATAGAATCTATCCGTAAGGTTGAGTAGCAGGGATTTGCTTAATCTGCTCCAAACCTTATTCTCTACCTTATCTTCTGACCAAATTTCCTATGTTCCTTGTATCTTTGGATGTGCGTTAGGACTTGGTGTTTTCTGTTTTTTGTTTTTGTTGGGTTTGTCATAAGGATTACTGGCATACAATTATGTCCTAAATGTCACCTTATTACAATTGGTCGCGGCAGGTTAGAACGAGGGTCAACGAGATGACCATTAAGTCCAGGGGAAGAGAGTTGTGAGGCAATACCTCAGTTTGTGTCCACAAGTAAATTAATCACATGTACAAATCACTGAGAGGTTAAGTTGATCCAGATGGAAACGTTTTGTGAGAAGGATAATGGAGAGGATCAATTCAATGACACTGCCAACTTCGGGAGGGAAATGAAAAGCCGCAAACTTAAGGCTACCGTGTTTGGGGATAGTTCTGATTACAGCACGCGATGGGGAGATTGGCAAGGTTGTGTTAATCCAAGTGAATGTGAAAGCTGTTTTTCTTTTTTTTTCCAAAAATTTTCTGGTATCAGGTGTTAGATTTGCCATGAAGTACGAGTACATATATGAATTGCCGGTTTGCATGCAAAATCTTTTTGTTTGTAGCACACTTTGTGAAGGGAAAAAAGGCCTTGAAGGACAAATGGATAATCCTTATGGATTGTTTGCATAGCAACGTAACCTACAACTTTTTATAAATGGCCATGACATCGAAATTGGTGTGTACCTTCAGCAATTTAATTGCGGTTTGTGTTGGTATTAGTAAAGCTTTAACAGATAGGTTTGTAACTTAAAATGCTACGAACAAAAGTTTGAAGGATAGAATCGAAAGAGAAAAAAATAAAACCCACATGGCATGAACACGTGATTGAGCTTCTCTTATCTTAAAGTGTTTTGAATGCTGAGTATTCTGCAACACAAAGTAGGATGATTGTCGATATAACCCTGCACACTTTTTGGAAGTAGGAAAGAAGCGCATTCAAAGCGTTACATTTTTGACAGTTGAATGGGAATTCATGCGGCACAAAGAAGACATCTTGAAGCTGTGAGACACCAGAAGCTCGTCGACAACATGTTACATTCCCTTCTAATTTGCTTGTTTTTACAAAACTACAATATTTAGGAACTTCTCCTTTCTTGGCTGGCTTTTCGTGACGCTTTGAAAACATCCAAAGTGAAAAGCATGAAGGGGACCCAAATGAATATAGGCACATATGCACGAGTACTTAAGGTGGTACTCGCATATATATACCTATGACCATTTTGAGATTTATCATCCAATATACTACAACGCCGGCTGAAAGGCTCTGACTTTAGAATTACTAGATCTCTTGATTTCGATGACTTCTGTGGCTCTTTCTATGACATGTTTGGTAAGTTGGGTTGAAACTATGAAGAAAGTACCAGAGAGGGCTTAGGCTCTCGTTGCTTGATAGTTGCTTGATTTGGGCAACCACAAAAGTCGAATGGGCTTCAAAAGAGGCATGCTGTGAAGAACAGCCGGCTAGGAGACAGATAGAAAGGAGAAGGAGGCGTAAGGCAGACGTACGCTGAGAAGGACAAATTGACAAATTAAGTTCAAGTTCTGAAAGCATCACTGCACCCGAAGATTGAGACTTGACTCCAAGTGAAATCGATCAACTTGTCGGATCTGAAGTTGCGTTCTTTTCTTCGGTCTCAAACTGGTCCAAGAAGAAGAAGGCCTCAGATAAAACTGGTGGTTTAACAAACAAACACTGCAGTTTCATTGGACGGAAATCAGTCAAACCCATTGACAAAGACAACACCAGCTGTGGTTTTACTCACAGATAATTTTCAGAGGTAACCGGCATTACAACGAGCAAATATCGTAGTTCTGATTGACTCAGATTGGTTGGTGTGACTGAATTTACGTATTGAAACAAAACCTACATTCTCTTTCCTCGCACACTAGGTCCGAATGAATCAAGGACTATTACTGGTAATGAATGCAGTTTGTAAGGAAAGAGAAATCCATTTTCAAGAAAACCGCTAAAAGTAAAAGTTAGCCTACAGCAACGACAAAAGTCTAAAAGATTCCGCAACTTGTGGAAATTACACAGTGGAAATCAACTATAGGAGCAAGTAAAAGCAAAGAATGGGAAAAGGAAAATCTCGCTATGCCAAAAGTCCGCCTTGTAGCAGGTAGAACAGTTTTTGAGATTTTCGACTCATCTGCTAAATTTCGGAAAACAGAGGATATACTGACGCTTTTCGATATCTAGAAGCATTAGTTCAACCCTATAAAATGGGAATTGTATTTTTAAAATCTTGGAAGAATCTTCTTATCCCATTGAGCGCCTATTAGGATTTCACCGTGTATTTATGTTCCAATAAGTGTTAATAAAAAGGCGATTCTCTCAATAATTTTCTATGAGATCTGCTCCGATTTGTCTTCAGTATTACAAGGTATCTGCAGGTTACTGCATCCCTATATATCAGACTCTCCATGTTGAACACAAAACTGCTCATACCATCCATACGGGAACCGTAGGTGTGTATAAAACTTACATACGAGTATCTGTGGTTTTGTGTGAAGCAATTCACTATATGACGGGCGCTCTGAAGAACGGGCAGCTTCTCTTGTTGTAATGAATTCACTTTCAGCACCCAAACTTACTATCACGATTTGGCTTCTGAAGTTGTAAGCTATGAAATGAACGGAACATAAGCAATATAAGTCTGTCCGTCAGACACCGTCATCAAAGATAGTATCCGAACTTATTAAATTTCAGGAAACTGGGACCTACCGTATTGTGAAATGTTATTTCTTTTAACACAATCTCTTTCTTCAAAGTCACAATAAAACAAAAATTTATAATTCAATTCAATTCATTATAGATGGCGCTGTTCACAATAAGAGGTTATAGCAATATGTTGGAATGCAAACGTCCAAAATACTTTCTGGAACAGTAGTAAGTGCATTGTGAGAGACAACCCCCCTTATATTATCGTCTGACTTAATCTTGATAACTAAAGACAGACACTCAGTAATCGACTTAAACCTACGAGTATGTAACAGGTACGCCCAGAATATTCCCAGTTGGAAGAAGCTCTTTTGTCTGCGTCTACTGTAGAGGAGTTAATCTCCTACAAATCGCCTATAAGATATTTTCTGCCGTATTATGTAAGCATCTGAAACCATTCGTGAACGACCTGGTTGACTCATATTAGTGCGGCTTGAGACCAAGAAAGTCGATCAAATACTCATACTACCTAAAGCAGATTTGGCAAATGACCCGAGAATTTCAGATCGACACTCATAGTTTCTTTTTAATTTTTTTTTTTATTACAATCGCTGTCGAAGGAAAATTAGAGATGAAAGAGAGGGCGATAGCGATGTAAGTTGGTCTTCAAGTTGGTCTTGTAAGTTACAATGACTAGGAAATAAATAGCTCGGTAGGGCATTCCATAAGCGAGTTGTACGACTTAGGAAGGAATCACGATATTTCAAAGTGAGCTTGAAGGTAAACTGATGAGCATTCATAGCTAGACGGGTGTTACAGGTTTGTATGAAAGGGCGGTGTTGCAGAACGACAAGTGTAAACTCCGATCAATGTAAACGCAGCCTTACTCTTCTTCTTTCTTTCTTTCTGACATTTATTTGTTTTTTATTGCTCGCATTCGCCCTACAAGCGCAGATCATTTAATTTGACGCATTTACCATTTGTCAGCCGAAAAAGAAAGAAGGGAGTAAAACTGCGAAATAAACTCTTCTCCAAACAAAATTGCGACGTTCAGCATTTATTTAAACTCGGATTCGGTAAGAGTTAAATCGTATCCCTTCCAGTCGCCAGCCGCGACAATTCTTTATTTCGCAGTTTACGTACTGCAATAAGCCGCCGTTGCCGCCGCTGCAGAATTCTTACGACAAAGCCAAATATCGACTGCCGAATGCAACGTACGCCGCCGCCACCACGAAGAAGTCCACGTTTTCAGCAAGAACCTTCTATCGCCATTTCCACAGCTGCAATTCACATGGATAAGGAAAACCCCGCCGCCTTTGACCTGGTTACCACCAATGAGAAGAACGTAAGTACCATGAATACCAATATAGTAACAACTTCAGCTACGATGTCCACGACGGTTGCCTCCACGAGCGCTGCATTCAGCACCAAAGCACAATGTTCTCCGCCCATAAATAGTGCCACTGCCGCCGCAGCACAAACCGAGGACATTCTGCTGAAAATGCAAAGTCAAATCGTCTCACTGGAAAATCAGCTGAAAAACATGCAAGAAAGGTTGAGGGAAAGCGATTTGCAATGCCAATCGTTTAAAATAGCGGTACAAGGTTAAGCACCACTAACCGTTCCAACCGTACCTACGTCATCAATATACCGGACATCGCCATCATTTCAGCCATTTACCATGTCAGATGCAACAATTTCAACGAACGATGGCCTCACCGATTGACCTTCAACCAATAACATACACGCTTCCGACAAGACAAGGTCCCTACAGTAGCATCTACACACGGCCAACAACGACAACGAGTATGCCATCCTCAAATACCACCATGCCGCCGGCAAGTTACGGTTACTTGATTGCGACTGTAAGAAATACGAGTTATGCTCACACGTCGAACAACGTTTATGCACAGCCGCCGTCTTCGATTTACAACGCCATACCGCAGCAACACATTATGAACTCTGGATGTTCCTCACAAGCTATGGTATCTCGAAAGGTTCAGGAGCTTCCAGCGTTTAGTGGACAGCCTGAGGATTGGCCCATCTTCCTAACTGCATTCGTACAGTCAACAGCTGCATACAACTACACAAACCTGGAAAACAACCAGCGGTTGCAGAAAGCTCTAACAGGAGAAGCAAGAGAGACTGTTAGATCTCTCCTAATCCATCCCGATAATGTGAATGCGATTATCGATCAACTTCGCTTTCGATTCGGTCGCCCGGAGCAGCTAATACGAAGCCAATTGAACCAGGTACGTGAGATTGCCGATCAGTGAAAGTGCAGTAACTCGTCTTATTCCATTTGCGACTAAAGTGAAAAATCTTGCCGTGTTTCTCCAAACAGTGAATGGCCATCAGCATATGTCGAATCCAACCTTATTGGAAGAGTTAGTCGCCAAGCTTCCAATGACTAAGAGGCTGGAGTGGGCCAGATGTGCTAGTCAAGTGCAACCATATCCGACGATTGCAGACTTCAGCGATTGGCTAACTGACATGGCCAATTTAATCTGTACTGTGCAAGATAGTGACAACAGAGAGGCGAAGAAACGGATGCCAATCCTACATGCCGCGGGGAATCATCGCCCATCTGTTCCAAAGTGTCCTACGTGCCAAGGTCAACACAAGGTCAGCGAATGTAAGCGATTTATTAACTTATCAGTACCCGAGAGGTGGTCCAAAGTAAAACTAAATCGCTTGTGCTTCACTTGCCTAAAACCCCGACTGTCGCAGTAAGAGATTTTGTCCCGTCAATGGTTGTCAGAGACGACATCATGAGCTGCTCCACGAAGTATTAACCGCGCGCTCTGTGCCGCAGCAACAACAACTACAAGAAACAACAGAGGAACCAATTGCATGTACGTCTGGTAACACATTGCTGGCTACGCAGGATGTTGCAAAAAACGACCGTTTGCTGTTTCGTGTATTACCAGTTACGCTTTATGGTCCAAACAAATCCGTCGGTACATATGCCTTATTGGATGAAGGATCATCAATAACAATGTTGGATGCCGATTTGCTAAAGGAGCTAGGTCTGCGTGGTCAACGTCACAGCCTAAATATGCAATGGATTCGAGGAATACAGGCTCAAGAGCAGACAGTGCTAGTCGATATCTATGTCAGTGGAGCTGGTAAATATAAGAAGCATATCTTGCGAAACGTGCACGGAGTGACAAATCTCAACTTACCGACTCAAAGCTTGAATGATAGCGAACTTCGTAGTCTTAACAGCCGCTTCGGGAGATTGAAGTTGCAGCCATATTCCAACGCCAAACCTAAGCTGTTAATTGGTCTGGACCACTGCCACTTGGGTCTGCCAAATGATTTCCAGATAGTAAACAAAAATGGTCCATACGCTGCAAATACGGAACTCGGTTGGGTAGTGTTCGGCCCAACTACAAAGATTGCTTCCACAATACCGTCATGCCTTTTCACATATACATCGAACACTGATTCATTGCACAAACTGGTTGCAGAGTATTTTGAAACCGAGAGCTTTGGAGTAAGGCCATCACCTCCCATCGAAAGCAACGCCGACATTCGAGCTAGAGATATCCTGCAGTCAACAACGAAAAGGATTAATGGAAGATTTCAAACCGGACTGTTGTGGATGGCTGATAATATTAACCTGCCCGACAGCCTTCCCATGGCACTCAAGCGCCTTACTGGTATAGAACGCAAGATGAAGAGAGATGAGAGCTTCGCCGCCGCCTATAGCTCAACCATCAAATCTTACATCACGAAGAACTACGCCCGTAAATTGCAGCCAGCAGAAGCCGCCGAAGTTGGTCCGAAGACATGATATCTGCCACATTTTGGAGTGGTGAACCCAAATAAGCCATCCAAACTACGCCTTGTGTTTGATGCCGCAGCCGAGGTAAAGGGAACATCACTTAACTCACACCTGTTGAAAGGACCTCAACAATACCAACCGTTGCCATCAGTATTATTTCACTTTCGTGAAGGAGCCGTGGCCGTCTGTGGGGACATTAAGGAGATGTTCCACCAAATACTAATTCAGCCAGAGGACAGGTGCGCCCAAAGATTTCTTTGGCGTGATGGCGATGATTCCAGGCAGCCTGACACATACGAAATGGTGGTCATGACGTTTGGGGCTTCATGTTCGCCCTGTGCAGTCCAATACATTAAGACCATCAACGCTATGGATCATAAAACCCACAACCCACGTGCCATTAAGGCTATCACGGACCATCACTACGTTGACGACTTTGTAGATAGTTTTGACACCATCGAACAAGCCATCGAAATATCGCTGCAGGTAAAGGAGATCCACAAAGATGCCGGTTTCGAACTAAGGAACTTCACTTCGAATTCGCCAAAGGTTCTAGATGCCTTGCAGGGCAGTGATGCTGCTGTGTTCGTGAATGCTAAAAGTAGTCTGGAAGCTGAGAAAATACTCGGTATGTTCTGGCAGCCGGCCAGTGACAATTTCAGGTACCAGTTAAGGTTCCACCACGTCGATAAAAATGTCATTGCTGGAGAAAGGAGCCCTACAAAGAGAGAACTGCTAAGAGTCATAATGTCAGTTTTCGATCCTTTGGGATTCCTAAGCCATTTTACTATCGCTGGCAAGTTGCTGATGCGAGAGGCTTGGCGACATGATATACCATGGGACGAATCGTTGCCAGATAAAGTTCTCCTAGGATGGAACAGATGGCGGTCAAAGTTGTCAGATGTAGTCGAATTCAATGTCCCACGCTTTTATTTTCGAAATGGTTTACCGCATGATCTCCAGCTGCATGTTTTTGTTGACGCTAGCGAGGATGCCTTCGCTGCAGTGGCGTACTGGAGAGCGGTTAATGCGAATGATGGGGTAGAAACGTCATTTGTTTGTTCTAAAACAAAATGTGCTCCGCTGAAGCCACTGACAATCCCACGTCTTGAGCTTCAAGCAACCGTCTTGGGAGTACGATTGATGACAACTGTAATGGAGCAACATTCAGTACGTGTTGCTCGCAGCGTTCTCTGGAGTGACTCAACAACAGTCATCAAATGGATATGTAGTGAGCGCCGTCGATATAAACCGTTTGTGGCGCATAGAATTGCGGAGATACTAGCGGCCACTAATTCTATGAACTGGAGGCGGGTACCAACCCATGAGAACCCTGCTGATGAAGCTACGCGGTCGGCTAGTCATCTCGACTTCAGCACATCATCACGTTGGTTAAGAGGTCCCGAATTTCTGCTGAGGAAGGAAGACGAGTGGCCTACCAATGCCACCACCATCCCCATTGATCGTGAGGAAGATGAAGAAGAGCTTCGCCCAAAATATTCGCTGATCGCCGTGAGTACAAATATCATAGACTTTAATCGTTTTTCCTCTCTCAACAGGCTCACGAGAACAATGGCCTGGGTACTGCGATTCTTGGCTCGATGCCGCAAACGCTCCCGTAACTACGAGGACAATGGACTAACAGCTTGTGAGCTCAATGCAGCCGAAAAGTTATTGTGTCGCCGGGCTCAGTTGGAAGCCTTCCCCGCAGAGTTCAAACAAATTAGGTCAAACGAAGCGCTACCAAAGGGAAGTACATTGTGCCAACTCTCACCCTACATCGATAGCGATGGCATCCTCCGAGTTTATGGTAGAGTCGATGCAGCCAGCTGGCTCACCTACGCCGCCAAGCGACCGATCATATTGCCATCTGCCCATAGGTTTACGGCCCTTGTAGTTGCTGATAAACACTGTAGGATGAAGCACCAGAACATTGAAGCGACGATCTGCGATATTCGTCTGAAATACTGGATTCCCCGTCTACGTCAAATTATGCGCAAAGTTATCGCCAACTGCCCCAAGTGCAGGATTTCCAAAGCCACAGCAGTTACTCCAGTGATGGGTCCTTTGCCTGAGGACCGACTTACGCCGTTTGTGAGACCATTCTCATATACCGGTTTGGATTTCTTTGGCCCACTTACTGTTTCGATTGGATGCCGTACGGAGAAGCGCTGGGTAGCGCTCTTCACCTGCCTGGTTGTACGCGCCATTCACCTCGAGATTGTCTACGATTTATCAACCGACGCATGCATTTTGGCAATACGAAATTTTATCAACCGCCGTGGAGTCCCTGTAAGAATTCGTTCTGACAATGGGACGAACTTCATTGGCGCCAACCAGGAAGCAAAACGATTCTCTGAAGTGTTTGACTGTGACCGTGTGCAGGACGAGCTGGCTACCAAAGGAGTTGAGTGGGTGTTCAACTGTCCAGCCAATCCATCGGAGGGAGGAGTGTGGGAGCGAATGGTACGGTGCGTGAAGCGGGTGCTACTCCACACACTCAAGGAAGTATCGCCACGCGAGTATACTCTACAGTGCCTTGTAATAGAAGCCGAAAATGTGGTAAATTCTCGCCCACTTACACATCTGCCAGTTGAACCCGATCAAGAGGAGCCGCTCACGCCGAACCACTTTCTGCTCGGCTCTGCAAATACAGCTCAGACACCGAGTGCAGACGAGCCACTGGAGAAATTATGCAGTCTAAGAAAACAATGGCGAATAGCCCGACAACTAAGGGATCGTTTTTGGAAACGGTGGGTAGCTGAGTACCTGCCAACTCTGACACGCCGAGCCAAATGGTGTCAACGGTCAAGATCAATAACTAAAGGAGACCTGGTGTTCATCTGCGACGTGAACATACCACGGAGGCAGTGGTGTCGAGGTCGGATCGAGAATGTGTATACAGGAACCGATGGAGAAGTCCGAAGGGCCGATGTTCGTACATCTAAAGGACTAATAAGACGACCTGCATCAAAGCTCGCCGTTCTGGACTTGAAAACTAGTGAATCGGGTTCGATCCACGGGGGCGGGGATGTTGCAGAACGACAAGTGTAAACTCCGATCAATGTAAACGCAGCCTTACTCTTCTTCTTTCTTTCTTTCTGACATTTATTTGTTTTTTATTGCTCGTATTCGCCCTACAAGCGCAGATCATTTAATTTGACGCATTTACCATTTGTCAGCCGAAAAAGAAAGAAGGGAGTAAAACTGCGAAATAAACTCTTCTCCAAACAAAATTGCGACGTTCAGCATTTATTTAAACTCGGATTCGGTAAGAGTTAAATCGTATCCCTTCCAGTCGCCAGCCGCGACAGGCGGAATGATACTGACACTTTTATTAAAGTATCAATCAGCGACACCTATGAGTTCTATCGAACAGTTTTGAATCCTATCTCACAGGTGCAGAGAGGTCTTAGGGGCACCTCACCAGATCTGAAAATTGTACACTAATTTGTGAAAGATTTCTTACATCGTTTCTGGAAACCTAGAAATTTAACAGGATTTTTGGCGACATCGAATATGTGGTCATTCCAACGTAAGTTATCATTGATACTGTTGTTGATAAAGATATAAATTAAAATAAAATTTTCAAATGTAAAAGAAATAAAAAACATAGAAAATTTGTACACTTAAAATATTTAAACAAACACACTCACGATAAATCTCTCATGAGATAAAATTGCTTATGTCAAAAATTAATATAAAAAGAAGACATTTTTACACAAAATAAATCATCAATTTTGTAACATTGAAGCAAACAGTTGGTTTTATTTAAAATATTTTTCCTACACAGTTTTTGTACACAGTTTTGAAGACAGTACATTTTTTAATTAACTACACAGTTCAAACTGTTGATACACAGTCCAACTAAATATAACACGGTAAAACTAAATAACCAGTGCCGAACACTTTAGTCCTTCGAGCCGGATATTGCCCCAATTAATTTCGTGGAACAGGGGTTTGCATATTATGTATATACATAAGTTGATGGGCGGCTACTGCCAGTAATTTGAATTTTTTTTTTTAAGTGGACTGTATTTCGTAGTGAGTATATTTTGAGCTTATAAGATTATTTTATATTTTTATTTATTATTCATTATTTATTGTTATATTGAATATATGATTTGTTTTTTAGTTTAAGTGTAATATATAGATTTTTCGTGTTGCGTGCATTTTTTTTGTTGGCATTACACTATGGAATAGTCTGTATTGGTCGCGTTACATGGTATTGGACATACCTTCGTTATTGGCCTTTTGAATTCTCCTGTTTCAGTTTTTAGCTTCACTACTCGGGTTAGTTGGTCAGGTCCTGGATAGGTCTCCATGATACGAGCTAAAAGCCGTTCGTCCTTTAGCAGGAATAAGTCTTCAACGTTGGGTTGCTTCTCCGTTTTCAACCACTTTGGGTGATTTTGAAGACGAGTCATAAGTTAGAGCAGAATTCTTTAATGTGCCGCCTATTCTTATGATTTGTTCTCCATCAATATAAATATTGAGAGTTTTGTACACCTTGGTTGACTTATTTTTACGCAACTCGTTGAAGATGTCAGGAAACATTTCCTGCTGCACCATTCGTACAGTTGTGTGCAAGCTAGAGTTGATTTCACTTGGTGACAAAACTGATTTTAACCTTGAATTTTCTGTTTTCCGTGTGTTGTTGGTAAATCTTTTCACACAAGCCAAAATTCGTAAACAGTTTGTGAGTTTCGAGTGAGTTTGGATTAATTTTAAAAAGTCATTTTCATTATTTATAGCGAGAAGAGTTTTGATTTCTCTTTTCTCTTCTTCTGTGTCGAGTTGCGTGGGCTATGTTGGAAGGGAAAATTCCCATCGTTCTTGAAGAAAGGCTGGTCCCTTCCACCAGAGTGTGTTGTTTTTAAGTATTGAGGGCAATACACCACGCGATACAAGGTTCGCTGGATTGAATTTGGTGGGGATGTGTCGCCAAATGCTGACATTCGTCAGTCTCTGAATTTAATCTACTCGATTTGCGATAAATGTTTTCCATCGAGTCGGTGGTGCAGATATCCAACTGAGGGTGATTGTGGAGTTAGTCCACGCATATGTTTTGATGTTGTGCACTGGGAGAACAGATATGGTGTAGCTCAGAAGCTTTGCCAGGACTACTGCACCACAAAGCTCCAATCTTGGCAGTGAAACTGTATTGAGTGGCGCTACTCTAGTTTTGGAGATGAGTAGATGTGTGTGTGTGTGATGTTGTTGCAGTCCAAAACTCGGAGATAGATCACAGCTCCATACGCCTTGATGGATGCATCACTGAATCCATGGAGTTGCAATTGCTCATTTTGTCCTTGCGTGTTTACCCACCTGGGAATCTGGATGTCTTCAATCATGGCCAATTCTTGTTGAAGAGACAACCACTCTCAACGTACTTCCACCGGAATAGGATCATCCCATGATAGACCATGTAGCCAGAATTGTTGCATGATAATTTTCGCCTTAACAATGCAAGGCGAAATCCATCCTAGGGGGTCAAAGAGACGAGCGATCGTTGATAGGATGGTCCGTTTTGAAACCACTTCCTCGACGGCGAGCTTCTGAAATGAAAACATATCTGAACTAGGATGCCAATTGATTCCCAACGTTTTCGTGTGTTGTGTTGTTCCAAAGCTAAGGGAAATACTGGTATCCCGGTCTTCCTTCGGTATTAAATTCAGGAACTGTTGACTGTTGATCATCCATTTTCTGAGATGAAACCCAGCGGAAAGAAGTAGGTTCGAAATTTATTCAAATTTTTCTTTAGCTGCTTGGATGGAATCTGCACCAGACACGAGATCATCAATGTACATATCTTTCCATATCATTTGAGCTGCTAGTGGGTATGTTGCATTTTCTTCATCAGCGAGTTTCTGCAGCATACGATTTGCCAGATATGGAGCAGGAGATGTGCCAAACATTAAAACCTTTACCTTGAAAAGTTTGATTGGAGTTGTTGGATCCTCTCGCCAATATAGGAGTTGGTAGTACGCATCATCTGGATGAATCTGGATCTGGCGATACATGACGATCTTCTCGATGTCTGCTGTAAAGGTAATTTTTTTTGTTCTCCATCTTAAAACAATTGATATAAAATCCGTCTGTGTTTTAGGTCCCGTCATCAGATGATCAGTTCTTTAAACTGCCCTCCGCAGTGGTTGTGCTCGATTCCTTGAAGACGGCATGATGTGGCACAACATAATGGAAAGGCGATTTAAGTGTGGGGTCCTGGGTGATGTTCACTTCCTCCATATGGTTGAGCTGTAAGTATTCCTGTATGCATTTATTGTAGTCCTTGTAAAGCGTTGGGTTGGCAAGCAGTCTTTTTTCCCTGCCTATAGAACATACTTAGGCTATTCTTTTGGGTTGAAATAAGTGCTGGACGCTGACCTCCTTTGAAAGGGAGTGCAACTTCAAAACGCCCTCCCGGCAACCGCTTGACATTTTGTAAAAAATGTTCCTTGCAAACATTTTCTTCTTCAGTTAGGGCCTTTTCGAATGGTGATTCCTCAATTTCCTTAATTGTGTGTCTATGTCGGAAAATTGGGTGAACACCTGAATTAAGGGTGGTGTTTCGAGGGGAACTTTACCTAATATTACCCAGACAAACTGGGTTTTTTGGGCGATCGGTGCAATTAACTCTGCTCCTTTTATGATGTCAGGTAAAACCGCCTCACAAAATATTTCATTTCCCAACAGTAAGTCGATACTGGAGGGTCGATTAAAAGTAGAGTCTGCTAATTTCAGACCTTGTAGGTGTGCCCATCTATTTGGATACACCTCGTGACTCGGCAAAAACCCTGTTAAGGTTTTATAAACGTAACCTCGTGTCGAAGTTCTAAAGTCTGAATATTTGGAACCCAGGTTGAGTTCAACAAAGTTTTGACAGGAACCATTTTTAACTTGTCCTAAAACTTCGACATCAAAACACGTTTTGCTTGTGATCCAAGATCAAGCAAAGCTCTCAAGCTAATATAGTCGCCATTAGCAGATTTCACCTTGACGATAGCTGTTGCCAATAAAATTTGTGTGTTGGTATGGTCGTTAGTGTGGAAGCAGTTTGCCGATGACTGTTGTTCATCAGAAGGATGAAATGAAGCTGCATTTGGATTGATTTGGGTTGATATATGGTGTGTTTGGTATTGGTATTTATTCTGTGTGTTCGGGTTTTGGGGCATAAACGTATTGTTATTGTTATTATTTGGGTAGATATGAGTGGATGGTTGCGACGATGCTTGAGCAGGGGGGAATTGGTTAGTGTTGTGTATTTGATTAGAATGAGAGAATGATTGCTGTATCTTGTAATTTGGTTGTAACTGACTAGAAGGGAAAGCTGATTGTGTGTGAGGCTTATACAGATTTGAATTGTTGTTTGTGTCAAAATGAGGCGTGGAATTGTGACGCTTTTTGCAAAAATGGCAGGATTTGTTGCTCGGACAACTATTTGTTTTGTGGCTATAAGCCAAGCAATTAAAACATTAAAACAATTACGCGCTGCCTGGTTTTTACATTCATATTTGAAAATTTGTTACAGGTTCGCAATGAATGAATACCTTCGTGGCAAACCTTGCAACTGAAATTTTCCTTTGCTACCGTATTGGCATGGAAGACGTTCTTGTGAGACCTTTTTTGTGTTGGGGGCTTTGTATTTTGTTGCTGATCCACTATTTCTAGTGTTCGAAATCTTGTTTCTAAAAACTCAGAAAATTCTTTGAAAGTAGGAATTTCTTTTTTTGTCCCCAGAGAAGACTCCCACGATGACTGAGTTGATTTCGGAAGTTTCTTTAACAGCAAGAATATGATAATTACATCCCAATGCTGCACTGGCAAGTCAAGATTCTTCAGTGAATGTAAAATTTTCGTCGAGTTATCCAAAAGTTCACGGATTCCGATTGCAGATTCTTCTCGGACGACTGGCAAATCATAAAACAACTTCAATTCCTGGTTCACTAAAATCAGTTTGAAATCATAGCGGGATTTTAAAAGTTCCCACGCTTGGTCGTAACTAACGTCGTGCACATTGACGTGATCAAGTAATGTACCAGCACTTCCTTTACAGCATGATTTTAAATAATGTAATTTTTCTATTTTAGATAAAGATGTGTTGCTGTGTACGAATGAAACGAATTGGTCGTGGAATGAACGCTAATTCTCATATTCACCTGTAAATGAAGGCGGATGGATTTTCGGAAGGTGAACTTCATGGGACCTCTTATTCACTTTTTTTTCATTTTATATGCATTTTTATTTTTGGAATTCATTTACACTTACAAGCTAGACAAAAAATGCTTAAATATTAGCTTAAATAACTTACAAAAAATCTTATTCTATCTTACTGGCCCCATGCGGGCACTCTAAGTTAAACATAATACTTAATCTATGTCTTTCGACGTTTCTTACAGACTATTTTTATTTTTGTTTTACATTTATTAAAACTAAAACTAAGAAAATAAACTTTAAGTAGAAAAACTTAGTATATGGACTTTTTGGTTATACTATAAAACTTAAAACTAAACGTATAAACTATTTACAACTATATCTTAACCTACTTAATCCTACTTAAACTATCTAATCCTATACCATATTTTAGAGGGTGTTACCCACCTCTGTTCTAATATATTTTTTTCTTTTTATTTTTTTTTTTCTTAAAACTACCCTAATTCTACCTAAAACTATGTAAGCCGGCCACGGCTAAAAAAAAAAAAAATATGCAGAAGACCGACTTTGCTCCCTATGGAGCTACGTAGGACTGGAGGAATTCGACGACGAGACTTCCCCTCCTTCATCTAGCCACCAGAATTGTTGGTGCTGCCGAGCAACATCCCTTATGTCGCGACTCCCTACCGACCTACTGAACAGGAGGCGCTCCGCACTGCCATGTGCGATGTCTCTGTCGTAGTTGAGTCGCCTGTCCACAGCTGTTCGAGCAACGTGGAAGATTAGCGGCACCGCCAATCTGTCCTGGATCAGACCTTTCATATCTAGGTAGAGGAATGCTTCTGGAGGAACAAAGCCATCAAAGCGAACTCTCTCATGATACATGTAATTGGGGTAGAAAGCCCGGGGATCAGGTTGTTCGATGAGGTCATTGCTCTTGTAATGTGCCTTCGAGTCAAATTAATGACGAAATTGTCCACTCTTATCAGGTTCGCCCTATTGTACAAGACCTCATTAGGATAGAATTTTATGTACTGAGACTCTGGTGTTCTGTATAAGCGAAGACAAGTCCTAAGACAAGCCCTCTCAAACACCCGAATCTTTTCCAATAAACTTGCTCTTAGGTTGAACCACACGGGACATCCAAACACAAGCATAGGCCTGATAAGGGCCATGTAGCAGATAACCTTTACCCTCGCATCGAGTTGGCTGTTATAAAACAGTCTCTTTGTAAGGGCAAAAGCACCCTTGGCTCTGGCCAGAGCAACATCTATATGTTTATTAAAATACAGATATTGATCTAGCCAGATCCCAAGATATCTGACTACATTTCGACAAGCAAGTGGCTGTCCGTGTTGTCCGACGATAGAAAACTTTCGCCAATTCTTTCTGGTATCCCTAGAGGCCCCAGACAAAGGCGTCCTAAACAGAATGGTTTCCGACTTCTGAAAGTTTATTTTCAACTTCCAGTCATCGCAATATCGCTTAATTTGATCGAAGTCATGTTGCAAAAGCATATTAATGACCTCAATCTTTGGACCCGATCTGTACGATTAAGTCGTCTGCGTACGCTATGGCATGGTGAAGTGAACCTATCAGATCACTTGTGTAAATGTTGAACAGGATCGGCGAATTTACCGCACCTTGTTGCAGACCGTTTTTAATGTTAAATGTTCCAACAGAAGTCACATCGCCATTCTTCACGATGAACTGTCTACTGGAGAGCATATCAAAAAGAATATACAGCAGTGGTTTACTAATGCCCAACCTGTCCAGCTTGAAAAAGAGTCCCTCTAACCATACGGTATCGAAGGCCTTTTCCAAGTCAATCAGGCAGGCACCAGTGCACTGATTCTTGCCTTTGTTCCATTGGATATCAGAAACCAGTTTAGACGCAGCATGAATAACATCATGCCCCGCCTTGAAACCGAATTGATTATCCGGAACTATATGTTTGTCCTCAACCCACTTGGTCAGGACTCTATTGATCACCCTTTCGAAAACCTTACTGATGTTTGGAAGGAGACTGATCGACCGGAGATTCGCCGGATTGGAAGTGTCTTTATCCCTTTTGGGGATGGGGTGTACCACCGCTGTTTTCCAATGCGCTGGATAATGTGCATTATTCATTGCATTATTAAAGAGGGTGGTATAAATGTTCACCGCTTCTAGAGGGAGATGTCGAAGCACAATGTTCGGTATTTCATCGGTTCCCACTGATTTCTTACTTCTAAGTGATTCGAAGATCGTTTGGAGCTCTTCCTTCGAAATGAATGGGGGTAGTACCCTATCGTTGGTGATGACATTATTTGCCATATTCTCGTCACTGAACTGGGTGAAACCCGAGCTCTCGAATCGCCAATTCATTATTTCATTTCGAAGGTAGAAATTGTGCAGAAGGACTCGATTTTCCAGGTCGTGGTTCAGGCCAATGATGTCATTCGCCTTATATACTTCGTGGAAAGTCGCTCCTATAGCCTCTACCTTCTCCTGCGGATCCTCGATCGCAAAGAAGTTGTCATCATCAACAGCCTCATTTGGATCGATGCCTGCTGCTATAAGTATATTCTCGTTGTTCGTCGTTCGGGCGATTTTAAGACACGAAAGGTCGTTGTGATCTTTCCTCCGAAATATTTTATTTATTTGCGGGAACATATTCGGGTTGCTGGTGTTTACAGCCCGAATTTTGTTGTTCCAATACAAACTTACAGATGCTCTGTAATTTTCTTTTATTAATACTTGGAGGTTTTTGATCGACGACTTTAGCGTCATAATCTCCGGGTTATGTCTGTCAGTAAACTGTCTGTACAAGGTTTTTAGCCTTGACAGCAGTCTACTTTTATGTCGGTGCAGTGCGTCAATGGTTGCGTTGCGGAATAAGTCTTCGTTGTCAGTCTATTGATACCGAGGTATCGTTTTATCCATTGTCCGTTTAATTGTCTCGTCCATTAGTTTTAGATACCTGTCAATCTCCTCGTTTGACAGATTTCTATTGGACGGTGGGTAGAGCGAATTCGAGGAGAGTGCTCTCGTCAGTGTTCTGGAGAAGTGTGTCCAACGCACCCTACTATAGTTGTAGGCATGCCTTTCAACAAACTCGTCCAATTCCGCAGCTTCGTTCGGAACGGTTATTTCGGTACTAAGTCCGCAATGGTCACTGTCATACACAAAAGTGCGTAGACAGTTTATGGTTTATTGGTTTGTGCATGTCAGGTGTATTCGTGTGTCGAACAGCAGGAGATCCAAATAGGACTCGTGTCTAGGAAACGACGGACTATCCGTCGCCTTAAGGCCGAGTCGATACATAACACTGTGCTGACCCTACCAATTGAATAGTAGGTTCCCTCTAGTATTTGGTGTATTATTTCCCCAATCACTATGTTTGGCGTTGAAATCTCCGCCGATAATAAAATAGTTGTCTTCCAATTCCAGCCTCAGAAATCGAAAAAGTGTCTCGAGCTCTGAGATGAATAAGGTGGATTGAGTAGCCTTGGGCGCATAGACAGACACCATGTACAACCGCTTTTCACTACGGAGAGGGATATACACGATGCATACTTCCAGCACCTGGAACCTACGTACTACACGACTGTATACTCTTTTAAAACGTATACCTTTTCGTACGAAAATCGCAATGCCACCTTCCTGAATGGAGTTGGGTCGGTTTCTCCGTACTATTTTGTATCTTCTGTGCCTCATTTTGTGTCTCTTGGTAAGCTTAGTTTCGCTAACCAAGAGTACATCAGGGGCTTGGTCTTGAAGCAACTTAAATAGTGCGGCTCGTCGTTCGAGCCTAATCAGTGAATTCACATTCACAGCAAGGACCTTCAGGCAAACCCTCCGCCACGTACGTACCCATTACGGCAAAAGGTGCGTTAGGCCAGGCAGCAGTGAGTATACTTGATCCACCCGCGCGGTCTGTTCAGTTAAATGACGTTGTAGCTGAGCGATCTGCCCCTGGATAGAGAGCAAGATAGCTAGCATGTCAGGTACTGGTTCAGGTGCTCTGGGCGCTGGGGCCTGAGAAGCAACCTTAGCTTGCTGTACCGTATTTCCCCTACCTGCCGCCATTTGGGCGTAGGTGATATGGGTAGTAACGGCTGGTGTTTGCAAATGCACGGGTGGACGTTTAACTTCCACTTTCTGCTGCCGGGCCAGATTTATTCTTTTGATGTACTGGAATTTGGGATAATTTGCGGTGTGTCCCGTGTTCCTACATAAAGCACAAGAGAGTTGGCTTTTTTCAGACCCTCCGTCCTTACCCAAAGCGCATTCCTCGGACTTGTGGTTCTTTCCGCACTTCACGCATCGAGGCTGCATTTCGCAGTTCGACGCGGCGTGACCGAACCTTTGGCAGCGAACACATTGTAAAATGTTTTCGCTCCTCTTTAATTTTTCCCAATGGACTACCTGGCAGTTGCCGCTTCTCCCTTTTGGCTCTGGTTGTGGTGAAAGGCTTGACCCCCACGAATTGGAGCCCTTCGCACTTCTTCTCTTTCAGCAGTGCAAGGAGCTCCTCCGGATCAGTCGACGGTTCCAATCCCCTCAGCAGCATTATTTGCAGCTTGTCCCCCTTCGGGGTGTAGGAGAAGAACTCCGTCATCGAATCCTTCAGTAAATTTTTGATTTTATAATAGCGCTCCACTGAATTGCAGTGGATCGCGTGTCTATCTAAAGATAACCTTTTTACAAAAAAATTGTTGCCTATGGCCGACTTACATAATTCGATAGTTTGCTTGAGTTCCATCTTGCATGTATTTATGGGTGGAACTCTTTGCTTTACAATCTTGTCTTGTTTCTGCTGCTGTTGTTGCTGCGTTTGAATATGTTGTTGTTGCTGGTGTTGCTTTTGCCCATTTGGGCGTAGGTAACGTGGGGAGTAACGGCTGGTGTTTGTGCCTGCACGAGTGGACGTTTAACTTCCACTTTCTGCTGCCGAGCCAAATTTACTCTTTTGATGTATTGGAATTTGGGACAACCCCGATAATTTGCGGTGTGTCCCGTGTTCCTACATAACGCGCAAGAGAGTTGGCTTTTTTCTGACGCTCCGACCTTGCCTAGAGCGCATTCCTCGGACTTGTGGTTCTTTCCGCACTTCACGCATCGAGGCTGCATTTCGCAGTTCGACGCGGCGTGCCCGAACCTTTGGCAGCGAACACATTGTAAAATGTTTTCGTAGTGGTTGTGCATCTTTTGTTGTTTGTTCTTGTGTCGGTGGCTGTAGTTTTTGTTGTTTTGACGGCTGTTTCTCTTTTTGTTGCTGTGGTTGCTCCACGCATGCTTTTTGTGGTTGCTGAGAGATCTGGAGGTCTTGCTGCTGCTCCTTCAGTCTTCTCGGCACTTGTTTGGCTTTAATGGCCAGTATCTGTAATTGCAGTTCATCGATATGGCTGCTTAGAGCTTTCACTTCTTCTTCTTCGTCCTCGGACTCAGAAGCCGCCAGCGCTGCGAAGTTATTACCGCCCATATAATGACCTTCCCCACCGTCAGACACGTATGGGAATTCGTCGTTTGCAGGATTTTTTGCTGCTCTTGTTGTTCTTCTTGTCGCCGCTTCCCTCCTTCCACCGGGCAGCTTTTCGGTGGAAACTGAGAGGGAAGGGCGCTTGATGAGGTTTGGAGTAGGCCGCAGCTTCCTCCTCTTTTTCGTATTGTCTGGATTCCGAGATACGTTATGGCCTGATGATGTAGCCGCTTCATCATCCGATGACATGGTTACCTCTGCTGCTGGTTCCGCTATTGGAATAGCGGACCGCTCCCTTCCACTCATCGTTCGATTTCACTTTATTGTTGCTTGATTTACTTTATTAACTTTTTTTTAAAATAAAAAGTCTGTCCTATACCGGGGATCGAACCTACGTCCCTTGGTTTCTCGGGCGACACCACTACTGTTGCGCCACCGAAGCACTTGCCAAAAATGTTTTCAATTCCACTTTTATTACACTTTTTTACTTTTTTCACTTGAAAGAAGCCGAAACACGTCTGTCCCTTATCGAGGTCTATGAACGACTGTCATGGGACCTCTTAGACTCTGACGGATGTGAACACTCTGTAATGTGCTAATGTAATTTTTCGTACGGCGAGTAGGGCCTACGGTCTTTTTAAAATTTTCAAAGTCTTTTGAGACTTGGTTGCAGGTTTTTACAAATAATTTTGATACACCCATTTATTTTAATAATTTTAAAAAATACTATTGTATATATTGTATGTGAATGTGCAAATAAATTATTGTATTGTATCCCTCCTTAAAAGCTCTCCTTTAGAATCCTTTTGTTGAGTCCCACTCCGTGAATTTCTCCTTTCCAGCTCTGATTCCTCACTTGCAACTTGTATTTATTAAATTTGTTTTTTTTTTTGGATTAAGGGGCCACGCACTGATTTAATTATTTAATTTAAAAATTTGAAATGGTTTGTAAATTTAACACCATACACCAAAATGTTTGCTGATTATTTTCTTTCTATGGCTCAGTAGGACCAAAATGTTCGGCACTGGTTATTTTGTTTTACCGTGTTATATTTAGTTGGACTGTGTATCAACAAATAACCAGTGCCGAACAGATACACATAATGAGAATGAAAAGTTTTTCGGTTCTGATGATGCAAGTGCCATTCATGGCTGCGTGTTTGGATTTAACAATAGACAACATTGTATTTTGGAAGGTAGGCTTTGGTTCGTTCCATTTATCGGTGATACATGCTACCACCTGTTGCTACGAAAACTGCACTGCCGGTCATTTTTCAAGAGTGTTTTCAAGAACTTGGAAAAAAGGTACGCAAATACAATTGGCCGGTAGTAGGAGAGAGAAGAAGATTCGCCGCTTTAAGTGACGGGCTGGACAAGTGCTGTTTCCCATCTGCTTGCAAAGAGTTCTAAAGTAGAGTAGGATTGATGACAAAGCTTAGACAGTGGTTTTTCCAGCGTGGGAGAACACCTCTTAAGAAGAAGGGGACATATGCCATCTAGACCAGCCGATTTGTGTACGTTAAGATCTTTAAGTACTCTTGCAACTACACTACTGCGAGAGTAAATTTGACGCGCTTAAATGTAAGCGGAACAATGACACAGTCTTCAAGTGTCGAATGGGCTGCAAAGTGCACAGCAAGCTGATAGCTGGAATGCCATAGTAAATGAGCCTAGGGGTGGAAGATGAGCCAGCATTTTTAATGTTTTAACGAAAGACCAAAAGTTTGTACTACTTTTGAGACATAGTTGTATTTTTTTTCAGTTTTTTATCGTATTGAAATTTCACACACCTAAGAAAGCTGTTTCAGTCATCCTTTTCTTTTGGTTTGGTGCTCTTAATATAATCAGGGATAAAGGATTAGCAGCGGCATCCACGTCGTTATCGAGTCAACATAACGACCAGTTGAAATTAAATTAAAGAAGCTATTAAGTCCGCTGAAATTCGCTTTCTCGTATTGCCATACGATTCTTTTAGGCATTCTTTCTCTAACTGTGTAGCTGATATGATACAATGGTCGGACAAGCCTAAAGGGGAAAGCACCACCATAATGTACTTATCAGGTTGAGAAGTCAAAAATAAGTCCAGAGAACGTCAGATATTCGTGTGGGCTCATTTACAAGCTGGGCCAAGTTGTTTTCCACAGCGAAGTTTTCAACATATCGGATGTTTTCTGTCCAGAATATCGAGGTCACCCACAACTGTGTATATTAAGATCGGGTGTAATAATAAACCGACACCGTCAATGTCAAGCAAACTTTTAGAGAAGACGATGGGCAGAATCTATTTTTATGTCCGCACAATTACCTACATACGCGGATGACATTGGTGTAATTGGACAAACACTCAGAAGGAAGTAGGAAAACAAAGTACGTGTTGTTATTAGAAAAGGACGTTTTTTCGTTTTAACTTCGGAGTAGTTAAGGACTTCGTCTCTCTTGGCTCCGCAAATACAAGGTGGAATGACATCAGCGCAAAAATCGGAGTTCAGTAGGCGATTGAACCATCTCCCGTAAGAACAAACTGTCCTTATACAAGATCCCTATCATCTCCAACCTGCTCTATGGTGCAGGTGTTTCGGTCCCGTTTATGTTGACGGGGAGTGGAGGAGAATATTCAATCACGAGTTGTACGGGCTGTACAGTGACATCGGTCCAGTCCGGCCTCTACGAATCCAACGAATGACATGGCTGCGCCATGTCGAGTCTTACCCCGAGGGACCGCGCACCAGAAGATGATCGAATTTTATGTGGCGCTCGCCACTTACCCAACTTGGAGTGCTACACTGAATCAGCTTTCGAGAGATTATACTAGCTGTGGGGAAACTTGTTGGTTGAGGCTCAAGTAAACCCCAGACTGTAGCTCCAGGTAAGTAAGTGAGTATTTCGGATCTTGCGGAAAGAATGGCATGCATGGCCAAGAATGCACGCTAGGAAGAGCGTCATCCCTATGAACGCGGAAGACAGTTACTGCGAGACTACGCTTTAAGAATAAGTTGGTGCTAGTATTTTCATCGACCTTAAGGTTACTTCCGACATCGTAAATTTTTCAGCCAGGCAATATGGCGTAGATGAATCACTTGTGTGATTGGTGATTGCGGATGATGGCTAAAGCCAACATGTGATAGTGTGAGCAAACAGGGGTCATCCGCTCTACACTCAGGCGTACACATATGATGTGGGTGTAGTGTTGTAGCTTTCAGACAATATTCTCAAAACTTACTCTTTATCGATGCTAGTGCATCCATATCTATTCTTCCAACGAGCATTGTTGTATCTAGGTGCCTTCTGGGGTTGCAAACTTCTTTGGGCTCAATAATTTGCATTAAAGACCTTCACAGCGGCGCCGGCTTTGTGAGAATGTAAGGGAGCTTTCAAAAATACGTGTGGCTTCTCACCAAGAAGGGTTCTCTGGATCTTCACGCCTATGACAGGATCTGTTATATCCTATGTGTCAGTATTTGATGGAGTAAACTTTCAATAAAAACTCGTTACGTGCTTTGCACCTCACTTCAAAGAACGTCCTGATTGGTTGTTCGGACGCTTTTGCTGGCATGCCAAGTTTTGCTCAATATGCGCTGATGAATCCACTACACTAGGTACTTAGATCACTCTCAAGGAGAAGTGGGTTTTAGTATAGCTATCTGTTTCAGGCTCTAGCCTTCTAACGCAACAACACTACAATTTCAACTGTTGCGAAAGTACGAAGGACTGGCTTCGGTCAGAACTCTGCCAGGTAGGGAACGAAGTTGGATTACACCGTTGAATTCAGAACCAATCCAGGCTATGGCGCTGCGTTTTCATGAAGGACGACAATTTGCGTGTACCTTTCAAACGAAGATATAGGCACTTCTGATGACAATGATGTATATTGTGAAGAACAGGACGGGGATGAAGTGCGCGCATCTGTAGTGATAGCTATTCTGCCCTTTAGGCCTGTTGAACACTTTCACCATTCCATAGCTAGTTCGAAAATGCAATGCTTCTATGAATGCAGAAGGAGGGCTGAATTCAACGAGCCTTGTCTTTGTCTCCTTGTCACAATGGGAACGCGGAGGGATTTCTTGGGAGCTGAATCCTTTTATTATCACAACCGTAGATTGTTGGTAAATCAAAGAAAGCTTCTGCTTATTGGTGCGCTGCAGTTTTTCTGACCACCTAAGTGTTCTTGTCAGAAGTGACTTCATCTCCGGTAAAAATTGCAGTGAAAGTTATACCAACTTTGAGGTGGATTTCCTCGGTGAATGCGGAAAGGTGCTGGTACTCATCTTTCCTCAAAAGACTCATAGAATTTTATTGAAAAGAGTAAGAAGGAAGTACAATGTATTTCTTTCTCTGAGTGCACTTTTTCCATATTAATATCGAGGTATCGAGGCCTGTAAGCTAAAGCACGGAAAACTGACGAGCTGAGAGAATTCATTCAGTATACCCAAAGCACCAAATGTAGATAACGTCTATGGACACATGTGTTTTAGAGCTAGCAGACATAGAGTATGATTCGACCGTCCGTATATATACATCATATTGCTGAATAACGAAGTCATAGTCCTTGTATCTTGGACAGTTCTAAGTCAATAATAAAGAATACCTTCAAGGTTTGCCATAATTGTTGAGTCCTTTTTTCGCATAGGTGGACTAACGTTATTGGTACCAGGGAAACTCTAGAGCACATGATCCAGTTCTCTGGCAAATGAGGCTTAGATGATCTATTTGGAAGTTCTTAGTTTAGCTAAGTAAGTCGCCGCTGAATTACACCCTACATTATTCATGTTATGCAAGACTTCTTCTACTTTTCCTGCCAGTGTTTTTGAGTAACATAGTCTCCTTCTGTCTCGCTGTACCTGTGATCTAATATGAACTCTTCCGATAGAACCGGGTTATATACTATTGTACATGATAGTATTGTAAGGGAGCTAAGTGATAGGCTGTCGCCGTAGAGATAGGCTGATTGTCAACATTAAGAACGTGACTAAGCAATCATTATGACTAAATTGGATTACGTAACAAAGTCCAGGAGCATTTCACTTACTATTCTTCAGAATGGGTTCTGTATAAGCATGCATCAGCATCATATAGGTAGAATATGCGTGCTCTTATATTCCTTCACAAAACTAAAGGCTGTTGTTATTTCAGTGAATGGAATACCACAATGGAATAAATAGTGTGCGAAAACATACCTGATACCCAGCAGGAGACTGTCCTTTAGACGTTTTCATGAGAGCAAAAGAATTCTATTCAAATTGATCACTTACTACGCCCGAATGAACAAAGATACGAGTACTCCACTCATCCATCTAACCCATCCAACATCTCTAGATTTCGAAATGATGCCCATTAAACGGAATACCACACCACTCCACATGGGGCCGATAAAAATCATCACTCATGGCGATGTGCAAATGTATTAACGAGATCATAAAACTTTGGATAATTAAATGAGCTATTGAAATATGAGCAACGAACATTGAAGGCAACAACATCATATCATTAAGGGCGAGCGACATCGTCATCACATCAGTACCATACGTCCGTTGTTGTCATGAATTTAACATGAGAGTGCCGAGCATTAAGTGAAGAAAACTTCGACGGCAGAAGTTGTGGCATGTAAAGCATGCCCCCAATCAATTGAAAAATTCATGGCATGCCTATGAAACGCGATACTCCTATTCTAATCCGGAACAGCAAACATCAATTCGAGTCAACTTTTGTGCACATAGCTAACATATGCAACATATACTCGTATAAGCACGCCCGTGGTTGTTTTTAATTGTTAGTTTGCAGCAGCACAATTAGTTATAGAGACTATGGTTGCCTGGAATTTATGGTTTGTACTTAGGCGTACATTGTTTATTTGTTCTCATGACATCATAGCCTTCCGAAGGCCACGGGTGGTAGGCTTGAACTTTTTAACTTTCCTGGAATTCACTGTGTACTTGCGAGGATTTCAGTACTCAATGGGGTTTCCTGCGTTCTGAAATGGATTTGACATTGTTTCAGTCGTGGGTAAGTGATTGAAATGCGGTTCGAAGGCATGAGAGCTCCATATACCATATACCCATACCATTGAAGCATAAATCGCTATTCCAAAAAATACTTCGGTTGCGTTATAGCAACCGAACTTATTTATGCTCGTACATGAATATATTATGAGTAGGAGAAGTGGCAACCCACTATCTACAGGATTCCAACGCACGTAATAGAAGGACTATTATATAGCTTCGCTGAATTACCCGTCATACGCTGTACGTTCAAAGACCGCATTTTTTCTCATCCCTACTGCTATAGTTATTTTGCTTCTGCTTGTGCTTCATCTCGGGATGGACTGGGTTTTAAACAGACTCTTCGAATTACCTAGCACTTTGCCTAATTGCTTCCACTTACACACTCCAGCAATATTAGATATGGTTGGTAAGTTAGACGCTGTAATATGCGGAGCGAATCAATCAGATCGTTGACACGACAGAAAAGATGTTGTACGTGATGTTAAGGAGACAGATGTCTTTTATTAGGCGCAGTGCAGAGAGTTTATTTTTTTGTGAATCCGTCAAGCGATAGTGATAATCCAACCAAATCTTAGAAATGAGATGCTGAACCCTACCAAATCATTTGCCGCTCCCTTAAATAGGTCGGCAGCCCGGGAAACTAGTAATGCTACTCATATCTTTCATCGCCCGAGGTAAGTGATTTGTTCTACCTGGCAGCGGAGTTTAGGTCGTTACCACCGTTTAACCGTCTGCAGAAGTGATTTCCTATATTCTCAGCATCGACTGTGCAAAGTTTTTTTTTTAGAATTTCCTTACAAAATTCTATGCGGGAACTTCCCAACGTTGCAGCTGGAGCAGCATCTCTGTATTTCATCTATTTTGCGCTTTGCTTTTTTCTTTCTTTTTCCGGGGAGAGACTCCGCTTTTTGGGAAAGTTGTTTTGTCAACACATACGAGTACATACGTTTCAGCGTTTCTGATGGTTTTCAGATATTGATGCAGGACTTGTCTGGGCTATACTTACTTCGCCCAGTGGCAGAATTAGTAAGTTTAAGTCCGTTTTCAAACGTGGTTAATGCAGGCTTTGCTCGTAAAGATGCCTATCTATTCTAAATTGGCTAATTCACATCCAAATAAATGCTGCTTTTGTTCTCGGTAGTAGTCACCATGTTATACGTCACAAATATCTGATTTATAGGAATCTAGGACCTCAGCTGGTTGTTTGGCCGCACGTGGGGTGTTCAGGGTGTCAACATTGCATTTGTAGAATTTTTTTCATTTTATAGGGTTGTACATAAATCCATCTTTATCATAGGTTAATGGCTATTTCGCAACAGAGCGGTTTTTACGTGGAGAACCAGGCTTTGCCCGCAACACCTAGAGTGAAAGGGAACAGATAGCCCAGAGTCAGTCGCCCTCTTCGGGGATATGAAAGTGAGCCTTTAAGGTTTCATCCCAATCCCATTGTTGTAGTCCTTCTTACGAGCTTAGTAAGCCAAATCCAGTTGGACAAGACCAATACTCGTTGATTGTCACAGTGGGGTAAAATGCGAAGCTTCGCCAGTTCGATACTGATCAGTGCCAAACCTAATTAGGTTGCACCCAAACAGCAGCTCGCTCCGACAAGCCATCAAGAAACTTGTTATAGCCCAGAATGTGGCAAAATGTGACATATTTGCGTGAGAGCTGGCCACATTAGATAACTGAAGGATAAAACTGGGTGTGAGTCTGTTTTGATTTAAACGCCCCAATCGACTTCCTTTTGCCGATTTCATCCGAACATCGTGAAGGGTTAAAACCACCACTGGTCTTGTCTTTATCAATTGTATTAACCACTACGACTGATTCAGTCAACGGCATCGTGAGCGGGAAAAACGATCAACAGAGGAAGCGGCTGATGGATGTTTCCACTTCACCCCCTTCACTTAACCTCTAAGAGTTGGATCGGTTTTAGTTGGTGCCACTTCCGCCAAACTGCTTCCTTTTACCGTCGCTACTGGAAGAGTGTTGTTTCTAGCACCTGGGCCTTTAACCGCAGATGAATTATTTTTGCGCAGTGTGTCTGCCTTACGACATATTCTTCCTTTTATCCGCCTATTGTTGCTCAATTTGTTACTTTTCTGCAGCCCTTTTAACCTTTTCAGTTTCCCGAGTTGTAAGCCTTCATAAGTTGCAGCATCAACCACCATATTATTCTGCGGAATATGTTGTAGAAAAATCCGTACGAGTCATCGGAGTCGTATTCAAGTTTAAACATCTCTGATGTACACATTCTAATGACAGTCAAGCAACAAATTGTATATCAACAAAGTTCTTAGCAACAGTATACCCAACAGGACTAACCAAACAGAGTTGGTAGGTTGAAATAGTGCTGCTGGAAGCTATTGTAATTCCAATTACTAGCAGCAACATTGTCGGATTTTCTTTCAGCATCATTTTTAATAGCAACATGGCAAGCATTGTATACACCATTCTGGTTCAACGCTCAAAACGCACACAACAGATTCATATTTCCAGTAGCAACATTATTGGATAGTGTAGCATTCCATTCGGTAGCAGAACCATCAGTTTCAGTATCATTTTCATTTTCAACAAGTTTACAGTGAAACAGTCCTCACCTGTTTCCAGTTTATCGCAAACAAAATAATCTAAGCAACACAGCATGTTTCAGTAATACAAGAAACATTCCTCACAAGTGTGTTGCTGGTAGCTTTTCATCATTAATGCACAACATGCTGGTGGTGTCGGTAGTCTGGAATGGATGTTTTAGCAGCATAGTTGCTAAAGATTTGGCTACATGTAGGGTGTGATATGACAGAAACATTTTATGAAAATGTTGCTGCTGGAGTCTCGAAATACTGCGAATGATGCCGAGTTGAAGTTGTATACACCGAGAATGTATACGACATGGATTCATGACAGAAAGTTTCTATTGTAGATACATTGTTTCGATGTTGCTAAATACAACGCACGGTATTAAGTGCGAGTAGTTTCCTGACCATGGGAATTCCATTGTCTAGCTATAGCTTTGAAATCCACAACTAAACGGTGAAAGAACTTAGATAGTTGCCCCTTAAAAATTTAAAATTCCTGTTCCGCTCACAGTAGGAAGAACAAAAACAAGAAGTCTTCGTAAAGCACCTTTGAGACTTGATTGGAGAACTATCTGGCTCGCATAAAAGGCAACTAAAACATACAAGCAGACCCAAGATTGGCACGGCCATCACTTTCTGTCTTTCGCAGAGTCGAAAGTTAACCCTCTACCGCATACAACGCCATATATGGCTTTTCATTTTTGCGTATAGATTTGCGGCAGAACTAAACAGTTACAAAAACCAACGGTTATTTTGTTGTATTGGCTGTTATTTGTGGCTGCAGAACGCACATTGTTTTGTTTTTCCGCTTATCATCAGCAATGAAAACCTCATTTTAGCTGATCAGTGCGCACGGTCACTTCGTAGTCGGAAAATACCGAAAATAAAATTGCTTTTTCCAGAAGTTACAAAAGAGGTAACTTACTTATCTATTTTTTTCTACAAAGTATATACTCTGGTAAGTAATATTTCTGTGATTGTTTTCCAATTGGTACATGTACCGCTCAGGAACTACGCATTTTATCAAACAGCCATATATGGCTGTTTATGCATTTACGAAAATATCGGTCAAACATCGACATGCCATATTTGGCTTCGTATGCAGTAACAAAAAAAAATAATTATGGTTTTGTCCATTTTTTTTATTTTATTTTACTGCAAATAGGCACCTTTCTCATGGCATCAGCGAGGTCCTTTTTCAGTACAAAAAGATTTTATTCGATTCCCGGTGATGGCTTGGAAAGTGAGGAGGAAATACCGGAGTCAGATGATGATGCAGTAGGTAATCGATCTTCGGACTCTGAAGAAGTGGTACCTGAAACCGATGAATCTTGTGAATTTAGTTCTGAAGATGAGGAACCTTTGGCAAGTTTAGTGACGAAAAAGAAAGCAGATCGAAAGAAAGAGCAGAAAATAATTTGGAGAACAAAAAAAATTGGTACATACAACGAAGAAGACTTTCCATTTTTAGGAACCTGTGAGCTCCCAGAAGCGATGTCTAAGTTTGAAACTCCAGCCGAGTTTTTTTCTTTTTTCTTCACCGAGGATTTGATTGAGATGATTGTACATGAATCAAACCGAAAGGCTCTACAGGAAAATATTAACAAGCCAGCCAATATTATGCAGGAGGAAATGGAACAATTTATTGGCATTTCTCTCTTCATGTCATTGGTGAAATTACCATCAACGAGAGGATATTGGAGTTCTGAAATTGGTCAACGTCTTGTTTTTGAGACAATGACATGCAACAGATGGGAAGACATAAAGCGACATCTTCACTTTGCGGATAACGACAAGTTTATCAAGCGCGGTTTGCCTGGACATGATAAGCTGTTTAAAGTAAGGCCTCTTCTTAGTAAAATTAGAGATCGGCTCCTTCTAATTCCAAAGGAAGAATTCCTTGCAGTGGATGAACAAACGGTCCCAACAAAATGTCGGCATGAGCTTAAACAATATAATCCCAAGAAACCTCACAAATGGGGTTACAAGAATCTTGTTTTAAGTGGCGTATCCGGTTTCAGCTACGACTTCGATCTCTTTGCTGGAGAACAAAGCAACACATATCCAGAGGATGCTCCAGACGTTGGCGTAAGTGGAAATGTTGTTTCACGACTAACTGCTACTGTACCAAGACACAAAAATCACAAGATTTTTTTTGATAATTGGTTCAATAGCCCAAAGCTTCAGGTACATCTGACCAAAACGGGTCTGCTTTCGTTAGGAACGGTTAAACTTAATAGAGTACCCAATATTGATGTTCCTACAGAAAAGGAAAGGAGAAAGAAAGGTCGCGGGAATATGATCGAGAGAGTTGCAGACATAGATGGTGAAAAAGTATCCTTTGTATCCTGGTACGACAACAAAGTTGTAAATATGCTCTCAACTTTTGTAGGATGCGATCCAATGACAAAAAAAAAACGATACTGCAGAAAAGAAAAGAAGTACATGGAGATCGACTGTCCAAAAGTAATAGATGTATACAATAAATACATGGGAGGTGTAGATCTTCTGGATTCAATGCTTGGGCTATACCGAATAAGTATCAGATCTAAGAAATGGCCCAAGAAAATTTTCTTCCATTTTTTGGATTTATGCATCGTAAATGCGTGGATATTATGGCGTCGAAAGAGCAACGTGTACATGGCCCTATTTGATTTCAAGATGGCGGTAGCCGAGAATTTGTGCAAGGCTCGTAAAAAGTTTTATAAAAAGAAGGGCCGACCAGCTTCCAACATTGGTACTCCGACAAGCACAAAAAAAACTTCGGATTCTTGTCATTCGACTCCGACTTCTATTCAGACGAAAAAAGCTAAGAAATGTTTGGCACGTCGTAGACCTCTGAATGCAGTCCGTTTAGATTCAGTGGATCAGCTTCCAGAATGGAAAAATGATCGGCAACAATGCAAAAATGATTGCAAATTTCGAACTTTTGTCTTCTGTCCCAAATGCGGCGTTTATCTTTGCTTGAACAAAGACAGAAATTGTTTTATGTCTTTTCATATTTAACTTTATTTCGTATAAACTTATATTTTATGTACTGTTTTTTATTCCTTATTCAATAAAATGTTAACGTTGAACTACAAAAATTAAAATATTTGAATAAAATGTTTGATTAAAAAAAGAGTGATTGCATAAAACTCCATATATGGCAAGTATTTTTTAGGTTGAAAAATGACAGCCTGCATACGACGCCATATATGGCGACAATTTTTTTTTCAAAAACTGGCATAATTTTTTAAATTTTTTTTTCATGGATATCTTTAGTATGGTAAATAAAAAGTAAATCCGACATATTTTTATTTTTTTTTCAAGTGGGTCATAATTCATGCAGTAGAGGGTTAAGGATGGTACTCAGGGTGACGGACATGGAAACCATCAAAGATGAACTTTTGGAGCTGAATGTGATGCTCGATAAAGCAAAGGAACTTGAGGGCAGCAGCGGCATCTGACCGAAGAATTGTATGAGATGCAACATTGCAACTGCGAAAGGCTATTTCAAATATTTGTTCTGCTCATAGGCATTGAGCACTGGGGGGATTGTTCTACTTGATTGGGGAATAGGAATAGGAATAGGAATAGAGGAATGTCGTTCACTTAGGTTTAACACAGGATGTTGTATGCCCTTACTTAGCAGCTGAAGCTTATGGAGTTAGGAATTATATTAAGGGGCTTGTCATGCATTAGTAGTTTAGAGTTGAGAAACGGAAATATTTGTACGGCAATATCAGTGGATGGAGTCTGCCTGTTGTGTGGCTTAACTTCACACTACGGTAGGTACACCAGGAAAAATCGATTCTACTGGAATGTCTGGTTATTCTAAAACTGCAACGTGCCCTATAACTGGGAGTTGATTTTGGATTCTGAATCTATCTTCAGGTGAAAATTCAAAGAACAGGCGGAATCTGCTTAGATTTCAAATTTATGTAAGTAAATACGGTAGTAGTGTAGATAGCATTTTCAAAAACATGCCGGAAGGAGGAGTGCATTACAAAATTGGGAGGACGTCTGAACTAAACATAAGTTCGATAAGGAGCCAGAAGAAATACTATGCTATGGTGGCAGAACCAGATCCATGCGTCACTCAAATTTCGTAAGTATGTGGCTTCTAGCCAGTATATGTCACGAGTAGAAAACAGCAAATAGTCAACGTAAGCACATTCAATAGGGACGCTAAGGAGACTACCAACTTGAAAGCACTCGAATGCGAGGCGTCGGCCTTGATGAAGAGGAGGAATTCGAGAATAACCAACTGGGCTCACTCTAAGAAGGAGCTCAGAGCGTAGTCTAATCTCAGAATGAAATAGGACAGGAGGTAGAGAAAACTGTGCAGAAGCTTTTGACGGTATGCATAATTCGACCAGATAACGTAGCGTAGGCGAATCACTAGCACTATCAATGCTAATAATCAGAATGTTGGGAATGCTGAGTAGGCACAATATCTGATGGCGGGTGTGAACAGGTATATTTTCTGTAGGGAAACTTTAATATATTGTATTTGGGGCTGATGCCGGTAGTCGGGGCGTTGAAATGGCTGAAACGGCTGTGTGAAAACGCTACTTTTGTGAGAAACAGATAGCCTCGGATAAGGATTGATTAATTGTTGATGGTCCTGCTAAACGAGAAAACGAGAATCACGTTCAGAGCTGCACTTAGAATATATGTATAAGCACCTCGAAAGGTGTATGTGCAGCAGAACAAATAGCAAAGGCGCTGGACTGCTAAAGTGAACAGAAGCAGCAGGTATTTGGGTGAAGATTTGCTCTGAGTGGCAGATTAAGTAGGAGGTTTTCAGTTTTGGCAGATGAATAAACTTCTGCAACAAAGGAGTAGAGTTATCTACCACAAAAGGTTTTTACGAGAACTTCTACGAAACCTACGAGCAATGCTCTAAGAATGACGTCTGGAACCAAAATTAGGCTAAATAACTCCGATGCGGGAGGAACACTATTGTAACTAGCACACTCAACGTTCATAAAGTAACATGGTGGCTACCTAGTCATAAAATAGTCAACTAAACCGATCACGCTACGATCGACACAAGGCACTACTCTAGTAATGTCCAAACATTCCAAACTCACAATATATAGTCGGACCACTACTTACTTGTTCACAAGGCATGGATAGCATGAAACTAACTAACTTTTGCCGATGGCGTAGTTTTTAACCTCTGTGAATATGTACCAAAACAACTCATCCATGAAGCAACGCTCTATAGAAGAACGAAGGCGCTCCGTTTGCTCTACGACTAAACTACCAACAAGAACGCGTAGAAATTAACAAGAGATTTAGTAGTAGAGTCACAGTCAACGGTAATGATATGGAAAAACCCTTTCTCTAGACTGTTAAATGGCGTAGGCGACTTACACTTTGCCGTCAGGTAGAAAAACCCATCTAGCGATGGAAGCTAAGATTTATTCCCAACCGACTAAAATGAACTGTCTACCTACCGAGCTATTTAATACAGCAGGATACGACTTAGTAAGGATCATACACAACATCTCTCCAAGATTTGGTCGAAAAAAAGGTGAATGGAATCACAACATGGTTTGCCCGATATACTCGTATTAGCAAGGAAACCCTCTAAACCGCCCAACAATGTATAGAGACATCAGTCTCCTTAGCATCGCTTTCATGTTCTTTTATGCCGTGTTCAGGTCGAAAGCAATCCCACTGAGACTTCTGGTGTCAAAAAAGGACTTAGGCAAGCTAAGGCGCTATACTCGAGAGAATCTTGCGAAACTCGCAAATCAGCACCTAAGACACAGTTTTCCAAAAGCTTATGCAACAACTCACGTACACTGGCGACGCTGGGAGAACGTATTTGCGCATTTGCAAATAATAAAAAAAGATTTGGTCAGAATGTGTTTAGCTGTGACTGAGGGCAAATCCAAGCACGAGTATATGTTATGGCTAATAGCAATGAATACATATCGACGAATTGAACATAACCTTGAGGCAATTGGGGACTTTATCTACACCGGCTACACTATTAACGCGGATAACGACACCTCATCAGGCATCAAACGAAGAGTTAGAATTGCCAATTGCTGTTGCTAATCGCTTTGGCCTATAAGAAATAATAATGAAACTTCGTTTCACTTTAATCATCTCAGCCTAACCTTGTGACACAGATATATGGATGTTAGTGGAGGTAGTTGAAGATATCCTTCAGATGCTTTTAATGCAGGTTTCTTCGAAACCTTCAGTAAGTACACAGCGGACACTACGAGCTGTATTACGACATCGAACTGGTCAGAAAAACTCTCATCAGTCACCTGAGATGGCTAGGACCGGCAAAGGGAATGAATATATAAACGCTTCGGCCGGAAGTAGCTTAGACTTCAGTCCGAAAGGGGAATGCAGAAGACAAAGGCAGCACCTAAAGTGGCACGCACTAGTGTAAGAGGGCCTCAACCATCTTGGAGAGCACAATTGGCCAAAGACCAGTTTAGCTGGAGAGGTTTATTCGCTGGCTCTAGCACTACCTCTATCATCCATACACATACTCGCACATATAAGCAACATTTCTGCGAACTTTCGTGTGGATAACCTGTGCGAAATGAGCATACACAAAATTAAATTTGCCGTTGGCGTGACAATAGTACAGACAAATGGCAAATTAAAGGACAACGCAGCATTAGGTGATTACCCGGGAGGATATTACCTTGTGTGTTTCAACAATGTCAACAATGGTGTCTAAGTGGAAGCCTCTCCATTCGTGATTCGAGATATAACCATCTTTACGAGGAATAAGATGAATGCACATTTTAAATCTTTTCGAAATGGAAACTAAATTTTCTGAATGGAGTCGCTTTGTGGAAATACTCGTATTACTACTTGTCGGTCTAAAGCGGGTAATTTAAGAAGCGAATGCCTAAATAACGAGAGTTCTTCAGCGAATGTCTGTATGAATTTCAGAGCAGAGTGCCAGTGTTGAGTAAGAAAAATAGCAACACAATACTCCTGATGAATTCTTGAGACACAGTCAACGGTCAGACTGGTAGACTTCAACGTCTTTGGAATTGAGGTCAAAGTCTCTGGTTTTTAACGTAAACACCTGTCGTGTAGAGTTAAGTTTACGGGATGCCCACACATCCATGTGAACAAGGATACACCTTGCCATCGTTTACCTACATTAGTTGAATAATACTAAAGCAGAACTTGAGTTGGAGGTACAAGTTCCACCGTTGGCTTTGGTCGAGGCCGATCTAACTCGTCTAAGGGACACAGCACCCAGTACTTATTACAACTATACATTGGGTCATATCAACAGGAAGACCCTTCCCGCGATTTTGGATTTAAACCACAGCCACCATGACGCTCACACAAGGGGGCCTACCTGGCTCCTGACTCCAATGATACCGTGATTTAAGTCCTGGTAGAGACTACCGGTGGTCCTGCCACCAACAGAACCTATGACCGGCAATTTGTAACTGGTTAAATCGTAGCAACCTTCGGTGGCGTCATCTGATCTGACAACGTCATTAATGGGCGAAACCTTGATAATTGAGCGGGGGCCCTGAAACTGAGGTCAATAGGGATTTTTCAGGACTAGTCAGCGCATTGAAATTGATATAGAGGCGAATGAATTCTAAATAATCGGCCGCAGAATAAATAGCTCTGTTCGTCCAAGGTGTTCCAAAAACGGACAAGCGCTCTAGATTGGCAATTGTGCGTTATGTTAACAAACCGACTACGTAGAGACTCAACTGTTGGAAACGAAATAAGAATCACGAACTTCGGATCTGTATTTGGAATATTAGTAAAGCATCCATTACCATCAAGTTAATCAGCCTTTTTTTATCGAATTCCCTCTCGCCAGCTAAGTTTGGGCACCAAAGGCAGAGGGCGAGTTCATTCAATATTGAGATGCCAGGGCAATCGTCTGCTGGACTTCATACTATTGCCTGACCTGGCTGTAAATAATGTTGACTTGAAGCCAAAATTTGTTACGAACGCAAGACAGGTTCTCAGCAGGTAAGCTATGGATATTACCAGCCAGAGAGTAAAGAAATGCCGAAACTCTGTCTATGCCTTGTAGTAAAAGAATCTGCGTCCACGGCCTCGCCACACGGAAAGCATCGGTTCCCACTAGATCACCGAAATCAAACAGCGTTGGGCGCTGTAAGTACCTACATGGATGACTGCATGGCACCTCGGTACCAATCCCGCATGCTGTTGGCAGTACGCCTCTGTACAAAGGAAGTTTAAAGGAGGAACACGGCAAGTTCTTTAAACTAAGAAATAGAAGGTAGAGGAAGCTATTCAGTCAGGAAAATCCCCTTCAGATTCCATGGTGCACCGCAGATTTGTAGCGACTACTCGTACGTAAGGAAACCCAGAAACTTCTAAAGAAAACACTTATGACTAATTTGAAGGGAGACTAGTACCTTTACAGATCGCAGCTAGAAGAATATATGAAGCTAATTACGATTGAAGAGTGACTGTTATGAGAACAATTGGAACCACCAGACGGCCACGTCCACAATAGAGAGACGTCAGTCAGATTAAAAACACTAACAAATCTGTAACGTAAAGATTCCCAGACTCATGCTCGAAACTTACTTCTCAGGTCACCGATTCAATTAGAACCGATTCACACGCAGCTCCTATCACAGAAACGGTTGTGTTTCGCTGTTACTTCTCTTTATGGCTTCAACTCCTTGACAAGAATGACATCCATATAGTATGTATATCCAGCTGCATTGAGCAGCTGCAACTTTGACGAGAATCTTTACTTCGAGCCTGGAACTGGCGCACATATCGAGCCCCAGAAGAACAGCACGAGTAACAAAGCTTTTATACCGAAAATCAGGGAAGATGACTAGACGTTCGCTAAGAGCTTCAGGCCTATCATTCTGAATTCTTTCATGTTGAAGAGCATGGGGAGAATTGCTGAGCTTCATAGGCGCAAATATTGCGAATGCATCCTCTGTCAAAAATGCAACATGCTTACCCACGCGGATGATCCTGCGAGACTGCGCACCAAAATCGTGTTGGCAGGACTAAAATACGAATGCAAGGAGAGTACGAACTGGGCATTTATGTCGAGATTGAGGCTGCCTTATAGTTTGTGAATAAAAACGATGCCAGTGAATAGGACACTGTTAGCCACGTCTACAGCTAGTATAGACGATTAGTGCACCACAAATGGGCTTTTGGTCAAACCTCTCGAAACCGAGGTTGTTCTCTTTACGAGAAGGAAAAAGCTGACTGATTTGACTCATCTAGTTCTAAAACGCATCATCATCTATATTTTCAGGTATCATCCTGAAAAGTAAACTTTCTTGAACTAAACAGATCACGTTGAAAACCCCCAAGGGGGACAGTCAGCTTCCTAGTACTTAGTGTAAGTGAGTTCTCGCCAAGACATGGGGCTTGTCACTGTCGAGGGTCCTTTAGGTGATTTGACAAATGCTGACCTGTACGTTGGTTACCTGGTGGAGCAAAGTATGTGACTGCTGTTTTTACTGATGAGTCTCCTTCTCCTTGATATTTGAATCATGGGAAGAAGTGGGTTTTCATTGAACGGACACTAGAATATTTATGATCTGTCTGATGCACTATCTGATATCACTTTTCCTGTGCCCAGGAATGATATCCGCCAGAATTTTAACTAGGAAAAGAATGTAGGCGGGTCTATTCCGACGACTCAAACCAAACCAAATCCAGCTGGTGTCTTTCTGCTGGAGGACAACAATGTTAGAGTTCACTTCCCGTTGAAAAAACTTGCCTCAGTCCTCCAAATGGAAATGTACGCAATCCGGATAGCAATAAACTGTGTATATTGTGAAGAATCTGTGGAGCGGGGAAGTATCTTGATAGTTAAGTTGCGTTTAAAACTTTGTTAGTTTCTTTCGCCACTCCTAAGTGGTTTTCCATTGACATTTGGGTGTCGCTTGATCATAACTCCAGATGGCAGATGGCATAACCAGTGTGCGGGCAGACTAAACGAATGATTCCCGAACGCACTCCCGCTGTTGAAAGGATGCTCGCAGTCGTCGTCGTCATAGTTTTTGACGGAAGGTAAAAGGTAGACAAAAAGAGCATAAAGTCGATATACATACATAGATGACTATGGGATAAGTCTGGAAAAAAAGCAGTGGAGTGCTGAGAATCTGGAAGAATCACTTTAACAGAACTAGCCATCCAATCGAGGAGATGTTGAATATTCTCTCCATGTACTATTTGATTTTGGAAGTATTCAGGGTTAAGCCAAAGAAGTTCGCAGAAACTGACGATTAACCAATGACCTGGTTGGCCCTTATCTGCACATTTCAGCGCTTGGTTTCTTCAAAACTACACCTGATTTTCGATGATGAAAGAAGGGTGTGAGTCTTGCAAACTAAATGCTCGTACACTAGGAACACTGCATGACTGCTCGATGCTTATGACACTGATGTCACAAATAAATTAGAAGATCCCATGACTTGACAAAGATGAGGCGGCTAACGAAGTGTAGTAAATTGCCCTTAAAATGGACACATAGCATCGTCCAAAAGACCTCGGTTTTATCAAACGGGAGTATAGCCAATATAAGGCAGAAGATGAGAACCATATTCAGATGTCATAAAACCAATCGGTAATGTTGGCATGAGTAGCTAATGCCAGACGATCTGGCAATAAATCTGGGGGACTACATTTCATGGAAGAAAGGCCAAACGCTTAACTCAGTTTTAGTCTCCTATTCTACATTTTTCTCCTCTTACGACAAAGGATAAGCAGATATAAACCAATCATATACCCTTTGCTATACACGAGTATGCTATTCACTCCTAGGTTCCTTCGGAGAGAAACCGAAGGATCTTAATCTCCGGAATCGGCTTTGTTTAATTTGGCATTATAACACATCCCTTCCACGCCATCGGAATACTCAGTTAATTGGTTTCTGTTTGCTTTCTTTCAAAAAAATAAGGTTTACTCGTAGATACGGATACGGGTATGGGTATGGGTATAGGTATGGACATGGGTACGGGTACTATAACTTTATTTTATATACATACATATGGACATATCGTAGGAATATTTTTCTTCTGCACATTTTGGTACACAATTTCCGATTTTACGATCCAGGGAGGCAGTCAAATCATCGTAAAATATTGTTCGCCACATTTACGTAGATGAGTGTAATAGGACATGGAATTGTGGCATGAGGCAGGAGGATCTGTCCCAAGGTTAGTACATCATTGGTATACTCACATTTGTTTATACTAACCATGTTTATAGGGCTGCTGTAATTGCCATCACATCGCCAATGTACCACGACTAAGGTGTATGTTACGAAGGCTGCGTTCTGTTTTTTGTTTTCTTTTTCTCTCAATACTCGTCATTGTCGTCAGCACTCTGACGGATATAAAATGTTTATTTTGTCGTAAAGACATTGAATGATGTATACTCGTACATACGAGTATGATGGTAGAGAATTTAATTTAAAGCTCTTCCATCAGAACCAACTGCATGGGTTGTTATGTAGTTCGTCGTGCCTCCTGAAAATATCTGAGAAGTTCGCGAGTTCTGAGAACAAGTTGGTTGTCATAAACTTTGTACCACTTAAGCAGGCCGTCAATTTCGTCTTAGTGATACATCTGCAGGATATGAGTAGTACGTAGTTGGAAGGGCACGCCTGAAGGGTGCAAGCAGTTTCAGTTATAAAAAATCGAAAGTAAACAAGAAAGAGTCCATAACAAGTTTAGGCTTCAGTTAAGGTGTTGCTGATCGTTAAGGTTTTGAGTATTTATGGTGAAGAAAAAGGACTAACTCTCACGGAAATGGCGCGTAATCCAATCTCATTGAAGATAATTTTAGAATGTTCCCATATCTCTTGATATGGTACTTGTTTAGGTGATTTCCAGTAACATCTCTATCTACCCTGTCGAAAGGAAGATGCAGGACCATAAGTACCTATGTACATTGTACACATGTTCAATCTTCAAATGAACAATTTCATCAGTAATTATCGGAATGCTTGAGCGATTTCGGGAAGTCTACTCAAAGTTGGCCTCACAGTGAAGTGCTGCAAAGAAATGGTGGCAGCCACAGAGAACTGGACTTGATCTAGATTGATCTTGATCTTGATGTCACGCAATATTGCGGTAGTCAATTGGCAATTTTCCACTTGAGCTTTGCACTGAAGTTGGAGTGAGGAATCTTCCGGTATAAATTCGATAACATGGTTTTCTTTCAACATTTCCTAGGCATCGAAGCAGATTGAATATTTTGACTATCTGTTCCTTAGGATGAAGTTGTTGTAGTCCACGTTGAATAATTCGTTCTGCCTGAAAGGCGACTATTGTTTCTTCTCCCTCTTAAACAGTCTGCAGGGGTATTCCTTTCAAATTTTTAACAGCTGCTGCAACTTTACTATTACATTCGCATCCTTGTCCTTAACTTTGTATTGTATTTTTAAACTTGGCAAGTTTTTTTCACTTTCAGGTAGAACTTCTTAACATCAATTCTGCAGTAACACCTTTCCATAGCCTCGAACAAGCGCTTCTATTTGGTACTCGTATCTTTACATCATCGTTTATATATCAATGTATAAAAGAGCATGCAGTCACTTCTATCGCTGCATGAGCTAGTCGACACTTGCCCAATCAGGGGGTGTTCGGGTGAAACCTTACATTTCAGATGCAGCGTTTCTGATGGCTTGCTGGCCGTGTCTTCATTGGTCTTCTGTACTTGATGTCACATACGAGTACATACTTCCATAATTCTTTTGTCTGGGTTATCAAATCGCTCTTATATGGCACTGATACACGCTTCATATAGAGTTTTACCAAGTTGGCACAACCGCTAAAGTAAAGGCACAGTGCTATTGTCCATTCGCAGAAAATTCCATCGACATAATCCCCTTTTCGATAAATTGGAAAATCTTGGGAATTCCTCCATCGTACTTGCAAACTTCAAAGTGTTTGATTTTATTTGCACGGCCAAACTTAGAGCAAGGCTGAGCAAATGCAACAAAATAAATCCAAAAACATTGTCAAGACCATTCAGATTGGTTTGTCGAATCAAAGAGGATTCTTGGCGATGAAGAGACACTCCTGGTCTCTCTAAATGTAAATAAATAACCATCCTCTATCTATTAATAAATATGATGACTAGTGATGTAAGACAAAAAAGCTTGCTGGGCTGTCAGGACCTTGATCAATGTCAATTTTTTTATCGATGATTTCAGTAAATTTTCTTACATAGGACTGGCGCAGTAGAGTCCTATAATCATTCAGTCAAATGGTGGGGGATCACAATGGCTTACTCTGGGAGTTAGTCGCGCATTATTAGATGCATAATCTAAACTACATTCTACAAACTGACTTAAACACAAAATTTATCAAAACTGCTGTTTTTGACGGATCATCTCACGAAACGAACAAGTTCGAACGGGGTCCAAAAGAGTCACACTCTGAAAGACTACCGTATAGAGGGTAGGACGGTGAGTGCTGTCAAAGGCGAGAGTGTTAAGGTCGTACTCACCGTACAGATCGGCGAAATTGACACCTACTGAATGCAATCAGTTCTCAGCCGATGATTGTTACCAAAGTAAGACACCAATTAATCGACTTAAGGCTCTCTAACAAATATGCTCAGGAGATTATCTATTGAGAAGTACAGTGGCTTCCATGCTAGCCCAGAATCAGATGCGAGATCCGGGTCTTCTTGAAGAGGACGAATTCGCGAAAAACTAACTGGACAGGCTTTAATGAAAAGCACGGAAAGTCCGCCAATTTTCCGTCCTAACTCACAACACTTGGTGAAACCAGCAGACTTGTGAAACTCGTCACAAGGGGCAAATTATTAAGGCTGGAAACTGTCAGAAGTTCTAATGACACCTACATTGTGTCCAAAGCAGAGCTTCACTGCCCATAAAACCCGAACCGGCCTACAAGCAGCTTCTATCACTGAAGCTACAAGTGAGCTGAGGCCATCAAATAGGTTGTTGTTTCCTTTAACGGCTCCGAATGGCCATGCACCATTTACTAGCAACTCTAAGGAAAATCTTCAATGCTTACACACCAAACTCCTGGCGAACAGTAGGAGTAGCCTTGATTCTAAAAATTGAAATAGAGCTATCAGTCTGACTTCCTTTAATATGGAAAGAATGATCCAGCTTCATGTGCGAATTACTGCTTGCGAATGCATCCTTTTCCCAAAATGCAACAACGTCACGCAAAAGATTCTGCGAAGTTCTGTGGGCAGAATTGAAGGTGGGCAGAATTGAAGGCGTTTTATTGACGTTGAGCGTGGTTTCGACGGCACAACTTTTGACGGCATGTGTTTCTCGGTCAGACAACATGACGTAGACAACTCTTATTTGCGGATGCTGACTGTGGCCGATAACTTGATTGATATGGTGCATGTTGGTCGATTCTCTACTTAACGCACTGAATAGCTCTTATGTCTCTTATGCCGATGATGTAGCTACTCGTATTCTCTCGCTAAGACCATGACTAGGGAGTGTTCTCCCTAAAGCGCTGACAGTACTAGACTTGGTTCACTTGTAATAGATTTTCAGACAAACTCAGGTTGTTCTCTATACGACAGGAAGGAAGCCGGCTGATCTGACTTATCTACTCGTAATTCTTAAAGGGAGCAGCATTTTTCCGCCTAGGTATTTGGGTGTCTGTCTGAATAGCAAATTTCTTTGAACTAAACATGTCACGTCGAAAAGCTCCAAGGCGTCTTCACCAAGGAGGCTTTTCAGGATCTACACGGCTATGATAGGTAGAGCATTCATGAAAATATATTACATCACTGCTGCTTTTAGACTATAAATAACGGTCTATCTCAGCTGTATTGGGAGGTTTCCCTAGCACAGCTGGCTCTGCTCTAGATACACTGATGAGTCTCCCTTCCGTTGGTATTTATATCATGTGTCATCTTCCCTTTAAGAAGAAATGGCTTTCAGTGTAACACGCACACGCAATTTTCACCATCATCGTCTCAGTTGCCATTATGATTCTGTTTAACTAGAGATAAAACGCGAATTAATAATCACATTTATATGAAATTTTACATGAATGCACTAAAATGATAGTATTACTTGATAAATAAGTCAATTTATATATACAACCACAGCTTCACCCCGATACCGAGAATATGTTGAACGCCCCTCGTAGTTAGGGGTTCTATTGACAGTTGAACTTCATGTCAGCATAGTTGACAAGGCTTACCGACGTCTCTAAGAGCTCAGCGTTTTTCCTGACGTCCATCAGTTGGAAAGAATGTAGACTGCTTACTGGTATCGTAACGCGGCATTTCGTCGCCTGAGAATTATTTTGTTTCATACACCACTTTTGCCGTTTTTGAGTTAGGAACGGATTCTATGGTAATTTTATGCGGTCTTCTTAAGTCTGTGATTCGATTTGCTCTATGTCTTTCCAATCCCGAGATATCGAACATAGATTTTGTCCCATATCCACAAAAATCAACAGTTTGTGGAATTGTTTTGTGCTATAAACCATTTTCTGGCATTTGGGCATTTGGCATTGGTAGGTGAATTTTTTATAAGACTAACTTCAAGTTTAAAAAATTAAAAAAAATCCTATCACACAGTTTCGGAGTATCAAGTATGCAAACCTTTAAATGCGCTTTTCTCGAAAAAGTGCCAATGGCGTATGGAACAAACCAATTCTCGGGCGACGATTTGGTTTTTGCTAAACACTTAACCCCTTACCGTATTTTGTATGGTTTATATATGGTTTCTTTAATGTTTAAGCTTGTTTTCGGTATACGAGTACTTATCAATTTTTGTTTTGGTCAGCGATCACTTCTAATAAAACATGTATTTGTGCAACGGAATTCCGTTATTTTTGTCCTTGCAATGCACAACTTGTCAAACTATTCCAGAATTTGTGAAACGTTTAAAAATTAATAAAACTATTGAAAACAGTGAGTAAATTTTGAAAAAAATTTAATATATATTATTTGAACATTCAAGAACAAACAATTGTAATGGGTTTTGTGTGTGTGCTTTTTTCAACTTGATTTTTGATAGTTTTGTAAACTTGCCTCATTTGGCTTCGTATGCATTGCGCAAAAAACCCGGCCGTTCACATATGGCTTTATATGCATTCAAAGGTGCTTTCATTGTCTACAGAAATAAAACCTTCTAGCTTTTATGGGGGTTCCAAACTTGTTAATCCCATTCCTGGTGATGGATCCTTGAGTGATGATGAGCTGGTTCCAGAATCCGACCAAGAATATGAACCCCATTTTTCTCATCAAGTAGATAATGTAACCAATCCAGAAACTGACTCTTAAGGTGCGATCAGACAGTCATCCAAACTTGTCATCCGGATGACATCCTGACGTCACTATGACGTAGAATTTGTCCCAAAGTGGTCATCCCGTGTAATCGCCTGTCATCAGGCATGTCATTGAACGTGTCAACCGGATGACTTTTGATGATTTCTATGTCATCCAGATGACTGATTTGGTGTGATCGCTTGTCATCGCTATTGGGACTGGATGACCAAATATTTTTAACAGCGTGTCATCCATATGACAAGGTCCAATGCATGACATTACTTGATTTTCCTCATTGTCATCTCATCACAGCGGATGAGACGTTTGCATAATTGAAAAAGTTAAGTTAATTTGGTTTCTGTGTTATAAAAAATGAGTAACAACGACGGTGAAGCCGTCGAGGCTAGAAATAAAACACTCACGGTTTCAGGAAAAAAAAGGTGCAGAAAAATATTATTTTCCTGGGACCGTGAAACATTGCAGCTGTTCAAATAAATCCTGTCCTTTGGGATAGTGGGCGGAAGGATATAAAAATTGATTCCTGGAAACAGATGGCGGTCAATTTAAATATTGAGGGTGTTGACGTTGTCGAGGTGCGTCTTAAATGGCAATCACTTCGCAACCATTTTAAAGCCCATTTGGGCAAATTTCGAGCCAAAAAATCAGGCCAGGTGTCTTCCGGAGTCTTCCGAAGTGACACAATCGTTTCCATCGACGTCCACATTACAATTGATAGGTACTCGTTCTTCAATTGATCTGCTTTCACGTATGTATACATTCACACATTACTATATTCGTTTGTTGTTTTTCAGGAGGATGAGTACGATGATTGCTCAATTTTAAATGAGTTGACGCAGTTGTCAAACGCTGAACCGTCCCTCGAAGCTGTCCAAGCAACACCAGTGCCGACAAAAGGCAAAAGAGAGAAACAGCGAAAACACCGTCGTCAACAGCAACGCCATCACCATTGTTGTCCTCGAATTCCAATTTTGGTAGTTTTCGGAATTTGGCAGCTGAAGTGATGGGGAATATAGCACGCAGGCAAGATGATCGGCATGGTGTGTTCGGTGAACTGGTCGCATCACATTTGCGAAGACTTCCAGAAGGCGCCGCCTTCAATTTGGAGGGTCGAATCATGCAATTGATTTACTCTCAGCCGGCGCCTTCACGCACAAATGTCACCGACCCGAACACCATGACGGCTACTTCTATTCCGCCACAGCAGATTGACTCGACACCGAATCAGCAGCGGGCCGTCCATCGACCAATACCCCGCCGATTGGGATTACATCCTCCACTACCACATAATGAAATCCAAATAAGGGTGATTATTGGTTTTTATTTTTCTGCTATTCATTCCGTCTGAAGTCGTTGATTATTCTTCTATTATTACAGGAATCACATGATATATTGGAAGATGACGATTATCACTATGGCCAGGAGAGCAATGCTGTCGACATGAGTGAAAGCGATGTACAATAGTATACTAAGTGGTACTATACTACTTACATATGTGTACGTAAATGTAAAAATCTTTATTTTCAGGATGTGCATTCCTCGTCGGATTTTTTCTTTTTTTTGCAACACAATGAAAGTTATTTCATATCCACGTATTAGATGTAAATAAAAACACGATTTTAATGTAGCAAATTGTATTTTAGTAAATGACTGTTACATTAGTAAATTTAAACGTAAGTATACTGCCAAGACAATTCGCCTTCGCTGGTGAAATAATACATACATAGATTCTTTTTGTATTTGTTTTGCGTCTTTTGAGTTATCTCGCACTGGTTCAAGAGGATGCAATGTCGATGTAATTTGTTCGGAACGCCAATCACCCCGGGTGGTTACATTGCCCTCATCATCCACTTGGTCTAACGAATTATAACTTCTGAACCACTTATCCGATTAAGGAAAATCTTTCACTCTCAAGTTGCAATTTTCTTGTTCTACACAGTGGTGTATTTATATTTTTTGATGAGAGTCTTATTCTAGAAGTTGGATATCAGGTTCAGCATACACTACTTTAACCCCAAAAAACAAAAGATTAAAAAATTCATTTTACTGTTCTGCATGATAAGTATCACTTTTTGTTTTATTTTTTTTTTTCAAATATATTAAATAAACACTTCTCTTTTCATTGGTAATTACTTATTATGTTAATATTTAATATAAATTCGTATTTTACTATAAAAATATAAAAAAACTTCCTCCACAATTCTCCCACGCTTCTTGCCAATTTATTTGAATTTATTTTGAACAATCCTCGGCATTTATTGTTCAATTTTTTCGCAGTAAAACTAAAATACAAGTACTTACTTAATATTATGTTTTTTTCTTTTACAGTACTTTTTAATCACACAAACTTTTGTTTTACCTCCGCGTTTTTCTCTGACACTTTTTCGGTTGTTTTATTTTTATTTTACTGACTGACGTTTTCGTTTTTCGCAAACAACTAAATACTAGTTGTCATCAGTATTATCAGTGTCATCCGTGCCATTAGTGTCATCTCGTGTGATCGCTTGCCATCCAGACATGTCAACCGGATGACAAAGCAAGCACGTCATCCATTTTGGGATAAATGACACTCGGATGACCGAACGGATGACACTGTGTGATCGGGTGTCATCTAGCGGATGACACGCTCGCAGATGACATGCAGATGACAATCGAAATACAAAAGTTCTCTGACGTCAGCATGTCATCCGGATGACAAGTTTGGATGATCGTCTGATCGTAACTTCAAAGTTCTGATGACAATGAAATTAATGTTATACAGCCTCAAATATCATCAAGAGCCAAAAAGGGAGAATTAAAGAAAAAAAAAAACAACATTAGTTGGAAAACACCAAAATGGAAGCCTTTGAGACAAAAAACTTTGAATTCAAAGGAAACGCTAACCTTCCAGATGAAATACCATAAAGCTTTTAGATACGCCGGAGGAAGTTTTTAAATTCATTTTCACTGACGATTTAATAAGTACTCGTATGATCGTTGAGCAACCAAACTTTAAGTCTCTTCAAGACAATATCAATAAGCCGGCAAGCATCACGATAAATGAAATTGAACAATTCATTGGCATTGTCATTTTTATGTCTTGTGTGAAATTACCATCAACAAGAATGTATTGGGCGAAGCATGTTGGCCAGTCTCAAGTCTATAAAACCATGCCATGTAACAGATTTGAGGTTATAAAGAAAAACTTACACTTTAATAACAATGAACACTTCAAGCCTTGTGGAACAGATGGTCATGATAAACTTTTTAAAGTCAGACCTCTTTTAGATAAAATTCGAAAGCGTTTGTTATTGATGCCCAAAGAAGAATATTTGTCGGTGGATGAGCAAATAATTCCAACCAAATGCCGTCATGAACTGAAGCAATATAACCCAGAAAAACCTCATCAATGGGGCTATAAAAATCAGGTTTTAAGTGGCATTTCGGGCTTCAGTTATGATTTTGACATTTTTGCGTGCACCTGATCTTGGTGTCAGTTCAAACGTTGTAACCAGACTCATTTCTACTGTAGGGGAAAGTCATGTACCTTGGAACGATTGTACCTCGGAACGATTGCTGTTTTTTTAATTTTTATCTTATTCTAAGAAAAAGGTTCCACAACGTCTGAAGGGCATTCATGTTGCAGCTTGTTTCGTTCTGTCATCATACTCGGTTAGCGACGGACGTGCAAAAAAACAAGAAAATCCGGTTTTCGCACACTAAAAGTTTTTTTTCAACCATTTTTGGGAAACGTGTAGTACAGCTGAGAGCAGCTGGAATCGAATTATTGCGCTTTTAGTGAATAAGGCATAGTATTGTGTTGGTGAATAAGAAACGGTAAGCCCGATTTTGTGCGAATTTAAAAGATTAAAGTGATTAAAGAAGAAATATCGATGTTTTGTACCTTGGAACGGCACTTGAATTGTACCTTGGACCGTTCCAAGGTACAATCACATTACTAAAAACAAAATGAGATTTTATTTCGCCATGACTCATCTACGTTTTTGTTTTCATTGCCGCAGTCTGAATATGCCTCGCAGCAAGGAAGGTGTTAAAAGAACTCCTTTGGATGAAAATGCCTTACACTAAGCTATCAACGATGTTCTCTACAATAAGGAAACAATCGGCAGAGCTGCAAAAGACCACGGTATTTCCAAAACAACTTTGTTTCGTCATCTTCAAATGCATCGGAAATCTGGCGATGCAACGTTCAAATACCATTCAGAAATTGCACACAAAAAAGTGCTTAATGATGAAGAAGAACTTGCCTTGGTTGAATACCTTACCACAGCAGCAAAGCTGCAGTATGGATTATCGAAAATTGATACAACCAAATTGGCCTTTAGTTTTGCAAAAGCAAATGGAAAAATTCTTCCGGAGTCGTGGATAAAGAACGAAGCATCTGGCAAAGAGTGGATGATTGGCTTTCTTAAACGGCACCAAACTTTATCACTCAGAAAGCCAGAGTCGACCAGTCTTTCCAGATCAACCAGTTTTAACCGCTGCAATGTGGGACAATTTTTTACCAATTTGGAAGATTGCTATTCCCGTTTTAAATTTTACCCAAGTAGAATTTACAATCTTGACGAAACTGGAAATTCAACGGTTCACGTCCCACCGAAAGTTTTAGCTGCCAAAGGTGAAAAACAAATAGGAAGCATGACCTCGGGAGAAAGAGGAATAAATGTCACTATGATCGCGGCTATTAATGCAATAGGAAATCATGTTCCGCCGATGTTGATATTCCCCAGAGTTCATTTCAAGGAACATATGCTTAAGGGTGCTCCAGCAGGGTGTATTGGTGGTGCTAATCCTTCCGGCTGGTCAAACGAGCAACTGTTTATTGAGTTCTTCGTACATTTTATAGCACATTCAAAGCCAACACCAGATGAAAAAGTTTTGCTTATAATGGACAACCATGATAGCCACATATCTCTGCAGGCCATTGATCTTGCCAGAAAACATGGAGTTGTTCTTTTGACTCTGCCGCCGCATACTTCCCACAAAATGCAGCCTCTGGATAGAACGGTATTTGGACCGTATAAAACTTACTACAACAAAGCCGCAAGTGAATGGATGCTCAACAACCCAGGAAAACCAATGTCAATTTACAATGTAGCACAAATTATCGGCCAGGCTTATCCGAAAGCATTCAATCAGCAAAACATCGTTAAAGGATTTGAAGTAACAGGAATATATCCCTTCAATCACGATATTTTCAACGAAGATGAATTCCTTAGTAGCTTCGTAACGGATCGACCATGTCCTGAAAAACCAGCTGCTATGCCCACCGAAAATGCAAATGACCTTATAATTGCAGATGAACAAAGACCAGGAACATCCACAGGGACCTCTGCAGTATTGGTTCCTTCGATAAATTTCGTATCACCAGAGCAAATAAGGCCATTTCCAAAAGCTGCACCAAGAAAGGATCCTATTGCACGTGGAAGAAAGAGGGGAAGAACTAGGATTCTTACGGACACTCCTGACAAGGAAGAAATTACTACAGGAAGCTCGAAAGTCAAGACCACTAAAAAGCCAAATTCAGCGAAGAAAAAAGTTTTGAACGAGTCCTCAGACGATGATGAAACTTTTGAGCTGCCGGTGATTCCACGAATTCCTAAATTCAGACATGCGAAAGCAAACACCACGCCAATAGAAAATAGGAGCGACGAGGACTTCAGCGGTGATGATGATATGACCATCGAAGAAATTTTCCAGTTAGCAAGAGGCAAGAAGGTTTAAGAACGAAATTTTCTTGTGTAAGTCAACCTGAATTTCTACCATTTATTTTTACTAATTTTTTATTTTTTGTTGTTTTGTTTTTAACTTAATTTTAAATAATAAAGCTGGAGTTATGTTTGTTTTCTAAAGATCTGAGACTTTTATCTCAACCGTACCCAAGGTACACACCCCCTTGTTCCAAGGTACACTACCTAAGTGTACCTTGGAACGATGGCAAACTTAATTAATTTTAATGTTTTACTTAAAAACTATGCACTTCAACAATAAGTTCAAACCTTTTTTAGGGAGATAATATGTTTTTTTTGCTGCGTGAATTCTTTTTTTTTAGCACAGGTTAAGAAGTAAAAGAGAAAAATGCTAGATTATTGAAATCGTTCCGAGGTACACGACCTTCCCCTACCCAAAATTCAAAATTATAAGATTTGTTTTGATAATTGGTTTAATAGTCCGATGCTTCAAGTTTATTTGTTTAAAAATGGATTGTTACCGTTGGGAAGACTAAGACTTAACCGTGTGCCGAACTTGAAAATGCCTACTGAGAAGGAATTGAAAAATAAAAACAAGGCCGCGGAAACATGGCAGAAAAAAGAGCGATCATAGATGGTGTTAAACTAAGCTTAGTGTCATGGTATGATGATAAGGTTGTAAATACCATATGCTCTCAGCTTATGTTGGAAGTGAACCTAAGACAACAAAAAAATTATATTCTCGGCGAGAAAAAAAAAATACATGGATGTAACATCTCCTAAAGCTGTAGATGTTTATAACAAGCATATGGGAGGTGTAGATCTACTGGATTCCATGCTTGGCTATTGCTCGTATAATCGTAGAATCCACTTACGTTCCCGCCCATGGTACAAACGATTATTTTTCCACTTTATAGATGTGAGCCTTGTAAATGCTTGGGTACTATGGCATAAAAACATGCCGTTGTTTCCTTTCAAACTTGCAGTTTCTGAACATTTACGTAAAACAGGAAAGGTTTTAAGTGTGGCCAGAGAACGTGGGCGTCCAGCCGTAACCCCGACCTTCAGAACTCCAACGAATCGAGCAGCTATTCCATGCAACTTGTCGAATTCACCTGTACCCAACAAAATGTCTCGAAACACTCCATACAGGCATCAAGACTTACCTCAATAACGCCAACTGTGCGAAAATTGTTACAAATTTCGATCTTTTACACAATGCCAAAGTATTTTTATGCTTCAATGAGAAACGAAATTGTTTTAAAGATTTTCACAAGACTTAATTTCGTTTCTGATCTTTACATCATACATAATATTCCTTTTTTTATTTTCTATTATAAACTAATTACTTTTGGCTAATAAAAGAAATTTTCACAAAAAAAAAAATTTTCCCTTCACTTTCATAATTCGTGCAAGAAGGGGTTAAGTGTTCTAGACATAAGAAACACAACACCAACGTTTGCTGTGAGAGTGATGAAGATGCCGCGGATCACCTTCTCTGTGAACATCCCGCCTACGCTGGCATCAGGCTGTAGGTACTCGACGCTGATATGGTAGACGATACTCTGTCGCTGCAGTTATGTCAGGAACTTCCTTTCCAAAATATTTGCATCAATTCAATTGCAGTTTCAGTTTTCAATGCATTTTATTTACTTATTCATTAACTCTTACATACTAACAAAAAATGCTTAAATGCTAGCTTACAATTACTTAACAATCTTATACTAACTCACTGGCCCCACACAGGCACTCTAAGCTACTCTAAATTCTTATAACTATGTCTTTCGACTTTATTTACATTTTACTTAGAACTATTTATGTTGAATACTTAAGGCTAAGAAAAAATATTTGTTAACAAAAACTTAGCATATGGACATAATTTTTTATTTTTTATAGAAACTTAATATCTAACTTAAAATAAACCTTAGCCTACCTAACCTAAATGCACAATACACACATAAACACACATAGACATTATACACAATCATATACATACATATATCAGTATACACTTTTGTATACACTGATATATGTATATGTTTCTTAAATGCTAACCTAAACCTATGTAAGCTGGCCATCGCTATTTACTGAGCAAATAGATTGGTCAGCTGTGCCTCATTAGTGAGGCTGGTCCATAATGGACGGAAACAACGACGAAACATCTTCTCCATCATTCAACCAGTAGTTGAGTCGCCTGTCCCCAACTGTCCGAGCGACATGGAAGATTAACGGCACCGCTGATCTATCCTGGATCAGACCTATCTGATCAAGGTAGAGGAATGCTTCCGGCGGAACGAAGCCGTCAGAGCGCACACTTTCGTGGTAAAGGTAAATGGGGTAGTAAGCCCCAGATATCAGGTTATTCGTCGAGGTAATTACTCTTGCAATGTGCCTTCGAGTCAGCTTAATTACGAAGTTGTCCACTCGTATCAGTGGACCTCATTAGGATAAAATTTGTTGTACTCCGACTCTGGTGTCCTGTACAAGCGAAAGCAAGCGCTAAGACAAGCTGGCTCGCACATTAAACCACACGGGACAACCAAATACCAGCATGTGCCTTATAAGGGCCATGTAGCAGATTACCTTTACCCTCGCATCGAGTTGGCTGCTATAAAACAGTCTCTTTGTAAGGGCAAAGGCGCCTTTAGCTCTGGCCAGAGCAGCATCTACATTTTTGTTAAAATAAAATACAGAAACTGATCTAGCCAGATTCCAAGGTATCTGACTAAATTTCGACAGGCAAGAGGCTGTCCGTGTTGTCCAATGATAGAGATCTTTCGCCAATTTTTTCTGGTATCCCTAGAGGCTCCAGACAACAGCGTCCTAAAGAGAATGGTTTCCGACTTCTGAAAGTTGATTTTCAACTTCCAGTCATCGCAAAATCGTCTTATCTTATCGAAGTCACGCTGCAAGAGAGTATTAATGACCTTGATTTTTGGACCTGTTCTGTACGCTATCAAATCGTCTGCGTACGCAATAGTATGTTGAAGTGAACTTATCAAATCGCTTGTATAAATGTTGAATAGGATCGGCGAATTGACCGCGCCTCGATGAAGACCATTTTTAATTTGAAATATTCCAACAGAAGTCACATCCCCATTCTTCACGATGAACTGTCTGTTGTGTAGCAAATTATAAAGAATGTACAAGAGTGGTTTATTGATCCCCAACCCAGTCAGCTTATAGAAAAGATCCTCTAACCATACGGTGTCGAAAGCCTTCTCCAAGTCAACAAGGCAGGCACCAGTGCATTGTTTTTTGTCTTTATTCCATTGGATATCGGACACCAGTTTAGACGCGGCATGTGAGATATCTGTCCCGCCTTAAAACCGAATTGATTATCCGGAACTATATGTTTGTCCTCAACCCACCTAGACAGAGCTCTATTGATTACTTTTTCAAACACCTTACTGATATTCGGAAGGAGACTTATCGAGCGGAGATTCGCCGGATTGGAAGTGTCCTTATCCCTTTTGGGGATCGCATGTACCACCGCCGTTTTCCAATGCGTTGGATAATGTGCATTATTCATTTCATTATTAAACAGGGTGGTGTAGATGTCCACCGCTTTTAGAGGAAGATGTCGAAGCACGATGTTCGGAATACCATCGGTCCCCACCGATTTCTTAGCCCTGATTGTGTCGAAGATCTCATGGAGTTCTGCCTTCGAAATGAACGGGGGTAGGCCACCCTCTCTGGCAATGACGTTATTTGCCATATTTTCGTCGCTAAACCGGGTGAAACCAGAGCCCTCGGGTCGCCAGTTCCCTATTTCATTTCAAATGCAGAATTCGTGCACCAAGACGCGACTGTCCAGGTCATGATTAGGGATAATGATATCAATAGCCTAGTATACTTCCTGGAAAGTCGCCCATATGGTCTCAACCTTCTCCTGCGGATCCTTGATCACAAAGAAGTCGTCATCGTCAGCGGCTTCATTTGGATCAATACCTGCTATTGTCAGTAACCGTTCGTTGTCTGTTGTCCGGGCTATTTTAAGACACTGAAAGTCGTTTTGATTTTTTCTCCGAAATAGTTTATTGATTTGCGGAAACATATTCGGGTTGCTGGTGATTACAGCCCGAACCTTGTTGTTCCAATATGAACTTACAGAAATTCTGTAATTCTCTTTTATTAACTTTTGCACATTTTTAATCGACGACTTCAGTGTCCTAATCTCCGGGTCTTGTCGGTCAGTTAACTGTCTGTACAAGTTTTTAAGTCTTGACAGAAGTCTACTTTTCTGTCGGTGCAGTGCGTCAATAGTAGGATTGCGGAACAGGTATTCGTTAGTCGTACGTCGATACCGCGGTATTGTAATGTCCATAGTTTGTTTAATTGTCTCGTCCATTTGTTTTAGGTAGTTGTCTATCTCCTCGTTTGACAAATTCCTATTGGACGGTGGGTGGAGCGTGTTCGAGGAGAGAGCTCTTTTCAAGGTTGCGGAGAAGCGTGTCCATCGAGTTTTACTGTAGTTGTAAGAATATCTTTGGACAAACTCCGCAATTTTGGTGCTAAAACCGTAATGGTCACTGTCATACACGAATGTGCGCAGATTGTTTAGCGTTTGTAAGTTCGTACCTGTCAGTCGTACGCGTTCGTCGTACAGCAAAATAAGACCCGCCTCTGGAAAATGACGGGTTATCCGTCGCTTTAAGACCGAGTGTGTACATGACATCGTGCTGACCCCACCAATCGAGTAGTAGGTTCCCTCTAGTATTTGGCAAATTATTTCCCCAATCTCTGTATCTAGCGTTGAAATCTCCGCCGATTATAAAATAATTCTAACCCCGATTCCAGCCTCAGAAGTCGAAAAAGCGTGTCGAGCTCTGTAATGAATAAAGTGGATTGAAAAGCCTCGGGTGCATAAACAGAGTCCAAGTATAGCCGCTTTCCACTGCGGAGCGGGATGTAAATGACTGCTTCCAACACCCGGAACCTGCGCAATACTTTCTTGTACACCCTGTGAAATTTTATACCTTCTTTAATGAAGATCGCGACACCGCCTCCACGTTTACATCTGGGCCGATTTCTTCTTCTAACAATATAATTATTGTACTCCAGTTTGTGCTTATCGGTTAGCTTGGTTTCGCTAGCGAAAAGCACATCAGGACTTTGGTCGTATTCTTTTCCATCGTATAACCTCATGTAGTGCCGTCTTTACTGATTTTCCTTTAAAGCAAGCGTGTTGAGAACCACATAGGTTGTGTTCGTTGAGTTTATGTAATAGTATATGTTGATCTGGAATTTCCCCAGTGGTTTTAACAGAAACGAGGAGAGACTTTGGAGAGGAGTGTGTTGGGGTGTGTAGGGTTTTGCACTTTGATTACTATGTGTGGGATTAAAATGGGTAATGGGTTAAAAAATGCGGTTTTTGAATAAAACACATCTTTTCGATTTTAGGGTTACAGCCAAGAGAGATCTTTATTATTTTCCGGAAATTACTTCCATATTCGACTTACAACTGTCATACAAAATATAAATGTACTAAATAACATATTTCCAATTCGTTACGTTACGTTTTCCTTGTTACATTAGATTAAATTCAATTAATTTAACTTAGATTTAACATAGATTACAATTTTTAATATTCAAATGAACTAATTATTTTAACTAAAAATATATGTATATTAGTTATACATTTTATTCACGAACAGAGTGGTTAGGTCTTTATGCTTTGGGAATGGAAACCACTTTTACTTCTTTTCAGTTGTTTGGGACGTAACCCAGCTTAAGACAACCGATAAAGATAATTTTAAGCCAAGGTATGATGTATGGAAGAGCGTGTGGTAATATGACCGGGACCATCTCGTGTGTTTTCGTCGATTTGTAATGGTTGAACGATTTGATCGTCCATGTTATTCTATTCATCAACATCCTTACAGCCCGAGAAGTGAATTTCCATGAGATTCCCTGCCGTTCTCTGTCCACACTTCACTGGAGTCTTTCAGATATCCCGGGTCTATTGCTGATTCGTTGGTACTTTCTATCGCTTCACAATAAACAGTCCAAGATTGTTTCATGGTCATAGAAGCTGGGTTCAGACCTATATTTGGTCCAATCCTCTTCACTTCTAGTGTGTTTGGCTTCTATATGAAGTTTTCTGACCTCTGTTCTGTGTCTTTCGCTTGTTCACCAAGGGGGTTTGGAGGACTTGCGATGACTACTCGTAGAGGTGGGACAGTTCATAATGAAGGCTTTCCTTAGATTTGAAGTTACGAGTACATGGAAAGGCGATCATTCATTGCTATGGCTCTTTCTATAGATGAAAAATACCCACTCCTTTACAGCGAGATCTTAGTTTTGCTTTGCTATTAGTTTCACAATGTTTGCAACTTCGTGAGTTACAGGAGAGGTCTCTAGCTGTGAAAATGGTCTTGTTGAGGAACCTCAGAGATAGTTCATTCCCGCAATCAACCACCTTAACCTCGTTTTGTCAGCCCGCTCCGTCAATAACGAATTCCCCCGGTCAGGTGGTTTCAACGTTGTCTATTATGCTCTTCAGTATGTGATCCTAGATCCCTTGTTTAATTTTACCAACGGTGTTTCGAATGGCTACCTGCTACCCCACGAGGGTGCTCTCGAAACTAATCGAGGGTTTTTTCCGTTTCGAACTGCTCCTGATATCAACTCCTGACCTATACCGTTTCGCTGATAGTCTCGAGGTGGACGGAAGGTTCAGTTTATTTGACCTGTCCTGTTCTTGGACCTTTTGAGGAGTTTTAGAGTTGGGTTTATCAGGCTGTACGACTTTTGTCTGTTTTTGATCCTTGGGATTCACCATCGTTTTCCCTTTGTCTTTTGCTTAAGACAAATCAAGTTCTGGAGCTTTATTCAGAAACCTTTAGGAAGTTTTTGCAATTTATTTTGCATCTAGCTGGTTTGCTTAGACTTTCTGAGTTAATTTCTCCACTAGAGTCACGTTCGAGTCCAACTCTAGCAGTTCTTCTTCAGTCTGGAAACCTATCTTGTCGGTTGCTTGAGAGGAAGAAATCTCCACCTTAGTATCGCCAAGTCTAAGGTTGTCGATCTTCAGAAGTTGCGCTTTCGGTTGTTGGTTGGTTTGATGGAAGAGTCTGAGTCTGTGTCTGGTTCCAGGTTCTGTTGTCTTGTCAGGTCAGGTCGGTTTTGTGTGGGTGATTTGCTTTTGCCATTTTTGTTATTAGTATCCGTATTTTTGTTGCTTTTGTTCTTTTTATTTTGTTTGTTCTTAGGTATTTGATTCTACCTGTAGTACGGTGGTAAGGATATGGGTGGATGGAATACGATAGACCTCGCTTGTGCATCCGAACTAACTTGCTCATGACTAGTTTTATACTCAGCCTTGCATTCTTGGGCACTGTCATTCATAGTCTTCAAGTCCGTCAACTTGAAATGTCTCTGGTATGGTAAAACGCTGCCAGCTTAGTCTCTACCATCCTCAACTTCCGACCATCGAGTCTGTCAAACATGTTCTGGTTTTAGATTTTGGTTGTTATTTTTAAGGAGCCAGAGAATCTTCCATTCAAGTCGCAAAGATCTTCGAGAAAATCGTGCTTTACGAAGCCTTTTTATTTTTGTTCTTCATAATGTGAGAGAAACAGAAGCAAGTTTGCTCCCTTTCTTAGAATTTGTGAGAGGCAACACTTTAAAATTGTCTACAAAATGAACCCATATTCAAGATGCAACTATCTAGGTCCTTTCATGATTTAATAATTGAATTCAAACCTTGTGGCTGTGTAAACTCATGATCAGTTTTTTACTAGCCATCTCTGGTGAAAAGATGATCATCGTACTACGATCCTTTACTTTATTATTTACAAAGTAATATGACGAGGTGATCATAATAAAGTAGTCAACCGAATTGATCATGCTGCGATCGACGCAAATCACTCCCACAGTGGAAGTCACCACCAAGTTCGAGCCAAGGTACGTCTACGGATAGCCACAACAACGAAGAAATAGTTTAGGATATTTAATGTTGAACGACTGAAATAGCAGCAAACCATGGGAACAGTTGCCGATCGCTTATCTCTCAACTTTATGTCAATAAGTTCGTCTATGAAGCGGTGCTACATACAGGAAGGAGCAAGTATGCCAAATGAATGGGACCAGAACATATGTCCAAACCACGGAAATGAGACTTTTTCTAAACAGCACCATGTATAAAGGCATCAGCGCAAGGTAAGCAGAAAGATATTGGAGAATGCTCGCTGCACCGTTCCGAGATTTCTGATGTCAAAAAAGGCTTTAAGTAAGGTGAGGCGCTATCATGTGTCTCCTTTTCGTCAAACATGAGGAAATTTTGCGAAACTCGCAAGTAAACACGAGGAACACAATCTTCCAAAAGCCTCTGGAACAACTCGCGTACGCTCCCAACATTGAAATCATCGGCAGGGCTTTCAAGGAATACTAGACGAAAACTTCATATAAGACCTTTATCAACCCAATCCTGTTCTTAGTCGCAGTAAATAGTAAACAGACATACTAGTAAATACTATGTGCTGTACATTGACATTGACCTGGTGAAGAAAACTCGAATAAGTCATCTGACTAACACATGTAGAGTGTTCGAATCCTATCTAAGAAGAAACCGCTATCAAAGGATACGAATCTCACTCTCCATTCTCAAGGCGACAAGTACTCGTATAGCCGAACCTCCGCTCAAAAAACACCAATCAGTCATGGTGCTGAAATCACTTTTACTGGATCACTCGCTCCCATTCTAATGCTTCTTATTGGTTAGCATTACTCGCACATGCGACTACATACTTGAATTTATTTTTTTCTAAAATACCAGAAATGCTCTCAGAAAGTCATCACTCAACGTCCGACAAGCGTAATTTGCCATTTTGATAAATAATCACGCGTCCCTATGCGATCCGACATTCGACACTGAATTTCTTCATTTTACCAATAAATTATATGCCAGTCCTGTGGCACTGCTCGCATCAATAAAAACCAAGAAACAAACATCATTTCCCCAGTGTCGTTATCTATTAACAGCGATTTTCTTAATTACTCCAACACAATCCAATAAATGTCAGCAAACCGACCGAAAACATCTCCATTATCCGAAAATGATTGTCCATTAATCGGTGACAAAGGGAATACCTAGAAGCAAATCAACTGCCGACTAACGGCAAACATCTTCAAGAGACAATTTTCAAATTGCTCACCATGAATCTTCCTAGTCCGAGCTATGGATTCCGGACCCCGATGTGATGCTGCTCCATCCATAAAAATGATCAATTTAAACTGACTTCAAGAGATTGATGAGAATCGTTATCGGGCACACACGGATGTGGGCACTTAAAAATATCCACACGGCCGGCAATTACAACATATCGTAAAAGTTCATCAACAGGTGCCCCATTTGGTTCTTTTGGGATTCGGATTCGAATTGGGATTTTGTATCTTTTCCAATTGTATCTTAAGTTAATGACTTGGAGATGAAGATGATCGTACGGAGCAGATACAGAATGACTAATTTGTACAAAAGACAGATGGTCTGTGGTTGAAATGCGATAGATCAAAATTTGTGACATTTACCGATCAATTAGATGGATGGGGGCATTTTAGAAAGTATGCAGATCAAAGAGGACAACTCTGAGTATTTGTCGTTCGAACTGTAGAAAAAGATCTTAAATTGAAGGCATCTCTAAGCCACTAATTGCCACGCGACTTCCCAATTAAATCCGAGATCAGGATCACTTGGAGTTCAAATGCCAACTGAAATTCAGAATGGAAGTTCCACGACTCCTCAGCGCCGTTTATTGTTGTAACTTCTGGGGCGAATGACCTTCAAATTATTGAAACTCTCACAATCGAAAGGGGGTATAATACAATTTATTTTTGCCTTCAAATTCCACGAGTGCTCGTCACATGCGTATTCATGCAAATCGGATCAGAGGTTGAACGTAAATAATTTTTGCTATCCAATTTCTGACGACAATAAATTATTTATTGACGGTAGTTAAATGTTAAATTTTATGACCCAGCATTTGGCAGGAAGTTACAGGGAAACTCCCTCAATCAAACATCCTTTGGGCAATATTGTGTAACTCGAATGTATGTATCCTGTCAGTTGAGACATAAAATTTAGAGAATTCTACAAGTACTCGTGCGCTTATATGACACTTGAGTTGACAATTGCGTTTTTTCCTTCTTTTTTTTTCTCAAATTGAGTCATTAGCCTTGGTATTGATGTTATGTGTAGGATAAAGGTAAATTATCAATAAAAAGTTGTGTGCTCGGGCACAAAGACTCAATAAAGATCGACATATTTTTAATGCAAAGATACTCATAATAAAAGAGTCCAAAAATGTCAGAGACATAAACTCGCCATACGTACTTACAAATTTATTAATTTATTCGAATTTGTAAGAGCCTTGAACCTAGTGGGCAGAAAGGGATTACAATTTTTTCATATGTGAAGGACTAGGTACTTTGAGGTACTTGACATGTTTAGAATAGCACGACAATCTGCTTCCATGTGGTTGACAATAAAGAGCACTGATACTAGATACAATTTAGAAGACAATACTCCCCTAAAGACCATCCCATGGCCGGATGAGTTGACTGCAGGGAATCTGCGAAATATAGTCCTACTGGCCATATTCTAAATGAGTTAAATGTGAGCATCTACTCGTAATTGCAATTGAATTGATCAGTCGTTCGCGAATCTCTGGTGAGAATATGTAGACGTCTTTCAGCTCTTCGTAAAGTAAACAAAAATAATAATTCAGTGTATAAATATAATCAGTTGGAGTTTCCAGCGGTTAGCGGCGCCAGTCAACAAATCGTGGGACACGGGTTCGAATCCCGGTTGAAACTTGGAACTTTTTTTCTTTTTCTTTTTTTTTTCCTCAAATTGTTTGCACATAATATTATCAAAACCAACAAGCAATAGGAAAAAAAAATAAAAAAAATCACGTGATGGATGGTGGAGAGCGCTCCGCTCTTCCCATAACGGTAGTTGCCAAAGGCAACAATAGTGTTGCGGGTGCCGTGGCGAAAGCCATTAAAAGGCGGAAGATTTTAAAAACCACTCCTACAAAGATGAAAATGGGTGCTGCTTTAGCAGCAGACACAGTACAAACCAGACAACAAATGAAAAAACATTCGTCGATGTACATTTCTGATGAGTATTATAAGGGAGGCAACAACAACTTTGCCTCTCTAGCAGCATCCGAGTCTGAAGATGAGGATGAAGAATTAAAAGACCTCACGAGCAGCATACAAAAACTGAATGAGGAAGTGCTTGCTATTAAGCAAAGACAAACTGCACGCAGGCAGAGGGAGCAACTGGAAGTAGAAAACTCCCAGAAACAGAAACAACAAAACCAGCAGCAGCAGAAACAACAACTGCAACAGCAGCAGAAACAGCAACAGCTGAAAAAACAGCAGCAGCAGCAGCAACAACAACAACAACAACAACAACAACAACAACAACAACAACAACAACAACAACAACAACAACAACAACAACAACAACAACAGCAGCAGCAGCAACAACAAAAGCAACAGCAGCAGCAGCAGCAGAAGAAGAAGAAGAAGGATAAGGTGCCTTCGATCAACACCTATAAACTAGAGGTAAATGCAACCAAGGACCTGTGTAAGTTGGTCATTGGTAATAATTTTAACATAAAGAGATTGGGGAACGATCGCCATGCCATCCACAGTAATACAGTGGAGGGCTACGCGAAAGTTAAAGAGCTCCTAAGGAAACGACGACCGAGCACTACTCATTCACACCGAAGTGTGAAAAGCGGCAATCAATGCTGCTGAAGGGGTTGGAACCGTCTTCTGATCCTGAGGAGATCCTAGCACTGCTCAAAGAGAAGGAGTGCGAAGGACTCAAGTTTGTGGGGGTAAAGCCATTTACCACAGCTAGAGCTAGGCGGGAGAAACGGAGTCTGCCGTTCTTCTTGGTGCAGCTCAGTCCCGAAAGCCGTCTGGATAGTCTAAGGAGTATCAATGTCCTAGACTACCAGGTGGTTCACTGGGAAAAACTAAAAAGGAGCGAAGGCGTTATACAATGCCTTCGCTGCCAGAGGTTCGGGCACGCCGCGTCAAACTGCCAAATGCAGCCTCGATGCGTGAAGTGCGCTAAGAACCACAGTTCCGAAGAATGTCCTCTGGGTGTTGACGGAGCATCAGATAGGTCGCAGCTCTCGTGCGTGTTATGTGGAAATGTGGGACACATCGCAAACTATCGGGGTTGCCTAAGTTCGCTGACATTAAGAAAGCAAAACTGGCTCGGCAGCAGAAGGTGGAGGTCAAACGTTCACCTGTCAGGTTTCAAACACCAGCCGTCATGTCTCAAATTTCCTACTCGCAAATGGCGTCAGGTAGGGGGGCTACGGTACAGCAAGCGACTGTTGCTTCTCCGGCGCCAATGCTGAGAACAATGGAAGCTGCACCTAACATTCTGGCCATCTTGCTCGCAATCCAAGGGCAGATGGCTCAGCTGCAAAAGCAGGTTCAAGAACAGGCCAAGCGGGTGGTCCAGATCTACGCGCTGCTGCCGGGCCTAACGCAACACATGTCGTAATGGGTACGCGCATGGTGGAGCAAACTTTGAAGGTCCTTGCGGTGAATGTTAATTCACTGATTCGGATCGAACGAAGAGCCGCGATGTTTAAATTGCTACAAGACCAAACTCCTGATGTGCTTTTCGCTAGCGAAACCAAGCTAACCGATAAGCACAAACTGGAGTACAATAATTATATTGTTAGAAGAAGAAACCGGCCCAGATCCAAACGTGGAGGCGGTGTCGCGATCTTCATTAAAGAGGGTATAAAATTTCACAGAGTGTACAAGGGCGTGTTGCGCAGGTTCCGGGTGTTGGAGGCAGTCGTCGTTTACATCCCGCTCCGCAGTGGAAAGCGGCTGTACTTGGCCTCTGTATATGCACCTGAGGCTTCACAATCCACTCTATTCATTACAGAGCTCGACACGCTTTTTCGACTTCTGAGGCTGGAATCGGGGGAGAATTATTTTATAATCGGCGGGGATTTCAGATTAGAGATTGGGGAAATAATTTGCCAAATACTAGAGGGAACCTACTACTCGATTGGTGGGCTCAGCACGATGTCATGTACACACTCGGTCTTAAAGCGACGGATAACCCGTCGTTTCCCAGAGGCGGATCTTATTTGGATCTACTGCTGTACGACGAACGTATACGACTGACAGGTACGAATTTACAAACGCTAAACTGTCTGCCCACATTCGTGTATGACAGCGACCATTGCGGTTTTAGCACCGAAATTACAGTTCCCAACGAAATTGCGGAATTGGAGGAGTTTGTCCAAAGATATTCTTACAACTACAGTAAAACTCGATGGACACGCTTCTCAGCAACCTTGACAAGAGCGCTCTCCTCGAACACGCTCCACCCACCGTCCAATAGGAATTTGTCAAACGATGAGATCGACAAATACATAAAACGAATGGACAAGACAATTAAACAAACTATGGACGCTACAATACCGCGGTATCGACGTACGACTAATGAAGATCTGTTCCGCAATCCTACTATTGACGCACTGCACCGACAGAAGAGTAGACTTCTGTCAAGACTCAAAAACTTGTACAGACAGTTAACTGACCGACAAGACCCGGAGATTAGGACACTGAAGTCGTCGATTAAAAATGTGCAAAAGTTAATAAAAGAGAATTACAGAATTTCTGTAAGTTTGTATTGGAACAACAAGGTTCGGGCTGTAATCACCAGCAACCCGAATATGTTTTCGCAAATCAATAAACTATTTCGGAGAAAAAATCAAAACGACCTTCAGTGTCTTAAAATAGCCCGGACAACAGACAACGAACGGTTACTGACAATACCAGGTATTGATCCAAATGAAGCCGCTGACGATGACGACTTCTTTGTGGTCGAGGATCCACAGTAGAAGGTTGAGGCCATAGGGGCGACTTTCCAGGAAAGAAAGAAAGGCCGCTGATATAGCGTTTTCCAGTAAAACTTGAAGTACAATCAAAACATTTATGAATGGAACTCGACTTCGTTCATATGGCCACCGCGCGCACGTTTGCAGCGGTCGATTCTTTGGACCCAATTTTCAACGACTCGGCCACAAATTTCGGCCGAAGCGGCCGCTATTTCGCGTTCAATGTTGACTCTGAGCTCTTCCAACGTCATCGGCGTGTTGGCATAAACCAATGACTTAACGTAGCCCCACAGAAAATAGTCAAGCGGCGTTAAATCGCACGAACGAGGCAGCCAATCGACTGGCCCATTTCTTGAGATAACACGCTCACCATACTTACTCTTCAATAAATCGATTGTAGTGTGTGCTGTGTGGCTGTTGAAACCACATGTCATCCAAGTCCATATCTTCCAATTCGGGCCAAACATAATCGGTGATCATGGCGCGATAACACTGATCATTCACAGTAACGTGACGATCGTTATCGTCGACGAAAAAATATGGCCACAACAAACACTTATTTTTTGTGGATGAAGTGGTGATTCATGAAGCACATGTGGATTTTCACCCCAACAATAACGCATATTTTGCTTATTGACGAACCCATTGAGCCAAAAATGAGCTTCCTCACTGAAGATGATTTTGCGATGAAATTCATCATCTTGGCGCATCTTCTCCAGAACCCAATCGCTTCAAATGGTCCATCGGCTTCAATTCTTGAGTCAGCTTGATCTTGTATGGGTGTAAACCAAGATCCTTACGCAAAATACGCCATAATGTGGTCTGAGCGATGCCCAATTCTTGAGAACGACGTGGAATTGACTGATTTGGATCGTTTGCTACGGACGCCTGAACATCAGCGATATTTTCGACACTTCGATCAACCCGTTGTCTCACTGACACGGCAACATCACACAACGAATATGTAGACTCAAAGTTTTGCACTAAACTTGTTATTGCCTCTCTACTAGGGCGAGAATTACGACCGAAAATTGGAGTTAACGCTCTTAAAATTGCAGTCACCGACTCCGAATTTCGGTAGAAAATTTTTATAATTTGCAGACGTTGCTCGTTCGTCTACTTTATCACGATGAAAATGTTGAGTTTACTGAATAAATTGACAGTGACAGTTTGATGATTAGTGAAAGAGTGCGTTCACAAATTAAATTCAAAGTTGTCAAGTCCCTATTGGAAAACCCTTTACCATTAGCTCTAATTATGACCTGGACAGTCGCGTCTTGGTGCACGAATTGTGCATTCGAAATGAAATAGGGAACTGGCGATCCGAGGGCTCTGGTTTCACCCGGTTCTCCGACGGAAAATTGGCAAATAATGTCATTGCCAGAGAGGGCGACCTACCCCCGTTAATTTCGAAGGAAGGACTCCATGAGATCTTCGACACAATCAGAGTTAAGAAATCAGTGGGGACCGATGGTATTCCGAATATCGTGCTTCGACATCTTCCTCTAGAACCGGTGGACATTTACACCACCCTGTTTAATAATGCAATGAATAATGCACATTATCCAGCGCATTGGAAAACGGCGGTGGTTCAACCTATCCCCAAAAAGGCGAAGGATATATCCAATCCGGCGAATCTCCGGTCGATAAGTCTCCTTCCGAATATCAGTAAGGTTTTTGGAAGAGTAATCAATAGAGCTCTTTCTAGGTGGGTTGAGGACAAACATATAGTTCCGGATAATCAATTCGGTTTTAAGGCGGGATATAATATCTCACATGCCGCGTCTGAACTGGTGTCCGATATGCATTGAAATAAAGGCAAAAAACAATGCACTGGTGCCTGCCTTGTTGACTTGGAGAAGGCCTTCGACACCGTATGGTTAGAGGGTCGTTTTTATAAGCTAACTGGGTTGGGGAGCAGTAAACCACTCTTGTACATTCTTTTTAATATGCTACACAACAGACAATTCATCGTGAAAAATGGTGATGTGACTTCTCTACTACAGAGACGTCGCACACGGCAGTGTTTTTTTTTTTTTTTTTTGGTTGCGCCAATGGATGTGGTAATCTTCATAGATGCGGTAGCCCGTGCCACCAACATGCACGATTCGCAACACCCGAATGTTCGATGCCAGGAGTGCGCCTACGTACTAATCCACACCCTTACGACCTTCAACCACTCTTCCCGCGGGACTGCCGTTAGGTATTACTTCGCGGGGCTGATTAGCAATTATGCTCTATTCTACGAGGCCGCCTCTTGAGCTCTTCTTAGGGCTTCTGCTCTTCGCAGCGCGTGCTGTACGCGTACTATAAATGAGCAGATCTCCATCCACTTGTCCTCTGACTGCGTCATGTGACTAATGAGATTTTCTGGACTTGGCAGATTTACACTTTCTTCTGCAAAGCGTCTGCAGTAGAACACTGTATGCAACGCATCCTCTTCCTCATTTTGGCATTCTGGGCACTGCGGCGAACTATCGTGTCCAAATCTGTGGAGGTATTTCCGGTAACCGCCGTGCCCAGACAGGAACTGTGTGATATGGTAGTTACAGTTCCCCCATGATCTCTTTGTCCATGTTTCTATGATGGGAATAAGCTTGTACGTCCACCTGCCTTTTGTGGAACGGTCCCACCTGGTTTGCCACAGCATTGCGGATGCTGCCTTTTCTTCTTCCTTGACCCTCTTTGCCTCTTGCCGGTTCGATGATCGCCTAAGATACACCCTCTTCATCTCATCCGCGAGGATGTCTATTGGGATCATTCCAGCTAAAACACAGGCTGCATCATAGGAGATTGTACAGAATCCGCTGATCACTCTGATTGCACAGAGCCTGTGAGCTGATACTAACTCTCTCCTACACTCGTTTGTCACCAGCGCACCCGCCATATAGCAGCAGCGTATAGAAGTACTGAGCTGACCACTCTGGTCAGCAAGATCCTTCGGGCGTATCCAGGTCCGCCGATGTTCGGTAGCATTCGGGCGAGTGCCGCCTGCATCAGCGATGCTTTCTTAGTAGCGTACTCGACGTGGGGTTTAAAGCGCAGCCGATTGTCGATCATGACTCCAAGGTACCTTAAGGATTCTTTGGATCTAATTGTCTGGTTTCCGACGCGGAAGTTCGCGTATTCCGCCGCCTTGCGACTGGTTATTAGTACAGCTTCAGTCTTGTGTGCAGCTACTTCCTGACCCGTAGACTCCAGCCATTCCTTTATCTTTGAAACTGCCTCGTCTGTGGCAGACTCCACCTCGTGGATGTGCTTGGCTACTGTAACCACTGCTATGTCGTCAGCGAAGCCAATAACCTTGACTCCCTCAGGCAGGGTTAGTCGCAGAACTCCGTCGTACATTATATTCCACAGGAGAGGTCCAAGGACCGACCCTTGTGGGACTCCCGCGGAAACACTGTAGTGCTTAGCACCATCGTCCGTATGGTACTTTAATCTCCTGTTACTGAAGTAGTCCGTGACTATCCTCAAGAGGTAGTATGGTGTATCCATCCTGGCCAAGGATCTCCTAATAAACGACCAGTTCGCCGAGTTGAACGCGTTTTTGACGTCGAGCGTTACTACTGCGCAGTATTTTTTTGTCCCCCATTTCCATCTTTTCCCTTGTATTGCTTCAGTTGCTGTATCTACTACCGCCTTTATTGCATCGATGGTAGAACGAGATTTTCTGAAGCCGTACTGGTGATCTGACAGCGCTCCGTTTTCCTCCGCCACCGCCAGCAGTCTGTTGTATATAATACGCTCTAGGATCTTACCTAGAGTATCAAGCAGACATATTGGGCGATACGATGATGGTTCTCCGGGTGGCTTATTGCCCTTTTGAAGCAGCACTAGGTGTTGTAGCTTCCATGGCGTAGGGAATATCCCCTCCTCTAGACACCTTTGCATCGTCGCTAAGAAGATGTCCGGTCTCGTCTTGACGGCCATCTTTAATGCCTTATTCGGTATGCCATCTGGTCCAGGTGCTTTGGTGTCTCCAATTTTTTTGCAAGCAGCAAAAAGTTCTTCCGACGTGATGGCGGGATATCTTCCATATTGGTCTCCCTTGTGATGGTGACCATAGTAGTTGGTCTATGCGGGAATAGGTGCTCTACTATAGTCCTTAGCATTGCAGGGCAGGTTAGTTGTGGGGACCTGTTGCCTCTGAGCTTCTTCATCACCACCCTATACGCTAAGCCCCAGGGATCTAGGTTAGCCTCGTCGCAGAGCTGTCTAAAACTCCTTGACTTACTCTTTTTAATGGCACTTTCCAGTTCCCCTCTCGCCAGTTTAAAGTTGGTTAGTCGTTCTTGGAAATCTTCTCTTCCTCTGGATCTCTGAGATCTTCGTCGTGCTTGTAGACACTTCGTTCTGAGCTGTTTAATCTCGTCGGTCCACCAGTAGCAAGGCTCGCCTCTTTTACTGACAGATCTTCTGGGCATTGATGCGTCGCACGCTTAGGTGATGGTCTGGATTAGCTGATGAGAAAGGGCTTCAGCCGATCCATTGTTCATTGTTGCGCTGGTGTTTAGTATTTCCTTGAACATATCTTTGTCAAGCAGCGTGTCCTTCCACTTTGGCCCTGTTAGAGTGGGGCACAGTCTGCGTTTCTCTTTGCCGACATTGAATAAGATAGCCTGGTGATCGCTATGGGTATATTCTTCACTGACTCGCCATTTGGTTTTCCGCAGGAGTGAGTTGCTCATGTATGTGATGTCGATTATTGACCCTCTGCCTGCCTTTCGGAACGTTTCAGCTGCGCCATCGTTGGCCAGAGTTATATCCAGTCTTGCGAAGGATTCGAGGAGAACTCTCCCTCTTACGTCTGTGGTTTTACTTCCCCAATCGGTAGCCCAGGCGTTGAAATCCCCAGCAATAATAACTGGGTGTTTTCCTCGTGCGTCAGCTACAATGTCGTCCAACAGCTTCATATAATCCGCCAATGATAGACTGGGGGGTGCATAGCAGCTATAAAAATGTACACCATTTATCTTAGCAGATACGAAGTGGTCTCCCCGATGGCCGACTGACTGTAGGGCATAATTCCCGCAGGTCCATATCGCGGCCTTTTTTGTGTTATCATCTATCCAGCTGCTTCCGTCTATGGGTTTATACGGTTCGCTTATTAGGCCTACGTCGATTCTTTTCTCCCTTACTGTTTGCGCCAGAAGGTCCTGCGCGGCTGCGCAGTGGTTTAGATTTATCTGGACACAATTTATCATATTAATTTGGCCAGTGCCTTCTTGAGTACCGGGCACTTGCTGCTACCAGCCACGTGTCCAGCGTTTTCTGGCGTAACCATCTTACACCAGAAGCATAATGCGTCCACTTTGCATTCTTTGGCTATGTGACCTTCTTCTCCACAGTTTCTGCACAGCTTGGATCGGTCATGCTCGCTCTTGCACTGGCGCGCCGTATGGCCAAACTCCAGACACCTGAAGCATTTGGTGAGGGTCTTTCGAACGCGAATACGGCAATTTACCCATCCGACTTTGATTTTACCGGATTCCAGCAATTTGTTCGCCATCTCTGCTGCTAGGCCCACTGTCGCGATCTGCGTGCCACCGTAGCCCTTCCTAAGACTGAGCACATTTCCTTCGACAACTCCAATGTTGTACTGCGCTTTGATTGCATCGCAGATGTCACTTCTGGTGGTGACTTCGTCAAGGTCTTTGATTTCAATCGTGGATCTCTGCACTAAAGTGCGGATTTCCGCTTCTGCGCCAAGATTTTCGCCGATTTTACTCCTGAATTCTTCGGTTCTGTCACCAGATTCGCGCAACTGGAACAACAGGTCTCCTTTCTGGGTTCTCCTAATCTTTGTAACCGCTTCACCCAGGTTATGGAGTTTGGGGTCCCCTTTGACCCTGCGAAGTATTTCGGCATATGAAAGTTCACCCTTGCTTGCCACCACGATTGCGTCAGGTCGCGTTTTTTCGCGCGCGGGCTTTCTTGGCTTCTTTTTGGGAACTTTCAACCAGGCGCTGTCGTCGCCCTTGGACAGTTCTTTGCTCGCCGTCCTAGCGGTTATTTGATCATTTGCGGCCTGCTCATTCACTGTCGATTTGGCGGGCTTCTTGGGATGGGCCTTCTTTCTCTTTCCGGCATTGCTTTGATTTTGGGGTACCACTTTGCCACGTGATGCCTTCTTCGCTTCGACTAAGGGCGGTGACTTCGGCGGGCGTTTCGAGCTCGGCGACTCTATAGGCTCTAGCCTTCGTTTGGGCCCCGAAATCACCTTAAGCCATGGGGATGTTTGGGACGTGTTTTCTTTGCTGATAACTTTCTTGGGCTTGCTATCACGCATCTCATTCGCCGAGAGCTCATAGAGCGTTTTGATGCTTTCTATTGCATCCCGCATTGGTTGGTGAATTGATCGCCTTTTACCATCCTCCAGCATTTCCACTAGGGCTTTTATTTGTTCCCCTAATTTGTGAAACACGGAGGGCTGGTTATTCGGATCCAGCACCATCCACGCATTTCTTTGAGGCGCCGCTTCTCCATCAGGACTCCTCTGGGGCGATGGCGGCTGTCTAGCCGGAGATCTTCTCACCATCGAGCTCTTCCGGAATGGGTTCTCTCCGTTCATCTCATTCTCCTGGTTTTGTTGATTTTGATGTTGTTTATTTGTGTTCATTTTTGTTGGGTCCCCACTCAAAGCCGCTGTCAATGCTCGGGTGTGTAGTCACCTAGCGATCCCATGGTTATCTATGCACGCAGTGAGGCCATGCAAGGGTTGACACAGACCCTTATGGGGTTATGTGCCAGAGCCGGATCGGTGCTAACCAGGAATGTTACATCTGGACCTACACCACCAACTTAATGGCGACGAAACATTGAACGTACTTTGAGGCCTGCCAGGGTTTTAACGGGACGGGGGCGTTCACAGCATTAGCCTGAAAGCCATTTCAACAGGATTTCACTCCTGCTTACTCAGGTAACAGAATACTGCAAACGTCAGCCCATATGTCAATCATTCTAGAGATTTGATTCCAGTATACCATAATTACGACCTTACTGGGCTCAGTCGTAATGCCTAAAAGGCAGTGTTGAAATTGAAGTGTCCACTGGTAGGTACCAGTGGAGCTATGGTTTCCCACGGTGCACGGCAGTGTGGATCTATGTGTGTGCATGTGTGTATTGTGCATGTAGGTTAGGTAGACTACGGTTTATTTTAAGTTAGATATAAAGTTTTTATAAAAAATAAACAAATTTCCATATGCTAAGTTTTGTTAATAAATTTTTTTTCTTAGCCTTAAGTATATAAAATAAATAGTTATAAGTGAAATGTAAATCTTTGGATCATCTTTTAACGAAGCCAAGTGATGAGTTTGCTTTAGTAATTATCTCATCAATATGCGAGCGGAAATTAAGCTCCCTGTCGCATAATATGCCATGGTCGCGGATAGACTGAACAAGGGATGTAGGTTGGCCGTGGAGAAGGTAAATTCCGAGAGCAGATAACGTGAGAAGGTAATCGATTGATGGCCAAGAAAGGGGCTGATGGGATAGACCTGAAGCAAACACTATAAAAACGATTATCCAGGTAAGAAGATATCTATTTTAGCAAAATGGTTTCAAAGCCCAGGATGGTCAATTTGAACAGGATTAGTTTATGAGATATCTTGTCAAAAGCCTTACTGAAATCAGTTATTATCACGTCAACTTCTTTACCACTTTCTAAGGCTAAGAGAACAGAGGACATGAATTCGACGAGGTTTGTGGTAGTTGACATACCTTTCAGAAAGCCGTGTTGATTAGGGGAAATAAGAGATTTGCACTGGAGGCTTAAGGCTTCGTAGAAAATGCTTTCGAGGAGTTTGGGTATATGTGTGTATCCTGTATCGGTGTTATGAAAGAAGACTTCCATATCTGTGGAAATTCACCTTGAGAGAAAGTGTTGAGGAACACTTTTTAAGAAATATGGATAGAAGGCCGTCTGGGCCGGGTAAGTATTCATCTTTAAGTTGTCGTAATTTATTTTCTGTTGCTGTATGATCAAAAATTTGAGAAATAGAGGGGCCAATGGCGAAGTTAAGTAGGTATTTGAAATAAGAGGGATCCGGTACGAAGGAATTATCGGCAAAAGATTGCTTAAGAAAAATAGCAAAACAATTTATGGGGTCAGTGGTGCCTACCCATATAGTTGGAGACTCCACTAACTTGGCATAAGCTAGAGTGTGTAAGCTCATCCAAGAAGGGACATTCTTTACTCGAGTCAGGGAGTATTCATCATCAGATTGAGTCCAATGTAGTTTGGGTAGATTCAAATCGTCGAATACGATGATATCATCGAGAGGATCAGATAAGTTAATTGTTTGAATAATTTCAATTCGATAGGTTGCGCCGGTAAGATTTAAAAACACATAACGTACAGGGACCTGCAGGGGAGTGTTATCTTTATTGAAACGTAGTCAAGCTTAGAAGAAGTAGAAACAGCGATTGGAGAAAAGTTTAGGTCATTGTAGACGGCCAATAGGACACCTCGAAACATTGAAACTAGGGGCGGAATAATTCTTGGTTCTTTATATCGCGAATTAGATTAGTTTCGGGCAGAGCGTAGACCTCAAAAGGGAAAGCGTGAGATTGCTGCAAGACAGAACCGGTTTTAGATAGCAATCCTCTTACGTTTTGATAGTAGAAGGTAAGAGGAAGGTTATTTCGAGAGTGCATAGGAGTGCATGATTGAAACACTGGCAATGGTAGCACGTTAGAGACGAAAATTTCGTGGAACTTAATATATAAGTTCCTCAGATTTGTAAGGTCAGTAGGAAAACCTTCTTGCTATGTGGAGACCATGACGCTTGTTTTAGTTTTTCCCTCATAACAAACTGTATATTCTCGTACGTCTTTTTTCTCTAAGCCTAGAAAGTGCATGACGACATTCTGTTGTGTTAAAAGTTTGTTGAGTTATTTTAAGTGCGGGAACCAGAAGGGTGTCAAAAATAGGGCTAGTGGACGAAGATGTTCAGGGCGAAGCAGCGGTAATTGAACGGGCATTAGACATTTCGGATGAGGGATTTATAATATGGAAACTAATGAAATTGGGATATTTAGCTCCGGTTTTGAGATCGAAATTTGGGAAATAATTAGGGAGAGGCGTGTGTGTTTGGAGATGAATGCTGGGAATTTGAGTTGTAGGGGTTAAGTCGAAAGAGATATGTTGACGCGGGGGCTTGGTTTGGCACCCCAGATAGAATAGAGGGAGTCGGTGTGTGGGTGGGAGGCTTAAAATTAGGAAAATTTTTAGTTTTAAGGCTCCAATTGGAGCTGGGTTTGAGGGAAATGGATCTTGGAAGTGGATCTTGGCAAATTGGATTTTCTTGCTAACTAATTAGCCGGTTTAGGTACGAGTATGATGGTCTGCTTGAGTTTATCCTGCTTCTTGGTCCTATTTTCCAATCATTTGTAGACACGCATCTATCCAAGATTGAAATTGTTACTGGCTGGATTATGTAATAACCATTCGTATTTGGCTGGTAGATTGAGCTTGAAGCTGCGCTTGCTTTTATGGTGTTGAAGGTATAGTATAAGATATCGTGCCAGGCGTGGCAAAGTCCACTCCTTCGAGATTCCGAAAAAATGTAGTACTTGTCAGGCAGAAATATTTGCCATTCGTAAAGCTGCGCAGACTCATGGAACTTAATCTCTCAGAGGTCCCTATTGCTGTTTGCAGTCAAGCAGCCATAAAAGCATAAGCTGTAAGTATAGTCTGTGTTGTGGTCTCTTGTGACCGCACAAACTTGTTTTATTAGAAATAAAATATCAATAAATATATTGTTGTGAGTTATCTATTATGATGACACAATTATCCAGGCATATACTCGTATCTATTGATTGGTCGTCGTGTCCGTTGGGTTCGACGTGGGATAGATGGTAAAGCTGCTACTATATTGTTTGGTGAAGTCTTAACGTTGGGGGAGTTAACCCTGTCTGGCGGTGGCGGAACTACTTCACAAGGTGTTGTATCACATTCATACACATCCAACGCCATATTCCATGGTTTTCCGACTCCAGGTTTGGCAGTGATGTCTTCTATATAACGTATTCGAAGTTGATTGGCATGTGCACGAAGTAGTCTGCCACTCCGCAACAAAACATTGTATATGACCTTTCCAAAATGTTCAACAATTTGTCCTGGCTGCCACTGGAAGTTGTTACTATTAGTACTCGTATGTATATTCACATAAACTAAATCTTGAATGATCTCGATTTGGTAGCAAATTTTCGATTAAACTGTTCGGACATGGATGTTTGATTTTGATTTGTAGTCTCAACTTGGTTTTGGCAGTTTTCATTAAGCTTGGGCTTAATAAGATTCAAAGTGATGCGAATATTTCTACCAAACATGATTTCGGCTGGAGGCTTTGAATTTGGTGTGTTTCGGTTGATTGAAGAAACGTTTGAAGATTTTGAGTGATTGTTCCCTCTGTGTTTAACTTCAGCTGCGAACGTTTGAAGGTGTCCACAAATCGTTCGGCTTGTCCATTAGACATCGGGTTGTACGGACTGGAGCAAAGATGTTTGATACCATTCTTTGCCATGTACTGTTGAAACTGCGAGCTCTTAAACTGCGTCCAGTTGTCTGAAACGATCGTTTTTGGTAGTCCAATTCGGGAGAATATCTCGCTGAGAATTTCTATGGTACGCTGAGTAGTGATAGATTTTGTTGCAACTATTTCCGGCCATTTAGAAAAAGCGTCCACTAGAACCAGAAAATAATTACTCTCGACTGGTCCAGTGTAATCCAGATGGTGTGGGCCATGGCTGAAGCAATGTTTTTGTTGGCATCTTGGCTGCTGTCGCACAATTGCTGCAATTTTGGACCAGTGTTTTGATGTCGGTGTCTATGTTTGGCCAATAAACAAAACTTCTGGCTATAGATTTTGTTCTTTCGATGCCTTGATGGCCACGATGGAGTTGTTTGAGAACTCTGCTTCTATACAGTTTTGGAATGACGACTCGTTGGCCAAACATGAGACATCCGTCGATGATGCTGATATCTTCTCTGCGGTGGAAAAATGCCTTTAACTCGTTGTTTTCTTTGATTTCGCTCGGCCAGCCAGTAGCCACAAAATGAAATATTCGGCGCAGCGTATTGTCCTTCGCCGATTCAACTTTAACCATTTGGTGAGTAACTGGCAGATTTCCGAGATTGTCTGTAAGAATTTGTTTAACCTGCTGTTCAATTTTGATTGATGCAATAACAAAATCCTCCGCCACTTGGATAATTTTATCAATGAGCCGTGACAGCACATCTGCATATCCAAAGCTACTGGTTGAAATAAAGCTGATGTCAAAATCGTATGCCAATAACTTGACTGCTCAGCGTTGTAGACGGTTTGCTTGATGAACGGTTATTCCTGTCTTTTTCCCAAAAATGGCAAGAAGTGGTTTATGGTCTGTGTGGAGTTTGAACTTTCGACCAAAAACCATTTTGTGGAATTTAGTCACTGCAAAGACAAGGGCGAGACCCTCCTTTTCAATCTGACTAAATGCTTTTTCTGTTGGTGTGAGCGATCGCGATGCATAACAGATTGCTTTGATGGTTCCATCAGGATATTCATGCAAAATACATGCACCTAGGCCATAGTTGGAGGCATCTGCTGCAACGATGATATTTTGCTTAGGATCGTAATTAGCTAGGAGCAGGTCAGATGAGAGAATCTTTTTCAGGTTGAGAAAACTATTGTGGTGGTCTTCTGTCCATATCCACCGTGTATTTGCCTTTAATAACTCATCCAATGGGCCTCTGTGTTAGCGCATGTCGTTCACAAATTTGCCATAAAAGTTTATAGCACCAAGAAAATACCTAAGTCCTGACACGTTTGTTGCCTCTGGCATGTTGTTGATGCCCAATATGCGTTCAGGATCACGATGAAGTCCGTGTTGGTTAATGACGTACCCAAGGTATTTGACTTCGTTGACAAAAAACTTGCATTTAGCAAATTTAACCTTAAATCCATAGTCCTGGATACGACACAGAACCTCATGCAAATTCCTAGTGTGTTCCTCCAAGTCTGTTCCGGATACAAAGATGTCATCAATATATGATGCTGCGCCTGACAGTCCAGCAAGCATTTGGTCCATGACTTGTTGATAAATTGACGGGAACGTTTTCACACCGAACACCATTCGGTTGTATCGGAAGAGACCCATGTGTGTGTTGATAGTGAGTAGATGCTTTGACTCTTCGTCCACTTCAATTTGCAAGAAAGCGTCTGATAAGTCTATATGACGAAAGAATCGAGCATTTGCCAGTCTTGCGAAAATATCCTCTGGCAAGGGAAGAGGATACTGATGATTTTCGAGCACATTGTTGAGACCAGTGGAAAAGTCTGCACAAATGCGCATTCGATTTCCTTATAACAACTATAGGGACAGCCCACTCCGAGTAGTTAATTGGCGAAATCACATTGGTGTCTTGTAGTCGCTGCAGTTCTGCTTCAACAAGATCTTTGACAGCATAAACGACTGGTCGCTTTGGTCGGAAAACTGGTTGGATGTTTGGCTTTGCCACCAGATGTGCTTTTGTTTTGCTACACAGGCCTAATGATTCGTTGAAAACGTCTGGAAAAGAAAGTTTTCAAAGTGAAATATTTTTTTGAATAGATTCATTAGAACTTTCCCGATTTTCTCTTGTGACTTGATTGCAGATTGCACTTATTGACACATCTTCGAGTTTTAATGCCTTAATCCAGTCGAGCCCCATAACATTTAAATTGTTGATTGGAGTGACATAACATGTCGAATATGCCTGTCGCGTTCTGAATTTTACATAGCAATCAAATTGAGCTGACAATGGTAATTTGCCGGTTGCACTTCTGGCTGTGTGTATAACTTTGTCGACAAGTGGAACATTAAAATTTTTGAAATTTTTCTCTGATATTATTGTAATGTCAGATGCTGTGTCCAACTGCAAGACGATATTTGTACCATTTATGTTGACGCTTATATACTTCCGCTCCGATGGATCAATTTTGTTGATGATGAAAATGCTTTTCAATTCTGGCCTGAATGTTTTGTTGTTGTTATAATTCATCTTTGCTCTCGATCTGTTGTGTTTTTCTGCTTCCTCCCCACATTGCAGTACCCTTCTTTATGGCCTATAGTGTTGCATTGCCCACATTTGTGTTTGGCATATGAGCAGTCGCGGGCGAAATACATGTTACCACAGAACCAGCATGGGGATTTCGGGATAGCTTTTGACTTGTTTATATTGTTGGTGGTATGTAGTCGGTTCACTAGTACATCAGATTTGGCATTGTCGATTAGTGCTGTGTCTGTTTTTAAATTGATTAAACGTTGACACTCTCTTGATAAAACATCTAACGTAATGTTAGAGCCTTCACTGTCCAACTTGGTCAACATTTTGGTACGAATCTCAATGTCAGATGTTGATTTCATTCCCATTACATATATCAAGCATTTGAATTAGTCTAGGGATAGATCTTTCAGCTTGAACTGTTCGCAATGTTTGTTCACTGCATATGTGATGAAATCGCAATGTGATTCTTTTGTGAGCTATAGACAGTTATATCTTAAATTGAACTGTGATGTTTGAGAGCCGAATAGCTGGGTGAGCTTTTGCACCGTTTCCTTGAACGTAAGGTCACGAGGGTGCTTTGGTAGAATGTAGTTGATGTATTTGCTGTGAACGGTGGAATTGAGTTTCCTTAATAAAAGCCTGACTTTGGCTGCATCGTCCAATTTTGAAGCATCGATTTCGAAAAGATCTTCGTAACGAGCATACCATGTGTCGAATGTGAGGTTATTTTCAATCTCAAAGCAACATTCCGTAATGTTTGATGCGAGTGCTTCCATGATGAATTCTGGGCTTTTGTTCTCACCTTTTACTTTTTTGCGGCCCGGGTCAATCCCGGACAGATTTATTAAGCAATTGCAAGCAAACATATACTTAAAACTAACATTTTCACTTAAAAACTAAAGGGTGGGAGCGGTTAAAGAAAATAAGGACGTGAGGCATAGGTGGAAATAAGTATGTTCTTGAGGGAGAGTTTGCTGAGATGGTAGTCGAAGAGAGGCAGTACATCGTTAACTTCGCGAAGCATCCTAGACATTGGCTCCAGGTGTCCGTAATTCGTTCTATGAAGATTGAGCCGGAAAAGTGGCACAGACCTAAGATTGCGGGGATTAGGTTAGGTTAGGTAAGAGTGGCTGTTGGAAATACCAACCCACTTAGGCCTATTGGCCCATTGTGATGCCACGTGGATCTATGATCTTCTTACTACTGGAACCAGTTTGAGCTTATAATAAAGCGTAGGAGACTGTTAACGTCTATTTTTTCTAGATCGTTTAGGTCGTTGTAGAAGAAAGCTCCTAGATGAAGCTTCCTTCTCTGAGAGAGAGCTGGGCATGTGCAGAGTAGGTGGGGGATTGTCTCCTCCTCTTCCTCGTCCATGCAGCTTCTACAGAAATCGTTAGTAAAAGCGCCAAGCCTTCTTGCATGCTTGCCTATGAGGCAGTGTCCGGTAATGACACCTATTATGGCGCTGAGATGTTTCCTATCTAAAAGGATCAGACACTTAGATCGACTCAGATCCAGCCTTGGCCAGATCTGTTTGGTCGCTAGACATGTTTGTCCAGCAGTCCACCTAAGGTCCGTTCTTTTATTGGCATCTAGCTTTAGTGTTAGTTTGCACGTAGCGATTGGTATACCTATACTACCTTTGTCCGGTAGGATAGGTAGAGTGGTTCCAATTTTGGCGAGTTCATCGGCTCTGCAGTTCCCTGGAATGTCTCTGTGGCCCGGCACCCAACAAAGGTGAATGTTGAACTGCTCTGCCATCTCCATGAGAGATGATCGGCATTCAAGGACAGTTTTAGAACACAATGAGACCGAGTCCAGGGACTTGATGGCGGCCTGACTATCCGAAAATATGCAGATATCCTTTGCAGATATCACGTTTTTCTTCAGCCAGGACAGAGCTTCTTTAATCGCCAAAATTTCCGCCTGGAACACGCTACAGTGATTTGGAAGGCGGAAAGAGAGGCTTAGGTTAAGCTTATCTGAGAAAACACCGCCACCAACTCCGCTGTCGGTTTTAGATCCATCTGTGTAGAGATGGATTGACTTGTCCTCCATGAAAGCATCCTCCTCCCAGAATGATCTAGAGGGGAAGCTTTCATGGAAGTTTTTGTCAAACCAAAGTTCAGGAATGGTGTAATCGGTGTTCTCTGTGAGGATTCCTAATGTATTAAGAATGTTGGCGTGGCCAAATGAATTATTTGTCCACTGTTTAGTCGCTTTAAGGCGAATAGCTGCAGTCGCAGCTACTTGCTTGCTAAAAATGTCGAGGGGTGTCAAGTGAAGCAGAATATCTAATGCCGCAGAGGGGGTAGACCGCAAGGCTCCGCTTGTGCATAGACATGCTGTTCTTTGGACTCTGCTTAATTTAATGCAGTTGACTGCATTTTCCAAGGCCGTCCACCAGACAACCACCCCGTAAGTGAGTATCGGTCTTATGACCGAGATGTATAGCCAGTGGGTTATGCGAGGTTGAAGGCCCCATTTCTTCCCAATGGCTTTCTTGCAGGAGAATAAAGCTATTGTAGCTTTATTGACTCTTTCTTGAATGTTAGGTTTCCAGTTTAGTTTCCTGTCAAAAATGAGACCCAGATATTTTGCTGTATCGGAGAAAGCTAAACTGATACCGTTTATTGAAGGAGGGTCTATGATTGGAATTTTATATTTCCTAGAAAAGAGGACAAGATCAGTTTTATGGGGGTTTATTCCCAATCCACAGCGATCTGCCCAGCAGGTTAATCTGTTAAGATTTACTTGGAGGAGTTCCTTAATGGTATTTAGATGTTTTCCTGAGACGGCTATGGCAACGTCATCCGCATAGGCAATCACTCTGCTACCACCCGCTTCCAGGTATATCAGTAGTTCGTTGACCACTAAGTTCCAGAGAAGGGGGGAGAGGACACCGCCTTGCGGCGTACCCCTACTGACATATCTTTTAGCAGAAGTCTCACCCAGTTTGGAGTTGATTATCCTGCTTGTTAGCATTAGATTAATCAGCTCCCCAAGTGAGCCGTCTACCTGCAGAGTTGACAGCGCAGTCGTGATTGCGGATGTGTTGACGTTGTTAAAGGCGCCCTCTATGTCGAGGAAAGCAACCATTGTGTACTCCTTATATTGTAGGGATCGTTCGATGTGGCTAGTCAGAGAGTGCAAAGCCGTTTCCACCGACTTTCCTTTACAGTAGGCATGTTGAGCCGTAGACAGAAGTCTTGGATCAACTTTAGCTCGAATATGGATATCAATCAGTCGTTCTAAAGTTTTCAGAAGGAATGACGATAGACTTATGGGTCTGAGGTCCTTTGGGACCACATGAGAACATTTTCCAGCTTTGGGAATGAATACTACATTGACTTCTCTCCATAACAGTGGAATGTGGATAAGTTCTACACAGCTCCTCATAATATTTTCCAACACTGGTAGAATAATATCTGAGGATCTCTGTAGCTCGGCAGGTATAATACCGTCCGGACCAGCAGACTTGTATGGTTTGAAGCTATGCAGCGCCCAGAGCAGTTTGTCTCTCGTAATCAGACTATGAATTTTGGTCACGGTTGCAGTAGGCTTGTTTGGGCTGCTACTGGCCGCGAGTTGGGAGCTACCTGGAAAGTGGGTGTCCAGAAGCAGGTTGAGTGATTCATCACTTGAGGTTGTCCAAGAGCCATCGGTTTTTTTCAAACAGCTGGGCATCATAGGATTTGTGGAGAGGATTTTTCTTAGCCGCGAAGCCTCAGAGGTTTCTGTAATTTTGTCGCAGAATGATCTCCAGGATTTTCGCTTTGCCTTCCTCAGTTCTTTTTTGTATAATTTGAGGGATTCTTTATATGAGTCCCAGTCGGTCACTTTTCTTGTGCTTTTTGCTGCGTTGAAAAGTTTTCTGCAGGTGTTTCTGAGCAGTCCTAGTGCCGATGTCCACCAATGTGGCTTTTTCTTGCCTCTTGGTTGAATAAGAGGGCAGGAAGCGGCCATAGCCTTATTGAGAGTCAGAGTAAATTCCCTGACTTTCATGTCGAGCTGATTGGTGTCACGCGGGGGACTTGATAGTTTAGAGGATATCGTTTCCGACAGTATTCCTCTATATTTTGTCCAATCAGTTTTCCGGTAGTTTCGGAAAGCTGGTTGGCTGGGGGGGAGCATCACTCAGACTGAATTGGATGTATCTATGGTCTGAAAAGGAGTGTTTAGACGATACCATCCAGTTTGTTAGCCTTTGGGTGATGCTGTCGGAGACAAGAGTAATATCTAATACTTCTTGTCGGTTTTTTGTTATGAAAGTGGGCTCATTGCCAATATTGCAAATTAAGAGGTTAGTACTTAAAATATAATCTAAAAGTGACTCACCTCTATCATTGATGTCGGTACTGCCCCATACCGTATGATGTGCGTTAGCGTCGCATCCGATTATGAGGCCAGTTTTTTGCCTTCCCGCTTCCAGTACCACCCTTTCTAGGTTATCACCAGGGAGAGGGCCCACTTGGTCGTGGCCAAGGTAAGCCGATGCCAGCCAGTAAGAGCCTTTGGCAGTTTCTAATCTGGCAACGGTTAGGTCGGTGTCACTGAGGTTGGGAAGTAGAAATACATTTAGGCTACGTTTCACTAATATACAAGTTCTAATCTTACCTTTGTCTCTTGTATAGAGCGGAACGTATGAGTGTGTCCTAAGTCCACGAACCACGCCTTCTGCAATCCATGGTTCCTGGATTAGAATAATGTCTTCTGCGCTTTTGGAAAGACGCAGAATGAGTGCGGCCGAAGCCTTTTTTGAGTGGTGGAGATTAATCTGGAGAAACCGTATCATTGCTACAGTCTTCCAGAGTCGCCTCCACCACGGTGTTGTTGAGGTCCTCCGATTCTGAAGATGTGCCCAAGAGCTCATCTTCTATCTCTGATCGTGTAGAACCTCTGATTGCTTCGTCATCGGTTTCCATTTCCGACAATGTGTCAGAAGAGGAGACCGACGGCTTGGTAGTCACCTCGGACAGATTGGAGTCGTCGCTATCCAATTCTGGAAAGGATATCGACGCTCCAAGATCCAAGGTTGTGATATCAGGTGTTAAAGGAGGAGGAGGATGCTTATCAGCATCCAGCTCATCCTTTTTGTACACCCTTAAGTGAATGGACTCGAATCCGAAACGAATCATGCCTTTCGTCTGCGCCAGAGGATTAAGGGATTCCTTATTGATCACAATTAACGCGCATCTATAAGAACCCCTTAGTTCCTCCAGTTTCGCGACTTTCCAGTCATGAGTCGGAAGAGTCGGGTTGCTGAGCCGGATGATTTCCAGGATATTTTCTGGAGAGGAGGGTTCGGCTGGAATCCAGGTACGAGTTCGAGGTCTACTAGGAATGTCTTCCTTAGATACGACCTCGAGTTTTGCACCTGGCCAAACCTCTCCTAAACCATCGATGGCCTTGGTGAAGAGATCGAGAGATCTCTGGTTGGAGCAAGCGATGAGCTTGACATGGCCTTGGTGCCAGCCAGCGTCGCTTGTGATAGGAGGTGGTCCTGGGTTCTCCCGCATGATGGCCAAGAAGTTGCTCGAGAGCTTCAACTTGACCAATTGCCACCGTTCCGGTGTAATGGAACCGTCGGTATCGCTTCTGTCGATCACCGCGATCACCAATGCGTCCTTTAGGACTTCATTATAAGACCTCATAGATCTGCTGTTGGATGGCCCAGGGGTTATGGAACTGTGTGTCTTGGGCCTCTTGGAAACCGGTGCGGTTTCCTCCAACGATCTTTGACGCTTAGAGGAGTCTTGTGACGTTTTGGGAGCAGTGGAAGCAGTGGGAAATCCGTCTTTTAGGATGTTTTTAGCCCACTCAACCTTGCTCTTTATTTCCGCACTTCTCTCCACCTCCGGAATGGATCCGAAGGTTTTGATGATGCGTGAAGCATTACGGCGTCTTATGTAGAGCGCCTTAGATGGAGCTTGCCGATGCGGCTGAGCTCCAGATTCCTCTTTGGAGGGAGGAGTTTTGGTAGCAGCAACAAGTCCGTGGCCTGCCACAAGCTTGCTGCTGCTGGGGGCGGGGGAAGTGATAGGATCATGGCTTGCCACAGTCTTAACACTCCCCGAAGGAGTTTTGGTAGCAGCAACAAGTCCGTGGCCTGCCACAAACTTGCTGCTGCTAGGGGTGGAGGAGGTGATAGGACCATGGCCTGCCACAGTCCTAACACTTCCTGAATTCTTATTTTTTTTTGGCTTGTCCCTTTTGCCTTTAGAGGATGGCGCACCATGGCCTGCCACAGTTTTGCCTCCTCTCGGCAATGCAGGAGCCTTGCCGGTAGTCGGTGTAGTCACCGTTCCACCGCCCGGTAATGGAGGAGTACCGGCCTCGGTTTTTGTTTTTTGGTTTTCCACTAATGGTCCCACGAGTAGCGGAGAAAGGAATGTCCATCTGTACAGAGATCCGCCATATACAGATAAGGCTAGCTAATCCGGAGGTCGCCAGGTATCCGGATACTCCGTTTGCGACTGAGCTATTTTTGGAGATACTGGGCCCTCAGCCAGGTTGATCTTCGGCACGGGTCGTATGACACCTTGATCCAGCCCAGGGGAATGATGGAGTGCTTTGGGAGTTGGGGAGGGGGGGGGGGGAGCATCCTTTGGTTTCAGGACTCGTCTGGAGAATTTCTTCTCGAGATTCATTGACCCTACTCAGCCTCTACAACTCGACAAGTTCGATGCTCGCGTTAGAAGAAGATTGCGGGGATTGGTGTTAAAAGAAATAATTTGAAGTAAGGAAGGACAGTCGATATTACCTACTAAAATTTGATGAATAAAGAGAATGTCGGCAACTTTTCGGCGTATAGAAAGGGGTTGTAAATTTATAAGTTTCAGCCGGTCAGTGTAAGGTGGTAAGTTTTGGCTATCATCCCAGGGAAGACCACGTAAAGCAAAGCGTAAAAACCTGCGTTGAACAGCTTCTATCCGGAGGATGTGAGTTCTGTAGTAGGGTGACCAAACTTGGCTGGCATATTCCAGAAGAGGCCTAACAAAGGTTATGTAAAGAGATTTGGTAACATAAGGATTGGAAAACTCCTTAGACCAGCGCTTGATAAAACCAAGGGCAGAGTTGGCTTTTTTTATTATACTATCAATGTGAGAACGGAAATTGAGTTCCTTGTCGCAGATAACACCTAAATCACGCAACTCATTCACTAAGGGAACAGGCAGATTAAAGATTAGATAGCAACGAGGTGAAGTAGGGAGGCGTTTACGGGTATATGTTATAGCCTGACACTTATTGACGTTAAGCTCAAGAAAATTCTTCTGACACCAAGTACAAAACCTGTCTAGATCTTGCTGCAGAAGTAGGCTGTCAGAGGAAGATGATATATATCTAAATATTTTCATATCATCTGCGTAAACAGATATGTATGAATTTTTAATGATACAAGCAACATCATTAATGGTCAGAATAAATAATAAGGGGCCAAGGTGGCTGTCTTGGGGTACACCAGAGGAGGCTTTAATTGGGTCAGAAACCATGGACCTAAATAGAACATAGTAAAGTCTTTCATTTAAATAGGATTGAACCCAAGTTATAAAGTTTATCTGGAAACCAAGAGCCTTTAATTTTAGAAGGATCATGAGCAATTCTATCAAAGGCTTTGCTGAAATCGGTGGCAATCACATCAACTTCATTTCCAGATTCCAGTGCACATAAAGTGCTTGATACGAATTCCGTTAAGTTGGTGGTCGTAGATCTGCCTTTGAAAAATCCGTGCTGGTTTTGGGAAACAATAGATTTACAATGGAAAAGCATTATGTCATAGATAATGCTCTCAAAAAGCTTAGGTATGCAGGACAACTTAGCAATTGGTCGATAGTTGGAAATATCGTCTTTTCTACCTTTTTTATGTAGGGGAATAATAAACGACCTTTTCCAGGTTGATGGAAATAACCCCTGGGTGATAGAAAGCTGAAAGAGAGCTGTAAGAGGTTGGGCTAGATGCATTTGACATTTCTTTAAAAATATAGGGGGAAGGTCATCAGGGCCAGCAGAATAATCATCTTTGAGTTTTATTATTTTATCTCTAACTTGCTCTAAAGTTATAGACACCGATTCCAAAGTTGTTTGTGGGCAGCTGTTTAAGTAGGAAAAGTAAGAATGGTCTGGCTCTTGGGAATGGATGGTGAACGCTTGGCCAAAAAAGATTGCGAAGAGATTTGCAATAATTTGGGGATCGCCCGAGGACCTATCAAGAAAATTTAGGGATGATGGATAGTTATCCGATTTGCTTTTAGTTTTGATGAACTGAAAGAATCTTTTGGGGTCGGAAATGAGTGTGTGGTCCATTCGGTTTAAATAGTTGTTATAGAGAGTTTGGCAAAGTACAGAGAAATTAATTTGGGCAGACTGGTAGTAGAAGAAATCGGTGTCGGAACGCGATTTTAAGTAAGAATACCAGAGCTTATTTCTCTTGTTACGAAGAGATCGCAGCTCTTTATTATACCAGGGTGGTGACGATGAGGGATTCCTTTTGGGTAAAAAAGGCACAGATTGGGAGAGAAATTTTAAAATTTCGGTATAAAAGGATGCAAGAGCATCGTTAACCGTAAGGTTAGGGTTATTGTAGAGAAAGTTAAAATTGACCATACTGAGGAGGTTGTTCAGCTTGGCGTAGTTAGCCCTATGAAAATTAAAACCATTGTCATATGTCAGCGTAAGAGAAAGGGGAGGGTGGTAACTATCCAACTTAGAAAGCAGGTGTTTACTTTCTAAAACGATGCAGTTATCTGTATCAGTGGCGAAGACTAGGTCGAGTTGTCTGCCGATGTTATTGGTGACACCACTTAATATAGACCAGAGTCAGCTATGCAGTCAATGAAAAGATTCTCTTTATCAGAGGTACATAGGATTTGTTGCAGTATAGTAGCACTGATCAGTCTGAGTCCATAGAAGTTTAGGTAGATTAAAATCACCTAAAAAAATAACAACGTCATTGGGATCAGCAGCATTAAAAATGCAGTCGATTGCATCAACAGCTAGCTGGTAACCTTGAATTGGTTGAGAGGGGCGAATATAACAGCAACAAATATATAGGTTGCGTTTGCATATAGGAATTCTAGCGCAAACGAATTCGAAGAATGCAGTGGACCATTTTTTAAAGGGTCTAGACTCCAGACGAGAGTGTATAGCTAGAAGTACACCACGGCCATATAAATTCTCCTCTTTATCTAGACCATCGTCACGGTGTAAATCGAAGTCTTGGGAAAATAATTCATTATTCTTAATATCAGGGGTGAGATTGGTTTCTGTGAGGGCAAAGATGTCGTAAGGCAGAATCTGCGAATTAAGATATATAGCAGAAATCTTAGTTCGTAATCCTCTTACGTTTTGATAATACAGGGACAGATATTTGGGAGGCTTCGGCAAAGAATTGAGTGGTGGGTTAGGAGCGATGGTAGTTTTTGAAACTAGACCGTGTTCTCTGGAGGTGTAGTATCCGTTTGGAGCTAACATGAGACGCGAAAGAAGAGAGATCATTAGCCACGTCATCAGGAGTCATATCTAACTGCTCATGAAAACGTATAAAAAGTTGCCGCAGATCATTATGATTAGTGGGGAGGCCTTCTTGCAGAATGGAAACCATTGCATTGGTTTTCGTTATACCGTCGATACAGACAGAGTCAGGCTTATCATGTAGGTAGGCGAGATATAAGCGAACATTATCATATAATCTGCGGTCTCTTAAACGAGAGAGAACATATCGGCCATCTTCCCCAGAATCGATAAGGTGCTTGGTTAACTTTGCCTTTGGAGGAAGAATGGGGTCTAAAAAAGAAGGTGGTGTGGTATTAGGGTGGGAGTCTAGCTTAGAACATGGGGAGGGATTTAAAATATGGGATCGAATAAAGTTGGGGTATGCCGTTTTTGTATGAGGGGAATGAGAAGATGTTGGGTTTTGTAAATGACTGGGAGGAGGATCTAGATTGAAAGATACGCGCTTAGGAATTGAGTTGGACGCGGTGGAAGAACGTTTTGTATATACGCGATTGGCAGTATGAATTGAAGGAGGAGTGAAGATAGGAAATGTCCCAACTTTAAAACTCCAATTTGTTTTTGTTAGGAGTTGGGTTTTTTTTGGAAGAGTTAGGCTTCGGTATAGGATTAGACTTAAAATTAACATTATTCTGTTTTTTAGATTTAGTGGATTTTGAGGTAAAGGTAGTATCCTTGCGATGTTTGTTGTTTCCTCTATTCGGTTTAATTCTTTCCATAGTTAATCCACCCAGATTGATGACGTCGGAAGCAGGGTTGATAAACATCCATTCATATTTTGACGGGATGCTTACCTTGAAGGTGTTGGTGGAGATCTTACGGCAGTTGCTGACATCTATTTTAAATTTAGATTTGAAGAGACTAGTTAGCCTGTTTCGATCGAGGAGAGTACCTCTTATTAAAAAGGCAACTGACTCAGCTTTGTTGAAATTGTTCAACTTTTTTATTCTCATGTTCCACTCCGAAAGTGTCCATAAGATTCCGAATCTTGAGATTGTGGGTTCAGGAGTTGGTGTAGTAGCATCGTTTACCGAAGAGGGTTGTGGTGGAGGAGAAGATGATCCAGGAGTTACTGGTGGTTCCATAATTGCAGATTCAAGCATCTCAGTGAGAAGCGAGGTGTTGTATGATGGAGTCGGTGGGGGCTGGGATTGCACCGGTATATCTTCGATTTTACTGGAAGTTATCCGGATGTGATCAGCAATTTCGATTAACAGCGCGCGTGATTCGGTTATCTCGTTGCTTAAATCGCTTATTTGGCACATGATGTTTATGAGCAACTGATCATTATTAGGCGGAGACGGAACGCTGCTTCTGGATGTGCTTTGAAGATGAAAATCGAGGGAAGACCGTAGAGAACTTAAAGAGTCTGTTATTGTGGGGATGTAAGATTTTATTATTGATTTAACACTATGGGATAGAAAATTTTTAGAATCTTCACTAAAGTCATGTTTGTCATTTCGTTTTATTAAGTCACTGTTTTGAGCCAACTGCATGGATAAGTTTCTAAATTGGGTCTTGTTATAGATTGCAGATTGCTCTAGTGAAATTGACAAATCTTCAACTGATTTAAGAAGGTCATCATATTTTGTAAATTGGTTTTGCATTGATTTCAAGGCATGATTGTTTTCTGCCGCAAAGTTACTGACCGAATCACTGAGACACTTAATAGCAAGTAATATGTGGGACGGAGTGATGTCCTTGCACTCATCACAATAAAACAAAAAGTTGTTTTTAAAATCTTTTAGGTACGCGATGGATCTTTTACTCAAGCCAATGCAAAGGGCATGGAATGACTTGCTACAAAGACCACTGCAGATCACCATAACAGCATTTAGGTCACTTGTTAGGGAGCAATTCACACTTCCACATAATTCAGACAAAATGACGATGATTGAGTTAGGGTAGGTCAGTTGAGAAATTTTAAAACACAAAAGGCGGTGAATGAGAATTGGGTTAGCTGTTAATTTCACTTTAATAAACAAATCGAGTCAGCAAAACACAACAAAAGGCGATGACCGAGAAATAGGTTGTGCGAATTATTGCAATTAGGCAGAAAAAAAATTTAATGGAAATACATTAGCAGAGCGAAATTTAAACACGTCTGAACTTAATGAATGAACAAATAGAAGTGCTGTCTGTATTGGATGTTGCCGCTGATTGCTGTGATAGCAGCTGTGAGACCAGCGCTTGCATTGCCAGATTGTCTCTGTGTTGCTGTTCCTGCATCTGCTGGAGCAACTTCATGAATGTTTCTTCCATGATGTGAGAATGAATTGATAAAGTTGATAGTGCCTAAAATCCTCGTCGCCACTGTTGTGGCCTCTTGTGATCGCACTTGTTTTAGTAGAAATAAAATATCAATAAATATATTGTAATATGTTTATTTTACGTGTTTTATTATACGTCTGGTTGGTACAAGAGTTCAAATTAAAAAGCAAGAAGAGAGAGAATCAAGTGTGAAAATAAGCAAGAATGAAAAATAATGTAAATGTCAAAATATGAATAATAATAATTATAGCGTTGCGAACAGTCTGCAAATCTAACCGAGTGGATATCTGCTGGGTACCTGGACACACAAAATTTAAAGGGAATGAGAAAGCGGAAGAACTAGGAAGAGAGGGTGCCTCTATCTACGGGGTTTCGGGAAACTCAGACATCCCAGAGAGTTGCGTCGCTGATTTAATGCCTAGCGCTGGATCAGATAGTGTCCAGTTTGATAATGACAAGCCAGCAAAATCCAAACAAATGACAGGAATTCTGCAGTAGCTGTCGCTCACTTTTCTTACAACTTTGTCTGCCTCTGTAGTTATTAGAATACAATCCCTCGGCAGTTACCACTTCTGAGATCTAAATTTGAGGTCTATGAACATCATCGGTCTTTATAAATTTATTACGAAATCCCTGTGGTTCCAGTAATAGTTTGGGCATCACCCCCCCCCCATACTCTCACAATAGCATCACAATGGACTTACAATTGGTCTAATGGGACCACTCTAGTCTAAATTATTTCAAATTCACCTTTAGAGTCAGGAATGTTGGGTGTCTCGTCGTTTCATCAGTTCTATCCACATCCCTAATTACGCTATTATGTGGCCTCTACATACTCGTATATTCCGCTTCACAGATGTGAGAAATCATTTATTTTCCAAGACTATGACTCCTATTATGCCAAGAAATTGTTAATAGTTGTCGCGTTTTTTAACCCTCGTTCATGTCCTACGTGTTACATGAAGTACTCTACTTACTTAGGGCTCCACAGCGGTCAGTAACAGTAAAATCCATTACAAATTGGAACTTCTGGATTTTTCCCATTTCGAACTTCTGTTTAGTATTCTAAAACCCCACACTGTTCTCTTGTTTAAATTTCCCAAAATTCAAACACTCGCAACATCCATTCTGTTCAATTTAACCGAAACCCTGAAAGCATATCCCACAGCACAGCACATCCCAGTCGCATTAGAATTGACAACCTCCACAATACAGTGTAACACTAAACCAAATTGCAAATGACAGAAACCATCTTCTATAAACCGCAAACAGGAGCAGTCTAACAGCTGATGAAATTCAAATATCGGTGTATAAAGTTAAACTGTGTGCACCACAAGCTCCCTCTTGTATCCTTAGACACGGATACACTATCACAATTTGCACACCGACCAGAAGAATAAGGAGAACAACCTCCATGTACCAGGGGTTGAAGTCCTTATAACTGCTTTGCATAATTTATAGAACAAGTGAAGAAGCTGGCAAAGAGATGTAAGATACATTCCAGATGGTTCGTTGTTAGCAAGCTCCATAGTTTCCGGATGATGGCTCCACTACTATGTCTTTGCCACTGAAAGTTGAATACGGATCCGGATAGGAGGTATTTTGTCGCAGTAAGTGAATACGATTTACGAGAATGATCTCGAAATGATTTTATGGAGTGTGCATTCTTTAGAAAATACATCAAGTGCAAGGGGAAATAAGGATAAAATCGAGTACACCTTTGCGAGGGTAGCAAAGTGACAGTTTAAAAATGTTTCAGTGCGTACGAGTGCTTATCGGTTGTTACCACAATAAAAAATCTCGGATTAGAAGGATATAAAGACATTTTTAGCGGCTTTTACTGCGACACTGAAGTGCATAAGAGATTGGATTAAGACTTTGTTAGCACTAGCAGAGTAGAGGAAGTGTGCAACTTAGTTCTTAGGGCCTTTGGTTTAGCTACATTTATATTATTTTGTGCCCTACTTTGACTTCAAGTTGTGGGCCATCTGGTGCAGCTTAAATATTTTGTATAACAATACTGAAATGTCATTAGCGTTATCAAGATGTTTTACATATGTTGTCAAATTTATCTCAGCCCCGAACAGATCTAGCCATATCACATCGTTGATTAAGGAATAGTAGTGGCAAGAGAATGCAACCTTGTGGTACTTCGTTGCGAACTTCAAATTCCTCTAACAACACCTTGCCGTTGTGCATGACATAGTATTTGCCGCTATCATAGGCAGCGAATAGTTTTTTTGGTACAATGCTCGCCATATATCACCTTGATTCAAGGCACCGAAGGCCTTTTCAAAATCGATGAACAACAGATGTATGGGAGATCTGTATTCCACGCAATCTTCAATGTTGATCTTCAAGTTAATGATGTAGTAGATACAAGGGGACCCAGCTCGATCAATTGATCTAGCTACAAGTAAAACAGCAGGGATAGACGCATATACCTCTCTAATTGCCACATTCCGTGAGGTTTCCCTTCTTGGGCAGCTTAACAAACATTCCCCTCTTCCTATCTTTGGGGACGGTTTACTAATAAGTGGTTGAAGTATGTCCACTGAAGTATTGGAAGTGTTCCGACGGGATGCCATCCATTTTTATCTACAGCGGCCTTGTGGCCGATGTTATTTCAACGTGACTGTGCGAATATGGGTATTTGTTGCTATCATAAGTTCAGCTGAACTTGGGTCCAATTCCCTGTTGGCTTGGTGGTCAAGCACTGCTGCAGAATGTTCCCATCTGGCAATCTAGTCATTTTACTAGATGTAGTTTGGATGGCACCGATTAGTATTAGGTCTCGTAGTAGTAGCATCTTCCGACAGGTGCTGGTTCTTTAAATAACGAGAATGAGCCTCTGCAGCCGAACATCTTGCAGCTCTGCTAATAAGCCCTACTTCACGCCTCCCCGTGGCGCCATGTGGGAATCTCACCGGAGATGGCGAAGTGAAGGGGAAAAATGGCGAGTTTCCTGCGCCATAAATCAGGATTAGTGTCGGCAAAACAAAACAAGACCTTATCCGGGCTACTCCGACATATTTGGAGCTCAGGCCAGTAAGGGCCAACGGCAGCACTTACATCCCGGAAGGGGTTACTGGTCCCCCAGGTTGCCCGGCCATTAAAAAAAACAAATTACGTTACGAAGCATCAACAAGCCTCGGATATGGACGGATCTGTTGACAACACATGCATACGATTAAAGGACAATGATCTTCGGATATGAACGTGGAATGTTAGGTAGCTTAATAGATCACGTGCAGCCGAACAACTAGCGGAGGCCCTGGACTGCTGCAAAGCAAACAGCCATCGAAGGAATGAGATGGGATGGGCTGGACAAAGAGAGGATAAAAATCTGCGACATCTACTACGGCGATTGCTATCGACGGCAAAAGCAGCGCCTATTTTGATGCGGATTTGTTGTCGGAGGCAGACTAAGACAAGAAGTCCTGAGCTTCCGGCATGTGAGCGAGCGCCTCGTAGCAATACGGATCAAGACTGAATTCGCCAACATTAGCCTTACTATATATGCGCGCATGCCCCTACAGAGAAGAAAGATGACGACACCAAGGATGCCTTGACCTCCTTAACAAGACCTACGAGCAATGCCCTAGCTATGAAATTAAAATTGTCCTCGGTGATTTTAATGCAAAGCTAGGAAGAGAGGGTATCTTTGGTGGAACGATCGGAAAATATAGCCTGCACGACACCACCTCCGATAACGGATTCAGGCTAATCGACTTTGCGGCGGGGCGAAACATTGTCGTAGCTAGCACGCGGTTCCCACATCTCGATATACACAAGAGGACTTGGAGAACGCCTGATCAATCTACAGTCAACCAGATTGATCACATTGAGATCGACGCAAGACACTTCTCCAGTATTATTGATGTCCGTTCGTTCCGAGGAACCAACATCGACTTTGACCATTACCTTGTTGTAGCCAAGGTACGGTTGCGGATATCCCAAACTACGCCAAGACAAATTAATGTTGTGTGGAAATTTGACGTCAGACGGCTACAATCGGAAGAGATCGCCAAATCCTTTTCCGATCGAGTGTTTCTTAAAATCTTAAGAGGTTTAATACCGCCAGCATTAAGCATCGAAGACCATTGGAAACACTGCCAAAACGCCATCAGACATGCCACTTCTGATGTGATGGGTTTCACTCGTCCACCACAACGAAACCACTGGTTCGATGATGAATGTGGGCAAGCACCTGCAGCTAAGCAAGATGCATATAAAGCGGCTCTGCATAGAAGGACCAGAGCTGCTCATGAGCTCTATGAGCGGAAGAGGCTTCTCAGAAGGAAGAAGAAAGAGAAGAGAAGTTGAGAGATGCTACTCTAGGAATAAAGTTCGGAAGTTTTACCAAAAGCTACAAATAACACGCCACGGAAACAAACCCCGAACCGAAGCCTGTAGAGATGAACAAGGGAATATCGTGGTAGAATCGCAGTCGATGCTGAGGATTTGGAAAGACCATTTCTGCAGATTGTATAACGGCGATGACGAACCAAATACCGCTGTCAGGCAGAATCAACCTTTCAACCTGGACGAAGATGACCAACAATTCCTTCCACCCGAGATGGACGAAGTGAAGATGGCTATATCTAAGTTTAAGTCCAACAAAGCTGCTGGAGCGGACGGCCCTAACTGCCGAACTCTCAAGGTAAGGTAAGGAGCATACACCAACTCATCTGTAAAATATGGTCGGACGAAAGTATGCCCGATGCATGGAACCTCAGCATTGTTTGTCCGATTCTCAAGAAAGGAGACCCTCTGAATTGCACCAATTACAGATGCATTAGTCTCCTTAACATCGCATACAAGATCTTATCTGCTGTATTGCGTGAACGCTGCTCTATTAAGGTCGGTAAAGATCTCACCGAGACCATTGATGTCCAGAAAGGATTTAGACAAGGCGATGCGCGGTCATGCGATTTTTTCAACATCGTACTTGAAAGAATAGTGCAGAACTCACGAGCAAATAAAAGATGCACTATCTTTCAAAGTCTGTCCAACCACTCGCATAGGCCGACGATATTAATATAATCGGGAGAAAGCAGCGTGATGTCAGTGGCGCTTTTACGAGTATTGAGGCGGAAGCGGCGAAAATGGGTTTAGCGGTCAACGAGGGCAAGACCAAGTATATGCTGTTAAGGAAAAAGGACAACCAACACCAATGTCTCGGGCAGAGCGTCACCCTCGACAGGTATAACTTTGAGGTAGTTAAGGACTTTGTCTACCTAGGCTCCGCTATAAATACAGACAACGACACCAGCACTGAGATCAAACGAAGAATAACTCTTGCCAACCGCTCTTTCTTTGGATTAAGAAGGCAATTGAGTAGCAAAGCCATCTCTCGGACAAGAGAAGTCACCCTTTGTAAGACCTTAATAATCCCGGTCCTGCTCTTTGGCGCAGAGGCATGGACATTATCAAAAATGGATGAGGGTGTTGGTTGCTTTGAGAAAAAAAATTCTTCGGTCCCGTCTGCATTGACAGGGAATGGAGGAGGAGATACAACAATGAACTCTACGGACTGTACAGCGACATCGACCGAACCAGAAGAGTGAAGATCCAAAGACATATTGACAGCAATGTTCCGATCCGAAAAGTCTTCGAATCCGCTTCCGAGGGACCGCGCAATAGAGGAAGGCCAAGACTCAGGTGGCGCACGCAAGTGGACGGGGACCTCAGCCAACTTAGCGTGCGAAACTGGAGACGCTTGTTGGCTGAGGCTCAGGTCTGTAGCGCCACTTAAAGTAAGCAGGTAAGTAAGTTTGGCCCTTCGACCTTCAGCGAGTTCCTTAGTAATACTATAGAAGGTCATGTTGTCGCATTCATGTTTTGTTCCTTCATCTTTGGTGGCTAGTACGTTTATGTGATTATGCTTGTTGCGTCGCATATAATTGTTCTACGGCTTTGCTTTGGTTCATCGGTTCCTCTCCATCTGTCTGTTAGCCATGTGTTTTGGTGTTTTTATGGGGTTACTGTGGCCGTCAATATTCTCAGGAGCGAAGCTGCTGCTTGGTCTTGCATTTTGGCAAGAGCATTCCTTATCTGTTGGCGCACTTTGCGGCTCCCGAAGGCTGTCGGTACTATACCTGGGCAAGTTGGATCGGTTGCTGTTAATAGATGTAGTGCGATGTCACCTCCTCGTCTGTTGAGGACGTCTTGAATGCAATTTCCAAATCGTTTTCGCCGTTGTCAATTTTTGTGTTTCCGCGAACTTTCGTTAAATTTATGGCTGCGCTCAGTATGAAATAGAAATCGTTTTCGTCATAGTCACTTGCGTAGTGGGCGTAGTTAAAACTGGACGACCTTACCCTTAAACTTCACCGACAATGTCACTACCACAATATGACGAATAAGACATAAGACTGTCTCTACCTTTAAGGTATATCCTCGAGTGGTATTCATTGGTTTCCCAGAGTAGACCCGAAAGGTTTTGCTAGTTTCGGAGGATTGGATGACATATTCCCAACATCCTAGGATGCCCAGTATATACCGTAAACTACTTGTTAAGGAAGATTAGTCGCTTAGTCAACAGAAAGAGAAAAAACGAGAGGATTGAATCTATATGAATCGGTCATTGGTATCTCGGGAAGGTCACTCACACCCTCTGGGGCAACCATAACTAATCAGTTTTATACCTTTAACAGCAAGCTATACCGCCACTAGTTACTTTATTACTTAAGGGGACGCTACAGTCCGGCTAAAACAAGCTCTTAATGCTCTTCGGACCAGAAAAATGTCGAATCAACAACTGATACGGAGTCGTACCAGTGAGACAATGAAACGCTAGAAGTGAAAAGAAAATTGTGGCTGTACGCGAGTCGGTAATGTAATAGTATGTCTAGACCGATTCTGTGCCGAGCTCAAGAGTCGAACGTCGTTTTGGTGTAACACTTCGCTACACGTTCGTTCAAATCGTATTGACGACAGCAGACGATTATCGTACATGTCGAACTTTCGTTGATTGGGCTTTGCTGAAGATTGAAGAAGATCCAGATTTTTACCGAAAAATCATCCTCAGTGACGAACACATTTTTGGTTAAATTGCAATTAGACGACAAAATTGCCACATTTGGTAAATTTAACAGATGGAGGTATTGCAACTGCATCCCTTGTATACGAACAAGATTAAGCCGTAATGTTATCTTCACTTGTGGCGTTTCACTGTTTCACTAGCACGGCTATATTATGGAATGAATAAGGCGATCCGAAGTTTTTCAGTGAATGGTCACTTAGCGGGACGATTGAAACTACGAGTATTATGCAGTCGTAAGCGACAACTACTTTTGATAAAGAATTTTTGATTTGATTTTTTAAGGTTGTTGAAGCATATACTTTTTCATGATTAAATGGAGGTTTTTCAGTGTTGCAGTTAGCTCCAATAAATTTTCAACACTCAATAAAAGCATCGTCTGTCCTCCTTCGCTGAAGATTTACAAGGACAATTCTCAAATGATTCAGTTCCTACAGGAAAATATTCACCGCTTGTCTCCGATTATAAGGGTAAGCCTTGAAAGAAACGGGCCGTCACTTAACATTGTCTTTAAAATAGAAATCGAATCTGCATTGCAAATTTACAAAAAGAAATATTAGTGTAAAAGTTGCATTAATTGCCTTATTTAATTATAAACTCTTTATTTATCTCTATTACTAAAGTTGACCTTAATTTTTGCCATCATGAGACATTAGTTAAGGACGAAGAGCTTAAAAAAGAAATTTGTGTGGGTAGTTGTCTCTATTACCAGCAATTTTCTTCATTTTGACCAGTTACTCCTACCACAACCTTATCATACAATTTTTTACTCTACTTTTACCCCACTTTCTCGTTTAATATTTCACTTTTTGTTTTAAACTTTATGTCCTAGGGCACACTTATAACATGTAATTAGTATACAAGTAGAAAAAACAAAAACAGAAGACAAAGAAGTAAACAAATATTGTAGAAAAAGGGATAAAATGGTCCAACTTAAGCTCTGATTAAAGGAAATGTACTGAGACTTTATTAAGGATGTACAAAGGTACGCGATTCGGTGAAGCTTGAGTGCTCTGGACCGGATGGATGGTAGTAGAAATAAATTCGATAAAACGATTTAAGACCAAAATTTAAATTTAAGAAATACCACCAGATAAACCTCGGGGGAATTATAGACTGGAGTGCTAGGTGTGTGCTAGATCACGCTTTGTTACGCCCGCTGATTTTAACAACATTCACATTTCCGTCGCTGTCATTGTTCCTTAATACATCTCGTAAATCACTGTGACTTATATGTAAGAACGTTAAAGCCGCGCCATATAAGCCACAAGCCGCTAATTCTATTGTCATTGCTGACTCCATCGGTGACAAGAATTTTTGGGTCAACCCATTAGCTAGTTTCGTTGACCATGTAATGATGCTGTCAACACTATTGTGACGCTTTTACAGATTTTTTCGGACTGCTCGTCAACCAAGGTGTCGCCATCTGCTGTTAACCCTATAAAGAAGGCTAGAACGGCACTAAGATTGCGACCGGGAACACCAGTGAAAAGTTATTTACCCGTAATGCTGCCATGCCAATCAGAGGTATCCGCTTGGATTGCGGCGGTTTAGAAACTGACAGCAGATGTTGATCGAAATCGGCAATTCAGAGGTCCATGCACACAATAAATAAAATGTGCTGCGCAGTTATTTTAAGTTGATTTTTAGAACGTGTTGAGCTAGAAGATCCGGATAAGCTTCAGCCGATACAGAGACACACCGTGTCGTGGGTTTATTTCGCCGAAATAATGTTAGTCGAGTTCGCCAAAATAGCACAATCGACTTCAACGGCCGATTTGGTGTTGCTTTTACTCGCATTTGAAATCGTTTTCATTTCAATTATTTCAAGAGGGTGCCTACATTGACGCATCTATTCTGAGTGGTTGAGCAAAATCACAATTTCACAATTTACCTCGTTTACCTCCTCGACATGAAATAAAGCTTTCAATAACGTATGCACAGACCTCATCCTACGCAGCCTGCAAAGAGCTCATCTGAGCCCCTGCCTCTGTAGCTGGACCGCCATGAGTTGTTTATTGAATTCCTTATATGTTCCTTATATGTTATTGAAAGATGAGTAATCGCATGAATGAAAAATCCCCCGCAATATCAGCAACCACCAGATCAGTGGTGCTACCTGTAGCCTAATGCAAATATAAGATGGTGATTCACAAAGAAATGCTTTGACCTGTCGTCATCACTTTCACAGCAAGTATTTCAGGACATTGTATCACTTATTCCCACATATAAAGTCTTAGCAAAAGAACACTGCCACGTACCATCCCTTAGCAGCCTACAGTTTTTCCTACTGAGGGACAGCAAGAAAGCTTAAGTTATATCTGTTGAGAATGACGTTCTGTCCGATACATCGGTTTTGGGTGTCCTTTCTGGTTGACAGCATATATTTGGTCTTGCTCTCATTGAACGTTAAACCCATTTTCGGTGCTTCTACCTCAATACTCCCGAAAGCGCCACTGACGTCTCGCTGCTTTTTTCCGATTATGTTAATATCATCGGCGTATGTGAGTAATTGGACGGACATGTGAAAGATTGTGCCTCTTGTGTTGGCGCGCGACTTTTGCACTATTATTTCGAGAATGATGTTAGAGAAATCGCATGACAGCGCATCTACTTGTCTACATCGTTTTTTAACATTAAGGGACTCGGTGAGTTTTTTTACCGACCTTGCTGAAGCAGCGTGTATTTTTCATGAGACGATTTTGATGGCAACGAACTACTCGTATAGGACGGTGTGTTGAGATCTTCGCTGCGGAAAACAACTTAACGCAGCTTGTAAATGAGCCCACGCCAATACCAGACGTTGGTAGTTATACCGCCAACACCCTGAACTTGTTTTTAACCTCTCACCCTGATAAGTACACCGTTGATGTGCTCTCCCCTCTAGGCTCGTCGGACCATTGTGTCATATCAGCTAATTTCTCGTATGCTGACCACACAGTTAGGGAAAAAAATCCTAAAAGAACCGTATGGCAATACGAGAAAGCCAACTGGAGCGGACATAACAGCTCCTTTAGGAAATTTAACTGGTCGTTATGTTTCCTCGAGAACGACGTGGATGTCCCTGCTGATATGATCACAGACATTATTTTCTTTGGAATGAGATCCTTAACCCCTTATGGGATTAAGAATGTCAGAGCAAAAGAAAAGGCATGGTACGACTCTAGCTGAAAAGAGGCTGTCCGGGTTAGAGATATGTTTTTTCGGTCCTATAAGACCAACCCGATAGAGGAAAACCGAAAAAAATTCAAACGAGCCAGGAATGACTGCAAAGCCTTTCTCAAGCGCGTTAAATTTCAATACAACCAAAAATTGAGGCAAAAAGTACTACAATGTCCCAAAGGCAGTAGAAGCTTTTGGTCGTTCATCAAAAATATTAAAAATTCTGCCTCATCCTCCATCCCAACGCTCATTTACAATGACATTCCAGCTGTCAGCTCTTTGAACACAGCCAATTTGCTTGCTGAACACTTGGCGGCCAGTTCAACACTTCCAGATTGTGCTTTGCCTGCGCCTACACTTAAATGTGTCGAATCTTCAATGGGACGTATCCACTTTCGCACTCGTGTAGTAGCAAGAGTACTTAAAGATATTAATATTCTCAAATCCGCTGGTCCTGATGGTATATGTTCCCTTCTGCTGAAGAGGTGTTCTTCCATGCTGGCAAAACCGCTGTATAAATTTTTTCATCAGTCCCACAACTTAGGGCTCTTTTCGAGCAGATGGGAAACAGCATTTGTCCAGCCCGTCCATCTTTTTCTCACTCCTCCTACAGACCCATTGCACTTACGTCCGTTCTTTCCAAGGTCATGGAAACGCTGATAAACAGTCAGCTCATGAAATATCTCGAAACATGAAAACTTCTGAATGACCGCCAGTACGGTTTTCGTAGCAACAGGTCCACTGGTGATTTGATGGCATGTCTCACTGAAAAGTGGAACCAAAGTCTACACAAATCTGGCGAATGCAAGATAGTTGCACTTGATATTTCTAAGGCATTTGACAGAGTTTGTCATCAGGCTCTTTTGTCGAAAATGTGTACTTTTGGGATCGATGACTCTCTTCTTCAGTGGATTAGAAATTACTTGAACGTTCAATTCAAGTTGTCTTTGATGGTCTCAAGTCTGATATTCAGAAAATAAATGCTCGTGTGCCCCAGGGCTCCATTCTGTCTCCGACACTCTTTTTAATTTTCATCAATGATATCTTGTCTGCTACTTCTAATCCAATATTATCCTTTGCTGATGATAGTACTCTCAGCTTTTCATATTCGTTTCCGAACTCACGTCCCTGATCTTCGGCTGTAGAATGGAACGGCAGCGTATTAAATTCTGATATTAACAGATTAACCAATTGGGGGACTATCAACAGAGTGGTGGAATTTAATGCTTCCAAAACACAATGCTGTCTGCTGTCGTTTAAGCGAAATTTAAACACCCAGCCACTGTCCATGAATGGCACTTGCATCGTTGAAACCAAAAAACTTTCCATTCTCGGTATGTGTGTCAACGACAACTTACTTTGGAATGACCACATATCCGGCGTCGTCAAAAATGCTGCGAAATGTCTAGGTTTCCTCAAGCGATGTGAGAAATACTTCAACCCCTCTGATCTGGCCACAATATATAAGGCGTTTATCCGCCCGAAATTGGAGTACAATGCTCACATCTGGTCAGGTGTTCCTAAGACCTCTTTGCACTTGCTTGATGGGATTCAAAACCGTGCGATACAACTCATATGTAATACTAATATCACTCAAATAATGGACACCCTCGAATACCGACGTAATGTCTCGTGTCTCACTCTGTTTTATCGCTATTTCCACCATCAGTGCTCCATAGAAATCGCCAGTAGCATTCCACCACTTCTAACAGTTAAACGTTATGCTCATCAGTATACCCTCAAGCTCACTTTCGGACGGAATGCCCTGCCGAGCTATTTATTTCCTAGTCACTACAACTTGCAAACATTTAAAACCAACGCACATCGGTATCTCTCATTTTCCCTCCCCTCGCCACCGCTATGTGTAAACATCTTAAGGGTACACAAAATCACAAAATTCATTGTGCGCGCGCCTATTATAAAAACAAAAAAAAAAAACCCCCAGAGGAAAAAGTTCACAGGCTCTCAAATGAAGACAATACACAATAGAGACGTCTTCTATCTTGACAAGAAGGCTAAAATCGAAGCGGCCTGGACGGTTCACAGAGATAAAATCAAATACCAGTGGCCTATTTCACGAACTTACAAATTTATATTTACAAGCGCTTATTAACAAAGTTTGTGGTTTTTTTCATTTATGTTGTTTCACCAAACTCTGGGTATTACAAATTTGTACTTGTAGTTTACAAAGGGAAATTTGTAGAAATGCTTGGCTTTTCGTTTCACCAAAATTTATTTATAGTTGTAATTTACAATTGGAAATTTGTGAAAATTTCACATATTTGTGAGTTTACGTTTCACCAAGGAAAATGAATTTACAAATATTGTTCAGTATGCGTCAATATTTTACAAGTGATAGTTGACATGTAATTTCTCCTAGAGGTTTTGTTTTATATTGAAAGTAATCGAAAAAATGTCTCTGTGACGAAGGCATAGTAGTAGCGATAACGAAAGTGACGATTATGTTTTAATTAAAAAAAAAAATTATAGACCGCGAATAAACTTTGTCATTTCGGAGTTATTCAATTTTAATGAACAATTTCGTCTAAGTCGATGCAAGGCAGAGGAAATAGTAGCAATTATTGAACCATACAGAGCCCACACGACTGAAAAAAACTTTGCATTAACACCTAAGAAACACCTTTGCATTAAGAAACTGCTGTTCTTACACTGGCTCTGAAATGGAGGGCAGTACCATGAAATTGCTCACATGGACGGAATATCAAAGTCGACCGTATGCAGATGTGCTTACAGAGTTTGTCGAACAATTGTTGATTTAATGTTTGAAAGTGCTGTATTTTGGCCTAATGACAACGAAAACATACTCGTATATGAACGGTGTTACAATATTGCCGGTAAATACATGTTTTTTTTTTATAGAATGTGTTTATGTGTTTATAGTGTTTATAGACGGGATTTTATTAAACATAGAAAGCACTCTATTAATTGTATGCTGGTATGCGGGCCTGACTATACTTTCTACAATTCATACGTGAATTGGCCCAGAAGTGTACACAATTCAAAAGTGTTGCGAAGAAGTCCCCTTTATTCTAAATTTTTAAGTGGTTTTCGGCTTTATCCTCATACTGTTTTACTTGGGGATACGGGATATCCGTTATTGGATTAGTTAATTACACCAATTTGCAGAAATTCAACTTCCGAAATTGATCGATACAATAGAGCACAAAAATTAACTCGAAGAATAATAGAAAACGCTATTGGAATTTTGAAGGAGAAATTCCCATGTTTGAATCACTTACGATTGCAACCGATAAAAGCAGTTACTCTCATAAAATATTGCGTTGTCTTGACTAACATTTCACGACTTCCAAGAGATAAATATTTTGAGATGTCCGGCACTGAAGAGGAAGAAAACTTAGAGTACCCAAATGAAAATGATGATAATTGGAATGACCAAGCTATCTTACAATATTTTCTAGGTCATTTTTCATGAAAATTTAATGAAACATGAAGATTTTTCGATAATAAACAAAATATCTTTATTCTTTTTTTTATTGTTTTTTTTTTTTTTTTAATGAAAACTAGAGTTTATTGGTCTTTCTGCAGACTCTGAATTTTGAGGATTCTGAGTCTGAAAGAACGATGTCTCCTCCAGTTCCGCAGTTAGTGGAACATTAGCGTTTCCTTACCGATAATATCAATCAGTTAATATGCAGCTCCACCTGCGAAGCCAGTTTTCCTCGAATTGTCAATTTTTTCCCTTAAATGTGTAATAGTAACAATTTAAAAACCATTTAACACATATGTAGGGTACTTACCACGATTCCCCGCTTCAAATTTTGCAACGCAACGTCTCGAAGGTATTTCCAGTCTTTGTTATTTAAAATACCTTGAAACCTTACAGAGTTTAAAATATTTTTTCACTCATTCATTTTCATTTTGTTTGTTAAATTATTTGAAAATTTCCCAAACAAAATCTCTTTTTTTTCTCTAATAACGAATCAAAACGATCTTGCTTTGTTTATTTATTATTACAAACTTTTCACCACGGCGTTTAACAAACTTGTGAAATAACACTTGTAGATTATAAGTGTCGGTGCAACGGAGATTGTGGACACTTGTGATCAACAACTTTTTTTCTAAAATTTGTTTGCATTCCTATCACAAATTTGGGAATTATATATTTGTAATTTGTGAAACGAAAAGCTAGATCACAAATTGGTAGTTGTGAATCACAAGTACATACGTATTTGTGGTTGTAACTTGTAGTTTGGTGAAATAGGCCACAGGCTGTGGTAGACGGTTACGTTAGACAATAAGCGAAACCACGCGTGAAATGAAAAAGATGTCTAGACGAGACCTCACAATCCGTCACAATCTCTGAAGTTTCCGCAGCCACTGCCTATATACGAGGGGCGTTCAATATATTCTCGGTATCGATATGAAGGAAAATGCGAATTCAATTTAAATTGTTTTTGTTTTTCAATATAATCTCCCCTAACATCAATGCATTTGTTACATCTTGATATAAGCTTTTTTAAACCCTCAAAAAAATAAATTTCCTCTTTCTCTGCAAAATAGCCATTTATTGCCGACTTGAGTTTTTCATCATCCGAAAATCTTTTTCCACGAAGACATTTTTTCAAATCCGGAAATAGCAAATAATCACTAGGGGCAAGGTCTGAACTATAGGGTGGGTGTTGGATTTCTTCGAAACCACAATCTCGCGCAGCAGCCTTGGAAACTCGCGCCGTGTGAACAGGAGCGTTGTCATGAAGAAGCAACACACCCGCTGCGAGTTTACCCCGTCTCTTCTTTTTAATTTCCTCCCGCAAATTATGCAAAGTGGAAGCGTAGGATGTGGCGTTGATGGTTTCACCTTTTTTTTTGTACTCAATGGGCAAGATTCCCTTTGAGTCCCAAAAAACTGTGGCCATGAGCTTCCCGGCAGACGGAGTGACTTTGAACTTCTTCGGGGGGTCTGTTCCTTTTTTATGCCACTGCATGGACTCTTGTTTGCTTTCAGGGTCATAGTGGTGGACCCATGTTTCATCCCCAGTAACAATTCGATCCATAACACCGTCCGCGTTCTCACTACACATCTCCAAAAGCTCTCTACAGCATGCGATTCTCACTTTTTTCTGAGGCGCTGTGAGCATTCGTGGCACCCACCTTGCACTGACCTTTGAAAGGTTAAGATGTTCATAAAGAATGGTGTGAATGGTACCAATTGAAAGCTTGGTGATCTCTGCCATCATTTTCACCTTTATTCGGGCATCCTCAAGAACAAGTTTTTCGACTTCTTTGATGCTTTCTCCCGGGGCTTTGTAGCCGGGGCGCCGGAGCGGGGGTCGTCTTCAATGCTCTCTCTGCCTCTCTTGAACTCACTTGACCACTTTTGCACAGTTGATAATGAAGGTGCGGAACCCTGGTAAACAGCCACCATCTCTTCATGAATAGTTTTTTTTACTTTTTCCTTGCTTAGTGAGAAATTTAATTACAGCGCGTTGCTCAATTTTCACCATCATCGTCTCAGTTGCCATTATGATTCTGTTTAACTAGAGATAAAACGCGAATTAATGATCACATTTATATGAAATTTTACATGAATGCACTAAAATGATAGTATTACTTGATAAATAAGTCAATTTATATATACAACCACAGCTTCACCCCGATACCGAAAATATATTGAACGCCCCTCGTATGTTAAACTTAAAGTTAAAAAGAAAACAACAAAAAAAATTATTTCTCCAAATCATCATAAAAATAAACTCACATCATCGAATAATTGCGGCGAATATATTAATTCATTAATCCAAACGATAAATTGGCATGGCCAGTCAATTTGCAAAATTTATGCTGAATTCACAAATTTTATTAGTTTCTGCTCCATTCAATTGATGCGTAATTAATTGGAATGCTTTTGTCGCTTATGCATATGTTGAGCGATTAATCACATTAATTCCAGGATGATGGTATGTGTAGTTATTTGACTAACCATCTGGGTGGGTCTCTGACGAGGCCAGTTTTTTTATTTTCCAAAAATTCTCGTATACACTCGTATTTCTTGTACTCCGATTGAACAATCCAGGAAGGATATCAGTGTGAGATGGTATCTTAATTATGAATATCATCGCTGTAACCCTACATCTCCAGCACAATCTTTCTGCCATTTGTACTTCGTGTTTATGCTCATTTTCGTAACTCGAATTTTATTATCTAGAAAACAGTTAGCAAGCTATTACATATACGAGTACATATTTTGTGGTGAAAATTATGAAATTTTCAACGCATATGAATTGCGAAAACTTTATCGATTAGAATGCAAATACTCGTAAATGTCGCATTAACAACACGAATCTCCTCGTTATCCTTGACTTGGTTTTGGGGTATTTTTACATGGATACATGTGAAGCACATACAAAACGTTTGTTGTATGTACATACGAGTACGAGTATCTATCTACCTAAATACGAGTACCTTGGAATGGGCTATAGTTGGTAACGATAAAGGAAAGTTTTGCGGTATAAATATGTATATGTGAAGATTTTGGAATACAGCAGCAAGGATTCGCAATTAAACGAATATTCTAAGTATATGTATGTCCATACTAACCACCATTGACTTTGCAGCATGGACTCGAAAATAGCAGTTTTCGACTTTTAAATAATTCAAAGAAACTTGCATTGATTCTATAGTATGTAAGAGTGAGTCTATGTATACATATGCCAGGATGTGCGGTTTAGCGATTTCCCATCTATTGGGGAATAAATTACCAGCTCCTTCAATCGCCGACCGTCAGATAGGCATGAATAATTCAAAAGCAATGACGAAGTAGATTTTGTGTACTCTAAGGACTCCTTTGCTTCTTACGTGAAACTCAGATATACGAGTACTTATGTACGAATCTATTACTACACAACGTGCAAGTGTTGAGCTAAGCCATTCTCAATTAAATGAACCGCGCTATAAATTAAATGCTGTGACATACAGGCGCCAAGTATGATTCTATATATACGAGTAACTATGCACAAATAAATAATTAACGTTGAGCATCTATTTTGATTAATTTGTATTTCTCTTATATAAATTAAATATTTCATTCAAGCTATACCAACAAATAAATAAATAAATAAATTGTGTGTGCAAGTACATTAATAAATGCTAAAATGATTCCCAAATCCCATATTCCAATTTTGATGAACATGGTTAGTGGCTTAGGGATTACGACGGATTTGGAGCAGTAAATGCAGCGATTACAGTCAGTAGAGGCCGCTTTTTTTCCATGCTAGCCAATTGTTTTCTAGACCAATTGGAAGTATAGATAGATAGATTAGATATTTATTTTATAATCGTCGAATGTAATAACATACAATAGTTTATAAAAGAAAAAAATCAAAAAAGCTTGGCTCTCCTGCCGTCTGCCTAGTTGACAAAACATAATTTTTTCTCGCATATAATACTTAGAAAATGTAATATTCAATAAAAACAAATGCAAAACTTAATAAAATAGGATAATAGTAATTCTATAGGTTAGTGCCACATTGCAGTATTGGTATAGTTTTTTAACTTCGATTTTGTTTAGCAGAGATATAAATTCGTTTTCCGTCAAAGAACTGGATCCCAAAGTGTTCCTTCTTATTTCTCTTAAAATAGGACATTTCCCCATGAAGTGGATAATATCTTCTCTTTCACCCAAGTTACACAAAGAGCACAATATGGGCTAATCTTCTCTGTGAGGAATAAAGTTTAGGTGTACAATCAGCTCTCCCCGTAGCCTGACCATCATTGCTATTTCATTCATCTCGAAAATAATTCCTTTCCTCCAAATTGTGGTTAAGTTGGGAATATATTGCTCTGTGGAGCGATTCGTTGGCGTTGCTCAGAAATCTCTCTCTGCACTTCAAATCCACGATAGACTATGTAGACATAAATCCATGCCCCAGCCCGCCGCTAGATCCATCCATTCAGCATACCAGCTCGATTCATCATGTATGACTTGGACTGATGCTACCTTCGGAAGCCGGTGATTTTCCATCTTCATAATCTTAAGCATTTGCATTTTGAGGGTACGAATAAAGAGAGGTGACAATCCAGTTTTCAGCATTATCATATAATAATTTGGCATATTTGGTGGTAGTAGAAAAATTCACTTTATATAGTAAAGGGTTTTCCAATAGGGACCTGACAATTTTGAATTTAATTTGTGAACGCACTCTTTCACTAATCACCAAACTGTCACTGTCAATTTATTCAGTAAACTCAACATTTTCATCATGGTAAAGTACGCGAACGAGCAACGTCTGCAAATTATAAAAATTTTCCACCGAAATTCGGAGTCGGTGACTGCAATTTTAAGAGCGTTAACTTCAATTTTCGGTCGTAATTCTCGCCCTAGTAGACAGGCAATAACAAGTTTAGTGCAAAAATTTGCATCTACATATTCGTTATGTGATGTTGCCGTATCAGTGAGATAACGGGTTGGTCGAAGTGTCGAAAATATCGCTGCCGTTCAGGCGTCCGTAGCAAACGATCCAAATTAGTCAATTCCACGGCGTTCTCAAGAATTGGGCATCGCTCAGACCACATTATGGCGTATTTTGCGTATGGGTGTAAACCCATACAAGATCAAGCTGACTCAAGAATTGAAGCCGATGGACCATTTGAAGCGACGTACGTTCTCCGATTGGATTCGGGAGAAGATGAGCCAAGATGATGAATTTCATCGCAAAATCATCTTCAGTGACGAAGCTCATTTTTGGCTCAATGGGTTCGTCAATAAGCAAAATATGCATTATTGTTCGGGTGAACATCCACATGTGCTTCATGAATCACCACTTGATCCACAAAAAATAACTGTTTGGTGCAGTTTGCATGCCTGCGGCGTTATTGGGCCATATTGTTTCGTCGACGATAACAATCGTCACTTTACTGTGAATGGTCAGCGTTATCGCGCCATGATCACCGATCATTTTTGGCCCGAATTGGAAGATATGTTCTTGGACGACATGTGGTTTCAACAGGATGATGCCACAAGCCACACAGCACACGCTACAATCGATTTATTGAAGAGTAAGTATAGTGAGCGTGTTATCTCAAGACATGGGCCAGTCGATCGGCCAGTTCGTGCGATTTAACGCCAGTTGACTATTTTCTGTGGGGCTATGTTAAGTCATTGGTTTATGCCAACACGCCGACGACGTTGGAAGAGCTCAGAGCCAACATTGAACGCGAAATAGCGGCCATTTCGGCCGAAATTTGTGGCCAAGTCGTTGAAAATTGGGTCCAACGAATCGACCGCTGCAAACGTGCCCGCGGTGGCCATATGAACGGAGTCGAGTTCCATTCATAAATGTTTTGATTGTACTTCAAGCCGATAATAAAGTTTTTGAAATATCTCAAATGGTTTGCGTTTTATTTAAAAAAAAAGTTGTCAAGTCCTTATTAGAAAACCCTATAGTTCTCTACATTTTCATATTGTTTCACTCCGATACCCCCTGAAAACCCCGGAATTTGCTACTGTGTGCAATACTTTTATTACGAAAGCATCTACTCCACGATGCACTGATTGCGCTCTTAGCCTCTGTCAGCTTCTCCTTGCTTAAACTTTTTATGACATAAACTCTGAGATATTTAAATTCCTTACAGAATCACCATTAAAATACCAGTTTTCATTTAAAGAGTTTCTGTCTCCCCCGTTCATAAAAATCATAACTTTTGATTTCTCCAAATTCACTATCAGATTCCAAAGCTCACAATATTGAGAAAGCCGTTTGATCATTAGCTGCAATGAATCAGGAGAAGACGCCAAGAGCACAATGTCGTCTGCGAATAGCAGTGCCTTGCTTATGTTAACCCCGTATTCGATGTCAAACTGGAAAACAGCTTACGATATCATCAATGAACAAAGCAAACAAGTTTGGGCTCATAGTACAGCCTTGTCTGACGCCTGATTCAGTTTTAAACCACTCAAACCTCTCTTCACCGTTCCAAACTGCAACCATTGTGTCAATATATAAGTTTTGCATGACTCTGCCAAATTTTATTGATATACCAATGTTATAGATTACTTTCTAACTTAAGCGACCCCGACTTAACCGTTGCCAGACTTGAGACAACCAAAGGCTCTTACTGGCTGGCATCGGCTTACCTTGGCCACGACCATGTGGACCCTATCCCTGGTGATAACCTAGAAATGGTGGTACTGGAAGCTGGAAGGGAAAAAATTGGCTTCATCATCGGATGCGACGCTAACGCACATCACAAGGTATAGGACAGTACCGATATCAGTGATAACGGTGAGTCACTTTTTGACTATATTTTAAGTACTAACCTCTTTATTTGTAACATTAGCAATGAGCTCACTTTTATAGAAACCGACAAGAAGTGCTAGATATCACACTTGTCTCCGACAGCATCACTCAGAGGCTAACGAACTGGATGGTATTGTCTGAACACTCCTTTTCAGACGACAGATACATACAATTCCGTCTGAGTGATGCTCCCCCCAGCCAACCAGCTTTCCGAAACTACCGGAAAACTGATTGGCCAAAATACAGAGGGATACTGTCAGAAACGCTATCCTCTGAACTATCAAGTCCCCCGCGTGACATCAATGAGCTAGATATCCGGACGGTATAATACCTGCCGAACTACAGAGGTCCTCAGATATTATTCTGCCTGTGCTAATTATGAGGAGCTATGTATCCACATTCCACTGTCATGGAGGGAAGTCAATGTAGTATTCATTCCCAAAGCCGGAAAATGTTTTCATGTTGTCCCAAAGGATCTCAGACCTATAAGTCTATCATCTTTCATTCTGAAAACTCTAGAACGGCTGATTGATATCCATATACGAGCTAAAATTGATCCAAGACCTCTGTCAACGGCTCAACATGCCTACTGTGAAGGAAAGTCGGTGGAAACGGCTCTGCACTCACTGACTAGCCACATCGAACGATCCCTACAATATAAAGAGTACACAATGGTTGCTTTTCTGAACAAAGAAGGCGCTTTTAACAACGTCAGTACATCCGCAATCACAACTGCGCTGTCAACTCATGTCAACAACTCCAAACTAGGTGTGAATTCTGCTAAAAGATGTGTCAGCAGAGGTACGCCGCAAGGTGTAGAACTTAGTAGTTAATGAACTACTGATAAACCTGGAAGCGGGTGGTAGCAGGGTGATTGCCTATGTGGATGACGTTGCCATAGCCGTCTCAGGTAAGCATCTCAATACCATTAAAGATCTCCTTCAAGTAAATCTCAATAGATTAATTCGCTGGGCAGATCGCTGTGGATTGGGAATAAACCCCCATAAAACTGATCTTGTCCTCTTTTCCAGGAAATACAAAATTCCAGTTATAGACCCTTCTTCAATAAACGGTACCAGTTTAGTATTTTCCGATACAGCAAAATATTTGGGTCAAATTTTTGACAGGAAAACCTAATATTCAAGAAAGAGTCAATAAAGCTACAATAGCTTTATTCTCTTGCAAGAAAGCCATTGGGAACAAATGGGGCCTTCAACCTCGCATAACCCACTGGCTATACATCTCGGTCATAAGACCGATACTTACTTACGGGGTGGTTGTCTGGTAGACGGCCTTAGAAGATGCACTCAACTGCAGTAAACTAAGCAGAGTCCAAAAAACAGCATGTCTATGCATAAGCGGAGCCGTGCTGTCTACCCCCTCTGCGGCATTAGACATTCTGTTTCATTTGACACCCCTAGATATCTTCAGCAGGCATGTAGGTGCGACTGCAGCTATTCCCCTTAAAGCGACTAAACAGTGAACAAATAATTCATTTGGCCACGCCAACATTCTTAATACCTTAGGAATCCTCACAGAGAGCATCGATTACACCATACCTAAACTTTGGTTTGACAAAAACTTCCCTGTAAGCTTCCCCTCTAGATCCTTCTGGAAGGAAGATGCTTTCATGGAGGACAAGTCAATTCATATCTACACAGATGGATATAAAACCGATAGCGGAGTTGGTGGCGGTGTTTTCTCAGATAAGCTAAATCTATCTGTCCTCTCTTTCCGTCTTCCAAATCACTGTAACGTGTTGCAGGCGGAAATTTTGGCGATTAAAGAAGCTCTGTCCCGGCTGAAGAAAAACGTGATATCCGCATCTTTTCGAATAGTCAGGCCACCATCAAGTCTCTGGAATCGGTCTCATTATATTCTAAAACCGCCCTTGAATGCCGATCGTCTCTCATGGAGATGACAGAGCAGTTCAACATTCACCTTTGTTGGGTTCCGGGCCACAGAGACATTCTAGGGAATTGCAGAGCTGATGAACTCGCCAAAATTGGAACCACTCCACCTATTCTACCGGAAAAGAGTAGTATAGGTATACCAATCGCTACGTGCAAACTAACACTAAAGCTAGATGCCAATAAAAGAACGGACCTTAGGTGGACTGCTGGACAAACATGTCTAGCGACCAAACAGATCTGGCCAAGGCTGGATCTGAGTCGATCTAAGTGTCTGATCCTTTTAAATAGGAAGCATCTCAGCAGCGCCATAATAGGTGTCATCACTTTACACTGCCTCATAGGCATGCACGTAAGAAGGCGCTTTTACAAACGACTTCTGTAGAAGCTGCATGGATGAGGAAGAGGATTAGACAATCCTCCACTGGGCTAGTCGCTTCGATTCTGCTTCAAAAAATGTTGATGTTTTCCGTGTGCACAATACACACAATGTTTGTTTGCAAATAAATATTCTGATTTAGCAGGATGGTGCCACTTGGCCTCTTTTTGTCCGGTTTCATTAAGTCTTCGGTCTATGCGAATAAGTCGGAAACATTAAATCATTGAAATATCGGCCGAATTATGTGAAAAAGTGGGTCCATCGCATCCGCTCATGCAATCCAATGTGTAGGGAATTTGGATCATGTCATTACTGGCATTTTAAAAACCAATGATAAATCCTTTATATAAGAAGCTATTCAAGAGCAATCCTGTAGGATTAAAAATCCTTGCTCGGGAGCAGGCCCGCTATCAGTCGAACTCATTCATCATTGCGATGTAAGAAAGATGAGACTTATCAAATGAGTTTCATCAATATGCTCAGAACACTTTTTGGACTAGTAGCAACCGCAACGTAAGAGGCGATCTTCTCGTGGATTTCATGAATCGTCCGACAGAGTGATGTAAAATTTTCGGTAACAGAAAACACCTATATCGTGTATAACAAGTAAGATAGCAAGTCATTAACAAATCCGCGCTAAGCTTTCGGTGCAAGTCTCCTACATATATTCGTATCCTTTGTGCTTTTAGCCATAATAAATTGCAACGATATCGATGTTATAGCTACAGATGTTGCGAAAGCCTTTGATAGGTTATCTCATCAATTGATCCTTTTCAAATTGTCTACCCTTGGCTTTGATCTCATGTCATTACAATGGACATCTTCTTATCTACAAAACCGTTCACTTTCGTTCGCCTCAGAGTTCAGTCTCTCAACCAATTCTGGGGTGCCACAAGGTAGCCATCTAGGTCTTGTTCTTTGTTAGGTTTTGCACTTAGTGACTGCAAAATTGCTTAGAGTTTAATGTCTTCAAATGTTAATCTATGACTTTGTCACGTAAATGCAATCAATCTCCTCCTCGAATTTAATATCTGCGCTGTCAACCTATAAACCAGGTTCAATCCATTCGCGACCTTTGAATATTGGACGGTAAAGAGCTAAATTTCTAGTCGCAAATTGATGAGGTAATTCTTAAAGTCAACACATCTCTTGGTTTTATCAGACGATGGTCCAAAGAATTTTCCAAACCCTATGTGACCAGATTCCCATACATTACCTTTGTCCGGCTTTTACTCGAATATGCCAGCCAATTGTGGTCCTCATTTCAGTGAGTTCATATACCCCGCATCAAGAACATTCAATGTCATTTCCTTCGATTCGCTTCAACAAAAATCCTCGTAATTTACGATGTCATTCTCTTTTCTATATACGAGTACCAGCCTATCGCACGTCGTATGGTTCCAACGAACGAGTCTCCTGTATGCTCCGAAAGGTTGACTTAAAGCTCTCCATTTTTGATTGCAACTTGAGCACTCCCCGTCTCAAGCTCGATTTGCTCCACAATTCGCTTGTTTCCTAGTTTTTAAGTTTTAAGGAATAAGGTTTCCCGGACACTTGTCACTTTTGTTTTTACCAGACTCCAAAGAACTGGATGTGTTGACTATTCGTTAATTTTACCAGCACGCCTGATTATGCTCTGACGCACTGATGGAATTCCCACACTTTGATATTCATAACCAATGTCTCAAGTCACAATGCGATCTCGGAAAATGAAATTGAACTTGTTAGGCAAGGTTCAGAGAAGGGTTTCCCAAGACCCGAATATGCGTTATGACTGCCTGCGTACTTAGTTGGAGCTACCACTGGCAGTTATAACCATAACCGAAACAATTTGCACTTACCAGCCTTGCTTGCGTTATGCGGGACTCCATGCAGATAGACCAATCTTTCCTTACTTTCTTGTGGGACAAAAACATAGTATTCTAACAAAAAACAATCTGAGACCAAAATAATCCAAAATTAGTAGCGATGGCGTTGACAGCACAGGTTTTAAAGCTGTCAGTCAGACAAATATAACCAGCACTGCTATACCCTGGCCAGCTGAAGCACACCTGTCACGGCGTTGTCTCCACTCTCCAAATAAGCCAGGTCAATGCGTTCGCATCATGGACCGTCTTGGTAAGATGGTCAGAAACTTTTCTGACGGACATTGGCTGGAGAATTATGTATGAAAAACAGTTGCTTGAAAAGAGCTCAATGCGCCACAGCAATTTTTGTATCACATCCCGTCTTCAAGGATGCCAGTTGGCGAGAGTTCTTAAAGTAAGTGACCTGTTAGGATCAAAACCAAGTGGACCTCATCAGGGTTGTCATATGCGGTCTTGGTGAGGTACGGCCTGGTGTATGTTGTAAAGTTTTAGTGATGAAGGTCCTTATAGATCCAATACCTAATCCTGAGATCATTACCAAGATATTTCTATGCCAAAAACCTTGAGCTCTCATTCAACGATTTGAAGTTTCTATTGGATCTGTGTATCAAAAAAAGCTACAACACACATGACAGACAAAAGGAGCGATGAGTTAATCGGTACTTGACAGTGGAATTCATTTACTTGCCCCAAAGGACGAGTTTTACTTTCATCTTCGGAGTTATAAGAGCTACTCACTGCTGCTCAAGAAACTCAAGAAACTATCCCATTCCGTGGCCAACTCATCCAACCCACTCTCTCGGGATACGCCATCCGAACCTATCGCGACACTATCCCAAACTACGAATCCAACACCAACTACGGTTTCTGTATCACTTAGACATGGAGCTAAGAGTTGTACAGAACAACTCCTACAAGGCCAAACGATGAAAGGAGAGTATACCTAAAGCTAATACTCGTATTCTTGCGAGGTTAGAACTTCATTACTTTTGCTTCTCTCAACACAGAACGGATGAGTTTGTAATGAAACTCCTTACCTTCGTAGACAGCAATAGACACAGTTTACATTTAGGCTTATGTCCTACCACAACTTGACACAGAAATTCTTTTTTCAGGCGGCGCTAAAATTCGTGGTTAACCTGGGCCTCAACTTACAATCCTCTCCAATTAGCCCGGTCTTTAGTTAACTGCCTCCTTTGATTTCTCTCTAACCGTCAATGCAAACGGGATCGAATATTGCACGAAGGCTTTTTTCTCGAAACGACTGAAAATATCTTCATCCGTTTTCGGTGGAGTCCATGCTTCAGCGCCATAAACTAGGACTGGGATGATCAAGGTTTTACATAGAATCTCCTTAGGTGTTCTGGTAAAGACTTCTTAGACAAAAGTAACAGCGATTATCGCTATACCCATTTTGGCAGCTTCTGAGTTCTGCCAACTATCTTTTGAAAGATTGTCCCTCCAGTGTTCGCCTGTTAAGTTTCAAGTATGATGCTAAAGAAGTCCAATGACAGCGCATCACCTTGTCTACATACGAGTAGAATCATTTTTGACATAAAAGGTCTCGGTTAAATCGTTACCGCCGTTGACGGAGCAGCGTGTGTTCTTCATCATCATTCAAAATTAGACATGGGTACTCATAGCTCGTCCCTAGAAATACTGTCATCTGGCTCATTAAAATCGATAAAAAGAAGGTAAGCAGCGATTTGGATTTCTTGCGTTTATTTTTCCAAGAGTGTGAAAATTTGGTCAATTGTGGGCTTTCCTTGCCTGAAACCGATCTGATACGTATAGGGGCCAATTAGGTTGTTGGCAAAGGAATTCAGACGTTCACATAATATAGTACGTTGTATGCGGTTGAGGGATCTCTTGTTTTGTGGATCGCGCAAATATTATTGAGATTCCATTCATCAGGCATAAACTCTTCTGACGACATCTCAGAAATGAGTTGGTGTATGCTATCCGCAAAGTCACTTACATCGACGGTTATTCCGTCAGGCCCAGCTGCTGTGTTGGATTTTAGTTTGGATATATAGATATTGCTACCTTGCTTTGTTTTGGCTATATGGTTTCAGTTGAATGGCTTATTCTGCCAGACAGTGGGGTGTTGGGCTTCGTCTACAGAAAAAGTTTTTCCATATTCTCAGCAAGGTTGTCTTCTTCATCTCTATAGGTTTTTGTATGAGTCTTCTTGCCCTGACACGTTTTTTTTTTAACTCTTGGTTCGGCCTCTCAATATGTTCGATCGCGCGCTGCTCGTGCTCTATTTTCTTCTTCTGGAGAAACCGACGTTCGTCCTACCTCTGCTGCTTATAGAGTTTGCGAGCGGCTCTTGTCCTTCGTTATTAGCTGATTGTGCTTACCGGCATACCACTATTATCACTATCAGTTGTGGTGTCTCTGATGTCCGGTACTTGGTGCTGGCGGCATAGGAGTTGTTGAGAGATTTCGTTACGTGTTAGGCGTAGATTCTGTCGGGCTTTTGCCATTGCAGCTTTTCTACGTTATAACTTCTGACTGTGATTCTTCTTCGTTGTGGTGCTTGGAAAATTCACATTCTTAGCTTGTCTGCAATAAGGTGTTGATCCGAGTCAACGGGGCTACGTTCTGGATTATCAAAATCGACTTTTCTCCGGCTCCTTAAATTTCTCTTCGCGTTACCTCGTGCTATTGCCGTCGGCAGGTTTACACAAATTTCAGTAGGCAACTTCCATGCAGATACAATCTTTGATCTGGACCTGCTGTCGTAGATTTGCACACACCTCCTGGTGCATGTTTGCCTAAGTATTTATAACTCCTTAGTTAACCTTAGTTAAGTTTGGTATTATAGGTTTGAGGAGGTCGTGGATGGCTGCGATAATTTCTCTTCGAGGTAACCATTTCGGGTTTCTTGGCTTCTTTCTGAGTCCAGGGCTTTTATAAAATCACGTACGCCTTGCTCTTGCCAATCTAATTTTTTGATGGACGCAGTTAACGGTGTAGGCAATGTTGAGCTGGCAATAGAGAGTGGCGATGACACGGAGAAATGACATCTCCATGTCGATATCAACTGTTCTGTCATTATCCTTGAAAAAAACATTTCTTCGTGGGCAGCGGATTCACAATTGGGGAACTTGTTCTTCGGTTGAGTCGCTTGAAAAGGATTGGGTGGAAACCTACCCGTCCTTATTGTTCATTGTTCGGTCCTCGAGTATTGAGGGGAAAAAGAAGTTCCACTGTATATAGCAAACAGAAGTTTAAACAAGAATTGGAGGGCCCCAGGTATCTAGAGTTAGTTTGCGCTATCGACTGATATTCTAGTTCTTCTGGGCGACCTTACCGGTATGGTTAGCTTTGGTGTTAAGTTTAATTTCTAGCGATTTAGCCACGACTACTTAAGTCTCATTTAGCTTTTCGGTTGACTGTAGAATACTTAAACCCTTCAACTGTATCAAGGTAGATGTAGATGTCGAAAAGAAGTCCTATGAAAGTTTTCGTCCGAACATAAGGTTATTGTCAGCAAGCTTTAGAAATATCCATTCGCCTAATAATTGTATCACAACCGTGGTAAACTGCAAAAGTTGTATTCAAAAACTATTCAGTCACCGTCGAATAGAATAATTTTCCTATCAGTTAGCGGAGTTGTGTACTGGTAGTACTATTGTTCAATCCATTTTAATAGCAAAACATCTTTTGGGCCAACTGCCACACTTCCTCTTGAGGACATGTCGCTGATTACGTAAAAACCGCTTGAATCATTCTGTGACACTCAATTATTTCTATATCATCAACTGAGCTCTTTTCAACGGCTTCCTAAGTGTTTTTTTTCGTTCCCTGGGGTCTGGTTGTCATTTTAGCTCTCCCATCATCAGTCTCAATGCATGTGGATTTGTATGTCAATAAATCGCCCCACAAGGTCTTCCGCTTTTGAATTTTTATTCAAAACCGCGACTGAAATATTGCTTGAAAGCATACAGCGGTGTTTGAGGTTCCATCTAAAATTCACTGCCACCCGAAGGCGACCATCATAATGGGCAAATCCCTTGACTCCAACTTGTACGTCTGCGTTTATTTTCAAAAAATTGCTTGAGAATCAGTACGAATACGCGAAAAGTGTTGGTCTTGTTCACTTTCCAGTTCTCCCCTAAGATCGCTTAGTTTTCATTAAAAAAGGAAAACATAAACACCTCCTGTGGTGAGTAAAGCTCTTCATCCACCTCTACAATTATTTATTCTATACAATTTATAATGGTCCCCCAATTGATACAAATTCGACACAAGAAGAAAACAATTTACTGAGGATTAAGATACAAATGAGTCTCAAGTTCTGCGAATTGTTTGCTATTCGAGTTTTTTTCTTTTCTTCAAATTCATCTCTCGCAGACATTTCTGTCATTTGTTATCATTGAGTGAGAAATATCTTTATTCACCCCTTGCCACTCATTCTCATCTGTCCATGGCTACACCCTACCCAAACTGAAAATTTGTAATCGATTTGTAGAAAAAAAAAATCGAACACATCCGTACTCAAGACCCAACAAAGTAAGGAGCGCCAAAGACGGAATATCAGGCATAAATTCGTCCTTGGGGAAGCTTACATTCTCCCCATTGTTGTTGTTTGGATTTGAAGATTGAAATTTCAATCCAATGACGATGGCGGCGGGATGAGATTTACTTATTGTTGAGAGGTTGTTTTTTTTCTTCCAATTTTTCATGATTAAATTGCAGAAATCTTCATTTTTGACGCATTCAATTCGTCCTTTTTGGAAAAAAAAAAAAATTAAATGGGATAACTACAGAGTGAAGAGGAGAATTTGAGGCAAAACATTTGTGAATCTCAAGCGATGTCTGTAATAGATACGACCACCCATTCTATGCAGTGAATGAACTACTTTGCGTATCCTTTTTCGATTTATGCAGATCGAAAAGTCAAACTAAACTTGGAAGAGTGTGTAACCAGCTGGCAGGCGATTTTCATATTTATTCAAATCACGGATGTTCTTTTCCACATCGTGTCTGACATCAAGCTGCAATTATCCTTAACACCTTTCGCCTTTTCAATTTAGAATTATTAAAACAAATTATAGAGTCCCTTTTGTCGTTGCACAATGGTAAGCTACGAATACAAGTACGAGTACGAGTAGGTAGAAGTAGCCACAAACAACACCTTCACCATCACCATTACCAGCATTGGCCTGACTCCAGATCGGCTCCTGTCTGGTCTTCTAGTTCTACTGTTCTACTACTGCTCGCTGTACCAGTTCCCCTTGGCTTACATTGTTTACGTGCAATTTGAGGCTCCTTAATTTTACATTTGTATGCATTCACAATGGAATGCAAACAGACTTTGGTCGTTGCTGTACGGATAGCTGGTGTTATGGCTGTCTCGGTCTTAACGGCGTGTGAAATGGCAGTCTGGTGTATCCTTGGAATAAATGTGCTGAACTTTTCCCGCTTGTATCCATCACCCTCCCTTAATCTTGGTAGTTGCAGTGCTTTTTGCATCTTATGATCCGTTTTTCCGTTCAGAATTACGATGCAAAGCATTGTTTTGGGAATCCCTTTTCTATTGTTTTGATTCCGTTTTTTGCTGGTGCAAGGGAGGAAATAATTTGATCATATTCCGCCATTAGCACAACGTTGTCTACTTCCGGTGCAGTTGCTATTTCTGAAGGAAACAATAAATTCTTTTTCTTTCTATTTTTTTTTTGTATTTTTTGCTTTTCACAAATATCCTTTTGGTTTTTTTTCGTTTTTGTTTTGGAGATTGTCAGGAAGTTTTTATTCTCGTTGAAAATTCTTGTAATGAAAGGCCAATGCTACAGGATATGCAAGATTGCATAATTGAAAAACAGACAAATCAGCATTGTACGAGTATAATATGTAGAACATGTTTGGAGGATTTTTCGCAAGCTGTCGTGTTGGATCAGTTGGCAGGTTGTAAGGGAATGGCCTTGTCTACTACTTGTTTTATGAATACCAGTTCTCAGAGGCCATGCCGACGATCTATTAAAATTGTTGTTGGAAAGTGTTTCTAAGAGGAAAACACAGAGATTGGCAAGTCGAAATAGGAAATCTAGACAGGCAAAGCTGCGACTTTCTTTGCTCATATGTATGCCGTCTGTATTACCACATATTCGAATTTCTAGGGCCGTCATCTTTCAATGGAAAACTTAATTACATATGGAGGTATATATTTATTGCATGCGATCGGAAAACTACTGCCCATTGGTCAGAAAATCGATACCAATCGAGCCCTGAAAGATTGAGCTCACTAATATCTTAAGACATCTCGCGATCCAGAGCGTGCTCCTTCTAGCAATTATCATTACGATAGGTGCAGATACACAAACTTAGTAGAAAGAAAATTGAATACAAGAATCACTACGATTCCCTATGGATTTCCAAATTTAAAATTTCCAAAAAGCCTGGGGGCAATGACATATTTTAGGGTTTCTTGATACTGTAGCGTCTGCTTATTCCAGATGTTCTGTACTATCCATTTTGTCCATGCACCAGTGTCTTTTTCGTTGAACAATCGAGTTTTGAATCGGTTGACGTTCAAGCGATAATCATTGTGGGATTCTGCAATTTTGAAAGCGCATACACAGTGTTTTGAAGGCAAGTGTTCAAGCAATTACCAACTGATGCTTGCCAATCTGACTGCGGATGCGATCCACAGATACCAGTGGCGATTTTAATGTATGGGCCACAAATGTGGGAAGAGCTAACATTTATCGGAAAGCGGGAGTAGGCTCCATTGTCGACATCACCTTTTCGAGCAATTCTATTAATGGTACCATCAAGTGGAGGGTCAGTCAGGAATATTCTCATAGCAACCATCAGACGATGTTAATGGTGATCAAAGAAATGAAACCGGCCTATCTTCCAAAACTTACGGGGCCAAAATGGAAACATATATCTTTTGATAGCATTTCTTCGAAGAGATGTTAAATGGTGATTCGACCTTAAGTGGAACAGTGTAAATCCGTGTTTCTCATATCAAATCGGAAGGTCTCACCGTGTTATTAGTGGAACAATGAAATAAAGGCACTCATGGCAAAATGCTTACAAGATTGACGGAAATTTCAGCGTGCATGAAGGAGACCAGACTTCCAACAGTGGCTGGACACTCTTACACTGGAAGCAAATCCACACTCTTCAAAAGTCTCTCAAGAAACTGACATGAATCCATGGATTTCAGCATAGCCGCTATGTGCAACACCATAAGAGAAGTCAGGTCAAGTCATGAGGCAAGACAGACAGCAAAGCCCCTGGATCTGACGGCATCCCGAACAAAACTATAAAGGCTGCTGTCAAAAAGAGATCGGACATGGTGAGCCATCTGCCTATCGTCCACTATGCATCTTGGACACCATGGGAAAGATTCTCGAGAGGATAATTTATAAAAGAAAGGAGCCTGCTCAGACAACTAATTTGACTTCAGAAAAGAGCGTTCAGCTACCAAACAGATTCATGAAGTGGAATTAGCAACAAATCGGTCAGATAAAATATTCACTTAACCGAAGCTGTACTCATAATAAGTCGGAAAAACCATTGAATTCGCTAATTTTCAGATCGGTAACCAAACCATCATGTCCAAAGAAACAATTAAGTATATGCCGTGGAGTTATGTTGGACAACTAGCTGGTACATATGTGAAAAAGCCTCAAAAGTACAGGCGAATATATTGTTGCGAATATATCGGTGGACCGGGATACACCCAAAGAATTCTACTTTCCCGAGTAACAACATCAATCCTTCGGTTTTCGAACCATATCAGACGAAGCCGGCCTTGTTATAGCTCGAATGAACCTCATTAAAATTCTTGCAAACTAGACTCTCAGAATATACAATAGAAAAATCTTCAGCCAGTATGACGCCAACGGCATCAAGGCAGTTAAAACTGAAAAAAAAAAAAATACAAAGACTGGATAAGTCGAAGACACTGGACTGTGGACACTGGACCACCAAATGCAGTTAATATCTGGTCACGGTGACTATCGGAAATATCTACACCGCTTCAGGCACAATAGCTCACCCTTTTGCCCAGACTTCCCAAATCAGGAGGAAGACACAGAACATGCAATACTCCGTTGTATTCGCTTTCTGTACTGGAGAACTGACATATCAAACCCACACTCAATAATTGACCAAATGTTGCGGTCAGAATAAAATTGGATGCAGATTTGCACATTCATAACAAACGCGCAAAACGAGCTGCGAAGGATCGGAAGAATAAGATAACCGGACGCTACAAATACAGAAGATACAGCATAGATTGCTTACCAGCCTCACGGAATACATAATACCTAACGGCAGTGTTTAAGTAATCAGATCGTAGTTCATAGATAAAAAAACAGAAATGTATTGGGTGAGGTTCTGATCCATCCAAGACTTTTCTAAAATCATAGCACCGGGACTTGGTTTCAAATTCAAATTGCCTTCACAACGTTAATTAGTTTATGTATGACTACAAGATTAGTTCTACACATTCATGAAGAGTCAACGACTTAATCACGTTCATCGGATAGCCTTCTGGTAGCTATCCGCAAGTCGTTCAAAGCCCACTGTTGCAACCTTATGGCACTCCGTAATAAGCGATCTAATTCCAAGCAGTGCTTGCCACATCAGTTACAATCATAGGTGCATCACTTTACAACTCTTACCCACTTAGTTACAACCCTTGATTGACATTAAGCAAAGAAGACTGCCAACTACTTCATATATGTATGTTAAGTCCCCAACTCTGTCGGTTGACTTTCATCACCTAGTAACTTTGTGTTAGCACTCAGAGTCAAGTTGCCTGCTCCGCTTCCTTCTATTTAGGTGACTTAACATGCATGAAACCGCGAACAGGTAATGCATCGCAGAAGTACATATAACCATCATACGTTTGTAGCCGATTTGCTATTAAATTTGCTCACGTTTCCATGAAATTTCACTTCCGGGTATCATGGCTGTCAACTATGTAACTAAAGCAACTTAATTAGAGGTTTCTGTTTCTGGAGATCCTTGCTCGGATATTCTTACCATGCGAAGGTAATGCACGCATCACTTTCACGCACGAACATAATTTCATTTGATTACGGCGAATTACGTCTTATATGTAGTTGTGGCGGAGAGGGAACCTCCCTTTGAAGAAGTTTCTTCCAAAGAAATGTTAATTAAGTAAGTTTCGTTGGCGCCTTCAGAGTTCCTACATTTGTGCATGCTTCTTAGGGAGAATTTCCCGGACACACATCCATGTCTGGGAACCCATGCGTTTTGGAGGCAATAAGTTGGGCGAGACTCTCGTCTTATGTGATGACAGACGGTGATGACTTGACGATTATCAAGGCGACATAATCCTGGATATTAAAGACCAAATAGATGGAAATTGACCCTCCACTTATACCCAGTTTCTGTGGGACTTTCGTAAAACCCAACAATCCCAATGGTGAGCTGTCATTCTTTTCACCTCATTAGATTGTTAATTTGTTAAACGGTTTCTAAGTGGAACAATAGTGCCTAATAACAATGCTCAACAATACTTTTGCAATTAAATTCATATCCTTGCTAAAGATTATTGCACCAGCAGATACTGGTAGCAAGGACACAAATGGATGAAGATCTTCTCACAGAGATAATACCAGTAACGTCGAAGCTGTCTGGAGAAGGGATAGTGTTGACAAAGGAACGAATTTGTTCTGTCCAATTAAAACCGACCATTAAATTGAAAGAAGTTATTAACACCGCAAAGGCTAAGTGTGGTGATAATTGCGAGCGCGGTTATTCTTGAATTTCTTGAATTTCCACTTCGATAGCTCACCCCTGAAAATCAAAAAATAAAAAATGTGAACAAACAAAGCGAGCGTTGACCTATTTAATTAAATTAACTGTATCCCATTAGGACATTCGGTTTATTTTTATTTTCTAGAAGCCTCTAATACAACCGTTTGGTCAGTTATCAAGTTTTTTTTACGACGTCTGACACGTAACTATTGCTATGGCGTTTGTGGGATATTACCAGAACGAAACTGTTATTGGTTCTTCAATTGGTCTCTTATTGGTCCTTCGAGCCGGATCTCTGCTACCGATGACGTCGCCGACTATCTTATTATTGATATCGTTGTAGGATAATTATCTTTTGTCAGCTGTAAAAGTATCCTGAGAGTCAAACCATCCATTCATGCCTATGAAGGTGTACTCGTATTTATGCATATTGCCGTCACTTCAAAATAATGTCGATTGGTTTTGTTTGCAGTTTGTGGGCCGTCATTAAGTCCCCATTCAAAGAAGGGCCAAAAAGTGGTTTAAAAGTAGCGTCAAATACAACTCTCAACTCCGTGGTGGAACTGGATTCTTTTATCACTGAGTGATGGGGTAGGAATGAGTGAAATAATGCGTTAATGGATCATATGCTTTGACAGGAGTCATATACGAGTATGTTATAGGTCCGAACTCTAAACATTATGTGTTTACGTGATAAATCACACCTCTACATACGTCAACCACTTTCACCTACCTTAGGTATTATTTCACGTGGGGCTAATTAGCAATTTTACTGAATTTTCCAAAGCCGAATCTTGGGCTCTTCTCATAGTTTCAGGTCTTTCACGTCACTCAGTCGTCCTTTGATTCCATTATATGACCTACGAGGCCCTCAGGACTTGGTAGGTTTCATCTGTCATCTGTTAAGCGTCTACGGTAATGCATTTTATGATTCATATTCTCCTCTGCGTTTCGACATTCCAGACAGAGCGACAAACCCTCGTTCTCAAATCTATGGAATTATTTCCGGTATCCGCCATGTCCAGACAGGAATCATGTAAGGCGTTGTCAACGATCTGATGACAGGAATTGACTTCTGACTACCATACCGCTGCAGATGCTACCCTTCTTTTTACTTTCAGTATTTTGCTTTCGGTATACATTCTACATCTCTTTCAGGAGAATGTTGATGGGCATCATTCCAGTTAACACATAGATTGCGTCGTCTGACATTGTTCGAAAGCCAATGATAACAGCTGACGACAGCTTTTTCTTTAAGTACAATATTTCACCGCTAGTACATCCGGTCATATGAGTACTGCAGCAGCGAATAGGAGGACCAAACTAACTACTCTGGACATCTGGGCGTATTCCGGGCTACTGATAATCAGAAGTATCCGAGTAAGTGGTGTTTCCATCAGGGGTGATTTCTTGTCGGCACTCGACGTGCGAACTAGATATATTTTAGAGGCTCCTCTAACTTTATTGTTTGAGTCCGGACTTGGAAGTTCCATATTCTTGCGGCAGGGTTATTAAGACAGCGTCAGTGTTGTAGTTAGATAGTTCAAGATTAACAGACTCCAATCAATCTCTGATTCTCTTGACAGTTTCATCCGTGGCAGGCTCTATCCCGTGTATGGACTTGGCTACAGTGACCACGCGATGTTGTCAGCGAAACGGATTACTTTCACTCTTTCGGGAAGGGTTCAATTCAATTCAATTCAATTCAATTCAATTTATTATTAATAAACTAAGGAAAGTACAAATAAGACTTGGTCTTTTACAGTACATTATTTTGGAGTGCATATAACATTACAATATAAACCTTAAAACTATAATTGAAAAGATAGAAACAGAAGGGAAATGAGATAGCGAAAGGGGGGAAAAAAGAAAAATACAAAAATTGGGAAAAATAGAAAGAAAGAAAGGTATTATAAATGAGGAAAGAGGGAAGAGGATTGAGGTGAATAGTTGTTGCAATTGTTACAGATATTGAAGAGCGGTAGTTTTGAATTTATTTGTTCCAATGATTTGTTTTGTTGATGTTGGAAGGCTATTCCAAAGTCTGGTAACATAAATGAAGAAGAGACGAGAAGAATTTAGGTAGTTAAAATAAGGCATAGTTAATTTGAAGGTCCTGGTAGATTGGAGAAATTGAAGTTTTTCAAACAGGTACATTGGAGATTTTTTATTGACGAGACGGTGCATAAATTGGCAGCATGTAACTTTTAAGAACTGCTTAAACGTACAGCCCAAAACAAGATTGTGATAGTGCGTGATGTGATTGTATCGCGGTAATCCAAATACATATCTTATAGCATCATTAAAAGCAACAAGTAACTTATGTTCGGATTGATAATCAAGTTTGCAGTACACAAGAGTAGAGTAGTCAAATATTGGGAGCAACAGAGTTTTAATAATTCTAAGTTTTGTTTCTACTGGTGTAAAACTGGAAGACATCCAAAGCTTTCGTAGACCAGCATAAATTCGTCCAACAACATAGTTAGTATGGTCTTTAGCAGAAAGAGAACGATTAATTTTGAATCCAAGATTTGTTACTTTTTCGACAAATGGAATGGGCTTATTGTTTAAAAGTATTGATGGAAAATCATCAGTTTCAAAATATTTTTTCGAAATTAGAATTGCTTGCGATTTTTCTAGATTAAGATGCAGCCCGTTTAAAGTTGACCAGTTGTAGATTCTAGATAGATCTTCGTTCATTCTAACAGTGAGGTCTTCAGCTAGTCCGGGTGGCCGTGATAAGTATACTTGGGCATCGTCAGCGTAAAGGTGAATGGAGACATTTGAGCACACTTTAGGCAGGTCATTGATATACAGACAAAATAGTAATGGACCCAGAATGGAGCCCTGCGGGGCACCCGTTAATAACTCCCTAAAATCGGAACATTTGCCTCCGTAAATGACCTTTTGGTAACGATTACTCAAATAATTCCCTATGAGACGCACGGACTGTTCACTGAAGCCAAAGTATAACCTCAGCTTCTGACACAGTACGTTGTGATTCACTCTATCAAAGGCTTTGGAAAAATCAAGCAAACAGAGCACCGTTAGGTTATCCATATCGTATCTAATTCTAATGTCATCGAGAATTTTTATCATAGCGGTAGAACAGCTGTGACCCGCTCTAAAGCCTGATTGAACTGGAGAAAGCAAACTGTGTTGCTCCAAATACCTCGATATTTGCATAGCGAGGATCTTTTCCAACACTTTTGATAGACATGACAAAATACTTATGGGGCGGTAGTCAGATAAATTCGATGGCTGAGGTTTTTTAGGAACAGGGATAACTTTGGCCAATTTCCAACTATCAGGAAAAGAAGACGAAGCTATGGAAAAATTGATAATATGTGTAAGGGAGCTTATGACATGGATCAAAATCATTTTAATAAAGCGAATGGGCACACCCTCCTCACCGACAGCATTCGATTTCACAGAACGAATAACATTAATTACGTCCACTTCTGAAACAGCTTCAAAGTAAAAACTCGACGAAACAAATAATGAATTTTCAGGGGTAAAGCGAAGATTATTGATATATCCTGATAAAAAAGCATCATTAAGTTCATTCACATCTGGAATGATAGCAGCAACCGTTGAATTTTTTCCAACGCCAATAGAACGCAAGTTACTCCATAGTTTTTTAGATGATAAACCAGGGTTCAGTTTGGAAAGGAAATAGCGTTTTTTGGCCCTTCGTGTAATAAAAGTTGAGTAATTATGAGCTCGACAAAATATTTCCCAATAAGAAATAGATGGCCTCTGTTTCCATTTTATATAAAGTTTGTTTCGAACCCTAATAGCATTACGAACTTCACTTGTGAACCAGGGGCAGTTTTCATTACGAACTTGAACTGTTTTTAGGGGAATATGTCTATTGAAAAGATCCAATGTAAAGGATTGAAAAAGATTCACCTTGTCATTCATAGTTGACTCATAATGACAGTGAACCCACGGGAGTAAGCTTGCATTTAATTGTAAGGCATTATTGTCTACGGAACTATAATCTCTGAAGGTGAAAGATGAAGGACGAGAAGCACAAGACAAATCAACATTATAAGTACAAAAAATTAGGTCGTGGTCAGATATTCCTGCAAGGGAAAGCTGATCTTGAAGTAAGACATTGGATAGATCAGAAACCATAAAGACGTCCAACAGACTTGGAGGAGCATTTGGAGAAAAACGATTGGCGTAAGAATTAACTATTGACAGCCCAGAAGCAGCAGCTGAATCCAAAAGCTCGTAAGCTTTGCTATCAACTTTTAAAAGATCAGCGTTGAAATCACCACAAACTATAATGTGCTCATAAAGTGCAGTGAACTCGTGCAGAGCAGAAAAAAAGGGTTCTGAAGAGTTACACCGGTTCGGATTGTAAGCTACACCAATAAGGCACTTCGTGATCCCATCTGTAACTTCTAACAGCAGGTATTCAATTGCTCCTTCCTCGGATTTCCGAAGTATTTTATGAGTAAGCGAGTTGCTGTAGTAGATCGCAACTCCCCCACCTATTGTATTAGTAACTCTATCATTGCGAATTAGATTATACCCCGGAATATTATATAATTTATCTATTGCACTACTTTTTTCTTTGTCAATCGCGTCGGACCAAAGCCAAGTCTCAGTGATGCAGATAATGTCAACTTTAGATCCATTCAAAAGATATTTAACGTAATCCAATTTAGATAAATTGAAACTACGTGCATTAAGGTAGCATACTTGCAGGCCCTTGTAAGCATTTGTCAAGATTTTGATAACAGATCGCACTGCGACTTCATTTACTACGCCAGACGAGGAAGACATATTATTAAACATTTTACTAAGCCTAAGACATTAAGACAAGTAATTGGAACTATATGTATTGCAAGTATGTATTAGGTTAATATTTTCACAAATAACAAAAACAATAACAACAATGTTGACTTAATATTTATATTCAATAACAAGAACAACAACTACAAAAGAGAAGTAGAAGGAAAGTAAATTAAATTCAGAAAGGGAAAGGGAAGGCAATAAGAAAGGCAGAGGGATGGGGCGATAGAGAGAAAGTTGGGTAGATAGGTAGAAATATAATATGTAACAAGTTTAATAAAGAAAATTCGAAATTCAAAAATACTTAATTCATAATACTGCTCAAGTTGACATCAATGTAAAGAAATTTGGTAAATTATAATATATAGAAGCTTTTACTTTAGTTTTGTAATTGTGGTTATTCTCATTTCGGTGTCATAGTTACTCTTTTTTACATAGACATAACCATTCCTCGTTCTCACTGATGAAAGTAAGCTTTCTTTGCGTAATTGATTGGCATACCGCAAAATTGAGCTAATCAAGGGTGTTAAGCTTTCATTTATATAAATGCGACGGGAGATGTTAGGCTTAGAGTTGTGGGTTTCATTTTCCAGTTGGGCAAGTGTAAGACCTTTGTTTTTGTAAAATGCTGAAAGGAATGCTCGTTGCTCAGCATGAGAAGAGAAGCGAATTAGTAGTGGGCGAGAGCTTGTGATGTTGTTGTTTTTATTTCTTTCACTGTTCGAGTTTGATCCGAGACGAAAAGCATCAATGTATGTAGAACATTGGTGTTGTAGGCTTGCGGCGATCTTTTTGGCAATATCAATTGCATTTTCGTCGCTGGCATCAGGAATTCCTCTAACAATAACATCATAAAGCCTCTGCCGCCGCTGGAAGTCTGCAAGCTCTTCTCTTAATTTCTTGTTTTCTTCTTTCATTTCACCAATTTGGCACTCACACTGTTTCAGGCGGTTATCAAGAGCTGCTGCAGTCTCACTAATAAGTGTGATAATTTTTGCCTCCATCTCTGAAATCAGCTGCGAAAATTTTGCAGTTAACGTTGTTTCAAAGCTTTGCAAATTATCAGACAGAGATGATTGTTTTCCAATGTTAAGACTTGGAGTTAGATACGTCTTAGTTTGACTGGTACAGGCAGGTGAGCTGAATAACTCGGAAGAGTTAACTATTTTCCTCTCTTTTGACAATTGATTTTTGGATCTGGTTGACATTTCGTTTTAAGAGCGATCAAGGGTTTGTAGCAGAATTTCATGGTATATTATGTTTCAAATGATAGGTCCGAGGACTGCAGTATTTAGGACCATAGTCAGTATGACATTTCAGCCTCATATTGTTGAAGTATGGCATGCGTACTCTCTGACTTCTTTCTGGGTTTCCTAACGTAAGCCCAGCTCACCCATTTAAAGGCATTTCTAGCGTTAGTACTGCACAGTAATTATTTTCCACCTTTTCCACTGTAATTCTTCAGCTGCTTTTATCACATCGGCGATAGAATGAGATTTTCCGAAGCCAGCCTGGCATATATTCCAAAATACTCCTAGAGTATCAACAAGACATATTAGGCGATATGACGAAGCTGCACTAAACGTTAGATTTTCCAGAGCGTAGGGAACACCCGCTCTTCTAGCCACCACTGCATCGTTGCTATGAAGGCGTCCGAAATCGCCGTCAACCCCGCCTTAACTGCGTTATTCGGGAAGTCATCTGGGCCAGGTGCTTTGTTGTTTCCAATTTTTCTCCATGCTTCCAATAGTTCCTCCGATTATACGACCTGTACCGAGGCCTGGATGGTGCTGGAGAGACAGAAAACTAACACAGCATTGCTAACGGACCCCTCCATATACCTGGCGCCCCCTGTAGCGTTACCACATTACATTATTTTCTGATGTAATGGACTTCCTTTACCCCCATACAAATAAACATAAGCAAAAGTACAAAACGAGGGAGCTGAAAGTACAGAGGAAAATCCGTTCAGGAGAAGTTCTGTACTGATGCGATCAGCACCGTTAAACACAACGAAGGGTCCGATGCAAAAATAGAGCAAGGACGTGGGACGTCCTCTGAACCATTAAGTGAACAGACATCCTCGCAGATACTCGTACAGCCGAAATCAACTGGTACTTTAACATCGGAAACCGTCACAGAAGTAAGGGCCAAAGAAACCAGCGAAGAAAGAGAAAAGATTGAAGCCATGAAATCTCTGGGAAAAACATCACTAGGTACACTAATGGATTTCATCAAGGAGAAAAACAATGTCCATCACGAGATTAGAAGGCTGGCTAGTGCAATACGCAAACACTACAACTGCATTTATATTTTTTTTATTGTAGATTTTGTGAAACATATAAAATGGTATACTGTATAGCGTTTAAAGCTACTCAAACCGTCCATTCATCAGCAACGAGCGAATTGGCTCATTCTTCTTCTCCGTTAAAACTATTGCCAGAGCCTAAGTGAAAAAGGATTAGATCTCCAAATAACGAAGAACCCTCGTCACTGTCATACGCCAAAATCGTCAACAGAAAAGCAGAAACAATGGCGTAACAAAGTGTCGCCAAGTGTGTAATAAAGGGGGAAGAATGGAAAAGATCCCCTGAGAAAAACCCGAGACAGATGGCGAAATCCGAGACAAAGATCCAGATGTAAAAACTGTAAGAAAGGACCACAATCAAGTCGAGTATAAAAGAGTGGTAGAAAAAGAGCGAGGCAAGATAAGCCGGTGATTAAAAAAATTGGAAAAGTTTCTTACTGCGATATACTGCGAAATTTGAAGACCAACCCTGAGCTGAATGACTTAAGGTTGGATTTACCACGCAAAAGAAACACGGCCAAGACAGAGTTACTGCTTGAGCTCAAGAAAGTAGCGAATAGAAAAACCTCTGATTACCACAGTAATGTAGAACAAGTTCTCGACGAAATAGCGGAAGTGTGATCCTGTTTGCAGAACGCAAACTGCAGTCATTAGCCTCCCGATAAACGCTGCCAAAAAAGTTCTGGAGGTTGGAAGAGTAAAAACCGGCCCAACAATTATGGCTTTAAATTTGAACGCATGGACCATTGATTGGGACAGCACTCGGATCAATAGAAGAGGGGAAGAAAAGTTCTACTAGAAGCTGTATCGTCACTGGACGTAGTAATACTGCTTAATACAGGAAGCAAGCACACCTTTAGCAGAAATGACGTTGGCTCCATAGTTGGTATTATCTTCGTAACGAGTTCACTAGCGAGAGGCACCAAATGGAGAGTCAGTAACAAATGTACCCACAGCGACCACCTGGCCACCCAGTAGTTTGAGGTACAACCGAGTAGAGCGAACCAGTAACCCCCACCAAAAAAATCACAACGAATGTGGTGGAAAATAAGCACACTGAACCAAGACTATTTTGCCCTGATTTTTAGAGAGTCTACAATAAAACCAGGAACAGCAAATGCTGTGACCGCTGAGGTTACCAAAAAAGTAACAAGGGTCTGCAGTACATTCATGGTCCGGAAGACGTCAATATATCGCCATAGCCATCACCATATCCACCAGTATAATGGTGAAGTCAAGAGATAGCAAGGCTACACAGCAAGTGCCATGAAGCGAGAAGACTATTCCAGCGATCCAGAGGTTTTCACCTCACATCAGGATGAGGGCACCTGAAATTAGACATCCGGAGAAGCAAAAGTAACAGCTTTAAAGAACACTGCGAGCAAGCAGATGTAAATCCTTCCTCAGGTACTAAAAGGCATCAGTACACTCACGCAAAAAATAATAGCGGGATTATTTCCACCGCAAACACGTGCGTACAGAAGCACCTCAGCAAATAGAGGAGATCGCAGCCGTCACGAAAATGGAACTCCTGGACTTATGCAGACGACTCGATGATAATAAGTCACCTAGATCAGCTCAACGCAGAACTACTTTGGGAAATGTATAATAAACGTGTCTAACAGAAGAGGTTTTTCTAGACCAATGGAAAAAACAACGTCTGGTGCTGCTGCCTAAGAGGAAAAACCACCAGATGTGCCCTCATCATACGGTCCCATATGCCTGTTGGGTACGATGTGTAAAATACTGGAGCAAATCAGTATTCTTTTTTTCTTTTTCATGAAGTCGAGGGACTCCCAAACATACGGTATGGGCTTAGAAAAGCTCTTTCTACGATAGATGCTATACGGAGGGCCACTACAATCTTGGAAGATGCTATTCAGGGTAGGAGATGGAGAGGAGGTGCAAAGAAATATCGTGCTGTAATAACACTGGATGCCAAAAATGCGTTCAACTATGCAAACTGGGGACGTTCCTAATTAAAATACTACATAATTTTAAGAAACGGTTACTGCTCTTCAATACCGATAATATAGTAAGGCAGCACCACATATCTGGCGGAGTATCACAACGATCGGTACTAGGTCCCATCTTATGGAACATTATGTATGGCAGGGTTCTAAGGAAATCACAAACGAGGATGATCCCCCTGTTTCCAAGGAAGGATTAGGAGTTGAAGTAACGATTTGAACAAGAAGTCCTGAACGTTTTCGACGAAGAGTGACGAAAAATGCTTCAAAAGACTAAGCAAAGGATTCTCAAAACCCAAATGTGGTATAGTGAAAAGAGGAAGGAGTCAGTAAAAAGTATAACCTCGGGATCTGACTCCCATTTTTTGTTTACAAATTGTTGTTACTTAAAAGCTATTTTCGAAATATTTTGCATTGCTTGAGGATTCCAAAGCTGGGAATCCAAAGGGTCCAAATGTTACTTCAAACGTTAAATTAATTTGGCAACCCATCAAAACTCTTCTATAGATATTGAAACCCACGACTATTTCTCGTAGTTCAAACTCAAGTGAACACGAGAAAATTTGACGTCCCAACCGACATGACGTATACGTAACCTTTTCTTCTTAATGATCCTTAAGTGCAGGCTTAACTTACCATCGTTCAGTTTCAAGAGACACAAAAATAGTATTCCGTATTCAAGAATGTTTAACAAGATTCGTGTGATCTAAATTTGAATCACTTCAAAGGAATCTCTTTCCGCATACCATCACTCACCGATCCAGTGCTCAAATTCTACCATAAATACAACAAATCTTAACTAAACAGGAACAACAATAAAGCACAACAGCAGCCCTTACGAAAGCAAATAAAGGTATCCGTATCTTAAAAATTTCCCCCCAACAGCGGCACATAATATTGTCAGTTAAGAACAAGAAGGAGCATTTTATGAGATGTATGATACGTATGATGCGTATGTAACATACATATGTAGGTGTTCACGATTCCTGAAATGACTGCTGAAATATGAATCAGTTTTTGAATAGTGAAAGAAAAGTTCTAAAGGAGTGCGTATCCTTATAGCTCGAGCTGTTCACTAGGTAATTGCTGGAGCTTTAAGAATTCCTGAGAGCATTATCATATGTTTACCTGACAACAAATATCTAAAGTTACCCGCAGCCGTGAATAACTCTCAAACACTTGACGTAATAAATACCTTCATTAGTTTAGTCCTTGAACTTTTGGTCCTTCGGGGAAGGTGGGTCTTGAGCAAAACAACACAATTCTCAGAGTTAACAAATGAACAAATTTTCAACGAATAACCGAGAGCATGGAGTACGAAGTAGGCCTATGTACTATCAGAGGAAGTTTATAAATAATTCAGACGCAACAACATAATTTTCACGAATTTGATTGACAAGGATTATTATGTTTGACGGTTTATTAAGCCGTCCCCATGAGAAACAACAAAGCTGGAGACGTAATTCTCTGTTAGCAGTTGAAGTGTTTGGGTGAGGCCTACGTGTGATGAAACGCCTCAGGGCTGACATCAAATGAAAGTAAGAAATGGAAGTTATATTAGAGAAATCACAAAGATATGTATTGTACCATATAAAAGGATGAGATGTTAAAATTTAGGAAGGAAATTTTCCATTACATAACAAGTCCGTCAAATTTTCACCGAACACGTACCCTGAAAATATTTTCTATGCCGCCACCATAACCAACGTGACATCAGAGATTCCATCTGAAGACTTACCTCATTTCATCGCTTCTAATCTCATTTCTAGTAAGGAATGTCTCTTCTTAGATCGGCTAACAGACTCTAGTCTATGTCAAGTTAGTAGGGTTTCCAACTATATGGAAAGGCAATTAGACCTTATTTTCACTACTGATCCCATTAACTGCTCAGTACTCGTATAATGTTGCCCCCTATCACTTACAACTATTGATATCTTTCATCCTCCACTTCTTTCATTTTTCCACAAAGGAAAAGTTAGTAAAATGTAAAGATGGATTTCTACCCGGCCCAGATAGTCTCACCGCCGTTTTTATTAAAAAATGCTCATCCAACCTGTAGCTCCCCCTTTCGTCTAACCCTTACACAGATTCCCCAGATTTCGAAGGCCTATTTTATAATCCCGATACACAGACAGGGATCTAAGCATGAAGCTACCAATTATTGTGGCATTGCTAAACTCTCTCACATACACAAACTCTTTGATAACATTTTATAAGAAGCCTTAAGCTTTAAGTGTAAATCGGTTTAGATCCGCACTTTCAGTTTCTTTCCAGGCCTCCTCTGGGGTGCCACAATGTAGCCATTTTGGTCCACTTCTCTTAATTCTTAGTATTAATGATGTTGAGACGGTCATTAAAGACTCCTCCTTTGCGCTGACGACACTAATTTTTTTAAAACTCTTTCTTCTCCCCATAACTCCAGCCTTCTTCAAGAAGTGGTTTTCTGGTGCCTCAAAAACCTCTTAGAACTTAATATCACCAAATGCCAATCTATAACCTTCTCTTGTAAATGCAACCCGTCTCGCCTCACCAACTTCATTTTTTCTATGGTCAACCTATTTCTCTGGTCCAACCTTTTCAAGACCTTCCCATATTATTCGACAGTGAGCTTAATTTCCGTTCGCTTATCGATAAGATGATCCTTAAAGCCAACTCATCGACTCAATTTCCAATCCGTACGTAATCAGATCTCTCTGTGTTACATTTGTTCGTCCTCTGCTGGAGTATGCCAATCAAGCCTGGTCGCCCTTTTACTGAGTTCATGTTTCACGAATCGAGGGTATCCGCCGTCTGCCCTGGAACGACCCTTTAATTATACCTCCCTATCAGGATCGCCTCAAACTTATCAATTTGAATCTGCGTTGTCCTCGTGTCTTCTATCTACCGGTCTACCGCACTTCTTATGACTCTAAAGATCTCCCGTATGCTTAGAAAGGTCCAATCCGTTTTTGATTTTAACTTGAGCACTCATCGTCTCAAATACTATCTCCTCCCTTGGGTTATACTCATAGGTTCTAGTCTTTTTGTTAGTTTTTAAATAAATGGGGGCTTCAGCGCTCACCATGATAACCTAGGTGTGCCAGCCTGTCGCGTTGCCTAAATCCTCTCGGTGAAATCTTTATCATTTTGCACAATCGGATGAGTTTGCCAAGGGTGTGGGTCTCTATGGATTATCCAGAAAAAGTCTAATTTTGTCAAACGATGGTTCAGAGGTTCAGAGAAGATCCGAGATTTTTCGAAAAAATTCTATGGTCAGACGCATCAACTTTTAAAAGGGACGGTTACATGAACCTCCACAATTTCCACGACTGGCATGTGGAAAATTCTCATTTGATGCGGGAAGATAGATCACAGTACCATTTTAAAGTAAACATGTGGACGGGAATTTTGAATGGTAGAATTATTGGTCCAGTCAAGCTGCCGCAGAACTTGAATGCGGAGGTTTATTTAGATATTTCGGAGAACCACTTACCAAATTTATTGGAAGACGTGATACTTAATATTTATGCATGCATGCATGTGCATACTCGCACATTACGAGTGTTCCTCGATCGGGAATACTCCAACAGCCTGGTCACCTGACTTAAATACACTGGGGAGCAGTAAAATAAAAGATTGATTCTAAGCCGATAGAAATTTAAAGGAGCTGCGCCAAAATATTGCAAAAGCCGTTGAAGACATCAACTCCAGAAGATATTCCCGTCTTATTACCAGATCATTTGTAAGAAGATGTAGAGCTTGCATTGCCGCTGGAGGCAAACAGTTTGCGCAACAAACAACAGTTGGCTTTCCAATAAGGACTTGACACGTTTTTTTTTTTAAATAAAACGCAAACCATTTGAGATATTTGAAAAACTTTACTATCGGCTTGAAGTACAATCAAAACATTTATGAATGGAACTCGACTTTGTTCATATGGCCACCGCGGGCACGTTTGCAGCGGTCGATTCGTTGGACCCAATTTTCAAGGACTCGGCCACACATCTCGGCTGAACCGGCCTCTATTTCGCGTTCAATGTTGGCTCTGAGCTCTTCCAACGTCGTCGGCGTGTTGGCATAAAACAATGAGTTAACGTAGCACCACAGAAAATAGTCAAGCGGCGTTAAATTGCACGAACGAGGCGGCCAATCGACTGGCCCATTTCTTGAGATAACATGCTCACCATACTTACTCTTCAATAAATCGATTGTAGTGTGTGCTGTATGGCTTGTTGAAACCACATGTCGTCCAAGTCCATATCTTCCAATTCGGGCCAAAAATAATCGGTGATCATGGCGGGATAACGCTGACGAACCTTATTGCTTATTGACGAACCCATTGAGCCAAAAATGAGCTTCGTCACTGAAGATGATTTTGCTATGAAATTCATCATCTTGGCTCATCTTCTCCCGAACCCAATCGGAGAACGTACGTCGCTTCAAATGGTCCATCGGCTTCAATTCTTGAGTTCTTGGAATTGACAGATTTGGATCGTTTGCTACAGACGCCTGAACGGCAGCGATATTTTCGACACTTCGACCAACACGTTGTCTCACTGACACGGCAACATCACACAACGAATATGTAGACTCAAAGTTTTGCACTAAACTTGTCATTGCCTGTCTACTAGGGTGAGAATTACGACCGAAAATTGGAGTTAACGCTCTTAAAGTTGCAGTCACCGACTCCGAATTTTGGTAGAAAATTTTTATAATTTGCAGACGTTGCTCGTTCGTCTACTTTATCACGATGAAAATGTTGAGTTTACTGAATAAATTGACAGTGACAGTTTGATGATTTGTGAAAGAGTGCGTTCACAAATTAAATTCAAAGTTGTCAAGTTCCTATTGGAAAACCCTTTACTTGGCGTTTTTCTCTGCAAAATAATTGTTCACGAAGGTGAGGCGAAATCTCTGTCCTCCGAGCGCAGTTCTCAGATGAGGGAACAAAAAGAATTCGTTCTGGTGAATAAGGTGGATGGTCAATCAGTTCAAATCATAATTCATGGATTTTCGCCATGGCAACCGCTGAGGTGTGAGACGGCGCGTTTACTTGCTGAAACAGCATTTTCTTTTTCTGCAAATGTGGCCGTTTTTTCCGCAATTTCTGCCTTCACCTTGGCAAGTAATGATGAGTAGTATTATGCTTTTCCTTTTTGAAGATAATCTGATGGTGATAAAAATGATGGTGCAGAGTCCCCATACACAGAGTCCAACTGATTTTTGATTTGCGTAGGCGTGTTGCCTTTCAAAAACAAGAATTTAATAACAGCTCGATACTCAATTTTTTCCATTTTCACAAAAACACTCACATCGACTCACTCAAACGACTGTCAACTTCGGTAAGTAACTTGCAAAAGATGCACAACTAGCATTCACTAGCTTTTATTGACGAGTGCCTCTATCTTTACGTTGCGGTCGGAAACTTTTCAGACAACCCTCGTATATGTTTAAACAGCATTTTCTTTTTAAATTAGGTTTCTTATTTAAATTTAAACTAGAGAAGGTGTTTTAGTATGTAACACACACATGCACTTGAATTATATGCAACATGCAATGGGCTTATACATATATAACATTTGATAACACAACAATGAAGTATGAAGTGAAATCAGTCACACTTTTGAATTAGAATTGGCATGTCGTTTTCCTGATTAAACAACACTAATTGTTGTACTGAATGGAAAATATCCCTTTATGCTTGTATGTACTCGTATGTCTACTTTCTTTGCTTTGGCTTGTGTTGCCGAAGTTTATGCCGAACGAACAGTTCTTAATAAGAACGGGGCTGCAAGTAAAAGACATCATCATATGACGGAGGAAGTGAATTGAATCTGTGATACGAAACAGTGCAAATATTGTTCATTTTAATGTTTAAAAACATTCCATTCCATTCAGTTGAATCCTCTCTTTCAGTTCGTCAGAGGAGAGGTTTATTCGAACCAAACGTGACGCAGAACGGTCAAGAAAGAATCGAAGTCGCTTGGTAACGGTTTCGTTTCCTTTTCATATTCCCTTTGACAATATAAACATCAAAGAACAAAACTAAAAACTTTGCATGGAAATTAATTAAAGCTTCGTCAACCTATTTGGAATGAAAAAATAATTATCATTTGCCTTCACCTTAACTCTAGTACGAGTATCATGATTCCTGGCGTTTAATTAAAATTAATTACGGTGATTGACGGTATATCCCACTCCGTTTACTCCTCCATAGCCACCTCGACCATGTGCAACCTTCCTCAGGCATCTCCTACCGTTTCCAGTCATTTTCAGACAACTCCAGGAAGGAGTAATTATTTTGCCATAATAGCAACCACACCATCATCAAGTTATGCGAAACGTTATTAACCACCTCGTTTCGCAACCCTGCATCCACCACCATATACTCGTACATATCCATTTGCTCATAGCCCAACCCATGTGCCTCCTGAAACAATCCACAAAATTTTCATATAAAACATTCTCTTTTGTTATTCCGGAGAGTTCCGGAGATTTTTCCGGTCTTTAGCCTCCAAATTGTACCTGGCAACTTTCTTTGCCCACACAGAGTTCATAATTAAAATGTGACTCTTCTTTTTCTGGAGTTTGCTGCTGGTACTCTAGGGTTTTGTTGCGTTTTTGTATGGGACGCGCATCCTAAGTAGCAAAAAGGTTCTCTGCGTACTCGTACATGTTGAACGTGTGTTGGTCTTTTTTTTTTGAATAAAATGGATAACTCACCTCCATTTCATGGTTGAGGATTGTTTACTCCAGGTGTTGCTATACACTTACGAGTAAGGTAGTTCCCTTTATTTGGGGTGTGATGTGTCCACCCAACACCTGCTGAACTACACTGGGAGTGGAGTGAGGTGCTTTCATTGAGAAACTAGGGCAAATGGATTCTTGGGTTGTACTTCCGTGAATAATTTTTTTTTTTGAAGGAGAGTGAATTTAACTAAGATGGGACCAAGAGTCAACAACTAGGAAGTCTACCAATTCATTAAACTTAGCTTTGGCACAAGAAGTATGCCTATACTATTATCTAAGGAGTAATCTGAATATGATCCAAGGAAACAACTTTAAGGAGCAGCTTTGAAATCTTTTAGAGTGCCCATATTTACTTATTAACTTAAGGCTTTTAGCCTATGTCGTAGGGTCAAATAGGAGTATTTCTGGGCACCTTATCATTGATTCAGTTTTGAATTGTATATGATGTTCTGCTTTCGATTAACTTACGCATATATTAGGTTGTTCTGACGTAAGCTGTTCCCTTATTCTTTAACAGTCTTCTACATTCATGAAAGTTCCTAAAGCCGCTGTGACAATTGGTTAAATGCACATGACACACATATCCTTGAGTTCCTTTCTTATCATTTAGTGTTATCTACCAGACCGATATTCTAAAGTGAATATTTCAGCTTCCGCTTCTGGAGATCCGCGCGGCAATTGACCAGGCAACTGCTCACTATTCTATAGTTTGGATTTGTTCCGCAGCACAACAATCTAGTTCCAAGCGTAGTGCCTGCCTTACCTCCCAGTGGTGATCTCCAGGAACAGCATGAGCAATTCCTTTCTGATCCAGGATGAAATGGCAAGTGCATTCTCTATCAGTAACATAATACTGCCCAGACGCCAGACGACGATTCGCTTTAAGGGCTAACTCCCCAACATAAGAATCTATAAAAGCCCACAGAGGAGAAGGGACACCTTACTGAAAACTGCTCCTACAAGCTACTTGACAAAATGTTCTAGCAATGTCCTAAAATTGTCGTGAAAATTGTCTTTGGCAAGTTTAATGTCAAACTAGGCAAGGAGGGCATCTTTGGTAATATTGTCGGAAAGTACAGAAAGGACAAAGGGAAGTAATGAAACTATAGCTAGTACATGGTTTCCACACCTTCATGTCCATAAAGGGACTGACTCCTGATCAACTAATCGTCAACCAAACTGATCACAATGTGATCGGTGCATGACACTCTTCGAGCTAACATCGACTCAGATCATTATCAAGATACGAATGGGGATATCCGTAACAGCCTAAAGCTAGCGAACCATTGTGAGGGAGTTCAATGTCGAAAAGCTACAATCGCAAGGGACCATTAGGGCTTTTACTTACCGTTTCGAGGGGTCGGTGTAGAAGACCAGTGGCAATACTGCCATAAAGCAATTAGTGAGGTCATCTCTGATGTATTGGGTTTCATCCCGCCCCAAAAAATAAACCCCTGTGGACGTACAAAGCGACTCTGCAAAGAAGAACAGGAGGAGCTTGCGATTTCTATGAGCAAAATAACATAGTGAAGTGAAAAAATGACCAAAAAATAAAATGAATATGCCAAAGCTACGCAGCGCCAACCGAAATCTGCAAGGACCAGAGTCGGTGGAGAGAATCTGAAAAGATCATTTCTGCAGACTGTTAAATGGTAATGAACTATTCAACCTGGATATGGACAGACAAAACTTCCGTCCACCCGGCTAGTATGAAGTAAAGATAGCAAGCTTAATTTAATAAATTTGCTGGGCCGGATGGCCTAATTGGCGAGCCTACATTAATCAGCATTGTTTGTCCGATTCTTAAGAGAGGGAGATTTCCTGAACTGCCCCAATTACAGGGGAATACATTTCCACAACATTGCACATAAAATCCTGTCTATCATATTATGTGAAAATTAAAGACCTTTCGTCAACAGCCTGACCAACAGCCACAAGGTCAGGACTTTTCTTTCATAGATCCAATTTTCACCATCTCATCATGGACTTGAAGCCGCATATAACAGCTTTGTATTCCTGTCAAGCTCATTCGAATGTACAGGATGACAATGGAGAATATATAGTTTTCATTCCTAGAGCCGAAAAATGTTCTGTCCCAAAGGAGCTCAGACATTTGTCTACGGCTCTGTATGCTTAATGTAAAGGAAAGTCCGTCGGAACGCCTTTACATTCACTGACTAGCCACATGGAACGACAAGCGCCAGTGTTGAGCATTTATTCTCCACAGGCAGAAACCGAACTGCACTGTGATGTTAGCTCTTTGGGTTTTGGTGGAATTTTAATGCAAAAGAAGTCAGATAAGAAGTTGTATCTTATCTTCTTTGTTTCCAAGAGAGCAACACCGACAGAGTCAAGATGCCATTCCTTTGAACTCTTGCGATCGTATATGCGTAGGACTTATTTAATGGGTATTAACTTTAAAATTCTTACTGATTGTAAGTCTTTGACGCTTACGCTAAAAGAAAAGATTATCAATCCTCGAATTTCAAGGTGGGATTTAGAGCTCCAGGAGTATAACTGATTCATTCGAATATGCACTGGCATGACAAATCAGTACATCGCTAACATATTAGAATACAAACAACACCCACTTTACGAAATGGTTAATGGTCTCACCTACCGGAAATGCAAAGATTCTGTTGCTTTTTATGTTCCAGAGCAAATGGAAAAAAATATTATCCAAACTAACCATGATGGACTTTGTCATATGTGTGCGGATAAAGTGTTCAAACATCTTAGAAAGACCTATTGGTTACCGCCGATAAAGCAGAAAATCAGGGACTACATCAAGTCATGTCTAAAATGTATTTACTTCGCGGTTCCAACTGGAACAAGGAAGGTGGACTACATAGTATCCCTAAAAGTAATAAACACTTCATGTAGACCATTATTACGAGTATGGATCCCCTTCCAGCTGCTGTGAAAAATCTGAAGAAATACATTCTTCTGGTAGTGGATGCGTTCACTAAATTTACCAAGCTTTATTCAGTGAAGATGACAAGTTGTAGAGAAGTCATTCAGAGTTTACAAAATTAGGAGTGCGAAGGTTGACTCGGTCGTGAATAGACGTGTGCTCTTAAAATCGAATAAAAAACTCAATCAACCCCTATACCGGCTAAGGCCGTATCAATTTATTAGCTCATTAATTTTGAGACAGTGACCCCTTAAAGTGGCTTTTTGTGAAAAAAAACCAAAAGTGACCCTCCAGCTTTTTTGATGGAAGATAAAAATAGTGATCGTTTGGGCAAAGTTCAAGGCAACGCACATGTGTCTCCTGATGGCATAAATTATCATCATTTCTTCAATCAAATCAATAGCATAACCAGTGCACTAACTGCTGCTAATTCATGTGAGCGCGATTCAATTTCCAATAACAACATTACCACCATGGATGTACGTACATAAATGTCGATCACTCCACTGAGTGGACAACGGTTATCGGGAGTCTCAAACGTCCTACTAGCAACTATCAGTCCAATGGCAAGAAAAGAAGTAGAAAAGTGCGTGAGGGTTGTTATGATATTAAAAAAAATATGTCTCATGTAAAGGTTGAGTTAACTCTTATATAATCAATGTGAAGTACTCGTACTACTGATGATAATACTCGTAAATGTCATTCACTCTCTAACTTTTAAAGTTAGTCGTTAAATCCAAGTTAAATCCAATTTTTTCAATGGCATCATCTCGTAAAATATCGTGGAGAATAAACGAAAAGTTTGGTGACATTTTAAACAAGGAAAACACCAAGCAAACTTTTTAAGCACCAATGGAAAAACTACTCGATAATCGAATCGCTGTCAACTAAACCACATGAAGTGCAAAGATCTCACCTGTAATCAGCTCTTGATGATGACGGACTTCGCCTATATAATCAAATTCTTGATAGATGTTCTCGAGAAGAAAAAGGGACGGTGGACAACATTTTAAATGCAGTGGAAACCAAATTTACACCATCGACACCATCACGTTACAGCTGCCTGATATTCAACCACATGTTTCAGGAAGAAGGTGATTGCCTTGATTCTTATGTTAGTCGTTTATTGATAGCAGTAAAGTCATGCAAATTCTCTAATTTGGTGAACAAGCTTGCTTGTAATCAGTTTATTTTTGGTTTGCGGAATGAAAAAATTAGAGACGAGCTGATGGGAAATGAAGACGAGGAGTTGTCGCTCTCAAAGGCAATTGACATTGCAAAAAGATATGAAGCTCATGCTATGCAAATGAAAAAAAAAATAAACAATACTGCGGCGGCTGCTGCTTCTGCTGTTGGTGAAAAAGTTGCTGATGAGGAGAGCATCAACAAAATAGTGTGTAAATTCTGCGGTAAGAAGCACATTTTGGTCTGTTTTTGGAATCATTTTGGAATGTTTAAATTGTAAAGAAGAAAATCATTTTGCAATTTGTTGTCCCCGACAATCTGAAAGTAAAAATGAACATAAAGAGAAAGGTAAATTTAGAAGAAAGGGAAAAAGTGTGAGATGCTGCGAACAGGAGAAGCCTGAGACAAGCGATAGTGAGTGTGATGTCATAAGATCTGTAGAAGTGATAGGTAAGTCTGAGTAAATCTAAGAATGTGCTAAATGGTAACATCAGCGTACAAAATGCGGATGGAAAATTTGAGGAATTGCTGGCATACTGGGACACTGGGGCATCGTGTTGCTAGAACATAACCTCAAAAGAATTGTGAGCAATCCAAAGTATTTTAGCTCAAATATAAAACTGAAATCATTTGCTGGTAAGTCGATCCGACCTATTGCAGAAACTATTATAAAATGTAAAAAGAATGAAAATGAATTTAGAGTGGCTTTTCAGGTTGTTGACGGCCACTTGGACCCCATTCTTTCTGCAAATGTCAGTTTGTGAATTTCTTTCGCAAGCGCAACTTGCAACTCACTCTAGCTTTAGTCCTAAAGACAATTGGTCGCAATTTTAATAGTTGACTCGGTAGCCCAGACGTTAGCGGCCGGTTCCCAGGCCAAATCTTGAACTTCTTTTGTTTTTTTTTTCTTTGTCATAAATTGTGTAAAATAATATAGTGTTATTACAACATAACCAATAAGCAAATCACGTGATGGATGGTGGAGAGCGCTCCGCTCTTCCCATAACGGGAGTGGGAAAAGGCAAGCACAGTGTGGCCGGTGCCGTGGCGAAAGCCATTAAAAGGAGGAGGAGTTTGAAAACCCCTACTAACCTAATAAAAACGGCTAATGAGGTCCATTATGAGGGGGGCAATAACAACTTTGCCTCTCTAGAGGCATCCGAATCGGACGTTGAGGATGAAATGATAAAAGATATTAGCTGCAGCATAGAAAAGCTGAAAGAAAAAATGGTTGCTGTTAAGCAGAAACAAACTGCACGCAGGCAGAGGGAGCAATTAGAGGTAGAAAGCTCCCAACAAAAAAAGCAACAAGAACGGAAACAACAACTGCAGCAACAACAAAACCAGCAGCAGCAGAAACAACAACTGCAGCAGAAAAAACAGCAGCAGCAGCAGCAGCAGAAACAGCAACAGCTGCAAAAACAACAACACCAACAGCTGAAACCACAGCAGCTGAAAAAACAGCAGCAGCAGCAGCAACAACAACAACAGCAGCAGCAGCAGCAGCAACAACAACAGCAACAGCAGCAGAAGAAGAAGAAGGAGAAGTGCCTGCTATTAACACCTATAAATTGGAGGTAAATTAAACCAAGGTGATCATTGGTAATAATTTTAATATTAAGCGATTAGGGAACGACCGCCATGTCATCCACTGTAATACAGTGGAGGGCTACGCGAAAGTGAAAGAGCTCCTAAAAGAAACGACGACGAGGCACTACTCATTCACACCGAAGTGCGAAAAGCGACAATCGATGCTGCTGAAGGGGTTGGAACCGTCTTCTGATCCTGAGGAGATCCTAGCACTGCTCAAAGAGAAGGAGTGCGAAGGACTCAAGTTTGTGAGGGTAAAGCCATTTACCACAGCTAGAGCTAGGCGGGAGAAACGGAGTCTGCCGTTCTTCTTGGTGCAGCTCAGTCCCGAAAGCCGTCTGGATAGTCTAAGGAGTATCAATGTCCTAGACTACCAGGTGGTTCACTGGGAAAAACTAAAAAGGAGCGAGGGCGTTATACAATGTGTTCGGTGCCAGAGGTTCGGGCACGCCGCGTCGAACTGCCAAATGCAGCCTCGATGCATGAAGTGCGATTAGAACCACAGTTCCGAGGAGTGTGCTCTGGGTGTTGACGGAGCATCCGATAGGTCGCAGCTCTCGTGCGTGTTATGTGGAAACGTGGGACACACCGCAAACTATCGGGGTTGTCCTAAGTTCGCTGACATTAAGAGAGCAAAACTGGCTCGGCAGCAGAAGGTGGAGGTCAAACGTTCACCTGTTAGGTTTCAAACACCAGCCGTCATGTCTCAAATTTCCTACTCGCAAATGGCGTCAGGTAGGGGGGCTACGGTACAGCAAGCGACTGTTGCTTCTCCGGCGCCAATGCTGAGAACAATGGAAGCTGCACCTAACATGCTGGCCATCTTGCTCGCAATCCAAGGGCAGATGGCTCAGCTGCAAAAGCAGGTTCAAGAACAGGCCAAGCGGGTGGACCAGATCTACGCGCTGCTGCCGGGCCTAACGCAACACATGTCGTAATGGGTACGCGCATGGTGGAGCAAACTTTGAAGGTCCTTGCGGTGAATGTTAATTCACTGATTAGGATCGAACGAAGAGCCGCGATGTTTAAATTGCTACAAGACCAAACTCCTGATGTGCTTTTCGCTAGCGAAACCAAGCTAACCGATAAGCACAAACTGGAGTACAATAATTATATTGTTAGAAGAATAAACCGGCCCAGATCCAAACGTGGAGGCGGCGTCGCGATCTTCATTAAACAAGGCATAACATTTCACAGAGTGTACAAGGGCGTGTTGCGCAGGTTCCGGGTGTTGGAGGCAGTCGTCGTTTACATCCCGCTCCGCAGTGGAAAGCGGCTGTACTTGGCCTCTGTTTATGCACCTGAGGCTTCCCAATCCACCCTATTCATTACAGAGCTCGACACGCTTTTTCGACTTCTGAGGCTGGAATCGGGGGAGAATTATTTTATAATCCGCGGGGATTTCAACGCTAGACACAGAGATTGGGGAAATAATTTGCCAAATACTAGAGGGAACCTACTACTCGATTGGTGGGGTCAGCACGATGTCATGTACAGACTCGGTCTTAAAGCGACGGATAACCCGTCGTTTCCCAGAGGCGGGTCTTATTTGGATATACTGCTGTACGACGAACGTATACGACTGACAGGTACGAATTTACAAACATTAAACTGTCTGCGCACATTCGTGTATGACAGCGACCATTGCGATTTTAGCATCGAAATTACGGTTCCCAACGAAATTGCGGAATTGGAGGAGTTTGTCCAAAGATATTCCTACAACTACAGTAAGACTCGATGGACACACTTCTTCGCAACCTTGACCAGAGCGCTCTCCTCGAGCACACTCCACCCACCGTCCAATAGGAATTTGTCAAACGAGGAGATCGACAATTACCTAAAACAAATGGACGAGACAATTAAACAAACTATGGACACTACAATACCGCGAAATCGACGTACAACTAACGAAGACCTGTTCCGCAATCCTACTATTGACGCACTGCACCGACAGAAAAGTAGACTTCTGTCAAGACTCAAAAACTTGTACAGACAGTTAACTGACAGACAAGACCCGGAGATTAGGACACTGAAGTCGTCGATTAAAAATATTCAAACGCTAATAAAAGAGAATTACAGAATTTCTGTAAGTTTGTATTGAAACAACAAGGTTCGGCCTATAAACACCAGCAACCCGAATATGTTCCCGCAAATCAATAAACTATTTTGGAGAAAAAATCAAAACGACCTTCAGTGTCTTAAAATAGCCCGGGCAACAGACAACGAACGGTTACTGACAATAGCAGGTATCGATCCAAACGAGGCCGCTGACGATGACGACTTCTTTGTGATCGAGGATCCGCAGGAGAAGGTCGAGACCATACGGGCGACAGGGCCCTAATCATGACCTGGACAGTCGCGTCTTGGTGCACGAATTCTGCATTCGAAATCAAATAGGAAACTGGCGATCCGAGGGCTCTGGTTTCACCCGGTTCAGCGAAGAAAATATGGCAAATAATGTCATTTCCAGAGAGGGTGACCTACCCCCGTTCATTTCGAAGGAAGGACTCCATGAGATCTTTGATACAATCAGAGTTAAGAAATCAGTGGGGACCGATGGTATTCCGAACATCGTGCTTCGACATCTTCCTCTAAAAGCGGTGGACATCTACACCACCCTGTTTAATAATGCAATGAATAATGCACATTATCCAACGCATTGGAAAACGGCGGTGGTTCAACCTATCCCTAAAAAGGGAAAGGATATATCCAATCCGGCGAATCTCCGGTCGATAAGTCTCCTTCCGAATATCAGTAAGGTTTTTGAAAAGGTAATCAATAGACCTCTGTCTAGGTGGGTTGAGGACAAACATATAGTTCCGGATAATCAATTCGGTTTTAAGGCGGGACATGATATCTCACATGCCGCGTCTAAACTGGTGTCCGATATCCAATGGAATAAAGGCAAAAAACAATGCACTGGTGCCTGCCTTGTTGACTTGGAGAATGCTTTCGACACCGTATGGTTAGAGGGTCTTTTCTATAAGCTGACTCGGTTGGGGATCAGTAAACCACTCTTGTACATTCTTTATAATATGCTAACTAACAGACAGTTCATCGTGAAAAATGGTGATGTGACTTCTGTTGGAATATTTCAAATTAAAAATGGTCTTCAGCAAGGCGCGGTCAATTCGCCGATCCTATTTAACATTTATACAAACGACTTGATAGGTTCACTTCCCCATACTATTGCGTACGCAGACGATTTGGTAGCGTACAGAACAGGTCCAAAAATCGAGGTTATTAATACTCTCTTGCAGAGTGACTTCGATAAGATAAGACGATTTTGCGATGACTGGAAGTTGAAAATCAACTTTCAGATGTCGGAAACCATTCTCTTTAGGACGCCGTTGTCTGGAGCCTCTAGGGATACCAGAAAAAATTGGCGAAAGTTCTCTATCATTGGTCAACACGGACAACCACTTGCCTGTCGAAATGTAGTCAGATACCTTGGAATCGGTCTAGATCAGTTTCAGTATTTTGGCAAAAATGTAGATGCTGCTCTGGCCAGAGCAAAAGGTGCTTTTGCCCTTACAAAGAGACTGTTTTATAGCAGTCAACTCGATGCGAGGGTAAAGGTAATCTGCTACATGGCCCTTATCAGGCCCATGCTGGTATTTGGTTGTCCCGTGTGGTTCAATGTACGAGCAAGCTTAATGGAAAAGATTCGGGTGTTTGAGAGGGCTTGCCTCAGGGCTTGTCTTCGCTTGTACAGAACACCAGAGTCGGAGTACAAGAAATTTTATCCTAATGAGGTCCTTTACAACAGGGCGAACCTAATACGAGTGGACAACTTCGTAATTAAGCTGACTCGAAGGCACATTGCAAGCGCAATGACCTCGACGATTAACCTGATATCTGGGGCTTATTACCCCAATTACCTGTACCACGAGAGTGTGCGCTCTGACGTCTTCGTTCCACCGGAAGCATTCCTCTACCTGGATCAGATAGGGTTGATCCAGGATAGATCAGCGGTGCCGTTAATTTTCAATGTCGCTCGGACAGCTGGGGACAGGCAACTCAACTACAACAGAGACGTTGCACACGGCAGTGTGGATCGTCTCAGGTTCAGTAGGGTGGTGGGGAATCGCGATAAGAGGGATGTCGTTCGGCAGCACCAGCATTTCTTTTGGTTGAATGATGGAGAAGATGTTTCGTCGTCGTTTCCGTCCATTATGGACCAGCCTCACTAATGAGGCACAGCTGACCAATCTATTTGCTCATTAAATACGAGTAGCGATGGCCAGCTTACATAGGTTTAGGTTAGCATTTAAGAAACATATACATATATCAGTGTATACAAAGGTGTATACTGATATATGTATATGATTGTGTATAATGTCTATGTGTGTATGTGTGTAGTGTGCATGTAGGTTAGGTAGGCTAAGGCTTATTTTAAGTTAGATATTAAGTTTTTATAAAAAATAAAAAATTATGTCCATATGCTAAGTTTTTGTAAACAATTTTTTTTCTTAGCCTTAAGTACAGAAAATAAATATTTGTAAAGCAAATGTAAATAAAGTAGAAAGACATAGTTATAAGAATTTAGAGTAGTTTAGAGCGCCTGTGTGGGGCCAGTAAGTTACTATAAGATCGTTAAGTAATTTTAAGCTAGCATTTAAGCATTTTTTGTTAGTATTTAAGAGTTAGTGATTAGGAAAATAAAATGCATTTAAAACTAAAAAACTAAACTTTCTGCAAATGTTTGCCAGGCTCTTGGATTAGTTTCAGTAATTGCAGACGTAAGATCAATTACACTAAGTACAAACAGTTCACTTGAAGATCTAATATCTGAATTTGAATGTATATTTGAGGGAGATGGAAGAATGCCCTACAAAGAAAGCTTTGAAATAGATCGAGATATAGTTCCAGTACATGAAAGTCCAAGAAGAATCCCTATTGCCGTTAGGAAAGAGCTTAAGACAGAATTAGGTCAACTAGAGTCTAGAGGAATAATAGAAAAGATTACCCACCACACTGAGTGGATCTCTAATATAGTTATACAATAAAAGAAAGATAAAAGCTTAAGAATATTATCAATTCCCTAACAAAGCTATTAAGATACCAAAATATCAAATGACGACTATAGAGGTGGTTCTTCCAGAGAAGGTAAATGCAAAAAATGGCTACTGGCAGATACCATTACATGAAGACAGCTTGGACATAACTACTCGTATTTTCTGGGCTCCTCATGGACCCTATGGATTTAAAGTTCTATCGTTTGGTATAAGTGCATCTGCAGAGATGTAAAGGGCCTAGAAGGAGTCGAAGCAATCGCAGACGATATTCTAGTATATGGAGTTGGCGAAACTTATGCAACAGATCGTGAAGACCCCAACAGAAAACTTAGAAACCTCTTTCAAAGATTGAAAGAAACAAATGCTAAGCTTAACAAAAAGAAAATAACGAATTTGCGTGAGAAATAAACCGACGAAGAAGTTGATGAAATGATTCGCGAAGCTGACACAAATGGTGATGGAGAGATTAATTATGAAGAATTTGTTGCTGTGATGACATCCAAGTGAAGCTGACTATTAATTCTTTGTCAATTGTTTTTGTTTAAAAAAAGAAAATCAATAAAACTTACCTGAGCATTGGGTAGGTAATTACTTTGAGGTTGCTAATCGTTCTATTGGGAATGAGTATCCTACTGATGGTAGGAAAGCTTTAGTTACTGAGTGATGGTGTTTTCTCAGGAGCTGTCTATGGTGTTTCTAATCTTTAAATCATAAATGCAAATGGAAGTAGATTTCGAAGAGCTATCCAAGTGACCTCATTACGGTTTCCAGTTCTTTTGTCGTGATGGTGCCATCACCATCTTTGTTGAAAAGCTGAAAAGCTTATCGGAATTCACCAATTTGCCCCTCAGTTAGCTGTTCGGCCATATATGGTTTGGTGGGGATAAGAAAGTCCTTACAGCGTTTTTAACTACATAATAAAATGTGAATAAGCAAATTATGTTTGACGTTAAAGGAAAATTTAATTCCGCTTGGCGGAATAGGCCTTTGATTTTTAGATACATTCGTATCTAGTTAATTCGCAAGCAATTTAATACAACAGTGGGAAGTTGAAGACTAACCAATCTGCGAACTTTCCTGGCGCCAAGTGCGGTTAATGTTGATCAAATGACAAATTGGAGAGGCAGAGACGCTTGCATTCCTGGTCGGAAGACAGAATAAATGTCTGTTGGTCTGTGGCCTTGTCAGTAACAACAATATAAAGCCACTGTACTGAAATGGATACATGACAATGCACATCGGATATCCACGGCTTACTTGTTGACAACCTTTGAGTATGGATGAAAGATGAAGGTTATGGCTTTCGTTAGACCCCTGTATCACTCTGAGAAGAAAAAAGTGTAGCGTAGTGACAAACGTGACCGGAGAAGTTACAACAAAGCGTTACAACAATAGTATGAATAAATAGTTGGAGGAGACTTAAAACAAACCTTAAGCCGCTTGATCGACAGCAGTGAGTTCTTTGACTCATTGCCTCAAGCCACTTTAGTGAGAGCGATGAGTCCATCGCCCTTATCCAGGAGACAGACATAGCTGGAATAAGGGCATCACCAGAAAATTACACTTGCTAAAGTAAGGTAACGGAAGTGCAAAGTGAAGCCCAGGCCGAGTTTCTGTAAATATTACCTGGATTGACTCCTACTCTCTTGGCTGCATTACTTTAACAAAATCTACCCATCTAGAGATTCGGTGTTACTGAAGCGAAATTTTATGGTCATATTTTCACACCAAATGCAATTTTGGAGATGCGTTAGCCTTCAAACGTACAAGAAACACATACTTTTTTTGGAATGGTAACCTACCTAAGTAAATTTTTTCCAATCCTCACCAACATAACAGAAGACTTACGTGACATCGTTAAGACAAAAATATTTGAATGGACTGAGAAACACGAAGTTGCATTCAATAACATTAAAACATTAATCTCCAGGGCTGCCATACTTCAATATTATGACATGAAAAAATATACTTCCTGGCAAGGACTAGGGGCAGTAATGATACAGGATAACCACACAGTTATGTTTGCCAGCAAGTTACTAACGCCAACTGAAAAAAATTACTCACAATGTGAATTAGAATTGCTTGAGATTTGACCAATTCAGAAGTGGGCGAGAAAACATACAAATTCAAACGGACCACATACCAATACACAAGTGCACGAAACGAATACAGAGACTGAGACTAAAACTGCAAAAATATGATTTCAAAATAAATTATGTCCCTGGAAAGCAGCTTTTAATTCCTGATTTACTCTCGCGACTACCAGCCAAAACAAACACTCAAATTCTAAACGCAGACATAAAAGTTTCTTTCTGCTACAAATTGAATCAATAGAACCTATAAACAAAGAAGATCATGATGACAAACAAATAACTGAACTAAAAAAAAGCAACAGAACTGGATATGACACTACAAAGTATAATAAGCGAAGTATGTAACGGATGGACGAGCAGACAAGTAGATGAAGAAACGAGTATATATAAATCGGTAAAAAATGAACTGTCAGTACAGTATGGAATCTTAATGAAGAGTGATCGCTTTGTCATTCCTAAAAGTCTTAGGGGAAAATGTTTATATCGAGCTTCTACACTACGACCATACTCGAATACAATCTTGTATAGAGAAATCGCGACAGACTGTTTTTTGGCCTGGAATAACAAGAGACATCAAACATTCAATACATCTATGTACAACATGTGTACTAAAAAAAAACTCCTGAAGTTCCTGAAGAATATTCATGGACTTTTGTGAATCTATTTTTAAAGGTAGAAAAAGAAATATTCTTGCTACTGTTTGCCACTATTCAAATTTTTTTGAAGTCAACTTTATGAGGACTGTGGTAGTCCTCCTCGCTTGCAAAATGAACTTTGCACGATATGGTATCCCACAAATAGTGATCACTAATGGAGCCCATAACTTCAGCAATAAACTTTTTATGGATTTTTCTAATGAGTTCAACTTTACCCATATAAATTCTTCACCATACTACCCACGTGGCAATGGGAAAGCAGAAACTACTGTAAAAATTGTCAAACACCTCATTAAGAAATGTGAAGAGTCGAACGAGTGTTTCTGGAAAGCACTGCTAGAACATCGAAATGCTCCAAACTCAGTAGGATACTCTCCAGCTCAAAGAATGATGTCAAAATCTCTGCGCAAATCTTTGCCAGTTATTAAAAAAAAATCTTCTACCAAAAGTACCAGCAAATGTAAAAGAATAGATCAATCAACGCCGAGCTACAAGTAAGAAATATTATGATAGAAATACAAAACCACAAGTCCAGCTGCACGAAGACCAAGGTGTTACCGTAAAAATGAAACTATACTGAAGGAATTATTCAAAACCAAGTTTTTCCCATATCATTCTCAGTAGAAGTTAATGGAAGAACATTTATTTGAAATCGTCAACATATAAAACCGCACTTAACCGATGAAAGCTCTAGTGTACAGCACCATTCTGCTCTTGAAAACCAGGACACTAATAATAATAATTTGAACACTTCTCATAGCATTAATTCCAATTCTCATAATAATTCTTCTAACTCTCCACAGAAAGACTATATTTCGAATGCAAATGGTATTGATAGTGAAGCCGGTTCATCCAAACAAATCACAATTATTGAAAGGAGCAGCCATGATGCAAGTACAAGTGTGTATTGCTTCCTTTAAATCGCTCAGAGAATCTAATCAGGAAGTGTTCCTATTCTTAAGTGCGTCAATTGTAATGAAACCGGGCACGCGACTAGTTATCATGGCTGCTCATCATATCTAAAATATAAAGGTTGCGATCAAAAATAGAGCGGTAGTACAAGTCGCTATAAATACGCTTACGAATCAACATGTTACATATGCTGACATGGTTAAGAGTAACTACTCTCACCGCGCGAATAACACCCAAACAAACTTCATGACAAAGAAATTATTAAAAGTAATTTTTTAAACGAGGCGAAAGATCTTTTTAACATACCTTTTAAAGAACTGCTAACAAAAATCAGACAATTCTGGCCCACATATCAACAACTTCGGTCTATAGAAGAAAAAATGTTCACCCATCTTTAGTTTGTAGCCTCTATAGTGGTATAATGCTGACAAATAGCTTCAAAATTATGTCGATAAATTGTACCTCCATAGTTTCCCTTGAAAGAAGACTAGATTTGTTTAACACTCTAAAAACCCGGAAGTCTCAAATATGCCTCATTTCGGAAATAAGGCTATCCTCGTACCATAAGCCCGCTTTTGATGACTTTAATTTCATCCCTTGTCGCTCAGGTAAGGGAACAGCAGTTATCTTAGACCAAAGGTATATGTATACTGAAAGTCCTTTCCAGAGTGACTTTTTTTTCATTTGCCTGGTCACTATTACATCACGTAGTAGTACTGGTTGACGAAAGAATATTTTGATAGGAAGCATTTATATTCCCTCCAATGCAGGTCGACGTTTGCTAAACGAACTTGACCGACTTTACATGTTTATGAATTCATTTGACGGAGTCAAATGACACAGTCCATAACCAAACTGGGAACTCGATACCTTCGGACCATTTCCAGATTGACTTCCTTCTAATCCTACAGCCACCGGAAACATACAACACCATAGGACTTTATCATTGACTGTCCGCTTTAAATATTCCAACCGAAAGAAATATCTCAAACGATGAAATGGATATCTGGATATCAAAATTAAATGAATAAATTAACATCAACGTACAGTTGCATTCCTCCATTCGCAATGTGAAAAATTTCAAATATCACAATATATCAGACACCACAGAAAACTTGCTTACATGGCTTACACAATTGAAAAGACTGTATAACCGACATCTTAACAGTGTCAACGATGAATATCGCCAATTTTATGCTAGGATCCAGTGCTTAAGTAAAATAATTAAAGAAAGGGTTTGGATTGATAGTAGCAGTGCTTTTAAGGGAAGATTGAACCAGATAAGACCCTCGACTCACGCATTTAAAGAAATCGATAGGATAACCAGAAGAAAATTCTTCGGAACTAATATTTCGAAAGAGACTCTAGTCCACCATGGAGGGAACCTAAATGATGTGCAAAGTAAATTAAAGAATATTACTCAAATATTTACTCGAATCTACGAGTAGAAACAGTTCCAGATCAATCGGAGTAGAATCATTTTGTAGTAACGAGTTCAATCGAAACGATAAATCCCAACAATGCGCAAGCATTTACATCCCCAAATAGTGTGAGTTTGTTGAGAGAAGCCCTCAACAACAAAAAGTCAGCTGGACAAGATAATATCTCAAACTTCATTCTTCGAAAATGTCTTATTTCTCTTGACATATCTTTCCCAACTTTATTCAACCACATTCACTTTTTTTCATTTTATATGCATTTTTATTATATGACTTAAATTACTCTTAAATGCTAAACAAAAAATGCTTAAAATATGCTTACTTACAAATAATCTTATTCTAACTTACTGGCCCCATGCGGGCATCTAAGTTAAACCTAACACTTAAACTATGTCTTTCGACGAATCTAACAGTCTACTTTTATTTCTATTTTTACATTTATTAATACTAAAACTAAGAAAATAAATTTTAATCAAAAACTTAGTATATGGACATTTTTTTTAATTTTTCATAAAACTTAAAACTAAAAGCCTACAATCTACCTAAAAATAAATCTTAACCTACTTAACCTACTTACATCTAATGCATACATACATACATATATATACACACATAATATATATATATATACATAATATATAAATATATGTACATATGTATATATATTTTAGTTTTTTTTTCATTTTTTATTTTTATTTATTTTTTTTTTTTCTTAAAATCTAACTTAAACCTACCTAAAACTATGTAAGCCGGCCATGGCTAAAACAAAAAAAAAAAAAATTAGACTGGCCCACCTTGCTTCACATGAAGCTAACTATCACTGGAGGAATTCGACGACGAAGCATCCTCCCCTTCAAAAAGCCACCAAAATTGTTGGTGCTGCTGAGCAATACCCCTCCTGTTGCGACTCCCTACCACCCTAATGAACCGGAGACGCTCCGCACTGCCATGTGCGACGTCTCTGTCGTAGTTGAGTCGCCTGTCCGAAGCTGTTCGAGCGACGTGGAAGATTAGCGGCACCGCCAATCTGTCCTGGATCAGACCTTTGCTATCTAAATAGAGGAACGCTTCTGGTGGAATAAAGCCATCAAAGCGAACTCTCTCGTGATACATATAATTGGGGTAGTAAGCCCCGGAGATCAGGTTGTTCGATGAGGCCATTGCTCTTGCAACGTGTCTTCGAGTCAACTTAATGACGAAATTGTCCACTCTTATTAGGTTCGCCCTATTATATAAGACCTCATTGGGATAGAATTTTATGTACTCAGACTCTGGTGTTCTGTATAAGCGAAGACAAGTCCTAAGACAAGCCCTCTCAAACACCCGAATTTTTTCCAATAAACTTGCTCTCACGTTGAACCACACGGGACATCCAAATACAAGCATGGGCCTGATAAGGGCCATGTAGCAGATTACCTTCACCTCGCATCGAGTTGGCTATAATAAAACAGTCTCTTTGTAAGGGCAAAAGCACCTCTGGCTCTGGCCAGAGCAACACCTATATGTTTGTTAAAATACAGAAATTGATCTAGCCAGATCCCAAGGTATCTAACTACATTTCGACAAGCAAGTGGCTGCCCGTGCTGCCCCACGATCGAGAACTTTCGCCAATTCTTTCTGGTATCCCTAGAGGCCCCAGACAAAGGCGTCCTAAACAGAATGGTTTCCGACTTCTGAAAGTTGATTTTCAACTTCCAGTCATCGCAATATCGTTTAATTTTATCGAAGTCACGTTGCAAGAGTATATTAATGACCTCAATCTTTGGACCCGATCTGTACGCGATTATGTCGTCTGCGTACGCTATGGCATGGTGAAGTGAACCTATCAGATCACTCGTGTAAAGGTTGAATAGGATCGGCGAATTTACCGCACCTTGTTGCAGACCGTTTTTAATGTTAAATGTTCCAGCAGAAGTCACATCGCCATTCTTCACGATGAACTGTCTACTGGAGCATATCGAAAAGAATATACAGCAATGGTTTACTAATGCCCAACCTGTCCAGCTTGAAAAAGAGTCCCTCTAACCATACGGTATCGAAGGATTTTTCCAAGTCAATCAGGCAGGCACCAGTGCACTAGTTCTTGGCTTTGTTCCATTGGATATCAGAAACCAGTTTAGACGCAGCATGAATAACATCATGCCCCGCCTGGAAACCGAATTGATTATCCGGAACTATATGTTTGTCCTCAACCCACTTAGTCAGGACTCTATTGATCACCTTCTCGAACACCTTACTGATGTTTGGAAGAAGACTTATCGAGCGGAAATTCGCCGGATTGGAAGTGTCTTTATCCCTTTTGGGGATCGGATGTACCACCGCAGTTTTCCAATGCGCTGGATAATGTGCATTATTCATTGCATTATTAAACAGGGTGGTATAAATGTCCACCGCTTCTAGAGGGAGATGTCGAAGCACAATGTTCGGTCTTTCATCGGTTCCCACTGATTTCTTACTTCTAAGTGTTTCGAAGATCGTTTGGAGCTCTTCCTTCGAAATGAACGGGGGTAGTACCCCCGTGATGGTGATGGTGATGACATTATTTGGCATATTCTCGTCACTGAACTGGGTGAAACATGAGCTCTCGAATCGCCAATTCATTATTTCATTTCGAAGGTAGAAATTGTGCAGAAGGACTCGATTTTCCAGGTCGTGGTTCGGGCCAATGATGTCATTCGCCTTGTATACTTCCTGGAAAGTCGCTCCTATAGCCTCTACCTGCTCCTGCGGTTCCTCGATCACAAAGAAGTTGTCATCATCAACAGCCTCATTTGGATCGATGCCTGCTGCTGTAAGTATGTTCTCGTTGTATGTCGTTCGGGCGATTTTAAGACACGAAAGGTCGTTGTGATCTTTCCTCCGAAATATTTTATTTATTTGCGGGAACATATTCGGGTTGCTGGTGTTTACAGCCCGAATTTTGTTGTTCCAATACAAACTTACAGATGCTCTGTAATTTTCTTTTATTAATACTTGGAGGTTTTTGATCGACGACTTTAGCGTCATAATCTCCGGGTTATGTCTGTCAGTAAACTGTCTGTACAAGGTTTTTAGTCTTGACAGCAGTCTACTTTTATGTCGGTGCAGTGCGTCAATGGTTGCGTTGCGGAATAAGTCTTCGTTGTCAGTGTATTGATACCGAGGTATCGTTTTGTCCATTGTTCGTTTAATTGTTTCGTCCATTAGTTTTAGATACCTGTCAATCTCCTCGTTTGACAGATTTCTATTGGACGGTGGGTAGAGCGAATTCGAGGAGATTGATCTCGTCAGTGTTCTGCAGAAGTGTGTCCAACGCACCATACCATAATTGTAGGAATGCCTTTGGACAAACTCATCTAATCCCGCGATTTCATTGGGAACAGTTATTTCGGTGCTGAGATCGCAATGGTTACTGTCATACACGAAAGTGCGTAGACGGTTTGTAGTTTGTTGGTTAGTGCATGTCAGTTGTATTCGTGAGTCGAACAGCAGAAGATCCAAATAGGACCCGTGTCTGGGAAACGACGGACTATCTGTCGCCTTAAGCCCGAGTCGATACATCACACTGCGCTGACCCCACCAATTGAATAGTAGGTTCCCTCTAGTATTTGGTGTATTATTTCCCCAATCATTATGTTTGGCGTTGAAATCTCCGCCGATAATATAATAGTTGTCTTCCAATTCCAGCCTCAGAAATTGAAAAAGTGTCTCGAGCTCTGAGATAAATAAGTAGCCTTAGGTGCATAGACAGACACCATGTACAACCGCTTTCCACTACGGAGGGGGATATACATGATGCATGCTTCCAGCACCTGGAACCTACGTACTACACGGCTGTATACTCTTTTAAAACGTATACCTTTTCGTACGAAAACTGCAACGCCACCTCCCTGGATGGAGTTGGGTCGGTTTCTCCGTACTATTTTATACCTTTTGTGTCTTATTTTGTGTCTCTTGGTAAGCTAAGTTTCGCTAACCAAAAGCACATCAGGGGCTTGGTCTTTAAGCAACTTAAATAGTGCGGCTCGTCGTTCGAGCCTAATCAGTGAATTCACATTCACAGCAAGGATCTTCAGGGTTTGCTCCGACACGTACGTACCCATTACGGCAAAAGGTGCGTTAGGCCAGGCAGCAGTGCTATATTCATATATACCCGCGCGGTATATTCAGTTAAATGACGTTGTAGCTGAGCCATCTGCCCCTGGATAGAGAGCAAGATAGCTAGCATGTCAGGTACTAGTTCAGGTGCTCTGGGCGCTGGGGCCTGAGAAGCAACCTTCGCTTGCTGTACCGTAATTCCCCTACCTGCCGCCATTTGGGCGTAGGTAATATGGGGAGTAACGGCTGGAGTTTGCAAATGCACGGGTGCACGTTTAACTTCCACTTTCTGCTGCCGGGCCAGGTTTATTCTTTTGATATACTGGAATTTGGGACAACTCCGATAATTTGCGGTGTGTCCCGTGTTCCTACACAAAGCACAAGAGAGTTGGCTTTTTTCAGACGCGCCGTGCTTACCCAGAGCGCATTCCTCGGACTTGTGGTTCTTTCCGCACTTCACGCATCGAGGCTGCAATCCGCAGTTCGACGCGGCGTGCCCGAAACTTTGGCAGCGAACACATTGTAAAATGTTTTCGCTCCTCTTTAGTTTCTCCCAATGTACAACCTGGTAGTCTAGGACTTTAATACTCCTTAGACCATCCAGAGTGCTGGTGGGACTAAGCTGGACCAGGAAAATCGGCAGTTGCCGCTTCTCCCTTTTGGCTCTAACCGTGACAAACGGCTTGACCCCCACGAATTGGAGCCCTTCATACTTCTTCTCTTTAAGCAGTGCAAGGAGTTCCTCCGGATCAGTCGACGGCTCTAATCCCCTCAGCAGCATTGTTGGCAGCTGGTCCCCTTTCGGGGTGTAGGAGAAGAACTCCGTCGTCGAATCCGTCAGTATTTTTTTTATTTTGTAATAGCGCTCCACTGTGTTACAGTGGATCGCGTGCCTATCATGACTTAGTCTTTTAATAAAAAAATTGTTGCCAATGGCCGACTTACATAGTTCTATGGTGTCCTTCATCTCCAATTTGAAAGTGTTAATTGGAGGCACTTGCTGCTGTTGCTTTTGCTGATGTTGTTGCTTCTGTGGTTGGTGTTGTGGCTGCTGTGTAAGCTTTTGTTGTTGTGTTTGTTTTGTCTGTTTTGACTCCTGTTTCTGGTTTACGTTGTCAGTTTGTTGTTGTGATTGTTGCTGGCTTACAACTTCTTGCTGTTGTTGTTGTTCTTGTTGTTGGGAGCTTTGTTGTCGCTCCTTTTCTCTTCTTGCCGTTTGTTTCGCCTTAATGGTGAGCACTTTTTTCTCTAGCTGCCTGATGTTGCTATTTATAGCTTCGACTGCTTCCTCCTCGTCGTCGGATTCTGATGCAGCTAGTGATGCGAAGCTGTTGTCGCCTCCCATGTAACGACCTTCACCACTATCGAATATACGAGTATATGGGTATTCGTCGTTGTGCGACTCCTGACCCATTGGATTTGCTGCTGCCGTTGTTGACGTTGAAGGCGCCGTCTCCCTTAATCCACCTGGCAGCTTTTCGGTGGATTTTGATAGAGAGGGGCGCTTCACCATATTGGAGGTTGGCCTTAGCTTCCTCCTTCGTTTGGCACTTCCTTCGGCTACCATAATTGGTAGGCGGCTTGATATGGCATCCTGATCGGATGTTTTCATGCTGCCGCTAGCTTTAACCGCTAATGAAAGAGCGGAACGCTTTCTGTCACTCATCACGTGACTTTTGTTTTTGCACTCTCACTAGTTTAGCGTTTATTTATACAAATAAAATAAAAAAAAAATAAAAATTAAGGAAAAACAGAATGTCTTGGGCTGGGAATCGAACCCCGGAACACCCGATCGTGACTCCGATTGTACTAGCACTATGCTAACCGGGTCCCCGCACAATTTGCGTCAAAAAAACTTTTTAATGGAATGTTTTCACTTGTCGAAGGAGAAAAACCGAAACGCATCCGAACTCTAAGTAAGTCAGTAAACTACTGACTTTATTCAACCACTATAATATGGTTATTCCCTTCAATTTGGAAAAAAGGGAAAATATTCCCAATAGCTAAGTCTAAGAGAGCAAGCGATATAAAAGTCCTTCGACCAATATCCTTGCTATCTAATATAAGTAAACTGTTCGAAAGGCATATAGCAGGGCAATTAAGTATCATGTGCGAGGACTCCAACATTATTCCAAGTAATCAGTTTAGTTTCAAAAAGGCCCATTCAACGGAACATGCCTCACTGGTACTGCACAATAAAATTATTCAAAACTTAAGAACTAGGACATGCACGGTAGGTCTTGATATAGATTTAGAAAAAGCTTTTGAATCTGGTACAATGGATTAATCTATAAGATAATTGGTCTAAGTTTTCCTAAGTGGTTAATCTGTATCATTTCTAGCTTTTTAAAAAATAGGCACAGCTCTGTCATCATAGGGGATGAGCACTCAGAATAGTTTTCAGTCCTTTCCGGTGTGGCTCAAGGATCGATCCTAGGACCAATCTTGTTTAATATCTACATACATGACTTTGCTTTCCATAACCCATCGTAATGGGTTATAGGACGACTCTAGTGCTATTTTATACGAAGATGACAGTCTGATATTAGCAAGTGACAAAAGGCCAAATGTTGCGCTTAATAAAATTAAAGACAAACTACAGACTCTTATAGCATACTTCAAAAAGAGGAAGCTAAATATTAATACAGATGAATGTGGCCTAACCTGCTTCAGAAATGCAAGCGGGAAAGGACATTATCTTTCAGTAAAAGAAAGTAAGACCTTGAAACTACAGATCAATGGAAACAATATTCCACTACGAGATGAAGTCAACTACATCGGTATTGACTTTCATAAAAGACTCGGTTTCAACAAACCTGCCCGCAGAGTATTGAATAAAGCCTAAATCGTCACAGCAATTCTTAAGCCACTGCTCAATTCTAAATAAGTTTCGCCGAATGCCAAGATGCTAATTTATAAGACCTTAATAAGACCAATAATAACAAATGGGTTTTGTACATTGAAGATAATTGCTAAATGCTTGGATAACATGCTCCGTTTTATTTTTTGGCCGTGGAGGACTTATACTTGCACTTGCGCTTTTTCTTCTAGATTGTGGCAAACATGCGGCTGTTCGATACCATTTTCGGCAATGCAATGATGCTTATGACCCTCAACGGTAGCTCATCCTCCTCATCCCACTCACTGTCAGGAGACATCAAAGGCTTCCAGCACTTTTTTATAGCCGAAGACTTAACCTTGCCCCATGTAGTAGCCTGGAGGCATATGGCATGCTTTAAATCGGAATCCTTTATTTTACTCTCCAAATCTGAACCTCGGTTTCCGACTAAATGTGCCAAATATCCCTTTTTGTCAGGTTGATGACATTTTGTTCCATTGGTTGGAGAATAGCGGTGCAGTTTGCTGGCAAACACATGGTAACAATCTTTCCATCATCACCTATCATCTCCCCGTCTTTTGGATGACATGTCACGTTGTCCAATAGCAGTAGAGCCTTTTTTGGCAAATTTTCCGATTCCAGAAACTGTCCTTCGACCAAATCAATGCGAAAAAAATTTTAACTCTGGCACGAATGTTGAATGAAACCAATCTTTAAAAAAATCGGCGTATCATCAACGCATTTTTGTTGGCCTTGTAAACGACAGGCTTGTTTTCGAAATGCCTAAATGCTCTAGGATTTAGAGCTTATCCTATAATCAACAATTTTACTTTGTGCGTACCAGACGCATTAGTGCCAGCAAGAAAAGTGATTCTCTCCTTGCTTACTCTCATACCAGAAGCAGTAGCTTCTTTAGAACCCACAAACGTTCTGTTTGGCATAAGCTTACAAAATAGACCAGACTCGTCCGCCTTGTAAATTTGAACTGGTAACAAGTCAAGCTCTTTAATTTTATAGCATTTTTGAATTTTATCAAAAATGGTTCCACCATGGTTCCGACAGCTTTCCTCCGCAAATTTTAAGCATTCGGATTTAATTCCGTTTTTAAAAATTTGGAAACCAGCCATTACTTAAGGATTTGCGTGGAAATTGGTACGTTTTGCGTTGCGTTGCTTCTCGAACCAATTGTACAAGGCTTTCTCCATCCTTGGATACTCACAGGTTTTTGGAGTTACGCGCTTTCCCGGTCCGGATTCAGAAATAATAACGAATTTTTTAAGAACATTTTTTCCCCTTTTTATTCTGCTAATGCTTGACTTGTTGCACTTGTATGTGTTTCACAAAGCGATTTAACTGATGCGCCGTTATTTAATTTATTTAAAATCTCAACCTTCTGCTTTATAGACAGCTTGGGAACTTTGTTTTACGATAGCCATGATTTCTAAAATAAAACTAAGGAATTATGTTCCGACCGAGAGAAAATTAGCTGAGCGATTTATGTACGAGTGTAAAAAATTTTGAGAGAAGTAAGTGTAAAATAACTGCCCAGTTACAGTAAAACTGATGAATTTCTTTCATTTTGTAGAGGTGTTGATGTGACACATATAAAAGCAGCCATCTATTCTCCCCAATCAAATGGGCGGATGGAAAGAATAAACAGGCTCTTGACGGCTATGTTATCAAAAGAATACGAAGACGACCCGGGTGATTGGTCACAAAATTTGGAAAAAAATTCAATTCTCCATAAACAACACCTTTAATAGGAGCACAGATGTAAAGGGTTTTCCAATAGGGACTTGACAACTTTGAATTTAATTTGTGAACGCACTCTTTCACTAATCATCAAACTGTCACTGTCAATTTATTCAGTAAACTAAACATTTTCATCACGGTAAGTAAAATTCGGAGTCGGTGACTGCGACTTTAAGAGCGTTAACTCCAATTTTCGGTCGTAATTCTCACCCTAGTAGCAGGCAATAACAAGTTTAGTGCAAAAATTTGAGTCTACATATTCGTTGTGTGATGTTGCCGTGTCAGTAAGACAACAGGTTGGTCGAAGTGTCGAAAATATCGCTGCCGTTCATGCGTCCGTAGCAAACGATCCAAATCAGTCAATTTCACGGCGTTCTCAAGAATTGGGCGTCGCTCAGACCACATTATGGCGTATTTTGCGTAAGGATCTTGGTTTACACCCATACAAGATCAAGCTGACTCAAGAATTGAAGCCGATGGACCATTTGAAGCGATTGGCTTCTGGAGAAGATGCGCCAAGATGATGAATTTCATCGCAAAATCATCTTCAGTGACGAAGCTCATTTTTGGCTCAATGGGTTCGTCAATAAGCAAAATATGCGTTATTGTTCGGGTGAAAATCCACATGTGCTTCATGAATCACCACTTCATCCACCAAAAATAACTGTTTGGTGCGGTTTGCATGCCGGCGGCGTTATTGGACCATATTTTTTCGTCGACGATAACGATCGTCACGTTACTGTGAATGGTCAGCGTTATCGCGCCATGATCACCGATTATTTTTGGCCCGAATTGGAACATATGAATTTGGACGACATGTGGTTTCAACAGGATGATGCCACAAGTAACACAGCACAATCGCTTTATTGAAGAGTAAGTATTGTGAGCGTGTTATCTCAAGAAATTGGCCAGTCGATTGACCGCCTAGTTCGTGAGATTTAACGCCGCTTGACTGTTTTCTGTGGGGCTACGGTAAGCCATTGGTTTATGCCAACACGCCGACGAAGTTAGAGGAGCTCACAGCCAACATTGAACGTGAAATAGCGGGCGTTTCTGCCGAAATGTGTAGCCGAGTCGTTGAAAATTGGGTCCAACGAATCGACCGCTGCAAACGTGCCCGCGGTGGCCATATGAGCGAAGTTGAGTTCCATTCATAAATGTTTTGATTGTACTTCAAGCCGATAATAGTCTCAAATGGTTTGCGTTTTATTTAAAAAAAAGGTTGTCAAGTCCTTATTGAAAAACCCGATATGTCCAAGTGTTTTGCTTTTCGGTGTTCTCCAACGCGGCGAAACTAATGATATAGTCCGCGAGTATTTAGAACATGAAATTTTGCAAAAAGACCCAATAGACATAGTTGAGGAAATTGAAAAGGCAAGTCTTAGAATCATGCACAAAATAAACCACCTCATCGTTATAAAGTAGGTGATTATGTGATAGTTAAAAATATGGTCACTACTGCAGGTGTCAATAAAAAACTATTGCCTAAATCCAAGGATCCGTATGAAGTGTTCGAAGTATTACATAACAATAGATATTGTATAAAAGATTTAGAAAATTTGCAAACCGATATGATGGAATTTCAAGTCCCGAAAATATGATAAACAATTAAGATTGAAATATAGGTATGTAAAAAAAATAAATAAATGTATATATGAGTATATATGGCATAAGAAAATCATTTTATGGAATTGGTTGTGTTTCATTCCCGATGAGATACTTACACTATTTGAAAACCATCGCGTTTATATCGCTTTCAACTATTACTATATTTTTTTAAAGTCATTTTGTGTTGAAAATATCAAATCAAAATAAAATATCAAATAGAAATGGCCGAATTGTAGACGAAAATTCCACTCAATTATCATTGCAATCGTAATAACCTATTTCCTTATGTATTAACATTCATTGTATTGATGTATTATATTTATGTATTTACTATCGTATGATGCAAATGTAACAACTGTTCAGTTCATATGTATAAATTTGTCAACTGTTGAACGGACAGCATCACCTTTTATTTGACCCCCGATAGCGTACCATCTACAATGTCAGATCCATCATATAGTCCTGACCGTGCACTGTCAGATTTTTATTTGTTTCGAAGTTTGCAAAACCCTTTGAAAGGAAAAAATGATGATGACCTGAAATCGCACTTGGTCCAGTTTGTTACTAATAAGAGTTAGAAGGTCTCTGAGTACGGAATCATGAAATTGGCAAAAAGATGATAGAAAGTCATCCAACAAATATTTGATGAAAGTTAATGCCACACTTGGAAACCGAAATTAACTTTTTTCCCAACCCAATAGATTCCGAAATGCGGAATATTGCGCTAAATAGAGCTCGAGAGGCTTGTATTTTTTCATTGAAATATACCGAAAATATTCCCTCTTCTGATGGCTCACATTCTACTCTACTGGTCATTACTCGATTGCTAAGTTAATGATAGTTACTTGGGGTAGTCTCACTTAGGTATTAAAGTGCCTAAATACGATAATCAACACTTAATCGCCCCTAACGACGAGTAGGAAAACGAATCCTGGCAATATTTTATAGAACGTACAGCTGTACAGCATACGAGGTCTAAGTGGATTGTAGTTTTATATTACTTCTAGTGTAGTAAAACATTCAATGCCAGAATTTGTGAGAATATCCTTTAAGCGTTCTTCATATTCGAAGAAACAAACACACAAATTGGTATTTTTTCTTAAAACTGCTGGGACACTCTCTCTCGATTGAGATGCCGATTTCCTTCTCTGTCAAGTTGTTTTCATATTCATAACTTCACTATCGGGTGCCATACAACTTTTCCAAAAGTTTTTCATATTTTCCCTTTTCGCTTTTATTTGTTTTAAGCAGGAAAAACAATCTGAAGTAAATCAGAGAAAGAAATACGAAGTCCAAACTTTGACTGACCGATGTTTTGTACGTTCTCCAAGAAAAACACAAAACCAAAACCAAGTTCCAAAATCTAGAAAGTTCATTTGGTAACCACAAAAGGTTTTCGGGAAAAACAAAAACAAAAAAAAAAAGGAAATTGTACAATCTGTTCATTTGAAGTGTCAAAAAGTGATTTGATGGAGGGAAAAGTTTTATTTTTGGCTTCTGTCTTCTGGCAGGGACTTAAATTACAACTTTTGGACGAGTAATATGTATCTTTGTGTTATGATTGGATGTATAAATCCATAACCCGAAATCATATTAAGCAACGGATGGTAGCCATGGCAAATAGGGCAATCTTCAATTGACTATCGATTTCAATTAAATTGTCAGGATGACAAGCTGTTGTTCATGTTGGATAACCACTGTTTGATAAAGGGTTTTGCAATAGGGGCTTGACAACTTTGAATTTAATTTGTGAACGCACTCTTTCACAAATCATCAAACTGTCACTGTCAATTTATTCAGTAAACTCAACATTTTCATCATAGTAAAGTACACGAACGAGCAACGTCTGCAAATTAAAAAAATTTTCTACCGAAATTCGGAGTCGGTGACTGCAACTTTAAGAGCGTTAACTCCAATTTTCGGTCGTAATTCTCACCCTAGTAGACAGGCAATAACAAGTTTAGTGCAAAAATGTTGCCGTGTCAGTGTTGGTCGAAGTGTCGAAACTATCGCTGCCGTTCAGGCGTCCGTAGCAAACTATCCAAATCAGTCAATTCCACGGCGTTCTCAAGAATTGGGCATCGCTCAGACCACATTATGGCGTATTTTGCGTAAGGATCTTGGTTTCCACCCATACAAGATCAAGCTGACTCAAGAATTGAAGCCGATGGACCATTTGAAGCGACGTACGTTCTCCGATTGGGCTCTGGAGAAGATGCGCCAAGATGATGAATTTCATCGCAAAATCATCTTCAGGGACGAAGGTCGTTTGTGGGTTTGTGAATAAGCAAAATATGCGTTATTGGTCGGGTGAAAATCCACATGTGCTTCATGAATCACCACTTGATCCACAAAAAATAACTATTTGGTGCGGTTTGTATGCTGTCGGCGTTATTGGGCCATATTTTTTCGTTGACGATAACGATCGTCACGTTACTGGGAATGGTCAGCGTTATCGCGCCATGATCACCGATTATTTTTGGCCCGAATTGGAAGATATGGACTTGGATGACATGTGGTTTCAACAGAATGATGCCACAATCCACACAGCAAAAGCTACAATCGATTTATTGAAGAGTAAGTATGGTGAGCGTGTTATCTCAAGACATGGGACAGTCGATTGGCCGCCTCATTCGTGCGATTTAACACCGCTGGACTATTTTCTGTGGGGCTACGTTAAGGCATTGGCTTATGTCAACACGCCGACGACGTTGGAAGAGCTCAGAGCCAATATTAAACGCGAAATAGCGGCCATTTCGGCCGAAATGTGTGGCCGAGTGGTTGAAAATTGGGTCCAACGAATCGACCGCTGCAAACGTGCCCGCGGTGGCCATATTAACGAAGTCGAGTTCCAATCATAAATGTTTTGATTGTACTTGAAGGGGGTTATAAAGTTTTTGAAATATCTCAAATGGTTTGCGTTTTACTTAAAAAAAAAAAGTTGTCAAGTCCTTATTGGAAAACGCAATACATTGTACTTCATAATGAACAGAAATCCCGCCATGATAAGTTGCTGGCGCAAAATATTTCTTTAAAAAGGTCTTACTATCCGAAGGGCAAAAGTTATCCCCTTTAAGGTGTTCCTTCATGTGTAGGTGCACTTGCCTGAATGCAAAGAATACCAAAACTCATTAGTGTATAATAACAATTAAAATCTCTTCCTTAGCGTGAAAAAGCCCGGAAAGTGCACTTCTTTTCTAATTTACAATTTATGTGAATTATTCTTTCCACCTGCAATTATTACACGAGTACGAGTACGAGTACGAGTACTAGTACGTGGTGGAACAAAAGTCTCATCAAGGATGTACGTTCATGCAATTAGACAAAAAAAAAGGATACGTCGTACGGTTGTGTTAAAAGCAAAGTCTTGTTGTTTCTAACATTAAAAATGAAAATGCAATGTCACATGTAGGACTAGCTAAAGATTAAGTGAATCCTGTACATTGCTAAAAGCAGTGACATAAATGAGGCCTATATCTTTGGCTTACATTTTGAGCTTAGGCACTTTGACTGGTATCTTGCTACCGCACTAGTTGCTACATCTTCGGTCTGTACTGTGTTGATGTGGCTTGACTAGGAACGTGTCCACATTGTACTTCATTTCTTTCTATTTTACTGAAATTTCTCGTTTTCTTATAGAAAGGTGTTAAAGTGCCTGCAGTACTGCAGGTATCTTGTAGAATAAGTCTCACAAAAATACTTAACTGCTGCTTTTAACAGAACCCAAAAAACGGTCTATATCTTTTCTGCTCTAGACGCTCTCTCAAAGCCGTCTACTGCTTAAAAAGAAGTGATCCTTGTTACTGCCTCATGACTCTAATTTTTTAAATGCGTTGTATGGTGCAATGCAATACAATGCAAAGCAAATCTAGCAAATTTTTAAATTAGTCTCAAGTATCTTTTTTGATATATTGTAGAATCGATTACCGGGCCTCACGATTCAGCGAGCTGTGTCCATGCTTATCCTGTGGAGCCGTTTAGCACAAATGCTATTAAAATGGTTTGAATAATATTTCACGCGGTCATACGAGTAGATGTCCTAAAATCGATAATTACAATAGATGGCCATTGTCGATTTAGAAATCGAGGGTCATTTCCAAAGTCTGTTGTAATTTAAAAACCTGGTTCATAGAGGAGTTTTCAGGTCTGAAACCACGCGATTAAGGACTAATCAGATAGTTAGTTCGTTGAAGAAAGAGCTTAGGCATGGCACGACGGAGAGATTTAATTGGTGATGTTGAGGAAACTGGTGCTCTATAACATAGATGGTGCAGAATTGTTTAGGATCGGGCGTACAATGCCAAGGCTCCATTCTTCTAGTATTCTTCCATCCAATTATGTATATTTAAGGGACGATTTGATGCATGCTTTTCAGAAAGTCATCTTGGCAGACAGGCCGTCAGAAGCATCGATGGTAACCATTCTATGGGTATACAGAAATTATAACCCAAACCACTGTGAGGCAGGCAAAGCTTTAATATCACAAATCTCTCGGGAAATAGAAGTGGATGTTGCAATCTTAAGTAAACCGTAACAACATAATTATAATATTGTATGGACATCGGATACTACAGTCGAACGACGCAATATGGAGCAGCGTAGATGTGATACATGCTTGTTTCGGGTCAAAACCGAGATGCCAGAGTTTAAAGCCCAATTGTCAAAACCGGCAACTTTAACGCAAGTTCCTCCGAAGAGGGCTGAGAAAATGACAGCAGGTTGTTAAGCAGGAATCCGCAATAGTTCTAAACGTAAGTACGTACAGCAGGAACCAAGCAGACGTTTTTCTTTTGTAGGCTCAGAGAACACTCGCACTTGACGGCATGTTTAGGAGTAACTCGGCCAGACAATCTGGCGTAAAGAAATTCCTAGTTTTGTGGATTAGAACAATGCTGATGAATTGGACTCTGATTGCGAATGCTGAGTGCGGCCAATATTTGATGGTGGGAGTAAACACACGACATCCTGTCTCCACTGCTATGGTAAGTGTTTGTAGTCTTACAGCTTAACGCTCTCAACGGTTCTAACGTCTACGCTCAGGCATATGTAGAAAATATGGGGCTACTGCATGTTATTGTAGATCATGTCCAGTGACTGCCTGATCTAAAGATCAGGTAGCCCTAGATTGTTTGTTGGCTTTACGAGAAGGAAATAGTCCTATCTGGTGCTTATAGACATCACCATCAGTTTTTCAAACTAAGCTAAGTATTCGGGTGTCATCCTAAATAACAAACTTCTTTAAGCTAAACGTGTGACGCCGAAAACCTCCAATGCACTATCGGCTTTCTGGCAGTGTACAGGAGTCTCGATTTTCTTTCACGAAATACTTCACTGCTGCTTTGGCCATCCAAAGAGCAACCTGCATCGGTTGCATTTGGCCTTCCCTACCACAACTGGCTCTGCTCTAAACGCTTGAATCTTCCCCCCCCCTTGATATTCATGCCAAGGTCTGCGCCAAACCGACTTTCCCAGAGCCCTGTAATAGTTTCGGCCAGAATCTGTGCCAGGAAAGGAATGTAGAATTTAGTATTCGATATTGGTGATTTTTTGAAGGACGATAACGTTAGATTTCATTCCACATTAGAAAAACTTACGAATGTCTTCCAAGCGGAGATATAGAAGTACGAGTATCTGCGTCTTTAGCGATAGCCAATCTGCGCTAATGGTCATGCTAAGCCCCCTTGCAACTTTCATGCTTCAAGTTCGAGAACATAATGGAATGCTTCTATGAACGCAGTCCGAAGGTCCTTTTTGGATTCCAGCTCACAACAGGATCACAGAAAATGAGATCGCCGATGGCATGAACCTCGGTAGCAAAGGCCGTAGACTGCATTGAGGCACTATGCTTTTGCTTAGCCTAAGTGCGCTAGGCATAAGTGACACAGTATCCTGTGATGCTTGCTGAAAGAGTGATGACACCGCGGATCATAATGACACCACCCTACGCTCGCATAAGTCCTCAGGTACTCAACGGTGATGTGATGGATGGATTGAATAAGTTTACTCGGACGGATATAATGAGGTTTGGTAGGCGCTAACCGTTTCACAAATAAATAAATTGTTAATACGAAGGTGCTTGGACCAAGACTTGCCTCTTCCGTCCCCTTCAGTTCTACGTTTTGTCATTTGAAGCGGAAGCGGGGGTGGCCGTGGTGTAGTGGTAGTAGCAAACGCTTCTCACTCGGAGGGTCCAGGTTCGAATCCTGCCCATGGCAAAATCAGTTTTTCACTGTATAATTGGAACTCAGACAAAAAAATTCTGCGTGTGAAGGCATAACACTGACACGTAGATTTGGCTGTTATAAGAGTTTCAAGCAATGAAAAAAATACTGGGAATTATATCTCGAATCACTCTGAGTGAAGAAAAACTCTCCGTCCTATTCGGACTCCCACCCCTGGAGAGCAAACATAGAAACCAAACACACCTGAGTTTCAAACCACTACAAAAACAATTTTCCTTTCTCCTCCTTCTATCTTTCCGCCCGCGCCCTGGCAACAGTAAAAGGGTATCAACCCCTTAGGCGCGCGTAAATTATAAAAAAAAAAAAAAAAAAAAAAAAAAAAAAAAACTGTGCTTATCATTGATTGACTATAGCTAGTAGACACCGCGCAAAAGTTAGATGCGATTCTTCCCACATTTTGAATCAACCCCTAGAGAAGAGTGTATGATGGTGGCAACAACAACAAAAGGAAACTGATCCCAATAAACTTCCTGTACGAGACAAAAGTCAACTAGCAATCAATGGAGTTAGATAGAGAGGTCTGTCCCATATTACAGGTCCATTGTAGTAAACTATATATTTCGTTGAGTCCAAATATTTCTTTAATACAAATTCAAATATTGCTAACTCAGTGGCGTTATAGTTTGGAGACCGAAGAGCGTTAATCCGCTCTCGACATATCCCAACAATCCAAGTCGATGAATTCTGACTGTCTTAGTTCAGTCCATGCCGCTGTACAGCCTGTATAATATTTTTCGTTAAATCTCCACCTCAAATTTCCGTCGATTCATACAGGGCCGTATATCACTCAAAACGCTATTCTTAAAGCGCCTCTTCATTTTATGATAAATTCCGTACCCCTGCTTCATAGAGGAGGATTGAGATGACTAATGTTTTATTGAGGGGTATTTTGATTTTCCGAGAATGGTCTCTGATAGCCAATTGTGAAAAAATCAAATCGGCAAAAAAGTGGTTAATGTCTATTTTGGGATTCGAGAGTCTTTTCAAAGATCTGCCGTCTTTCCAGGCCCAAAACCACCCTGAAAAGGATCAATCAGTTGGTCTTCAAGGTGATGCTTAGGACACTGATACATTACAATTGGTGCAAATTAGGCTATTCTTTTTGGTCTGTTTTGGGCATACAATACTAGGGTCCTTAGACCATATTTTAGAGATGGTTTGGTGTATTCTTTTCGCAGAAACATCTCCCGCCGCTTTGCATATCGCGGCAGCTAGCCCGCCAGTATCGCCTGTCTTATTGGACTTAAGTTTACCTCCTGGCAAAATTTCCAAACGTCTTTCTTGTTATAACATCTCACCCTCAACTGTTTCTCTGCATTCGGCAGCCGGCACTCATAGCATATAAAAGGCGGCATCTGTAATGGAGCAGTACGAGTACGTCGAGGGAAGTTAAGGGAAATTTGATCGGTTAAAGCCTGCTCACGATAAGACTCCTCTCTAGATGGCTTAAGGGATATCCGCATTTGAATTTTCACTACAGTTCTAGTCAATCCAGACATTCAGAATACTGGATGCGTTGATCGCAAAGTGATTAACGTGGTTGGCCGTAGATTAATCAGAAGAGCTCCAGGACACCCTATGTCTGTTAAGATGCAGGAAGCTGGCATATGCTACGTTGACGTTTCGCCCCGAACCAAAGTTAGGATATTGATGAAATATCTTGTTGAGGAGCTCATAAATATAGTCCTCGGTACCATCGTCTTTTTTCTCTATTGAGGCATACGAGCATATTAGGCTGATGTTGACGAATTAAGAATTAAAATTACTACGAGGCGTTCGTCCACATGCCTTCAAATAAAGACTTCTAGGCTAAGTCTCTGTATAGCCGCTACTTGCTTTCTCGGTAGTAATCACCTTATTACATCCAGTTAATTTGATCGCACTTCTCGGATGAAGGTTGGATTTGAGTCTATGGTCGCCGAGAGTTGTTTTGCGATTAACCGAAACTAACGACAAGTGGCACCCGTCTACGACGGTGTAAGTAACCAGGTAAGAGGCCACAAGTTCTGCCATTGACACAATTTGAATTGCAGCACCGCTTCAGATATCCTGACAGCTGGTTTTCGAGCCCCTCCGGATCTGGGTTATTAATGTGTCAAAGTTGTCCTAAAAACCGCGGACCACCAGTCAAGGGGATAGATGAAGGCAACACCGTTGATTCCACTTGGGGGAATTATTTTTCTGTTCGTTTCGAGCTTACAATTTTACCCAGCTACTCGTAGCACATACAGTTTCCAGGGGCCACCACGATGAGGTAAGACAAACACTGGACGTTACGCTACATGCTTTAGCCAGTCCGTAGTTATCCGCTCAATCGTTGTCCAGGCGATTTGAAAAATATATTTCGTTAAAACAATTTACTATGATTAGCATGCGACATAAATGTGTAACCTAATATAAGGCGTGTCCTTATTAAAAAATAATTTACCCATAATTTTAATTTCTCATTAAATTGATTTTTTGTTTATAATTATCGAGTAGCGTTGAAAATGGTTTTGCCCTTAAGCCGCCTGGCTATAAAACGTCTACATTAAAACTATGCAAATTAAGTGGAAGCAAAAAACAGTTAAAATACCGACGGCTTTTATTTATTTATTTTAATTTTAACTTTAACATTAAAAAATTAATTAAATTGCCCGGAATTGGTGTAGATACATAACTATCGTTATGGAATGAGCACAGTGCAGTTCATGGTAGCTAAAATTATGAGCTGACATTTGTGTCATAAAAAAAGCAGTCAGGAGGGAGTATCTTTTCAATTAGTAAACAAATTGCCGATATTTTGTGAGGAGGAATTTTCAATAATATGTGTACTCGTAAATCTACGAACAGGGTACTGTAGCACCAGGAAAGTTCATGCCTTATAAAGGCTTGAAGGTGGCAAAAATGTGAAGAAAATATTCAAATGAGTTGGCAATCTAGAAGCCACCTTCTCGTTGACAATAAACTTCATGGTCCTGCGATTGTACTACTCGTATATCATACATCTAAGTACATCACCTGCAGATGTGAACTTTGAAAGTATTGCACTTTATTTTTGCATAGTTAGGAGGTATTTGTGCTCCTTCAAGTCGGAAAGTTCAAGGTTTATTCAAATGTCAGTCAGGGTAGAACCTCACCCAGTGTTGGAACGCCATATAAAATTAATATGGAGAGTGCCAGCACTTGAACCACCTGAGTTCTTCATCTTGTGATTAAATTATCATCAATGCTATTACCTTACTGAACAAGCCTCAAAGAATAACCTTTTCTGTCATTTGGGTTCAAGATGTTTTATATTATTTTCTTTTTCCATATTTAGCTCATGGAAATGTAATAAGTGATCCCTTCAAGGCGAGACATCTTGTCAAAGTTTTGGGGCAGTGCATAATTTCTTTGAGAATAAAGTTTCAAAATATGCTCAAAGGAATAAATACGATTATATTGCTGTGTAATTTTGAAATGACTGGATTGGGGTGTGACTTTTACTTAGCCGAATACTAGCAACCGAATCTATTCAAGAAACCAATAATAAAATTGCTATATGATCTCTGAAACAAAACCTTTTACTTAAACTCCTTCAGTTAAATTGACAAAAAAAACGGGGTTGATGCCCTGTAAACGCTTGTAACGGTCGCCAATAATAAATCCATTTCTGTCTGAGGCCATTGTCACATCGTTTTAATCTCTTCCGTATATGAGCCCTACGACAGCATAGGCCAGTATCATTTTACTCAGTTACTAGGGATGACCACTGTTAGATAAAACAAGCACTTCGCTGCGACTTGATTAGTGAGTTGCTGGCCCTATTCAAGTTGTAGAACAGTCAGCAGGTCGCCCATTTGTGTACAGCTGGTGTTAAACAAATGATGCTACCAACCGTCGCACAGTTTTATTAGAAAACTTTTTTCAGTAGTTCTGCTGTTACAACCATAGGGACGTCGGCCGTAAATCCCACAATGTAGGTCCAGATGAAGCATGACAATGTAGCATGGTATTAGCTCACAGATCGAGTCACTCCACTTATGATGGCGTACTTCTTCAACCCATTCATTGTGGGCACTGACTATGGCTAAGCATCAATTGCGTTTATTTTACCTTTTGGTGGTAGCCACCGGAAACTGGCCTCGTGAAATCGGGCTTGACTTGCAAACCTCTTCGAGGTTTCGCTCGAGTTTTTAGCAAGAGAATATAGTAATACAATAATGTCCATTCAGAAATGGCTGGACGTCTATACGTCCCCTGTATGGCAGGAGAATTCGCATGACTGAAGCAACAGTAGCGTTAGTTACTGAGCCACTTTAAAGTATTAGGAGATGACGGCAAGAAGAATTATTCAGGACTAGTCAATGTGCTAAAATAAAGATAGTTGGGTTTGAATGCTGAATGAAACAAAGTCAGTTCTCATATGACTACACCCTTCTTCACAAATAGTACCGGAAATGGCCTTGACTCTAGGTTGAGTGTTGTATGTGAGGTTAACTTTCCGGCCTACTAAAAATCCTATTTTTGGAAAGCAACCAATAATCTCAGATAAAGACAGATTTGTGAAAAGTGCAACAACGTTAGGATCTGCACATTAAATATTCTGATCTCGACCATTCACGTTCGGCTGAACAACTAACGTAGGACCCACCATGTGTGACCCACGTAGGCACACGATGTGAGCTGGGACAATTTGAATAAGATAGATAGATAAATTTTATTTCTTATGATTTCAGGATACAAGATATTTCCGTAGTATATATGTTACAGCGAAAGTAATAAATGTCGATATTATACATATATACTATCCAACGATTATAGGGTGGTCCATAATTAACGTACGATGTTAATTGTAAATAAAACAAAAAGTTATCAGAGAATTATCTTAATATTTTGTATTATGATAGAAGGATCTATAACAATTATGTGTGAAACAAAATATGGGCCAAATGCTCGCCACGGCTTCGGTGGCATACCTCTATCCGATGGTCCATATTTTCAATGACTCCGAGAGGTTCAATGAGGTTCAATGTCGTTAATGTGCCGAATTATCTGATACTTTAGCTCTTGAATTATTCATGACTTATTGACGTACAATTTTTCTTTTAAATATCCCCAAAGAAAGAAGTCCAACGATGTCAAATCACATGATCGTGGCGGCCAATTAACACGACCATTGAATTTCTCGCGTAAAAGAGCCATTGTTTCGTTGGCTGTGTGGCAAGTGGCACCATCCTGTTGGAAGCACATATCGTCCAGGTCCATATCCTCAATTTCTGACCAACAAGAAGTCCGTTTGCTTGGCCGACCTCATTTTCGAAGTAGTACGGCCCGATGACGCCGCCAGCCCATAAACCGCACCAAACAGTCACTCTTTGTGGATTCATCGGCTTTTCAACAATCACTCGTGGATTCTCATTTGCCCAAATGCGGCAAATTTGCTTGTTAACGAATCCACTGAGGTGAAAGTTTGCCTCGTCGCTGAAGATGATTTTCTTTGTAAAGTCACCATTCACTTCTGTCTGTTCAACCAACCATACGGCGTATTGACGACGCTTGAAATGGTCAGTAGGCATCAGCTCTTGAGTCAATTAAACCTTGTAAGCGTGTAAATTCAAATCTTTATTCAAAATTCGCATCAGTAATGTTCGTAAGATGTTGAATTGTTGGGAACGACGACGACACTATCGCGAACAACAGCAATGTTTTCCGCAGAACGAACTGGGCGAGCATGCACTGGTGTTTTCACATTTAATACAGACCCGGTTTGCTGAAATTTGCACACAGTTCTCCCAATTGTGGACACATTTGGTCGATTATGCTGACCAAAAAAAATCAGGAAATGCACGAAATGCACGAAACGCGCTGCTCAATTGTGTACCCCTCCATGCTTGAATTTGTCAAACACTGAAACAAAGAAATGTCAATTTAAGTTGGGCAAACAACTTGACGTTAAGGTGTGACTCACAATTAGCATCGTGCATTATGGTTGGATCACCCGATCTTAATCCAGACAAAGTGATAATTGACACAGAATTAATCGCATTAACTAGCTATTTTATATAATATCCTGGAAGACTTGGATAAAGTAGTAAAACAAGTATAGGTGAGGATTATACATTTTTATTTGCAAGCTTTTTTGATTTCCTTACTTTGGCTTCTTTAACAGCGCACAACGCGGCTGGATTATTTAAAGAAAAAACGATTTATTTGAAGATGTCTTTACAAGTTAGAGCTTTATTCGAGAAGGAGTTCTTATAACAAAAAAACAAGATGAAGAAAAAAAATGACAGATTATCGTTTAGTTTTTACCTCAGTGGGTTTACAATTCACCATTGATCGTTAAGTTTTTACCACAGTGGGTTTACATGTAGTACATAAAAAAAACTGTATATTATGCATTAACATTCTCCCGCCCTTGAACGGACTCGGATCCTTCAATAGAAAGTCGACGGAGTTTTGTAACAGCTCTATGAATATCACCGCTGCTTGTCATGAGTGTGACCATGCGCACAATACCATCTTTACCAGGGTGTACCTGCACAATTCTCCCGAACTTCCACTATAGGGGTGGCATATTTTCATCTTCAACTAAAACGATGTCGCCAACTGATGTCGGTGTACCCAACCTTGTCCATTTGGTACGAAGCTGAAGGTTCTGAAGATACTACCGTGACCATCTGGATCAAAACTGCTGAAAGTACCATTGAAGCTGGTGATATCTTTTGAGGGTATTGACATTAGTGATGTGCTACATATTTGGTTCCACCACAGCGTTAAGAGCTGTCCCGATGATGATGTGCCCAGGTTTAAGTACTTGGGTATCGTTTGGATTCTCCGACATTTCTGTTAATGGCCAGGAATTCAAAATAGATTCAATTTGTATAATAAGAATATTAAGTTCTGGATAAGTGAGAGAAGAGTTTTTCAAAATTCGTTTTATGTGAAATTTTGCGCTTTTCACTGCAGCCTCCCACAAGCTGCCGAAATGCGGAGATCTTGGAGGAATGGTTCTCCACTCAATCCCGTCTGCAGCGCAAGCACTTATTATTATTCTCTAGTCTCACGCTTGAGAAACATCTGATACAATGCGCGAAGTTCGTTACGGGCTCCAATGAAGTTTGTTGCGTTGTCAGTATGAATAACCGAGCATAGCCCTCGACGACCAACAAAACGCTTGAGGGCAGCAAGAAAATAATTAGTGGTTAGATCTTCAACTAATTCCAAATGAACGGCTCGAGTGATAAAACATACAAATACTGCCACATACGACTTTACAGGTGACGTCCCACGCCGACGGAAGTGAATTTGATAGGACCGCAAAAATCTATCCCGACGACATTAAATGGCCTCGTTTGTTGTGTAAGTTACCCATAAGTTGATTGTTGGTCACAGGCTTAGCTCGAGCACAAAAACACAGCTACGTACTATTTTGCGAGTAAGAATTGGACAAAATCTTTGCCGTTCTATGCTCAAGAGTGTCTGTAGACCTGTATGCAAATTCTTTATGTGAAGATGATTGATAAGAATTGTTTTAAAGAGTTCATCTTTCGGTAACACGATGGGATGTTTAGCATCATAATTCAAAGATGCATTTGATAAGCGACCGCTCATAAAACCATAAATTGCACTCAAGTAACACTGACGGATAAGCGCCTCTAGAGGTCATGTCGGCAGGGTTCGACTCCGATGGCACATGTCGCCATTGGGAAGTCCGAGAACTTTACTGAATTGCAGCGACCCTGTTTGCTACGAACGCCGTCTACCAATTGCATGGTTCCTCCGAAATCCACTTCAAGACAATTGCCGAATCTGTCCAGTATGTTATAGACTCAAACTCGAAATTAAACATTCTTTTTAAACGCTGCACGAGCTGAACCATCATTGCTGCAGCACACAATTCCAATCGTGGTAGGCTGATTTTTTTGACTGGTGCTACTCGTGATTTACCACACAAGATGACATGACTCTCCGGGATATCGGCAAACCAAATGAGTCTTCCATGACCTCTCTAAATGGTTAGCGACTTTCCAGCTATATCTCAGAAGGTAAGACTGTAATAATTAAGCAACCAGGCCGCTACGCACCTAGTTAAGTTTGCAAGGCATAAGAGACACAACGTCCTGCGACGTCCACTGTGAGAGTGATGCCGACACTGCGGAGAACTAACTCTGTAAGTATCAGGCCTATAATCTCATTAGGCTGCAGGTACTCCGTGCCTATGTAGTGGGTGCTGGTACTGTAGGTACTTCATCACAGAAGGTTTACTCATTTTTGTATGATAGACTGAGAAACTCCAGTAAGAGAAATGTAGAAGGGGTACAAAGTAATAATTTCTTGTCTGTGTACACTGTTTTGTCACAAAAAAAAAAAACTCGTCTCCTACTCTGTTTTGTCAACCAGGCTCTGTGTTGAATTTCAGTTCTGCCATTGCTCGTTATCCTTCTCCTTCAATTTATTCTTACGTAGCCCCATTTCGCGGCCATTTATTTTTTTTAAATTCCGAGTATGGCAACCAGTTTTCGACCTCTTTCATATGTAATTTACCTGTGAAAGAAGCTATCGAATTCCTCGTAAAACTTGATGTAACACCAGCAGATGCAGTAGTCGTAGATTTTGTCCGAAATAAATACGAGTATGTCTACTATTATCCTTTGGAAGTCCGGCCCATATTGCAGATTTACTTACAAGTACTGTTCACTTAATATTACTGCGTCTACGTCTATGTCTACTCGACAGATGGATTGATATAAAAAGTCGTGGGTCGTTTCACAGTGGCTAAAGCTTAGTTGTAGAAAACTCAATGCTGAGCTGCAGTTCCTTCTTGATAAGATGGGCCCCTGGTATATCCAGTAGGGTGATTACACAACACCTAATCACAATAACTCCACTGGTTATACATAATTTTTAACTTATTCTTAGATATGGGCTTGTATAGCGCCTTAGTAGAAGCCGACAATGCATAGAAATGAAAACGCCACCTTGTTCGTACAACTGCAAAGTTCTGGATACGAAATTCCCTTAGACTCATATACTCGTAGTATCCTGCTTCATTTGACGTATGTGATTTAAAAGACATGGAAGCTACCTCATCTATTTCGTGACTCCGTGCCACCTGTCAGCGGTTCTTTATCCAAATAAAGCACAGATGGAGGAAGACCTACCAGATTCCCAGCTGCATATCTTTTGCATGTCACATATCCCCAATTAAGGAAGAATTTCCCTTCAGAAGTGAACTTTTTCGCCTAAGTCATACCTAATAAATAAATGCTGTTGCCATCGGCCAATTCCTGGTACCGTGTCAATGCCAAACTTCATCAAAATTCGTCTTCTCATGTAAATGGCCTCGAATTGATCAAGAGTAAAACTGCCAGCCTCCGTGCTAACCTGTTCTTTTTTTTCTGTTTTTAAATGCCACAGCTTAACTTGGCAAAAAAGTTTTCCTGCGAACATATTTACACTGAAGATGTTTCCAACCCCCGCAACAATGAAACGTGATTGGAAACTTTTAGCACACATGTCTTACCAAAAAAAAAAAGCAAAAAACAGGACGAATAACCTAAAATCCGTGAGATGTACTCGTAAGATGCAAGATATTAGATGTAACGGGAACGTGTTATACGGGAAGGGTACACTTTCTTACATCCAACAGGGTATACAGGTGTACAGAAGGTATGTGGTCTGGTTGTGAGGTGGCAAATTGGCAGGAAAATTCTCAGAATTCTTATGCAAACATAGTCTGTGCAGGTATAGCGCGTTTTTTTCGTTCTTCGTCCTTCGTCCATAGGACCTAAGGTCGTATGTAAATTCTGTTTAGGACGCGCTATAGCCTTTGCCAAAAAATTTATTCAGGTTACATAACTCTACCACTGCACAGAGCGCCCCAATAAGCAGCGTTTTCCAGTTTTCATTTTTCTGCTTTCGGGGCACGAAGCTAATGATATTGACCAAAGTCGACTCGACATATGTGCTTGTATGAATTTATAATAAGTTTTTCAAAAGAAAAAGTTGAATTAAGGACCAAACGGAATTTTTTTTGCCGACTTTTTCTCTTAACTGAGTTTTAAATTTTATTATTTGTCTTTTTTTTTGTATCTCGAATCATTTCGAAGCTACAGGCTATACCGCAGATCCCATATGAAGTGCCGGTGTTGGTAGCGGTGCGGTATTTTGGTAGTCGCATGTGCCTTTTAAGTGCGCCTACTGATTCATGTTATTTGTGAAGGAAGAACTTTTTTGATTATTCTGAAGAAAATTTTCGCATGTACTCGTATGTAAATAAAGTGAGTGGTTCCTTTGAAGACACAAGCGGTGTTCTCCTGAGGCGATTTTATGTTTACGGGGCTGTTAAGCTGTCCGCTCTGAGGGATATCATGAGTAAGTGAAATATTTTAGCTGAATCTGTTTATTGAACTTTTGGATTAACCATGTTGGATGGAGTAGAGACATCATGATACACCAAATAAGATTGTCCTATCTTTTTTGTTAGATCCATGTTAAGGACCTTGTTAGCTTACACTTAAAATATTTTTCTACTTTCGGTAAATGGTAGGATAATGCCTAGGAACTCGAAAATTCAACGAAATTGGCTAGCACCACATATTCCAATTTCGTGGAACTATGTGTACCCAAGACAACTAAAGGTTTTTAAGAGCTCGTTTAGGTAATAGAAAAAGATGGGTTCAAAGTGACTTAGCCTGGAAGACCAGTATAAGCTGTAGGTACCTCAATGAAGCAAGGTGCCAGAGATTTGGCAGCATTGCAGAGTAAAAACTTATGCACTAACTTCCTCGGCGTTTGTGTTTGTCCATTAGGATAGTGATCGCGGTGATCGACAGAAGCGATACCGACGGTTCCATTACACCGGAACGGTGGCAATTGGTCAAGTTGAAGCTCTCGAGCAACTTCTTGGCCATCATGCGGGAGAACCCAGGACCACCTCCTATCACAAGCGACGCTGGCTGGCACCAAGGCCATGTCAAGCTCATCGCTTGCTCCAACCAGAGATCTCTCGATCTCTTCACCAAGGCCATCGATGGTTTAGGAGAGGTTTGGCCAGGTGCAAAACTCGAGGTCGTATCTAAGGAAGACATTCCTAGTAGACCTCGAACTCGTACCTGGATTCCAGCCGAACCCTTCTCTCCAGAAAGTATCCTGGAAATCATCCGGCTCAGCAACCCGACTCTTCCGACTCATGACTGGAAAGTCGCGAAACTGGAGGAACTAAGGGGTTCTTATAGATGCGCGTTAATTGTGATCAATAAGGAATCCCTTAATCCTCTGGCGCAGACGAAAGGCATGATTCGGTTCGGATTCGAGTCCATTCACTTAAGGGTGTACAAAAAGGATGAGCTGGATGCTGATAAGCAACCTCCTCCTCCTTTAACACCCGATATCACAACCTTGGATCTTGGAGCGTCGATATCCTTTCCAGAATTGGATAGCGACGACTCCAATCTGTCCGAGGTGACTACCAAGCCGTCGGTCTCCTCTTCTGACACATTGTCGGAAATGGAAACCGATGACGAAACAATTAGAGGTTCTACACGATCAGAGATAGAAGATAAGCTCTTGGGCACATCTTCAGAATCGGAGGACCTCAACAACACCGTGGTGGAGGCGACTCTGGAAGACTGTAGCAATGATACGGTTTCTCCAGATTAATCTCCACCACTCAAAAAAGGCTTCGGCCGCACTCATTCTGCGTCTTTCCAAAAGCGCAGAAGACATAATTCTAATCCAGGAACCATGGATTGCAGAAGGCGTGGTTCGTGGACTTAGGACACCCTCATACGTTCCGCTCTATACAAGAGACAAAGGTAAGATTAGAACTTATATATTAGTGAAACGTAGCCTTAATGTATTTCTACTTCCCAACCTCAGTGACCCCGACCTAACCGTTGCCAGATTAGAGACTGCCAAAGGCTCTTACTGGCTGGCATCGGCTTACCTTGACCACGACCAAGTGGGCCCTCTCCCTGGTGATAACCTAGAAAGGGTGGTACTGGAAGCGGGAAGGCAAAAAACTGGCCTCATAATCGGATGTGACGCTAACGCACATCATACGGTATGGGGCAGTACCGACATCAATGATAGAGGTGAGTCACTTTTAGACTATATTTTAAGTACTAACCTCTTAATTTGCAATATTGGCAATGAGCCCACTTTCATAACAAAAAATCGACAAGAAGTATTAGATATTACTCTTGTCTCCGACAGCATCACCCAAAGGCTAACAAACTGGATGGTATCGTCTGAACACTCCTTTTCAGACCATAGATACATCCAATTCAGTCTGAGTGATGCTCCCCCCAGCCAACCAGCTTTCCGGAACTACCGGAAAACTGATTGGACAAAATATAAAGGAATACTGTCGGAAACGATATCCTCTAAACTATCAAGTCCCCCGCGTGACACTAATGAGCTCGACATGAAAGTCAGGGAATTTACTCTGACTCTCAATAAGGCTATGGCCGCTTCCTGCCCTCTTATTCAACCAAGAGGCAAGAAAAAGCCACATTGGTGGTCATCGGCACTAGGACTGCTCAGAAACACCTGCAGAAAACTTTTCAACGCAGCAAAAAGCACAAGAAAAGTGACCGACTGGGACTCATATAAAGAATCCCTCAAATTATACAAAAAAGAACTGAGGAAGGCAAAGCGACAATCCTGGAGGTCATTCTGCGACAAAATCACAGAAACCTCTGAGGCTTCGCGGCTAAGAAAAATCCTCTCCACAAATCCTATGATGCCCAGCTGTTTGAAAAAAACCGATGGCTCTTGGACAACCTCAAGTGATGAATCACTCAACCTGCTTCTGGACACCCACTTTCCAGGTAGCTCCCATCTCGCGGCCAGTAGCAGCCCAAACAAGCCTACTGCAACCGTGACCAAAATTCATAGTCTGATTACGAGAGACAAACTGCTCTGGGCGCTGCATAGCTTCAAACCATACAAGTCTGCTGGTCCGGACGGTATTATACCACCCGAGCTACAGAGATCCTCAGATATTATTCTACCAGTGTTGGAAAATATTATGAGGAGCTGTGTAGAACTTATCCACATTCCACTGTTATGGAGAGAAGTCAATGTAGTATTCATTCCCAAAGCTGGAAAATGTTCTCATATGGTCCCAAAGGACCTCAGACCTATAAGTCTATCATCATTCCTTCTGAAAACTTTAGAACGACTGATTGATATCCATATTCGAGCTAAAGTTGATCCAAGACTTCTGTCTGCGGCTCAACATGCCTACTGTAAAGGAAAGTCGGTGGAAACGGCTTTGCACTCTCTGACTAGCCACATCGAACGATCCCTACAATATAAGGAGTACACAATGGTTGCTTTCCTAGACATAGAGGGCGCCTTTAACAACGTCAACACATCCGCAATCACGACTGCGCTGTCAACTCTGCAGGTAGACGGCTCACTTGGGGAGCTGATTAATCAAATGCTAACAAGCAGGATAATCAACTCCAAACTGGGTGAGACTTCTGCTAAAAGATATGTCAGTAGGGGTACGCCGCAAGGCGGTGTCCTCTCCCCCCTTCTCTGGAACTTAGTGGTCAACGAACTACTGATATACCTGGAAGCGGGTGGTAGCAGAGTGATTGCCTATGCGGATGACGTTGCCATAGCCGTCTCAGGAAAACATTTAAATACCATTAAAGAACTCCTCCAAGTAAATCTTAACAGATTAACCTGCTGGGAAGATCGCTGTGGATTGGGAATAAACCCCCATAAAACTGATCTTCTCCTCTTTTCTAGGAAATATAAAATTCCAATCATAGACCCTCCTTCAATAAACGGTACCAGTTTAGCTTTCTCCGATACAGCAAAATATCTGGGTCTCATTTTTGACAGGAAACTAAACTGGAAACCTAACATTCAAGAAAGAGTCAATAAAGCTACAATAGCTTTATTCTCTTGCAAGAAAGCCATTGGGAACAAATGGGGCCTTTAACCTCGCATAACCCACTGGCTATACATCTCGGTCATAAGACCGATACTTACTTACGGGGTGGTTGTCTGGTGGACGGCCTTGGAAAATGCAGCCAACCGCATTAAATTAAGCAGAGTCCAAAGAACAGCATGTCTATGCACAAGCGGAGCCTTGCGGTCTACCCCCTCTGCGGCATTAGATATTCTGCTTCACTTGACACCCCTCGACATTTTTAGCAAGCAAGTAGCTGCGACTGCAGCTATTCGCCTTAATGCGACTAAACAGTGGACAAATAATTCATTTGGCCACGCCAACATTCTTAATACATTAGGAATCCTCACAGAGAACACCGATTACACCATACCTGAACTTTGGTTTGACAAAAACTTCCATGTAAGCTTCCCCTCTAGATCATTCTGGGAGGAGGATGCTTTCATGGAGGACCAGTCAATCCATCTCTACACAGATGGATCTAAAACCGACAGCGGAGTTGGTGGCGGTGTTTTCTCAGATAAGCTAAATCTAAGCCTCTCTTTCCGCCTTCCAAATCACTGTAGCGTGTTCCAGGCGGAAATTTTGGCGATTAAAGAAGCTCTGTCCTGGCTGAAGAAAAACGTGATATCTGCAAAGGATATCCGCATATTTTCGGATAGTCAGGCCGCCATCAAGTCCCTGGACTCGGTCTCATTGTGTTCTAAAACTGCCCTTGAATGCCGATCATCTCTCATGGAGATGGCAGAGCAGTTCAACATTCACCTCTGTTGGGTGCCGGGCCACAGAGACATTCCAGGGAACTGCAGAGCCGATGAACTCGCCAAAATTGGAACCACTCTACCTATCCTACCAGACAAAGGTAGTATAGGTATACCAATCGCTACGTGCAAACTAACACTAAAGCTAGATGCCAACAAAAGAACGGACCTTAGGTGGACTGCTGGACAAACATGTCTAGCGACCAAACAGATCTGGCCAATGCTGGATCTGAGTCGATCTAAGTGTTTGATCCTTTTAGATAGGAAACATCTCAGCGCCATAATAGGTGTCATTACCGGACACTGCCTCATAGGCAAGCACGCAAGAAGGCTTGGCGCTTTTACTAACGATTTCTGTAGAAGCTGCATGGACGAGGAAGAGGAGGAGACAATCCCCCACTTACTCTGCACATGCCCAGCTCTCTCTCAGAGAAGGAAGCTTCACCTAGGAGCTTTCTTCTACAACGACCTAAACGATCTAGAAAAAATAGACGTTAACAGTCTCCTACGCTTTATTAAAAGCTCAAACTGGTTCCAGTAGTAAGAAGATCACAGATCCACGTGGCATCACAATGGGCCAATAGGCCTAAGTGGGTTGGTATTTCCAACAGCCACTCTTACCTAACCTAACCTAACCTAGGATAGTTCGAGAATTCAGAGTGGATATAGCAAATAGCATTTCGACTTCAGCCACTTTGATACGCTGTTTGGCTAGTGAATTCAATACACACTTCGACATTTTGGATAGACAACACTCTAAGGATAGATGTCACTTGTTGTTATTAAATTAGATACCTGCCGTGAAGCGAATATAATGCGTCGATCATCACCCTTTGAGTGAGTACAGACTTCCTCTCGGTAAGGATTGAAGACCTTTCTAATAGCTCCGCCACTTATAGGTCATGAGACTTAGTTGTGGTGCAACTCCATGACCGACCTATGCCACTGTTATCTCACAGTCCGCCACAAGTGTAATAAATTACAATTCATAGTAACCAGCCCAGCCAGGATTTTGTGAGTAACCTTTATCCAACACGATACTCTTACAAGGGGGTCACCCGCACAGTCAGGCAGAGACAATTCCCAGGGGCCACTGACCTCTGTTTGTACAAGAATATAGCCTCCGATTAGGTTGTGGGTTACTAGAAGGCACCTTACAGCCCAAAACTGGCATCCTGTATACGTCGACGGCAAGAACCGTCGCATCCTAGTCTAAGAAATTCATCTCCTGTCTGCCCCTTTTCGGCATCTAAGAAAAACCGCCATTGGAAAGCTACACACACGCGCACAGACCATGCGTCCAATCCTCAATTGGAGCCTCGCATAACTACCTTGGCACCTCGCTCAGTCCCTTTCTATGCAAGAATGCATTCAAGGAGCCATGTCCGGTTTGCAAAACCCCCAAGCTGAGATTAAAGCACAGTTCGGGTAGTCCTCGCATTGATAGTAGATCCCTTGTGAAGCTGTAAGTAACACTACTGCAACGACACTGCATCCCACCTAGATTCCCACCTTGATCAGATACATTCCGAAAGCAAGTTCTAACACTCACCAGGAGTCAAATTGTCGAAATCCCCCAAAGAAATTCACTGGTTACCGCTGGAGTCCTATTCGGACCTTGAAAACGATAAAACGTTTTTATAGTTTCCAGGTCAAGTAGAGGTACTCCTATCGCCAATTGCATTGCCTCGGTAGAGACATTACGGCACACAGGCAAACAACCAAGCAAGATTGCTCTTTGGCAAGCCAAGATCCGACGACGGTGTCACCACGCATATAACCGTTTCGTACCGAGCCGTTGAACCAAATGTTGCACAAATAACCATGAGACCACCGTATATAATATGCACGGCACGTCTGCTAAGTCATCAGTCGGAGAGTAGAATACGTCTTGCCTGTCCCACAACACTCCAACAATCGCTCCCTTAAACATTCCAGATGAGGTATGTATGAAACTCATACGTTTACCCATTGTTATGCCTAGATACTTGACCTCGGTAATATATCTAAAGCTAACACCATTCATACGTATTGCGGTAGGCCGAATTGCTGCCAAGTTGCCTTCCAACAACATTGATACAATCTTGTCCCTAGAGACACTCACCGACATACTTTCACCCTATTCAGCGACAAATGGCAGCGCTCCCGCTCCTATCCATTTCAGAGTGAGATTAACCTAAAGCAGATCGTCTGCATAAGCGCAGCAGCTGCATTGCTCTGACAATTGCCGCAAGAGTGGGTCCATCATTAGGTTTGAAATTGATGATTGGGGGTATCCATGCTCCTCATTTACATTTACTCTCACACATTCATCCGCATAAGAGACTTACAACCATCTGCCAGAGCAATATAGCTCTCGCATATTACAAACTCTTGTCAACCCATTTCACCCAACTTGGATAGGACGCCACATCAGTTTAGATTGTCGAAGGCACCCTTAAAGCCAATTAACATATCTAAGACATACTTGTCCCTACTCCTTTGGATGGAGTCTTTAAAAAAAGCCAAATTGGACTGAAAACATTGGCTCGATAATGTTCTCCAAAAGTCTTTCCACCATGAACTTTGTCAGAAGTTTTCAAAGTACCAGAAGCAGGATAATACCCCGATAAGATCTAGGGCTAGACCTACATAATCTTATCAGGAGACTTCAGGAGAACAACCACCATTTTTCCCATCCAAAGAGATATATTATAGTTTCGGGCAACACACTTGCAGTATGTATCAACCAGGTCAATGTGTTTAAATCCGTCCTTCGAAAAACAACTTGACCCAACTTGTAAAGGAACACACGCGAATATCTGGTACACTGTAGGTTTTGCTCTCCCCTCTCGGTTCGTCAGACCACTGCTTCATTTCAAAGTGGGATTTTCAAAATTCCATCATTTAGGCACTGACCCTATGGGCACCTGAGGCTTTATCTTCTAAATTAGAGTGCTGCCGATGACATGAACCTACTTAAGTACCGTCATCTAAGAATTTACTGAAAAAGTAAGAGGCAAGTACACAAAAATACTGCAGTTACAATCGAATTCGCGATCGTTAAAGGCAGCGCTTCTTTCGTAGAAACAGGCAAAAGAAAGAAGAGCTAAACAAGCTTTCAAAATGTCTTTTAGATCCCAAAAAGCATTCTCTAACTATCCAGGGAAGATACCACCTGGCCCTGGCGCCTTGTGAGGGTCCAAGCTGCAAACTGCCTATATAAGCATTTTCGCAGACATCATGTACATTTTCCAAAGTAAGTTTGTGGTGGACTGTGGAAGCGCAACCAGGGATGTGAGTACTCATAGCCAGATCTAAGTATAAATCCTGAGATACAGCCTAAGTAACTAATTTGAGGTTTTTTTCTAGACAGAAATGACAGTAGTATGGACGATTTACTTTTCTTAAGGACCCCTTGTAGGTCTTTCAGTCACGATCTGATTAAGATAGTTTGACATAGTTTAAATTCTTCCTACTCCTGAAGCGCAGTTCTTGGAGATGAATAAACCACCACTGGCGCTTACCCTCTGTCTTCCTTTCTGTAAGGCAAGATAAGACGTTAAGCTCTAGCTGGGATATCAGATTTTAACTTCCTCATTCAGCCGAATTAAAATGAGCTATGGGTTTGTGTTTCTTCCAGTTTGATTCCGACGATCGTGAAACAAGATGGTAGATGATGGATCCCAGCTGTCAGCTTTTTAGACAAGGCCAATTTGATTGCTGTACAGTTTACGGCCAGCTCAACACTTCAGGATTGTGCTTTGTCTCGGCTAAGCCTTGAGTGCGTCAAATGTTCAACGGAACGGATCTACTTTTGCACTCGTTTAGTTGCAAGAGTACTTAAAGATCTTAACACACATGAATTCGCTAGTCCAGATGATATATCTCACCGTCTTCTGAAGAGGTGTTCTTCCACGCTGTCAAAACCATTGCGAAAGCTTTTTCATCAATCCTACTCTTTATGACTCATTCCCAGCAGATGGAAAACAGATTTTGTCCAACCCGTCCCTAAAAAAGGCGAATCTTCTTCTCTCTCTTCTTACAGACCCATTGCACGTACGTTGCTTCTTTCCAAGGTTATGGAAACGCTGATAAACTGTCAGCTCATGAAATATCTCGAAACACGAAAACTTCTCCATGACCGTTTCACCGAAAAGTGGAACCAAAGCGTACATTAATCTGGCGAAAGCAACATAGTTGCACTTGATATTTCTAAGGCATTTGACAGAGTTTGGGATCAGGCTCTTTTGTCGAAACTTGGGATCTACGACTCTCTCCTTAAATGGATTAGAAGTTATCTTGAATGGTTTCAAGTCGGATATTCACAAAATAAATGCTGGTGTGCCCCAGGGCTCCGTTCTGTCTCCGATACTTTTTTTAATTTTCATAAATGATCTCTTGTATGCTACTCGTAACCCAATGTATTACTTTGCTGACGATAGTAGTACCTGCAATAGAACGGGAACGGTAGCATATGCTAAGCTTTCTAAATTCCGATATAAACATCATTACTAAATGGGAACCAACGGAATGGAATTTGATGCTTCAAAAACACAATGCTGTCTGCTGTCGTTAATGTGAAATTTAAACACTCAGCCACTAACTAATAATGGTACTTGCATCGCCGAAATCGAAAAATCCCAACCTACATTGGAATGACCACATATTTGATGTCGCCAAAAATGATGCTGGGTTTCCTCAAAAAATATTTCACCCAATCTGATCTGACCCCCGTCGCCGCACCACGCAAACTGCTCAATCAATTTGGAACTTCATGGACCCCCTCCGAATGGAAAAACAGACTCGAAAAGCTGAAACAGGGAAACCATACGGCATTCTTCGTTGAAGGGGCCCCTCAACACGCTGATGTTTCTTGGGTGCGGAATTTCTTTCACCGAAGTTACGCTATCACCATTAGCGAGTGCCAGATGATTTCCCCCGCTGACTCCAACAGTTCCTGCAGCTTCAAAGTCAACATCCCAACCAAATATTCGTGGTTGTTCCCTACTCCTCCTGGTAAGACAACTAAACCTGGGAAGATAAGAATTACTAAATGCTCTGAAGAACGAGAAAACGCACATCTCGAGAGTAATGAAAGTGTTAAAAATAATCGTAGTGTTAACAATAAACTTAAAAAAAGACCCCTCTCCAACTCCCTTCCAAATAAAAAATATGCTTCCAAAAAACGAAGCTCTAATCTCGACCCCAACTGGAGCTTCTAAACAAACTTATTCCCCAATTTTAGTCCTCCCTCCTCACTTATCCGACACAAAGCCCTTACACACCAATCTTCTAATCAACCAATTCCCCCCGTTCCACCGAAGTCCCCGCGCCAACGCGTCTTTTTCAACTTAACCCCAACTACCCATATTATTCCTTCTCAACCTTCTACGCCACCAAACCCAGCTAGCAACCCAATTCCCAACTTCGACCTTAAAACTGGAGCTAAGTACCCTAACTTCATTAACTCCCATACCTTAAACCCCACATCTCATCCCTCGTCCAACTCCATATCCAATCATATATCTCCAATGCTCCTATTCTTGATCCCCTTTTTCCCTCCACTGTTAAACTAACACAGCAAACAAATGGCACTACAGAAAGTCGATATGCTCTCTCTAGGCTCAGAGAACGAAAGATATATGAAAACATTCGTCTCTTTCTTGCCTATTTACATGACAAATCTGACTCGGTCTGCTACGAAGGGAAAACCAAAACCAGCGTCATGGTTTCCATCCAGCAGGAAGGCCTCCCTACCGACCCTATCAGTCTCAGGAACCTTTATGTCAGGTACCACGAGATATTTAACATGTCCCCTCAGAAAGTAGCAGACGACCTTGCTGCATTCGGCAACTAAGTTCACTCTAAACGAGTATCACACCTACAGCGAAGCCGAGCCGACCACGACAAATTTTTTCGTCCATAACGTGCCTCCCTTGCCAGCGCTTAAACCATTCTGCCTCACACCTCCACCCCACAACATCCCTCTTACATTTTACTACCAGAATGTAAGAGGTCTTCGCTCTAAAACCAATGCTGTCCTACGTCAATCGCATGCTCTTCCCTTTGATATTTACGCCTTGACCGAAACCAATTTGATTCCCGACATAAAGAACCAGGAATTGCTCCCTCCTACTTTTAATGTTTTCCGCGACGACGATCCTACCCGCACAAATAAAGATTCTCCCTGTCGAGGCGTCCTACTGGCGATGGACAACAGCCTTAACTCTTCTCCCATTACAATTTCTTCATCCTCTAAAGCCGACTTTGTCGCAATAAAAATATCACTGCCTCTCAAGTCCCTTTACGTTATATGTTGCTACATACTACCAGCTCAACCTATCGAATCTTACCAATTTGTTATTGATGCGATCGATCATTTAATTGACCTGTCAGACCCTATTGATGATATCCTTATTTTCGGCGACTTTAATCTTCCTCAGCTACAGTGGACTCCATCAGATGATCAATCGTTTTTCATTGCTTCAAATGCCAACTCAGCTAAGGAATGTCTCTTCTTAAATCGCTTAGCAGACTCAAGTCTATGCCAAGTCAGTGGTATATCCAATTTTATGGGCAGGCAATTAGACCTTATTTTCACAACAGATCCAATTAACTCCTCAGTCTCACTTTGTCCCCTATCTCTCTCAACAATCGATAACTACCATCCCCCCCTTCTACTTTCATTTTTTCATAACTCTTCATTCCAGTCCACTCCCCCCACAACTCTCTCATCCCACGACTTTCATAAAGCAAACTTTCACAAAATCAGTGAATATCTCAGCAGATCTCTCTTCAACTTTCACAACTTAAGTATAAATGATGCCTTATCCATTTTTATAAAGAAATATTTAATTCTTTTTCCCTTTACGTTCCGTTTTCCCGCCTTAAAACATCATCTACTAGTCCTCCCTGGTATAATCGCAAGCTTGTTCCTTACGAAATAAGAGAAATAAGTAATGGGCTGTTTTCCTGCGTACCAGATCCTTTACCGACTATTCCAACTATCATGGTGCTTATCTTCATTTCACCGAACTTTACGATTCCCTTTACCAGCGCTACCTTAACAATGCGCAAGTCAACCTTATAAACCACCCTAAGTCCTTTTTCCAAAACAAAGTCCGATGGTTACCCTCCTTCCCTCTCTTTCAACAACAGGTCATCAACCGATCCACTCACCATTGCCAACCTATTTGCCACATTATTTAAACAATCCTTCACCAACGACTCCTTTGTACCAGATCCATCCTATTTTAGTTACCTACTGAACTTCTCCAATGGCCCACTTCTTTCTCATATTTTGGACCCGTCTTATATCGAATATAAATTACACCAACTCAATAACGAATTCACACCCGGCCCAGATGGCCTCCCTGCCATATTTCTTAAAAAATGTTCTTCCTCTCTTTCCCTTGCCCTTTCTAATCTCTTCCGTCTATCCCTTTCACAAGGAGAATTTCCTCAGGTTTGGAAAACCTCCTTCATAACCCCGATCCACAAGAAAAGATCAAAGAATGAAATAACCAACTATCGTCTCATCGCTAAACTCTGCCATGTACCCAAACTCTCCGAAAGTATTTTGTATGAAGCTCTAAGCTTCCAATGCAAATCACTTATTTCCCCTAGACAACATAGCTTCTTAAAGGGTAGGTCAACCACCACAAATCTCGTTGAATTCGTATCCTTTGTCCTCTCTGCCCTAGAGAATGGCAATGAAGTCGATGTAGTTGCAACCGATTTTAGCAAAGCCTTCGATAAAATCTCTCATCGGTTAATTATCTTTAAATTGTCTGCCCTCGGCTTTGAATATGGATATCCTCTTACCTCGAAAACCGTTTTTACAGTGTTCGTTTTAGGTCAGCCCAGTCCGTCCATTTTTGGCCACCTCTGGAGTTCCACAAGGCAGCCATCTCGGTCCCCTTCTTTTTATATTAACCATAAATGATCTCGATATGATCATCAAACACTCGTCTATCTCCCTTTACGCCGACGATACCAAATTTATCAAAACCATTTCCTCTCCCCATGACTCTTTCCTCCTTCAACAAGATCTTGATAGTTTCTCGATCTGGTGCCTCAAAAATTCTTTGGAACTTAACATCGCCAAATGCCAATCCGTCACCTTCTCACATAAGCGGAACCAATCTCCTCCCCAACTCTATCTTCTCCATAACCAACCTATCTCCTCCGTACAGTCTCTTCGCGACCTCGGCATTTTGTGTGACAGCGAGCTCAACTTCCGTTTACATATGGATGAGATAATCCTCAAAGCCAACTCTGCACTAGGTTTTGTAAAACGGTGGTCCAAAGAATTCAACAACCCATACGTGACCAGGTCCCTCTATATTACCTTTGTTCGCCCCCTCCTAGAGTACGCCAGTCAAGTATGGTCCCCATATCATCGTGTTCGTATCTCGAGAATTGAAGGCATTCAGCGCCGTTTTCTTCGATTTGCTCTCCGAGGTATGCCCTGGAACGATCCTTTTAATCTGCCCCCCTATCAAAACCGTCTCAACCTTATCAACTTAAACACCCTTGAAGATCGCAGAGATGCTGCAGACTTTCTCTTCATTCATCGACTCCTTTCAGGTCACGTTGAATGCGCGTCCCTTCACAACTCCATTTTCCTCAACACTAACCCTCCTAATCTACGTACCCCTCGACTCTTCTATCTACCAACCCACCACACCTCCTATGGCGCGAACTAACCAATCTCCCGTATGCTATGTCAAATCAACTCAAACCTACCGTCTTTGACTTTCACCGCACCACTTCCTACCTCAAATCTGTTCTCCTTCACCACTCCAACCAACCTTAGTTTTAAGTTTTAGTTTAAGTTTATTTTTTAAGTTATAGCTTGTATTAAGCCGAATAAATGGGGGCATTCGCCCCCACCAAAATTATAGGCGCATTCATCCGCCAAAATTGGAGTGCAATGACTATTTCTGGTTAGATACTCTTATAACATCTCTGCACCTGCTAAATGGGATTCAAAACCTGACGATAAGTCTTAGTCAATTAACACCCTCGACCACCAACGTTATGTCTCCTGTCTCATTTGGTTGTAGAGTTATTTTCACCACCAGTTCTCCGCCCCCTCAAACCTTCTACCGTAACACCTGTCTCCTGAATGCTCATCAGTATATCCTCGATCCCACTCTCGGACGTACTCTGAAATATCGCGATTCTTTCCTAAGCACTACGACTCGCTTATGGAATGCTCTATGGAACTCTTTATTTTCTAGTCATTGTAACTTTCAAACATTTAAGACCAACGTACATAGGTATTGCTTTTTTTTCCTTCCGAACTTTCTTTCACTATATGTATGTAAATATTTTAAGGGTACGCAAAATCCCTTGAGCGCACGCCGATTATAAAAAGAAAAAACGGCTGGTGGTAATCGCCAGTGTGATATAGTCTGTTGATTAGATTAGTCTGTTGTTTCAATAATCGACTGAACACTGAGGTTAGGGTCTGTATTGTTCTATAATTCATGGGCAGCGTTTGCCTCGCTTCATTTGGGATAGATGATATTGTTGACTTTAAGGGCTTCTATCTTAGGAATACAACTCACTTTCAAACAATTTACTGAGACATTAAGTACTGTGAATGGAAAATATACAGAAAAGGGTTCGGTGCATCAAGCAAAGGCTATTTATGAGAACACTTTAGAGACCTCTGGTGGTAATCACAACAAAAAGATTCTCAGTAAAACACAATGTTTTCAGTCTCTTCCCTAAGTTCAGTGTAGCCAAAAGTCAATTACTCCCACTCTGCGCCCACCTTGTTTACTTAAATTTAGGACATGCCTTCTCCAAAGTACTCCATATTTATACATATTTCTCAAGCATCCATCTTCAACTAATTGCAAAAGATTCTCTTCATTCAAATCGGAATCACAAAGAGCTCTAATTAGCGTATTATCTTTTAGTCTTTCTCTCAGTTTGCAAAACTTTTTCTGCCAAAAACAAAAAAAAAAAATATTTAAAAACCTTTTTCGTCCTTGACGTCACAAGCCTGGGAATACGAGTACTCCTTCCTCACCTCCCTTTAATAGACGAATAATCCATTTAATGATTTCATTAAATCCATCCGATGCAATCCAGAGGCGGGAAGAGGTTATTGTTGACATGAGATTCCTTAAATCCAAAGTGCTTGACGATTGCTTAATTTATTTACACTAAGGTCTAGACATTGCGATTGGAGTAACGTACGTTTATTCGATGACTGATTTGATTTGCCGTTTTGGAAAATAACTGAAGCGCAAATTAAAAGGGACTCAGATATGCAATAGATGGAGGAAACGATACCTAGTTGGAACGGAAATTCAAAACATCAACTGTCGTCTTCTTCACCCTATTTGATCCGTTCGAGTCGAAAGTGCACTACTCTGTCATTTTAAGCTTTTGCTTGAGGGCATCTCCCCAACCCCGTAGATTACAATTCAATCATGAAGATTACAACATTCAAGTCCGATATATGAATATGGTCTTTCTACTACATCTTCCAAGGACTCCACTTATGCAGAATCCCTTAAGAACTAGACCGGAAAAAAAAACATCACTGCAATGGCCTCGAAAACATCATTTGTCCATAAACTTGTGCAATTTTCTTTCATCGAAACGTTGTGCCCTCCTGATAATTGACAATAAAAGACAAAGAAGCACAACATTGTCCCTTGGACTGGTGAACAGAAAAAGGACGCAAGGGTCGTGCTACCGCAGCTGGTCTATACGTAAGATGGACTTTTTGTTTTGTTTTTTATTTTTTTTATTTTTAGAATAAAATGTCCCAAAGTAATTCATGACATTTGTTTGCTACATAGGACAAGGACTAGAATACTAGCAGAATCTGGAGAGAGAAGAACATGCACACATATCCACTGGCATTGTTATCATTCCCCCCCTTGAAGAAAAAGGGTCTCGATTATCGGTTCAACAAAATCAAGAAACTGTTTGTACATGTGTTGCACAGGACAATTGTGTCCTGTGCCTTGTATCCTCTGTCCATGTTGTGGAATGAAGACATATCCCTTTATCTTGACCTAAATCACGGTGAAAAACCATGAAGGACCATGATGACTGAAAAGGGAAGAAAGAAAAAACTGAAATTCAAGAAGCAACCAGGACGAAGTATTCGTGTTCATAACAACATCGTTATCAGCTGCAAGGAAAGAATTACTTTGTTTCTTCTACAGCGTTTCTTCGCTTTGCCAAGATGGTCGGTGTTCTGTTCCGTGTTCATGTCCGTGTGTCAGTCAGCCTGTTCGTCCGTCCATTCGCAAGTTATTCTGGAAGAATAATCGCAATTAGTGAGACCTTATTTGTGTCATGGGAGTTTAATGAAGCTGCTTTTCCTTTTGTTACCTTCCTAATTGCTTCCCTTGTTGCTTGGGTTTTTTCGTGTTAGGAACAAGGAAAAATGGGTTAAGGAATAAAGAAAAGAAGGAAAAGGAGAACTCATTCTAAAATAGTTTTGGACAGCCGATAAGGGTTATACACCAAACCGTTTGCCCCATGTTACTCTCCGACACTTTGTTTTACTTAATTTTTCTGTTTACTTGAGGAAGATTTTTTGCTGATTTATGATTGTCGTGAGAAGGGTGTGGAAGGCGTTAAATTAAAGGATTTAGTGTAAATTACATTAGATGGGATATTATACGATTATACGTTTTTAGATAAGCATGCAACAATGGCTGACGGAGACAAGGGAAAAGTTCTTTTAATTTATTTATTATTTGCATATTGTTTCGTGAGATTGTGATGGTTCGTTTTGGAAATCAATGTCTTAAAGGACATTTGATGATCTGGGAACCTGATATAATCCCTTGATACTTTCACCACAAGAGCCTTAAATTTGGGGTATCTACCTATGTATTGACAATTGTTGTCCCATTTTGATGGGGGTGCAGAAATCCAGGCTAATGTGATCCATGCTACTCGTCTGACGTTGTTGAGGCTAAGTGCCTTGCATGTACTCGTATAGTCGATCAATGTAGCTAAAAAGACTGCTCCTCATAACTTGAGTCGCGCGGAGTTATTGTTTTCAAAGGAGCTGCTTTGGTTTTAGAGATCAATAGGTGCATATGAGTATTGCGTTGGCCATCTAACACCCATAAGTAAAGGGTTTTCCAGTAGGGGCTTGACAACTTTGAATTTAATTTATGAACGCACTCTTTCACTAATCACCGTCACTGTCAATTTATTCAGTAAACTCAAAATTTTCATCATGATAAAGTACACGAACGAGCAACGTCTGCAAATTATAAAAAATTTCTACCGAAATTCGGAGTCGGTGACTGCAACTTTAAGAGCGTTAACTCCAATTTTCGGTCGTAATTCTCGCCCTAGTAGACAGGTAATAACAAGTTTAGTGCTAAAATTTGAGTCTACATATTCGTTGTGTGATGTTACCGTGTCAGTGTTGGTCGAAGTGTCGAAAATATCGCTGCCGTTCAGGCGTCCGTAGCAAACAATCCAAATCAGTCAATTCCACGGCATTCTCAAGAATTGGGCATCGCTCAGACCACATTATGGCATATTTTGCGTAAGGATCTTGGTTTGCACCCAAACAAGATCAAGCTGACTCAAGAATTGAAGCCGATGCATCGCAGAATCATCTTCAGTGACGAAGCTCATTTTTGGCTCAATTTGTGGGTTCGTCAAGAAGCAAAATATGCGTTATTGGTCGGGTGAAAATCCACATGTGCTTCATGAATCACCACTTCATCCACAAAAAATAACTGTTTGGTGCGGTTTGCATTCCGGCGGCGTTATTGGGCCATATTTTTTCGTCGACGCTAAAGATCGTCACGTTACTGTGAATGGTAAGCGTTATCGCGCCATGATCACCGAATATTTTTGGCTCGGATCGGAAGATATGGACTTGGACGACATGTGGTTTCAACAAGCCACACAGCACACACTACAATCGATTTATTGAAGAGGAAGTATGGTGAGCGTGTTATCTCAAGAAATGAGCCAGTCGATTGGCCGCCTCGTTCGTGCGATTTAAGGCTACGTTAAGTCATTGGTTTATGCCAACACGCCGACGACGTTGGAAGAGCTCAGAGCCAACATTGAACGCGAAATAGCAACCGTTTTGGCCGAAATGTGTGGCCGAGTCGTTTAAAATTGGGTCCAACGAATCGACCGCTGCAAACGTGCCCGCGGTGGCCATATGAACGAAGTCGAGCTCCATTCATAAATGTTTTGATTGTACTTCAAGCTAATAATAAAGTTTTTGAAATATCTCAAATGGTTTGCGTCAAGTCCTTATTGGAAAACCCTAAATAAACCTTAAAGGGACCACGTACAGCGAATTGATTCGCTCAATTAAATTAACAGCGACGTCAACAACAACTATAAACTTTTTTCTTAAACAATAACAATAGGAATTATGTTAAGTTTGAATGAAAAGTCCTTATTTATTATAAAGAACAGTCAATTCGAATTACTTTTTTAAGCATTTGGGGCCCTACCTTGCCATTAACACGTATTGGTTCTGGTGTATCCTTGAAATGCTTGCATACAGCGCTGGTGAAGGAAAATTAGGGAGCAAAATGAGAAATGCCTATGTACATGTTCCCTGAATGCCTTCAGGTTATAATGACTAGGAAATAAAAAGCTCTGCAGTTCTCCTTCCATAAACGAGTTGTACGACTTAGGAAGGAATAACAACATAACGAAAGCTGATAGCATTAATAACGAGATGAGTGTTACGATTGAAGGTATAAAGGGGCGAAATGCTGCTGCCAATTCCATTAAAGCACTGGTGGTCTGCGCTGCGTCACCTATGAATCTTATCGCATAGACTTGAATCCTCTCAGGCAACTGTAGGACGGTTTTAGGAGCACCTGTAGGATATAACTCTAATTTTTGACAGATAAATGCTTCACATACTAAGGCCAGATTAGTGGGTGTGAAGTATTTCTTACATTGCTTGAGGAAACCTAGACATTTTGCACCATATTTGGCGACAAAGGGCCCCTTTTAATGATGCAAGTGCCATTCGTGGATAATGGCTGTATGTTTGGATTTGGCTTTAACGACAGAAGACAGTATTGTGACTTGGAAGCATTGGATTTTATTCTATTAGTGGCCCTCCAATTAGCCATGCTAATATATGCTGCCATTCCCGTTCTACAAAAAAACAGAGAGTAATTTCGTCAACAAAGGGATATACTGGATCAGAATGGAGGAGGCCATTAACGAAAATTAAAAAGAATGTCGGAGATAGAACTGAGCCCTGGCGAACACCACCATTTATTTCGTTGATATTACAAATAAAACTAAGACTGCCCAAAACAATTTGAATTGACTGTTCCGATAGGTAATCTCTACTACGTTGAAGAAGAGATCCTTCGATCGCAAGTGCACGCATTTTATTTTCGATATCCTTTGATATCAAATGCAACTATCTTACTTTTGTCAGTTTGGTGTAGAATTTGGTTTAACTTTTCGGTGAGACATGGCAGCAAATCATCAGTGAACCGCTACGAAAATCGTAATATCGGTCATTGAGAGTTTTTCGCGGAAGGGCCGTATCTACAATGGAACTGTAGGAGAAAAGAAATGGAGATAACAACACAATTGGAAAAATTCTGCTTTCTATCACCTCGGGATGAGTCCTAAGGAGTAGGAAGTATAGATAATGGTTTTGGAGGCGTTAAAGAACACCTCTTCAGCAGAGGGGGAGATCTACCAATTGGACTAGCAGATTTGTGTTTAACTGAGATATTTAAGTACTCTTACTGCTATTCAAAAGTGAAAGTAGATTGGATCTATAGAAGATTCCTATAGAAGATTCAACTGACTACAAAGTGTATAGCGAGGAGTTGATTTACGGGTATCTAGTGCAAAGGGCTGACAGCTGGAATATCAGTAAACATACTCGTATATGGGCGCGATGAGGCAAGATTTCTAATGTTTTCGACGAACTTCTTTGTTTCTTAAGTGACAGTTTCGTTTTGGTTCCATACCCTTTATCGGATGAGGAATAAAGGATCTCATTACAAAGCGGGTTTGTGACCGACCAGTTAAATTTCCTAAAGAAGCTGTTAAGTCCGCTACAATTGGCTTTGACGTAATGCCATATGGTTCCTTTATGAATCCTTTCTCTAACTGTGTTGTTAGTATACGACAAATGATATGACAAAGTGTTCCGACGAGCACATCAACGGTTTACTTATCGGGTCGAGCAATTAAAAGCAACTCCAAGGAGTTGACGGTGTGACTCTCTAAGCCCATTTACAAATTGATTGAAGTTTTTTTCCGTAACGAAGATCATTGAAATTGTCCTCAATAACGATTTTTGTTTGTGAGGATGCAGGGATTCAGTCCTTTGCACGGAGTTATATAGATAAAGCATCTTTGAAGGTTGAATTGGTGTCTAGTTTAGGGCATCTGTAAATAAAGCAGTAGTGGACAATTTATTCATGGATATGCAGTAAATGAAGTTGAACTCCGGATACCAATCCGGAATCATATTGTACGTAAAAGTAAATAGGAAGACCGCGCCGAAAGAGGAATAATGGCACTAGTTCGTATCCAGGCAGTTTCAGATCTGAGCGGGTGCGGACGGGGATCTACCTGTGTTTCACTAAGTACCAAAACGACTGGCGTATTTTAACCGAAACGTAGAGAAGTTATTTCTTCATCCCTCGTATATTTGTTACATCCACTCTAAATTACCGAGTCATCACAATAAACAAACACAAAAATACAAACATCGACGATATTAAATCGAGTCGTCAGTAAATCAATGATTTCATGGACATTAGCATTATCCGAGTCAATGTTGTCTATATTTTCGAGAAATAATTAGTGAACCGCTTACGTTCGAATTGACTGTCACTCGAGCTCAGACTGCATTTTTGTAAAAATAAAGAACTGTGACACCATCACTGCAATGAACATTTGTATATAAAATCGCGTCGCATGAGTTTCTAATGTATTTACCTCACTCTAGAGAGGACAGTTATGCTTGTTTAGAAACCATAAGTCAAAGTAAGCATCGTCATTGATGACGATAAAAATAAGGGTCGACTTTAACATGCTCAAGGATTTAATCCGTGAACTACTCGTATTATCGCAAGACAATGTACGTAGTTGACCGAGATTTTCATCATAGTGGATGGACAGATGCCAAATTGTTCCGATTGACGGCGAATTGACACGATCTTCCGCAACATTTGGTTCCGTACTTATGTTATGTTTTGACGATGCGTTGTTGGCTTTGCGTCATGAGAAGTGTAAATGTGTGATTTGCCCCAATAGAGGACGTCAATTGATCAAATGGTTTCACCGCGTCTTTTCTTCGCTTCAATCTGTAGATTTACTACAAAAAAAAAGTCCAGGCGCTGCTAATCTGCGTTCCACCATGGAACGGGCGATCTGCAGGAGTTTTTCCCAGCTGGATCGTTTAGGATATGAACAGCTTCCTCTACACTATATTTACTTGTCTCCTTCTTAAAACGCATCCAATTCGTTTTACACAGATTCCGAGACTTCTATGATCCTTTGGAAGCTTCGATTACTTACTGTCTTACCTTCGTAAGAACTAACATTATTGACAGCCAGATCTGTGATACTAAGAAGTCCAGCAGATGATTGCCTCCGATGTTGCATTTATTACTGCACCAAAGGTAGGGACCATCAGAGTATGTGATAAGACCCATCTTCTTGGAATTACGATATTCAATGAGTTCTGCTACTGACTTTGGTCATGTCTTTTATGGGATATCACATGAAAGTAACCTGTCGGAATGACTTCAGCGACTGCAGCAACTAAATCTTGATTGCATAATTGGCATGAAATCGGGACAAAAAGACAATTTCTTGGTACTACCAATCGCCCGCTATATTGTGAAGTGAAACCCCTGAAACATCCAATCCAACATGTGCGTTAATCCCACACGTAGGCTCCATTTTTATTTTCATTCATTAATTAACTCTTACCTGCTAGAAAAAAAACCGCTGTCCTGGATCAAACCTCTCATGTCGAGGTAGAGGACGCTTCTGGAGGAACAAAGCCATCAAAGCACACTCTCTCGTGATACATATAAATGGGGTAGTAAGCCCCAGAGATCAGGTTGCTCGAAGAGGTCATTGCTCTTGCAACGTGTCTTCGAGTCAACTTAATGACGAAATTGTCCACTCTTATTAGGTTTTCCCTATTGTACAAGACCTCATTAGGACAGAATTTTATGTAGTCAGACTCTGATGTTCTATAAAACCGAATAAACTTGCTCTCACATTGAACCACACGGGACATCTAAATACCAGCTTAGGCCGGATAAGGGCTATGTAGCAGATCACCATCACCCTCGCATCGAGTTGGCTGCTATAAAACAGTCTCTTTGTAAGGGCAAAAACACCTTTGGCTCTGGTCTCTTATGTTTCTTAAAATACAGATATTGATCTGGCCAGATCCCAAGATATCTGACTACCTTTCGACAAGCAAGTGGCTGCCCATGTTGTCCTACGATCGGAAACTTTCGCCAGTTCTTTCTGGTATCCCTAGAGGTGCCAGACAAAGGTGTCCTAAACAGAATGAGTTCCGATTTCTGAAAGTTGATTTTCAACTTCCAGTCATCGCAATATCGTTTAATTTTATCGAAGTCACATTGCAAAAGTATATCAATGACCTCGATCTTTGGACCCGATCTGTACGCGATTAAATCGTCTACGCACGCCATGGCATGGTGAAGTGAACCTATCAGATCACTTTTGTAAATGTTGAATAGGATCGACTAATTTACCGCACCTTGTTGCAGACCGTTTTTAATGTGAAATGTTCCAGCAGAAGTCACATCAACTGTCTATCCTTGAGCATATCAAAAAGAATATACAGCAGTGGTTTACTAATGCCCAAACTGCTCAGCTTGAAAAAAGCCCTTCTAACCATTTGGTATCGAAGGCTTTTTCCAAGTCAATCAGGCAGGCACCAGTGCACTGGTTCTTGCCTTTGTTCCATTGGATATCAGAAACCGGTTTAGATGCAGCATAACTGATATCATGCCCAGCCTTCAAACTTATTCAGGACTCTATTGATCACCTTTTCCAAAAACTTAATTGGTGTTTGGAAGAAGACTGATCGAGAGGAGATTCGCTGGATTGGAATAATCGTGATCCCTTTTGGGGATGGCATGTTCCGCCGCAGTTTTCCCATGCGCTAGATAATGGGCATTATTCATTACATTATTAAGCAGAGTGATATAAATGTTCACCGCTTCTAGTGGGAGATGTCGAAGCACAATGTTCGATATTTCATCGGTTCCCAATGATTTCTTACTTCGAAGTGATTCGAAGATCGGTGGCAGTACCATTTCATTGGTGATGACATTATTTGCCATATTCTCGCCACTGAACTGGGTGAAACTCGAGCTCTCGAATCGCCAATTCAATATTTCATTTCGAAGGTAAAGTTATGCACAAGGACTCGATTCCTCAGGTCGTGCTTCGGGCCAATTATGTCAATCGCCTTGTACACTTACTGGAAAGTCGTTCCTATAGCCTCTATCTTCTCCTGCGAATCCTCGATCACAAAGAAGTTGTCCTCATCATCGGTCTCATTTGGATCGATGCCTGCTGGTAGAAATAAGTGTTCGTTGCCCGTCGTTCGGGCGAAAGATCGTTTCGATCTTTCCTCCGAAATATTTTATTTATTTGCCGGAACATATTGGTGCTGCTGGTGTTTACAACTCGAATTTTATTGTTCCAATACAAACTTAGAGAATTTGGGTAATTTTCTTTTATTAATGTTTGGAGATCGACGACTTCAATGTCATGATCTCCGGGTTATGTCTGTCAGTAAACTGTCTGTACAAGGTTTTTAGTCTTGACAGCAGCCTACTTTTATGTCGGAGCAGTGCGTCAATGGTTGCGTTGAGGAATAAGTCTTCGTCGTCAGTGTTTTGATACCGAGGTATTGTTTTGTCCATTGTTCGTTTAATTGTCTCGCCCATTAGTATGATAAGATACCTGTCAATCTCCTCACACTTATGGCTCCTGTATGGATACTATGCCAGATTCTGTATTCAACACAGAGAGCCTCCTATAAAGGGATGTAGTAGCAAACTTTCAACGTATAAGGTTAATCGGAATAACAATAATAGACAAGGAAAGGTTGTACTCATTTGTAAATAAAGTGGAAAATAATCCTTTCAAGATGCAAATTGGAACGTGAGTCATACCTAGATTTAATAGTCTCGACGAAAGCTTTGTCCAAGCCCACAATAATAGAAAATCACTCCTTGTTTTCTTGATTCTTACTTTCCGGGTGAGAAGAGATTTCCCGCTTTTTAGCATCGAGTCCAACTTTCAGGGTATGAAAACGCACTAACGCTTCTTCCATATCCATGAATGACCTGGTCAGCTTCAGTTAGTTGAAAACTTCAAAAGTCTTAGTCTTCCGTAAGAGGCGGACGTTGGATTTTCGACACAGACTTGCTTATCCATGCAAGAGTTTACTACAGTGAACACTTGACCTACAGAGTTTTATATTGGTGTCCTCCGCTTCAGGGAGATTTCCTCCCTGACACCGCAAGTGTATGGCAGCTTAAGCATAGACCGGCAAATCGCGCATATTAATGTGTGCGTATGGCGGGTTAACGACGAACTCTTTGAGAGGAGCCGTAGGGCGAATCAAAAAAGGGTAAGTTGTTGGAACCGCTGTCTGACAGAAAAGCGCAGGGTTGTCAGAAACCTGAGGAAGCGATTCCAAAGGGCTAGGGCGGCTAACGCTGAGAACCTGGCTCAGCTGGGCATTGCCTTTCGGCAAGGGCTCGCTGAGTACAAGCGTCTCATTGTCAGCACAAAGGAGTCTCACTGGAGAAACTTTGCCTCTAATAATAGCGATGATCCCTGGGGCAAACTATATAAGATTTGCCGTAATGCTAAAAAGACTGCTGACATTGAAGGCATACGTGTGGATAATACGGTTTTATGCACATGGAAGATTGCCTTACTGCATTGTTTGGTCAGTTCTTCATGAGAGAGGATCGCTTTGAGGACTCTTCATATGAAGAGCCTCCGGTCCCTCCAGAGTTAAGGACTGAAGAAGTCGATTATGGTGTTTCACTTCTTCGCTCCATAAGATCTCCTGGAGCTGATGGAATGACCGGGAGAGTTGGTGATAGCCACCTGGAAGGCCGTCCCAGAATACCTGCTTGGGCTTTATAGCAAATGTATTGCTTGCAGCTACTTCAAGGATTGGAAGTTGGCAAGGGTGGTTCTGCTCCTGAAGTCCACCGATGAGAATAGGTCTGACTCTAAATCTTATCGGGGCATCAGCCTGCTTCCGGTACTGGGAAAAGTACTGGAAAGGGTTTCGGAGGGCATGGCGGAACCAATGTCCCCCTTCCAATTCGGCTTTACAAAAGGCAAGTGTGTCGAGGATGTATGGTCTTTCCTAAAAGACAGAGTTCTCAGAAGCAGGGCCAGAGTGGTTATAGGCATCTTTATTGATTTTAAAGGTGCCTTTGATAACCTGAACTGGCTGAAAATAGTAACCAGGTTGTAGGAATTGGGCTGTCGGGAAATTGGGCTTAGGGGAAGCTACTTTTCCGACAGAAAAGCGAGTGTGGTAAGTACGCACGACAGCGTTTCAATTAATGTTGAGAGAGGTTGCCCCCAGGGGTCCATCTGTGGTCCTTTTATTTGGAACCTGATGATGGATCCACTCTTGCGGCGACTAAATGAGCTCTGTGGGTGCTGCGTCTACGCAGATGACCTGAAGGCCAGTCTAGGGCCAAAATCGAGGTATTAGGAGATAGAGCTCTAGCAGTCATTGCTGAATTGGGAGAGAGCGTAGGCTTAAGTGTGTCGCAGGATAAGATCGTTTCACTGAAGATCAAGGGCAAATTGAATGTAAGACGTCGGGCTCCTGCGATACGTTTGAACGGCGTTGGCATTAGATGTGTGACTAAAGTCATATATCTGGGCATAACGATGGGTGAGTGTATGAACTTCATGCCTCACCTGGTTCGAACCAGACTACGCATGCTCAGTGCTGTAGGCCAGGCAAGGCGCATTTTGCGATCTGACTGGGGACTCAACAGGCGTTCTGTTCGTATCATATACGATGATCTTTTTGTTGCCTGTGCAACATATGGAGCATCGGTATGGTACGACAGGGTTATGACTGTAGATGGACGAATGCGGATCTTGACTTGTCAAAGAGTGGCCTTGCTTGGCTGTTTACCGGTGTGCCATACTTTTTCCACAGAAGCAATGCAGGTGATGCTTTGAGTGCCATCTCTGGATCTGGAAGTGATGCGTCGTGCTATTGCTTTCAAGATCAGAAAAGGTCTCCCTTTAAATGAGCGCGATTGGGTTTCCCCAGAAGAAGTGGATGGCCTATCTCTGAAACAGCGTAAAACCTTGCTACACGCATGTGTTCTATCTAGATACCAATCTAGATGGGATGCTAGCGGAAATGGCAGGGTTATTTACGGCTTCCTAAGGGATGTGCTAACCATGCGAATTTTTCCTGAACGGAATTTTAACCTCAGGCTGGGCTTTTTGTTGACCGGGCATGGCTCTCTTAATGCATTCTTGCATAAGAGGGGTCTTAGCGAGGTTGCGAGCTGCTCAAGTGGAGCTACTTATGAGGACTGGCTTCATGTCCTATGTGAGTGTCCCAATTACGCTGACATAAGGAACTTGCAGGCTATGGGCATCACCTTTAATGGTGAGACCTACGATGTCAGTGGAATTATCACTGATACCGTACGGTTCGAAAGAACCCGTAGTTTTGCAAAAGAGGTATTCAATAGAAGGCGTAGTAGGTAGCTAGCGGGTAGATTGTAGAAATTTCATATTGTTGTAAGGCCGCCAGTTCTGGGCAGTGAGGTGCCCAACTGGAAGTAACCTCAAGGTTGCGAAGCTAGACCGGAAGCTGTATTCTGGTACCACGGGAGGTCAGGAGCCCCCGGAACTATGGTTCCGGCCCGACCTAGGAGTTGGCCCCCTTGTGGGAGTATCGTGGTGGCTGCAGATTTATACCCAAAATCGCGGGGAGAGTAGACCGAATGGAGCCTGGACATCTCATTGCTTAGCATATGTTGTAGTTTGCTACGACCTGTGCTGAACCATGGGATTGCTGTGGAACTAACTGGTCTATTCAATGTGTAGTTGCATTGCAACCGGGTGCCATTATCCACAGATTGGCGGAGGTATTAGATAGGCCTCGACTCTTCACCGAAGGGGAAGTTCGTGCCTTACACACGACTTCGAATCTGGTACTGGTGGTAGTACTTGTACTACCCGAAGGGCGCTTATCAACGCATTGTTTGAATATCTTGTGCGAAGACGCACCGTAGGCTTAAGCCCTCACGGCAGGTACCTACGTAAAACACAAGAGACATCTGTCCTCCGCTTCAATCCAGACATTCTCCGCTTTGGCCAACTCCCACAGTTGATCTCCAAATCTTTTAGCTTGTTTTTATAACCAGCTTTCCAATCTCAAAGCGTCGAAGACAAGCCAGTCGCGCTTGTACTGGCGCTACCGGGCATTCTATATTTCGTTCTATATTTTTGTACGACATCTAGACTCTGTTTGCCTTTGTTGGTTGAAGTTCCAGTCTCAAGCGCGCACCTTGTATGCGGGTAGAGCCAGCACAAGGGTTGTTTCTCAGGGCAGATTTTACCACATGCACAAATACTTCGACTGTTATCTGACCACCTGAACTACAAGGTTTGCTGTTTTAATTGGACCTTGAAGCCGAAAAAACGCCACCAGGGTGGGTTTAAACCCAGAATAAGGAACTTTGGTGTTGGTAGCGCAGGTTTTATATGAACATCGTGTGGGGGTGAGCCTATAGTTGCTCTTCTTTTTATCAAAAAACTTTGACGCTTCATCTGAATTCTGTGTGGCTAAATTCTGCACGAGAACCTTGCTCTTGGTGCTGTTCAAGATAGAAGAAAAGGGTCCAATTTTAGTTATCGATACTTAAATCGATTGGGCTTCTGTGTTATTTCTCTCAACCCTAGAATGTTTGACTCTTAAGTCCTCCCGCCGCGGCAATCCAACTAAAAAATGGGAGTGGATTTTCCCTTCTTTTTTTTGTGTTCGCTCAATGTGCTCCGTCCGAAGTTCGCATGGGACACATGCAGATATGGAACTTGGACAGCAGTTTATTATTCAGAGGCACCCTTTTTAGTTCTTTTATTTATCTTTCTGATTATAAGCTACCAAATCTACTACCACGAGACACCCCCAAAATTGATTTTACCCGAGATGTTTATCTCTCACTCCGTTGACCGTTACTTGGCATTTGTTGCTTCTCTAGCTTTTCTATACGTCAACTTTGACCTTCCTTTCAGCAATTTGCATAAATTTTTATTTTTCTTTTTCGCCTCCCTAAAGTCCTCCAGCAAATGTGGGTGTTGGGGCTACCACATCCGGTTTGTTCTGTGAAAAAAAAAACATCAGAACTTAAGAATTTGGCGTATTTTTTACTTGTCAACAGTGACAAATACCTCAGAATATTTTTATGCTATGCGTAAGGCATTTCGTGATATTTGAAGTACTCCTTCTGCCACGCTTTCTGGCTTATGTCGGACGACTTTGCAACCGAAAATTAAGCCCGCGCCCATTTATTTGTGTGTGCCGGCTCCAATTTAAGGCATTTTCAACGTTTGTTTTCAGATACGAATACGATTTCTAGTTGATTGATAGGCGTTGAGTGTTCTTTTTCACAGTCACATTGATAAACTCATCCTCGTGCCCGTCCTCCATACTCCCTGCTCAGTATCGTGCTCTTCATGAGGTGTTCCTGGATATGAATGGATTTGAAGTGGAGCACTTGCGTGATTTACTTTCTGGTTCTCTGATTCGGGTCCGGGTTCTGGTTCAATATTCGATTACTCGTCTAATGACATTCGGCTTTGTGCCGAAACAAATTACTTCCGAGAGATTGCATGTTTGGCGTTGTGAGCAGTTATTCATAACGTGTGCTCTTTCACCATTGAAAGATTGATATCCGGTTTTTGTTAGAAATTAGACTTTGATTGAAGCGATGTGAGTCAAGAGGTCTTGTTTGGATTCGACACTTCATTGGCTTTCAGTAAGAAACTCTATTCGATTTAGTCTTGTTGTTGGACAGTTTGTGTGTTGAGACTTTTTAACACCTGTACTATACTGAAAATATCCTTATTTAGCCAGTTAATCAGATTTTTGTTTTTGAAGGCATTGTTTCCTAAGATTGGTTTTTCGTGAGAACGGTTAGACATACGAGTATGATGAAAATTGCGGGCAGTTTGTTGACTTCGTCGGTATCAATCACTGCTATTGTGGATAAATAGTCAGATTTGAAGATACATTACCGAGGATTGTGTATGCTGCGATCCGAACTAGGGCATTAAGCAAAGTTGGGTACAAGTTCCTCCACCATTTAATGGTTCCTTTTTGAGAGTTACGATTGTGTCCTAGGCATACTCCATTAAGGAAAAAACTCTTGCCAAAAGATTTTTCTGTAGACTTTCTAGCCCCCCTCCGTCAAAGAAGACGCTATACAATGCAGGTAAAAGTCACGGCCACTCTCTAGGGTGGACTCAACAACTCAACAACTCTCTTTGCAAAAAGATTCTCCGTATGGTCTTCAGTTCAAAGAAAATTAAACACAGATATCTTTACCGGATGAACAAAAACATGGATCTGGTAAAAAGCCTTTCAAGTGGGACAAAGCAGCCATTCAATGCAGGGGCAAAAGGTGAAAGGAAGTTTCAACAAACCCGGCTCTTAAAACTGGAGACAGCTACTTGGGCATTGAGTTGGCTTGAGAAACATGTTGGTAAACCCTTAAGCTCAGTTTGGCTGTCGACACTGATTCTCCACACTATTCCATAGTTCATTGTGTGGAATTAAATCTAACATTGTCGTTCTGAAAACAATAAGAGCTCCGCATCCAACGGGAGTTTTTAATTCATGAGTGAAGACTGACTGATGACTGAAACCATCCCCTGCCACAAGGAAAGTCAATTTCGTATTTATGCAGAGATAGGAGCTCCAGTTTCATTGCATCAGACGACATGTCCACAAGACCAGGGTCCAAAGGTCAATACATGTTCTGCCAAATACCATTTTTCATTCAACAGAAGATTCATTTGTCCTTGCAATAGGAGGGAGATTCATCAGTACGTCTAGAGCAGAGCCTGGATTGCTGGGAAAAGTCCCCTCCTTGCAGTCGAAGTAGACGGTTTTTCGGAGTTTGGTAAAAGTTCTTTCACTACACACTGACACAGAGGATAAACTAGGACTTATAACGGCCGTGTTGTGGGAAAAAACATATCTAATAGTGTGCCAAAGATGAGAGTATGTATGTTGAATCTGGCTGTATATGTGGAACTGAACATTCGGAACAGCCCAAGCTCAGCCAGGTGAATTTCAGCACGCATGTGCCCTCAGCTATCTAAGAAGAGGTTCTCAAAAGGATGAATTTCATTTGATGGAATCAACGGTGATGTCTATAGTCAATCAGCGGAAGATTTATTTGAGATACTTCGAAATATTCCGGTTAAGAAGGAACTTCCAAGACTGAGTCAGGGTCTTGAAAAAAGAGCTGGTGACGAAGGAGCTCTTGGTAGGCCAGCGGAAGCGCTCCCATCTCCGAATTAGACTATTGCGATATGAACACTCGGCCCCTTGTTCTAGAAGTTACCCTTAAAATAGGTTAATTATCTTCCCTAGTGAGCGAGCGTCTTATGACAGTCCATAGCAAGGCAAAATTCACTAACAGGAACCTAATATGAGCTAATGATTGCATGAAAAGCAATGACGTCCCCACCAAAGAATGTTTTGACGAGCTTCTCGATCAGACATGTGACTTAACTGTTAATATCGTACTAAATGACTTAACTTTAAGATAAGATAGGAAGATAGTTGGTAAGCATAGCCTACACAATATCACACCAGGCAACGGACTTAGGCTTGTTGACTTTGCCACGGAACGAAATGTCACTGCAGCAAGTTCGCTTTCCTCATCGCAATGTTCGAACTTTCCGACCACCCCAAATTGACTTGGATCACCACCTTGTTGCAGGCAAGGTGCGAAATCGTCACAATAAAAAATTAATTATTGTAAGAGGATATAACGTGGGAAAGCTGTAATCGCAAGGGACCGCCAGAATTTCCAAACGCATATCCCGAATTCTTTCAACAACTTCTATTGCACCAGCTTCAAAGACGGAATACCGCTGGCAAAACTGCTAACGTGCCATCAGAGATGCCGCATCTGATGTGCTGGATTTAACCCGACCGCCACCCAGAAATCCCTGGTTTTATGAAAAATCCCGGTAAACACATGCAGCTAAAGAAGAAGCGTACAAAGCGGCGATGCAATGAAGGACATGTACCGCTTGTGAGCTTACGTTTCTCCAACAGCAGAAAAAAGAGAATCAGAAGCGCGCGATCGAAGATATTGAGGGTTGTATTCCAGGAACAATGTACTGAAGTTTTACCGAGAGGTAAAAAGAACGTGTCATGGCAAGAAGACATATACAGAAACCTGTTGAAACATTCGGTGCTAAGAATATGAAAAAAACTTTTTCTGCAGACTCTACAACGGCCAAGAAAACCAACATCCCTCAATCAGGCAAAATATACCATTCAATTCAGACGATTTACCAAAAACTTCCGTCAACCTGACCAAAATAGAGTAGGGATAGCTATATCTAAGCTGAAATCCAACGAATCAGATAGACCTGACGGCTTACAGGCCGAGTTATTCAAAGTGGAGATCATGCAAGAACTCATTTCTCAGATCTTGTCAGAAAGTGTATATGAATGGAATCTCAGCATCGTTTGCTCGATCTATAAGAAAGGCGACCCCCTCAACTGTGCTAACTATACGGATCTTATCTGCCATATTATGTGAACGTCTGAAATCATTCGTCAAGAATCTGATTGCCCCCAGATCCTGGAAAAAACTCAAGAAGTCCAAATAGATACCAACGATATTTTCATCAATTTTAAGACCGCATATGACAGCACTTATGGAGATGCATAACGAATATATAGGGCCATATCTAGTTTTGGCATCCCTGCGAAGCTCGTTCATCTGTTCATTGGGTGAACTCAGTGGGCTGAGTATTGAAAGCTAAGCTGCCAAAATGGGTTTAGTGGTAAATAAGGCAAAACCAAGTACATATATGTTGTCAACAGAAAGGGGCACACAACATCAACAAATTGGATAGAACGTCACAATCGCCAACTATAATTTCGAGGTACTCGCAGTAAAGAACCTTGTCTACCTTGGGTCGGTTATATAAACTGTGCCAACAACACCTCAGCAGAAATAAAATGAAGAATCGCTGTTTCTTTGGCCTAAGAAGGAAATGTAGTAGTAAGGCCAACAAACTTAGGGTACTCTATATAAGACCTTGATCATCCCAGTCCTACCAGTCCTATTCCTTCGAAAAATATTCGGTCCCGTTTGCATCGACTGGTTTCGAAAGAGAAGATCCAATTATACGATCTGAACGTCGGCATCGATCTAATCAGAAAATTACGGATTAGTCCCCTGAGATGCCTATGACATGTAAAGCAAATGGAAATCATTGCTACGGCCCGCAGAGTCTACGAATCTAATCCTGAGGGTCAACATGGTAGAGAAAATTCTAGCCTTAGGTGACGCGTATAAGTAAAAGCGGACCTCAACTGACTTGGAGTGCCCATCTGGAGTCAGTTAGCTATTAGCGATTCCACCCCAAATTAAGTAACTACTCGTAAATATCGTAGCCGTGTAGATACTCCTCAGTGACAAACCCTATGTATTTCCGAAAGCTACATTGCACTGCAAGAAAGCCAACAGTTCCTTGGATCAAACGTTGGAATATTTTAAGTCCAAATAAGTTTGGTATCCAGGTATGTTAAAACATACTCGTAGATGAACATTTCAGATATTTCAGATCGGCGGATTTTACGACGCTTGCAACTGGAACTTATTGCAAAAGAAGACAGAGATGATGGTGATGAATTTATTTCCTCTTGTTCCGAAATACTTGCACTGCGCCGTCCTCTTTTTCTTTGTACGGTGCTCAATTCGCGTGACGCAGCATTAAGCAACTCATTTGCTATTTCGCTTTGAAATTTAATGTACAGCATATGCTGTACATTTGGTTCTGCCATTTTGAAGTCATTACGATACAAAAGGTATGAATTAGTTACTGCCGTTCCTAAAGCCCAGTATAATATTCGCATGTACCATTTAGCTGAGCGATGATTTATTTTATAAAGTTCCATAAGCCTTTCAGAGAGATGAACTCCTCCCATGTGCTTATTGTATTCTAATACAATAGCTGGTCTCGGAACATCAATAATCGTTTTTCTTTTGCACTCCAACAACGACATTTCCCAATAGGCTAATATCCAACGAACGTAGATAGCAACTGCACCGCTTTGTTTTCCAAACAACAAACTGCAGCGATTCCATGGTGGACTTCGCACTTCATATCGGACTTCGGATTCGGACTTCAACTCACAACTGCTCATTCGGTTTCTTCTGACAGTGCCGATGCAAAATATACAAGAAGACTGACCGAGGTGAACCAATTATCGAAATACAGCTTGTAGTTTTTAAATTTCTGGATCGAGGATGCCAAATATAAAACGATGTGAGTTGATATCCCGAGTCCATATAAGGGACAAGTTCCATCACCAACATAGAGCCCGAAGTCATATATAATTCCCGACGAACCTGCCCGCGTAAACATTTTCATTCCCCACTAATGGAGTTTTACAGGATTGTATTGCTGGAATGCTGATCTTTCTAAAAATTTAATGCACAAAAGTCAAAAAATATTCCTTTTTGACATTATGAAATTTTGAACTTACCTTTGTATGAGATTACTTGTTCATCAATACCTTGGTGTTCTTCTTGAGGTAGGCTGTTGAATTTTTCTTTGAGAATCAACAAAATTGGAAGTATTTTGAACAAATTGTCATAGTTATCATCCAATTTTTTAGGTTGCTTCAATTTGTCAGAGACATGAAGGAATTTCCTTATTTTTTCAAATTTATTTCGTGTCAGCGAATTCGTTACTGCAGTCAAATTTAGCTCTTGGGACCATGCCATTTTGTAATTTGAAAGCTTCTTCTTCTATTTCATCATAAAAAAATGAATTGAAATAATGTATTGGGCTATTAACCATTTGAGTACCTTCTGGAGGTTTTTCCCATGATACCTCTTCAACATCAAATTGTTTTTTCATCCAACTCAATGTAAACAAGTGAATTTTTTTTAACCACAAGGCATTCAGAGTTACCTTTGTGCTCTTCAGTGGCGATATCTTAAAAAGTCGATCTCGATTTCTTCAATTTTTTCCAAAATTTCTTTCAAACCATTTTCTAAAAACTCTGCCTCATCATCCTCGCACTCTTCATCAGAGGACTCGTCCCAGTTAAACTCCAGAACGGCTTCTATATCCGCTGCACACAGTCCCTTCCGTGGTTAATTCATATCTTTGCTTTCAATATTTTCACTATTGCCGTTGTCTAAAGTTGCTTCTAAGCAACTTAAGGAAACAAACAAAAAATGCAGGTCAGTAACAATTAAATTTTTTTTTATTTTTACTTTTATTTCACCTTTTAGTGTTAAAACTATGTTCTCCCTTTTAAAATAATGATTTGTTAGTATAAGGACTTGACAACTTCTTTTTAAATAAAACGCAAACCATTTGAGATATTTCAAAAACTTTATTATCGGCTTGAAGTACAATCAAAACATTTATGAATGGAACTCGACTTCGTTCATATGGCCACCGCGGGCACGTTTGCAGCGGTCGATTCGTTGGACCCAATTTTCAACGACTCGGCCACACATTTCGGCCGAAATTCGCGTTCAATGTTGGCTCTGAGCTCTTCCAACGTCGTCGGCGTGTTGGCATAAAGCAATAACTTAACGTAGAAAATAGTCAAGTGGCGTTAAATCACACGAACGAGTCGACCAATCGACTGGCCCATATCTTGAGATAACACGCTCACCATACTTACTCTTCAATAAATCGATTGTAGCGTGTGCTGTGGCATCATCCTGTTGAAACCACATGTCGTCCAAGTCCATATCTTCCAATTCGGGCCAAAAATAATCGGTGATCATTGCGCGATAACGCTGCCCATTCACAGTAACGTGACGATCGTTATCGTCGACGAAAAAATATGGCCCAATAACGCCGCCGGAATGCAAACCGCACCAAACAGTTATTTTTTGTGGATGAAGTGGTGATTCATGAAGCACATGTGGATTTTCACCCGACCAATAACTCATATTTTGTTTATTGACGAACCCATTGAGCCAAAAATGAGCTTCGTCACTGAAGATGATTTTGCGATAAAATTCATCATCTTGGCGTATCTTCTCCAGAACCCAATCGGAGAACGTACGTCACTTCAAATGGTCCATCGACTTCAATTCTTGAGTCAGCTTGATCTTGTTTGGGTGCAAACCAAGATTCTTACGCAAAATACGCCATAATGTGGTCTGAGCGATGTCCAATTCTTGAGAACGCCGTGGAATTGACTGATTTAAATCGTTTGCTACGGACGCCTGAACGGCAGTGATATTTTCGACACTTCGACCAACCCGTTATCTCACTCACACGGCAACATCACACAACGAATATGCAGACTCAAATTTTTGCACTAAACTTGTTATTGCCTGTCTACCAGGGCGAGAATTACGTCCGAAAATTGGAGTTAACGCTCTTAAAGTTGCAGTCACCGACTCCGAAATTCGGCAGAAAATTTTTTTAATTTGCAGACGTTGCTCGTTCGTGTACTTTACCATGATGAAAATGTTGAGTTTACTGAATAAATTGACAGCTACAGTTTGATGATTAGTGAAAGAGTGCGTTCACAAATTAAATTCAAAATTGTCAAGTCCCTATTGGAAAACTCATTATTTTTTTTTTTAATTTCTACTTTTTGCACAAATATTTCAGCACGTGCTATTCGCGCTCGACTTCACCCTGAATAAAACATTGTAGTTGTTTTGATCGCGTCAAGAACTGTGACTAACCCATACAGAGTTTGCTTTCATGAGATAATTCCGTTGTTTTCTAATAAAACGGTGATAAAATGCAACTTCGGGGTCGTAAGGGTTAATAGATTCATTGTACATCCCGTGATTTTCACTAAATTATTCATAAAGAAAGAATCCTCCTCCACTAATTTGTGCTATAGACAACCATCAATAGATGATTCACTGTTTTGCCATTTTTGACTGTAATCCAAAGCCTTTTAAAAAATATCAACACAATTCACCATTAAATTGGCCATATACATTTGTTAAGGACATTTTAAAACTACTCCCAACAAAGCAAAAAACTCCCTTCTGCCCAAAAATCCAACATCAATACAAAATGATCAATTCCTTTTAGTCGTACAGAATTGAAATTCAATACGCTAGCTAACACGCCCCCGTTTGTGCCCTCGTAGATTCAAATTTCAATTTGTTTTCCAAATTAGGTAAATTTCAATTCGAAATTGTTTTGACACAAATACTAATTGGCCACTGAATTTCTAAATTAATTTCGGTAATTAAGTCGTCATTAAAATAAGCTGACACTCCACAATCGAATTGAGAGGAGACACCATTATGTTGGTGGCACCAACACTACAAACACTGACAACGGAAACGGCAAACCGGCAACAGACTATCGCACGGATACGCATTTTAATTGATTATACTCTGTCGACGCCGTCGACTACCAATCGGTCCATGGATGGTTTACTACGAGTACTCGTAAATTTCTCTATCAATTTGAGTTGAATTTTTGGCAGTTTTTTTTCCTTGCTAATTTTAAATTTAATTTTTATTCTTTTATTTAGACTTTACGCTGATTTGGTAAATTAAATTAAATTTAAGGAGTATTTCTCGGGGTGTGTACACATGTATATCTAAAAGGACTATATAAAATGTCATATTAATATGTGGAAACCCACATACTCGTAAACTGTTATAATGTCGATTTTTTCATAAAATATACAACAATATCCGCTTCTCGTTTATGGAAATTCCATTAAACTTTTAAGGATTAATTTTTTATTATTTCATCGGATTGGTTTAATTCAATTTTCATTTGTTTTTCGTTTTATTTTTATTTTTTTCTTGTCGAAGGATAACCTAACGGTGAATGGATGTTAATTGAAAGGGTTTCTGGGTGAAAATTGAATTTAAATTCGATTGGCCAATCCCTAAATGCGCCGTCGCCCTTTATGGAATTTGTAATTTTTTTTAACAATAAAAAAGTTAAATCTTTAAACCTCCGATAATATATTTTCAGAGGTTATCGGGGGAGTATTGTATTCTTCCACTTAAAAGGTCACTACCCTAGAAGAACTTTTCGTCAAAAATAATTTCAAAATCAATATTTTCTCTGAAAGTTCAAGCCAACCAAAACAGCAAACAGGGTGTGCGAATAAAATTTGCATATTTGCCCGGCTTGAATGGATGCAGGGTTAAAGCACATCCTGTGCGTATTTCTGTACTTGAAAAGTTATTACAAAAATTATGAAAGCGTCAAGTTAAATTTTCACTCCAGTGAATAGTTAAACAAAATTTTCTGTTTATTTTCAGTGGAGTTCTTCGAAATGTTGGTTTACTCCTACATTTTGAAGTGAAACGGTTTTAAAGGCCGATAGACTGAGTAAATAAAAATTGTGGCGCAAAAGTTGTGGAGGAGACATGTATTTGGGTTTTAGGTATGATGAAACAGAAACAGAGTTACTTTAAAAGACAAAGTTTGGCTCTGTTTGACAATAGTTGTCGGATAAGTTTGGCAATGTTCCTTAGTCTAAACGAGGAGTAATTCATTCAGCTAAGATGTATATTTTGGTGCATGTTCACCTTTGTAACTGCTAGATTCATGTGAATATACCCGGTCTACATGACCAGTAAAGCTATGCAAAGTGTGATAAAATCTGCTCTATTGGATTCGTAGTACTTAAGTGGTCGGTCAATCGACAAGTCTATTCTAAGGCACTTCCTGGTTGGATTTGCCACTCTAAACAAGTACTTTTTCTAATAGTTTTGATTTCTGAATCTACCCTGACTTATTGGTTTGTAGTTAGAAAGCTACCATTATGCACTATCTCAAATCAAGAGAGATTTAGCTTTCATCGAAGTCATTCGTTGCAAATGTACTCGTATTCCCCCAACTAGCTCATATTGTAAGAAGACCAAAATGAAGAGAATATATGTACATATTTAGGTGGAGTACTGGTGGTGAAAATAGAGAAACAAGAAGATGAGACATGAGACGTTACGCCGGCGTTCGAGGGTGTCTGATGACTGCATGGTATTGGCATCACCTATGAATTTTATCGCACGACTTTGGACCCTATCTAGCAAGTGCAAAGAGGTATTAGGGGCACCAGACCATATGTGGGCATTGTACTCCAATTTCGAGCGGATAAACGCCTTTCTTACATCGCTTAAGGAAACCTAGACATTTCGCAGCATTTTTAGCAACATCGAATATATGGTCATTCCAATGTAGGTTGTCATTAACACAGATGCCGAGAACGGAAAGTTTTTCGGTTTCAACGATGTAAGTGCCACTCATGGATAATGGCTTTAAGGACAGCAGACAGAATTGTGTTTTGGAAGCATTAGATTAAACTCTGTTGATACCTCCACAATTGGTTATGCTATGTTCTACAGCCGAAGAGCAGGGACCCGAATCCGGGAACGAATATGAGAAGCAGAGAATATTGTCGTCAGCAAACGAGTATATTGGACTAGAAGTAGAAGTCAAGAGATCATTAATGAAAATTAAAAAGAGTGTAGGAGACAAAACAGAGCCCTGGGGCACACCAGCATTTATTTTGTGAATATCATACTTGAAACCATTCAAGACGACTTCTAATCCATTTAAGGAGAGTCTGATGCCGAACTCTGTCAAATACCTTAGAAATATCAAGTGCAACTATCTTGCTTTCGCCAGATTGATGTACGTTTGGGTTCCACTTTTCGGTGAAACATGAAATCAAATCACCAGTGGACCTGTTGCAAAAACCGTACTGTAGTCATTGAGAAGTTTTCGTGTTTCGAGGTATTCCATGAGCGTTTCCATGTCCTTGGAAAGAAGGGACGTAATTGTAATGGGTCTGTAGGAGGAAACAGAAGAAGATTCACCTTTTGCCAGCGTAGAAGAAAACCTTTTCAGAAGAAGGGGAGATATACCATCTGGACCACCGAATGTGTATTAAAATCTTTAAGTTCTCTTGCAACTAAACGAGTGCGAAAGTAGATCCATCACGTTGAAGATTTGACACACTCAACTGTTAGCTGAGATAAAGCACAATCTGGAAGTGTGCAGTGCAAAGGCTGCAGCAAACAGATTGGCCTTGTTCAAATAGCTGACAGCTGAAATGTCATTGTAAATAAGCGTGAGATGGAGGATGAGGGTGAATTTCAAATGTTTTTGACGAACGACCAAAAATTGTTAGTACCTTTGAGACATTGTAGTATTTTTTGCCTCCGTTTTGGGTCACATTGGAAAACACGCTTAAGAAAGGCGTTGCAGTCACTCCTGAGTCGTTTGAACTTTTTTCGGTTTTCCTCTGTCGGGTTTGTCTTGTAGGACCGAAAAAACCTATCCCTAACCCGGACAGCCTCTCTACAGCTCGAGTCGTATAATTCCTTTTCTTTTGGTTTGATACTCTTCATCCGATAAAGGATAAAGGATCTCATTCTAAAGAGAATGGTGTCTGTGGTCATGTCAGCAGCGGCATCCACGTCGTTATCGAGGAAACATAACACACAGTTAAATTTCATAAAGAAGCTGTTAAGTCCGCTTCAATTGGTTTTCTCTTATTGCCATACGGTTCTTTTAGGAATTTTTTCTCTAACTGTGTGGTCAGTATACGAGAAATTAGGTGATATGAGATAATGGTCTGACGGCCTAGAGGTAAGAGTACATCAAAGGTGTACTTACCAGGGTGAGAAGTTAGAAACAAGTCCAGGGTGTTGGCGGTGTGACTATCAACGTCTGGTATTCGCGTGCGCTCATTTACAAGCTGCGTTAAGTTGTTTTCCGCAGCGAAGATCTCAACGGGTGTTGTCTGTCCAGAATTTCGAAGCCACCCACAATTGTGTACATTGAAATCGTTCGTAATAACGATTTCAGTATCAGGATACAGGGATGCAATTCTTTGAATGGAGTCAGACAGAGCATGAAACTCGTTAAAAGTCGAATTGTTGTCCAGTTTGGAGTTACTGTAAATAAAGCCGTAGTGGATAATTTGTTTACGGAGATGGAATTTTAACCACAGGAAACTGAATTCCGGATTGCAACAGGGACTACATTGTGGTGGAGTTTGGTAAGCTATATCATTACGCATGTAAATGGCGAGACTGCGGTAAGAGGATGGCACTAGTACGTAGCCAGGTAGCATCAGATCAGAATTATCCGAGAGCTGTGGGCAGGGATCTACCTGTGTTTCACTAAGTGTCAAAACAGCTGGTCTGTACTTACAGAGTTGGACGTATGCAGAAATTTGATTTCTTTTTAGCCCGCTTATATTGGCTACGTCTACCCTGAATTCCTTAGTCATAATCACAGACAAACACAGAAACACAAACACAGACGATACTAAGCAATTCTGCGAAGTGAAAATTCAGACGTCGGTTTACCGAATCGTTCCTCAAGTTCAACAGCAATCTCTTTTTTGCGACCCTAGTGTGGCCAAGGACCGAAAACACAATCATTTAGTTCAGATGTCGTGCTAGGCTCAGATTGATTTACCTCAAATAAAACAAAATTTCGGTCTGCCAATGTACTTTTGTGAAGCTTGTCATCAAACCGATATTTTGGTTACGTCACACTTATAATTTAGTTAAATATTACTAAGAACTCAACACTCCCTAAGATCGAGCTCTCTATTTCCTAGTCATTATAACTTGCAAACATTTAAAACCAGTGCACATCGGTACATCTCTTTTCCTTCTCCCTAAGTTACCTTCGGCCGCGCAGTGTGCAAACATGTACCAAACCTCTTTGAGCGGGCGTTAATTACAAAAGGACTACGGTTCCATGGCCAGCGCATTTGTTCTACAATGGAAAAATTCAATTACCTTACTTACTTTCGATAACGCTACAGTCCAGTATGGACATAGGCTTCAGCCGACACACAAGGATTCATTTTTAAATCTCTATCCACTTGAACTCCTTACTAAATCTGTAACCGATGTCTTCCTTTGCTGCGGCATACTTTCGAGTCTCCTGGGCAATACAAATTACCTGGACAAGGTGCTCATCTACTTCACACCCTCCAGCCATGGTAATCGATTTATTTATAATTTCCTGACTGAACCTATGTTGCTGCCCATCCTCTACAGTCCTGTGTTGTATAATCCACTCCATTTATAGAATAAAGAAAGTCTCATCTGAAGTCGCCATACAATATATGTATGAGTACATGCATAGTTGTTCCTGTTAGAGCTTTGTTACTAATTTCCCTCCCCTCTTTATTTGATCTGGTAGTTTTGCATAATCCTTGAGAGCCCTTCTGCGCACTAAGACGAGTTTGGCAGGAATCCTAAATAAAATCGAACATGGCTCGGTATACAAGTAGGTAATCTCTATAAATCCTGTCATTGCGACCTTGAAATCGACATAAATGTGAAAACTTGGTCAGTGAAGTCACACCGATATGATCTTTCAAGTTGTTGAGAAAAGAGGCAATGTGCTCACAGAGTACAGAAGATAGGATCTTGTAGTCAGCGCAATTTAAAAGATTTCCTTTCCTGAGCATTACTAACACAATGCTAGGTTTCATTAAAAGGACAGAATACTCAGGCAAAGAACAAGTTCATTGTACTCCTTGTAGGTTCCTTTTAATGTCATTTTTCAGTATTTAGTTGAAAGCTTAGGAATCGCTTTACAGATAAAGTGCCTACAGTGCCAGCATTCAATATTTCTAAATAACACCACCGAGTACCTGTTTGCTTAATCGAACGTAGACCCGACACCAACCAAAGACGTGGTCATTTATGCCTAGCAAGCTTACTCGTACGTAGGTGCTTTGTAAAAGCGTAGTGCTGCATTACGATGCCAGTAAACAATCTACAGTCGTTCCTACCGAGGGACAGCAGAAAAGTCGCTGATCTCTTAGCAACATCGAGAAGCAGTCTTTTGGTCTGCCTTCATCCCAAAGAGTTGGGATGCTCACATACAACCCAACTGTCATTAGAAGCCCTAACCGAGGACGCATCCCGTCATAACCCAGGTTCGGCCATCCAACTTACCCAATTCTCCCTCCGAAAACCCTTTCCTTTGTTTTCATGCGTAAATAATTGGTCTCCCTTAATTCTTCTATTTCTGTTGAGACGATAACATTTCCCAAAGAAAAAAATATATTATGTACCCGTATCTACGAGTATATTCAAAACTGGGTCGAATACGACATATTTTTTCAACTGGAACTGAAAAACAATTTAAAGAAATTCAATTTTCCAGCGAAGGGATGTTTAAAAAGTGAGGCAATAAATAATAATCGAGATACGAATGTAAGCCACAGTTTTCCATAAATTATTTTATTGCGTCAACAATTTGAGACTTTCCGAAATTAATCAAATGGAAGAAAAAGATTCACAACTTATCTAGTTATAGATATTTTTGTATTTTCCTTTGATTTATGGAGCTTAATATCTTTCTTTGGCTTAACAAAAAAAAATTGTCTTAGAGATGTTTCTTTTCTTTTTAAACGATTGGGATTAAGGATACGAGTATTTCAAAGGGACTGACTACATTTACAAAAGCCTTGCACCGCATTTCCTCTAATCTAGGATGCATATGCATGTGTGTGTACTGTGATGTCAAATTTTTAGTCTACATATTTCGTGTAGGATACATTACTTACGTGATAGCTAACAACCAGACTCGGACCTTCAACACCATCTACATTAATACATTAATGCAAGTATTTTCGTTGTGGAAGCCATCACACAAAAGCCATCTCCGCTGTACCTACACCGCCCCCATATGGCATGGAAATTGTCGTTACCAATGCACAAGAGCAACATTTTCATAGAACTATCTATCAACTAGTATCTTTCCATATATAGTAGCTAGCAAAGGCAAGACCTATAACTATAACACCAAAAATGAGCATGTGACACTTTAACACCTTTAAAACTTTAGCACAAGTTCGTATGCAATCAGTGGGTTTCCACGTCTGGCGACTACCGGTGGGATAAAAGCAAAGTCAACTAACTTCAATTGAGCATACGTGTGTCAAATCAATCTCGTACGAAAATACAAAAAAAAAAAAACTTCATGGAAATGATCACAAGTTGTAGCACTACCCCGCTGGGCACCACGCTTGCCACGCATTCGGGTGATCCCAGGGCAAGCAGAAATGCTTGTGTCAGAGCCCGACGGATTCCGGGGGCGGGCAAAATGAAGTTTCTAAATTTTACTAATTTGCAAGTTGGAACGTCGGATCGATGACCTCAAAAAGCTTGGAGATGGAAGCTTCTGCGTCGCAGAACTCTACGTGTCATGTGCGTTCAGGAAACGAAGTGGTGTAATACCGGAAATAAAGCGCGTTTTCTTGACCATGGAACGATCAATGGACGAAACGGTGTCGGTGTTATTGTCTCGGCAAATCTTCTTAATAATATCGTTGGTATTTCAAAAATAAGCGACCGCTTGAAGAGTGTAAAACTCATTATAAACAATGAAATGTGGAACATTGTTAGCGCGTACGCCCCGCAAAACGGTTGCGATCAATCGGAAAATGATAAATTTTGGTCAGATTTCGGCAATTTACTCAGAAATATACCCATCGAGGAGATGCTTTTCGTAGGCGGGGGTTTAAACGGTAAAGTTGGAGAATCAAATATAGATTATGAGGACTGCCACGGCGGTAAAGGCTTTGAAACCAGAAATTCTGCTGGTGAAGACATCCTTGCAGCATGTGAAGCACACGGTCTCACTGTTTTAAATACCACATTTATAAAACATCAACGACATCTTATCACCTATAGCAGCGGAGGCCATGAAACACAAATAGACTATCACCTTTGCAAAAGATCGATGAGAAACAGTGTCAAGAACTGCAAGGTAATCCTTGGAGAGTCGCTAGTTATCCAACACCGGCTGCTCATTACAGAATTCTTCACAGCGGAACCACCAAAAACACGACAGCCTGTTAGAAAGCCTAAAATCCGGTGGTATAACTTATCAAAAGAACGAGCCACAAGATTTATTGCACGCGCTAAAGAAGTACTTCTTAATATAAACGTTATCGCAGACCCACTTAGCCCGCAAGAAATGTGGAACAGCATGCACGAGACATGCATGACACACGCAAAGTCTCTTCTAGGAACGATATCAGGACATCATCACATCGAGAAAGAAACATGGTGGTGGAATAACGAAACCAAACGAGTTGTGACCGACAAGAAGCAAGCATTTCAAGCGTGGACAAAATGTGATCGGAGCAACGATATCGAAAAGTCTCGACTTGCACTTGAATATGAGCGACTTAAAAACGTTACAAAGAGAGTCCTGGCCCAAACCCGAGCGGCAGCAGCGGAAAACCTTTACCAGAACTTGGAACAAATATCCTCACGATCGGCAGATAGAAGACAAGCTATTCAAGAAGTTCAAACGTCGTACAATAGTAAAGTGCCAGATATTTTTAAACTCACTGCGCAAAGGCGAAAAAATGCGATGGAAATAACGTCGCCAAAATACATCAAAGACTCCTACGGGCACTTACTAACAAACGAAAATGACATCTGTGATAGGTGGCTTGAATACTGTAAGGACCTGCTTAACAAACAGTTTCCACGTGATCGCGTCCCTGCAGCTGATCCATTCGAAGAAGAAGTTGCTGACTTTTCAACCGAAGAAATAAGTATAGCTATCGGAAAAATGAAACGCGGGAAAGCGGCGGGACCAGACAACATCCCATCAGAGTTTTGGTCGAAGATGGAATGTATCGGCAGTGAATGGCTGTCGAAACTCTTGAATAAAATAAAATGTGGACAAACTATGCCGAATCAATGGAGAAGTAGCTTTTTGGTTCCGTTATACAAAGGCAAATGCGACACGCGAGAATGCAACAACTACCGCTCAATCAAGCTGATGTCACACACGATGAAAATCGTTGAAAGAGTTTTAAACGAACGTCTTCGCAAAATCATAAAGCTCGACGATAGCCACACTGGATTCGTTGAAGGAAGATCGACGGTGGACGCAATCCAAAGCTTGCGAATATTAATGGAAAAACAACAGGATTCGTCAAAAGATCTGCACATGGTATTTATTGATCTAGAAAAAGCATTCAATCGTGTGCGTAGAGATCTCATATGGACCGCATTGAGATCTCAAAAGGTACCGGAAACGTATATACGAATGATACAAGACATGTATGGAAACGTCAAAACTGCTGTTAAATGTACCGTCGGACTTACGAGAGAATTTCCGGTAAATGTCTGAGTGCATCAAGGAAGCGTTCTTAGCCCTTTCCTCTTTAACGTGGTACTAGACTATCTTTTGAAAGATTGTATGCACGAAGCAAATGTAAAATCGATTCTCTTCGTCGACGACGCAGTTATTCTAAGCGATAATGTCGTAGATTTACAAAACGTCCTAAGTAAATGGAAAGACGGGCTAGAGAAAAACGGGTTTAAAATAAGTCGCTCAAAGACGGAACATTTGACCTGCCCATTTTCGGATCCACTGCGACCTATTCCAGATATAATGTTGGACGGAATAGTTCTTCCGAAAACCACTAGGTTCAAGTATTTAGGATCAATCGTTAACGTAGAAGCGAAATATGACGACGACGTTACTCTGTGCCGTAAGCGTGGGGTGGATGAAATGGCGAGAAAATTCGGGAATCTTCTGTGACCGAAAATTTCCACTTAAATTGAAGGGAAAACTTTACACCACGATGGTTCGGCCAGCTCTTACATATTGTTCGCAGTGCTGGACAATATACGAAGCGTTTAAAAATAAAATGACTGCAGCAGAGATGAAAATATTAAGGATGTCGACTGGAGTTACGAAACGCGACTGCATTAGATCTACGCACATTAGAGGAAGTCTACACATAAATAATTCGGTAATCGAACGACTTGAGTCGGATAGAATTAGCTGGTATTGCCACGTTCAAAGAAGATCTCCGGAAAATTCCGTTAAGAAGGCAATATCAACTACGATCGCTCCTACTAAAAGAAAACTAGGTAGGAAAAAGAATTCCTGGATTGCTCAGATGGCAAATGCACAACAACGCCTGGGGCTAACCGCCGAAGCGATACAGGACCGAGCAGTATGCAGACGCGTTCTACGATCTGCGACATTAGCCAACCCCATAAGCGGAGCAGTAGCGATGCAGTAAAAATGGGAAACTCGTTATGCATAAGTTCGTGTAGCGAGGAAAGGGCTAGTAAAAGGAAAAGAAGAAGCAAAGGCAGGACTTGATGTCAGCGAGGAAACAGTTCCGGTGTCTTGGTTAACTCATTTTGATTTTGTCTATCAAGGATCAAGCCTTATCATCAATAATATGTTAGTTCCAGCCGACAAGTGTTATTTGCGATTCAGTAGGCATCTTAGAAATACAGGACTTCTTTCCAAACTAACATGACAAAATGCTCCACATATTACATATTTTTTCTGACCGGATGAATGGTTTTTAAGTATTGTACGATTGGGGTAGGCTTTGAGCAGCGTCAGCCTGGCAATGCTCAGTGTTGTTATTATAACTACACATACAAATATGGTAAATTGTGCTGTTTCACTTCCTCGATACGCACTGAGAGTGTCTATAAGACTACCCGAATCAAGCCTTCTAATCAGAGATTCCAACGTTAACTCTGATGCAGTCAGGGGCTGTCGCACAATGCTCAAGACACTATGCAGTCTGTAAGACTGTGCTGGGTGCCAGAACACTGCGGTATTAAAGGAAATAAACAAGCGGACGAGCTTGTAAGAAAAGGAGGGCTACTCGACAATAGTGAGCTTGCCAACATCAAACCACCCCTTTGCTTAGTGAGGGACACTATCGAGGAAAAAATCACAAAGACTGCCAACGTAACATGGTCAAGTCTTGAAGAACACAGGGTATCCAAGGCTCTTTGGCCGCTTTTTGACGGCAAACGATCTAGGCCTAGGCAGTTAATAAAATTAAACAAGGATAAGCTTAGGACAGTAAAAGGAATGCTGACAGGACACTGTCTCCTGCGGCAACACGCAGAGACTCAAATTGCCAGATACAGATATCCGTAGATTCTGCAGTGATCTGCAAGCTGTTGAGGACATAACACACATACTGTGTGAATGCGAGGCATTTTTAGTGAAATACTTTTTCGAAAACCTAGAGGAAATAGACGGCACGAACTTCAAAGGCCTTTGCAGAGAAATTGGATGTTTCACCAATGCGATTGTTTAGGTTTTTGCCATTTAAAGATAAATTCAATTGGTTACACAAGGATCGCGATGGGCCCATTTTGGTACCTGGTGTCTGTGTGATGGCATATCCATCATACACCTATTTAACCTAACCTAACCTAAGGCTACATATGATATATCCAAATGTCACCTTCTGCATAAAGGAAGGCTTCAGAGGAGTTTGAATTCCAAAGAGGGGTTAGGCAGGGCTGTATGCTGTCCCCAATATGTTCTTGTTGGTGATGAGTGACAAGCCATGCAGCTTTGTCGACTGGAAATGGAAAAATTCAATGAACTCTGAAATTACACCCCAAACATCTGGACTACGCGGACGATGCATGCCTATTCTCTCATGGATTCATGGATCTCCATCAAATGACAACAAGTGTGGAGAGAGAAGCTAAAATCGTTGGGCCAAAGATCAATACGGCAACATCAAATATTATCACCCTTGGAAGTTCCTCATCTAACCAAGTAGAGATTTCTGGACAACCAGTCCAAATGGTAGCGAATTTTCTTGGGAGTATTGCGTCTACTGCTGGCTGGACCGAATTAGATATAATCAGCCGAATCGGGAAAGCAAAGGCTGCGTTCGGAATACTGTCCAAAATATGGACACACAACTCTATCAGCCTAAAGACCAAACTACGATTGTTCCGCTCCAATGTTAAATTCGTGCCTCTTTATTTGAGCAGCACTTGGAAAGTCACACTCGCTGTCACAAGAAAGCTGCAAACGTTCGTGAATAGATGTCTGCGCAACATCTTGAGGATTTTCTGGCTCTACCGTATCTCTAATGATGAACTCCATCATACGAAGAAGTAAGTGGCGGCGGATCGAGAGTATACGCTTCGTGAAGGTCACGAGTGCATTGAGAGTCAAGCGATGCAATAGAACCCTCTCGCACTTAGAGGCAGACGAGTGGGCCGACCTAGAAGTACTTGGCGAAGAACGGTTGGAGAGGAATCAGCACAACTGGGGAAGAGTTGGAGTGAGCTGAGATACATCGATCGTCGGTGCATAGGGCCTCACGGGTGGAACCTCACGGACATAATAGGTCCGCCTAAGTAAGTAAGTTACATCCTCGTTGTAGACACCGTGTATTAGTCTCACCCAACCGAACCTAAACTTCCAAAGCAATCAGCGCGATTCATTGGTAAGAGAATATAGCAAAAATATAATGTTCTGTCAGAAATGACTGAACATTGAATGACTGAGAAATAAGAGTTTCTGTTGGAAATACCAACCCACTTAGGCCTATTGGCCCATTGTGATGCCACGTGGATCTATAATCCTCTTACTAATGGAACCAATTTGAGCTTATGATGAAGCTTAAGAGACTATTTACGTCTATATTTTTGAGACCGTTTAGGTCGTTGTTTAAGAAAGCACCTAAGTGAAGTTTTCTTCTCTGGGAGGGAGCTGGACATGTACATGTAGGTGGAGGATTAGGATTGTCTCCTCCTCTTCCCTTCTACAGAAATCTTTTGTAAAGGCGCCAAGACTTCTTGTGTACGTGTCTATGAGGCAGTGTCCAGTGATGACACCTATTATGGCGCTGAGAGGTTTCCTATTTAGAAGGATCAGACACTTAGAGCGATTCCGATCCAGCTTTGGCCAGATCTGTTTGGTCTCTAGACATGTTTGTCCAACAGTCCGCCTAAGGTCTGTTCTTTTATTGCCATCCAGCTTAAATGTTAGTTTGCACGTAGAGATTGGTATATCTATGCTACCCTTTTCCGGTAGAATTTTTCCCTGGCATGTCTCTGTGACCCGGCACCCAACAAAGGTGAATGTTGAACTGCTCTGCCATCTCCATCTAAAACCGCTCGGCATTCAAGGGCGGTTTTAGAATATAATGAGACCGATTCCAGGGACTTGATGGTGGCCTAACTATCCGAAAAGATGCGGATATCACATTTTTCTGCAGCCAGAACAGAGCTTCTTTAATCGCCAAAATTTCTGCCTGGAACACGCTACAGTGATTTGGAAGACGGAAAGAGAGGCTCAGATTTAGCTTATCTGAGAAAACACCGCCACCAACTCCGCTATCGGTTTAAGATCCATCTGTGTAGAGATGAATTGACTTGCCATGAAAGCATCTTCCTTCCAGAAGGATCTAGAGGGGAAGCTTACATGGAAGTTTTTATCAAACCAAAGTTCAGCTATAGTGTAATCGATGTTCTCTGTGAGGATTCCTAACGTATTAAGAATGTTGGCGTGGCCAAATGAATTATTTGTCGCAGTCGCAGCTACCACTCGCTTCCAGGTATATCAGCAGTTCATGAACTACTAAGTTCCAGGGAAGGGGAGAGAGGACACTGCCTTGCGGCGTATCTCTTCTGACACATCTTTTAGCAGAAGTCTCACCCAGTTTGGAGTTGATTATCCTGCTTTTTAGCATTAGACCGATAAACTCCCCAAGTGAGTCGTCTACCTGCAGAGTTGACAGCGCAGTCGTGATTGCGGATGTGTTGACGTTGTTAAAAGCTCCTTCTTTGTTCAGGAAAGCAACCATTGTGTACTCTTTATATTGTAGGGATCGTTCGATGTAAGTGAGTCAGTGAATGCAGAGCCGTTTCCAGCGACTTTCCTTTACAGTAGGCATGTTGAGCCGTTGACAGAGGTATTGGATCAATTTTAGCTCGTATATGGATATCAATCAGTCGTTCTAGAGTTTTCAGAAGGAAAGATGATAGACTTATAGGTCTGAGATCCTTTGGGCAACATGAGAACATTTTCCGGCTTTGGGAATGAATACTACATTGATTTCTCCCCATGACAGTGGAATGTAGATAAGTTCTACACAGCTCCTCACACTAGAACAAGCAGAATAATATCTGAGGACCTCTGTAGCTCGGCAGGTATTATACCGTCCGGACCAGCAGACTTGTATAGTTTGAAGCTATGCGGCGCACAGAGCAGTTTGTCTCTTGTAATCAGACCATGAATTTTGGTCACGGTTGCAGTAGGCCTATTTGGGCTGCTACTGGCCGCGAGTTGGGAGCTACCTGGAAAGTGGGTGTCCAGAAGGTTGAGTAATTCATCACTTGAGGTTGTCCAAGAGCCATTGGTTTTTTTCAAACAGCTAGGCATCATAGGATTTTTCTCAGCCGCGATGCCTTAGAGGTTTCTCTGACTTTGTCACAGTCATTTTTGTATAATTTGAGGGATTCCTTGTATGACCCCCAGTCAGTTACTTTTCTTATTGAAAAGCTTTGTACAAGGGTTTCTGAGCAGTGCCAATGCTGATGTCCACCAATGTGGCTTTTTCTTGCCTCTAGGGTGAATATGAGGGCAGAAAGCAGCCATAGCCGGACTGAGGGCCAGCGCAAATTCCTTGATTTTCATCTCAAGATCATTGGTGTCATGCGGGGGACTTGATAGTTTAGAGAATAGCGTTTCTGACAGTATTCCCCTGTATTTTGGCCAATTAGTTTTCCGGTAGTTCCGGAATGCTGGTTGGCGGGGGGAGCATCACTCAGGCTAAATTGGATGTATCTGTTGTCTGAAAAGGAGTGTTCAGACAATACCATCCAGTTCGTTAGCCTCTGAGTGATGCTGTCGGAGACAAGAGTGATATCTAGCACTTCCTGTCGATTTCTAGTTATAAAAGTGGGCTCATTGCCAATGTTGCAAATAAAGAGGTTAGTACTTAAAATATAGTCAAAAAATCACTCACCTCTATCATTGATGTCGGTACTGCCCCATACCGTGTGATGTGCGTTATCGTCGCATCCGATGATGAGGCCAGTTTTTTGCCTTCCAGCTTCCAGTACCACCCTTTTTAGGTTATCACCAGGGAGAGGGTCCACATGGTCGTGGCCAAGGTAAGCCGATGCCAGCCAGTAGGAGCCTTTGGCAGTCTCTAGTCTGGCAACGGTTAAGTCGGGGTCGCTGAGGTTAGGAAGTTCAAATACATTAAGGCTACGTTTCACTAATATACACGTTCTGATCTTACCTTTGTTTCTTGTAAAGAGCGGGGCGTAGACGGGTGTCCTAAGTCCACGAACCACATCTTCGACAATCCATGGTTCCTGGATTAAGATAATGTCTTCTGAGTTTTTTGAAAGACACAGAATGAGTGCGGCCGAAGCCTTTTTTGAGGGATCTTCTTCCTCTGATTGTATAGGACCTCTTTTTACTTCGGCACCGGTTTCCATTTCCGACAGGGTGCCAGAAGAGGAGACCGACTAGTTGGTTTGATTGTCACCTCGGATAGATTGGAGTCGTCGCTATCCGGATAGATTAGTGACGTACAGCGGGTGAATTTCCGAGCATGAATCAACAGTAGCGTTATTTGGATATTCATTTTTTCAAGGCAAATCTGGGTACTAAAAAATGTATTACTGGCCTCTTGACACACGGGGTACTAAAATGGGTCTGACACTCTTGCCAGGAGCTTTAACGTTAAATGGCTTCAAATCGCATTAATTAGTATTTGGGAGCCTTTACCGATTGCATTTTCCTTAACCTCTCATCAATGCCCGTTCAAACAACCTTAAGTGCTGAAGATCAGCGGCATCGATATCAAGAACGCAATAGAAATGCCACAATCGGATTTCACTCGACTACGAGTGATCGCAGTAATGCACTGAAGAGTGCAGGTGCTCTGGAGAAAACAAAGAAGATCATCACAAGCGAGCTATTGGGGGAAAAGTTCCCGTCAGGCCCAGAAGACCCGAATCTGTGGAGATGGGCTAGGAAATTTAATCGCAGTGCCACGGTCCGTGCTGAGGACATGCAAAATTTCACTGGCACAAGAAAGAAGTATTCAACTTGGGTGATGATATTAAATAGTTTTTTCAACAAAGTAAGGATAGCAACATCTAAACAAAAGCCCAATCAGACTGGCTATGCTGATGGAATAGCCGTTGAGCTGTTCCGGACGGTGGGAGATGGTTTTGTGAAGGCCATACACCATAAATCATCGGACGAAAGCATGCCACACGAATGGCCGATTTACAGTGTTAACCTAATCGATCTTGAAGGATGCGAAAGTCTTCATATACTCTTCAAAATATCAAAGCATATGTCGCCCTTTTATGGTTTCGAATGTCGTTCCCTGAGCTACTGCTTTCTGGCATTCTTGTGGCTCGAATAGTGTAATAGCGGTATTTTTCGTATTTTCGAAGTGACAATATAAGAAAATCTTATTTGAAAATCTGTTCTGTGAAGAAAGTTTTTAGGCAAAACGGCGCACATGATAGCAACTAAGATGGTATCGAACGTCAAATGAGGATTGTGAAGATGTATTATACCTCAATGTCGTCCCTTATAAATACATACGTTTAAGGTTCCAGATATCTCGCTTACCTTACCGTAGCTTGTTGAGAATAAATCTCAGTCCATTGTCAAGTACAGCTACAAAGAGTTTTAATCTAAGACACTACAGGCCGGATATTCCTTTCCAATCAATATGAGAGTCTTCTTACCTTTCCCTAACAAGATTTGTCTTCCACAAGTTTCAATGGCTTAATACCATTAGAAGCCACCACTGTGAAGTCAAGAAAACGCTCTCAGAATTGATAAGCAGTTGACACTTTTAAAAAGGTCTTCATTGATCCAATAATTTCGTTTCGTAAACTTTTCAAAACTCACCCTCTCCTCCCTGTTTTTCACTTATCTTATCACTTTTAGCTTCCAAAGTCTACTCGTTTTTTATTTGGAGGTACACCCATGGAAATGGAATCTTATGCTGTAAACGTCACCTCCTGGAGTTTGGAAACTTACTGAGCAAAAAACAAAAAACAAAAAAGATAATTAATGAAAAATTTATGAAAATTTGAAATGTTTCTGGAGAAGAAATTTCGAAATCAGGTTGACAGAAATCCCCAGGTGGGAATACCTATGTTAATTCCATTGTCTTTAGCCACGGTTTTGGGGGTGAAAGTTTGTTGGTTTTGGATTTTTTTTTTGCTTTTTTTTAATAATGGTACAGCGGATAACGATTCATTTATCATGGAAATTTCGACGAAGCACGAGGGGTGTGATTAATTTTTGACAAGAATAAAAGTTGACAGGCATTTTGATGTTGCAAAACAACAATAAGTTTTGTGATTTACAATTCAACAGAGTCATCGTTCCGGTTGGGGATTGTGGACTTGGGTTAATGGTCTAAGAGAGGGGTTGGCATTCCTTTTTCTCTCTGACCAGGCATAAGGATTAATTAATCGCAGTAATGCTTAGTAATTTGATACTTTTAGTCTGTTGATTAAAATGAATTCCACAGCGAATAATGACCGAAATTTCATTTAATTTGATGTGTAATTGAAAACCGGACGAAAGGGTTAAATTGAATTAATGTGCTCGTGTTTGTGGGGATAATGGGTGGGTTTACGTCTGTATGCAGTTTGGAATATTTTTTTAAATCGATGTTAGGAGAGTTAAAAATTGATTAAAAGAAGCAGACATGGTGAAGTCTTAGGCTGTAGTCTTCCTGATGTTCGCGGCTTATCTCAAATCGGTTCTGAAGCTATGGGTGAAGATCCACCTACATACCCTTCCGAGATCAAATTCTTATCGAAATTAGTCCTAAGTACAGGGAATGTAAGCTTCATATTTCCGCTGACCACATCTTTTTAAACGGAAAATGGGTTTGATATGAATTTCCTTTGGCAGGGAAATTCATCAGTGTGTCCACAGGGAAGCCAGTCGTGTTGGGGTTAGCCTTCATGGAACTGAGACAGGTCGCGTTTTGAGGTCTGGTAAAAAATCATCGTATTTTCATGAATGCTTTGTTCCATCACGATGTAATTGATCGTATCATAGCCGTGTAGGTGGTCGAAAGGATCCTCCTCGGTCACAAGCCTCATCTTTTGTCGACAGCCAATTTACACTACTGGAAAGCCGACAGTGCCTTGGAGGTTCTCAACTTGACATGTTCGACTCAAGGAAGTTTGCTATTCAGGATGACACGCACATGTTAAGTCTCGTTAGAGAAACTGATGGTGCCACCCTTTACCACTAGATGACTCAAAAGACTCAGCTTCCTGGTTTTCAAGAACTAAGAAAACCTCAGCTTTAAGGGTATTGATCGACTTCCATTCCTCCAATTGCCGATTACGTATGTACATATATGACTACCAGCAATCATCTTTCGCAGTTGGCGGCAGTTAATCTAAACACCTTATCATCAACATTATTAATATACAAACAGTGGCAGGTGATTTGAAGTCATAAAAGGGGACAGCAGCGTGTTTAACCGTATTACTTAGCTCACTTACGGTTCCATTGGTTACGAGCCAGTTCTGATGATCTGGTTACCTTGGAAGTGAGTTTCGAGACTGAGAGTCTCTGCTTTCAACTCTGTATAGGCATCGTCAAATTTTCTGAAGCTCTCTTCGAAACTCGAATAGCCCTTCTAAAATGCAGGCCAAAATGTATGACGATAGATGACGACACCAAAGATAGCTTCTACGCGCTCTTGAACAAGACTCACGAGTAGTGCCCTAGCAATGACATTAAAATTGTCCTCGGCGATTTTAATGCAAACCTAGGAGAAGAGGGCATCTTTGGTAGTACTGCCGGAAAGTATAACTCCCATAATGGAATCGGGCTTATCGACTTTGAGGCGAAACATTGTCGTATATAGCAAGCTGTTCACACATCTCGATGTTGGAGATCTCCTAATCAATCAATCAGACTGACTACAATGCGATCGAAGCAAGGCGCTCCTCCAGTATTACGAGTATGAATGTCCGAACATTCCGAACCAACATCGACTCGGACCATTACCTTGTTGTCGCCGAGGTAAAGGTTCGGATATCCCAAATATCGCAAAGACAAACTGATATTGTGAGGAAGTTTGGCATCGGACGGCTACAATCGCAAGAGATTACCAAATCCCTTTCCGATCGAGTCTCCCTTAATCTCTTAAGAGGTGCTATGCCGCCGGCATCAAGTATCGAAGACCAGTGCTGATATGCTGGGTTTCACTCGGCCACCACTGTGAAACCCCTGGTGTGACGACGAGTGCCGGCAACCACGTGCAGCTAAGCCAGACTAGAGCTACTCCCGAGCTCTACGAGCAGAACAGAAGACACAAACACCAGCTTGTCAGAAGAAGGAAGTGCGCAGAAGCATTGGAAGTGCACAGTCTAGGAAATTGAGAGATGCTGCTCCAGGAATGCAATTCTTGTGTTTTACCATAAGGTATAAAAAGAACGACACGGACAGAAACCCCGAACCAAAGCCTGTAGAGACGAACAAGGAAACATAGGAGTAAAGTCGTAATCATTGCTGGGGATTTGGAAAGAGCATTTTTAAGGATTGTATAATGCCGATGACGAATAAAATACCGCTGTCAGACAGAATGAAACTTTCAACCTGGACCATGTAGGCCAACAATTCCATCCACCTGACCTGGACGAAATGAAGATAGATATAGCTAAGCTTAAGTCCGACAAAGCTGCTGGGAGTGCGCAGGCGACGACTTGGTAAGGAGCGTAAACCAACTTATCTGTAAAATATGGTCGGACGAAAGCATTCCCGACAAATGGAACCTCAGCATTGTTTTTTCAATCCGTAAGAAAACAAATTCCCGGAACTCTACTCGATATCGCATATAAAATGCAGTGTGCCGTATTGTGTGAACGCCCAAAACCCTTAGTAAATAGTCTGACCGGTCACCATCATTGTGGCTTTAGGTCAGAAAATCCATCATCGGCCAAATATTCACACTACGGCAGATCTTGGAAAAAACTATGAGCACCATCTATCCGTAAAGGTCGAGTATGACAGTATCTATAGAGGTCATCTTTATAGATGCTGTCATACTAGACCTTATATAGGGCAATGCCTAGATTAGGCATCCCTGCCAAATTCGTCCGTAAAGAATTCACCGAGACCTTTGATGTCAAAAAAAGGCGATTCGCTGTCATGCGATTTCTTTAACATCATTCTTGAAAGAATAGCGCAACCTTACAAGAGGCATAATCTTTCAAGAGTCCGTCCAATTGCTCGCATGTGACAATGATATTTACATAATCGGAAGAAAGCAGCGTGATGTCAGTGGCGCTTTGAGGTACAACGACGAACTGTACGGGCTGTACAGCGACATAGACAATGCTCCGGTCAAAAAAGTCTTCGAATCCGTCTCAGGAGTGGCAGCGTAGTAGAGGAAGGCCGCAACTCAAATGGCGCACGACTTATATTTGGGAGCGATACCCAAATTAAAAAAAACAACTTGTTCTTTTAAACGTTGAAACTTTATTGACAAAAAGGAACCCGTGTGTCTGAATTATATTGGTATTTATACACATTTTATGCTGACTGTTCTTACAAAAACGTGTGAAGGAAAATGAATTTTGATACTAGATACATTATTGTGAGACAAAATGCAATATGAGCCAAACAAAAATTAGATAAGCAAAATAAGTATTATGCGAACAGTTTAACCGTGTGAAAGGAAATGAATTTTGATACTAGATACATTGTTGCAAATAATAAATAAACAAAATAAGTATTATGCGAGCAGTTTGTTGATATGTGACTCTTGGTTGGGTTGTACGGGTATGTAACTCCTCCCCTCTTAGTGGAGCGACTGCCACAGGAAATGTTTCCTAGTAGGAGCGACTGGCGTAGCATCGTTTATTCTTGAATCTGCAGAATCTCGATTGCTGATAGTAGTTGTGTCGGTGTTAACAGTTTCCTTGTTGTATGATATACGAGTACGATTTACATGGATGATTAAAATTAGTATCACCGTAAATAGGATGAAGACGATTAACCATGATAAGTTGAAAGTTCGGATTGATTTGCTAGAAAATGTTGCTATTTCCTCTTGAATTTGAATCTGATGTGTATGAAGCTTCTCCAGGGATAAGTGATTTAAGGTTAAAGATGAATTGATGAAATTCTGTGTAGGTGGATGTATAATAATACCGTCCCAGAAAGTATTGGATCTGGAATCATAGGTTAAATTATTTATTTCAATACAACAATTAAAATAGTGAATGAGATTAGTTCCGTAAAGCTGGTAATGCTCTATTCCACAGGTGGTTCGCATTTTGATGTTATGAACGTTGATCGTTAGAATGTAGTTGGGTTCCGGTTGATACACTGTTGAAATTTCGGTTTCATTTTGCATGTCACAGATGGCTGGCTGATTCTTTATAATGTTAGGAATACAATTCGGATGATTTAAGGGTTGCTTTTCAGATCGTCTTTTACAGTAATAGACACTTGCGGACAATGGACATATGTTGTCGAAATATGATGTATTATTTTCATTAATAGCCAAATAAGAATGAGTTCGGACCGTTAGTGTTTTGTTAATAGGGAGAGGGATTAAATGGAAAAAGGAATATGTTTGGTTAGAAATTACTGGTATACCGATGCTAAATATTATCTTGGATTCATTATAATATGCTTGTAAAGTGAGAAAATCGTAAACCTGCTGATTGGAGGTGGGTTCAATTGATTCAGAACGCAAATAGTCCTTAATTTCATCTATTTCTTTATGGTTTAATACCTGTTTTGAAATAATGTTTAATCGAGCTAGTGTGATAGCTTCAGCAATATTGTTTAAGTGATTATAAAGTAAGTCAATGTTAAAGATAATTTTATTGATATATTGTAGGTGCTTAACTGATACCTCATCTGATCTTATTGTATTGCCGATTTTTTCATTGTAATAGTTAAGAAATTTTTCTATGGTTTCTTGCTGTTTATTTATATGAAGAGTTATGTTATTGAACCTCTCTATCATTTGATTATTTATGCTTATTTGTTTAGCAGATTTTATTTTCAAAACCTCTTGAATATTCTCTATTGCTTCTAATTCATTGTTTATTGCAAGGGCGTCATTGGCGTCCATATTGCCAGTGATGGTTTTTATAAGTGTACCTACTCCATTAATTATACCCCTTTTTATTCTATTATTTGGTAAAAGGCTTAAGAATTTTTGTTCTAGTTCTTGAAATTTTAGTTTAGCAATAGCTGTCATTTCAGTATTTGTGTCGTCTTTTTCTAATGTGGTCAAGGAATTTTTGATTTTGTCAATACTAATTTGGTAGTTTAGGAGATCGACTATATGTATCATCCGCTTTTCATGTTCGATTATCCGTGCTTGTCCGATTAGTAATGGCAGTATTCCGTGATTATTAGTCAGATTGTGAATTTCTATGTTATGTCCGTCAACTGTCAGAATTGTCAGTAGTGACCTGGAATTTTCGGTTTTTCTTTATTCTACTTTTATGTAATTTTTTATTATCTTTTGTTAAAATGGTTATTTTCTTATTATTTTTAATTCTATGCTTAGTGAATCTAGGAGTCAATTTGTTCCTCCTACATTCTTTCCTAAATATAATGTCTCCTTCTGTCAATTTTGTGGGGGGTTCCCTATTTTTGTTTAACTTGTCTATATTCCTATCTCTTTTCTTCTCTAAATAACTAATAATGGATTGAAATAAATTCTCTTGAAAAGCATTAAGTTTCTGAAGGTAATCGTGGGTATTATTGAATTTAAGATCTTTAGTAAATTTATATGGTCTGCCATAAAATAATTCGAAAGGTGTGTACTTGGTAGATGAGTGAATAGCATTATTGTATGTTGTAATTGTTTCGTTGAGAATATCTTCATGGTCTTTGTCTTTGTATTTGTCGTAAATAATTCTGTAAATTTCTGTTAAAGTGGAATGCATGCGTTCCACCGGAGAATTACTTGTTGTCTGTTGAAATGATGTTGTGTGTAAGTAAATGTCAAACTGTTTGCAAAAATCTTTAAAAAGATTTGCAGTGAATTCTGATCCTTGATCAGTAATCAGTTTCCCAGGAATCCCATGTAGACTTATGAAATGCTTTATTGATTTGACTATGTTAAGACTATTTCGAATGGGTAGGGTATAGGCGGCCGCAAATTTGGAGAATTTATCTATTATTGTTAAGATGTGTTTTCCATTGATGGTGTAAACATCAACATGTATAATATCTAGCGGTTTAATGGGTATTTCAGGTTTTTCATACATCAATTTAGGTGGGTTCCTGTCATATTTTAACGTTTGACATTTCCCACAGTTATTTATGGTTTGTGTAACTTTGCTAGACATAAAGGGAAAATAGTATTTCCTCTTTAAGTGAAGCAAAGTTTCATTAATGCCTCTGTGGTTCGAATTAATGTGGTAATCATAAATTAGTTGGTCTTGTTGGTCATTTTCAGTTATGTCTGTCAATATTTCTGTGCAACGTAATAATTTGAAAGTTTTACTCTGAGAAAAGTATTTTGAATAGACGTTCTGAACAGTCCTGAAAGTATTGTCGTCAGTAAATATTGCCGTGAGTTTATTAGGTGGTAGATGATTTTTGAATATTTGTATAATTTCTTCTTCGGAAAATGCTGTTCTTTGGATAGTGCGCCTTTGTTTATTTTTAAACACTATTTTAAGAGAATTTGTTGGTGGTCCACTTGAAATTTCCAGAATCATTTGCAGGTTAAATTCATTTAACGATTTTTCTGCAATCGGAATTCCGTCATCAAGATTTTCATCTGCGGAATGAATTGTAGAGCTACTTGTTTCGTTGGCATTAAGTTCGACTTTGTCGCTGATTTTAATGCGACTGAGTGCATCAGCATTTGTATTCGCCTTACCTTTTTTGTACACGATTTCGTAGTTGTACTCCTCTAATTTAAGCCTCCAACGAACCAACTTTGAGTTAGGTTCTTTTAAGCTCATTAACCATTGGAGAGGTTTGTGATCGGTAAGTATTTTGAATTTGTTGCCGAACAGGTAGGGCCGAAAATATTTCGTTGCCCAAACTATCGCCAAAAGCTCCTTTTCAATCGTGGAGTAATTAATTTCTGTTGTGGTAAGTGTTCTGCTTGCAAAACAAATAGGTCTATCACTACCGATAGGTCCTTGCGATAGTACCGCACCTATCGCGAAATTACTGGCGTCAGTTGTTAATACGAATGGTTTTGAGAAGTCGGGATACTGCAATATAGGATCATTTGTTAAAATATCCTTACACATTTCGAAACATTGTACATACTTTTCGTCTAATTTGATTTCAACTCCTTTTTTCAAGCATGCCGTTAAGGGCTTGGTAAGTTTCGCAAAATCTTTTATAAATTTGCGGTAATAACCAATTAATCCTAAAAAGGATTTAATTTCTTTTGGAGTTTTTGGAACGGGGAATTCTTTTATTGCCCTGATCTTATCAGGATTTGGTTTAACTCCGTCTGGGGTGATGATGTGTCCCAGAAATGCGGTTTCCTTACGGAGGAACTCGGATTTATCTAACTGTACTTTAAGGTTTGCCTGCTTTAATCGTCCAAAAACTTTTTTGAGATTTTCTATGTGTTCTTGAAGGGAAGTGGAGAACACAACGATGTCATCAATATACACAAGGCAAATTTTGCCGACCAAATCGCTGAGGACGTTGTCCATTACCCTCTGGAATGTGGAGGGTGCGTTTTTTTAGCCCAAAGGGCATTCTTATGAACTCATAATGGCCATTTTCTACCGTGAAGGCAGTTTTAGGTATATCTTGAGTATGCATTTCGATTTGGTGAAAGCCATTCGCCAAATCTAGAGTTGAAAAGTAGAGGCATTTGCCCAATTTATCCAGTATCTCGTTTATATTTGGAAGAGGATATTTATCATTTATAGTTTTTTCGTTTAACTTGCGATAGTCGATGACTAATCGCCATTTTTGTGTGCCAGAGTTATCCATCTTCTTGGGCACTATCCATATAGGTGAACTCCAGGGGGAGTAACTAGGTCGAATAATTCCCTGGGCCAGCATGTCTTTTACTTGTTGTTGGACCTCATTTTTGTGAACATAAGGGAATCTGTATGATTTTGTGTATATAGGTATGTCGTCCGAAGTTTTAATTTGATGTTTAATGGCATTAGTGAAGGTAAGAGTTTGGCCTTTCTTGTGAAATATATCTTCATAGTTCCTACATAAATTAATTATTAACTTTCGTTCCTCGGAATTAAGATGTTCTAGCCGTAATAAATCAGTAATGTTATTGGCAACTGGGTCTTCTAAGTTGTTTCCGTATGTCTTGTCAAAGTTATTTAATTCACAAATTTCAAAATTTAAGAGTGTGTTTACTTTTAGGGGGTGTTCTATAAGGATTGTTTGGTTACTACTTGACTTATTGCTTACTTCAACTAGGCTGTACCAGTTATTGGCATTGTAGATTCCTTCTGAAACAAAAACTCCGGGTTTGATTTCAATACTTCTGATAAAAATGTCACCATTGCGAATATCTACAGGTAGCCATAATAATGCGTTAGAATAGGGGGGAATACTATATTTCTTGGACATGAGATTAGGTTTGAAAAGCAAGGGAATTTTAGTAAACGGGGTAATAAGTGTTTTAGTTTCTAGATCGACTTTAGCTTTGAGGGAACTCAATGTGTCTAGACCTAATAATCCGTCAAAGTATCCATGGAATTTGAATACTAGGAATCTCATTTCTCCGGGACAATTAAATTCGAAAAAATTGGGTAAACATACTTGTTTATCAATTTTATGTTGGTTAAGAATAGTTTTTATGATTACAGGTGGGACAATTTCTTGATCTTGAGGAAGAATGTGTTCAGGGTTTATAAAAGAGGATGAAGCCCCTGTATCTATTAGGAATTTCAAGGGTCTTCCGAAAGGTGATGAGATATGAATATAGGGTAAAGAGTGTCCATGTTTGTTAATATCTATGTATTTAATGCATTGCCCGAGGCTGAGTTCTGAAAATTTAAATCTTGTTCTGTTCCTGTGGACTCGGTTTCAGGTGGATTTTGGAAAAAAACAAATTCATCCAGATTTGGATAGTAACTATTTCCGTCCGTAGTTGTTTCTTCTGATGGAGGATGGGGATTTTCTTGTGTAGAATGCATAATGTTGTCAGTTACTGGTTCTAACGTCTGCTCGTTTATATTATGTACTTCCTTAATAGTGTAGTGTGACGGTCTGAAGTTATTATTTTGAGGCTGCCCATTAAAATGTTGACGAGGAGTGGATGGTTGTTTGAGACGACTTTGTGCAGAAAGGGTGTCCATAGGTTCTGGTGGAGGTACCTTTGGTATCGGTCGGGGTATGAAAGGCGTTTTGTATGCAATATTTGGGAAATTTAGGTTAGTGTTCGGTTGCAAGGGAAATCGAAAAGATTGTGCGGGATACATATTTTGTAGCTGTTGTGGATTGAATTTAGCTTGTTGTTGGTTAATGTTAGGAATTTGGGGGAATTTAAACTGAGGCTGTGGATGTCTGTGTTCTATCTTAATTAAAGGTTTAGAAAGAGATTGCTTTGTTTCTGTTCGGCCGTAATATGTATTTTGTTCTTTGATACAAAATGAAAAGGCCTCTGCCAGGGTTGTTGGTTTCATTGCTCGAACAGTAGGTCCCAAGGGGTCTCTTAATCCAATCATGAATACGTTTAGACACATTTCCTCATACAATTCTCGTTTTGCTTTTACGACTTTAGAATCTGTGGAGTGGATCTGCACATGATTATTCATGGCGGATAGCACTTCTATTACTTCGCTGTAAAACTGTTCTATTGTTTTATGATTTTGCCTCAACCCATGCAAATCTCTTATTAGAGAGGTTTCGTTACGCTTGTCGGCGTAGTGCATTATGAGGTTCGATTTTATACTGTCCCAGTTCAGCGGGGTACCATATATATTAAGAACCTCATTTGCAGGTCCCTCTATTTTGTTGCGTATAGCACGGAGCAGAAGTTTACCATAACTAGTTCCATCTGCAGATCTAATTAGAGAAAGAATTTCCTCTACGTTCGTTAAAAACTCATAGAGGAGCCTGGGATTGCCATCGAATTTTGGCAAATCCTTTATAGCATCCGGAATACGAAGAGAGTTAAACAAATCTGCCATATTTAATTGACTATTATTTGTGGTCATATTGGAGAGATTAATAACACTGTCTTCTGAATTTGAAAAATTTAAGATAAGATGATCACTTAAGCTAGTACTAAAATTATCTTTACTATCTTCTACCTCGTTATTAAAACTATTAAGGCTATAGGGATTACTTCTTGTCTTAACCTTATTGTTAATATTTGGCATTGAATATACAGTATTTCAATAATAAAGGTCGGTTAGTATGTAAGGGATGGGTTATTATGAGAACTCGACTTACAGTACTATTAATGATGTTTCCTTCATTGGTCCTTTGAACTTTCGAGGTTGAGACCTCTCGAATTGATTGTTGATTGCGATAATCCTTCGCTGATCCAATATTCCGTTGAATCACTTCACTTTTCACACAATTCAAAACGAGTTCTTTTACATTCACGAGTACGTCACTACTATCGATTAACCGTCGATATTGAAACTTATTACTGATAAACCATCAAAACAGATTCACAACGTACTGGATGTACTTTTATCCTACCGACTGCGCCACTTATATTTGGGAGCGATACCCAAATTAAAAAAAACAACTTGTTCTTTTAAACGTTGAAACTTTATTGACAAAAAGGAACCCGTGTGTCTGAATTATATTGGTATTTATACACATTTTATGCTGACTGTTCTTACAAAAACGTGTGAAGGAAAATGAATTTTGATACTAGATACATTATTGTGAGACAAAATGCAATATGAGCCAAACAAAAATTAGATAAGCAAAATAAGTATTATGCGAACAGTTTAACCGTGTGAAAGGAAATGAATTTTGATACTAGATACATTGTTGCAAATAATAAATAAACAAAATAAGTATTATGCGAGCAGTTTGTTGATATGTGACTCTTGGTTGGGTTGTACGGGTATGTAACTCACGCAAATAGAAGAGGACCTCTGCCAACTTAACTTAAGAGGCTGAAGGTAGCTAGCTAAAGATCGAGTTGGCTGGAGACGCTTGGTGGTTGAGGCTCAGGTCCAACGCGGATTGTAGTGCCACCTTCAGTAAGTAAGTAAGAGTATCTGGCCAATGGTGAATTTACCAGACCTGAGTCGCACTCTATATGGAGTTGTCAGCAAGGATCTTTTATGCGATATTTAGCAGGGTTACACCTTTACAGTTGGTGCAGTTCATTTTCTTTCTTCAGGATCAAACCGTACCAGATCCTGCGCCCTAGTGCTCATCAGAGCATGCTACCCCCTTTTACAGGGCCCGGAAAATAAATTATCTTTATCGGTTATCAGATTAAATGGTGCGTACTGCCTTAGAATGGTATGAGCATCATCCTCGCCTAGGAACTTTTTCGACTTCGCGTCATGCAAACTCCATCTTCTTCCAACGAAGTGGTTTTTGCTGGGTTCTCTCCCCTACTGAGAGTCAATACAAGTTCTAATTTCAGCCCTCGCTCACAATCGCAGTGTTTCACAAAACGTCTCGTGCTTAGCTGCAATTGTCCAGCATTCGCCGTCAAACCATGGCATACTTATTTTTGGGCGTCTCTGAGGGCTTTCTAGCAGCATAGCCACTCGAGTTAAGCACTTAATATGTTGATGATGCGAGATTATGAGAGAGGTTGAAGGAAAGGCTTTGACACTGTCTTGCTATTATAATTATCCGACGTAAAAACCTTCTCATAATATGTTCCTGCCCTTGGTATCCGAACTCGGACCAAATCAATGTGTCATGTGCCTTAATGGTCTTAGGATGTGGAAAATGGTATGCTTTATTGATCAGTATAAGCGCCTATTGCTCAAGGTATCCATCCCTTTGTAGTAATTACACAATCTTTTATAAAATTGTTCTTTTTCTACTGGCTTGAGAGTTTCGTAAAATTTTGTCAAATATCATGTGAAGACGTCACATAATACCGCATAAACTAAAGTCATCATTTCACAAGAAAGGTTTCAATGAGACTGCTTCCAACCTTTAACGGAGCAGCGAGCGTTTTCCATCACCATTCTGGACAATCTAACGAGTATGGTAAGTATGGTAGGGACCTGTATACATCTCGTCATATTCGCCCTTCGTCATAATCGATAAAGGGAGAGTGGGTATCGATCAATTGCGGACTAACTCGGCCTAAGACCAACTGATGAAGATAATCAGATCATTCGCAAATAGTTTCAGGACTTCACACAAAACGGCTGTCTTCATGCTACAGTTCCATTTATCAGGCACCAAGCTATTTTTGTTGCTTAATAAATAAATTAGCTAATGGATTTGGTTACTGGAGAGGCTTGTTGATTAATTCTTAGATTTCCACCGGACTGTGGTTGCTTCCATAGTTATAGTGGTGTTTTAGACGTCATTCTCTTACCTTCAGGGGCTATAGTGCTACTTAAAAGTCGGTTTATTTAGAGGTTTCGAAAATCCCAAAAGCTACCCTTTCTTTAGAATTTAAAGAAAAAAAAGCCAAAGTGTCCAATTTCATTTACAATAGATCCTTGCTGTACAATTATGTGCTCTAAGGTTACCACCTAATGAATTGGCAACCTCTATAGTAACCCTTCAACCAACCCTTTTGGGAAGTCCCATCATAAATAATATATGCTAAGCACAAGACCAACTCAAAATTTCAACCGGAATTCATACAAAATATCTCGTAGGCGTAAAAGATACTTACTAAGCAGCAGCAAAAATACGGTTCACTACATAACTCAGCAACTACATCACTAGACTCTGGGTATAAATCGCCTAGGACACATTAAATCGTCCTCCATCCCTCTCCCAGTAGTCGAATTTACTGGAAATTTCTTCAAATAAATTGTGTACATAATGGAATCCTTAAATCCTAGTTACACTGTCCAACTGAAGTCCACACAAAATTATACGAGTACCACTCACACATATGTATTCCCACACACACAGTTAAAGTAAACAATTGGACTGGGTCCTACTTCAAAATTGAGGCAGGACAAGGGTCGAACGTCGACCATAAGACTTCATGCCCCAGAAGAAGATTTCGAGAAAAAAAAAAAGGTTTTATCATACATTCTACCCTCTTCGAAGATTTATTGTTCTTCACTCTCTGTTTCCGGCCTTCGTCTTATTTTTGCGCTTTAATTTCCCTCGTATCCCTCTCTCTGTGTCGTGGAAAATTGTTGATTTCCTCTTTAAGTGCTAGTGGTCGAGAGGGGACTTCAAAATGAGATAAGACGGTCAACGGTCCAAAGGCAAATGAAAACTTTTCTTCACCTTTGCACCTTCCTACCTTCACCCATAGGTCACGACGTAAAGGAAATGGAAGAGCTATTCCTGGCCAACAAATCTGTGGGTAATGCACAGAACTCTGTCTAAGCTGTAATTCTAACACACACTTGCACAAAAAAAAAAAAAAAAAAAGATTCCTTCAAGAAGTGGGAATCTCCAAGCGGGGCCTCTTCCAAGTGGAAGCTTAAATTTTGTTTTAAATTTTTCATGAGAACTGGGCAGACCGACATTCCGGATGGGTGAAGAATGGTGAAGAACGCTGGTGAACGGAGGAAGCCTGCTATCTGTGTCTGAAAAGATGAAAAAGCTACCAGTATTACAGCAGCGGTGGCGTTGAACACGAAGAGAAAGTATTGACAGTCATTTCTTTCAGACTTCAAAAGAGACTTTTCAAAACGAAAATGAAGATACTTAGTGTCCTTGGGTACCACCACCCTTTAAAGGTTGTCTGATAGATGACTTCCTTTCCTTTAGAATTGCACCACATTTTAGTTTCTACTATAGTTCTGTGCTATAGTTCACTCCATTAGCAGTGTCCTTTGTTCGAAATAGAAAGACTAGGGCCGTCATTCAAGTTGATATTCTTTGAGTCTTCCGTTTGTTGCTGGTGCAATGACACTCGAATGTCTAAACTCAGCAGGGAAAGCCTATATATACAAAGCAACAATTACCCTTCGAATGGGATGATTATTCTACCCGTACACAGAAGATGCCTTCAGTCTCTGTTAGTTTACATTTGAAATACATAGTTCGCTGGACTACTGTGGTTACTAACGTAGAATGGCAATTTGAGTTTTTGTGGCAAAAGATACGCGCACGCAGCAAAGACAAACAATTATGATGACGAGGGAATTCAGGAAGCAATGCCATATTTCTGGGCGCACACAAAAAACACTGAACGCTTGAAAAAGTCATCCTTGTCATCGTCGAGGCCATTCGACCAGTCGCGAGTTGAGTTGAGTAGCATCTATGAATAGAGTTCTCTAATGGATGATGAAGAAGAAGAAAATGTTTTATACCCAACTACTTGGGTAATTACTTTACGGTATAGTGCCGCCACCACAATGTAATGATAGGAAGGAGTGTTTTCTTTTTCCACCCGTATCCCCGAAGTATCGTCAGGATCATTGTAATGGAGGAAACAATAATAATAATTTGAAACGACCGTCTAAATACACCGGCACAGAGTCGTTTTGACAGATTTATTATGAACAGTTTCCATTAATCCGAAAGGCTTCCTTGACGTAGGAAGAGACACTTAAAGAGATTTCGCACCAACGAAAACGCTTATAACTTCTTTGTTGTAACCGTGATATGTACTTATCTCATTGACATATGAACCTCAAACGCTTATTAATGAAAATGCATCCGTTTATGGGTTAATTGGGGTGTTGTTTCACCCAGATACGCTTATTAATTAGCTCAGGACAGCAGCAAGTGTGTATGTCAATTTTAATTAGTGTTAATTGTAAGAGAGACGGATACAAATGTCATGGATACAGCTGTCAACGTTCTGTTGGTGCACTTACCATCAAATTAGCACTAAGCCTGTGAAGCCACTTGAATATTTATGAATGACCCTATTTCAATTTGATGTCAATTAAAAAGTGGATGATATCCTATGAAAATTTAGTTAAATGGACAATTGTTGATAGGAGTGATATACTCGTAAGTAAGGCCGGACATACGAGTATGTTCAGATGTTGCGCGGAGTACTCGTTTGTTTTTCAACTTATTTTGTTAAACGTAGTGGAGGGGTAGTATTTAGGGTAATATCCAGTCGTTGAGGATCAGATCCACCACGGATAGTTTAAGTTAGACAGATTCCGAGCTGAATCAGGCCTATAGCTAACATGTCTCTCCAACTTGTGCGGTTTTGGTCATCTGTCTGCAATTGCACATTTTATGTTGGCAGAGGTTATCTTTCATTTGTATGCGCCATCTCAGATGACGCAGTGTTGTTCCTTTGGATTGGAGTCGATAACTTGGTCTAGTCATAAGCTGGACTACCCGAGCTTTTCTGGCTAGATCGCTGTATAGTCCTTACAGCTCGCTATTGAATCATCTCCCAAATTCTGCCCCAACAATTTCAAAAAAAAAAAAACTTTCTCTCAATCAACCTGAGAGAATTTGTACTCGCTTTCGTCAGCACGACTGGGATGATATATTCGTATCCTGATATATCCTGTATATAGTCTTTTTGGTTGCTCGAGAGAGGGCCTTAGCTACTTAATTGGCCAAAAAAGCAACGATCAACAAGAGTGTTTCTTCGCACGATTTCCACGCTCGTATCTTTGTCGGAGTTGGTAGTGGCGCCGAGGTAGACAAAGTCCATTACTACCTCAAAGTTGTAGCTACCTGATGTGACATTTTGTCCCAGGCATCGATTTTTTGTATCTATCTTTTTTGACGGCAAATACTTGTTTTTTCTTGTTTAAGTCCTTTTCTGACATCGAAAGTCTTGATTTTGTCATTACCGACTTTAATGGAGCAGCGTGCATTCTCTGCCGTCATCCTGCATAGTCGTAGGAGCTTGAAGGGGGTGCTAAAACGAAAACAATTTTTTTTTCAATTCACTTCATTTATTCCAAGCAATGAGCACATAATTAACAATATATAAATAAACTTAAAGATATTACATCAATTTACATTGAGGAATATAGGATACATCCTTTAGTTAAAAAACTAGTGACAGATGCATAAATTCAATTTAAAGAAATTTATAACTTAAGATAAATGCAATTTTTGTGGCGTGATTAAGATTATATAAGTTGATAACATTATACTTGTAAATTTAGTGCATTAGATAAAAAAGCAGAATCTTTCTTAAGTAAAAGCTACGCTATATAATTAATTTTATTAAGTTGTTTATTTCATTGAAGTCAAACCTAAATAGCCGCTTTTTAATTTATCTGTTGAATGAAAAGATTTTTTGTATGCTTCGAAGTTAAAAAGTTAACCTGTTAAACAGTCTGTGTGCTACTGAAGTGTAAAAATGTAAAAAGCAATGAGTATTGTGAGGTGGAATATTAGCAAGACATTGTTCAGTGCTGCGAAGTCCATTGGTAGTTAAATTCTGATTTAACAAGTTTCCACTTCTTAAATAAAATATTTTTAAAACTTTGTAAAAATAATGATGTTTCAGTGGAAGTATCTTGATTTAAAGAACAAACAAAGACTATGTTCACGGCGTTGTTTTTTCCATATTAATCTTAGTATATGTTTGTGGGATACGATTAGGGGTTGTAAACTATTGCTGTAAGTACGAGCCCATATTGCAATTTAGATTGTACCAAATTATAATAAATTGTTTTTAAAAGTTTCTGGGAGCATAGTTTCCTTAGGTGACACATAATATATGTTGCTTTTAGAAGATATATTTTTAGTAAGGAAGTGTGTATACTCCAATTCATTTTGTTATCAATAGTTAAACCCAGATCTTTAAAAACATTAATATTTTCAATAGAAAAGCATTTTGAAGAGCATGTCAGGCTTTTTGAATTTAAGTTTATTTGACCGCTATTTGCAACATAATTACTAATGCTAAAACACATTTTCTTACAATCAAAACTATGAAAGATATATTTAAGAGAGTGTCTAGTGATGGTAAGTTAAAAACCATGATTTTAGTTTTATCACTAATGAATAGCTTGTGCATACCGAACCAATGCTTTAGTATTTCCAAATCATGGTTGATATCAGCAATCAAATCCAGAACGAATACATTTGAATATACGCACCCGATATCATCCGCAAAACCAGTTTGATTACACTTTAATTCTTGATTAAAGATAGAATTTATAAAGATTATAAGTAATAGAGGACCAAGAACGGAGCCCTGTGGAACTTCGATCCGAACGTCTCGACTTTCACTGAATGAATTCCCAATCTAAACCATTTGTTTCCTATCTTTGTGATATGAAGCGAACCAATTAAGAATAAAGCCCTTGAGACCAGACTTTTCCAATTTAACCAATAGGACATCGTGGTCTACAGTATCAAAGGCTTTAGTGATATGTATAAAAAGAGCAGCAGTGTTTCTTTTGCAATTTAAACTATCATGCACCTGACCACAGAAATTAAAAAGTGCATCTTCTGTTGATTTGCCAGCTCTAAATCCATATTGGTTAGTGCTAAAGAATAATTGTTTTTTTTCCAGAAATGCGACAACTCTGCTCTTTATCACCTTCTCAAAAATTTTGAAGAAGACCGTAAGAAGAGAGATCGGCCTATAGTTAATCGGCTTTGCCTGGAAAAATAGAACAATATACGCTTTTGTTGAAAATGTGTGCTAAGACATCAACAACACTAAGACAGATTTTCTTCAGAAAAGCATTTAAATAACTATTCAAGGTAGCAGAATTCGAGTCGTCCAGCAACATTATACTTCTATACTATAACTCAAAAGAAGAAATTGGTTCATAGAAACAACTATTTTGTTGACTACTTTCTCTATTATGACAGTCTTCCGAACACAAGATGCTGTATCATAACCCGCATCAGAAATATTCAATATTCAATTCAATTTATTGCAATAAACAAGTTGTGCATTAAGACAATGTCTCTTATAGTACTAAGTGATAATATTTAGTTACAAAATGATAAGTAATAGTAATTATAATGATAATAATAAAATAAAAATAGAGAGGAAATAAAATAGTTGAGAAATTGGAGAAAGACCGAGGTAGAGTTGATAGTAAAGAGATGCATTGAGAAGAAAAGTACACATACAAGGCAGTTTTGAAGCTAGCAGTATTTGACAAGCACTTTATATGAGACGGTAAGTTATTCCATAGTCTAATAGCATAAATGAAAAATAATCGCGATGAATTGAGGTATTTGCAACGCTGAGTGCTAATGTGGAAAGTTCTTTTGGAAAGGGAAAATTCCAGTTTGGAGTAAAGGTAAGGAGGTTGCTTTGTGTTTATAATTTAATGTAGAAATATGCAATTTCTGAAATCAAGGTACTTTCTCAATGTACAGTCAAGAAACCGGCATGAGAATTCCGAGATTCTATCGTATCGTTGCCTGGCATAAACATACCGAACAACATCATTATAAGCAACCTGGAGCTTGCGAAAAGATAGTGAGTCAAGGTCACTGTAGACAGCTGCAGCATATGAAATAATGGGTATTATGAGGGTGAGCACAAGTCTTCGGCGAGTATTCCAGGGGGTATTGTTGGCTCAAATCCAATGTTTACGCAAACATCCGTACACGCGACCAACAACGATGTTAACGTGGTTATAGCCAGAAAACTTTCGGTTTATGGTGAAACCAAGACTTGTAGCCACCTCAACTAACCTAATCTTAGTACCGGCTAAGCAAACATCAAAAACTAGACTTAGCTCAAAAGACTTGTTTGATATTGGAAGTACTTGGCATTTTTTTGGGTTCAAAGCTAGTCCATTTTTAGTTGCCCATTCAACAATAGAAGCAAGATCCTCATTTAGTAGTGACACTAGTTCACCTATTTTATTAACCGGATGAGATAGGTAAAGTTGTACATCGTCTGCATAGAAATGAATAAGCGCGTGCTTACAAATTGATGCTAAGTCATTTATGTACATACAGAACAAAATTGGGCCCAATATTGATCCCTGCGGAACCCCTTGAGAAACTGACCGGAGACCTGAGCGATTGTTACCAACAACAACTACTTGTGACCGTCCACATAAAAAATTTCGAATGAGCCTTACAGCTCTTTCACTAAAACCATAATAATGGTGCAGTTTCCAACAAAGAATGGAATGATTTACTCTGTCAAAAGCCTTAGAGAAATCAAGTGGGCAGAGCAGCGTCACAAATCCTTGGTCAAAATCTTGCCTGATATCATCCAAGATTTTTACCATGGCGGAAGAACAGCTATGGCTCTTCCTAAAGCCCGATTGGAATGGGCTCAACAGGGAATTTTCAGCCAAGTGTTTCTGAATTTGTGACTCTATTACCTTTTCAAAGACCTTAGACAGGCAAGGTAAGATACTGACAGGTCTGTAGTCAGAAGCATCGGAAGCAGTGGTATTTTTAGGAACAGGTACAACCTTAGCACATTTCCATATCAGAGGAGTACTAGATATTGCTATACAAGAATTGATTATATGTGTTAGATGGCCTATGACGTACGGCAAAATAAGTTTTATGAAAGAAAGACTAATGATCGGAACGCTAATAAAAAACTCATTGAAGACATTAGCAATTTCTACAGAACTAGTGATATCCCTATTATTAAACTTTATTTTAGAAGGTCCATCAAAAGTTACATTTTTATTGAACAAGTTATTGACGACTGATGATTCCTTTCTTATATTACCTTTCGCACAGTGAAATTTATTTATGTACTCGTAATAGTTATCTTTGCAGATAGAAAGTTTAGAGGCTACCTCTTTACAGATTTGATTATACATTTTGGTCTGATGTGTGTTTCTGGGGTTTTTTTTTTTGTATTTTTTTTGTATTTTTCTCTACAATTCGCTGTAATAAATAATCAGGCATCCAAGGCTTGAGTCTTTTTTGTTTATCTCTTATCTCTACTGTAGAACAAATTGTTACTGTGGCGACCTGTCAGCGAGGAAGAGCTCTGAGCTGGCACGCAGGTTTACGCTCTCGCCACTCATCGCTTCACTACATAGTGCTCTCTACACCCACGATGCGCTCTCTCGCTCGCCGGTAATCCTTAGTGATCGTGTCAGAGCGTGGTAGTCTAAATAAATAAAAATAAAGAAATTCTATCGAAATTACCACTTGTGTTTGTTATACTATCTACTGTTTCAGCACCGGTCATTACATTGGCGACGAGGATAAAAAAAAAAAAAAAAAAACAGACAGACAGTACTCGTAAGTACTCGTACACACATAAGGTGGTTTGGACAAATGATTAAATGATTACATTCAATTGTAAACAAGTTCATACTTGAACAGGTGAATTGACCCACATTAAATTGTGTGAAACAGAGAGAGAGAGAGAGGGATATATGCATAAATATATAGACTGCACATTCAATTGTGGTGAAGATTACTTATTACATTCAATTGTAAAACTGGGAAAAACAATAAGTTTCATGTCTGAGCAGGACAAGAAAGTCTTCACATTCAATTTGTCTCTTAGCAAACAGACCAGCTGGCTTAATCGTTCTTGGTACAACAGGTTCATAAAAATGAATGACACCGGAATAAGACCATTTCTGTGTGAGACTATTGATAGAGCGGTCATTCGATCCGAGTGGTAGAAATGGCTCCGTTCATTCTCATTGTATTTGGAATCGGGCGAAATCATAGACGCGAGGTAAAACATGTGCAATTTTCTTCTATTTATCTATTTATTGTTTGAATTTTTAATTTAATGAGATTTGTTGTTGTAGTATGTAGTATACTCAGAAAAAAAAAAACAAAAAGAAAGAAAAGTGAGTGGATGAGCGAAAGTAAGAAAGTTGATAACAGACGTGAGTTATGCCCATTAAATTGGACTAAATTGTTGTAATCGCATTAAATTGCAGGGAAAAGGGGATTACATTTACGAGTAATTGTAAATCATTGGCATTAAATTGTGAAGTTGAACATTAAATTGTTCTTCCTAAAAGAGAATAGGGAGGAGCAAGAGTGAGTAAAGCATCACTCCGGGCAAAGACATTCCGGGAAAAAAGGATGAGTTTATACGATCGACAAATCTTTGATCCGATCAGAATGGGAGAGATGGTATCGGTCATGCACGAAACTATGGCCCCTACACCATCGTCGAGTGGTATCAATAACATTTTCTCTGCACAAAAGGAGAAATATTCAAACCATTGCAGAGAATGCCAGAGAGGTGGGCGATTAGGTCATTTTAGAGAAGAGTAGTGGCTGCCCGGCCAGAAATGTCAGATGCAATTAGTGTGGGTTTGTGGGACATTTCCCCAGAAGATTTAGGACTAAAACAGATAACGAAAGAATAATTTTGAAGACAGGTGGAGTTCGAAAAGCAAAAGATTTGGACAGTCAAATAGAAGGTTTGTAGATGAAGAAAAGGAAGAGGAAAAGGTGACCAAAGGGGAAAAGGATCATGAACATGACTGCTTCGAAATAACAGAAGAGCTAGGCGAGCCATCAAGTGGGAAAATTGTTTGCTCTGTTGGTGCTGTAAGCTGGCGATGGTTATGGATTCAGGGTCACGATTCAATCTTATAGGGGAAAAAGACTGGGAGCAATTATTTATAACAATTCGAGAGCATTGCTGAACATCCGAAAGGAATCATCAAACCGGTTCAGAGCGTATGCTGGTAAGGAACTGCTTGAAATAATATCAGTTTTTGAAGACCCCATAAGCCTGAATGAGAGAGAAGCAATCGCTTCGTTCTACGTTATTAAAAACGGCAAACAATCTTTACTAGGCCGTGAAATAGCCATCAAGTTAAAAGTTTTTAAAATTGGGGTTGACATTAACCATCTTGAAGAACATCGACCATTCCCAAAAATAAAACATATATAGGTTCAACTATCGTGAGGTGAGTCAGTCAAGCCGGTACAACAACATCTACGTTGTATTCCATCTGCGTTGTAGGACATTGTGACATATCTAGGGAAGTTCATTCCGGATATGGCAGACGCTACGGAACCATTGCGGAGTCTCCTTAAAAAAAACATCCCCTTTACGTGGGGCGAAAAACAAGAGCAGTCGTTCCGGCGATTAAAGAATTCTCTTGTGAAAATTCCCACTCTAGCTTATTTTAACTCCAAAAATCGCACCCGTCTAATAGCCGATGCAAGTCCAGTCGCGTTGGGTGCAGTCCTGTTCCAGTTTCAAGATGGAAACTCTCAATTTATCTCATTTGCCAGCAAAACCTCTCTACTGTAGAGAGGAGATATTCACAAACTGAAAAGTAAAGCCTGGCGTTAGTTTGAGCTGTAGAACGCTGTTATTACTATCTTGCAGGAATAACTTTTGAGCTTGTGACTGATCATAAGCCCCTAGAAGCCATTTTCAAACAAACGTCAAAATCTCCAGCTCGGACTGAAAGATGGGTACTGAGACTTCAATCCTTTAAGTTTAAAGTAATATATCAGGCAGGTAAATTGAACATAGACGATTCGCTATCAAGATTGTACAAAACTGAAGAAACTGACTCGTTTGACACCCATTGTGACAGCGTTTTCCACGCACTTACAATAAGCGAGATCGACACGGATCAAGAACTCGTAGAAGCAGTAAAAAGTGTAAAGAGTGATGATTGGACGACCAATGCTAATGTTCTTCCCATTTCGGTTGGAATTGTGCACCCTGGTGAATATTCTCTTTCGCGGTGGCCGAATTGTCATACCAGCGATATTACGACGAAGAGTACTAGATCTAGGGCACGAAGGCCATCCAGGAGAAATAGTCGTGAAGCGCAGACTTCGGTCAAAAGTATGGTGGCCGCTAATGGACAGGGAAGTAGAGTCATTCGTGAAGCAGTGTCGTGAATGTCTACTAGTTTCAAAACCATCACCACCAGTTTCCATTCAACGACATGCATTCATAGACCGACCTTAGCAATGTATCGCAATCGACTTATTGGGGCCATTACCAAACCATGATTTCAGTTTTGTCATCAGTGATTATTACCCCGATATCAAGAGACAAAGTTTATGAAGAAAATTACAACAGCGGATATCGTTGCCAACTTGGTGGAAAAATTCGGCAGGTTAGGCTACCCTAGAACATGAATCGATCTATTCTGAAGCGGCTTCAAATTGCCCACGAAAAGGGCGCAGATTATAAAAGGGAAGAACAAAAGTGCACCTTAATGTACAACGTTACACCACATGGTACAACCGGTGAGTCATCGTCGAAGCTTCTTTACAACAGAACAATCAGGGACAAAATCCCCTCTGTACAAGATGTAAGCGAAAATATTTTAGATTCAGAGGCGCGAGACTTAGACACAATGAGCAAACATTTGGGGAAAGAAAAAGGTATTGGTGTCGGCGATAAGGTTGTGATTCGTAGCCTGGTTCCTGCAAACAAATTTACACCGACTTTTGACTCAACCGAGTTGAAGTGGTCCAAAAACGCCCGAGCGGAGTAGTTGTTTGAGGAGAAGACGGAAAGACCTTCAGACGAAATGTAACCCATATAAAGAAGTTCCCAACTCCATCTCAGACTGCTATAGAACAATCAACAACTGAGGAGACTCACGGCCTCTCACCTGGTGAAGGTAAAGAAGACGTCGCAGATGATGCTCGGACCGAGGATTCTTCCATGAAGCTGAAGCTAAAAAAAATCGGAGGGATGTGGCGACCTGTCAGCGAGGTCGAGCTCTGAGCTGACACGCAGGTTTACGCTCTCGCCACTCATCGCTTCACTACATAGTGCTCTCTACACCCACGATGCGCTCTCTCGCTCGCCGGTAATCCTCCACACAACTTCGGCTACGCGAGTTAGTCTGTTAGTGATCGTGTCAGAGCGTGGTAGTCTAAATAAATAAAAATAAAGAAATTCTATCGAAATTACCACTTGTGTTTGTTATACTATCTACTGTGTCAGCACCGGTCATTACAGTTACAAAATACTAGGTGGGGTGAAAAGAAACCTCCTTGACCGCCAGAATGCGCTGCTACTGAACAAAAGGTTATGGTGCCTTGAAGTCCGTTCATATTTAGGCAGACATGCCAAATTTCAGTGCGATACTGTCTTTAGTTTTGTTTTGACAGCTGATTGTTGTTGACGTGTTTGGCATCATGTTGAGTATGGACGAAAACGATTTTCGTTCTCTCATAAAAAATTATTTTTTGAGAGGCAAAACGGTGAAGGAAACAAAACAAAAGTTGGATAAATATTATGGGGCTAATGCTCCGTCAGATTACACCGTCAAATATTAGTTTCGAGAGTTTCGTGGTGGCCGCAACTCCACGACCAATCAAGTCCTCAGCGGCAGGCCCTCCGATGCGGTTACAGAGGATAATGTCAAAAAAATACACGAAATGGTGTTGGCTGACCGGAAAGTGAAGATGCGCGAGCTAGCAGATACCACAAAGATTAGTATTGACCGCACACGCCATATTTTGGGCAATATTCTGTATATGAAAAAGTTATCCTGCCACTGGGTGCCGCGCATGCTCACTCCTGACCAAAAACACGAACGCGAGAGCACTTCGAAAGAGTGTTTAGACTTGCTGATGCGGAATCGGGCGGACTTTTGGCGTCGATTATTAACTGTTGATAAAACTTTGATCCACTATTACACACCAGAGAATAGAATGAGTGCCCAGCAATGGACTGAAGCCGGCACGAGTGCTCCGAAGCGGCCAAGGGAGGCTCGATGTGTCGGAAAGGTTATGGCGTCGGTTTTCTGGGATTGTCATGGCATACTCTTCGTGGACTACCTCGAAAAAGGAAAAACCATCAACAGCGAGTATTACTGTGCATTATTGGAGTGATTGAAGACCGAAATCGCTGCAAAACAGCTTCACATGAAGCGAAACAAAATTTTGTTTTTGCAAGACAATGCACCGGCGCACAAGAGCATCGCAACCACGGCCAAAATCAATGACTTACGGCTCCAATTGTTGTCGCATCCACCGTATTCCCCCGATTTGGCTCCCTCGGAATATTATCTCTTCTCAAACCTCAAAAGATGGCTCATCAATAAAAATTTCAGCTCACGCGAGGAAATCATCGATGCCACGGAGGAGTATTTTGGACACCTTCCGGAAAATTACTTTTCGGACGGGATCAAGAAGTTGGAAAATCGCTGGAATAAGTGTATCAAGCTAAAAGGGGACTAAATTGAATAAAATAAAAATTTCATTCCCAAGGAGGTTACTTTTCACCCCACCTAGTATATCGAATGCAACAGAAGGATTGTTTTCCCTGTATACTCCAAACCAGTTTTCCTGTAGCAAGCGCGCATTAAGACAATTAAAGTTGGTTTTTTTGAGTTAAAAAATCAGGCACTACAGTTTGTGTGCGTTTAATCGTATCACTCTTTAAGAAAAGGCAAGTCATACTGTGATCAGCAGGGATAGGATTTTGCTAACTTTGCCTCTTTTTTTGCTTAATCGGAAGATAGTATCGACTTAACACAAACGCGTTTTATGACCTTTTGATTCCATATATATATATTTTATTTTGCCCTTTTATACAATTATTGCCTTTTTTTTACTGTTGGTGCCTTTTTTTGTCTTTTTTGCTCTTTTCTCAAAGTTTGTTCGCTATACATTTTTTTTTTTTTTTAGAAAAATGCACATATTTACATATATCTGCGCAAACATGCTTCTTATTCGCACTACGTAATACGCATACCTAAATTTCTAGACGGTTTGTATTTTATGTGACCACAGACGTTATTGACTGTATTACAAAGTTCTTGTTTGTATTCAAATGCGAAAGATCGCGGGTGCAATTCAAATGTATTTACACAGGTTGTTTGCATTGTATGGGATAGTTATTTTTTTGTAAATGTAATCCTTCGATACATACTCGTATGGTGCGATACATTTCAGTGCGGTTGCATCTTCTCCGTTACTCCTTTAAAATGTAGAGAAAAAACCTCTGCGACTACAATAATCTTGATGGCCTAATGCAAACAATGAAACTCAGTAACTCGAAGTTCGTTTCTGTACGTGGACGTTACTTGTATTTCGGAGTGTTTTTTTTTTTTAACTGGAAGAAATCAATTAAAGTGCTAAAATGCCTAAAAAAATGCTAAAAAAGAGGAAACAAAATTGAAAAATTTTGTATTACAATTTGGATCAGATTATTTTTCATCTGACGGAAAGGTCCTTTTGTGCAAATTGTGTGGTGTAAAATTCAACCATGAAAAAAAATTATATTGAACAGCATATAAAAAGAGTAAAGCACCAGCAAGCAATGGCTTTAAAGACAAAACCAAAACCAAAAACTCGAACGATTTCATCTTTTGTTACTGAAACTAAAAAAAATGAATTTTACAGCGATATGACAAGAATGTTGTTAGTATGTGACATACCCTTGTATAAAATCAATCGTCCAGAGTTCCAGACTTTTATAGAGAAGTAGACACAAAAAAAATGCCAGACGAGTCTACACTAAGAAAAAATTACGTCGAAGATTGTTACCTCGAAGTGCTCCACAAAATCCGATCTGAAATTGGTGACGACAATATTTTTGTATCCATCGATGAAACGACTGACAAAGCAGGGCGATGTGTATCATATGTGATTGTTGGGCCGTTGCGAGCATATGGTCGAGGGTACCTACTAACGTCCCAAGTTCTGGAGAAAGTAAACTCAACAACCATTGCCCAGCTTTTTGATGATTCAATGCGGTTGCTGTGGCCAGATGAACTTAAGCGAGAGAAAGTTTTGTTGTTCGTAACAGACGCTGCACCGTATATGAAAAAGAGTGACAAATCACTGCAAATATTCACCCTTATTCCGCGTGGCGTTTTAAAAGCGTTTCATTAGTAAAAAGCCACACTGCAATTATGTGTGACGTTTTTACACCGTTAAACGCCATTTGTCGTTGGATGGTTTGTGGAACCCATTGTTTGACGACTGAAGGCGTCTGAGCACTTTGACTGTTATTCTGTGAGGCGTTGAACGCCATAAAACGACAGAAAAAACGACGGTATCTGTCGATCATAAAATAGTGAACGCCTGAGTGAGAACATCAACTGAATATGTAAGTTTTCTTAATTTGTTAACTTATATGTCAATATAAATTAATTTGTTTTGTTTTGTAGGGTCAAAATAACAAATCAAAAGCAATTTAAAGCCTTGGTAGAACTAATGGAAGTCAATAAGCCTTAATCTAACCGATTTAAAAGAGGATGTATAAACGTTGATGTTAAAGCCGAATGGGACAACATAGCCAGAACACTTAACAGCCTAGGACAACTGACAAGAGACGCGAAAGAATAGCAGAAAGTATGTCCTTAATTTATTACTGGCAAATTTTTCTATAACTAAGTGCATATTCGTATTCACAGGTCTGGTCTGATATAAAATTTAAATTAAAAAAGAAAATTTTATATAACAAAAAGGAGTGTAAAGACACTGGAGGAGGTGAATTCAGACAAAAATATTTGTCAGATTTGGAACAAATGATTTCAAATCTTCTCTGTTATGAGAAAATAATCAATCCGAAGGGAAAAACTGTGGGTTTTGCGGAGAATATTTCCATTCCACAGCCGTCTACCTCATCGCAAGATATATCAAATACAACATCCGGTTCAAATCAAGATACATTTTTTCCAGATTCTCCCATCGTTCTAAATACGAACGAGAGCACCAGTGCATTTGCAGATCTAACAAATATGAAAACAATTCTAGAGGTTCAACCTGAAGCAGAAAAATTTAGCCGTCAGAAAATACTAAAGTTCTCAGATAATCACAGGATGTTAGAATTGCTACAGACGCAGACGCAAGTACAGGAGAATTTATACAAAGAAGTGAAAGAGTCTCTATACCGCATTGAAAACTATTTAAAAGAAAGTAGCAGGTACGACAGAAAGCGGTTCTATTTGGAAGAAGAAAGACTCAAATTGTACAAGATGCAACTAGAACGTGAAGAAACACAAAGAATCGAAGACAACAAAATCAAAATTATGGACTTGGAAATAAGGAAAAAGCAACTGGATATCGAAGAGCGGAGAAGACTTGTTGAGGAATCCAAGGAATACACACGTTAATATGAAATTACTTGTTTTTTTCTGATTACTTTATATTTTTTAATTTATGTTCTATTTTACTTTTTAAGTTTTCTATATACTAAATAAATAACAGAACTGAATTATGTATGTTTTTATAAAAAAAAATTTAAATAACGTTAAGCAATTGATTTCTTATATTTGCAGCTACTTGGTCATCGTTAGTGCTTGGGCTTATATCAATTACATTTGAATTTGAATTGTTTAAATAATATACACCAATATGCATCTTCTTCTATATACGTTGACAATTTGTGTTGATTTCTCAGGTTGCAAACATTTTAAATCTGAAAATTAGGCACGATATATCGGTTTTGAAGTGAAATTTATCTTGCCACTTACTTTGCGTCCGGCAAATCTAATGGATTAGATTTTTTTCTTATATTTCTTCGTATGCGAATAAGTTCTTGTTTTCGCACATCCTCGTCTTCATCGCTAATCCAAAATAATGCAACACTATTCATATTTATTTATTCAACTTATATTTTTGAAAACTTTGTTTTGATTAATTTGAAATATATCTGTCATGAACGTAAATCAGCTCTTGCAATGACAGTGGATCGTATGTGGAGTGTACACCTACTTACCGACGAGGGCGTTTTGTGGCGTTCAATTTCTGGAATAACTCTTTAAAAACGAAACGCCTTAAAAGACGACAATCGGCGTTTTAGTAAAACGTCACGCAGAATAAGGGTGATTATATTCCAAAATGGTTCACGTAACTTTCGTCGGTCACGGTGTACATAGAGTCTGTGAAAGCATACGCAGTCACCACTCAAAAGTTGACGCCTTGGTATCTAGTATGAAGAAAGTATTTTTAAAAAGTCCATCACGGATTGCTGTTTTTAAGGAGATGGAACCTGACCGATACCGCCTCAACCCGTAAGTTTACTTAAAATTAAATTTGAATTTACATTACACGAGGTGTTAACTCGTTGGGGGACTTGGCTAGAGGCAGCAACGTATTATGCGGATAATTTTGTTAGGATCAAAAAAATCGTCGACGTTCTTGAAGACGATGCAAGCTGTGTTGTGTTTGCGAAGGAATTGATTCAGGATGAAGCAGTACAAGCGCAACTGGCATATATCAAAGTCAATTTTGGATTTTTAGTCGACCCAAAAAAACAAATTTTTGAAGACTTACAAAAAAGAGATATTTTTGAGAGTCTATACTTGTAATTTTAACTAGCATTCTTCTCATTAAGGAGCATCAATTGGGGAAGTATTTCCGGTTTTAAAGAATGTTCAGCAAAACTTGGAAAGTTTTGAAAAAGTTTACTGCCGTTTCCAATGCAAATACGGGGCAGATAAATTCTGTAATGCACGGCGACTTGGATTCTAAACTTCTAGAAAAGATTGATGTTAGTAATGTTGAAAGCTTTAAATAGGCTCCACTCGTTTCAGCTGAAGTGGAAAGGTCATTTAGCACCTTAAAGGCACTTCTAAGTGACAACCGGAGAAGATTATTACCAGATAATTTCAAAAAGCTTTTGGTAGTTCAATGCTACTATAACTAAATTTGCATTCCTTTTCTTATTTTCTTTTTTTGCCTTTTCCTACTTTTTAATGTCAACAAAATTATAACCCTGGTGATCAGTAATTGTATAGTCTGATATTGTACTTATTATATTAAGGAAATATTGGCATTTAGATCCAACCTAGCAAAAATATGGTCAATACAAGTTTGAGTACTACCAGATGTCCTTGTCGGATCATTAACGTGAGATATCTTTCCACTACTACAGATTCTTGTAACATGTCTATATTCATATCACCTATAATAAAAAAATTTCATCAACCAAAGCATCCTTACTTTATTCGTGAAGTCTATAAAAACACATAAAAACAAATTTGTTTTCGTCTCTAAAGCACGAAACTTTTATCACATCAGGCCCTATCAGATCAGGGCTGCAGATCTCACAATTCTTATTTAAACTATTACATAAAGGGTCCGCCATCTAACGTATATTTTTTCAACTAGTGCTTATTTCGTGAATGGTAACACCTAGCTCATGTCTGATTTGACAGATAATTAGTTTTATCCTTCCGGTTAATAACGGAAAATAATTTCATGCAAATGGCTGCTTCGGCTGGCCATGCAGTAGCTTAAACGATCGGTCCAATTTTTAAGCACATTGTCGATTGTGTGCAGCTGTATTTCACCAATGGCTTCACGAATATTGTCCTTTAAAGCGTCAATTGTCTCTGGCTTATCGGCGTATCACTTATCTTTTACGGCAAACCACAAATAATAGTCCAACGGTGTCAAATCGCAGCTCCGAGGTGGCCAAACGACATCAGCTCTGCGGCTGATAATGCAACCTTTAAAAACAGGGCGCAAAACATCGAGTGTAGCTTCGGCTGTGTAGCTCCATCCTGTTGAAACCAAATGTTGCCAATATCCTCCTCTTCAATTTTTGTGAACAAAAATTCGTTCAACATGGCCCGATAACGATCGCCATTGACTGTAACGGCCACTCATTGCTCATTTTCGAAGAAAAATGGCCCAATTATGCCTCTGGACCAAAATCCGCACCAAACAGTGACTCGTTTTGGGTGTATCGGCTTTTCAATGTATGCGTACGGGTTTTTTGTGCCTCAAATGCGACCATTTCGCTTATTTACATACCCGCCAAGATCAAAATGAGCTTCATCTGAAAAGATGATTTTTTTGGCAAAATCGGCATCTTCTCTAAGTCGATCGCAGGCCCACTTAGCGAAGCGAAAACGCATTGGATGGTCAGTTGGTTTCAACTCCTGAACCAGTTGGACTTTGTATGGCGTCATACCAAGGTCTTTATGCAAAATTCGTCTCAATGATGTCTCCGAAATGTTCAATTGTTGAGAACGACGGTGAATTGATGTTGATGGCGCCTCACGCACACTTTCTGCCACAGCAGCAATATTCTCGGGTGTACGCACTGTTTTTGGCTTTTCACGCTTTGGTTTATCGATGAGGAGCCAGTTTCTTTCACCTTTTTCACAAGATAACGAACATACGGAGCTGACGGTGCTTCTCTTCTTCCAAAATCCGTACGCAATTTTCGCACACATTCTGCAACATTACCATGATTTTCAAAGCAATGTAACAATATTTCCCAGCGTTGTTCAAGCGTATACACAACCATATTCGTTCAACGGAAGGATAAAACTAATTATCTGTCAAATCAGACATGAGCTGTTACCATTCACGAAATAAGCACTAGTTGAAAAAAAAGACGTTAGATGGCGGACCCTTTACAAAAACCCCAGTACCACCCGCTGCATATGAATTGTTACATTTAGGGTAAAAAATGTATCCAAGTACAATATATTAAAATAATCCTTTTCATGGTCATAAATCCATATTTCAGAGAGAAAAATTAAATCCGGCTTTTTTGGGAATGAATCCAAATGTGTTAAAAATAAATCCAAATTTTTACGCATGATTCTAATATTTTGGTGAATAATGAACCAGTTGTTTTCTGATACATTAGCGTTGCACACTACCATACATCATAAAAATCTTTGTCATATTTGTAGAAGGAGGTTAAATTACTATTTAAAGGAACTTCAATTTGATTCATTTGTATATTAACCATAATTTAAGATAAATTTTCTAGATCCGCAAAAGATAAAATCCTTATGGGATTTTCCCCTTTCTTTTTTCTTAATAAAATAACCCCGTTTCTGACCCATAAGAACGAAAAATGTTTGTCTACCTTAATTTGCTTAGCTTTGTTAAGTAATGATCTATTATAAGTTGATAAACTTTCATTTATGAATAAAGGCTTATTAGCAAATTCTGCATCAAGAATATTCGTTGACAGCTTCTTTCTACGGTTGTTAACAGGTATTTTTTGCTTGCATTCCAGGCTATTGAATTTTACACATATACGAGTAATGTTCATCGTTTTCGCTGGCGGAGATGTTGATCCAGATTTATTGTTTACGTTTTGTGTTTGTTTTTTTGTAGTTATTGTTCTAGTATAGCAGGATTTGATGTCATCATGAGTAATACTGTTGTCCACACCTTCTGCTAGTAGCTTTACCTCAGTATTCAATACATTATGCTTGTCGACAGTTGGGTATGCCAATAATATCAATGCACTTGATTAAGGGCTTTTGCTGCAGTGAGTTCACTATGTGTTGTAAAGTGTTCACCTTTCTCAAGAGCGTTTCTTTTTCATCTTGTAGAGTTCTAATGAGTGTCAAAGCTTTGGAGTTCATGAGCTTCAGAGCAATGATTTCTTTGTAAAGCACATCAAGTTTGATGTCTGCGGGAGAGGTGCTGCTTACTTCTACGTTGACGGTTGTTGGAGATGTCGGTAAATTCTCTGAGTGTGTTCACCCCACAACACTCTGGCACCATATAGTTTCATATTTTCATATGCGGCTTAGAAGTCAATGAAGAACTGGTGTGTATCGATTTGGAGTTATTGGGTTTAAGCCACATGCCGATCAGTTTTTTTGACGGGTCTTAGGCGTTCCCATAATAGGAGACGTATTCCACTGTAGTTGGCGCAGTTCAGACGATCTCTCTTCTTTAGGATTGGACAAAAAATGCTGAGGTTTCATTCTTCGGGCATACTTTCGCCAACCGAGATTTTAGAGATGAGTTGATGTATTTTCAGTATCCCGTCATCACTTGCTGCTTTAAACAGCTCGACAGGTAAGCCGTTGAGTTCAGCAGATTCTCAGCACCGATTGTGGTTCAACCATGAGAGTTACTTCTAAATCCTTGCAGATCTCTCTTCGGACTTTACAGCCCCAGCGTGTTCGTTTTAGTTTTTGGTGAAGCTTCCGAACTTTATTCTTCTAGTGGCACCTATCTACCTCAATCGAGTGTTTCCAACCAGCGGCTTCTTTGTTGGAACGATCTCTGATTGGTGTTTGGCAGTGATGCCATTTCTCTTCTAAGTTTGATGCTGGCATCGGACTGCCTGAGGGGTTAAGTATGACTCTTGCGATTGTAACCTTTCGACGTTGAATTTTCTCACAATGGTTGACAGGTTTCGAGCTATTACAAATATCTTGGCAACAACAAGATAATGTCCAAGTCGATGTTAACTGCTCGGAATGTTCGGACATCCAAAATCACGAGTCAGCCAGGTCCTTTTATGGATATGTATCTCTCATCAGTGACTCTGTAATTATGCCAGCCTATAAGCTGGTTCGTCACATTTGTATCCCTTATCGAGTTTTGGGTCCTTCGAGGGCGTATTGAACTTGCAATTTTAACCTGCCGAGGCTGTTGGTGGATAGAGCAAGCACTATGCTACGAACTTGATTATTGCGCTTCTGTCCCAATTAGTTTCCTGTTTAATCAAAGCGCAGATCCCCACTAAGACCCGACACTATATTAAAGAATTGGACGAGGGTATTTCAGATGATCTTTGTCCATCAGCAAACAAATCTAAACAAATCTGAGTGTACTGTTTCAACAAAAAAAAAAAAAAAAAAAAAAAAAAAAAAAAACACGCAAACCATTTGAGATATTTCAAAAACATTATTATCGGCTTGAAGTACAATCAAAACATTTATGAATGGAACTCGACTTCGTTCCTATGGCCACCGCGGTCACGTTTGCAGCGGTCGATTCGTTGGACCTAATTTTCAACGACTCGGCCACACATTTCGGCCGCAACGGCCGCAATTTCGTGTTCAATGTTGGCTCTGAGCTCTTCCAACCTCGTCGGCGTGTTGGCATAAACCAATGACTTAACGTAGCCCCACAGAAAACAGTCAAGCGGCGTAAAATCGCACGAACGAGGCAGCTAATCGACTGGCCCATGTCTTGAGATAACACGCTCACCATCCTTACTCTTCAATAAATCGATTATAGCGTGTGCTGTGTGGCTTGTGTGTGTGCTTCACCATCCTGTTGAAACGACATGTCGTCCAAGTCCATATCTTCCAATTCGGGCCAAAAGCAATCGGTGATCATGGCGTGATAACGCTGACCATTCACAGTAACGTGACGAGCGTTATCGTCGACGAAAAAATATGGCCCAATAACGCCGCCGGCATGCAGACCGCACCAAATAGTTAATTTTTGTGGATGAAGTGGTTATTCATGAAGCACATGTGGACCGACCAATAACCAATAATTTTGCTTATTGACGAGCCCATTGAGCCCATTTTCAACACTTCTACCAACCCGTTGTCTCACTGATACGGCAACATCACACAACGAATATGTAGGTTCAAATTTTTGCACTAAACTTGTTATTGCCTGTCTACTAGGGCGAGAATTACGACCGAAAATTGGAGTTAACACTCTTAAAGTTGCAGTCACCGACTCCGAATTTCGGTAGAAAATTTTTATAATTTTCAGACGTTGCTCGTTCGTGTACTTTACCATGATGAAAATGTTGAGCTTACTGAATAAATTGACAGTGACAGTTTGATGATTTGTGAAAGAGTGCGTTCACAATTTAAATTCAAAGACGTCAAGTCCCTATTGGAAAACCCTTTATTATACTCTGCTCCGTTGTCCCTCCAGGTAGGAATTAAAGACTCCTCGAATCAGAGCGTTAATATCCATTCGCGATATACATATGTCTAAACTATGTCAAGTGACACTTTTCTGACCAATCTACACAATCTGAGGAATAAAGAAACGACCCCAAAAGCAGATATGGGTCAGCATAGGTTTTCTTTCCTCCTTTTCTTCAGCTGCGTGGTCATGGCAGAATGGCTTTGGCGTCAAAGATCATATGATTCTGGAAGGAAATCAGGTGGAGACATCAAACCAAGTGCCAAGGAACATTAGACGTCAAAGAGCTAAACAGTATGGAGGTGATCCAAAGTTGATAGATCTTTCGATTCCAGTGACTTCTGCTGCTTTTTTTTACGACACTCAAAGATAAAGTCAAATTCCAGCAGAATAAACCGGTGATAGTTCAGAGTGCTGGTATTGTCGGGCGGGCTCTAGAAGAGTTACACTACACTCTGAAAGTCTCCCGACTAAGTAACAATTAGTGTAAAGAAGAAGATAGGAGCACCCACGATGGAATAGACGGCAAGTTCAAGGCTCAAAGGTGTTACTCCTCCAGGGGTGACAAAGACTAGAAAGAACAGATCGTCGAAAGTGATACCCACTGAATCCGAACAAGTAATTTTTTCTATTCGAAAAGCAGTCCACAGAAAGAGAGCTTCTGGCACCCTCTCCCGATGCCTTTTCCTACGCATGATGCCCGAATGAAGCCGGCAAAATCGGACGAAGCTAACAAATCCAAATCCCAGTGCTAAGGTATGGATCCCTTTTTGACCGATCTATGATTACAAGAATATTCAGAATCTGAATCTTTTGGCAGACAATTGAACTATCTTCCAGGCTGATGAGCATCCATTAGATTGGTATCCCTATAGATTATTACAAACGCATTTGAGATTTTAAGTGCTTCTACCGCAAACAGGAACCTGCAGTGAAGGCCACTATGTTCCATCATTCTGATTTAATAGAAAACAACAAGGCTGTAGTAGAGTATGCATCGTTATAAACTACTACTTAGCACTCAAAGGCCTGTTAACTTAACACTCCACCTACTGAAAACTAGAGAAGACAACCGTGTTATCTAGGAACCCTAGGTTACAATAAGTAATCGCATAGCGGGTCAAAAACTTGTAAGGGCGGAATGACAATGGCAAAAATTTCGTGGACTTCTGATACATCAATCGTCTTGTTATTGGATGCACAATGTTTGAGCATTAAAGCTGCCACAAATAGGATGGGGTCCAACTAATAGGTCACAGCCACTTTGCGATAAGCCTGCGGCTTAAATTTTGTCATAAAAATATCCGGGATCACTATTAAGAGACCACTTCGCTTTGTATCCGAAGCACATTTGCTTAGGTCAGCGGTAGAAAGACGTTTCTTTGGTAGAGGGCGGTAAAAAAGTCTTTTCTTGGCAGGGTTTAGTTCAACATAGATTTCCTACAAGCGCTCTTCTGAATGAAATTCGTTGTAGGACTCAGCTGAAGGAAGTTTATAAGGCAATTATAGAAAATATATTCACGGAGCGAGGGAGCTGCGAATAATTCTACAAAACTTGGCGCTTTCTACCAAACCCAATTGGACTTGCCAAATCTCCGGTCTATTGCCGGTTCATTCGCTCTGGGACGGAAACTGGAGATGACCTCAGCGAACGTGCATATATCCGTATCATCTTCCACCCATTCACGCTATCACGGGGTGTTGAAATGGAGTAGCGACCGCAGATTTTTCAATTGCAACCAAGAGGGTGATATTTTGGCTTGCGGTTATGCTCCTAAGCGCTATGTTGGATGTGGTAAGGCAGATATTTTACGGAAGAACTATCTGTAATACTCAGGAAATGGTCGCTGGACCCTTGGAGCAGAAGGCAAGAGTGCCAGTGAAACTACATAGGTTCTCTATTGGTTTCAATTTCGACTAAAGCAAGAAGAGCCAGCTGCTGAACTGAGTGGTAGAATATAGAGGGCATAGGATTGTATTGAGTGCACTTATAGTACACATCTGCCGAAAAACATAAGATTAGGACTGCTTTTGAACCAATAAAGCAGCGGTGCTACAGGTGCAGTATTCCTTCAGTTTTTGTGTAGACTGTAGTTTAGAAGTAAAAAAATGTTGCAAAGGTGATGCCAAACTTTTCGACAATGTCCTCGTTGGACATTAAATCTGTATTCTGGCAGATTCCCAACGAGGAAAATTCCGTTGATACACATCCTTTTCTGCGCCGAATCGAGGACTATTTTAATTAATGAGGATGGCTGCGGGCATTGTTATTATCATGAATAATTTCCAAAAATATGTGAACATTTCACACGATTGAGTGCGACAGCGCTGAAGGTTAATAAAGAAAGGACAACTTCTGTAATTCTTCAATGAAGTGGTTGATATAAGTCTGTCGCAAGTGTATGCGGAAAAGGTAGAAAGCGTGATTAGGAGTTCTACGGCGAGAAGTGTGTGTTGAAGTGTGGTTAGAAGTTTTCTAGAGACGATGCCACAGATTTAAACCAAACTTTGCAGTCCTGGTGTAGCCGGTAATCGACTTTTTAAAGAAAATGAGCAAAATTTGTCTGGTGTGAAGTGTGCGAGTGGATTTTTGAGATGGTAGTGGAGTGCTCGTAATGGCCATGATAGTAACCTATTCAGATTTCCGGCGTCCATCTGAAGTAGAGACGGTCTACGCCTCGAACTATGCGGTTAGAATATTGCTTTGACACAAAAGATTTTCTATGTGACAAGGTTGTTAAATATATATGAAAGAAGCACGGAGAAGGAGTACATCATTGTACTACAGAAGAAGTCAGCTTTACAGTTGTGACGGATCACTACTCCCTAGTATAACTGAGTTACATATGTCAAAGATCCGTGTTGTAAACTGGCTTGGGTGAACGGTAGGGTTGCAGAAATTAGTCTTTGTATCCAAAAGGAAAATCAGGAAGAATCTTTCAGATGCTAAGTTGTGAACGGATTCTAAAACTTGGACACAAATGGAACCCTGTTCTGTCCAGCAAAGATGATACTCCTACCATGGATGAACCTAGCAACCGTTTGGGCAGAACTAGGCTTGAGAATGATGTTTAAAACATACTCTGTTTCCCACAAAAGATTGACTTAGGACATTAGTTAACTCCACTAGGTCGAACTTCCAGTCAAATCGCAAAAAGAGACCCAAAAAACACAATCATGCTGGGTACGCACAGATCAGACGACTGTTTAGTGTATTAGATTACATATCCTCTCCTTAGGATCCCTAAAGTACAGTAGCTATTTATTAGCTGAATTGCACTCCTGATGATGATATGAAATTCATTTCAACATATCAACTCATAACAACATTTATACCATGGCAAACATATGGTAGACACATTCTAGTTCAATTCAAGCCGTGAGAAATATGGAAATGGTATTAATACATTAGATAACCCGTCCGTAAGAAAACTATAGAAAATCCCTAAAGAGTCATGTCCTGTTGGCTTATAAACAGCCAACATGACGTTCTTCATAACATTGCCATCTTAAACACCGGTGAAGTCATCCTTCTAGAGTATAATGCTCCCCGTCTTTGGGAAAAACTGTCTCACTTGCCTTTGGAATGACGCTCCTAGATTATCAATAGGAAAAAATTTCCATGACGCGTACGAAAAGTGCTTCAAAAGAAGTTCCGAGGTGATACTCGTTATGCAAGTCGCGCAAGTCTGCATTTCTTTCGTGTGGAATAATTCATTATCCGCCGCACTATCGAAGATGGTGAAAGAATAATTTTTTTTTTTGCAACAAAGCGACTCTGACAGTTGCAGAGCTACTATGTAGTCACAGCCATAGTCATAAGCACATTTTGTAGCAGCTATGACAATGAGTGCATCCGTTGTTGGAATACAAATTGCGCTGCTGCATAAATTCTGTCATTCCCAAGACACAAGACCCCGAGCGAGGTCATTGGGAGAAGATGCAGCGCACACATATTATTCAATCAAAAGACACACGACATACTCGTTTTGTTCCATAGTGAGTCAATTATGCTGCATGACTTTCAATGCAGAGAGTCTACTTGAGGTTCAAGATGCGAAGCATTCTTTGCCTTTGAAGTACAGGAGGCGAAATCAATGTCAACAAGGGTTATGACATGAGGGTCTGAGGTCTGACGTGACTTAAGTGGAAGCAAATGAAATTTGCTTGTATGTCGATAGGAAATTTGTGACATTCTCCCTCTCGATAGTCATGTTGCTGAAAGAAAGTGAATTTTTGTATCTTTTTTTCAGAAAATTCAACTGGCAAAATCGTTAGACAAGATGGAACTGAGATATCTTGACCCTGTTTGTCTAAAGTGCAGTCAATTGCTTGCATTTGTTTTTCAGGAGAATGCTTAAGGGCTACGCCATCGTTTTTATGATTGAACAAATTGAGTTCAATTACCAATACATTTTGAGTTGATACTGTATCTCTATAGAAACTTAAGCACACACATACTGTCCGTGGCTTTGATAAAATAACCGAATATTTGTATGGACTGTGCTTTTGTTGGATTTGGACATTTGTTTCTTTGTTTTTGTAATATGCAGCATCCAGTTGCCGGCATGTCCGAAGCTGAAATGCAAGCAACGTATTCTGGAACAATTTCGTGAATAGTTATTTAGTATGGAGTAAACTTACCAGAGACTGGACCTACTCGTAATCGAATGCAGCCCTTTGATAGGAGATTCTGTATAAAGACTCCTGATAGGAACGAAATTTTTATCGAGACAAAATCAAGGATTCTTCCAGTATATTTTATACAATCATAACAGTTAATCACCCTTTCGGAATAAGATGTGGATGCAGTGTCCACCATTACCCAGGCTAAAAAATTTTTTATTGATAATTATATCCACAAACTCTGGTCTCAAAGAAAATCAGATCAAGAATTTCCTGAATGAAATATTGAGTACTAGTACCAGTACGGTGATCCAGGGCATAAAGATATCCCTGAGAGCTAATGATTTGGCAACAAAGTCTCACTAAGCATAGTCAACAGAAGCAACGAGGAGGAAGTCATTAGTTGAGCAAATGCACACTCTGCTCAACTTGTCACATGCGCAATAGTCTGGGCCTTTCGGCTAACATATAAGAAATCACACTCTCTAGTAAAGCATTTAGGTTTGGGCATGTGAGTTGTCTCTGGCATCATCAGGACTCACTACAACATTAGCAATTAAGCTAAACGCCTGGAGTGCAACACAATAACTTCTCCGGAAGTAATGAGAACGGGGAATAAAATCTGTCTTTCTATTACCTACTATGTGTCTGCCCTATCCTCTTCGAGAAAAGAATGGACACTCTGGGAAGTTTCTTCTAGAGGACTTTTGCTATGTTCAGCTAAGAAGTCTCCTGACATTAATATCATTATCTGAGTGGTTTCAATCTGAGGGTCTTCCTTAGCAATCCTACCATCGTATGGGTACAACAAAAACTCTGCTTTTCTAAGTGAGCAGTGACTCCTTTCCATAGGGTTGATCTACCTACAATACTTACCTTACATCAATATCACCGATTTAATACGTGATACATAAGCACGACAATCTGCGAGGCTATTGATCGGGAAACTGCTGACTGTGCTATGGGCCAGTAGCACAACAATTAAGTTCGTTGTGTAGTACTTTTCCTACCTCCCTGTGGTGGTCCCAGGTAACAGCATCAGTAAAACCGTACGTATGCAGGCTAAAATTGCAAGTGCGTGGTCGACCAGCGTAGGCATGTCAAAGGAACTGCAACCCGAGGCTATATGCGTCGAACCTGCATATAGCCTCGGATCATAATGAATTCACTGGTAACGACAGTGAAAAGCGATTAAAAGATAACCATCTTCGGACCTGCACATAGAAAGTTCTAGGCCAGGCCAATGGAAGCGGAAATCACAGCCTCTACGGAAACAGATATAGGCTGATTGATTTCGCAGCGGGACGTAGTTTAACTATAGCCGGCGAAGGGTTTCAACGCCTTAATATCCATTAAGCGACCTGGCGGACTCCTGATCAACAAACCGTCCATCAAATTGATTGATTGGCACTTCTCTGAGAGTTCCGAGCACCTAACATCGACTATTACCATTATATTGTAGTCAAGATATGGGTGCGGATATCCATAACAGTATGGTCAACGGACTCCCAGGTCGTCGCTAATCAGTTTCAACCCGCTTTTATAAAAAAAAACCCCTGGTTCGATGAAGTTAACAAAACAACGGACGTAAAGAGCGGTTCTGTGGAGAGAACTGGAGGTACTTGCGAACTCTATGAGCAGAAAAGAAGGGATGAATAGAGACTTGTCAGAAGAATGACTTTCTTAAGTTTTACCAACAAACGCCTGAAGAAAAATCTGAAGAATAGAGAAGAAAACCTCATACCACAACTACAGAATCTATTCTTGCAGACTGTCAAATGGTGATGACGAACAATATTTCACCGTCATACAGAATGAACCATCACATCCACCCGACCTAGATTAAATCAGGACAGCAATTCCCAAGCTTAAGACTAACAAAGAGGCTTAACTACTGAGCTCTTTAAAGGAGCAGGTGATGATTGGATGATTGGATACGGAGCACAGATGTCTCTTGTGTTTAACGTAGGTACCTGCCGTGAGGGCTTAAGCCTATGGTGCGTCTTCGCACAAGGTATTCAAACAATGCGTTGATAAGCGCCCTTCGGGTAATACAAGTACTACCACCAGTACCAGATTCGAAGTCGTGTGTAAGGCTCGAACTTCCCCTTTGGTGAAGGGTCGACGCCTATCTAATACCTCCGCCATTCTGTGGGTCATGGCACCCGGTTGCAATGTAACTACACATTGAATAGACCAGTTGGTTCCTTGGCACTCCCATGGTCCACCACAGGTTGTAGCAAACTACAACATATGCTAAGCCATGAGATGTCCAAGCTCCATTCGGTCTACTCTCCCCGCGATTTTGGGTATAAACCTACAGCCACCACGATTCTCCCACAAGGGGGCCAACTCCTAGGTCAGGCCAGAACTATAGTTCCGGGGGCACCTGACCTCCCGTGTTACCAGAATATAGCTTCCGGTCAAGCTTCGCAACGTTGACGTTACTTCCAGTTGGGCACCTCACTGCCCAGGACTGGCGACCTTACAACAATAAGAAATTTCTACAATCTACCCGCTAGCTGCCTACTGCGCCTTCTGTTAAATTCCTCTTTTGCAAAATTACGGGTTCTTTCGAACCGTACGGTATCAATGATAATTCCACTGACATCGTAGGTCTCACCATTAAAGGTGAAGCCCATAGCCTGCAAGTTCCTTATGTCAGCGTAATTGGGACACTCACATAGGACATGTAGCCAGTCCTCATAAGTAGCTCCACATGAGCAGCTCGCAACCTCGCTAAGGCCCCTCTTATGCAAGAATGCATTAAGAGAGCCATGCTCGGTCAACAAAAAGCCCAGCCTAAGGTTAAAATTCCGTTCAAGAAAAATTCGCATGGTTAGCACATCCCTTAGGAAGCCGTAAGTAACCCTGCCATTTCCGCTAGCATCCCATCTAGATTGCCATCTAGATAGAACACATGCGTGTAGCAAGGTTTTACGCTGCCTCAGGGACAGGCCATCCACTTCTTCAGGGGAAACCCAATCGCGCTCATTCAGAGGGAGACCTTTTCTGATCTTGAAAGCAATAGCACGTCGCATCACTTCCAGATCCAGAGGTGGCACTCCAAGCAACACCTGCATTGCCTCTGTGGAGACAGTGTGGCACACCGGTAAACAGCCAAGCAAGGCGACTCTTTGACAAGTCAAGATCCGCCTTCGACCATCAACAGTCATAACCCTGTCGTACCATACCGATGCTCCATATGTTGCACAGGCAACAAAAAGGTCATCGTATATGATACGAACAGAACGCCTGTTGAGTCCCCAGTCAGATCGCAAAATGCGCCTTACCTGGCCTACAGCACTCAGCATGCGTAGTCTGGTTCGAACCAGGTGAGGCATGAAGTTCATACACTCACCCATCGTTATGCCCAGATATGTGACTTCAGTCACACATCTAATGCCAATGCTGTTCAAACGTATCGCAGGAGCCCGACATCTTACATTCAATTTGCCCTTGAGCTTAATTGAAACGGTCTTATCCTGCGACACACTTACCCCTACGCTCTCTCCCCATTCAGCAATGACTGCTAGAGCTCTATCTCCTAATACCTCGATTTCGGCCCTAGACTGGCCTTCAAGGATGAGGAGCAGGTCATCTGCGTAGGCGCAGCACCCACAGAGCTCATTTAGTCACCGCAAGAGTGGATCCATCATCAGGTTCGAAATAAAAGGACCACAGATGGGGATACGGAGCACACATCAATATCAACTCATTTATAAAATCTGGGTCGACAAAAAAATACCCAACTAATGGAATCTCACCATAGTTCATTTGAATTGCGCCAACAACGTATTGCATGAAAGACTAAGAGCTTTCGTCAACAGTCTGATTGGCCCCTATCAGTGTGGTTTACGACCAGAAAAGTCCACCGTAAATGAATTCCTTCCATTGCTACAGATCTTGAAAAAAACCCACGAGTTCCAAATCGATAAGCACCTTGGCCACTTTGAGCTCATGGACACCAGCGTCCCGACGCGGAAAGTTTGAAAATTTTTGATCCCAACCAAGACGGACAACATAGACTGTAGAGGACAACATAGACATTTTACGAGTAAGTGACGCAAAAGACAGTGTTAGCTAAAGAAGCACGTTACCTGTTGCCCTGGCCCACCCCGGACTGTAGGGCCATCTAAGTACTCGTAAGTATGTTGCATACCATACTTACATGCAATACCAACTATAATGCAGGATTTATATCAAGGAGACCAATTAAATAGAAGTCAAAACGAAGGCAACTCAAAGACATAGCGTATCAATGAAATAATGGTTCGAGTGACATCATCGTACAGCACGTTAAAACAGAAATAGTGGTAGGTGATTTGCGTGAAAGTAGACATAATAGAGCATGGAACCTAGCCTAATTCGTTCGTTTCCGATCGTAAAAAAAAACACTCAGCTGTGTCTGACCACAAGGATTTTTCAGCAGTGATCAAGTTGCCTTTTTTCCGTCAAAAATAAGTGATTTGACCAAGGACTACGAAAGATAATTGATTGATTCAGTAATAAAGTCGCATGTCATCGTTACTCTCATAACTTATAAGCCAGTGGTACTGATAGAGTCAGTTATATCTTTTAGCTGAGTAGTCAGCGATAAAACAAAGTGAGACAGGAGACATTACGTCGGTGTTCGAGGGTGTCAATGGATTGACTGATATTAGTATCATCTATAAGTTTTATCGCACGGTTTTGAATCCCATCTAGCAAGTGCGATATGTGCGACATCGAATATGTGGTCATTTCAATGTTAACTCTCATTAATACACATACCGAGAACGGAAAGTGTTTCGGTTTCGACGATGCAAGTGCCATTCATGGATAATGGCTTTAACGACAGCAGACAGAATTGTGTTTTTTGGAAGCATTAAATTCCACTCTGTTGATACCTCCCTAATTGGTTATGCTGTTGATATCGGAATTTAACGAGCTTAACATACGCTGCCGTTCCTGTTCTACAGCCGAAGAGCACGAAAATGAGAAGCAGATAATATTGTCGTCAGCAAACGAGTATATTGGACTAGAAGTAGCAGACAAGAGATCATCAATGAAAATTAAAAAGATTGTAGGAGACAAAACAGAGCCCTGGGGCACACCAGCATTTATTTTGTGAATATCAGACTTGAAACCATTCAAGAGAACTTCTAATCCATTTAAGGAGAGTGCCGTAGATCCCAAGTTTCAAAAAAAGAGCCTGATGCCGAACTCTGTCAAATGCCTTAGAAATATCAAGTGCAACTATCTTGCTTTCGCCAGATTGTTGTACGTTTTGTAAAAACGCAGTGTCCGGTACGACGCCAGTAAACAGTGTAAAGTCCTTCCATACAACCCAACCCAGGTTCGGGTTCTGAAAAACTTTCACTTGAGCCTTGCATGGCAGGTTCGTCGGCGACCTCATTTCTCCTAATCCCACTGAGTTTTGAGACCTAAACAAGTTTCAGTTGATTCAACCTTCCGATCGCGTTGAGAGAAGCCTAGCATTCCCAAACTTGGAAGTGATGAGAATTGTTAGCAAGGCCCTTAGCTTAACTTATATGTCACTAAGTGAATACTTTTTCTCCTTCACCGATTCTTCAAAATATTGCCGTTTCCGCTTGGATACAGACGAACCACATTCCTTCCCTGACTCAGATTTTGACTGAAACCATTACTGGGCACAGGGAAAGTCGATTTTGTATTTTCGTAGCAACAGGAGTTCAATTACCACAATTGAGAGCGTTAAGCAGTGTTCCGACCAACATGCACCACAACAGTGGAGACAGGATATCACCTTGCGGTCATCCCATAGTTATACCTGAAATCATATAGTCAGCATCCGCAATCAAGTTACAATTCACTAGGAGTTCGTTTGGCTAGCAGTGAAGATTATCTTTAAAGTTGCCAGTAGCCATCTGGATATACTCGTGTGCCATAGGTGACAGGAAACTTGAAATCATCAAAGGAAGCAACAGCGTATTTGATGGCCTCATCCATCCCCACAATCGATGGCAAGTACTAGCTACTGACGGTTGTGTTACTGGCCTCACTTTCAGCTTCGGTGACAAGGGAACGAGCCATAATTTTACTTGCTGAGTTGATGTATGCTCCTTATTAAGTCATCAACCCAGAACATGGCAGGTAAGCTGGCATAGCCGGATTTATTTATTTCGTCGTCTAGATATATTGATGCATACTGGCTGAGAGAGGGATTGTGATCGCTGGAATTTAACCCGTCTTTTTTGCTAGTAGAACTCACAAGAAAATCTGGTCCTATATGCCCATTGTTTCGCTTCATGTCATTGCTGAGGATCTTCAACAAAATAGAAGTTTCCTGATAGTGGTAGCACATCAGAGGTGGCCAATTGCCACTGATATTCAGTTCTTTAGCCTAGCGATGGAGGGCCTCTTTAGAGAGTTGGCAAAGTCTCTAGCAATTAAACTGTCTGACTTCGACATTCCTCACAGTATTTTTCTATCCTCGGTCCGAGTTAATGTTCTTCCTTCTGAGTATGCGAACACTCGTCCTCTGGTTAGTATCATCACCTTTTCCCCACAAACTTGGATTTAAATCGTCCAGGACAATACTTAAGGCACTGCTCGGATCCAGGAACTTGTAAAAGCCCTCATCTTTATTTCGATTATATAGGCGTCAGCAGACACTCGTCCTTATGCAAGGCTGTCAGTTGTTTTGCAACAGTGGAGTTTTAAGCGTTCTTGAACCATTATCCAAGTGTGATGGATATCTAAGAACTAAAACTGATCCAGGCGTCATAAATCTAAATCCATTGATTGGAGTTATACTTTTCTTTTCACTATTCTATTTAAGATTAATTAATTCAACTAAAAGTTGAATCCTTTTGCCCCCCAATTCGAATAGACACGTAAGGCGAAAGGGTTAAAGACAAAGTTTTGTAATAACCTATTTTAGAATATCATTCCTTGACTACGTTTCTATGGAAGACTAACTATTAACTACTCCCTATGATAACACAGTTTGCTAGTTAGCTTGATTGCAAATTAATCACATTACAGATGGGGAGAATTACATAGAATTTCCCATCTTTTAGATTAACTATCCTTGAATTATCTATGCAAAGAATAAGGATCTCTTCATTGGAATCTCTTTGATGGAACTAGCACAAGCATACGAGTATATCCCTTGGTATAATAAACTAATCAGCAAAAATTAAATTACTTTTCCATCATCGCCTGGCAGAGATGCGCATGCATTAGGGGGTGAGCTGTTACCAATCAAATAATCCTCGTGGGCAAAGAAAAAGTTTCACCACCAACCATCAAGCACCTCCAGGAACAACATCATGAAAGAAATTCATTAAAAATCAATACGTATCCAGATACGGTGATGTTAAATATACCTCAAATTGAAATGCAATATCACATGAATTGCATCCGGTTTCAAACGACCGACGATGACGACGTCAAAATGGAAGACCGCTGTCACAATCTTTGTATCTATTACTTCATCAAAAAAGTGCCCAGCTCCACTTGTACCGTACCCAGAGGAAATTCAAGAAAGTGCAACCGAAGTGGGGGTTGCTTTCCGAAATAAAATAAATTCACCTCTATCCAACAACACGATCTAGTAACTCGAAACATTTGAGATGTTGTCTCATTGGTTTCCGATGAAATATCGGCAAACTGATATATACCAGCATCGATTCAATGCCTCTCATACCAAAGGTCAAAACAGTTCAATTTTATGAGAAACCACCACAACTACGACCACTAAAATACTACCATCACTTCCAATAGCCTCAGCCCCAATAAACCACAGACTACCGGGAGCTACATCTTAAACTTTATACCTCCATAGTTACAACCCTGCGTCTCTCAGCATCCCCGTCTCGAATATTCTGAAGCTGTATATAATTTAACAAATACGAGTAATCTCAAGTGCTTCATCAAAGCGAGCTATCGGATGAGGATACATTTCAGTGACAATACGAATATTATTGTCGCCGTTAGACTACAAAGATGGCAACAACCATCACGTGCCAATGCCATGGACGGTGGATTGTATCTTTTGAGGTTTGACTTCTGTGAAGGGTTGAGAACTTGAGTTGTGGCTGTAGCTAGAATAGTATTGAGGCTTTTTTGTGGAGGACTATGTGAGTATGGAGTATGGAGAGTACATAGCTAAAGGCAGAAGCCGCTTGCCTTCGCGTGAAAGTGAACTTGGACATTTACCAAATATTTGTCGATTCCATAAAGAGAATGACAATAACCAAGGACTTTAGATAAGCTAATGCATATTCATCGGATTACTATGTTAAGGCGACAGATAATCTCTGGTTGTTGCGCGTTTTTATGAACAAATGGATTAAACAGGGATCTGGGATATGCTTATGCTCCATAGAAGTGCTTGTCAAGTAAATGTGCCAGATAGCGGCCCTTAGAAAGGAGTTTTATGAAACATGAAAAAAATCATGCCCTCGCAGAACTCTATACCTGATAAACAAACCTAAATTCGTAATTAGGGGATGGCAATACTGAGATAATAGAAGGAAACTAGGTTATAAGTAATTTTAAATCAGGGTCTGCTGGGTGCAAATCAAAGTGCAAATTAAGTGTCACCGCTGGTTCAAAATAGAGAATAGATTCTAACCCTCGTCTATTCCTTAGGTTTCTTTCACGATATTTTGATCCTAAATAAACACTCTTAAACTATAAATGCCTATAATCCAGAATTTTGTTATCCTTCTCCTTTGGAACGAAGTACTTAGACAAAAAAGTTGTGCATTTTACTCCCTTTATATTCTTTTGCTGCAGTTTCTCAGTCTTTCTCTACGAAATCAGGGCCGAGTTCCTGCAGGCTAATGTGAGCCTGAGCCCGTGAAGATAGTACTCATGAAGATAGTACTCCGCCATTATTGGCACAGTTAGACGCTTGCGAAAAGCATAGTGCCCCGTTACGACACCAGTAAGAATGCTGTAGTCTTTCCTACTGAGGCACAGCAGTAAAGTCGCTGAGCTCTTAGGGACTTTGGAAAGAATTCGTTTTACCTGGAGTTTCATGTCATCTGCAGTTATGGTCACGTAAAACCCTGCTGTTAATGGAAGTCTTAACCGAGGACGCAGGCAGTCTTAATGCGGGTTCAAGTCCTGAGAAACTCTCCTCTAAGGCTTGCTTAGGCATTTCATTAGCGATCTCGTTTTCCATGATTCCATTGTAACCTGGTATCCAAATAAACTCAGTGAGCTCAGCCTCCCGACTAATTTCAGAGAAACCTTGCATTTTTGAACTAACTTGGAAGTGGTGAGGGGGTATAACAAGGTACTAAGCGCAGCTTGATTACCACCACTTCTCTCCCTTCACCAATTCCTTTCAACATAATTCATTGCCATCACGATTTAGTATATCTCAGTAGTTCTCTAAAATGACACCACACATCCTATATTAGTTTTGGAGTCCTCCGTTGAGACCCGACTACATTCCTTTCCTTGCTCAGATTCTGGATGAAACCATTCCTGGGTGAAGGGAACTTCAATTTCGTATTTTCGCGGCGACAGGAGTTCTGGTGTCAAAACCACAGTATGTGTCGTACCACTTATTTTTAAATGGAAGATGGCTTTAAAAGCCCCGTAACATGACTGATCAGTTACAAGTTACCGGTCATAGGTCTTGTTGGCGGCTTGGCCACCAGTAGTCCCTACCAGGACTTAAATCACGGTACCATGGGAGTCAGGAGCCCCCGGATCTGGTGGCTGTTGTTAAAACCCAAAGTTGCGGGAAGGGTCTTCCTGTTGGTTGATCCAATGTAGAGTTGCAATTAGTACTGGGTGCTGTGACTCTAAGAGCAGTAAGAGGTTTTAAGTCGTCCTCGACTTGTGGATCTTGTGCCGGCAACACAGTTTCGAATTGGTATCAATTAAATGACGGAGAGCGATGGCAAGGCGTATCCTTGCTCCCATGGATGTATGGGCATCCAGTAAACTTAAGTCTACATAGACAGGCGTTTACGTTAAAAGCAGAGACACTATACCTGATATCAATATCAAGGGAAGAGAGATTCATTCGTGCGTTTAGTGCAGAATCAGGCGAGCTAGGGAAAGCCCCCATTTAGCCGAGACAGATCGTTATTTGTTTCACCAAACAACCGACAAATACAAATAGGATCTAATTGGTCTTATCATAGCCATGTAGATCTACTGAATCTTCCTAGAGCACCAAACGTCGCTCACGTCTATCCCTGCCTGTGACCAGAGCAGAAGTAGGTATGATCCAACCGAGATCATCTGTATCTGTCCGAGCGTAGACATTAAGCGATATCACTGGAGTCATAACACCCCCTACAGACAACACCAACACATATTGACCGCAGTCGGCATCCGCAATCGAGGTCGTTTGCCCTTTTCCTTAAAACTAGTGATTCTTCAATGCCGTGTTATCATGCCAAGTAACACATTCAGACGAAGGTCGAGTTGTCAAGGGCGCCCTCATTATCGATGAAAATGTACAAATCTTTTTTTGTTGAGACACCTTCAATTCTACTCAACAGATTTGTAAACGCAGTCTCGCAGGATCTTCAGCGCAGTCAGGCATGTTGCATATTGGAGCGAGAGAATGCATTTGTAAAGCAGTTTTGTTTACATGAAGCTCGACCATGCTGCTCAACATGATGGGAGTCTGAATGACATATCTAAAGATGTTCGGTATGTACACCAGTGCCAGGCTAGCAGTGAAGATTCTTGTCAGAGTTACTAGCACATGGTTTATATGTTTTTGTAGCACAACTGAATATATGACGACTTTAAGCCTCATCCGTCACCACAAGTGAAAATCACTGCTCTCGACCCAGTATACGTCCCATATGATTTTCTGAGTGCTTCTAGTTTGTCTATTTTGAAGACTTCGACCAGCCTGCTGGTTTCATCGAGTGTCTCGATCTTTTCTTGAAAGCCTTCTCGAAATCTGAACTATCTTCTCCATATTCTCTTTGCTGCTTCGATCAGTAAAGATAAATGTTCCTTACGTAGTAGTTGCAAGTCTGCGTTCCGCAAAAGTTTTTCCTGACTGGCCAGTTCAGTTCAAAACATTTGCTAATATTTGTTTCGTTTTAAATTTTAGCGAATCATTGACAGACTTATCGAGATCCTATTTAAAGGGTATCCAGTTGGTTTTTCGCTGATTCCTCCTTTTCAACCACGTCGAGACTTCGCATGCGATTCCGAATTCGATGGTCTGGCTTGGAACCCTACGATAATACTTTCCAACCCATAAGCTCTTTAGAGCGCCTGCCGCCTAGTGTTAAGTTGATTACTTTCATAGCAAATGTTGGGTAAAAGCCATAATTGCTGACAATTAGGTTAGACAATAGTATGAAGTCTAGTTAATGATTGCATCGGACGTTGCATTTGCTACTGCAACAAAAAGTATTTTGAGCATTAGCATCTTATCTGATGATAAATACCAGCTTCCTGGAATTACAGTATAAAATGAGTTCGGCTGCAGCCTTTGGCCCTAACACATGCCCAAAATAAGAGAAGAGCCGTTCTGGTTTTCCTGAATTTTGCTCTCATTCTGAGAATATACTCGTATTTCAGTATCAATTTTCAGTGTCGACTTCAGGTATGAAGATGCATCAACTTATCGGCCGTATACAACTATTCACTCCCAGAGTGAATCTTTTGAATATACAATACTTAGCCTTAGCCATTCAGAAGTTTGCTGCGCAACACTTCACTTTAAGAATTTTGTTTACCAGAAGGCCTCTGTTGGAATGCAAACATTCTCTACTCTGAATAGCTCTTATAGTTGATCAACACAGTGTTTGCAGTCAGTATCGTTCACAGTCTTGTTACTGCTAGCTTTCCCAATTCGAAGCGATTTATACGATAGGTGATATCAGCGTCGTTTTATCGCCACATCCAAATTCCGTCTACTCGGACTACAACATTCGCTGGTTACATTAGCCGGACATTGTGAGCGTGGAATACTAGCACGAAGGTTGTTTCTCAGCGTAGATTTTACCCTAGCAATCTTCTTGCTTCCACCAGAACTAAAACCTTTGCTGGTTCTAGAGCAGACTTCAATTGGCCACCGCTGGTTTTGTTTTTGTCAATTCGTTGTTGTCTTATTTCCATCCCTTGGAACTGCAGCTCTTATTGGTTGCAGAACCGTTTCTTTCCACCCATTGTGCGCGGAAAAATCAATCGACAGAGGGGGTGCCAGAAACATTCATCCTCTTGGGCCGTTTCAGTTCTAAGACCTCGGCTTCGGTGGGTGTCAATCCCGCCGATCAGCTTATTTTCTTTATCGAGGATGGAGTTATCAGACTTACCACCGCTTTGTACTGACGTATTTTCCTTTTTAACTACCCCTTAGACGATAGTCATTCAGAGAATGTTCCTTCTGTAGCCCGTTCGACAGAGCCGTCGTCATTGCAATCGAAACGTATAGCTCCTCCTGGGACAGCGCCTAAATTGACTTCAGAATGTTGGTTTCGGCCACCAACCGTTCCCCGGCCGCTGCTGAGAGGACGTCTTCGCATTCATACTATTTTACCATTTAACGTCTAATCTGGACGACTTTGGCATTTAGTTTGACGATTCATCTGGGTTCCTATCAGAAGTCTTCCTGCAAGTTTGTTAAAATTTTATCTGTAAATTTTCTTTTTCGAACCGAATTGAGGCAGCTGCAATTCGACCATGAAGTCAGATACACTCTTCAATTACTCTCCAGATGTCTGCTGATAGATGGGTGCTCTGTTTTTTAAGTTTACTACCGATATACTTCTGACCAACTTTAGCAAAAACATTTTTCCTCAATCTCCAGTTTTCGTTTCCACCTCCAACCTGGCTGACCTGAGAAAGTCTTCAAATTATCGAAAAACTACGGGATTTAATATCAAGGAAGACAAAGCCGATGTTGTCCCTGATCGGGCATTTAAACAATATACCTGCGCTGACTACGTGATTAGCATTTAACAAACAAACAAATCTTTCAGATCAGAACGTCATTTTGACTCGTAATACTCGTACCGAAATGAGACGATCTATTGTCTGTCTTTTGCATAAAGGCTTTCCTAGCATCGAATGACGGCTGGTTTTTCAGTTTCAGTTTTAAAGCATTTTATTTCCTTAATCATTAACTCTTACATACTAACAAAAAATGCTTAAATGCTAGCTTAAAATTACTTAACAATCTTATACTAACTTACTGGCCCCACACAGGCACTCTAAGCTACTCTGAATTCTTATGTCTATGTCTTTCGACTTTATTTACATTTTCTTTAGGAATACTTATTTTCTATACTTAAGGCTAAGAAAAAAAATTGCCCCAAATATCAGGTTATTCGTCGAGGTAATTGCTCTTGCAATGTGCCTTCGAGTCAGCTTAATTACGAAGTTGTCCACTCGAATCAGGTTCGCCCTGTTGTAAAGGACCTCATTAGGATAAAATTTCTTGTACTCCGACTCTGGTGTTCTGTACAAGCGAAGATAAGCCCTAAGGCAAGCCCTCTCAAACACCCGAATCTTTTAAATTAAGCTTGCTCGTACATTGAACCACACGGGACAACCAAATACCAACATGGGCCTAATAAGAGCCATGTAGCAGATTACCTTTACCCTCGCATCGAGTTGGCTGCTATAAAACAGTCTCTTTGTAAGGGCAAAAGCACCTTTTGCTCTGGCCAGAGCAGCATCTACATTTTTGCCAAAATACAGAAACTGATCTAGCCCGATTCCAAGGTATCTGACTACATTTCGACAGGCAAGTGGTTGTCCGTGTTGACCAATGATAGAGAACTTTCGCCAATTTTTTCTGGTATCCCTAGAGGCTCCAGACAACGGCGTCCTAAAGAGAATGGTTTCCGACTTCTGAAAGTTGATTCTCAACTTCCAGTCATCGCAAAATCGTCTTATCTCATCGAAGTCACGCTGCAAGAGAGTATTAATGACCTCGATTTTTGGACCTGTTCTGTACGTTATCAAATCGTCTGCGTACGCAATAGTATGAGGAAGTGAACTTATCAAGTCGCTTGTATAAATGTTGAATAGGATCGGCGAATTAACCGCGCCTTGCTGAAGACCATTTTTAATTTGAAATATTCCAACAGAAGTCACATCACCATTTTTCACGATGAACTGTCTGTTGGTTAGCATATTATAAAGAATGTACAAGAGTGGTTTACTGATCCCCAGCCTAGTCAGCTTATAGAATAGACCCTCTAATCATACGGTGTCGAAGGCCTTCTCCAAGTCAACAAGGCAGGCACCAGTACATTGTTTTCTGCCTTTATTCCATTGGATATCGGACACCAGTTTAGACGCGGCATGTGAGATATCATGTCCCGCCTTAAAACTGAATTGGTTATCCGGAACTATATGTTTGTCCTCAACCCACCTAGTCAGAGCTCTATTGATTACCTTTTCAAAAACCTTACTGACATTCGGAAGGAGACTTATTGAGCGGAGATTCGCCGGATTGGATGTTCTTCCCCTTTTTGGAGATAGGTTAAACCACCGCCGTTTTCCAATGCGCTGGATAATGTTCATTATTCATTGCATTGTTAAACAGGGTGGTGTAGATGTCCACCGCTTTTAGAGGAAGATGTCGAAGCACGATGTTCGGAATACCATCGGTCCCCACTGATTTCTTAACTCTGATTGTGTCGAAGATCTCATGGAGTCCTTCCTGCGAAATGAATGGGGGTAGGTCACCCTCTCTGGCAATGACGTTATTTGCCATATTTTCGTCGCTAAACCGGGTGAAACCAGAGCCCTCGGATCGCCAGTTCCCTATTTCATTTCGAATGCAGAAGTCGTGCCCCAAGACGCGATTGTCCAGGTCGTAATTAGGGCCAATGTTATCAGTGGCCTTGTATACTTCCTGGAAAGTCGCCCCTATGGCTTCAACTTTCTCCTGTGGATCCTCGATCACAAAAAAGTCGTCATCGTCAGCGGTTTCATTTGGATCAATACCTGCTATGGTCAGTAACCGTTCGTTGTCTGTTGTCCGGGCTATTTTAAGACACTGAAGGTCGTTTTGATATTTTCTCCGAAATAGTTTATTGATTTGCGGAAACATATTCGGGTTGCTGGTGTTTATAGCCCGAACCTTGTTGTTCCAATACAAACTTACAGAAATTCTGTAATTCTCTTTTATTAGCGTTTGGATATTTTTAATCGACGACTTCAGTCTCCTAATCTCCGGGTCTTGTCTGTCAGTTAACTGTCTGTACAAGTTTTTGAGTCTTGTCAGAAGTCTACTTTTCTGTCGGTACAGTGCGTCAATAGTAGGATTGCTTAACAGGTCTTCGTTAGTCGTATGTCGATACCGCGGTATTGTTTGTTTAATTGTCTCGTCCATTTATTTTAGGTAATTGTCGATCTCCTCGTTTGACAAATTCCTATTGGACGGTGGGTGGAGAGTGTTCGAGGAGAGCGTTCTAGTCAAGTTTGCGGAGAAGCGTGTCCATCGAGTCTTACTGCAGTTGTAAAAATATCTTTGGAAAAACTCCTCCAATTCCGCAATTTCGTTGGGAACCGTAATTTCGGTGCTGAAACCGCAATGGTCGCTGTCATACACGAATGTGCGCAGACAGTTTAATGTTTGTAAATTCGTACCTGTCAGTTGTATACGTTCGTCGTACAGCAGTAGATCCAAATAAGATCCGCCTCTGTGAAACGACGGGATATCCGTCGCTTTAAGACCGAGTCTGTACATGACATCGTCCTGACCCCACCAATCGAGTAGTAGGTTCCCTCTAGTATTTCCCCAATCTCTGTGTCTAGCGTTGAAATCCCCGCGGATTATAAAATAATTCTCCCCCGATTCCAGCCTCAGAAGTCGAAATAGCGTGTCGAGCTCTGTAATGAATAGGGTGGATTGTGAAGTCTCAGATGCATAAACAGAGACCAAGTACAGTTGCTTTCCACTGCGGAGCGGTATGTAAATGACGACTGCCTCCAACACCCGAAACCTGCGCAACACTCCCTTGCACCTTCTTTATACCTTCTTTAATGAAGATCGCGACACCGCCTCCACGTTTGGATCCGGGCCGATTTCTTCTCCTAACAATATAATTATTGTACTCCAGTTTGTGCTTATCGGTTAGCTTGGTTTCGCTAGGGAAAAGCACATCAGGAGTTTTAAACATCGCGGCTCATCGTTCAATCCTAATCAGTGAATTAACATTCACCGCAAGGACCTTCAAAGTTTGCTCCACCATGTGCGTACCCATTACGGCATGTGTTGCGTTAGGCCCAGCAGCAGCGCGTAGATCTGGTCCACCCGCTTGGCTTGTTCTTGAACCTGCTTTTGCAGCTGAGCCATCTGCCCTTCGATTGCGAACAAGATGGCTAGCATGTTAGATGCAGCTTCCGTTGTTCTCGGCATTGGCGCCGGAGAAATAACAGTCGCTTGCTGTACCGTAGCCCCCCTACCAGACGCCATTTGGGCGTAGGAAATTTGGGACGTGACGGCTGGTGTTTGAAACCTAACAGGTGAACGTTTAACCTCCACCTTCTGCTGCCGAGACTGTTTGGCTTTCTTAATGTCTGTGAACTTAGGACAACCCCGATAGTTTGCGGTGTGTCCCACGTTTCCACATAACACGCACGAGAGCTGCGACCTATCGGATGCTCCGTCAACACCCAGAGCACACTCTTCGGAGCTGTGGTTCTTAGCACACTTCACGCATCGAGACTGCATTTGGCAGTTCGACGCGGCGTGCCCGAACCTCTGGCAGCGAACGCATTGTATAACGCCTTCGCTCCTTTTTAGTTTTTCCCAGTGAACCACCTGGTAGTCTAGGACATTGATACTCCTTAGACTATCCAGACGGCTTTCGGGACTGAGCTGCACCAAGAAGAACGGCAGACTCCGTTTCTCCCGCCTAGCTCTAGCTGTGGTAAATGGCTTTACCCCTACAAACTTGAGTCCTTCGCACTCCTTCTCTTTGACCTGTGCCAGGATCTCCTCAGGATCAGAAGACGGTTCCAACCCCTTCAGCAGCAGCGATTGCCGCTTTTCACACTTTGGTGTGAATGAGTAGTGCTCCGTCGTCGTTTTCTTTAGGAGCTCTTTCACTTTCGCGTAGCCCTCCACTGTATTACAGTGGATGGCATGGCGATCGTTCCCCAATCTCTTTATGTTAAAATTATTACCAATGACCAACTTACACAGGTCCTTGGTTGCATTTACCTCTAGTTTATAGGTGTTGATCGAAGGCACCTTCTCCTTCTTCTTCTTCTGCTGCTGCTGCTGCTGCTGTTGTTGTTGTTGTTGCTGCTGCTGTTGTTATTGTTTTTGTTGTTACTGCTGTTGCTTTTGCTGCATTTGTTGTTTCGGCTGTTGCTGTTTATGTTGTTGCTGCAGTTGTAGTTTCTGCTCTTGATGTTGGGAGCTCTCTACTGATTGTTGCTCCCTCTGCCTGCGCTCAGTTTGCTTTCGCTTAATAGCAAGCACTTTTTCTTCCAGCTGCTGTATGCTGCTGGTAATATTATTTATTTCGTCATCTTCGCTTCCGACTTAGATGACGCTAGAGAAGCAAAGTTGTTCTTGCCCCCCTCATACTGGACGGCCACTTTATCTCCTTTATTTTTTACCACGGCACTTATTTTTTTTTCCTTAGATTAGGAGGGGTTTTCAACCTACTCCTCCTCTTAATGCCTTTCGCCACTGCACCGGCAACCGTATTGTTGCCTTTAGTATCTCCCGTTATGGGAAGAGCGGAACGCTCTCCACCATCCATCACGTGATTTTTTGTTTTGTTTTGAAGCACTATATGTTATTTAACACAATTTCAGCCAAACAACAAAAAAAAAAATTCCAAGTTTGGCCTGGAATCGAACTCGCGTCCTACGATTTGTTGACCGACGCCTCTAACCTCTTGGCTACCGAGTCAGCGAATAAAATTCCGATCTATTATATTTATGAAAACAAAAAACTTTTTCACTTTCCCTTTTTTACTTAGCGAAGCCAAGACACATGTGTTCTCCGCGGAGATCTGCGAACGACTGAAAATGACGGCTGGAGTAAGTACAAAGTGGCGCAAAATTAATCATCCAAATTTGTTTTTGAATTTATTTTTCTTTACTAAATAAAAAAAATTACTTTGAGGGGTGGAAATCTTTATATCCGCAAAGTGTCGGCGTGTTGATACACAATTGTGCCCGTTTTAACGGATTTTCCATGACTTTATGCAAAATTTGATAACTGTTCTCATTCCTGTCGAATATTCTCCTTAAGGGCAGCGATTGTCTGAGTCTTGTTGGCATAAACCCGCTACTTCAAGTAACCCCAAAGAAAGAAGTCTGGGATGGTTAAATCTGGCGATCTCGCTGGCCATGCCAAATCGCCAAAACGGGAGATTACGCTACCAGGAAACGCTTCCTTCACAATATCCATTGTGGCTTGTGCTGTGTGTGCGGTTGTACCGTCTTGTTGAAACCACATGTTCACCAAACCCCGCTCATCCAATTCCGGCAGTAAGAAGTCCTTTATCATGGCCCTGTAGCGTTCGCCAGTAACAGTGAACGTATTGCCGATGGCATCCTCAAAAAAATACGGCCCAATCACTCCCCCCGCGTGAACGCCGCAGCATACAGTTGCTTTGAGTGGATGTGGATTTTCAGTGCCACAGAAACGAAGATTTTGCTTATTGACGTAATCGGGAAATGCACCTCGTCGCTCATGAAGATTTTCGACACAAAATCGTCCTCTTCGTTGTTGAGATTGAGGATGGCTTTACAGTAATTCACACGCGACTGACGATCAGGAGGCATTAACTGATACACTGTTTGCACTTTGTACGGGAACATGTATAAGTCTTTCACTAAAATTCGCTGTCTGGTGATGCCCAATTGCGTGTTTCTTCGTTCTCAGCGACATCGGCAACCACAGCCGCGATATTTTCGGTCGAACGACCAGTCCGGTGGCGGCCACGCACTGCATGGTCTGCTGTGGTTCCACTCTGTTCGAGTCGAGTAGCTAAGCGTCAGAATGTTTGCCCAGTTGGCGCGACACAATTAGGAAATCGACGTCGAAATTCACGCTGCGCTAACACCAGCGACCGATTATTGGTCAAAAACATCGACTCAATTATTCCACGCTCTTGCGGAGTATAGCGCTCTATTGCTTGTCTGTTTGTATACTTCAGCTGTCTAGTTCACAAATGTCAAATATAATTGACATACGACGCCATTTGCAAAAAATTATACCATCTTCCGATAGGATGATTAATTTTGCGCCACCTTGTACTTAATTTAGTACTTGACTATATGTCATTACAGCTAGTGCCTTATTCAGTTCTAGATTCAAGGGAGTCGATGATTGGGACGTAAAATACCAACTATTCTCTTCTCTTCTCGATGACTCTAAGGCTTTCCATTAGAAACTTCAGCAAAGTAAACATCAGTGCTTAATGAAATGTGTACATGTCCTTTCATATTCTACCCTCATAACCGCTATGTTCTTTCTTCAATCAATTAATAGGTCATGCTTTCGTATTCTAGTCGTTTTCCAAAACCTCAAACAACATTCCACAAGATCCATTTAAAGAGAAAGCCTCCTCCCATAAAGGTTGAATTGAAACTCAATAAACTTTAAATCGATTTTCAAAATCAACATCTCCGAACACACGACATTGGACATACTCGCAGCACATCGAATACAAGGCACCGTACAATGAACAAGGATACCGAACCGAACACTGTTCTGGTACACTGGACAAACACTGCAAGTGTGAAAAACCGAAAATAAACCCCCTGCTACGACATGTCCTTATCTTCGATTGTTATTTATTGGGCTTTTGTTCAGTCTTCCATCGGAAGCTTCTCCAAAAATAGAAATAAAAACGAAATTCCACAAAAAAAAAGGGAAATTCTAAAAAAAAGAACAACATCCTCCATTCAATACATTCAAAATCCCATCCCACACGCAACTCTAAGAGAACAAATGTGTAAAATTCGAAGTGGACATGAACAACACATAGCCCGTCCCGAAGACAAATGTTTTGAAAGTCCCACTGTCGCATTCAATTGCGTAAAACCGTAAACGCTTCGCTATGTGCTTCTATGTGCTTCGGATACTTCGTCCTTACTCTTTTTATTCTAGAGCCAGTCAGAGCAGATATCGTTTTCATTCAATGTGGACAGGACAATGTGTGTATGTATATTTTTCCAAGTTATTGCAGCTTGTTGGACTGACGACAGCAGGCCGATGGCCGGTGGCCGGTGTAGCTGTAAAGTGCGCGGTGTGAAAAACCTCTTCAATGTACGAAATTAGGTCCATCGATGTCCTTATGTAAGGCTAGGTTCAGGTCCAGTTCCAATACCAATTCCAGTTGCAGGATATGTATGCGATGGAGTGGAGTTGAATGCTGTGGCAGAAATGTTTTTATTATATCATCGTTATAGATATCGATATGCTCGTATCGGAAGACATAGATATACCAGTACATACTCGTACAATGAGCGAATCCAAAGAGTTTGGACAAATTCCGATAAATTGTCCTAGGTTTAGTGGAGCGTGTATTTATAGCGTGATAACTGAACGAAGGACTTACACGGTTATGCTTCTCGGACAAGGATATTGCCATTTTCATGATGAAATTTTAAAGGATTAAATGGGAATTTGTATCGAATTTGAGGAAGATCTTCTCTTGTTTTATTCCCTTTTTGCCCAATTTGACAATGTACTGGTTTGTAGGCAAAAAAAAATATTGAAAGTCAGCTTGGTCATGTTGTCGAAAGTTGGATTAAATATCAAATTGGTTTTGCGGGAAGGTATTTTTCGATGGGTATCCATTATGCAGGAGCTTTGAATGAACAGTGGATGCACAGCTTATTGGCATTACATAAGTTTTGTTCTAGTCTGGCAGGATATTTCAGATTTAGAAGATTAACATTTTGCAAGCAATTAAATTTGTGCAGAGTAATAAGTTTGACGGGAATAACGTGGATGCCTCCACGTGACATCCTCAGATTGCTATCTCAGCAGCCGCTGAATACTAACCAAATGTATGCCGTGTTCCAGGCAAGAGACCACGCTCTTCTATCCCAAATGGATTTGACGGTTTTGCGTGGGGCTTACGGCTAAACAACGTAAACAAAAACCCATTGAGAACTAATTGCCTTGGAAGAAAACTGACTCAATTTAAAACGAGGACAGGGCGCGGAAAAAGCCAATAATTTAAGAGTATCCTCCTGGAATGTTAGAACATTATACGCTCCAGGAGCTACCCAAAAACTCTGAAATGTCCTCACGCAGTATAAAGCGGACATTACTGCGATCCAGAAAGTGCGCTGGATAGGATGAGGAATGATAAAAAGAAAGGAGTGCGATATAGTGTATATTACAGAAATTCTACAACATCAGCCCCTAATGAAGCCGCGGACTCTATCAAAGAGGATTTCTAAGACCTCTTGGACGGAGCCTACGGAGCCTGTCCAGAGTACGATGTTAAAATAAAAATTGGTAAGAAGGGCATATTTGGCCTCCACGAAACGACAACAGAGAACGGCTTTCGACTCACTGTCTTTACGGCAGCTAGTAAGACGGTGATAAGTAGCTAACTCTGGACGGTAGAACCATCAACCATATTGACCAAGTGATGATTGACTCAAGACACTCGTCAAACATCCTAAATGTGCAACCATTTAGAGGGGCAAATGCCAACTCTGACCACTATTTAGTTGTAGCCCGATTCAGTGAAAGAAAGCTGCGCCAAACAGCAAAAAGGAAGTACAACATTGGATGCCTGAGCACACGGGAGATAGCCAGAGGCTACAGAGAGCAACTGGACGAAAGACTCTGCAACCATTATGCCATTGCCTGCCACAAACGCCAACAACATGTGGTTACAATGCTGCACTACTATGCAGAAAGTAGCCGAAGCCAAGGAATCCATCGTATGATGACGAGTGCATGCAAAAGAACAAGACAATAGATGAAGCATATAAGAAGACGTTGCAAAGATTAAAGAACAACCGGGGCAACGTGGGATGAGTACAGAACCAGAAGGAGGAAGGAGAAAAAGTTACCGCGAAAAAAGAAAAGGACCTTTGTAGCCTTCCACCTTAAGAATATCGAAGAGTGCAGGAGTAATAACAAGATGCGAAACTTTTATAAAAAAAGCTAAAAGCCTGGCTGTAGAGTACAGACCAGGAACTCAGGCCCTTCGAAACACTGAGGGTAATCTTGTCACCGAGCCACAGGGGATTGTGGATGTATTGAAGCAGCATTTTTAACAGCTTGGGCATGGGGCATGGGCATGACCAGAAGAGAGTGATAGGGTATGAAGAAAACTCAGCTTCAGTCAATGAAGTAGTTCTCCCTACTTGTTCTCCATACTGAAGAACAATAAGGCCGCGGGGTCGAGCAGATTGCCGTCAGAGCTTTTCAAAGCTAGTGGCGATGTTTTGGTAAGGAGCATGCAACAGATCATCTGCAAAGTGTGGGAGGACGAAAGCATGCCCGACGACTGGATTATCAGCTCTATCTGTCTCATCTTCAAGAAGAGGCATATCCTTCCTTAACATAGACTACAAGATCCTATCCAGCGTACTGTGTGATCGAATAAAGCCGTTTTACTTCCGGTACGGAAAACCGACGATAAACCAAATCTTTACATTGCGGCAAATCCTGGGAAAGACCAACGATTTCCAAGTCGATACTCACATTCATTGCACCGAATTATATAACGCGAGAAAACTGATCCAGTTGTGTCGCACCACGCTAGAGAACTCGCAATGCATCGTGCAGCTTGGAAATAAAACCACCGAATTATTCTAAACATGCACCGGATTTCGGCAAGGAGACGCGCTGTCGTGTGTGATTTCTTTAATCTCGTGCTAGAGCAGACAGTGCGAAAGGCCGACCTAAATATAGAAAGCTATAGTGCTTTCACAAATCCAACCTCCTGCTGGGCTATGCCGACGATACCATTATTGAGGCTTTTACTGCTGAAGACCATGCCAAACAAGTTGGTCTAAGACAGAACCTAACAACTGACAGCAATAATTTTGTGGTAGTGAAGGAGTTTATCTACCTCAGGGCAAATATAAACTCCACAAATGACACCCTAGTGGAGATTTGACGAATAAAATCCTCAAGCAACCGCTGCTACTCCAAACTCGGCGGTCCAAAATCATTCTCTACAAAACCCTGATCTTGCCAAATTCTACGTCAAACAAGTTTTAGGCTCTTTATTTGGTCCTGCCTGCGAGAAGGGCGAAAATATAACCGCGAACTCTACGATCTGTATCAGGATGTGGATGGACTGGTTCGTCCATATCGAGCGAATGGGCGAGAATGCTTCAGCTAAAAGAGTCTTCGAATACCAGCGACCTGGTTCACGAAGAAAAGGAAGACCGAACCTCCGGTTTAAAGACCAAGTAATCGCGGACGTCAGAAGCCTTGGTTTAGTAAACTAGAAGCATCGTTCCCGGGACAGTGAATGATGGAAATTGGCATTAGCTCAGGCTCAGAACCGCTAAGTGTCCCTGGCCGGATAAATAAGTATATTTATCAATTTGTTAGATTTTTTTTAAAATCGAGAAAAATAATTGTATTTATTTTTTATGATATTTTCCTTATGGTGCTTCAGGCCAAGGCTCATCAGGATCTTAAGTAACCAATCTCCCTAGGCCAGACGACTTTTATACGCCGATTTGATCAGAATAACTACAAACGCCTCTAACCTGTTGTCCTTTTTGGTATGGAGCCCAAAACCCTTCGGTCAGGGGGGTTGTAGGGGGACAGTATGCCACCACATATATAACAGTGGGCCAATTGTTAATAAGAGAATGTCCAGCATATTGTATTCGTCGCACTGAGTTTAGTGGAAAGCACATCAAGTAGCGGAAGTTTCTTTTTTCACCAGATTACTGGTCTTGAAGTTTTACGTATTATTAACTCTCTGAATAAGTCGTGCTCTTGTGGTGGAGATGGGTTCTCTAATTTTACCCTTAAGCTATAGCTCCGAACTTAGTGGTTGTTCTAGCTCACCTTTTTAACCTAAGTATTTTAACTGGAATTTTGCCAGACAATTTAAAGTATACTAAGTGAAGCTACTTTTTAAAAAAGGAAATAGAAAGGAGGAAAACAACTATAGGCCAATTTAACTACTGTCTACTCGTACTATATCTAAAATTTTTGAAAAAGCTGTTAAAAACAGAATGTTAGATCACCTCAAGAGGATACATTTTTTTAGACCTGCGCAGTATGGGTTTAGGTAGGATTTCTCTACAGAACATGCACAAGGGACTGTTTAAGCACAACCTTTCCTCGACAGTGGTAAGTTACCTTCCTCTAATCAACTTGCTGTGAGGAACGTCATTCCGAAGGATTTACCCAAGTTCAGCGGCAATCCTGAAGACTGGCCAGTTTTCATCAGTTCCTTTGAACACAGTACCGAGTTAGCCGCGTTTTCAAATGGGGAAAACCTTATTCGCCTACAAAAATGTCTCTGTGGAAAAGCAATGGAGGCAGTAAAACATCGACTTGTACTACCGACTATGGTGCCCGACGTCATTAAAACACTGCGAATGCTTTTCGGGCGACCAGATCAAATTATACACGTATTGATAGAAAGGGCAAGGCACATAACACCTCCTAAGGCCGAAAGAATAGAATCGTTAATTGACAACGCTGTAGCTATCAAAAACGTATGTGCAACGATGGAAGCAAAAAATACCACAGCACATTTCAACAACCCAGCGCTTTTGAAGGAATTCGTGGATGAGCTGCTGCCGCATCTCCTGTTGAATTGGGCAATCTTCTCTAAAAATGTACAACCTGCTTCCTTGCAGGAATTTAGTGATTGGCTGTATGACATCGCTGAGGCCGCATGCACAGTGACAACGCTGTCTGTCACACTTGTGTCAGGCGGAAAACGTTCATCGAAGCAAAGCACTCATCTATATGCACATTCAGCAGTTAAGGAATCCAACGTGAGGCCCCAACCAGGTACAAAAAACAAAAAGTGTGATATCTGCCAAGCTAGTCATCTGACATCCAGTTGCAAAACCTTCAAGGACGCTGGATTGTCGGTAAGGTGGAAGATGGTGCGAGAATACAATTTGTGCCGCTCGTGTCTTGGAAGACATTCATATTCGCGGTGCCGAATGGCAAAGGCGTGTGGTATTGGCGGATGTGAAGCAAAGCACCATCCTCTTTTACACAACTATTCAAAGCAGACTTCAACCACCCGCCCGTCAACTTCGTCACTTCTAACTCACCACAAACACAAATTTCCCAAAGTCCTTTTTCGAGTTCTGCCGGCGACCTTGTACGCTAACAGTAGAACAGTCGACACGTTTGCTTTCTTGGACGGAGGATCTTCGGTAACACTTGTGGATGAAGAACTCGCTGTCCTATTAGGGCTATCTCGAAGAGCTGAAGAACTATGTCTAAGGTGGACCTCTGACACAACTCGAATCGAGAGCAATTCCAAAGTAGTATCTCTAGGAATCGCTGGCAGGAGTAGCGGCCCCCGAAAATACCAACTAAACAACGTGCGTGCAGTTCAAGGCCTTAACCTACCAACATAGACGAGTTCCGGACAGACGTTAGCCGAACATTATCCGCATCTGGTTGGGATGGTATAGGAACATCATATCAATGAGTACGTCCGAGGATTTTAATAGGCACTGATAATTGGAAGTTAGGCGTTCCGCTCAAAGTCTCTGAGGGAAGTTGGTCAGCCAATTGCCACCAAGACAAGACTTGCTTGGTCAGTGCATGGTCCTGATGAATGTGATAGAAACAGAATTGATAGTGACTCGCTTCACCTTCACATATGTGATTGCAATGCTGCACCGTCTCGTGAGTGATTTTTTTCTCAATGGAGAACGTCGGTGTTCGCATTCCCACGGAGCAGATTACTTCGGCAGAGGAAAAACGAGCAACTAAAATTCTTGAAGATACTTATGTCCGCATCAATGACCATTTCGAGGTGGGATTATTATGGAAGTTCGATGATATTTTCCTAACACTTCGACGACATCATCGACTACAAAAAGTGATCGATAAGGACAAAGAGCTTCGCAGCATTTTGGACCAGCAGATAAAAAATTTAATAACAAAACTCTATGCCATAAAGTTGTATCCAGACGAGACGAATATCGGACAAAGATGTACAAAGATGTACAAAGATTTCTGTGGGACGACACTCACGATGTGCTGGGCCCCAGCGATTACCAGATGAACTTCATGACCTTTGGCGCCAAGTGTTCATTATTTATAGACCACCACGTCAAAAATAAAAATACTATGCTGTTCATGGGTAGTATGCCAAGGGCTGTTGAAGGTATACTTGAGCACCACTATGTAGATGATTTCATCGACAGCGTCCATACCAAAGCTGAGGCAATCAAACTAGCCAAAGACTTGAAGTTCATTCACCAAAACGCTGGATTCCACATCCGCAATTGGGTCTCCAATTCACCAAATGTTATATAGGCCCTAAAGGAAGACAGCGGGGGGTCAACTAAAGCATTTAGTGAGAACGATACTCCAGCGGCAAAGAAGATCCTGGGACTTTATTGGTGCACTTCATCCGACGCGTTTACATACGTCCTTAAGTTAAACCGATGAAACGAGATGTACTTGATAGGTGGACCGTACCTACCAAACGTGAGGTACTTAAAATCCTCATGTCAGTGTTTGATCCCTTGGGATTCTTGTCACATTTCCTTATTTCCATTAAACTTCTGCTCCAAGAGGTCTGGAGGACATCGATTGGTTGGGACGATGAGCTGCCAGCATGTTTGAAAAATGGCTCCAGTGGACAACTGGACTGGACAACTCCGACTCGAAAACCGTGCTGTCATGGCTAAAGGGAGACCCGCGCAAGTTCCAGCAATTCGTTATGTTTCGAGTTGGCGAAGTCCTGGAGACATCTCATATCTCTGAATGGAGATGGGTTCCAACGAAACTCCACGTAGCCGACAAGGCCACCAAATGGAATTTGGAGCCTGACTACCACGCTACGAGTGAATGGATTAGCGGTCCTGCTTTTCTGCGGATGTCGGATGCGAAGTGCCTCAAACACGGAAAATTGCTAAAAGCAATGAAGAAGTTAGCCCTTACCTTCTTCATACTAGCGCAGTGTCAAGATATTGCCTCGTGGAGGAAAGCCGCCTCAGCAGCTGGACACGTATGTATCGTACTCTAGCATGTGTTATTCTCTTTATTGAAATGAAGGTAAAATAACGTTCGTTTATCAACATCGCTGGACCAACTTCTGAAGCAATCAGGCGGTCCGAAGCGGCACTCTATCGGCAGGCCCAGGAGGCAGTGTATCCAAGCGAAATTGACATATTGAAGAAGAATCAACCACGGAAGAAACCGAGTTATTTGTCGAGAAGCAGTCCACTAGCAAAACTCTCACCATTTCTGGACGACGACGATGTTCTAAGGATGAGCGGTCACATTTTGTTAGCGCAGCATATAGGCCAGGACTGTAAAACATCGATCATCCTCTCGAAGCTCTACCGAATAACGTTACTCTTAGTCGACTTGTATCATCGAAAATTACATCATTGTAATCATGAGACTACACTAAACGAGATCAGGCAGAAATATTACATAGCTAACCTTCGAACCATTCTCAAGACCGTGAGGCGAAGCTGCCAACTCTGTAAAACCAAGACAGACCAGTTGTTCCAGAAATGGCCAAGCTGCCTATCGCACGTATGAGAGCCTTTTGTCGACCATTCTGTATTATTTTGGTATTATCATGATAACCATGGGAAGACGGAGCGAGAAGAGATGGGATGCTATTTTTACCTGTCTCACCATTAGAGCGGTGCACATCGAGCTGGTCCACAGTTTATCGTCAGACTCCTGTATTATGTGCTCAAGGAGTTTTATTGCACGACGCGGCACTCCATTGGAAATTTATTGTGACAATGGCACGAACTTTCGAGGTACCGAGAGGGAACTACGCGAAGAACTAGCAAAACTGGATTTGGGCAAAGTGGCTGCGCAATTCACGACGGCTGAAACGACCTGGAACTTCAACCCACCATCTGCACATGGGTGGCGCATGGGAGCACCTTGTAAGGTCGGTTAAGCTAGGTTTATACAGCATTCTTCCATGCAATAAAGTTGGCGAAGAAACTGTACGAGCCACTCTTTCTGAAGTTGAGAACACAATGAATTCGAGGCCCCTCACCTTTGTATCGCTGGAAGCAGCTGATGACGAAACTTCCTTCTTGGAGCCTCGAATGGAGCCAAGCCCCCTTGCAATCTGGAGTCTTCCGACCTGAGAAAAAACTGGAAGTGCTCGCAGAGGATGGCCGACCTTTTCTGGAAGAAATGGGTGAAAGCATACTTGCCGAATATTAACAGACGGCCGAAGTGGTTCGCAAAGGTAAAGGCGATTGAAAAGGGGGATCTGCTAATAATAGTGGATTAACATCTGCCAAAAAACTGCTGGCCAAGAGGAATTGTGATTCACACTGTTTTAGCCGCGGACGGTCAGGTGAGAAGAGCGACAATACAAACGTCGGGAGGAGTCTTCGAGCGCCCTACTGCTAAACTTGCTGTTCTAGACATAGAATCGGGTGGCGACCAAGAGAGTACTGTGGAGATGACGATGACTTCAGCCCAAATTACTGAGGGGAGTATGTTGCCGCCACCATTAACATTAAGGCAAATACGAGTATCTTTTCTAGATCTTCTGGATTTCTCGACACAGTTAATTACATTAACATTTGCAACAAACTGCTGAGATTGCTTGGTTTTTCTAACTCTTCAACAAACAGATACCATACCATCTTACCTTAAGCTTAGAAAGCAAGCTATCTCAGCGGGCCAAAAATCGTCTGATTCTATGTATCATACAATACTAGAGGAGCTCCACAGGGTTCCATCCTATTGCCTCTTCTGTTCTCGCTTTCCTTAAATGAGCTTTCCATTTCTGTGACTTCATCTTACGACTTCCAACTCTATCAACATTGCCCCCTTGGTTTGATAGATGACTGTGCAAATACTTGTGCTCTGGCTGTCGCACTACTTTATCCCTTTCATAATCCGCGCCTTATTAGCTAAAACGCTCCTTGTACCACTTCTTTGTTATGGTTGGGAAATTTTTTATTACTGATTAGCTATGAGCAGGAGAAATATTAACATCGCTTTCAACAATATTTTGCTCGCCAACATGTCGCTTCACTATCTAATGCGTTACCGATCCCTTATATTGCTTTCCAATGTGTTTCAAACCAATCAGCCTAATTACCTTTTCAATAAGATAAAACTTTATCATTAGTCTTGCGTACCATATCCATATTTCATAATGTCTATCCGCCTGTTGAAATCCTTACCACGGCATGTCCGAAGACCTTGTGTCATCAGCAGGTTTAGGAATGACAAAACTAAAACTAAACTAATCAATTGTCGTCTTCAATGTGTTGTGGCACCTTCAAGGTGGCCTCCTTGGCCTTCAAAGGACGTGCAAAAGTATTTCTTTTCAGTGAACGTACCAGCCCCCAAAACAGACCAGCCTCTTGGAGTTGGAGCGGCTTCCTCTTCTTCCGCTTCGAACATGGTGAAGTATCAGACATTTCCTGATTCAATGGCCCTTTTTATGCACAATACCCGGGTGAAACTATAGCAGTTAAAGTGGAAGGAAATGAGTCGAAGAGGTCAAATTCATCGGCAAAACGAAACCAGTGAGGGTTTTAGTCATACACAATGTCCGGTTGAAGAGGATGTTACAAACTGCAAAGTTCCTAGTTATAGTGTTGGCTTGTGCAAGTAAATTGACCCAAAGAAACAGGCGAAGTGACGGTCTCCATCGCCTGAATGAAATCGGTGCAGCAAGCCTCAAAATCCACTTCTATCAAAGCCGCTTAAGAGGAGTAGGAAGATTGCCTAGTTGCCTAGTGGTGCGACTGTTTCCTCCCTCACCTTTTAAATTAATAAAAATATCAATATTCAGATGCTGAGCGACTCAGAGTGCAAACATTTCAGATATCAACTGTCTCAGCTAGTTAAAGCAGAAGATATCCATACTTACATTCAAGAGGAGAACTACAACATTGAAGATGGAACACTCAAAATGAAGTTGACGCAGCGTACTCTTGAATTATTAAACAATTTTGTGTAGCAACCAGATCTTGTTACCAAGCCTATTAAGGGTTTCAGTCCAGCAAAACTAATGTGCGGCATCGGCTGGATCTCTGTGGAAAGTAAAATGGACCGGTTTTCCATCCAATCGAGGTATAACGAAAATTTCTTATCTGTAAATTTTGACATTACTTGCGAATTAGTGCAGACAAGAGGCGTTCCACCACTTTTCGATTAGAGTTACTCAGATTATCCTTCAACATTCTAAGTCTGCTATGTAGGAGCCTTTTCGTGTTGAATGCAAAACCTAATATGTTATCCATATAGGAACTATGGCTTTAGAAAGATCGCCTCTGCGATCTTTGAAGCATCTTAATCTGAAGAGTTCTGCTTTCAAGATCTGCTTGATGCAATCATAAGCTACAAAGCGTCGCTTCGTCAATTTATTCCTCTGTGATTCGGTACCTCGATCAAAGGTAGTAGCAGCCGTACTCATTAAATACTGTGACTTCAGGAAGAAATGCTCAGAATATTCAAGCAGTTGCTTGAGATTGCCTCTCATACAGACAATGTCTTGACGTTGTCAAGGCTCAGAGCCATTTAATGTCAAATGAGGTCATTAAATAGGCTGCTGCTTCTAGTCATCTCAAACCAGTGGCACATTTTCAGTTGTCCTGTTCAAAAGGGTATAGATCAATGCTAGTCTAAAACAGAGCTCATACTGACCTTCTGTGAGTTTTATACCGAAAATTAGCAAGGATGACTGCTAGCGAGTACATTAGATTTTCAGGTCTATCAGTCTGGCCTCTTTCCTGGTGATGAAGATAGTTATGGAGCTTCAAACAACTGCTTTGCGAATCCATCCTCTGTCAAAGCTGCAACGTTTATACCAACGCAGAAGAAGAAAGCCAACTGGTCTGACTGATTTACAATACATAGTGCTAAAATGCGTCAGAATCCATTTTTTTCAACAAGGCTATTTTTGTGGCAAGTGCAAGAGAGTTTTCGCCAAAACATGGTGGGAGAATCCTATAAACATACACGGCTGCGATAAGACGTCTTCCATTCTTTGTATAGTTCTGTCAGTTTTTCATGGAATATGCATTTACGGAAATAGGCCACCGCTGTTTTCACCAGACTCTAAAGAAAAGTCTGTGCTTGTTGCTTGGGAACTGTTCCTTGAGTCCATAAATGATCTTTGGTACAATTGGCACTGGAATATGAAATTTACTTTCTCTGTACTCTGGATAGGTTCTGATCAGAATCTGAGTCAATAACAGAATGCAGCGCTATATTCATCGATAGCTCTGGAGTGGATATAGGATATAGTGTTCAGGTATTTGCAAATTTGTTCAATCTCATTAAACTCATGTACGTCTTCTAAACAGATACAAATGCAATCCTGGTGGTAATGAATTATGTTACAAAGAACAGGCGAATCAGGGTCTGAAGCGACATTTCAGCTGTGCTTTAGGAGTGCAAGCCCTCTGACTTTGTTAAGCTTCTCTCTGTAGATGCTATCATACACCACCTAAAAGTCCAGTCGAAGTCGTGAGTATCACTCTGAACTTCTTGGGTTTTCTCTGCGATCTCCTGTGGCGTGAGTATTTAGTCAATTGTGGAGTAACACGGTCAACGAGATCGCAGATAAAATGGCTTCAGAAGTTCACGTTACTCGTATATGGCAGATATGATCTTGTAGATGATGTTAAGGAGCCTGATGCTTCTATATCTGGCTTAGCTTTGCGCTTCTCCGTTCATCAGATATACTCTTCATCAACTAAAGCTAAAAATGAGTTGGCGTATGTTCTCCATCAAGACTCTGCTACTCCAAACAAATTGGCAGACCTTACTTCGTTTGGTCGGGTAGTCGGTCACATTCATCAGCTGGATTTTATTAACAACAGAATTTAGCTCATCTCTGTTATTTAACAATCTAGATGAGAAGTTCTTCTATATTCTCAGCATCGTATGTGACTCTAATACTTAATATCCTTGTTCATTTCCACAGATCTCTATTCGAGTAGTGGACATACCTTTTGATATAACTTCCGAACATTGTTCCGTAAGTAGCAGCTCTCTGTTCGATGGCCCCGTTCTACTGCTCAGCGCACAAGCCGCTCAGATACGGGGTTTCTGTGGCTTCTTCAGCCCGATACAACTGATCTTCAGCGTTTGGTTCAGGTTTTAACAACTGGACAAGGAAAGGTTGAGGGATTGGCGGCTTGTTTCGCTCATAGCCGTTAAAAGGTAAATCTCATCACAGTTTTTCACTGCTCTTGTATTGTCTGAGATATCCAAATGATGGCTGCAACTAGGTAGTGATCCGAGTCCTTACAGGTTTTCTAGCCTAAATTTGTTTCCAGACGTGATGGCCTTGTTTGTTATGCCTTCCGATCAGATCCTCATAAGCTTATATCGGGCTGATGTTGACGAGCAAAGCCTCGATGCGGATTGCTACTAGAGGTTCACTCACGTGCCGAGAGCTCAAGACTTCTTGCATTTATCGCCCTCTTTAAACAAATCCCCCAACATATCTCTTTCAGCACCTTTACTAGTCTTGGACCTTCACGCTGACATAGCTCCAAATATGTTGAAGTAGCTTACATTACGTATCGGCCGTGCCACGAATTCATCCGCCATACGACCCTCTATGAGGCTTAGTCACTTCTGATGTTACTATTTTCTTCTACTCAACACTCGCGGTAATAAGTTTGGCGATTGGAGTCCAGTGCTATACAAAACATGATGCCGCTCAGTACCTACTTTAGTTGTTCCACTACTAGTCAGCAACCTCGCACGTTATCTTGCTCCTTTAGCTCAAAAAAATTCAGTAAACTACGTTACAAATCTACAATTATCAGATGACGTCGAAATTCGCTACGAAGACCCTGACACCTTAGTTTTACTCGTGTTTTGACAGATATGTGCTCGTAGTATGGTCTTTCGTTCTACAAAATCTACAAAATGTGTCTGAGTACATACTATGTATATCCTTCTAACTTTCCACCTTTTGTTCTTATTTTTTGCAATTTTCTGATTTCAACTTTTGTATAAGTTAAACTATCACGTATGTCCTTCACAAGGTTTCAACTCATAAAATCCATATCCATGCATTTATAAACACAACCTTGAGTAATCATTGATGCAAGGATAACTCTTCAATGCTGCTTAAGGCAATGTCCTTCGAATCATAGAAATTACAGTTAATTCATCTACAAAAACAAGGAAAACTCAAATTAGGTCACTGGTACAAGCTTTTCTAATAAAAGATACTTGTACGCGTACTACACTCAACTTGCAAGCATGCTTGTACGAATATCCATTCACAAATGTGTCTTTCCAAATCACTATTTGTGTTCGTTCGAAGCTGGCGCCGGTAATTGCATTACAGCAGCTGGTTGCACATTTCGTTTCTCCAAAATGATACAATTCCCGAAACAAATTGAAACATAAATGATAATTGAATATTTACGAGTATCTAATTTGTTTGTATGCATGAGTTCCGATCCATAAATTGAATCCATTCTACGTAAGTATAACATTTAACACTTTGAAATTTTTCGAATATTTCAGAGTGATGTTTACTTTCCAAGTACGTTCCGTAGAAAACTCGGCTCTGCCTTCCAAACTTTGACTTTAAGGACTCGGAGAAATGAACATAAGAATTTCAGTTGCAGGAGAATTGAAAAAAAAAGAGACTCTATCACCCTATGTTCATACCATTAAAGAAACAGGATAATCTGGTATATACGATGTACGTATGTGTAAGTTACGTTCGAATACGTACGTAGTAGTTCACAATCGAAATGAAAAGTTTCATAAGTCAGGATAACTGAAACCTATTCAAGCACAAAAATCGATTTTTAGTCGAATAGATATGAGTTGGGAATCTGTTTCATCCAGATTAAGGATAACATTCTGCGTCACTAAATAAAGATACCCATATTTCCTCTGGGGAACTAGATATGTGTCTTCTGAACGAATATTGGCCATACATCCGTATTATGCTGCATTTTGAACTAAATGGATATTTCAAGAACTTAAAGCCACATTCGTTTGTCGCAGGCTTTGTGTTTGCCGGGAGGACCTAACCGTCAGCTTACCTTTAAAAAAACCACCATGAATTCTTCTCAAACGATTCCTCTATCTGAACATCGAACTTGTCGAGTTGTAGAGGCTGAGTAAGGTCAATGAATCTCGAGAAATTCTTCAGGTGAGTCCCGAAACTAAAGGATGTTCCTCCCCCCCACCCATTCCCCTTCTCCATCTACCCATCTACTCCTTTTTCCCCTGGGCTGGATCAAGGTGTCACACGACCCATGCCAAGAATCAGCCTAGCTGAAGGCCCAGCATCTCCAAAAATAGCTCAGTCGCGAACGTAGTATCCGGATACCTGGTAACCTTCGAATTAGCTAGCCTTATCTGTATACAGCAGATCTCTGTACAGATGGACCACCCTTTCTCCGCTACTCGTATTAACTAATTACGGGCAAAATCTAAAAAAACTAAACCCAAGGCCGGTACTGGTGTAATACCGGGCGGTAGAACAGTGACTACACCGACTACCGGCAAGACTCCGGAAGAGGCCCAAAACTCATAACGTCAAAACCCCTGGGCCTTCCAACAGTACATCTCTGAAGTCTTTTGGCGAAGCCCTAAAAGATGGAATAACGATAGCGTCGGTCTCCTCTTCTGACACTCTGTCGGAAATGGAAACTAATGGCGAACTAAAAAGAGATCCTTCACGGTTAGAGGAAGAAGATGAGCTCTTGGGCACATGTTCAGATTGTGAGGACTCGAACAGTACCGTGGTGGAGGCTAGTCTGGTAAATATAGCACGGTTTCTCCAGATTAATCTCCATCACTCCAAAAAGTCTTCGGCCTCACTTATTCTGCGTCTTTCCAAAAACACGGAAGACATCAGCCTAATCCAGGAACCATGGCGTAGTTCGTGGACTTGGGACAACAATATACACTCCGATGGGCCCCCGCCCAATTATTAAGGCTTCGCCCATCAATGCCGTTGTTCAATAATAAACGGGGGCAGTGCAAAGTACTTGTCTTATCGTAAACATCTTCAGATGACGCTACCGAAGGTTGCTACGATTTGATCAGTCACAAGTGGGCGGTCATAGGTCTTGTTGGCGGCTGGAACACCGCTAGTCCATACCAGGACTTAAATCACTGTACCATGGGAGTCAGGAGCCCCCGGATTCCGGTCCGGGTCTGACTTGAAGAGGTAGGCCCCTTTGTGGGAGCGTCATGGTCTTCCTTTCGTTGACCCAATGTAGAATTGCAAGAACTACTGGGTGCTGCGACCTTAAGAGCAGTAAGAAGTTTTAGGTCGGCCTCGACTCATACCAAGGGTGGAACTTGTGCCGGCAACATATTTCCGATTATCAGGAAGGCGGCAGAGGGATGGCAAGGCGTATCCTTGCCCCCATGGATGTATGGGCAGCCCGTACACATAAGTCTCCATGGCAGGTGGTTTACGTTAAAAAAATCAGACACTATGTACTTACTCCACTCTATACAAGAGACAAAGATTAGATAAGAACTTGTATATTAGTGAAACGTAGCCTTAATGCATTTTTACTTCCTAACCTCAGCGACCCCGACTTAACCGTTTCCAGGCTGAAGACTGCCAAAGGCTTCTCCTGGCTGGCATCGGCATATCTTGGCCACGATCATGTGGGTCCTCTTTCTGATAATAACCTAGAAAGGGTGGTACTGGAAGCTGGATGGCTAAAAACTGGACTCATCATCGGATGCGATGCTAACGCTCATCATACGGTAGGGGGCTGTACCGACATCAAAGATAGATGTGACTGATCGGCAGAGGCCCTGGCATTGCATTCTTCCAACGTCAAAGTTCCCCATTGCATTTAGAGTTACGGTATTAGTCCCTATTTTTACCTTATCCAGAACAGTAATCTGATTCAATGTTGCCATCTCAAAAGGTTCAGAATTCCAGAAAACTGGAGGCATGGCTGGCGTCGATCGCAGTGTGATCCATTTGGTTGATGGGGCTCATAAAAACAGTCCTTAGCTCCATCGTATATCAACTGCGTTAAGACGTGCGCGGATGTTGGACTGATGTTGACAAGTTTTCCACCTTCAGGTGGATTGCCATGAGGTGCTCCCTTGCTTGTCTGAAACTCAAGACTTCTCAAATAGCTTGGTTCATTAGATTTCTTTTATTTACAAGATTTTCTAGATTTTCTTTTATAAATAAGTTCCCACCCAAAACATTTGACGACTTTTTCGCTGACCCACGATCGTTGACTATGTATAAATATAAGAAATCAACCTCACAGACTGGACCTAATTGACATACGAGTATTGCCCTACCAAGTCCCTACTAAGGACCGAGTCGTTACACTTATCTTCGGTTGCTCCATACAGAGCAAATAAAGACCTCCGCAGGAGAGCGGAGTGTTACTTATCACGAAGGGGTACTTTACACCGAACTCAGAAGGGATTTTCGGATAATGACGGCATCTTTTAAAATCAATGGACAAGTAGGCCTAACAATTACGTTAAACTTGGCCGACCAATTAAACTAGTTAAAGTTTTTATTGGGATTACTCGTGAGTTCAAAATACGTCCATGGCATAGCTTAAGTTTGACATCACTTTCATCTCAGTTAACATCGAAATCATTAAGACCATGTATATTTGCCTTGGTTATCACTCAATCTGGATCACAGGTTACTAATCTATGTGTTATATTTTAGGACACACAGTTCCACTCTATGTGGAATCCTTTTAGGTTTTTTCCGTATATGATCCAAGCGTGGTGACATTAATGTTAACATGAACCACCCTTAGCTCATTTAGAATATTTGTATTCAGTCAAAGCACACAGATGTGACCCTCTCTGTTCTGTACTGCTCGACTGGAAAAAAGTCAAAAAAAAAAAACAAAAACCAAAATCGATCCGAGGATCTCCTCAGAGGAATTCACTCTTGAACTGATTTCTTTTCCTCTGACTGTATCTCCCAATAATTGTTAGAAAACTTTACCACCCCCGTCAACTTTCCTGCCAGTGGGGTGGATAAAAAATAGAGGAAAACGAGAAAAAAACAAAAATTAAAACGTAGTCGTTCAAATTGATAGAATATTCAAAGTTTTAGAGTTGACTGCGAAACTAATTTGAATACCATTTGCAAATAGTGTAAATTTGTGTGCGGGTGACGGGGTTTTAATTTATGAGTCTGATGGTCTTGAAAACTTCAACATAATATGAATGTGTGCTTATGTATACCCAATCAAACAAACAAACCTAGGACACTATGCACGAGTATACAGGCAGAGTAGGATTACGAATATCTACGAGTATACCATATGCAAATAACGATGGAGAAAAACTTCCATAAACGACTGTCGAAAACTGAAGAATTTCGAATTTCTTTTCGTGACATATCCGAATAATATGAAAATGAATGCAAATACAAAACGTTTGTGTCTAGTATTTTGCAGTATTTTCGCATAGCTCTGCTAAATTGTGAGACTGAAAGGATGCCATGATTGGTTTTTCAATGAAAATTCTGATTAAAGTCGTCTGTTGTGAAATGAATTTTTCGATTTGATTGCTTTAGGAATCCTATAATTTGAATTGTAAGGAACTTTTCGAATTTCGAATATTTGAAATGTTTGTTGAATGTCGAGGGGGACGTCTGCAGTCAGTCATTATGCCACATTATGCCACATTATGTCACCTGAACTTCTGGTTAGCATAAATTGTAAACCCAATTGATAAATTGTAATCTGTGTATGTGACGAGTCGTCTACTAATGAGAGATTGGTGGAAAAGCTATTTTGAAAAGCCCACCGATAGCTCCCTTCTCATAAACCAGTATTTTGCTTTTGGGCTAGGCGGATACGAATGTTGAATGCATCTGTATCCTGAATGAAGGGATCGATGATATGTAAGTTTGCTGTTCAAATGAAATCTCTGCCAGTGGTACAATGAAGTGATGTCGTTCATCTTGATTTATCCTATCGGTGCAGCTTTTGAATACTCTATCACTCTTGCGCTTTTTCTATTGCGGCTCTTCTGACAGGAATCTTAGCTGGCTTTGCCTCCATGCGATGGCTAATTATGTTTCTCTCTTTACTTCAGAGCCTATACCAATCTGCTTCCATATACATATATCAAGTTGGCTGATGTTTATTTTGAAATGTGCCCGCTGCTTGAGTCGGAATACTGCCTTATTGCGCCATCTTTCCAAGGAGTTCATCTACTGTATATGTCCCAGCCATTTTAAACTTTGCAATTATTCCCTTCTGACCACGTGTCCAGTCTGGTAAGTTTGTTGTAGTTTTCATCGTCTATTTATCTGTGCTTTAGAGCAACACTGTGAAGATACAGATCACTTTATTTCTTAGAGAAAGCTTGCTACTCTATTTCATGCCCAATAGCCCAAAAAAACAGTGATTAGCGGGAGATATCCTTTGAGCTTGCGCGCACTCTTGCAAACATCTCTCGGCAGACAATCTAAGAAAGAGACGAACCAAGCACAACAGCCAAGATTTTATCCACGTGGTCAACGTCAAACAGAACAGCAGATGAATCAAAACCGGAAATAGCAAAACTTATCATCAAGCAGTGATGAATCTCTGGATTCTTCTTTAGGAAATTGGGCATCCTATCCTGATGCAGCTCCCTTCCATGCCAAGATCAATGCCCGTTTGACTTCTTCCCGAATTTTGAATGTCAAGCCAGAGATTCGCAAGAATCTGGCGTCAAACGCCAGTTCATCCAAGGAATGTCTTTTCATTGATAGCATAATTTACTCAAGCCTGTGCCAAGTAAGTGGCGTCCCTAATTCTATCGGTATGTAACTAGACCTTATTTTCACTAGTGATCCTATTAACTCCTTTATCCTATCAACTGTCGACAACTTTCACCCCTCTCTTCTTCTCTCATTTTTCCATAACTCTCCATCCCAGCCCACTTCTTCAACTACCATCTCTTCTCACAACTTCCATAAAGCTAATTTTCGCAAAATCAATACCTATATTAGCAAATGTTCTTTTGATTTGACCAACCTATCCTTATCTGATGCTGTCTCCATTTTCTACAGTGAAATATTTAATTCCATTTCTCTCTACGTCCCCTTTTCACGGCATAAAACATCATCTATTTCCCCTCCATGGTACAACAGAAGACTTCGCTCTTTACGAAACAGAATAAACAAATTATGGGCAGTCTTTCTTCGCACCAATTCTTATTGTGACTACTCTAACTATCTTGGAACTTGCCTGCAATTCACCTAGCTCTATAACTTCCTCTATCAGCGCTTTCTCGACACAGCGCAAACCAACAAAAAGTAGAAAAGTTACAAAATCTCAATGATGAATTTGTATCTGTTCCAGATGGGCTCCCAGCAATATTTCTCAAAAAGTGTGCCTCCAATCTTTCGCACCCACTTTCCTCACTCCTTCATCTGTCCCTCATACAAAGGGAATCCCCCAAGTGTGGAAGACCTTTTTCATAAGCCCGGTTCACAAAAAGGGATCAAAGAATGAAGTAACCAACTACCGTCGCATTGCTAAGCTTTCTCACATACCTAAAATGTTCGAAAGTTTTTTATATGAAGTTCTAAGCTTTCAGTGCAAGTCACTTATATCACCCAGTCAGCACGGATTTCTAAAAGGTAGATCAACTGCTACAAACTTAGTTGAATTCATATCCTTTGCGCTTTCAGCCCTAGAAATTGACGTTATTTCTACAGATTTCGCTAAGACCTTCTCACATCAACTGATCCTTTTCAAAATGTCTTCCCTCGGTTTTGACCCATATTGTTAAAATGGATATCTTCTTATCTGGAGAACCGTTACTATAGCGTTCGCTTTAGGTCAGCTTCTCAACCCTGTTTTTAGCCACTTCTGGTGTCCCACAAGGCAGCCATCTAGGTCACCTCATTTTTATTTTAACTATAAACGATCTTAAGAAGATTATCAAACATTGCTCCGTATCCATTTACGCCGATGACACTAAGTTCTCCAAAACCATTTCTTCACCCCAAGGCTCGATAGGTTTTCTACTTGGTGTCTAAAAAATTGCATTGTCTCCAAATGTCAATCTATGACTTTGTCTCGTAAGTCCAATCAATCCCCCTCTCGACCTTATTTTTTGCATGACCAACCTGTACCCCAGATTCTATCCCTTCACGACCTTGGAACTTTATACGATAGAGAGTTAATCTTCCGTTCACATATTGATGAGAGCCAACTCATCGCTTGGTTTTATCAAACGTTGGTCAAAAGAATTTTGCAGCCCTTATGTGACAAGGTTACTTCACATTACCCTTGTTCGGCCCCTCCTTGAATATGCCAGCCAAGTATGGTCCCCTTTCAGAGAATTCATATATCCCGAATTGAGAACATTCAACGTCGTTTTCTTCGGTTTACTCTTCGTGGACTACCCTGGAGTGACCCATTTATCTTACCTCCCTATCGCGACCGCCTCAAACTTCTTAACCTGAATACCCTAGAGAAACGCAGAGACGTAGCTGACATTCTCTTCATTCATCGACTGCTCTCCGGTTCTGTGGCCTGCGCTTCCCTCTACAATTCTATTTCCTTCAACACTAACCCTCGTAATTTACACTGTCCTCGTCTCTTCTATATGACAACCCACCGCACCTCTTATGGCTCTAACGAACCAATCTGCCGCATGCTCCGTAAGGTCAACTCAAACCTCCCCCTTTTTGATTTTAACCTAAGCACTTCTCGTCTTAAATTTGATCTCCTCCACCATTCCCTCACTTCCTAACCCTTAACTCTTGTTAGTTTTTAAGTTAGTTTAAGCGAAATAAATGGGGGCGTTAGCCCCCACTAAATTAATGTACGATCTCGGTGTTGATGGTCTTGTCAGAATTGAAAGCGGCGCCTACGTACACAAAGTACCTTACTACTGCTCCAAAGTTGATCTTCCCTGAAATAATGTTCAAAGAGGCGTCTTTGGTCTCAAAAGAAGCCCGTACACTTCGTAAACAAGGAAGAGCAGCTCAAGATGAGTTTTACGAAGAATCAGAAGGAATTTTGTATGCCGCTGTCGTTTTAGCCGTTTTTTTTTTTTTGCTCCGAAAACTTTAAATCGCTTTTTCTCGAAACTGCATTTTTCATGACGGCATGCAACATAGGTTAGGTTAGGTAAGAGTGGCTGTTGGAAATACCAACCCGCTTAGGCCTATTGGCCCATTGTGATGCCACGTGGATCTATGATCTTCTTACTACTGGAACCAGTTTGAGCTTATAATAAAGCGTAGGAGACTGTTAACGTCTATTTTTTCTAGATCGTTTAGGTCGTTGTAGAAGAAAGCTCCTAGATGAAGCTTCCTTCTCTGAGAGAGAGCCGGGCATGTGCAGAGTAGGTGGGGGATTGTCTCCTCCTCTTCCTCGTCCATGCAGCTTTTACAGAAATCGTTAGTAAAGGCGCCAAGCCTTCTTGCGTGCTTGCCTATGAGGCAGTGTCCGGTAATGACACCTATTATGGCGCTGAGATGTTTTCTATCTAAAAGGATCAGACACTTAGATCGACTCAGATCCAGCCTTGGCCAGATCTGTTTGGTCGCTAGACATGTTTGTCCAGCAGTCCACCTAAGGTCCGTTCTTTTATTGGCATCTAGCTTTAGTGTTAGTTTGCACGTAGCGATTGGTATACCTATACTACCTTTGTCCGGTAGGATAGGTAGAGTGGTTCCAATTTTGGCGAGTTCATCGGCTCTGCAGTTCCCTGGAATGTCTCTGTGGCCCGGCACCCAACAAAGGTGAATGTTGAACTGCTCTGCCATCTCCATGAGAGATGATCGGCATTCAAGGGCAGTTTTAGAATATAATGAGACCGAGTCCAGGGAATTGATGGCGGCCTGACTATCCGAAAATATGCGGATATCCTTTGCAGATATCACGTTTTTCTTCAGCCAGGACAGAGCTTCTTTAATCGCCAAAATTTCCGCCTGAAACACGCTACAATGATTTGGAAGGCGGAAAGAGAGGCTTAGATTTAGCTTATCTGAGAAAACACCTCCACTAACTCCGCTGTCGGTTTTAGATCCATCTGTGTAGAGATGGATTGACTTGTCCTCCATGAAAGCATCCTCCTCCCAGAATGACCTAGAGGGGAAGCTTACATGGAAGTTTTTGTCAAACCAAAGTTCAGGTATGGTGTAATCGGTGTTCTCTGTGAGGATTCCTAATGTATTAAGAATGTTGGCGTGGCCAAATGAATTATTTGTCCACTGTTTAGTCCCTTTAAGGCGAATAGCTGCAGTCGCAGCTACTTGCTTGCTAAAAATGTCGAGGGGTGTCAAGTGAAGCAGAATATCTAATACCGCAGAGGGGGTAGACCGCAAGGCTCCGCTTGTGCATAGACACGCTGTTCTTTGGACTCTGCTTAATTTAATGCGGTTGACTGCATTTTCCAAGGCCGTCCACCAGACATCCACCCCGTAAGTAAGTATACCGAGATGTATAGCCAGTGGGTTACGCGAGGTTGAAGGCCCCATTTGTTCCCAATGGCTTTCTTGCAAGATAATAAAGCTATTGTAGCTTTATTGACTCTTTCTTGAATGTTAGGTTTCCAGTTTAGTTTCCTGTCAAAAATGAGACCCAGATATTTTGCTGTATCGGAGAAAGCTAAACTGGTACCGTTTATTGAAGGAGGGTCTAGGCATGCAACATAACCCAAAAAATAATTATCCGATAGTTCTAAAAATTTGAGGAGATCTTATTGACACTTTTAGCTATACTCTCTCTATATCTTCGAAAAATGATTTTCAATACAAAGTAAATAAATTGTTTAAACAAATTGGTAAAAAAAAGTGATTTTTTTCCTGATCTCTATAATTTTTGCAAAATTAATTTCTTTTTGGGTTTTAAAGGCTTGGAGTAGGAGAAACAATGTTTTTAACAAGACTTATTTTGATTTTTTGTTACAGATGAAAAATACAAGTAAAGTCTCCAGCTTGCATGCCATTTTCAAAAACGCTCAGCTTTGACGTTGTGCAGCGCCGCCATCTTGGAAAAAAAAATATAGTTAGCAGATGTTTCTATCTGACCATAAAAGATTTTTTTTTTAATAAAATACCAATTTTTCACTGACTAAAAAATTCTTAAAAATGTACCTTGTTTCGGGACCTTCCCCCCTTAAATGTCCTTTGTTGTACAGGGCATTCACTTCGCTGCTGATCACCACACCCATGTTGCCCATTGACGATATAATACTTACAAATGTATTACTGAAATTACGTAGGTCTGCAATACCGTGAACATTTCATCTAGGGTGAAATTTCTTGGGTGACATCTAAAGTGATACGGATAAATTCAGCCTTTAACCGAATTAAGGCGACGAGCAATATTGGGCAGACTTGCACCTCTATATTTGTGGCTTGCTTTCAATCTAAGCAGTATCAAGTATCAATCAATTCAAACTAAGGATTATCGAGGACGAGGTCGTCATCGCCATACCGTCCGAACAGTTTGCAGTTGAAACGTCTCCTTCGTTCTCCATTAATGCAAACGGAACCAAAAATTACCCGAATAGCTTTTATTCATCAATGCCCAAGCAAAACTGGGATGATCAAGATCCTGCATAATGTGTGTTTAGTTACTCATTTGCCTTAAAAGCCTAAGAAGCAGCGATAAGCAAAAGTAGTTCTTCGCTCTATTTCCACGCTCGTCTCACCTCAAAGCTGTAGCTGCCTTGAACGCTTTGTCCTTGGCATCGATATTATGTGTGGCGCTTTGTTTACAGCACATATGTTCGTTCTTTTTCTTCCTTAAACGCTAAGCTCATCTTCGATGCTTTTTCTTCCGTAGTCGCTGTTCTTCCCATTATGTTTATGTCGCTTACTTTTTTTTACTTTTAAATTCATTTTTATTGTTTCTTTCGCTATTATTTAAATTCTAGACAAATACCGAGCGCTCTAAACTTAACAATTTCACCTCAAGTTTGCCTTTCGACCTTAAAACTGTCTTACGATTAATCTTATCTATCAATTATACAATATATGAAATTTCTAAGAAAATAATTTTAAGAAAGAAAACTGACAATAACTGGCCTGATTAGGGCCACATAGCATATGTTATTCACACTGGAGACAAGTTGACTGCTGTGAAACAGTCTTCTTGTCAGGGCTAAGGCCTTCTTGTCTCCAGTAAAACAAGCATCTATATGTTTGTCAAAAGACAAATACTTGTCGAGCCAGATACCAAGGTATCTCACTACGCTTCTTACCGCTAATGGCAGTCCGTGCTGTCCAATGATGGCCAAATTTCGCCAGTTATGTCTGGTATCCCTAGAAGCCCATCTCAATGGAGTTCTAAGCAAGATTGTTTCCGACTTTTGAAAATTGATTTTCAATTTCCAATCGTCGCAATACGCCTTAATATGGTCGAAATCACGCTACACCAGAGCATTGATGTCTTCGATTTTTGGACCTGATCTGTACGCCACTAAATCGTCTGCGTACGCTATGGCATGATTGAGGGACCCTACCAGATCACTTGTGTAAATGTTAAACAGTATCGGAGAAATCACAGCCCCCTTGTTGTAAACCGTTTTTAATGTCAAAGATCTTGCTCGAAATAACGTTGTTACATTTAACAACGATCATATATAGCAGAGGTTTTGGCATACCCATTTTCGTCGACTTATAGAAAAGCCCCTCTAACCAGACGGTGTCGAGGGCCTTCTCAAAGTCAGCGAGGCAAGCATCCGTACACTGGTTCTTGCATTTATTCCATTGCATGTCGGAGACCAGCTTTGACGCATCATGATTTTCCGAAATTATATTGTGTTCCTCAACCCACCTTAACAGCGCTCTATTAACCACTTTCTCAAATACCTTGGCTAATATTCGGAAGCAAAATAATTAACCGGAGATTTGCAGGGTTAGTTCTAACGTTATCCCTTTTCGGAATTGGATGTACCACTGCTGTTTTCCAATGCGACGGATAATATGCATTATTCAGCGCATTGTTAAACAGCGTAGTAAATGTATCCATGTCTTAATACGACGTTCGGAATACCGTCTACTCCCGACGACTTTTTGTTTTTCAGAGACTCAAAGATGCACAGGAGTTCATCTTTTCGCACGGACAATTGCTAGGAAGCTCGTTCATTGGCGATGATAACGTTTGCCGCGTTTTCTTCACTGAATACGGTGAAACCGTGATTCTCGGATCGCCAATTTTGAAGTTCGTTGCGCAGATAATAATGATTTATGTAGGCCCTGTTGTCAATGTCGTGATTACGGCGAACCGGATTGTTCACCGTATACACGGCCTCGAAAAGGCTCCCAGCAAATCCACTCTCTCCTGTGGGTCTTCGACCATGAAAAGACCGTCACTCTCTGGACTTATGCAGAGGGTCAGTAGTATCTGTCTGTTTTCTGTCGTTTGTGGAATTCGGACACACTGAATGTCATTATGATCTTTCCTCCTGAACAATTAATTTATCTGTGGGAATATATTCGGACTACTGGATTTTATAGCCCGAATCTTATTGACCCAGTACAGACTTACAGATTTATTGTAATTTCCTTTAATTAATTGTTTTAGATTTTTGATCAGTGACTTTAGTGTTCTTATTTCCGGGTCGTTTCTGTCAGTGAACTGTCTGTACAGCTGCTGAAGCCTCGAGAGCAGTCTACTTTTGTGTGCGTACAATGTATTGATTGTTGGAGTTCTGTACTTTTCAACCTGGCTTTCGTTGGAGTATTCTATCCGAGGGATAGTCTCCTTGTGTTTCGATCCGTGTTAGTCAGTTCTAGTCTACTGCCTGTTAATGCCAAGTCCAGGAAAGAACCGGCTGATGGGAAGGATAGGAAATTCGTCGCGTACAGTTCAAGTCTGTACTCAATCATATGTTGACCCCACCAGTAGTATAACTGGTTGCCCCCGGTATTTGGCGGATTATTTCCCCATGCGGCATGTCTAGCGTTAAGATCTCCGGCCAAAAAATAATAATTTTCTACCGATTGAAGCTGAAGGCAACGAAAAAGTATTTCGAGCTCAGTTATAAATTGAATCGGATTGGGTGCTTCAGGTGCATAAAGCGACACCACATGCACTCGCCTTCGACTATGTTTATGTCGCCTGCATTTACAAGTAACTGTTCAGACTTTTGGAAGATAGTGCCCCCGAAGTTGCCTTGCGAGTTTCACACAATTCGATATTGGAAAAATCACATGACAACGCATCGCCTTGTTTAAGTCGTTTTCTGACTTTGAAGGACTCGGTTTAGTCATTACCGACGTTAACAGAGCAGCGTGCATTTCTCCATCGTCATTCTGCTTAGTCGTATGAGCTTAGCAAAGATGCCAAAACTAGACATGGCTCTGCATAGTTTGTCTCTACGGATACTGTCATATGAGGCATTGACATTGATCAAGAAGTGGTGTGGATCGATTTGGAATTCTTGATTTTTTTTTTGCAGAACCTGCCGTAATGTGACAATTTGATCTATTGTGGACTCTCCTGACCTAATATGCCGATCAGATGGTTGATGAAGGCTGTTTGGCGCTCGATGTTGAGGCGACTTATTCCGCTATAGTTGGCGCAGTTCAGGATATCTCCTTTCTCTAGGATCGGACAAACAATGCTGAGGTTCCATCCTTCGGGCATACTTTCGTCCATCCAGATCTTAGAGACGATTTGATGTATGCTCCGTATCCAATCAAGGCTTGCTGATTTCAACAGCTCGGCAGTTAAGGCATCGGGTCTAGCAGATTTGTTAGACTTAAGCTTGGAGATTGCTGTTGTGGCTTCATCTTGGTCGGGCAGACGGAAATGTTATGTCTTCGTCCAGAATGATCGGAACGTTTAGACATCCAGCTTCATCGGACCGTTTGGACATAAAAAAAAAATGGAGGAGCTTATGTCTGTTTCCGGAGGTGATAGCGTGGAGGCTGTACTTTCCCACCGTATTATCAAAGATGCTCTCCTTGCTTAGTTTGACATTTGGACAATTTTCACCATATTTTCATTACTCGTTTTGGCGGAGCTCCTAGAACCAGTCTTAGGTAAAGTCTTTGTTTTTCTCCTGCTTATAAGGCCTATGTTGGCGAGTTAACCCTTTATGCAAATCGTCGTCAGACGTCCACTTGCATGCATGAAGTTCAAGATTAGTTCCCTAAGTCTTCCACTGGCATCAAATCTACATCCGAATAAACGCTGCGCCTGCTGTTTTTGTCGCGTCGGTTGTCTGTAGCAGTTTCCATATTAGATATCATAGGTTTTCATTATCTTTTCATCTGGTCGATCCTAACGCACTTCTTGAATGTCGGTTATGTCTGCTTAGTAGCAGCCCAGGATCTCCGCTAGTTGCTCGACTGCAAGCGATTTGTTAAAGGTCCGGACATTCCATTGTTATCCTTCAATTGTTTGGCAGGGTCGTCAACAGTGAGTCCGATATTATCCCAAGTTATTAGATGGTTCGTCATATTTTTATCTCTTCCGTTTTGGTTTGGGGTCCAATGATCCAAATTGAATATGGTTTTGTAATTGGAAGCATATTTAAAGACAAAATCATAAGCTTACTTAACATCGCATACACGATCCTTGGTACCATGTTATGTGAATGTCTAACAGTTTGTCAAATTTAACCCGTTTTAGAGTGTGTAAGTCCACATTTACCTCATTTTTACACTCAGGGAGATCTTTCACAAGATGCATGTTCCTTAATTTGATAGTCTTTTCAACGATTTTAAGCTTGCTTACTCGTATGTTGGCCTTTATAGATATAAGTCATGCAAAGTCAGTCTCCATTTTTGCCAGCCCTGCCAAACTCCCTTTGGTTATGGAGGATATCAGTGGAGAAGCGAAAGGCCTGTTAATACACAATAGTGCGGTAGCCTAGTTAAGGAAGACTACGTAGGTGCACGGAAAGGGACCTCAACCAACTGGGCTTGCGTAACTGCAGGCAGGCAGCTTGTTGGATAATTTGATTCTTTTGTTTACATTTTGAAGCAGTGGGTTTCTTTCCAGTGGGACTTACTAAGTCAAGGACCAACCGACAATAAACCAGTTTTCTGGTTTTTTTGGTAAGCGACACACACAGTTTACAAATTCTCCACTATATTCCCGGAAGATTTTTCGCGCAAGTGGCTTTTTAGCGCTGATTTTTCGTTCAAACAGAATTCAATTCAGAATTGGATGCGAGGTCTCGATCTGCTTGCAGAGGAGGAATCCATGAAAAACCAACCCACATATTTTGAGAAGAAGCTTAAAAGAACTCGGAACGAAACAAAAGGCTTATACAGACTTGTTTAGCCAGGAGAATCTTCAGCAGATCGCTCTTTTCATGGTACCATGCAGATTTGCAGCGACTACGTAACATGCAACATGCCTATCAATATGGAAGATCCTATGGGTCTGCGGTTGAAATTTCTAGTTAGGGGAATTTAAGGCGCACTCGGCACAAAGGAGTACGTGCTGGGCTGGGCTGTGACTGTGTCTCGGCGTAGACAAATCACTAGTTTTGTAGATAAGCAATGTTCACCATCATTGTTTATTGTGATTGTGGAGTCAAGCAAGATTTTCGGCAAGGCGGCGACCTGTCCCCAATGGTTTGGTACGTGTTTCCAATGGTTCTAATGCTCAGGTTGTCTATAGCTCTAATGTCTCAATGAGCATGCATAGCGATCGAATGCTTTAAATAGCTGGCAACTTTAGATATGATCGATCCACTCAAATCCGAGATTGATCTCTGATTCGTCTGGTTCACCTAGTTTTTCCAAAGAAGCTAAGTATTTGTCATTCTAGATAGCAAATTTCTTTGAACTAAATATGTTAACATCCAGAAAATTTCGGCTTTCTGGTGCAGTAAAGAAGCTTTCGGCAAGAAATGCGGCTGTCACAAAAAATGTGCGACTGCTGCTTTTGCCAGGCTCTGTCTCATTCAGTTTCGGCTATCACGCCCGGCTTGACATACTATAATTATCTTGGCATCCATAAAATGGGATAGACTCTCAAAGCCATATTATTTAAAAAGATTTTCTCTTTGGTGCAATACTCACTGGTGTTTTGATGGCATTGCCCGCCGAAGAATGCAATGACATCAGAACTCATCTTGCTGCGAAAATACAAAATCGACTTTTCTTGTTCACTGGAATGGTTTTGGCTAGAATTTAAGCCAGAAAGTGTAGTTGGTCGAGTCTTGACGGATTGCTCTTCTTCGGAGGAAGATAATGTTGGATTTGACTCCTCTTCAGGGAAACAAAAGTCTCCCGAACGGAGATACCTACAATAAATGCAATCCTGACGTCAAACTATGATATATTGTGAATTATTCGTAGAGAGGGAGAAGTATCTACGTCCATAACGACACCCAAGCTGCGCGTAACACTCACCAGTTCTAAGCTATTTCGAGAATGCAAAGCTTCTAAAATCCCTGGGTTGCCATTAAGTCTTATTTGGGTCCCAGGTCACAGATGTCTCCTGTGTTTTGACGTGAACGCCTGTAGTGTAAACTTAAGTTCACAAAATGCCCATACATTCATGGGAGCAAGAATACTCCTTGTCATCGCTCTCCGTCAATTTCTAAGGGTCCCACCCTTAGTAAGAGTCGAGTCCGGCCTAAAACCTCTTGCCGATCTTAGGATCACGGCACGCAGCACTTATTGCAACTCTACATCGGGACAAATCCAACTGGAAGACCCTTCGATTTAGATGTAAACCTAAAACCCCTTAGAGGCCTATCTCTTTAAATTCAGGCGCACACCGAAATCCGGGGGGCCCTGACACGATGGCACCAAGTTTTAAGTCCTGGTATGGACTACCGGTAGTTTTGCCACCCAATAGCATCTTGTTACTCGTAGCAGCCTTCAGCGGCTTTCAGTTCTGACAAACATTACGATAAAACCAGTATTTGCTCTAGCCTTGCTTTTTATTAAACCATTTCATAAATGGAAGAAGCCTTGATAATTGGGCGAGGGCCCAGTAGATAGGGATATTTCCAGGTCACAATAGAATCACGGAAAATGCTATCGCCGATGAACGTATTTACAAGCCTCAGAGGAGAACTTCTGAGGACCCAAACATGCATTACCGCTCGTTTAGGGCTTCCATAGGCAGTTAGGTTTAATGTGAGAATAATTGCAGATCTCGTGAATCTCCCGGATGCAGGCAGATCAGACGAATGTTTATCGAAGTCTCCAAGAGGACAGCGACTCTCCTGCTGTCCCTGAGTACAAAGAACTGTAGGCTCCGCACTGGCGTCGTAATGGGTAGGTGCTAAGCTCCCACCACCACCTGTCAGGTGTAATTGACACAAGAGTCACAAGTATTCGACGCTGATATTGTTGTTGATAGGTGCTAGTACTATAGCCATCCTATCAATGAAGCGCTTGATTAGCTTTCTACGAAAGCTTCAGGTATTCCAGAAAGAAGAAAGTACAAGGAGTACAATGGACTAGTTTTTCGTTGGAGTGTTCTATTCTAGATAGAAAAAAAATTGATTATTGGGAGCCTACCAACATATGGGCACCTGCAAAATTCGTAAGTGGTTTCTGGTGAGTCCCTAAAATAGAGCATAACCTTTTTTTATGCACCAAAATACCCATGCAGTCCGCAAAATGATCAAGGAAAGATTTCTTGATCATTATTTTAGCAAAGCTGGTATGCAGAAAGAGGTTGGGAATCATTGGCAGGTGGGCCATATGCTCATGATCACAGTTACAAATATTCATATATAACATTGGTATCGTCCATCAAAGTAAATTAAAAATCTGTTTCCATGAAGGGCTATGAAACTAACTGACGTTTCTTTCTAGGCAACTGGATCCCCTTAACTATCCCCATGTCTGCTTGTCTGTCGGGAAATTCTCTATCGAAATTACTCGCAAATGACATTGTGTTGTGTTTACGTAAATCTTCATCGCAACAAATGATTCCTGAACCATTAAAACCGCAGACCCCACAATATAAAGGACGTCGTTAAACTGGCATTTTCTTCCAGTTATTAACCCCGAAAGTCGTAAGAGACCCTCAATTATAATCAGGTCAACGTTCAACATACATATACACAAATTAACACCCTCTCCAGGGGATGAATAGGTTTTGAGTTCAAATGGAACACTAGTTCTTACAAACAACCATCCCTATCCCTCATTTTGTGCTCCAACTTACCCCAAAGAGAACGCCTAACACTTTAACAACTCTATTCCGGGTTCTTGGTTACTCCAAAAAGTTTAGCACTCGTGAACTGTTTTCCTGTTCCCATGTGCCCGTCCTAATGGTTCATACTTCACTACGGGACACAGCCTAAGTTTTGACAATTCTACAACATATTTTTTCGGCAGACCTACCACCCTTAAAAAATGTACTATCCGGGTTCTTGTTTGGCCATCGTACGCTCATTATCACCTCCATTGCTTCCGTAATAATCTGAGCGCCATTATTTTAACTTTCAGCCTTAATTTTACTATCTGGAAAAAAAAGTTTATGTGCGCACTTGGCGATTTTATTGAATAGTTATGGGTTGAGGGGGTTTCATGATGGAGCTCCTCGGGTAGTACTGTCACTGTCACTGGCGTTGGGTTTTAGTGTTTGAAAAGTTTCCTTCTACTCGTAGTATCCAGGGGATGCCATACGCAACCGGAAGTCAAATGATGTTTTTGGTTTTCATAAATTTATTGGGCACAGTTATGTTTTTATATCGTACGAGTAGTTTCGAAAAGTGCTGACGAGAAAAGATTTGGTATTAAGCATGACATTCATGTGGAGTAATGAAAATGTTGAGTACATTTTATTACCCCATGATCCTTGTAGAAGTCGTTAATTGCTTTAAATATGCATAAGGGAGCTCAATAGGGGATTGACTTGGAAAAGGAAGACCCACTCCACATGCTGTAGAATGATAAATATTCGAGAACAACTGAAGGGAACCATGTTGACATTGTTGAGTGAGCCATTTGGAAATGGTTCGAAGCTATGCCAGTTGTGCTGGACATGGAATTTCTTGTAACAATCTGTTTCTGTTTCGGACTTTCCCTAATCGATTTTGGCATTCAATAACTGTTATTATTATTATTTTTTTTTTTAATAAAATATTACTCTCCGAATGACTGAGGGTCTTGTTGGCTATCGGTTTCATGTACACTACAAAGTGCATGACGGGTGGTTGCTAAGGGTGCTTTTACAGACAATGCTCCTGCAGTGTGTAGGGTTGTAGTGCTGGGATGGGTTTGGATTGAGGAGACTCCGTGGACGGTTGCATAAATCCATTAAAACTGAATGAAGGCGAGTTGCAAAAGAATGGAACTGAAAGTGGAAGTGGTCAGTGATGGAAAGGATTTACTATCCAACTAGAGTAGGGGTGCTGGGTTAATTCTAAGGAACAAGCTGTTACTGTGGCTAGTGAGCGGAAAAGATCCGACTGCCGGGAAGGTAGACTTAGGGTAAGTTTACGTTTCTACGGATATGGGGATTGGTGTTGGAAGGGATTTGAGTTTCAGGAAGACTTTTGTGGCTTTGCCGGAGCGAAAAGTTTTAGCAAAATCGCGGAAGAAGGATTAAGGGATTTTCTATGGCGGTGACAGTGAATGCTTGGGATGGTTAAGAATGCTTTTAGTTGAAAGGGTCTTATGAATTTTAAAATTTTAAATATCTAGTTTGTTGTTACCTGCGGCAGATGGAATATCTGTTATTACCAAGAAGTGAAACATAAGTTGGAGGAGATTGTGACAGGAAATTTTTTCCTCCCACACATGAAACTCAGATTAATTGGGATCAGAACCCTTCACCCTTGTGTACAGAAAAGTAAAAGTAGTCATTCCTCTCCCTTCTTATAGTTTTAGTGTTTATTTACTCTCATAACCTAGCCTGCATTACGATGTTACTTTTACTTTTAAAAATAGCTTGGTTTTGAGCGGTGAGCATGGTCAGCTCCATGCTCCAAATTATAATTTTTAAATAAAAAACGCATTGCCGTCGCTAAACATCACCTGAGGCATTGTTAAAATATTGAAGTTTGACAAGAACTTGCTAACCTCAGCATTAACGACAATATAAATGTTTGCTCTACCCCGTCGAGCAAGCATAAGTAAGAGTAAACCCTGAACAACGCTGCATCATACATCAATCACAGCATTTTTTGTCGAAAGTTCGAACAAGCGAAACATTCCAGGGTGATACTTCTGCAAACTGTAGTTCTTGGTAAGCATGGAGAGGTGCGTTTCTCTAAACAAACCGGGCGAAGTGCCTACAACTGGCGGCGTGTACGCTTTTCCGACGCAAAATGCATACATATCTGACATCAGGAAAGTCACGTATGATAGGCGGTATCTTGTAGAGCTCATTAAAGTGTCTCTACAAACGCGCCAGAACAAGAACTATCCATACTTATGTTGAAGGACATAAGAAGTATATGAATCTAGTAAAATGTCGGGATCACTGTTTGTTGTACTTTATCAGGGCTGACGTCTACGGTTAGGGTAAGATGTGATCAGACACTACGCTTCGAGTAGGCATAATAGTTTTACGCCCTACATGAGCCCTCAGGTCCTGGGATATCATACACTCGAACTCGAATTCAACGACTGAAAACTTCTCCCAGACTTTTGCAGCGTAAGCCAAGGCAAGATAAGTAGCAGATAAAAGCTGGTTATTAGTCGGTCTATCGTCCTCTCCTTGACAGCTGAGACCACTGCTTTGATTAAGTAAAGATTTTGAGTCCTAACACAACCAAGTCAAGTGTTGTGGCCCCTCAAAAAAGAGGTGGTTACCGAGACCGGCTCATCGGACCCACTTTCTCAAGGTATGCCATCCGGGTCAACTAAGATACTAACTCACCGTTGAGGCATCTATTCCATTTAACTATGGAATTCTGGATAATATAGTTTAACATCCACAAGCCAATATCGCAGCCTCAAAAGGTGGCAAAAAAAACGTTGGTAGCATTTAAGAATCTGCCCTATGAGCCTGGTCCACCTATATACCTCAGAAAGCTGGTTGAAGAGGTCAACTAAAATCAGAAATGAATTGTGGGGGGGCTGCGGCGTATATGCTCGTAACGACGTATGTGTATAAAGGCACTAATCTCAGATTTCAGTCTTGTGGTCTGTAACATTACATTTCCACATTCCAAACAAATACTTGCACCATACCATCAAACCCACCTTAAAGATCTATAAACGAAAAGTCAGGAAGACCAACGTAAGGCTTGGTATAATTTCTGCGATACGATGACCAGTTAATACATATGAATGTTTGGGACTAGGACTTGTGGTGGTGTGTGTACGGGTTTATTCTGAGGTAGAAACTTAGGATCTGTCAATGAACACTCATTTCTCGGGCTGCGCTTCTATTATCCCCTCACCTGGACATCAACCCAGACACGATCTGTAAGAATAAGCTATAATGAGCTGTTTGCAGCTTTAACCGTGTAAGGCACCAGGACCCGATCGTAAGTTTCCCGCACAACTGAAAAATACTTTTTAGGAATTTCGAGAGATCCTCCTAAGGATTTGTAGATTTTATCTTAGCCTGGGTACAACCCCCCGTACATAGGTTATACGGCAGATATTGCTTTCATACCTACAACAGGTGAAAACTATCATGTTCTACCGAAAGATATCAGACCTAGTCCGTCATGCTTTCTTCCTACTAAGACCCTCGAGAAAAATTGTTATTAACATTAAATGCAGGCTTAACCATACTCGTAGAAGACTATCGCAATCTAAGGCATAGTCAGTCTACCATTCTCAAATATGCTTTGGGTATACTCTTCTTTTGGATACAAAGTTGTGTTCTTAGTGTCGATCCGTGTATTATTATGCATTACTGAATGGCATTCCTCAGAGTTTGTCAAAGTATCAAGTATCTAGGTCTCATTGTAGCCATCAAGCTAAGGCAGAAAGGAAATGTTGCAGAATGAAATGAAAAACAATACTATGATATATGGACCAAGATTGAATGCGTCGTCGAGTGTCGCAAAATACTACAGATTTCTAGTTACTATCAGTGTATTCCAGGCGAAAACATGCTTGCTATTGGCTTAAATTGAATTAAAACCAATGAAATGAATAAGCTTCGCTAGACGATCGTTGCAAGATAGCCCTGATTCAACGACCAAGCCGAGCTATCAGGTCAAGAACAAACCGCAGATAAAATAAGCTGACAAATTGTAAAATATCCAGAAAGATGTGGCCAAATAAATATAAATATGTCCGAATAGAAACAACAAAGAGAAGCCGTGGAGACATAGTCAGAGTAAGATGACTAACACTGACACATGACACTGGTCGAGCTCTTCTAGTCTACTTCACTTCGACTAGCCTGATTTTTGGGACGACTGTCACTGCTTACTCCCACTATCACATACTGGCCGTAGGTACGAGTAGCAACCTCATAAATAAATAGGAGTGATTAGAAATAAGTTGTTGAGTTGTAATTTAGTCTTCACGTAGTGTTAAGCTACTTTTTAAAGTTGTCATAATAAAGTTGGCATTTAGCCGTAAAATAAAAAAATGTTTTTTTTTTATGACAAATAAATAAATAAAAACCTAACTGGCGCCCGAGCAGGGACCAGAGTTAAAATTATAAAATTTACAAGACTTCCTTTTGGTCTCAGTAATGCACCGGCCATTTTCCAAAGAGCCCTAGACGACATTTTGCGAGAACATATCGCCAAAATATGCTTCGTTTATATTGTTGGCATTGTAGTCGTCGGAGAAGATGAAGCTACGCACTTTAAAAACTTGAGGAACGTTTTTGAAACGCTAGAAAATGCGAACTTAAAGGTCCAGTTGGATAAATGTTCATTCTTTAGAGAAGAAGTAGAATTTTTAGGATTCGTTATTTCCGCGAAAGGAATCAAAACGAATCCAGAAAAGGTGAAAGCGATAGTGTATTTCACTTGCCCAAAAACGTTGAAAGATCTCCGCTCTTTTCTCGGTCTTTTAGGGTATTATCGCCGCTTTATTAAGGGATGCGCAAATCTGGCTAAACAGGATGAATTTCGAAAAATTCTTCAAGTATAACTCCAATCTGTCTAAACGACGACGCAGCCAACGCATTCACTTATATCAAACGACTTGCTCTTAATTTATCCTGATTTAACGCGTCCAATTACGCGATCGGAGCTGTATTGGCACAGAACGATCGACCGATATCCTTTATCTCCCGAACTTTGAATAAAACAAAGGAACCAGAAATGCTAGCCATTATTTGAGCCTTAAATACACTGAGGAACTTTCTATATGGTACAGAAAAAGTTCAAATATTCACGGATCACCAACCGCTAACTTATGCTCTTAGTAGCAAGAATAACAACAGCAAGCTTAAAAGGTGGAAAGCCATACTGGAAGAGTACAATTACGAACTTAAATACAAACCAGGTAAGATGAATATCGTAGCAGACGCCCTTTCTCGACCCCCAAAAACATCAATAAATTCACTCACCGGTACTCAACACAGTGCCGAAAGCTCAGTTTAAGATTTAATTCCAGCCACTAAAATTACTTACCATAGACATACAGTAACTCAACCAAGGTACACTGAAGACGACCTCATCCATATTTTGAAAAAATACCTCAACCCAAGTGTAGTTAATGGACTGCAGACTACAGAAGAAATTATGGGCCATATCCAAAACATTTTTCCTACACATTTCAAAAATTACAAAGTCCGCTTCACCCAAAAAAGAATAGAGGATCTAACAGATACAGCCAGGCAAGAAGGTGAGATCATTAAGGAACAGAGAACGCCCGCGAAAATAAGGTTCAGTTACCAGAAAAGTTCTACTTTCCCCAAATGAACACAAAAATATCCAATCTAATAAAACAGTGTGTTACTTGCAAAGAACAGAAGTACGACAGACACCCAAATAAACCCGATTTAAAAGAAACCCCAATCCCTAATTTCCCAGGACAAATAGTACATATAGATATCTATACCACTGAAAAAAAACTAGTTTAAAAAACTAGATAAGTTTTCCAAGCCATAGAAGACATTAGAGATCCGTTACGCGAAATAATCTTTGCATTTGGCGTTCCAAAAATTGTGGTAATTGACAATGAAAAACCCCTGAATTCCCCATCCATAAACTTTATGCTAACCGACCAATTAAAAATTAAAATTTTTAAAACTCCCCCCTTATAGCACCTCAGTCAATGGACAAGTGGAGAGATTTCACTCCACCCTCACTAAAATCATGCGTTGTAAAAAGGCTGACGAAATATATAGGTCATTTATATTTCGTCATTTATATTCATTTATATACAGCTTCTCCATTCACTCCACAACCGGTAAAAGGCCACTCGAAGTATTTTTTGGAAGAAGTGTTAGTACCAAACCAGAAGACTTCGAGAAAGCTAGGCTTGATAATATAAACAGACTTAAACAGAAACTGGTAACTGATTCACGATATGCCAATAAGAAGAAACAGCCCATCAAAGATTACCCCCCTGGTACTGGTATATTATATGTCAGAGTTAACAAACGAATAGGATCAAAATTATCTCCTAGATTTAAGAAGGAAATAGTAAAACAAAACTTTCCTAAAACCATCCTCACAGAGTCAGGCAGAAACGTCTTTTACATGGCTTATAGCCAGTTGTTTTGCCGAAATTCAAATTCTGGATTCTGTTCTGGAAAACAGTAACAAACAAGTAGTAATAAATAAATCAACAATTGAGAGGATAAATGAAATTACCAATATTACAAATAAAATTGTTAAACATTATCAAATAAATGAAAAAGATAACATTGTCAATTATATTAAATTTTAATTGAGGAAGAAATTGTAAACATAGAATATGCCTTACACTGGGCAAAATCCGGAATAATAAATTCCTTTATTTTATCACTCAACGAAATAAATGTAATAAGAAATCTTTTTGAAAAAAATGTAGCTTATGTAGCTTATATAAATATACAAGATGCACTTGATTTCGCTGAATTAAAAATAGCAACCAATAATTATACTATACTTTATGTTATAAGTTTACCAAATACAAGAAAAGGAATCATGTAAAAATATATTAATAAAACCAGTTAAACGAGGTAAAATTGACTCAAAAATAATATATGAAAACATTTTACAATGTAGTACTAAGTTATATGGAATAAGAGATAAATGTAATTCAAATAATAAATTAAGTATATGTAAAAAAAATCAAATTGTAGATTTAGACAAATCTAATTGTATTAATTTGCTCAGGAGCCTAGACGGTCGGACTGCACAGAAATAAGTAATCCACACATTGCAACAGTAGAATAACTATTAAACCAATTCAATGGAACGATATTCGTCAATAGTGAACCAACAAATCTGATCGGCAGCTTCATTATACAATTTCGCAATAAAACAATAACCATCAACCATTAATCCTACACCTTTAACGAAATTACAAGTACTCAGCCACTTCCTCCAATCTTGCACCCAGACTCCATTCCGGGACCATACGAAGAAATTTTAACGCTTCAAACTATGAAGGAACTACACCTTAACAATACCGAACACGTAAAACTTATCGAAGACCAGATAAGAAGAACTTATCCTCATAAACTTTGGCCTTACTACCATGACGATTATCCTGTTGATAGGACTTATGATCATGCGCTCGTTAACACTCTGCAAAAACCAATCAATAAGCAGTACTACGGTCATAGAAGTAAAAGAAATTCCGATGATCGATGTTGTGAGACCAGATTATCAACCAAGGTCACCAATGTCATCGCAAGAATTCATCAGGGTCAGTCAAATACCCTTCTTCTAAAAATGAGGACATTTCCACTTAAGGAGGGAAAAGTTATCACCTTACAAGTTTATTTTGCCAGAATTCCATTCTCACGAAAATTCATGCAAATGTCGGATGCACTGCACATGCTGTCATCAGACACCTAGTATCATCGCACAGAATATTTCCCAAGGTGCATTATTGCTGACGCTATGTCTCCACCTGAGCAAGCATTATTTCGCATCTTATAAATAGGAGTAATTAGAAATAAGTAGTTGAGTTCTAATTTAGTCTTCACGTTGTGTTAAGCTACTTTTTAAAGTTGTCATAATAAAGTTGACATTTAGCCGTGAAATAAAAAAATTTATTTTTTTATGACAAATAAATAAATAAAAATTTAACTTATATGCGTCGGAGATTGGACTTTGCAGGTATCCACCTCTCATAAAGAAAATTTTAAGTACCTTGTAATAGAAAAGATGTCGCACTGGGCGAATTCTCGTACGCCTAAATAACTCCATGAAATGAGCTAGACGAGAAGAGTTACAGACTTTTCTTATTGCACATGTCTGCAGCAGCAAAATTAGCTGCTGAAGTTTACTTCCCCCTTAGGCAATAAAAACAAGGAATGCAAGAAAGAAGATAATGCTTCACACTAAAAATATGCTGAGACCAACTCAAATTACGGTCAATTATTACTGCCAGATATCTAAAATAATGAACATTGTCAATTTTAAAGCAATTGGTGTTACCAGCGACGCTCGTATCAAAAGAGTCACTAGAATTAAGGGTAGCACATGCATTACTAATTAGGTTATACCTTCCGTAATTTGATGTATGGAATGTAACATTAACATCCGGGGTCATTTCCGTGCTTAGGCTATAAAACATAAGTTTAGTTTTGTTACTAGCCAATAGTTTGTGTCCAGCGAACCAAATTCTAAATAAGTGGACTTCATGACTGATATCAGCTACTAAGTTCAAGGGACTAACTGCTCTATATGCTATAGCTAGGTTGTCTGCAAAGGCAGTAACTTTTCCACCAAAGGGTTGTTCAAAAATAGAATTGGACCAAGAACAGACCCTTGGGGAACGCCGAGTTTAATAGTTTTAGGATTACTAAAACTGGTTCCTATTTCGAAAAATTGTTTTCTGTCCTTCAGATAAGAAGCGAACCCATCATAGATACAACCCACATTGTATAGTTTGTGCAAAAGAATATTGTGATCAACCATATCGAAGGCCTTGGTTATAATATATCTACTAAATGTCCACTGCAAAATGTTTTATCGTCTAAACCTTCGTATATAAAGGAGCAAAATTCTAAGAGAGCATCCTCAGTAGAAAGGCCCGATCTGAATCCAAACTGGTTCGAACTAAAAAAGTTTTTATGTTCGAGGTATTTCAAAATCTAGACCCGAAATAGGTGCAAAATAAAAACTGTTTCTATGCGCAACACTATCCACAAGACCATCTCTAGGTTCACCATAGCAAATATTAGAAAAATCAGGCGAAGATGACAATTGCCCGATTGAGGCAAAGAACTCATTAAATTCGTTTGCTATTGCAATAGGATCCGAGATAACTATACTACCATCGCTAAGCGTTATAGTTGTATCGTGTTTGCTCATATTTTGATTAATAATAGGTGTGTTTTTTTTTACACGCGAATACTCGCTAACTCAAAAATTTTCATGGCAATAACAACAACACGATATCGTGTATTCGCTTGAGATAGCGAGGACAATTATCAACGATAAGTTCTAAGCGACGATAGAAACAGTGATACCAGAATCTTGTTTCTTATGTGTTATCGAATATTATCGATAAATTATGATGAAATGTCAAGAATTTGACACAAATGTGACATTCCGTCAATAAATTAAATTAAAAGAAAGAAATGTCTGAAAGCGTTAAGAGGTACGTAGAAACATTTTAAATTTCAAAGAATGTGAATAATTCTTTATTTATAATAATTCTACCATCTATTAGCAAACGAAAATTGTGGACTAAGGAGGAGACAGCCCCAATGTCTAAAATTTTATTTAGTAAGAAAGGGCGAGTTTCAGCATACTCAAAAAAAAATACGCCTACTCAAACATATGATTTCTGAGGGCATTACCGTAATTACTCGTGTTAAGAGTCCGCAATAAGTCTGCAACTAAACTGTTTCTTTTTTTCTCTCTCTTGCAGGATTCAAGCACAACACCTAAGATCCTAGAGGCGAAAATTAGAACTGGTGCAAGCCCATGCAATGGCCCCTTTATGACCGAAATGGACGAACTTTTTGGGAATACGCCGATTGTTACAAATTCTCATACGCTTGATGCTGGGGATGAACCCATAAGTGCAATGAGTTATGGGAATGCCCCTTCAACATCGACACAAGCGTGGAAAATCTGCGACGAAACAACGCAAATGAGCTCTAATCTCGCATCGCCGGCAACTTCAGGCATAGCAATGACTTGCCCTTCATCCATGCCATCTTCATTTCAGGCTCTCAATACACGCAAACGAAAATCACCGCGTGAAAAATTTCTGGTGGAGAAATTAAAGTTAAAGAGTGAAGAGATGGAAATGAAGCATACCCAACGGACTCAATTCTTCAATATTATGAAGAAAACCATCGAAGAAAAGTGGAAAGCTGAAAGCGAAGTTGAGGGCAAGAAACTTGCACTCGCAGAAGCATTGCTAAAAAATTGCAAAAAGACATAAATACAATTTTTTGCATTTTTTTTTTATTTCAAAAAATATTTTGTTGTTGCAGCAATTCTACTAAAATTTGGCGCCGATCTATGTCTGCATCAAGGTAACTATCTGCACTTCTGTATTCAATTGTTCCCAAATCAATATTTTGCGGCAAACTGTCCGTAAACAAATCGTCCCTCATAATGCATATGTTGTGTATGTTGTCACAGCGCTTAGATTTGTCTGTTCTGTGAAGTTCAGCAATCTGCGGAATCTTCCTTTGACCAACCCAAACGCATTCTCCACTGTTATCCTGGTTCCAGAGTGAAGGAAGTTAAAATTCCTTTGAATATCCGTCAAATTGCCATGATCCTTGAAACGTGGCACTAACCAGCCAGCTAAAGGATATGCAGAGTCCCCCAGGTTAAAGTAATTATTGAGAAATAAATCTTCATGGTTTGTCTGCACCTTTCTGAATAAGCCAGATCTCCGGAGAACTCTGCTATCGTGGAGTGACCCGGGCTCACCACAATTGATATTGGTGAACATTTTGTTAGCATCTACCACAGCTAGCAAAACAAGGCTATACTTTTGTTTCCTGTTGTAGTAACATTCTTTCCCAGTTCCTGGAGCCTTGATGCTGATGTGGGTGCAATCTATTACTCCAATCACACCCGGTATTCTTTTTTTTTAGCCTGGAACATTCGACTTATTTTTGCCGCAATAGATGCTTCAGGCCATTTTATATAGTCGTGGCTAACAGAAATGAGCCAAGAGCTGACACGTTTTACTGCCATCCATGCTGATGACTTCGGCACCCCAAATAAGTTGCCAAGCTGTCGGAGCTGTCACAGTGTTGCTCATGTACCAAACGTACATGAACACAGTTTTCCTCGATCCTATTCTTGATCGTTTTCCTTGGAATGGGGACGGCAAAAAATCGCTCTGTGAAAACATTGCTAAAAGCAAGGAGGGAAAAATTAAATTTATATTTCCAGGAGAAGAATAATTAATATTTACTTACATATTAAGTATTCCATAGTTGGTCGCTGCAACCTCATATGTGACTTGAAGTCAGCGTCGCTATATTTGTCGATTATTTCTACGAAATTCATGCATTTTACATGCTGATCCTGTTCAAAACCCGAGTCATGAGAACTGGAAGTAGAAGAATCAGCGTATGAAGGTATGCACGAAAATAGCTGTTCGATCATTCCAAGGTCATTTTTGAGGCGAACTTGGCCCTTCCAGCGGCATGTTTAATACCTGAAAAAAGTCAGTGTCATCCTTTTGCATTTACTTATGTATAATTTACATTTCATTTCTTACCTGAGTTTTGGCAGTATCTTCCATTTGAATTTATTTTTTTCCTTTTTACAAAAAAGTCACAAAAAAAATATAATTTTTGAAATTTAAGAGCTCAAATGTTTTTAAAATGTATGTGCTGCCAGACTTTTATAACGAAATTGCCAAGCGGGATTGTTCGTTCTTTTGTGCCATTTTTGAGTTCGCGAGTATACGCGTGTAAAAAAACACACCTAATATTGTTAACCACTTTCCATTCTTTCTTAAGGTTTCCGTGCGAAATTCTAATTTGGTTATGGTAGTAACTTTCCCTACATAAACGGATTTCATTGTTGATTTGAGGGCACATGCGATCATAAGGTCTTTTTAAACACACATTTAGTGGATGTTTACTACATTTTTTCCCCAGTTTATGTTTCAGTTTGATTTTTTTAAGAAGAGACGGCGTTATCCAGCGCTTTAGACTTATAAAAGATTTACTCAGTACAACGATTTTACTGGAAATGACTCATAGGCCTTAGAATCATTTTCCTCAGCATAGACCTCATCCCAATTATTGTGGCGCAATACACTATTAATGTGAACAAAGTTAAACTTTGTCACACTAGTTAAAGAATGTTTTACATTGCTCTTCTTTTCAAAGATAGTAATCAAAATACCGGTCATACAATGATCAGCAATTTTAAGGTCAAAATTAACAGCAGCACATTGATTAGACTGAATTTTTGAGAAACGGAAAAAAACGTGATCAAGACAGGTGCCGGCAATTGGTCTTGTGCACTCATTAACAAAAGAGGTAAATCTATGTTCGGCGATAAGAGCAAGGTAACAATCCAAGGAATGACATGAGTTTAACAAGTCCAAGTTAAAGTCCAATACGGAAGAAGAGTCCAAGACAGAAAATACGAGATAGATAGGTAACGAGGGGATTTCTAGGTATACTACATCTCAAAAGAAAGGAGTTAGTTATCCTTTCTATTCTGTCAGAGACCAATTCAACGATGCAATTTAGAGGTAGAGGTAGAATAGTACCAAGGTAAATTTAGCATAATTTTTAACAGTTTATTTTGCTGAATCTGTATTTTTTTAATATGACACTTGCCACATTTTCACCACACAACCAAGAGTGCTTGAAAAATTACTTTATGTATAATTATTTTATTCTGGTCGGATAAGAGAGACCTTCTGTTTATAAATGGGTAAACAATTTTTAGAGCAATGCTAAGCAAAGTTTTGCTTATATGCTCCTGAAATGTCAATCTTTTATCAATATGTATACCCAGATATCTCACTGTGTTTTCCCAGGCTGAATAATGACCATGATTCGTTCAGATGGGAGGAAACAATATTTTGGTTTTCTACAGATGAAGATAGTAGCTTGCATTGTTCCCACATTCAATTTGAATTTCCATTTTTTGCATTAATCACTGAATACTTCGGCCGCATATTTAAGATTCGTCTCAATGTTTAGACCGAACATATGCGACGAAAGTGTCGCTGTGCCATCAGCATATGTTGCAAATTCACATCCTGGTAGATCTGGGAAGTCGGATGTATATAAATTATTTAAGAGTGGTCCCAGGACAGAGCCTTGGGGGACACCAGCAGACACACCTAACAGACTCAGTTTTTCAGTTTTAAATGCATTTTATTTTCTTAACACTAGCTCTTACATTTTAACAAAAAAATGCTTAAATGCTAGCTTAAAATTACTTAATAATCTTATACTAACTTAATGGCCCCACACAGGCACTCTAAGTTATTTTAAATTCTTATAACTATGTCTTTCGACTTTATTTACATTTTATTTAGAATAATTTATATTGTATACTTAAGGATACTATACTAATTTATAGAGGAATGCTTCCGGTGGAACGAAGCCGTCAGAGCGCGCACTCTTGTGGTAAAGGTAATTGGGTAGTAAGCCCCAGATATCAGGTTATTAGTCGAAGTCATTGCTCTTGTAATGTGTCTTCGAGTCAGCTTAATTACGAAGTTGTCCACTCGTATTAGGTTCGCCTTGTTGTAAAGCACCTCATTAGGATAAAATGTTTTGTACTCCGACTTTGGTGTTCTGTACAAGGGAAGGCAAGCCCTAAGGCAGGCCCTCTCAAACACCCGAATCTTTTCCATTAAGCTTGCTCGTACATTAAACCACACGAGACACCCAAATACCAACATGGGCCTGATAAGGGCCATGTAGAGGATTACCTTTACCCTCGCATCGAGTTGGTTGCTATAAAACAGTCTCTTTGTAAGGGCAAAAGCACCTTTAGCTCTGACCAGAGCAGCATCTACATTTTTGCCAAAATACAGAAACTGATCTAACCAGGTTCCAAGGTATCTGACTACATTTCGACAGGCAAAAGTTTGTCCGTGTTGTCCAATGATAGAGAACTTTCTCCAATTTTTTCTGGTATCCCTAGAGGCTTCAGACAACGGCGTCCTAAAGAGAATGGTTTCCGACTTCTGAAAGTTGATTTTCAACTTTCAGTCATCACAAAATCGTCTTATCTTATCGAAGTCACGCTGCAAGAGAGTATTAATGACCTCGATTTTTGGACCTGTTCTGTACGCTATCAAATCGTCTGCGTACGCAATAGTATGTTGACGTGAACTTATCAAGTCGCTTGTATAAATGTTGAATAGGATCGGCGAATTGACCGCGCCTCGATGAAGACCATTTTTAATTTGAAATATTCCAACAGAAGTCACATCCCCATTTTTCACGATGAACTGTCTGTTGTGTAGCATATTATAAAGAATGTACAAGAGTGGTTTACTGATCCCCAGCCTAGTCAGCTTATAGAAAAGACCCTCTAACCATACGGTTTCGAAGGCCTTCTCCAAGTCAACAAGGCAGGCACCAGTGCATTGTTTTTTGCCTTTATTCCATTGGATATCAGACACCAGTTTAGACGCGGCATGTGAGATATCATGTCCCGCCTTAAAACCGAATTGATTATCCGGAACTATATGTTTGTCCTCAACCCACCTAGTCGGAGCTCTATTGATTACCCGTTCAAAAACCTTACTGATATTCGGAAGGAGACTTATCGACCGGAGATTCGCCGGATTAGATATATCCTTTCCCTTTTTGGGGATAGGTTGAACCACCGCCGTTTTCCAATGCACTGGATAATGTGCATTATTCATTGCATTATTAAACAGGGTGGTGTAAATGTCCACCGCTTCTAGAGGAAGATGTCGAAGCACGATGTTCGGAATACCATCGGTCCCCACTGATTTCTTAACCCTGATTGTATCGAAGATCTCATGGAGTTCCTCCCTCGAAATGAATGGGGGTAGGTCACCCTCTCTGGCTATGACATTATTTGCCATATTTTCGTCGCTAAACCGGGTGAAACCAGAGCCCTCGGATCGCCAGTTCCCCATTTCATTTCGAATGCAGAAGTCGTGCACCAAGACGCGATTGTCCAGGTCGTAATTAGGGCCAATGGTATTAATGGCCTTGTATACTTCCTGGAAAGTCGCCCCTATGGCCTCAACCTTCTCCTGTGGATCCTCGATCACAAAGAAGTCGTCATCATCAGCGGCCTCATTTGGATCAATACCTGCTATTGTCAGTAACCGTTCGTTGTCTGTTGTCCGGGCTATTTTAAGACACTGAAGGTCGTTTTGATTTCTTCTACGAAATAGTTTATTTATTTGCGGAAACATATTCGGGTTGCTGGTGTTTATAGCCCGAACCTTGTTGTTCCAATACAAACTTACAGAAATTCTGTAATTCTCTTTTATTAGCGCTTGAATATTTTTAATCGACGACTTCAGTGTCCTAATCTCCGGGTCTTGTCGGTCAGTTAACTGTCTGTACAAGTTTTTGAGTCTTGTCAGAAGTCTACTTTTCTGTCGGTGCAGTGCGTCAATAGTAGGATTGCGGAACAGGTCTTCGTTAGTCGTACGTCGATACCGCGGTATTGTAGTGTCCATAGTTTGTTTAATTGTCTCGTCCATTTGTTTTAGGTAATGGTCGATCTCCTCGTTTGACAAATTCCTATTGGACGGTGGGTGGAGCGTGTTCGAGGAGAGCGCTCTAGTCAAGGTTGCGGAGAAGCGTGTCCATCGAGTCTTACTGTAGTTGTAAATATGTCTTTGGACAAACTCCTCCAATTCCGCAATTTCGTTGGGAACTGTAATTTCGGTGCTAAAACCGCAATGGTCGCTGTCATACACGAATGTGCGCAGACAGTTTAGCGTTTGTAAATTCGTACCTGTCAGTCGTATACGTTCGTCATACAGCAGTAGATCCAAATAAGACCCGCCTCTGGGAAACGACGGGTTATCCGTCGCTTTAAGACCGAGTCTGTACATGACATCGTGCTGACCCCACCAATCGAGCAGTAGGTTCCCTCTAGTATTTGGCAAATTATTTCCCCAATCTCTATGTCTAGCGTTGAAATCCCCGCCGATTATAAAATAATTCTCCCCCGATTCCAGCCTCAGAAGTCGAAAAAGCGTGTCGAGCTCTGTAATGAATAGGGTGGATTGTGAAGTATCAGGTGCATAAACAGAGGCCAAGTACAGCCGCTTTCCACTGCGGAGCGGGATGTAAACGACGACTGCCTCCAACACCCGGAACCTGCGCAGCACACCCTTGTACACTCTGTGAAATTTTATACCTTCTTTAATGAAGATCGCGACACCACCTCCACGTTTGGATCTGGGCCGATTTCTTCTTCTAACAATATAATTATTGTACTCCAGTTTGTGATTATCGGTTAGCTTGGTTTCGCTAGCGAAAAGCACATCAGGAGTTTGGTCTTGTAGCAATTTAAACATCGCGGCTCTTCGTTCGATCCTAATCAGTGAATTAACATTCACCGCAAGGACCTTCAAAGTTTGCTCCACCATGTGCGTACCCATTACGGCATGTGTTGCGTTAGGCCCGGCAGCAACGCGTAGATCTGGTCCACCCGCTTGGCCTGTTCTTGAACCTGCTTTTGCAGCTGAGCCATCTGCCCTTGGATTGCGAGCAAGATGGCTAGCATGTTGGGTGCAGCTTCCGTTGTTCTCGGCATCGGGGCCGGAGAAGCAACAGTCGCTTGCTGTACCGTAGCCCCCCTACCTGACGCCATTTGGGCGTAGGAAATTTGGGGCGTGACGGCTGGTGTTTGAAACTTCACAGGTGAACGTTTGACCTCCACCTTCTGCTGCCGAGCCAATTTTGCTTTTTTAATTTCGGTGAACTTAGGACAACCCCGATAGTTTGCGGTGTGTCCCACGTTCCCACATAATACGCACGAGAGCTGCGACCTATCGGATGCTCCGTCAACACCCAGAGCACACTCCTCGGAACTGTGGTTCTTTGCGCACTTCACGCATCGAGGCTGCATTTGGCAGTTCGACGCGGCGTGCCCGAACCTCTGGCAGCGAACGCATTGTATAACGCCTTCGCTCCTTTTTAATTTTTCCCAGTGAACCACCTGGTAGTCTAGGACATTGATACTCCTTAGACTATCCAGACGGCTTTCGGGACTGAGCTGCACCAGGAAGAACGGCAGACTCCGTTTCTCCCGCCTAGCTCTGGCTGTGGTAAATGGCTTTACCCCCACAAACTTGAGTCCTTCGCACTCCTTCTCTTTGAGCAGTGCTAGGATCTCCTCAGGATCAGAAGACGGTTCCAACCCCTTCAGTAGCATCGATTGCCGCTTTTCACACTTCGGTGTGAATGAGAAGTGCTCCGTCGTTGTTTCCTTCAGGAGCTCTTTCACTTTCGCATAGCCTTCCACTGTATTACAGTGGATGGCATGACGATCGTTCCCCAATCTCTTAATGTTAAAATTGTTACCAATGACCAACTTACACAGGTCCTTGGTTGCACTCACCTCTAATTTATAGGTATTAATAGGAGGTACCTTCTCCTTCTTCTTCTGATGCTGCTGCTGTTGTTGTTGTTGCTGCTGCTGCTGCTGTTGTTGTTGTTGTTGTTGGTGCTGCTGTTGCTTTTTTTTCTGTTGCTGTGGTTTCAGCTTTTGTTTTTGCAGCTGTTGCTGTGTCTGCTGCTGCTGTTGTTTCTGCTGCTGCTGTTTTTTTTGCTGCAGTTGTTGTTTCTGCTGCTGCTGGATTTGTTTTTGGGAGCTCGATACTTCCAATTGCTCCCTCTGCCTGCGTGCTATTTGCCGTTGCTTAATAGCAAGCATTTCCTTTTCCAGCCTTTGTATGCTGCTGGTGATGTTGTTTAATTGCTCATCCTCATCCTCCGATTCGGACGCCGCTAGAGAGGCAAAGTTGTTATTGCCCCCCTCGTAATTGACGTCATCAGCCGTTAAAGCGTCATTTATTCTCTTTTTTGTAAGAATAGGAGGAGTTTTCAAACTCCTCCTCCTTTTAACGGCTTTCGCCACGGCACCGGCAACACTATATTTGCCTTTTTCCACTTCCGTTATGGGAAGAGCGGAGCGCTCTCCACCATCCATCACGTTATTTTGTTTTTTGTTTTTGTGAACACTTTAATTTCTCTTCAAATTGTCTGTTTGATAAATTAAATAAGAAAAACCCGTTCGCACGGGCTGGGAAGCGAACCCACAACCCCGAGATTTGTCGCCCGGGTTTTTGCCACTTAGGCTACCGAACACTCGATAAATTATTGAGTAAAAGTATACTCCTTTTTTTTGCTTTTTTTTTTTGGTTTTTGTCTTTCACTCTGTGAAGCCGAACACGAAAAAATCACACGTCTATCCTCTGTCGAGGTCTATGAACGACTGAGATTTGCTTTGTCCGCGCTGTGTACAATACACAAACCCCTTGAGCGCGGCACTGATAATCAGTCCTTGATAACTTTTTCGAAAATCTTGCTCAGGCTGCTAAGCAAGCTAATTGGCCTGTAGCTTTCCGGGCTGTAGGTTGGTTTTCCTGCTTTCGGAATCGGAACTACTTTAGCTATTTTCCAGACCGTAGGAACAATTGAATTTCTAGGCATACATTTATTATAGATGTCAAATATTCACTTCCAATCTTAGGTAGATGTTTCATATAACAATTTTTGATATTATCCAGGCCAGGTGTTTTCTTAGTCAGTAAGTGTGTTCTCATTAATGAACGCATTTACCAGCGAATCAACATCGATAAGATTAAATGCCTCCAAGGAATCGCTTACTACTTTAATTATATCCACATCCCCTAAGCTCTCCGAAACAGTGTAATTTTTGGCAAAAATTTGGCTGAATAAGTTAGCTTTGTCATAAACCGTGTAGAATTTGTTTATTTTTGCTTTTGATAATCCTGACAATATTCCAAAAAGGTTTGGAAGCTTTGTCCAGGGAATTCAACTTAGTACTCCACACTTCATTTCGTTTATTTTGTATTAACTTTCCGACTAACTTGTTAAAATATTTAACCATGGTGTGAGAAAACCGTTGCCAGTTTCTTCCATGTTTATTTCTTAATTTAATAAGTTCAATGACGTGATTTGGAAGTTTGATACAATTATGTTTTCTTTCTTTTTTTGGGATACTGCGGTACGCAAAGTTTAATGCATGTTCTGTTTTCTGATAATGTTATCAACATCTTCTATTGTAGATATACTTTCTAGTGTATTTGGTAAATTTTGAAGTTTTGTTTTCAATTCGGCCCGAGAAATTGACCAATCTACATTTTATTGCACTTTTTTTCTCACCAGATCTAGGAATTCGACAAATAACTGGATTGTGATCTGATGACAGATCATGAATTGATATACGAGTAGTTTGAGAAATTTGACTAGATATACCACATTGATCAAAATGTTCCCAGAATAACCACCATGTCGCGCTCCCATTATTCCGATTTGAGTTCTGTTTTCTTTTGTTATGTTGGTAAATCTGTTGTTGGCATTCCCTCTAAATCTTAGCGTCATAGCTTGACATTAGTAAAAGTTACGTAGCCAAGAGTACATCTATTTCTGTGTGTGTTGGCAATATTTTACAATTTTAGAAATGGATTTAACTTTGCAACAACGAACTTGTATTAAATTTTTTCGTAAAAAACGGATTTAATAGTGCGCGAACGTTGGAAATGTTTAGAAAGTGTTTCTCTAAAGAAAACGGTCGTTTACCAATGGCACGAGCGGTTCAAAAGTGGTCGTGAGTCAATCGAAGATGATGAACGCAGTGGCGGACCATCGACATCGAAAACCGACGAAAACATTGCTGGAGTAAAAGAAATGTTGGTCAGAGTGAGAGCGGAGGACTTGGACATTGACTATGGATCCGTCCAAGACATTTTTGTGCCAAAAGACCTCAATTTCATGCAAAAGAGACCGTGTTGACGTCGCAAAAGAGATGATTTGCGAGGTTGAATCCGATCCCATATTCATCAAAAGGATCATTACTGGAGACCAGACGTGGGCTTATGAGTACACAATCCAGACATCAGGCAAGTGAATGGCGTTCACCAAATGAGGCGAGACCAAAAAAACCACGTCGTTTTCAGTCAAAAAAGAAGGCAATGCTCACGGTTTTCATGGATTACAACGGTGTAGTGCATCATGAATTTTTGTCAGAAGGCCAGACAGTAAACAAAGAGTATTATTTGGGCGTTATAGGGACGGTTGCGTGAAGCAATTCGCCGAAAGAGACCAAAATTTTGGGCGGAAAAATCTTGGATTTTGCACTATGATAACGCACCGTCGCACAGTGCCAGCATTGTTCGTAAATTTTTGACGAAAAATGCAACAAATATCATCCAACAGCCACCGAATTCACCTGATTTGCCTCCCTGTGACTTCTTTCTGTTCAATCGAGTTAAAAAACCACTACGGGGAACGCGTTTTAGCAGCCGAGAGGATGTAATGGAAAAACCACAGGAAGCACTGATGGACATACCGAAAACCGAATATAAAAAATGTTTCGAGTGTTGCAGTCGATGGGGATTACTTTGAAGGGGACAATATAGATTTGGATGAATAAACTTGTATTTTTAATTTTCTAAATTTTCCGGGAACTTTTTGGTATTAGTTATAAACAGGTCAAGAACAGATGGACAACCACGAGAACCAGCTAGAAAATATGTAGGAATAGACGGAAATAAAACACAAATCGGTAAAATTGCAGACAGACTAGATAAAACGTTGCCCCAAGAGTTTGCTCTTGTGCAACCCCAATCTCTATGCCTACAATTCAAATCACCGCCAATTAGAAACTCACCACACATAATGAAAAGTTTTCTTAAATCTGACCTGAGTATTACTTGGTTTGCATTTGTAGATAATTTGCCTGGAAAGTATACACAAAAAATTTTAATTGCCTGGCCGTTTTGCCTCTATATTATTTACCTATATTTTCCACAAACTGAGTGTGAATGCATTGCAAAAGCTCATGTTGAATCGATCTCCTTAACAGAATTGCTACACCTCCACCTCTTCTATTACTTCTATCCATACGATAACATTTAAAAGCAGAAGTTGAAATATTAATTCCAGATGTTAATCAAGTTTCAGTTATTAGTGCAATATCTATTCTATTAGTATTTAAAAAATTTATAAACTCAATATGTTTATTAAAAATACATCTGGCATACCATGTTACAATGTTTAAATTATTATCTATTACGAGGGGCGTTCAATATATTCCCGGTATCGATATGAAGGAAAATGCGAATTCAATTTGAATTGTTTTTTAATTTTTAATTTCCTCCCGCAAATTATGCAAAGTGGAAGCGTAGGATGTGGCGTTGATGGTTTCACCTTTTTTTTTGTACTCAATGAGCAAGATTCCCTTTGAGTCCCAAAAAACTGTGGCCATGAGCTTCCCGGCAGACGGAATGACTTTGAACTCCTTCGGGGGGTCTGTTCCTTTTTTATGCCACTGCATGGACTCTTGTTTGCTTTCAGGGTCATAGTGGTGGACCCATGTTTCGTCCACAGTAACAATTCGATCCATAACACCGTCCGCGTTCTCACTAAACATCTCCAAAAGCTCTCTACAGCATGCGATTCTCACTTTTTTCTGAGGCGCTGTGAGCATTCGTGGCACCCACCTTGCACTGACCTTTGAAAGGTTAAGATGGTCATGAAGAATATTGTGAATGGTACCAATTGAAAGCTTGGTGATTTTAGTTTTAGTTTTAAACGCATTTTATTTTCTAATCAATAACTCTTACATACTAACAAAAAATGCTTAAATGCTAGCTTAAAATTACTTAACAAACTTATACTAACTTACTGGCCCCACACAGGCACTCTAAGCTACTCTAAATTCTTATACTATGTCTTTCGACTTTATTAACATTTTCTTTATGGATATTTATTTACTGTACTTAAAGCTAAGAAAAAATATTGTTAACAAAAAACTTAGCCTATGGATGTAATTTTTTATTTTTTATAAAACTTAATATCTAACTTAAAATAAACCTTAGTCTACTTAACCTATATACACAATACACACATACAGACACAAAGACATTATGCACAATAATATACATATACTAGTATATACCTTTATATACACAAGTACATGTATATATTTCTTAAATGCTAACCTAAACCTATGTAAGCTGGCCATCGCTATTAACAAAGTAAATATATTGGTCAGCTCTGCCTCATGAGTGAGGCTGGTCCGTAATTGACGGAAACGACGACGAAACATCTTCCCCATCATTCAACCACCAGAAATGCTGGTGCTGCCGAACGACATCCCTCTTATCGCGATTCCCCACCGCCCTACTGAACCTGAGGCGATCCACACTGCCGTGTGCGACGTCTCTGTTGTAGTTGAGTCGCCTGTCCCCAGCTGTCCGAGCGACATGGAAGATTAACGGCACCGCTGATCTATCCTGGATCAACCCTATCTGATCTAGGTAGAGGAATGCTTCCGGTGGAACGAAGCCGTCAGATCGCACACTCTCGTGGTAATGGTAATTGGGGTAGTAAGATATCAGGTTATTCATCGAGGTCATTGCTCTTGCAATGTGCCTTCGAGTCAGCTTAATTACGAAGTTGTCCACTCGTATTAGGTTCGCCCTATTGTAAAGGACCTCATTAGGATAAAATTTCTTGTACTCCGACTCTGGTGTTCTGTACAAGCGAAGACAAGCCCTAAGGCAGGCCCTCTCAAACACCCGAATCTTTTCCATTAAGCTTGCTCGTACATTGAACCACACGGGACAACCAAATACCAGCATGGGCCTAATAAGGGCCATGTAGCAGATTACCTTTACCCTCACATCGAGTTGGCTGCTATAAAACAGTCTCTTTGTAAGGGCAAAAGCACCTTTAGCTCTGGCCAGAGCAGCATCTACATTTTTGCCAAAATACAGAAACTGATCTAGCCAGATCCCAAGGTATCTGACTACATTTCGACAGGCAAGAGGCTGTCCGTGCTGTCCAATGATTGAGAACTTTCGCCAATTTTTTCTGGTATCCCTAGAGGCTCCAGACAACGGCGTCCTAAAGAGAATGGTTTCCGACTTCTGAAAGTTGATTTTCAACTTCCATTCATCGCAAAATCGTCTTATCTTATCGAAGTCACTCTGCAAGAGAGTATTAATGACCTCGATTTTTGGACCTGTTCTGTACGCTACCACATCGTCTGCGTACGCAATAGTATGGGGAAGTGAACCTATCAAGTCGCTTGTATAAATGTTAAATAGGATCGGCGAATTGACCGCGCCCTGCTGAAGACCATTTTTAATTTGAAATATTCCAACAGAAGTCACATCGCCATTTTTCACGATGAACTGTCTGTTGGTTAGCATATTATAAAGAATGTACAAGAGAGGTTTGCTGATCCCCAGCCTAGTCAGCTTATAGAAAAGACCCTCTAACCATACGGTGTCGAAGGCCTTCTCCAAGTCAATAAGGCAGGCACCAGTGCACTGTTTCTTGCCTTTGTTCCATTGGATATCGGACACCAGTTTAGACGCGGCATGTGAGATATCATGTCCCGCCTTAAAACCGAATTGGTTATCCGGAACTATATGTTTGTCCTCAACCCACCTAGACAGAGCTCTATTGATTACTTTTTCAAAAACCTTACTGATATTCGGAAGGAGACTTATCGACCGGAGATTCGCCGGATTGGATATATCCTTTCCCTTTTTGGGGATAGGTTGAACCACCGCCGTTTTCCAATGCGCTGGATAATGTGCATTATTCATTGCATTATTAAACAGGGTGGTGTAAATGTCCAAGGCTTCTAGAGGAAGATGTCGAAGCACGATGTTCGGAATACCATCGGTCCCCACTGACTTCTTAGCCCTGATTGTGTAGAAGATCTCACGGAGTTTTTGTTTCGAAATGAACGGGGGTAGGTCACCTTCTCTGGCAATGACGTTATTTGCCATATTTTCGTCGCTAAACCGGGTGAAACCAGAGCCCTCGGATCGCCAGTTCCCTATTTCATTTCGAATGCAGAAGTCGTGTACCAAGACGCGACTGTCCAGGTCGCAATTAGGGCCAATGGTATCAGTGGCCTTGTATACTTCCTGGAAAGTCGCCCCTATGGCCTCAACCTTCTCCTGTGGATCCTCGATCACAAAAAAGTCGTCATCATCAGCGGCCTCATTTGGATCAATACCTGCTATTGTCAGTAACCGTTCGTTTTCTGTTGTCCGGGCTATTTTAAGACACTGAAGGTCGTTTTGATTTCTTCTCCGAAATAGTTTATTTATTTGCGGGAACATATTCGGGTTGCTGGTGTTCACAGCCCGAACCTTGTTGTTCCAATACAAACTTACAGAAATTCTGTAATTTTCTTTTATTAGCGTTTGAATATTTTTAATCGACGACTTCAGTGTCCTAATCTCCGGGTCTTGTCTGTCAGTTAACTGTCTGTACAAGTTTTTGAGTCTTGACAGAAGTCTACTTTTCTGTCGGTGCAGTGCGTCAATAGTAGGATTGCGGAACAGGTCTTCGTTAGTTGTACGTCGATACCGCGGTATTGTAGTGTCCATAGTTTGTTTAATTGTCTCGTCCATCTGTTTTAGGTAATTGTCGATCTCTTCGCTTGACAAATTCCTATTGGACGGTGGGTGGAGCATGTTCGAGGAGAGCGCTCTGTTCAAGATTGCGGAGAAGCGCGTCCATCGAGTCTTACTGTAGTTGTAAGAATATCTTTGGACAAACTCCTCCAATTCCGCAATTTCGTTGGGAACTGTAATTTCGGTGCTAAAACCGCAATGGTCGCTGTCATACACGAATGTGCGCAGACAGTTTAATGTTTGTAAATTCGTACCTGTCAGTCGTATACGTTCGTCGTACAGCAGTAGATCCAAATAAGACCCGCCTCTGGGAAACGACGGGTTATCCGTCGCTTTAAGACCGAGTCTGTACATGACATCGTGCTGACCCCACCAATCGAGTAGTAGGTTCCCTCTAGTATTTGGCAAATTATTTCCCCAATCTCTGTGTCTAGCGTTGAAATCCCCGCCGATTATAAAATAATTCTCCCCCGATTCCAGCCTCAGAAGTCGAAAAAGCGTGTCGAGCTCTGTAATAAATAGGGTGGATTGTGAAGCCTCAGGTGCATAAACAGAGGCCAAGTACAGCCGCTTTCCACTGCGAAGCGGAATGTAAATGACAACTGCCTCCAAAACCCGGAACCTGCGCAACACTCCCTTGTACACTCTGTGAAATTTTATACCTTCTTTAATGAAGATCGCGACACCACCTCCACGTTTGGATCTGGGCCGGTTTCTTCTTCTAACAATATAATTATTGTACTCCAGTTTGTGCTTATCGGTTAGCTTGGTTTCGCTAGCGAAAAGCACATCAGGAGTTTGGTCTTGTAGCAATTTAAACATCGCGGCTCTTCGTTCGATCCTAATCAGTGAATTAACATTCACCGCAAGGACCTTCAAAGTTTGCTCCACCATGTGCGTACCCATTACGACATGTGTTGCGTTAGGCCCGGCAGCAGCGCGTAAATCTGGTCCACCCGCTTGGCCTGTTCTTGCACCTGCTTTTGCAGCTGAGCCATCTGCCCTTGGATTGCGAGCAAGATGGCTAGCATATTAGGTGCAGCTTCCGTTGTTCTCGGCATTGGCGCCGGCGAAGCAACAGTCGCTTGCTGTACCGTAGCCCCCCTACCTGACGCCATTTGGGCGTAGGAAATTTGGGACGTGACGGCTGGTGTTTGAAATCTAAGAGGTGAACATTTGACCTCCACCTTCTGCTGCCGAGCCAGTTTTGCTGAAAGCTTGGTGATCTCTGCCATCATTTTCACCTTTATTCGGGCATCCTCAAGAACAAGTTTTTCGACTTCTTTGATGCTTTCTCCCGTACAAGCAGTAGCCGGGGCGCCGGAGCGGGGGTCGTCTTCAATGCTCTCTCTGCCTCTCTTGAACTCACTTGACCACTTTTGCACAGTTGATAATGAAGGTGCGGAACCCTGGTAAACAGCCACCATCTCTTCATGAATAGTTTTTTGACTTTTTCTTTGCTTAGTGAGAAATTTAATTACAGCGCGATGCTCAATTTTCACCATCATCGTCTCAGTTGCCATTATGATTCTGTTTAACTAGAGATAAAACGCGAATTAATGATCACATTTATATGAAATTTTACATGAATGCACTAAAATGATAGTATTACTTGATAAATAAGTCAATTTATATATACAACCACAGCTTCACCCCGATACCGAGAATATGTTGAACGCCCCTCGTACATTACTTAACATTGGAGTACAAGAACATTAAATTGATCGATTTTTGTCTTAAAAGAAGCAAACTTGGTTATGATTTCCATAACTAATAGATTTAATTCCTCCATAGAAAAAAGATCTTTGTTGCATTTACCCCATGTTGATTGCTGTTGTTCATTTCCCCAAGTGTTTGTTGGTTGAACGCAGCTATTGAAGTCTGCATGATGGTTGTTTTTCTTGATCGTTTGTCTCCTGACTGAAAGAGATGGGAAATCCGTCATTGATTGCAAATCAATATGCACATTATGAACTGGTGCAGCGATTTCACGTGGGAGAGAGCCCGAGCGAGATTCATTTCTCCGATTGACCATGTTGCTTTTAAGATTTAAGTATTTAGCTCTACTTAGGCAAGATGAATTTTATATGGGAGTTGCGCTCGCCGTGCCCGAACATCTGACAGTTGTGGCATTGTGTCAGTTTCCCTTTCATTTTTCTTTGAAAGCTCCAACTGACTTGTGTGTGAAAAACTGATCGTAAATTCTTTTTTAGGTCGTTTAATTTCACCGAACCATTTTCTAGAGAAATAAGATAGAACGTGTCTATGTACCTCTTGTAGTTCTTTATAATTTTTTTTTGATTTCGAGGCACTTTAGTCCGCATTCAATCAATTCGTTTTTAAGCAAACCCACTACCATATTGTCGAGTCCAAACAAAACAGCTTTGAAGGTTTTTTCATTCTTACCAACGTGTGTAAAAAATTGACAGTTTTTTTCTTTAAGGGAACGAAGAACCGAGTTATATGATTCCATAGTTTCGCAAAGAATTTTTAGGCCGATAGAAATTTTTTTCACTGAATATGTGGAGATGTTTAACGATTTTATCAGATTATGCACAAATTCGCTCGATTTTTTGTAATAATTTGATTGGAGGAACATACACTTTTTTGTTAGCTGTCGGCGAGATGATTACATCGTCCATTTCATCACTAGCTAAACACTGCAAGGGAGTCCAGTAATTATGCCTCGAGTCCCTTTTTCCCGATTTTGTTCTCATGTTACGAGGTTTTTTAACCGAGGGATTAGAAATGCCTCTCATTTTTGCCTCTCATAATTCTTTCCTTAACATCTCATACCATGATGACAGAAGAAGCCAATGACATTTGGTTATGCTGAGAGTATATTCTCTTTCTTCATACATTCTCTCAATGCTTCCACCAATGAATGAGCTAACTCTCAATTTGTGAGTAGTTGTTCTTCAATGCGTAAATATGTGGACGGCCAACTGATCAACGGATTCCTACCTTATCCGGCGAAGTTCTTACATCCGTTGTTTACGAGGGGCGTTCAATATATTCTCGATATCGATATGAAGGAAAATGCGAATTCAATTTAAATTGTTTTTATTTTTCAATATAATCTCCCCTAACATCAATGCATTTGTTACATCTTGAGATAAGCTTTTTTAAACCCTCAAAAAAATAAATTTCCTCTTTCTCTGCAAAATACCCATTTATTGCCGACTTGAGTTCTTCATCATCCGAAAATCTTTTTCCACGAAGACATTTTTTCAAATCCGGAAACAGGAAATAATCACTAGGGGCAAGGTCTGGACTATAGGGTGGGTGTTGGATTTCTTCGAAACCACAATCTCGCGCAGCAGCCTTGGAAACTCGCGCCGTGTGAACAGGAGCGTTGTCATGAGGAAGCAACACACCCGCTGCGAGTTTACCCCGTCTTTTCTTTTTAATTTCCTCCCGCAAATTATGCAAAGTGGAAGCGTAGGATGTGGCGTTGATGGTTTCACCTTTTTTTTTGTACTCAATGAGCAAGATTCCCTTTGAGTCCCAAAAAACTGTGGCCATGAGCTTGCCGGCAGACGGAGTGACTTTGAACTTCTTCGGGGGGTCTGTTCCTTTTTTATGCCACTGCATGGACTCTTGTTTGCTTTCAGGGTCATAGTGGTGGACCCATGTTTCGTTCCCAGTAACAATTCGATCCATAACATTGTCCGCGTTCTCGCTACACATCTCCAAAAGCTCTCTACAGCATGCGATTCTCACTTTTTTCTGAGGCGCTGTGAGCATTCGTGGCACCCACCTTGCACTGACCTTTGAAAGGTTAAGATGGTCATGAAGAATGGTGTGAATGGTACCAATTGAAAGCTTGGTGATCTCTGCCATCATTTTCACCTTTATTCGGGCATCCTCAAGAACAAGTTTTTCGACTTCTTTGATGCTTTCTCCCGTACAAGCAGTACCCGGGGCGCCGGAGCGGGGGTCGTCTTTAATGCTCTCTCTGCCTCTCTTGAACTCACTTGACCACTTTTGCACAGTTGATAATGAAGGTGTGGAACCCTGGTAAACAGCCACCATCTCTTCATGAATAGTTTTTTGACTTTTTCCTTGCTTAGTGAGAAATTTAATTACAGCGCGATGCTCAATTTTCACCATCATCGTCTCAGTTGCCATTATGATTCTGTTTAACTAGAGATAAAACGCGAATTAATAATCAAATTTATATGAAATCTTACGTGAATGCACTAAAATAATAGTATTACTTGATAAATAAGTCCATTTATATATACAACCACAGCTTCACCCCGATACCGAGAATATGTTGAACGCCCCTCGTATGTGTCACATTCCATAAGAATGCGTATATTCTATCTAACTGTCAGTTGAAAACGATGGAGCAACAGATCGGCGGATTCTATGGGTCGGATAGGAGCTGTTTGCGAGTTGGTTCTGATAGTGTCAGCAGAGAACTGAGTCTCGAGCATGCGACGGAGAGTCTCTGCTTTCGATTCAGTGTAGGTGCTACCACATTCCATTAGTGATTTCGGTCTGATCGATTCCCATCTACCCTGCTGGTTTCACAGACAATTTTGATCTTTTCGCAAAAGTCTATATAAGAGCCACTCTTCCAAATCCAAATTAGATTCTCATACTTGTATTCCTTTTGTTTCGATCTATAAAGACTCCAGTCTTCGTCTAAATTAGTCTTAAGTGACAATTTCTAATTTCCACCATTGAAATGTCGAATTCCACGGTTATTTCCTAGTTGGAAATGATAAGTTAAAGCATTTAGGGAGGACACCGTTCAAACTCTGAACAGCTTCGTCTAGCTTTTGTTTTGTTCTGAGCTTAGGGGACCATTTGCAGACCTGCTGATATCCTCCTTAATGCGTTTACATTGGTTGATTCGATTCTCAAATTGAAATGTGCATTTGCAATTCTAGATATTTCTCGTATTTTACGTATCTGCAATGCTACTCCACCACTTTTGGGGTTTTCCGAATTCGGCAGTATCATTTTACAGGTCGCTCAATTTTCCATGCTATTGCATCATCAGGAGTTCGGTTTGGTGCTTCGGAAAAACGGCAATGCAGGTATGCAGATATTAGTTATCTTCTAGCGCCTTTATCAAATTATGGAAAGTTGCTAATGATGCGCTATCATTCGGTTATTGCGGATGTACATTCATATCTAGTAGCATTATAGTGGAAATACGATCTTTGGCAACACTGTCGAATAATTTTTCAATTATATTCCATTGTTGACTGGAACTCACTCGTATATTTTCATAATATCCAACACTAGTTTCACCGATCGGCAGTTGTTTCAGTATCTCGTGACGAACTTGCTTTTATACAGCGGAACCAGCAAGCTCTCCCTCCACTAGTTAGGCAACCATAATCTCGACTGAACAATTCACTCTCAAAGCAATATTAATTTGCTAGTGGCTCGCTAATATCATCACGGCAAGAGATATTTGAGAAATACTGTCTTTCTTAAGCTCAGCAGGTTAATTAATTTAGATTTCGCAGCAACACACCTCAAAACGCAGATCACGTGAGTTGTGGTATCAAAACGGTATCTGGTGCCAATTGGCTCCTTAACCGAATCGCCTCTCAAACCTCGTAGAGTCATGATCGATATCTTATCTGCTAGTGCTGAAGAAAAAAAAAATCTAGTTTTGGTCAGAAAGCTGGACTGAGCTATTTGTTTTCTAAATGGTCATACCTACACGACCCTGTCCATAAGGGCAGATTAGTAGATACATCTGTAATTGTACTATATCCAGTTGTCGTATCTGAAATTTAGTGGCTCAAGTAGGTACACAAAAATCATATTAATTGGTAAATATTTCAATTTAATCATCAATCCGGGCCACTCCGACATATTTGGAGCTCAGCCCGGTAAGCTTTTCCAAGACTTAGTCAGGGTCTGGAAAAAGATATGGACTATATTGGCCATATAGGGCCAACGGCAGCACTCACATCCCGGAACGGGTTACTGGCTTCAGTGTAACCGACCCATAGTCCTAGGGGCAAAAATGGAACTGGTCTTCCAGGTTGGGGGTTGTGCCGCCGTGGTAATTGCCCGGCCATTTAAAAAAAAATTACAAAACATCAACAAGCCTCGGATATGGATGGATCTACTGCTGAGAACCCACACAAACGATTAAAGGACAATGAGCTTCGAATATGCACATGGAATATTAGGTCCCTTAATAGAACACGTGCAGCCGAACAACTAGCGGAGGCCCTGGACTGCTGCAAAGCACACATAACCGCCATCCAAGAAATGCGATGGGATGGGCCGGACAAAAAGAGGATGAAAAACGGCGACATCTACTACATCTACTATTTCTATCGACGGCAAAAGCAGGGCTTATTTGGATGCGGATTTGTTGCCGGAGGCAGACTAAGACAAGAAGTCCTGAGCTTTCGGCATGTGAGCGAGCGCCTTGTAGCAATACGCATCAAGACTGAATTCGCCAACATTAGCCTTACTATATATGCGCGCATGCCCCTACAGAGAAGAAAGATGACGACACCAAGGATGCCTTGAGCTCCTTAACAAGACCTACGAGCAATGCCCTAGCTATGAAATTAAAATTGTCCTCGGTGATTTTAATGCAAAGCTAGGAAGAGAGGGTATCTTTGGTGGAACGATCGGAAAATATAGCCTGCACGACACCACCTCCGATAACGGATTCAGGCTAATCGACTTTGCGGCGGGGCGAAACATTGTCGTAGCTAGCACGCGGTTCCCACATCTCGATATACACAAGAGGACTTGGAGAACGCCTGATCAATCTACAGTCAACCAGATTGATCACATTAAGATCGACGTAAGACACTTCTCCAGTATTATGGATGTCCGTTCGTTCCGAGGAACCAACATCGACTTTGACCATTACCTTGTTGTAGCCAAGGTACGGTTGCGGATATCCCAAACTACGCCAAGACAAATTAATGTTGTGTGGAAATTCGACGTCAGACGGCTACGATCGCAAGAGATCGCCAAATCCTTTTCCGATCGAGTGTTTCTTAAAATTTTAAGAGGTTCTATACCGCCAGCATTAAGCATCGAAGACCATTGGAAACACTGCCAAAACGCCATCAGACATGCCACTTCTGATGTGATGGGTTTCACTCGTCCACCACAACGAAACCCCTGGTTCGATGATGAATGTCGGCAAGCACCTGCAGCTAAGCAAGATGCATATAAAGCAGCTCTGCATAGAAGGACCAGAGCTGCTCATGAGCTCTATGAGCGGAAGAGGCGAGACGAATACCGGCTTCTCAGGAGGAAGAAGAAAGAGAAGAGAAGTTGAGAGATGCTACTCCAGGAATGAAGTTCGGAAGTTTTAACAAAAGGTACAAATAACACGCCACGGATACAAACCCCGAACCGAAGCCTGTAGAGATGAACAAGGGAATATCGTGGTAGAATCGCAGTCGATGCTGAGGATTTGGAAAGACCATTTCTGCAGATTGTATAACAGCGATGACGAACCAAATACCGCTGTCAGGCAGAATCAACCTTTCAACCTGGACGAAGATGAAAAACAATTCCTTCCACCCGACATGGACGAAGTGAAGATGGCTATATCTAAGCTTAAGTCCAACAAAGCTGCTGGAGCGGACGGCCCTAACTGCCGAACTCTTAAGGTAAGGTAAGGAGCATACACCAACTCATCTGTAAAATATGGTCGGACGAAAGTATGCCCGATGAATGGAACCTCAGCATTGTTTGTCCGATTCTCAAGAAAGGAGACCCTCTGAATTGCACCAATTACAGATGCATTAGTCTCCTTAACATCGCATACAAGATCTTATCTGCTGTATTGTGAAGCCGTTAGTCAAATCCCTGATAGGTCCATATCAGTGTGGCTTCAAGCCAGGAAAGTCCACCATCGACCAAATATTCACACTACGGTAGACCTTGGAGAAGACCCATGAACTTCAGATCGATACACACCACCTATTCATCGACTTTAAGGCCGCGTATGACATCATCTATAGAGACGAGCTATACAGAGCAATATTTAGTTTCGGCATCCCTGCCAAACTCGTCCGTCTGTGCAGGATGAAGATCTCACCGAGACCTTTGATGTCCAGAAAGGATTTAGACAAGGCAATGCGCTGTCATGCGGTTTTTTCAACATCGTGCTTGAAAGAATAGTGCAAAACTCACAAGCAAACACAAGATGCACTATCTTTCAAAGTCCGTCCAACTACTCGCATACGCCGACGATATTGACATAATCGGGAGAAAGCAGCGTGATGTCAGTGGGCTTTCGGGAGTATTGAGGCGGAAGCGGCGAAAATGGGTTTAGCGGTCAACGAGGGCAAGACCAAGTATATGCTGTCAAGCAAAAAGGACAACCAACACCAACGTCTCGGGCAGAACGTCACCTCGACAGGTATAACTTTGAGGTAGTTAAGAGACTTTGTCTACCTAGGCTCCGCTATAAATACAGCTAATGACACCAGCGCTGAGATCAAACGAAGAATAACTCTTGCCAACCGCTGTTTCTTTGGGCTTTCTTAGCCCAATTGAGTAACAAAGCCCTCTCTCGGGCAACAAAAGTCACCCTTTGTAAGACCTTAATAATCCCGGTCCTGTTCTATGGCGCAGAGGAATGGACATTATTAAAAATGAATGAGGGTGTTCTTGGTTGCTTCGAGAAAAAAAATTCTTCAGGCGATCTTCGGTCCCGTCTGCATTGACAGGGAATGGAGGAGGAGATACAACAATGAACTCTACGGACTGTACAGCGACATCATCCTAACCAGAAGAGTGAAGATCCAAAGACTGAGATGGCTGGGTCATGTAGAGCGTATGGACACCGATGTTGCGGTCCGAAAAGTCTTCGAATCCGCTCCCGACGGACAGCGCAGTAGAGGAAGATCACGACTCAGGTGACGCACGCAAATTGAAGGGGACTTCTGCCAACTTAGCGTGTGAAACTGGAGGCAGCTTGCTAGGGATCAAGCTGGCTGGAGACGCTTGTTGATTGAGGCCTAGGTCCACCCCGGACTGTAGCGCCATTTAAAGTAAGTAAGTAAGTAATCACAATTTGGGTCAATAAATATTGCAGGGATAATAAACGAACAACTTTTGGATAATTTCCCCCATCCTCTCCTCTGTGCTATTTTACGCCTATTTAACTGTGTTAATCGGTTCGGTTACTTTATTTTTCCTCACTCGTTCATTTCCATTTTCATTTTAATTCAACCTCTCACTCCGCCTCCAATATAATCAGCCATAAGCTTTAAATCTCCACCTGACATACAAATATGGATTTTTTGTATCTCCGTATCCGTGAATGTTTCCAATTTTAACTGACAGCCTTGGCTGGCGGAAAGCACCTGATACGACCCACCAATGTAGATTGGTATCTCGTAAAATGCAAATTAACCCTCGCGATTTGTGCCAAATCTACAATTCGCGCGTTCCACTATAAGGCAGAGCAATCATCCTTTTGACATGAAATTGGGTCGTACATTACGGTAAGTGGAAAGAATACTTTTTTTTTCCTCTTCGATTTACGAGTAGTTCGCCAGGACATCATCATTTTATTTCAGCTCGATTTTTTGCCTGCAAAAAGAAATATTGTAATTTGACCTATGCAGGGTGCGAAATATAGCGAAAATTATAATATTTTCGCAACTTTTCGCTCAACTCTGTTCGGTTGTTGTTTCGTACGTTACAAGATTCTGAATTCTGAATTCAGGCTTTAGGCCCCAGGAACCAGAAAACTTGGAATCAGGACACCCTTTCGGTAATGACTACGGGGTGTTTGGCTTTAGGTAGGCGATGGTTGGTCTGCCAGCTTGGGAAAATAATTGTATTACTCCGGCAAATTGCTTGAAAAATTAATAAAATTAAATACGTTCAATGTCAGACTTTTATTTTCGAGCGAAATGGCTTCAGGACGTTTTTTAAATCTGAACCTTTCGCAAATTTCAATGTCTGTTTCCGCCGACTTTCATGAATATTAATAGATTCAATATAAAAAAAAAAAATCTCGGAATCTCAGGTCTAGGGTAATTATTTAAGGGTTTGATGGGGTGGGGGGGGGGAGGGTGGAATTTTATTTGGTAAACGGTAGAGGGTAGGTGATTGAATTTACCTTTGAAGGATGCTATAGCATCAAAGCGGCATTAAATTGCGAATTAGTACGAAACGTGCTGTAATTCTTGCGATGAAAGAAGAAAGTTGTCGAGACTTCATTAAGTGTTGACAAAGTTGCAGTTTAATTTCGAAGCGGGAGAACGAAGATAGGACAAGATAACGGATGTTATTTGTAGGAAAGGTGTGCCAACTTTGTTTGGATGGAATTGTGTCTCGTCTTAATGACTGCCATTAGGAGGGTTTACGTTTTTTTCATTAAATTAGGAAACCAGCAACAGAAATGGAATTCAATAGAGCAAGATCCTTAAGTGGTGGATTTGTTGATTAAAAATAAAAGCAACTTGGCAACTTCAAAAGTTGTCTTGTGTAACGATACGCGTTGCTCACGACATAAGGTTGTTTGTCCAATCTTTGATGAGTTGATATTTGATATTTGAAGCCTTACAATAGTTTCCTTTTAAGTAAACTTAATGATGATTGTGACGATTTGAATTGTGACAACTTGCTTACTTAGATGGGGCTACAGTCTGGTGTGGACCAGGACCTCAGCTAATGTGCCTTTCCAGCTAGCGCGATCTTTTGCCAGCTGCCTCCAGTTGGCCGAGGTACCCTTCCATTTGTCTGCGCCACCTGAGATAGATAAAGATGCGCCGTGGTAGATAAAGTCCCTTACTACTTCTAAATTTTAGCTGCCTTGTCCTCGGAGTCAATGTTGTATGCCACTCTGTATTGACAATATGTACTTTGTTCCTTAGTTGACGGCTGAGGTCAACTTTTCCGCTTCTGCTAGTTGCAAACACTCCATTGACAGCTCGCTGTGTTCTTCCCATTATGTCAATGTAGTCTGCGTTTCGAACATGAAGCCTTGTTTAAGTCCTTTTCTCACATTGGAGTATGATGTATTCTCCATCGTCGATTGAATTGAATTGAAGTTTGACAGTATCAAAACTAGACACGGCTCTGTTAAGTTCATCTCTATAGTGTGGTCATATGCGGCTTTGAAATCGATCCAGAGGTGATGTGTTTCGACTTAGGACTGAATGTGTTTTTTTTTTAGATCTGACGTCATGTGAAAATTTTGTCTATGGTGGACTTTCCTGGCGTAAAATCAAACTGTTGGAGGCCGATCAGGCTGAGATGTCGAAACTAACGAAATCTTCAGCTTGTGAGAAGGTTAGTAGCGGCTCAGGTTAATCACGAAGAGTGATGGCACATTAACCCCTGCATTAACGGCAGATCAAAGGTTTGCTTTTTCGAAGAAGAAGTCCATTTGCTTTATGTGTTTGGACCCAACACCTCACAAATGGAGAGGGAGGTCGCCAGATAAGACATGTGATGCTAGAGGTTGTTCCAATCATCATTATCCATTACTTCACCCGTCCAGTTCCAACTTTAAATCCATCTACTCAGCCGTACATGCCACAGCCGTAGCTTCATTCCATGCACGTAGGGGCTAATTAATCCTATTTATACATTCACTTTTCTGGACGAAGGTATACGATGGCGGAGAAGGAACTTTTCGATGAACTCCAATAGAATTGACAGGTGATCGAGAGAAGCTTACACTCTAGTGGACTCAGTGCGCACCCATTTATTTATTTCCGCCGTCAACAAGCGTAAGCGGCTCTTCCTAAGGGATATACGGGTATATACATACAGTGAAGGATCTGACGCTACCATATCAGGATATCGAGATAGCAGATTTAAAGGAGATGTATCCACATCTGAAAGAATTACCGCTGTCGGAACTCTGTGATGCCAAGCCAAAGATGTTACTCGGGTTGGATCAAGAAAAGTTTCTAGCGGGTCATAGACAGCGATCTGGAAAAGACGAAGATCTACATGCACTCAAGACACTTTTAGTTTGGACCGTTTGCTAAGTGCAACGTGTCATTTGTTAACCCACCGAAAAGATTATAGTAAAGCATCATTTCACAATCGAGGAATTCAGAGGGCGCCCCTCAAAGACCAATTTTGTGTGCCTGGCCGGCATACGTGCTTTAAATCTGTAAGCAGACCCTGCGCAAGTTTGGAAATCAGTACGAAATCGGTTTACTTCCGGACATCTACCCCATGGCTGAAAGAAGACTTGTAAGTTTGGAGAAGTCTTTGTCGAATAATCGGTTGGAAGAGCTAGCATATGCGCGAATTGGTAGCTAAAAGTTATGCCCGGATTGCATTAGAGCACGAATTGAGTCGAGAATGGAATAGATTTTGGTGCGTTAGAAGTTTAAAGTGACAAAACACAATTTCCCATCGAAACCAAGGGATGTTGCAGACGTTGTTGCGAAAGTCAATGGATGTATCTTTGAACTCGCACTGTATATTTCGAGAACAGTTGAAATGAAACAGTTGATGGACTGATATATCCAACTTACGTGAACGACTATGTGAATAGTGACGAAATTCTTTGGACCATAATGAGAATCTTCGATCCACTTCATTCGTAGAAGGGTAATTTTGCAGGAGATCTGGCGAGAAGGCTACGATTAGGATGAGAAGATATGCGAAGCTTTGTGGAGTCAGTGGCTGGAATTTTTAAAGAGCTTGAACGAAGTGGAGGAAGTAAAGATATGCGTCATGGACTCTCAACTCCCAACTACGGGCTTTCGCTGCTGTATTTCATTGGCATTTTGAGCGAAATGGGAATGTGGAGGTAGCGCTTGCTATGGCAAAAGAAGTGGATCCAGTTGAGAAATTGTCAGTGCCTCGCTTAGAGCTGAGGTGTTACGGATTTGGGAAACATAACAACATGTGATATTCCAGGACTGTGTTCTCATGGATAAGTTATTCAAAGTTTAAATTCCCATCCTTTGCAGCAGTTCAGGTTGGTGAGATTTTAGAGACCACTGCTTCAGATCAGTCGTGGCTTATTGGATCTGCAGATGGGGCGAGCTATCAAGAACTGAGAGCAGGAGATGGTTTACAGGACCTGTGTTATTGGCTCCCGAGCCGAATGGTCTATATCACCAGGAAAAGCTGTTGCAAGTCAGGTAAGCCAGATTGATTTAAGCCCTAAATTCTCGGTAAATATGTATCAAATTGACGTGTCCTATGAGATTTTTGATGAGTTGAGGCCAAGGTTCCACTCAAGATGGTTTGCGGTGGTTAACATTATAACGTTGATACTTCGTTTCAAGGAATTATTAAGAGGGATGACAACAGTGGGAAATTATTCGAGCTAAGGATTAATGAAGATCCAGAAAACTTTTCACGCCGAGTTTGCTTGGCTTCAAGCACGGCGATGTTTGCAGTCCACGAGTTCTCTTCTGAGTTTATGTCCGTTCATTGATAAGGAAGGTACAATGCGGTTGAATTCGGCGGCGCAAAAAGCAAATATATTCTACGATATAGCGCGAAATTCTGCAACATTGCCCTAATCCTATCCACTGGTGGATTTACTGGTGCAGCACTACCTTGAAGCCAATTTTTATGCGGGAACAGAAACAACGATTTCGGATATGAAAGAGAGAGAGAGAGAGAGAGAGCGCGCAAGGATTATTTATTATTTATTTATTTAATCAAATAATTTGCAAAATAAATTTACAAAAATATTTATAAAAGGCATCTGGGCATCAAGGCCATAAAGGATGCCGTATTTTAGAGAAAGAAAAACTTATAAAAGTTATATATAATTATAAATAAGACTTATTATAGATAATTGATGAGTTTAGTGGAAATAATACATTTGATTTAAGAAGAGGTATTTAAAGAGTTAGAAAAGTTAAAATCATATTTCCTTAAATTTATTATGTATTGATGTAGCATCTTTTATTCGATTAATTGATCTAATGTCTGCTGGATTCAATACACTTGCTAGTTGACTTGTTGGGGCTGTTCTATCGCTGCGTACGTCAATTTGGGTTGATAAAGGACATTCCACAAAGATGTGTCTTACTGTTAAAGTAGTGTGGCAATGTTCACATATATCCGGGGGCTCGTTATTGTATAGGTGTCGAGTAGTAAAAATTGTTTTTCCCAGTCTGATCCTCAGTAATTTAATACAATCTTCTCTTGTAAACAAGTCATTGTACGGAATCCGGGAGTATTGGGGATTATGGGCCTGTAGGAAGGTTTGGCAATTTTTCCACATATCAGTAAGCTCGAGTGCCTGATTGGTGAGAAAAATTCTCCGTGTCAGCTGATAGAAGTTCGGTGTTTCAATGATTGAGGGGTAATTGTTAGCCTCTTTCGCGGCAAGGTCTGCTGCTTCGTTCCCTTTGATACCAGTATGTCCCGGTACCCATGCTAGCATGATACTCTCATTGATCTTACTTCTGATGAGTTCAAGTGTAGGGCATTTATTTGTTTCTTCCTTTAGACCTATTAGGATTCCCAGATTATCTGTTAGAATAAGGCTGCGCCCATTGTAATTTTGAGCGAGATATATAGCCTTGTTAATTGCTGTTAACTCTGCGATGTAACTGCCTGACTCCTGCGGCAAAAGTCCTTGCCAGATCGTTGATGGATTTGCATTTTGGTCCAGTCTAATTGTTACAGTTGCATGTGACACTTCCACGAAAAACAAGAACATAATATAAAACAAAAGCAAAATTGTAATGCAAAGGCGACCGTCCGAGTTCCCACCAAAACGAACGACACACGATACCCGCGTGATCATTGAATCACAATAAAAATGATGACACAATGTCTACAAAGTATCCGCTCGTGTCAGTTCTAAGAACTACCGGACGATCACCTATGCAACCACTGCAACTTATGTTTTATTGCATAGGTTACATAAAGGTAACCATACAAACGATAATTCAGTCTTAAGATAGATTCCAACAAATAAAGTTTAAAGATAAACTTAATAAAGAACATCGGTTTAAAAAAAGAAAATTGTTTTTTTTTTATTTTTAAACCAATAGTGCCTAAAACTTCTAATCACTGCATATGATGAGCAGCTATCTTTATGGGATCCATCAGTGTAAAGTAAATAATCGGCTTTGCTTTCATTTATCATCTCCCTGTGTAACATTTGAAACATTGCATTCGAGGTATTCTCCTTTGTAAATTTGGCCAGACTTGTGTTAATCTGCAAGCAGTTCCGTTTCCAGGGAGGAGGACTGTATGCTGTTGAGACTTGACCCGACGTAAAGGTTCTCTGCGAGGAAACTAGAGCTACCATTCTATTTAGTGCAGATATAGAGTTCTTTCTTTTGTTTTGTGAAGAGATAGATTCAATGGCAGTGTTGTGGAGGGGATGTGTTGAGACTGTTAAAGCCTTGCTGATCAGATTCACGGCTCTTCTTTTCCCAAAGTTCTGAAACGATTGATATCCAGTTTCTAGTCGCAAGGCTTCAATTCTTGTGCATTTTAGTGCCCCTGAAGCTGTTCGAAAGCAGTTGTTAATAGCGGCATCAATAATGTTGCTGTTTTTAACTGTGGTCCACATATAACTTGTAACACCATGTGGCAAGGTGCCTTCGACTAAAGTTTTTGCTATTCTCAGGGCTGTTTCAAGATGTGGCCCTTTTTTCTTGGAACAAATTACTTTAAGTGCGTTATTCCGTTGTTTTAATTGATTAACCACTGTTTTGACCTGAATATTCCATTTCATATTTCCACTGAAGGTGATGCCTAAAATTTTCAGTTCTTTTGAAATCGTGACTGTTGCACCTCGGAGGTTCAAAGGGGTAGGATTACAATTTCTTTTCCTGCAAAGATGGGGTAATTCTACTTTGGAGGGGGGAATAATAGCACCTGTCTCTTGGCACCATGAATAGATAACTCTATCTGCCGCTTCCAAAATAGATTTAACCCTTGTTGGTTCCCCAGAGGCTACTACGTATACATTATCGGCAAATACTCCAACGAAGTCCAGATTAAGTGATGGTTGCGTTATTTTAACTATGAGTGATTCTATGTATGTGTTATAGATCACCACAGAGAGAGGAGATCCTTGTGGTGTTCCGTTATCAAGTTTGAACAATGAAGAGTTATCCAGTCATGAAGGATTTTATGAGTTTTAGGATTTGATGGGGAACTCCCCAATCAGCCATTTGTTTGAGAACTGGAATCATTGTCACGCGGTCAAAGGCTTTTTCTAAATCGGATGACATGACTATACTATGCTTTGTTTTTGACAAATTTTCTGTCAGTCTATTTTCAAGCAGATGTAAAAGTGTGTGAACGCCTCTGTTCTGTCTAAAGGCGTGTTGCCTCGAGCTGCATTTTATTTCTGCCAACCAGCTTATTCGTCTAGCAATAATTTTTTCAAAAATTTTTGAGAGAATTGGGAGCAGTGCGATTGGGCGATAGTCCTCGAGATTGTGGCAGTTTCGAGGTTTTTTAGGTATCGGTTTGAGCTGTGCCCTCTTCCAGTCATGTGGGAAAACGCCAGATAACAAGATGGTATTATACAAGCAAACGATTCTATCTTTGAGAGTATCTGAACATTGTTTAACCATGCGGTATGTTATTTTATCTTCACCTGGGGTTGTGCCTTTTGCCATTTTCAGAGTCATGTCCAGTTCCACTCGTGTGATGTCTTCAATTAGAAGTTTACTTTGATTTTGGTGTGCTGGAAGGTGACTTGGTTTAAGGTAACTTAGATTAAAAATTAATTTTTTCTTAATAATAGATTCAGGGTGGGTGGTGTCTTCGCTATATTCTTTCCACTTGCAGCCAAATGCACAACCTAAAACTTCGGGATCGTTCTCAATTTTAATATTTAGATGGATGTATGGAAAGTCTTGGTGTGACCTGGATGATTGGAGTGAACGTATTCTATTCCATAAAGTTTTCGTATCTAATGATGGGTTCATTGTGTTGACAAAGTTTTCCCAAGAAGACCTTTTGGATTGGATTGATTCTCTCTTAAGTTTTGTACAAGTCCTTCTATATGCGACGCAGTTTTCTGTTGTCGGAAGCCTCCGAGCCTTTTCCCAGGCACATTTTTTGTCTTTTACCAACTTTGCAATTGTAGGTGTAAACCAAATTGGGGTTTTTCTAGAAGTATTTTGTTTGGTAACTGGAATCGATTTTGCTGCAGCGGTTCTTATTATTTTTTTAATCTTTGATGCTTCCTGGTTTGCGTTATTCGTCGTGGGTGTAGTCAGTGATAAAGTTTTAGTGGTATTTTCAAATAAATTCCAGTCGGCAAATTCTTCTTTAAAGCGGGGTGTAAATTTCGACGTAGACTTACGCTCTGGGGTACGGATTATAATAGGGATATGATCCCTGCTTTCTCCCTGGGGAAGAATCTTCCAACGAAAGTAAGGTACTAAATTTTGGGTTGCCATGGTAACATCAATTGCCGAAAAAGTGTTCCTCGTGCTAAAGAAGGTAGGGGCGCCATCATTCATAACTACTAAATTACGGTCGTTAGCGAAGTTTTCAAATAATGTGCCTATTTTATTCGTCACATCTGAACCCCATAAAGTGTTATGGGCATTCAGATCACCTAGTATAAAATGATGACAATTATCATTAGGAAGGAATTCTATCTAAGATATCTGAACTAATTTGTACATCACGCTCTTTATAGATGTTAGTTATATTGATTGGTATTGGGCCTGGGATTTGGATCGTGTGGTAAAGCAAATTTGAAGAGGACGTAATGTGTGAGGCTATTGGAATATTGTTCCTTACAAGAAACCCTATACCAACCTTACAGTAGTCGTAGTTCTTATTAAAATGAAATGGCTCATAGTTTTTCATTTTGAATAGTTTTATGTTTTTTGATATTATATGAGTTTCTTGAAGCGCAATTATGTCTGGTTTATATCTCGCGATTAGACGCTCAAGAGCGTGTTTGTTGTTGCAATAACCTTGTATGTTCCATTGGAGAATGAGTAACTCCATGGTTAACCGAGTCATTGTAGTGGGTTTTGGTTTGCGGAAGTGGGTGATGTATTTAAAATATTATTATTAAGTTGGCATGGGAGAGTTGAGTTTAAAGTAGTATTTAAGAGAGCAGGTTTTGTGTTGGTAACGGACTTGAGTGAATGACGCAGAGCCTGGGCAGAGTACTCAGAGCCAGCTTCCATGTTTCTATTCTTAGTGATCATTGATAGATCTGATTTGCCTTTGGTTACATTGTTGTCGATGCTTGAGTAAGATGGTGTGGAGGACGATTCAAATGTTTGTTCTTTTGTCAAGCTGTTTTTTGTTACTTGGGTGTTGATTTGATTATGTGTTGTGCATGATTTAGTTTCAGTTTCAACATTTTGTTTTGAATTATTCGAGTTGTATGTTTTTTGTGGTTTAGAAATAAACTGATTGGATTGCTGTGATTTCTCATGTTCATTGTTGTGTTCTGTGTTCGTGTTCTTCTTAGATTTGTTTAGATGGGCGTGCAGTGCAAGTGGTTTTTCTACTCGGGCTTTTATGATTTCTGCCATGGTTGGACCTCTGATATTTTGTTTTCTTGGAGCCGGGAGCTGGTGTAGAGAGGGGTTGTCATTAAATATCTGCCAAGCATCCCTAACATAGGGTTTGGTATGTACTCGTCTACCTTGCAGTTTACCCACCCAATTTTAACCTTGTTTGGTCGTCGAATTAAGTCGAAGGTTAATATAGCCGCACCTGTGGGAACCAAAAGATCATTTTCCTTTTTCATTAGTTTTTTCACCTCTATGACTTTGAATTTTTTCAATTCTTCTAAAAGTTCTTCTTCCGTATGGTTTGATACCTTGACGGGAATTGAATCAACGAATTTAGCTTTTAGGAATTTGTTAGCTACTTCCACGTTCAGCACTTTGAGAAGTAAGTCTCCTGACCTCATGGCTTACTTCTAGGATATCTTTAGAAATAAATTCAAGACCTCGGTTGATTTGAATTGGGTTGTAGGAAGCTAGAGGCCGCAAATTTTCGCCTATTTTTCCCGTTCCCGTTACAACTATATAACGTGGGATATTGTTGTCGTTGTTAATGATAGGTAGCTCAGGATACTCTTCGCCTGAGTGATTGCGCTTCGTTTTTTTAATTCGGTTCTCATTAAGGCTTACGTCTGGCGACAAGCCTTTGAACCAGTTTTTTCGATGGGGATCCGTTCCCCCGTCCATAGATTTTTACTTAGTTGTACGCTTGTTGTTTTATTTGTGTAGGTATTAAGAGAAAAGAAAAAAGGAATTACACTTACCACCGAGAGTAAGTAAATAAGTACCGAGCAAAGGTTTAAGAGAGCTACACCAACTAACCAAACAAAATTCTTTCCGCGATACGTGTTAACACGGCTTTTGCCAGAACAGAACTCGAGAGCGCAAGGATTGTAAGCGATCTGTAGATCGTGCCAAGTCAAGGTGCTTCATGTGTCGACGTCTTAAGGCAAAACGAATTATGCTACTCATGGGCCAGCTTTCTAAAAGTCGGCTAGATTCCGACTCAAGACCCTTCGTCGATTGCTTCGTGTCAGTGTGTGTGAAATATGGAAGAAGTTCAGCTAAACGTTATGGGATGATATTTACATGCTTAGATTTTCAAGCCGTGCACATGGAGGTGCTAAATGACCTCAGTTCGAGCCAGTGTACTATGGCAGTGAGACGATTTCTCATCCACCATGTGGTTACTCGATTCATTTATAGCGACAATGATTTAAACTTTTCTGGAAGAAAGAATCATTTAGACAAGGAGATGGAAATCGCTCTTTGGTGAATACTGCTCGAAGAGGGAATCCACTGACATTTTATTCCAGTGTATTCGCCGTGGATGGGTGCCGCATGGCAACACTTATCACTTATCTGTAGACCCACAAGATCCAAAGCCACTCACACCAAATTCAATCCTTTTTGGAGACTCAGATCAAGATGTCACAGCGCCTGAAGATTTCTCTGGACATGATCAGTGGAAGAAGCTATACAGGCGAGAATTTATAAGATGTTGTTACAGTGAGTATCTGCCGAAGATAACGAGACGTTTAAAGTGGTACAAGGAGACAAAACTGGTGGAAGTCGGCAGCATTGTTCTCGTGGTGAAATGCGTCCAGCTTAGCAGAATTCCTACAGTTTACCCAGGTCCAGTTGGCGTAGTGCGGCCTGCAGATGTACAGCTGTGATGCTGTAAATTTTCACTTCATAATATTTTATCTTGTAATTGAGTTGGCAACATCGTGTGAAGGCAGCCTATTGAACGGAATCCTTTAGTTTATGTCAAAATCTTTCTAGAATGTCCCTTAGATTTCAAATATCCGCTTTTTTCTTGGTCATTTTCTTTGTTTGAAAGTAACCGCGACATTGGCCGCATCATGTTCAAGATTCTTTGAAATTTCCCACCACAATAGGAATTTTCTTTAATTACTTTGAAAAGCTTTAAAAAATTAATACTTACTTTTAGAAAAGAAAAACAATCACACACATCGATAGCCTGGATATTTATTTTTTGGAGAGGGAACTTTTATGTTAAGTGCGAGCCAACATTGCCTGTGTTCTCTGGTGCAGTCACCGTAGTGTTTGTCACATATTTTCATTTTTCTTTTGCACTTCTTGGATGGCAGTGGTATCCACTTTGTGACGATTTACGGCCCCTGCAAAATTTTTTGTTAATTGTCCGAACATTCCACGTGTATAGCCGAAAATCGGTGTCCGCTTTGTCTATCTATCCAACTCCAATGGTTGCTTCACAACACGTAGTGTTTTACGTGGTGGGGCGGTTAGTCGGTTACATCTCCCAAAATGAAAGGCCAGATCCTTCAGAGGATAGTGCCAGTAGCACATTATGAGGGTATGAGGGCTTCCGGTGTTTCGCCTGAAACTCATTCGCCACCATCTCCATTTGCACAACTTGGCTATATACATACATACATATATGTACTCGTATATGCCGAAAGGTCCTCACGTGATCTGAGCTCTGAGTATATCCAAGTAGCTCAAATGAGGCTATCGCTGGATCTGCCTCTGATGTCGCCTTTCAATCTGTCTACAGAGTTCTTCCTTCAAAACGTCCGTATTGTACTTGGGTCTTCCCTGGAAATATCCACTTATCTACCGAAGTTGAGACAGCTGAGCTTGCCTAATTCCAAGTGATCAGCTACATTTACGTAGTCAGACTCAGCATACTGCAGAATGTTGTCGGTGGCCATCCTTATCCGTTCATCTCCTCCTTCCACAACCTAAGCTTGGGACCGGCTATGGTCGACTTTCCGTCATCTCTAAGAATTAAAACGTCAACGACATTTTTGTACCTAGTACCCCTGCAAAAAAAAAAAACACCGCATATTGACTACCAGGTCCCCGGTGTACCTATGCCCTCGGTATTGTTTTGGACATGAGCCATGACGCTTCAAGGACAGCATTTTATTGTGAGCCTCGTGCAATTAATGCTTCCTCTCGATGATGCTTCATATTGACTTGATGAGCACGGTTACAAAAGGTTATGAAATTTGAAGAGGTGAACTGCATTGGGCGAGTTCTCAGAGTAAATTCGCTTGCTTTGAGTGAGCTCCAAATTAAAAATAAATTGATAAAAGCCACACGAATCACTTTTAGGAAAATATATTCAGAAAACCACCCACTTTGGACCAACTTCCAATCAAAACCACCTGGTTTCAAAAATATCCCAAAACACATGTTCATCTTCCAGTGCGTCACACTCTCTTACTCTCCATAAATTCTCTCCAAAAACAAAGTCAATACAAAATTTCCCTCCACTTTCCAGTGATTACTTGAATTCTCTTAGCAAAATTCCAGTAAAACAGGGATAAAAAATATTTCCCACATCTTTTGTTTGGTAGAAAATTTCCCATCGCCTATGTAAACGTCAGTTTGCTCGTAAACGCCGGTCGTATTGGTGCTGTCACTTTGCGCTCTGTTGCGTCTTACTACCGTACTCTTGTGCTACAGTGTGTGTTTTTATTTCTTTTGCCTTTAACCACAGAAAAGTTCCAAAAATAAAGGCAAAATCATAATAACAACAGCATCGAGATAACTGCAAATTTGTTTATTTCCTTATCGCTCTCCATTGTTCCAATTCCAATTCCAACAGCAACAAATGCAAAGTGTCGATTTTTGATTTTTGCATTCCGAAAACATGTGAAGCCGATCTCCAGCAACCAAAGAGTCGCTCCATTTAATTTAATTTTCTAATTTTTTTTTTGTGTTTTTTTCGAAAATTGTTCCTTTCCCCTCGATCGAATAGTAGTCAGTTGTGTGTGTCGCTCGGTTTGTTGCACAGTTTAGTGTCGCTATCGTATTTTGTGTGATGGGCTCTGGTGCTTTGTGTAACGTGTTTCGTTGTAGTTGTGCCGTTTGATTGGTGTGTGCGTGACATAGTCCCTTTTTTGTGTTGGGCTCACGGTTTCGGTTGGTGCCCTTAAGTGGGCAACTGCTGGTGCTGCAGCTGCTGGCGTCCGTTCTTTCAGAGAGAATACATTGTGCACTGGTTTGGTGTTCTGTGTATGTGCCATGCCATCTTGTGCATTTGGGTAGTAAAGTGGAGATTCCCTCCAAAAAACGGGTTTCTTCCAACACAATCACAAGAGGAATCAATCGGATTGGCGTCTGTACTGTCTCCGATCGTTTCGTGGTCATTTGAATTGATTTTCTTTTGAGTCAGAAACAAGGTTCGTTTCATTCACGATCTTCCTGCCCCTGTCCCTAAAACGCTCTTTTCGATTAATTCCAAGTGATTCGGTCCAACGCGACATCCCATAGTGAAGTGTTTCGAAGTTCTTATCCTCCCTATTGGGTCATTACTCCACACCACTACCTACTTGAGTTTGTTCGAAAACAAAGCGGCAGAGAATATCTATCGAATCGAAGGAATCCAGAAAATTAAGTGTCAACCGAAGTGAATTAAGTGAAACAACAAAAGATACAACAGCAACGGGATGTTGATTTTTATGAATTTCCATAAATAGAGAAGGAAAATTGAAAGAAAAAAAATATATCGAGATTCTGTGAAACCTCTAGGATATCTGTGAATTGAAATCGAAACAGTGGTGCACTCGAAAACGGATTACCAAACTTATTCTTGTGTTCAGTCAAAAGCAAAAAGAAAATAAAGGAAACCAAAAGGATTAACCAATAAATTTCGCCGCAAGGATTACTTCGCAATTGGTAAGTGAAAATGAAAAAAAAAAAAAAAAAAAAAAAAAAAAAAAAAAAACATTTGCGGGTTCTGATTTCTGTGGAGGAATTCAAGGGCAGGGTCTTGTTTATATCCTGGTTTCAGATACTTGAAGTGGATAAGCCATTTTTTGTTCACATGATTACATTGTACATTCGGGATGTGGATTGTGTATCACTTCTCTTGACTATTAAGAGTCCTAATGTAAAGGATTTCCGATTCCATCCTGGCTTTTTCAACCTAAATGCGTGCGCACATAGCTTTAAACACAAGTGTTTTAGGTTGTAAATAGATCCCACACTACGGTGTCACTTTCGACAGTTCCCTGACACATTTATGGGGTTGTGGTATTGTGTGACCCACTCCCGGCGAAGAACTGCCTTTAGCAGGTGCACACTTTTACATTTTTAGCTGCTGGCCCTAATCTCCAACATATTTCAAACATAGTAGTACATCGGAATGAGATCGGTGGAATAACGAGCTATTCTTCAGCAGGAATGAAGTGCGGATCGTTCTTTTTTAAACCCTAATTAGTTACGCGGGCAGGGCTTCAGTGCTCTTTCAGCACTCCTTCGCGACATTCAGTTGTTTAACTTGATGCCAAGGGCCAAGAATACCAGTGGAATGCGATTATAAGCGGAAACAACACCCCCAGCCATTATGGAAATGACATTTGCGTCTTGGCCACCATCCTAGCATCCAAGTTCCCGAATGATCTTTCCGTTAAGCACATCCTTGTTTGTTTTCGTCAGATTTCTGGAATTGCGACATACATGGCAAGGCGCTTCAATTCCATCGTTCTTTTCAAACACTGCTTCTGCTTATCGTTGAGATCGTGCAGATTTTCTATCTTGCATAGCTTGAGCTGGAGCTCATTATTCAGTATGCATTGAATACTCGGTCCGATACATGCAGCTCTTTTGCCATCTTCCTTGTGTTCTGTCGCAGATTCCGTTCAATCCTCATCTTCACCTTTTGCACGATTGTGGTTACGGTTGCATTTCATTTTCGGTGTCGTTGAAACGTGCAAAATACAAAAATGCTGTCCATTTTCTAATGTTGCAGCTCACGACCAATAGCTGGTTGCGACTTTCTGACTAAATAAAGCGCAATCATACTCTTACTTTTGAAATCTATTGCCGATAAAAAAAAAACCGAACACGCAATGATAAATGGTTTCGCAATAGGGACATAAAAATTTCGTATCTATAATTCAAACGCACTGTTAGACTTTTTTTACGATTTGTCAATGTCAAGACGTCAGTGAAGGTTTACATTTTTATCATGGTGAAGTTCACGAAGAAGCAACGTTTGGAAATTGTTTAATATTACTGCCGAAATTCTGAGTCGGTGGTCGGAACTTTAAGAGGGCTCACTCCAATTTTCGGTTGTAATAATCGTCCCACCAGACACGCTGTGCGTGCTGTAGTGGATAAATTCAAGCCAACATATTCACAATTTGAATGTTCCTGTGCCAGTGAGACAACACACCGGTCAAAGTACTGAAAATATCGCAGCCGACAGTCGATTTCACACTGTTCACAGGAATTGGGAATTTCTCAGTCCACATTTTGGCGAATTTGCATCAAGATCTTAGCCTGCACCCTTACAAGGTCAAATTAACGCAAAGACTGAAGCCTCTTGATCATATGAAGGGTCGAAACTGGGGTACAATGCCCACATCTGGTCAGGTGCGCCGAAAACATCTCTGCACCTGCTAGATAAGATTCAAAACCATGCGATAAAACTCATAGGTGATGCTTTCATCACCCAGTTAATGGACACCCTCGAATACCGACGAAATGTCTCGTGTCTCACTTTGTTTTATCGCTATTTCAATCACCAGTAGCCGAACAACTCACTTGTGGAATGCGCTGTGAGCAAACATTTTAAGGGTACCTAAACACCTTGAGCGCGCGCTACTTAAATAAAAAAATCATCTTCAGCAATTAAGCTTATTTTTGGCTGACTTTGACTTTGTCAGTAAGCAAAATATGCGTTCTTGAACAGCAACAAACCCACATGTACTTCAAGAGATGCCCTTGCACCCACAAAAAGTGACCGTGTGGTGTGGATTCGCTATGTTACGTTTAATGGAGTTTGCTATCGTGCCATGTTGGAAGATTATTTTTGGCCAGAATTGGATGGACTTGCGTGTTATATTTAAATACAAAATTGTAATGTTCTTATTAAAAAAACCGGTACTTACTGTCGAATTTCCAGCGCACTGTATTCTGTGTACTGGCAGCAACAGCGACTTGGAAGTTAATAACGGTTTATCCACCGCATCATTCAAACTTGTTTTGAAATTCGATCTTCAATTCGCGAAACCCCCGGAAGATGACTTGATCATTTGTTGGTCCCCTCATAATCGACTAAGTGAGTTTGTATCAAATACATTCATGACGAATATATTTACATACATACGCACAAAAGAAACTGTAGTAGCCGCTGTCAGTGAAAATATGGTAGAAGATATCGAATTGTGGATTTGGCACCGATTGCAACAGTTTGGCCTTTGTCCGTTGACTAAGTGCGAAATTCTTCGAAAAGATCTCCCCCTATACCAATTAAAATTCCATCTGATGCAGAAACTAAAGGCACGATACCATGGCTTGCTTAAAGCCAACTCTTATTTTTACTGAAAAATCATGTTTTGACTTAATGGGCTTGTGGGTAAACAATATCGCCGTTTCTGGACTGAGATAAATCCAGAAGAGACTGAATTACACTAACAAAGGTGTAATCTTGTTGTGGTCTCAGCCCTGATTCTTATTTTATCAAAAACAAGATCGTAATACGCCTTATAGTCAATGTCCAACATTACCGGACATTGATCACTGATTATTTCTTCGAACATATGGACGAAATGTGCTTCCAGCAGGATGTTGTTGCGTACCAAATTGCCCATGAAAATATTGACTTTCAATTTGTACTCGTTGAAAAAAACGAAAAACTCGTTACTGAAAATTCTGCGTCTTTCGTAGTAATAAAGCGCCTACAGTACCAGCAGCTACAACCAACCAAGCCGAGTACTTGCAGCCTAATGTGATCGTAGACCGGACACTCACAGAGTGCCATCAATTTAACAGCAGGCGACGCTGTTATTTACGCCTAACACACTAAGGTGCTTAGCATTAGCCACAGTCTAGACTGATTTACGAGTCATCCTAGAATGCTCGACTGCATTCATTTTTTGGCTTAGATTCTGGCCGAAACCATTACTGGACTCGGGGAAAGCGAATTTCGTATTTCCACAGCAACAGGAGCTCTGGTATCATTGTAGGGAGTGGAGTGCAAGGTCATTAAAACTCCAGTCACCACTTATTTTTAAACGAAAGATGGTTTTAAGAGTGTAAATTGACTATGATATCATAGTCATTGTAATTGAGATTATCATAGACAACTAGACAGTAATTCGACCTTTAACAAGTTCGATGCGCTGTCGGACTCCATACAAAGAATTGTATCCAAACACAATTCTGAGACAACACCCGATGGGCGCTGGTAAATAAGTTTACTCGAATACCAGACGTTGATAGTCATACCGCCAACGCTCTGGACTTGTTTTTAACTTCTCATCCTGATAAGTACGAGTATAAGGTCGATGTGCTATACCCTTTAGGCTCCTCGGACCACTGTGTCATATCAGCTAATTTCTCGTACACCGACCATGCGTCAAAAACGAGGAAAGTACTATATCGCCCCAGTCCTACTTCATGGCTGTATAGAAGTACAGAATTTGACAAGAATTCATCTGCATGAAACACCGCTTTGTCTTTGAATTCATAACCGAGATAAAAGAAGAATTCACCTGTTAACCTAGCACGCTACCTAAGTGCTCAATTGAAAAGAATTGTCGTCGAACTTGATGTGCTTGCGTAACTAGCGAAAATCCTATGTCTCTATTCAATCGGGCGAACTCAAAGTTGCGAAATAGTTTTGAAATTTACTATCCAATAGGTTTTGAACATTCCTGCACTTTAAAGGATTTATGTGAGGGTAATAAATCGATCAGTCACACTAAACTTCAGGCTAAACCGTATGACATTTACTGCAATATACTCCCATCGATATCAGTAAAAAATATGAACTTTATACACCTTTACGCAACTAGACTTGAACACTGCGCTTTGTAAGCGTTTCTCTAGGCCACTCAGTGTCAGTCTATTTCAGTCTATCTAATGAATCTTTCTTATCGGTTTATCTACGAAACGAACTCTCTTATCAGAAACTGAAAAATTTTCGAAATTCCCCTGCCCAATCGACTGAAGTGAAAAGCTACTACCAGAACACTCCTCGTTTCGACTTTCAAAGTAGAATTTTTATTATTTAAAAAAAAAAGAAGAAGAAAAAACAATTTGTTTTTTTTTTTTTTTTTGGTTTTCGTAGCACTATCGGTGTGAAGTGTTATCTCTTGAATGGAATTTTCTCATGAGCAAACAATTTGTTTGCCGGCTAAACTGATATCGAGCGCAGCAAGTGTTTACAATTTTAAAATTCCTCACAGATGTCTGCCCGGTAATCTGTTATGCGGTTGGTTCCCTCCTTCAATACTCTTCTCTGTCAATAAAACAGAGCAACAATTATCAATCGCATCTGAGTTGAAACGACGCAGATTGAAGACTCAAACTTAGGACTAAAGAAGACCTAAAATGTAAACAAAAGAAATGGGAACACTGTATGTATTTGTATCTTTAGCTTGTCATGGACACGGTTAAGATAAAAAAAAATCTACCTGACTAAGCGAACAAATACACGAGCATGTTGAAGATAAAGTTCGAGGTTGAGAGATATATGTTACTGTGAGGAGGTCTGACGCATGATTGGATTCACTGGAAAAATACAATATCTGTGGTCTCAGTTTCAGTTTCAGTTTCTTTTTATGAAATATTACACACAAAACGTATAAACATATTTTGAAAGTTGTATTTCAACACTGGTTGCAGTGTATCTGACAATGTCCAATTGCAAAATGACTGCTCCTCTTCCCTCTTGAACCGCATCTTTGCAATCCATTAAGCAATCATCGTTCTAGAACTGTTAACAATTTTTACGACCATTTTCACAGTTCACAGAGTCTGGTGTTTATTCTGCGAGGGTGTCTTCCTGACCACGGTCTTATGCACCATCACCACCAGCACCAATCAGCACAATGTTTTTATATCTGTAAAATGGCATGAAGTGAAAGAAAATAATCATAAACTATGCTCTCTGGCTAAAAGCACACATAACTCGAAGGGCAATTGTCCGCATCAAATATTCATCGATTCAAAAATTAAAAAAAAAAAAATAAGGGGAAATCGACTGCGGCATTCGGTATGTATCTAAGGCGAACCATTCTTACAGCCTCGTCGATAGAGTCTTCGTTTTCAGCATTTGCATAAGTTACTCGACGAGTCCTTCTAAGGTCTTCCTCTGCCCTTAAGTGCTCGTGACATGCAATTATGTATTCGTAACTCCCACAGTGAGACTTTACTTGGCAAAGACAAAAACTCGACCGCCGCGACTTACTCAAGTATGAGTAATGATACTCCGGCTCTGTGCTGTGGATTCGATTTTTTTTTTTGTTCTGAAATATTCATAAATGCAATCCATTAAATGCACAAAATGTACGAGTACTCGTATCTACACATAAAAATGAAAATGCATTCGAATGTTGGCTGTTTGCACGCGAACAATTTTATGATACTCGTATTACACAGCGAATCTGGATGAAAGCAATTTGTAGTACGAGTATCCCGGTCCTTGTTGTTATTCATTTCGGGATAACGTAATGTTCCCGGATATAGCCTGGGTAAATAGAATAGAATACATGGAATATGAGTAGACACGTATGTACATAGATGTACCCCTCGGGGTGTGAGACAAGCTTGTGTGCAGCATGTACTTTAACTCGTAAATATGTGTTTGGGAGAAAGAGAGAGGACACATTTCATAACTGGGAATCAATCCCACGTTGTGTCTGACAATATCTCTCATGTGTCATTGAAATTTATGAGTACTTTTGGGATTCGAACACGTGCACCGAACTTGGGTAATTGATGACTATTCCATAATTTTGTATCTAAGGTGGCAGTGGCGGTGGTGACTGACCTCCCCCAATAGATACTCGTATCAGCATGCACATGAATATATTTACACATAACGGGTGAAGGAGGAGAATAACGTTGAAGTTACAGTTACAAGATTACAGCATGCTGCTGATAGGGGCAATATGTTGCAGAGGTTGTTGTGTTGCTTTTCTATAAATTGGAGGAAGTGTGTGCTGCCTCGTGGAACGGAGCCCTTTGCACTTGTTCATCTTTTCTTTTTTGTGGAAATTGCTTAAGGGTGCTTTTGTTTTGTGTTTTTTTTGTTTTTGTTTCTTACGTCGGGGTCATTGGGAATTAACGTGTCTGGAGAGCGTCTGCTAAGCAGGTGGTTCAGTCTACAATTAATCCCAGGTTTGTTAAAGAGTTTTATTAAAGTTTTCGGCATAGAACAGAACCGTCAGAAAGACTATAATTTTAGAGTACCACGCGTGTTGTGGTTTGACCATCAGTTTAGAACGAGTAAGTACCTAAATGATTCGAATAACGAAACTACGGCAACTCCAAATGAGCTTAGGACTAAAAGCGCGCCGTAGATGGTATCTATCTGGTCATTCTGACGGTAGATGCTATCAATAAGTGTTACTTATCGCCCTCTGCTGTGTACTATAGTGTTAACGACGCTTGGGGTTGAGGTAAATGGGTCAGTTGTTGTCAATTTAGAAACTACAAGGTTTTTCAATAATTTTTTTTGTATAAATAAAAAGACATGTGTAACTAATACCAAAAGTTATAAAATATTGTTCTCCATGACCTTTCCGCACAATTTGGCCGATATTCCAGCAAATTCACGTCCAATGTTCGCCTCCAAGTCGTCTAAAGTTACTTGCTTGTTGGCATAGACTAGAACCTTGGTAACATTTCACTGTAACCGACTTGTCGGTATCATCTTCGTCATAAACGAAAAACCAAAGAGAGTCAATTTTTTTTTTTTTTTCGTATACACTGGTTGTTGTCTTGACTAAATTCAAGAAATTTGCTCGTTACCTGGGATGGTTTTTCGGTGAAAATCTGAATTTTCTTCATCTGCAATGTAGCTCAATTAGCGAAAGTTCGACGTGCACGACAGTCATTTAGCTTTAGTTCTTGGACAAATATGATTTTATACGGACGCTTAGCCAGGGATGGTTCGGAGTTGCCCATTTCTTGACTTGCTGTCCGACTGTCACCTTAAGTCGAAGGTCTTCCATTAGCATTTGGCAACTTTTGGTCTCCTGGTTCTGTTCTCAACATCAAGTAAGTCGTCACTCGAGACTTTGTTTCCTAGATAGAGCAGACTATCAATTTCCTTGTCATTTCTCTATATCAATGCTAAGTGAAAGTGAATGAGCTTGAAGGCTAAGGGTTTTGAATTTATACGCATGTGTCTAGATCATTTGGAGAAGGTTCACAATCCTATTCAAAGGTAGTCAGACCTCGTCAGCGTAGTCACAGGTTATACAAGGTAATAAGACATTCTCTCTGCTTCTCTTTGACAGAGCTGCGCGGATATCATATCACATTGGCATCAGGAAAAGGGACGATGATGAAATGAATATTTGCTACACTCCACTCTGGACTTAAAAAGGATCCCATAACATACCATTCTCTGTATGAATTCACCCTGTCGAAAGCCTTCTTGAAGTCAATATGAAATAGGTAAAATGAATACGTGATGATACGCAAGGAACTCAATTTTAGTGGGAAGATCAAGAGTGGAAGCCTACTAGTTCAGCATCGAATTATCGTCGCTTCTATTTTTGGCTAAAGCCGGAGTAGGACGTATATCGAGTTAGTTTTCATAATCCTTCACATTGCCTCTTTTCTGCAACTTAACGTTCATAAATTGCATTTCTCTCCAGGGAAACACTTATTTTACATATGATAGCTACAATAGGCCTTAGAAACTCTGCCGATATGCATATGTATGTATGTATGTACTCCTAAGAACTAAGACTGGTATGTTCCCAATGTTTTTTTTTTATGTCTGGGAATGTTTTGCTTTGAAACTTTCATGGATATACGAGATGGTACGTTCCTACATTCTCTTCTGAGTTTATCCTTAACGGATATCAGCAAGAAAACGTTTAGATTTATCCAGGATATTGTTTTGTATAGCCTTCTCCGGTGAATTCCTTTATAATGGGTTCAACAGCCCTACTTTGACACCGCACCGCTCTATTTTTGTCCTGCGATTTCATTTGTCACGTTTTACACTACTCCTTTTTCTCGAAACGATACTGGGCTTCAAGTTCAAATCTTTTAATTTATCAGGCTGTTACGGTTTGAGTTTTGGATAAAATACGCTCCTAGAACCATCTCCAGGCGTTAGGTAAAAATACTCGATTTTTCTTCCTCCGTTTGCGCGAACATTTTTAACATACTCGTATCTCCGGTGGTCGTAAATAATTGCGTACTCAGATCTCGTTGTTACTTCAGCTTCTAAGATACGAATTATTGGTGTATTATGTGGAATTTCGAAGTCTTTCTGGTGTTGTACCTGGGTATAGGAAGCACCTTATCGGTTGCAGCTGGGCGTACTTCAGCTACCAGATATCTACTTCTTGCCTGTGAAAATCAACTTCTAGATTTTTGGTTTGCAATTTGGTGTGTCTGCTTTAATGTTCGCTCATTCGATATGTTTGAAACTCAGTTGATCTTATGGCGAAAGAAATAAGTTTTTGACGACAAATCGCAGTCCATATGGATCACGACCTACGATGTTGTCGGATCCTTTCTTGCCGTTGAAATGTCTCATCACGATTACGATTCTATTACTGTTCGATGTTATATTGTAGGCGGCACCCAGTTGACCACAAAAGTTATTCTTCTCATAATCATTCGCGGTTGTCTACGCTGAGTAGCATTAGTAGAGCTCTATCTTGAATCTTACTGTCGGTATCAGGTCAGTACACGGTTTTTTGTGGTCGCGATGTCATCATTAGGTGTACACTGAACCTACGTGCGCTTCAAGCTAGTTTAATAGAATAAAGTGTTTTCGATTTGCGAAAACTCACCACATGTCCACTTTGCACCACATAAACTCTTTTTCAATTTGGAGGAATTTGGCATCCTGGGGACCATGTATTCGTGAGTTGATGATGGCCTGTACATTCCGACACCTGTTGTGTAGACTTAAGTATACCGGATTGTTATACATCCATGGGAGCAAGGATTCGCCTTGCCATCGCTCTCCGTCAATTCTTTGATACCAATTCGGAACTGTGTTGGAGGCAAAAGATCCACCTTTCGTATGAGACGAGGCCGATCTAAAACCGCTTACTGTTCTTAAGGTCACAGCACCCAGTACTTAAACCAACAGTTTAAACCACAGCCACAGTCAAGCCCGGACCGAAATATGGGAGGCTCCTACCTCCTCCCATGATACCGAGGACTACCGGTGGTCCTGCCACCAACAAGACCTATGACCGGCCGCTTGTAACTGGTCAAATCGTAGCAACCTTCGGGGGCGTCATCTGAAATGCGTTACGATAAGGCCCGTATTTGCTCTGCTCCCGCTTTTTATTTGACAACGTCATTGATGGGCGAAACCTTGATAATTGAGCGGGAGCCCGTGCTATCCGAACGGAGATGGGTCATTTAGAAATTATCAATTCGTAAGTGCGAGCAACTCACGAGGTGTTAGTCTCCCATATTGCGGCGCAATTGGCCCGCCATTCGTTCTCTTCATTTGTTCGGCTAGATGGTTTTTCTCATTACCAAGCGAACCAATACGAGGCTTAATAGCAGCCATTGCAGACATTTTCGAAAATCTCGTTTTGTCAAGAATCTTAAGCTCATCCTTGGTCCAAGAACGCGTTGTGTTTACGGAGATCATAAGACCCGCTGCCATTGATGCGCTTTGTAAGTTGTCGACGATTTTGCCTTTGAATGAAAACTTGCTATGTCCACGAACCCCATGGACACCTTAAAAGTGTACTCCGAAGGCTATTTAATGAAAATAGCATTAATCGCTACAAATTCTCAGGAAGTTTGTCGTTGTCTTTGGTATCACCGTGTCACTGACAATGGACACATTAGGTAGTACCTGAGTTGACTTTACAAATATGATGTAACTAGGGGGATGTGAGATCTAATCGCCACTACTGTTAGTGCTAGTGTAAGTTGTAACTTCAAAGAATTTTCAGCCATCTGATTCCGAACAAACTTAGGGAATTTGCTTTAAACTACACCCCGACTTTGTACGTTCTTCATTGAATAGACTCCTTCCCTACCTTCTAGTGAATTGATTCAATTTTCGAGTAGAACGTTTCCTTAACCCATTCACTGACTTACATATATCGTCTACTCAATTCTTCACGAAATACAAAAACTCAATTCTAAAATGAAAAGCATATTCCTTTCGTCTATGTATTTACCTTCAACACTTTCGACATCATTTTCTATTATCACTTTTTTCCACTTCAATTGCTACACTTTGCTGCGTGTTTGATTCGCTGATTCGTCTATTCTTGACGAATCTTCAATTCTTCAATAGCAGGCACTTATGGAATACTCGCCGTATCTAAGAAAAATAAATGAAAATACGTGAGCTCGCTTAAAGGAAACCAATCGAAGGATGCAAACTCACGCGTATCTTTCTCAATTGTGATATGTACGAGTAGGTATGTATATGGATATGCTCTGCTCGTATGCTTGGCTGTAAATGCTACAAAAGTTACGAGTACCTACTCGTATAACTAGATATTTACGTTGCCCTCGGATAATGGGAAATGAAATTTTGAAATGTTTCTTAAACCATTTTGTGTTATCCTTTTGAAGAGAGCTTCTTTTTTATTTTTTGCTTTCTTCAATCGTGCAAAACCTGAAGAAGCTGGAAACGCACGTGTGATTCGGAGAATTATAGAATTATGGTTTGTGGCATGTGACAAGAGCATCAACCAATAGTTGGATACCTTCGTACCTATTTTTTTACATACATATTAGGTATATCCATTTTGTTGACAATTTTTTTCCGCCCACACTTGTAGACTTCAACGATTTAGAATTTTCGGTTTACCTTAAAATCAGCCGCCTCCGGGCGTACTTTTTATCAATCAACGTATGTTGGTACGTATGATACCTACGCAAGGTACGGATATCGGGGTTGGGTTATGCTTTTTGTTGTGTTGTTATCAAATTGTAGGCAGGAATCTATCATTTAGTACTCGCTTAGTATCGATTACCTACAAATTCGTTTACTTTATGCATTAAGTTATTTTTGTACAACCTTCGAACCTACGTTTGGTAGAGTTTTTCCCCTCTTCTATTGCGTGCTACGAACAATTCTAAGTATAGTCTGTTGTCACTCGAATTTGTCAGAATTTTTGTCGATGTTTTTTTTTTATTGAATTACAAGTTTGACATATCACTCTGCCAGTGGATGACAGCAGATTTCCTTTAGAAATGTAAAAAAAAGTTAACTTGGCAACGTCGCAACAGACACATACATTACACACACATACATATCTACGCATATGTTTTTTTTGCATAGATACAGGTACTAATGCTAACACCCAGATCCATACTTTACCCGAATCGGTCGTTGTTCCTTTTTTTCTTGTATTGCCGCCTTCGGGGGTACATTGCCTGTCAATTTTATGGATGCACCCAACAGAGTGAATTCATTTGGCTGCGAGCAAGAAAGGTATAACTGCCGAAAGCAGACGCAAAAACGATGTGAAAGAAAGATGCGAAATGTTGATTGTGCTGAGAGAAGACTTGAGTAACCATCAACGTTCTAATACAGAGCAGACTGGTTTTTGTGTTCTTCTTTGCTGCTTTATCTCTGCACCACAGCACCCTCGTTTACCTTTTGAATCCATCATTTATCTTTTTGTTTTTCTCCATTGAGAGTTTTTTTTTTTTCTTCTCCTTTGCCTTCCTTTTGTTCTTTATTTTGAGATTATCGACGCTCACATCACACGTGATACTTGCGGAATGTTTTGTATTAAAAGATGCTTGCATCCAGGGATGTTATTCCTACATATTGTTATATGGTTTCGTAATTTTTTTTATTTCCTTCTTTTCTTACATTTTTTCCATAATGTCAGTTGTATCGTCGGCCGATCGTTATTGAAAATTTTTTTTATTTTTTTATTTTTAGGAGAATTTTCGAAAACCCACCCGTTCTATCAAATATCGTCTTTAGAGAAAAATGTATCGATTGCCCACAAGGAAGTATCTAGCGTCCAGTATTTGTTCATGATTTTATTTATTACTTTTAATTTTTCTTTTGACTTTGGAAGTATGTTGAAATCAAAAGGTAAATTAACCAAAAATCATCCGTCTTGTATGGAATCTCATGCGGAGTGGAGAGCACGTTTAACAGTCAATATAGCTCTCAAATCGGTCTACGAATGTACTCTGGAAAATCGCAAAACCTTATTCACACTCTTTTGCGACTGAAATGATGTGGTGTGACTACTCCATGTTCTAGATATTCTGTAAAATTTATTAATAATGGGATCCTTTGTGTCCAAATTATAAAATCAGGGCAGTGAGAAGCTCTGTTCATAGCTCTAAGCAAGATCATATTGCAACTCATTTTTTGGATTTCTGGTTATTGTGTTGTTTATAACACAAAACTGTCAACCACACTTGACCGACAAAAACCCACTGCCGTTATTTTCTTATCTTACAATGTCTACTTACTCTTTTATCTAAGAAAGCAAAGGTTGAGAGAGCACTACGGGTATTAAGAGAGTGACATTACAAATATTCAGTGCATTACTTACATTTTTGTATATGTACAATACATTGAACTTCACTATCATGGAGAAGCTATGAAATGTTGGCACTGATCGCCCAAGAAGATTCACTTGACAACGAGTATCTTTTTATAGACTTCTCTTCGCTTCTTTCCTCACTTAGTTACTTACTTACTTACTTAGTTGTGCTCAGCTAACACAATGCTTCCAGTTGCGCACATGAAGTTGGCTGAGGTTCCATACACTTACGTGCGCCACCTAAGATGAGGTCATACTCTATGTATGACCCTATGGGTTGAAGTCGAAAACTCCGGAAGCACCTGAGCCGAATTATCCAAGCGTTTCTGAGGAGGTATCGTCACATCGTTGTACAGTCCGGAGTGTTCGAACCGAAATTACCTTATGAACTTTTCTCTCGAAGAGACCGAGGGCATTTTCATATAAACTTCTGCGCACTTAAACAGAACTGAGATGATCAGTGTGGGATATAGTTGTATCAAGCCTTCTTAGTTGGCCGAGTGAGGGGCTTTACTTCTCAATTGCCTTCTAAGCCTAAAGAAGCAGTGATTAGCAAGACTGATTCTAGATAAAAATCTTTACCACCTCAAAGTTGTTGCTCCTTATCGTGATGTTTTGTCCTAGGTTTGCAGTCAATCCTCTTAAAAATGAGTGAGGTAGTTTTCTTCATGAGAAACCAGCTGACTGGTTTGGCCCTTCTTGTACGTTAAGGCATCAATTTTTTAAATACAGCTTAATATCTGAGTGAGATCATTTATAAAAAACTTTTTTGGACTAAACATGTCGGTACGAAAACTTTCAGGGGGTCATCGACTTTATAGCGACTTTCTTAGAAGCACAAATGAATCGAATCTCTCTCCCCTTGGTATTCATATCATGGTCTGCACTCTTAAACCTATATCCGTTTTAAAAAAAAGTGGAAATATTAATTAGAATCAGTATAGAGAAAGAATTATCTGCGTCTGTTGCAATAACTATGCTGCGATTCAGGCCTTGCTGCTGACGACTTCGAAGCTAATTCGAGAATGGAAGGCATCCCTGAAAGCTGTTGGAAGGCGGGAAATGAGACCACCAAAGAACTTGTTAGGCAAAGTTTGTCAGGATTCGAATCTGTTGTAAGCATAACTGCAGATGTCATAGATATCGGCAGACCAAACGAATCGTTTCCGACACCTTTCGTAAAATAACGACTTGTCTGTTGTCTCTCAGTAGGAAGGATGACTATCAATGTGAGTGTCCGGCCTTGCTCTCTTCAGGCTATAGGTAATCGCCGCTGATGTGTTGGGTGTTAGTATAATACTGTAGGCATTTTTTTTACGAAAAACTGAACAATTCCAGTAAAAAGAACATTCAAGCAATATAATGGACTAGGTAGTGAGTAACTGGCAATCCTGCCTGGCTAAGTTATACAAGGTGGCGCAAAAAAATACAAAAAAGAAAAGATTTTGAATGATGGAAATCTTTATTTGGATCTTTAAAATTGTTTCTGTTAAGTGGAAAAAATGATATTCGCCAAGTGGCTGCCGCCAGTGTTGATACACATTTGTACCCGTTTTATCGCATTTTCCATGGCTTTCCGCGCAAGATATCCGGTGATAACAATTCGCATTCTTGTCGAATATCCTCCTTAAGGGCTGCGATTGTCTGAGGCTTGTTGGCATAACCCGCGACTTCAAGTAGCCCCAAAGAAAGAAGGCTGGGATGGTTAAATCGGGCGATCTTGCTGGCCATGCCAAATCGACAAAACAGGAGATTGCGCGACCAGGAAACGCTTCCTTCACAATATCCATTGTGGCTCGTGCTGTGTGTGCGGTTGCACCGTCTTGTTGAAACCACATGTTCACCAAGCCCCGCTCATCCAATTCCGGCAGTAAGAAGTAGTTTATCATGGCCCTGTAGCGTTCACCAGTAACAGTGACCGTATTGTCGATAGCATTCTCAAAAAAATACGGCCCAATTACTCCTCCACAGTGGTTTTGAGTGGATGTAATGGCTCTTCGTGCATGACACGCGGATTTTCAGCGCCCCAGAAACGAATATTTTGCTTATTGACGTAACCGCTTAAGTGGAAATGCGACTCCGTCGCTCATGATGATTTTCGAAAAATCGTCCTCTTCGTTGTTGAGATTGAGGATGGGTTTACAGTAATTCACACGCGACTGACGATCAAGAGGTATTAACTGATGCACTGTTTGCACTTTGTAGGGGAACATGTGTAAGTCTTTCACTAAAATTCGCTGTAGGGTCCGTCTAGTGATGCCCAATTGCGTGGTCCGTCGTCTGGTTGATGTTTCTTCGTTCTCAGCGTTCACATCGGCAGCCACAGCCGCGTTATTCTTGGACGAACGACCAGTCCGGTGGCGGCCACGCCCTGCATGGTCTCCTGTGGTTCCACTCAGTTCGAGTCGAGTAGCTATCCGCCGGAATGTATACTGAATGTTGGCGCGACACGATTAGGAAATCGACGTCGAAATTCACGCTGCGCTGACACCATCGAACGATTATTGGTCAAAAACATCGACACAATATTATTCCACGCTCTTGTGGAGTATAGCGCTCCATTACCTGTCTGTTTGTATACTGCAGCTATCTAGTTCACAAATGTCAAATATGATTGACGTACGACGCCATTTGCAAAAATTATACCATCTTCCGATAGGGTGATTAATTTTGCGCCACCTTGTATTTTCTATCTTTCGGATTTTCTGTTTTTGTTTTTGCTGGTTCTTACGCCTTTTGCACCACCCAATTTGTATTCTTTTCGTGTAGTAGCGCTATTTAACGACAACCGTGCAAAGGATATTTAGCCGTTGGTATGAGTTTCCCGGCATAGACTCGGGACAGACTCAGTTGGTTTTTGGCACGAATTCATTCGACTTGACTCGTTATTAAAGCAATAAATAATTACTTCGTTAGAGTCTTTGAAGAAATTACTGGTCTTTGCTGGATCTTCCTTTACCTCGCAGAGAATATCTAAAGAACATTTTGTAGCCTTTTCAAGACTGATGTTTATCATTTCCATCTCTGAGAAATAAGACGCTCTCCTCTGTCAATGTCCTTTTATACTTGGTTACCACTTCGTAAGTGATCACTTAATTGAATGCCTGCTGTTCCGCTGTAATAAGTCTTTCGAAGGCGACTGTTAGACTATCTTAAATTATGTATAAGCCAACATAACAGAGAGAACTTTATTATTACCAGAATACCCTTAGAGGTGTTGCACAGTTGAATCTGAGATTCTCAGCCTTCCGTTAGAAACCGCATTATGTCATTTAAGTTTCAATGTTTTTTTTTTTAAAGCTGTAGACGTACATAAGTGTAAAGCTAACAAAATAAACAAAATAGGTACTAAACTTTTGTCAAGTACCTAGAAGCAAGTATGAGGTTTCATTTGTGGCAAAACTTTTATGCCGTCACCAGTTCGTATTGTTTTACTTGTTTTACTCTATTAAATCACTCTACTAAGCTTGTATTCTCTACCCCTTGCCTTTATTTATCTCAGAAATTCGATAACATAGGTACATACTTACATGTCTCCATTTAAAAAAAAACCACAACCACAGATTCGCCTTGAGTCACCATTTTTTGTTTTGTTGTTTTTTTAATTACATAGTTTACGCTCCCATTGAATCGTAAAGAAAAAACGAAAACACTCGTAGATACCTTGATTCACGAATCAACATCTTATCTTTTTCATACAGTACCTACCTTCAAACAAAATCACAAAAACCACATAAAACCAAAGTCAACCAACAGGAACCGATAAAAACAAAGTCAAATAAAAACGAAAAAAAAGAGTAAATACCAAAAACATTCGACAGGAAGAACTGACTCATCCCATCGGTCAACAATTATCCTTTGGTAATAAAAAATTTTTGTTAAAAAAAGCGAAATGAGACTTCCCAAGTGAAAAGATAATCCGATCCATAAAACAAAAAACCAAAGCCGAAACCCGAAAATTGAGAACCAAAAGTCGAAAACCACTAAAAAAAAATAAATAAAAAAAAAATCGAAAAATTCAGTGAACAGACTGGTGGCACCTACAACTCACTCGTAGGCAAAAGAGATTATGGTGGCAGTGTCACAAATAAATGATCCAACGATGATTTGTACTTGTTGATCCCATTCCATTATCTGAGTCCGCAGTTCGTAGTTCATCTCTTGCTCCTCCACCTCTTTCAATTACAAATCCGACAATCCCGAACCAACCACATCCATCAGATACAGTCTCACAAAAAAAAACTTTTTATACCTACTCATTTTGTGAAATTTTTTTATAGCTTCTCCAGCGAGTCGCCTTATTAGTGCTTCGTCGTGCCTTACTTAAATTTTAATCTTAATCTAGATGACGACCATGTTGGGAAAATACTCTCAAATCTTCAATCCCAATCTTGTGACAATCTCCCGGAAATCTCCCGTCAATTGCAAACCGCAGTAAGCACTGTTTCTGCCGTCCCTGGGAGTAGGAAATTTTCGAAATTAGTTATTAAAATGAGGCAACCACATTAACGGTTCGGATTTTTAATTGTCTAACTTCACATTAAATTGTCAATCTCCGCCCCCGATGGCAGGCCATTGGATGGTGGAGACTTTCAACTGTTACCGTCTGACAGTTTAAGGAAAACAATCATCTTTTGGGGATTTGTGCTTCTTGTTTGGAATTCGAATTTTATTTGTTTGGAAAATATTTTCCCTTTTGCATGTGTCGGTCGGGTGGTTTTTTTTTCGGTTTTCGTTTTCATATTTTTTTTTTGAATTTTTTCACTCTGCACACAAACCGATTTCAATGTCAGCCACACAGGAATGTACTCCATATAACGGTAAATAGGTAAAAAAAAAAGAGGCGAAAAATCCTTCTGCCCTCGCCAACGTGTATTGTGTAAATAAAGCCCCTGTTACCCATCTCATGGGATGTAACAATCACAAATGTATCTGTTTCTGTTTCTATGTTACATTGTTTTTATTTCATTTGACAGATTCCATTTTGACAGATGGATTATTGTACAGAGGAGAGTGAAGAATTAGCCACGTATTTTCCATTTTCCGTTTTCCATTTTCTTTTTGGTTTTGTTTGATTTTTCTGTCACAGATATTTCCCCTCCACCCCCCATTTATGAGTAACAAAAAGAGATTTGTTTAATTTTTTTTTTGTTTTTTTTTTATAAGGCGAAACTATGGTAATAAATAAATTCAAAGGCACGTACGATTTATTATTGTCCTGGAAAACAAAACCGAATCGTTTTCCAGTTGTATGTACTTACTTTCTTTGATGTAGAGGCAGAGTTTATTCAGATATGTACGAGTACATACAAACAGTGGTGGAAAAAATAATAGGAGTGAACTGAAAATACATTATTGTAATTTTTCGTATACAAAAATCCAATGCCATTATTTAAGAATAATTATATGGAAAACATGAAAAGCAATTCATGTTTTTTTTTGTAACATTAGAATTTGGAGAAAATAATAATTTACGTAAATATAGCAAATTATTGAAGAAATCTCTACAAAACTTAATTTTAAATTAAAATTTGATTACATGTCTTTGTTATCAGGTAACACCGCGGTAAGAATTCCACAAGTTTTGGCAATTTTGCACCTGATCCCTTCCCATAATGCCCATAGAGCCAACTCTTTCTTGACTTCAGTCCGCCCACAAGTGGATTTAGATCGAGCAACTGAGCTGGTAAATCGAAAACTGAAACCTTTTTCGAGGTGTGGTTGGGGACGTTATTTTGTTGGAACTTCCAAAGCAACGGCATTTCAACTTCAACATAAGGCAGCATGACGTTTTCTACAATACCTAGTAGGGACATAAATACCGTTACACAGAAAAATCAGCTCCAAATGAAAACGAATTAATATTTAAACAATTTTTAAATTTTTTTTGTTTTTATTGGGTTATTCAATGGCTACAAATCTTAGAACAACTTATTCCAAATGACTTCCATTTGCATTCCAGCACGACTTAGACTATAGAGCAAGCTCTATGCGGACCAAAAGTTGTAATCCAACGGGTTGAGGTCTGGACTACCAGCTGGCCAATCATCCATTGATATGAAGTCCGGAACGTTGTTTTTGAGCCACAGTGTTGAGCCATTTTTGGCTTTTGAGCTGGAGCAGAGTCTTGCTGGTAAGACCATGGCTTGTTGTTGAATATTGATTGGTTGAGAGACTTCACAATGGGTTCCAAGACAGTCGATTGATATACTTTGGCCGATGTTTTCACTCCTTTATCGCAAAAATGGAGCTTGGTAACGCCATGGTAACGCGAGATGGTATCCTCTTTGAACCCTCGGTATGAGCTGGGATGCTTCTCTGGATGACCGAGCATACACACGATCGTTTTGCTTATTGAACGATTCATCTGTGAGAGTTCTTCGCGTACCGGCTGAGTAACGCTTTCGATCTTCGCTTGCGGTTTTTCCTTCAATGCGGCCGTGAGCAGGTGTCCAATGTGTCGCTTGTACGCGCCTAAATCTTTTCTGATAATGCGAGACATGGATTTTTGCGAAATTTGCATTTTCCGCGCCAAGATTTTCTGTTTTCGCAGCGGTTTTCGGTCGATTCGTTTCTTCACGGCTTTGATCGCTTTCGGAGTTCTCACAGTGCGCGGACGGCTGGATCTTTGACGGTCGCGTACTCCAAAAAAGTGATTGATTCCAAGCGGTCGCAACGTCCTAAATATATCGCCTTTTTCCATGTTGCATTTAAGTAGGCCAACTACAACAATACGATTTTCGATGTCGCCCCATTCCATGATTCTAACCAATTAATGTCAAAAACTTCTTACGTCACAATGAAGCATAAATATCAACTGTCAAATCGTAATCAATACGAAATGGATGCGCCCAGTGTTGTATTCGTAATGAGTGAGTTCAGTTGTGTATCAGTATTTATGACTTGACTAGGTAGTATCTCTACATATTTTTTATGATCTCTTTCATCCTTTCAATATATCATTACACTTCCTCCACCGTGGTTAATGGCTTTTTTTGGTGTACTTGGAGTTGGGATTGCATTCGTTAGTAGAAGGTTCTATTACCCGAACCAAATAAATTGACTTTTGTTTCGTCGCTCCAGCGAATATTTTTAAAGCTCTTTATGTCCCTGTCATCAGTCTTATACTAAACAGCAGGATAATCAACTCCAAACTGGGTGAGACTTCTGCTAAAAGATGTGTCAGCAGAGGTACGGCGCAAGGCGATGTCCACTCTCCCCTTCTCTGGAGCTTAGTGGTTAATGAACTGCTGATATATGTACTTGGAAGCGGGTGGTAGCAGGGTGATTGCCTACGCGGATGAGCATTTTAATACCATTAAAGAAGTCCTTCAAGTAAATCTCAACAAATTATCGTGTTGGGCAGATCGCTGTCGATTGGGAATAAACCCCCATAAAACTGATCTTGTCCTCTTTTCCAGGAAATACAAAATTCCTCAATAATTAGTATTTTCCGATATAGCAAAATATCTGGGCCTCCTTTTTCACAGGAAACTAAACTGGAAACCTAACATTCAAGAAAGAGTCAATAAGGCTACAATAGCTTTATTCTCTTGCAAAAAAGCCATTGGGAATAAATGGGGCCTTCAACCTCGCAAAGCCCACTGGCTATACATCTCGGTCATAAGACCGATACTTACTTACGGGGTGGTCGTCTGGCGGACAGAGTAGACAGCGTGGACAGAGTTAAAAGAACAGCAGGTCTATGCATAAGCGGAGCCTTATGGTCTACTCCCTCTGCAGCATTAGAAATTCTGTTTCATTTGACACCCCTCGATATATTCAGCAGTCAAGTAGCTGCGACTGCAACTATTCGGAGGAAGATGTTTTCATGGAGGACAAGTCAATCCATCCACAGATGGATCTAAAATCGATAGCGGGGTTGGTGGCGGTGTTTTCTCAGATAAGTTAAATCTAATCATTGTATCGTGTTCCAGGCGGAAATTTCGGCGATTAAAGAAGCTCTGTCCCGACTGAAGAAAAACGTGATATCCGCATCTTTTATGGATAGTCAGGCCGCTATCAAGTCCCTGGACTCGGTCTCATTAAATTCTAAAACCGCTTTTGAATGCCGATCATCTCTTATGGAGATGGCAGAGCAATTCAACCTTTTCCTTTGCTGGGTGCTGGGCCACAGAGACATTCCAGGGAACTGTAGGGCCGTTGAACTCGCCAAAATTGGAACCACTCTACCTATTCTACCGGAAAAGTCAAAGTTGAATATCAATAAAAGAACAGACCTTAGGTGGACTGTTGGACCAACATGCCTAGCGACCAAACAGATCTAGCCAAAGCTGGATCTGAATCGCTCTAAGTGTCTGATCCTTTTATAGGGAAATATTTCAGCGCGATCATAGGTGTCATCACTGGACACTGCCTCATAGGCAAGCACGCAAAAAGGCTTGGCGCTTTTACAAACGATTTCTGCAGAAGCTGCATGGACGAGGAGGAAGAGGAGTCAATCCTCCACCTACTCTGTACTCCAGCTCTCCCCAGCTCCTAGATGAAGCTTTGTTCTACAACGACCTAAACGATCTAGAAAATATCATAAGCTCAAACTGGTTCCATTAGCAAGAGGATCATAGATCCACGTGGCATCACAATTGGCCAATAGGTTTGGTATTTCCAATAGCCACTCTTATCTACTAACCTTTGCCCCTGTCCTGATATTCCCTTAATTGTTAGCAAACTTTAAGTTGCTAGCTTAATTGTTGTTAGGTAATCCAAAGTTGCTGCAAAACAATATCTTTTTTATTGCGTTTTGAAATCGCCCTGCTAAACCTGTTCAATACTGGCGTGTGCGACGTCTCTGTTGTAGTTGAGTTGTTCCTCACCAACTTCACGAGCTACGCGGAAAAGATTAGTGGCACCGCAAACCTATCCTGGATCAGCCCTTTCATTTCAAAATAGTGGAACGCCTCAGGGGGGGTGAAGCCTTTCAAGCGCACACTCTCATGATATAAATTTAAGCACTTGGGGTGGCAGGCCCAAGATATCAGGTTGTTGGACGAGGTCATTGCTCTTGCAATATGCCCTCGAGTCAACATAATAGCGAAGTTTTCCACTCTTATTAGATTCGCTTTGTTGTAGAGCACCTCATTGGAATAGAATTTCATATACTCCGATTCTGATGTTTTGTAAAGGTGAAGTCAAACCTTAAGGCAAGTCCTTTCAAAGACCCGAATCTTTTCCATTAAATTTGCTTTCACGTGTCTCATGGGGGACACCCATATACCAACATAGGCTAAATGAGGGCCATGTAGCAGATAACTTTCACCCTACTGCTGGTTAGAAACAGTCTCTTTGTAAGGGCAAAAGCACGTTTCGTTTGGCCCTGGCCAGAACACCATCTACATTCTTGTTGAAATATAGACATTGGTCTAGCCAGATGTCAATTTATCTGACTACATTTCGACAAGCAAGTGGCTGGCCGTGTTGTCCAATGATCGATCGATCGCCAATTTTTTCTGATATCCCTAGAGGCACCAGACAACGGCGTTCTAAACTTCCAGTCATCGCAAAATCGCCAAATTTGTCTAAAGAGCTGGCAGCTGGAATGTCATTGTAAATGAGCGTTTGCATAAAGGATGAAGCAGAATTTCTAATATATTTGATGAACGACCAAAAATGTTTACTACCTTTGGGACATTGTAGTATTTTTTGCCTCGTTTTTTCGGTTTTCCTCTGTCGGATTGGTCTTGATGGACCGAAAAAACATTTCTCTAATGGCTAAGATAAACGTTTTCGAGAACATGGCAACTTTTTTTTACGCTTGGCATTATAATTCTGTTAGCCTAGTTTGTTGTGACTGAAGATGTTAACATTCCTGACAGAAATAGCGTGATGTTGATATATGGATCATTGTTCTTAATGCTGTTCTAGCCAAATACGGTTAACATTTTTTGTAAGACAAGGCTGTTTAGGGGCAGATACAAAAGACAGTTGCAGTAGAGAGTTTCCAGGTAACGTCTGCAGTAGTTTGGCTAGGTTACGAACCACGAAAGTGGTAAGGAAATAATGGGGTCCTTCCAAAAATTAATCTACGACTCCTTGTGTCTGGTTGCAGAGATGTCTTCTCTTCAACTGTTTTCGACTTCAATTCGGCAACTTTGTCATCCATGATTCCTGCTCCGACATAGAGCACACGTGCTCAGAACGAGTACTATTTGCGTTTTTTTTTTTATAGAGGCTTGAAAAATTCACTTCAGACAAAAAAAGGAATTGATTCGTGAACGTTTTCGTGCGATAATTTTTTTATTACTTTCGACGTGGATTAACTCATCAGCAGAGTGCCGATCATCCCGTGCACCATCATTCTTCACCACGACAATGCGAGCTTTCACAGGCGGCTCAAATATCGAATGGATGGGTCAGTCCGCCGTATAGCCCTGACTTTGTACCCAATGACTTCTTTCTATTCCCGCACATCAAAAATGAATTGCGAGGTCAACGTTCTTCTATACGTAGAACGTAGTTTTGTAGTAGTTTTGGGTCTACACCCTGTGGAGTCATTCCGCCTTAAACTGCTGCTATTTTTTAGACACCCAGCTCCAATTTACCGGCGCAGGTGATACACAATATGGTAATTTTGGGTTTCTTAAGATTTATGAAGTTGTATATGAGCGTTAAATAGAAGCATCGATCCAGTTTCTGATACACCGACCGGTGTCGGGAACAACACTGAGGATGCTGCACCCAAATCGCCTATAAGAGTCAGTTGACCATACTTAGTCCGTAGTAGACAAAGGAACGAAATTACTAAGATAATTTTGGTCCTTTGAACCGGATTCAACACAATCAATTTATTGAGGATGACCTTAACATTGGTTGTACTTTGTGCATTACTCGATTTCGACATACTCAAATAAAAGTCGTTTTCCACTTCTTCGAAAAATAAACCCAGTCTTTAACCCCGCTATACTGCATTGATTATGATAAATAGGCCGGAAAAATGCTCAAGGAATGGCTGTGAAGACAACTACTGCTAGGTTGGTTTCTGTACTACCTCAACTGGTAGCGCCAGATATCTACGACTGATGAAAAATCATATTCATGCACGCACCGCAACCGCTTTCACTGAATTTTTCAATTTCACACCAAACTCATGTCATCCTTCAACGTGTTGGGTCAATCCTTGTCACAGTTTTTCACAAGTAATTCTGTTATCCGAAACCAATACCTCCCCCAAAAGTGACACTTTAGAGCTGTCATCGAAATATCAAAATCAAATTCGACACTATGAAAATGCCACTAACTGTTTCGAAATACTGCATTACGTAAAAGTGCCTCTCGCTCCTCTCAACAATTCCTATTGTACTCATGATTGTGTTTGTGTTTCCTTTCTGCTGTGGAAAATTTAGCACATTATCCAGGGGGAGGGAAAACCACTGCTGTGAAAGTCGGAAAATAACTGGAGCAAGGGAGGCTTTAACTTCATTTACCGTCAAGGATATTCGTTTTCGTTCTGTCTCCCTTCATTTCTGTCACTTTCTATCTGTCAGTCATCCTTGCTTGATTAGGTGCTTGGTTATGTTGGTCGGTTCACATGGTTTCGTATTTTGTGACGTTTGTTTGGTTTGTGTGTTTACAATTTTTTTTTTTCTTTCTAGAATGTAAGCTTTTCTATAACATATTATACGGCAAGCAGTTATTTTTTTGAAGCTCGTATGTTTGTTTGTTTATTTTTTGGTGGTTTTCTTCTTCTTTGCCTAGTTTTCCTTTTTGCGTTGGTTTGCTATTTTCGGTTAAGAAAAGAGATTTTCTCTATTTTGGCGTCGGTTTTTTCGGACAGGGGAGCCGCTCTGTTGACATGTGTGTGCGGTGTTGAAATGTCTTTGACATAACACTCTCAAAATTGAAAATGAAAATGCAATTGAAAGTATACGAATGGGGGTTTCTTCGAGGAAGAGTTGTTGAGAATCAAAGGGTGTGCAGGGATGGGGGTTTGTGTTGTTAGTGGTGAAAGTGGTTACCTTTTGTTTTTTTTTTTTGCACTTCTATTTACTTGAATGATGGTAAGTGGTAGTGGTTGCGGAGGACACCTTGACACGGTTAAGAGCCGTATTGTGTACGTTAAACGCAATCTTTTGTTAATCATTCGGTTTGTTTTCGTTTTCATAGTTGGCACTAACTTTTGTTGTGCCTGTGCATAGGTAGGTTGGTAGACGGGTATGAATTCTTGAAATGATCTAAATTCTCCTGAAAATTCATGTCGTAGGCATGAACAAGGTAGGTATGAAGTGATGGAGGTCATTGTGTGCGGCAAGAGCTACATATATTCGTTTTTCACTTTCTGATGCCATTCACTTTTTTTGCCGACACAAGGTGGGCTTTGATTGTTCTACATCGACAAAGTAGACAGAGAAAAAATGCGAATGTGCAATGAAAATTTTTAAACAAGAGCAAGCCTCTAAAATGAGTAAAAAACGCTTTCAAAATTGTTATTGACTGTCCTAACAATAAAAAAGGCTTAGACCTTAGAAGATCGGCAATTCTTTTGGAGAGTTAGACGTAGAGGCTGATGCAGGTACATATTGTATATATCAAGAGAAATATTGAAAAAATCGGTAAGGCCTTTTACTCACCTTCCCGGAGCAGCCTCTGCTCTCACACTAGTTTGGCAAGAATGTCAGAATAGTATGCTATACTCGGCCTTAAAATCGATTGAATATCCATTGAAAATTTATGGGTTTGCTTCTGTCGAAGTATGAAATTTCCTGACCGAAAACCACGCTGATATCAACCAATCAGGTTGTGATTAAAGGCTTAGACTCTCACCCTCTATTGTAGCTGATGTTGTGTATAGTTTCCCCCATATAAACGGTCTCCTTTCTTTGATGTTCACTGGATTCTGATTCACTGGACATAATTGGTAGACGAGTTCACGTGTATGCTCATTGCGAAGTCACTAATTGGGTTCACACGGCTTGACAGTCGAATTTTTATCATTGTCACCATTATATAGGGGAAGTTTAGATAAAAATCCTCGCGATTCTACTCTGTGTTCCGTCGTTCGTATTTTGCCATTTAGCTCTGCCGGTGCTACTGCTAGCGAACCATAGGTGTATTGTGTTTGACTAAGAAACTCCGAGTCATGTGTAACGAATGAGAAGGTCCATTATCGTGAGGAAGTTGCCCATGGCTATTTGACCACAGGTCCGGCCTTTTGCATTCTACTGCATTACGAAGGTGACTCAGAACCTCCCGGTAGTACTTCTTGGTGATAGTACTGTCGTATGGGGAGTACTCATGGTAAATAACGCTACTGGAATCAAAAAACAGGCAGTATGACTCTCGTATTGTTTCGAACATGCCTTGCTTTCTTGGCATCTGTTGAGAAGTTAAGATCACAGTACACAGTCTCCAGCATGTCCTGTGCGATCTCCACACGAAGTTTATTCTGCTCAATTATGAGAAACGTTGGCACAGGTTTTTCTGAGATCCACATGAGGGCTAAATTTTCAGTTAAAATGGAATGAATAGATCCAGCATTAATGCTCACCTCGTCAGCATGTTCTCTGACCGCTATTCGAGGATTCTGCATTATCAGGGTTCTTACTTGGTCAATGACAACCTCATTATCGGTTGTTGAGTGCCTACCAGAACGTGCTTAAGTCTTCACTGATGAGCGGCAATCTCTGAGGCGGTTGTACCACTTCTTTAGATGTATGGTGCCCATAAACTCCGTTACCTACATGTGCTCATTCGTTAACGTCGTAGCGGCGACTGAGTGGTACTGTGGTATTGAAGAAAATTGAATATACCCATTAGATACTTCTACTAATAGTCATTAAGCCCGGTCTTTCAAACTTTGTCTTGCCAATAAATTACTTTTTGAGCAGACCACGTATGTATTATACATACTCGTATATCTTTTATGGATCTCAATTTTTACTGACCTTTTCTGCAACCCCACGCAAGTGATGCACAAGACGCAAGACACTCCATTAGCCTCTTTTACGTTGTTAGAATCGGTCACATAACTCACTGTATTATACACTTAGTCATCTAGGATCCTTTTATCAACCACCAATGTGGTCCAATTTAAGACACACTTTGTAAATTCTTCAAGTTTCTGTGATTTGCACAGGCGGCAACTCTCCCATGTGCATTTTACGTAGTGAGGATGTATTTTGAACCCGTATTCCTCTGTGGGCGATAAGTATTGTTTGCTGCTTCTTGTATATTTTTTTTGGTACTGCTACCATTCATCCTTTCAGAATTCCGCAAAAAAGAAGAGAAACCGTTCGCGACACATCCATTAATATTAATTTTACATTAAACGACTTTGAAAAGCAACGCACTTTGAACGCTGATTTGATATACTCAAAATTATTAAAGTTATCTGGCTGTTATTATGCAGTTACATACCTGTTAGCATTTAACGTCATCATACTGTATATCATGTATACATAGATCTGCCGTATCTATCCGGTAACTTTTAAAATCTTCGTGTCGCTTGAGTAAAGTCACTGTCAGATACTTTCTCCAGATCGACGGAAATTATGTGAAGATCCTTTGCGGCGCCAACCACGTTTCTCACTCACTATTCCTACATCTTGAATCAAATCGTAAGTTGACTTGCCTCGTATAAGGTACTTCATTGTGTGCGACGTACTCTTAAGTTTCGCCGATCGGTAGTTGTTACAATTTTTCGTGTCGCTTTTGCCTTTATATGTACCCTCTATTTTTCGGCGTACTATAAGGGGCATGGCATTTGGTACATACATATGTGTCTTCGAATGGTAACAGCAAATGGTTTGGCTTCCAACAAAGTATGTTGTAGGAGTAAAGAACATATACCGCCAGGCATCTCCTTCGAATTTCCCAGCTCGATATGGTTGCTGACTCAATAGATATCCTTTTGGTATGGACTACAGTTTACTAGGATGAAAAAACGCTCATTTATCAAATTGTGAATCCCGAGTAGTATTGCCAATTGTGCACAAACTTAAAATAATAGTTGGATACATACTCGTAAATCCCGGATTTGAAAAACCCTACGATGAGCTTACCGTTGAGTTGAGTATAAAACACATTAGAAAACCAATCTACTGCTGTCTTAGGTACAATTCTAAAAAGTGTCGACTCTTCAAACCATATGCGCATTGTGTAGAACCGTTGAGCCAATTTGGCAACCAGGGTAAATATTTGCCAGATTAATGAACGCAATTCTCTGTTACTTCATCAAAAGATTAAGGAACTTTGCTTAAATTTTTGTCTGAATTTCCAGAGGTACTCGTATGTCCGTGAAATTTTTGACTTCTTCGGCTTTAAATGAAGGAAATTACAATAAATTTTCAATAACTTTCAATTTTGTTCGTCTTTTACAGCTTTTTGTATAAGTACTTCCCTTCTTTTGTGCACGAAAATATGTTTTTTCAATAAAGAAACGTATCCTTTTTGTTCTGGATACACACGCAAAGGGATCAAATACATATGTACATATGTATGTACGTTATCGCCCTCTTTTTTGCGTCCGAATTGAGGAAGAAGACAAAGAGGATAATTTCTTTATTTTACTAAATTTAACAAATTAGTTTTCTGTTCTTCTGAAAATTTGGTTCCAAACAAGAAGCATTCGCATCCGCAAGAAACATACAAAAAAAAAGGAAGCTTAAGAAGAAAGAGGAGAATACTGTCGTTACCCCCGAAATTCACGATTAGATGTGATAAATTTTACGACTCTACTAAACAACCGTCTGCTCCAAAGATATTTCGTATCTGGAATACGAGTACATAGCAGGGATTTTAAGTCTTGTTTTTTTTTTTTTGTTTTGTAAACAAAAAACCCGCTTCCGTTTTATTGTGATAAAATATTCATCCAGTAAGGTGGCCCACAAGGCATGCATAGTAAGAGCACCTACAAATGGCCAAAGTCCATCGCTGTCGTGTCGGTCTTCATTCTGGTGGCTACAGTCTGCCACTACCTACCCTACAAGGTTATAAAAATCTCTCTTCTTTATTTTTGTAAAAAAATTTTTGTCGGCACATTCTTGCGTGGACAAGCGTTCGCATCGCCTATATAATGGATTAATATATAACAGAGTATGAGTGTACAGTTACGGGGAGAACCACCAGGACTAACATTTCAACTACGACGACGGCGACCAACGGGCGATCGCGATGTTCACCTAGGGAGCTAACCCAGAAGAACGCACAAGTGAAACACTGGAGCCCGGAGATGGGGTATTTGTTCTTTTTTCCTGAAATAAAAATTTACATTTTCAGAGAACGAAGGCGTCAGTAAGCACTAGCAACTGTCATGTAAGGATGATGGATAAAAAATGACGGGTGTAAGTAAGCAACTTGGATATCGGTGGAGGTTAACACTCGAGGTAGACCTGGTCTGGTCTGGTTTCCTGTCACATTATTTATAGAGGGCCTGCGAGAATAATGATATTACTCGTAAAATGGAGTAGCGTTTTCGGATACTGAAGAAATGCACTTTACGAGAACACAGAGATGTGGGATTTCTACTTGGTTCTGAATTTAATTTATTCTTTTTTATTTGCTCTTGTTCTTGCTTAACAAAACTGTGCAACAATTGTCTAAAGCGGAACTTTATTCGTAGAACTTCATTCTGTTTAAACACAGAACTGATGGTACACGGAATACGAGTACACTATTCCAACTTCTCAGAAGTCTCTATCAATAAAATGTTAAATAAACAGAACGTCGACATCTACTCGTATATTAAATAATTCCGAAGAAGCATTCGAAACCATGCCCAACTTTAGTCTACTCGAATTTGTTTGTTCCGACCAGAGAAGACAACTTCTTCAATCCGGACAGTGTGAGCATTTTCTGGTTTCTAAATATAAATGCTAATTGCTGTAGCATACATGCATACATAATTGAAATGCTTTAGGCAATCACGACATAAGAGTTAACCAAATCGTTTTGTTCTTTAATCGATTACTTTTAGTTTCGATTCTGGAATTGTAGTTGTGTAGAATTCCTGTTTTGAGTGCGGTTGCTGGAATGAAAACGTAACCACGTTAAACTGTCAATTACCATTTAAAAGTGTTTTAAACCGCCTTCATGCCACACACTCATAATCAAACGTAAGAAGCTGTTCTGTTGGTAAATTTAGTTTAACTTCTCAACTTCAACTTCTCGAAAGTTATTCAACTTTGATTTTGAGTAGGTATAACATATTTTTCCATTTCTACTGTAGAATTAAACATTCAATAAAATCAAATTGGTTAACAACAATTCGAACTTAACGCCAACTTTCGAAACTGAGAATCACGAAGAAGGAACATTTTCATGTTTGTGGCTACGAGTAGCAAGACTCAATTGTGGCATTTCGATTTCAATTAATTGGTAATCACAAGAAAATGACGTTGGAAAATACAATTTACTCGTTACAGAGTGGACAAAATGACCTTTATGATTTTCGGTTGAGGGATGATTGTTACGATTACGTGTATTTCAAATATGTAGTGCCAACGAAAATAGAGAGAACGGATAAATGCAGTAACATGTCAGTCAATTGAAGTAAACTTTGCAGCATGCGCTGTGGCCCTATCCTGTTGGAACCACAATTGTTCGTGGTTCAGTACAGCTGATCGCGAAATATTTTCCAACAATGTCTGATATTGAGCAGCACTTATGGAAGTTAACTGCGGCTTCAACTTGATTTTCAACGAAATGATTCTTTTGGAAGATATAGGGTTTTGCAATAAGGACTTGTCAACTTTTTTTTTTTTAAATAAAACGCAATCCATTTGAGATATTTTAAAAACTTTATTATCGCCTTGAAGTACAATCAAAACATTTATGAATGGAAGTCGACTTCGTTCATATGGCTGGCACGTTTGCAGCGGTCGATTCGTTGGACCCAATTTTCAACGACTGGCCACACATTTCGGCCGCAACAGCCGCTATTTCGCGTTCAATGTTGGCTCTGAGCTCTTCCAACGTCGTCGGCGTGTTGGCATAAACCAATGACTTAACGTAGCCACACAGAAAATAGTCAAGCGGCGTTAAATCGCACGAACGAGGCGGCCAATCGACTGGCCCATTTCTTGAGATAACACGCTCACCATACTTACTCTTTAATAAATCGATTGTAGCGTGTGCTGTGTGGCTTGGGGCATCATCCTGTTGAAACCACATGTCGTCCAAGTCCATATCTTCCAATTCGGGCCAAAAATAATCGGTGATCATGGCGCGATAACGCTGACCATTCACAGTAACGTGACGATCGTTATCGTCGACGAAAAAATATGGCCCAATAGCGCCGCCGGCATGCAAACCGCACCAAACAGTTATTTTTTGTGGATGAAGTGGTGATTCATGAAGCACATGTGGATTTTCACCCGACCAATAACGCATATTTTGCTTATTGACGAACCCATTGAGCCAAAAATGAGCTTCGTTACTGAAGATGATTTTGCGATGAAATTCATCATCTTGGCGCATTTTCTCCAGCACCCAATCGGAGAACGTACGTCGCTTCAAATGGTCCATCGGTTTCAATTCTTGAGTCAGCTTGATCTTGTATGAGTGTAAAACAAGATCCTTACGCAAAATGCGCCATAATGTGGTCTGAGTGATGCCCAATTGACTGAATTGGATCGTTTGCTACGGACGCCTGAACGGCAGCGATATTTTCGACACTTCGACCAACCCGTTGTCTCACTGACACGGCAACATCACACAACGAATATGTAGACTCAAATTTTTGCACTAAACTTGTTGTTGCCTGTCTACTAGGGCTAGAATTACGACCGAAAATTGTAGTTAACGCTCTTTAGGTTGTAGTCACCGACTCCGAATTTGGTCGAAAATTTTTATAATTTGCAGACGTTGCTCGTTCGTGTACTTTACCATGATGAAAATGTTGAGTTTACTGAATAAATTGACAGTGACAGTTTGATGATTAGTGAAAGAGTGCGTTCAAAAATTAAATTTTTTTTTTTATAATTTACGCGCGCCTAAGGGGTTGATACCCTTTTACTGTTGCCTGGGCGCGGGCGGAAAGATAGAAGGAGGAGAAAGGAAAATTGTTTTTGTAGTGGTTTGAAACTCAGGTGTGTTTGGTTTCTATGTTTGCTCTCCAGGGGTGGGAGTCCGAATAGGACGGAGAGTTTTTCTTCACTCAGAGTGATTCGAGATATAATTCCCAGTATTTTTTTCATTGCTTGAAACTCTTATAACAGCCAAATCTACGTGTCAGTGTTATGCCTTCACACGCAGAATTTTTTTTGTCTGAGTTCCAATTATACAATGAAAAACTGATTTTGCCATGGGCAGGATTCGAACCTGGACCCTCCGAGTGAGAAGCGTTTGCTACTACCACTACACCACGGCCACCCGTAAATTCAAAGTTGTCAATTCCCTATTGGAAAACCCTTTACAACGTACTTAGGTTTGTGTAGTTCTCGCTGTTGGGTTCTTACTAGCCCATATCATCATGCCGTTTTGCTACTTAACAAGACCATTGAGTTTGAAATGGGCTTTGTCATCATCATGGCATTTAGGATAAAATTGAATTTTGCTCTGTTTTTCAATTCTTACACAAGCTGGACTGTATATGGGAACGTCTGCAACGTACTGCAATAACCCGATTTAAGTCAAGCGTCTCCTTTTTGATGCTTTTGTACTATCCTGCACACTTAACGTCGAATATTTTAGCATCTAAGTTCCGTACGTATTCTTCCGGTACAAAGGAGACTCGGTAGTGTTCCTTCTTGGCGGAAATACCTTAGTACTTGCAAATATTTTGGTACACGGTTTCTGGCTAATAAAATGCCAACGAATGAATGTTTTTAAAAACCTTTTTACTTTCTATTTTGTGGGTCGCTCAATGGATACAAATTGTAGAACTTGCCTTCCAGTAACAAGGAAGCTGGTCTGGCCACTCATCGTACGAGTGCATTAAAACAATTTCAACTGCTCGGACAAGGACGCGCTTCAGACACCAAATACTTGCATGCCGAGTAGTGTAAGGCGAGACTATGACTACGGACCATAGTCTTGTAGTCTAATGGATTGAGGTATGGGCTAATAAATGAAGTTGGGAACGTGGAGTTGGTATGAGCTGGAGCGGAGTTGAAAAGTCCGTTTGATGCTCCTGTGAGTAAGTGACCAGTGTGTCTCTTGTATGCACTGAGCCCCGTATCACGTGTTTTAAGGTGCTTGACATGCTGACCTTGCTGATATCCATCTCCCGGAACATGATTTTCTGCTTGCGCAGATGATTTCAACGAACTCGATATTTCACGGCTTTGTGGACTTGTGGCGTTCGCACAGTGCACGGTTGACTATTCCACCAGTATCCTCAAATAACTTCATGGTACAATACACAAAGTGTAGTGACCACAATATCCGAAAAATTTAGCCATTTTCGTAGCCGCATTTTTGTGGGACAATTACGACAACACGACTTTCGAGCGAGCTCCATTCCATGATTGCAAAGAACTAACGGCAAAGACTTTTTACGCGGGAACTTTGCATAAATGTCACTTGTTAAATAGCCGTCAAGTTAGAGTGGATGCGTTCACTGGTTCTTGAGAATGAATGTGTGCATTTCGTGTACCAAAACTTTATTGTTGGCACTGCTGGCGGGTGCGATCCACGCATTTAAGTTCGACTATATACACGCTTGAACCTTTGTCTTCGTTGCCTTTTGCTGTGTAAAGGGATCATCCAGACCAGGCGGCAGATTGAGACTTTTTTACGCAATCTGGTTTTGGCGTTTGAATATGTCTTAGTAGCAATGTGAATCACTTGATGGAACTTGATGGAACAATATTCATGTGCTACGAAACTACAAGGAAGTATTTTGACGCTATTCGCCTGCCCCAAATATGGAATATTAAGAGCACTGACATAGCAACGTATGAAGAAAAAGCACAGAACTTCACCAGCTTGGTAATTGCGCTGCCATTTATTCTGTAACTTACGAATTTAGTTACAGTAATTAAAAAGCTGGACAGAAGAGCTTACAACTTGAGGGTCTAGAATACTTTGGGCCCACCAGTAATATGGATATGGAGATGCATTTGAACGTTAGCAAACAGCCGCCTCGCAGGAGGGAATTACTCGTATTGACATCATCACATTATGATTCGAAGGCTTATTGCCTTCATATATTATGTACATAGGTCGCACTCTTCAAATGAAATTCTAGAGATTTGTCGCGTGGCCAGAGCTAAATCGGAGTAGCAACCTTCCATCGTAGTGCAGTGTTGCTGGGAGAAGAAAGCAGAAATCCTCTTCTAAAAAAGTTTGACTGGCCTCAACCAGTAAGCATCTTCAGGCTGTTTGATTTGTATCTAGCTAGTTTCAAACGCTAAATTGGCTGAGGTCCACTTTCCACTTGCGTTCAACACTTAAGTCGCGATCTTCCTCTACTGCGGTATCCCTCGAGGGCGGATCCGAAGATTTTTCGGACCGCAGCATTGGTGTTTATCCGCTCTACATAACCCAGACACCTTAATCGTTGAACCTTCACTCTTCTGGTTAAGTCGATGTCGCTGTAGAGTTCGTCGTTGTATCTCCTTCTCTGTATGTATCTTCTCAAAGAAGCCAATAGCATCCTCATCTATTTTTGATTAAGTCTATTTGATTAGGAGGACTGGGACTAGTAAGGTAACTTTTCTTGCTCGTGTGAGGGTTTTGCTGTTCAATTGCCTTCTTAGCTCAAAGAAGGAGCGATTAACAAGAGTTATTCTGCGTTTGATCTCAGCGCTGGTGTCGTTGTCTGAATTGATAACGGAGGCTAGGTAGACAAAGTTCTTAACTACCTCAAAATTATATCTGCCAAGGATGACGTTCTGTCCGAGACGTCGATATTGGGTGTCCTTTCTAGTAGACAGCATACATATACCCTCAGCGTTCGCCGTTTCCACCTCAATACTCGCGAAAGCGCCACTGATATCACGCTCCTTTCTTCCGATTACACATTTCAATATGTAATCGGATGGATTTTAGAAAGATTGTTCCTCTTGTGTTGGTGCGTGAGTTTTGCACTATTCTTCAAAGATAGCGCAGCGCCTTGTCTAAATCTTTTTTTGACATCACAGGTCTCAGTAAGTTCTTTACCGACCTTGATGGAACAGTTTACATTCTCCATCATCATCCTGCGCAAACGGAAGAGTTTGACAGGGGTGCCACAACTAGATATTGCTCTGTATAGCTCGTCTATATAGATGCTGTCATATGCGGCCTTAAAATAGATGAATAGGTGGTCTGTATCCATTTGGAGCTCATGGGTTTTTTCCAAGATCTGACGTTGTGTGAATGTTTAGTCGATGGTGAACTTTCCTGGCCTGAAGCTACACTGATATCGACCGTTCACACAATACGGCATATAGGATCTTGAAGGCGATATTAAGATGACTGTAATTGGTACATTTCAGAGGGTTTCCTTTCTTCAGGATCGAACTAACTATAGAAGTTAAAAGCGTTTTGTACTGTCTGTTACGGTGATTGAGTACAGACGCTGTAAGAGTAGTTCCTATTGTTTTGAGAAAGAGAATAACGCAAAATAATCGAATATGGTTCTATTTTAGAAGCTTAGTTAGTAACCACTTCCTTTACCCCGGTAGCTGGATGGATTTGTTACAACTTTGTCTATAGCTCTATGCATTATCTACCTGTAGCACATTATTTGGAAGATCTGTCCAAACTGTTCCACTGTAAGTCTTCTTTACGCGGCACATTTTTGTGTCCAGATTTCGGAATAAACAATCGAACGTGTGAGGCTCAATCAATGATTTCTTGTCAATTATAACTAAATGTTGCCCTCTATCTTCTGACTATCAATGACTTGAATCAAAACCGATATACCACAGGGGAAAGAAATTTAACCAGGGTAGCGTTTTGTTATGCTGAATATGTCGGTTTGCCCAAGGAGATATGCTTCGTGTCTATTTGTGAAACGATGGAATTACGCCCTGTCACAAGACTGGCTAAAATAGCATACCGGCTTTCAGTGATGCTATGAAAATCGGAGAATTGTCATCCAACAAGAGTGACACTCAACAACTTGTTCAAAGTACACCCTCCATAGAGACTGGAGTTGGTAAGGGCATACGCATTATCTGGCAGTAAAGTGTCGTTTATAAGGATTACTATGAATCGAGGAATCATAGAATGAGAAATTATTGTAGTTAGTCTCTTATGGTAGATTTATCAAGATGGGGAGTGATAGACGGCGTTATATTACGCATTTATGCTGTTGTAATGGTTTTCTCTGAAACCATTTAGGAAACTATTGTCAATCTAGGCGGGTTTTGACAGCATATTCTTGTACTCTTTTCTAGCATATAGTTCTTGACGTGGCCAAAAAATCACTAGCCACTTAGGTTGGCTCTTTTTTTTTTTGACACAATTACTTGTCAGTTCACAGATATATAACTTAAGCTTCTACGTTTACTAAATGTACAATAGATATTCGAAGAGCCAGCCTTATTCTTGCAGGAAGCAGATTTTTTTTTACATGTTCCGACTCCTACAAACAGTTAATTAGAAAATTTCAAACACCACTAAGCCTCCCCGAAAGCAATATCTAAACCTGTTCACGTAGATACCCAGATCAAACAACATTTAACCCTCAATAACCCAACTCATTCATTCCACAATGATTCAGTTTAAATGAGACGTGCGGTAAGGATAACCTGATGGAATAGAGTATATAATCCTAGCCCATCCTAGTTTGTAGTCAATTCAAATGCGTTGCACATCCTTCCTAATTGTAATCACGCTAATCGTGAACCAAATCGTAGAAATGCTTCTCTACACCTGGTCACAGTTTTCAAATTTGCATATCTAATGCGACAGCGGACAAAGGCCATATTCAATCGGTTTGCCAATCCTAGTTATCCGCATTCCTATAATACACTGGATTACAGGAAGTTGTAATTATTTATGGACTTCAATAGCAAACCCATAAGTGGCAATCGAAATTAGTAATCCCCTAGTACTTACGCTAATCTTCTATGTCATTCAGGAGCGGACTTGACCTCAGGTTTCGCCCCAATCTGTTCCGTTTCGTTCGGTTTCATTTAACCCTTTAGTTGAAAGATCGACCCGCATATTAGAAACTTTGTTGGAAAATCATAAATTTATGAAGTCCTACATATACTCGTATGTAGGAGTATATGCACCCTGGGTCGACCCTTTTGGTATCGGGACTCCTCTGTGAAGGACCTAACTAACCTAGGTTTGGGTTAAGGGTGCGAGAAGTGAGTATGATATATTATTCATTGTGTTCCTATGGATTAAGCATTTTAATTTATTGAATAGATACGAATATTTTATTTAAAAAAAAAAAATTATCTGAACCGATTTTTTGTTCCCTAAATTGATACTTCAAGGAAGGAGTGAGTTTTTTATTCGTTTTTGCTACACCCTGTACACAGTCATATTTGTGTTATTATGACGCTGTGGTGATTATAACGGGAAGGGTGTAATCTGTTGCAAATCGCAATCAGATGCAGTTTGAGAAGTGGTAATGGTTTTCCTGACTTTTTTATTTTTTTTATTTTTGGTTTCGCCGAAAAGGGGTTGCTGCCAAATTCTTCACAATGGTCCGTAAATTTTTTACAGATGAGGGTTCTTCTGTAATTAGCATGCATGGTGTCGGCTTTAAGTAGTTGTTATACGAGTACATTCGGCTGCAAGGTATGTTCATGCAGAACGAATCACTGTAAATTGCTTTGATTAGGTGGTCAGGGGTTGGGTTAGTATCAAGTATGATTTATGCATCTGCGAATGATGTGTATCTTTCGAATTAATTGCTAAATTTGCGTGTTATTTTGTAATTAATAATTTCCAGTTAATGAAAAGAAGAAATGAGTTCAAGAGCAGGGTTACGACGCCGCCGTCTCAATCAATCGCAGTAGAATGAGGGTAGACTGTTTTGTTTGTGGTTTCACTTGAGTGACTCTGATGTAGGGCTTATTGTGTACCAGTCTCTGGAGACGGTTGCTAAGAGTTTCATGCGCCGAACGCATATATATTTGGAACAAAATGTGACACGTTTCGAATTTTCTCGATTTTCTGAGAAAATGTTCAATATCATATAAATCTTTACTTCTGTTACAGATTCCAGAGAACGCTTGGGTAGCGCTTTCCCTAGCAACTTCTCTAATGCACCCAGATCTGTCGAGTATAGCTTTTCTTAATGTTTATAGTGAGTTCTTTCAAAGTCATCCTCCTGAAGTGGAGTTTCGATGGCTCGTGGACTGTCATGTGACCGGGTTTTCTTTTACTTAGAACTGCCCTCGGCCAAACACTGAGCCAGGAAGGTTAGGTTAGGTTGGCGAGTTGATGAGGTATCTGAAGCCGAGTCCATTCCATTCATTGTGATGTCCAGACCCATTGTGATGTCCGGGTGGGGGAATTGGAATTGGAGAACGATTTGATTGCAGTTCCTAATTCCGGTGGTCGTTTTGACCCTGAGGCGGTCTAAGCCATCTTGTTGCACTCGCGAATTTAAAAAGAGATGGAACTGATGCAGCAAATGGTTTTGGGAAGTCGTGGAACTTCCTAAAGTTTTTTGCTTCAAATCACTGAAACTGGGACAGTGGCACAAGAAGTGGAGAGTATCTTCCTGGGAGCCTATGTCTGAACAGCGTCTGTAGAGCTCTTCGTCGGTAAGGCGCAGCTTTATTGCGTACGACGCTAGAAGATTATGGCCGGTGAACAATACAACAAGCGTAGATAGCTCAGCTCTGCTTTTCAAGATAACCTTTTTTGTTCTGGATTTGCTGAGTTCCGGCCATAGCTATCGCAAGTTGTAAGATTTTCCGATCTTTGTATTTATCACACTGCAGAGTGGAGGTTTAATACTTTGATTTGCCAATTCCCTTTCTAGGGATGATCCTATTCGATGTAGCTCGCCTGCATGCTCATTGCCTGCCACTCCTTTTTGCCCAGGGACCCAGCATGGTTTAACCTTATGCTGAATGCATAAGCGCTTCACAAATGTCGATTTAATTTCGACTGCCGCGATCGCCTTGGTGGCAGCCTGGCTGTCAATAAATATAGTGATATCTTCGTGGAATATTGCCCTTATTGGTGCAAGTTTGGCTGGTATTGCTACATTCAATATCTCAGCCTGGAAAACGGTGCTGTAGTCCGGCAGGAGTCGTGAGCATCGTAAGTTCAATTCATTGGAGAAGATTCCAGCGCCGCCGGTCCCGTCTTTGATCCATCCGTGAAGATGGATATCGAGTCTAGTATCATTTGGTCCTGTCCAATTCCTCTCTGATTGGGAAAATGCAGGCGAATGGTGTTTCAAAGTTGTGATGGGGTATTATGTAGTCCGTATTGGACTACAGTTCTATTGTAAGGATTGAGACGTGGCCTTTCGGGTTTGGTTTCCACGCATTAAGCTGACTAAATCTTATAGCGCTTCTCGCTGCAGATTCTTGCATACATATGTCGATCTAGGGGCAGGAGGCCAAGTATAGTTTCCGCCAACGGCGGGCGAATTATCATGGCATGAGTCATGCCTATACATGCAATCCTCTGTACTTTTGTCGTTAACCTAAGGTTGCTACAATAGTTTTATTTCTGGAATGCCACCGTAAGTTAGAATGCCATAGGATAGTGTTGGGGTTAGGTCCCCATTTTCTCGCAAATATCCGGCTGCAAGCGTAAAAGGCGATCGTTGCTTTCTTTACTCGTTTTTCGGCATTGAGCTCCCAACTCAGCTTACTATTTAGTATGGTACCTAGGTATTTAGCGCCGTTTGATAGTCAGAGGGTTGTCCCATTTATGAAAGGAAGGTCAAATTGTAGCATTATCCTTTTATGAGTGAATAGAATTAGGCCACAGAGCTTGGCCTAATCTCCAAGGATTGTAAGGGCATAGTTTAGAATTTAACTGGTGGAGGCACTTGTCGGTGGCTATAAGAACCACATCATTCGCGTATACATTGGCTTTTATTCCTCCCCTCTTTAGATTCAGAAGTATTTCATTAACCACTAGGGTCCACAGAAAAGGAGATATCAGTCCTCCTTGAGGGGTGCCCCTTGGGTTGGTGTTGCATTGATCTTCCTGTTGAGGAGCATACAGGTTATCAGGTTCATTAATGCAGGATGAACTCTAGCTTATGGCGGAAATCTTGACATTGTTGAAGGCTCCGTCGATGTCAAGGGAGACTGCTAATGTGTAAAGACTTTTTTCAATCGTGCTGACAACCTCATGTAGGGCAGTTTCCGTGCCTTTACCTTTTTTATAGGCATGCTGGGCTGAGGCTAAATGTCAACTAATTTTTTCTAAAGTTTTTAAAATGTATGCTGTTAGGCTTAGGTTCAGATTTGACGTTCTGGTTAATACTTGTCTTTTCTATTTTCCTCTAAAAAGTTAAAGCATTTTTTTTTTGTTAATGGGAACTGGGCTAATCATGGTTGGTGTCTCATGCTCTGAACTATACAAGTCACTCTTCGTTCCCTGAAATGTTGTAGTAATGTCCAAAACAGGTTATCCTGACTTCTAAAATGCTTCTTCAAGCCCATTATCAAGCATGGCTATCCGAGAAGATGCATTCTATCATAGTCGTTTCGGCCCTTTATTTATAGAAAATTTGTCTTGAAAAAGACACAAGCCGGTGGAAGTAGTGGGTCGCCAAACTGATTGGTATTGGTCATTGAAAAGAGAACGCAAGGCTTGGGCGATGACTTTCTAGTCTTTCTTTTGAATTGTTTATCAGATCCTTCAATAGTCCCTGTTTTTTTTTTTTTTTTTTTTTTTTCGGAGACCATCTGCTCTTCTATATCCAGTTAGAGGTTTCGATTTTCTTGCTCTTGCTCGATATGAAAGATATTCTGCTGCGTAAAGAATCTGTATTGCTCAGATAGCGCTTTCGACATTCTTTCAAACTTGATCAGCTTGGCTTATTTAGAACGTGAATCCAATCGACCAGTCCATAAGTATTTTCAGGTCTCTATCGGGTCACACTTGCAAGAAATAATTCTCCTATTAGGGTTCCTGCCGAACATAAGCTAAGATTTCACTAGAATTCGGGTGGTTCTAGGAAAAAGTTCGTGGGGCTTTTGACGATAGATGGGTTTAACCCAAATACCTCAACAACCCTGTGGATATTTGTTTGAAAGGTGACAGTGCTGAAAGCTACTGCGACAAGGGGAAGAACGTTCCACAGGCTTGCGAATAAATTTTAGCTGTTTACGGGGAAGGAACTGTATAAGACATGGTTCGCTTGCTTTCGGTCTGTCACCCAAAAAACCTGATGAAATTATTGGAAAAAGAGCAGAGCAACATAGGCATACCTTTCAGCATTGGTATGGAGCTAGGTATTGACCATAAAACTATCTTGAATGTATGGGCTCCTTATGAATTGAGCGCGCAAAAGAAGTTGAAACGTACTGAACACGAGCCATTTCTGAAACGAAGCATTAAAGATCGCGAGCAATGAATGATGGGCAGTCACAAGCGTTTCCGAAGCCGGCATTAATAACCCAGAAAGTGAGGCTGAGTGTGTGGTGGGACTGCGTGGAAATCGTCCACCATGAGATACTTCAATTTTATTGTCAATAATCGAACGATCCGAATTAACCAATAGGAATGGTCTAGTCTTCCATCACGACACGGCCCACCACCTACTTTTTAGATCACCCATCCGAAATAGTAACACCTTGGTGGAGAAGCTTTGATACACCCACCATAAAGTTCAGACATAGCACTTTCTGACTACCTTCAGATCTGTGTAGAACTCTTTCAGAGGGATTGAGTTGGTCTCAAGATAAGCCTGTGAAAAGCATTTGATACAGTTTTTCAACCAATGACCACAGAAGTTGTTTACCGATGGCATTATGACCCCCAGACCCATTATGTTGAATAGTATTTTTTTTTTTCTTGTATGTCTGCCACAAGGCCTCTGGAATTGTGAATTTGGCCTTTGCACATCTGATGTGTTTGTTGTTACCAGTTCGTAGAGATGTGTATTCGACTGACTGTTTGTTGCAAATTGTTTAAATTATCCAACCAGTTGGTTGACAGATCAGCTTCATCAACTTAAAGTAGGTCTGAGCCACCCCATTAACTCCTTAAGCATACCTGGGATTTCAAACCTGATGTCCAGATGAGGCTGCATTCTATTAGGAACCCTTTAAGTAGATACTCATAATTGTGCTTCTTGGAGCCTACTGGTCTCTTCGTGTTTTAATTGGATGGCCTGATTGTTGTTGGATTTAGGAAGGTAAAAATGTTACGGTTTGATCATGTAGGTTCTAGGCATTATGGTATGGTGATCACAAAGGCTCTAAAACTCAGCTGCCTTCCGTCGTAGAGGACTATAATCAAAGTACTTACCGGCCTCATTTAATGTGTTTCTATCCTTCACAGAGTTGCCTTCTGGAAAAGAGTAATTCGACTGAATTTATGCTACAAAAAAATCATCAAAAACTCAGAAAGATAGCATCCGTACCTCTACCGCCAGTCACCGTTATCGGGAACTACTTTCGTTAGTATAATACACATTTCCAACAAAGTAGATTTATTGCCGCAACCGCAAGTTTTATTTCACAAAAAATAAAAATTCAAGTTGTAAATTGAGATTTATATCCCCGTAGAAGTAGTAATAATAATATGTAACAAGAAAAAACTTTAACTTTAGGCCAACTAAAATCTCTCACAGAAGAGTCGCATATAACTCGAAAATGAGTTTCAAAAAATTACTTTCTCCCTTAATGGATAAAATTTTCCAACTTTTTTATTTTCTTTATGGGAAATACCTAAAACAAAAAGATTCAAACTCTCAAAGAACGCACGCGCAAACGTGCTAAAACTTTATAGCGTATTTCGTATCGTATTGTATTTAAGCGTCGTTAACTTAAACCACTTGTATAAATAATTAGAATGATTTTCTCCGCATGACTTTCGTCTTTCGTGGACTTTTGTTGGTCTTGACTGTCCGGAAATAACCAGTGGCGCCACGCAACTACATACGTACGTATTCCCCCAAAACAAACATCTTCGGAAGCCGCCCTCGCCAACATACATATCAAAGTCTATGTCGTTCGTTTGTCAGTGGAAATAAATTTTCCGTCTAATTTCGCATAAACAATGCGACACAATAAATTTTGTCATTTTGCTGTTCCGTTATTCTATTGTTCGTATTTCGTTTTTATAGTGCGAGTGACTATAGTATTTTTGCCAGAGCATGAATTATTAATTTTCGGCGGGAAAGGGAAATCGGTGTCCGATTTGAGGGTTTTGGCTGTTATTTCGCGCTTTTATCGACTTTTCAAGGCGTAGAGTTGGGAGAAGTCACAGTACGAGTAGCAGGAGTAGTACAAACTTTGCAAATTGCAAATCAAACGAATTTATGGCTGAGACTGAGGATATAAATTTCTTCAAGTGCAATGAAGTATAGTTCGTAGTTACGAAGAGGAACAACCAACGTGCCTTGATGTAGGGGTGGGGGGTTATAAAGTTTTATGGGAAGACTTAGCCTTGCCGATACGAATATTGTCCGTGGAGTGGTTTTCGCGGTCAAAAATAAATGGAAAGTCATTTCGAAAGAAGGATTTTATTCGTGGAGGGGGTAAGCTATTCGTGCTTTGTAGCGGATTCCCTATCGATTGCAAAGTTGATAATTAATGATATTCGGAAGTTGAGCTTGAGTTCAGTGAGTTTGGAATTGTACGATTTTCCGACAGGCAGGTGTGGGATGCTTGCCACTGAGGGTGAAACTACGAATTAGTGACTGACTCACTGGTTGGCGCAATGGAAATGGTTGCTTAAGAGTTGTTTGCTTAGGGAATTACGTGAAGGTGCATGCATAAGCAGTTGCTAAAATATTCAAGGAAAAAGGTATAAGTAGGCAGTCCTTCAACTCTTCTAACACCATTCTGTTGAAGATAATGTGTTCGGATTTACTTCAGCAGTCTTGGAGGTTTATGTTTAACTTTCGCATAAATTTGAATTGAGCTTGGTTTTCCAGATATTGATATTTTACTCTTCTTCGTGATTTTGAGACCATTCAGTACTTAGTAATTCTGGCAATGTAAACTCCATTTTCGAGTGATGATCAAGGGGGTATTCTGATCTAGAGGCATTCATTGTGGACATTTTGTCGAGCTCGATATAAAAAAAATATATATATTTTTACCATTCATTTTGTTACAACATATTTATTGATATTTTGAAAATATACAAACAAATTTCTGGAAAAAAAATATGTTTGTAGAGTTGGGAGTGAAAAAAGGGGTGTTCTGGTTAATACGATTGCAAGCCTTCTGGTAGCGGCGATAGAAAGTTGTCATGTCAACCATGTTGAAAGTAATTTTGAGAAAAACTCGTCTAAAAAACTGTGAGCAACGTACTCGTATGTAAGTACTTGAACGTATGTACGCTGGAAGATTGAACTGAATACTGAACACGGCCTGCGGTTAAACGATTTTTAAGTGTTTTGGGTAGCTGGTCATTGTCCACTGTCTATTGTCCGATTTGCTCCGGCGTGACGGGTTTAGTTGCTGCGTCTCTGAAATATGCAAAAAAAATGATTTTGTCTGAATTCTAGACCAGAACATCCCCTTGGTTTGGTATCTCTTTGATGACTACATTAGATCGACGTCAGCCCTACCCGCTCCAGCATTGAGCATTCAACATAAACCTAACTACTACCGTAACTACTTTTAAAATAAGTATAAGAGATCTGTAACAACGATGCCGAAAAGTCACAAAAAGAACGCCACTACTGGGTCCGGGAGCTCAACTTCTATGAAATTGTCTGAATCCATAAAGCCATAAAGCGGCATTGAAAAACAAATCGAGAACCGCTTAGAAGCTCTATAAGCTATAGAGATGGGCAAGGCAATTGCTGTTCTAAAAGAAGGAGGAAGAGTAAAAAAAGGTGAGCGATCGAATGGGATAGGATGACACCAAAAGAAATGCCAGGTGTCAATATCCATTCGAACAAAACCTGTATTTCTAATGGTTTACTAGCAGAGCTATTCTATTAAAAGATCTCAGCTATGTCATTTACGAAAGTTTCATCCTTTTCAGCATCGTATACCAGATAGCATATTGGAGTAAAGATTAAGATTTCGTTTTTTTAATAATCTGATTGGGCTCTATTATTGCGATCATTGAACAAGAAAGCCATCATCGAGGTTATGGAAAAGCGCTAGAATCGATACTCTTTAGCAATTTGTAAGCCATCTGTAGCAGTGGCATCTATGAGTCCTACACTATGACATAAACGTATCAACTTTATTTATATGATACCTTTGGTCGTTTTGATAGAATGAGCTACGACGACTAGGGTAAGTAGACATTATAACTACAGTTGAGGGAGATTACGCTAAAGAAAAAAAAAGAAAAGAAAAAAGTAGAAAGAGACCTGAACCAACTTGCGTCTGTCATAGCTAGAGAAAGGTCGCTAAGGACCGTTTGAATGTAGTGAATTGTTTGTTAAGGCTCACGTTTATCGTCTTTATTGCAGTAGCAGGAACTGTCTATTTCCTTTTTATAAAATTTTATTTAGTCAAAATATAAACCATTGACATTGTAACTTTCTTCCACCGTGATTCAAGGTCCATTATTCCTTTTTTTATAGAAGGCTTGATTTTTTGACACTAAAAAGTTTTCAAAGGCATGACCTCTGCTCGGTTTCGGAACACCTTTTGCCGACAAAATGAAAAGGTGATAATCCGTTGGAGAAATATCAAGAGAGTACGGTGGATTTGGAAGAATTTCGAATCCCAACTGTAGCAGCTTTTGCTGCGTGTGAGGTATGGGGTCTAGCATTGTCATGCAATAGGATCGGACCATGCCTATTTGCCAACGCAGGCTGCTTTTCAGCCAATTTTGTATGCATTATGTCGATTTCCTCACAATATTTGACTGCATTTATCGTTTCCCCTGGTTGAAGAAATGAAAAGTGGATTGGTCCTTTCGATATCCGCCAGATTGTCACCATAACCTTTTCTGGGTGAAAAACAACTTTGTTGGTGTGCTTTGGGTTTTCGTCTGCATCCAACCACTGCCCAGATCTTTTACGGTTGTCATACAAAATGCACTTTTCATCACATGTGATTATACGGTGCATTTCGGTGTCTTAGACTCAGTGATGCACAGGTTTTTAAACGGCGTAGTTTTTGGGCCTCGTTCCATTTATGGGGTACCCACTTTTCGAGTTTTTTCACTTTTCGTATTTGAGACAGGTGTCGACTTATTGTGTGCAAGCCCCGCACCGTTTTTGTTGCGTCTGCATCCACCGTGTCTCTCCACCAGTTTCCTACGCGGTTCGTTTTCGAGGCTTAGATCTCCCGAACGGAACTTACCAAACAAACGCCGAATGGTGCGTTCGTTCACCACTATATTCTCAAATGCGTCACTTATGTTCTGGCTGCCAGAGACGCATTGTGTCCCAGTTTGAACTCGTAAAGGAAAAGAGTAGAAATTTGAACCGACAGTATGGTATAAAAATTCCTATAAAAAAATAACTGTACTTGCAACGGACCCTAAAAGTCTCACACATTTAACACACATACCGCTTTACCTTTAAAAAAAACAAAAATCACTGTGTTGTATAGATGTTCAATCGAGAGCTTCTAATTGAGGACCAAGTGAAAAGCAGACATTTCATGTGGTACAACCTAATTCATACATAGATCGCCTGCTCGTAACATTGTATGCTTGCCTCTACTGTGTATTTGTTTTTTTTTTTCCCCCAACTGCCTCTAGTTACGCAACCCAAGGTCCTCATATACATACATAAGTGTGCGCGCCACTTAACTCAAGGAATCCAATCTTTCTTCAGAGCGTTGGTACTCATTTCAGAAGACTAATCAGACGTTGATAAAAAGCTTTCCGGCGTTCTCACAAAACGTCAGACAGTATGTGCTGTACGCGATGTTAAGGAGATTGTTGACTAGCATTGGCGCAGTTTAGAGGGTCTCCAATCTAGTCGGCAAACGATGCTAAGCTTTTATTCGTAAGGCACACTTTCCTCTGACCACATTTGGGATATGAGTTGATGTATGCTCTCTCCCAAGTCATCTGTTGTTACTATAAATAGCCCGGCCGGTGGACGTTTAAGTTTGGAATTGCTATTACAGTACTAACTTCAGTGAGTTGAAAATCTTTTCTTTCATCGCCCAAGTTTTTGGATCATCCCGACCGTTTAACAGTCTACGGATGTGGTCTTTCTTTTAGCATCGACTATGACTTTATTGCTAATTTTCCTAGCTCATCTGTACAGATCTCTGTTCGGGTTATGTTGTCTTGGCACGTTATTTTTACCTTTTGCTTCAATTCACGAATAGTGTTCTCTCCATTTCTTCGATAGCGCGCTCTTTCTACATCCTCCCGATGAACCACTTATTGTGCCTACATATCTCTTTTTCTGTTGAAACCCTTCTGGCCTTATATGCAGCGCCCTCTACACTCTTAGTCAAATCAAATGAGTTTCAACAACAAGCGAATATCCGTAGACGTGCCTTGCTTGCAACTAGATAGTGGTCAGACTTTAAATTGATATTGCGTGCCTTACGTCGATTAATTTCAGTTACAGTTTGGTGATCAAGTGACGGACGCGTTCCTTTGCAAATGTTGAGGTTGGGCTGACTATATCTGCCAGACAGTTAGTCAAAGTTCGTTTCCAACTATGGTTTTCTGTACGCCTTCTTTCCTGACTGTGCAACCATAAGTGCCGTCGTCTTATTGTATTTTTACTTTGGAGTCATCTAAAATAAGTTTAGCGCGGCGCAGGATCAAGTGCAGGTACAAATGTTCTCTCAGCGTTGATGCGGATTTAGACATAACTTCTGTTCTCTTTGGTAATCCAAATGTGCTAAATGTGTGCTTCACATTTGCACTACAATAGTACTGGGATCATATGTAGTTCTTCATCTTCCTTTTATTCGACTCATCCCATCTCATTTCCTGTCTCTGTTGACTATTTTATAGTAGTTTTGGACATCCGCTGTGTGGGCACGTGGCCTGTTCAACGTCGAAGAATCAGATGGAACGTCATTCTTATTTTTTCATTTTTTTTTAAATCATCAGCTCTTGTTTTGGATGCTTCGCAACAGTGGATCCTTGATATTGTGAAGTCAGCAACCCTCATCGGAGTCATGTTGGGACCTCCAAACATATCCTTTTTGTTTTAAATTGTGCTAAGAATTTTTGAAATAAATAGAATAGCTATGCATATTTGAATCTCCAGACTTTCGTATTTGCAGCGGTAGCAGACCGTTCGCAAGCCACCTGCCTCGGATCTATCGAATTACAAGTTGGTAGAACAGTCCAAAAACCAAATTGCCCAGTTCCAGTTCAATCGTGTATTTAATTGCACTATCCCCTAAGAGACCGTCAAATTTGCTTAACGAAGGTTGAACTTGAATGGTGTTTATCGAAGAAGCCAATGAGAGAACCCCCACTGATATTATTTATTAAGCAAGGCTAGGACTATTTTACGAAAGGTTTAAAGATATGCCTCGATTATCAATAATATTATTCAGAGTTCTGCTGATAAAACAGACCGATGACAGAACAGTCCGGTGAAAGAGGGAGCTACGGTTTTTTGTCAACTGAAAATTTTCACTTGTGATGCTGGAATTAGTAAGTTTTGGTTTTTCTATTTTTCGATGTATGCCTTGGGAATCGAACCCAGGATCTTTGACATTGTATTCACGACCTTAACTTTTCTGTTACTCAGGCCATGAGTTTTTCGTATAAATACTTTTCGATTGATGCTTTCAATTACAAGATCCTTTGTAAGCTGTTTGGCTACAAATGGGGCGAATGTACATCGTCCGGGCAGTAAGTTGCACATGAGAGAGTGTAACATTTGCTAATGGGATCATAGTTGGTACGTTGGTAGCCAACTTTTCAAAGGTTTTCAGGACTAACGAGGGGACGGTAAAATCTGTGGATGGCGTACCAACAAGTCAACGTCCTGTGCACAAGTATCAAATTTGCATATCAAATTTCGTTAAGTATGTACGATTACCTTTCGTGGGAATTCCTAAAAAGGTCGTGCAAAGCACTAGTACTACATAGATATTACCCGTACAATTGTGTGTTTTTTTTTTTCTTATTCTAAAATAATTGTTCCCATCCTCCGATTTGTCTATTTCTGTCGACTGACTAAAAATGGAAAGGAATCTATGTATCACGACTTCTGGTTATCTGCATAAGACAGTCTCAAGGTGTTTCCATTCAGAAACAATAAAATGCCGTCATAAGCTTTTGCCAGCGAATAAATGACTTCTCCGCTCAACGTGGAGTGCCAACTGGGTTGCTTAATCGTTGAGTATTTTGTTTTCTTTTCATTTATTATTTATCTTGGTTTGTGAATGTGAATTTTTCATACATATATCAAACGATATACGGTACGGGTATGCTGGCGCATAGGTGAGTTCTTTACACTTTGATAACTTAACGTAGCAATAAAAATAAACACACACTAGGTGAAGTATAGTAGACCTCTATTTGAGTGTGGGAAGTTTTTATTTTAATTGGTAATAAAACTAAAAAAAAGAAATAAGCAAAATTGTTTAATTAGTTAATGCCCGTATTTTTAGCGCGAAAAACTGAAATAATTGTCTAAAGGTGGTTTCGTCGAAAGCCGGTTAATTTGCACGTTATTCACTGCCAAACCAAGGTCGTTAAGAACATAAATCCTTTTACTATTCTGCCAGTCATCATTAAAGAAACACTCCTCAAAGAATATGGGGGAAAAAAAAAAACATTACTGATGTACATCATTCGCTATTCTCTGCAGGCAAAAACCAGCGTTCTCTATCAAAGTAAAGTAGTGTAAAGGAAACCCTCTCTCTCTACCTCAAGAGTGTAAATATACACGTTTTTGTGATCCTTCTGTTTCGCACCTCATTAGACCTGAGATTTTATTTGCAGTCCATGGAAGCTCTTGAATAATAAAAAAATGTCGCACTATTAGCAGTACCTAACCAGAGTCATTAAAAGTTTAAGTGCGCACCTTTACAGTTAAAAAGAGATACTTAGATACGTTTTGCACGTTCTACCCATTGAATTGGTTTTTGTATTTGCTTCTCTGATACTCCAGAGATACTTTTGCTAATGATTATGATGATTAGTATGATTTTAATTATGATACCGATGATGATGCGGTTTGGAGGCATTTAAACTGTCTAGCGGCAAAAGTTGTTCAACCATTGTAGTATGGAAACAGCTCTAAAGAGGCCTCTTGAAGTACTCTCCACGGTACCTAATTTGCAGAGTCACTACGGGTGTGGGGTTAGCAATTCAGAACTGCGTATGTAGAGCTGTCAAAAAAATGCTAAAACAAAAAATGAAAACGAAAAAGTGCGTTGAGATACAATTTATCATTCTTGCCATCATCGTTTGCGGCGGTTATACTAAAATATATGAGTAGGCACTCCATTCAAAGCTTTCCAACGAGGCCTTTGTTCGCCTTCAAATTTAATTGTCATTCGTTCAAACACACATGCATCTAGGAGTGTATAAATATGAGTACGCCAGTGTGTTCTAGTTGATTGATTGACACATCGTGTTGACATGAAAAATAGGCTATTGCTGCCACTACCGTACCGACGCGCCGCGACCTCCAAGTTATTGTCGCTGTTTGTCGGGAATCTTGATGAGACGCACAAAGGACATATGGATATGTACAAGTATGTGGCGACCTCAACGGTAAATCGCGTGTTTGGTGTTGAAATTGTTGACGAAAATTCCCATTCCTCCATTTAGTTTAAGCTCAAAGAAATACGTACTTCAAATTACACAAACGCATACACATGACAGTTTCATTTGTGCGTTGATGGTTTCGAAACGTAATTGCCCCTTTTTTCAGGTACGGATCATACGAATATTGTTCCATGCAAGTTGGAAAGATTGAAAGACAGATATGCCGGAGAGGTTATGGGAAAATAAATTATTTTTATAACATTTATTCGAGCAATAAGAGCTGGTACGTAAAGGTGCTCAACGGCTAATGCGTGCTTTGGAGAGTGAAAAGAGAAATAAAACGGTTTGACCCTAATTTCACTGCCCATGGGGACGTTTCGTTATAGAATTGTGGTGATTTGTAAAATGCGGTACTTATGCACCGTAATTACAAAGTCAGGCATACCTATACGCCTCTAATCCGTTTCTTTTGTAATGAAGTTTTAAGAGCTGTAAGTATGGGTGTAATCGTCGGTCTTTGATTACTGTCAGGACATGCGACTTTTGATCAATTAATTTTTTTGCTGCTGCCATCTATCATGTATTTACTGTCGATTGAGACCATGATTTCCAAATTAAGAATGTTATAAAATGTTAGGTTCCCTCGTCTTTCAATACTTAGATTTCAATTTTTAGCTTTAGTCCTGCGTCAAAGCGGATAATTGTCTAGGAGTTCTTGCGGTGTACCATAAAATAGAGATAAAATAAATCTCAGGATAAAGTAATGGGGTATATATCCAATCCTGTGGTATCCCCTGATATTTTGTCCTATAGTTCTCTATTCACGTTTAGCTTCAGAACCGTCACTGATAACCGTAAGAAATAGAAGTGGCAGAAAAGTTGCAAGAGTAAACGTGTACTACTCGATGTTTTTTCCTTCGTGAACTCTACTAAATGAAGGGTTTTTCTGGTTTTTTGAGCAAGATCTACGACTAGTTGATGTGATTTTAATAGGATTGTGTGCAAATAATGTTCAACATATTCCCTCATGCGAATAGATAAGACAACTCGGTGAATGTATTTGCCACTGCTTAAAGTGTGCATGGACATGAACTCTACAAAGCCAGATTTGAAACCTGCAAAGGTGAAAACGGTCATCTATTAGTTGAGTCGCAGTTGGTGCTAAGCATATGGAAAGACTACTTCTTCAGTCTGAATAATGGCGATGATTGTCAAAGCACATTCTGTCCGGCAGAATGAACCGGCGACAGAGAATTGCCTCCGCCTGACCTATATGAAGTTAGGGTAGCAATATCGAAGCTAAATACTTACAAAGTTGCTGGCGAAGGTGGACTACTTCCTAAATTATTCAAAACATGTGAAAATTACCTGGTTTGGAACATGCATTAGCTTATGTCCCTAAACATTGCCTATAAGATCTTTTCTGCCGAATGATGTGAGGTTTCAGGTCAGGAAAATCCACCGTCGATCAAATATTCGCACTACGGCAGATCTAGGAAACGATAAGGGAATTTCAGATCGACAGACTCCATCTATTTCTCGGCTTCAAAGCGGCATAACATAGCGTGCCTAGCGTATCCTTTCTAAACTTGTCAGAATATGTAGGATGACTATGAAGGGTACGATGGAGCATCAAGTTCAAGAAACTTTTATGTTTCAGACAAGTCTTGTAATTTTTTTTTAATATCGCCGTAGAAGGAATCCTGCAAAACACTCTGGCCAACAAAAAAGGCAGGACCTTTTTAATTACTAATAAATTTTATTACTTCCGTTGGGGGATGACATTGATGTGATTCAACAAATACAGCGACAAACGACGGTAGCACATAGTATCATACATGCTGTCACCAGAAAAGGAACCACAACACTGATTACTTGGGTAGAACGTCACAGAATTACTCTTGCAAATCTTTGGGCTCAGGAGGCAATCGAGTAACAGAGACCTTTCTCGTATGACTAAATTGGCTTTATCCAAGTCCCTTATCACCCCGGTCCTGCTCCTGAAACAGTTTGGCGTTACGAGAGAAAGATTTTCGCTGATATTTGTGTTGACGGGAATGGCGGACGAGATTCAACCACGAACTATGCGGGCTGTACAGCGACGTCGGTTTAGCCACACATCTACGGACCAAACGTTTGAAATGACTGGATCATGTTGGGCTCCGGCCCAAAGAGAATTCGAATCTAACTATATAACATTGGCACTCTAGCTTTAACAAAAATTTAAAATCTACTTTGCTTACACTCAGTCAAATTTTCTATAACCAAACGAGTTTGTTTTAATTGAGGACAACAACTTAAAATTTCACTCCTCGGTAGCGTCTGCATCTGTACTTCAAACTGAAGTATAAGCAATACTTTAGCCTTTTCCAAACTAGTTTAAGAGTAAAAGACATTTCCGACGTTTTGTTTGTAATAAACGCTGTCCCTTAGCAGAAAACACTGCCTGAAACGGATCGGACCGAAGCCATGGGGTTGTGATTGCTGATAGCTCACTAAGAAGTGTGTTGGTATTATACACGTATCTGGGTTTCTTAACCACACTTATCCCTTCAGTATAACCGGCGCTACCTGACGTCCATAAACTCAAATCTGCTCATGGAGTACTTACTCACAATACTTAAAGTAACGCTACAGTCCGGGGTGGACCTGGGTCTCAACTAACAAACGTCTCCGGCCAGCTCGATCTTTAGCTAACTGCCTCCAGTTTCGCACGCTAAGCTTGCTGAGATCCCTTTTCATTTGTGTGCGCCATCAGAGTCGCGGTCTTCCTCTACTGCGCTGTTTCTCGGGGGCGCATTTGAAAACTTTCGTAGCTTCCTACCTCAGTCGTTGGGCCTTCATTCTTCTGGTTAAGTCAATGTCGCTCTACAGTCCGTATAGTTCTTCGTGATATCTCCTCCTCCACTCACCGTGTATGCAGATGGACCCGAAAATCACCTGAAGAATTTTCCTCTCAAAGCAGCCAAGTGCACCCTCATCCATTTTTGATAAAGTCCATGCTTCTGCGCGATAGAGCAGGATTAGCATTAGCATTGGCTTTGCTAGTCAATTGTCTTAGCCCAAAGAAAGAGCGATTGCCAAGAGTTATTGTTCGTTTGTCCTCAACGCTGGTATCATTGTCTGAATTGATAGCGGAACCTAGGTAGACAAAGACCTTAACTAAATCATGTCTGTCGAGGATGACGTTCTGTCCGAGACGTCGTTCTTGGGCGTTCTTTCTGGTTGGCAGCATATACTTGGTTTTTTCCTCGTTGACCGTTAAACCCTTCTTCGCCGCTTCCGTTTCAATGCTAGCGAGAGCGCCACTGGCATCACCCTGCTTTCTTCCGATTATGTCAATATCACCGGCGTATGCGAGTAATTGGATGGACTTTTGAAAGACTGTGCCTCTTGTGTTGGCCCGTGAGTATTGCATTAATCTGTCTAAATCCTTTTTTGACATCAAACGCTTCGGTGCGTTCTTTACGGACCTTGATGGAGCAGCGTGCATTCTCCATCGTCATCTCGCACAAACGGACGAGTTTGGCAGGGACGTCAAAACTAGACATTGCTCTATACACGAGTACATAGCTCATATCGGGCATACTTTCGTCTGACCATATTTTACTGATGAGTTGGTGTATGCTCATTATCAAGTCATTGCCTGCAGCCTTGAAGAGCTCGGCAGTCAGGCCATTCGCTCCAGCTCACGCCTAGCTTAACTTTATCCAGGTCGGGTTGTTGGTCTCCTTCTTCTAGGTTAAAAGGTTTTTGGTTTATCATCGTCGTTAAATAGTCTACAGAAATTCTCTTTCCAAATCCTCAGCATTAACTCCGACAGTACTAATATGTTCGCTTGTTCGTCTCTACAGACTTCGGTTCGCTGTTTGTGTCCGTACTCCGTGGCCATGTTTTTTTTTTACCTTTTGCTAAGACTTCCGAATCTCATTTCTGGAGTAGGATCTCTCAATTTCCTCTGCTGCGCGCTTCTTGTACTTCTTTTTCCTTCTGGGAAATCGATATTCGTCTCTCCTGTTCTGCTTTTGGCAATTTTGTCATTGGTCTTCGATACTTGATGCTGTGGGTATAGGACCTTTGAACAGATTAAGGGAGACTCGATCGGAAAAAGAATTGGCGATCTTTTACGATTGTAGCCGCTTGTCTTTTCAATGTTCCTGTTGTCCGCGACCGTATAATACTAGATACTATAATACTAGTGCTCTGCGTCAATCGCAATGTGGTCAATCTGGTTGACGCTTGATTGATCAAAAGTTTTCCAAGCCTCCTTGTGAATATTGAGCTGTGGGAACCGCGTGCTAGCTACGACAATGATTCGCTCCGCCGCAAAATCGATTTATCTGAATCCGGAGGTGGTGTCGTACAGGCTATACTTCCCGACGGCTAGGAAGATGCCCTCTCTTCCTAGCTTTGTATTAAGTTCGCCAAGGACAATTTTAAGGTCATAGCTAGGTCACTGCTCGTAAGTCTTGTCCAAGAGCTCGTAGAAGCCACTTTTAGTGTCGTGATATTTCTCCTCTGTGTGGGCATATGAGGCTAATATTGGCTACTTTAATCTTAACTTAAGACTTCTTGCTTATGTCTACCTCTAATAAGGAATCTGCATCCAAATAAGCTCTGCTTTTGCCATCGAACACAATCGCCGTAGTAGATGTCGCAATTTTTCATCCTATTTTTGTCCGGCCCATCCCATCGCATTTCTTGGATGGCGGTAACTACCGCTTTGTAGCAGTCCAGCGCCTCTGCTGGTTAGGGACCTAACATTCCACGTGCCGATCCGAAGTTCGTTGTCCTTGTTCCATCTGCGAGGTTTGTCAACAGCAGATCATCCGCCACCATCTCTTTTCCAAACCCTGACTTAGTCTCGGAAACCATTACCGGCCTGAGCTCCAAATATGTCGGAGTAGCCCGGATAAGGTCTCATTTGTTTTACTCCGGGAGGATTTTCCTCTACCGTTGATTCCACCTGGGGAATTCATCCACTGTCCCGTTTGTAGTGCTGCTGCATTAGTCTGGTAGTCAGCACTCGCACTTATAAGTCTGGCTAGTCGAATCCGGAAGGACATCGACCAGTACCCGATGGTTCCAACTTGAAGGTAAAATAAGCACACAATTGATGTGTAGAAACAGTTACAACACTGGGTATCGCCAGGTTGACACCTCTCAGTGCCTAGAAGAAAAATCGCAAATGGAGCACAAGTCTCAAATCGTTCGTCCGTTCACCTCGCTTCTCATTAAACCATTGTCTATCAGCAAAAGATGTTTGTTCGTAAAGCGTTTTCCAATAGAGACTTGACAACTTTGAATTTAATTTGTGAACGCACTCTTTCACTAATCATCAAACTGTCACTGTCAATTTATTCAGTAAACTCGACATTTTCATCATGGTAAAGTACACGAACGAGCAACGTCTGCAAATTATAAAAATTTTCTACCAAAATTCGGAGTCGCTGACTGCAACTTTCAGAGCGTTAACTCCAATTTTCGGTCGTAATTCTCGCCCTAGTAGACAGGCAATAACAAGTATAGTGCAAAAATTTGAGTCTACATATTCGTTGTGTGATGTTGCCGTGTCAGTGAGGCAACGGGTTGGTCGAAGTTTCGAAAATATCGCTGCCGTTCAGTCGGCCGTAGCAAACGATCTAAATCAGTCATTCCACGGCATTCTCAAGAATTGGGCATCGCTCAGACCACATTATGGCGTATTTTGCGTAAGTTTACACCCATACAAGATCAAGCTGACTCAAGAATTGAAGCCGATGGACCATTTGAAGGGACGTACGTTCTCCGATTGGGTTCTGGAGAAGATGCGCTAAGATGATGAATTTCATCTCAAAATCATCTTCAGTGACGAACCTCATTTTTTGCTCAATGGGTGGGTTCGTCAATAAGCAAAATTATTGGTTATTGGTCGGGTGAAAATCCACATGTGCTTCATGAATCACCACTTCATCCACAAAAAATAACTGCTTGGTGCGGTTTGCATGCCGGTGGTCTTATTGGGCCATATTTTTTCGTCGACGATAACGATCGTCACGTTACTGTGAATGGTCAGCGTTATCGCGAAATGATCACCGATTATTTTTGGCCCGAATTGGAAGATATGGACTTGGACTACATGTGGTTTCAACAGGATGATGCCACAAGCCACAAGCCACACAGCACACGCTACAATCGATTTATTGAAGAGTAAGTATAGTGAGCGTGTTATCTCAAGAAATGGGCCAGTCGATTGGCCGCCTCGTTCGTGCGATTTAACGCCGCTTGACTATTTTCTGTGGGGCTACGTTAAGTCATTGGTTTATGCCAACACGCCGACGACGTTGGAAAAGCTCAGAGCTAATATTGAACGCGAAATAGCGGCCGAAATGTGTGGCCGCATCGTTGAAAATTGGGTCCAATGACTCGACCGCTGCAAACGTGCCCGCGGTGGCCATATGAACGAAGTCGAGTTCCATTCATAAATGCGTTTTATTTAAAAAAAAAAAGTTGTCAAGTCCTTATTGGAAAACCCTATACTAGACCCCAGTACGCCTACTAACTATCTAGATTGTTGTTATTTATGGGTCTACTACTTGTATGCCTCAGCTGATCCGATCTTTTATTATTCTGTGAAAGCCGATTGCATTGCATTACAAACAATATTGATAGTCAAATGAATAATTAACAAGAACCACAGTCTCGGATACCAATATCTTTCTTCCACTGAACGTGCCTATAGAGTGATTGACGACAGTTTTTATATGAACTTACCTCTCGTTGCCAGTCTCTGAATTGCTGAACTGAATGTGTAGGTCAAGGAACATATACATATTTGCTTATTTAGTTTTTGAAAGTGTACGAGCATATCGAAGGCGGGATTTAAACCTTTTTCAATTTTCTTGATGGTAACTTTTTACACAATGTCATTACCTGCTATTCTGAAGAAAAAAAAACGGCACATTTTACCGCTGACTTGTTAAAGATTTGTTCGTATTGTCAGCAAATAAAAAAAATAATTCATGTGCACGAACAAAGTATAGGTACTCGTATCGTAATCTGCGACGGAAACTTTTTTTAACCTTCACTTATGCCTCTTAGACCTCGCTGAATGACCCTCTTAAATGTCGTGGAAGTCGACAGCTACTTACGAACTTGACTGTAGAACAGATGTCATCTTATCAGATACTTGTGATCATCACGAAAATGATGCTCGCAGATGCTCCCCTATACTACCCATACACTGGTGGGTACGTACATAATTAATTGCGCAGATTTTATCCGCTCAAATTTGTACAATGAGTTCGCAATCAAAACATCTTTCAGCCGCAACCGTGTTTACCCAACAACTTAAATCCATCACCATGACAAGCTTACAGATAAACCTTTCAAGCAATGCCTCATTGTCGACATTTCAAAGAAATCGTAAGTCATTAAGTCCTCCTAAACAAGAAACCATCATAACAACAAGTTAGAAGAAAATCCACTAAAAACACTCAATACCACCATCAACGTCTTGCGTAAAAACAGATTTCAATTCAAATTAAAGGCAGCCAGCATCATACCGATTCCAATAAGCCCAGCCGTCTAATTCAGCTGGCACTCGCTTCGCTCTCAACTGCCGCTTGAATGAAACTTTTTTGTGTAATTTTGGGAAATTTGATGATTCATGATCCACTTGAGATTCATTGAACAAACGGACCAGAAAAAGAAAAATAAAACCAACACCAACACCAACACCATCAGAAACGAATGCGCCATCTCATTGAACATTTTTGCTGTTGCCTTAACCCATAGATACTCGTACAATACGATATTTAGATACATACGTAGATACAAAAACTCAATACAGAATCACCCACCACGCACAGCAAGCATTCAGAACTCATTACAGGGCAAACTTTTGTTCCACCAATGGAGTCAATTAGTCAGAATTGTATATATTTTATCTGATTTAGACATCCTCCCCCGCCTTAGCAGCCTTTTCTGAAACTCGAAATTTTGGCACTACATTCGCATTCGCATACGCATACCATACCACCGGTACACCGGCGGTGGTCTCTGCGCACACAATAAAAAGAAACACTCACAGTGCTGGAGATAAAATTACGTTTTCTCTACATATCTTGCCGACCGCCACACTGCTGGTCATTCCACCAACAGTAAAGGGATTTCCGCATCCGCTCTACAGGGAAATGACGGAGCGCACTATACCACTAGGTGGTGGATGCTTCGCTGTTGAATTGCTGCTGGATTAATACTGTAGCTAGTGAAACTTTTTGATAAACGTTCAAAGGGTGAGGGTGGCAAATAAAAGTTTGACGTATCATATATGAATGTGAATACAAATACGAATACTATCATATATGTACTCGTATGTACAGCGCTGAATCCTACTGAATCCTGAATGCTCTGCGAAAGGTGGAAAGCTGTTTCTGATGAAAGAGAACAATTAATCTAGAAGGCTGATGTGCCCGAAGAGCAATGGGGTGGAATCGCTGTAGTACAAAACTAATGAACTACACGCTTTTTCAGATCTAGATAGATACGAGTATAATGGCAGCATAATACAATACGAATAGAAGGCGAAAAGTAAATAACAGATGATACTGATTCCTTGGGATCATTTATCTAAACGGGAGAGAAACGCTTCAGCGGATAGGGCCTACAAATGAGTTTTAGCTTTTTCGTCAACAATTAGGGTGTAGTTTAAGGTGGGAAGGGTTGGTTGTCATTTATATCAAAACGATAAAAGCATATGACGAGAGGAGGGAAACTTTCTTCTTTGTTGCAGTCAAAAGTTAAGCCAGAGTTGATTATATGAATCAGCCGTATTTCTTTCGAATTTTCGTGACGCATTTGGGATATTTTCTAACTAAAATAAGGACAGAAGATGCTTGGCATATATATATACTCGTATCTGTGGTATTAAGGTTGTCAGGATGTCATCCCTACACAGCGGTTCATCTTAATGCCGATACTGGATCACCAACACCCAAATTATAATCAATAATCGGCCAACTGTTCAATGTTCAAAGTTTTTGCGATTTGATCATCCTCCAGTTGTTAACAGTGTGACACCCCAATTTTTACATGATAACGTTTTTACGAAAAGTCTCGAGACTGACACGTAGATGGCGACTCTAATAACATATCCATACGATTTGTAGTTAGTGCCAACGTTCGAACGATAGGTGTCAAAATTTGATGATGATGACATTTCGACCAGTTTTGTACAGTTACATATATGGTATAAGGAATTTGATCCGTTGAAAGCAACCATTTGTCGGTGGTTTGCTGAATTCAAAAGCGATCGTATAGATACAAATAACGCTGAACGCTCTGGGCACTCAAATGAGTCTGTTACGCCGAAAAACACGGAAAAAAAATCTACAAAATCACTTTCCTGTATATCTGTAGACCGGACACACCATATTTTGTACGAGTATTTGAGTATGCGAAAGCTCTGTTCGATCTTTTCGAAACACCCGTTAAATCTCTCAGACAATAAATATTGTATTTCAGCTGATGAGTTCAACTCTGCCCAGTAGGCGAAGAATGCTCACCGCCGAATTCTGTTCAGTAATGAGTAAATCTTCAATCTAGATGATTAGCCGACTAGCAGTTTGGACATCAGCACATGGCCTGCTCTACTTGAAATATTCAGTCTTTAAAGCGAACCGTTGTCTGAGCAGTGGGCAATTTTCTTATATGAGTGTATGTGGTGCGTGCTGAGAATGACGATTGGCCAGTGCTGGAATATTTCAAATAATATGAGCTACGATTGAGTAATCTAATTAATTCAATAAAAATACAGAAATAATATTTACTCGCTTGGTATTTCCCGACTTTGATGGGGAACACCCTGTCAGATGGCGGAAAGATCTCAAGCAAACCTCCGTATTCGCACCTCCATTCGCAGCAACCATGAAATACTTGTTCGCATAGACAGCATCCCTGCGGATGCCGCTCCTAACACTACTAACACGGCGGAAATCCTACAACTACTAATTAGCTTAGCTAGCATTAGAAACCGAAACAGTCCACGGTGATTGGAAGTCGAAAATAAATTGTTTGGCTGCCCAAGAAGAGAAACTCGACAGAACGTGTGAACTGGAGAGGTGTATGCTTTCTTTTGGCTGTCGCTTAAGTTAGGTTAAGTTAGCGGGTTGAAGAGGTATCTGGATCCGAGTGTAGATCCATTGTTTCAACCATCCATTTCGTTTGTCGTTTGGTCTCTGAGCGGGTCTAAGCCATCTGAAAGGAGATGTAAGTGAAGCAGCGGATAGTTCTGGAGGTCGTAGGAGTAATAACTTCCTAAAGTTCTTTGCCTTAAATTACTGATGGTGGGGCAGTGAGTGGCACAAGAAGTGGAGGGTATCCTGCCGTGAGTCTATGTCCCCACAGCATCTGCATCTGTAAGGCGCCGCCGGAAGATTATGGCCTCCGAACAAAACAAAAGCGTAGTTTAGCTCTGCTTTTCAAGAAAATCTTACTTGTTCTTGATTTGCTGAGTTCCGGCCATAACTATTTTGAGGTTTCGCTGGTTGGTAGGTTTTTCCACTTATCATTGGCTTTTATTTGCATAGTTCGCCCCACTTGTATTCTCAGAGTGCAGAGTGCAGGTTGCCAGGCCCCTTTCTACAATAGCTAGAATCATTGTCGAGCTAGATCGAGTAGCTCATTGCCTACCAATCCTTTGTGGCCAGGGCCTCGGCATAGCGTAACCTCATGCTAAACGCAAAGAGAAGTAAGCGCCTCACAAGAACCATTTGGTTCCCATCCCATTCCTCTCTGCTTTGGAAAAAACAGGCGAATGGTGTTTCGATGTCCTGATAGGGAATTATGTAGTCCGCATTGGATTAAGTTGACTAAATCTTAAAGTGCTTTTCGCTGTAGATTCTTGCATTTATAAATCTAGGCAGGAGGCCAAGTATGTTTTCCAGTCCCGCCGTTGGCTTCATTCTTACGGCATTAGTCGTGCCTGTACATGCAATCATCTGTACTTTTGTCATTAATCGAAGGTTGCTAGTTTTATTTGTGGATTGCTACCATACTAAGCTGGGGTAGGTTAAGATATGTCTGACGAATATATGTTTCCATAGGATAGTCTTTGGTGTGCGTTCCAGCTTCCAGCTCAGCTTACTATCTAGCACGATACCTAGGTATTCACTGATCGTAGGGAGGTACATGCCGGTGGCCATAAGAACGAGATTATTCGCGCATACAGTGGCTTTCATTCCTTTTCTTTGCCTATGGCTTAATTAAAAATTATAATAATTCTGGATCGATTGAAAGAACAAAATTATGATTCAACCCTCAACCCTCAATCGAACAGGCAGGCTTCCGAGCTAGATCTTCTTGTATCGACTACATCAAAACCTTCTGGATTATCGATTATTATTAAACAATGCATGGGATATAGATCTCGAATATATTTGTTGTTCATCGATTTCGTGAAGGGTTTCAACAATTTAAATCGATGCTATATAGGGAGCCTTGCACAGGAGATTTATTGTGCATCAAAAAACCTGGTTGCTGTTATAAAGGCCAGTTATGATGGCGGTAAAGTTTGAAGTTCGGAGCGAAATGCGACAAGGTTACATTCTTCACTACGCTGACGACATTTACCTGCAAGCAACTTGGCGTCAGAGGCGAATAAAGTAGTGCTCAATATTAATACCGCTAAAGTATAGGCCCTTAGCAGTTCAATTTCTCAGCATACCACCAACGCCAATTAACTAAACATAAACAAACAAGTCTGGCTTTTTCGAAATTTATGAAAGATTGGGTCTGTTATGGCTCATACGGCTAGGTTTAGTGGTTACTAGGTTACATCTAGACAAGATAGGATTTTCCTGATATGAATTAGGCTTAAGCTGAAAGGTGAAAGACAGGCCAAACTATTCATGCTAAGTACTTCCCAATGAAAAAGAAATCGGCTACAGCGATTAAGAAAAAGTTCGATTCGTCTAGTCGCAGGCTTTCTGACAGGTCGCTTACTTTCCTTTAGATAGTTCTATAGTCCGGAGTGGAACTGGGCCTCAACCAACGACCCTTCCCACTCCGCTCGATCGTAAGCTATCATGTCGAGTAAGTAGAGGTCCACTCGCTCTCGCCACCTGAGTCGAAGACTTCTTTTGCGCTTCCTCAGCCATTATAGTCATAGTCATTCTCTTTTTCTTCCGTAAAGTCTGTATTTTTCCTGTCGTTTCTGTACGCAGAGTTCGCAATCACCTTGTCGTCATAGATTGTTGTGACCGGGAGAAACCCAGCACATCAGAGGATGTGTTTTATCATCGCTACTGCTGATACAGTGCTCGTAATACTTCTTGTGATAGTAAGGAGCACTAGATAGGCAGAGGCTCCGACGATCTCTTGTCTGTATAATTCGGACATCTATCAAACTGGAGAAGTGTGCCTTTCGTCGATTGCAACATGATTAGTCTGATTCACGGTTGATTCATATAGAGTCTTCCTTATCCCCTTGTAAGTATTTAGATGCAGGAAATGCATACCAGGCACGGCAAAGTTTTTTCTTTACATCGAACCATCAAGGATGTCCATTTTGAGAATTGCTCGTATTTTTTTTTGCCGAAAATATTGTAGAATCGTTTGGCAATTTGGCGTTTGATGGGGTTACAAATTATCAAAGAGAGTTGTTCACATGCCGAAACGCCAAGGCTTCTTGGCATAGTTAGGTATAGGTCACTACCGGAAGCAACAACGGGCGTCACATGCAGGCTGAACAAAATAGAAATACCAACAAACATCCAAGCATTACAAGCATCCTGGGCGACTATAGCTGTTTCACTGGCACATTACTTTCCTCCTCACCTCCTCACAGTTTCTATATTGAGTCCTGCAAATGTGTTGTGAGTTTTATTTCAGAATAAGGCTAATGTCGGTTACAGTGTTAAGGGACACTGAATCACATTTACCAATAAATCTGGGGTCTTTTCAAATAGGACTACTCAACATCTTGCATCGATATGTTGTTCTTGCCTTAGAAATCTGTTCACAATGAATGATATGAACTGAGATGTGTTTGTTGTTGCCTATCCTTTGAATTCAATCTCAATTTTGCTAACAACAGATTCCTTCCCGCATCGAAAATATTCTATCAAAACCGATGTGAAAGTTCTCAGCTTGTCCCTTTAGTTTTTGAAGACAAGAGCGTCTGTACTCGTAGGTGGCTCTGTGATGTCAAAAATCTAAACCACTTAGGTGTATTTTCTTGATATTTTAAGCTGCTAAACCTTGTGGGACGAAATCAACTTAATTCTCTATCTTTTCGTTAGAAAACCGCCTACCCACCACTACTGCTTACACTCGCCTTTCCCCTGAACAACACACCTCTAAAATCTACCCTGCGGGTGCCAATTACAATACAATAAAAATCTTGAAAATATCCAGAACAAAAAAACAAAAAAAGGAAGAAAACCACCCTTGAAGGAGCTTCTTAAAGATCTTCTGTTTCTTCTTTCACAGTTCATAAACAGAAAGCGCAATAATACGATTGTACACTCACTCCTACATACTCGTATACGTCTACGATTCTGTTTGTGCTTACAATTTACCATTTGCGCAGTATAATACAATCAAACAAAATAAACAAAACAAAATATGATGATTCCGTTTTATTGTTTGGACTAAATCACAGGCAATTCCATTAAAAACAAATAAACAGAATTTATAATATATCCTTCCTCATCCCCTAAGAATAATTTCGCCTTCAACCCCTCTAAACCGCTAGTTTAGAAGAGACTCTCCCATGTGGCAACTTAGCACGGTCGCCTTAAACATGACAATCTACAACCTCTCATGTGTATATTTAGGGCCGTAAATATTTAGTTAAAAACTTTTGGCAAATAAAACCGTTGGATGATAATGGAAATGGAGATGAAACAGATGAAAAAGAACGAGAATAAGAGGGGGCTGAACTGAGCTGAGACTAACAACGACCATCAACTTATAATTTCTTGAAATAATTTTTCGGATATGGTTGCCAATGGCAGTGAGATGAGTGGATGGGATACCAGCATTGGTCCCGTTGTTGAGTGGTTGGATGCTGTGCCGCAGACACTTTGTCAACTTTTGATGAGATTTTGTATTTCCTGTTTTTCGTATTTTACCATTTTTTGGATGGGAAATTTGATTAAAAGTTTCCTCGTCAGAGATGTGGCTTTATGAGGTGGCGCATAATTTTGTAAACACATAATATTTGGTATCAAAATAAGGCTAAGGCTACTGCTTACAGGCATAAATTAAGAGCAAACTCTAGTCGAGGAGAAATGCTTGAAAACACAATTAAAATTGTTGATCTAGGAGATGGGTGAAGGGAAATGAAAGTAGTGTTCTATAATGGAAATCAGATATTTATACCTCTGGGCGGCAGTATCAAACGAAGAAGCCCAGTGGGACACAGAAGTTGGTTTCTCTGTATTATATACATATGTACATTCAAACTCGTATTTGTCTACGCTTTCCATGACTTTTTTGATGCTAATTTAGGAACTTACAGAGTTTGGTGAGAAGTTGGTATGTACTCGTACACACAAATAAATAAACACCCTGTACATTATATACAACCGGAAAAACTTGAAACAAAAAACGGCTTGAAATATGGTCTTTCGAACATACCTATCAGTTCACCTATGTGAAAATATGAGAAACACGAAGAAGGAACTTTTTTCATTAGAATTTTCCATTTTGATTTCGGAACTATTGGCTTCCCACAAATGAGAGTAATACAAGTCATGCAAGCGATAGTAATGGAATTTCATTTTGCAACAGTGTACGATTCCAAGTTTATCCGAGTCCGTATAAGTGGAGTTCAGTGGGACAGTAACCTAAAACTAGTGTTCTGGCATTTGCGTTCACTTCATCCTTAAAATCCAGGTTCGGTCTTCTTTGTCGCCTCAAACCCAGTGGCTGAGATTCACAGATCCTCTTGGCTAGAATAGAAATCGCTTTAATGGTAAAGTACCTGCAGTACCAGTACCCCCATATTAGCGCCGAGTACCTAGGTCAGATACTCATAGGGATAGTGCTCCGTGGTGTCGCCATCACTGTCGCAAGATAATAACATATGTCACTTGTGCTTAGCACATTGACGTGCTAAATTTGCTGTAATGCTCATACGAAATCCAACTGTCAATGGAAGCCCTAACCGAGGATGCAGGCAGTCCTAACGCCAGACCTGAAAATCTATCCTCTGAGGGATGATACATTGTGAATTTGCATCTAAACAAGACTGCGAATTCAACCATTTGATTGCCTTCAGTGAAGGCTTGAATTCGCGAACTACCTTCGAAATTGTTAGATGGTTTAGAGAGGCTTTAAGCGCAACTTGAATCTCGCTAGAAACTACTTCTCCCCTTCACCGATTCTCCATAATGTAGTCACTTCCTATCAGAATTGCGTATATATTCGCTTTTAAGACAAACGCAAGTTTACCTAAAGACCCGACCACTACATTGCTTTACTGGCTGAGATTCCGTCCGAAACCCTTACTCGGCCCAAGGAAAGCTGAATTTTTTTTCCGCAGCACGTATTCTGGTGTCATTGCATCCAATGGCATGTCCATAGGACCAGAGTAAAAAGACAGTCGGATCGGATAATGATCGGACATGATATTCACACGCGAAAGGAGATTGATCAGTGCGTTTAGAGCAAAGCCAGATGTGCTACCGAAAGTCTCCGAAAGCCGTTCTTTAAAGTGTGTTTATGTAAAAGCACCGCTGTGGTATTTTCGTGAAAACTTGTTTCAATTGGTTTTATCAAAGCCGTGTGGATCCAAAGGACCCTTCTTTGTGACAAAGCCTTTATCTAGCCGAGAGCTCCTTTATGAAACCCAAATATTGCAAATTTAGCTTTCTTGGAGAAAAATATAGTGATGCCATAAAGCACTACATGAGACTAACAATTCCACCTTTTCTCAGTTTTAAGAGTTTTGGCTGATAGTCCATTTCTAGTAGATCAATCGTCGTTCACTGCCTACGCTTTAGTGCAGACACATATGCACCTTAGCATTGAAGACAGGATGACGACTCACGAATGCTGCGGCATTAATGTCGATGAGATGTCGAAGAGGCCTACCGACAAAAAGAGATTGCAATATGTCGCCTACCGCATATGAATTCATTTCGGAATCCACGTCCAAAACGTGTATTGACTATCCCACTAACAGTTAGGTTACAGCGATGCTCAGAAACCCGACAAATTTTACATCTTCCGGTGAAACTAAAATCTCTGTCTCAGCCCTCAAAGGTTGTCCACAAGGAGGTGTTCACTCACTGCTCTTGTGGTCACTGGTCATTGATGACCTACTAGTGAAACCTTGAAATGTGGGCTGTCAAGCAATAGGATTTGCCGACGACTTGGTCATAATAGTGAGGGGTAAACACCCTAAGAACGATGCAGACTGCTCTAAAGACAGTAAATGACTTGTGTTTTAGAGAAAATCTCTTAATCAACCCCAGTAAAGCTATATTTGTTCCCTTCAGGCGTAAAAGAAATCTGAGTCTTGACCAGATGTCACTTAATGGTATAGTAATTGTGTACTCCAATGAAGTAAAATATGTTGGAATGGACCTCGATAAAAAAAACTATTGAAAGTCACATATTAGTAATGAAATTACCAAAGCAACAAAAGCCATGTGAGATTGCCGTCGTATGTACGGTAAGACCTATCACCTACTGGGCATATACAATGATGATACGACTCATCATCACCTACTTATCAGTAGTATGGTGGAACAAAATAAAGAGAAATCTGCCATACGGAAGCTGCAGCAGCTACAAAGAATAGCTACAGCTATTCAAGACACCAATCCATCTCTTTTTTAAAAAAAGATGACAAATCGCAGCACGGGCCGGCTCGTATAAACAGGAGAGATTAATCACTCAGATCATTTGGAAATCCCTGAGCTTGACATGATCTGCACGGTAAACGACCGCTTACCTAAGACTCTGTGTTTCGACAGAAGGTTCAATATAGAGAAGCATGGAACTATAAAGACCCCACCTCAAACCTTAAAAGTATGAAGTGGTATACAGATGGATCAAAGATGAATACCGGGGTAGGTGCTGGTATATTTGGCCCAAACATTAGAATTTTGCAACCAATGGGGGCAAAGTCCCAGTGTGTTTCAAGCGGAAATACATGCCATTCAGATGTGTGCAAATCTCATCCTCGCTAAGCTAATGAAGGGTGTCCCCATCCATACGAGTATGCTAACGGACAGTCAAGTAGCCATTAAAGTATTAGGCTCTAATCTCATTAACTCCCAAATCAGTCTTGCACTGCTTCAATACACTACAAGATCTCTCCCATAAGAATAAAGTATAACTTTGGGGGTGCCTGGTCATAATAGATGACGATCTGTCTAAACACGTTTCAATTGATTCTTTCATCGGCTCCTGAGCCGTTCTGTAATATTCCAAATTCAGCGATAATGTCCTAATGTTGGCCAATATGCGTGTGGCAACGCACTTTGGACGTTCATACTGGTCACAAACCGGATCTTCTAAATAACATTGAGAAAGAACTTGCTTCGGAATTTTTTGTCCGATGATGAGATTGTCATACTGGTAACTAACATAATTATTGCATACGTTAGTTAATCTATCTGAAGGCATTTGTTTCTCAACAATCACTCGTGGATTTCTTGAACCACAAATTCTAAAATTCTGACGATTAACAAAGCCATCAAGATGAAAATGAGTCACATCGTTGAAGATGGTTTTATTTGAAAAGTCAGCACCCACTTGTTGTTTTTCCATATTCCATTCAGCGAACTCTCTTCGCTGTGTCTCGTCAGTAGGCTGAAGTTCTTGAGTCAATTTCACTTTGTATGCATGAAGATGCAAATCGACATATCTAATTCTCTGTCAATGGTCTTAGCCTTACTGGCGTACACTTTGTTTTTCAAATAACCCCACAAAAAAAAAATTCCGAAAGGGGTCAAATCTGGGTGGCCAAGTCAATGTCGCCATTTTTTGACAGCAGACGCCCAGGAAATTTTCGTTGCAGAAACTGCATTCTTTGATTTGCAGTATCGCGCACCGTCTTGTTGAAACCAGTAACCGTGTGGACCTTTTTCACACAGACATAATGAACCAACATCCACCGATATCGATTCCCATCGACTGTTTCGCTTTCTCTGAAGAAAAATGGCCCACTGATAGTTTCGGCGCAAATGCGCGCCGGCCAGTCACTTTTTGGTCATGCAATGGTGTTTCATGGATCTCGTGTGGATTTTCCGTTCCCCAAATGCGGTAATTTAGCGTGTGAAATGGGCCTCGTCGCTCGGTCATGAAAATTTACTTCCAAAAATCAGGTTCAGTGTCAACCATTCGAGCGACTGTTTGGCTGTATTCCAAGCCCTGCCAGGAACTAGAACTAGATAGTCCAACAAAACTGTCAGGGTGCTTTTTCGGTAGGGGTTGACTTAGGAGCTCAGATGGTTAGGCAGGGCTGCAGCATTGCCCTGGTTCAGGAGCCCTACACATCTGATGGATGTGTTAGGGGTTTGCCTGCAGAAATGCGGGTCTTTCTTGATACCAGAGGAAATGCTGCGATTATTATAAGGGAAGTAAATTTAGTTTGTGTGCCTGTTTCCTCCAGCGAACGAGGTGTTTGCGTAAGCGTGGAAGGCGCTTTTGGCAGGATTTTTCTTGCCAGCGTCTACTGCAAATACAGTGAGGAAATTGACCCATATATTGAGTATATGGATGGTTTGTTTTCGCTTGCCGGCAGTGAACCCCTCATTATCGGTGTTGACGCCAACGTAACCTCCCCTCTCTGGTTCAGCAAGGAAACCGGACCCGTAACGGGTAACCGGAGCCAGAATCGGGGGAATGTTCTTGGTGAATGGGTCGTTGCCCGCAACGCCCATGTTATCAACGAGCCGAGTGAGGTATATACCTTTGATGCGGTCAACGGTGGCAAGAGTGACATTGATGTTACTCTTGCCAATGAGGCAGGTTTTAGGGCGTATAGCTTTAGGTGGCGTGTTAGTGTAGGGGTGAGTGATCATAACTGGATACAGTTTGAGATCACTCACGAAATTGATGTTAACAATACAGTTTCCGACAGGAGATGGTGTGTGCGAGGCGTTGATTGGAATGTTTATGGTGCGCGTATACTTGCGGAGGTTTCCTCCCTGACACCGCAAGTGTACGGCAGCTTAAGCATAGACCAGCAAATCGCACACATTAATGAGTCCGTATGGCGGGTTAATGACGAACTCTTTGAGAGGAGCCGTAGGGCGAATCAGAAAAGGGTAAGTTGGTGGAACCGCTGTCTGACAGAAAAGCGTAGGGCTGTCAGAAGCCTAAGGAAGCGATTCCAAAGGGCTAGGGCGGCTAACGCTGAGAACCTGGCTCAGATGGGCATTGCCTTTCGGCGAGCGCTCGCTGAGTACAAGCGTCTCATTGTCAGCACAAAGGAGTCTCACTGGAGAAACTTTGCCGCAAATAACAGAGATGATCCCTGGGGCAAACTATACAAGATTTGCCATAGTGCTAAAAAGACTGCTGACATTGAAGGCATACGTGTGGATAATACGGTTTTATCCACATGGAAAGACTGCCTTACTGCATTGCTTGGTCAGTTCTTCCCGAGAGAGGAGCGCTTTGAGGACTCTTCATATGAAGAGCCTCCGATCCCTCCGGAGTTAAGAACTGAAGAAGTCGACTATGGTGTTTCAAGTGTGTTGAGGATGCATGGTCTTTCGTAAAAGACAGAGTCCTCAGAAGCAGCGCCAGTGTGGTTATAGGCATCTTTATTGATTTTAAAGGTGCCTTTGATAACCTGAACTGGCATAAAATAGTAACCAGGTTGCATGAATTGGGCTGTCGGGAAATTGGGCTTTGGGGAAGCTACTTTTCCGACAGAAAAGCGAGTGTTGTAAGTGCACACGACGACGTCTCAATTAATGTTGAGAGAGGTTGCCCCCAGGGGTCCATCTGTGGTCCTTTTATCTGGAACCTGATGATGGATCCACTCTTGCGGCGACTAAATGAGCTCTGTGGGTGCTGCGCCTATGCAGATGACCTGCTCCTCCTCCTTGAAGGCCAGTCTAGGGCCGAAATCGTGGCAAGAGGAGAAAGAGCTCTAGCAGTCGTTGGTGAATGGGGAGAAAGCGTAGGGGTAAGTGTGTCGCAGGATAAGACCGTCTTAATGAAGCTCAAGGGCAAGCTGAACGTAAGACGTCGGGCTCCTAAGATACGCTTGAACGGCTTTAGCATTAGATGTGTGACTGAGGTCACATATCTGGGCATAACGATGGGTGAGTGCATGAACTTCATGCCTCACCTGGTTCGTACTAGACTACGTATGCTGAGTGCCGTAGGCCAGGTAAGGCGCATTTTGCGATCTGACTGGGGTCTCAACAGGCGTTCTGTTCGTATCATATACGATGACCTATTTGTTGCCTGTGCAACATATGGAGCATCGGTATGGTACGACAGAGTTATGACTGTTGATGACCAAAGGCGGATCCTGACTTGTCAAAGAGTCGCCTTGCTTGGCTGTTTACCGGTGTGCCACACTGTCTCCACAGAGGCAATGCAGGTGTTGCTTGGAGTGCTACCTCTGGATCTGGAAGTGATGCGACGTGCTATTGCTTTCAAGATCAGAAAAGGTCTCCCTCTGAATGAGCGCGATTGGGTTTCCCCTGAAGAAGTGGATGGCCTGTCCCTGAGGCAGCGTAAAACCTTGCTACACGCATGTGTTCTATCTAGATGGCAATCTAGATGGGATGCTAGCGAAAACAGCAGGGTTACTTATGGCTTCTTAAGGTGCTAACCATGCGTATCTTTCCTGAACGGAATTTTAACCTCAGCCTGGGCTTTTTGCTGACTGGTCATGGCTCTCTTAATGCATTCTTGCATAAAAGGGGGCTTAGTGAGGTTGCGAGCTGCTCATGTGGAGCTACGTATGAGGACTGGTTTCATGTCCTATGTGAGTGTCCCAATTACGCGGACATAAGGAACTTGCAGGCTATGGGCATCACCTTTAACGGTGAGACCTACGATGTCAGTGGAATTATCACTGATACCGTACGGTTTGAAAGAACCCGTAGTTTTGCAAAAGAAGTATTTAATAGAAGGCGCAGTAGGCAGCTAGCGGGAAGTTTGTAGGAATCTCCTTTTGTTGCAAGGCCGCCAGTCCTGGCCAGTGAGGTGCCCAACTGGAAGTAACCTCACGGTTGCGAAGCTCGACCGGAAGCTATATTCTGGTACCACGGGAGGTCAGGAGCCCCCGGAACTATTGGTTCTGGCCTGACCTAGGAGTTGGCCCCCTTGTGGGAGTATCGTGGTGGCTGTAGGTTTATACCCAAAATAGCGGGGAGAATGGACCGAATGGATCTTGGACATTTCATGGCTTAGCATATGTTGTAGTGTACTACGACCTGTGCTGGGTCATGGGATTGCTATGGAACCAACTGGTTTATTCGATGTGGAGTTGCATTACAACTGGGTGCCATGACCCACAGAATGGCTGAGGTATTAGGTAGGCCTCGACCCTTCACCAAAGGGGAAGTTCGTGCCTTACACACGACTTCGAATCTGGTACTGGTGATATTACTTGTACTACCCGATGGGCGCTTATCAACGCATTGTTTTGATATCTTGTGCGAAGACGCAGCGTAGGCTTAAGCCCTCACGGCAGGTACCTACGTTAAACACAAGAGACATCTGTATTCGAAGCCACAAGGATGGTCTGTCGGGAATATTGTTTGAGCCAATTGCACTTTACATGGATACAAATGTAAATCATCGTTCAAAATGCGTCGTAAAGTGGTTCCACTGACGCTAAAATGCTGATCGCTATGACCATACGACACATGTAGGTTGTCGGAAACACTCTCTCTTACCGCTTCAACCAGTTCATTGTTTTGGGCGTTAATGAATGGCATGTCGACGATCTGCTACTGTCCCATGCTCAACAAAATTCGACACCAGACGACGAATAGTGTTGTAAGACGGTGCTTGTTGGCCACGATAACTTCAACAATATGCACGCTGAATGACTGTTTTCAATGTACAGCGTCACTATTTCGGCGCGTTATTTCGGTGTGAAGCGATTTCATGGTTAAAATTGTACTGAATGAATTGACGTTTCAAAAACATTGCTACTCAAGTCAATCGGGTGATACTCGTAAATGTCAAAGTTATTCAATGTTCACATACCGACATAAAAGATGGAGCACCCTGTAAGATGGAGGATTGGATCATTATTATGAAACATAAAGTTACAGGTAGGATTTGGTCTGCGAAGATTTTTGGATGGAATTAAGAGAATACCTAGAAATGTCCCTAAGGAATGACGAATTTGAGCAGTTTCCAGTAGGATGAACTCATTCTTGCCCTTTGTTTCATCATTATTAGCGTAGCGATCAAATTTTCGAAGATCGTCTGGTGTCAGAGTTGGGAAAAGGACATTCCATGGTTGTGCATTGACTAATCGAAAAATCTTATATATCTAATTCAATTCAGGTATCCAGGGCTCAAAGTTGGTAAAGCGTCACTCAGTTTTCAAAGCCCGATCAGTACAAAAGGAAAGACCACTGCGCTTGAAGATTTTTCATAAACTCGTAGTACTATCGTTTGCGTCCTTAAACTCACGTCTGGACATAAGGATACTGAACATCTCTTGGACATCACTTTTTAATGCTCAAAGTACAATGAATTGGTGCATTCCTTAGAGTAAATGTGTATTTCCTTACAAATTTCCGGTGTTGCATCGCATAAATCTGCCATCCTCAATCCATCCTATTTCTCTCAATTTCACTATTTTCATAGCAAAAAAAGAAAACCTCTCTTTCAGAAATGACACGACCTTCCGCAAATGATAGCAGCTGTCGTCGTTTTACTTTTTAATAGAATTCTCATCCCACGATTCTATTTCTTTTCCATCGAATCCGTGTGAAAACGGGAGGCTGAAAATTGAGAACAAATCTTAATGATATAGACCGCCAAGTCCTGCGATCTCTGCATCCTGTTTTCTTGGTAATGAGAAAAAAAAAGGAAACCCTTATCCATTCGAAAATAAACGCGCGAGCGTTTCCATTCACTCTAAATTCTTTTTGAAATTTCACATCTTTAGATTTCTTTTCATATCACAGCAACGTCATTCATCTTCCATTTGTCTGCGTTACGTGTTTATTTTTTTTTATTTTTTATTTTTTGTTGCTGGAGCCGTAACTGTAGCTGAAGCCTGATCCTGGGCTATAATAGCTTTTCCATTTCTTAGCCCCCTTTTGACTACATGAAATCATAATTTTTAATTGCCTCTCGCATTTATCCCTTGCCACCATGAATGCCGTCATGAATCGTCATTTATATTCTCGTTGGTAGCACCACCAACGCCACCAAAACAACCGACACCATCGTTGCCGCTGCTGGAATTCTTGTTAACATCGAAATGGCTTTTCTCCCACCAACACTGCACGGTGCCATTCACACACATAAAATGCACATTTAATGAGGAGCGGCCTAAGAATGGTGTTCTGGCGCGGGTATGTTTGCTTCAAGGTTATGGTCTTTGCCTCGCATATATTCTCATATTAAAAGACGCGCGCAATACGAGTATAAGGGCCCTTAAAGGGCAAGTGAAAGTGCTTATTGGGGCAACTACATCATCATTTCTCCCATCACCTATCCGTAACACTGACATCAGGCACACATGTACGGGAATCCTTTCAGCGTAATTTAAGCTATGAAAATCCTATAAAATTAGCCAAGCTGGTGAGATATACGAGTTGAGTATAGCCACGTATGGGTGTTCCAGTCGCCGGATCCCACACCATGTTAGTTGTCGCCTCCCAGCTGAGTTCAAGTCATTTTAGCCGTAATCGTAAGCATTACCATAAACAGGGTAGAGCAGTTGAAATATAAGTCGGGGGTTCCAGAGACTATGTACCATAAGGGTGTCATATTACCGACGCTGACATGGGACAATCAAAAAAAAAAAAAAAAAAAAACACAGCCGTCCGACCCAACAACAACTCTACCGACCGGATAATTTAAAAAAAAAAAAAATTATGTCTTCCCGGGACCATAATCGTAAGACGAAAGACGATGTTTAATGGAACATATCCATCCGCTGTGTAGGATGAGATACTCGTATTCTCGTAGCTCATAGGATCAAGTCACCTTCAAGATGAGGGGAGGTTTTGTCGCTTGGATTTATGATCCTTGTGTGCGTAAGCGCATGGATGATAAATTGTTGCATAGCCATAAGCAAATAGAGAGCAGCAGGAGTAGACTGGAGAGCGGTCCGGAAAAAGGGAAATTTTCAAATCGTTTATCAATTGATGTGTCGTTTACAAAAACGAGTATACGAGTATATCTGGATGCGGGGTCGCTCGTAGACCATGGATTTTGAGTGTTTTTATTTTATTTCTTCTTTTTCGGTACTCTATTGGATGAGTAAGATGAGGGGACATGTGGATTTGATAAGGATGAGCCGTTTTCTATTTTAAAGTGTAAGGATCAATAATCTGGTGTTGGTCCATTAGGAAGGCGCCTTTTTTCTACTTCAATTGAAATGTTACGACCTGTCATCTCCATAATGATTAAATTTTCCAGAACTGGTCATATGGTATGGTACGTTCTTACATAATACTGGTTCTAAGAGAGCCGTGAATATTTTGTCGCTCTCAAAAATGCAGGTTCATTCGAATTGCTGTTCTTTAATAACCACTTCTATGGAGCCGGTACACACTCTTTAATCCTTTTTTGTCGATGTAGTCGGTATGGACCTTGATGGAGCGTCCCGCATCCTCTTTACGTCGCCTTGAAATGGCAGCATCTATAGAGACGAATTTTCAAAGACGTTCTTGAAAGAATTGTGCGAAACTCATAAGGCACCACAATTCTAAAGTCTGTTCAGATACTCGTACATGCAGACGACATTAACATAATGGGTAGAACACAACGAGGTGTCGATGGGGCATTTGCGGCTATTGAAGCAGAACTGCTAAAGATGGGTCAATGAAGAAAAAACAAAGTTTGACAGTAAAAAGAGCGACGCAGTATATCGTCGCATAGGACAAAACGTCACAATAGTCAGCTCAAACTTTGAGGTACTAAGAGACTTAATTTTTAGACTGCTCCGCTACCAACTCCGACAACCACACCAGCGTGGAAATCATGCGAAGACTCACTTTTGTTAATCGCTGCTTATTTGAGCATACTTCGCCTTACTCTCTCGACTAACCAAAAAGACATTATACAGGGTGTCTCAGTTAAGGAGGACAATCCGATAACTGGAGATTTCTGATGATCCGGCGAACAAAAAATCATTCCCTGATGTCGGCGACGACGCCAGTAAGCAGTCTATAGTCTTAACTACTGACGGACAGCAGGAAAGTCGCTTACCCCATAAATTCATCGGAAATGATTCGTTTGGTCTGCCGGCAACTTGGAGAGTCATGCTAAATGCAGTTATGCTCAAATGAAACACAACTGTTACAGGTTCGAGTCCTAAAAAATTTTCCTCTTGTCTAGCAAGTTCGTCGGCTATATCTTTTCCTAATGAATTCCGCCTTTCGAATGCGTTCAGAGGGGCTTTACATTCACGAACTACATGCTCGTACATATGTTGAAAGTGGTGGGAGGTTTTTAAATCTAAGGTTGTCGTCCTTCAAAAAGACGCCTGAGCACTATATTCCCTTCCTGGCTCAGATTCTGGCCAAAATCATTCCTGGGCACAGAGATAGTCGCTGTAGTATTTTCGCAACAACAGGAGGTACTCGTATGTGTGGTATCATTGGTTCAGTCAGCACGCAGTCAGTAGAACTCCAGTGTTTTTTTTTTATCGGAAGATGGCGAGAAGCCCATATCTTTCCGAAAACTTCATTGCACTGCCAGATGACCAAAGAAGCCTTCTACATGACAGTTTTAGTCCAAAGAAGTTTGCTATTCACGATGGAACGCAGATACTGCGCTCTTTGATACAAACACTTTGGTGATGTCTTTAGCACTAGATTTGTCAGACAAGCCACCTTTTCGTAAAGAGATAATGCCCGTTTTGAGAGGATTGACGGAAAGCCTATTTGTAGTGCAATTGGTTTGATTCATTGACAAATTTAATTGCGAAATGGATGAGTGAGTTGTGATGCTATCTATTGTAACATCTTCTGTGTATGCTGATAAATCGCAAACTATTCAGGGCTTGGAAACCAATATTCAGCGCCTTATCGAAATGCTGAAAAGCGTAGCCCAAATTTAATGTTAGTTTTAACTTCATCATGGATTGTATATATATCCATATATCCATACGAGATCTCTGGGACCCCTATCGAATGCTTTTTCAAATCGATAATGACGATATACAGATCTTCGAGATGTTTAATAATACTGCACTATCGACTGGCTAGAAGTTTCATATATTTATAGTATCCGACACAAATTATGATACGTACCTACATAAGATGGAGCTACAGTCCAGAGTGGGCCTGGGCCTCAACCAACAAGCGTCTCCAGCCCACTCGATCTCAGCTGAAACTGCCTCCAGTTTCGCACGCTAAGTTGGCTGAGGTCCCCTTCTATTTGGGTGCGTCACCTGAGTGGCGGTCTTCCTCTACTACGCTGTCTCACGGAGGCGGGTTCGAAGACTTTTCGGACGGGAGCATTGGAGTCCATCCGCTCTACATGACCGAGCCACCTCAGTCGTTAGACTTTCACTCTTCTGACTAAGCCGAGATCGCTGTGCAGCCCGTACAGTTCGTCATTGTATCTCCTCTTCCACTCATTGTCTATGTCTATAGGGGGTGGCATTCGCTTCTCACTCGGAGGGTCCAAGTTCGAATCCTGCCCATGGCAAGTCAGTTTTTCATTTGTGAAATTGTAACTTAGACAGAAAAATTCTACGTGTGAAGGCATAACACTAACACGTAGATTTGGCTGTGTTGTAGAGTTTCAAGCACAATAAAAAAATACTGTGAATTATACCTCGAATCACTCTAAGTGAAGATAAAACTCTCCGTCCTATTCGGACTCCCACCCCTGGAGATCAAATATCGAAACCAAACACACCTGAGTTTCAAACCACTACAAAACAATTTTCCTTTCTCCTCCTTCTGCCTTTCCGCCCGCGCCTTGGCAACAGTAAAAGGGTATCTAACCCCTTAGGCGCGCGTGAATTATAAAAAAAAAAAAAAAAAAATGCAACCGGAACGAAAATCACTCGGAAGAGTTTTTCTCTCAAAGCTCTCGGCTGCTTGACAAAGTCCATGCCTCTGCGACATAGAGCAGGACTGTTATTATTAAAGTCTTACATGTCGTCACTTTTGTTGTTTGAGAGAAGGCTTTTCTAGTTAAATTGCCTTCTTAGCCCAAAGAAGCAGCGATTCGCAATAGTTATTCTTTGTTTGATATCAGCGCTGGTGTTGCTGTTTGGATTGATAGCGGTTCCTAGGTAGACAAAGTCCTTAACTACCTCAAAGTTATATCTGACGAAAATAACTTTCTGACCGAGACTGTTGACAGTCCTTTCTTGTTGAAACCATATATTTGGTCTTGCCCTCCTATCTTCCAATTACGGCGTATGTGCGCAATTGAACGGACTTTTGAAAGATTGTGCCTCTTGTGTTGGAGCGTGAGTTTTGCACTATTCTTTCAAGACAGCGCATCGCCTTGTCTAAATCCTTTTTTTGACATCACAGGTCTGAGTGAGTTCATTACCGACCTTGATGGAGCAGCGTGCATTCTCCTTCGTCTACCTGCACAAACGGACGAGTTTGGCAAGGATGCCAAAACTAGACATTCATTCATTCATTCATACATGCATCGGTCATACCTTCCCCCGACCATATTTCACAGAATAGTTGCTGTATGTTCCTTACCAAGTAATCGTCTGCCGCTATGAAGAGCTCGGTAGCTAGGCCGTCTGCTGCACCAGCTTTGTTGGACCTAAGCGTAGATGTTGCTATCTTCACTTCATCCAGGTCGGGTTGACGAAATTGTTGGTCTACTTCGTTCACGTTAAAAGGTTCATTCTGCTTGACAGAAATGCTCAACATAGACTGTCACTCTACTATGTACTATATTCCCTTGTTCGTCTCTACAGTCTTCGGTTCGAGGTTTGTGTTCATGGCATGTATTTTTTACCTTTTGGTAAAACTTCCGAATCTCATTCCTGGAGTAGCATCTCTCAATTTGCTCGACCGCGCGCTTCTCATGCTCCTTCTTTTTTCCTCCTGAGAAGCCGGTGTTCGTCTCTCCTCTTTTGCTCGTAGAACCCATGAGCAGCTCTAGTCCTTCTATACAGCGCCGCTTTGTATGCATCTTGCTTAGCTGCATGTACTTGCCGGTACTCGTCGTCAGACCAGGGGTTTCGTTGCGATGGCCGAGTGAAACCCAGTACACCAGAGGGGCGGGGCATATCTGATGTCTTTTTGGCAATGTTGCCATCTGTCATCGATATTTGATGCTGGTGGCATAGGACCGCTTAAGAGATTAAGGGTATTAAGTGAGACTCGATCGGAAAGGATTTGACAATCTCTTGCGATTGAAGCCATCCGACGTCAAACTGCCTCACAGTATTAGCTTGTCTTTGTGATGTTCGGAATATCCGCTCCCGTACTTTGGCTACAACAAGGTGATGGTCCGAACGTTCGGACATCCATAATACATACTAGAGGAGTGGCTTGCGTTGATCGCAATTTTCTCAATTTGGTTGATTGTTGATTGATCAGGAGTTCTCTAAACCCCTTGTGAATATCGTGATGAACCGAGTCGATTAGCCTGAATCCGTTATCGGAGGTGGTGTCGTGCAAGCTATACCATCGGACAGTATTATCAAAGATGCCCTCTCTTCCTAGCTTTGCATAGGGCACCGCTCGTAAGTCTTTTCCAAGAGCTTGTAGACACTATTTTTGGCGTTATTTTTCTCCTCTTTGCTGCTGTTGGCAAATGTAGCCTCAATACGGATTGATACAAGGCGCTTGATAACATGCTGAAAACTCAAGACTTGTTGCCTAAGTCTGTCTCTAACAACGGATCCGCTTCCAAATAAGCACTGCTTTTGCCGTCGAGAGCCGGCAGCGATCGCAATCTAAATGCTTACAAGCCACGAAAAGGTGTCATTCGCCGAAAGTCTATTATCCTGAAAAGGTTTGGTAGGAGGTGTCGTACAAGTCGTACTTTCAAATGGCAACACTAATGATGTTCCACACAATTTAAATGTCATTCATCGGGGTCTGCTTGTACATTTTATTCAGGTCAGCTGGCACCAAAGCTGCCTTTGGCGTCGTCGTGTTTTTGAGAACTCAGAAATTCTTACCAAGATCAGATCTGGTATCTGGTATATCGCAGTACTTGGACGAAGTTTATATCTACGTTGAAGGTAGTAAATTTACTGGGTTTTCCAAAAGATGATTTCATTTTGAATAGTCCGCTGTCAAATATGGCACAAATCGAACAATACATTGAAATAGTTGAAATTCTCTAAAAATTGTTGAAAATATCGCTGAAACATCGCTGTGAGGCATCCTTCTCTCTTGGTTTCTCTCAGCAATTGTTAAATTAGTTTACAAATTCGAGCTCTTGAGACAAGTAAGTGTTGTGAAGAACCGAAATCCTGCTCGTCGAGTAAGAACAACTGAGATGGTTTCTTCTCAAGCTGGAAGTGTGGTCGAAAAGCCAGGTTTGTCGATTTCTCGTCGACATCAGGAACTGGGTATTTTTTTAGGGTCGTACGGCGTATAAGGCTCAATTGATTGAAGATTTTAAGCTCGCCGACCACCCGCAGGGTCCTAGCTTTGCCCATTGGTTTTTGGAAATGCGTGAAATTGACTAGGAATTTCATTTATTAAAATTGGCCGTCGAAATCGTTTGACTGCTATATCCTCTCATACCTCTTATTGGAAAAGCCTTTATCTGTAATATTGACTCTATCATTGATTCAGTCACGCGAATTCATCCGTCGTATGTCCGTCTTTTGAAGTTCAGTCATTTCTGACAGGACGTTAGTCTGTTGCTATGTTTTCCTGCACAAAACTCCCGCTTATAGGCTTGGCAAACTAAGGACGAGACCAAGAGCCAGTGACAACCAAGAGGTGGCAAAATAAGGACGCTCAAAGAGTAGTCATAGTTATTGCACTCGGTGACATTATTACCAGCTTGAAGCCGATCAATGCCTTCCCTAACCCTACAACAACCGAGGTAAAGCTTCTATTTTGAATAATACAAGGCAAGAAGTCTTTCGTATTTAATTGTTCCACCATCAAGCGAGCATTCTTTGAATTCGTTGGCCTAAGGATTAGCAACTTGTGTTTCTTAATCTCCTTCGGAATTTCCAGAGCATTTTTATGAAGAAAAAAGTGTTAGGTATTTCAGAAACCCAAAACGATGAGGTGCTCCTTCCCAAAAAAAAAAAAAAATCTTTTCTATTAAAATAAGAAAAAAGGCAACGTCACCCAGGGCATCACTTTTGTACACAACCCCCTCGATGGATATTTTCTTTCAGCCTCCCGAATAAGTTTTGATTTCCTTTTTTAAAATTATGTTTGTAGTGCAGAGGTCGACCGTTTCCTTTGCAGAGTCTCAAATCATTGATGTCTGCCTTTGACACGTCTTACAAACATCACTGCTACACTCCAAAGAAAAACACATTCCCAAAGAATTTATTTATCCCTAAAGGGAAAACAAGATCAACCTCAGTAAAGGGCTCCATCATATACGAGTACACAGAGCCTCATGTGTGTAAATAAGGCACCACATCCGCTTTGCTATTACCACCCCAGTTTCAGTTCCAGTTCCACAATCAGATCCAACTCTGGCCACAATCCGGCCCCGATCCCGGTTCCATATTTGAACATTTGTACCGCAAGTGGGTGGAATGAGTGGGGCATCACATCGAGATGACATGTTGGTGGGGATGCTTAGGTGGTGTATTTTGAAGGCACACAATCCCGAGGATGGCTCCACACCACAGCACACAAACTACGTAACACGGCGAATTATTATTATGATAATGTGTCAGGCAATTTTCCAAAGGCTTTTTTCTTTTAGCAATTTTCCCCTTGTTGCCTGTACTCGTATATATAGGTATGTTATGTGTGTGTAAAATACCATACATTATTTTTTTCTTGAATTCTTGCACGCGATTTCTGTTGATTTTTGTAGAAAAAATAATAGACAACCCGTAAGGGAGACCCCAACATCCCACACACTGTAGGGGTAGAAGTATATCAAAAGAATGAGCCCGTGATGAAGAGATTCGAATTTTACAGAGGAAAGAAGTGGGCTGTAGGCGGAAGATTAAAAATTGGAAAATATTTCGTAAAGGATAGCAGGAGATAATGTTTTCCTTTCTTCCATTTTCTTTTGAAGTAGCAGTGGTGTAGGTGGTTTGCATCACATCCTCTTTTGACTTTAGTCGGGGTGCTTTTGTATACCCTTTTTGGTGTACGAGTGTGGCTTGTCAAATGTTTTAACATACTTGCGGCAATTTTTATATAACCAGAGATATGTTACTCGTACACATGTGTTTATACGTATGGTTGCATGCGTGTTCGTGGGGATACATCGGATTATGTCCTGGAGCATAAAGTGTTTCGTAAAAATTACTAATGTCAACATTTTGATTGCTCTGGGCCATGTCTGGATATGGGGAGGTTTTAGTTAGGAGCAGGGTAGAGTTGTGGGTGGAGTTGAGTCCACTGTACCTAGATGTTAGATAGGAAATTCGGGAATCTTAAAACAGTCAGTTAGGACGATATGGTATTAGGTATGGCCTCAAGCGTCAAATTATCTTTTGACGAAAACCAGATTTAAGTTGAGTTGCGCTTTGTTTCACTTCAACAAGTAGTTTCCGTTCGATATCAGATTTTCAGAAGTGGCAAGGAGGATCAAATGGCATATACTCCCTTTTGCCTTGTTGCTATAGTGAAAGGAATAATGTTGTCAACAGATCCTGCGTATTTTTTTTCCATACTTCTGCCACATGGTTCTCTAATTCTTTCGAAATTCTTTAGATTTCGTTAATCATCTTGTTCCATGGTGGCTGAGGATAGTCCGTTCTTTTGCCTCTCGAAAAGTGGGTTCGTTTGTATACATACTATGTAGCGGTTCACGTGACCGAACCACTCGCTTCACATGTCCTTGACGTTGCTTGACCCAAAACCTAATTTTTTTATGTGACAAAATTTTGTCAGAATTTTTCTGACATGCACACATCTACGAGTATATCTACGAGTATTAGAGAAGATCTCTTGTTATTAAGTCAGAAATGTGGGTACCTTAATTTTATAGAACGCTTTATCAGATACCGAATGTAGTTAATGCTTTCCCAATTCTGGTGACAAAGATTCTTGTGCTTTGTTAGCGTCTGTTTCTGTCCTTAGAGACAGGCCCTAGCTCAAACGGTGTAACTTCAACGACACTTCACTTGGCTCTTTATACTCGTAATTCGACAATCCAAGATTGTGAACTTGTATCAGATGTTTGACTTTGATTTGTTCACTTTCTGACTGTACAGAAACGGTTACAATGAAATTGGCTAGGTTTACGATTATTGTAGGTACCGATCGGCGTCACGCGATTTAATCAATTCTGGTGCTAACAGCTATCATGGCAGATTCCCTCGGTCAATAATACTTCTTGAATTTCTAAAGCAGCAAGATGACTTCAAAATATCCGGCCCCATCTGACCAATGTTTTCATAAAATCCCTGGTCCTGCGGTTTTGGTGTTGTGGAGTTCACTGCCTGTCTACATAAAAATGTCAGGGCTGCAGAGGAGCCAAGAACCTTAGATAAGGCTGGATTGAGTTCGAAACCGCAGACCGAAAAAAAGGACAACGATATTCGGTTGTGCATCTGGTATATTTGGACTTTGAATAGGCGACGTGATACCGCACAACTACCTTAGGCAAATATCACTGCCATGTAGGAAATGCGGTGGGATGGGCCAGACAATAGAAGGATGAAAAATATAACAATGCTACAGTGACTGTTACAGCGAGCAAAATCAAAGTCTATTAGGTTAAGGATCTGTTGTAAGCGGAAAACTAAGACACATCAGCAAACGCATTATAAGACTCAGAATCAAGGCTTAATTTGCCAATATCGGGAGGGAATGTAACCATAGTTAACACTCGGTTTCCTCACTTTAATATTCACTAAGGAACACTGCCAAGCAATGGACACCTACGGACAGTGGACAACTACCGTAATGACACTTAGTGTTGAATGAGAATTGTCGCAGCAAACCGTCGAGAAGCTCCGAAGAGAAATCTGTAGAGATTGGGAAAGTAATGCCCCAGACGGTGTTGAGGATATGGAAATACCATTTCTGCAAACCGTTTAACGGCGAGGACGTCCAAACTCCACTATCAGGTGGAACCAAAGATTTCCTTTCGGTCGACCAAAATTAATCAAATACAACAATATCCAAACTTAAACAGGAGATGACTAGATGACTAGACTGTCTAGTTTTGGACTATCAAGATGAGGGAGCAATTCGTAGCGCGATTCATGATACTTCAGTGACTTGTGCATTGTCTTGATAGCAGAGCTCTTTCCTCTTGACCAAATGCTGTGTTTTTTTCTTTTAACCGGTTCAATTCGCCGTTGATTGGTTTTCCCTTCTAAAGGTAATCGATGTTCATTCAAAAAAAAACTTCCATCGTGACCTTGTTGCCGCCAGTATGCCCGGAAAAGTCCACTGTTTCGACTGGTGCTTGGTCTGCGGTGTATTGTGGCTGAATATCGCCAAGCAGTCATTCGAAGTTGTCATACATAGATACATAGTCTATTGAGGAATGGTAGTTACTGATAGATCTGCCAATAGAGATAGCTTTCAGACCATGCTGTCATTTCTGACAGTTCTTTGACGCTTACATTCAGTAGTATTTGACAAACCGTCTGGAATCAACTTCATTCAAATATATTTTGGATATCGCTCTTTAGTATGCGAAGCGTATAGAAGATTGTGGAATCATTTTAGTTCCCCGAGATCTACCAACTGAGCTCGCAAAGCCAACAATGCATTAGCTGCAGAGAAATAAACTGAAGTGTCGCTGTGGGTAAAAATGCGGCGCAATGTTTGGAATTATTAATTCAGCTATGATCGGAGCAGTTTGGCTTAAGTGGAAGATTTTGGGAAAAAATCTCGATCTACTCCCGACTAAGATAAGAAACTGGTTTCTGAGACATGCCCAACAAGACTTAGAGAATTGAGCCTTCAGAAGGCTTGCACTTTTTAACTAGCTTGAATTCGTGAGAGGGTTCGATGCCCATCGTTACAGGCACAGATACTTCGCTTCCTCCATCCGTTATCCACTGCTGCTTTATTTACAACTGGACAGCAATTTGACCTTTAACGAGTTCGATGCGCTGTCTGACACCATACAAAGAATTGTATCTGTGTATCCTCATACTGAAATCGTTATTTACGGGCGATTTCAATGTACACAAACCTGGCTGGCTTCGAAGTTCTGTACAGTGTTGATCCGAAATACGGTGTGTTGAGTTCTATGCTGCGGAAAACAACTTGACCCAGCTGTAAAAGAGCTCCGGCAAATACCAGACGTTGATAGTCATACCGCCAACATTCTGGACTTGTTTTTAACTTCTACACTGTTGGTGTGGGCTCGTCAGACCATTGTGTCTCGTACACCGAATACATAGCTGGAGAAAAGATTCCTAACAGAACCGCATGGCAATACGAGAAAGCGAACTTATCACCTTCTTTACGAATTGTAACTGGTCTTTATGTATCCTCTATAACGATGTGGATGGCGCTGCTGATATGATCACAGACACTATGCTCTTTGGAATGAGATCCTTTATCTCTAATTGGATGAGGAGTATCAAACCAAAAGAGAAGACCCAAACGTAGTATAAATTTTTGGTCGTTCGTCAAAAATATGAGAAATTCTACCTCATCCTCATAACAACGCTCATTTATAATGACATTCTAGCTGTCAGCTCTTTGGATGAGGTAAATCTGATAACTGCACACTTCGGCTGTATAACGGAAACGGTTAAGCTTATTTAATTCCGATACATATAAACATCATCATTCCTCTCCTTCAAACCTTTAGCCGTAACACCCGTCTCTTTATGAATGCTCATCAGTTTACGCTGAAGCCCACTCTCGGACGTTGCATTGCATTGTAACTTGCAAACATTCAAAACCAACGTGCATCAGTACCTCTTTTTCTTTCCTTCCTAACTTTCCTTTCTCCCACGCTATGTGCAATTATTTTAGCGGTACTAAAAACCCTTGAGCGCAATATATAATATATGTATAAAAAAATCGACTCTTCACAATATACGAGTAGTTCATTGGCATCAGAACTACGTACATCTGCGCTTGTAAGACAACCGTGAGTTTTCCTAACGATTGAGACAAATCTAACGTTGTCGCCCTTTAGAAAGCAATGCATCCTACATCCGACTACACTCTTTTGCTGGCTTTGATTCTGGCCGAAACCTATCCAGGGCACAGAGAATGTCAGTGTGAAAGGTTATGAAAACTCTTTTTCAAATTGAAGATCGCTGTGAAAAGTCGCCATGCAACCAAAATAAACCGAACTTGGGTCTGGTAAATGCAGCTAGACATGTTTTCGTGGAAGCTTGCTTCATCAAACAACCGACGCACAGGATATGATTTGTCTTACTATAGTCATGTAGATTCAAAGGGTCCTCCTCGATGACAAGTGGCAAGTGACAAGCCGTGCAAATTAAGAATCCAGAATGACACTCAAATATATAGTATCATTGGTGTCTTACAGAACTAGATAAGTCAGATCGGTCATCTTCTTCGTAAACAGAAAAAGCACAAGTTTGGATTGACTGAAATCCCATTGGTAGTGCAATTGACTGGATTCAACGATAGTATTGTAGCGTTAGTGGACTAGTGAATTGTCCGCCGAGGTCCTGCGATTTGACGACCTGATTACTTGCTATGGGGCTATGTAAAGCCTTTGATGTATTGTATACTGGCAAACGGTCAACTATTCAGTGCTTAGAAGCTAATAAACGAGTCATTATTGGTGCGATATAGCCCGAAATGACCAAACGTGGACCGACCAACAGGATGCGCTTCGTGAAAACGTATCACAATGGATACGGTTCCTGTCGTTATTGTTTCTAAAAACAACCTCTGTCACCAAGTTTAGGTAAGTCGTAACCATCTATCTTTTTCCAATTAACACAAAAAATATCAATGGGATAATCCATAAAAAATTCGCGCGTATGTTAACTGACTAAAAGATTCCATAAATTTCCGAGTTTTGTGTTACAACCCAAATGGAATTGCTATCATTCCAATTTTAGTTTTTTGCCATGTTTTTCGAACTCACATTCTACAACCATTAATCAACAGAAAAATGAGAAAATGAAAAAAACTAACTTTTAACGATAAATTACACTTTGGGCAAATATTTTACAAATTTTAGTCTTTTTTTTTTGGTACTCTGATAATCGAATTCCCAGTAGAGTCAATTTGTACAAGCCGAGGGCGCTTGATGTGCATGGAACTCTGCTCCATTGTTGGAGAACTGTGCTTCGTTCTACTCGTGTGTATCTCCGGTTAAACTCGTTATCAATAACGATTGATGCACCCATGCCTATTGTTTGGATAAATTTACGCCGAATAGTTGTAAATAAAATTTTGTTTATTTTAAACCCCCCATTACCGGCAGAAAAAAGTCACCTCCCAACCTCGTTTTCGTTTCAATCAAATTTGAATAAAATCAATTTGACCTCAGTGGTCGAGCGACGAGCGGCGGGCAGCGGGCAGCGGCCGTCTGTCGATTGTATTGTATCAGTCTTTTGGGGATTTGCAAAATTTTCCATTCATGTCTACTGACTGTGCTACAGCGATTTTCTGCAAATTGTGTCAATGTGTCTCCGGGGTTTTTGGCGGCTTGTTTCTCACTCTCTGTCTCGTTTTTTATTGACCACATCCTGATTTTAATATTCATTCGTATTTTAAATTTTATTAATTTCGATGCGAAGACCACTTTATGATAAATTGATACGTATACACAAGTACAACCGAATAGAACGATACAATTCAGCCTCGATCATCAGCCCAACACTTTGCTGCCACTCGTAGAGATACAATACTTTGCTGATCCAATTGAAAGTTTGATATTTGCAAAAGTCGGGGTTGAAGAAGGAGGAGAAAAAAAAATTAATTGGACAGCAAATCGTATCGAACATGACACAAATTCTACCACCACATTGGCAATTTATTTGCCATCATTAACTCGTTTCAATAAATTTTGTTTATCTGTATTTATTTTTTTTTTTGTGTCATATTCACAGCAAGGCGAGCGGTCTCAACCCTAAACTCTGCTCGGTCGGCATTTTAAATTGTTCGCAACAAATTGTGGCAAATGCGCTGCGAAAAAGTGTAATGAGCTCTAAATTAATTTATCACTGTCAAAAAAGGATGGCGGGCTGTTTTTTTTATTTTTTTTTTTTACCAAAATTTTTAAATGCTAACTAAAACTAATTTGCAATTTGTTTTTTGTGCTTTCTTTCAGATTCATCGGTTGGAAATAGATACATGTGGTAAGTTTTGTTGTGACAGCAATTCCAATTCATTTGTTTGTCTGACGTTTCGGATTCTGATGATTTGTGTTGAGAGTGTAGTTTTGTAGGGCTTTGCGGGTTTTCGGAGGGTAGGGTTGGGTTTTAGTGGGTAAATAAAATAAAATTACAAGTCAGCAACGTTACGGTGTGTTTAGACGGTGGATTGAATTTCGCTACTTCACTTGTCGAAGTGCAACTGAAGTCTTATATAAGCTGGATTTTGGTCTTTTTTATTTAAAAAAAAAAAGGTGTGACTTTGTGGAGCTTCCGCTGTTTAATTTGATATCAGCGGATAGTCTAAATGGGTTGAGCATTTATCATTGTCACAAAGTGTGCACTTGGAGTGCACCTGACTTGTAAGTTATTTGAAACCGCAACACGGGGCTAAGGGAAATGGGCCATTTGTTAGTGCACATACTCGTATATCATTTCATTTTCATTGATAAATTCTTTTGTGAAGACAATGCCATGCCACATGTACTCATATTTGAATACAATGTTATGAAACTGGGCCTCAAACAATACTATAGCTCTTTTCATGTTGCTCGGTTTTGCGCTATCCGCCTCCAAGTGTGCACACCCAGGAGGATGAAGTCTATTTTCATTTTAAAGTGCTACCTATGGCATTTCGGTGGTGTTTATTGGCTCAACAAGTCCTGGCTATTGAAGCCGATGAATACTAGCCTTCCTGACAAGATCAATATCGCTGTAAAACTAACTCACACAGTTTGTCGTTATATATTCTGTTGGAAATCACTAGAAAACTTATCTCTCGAAACAACCAAGGCTATTCCCATTTGATTAAGATAAAGTCTTTATGATTATGAAATGCTTTCATCGTTTTACTTTTCAGTAGAATTCCTAGCCCTTAGAAACAGCGATTGGCAAGAGTGATTTTTCGATTAATACCTACAGTTGTGTCGTTGTTTGAATTTATTGTTTTATCTATTTATTATTGTACACCTCAAAGTTGGTGTTTCCCGTTGTCACCCATCTCATCTCAGTTCATCATATGCAACTTTAAAATCAATGAAATGAGTATTGATTTAAAGTTGGTACAGGGCTTCAGGCGTTCACTTAATATGGTAGATGGGATCTTGTACGCGGTGTACAAGAGGAGGAGACTGATTCCTCTAGATTTGAGGATCGAGTAAAGGATGCTGCTATTCCATCCACCAAGCATATCGTAATTTTCAAATGATTTGGGTACGCGTTTCTTACGAAATCAATCCTCGCTGCTTTACATTATTCGGCAGGAAGTCCGTCTGCTTCTGCTGTTTTGTAGACCTTTTAAATATTATTTAGATATTCCTGTCCTGGGCTACAGTCGATCATCATCCACATTGTATGGTTTATTCTGCCTGGCAGAAATTTTCAGCACCTATTACGTTTGCGTTCTTATGTCTGTGTGCTTATGTTGGGTATTTGTATTTCTAGAAGTTATTTTCACAACTTCTGGACGTTATTTCTGCAAAAGCACCTACCCATGGCCTTAATCGAGCGCTTCACAATTTTTTTTTCTTTTGTTTCGAAACCCATTTTCCTCCCGTCTCCTTTGCTCATAGAGTTGCAGCGCCAAATTGTTCGCCTCTTGTTTGGCTGCCTGCGCTTGCCCGCACTCGTTGTGGTGATTGCATAAAAACTAGCAAATCAATCTTCGGTGCCTCATGCGAGTTCGACGTCAAATTTGTTCATAGTACTTCTTCGGTGTTCCGGTGTCAGAGATTTTTGTATTCACACCTTGGCAAGGTAATGGTCTGGGCCGATGCTGGCTCCTTTAAAGAGTACGAATATTCTAGAGCTGCGTCGATCGTAATGGTTGACGGGTTTTAGATCAGGAGACAGCCAAATCATTTTGTGGATGTTAAGGTGAGGGAAACGATTACAAGCTTTGATAAAATTTCGTTTTGCCGAGAAGGTGATTAGTTTGAGTCAATTTTCGGAGCTGGTGTCGTTTAAGGATATGTTTTCCTATTACGCCGTTAAATATGTTGATCTTCTCCTCTCCTCCAAGGACCTAAGATATATTGCTCATACGACTACGCATATCACGCTTATGTTGGCGAATTTAGCCTTCATGCGGGATGTAATCAGGCGTTCTCCCAAATATCTGAAGTTCGAATGTCTCCTTCGACGGCAGTGATATTTTATATATACTCGTATTGTACGAGTATATTGTATTTAGAATATTTAGGTCCGAATATTCCCAGTACATAACCGGAAGCCTTTGTTCGTTTTGCATCTGTCCCTATCCAATGCATACCTATACTCGTATCGAGTTTTAGGTGATCGGGCAGTCAACCTGGCAACCTGGTTTTTGAAAAAGTGGTGCCTATTGTCCACTGTGGGGGTTTGAACCATGCCATTAGTTCGATTGAAACTAGTCCATCAGCATATAGTATTTATTTCGAAGCCTGGCTACATGCCGAAAAATTGATTTGAGCTGCGAGTTGAAGTAATTCTTGGGCGTTCCTTTGGTGAAGCACGTCTGTATTGTGCTTTGCCTGGACATGCTATGCATCGAAGTGCACCCATTTGTGGAACATTTTTGGTGGCTATCTTCAGCGACTATTAGATTGATGACTCGGCTATTGAAAATTAAGCAGTAACGTAGGAAGACCTGCACTTTCTATGCCTATGGAACTGGCAACAAGCGACACCCCAGAACCGTACTCTGTTCACAGAGATGTACTCGTAGATGCTTCCCTTAATCTCTGGTACTAAAATTTGCAAAGTAAATGGTTTATGTGTGGAAGGTATCTCTGAGCACTCTACAACAGTTGGGCGCTTATAGATTGTCAGTATACCTTTCCACTTGAATGTAAGGTGAAAGTTCGATATCTGACGTCATTTTGGAATGTATTCGAAACCACTGCGGCCTGGATTGTTAGTGCTAGCTGATATTTGACTGAATAAATCTGCTTTTGGTTCAGTCCATGTTCCCGCAACATATAGTAGGGCTTAAAAGGTTTAATGACAGCTTTGTTGGAAGTATGTGTAATCAGTGATTTTGATCTTGAATTCTGTGGTAGCATAGTCTCTTGACTACTCTGCGGAGATAATGTAGGCGAAAACTTTACTGGATACTCCAACATAATAGATGGCGTACTATTCAAACAGTTGGTATTGGATGTCCATTATTGCCGGCAGTATACTCACTCGTATGCTTCGATTTGCCACTACAACAATTTTTGCGTATTCTCTTTTAATATCAGCAAAAGCACCAGTGAATGCCCTCTGATTTGTTTCCACAATGCCAATGTAATCAGTTTTGATATATTTTCAATATATTAAAATACAGCTTGTGGAATTCCTTTTTTGTGTAAGGACTCGGTGATTTCGTAACCTGCCTTCATGATGTTACCCATTGTCATCCTGTGCAGATGAAGTTTGGCGATGTCGTCAATGATCTTCTGTACTTGATAGTGGCATCAGAGGCAATGTCGTGAGGTTTTAATAGACTTGATCATAAAAGGCACATACTACCGTACATTACATACTTGTAGTTCCTCGTTTCTTCGGAAAATCTGCAGTCGGACCACGGCAACAGGGTAGGTGTGGCTCGAGTGGAAGGAATACTACTGCTATCGATATGAGTCGACCGGAATGATCAGTTACAATAGATTGACTGAGATTTTATGAGAAAAACCGGATGTCTAGCTAAAATGACATTTCGCATCAGGCATTTCAAATTCAGATAAGTGTGAGGGTGTTTTGTGTTTCTTTCAGTCATTTCGGGAATTTATGCTGGCAAAGGGACCTCTTCCCTAACTTGGCATTCGAATTACCAAGGTTGTCGTGTTTAGTATAATTGGGTGAGCAGTTCGTAAAAGCAATGTTTGGCAATATCAACCTCTTCCGTAAGCGTACAGGCCTAGACACGGATGTTAACATCCGGTCTGACCGTTGATATCCTCGTAATATAATGAAAAGGCTCTGAAATAATTTACTAGGCGAACTATTCATTTCTAGAGAAATCGAATGCGTGAACAATGTCAAACTACAACACAGTTACATCAAACAAGCTTTTCACAACAGGTAAAGAGGTCCTGTCATTTTTGGGAAGTGTAACTAATGGTTACACTGTGTAACCTCACATACATCTCAGCCACAATTCTATGGATGGTGTAGGCAATGTGGTACCATTCTGCCCAAATCTTTGTCTAGCAGGTCAAATTCACTCGAACTCTCTTGTTAGAATCAAATAACTGAGTCCACGGGCGCCAAAATTGGTAAAAATAGACCTAAGACAGTTTAGGACACGTAGAGAGAAGGTTATACTGAAAGTATTTACAGCTGCTCTAGAATACCCATGACTTTTACCGATTATTCAAAGCATTCACTAGATACTCGATCACACCTCCTGATATGAGGTTCCTATTCTTTCTAACGGACAACAACTTTCTTCTCTAAGATCATCTAGCAAATGCGATAAGTGGATGATTATAAAATTATCGACTGATCCTACCCTGCGAGTTCTCAGTTTCCTCGTTTCCTCGATTCAGCTCGATGTGCAATCGTTGCGAGTTCTTTTGAAGGATTTGATTCATCTAACCATCAGATCAGGATTTAGTCTAGTGATCCTGGACACTTCATTTTCGAATGAGAACAAATAATTTCTGTTACTGACAGTGAACAATAGTTAGCAATCATATCAATATTGTTCGTGTTGATTACAGTCTCTAGCTACATCATCTGTGGCAATCCACGATATTATTCTACTTTTTCGTGTTTTTGTTCAATAGTAACGCACTAACCTCTTCCTTAAATCCCGTTTATTGTTAATATTTTGTTCTTCATTAATAATAATGGAGGCAATAATGTCAAATGTCTTTCACATCACGAACCAAACAATTAATAACCGCTCAAACACCATCAAGAGAAACTCCCTCCCGCCCCCATTAACGTCAACCTAATCCTTCCGAGAATCCATTATTCAAAATTGTCATTCATTATTACACACGCAGGGCATTCAAGTACGAGTCTGTCTTGCTTTAGTATCAAGACTACGAGTACTCGCCATCCCGGATTAGCATTTGTAAAAACAATTCCGCGGTTAATGGCCTTACTCTGGGATACTCGTATACTCATAGTCTCTCCTCGGTCAACAATGTCACTTACCTTCCATCTCGCACAAGTGTCATTCATAAATCCATAAACATCCATCAAACTTCTGATACTTGTCCAAAGCTTCCACTAAATTGCGTTCGAATATCTGAAAGATTAATGGAATCAACCGTTATTTTGGGTAAATGACAATCATCCCGAGGCGCTACACAGACACCACCAACGAACTATGACCAGAAGAAGAGGTCTCCCCCGACCGTCACACCATCAAGAAGTCATAAAAATTAATCAACAGGTGACTATTGACTGGCTGAATCACTATTCATTATTCGCCACTCACTTGTGTGTTTCACGCTTGTGAATGAAATGTAGTGTCACATAATGAACTCATTATCGAGGAGTCTTGAGAGTTGGTTTCTAGTGGTGGAGCAGTAGGAGCACAGATAAATAGATAGCTGGAAGAGTAACACCAAAAGTAGGACACCTTTACGCATATATAATACACATACTCATGCCAACTAAGTCACTGATCATATTCGTAGCCAGTGGATGATGTATTGTGCCAACACTGGGGGTGGAGGTGTGTTAAATGCTCCGTAACGAATAAACGAATAAGGAGAAAATCGGCTTACAACAGATACGAATACTTTGGAGTAATTAGAGTGGGTGTGTGGGTTAAGACCAGGACTTTACTACTCGCACATCCACGTACATTCTCTTTGAACAAGGTGATGGAAGGTTATCACCAAAACCGAAACCAAGACTCCCACATGGCAGACACCTCTTTTAATCAAGTATAGGAGGAAGATATTAAAAAGAGGTTACCATGAATATGTGTATGTACGCGCCTCTGAGAGAAAATACCTCTATTGACACAGGTGGATATAGTGACTGATTGGAAATGTATTGTGCTTGAGATATTTCTAAAAATATCCTCAGGTGAAATTAATGTTCGGTACTTAAGCATACGAGTGCGCCAGCAAATTAAGGTGCCTGATTGGTTCTGTGGAATTAATTGCGTGTGCAATGGACCTTGTCAGTGAATGGGGATCTCATCGTACAATAAATTGTTATGAGCCCATGTACGGATACGAGCCTTGAATAAATTATGATTTGCGATTTAATTATGGGTACTCAACCACAGATGGCAGCACGTAGAAGGTGTAGATTTCCGAAATAAACTTTGTGGATGAAGTTACTTAGAGATTTTGTGACTGAATTTGGAACGTGACTGAAGGGTTATTTTTGCATGGAATGACGTCGAGGTATTCATAAGCCCATATCCCATGAAGTAGGGACATGATGCTGTATTTGCTTAAAGTCAGTCAGTTATCCATCTAATTGCTTATTTGGTGATTTGGTCTGTTGCCTGTTCTTTTGTTTACCCAAATTAAAGGACCATCATTAAATGTATGTCAATTTCCAACACGTTTACATGACAATAGCTCCAAAACAAGTGAATTGGTTTATGTATGATAGTTGTATTAGCACACACGATACCAGTGACCTTTTATATGGCTCTTTTTGTCTCTATGCAGGCAATACTACCACTCATTGGTTTACTAGACTTACCACAGATGGTTACGTACGACTTCAGTACCGTAGAACGCTAATCTACGGGAATGAAACATTTTGGGAAACAATAAACAACATTTGAGCTACGCCGAGGACGTTTACTCTCTCTCATGAGCAACCAAAGTAAAGGGTTTTTCAATAGGGACATAACAATGCTGTATAGGGTTTTCCAATAAGGACTTGACAAATTTTTTTTTAAATAAAATCGAAACCAATTGAGATATTTCAAAAACTTTATTATCGGCTTGAAGTACAATCAAAAGATTTATGAATAGAACTCGACTTCGTTCATATGGCCACCGCGGGCACGTTTGTAGCGGTCGATTCGTTGGACCCAATTTTCAACGACTCGGCCACACATATCGGCCGAAACGGCCGCTATTTCGCGTTCAATGCTGGCTCTGAACTCTTCCAACGTCGTCGGCGTGTTGGCATAAACGAATGACTTAACATAGCCCCACAGAAAATAGTCAAGCGGTGTTAAATCGCACGAAAGAGGCGGCCAATCGTCTGGCCCATTTCTTAAGATAACACGCTCACCATACTTAGTCTTCAATAAATCGATTGTAGCGTGTGCTGTGTGGCTTGTGGCATCATCCTGTTGAAACCACATGTCGTCCAAGTCTATATCTTCCAATTCGATCCAAAAATAATCATTGATCATGGCGCAATAACGCTGACCATTCACGGTAACGTGACGATCGTTATCGTCGACGAAAAAATATGGTACAATAACGCCGCCGGCATGCAAACCGCACCAAACAGTTATTTTTTGTGGATGGAGTGGTGATTCATGAAGCACATGTGGATTTTCACCCGACCAATAACGCATATTTTGCTTATTGACGAATCCATTGAGCCAAAAATGAGGTTCGTCACTGAATATGATTTTGCGATGAAATTCATCATTTTGGCGCATCTTCTCCAGAACCCAATCGGAGAACGTACGTCGCTTCAAATGGTCCATCGGCTTCAATTCTTGATTCAGCTTGATCTTGTATGGGTGTAAACCAAGATCCTTATGCAAAATACGCCATAATGTGGTCTGAGCGATGCCCAATTCTTGAGAACGCCGTGGAATTTGACTGATTTGGATCGTTTGCTACGGACGCCTGAACGGCAGCGATATTTTCGACACTTCGACCAACCCGTTGTCTCACTGACTCGGCAACATCACACAACGAATATGTAGACTCAAATTTTTGCACTAAACTTGTTATTGCCCGTCTACTAGGACGAGAATTACGACCGAAAATTGGAGTTAACGCTCTTAAAGTTGCAGTCACCGACACCGAGCAGACGTTGCTCGTTCGTGTACTTTACTATGAAAATGAAAATTAAATTCAAAGTTGTCAAGTCCCTATTGGAAAACCCTTTATTTTAGTTTTTTTATGATCTGTCAATGTCAATACCGAAATTCTGAGTCGGTGGTTGCAACGTTAAGAGCGCTTATTCCAATTTTCGGTTGTAATAATCGTACCAACAGATAGGCTGTGCGTGCTATAGTGGATAAATTCGAGTCAACGTATTCACTATTGAATGTTCCTGTGCCAGTGAGACAACGCGCCGGTCGAAGTACCGAAAATCACACACTCACTCACTCACAGCCGTAAGTGCTTCAGTTCAAAATGAGCCAAATTAGCCAATTCCACACAGTTCACAGGAATTGGGAATTTCGCAGTCCGCATTGTGGCGAATTTTGCGCAAAAATCTTAGCCTATAGTACATCCTTACTAGACCAAATTAACGCAAGAACTGAAGTCTCTTGATCATGTGAAGCGCTGAAAGTTCTCCGAGTGGGCTCGGAAAAAGTTTGAAGATAATCCAGAATTTCATCGAAAAGTTATCTACAGCGATTAAGCTTATTTTTGGATGACGGATGACCACTACAACCCCACATGTACTTCAAAAGACTAAAATGCATCCACGTAGAGTGACCGTGTGGTCTGGATTTCATGCGGGGTTGTGATTGGACCATATTTGTTCGTCGATGAAAATGGTCGCTATGTCGCGGTCAATGGAGTTCGCTGTCGTGCCATGTTGGAAGACTATTTTTAGCCAGAATTGGATAGACTTGACATCAGTGATATGTGATTACAACAAGATGGTGCTACATGCTACATACATAGCTGGTCAAACAATTGATCTGTTTTATTAACGGGGAAGTTCGGCAATCGTGTAATCTCGAGAAATGGTCACGTCGATTGGCCACATCCCTCATGCGATCTAAAGCCGTTGGATTTATTTTTATGGACTTGCAATAAGTATGTTTGTAGTTGGTTTATGTCAACAAGCCAACGACGTTAGAAGAGCTCAGGAACAAAGCGAACGTTCTAGTCGATATGTGTGGAAGAGTGGTGAAAAATCGATCGATGCAAACGTACTTGCGGTGGTCATATGAAGAAGATCGAATTTCATACTTAAACTTAAAATATGTGAAGGGTTTCAATAGGGACTTGACAACTTTGAATTTAATTTTTGAACACATTCTTTCACTAATCATCAAACTGTCACTGTCAATTTATTCAGTAAACTCAACATTTTCATCATGGTAAAGTACGTGAACGAGCAACGTCTGCAAATTATAAAAATTTTCTACCGAAATTCGGAGTCATAGATAACAGATCTGCACAACTTCAGTTCGCAAAAAGATAAACAAACAAATCAAATCAAGCCGTAAGCAATAAATTTGTGTGCCCACCCTTATTTATTTTTGGTGCTAATCGGAGCTTAATAAGTAATGTGTTAAATCTGGCAGCTTCTGAATATAAAGTTGAAGATCTGAATTATAAATTTGTTAATTTAAGTTATAGCAACACCAATGTATACGTAGAATGTGCAAATGTTCACAAACTGATAATTAATATAAATTCGTGGAACAGGTGTTGGAGCTTTCCTTTTCCCTGCTAAAGAAACTAAACGGGCATCCATCTTACTGAAGGGTGTTGATGGTGATACATCCGTGGAAGAGTTAATCCAGGTTGAGTCTAAGGCTATTTGTGGCTTAGTACTTATGCTTAGTTCAATGGGTATATGTGCCACAGCATACGCAGATGACGTGGTCATAATAGTGCAGGGAAAATACTTAAACATTTTAAGCGAGATTATGGAGGTTGCCCTGATGACGACCAGCACTTGGGCAAAAAGCTGTGGTCTCAATGCCAACCCTTCCAAAACGGAACTGGTTCTTTTTACCAGAAGGTACAGATATTCAAACAATTCAAGCTCTGAATTGCTGAAAAAATCAAACATTAGAAACAAAATTAGCGGCGGTTTAAAGAACAGCTTCAATAGCTATTACAGCTGCGCTCCGTACAACCCTTACGGCATCATTGGACACTTTTCTGCACCTAACACCGCTTGATTTACATATCAAAAAACTTGCTGGCAACAGTGCAGTCTCCCTCGTGAGATAACTTTTCATCGAAAATCATCATGAGCGACGAAGCTCAATTCCATCTCTGTGGATATGTGAATAAACACCTAAATCCGCGATGAGCCATTACACCCGCTCAAAATTACTGCATAATGTGATCTTTACGCTGGAGGCGTCATCGGGCCTTAGTTTTTCGAAAACACCACGGGCGAAACGACTACTGTGGACGGCGAGCGCTACAGAGTCATGCTCAACGACTTTCTCCTTCCTCAATTGGATAAATTGAGACTGGAGAACATGTGGTTCCAAAAGAATGAAGCAACGTAGAAAACAGCACGGGCCGCAACCGAAATTAAGAGGGCTACATTTCCGGGTCGCCTAATTTCTTGTTTTGGCGATTTGCACTGACCGGCAAGAATTCCTCCTCCTGATTGAACCGTTCTAGACTTCTTTTTGTGGGGTGTTTTGAAATCACGACTCTATGTCAACAAGCCTCAAACTCTTGAAGCCCTCAAAGAGAATAACCATCAAGAATTAAAGGACCTATCGCCGCAAGTTCTGGCAAAAGTGATGGAGTAATGCTACAAATCTGGCCCGAATGGTCATCAAATCTGGCGCCGGCCATTTAGCCGATATCGTTTTCTAGACTTATTGGAATTATTTCTGACGGGAAAAGAACGCATTTTTGAAAAAAGTGTTTCATGCAAAATAATTGTAATTTCTCACGTAGATTACGAATCTGTCAAAAAATATATTTGTTCCCATTAAAAAATCAAAAGAGACCTTCGTTTGACCTTTAAAATGGGGCTCAAGGTCAAACTCGTGGTCACCATCTTATGTCCCCTTCAGAACCTTGTGACTTTTGTCTGAAACATTTTTCGCCATATCGCGTATTTTTCGAGTAATTTGGATGTCTCAAATTAAAAAACTCACCCAGTATATATGCGGAGATGGAGATTAGCAAAAAAATGCAATAATCAGGGGAAATGAACAGATTCTGGTATCTTCTACGAAGACCCAGAACTAAGAGTGTCTATAAGATTACCGCACGCAAGCAGTCGCTTCCAATCAGAGGTTCTGGCTGTCCTCAGGGCGGCTAGCTAATGCATATGAGAACGGTATCCGATAGACTCAAATTTTAAGATACGGATATTTGCAGATTCTGCGGTGATCTGCAAGCTGTTGAGGACATACCACACATACTGTGTGAATGCAAGGCAATATCGGGTAGTCGAAGAAAATTTTTAGGGAAATACTTTTTCGAAAACCTAAAGGAAATAGACGGTACAATCTTCAAAGGCCTTCTTGGTTTTTGCGAAGAAATTTAATGTTTCAGCAGGGAGATTGATTAGGCTTTTGCCCTTTAAATACAAATTCAACTCGTTCCATAGGCATCGCGATGGTCCCATTTTGATGCCTAGTGTTTGTGTGAAAGCATGTCCATCACACCCCTGTCTTAACCTAACCTCATAATTTGTTCAAATGTTTAAGAATTGTAGAAAAGCAATAAACAAATTTGAAAAGACTACTGGGTGACGATGAGGGAAATAACTGAAATAAAACAACAACAGTGTGATATATAAAATTGATTCTGGCTTCATCTTGAAGCTACGTTCATGCCATTATGTGTGGAGTAGCACATCATTGAAATGGCCGTCTCAGCTTCGGTGCTACTGGTTCAAAATGACTTGACTCTGTCCAATATGTGCGGCGTTATTCCGACAATAGAGTGTCAAATTTTAACCTCGAGCTCATCCAAAGTGGTCGGCTTGTTGGCGTAGACTAAGGACTTGACGTAGCGCCAGAGAAAATAATCAAGCGGTGTCATATTGCATGATCGCGGCAGTCAATTGGTGAACGCTCGCCGAGAGATGACCCAGTCGCTAAATTTCGCCTTCACACTTCGAGCGTTGCGTCTTGTTGAAACCACAGCTCGATATATCGATGTTCTCCAGCTTTGACCACAAAAAGTCGGTTAACATCGCTCTATACCTGAGGCCATTAACGGTAACGGTGTCTCCTTCCTCGTTTCGAAAGAAATATGGTCCGATAATGCCGTCATGCCATAAATCGCACCAAAAATTCAATCTTTGTGGATGCATTGGTGCTTTTCCGAACACTTGTGGATTGTGTTCGTTTTAGTAATGGCAATTTTGCTTATTGACATAGTCGCTGGACCAAATCCAACCGCAAAATAAGCCGGGTTGACTCTCTGGCGATCCCCATTCAGCCGGAATTTCGATAATATTTTTTAATAATTTCCGCACAAGTGTCATCGTCAAGTGTAAAACGATGCATGATGAAATGGCAAACCTTACTGACAGATAGATGTCATTGATAACTTTGACAGCTGCTGAAACATAAGGTAAGGAAATGTATTTATTATGTTTAAGGTGTAGAGTTTGAAGTGTTTTCTGTGATTGGAGCATTGTTTGGAGATCTTGTGATCGTTTCCAAAAGCAGTTTGCTTACATCCATTCGAAAGCGCAAATTTTCTAAAATGAACATGTTTTGCATTTGTGGTTGCAAACTCATTAAACAGTCAAAGTTATCATCTTTTATTAAAGTCTGATCTTCCTTCATAAGTGCAAGTTTGCCTCCTCTTTCAATTTGAAGAAAATCTGCTTCAATACAAGAACGATTTATTTTAGAATTAATTTTTTTTTTTCAGAAGAAGTTCTTTTCAGTAGTGGTACTCAAAGCGGTATCAGATTTTTGAGAATCTTCTTGAAATTCTTGTAGCTGTATTTCATTGTTCGAATTACTTGCGTCGTCATTTAGTATAAGGTTATCACCCTACCGGAAGATGGTATAATTTTTGCAAATGGCGCCGTACGTCAATTATATTTGACGTTTGTGAAGTAGAACTAAACCCCGCACGAACGTAGAATAATTTTGTCGATGTTTTTGACAATTAATCGGTCGATGATGATATTAGCGCAGCGTGAATTTCGACGTCGATTTCCTAATCGTGTCGCTCCAATTGGGCAAACATTCCGGCGCTTAGCTACTCGACTCGAACATAGTGAACCCACAGGAGACCATGCACTGTGTGGCCGCCACCGGACTGGTCGTTCGATCGAGAATATCGCGGCTGTGGCTGCCGATGTCACTGAGAACGGACAAACATCAACCAGACGACGGGCCGCGCAATTGGGCATCACCAAACGGGGGCCATACAGCGAATTTTAGTGAATAATTTACACATGTTCCTGTACAAAGTGAAAACAGTGCATCAATTAATGCCTTCTGACCGTCAGTAGCGTGTGAATTACTGTCAAGCCATCCTCAATCTCAACAACGAAGAGGACGATTTTGTGTCGGAAATCATCATGAGCGACGAGACGCATTTCCACTTAAGCTGTTACGCCAATAAGCAAAATCCTCGTTTCTTGGGCACTGAAAATCCACGAAGAGCCATTACATCCACTCAAAGCTACTGTGTGGCCGTATTTTTTCGAGGACGCGATCGGCAATACGGTCACTGTCACTGGCGAACGCTACAGGGCCATGATAAATGACTTCTTACTGCCGGAATTGGATGACCGGGGCTTGGCGAACATGTGGTTTCAACAAGACGGTGCAACCGCACACACAGCACGAGCCACAATTGATACTGTGAGGGAAGCCAGCAAGATCGCCCGATTTAACCATCGCAAACATCTTTCTTTGGGGCTACTTGAAGTCGTGGGTTTATGCCAACAAGCTTCAGACAATCGCAGCCCGCAGCCAGGAAAATGCAAGAAAACGGGCACATACTGGCGGGCGGCAGCCACTTAGCGGATATCATTTTTTCCAGTTAACAGAAACAATTGCAAAGGTCCAAATAAAGATTTCCATCACTCAAAATCATTTTTTTTTATTTAGTAAAAAAGTAATTCAAAAACAAATTTGGATGATTAATTTGAATCTGTTCCCGTCTTGTATCGCCTAAATATCCATAAAGCTTAGCGGATGCTAACGAATCTTTAAAAAAAAAAACTAGATCATTGTAAAAACACCATTTACTTATTGTATATAAACAGAGGAAGCTCCACTGGGAGCAGATTTGTGCATAAACATTTGCCACGCCCATGTGAAGAAAGCCTTAAAATGTTTGGAAAAAAAGTCTATAACCGGTGGGGTTTGCCGAGTTGGGCTGGTTGCAATGATGGTAAGCATTCGTATTAAATGTCCACCCCATTCTGGTAGGATATACTACAATTATAAAAGTTATTATTCAATTGTAATGCAAGATAAAGTGATGGCGGTACTTTCTCCTCATCAGCGCTTTATGATTAGTTAGAAAATGGCGAATTTGGAATGCCAAGTCCACCATCTTAGCCTGGTGTAAATGTTGATGTCCCCTTCGATTTACTAGAAGATGAGGCATATTCTCTGAAAGAATATCTGTTGCGAACGTTTCCGCAAAATAACATAAATTCAAGCGAAAATACATTTAATGAACATGATACGAAAATGAGAAAAGTTATAAAGTGGCTTGTACCAACAAAAGAAATAGACAAAAATGTATGTACATAATGCAAAGCATATCATAAAAACTGCTTGTTACACAATGTTACCATCATGGAAGGAGTAGACAGAAGCCATCTATTAAGTCCTCAAGAAAAAAATTCCAACTACAGACTCTGTAGCCCGAACGACTTCAAACCATTATAGCTTTGTTGCAAACAGTATTTGTAATTGTTTCAAAGATAAAATAAACAAAATACAAAAAAAATGTGCACGTGCTTGTACTTAAATTTGTTACGCAACGTACCTCGGTACTTACCATCAATATCTTATTATTATTTTTCCAATGTCTTTCCATGTTTCCCACTTCACTTAATAAAAAAAAATTTAAAATCATCAAGCGCGAAACATCATCAACACATTGATTAGACATACTTTTGATTTTCAAGCGTACATGCTTAAGCATGAGACGTGACCATAGCTTAAGACGAAATTAATTACGTTCGTTATCCAATTAGAACTTGGAGAATCCCCTAAAAACTTAACACACATAAGGTAGTCGTATTTGCTACACCAACGAGTTTATTGGGGCAAAAAGCATAAGAAAACAATTGGAAGATGCTCTCGGTGCCAAAGGTTTGGACACTCGGACAAATGTTGTGCTTGCACTAGCCGCGGCGTATTGATTCTATTAGGAGTCTCAAAGACAAGAATCAAAATGTTCCCATACAGAATTGTGTCAACTGCCTCCTTTATTAGGTATAAGGAGAAACACCAAGAGCAGGATACAATTAATACATTTTCGTACGCCGATATAGCCAATTACCATACCAATAATTTAACCTCAAAAACTACGCAGAATATTGCCAATACTCATCTCATCATACCCTGAACCTCAGCCTTTTGAAAGAAATGTACCAGAAACGATTTTCTTAATGAATCAAGATCAAGAAACTTATTCAACATTCCGTTTACAGATCTGCTATACAGAATTGGTCGTTCATTTTTGTTTTGGTCCAGCTACCAAAAATCACAAACTAACGAAGAAAAGATGTTTGCATATCTTGATTTTGTTGCTTCTGCGAGTATTGTAATGTGATCCAATCCACTACGCTTAAAACTATCTCGATGAATTTTAATTCTATAAGAATAAGCAAGAAGACTTGCATTGATTAGCATTCTAAATATGCGTAAGCCCGATATGGGTTTCCTTTCAGAAACCAGATTGAAAAAAAAAAAGAAATCGACCTATTTTCAATGGCTCATGAGGAATCATGAGGAATGACGATTGGAGATCAATAAAGTCCCCTTCCAAAGTGGCATTTTTTTCATTTTTTCAACAACGAAAAGAACAGCCATTGGAAGTGTTTATACTCGTATACCAACGTTAGCTGGTCAAAACCTTACCAGTGAACTTAATAGGTTAAATAGTATTGCAAACACCTTTGATGCTGTACTACTTGGAGGCGATTTTAATGCAAGAGTTAAGGTAAACGGTGTTTTTTTTAGAGGTACACAAATTCAATATGAAATAAAACACTTGAAGCTAATGTAAATGTATATGATATTAGCTTTATTTAATAGATAATTTTATGCCGTTAGTGTTTAAATATGATATCGGGCGTATGCGCAAGGCTAGCTCGAATGAAGCGAAATCGTGAAGTCCAATTTGCCGTATATCAGCAATACACGGCGAATGTTGACTCCCAAACCCCCAATATCTATCGGCATAGACCAGTGATTTCACATATCCCCAAAGAAAGTAATTTAAAGGTGTGAGATCACAGGATCGTGGAGGCCAGTTAACAGGCCCATTATACGAAATTATGCAGTCAGCAAATGTTTCCCGATCTTGTTGAAACCAAAGCTTTGTCACGTCAATGCCATTAAACTGAGGAACGAAGAAGTCAGAAAACATGTTTCTATATTGCTCTCCATTGATGGTAACATTCTGGCCGGCATCGTCATTAAAGGAATATGGGCCGATGATTCCACCAGCCCATAAAGCACACCAAACAGTGAGTTTTAATGGTTGTAAGGGCGTCCCGACAAAGGCTCCTGGGTTTTCTCCACTCCAAATTCGACAATTTTGCTTGTCCATTTAACCAAAAATGGGCCTCTTCGGACAACAACATTTTGCGTTGAAAATGCGGATCAAACTGAATCATGTTTTCGGCCCATTCACCGAACGTACGACACGTATAATGATCACGCGGTTTCAACTCTTGCACAAGCTGGATCTTATAAGCTTTTAAGCCAAGATATTGCCGTAAAATCTTGGATGGGCATAGCTCTAATTGCTGTGCACGATGGCGAATCGACTCATTCGGATTCTACTCAACACACAGCGCTTCACAACGGTAATAACTTTTGTTTGCAATGTTTGTCATCTTTGGGGATGCGTATTATCCACTAGTGTATACATGGTGCGAAAACGATTCATCGTGTTCCTAATTACTTGCACAGATGGACTATTATGTCGACCGTAAAACGGATTTAGGGCACTATAAGTTTGGCGAACCGAACTATGGTTTTCAAAATAAGTTTGCACAATTTGCACGCGTTGTTCGGGCAATAATCTATTCATCGCAAAATGGCAAAACGTACTAACCACAAATCAACTTTCAACTGTCAAATTGAGAATCTGTAGAAACACCCTTTAGATATCGGCAAAGCGTTCAGGGATTGTTTGCTGAAAATAATACCCTCCCTGCAAGCCTTTAATAAAATCTATCGGGTAACTGGAAGTACGGAGTGAGGGCTTTCACATTTGCCGTCTTAACGCACAAAGCACTTTGCCTAAAACTGAGGAATTTCGTTATACCTTTGTCAATTCTCGTCCCGATGCAGTGTGTGTGTGTGTGTCCGAAACTTGGCTGCACAGCAATGTGAAAAAAGAAGTCTGTTCCATTGATGGCTATGAAATGTTTTAAGCTGACCGAGTTGGCCGCACTGGTGGAGGCGCTGCTCTATACAATATCTACGAAAATCACTGAGTGACAAAATCGTTCACGAATCACCTCCTGGGTGCCCTATTGACAAGTTAATACTTGGCGTGCTTAATACAGGCCAAAGAAACGAAAAAGTTTTACCCCATTGCCAGATGTTCTTGAGGCTATTTTACATATTTTCCTCAAACATAGTTATCTGTGATGAGTCCCATATTTGTTTCGCTGAAATACAGGATAAATTGGAAAATATATGTCATTTATCGGTATTTTTTTTGAAGCACTTTTGGTTGTGTTTTTAAGCAAACAAAAAATTCCAAGCAACTCATTTTTAAATTCATTTTTGTAGTAAGAATAGCTTTCAATGTTTCAATTCTAAGATGTGTTTTCTCCTCCGTCCACGTTTTATTCATTGTTGAAAAAACTCTTTCAACAGGAGCAGTCGAACCCAGTACACATAAGACAAACTCGATAATAGTCGCCATTTCCTTATATTCACACTTTTCAGTGTTCAAATAATTGAAAACTTCAACCCATCGATTTGTTATTGGTACGAGTACCTTTTCTTTTTTCCATTTTGTAATTAGAGTTTCTGAGCAATCATTTCTGATGTAGCAAAATTCTTTGTGCAAGTCTGTGACGAATTTTCGTTTGCTTTGTAGAACTTTTGTTCTACTTTCAAATTTTCAAAAAATTAGCTGAAAGGATGTCGGTTCAAAGGTATCATCATGATTACTTAAAGTAGAGTCATGACAAGATCAGCAATCGATGAAGTCGACCCATCGATGAAGAAAACCCATCGTAATACAATCTCTAGCCTTCATGTCGTTCTCAAATTTAGATTGGGCAGTCTTTCGAAAAACCCCTTCAAATGAAAAACAGAGCTGTGACGTCTGAATTGATGCTCAAGCTCATCTGTTTACTGCATCTTATCACGAAAAACATCACAATATTTGTACAAAATGATTGCAATATTTTGAGACACTTCTCTGACAGAAGGAGTATTTTGTACTGGTTAAACGAAAATATTTGCTTTCTTCTTGGCCACAGCTGTTCAAAATCATAGTCTGCGACTTGAGTAGGTACCAAAGGCATCATTGGCGTGTTAAGTACCGATCCAGCTAACTTCAGATGATCCAACTAACAAGTATACTGACAAGGCGCGGTCAATTCGCCGATTCTATTTAACATTTATACCAGCGACTTGATAGGTTCACTTCCCCATACTATTGCGTACGCAGACGATTTGGTAGCGTACAGAACAGGTCCAAAAATCGAGGTCATTAATACTCTCTTGCAGCGTGACTTCGATACGATAAGACGATTTTGCGATGACTGGAAGCTGAAAATCAACTTTCAGAAGTCGGAAACCATTCTCTTTAGGACGCCGTTGTCTGGAGCCTCTAGGGATACCAGAAAAAATTGGCGAAAGTTCTCGATCATTGGACAACGCGGACAGCCTCTTGCCTGTCGAAATGTATCCTTGGGATCTGGTTAGATCAGTTTCTGTATTTTAACAAAAATGTAGGCCCATGCTGGTATTTGGTTGTCCCGTGTGGTTCAATGTACGAGCAAGCTTAATGGAAAAGATTCGGGTGTTTGAGAGGGCTTGCCTTCGCTTGTACAGAACACCAGAGTCGGAGTACAACAAATTTTATCCTAATGAGGTCCTTTACAACAGGGCGAACCTAATAAGAGTGTACAACTTCGTAATTAAGCTGACTCGAAGGCACATTGCAAGAGCAATGACCTCGACGAATAACCTGATATCTGGGGCTTACTACCCCAATTACCTTTACCACGAGAGTGTGCGATCTGACGGCTTCGTTCCACCGGAAGCATTCCTCTACCTAGATCAGAAAGGGTTGATCCAGGATATATCAGCGGTCCCGTTAATCTTCCATGTCGCTCGGACAGCTGGGGACAGGCGACTCAACTACAACAGACACGTCGCACATGGCAGTGTGGATCGACTCAGGTTCAGTAGGGCGGTGGGGAATCGCGATAAGAGGGATGTCGTTCGGCAGCACCAGCATTTCTGGTGGTTGAATGATGGAGAAGATGTTTCGTCGTCGTTTCCGTCAATTACGGACCAGCCTCACTAATGAGACAGAGCTGACTAATTTATTTGCTCTGTGAATAGCGGTGGCCAGCTTACATATGTTTAGGTTAGCACTTAAGAAATATATACATATATCAGTGTATACAAAGGTATATGCTAATGTATGTATATAATTGTGTATAATGTTTATGTGTGGTAGCTTAGGTAGACTAAGGTTTGTTCTTAAGTTAGATATTAAGTTTTTATAAGAAATAAAAAATTACATCCGTAGGCTAAGTTTTTTGTTAACAATAAAATAAAATGTAAATGAAGTCGAAAGACATAGATATAAGAATTTAGAGTAGCTTATAAGATTGTTAAGCAATTTTAAGCTAGCATTTAAGCATTTTTTGTTAGTATGTAAGAGTTAATGATTAAGTAAGTAAAATGCATTTAAAACTAAACTAACTAACAAATATACTGACTAAAACCAAGCTACGCCCACTGCTAGAGGAGCAAATGTCGACTCTGATCATTTTCTTAACGCTGCCTGTCCAACGAAAATGCGTTTCGACATGAACGCCTGACTACTTTAGGAAAATCTAGAATTTACAGGGCCTGAGCACAAAACTGCTCTAGTTCGACATTTAAAAAGCGAATAAAACAGTTTGCGGATCAAGCAGTACCTAAAATCAGAAAATTTGGCGTGAAAAGTTGATGGCTATATGTGCGCAGGATCAGAAGGGCTGAAAGTTGAAATTACGGTTGTAATCCTTAATTAATCGCCGCTTAGGGTCTCACCTGGAAGAGGAACAAGTCTGGATGCTTCAATCCTAGAGCACGAACTCTTCAAAATTCCGTTACGGTGGCCTAGGAGAGTGGATCCTCTGTAGTAGTTACACGCTCAGGATCAGGATTAAAAGGCGGCTAGTCAGAAATCACCCAACAAATCTGAGACTTATTATCATATATTGAGTACGAAAGTCGCTGTGACTTGAATAACTTCCCGTGGCGAAGGAACTATACCACCTTGATCAGAATGTTCCCGGAACTTTTACAGAAAATTAAAAATACAAGTTTATTCATGTAAATCTGTATTGTCCCCTTCAAAGTAATCCCCATCTACTGCAACACACTTACGAGTATGCCAGCGCTTGATCCAATCCTCGAAACATTTTTTATATTCGGTTTTCGGTATGTCCATCAGTGCTTCCTGCGATTTTTCCATTACTTCCTCTCGGCTGCTGCAACGCGTTCCCCGTAGTGGATTTTTAACTCGATTGAACAGAAAGAAGTCACGGGGAGACAAATCAGGTGAATTCGGTGGCTTTTGGATGGTATTTGTTGAATTTTTCGTCAAAAAATTACGAATAATGATGGCACTGTGCGACGGTGCGTTATCTTTCGGCGAATTGCTTCACGCAAACGTCTCATAACACCCAAATAATACTCTTTGTTTGCTGTCTGGCCTTCTGGAAAACCGTGAGCATTGCCTTCTTTTTTGACTGAAAACGACGTGGTTTTTTTGGTCTCGGCTCATTTGGTGAACGCCATTCACTTGCCTGATGTCTGGATTGCATGTCGTACTCATAAGCCCACGTCTCATCTCCAGTAATGATCCTTTTGATGAATGTGAGATCGGATTGAGCCTCGCAAATCATCTCTTTTGCGACGTCAAGACGGTCTCTTTTTTGAATGAAAGTCTTTTGGCACCAATTTGTTTTGGACGGATCCATAGGCAATGTTCAAGTCCTCCGCTATCTCTCTGATGGTTAATTTGCGGTTATTGACCAACATTTCTTTTACTCCATCAATGTTTTCGTTGGTTTTCTATGTCGAAGGTCTGCCACTGCGTTCATCATCTTCGATTGACTCACGACCACTTTTGAACCGCTTGTGCCACTGGCAAACGACCGTTTTCTTTAGAAAATCGATGCCGAAACACTTTTCCAACATTTCCAACGTTCGCGCACAATTAAATCCGTTTTTTACGTACGTTGTTGCAAATTTAAATCCATTTCTAAAATTGTAAAAAATCGCCAACACAAACAAAGATAGATGTAATCTTGGCTACGTAACTTTTTCAAATGTCAAGCTATGACGCTAAGATTTAGAGGGAATATCAAGAACAGATTTACCAACTTAACAAAAAAAAAAACAGAACTCAAATCGGATCAATGGGAGCGCCACAAGGAACTTTTTGATCAAGGTGGTATATTTTTTCAATTCCACAATTGGGCCTCCTTCCCCATAACTCAATACGAGTATATATGTTCGATGGCATCAGCTGAAAGAAAAAAGAAAATTTTTTTACAATTATCAATAATAATTTTAGGAAAATATTACCAATAAAAATCTTTGCACTTTGCAAACATGACATCGGAATCTAATCCACTTTCAATAAGGGTTTTTTTTTCCGTCCGCGCATTTTCAAAATCATGATCAGTTTATCAAAATAATGAGCAAAATATCAAATAACAATCAAAATAATCAAAATAATGTGCCTAGAAAATGAAGCAAACAAAACAAACATAAGACAGACTACGAAATAATTCCATTTACATTCTTGTTCTAGAGCAAAAAGAAGCCAAAATTTGGACATAGGAGCATTGAAAAAATCGTTTAACATTCGTTCTCCCTTCGGCAAACCAATGAAAAGCGCTTTCAAGGGTGCAAAAAGATGTAAAATTCGTTTGACGGCCGGACCAAGAGCTATGAACCGAGTCTTTGCATATCCCAACAGTTTTAAATATTCAGTACCCGCCGTTTCACAAAACTCTTTTAGTGCTGTTTCGTGTGTTGTATAAATATAAAAATATGAATATATTTTGACGACAATACATTCAATATTAAACGGGAATACGTCACAAGCAAATTTCAAAGAATTGTGTACAATGTAAGCATCGCACCCGATTCTAATTAAATGTGGTAGCCATTGTTTCATTCTTAAAAAAACATTGTTTTTCCCGCCTCAGTTTTGGCCTCCAAAATTTGCTTTTGCATTATCCGAGGAGAATGCAATAATTTTTCCTTCCAAATCGTATTTTTCAGCTGTTCCTTGAACGACCTCATTGATAATTGTTGATATTTAACTGACACCAAAATTCGGAAGAAAATATCTGAGGAGAACGGGATACAACTTTATTGAACCACAACACAGAAACGAAATGACACCGCTTTAATTCTTCGTAAATAATTTTTCTAATTAGTATAGCGAAAACGTTGACAACTATGGCTTGGCATTTAATTTGAGAGCATGTAAACTTTTTAATTTTGAAGCACGTACCTACGGAATATTTTTGTGGCACAAGGCACAAGGTTTGAAGCTGTGATTTTCTTTTATGGTGTGAGATGCCCACGTACCTTCCATTGCATCAATCTCGGAATCGAATGTGGATGGGCCAGACAGCGCTGGCAGATGTTTGTCTGTGTTTAAATGATGTCGCACAATGTCTGCATTTCCACCTGAAGCTATCGAAAATACGCCTTTACACTGCCTGCACATAATATCACTATCCGATTTAGTTTTTTTCGAAAAATGGATATTTGGCTCCCAGTTTTTCATTAAAAACACATTTTTACAAATTAAATTCACTTGAAATAGAGACAGTTTACATGAAACACGGTCCACTTATCTATGATTAACCTTTAGTGCATTTGGATATTTCTCGATTACAAGAGGAGAACCAAAAACTTACCAACGTTATTTGGATAACACAGACAAGACACACACAACGACTGTCGCTCACGAACACAAAATTAAATTCTAAATTTAAAACTGTAAACAAATGTTTCGAGGTGTAAAACAATTAAAGTTTTTGAGTCTTGGTAAGAAAATACAGGACAGATGGGAGCGTTTGGTGACCTAAACCGCAACTTTATGGATAAGTCTGAACCGCTTCAATTGGCCGCGACAAACTCACGCATTCCCAACGACTTGATATACCTATCACTTAATATAGAGTTGCCCAGCAAAATAATTTAATGGAGGCTTTCAAAATTCACACTATATTAAAATACTTTCCAACATAACTCGACGAATATGCTGGGATGGGATTTACTATATGCCCTCTGTGGACGACCAAGTAATGTTTCTACAGCAACAGGTATTACATCTATAATATATGAGAACTAAAAGCAATAGTAGGGACTTCAAAGTTCCCTCAATGGTTTATCCCTCACATCCAGAAACGTATAGTCAAACATGACACGGCGTACGAATATCGTTCACTGCACAATAACGTTGTTTCGAAAATCAGATATGCCAAAATAGTTTTTCATAATAATAAGTTAAATCCGTTTACCTCTGGCAATTCCATGTGGAAAAAGCTTCGCGATCTAGGCATCGGTAAGAAAAACATTGTGGGACAGTTTAGTCCCCACCAGCTGAACTTGGATTTCTTTTCCTCATATGACAAACGTTCCTGCAGTCCCGCACCTCCTGAGTCTGACATTGCAAATAACAATGTCTGCTTCAATAGAGTTACCGAAGTAGATGTTTTTGCAGCATTCCAACAATGCTCCTCCTCTCGACTGCCCAAATCCAAAGTTTATAACACTGCTTCTGCCGTATTTCTTCACATTATATGCTAGTCATGCTCCCTAAGAAAGGTATGAAGAATACTTTTCAAAGGCACTAAAACAAATTCGTTACTTCTTAAATAATAAGGATCTCCTATGTAGACATCAGTCTGGTTTTCGACCCAAAAGTAGCTGATATTAATAATAGAAGGGATAAGTAGCCCAATGGATAACAATCATTTCTAGACTTTTCAAAAACATTTGACACTGTCAACCACGCGATCATTTGTAGTAAGCCTAAATACGGCTTCTCTTTTTCTACGTTGTCCGTAGGTCTTATTAGGTCTTATTTAAACGGAATGTGTTTCTATGGGTGAGAATAGTTAAGTGTACAGAGTGGAGTGCCACAGGGATCAATCCTTGTACCGACGCTTTTCTTCTTATACGTGAATAACCTGCCAAACACTGCAAAGTTCATATGTTCGCAGATGAGGTGCAACTTATCCTGGTGAAACAGGATTTTCGACATAATGCTGACAACTCGAAAGTACTTTTAATTTGTGATCTCTCAGGCCATCAGCTTGTTCACAAAAATCAAATGGCTTTGGAACTCTCTACCTACTGATTTGAGAAGAATGACAAGCACAGATCAGATCAGATTCCAATTTTTATGCAGCGAAAATGTTCCGACTTATTAGATGTTACACTTTCGGCCATATACGAGTATAACCGTTGCATAAACAAAGGTTATTTTCCCACAGTCTCGAAAAAGGCATTAATACAGAAAAATGTGGACTGACTTGGAAATGCATACAGAAAAGTACATCGATTAGTCTTGAAGGCAAGTAAAACACTCGTTTTATGTATTCTTGACAGTCGAATACCTCTTAAAACAGATAGATATGAAGTAAACAAGAAAAGTTTTGAGCAGTTGCTTTCATCACACATCTCTCACAAAATACTTAACTGTTACAACGAATATATAGAACCTTAATCAGACCGATCTTAGCTTAAGCTCTTAGTTGACAATATACCCTACGGTAGTGAAAGGCGAATGGTCAATTTTGTTGGCCCTATTTCGCTTTGAGTAATTGAAATAAAGCCAAACTTAAAAGGTTGACTTTATTTCACGGCCATCCAGAGAACCCTGCTCGTTGACAAGCCCATGTTTTGCTGAAAACTCCTTTACACTGTCTGCAAGCTGAAGGTACCTTTAAGATTTGCAAATATCTAACATGAAGCTTTTTAGTTGTAACGCCCCGTCTTTAGATAGTCGGGCTTTGAACCAGCAGGTGGTGCACCAGTCGTGCATTCCAGCATATTTTAGGCATGTCGTGCATGGATCATGACCAATTTAGCCGCGAGTACACTGTTATTCATGTCAGTGATAGTTTCGAAATTTTCAGTGGGACATCATCCCATCGTTTTCTTAGCTCTTTGGCAAAATTTATTCAATTTGCTCACCAGCTTAGGCTTTCAAGAAGTAAGTATGCAGCTGTAGTTCAGTTATAGGTGCTTTATCCCACACTTTGTGTTGCAGGCACCAGAATAGACTGCAATCGTAGACAATGATGAACAACAGAGTTGCAACATTTTCTGCTTTTGCCATGTACACATAACCACAATCTGTAAAGTATGTTTGCGTAGATTTGCTTTATAAACGATGCGAATTCATACATTATGTTCGTAATAGCCGGTCTTAATCCCTCCACTCTTAACATCCAACTTTTATTGGCGTTGTTCACAATGTCCATCGGTTCGCGCTAGTGATTTGTGATGAGCATCACAAATCTGACCTGGAGATCATCATTTCAAACTTTCACTTCATTGTTTCTATTTTGGGTCTATAAATGTTTTGGTGTTTGGCATCTGGATTGATGCAGACCTACTCAGCTTATGCCAGGCATATAAGCGTTGCCATCTTGGGATTAAGCAGTCTTTCTTTCGACTTTGTGTCTTGGGGTCAGTTCCATAGAATTCTACGGTTTCATTTTCTACAACTTCGAGTTGAATGAATAGTCGCGAAAGCTAAACGTCATTGGCTGAGAAGCAATAACTGTGTCTATCCGTCTATGAGACTTTCATAATCTTTTGAGATTTATTTGATGGCAGCATTTCTTTGCTATGCCACTAAGTTTCTCTTTCAAATTTCAAATTTACCATGTTAGTCATCGATTTCGTAACTGCGCTTGTCTGCTTGTCTACTAGCTTGAGAGGAGCTATACTTCACTTCCCGGAGACTGTTAGGCAATCCATATTCTAACTCAATGGCCTATTTCTCGTAACTAAAACCAAAACAAATGACGTGGATGATGATGACTTACCCACCACTACCATGATTCCCTGAGGTGGTTTCCACTTCCAATCATACAGAGATATCAGTTATTGCCCTTCATCAAACTGAGAAGTTAGCATTTACGAGTAATTTCCATCCACCAAGATACCTCCTTCCATCTAATTGAATTGGGTGTCAGTCAAAACGAAACCAAGACCACAAGCTCCACCAAAGAATATCCAAAGTTGAAGTCATAGTTCAAACGTTACCTCTATCATAGCAAACAATGAAGAACCTTCGTTCTCCCAACTCAAAAAGGTCATTAATCAATCCACATACCAGTCAAGACACAGTAGTCATCATTGTACTCCTCAAGTCCAACAACCTCTTTGGATACTACGCCCGACGGTTTTTTTTTTTTTTTTTTCGGAACCGATTCTGGCCTTTGCCTGGCTTTATTCGAGAGTGATATACAACATCTGTTCGACTGCATGACGCTCGAAAGGTTACAAAGTTCAAATCGTAAGACGGACAGCTATGGTAAAAAATGAAGATGAAGAAGAAAAAAATAAAGAACAACAAAGTATGACTCTATTTCCAGCAACGATTCCATTTCCAATCCTTAAAGTCTATACTGTGAAGCCTCTGGCCTTTGCATGTCAATCAACTGAATTGCCTCGTATTTACAACCTTGAGGGTGGTGAAGTAACTTCGTCTACATCTCCTCCTCCCCATTAATGATACCTTTCCCGTATAAACAACGCAAATACAACAAACGGAAGAGGCCGCTTTCAGATAAAGCCTCCCAAAGTATCCGTACGAGATACTCCTAACTGCCGTTCCGAACCTCATGATACAAGTACGAGAATGCGCGTACGTTTTGTAGGTATGGCTGACAGTACAATTGACAGAAAGCAATTTCACGTCACAGCATAAGATATGCTACATTACTTGTCATAAATGAATCAACAATCTTAAGCCCTCTCTCTGGTTGGATTTCTCTAGCCGGCTCCAATTTGATTCGGGAACAATAAAAGCCAAGCACACACATACATATACTCGTACATATTGTACGAGTAGTGGAAGCTAGAGCTAATGCCGTTGTAACGTATCTATGGTATGATGAGAGCAATTTCATAAGATACAATACAAATACCAGTGACTGACTCTATGACTCGTTGGTGGATTGAGATACTTTTGGTAAGGTTTAAGGAGAAAGACCACCCACTCGGTCGATCTACAGTATCCACACCATGATGTCGTCAATCCTCATCATCGTCATCATCGTGCCAGCGTTTGTCCCAGTGCCTGGGTGTTCCGCAGAAAGTCTAATTCTCTCGAATCGTGCAGATACGTGTTTTTGTTTGTTGTCGGTGTGTAAATCACACAGGACGAGCCGTTAAGTCACTCATTCTGTTGGCAGTGATGAAGAGACAAGGGGTAGCTGAATGGTTGTATGATACAATGTTGTGGTGTCATTAGATGGAGCCTACCTCCGTCTTGATGGTGGTGTATCCTGAATTTGAAATACAATCCACGATGCCACTGGCTTTATTGTGTTGTTTTGAATTGTGTATTGTGTTGTGTAGTGTTAAACTGCCGTCAGCGCAGGTATCGATAAGATTCATTTATGCAGCCGATCATTCATATCCTGCAGATGTATCAATGTACAAAAGCCCGCACTTGCACTCCTACTTGATTCTGCGGGCGATAACACTGTCTTTGTTAACCTGTACCACGGTTCTGATTGTATGGAATCCATTGTTGCGCAAAAAGTAAAGAAAAGCTTTTGGGTAAACCGGTCTCTATAGGTAGATACATATTTTTTGGTTAATGGGTTTGTGCCGGTGGCATTTCAGTTCACGTAAACAGGTAATGTCGCAAAGGGAGCATTTTTGGGGTACGTTTTCAATGGATGTCCTCTTTGAAAGGACTAATGTAAAGTCATGCATTTTGGTTTATTATAGTGTCATGCGCGGGTTGATAGCGGGTTGATAGCGAGTTTTACGATTTTTCTTTTTCAATTTCTTTTGTGATTTTTTTATTTTGAATTCATGGTGTACTTTGACGGATAATTGGGAAGGAGATTGGCCGGGAAACATGAACTTGAGTATATTATGTCCGCTAACACAGAAGCTCTGATATGGTGGAAAGACTGCTGGTATTGATACCATCATATAGCAATACTGTGTTCTATACCACAGGTTTATCACTACAGCACCACGTTAAAAACTAGTATACCACGAAACATACCTGGTTGGTGGTACGAGTATACCTCCGTCTTACTGATTGCAGCGCCACTTTCTCTCTGCTGGCGATTCTTCGTAGATTCTTTGACAATTCAAAGCAAGTAATTACGGTGAAAAAGTGTAACATTCTTTTGTACAACACAAACGTCAAAGTATACTACTTAACGCGAAAATCAGCGTGTACTACGAAATGCTATATTCACTATACAGTGCTATTCAGACCATAGAGACGGACGCAACTTATGATCAGTTTCATCTGTAAAATTTGAAGCCTTATAATAACACAATCCAAAGTAAAAAAAATAATAGGAGAACCGATACACAACATTGTGGAATCCCATGAATTGCACGCTGCGCCGAACCAGGTTGATCCGATTTCTACTGAGATGCATTGGCTGCCAAATATGCCTCTGAAGTTCTGAATTTTGCTGTCAATGCTTACTTGGTTTTTTGGTTATATTTCAGTAAAATTAAAAGATTGCCGCAGCTAGATGATCCATCAGGTTAATACGCTTCATGTTGTGTGTTAACCAAAATTTTCACATATAGGTCTTTGTGGTCATCCTGATCAAGATCAAACCGATGAACGAATCGCATTCTAGAGCTAAGTTACTGCAGTTACTTCGACGAATGTAAGATAGAGGAATTCTGCTGTGGGGATTTATGTTTAATACAAAAAAAACTCTTTTACATTAAACAAGTAATATTTATTTCCACTTTAAAATTACAAAAAATTGATTTGAAGAAAAGTGCGCAGTTACACACGAAGCAGGCGTTGATAAAAACAAAAGGAAAAGAAAAGTGACATTTCGATTTAGTCTCTGTTTAATGGTTTGGCTGGTAGAGGGCTGGTTGTATCCCTACAATACTCCCTTCCGAGAAACTGCTTGGTTTTGGTTTGTAATAAAACTGATTTGCTTTTTATCTTGTTTTAAATAAGTTTTTGTTGCAGATGAGGATGTTGGAGTTGTTGGTTGCTGTGGACTGTGGTGTTGCTGTAGATCTGTTGTAGCTAAGTGAGCTGGCTTAAGTCTTTCAATATTTACATTGGTGATTCTGCCGTTGATATCAATTTTGAAAATGTTGTCATTAATGCGTTCTATTATTTTATGTGGTCCTGAGTACGGTTGATCCAGTCCTTGTTTTGTTCCGTCTTGACGAAGAAAAATGTGGCTGCAGCTGAAAATGTCTTTGTGGAAAAATGTTTTTGATTTTGAGTGATGAGTCGCTGGAACAGGTCTCAATTTACGCATGTGAATTCGAAATTCCTCCAGAAAAGCATTTGGGTTCGAAGGTGTATCTTCACTTGTGATGAATTCGCCAGGTATGCGTAGCGTTGTTCCATAGAGATACTCGGCAGTCGATGATTTTATATCTTCTTTATAGCACGTACGTAGACCCAGAAGCACAACGGGAAGAATATCAGTCCATTCTGAAGATTGATGACAACGGATTGCCGCCTTGAAAGTTCTGTGCCACCTCTCCACCATTCCATTTGCTGCGGGATGATACGCAGTTGTTCGAACTCGTTTGCTGCCAATTAGTTTCGTCATCGCCTTGAACAATGTTGACTCAAATTGTGAGCCTTGATCTGTGGTGATAGTCTTCGGGCATCCATACCGTGCAATCCAGTTCGTGAAGAATGTTTTAGTGACGTTTTCGGCTGTTATATTTACCATTGGGATTGCCTCGGGCCATCTTGAGAAACGGTCGACCATAGTTAGACAATATTGAAATTCGTGGGATCCTGGTAGCGGTCCAACGATGTCAATATGTATGTGGTCGAAACGCTGATCAGGTTCCAAGAATGCTGTTGGCTGTGTATGAATGTGTCTACCGATTTTGGATCGTTGACAGGGAATGCAATTTCGCGTCCAGTTGGTAATGTCCCTGTTCATCGATGGCCAGACGTAACGTTGGCATATCAGCTTGCAAGTGGCTTTTGCTCCAGGATGTGCAAAACCGTGAAAATTGTTGAAAATAGTTTTTCTGAATGACTTTGGTACAAACGGTCTTATGTCATTCTGAGATACGTCGCAGTATATTTGCTGTTTGTCTGCTCCAAAGGTGAGTTTTTGGATTTTCAACGATGTTGTGTTGTTCTCAATTAACTTTTGCAGTTCTTCATCGCTCGTTTGTGCTTGCGCCAGTGCTGGCAAGTCGATAGCATCTGTGGTGTCTGTTGGTTGTAAGGCATCAACTCGTGACAGTGCGTCAGCTACGACGTTGTTGATTCCTTTTACTGCTTCGATGTTTGTGGTATATTGGCTAATAAAGTTAAGTTGACGAACTTGCCTGTGGGTTGCTTTATCGGACCTTTGTTTGAAAGCATGTACCAGTGGTTTGTGGTCGGTCTAGATCAGAAAATCGTGTCCTTCTATGGATGGTCGGAAGAATTTTACTGCTTTGTAAATGGCGGTAAGCTCTTTGTCGTACACGCTATATTTTGTTTCGACAGGCGAAAGTTTTTTTTGAAAAGAAACCTAGTGGCATCCATCCGTCTTAGTCCAGTTGCTCTAAGACTGCTCCGACGGCTTTATCAGAGGCGTCCGTTCTTAAGCGAAGTTTGGCGTTATATGCAGGATGTACTAAAAGTGCTGCGGCTGACAGATCCTGCTTGCATTTTTCGAACGCTGCTCTCGCTTTTGGTGTCCAAGGTACAGGTCTGGTGTCTTTTTTGCGGGAGTCCTTCAGTAGTTCGTGCAAAGGAGCTTGGGTGCTAGCAGCATCCTTGACATGTCTTCGATAAAAATTGATCATGCCCAAGAATTGACGGAGCTGGGCTAATGTTTGTGGCTCCTTGAATGACTTGATCGCTTCGACCTTGTCCTCGAGTGGCTGCGAGCCTTCAGCAGATATCCGATAGCCGAGGTAGTCAACGGCATTCGCTCCGAATATGCACTTCTTCCTGTTTATTGTCAGACCAAACTGGTGGAGGCGTTCAAAAACAGCAGTGAGATGCCTTCCATGCTCTTCGTGGCTTGCTGATGATACAAGTAGGTCGTCCAGGTAAGCATAGACGAAATCCAGCCCGTCGAGTACTTTTTGGATAAATCGCTGAAAAGTTTGTGCTGAGTTTCGAAGTCCGAAGGGCATCACCATAAATTCGAATAATCCGAAGGGAGTTATCACGGCTGTCTTCGGTATGTCGTCTGGGTTGACAGGGATTTGATGGTATGCGCGTGCTAAATCCAGCTTCGAAAATACTCTTTTACCATGGAGGTTGTTGTCATAGTCATAAATGTTTGCGATGGGGTATCGGTCGGGCACAGTTTGAGCATTTAGCCGGCGATAGTCCCCACATGGTCTCCAGTCGCCAGATTTCTTTGGTACCATGTGTAAAGGACTAGCCCAAGGACTACTCGATGGACGGCAAAATCCTTGGTCTAGCATGAACTGGAATTCTTCTTTGGCTTTTTTCAACAGTTCTGGTGACAATCTGCGAGCTCTTTCATGAACTGGTGGGCCAGTGGTTTCGATGTAATGTCGGACATCATGTGACGCTTTTGGTTGCTGAGCGTTGTTTGCCAGGATGTTGGGAAATTTTCGAAAAAGATCTACATACTCCTCGTCTTTGCTAAGTTGCGAAATTCCGTGGATGGGTGTAGGAGAAAACTTACCTTTTACATGAAGTTTTGTTTCGCTATCCTCTACCCGACCTTGTTTGATGTCGACTATTAAACGGTAATTGTGTAATAAGTCCGCACCAATAATTCCGTATGGAACATCAGCCACTTTAAATACCCAACGCACGGGTCTCCTTAAGCCTAAGTCCAGGGTGAGCGCTTTTTCACCGTATGTGTTGATACAGCTCCCATTTGCGGCGTAGAGTTTGATTGAAGACTGATGCTGTCTGTCTTTTCGTTCCACAGGAACAACTGAAAGGTCAGCTCCCATGTCAACAAGAAAACGTTGTCCAGTTGTATTGTCGTAAAGGAAGAGTCGGCGAGATGTTGAGCCACCAGTGACGGCCCACTGTACTGGTGGGCGTTTTAGTTTTCCGGCTTGAATTGACATGGGGTTGTGCACTTCCTAGCTTGCGATCCAAATCGTTGATGGTAAAAACATAAAGATTTGTCCTTCAGCCTTTTGTCGATATTGCGAGGACGGGATCGGGAACGTGAACGTGAACGTGAAAGTTGCTGGCAAATTTTTAGTTCCTTCAGCAGCTGTTCGACTTGGTGGGTGAGATTATTGACTTTCTCTTCTAAACGTGCCTGGGTGTTTGGTGGTGCTTGCGACTGGACGGCCATAATTGAGTTGTTGGAAAATGATGAAATGTTCCACACGTCGTCTGCCAGTTGTGCTAATTCATCGTTGCTTAGATTTTTGCCTGCTGCAAGACTCATCCGCAATTCGCGTGGGAGTTGATCCAACCACAGTGCGCGCACATAGTTTGAGTCCAAAGCACCGTTGTTAAGCGACTGCATCTCCGCTAGCAGGAATGATGGTTTGCGATCGCCAAGAGCCAATCCAGAAACCAGTTTGCGGAATTTTTGCTCTTGACTGACGCTGAAGCGATTGAGAAGTGCTTTTTTGAGGTGCTCGTACTTGTCCTTTGATGGCGGATTAAGGACTTCTTCTTTCACTAGTGTGAGGATCTTTTCTTCGAGTCTGGAAACTAAAGCACTAAATTTAGAAGAATCTGATGTTACCTTCTGCATTTGGAGTTGTGCTTCCAGCGAAGCGAACCATAGCTCCGGTTCTTTGGTCCAAAAACAGGGAATATTCAACCGTTCCATACTGTTGACTGCAGTGAAAGTTGGCTGGGTTGCGCATGTTTCACCAGATTTGTGCGTGTTGGAACTTGTCGTCGTTGATTCAGATTCCTTGTTGTCCTTTTGTGTGACAATGCTTTTGTCCTCGCTTGCCATTTTATTTAACGAAGGGGTCACCAAATGTGGGGATTTATGTTTAATACAAAAAAAACTCTTTTACATTAAACAAGTAATATTTATTTCCACTTTAAAATTACAAAAAATTGATTTGAAGAAAAGTGCGCAGTTACACACGAAGCAGGCGTTGATAAAAACAAAAGGAAAAGAAAAGTGACATTTCGATTTAGTCTCTGTTTAATGGTTTGGCTGGTAGAGGGCTGGTTGTATCCCTAGACTGCCATACACCGAACGTCATCTTCTTGTCAATTCGAATATCTACCCTTTACACGGGATTACTATTAAGCGAGAGTTTAAAGCGATATACCACTGCAGTTCGATTCATAGTGACACCGCTGGTATAAGTTCTACTTCTTCCCCCAAATATCTACTTTCTTAGATGGCCCGATACTTTAGAAGCAGAAGTTTCTCTTATTTCGGCATTGGACTCCCTGCTTAATTTGGGGTCTTCAGATACAAATAGTCACTCACCTTCTCTAGCTTTACTAGAAACTTATTTCTAGCAATAATGGTGGACAAGATGAGAAGTAAGGTTCTTCAGGCACATTTGGGATGAATTTAGGAGTAAGTGCTAGATGTCGACAGCGACAAACCGATGATCCCGACTGTATGATGAGTTGGCAGGACGGAGTTCCGCATCGAAGCACCGTAGATTTCAGCTTTTTTGCCATATTGGGAAGGTCACTTGGTGTGCATTCGTTACGAATTGGATCTCGTTATGGATCCAATGCGAGTTTCGGGTGACGGTGCCCTTAGCATTTCAAAGAAATATCCAAATATTTGCTTCTATCGGTATTTTCGATGTTGGGTATCTAAATCTAAATTTGAGCTGAAGGCGTAATGTGGGTTGCAGGTTCGTGCTGGAAACACGTTGAAATGATCATAACGTATAGGGATGTTTTTATAAAAGCTATTGCCTTCAAAACCTGTGATTTAAATTGCTTCCGAAGAGTTCTGGTTTGATAAGCCTTGCTTGAACCCAGTCCTTCAGATTGGACGTACACCCCCAGTTTAATTTATCGGTTTATCAAGACCACTCCACCACTATCACTATGTGTTCTGGGACATGTGTTCTGACACCCTTTATATGGTACTTGGCATCCAAGTTTCACAGTTCCATACTATTAGGCTACGAATCGAAATATTTTCGATGCAAGAGTTAGGAGTATCTACTTGAACAGAAGATCAAAGTCTTGTCTGAGAGGTGCATAACATACATCTCAAGTGCAAAACCTTCAATCAGAAAACGATGGCAGCCAAATTCGAGAATCACGATAAGGAACATGGCAACACTTTACAGTTTTAACCCACAAAATTGGTTAGCTCCTCCTGAAATATTATCCTCCTCCTATTATTGTATATCTAAGTGTAGCTAGAAACTGTTGTTCAAGTTATAATGTGAACGGCCTAAGAAGAACGTGTTAATTGTTCGTTTAATAGAAAATAGCTTAAGCTACTCGTACTTAAAGAATGATTCAAGCGAAATTCTTTAAATGCAACATCATACTGGTTATTGTCTTCGTATCAAGTCATCATAGGTCTTTGATCAATTTGCCAGACATACTCGTAGTTCTGAAAGGAATTTCCTAACCCAACATTGTTATCGGGTGAAAGGATAAAGGCAAAAGCTTTGGTTTGGATCTGAATGACGGAGTTATGACGGAGGCCCCCATTTGCCTTCCAACAACGGCGAAGTCGGTCTAGTCTTTTAGTCTAATGGATTGAAGTCTGATCTACCAGATGTCTAATTATTCGTGAAATGAAAGTGAATGTTTGACTAGTTAGTAGTTAGTTGACTTTTATTTTCAGTAAATGTTTTACAATGTTCTCCATTTAAAATGCTCATTACTTCATCTTCGTCTAAATCATGTTTTCTGAACAATGATAGTCGAAATTCTTTTAAAATCGGACAAACACCAAGAAAATGTAAGATGTCTTCTCTCTTCTTCATGTTGCAGAGGTCACAAAGTATTGGTAAATCTGGTATATGGGGTATAAAGTTTAGTTGAACGAGTTCCCCTCTCAGTTTGAAAATAGTACTTATTTTGTCAACTGCGTGACTATCTAGGAAGTATGTTTTTTCATTTAGAAAATGGTTTAGCTTGCTGTAATAGTTCCTAAACAGTGACGATTCAGCTTCTTCGACATATTGGTCATATGTCAAAATTCTCCAAAACCAAGTTAAATTTTTCTCTTAAAAGATGAGGGTGCTCGTTCACTTGAATAGACAGATTTAATCCGCATTCAGAAGCTGTTTTCTTCCATTCCTCGCAAATGCCTACGTTTGTTCTAATTATGCTTCTTAAAACTACGTTTGGTAGTCTGCATTCATTCATTTCTAGTATTTTTAGGATATAGTTGAAGTGCATTTTGAGCGTGTACAAGAGCAAAGGAGGAGTTCCCGTTTCAAGATGTAGCATATAGTTCGGGGTATTTTTTGGTAATCGGAAAATCTTCTTCAAAAAGTAGCGAAGAAATTTTTCCACATTATCGTAGCTTATCGTAGCCTTTTTAACCCCATACCTGAGCTCCGTAAAGCATTATCGACAATGTGGTTGAGTGGAACAAAGTTTGTTTTGCACTTTGCGATACATATTTATTTTTGAAGCAACGTTCCTAAATCGAACGGATAGCTCTTTTAGTAACAGCTAATTTTTAATCAAAGTGTGGTTTGAAATTTAAGGAGGACGATATTAGGATACCTAGGTATCTGTATCTGGATACTACCTCAATCTCTTCCCCGTCTAACTTCCACTTTTCCAAATGTGAGAAGCGTCCTCCTGCATTTCTGAATATCATAATTTTTGATTTATCAAGATTTACAGTGAGATTCCAACTTTTACAGAAAGCATTAAGCCTGTTTATCATTAACTGGCATACCTTGGGTTGTGTCACACAGAAAGACGATACCATCAGCATACATCAGCGCAGGAATTGATACACCGTTGAAACTTATTCCACCTTTGACATCATCTGTTATATCATTGATGTATAATATAAAAAGCAGAGCACTTAAAATACAGCCTTGTTTAACACCCATTGAAGTTTCGAACTCTTCAGAAATTAAGTCTCCATCCCATGCATATGCAATATTATTCTCATACAAGGCTCTCAGGATTCGAATAATTTTACTTGATACACCGATTTTGGAAAGCTTGTAAAAGAGCGCTTCACGTGGTATTGAATCGAACGCTGCACGAAAATCTACAAAGAAGGCGTACAACTTTTTTTCTTGCTCTTATATGTTTCAGCAATGTTTGTTAAGCAGAATATCTGGTCGATTGTAGAATAACCTTTCCTAAATCCAGCTTGGAATTATTTAAGGATGTTATGTTCTTGTACCCATTCATACAATCTTTTGTAAATTAATGAAGCAAACAATTTGGCTGAAGTGTTTAAAAATGTGATTCCTCTGTAGTTCTTCGGGTCCCTGTAATCGCCTTTTTTGTGTAGGGCAAAAATTATTGCTTTCCTGAATACGTCCTGAATAGAACTCAAACGGGATGCGATCAATACCAGGTGCTTTATTTGATTTCGATTTGCATATTACTTCATTGATTTCTTCCTGGGTAAATGAAGAATCTAATTTTTCGTCGAAGAGCAGAGGGGCTGCATATTGAAGTAGCGGCGAGGTTAATGGGGCATTAAGAAGTTCATCGAAGTGAGTCCTAAGTTGCAGGGCTATAAGAGTTACAGAGATGTTAGACGTGTGTCCGTTTAGGTATTTGACAACTTTCCAGAACTGAGCAGAAGATTTTGAATTATTTATAATCGCAATGTTTTGTTGTTCAAAGGCTACTTTTATGATGTAACAGATGTGTTTGTATTCCTTGCTGGCATCTTGATAGAGTGCTTTAAAGATATTGGAGTTATTCGACCTTAGAAGTTTGAGAAATTTCATACCATTTTTGTTTATATATTTTACGAGTTTTTAAATCTTTCTGTTGCGGAATGGATTTCTTTATTATTTCCGTTAGAGCTTCAATATTGGCTGTATAACGCTGTGCGCGTAGTTCCATAAGATTCACATTCATTTTTCGCTGATACGATTCCATTATTCGGTCATTCCAGACAAATTTCGGCAGAAGGCTTAATGATTTTGTGCAAGCTTAGTTGCCGCTAGCAGTAGAATTAAGGGTTACTTCCAAGGGCATGTGGTCTGAAAAGATCTCGGTTCCTAGCTTGAAGCTTGAGCAAATTTCCCGAAACAAAACAGTAATCTATTATTTCCTCTGATAAAGGTCAATTCGCCATCTGGATCTCCTTCGCAACTACCATTCAACAAGCACATGTCACACTCATCAGCAAGTTCAATTATTTTTGCTCCTTTGTTATCACAAATTAGGTCTTTAGATTTGCGACACGGTTCCAGCAGAGTACTGTTGTATCTCGATGCGAAATTATTTTGTGTGAGTCCTGCACGACCATTAAAATTCCCAATAAGCATTATATCCGTACAGTCCAAGGAGTGCAGTGAGTCGCAGAGTTTATCGAAATCACGCTGCCAATGATTACAGTTTAAGTAGATTGGTACCAAAACTACATCCAATGTATTCAGTTTTAAGTTAATAACATCCATTTCGCCAGCTTTTACAAAGATACTCGTATACAGTCCTTCGAGGTCGTCACGAAAGCCGAATAGTGTTCCACCACTTCCTCTCCTAAAAAGTGAAGTTTTTATAGCAGGAGACCAGATTAATTCATAGTTTGAGAAAATATTCTTAAATCTAATTTCTTCATTATCTAATAGATGTGTTTCAAATAATACAAAAATATCAAAACTTTTTACATAATTAAAAAATGTTACAAAATTCGTTTTGTTTTTTAAACCTGACACATTGTAGCTTAAAATTTTTATTTTTTTAATAACATGCGTCACGTACAGCCGCCTTAGAGCTTGTGGATGGACCCAAAGGTTTTTCGCATGTTGGTGTTTTGCTAAGTTTGGCATCACTGCTACGATTGACATTAGCCGTCAAATTTGAAGTTTTGTGAGAAGTGTTCTCTTTCGTAGTTGTTTTGTTTGTATTTCTGTTTTCATTAATAAAAGGATTTTTATTTAACGAAATGTCACCAAAAATAGATCGTATTATTTCAATGCCACTTTTTTCACCACACCTCAATCCAAGCGCGGAGTCCCAAGTAAAGACATTCTTGGCAATGTGGAGCTTGTCATCCCTTAGAGAAATCTTTATTGATGCGTCTTTTTGAGGAAGCTCCTTCATGATTGGAATCATTTTTGCCCGACGTTGTCTAACGTTAAAGGGTAAGTCCTTTTGGATGCTTATTCTAGTACCCTTCAATTTGAAGGCATTCCTCATCACGCTCCAGGCAGACTCCTTCGATCTCATCTTTAGAACTATCGTAGACTTGTTCGTGTTATGACTGTGTATCCTATACGCAGACTCGACGATTTGATTCGGAGTTGAGTCAACTAACCCGGCGCAAATGGATTTTGCGTTTTCGCTCATGTCTACTTGATCTTCAACAGGCAGATGAACAACAAGATTCGCTTCTGTACTCATCTGTACGATTCGGTCAAGCTGGTTGTCAAGACGTTTGTTTTGTTCTTCCAGATGCACAACTTTTTGCTCAAGTTCTTCTTGTCGCATACTCAATGCTGAGATTTGATTAAAGAAATCTTGCAGATCTGCCTTTGAGGCTAATTGTTCCACAAGTTTTTTTTATTGTTTTCGAGTAGAATTTCCTGCATTCTCTCAACACTCAGAGTAGAAGTAGATCCCATAGCGAGTTTTGGTTCAATTTCACTCAAGCTTTGCTGGCGTTTTTTGTTTCCTGGGTGTTCCGGAGAGGTGTGGGCTATTCCTATTTTTACCATTTATAGGTTAGTTTAATGATGGAATTTTTAACTTGGCTATAAAATAGTTTAGGTGTTAGAACTTACTCTAATTGAAATTGCCTTAGGTAAAGCGTTACTCTTAATTTATAAGGTGGATGTGTTTCCTCAATTAACTTTCACTTAAAACACTTTTCTTTTTTGCTTTTTGATCCGGAGATAAATTTGTTGCTTCCACTTTCGCTTAAACGTCAAACGAATGTTTGACTAGTTTTTGCGTAGTGAGTTGAAGCAAAGTCTTGCTGAAAGGTCCACGGTTTTGTTGAGGGGCTGCACAACGTTCTCTAAAACGTCCGTTTGATACACTTTCGTCGAGGTTTTGAAAACTTTCTCGCAGAAAGGCGACTCCCATCAAAGAACCTGAGTTGAACTTTCGGAACGAGTTCAGACGCATGTTGTGATGACAGAGCGTACACTCGGTGGAAATTTTCTTGTCAATGAAAAGAATTCGTCTGTAAAAGTTCTTCGCGTACTGGTGAAGCAAGGCTTTCGATTTTAACTTACGTTACCGTTTCAATGCTTCTGAATGTGGCCGGTGTGTCTCTTGTATGCACTGAGTCCCAAATTACGTTTTAAGATGCGTGACATGCTGTCCTTGCAGATATCCTTCACGGGAGACATAATTTTCTGATTGCGCAGAGAATTTTGAGGAATTCGATTTTCCACGGCTTTGATGACTTGTGGGGTTCGCAGAGTGCGCGGACGACTATTCCACCAGTATCCTAAAACAACTTAACGGTACGTTACACAATGCTTCCGATCCGAAAGATTTCAACACGATTTTCGAGTGAGCCCCCATTCCATGATTGCAAACAACTGACGTCAAAAGCTTTTTACGCGGGAACTTTGCATAAATGTCACTTGTCAAATAGCCGTTAAGTTGGAGTGTGGATGCGATCATTGAGAATGAATGTTATTCATCATTTCGTGTACCAAAACATTTGCTAGTACAGTACACCTCCGATTATCCGTCAGCCACAGGATCAACACCCTGCTGATAATCAAAAAGACGGTTAATCGAGATTGAAAAAAAAACTGGAAAATTCAATGTGACTTTCATTTTTTGCTGAAGTTTTATTGAACGTTATAATGATTTTGATAAACATTCTCTCTCTCGTCGTTTGCGCAAAAAATCGATATGATTGTGGACAAAAAAAAAAAGAATTTTGAATTGGGTGTGTAACGTGTGACGGATAATTGGAGGTGTACTGTACTTTTAAGTAAAATCTACTACAATTCCTAGTTGGATATCAGTCAGACCAATCAGATTTTTTATAAATTGGATAGGACCACACGGTGTGGGCGATTATATTTTGTACTGTTCAGGTCTTGTTTTTTTTTTTTCATTTTGGTCGTCAGATGAACCCCAGGATACTTGCAGTGGCACTTTGGTTAGTAGTTTTGCCACAGTGTCTATCGGTATTGGAGCTAACAAAAGGTTTAAATTAACGTGTTCAGCAAATGTTCCTACAGTCTTTTGCTAATGTAGCCTTTCTATATGAAACGATACCTGCACTTTGGTGGCTCATAACTATCATTGTCATATGGAAGCCTGTGTGACATCGATTGCAATGCGATCTATCTGTTTAGAATACTTTAGGCTCTTTTGGTTTGCAATTTAAGCTATCGGAAACTTGTGGTAGCGGTGATGATGTTTCGTCTTGTTTAATCTGAATGTTCCTACATGGTTGACAGGCACAAATTTTCTCGTCATCAATTAGTCATGGGAACACATGCACAAAGCAAAATAGGCTTTTGTTTCATCGATAACCTCTTTATTCGACGCAAATCTTTTATCGTCGAGCCATTTCTTCATGTTTGGAAACAGGAAATAGTCGCAGGAAGCTAAATCTGGCTAATATGCTGCATGAGTGGGCAGCTATTCCGAATATGGACTTAGCGTTATCCTGGTAAAAGAGATATATTTTCGTCGTCAAATGCGGTAGTTTTCGCTTCAAATCGGGGTCGAATCGATCCAACATCTCTGCGTAATAGGGGCCGGTGATCGTTTTAACCTTTTCAAGGCAATCGATGTGAATGACATCTCAAAAATCTGTCGCCATGTCGCACCTTGGCCTTCCTCGGCTTCGATTCAACAGGAGAAGTCCTCTGTCTCGACTGTTCCTTGGTCTCTATGTTGTGTTGTAATGAATCAAGATACCAGTAAATTGGTCACCGTGATTATACGATTTGGATTCAATTGATTACTTCTTGTGCAATGTGCAATGATGCAATGTCGGCTAATAAAACGTTAACTATTTACGCATTCGAAGCCAATATTCACCGCCTTATGGGTGAGATAAAGTCCCAAACTAGCGTTCTATAGATGTCCACAACACTTTTTGAATCAACTCATTGACTTTTAAACAGTCAATTCGGCAAACAGCCAAACGGTTCTTTGGAATTAGTCAATCATACGTAATTGCTTTGATCTCTAAGTTAAGTCAATTGGTCAATTTCAAGAAGTTCAAACCAATTCGACACTCCCTAGCTCAGCATTGTTCGTTCCCATGAATACATAAAATGCTGTTTCTGAGTGTCAATTTCATCTCACGGTAAAAATGAAATAGGAAATTATATTCCACATACAAAATAATAAATCTCTTTTTCGTAAGTACAATAATTCCGCTAGCTAAGCGGATACATGAAAGGAATTCGAAAGAAGTATTCTCCTAAGCCCGAGCTACAACTGGTCGCCTAGACTCGAATCTAAAATTCAGATTTCCCACAATTCGTTCGTGTTGACGATTTATTATTCCATCATCTAGGGGGTGGAGAAGGCTTTATAGACTGTGTAGGGTGAGGGTGGTGGGATAGGTGTTTTTTTTACTAGCAAAAATCCTAACAAGAAAAACAAAAATTTGTTGAAATCGAATCCCTACCGATTAGGCATCAGAATGGATCTCATTTAACCTGTTCCCATGGCTGAATGGTGTATCCCAGGAACTCAATCTACGAATTCGTTGCTAGGCCGGGCCGATTCCATTAAGTTAACTACACGCCATGAGAAGGGAGTAAGAGAACGACCAGTGATACCCCGGTTTTGCTCCGGTACAATACGATGTACGCCGACATAACAAATTCTTTTGAAAGGATCCATTTTCGTATTCGTTTCATTTCGTTTCGCTTGGATTTGGATTTTTTTTTTTCTACTTATACCCGCATTACAACCAACAAACGAAGAATGGGGAATATGATGAGAAACAAAAAAAAAAAAAAAACCCAGAAAGAAATCAAAATGGGAATAAAATTATGGAAACAGATCACGAAACTACCTTAAGGTTACGTAAAAATAACCTGACAAAGATTTCGTTAGGGATCTCTCCTTTCTTGCTCTGCTGCTGCGTCTACATTCGTACAAAAAGAATGCAAAGTACGAATAAGCGGACTCTAACTTGGAGTTGGATTTGGATTCGCTGGAGTTGTTGTAGTTGGAGTATATATTTCGGCCCGACAATTTTCTCTGTTCGGTTTTTTTTTTCCTAACAATTTTCATCCAGGCATTCAGAAAATTTGCCAGATTTCTTGCCTGCCTTCTTGTGTCTTTCTAAAGAGAGAATTTCAAGATTCAGTTTAGCTTAAGGTTTAGGTTTAGATTTGGGAAATTATTGTTTTTTTTTTTTTGTATTGTATTTTTGTATTTGCCTTTATTTTGTTGTAGCTTTCGCAATTTGAGAAATGGATTTGGAGCGTATACCCCATTGGGGGCAGTAATGTCAAAGATAAGCAAATGTACGAGTAAATTTGTTGGAAGGGGGGGGCTATATTTTTTATTTATTTCTCTAGGTAGAAGCAAAAGGATGCTGGCGTGGGCTATAGTTGATAATTACATCTAGGGTTTATTGTGTCCGCAAGAGATGTGCCGCCTGCTTACAAAAATAGATGCGAGCGTAGGCAATGAGTTTGTGGCATCCCTTCGAAAAAGGTGTGACAGAAAGGCGATTAGGTCATGGAAGATATGGATTCTGGTTTTTGTTTTTTTTATGTATTTTTAATCTGTCAGGTTGTCTAGTTGATGCTAAGGATAAACATGAATTTGTATTGCAAATATTTTTAATTAAATATTTGTAGATAATTAGATGGGGTGTAAGAGGGTTATTTGAGCCTTTACAAACGTCACTCTAATTTACGAGGAAAATTCTTTTAGAAGATCTTGACGGGGCATTACATCGACATGGTCTATCCCATTTGTTTGCTTGCAGAAGGTGAAGCTCGTGTCAAAAATTCCTACGTCTTCGTGTTGATTTTCAATTCGGGTAATAATATTTCAAAATCAAGTTCACCAGATCCGTAGTTGCTATTCAAAGTGTGTAGGTACGAGTACTCGAATTTCTCTGATGTCAAGCGCCTTACTGCATATTGGTATCTTGTAAAATTGAGGTCACAGGTGACACGTATGAAAGAGGTTCAGCAAACCCCAACTCGCGGGATATAGAATTAGTTCTAGTTTATGAGCCACAGGATTCCAATGTCAATGACTCTCTATATAGCAACTTCATTTCTATTATACTCTCAATCGAACAGTTAAGTAGTAACACCCAACACCTAAAGGCAAGTGGACGAGTTCGTGCTGGAGGAGCCTTAGGGCTGCCGAGTTCTACTTTCATCAGATAGAGAGATAATTTGATAGGAATTAGATTACCATTGTCTTGCTGGAAGAGTTTTTGGCCGTTGAAGTGAAGGACTTCCAAAATAAAATGCTGAATTTACTAATTACGAGTACTATGAATTTGATGGAAAGCTAAGCAATTGTTTCCTTGTGAGACCATAGTATCGGTACACTTTTACAGTCGACTTTGGAGATGATTTTGCCTTTAGTTGAGACGTGTCCTTATCATGACCTGCTGCCACTCAAAAATTGAATGGTACACCTGGTACATTTGAATAAAATAATAGCTTATGGTGGTCTTCTGTACAGACACGCAGACGCATATTTATTATGATTCTGTGGATCCGTTTTCTTTTGTGCTCAGACCTTTTTCTCATGCTTTGGTAATTTTCAGGCATACGCTGAAAATATGAGAAAATGTGTACCTTATTCACCGGTAGTAAAAGTTTCCGCGTACAAAATTTCCAATAGGTATAAAGAGTGAAAATCCATTGCAAAATGTATGGCCTCATCCTAGTGATCGCCAGTGTATATGTAGTATACTTCACTAAGTAGCTTCCGCTCATCAGTCATTCATAAATGGATGCTGAAATACTCAGTCGTCGCCGTGAGAAGCAAACAGCAGTAAAAGTCTTTGAAGACAAGATCACGATTCTTATGATTCAATCGATATGTGATTGCCGGTGATCTGCCAGTCAACTTGATAATGTATTCGACACATATCAAATTACATGTACTTGGAAAATACTACTGGGAGATCTGGGAGATAGAAACATGTATAGGGTTTTCCAATAAAGACTTGACAACTTTTTTTTAAATAAAACGCAAACCATTTGAGATATTTCAAAAACTTTATTATCGGCTTGAAGTACAATCAAAACATTTATGAATGGAACTCGACTTCGTTCATATGGCCTCCTCGAAAATGTTTGTAGCGGTCGATTCGTTGGACCCAATTTTCAACGACTCGGCCAACGCTATTTCGCGTTCAATGTTGGCTCTGAGCTCTTCCAACATCGTCGGCGTGTTGGCACAAACCAATGACTTAACGTAGCCCCACAGAAAATAGTCAAGCGGCGTTAAATCCCATGAACGAGGCGGCCAATCGACTGGCCCATTTCTTGACATAACACGTTCACCATACTTACTCTTCAATAAATCGATTGTAGCATGTGCTGTGTGGCTTATGACATCATCCTGTTGAAACCACATGTCGTCCAAGTCTATATCTTCCAATTCGGACCAAAAATAATCGATGATCATGGTGCGATAACGCTGACCATTCACAGTAACGTGACGATCGTTGTCGTCGACGAAAAAATATGGCCCAATTAGACCGCCGGTATGTAAACCGCTCCAAACAGTTATTTTTTGTGGATGAAGTGGTGATTCATGAAGCACATGTAGATTTTCACCCGACCAATAACGCATATTTTGCTTATTGACGAACCCATGGAGCCAAAAATGAGCTTCGTCACTAAAAATGATTTTGCGATGAAATTCATCATCTTGGCGCATTTTCTCCAGAACCCAATCGGAGAACGTACGTCGCTTCAAATGGGCCATCGTCTTCAATTCTTGAGTCAGCTTGATCTTGTATGGGTGTAACCCAGGATCTTCACGCAAAATACGCCATAATGAGGTTTGAGCGATGCCCAATTCTTGAGAACGCCGTGGAATTGACTGATTTGGATCGTTTGCTACGGACGCCTGAACGTCAGCGATATTTTCGACACTTCGACCAACCGTTGTCTCATTGACACGGCAAAATAACACAACGAATATGTAGACTCAAATTTTTGCGCTAAACTTGTTATTGCCCGTCTACTAGGGCGAGAATTACGACCGAAAATTGGAGTTAACGCTCTTAAAGTTGCAGTCAGAGACTCCAAATTTCGCTAGAAAATTTTTATAATTTGCAGACATGATGAAAATGTTGAGTTTACTGAATAAATTGACAATGACAGTTTGATGATTAGTGATAGAGTGCGTTCACAAATTAAATTCAAAGTTGTCAAGTCCCTATTGGAAAACCCTTTACATGCTCATATCGAAGGTTTCCGAGAGACCTACTTCGCTTTTGAGTTTGAAGTGGGAAAAATGAGTAATCGCTTCGGTGATCAATTGTCTACAGTAACAGCACTCGCCACATCAGCGCCTAGTATTGGACATCTACAGAAGAAATGCTTAGTGATGTGATCATCACTCTCACAATCAGCGTCGCAGAACCGCTTCACTTATTTTCTGTCTACCTAACGCAGGTGTTTATCGGGATGTCGGCTAGCATTTGTTTGGTCTGCCGGCAATCGACTCTCCGAACCTGCGGTTCAAGTTCAAAGAAGTTCTCCTTGGCATTCTCATTTCCCTCTATCCTATTGTACCTTGGAACTCTGCGCTCAAAGAAACTTTGCATACTTGAACTTATCGAGAAGGTGTAGTTTGGACTGAAGTACAGCTTGGTTGTCTTTACAAGCTCAGTGAAGTGTGAGATGCGAAACAGAACCTAATCAATGTTTTTGTCAGACAAGACACAGTAAATGGCTAATGGATGCAACATCAGGACTATCCACATAATTAAATGGAAGCTCGTGGAGAGTGTGTATAAGCGCATGGTAACGTTGGATGTGGATCAATTCAGGTATCAAATCAGTTATACTTATTAGCTTACATGGCGCTGCAGTTCCGGATGGACCTGGGCATTAGCCAGTAAGCCGTTTCAAGTTACCGCGGTCTTACTGCCTGCAGTTCATCTTCAGCCTGTGCGCTCATTCTACAAGTTCTAGCAATCGCACGTACAGCTTTCTGTTATAGATCCTCCAACTGTCACTCGGAGAATATTACATTCAAGGCGACCAAGGGTATCTTCATCCGCCATTGCAAACGTCCATGATTTTGTGCTACAGAGTATGACTTCGATAATTAGGTTCTTACATACAGTCCGCTTACAGTTTCTTATACCAAACAAATACCGATTCAAAACTGTAAGTACTTGTTCAGATGAAGTGGGGTCATCAGAGCTAATAGCGGAGTAGAGTATGACAAGCTTTAATTCAGTTTGGAGAGCAAGTACCGTTATTTTTTTTACAATAAATTATGAAGTAGCTCCTCTGCTTGTAAAAATAATTTAATTTAAGCTAAACTTTTGAAGTGGTGAGATAAAGGGAATAGAATTGCAGTATTTGCGTTGCGCAAATGTGGACTGGATGCGAAGACAATTATAAAAATCTTGCTTACTGCCCCTACAAATCAGCCGGGTTTTTGTTTATCGAATTATTCACACAAACCGGTGGAATAAATAAACGCGAAAGATCGAGCGGTGAGTGCTAGAATTCGCTGGAATCCCCTTCAGAATCAGAAAGTTTTGCTCCGTGAGATGGGTATTGCTTCCAGAACGATCTAAAGGATCATTAAAGATGACCTTGGACTTGGAGCTTACCACAGATCTACAGGACTTCTGCTTACAGTGGCATTAAAAGAAAATAGAGAGCGGAAATCTAAAAAAACCGCTATCACGGTACGCGAAGAAAAACCATCGAAACATATTGTTTACCGATGAAAATATTGCTTACTTTTGTGAAGGAATTTAACAAACAAAATGATAAAGTTTATACGCATAACTCGAAAGAAGCTTCACAAATGATTCCCAGAGTTCAAAGAGGTTACCGTCCGGCGTACGTAATGGTGTGGTGGGGTTACTGAGCTGCATTTTGCGCAGGCGTAAAAATATTCGCTAAAGTGTACGAGAATTCCGTTTTAGAGACCATTGACAACATTCGTTTTCATTTTATTGCAATTTCAAGTTGTTTCAGTATTTATGGGTAGACTAGGTGCGTCATTATCAAGTGCATCAAATTTATATTCTGCGCAATCCTTCATTGTTAGAGCCAAACCTATTTTTGCCGCTTTTGTTTCAATACATCAAAACGCCTTTGTCTCTAGTGTTTGTTTATCCTTTTCAGACGTCTCTATGAGATCGCATCCGAACTTTTCCGGAGCGGCGAACGGTCTCCATCTTTCATTCTGCACGACTGAGCGATTTAAAAAGGAATGCTGATATGGCTCTGTATAGCTCGGTCGAAAGGTTTTGAGAATCGATCTAGATTTGTTTTTTTTGTTCAGTATCTGCCGTAGTTTTAAAATTGGCTTAATTGTGAACTTGACAAACCTAAAATCATACTTATATTGCGGCCAGTCAGATTGTTGACAAATAGCTTCCGCGTTCTCACAGAAGGCCCAGATTGGATGGTCTCTACGTATTGCGTATGATGTATTGCGCTTCCTTAACTACCTCGACTAGTAGGTCATTCGCTATAGCAGGCTTCTTTTACTTGAGTTAAGATACTGCTAGCATTACTTACTTTTAGCCGGAAGCTTGACTTTCATCGTTAAGGCTGAATGATTTTTTCTCTTTGGTCATATTGGTCGTATAGATCTCTGTTCGGGTCTTGTTGCCTAGACATGTTCACTTAAACTTTTGGTAAAACTTGTGAACCTATTTTTTGAGTAGCACCGTCTGTCTTTTTCTGCTCATGGAGCACACGACCCCCTCACCCCCTTCTTTGCAGTGGAGCTTCGTAGTTCAACTAGAGGTCTCGTGGTAGTGATAGAATGGAATCCAGAACATCTGTTGCGGCATTTCTGACCGTCATGTCCTGTCCTATTAGCTCTTGGTGCAGGTTGCAAAGGACTTGTCAAGAGGTTGAGTGTATTCGAACGGCAAAGACTGTCGGTTTCTTCCGATCTCTTCACAGTCTTTCTCTGTTGCCGTGGCATCTGTGAAATCCACAATCTTTCCTCGTCTATAACTAGATAATGGTTCGGCTCTATATTGGTCACATAAAGAACTTAGCACTTAAGTGGGTACGAATACACTTATAATGCCTCAGCATGTGTTAAGTTTTTTTTTTTGGAAAATCAGATAGAGAGAGTAGGAAAGATGTTTGGGTTCAGTGGTTATTTCGCTCCATGGATGACATCCAACATTTAATGGGGAGAATAAATTATTAGTGGAAGCTGGCTTGTTGACCAAAATTCTTTGCGAGGTTGGAGTCTCATCTACGTGTTTAGTGTTTTAGTGTCGTTTAGACTGTGTTTTCCAACTGTACTACCAAGGTTGTCCTCCTTCCTTTTCACTTAAACCGCTGCAGTACTATCTTTGACGGCATCACTCATTTCTGCCGTGCAGAGCTGAGCTCATAATAGGTGAACCTTGATCGAATTGTTAGAATGCATTTGCTCATGTGTGGAAAGGTCAAGAATTCTTGCCGTAGTATTCCGATTGCAACGAATCTGCATCCAAACCGACGATGTCTCCCTTATCAGAAGCACTCACCGTCACAGGTTTTTATATGCGCACTTGTGAGGTATGTGGGTGCCTGTTCAGGTCCAAGCAATCCATGTGAAGATTGCCGAGTTTTCGACAGTAAGACCGTCATTATCCAAGACCACTGGTTGCTTCACAGTGGTAGGATTCTTTCGTTACCGGATATTTATCACCAAGCAAAACTTTTAGCCTTGTGAGCTGGATCCTTTCCGGCATACCGTTGGCAAAAGGTGCCGAATTTTCTGAAGCCAGTTTCGAAGGCAGCTCATCCGCCACTCGATTTTATCATCTGAAGAGAGCTTATTGAGTTAAGAGCTCTTAAGCGTTGTCGCTCTAAGGAATCTCACGTGCTGACTGTTGACCTCACAGCAGATTCAGGCACTCGAATTCATCCGCCTCCTTCTGAGGTTCAGCTAATTCTGTCAGGAGCAAGCATACTTATGGGAATGCCCCCTTTCCTAGCCTTGATGTTTTAGACTCTAGGTTAACATTCAGTTGCAAGAAATGATTCTGATGAAAATTTGTTTGTAGGTTTCATCATCAAAACGTTATTGTGGTTTCCCCTTAGCATACAAAATTACCACAAACAACAAATAAATGTACAATGGCCATTTATTGTATCTAAGTTGACTATAACAACGAGCTCCACTTCTACCGTTACTGATTCAAATTCCGATAACCATGAGAGAGAACTTGTGAGAGCTATACTCGTAGTTCAGATTTAAATAGTATTTCTCACACGGTGGACAAAAGATCGTGCAACCACTAAACAGTTCTTTATGGATGTCATAACGACCGAAATCATTTATTTACGGTACTTAAATTTTTTTACATACTGGTTCAAGTTACTAAACCGGGTTCATCCCATTATGATCGCATCCGAAAACTAAAAAGAAAAAAACCAGTGTCCAAGCAAGATTCCCATCAACCCAAGTGAAATCTAAAACCTTCGCAATGAATCCATTCCACTCCAAGACACCGTAACACCGATCGCATTATATTTCTCCGATTTTTTCTTCTCTTTTCTGTTCTAATGCTTTCTCATCTAACAAGAGGAACATTATTTCAAGAGTTAATTTCCACACCACATGGTTCATGTTATCAAATGTGAGTTGTCGCGACACAGCACTTCTTGACTTTAATTAAACAGGAGAAACTGAATTATGTTAATGTAAACAACAACAGAGATGATTATCTTATCTAACTTCTAGAAGAGAATGTTGGACTAAGACGCACAAGAAGAACTTGTAGGTTCGGTTCCAGAGACCAACTGGCTGGCTATTTGGATGCTCTGCCTGTCAGGAAAAAGGCTACTGATGGCTTTTGCCTTGAGGTAGACTAATTACTTTTCTGTCATCATCATTACATTGAGTTTCCAATTATTTTCTCCCATCTTACAATACCCCGCCATCATTAAATGTGCGTAAATACAAGAAGGGTCGATTATATTGGGCAAGTGGCAAGTCCTTATCCCATGGAATAGAGGACCAGAGGAATTCGCTCTTTAACTTCTGGTATCAACCATCTGCCACACCTGGCAGCAGGGCACTGTCAATTAATTTGATATGAAGGAAAAGGACACGGTTCTCTAAAATTATCCAACTTGCTGCGTTGTTGTTCCCCACTCCATTCGATACTTTCTGTTAGCTAATACTGCTTCAGATTTTTTTATTTTATTGACAAAAAGCAAATTACCGCTCAAATGAAGTAGAACGCAATTTTAAGGACACTTCCAGGTGTTTATGCAAATATAAATTATCATTGAGAGTGTTTTGCCGCTGGGGGCAGATGGAAACCTAACGTCGGTCTCGCGTTGCACCTTGTGCGATGCTCTAAATAAATTTAATAAAAAAGCAACAGGAAATGGGACCGGTGGATGGGAGGTTAGGACAGGAGAGGACGTAAGGAAAGTAGGGAACTACCCTACAATTACATGAGTCCTGTAGAGGTTTTCTATAGCAAATAGGATGGACGACTTGAATAATGAATGTTGATGAAGGCACGAATCTAGGAAATTTACTGTTTTCGAAAAGCCAAACAAGGGCACAAACGAAAAGAAAGGCAATCACAGGCAAGTCTGGTGGGAACGGTTTGTGAAGGGTTCAATTATTTCACGACAGAGATTAGAGGTTTCTGCTGCCTTTTTGATTTTTTATTCGGAGGAGGGTCCGGCGGATTACTTTGATGAAGCGACATCTTAAGTGGATTTACTTCGAGAATTACTTGAAGAAATTTATTTGGTTTAATAGGGGATATTTTAAGGACACTTGACGACGGGAGGTTTTTGAGAAGAAGGTCATTCTTAAATTGGGTTGGTTTCCTATATTTTAAATATGCGATAAGCACTTTGAATCAAGTGATATTCCTCTGAACTGACACCGAAGTGTAGTACTGTCCGTCAAGTTAGTGTCAATGGAAATGGAAACTGTTCAAGTAGAGAGCTTTGACATGATTATCACCTTCCTCAAACATTTCCCTTATCTTTATTGGCAAGTGACACCAGTGACAGACCTAGGCATCAGAGATTCATGAAGAATTCCAGATGTCTTTCGTTATTGTACAACATGCCTATCAACATGTAACGCCAACATGTCTTCATGCTCTGCTCAACTCATCCTAAATATTTCGTAGCTGCGTCACCTTTGTCTAGGAGGATCCACTTCTCCGCAGACTTTGATAATCTTCATAATCGTGCGTTACAGCAGACGATTTGAGGTCAGAGCATGCGTTTCAAGTCAAATCATTGCAGCGTCAATCATTTTGTGCCAAAAAAAAACCCCCAAAAAAAACTGCTCAGAGGTCGGGTTTTTTTTTCTCTAATCCTCGTCTTTCTCAATGTTATTACGAGAACTTTACGTAGCTCAGTCATCTAACTCCCTCGACGAAAATTTTTGATTTGATGCCAATGAGAGGTATCTTCTACAGCTGAGGTGCAAACTAAGCATGATTATTAGCAAGGAAGCATCGATCCATACTGAAAGAGTGTGCTCCGATAAATAGGCTCAGCCTATAAATTATTACAGCCTGTGGTTTGATAAGTAACATAGGTTCAACGAACTCCCAAATAATTCAATAATGTGTAACAATTCAGAGATGTTTCTAAAGTTCTCTGTTTGCCTTGAATTTTGAGCTTTCCTAATTGAATTTAATTCCCATTTGTTGATTGGATACTATTTTTATCATTCACTCTATCGTAGCACCTTACTTTGAACCGAAATATGTTCATAATTGGACGTGACACTCCTACTGAGCCAGCATATGTTTCCAATTAAATTTCGCCTGTACTCTTTCAAACCGATTCTGTCTTCGCTCAGTGACACGTAAAACCCACGTATCTGCATTGCGTTGCGCCACTTGTGTGATTGGCTAAATCTTCAGACCTTAGAACCGTTCTATAGGCATCATTTCATTACAGGCCAACAATTTCCTTTCCAATTTCGTTAGGAACTTGAGCCGCTATTACCGGTTGTGATGCTATAGTCCATGGTGAGTGCCATCAGAGCCGCACTGCAGTTTGGTTGGGGACCTCAACCATTTATGTGTGCAACCCTAGATGTGGTCATCTTTTCCGGGTTAAGCGTTTGGGTCGGAGTCGTGTCATACATTCAATCTATATTGCCCAGCCATATTAGACAATGGATCCGTTGACGCCTAACTAGACTGATGTTGCTGAACAGTCCTTACAGCTCGTTATTAAATCTCCTCCTCTATTCCCCCTCAATACAAACGGGACCGTTGAACAATGCAAAATATGCTGAAATGCTTTAAGTTTCTCAACTATTGGTTTCTTAAAGTGTAATGCGCGTAGTTTTTATTAGATCACGTTTTGTTTCACCCACTGGCATGCGTAACATTTTCAATTCCGTCGCTGTTATTTTTCGCCTATATGCTACTCGTACTTCTCAGATATCATTCCAAAATTGGATGTGTTTCCGGTACAAAATACTACGCGCGATTTAAGCCACCTCAATTTAGCTTCAACGCAATCTCCTTTGAAACAATGACTCTTTCTGAATAGATATTAGAAGTTGGGCTTACGGTGGATTTAATTTCAGGCCCGGGTCAACCCCGGACAGATTTATTAAAGCTTATTTCAAGTATACTCGTATTCTTAAAACTAACAATTTCGCTTAAAACTAAATATAAAATTTAAAGAGTGGGAGCGGTTAAAGAAACTTAGGACGTGAGGCATAGATGGAAAGGAGAATGTTCTTGAGGGACAGTTGGACAGTTTGAGATGGTAGTCGAAGAGAGGCAGAATATCGTTGATTTCACGAAGCATTCTAGACAAAACTTTCATTTTAACATTAATCGAACATAGGTATGATACGTCCATAATATACCTCTATCGAACGCTTTTTTCGAATCAATGAGGACGATAGCAGATCTTTCTAAGAATTGGATCGAAATGTTTCTCCGTCATTATCCGTCAAATTGGAATCGCGTCATATATAGACCGGACTCCCAAGCTAGGGGAGCCGTATTAACTGCCAAAAAGTTAAATAATAGTAAGTAGTATATTTTTATAATTTGCTACGTTAGTTTCGCCGTCTTTGTCTTTGCCTTTATACAGTGGAAGAAGAAAGATAACTTTCCACTGGTTAGGCATTCGATCGCCCCTCAATCTTAAATCAGGCGTTTCCCCTGAAAGAATGGTACTGCGCGAAAATTCTTCCTTAAGAATGGCGTTAAAGAGCTCTTTTCAATTATTGAAAACTTCGTTGTTCTCGGTAAGCAGGTGTACCCTTTCGCCTTCAATATATTTCCATGATAGAATGTGTACTGATCTTTTTTGGAGTGTGCCGCAATTTCAGAAATATTAGTTAGTTAGCCCGGGTCTAGACATTAGATATATTCCATTGTTTGTCTCCTGCTTAAAGGTTGTGAGGGCATTTCTATTGATTCCTGATACAATGTCTCTATTGCTATTGCACGTGCTCTAGTTACGGCTTCTTTCGTCTCCATTTTTCAGCGTTAATATCCGAAATAAAGACGTACTTTATCGATTTCGCTATTTCTGGTTTTATTTGGAGCTGGCCTTTAGAAACACCAAGCATAATTTTTGCACTGCTCTTACATTAGTTATCGACGTGGTTCTACCAGTTTGTAGCATTGCACGATTTTTGAATTCCTGTTTAATGTTAATTAATTTGAACCATATGAAAAAATTTAGTCGTAATGTGAATTCCTTCATTAGACAACGCTCCTGCATACCTCTAAGCCAGCAAGAGCCTCTTTTACATTATCCCGATATCTGAAATTGTTTCCATCAAGTTTTGCAGACTTTGGAAAAAGTGTAAATCTGGAGAATAAGGCGGATGCACGATGTTTTTCCTAACCGAACTCCTCTAGCTGTGTGCAGGTGGCCCTAGGTATATAAGGGCGACTTTAATCTTCATAGCTGTGACAGTAGACTTCTGCGGTGATTGTCTGGTTACGAGGCAACAGCATCCCACCATACAGACCGTAACACCTTGATCGGGTGAAGTCCATCTCTGGGATGTTTTGCTGGTCTGTCTCTTGAACTAAGTCATTCGTGGCGACGTTTACTGTTATTGTAAACAACCCATTTTTCATCGCCGGTAACGATACGTTTAAAAACGGTCTTGATTGTGGCGCGACACAAGGCCAGTGCAAGCCTCTATTTTTGCGATAATGGCTTACGTTGAGTTCCCTTACCATAATAGTGGGATTTTTTTCAACCAACTGACTTCATATTCCATTCTGGCTTTTCCGGAACAAAAACAATAAAATATGCTGAATATGCTCTTCCGATACATCAGTTAAAAATGCTTACAATGATATTGACACAACGAAATTTGCAGACTGAATGAGCAATATAGCCCAAATACTAGTTTCACCACCTAACGGTTTCAGCAGTAAGTTGGTTTTGTGCATTTTATGGCAATTGGAAAATAAGTTCCGGAAAATACTTTCGTTACAACCTCCTGGTATATGCGAGCACCTTGTGGTTTTAGTTCTTCCTTTTGGTGTACGGCATTTTGAAGCCATTCAACCAAATTTAGCGTCTAAAGCTCATCTTTTTCTCGACTGATTCCAGTTTTTGTTGGTCTTTTCACTAAAAATTTTGTCGGCAAAAGCCGATGCTGACTTGCTAGTAGTTCATCCAGAATAGTTTTTAGATCCTTTAGTCGCTGTTTCGCATTACTCAGAATAGATCCTAAATAGTTGCAGTATGTAATCAAGTGCTGCTCATACTTAATATGTAAATGCCGTACTTATGATAGTATAGTAAGACCGTGTGACCTGTATGACTTAAGGATATCTTAAGTCGTCGTGTTCGTAGTTCAATGGCCCGATGTGTCCGTAAAAACGTTTCCTCCCTTGATGTTCTTTTTGAAAACTCACCGAAATCAAGCCATTTCCTTAATAAGTTTCCAAGTTTCGTGTTCAATTAGCAGTCTTAACATATTTCCATTAGTAGGTTGCTAATTTCTGTCACGCTCACGATCTCATCTAGGTATTCAGGTTATGATGGCAACTCCGTTCTTATTTCGCCAGGTCTGCAATAATGCTTTTTGTAAACTTTCGTTCAAGTTTCCAACATTTTACCAATTGACTTCTTGAACTCATATGATAACGATTATACGTTGCTGTTATACGTTTTCTAGTTTGCAACTTTCACCCATCATTGTGCCGACGCTCCAGCGTAGTTTAGTGAAAAGCATCGTTCTATATACGTAAATATATGTATGCGGATCCGACTTTTCTTTTGCTACACCTATCACGCATACAGACTTAGGGTAGTCTAATTAAATGTAGATGCGCTTCAGGCTCATCTTAGATGTTGAAGTCCTTGCATATGTTTTTTCCCCATTTAGTCATCTTTTATGACAAGCAGCGGACTGAATTGCAACAACATTCTAATTATAAGCCGTTGCAACACGGCACATCCCATCCAGAGTAACATACACGAGTACGTTTCCAATATAATATCATCAGTATATCAATAATAATATCAATGAGCCTCTGCTTAGATTGGTAAGAATGTCTAAAAAAAAGCAGGGGTGTTAGCACACAGCCTTGAGTTAACACCTGCTAAAGCTATTTATTACCTATCAATCCCGTAGAATCAGAGCAATCAGGATATTGCATGATTAACACAATTGAGACTCATCGTTTTTCGATTATTGACAGCGATATGGTAAAATAGGTGTGTGAATAGGAAATGTCTATTTGACAAACAGATGGCACAACCACTATAAATGGTTTGTGTCAATGATAACAAATATGGTAACTATTTTGGAGGGTCAACATCTGTAAAATCCAGTGTGTCATAGGTTGTGATTGTACAAACAACACTTTTTTTTTGGGCGCCTTGAAAATGTCGAATTTTGTATCAGATAAGGACCTTTTGCGGGCAGTTTTATTACATCTTTCTTTTTTCCAAAGAAAGCCGCTGCTGAAGGTCATCGATGGCAGTTTATGGTAAACATGCTCCAGCGGTGGTTTGTTCGTTTCAAAAGGAGTAATTTTGACATCAACAACAAAGACCGTGAATGACTAGAGAAAAAAAACATTGAAATGCAGAATTGCAAGATTCGACTCAAACACAAGAACAGCTCGCAGAAATATTGAAAGAGTTAATCGTACAACAGTTTCCAAACGTTTAAAAGCTCTGTGAAAGATCTAAAAAGAAGGAAAATGAGTTCCATATCAATTGAAAGAAAGAGACGTCGAAAGGCGAAAAACCATTTCAGAAATTTAGCTTTTTTTGTGTCGAATTAATCATCGAAAAAATCATGGGCAGACCCAGCGAAAACCATCAGCCTCCCAACCAGTACGCAATTTTCACGGAAAGAAGGTTATGCTCTGTATTTTATTGGGACCAGAAGGGAATGGTGTATTATGAACTGTTAAAACCTGGTGAAACGATTACTGGGAATCGCTACGGTCAACAACTGATAAAATTGAATTGAGCATTGAAGTAAAAACGAGCAGAATATGCCCAAAGGCATGCATCAGTAATTTTCCATCATGACAATGCTCGTCCACATGTTGCAAACCAAGTAAAAAACTATTTGGTAAATGTTGGGAAGTTCTGTCCCGTCCGCCGTATTTACCAGACTTGGCCTCTTCGGACTTTCGGAACAGCACTTTCCTTCTTGCGGAGAAGTGAAAAATTGGCTTGATGAATGGTAGGCCTCAAAAGACGCGCATATCAACACACGATCGAGTCAGTCTATGTAAATTCGGCGTGTTTCAGAAGCGATATTAATTCTTTTCATGACATTACGCATCCGATAAACAAGATCTATCAACAATGATATGACACAATCAAAGCTTGTTGCATTCGATCAATGGCGATTCAAATGCGGTCTGTTTCAGTTGGTTTAGTTCAGGGCACTTTGTAAGTCACATTGAAATAACATTCAATCGTTGATCTGGACCCCTTGTGGCATCGTGATGATTATATCTGCTTCCCAACTTTGAAAGCTGGATTTTGCTATTCTGAAATTTGATGGTGACGCTGAAATAATTTTTTTTTTTTTTTGTGTTATCCGAAGTTTGAAACCCAAACCCTCGAACTTTATCACTGCGCCACGGCAAGGTCATTATTCAGTGTACCCGAAACCAATGGATCTCTTTTTTTTTCAGCGCGTGAAAATAAAGTAAAGGGCTCAGCGATAATTCCAACGGGCATAATCCCATCGCAGGAATTCATGTCTTTAGGAACTCCCTTTATTAATCACAACTAAAATGTCCAATAGAGCCACAACTCGGAGCTACTTTCTATCTTCGCCACAACCAATTAGCCTTTACAACATACACCCAAAACCCCCGAACTATCTACTTTAACTGCAATTCACCAATGGTTTATTGGTGTACACAGTCCATTGGCTCTTTTATTCTATTTGCATCCTCGGCGACATCCGAACCAACAAAAAAAAAAAGAGTGAAAACGGCACACTTCAAAGTATCCACACAAAATACATCACAGTGCAATGTACAATCATCCGCAAACGCCTTCCGGGAGATGGGACTGACTGTTTTTATTTTTTGTTATTTTCTTTTTTGTTGGCCTTTATTGAATATTGATTTTAGGCTACCAAGATTCATGCCATGCCTGCTGGATGTGTTAAATTGGGAGCAGCTCCCTTCCTTGCATTTACACTCGACAAGAGTTGCAGTTTCCAAATGGGTACGTAGAAAACTTCCGTCCACGTTTAACACTGTTATACGCGTCCCTCACCAAAGGAAACATCAACCCAATAACCAGCTATCCTTTGGTTGTACGAAGGGTGATTGGGGTTTGTTCGATTTTTTTTCTGCCATTTTTGCACTCCAAAGAGTTTGTTGTTATCGCTGAGGATGGCCATGTACTCATACAAGAGTCAGCTTGCATTCTGTAAACCAGATTTTGTTTAGAGCTTTTGTGCAACAAAGGCCTACGAATAGTACTCATATCTGCCTTCCCCCAATGGACAATGTACCTTGGACACAATGGGCACTCTGCAAATGAGGTTTGCTACCCCAAACTAAGGGTCACACTGGACTTTATTGCATATAGAGAGATTGGTACTTGTACTCGTACCATGTAGTAGCAAACATACGTACTCGTATGTATACCCTTGATAGGCAGTTGTGTAATTGACATTATGTTGCCCTTGGTAAGTGGACCATGGTGATGAAGACGATGAAGTGGAATACCTCTTGGCGCTGTATAAGGGCACAGAGACCAATTGAATTCAATCATAACCGAGCCTTAGGACTTCTCCTCATTATGGATGAGAAAAATCGGGGATCGGTTCGAGGAGGAGGAGAACCAGACTCCGGTTCCACACAACAAAAGGGCTTATGACTGTGAAATTAAAAAGTAGAATATACTCAGAACTCAAGTGCCAGAAGAACCGTAGCATATGTGGTCTTGTGGTCAGGCTATACAATGCCAATACCAGAGGCTACAGGGGAAAACACAGAAAGAAAAAAAAAGTCTTATTCAAGAGGGCGAATGCAATCTGCGGTTTAATTCTCGTCTTTTGGCTTGTTGTGGGGGGTTGGGGTCTTTTTGGTTGAATTATTCTTTTATTTCATATTTTAGATGGCAAGTCGAATTGGTTTCAATTGAATGCGATGCTAAATGTCAAGCAGTGCAAGGCACATATGTTTGCTACGGATACTCGTACCCTTTTCAGTAGACGCTTTTGGTTACGGGCATGGTCTTGATCAGTTGGAATAATTGAGCGATTAAAGTGGTGTGGTGGAATATGTGACGGGGTTGATTGGACGGTCCATACGTTGGATTATGCGGTCGGAATGCATTGCATCTGTATGTTATACTGATTGCATTACCTACTTGAAGATTTAAGACGATGAGCTGAATGGATTAATTAAGTCTTTGTCAAGGAAAAGTAGGTGTGGAGTCATTTCTGAGTCTAGCAAAGGGATTTTTGTGATGGAATGTGAATACATTGAGGGACGGTGGAAGTACCCCATTCCATACCAGAAATTTCTTCTTTAAATGTTTGTTTCATGACATTTGGAGCGTTGTACTCTCAATCATGTACTGCTGCTTCTTCATACCAATAACGATCGGTCTACGGTGTACATTATCCTAGGGTGCTCTATATTTACACATGCTTCGATCAGATTTTAAGTAAAGTCTGAACGAATGAACGATTTTAAAAAAAAACTTTAAATGGAGTTGTCAGGTGGATTTTCTGGAAATCTATTCGAAAGTAGTATGAAGTACTTTCCTAGACTCGACCTAAATTTCGTGGGTTGCTGTTAGTCATCTGTATCTAGAGTTTGTACTCGGCTCATAAATAGAATTTTAAGTAATAAATGCTGGCCTCGACTGCGAATAGCTTGGTGTTTCCTCCTCACTCTATGTTATATTATCGGGAAATTATTTCACCACTGCGCTGCTAAGATCAGACTTAGTCCACTACGATGCACCAATGTATAACCCATATATCGAGCTCATCTAATGGGTACTTTTCGCAGTATCAGACTTTTTGATAGGGATTACACATCAAATCAGCTGTTGCGTTGAACTGTCAGGCTTCATTCATTTTTACTACAGTTTGCCATTCCATCCTTGAAAGATTAACGCTACAACAACGATTTCAAATTTTTGGATTCTACTTCCAGAATCGATGCTCTGTTTGCAAAACTTATAGGGTACTTTGTGAAACTTACCGTAGAACTCGTCGGCCATCTGAACGTGCTATTTATCGAATTATTGGAAAATTTCGCACTCAATTCATGCTATTGGGTACTCACATACCAACAAGAACGAGAACAGTGCGTTCGGAAGAAAGTATCGCAGCTGTGTTGAAGAGGACTCCAATTTATCGATTCGTCGTCGTTCGCAGCCATACATCCACTATCCAGATCTTGATCGCAAGATTTATAAGATCCAATTGGTACAAGAGCTAAAGCCGTGTGACCATTTATTTCGTCGGGTGTTCAGTAATTGGGCTTTAATTCAAGTGGAAATTGACCAAGTTTTTTACCGGAATATTCTGTTCAACGATGAGGTTCCTTTCTAGTTGAACGGCTATGTAATTAAGCAGAATTGCCGTATCTGGAGCGAAAACAATCCTCAAGATGCCATTCCATCCAGAAAAATGTACTGTATGGAGTGAATTGCACGCCGGTAGCATCATCGGTGCTTATTTCTTCAAAAGCAAGGCCGGAATACAAGTTATTGTCAATCGACATCGGTACAATGCGATTATCGACGATTGCTAAATTTTTCTGACATCAATGTGGAAGTACTATGATTTCAAATCATATCCATCGAAATCATCGCTTTTTTGAAAACATGATTTGGCAATAGAGCCATTTCAAGAAATGTACCCGTCATTTGGCCACCAAGATCATGCAATTTGACGCCATCGGATTATTTTCTGTGGGGCTACGTCGAGCCTCCAGTTTATGTTGATAAACTAACAATGATTGATCCTTTGGAGCAAAAGGAAATAGAGAGGTTCTACACCAGCAGAACTAAAAAGAACGTGCCACGGTAACAAGACCCCAACAGAGTTCTGTAGAGATGGAAACTTAGAAGTACTTTTGGTATTTCCACCTCCGAGACTTGGTCGGCAGGAACTATGCCTGGAGAAGGGAACTTTAGCACCGTTTACCCAATCGACAAGAAAGGAACTCCGCCAGTTATAGCCTCATCAGTCTTCTTAACATCGCATACAAGATCTTACTGGTATCTGCCATCTTGAGTAAAAATGGCTTTTACAATCTGACTGGTCCCGTAAGACCGCAATTGACCAAATATTCACACTACGGCATATCCCTAAAGAAATCAAAGAAGCCCAAACCGATACTTTCCATCTCTTTATTAACCTTAAGGACGCATATGACATCATCTAATAGGGCTAGGCTAGGTTTGCTGTCCCTGCCAAACTTGTCAGATTGTGCAGAATGACTATGGAGAACTGTCGGTGCTCCGTTAAGTGGGGAAACAATCTCTCCGAGTTCTTTTAACATCATTCTGAAGAAAATTGTGCGAAAATCGCAAGCCAACGCCATATACACAATTCTCCAAAAAATTTTACAACTACTTGCATACGCTAATGACGTTGATATCATTGGCAGAATTCAGCGAGCCGTCACTGGTGCGTTTGCAAGTATTGCAACAGAAGAGCCAAAAATAGGTTTAGTCGTAAATCATGCAAAACTAAGTAAATGTTGTCAATAATGGACACATAACACCCAATCGGACAGAATATTAGAAAAGGCAGCTTTAACTTTGAGGTAGGCAAGGATTTTGTAAGCTTCGGCTCCACTATTAAATCTGATAATGGCATCTCATTAGAAATCAAACGAAGATTTACTCTTTTCAAGTGCTGTTTCTTCAGCCCAAGAAGGCGAATAGGGAATAGAAACACTATGGAGATCGTATATAAGCTCCTCATCATTCCAGTCCCTGGTTAACAAAGGTGGATGAAGATACCTTGGCTGCTTTAAATGTAAAATATTTCGATTTTCGGTCCCATTTGCGTTGACGGGTCTTAGAGCAGTGACATTGTGGCATTGATCTAGCAAGAAAAGTGTACATTGGTCGCCTAAAATGGCTATTACATGTAGAGTCTTCCATTTCAACCGGGTGGGATAACGCCGTAGAGGAAGATCTCACCTTACGTGGCGCCCACAAGGGGAAGGGAACCTTAACTGACAGAGACAGCAACAACTGGAGTGGCTTTTGCGCCTAATGAAAAGACGGCTGACTATGTGTGAATCACGAATGGATATACCAGTGATCTTATATGTCTGCTCACAGTGCTTGGAAAGCTTCATTTTTACTGATTGTGATAAGCGCTGTTTTAAGAACACTTCTTGTATTTCTTCGGTTTTTTTTCTATTTCTTGCTTTTCGATGCTGTTTATCGTTCCGCTCTAATCGGCTTTAATTTTGTCATGGCCGAGCTGATTGTTGGAATGGTTACTCTTTATTTTAGCCTAGGCGAAGTTTATCATAGCCTGTGTTTTGCTGGTCGACTACGTGGCTTCCGCAGGCCCATATCAGTGCTTTCTTTGTAGAGTCATCTACCCATTCTGGGTTATATTGGTCACATATAAGATCTATGCCTGCTATTTATTCCATAGCGGCATGAGAAAGTTGAGCTTTGTATGCCTCACTTCCCTTTTCTATTCGTGTCACATATGACATCCTTTTGCTCTGCAGTGCACATTTTGAATATGTGCTCTTGCTTCCGGAGCATAGACATATTCCTTCTGTGTTTGCTTCATTATTGTGGTGGTTAACGACATGACCATATTCACGGTACTGGAAACATCATCTGCACTTAACCTAGCCGATCTTTATACGTCCTGCAGCATGTAATTTGTTAGCCTCATCAGTTGAAAGGTGAGGTCTATAAGACCGATTTGTTTTCCACTCTTTGGCACTTTCATTAACTTCGTAACGCTTGCTGCTGCTTTTGGAGGGTGCTCCTCAAAGGCCAAGTATATTTTCTTTCATAGCATCGCTTCGTCTGGATAACGTCAATCAATTTTTGCTTGTTGGATGTCTTAAGCGAGAACATAGATCGATCAGTTCACATCCAATTACGTTTCAAGTATCATACTAGTCGCAGATGGCACTTTTATATCAACATTCGGACGAAGCGTAGTTTTTATGCTGTCAATTTTGCTTTTCCAGATGTGAGATATTCCATATTCAGTTTGGTCGTACTACGCAACTTTACCGATTAATCTTCAAACTGTGACGGTCCTTGTTCGACAAATTGTACTTAAACTATCAGTAAGGTGTTGAGATGATATCTACGAAATGATCTGTCCACAAATCTCGTGAAAGATGTGGTTTTTGTTCCTAAGGCCAGCCTGATGATCATTCAAGAAATTTACTTCGAACTTTTTCTTAAATCAGTTAAGTTACGAGTAATAAGTTGCCATATAGTCCTTTGACTAATACTATCTCACTTGATTGATATGTATTTCCGTAGGCGTTGAGGTTTGTGCATTGGCTCTCACGCATTAAACTGCTGCTTACCTCTGTTATTGTGGTGAGATGGTAGATGCGGGTCTCGACAGATCGGATGTCTAAAATTCCAAATATTGAAAAATAGTCGGCCTAACTGGACGCCAGTTGTTCGTCAAATGAGACCCAGTTGATCTCGAATTGGGTCTTCTGCTATAGTTAAATGTCTTTTATGCCGTGTACGTTGTAGAAGTCGACAAAGCCGATGTCGAGTGTCGTTGGTACCAAAGTTACTATCAATCAGCAGGAAGAACGAAATCTGGCAACGACCAGTTTGCCTAATAGAAAGACGCTACAATAATTGATCCATTGATATTTGCGGAAGCTGCTGTGATCTATATAGACTCTCAACAACGGACATGACCGTCATAGGAAAGTTATCCTGACGGTCCAAGTGGTTCCATACGTTACCAAAGAATCTTTTCCAGATAAAAAGAACGAAGAAACCTTAGTCCATGTGGGATACTTTTACTGAGAGCAACAATTATTCTGTTCATCCTCAATGGTGATATCGAAAGTCGTTGCTAAAAGGCTTGTAGAAGATGAAGCTTTTCAGTTATTCAGTCGCACATGTTGGACTTGGTGAACCAGAAACATACCATCTTATCCTTCCAATCTCCGAGATGCTGAGATATTCCTAACCGGAGCGCAAGGAGATATGAGAGGGGATGGAGTAAGCTCAGCTGCCTGGTTCTTTCATTATCATTTAGTGTAGCTATGACAAGGCGTTGCTTAAGTTTGTCACCTACTACGCTAGAAATCTGAGATTCCCATTTTATTCACCGGAAAACAGAGAAAAAAATATTTCCTGCTGTCACAACCCTTTCGGTAGGCAGGAGCAAAACTCGTTAATTGAGAAATTCTGGCTATGAAATGGTCTTTCATTCTACTATCATTTGGAGTCGGAAAAAAACCGTGGGTACCACAGGTCCTTCTCATTGTGGCCTTTTTATGCACCCTTTACTGCACCACCGATCTTTGATTTCCTTTGGGTTGTGTAAGCTAGCATAAAGTAAAGATAACTTTCTAAAAATAGGTATTTCTAGTGAAGCCATATATTGACAATTAAATGCGTAAAAATATCTTTTAATGACATTTGGAAGAGGTGTTATTGCGTCTGAAGAGACAGTGTGTTAGCGTCGTCGGTACAAAAAGGACTGCTGACCAAAAATTACTCAGAATTCAACATTCGAAAGACATCATCAGGGAGGCCAAAAAGAACCAAAACTTCCTAAACAACATTGTGACTGATGTGATCCAGAAACCAAGCGCCAAATTGTCGAGTAGAATGTCCAGAACCCTAAAAATCTCGCTTAGAGAAGTCAAAAGTGAAGACAATGTTGATTTGCTTTTACGATTTCAAGGGCATTGTCCACAAAGAGTATGTTCCACCGGGCCAAATAGTAAATGCACAATTCTATGGAAGCGTTTGGTGCATCGTGTTCGCCGTACTCGCCCAGAATATTGCGCCATCTCATCGATCAACACTTGTGACCGACCACTCCAGAGCGATCTACTTTCATGAAAATGTACTCGAGCGCTCGGTTCGAGAGACCCACTGCATCCTTTGGGCATATTATCTGACTCCTTAAAGTTGTTGATCATTACACAGCCGCCTGGGAGCAATATGTCCAATGCTAAGCTATTTTAGTATTTAAGTCATCGACTTAAGCTTCTATTGTGAGGCCATGACCTTTGGATTCGCTGGTTGCCTACACTTAATGTTGTCTATGGGGCTATTGGGAGATTCTCTTCTGAAATCAGTGGAATAGGTAGCTGAACGTTAATTTTATTTGTAGTGAAATTGACCCTCTTCAACTTTAACCCGGCCGGAGTGGAAACCTACTGCCTGTATCTTCCTTCTGTCAATATATTGCGCTCTAAGTTAACATTGCACCCAATAAGACTGCAAGATTTGACTTGTACTGAACACCAGTATTTACCTAACTCTGCAGATTGATTTCTTTCGATTTCTTGGGAAATAGCAAATCATCGACTCACATCTTAACGCGAATAAAGACCGTCTATCTCATCATACAAACTGCGGAACACTAATCGATTCCGCGCATATCTCCGCTGAGCTTACATAATCTAAGCCAGATGAGATGAGATCAATGACAACGACCATATTACTCACCTTTCAATCAGTCAATCTGATCTCACTCCAAAATGACGACAAAGAAGAAAAGTAATCAAAACGAATGAAGTATAATACCAATCTTTGGGTAGGTAAATACCCGCCAGGAAGCCCAACATTAACACGATAAAAGTCGCGTCAAAATGGAGCAAATTATTACCGCTTTTTGGTTTTCTTCTTGTACGTTTCCTCGAACTCCATTTCATCATCGCGTAATGCGATGCTCTTCCGGCAATAAAATCGAGAAAAGTAATCTCACTTAAAAACAAGAAGAAGAAGAAAAACAAAAAATTAATGAAAACTTCTGAGCAAGTAACATTTACAAGTTTCGAAGCCCAACAGGCATCGCTGCTCCATAGCTGAACGGAGTGAGGAATGATTCCATTCCATGGTGTATGGCTAATGGTCAGAGGAAACCGGGGCGGCTTCACTTCATTGGAACCAGTTTTTGATAGGAAACACAATACGCTCACGAGTTTGGTACAGATGAACAACTACTATACGAGTACGTACAGTACATGATGGGATGCCGTCGCGCGGTATCTAACAATCGTATCTCGTTTCGCTTCTCCAGATACAGATAGAGCGTTTGTGTCCGCATTGGTAGGTATAGGTATAGGTATAGGTATAGGTAGGTAGGTAGGTACCTCCTATCCGCCATATTGGTGCTGTAACAATGCCAAACCGGTTCGATTGCGGTTGAACAACAATCACTTACTGGCGTACATCTGTACATACGTACAATTTCCAACAAACAAGAAGAGGGATCCTTAGCCTCTACTCAACTCCGACAATCGGTTTCGACATAGACTGCGATTGCTATTTTTCTTCTTTTGTAAGTATCTGTTGTTGTTCAGCTTGCTGGTTGTTCTGTTGTTGCCACATTCGTTGGGCATCATTGGAGCATGTTTCTGGCCAGAAAGAGGTATAAACGAACATAGACGCTTCCAGCTAATACCGAGTTCTGACTGGACTCGAATATTCTCTTCTCCATTTCAGTTCTAACAACAACGGTTTTTTGACCTCTCGCCTTTTGAATGGTGTTCCTGCTGCTGCTGCTGCTGCTTCTGCTGATGGTTTTTTCCTGGTACTGGTAGAAATACTTGGAACTGATGCTTGAGCTGATGTTCCTTGCTTAATAGTGCCATGTTGCAATTTCGTCTTCCGATGCACACTTTGCTGCCGCCGGCGACTTGTGTTCTGCTGCTGCCCTATTGTGATTCAATGCTGTTGATATTTATAGCCTGTAGCTTTTAAAGTCCGTCGCACTTGTATCTACCTACGAGGTTTACCTAAATACTGCGGTTGTACCATGAAAATGACCCAAAGATACAACGTGCTGATAGGAGATAGGATCTCAGGTGAGGTTTGCGGATGGTTATTGCTTTTACTTTGTTTCTTTGTGCGCTTGGCTGTTGTTGGCATTTGGTCTTGTTGCTGGAGCTTGAGGAGGTTGGTGGTGATTTTTGTTTTCTTTATTTTTATTTATTTTTTTCTTCAGACCTGGGAGGCGTGTATTTAACGGAACCGCTGATGTTAAGAAATTTTCATTTTATTTATCTTTGTACAAGCGAACCTATTTATGGGGTATACGGAGGTAGGAGTCTGGTTGCCATTGTGTGGTGTACACCGGCTCTTTGTTGGAAGGATTATTTTAGAAAATCCACGGAATACGTTGTTCTTTGCGAGAAAGCACAAAGACTGGAGGAAACCGATTAAAATTTTGAAAAAAACGAGCCGTGTTGCAGAGAATTTAGTGTCTCTAGGAATCTTGGGCAAATTAAGAAAAGTTCACTACCCTCCAAAACTTATTTTTGTAATTACTTACATGAGTAACGCTACAGTTCGATATGGACGTAGGTCTCAACTAACATTCCTCTCTGGTCGGCCCTATTGTTTACTAGCTACTCCGAACATCGCATATCAAATAAGTTTATTCGCTCTACATGTCACAGCTATTTAAACCGGTGAATTCTTACTCTTTTAGCTGTACAATTCTTGGTCGATGCAGACTAGGCCGTAAGGCACTCGAATCATTTTTCTCTTAGTACGACAAAGCGACTCCTCATACTTCCCTGACAAAGTTCATGCCTCTGTACATTTTCTTTGGTACTCGTAAGTTTCCTTCTAATGACAAAGTTTCATTCCAATAACCGCTGCTTTGTTTCGCATTTTTTCTTTTATCTTTCTTACACCCAGTCCATTCCATCGCACTTCTTAGATAACGGTCAGATCTACTTTATATCAGTCTGATGTCTCTGCAGGATGTTCGGCTGGCAATAGTGTGTCGTTTTAGTGTAGCCTTTTGTTTTAGAGCTTAACAGTACAGCTTAACTGACATTGCCCTTAAACACGTTTTGAATAAAAGTGAATCAACTGTTGCCTCCAAAATGTTTGATAGTAAAGACACAAAAAAATATTAATTATTCGAAACTTTCGGTCCTTGATCCCAGAAATGTGGACCTTGGTATACAATTTTGCCTGCCCCCTAGAGGCGTTTGCGATACACTACACACAAACAAAATATTCGGACTATATACGCACCCTTATAGCTACACCGAAAATTGAATACTATAGGCGGACATTTTTAGAAACAGATACAAGCCTAGACAGCAATGATGTATTTTTAATAATAATAAGTTTATTCATCTAAATCTACAGTTTGTCAAGAAAGTGTTTTTACATATTTTTCTTTAGCATTTAAAAGTAAATTTTATCAACTTATTTTTATTCAATATTTTGTGTGGCGGCCTTCAGCTTCGATTACAGCTTGTAATCTGCTTTTCATCGATTGAGTTGCGTTAACTGATTTCCGGTCTTAGGATTTCTTTTACTCAGCTGTTTTTTTCAAATGTGCCCAGAAATTCTCTATAGGATTGAGGTCTGGGCTCTGGGTAGGTGTATTGAGCACTTTGGTACAGTTGTGAAGCAGCCACATCTAAACTGTGTGCTCCTTGTGCTTGGGAGCATTGTCGTGGTAAAATTTGAATTTTGGTTTTGTGGTACAATCACCGCCGTCGAATTTACGGGCACTACTATGCAAGTGAGATCGCAAAATGCTTAAGTACTGCTTCGCATCCATGTGGCCATCAATAAAAACTATGTCCCCAACACCTATGCTCGATATACAAGCCCACACCATAACGGACAATTTACCAAATTTGACTGTTGGTATTATATTCTTTTTTCCAAGGCACTAAGCGGAGCCTTGCGGTCTAACCCCTCTGCGCCATTAGATATTCTGCTTCGCTTGACACCCTCGATATTTTTAGTAGGCAAATAGCTGCGACTGCAGCTATTCGCCTTAAAGCGACTAAACAGTGGACAAATAATTCATTTGGCCACGCCAACATTCTTAATGCATTAGGAATCCCCACAGAGAACATCGATTACACCATACCTGAACTTTGGTTTGACAAAAACTTCCTTGTAAGCTTCCCCTCTAGATCATTCTGGGAGGAAGATGCTTTCATGGAGGACAAGTCAATCCATCTCTACACAGATGGATCTAAAACCGATAACGGAGTTGGTGGCGGTGTTTTCTCAGACAAGCTAAATCTAAGACTCTCTTTCCGTCTTCCAAATCACTGTAGCGTGTTCCAGGCGGAAATTTTGGCGATTGAAGAAGCTCTGTCCTGGCTGAAGAAAAACGTGATATCTGCAAAGGATATCCGCATATTTTCGGATAGTCAGGCCGCCATCAAGTCCCTGGACTCGGTCTCATTATATTCTAAAACCGCCCTTGAATGCCGATCATCTCTCATGGAGATGGCAGAGCAGTTCAACATTCACCTCTGTTGGGTGCCGGGCCACAGAGACATTCCAGGGAACTGCAGAGCCGATGAACTCGCCAAAATTGGAACCACTCTACCTATCCTACCAGACAAAGGTAGTATAGGTATACCAATCGCTACGTGCAAACTAACACTAAAGCTAGATGCCAATAAAAGAACGGACCTTAGGTGGACTGCTGGACAAACATGTCTAGCGACCAAACAGATCTGGCCAAGGCTGGATCTGAGTCGATCTAAGTGTCTGATCCTTTTAGATAGGAAACATCTCAGCGCCATAATAAGTGTCATTAACGGACACTGCCTCATAGGCAACCACGCAAGAAGGCTTGGCGCTTTTACTAATGATTACTGTAGAAGTAGAGGAGACAATCCTCCACCTACTCTGTACATGCCCAGCACTCTCCCAGAGAAGAAAGCTTCATCTAGGAGCTTTCCTCTACAACGACCTAAACGATCTAGAAAACATAGACGTTAACAGTCTCCTACGCTTTATTATAAGCTCAAACTGGTTCCATTAGTAAGAGGATCATAGATCCACGTGGCATCACAATGGGCCATTAGGTGGGTTGGTATTTCCAACAGCCACCCTTACCTAACCTAACCTAACCTAAGGCGTTTAAAGGTTGCCCGCAAGCTCTATTGTTTTCCAATAGGGTCTTGACAAATTTGAATTTAATTTGTGAACACACTCTTTCAGTAATCATCAAACTGTCACTGTCAATTTATTCAGTAAACTCAAGATTTTCATCATGGTAAAGTAGACGAGCGAGCAACGTCTTCAAATTATAAAAGTTTTCTACCGAATTTCGGAGTCGGTGACTGCAACTTTAAGAGCGTTAACTCCAATTTTCGGTTGTAATTCTCGCCCTAGTAGACAGGTAATAACAAGTTTAGTGCAAAAATTTGAGTCTAAATATTCGTAGTGTGATGTTGCCGTGTCAGTGAGACAACGGGTTGGTCGAAGTGTCGAAAATATCGCTGCCGTTCAGGCGTCCGTAGTAAACGATCCAAATCAGTCAATTCCACGGCGTTCTCAAGAATTGGGCATCGCTCAAACCTCATTATGGCGTATTTTGCGTGAGGATCTTGGTTTACACCCATACAAGATCAAGCTGACTCAAGAATTGAAGCCGATGGGCCATTTGAAGCGACGTACGTTCTCCGATTGGGTTCTGGAGAAGATGCGCCAAGATGATGAATTTCATCGCAACATCATCTTCAGTGACGAAGCTCATTTTTGGCTCCATGGGTTCGTCAATAAGCGAAATATGCGTTATTGGTCGGGTGAAAATCCACATGTGCTTCATGAATCACCACTTCACCCACAAAAAATAACTGTTTGGTGCGGTTTGCATGCCGGCGGCGTTATTGGGCCATATTTTTTCGTCGACGACAACGATCGTCACGTTACTGTGAATGGTCAGCGTTATCGCACCATGATCACCGATTATTTTTGGCCCGAATTGGAAGATATAGACTTGGACGACATGTGGTTTCAACAGGATGATGCCACAAGCCACACAGCACACGCTACAATCGATTTATTGAAGAGTAAGTATGGTGAGCGTGTTATGTCAAGAAATGGGCCAGTCGATTGGCCGCCTCGTTCGTGCGATTTAACGCCGCTTGACTATTTTCTGTGGGGCTACGTTAAGTCATTGGTTTATGCCAATACGCCGACGATGTTGGAAGAGCTCAGAGCCAACATTGAACGCGTAATAGCGGCCGTTTCGGCCGAAATGTGTGGCCGAGTCGTTGAAAATTGGGTCCAAAGAATCGACCGCTGCAAACGTGCCCGCGGTGGCCATATGATCGAAGTCGAGTTCCATTCATAAATGTTTTGATTGTACTTCAAGCCGATAATAAAGTTTTTGATATACGAGTATCTCAAATGGTTTGCGTATTGTTTAAAAAAAAAGTTGTCAAGTCCTTATTGGAAAACCCTATACAACATTATCTTAGTTTCGTCACAGAAAATAACATCATCCCAATGCTCATCAGGCTGCTGAATATGCTCTGCAGTGAACGACATCCTTTTTCTTATGTTGTCTTGTGAGAGCAACGGTTTCTTTCGCGCTACTCTTGATGAATATTTGTGCTTTAAAAGCACCTGCCGAATAGTCTCATGAGATACATCTATTCCACATTCGAACTTTAGTTCATTTGCCAGCGCCTTAGTCGACATGCGGGAATTTTCATATACGAGTATTTTCTTAATTACTTTCCGTTCTTCATTTCTTTTTGATAATTTATTAGGCCTGCCCTCTGCCCTTATTAAATGCAATCGTCCATAATTTTTGCACGATTAATTGTGTTATACATATATTGTGTGCCCGGTCAAACCAAACATCTGACATAACTCTGCTGTACTTTTATTTCTATAGTGGTTATAATAAACCAACTGAATTACGTCACTTGAAACTCTTTTACCAGGCATTTTGAATTACTTTTCACACTAAATATTTTTTTCGGCGTATAAACAATTTTACTCCACTCCTTTGGAATTGAGTAAAGAACAGAAAGAAAAATAGAAAGAACTGTTATTACTGTAAATTTCATTCATAAACGTAAAACCACAATATGTGAAAAAACTTTCTTGACACAGAATTTTTTGGAATAAACTCCTTTTTGTTATTTTTTCTTATGTTTTTAAAATAAAATCGAGTAACTGTTTGCGTTATCTTGTCATTTAAATGCAAGTTTTAAGAAGTGTATACCAAAAATTAAAAAAAAATGTATAGATCAGTCTCTATTAGCAAGAGAAAAATAAATTGGAGCAATGTTTTTTCTTGTAAAAACACTTTCTTGACAAACTGTATATTGTTCCCTTCAAAGTAATCCCCATCAACTGCAACACACTTATGCCAGCGCTTGATCCAATCCTCGAAATGCGTTCCCTGTAGTGCTTTTTTTAAATCGATTGAACAGAAGGAAGTCACAGGGAGCCAAGTCAGGTGAATTCGGTGGCTGTTGGATGGTATTTGTTGCATTTTTCGTCAAAAAATTACGATGCAAAATCCACGAGTTTTATGCCCACAATTCGGGTCTCTTTCGACGAAATACTTCACGCAAACGTCTCATAACGCCCAAATAATACTCTTTGTTTACTGTCTGGCCTTCTGGCAAAAATTCATGATGCACTACACCGTTGTAATCCATGAAAACCGTGAGCATTGCCTTCTTTTTTGACTGAAAACGACGTGGTTTTTTTGGTCTCGGCTCATTTGGTGAACGCCATTCACTTGCCTGATGTCTGGATTGCATGTCGTACTCATAAGCCCACGTCTCGTCTCCAATAATGATCCTTTTTATGAATGTGGGATCGGATTCAGTTTCGCAAATCATCTCTTTTGCGACGTCAACACGGTCTCTTTTTTGCATGAAATTGAGTTCTTTTGGCACCAACTTCGCTGCTACACGACGGAAACACAAATCATTAACCAAAATGTCTTGGACGGATCCATAGGCAATGTTCAAGTCCTCCGCTATCTCTCTGATAGTTAATTTGTAGTTATTGACCAACATTTCTTTTACTCCATCAATGTTTTCGATGTCTGCAACTGCGTTCATCAACTTCGATTGACTCACGACCACTTTTGAACCGCTCGTGCCACTGGTAAACGACCGTTTTCTTTAGAAAATCGTTGCCGAAATACTTTTCCAACATTTCCAACGTTCGCGCACCATTAAATCCGTTTTTTACGTACGTTGTTGCAAATTTAAATCCATTTCTAAAATTGTAAAAAATCGCCAACACAAACAAAGATAGATGTAATCTTTGCTACGTAACTTTTTCAAATGTCAAGCTATGACGCTAAGATTTAGAGGGAATGTCAAGAATAGATTTACCATCTTAACTAAAAAAACAGAACTCAAATCGGAACAATGGGAGCGCCACATGGTGGTTATCCCGGGAACCTTTTTGTCAAGATGGTATTTCAAGTGTTGTAAGTATGATGTGAACATACTCGTAACATGATTTGAAGCTACTACTACAGTATATACTCAGCCTATTCAAACAGAATTCTACTCTGCAGGTACTCTTTGCAAGCACCTGACTCTTAGAATACACTCAACACACTTCATAATGAATATCCTTCATACATACAAAATCCAATAAAGTTCTTACCTAGGCGTTACTGCAACACCTCAAAGATCATTGACCTTAGACGGCCAATTCCGTTAGAATTCCTTCTTATTAGAGCACTTCACCACTCAGTCCACTTGTCTTTATTAGCGACGAATCCGCAGCCAAAACCTCTTCCACCAATAATAAGTACAAGTAAGTATAGATACAACCCTCAAAGCTTATTAAAAAGAAAAAATATCTCCGACAATACTCCGATTAAATATTCTTGGAAGCACCAGACATAAGCTCCTTGTTCCACAAGAAATTCATTCATAAAATTGAATAAAGATTGAAGCTAATTGAATGGCATCCCTTGTCTCTCGCCATCCCAAAGAGGGAGAGTTATGGCTGCTTGAGATCGGATATAGAACGTGTATATTCATACACTACGAGTATCTACATATTTTTTAAAAAAATAATTTCAAGTAGAAAAGACTACTCTCTGCTCACAGTTGAAAGACCGGCTTAAGTCTCATAATGCAAAACTGCGAGTAATTTATTTTTTTTGATTTGTATGTTGTTATTCTTGGTTCCTTTTTGCCGTTCTTCCAATTGAATAAATTTGAATTTGTTTTTTCTATTTTAAGTAAAAATACAGTGCAGATGGAAAAGAGAAAAAAAAAAAATAAATTTGCAAAAATAAAAGATGAAATACAAGTCCGTGCACTTACTTGTTATGTAAATGAGAACAACACAAGCTAGCGACAGCAAGTACTTGCACGAGTATCTATGGATAGGAGTGACAGCACTGCTGGCGTTGTTGATGCCTTTAAGACTATTTGAAAAACCGCCTTAAAGACTGCGCCACAAATGCGCCACAAAACCAGCAGCTGATATCTCGTATCGCAGTCTTTCTGCGGCCGGTAGCGGCGGTAGGAAGGAAGGTATGCAAAATGCAACGTCTCTCCCTGGAAAACATCTGAATAATGCATGAGAAGAGTCGGTCTTTCGACAAGCTTACTTACACTTTACGAATACAAGTTCGAGTACGAGAACGAGTATATTGTACAACCGACCATCAGTAACAGGAGCAGCTACTCGAATTTTTGGTCGTCATAGTCATCGTCGTTGTACCTACCAACAACGTTCGTTGGTAGTCAAGGACGGCTAAAAAACGAATTTCTCTCTGCTCTTGTCAAACCTGAATGAGGGAGTAACGTGTTGAAGAATCCTTGTGGCGCTAGGCAGCCGACTCATTGAACCAGTGAGTATCGCAAAGCTTGGCAATCATTCAAATCACGCGCTTCGCGACCAATTTACTACATCCACCCAAGCTGAGATCCAACTCCAGATCAATGTTTTGCTACCTCCTCCTACAACCGTAGGTGTATCCGTATCTCACGATGTTTCAAATTCTCCCCGTTAAATTGTAAGTTAGTCCGGAACGTATCGAAATTTCGCCATAGTGGTTGTTGGAGTTTTTTTTGTTTTCTTGTTCGGATTTTGATTGTTGGAAATTTACTCGTACTGCTCGTCCATTGAAATTTTTTAAATGCGTCTCTGGCAGAGTATCGACGACATAGTGCTGTGCTGTTGGTGGATAGGTTTCGGCGTTTAATGAACGCAAATTGATTACAAATGAATCAACCGTACCGGGTTGGTCATTGTATTACAATCAGTCAATACATTCGTCAGTAGCTGTTGGCCGCCATAGTGCTGGAATTGATAGCTTGGCTTGGTCCAGTACAAGCTTGTCATAGATTGCGGAAGAGACGAGGGTGGCCGTTTCTCGGGGTTGGATTGTATGTAAGTGGATTTCATTGAATGCCAGCGGCGTTCACTGCAATTGTCACGTCCACTGCAAATGGTGTAGAACACGCACGCCAACTGGACTTTAATTACGAAAGCAATTACAATACATCGTCAATGATTGGGGCTGCAAACACTTTGACTTAAAGGTTTTGTTGCGCTACGGATACATTGGTTACGCCGGACATATGGCCTATATTTGCGGACATGAGCTTTAAGAGTTGTGTTATGCTTGGAGGTGGGCTTTTTTATGACCACAATCGAAGAGTGACTGGTTGGTGATTTTTCTTTATTATGATCTAAAAATGACTCAGCAGTCGAAAATGGAGACCAAGTGGAGGCTGTCATGACTCAGGAGAACATATTGCAGTATGTAGAAGTCAAGTTTTTTGATGGCTTTTAAATATGAATTTATTTTCAGATCTAGTTGCGAGCAGACTTCAGCGATTACAACGATTCTTAGTTGTCTTGTGTCATATCTTCTATTTAGAGATAAATACTTTAGTATAAAAGATGATATACCAGATATTGCTTGCTAATATGTATTTATATGTTAAATACATATATGCCAAGCCACATCTTACGGGATAATGATGTGATTAGGCATTTCGATATGTCAAGTAAGGAAGTTTGTTGAATATAGACCTTGATCAGTTAAAGATTGCAGCCGGAAAGCACCAAAAATGATATATTAAATGCATTCCTAAAAAAAATTCCCTGCCTGTTTTCGATGTTTCGCAAATGGTACTTCGCCTAGCGAATCTATAAGTTCTAACGAATACTACACGGATGAATATACGAAGAAAATGCATAACAAGTGCCCGGTAAAAACCCTACGAATACCTAGCGAAAGCCCTGCGAATAGCTAGCGAATGCTTTGCGAATGCTTTAGGGAATGCTTTGCGAATACCTAGAGAGTAGTAATGAATGGCTTTTTGGTGATTTATCCGAAAAGTAGAATTTTAGAAGTGCCCTGCCGGTGCTGTAGGTTCAGTCATTACATTGCTGATAAACACCGACTTGGTTCATCAAATATTACCATATATAGTTGTAGCTAGTATCAATCATAGCACAGGGTTGCTATCGAAATTATAAAAATAAGATGAAGGCAATGATCAGACAATCCGCGGATAATTTCAAGCATACTATGCCGCTCAAAAAATTTGCTGAAAGGATGTCGGTTCAAAGGTATCATCATGATTAATTAAAGTAGAGTCATGACAAGATCAACAATCGATGAAGTCTTGAAAGAGGTGAAGTTTTAGATTAACCCATCGTAATACAATTTCTAGCATTCATGTCGTTCTCAAATTTAGATTGGACAGTCTTTCGAAAAACCCCTTCAAATGAACAACAGAGCTAGGACGTCTGAATTGATGCTCAAGCTCATCGGTTTGCTGTATTTTATCACGACAAATATCACAATATTTCTACGAAATGATTGCAGTATCTTGAGACACTTCTCTGACAGAAGAAGTATTTTATACTGGTTAAACGAAAATATTTGCTTTCTTCTTGGCCAAAGCTGTTCAAAATCATACTCAGGGACTTGAATAGGTACCAAAGGCATCATTGGCGTGTTAAGTACCGATCCAGCTAAATTCAGATGGTCCAACTAACAAATAGACCGACTAAAACCAAGCTACACCCACTTCTAGAGGAGCAAATGTCAACTCTGATCATTTTCTTAACGCTGCCTGTCCAACGAAAATACGTTTCGACATGAACGCCTGACTACTTTGGGAAAATCTAGAATTTACAGGGCCTGAGCACAAAACTGTTCTAGTTGGACATTTAAAAACCGAATAAAACAGTTTCCGGATCAAGCAGTACCTGAAATCAGTAAATTTGGCGTGAAAAGTTGATGCCTATATGTGCCCAGGATCAGAAGGGCTGAATGTTGAAATTAAGGTTGTAGTCCTTAATTAATTGACGCTTAGGCTCTCACCTGGAAGAGGAACAAGTCTGGATGCTTCAATCCTAGAGCACGAACTCTTCAAAATTCCGTTACTGTGGCTTAAAAGAGTGGATCCTCTGTAGTAGTTATACCCTCAGGATCAAGATTAAAAGGCCGCTAGTCATAAATCACCCAACAAATCTGAGACTTATTATCATATATTGAATACGAAAGTCGCTGTGACTTGAATAACTTCCCGTGGCGAAGGAACTATAAGTGATCTCTTACAAGATCGTTCATAAAAAGATCGGAGGAACAAATGCTATCCACCTAAGTCATGGGCTTTTATTAGTGAGTGATCGGAAACCAATAGATGCTACAAAGACTGATGCTTATAAGGACAAGAAGCCATCTATCTACCTTCTCATTTGCCTAATCAGATAGGAGAATGCTGATAATTCCTAACACTATGAGTAAAGGGTGGATCAAATTAGTGCTGCAATATTGTTTAGTCTCGGCTCAAAGAATACATACCTTCAACCTATTTCGCAGAATATGGAGCCGACCTATACAAGATCACATGAATGATAGATCCCTTCTCTCGTATTTGGTGTGTCATGGAATCTAGCCAAGGTTTGAGAAACTCAAGCCCAACTGCACGTTTACAATTGACCACCAAATTATGGCTCAATGATTCTGTACCTTGTGTTAGGAAACTTTAGATCTACAGAGTAGGAATTTGATGTTAACTTATACGCTAACAGCATTGAGGTCCATGAGTGACTTAGAAATTACTGATTTCAACGTATCGTAGGTGATACTCAGTACATGATGAGACGACCGACGCCTTGAAGGAAATATTAGCAAATTATCTTGTCTAGCGCGCGATGTGTAGTCAAATTTTAACAATAACAAAGTTCGTGACATACGAGTATTCTGTTCAAAGCAGCAGCCGAAAATATTTTCATTCGTTTTAACAGGGTCAAAGTCAGTGGTCAAAGGTTTAAGCACGGTGCTGTTGAAGGACATCCCCGTGACTACTCTATGATAGATTCCTAGATCGTGCAACACTGAAACACATTAGAGACACTGTCGAGAGCATCCTTTTCACTTATGAATAAAACTATACCCGAAGGCAGCAACCGAAACTCTTGTCCAAATTTACAAGTTTCAGACAAAGAAATCTGAGGAAACAAATGTTTACCCATCGTCAGACAAACAAAATGTGATTCACGTACTGGATTTCAATCATTGCAGTTCGACACCCAATCAGTAACAATAAACTGACCCCGATTCATCGCCCGAGAACAAACAATTTTCTCAATTTTCAATTCGAATTGTTGTTTCTGGTTCTGGATCTGGTTCTGATTCTGTTCTCATATCTCTTCCTTGCAAACACAAATAAAAGGATTATTGTCTCATTGTCCGTATTTATAAACTCTGTCTGTGTGGATCTGTGCAGTATGATTCTGTAGCCTCGTCTTATCGATGTGAATTTATTGACTTGTGTTGTGTGCAAATTTATCTGGTACAACGGGTAGTAGTTACAGTCGTTGCACCCGCTTTTGGCTCCCAAGTTCTTTGGCGACTAAACTTACCCCACATTTTTGTTCGACTTTCGACCGCTATAAAAATGTTGTTATCTGTTATTTTATAGTCGCAACTGCACGTATCTACATCTATACACTGTCATGTATGTATCCGCACTCGTGTCTAGCTGAGACAACGGCTTTATTCAGACAGAATAAAGAAAGCGAAAAAGCCTGACCTCAGTCGGATACGACAACTTAAACAAAAACCCCATGAGTAATTGAATCAATGAATGGGGCGATGTATCTTTTACAGTGTTCCCGTATCTGTCCCGTGCGTCCCCCTTCTTTCTCTGGATGGCTCCAGATGGAAAATTAATTTTCACGCTTTAATTAATGAATACCATAGACCCTAAAGGTTATCAACTCTTTTACGGATCTGTATGTGTCCATGCATGTGTGTGTTTGCATGCAGTAATTACGATAGATTATGGACATACTGATGGGTGGCTCAGGAAATTCACTTCAGTTCGGGTTTGAATCTTTGTGCGTGTTTACACAGAGCCCAGGGTGTGATGTGAAGGGATCATTATCTCTATTGGAGTGAGAGTACAGACAGAGAGAGAAGCAGATGAATTTTATGGAGTGGCCTAATTATGTTACAAGCGATTGAATTTGAATGAAGGAGAGGAAATAACTCTGAAAAATTGCTTTTCTAGGAGACATGGATACAGTGAAAGGGTTTGGCAGATTTAACAGACCCAGTGAGAGGTAATGACTTAAATAGATGCAGTGGATAAGAGTCAATGAGTTTTTCGGATAGGTACCCATGTATGTACATTAATTCCATACTTTCACGCTGCAAAGTGGGCTTGTGGAACAAATTTTGTTGACGAAGCCCGAGGTCATCTAAAATCGTCGTTGACAGTTAATTAGGAATTAGGTTTGAAGTGTATCTGATGTGACGACTTTGATATCAGTTGTTTGTAATTGTCTCCCTTGTCGAATAGAAAGCTACCAGATATACTTGGCGGAAATGAGAAAAATTCTACGAAACTTCCGCTTTTGGGTGCTTTTATTTGTTTGTGATTCTTAGGGAGGAGACAAAGAAGATGAGGTTTTTAATATATCTGCGTTAATGATGCAAATTTCTAACTGTTGTTAGCCGTTGAGCATTGGGTGATAAGGTTGCCATACTGCGAATTTTTAATACTAAAATTCTGATTAATCCAACCAGTCCATTAAGTATTAATTCTTCATTTAGAATTCGCTGGAATTTGCTAAGCATTTACTAGAGTTTCTTCATATTCGCTTGTGATTCGTTACACAGTTATTAAGTATTCGCTAAGTTATCGCTAGGTCATAGCTAGGCATTCGTTATAGTATATTTTCTGGAACCTTTTTGGATATTCGCCAAACATTCGTTTAGTATTAGTGTGATATCAGCTGGGTATTCGATAGAGAAAGTATTCGCTAAGCATTCGCTAGACACTAAGTTCTCATTTGTTTGGTATTCCTCAAGCATTCTCCATGTATTTGTTAGACAATCACTTACAATTTGACGGGATTTCCCTAAATAGTCGCTAGACTTTTGTTGGGAAGCTTTTTGATATTCGCAAAGTATTATGTAGTTAGGAATTTGATAGGCATTCGTTAAGTATTCGCTAGTCGTCCCTTAGACATTCGTTAAGCAATTGCTACGCATTCGTTAAGTATTCACAAACATTTCCTAGGTATTCATGATGCATTCGCTAGGTATTCGCTGGCTGTTTGATAGAAGCTCGCTAGATATTTGTTGGGCATCCACTCAGCTCCAAGACCTGGTTTGCAGAATTAAAAGCGCACTCGACAAGAAGGAGTACGCGTTAAGCATTTTCTCGATTAAAATGAGACTGCTTTTACCTTCATGTGTATTTCGGCCAGACAACACGGCGTAGGTGTATTATGTACAGAATAATGCTGACGGACACTGTTGGTGTACTGAAGTTAGGTACTTTGTGCCATCTTGAATAACAAATTTCTTTGGATGAAATATATCTCGTCCAACACTTCTAAGACTCTATCGTCTCTGTGGCAGTATAAAAAGGCTTTCTGTAAAACATGGGACTTGTCACCTGATTACTTAGATCTAAACGGCTATGATAACACCATTCGTATTATACATATTGTGGAACAAGGCAAAAATAAGTGACTGCTGCCTTTAAAACACTTCTCTGAGAGGCCTGGCACTGCTCTAGATGCACTGATGGATCTTCCGTCCTTGATATTCATATAATATGCTGCACTCTCAAAGTCATTTTCCGTTTTAAGAGAAGTGGTACAAAACACGCACTGGAGTATAATTTTTTAGTCTTGTAGAGTCGGTAGTGACAAGATACAAACCTTGCTGAGTCCTTGCTTCTTCGAGAATGCAAAGCTCCTTTGACCGCGTATCGAATGGTTTAATTCACTGAATGTTGTTTTGAGGCCACTTATATCAGAGATTCTCAGGATCCGAACCTGCGTTAGGACTCCACGCGTCCTCAGTCTTCTGGCCTCCATTGATAATTGGGTTTCATTTGATCATAACAGCAGATGATCTCTAACTATCCGGGATGTCGCACACCAAACGAATGCTTTCCGACATCTCTAAAAGGTCAGGGATTTTGCTGCTGTTCCTCAGTAGGAAAGACTGTAAACTGCTCCCTGTCGCCGTAAGAAACACAACATCATGCGACGCATTGTGAGGATCCGACCTTTGCTCGCATCAGGCTTCAGGTACTCGGCCCTAAAGCGGTGGGTGCTGGTACAGTAGTCATTTTATCACTGAAGCGTCTGCTTATCCCTATCCGAAAGACTGATAAGTTTCAGTAAAAGAGGCATATGTATAGGGTTTTCCAATTGGACCCAATTTTCAACGACTCGGCCACACATTTCGGCCGAAATGGCCGCTATTCCGCGTTCAATGTTGACTCTAAGCTCTTCCAACGTCGTCGGCGTGTTGGCATAAACCAATGACTTAATGTAGCCCCATAGAAAATAGTCAAGCGGCGTTAAATCGCACAAACGAGGCGGCCAATCGACTGGCCCATTTCTTGAGATAACACGCTCACCATACTTACTCTTCAATAAATCGATTGTAGCGTGTGCTGTGTGGCTTGTGGCATCATCCTGTTGAAACCACATGTCGTCCAAGTCCATATCTTCCAATTCGGGCCATAAATAATCGGTGATCATGCCTCGATAACGCTGACCATTCACAGTAACGTGACGATCGTTATCGTCGACGAAAAAATATGGCCCAATAACACCGCCGGCATGCAAACCGCACCAAACAGTTATTTTTTGTGGATGAAGTGGTGATTCATGAATCACATGTGGATTTTCACCCGACCAATAACGCATATTTTGCTTATTGACGAACCCATTGGGCCAAAAATGAGCTTCGTCACTGAAGATGATTTTGCGATGAAATTCATCATCTTGGCGCATCTTCTCCAGAACCCAATCGGAGAACGTAAGTCGCTTCAAATGCTCCATCGGCTTCAATTCTTGAGTCAGCTTGATCTTGTATGGGTGTAAACCAAGATCCTTACGCAAAATACGTCATAATGTGGTCTCAGCGATGCCGAATTCTTGAGAACGCCGTGGAATTGACTGATTTGGATCGTTTGCTACGGACGCCTGAACGGCAGCGATAATTTCGACACTTCGACCAACCCGTTGTCTCACTGACACGGCAACATCACACAACGAATATGTAGACTCAAATTTTTGCACTAAACTTGTTATTGCCTGTCTACTAGGGCGAGAACTACGACCGAAAATTGGAGCTAACGCTCTTAAAGTTGCAGTCACCGGATCCGAAATTCGGTAGAAAATTTTTATAATTTGCAGACGTTACTCGTTCGTGTACTTTACTATGATAAAAATGTTGAGTTTACTGAATAAATTAACGGTGACAGTTTGATGATCAGTGAAAGAGTGCGTTCACAAATTAAATTCAAAGTTGTCAAGTCCCTATTGCAAAACCGTTTACAAGGAGTTCAATGGACTAGTACTTTGCGAAAAAAGATCTTTCGGTAGATTTTCGCTGATCAACTTTTTTGTATTCGCTAGGGATTCGTTAACCATTCACTAGGTTTTCGCAATGTGCTTGTAAGGTGTTCCCGTGGTATTTCCTAGATATTTGCTAGACCCTGACCAGACATTCGTAGAACATGCATGAAGCATTCTTGAAACATTCGCTTGGCATTCGCTGGGCAGTTTCTTGGTGTTCACTGGTCATTCCCTAATGATTCGCGCGATATTCGCAGCTCATTCGTTAGACCTTTGTCAAATATTCGTTGGGCAACTGATATTAGTAAGGCATTCACTAGCTGTTTCCTAATCCTAGATATACGCCAGATTTCGCTAAATATTCGCTTGGTATTCGCTAGGTATTCGTAAGACATTCATTAAATTTTCGCTAGACATTCGCAATTCTTATTTGATATACAATTTAAATGTAATTTCCCTTCCTTGAAGTGGCATAAGCAGAGGTCCCGTGCAATTTTTTTGTACGTGTCTCTCTAATATTTTTCATTATAATTGTAGTGATTCAATTCACTGCATCGAGTCTCTCATATAATCTTAACTCAAAAGCCCCTTAAGTAAAATTTAATTGAATCATCCATTCTATGACTGACTCTACATTCCATTCTATCGTTGCAGGTAACAAGTGAATTGCCCTAACGTTGCAGCGTACCAAAAAGAACTCGAAGCATTTGAATTCAATAAAACGCTTATGCATGCACTGGTATCAATTCGAGTTAAGAAGAAAAAGGATATCCTCCTGCCAAGGTATGTATACACTCTAAGCTCTCAACTTCTTTAGCCAAAATATCGTTATACATTTCGACAAGTACAAATGCACGCCTGAAGGCACAATACGACAATGAGACAGGAACAAACGAATTCACAACCATACAGACAAAGGACAAGGCTGAAAAGAATATCAACTTCTTGGCAATGGTTGCAGCTACAATGATGTTGCAGAGGGAGAATAATGCAACGGATACGAATGGAGGATATACTGCATCACCTCAAGAACTTTTCAAACAAACTGAATACATTTACTTTTATAGAAGAGAGTCCCTTTTTATTTTTGGGGAAAGGTGCTATGAAAAAGGTATCTTAGAAGGATATTGTTCTCGCTGAATCCTTTCCTCCTTGTCGTTATCCTCGTTTCACATCTGCACATGTGCTCGCCTCACATATCTGTTGTTCAAGAGCTTTAGTATGAGAGGGCTTTGTCAGAAAATAAAAGCCACGTGACAGTAGTAGTGATGGGGACTAAAAAAGAAAAAAATGCCAAAAAGGGCTTATGAGTGGGCGTGAGGAGGAGCAAGGTATACAATTTTATTATTTAATAAAACGTATTCATGTAAAATGCATGCACCAAAGGACACAAATCTTTGTATATTCAATTTTTGTCAGAAATTCGTTAAAAAGTTGTGTGTTTCTAAGAATCCTCGTCGTGTCGCTTCGTATGTGCTTTCTGTTTGGGGTAAACAAAAATACTTTCGACAGTGTGAGTTAAAAGTGAATTTTGTCTGGGTATTCACATTTTTATATGTGTGTTCACGTACATCCCTACATGAAAGTACATACATACGAGTATGTAAATGCATGTCTTTTGAAAGGAATCCTGGTTTGACTGGCGTGGTTGTGGGTGGAGGAAGTGACATAAGAGACAATGTTTGGCTGCTTGTAACCCGCTTGGAGTTGTTAACGTACTCGCATTAAAATGAAAAAAAGCCAACAAAACCCTAATTGGATTAGTTTTACCATAATGTTTGTTTGGTTACGCTAAAACATGAATGTAACATGTATTTGTATGCCTGTATCTGTCATGCCATCGAATAAAAGAACGGAGGAGGTTTTGCCCCATCTTGGATTTTCGATCCATCGTACATGAATATAGTATAATGGCGAAAATCCTTTGAGTTGTTCATAGACGATGAGTATGTTTTCAAACTCAGTTTTCTGGTGACGAACATTTGGAATAAATGCGACCCTATTTGGGTAAAGGGGCAGCTGTTGGACGGCTGTTACTTAGTGGACATTGTAGCTATAGCACTTTTGGGGCTTCTTTTGTTTATACAAGAAGTGTGTTACTGCAGTTCCATTTGTCTAAATATACAGAGCCGTCGCATCCTCCACTGATTTGTTTACAATTTAGTGCATTGCAATCAGGTTTGGGCATGTATTTCTTCGCCTGGAGGATACGCCTATAAAAAGAACTCAGTGCTGCATCATAGATTGGTTTTGAAGGCATCCCAATCTTCACGGGATTGCATTCTTTTCCTGGCTGATTGAACAGACAGTACAGCTCATCATTTGCATACGCCTGCGCGCTTTCAATTCTACCACCTAGATCACAGTATCTTCCACGATTTTCATGAAGCAGTTTTGCGCACATGAAGTTCGACCATTCTCTTAATGCTCTTCAACAGGAAGTTAGATTATTATTAGACCTCATCTCTTAACGACCGTGGTTTCGCTGTTTTCGACTTAGTGTAAGTACTGAGTGCCTGCAGACTGGCTTTCTTGCCGCCTTTTTGTAAAAGTCTTTATGAGAATCACTCAATAGAACTTCGCTAAAAACCAGGTCAGAGAGTATGAAGTCTATTGTCGCTCTCGTTGAGCACTAGTAAAGCTATGATTAATTCCATCTTTCTGGAATCACAGCATTCGATTATATCGGCTATTGCCTTTGGTATTGGCGGTGGTACGAAATCGTAGGGAAATTAAGCTGACGCAACGACGAATTTATGCATTCCCCCGTTCAGTTCGTTGCTTATGTCTGCAGCAACTAAATTGCTCTGGTTATAAGATGGTGAGTTTAATTCGGCGCATTACACAACTTTCCGATCGCTCGCCTAATATCCGAAACCACATATGCGTTTCTGTTTCTTCCAAACCCATGGTTCCTGCATGTATGTATAATATGTTGGATCCTTTACTTGATTCCGATCAATTTTTGTCTGCCAGATAGAAAAGCTATCTGTCGTTCGCAGAGATTGTAAGATTTTCTCTCTTGAAAGCTCCTCTCTCATTGGATATCCTTTCATCGGCATTTGTCTTCGATTGAGCGGAATCATTACCTCTACGAAAGACTATGCTTTTCAGCTGCCTACTGAGCCCGAACTAAAATCTGTTGGCTACAGCAAGATATGTATTTGTCGCTGGATCACCAGGCTGCCATTATTGTGTGTACTTGAGTAGTTGTCACCAGTAGCAAGACGCTGGGAGTCGTCGTTTTCTGACTGAAACTTTCTCGTCTTGCCCGTGTTCAAAGTCATCACTGAACACTCGTGACGCAATTTTTACGCAGTGTTGGCAATGTCATGGGCGTACACCATAGTGTTTGGTTTTTGCTGGCGCGTTATTTTTAGTTTTTCATATCACCTGCAAGTTGTTTATTTACGCGAGCGTGTGTCTTGTCGAATTGCTAATTTTTTAATCGATGACAGCAATGCTGACTAGGAATCTTGCAAGAGCATCTGCATCTAAGATGTCGCAAAACCTTTCATGCCGCTCACAGTATTCTCCAATAACCTCCTTTTCCTTTGTGATGACTGCAAGAGACACTAGGATAGGCACTATATGGCAGAGATGACCTTGTTTGCGATGTCAAGATGACTGATGCCTCTGTAGTTGTTGCCGTTCAGAGGGTCTCCTTTAATGAGGATCAGACAAACAATGCTGAGGTTCCATTCACCGGGCATACTTTCGTTCGAGCATATTATACAGATGAGTTGGTGTATGTTCGTTACCAAGTCATCGCCTGCCGCTTGGAAGAGCTCGGCAGCCAAGCAGCTTTGTTGGACCTAATTTTAGATATGGCTATCTTCTCTTCATCCTGGACGGAATTTGTGGTCTATATTGTCCACGTTGAAAGGTTCATTCTACCTACAGCGGTATTTGGTTCGCCATCGCCTTTATATGTACAGTCTTCAGGAATGCTCTTCCCAAATTCTCAGCATCGATTGCGACTCTACTACTATGATCCCTGCTTCGTCTCTACAGGCTCCGGTTCAGAGTTTGTGTCCGCGGCATGTTTTTTTTACCTCTTGGTAAAACTTCCGAACTTCATTCCTGGAGTAGCATCGCTCAATTTTCTCAGCAGCGCTTTGTATTTTCGCAATACCGCTTTGTATGCCTCTTGCTTAGCTGCATGTACTTACCTGCACTCGCATTCAAACCAGGGATTTCGTTATGCTGGTCGAGTGAAACCCAGCACATCAGAGGCGGCATTTCTAATGACTTTTGGGCAATGTTGCCACTGGTCTCCGATACTTGATGTTGGTCACAGAGGACGTCTTAAGAGATTAAGGGAGACTAGATAGGAAAAGGATTTGGCGATCTCTTGCGATTGTAGCCGTTCGACATCAAACTTCGTCACAATATTAGCTTGTCTTTGTGATGTTCGGCATATCCGCAAGCATACCATGGATACAGCAAGGTAATGGCCCGAGTCGGTGTAGGACCATCGGAACATTCGGACATCAATAATACTGGATGAGTGCCTTGCGTCGATCGAAATGTATTTAATCTGGTTGACGGTTAATTAATCAGAAGTTCTCCAATTCCCCTTGTGGATATCGAGATGTGGGAGCCGCTATACTTTCCGACAGTACTACCAAAAATGGCCCCTGTTCCTATCTTTGCATCAAAATCGCCGAGGACAATGTTAATGTCATAGTCGGGGCACTCATATACGAGTATCTTGTCCAAGATCTCGTAGACGCTATCTTTGGGATCAACTTTCTCCTCTGTAGGGGCGTGCGCGCATACTCGTATAAGGTTAATATTGGCAAATTTAGCCTTAATACGGATTGTTACGAGGCGCTCGTTAACTCTAACAACAAACCCGTATCCGTATAGGCGCTACTTTTGCCGCCGATAACAATCGCCGTAGTAAATGTCGTAGTTTTTCCTCCTCCGTTTGCATTTCCATTTGGTAGAACTCCCGAGCATCACTCGTGCTATAGCACTTTTCATTTCCCATAGTCGTGTGCTCGTGTCCTATCTTTGTTCTTCGTCAAACTAGGCGTTTTGTTGAAGAGTTGGACGAAACCCATCACATTGGATGAAATGTTTTTGACAACCCGGTGTCAGATGACTTTTTTTATGCTCACATACTACAGAACTCGTAGGTAGGAGAGATTAAGATACACACGATCTGCAAACTTTCATCCGGATTCTTGATTCTTCATCGCTGAGTTTCCTATTTGTATTTGTCCGTTGTAGTCATGCCTGGTATGGTCGCATTTTCATCATGCGCACTAGAAATCATCTTAAGTGATTCGAGTCGTTGTTGTTGTACGAGTAGGTGTTAAACGAATATTCGACTCTTCTTGATTTTTGCTTGTTCAACAAGCACAACTTTGCATGATGGTTTGTAGGCGTTTAGGTGTTAGAAACACCTGAGGTGGCATAATGCTCATCATCTCCTCAAACCGATGCTACAAAGAGTCCATTCCTTACCTAAATTGACGTGGATTTCATCAAGAACCGTGTTTAGTTTTAGGAGATCTAGGAAGCAATCTTTAGTAAAGTTATCCTTCTTGGTGGACATGAGGGCACATCAGGTCTACATTCGCCTGACTTTTTTCTTAAATTCTTTTTTGACGCATCTGTGTACAATATGGACCACTCATAAGGGCATTAAAAGAATGCACCGATACAATCTCATATGGTATTGTCTTATCCGAAACTCAGCTTTGCTCACATAGGTCTTAATGTTCAGTAAGAGATTCGTGATCGGACTTAGCAACTGATATACAGTTGTCCTCACTCTTCCTCATCTTGGCTGAAGTTTATTTAAGTCTTTCTAACTGCACTCCATATTTAAGTTTGTCAAGAAACTCGCACATTTTTTTCGAATGCCAAATTCTGGCAACTTTAACTTGGCATTGGGTTCTAAGTAGTTTCTCATCACACTGTTGGTGGGACATGTTTCTTTGAGAAATGGCCTTGTACTCCAGAATATTGATTTGTCAAACTCACTTTGTCAAACACGCTAATAAACTTCTCATTGTTATCAAAGGAGTACCTTAACCGCGGCGAGTTACCGGCTTCGTTTATCAATTTGATTGTTTACACATGCCTGCTGAGTAGTGCTTTGTTGAAGGAAGCGATAGCGGCAGAACCTTGCTTCTGGACATTTGATTATTAACATTTGTTCTCACTTTGCTTGGGCGCTGGTCCTGTCAGACTGGACTCCATGGTATATGTCGTATATATTGCTGAGTATGAAATATTTCCGTCCAACAGATCTCCTCATTAAAGGAAAACCCATAGCTAGATATGGTTTAACTGGTTATCCTGATCTCTTTTAGCTAGACTTGGCTGCCTAAACTTACCTAAAGATTAACATCTCTAAATACTCTCGCTTCCTTGAGGGAGATGTTTTGCATTTATTTTTTAGGTTGAAGATCTTGACGGGTTTGGCTTCAGTTTGGGGTTTTTTTTTTATAGCTTTAGAGAGTTATCCTCGACGAGATGCTCGACTTAATCAAGTTATTCTATGTTGCTGTGTTCTTTGTATTGTAATGTTTGAATTTCACCTGGCAAACTTTCTGTCTTTAAGATCAAAGAATCAGTTGTTGGTATTTACAAGCAAGAAATCTAAGATATTTGCATATGCCATTAATGACGACGATGATACGAGTATCTGTCTGTGCATCCTCTAATTTCCTGAGATGAAAGGGTATCCCTGCAAATAGTTCAATCATCGAATTTCAGCCTTTCAAAGGGATATATTCGTGTGTCATACTGCGAGTACATCTTGCCTGCTTTCCAGAGCATAATCAATGCAAATTCAATCAATCTATCTACAAACTAATGAACAATTGTAATTTATCCTTTTGACAAATTCCGCAAATAAGATCTCTCTATCCATAAAATCTACTCGTACAACCCTCTGCAAAATTCAGTGCGAAAGCAATTCAAATAACAAATCACCATACCAACAACCCCCTTTCAGCAATGCTAATCAATTGCAATTGTGCACTCAATTTTCATTTCCTTTCAAGGCACTGCATTCTACAATAGTTACATACGAGCAAATTCGGTCGAATCCGTGGGTGGCAGGAGGAGGAGGGAAAAACCCCCTTGTAACTGTCACATACAATCCAACCCTGCTAAAAGAGGGCCAACAATCTTATCCTCTCATCGACAAGCGTCTCCGTTAGGATGTTAGATTACTTCTAACCGTCTTTGTGCCATTAGTCAACTTCTTTGTTCCAGTTCACATTGGCGTGGGCAGGAAGAAGAAAGAAGGGTTACCATTTCTAATGGGAATTTTCGGGTGTAGTACGTCGCTATTTTTTTTTTTTCCATATCGTTCCATTTCTGCGTTGATGTGATGATGGTATGTTTCAGGCCAACTGCTCACATTTAAAAGTTAGAAATAGACCAATTCATGTGTTCCGCTTGTTATAGAGTCTTTCATCCCCATGACTTTGCAATATTTGGAATCCTTCTATTGTACAACCAACCGCACCACCATCCTTGTTTCATAGCTGTCATCCTCATACTCGGTATGTAACAAAACTTCCGGAGTTTGAATTGCGAAATTAAAACGTAAGCCAACCATGAAATTCTTCTTTCCAACAAAAGGACAAGAATCGTCATTGATGTACAGATAGTATGCCATTTTCTCTATTGCTAGAAATTCTAAGAAACGGACCCAGAGCAATCCTCAAAGAGCCAATTTCGCGAATTCTCTCGTATTCAAATGATGGCAAATTGATGCGGATATTCTTTCTGCGATGCCATCATTTCATTGGAGCTATTCCCCTTCTTGTATCTCGTATCTTTGTCGATGATTGAACTCTGACAGATATCCTTCAAAATCGACGTCGGATGTTACCAGGAAATGACATATTCGTAACAATGCTTGACAGTTTTTGCGGAATGCCATTTGCAGTCAAATTAATTTTAAGTCGTGTTTCTTTTGTGTTTTTTTTATTTCTATATCCTTCTTAATTTATTCCAAAGCGAAAGTAATTATCGACATTTTCCAGCAACAGTGGCCACCCCGTCGGTTGACGATAGTAAATGATTACAATGGTTACATAACCATGTACTGAATAATGGCCATGCTAATTGCCTTCTCAGTGTACAAGGGTAGTAATTAAATTTTGAAGGTGTGGTTCGGGACGGTGGAGGAACTGCTAGTGGGTGTTTTCTATTTTTAATAAAAAAAAGGGTTGTTCTAAATCCTTAAGCATTTACTGCTGCCAAAGGTACATTCAGGTGGCTACTAGTCTTCTCAAAATATCAGCTTGCGGTGTCGAAGTGGTGATGGTGGTAGTGTTGCTCGTGTACTCCACCACCCGAGGGGCTACCCAAAAGGATGAGTTTGCGTGCAAAGTGGTAATTGAATCGTCCTGGTTAATAAGTTTCTCTGTTACACCTACACCTACAAACAGTGCATAAACGTCTCTACATTGAGCCTGAAGTATGACCTTTTTTTTCGAGGAGTTCCTTCTTGCCATTAGTTTGTTGGTTTGTCCAGGGTGGTTTGGTTAGGTGGTATGATTGAGTATTGGGATGAGGTCTTGGATAAAAATGCTTTGGTAGCTTTTTGCGTGTGCTGATTTGAATCCTCAGGCACGCACATACATTTTTCAGGGTTGTTTCCTCATATAAAACATGGCACAGAAATTACACTTTAAATATGTATTACAACAGAGGAGAGCCGCACGCTTTTGATGGGTGTTGTGGTGGTTTTTGAGTAGAATACTTCGGATGGCGAAGTTAGTAAAATCCCTTTGACCCTGAAGGTTATGTTTTAGCACAATTTTGTACTCTATTTGTACCATGGGAGTCGTTGACAAATCTTTTCCCTTAGAGAGGTTTACACGAGATTGTCGCATGTCAATGGGTGGGAGGTTGAAAACATTTCCGTTGGAATGGTGATTTGGTTAATTCTGTTTTCATTGATATGACCATGAGCAGCATGAAATTTGTTTTGTTGTGACCATCTTAGGGAATCACTACACGTGTACACAGTGACATGATGACACTGAATCTTTTCAATTTGAGTGATTTTGTGGAGCATGAGAAGAAAATTACCCGACCTTTGTTTCTGAGTTGCAAGTTGGGTTAAGAAATTTGCAGACAATTGTTTATTTTTTTTTTTGTTTGTTTGCAAAGGACCTCAAATAAAGCCGAGCGGACATAAGTCTCGAGCTGTCCAGACGAAGTACGAGTACACAACTGTAATAGATCGAAATCAGAAATGACATTCATCATGTAGGAGTACTGAAGGGATTTAATGTGTGTTATTTGCAATCATTTCGAGTTTGACCTTGTCTGTATCGTAAATGAAAGTAGGATACATTGGATATCTGGCGCTACTTGATCGATTGTTTTTTGCTGTCTGCTTTAATAATATATCGCACGTCTTTAAGGTAGACTGCGTTACATTTACTTGGTCGTTTTACCAACTGGAGGGTCCATTCATATTCAGAAAGTGGCTGTTTCTTTCCAGCGCTTTTGCCTACTTTTAAAGGTGGCAATCTTTTTTAGGGATTTATCTGAGCCCGCTTTGGTGCTGGTTTTACTTCCCGACGCTGTTTGTTCATTATTATGACAATAGTCTCCAGCTTACCTGGGACCTTGCTATCTTTTCGGGATGAGCCTCGTCTAATTTGTTCTGTAGACGTTTTTCGATTCTGTAACGTCCATTTCCCATTGTGAAGGAGTGTGATGAAACTGGTCACCTTTCGTTTTCCCATATCGTCGGATGTTCTTCCTCCTATCTGTACCATGGCGGCTACAACATAAGTTGCATCTGTTCGAAAGACACTGATTGCTCTTAGCGTTTTGGTAATGTATTCCCCTTCGTCTGGAAGTTTTGGTTTTCATAATCCAGAGGGTTATTGATGTAGCTCTTCTGTTACGAGCAACCTCTCACCATATTTTGGTCCACGCACTAATATTTCGCACTTTTAATACGTCCTGGTCACGTTATTGGTGTTTTCAGAAGGGACGTCGAGCTGAAACTGGTCCACTGGTGGTCCGCGATCTATCTTGTTTAACCGGGGTGTCTGTTGTCGCTTCCGGATTCTCTTCTGATGTCCTTAAGTGGATTGGTATCTGATGCACATACCCGTACATATATGGTACATCTGATTCGTCTAAATAATCCTGTTGCAAACTTGAGTGCGATGCATTTTATCTAGGAGTAATAGAAACATTTTTAGAAAGCCAAATTGGTAATTGCCTGTCTTAAGTTGATGGTTACTGTTCAATTTGGATCTTCCTCAGTTTCCAGTAGAAACATTCGCAATTCGACAAGTTGTCTATTTCTTTCCACTCAGATACTTTCGTATGAAAACTGGCTGTCCAATACCAAGCTTCGACCAATTTGTCTTGTCTGTGATGACGGCTGTTTAAGCTTTCCGTTAGATATTCGCCTCTTTAGGCAGGAATAATGCGAAACATGGACCGACATGCACCTGGCGTATCATGAAATTTTAGTTTGGCCTCCATGGTTTTGAGAAAAGCGATCTTAAAAATCCTTATCATCCTCTCTCTTACCATCCATCCATTTGACTCTAGGTTGACTGAAAAGTCCTTCAATTATGTACAGAACTGTGAAGTGGTGAGCTCGCTCTACGTAAAAATCTAGGATAGTAAGAACTTGTCATCAGTGAGCTGGTTAATATAAAGCTGAAAAATCGCCGCAGGGCTGGAGATTCCAAAGAGTAAGCCCTAACTCGGTGTAACGATTATGCGATTCGTGAGACAATTCCTGGATCATGAAGCCCACGAATTTGTCATCACGCTCATAGCAAACGTCACAGGTTAGTGTAGTGCTTCGCTAAAAATTCAGTATGCGGTCTACAGGCTTTCTTACTGAGGGACAGCAAGAAAAACAAGAAAGTTTGACTTCTTAAGGATGTCAAAAAGCATTCATTTGCTTATGACACCCAACTCGAACACGGAGACAAACTTAACACATATTCGGCTTGTGAAAAATTATCCTCTGAGATTTGACTACCAACTAAATTGGCGATCTTCAAGCTAGGCTCAGTGAATTAAACCTTTCGACTGTGTTCAAAGAAGCTTTGTGTTTTCGAAATAGCTTTGAGTCTTAAGCGGATATTACCTGTCGCCCAGATGCAAGTCCTTCTCCCCTGGTAAAAGCATGAACAACGTTATTTCCTGAAGGCTTGTTCCACCAGACAACCGACATAGTAGATCCAAAGGACTCTAAACGAGTAGCCCCATGTTTTGCTGACAGCTCCTTTGCACTGATAGAAAACCGACAGTCATGCTTTCGACGTAACATGTTTAGACCAGAGAAGTTTGTTATCTAGGGTGACATACCAAATGCTTAGCTTCTTCGGAGAATTGGAAGACTATGTCTTTAAGAACTAGCTGAGTCAGTCCAGTAATAGCCCATTTCTAGCGCACGTCGACCAAGTCTAGAGCTGACAATGTGTTAGATCTGTAAGCACGATCTAGCGGATAGTACTGCTACACAATCTGCATATGCCTGATCGTAGTCGTAAGAACCATTGAGAGCGTTAAGCAGTGAATTGACCAATTGACCAATGCACTGTAATAGTGAACACAAAACACCGACTTGTGGGCAACATTTATTTACCCATATATTAGAAGCAGTCAGCATTCGCAATCAGGCTCCTATTTGCCAGCATTGCTCTTATCCACAAAACTAGTGATTCATCTATGCTTTGTTGTTTGGTCGAGTTGAGTCGAGTAGAGTACGAAGCACCCCCCTCTATGCCGATTAAAATGCTCGCGTACTCCTTTCAATTTGCCTACCACATTTCGAACTACAGTCTCGCATAATCTTCTCCGGTTTTGGTCATGTGGCATCTTGGACTTTTCTCTCGCCCATTCTCTCGACCATTCTCTGGGGTTTCTGTATGCATGCTAGTGCCATTCTAGCAGTAAATGCTCATTTCCTATTTACCAGCAGATATTCTATAGCTTTTTGTGCCTTAAGTATGTAGGTATGTATGTGTCAGGCGATTTGGAAACGTCGAAGGAAGGAATGCATTTAAAAAAAAAAAAAAAAACTAGGATTTGTCGAACTCTTGCAAATAGGCTTCGTCTCGTCAAGGACCTCCTCGTTCGAGCTGAATTTTTTCCTGCGAGGCAGGTTTTTGAACATATGAATGAAACAACACATTTTTTACCAAATCAGTCTATTAATTTACTATAGCACGGCCCTCTTATCGTGTCTCCTTTCTTCAAAAGGTCCATGTGGATAATTTTCCTTCGAATCCGGAGAAAATCGTAGCCATGAGATCGGCTTTGCCTTCTTCTAGCAAATCCCACTTTCGCACTTGTGTAGTAGCAAGAGTACTTAAAGATCTTAACATACACAAATCCGCTGGTCCTCTCTCTCCTTTTATAGACCCATTGCACTGAAATATCTCGTAGCAACAGGCCCACTGGTGATTTGATGGCATACCTCACTGAAAAGTAAAACCATCTGGTACAAGCAAAATATTTGTATTTGATATTTATAAGGCATTTGACAAAGTTTGGCATCAGGCTCATTTGTTGAAAATGCGTGCATTTAAGATCGTCGAACTGTCTTGTGGAATGGATTAGAAACTACCTTTCGGAACGTTCAATTCAAGTTGTCTTGAAAGTTCTCAAGTCTGATATTCACAAAATAAATTCTGGTATGCCCCAGGACTCTGTGCTGTCCCCGATGCTCTTTCTAGTCTTCATCAATGATCTCTTATCTGCTACTACTCATCAAATATATTCCTTTGCTGACGACTGTACTCTCTGCTTTTCATATTCGTTCCCGGACTTACGTCCCTGCTCTTCGGCTGTAGAACGGGAACGGCAGCGCATGTCAAGCTCATTAAATTCCGATATAAACAGCATCACCAATTGGGGAACTATCAAGAGAGTGGAATTTAGTGCTACCAAAACACAATACTGTCGCTAAAGCGAATTCCAAACACCGAAAAACTTTCCATTTTCGGTATGTGTGTGAAGGACAACCTACGTTGCCAAGTTTCCTCAAACGATATAAAAAAATATTTTCCCCCCGCTGATCTGGCTTCAATATATCAGGCATTCATCCGCCTAAAGTTGGAGTTCAATACCCATATCTAATCAGGTGCCCCTAAAAGCTCTCTGCACCTGCTATATAGGATTAAAAACCGTGCGATTAAGCTCATAGGTGATGCTAATATCACTCAGTAAATTGACAACCTGGAACACCGACGAAATGTCACCTATCTGACCTTGCTCTATCGCTATTTTCATCTACTGTGCTACAAACCTTTAACCATAACACCCGTCTTGCTATGAATGCTCATCAATTTACCCTCAAGCCCACTTTGTGATGTACATTGAAATATCGTGATTCTCTCCTAAGCCGTACATCTCCCTTATGTAATGCCCTTCCGCGCTCTTTATTTTCTGACCATTATAACCTTTAAACATTCAAAACGAACGTAAATCGGTACCTCTCTTTGTTTCCTCCCTAGCTTTCCTTCGCCCGCGCTGTGTGCAAACAATTTAAGGGTACCTTAACCCCTTGAAGGTGTGCTACTTAAAAAAAAAATTCTACCGACATTCGGAGTCGGTGACTGCAATTTTAAGAGCGTTAACTCCAATTTTCGGTCGTAATTCTCGCCCTAGTAGACAGGCAATAACAAGTTTGTCAAGTGTCAGTGAGACAACGGGTTGGTCGAAGTGTCGAAAATATCGCTGCCGTTCAGGCGTCTGTAGCAAACGATCCGAATCAGTCAATTCCACGGCGTTCTCAAGAATTGGGCATCGCTCAGACCACATTATGGCGTATTTTGCGTGGGGATCTTGGTTTACACCCATACAAGATCAAGCTGACTCAAGAATTAAAGCCGATGAACCATTCTGGAGAAGATGCGCCAAGATGATGAATTTCATCGGAAAATCATCTTCAGTAACGGAGCTCATTTTTGGCTCAATGGGTTCGTCAATAAGCAAAATATGCATTATTGGTCGGGTGAAAATCCACATGTGCTTCATGAATCACCACTTCATCCACAAAAAATAACTGTTTGGTGCGGTTTGCATGCCGGCGGCGTTATTGGGCCATATTTTTTCGTCGACGATAACGATCGTCACGTTACTGTGAATGGTCAGCGTTATCGCGCCATGATCACCGATTATTTTTGGCCCGAATTAGAAGATATGGACTTGGACGACATGTGGTTTCAACAGGATGATGCCCCAAGCCACACAGCACACGCTACAATCGATTTATTGAAGAGTAAGTATGATGAGCGTGTTATCTCAAGAAATGGGCCAGTCGATTGGCCGCCTCGTTCGTGCGATTTAACGCCTCCTGACTATTTTCTGTGGGGCTACATTAAGTCATTGGTTTATGCCAACACGCCGACGACGTTGGAAGAGCTTAGAGTCAACATTGAACGCGAAATAGCGGCCGTTTCGGCCGAAATGTGTGGCCGAGTCATTGAAAATTGGGTCCAAAGAATCGACCGCTGCAAACGTGCCCGCGGTGGCCATATGATCGAAGTCGAGTTCCATTCATAAATGTTTTGATTGTACATCAAGCCGATAATAAAGTTTTTAAAATATCTCAAATGGTTGTCAAGTCCTTATTGGAAAACCCTATATTTTCTTTAAGTTACCTTTTCATGGATTACAAAAGTTATCGTGTAAGTCTTATTTTAAAATGATTTGGGAATATTATATTCATAATCCTTTTTACTGTTTGTCCAATGAATATTATAACTGATGGATGCAAGAATCCGTATCGAGTTCTCATTACTTGTAATTCCCCTAAAGCTTGTATAATCCTCCAGCACTACTCGTATATTCGTATCTCTCTTGCAAAGAAACAAAAAGAGAATAAAGCAAAAAAAAACTTTCTGAAGGACATTTCCAAACAACTAAACTCATTAAATTCCAATTATGCCATGCATTCGAATTACATTGCATCCCATGGAAGCCCTTGTAGCTTCCATAAAACTATCCACTGGGATGGGATAAACCATTTAAATTCGTATTAATTCTCTATTTTCATTTTCACTCCCCAATCCACAGAATCCTTAGGGAAATACTGACTACAAGAGCGACTTGGAGTATCCCCCGATTTTATTTCCTTTTACATAACTCTCCGAAAACATACTACAGACACTGCACAATTCCAATGTAAATATTTACCCCCGAAAATATTCCATCTTTCTATGTTACTTCACCGTTCCGTTCTTATGAGTTAGTATGATTCACAAATTTCTCTCCAGAAGCCATTTGCTTCCTTCCTGAATCCTGGCCAAGCTCAACGATAAGCCAGATAAATGCAGCACTCTTAAGATTTCTGAAAATTGCACATTTGTAGTAGTAAACCCAAAATCTTCTCAGTTTTTAGAGTTTGCATCCCTAAGAATCGGATTGTGAAATTTGATAACGAAACCATATGGAAGGGTGGAAAAAGATTTATTAAAAGGATACTCGATTGTTTGGATGGATTTGAAGGATGCAAGCCGGGTGGTTTAACTATGAGTGGCTAAGAAATCAAATGTAATGTAATTAACGAGGTGATACTCCACTACTTAGGGGATGGGGAATTTTTGATTCATTTAGGCGTGCACACATTCCTTCATCTGGAAAAGGAAAGCTATGTGAAAATTTCATTTAAGAAGAGAGGATTGTTCCAATTGAATGGTTTTGATTGTCAACATGTGTGGTGTAGTAGCCAAAGATGATTTTGTATCCTAATTGCATTATTGATGGCTCCAGGGGGATGTTTATCTGCACTCATGATCCTTGTTTGATAAAATGTTCTATGTTGCATTGCACCCTAGAAATGGAATTGAGAACGGAGTTGGTCCTTTTGCAGAGGTGTCCATAGTTTGTAAAGTTGTTCCGAGTTTTGGAAGTAAATATTGTTCGAGTGCACTCAAGATAAGTGTCCAATCTAACCAGGAGCAAGTGAAAGGTAATACTTGTGGAGAATCGATTGAACGTACTTACTTGGGTACGAAATACAAGTTATTTTAGTTCATGTTACACAGATCTGCAGGGAAAGGGCTGATTTTCGACCCCATCAAATTAAAATACTCGCTTACGTGAGCATGGGTGTGTAATTTATCTTGGCCTGGAAACTCAGATAACTAATTAATGTCATGAACCTCTTAAAGCCAAATCAGCTTTCATTGTCTGATGAAGCCATCTTGTATACAAGATCTACGAGTATGTACATCATTACTTGAAAGTAGAAATGACAGCACCATTATCAGAGTTAAGAACTAGCTTCTTCGTACTTTGGCACGAGCACTTCTTCCAAATAAGTGTCAGGAGTTGAGTTTTCGCTATCCGTTAACTGCCAGCATTTCCATCCAATTACATCCAAACGTCTTTCTGAAAAATGTTACAAAGGGTTGCCTAAAGGTCTACCATGTCGTTGCCTGTCATTGGCGAAAAGAAGAGAACGTTGTTACGCACTCGTCAATTCTTCAATAGAAATTCTTTTAGGACATTAAAAAGTAACGATCTTTGTTCGCTGCCTTGGTGTGCTCCAATTTTAACTTCGAACTTCCCTCCGCTGGGCATTTAACTTTCGTTTTAATGTCATCGTACATATTGTATACGATTCTTGTTATATTGCGCCGCCGACTTTCTAGAACTCTCTCGTATACTTTCAAATTGTTGCACTATTTCGTGTTTGCTTTGCCTTTATACAGTGGAAAAAAGGGCTCTCCCTGCACTGGTTGGGCATTCGATCGCCTCTCATTATTTTATTGAACGAAATTGCGAACCGTTTAAGTCCCAGACTTTCGATTCGCGCCCACACTTCGGAGGATATATTATCCGGTCAGCCTACTCGTTTTTAGGTCAGGTTTTTTTGTTGCCTCGCTAACTTCGGCTTCCGTAGGTATATTTTGCCGTTTCCTCTTTGTCCGCGACGACCGGGAGAATAATATTTCTCAGGAATTCCTTGATAAGTAACTCGTGCAAATAAGAGTTCTCCTATCTATTATTAAGATCGTTGTCCCTCATAAACAGGTGTGTATGCTCGTCTTCGATATATGTCGCGATTGAATCACTTCTCACTTCTATTGGTGGTCGCTTGTTTAAAGGTTGTGGGGGTATCTTTTCTAATTTCCGATACAGTGCCTCTACAAGTAAAAACAAATATTTATCACCGAAAATGAAATTTATTTTCAAAATACTCACGCATGCGTTTAAACCAATTTTCGAAGCACTTATTCCACTTCGAACGAGGTAACTCCACAACATGCATTTTAATCGTATCAACAACCGCTTTTATAGGCGATGATGTTGAAGTCATTTGGTGCCAAGTCAGGGCTGTACAGCGAATGACTCATCAAGTCGATGTTTTGAGTGCTCAGAAAGTCATTTGTTTGCGTCGACCTGTGAGAGCTCGTATTGTCGTGATGGAGAATGATCCGTGTTCAGCGGTTGCTTTTCCTTATTCCTCCAAAGATTTCTGGGAAAGAAAATTTTCTTCGAAGTTCTTCGTGCGCGAACAGCTTTTGTTGGATTTGGTTCATTTTGAAAAGTCCATACAGTCGACTGCTGTTTAGTTTCAGCTTCATATGCATAGATCCCTGATTCGTCGTCTATCACAATCTTATAGACGTCTTCTAAAGCACCGCAATCGAATTTTTTTAACATTTTTGATTTGGATCAAACGAGCCTTGCTCTGAGCGATTGTCATACTATGCGGTATGCAACGCGATGGTTGATATTCATGCAACATTCAAGTGTAACTAACACCCAAGCATGCCCCAATTTCCAATTCCAATATCAGTTCCTTCCTTCACGAAATTCGTCCTGGAGCGAACGAAGACCACGATTAAATTCGAGAAACCAGCGAAACACGATGCTGGTGCACGGGATGGTGCTTCATCACCAAAAGTCGAAGCGAGTTAATCGGTACTCTGTTAATAAGTTAATCCACGTCGAAAATTATAAAAATTTATCACTCGAAAACGTTCACGATTTTATAAAATTTTTTGTCTGAGATGAACTTTTCAAGTCTTTGTAAAAAAATAAAAATGCAAATAGCACTCGTATGACAAGTTCTGAATACTTTATACCATTATAAACGTCAAACGTCAAACGCTGATGTCAGATTTGACGTATCTACACCTCTATCGAAAGTGCCCTAGCTACCGCTTTCTTCGCCCTTTTTTGCGGCATTCATGGAGGATCTCAAAACACAACTTACCGCTCTTGAAATGCTTGTCTTTTTTGAAACACTGAGTAGAGTTTCTGTACCTTTCTTATGTTTTTCATCGAATTTGTGCCGCATACCTTACGCACTTAGTTCTTCCCTTGCAAATTTAGCGCCTAAGCTAATCTTTGTAAAAAGTCTGAGTTGACTTGCTAGTGGTCCGCTCAAGATCACTTTGGAATATAAGTCTTTCTAGATTTGATATCCAAGATCGATTGCTCTCTATCTGCTTGCATTGCACGACGGTAACAATCTTCTGAGTTTCGTGTCCAACATTAGTAGTAAATCAGCTTTATCCCGTTCCGTAATAATATGTTTAGTACATTTTCGTTTGCAAGTTCAGGTAACAAATCCTGTTTCCGACTTTTGGCCACTTGGTTTCTTGAACGCATACCATATCGGTTTTATCGGTCATTGTGCCACCGTTCTATTATTATAAAAAAAAACACCGATTTTTTGAGTGTGGTATGCTGCGTTCTAACTAAGACATTAGTTGTACATTTTTGTGGTTTCTGGTATTAAAAAGGTATTAATGAACATGACATGACAGACATGACAGTCTGAAATTTTCCGGTTTATTCTTTCGTATTCCAGAAGCAGTCGTGCGGGAATCGTTGTAACCGGAGGTCGTACCATTCGACTATGAATAAACAACATTTTTGACCTGATGTTTGTAAAATAAGTTCATGTTCATCAATCCTGCTCTTTAGGACACTTCTTGAGCAGATGGAAAACATCATTTGTCCAGTCCGTCCCTAAAAAAAGGCAAATGTTTTTTTTGTTTTCTCCTCCTACAGACCCATTACACCTATCTGTCTTATTTCCAAGGTCATGGAAACCGTATAAAACCGTTGTTAGCTCATGAAATATCTCCAGCACGAACATTTCCTAACGACCACTAGTATGGTTTACATAGCAACAGGTCCCTTGATGATTTGATAGCATAGCTAACCAAAGTGTACATCAATCTGAGGAAAGCAAGATAGTTGTACTTGATATTTCTAAGGCATTTGACAAAGTTTGGCATCAGGCTCTTTTGCCGAAAATGCATGCATTTGGGATCGACGAATCTCTTCTTCAATGGATTAGAAACTACCTTTCGGAGTGTTTTATTCAATTTGTCTTGGATATTTTCAAGTCTGACATTCACAAAATAAATGCTGGTGTGCCACAAGGCTCCGTTCTGTCTCCGACACTCTTTTTAATCTTCATCATTCCTTTGCTGACCACAGTATTCTTTGCTTTTCATATTCGTGCCAGGACTCATGCTTTCGGCTGTAGAACGAGAATGGCAGCGTATGTTGAGCTCATTAAATTCCCATATAAACAGCATTATTCTTGTCAACCTATTCGTATCGACTTAGTCTCATGATAGCCATAAGTCGGCCGACTAAAGCCAAAGTACAAAATTCAATTTAGAGCAACAAGGTGTCGTAATTTTTGTATCAAAACTGATCGCCAAACTGCGCAATTCAAATTCAAATTGGTCTGTTTGAGGGATAAATTTCGGCCGGCAAAATATTCACTCGTCGACACCTCGCAGATTTCTGGTATTTTACTATATTTTCACTTTGGTTCAACCGGTCTTTGTCATTACCAATTTTCCATATATAACTGAACGGTCGTACTTTGTGACAACAATATCTTTCCGCCAATTCTCCCTAATAAACATTGGTGGATTTTTGAAAGTTTTACCTACAGCTAACGTTCATACCTATCCATACCCACCCACTTAAAACTTTCGAAACTCTCAAAATTGACTCGATAAATTTCGACAGACTTTGCTACCGTGTAAACCTTTCACATTTGAGCTCAGAACACAATAAGACTTCTTTTGCATGAATACGCCGACTAGCAGGAGCAAAGTTTCCCAAACAACAATGCACTTTAGATCCCAGCAGAGTCCACACATTGCACTTCTTATTCACCACTGTCGAGTGTAGTGCACCCGGGTTGCTCGTTATTAACAAGCAGCTTTCTGAGAACTTTTTTAAAAATGCTCTTCACTTGTAGATACATACGAGTATATCCTGTGGACAAAACAAAACAAAAAAATTAAAACATTAACAAATATGCTCGGTGGGCCCTGAGAAAGTTCAGCACACGATAAATAATATGCACGTTGCAGTGGCATAACTTTTGTATTCATTTTATGTGCTCCTTTTGCCGGTTATTTCTATCCCTTCTCGGTTCATTTCTTCCCCCCTTAACACCTTCTCGGTCATACTATGTACGGGTAAACTTTGCTCAATATGAAACGCAAGTTTTTCCATTGGGCAATTGTTGAAAGGGTCTGGGATATCAGGTAGGGATAGCCGCATTCTTGTTCCTGGGACAAGCCTGGTTCAGGACATTTGTTTTATTTACCCCCAAACTCTGGCTTCAGAGTAATTTTTTATTTGGTCCATTCTTAAGGACTTGATTTACGTGCAAAACAAAACGCTTTCTAGATTATTGTTGTAGATTTTTTTTTCTTACGGACAATGAAGGATGTTTAGCTTGTTCCCGAAAATTCAGGACGACAGAAAGATAAGCTCAGCGAAAGACGAAAATTCATCGTTCTGGAATCCAATTAAAATATGCAAATAGAGCAGTTTTTACTGCGTTTCTACTCCATTTCTCTCGACCTCTTACTCTGTCTTTGTGAATTTTGTTGTTATATTGAAGTTGATGTCCTTGTTTTCTTTAGCTTTTTTATCTGAGTATAAGTAAAGTTATACAAACTTAATATGTACATATATACGTTTTTTTTTTTAAATTATTATATTTGCGAGAGAATTGGACAAAAGGTTTGCTAACTTTCTTCAGATGAATGCAAAATAAAAATGTTGACAAAGCTAGAGAGCATAAAAAATTGTACACAATACGGGGTAAGAGTAGAGCAAGGATGCTCTTTCAAGTTTGCTATGAGTAGTGATTTTGGGTCATTTCTGTGACATGTTCTTCATGACTTACGCATAACGAAGGTGGTACATTATACATGTCACTTTGAGTGGTGTCGACAGGATAGAGGGGCATGGAGGAGAGTTATATATAATGATCACACTGACCTAGTCAGTTGTAAGAAATTGGTGTCAGCCTGATTGTTGAAAGTTCATAATCACATAAGTTGACTCTACGTCAATATTTCGTAGTCTGAGTTGATAAGATGCAAAGTGCAAGTATACAACATCTAGTTGAACAGATTCCATATTTGGTATGATGTCGATGGCCTCAGTTTTGAATAAAGAATACAAATGTAGAATTGTAAAATTTTTTTAGAGGTTTGGTTTTTAAATTGTTAACACTGTTTCTACAGATTGCCAATTTGACAGTTGTAAGTGGATTTGTGGTTACAACGCTTTGCCATTTTACGATGAATTAAGATTAACGCCAGAACAACGCGTGCGTGCAAATTGTGCAAACTTATTTTGAAAACCATGGTTCGATTCGCCAAACTTATCGTGCGCTACATCCATTTTGCAGTCGATATAATCGTCCATCTGAGCAAGTTATTCGGAACACGATGAATCGTTTTCGCACCACCTATGCTCTGCTCTAATGGATAATACGCATTCCGAAAGACGACAACAGAAGAAGTTATTGCCGTTGTGAAGCGCAGTGTTGAGGAGAATCCGAATGAGTCGATTCGCCATCGTGCACAGAAATTGGAGCTATGCCATTATACGCGGCGTAGGTTCCGTGAATGGGCCGAAATGGCATAAAATTACCTATTAAATAAAGCTAACATCATATACGAGGGGCGTTCAATATATTCTCGGTATCGATATGAAGGAAAATGCGAATTCAATTTAAATTGTTTTTATTTTTCAATATAATCTCCCCTAACATCAATGCATTTGTTACATCTTGAGATAAGCTTTTTTAAACCCTCAAAAAAATAAATTTCCTCTTTCTCTGCAAAATACCCATTTATTGCCGACTTGAGTTCTTCATCATCCGAAAATCTTTTTCCACGAAGACATTTTTTCAAATCCGGAAACAGGAAATAATCACTAGGGGCAAGGTCTGGACTATAGGGTGGGTGTTGGATTTCTTCGAAACCACAATCTCGCGCAGCAGCCTTGGAAACTCGCGCCGTGTGAACAGGAGCGTTGTCATGAAGAAGCAACACACCCGCTGCGAGTTTACCCCGTCTTTTCTTTTTAATTTCCTCCGGCAAATTATGCAAAGTGGAAGCGTAGGATGTGGCGTTGATGGTTTCACCTTTTTTTTTGTACTCAATGAGCAAGATTCCCTTTGAGTCCCAAAAAACTGTGGCCATGAGCTTCCCGGCAGACGGAGTGACTTTGAACTTCTTCGGGGGGTCTGTTCCTTTTTTATGCCACTGCATGGACTCTTGTTTGCTTTCAGGGTCATAGTGGTGGACCCATGTTTCGTCCCCAGTAACAATTCGATCCATAACACCGTCCGCGTTCCCACTACACATCTCCAAAAGCTCTCTACAGCATGCGATTCTCACTTTATTCTGAGGCGCTGTGAGCATTCGTGGCACCCACCTTGCACTGACCTTTGAAAGGTTAAGATGGTCATGAAGAATTGTGTGAATGGTACCAATTGAAAGCTTGGTGATCTCTGCCATCATTTTCACCTTTATTCGGGCATCCTCAAGAACAAGTTTTTCGACTTCTTTGATGGTTTCTCCCGTACAAGCAGTAGCCGGGGCGCCGGAGCGGGGGTCGTCTTCAATGCTCTCTCTGCCTCTCTTGAACTCACTTGACCACTTTTGCATAGTTGCTAATGAAGGTGCGGAACCCTGGTAAACAGCCACCATCTCTTCATGAATAGTTTTTTGACTTGTTCCTTGCTTAGTGAGAAATTTAATTACAGCGCGATGCTCAATTTTCACCATCATCGTCTCAGTTGCCATTATGATTCTGTTTAACTAGAGATAAAACGCGAATTAATAATCAAATTTATATGAAATTTTACATGAATGCACTAAAATAATAGTGTTACTTGATAAATAAGTCAATTTATATATACAACCATAGCTTCACCCCAATACCGAGAATATATTGAACGCCCCTCGTACATTAACATTAGCTTCAAGTGTTTTATTTCATATTGAATTTGTATAACTCTAAAAATTGCATAGAGAGCAATAGTCATCAGGTCAAGAACTGTATGATTTAAATCTTGGAATTTAAATCTATATATCTATAGTTTGGAAAATGTAAGGTAACCATACACTCACATGAAATAATGAGAATCACGAAGAAGGAACTTTTTTTTAATTTAATTATTTTCTTGACTCATACTGTTTCTCGCCCTTAGAGTTGCTGCTGATTTAAGGATAAGTAAAAGGAGACAGGTACCCCTATGAGATTTCTCTACTTCTTCTGGACCAAAAAATGTTTGTTGTTGATTCGTGTATATCGAGAAAGTATTCTTTTGGTCAGACTATCTTAGCCCGCTATCCGTCGTGTAGTGAATAAATTCCATACAACATACACTCTCCATGACGCCAAGCCAACAACAACAACACATTAATGTAATGAGAAAAAAACACTGAAGCCTATGTGATGATAGCGTGGGGAAGAATAGTCCAATCGCCGTCGATCGCAATACTCGTAGTTTGTCTTTGTTCGTACGAGTACATAGTAGATGTGGAACATTTTGCGAAAATATGCTGCTGGTGCAGGAAATTAAACCAATAGACCATGTCTTAGGTTGTAGTTGACACTCATTATTAACCAAAGAATTGCTTTAAGTGGCGAAGGTGACTTTTAGCCCAATGGTTTTCGAAGAAGCAAAGAACCCATTTCGGGGTGAAACAAATCCAGAAGAGACTCAATTATACCCACAAAAGAACATTGTTTGGTTCATGTTTTTCAAAAAAATATATAGAAAGTGGTTATTTCTTCGAAATTATGGGCGACATTGATCCGTACGATATGTGATTCCGTCAGAAGGGAGCTACCTTTCTTACAGCATACAAAACCTTTGACTCGATTCGATAACTACAATAAACAAATTGGGAAATTGACCAATGAAGTAGCCACCGAGATTACTTCTTGTGGGACTGCACTGATGAACCGCAAAATATTCCGGCCTACCAAGTGTCATAGACAATCAAATGCTCGAAAGAGCTGCCCAAAATGGGACCGACATGATGCATATCATCAGGAATGACCCGAAGAAGTCATATGCCTGATGTCGTGTTGAAAATCTAATGTTGTGAACCATTCTTCATAATTGGTGGACCTTTCCGATTAAAACTCAATTCCTATCATTTTAGAAGGGAAGGTCTAAAGCCCCTAAAAATCTTCCTTTATATACTCAGAACCAACAGTATAACTTTTCTTGGTGAATAGATTTTCGTGTTTTCTTTTGTTCCTTCGTGCTGTCTTACTTATAGCTAACTCGAACCGGCCTTGCTTTCCTATGCAGCGCCGACTGATTTTGTTTCAACTGCATACGCTCGCCGGCATCATCACTACGAGGAGTTGGGTTGTGGTGGTCGTATAAAACTCTGGCTGATAATATGAAAGGCAGACATCTTACGTTACTGTAGTCCTCCTAGGACTTCATTCATACCTTCGCACCATTTCGTACAGTTTCTAGACACAGAAACTAGAACTTAATCTCCTGTTTAGTAGGTGTGCTTCTTCTTCAACCCTCGACTCGCTCTACTTCCATCCCAGAAAAGTGGATTTCAATGCACAATGTGTCCAAGCCGCTGCCAACTTCGAATAGAGAATGCCATTGGATATTGGACATTTTCTTAGTGCATCACAGATTTGACGTTTGACTGGAAAAGGTTAGTTAGATTAGTTGGTTGTGTTTAGCTCAGTTCCGCTGTTATTGGAGACGATACTTGGAGGTAGTGGAAATACTTTAGCCCGTCTATTAGTTGTCCTGCAAACGTGATCACCGTGGTCAATGTGTTTCGGTCAATCGCTAAGATTGACCCACGGTTTTCTCTCTGTATTCAGTCCTGCTATCACACATATTTCCAGCTGTTTCTACAGTTGCCTTTGTCAGGGTGCACGCTGAAATTTTATCCTCACATTAGTTTATTGAAATAAGTTGATTCCTTTGTTAGAGCCTGAAGGGTTCTTTATTTAACCGAACCATACTTGTAATGTTCCAAAGTTTTGTTATTAAAGCAGTCAGCTGATTGTTAAGCTCCCAATAAATCCTCCGCGTTTCTCTCGGATACCCATGTTCAAATGTCAATTTCTAAAATGACGGGTCATCCCGAAACGAGCGATTTGTAAACCCTGTAAACCCGTCAAGTGACATCCAGCTTATTTTGTAGCAGATCTTCTGATTAAAAACTGTACCTCCTATGATAAAGCGGATATCATTGCAGAAATCCACAGGTCGTTTAACACTATTTTTCTCGCCGAGACCTTGTTTACCCAAAACATGTCTGAGCCTTGAATGCCTGCTTGAACATTTAGATCGCCCATTATAATGGGAAAATTCGGCTGACTCATTGTTTTTTAGAAAAATCGATGACCTTTATTGTATTTCCTCCTATGTGTTTTCAAGAACAAAACTTCATTGAGCTGACACTCGACGGAATTCAGAACATCACTATGGTAGATGGTGTTTTTATACTTTGTGTTTTTCCATTCAGTATTTGATTTCTAGCTTTGGTCTACTAAAGTCGCTTGGAGCCGAGCCTAGTTAAAGTAACCAGTTTTAGATCATTCCAAGAAATCGCCATGTACCTAAGCTTACCTTTTAATGACTTTATCATATTATACCTGCCTAAGTTTTTGTCTGGTAGAAACACAGCTGTAGTAAAATGGGAACCAAAAATAGATGAACACAATCTGCTTTATTATTTACACCTCTTCGCTTCAACTTATCCCACTTGACTTAAGGTTAGTGCAGTCTACAGTCAATAGAAAAAGGCTGTCCGCAAAGTATTATTTCGTGTTTAATTGTATTTAAACTCATTGGCCTTTAGTAATTCGGTTTCAAAGAGCATTTGGCCTTTCCATTTTTCATAGAGGTTAGCGACCATTTATGAAGTATTTGGTCATAATTCCTGTCAAACCCTAAAAATTGTCATTCGAAACCTTTATACATCTGTAGGGCGTTCTCTTCATTTGTTACAGTGTCTCATTAATTTCCTCACGATAACTCTAATTCGAAAATAATTGCCCGTAACACACGCATTGTCATTAAGAGAAAAGAGGAGGCCCAAACTCTCCTACCTGTGGCATCTCATTTAATTTCATTGATTTTATCAACAACATTTCGCCCATTTATTTTGCTATTTATAAACTCTTTCCATTTTCAATATAAAGAGAAAAAAAATATCAATATCCCGAAACACGAACTCCTTGAATGGTGGGAAAAATATCCGAACGATATTACTATTTAATGAAGTCCCTCTTTTCTAATTCATAATCGCAATCTCTCTCTAAAACAAAAGTATTCATGTATATTTGGGTTACAACGTTTTGATGCCATAAATATTCATTCGCTATTGCGCTTTATACAGCTGGCGCCAATCTCAACTACACTGAATTGCGTTTACAAATTTCCCGTCTAAAACAAGTCACGCATTTGGCAACGCAAATCCAAACAGAGCGAGGCATAAAGAAAAAAAAACAAAAAAAAAAAAAAAATCTTAACGCCGCACAACCCCACTAACCCCAACAACATATACCATTATCCATTTTCGCATGCCATTACCAATTTATATACCGTCAACGAGAAGAGACGGCAACAGAGCATACCATATTTTAGACTCAGCACAAACTGGCACATAGCCGACCCTAGTGCTGGCGTAAAGCCACTTTGAACCACAAACTAAACTAAACACCAAAAGATACGGAGATACTGGAAATCAGATACAAAGGAAGAAAAAAAAATGGAAGAATTGCAGTTTAACCGAAAAGGTCATTAACTTAGCACGGCTAACATTCAACATACACCAGACACAGCTCAGCAAGCTCGGTTTGTTATACCCTCTCACAAGTTGGAAATAGTCGCGGGCAATTGGACACTAATTCTATTTCTTAGCAGGCACATATTCTACCACTCCGACTCCACTCCACTCTCGACAATTCCAAGAGCAGCAAATTTGCTCCTGCTGCTGCTCTTTCTGGTGCTGGTTCTGGTTCTGGTTCTGTTTCGGGGTCTAGCGCTGGTGCAATCGATAGCGAAAATGGGGCTGCGTCGAGCTCAGGCTATAAATGGCAGGTTGATGTGTTCTGTCTGAAAATGGAATGGAATCTGTGCGCAAGAAATCGTGCGGAAAACATTCAAACTCGTACACCGCCATGCTTCCTGCAGCTCTTTGTCACTCCTCTGTCATCGTTGTGCTATCCCCCCATATTCAGTTCTCCCATTTTCGTACCGCAATCCGATAATGAAATAACATAGTTGGCTGGGTTTTTTTCAAAAGAGAAGCACAATCCTCTGGTGAACTTTAACGCTAAACGGGTGGAAATTTAATGCATCCAGAGGGGATACTCGTATAGGGATTGAATTAGAGGAACTAAGCCATGTTACGGATACATATTCGAATACGAGTACTCGTACGAGTCTACAGATACACGGCGATTCTCTCCATGTAAAATTCTCGTATAGTACAGAAACAAGTGAACGTGTCGCGACGTTTTTATTGCATTGCTATTAGGGAAAAGTAGTATCTACTCGTACAAAACTGCAGAATGTTTTCGTTTTTGAATGCATTGCGATTCCTTGTGTGCAGATTTAGTTTTTTAGTTCTGCCGCTGCTGGCGCTCCTTCCAATCCATTGCAATGTTGAGCACACAATCTATCGTTTGTTGTTAAATTTGTTTCCTATTTTTATTTTTTATTTTTTTAAATACTCCTTTGGATAATTGACCTGGAATGGCACTTATACTGACACTGCGACTTAGACTAAAAACAAAGAGAACGACGATCGATATGGAGGTGGAGATACTAGTACGAGTATTCGTAGATGTATCCATACTCGTATATCCGAATGGAGAGATAGAAAATCCTTTTGTCCGTCTAATTGGACTAGCACTTTAGATATTTTCTTTATCGGATATATCCAATTCATCTGATGCGACAAAGAGTGTTTATCCAAAAGTGTGGCGATACAGGGATGTCTTTTCATTGGGAATTTTTAGATTATTTCTATCTCAGGGATTTCCCATTCACCTAAACGGGTTACTACCGCAGACTTAACTAAATTCGTTTTTCTTCCAATGTACAAATTTGGTTTCTTGTACTCCTAGTCCTGTTCTGTAAGAAGTCCATGTCGGTTGGGGAAGAGAAAAAAGTTTCCTACATGTAATGGAACTAAGGATTAGGAATGCAACATATCGTTCTCACACGAAATTGTTTATTCGGGCATGAATTCGGTTATTTTATTGGGGGGGTGTCTTTGGGTTCCAGTTAGCCAAGGCTGTTGAGTCTGCCAACTATCCGTCCCTTTACAGAGGAAAGTGATAAAGGCGACTGACTCGTAAATGGGAATAGAACCAAATGGCGATAATTTCATGTCATTTTGACAGGTGACAGTTGGTGGATTTTTGGTTGGGCGAAACGAAATGAATATGTGAACAGCGATTTCGGTTGTGATGTGATGTTACGCTGAGGTCCTGTGGAAAGGAGATGTGTATGTGGCAAGCAATTAGATTCGATATAGGACGTGTGATGCTTTTTATAGTAGCTGATGTCCAAAACATATACAGACGAATTTGTCAAAGAAACTTGTCTGGGCTGCGTTAGATGCAAGAAGCTTTATTCGCTAAATTTCACGGCAATTTATCTGCTGAGCGAATTGTTTTTGGGGAAATAAGATTTATGAAGTTCCTTGTTCCTTTTCCGAGAAGAAGAAAGCTGACTAATCTGACGCATGTAGCGCTTAAAGGCATCAGCATTCTTTAACAAATTTAAGTACTTAGGTGTTGTTCTGTATAACAAACTTCTTTGGACTAAAGAAAACATCCAAGGCGCTGTCAACTTTCTTGCTGTGCAAGGGAGATTTACGTCGGTTGTGTGTTGGAACATAGCTCACTGCAGATTTTATAAGCCCCCAGTGACCGGTCTGTCTTGGCTGCATGGGAGGCTTTCCTTAGCACACCTAGCTCTGCTCTCGACTTACTGATGAATCTACCTTACCTTTATATTCACATTATTATGGACTGCACTATCAAAGCCATTTTCCATTTAAATTTAGTAATTTTTGGTACAACACTAACTGGAGTTGTAACGACCTTCTTCGCCGACTGTCTTTGAGTGTGTATGACTTTTCTGAAGATCAAACGTCTCATGCGTTTAACGTGCACATGTGTCATTGATTGAGTTAATTTCACGGGATGCCTAGTGTTTCTGTAATACCAAAGTCGAAATCTATGTTAAGGGCACTAAGTTCTACCTTTAGTTTGAGTCGAGTTCGACCCTGCCGATCTCAGGAACACGCAGTTATTTGCAACTTCACAACGCGTCAAGCAACTTGTTCAAGGTCCTCTCTGCGACATTATGTTTAAACCACAGGCACCATGATGCTCCCACTAGGGGGGCCTACCGCTTTCAAGTCAGGCCAGGACCGACTTTTAAGTCTTGGTGAGACTACCGGTAGTCCTACCACCCAACAGGAGCTTATGACCGGCTGCTTATAATGTAACTGATCAAATTGTAACAACCTTCAGTGGTGTTAATCTGAAAACGTTTACGATAATACCAGTATTGCTCTATACCCGTTTATTATTAGACTAGTCATTAAGGGCAGTAGCTTTGGTAGTTGGACAGGGGCACGCCTTCTCTGAACCCAGAACGTCTCTTGTGCTTAAAGTACACTCCTATCTTATAAAGACTTAATTTCACAAGAATACGCCTTGCCATCGCTCTCCGTCAATTCCTTTGATACCAAAGCGGAACTGTGTTGAGGTCACAGCTCTACTCTTGGTATGTGTCGAGGCCTACCCATTAACTTCTCGCTGTTCTTAGGGTTACATCACTCACTGCAGGCTCAGGAAGACCCTTCATGTATGTTACCATGTTTAAAGTCCTGATATGGACTATCGGCGGTCCTGCCACTCATCAGGACTTATGACATTTGGCAGCTTGTAACTGGTCAATTCGTAGCAACCTTCAGCGGCGACGTTTAGTTCAGAAAACCGTTGCGATAAGACCAGTATTTGCTCTACCCTAGCTTTTTATTAGACAAATTTATTAATAGCAGAAGGCTTGATAATTGGGCTAGGGTCCCCTCTGGGAAAACGAAAAATGAAATCACCAATGAAGTTGCTAGCCAACCCTCATTGGACGGTATCTCAGAGCTCAAACCCGCTTTAGGCCTGTCTCTTCCTTCTTTCTCAGTTGAAGCTTCCATTAACAGACAAAGTCAGGCTGACGAAATGATCATTAGTGTGGATCTTTTCGTTCCATTTTAACTGAAAATTCGGCCCTCAGGGTCTCAGAAAAACATGTGGCAAAGTTGCTAATAGTTGCGCAGAATAACTTCGTATGGGGATCGTACAGGACATGCTGGTGTCTGTGAACTGTGATCCCATACAGTGATCACTGGTGATGGGTCTTGGTCCTATCAGTTCGACACAGAAACCAAATTCCAGTCAACACAATAGAAGCATGCAACATCCCCGAGGCCCAAAATAAAATCCGACGACTGTTGCTTACACGTGCTCATTTTTCAACGCAGCCGTGGCGGCGACTGAGTAGTACTGTGGTCGGACTTGCCTCTAAACTTTGTTTTGCCAATACTCTTCCGAATTATGCCGGGAATTTCATTATGATGCAATTTTCGGTGAGCTCTTCAACACGCAGCATATCATCGCCTGTGTTATGTGATGGCAAGTCGTGGCGAAGATAAGTTGCGTAGCCGCAAAGTGGATGTTTACACTGGATGGCATCGCTTATGGCAAGGACATAAATCATAGAAATGTGCGCCGTAGTTTTTCAATACACAAAAGCCGTAAAGGCTTCCGAATACACTCGTTTGGTGCGTACGTATCCTAAAGTGCCGTGCCACGGTTGTTGTTCAACTTCAGTAGAAACTTTGACTGAGTTTCAGGTTATCCTCCTAGTCCCATACACGGCAAAATAAATTCAGTATTTCGACTGTTTTAAGGAAAGATTTGTTGACAATGTACCTACTTTACTTGGAATTGGTTAATACGTTTAGCATCTTCCTCAAGCTCAAGAGTATTTATTCCACTCGTTCTTCATAATAAATATAACTCATATCCGTAATAAGGATTCCGTATACCTCCTCTAAAGGATATGAACTCAATTAGAAATAGATACTTGATCGGCTATGGATAGGTTGATGACAGCGATCATTTCCACAGCTCAAGCCTTGACCAAATTTAGCACACATGGAGTCGAATACATATTTTCTTGGGAGCTAGAGATCTATTGTCATTGCGGCAGTCACCATGTTTATAAGAAAAATATTTTAAAAAAAACGATAAACATTAAAATGTAAAAAAATCAAAAAAAACAGTCGCAACTTGAGAATGCCTTATTTCGGATGCCGTTTTCTGTTAACCAGAAAATGGCTTAGAGGACGTAAGTTACACTAAAGACAAGTTCTTTGAAGTCAAGTTATAGCCGAAAAAAATTACGTAGTGGATGAACTGGTTTAATCAAAGTCGTGTATCATAAACCAAATGGCCAAGAACCGACAGTGACAAGTTTATATCAATCAAATCTACAGTTCAGAATAACATGAGTTCATAAAGCATAGCTTTTTCGGCGAAAAATGTGACGATGAATTGCATCACTAGTTCACTAGCGAAATTAGCTTCATTTCGAACAGGATTGACTCATGGTTTATTTCATGAGGACTTATCACTGGCTACTTCAATGAAATGTTCTGGTATATTCTAAAGTTTTCTATTGTCTCGCAGGTCTTGATTATTAAGACACTTTTCGGCCGTGCAGCTGGTCCATTTCACGGTTGCTACCAAATCAAGACCTGAAACGAACAATCTTAGCATTGACTTACCACTAACACCTGCAGCCAACAAGTTGTAGTTAAGTCCCCAACAAACCATATTACTGCAATGCTCAGGTAAATATCCTGTGACAACCATTGTAAAGTGTTTCGGACTTCTTATTTGGAAGACTGAAAGACTGGTGTATTCAACTATCATAGCAATACAACCACTCGATAGTCAGCAGCAGATAAGGTAACGAATCTAAAATTAATGAGCAGAGTACGGACACTTGCATCTACAGGGACAAGTTCAAATAGAGCGCCGGCAATTAGCAACTTCTTCTACTATCCCTAGAACTATGTTTTAAGGAACTTATTGCTAAAAAGTTCTCGCCTCGTACCTCCACTTAAACCGTCATCCAAAAGAAGAATGCAAATATTTAAATAAACCTCCCAAGCAAGTTTCCGCATTGGGAATTCTTCAATAATGCTGTTCAAGGTGGCTTCGCTTAGGTAGCATACAGTTTAATTCTACTCCAGCTCGACACACATTGATATACGTACAGATACAGCCAGAGCCACTAATTCACTGCTTTGACCTATACTGCTGACATTATGGGGGTAGCATCTCATCTACAACCATCTGCGGAAATAGAACTTTAACGATTTAATTTTCGATAGATAGACCTGAGATCTAAGAGCAACAGCAGCAACCTCCCTTCTAACGATCTGGAAATTTAATTTTCTACGAAAAAGGGTCGAGATTCAAAGTAATGAGTCAAAAGTTTTTGCCTCAAGATGCGATAAAATATCTCAGTTTAACTGAGTCAGCAATTTAGCAGTCAACGGAAGAGGTTTCATTTCACTTTTCTGCAAGCTGACTTCCTAATTCTAAGTGGGCATAAGTGAAAATTACTATTTATGTTTGAAAGGGTGTTTTGCTTGGAGATTTTGAAACTATGTATGTATATCAGGTTTGCTCTGAGATCGTTGAGGAGCTCCGTCATTTGTGACAGACTTACAACTTGGCAACAGCAGTAACACACGGGGTTCGTTTATGGCTCTCGACCTTCAGTTTAGATAGAGTCTAAAGGACTATTTTGAACTTCTCCTACCCCTGAAAGCTTTAATTTAACGATCTTCTGCCGGGATTCACATGTCAATTTCTGACGAAATGAAATCTTTGTCCAAAGCAAATCTGGTTGTTTCAAATGTTGGCCTGACCAGGTAATATTTTTCTGAGACTTGGGTATCTCTCAACTTTAGAGCGGAATTTTCACCAATTTTCATGTAAATTTGATCGCAATTGGCTTTAGGCAAATTATAGGAAATGTTCTCACTCCGCTTGTGTCGAGGCGACGTGGTTCTAATTTCCTAAGGTACTTTACTGCTTTGACGTTGCTGCTTAGTCCGGCTCAACTTCTGATTGTTTCGGAATGTTTGGACACTAGTAGAACTATGATTACCTAGATTGTACTGTCTGAATATGTCCAAAGAGCGATACCTGTGTATCCTTATACCGAAATCGTTATCGCAGGCTATTTCAATACACATAATCGTAATTCTCTGTTGCTTCACCTCTTTGGGCTAACAGGGCTACACTAACGGGGTGTAAATGAAAGTTTGAGCTAGTCTGAAATGACTACAACGTCCATGTCAACCATGTTAAGTTCCTTCATGACCAATAATTAAACTGAAAGATACTTCCTTGTCGCAAAGGCAGTACGAATTTGTGACCTATTGGAAATACCGGCTCATGTTCCAGGCATTACATTGCAGCTGCCAGCTCATTAAAGAAGTTAAATCTGTTTGCTGCGCACTTAGCAACCAGCTCGACTCTTTCAGACTGTTATAGGTGCGATACTCAGCTAAGGGGTGGTTGTCTGGTGGACGGCCTTAGAAAATGCAAAGTCCTAAGGACATCATGTCTGTGCATTAGCGGAGCCTTACGTACTACTCCCTCCATGACACTGGATATTCTGTTTTTTCTTTTTGACACCCCTCGATATTTTCAGCAGGCAAGTTGCTGCTAACACAATTATCATCCTTAAGACGACTACACAGTGGAAAAATAAATTATTTGGCCACGCTAATATTCTTGACACACTAGAAATCCTTCTATAGAATACCGACTACACTATGTCCCAGCATTGGTTTGACAAAGACTTTCTATACAGATGGATCCAAGACTGATCCAAGGCCTCTCCTCCCGCCATTAAAATCACTGTAGTGTGTTCCAGGCGGAAATTTTGGCTATTCAAAAAGATAAATGTCCCTTGACTGCCGATCATCTCTTAGGGAAATGACAGAGCAGTTCAAATTTCACCTAAGTTGGGTGCCGGAGCACAGAGATATTCCAGGCAATTTAAGGGGCGACGAACTTGCCAAAATTGGAACGACTCTACCTATCCTACCGAAAAAAGGTAGCATCGGTATACCAATCGCTACGTCCAATCTTAGGGGGACTGTTGCATAAACATGTCTAGCAACCAAAGAAATCTGACTCTGACCAACGCTGGATCGCTCTAATAGTTTGATCTTTCAAAATATGAAATATTTCAGCGCTATCATAGGTGTAATCACTGGACACTGTCTATACGCAAGCACGCAAGGAGGCTTGGCGTTTTTACAATTGACTTCTGCGGAAGCTGCATGAAGGACGAGGAGGAGGAAACAGTCCTCCATCTACAAACATAAGAAGGAAACTCCAATTAGCAGATTTCTTCTACACTGCGTCAGAAGCTCAAATTGGTTCCAAGAGTAGGTGGATCAAAGATCTACGTTTTGTTTTTCCAACTGGACTCTTACATAACCTAACCTACACTACACCACGTCGAATCGTTTTTAAAAGATGAATTTCGTTTCAAATGGTTTACGCTGGTGTGCGACAGGGCTGCGTTCTGTCTCCTACTTGAGAACAAGTAAATTTCATCAGCGTAGCCAAGATGTTTGGATATTCTATCATAGTCCATCTAGGCCCCAGTTTTTTCCCCTGACATAATAGCCACGATCACATCAGTGATTAGTACAAGGTATAGCCGTGGCCAAAGACTGCAACCTTGTCTTACTCCGCTGCTAATTTCAAATTTCCGTGGCGACTTAACGCTGTTGTAGGACATTACATTTACCGCCATCATAGGCAGTCTTTATAAAACTAGTTGTCATGGTAAAGGGTTTTCCAATAGTGACTTGACAACTTTGAATTTAATTTGTGAACGCACTCTTTCACAAATCATCAAACTGTCACTGTCAATTTATTCAGTAAACTCAACATTTTCATCATGGTAAAGTACACGAACGAGCAACGTCTGCAAATTATTAAAATTTTCTACCGAAATTCGGAGTCGGTGACTGCAATTTTAAGAGCGTTAACTCAAATTTTCGGTCGTAATTCTCGCCCTAGTAGACAGGCAATAACAAGTTTAGTGCAAAAATTTGAGTCTACATATTCGTTGTATGATGTTGCCGTGTCAGTGAGACAACGGGTTGGTCGAAGTGTCGAAAATATCGCTGCCGTTCAGGCGTCCGTAGCAAACGGTCCAAATCAGTCAATTCCACGGCGTTCTCAAGAATTGGGCATCGCTCAGACCACATTATGGCCAATGGACCATTTGAAGCGACGTACGTTCTCCGATTGGGTTCTGGAGAAGATGCGCCAAGATGATGAATTTCATCGCAAAATCATCTTCAGTGACGAAGCTCATTTTTGGTTCAATGGGTTCGTCAATAAGCAAAATATGCGTTATTGGTCGGGTGAAAATCCACATGTGCTTCATGAATCACCACTTCATCCACAAAAAATAACTGTTTGGTGCGGTTTACATGCCGGCGGTGTTATTGGGCCATATTTTTTCGTCGACGATAACGATCGTCATGTTACCGTGAATGGTCAGCGTTATCGCGCCATGATCACCGATTATTTTTGGCCCGAATTGGAAGATATGGACTTGGACGACATGTGGTTTCAACAGGATGGTGCCACAATCCACATAGCACACGCTACAATCGATCTATTGAAGAGTAAGTATGATGAGCGTGTTATCTCAAGACATGGGCCAGTCGATTGGCCGCCACGTTCGTGCGATTTAACGCCGCTTGACTATTTTCTGTGGGGCTACGTTAAGTCATTGGTTTATGCCAACACGCCGGAAGAGCTCAGAGCCAGCATTGAACTCGAAATAGCGACCGTTTCGGCCGAAATGTGTGGCCGAGTCGTTGAAAATTGGGTCCAACGAATCGACCGCTGCAAACGTGCCCGCGGTGGCCATATGAACGAAGTCGAGTTCTATTCATAAATCTTTTGATTGTACTTCAAGCTGATAATAAAGTTTTTGAAATATCTCAAATGGTTTGCGTTTTATTTAAAAAAAAAGTTGTCAAGTCCTTATTGGAAAACCCTTTATTAAACGCATTCTTCTATGATAGCCCGCAAGATGCTGATCTGGTCCTGTCGGCCTAGTCGGTTTCTTTAAAAGACGCAGATTTACTTATTCTAGCTAGTTTAGCAACAGCTGGCAGATCGCATCAATACATAACGCTCCAGTTGAGACATTCCGTCATCTATCCCTTCTTGAGCAGCTTAACAATTATTGTTTTGTTACTTTTTCGGGAAAGGTTTCTGTTTACCATGTTCTTTTAATTAATGGCTGTAGGATTTCCGACAAAATGTTGGGTACGGCTTCAAACTTGAAAAAATCTGCTAGGCTTTTCCAAATTCCATCGGAAATATCCGTCTATCAGATCCTTCTTAAAAGTTCAGAACGGGCTTAAATCGATACCAATGAAGAAGTAAGAAATCGCACTCACTTTTCTGGGCATTGCATTTAAGTTCCTCTAACGCCATCTACTATCTAACCCGAGACAACAGCAGAGTTTCAAACCCCAAAGAACGAACTCATCAACCATCCCCAGACTGTCTATTTGGAAATTTTTTTCTTTTTAAGCCCCACTGTTACTGCAAATAGAAATGAAGGCCGAATCTTTAAAGATGCTTTATAGGTATATACGAGTATATCCACGTCCTGCCTCATATGATGTAGTTCTTCATCTTCATCTTCATCTTCATCTTCGTTGTTCATCTACTTTCATTTATATTTCTTCCAGTTCTCTTCAAAATCAGACAATATACATGCGCATTTATTTGCATTCATTTCGATTTGGCGGCATGTTGTTGTGTGTTGCAGCGGGCTCCATATAGATCCTTACGCAGGATATACTTACGCCAACTCTACCTTCTTACGTTACGACGTCACGAGCATGAGGATTTACTTAATGCGAAGTTATTGGCGGTTATGTGGACTTGGAATTTTCTCATTTCGAAAATGTTGTTCTTTTCGTCCTTTTTCACCGGTTTTTTGCCGTTTGGTTTAAGGATAATATAATTCGCAGAGAGAAGCAGAGTGGTGGGAGAAGACTTATTGGAGATACCGTAATAAATTTAGATTTCATCGACTTATTAGATAAATTCAAGTTTTTCGTCCTTTTTCGTTTTTTTTTTTTGGTTTTTTGGAAAAGAAGACCGATTTCTTGGTTTGCTATGGAAGGAGGTGGTAAAAGTACCTCCCCATGGGTTATTTATTCGTAACTGTAAGTGTGCAGTTTATGACTGGCAGTTGGACTAGTGGTAGAGAAGTGGTCATACTCTGGACATTAAGGACTTACATATTGAATTCGGTAATTCGTAGATTCCGATAGATATTCTTTCTTCTTTGCCTTCGTCGTCTGTCTTTCAATCAATTAATGGAAGCCGAAAGTGGGGAATAAAATCGGTAATAAGTTTTATGGACGCATTTGGCTTTTGGTTTTCCTTTCTACTTGTCCTATTTCGTCCTGTCCTCGTGCTTATTGCTTCATTTTCTGTTTGTTTGTTGTCTTTAAGAGGGCATCCGAAAGTTTGATAGTTGATCGGATGAGGGTCTGGAGAGTGGCAGGTTAGAAAGAGAGTAAGTACGTGCCGGGGTGAATATTTTTAGAGAACAAAATTGTTCGGAAGGATATTTGTTATGACATTAAGGATGCTTTATATCGGAACTTGTGTGGTGCGATTTTGAGCTAAGAGACTACTCATTCGTGAGTGGTGTATTTTTTCGCAATTTTTACGACATCATGTGCGAAATAAGCTACAAGGGCAAATGGTGTGAGAGAGCCAATGGTACGTGCACATAATTGGAAGACGACGTGGTTAGTTGTGATTCTATGGGGAATGGCAGTTATTGGCTTACATATTTGTCGAACGCACTTTGAATACATGTGGTAGTGAGTTTCTACGTCTTCGAATGGAAATCCATAATTTTGTTGATGGAAGGAACTGTCATTACCGGTAGTTAGGGAACAATTAGCATTTTCCCGAATAGAATTTAAGCATACATATCTGGAAAAATTGTTCGACTTTCAAGCGAACTGTACAGGTACTTTAAAGGAAGCAAACATTTCAACTGGTGTACATGTTCATTTCTTCTAGTCATTGAAATGTCGAGGGACTAGCTTTTCAGTCAGGACCCGATTCGCATCAAAACCTCCCAGATTTTTAGAAAAATTGTCAAGGTCCGTCTTTTCGAACAAAGTTACCTTGTTAAATTTCTACGTTTTGCTCTCTTTACATTTAAAATACGCCTGACCTGCGCCTCAGCATGTGGAGCAGTTAAAGCTAAATTAGAAGGCCTTTATGCTGTTACTACAGATAGTCTAAACAGCTCGTATTTGGATACAGAATTGTCTTAAAGGTGAACTAAGGCAGAAAGTTCAGTAAGAGCTTCAGGTATGTCAGCATCCACTTGATTACAATCCGTGTCGAAGGTGAATTCGCCAACAACGTCCCTACAGTGGAGAAGGACCACTTTAACAAAGCAATATTGTACATAAGGTAGCCTTTCTTGGGAAAATAGACCAACTTTAGGGGTGAAAACAGAGACATAATGCTCAAAGAAAAGTAGAACCGTAGTAGTAGACAGTCGATGCTGACAATCTGAAAGAATGAACTTGGCTACTTAAACTAAGGACCAAAACTGACGCTCCGCTTTCACCGGCTTATCTGTAAATTATGATCGGATGAAAGTATGGCCAATGGATTGAATTTCAGCATGATTTCCCCGATTCCATATGAACTACGCCAATGAGATCTTTTGCACTACACCAACTACCCACTTATTATGTGAGAGCCTAAAACTACACCAACAATCTGGTAGGCTTCTATCCGCGTGTTTTCTAAGTTTTCACTTTGCTGCATATCTTTGAACTTCAAACCCATGCGTAACTCTTTTTTACCGATTTTAAGGCAGCATATATAGAGAGCATTGCAAACTCGTCCACCTGCGCAGCATTTCAATGGATAACGGCCCTTTCTCCATAAAAGCCGGCAGCGATACCACCGAGATACTTGATGTAAAGAGAGGGCTTCGACATGGTGACGCAACACATACTTGAAAGAATTGTGTGAAACTCACGGGCCACTGTCTGTATAACTGCTAACATACGCTGATGACATAAACATTATGAAAACAACTACGAGTAGCTGTAGCTGTTGTAAAACGAAGCGCATATTTCCAAACACGAAGGACACCCAACACCAAATTCTCGAACACCACGCTACAAGTATTAATTTAGACTTTGACCCATATTGTCTCAGTTCTGCTGTATGTAACGGAATGATAGACTATCTAAAGTGGAAGTACATGCTCTTGGTTGGTTCTAGACAAAAGTTCTTCAAAGTGGTTTTTGTTTTCATAAACGGAATTTGGATATAAAAACGAGTTGTCTAGGAGCTATAGAGAGACACTGGCCATGTTAAAAGGGCCAACATTCATCGCCTGAAACGCTTTCCCTTGCGCGGTGTGTTCAAATGAAAAGGGACCTTAATCACCTTGAAATGCGCAGCTAAAGGTCTAACACCGACTGTAAGGTTACCTGGGCCCCCGCCCAATTATCAAGGCTTCGCCCTTTAATGACGTTGTCTAATAATGAACGGGGGCAGAGCAAAGTACTGGTCTTATCGTAAACATCTTCAGATGACGCTACCGAAGGTTGCTACGATTTGATCAGTCACAAGCTGCCGGTCATAGGTCTTGTTGGCGGCTGGACCACCGGTAGTCCCTACCAGGACTTAAATCACGGTACCATGGGAGTCAGGAGCCCCCTGGATCTCGGTCCGGGCCTGACTTGTTAGAGGTAGGCCCTCTTGTGGGAGCGTCATGGTGGCTGTGGTTTAAACCCAAAATCGCGGGAAAGAGTCTTCCTATGGTTTTCCTTGGTTTTCCTTTGGTTTTCCTTTGGTTTTCCTTGGTTTTCCTTGGTTGACTCAATGTGGAGTTGCAATAAGTGCTGGGTGCTGCGACCCTAAGAGCAGTAAGAGGTTTTAGGTCGGCCTCGACTCATATCAAGGGTGGAACTTGTGCCGACAACACAGTTCCGAATTGGTATCAAAAATGAATATCATTGTGAGCGATGGCAAGGCGTATCCTTGCTCCCATGGATGTATGGGCATCCCGTAAGTTTAAGCCCACATGGCAGGTACTTACGTTAAAAACATGAGACATCTGTAACGTTACCTAAAGTAGACTTTGACATGAGTGTTTTTTTAAGACTTCAGCTATAATTCCAAGAATTTCAGGTCGATGCACACTGTTTATTTACCGATTCCAAGACCAGCTTTGCACATATGATTGAGAGAATATATTGTCTCATCTTGGATAGTTAATAGTATTGAGAGACATGCATTTCGTGGAGAAGCTTCTTACAAGATCGGCATCGACAAGTCAAAGAACAACACAATACTCTTAGTTTGTTAGTAAATGATCTATTAAAAGTTGAAACCCGAAAGCGTATCTCAAGGACTTCTGTCTTCAGATTTGTGCTTGTGCTTGTGCTTTGACCAAGTGCTGATTGGACATTGAACTGACATGGACGATGAGTCAAAATATGGTAGACACTTAAATCCAGAAAATACAAATATTAGTTCCATTCTTCAATCTTGGCCGCCTTTAAAATGTTACTCTGTTTGCTTCTGCTTCACACGCGAACCTGCTAAAAAGAAATCCTAAGCCGGATCTACATGAATTGGCGCTTCCAACAAAGATAAATTTTTCGTTGTCTGTAAGTTCCACTTACCCATTTCAAACAGATAATTCTGGCCGGAGAGCTATTGTCCATACGCTCGACTTAATCTGTTCAGCTTAGTTCAGGTAAGTGTCCTTCAGATAGATTGGACTGTGGATATTGCAAAGAATTTTCCTCTCTCGAATGCTTGCAATATCCTTCTATCTGTGTTCATGATCGGCCATGAATAGGACGAGAAGAGTTATCCTTGTTCGACAGGAGAAGTCTGCACAGATGTCATACTGATGTGAATAGCTTTATAATCTTCCAAAATGTGGTGGGCATCGAGTATTTTCCAAGACTTGGTACAACGTCAATATCTGGTCAATAGCGGACTTGCAGATTCTGAGTCACACTGAGCTCAAGATACGGATCATGCCGAAACTATTCACTGACCGCAATATCACTAGAAACTTAAGTATCCGTGTTGCTTCTCTTCCTCTGCGGCTGATCACAGAAAGCGGGGAGCAATGTTTCAATATCCTGCTTTTCTGCCTCACGTTTCATTCGGCGGATGAGACACTTCTACTCCCTATGCCACATTCTAACAGCTTGTGTAAGAGTGACTGTGTTTGACCAGTATTTGCGTCTTCCGCTGCTGTAGTATCGTGTTATTCTTCCTCGTGCTACTGATTTATTTTATGTCGTCGAAGGCCAATGAAAAGAATCTCATCGTGTACTGTGTAACTGACCTTGAAATTGCTACAAGTATCTAGGGGCGCCGTTTAGTTTATGTACGAATGCTGAACTGCTGTTTCTGTATAATAAGTCCAACATCCTGGTGGAAAGCTGTGAGGGCAATAAGTTACTTGACGGTCTAAAATCAATGCTAATACCGTCATCGAAGCATGAACCAACACATCGCACATACGAGTATATATGTATGTTCTCTTCACATTCGTACCAAAACAAACCAAATCTACAATATTAATTAAAAGTATCAATCCAGACAGCATTAACCCATAGTCTGGCAATTTAAATCAATATCCTTACAAAATCTGTCTTTAAATCTAATTGAACAGTGTTCAAAAGTATAATCCTGCGATTTGAGCGCTCCCATCCTTCCAGCAACGGTTTGCTTCATACAATCATTTGAACAATTTTCTCCTCTCGTCGTTATTCAAGTTGTTCGCATTACAACCCCCCGGTGAATGAGTGCAATTAATTCACTTGGAGTGGTTCCTTTGAGTGGCTCTTAATTCTCACTGCCAAACTTATGCCCTTTCCTTCATTTAAAATCACACATACCACTATGGCTAACCTATCGCCATCGTTACCGCACACTACTTCCATTAGAACACACCTTCTACTTTAGTAATTCTCACCCATAATCTTCCACTTAACCACTTAACAAACCAATGAAAGATTTCGTTGAATTCTAAACCCAGTTAAGGCTCTTGTGCCACCCGATCCGATCCGTCCCGACCCGCTCCTTCTAACAACCCTTACCTGTGTGTACTCTGAAATTTTGTTAAATACCATGGACGGTCGGTGGAGTAAGGTGGGTGAGTGAACTTCAAGTACACAAAAGAAACAAATGAAAAATGTTTAAAAAAAAAAGTAAAACGAAAGCCATTTGATGAATGAGCTGCAAGAAAAAGGGGAATACCGAGTACGCTATGCGAGCTTGACTCTAGCGCGTCGTAAGAAAATCGAACAACAAGAAACGTCGTCGTGGGCAGACCAGAATAAGTTAAGAGGGTTGAACAAGAGCGAACAAAAGAAAAAAAAAAAAAATCCACGTAATTGACGATGATGAAGAGTAAAATACGGATGCTACCGTTGCACCGATGCTGGGGATGTTGAAATGTGGAAATGTTCAAATGTCGAGCTGTTGAGGTGCCGCCATGATGCTGATGATGATGATGCTCATGGCCAGCACACGGGAGAGAACCCACAAACTAGGTTATAATTTATCGTCGAGAAAAGTGGTTAACAACAACAACGACGGCTCACCGACGAAGACGATGACGACGACGACTCCTGCTTGATGGTGCTCTTGATAGCTACCTAAATATCATGGCAAAAAGAGGATTTGAAAGCAAATATGAAAAAAAATTAAATAAAAATCAAGAGGTGACTTCAATTGATGTTCTGTTTCTGTGAGTGTTTCCTTAAGTGATGGACTCCTGTAGCACACACATGGACTCTTCAATTGATAGGGTGATGGTAGTTTTGCACTACTACCAGAAACAACTGTCACCCTCCTCAATGTGTCCAATCGAATAAAAAAGAACGTGAGAGGTCATGAAGTTCCTTTGGTTTGTCGCTATTTATATACCGAAGTGGAAAACGAATAAAACGGATGCATATCACCGTATTGGTTGAGAGCCAGATTTGAACGTATTCGTCATTAGGTTTTCATTGAGAGATCCAACATAAAACCTGGGGCGGGAACGGGCAGCGACGTCAACTCTTAAAGACGGTTCTGGGATTGCAATTAATGGACAAATTTGGGTGGAAATTTGGAAAAGGATTTATTGTCCGAGACAGACTTAGACAAGATGTCCTGAGTTTTCAGCGACCACGTACCACAGTGTGCTAGGTATCACGGCCAAATTATGCTGGGCGATTTTAGCACAAAGATTGTTAGGGGAGGCATATGTGGTGGTATTGCCGAAAAGTACAGTTTGGCCGAAACCACCTCCAGTAACAGACTCAAGATGAATTCAAGTGGTTGGGCGAAATATTTTCGGGGCTGATACGCGTTTTCCTCATCTAAATGTTCACATCGGTTCTTGGTTTGCTCATGATCAATTAACCGTCAAGCTGCCTACATAAGGATCGAAGTAAGGCACTACTATACTCCAGTATTTAGGCTGTGCGAACGTTACGAGGTATTATTGCAAACATTAAAAAGACAAGATGATGTTGTGATGGCGTTGAACGGCTACAAGCAGAGTCTTTGCTGGTCGAGGACTGAATATCAATGGCAGTGCTCCCAAAAATCCATTACAGATGACGTCTCTGAAGTCTTGAGCTTCCCCCGGCTACCAGAAACTGTTTCGGCTGTAAGAGTACATGGAGCGGAACAAAGAATATACACCGCTTTGTAGGGGAGAAATCGTAGCTGCTCGCAAGCATTACGGACAGAAGAGACCGACTCAGCAAGGAAAGAGCATTGAGTAAAAAGGAAGCTGCTATTGCAGAACTGAAATTTGAAAATTTTACTAAAAACTGGATAACGACGATAATGATCGAGATTCTGCCGTCAACCAGAATGAACCATTCACCCTGAACGATGATAATCAACGATTCTTCCACCTTTTCTGGGCGAAGCAAAGATTGCCACATATCAACTCAAGTCCAAAAAAGATGTTGCAGCTGACCGCATACCTGCTAAGCTGTTTAAAGCGAACGCTGAGGGATTATCAAGTGATCTCCGACCTCTTTGAACAGCATATACCAACTCATCTAACGTATGTCGAGCGAAAGTTTGACCGGTGAATGAAATCTGAATGTTGAATGATCAATCCTCAAGAAAGAATACTATCATTCATATTGAAACTGAGCCTGCTATAGAGGTACAACTCTCCGCAATATTTCCTATAGATTCCTATTTGCTATACAGATCTCAAAGAAAAGGCGGCTAGAGGTCCAGATCGATGTTCACACCTTTTTATCGATTTCACAGATCCATATGGATTCGGTTAGTGCAAGCATCCCTGAAAAACTCGTCCGATTTTGCAAGATTTATCAAATCCTTCAATACCAAAACAGATTTGTACAAGACCATAGTGCAGTCATTAGATTTTTTTTAGCAAAGACGGATCTACCGGTCAACGAGGGCAAAACGACATCTACATCTCGAACAGAACACCACTTCAGGCAGATACAACTTTGGTGTAACTGTTTCCTTGGCGCTAGAATGCATTTGTATAGCAAAGCTATCTCTCAAACAAAACCTTATATAGAACCCTTATGATCTACAGCGTAGGAGCATCGACTGCAAGCCCATATAGTCCTGCTTTATATTAGAGAAGTATTGTTTGAACTAATGGTGAACCTGAGGACAGTAAACTTGCACCGCCTGTCACACGAAAAGCCCCCGCTACTGTTAAAAGTAAGCCCAGATCCTACCGGAATATTATGAGAACTAAGCAGGGCTTAGAAGCCAATGTGGCAATGTATTGACAACGCCAATCATGTACTAAAAGCCTTCAGAAACACTAGTGGAAATAGATAAGAGAAAACGACAGGTCTCGGCTAGAAGCTAAGTGCCGGCAAGTAGAAGTTTAGCATGAAAAGTTAGAAACGCCCGCAATTTCTTAGCCCAATCAGTGCGATGGCAAGCCGTCTATTAATGAATCATTTTGATATGTTCATTGTGGATGCCTGGTCTGAAATTCTTCTACAGGCAACTGGGAAGTATCACAATGCCGTAGGGGTCCAAGACTTGAGACCTATCCACATTATTTAAGGATGGACCTTCTCCTATACATTTAAGACATAATTCTGTAGAGCTCAACCTCATAGAAAAAACAGCGATACAATTACCAAAAGTCTTGCGAGACTCTTTAGTCAAAAGGTGATTTTGAAGCACACGCCTCCAGATTATATACAAAGAATTCGTATCGTTTGAACCCATCCTCGTAGGGCTTGTGATGCCTGAGGTGCAGTCGCTTTCTAGCCTTCCTAGTTTCGAAAACGTATAACTGACGTACACCTGGCAGAATACGAGTATGCGCAGCACTATTGAATTGAGCAAGTAATTGCATTTCGATGCTTCGCCAAGGTAAATCGTCATCAGATTTGTAAGGCTTCATTTGAGTAATGGACCTTTATTCCTTGGACGTTGAACTTCTAAACTATTTCGACGTATAAACTGTCATTTACTCTTTATTTTTTTGGAATCACATCACGTTGGGTCCAACTATTGGTTCACAATAAATTGGAGGTACTGCCTTCCATGTGAACACTCGCCCGACGCACTGTTTTATCCACTACATACTCGTATTTTCGGAAGCCAAATTCCTATGCTTCTCATAAATCAATTTCGTAACAAAGTACTTGCCTGCCTTACCTCCTAGTGGTGGTTCCCGGTAACTGCATGAGTAAACCCTTACTCATACCGGCCAAAAATGGCAAGGATATGCCCGGCCAGTAGCTTTATACTGGCCTACGCCGTCATAGGATTCACAACACTCACTATACGGGATAAAAATAGACTCATTTTTGACGACCCTAGCAAACGTTTAAAGGACATCGACCTTCGGATTTGCATGAGGAATGTTCTAACCGAACACTTAGCAGAGGCCCTTGACTGCATCCCGGAGGTGTTATGGGAAGCCTGGGCATAAGGAGGATGAAAAACTGTGATATACTCGTATGCTATGGTGGTTGCTATAGGGAAAAGAAACAGCGCTTGTTCGGTTGCATATTTGCCATATGAGGCAGACTTAGACAAGAAGTCTTGAGCTTTCGACTCATGAGCGAGCATCTTATGAAAATCCGCATCAAGGCTAAATTCGCTACCATAAGCCTAATATGCGCCCATACTTCTTCGGAAGACAAGGACGACGCCACCAAAGAATGTTTCTACGAGCTCCCCAACAACACAAATGAGAAATGTCCGAAGTATTACGTTACAATCGTAACGTAAGAGGTTTTTAGCGCCAAGATAGAAAAGGAGGACATCTTTTGGTAGGGTAACTAATAAGCATAGCCTGCACGACACTACGTCTGGTGGCGGACTTTGGCTTATGGACTTTTGGGCGGGAGGAAATATCACTATAGCAAGCACATGGTTTCCTCATCTCAATATACACAAGGACACATGGCGGTCTCCGGATAGTGAAACGTTAAATCAAATTGGTCACATTGGGACAGACGTAAGGCATCCAGTATTATGGACATCCGAACGTTCCGGGCAGCCAGCATTGACTTGAATCACCACCAAGCACCACAATAAAGAACAACTACTATGAGAAGATATAACGTAGAAAAGATGCAATCGCAAGACACCTGCAGAATCTTCGCCGAAATCTTGTAACAAATCTTATACCGCCAGCATCAATTACCGAAATTCAGCGGCGACGCTGCCAACGTGCCATCAGAGTGCTGAGTTGCACCCAATCACCACCAAGAAATCCCTGGTTTGATGAAGAATGCCGGCAAAAACATGTAGCTAAACAAGAAACGTACAAAAATGGCGCTGCAGCGGAGGACGGGAAGGACATCGGCTTCTCCAGAGAAGCCTGGGTTATACTCCAGGAACAACGTACGGAAGGTTTGCCAGCATGTAAAAAGAACGTGCTTAGGCAAGAAAATCCGTACAGAAGCCTGTAGTGATGAAGAAGGAAAACAAGCCGGTCCTAAAAATATGGGAAAACTTTTTAGGAAAGAAACCCAATAGAGAACATTCAACTTAGGCGATGATAGCCAAAACTTATGTCCCCTTGATCAAAATGAAGTATGGATAGTAATTTCTAAGCTGAAAATCAACAAAGCAGGTGTACCTGATGGCTTACCGGCCGAATATATTCAAGGCTGCTGAAAATGACTTTGCGGAGAACATATACCAACTCATTCCTCAGATCTGTTCAGAAGATTGTATGACTGATGAATGGAATCTCAGCCGCTCAGCCACTCAAAAGTCTTCTAAACATGGCATACAAGATCTTATCTGCTATATTGTGTGAACGTCTGAAACTGTTGCGGTGCGGTGCGGTTTCAGATCAGGAAAGTGCACAGTCGACCAAATCTTCACATTTCTGCCGGAAATAACTCAACAAATCCAATTCGATACCAATCTTTGGTATCGTCGACTTTAAGGCGGCATATGACAGCATTTATAAAAACCAACTGTATACAAGCATGCTTAGTTTTGGCACCAAGCTTATCCGTCTGTGCAGAATGACGGTAACGACTTAACCGAGACTTTTAATGTCGGAAAGGGTTTTAGACAAGGCGACGCGTTGTCATGTGACTTCTTCAACATTATGCCTGAAAGAATTGTGCTGAACTCACAAGTGAACACTGCTGGCATAATCTTTCAAAAATCTGTGCAACGTGCGTTCGCGGGTACTGAAAGGAAATCTGACAAAATGGGTTTAGTGGTTACAATAAGAAGGGACATACCACATCGACGAATGGGACAGAATATCAGAGGCTTGTTAGTTGAGGCCCAGGTTCATTCCGAACTGTAGCGCCATCTAAGTAAGTCGACTATTAGTTGTTAGCTATTCAATTAGGTACTCGGAATTTGAACATCGCAAGTTTCAAAACTATGCTATCATAAGTCGTTTCTAAACAGATACACATACAGGTTCGTATATCAAGAAATATGATGTTCTCGTAAACAGGGACTATTAGGAGGACATCAGGAGTATGAGAAAATCGCTAACCTCTGGTCAGTCAACACTCAAAATCATGACCCTAACAATTAACAAAATATCGCTGACATAGAGCCCTAGTTGCGTAAGATTGTTTACAGAATATTTCGTTCGTGACTCCATAGCTCAGGCACGCAATGACAGACTTAAATGGCATTTTATTCAAATTCGTTCAAATTAGGCGATTAAATGGAACCCCACGTGTTTTCTTAGTGCCTCTCAATGTAATTAACATCTTTAGGCGATTGAAAATCACTCCAACACAGAACCAGACTCTGTGAGAAAAAACTGTGGGTTCGGGCATTAATTGGCAATGACATTGCAAAGACCGACGTAAACACAAAAAACTCCAAAAGCATAACCAGACGCGCGCGTACAAAGGCTACAAAGTCATGATAGATAGGGGAAATAATTTATTAAACGACATGGTGTCGTTATTTTTTTGTTTCTGTTGTACGTAACTGTGGGCAGAACGACATGAAACTGAGGGACACCGTTGTACATACGAGCATATAGCGACACAGTCTGATTGAAATGATTTATTGAGACTTTTTCATGCGTCTGTGCATGACGTTTCCATCAGAGAGGAGGCAGACCGAATCATCAGCCAGCATCATCCAATCCGTTCTTCAATACTTTGGATGTATCCGTAAAGTTTAATGAGAGCGCTGCATAATTTGTCAAGATGATGTCGTGACATCAATGACGCAATGACGACTATAGAGGGCGGCACGATACGGCTCTCGAGGACTTACGCGTATAAGTTCGCTTTATCAAAGGATTTCAGTAATATATCAGGATTTAGGCGATTGCGACAGCAGACAATTATTGCCACCAATGATATGCTGCATGGAGATGTAATAAAATTCTGTACGTTAAAGCCCCCTTGGCCTGGAAGCTATATTATTGTAGATGGATGAAATTTTTTCCTTATAGTCGACCCACAATGATTACTTATTCACACTCGCAAACTGATGGAGGTCATTACGGAAAAGACATCCTTCTACTACAATACTTCAGGGAAACTGAAAATTAGCTTTTTCTGCTAATGGAGAACACACCCCCAAATGCACAACAAATTTGAAAAAAAAAAAAAAAAAACCCAGCAAACATTGTCCCAACGTTTAGCCCAGGATGTGCTCTTTTAGAACCCTTCTTGCACACTCAAGACGTAATCACTTTCGCTTGACACGAATATGCACAAAACGCACGCAATGAGCAATTTGTTACTGTATCAGTATCAGTAATGCCGCCGTCACCCTGCTCTCCCAGCTCATGGGAAAGGATAATTGTTCATCAGCATGCAATTCCCTGAACTGGACAATTTGACCTTGGGATGAGTGGGAGTGTGGGTTTGGAGTTGGAACCATAGCTTGGGGCCGATTCATCCAGTGAGTTGGTGTAATTTATTGCATAGCAGTGGCAGAACATTTCATGTTAACACGAACATAAATCACAAAATGGGCAGGACTCGTTTTTAGGGTTTCAATTTATGTTTTTCGTTTTCATTTTCATTTTCATTTATGTGCCCCTGTTTTTCCTTTCTGGCCTTTTCAACGTTTAATGTAGGCGAATGACCCCCAAGAAGGGACAAAACAAATTCGTTGTGACAGTATTCTTTTTTGGTATCCATCTATTGTAGAAAGGATAGGGTATAGGAATGATTAATTGAGAGAACTAATCACAGTCTATTGACATTGAAACCGAGGAGGTGGGACGACTTTCCACACAATAAGAGAGTCCAGTAGGTTTACAAGCCCTTATGGACTTGAAGTCATGGCCTGTATCAGCTGAGAAGTTAAAGAGAAGTTAAATCAGAGTTCAGAGGTTGTTCCTTGGTGATGCGCTCGTTGCAGAGGATTGGATGATATATGGGTTACTGGTTACAGATCTTGCCCCACGTACTAAACTGTATTAGTTGTTAGAAGCCACAATACAAGCTGTTTCTCATATGTCTGGTAAGGCAAAATCAATGACCTCTTGGGTCTAGAAGTTCCGTACAGTGAAATATTTAAAACTATCAGCTTTGTTGCCAATAATAGCTTCGAATTGCTTCGAATACACCGGCTAACTGCGTAAGCGGATTCCATTGCATGGCAAACTTCAAAACAAAGTTGTCTTCATCCCTCAAGATTTGACAGATCCCCTGCGACTTTGTTCGCCTTGTAATTTTTCGTCTCCTGATCTGTTCTCATATGGAAGGAACTATTCGTTTCGGATATACTTTGGCCGGAACCAAAATAACATCTGTTAACGAGGATCTGTAGATTTCAAGCGTTTTTGACAATTTCTTTCCATTTACGGAACACATATCAGATTCCACTTTGGAGCAAAACAATCGCGGCTGGGTTATAGTTTTCCAAACACTTCTTTTCAATAGTTGGAACTAAATACATAACGAATCCACCTATTTCCATTCAGATTATACTGGCTAGTTGATTCTGATGCCGAAATCACTTAAGACCCTTCCTTGATGAAGTACTCGTAAACTGTCAACTTTCTTCACTGCTTATGCCAAATAGTAATGAACACAAAAGTGTAAACTGGCAACTCTGAAGAGAATCTGCACTTCTAGCCGGGCATTGGCATACATACTGAACCCTTTTGTATACCGAAAATCGGAAAAGAAGACTATATGCTCTTCATACCTATAAGTCTGACCTTTTTCATTCTAATGAGCATGGAAGCTACACTCGAGTTTCATGTGTGCAAAACTGCTTTTCCCTTCAAGATGCAATATACTAGTACTTACCAATCTGTGCTCCAAATTCTGGGCAAAATTGAAGACGAACTCGATTGTGGATTCGAGAACGCAACTTTTGACGCCATGTGTTACTCTGCCAGACAATATGTCGTAGACGAATCACTAGTGTTGTGGATAAGAGCATTCGGCCGCAAGGTGTCGTCCTGTCATCACAGCTACTGCTTAATGGTTTTAATAGCTCTACTGTCTACCTTAAGGGATACTCAGATGACAAAGCTGTACTGTCTGTTGAGACTACCTGATCTAAAGCCCAGGCAGCCCTAGACATGATCGACGATTGGTGCTTTCAGTCCTTTTTCTCAAAACTGAGGTTGTTCTTTCTTTTTCAGGTGGAACCTGACTGGTCTGACTTATCTAGAGTTTATGGACGTCGCAATCCAGTTTTCCAACGAACCCTAGTATTTGGGTGTCATCCTCGATAACAAGCTTCTTTTGACACCCGACTATTGTCGGCTTTCTAGGAGGGTAAAGGAACTTTCGGCAAAACATGGGGCTTGTCACCGAGGAGAGTTATTTAGGAACACACGGAATGACGGAAACCGACTACATATATGCGTTGGTTGTCTGGTGGAACAAGCTTTCACCTAAGTACGTCATATCCTTTTACCAGACTGCGAAGAACGGTCTCTATCGGTTGCATCGGGCTCTTTGTAGCGTTTCTTGCTCTGCCCTAGACGCACTGATGCGTCCTTGATATTCATATCACGGGCTGCACTCTTAATGTCATCTGTTCTATAAAAAGGGAAGGGTTGATAGATACAACACGTAGTGGAGTTTTGATGACTGTCCTTTGACCCCGATCTTATGGCTGCAAAAATTTGAAATCGATTTTTTTTTTTTTTTAATTGTATTTATTGTTATCGGTGTCCTTCCTCGTTAAGAAAAATTGCATCTATCTGTCTATCTCCAAGTGAATAATCAGTGGAGGGAACGAAGTATTGAAGCTTCTAACCTGGTTCCAGAATGTTAGGTTTCTCTGATCCCAATCAGAATGCTGGTTTCACTTTGTTTGGTTTGGGTCCGGGAAGACTGTTTCAGGACGGGTCCTGCGTTACGAATGTCTACGTCCTCGATTAGGGCTTCAATTGACATTTAGGTTTCATATGAGTATCAGACAGATTGCCTGATTCTCCAGGATGCCGGCAGACCCAACGTTTGCTTCTTGACATCTGTAAAATGTAGATGTAGATGGCTTACAGACGTCGTGACGAGTACTACGCTTTTGCTAAGTATTCGTATCTAAGTGCGCATATGTAATACAAAATCTGCCATGCTTGCTGTGAAATTGATGACAATAGCAGGACAGAGCGATCAACTATTAACTTACTGGTAGGCTGCAGGAACTGCAGGATATCGTGACTGCTGGTGTCGTATGCGCCTTCTTTTCTTGGTAAGTTATTTTAGTGACTTATAGTATATGCGTCCACGCCTCCACAGAGGAGAAAGATGACGACACCAAAGATAGTTTCTTGGACAAGACGAGCAGTGCCCCTAGCTATGACCTTCAAATCGGCCTCGCGGGCTTTAATGAAAAGCTGGAAAGAGAGGGCATCTTTGATAGTACTATCGAAAAGTATAGCCTGTACGACACAACCACCGATAACGGATTCAGACTAATCGACATTGTGGCGGGGCGAAACATTGTCGTAGCTAGCATGTGGATTACGCATCTCTATTCATAAGAGGACTTGGAGTACTCCTGATCACTCAACCGTCAACCAGATTGACCACATGTCTGAACATTGATGGGCCAACATCGACTAGGACCATTACCTTGTACGATTGCGGATATCCCGAACATCACAAAGCCTACCTAATACTATGAGGAGGTTTAATGTCGGACTGCTACAATCGCAAGAGATCGCCAAATCCTTTTCCCATCGAGTCTCCCATCATCTCTTAAGGTTAGTATCGAAAACCAGTGGCAACATTACCAAGAAACCATCAGAGATGCCGCCTCTGATGTCCGGGGTTTCACTCGACCACAACAACTAAACAACTGGTATGGCGTCGAGTGCTGACAAACACATGCAGGCAGCTAAGCAAGATGCATACAAAACGGCGCTGCATAGAAGGAGTAGAGCTGCTCACTAGCTCTACTCGTACGAGCAGAAGAGGAGAGATGAACACCGGCTTCTCAGGAGGAAGAAGAAGAAGCATAAGGAGCGCGCGGCGGAATTAATTGAAAGATCCTACTCTAGGGATAAGATTCGGAAATTTTACCAAAAGGTAAAATCGACCAAATATTCACACTACGACAGATCTTGGAAACATAGCATGAGCTCCAAATCGATGCACACTATATAGTCAACGATTTTAAGGGCGCGTGTGACAAAATCTATAGAGACGAGCTATAAAGAGCAAGGTCTAGTTTTGGCATCCCTGTGAAACTCGTCCGTTTGGTGTAGAATGGCGATGGAGAGTGCACGCTGCTTCATCAAGGTTTAGTTAAGAACTCAACGAGACCTTTGATGTCACATACGTGTTGATACATCAACATACGTCGATGATATTGACATAATTTGAGGAAAGCAGCGTGATGTCAGTGGTGTTTTCGCGAGTATTGAGACGGAAGAGGCAAAGATGGGTTCAACGGTCAATGAGGACAAGACCAAGTATATGCTGTCAACAAGAAAGGACACCCAACACTGACGTCGTGGACAGAACTTCACCCACCCTCGATAGATATAATTTTGAGGTAGTTAGGACTTTGTCTATCTAGGCTTAAACGAAGAATAAATCTTGCCAATCGCTTCTTCTTTGTGCTAAAAAGGCAATTGACTAGTAAAGCCCTCTCTCGGACAACAAAAGTGACCTTATATATGAATTTAATAATCCAAATCCTGTCCTATGGCGCAAAGGCATGGACTTATCAATAATGGATTAGGGTGCTCCTGGCTGTTTTGAGAGGAAAATTCTTCGGTGCCATCTGTATAGACAGTGCGTGTAGGAGAAGATACAACTACATCGACTTAGCCAAAAGAGTGTAGGTCCTAAGACTGAGATCGCTTTGTCATGTAGAGCGAATGGACACCAGTGCTCCGGTCTGTGAAATCGTCGAATCCGCCCCCGAACGCGACTCGAAGTGGCGCACGCAAATTTAAGCAGACCTCAGCATGTTGTTTGAGACCAAATTCCACCCCGGACTGTAGCACATCGTTAAGTAGGTTAGTACATAAGTCATTTCAATTCCAAGAAACATACATATGAGGAGAACAATGAACTATGGTAGTTTTTTTTTTTATCTGAGTACTCTGTCCCACCCAAAGACAAAAATTGTTTGAACAATCGGAGAAGGCCTTTTGCTTTTTTCCACCTGACCTATAGATTTTGGCGTTCTAGATTGTTGAGTAATAGTTGTATAATGTCATCATTATTCTCTTGAAAAACAGCCCTGTTCTCGTCCCACGTAGTCATCTCATTGTCGGCATAAGGACAGTCAGGTTTTGGTTTTCTTTCTGTTTTTCTCCTGAAATTACCTCCTTAGTTGATCATCGTTCAACCTATTATTAAAGCTTTCAACGTCATGGTGTTACGCATACAAATATGTGGTCATAATCACCGCATCTGAATGGTGCGTATTTTTGCTATCTATGTTACTACGAGTATCATTTTAGTTTTTCGGTTTGTTTAGAACAGCTCTTTTTCACGAATACCAAACCGCATGCCTATAGAAAAAAAGGGAAAACACGTCCGTGTTCCGACTCGTTTCGCCTTAACTTATCGTCACAATCCTCAGCTTAGTGCGTTCATCATTAAGTTTACGGTAATCCATAAATTTGCCCCACCCCGCCTGAAACACCAACAGCATCCACAGTCATGCGAATATTCTCGTAAGTTAACGAATGTATGCGGAGCTTTTTTCCACTATTTCATTCCACAGATTACTAAACTAAAGCTCATCTTAATTAAGACGTATACTTGAAATCTTTACACACCCAATTGCATAATCATCTCATTCCACCCGCATACCAAATTCACCCCCTAGGGTGAACCTCCATCCGTTCTATCTTCTCCAAAGAATTACGAACAATGGGGTGGAGAGTAGGTACGCCAGCAATTCGTAGTTAATTTCAATTAAATCGGAGGAGAATAGATGGAGATTATTTTCAACTATTTCAGTCGCCTTTTTGTTCACTTTCTTATGAGAGAAGGATGCCTTGCCACGGGTAGAATGTGAGTAGTTGAATTTAGTTGAAGGTCACTGGTGGCTGGCAAGTGCTGGCATCCTGCAACTCTTCGAATTTCCAACTGGCTTTTGTCTCAGTTCGACCCGACTCTCTGCTCTGTATTCAAAACTTTCTCCACCTTTGCGTGTCTATTTAATTCGTGGTATGAATATCTGTAAAGTACACAGATGTTATCAGCGAGAGTTTATTTGCAAGTAGAAGGCACTCGTACTAATGACGAGAATAACATTCAAACCGCTTGTGCCTCATCTACGAATATTACATACATACACAGAATGGGGTACCATTTTGAGCCTCCCCGGGTCTCCGTGGAGTGTAGGAGTAGGTCGAAGTAAGTGTTTGCCTCGCATACCCACTTAAACTCGCATCCAAGGGGAAAAATGTGAAAATTTAAATAAACATCCCAAGCAAGTTTCCGCTTGTGGAATTCTTTAGGAATGTGCCGTGCCAGAATGCCTCGTAAAAGGTGGCTTCGCTTAGCTAGCATAATATTTAGATCTACTCCACTACGAGACACACATTCACTGCTTAAGAAATTGTTGACCTATTCTGTTGGCATTCTAAGGATAGTCATCGCACACAACCAAGTGCGGAAATGGAACTTTAACCGTTTAATTAAGGTAGACCTGAGATCTTAGAGCGTCAGCAGCCTGTTCCCCCAAACTATTTGGAAATTTAATTTACTCGTACTACGAAAAGAGGTCGAGATTTGAAGTGATGAGTCAAAAGTTTTTACCCAAAGATGTGACAAGCCATCTCGATTTAGCTGAGTCAGCAATTCAGAATTCAGCGGTGAGCGGAACTGGTTTTATTTTATTTTGCTTCACGCTGGCTTCCTAATTTTAAGCGGGCATACATTTTTAACTGGAAATTAAAACTAATGTTTGCTTGGCGATTTTTGCTTTGAGATTCTGAAGTTAACTGTATACCAAGTACGGAACGAGAACGTTGTGAATAATCCGTTAGTTTGTGACGGATTTTCGCAGTGGTAGCAGAACACCCTATGATCATCTTTTTGAGATTTTCTTACCAAAGTTCATGGAGATTTCGGGGAAGGTTAGTGTCAATTAAGGGACTTTAGCTTTGCCGTTATATTTTAAATGAATGAGGTTATTCCGAAGAGATTGTAAGTTCGCTAAAGTGAGGGCCAGATTGTTTTAGCTAATGATGAAGTCAATGGGTTCTTTTTCCATTCTGAATCCTGCAAATGGTCAATAAATAGGTGCGACTCATGCATTTTCTTATGTTTTCTTTTTACCACATACACATCACATCTGCTGCTCTTATCTCGCAATGTTTGTCATATCGTCGTCTACATTTGTCATCTACAAAGGCAGATGTATTTCGTGATGTTAAAAACGAGATTTATCACTTTTAATTAAGAGTGGGACATTGAAATAGGTGCGCTGCTTGTTTGAAGTCAAACACATTTCTAAGGCTGTTCCCTTTTGAGCTTTCAAAATAAAAAAAAACAATGCGGGTATCCGACCCCTCCCGCTCCTGGTCGTAAGTACTGTTGCTTGCACTCAGCCACTACCATTGCAGTATTTGTAAATTTGTATCGGTAAACCAATTCTGCATTTTTACTTCACAGCTGCGGAATTCAATTTCATGTGGTTAAAATTTTATCTCCGTAATCAACTGATATACTATTGCCTTATTTACAGAAGCGACAAACTGGACAGCAATTCGACTTTTAACGAGTTTGATGCGCTGTCTGACTCCATGCAAAAAACTGTATCCCTGTATCCTCATACTGAAATCGTTATTATGGGCGATTTCAATATACAAAATTCTGGGTGGCTTCGACATTCTGGACAGACAACACCCGAATGACGGTGTACTATTGGGTATTGAGATCTTCGCTGCGGGTAAAATAATTTAACCCCACCACATGAATACCAGTCATACAGCCAACACCCTGGACTAGCCAAGTGCAGCGGACTTAATAGCTTCTTTGGTAATTTTAACTGGTCGTTATGTTTCCTCGATAACAACGCTGGTGCCGCTGGTGATATGATCACAAACACTATTCTCCTTGGAATGAGATCCTTTATCCCTTATCGGATGGAGAGTATCAAAATAAACATGGTACGACTCGAGCTGTAAAGAGGCTGTCAGAGTTAGAGAAATGTTTTGTCGGTCCTTCAAGACCAACCTGACAGAGGAAAGTCGAAAAAAGTTTAAACGAGCCAGGAATGACTGCAACGTCTTTCTTAAGCGTGTGAAATTTCAATACGACCAAAAGTTGCGACAAAAAATACTTTTGGTCGTTTGTCAAAAATATCCGAAATTTTGCCTCATCCTCCATCCCAACGCTCATTCACAATGCCATTCCAGCTGTCAGCCTTTTAGACATCTCAAGGCCAATCTGCTTTACAGCCAGATCAACACTCCCAGATTGTGCTTTTTCCCCCGCCCCGCCAATACTTGAGTGCGTCGAATCTTCAATCTTCAAAACCACTGCGTAAGATTTTTCATCAATCCTACTCTTTAGGACTCTTCCCGAGCAGATGGAAAACAGCATTTGTCCAGCCCGTCCCTAAAAAGGCGAATCATCCTCACTATCCTCCTACAGACCCATTGAACTTACGTCCCTTCTTCCCAATGTCATGGAAACGCTGATAAATCGTCAGCTCATGAAATATCTTGCAACTAGAAAACTTCGCAATGACCGGCAGTATGGTTTTCGTAGCAACAGGTCCACTGGCGATTTGATGGCATGTCTCACCGAAAAGTGGAACCAAAGCGTACATCAATCTGGCGAAAGCAAAATAAAGGGTTTTCCAATAGGGACTTGACAACTTGGAATTTAATTTGTGAACGCACTCTTTCACTAACCATCAAACTGTCACTGTCAATTTATTCAGTAAACTCAACATTTTCATCATCGTAAAAGTACACGAACGAGCAACATCTGCAAATTATAAAAATTTTCTACCGAAATTCGGAGTCGGTGACTGCAACGTTAAGAGCGTTCAATTTTCGGTCGTAATTCTCGCCCTAGTAGACAGGCAATAACAAGTTTAGTGCAAAAATTTGAGTCTACATATTCGTTGTGTGATGTTGCCGTGTCTGTGAGACAACGGGTTGGTCGAAGTGTCGAAAATATCGCTGCCGTTCAGGCGTCCGTAGCAAACGATCAAAATCAGTCAATTCCACGGCGTTCTCAAGAATTGGCCACGTTCAGACCTTGGTTTACACCCATACAAGATCAAGCTGACTCAAGAATTGAAGCCGATGGACCATTTGAAGCGACGTACGTTCTCCGATTGGGTTCTGGAGAAGATGCGCCAAGATGATGAATTTCATCGCAAAATCACCTTCAGTGACGAATCTCATTTTTGGCTCCATGGGTTCGTCAATAAGCAAAATATTCGTTATTGGTCGAGTGAAAATCCACATGTGCTTCATGAATCACGACTTCATCCACAAAAAATAACTGTTTGGTGCGGTTTGCATGCTGGCGGCGTTATTGGGCCATATTTTTTCGTCGACGATAACGATCGTCACGTTACTGTGAATGGTCAGCGTTATCGCGCCATGATCACCGATTATTTTTGGCCCGAATTGGAAGATATGGACTTGGACTACATGTGGTTTAAACAGGATGATGCCACAAGCCACACAGCACACGCTACAATCGATTTATTGAAGAGTAAATATGGTGAGCGTGTTATCTCAAGAAATGGGCCAGTCGATTGGCCGCCTCGTTTGTGCGATTTAACGCCGCTTGACTATTTTCTGTGGGGCTACGTTAAGTCATTGGTTTATGCCAACACGCCGACGATGTTGGAAGAGCTCAGAGCCAACATTGAACATGAAATAGCGGCCGTTTCGGCCGAAATGTGTGGCCGAGTCGTTGAAATTTGGGTCCAACGAATCGACCGCTGCAAACGTGCCCGCGGTGGCCATATGAACGAACTCGAGTTCCATTCATAAATGTTTTGATTGTACTTCAAGCCGATAATAAAGTTTTTGAAATATCTCAAATGGTTTGCGTTTTATTTAAAAAAAGTTGTCAAGTCCTTATTGGAAAACCCTATAGTTGCACTTGATAAAGCATTTGACAAAATTTGGCATCAGGCTCCTTTGTCAAATATTCGTGCATTTGGGATCGATGACTCTCGTGCTGGATTATATGGATTAGAAACTACATTTCGGAACGTTCAATTCAAGTTGTCTTGGACGGTTTCAAGTCTGAGATTCACAAAATAAATGCTGGTGTGCCCTAGGGCTCCGTTCTGTCTCCAACACTCTTTTTAATTTTCATCGACGATATCTTGTCTGTTACTTCTAATCCAATATATTCCTCTGCTGACGACTGTACTCTCTGTCTCTCATATTCGTTCCCGGCAGCGTATGTCAAGCTCATTAAATTCCGATATTAACAGCATAACCAATCTACAGACTATCAACAGAGTGGAATTTAATGGTTCCAAAACACAATGTTGCCTGCTGTCGTTAAAGCGAAATTGAAACACCCAGCCATTATCCATGAATGGCACTGGCATCGTCGAAACTGAAGAAACTTTCCATTCGCGGCATGTGTGTCAATGAAGATTTACGTTGGAATGACCACATATTCGATGTCGCCAAAAATGCTGCGCCCCTTCAAACCTTCAACCATATCACCTATCTCGCTATGAATACTCATCAGTACACCCTCAAGTCCACTTTCGGACGTACTCTGAAATATCGTGATTCGTCCCTAAGCCGAACAACTCGCTTGTGGAATGCCCTACCGAGCTCTCAATTTCCTAGTCATTATAACATTCAGACATTTAAAGCCAACGTACGTCGGTACCTATCTCTCTTCCCTTCCTAACTTTCCTTCGCCCGCTCTGTGTGCAAACATTTTAAGGGTACTTTAACACCTTGAGCGCATGCTACTTTATATAAAACAAAAACAAAATGATATTGTAAAGGAAATCGAATTCGGATAAAGCTCAATTAAGCAAATTTGTATGGCAGAACCGCGAGGAAAGTTCCAGTTTGAAGACACGTAAAAAAGCTCGACTTTGATCATAAACCACGCAGAATAGACTGAAACGCAGGGCATTAACCAATGGCGAAAAATCCTCTGGACGTATGAAGCTACAATAGAATTTATTTAAAAGGTCCCGATAATAAGACAGAATTACTCCCTCGACACACAAGAAAAACCGTCAAACATGGCGGGGGTAGTCTAATGATATGAGGATGTTTCTCATGGCATGAATGCCGCACGGTGGGAACAACTATAGCAGATACTTACGTTGGTATTCTTAAAAAATAAGTACTATGCTGACCTAAGCTAAATATGAAATGCTTCTAATTTGGGCATCGCAACAAGACAATGATCCAAAGCCTACCCAAAGATAAGGTAAGAGATGGTTCCAAGACAATGGTGTTTATGTTGTGCCGGACCTTAATTAAATTGAAAATTTATGGACTGAAGTTAAGGGCATCATCGCAAATAAAGCATCTCGAAATCTGGTGGAACTGTGCAAAGAGGAGCAGCAAGCTTGGAAGAACATTTCAGTCAAGGAATGCCGAGACCTTGCCGACTTAATGCCATGTTGATGTGACTTAATACTAAAGGATAAGGGTCACACCACTAAGTATTGGATCACTACGATAAGCCTTCGTTTCAAAATGTTCGCTATTGCTGTCGTATGCCTCTATAAGCGTGAATACTATATGATAGAGCAAACCGAAGAGCAGAGTGTCCAAATTAAGCGAGTTGCTTGCGCTTTATTTTTTTTTTCTTTGTATACTTAATTCTAACAGTTGAGTAATTAAATTAAATTAAATTAACAATTAAAAAGTGCAATTTGGTATAATCACAACAATTAATATTGCTTAATTCGTTAAATGCAATTTTGCAGAGTACAGCAAACAATCAACAGAGTGCGAAAGCAATTTAGTAAATGACTTGATAAATGCATGGTCATCAAAATGGTTAATCGCTACTCCGGTATTTGTTTCCTTTTTATTGTCGTAAACAATGTAGGTACTCCCGGCGAAAAGGTGCTTAGCTTTCTATAAAAAAAAATTAGAACGGAGAAGAAGAAGAAAATAGAAGAAATAGGTGACCGAAGGTCCGAGCCCAGCTTCCAGGTATCGACAAGACAATGCATTCCGCAATACGGAGAGCTAATATCGAAACCAAATACATCTGAGTTTCAAACCACTACAAAACAATTTTCCTTTCTCCTCCTTCTACCTTTCCGCCTGCGCCCTGTCAACAGTAAAAGGGTATCTAACAGGCGCGCTTATATTATATAAAAAAAAATATGGATATACGGGAACCACGCCTTTCAAGACCTAGTTGGACACTCAACCAATACCAAGCAATGCTGGACAGGTTGATGAACAATGCATAACACAAAACTGATGTGATCATTGGAGGAGACTTCAATGATTGGGCTATGGAATAGGCTCACCAACGAAAGGGGGCGAACACTCCTTGAAGCATTTGCATCTCTAGACATAGGCTTAGCAAATAAAGGAAGGAGCAACACATTTCGCAAAGTAGGAACGGGATCAATCATCGACCTAACCTTTGCGAGTCACTCTATCTTAAGCAACATGAGCTGGCGCGTCAGCGAGGAGTACAGCCATAGCGACCACCAGGCGATTATACTCAAAATCTAAAAAAAAACCAAAAGAACCCAGCAGCGACAAACAGTTAGGGGCTCATAATGGAAGGACAGCTTTTTCAAGAAGGATACATTCGAGGTGATACCACAGATACAAGCGGATCAGCCGAAAACTTGTCGCATCAACTTACAGAAAATATCGTAGCGGCTTGTGATGCGGCAATGCCCAGGAAAACAGCAAATCGAATAGGCGCCCGATGCTACTGGTGGAACGATGAAATAAAAACACTCAGGCAAAGTGTTTAAAAGCTAGACGTAAAGTCCAAAGGTCTAGAGGTAGAGATGACTTCCAACAACACCTAGAAAGCTTTAAACAGGCAAGACAGGAGTTGACAAAAGCGATCAAAGAGAACAAATCAATATGCTTCAAATGTATATGCGACGAAGCGGATATGAACCCATGGGGCATGACCTACAGAATTGTTATGACCAAACAGAAATCCTGCAGGTCTCCACAAATAACGTGCCCAAAAATGCTGATAACCATAGTAGAGCACTTGTTCCCTAAAAGGTTACACAACATGGTCGCATCGTCCGGGAAACAGAAGTAGGTCATATCCCAGCCGTTACACTGGAAGAACTGCAGAGAGCTCTTAATCGAATAGGAGACAAAAAAGCGCCTAGGCCCGATGGTATTCCGAACACAGCATTAAAGGCTGCTACAGAAATAAAACCAGATCTTTTCATCGCAACATTGCAAAAGTGTCTCGAGGAGAGAGTGTTCCCAGAACCGTGGAAGTGGCAACACTTAGTGCTACTACCCAAAGGCAATAAACCACCAGGAGAACCATCGTCATATCGCCCAATATGTTTTCTAGACACAATGGGAAAGACTGCTGACTGTAGCAAAGGAGAAGGGAGCCCTCTCAAACCACCAGTTTGGATTTCGAAAGTCACGCTCCACGGTCGATGCTATCCAAACAGTAGTCGACATTGCGTCTGCAGCCATAAAAGGGCATTCTTGGAGGTGGGACTGAAAAAAGTACTGTGCGGTGGTGACACTAGACGTCAAAAATGCGTTAAACACTGCCGACTGGTCCCAAATAAGGCGAGAATGGAAACACCCTAATAACTGCTAAAGATAATCGCCAACTATTTCACGAACAGGAATTTACGGTATGACACGGATGAAGGGGTTAAATAAATACTACACCATCTCCGCTGGGGTACCGCAAGGATCAGTGTTAGGTACACTCCTGTGGAACCTAAGGTATGACGAAGTGTTGCGACTAAAGCTGCCCGAAGGATTCAGTATCATCGGATTCGCAGACGATATAGCTATCGTGGTCGTCGCAAAACACACCCAAGAAGTCGAGTCAACCACAAACGCAGTCATTGTTCAAATAAAGCAGTGGCTCGAATTTGCGGGTCTCGAACTGGCGGAACAGAAAACAGAAGCCGTTCTTATTGCGAGCAGGAAAACCGTGGAATATATCAATATTCAAGTCGGTAACCAGAACATCCGATCGAAGGAAGCGGTAAAGTACCTAGGAGTGATGTTAGACAACCGGCTACGGTTTAAACAACATGTGTACTACATGAGGAAAAAAGCGTCAGCGCTACAAGCGGCACTCTCTAGAATGTTGGCGGGCCTAGATACACAAAAAGGATCCTCCTAGCTAAAGTGGTCAGCTCGGTTATTCTATATGCGGCACCAGTCTGGGCAGATAGGCTGAGAAGGAAAGAAACAGGCCGGAAACTGTAAGCGGTATACCGACTCGTTGCACTAAGGACAATAAGCGGCTATAGGACGATCTCGGACGAAGCCGCATTTTCATGAGATGAGGAGAATTTACCTAAGGAAAACCTCAATGCCAACTGATACCAAGGCAATCTCAATGGGATAATGCCACAAAGGGCAGATGGACTCATACCTTGATTCCAAAAATCGATGTATGGATGAACAGAGCCCAAGGAAACTGCAACTATCACCTTACGCAGTTCATCTCTGGTCATGGCGGATACCGAAATTATCCATACAGATTTGGGGATGACAACTCCGGCTTTTGTCCCGAGTGTCCAAATCAGGATTAGGACGTGAAGCACGCAATTTTCCTTGGCGGACCCTTCGTGGAATGGAGAGGAAATCTACCAGACTCCCCAGACGAAATTAAGAGAATGGTGGAGTCGGAAGAATACTATACTGGCTAAATATCTGCGGATTTGTAAAAACTGTTCAGACCGAATTACGGAGAATAGAAGCCGAAAGAGGGGCGGCAGAACCAGCCGAACAAATAGAAACACCGGAGTAGCATGAATTGCTTGTCAGCCCCGCGAAGTAATACCTAACGGCAGTCCCGCGGAAGAGTTGCGAATCGTGCATGTTGATGGCACGGGCTACCGCATCTCTAGAAGATCACCACATCCATTGGCGCAACCCTGGAAAAAAAAGCTTCCAGGCATCTTCGAATTCCGTATTGACCGGGATTGAGTTGCAGGTTCCCAAAAGTGAGTTGGATGCTGAAATTTGGAGTCCTCCCTTCCAGCAGTCATTCAAACGCTTTTCTTCAACTTTATCGTAGATTGCGTTACCGATGTTTATGGCTTGAGATGGCTCAAAGGATGTCTTGTTATCTGGACTAACTGCAATTTGTTGCAAGAAGTCTCTATTGCCTGGTAGAATAGTATGGTAGTCGCTTGTGGGGACATTGATAAAGACATATCTGGTGAAGATCTATGGTTGAACCAGGGGGATGCTGAATGTTACAACAACCATATCTTGTCGCATAGACTTCGTTATTTTGTTGATAGCAAATAATGATGATACTCGTACATCGGTTACAGATGGTAGTATGCAAAAGTTGATGCCTTCATTAAATCGATTGACATGTTCCCTTAGTGCTTTATTAGGGCGAACGATGTTTTGGTGATCCGTTTTCGAATAGAACTGCTGAGTAATTGGATGCTTGCTGAGTAGGCATTTATCTGTTCTTGAATACGGAGCTGTTGTTGTTGTTCTATTAGGCTATCGAGTTGCATGTCGACAGCTTTGATTTCTAAGTCGGTGATGTTTGTGTCCTACGCCTTACTTATTTTGCCTTTCAGCTGCACAATTTGCTGCTCCAGATTGCGATTCTCCACGTCTTGATAGGTTATGCCGACAGTCATCAGTGCTTGGGGAGCGTATTTAATACTGGCATGACTGCGCGTTTCAGTCATCCCTTGGGATAGCTTGCGATGATATCGTCTCTCACTCCCTTGGATACCATGCTGAGATTTACAGTCTAGCAATGTTGGTTTAGTTTGCCATACTTATCGTTCGGATACTGGTTGCACAATCCATTGAAATCTTGGAGAAGGGTGTCAATAGCAAGCAAAAGTTTAATTGATGCATCTCCTAATCGTAGAATGCCTGTGGTAAGAGATTAGATGGTTACGGCTTTTGATGACGTATAAGTGAGAGAAAGCCAACAAAAAATGACTCGTGTTGACTTTGCTTTCAATCTGGGAAAAGTGGAACCACACGATTAGTGGCTCGATGCACGACCTCTCGTTTTGCTGTCATCATGTCAACTCTGCGAACATCTCTCTTACTGTCCTTATACTAGTAACATTCAATAACCCGTCCAATTTTCCAGTCCGTAGGGGTGGCACTTGGTTCTTGGAGTTCCATTTATTTCTCTTCTGCAGCTGGTGGAGGTATCCCCTGTGAAAACGTTCCCAAAATTGTTGTTGTATTGTATTTGTTGCCTTTGTTACCATAGTTTAGTGATTGGGCTGATAGTTGATGGACCAGCATTGATTACAGAGTTCTTGAAGTGGAATAGTGTAAGTGCAGGTGCATCTTCTGCTTTCGATGACTCTGGATGCAGAAGTCTGTTATTCAGGATACTTTCGATGCGACACAGTAAGGTGTTGAATTCTTTGCAGGTTTAATTTGTGGTACGGAACACTTTCTTCATAAAGTTTTTCATTGACTTAGCTGAGTTTTCTTTTCGCACCAATAAAATGTGTACCGTTGTCAGAGAGCACCAGGAAAGGCCAGCCCTGTCTGCTTGCGAAGCGTGTGAAAGCTGTCAAGAATTTTTCCGTACTCAGGTCTGAGCAAATTTCCAAGTAAACGGCTTTGGTATTTAGACAAATAAAATGTGATAGAAAGTTGTGTGGAACTTGAATAGTTTCCTCTCTAAAGGTTTCGAACTTACTTGTCCAGCAACAAAACTCGAGAATACAGAGACTTCGTAAGGGGACTAGAAAACACATAATTTGATCGTACTAAGGCTGAATGGCTTCTTGGACCGATAAGCCATAACCAGTCATTTTTGACTGCAGAAAAATATAGAGCAGCTGCTGCCACTCTCGAAGAGGATTTTCAATGCTGGTATGGAACTGCCCTTCAAACCAAATCTCTGACGAACAGTCCTTTTCACTGGCTGCAGATACGTGGAGAATCAGGTTGAATTTTAACTTGTTAGCGATTGGCTTCGAACTTAACATGAAACGTCGAAAACTGTTAAGGTACTATCCGTTTTCGGATAGATATGTCATAAGAATCTACGCCGCTATTATTAAATGAGTACCTATGAGTTGGTTGTCACAAGGAATAAGCTTTTATGAAGATACCTAGATACGATCTAAACGCCCTGATGATCATCCAGTAGTTATAGTATGGAAGACACACTCAAAACCACTGAAAAACTGAAATTCCTGTCTCTAAAGCGACAGCCAAGCTGTTTTATTCAAACGGATCAATTACTGCCAAACTAGATCGAGCGTATAATGCTTCTCTGGATACTGTCGGAAGACTGAGTCTTGTCTGAGTCTCACCAGGTTCCTGAAATATAATATCGCCAAAGATCTCAGAGGACTATCCGTCAGGCCATGTACCGATCAGATCACAGCGGACTGGAGTAATGTAAGATCGCTGATAATCGGGTTTGAAAACGGCCAAGAGTGTTACCTATCTTAGCATCATCTGAAGTCACACATGATTCTCAAAGTAGTCATGCCATCAGGCACATCACATTATCCACGTGGCAGCCTTCCACAATATACGAGGAATGACTTCTATCCGCGGCAAGGTTTCTTTCTGTTTCTTTGCCACCTTTAATTCCGGTAGTCTAAATTTTGCCGACAAGATTCTGCAGAGCAGTTTCAGGAGACAAGTGGAAAGGAATAATAAACAAGAAAGCCCCATCGACAAGCAGCACTTGGCACTAAAGAAAATGCACACATTTTCGCCAACGTCAGAATGATTGTTCCTTGAATCGTGCTGGAATCTTCTGAACCTGACAGGATTCCATGATAAATTTCCACTCAACACTACTTGGCGTCACTTGGGAAATCCTCAGAAAAATGTTGTCATTTCCGCAGGGTCACAGCCTCATTTCAGATACATTACCTCTACCCATGGACCTCATCCAATCAGTAAACAAAGATCACCGACGTCAGAAAAAAAAAATTAAAAGTTTTAATTACACTACGAGGCTTCAGAATACACCCAATGTGAACCTACTGTGAGATTTATTTAAACAGGGCATCGTAGAGCAAAATGTTCGCCTTCGTGCCGCCCCTGGTCATTTGAAAATATAGAAAATCACCCGCAGATACTTTCTGATAATTTATTATCTCTTCGCCGTGTCGTGACCTCTTTTTCAGGAAAAAAAAATCGTTTTCCCATTAACCCATTCACCGCTGCAGGAGGTAGTCGCAAAACCTCCTGCAATCGCAGTTCATAATTACACCCGGACAGGCGAAACGAATTCGCCATATGAATTGTACTTCAATCATCGCTTTTGCGGCATTTACTAGTAGAGGGCCATACCATAAAGATCGCTTGTGACAGCTTTAATTTCCCGTACTTCCTCTGGTCTTCATAAAACCTCATTCCAAATGGCTTGTCGCACGTCACGCGGCGCCCATCATCATGTCGCTCATTACCATTGCCAGCACCATCATCATCACTATCACCATTTCCACACCGCCTGGAGACATGGTTTCTTGAAAAATCGAAAAATACCCCTAATACCACCACCACAGCCAACCATCAACACTTGTAATCCCTTTGGCTTTAGCTTGGGTATCTACACCCAGGTATCTACTTTCAGGTATCTACATCCAGGTTAGCAACAGCACCCACTGACCTGGATAGAGGTGTCTACTTATGTAAAGGTAGGGTATCTACGATTATAACAGTCTACGGGGTATCACTGCAGTAATTTAACAAAGCTTACGACTTATTCGGTTGGTAGCAGCGTACTGCTACAAAACCTGTCCTCGTTCTGGTTCATTTGTTCCATGGGTACTACGAGCAATATCTACCTGTAGTAACTTATTCCTGGTTACGGTCTGCTCTGGTCTCTCATCTATTCTTTGGAAATGGCTGCAGACAAAACTTTAAACTCGGTGACCCAGTTTGCCCACCATCCCAACCATCCTTTTCTGAGTTCGTCTTTTTCTTCGAGACAAAAACGTGAATGGCACTCTGGAGATTAGTTAGTGGGTGGATGGCTCTCATTGGGACAATTATTTTTAAATAATATTTTGCGGTACCGCTATTTTTGAAAGGAGTTCTCTGCGGGTGATGCGGTGGTTGTGTAGTGAGTGAGTCGGGACTGAATGGAAATTATTGTCGGCTTTCTTGCAAATTAAACTATTCCACGCAATACAGTTCCGTTGGTTTGGTATTCGGGGCTAATGGTTACATTTGGAATTTTCATTCAACCATAAGGGTGTGAGGTGGATAGGGAAACAAAAATCATTTAGCAATGGAAGTCGCAGTTCTACCTTGAGCACCATACTGACATTTTTCTTGACGTTTTGACGTAGGTCTGCGATTGATGTTTAGATACGCAACTTTGAGCGCATACATAAATATGTTACTCGTACATAGTGGGGAGAAATTTCTAATTCATTAAGCGTTGCGAAGATTTACATATCACTTACACTTACATATCACGAAGGTGCCACCGCAGCTGTGAAAGTCTTTAAATGTCGCCGTGTAGTCGAGCATGGAGAAATGAATTTAATTTTGAACGCCGATTTGCTTAGCTAGGCCAGTTTTTTTTCCATCAAATGCTAGCCATTCTTGGTGGGTGTCGCAACCGGATTAAAGTGTGACGTTCGGTAAATTTTGCCGTTTACTCTTTTGCATATTTTCACTCATATAACCATCAACCAGTGTTTAGATATCAGAATAGATTACTTTGGTCAGAGTAGGTTAGTTGGATCAATGATGAATATTAAAAGAAATGAGGTTATGGAGAAACGGGAGTTTACAGATTTTTCTGTAAAGTACACCTGATTGCCTCAATAGAGGCAAACCCATAAAATTGGTCAAACACCCTCACAGAGACCCAAGTGAAGGGTTGCAGGCTTATTTCCCGAGAAACCAGGTCACCACCGAGTGGAACCATGTGCCGTAGCTGGTGTATTGCTTTTTAAGTGATAAAAAGTTGTCGGATAGCAATGAAATATACTATCCTACCATCCTGTAGAACGTTGTCAAGATACTGCTACTGAATTTGAAAATGATGTTTGTCGTTGCAACATCTACAATCCACGGGTGATCTTTTTGGAGCAAAGTTCTGCTGTCTAAAACTCTTGGAGCTTACTTTGCGACACGTTCGATCTCGTTTCGGAGGAGATTTCTAAGAAAGATTGCACTTTTCTAATTTTCTGTGGGTTGCGCATCTCGTTGATGGATCAGGACCAGGAGTCTGGTTTTTATCTCAACGAGTCTCTTGTTGTTCTGTTAGATACTTGCATTTTCTCTTAGCCCAGAAAAAATAAATACCTCTCTGCCAAAGCCAATGCTTTTCAGTCGTCTTGCCACGATGGTCCACGATGCGAAAGCTGGACTTAGTTGCTCTAAATTGTTTCACAAGTTTGGGCTTCGACTAAGTGAGCCGCACTTTATATTGCCCAGCTAGCCTGATGATGCAGCGATGACGAAGTCTTTCACTTTCTTCTACTCGTCCGACATGGTCGAGCGGACACAGATATCGTCACAAAAGCTGAAGCTGAGTGAAGTATCTTTGACCTTAAGGCTCTTGTCAGTGTCATTGCGATAGCGGGGGGTTTCTGCATTTAATGGAGGCTAGTGAAATTGTCATTGATTTGCGTGCAGCCCTGCAACATGCAGACAAGTCTAATTAGTCCAGAAATGCAGTCGGTAACCGAACAGTAAAACTTGACCCCCAATCAAGGTGATACTCGACACGGTCCGGATGGCACCTTTCAAAGGAATATACAGGAAAACAAAGAATTGGGGGAGAAGGTAGGATGACTTAGTCTTAGTTTTAGGAAATCAGAATTGATTGGCAACAGGTCTAGCAAACTTTGGCTAGCGGGTATACATATTTAAGTGATTGTCGGACCATAAGTTCACCGTATTCCGAATCGGTTGCAAAATGACGACTTTCCGATCTTAGAAAAATCAAATGGGCACGCTTTAAGGACGAACTGTCCAAATTCGTCTAAATTCTGGGTAAACGTAAAACAATACTTAAAGTTCGGAAAAGTTGCAGAACACCAATGGACAGAGTCACTCGAGAGAAGGCTTTGCTAGGCAATTGCCTTGTTAGCCCTTGTCCTCATTGAACCCATCTTCGGCGCTTCCGCCTTAATATTCGCGAGAACGCCACTGACATCACGCTGCTTTCCTCAAATTATCGGCGTATGCGAGTAATTGGACAGATTTTTGAAAGATTGTGTCTCTTGTGTTGGCGCGTGAGTTTTGCATTATTCTTTTTTGACATCAAAAGTCTCGATGAGTTCTTTACCGACCTTGATGCAGCAGCGAGCATTCTCCATCGTCATCCTACACCAAACGGACGAGTTTCACAGGGATGCTAAAACTAGACATTGCCCTTTATAGCTCGTCTCTATAGATGCTGTCACAAGCGACCTTAAAATCGCTGAATAGGTAGTGTGCATCGATTTGGAGCTCATGGGATTTTTCTGAGATCTGCCGTAGTGTGAATATTTGGTCGATAGAGGACTTTCCTGGCCTGAAGCCACACTGGTATCTACCAATGAGGTTGTTGACGAGAGAGTCTCTGATCTTGAGGATCGGACAAACAATTCTGAGGTTCCATTCATCGGGCATACTTTCGTCGGACCATATTTTACAGATGAGTATGAGTTTGATTCTTACCAAGTCTTTTTTGGACTTATGCTTAGCTGTGGCTATCTTCATTTCATCCAGGTCATGTGGACGTAATTGTTGGTCTACATCGCCCAGTTTGAAAAGTTCATTCTGCCTGACAGCGGTATTTGGTTCGTTATCGCCCGCTAACAATCTAGAGAAATGCTCTTTCCAAATCTTCAGCATCAACTGTGACTCTGCTACTATGTTACCTTGTTCGTCTTTGCAGGCTTCGGTTCGGGGCTTGTGTCCGTGGCATGTTTTTTTTTACTTTTTGCTAAAACCTCCAAAACTCATTCCTAGAGTAGAATATCTAAATTTCAATGACCGCACGTTTCTCATGTTCCTTCTTTTTCCTTCTGAGAAGCTGGCGTTCGCCTCTCCTCTTCTGTTCGCAAAACTCAAGAGCAGTTCTAGTCCTTCTATGCAACAACTGTGGTTTTCGCACAGTGACACCCAGCACATCAGATTCGGCATCTCTGATGACTTTTTCGCAATGTTGCCACTGGTCTTCGATAAATGGTGCTGGTGGCAGAGGACCTCTTAACAGATTAGGGGAGACTCGATCGGAAAAGGATTTGGCTATCTATTGGTGTCGTTCAGACTGTACTTTCCGACAGTAGTACTAAAGATGCCCTCTCTTTCTGGTTTTGCGTTAAAATCGCCGAGGATAATGTTATAACTAGGGCACTATTCGTATGTCTTGTCTAAGAGCTCGTAGACGCTATATTTGGTGTAGTCGTCTTTCTCATCTGTGAGGCGTGTGCGCATATACGGCTAATGTTGGCAAATTTAGCCTTAATGCTGATTGTTATTCAAGACTTTTTGCCTAAGTATGCGTCTAACAACAAATCCGCACCCATAAAGTCTCTGTTTTTGCCTTGATAACAATCACTATAGTAGATGTCGCATTTTTTCATCCTCTTTTTATCCGACCCATCGCATCTTTTGGATTGCGGTATCATCTACTTTTCAGCAGTCTAGAGCCTCCGGGGCCTATTAAGGGACCTAACATTCCAAGTGCAGATCCGAAGTTCGTTGTCCTTATTTCGCTTGCAGTGGTTTTCAACAGTAGGTCTGTCTGCATCCGAGGCTTGATGTTGCTTCGTAACTTTCCATGGCTAGTCAGTTACTTAAGCCGCACAACCCCAAACATACACGGCCACTTCTATTATAGATACCCTTAAGACGGGTGCTCAGTTATATCGAAGCCAGTAACTCGTTCAGATATGTGAACGCTGCCGTTGATCCATCTCTTTTCCAAGACCCTAACGTAGTCTCGGAAATCCTTACCGACCTCCTCAAATATATGGAAGTAGCTCTGATAAGGTCTTATTTGTTTTTGTTTTTGCGGGATTTTACTTCACTGTTGATTCCATCTGGTGAATTCATCGGCTGTCCCGTTTAAAGTGCTGCTATTTTTGTCTGCTGGTTATCGCCCGCGCTTATAATTTTGGTAAGTCGAGTCCTATTGGACATCGAACAGTCCGCTATGGTTACCATTTGAAGTAAAATAAGATCAATTGATGTGTAGTAACAATTACAAGACTGGGCATCGCCAAGCTAACACCTCTCAGGGCCTACTATACAGAGCTGTGAATTAGAGAAAGTCCAAATCGATATACATTATCTCATTATTGATTCCACGGCCGCATATGACAGCAACTATAGGGATGAGTAATACAGAAATATGTCTATTGTAGTTTTGTTAATCCTGCACAGCTCATCAGTTTGTCTGTGATTCTGCAGAATACCGATGGAGAACGCTAGCCTAAAGATACGAAATAATGACATGCGGTGATAAGATAGATATCATTGTCAGAACGCGGCGAGATGTTGCTGGTGCAAGTATCGCAACATTATCGGCACACAAGGAGCCCCTGTATAAGATCCTTGTTATTAAGTCCTACTCTACGGCGAGTAACCATTGACATTAGTGAAGACCCATGAAGATATGATGGTCGCCTTGGACCAAGATTGTTTATTTGCCTTGACAGACTTTAGGGGATTACATCAATATATACGATATGGTCAGAAAATGTTTTTAGCAGTCGCCTATCCTTGAGATGTAGAGTCAATATTAGGTCCTGGATTCCTACTTGGAAAAACAACGCAGTGTAGGAAGGTGAACACATGAGGGAGTGCGCCGTTTACATAATTTTTTCATGGCTTTCGCATAATTCCGCCGATATTCCAACAACTTCACTTCGAATGTTCACCTCGAAGTCGTCTAGAGTTGATGGCTTGTTCGTACAGCCCAGAGGCTTAATGTAGCCGGAAAAAAATTAGTCAAAATTAGACGACCAATTAACAGGACCATTTCTGGCGATAAAATCATAGAATTTCGATGATTTGTAAATACTGTTGAAGCGTATACTTTTCCGTGATTAAAACAAAGTTGTTACGTCAGCCTATCTATGAAGAATACTCAAATCTGTACACATACTCGAACATTCTTAAAGTATAGCTTGTATTGTTCTGCTTATTTCCGTATAATTTCAATCCTGCAATATTGACATAAAACTGGGGTTCATACTTGTAAGCCTTAACAGCTAGAGAGTGATATGAAATGCAAAGAAATATCAGATAGCTCAGAAAAATGTTGCTAAAGAAGCAAGGCCTTACGGAAACAAATCCAGATAAGCCTTTTACCTAATAAATTGGGTCGTCTTCCTCTTTCTCAGTCGAAATTAGAAACAAGCAACTCAAACTGACTTCAGCTAAAAAAAAGTTGTACTGGAACTGGTGGGTATGCATTTTTACAATAAAATTTATTTTGCTTTTAACACAAAATCCTACAAATGCGAACAACATCACTTCAACGTGATTTTCAATTGAAATGTCAGTGTCAAGAAGCATTCCGAGGTCCCAGTTAAGTATTTCCTGATAACTGCGCTAATTTTGACAAGACCTTGACTTATTACTTCAACCTGTAGCTAATTTCTTTTCAAACACCCTCCAGATAATAAAAGTAATAAAAAAAAAAAAAAAAAAAATAACACTATCAAGAGATTTATTCATTCAACACAAACATTTCCACTTCGAATACAAATGGCTGACACACCTCTCTATCAAAGGGCAATTAATTTTAAATTCTCTCCACGTTCAACACAGCTACTTGTATTTAGGTGCGATTGTATCTACATATTAGATGCACGGAGACAGTACTATATTTCTGATACCATAAACAATGACTTTCTTTATATCTATCTGACAGTGCAGTAAAGCATTTATTTTACGGCCAACACTTACTTATCCGAGTATCTACTCGTAGATAGAGTAATTCAAATCAAATGAAGTAAAACGAATCCGACATCAATTAATGTACACATTGAAATTGATGCCTTCATTTTGAATGCGAGCTAAACTTCTTTCATTTGCATAAAATGTCAAAGTGACATATTGCCTGGGAAGCTACTCGTAACTTGAATTGAATCATCAAAATGACGCACCGGACTTTATTGTTTCAGATGCGTCATCTGCTGGAACTGTCAAATTGACGCATTCATTTTCAGTGTTTCTGTCATATGTTGACAGTATATTTCCAGTATTTCCAATCAAAACTCAAACTAACAATTCGATTTAATTTGCTCTGTTGGAAATTTTCTGATCTCACCTACTTTTGACACATCCCAGAGCGAGAGCCCAGAGTGACTAATGGATCTTGTGATTTTTTTATACGCTCTCTGATCTAAATACTTTCAAGCACTTCATCTGTAAACGTCCAATGTGATTTTCAGATTTAAGAAATATAATTCTGGAAATCACACAAAACATTGAATTTATTTATTTGACGATTCGAACTCGTTCTTATCGGACGTTGGTGCAGTTATCTACCCCTCTACGAAATGTGAGCAATAGAGCTGACTTCAGTTGGAAAAAATATATCTACGATACAGACTCTATTATTCGCCGTCGTTGCATTCGTTCTGCAATTTATTTTACATTCAAGCAGATGATTGCTTGTTTTCATATTAAGTTGTGCTGTATTTGTTACAATAATGATTATAAAGGAACGTTTCGGAGTTATTGTTTCGTTGGTTCATTAAGGTAAACCCACCCATTATATTAACATTATAAATTTTACATTAAACGTTATGTGCAGACCTCTATATACGCTAATCGTTATACTTTCTTTTTAATCTTTCAGATCAGCACTCAATTTGGTAAGTACGTTTTGTTTTTGATTTTTCTTGTCCTAAACTGAATTAGATTCCCTTGTTCTTTTGCATAAATACCCCGGGGTTTTAAACTAAACTGAAATCAACTGCGACACTTTCTGCTTTCACAAACCAAACAGTGTTACGATGGGGCTTAGAAACCTGTCAGAACTTAATATATGTACTTATATCTACTTATCTTTCGGATAACAAAAAAAAAAAACAATTATCATTTGCTACATAATTCTTGCATTGTCAAAGTGCGTCAGCCGTTACACCATTACTGAAATAATTTGATATTCCGAAAAATAAAATCGGTTACCACCGGTATACACCGGCCAACCATCATCAATAGACCTTATGTGTAATTGATCTCGTGATTGACGTACGAGTACACTCGTATTTTTAGTTGAGAATTATCTCATTCACAGATATAAATGTCGCTGGCTTTCAAATAGATCCCCTGTTCGACGGCAATCGAGAGAATTCCACCACACCGTCGAGGGATATTCTATGCTACATACTACTAAGGAATAGGAGTCATTCTGAAGATAATCTCTTTATATACTACTTATCTAGGACTCCTTATACTACAAACAATACAACTACATCATCTAAATATGCATTAGTGTAGCTTTAAACAGCGAGTCGACCAACTTGCACTACAGGAATTAGGACAGGTAAACACCTGTTTACCCTAGAATTTCCCCCAATCAAGTTTCGCAGGATTTTCAGCGTTGATAGGCATATTGCATCTGAGACATTAATTCACGAAGTAATCTTGCTCACAACTCGATCATTCTCTTCATGCTTTTAAACATGAAGGAAGTCTGATAGGTCTAAAGCTGTTAATGAGCGCGTAGCCATTTTTTCCGATTTTCATTGAAGACTTCGGGGTGAACCTTGTCCTCAACTAACAAGTCTATCCGGTTAAGGCTCCTTCTAAAGGGTTTTCCAATAGGGACTTGACAACTTTGAATTTAATTTGTGAACGCACTCTTTCACTAATCATCAAACTGTCACTGTCAATTTATTCAGTAAACTCAACATTTTCATCATGGTAAAGTACACGAACGAGCAACGTCTGCAAATTATAGAAATTTTCTACCGAAATTCGGAGTCGGTGACTGCAACTTTACTCCAATTTTCGGTCGTAATTCTCGCCCTAGTAGATAGGCAATAGCAAGTTTAGTGCAAAAATTTGTGTCTACATATTCGTTGTGTGATGTTGCCGTGTCAGTGGGACAACGGGTTGGTCGAAGTGTCGAAATTAACGCTGCCGTTCAGGCGTCCGTAGCAAACGATCCAAATCAGTCAATTCCACGGCGTTCTCAAGAATTCGGCATCGCTCAGACCACATTATGGCGTATTTTGCGTAAGGATCTTAGTTTACACCCGCACAAGATCAAGCTGACTCAAGAATTGAAGCCGATGGACCATTTGAAGGGACGTACGTTCTCCGATTGGGTTCTGAAGAAGATGCGATTTCATTGCAAATTCGTCTTCAGTGAAGAAGCTCATTTTTGGCTCAATGGGTTCGTGGTGAAAATCCACATGTGCTTCATGAATCACCACTTCATCCACAAAAAATAAATGTTTGGTGAGGTTTACATGCCGGCGGCGTTATTGGGCCATATTTTTTCGTCGACGATAACGATCGTCACGTTACTGTGAATGGTCAGCGTTATCGCGCCATGATCACCGAATATTTTTTGTCCCGAATTGGAAGATATGGACTTGGAGGACATGTGGTTTCAACAGGATGATGCCACAAGCCACACAGCACACGCTACAATAGATTTATTGAAGAGTAAGTATGGTGAGCGTGTTATCTCAAGACATGGGCCAGTCGATTGGCCGCCTCGTTCGTGCGATTTAACGTCGCTTGACTATTTTCTGTGGGGTCATTGGTTTATGCCAACACGCCGGAAGAGCTCAGAGCCAGCATTGAACGCGAAATAGCGACCGTTTCGGCCGAAATGTGTGGCCGAGTCGTTGAAAATTGGGTCCAACGAATCGACCGCTGCAAACGTGCCCGCGGTGGCCATATGAACGAAGTCGAGTTCCATTCATAAATGTTTTGATTGTACTTCAAGCCGATAATAAAGTTTTTGAAATATCTCAAATGGTTTGCGTTTTATTTAAAAAAAAAAAGTTGTCAAGTCCTTATTGGAAAACCCTATACTTGTGTGTGTCACCTACGGTGAGGTCCCTCTCAACTGCATTGTCCCTCCGGGTTAGATTCGAAGACTCTGCGAACCGGAGCATTGATGTCCATTCGCTCTACATGTCATAGTTATCTCAGGCGACTGATGCGCAGTTTTCTGGTAGCTGTACAACTCGTATAATTCGTTGTTGAATTTGAATTTGCTCCTCCAAGGCGAAGGCTATTTGTACAGTTTCTCAGAAGTTCAGTATGTATGGCAAGCTAAGATAGCAGTAAAGATCTGAACTCACACATATGTTCAATCTTTTCAAAGATTAATCTTGGAAAGTTATTCGCTTCAACAGCGTTCACAAATGATCTGAATTTTTAATCAAAGCTCGCGGTCAGTTACGTATTTCTTTATGTGCGCTGCGTATTTTGCAGAAAAAATTGGCTATGATTCAGTATAAGATCGTATTAACCCAAGAGCTAAAGTCAATTGATCATCGTGCACGTGGATCTTTCGCTGATTAGGCATTATTTAAGATGGAAGAAGATACGGACTTTCACCGAAAAATAATCTTCAGGGACGAGGCAAATTGTTTGATAAAATTTTTGTAAATTAACGAAATTGCTGCATTTGGTCAGTTGAACAGTCGAAGGTGTTCCAACAGCAGCCAAAGAATGTACTGTATGGTGTGGCTTTTATGCCGAAGATGTCATTGGGCCGTACGTCTTCCGAGGTCATCCCGGCAATTCGGTTACAGTCTATGGAGACCTCCCCATCGCTCCATTCGGACTATGCGAGAAATTGGGACTGAAAAGCTTAGAGGTTATGTGGATTCAACAGGATTGGGAGCTGTAGTTTGTCAAACAACATCTGGCGGAATCGACTTATTTAGGACCAAGTTCGGTGATAGAAATAGCCAGAAATGACCCTGTTAATTGTGTCAACTTAGCCCTCATGGTCACCGAATTTCCCCTTTAATGTGTTGGGTGGGGGGCAGGGCAAACGCTATCTTTTCCTTGAGGATACGAAAAGAAGTCTCTGGCCTATGCCTAGAATCCGGGAAATTGAGACAACTTTGAGGCGAACATTCGACATGAAGTTGTTAGAATATCAGCCGAGTTATGTGAAAAATTCACCGAAAATTGGGTCCAGCTTATCTAATCTTTTTTCTTAGCGAACCTATATTTCCCTTTCCTTATACGTTCGAATATTGTTCTATTCCCAGAAACGGACCTAACACCCATCTATTTCGGATATGCGGCTCTATATACAAGCTCGTATATTTTTCTAGTGTTAGATCAACGCTACAGTTTCGCGTATTGCTAATGCATTTACAAAGTGGAACTCGAAAGGTGGTCTCTAACTAATCGTTTTACGAGTATTAAACAAACAAAATCACGCGGAAGGTATGTGATCCGGTTTTGATATACAATAGTTCCCGGTTCATTCCGTCTACTTTTTTGCTAATTTCGTTCTCCGAAAATTTTGAAGTGTCCTTCTCATGATCAATTCTAAAAATACTCGTATTACCCCGTTTGCTCGTGCCCCGGAATTAGATTTCTTCGGAAGCCTGTCGCTCCTTTTTTGCGCTTACTACTTCCGTTATACTTAGTGAACACTTGAAAGATGCTATTTTCACCAGCATGTTCCTGCATTTATAAGAAGCCGAACCTTCAATCCCAGCAGTGTTTTTGCACCACACACTGTCGCACTTCTTTTCGGAATTGTTCCACATATCTTCGGCTCTTAGTTGTTCTTCCTAGTTTTTATCATTTTGGAGACATTCTCTTAAATTTACCGCCCACATTTAGCGGTTACTAAATTGACAATTAAGTAAAAATCGAGGAAACTCCTCTCCTACCTTGGCTTAAGCTCAATCTTCAGGCATGCTGTAGCAAGTTCACGTAACGTGTGAATACAAATCATAAAACAGGATCAATGGACTTCAAATTTTTCAAACTCACGCATATATTGTACAAATCTACGAGTATGCATTCATCTGTGGCGAGATATCGATGAAATTCTCCAAAACCCCCTTTTTCAACTTACTGGGCCAACGAAAGTGTTTTCTTAAAATCGCCTGTCCCGCATCTCAATTATGGCACACCCAAATCACGTCCATCAGCTTCCGCATCAAGTTGAAAGCCAGCAAATCATTTTTTTTTTTAAACTCTCTAAAAGCTAAAGCATCGGCTTTTCGACGCAATTAATCACGTCTTTCGTTTCCCTTTTGTCAACACTCCAAACAATGGTTTTAATTACCTCGTCAACATACCCCTATAACATCACTTTAAACAAGCCATCCCCTGGCAGCCTTTCGACAAATATCTCTTCCACCAATCCTCACCACATCAAAACTAATTCTTGTCGAAACTAAATCACCAACAGTTTCGTCATCGTCATCAGTTTTTTTTTTCCGTTGTTGCTCTTGGAAAAAATCTTTATTGATGCCTTCACATGGATATTTAGGTCAACCTTCATTCTCTATCACCAATCTCCTTCCCCACATCAAGGACCAAAAGCCAAAAACCGAAAATCCCTTTTGTGCAGGCAAAATTTAATTGCGATATCGTGACGGGACAAATTGCTTTGCGCTCTGTTGCTCCGGCTACAAAAACTAAAAAACCCCAAAAACAGAATTTCGAAATTAAATTTTGTGATTGATACCGTCTGCCATTTGATGGGGGTAAATCACCGACTCTGAGCTGTCCACAGCCCTATCAAACAATGGCCATGCGATTACGACTGATTGCGGGATCTGAACAAAAATAACTCTAATGCCGACCGCCCTCTTGAGTTGGTAAAATTAATTATGTTACCCACTACCACAAGCTCTGATTTAATCCTTTCGCGCTGAACGGCATTTGTCATTCATTTTGGTCTGGGGGTGGTAGTTTTTGCTTGAAATATTGAATCACCACCTGGTGATGGAATCACGACCAACATCAAATTTGCGTAAATATTTCATTAATTTTCGTTGTTGCCAGAGCCAGCGTATCTAAGAGGCACATGCCCTACTTGAAGGGCTCTTGGTTGGTGGTAGTTCTCTTCGGAGATGATTATCTATCCCAGGGCAACATGGATGCGCGACCCTTTTTTTGGGTCCTCAAAGTGCCGCTATGATAATGTATTCAAATAAAAATTCCGATTAAGACTAGCAAGACCTTCAGCCTTCTCATATACACTTCACCGGACTAAATCCACTCAGCATAATGAAGAAGGATCTCTGTTGTGTTCCATCCTTTCGAGTCGATTTTCAAATGGAATTGTGGTGAAGCTTTTTGTGTTAAATGCTTTCACGTGTTTACAGTTAGAAATTGGGAGATTGTCTTCCCACGCTCTCCCTCCCCAGGAAACCTTTAATTTGCGATTTTACGAGCAAAACTTTTCATGTGGCTGGATATAGAGAAACAGTTCTGTTTCTCTCTCTCTCTCTCTTGGATGAAATGTCCTTTTTCCGGAAGTACGACAAGACCATCATATCTTTGTTGAGTAGAAGGAAAACATTTCCAGGGAAATAATTTGCAAAAAACTTTCCTCTGAGCGACCAAAATATCACGAAAAAAAAGGAGTGGCCCCCTTGGAATGTCAAAGTCTTGAAATTGTTTTAAATTAGTTTTTATGACATGTCTATGGAATTTCTGTGTGTTCAAGGATCAATATGGTTGTTTTTATAGTTTTGTTGACATGAGTTGAGAAGAAGCTTTTTTTTTGTTTATGAAAAGGCAGTCGAAAAGTCTAAGGCGCCACACATTGGATATGAAAGCATACTTTGGAGGGAAATTTCCATGAATACGAGTAGACTGAAAGGAAATTGAAAGGAAATTTTGTAACTGAATTGCGAAAGAGATCGTTTGACCGGTTTGAAACAACTTAACCTACAACTTGAACATAAAATGCCAAAGTCAAAGGAACGGCAGTAAAAGCAAATGGAAAGTCAAAGGCGGATTGTGAAGAGTTTACAACAAGTTTAAGGTAACAGTTAATGGTTGCTTTTGGGAAGTTTGGATTAATTCTAGTTTCAGTTTTTAAAAAGGGACTCATGGGTAGGAGACTGGGTAAAAGTTTGCTTGAGGGCTCTGATTGAGATCTGACTCTGGATGAAGGTGATTGTATCTTTTGAGAAAATTTGCAGAAAAGTATGAAAAATCGCTTCCTCGAAAAAAGAAATGTATGCAGAACTACTGATTAGAAGCGGGAACATTCTTATACCTTGATAGTTTTAAATGTATACTGCTGGAGCAATCAACTTTGAAGTCACCTGATTTCAGAGCTGGTTAGGTTAGTAGAGGAGTGCACACTTTAGCATATAACTCAAGATAATTGATAGATAGAGGTCGTTATCATAACGTCAAAATCAGCCCATGAACATCCAATCCTCAGTAAAGTGGTTGAAACTAAACACAACTAGTGGAATTTTAGATTTGCCTTATCGGCAACCGCTGAGATTAGGATACTGAGGAACCCTACATTCATGTTGAAACCATCAACTGACAGAGCCTCCGTGTGCAAACATTTTAAGAATACTCAAATCGCTTGAGCACGCGCAAATTATCAAAAAAAAAAAAAAAACAACAAAAGTCGGAATGACACTCTATTGAAGGCTCAACCGAAGGTTCTCTCGAAGCGTCGCAAGTTGGAAAATGTAGATATTATTAGAGGACACAGCAACTAAAAATGGCCAACGTAGCCAATCGAAACCAACTACATCTTCTCTTTTATAGAACTGCAGAGCAGAAAGTGTCATTAATAAACCAAATATTTCTGATTTTCTAAGCCCTTTCAGAACAGAGCCTTGAATGTAAAATTTACCTTATCGCTCAAAGTGATTTTTCGGCGTCCTTGGATAAAAACGGAACGACCTTCGGCCCGGCACGTGGAATGTTCAAACCGGAAAATTAGCTAAAGGTAGCCCTAAACGACGAGCATGCTCGCCGAACATGCTCGTTTGCATTATCCCCTACACGACGAACACATTTGGCGAGCATTCATTTCGTGTTGATTCTTCATACTGAAAACTGAGGTTTGCTCGCGAACATGGCCCTACACGGCGAACAACGAAGCCAACGAGCACGAAAAAGTCGAAATTTTTCGCCAACAGCGAGCGGCTCGCGAACCAGCACGAGAAAAATATAGCGAGCCACCTTAAGGCTCTTGACAGCTATCACGCAGATATCACAGCCATCCAGGAAATGCTATAAGATAGGCCGCGTATAAGGAGGATGAAAATCTGTGATAAATATTATATGATGGTGATTGCTGGGAAAACAAACAGCGTTTATTTGGAAGCGGATTTGCCATATGCCTAGACTTTGGCAAGACGTCCTGAGCTTCCGACACGTGAGCGATCGTCTTACAACAATCCGCATCAAGGCTAAATTCTCTAGCACAAGCCCATACCCCTTCGGAAGACAAGAAGGATGCCACCAAAGAGCGTTTCTACGAGCTCCTCGACCAAACATATAAGCAAGGTCGTAAGTATGATACTAAAATCGTACTATAGGTTTTTAACGCCAGGATAGGAAAGGAGCACATCTTTGGTAGGATAGCTGGTCACAATAACCTACACGACGCCACATTTGGCAACGGACTTAGGCTTATTGACTTTACGGTGGGTCGAAATATCACTATTGAAAGCACACGGTTACGTAAGGCATGCCTCCAGTATTACCAAATTGTTGCAACCAAGGTACGAATGTGGATTTTCCCAGCGCCACAACAAAGAAGAACTACTGTGAGCAGTTATAATTTAGTAAAGCTGCAATCGCAAGTTACCGCCAGAATCTCTCAACAACTGCTATTGCCGCCAGACCAGTGGCAACGCTGCGAACGTGCCATTATAGACGCTGCTGGGTTTCAGCCGATAACCACCAGAAAATCTCTGGTTTGTTGAAGAGTGCCGCCGAGCACATGCAGCTAGGCAAGAAGCGTACAAAATGGCGGTGCAACGAAGAACGAGAGCCGATGGTGGAGTCTACGAGCAGAGACGGGAAGAACTTCGATCCAAGATATTGAGAAGTTGTAACTCCAGGAGCAACGTACTGAAGTTTTACCAGTAAACAGAATGTGTCAAGGCAAGAAAACTCGTAAATAGACCTCTAGAGATGAAGAAGGACACCTTGTAGTAGAGTCACAGTAGGTGCTGTGCACAATCGACAATTCAACTTAAACGATGGTAGCCGAAACTTCCATCTACCTGACCAAAATTAAGTAAGGGTAGCAATATCTAAACTAAAATCCAACAAATCAGCTGGACCTGACGGTTTACGGGCCGAATGTATTCAAAGCTGCTGAAAATGACTGTGGAGAGCATATACCAACTCATTTCTGAGATCTGTCCAGAAGATTGTATGACTGATGAACGGAATCTCAGCATCGTTTGCCCGATCCACCAAAAAAGGACGCATATTCAACTGCGTCAACTATAGAGGTATAATTCTCATCAATATCTGATACAAGATCTTATCTACCATATTGTGTGAATTTCTGAAACCCTCCGCCAACCTCTATCAGTCTATTTTAAGCCCGCATATGGCAGCATTTATGAAGACGAGTTATATAGAGCCATGTCTAGTTTTGGCATCCCTGCAAAGCTCAATGCTCCGTTAAGGTCATTAAAGGTCTTAACCGAGGAATTTGATGTCAAAAAGCGTTTTAGGCAAGGTGATGCGCTGTTATGTGACTTGTTTAGCATCGTACTTGAACGAATTGTGCGAAACTCACAAGCGAACACTAGGGGCACTATCTTTCTAAAGTCTGTGCAACTGCTAGTGTACGCCGAAGATATCTACATAATTGGGAGAACACAGCGGGCTCCCACCGGTGCGTTTGCTCGCATTGAAACGGAATCTGCCAAAATGAATTTATCAATAAATGAGTGTAAAACAAAATATATGCTGCCAAAAAGAAGGGACACACAATGTCGACGAATTGGGCAGAACTTCACAATCGCCAGCTATAGTATAATTTCGAGGTAGTAAAGGATTTTGTCTACCTTGGGTCTAATGTATAAATTCTTCCAACAAAACGAAGAATCGCTCTTGCCAATCGCTGTTTCTTTTGGCTAAGAAGGCAATGCATTCAGGCCGAAAAACTGAGGAGACTTTACAAAAGACCTTGATCATCCCAGTCCTACATGATGTCATTGAAGCAGAGTCCATGCTGCGGACGAACATATCCTCAATCGTTTCGAGAGAAAGATCCTTTGAAAAATATTCGGTCTAGTTTGCGTTAACGGGCTTTGGAGGAGAAGATTCAACGACAAAAAAAAAATTTAAATTGAGTTGGCTTGGGCATGTAATTTCCGGCCAGCAAAGTCTTCGTATCTAACCCAGAGGGGCAACGTTATAAAGGAACACCTCACCTTTGATGGCGCGCACAAGTAGAAGTTGACCTCAACCGACTTAGAGTGCAGAACCGAAGGCAGTTAGCTAAAGACTTGTAGAGCCACCTATGTAAGTGAGTAAGATTTTTCAGTTAAATTCTTTACATTTTCGCGCATTTCCAACCGCCAATTGGGAAAGCTTTGAATCTGCTGGTGGTGGGCAAGCTTAAGTTATTGTTTCAATTGAACCTTGTAGGCTTATGTTTGTTTAAGATGTGTTAGACTGGCTGTTGGTAAAGCGTATTCACTTAGGCCTATTGGCCCGTTATGATGCCACGTGGATCTGTGGTCATCCTACTGTTGGAATCAATTTGAGCTTCTGAGGAAGAGTAGGAGACTGTTAACGTTTATATTATATTAGATCGCTTAAACCGTAGAAAATTTAATGATTCTTGAAAATATGATTCTTAGATATATGTATCTACAAGGGCCTTCAAGTGTATGCACGTATAGTATGGCACACAGTATGTTATATACGATGTCTATATAGCTGGCGCAATTTATAGAGTCGCCTTTCTTTTAGATTGAGCAACCAGTATTGTGATTTCACTCATCGATCATACTTTTACCCGACAAAATTTTACTTCGTTCACCAGGAAAGTTCTCTCAACTCCAGCACCGGGTACCTGCAGCCTGATGCGAACGTAGACCTGACACTCACAGAGATAGTACTTCGCGATGTCGCCATCTGTCTCCTATCGAAAGTCGGAGAAAGTTGTGTCACTAATGCCTAGCACACTTACGTGCTTAGGAAAAGCATAGTGCTTACTGCGGGACATCAAGAAAGTCGCTGATCGCTTAGGGACTTTGGGAAACGTTCGTTTGATCTGGCGGCGATCATTCCATCTGCGGTGATGGTCATTGCTCATATGCAACCCTATTGCCAAGTAAACAAGCAATCCTAACGCAGTTTCGGATCCCGGAAACTCTCTTCTGAGCCTTGATTAGCAAGATCATCGGCGGTCTCATTTTCCGCGACCCCATTGTGTTCTGGATTCCAAACAAGTCCTCCAAATGCATTCATAAAAGCCTTGCATTCTCGAATTAGGTTGGAGGTGGTGAAAGGGTTCAGCGATGCCTTAATCACATCTTGATTGTCGCTGCAGACGTATATACTTCGCCACCTCCACTGATACTTGACAATATATTGTAGTTCATTGCCATTACTATCGCTTGCAAAACGACTCATGTTTTCCTAATGTTGACGTCCTCCGAAAATAAACCAGCGTCGCAGCTTGGTTTTGTAGCCATCCGTGAAGACCCGACTACATTCCATTCCTGGTTTAGATTCTCGCTGAAACAGCTGCTGGGCACAGAGGAAGTCGGGTTTTTACTTTTGCAATGAGAGTTTTTGTGTCATTGCCTTGAACGGCATGTCTATCAAAATATAGTCAACGGCAATGTCATCAAAACGTCAACTTCTTTCAGGAGTGAGATTCGTCAGTCTTCATACGACCTAAGGAGACCTTTCTTTAGAGTACGGTGAAAGCAGCAGTGAGCGTCAGTGAGGTGCTTTTACGTAAGCTTGTTCCACAAGACAATCGCCGCATAGAATAGAATTAAGCCTTTTTCTAGTGCATAAATCGTCGATCACGTCTAAGGCTGTCTGCGCTTTAAAGCAAACATGGTCACATGGCGTAATCCAATAGAAAGTTTTTCTACATCATTTGCATATGGCATAACGAAAGCGGTGAAAATTGTTAGCAGTGGTATACAGTAAGTCGACCAACATGTACCAGAGCTGCGAAGGGATGCACGGCGCCTTGCTCACAATCTCTGTTTACCTCCGCCATCTCATATTGGCCCCAGTCAGCATCCGCAATCGGTGTTTTGTTCACCATTATTTCTTTAATCCATAAAACTAATGATCCATCTGCACCGTATTATCTAGCCTTAGACTCTTGCACCCGAGAGCACCCTCGTACTGGTTCTTATTGAGTGCGCGTTCAGTTCTTCTCACTGGTTTTTGAAACACAGTTACGTAGGATCTTCCGCGTTGGTAGGCATGTTGCATCTTGAACAGAGGATAAATACGCAGTGAGGTTTCTCTTCAAGTTATCTGCAAGAGGTCTGTACTAATTTGTATCATAACTACAATACTGTCATCGGGTGTCAGGCGACTTGAAGCCATCAAAGGAATAAACAGCGTACCACGACCGGTGACAAATAGGAGCTTCTGTGATAGGAGCTGTTTTTTTCTGAGTTAGGTGTTACTTCCGAATTCCTCATTAGCCTGTGCACTTGGTTTTTCGAGGATGCCTACTAACTAAAGAATTCAGCCGATGCGTTTGTTCTGGAATTTCTTCTACGAGTAAGGCCGCAAGAAAATGCTTCGTTGTATACATATGCTTTACCGCTGGGATTCATGTGCGATCAGGAGAATCTAACGTGGCTCGGGCTAGCAGTTTTACTTGTTACTTCTTCGTCTCATTCCGGGACTACATAGCTTGTGTTAATACGGAGTGCTCTATGTATATCTTTAACAAATCTTGCGACCTGCAAAAATTTGATTTACTAGTCAAAATTGTCATCGTTCAGATGCGAAATTAAATAGAGTGAACTAGCAGTAGCGGTGCTAGCGCTTCTTCGTCGTAGTCCTGAACATGTTAGGTAAATTGCAGGCACTAATTTATACAGCTTCTTGAGATGGATGTTTTTAGAAGCAGCTTCAAAGCCAGGGAGACTTGCAATTCTTGCACCTTAAGTAGCAGTGCCATTAGAGCTGAAACTATGGATATTCGTAGTATGTACAGGCTTATTCCGTCTTGAGGAACTGTCCGATTTGGTTCTTAACTTTGTCGTCACCCGGACTGACGATTTTCGTGCTCTCTCCCAACTGCCTAAGATGACAATGTGCCCTTTAACATTGATTGGTTAAATTGAAAGCCAAAGTCAATTTTGGGCCTTTAGACATCACCGGACAGAATTGCTTGTTTATACCTCTACAGCACATTGATGGTCAGATTGGTAAGGAATTTTCTCTAGTGCAGAGAACAAGATTATCGGAGACGAAGTTTCACAGTTCCGCAGCTCCCATTGTCCGCTTAAAACTATGCACTTTCCAGTAATGAGGAAAGTTTTGCCTCAAACCACCATTACTTACATCACCCTGCTGTCAAATCAAATTCTGTTTTGACACCTAATCACTCGATTTAATTTCACACTCCAGCGAACTCCTCAAATCTTACTTTTCATTCGCAAGGAATTTTCACCATTCGTTCATCTCATGGCCTGCCTCTATTGTCACCATCGTACTCCTACTACTACCTTCACTCCTATCCCTGAATGACTTCTTTTTATCATTCAGAATTTATCCTCCAGCTCAAGCTGTAGAATGGACGAAGGATACGAATAGAAAAAAAAAATCAATATCATTCGTTGGAGCAGATTCTTACAGAAAATCGCATAACTGGGCCACCAAACTAGCGAAAACTACCTTACGTCCGTCTTCCGTCTTTTTCATTTCACCTATTCCTTCCGTCTTGGAAAATTCATTATAAAATTTCCACCGTGGAATGGGTGTATGTATGTATCTATCTTTAAGGACTAGGACACGAACACCGGAACCATAAAAGTCTGGCAGATGAGAAGGAGAAAGGACGTTTTTTTTTTTTTTTTTTTTTTGACAAAACTTGCAATGTCTTGTGGAAGTTTTATAAGCTACGGCTCAGCTCAGTTCTCATTGTTGTAAAGTTATGCCTGCCTTCCTACTTTCGCTAATCAAAAATTAAATCTCGACATAATACAGTTACAATTTTTCCTTAACTTGCTTTATCTGCATGACGTCAGTGTAATTCACCGGCGGCGTATGGAACGATTGATGGGGGTTGAAATTCACTTACTCGGATTGAGGTACGAGCGACGGTCTTGGGTATATCATTTGGCACTCTAATTGGGTAGTAATGAAGCGGAGCTTACATTTGGCAGCTCGTCGACGAAATTAAATTAATTTAAATTATCTAACCCCCGGTAGGGGGACCGGGACTCCTGGTGAGGGATGATGGTCTGATAGGGGACGTAAAGAGAGAAGAGTCTATGCAAAGCCGATTTAAACTTTACACAAACAGACACAGATTGGAAGGAAGGCAAACAAGAATTTTCTGTCCCAAGTCTGTGGGTGATGAAATTTCCATAATTCCACTGGGAGCTACATACTACTCACCCTCCAGAGGCAAGTAGCAGTAAGTACGCAACATCAAAATTGCATAGGGGACGCCCCAAGTACTTCTGATGTTCGTACTCGTATCTATATGTGATTGCAGTTCAGTTTTAGATCGAAAGATACGACTACGAGTTCGTACGATACCCTTTACGTGCATTATGTGCATTAGGTATGTACTCGTACTTCCCAACGGGACTGGCACGGGACATGAGACACGAAACACGGGACCCGAGATCCGAGATCCGAGATACTGCAACAGACACTATAAAGATTAAAAAAAAAAAAAAAAAAACAACCAGTTCTCTGCACGTGCGCCTTCTATGCATCTGTCAATTGACACTTATTTGACAGTTGCGTATGAGACGTGAGTGTTGGGGAATGATAAGGCTTATACTCAGCTAATACCTTGGAGTCATACAGTACATCATACTACCCGACTGTAGCTGCTGCTTATGGTGTTTAGAAATGGTAAAAAACAAAATCGTATACCCGGTCGGATAAATATCTACATGGGTAAGGAGGGAGTATAGTCGTACGTAGAACAGAGAAAAATGATTACAAAATGCGATGTCATCGAAAGAAGGAGCCGGAGCGAGGATAAATAGGGAATTCTTGTGGCGACAATTTACCTAACACCTGAATGTGATGCGAGTTGATAATGAGCATGATTCATCAGAGTGAATGTTTTGTCCTGACATGTAATATTGAGGGCTTCTTTGCTGTGTGTAGCCAGCAGGAAGGTGTTTACGACCTGTTTACGCATCCAAACGGCTGTTGTTTTGTTTTCTTTTTTCTGTTGATTTATTTGAGGTATAAAATGTAAAAGCCAGAAATGCGGCATGTACATGAGAGAAATTTCAATGAAATCGGGTGGGGGTGGCCTTTTCACCGAACGTGCAAGAATGAAATGTGGAAATGGATTTGGATTCTTGTGGGGGACTATCTGGCTACGATGGTATTCTGGAAGTCCCATTCTAGCAAAACTAGTCGCCAATTGCCTATTTTAGCGCCATAGTATTTGAAATCGTCGTTGGTGCGGAGTCGCAGAGACATAGATACTTGTGTGATTCAGGAATCAAGTATCAAGCAAGTCACATATGATGCTGATATACTTCTTAGGATGTGACAGAAAAACTGGCACCAACTGGCTCTAGCTATGGTCAATTTTGGAGCGCAAAAATGAGATTATGTCAGTGGATATCCCGGTTGGTAGTCTTACTCCAGGTTTTGAGAAGTATTCTTCTAAGTAAATTCATCGGTAGCTTCATTTCTTGCGATGCTATACACCATTGTGACCAGTGAATTCGGGTATATTTTCCAAAAGAAGTCTTATATTCTCGAACTAATTAACAAGCTGGCTAAGTTGCCCTCGCCGCTTATTTGGGTGAGATAAGTTCTTCCTCCAAATTGCTCTTAGAAATTTTCTGATTCCATTATAGACTCGACGAAATGAGTATAATTGGCTATGACAAATGTGGGAGGTTATAGAAGCAGCATTTATTCGGAGTTTTCAGTTTAAAAATGATGAAGTGCGAGCTTTCTATGTCAAAAAACCACAGCAGAAATGCATAAATGTCCATTGGTTAGAAGCAGAAATGAACGCCTTTTGTAAGGACTGGTACTTTATTGATGACCTTTGGATATCGTATGCAATTCTGTAACCTGAAGAAGCCTTTATTTACATTTGAGTTCATGCGGTACTGCGGTACAAGGTAACTGATATGTATATGTTGGGATTGATACTGGTGTATATCTACCTTTCGCCAATAGAGAACAATTGTCTAGGTCTATTTTTGCAAGCCAGCTAATGGCTTTGTTCCAGATATGGGCTATCAAATTCTAGAGTAGTGATAGCTGACCAAAACCTCGTCTTAGAATGAGGAAAACTTTTATGGTCAACAAGGCGAATTGAAGTCGTAATTGTGATGAAAAATTTCAGCTGAAGTTAGTAGGCGACAACATATGTTTTTCGATTTCTGCAATGCAATGCCTAACGAAGGTCCAACTATTGATGAACCGACAATTTAGAATCTTGACAACCATCATATAGTTGGTTACGTACTTTCTTGGTGTGCATGCTAACAATACGGCAATTGGGATTCTGTGGTGCGCCAGTAATTCAGAGACGTCTCTATATAAGTAGATCTGACTGCTGTAGATGACAACTAGACATCTGCGATACAACCTGAAAAAGAAAAGGAACGAAAAGATGGCCAAAGATGAAGAAAATCAATGCGGCAGTGGACTTGGCTGAATCTCTGAATTATATGTTATTTTGACACTGAAAGCTCTTTCTCGCTCGAAATCTTGACTGTCAGTCTGTATCATACCTCCGCAGAACGAAATGAATCGCTTCACGCTTGAACAACGTTGGGAGATATTACAATTTTATTTCAAAAGTGAGTGCTGTGATGCCCAAACAGTGCGTTTATTGAAAATAAGTTTTCTCCGAAATGAAGTCCATCCTGTGCACGCAAGTTTGTGCAAAAAGTTCATGAGACTAGCTTGTTTGCGAAATGTGACGAAAATGTGACTGCTGTGGCCGGGTGGGTTCGACTCCATAAAGGAACATCGATCTCAAAGACTCAACATTTCACGCACCAGCGTGATGAGAACTTGGCACAAAGATCTCGGATTATTCACTTACAAAGTCCAATTGACTCAGCAAATGAAGGCAACTGACCGTCCGCTTAGTTATCGCTTCTCAGTCGAATTTGGCCGAAAAATCAATTTTCTAACGAGGGGCATTTTTTGATCTCGGCAGCTATGTTAACAAACACTTGCCGCATCTGATAGTGCATCCGCAGATAGTGACAATTTAATGCGGATTTTGGAAAATCGAAAATTTCGTAAATGTTGGTGAAAAACGCCATTCCGGTCAACGGTGCGCTCACCTTAACAGAGCCATGATCATCGAATTTTTTTGCGCTGAAATTGAAGACATGGACTTGGACGGTCTTTGATTTCAGCATTTTGCGCGCTAAGATCTATAATCAAGTTAGCAGCTACCTTGGCGATGTCAATTGACCGCTTCAAAGCTGGGATTTGACCCCGTTAGATTTTTTTTTCATGGGGTGCCATTAAAAACCGATTTTATCCGTCTTCTCTACATACATCTCCATCTCCATTTTCATACACTCTGTACAAATCAATTAACACGCTTGGCATCCTCTTCCTCGCCTCTTGCATTATTTAATGGTGTTAATGGTTATAGTAACCTCAAATTATTGTAGATGTCTTCGATCATTCCAACAATTTTCTGGCCAAATTCTGCCCCTCCAGAGTACGGGCTTCAAACCGATAGACAGCACTATGCTCTGAAGGAAGTTGCAGTGAATCGATAACTCCTCCGGTCCATGCAATGGAATTCTCTTACACAGTTAGGAAAAACAACGGGCTGCCCGAAACAGACGTGGCGCAAAATAGCTGACCAGGGGGCGAAAACACATACGAGTAAATGAACACGTTTAAAATGACTAACTAGAAGGACGGTTAGGCGTCGTCGTTATTTCAGTGTCGTCGCCGGAATTAAAGAAAAAAAACATCTGACATGGACGTACTTATATTCTTACATATTTCTAACTTATAGTCTCCTAAATGTACTTGCCAGATGGTGATTTTTATTGTCTTGTTTTCCTCCGGAAAGGGACACAGGCGGGACGTAATATAACTATAGCCAGTACACGGTTTCTACAACTTGATAATCATAAAGGGATTATTGGCTGTCTTCTGATCAACAAACCGCCAAGCAAATTGATCATATTACGATCGATACAAGGGACGCCTCTAGAGTTTTGGATGTCCCAAAAGTTCCAAGCAGCTAACATGTAGCCACGATGCGGAGGAGGATATTTGTAATAGCTTAAATCCACTGAACGATTATGAGAAAGTTCGACGTCGAACGGAGTTTCCCTTAACCTCTCGAAGAGCCTGCTCGAACGTAAAAAAACCAGTGACATCACTGACAAAAAACAATCAGATGTACTGGGTTTCAACCCGTCCCAATAAAGAAACCCCTGCTTCGAATGCAAACAGGCAAACCTGGAAAAACATGGATGTACAGGACAGCCCTATCGAAAAAAAACCAGAGGATCTCACGAGCTCTACGAACAGAAAAGAAGGAAAGAACATTGACACCTCAGAAGAAATAAGAAAGAGAACAAGAAGCGGTCCATCGAAGCCTTAGAGAGGTACTACCGAAAGAATGAAGTTCGGAAATTTTAGCAACAAATAAAACGAATAGAAATTTGCAAGGATGAAGAAGGAAACCGCATGGTAGAACCAAATACAGGGCTGAGAATCTGAAAGGCTTATTTCTATGGACTATTAAACAGTGATGACGAACATCATCGCACCATCAGGCGGATGGAGTCCGCCAACTTCTTGTACGCAACATGAAGCACCTGGCAAAAGACCGCGTTGGAGAGGCATATTAGTTGAGCCCCTGGTCCACCCAGGGATGACTGTAGCACATCTAAGCAAGTAAGTAAGCACATAATGTATGTAGATGCAGCCCGAATTGGAACCGTACACCATCTTGCGTGCACTTGGCACTAGAAAATTGTGGAGCATGAGCTGATAAAAATGCTCCGAGATTCTCATACCTCCTTGGATCGCCAACGCATTCTCTGTTCCGAGGTAAAACTCAAATATGAACAATCACTGGCTTAAGTTAAGCTTAGTGGAAAATAAATACAAACACTTTCGAATGAGTTTCGTGATTTTGCAGTTGTAAGTCAGATTTCGCTGGAGAGCGTTTTATAATTCATCAAAGAAGATGTTTGTTTACTGAGGCGAGAAAACCTCTCAAATATACTCGCCACGATTATTGGGACGTGGTCGACCATTTTCGTGTTTGCATATTCTCAAATCACAATGCACCTATTTTAGTCCTTCAAAATGTGTACGAGGGTGGGTAAATAAGTTCCTTAAAATTGAAATAAGAAACACTATTCGGCAAAGGACTTGTGCGCCGACTCGTTATCCTGGTGGAAAAAGATTTTTTTCTCTCAAATTCGGTCGTTGTTGCTTAAAATCGCCGTCGAATCGATCCAACAGGTCTGCATAATAGGTGATCCTTTTACCATTTTTAAGTTAATCGATGTGAATGACACCATGACCTCGTTGGCCGATAGATGCACCTTGTCCTTCTTCGGCCTCAATTCACAAGGAGAAGTCCACTATCTGGACTGTTCCTTGGTCTCTGGTGTGTTGTGATGAATCCATGTTTCATCCACGGTTACTAAACGGCGCAAAAACTCATTCGCACTCCTTTGAAATTGAAAAGTGGTAAAAGCGTTTGTGGTAAATTATGAGCAAATGCGGCACGCATCTGGCCGATAGCTTTTTCATATCCAAATATTTTTGCAAAACTGAAATCACTGATCCATGTGACTGATCCTCTTTAAGAACGCAAACCTTCAGTCGCCGTTTGTCCAATATCATACCGTGGATTTTATCGACCATTTCTGGCGTGGTGACCTCAATTGGGCGACCAGAGCGTTCGGCGTCACTTGTGCTGGTACGACCGCATCGATTTTGAGTAAACCAGTGGTGGATGTTTCCAACCGATGGTCCCCATAATACTTTCCAAACTTTCATTTGGTTTGCGTGATGGTTTTTTAGAGCAAAAAATAGTGTTTAATGAGCACACGAAGTTCACTTTTTTTCATTTTTACGAAAATTCTCCAGGGCCTCTTTTACGAATACCAGTCATAACAAAAATATTCGACAAATCTGTCTCAAAGTTTGGATGCGCTCTTTGGAAAAATGTTTCTTGACAAGACAAAAATGTTGAATTTGAAGTAGCACTGCCATCTGTGTTGATTTTCAGAGACTTATTGACCTTGACCCACCGTACAGCGAGGGATGTGGAAAAATGTTCAGTTCACATGCCTCATAGGTGGTTTTAGGAATCTCAAAATCCTCTGCTGTGTCAGAAATGGAATGAAAACCTTCAAATACCCACAGGTCAGCTTGAAAACACTTCTAGCAACCACGGAACTGATGTTTTTTAGTTGGCCTATCTCTGTTTTTTTTTCACAAATTAAATGGGAATCCTCCCACCTAACTTTGGAAAGCCCGGATACAACATTGAAAGACCAGTTAAAATTTCTGCTGCCGGTTCTCTCTCATGGCCGGGGGTCCTCTTTTGCATCAGCTGTTTGTCACCCTTCCTCGCTGACACAATTATCACACTCAGTTGAACCCTTTCTCCCTTTAGCGACACCTCAAAATGTTAGGATAATTCCCTTCGCTTAGACCGAATTTTACATATTCACATCTATTCCTATTTTTTTTTCTGTTATGTCCACCCACCTTCGTAACCCTGGATAGATTAAACAATCCCAAAGCAATGGATTTTTTTGTCACCATTTCTTGTTATTTTTGTTGAAAATGCCAAACAACAGCAAAAAATTATAAAAAAAATAGAGAAAGGCACAAAAAACGAAAGTGTTGTGGAAAAATGGAAAAGCCAGCTTCAATTTCGGGATGATGATGTCCTTGTTGACGTTGGGTCCCGCTTGTGTCTATATTTTCGTCATCCTCGTCATTTCGTCGTCGTAGCTCATAAAAAGTTTTAGCTGAACTTGTTCGCTTCTACTATAGAAATGGCTGGGTCTATCTACAGTTACAGCCACAGCTATGACTGCCAGTCCGTCACCTATATCTGGCAAAAAGGTAGTATAGCTTGTGAACATAAAACCGAAATTAATTGTGTAAACTGTTTATCATGATGTTCCACGGGTTACACTGCGGTATACAGTAGAACGCCTTCTATCCAGGGATTTGTCCCGAAATCGCTGTGAAAACTCCCAAAATTCGACGTCGCTTTTGGGTCTTTTAATTTGTCGCTGTGTGTGTGTGTGTGTGTGTGTGTGTTTTTTTTTTAGGACTATGGGTTGAGGATTTAGAACTGAAGGTTCCAACGGGCTGAGAGAGACCTGCGGCGTTGAATCTCTTTAAGCAGGCTTTTGAGATAGTTGAATCAAAGGTTTTGCTGTGGGTACGGTTTTGCTGTGGGTGACATTTCTTTTGAATGAAAAATTATGCCACAGGGATAAGAGGAAGGGATACGAGTACAAGGAAACCAAGTGAAACGAATGAAACGAAACAAAATGATTTGTCAGGGGAATTCGTATTTTTTTCCTTTGCTCGCAAAGGTGGTGGTCGGCGGTCTTAAAAGGTTGCTAATTAACGAACCAGGATACGGCTACGACAACATGAAAGAGAATTCCGTGTGGTTGTAGATTTTCTTCGGAATTCAACCAGAAAGTCAAACCACATCCGGGTGAGAGGTAGGGATTGAATGAGGATATTTTACGAGAATGAAAAATAAAAGAAAAAAAAAACAACAAATTTGCGGTTCGGAATAAGGTTGTACGGTGACTTTGAGCAAAAAGCTGTTAGATGGTAGATGGGGTAAGCTTTTATTTATGGCTTGCCTCGAGAATGAGTTATATTTTTACCTTCGCCCTCAACTGGTACAGCACTCTTTTCCATACAATGACAAATACGAGTGGGTGAAAGGGTTCTTGTATGATAAAGACAGCCCAAGTCATGTATGAAAAACACAGAATTTATTATTCATAAAATCTATAACGATACCCATTCGTCTAAGATGGAAAGGGCAGAAACAATTTCCATAATAATACTTGCGTAAACTTCGGTTTATGAGAAGATATACATTTATAGACAAAGTCATATGAAATCTATCAATTGAGACTACTTACTGATTTATTTGTGTAGCCATTAAGCTAAGGTCGTAAGTTATAAATATGAGGAAGGCCTAGCTTCGAAAAATTTAACTTCGGCTAGAGTATCTATCTTTCGGGTGATTCTGGTCGTACCAAAACCATAACTATCACAGCGCGATCAATCTCAGAGAAGATGAGGTCTTGATTGCGAGTTCTACGCTAATGTTTAGCACACTTCAGTGCTTGGAAAACCGCAGTGCCCTGCAATACTCCTTCCTACTGAAGGACAGCAGGCAAGGGAAATACTTCATAGAGACTTCAAAAGGCATTCGTTTGGTTTGCTGGCATCCTGAGGAACCATACCATCTGCAGATGTGTGCACACAACCACCCAACAAGATGGTCAAGTGCGAGCCTCGTGACGGTAAATACATTGCTTGCTACATGCTGTATCGTGCCCAAGGATGTCAACTCTGCCATCCATCAAGACCATCAAGACCAAGCGCACCATCCAATTAGTCGACTAGTGTCTAACTGTCTTCAAGATCGGCATCAACTACCAGTTCTCAACTGTTGTGGCTGTAGGTGATTTGATCAAGGTTCAACGCGCTATCTGCATGATGTCCAACACCACAGCCATCGCTGAAGCCTGGGTTCGTCTCGATCGCCAAGCGTGCTTTCGTCCATTGGTATTCCTGCGGAAACAGGTGAATTCTCGGAAGTCTGTGAAGATTTGGTTGCTCTTGAGAAAGATTACGAAGAAGTCGCTAGCCAAAAAATTCTTCCGTTCACATGACGAAATTCCAGGAAAAGATATAAAAGAACCAATGGTAACCTTCAACTCCACACAAGGCGAATTATTGTATTCAAAACTTGTACTACTCGTATTTGGATTTTTTAAATCGGACACCAATTTCTGCTTCACCTAACTACAATCATCCACCATTGACCATCACAAAAGTCTTACATCGTCAGCAAAGTAGGTTTAAAGGAAAAGGTTTGGCAAATAGAATATGGCAGATATTGTGCGAAATTATCACTCTGCTGTAGATATCCAAAACAGCATACTGCTTCCTAGCTTAATAAAACATCTCCCAGCACACAGCCTCCTTAGAAAAAGAAGACCCTACAACGTGTTATACATATGGTATGTTATACTCTTCTTCCTTCCATCTAATACGTACGCACATCATCTATACAATATTTTAATTTTGCAACGTTTTATGTAAATTACTTTGACTCAACGCCAGTTTATATGTTTCATCTTCATTTTGTCTTCTCATCCTTATTCTATGTTTAGTCCTTTTTCTCAATTTCAACGCTTTCTTCCATCTAAAAATCATTCTAATTTTCGATTAAGTCCACATTGTATCCAATCAAGTCGAACGAAACCTTACGAATAGCATGCGAATCCATAAGAACTGTTAATAATTTATTAATTTGGAGAAAAAAACCAATTCATCGGCGGCGGTAGAAAATCAATAAAATTATAAATTTATCTAATAGTTCCTTGGAAGTGACGCCTATCTAAAATATGTCCAACGAACACGTCTTTCTTACTCGTTTCCCACCTCATTAGGGCACAAAGAGACACGACGTGTCTTGCTCAAGTTTTATGTTCCCTTAACCGACCCTCACGATTCTTGCATTTGTTTTTGTTTTATTTATTTATTTATTTATTTATTGGAACGTCCTCATCGGTTGTTCGATTGACTGGTTGTTCGCTTTTATCGTATGAAACATTGCAGCAGCATATCTAAACATCATGTCCATTGTCTCAAGGTTAAATTGCCTCCACTAGCCCCCATTGGCTTTGCTTGTGTTACTACGGCAATCCCTCTATTCGTCTGTTCGTCCGTGCAAGTATTCTTATCTGTATTCGCTTAGTCATTCCATTCAGTCGGTCAGGAGGATATTAACTAATTTGTATTCTCCGAGAGTGAAGACCTAATAAGTTGATTGCATATTGGATACCTTTGAAATTGCCACATTCTGTTTATAAAACGGCCGGAATGAAGGGAGGAATATGGCATAGGAAGTCATGTTGGGAGAATTGAGGGTTGAAGCCATAAGATTCGATTTCACTAAACAATCTCTTGGAGGCGTGTTGTAATTTTTATTTTTATGTTTTTTTTGTTTCTTTTCTTGATTCTTTGGATATGTGTAGTCCGGGGTGTTCTTTCTTCTTTTTTTTTATGATCCGGGAGAGAGTACCGGAATTTGTTTGAACTGCACGACTTTTTTTTAATTTAGTCAAAACGGTCGGTCATGGCGATTGGGAGGGTAACGAAAGCTAGTAAACTCCGTTGCCTGTCTTGTCAGTGATACGTGGTTCTTTTTTTAGGTTTTGATCGCAATTAATTAGCCTGTTTGGGGCTGTTATTATGCGAGATAATTACAATTTACAAGTATAACGAAGCGTATTAGGTAATTATAGGTAATTTGAGTTTGCTTTTTGTAACTTTGATATCAAATGTCATCAATAATAGACGTAGGTCATGCGGGATACTTAAAGAAATAAAAACAATCCTATTCGGTGCGTGTTATTCAGAGACGGTTTTTGGGTTGATGGTAATTTTTTAGTTGTTTACTAGCCCAGCTTGATATGACGTAATTCGTTCAACGTCTCGAAGCAGTGAAAATGAAGGGTTGGATCAAAAGGGCACAATTAAAACGGAGTTCGTTGTTAATATCAGCGTGGTAGTCCCGACTAACGAAAGGTTACGAGATGCCACAGATTCAGAAAGTCTTACTGCGACTATGTTTGACCAGTGAAATACTCTTGGTTGGAATTTTCATTTCGGCCCCAACGCAAGAGGAATTCTTTGGCCGTTTTTACCTTTTTGGATATTACATTTACGCGATTCCATTCACTTTTGTAGTGAATTCACGTCGCCCGATTGACCAATTTCCCTTTTGCAAAATGCTTGGTAAAGTTTGAGAGAGAGACTATTACCTAAATTAGAATCTATTCACCTGTCAAGTAGTCTCTCCAGCCTTTTCGAGTTGCATAAGAGGTCCAAACAGATTTTGGTATAAAGACCAGGGTGGCTAGTTTCAAAGAAACGGTAGTGTATCTCAAGTGAAGACATGCCTCATACAATGAGGCTTACCGTGTTTACCACGGATCAGTAGAGCTCTGATGATCTTCTGACAAGTAACCGGATTCTGAGCGGTTATGAGTCACAGAATCTTATTGTGATCATCAATCGTTTAAGAATTCCACGCCCTGGCTGTGAGATGAGTTCGGATATCATCTCTTGGTGTAACTCTTAGCTTGCGATTGGAAGACGTTTTTCATTATGAGGCTGTATCCGAGTTCCAGCGATTACCTTGGTTCTCGATTTATTATAAATCTTACCAGTTTCGTTTTCTTGGCTGAAAAAAAAAAAAAAAAAAAAACCAGATGATTCGTTGCTTCCTTTTAAAACTAGTCTTCGTCAGACGGTCTCTTACCCGCGTAATATGACTTCTTTTATCCGTACTGGTTGGGAGTCTTCCTAAGGTAGATTGATGAACCTTATTTTATCGCCTAATCCCATTCTATTCAATAGCTCACTTTATTTTTTGTTAACTGTTGAATGCCGCTGTTAAAGCACCCGCCTGATTCAGGCCGGCTACTTGTCGAGAATCTTGCTCGCCTAGCACGCAGATTCTTTGTCATGTTCCAATTGATTCCGCATTTCTTGAAAAGCCGACTTCGAACAAATATGGGTGAGGTTAGTTTGATGTTGCTGTCGGCAAAAAAAAATCTGACAAACTTAGACAAATATAAGGTTCCATGTAATACAACGTCAATCTAGGCCAAGTACATCTCTGTCGATAGCAAAGCTGCAGGAATATTTTGTTGCTTTTGATCTCCCATGCCCCGTTATAGTAGGTCAAAGATTCTGTAAAATTAATAGAAGTCATGCTGTATCCACCAAGTTCCTAGTCGTCTATGTTGTCTGTGATTCTTCTTCCGAACACAGGCATCTGACATATCTGAGCATCTTCTTAAAAGGGCTGAGAGCTGTTATTTAGAAGAAGATTCTTATGAAGTTTTTTGGAAGATCAGCTGGCTACTAAAACTGATAAAAGTCGTTGTTTAAATGGTGAAACAAAATCGATGTAACAGCAGAACCCTGCGGCATACCATCATTTGTTAAAATGAGAGGCCGAAATCAGTTCTCTAAATGTGATTTGCACTTATTTGGTTATTTCATATACACTCGTAACAATTCAATTGTTCACTTAAGAATATAACATCTTTTAAATATAGAACTAGCTTTACAATATTTCACTTTTAAACAATGCAATGTAAGGTAGTAAGGTTACCTTCAAAGGCCTTAGAGTGCTTAGTGTAATCAAGAAACTCTAGGCTCATTTGAAAGTTTAAACTTTACAGACAAAGTAAAGGCCTAGGCCAGGTACCTGCAGCCTAATGCAATCGTAGACCAAGCACTCATTGAGATTATCCTCATGGGTATCTTCATCACTTCCACAGATCTTGTGTCAGTTATACCTAGCATACTTGGGTCTTAGCAAAATCATGGTGCTGTAAGCAGCTAACAATTTTTGCTACTGAGAAACGTCACTCAACTCTAAAAGACTTTGCGAACCATTCATTTGGTCTGCCGGCACCCTAGAAAGTTATCCTGACACAAAACCCAACCACCCTTCACGCCTGCGGGTGGTGGCTGTCTGCGCTTTAGAACAGACTGTTGCCTCAGCGTAGACATTAGAATCAGTGCGAGCGTTTCGCAGTGAGTCAACTAACATGCACCTTAACAGTTGAGATAGGATGCCGCTTTGCGGGCACAGTCATCCCCAAACTTATTCACAAAACTAGCGCTTTGTCTACGCCGTCTTGCCTTGCCGAACTAACGTATACGAGTATACGCCGTCAAAAGTTGCGTTGTAGAAGGTATGCTTAAAGTCGATGGAAATACTCTCCTTCTCGAGTGCGCTTTTAATTCTGCCCAATAGCGAAGGAACTTGGTTCTGTGCTATTCACCATAAAAAAAAAAGTCGAAATAATTGGCCTGAAGCTCTTGGTGAGCGTATCTGTTCCAATTTTCATTATAATGGCTGCTCTTACTCTTGGCCAGGGCTTCAGTATGTCTGTCAGTGCAAGGCTAACCGTCGATATTCTCTTCATAGCTGCCAGTAGCTGGTCTATAATTTTTTGTAGTATAACCGGATGTATGCCATCGGTGCTAGACGGATGGTGCCCCATTGATTGGAAAGCGTTAAGTCCATATCTTGCTGTCTTGTTTCGTAAGGCACGGTCAGAGGATGGTATGAAGGCTGAAAATGAATGTCTTTCACGTTTCATTTTCACTTGCTACTGCCCCGACAAGTACCATATTTTGAGGAATAGCTTCGCAGGGCCATCTTCCTGGAATCAAAAAGCTTTGTCAAGAATAACCGACGCAGTTTTGCCATTATTGGCAAAAATTCCCTCGAGATAAATGTCGGCAACTGGTCTCTAGCCTGTTCTGCAAAGGGTATGCTGCCAACGATGTATATTATCTGGATGGGTATGATGACAGACGTACTCAGCTCTTCTATAGATTAAGTACATTCTACCTATAGATTAAGTGGTTCCCATTTCGACTTACCGATTGAATCATTAGCTCCATGTCATTCGAGTACCTACCTTGTCATAAAATCAAACTGAAACACGAACACGTCTGTTAAAAATTCGTATTAAATCCACGACACGGTAGGTACTTATGTACATTTTAACAGCCCTCATAAATCTACGATTACTTCCCCAAGTCCATTTCCTTAAATTATTCAAAAGTCAATGTTCAAGGACCACTCTTTCGTACTGAAATAGGAGGGAATTGCTCAAAGGAGCAAAGTCATAAAGACAAGTGGATTTACCGCCTTCAAGAAGTTAGTCCCAGATCCAGATCCAGCCTAGCCATCATAATACATGATAGCACATTAACATCGTGTGAATAATTCTCGTAAATTCAGTGCACGCTCGCAGCTGGAAATAAGGCCAACTTTTCGGTCTAATGTATGTCATTACTCTCCGAAAGTAAACATAGAAACGCAACGACAATTTCCATCTGCGTGTACAATCTATACCAATCGAAAAGTCAAAGAATGCCGACTTCAGTTGTTTAAAAAGTCATGGTTTGAGGGATGGGATCGTATCCGAAAGCTACCCGAATTAACCCTGCAGCCGTAGAAGGTGTTAACTGGCACACGAACCACGAACGTGGCGGCATATCGTCGTGATACTTATTAGTCCCCCTACATAGAAGCTTGTCTCAAATGAAGTACCCCTTAAGCTCTAAATGCACACGATACGAGACGAAACGACACGGAGCCTCTGAAACTGGAACCCATCACCGAATTGTCGGCTTAGCGGAGTGCTGGGATGAATTGAAATTGTAAATTATCCCATCGATAAGTAGTGAGATACACAAAGGGAAATTAATTGGATTCGATTGATTAAATTACCGATTGTCAGGAGCAGCACCACCACCATGATGATTCTGGAGCTGAATTGTCAATCAAAATGCGGGCCATAATCGTGAGAGCAATCAGAGGGTGCAAAACCCATAGTGCTTTTTATTTAAATTCACCCCCTGTAGTTAATATCCGGCATGCGACCAGTGTTAATGAATTCGGTCTCTGGAATTACCAGTTATTAGAGGGCAAATGTGATTCTATCAATCAATCAATAGAAGCAAACACACATACAAAGCCACAGAGGATTAATAGGCCGCAGTGCATGTGAAGAAAGATAAATAACTTTCTCTCGGATACACTTATGGAGTGGAGAGCGGTAATGTGGTTCCGTTTATAAACAATTGACTAAGGGATGGATCTCCACATGCCGACATGTGTGTTTTAAGGGATATAAATTAAATTTTCGAAATTAGATTCAGGGAAAACAATAACACCGGCTATTACAGGGTGTCGGGAATAAACAAAACAAAGCGAAAACGAAAACAAAAATAAAAAGGTAAAACGTGCTTACTAAGCAAACAATGCCATGACATGACATGGCATGGCAATAGTTCTCTTCGAGTGAAGGCTATTGGCCGGGCATGTGCCGGAAATGGCAACAATATTATCCGCACCCTAAGCCTCGATGGTACCCTCACTAACATCCCTACGGCACCCTGTTTGAAGGCTTCATCCTCGTGCGTATAGCGATAAATTATCCCCGACATCATCATTTTGCCATTTTACCATTTCACCGATTTTCCATGTTGTCTGGTTGCTCTTGGATAATAGATATTCCTGTGTTTCTTGGTTCTTTTGGGCTTCCTGTCCTTATGCGCGTGTATTTTTTCGCTTTTGTTAGCTTCATGTTTTTATTACCGTTATCTTTTGGCCGATTAAGAGAGGAAATAAACCGAAGAGACGCGGAAATAGGTACTCGTAATTGATGTTGTTTTATGTATAAGAGATGCAATAGTTTATTGATGTTGGAGTTTATGTAGATTATAGTTGAGACGGACACTGAATCTGTAGTTTTGTTTTTTATGGGCTAGCAACATTATTTCCGTTGCTTAAATTATAACTACGCTCTCAGTGAGATTTGGGAATGAACTTTCTTGAAATATAGTAAATGAAGTCATCTTTTTTTGAGGACATATTCGACTGAAGATTGCTTGTCTGTTATGGAATTGGACTAGCAAGCATCCTTCAGATAGAGGATGTACATATTTTATACTCGGACTATAGAGCTAATAGCAAATTAGTCGTAATCAGATCCCAGCTGCAAAGGTCCCGCTTGTGGACCCAGCGAACCTTGAAACAAGAGCCTGGATAACACTAAAATTCCATAAATTTGAATGACTTATGAAATGCGTTAATGCACTCATGTGTACTGAATTAGATTGTAACCATACTTATGTCTTCTAGGCCCTTGTGGGCCATTCTCACAACTGAACTCTTAGATAAGATCTCAAGTGCATCAAAAAGTATGCTAGGGTGGCGCTAAATAGCTTACTGCAGCGGCGGACGTCAACCCCAAATAGATTACCATCTTTGATGGAATAACGTGACGTATTAAAGATTCTTAGATGATCTTGGACGAACTACAAGTGGGACAGCATTCACTGCTGCTGATAAAGTTTCTTGTGAATAAACCATGCAAAAGCCAATCAAAAGTAGTCGAGAAACCGCCACGACTTCAATAACGAAAGAGGACACTGGCTTACTTACTTACGGCGCTACAGTCCGTAGTGAACCTGGCTCTCACCCAACAAGCACCGCCAACTGCCTCCAGTGTTACACTGTAAGTGGGTTGAGGTCTTCTTCCACTGGCGTGCGCTACTTACGATGTGGTCGTCCTCTGATGTGCCGTACTTCGGGTGTAGAATCGAAGAATCTTTCGGTCGCAGATGTTGTGTCTATTTGATCAACTCAGCTGTACATCCGTACTGTTCGTGGTTGATCACACATCAAATCACACGTAATACATATCTCCCTCTCGAAACGACTGAGTGGTCTTCATATTTGCTTTCGACAAGGTTCAAACCTCTGCGCCATAGAGCAGCACCTCGTTGTTAAGAGTTCTGTATAAAGCCAGTTTGGTCTTACGAGAGGGTTCTGTTGCTCAATTGCCTTCTTAGCCCAAAAAAACAGCGGTTAGCAAGAGCAATTATGAGTCTGTCTCATGAGAGCGCTAAATCAAATGAATCACATTGGGATAAACGTAAGGCATGCCTTTAGTATTATGGACGTACGAACTTTCTTGCCGGCCTACATTGACTCGGATCATCACCTTGCTACAGCCAAGGTGCGAAAGCAAATTTCCCAACCGCCACAATAAAAAAGAGCTACTGTGAGAGGATATAACGTAGAAAAGCTGCAATCGCAAGAGACGGGCGGAATTTACACCGAACGCGAATCCCGAAATCTCAACAAATCCTATACCAAAGATCAACGGCAACACTGTAAACTTATCATCAGAGTGCTAACCACCACTAAGAAATCACTGGTTTAATGAAGAATGCCGGCTAGACAAGAAGTATACAAAACGGCGCTGCAACGAAGGACGAGAGCCGCTCGTGAGGTCTACGAGCACAAGAGACGGGAAGAACATGGGCTTCTCCAGAGGAAGAAAAAAGACCATGAAAAGCGTGCGATCGGAAATATTGAGAGGCTGTGCTCCAGGAACAACGTGCGGAAGTTTTACCAGCATATAAAAAGAACGTATCAAGGCAAGAAACCTCTAGAGATGAAGAAGGACACCTTTTAGTAGAGTTATAGTAGGTGCTCAGAATATAGAAAACAGACTATACTCGTATAACATCGTCGGGCAGAATAGACTATTCAACTTAGATGTGGATAGCTAAAACTTTACTACTGAAAACCAACAAATCAGCTGGACCTGACGGCTTAGCTGCCGAGTTATTCAAAACTGCTGGAAATGACGTTGTGGAGAGAATACACCAACTCATTTCTCAGATCTGGTCAGACTAGTGTATGACAGATGAATGGAATCTCAGCATCGTATAGCCGATCTACATCTATAAATGTATAAGTTTCCTCAACATCGGATACAAGAGCTTATCTGCCGTATTATGTTAACTTCTGAAATCCATTGCGAACAACCTGATTGGCCTCTATCAGTGCGTTTTCTGACCAGGAAAGTTCACATTCGACCAAATCTTCACACGCCGTCAGATTCTGAAAATAACTCAGGAAGTGCAAATCGATACCCACCATTTTTGCATTAATCTGACGGCCGCATATGGCAGCATACAAACCCGTGTCTAGTTTTGGTATCCCTGCCCTGCTCGTCCGTCTGTACAGAATAACGATTGAGGAGGCTCGCTGCTCCGTCTAAGTCAATGTCAAAATTTTGTCTTCCGCAAAGCATTGATGGTCTTACCGTCTGATCTCTAGTTAAAACATCAATACGTTCATATTTGTCGGCCTTACGTCTGCTTCCTTTCTTTTCGCACGTTACTCGGCTTCAAGTTCAGATCTGGCACATGCTGAGGTCTCTACAATTTGAATTGTTGATGAAATACAGTATATTCTTCAACTCATCTCCACATTTTAACTACTTTGCATGGGCTGGGTTTCCTAACATCTACCCGATGTACTTCTGGCGATTGGTTATATAGAGAGGTGGTTCACAGATCTCCAGTGATCGCCCATAGTTGTGTCCCCAAATTGTTGGCGCTTCACGAATCTCAATGTCGATGTTGTGGGTCACTAACGTGTTGAAACAAGGCTTATTAACATTCTCAAGCAACCATTTTGGTCTTTGATGCCTGCCTGTTGCGAATGTCGGAAGGGTTCGTTACTCCAACGATCGATGTGGTCATTGTGCTCCAATTTCCAGCGTACAAATGTGATCAGACGGCGTAAAGTACTTCGTGCGCCTCTTAAGGAAACCTTTTCATTTCACAGCTTTTCCGTTTTGGGAATGCAAGCATCATTCATGGATAGTACGTAGCTGTTCAGCCGTTCCCCTCACTAATATGGGACGCACACAGTAATGTTGTTAGCAAAGGAGTTTACTGGATTGCAAGTAGCAATTCAGAGGTCATTATTGAAAGTTGAAAAGAGTGTCGAAGACAGGACCGAACCTTTTGGTATATCAGCTTTTATTCTGTAGGATATCAGGCATTTTCAAAATCAAAAGTGACTAATGCCAAACTCCTTTATATGGTTTTGGAATGTCGAGTGATATTTGGTTCCGCCAGATTGATGTAAACTTTGGTTACATTTTTCGGTGGAACATGCTATCAATTTACCAGTTCACTTGTTGGTACGAAGACCACACTGCTGCTCATTGAGGGGTTTTTGTGTCTCAAGACATTTAAGTAGTTGCCGGTTTATCACCGTATCCGTGACACGAATATCGGCCAATTTATTTGCAATGGGTCTTTAGAAGAAGAGAAGAGGAATCTTTAGGAAAAACTTGCTATGACACGAGTACAAAAGTGGATTCGTCGCTTTAAGTTTCGGCACGCTCTACAGTAGATGGAGACATGAAGCAGCATGGAAGCGTTAAGCTTGCTCCTAAGCGGGAAGCATGCAAATTGGAATTGTCCACAGAGCTGACAACTGGAACGCCATCACAATTAATTATTTGTATGGAGGATGAGGCAAAATTTGAAAATATTTGAATCACTGTAATTGTCTGACCTTTTCGGCTCCATTGGATCTCAACTGGATCAGCTGATATGGCAAAAATATGCGAAGAGCCGCGATAGATGGAAATATTTCGACGGTGTGCATTTGATTGTAAGAATTTAAAAGCCAATACGTGGTGTTGCCAGCATTATTATCTACACCAGGTATTCATTTGGGCTCATTTCTTTCAGCACTCCATCCTTCATCATAATTTTTCTTTAATCGACAAGATCTAACTCCTCCTTTTTGGTTGGATTGCTTCATTTGTAGTTTCTAGAAAGTTTTAAATATTAGGTTTGCCTTGCTTCATTTGCTAGTTCTAGTAATTGTATCTGCCTTAGGTCTGTTAAGAGGGATTCTACCTTCATATTGTAATCATCAAACACTGGTCGGTGCGCACTGAACCAAGTCTAATTCATCTACGTACATTAGTACTTCTTATTGTGGAGGCATACTGCCTAGCCAATATTCTTGCCAGTTAAAAGGACTATGGACCTTACTAATTACTTAGATAGCGCTACAGTAATAAACTTCAATAAGCGCGGTCTTTGACTAGTTGCCTCCAAGAGGTGCCACCTAAGCCGAAGTCTTCTTCTACTCCGTCGTCCCTATGAATAGGAATCGATGTCGCTTTAGGCCAACGTTGATATGTATAAGAGCGGTCCATTGAAGTTATACGTGCCTTTTTGCTGACAACATATACCTCGTTTTGCCCTTACTTCGTTTCACAGTTTGCAGAAGTGGTTTTTCCATATCTTCATCACCGACTGTACTCTTAAATTGTGGTTTGTTGCGGTAAATTTTCCAGCAACAAGTTTGGCTCTCTATTCCCGTGTAAGTCCCTTTGATCCCTCTTTTCTTTGAGTGGGAACACCGAGCTCTGGCAGAGGTGGAGGGCAGCCATGGTCCCATCAGCCAGTGGCCCACCAACCCCAAACCTCGGAAAACAACCCACATAGGTTCACGGGAGGAATCCCAGGGTGCGACAGGAGATCCACCAGGAACACCGTTGTCGGAGCCCATAGATAGACGGGAGACTCGCAACGGGCAGCATCAGACAGGACGTCTGAAAGTCACTGACGGGTGGGGACGGACGGTCCTTTCAATCCAGACATCCGAACACGATGATGACGGGTGGGGGAAGACGATACCTGGAACTAACACCCCATCGAAAGCCAACAACAGGAGGCTTAAAGAACACCCCATCCTGCTACTGATGTGGGTGCGGATATCGGCATCACATCCCACAACTGATGTGGATGCAGCTAGTTGGAGCTAGCACCAAGCCACTTGATCGATGGGTGAAGAGACGACGATCTCTTTTATAGCAACACCCCAACAAGGTAGCAACAAAGGAGCAACAGTGGTGTGCAGGCGGACGGCCAGTATAATCGGGCACACCCCAACGATGTACCAGCTGTAAATGTTAGGTTCGATGGGTGAAGGGATGACGACCCCTTTTTAAGCCAGCACCCCACCGATGGAGCACCGAAGGAGGAGCAGAGGCGTGTAGGCGGACGGATTTGGGATTCTGGAGTAGCACTGCTCTATTTTTTCGATCGCTCGCCGATCATGCCCTGCCGATGTTTGTTCCTCAAATTTTGCTTGTAAGCCTCACGAGCCGCTCTCGTTATTCTGTGCAGCGAAGTTTCATAGATGAGTTGTTTTGGTACATGTACCACCAAAGCATTGGTTTCCTACGGATGATTGAGTGAATCCCAGCATATCATTTCTGTGAGTTTCTTGACATAGATACCACTGATTTCGTCTTGGTGCTGGTTGCATTTGTTTACTTGCCCAAACCGCAAGACATCTTTTGCTTAGTTTGCCGCTTCTAACAAATTAACACCCTAAGAGCCACTGTTCTTGTTCTCCGTTGTAGTCACAAGTGTGCATTCTCTTAGGTTTGGCTCATCTCGCAGATTTCCTGTATGGCGATGATATTTGCTCTACATATACCAGTGTAGGACCACGTTCTTATCGGGGGCTTGACGCCGCAGTTTATTCAATCACGCGAATTCATCTGTTGTGTTTCCTCCTTTTGAGGTTCATCATTTCTAACAGGACTTCGAATACCACTGTGACCAAGGAGTGTTTCAATATTACTTTAGAGTTCGCATTAAGAAGAAACGTACATCAGTTCCACATCTCTCCAATAAAGTTTGATTGGAAGTGTCAATTATTGGTGCATAAACTTACTTATGGCCGTATCACCAACAATAGAGTTTTGATCCTTATCCTGGTTGAATGCAAGCCATTGAGATCTTTTAAAACTAAAAGGGACGTCCGAATCAGAATCCGTCTCTCTGTCATAGCTATCAAAAAGTTCATCGTAACATTGTTTCCCTTTCTCGTGTGTTAGGTAACAAACACCAACTGCTTTCCATTAAAGACACTTCCCTATCCGACCCATAACAAGAACCATATCTTTCAAAAGCATACGAAATCCGTAGGTATACATTCCGATACTAGGTTCGTTCTAAAAGGACCACCTACCATAACCTACTTACGTTCAGCACCACTTACAGCCTTTTAGCTTTTTGAAAGCCCTAAGTTGTAAGCCATCCGTGCAGCTTGTCGTACATCAAATGTATAAATTCGTGCAGCACAAGATGAAAAATTGTTTATTTAAACATTTTCCAAAAGAGCTCCCCCTGGCTCCTATAGAATCTATACTACTATGGTTACCTATACATCCTGGCTCTCCAGGACCAGGAAATCCCTTCTTTTGGCTCTGTTTCAAGAGCTCCCAGAAATAATTCCTCTGGTACTTTGTACCTTGTACACCACCAGCACTCATCTAGGTAGCAGCTTGGCCCACTTCATAATTTAATAACTCTGCCGGAAAATTGACTTTCATATTCCTGGGAAGCAATGTCTATCCGTTTTCGTATTTCAGTTTGCCTTGAAATGCATTTGGCCAATTCATGAATTCGTAGAGTGGGTACAGACTTCAGACGGCATGTGGGTCTGTCGGTCGGTCGGTCGGTTGGTCAGTCGGTCAGTTGAGTATTCACCTCAAAATGCAAATCACGAAATTGGTATTTCCTCTGAGCGCATCTGGGTTAAACCAACGGTCAGTCAGTCAGCCTCCCAATTCACAATTCAATTTGGTTTTGGTATCGAAGACGAGAAACTACTGCTGCAGGCACGCCCTCTTCTTGTACGTAAGTGGAATGAAAAGTGCAATATGAGTGTTACAGTGGCGTAAAGTGTGCCAAACCAGAAGTAATACGTCTGTTCTTACGGCTCAGGGAACCACCGGGTAAATGTTTTAACAGCTTATGAAACGTTTTCCAGTTGAGGAGATGCCTTGGTGGTAAGCAATCCGGAGGACTGTATTGTGTTGTTGCAATATATCGCCCGAATGAGTTCAACCGAAGTGAAGAAACTTACATTTGCATTGTTCCTCACAAACAAATGCTAGTAGTACGAGAGGATTTTCTTTGAGATACTTATGACTTGTCCTAGCAATAGAACATAATCTGGGCCAGCAACTTTGTTGCACGAATACGAGTACGTGTGCAAACGGAAAGAGATGATGTAGGCAATTTGATTGGGAACGCTTGCATTTTATGTGGCCAGACAATTTGATGTAGAGCATTTATATTTAGGGCTAACGTAGTCATCTTTGGATGCTTAATCAAGTTTGAGCGGCACTATTAGACGTGATCCAGTTCAATTTGAGAGAGAACGTTTAGAGCAATGTGTTCGCATTTATCATAGGAACTCCTGAAATAGGGATTTCAATTGTCGTGTCATGTTGACAGTCTTCATGGCAATACGAGAAAGCCAACTGGAGCGGTCTTAACAGCTTCTTTAGGAATTTTAACTGGTCGTTATGCTTCCTCGATAACGACGTGGATGCCGCTGCTGATATGATTACAGACACCATTCTCTTTGGAATGAGATCCTTTATTCCTCATCGGATGAAGAGTATCAAACCAAAAGAAAAGGCATGGTACGACTCGAGCTGTAAAGAGGCCGTCAGGGTTAGAGAAATGTTTTTTCGGTCCTACAAGACCAACCCGACAGAGGAAAACCGAAAAAAGTTCAAACGAGCCAGAAATGACTGCAACGCCTTTCTTAAGCGTGTGAAATTCCTATACGACCAAAAACTGAGGCAAAAAATACTGCAATGTCCCAAAGGCAGTAACAATTTTTGGTCGTTCGTCAAAAACATTAGAAATTCCGCCTCATCCTCCATCCCAACGCTCATTTACAATGACATTCCAGCTGTCAGCTCTTTGGATAAGGCCAATCTGCTTGCTGCACACTTTGCGGCCAGCTCAACACTCCCAGATTGTGCTTTGTCTCCGCCTACACTTGAGTGCGTCGAATCTTCAATGGGACGAATCTACTTTCGCACTCGTGTAGTAGCAAGAGTACTTAAAGATTTCAACATACATAAATCCGCTGGTCCAGATGGTATATCTCCCCTTCTTCTGAAGAGGTGTTCTTCCTCGCTGGCAAAACCACTGCGTAAGCTTTTCCATCAATCCTACACTTTAGGACTCTTCCCGAGCAGATGGAAAACAGCATTTGTCCAGCCCGTCCCTAAAAAAGGCGAATCATCTTCTCTCTCCTCCTACAGACCCATTGCACTTACGTCCCTTCTTTCCAAGGTCATGGAAACACTGATAAATCGTCAGCTCATGAAATATCTCGAAACACGAAAACTTCTCAATGACCGGCAGTACGGTTTTCGTAGCAACAGGTCCACTGGTGATTTGATGGCATGTCTCACCGAAAAGTGGAACCAAAGCGTACATCAATCTGGCGAAAGCAAGATAGTTGCACTTGATATTTCTAAGGCATTTGACAGAGTTTGGCATCAGGCTCTTTTGTCGAAAATGCGTGCATTTGGGATCGACGACTCTCTTCTTCAATGGATTAGAAATTACCTTTCGGAACGTTCAATTCAAGTTGTCTTGGTCGGTTTCAAGTCTGATATTCACAAAATAAATGCTGGTGTGCCCCAGGGCTCTGTTCTGTCACCGACACTCTTTTTAATTTTCATTAACGATCTCTTGTCTGCTACTTCTAATCCAATATATTCCTTTGCTGATGACAGTACTCTCTGCTTTTCATATTCGTTCCCGGACTCACGGCCCTGCTCTTCGGCTGTAGTACGAGAACGGCAGCGTATGCTAAGCTCATTAAATTCCGATATCAACAGCATAACCAATTGGGGAACTATCAATAGAGTGGAATTTAATGCTTCCAAAACACAATGCTGTCTGCTGTCTTTAAAGCGAAATTTAAACACCCAGCCATTATCTATGAATGGCACTTGCATCGTCGAAACCGAAAAACTTTCCATTCTCGGTATGTGTGTTAATGACAACTTACGTTGGAATGACCACATATTTGATGTCGCCAAAAATGCTGCGAAATGTCTAGGTTTCCTCAAGCGATGTAAGAAATATTTTACCCCCTCTGATCTGGCCTCAATATATAAGGCATTCATCCGCCCAAAATTGGAGTACAACTCCCACATCTGGTCAGGTGCTCCTAAAACATCTCTGCACCTGCTAGATAGGATTCAAAACCGTGCGATAAAACTTATTGACGATACTAATATCAGTCAATCAATGGACACCCTCGAACACCGACGAAATGTCTCGTGTCTCACTTTGTTTTATCGCTACTTCCACCACCAGTGCTCCACTGAAATCGCCAGTAGCATTCCGCCCATTCAAACTTTCAACCGTAACACCCGTCTCGCTATGAATGCTCATCAGTATACCCTCAAGCCCATTTTCGGACGTACTCTAAAATATCGTGATTCGTTCCTAAGCCGTACATCTCGCTTATGGAATGCCCTGCCGATCTCTGTATTTCCTGGTCGTTATAACTTGCAAACATTTAAAAACAATGTACATCGGTACCTCTCTTTTCTTCCTCCCTAAATTTCCTTTGCCCGCGCTGTGTACAATCACTTTAAGGGTACTCAAACCCCTTGAGCGCGCGCTCATTATAAAAAAAAAAAAAAAAAAAAAAAAAAAAGAGTTGCATTTTAGTGCAATGAAATCCTGGATATACAATAAAAATAAGCTTCCTTGGGAATCAGGAAGAGGTTCATTGTTTTTTTTTTTTTTTATGTTGAAACTTGAAGCTTTCGTAAATGTATGTCTCACTGTATTGCCAAATTGGCAGTTTTGCCCAAACTAGCTCCGGCAGTCCTGTTATGGCTGATACTACTTTTTGGGCTTAATTATTTCAGTAAAAACGAAACTCGGCCAATAAGTGATGTCCCAAGACAATTTCACAGAGCCGGTTCCTCCAGTAGAGCAGTGGAACAGGCAAAGCCGCATTTACGGTTTTGCCGTTATTGATGGGTAAAGGTATATCGCAGATCATGCGCAAAACGATAGCTAACGCGTTTAATGAACGGGTCGACCACTCCCACTACCGCTGCCAACAAGGGCTTACAGAGACTATGGCAATAAATCGGATCCGTATTGAATGTTCAGCAATATTAGTCGATTACCTCATCATCTAAAAAGGAACCTGGGTTTCCTAATCAACAACCTGTCAACCATTGGAAGACACAGCAGCAGTAGTCTGGATGCATGCAGCCTACATTAACTCGAACCTTGTAAATGTGGATGTCGTAGATATCACATATGGTATGAGTATTGCTACGCTCGCAAGTAACTTGTGAGTGGCCGTGGCTTAAGTGGCAGTGTATTGGCTTCCAAACCGAACGTTTCGGGGTTCAATACCATTCTTTTTTTCATGTAACTAAAATCACGTAAGATCAGCCGTTGCCACGAGTCCAATTACACTAATAATTTAGTCTTCCCCTTAAAAGTTGGATGCTACCCATGGAGCGAAATAACCACTGCTCTCTGGCTGCAAATTGTGGAACAACCTATTCGATATGGCCCCCATTTGCCTTCCAGCAACGGCGAAGTCCATCTAGCCACTCGTCGATTGCAGTACGCACCTCATGCATTGGAAAATTTTCCACTGATCGGAAAAGGGCGCATCTCAAAGACTCAGTACTTGGATGTCGAGTACTGCAAGTCTCCAGAACGGACCATTGTCTTGTAGTCTAATGGATTGCGGTCTGGGCTACCAGATGGCCACTCATCCGTGGAAATGTAGTTCGGAACATAGTCGTTTGAGTCGTTTTTAACTTATGAGCTGGAGCGGAGTCTTGTTGAAAGGTCCACGGATTATTTGCGAATAGTGTCTTGTTGAGGGGCTAATCAATGTTCTCTAAAAGGTCCCTTTGAAATGGCAGAAATGCAGCTCGGTGACCCCATCGTAGGCGACTCCACACCAAACCATCATAGAAGCACGTTGAACTCTCGGAACGAGTTCAGACGCATGTCATGGTGACAGAGCATACGCTTTATCGTTCTGTGTGTTGAACGATGTACTAACGCGTACTGGCGAAGTTAAACTTTCCATTTCAATGCTTCTGTGAGTAAGTGGCTGGTGTGTCTCTTATCTGCACTGAGCCCGGGACACTTTTAAGATGCGCGACATGCTGTACTTACTGATATCCATCTCCCGAGAAATGATTTTCTGCGTGCGCAGCGAATTTCGTCGAATTCGATTCTCCACGGGTTTGATGACTTTGGCGTTTGCACTGTGCGCGGACGGCCAAATTTTGCACGGACGACTATTCCCCCAGTATCCTCAACTAACTTCACGGTACGGCAAGTTTCGTGTAGTTTTCGCCACGTTCGTAACCGCATTTCTGCAGGACAATTACGACAATACGATTTTGCAGCGAACCCCATTCCACGATTGCAAACAACTGACGTCAAAACCTTTTTACTCGGGGACTTTGGATAGATGTCACTTGTCAAATTGCCCTCAAGTTGCAGTGGATGTGTGTTCATTGGTTCTTGAGAATGAATGTGTTCATTTCGTGTACTCTAAAACATTTCCTAGTGTTAGGTAATTACAGTGCCGCAAAAGAATTTCTCCAAAAAAAGGCTTAACCAAGTCAAACGAGTACGCTTGTTCAATCTGGGATAAGAGACCATGATCTGATCCTTGATATGAAAGAGCCAACAACAGCTCTAGAAGGTTAAAGGGGGATCACCCTCGCAGAGGCAATGGAGTAGATAGATTGTGATGTTTTATTTTCATTATTTCACATGAAGATAATTTATTTTAATTTATTTAAAACTTAAAATCAGCATTTTCACTTAAAGCTAAAATTAAAAAGTAAGGGTGGAAGCGGTTAAAGAAAATTAGGTCGTGAGGCATAGGTGGGAAGGAGAATGTTCTTGAGGGACAGTTTTGTGAGGTGGTAGTCGATAAGAAACATTTTAGACATTCGGCTCAAGGTATCCGTAATTCGTTCTATGAATATTGAGCCGGAAAAGTTGGAGTAAAGCAGGACAATCCAACCAACTAAAATTTGATCAATAAACAAAATATCGGCAAATTTTGGGCGTATAAATGGGATTTGTAAATTTATAAGTTTCAGCCGATCTGTGTATGGTTTGGTTATCATCCCACGGAAGTCCGCATAAAGCAAATCGTAAAAACCTGCATTGAACCGCTTCTATCCGGAGAATGTGGGTGCTGTGGTAGGGTTGCAAATTCAAGAAGAGGATTAACAAAGGTTACGTAGTTTGCATACCCCGAACCGTAACAGAACTCTTCCATAATTTCTATTCCAGAGTAGTTTTACTGGTTTTCTCTTTTCTCGTGATATAACAAAAATATGCTCTAAAATTTATAAAATAATTTCCCACTGCCAAACAGCTGAGTTAACAAAATAAAGTTAATTTTTATCATCTTATCATTGTGAGAACGGAAATTGAGTTCCTTATCACAGATAACGCATAAATCATAAATCACATAGTGAATGATTTACTAGGGGTCATAGCAACCAAGTGAAGTAGGAGGGCGCTTTCGGATAGAAGTTATACCCTGACTCTTGTTAACGTTGAGGTCAGGGAAGTTCTAGAGACAACCTGCAGTGGTAGACAGCCTGAGGAAGATGATATACGAGTATGTCTAAAGATTTTCATATCATATTCCATATGAATTTTCAATGATGCAATCACCATCGTTAATAGTCAGAATAAATAATAAGGGACCAAGGAGGCTACCTTGAGAGACAACAGAGGGGATTTTAATTGGGTCAGAAACCATGGACCTAAATAGAACATAGTAAAGTCGTTCATTTAAATAGGATTGAACCCATGCTAAAAAGTTTATTTGGAAACCAAGAGCCTTTAATTTTAGAAGCATTATATCATGAGAAATTCTACCAAAGGATTTACTGAAATCGGTAGCAATCACATCAACTTCATTCCCAGATGCTTGATACGAATTTACAATGGAAAAGCATTATGTCATAGAAAATGCTCTCAAAAAGCTTACGTATGCAGGACAGTTTAGCAATTGGTCGATAGTTGGAAATATCGTCTTTTCGACCTTTTTTATGTAGAGGAATAATAAAAGACCTTTTCCACGTTGAGGGAAATAATCCCTACGGTCATCAGGTCCAGCAGAACCATCTTTGTGGTGTATTATTTGTTCTTTAGCTTGCTCTAAGCGGCGGGATTTGTTGCAGTAAAGAAGGCCTGGTCAGTCTGGGCTCATAGAAGTTTAGGCACTGCCAATGTTTATTGATGCTAACTGCTGCCTCACTTTTGATGACGTTTCGAGAATACGCTCTTCCAATTCACTTAAAGTTGCTATTTCGATTGAATAAACAAGTTCCAACGTTTACCGTACTCTTCATTTACCCAATTCTTAACCTCACAACCATAGTGGACTGGGGCACCATCCCGTTAGAAATAGCTAGTTGAAACAATGGAATGCCCTCCAATAGTTTTGGTAAATTATTTCGCAAGAACTCCAGATAGTTTGTAGATTCCAGGCTAGGTGGTAGTTTGAAGGGGCCGATTAACTTGTTTCCAATTGACGCTGAATTTGTGTTGAAATGATTTACCATATGTCTCCTTGTATGTATATTGTCCGCAGGCCATGTATGAAGATTATGAAAATTTGTAATCCCATCTTTTGTAAATTGAGATTCCTCCGTCCAAAGAATTCGACTAATAAACTCGTTGTCATCCAAGCTCCGCTCCAGCAACCAGTTAGAAAACTCAAATCGCTTTTCCAAATCAATGGGAAGCAGTTCTTGTACAGGTGGTGGATTCAACAAATTTTATGTCTGTAAACATTGAATTGCAAAGCTAAGCGTCTGATGCTGATTGATGGATCAGTTGTAATAGCTTCCAGTATTCTTTCATCAGCTGAAATCCTTCTTACTTGTGGAGCTCTCACATTCGGTCGTGTATTTGAAAATTATCCCGTTTCTCGAAGCCTTTTATACGTATGTGCAAATACACCTTTACTAGGAAGTAGTCGGTTAGGATAAGGTTCATCTTTGTCGCACTTTAATTCAACTTCCATTGCACAGCCCATAAACGTAAATAATGTCTGCGTATTCTTGGTTTGTAAATGCAGGCATTTCAAATAGCGTTTCTATGCAACTGTAATTTTAGCTTAAAAAATTAAACTAACGAACTAATTTCTAATTTTTTTTCTAATCTAATCTTTTATACCATTTTTGTTTGGTAAATTTTCGAAATATACCTTCAAATCCCAAACCTAACTCTTTCTGAGAACTTTTAAGCAACAAGGTAAGGAAATGAGGGTTTTGACGGTTTTCTGCAAACTTGTTGATGGTTTCTTTTTTTATTATTGTTATGTACATAAGGCAACAAAATAGTAAAACGTATGTATATATATTTAATTACGCACATTCTGGAGAAAAGTGACCTCAAAGTCAAAAATTACATGGGTAAGAAAAATGGAACAGGCTTAGAAATTGGATATCTGAAGACTCAAAGACGATATCAAATTTATTTAAACGCAGTTAGAAAGGCTAATATCTCTTCTAAAAATACAGTCCTACACGAAGATTCTATTGTATTGAGTTGTACGAGTACTACATGAAATGTCCGATTTTACAGTAAAAATTGAAAAGCCAATATTATTTTTTCGTAAATTTTTATTCAAATAAAATAGGATCCGTTGGCATCTATGACATTCTCCCAACGTGGTACAAGGTCAAATATTCCTTTTTCGTAGAAGTGCTGACTTTTTGAGGCAATGAAATCTTCAAAGGCTTTTATGAAGAAGAGCTTCTGCCGGCAAAATGAATCCAGATTGCGGAAAAGATGGTACGGTGGATGCGGAAGAATTTAAAATCCCAACTGCAAAAGTGTTTGCTCCTTTAATTGTGAGGTATGGGGTCCAGCATTGTCGTGCAAAAGGATCGGACCGTGCCTATTGAGCAACGCAGGTTGCTTTTCAGCCAATTTGGCATGCAATATGTCGATTTCCTCTCAATATTTGATAGCGTTTATCGTTTCTCCTGGTTGAAGAAATGAAAAGTAGATTGGTCCTTTCGATGTCCACCAAATTGTCACCATAACCTTTTTTGGGTGAAAATCGGGCTTGGAGGTGTGTTTTGGTTTTTCATCTGCATCCAACCACGCACTGCCTAGATCTTTTACGACTATCATACAGTATCCACTTTTCATCATAGGTGACTATCCGGTGCAGAAACGGTTCAGTTTGGTTTCTTAATGTAAGCAATGCGCAGATTTCCAGGCGCCGTAGTTTTTGGGATTTGTTCAGTTCATGGGGTACCCACTTATCGAGTTTCCTTACCTTTCCTATGACAAAAATGTGTCGACTTATTGTCATTGGGGATACTCCCATGCTTTGTGCAATCTCCCGCACCGATTTCGTTGGGTCCGCATCCACCGTTGCTCTTACAACATCGTCGCCAACTAACGTTTCCGGCTTCCCACGTGATTCATTTTCGATTCTGAAATCTCCCGAACGGAACTTTCCAAACCAACGTCGGATAGTGCGTTCGTTTACCGCTACCTCCTCAAATGCGTCAATAATATTTTTTTATTGCCAATGATGTGTTGTGTCCCATTTTAAATTCGTAAGGGAACAAGGTTCGAATTTGAATTGCCGACGGCATGGTAAATAATTCCTAGAAAAAAAAAAACCGTACTTGTAACGAACCCTGAAATGCTCACACGGCAAGCACACGTACCACTTTATTTTATAAAAAAAAGAAGAAAATTTAACGTTCTAGCACAGATATTCACTCGAGAACTTCTAATTGGGGCGATAGGATTGGATTGGAGATCCAAGTGTTCGAAAAAGTGGCCTAGAACTAGGCCGACAGTGTGCCCTGCGTCAGAGACAACCGAGGAAACCATATGTCTGAAGTCATGTTTAAAATATGTCATGAAGAATTTTTCATAATGAAAACTCACTACAAATCTCGTATCTTTACGTTAGTTTGGTCAGCTCTGCTAAAAAAATTCTAGTCCTATTTACCGGCCATTCAGTGGTTAGTCTGCCTGAACATAAGTTGCTTAAGTATGTGCATACTTATAATACTTTGAGATATGGCAATACCGGTGTAGATACGTAAAATCTAACATCAGCATCATAAAGTTTGACGTTTTTATTGGTACACGTGCTCAGAACGTTTTGCCACACGAGTGCTACGAGTATATGCGTCTTTTACAGAGACTTGAAAACTTTATCTCAGCCAAAAAATGAAAATGGATTTTTTATGATTTTCGACGTGGATTAATTCATCAACAGAGTACCGATCAACTCGCTCCGATTTTTGGTGATGAACCACCATCTCGCGCGTCCGTGTTCCTCTGGTTTTTCGAATTTTGAATGGTGGTTCTCGTTCGGTCCAGGACGAATTTTGTTAAGGTTGTTCAAAATCGGTTGTTGTGCTAGAAAAGATAGATGCTGTGCTAGAACTGATATTGCAAGATCGTCATGCAACTTATCGTGAAATTGGGGCATGCTTGGGCATTAGTTCCACTCGCATACTTTTAATATTGCATGAACATTTGGCCGTCAAAAAGATCTAAATCCACATCTATAAGATCGTGGCAGGCGAGGGATCATGGATCTATCCACATGAGTCCGAAACTATACAGCAGTCGGCTCTATATGTCTTTCAAGATGATCCAATTTCAACAAGTTTTTTTAGTTTTAAATGATCGCGCACGAAGTACTTCGAGGCAAATGGTCGCCTGTTTCTTCGGTAAAACCGCACATGTCGTCACCGTTCCATTAGAGCAACATACATAGAACGGTCAATTCGGAATGGTACTAGGTGGGGTGAAAAGTAACCTCCTTGGCCGCCAGAATGCGCTGCATTGGTGATTATGGTGCCTTGAAGTCCTTTCATATTTAGGCAGACATGCCAAATTTCAGTGCGATACTGTCTTTAGTTTTGTTTAGACAGCTGATTGTTTTTGACGTATGTGGCATCATGTTGAGTATGGACAAAAAAGATTTTCGTTCTCTCATAAGACATTATTTTTTGAGAGGCAAAACGGCGAAAGAAATAAAATAAAAGTTGGATAAATATTATGGGGCTAATGCTCCGTCAGATTACACCGTCAAATATTGGTTTTGAGAGTTTCATGGTGGCCGCAACTCCACTACCGATCAAGTCCAAAGCGGCAGGCCCTCCGATGCGGTTACAGAGGACAATGTCAAAAAAAATACATGAAATGGTGCTGGCTGACCGGAAAGTGAAGGTGCGCGAGCTAGCAGATACCACAAAGATTAGTACTGAGCGCACACGCCATATTTTGGACAATATTCTGCATATGAAAAAGTTATCCTGCCGCTGGGTGCCGCGCATGCTCACTCCTGACCAAAAACACGAACGCGAGAGCACTTCGAAAGAGTGTTTGAACTTGCTGATGCGGAATCGGGCGGACATTTGGCGTCGATTGGTAACTGTTGATGAAACTTGGATCCACTATTACACACCAGAGAACAGAATGAGTGCCCAGCAATGGACTGAAGCCGTATTCCCCCGGACTATTATCTCTTCCCAAACCTCAAAAAATGGCTCATCAATAAAAAATTCAGCTCACGCGAGTAAATCATCGACGCCACGAAGGAGTATTTTGCAGACCTTCCGGAAAATTACTTTTCGGACGGGATCAAGAAGTTGGAAAATCGCTGGAACAAGTGCATCAAGCTAAAAGGGGACTATAGTGAATACTCGTAAAATAAAAATAAAAACATTTAAAACATTTTTTTTTTCATTCCCAAGGAGGTTACTTTTCACCCCACCTAGTGTACCACCATTTACTTGCCAAAAGCCTTTGGAGAAATAAGGAAAAACAGTCGTCAAACACGGATCATTCTCCACCTCGACGAGGTGCACTCTCATAGGTCGGCTTAAACAAGTGACTTTTTAAGCATTGAAAACATCGAATTAATGGGTCATCTGCTGTACAGTCCTGAATACGTCAAAAATAAATTGCGAGGTGAGCAGTTTTCGACGCTTGAAGAAGTTTTGGAGTTATCTCGTTCGAAGTGCCTCATTCATGGAGAGTAAATATTTTGAAAAACAATAAAAAATATATGTTTCATCGAATATTGGTTTTTATTAGTTTTTGTTAAAACTTATGTAGCAACCTACATAAAATATCGTACATATCCTGCGGCCTTAATTTAACTGCACCGCCAATCTTATGATTTTGAGTATGTATGTCGAAATTGTGTCCTGGGCTAGGTATTCATTGTTGTTTTCGCCATTTCTGTCCCAATTTTCAATACCAAACCCATGGCGCTTAAATGCTGAATTTTTACTTGTTTGCAGATAATTTGTTTCCCCTTCAACTTTTCACTCTTTAACTTAACAGAAGTATTAACCTAATTTTATTTTCTCTTTTTTTTGCTGGTAAGTAACCTTATTTTGGAACTCATTTACGAGTACTTCGAAGGTAATCCTTTAAAATCACATTAATAACCACAGGGTTTTAGTCGGTAGCAAAGCACTTATAAAAGCCTCCCCTCCCCAGCATTTCAATTCCCATCACGCGACCCAAATATTATCCTACACAAGCATTCGGTTAATTCCCCGACTCTCCAGCTTTACGAAATTTGTTATAATTAAACCCAAGGTGTTTGAAACTTCGAAACCCCTGGAAAATCCTCAAAGCGTGCCCTTTTCAATTGTTCCCAACCCCCAAAAAACAAAAACAAAAAACACCAAACATAATGCCCACCCCACGTATGTGACAGCGCATTGTAATATTCCCATTACAAAACCCCTAATGGATTTACAAATTAGTACAAAGTATCTGTCGCCATGGAATTAAAAATGAGAGGCAGCCAAAAAAAAAAAAACAACAAACAAACAAAGAACAGCGTCAAACGCATCCGAATCCCATAAGACCACATCCACTTAATTGCTACTCAACCAATGGATGCAGGAACACGTTCTGACGGCTATAAATCTACTCATCTCAGTAAAGCCCAGCCGACTCATAACACAGGAAGGATAACTCTACATAAGCCCTCTATTCTCCAGCTCGCAGCGCCCTTCTCCCATCAGAACGACGAGCTTCCTGATTTTCAAAAAAAAAAAATGTTTTTTGTTTTGTTTTTAGTTCCTCCTTATCTCGTTCTCTTTGGTTTTTCGTCTCGATGTTGTCTTTTTTTTCAGATTTTTTTCCCCAAATTCCCCCATAAATTTTCATCTACCCTAAGGTGGGCTTTCCAGAACGGGCCCAGGCACATGTGTGATTGTCGATGATCCCAGTCCCGGTACTACGACACATTACCATATGTCTCACCACAGAGAGGGACTAGCTGGCTGGCAGCACAGGAAATCAATGGGCTGACACATGGTCACCGATTTTCCCCCCGTTCCACCTCTTATTCTGTTTTATTTGTGTGCCGTTTTTGGTGTTTTTTGTAATGCCGCAATTAGTTTGTGAGATGGTCTCATATAGAAATAGAAGGTAGAAAGGAAGGCAATGACTAAGATAGCGATTCGATAATGAACACTTAAAAGCTTCCTTGGGTAATGGTATTGGAAGAAGGGCATAAAGAAACAGTTTCCAGGAAGTAGAGCACTTTAAAAGATTTGTATCAGATGAGTGATGAGTTGGTATGTTGGTCCATTTTCGATCTATGTATTTCAAAAAGATTTCAAAATGCTTTCCTGCAACCTGGAAAAAAAAGTACAAAATGGAGTATTGAGAGTTAATGATAACCTCCATCATCAGTTCCCTCGGCTTTGAAGATTCACGTTTAATTATTTCTATTCGTGGAGTTAACCATACAAATTACGCCACTAATTACATAGTAATTACCGACGAAAGTAGGGCTGACCAACGTATGGAACCTTGTGGGACCCCATTTTATATTAACACTCATTCTCAAGCAAATAACCACTACACCAGAAGATGCTGTTTGAATATTGTTTGGGCTTGATGTTCGAGAACTAAAGAATTTTGCATGTGCTGGTGGGAATTTCTCCCCTGTCAAAATGGCTCCAAATAACTGTGCACCAAATGCGACAAAAAGTCTACATTGCATTTTTCTTGACTATCATCCGAGCTTTTTTCGTGGATTACTAGTAGGCATCGAATGAGGAGAAGTCTTCAAATGCCTCGATGAAGAGTAACTGCCTTAGTCTTCGACGAATTTCCACTAGGATGTCATTCGTGGAGTTGAGGTTTCCTTCGAAGTTGCTACATACCATATTCTTAACAGTGACCCTGTGCCCTATTCGGACAGATGGCTCTTTGCTTGTTAACAACGTGAACTGGGTTTTTGTCCTCATTTACTTCAAAGCCAACTCGTTTTGTTTCCAACTTGTTCGAAGGAAATGTTTCCAAATTGCACATTGCACTGGGCATTTTTCTGCGTCGGCCGTAGCCTTGTGGAGCTCAAGACGGTCGTTGCTATCATACCATATGTGGCTTTGAAATCGACGAAGAGATGATGAGTTTCGACTTGAAATTCGTCAATTTCTTACTTCGATATTTCTTACAAGACATATGGTTTCTTTTTTTTGACTCTCTCTACCTGATGCCCATATAGAGCCTGTTGGAAGTACTGCTTAGTACATCCACTAATCCCTGCGCTTTGGTGGCTGGATTTTCTTCACTGTTGCAAATAGCCTTCATTCCGAGCTTGAAATAATCTGTCAGTCGTACCAATGGCTCTTTTGCAGTGGTAGCTGCTAGTCTACAGTGGTTTCTGTACTGGATTCAAGGTTTTCAACAGCACTAGGCGTATAAAGTGTACGTACGTTCCAGGTGCACACTCTCAATTCATAGTCCGCTGGCATTCCGGGTCATGATATTAAATGAGGGAAGATTTTGTTATCCGAGGCTTGGTTTTCATCTCTTTACCCTGATGGTTCCATTGTAGAGACCCTGGAACGAGAAGAAAGTTACACTAATTGTAGTAACCCATTTTTGGGATGTCAGCGCTGCCGTTTACCTATTCGCCATCGTACCTTATTCCTGGGAATCCTTACCGGCCTGAATTTCGAATCTCTCGAAGTGTCTATTCTCTGTTCTTCTTCTTCTGTTTGGAGCTGTCGCCATCTAGGGGATTTCTTCAACAATCGCGGCTCTCACATGGAGGTAAGATAAACACAATTGATTCGCAGTAACAGTTACGACACTGGACATACGAGTATGTTTGCCCCAGTCTGTGTAGACCCTATTCCTACAGAATCCAGCCATCACGGCTGTATGTTATGGTGGCTTTTTCGTTAAGTCATACAATACGAATGCTGCTTCCAAGGGGAGCTATGATATCGGCTGGGCCTACGATTAGAAAGAGGCCGCTTTTTGAACTTCAAATTTCTTTTCTTGACAAGTTGACAATGGATGGAGAATTCATCTAAGCTCATTGCCTACGGGACAAGATAAAATCAACTATTAGGAAATGAACGAGATCGAATTGCATAAGTAAATTGAACATGTGTACTACACCTGGAATGAATTTTAGCCCGATATCCTTGTTATGTCCTTATTGGAAAACCCGATAGATTCCGTTGCAATTTTCCAATAAAACCATTTCCATTGATGATGTTCTTGACTCCTGCTCGTGTTATGATAGAACTTATCATTGGATATTCAGTTCAGCTAAAAATCTCAGATCTTTTGCTTCGATATCGGTTTAGAAGAACTTATTGCCTGCGAGTGGCTCGGTTGGCCACGCCACATAAAATTGCACTCGTAGAGCAGAACCGATTCAACGTTCAATCAAAATATTTACAACTTTTTCACTGTCAGGAACGAACTTATGGAGGCAACTAGTTCCATTGTATAATACTAAATGTTTGTTCCTTGTTACGAGTATGTAAATGCCTAGTCTCTTACAGAAGACGTAGTAATCGCTCCACGATAACAAACGTTTACCACATCTAATCAAATCCCTACAGTGTGATGCGAGCGTGAGCCGTAGATGCATGCGTCACCTCACAGATTTTGCAATTGGAGGTAGGTAGGTGACGAAGAATTAGTGGTCCATTTGACCAGCAGTAGGCTCGTTGCATCCATAAGACGGCTGTCGTACTCCCGGAAAATTATGAAGGGATACTACCAGATTTTTCGGAAAATGCAGGACCGACATACATCATTCCTCATTCCTGCAGCTGAATGTTATCGTAGTACGAGACGAGACGAACTCGTGTATCTCGGCAGCTAAGGAGTATGATAATTTCTTGCAACATGTCGGCCAAAAAGTTTCATCAATTGCGAAAGTGTCAATTTGAAACTAACGTTCATTTATTCGATCAAGAGTCTCATCCCCGATGCTTCTAACGACCTTGCTTAATGGAAGTTTGATGAGGAGAAACGCCTGTGAATTATGCAAGCCCACTCCTTTTTCATGATTTCATAAGCTCTCTCATTGCCTATCCCACCCATGTGCCCTGTATCCAGCAGTGGATCACCGTATTGTTATCGGATTTTCATTCCAGCACTTCCTGTAGATTCCTACAGCGAAGTCCTAAGTCTTAACACCTGCCTGATTGTCCGAATTAACAGCAATTCACCTCGTTTCGACATCTTCTTTACTTTGATGAAGTCAGGTAATTTGGATTGAAGGAAGGCGTATAGTGTCAACAATTGGCTGTTTCCTGTCAGATAAGATCCAGGTGGTTTAATGGCAGGTCTTACCCTTAAATTATGTGTAGAAGTCGCCATCTTCTATTTAAGAACCATATTCTCGTGTTCGCCAGCCAGCTCGATGTCTCGCGATGTCTCGTTGACATGATTGTGGTGCATGGGGCCAAGCTATTCTGTATCAGATTCAAAGATTTTGCTGACCCAGACCGGTAAGCAATAATTTTTCAGACTGCACGTTGATAGATAACAACCCTTCCAGATGGCCCCACACATGGAATCCATAAGTTCGTTTACAGGATCAAGTATTGAATTTCTTCAATTTGTACGCCATTTCAATAGCGTTAGTCTGTTGAGTATTTGAAAGCGTTTAAGGTCCAGATATTGGCTGGTGCTAATCGCAATTGGTCAATTTCTCAATTAATCGACACAACAAGCTGCTAGCTTACTGACTATCCCCTTACTACTCGTATCTCCTGTGCCGCATTCATTTGACTGAATTGTATCTTCGTTTCTACAATGACCGCATATGGCCGTTAATTTGAAAATCAAATCAGCTCTCGCCCCACTAAGTAGTCATTTGCTAGTTACATAAATCCTCAACCAAGAAAACACAATCGAATTCCTCAAACACGCACTTCATTTTCCATTTTCTATGTCCTACACCCATGATTAACCCTCTGCAGTTAGTGTCCTACCCATTTATAGTCTCTGGTTAAATTTGACAAATTCAAATGTTAGCACTGATAGTTTACATCCACCGAATAGAGGCCATTTAGCAAATGCCACCCTGAAAGCATTTACAGGCAATAACCTCAAAAAGGGGACTTTTCCTGGTGCCTTTTTCATTTTATGTTTCCGCGAACTTCATACCACCATGCAACACTTTGGCAACATAATATGTATTGTAGATAACCTCCACTCCACTTCACAACGGGAAGCGGCAATATTTAGCGCCCAAAAATAAGCTGTGTGTTTGCGTATCGGCGATGTCCTTGCAAAAATAGAAAATAGAAAGTATTTGTGCGCGCCCAAGTTAAAACTGTTGGCTCAGCAAACGTGTCCTTGCCTTTCAAATAAATTTTGAAATTTTTTCAGTACACCCTTCTACCCTTCGTTATTTTACCCATTTCACCTGTATCTATTCTTATTTGTCGTTTTTTTTTTCGTTCTTGCCTCACCTATTGTGTGCTGTGCGCGAAATATCGTGTGAACCTTTCTGTAAGGATGGTTGGAATATTCTGTGGGTTAAGAGGGTGCAGGAAGGGCATCACAACCACTACCATGGTGAATAAATCTGGATGATTTTATAGCGGTTTCGTGCGAAATAGAAATACTGTGTAGCCTTACATGAAACTGTGTTGAACAACTGAAACGACCGACGACCAGAATAACGATCTCATTTCGGAAATCGTGCGAAAGCGATTTTTATTTATTGTCTTGGCAAAAGGTCCTTTGGTTTTGTTTGGTTCGGTTTGGTTAGGTTTTGCTTTTAGTGCGCCTTAGTAGGTATTAAATTAAAGGAAATGAATTTGAGTGCTTACAATCGTATTTGTAGCCGATTACTAGTTTGGGATTAAAGTTTTAATTAAACTGGTTTGTAGTTTTTGGGGTTTTCGACTAGTTAGGATGGATTTGAGCGGAGTAGTGACCTAGTTTTGGGTGACTTAATCTGTACGCGTTACACAAGTAATTGTTTCGTTTTTTGTGGACACACTATCTAGCAGGGGTTTAATTTTAACTGTCACAAAAGTTGTAGAAGGACAAATGGGGAGATTATAGAGTTTCAAAAATGGAGCACCCGTAGTGAGTTTCATGAATTAAAGCAGTTCTACGATTTTATAAGTTTATTGAACACATTTTATCGGAAAATCTTGGGTGGTCAGTGAATGGCCTTATGGAGAGGTTTTTGTTTTGTTTTTCGGTCGGAACAGAGCACCCCAACAAATAACTAGTCCATTGGCTGAAGTTTAATGATAATTGCGAATGTTTTGATGTCAAGTTAAGGGCATACGTTTTGGTCATAGTGTGAGGTATTTAATCGGAGTTTATTCAGCCCTTATTTCAGGCTGGATTTGCATTAAATTGGACTACTCTCTCTTTCCTTCAAAAATGGTGATGATATTTATTGCGTTAAACGCCGAGACCAACTGTGATACAGGGCTACGGTATTCTATATGAAGGCAATATTTGCTTCTTATTTGACAGAGAGATCACGGGTATCAACTCTAGCCCAACTAATGTGTTGAATGATTGCCCATAACAGTTTCATCCTCTTTTCTTCCTCGATTGATATGCGTGAGCTTTGTCATACCTAGGTAGATAGATCTAGGTAGGAGGTGCAAGGAATAAGGCCAGAGACCCAAAAATTAGAGAAATTGCCATAGGTGTTAGATGCGGATTCGTCATGAGAAATCGACTAATGTTAAAAGTTGTTGGCTTCACGCTGATGGGCAATTCTCTAGCTGTAATCCTAATATGCAGAATTGTACATACCGCTGGGACTGCAGTCACTTTTTACTTGGATAGATCTTTTACCTCTTGGATAGATCCTGCGAACTCTGTCCGTAGGATAGTGCCAAAATCTCACACGGGCACTTAAACGTCAAATCGGCAAGGGAAATATCTTCAGTGGATCTGTTGGATAGCACAAATTTCACGAAATAATAATGGACAATAGCTTTAATTGAGTTTGCAAGTAGCTATGTTTGTAACATTGTGATAAGAAGCACTAGGTTCCTGAAATTACAGATCTACATAGCAACTTGGCCACTTCCAAATCGGTGCAAGGCCCTTATCTAACATAAACTGCCGAACAACTTCCAGTCAACAAAGAAATTGTCCCGATCTCAATGTGAAAGTTGAAGAACAAAAAGACCTGCTAGCGTAGCAAATTTTAAGTCTCACCAAATCATCCCATATTCGCCGATTTTAAAACCGCACATGGTAGCAATCATCGTCTTGGAAAACACGCAATGTGCAATGCAGTGGACAGTTTAGGAACGACTCCTCCAGACTATTCCAAACGCCTACCGGACTTCGACAAGAAAATACGCTCTCCTATGATTTCTTCAACCTCTGGCCAGAATACGGAGATGAACTTTATGCTCTACAAACACTGACTCTGCCAGTTCGACTATGTGTAAGGTTCCGAGTACTGGACATTAAGCAGTAAAGCAGATCATAAACTGTAACACTTTTGGTACAAAAACTTGTCATCGAATATTTGAATCCGAGACATTCGAGGAGGGCGAATGGAGGATCTCTATGTTACCGACATGTTACTGAAAACCCAAAACTATGTTAGCCTGACTACATCAGGGAACTGGAAATCTAAATGATGGGTCTTGTCGAACTTAAAGCCAAATATATAGGGATACATACTTTCTTACTTAGATTATCAGGTCCCAGAGAGGTCATGCGTGTGTTACGGTTGAAGATTTGAATGGGCGGAATGCAACTGTCGACTTCAATGGAGTGAGACAGGCCTGTTCAGTCTTGTGATTCAATTTCCTTTTTTTTATACTCCGCCGACGCAGACAGAGCCGTTTCAGAAAGTCCATGGCTTTTCACGGACTGGGACGATCAGTGTTTTATAGAGTGCTATTTAAGTGGTCTGAGAAAGAACTTTAGTTCTGAAGCCAATAAACAGCGTTTAGTAAGAGTTATTCTTTGAACGATCTCTTAGGTGGCCTTGTTTTTTTTAATATACTAACTGCATAGACAAAGACCTGGACTACTTTGAAGCTGTACCTTGTCTTCTGTGACGTTTTTTCTGAGTCGTCGATGCTGTACGTTCTTTTTCAATGACAGCATTTACTCCGTTTCTGCCTCGTTTGCTGTCAGGTCCGTTTTCGCTGCTTTTGGTTTAATTTGATATGTATTTGCAAATGGCTCAGAAACAGATCGCTGTGTTCTGCCAATAATGTCATCCGTAAGATGATCCGAAAGATTGTGGAATCGCATGATAGTTGATCGCCTTGCTTTTCTGATATAAAAGGTCTGCTTAAAATTAAACAGACCGTCATGGAACTTTGAGCTTTTGTCATGGTCATCCTGCAGACTCCCACAAGTTCGGCAGGTATGTCAAAACTATAAAGACGATAACATTGTACGGCAGAAAAGATCTTATAGACGATGCACATAGGGGTACTTGCCTTAAAAAACCGCTCAAAAATATTGTTTTGTCCTAATGAAGTGATACTTGCCTGAAACAACTTTAGAAGTGTTATTAATTTAGTCGGGGCTAACGCCCCCATTAATTTCGCTTAATGCAAGCTTAAACTAACTTGAAAACTAGGACTTAAAAACTAACAAGAGTTAAGGGTTAGGAAGTAAGGGAATGGTGGAGAAGATCAAATTTAAGACGCAAAATGCTCAGGTTAAACTCAAAAAGGGGGAGGTTTGAGTTGAGAATTGGTTCGTTAGAGCCATAAGAGGTGCGGTGGGTTGGGATATAGAAGAGACGAGGACAGCGTAAATTACGAGGGTTACTGTTGAAGGAAATAGAATTGTAAAGGGAAGCGCAGTCCACAGAACCGGAGAGCAGTCGATGAATGAAGAGAATGTCAGTTACGTCTCTGCGCCTTTCAAGGGTATTCAGGTTAAGAAGTTTGAGGCGGTCGCGATAGGGAGGTAAGATAAATGGGTCACTCCAGGGTGGTCCACAAAGAGCAAATCGAAGAAAACGACGAAGAAAACGGAATGTTTTGTAAATGGATACGAAACAGTGTTCAATAATCTTCTCAAGATCGTTTATAGTTAAAATGAAAAAGAGGGGATCTAGATGGCTGCCATGTGGGACACCAGAAGTGGCTAAAAACCGGGTTGAGAAGGCTGACCTAAAGCGAACACTATAGTAACGGTTCTCCAGATAAGAAGATATCCATTTTAACAATATGGGGTCAAAATCGAGGGAAGACAATTTGAAAAGGATCAGTTGATGTGAGATATTTTATCGAAGGTTTTAGCGAAATCTGTAGCAATAACGTCAATTTCTTTGCCATTTTCTAGGGCTGAAAGCGCAAAGGATACGAATTCAACTAAGTTTGTAATAGTTGATCTACCTTTTAGAAATACGTGCTGACTGCATGATATATGTAAGTGACTTGCACTGAAAGCTTAGAACTTCATATAAAAAACTTTCAAACATTCTGAAGAAGTCGGCTGGGATGGAGAGTTATGGAAAAATAATAGTAGGAGAGGGGGGTGAAAATTGTCGACAGCTGATAACATAAAGGGGCACAACGTTACTGTTGAGTTAATAGGATCACTATTGAAAATAAGTTCTAGTTGCCTACCGATAGAATTAGGGACGCCACTTACTTGGCACAGGCTTGAGTCAGTTATGCTATCAATGAAAAGACATTCCTTGGATGAACTCTGGCGTTTGACGCGGTAAAAAATAAGTGATCATCCGATGGAATTTACATTAGCAGGGGCAGATTAAAGTCACCAAGGATAAGGATATAGTCGATGAAATCACTTAGGTCATTTAGTTGGTCAATTGCTTTAATAGCAATGATGTAGGATTCAGTAAGTTGAGCTGAGAGAATGTAGCAACACAGAACGTACAGGGACCTGTTGGGAAGTGTTATTTTAATTGAAACAAAGTCAAGTTTAACAGAAGGAGAGATAGAAATGAGAGAAGAGTTGAGGTTATTGTGAATGGCAAGTAGGACACCTCTACATGGAGAATAAACTTTAGGGATGGCAGAATCATTAAGCATAGGGAGAGAGTGATCGTCATCTCGGAAAACATTATAAGAAGATGGAAATAGCTCCTGGCTCTTTATGTTGGGGATCAGATTTGCTTCTGTAAGAGCATAAACGTCGAAAGAGAGACCGTGTGATTTAGACAAGACAGCACGAGTTTTAGAGCGCAAGCCTCTTACGTTTTGGTAGTAAAATGTAAGAGGCAATTTGTTAGGTGGAGGTGTAGGGAAGTGTAGATGAGATGCAGGCAAAGAAGGCAAGTTAGGAACGAAAAAATTTGTCGTGGTCAGCTCGGCTGCGCTGAAGGTGAGAAATTCTTTTAGAGTGTACATAGCTTTTGAGGTTGTAAAGGTTTCTGAGACTAGTTATATCGGTAGGAAGACCTTCCTGTTGGATGGAGACCATGACACTTGTTTTGGTTTTTCCCTCAAAGCAAACAGAGTCAAATTTGTCGTAAAGATGTGCGAGAAAGAGACGTATATACGGGAGGGGAAAAATAGGGAAATATTTTGGTTTGAAGGCTCCAGTTGGTGTCAGGTTTAGGATTTGGATGGGGAATGGGGAATGGATCTGGGCGACTTATAATAATCTTTTGATGAGACGTTGCTTCGTTTTTGTTCTACGTTTTTGTTGGTTGGTTGATCCGTCCATTTGGAGACCCGCATCTTTCCTAGCTTGAGGTTGGTGTTGGATGGGTTAACAAATAACCATTCGTATTTAGCCGTTAAATTAATTTTGAAATTCCGTCTGTTTTAGTGGTGAGATGTTGGGAATATTGTGCATTGGCTGATAGTGATGACCTCTTTTGGAAAAATTCGGAAATCCAAGCAACTTCTGCATAATTTGGAGCACCTTTGATGAGCAGGGTGGTGAACATCTGAATCGTTGACCGGAGTCGGTCTAGCCTGCCTTGTCACTCTGAAGGTGTCCACGTCGTGTTAAATTGTGTAACAAATTTCCCTGGGGTGGCGATAGAGGGGTTGGCGTTGGAGCAATTATATCACCATACGATTTTTGGATCAAAGGGCTGGTGCGAGGTGGTGGTGAAGGTTGAGTTGTCGGCACTGGAACTGGCAATGATTCGGCTTCAGTTTGTAACCATTCAACCAAAATTGAAGTATTGTAACTTTTGTGCGGTGGGGGATGGGTTGTAAGACCTTCAATTTTGTGGCATACTGTTCCAATGAGATTTTCTAAATCATTCAACACTGTTCTATTCGTGGTGAGTTCATCATTCAGTTCACTGATTTTATCGAATATGATATCAAGCATGGACCCGTAATGATTTGAGAGTTGGTGATTGTTTGTTGCAGGTTCGAGATGCAGCTTGGATGTGGATGATTGGAGATGAATATCGATGTCTTCCCGGAGAGAGTTGATGGAATTACATGTTTTCTTGTTTGAATCCATCATTGCGGATCCGATTGATATACTCGTAAATTCACTTAAGACGGTATCAATGCCAAAAATTAGTATGGAATGAAATATGTGGCACTTTAAGTTATTCAGTGGACTCTGCCCAGGATTCTTCGTCATCAATACATTCCTCATCTGTTTTTTTCATTTCCACTTTCATTGTATACTCTCTCGTCACAATTTTGTAAAGATAATGAATTCGGCATCCCGGAAATCAGCATTTCTAGAGCTTTTTTTGTAAATTGTTTAGTTTTTTTTTTTAACAGGTAAGGGTCTTAAATTTGTTATTAGAGGATCCGGGCTTAAAAGTAACCTGCAGATAGTATGAAAAACAGAATAATTTAATATTTTCGACCACTAATAATGTTTTTTAAACCTGTTACGAACATCCATGTTGCACTCCGTCCTAGAAAACTGAAATGCTTGTTCCGTGCTTCTGCTGCTTTTTCGGATAGCTCGGTATTATCGGTATTAGAGCATTTCGAATAACTTTTCATGTTATCCATGCAGAAGAATTGTGTGCATCGTTGGAGTCATGTGATGTAACGGATAGAGCTCAACATACAACTTAAGCGTATCATAAGCAAATCCTTCAAATTTTGGGACATCGATCTCAACACCATCGACATCAACACCAGTTATATCAGCAACTACTTCGGGATTGTTGAAAAACCTGCGGCTTGTGCAATACTTTAGTGTTTCCGAAACCAGGTTTTGGTACATCAACAATGAGTCCTAGCTTTGTTTTAAACTTTTCTTGGAGCTCAGTTTTTTTTTCTTTTAGAATAATTTTTTCTGAAAGCGTTGTTAGCTGCCATTTTTTTAACGGAATCTTGTAAGCAAGATGAAGAATGCTTTCAAAAATCCGTATCCTGGCATGCTACACTGACAAACCAAATTTGATCGCATTTCTATCAAATTCGTTTGTTCTGGAAAGATCATTAAAATCTTTTGAAGTTGCTCCACAAATACAACATTTCATTGTAGATTTAGTGTTAGTTGGTGCTTTGCAAACTTAACCATCGACCATTGTAAAAATTAACGTGTGTTTTACTTCCAATATTCTCTATCGCCTTCTATGAAAATGTTACTCAATGTATTTATCTTGGATTCAATATAGGCAAAATTGGCACTTTGCTTAATATCAAGACAATAGCATGGCGAGCCAATGATTTTGCCAAATAATTTTATTGGTTGAATTGCAAAACAAACGTAAGGGCACAAATGAGCATTGGAAGATGTTTGCATCTGAATCAGAGATGTTTTCAAAATTTTGCTTGAATAAGTTCTAAGGAATTGCACTCGTTTTCATTTAAAGTTTGTAGTACGTCATCTAAATAAGCGTTCAGCTGTATGGTTTAATAAGTCCTGTAAGTTTATTTCAGCGCAAAGTTTCTGTTATAGTGAGCTACCATATCATAGGTAGCATTGTGTTTTTGCTTTTTGAAGAATACTGTAGCAAGGAAAAAGTTGTTTGTCACTAGTTCACACTATCTCATACTGCTTCAACAATAATAGAAAGAGCTTGTACTCTTAGATGTACTCTTAGTTATGTTGGAAATGATCGGACAATGCTTTCTTATACCTCTTTGCCCTCCCAGGAGAGTCGATGATTTCTTTTATTAATTTTGAAGCTTACGATTTTCCTGCTTCACGTAGCTTCATTTGACTAGCAAACGCAAGTTCCTCTATTTTATTACTATTACATAAGTTCTGCGTTCTTCTTCTCTTACTCTGTACACTAAGTTCTGTGAAAGCTTTCTACGGTCAACCATGTCCATTGAAAATTGGTACCTCAAAAACTCCCTGAAGCCAAACTTCATTCTTTCTTAAAAATCTAACATTTGTCCGTTGTGAACTTAATCATCTTGACTTAAATTCATGTCTTAATATAATTAAAAAGATTTTAAGTTGAAACTACCAATAAAAATAACGTTGAGCTTAGTTTAATACCGTAAACGTCCAATTTTAAGCTTACAATTTTTAAGTTTTTCCTCCGTCCAAGACGCTTTATTAAGCAAATAACTCTGAAGATGATCCAATTTAGCTTCAAAATCATTCTCTTCATACTTAATCATAACATCATATAACTGCCTTTCAGTTAAAATACAGAAGCCAGACGATCCTTCAAGCAAAATTTTCATTAAACTAGTCACACATAAGGGACGATAAAATCTAGAGTGGCAGTTATGGGCAGCAATTTCTTTTTTGCTACTGCTTCCTGACATCTTTCTCTATAAGCTGATACTAAAAAAGGTTACCAAATACGAGTAACACCGAATTATATAACAAAAGGGTCATTTCCAAAAAAAAAAAAAACAAACACACACATTTCGAATAAATCCAATATCGATTAAATTAAAGCTCCAACAATTATAGAAATTGCTTCATAATAAAGTACACACCTGCAGCTGACTCCTCCGTAGCAAAAAGGACTATACACAATATTAAAAACAATAAAAACTTAATTATTTAGCAGTGGCATTTTTCGCACAAACAGATTTGCAATGCAAGCAAGCTTACGATCGATGACTTTGAACTAATGCTGTGGCGAAGTGTGTGCATAAAAAACAGAAAAAACAACGGTTCATTGTTCAATGGGTATTCAACTACAGCTAGGAAAAAAAAATACTTCTTACCTTCTCGAAATATAGATTTCTGAGCGGTTTTTCGAGGCAAATACCCCTATGTTCGATGGTTAGGGAGACAAATGGAGACAATCCCTTCTTTTAGATCGGACATACAACACTGAGATTCCATTAGTTTGGCATGTTTTCATCCCATCATAGTGAAGAGATGGTTTGATGCATGCTTTTCATAACCCGCCGCTTTGAACAGCTTGGCAACTAGGCCGTCAGTACTGGCAGCTTTGATGGACTCATGTGTCAACGTCACTTCTGTGTCAACGGAAATGTTTCCCATCATTTTCTAAGTTGAATGGTTCGTTCTGCTTGACAGCGGAAAGTTGATCGTCATCGCCGTTGTATAGTCTGCAGAAATGGCTCCTCCATATTCTCAGCACTGACTTGGAATATACCACTAGGTTCCCTAGGTTCGTCGTTGCCTTTCATGCCTTTTTGTGTCTCTTTTGAGAAGCCAGTGCTCTTTTTGTTTTTTGATCGAAGAGCTCAGAAGACGTTTTAGTCTTCTTTTTAAGCTCCGCTCTATGTAAGTATTATATATGCTTTCGGTTTTTTGCATGCCCAAGAAGGCATTCATCTTGAAATCACGGCACAGCAGAGCACATCAGAGGCTGCATCATTAATGACTTGTTAGCAGCTTCGAAACTAGATTTCGGGACAATATGCTCGCAGCGGAGGACGTCAATCAACGGCCCTGGCGGTTTTTTTGTGTGTGCAGCCTTCCCACTTTCTGATAGTAAATATTTTCTCTTTTTAGCGTTGTTAAGAATACCCGCATTGTTGAGTCCTCAGGACGTTCAGACATTCAGAATATGATGAGGGTTGTTAAGAGGTGCTCGTTCACATGCCTAAAACTCAAGACTTCTTGCCTCAGTCTGACTCTTATGGAACACCTGTATCTAGATACAAGTACTGCTTGTTATATGTCACAGAATTTCATCCGACAGTTAACACTGACTTGTAACAGTCTGGAGTCTGCGTGAGTTGTTCATCGGTGTTGGACGATTACACATTATCTGTTAAGAGACAAAAGATTCCACATTCCACGTGCAGTACTGGAGGTCGTGTACTGTTTTCGAGTAGCGCCCCTTGGGCATAAATGTCCGGCTACCCGGGTGTCAGTAGCCCCGTACGAGCTTATGAGTGCCGCAGTTGATCAAATTCAAGATCTTTCGCCACCATCTTTTCAGAAACTGTGACAGCTGGTTCTCAAGCCCCTTTCACACCTGTGCTTTGAATATGTCAAATTAGCCCTGAAAGAGATTCACAAAGTCAAAAGGCTGACTCTAAACCGTAGAGATGCCCTACCTTACGAACACTAAGGAATCTTTGGAAAACTTGCCTTTTTAAGAGTCTATCTCGGTAGGATAAAATTGGCAGTATCACGGCTTTGTAGGCATCTTATTGGTATTCCAAATTAAGGGCTTTGGTTATAAAGGTTCAATCAGATCTCCCCTGAGGTGGAATGTCTGGAGTCTTGAGTAGGTGAACTTCTCAACTAATTTGAAGCTGCAACTGTCGAAAGTGCGGTATTTCACAAAACCATGAACATCTACGATATCAAGGAGTTCGAGCAAGATTTCAGTTAAAACCATAAAAATCTTCGTTTCGAGCTTGAAGCCAGCTACTATGCGCGTAGCTTTCCTATTCGAATTAAGGACTTTGTTTTTCTTTCGCGGAACCCTTGGATTCAGAGGCTGCTGTCTATTTGGAGCCGCAATTGGCTGTTTTATATCCGTTTTAATTCCATTGATCAGTCTATCATTGCTATGAGGTTACGTAAACATTTCTTCCATGAATTGACAACATAATTCCACATCCAAAGATAGCAACATTGTCCTATTAATTAAGGGGCTCGAATTAGAATTCTAATTTCTTAGAATCTCAAGAGCTATTACAAAGCCTACAGCGTAGGATGCAACAGCTCACATCAGTAAACCCCCTATTTGGGACAGGGATTACTCGAATCTCTGTATCTACGTTTCTGAAAATAATTTCGACGCTACTCCCAGGGCATATTCGTAACATGCTAATCTAAATCCTTTTTCTCTCTCTCTCCTCCTTTCTAGTCCACTTAATGCCTCCGATAAAAATACAACAAATGCTTCCTAACTGGCGCCATAAATTCATTAGTTGCACGAAATGAATCGTAACAATCCCACAGAAATCACTTCTACGAGTACATTCACACTGCGCCAATCCGATGAGGCCAGGCAAAAAGGAAATGAAAATAAATTCACAGAAAACAGAAAGCAAATAAAGGATATCAGCTTAAGAAACCCTAACTCTACACTCACATGTTAAAATTTGCGGTTGAAATCAAGAACCCATTACTATAGGCGACACGACGACTTCAAGTCAATTCCGAGTCGAAAAGTTCATCGAACAGGTGCTCCTATTTGTTTAGGTGACATCTAAGGATAACATGCAATCCTTTCTCCGATGAACGAGGGCAGTGCTATGGAAAATTACTAAAATTAAATTAAAGGGGTACAGGTGGAAAGGAAGAGTTTCTAGGGCCTTTGGACCTGGTGCAGGCAAAATTTTTAGTGTGATTGGTGGAATATGAGAATCCTTTAAATGGCACGAATATGAGACACATGTTTGTTTTCTTAAGACAGCTTGAACCAGAGGATGATGTCATAATGTTACCTTTAATTACTCAAGTCTAATCGGAGTTTCTTTGTCTTATATAAATTAAGGCAGGCATGGGTATCGTTTGTATCACAGTAACTCTGACAGATTTCACAATCTTTTGTGCAGTATTCTTCCAACACTCGAAGATCGCTTTAGAAATCCTTCATTTGGGGCAGTAATTAATAATCCAGTACATTTCCTTTATCCTCCTTTACAACCCTATTTGAGGGAGATCTCCTCGATTGTGCTTACCTTTTAAAATGTTCATAGCCTGCTCCTTCCATAGTCTGTATGGTGTAGTAATCTTACCCGAGTTGTGGGTCTTCGTGGAATGGTAATTTTTCCTTTATTCGACCGGAGAAGCTAAGTTAATTGGAGTTGCAGATTGAGCTGTGGCAGCAGCTTTGTAGGGTGTTTGAGACCTATTTGCTCCAAGCCTGGCACCGGTTCAGATCTCACCAACACTGCACATATCAGCGCTAATATAGTCCAGTTAGGCGTGATCCTCATATAGTTGAGATAAGTAATTAACATTAGGCAGCCTGCCTAGTATGCTTCCGGAGAGGCAGTTCATCAATCTTCCTTCTTTGAGCTTCCATTCAAGTTACCAAGTTAACTTCAATGTTACGAGTATATTATGCTATAGCCTCTACCAGAAACCGACACCCTGTCAATGGTCAATGCACTGGTAACATGGGTGTGCTACTCCTGAATGCCTTTGGATGCAAGTTTGGCATTTTAAAGAGACCGATTTCCCTCCGCCCAGTGATTGATTATTCTTTAGGTGAGCAGATTGTCTAAGCAATTGAGATTGCGAGGTGCCGCTCTGATTCTTCCATTCAGGCGTCCCGCCAGTTTGGATATGAAGCCATGCCAACATGAGTATTTCATCACTCAGTATTTCCATGAACTTTTGGATCATGGCCTTACTTCGTAACTGCCTTCTTAGTTGGCTGAAAAAAACTACGTTATTATCGTTGGGGCTAACAAAGCCGGTGACTACCTTAACGATCTATTCGATCCTCCAGATAACCGCAGCGGCGATTTCACAGGCAAGTTCCTCTCCATAATCTGTGAAATCCTATACTATGCCCTTAGAACTCTTGGAGATTGAGTCAAGCTCTGCGGGGTGGAAACCAATCCGCAAAAAACAGAGCCTTTTCTATTTACACATAAAAGGATAGTTCCATAATTTGACCTTCCTCGATCATAGATGGGACAACCCTCCGACTTATCCAACAGCGCTAAATACCCAGGTACCATACTAGATACTATGCTGAAAAGTAAGAAAGCAACGATCACCTTCTACGTTTGCAGCCGTATATTTTGGGGAACATGGAGACCTAACCCCAAGACTATCCTATGGATGTGCACGGCTATCGTTAGACCCATCTTAACCTAACCTAATATGATGGCAATCCACAAATAAAACTAGTAATCTTAGTTTAATGACAAAAGTGCAGAGGATTACGTACTCACGACTCATCTCATGAGAACGACGCCAACGGCCGAACTAGAAAACATATTTGAAAATAAACCTCTACATGCAAGCATCTGCAGCGAAGAGTGCTTTAAGATTGCATCAGCTTATTGGTGGAAACCAAACTCCTCGATCCTTTCCAATACGAACCAAATAATACCCCTTCACGACTTTGACGGGGCCAAATAATACCCTGCATTTTCCCAAGCAGAAAGGAATGGGATAAGAACCAAATGGTACCAGACTCGACAACCGTCTTCAGGGAAGGATCGAAGTTGGAAACAGGAACCCACGCCGGAATCTCTTCGGTCAATTGAACTTATGATGCTCATGACACCTGCCGGACTACAGCAGTGTCTTCCAGGCTGAGATATTGACTGTAGCAGTCTATACTATATTTATTAACAGCCAGTCCATCGAGCCGTTATGAAGCCTCTTATGCTCAAGCCTTTTTATGTTCAGCATAAGGTTACGCTATGCTGGTCCTTGGTCACAAAGGAGTGCCAGGCAATGAGCATGCACACGAGCTGACTCGAAAATGTGCTACCCTAGAGAAGGAACTGACAGATCAAACTGTCAAACCTCCACTCTGCACCTGAGAATAGAAATAAATCTAGTAAAAGGTGGAAAAACCTTCTAACCGGCAAGGCCTCAAGATATCTATGTTCGGAACGCACCAAATCCTGGACAAGTAAGGTTCTCTGGAAAAGCAGAGCTGAACTATCTGTGCTTGTTGCGTAACGACGACGACCTCGGCAGATGCTGTTGACATATGGTATGCTCACGGGATGCCACTGTCCCAGACTTAGTAATTTGATGCAAAGAATTAAAGGAATTTGTTACGTGCACTACCTCTCAAAACTATCTGCTGCTTCATTTACATCTCTTTTCAGATTCGCGGATGCAACAAGTTGGCTTAGACCCGCTCAGGGTCAAAGTGCATCACAATGCGTCTACACAGACCTAAATGTGATGATGTATAGAATTATATTGACACCAACCTGGGCAAGCCTAAGTGCTAGTTCCCTTTCTGCATGCGTTTTCATGCAATGCGTCGTAGCTCTCCACAATTCTTACTTAGTTGTAATGGTGTCACAATAAAACAACTTGCGCTGGGCTTGAAACAAATTTGGACAGGCCTACGTTTAGAATGTGCACAAACATTAAGCGAAAGTTCCGCCAGACGATGCCAAGCTATTATAAATACGAGTAAAGCGCAGTTCGTTTCGATATAAACTTTAATAAAAAAAAAAATGCTTTAATAAAATTCTGGCATTTTTCACGCACGTTTTTGTTGAACACACTGTAAAACAATGACCACCTTTCACCTTTTTCGTAATTCTGTTAAAGGTTTTACTGTCATGTCTGATCGCTGCTCCTTGTACTTAAAAAAGAAAACGGGTGGACATGGTTGCATCTGCTACGTTACACTTTTCTCATCTTCAAGCACACTCCATTACATGGGTGTCTGCAATTCGGCCCTTGAGTTTTATGCAGAATACTTGTGCCAGATCTAAAAGGGCGGTAAGCTACTGATGGTTCCAATACCTTAAACAAGATGGTCCATAAGTTCTTAGAATAATTTAGTCTGTTGATTTTGTATTCTGGCGTTGTTATGATATCTTTGAATTGCAGCTATATGCAGTAAATACTATCAGCAGTGTCCTCGTACCATTGCCAGACATTTCAGCTGTCAGCTCTTTGGACAAGGCCAATCTGCTTGCTGCTTTGTCCCCGCCTACACTTGAGTGCGTCGAATCTTCTATGGGACGTATCTACTTTCACGCTCGTGTAGTAGCAAGAGTACTTAAGGATCTTAATATACCTAAATTCGCTGGTCCAGATAGTATATCTCCGCTTATTCTGAAGAGGTGTTCTTCCTCGCTGACTAAACCGCTACGTAAGCTTTTTCATCAATCCTACTCTTTAGGGCTCTTTCCGAGCAGATAGAAGACAACATTTGTCCAGACCGTCCCTAAAAATGCGAATCTTCCTCTTTTTCTTCTAATAGGCCCATTGCACTTACAAGGTCATGGAAGCGCTGATACACCGTCAGCTCATGAAATATCTCGAAATACGAAAACTTTTCAATGACCGGCAGTATGGTTTTCGTAGCAACAGGTCCACTGGTGATTTGATGGCATGCCTCACCAAAAAGTGGAACCAAAGCGTACACCAATCTGGCGAAATCAAGATAGTTGAACTTGATATTTCTAAGGTATTTGACAGAGCTTGGCATCAAGTTCTTTTGTGGAATATGCGTGCTTTTGGGATTGGTGGCTTTCTTCTTCAATGGATTAGAAATTAACTTTCGGAACATTCAATTGAAGTTGTCTTGGATGGCTTCAAGTCTGATATTCACAAAATAAATGCTGGTGTGCCCCAGGGCTCTGTTCTGTCTCCGACACTCTTTTTAATTTACATCAACGATCTCTTGTCTGCTACTTCTAATCCAATATATTCCTTTGCTGATGACAGTACTCTCTGCTTTTCATATTCGTTCCCGGACTAACGTCCCTGCTTTGAACGGGAACGGCAGCGTATGTTAAGCTCATTAAATTCCGTTATTACTCGTAACAGCATAACCAATTGGGGAACGAACCATCAACAGAGTGAAATTTAATACTTCCAAAACTCAGTGCCATTATCCATGAATGGCACTTACATTATCGAAACCGAAAATCTTTCCATTCTCGGTATGTGTGTGACAGTGACAACTTACGTTGGAATGACCACATATTTGTTGTCGTCAAAAATGCTGCGAAATGTCTAGTTTTCCTCAATCTGGCCACAATATATAAGGCATTCATCCGCCTAAAATTGAAGTACAATGCGCAGATCTGATCAGGTGCTCCTCAAACTGCTGCATGGGATTCAAAACCGTGCGATAAAACACGCATAGGTGATACATACTAATCCCAGTCAGCCAATGACACCCTCTAACACCAACGTAGTGTCTCCTGTCTCACTTTGTTTAATCGCTATTTCCACCACCAGTGCTCAATTACAATCGCTAATAGCATTCCGTTCATTCAAACCTTCAACTGTAACACCCGTCTCGCTATGAATGCTCATCAGTACATTTTCGAACGTACTCTAAAGTATCGTGATTCGTTCCTAAGCCGAGCAACTCGCTTGTGGAATGCCCTGCCGAGCTCTCTATTTCCTAGTCATTATAATATTCAGACATTTAAAACCAACGTACATCGGTACCTCTCTTTTTTTCCTCCCTAAATTTCCTTCCTGCATTATATCTAAAAAAAAATAAAAGGATATCTTCATCTCATAATTGGTTGAAAAGGCATAGAAGGTATGCTCCTCGTCGTCAGATGAGATCTACGTCGAGGCGTAACACTATGACGTGGCTTGATGTTAAATCCCTTAAGGTGTGCTATAGTCGATCTGAAAGGCTATTTTTATCGCCGGACGTTGTGTTATCTTGCAGTGATCTGTAACCTTGTGGAGATGAGGAAAAGGGCCGAGTCATTAATCCTAAGAGAGCCTATGCAAATTCTGATAGTTAAAGTCTGTTTCCAGAGGTTTATATATTAGGCTTATGCAAGCAAACAAGCTTTTAATGCGAATGGTCATAAGACTTTGAATCATCTGTCTAAAACTCAAGACTTTGTCTATGCCTTGGTCTCTGTTTCTTAGTCGGTCGTCGATTCTGCCTCTAATTCTAAGCAAGTTTCCGCATCTGTTGGCCACTAGGCATGATTTTTTTATGAGTATGGAGAACTCCCATTCTGAATGGCAAGGCTCTTTAAATTTACGTTAGAGTAGTAACTAGAAGGATGGTCGATGTGACTCAGTGGCTTAGCCAGTCGACTACTATGAGAGGGGTATGTGTTCATTTTACTGGAAATACACCGAGTCACCTTCACCATTATTTTAACAATCAGGTCTGCCTACGAAAAAGATTTCTCATTCTCTCTCCGCTTGAAATCAAGTAGAAAGATTAAGATGTAAACCACACCGAACAGTTCCCCCATCAATCTGTTTATTTTATCCCCTAGTTCAATACTTAAAGTATACTTGGTTCTATACGTATACTGCTCATCCACTGATTCGCAGCTTGGATGAAAGTGAAACCTCACAGGGCGGAATTTAGCACATTTCCTTTGATCGAACAAACTGCGGCCGGATGTGATTATATTCGCTAAACCGTTCATGTCACTAAACACTCTCTTTCACGCTCTTTAGGTATCTGTAACATACAGCTCGCTGGCAGCACAACTATTAGACTTTAATTCCTTTCTTAAATGGACAAACAGCCAGGCTGTTATCAAATATCAAAAATCAAAATCGAATTCGCGCCTTAGGCCATACATCCATCAAAGCCTTTCCTTTATAAATGATTTCAAAGCAAGTTGACATTTTGTTCCCCCTTCAGGTATCTTTATCTGCATTCCGGCCTTGGGCTCTTGAGTGATATCTGTTTCTTCATCAATCCTTTGTTCTATATTGAAACCTATTTACGTCCTTAAGACTTCAGACTCAATCACATTGCTTACAATGTGCACTTGTTATTTATTAATTTAATCAAAACCTTCAAAGGCACGTTCTGCGATTTCATTGAGCGAGAAAAAAAACTGCGTGAAAAGTGTGCACCACTTCCCGACCATTTGCCTTTCAAGGAACCGTCCAAATTTCTGGACCTATGTAAAGGGTTTTCCAATAAGGACTTGACAACTTTTTTTTTAAATAAAACGCAAACCATTTGAGATATTTCAAAAAACTTTATTATCGGCTTGAAGTACAATCAAAACATTTATGAATGGAACTCGACTTCGTTCATATGGCCACCGCGGGCACGTTTGCAGCTGTCGATTCGTTGGACCCAATTTTCAACGACTCGGCCACACATTTCGGCCGAAACGGCCGCTATTTCGCGTTCAATGTTGGCTCTGAGCTCTTCCAACATCGTCGGCGTGTTGGCATAAACCAATGACTTAACGTAGCCCCACAGAAAATAGTCAAGCGGCGTTAAATCGCACGAACGAGGCGGCCAATCAACTGGCCCATTTCTTGAGATAACACGCTCACTATACTTACTCTTCAATAAATCGATTGTAGCGTGTGCTGTGTGGCTTGTGGCATCATCCTGTTGAAACCACATGTCGTCCAAGTCCATATCTTCCAATTCGGGCCAAAAATAATCGGTGATCATGGCGCGATAACGCTGACCATTCACAGTAACGTGACGATCGTTATCGTCGACGAAAAAATATGGCCCAATAACGCCGCCGGCATGCAAACTGCACCAAACAGTTATTTTTTGTGGATAAAGTGGTGATTCATGAAGCACATGTGGATTTTCACCACGAACCCATTGAGCCGAAAATGAGATTCGTCACTGAAGATGATTTTGCGATGAAATCGCATCTTCTCCAGAACCCAATCGGAGAACGTACGTCCCTTCAAATGGTCCATCGGCTTCAATTCTTGAGTCAGCTTGATCTTGTACGGGTGTAAACCAAGATTCTTACGCAAAATACGCCATAATGTGGTCTGAGCGATGCCGAATTCTTGAGAACGCCGTGGAATTCACTGATTTGGAACGTTTGCTACGGACGCCTGAACGGCAGCGATATTTTCGACACTTCGACCAACCCGTTGTCTCACTGACACGGCAATATCACACAACGAATATGTAGACTCAAATTTTTGCACTAAACCTGTTATTGCATGTCCACTAGGGCGAGAATTACGACCGAAAATTGGAGTAAAGTTGCAGTCACCGACTCCGAATTTCGGTAGAAAATTTCTATAATTTGCAGACGTTGCTTCGTGTACTTTACCATGATGAAAATGTTTAGTTTACTGAATAAATTGACAGTGACAGTTTGATGATTAGTGAAAGAGTGCGTTCACAAATTAAATTCAAAGTTGTCAAGTCCCTATTGGAAAACCCTTTACATGCCTCTGTGGAGTACACATTTCCATTCCAAAGTACTCGTGCATGTAGAAATTTATCACCCTGACATTGGACTGGTGGCGGCAGAATGCATAATTCAAATTCTCAGTCCCCTTTACAATTTTTTCCATTTTAATTTTCCGCCAAAAAGGGCACGAAAAACCAAATGTTGCTGCTGGCAATAGCTACCCAATTGTATGAAAAGGAGAAAAAAAAATCTTTTGCATCCGACATATTGGTTTTTTTTTACACCGCCACCACGGATCGACCCTAAAAAATGCTGCCCCTGTTGCGGCAGATACTTATCCGAATCTTTTGTGTGGGTGCACATCTGTTGTGTTGAGCTGCTCAGCACACGTCAATTTTCGCGATTGGAAGCGCCCATGAAGCCATACCGATGAGTTGATTGGAATTTTTTTTTCTAACTTTGTTTTGGAAGTCCTTAAGGGAAAAATGCTTTGCGAGGGAGTTAATGCGCTTCTGTCGTTCGGTTATTAAAAATTTATCCAAAATGACGGGTTTTTCTCCGGTTTCTTCTTTTTCAATTATGGGATGTATAAGGAGAAATATAGTATATTCGCACGGGATGTAGGACAGACGGAATGAGTAAGTGGGTATTGGTAATCCTCTTTTTTTTATTGATTTTGGGGAATAATTTTGATATGGTGTTGGTCTTGGTGTACATAAGAAAGCGCCTTATTCCAGAAATTGAGAAGCCAAGTGAGTCAGTTGTCCTTAAAATATATTCCTTCTGGGTGTGCACACATTACAATTTCATTAATTGAAATTAGTTTAAGTCTGAAGGTGTGATAGGCCAATTTTAGGTCTTTGAAGGGTTTTTTCTTGCTGCCGACTACTGGCTATCGACAATAAACAACGATTGGATTCTGGAATATCAAAACCCACATTGATAAAGGAAAAAAGAATATATCCAAATTTTGGATTTCTGCAAATCCTAAACGACATCCAACGAAACTGTCAAAAGCTTCGCGATCTACTCGGTAAAGTCAGTGAACAACACTCACGAATATGGGATAAGGCACTTACTTGCCCTAAAGATAGAGACAGTCTTGTGCCCTATTCACTTTATGGTGACTGAATATTGACGGTGAGGTTCAAGGATGAGGTCAGGAATATAACCATTATACAGTGCTACGCTCCGCCATACTACACGATTGAGGGTGACAAGTTCGATTTCTATAGCCTCCTCTGCGCAACCAACAAAGTAACGTATATCTGCCGGGGGGGTAACATGATCGTGATGGGAGTTTCTAACTTGTAGGTAGCCAACGACAACACCACTTTTGAACATGAAATGTTACTTTCATCGTCTCGGCGACACAAGGAATGACGACAACGACGAGAACAGTTTAAGACACATTACTTGATCGCGGACTGGCACAATATTAGCCGGACATCGACTAATTGACAAGGTACATCGGACCAGATCGATCACTTTACCGTTATAATATTGCATGTTTTCATGCTGCAGTTGTTACCCAAGTATAAGAGCGATAGGCTACAGGTTCCCCCGAACATTACACAGTCATGTTCGCAGCTTCTGAATCAGAGGGTAGACCAACAAAATTCTGCCTTTCATCACGATTCGAAGAGGCATCGGGATTTGGGTCCTACTCGATGACTGGAATTCAGTGTTATGTCGTAACATAGTATCTCATCTCAAAGCCTGTCCACTTGGAGCCACTGAAGAGTTTTGTTCTAATAAAAGTGCAAACGAACCTTGAACCACTTCCAATTCGACGACCTTTCAATCTGAAAAAGCAATACTTTTCAATTTTATCGATTGATTGCATAGGCCCACGACGGCCGAGATGCCAGGTCTTGGTTTGGGCTTTCCACCTTCGTATACTTGCATGTAGTTGGAATCACTGACGCAGTGATCTTAACTAATATTCTGGCATATGATCCTCATAATCAGATGATGATCCTTGATCCCCTTATTAAGTTGGGATAGTCCTAGAACATTAATCTTCATCCCTTCCAAAACAAGGAGAGAGGTTTCTTAAGATCCGTGGCTTCCGTATGCATACTTCTTCTTGATATTGTACCTCTAACGTGTGTAGCGTAGTCAAATTGTCGTTGTCTCTAGCATCCCAGGGGTCCTTGCCTTTTTGTTAAGGCGACTAAAAGTGTGCAATGCTCCCTAATGTAGGCGGATGTACATATATGTATGTAGTGTTCTGAGAAAAGTGCGACCTACGGTGAGGGACTATCTGAATAGAAGTTGTTCAAACAGCTTCCCGTAAATATCAAAAAAATATTTACGATCACCATTAAACGAATCTCTGAATTAACTTTTTCATTTGCTGCTCGCTCAATGATTTATTTTACTTCATTTATTCGCCCCCTTTTATAAATGATGTCCTTTTTAATGGTGCAAACCCAAAAGGTCGCGAAATTTCACAACTCTCTGTCATATATCATATTGTATTTCTATGCAGATGCCACAGAACATAATTCAATCCACTCCATCCATGGGTACAGCCATAACACTGTCAGCCCTTTTAATGTCGAAAAGAGAAGTCTATTACCGACACCAAAGCACCATGGAAAGAAAGCCATGGTATGGCACCCAGTCTCTGAAGTCAAATCACATATTCGGACTCGCGGCTTTGCAATAAAATATATCTTCCCAACCTTTTCTTGCTTCAGCACTCACAACTCATATCATCCATTCTATTGTATATCAGGGTGCGAGTGCCTATGGCATTGCAACTGCAGCAGCCAAACTGAAAACCGAAAGCCTAAAATAATCCAACCGGAGGAAACATGGCAAGGAGGAATAAATACACGGCTTCCGGTTGAAAGGAGCTATTCGTATCACCCCTATGGCAAGGCATCATCTCCAGCTTTTGCATTTTGTGCAAGTTAACCCCGGCATCGTGATGATGAACACACATGGGCAGGAATCATATGAATTATTGCCCCCGAATACATCCGACTCGTTGCAACCACTTCCTTTTGCCTTTTACTTTGTGAATTCTGCCCCTCCATGGATTTGGAGTGTTGAGAAAAGGTGTCAAGCGCCCCTTCTACACAAAAACAGAAATTAAGGAAGTTTTATCCTGAAACTGGACTACACTAGACCTACATACATATGGCAAGAATCCTGAGAGAGGTGTAGTATGATTTATAGGCCACCCACCACCGCCATTATCCTCATCAGCTATCTCGTGCACGTCCGTTGCACACAGGCGACACTGAAAGTAAATTAATACCCTTAGCGAGAATTAAGAGTCAGCAGTCTGCTGTCCATGTAATTTCCTTCTGATTGCCCTCAGGAGTGGTGTTCACTTTCCCAGATACGCCAAAGTTTGGATATGGATATCCTGCGTTCGCTCGTACAATACATGCGAGTACCTACAAAATGGAAAAGGATATACCAATAAGCGGAATTCATTAAGAAAATTCTTTGAGGTCGAATTGAAAAATTGTTCCCTCTCGAAATTAAATGCTGCTGTGTCCATATATTTCGTTACTACCCCAGATACCGGAGAATAGAGGTACGAACCCTTGTGTTAACCGAAGCAGAACAATACCATTCATACACAGACACAATGACAAGGCTTAGGACACTAGGGGGTTCTGTTTTATCGATAACAATTTGATTGAAAAAGGGATTCTAAACACAACAGGCATGGTGATTACAAACACCTGGAGTTGTTAGGTATCCTTAAACAAAAAACAAAAACAGTCCATTGATTCTTCTTCATTGGACCAGCTAGCGAGTAGAGTAGGACGACCCACACGATAGAAAATGAAAAAAGCAACAACAAAAATCTGCTCATCATTTCTAAGGGTACAAGTAGTAGGACCAAGCAACACCAGGATCTAGGACTAACCTATTTTGTACGCCGCCGTCGATAGAATCGGTGTTATCTAGATGAATGAAATTGAAAATTTGTTTAGTTCCGTTAAAGGATATTTGAGTGGATTACCGCATCATTTCAGTTCGGGTCTTTCAATAGACGATTTCAGAAATTCTGAAGAAATGCTGTATACCGTGCCAGGAACAAAGACCAGTCGACCATCCGTAGTGTGGTGAAAGGATAATAAGCTTATAAAATGGAGATCTTTGCAGGACAACATATAGTGCTTTTAAGTTAATGATTACCATAAATAGTAATGGATATGGATACACGGGCATAGTAGAATGAAGCGCACTCCACTCCCTTAATAGGAAGGACTCTACAATCTGCGTAAGTGTGTTGTACCTCAAATCAGCTTTTGCCCCAACTGAGCTCTATCTGCTTCTACGGGCTTCATCGGCATCCTAAATCTGTGCGTACTCGTAAACATAAAATAATCCATTTAAAAAATTACCTTCTTACGAATTCTCTACATGGCACGTCCCAAGCGCACTTATGTGTACTACCCTCCAATCCCTCTGCAGCACATGTTTCACTTTCCTTTAAGCCACCCAATAAAGCCAATTTAGTGCCACAAAACTCTCCAGAAATCTGACCATCTTCTGGGTAGAAACACCTAATAGTTGTCCTTTTTAGTAACCTCTGCAATATTTATTATCTCCAGCATCTAGTCCTTCATGGCGAACCTAACACGTGCCTGCTTCTTTGTTATTTTTACTCATCTTCTGGAGAGGGCGACAAAAACGGTACCGAACATTACCACAAAATTTGAAAACCAAGAACGAACACCCCAACCCCTCATCACCTACATACAAACTCGTATATTTCGAATTACAAACCGAAATTATGTGGAATACATACAACTCTATCTGTGGGATACTTTTTGTATTGTCATGGAAGAATCCTTATCCCGAAAACAAGAACACGAGCAAAGGATGGTGGTTTGCCCTTTTTTCAAATTAGGGAAACGAGTGAAGAAATTGTTTTCTCTCTTACATAAGGCCCACAGTGGAATCATCAATGGACCCTACCTCTCTGCCTACTACAATATACGATATAATAGCCTCCTGCTGATTGGTGTGTGTTTCCTTTAGAAAATTTTGCATCCACGGCGACGGATACACGAGTATACTAATAGTAGCACCATCCAATGTGACGGAGAGTAGGGATCCGTTTTAAAGCTAAGCTGCAGGTTTTGTAGAGATTGACGCGAGCTGTAGTAAATGAATACCTCTAGGCATACAAAGACCGTGAGACGATTGAGGGAGTATTTAAAGAACAGAAACAGATAGAAACGGCTGAGAGACATTTTTAAGTGCCTTCCACGTGACACTCTGGGGAGTCGTAGAACAGAAACTCTTCACAACACAACACAGAATAGAACAGAACCAAATTGAGCTCTAAACAGGACATATGTACTTTGAATAATGCCCGCCAGTCGGATGTGACGACACGAAATGAAGACACTCAAAGCAAAGCAACACAACCCAAAACGTGCAGGGTAAATTGAAAAGAGAAACAAATTACGGACAAAACTGCCAAATGAACAGAGAACTGGAATTTCGAATTGGAGTTCCTGATTAAAGTCTCTAAATATTGCCTTGATCCGTTCGAATGAAAGGAGTTGGATCCCCGGATTCGGTTCTCTCCGACTCTAATGAAAGCCAGCTTGGATTCCTGCAAGATAAAGTACGAGTATTCCAAGAGATAAATGCTTTGCAACATATGGTGAATGTGGGCACGTATGTACATACGGAACAAGGGCTATTGTCCTGAATCATTCAGAGTGAAAATAGGATATGCCATGGACAGTATTTGGGTTTAATTAATCCAGAAGAGGAATTTGAAATCGACTAAAGTGACAGAGATGTGTAATGGAAAGAAACAATGGGACTAAAAGGCAGTAAGAGGCTCTCGTAATCGAAATCGGTTTCTCATATGCTCATGGTGCCTAGGAGCTAATAGTGCCTTTATTGGAATTTCGACTTCATGTAGGTGGTTGCTGTTTATATTCGAATCTGAACCATTTTGCTGTAGTTCTTGTTAAAACCAAAATTAGCATCGATGATTTCAGGTGAACTATCCTGCTTTACAGCCTTTATTCTGATAATCAGAGAAGTATCGTCTAAGAGGGCCCACGCCTCTGATACCAACTGGTATCAGAGACGCTTCTCTTCTGGTCATTTAGGATCGAGTGTCCACCGATGAGGCCACTTATGTATGTCTGGCCTTAGAGCAGCTTCTCCTCAAGTTGGCTACTATTTGTTCCTGGGGATCCGAAAATGGTGATCTAAATAAATGATGCGAGACAGTCTGTAGCTGCTCTCGAATTTATGGTGTTCAAAGTTGTAATACCTAACGCATATTTTGTATTTAGGGTGAACCAAGCAGTGGCCTTCTGTCTGGAAGTCGTTGCAGTATGTGGGTTGACTAAAGGATTTGTGTACGCAAAGGTGCTCAGAGAAGATATCTGTGCCAAGGTTTTCGGATATGTTAGAGTCGTCATCGTAGACGGAAGACCACATGTTGTCCCCATTCATTCCCTCCTGGAATTAGATCATTTAACTCGACGTTGAAGTCAACTTCAGATAATTAAAGATCGGTGGATTGGGTGAGGCCACCATACATTGTGAATCGCTTAATGTCTCCCAGCCTGAGGTCAGGGTTAATTGCATGCTGAACAAGTCCGTAGAAAGGAAATGGAGTAAAAATTGGAAAACTTTTGATTTTTGTTGTGAAAAGGACCAATTATGACCAGCCACATGCACGGAGAGTGTTCCTTCGGCCTAAGTGGGTTGATATTTCCCCCACACACGCTTACCTAACATAACCAATGCCTTAGTGTTGTTGGGAAATGTTGTAGAGTGCCGGTGAATGATTCCCTGACACATAAAGAGTGACGACGGCGCGGAAGCTAACACACCACATAGGAGTATCTCGTACTCTTATTTGGTAAGTACCCCATTGAGGTAAAGGAGAAAGCACACTACCTTGCGGTGTTCCCCAACATATGTGCCTTATGAAGAGGTTTGATGGTCTAGGATGTGTCAACGTCCTTTGATATTAGGAGTCAAGAGGTCTCTAGTTTACTGTTCAATTCAGCCGATGGAGTTAAGGAACTCAATGATCCAACAGAATCATCTTAAATGAATATTAGGTCTTTATTGACTGAAATTTTATCCCGGATTATGTAATATATTTCAGTAGCAGACAGCTTTGCAATATTAGAACAAGTCAGGGACGTATTGTCCTGAATGTTATTTGAAGAATCCCGACAACGCCTTTTCTTGGAGATATCCGAAAAAATTTTATGACAAGACGCAAGCTATGGATCATGCCTAGCACGTTCATGTTCATTGCAGTGATTTTTGTAATCAACAAGGCTTGCGGACTGTCACCTTTTGCAGTTTTTTGAATTTGGAAATTTGCTATCCTCACCTCGTGTAGATTGGGTGAACAACAGAGTGTTGGTCACCTTCGCCACATTGTAGTCTTCAGAAGCATTCCTTTTAAATTCTCAGTTTTGTCTGTGAGTCTCTTACTAGATTTCCTTGGCTGTATCGCCGGTCTTCCCTACTGGCCTTAAACCGTTGATTTTTGGTAAAACTTCGAAATATCATTCTTACAATGAGACTTCTCAGCCTCATCGATTGCACGTTTCTCTTGCACCTTCTTTTATTTATCGACAACCTACTACTAGTTCGTTCTATTTTTCCTTTCTGGCATTCGCCTGATTGTGCCGAATTCATCTCGTCCTCCAATATTGAGTAGGTTTAGCTACCGCAGACATCAAGCCTGAATGTATAATGTCATACGTTCGGCGTTGCGAACAACTTAAGGCAGTGGCCGAGTTGTCCGAATTTGTTGATGTCAGGAGGATGGGTCCTTTTATTGTATATGCGAGCGATGCTAATGCTCAAAATAGTTTCTGCGGCTTTATTGGACTTCATTACATCGTTTGAATTTCTTCAAAAGTGGCAAATTAGCCCGGCTGTAAACACTTCAAAAAATTGACGACAACTACGAGTACACTGAATCGAGAGTAGATGCTCAGAGTTTCATGATCGAAGCTTGCCGGATAATAACCAAGAACTACAAGTGAGCTGAGCACTACAGTTGATATCCGTCATTGATTTCAGCAACGGAAGATGTGCGCTATTGAGTCCTTAGGTAGCTTCAAGTCGCCTTCTACGAACGCTCGACAAGAATAAGTACATAACTTCGCCAGACAACACGGTGTAAGCAAATCACAAGTTTTGAGCATAAGAGCATCGGATCCTGATTACGGATGCTGACTGTGGTCAATAAGTGACTATGGTGACTATTGTCCTCAAGGCGACGGCCAGATTCCACTGCTATGGTGCATATTGGTCGACTCCTTGACTACTACGCTCGATAGCTCTAATACCTTCATTCGGCCATATGCAGATTATGAAGCTGTACTATCTGCCAGATTATACCTAGAGTTTGCTTTTAAGCGTTAGCAGGTTTAACGTGATCAACAATTGATGGAAGTGAATAAAGCGTTTACGTTATCCTCTCAAAACAAAAGTTGTTCTCTTCACGAGAAGGGAAAAGTTGACTTGGATGCCATCCTAGTTAGCAAACTTCAAGGCGCTGAAAATGAGTAGATAAAATGAGTCATTTTCCATTCAAAAAGAAGTGGTTTTTGATACAACTCGCCCTAAATTTTCGCTTATCTGTATCCCACTTCCAAGCGAGGACAATTTGTTGTAAAGAACTGGTGGAAGGGGTGAAATATTTATTCCTTCCTCCAAGCTAGTTCGAGATTGCAAAGCGGAATTTAATGAGCCTAGTCTGCTTTCCAGATCAAGATTGCCGGGAATGGGATTTCCAATAAACTCTCTAGCCAAGGTCCAAAGGATGATTTTTCAGGACTAGAACGTCCACTGTTTCTGCTTCGGTCTACAATTGCCAACCGTAGGCGGCTTGGTTTTCCAAGTCCTAGGCAGAACAAATGAAGGTTTTCTGGCGAATCTAAAATGTAAACGGAATTCTTGCTCTTCATGGAACTCATCTCTGAATGTCCAGACTGCGATGTGTTGGGTGCGAAAGACTGATAAATTCCATTTAACAGTGAAATAGACTTGTTTCTTGTCTGAGCATTTTATTCCGGCAGGCAAAAATTCAAGGAAAAACCCTTTTTGCAAGTTAATATTGGGTAAGAACTTAACTTAACTTTAAGCCAAAGAGCTATGGTTTCCAACTTATTATTTTCTATAAGACCGCACACGTTTCCCAAAGTCCTTTCACCTAAATTTCAAAGCGAATAGAATAGCTATCTACCACCCCCACTCTAACGTCACCCCGAAACTGCTCAAGAAACAAAACTATTCGAATATAAATTGCCAGGCCTAATCGCATTTAAGTAGGTAAGCCACCTTGATACTTTAATAATACCCTCTTTCATCGAACAATAAACGAAACCCAATTCATCCATGAAATTCTGTCAGATTCTAACAGGGCATTTACCGATTCTAATTCCTCAAAGACCTATATTTCACTTAAACCCTATTAAAAGTTAAAAGGAAAATCCTTCAACTGAGGACAATAGGGGGTGATAAAAAGAGCAATGACAAAGCAAACGGCATAACCACAAAACAAAATCAAACCCATGTAACTTTAAGTCCCTCTTAAATAAATAAAAAAAAAGGAAAAGACCTAGGCATCGTCACCTTCAGTTGATAGGCTTTTGGTAACCCAGTACACCTCCTCATCCAATACAGCAAGGCAACCGAAAACCATCATGTGGAAAACTCCAAAAAGGACGATCAACCACTCTGCCACCATCTTAAATACAAAAGAACAAAGACGAAAAGTATGTCATCACCTCTTAATGGATTCACAACACTTCAAAAGGATCCCGATGCAGAGAGTAGTACATACCGTGTTCAGTGAGAATATCCTTTGCCGTCTTCTTCGGTAGTCTCTTTCCTCAAATGTGGTTACGTTCAGGTGAACACTTAAAAACAGCGAACGATTTAACCCAGTTCTAACATACATACATCTTTCTTTTCGATTTTGGTACGTTTCGTTAACCTACCTTCATCCATACCGTTGCGACCAAGTGGTGGTTTCAAAAAAATAAAAAAATAAAAATCGGAAAGGGAAAGAGGGTGGAGGTAAACCAAGAATTTCGTGAAACCACCATCAACGTGAAAACCGACAAAAAAAAGTCACAAAAGAATCCAAGGAAATTCCAAGAAATACTCAGAAATGCATATCCTCGATACGAATTTAGCTCTTATGAGCATATCTGCGTTGGAATGGAAGCAGGTTCATCTCCTCTACACCAGTTCTCCTTACACATAGTTATGTAATCGTACATACGAGTACCATCCAAGAAGAATACTTTTGTGAGCATTTTTAAACGGAGAGCTTTTAGTAATGCACTCGGAGCACACTTTAAAATCTGAAGGGATTGTGTCTACTTAAGGTAGCCAGGCGAAATGTCCTGATTTTGTTGGATTCTTTTCTTTTCTTTTTTTTTTTGAGACGAATAAAACGAATTCATTGTGCTTTAAGGGCAGATGAAGGATATGCTCATGTTTGGCCATCGACCCTTCTGTTGATAGTATAGATGTTGGTCTGGATACTACAAAAAAAAAATACGAAGGAACAACCATTGACCTTATAGTGATTTACTAGGTACCTAAGTGGAAGAATCTAATGTTACGTGGATACCTTGAATAATATAGAGAAGGCAATCATCAATCCTGTGTGTGTGCCTTAGATTAGTGAAATAAAATCTTCGAAAGTAAGATCGGGTCAAGCTGATGACAGAAATTAAAGGAAGTCTTCTTAGTCGAAAGTAATAGTTATGTGTTGTCCACTGGGGGCTGTACTCGCACTTTCCAACATTTGATTGTCACACTTACAATTTGTGTTATCATAATCAGGACCTGCGTGGCGATTGATTGGGAAACCGCTGAAACCTTCTATTGGACCAACACCGCAACAATCAAGCTCACCTCCCAGTGGTGATGGACGGTAACTGCATGAGTTACTCATGCAGGCTAAAATCGCAGGGACATGCTCGACCAGCATAATACTCGTACTTTGCCTACACCGTCATAGGGCCCCCGATAAAAATGGATTCACTGTTGATGACCCTTGCAAACGTTTAAAGGACAAAAACCTTCGGATCTGCACGTGGAACTTTTGGACCCTCGGCCACGTGCAGCTAGCAATTATCAGAGACCCTTGACTGCTATCACGCACATACCACGCCAATCACCGTGGTGATTACTATAGGGAAAAGAAACAGCGCTTATTCGGATGCGGATCTGCCATATGCGGCAGATTTAGACAAGAAGTTTTGAGCTTCCGACACATGAGCAAGTGTCTTATGACAATCTGCATCAAGGCTAAATTCGCTAACATAAGCCTAATATGCGTCCCTACGGAAGACAAGGACGACGCCGTTGATACTCTTACTTCTGGGGCTAAGGTGTGCTTTTTCACACTTCGGACATTGCTCATAAGTCTTGTTGAGAAACATTCTTTGGTGGTACGGTGGGACCTTTCGAAAAACGCGTTAAATTGCGGATGGTGTGGTGTAGTTCACTGGTGATTGATACCGGGCCAGTTCTTGGAAAAGTGACGCTCTGGTCGCCAGTGATCGGCGTAGGCGTTCCAAATCGCGCTATCCATCATTATATCAAAGCAGTAGCTGAACTTTCGACTGACATATTATTCGTTGGCACAACCTCTGGCCAGTGTGTTAAGCAGTCAATTATTGTCAAGCAGTATCGTTGCCCCCTGTGCAGCGGGAAGGGACTCACGATGTCGAAGATTATGTGTACGAAACGATCGGATGGTGGGACATACGAGTATTTCAATATATCGGTAGCCGTGTGTCTCGCTACTTTGGACCTTTGGCATCGCTTGACAAACTCGGTGCAGTCCTTCTCCACATTCGGCCATACAAAGTGACGAGTTTTGCTTGTGCATGTCCTTTATTAATTGGCTTCGGGACTGTTTTGGTCACAAACGGCCGTACAGTCATCTGCAAGCCTGGCCTAGTCGATTTGGACAAGAAGTCTACGGTTGATACCACAGAGTCCTGACGAATATCAGTCGTGAACTGCAGCTCTCTAGCTATAGTTGGCTTGGCAACGTTTATAACATAAATGCGTCGACCTTTTCCTGTAGTGGCTGGATGACATTTTCGCTGACTAAGTGGCCTAAAAATTTCATCTCTCTCCTTCCAAACTCGCATTTGGCCGGACTTATCGATATCCTCCAAACACCTGGCGTAAATTATTGGGATGATGTTTTTTCGTTTCTGAAGCTGTAGCTGCCTTATATGCGGAGACGAAATGGACTCCTCACAGCACTTCGTTTATCGACTTTTGGAACGTCAGAGCTGCGTTGCAGAGCCCGAACGTCATGTACGCAAACTCGTACAGGCCAAATGACGTGGTTATGGCTGTTTTTGGGATGTCTTCGGTATGTATATGTACCTGGTGGAAGACTTTTTATAGGTATAATTTGGAAAATGATCACTTACCATTCAGTAGGGCGTAGCGATCCGGTATCTTCTGAGCATTAAGTGGTCGATAATCCCCGCATGGTTACCATGATTTGTTACCTCCGGTTTCTCTGACGAAAGTCGACTTGGGCGTGCGAAACCTGGCTGACCTGTCGTTTGGATTCGGTGTACAATCGATGGCTCCGTTGTTTTTCCAGGTGGTTGCATTCTTGTTATGTCGGAAAATTCGATTGACAGCTCCTGGGGTAGCATCTCTGGTACAGTTGACTTCCATTTTTGTAAGAGAATCGATGAGTTTGTTGCGTCGAAGTTCGTTGGATAGTTCGTAGTGGCGTATGAAGTCAGCCGTAATTATTGGTGGCGTAACCTCTGCCACAATGAATCACCGGATCTAAATTCACAATTTTTGCGCCATGTACAATACTTTGATCGATCGCCCATCAAAGCTGTGAATAACTGGAATTTTTGGGATGACGGATATGTCGGCTCCTGTGTTAATAAGAAAGTTATCTTTCGTTATCCTATCAATGAAACAAAGGCGACTTATAGCCAGCGCAACGTTGGAGCTATTTGTCGGTGTCACTGGCTTTAGGTCGGCTCACTCGCCGCTTCTCCCGTCTGCTGACCACAGGCAGGGGGCGCGGCACAGAACAGCACTAGGTCCAAACTGGCGATGGTACCAAGATAACGTGCCTTCGTCGCTGCTATTACCTTCAATACGGCGTTCAGTTGAACGGTTTCGTTGTTCCCTCGAGGGGGTGTGTTGCTGGTTTTGGTATCGGCGTTGGGTGCGGTTGCCTCTCGAATTCCTGAGCATATTTTCGAACTGGCGAGATACCTGGCCCACAATGGCTAGAGTGTGCTTCCTGCTAGAGTATCGGAGTCGTGTGGATTGGCGCTGTCATTTAATTTATTTTTCGCGTACCTACCTACGGCGTCCACTACGGCGTGAGCTATTTTGTCGCAGCTTTAGCATGATTGGGTAACCGCTGTGCCCATAACCCTTTCAACCTGTCATCAGATATAGTAGTGCCAGCCACCCGCCTCATTTCGTGAAATTGCTGACTCGGCTTTTGGTCACCGAGTGTCATCTCATTTAGTAGGCGGTTGAGGCGCCTTTGCTGGCTATCTGCAATGCGATTAGTGATTGTTTTATGTAGTCGTACTTGCATGTGGCAGTTGTGATGAAAATGTCCTTAATTGTTTTTAGAAAAAATTTTCGAATGATTATTATCGGCCTCGTCCGCTTGAACGGATTTTGGAGAGGTAAGTATAAGAACTCTTTAGGCTATACAGAGCTCATCAGAAGGGCTAGAATTCATCATCTTCGATGGCTAGGGCAGCTGAGCGGATGAGAACCTCTACTCCAGTCTGGAATATCTTCCAATCCATTGCGGAGGAATAACGCGGTAAAGTAAGTTCTCGCCTTATATGGCGCACTTAAGTGGGAAGAGATCTAAGCCAACTAGAATCCCAGGTCCACCCCGAATTCTAGTGCAATATAACGCAATTTTTTGTGGAAATGGTCGCAGAGTTCTTGCTGGTATCTGGACATGATCCTAGATTTTTGCTCAGTCTAAGCGACTGCTCTTCAAAATCGGCATCCTAAAAACTTCTTGAAATGAGCATGCTGTTGGCGTACGAGTAGGTCACATAATCTGCGTCTGAGAAGCTTTTCATCGTTATTCTTATTCAAGCCACTTCGCAATGAAAAATCATTCTGTGGTGGTATGAAACCAATATTGGGTACATCTTTTAGCTATTACCTATCAACTGTGCTGGAGGAAATAAATTTGAAGAAGGAAAAAAAGAAACTCTTGAGCTTAGGGTCATGAATTGTAGTTACAATCTTTGCTTCGGTGAGCTATTATGGTTTGAAAACACACATAAAAAGTTCGGGTCCCATATGCGTTACTTAAGATAATAAAGATACGATTTTGTCATTTCTTACATCAGCTTAAGGATTCTGTGCAGTTTATTTATTTGATTTCACTCTGGGTATAAACCTTAGCTCACTTTTAAAATTGTTGTCCAAAGTGCTTCAACGATGATCTAGGGAGCCTTACTAATTTAAGGACCTTATAAAGGGAATCTCTTTTTTGATTCAATACTTGCATCACTCATTGTGATCGCCCCTCCTACCAAACACTGATTCTTTGACGGTGTTTGATTCCACCACCCACCTCCAAGTCTCCAAGTAATCTCTCACTTTATTTTGAAAATTTTGGAATCTCCCTTAATAGCAGACCATGTTTTATCGTTGTTAGCGATGCAAATAGCAATGCGAATGGCCTAAGGCAATGGCAAATGGGAATAGCAACGTTAATAGTCGTGGATTTTTCTTTTATTACCCCCAACTGCAGTCAAGTTATGTTAGCATCTTCATTTAGTATCTTCAACTGGCTACAACACCACAGAGACAAAACACTCACTTAGGATGGTCCTCCGAACATACATCAATCGACACACGAGCATTCATCATTTTTTATCGCAATAAAATGGCCGCTCTGGGAACCAGAACTCAAGGATAAGATGAACCAAGAATCCTGCCGTTACTCCTGTCGGGGGAGATGTTAATAACGAATCAATGTTAAGTGTAACGTATATGGCGGGCCTTATAACTGAACTCGAAGCTTGACGTAGTCATGGTCGTCGTTGTTGTTTTTATTGTTCTTGATGGTATTCTTGTTGTTTATTGGAAGCAATGTGTCAAAAATTAGCAGAATAAGTAGCTCCTATAATGCCACATAATTCATAAAGTAACGAGCGTAGGAAGCCTGCGGGAGTAAGTCATGTGAAATATTCGTTAGCTGAAGGCAGTCCTGGAGATGATGGTTTGGTTTGTTTCGACGTACATTTAGGGGGTGATACGGATGGCAATGATTTGAAAATGATAACAGTCGCTTGGGTCAGATGCTTGCAAGGACATACACTATAATGGACTCAAATGGTCTAATAGCCGAGGCAGGCGAAATTCATTAAATGAACAGGCAGACCTATAAATAAATGAAACCCGAAGAGAGACAAATGTCCAAGATATAATTCTTAAATTGCGTAATAACAGATGTTCCTGGGCATATTTGATTTTCATTTGTGACTCTGGATGTGCTGCAGTTAGGGGAGCTGGTAAAAAGATTGTGCCGACATGGGATTTCATCACCGTTAACAATCATTGGCCACGATTACCAAAAACTGGGTCACATTTTATTGGCATTTCATCTGAAATATGTGTTACAGAAAGAGCTATAGGAAGCCTTGTTATACAATTTTGACACGTTTTAGAGATTAGTAGGTTAGGGGCACTGATTTTAATGAATCCATTGGAACGAATGTGATTCATTTAATTTTGTACTTTGTTATGATTTTCTACTCGTGAGGAGCTGGTGCCTGGAAATGCTTACAATCTTTATGTCGTTCAAATGACCTAATTTGCCCCCAATGTCATTTTTTTACAGCGCTACTTGGCACATGGAATCATCTCATTGCAACCGATTTACTCGTGCAATAAATCTCTGCTTTGATAAAGGACGATACGATGACTCTCTGGCCCAACTGGAATATAAACCATGGGCTGAAAAATCCGTGCCGTTTTATAGTAAAACACAAAATTTTTGCTAAATTCAACTTTATTTATCAATATAGTTGCCTTCGAAGGCGATACGCTGATTGAAACTATTTTTCAATCCTTCGATACCAGTTCTGTAGTACGATTTCGGTTTAGCCTCAAAATAGGCCTCTGTTTCGGCGATTACTTCTTCATCGGTCTTAAATCTCGCCATTCTTTTGAGGTCTGCGAACAGGAAATAGTCGCTGGGGGCCAAATCTGGAGAATACGGTGGATGGGGAAGAGCAATTCGTAGCCAAATTCATTCAATTTTGCCATCGTTTTCATCGACTTGTGACACGGTGCATTGTCTTGATGAAACAGCGCTTTCTTTCCTTTTTTTTCAAATGCGGCCGTTTTTCTGCGATTTCGTCCTTCAAACGCTCCAACAACAACGCAATGCCCCTTTTGGAGATAGTCGATGAAAATTATTCCATGTGCATCCCAAAATACGGATGCCATAACCTTGCCAGCCGACTGTTGAGTTTTTGGTCGTTTTTTTTTTTGCCGACTTGACTCTGGTGTGAAGTGATGGAGCCAAGTTTCATCCATTGTCACATACCGACGGCAAAAATTCGGCTTTATTGCGGTTGTTTAAAGTTTAAACACTCCTCTGAATCATCAACACGTTGTTGTTTTTGGTCGACTGTGAGCAAACGCGGCACCCTCTTTGAACAGAGCTTTCGCATGTCCAAATATTCGTGTATGATATATCCAACACGCTCTTTTGATATCTTCAGAGCCTCAGCTATCTCGATCAACTTCACTTTACGGTCATTCGTAATCATTTTGTGGACTTTTTTGATGTTTTCATCTGAAACAGACTCTTTTGGACGTCCATTGTGCTTGCATCATTTTCGGTGCTTGTATGACCACTTTTAAATTTTTCAATCCACTTGCGAATGGTTCGTTCGGTTGGTGCAGAGTCCGGGTAACACTTATCAAGGCATTTCTTTGCATCGGCTGCATTTGTTCCCATCAAAAATCAAATAGAAATCAACACACAAAATTGCTTTGAATCCATTTTTTTCACAAAAACAAAAGTTGCTTCACTCACAACACAACGCTATATCTCGAGAACTAATCGTCCCACAGCTGTCAAATTTATACACGTATATTTTGAAGGTTGGTACTAACTGAAAATGGTATGGATTTAATTCAAGTGGTGCCCTCTCTTAGAAACGGCACGGACTTTTCAGCCCATGACACGAGTATATGTATGTAATATCTCATGAATGATATTTTCGCTAACCAAATTCAGCTTTTAAGTCTGTTCGAAAACCGAATGAGGTAGGAATGTTAAAAGTCATCTAAACTGACAGCTGTAGGAGTAGTGAGCTTATTTCTGGAGAAAAGTTTTGGATGGTTTTCATTTGGATAGACATCTCTTGGAAAGGGATTATCTTAAGTGCAGGCCAAGCTTGGGATCTGTAAAAGTAAGGCCGTTAGCATCTCCAACTTTCAATACAGCGAAGAAAGATTCTCGAGCCAGAAGAAGAGGACTTCATACCTACCTAACTAGAAAATATCGAAAACTGAGGAACTGAAACAATATCTGAATGATTTACAAGAAGGGAAAGCAACTTAATTTAGACCTAGAAATCGGGCTCTTCGAGAAATACTGAGGAGAGGTTTAGTAGCAGTGGATGCATTAAAGCAGCACTTCCGGCAGCCTTTGAGTAAATGCTAAATAGAGATATGACAAGTGATAGGACTAGAAAATATCAAAGCCTCTCTCTTTCTCCCTCTTAGACCGACTCCGCACAACGAATCAGATGTTCGCCACCCTACTCATCAAAGATGCTCCAAATTATGCAGATGTTGCTTGGATTTCCGAATTTTTCAAAAAGAGGTATGGCATCACCATCATCCAATGCACAATATTCCCAACATCTCACCACAAAAACAGACGGAATTTCAAAATTAATTTACAGGCTAAATACGAATGGTTATTTGTTAACCCATCCAACACCAACCTCAAGCTAGGAAAGAGTCGGGTGTCCAAGTGGACGGATCAACCAACCAACAAAAACGTAGAAAAATACGAAGCAACGTCTCATCAAAAGATTATTATAAGTCGCCCAGATCCATTCCCCATTCCCCATCCAAATCCTAAACCTGACACCAACTGGAGCCTTCAAACCAAAATATTTCCCTATTTTTCCCCTCCCGTATATACGTCTCTTTCTCGCACATCTTTACGACAAATTTGACTCTGTTTGCTTTGAGGGAAAAACCAAAACAAGTGTCATGGTCTCCATCCAACAGGAAGGTCTTCCTACCGATATAACTAGTCTCAGAAACCTTTACAACCTCAAAAGCTATGTACACTCTAAAAGAATTTCTCACCTTCAGCGCAACCGAGCTGACCAATTTTTTCCTAACTTGCCTTCTTTGCCTGCATCTCATCTACACTCCCCTACACCCTCACGTAACAAACTACCTCTTACATTTTACTACCAAAACGTAAGAGGCTTGCACTCTAAAGCTCGTGCTGTCTTGTCTAAATCACACGGTCTCTCTTTCGACGTCTATGCTCTTACAGAAACCAATCTAATCCCCGACATAAAGACCTAGGAGCTATTTCCATCTTCTTATAATGTTTTCCAAGATGACGATCACTCTCTCCCTACGTTTAATGATCCTGCCATCCCTAAAGTTGATTCTCCATGTAGAGGTGTCCTACTTGCCATTCACAATAACCTCAACTCTTCTCTCATTGCTATCTCTCCTTCTGTTAAACTTGACTTTGTTTCAATTAAAATAACACTTCCCAACAGGTCCCTGTACGTTGTGTGTTGCTACGTTCTCCCAGCTCAACCTATTGAATCTTATATCCTTGCTATTAAAGCAATTGACCAACTAATTGACCTAAGTGATGATCACTTATTTTTTACCGCGTCAAACGCCAGAGTTCATCCAAGGAATGTCTTTTCATTGATAGCATAACTGAGTCAAGCCTGTGCCAAGTAAGTGGCGTCCCTAATTCTATCGGTAGGCAACTAGACCTTATTTTCACTAGTGATCCTATTAACTCCACAGTAACGTTGTGCCCCTTTATCCTATCAACTGTCGACGACTTCCACTCCCCTCTTCTTCTATTATTTTTCCATAACTCTTCATCCCAGCCCACTTCTTCAAAATGTTCGAAAGTTTTTTATATGAAGTTCTAAGCTTTCAGTGCAAGTCACTTATATCACGTAGTCAGCACGGATTTCTAAAAGGTAGATCAACTATTACAAATTTAGTAGAATTCGTATCCTTTGCGCTTTCAGTCCTAGAAAATGGCAACGAAATTGACAGATTTCGCTAAGACCTTCGAAAAAAAATATCTCACATCAACTCATCTTTTTCAAATTGTCTTCCCTCGATTTTGACCCCATTTTGTTAAAATGGATATCTTCTTATCTGGAGAACCATTACTATAGCGTTCGCTTTAGGTCAGCGTTCTCAACCCGGTTTTTAGCCACTTCTGGTGTCCCACATGGCAGCCATCTAGGTCCCCTCGTTTTCATTTTAACTATAAACGATCTTGAGAAGATTATTAAACACTGCTCCGTATCCATTTACACCGATGACACTAAGTTCTCCAAAACTATTTCTTCACCCCAAGACTCTCCTTCAAGAAGACCTCGATAGGTTTTCTACTTGGTGTCTAAAAAATTGCTTTGAGCTTAATGTTTCCAAATGCCAATCTATGACTTTGTCTCGTAAGTCCAATCAATCTCCCTCTCGACTTTATTTTCTGCATGACCAACCTGTACCCCAGGCTCAATTCCTTCTCGACATTGGAATAGATAGAGAGTTAAACTCATCGCTCGGTTTTATCAAACGTTGGTCTAAAGAATATTGCAACCCTTATGTGACAAGGTCACTTCACATTACCCTTGTTCGGCGCCTCGGTTGTTCGGCCTTGACGGTTCCTTGCTAATATCGAAATAGGATCAATTCAGGAGATAGTCGGTCAGTTCAGGATAGTACTCATGGTAGAGCCACAGTCGGAGCGTAGGTTATAGAAAAAACCACACTGTTAAACGACGAGGATGACGCAAACTTCGGTGGAACGAACCTTTTAACTTAGACGATAGGGGCCACGATCTGCGTTGATCCGACCGAAATAAGGTAAAGATGGCAACATCTAAACTTACGCACAACTAGGCTGCCGAGCTTGTTAGGCCATCAGGAGATGAGACATCTCATTTCTAGGATTTCAACGGAGCAAAATATTCTTGTCGAAGGGAGCCTTAGCCTCTAGGAGACTCTAGTCCGCGCAAACGTTGGAGGTATCAGTCTGCTTATCATCGCGTACAAGATCTTGATTGCTCTAGTGAGTGAACGTCTTAAAGCATTTACCAACGATCTGATTGACTCTGGAAGTGCGGTTTTAGTCCATGCAAGTTGACAATTGACCAAATACTCACACTACATCACATACACACCACCTCTTTATCGTCCACATTTGACAGCTTGTGTACGAAGAGCTATACAGATCCATGTCCAGTTTTGGCATCCAGGCTAAACTCATATTAAAAAAGTTTAGGCAAGGTGATGTGCTATCATGTGACGTTTACACTGACGAGCTTTGGGGGAATAGATATAGCAGCAAACTCTGACATTTACCTAGTAACAAAAGTGGACATCAGAAAATGCTAGGCCATCAAGAGCGAATGAAAGTTAACGCTCCGACCTGAAGAGTCTGCTATTGCTACTCGGAGAGACGACGCAATAGAGAAAGGTCTTGCCTTAGTCGAGCGAGGGTTATTGGTTGAGGCCTAGATCCACACCTGATTGTAGCGCCATCTAAGTAAATAAGGTCTCCAGATGGAACTTCAAGTTACGAGTAAACTAAGAGAAAGGTTTGCACTGCTCTTCTATTGAGCGAACATTTCATAAAACTCAAGTGAAGGAGCGTGGATCTAATAATCCGAAAAGAGGTCTCAAGAAGTACCAATTTACTATCAATACCTGTCAGTATAGTAAAAGTTGATTAAAGCCTCATTTAATGGCAAAAAGGACTAGCAAAGATCAAGTATCTGGGGTCACAAGCTCTACACAGATGGTCCGTCATTACGTCTAGTACAAAGAAATGTGACACGCTGACTTAAAATAGCAGGCAAACGATCCTACGGAATGATAATTCGCGTATCGTTTTCATCTTGCAATTGAGATAGTGATGGTCACAGATAGTCGCATGTTTAAGATGGGAACGTGCTATCGAAGCTTTAAGTCCATGAAGTGCCGTCGCACGTTGGATTAAAGTGCGTAAGCCAGCGGTCTGATTCTTAGATTTTCTTGACGAAACCGCAATATTGGTGTCAAAATGAAGTCATGCAGTACGTATGAACTTCGCCTTTAGAACTTCGCCAATCTTAGGGTCGTGTGCCCCGAATTTTCTACATTTTCGAGTAATCCGACAAAAGTCGAAAAACTATCTCTGCGATTCACAATGATACTCCCAGAAGGGGGCCAACATCCATCAAGTATGATTAGCATCGCATGGTGCCAGAATATAACTTCTCGTCAGGCTACCAGTGCGATTTCCACAAGTCCGTAGACTGGGCGCTGATGCCTTTAAGAAAATTAAGCTGGTCCAATGCGTTCAAAAGCGCGATGGTTGTTTGCAATAAGATCAGCTAATAAGCTAATAATATTCTGTCCACGTTTATTATCAGACTACGCCATTGAAAAGGCCAAGCGAGCAATAGACCAATATCGCTTTTTTCTTTGATAAGTCCCATGTCTGGCAGGAGAAAGCTCACATCATGACTGCAAATGGTAATGAAAACAGCAACTTCTCATTCAAAGTTTGGGCCCAAGTAGGTACCCTTGTGGAGATGCTATAGAAAATTATAGTCTTCAGCTCATTGACATACAACACATGGCCATGTTAGGTAGTCAGAGTTCTTTTGCTTCTTGTAAAGGATATTACCACTACCACACCACTACATTGGGAAAACTCGTATGTACCTACTCGTATATATATATATTTTTTTTTTTCTGAAAATCATCACGTGTGCTTGTTCAGTTCTAAAAAATCACAATTTATAATTTTTTACAATTCCCACGTGTCTTTGCTCGTTCGTGGCAGCAGAAAGCCTACTTAATGCCAGCCAACTCACTTGCCATGCCAATAAAAGCCACAAAACAAAGCCAAGCTGTGAAATCGCGGTTACGTTTTGCCTAAAATGCCATTCAAATACCTTGTAACACATTGTTAGCTGAGTACCACGACTTTTACCCCCCGTTCTGAATCGCGGTAAAACCTCTTCATCCTTTTGGTATCCGTAAAGACGTTGTCGCCGTACATGAGTACAGCATAAATCGCAAGAAACCCCTCCATACTGGTGTCTGTATTATTGCGGAATAAATACAAGGGTTTCCGTGAGATGTTTTTTCGGTTCTTTTTTTTTTTTGTTTACTGTTGCTGTTGTGTATCACCCTGGCTGAATCCAATAAATTGTTGTTCACCTCGTATCTACGGTCCAATACAAATTGTTATGTCACGTGGAATAAATGTCACTTCGATCGAAGATATATGGTTTCGATTCGCACCACCCGCTGAAAGTCCTTCCCCATTTTGTAATACAGATGGCATAGTGGCAATGCCATTGCCATTGCAACATTCCATTTGAAATGGGAAATGTGTTGCCCTCTGAATATGTTCTTGGTGGTGTAAGTTGGTATTGGGGTTTTGGATTCTGAGTTCTGGTTTCTGCCCGCCTCAGCACCCGATAAGTATCGACCCCCATCGGATACGACGATACTGTTGGAGTGACCGAATTTGGAATTCGCCCTCTATTCCCCTTCCTCGGCCTATACAACAGCTGACATCAGTGAAATAAAACAAAACAAAAAAGCAACTACCACCAACCCGTCGCCCTTAGAAGCGACCACCCCCGATCTGTGAAAGAACGAGGACATCACACCATAATAATTTGAGGCACTGCCTGTGGTACGAATATATATGGATATCCAGATGTGGTGGTGTATACCCTGGATGGAAAGATTTTACGATATCATGAATCATACTCTCGCAGCAAATTTATTTTAGCAGCGAGAATTTTATTTCAGTTTTGTTTCGTTTTGTGCTCTTTTTTTTCCTGGGCCCGTTATTACACTTGCCACCTACCTTGCGCCATAGACCAGCTCTAGGAGGTGTTCCAACACAGTTTGGTGAGGTACCTCAGGACTTTGCTTTCAGGTGGAAGAAAAAAAATCCATGCCCGCAAGGCATGATGATTTATATTCTACGTCGCAGAAAAACGCACAGCGGATTGTCATTAAGTGCTATAATTTTCCACACTCTCTCTCTATCTCTCTCTCTCTGTCTCTTTCCTCCCAGCTAGTTCTTGCAGCCGCCAATAATGAAACAAAAATTGTTTTACTAAGGGATGGGAGTGGGCAATGTCCTTTTTGATTTTGGGCAACGATACGAGGACGAGGACGAGCAATCCTATCAGCGCCGACATTTTATTGTTGTTTCTCTTTTTTTTTCCACGGAACTCCTTTGATATCGTGCGCGGTATATCTTGCTCTTGACGGCTAAATGCTTCGTAATCACTTTTTTTTGTGTCGGGAATTTAATGGCTTACTAGTGAAAATTGGGTAACAAAAACCGTCACAAGTTAGAGGGTGCGTGTGCGGAAATTTAAGGGCGGTATACCAGTAAACCCTAGGAATGGCAATAAACGAAATGTGGTGCGTAGGCAGGCATGATTGGAGATATTTTTTGAGGACGTACGTTAATTGTTTCATGATGACCTTTTTTTTCTATTTTTTTTTTTTTAGAGGTTTGTCTTTTAGGAAGTCATCAAGGATCAGGGATTGAAGGTATTTGAAGCACACGGATGGAGTGAAGTGTTTGAAGTCATTATTATTTCCGAATTCAGTAGTAACCCAATGAAAAGGACCACTGAAGGGACTAAATGCTCCTCACAGTTTCGGCTCCTAAAAGCTTTCATAATCGTACAATTATATCGGATTGGATTACTTTGGATTTCGTGGCAAAGCTAGTAATAAGCATGGATTATTTGGAAGTGCTGTTAAGCTTCGCTCACAATACTAGTATCACGATCTATTTTTATGGCTTTTTGTAATGACTTTGGAAAGTATCTGACAGTGCGATCTTGCGGCTGTGCCCAATATTTACATGAGGCTTGGAGCGGTTCGATTTAAAGTAACGAGTCCTTCTCAAACCAATCTCTTGAGTATGTTATGGGAAACATGGCCCGAAGTCGACACCCTACTACAGCGAGCGACACTTGTTTTCAAGAAACCGGGTCAATTGAACGTCAGTTCTACACAGGAACTGATGTCATTAACGGCCTTGTTTGATGATGTTAGCAATGCTCTTGAAGAGATCAGAGAATCCCACATTTCCAAAGGCTGCAATAGTTTTCTTAAGTGCACCTAACAGAGTAAACCAGAAGTGTGGATCTGAAATAGACATAACGATATATAAGTCTCTATGGCGGATGCAACATACGATGCCAAAAGCTAGCTCGACTGTAGTACTGGAAGGAAATAGTGTTGGATGATGTAGAAATATGGTAAACACTGACTTCAGTGATGTAACTGTTATAACATATGTGCTTATCTTACATCGAAGTGCTAGCCTTCGGGTACTGGTTGGTGTTCATCCGGGCCCTTCTCAAATTATAGCCGCTAGGAGTGTTGAGCAAGAGATACAAGAATTCGTGGCGAATTCCCTAGATGGAGTCAACGGTGGTGTCACAGTTTCTAAAAAACAAAAACTGAAAATGCGCCTTATCTATTCAAGTTCGACATATTCGGAGCTCAGGCCGAATGGGCCCTTAATGGGCAAACGGCAGTGCTCAGATCCAAGGTATGGGTAACTGACATTGGTGTAACACGCTGCTCATTCCAGGGGCTTCTGAGAGCTGGTCCTTCAGGTTAGGGTAGCTTCATAACGACGAAAAAAACAACTAGTTATCAGAGAGACACTAGTTTCGTCTCAACAGGCCCCTACATTTCAGTGGATGAAAGCATGATCAATGTCAACTTGACAAAACAAATTGGTTCTAAACTCCTAACCCAAAAGACGAAGTATTATTCATGAAAACATTGGCCCTGCCAGTTCTGCTGTATTTGTATCTATTTAGGGCCGATTTCTACACGTAAAACAGGAAAGCAGAGCAGATTTTGAACTTTCGAGAAAAAAATTTCTTCGTCAAATATTTTGGGCGAATGGAGTAGAAGTTACAATACAACCGCGAACTCTATGAGCTCTAACAAGATGTGGATGTAGTCCAGAAAACTAGAGCCCGTCGACTACACTACAGCTAGGCCACATTGAATCAATAGGCTTAGAGCATCTTCGACTCATACCCACCTTGTTCGAGACGACAAGTAAAATCGAACCTCCGTTTTAAGAATCAAGCTATCGCAGATGCCAGAGCGCTTAGTCTGAACAACTGGAAATAGTATTCCCGGTATCAAAGAGAATGGGAGCCTAGCTTGTCTCGGACACTCTTCATGGATCGAGAAGTCGTTATGTAAGTCTGTCATTGCTGAAGATAAAATAAATCAGAGTGCACATTGTACCTAGTGTCATGATGCTCACTTCCAAGAAGCCCACAAAAAGTTGTTGCAATCGAGTATATGTACCGTTGGATGCAGTTTTTGCTTGGGTTGTGGATGAACCAATGGCCTGGAGCCGGAAAAACAAATCCTCATCTAAAGTACAAAAACGCTGCCCGGAGAGTGTCTATCTAAATTAAAAAGTGTAAATCTTCTGAGAGTATCTACCATAGCCCACGCCGTTTACATCGCCATTTAAAATTTCTTGCTAGTTAGTCCGATGGTTTTAAACGGCGTAGAGCTAAAGTCAGGAGCACTCTCATGTCGTGCTAAACGTGCAAGCACCGAATGTTGACAACCGCATTTCAGAGTATAATGCAGAAATACGCTCATTCATCTGTTAAGGACAACTTTTGTAATCAACTCGGTGCAATCGAAAGGTAGGAAAGCAGGCGGTCAAACAAATAATGGATGCACACTGCTACGGAAAAGATCTGGCTCTCGCAGTCACCTTGATATGGTTGGTTGACCCCAAAGTTGCACAGATTACCTGGACGATATCAACACTAACTGAGAGGTCCTTATCAGTGTAGTTTCATGCCTGTAAGGTCCTGAATCTTACTCATGAGATGGGCCAGGTAAAGCTGAACATCGTCAGCATAAAGGTTAATTGCAGCATGCTGGCAAACCGATAGTAAGTCATTTATTAACGTACAAAATAGGATAGGTCCGAGAATTGATCCCTACGATACACGTTGGCTTATTATTTTATTTGCTTTCAGTGACAACCCTTTGGACGAATTATTACTTATAAGTTCAAAAGCTCGATCACTGGAATCAAAAAAGTTTAGAAGCTTCCATCACGGAATATCATGGTTTACTTTATCGAAGGCCTGCGGAAACTCAAGCAGGCAAAGTAATGTTACAAATCCTCTATCAAAGTCATGCCTTTTATCGTCTAAGATCTTAATCATGGCCGAAGGCTAACTATGGTTGGTTCTGAAACCAGATTCAAAGTGGGCTATCGAAATAAGCTTTTCAAAGATCTTAGATTGGCACGGTAATATGCTGTAATAGTCACTAGGGGGGGTTGGCTGGTCTACGGCTCTGTCTGCATTAACTGAGAGTGGAGGACAAAATTTATCGAACAACTATCGAACGGGCTATGCCGACATGAACTCAGCTAAAAGAGTTAGAATTCATCGGCTTAAATAGCTGGGGCTTGCAGGGCGGATTTCGGTTCTGTCATCTAAGGAAAACGCAGCAGAAGCCAGAACCCACTTAAGATGGCGCTTGCATGTGAAGAGGGACCTCCACTAACTGACTATTAGGAATTGGAAGTAGCTTTTAAAGAACAGCGCTGCCTGCAGATACATGTTGGTCGAGGCTCAGGTTCACCCGGACCGTAGCGCCATCTATATAAATAAGTATGTATCCAATTCATGTAATTCAATTCATGTATGTAAATGAATTCATTGATCATTGGCCCTCCTTAGTGTTATTTCCTTGTATATAAATGCTGCTGAATAATTGACCATTGAAAGGCGCCCACAATGATTTCAAAAACTCTCTTCTGTTTGTCGGTGAAGGTCATCAGAAGTTTTCCCTAAATCTGCTGAAAATCCCACAGACTTCAGCACTCTATCCACCTAAATACTTGCATATCTATGCAATCCCAACTTTAACCTTTAGAACGTACGGCAAAAAAAAAACTTCTGCCAAAGTGCCTCCGACTAATTTTGATTTTTTTTTTTTTTTGCAGAATTTCCTTGTGAACAAAACTGGGTGAGTACACAATTTTTGCGAAATTTCGAATCGTTTTACAAATTCGCGCTGTTTCACCTTCAACACTACGATATTCGGTCTGCCTACGCAAATCGGTTTAAGGACGAAAACTCATTTTTTGTTGGATTTCCCGCGCCTTCAATGTTGTTGGCAACTTCATCACTTTGGAAAATATTGATTTTTTTTTTTAGTTTGCCAACAGCAATTCCCTACTAAACATGCAATCGAAAGAAAATATAAGTTCGCCCGGTTCGCTTGGCAGTTCCCTTGGTAGTTGGCTTGATTCGCATGGTTCGCATGGTTCATTTAGATACTACTACAACGAGTGATACTATTGTACTATGAGTGTTTCTACTACTCTTGGTATCTTCCGTACAGCTGCACCTGATGATGGTGTTGATGTTTTGCCCTAGGATAAAACAAAACAACAACAAAAAAACATGCAAATAGGCGCATCTACCACACTCGAAGCCTTCAGCCGGGTCTTCAGCGCATCATAACCGATGCAAGAGCATAGGTTCGCCCGAATAGCGATAAAAGAGGAAGCAAACACAACAGGGCGGGCAAGAGAGAGAAGCGAAAACGAAAAGTTTTTACACTTAAAATGGTGCAAATTAGTTTGCTCTGCATTTCAAAAACGAACCGAAACCAGCAAAAAAGAATTCAACTCAAAAACGAAAGAACCAAGAACAAAACGAAAAATAGGAAAACGAAAAACTACTTCAGAACTGGGTCAGAGTTATTTGCGCTGAGGGACAAGCTTTATGCTTACTCCTCGTCCTGGTCTTCCTCTGTTTTGGTTCATCACCGCATTTACCATCCCCGAAAAAACGAGAAGGTGTAGTGTTACAGAAAAAAGGAGTAGAAACATCCCAAATTGCATCCGATTTACATTCCCTTGGAATAGTATCATATGCATGGTTGTGATGTGTTTCTTTAGGGGGGAAGTACTCCAAAGATACAAGTATCTATGAGGAACATTAAAACATTTTCATAAAGAGTGGGCGGTGAAAGAAGGTAGACTAAGAATGAATATTATTTTGAAATTCATGAGCACTTTTAGGTTAGTATAGGCCCGCCGAGATGTTACTCATACATCATATCGGAGAAGTGTTCGGAAAGACAGAGGATTCGAGTGCCTTGTCCGGTTTTTAGGTGTATAATATATTCGTGGAATGGTACTCCAGGCGAGATACAAGGATCTGCTCTAAGTAATATCTAAGTGATTGATGGTTTTTAGTGAATTCAATGCACAACTCAGTGGCAAGGATAGGTGGGGTTGCTTTTAGTTTTCGTCTCAACCCAAGTACCGGTAATGTTTGTATTCTTAAGAAATGTGGGATTGAGGTAGGTAGTCGTTTTTGGAAAAAGTTATGCCATAGGCTTCGAGCATGATCTTAATGGACGAGCCTGGGGTTTGGGACCAGTTTTAGAGGTAAATGAAATTAGAATACATATTAGGGAGTTGTGCATCCTGAATTTTGACTAATGGAGTCCAATTAGAGGATGGCCTAGGGAGAACGAAGCCATTTATACATTCCTTGTCTCAAGAGTATAAAATATCCCAAGAGTGGCTGTGGTTAGTTTGAATGAGTAAGAGACATATTTCGGTTCTAGACATCACAATATTTATGAGAATTCTGGATTTTTAGAACAACACTATGAAGGCATCTACAATAGATTGTCCTACTAATCTGCGAGTAGCCTTCTGATGGAGATACACCCGTATGTACATATGTACATATTCCTTATCTTTTCTGCAGTTCTGGTAGAATCTTTTTGTCTGAGTGTTGTAAGTTACTTCACAAGGCAGATATGCTGTTAAAAAGCCCAGAGAGTTTTTGAATCCGAGGTTTGCCTATTTAGAATTACATATTTGCAGCCTATTCCTATTAACAACTTTGACTTAAAGTCTAATGTATTTGGCAAGCGATGACTTCCTCGTTCGACCAGTACTCTCTTCTGGCGAGCGATCTTTTAGGGTTTGGGAGCAAAAAGAAGTCACAGGGAGCCAAATCCGGAGAATGGGGAAGCAATTCGTAGTGCAATTCGTCCAATTTGGCTGTGGCAACTGCGGAGGTGTGAGCCGTCGCCGGTGCGTTATCGTGGTGGAAGAGCACTTTTTTCTTCGCCAAATGTGGTCATTCTTTTCTTTGAATCAGCCCAATAAATCGACGTAGTATGCTCCTGTGATTGTTTTTCCCTTCTCCAAATAGTCAACGTGGATCACACTTCGCGTGTCCCAAAAAACGGTGGCCGAAAGCACGGTCTTCGCCTTCTTTGGATCACGTTCACCGGGTAAAACCCATTGTTTCGATTGTTCTTTGATCTCTGGTGTTTACCAGTGCAATAAATCCATGTCTCACCGAGGGTCACGAAACGACGCAGAAACTCCTCCGAATCTCGATTAAACAGGGCCAAGCACGTTTTTGAAGTGATCTCACGATTGCGCTTGTTCTCCGGTGTGAGACGCGGCACCCAGCATGAGCGGACAGCCTTCTCATGCCCAAAATCTCATGTAGGATATGGCTAACGTGTTCAGTTGAGATGCCTGCTATCTCAGCCAACTCGCGAATTTTCACTCGGCGGTCCCCGAATACGAGGTCATGAATTTTGTCCACGGTTTCCTCCACCGTTTTTGGACCACCTGGGCACGGTTCATTAAAAACCGACATGCGGCTACGGCAAAACTCTGCGAACCAGTGCTAAACGGGTGTACGGGTGCATGAATGGTTCCCATACACACCATCGAGATTGGGCTTGATTTCCTCGGAGGTTTTGCCACTCAAAAACAAGAATCGGATAACGGAGCGATACTGCTCTTTTTCCACTAACACGATGTTTTGAAATGGGTGTCAAAACCAAACTAAGCGTCGGATTGTCACCAAATTTTGAGAAGCGAGCTAAAAGAGGTTATACTAAATGATGGTACACTCATTTTGGCTCAGTAGCGCCACCTGTCTTCGAATCCGGGTACTCATCACATAGTCTTCGTATATGTAGAAGTAAGTGTAGAAAATACTTACAATTGGGATATATGAAAGAGATTGAGAATTTGTTGATGTCATCAAGGACGGCTTCAAACTGCGTCGTATACCTTGTCCCATTTACTCTCTTAATCAACTAACTATGTAGCTGCTGATGAAACGCATAAGCATCATTTTGGTTCACGGTATAGTAAGGAAAAGTACAAGTGTGCATATGTATGTATCTGTTGATAATTTATTTGTGAACGATTGCACTGTAAATGAAACTTTAGTTAAGCGGCGTCATCAGATCGTCCGGTTGTTGTCAGAGTTGTTCAATCTGCGCAAGTAACTCGGGATTTTAAACTAAATACCCTTAAACCAGCGGCAAGTTGATTTTTCTATTTATTTTAATTCTTCTGAATATGTCAAATCTTTAGAAATCAAATGGTTTCGAGTGAAAGACAAAAGAACGAGTGAAGCGTGAAAAACTAGGATCTTTAGCTGCGCGACTTCTGTGACGTGTCCGGGAAGGCATTCAGAGGAACGATTCTTCGAATTCTCGTTGCACACAACAACATCCATTAGTATTTGCTTCTGTCCTAGGCGAGTCGCTTCAGTGCAAACCCAAGCTCTTCAAAGTTTTGAACTCTGTGGAACAGATATTTTTGACACTCTATTAGACTATACATCAAGGGTTTAAGGGTTACGAGACATAAAATAGTTTCCCTTGACTTATCCAACCAGTTGCATGCGAGTACCTAGAACACATTTTCAGTGATGTGCATCGTGCATACCCAGCATCAAGAGAATAATGGTTTCTCGTTTACAGCCGAGCAACTCCTGGTGAAAGGATCTTCTGAAAAAAATTTCGGAGTTCCAGCGGCCGCCTCAGGCAACGTGTCTAAGTACAGAAGTCGAGTAGCGTGTTTGCATTGATTTTGAAGAAGTGCATCAGATTAACGACATTTGCTTACTAAATTGTAAGTCCTACTATCAATGTCTGGTCTATGGAAGGCTTTCAAGATAGACGCACATATCGAACAGCTTATAGAAAGCATTAATACTACACTCCTGCCCTCTACCCCCCCCACCCCCCCTCCCGCCAACTTTTCTGCGGCCACTGAAATTATATTTTTTATTTGACCTCGTCTCGAGAAGCCTTTCATTTCTCAGCCGTCAATTTGTAGTCATTTTCTAGATTAAATATAATTTATTTCGAAATTCACACCAGACACCATCAGCCCAAAAAATATACTGATTACGACAAGAAGACGCCCAGGGGCATCCTAAAGATACAAATCACCCTCGACTTTCACAATAAAAAGGCCTAAAACAACCGCTTTTTGTTCAAATTCATTGTGTGGATCCATCATTCCCCCGATTAAGATTTTAACAAAACAATTCCCCCCCCCCCCCCCCCCCTCTAATTTGTGTGTGTATTTATTTGTCAAGAGATAACAATCTCATTGCTGGAGGAGGCCCCTCACTACGGCTTCCATTTATTCAGCAAAAAATTCACAGAAAAGATATGTACGTATGTACACATTCTGAAATACAATGCTTAAATCTAGGCAATTACCATAATTTGGACTTGTTCTTTCACCATTTAAATGCAATTACCGTTAATCACTGAAATTAGGTCTTACTTGTGGCAATTTTCCTTTGAATCATCGCCACAACTTAAAAGCACATCAAAGAAGATGCTCTTGGTTAGTGGAGCGATACAAAGCCCAAAACATCCACTGAACTCTCTCTCTCTCTCTCTCCATGATACATACATAACATATGTATATGTATGTTATACGAGTAGTACAACGCAAACCTTTTATTCTGTAATTCTCAACTAATTTACAGTGTACACATTGTTATGCCAAATCACCATAAGCCCCCAGAATAGAATACAAATACAAAATGAGTGCAATTTGCAATTCCTGATTGTTTGCAAATTATAACTCTGAATAGATACGAGTACTTAAAATTGTAATTTTGTACATACAATATGTGAAGAGGACTGTGTCGGAGTGAAGTGAAAAGGACGTACTTCTGCCTAGAAACATGAGCGTTGAAATGTTTATTTCCCTTTCAAAATAGGTGAACAGAAGGAGCAGGAGAGCAGGCATTATTCTTGTAATACTGAAAATAATGGGGCCCCACAAGGCTGCAGTCTCAGGCCAAGACTTTTTACTATAAATATCTTGCAAGACCCTTCTTGCAGCTCATGAATCGGGTTCTCGATTAAAATTTGAAAAATCATCAACATCATCGCTATCATTCTCTTAATGGATCACTCGACCTTTGCGAGGTATTTTATCAGGTAAAAGCTACGTGTATTTTCAAACAAGTCGGGAAGTGATTAATTATCTGAAGATGTTACCTTAGACCCACATCGGGGTATTTTTCTTAATGACTTTTGGCATCCATGATTTTAGCCAATAGTCAATTCAGCCAACATTTCCAGTCTATCGCTCCCTCTATTTAGTGCGATCCTGCTCTAATCCTCGCCAGTTGGGCACACCAAACTGTATGAGGGCTTCCATTACCGCGTTGTCCCTCCAGAATGGATTTCAAGACATTCCGGTGGTGTTTATTCGCTTAACAAGCCCTAGACATCGGGTGGTCCATACGGGTCTCCCTTCGACGCTGAGATTCCATTCACCGAGCATATGTTTGGATTTAACAAATGAGTAAATGTCTGCTCCTTAAAAATTCAATCCCCACTGATCTGAATAGCTCGGCAGGTAGTCGCTCTGCAGAGGTTTTCCGGGTCAAGTGGACGAAGTTGTTGTCAATCTTCGTCCAAGTTTAGTGGATAATTTAGCTTAATGTTGATTGTTTTCGGCGTCGAACAGTCTGCAAAGTTCTCTCTATAAATCCTCAGCACCGACTGTGGATCTACTACTACGTTTCCAGCCTTTTCTCTGCATAATCCTGTTGGGTTATTTGTATCTGTGACAAGTTTTTTCCGACACTTCTGCTGCTCGTCTATTTTACTCATGGAGTTTCTGAGCAGATCTTGTCTGTCTTTGTCACATCAGCTTGTACGAGTATATCTCTTGTTTTGCTGCATCCGCTTTCCGACACTCTTCGTCAAACCAGGGGTTTCGTTGAAGTGATCGTATTAAACTTAGTACATTAGATGCGGCGTTTCGAATGGCATGCTGAAAACCTCATCAATGGTTTTCTGTTGCTGATGCTGGCTGCATAGGCCTCCACGAACGGTTTGAAGAGACTCGATCAGAAAAGGGTCTAGCAGTCCCTTGTGTTTGCGTTGGACGTATATTTTTTTTATGATACTCTATCTATCTACGTTCTATCTCCGCTCATTGGCTATTACAAGGTGGCGGTCTGTTTTGGTGTTGGATCCTCGTAACATTCGGACATCCACTGGAAGTTGATGTATAGCAAACTTGTGCTAGGTATGAAGATATTTCGTCCCGCCCGAAGTCGATTAGCCTCAATTCCTTTCCTGAGCTAGTATCGTGTAGGTTATATTTTCCAAATATGCCGGCGAAGATGCTCCAACTTAACGTTAAAATCTCCTTGCGTACTTAGGATATTGCTCATAAATCTTATCGAGAAGTTGGAAGAAGCAATGTTAGACAAAGATGTGGCTTGTTGTGAGCGCGGGAACGCATTCAGACTTAAATTGGCTTTGATGAGAATGATAATCCAACGTTCGCTCAGATCCCCGAAATTCAAGACTTTCTGCCTAAGTCGTCCTCTTATGGCGAAGCCTCATCCAAAGCGGTGCTGCTTCTGCTCTTAATAGCAATCACCATAGTAGATGTCACGTTATCCTTCTTGCTCGACGCATCGCTTCGCACATGGACGGCAGTAATATCCAATTTGTAGCAAATTAGAGCCGCTGACTGCATGTGGGCTATTAGAGCACAGCCGAAGTCGCTGCCCGTTTTTCTTTGACTGGAATCGCAAACAATAAATCTATCCAGCATACTCGTATAGTGTCTTAAGTGGTCGGATAGTTAACCAGACGAAATAAACCGCAATCTGGAGGGCCAATTTCTTCGGAGATCGCTGCCTTTGCTTCGCTTAAAATTTCTCTGTCATCATCTCTATTTCAAAAACCTGGTCAGATGGCTGAGCTCGGGATATGTCGAAGAAGCTCAAAAGAAGTCATCACTAGATCTGCCTTTGACTTCGCCATAGATTCCATGTCGCAACTTTAAAACGTCCGTGTTGCTCTTTGTTTAGAACATGCGTTTGCATTGAAGTTCACCCATCAACGTTGGTTGTGGTGATTCTCAGCGACTCCTGGTCTTCGGATTTTGACTAGCTATGGTGGAGCATCAGTAGCTCTACTCAAAAAATTTTCTGGTTAACCCTTACGTAAATTTTACTATTGCTCGAGCTACGACAACAAATCGATATGGTTTACTGTATTTCGGTGGAAACCTTATACTAACTGGACTAAATTTCATCGGATTATCGTTCTGAAAGACGTGTTTGAACCGTGAGACCGACACATTGAAATGCTGTTGCGTTGAAAGTGATCACCAAAACCAATGATTGACTATATTTCTAGGCGGTTCAAATTACGCTAGTGTCCGATGAGATTAATCCAGCTACGGAAACTCTGCTGTCAAGAGCGCTAGTTGCTTTAGTATTCTGAAAATGCAATGCTTTGTCAGAGTCGTTTGATCATACCTCTCTTCATGTCTTCAGGGATAGACATTAAAAACGTGAACGAGCGAGTCAATTGTACTGTTTTTTCTATCGGAAGGAAGCTCCAAATAGACATTCAAAGCCGGGGGGTGTCTTCACCTACTGCTGTCAAGTAGGCTCTCCAAAGGCAAAGCACTGTTGTAATGATTTTCTTCTATTCACTTGGCATCCCAACAATTAGACTTATACCCATGCTCTTCACTAACACTGAACCATTATTGATATGCGCAATTGGACGTTTCAAGCTAAATAACAACAAGGACTGCCAAGTTAACCACTAGGCAGTCCCTGCATATTTCAGATAGTATCTAAAAATGCAGGCTTACTTCTATAGTGGTGTATCAGCCAGAGTGTTAAGTTCTCTTATGTTCTTATGGTATGTCCGTAATGTAACTACACCGGCCTTTTCATCTTTATCTTAATACTTCTATAGTAGTTCAATAAACTTTGATTGAAAAACGAAAAAGACTCTCAGCTTTGCCAAATTCCATGTTTTACGGTCGTGCCTCGGATAACTCAAAAATTATCCAAATCGGATCCTCTTTGGCGTGATCAACTTTGACAACTGTATGTTGTCGGAAAGAAGTCAGGGTTTTTTTTGGATGAGCCTGAATGAATCAAAATGCTCAGCCCAAATCTACCTCGAAATGTGCATACAGTACGTCTACAATTCCGCCCCAAAGCAGACAAATACTAAAGACTTACTCGTATATCGGTGCGGAGAAGGCATGATGATTGCTCTAGATATCAATGGAGAAAGTATGCATCCTTGTGGAACTTCAAAATTTATATAGAGATACTGTATTCGACAATCTTCTCCGGCTTTCCAAAACTTTAGGTCCTCTATTCACTTAGCTAACATTCAATTGCAAGTAAAAATTGCCAAGGAAATTGTCAATTATTTAAATAAATCTAACTCCTGCCGGTTGCTCGTTCTCTGGTCTACCCCTGACTCCTGAGGTATGGGTTCAAATCCCAGGCTATGCTCCGGAAAAAAAAAAACGTCGGTCTATGAAAAAGAGTTTTAGTCCCTCACCATTCGGAGTTGGTAGGTTCCCCTCTCTCTCTCTCTGCACAAACTGACAGTGGCGACTGAAACTACCTGACCTTAGTCCACACCCTTTTGTGGTGCCATCAATTTATTAGCTTTTTAACTTCGTTAACTAAATTGATTGTAATTGAAATGTACGATTAACAAATCAAGTTACCGCGAAAAGTAATTGCTTAAACAACTAAAAATTTACTGAGTTTAGTCGTAGTTTTCGGAACTAAATAGTCGCCTTCTGACAGGACATAATACTCATGCGACGAGTATATTTTCGGTCCTAAGTAAAATAATAAAAACTTGCTCTTGCAGAAAGGAAAATTGCAACCCGGGATACGTGTACAAACAAATGAAAGACGAGATCGAGATACATAGCTAAGGGAATTAGAACTCAAACCGAGAAATCGTTTCAGCTGAAAGAAAAGTAAATAAAATCATGAGAACAAGGACAAAAACGACGAGAATAGAGAAGAAATAAATACGAAGGACTGTGCAAAGTCGAAATATCAATTTTCCAAAACGTAAAATGAGAGACAATAATCCACATTCAGTTCTGGTAGCAGTCATCTCTGCTTTAACTCAGATATGATGTCATATGATGAAATCGAAGTTATAACCGTTGATAGAAAAAGAGATAAAAAAAAGTGATGAAAAAGAAATTGGAAGAGAGAGAGAAAAAAAAACATCATTCGAGGACGGTTAGAACGGTTTGTGATGGGAATTTAATCCAGACGAAAGGACTCCTTCGAGAGAGATTGTCAAATAAAAAAATGGAAAACAAAAAATGGATGATGACTTTCTTCTATAGCTACAAAGTCTTTGTTTTGTGTCATCGTACAGCAGACTGCGATTATAGTCTCGAGGCTGCATCTACAAGTACACGTCGAATATCGTCCTTCTCAGTCATAAAGTCTCTAAACGTTTATCGACGTTTTCCATTGCTATTATCCGGCTCGGGATAACAATTTGATGTCACAAAAGTAACTTTTCACTATAAAATTGAGACAGCGATGTTCTAAGGAGAATTTTCCTTTTCTTCTTAGACCAAGGGGTGGCCGAAATGACGGTCTTGTTTTTGTTTCTTGAGAGAGAGTGCAGATTTGACGGAAAGCCGGCTTATAATGTGAGTTTTCTGACAGAAATAATTCACATCTAGATGGGGGTGTTGATGTTTGCAATGTGCCTCTTAAGAAGATAAAATTCGAATTAAGTCTTGAAGGATAAAAGTCAAACCTAATCGGAGTCATGTCAGTGACCAGTCTTCTAGGGATTAACGAAATTAATTTGATTTCAGTAGATTTTTTGTTTAGAAAGGAAATTGTGTGACCTGTGAAGGTCTCTAAAAAGGTCGACTAAAATTTCCCATCTAGTTTTCAAATGTAGTCCAAGAGTCGAACTTTGGGGCATTCCATCTTTTATTTATACCTGTTTTTGTAATACCTAAAAGCTAACGAATTAACGATACTTATACGATGATAATGACCCCGAGCTTTATAAAATACGAGTACATGCATGTACCTTACCAATTTACTTTTACAACTTCTGATTCTTTTATTTTATATCATACACTTTTCAAAGGCTTTTATGACAAAGAATTTCGCCAGAATTAAACAGTGAGGGTCTAAGCGTGAAGCCTTGTGGAACTCCTCTTTAAATAAATACTGAGCTGTGCAATCGACGATGAAGGTTTCTCACTTCGATGTGACTAACTAAAGTGAACGTTTTGATCGGCCTTTGAAACTTCTGGAAAAAACAACGTTTCCCAAATCACATGACATATTTTTGCTGCACAGCTGTCATAGTTTGCAGTTGTTCAAATCAAAATGAGTTGATTTCCGAGAGTTTAGTATGGAAGGCATTAGAGCCGTGTTTAATGTCATACCATGTTTGTTGATTACGTCTTCTTCTTTAGATTGCGATTCAATCCGAATTGGACAGACCTATACTTAACGCGTACTTTAGCCCGTATGAGCCACGTAATGCGTCACCTTTCTGTTCAGTTCCCGAACAGTTTCCTTACCAAATGTTTTGAACTATCGTTCTACAGGAATCCTGCAGATCGCGCGTGTCATGTTTTCCAATAACTACTTAAAAATGCCCTAAAACAAGACCAATTTTGAGCAGAAGTCGATTCTTTTTTTCTGTGAAAAGATCGTTAACTGGATGAAACCAGCAGGCTAGTCAGAGCCTCGCAGACCGGAAACACTAGATCTGATAGCACCAAAGTCCAAAGGAGAGACTTTCTGCTTGAGACCCACTTCGTATGTGACCTAATTAGAACTGGCTCACCATCAGCTCCTATTACTGTAGCTGCAAGTGAGCTGAGTAACACAACCCACAGTGGCTGGTTTTGGATGAGGCAATCAAATGGCCTGTGGCTTCTGTTGAATGCTTTCAAGTCGTCTGTCATCAAAAACAACATTATGTAGTTATGCTCCAAAAAGGTAAAGACGGGCAAAGATGGCTACTAAAAATCTTTACATCTATCATTCTTCCTTCATGCTAATTAGTTTCATGGAGAGAGTGGTTGATCCTCATATTGGCAAAGATGCTTGGCGAAAGTAATCTCTGTCCAAGATGCAGATGCAGTCTCGCAGGATCTTCCACGTTTGTAGGCATAACAAACGTGGAAGATCCTGCGAGACTGCACTTTAAAAACTGGTGGGCATCGACGAGAATGATTGAATGAATACGCGCTGGTCATTTTCGAAGGCATTGAGGGTGTGTTGGACGACACAACTATTGTCGATAAGATCATTGCTGGCGAATAAACTCTATATTAATGCGATAGCAAACAAAAGTTTCCCTCAAGTTGTCGTCCTGTCACTACTCTTATGCTCAGGCATCATATGCAAATAATGTAGCTATACTGTCTGTTGTACCACGTCTAGCTCTGAAGCGCAAGCAACCATAGACTTGATCGACGATTGGTGCGCTGGAAATGGGCCTTTTAAAACTGAAGTTGTTCTCTTTGCGGGAAGGGGGAAATTCGCTTTTCCAACGATGCTATTTGTACTCAGGCCCTCACAGAAGATTCTGTCAAAGAATATTTATACGAGCTCCTCAGCAAAACCTGCGATGAATACTTCAAGAATTATTTTAAAATCGACTTAGCTACTCGTAATTTAAACAGCAGAATAGGAAATCTTTGGTTGTACTCGTACATTATGAAAGCACACTTGACTTCATTGCGGGGCGGAATATCGGAATAGCTTTCACACGGTTTCTTCACCGAAGAAAAAAAAGGATTGGCCAAAAAAAGGCAATTAAATTGATCATGGTCTGGTTGATATAAGGCAGACAAAGTACGTCTACGGATTTCACAGGCGCCACCGTCATCAGAGGATAGCTGCATAGAGACTTAATCGACAGAACTGTACCAATCTTCAAGCCCTTTACAACGTACACCAAATGTTGAAAGCCGCTGGCAACGGTGCCAAGCATCCCAGTGATGAACTATAATAACGCATAGTCCTTGTTTAGGTAAAGATCTTCTTTGTCAATATAGATGTAAACTGTAAGGTGAATATGGCAAACCCGTCCAAACGAACGCAGCTGGAAGACCAAATTTTCCGAGTTTCGTCTTACCTTCAGATTAAATAAATTCGAGAAAAATTGTACAGCAAACGGACTAGTCTCGAAAGGACATTCTTGATATTCTTAGCAGATTGTTTAGTGGTGTACGAGTAAAACTTCTTAATTTAAGTGCTCGGCACCGTTTCCTCTGTGAGTGCTTTACTTACCGCCGCATGTTCTGCTGAGTTGGATAGTCCTAGTTCATAGCCTTGAGTATTTCAAAGACAAATAGATTCAAAGAGGAAGTCACTGAACAGATCATTAGCCTGTTCAGAATTGTATCGATAGGCTTGTAAATGCCACAAACTATCAACTTGATATATGCCAGTCTACGTTCCTGTCGGTGTCAGGGTGGTCTTGCCTTGTCAGCTCTCAACCTTCCGAGGCTGATGTATCGGTCGACATTGCTACAATCAGGTTAGTACGAGTAGGTTTAAATTGTCGTATAAAAAGCAGATTCTCTTGGCTATGGCAAAGTACCGGTGGTAAAAATAGCTACAGAAAAAGGTGAGTTAAAAGATATTGCATCGGTTTTGCAGTGTATCAGTTGGCTGGGTAGTATACGTTTTAATCCAAAAAGTTTGTAGGCAATAGCTCGTTGTTCTTATTCCAATGAGATTTAGTTAATTTGTTAGAGTATAAAGGCCAACCTACTAAGACGACCTCTTGACAAAAATGAGCCCACAAATGTGGCCATTATTATCGCCCCCGATACGAGAAAGTAGGTCAGGAAGATTTGCAAAACCTGAGCGTCTCTGTTATCGTCTGGATGAACTTAAATGCCCAAAGTCAGGTCGCCATAAAATGACTGATACCTCATCCTTTTCGAATAGAGGCATAAGATCGATGAAAAATAAGAAGGAGCCGAATTGAAAGTAGGAAAGTTATCTACTGAATCAAGCCTCAAATTTCATAGAGACTCTCTGACCTTACTTACAGTGTAGTGCAAGATTGTGACTATCTTCCTTCAGCTTGCCTCAAGCTAAATAAAAAACATTTTACCTTTGGGACGCCGAAACTTGAGAGGTGGAGAACTTTTGCCTTAGAAAGATTCTATTTGCTTACTTATCTTGAAGTCTTAAATGGTATACATATTATGATGCACTAATTTCATTTTTGGTATACATTGTATGATGTTTCGATCGATTTATTGTATCACTTTTCATTAAGAGCGGTCCTAGAGCTGAACCCTGCGGCATCCCATCTACAATACTTAATAGATTTTGTTCATAATGATTAGAACGTTTGGCGATAACCTCAATCCAGCAAGTAAAACTACTCAGCATCCTACTCCTTTTCCTAGCTTCATCCTTTTGGCAAAACATCTGCAATCGATTGCAATCAGCCATGGTCCAAGTTTCGAGCCTTCTGGAACTTTATATGGAAGTGAAGTGCTTCAAACCATAAACGCAATACCACCATGTACGCAGACCTCTGGTAAACCCATATTAATACGACTAGATCACGTCCGAAATTTTTTAAAAACGGTGCCCTGTCCACCGTGCTAACCTTCGTTTACGCGAAGTTTTGGATATCGACCATTTACTACGGCACTCTTTGATTAATGACTATTTCACTATTTAGAGGCCGTCACAAGCTAAGATGCTTTAGTGTTAGTCAAACATCAGTTGAAAACTGCTTGTTAACTTACTTTTAATCACTGCTCAGAGCACTGTGGACTATTTTAAGATCCGCGCGTAATCGCTTATCTCAGAAAGACGTTAAACATTTGTGTCTTCTCGAAAAGATTAACAGCGATTTCCAATGATTTGTGAAGATTAATAGAAGGTCAGGGTCAATTGACAACACTATAGTATGTGTCCGTTGGCCAAGTGCCTTTATTCCTTCTCAACTTTGGATATGCATTTGCTGCTAACATTCATTTCGTTCAAAGGGAAAGAAAGATGAAGCAGATACCAGACGTACGCATAATTTTGTCCCTAATATTTGCCATCAAACCGGGCGTACACTTATCCTGTCTAGTGGCCAATCCATTTGACACTCAAATATGTATGTATATGCATACAAATTGTTGAACAATTTTTGTAGACAGTACTCTGTCAAAGTCCAAGTAATAGACAACCGACTATACTTAGATGCATCCCACTCCAATCACAACAGACTGAGTAGAGAAAGAAAGACCTCTTTGAAATGAAAATTACTTCCTCTTTCGCAAGCACTTTCTAATATTCCATTTTTCGTTTACACTTCCCGGACAGATTGCCTCAAAGCAAGTCCTGATTGCTTACGAAGTTTCCAACAATCTGAATGCCGCCCAGGCACACACTTGTAAGTCCCTTTTCTCTTTTTTTCGCTTTCATTCACTGTCTGCAGGTTCACTAGAGTTTGTTTTCCCATCGAACAGTTAACGAAACAAAAGGGATCTATCCATGTAAGCGATCTTATTGAATTACAATTCACTCGGTCTATCCTTTCAACTTTCTAAATTGCATCTCAAAACGAGTTTTATTAGAAGTGCTCCAAACAATAGAGGTCTTTCGTTCATTTGTCTCTCTATTCCTATTCCTCTGTTTCTGGCGCCTATTTCTTTTTGGTTTTTGTTTTTTTACTACCCACCAAAGCCACCCTTAGTACTGTTTTTCATCCAATCAACCCTTTGATTGATTTTTGATGAAAAGCAAAGCTACCAATGAGTTATTTCCATCTTCGCAGTCTATCGATTACTATCGACTGAACCAGAAAAACAAAATTGGAAATCAAAAACCGGGACGTTTGCCTCGTTTTACGTCAGTGAAATGAATCAAAGCAGCAGATTGAAAATACTCTTTCTCTACTCTTTCAATCTGAAGTGGGTGGCCCAGACTCAACCAGTGATTACAATAACAAAAACACCACTGTAAACAATGCGCTCTTTTATGTTCTGTAAACAAAAACAACGACAATAAACAACTACAACGAAACCAGTCGTGGTTTGAAGAGAGTCAGAGAAGTAGAAAGAAGTGGTAGAAAAGACAGCCGGCTCAAGGGTAGTGAGGATGAAGATTTTATTGACCTTAATTGCCCCCGGGCTGTCGGCTTTCGAGTACTTCACAGCTGTACTTCAATGGAAGGCGAACTGTGCTACTATATAGATAGTACCCGTTTAAGCCATTTCGGCCGGTCCCGTCTGACAGAAGCAGTAGCAGTAGCGGCATCACAAGTAGAATCATCACCACCACCATCTGGGAACAATCGGAGAAGATATTGAAGCAACAAAAATTAGTGTTGTTTTTTCTGGTTTTTGTTTAGGCATTGGATTTGTTTTTATTTCGTTTTTTTTGTGGGATGATGGTCCTCCCAGCGGCCCCCGATAGTAGCTCATTTCGTATCTGGGGCATGAACAGTATTTCTTACTCGAATGCCTTCTTCCTTCTTATTTTCTTCATTTCACATCTTCATTAACAGAGAAGCCATTGCGATGAAGATGATAAAAAAAAGCTTGTTCTTGTGACCAGTGTTGCCAGGTGTATCTTGATAAATTTCCCAATGGTGTCTTGGGATTTTTTTCGGTATTTTGCTTTAACATCCTATTGATGGATTTCACATAATTGGGATAGGTACGTATGTGCATATGTGCAAAGGACAACTCTAAGGAAGGGACATATGTTGGCTCCGAATATGGCTTCTACCGTCCGTCTGGCAAGATTTATGAGCAATATACGAACTGCTCGTGCTTCTTGGTAATGCAATTTCATGGTATGTTGAGAGGAAATTTGAAAACGGCTGAGAAAGATCCGAGACTAACTTGCACCATGCAAAAATACTCAGGACCCGTAGTTATTTATGCTCGTGTTTTTCCTGTGGAGAATGCTATTCAAAGGGCTATTGATAATTTCTGTCGTTCAGATCAAGTACAACGCCAATATTACAATTGTTGTCTAACTGGTCATGAATAATCTGGGTTCAACATAAGGTCGAAGGAATTTGAAGCTCTTCCGTCGCGAAGTATGTACCAGTATCCCTTAAGGGATTCGCCATCAAGAAAGGTTGGCATAAACTATAGAGATGGACATGATTGAGCGAAGGATTTTCAGGAATTCACATTTAACACCTGACAAGTCCTTGTTCGCAATGCAGTAATTGGGCATTCCTGTTTATTAACCGGGGTCATTCCACTATTATTGTAGTTAAATAGTCTGTAAAGGTTATCTTTCCGGATTAAGGGCTTTGATTGGGGCTCTGCTACTAGGTTTCCTTCCCTATCCCTGAGGGTTTGTTTGGTCTGTGGGTCGTTGGCATGTTCTTCTTACGAAAATTGTTTTGCAGTTGCAAATATCCATTACCTCGATCGAGCGTTCCTCTGGCCTCTTTTCTTTTACAAAGCTGATGCTATCACTTGTCGTTTGGTCTCGCGGTCGCTATCTCGCTGCATGCATATGTCAGGATTCTTACGCAATATAGTAGATGTGTCGTCTCTTGTTGCTTTGTGACAATATCGTTCTGATGTTAATAAAACAGCACTTTTGGAAGATTTTGAGAAACTCAATTGGAAGAAACTCTGGCAGTTGCTTAACGAATGCAGCGGATCCACATTCGGATGTACCTTCGTGCCGTTTACTGATATTGTACTTCAGCGTTCCAAATATCCACATTCGTACTTTAGCACCAACTTCACTTGTTGGCTTCGCAGAAGGTTCGGAGCCTCAGCATGCAGGAGCTGTGGCTTGTGGAGCCAGTTGCACTATGAACAGCCTGCCGGCATGTATAATTAACGGGTATATGTAATACAGTGCCCTGTGCCTACGAGTAACTTTATTTTACTTTTCTACAATCAGCTCCCGGGACTGTCGTTATGAAATGCTTTTCGGATGGTTAACAATTTTTCCTGTGCCTCTGTTCACACTCGTCTTTTACTGGTCCTGAGCTCGTTGGGAGGAAACAGACCTCCAACCACTTGTCATCTGATTTCTGCATATGAATTATTATAAGTTGCATCTGCGAAATGCCTGCAGTAGAGCAATGGCTTCTAAGTATCTGCCTCTTCATCTGGGAATTCTGAGCAAAAAGGTGAATTATCGTGTCCAAATTTGTGGAGGTATCTTCGATAATCGTGGTATCCACATAGGAACTGTGTAACGTGGTAGTTGCAGTCCTCGCGCTCTCTTTTTGTTCAAATCAGGTCTACCTTTTGTCGTTTTATTCCACCTGGCTCTTCGCAATATTGCAGATGTTCCCCTTACGTTGCCATCCAACTCGTAAGCCTAGGTTTTTCGGTAAACCGAAATGGCTTCTTTGGAGCCCATCGCGGGCTTGTTGTTTTGATTGCACACAGCATCGATCCCAACGAGAGTTTCTTCTGTTATAATTGCCTCCGCTCAGATCGGAGCAACTTATGATGGATTAAGTAGACCACTCCTATCGCCGACGTCTGAAACCACATCGGTCATCTGACACAGATTCTTTTTCCTCTGCCACTTCGGTTGCCATAAGGGGGGATACATTGTAGGCAGACATTGCATAGGTCGTCCGGGTGACCCGTTTCCTTTTGGAAGATTATGTTGGAGTTGGAGTTTTCATGACTCAGGGCAGATCCACTCCTCAAGGCATTTTTGTATCGTTGCTCTCAATGGGCTCGGTCTATTTGAACAGCCATCCTGACCACTATGTTTGGCTCAAGTACTTTGTTGCTTGTTACCACCTATCTTACCGCATGAGTCGTGAAGCTTTTCTTGGGTGATTTAAGGGTTGTTTTCCATGCTGTTCTCCCTCGTAATGGTACAAAGTAGATGGTATATGGAGAAATAGATTCTCTGCTATTGCTCTCAGTTTTGTTGGCAGAATATTTGTGGGGACCTACCGTCGTCACCGTGTATGCCATTCTTCAGGGGTTTATGTCTATTTCAGCAAACCTTCGCTAGTTACGAGTAGTGGTTAGTCGCGTTTACTAGGGCCTTGTGTCTTCTATTCCTGCGATCATCCAATGCTGTCTGGCAAACTTGATGTCTTAAGGTTGGGAAGTGAGACATCAGAAAATTCTTAAATACCTTCGAAGTAGGAAGGTACTACTGTTCTCTACGTCGAGTGACAGAGATAAGTTAAAGAAGTGACAACGGTGTTAGGTCATACTTTGTAGCTCTTGCAAGCTCTTTTGTCCGACTCTCGCCATGCGAGTACTCTGACCAAATCTTCCGTTGTATGGGTAGTGATTCCCGCCTAATATTGGCTTAGATTCGAGTGATGGTTTGTTGGACTTAAATGACCGATCGCGATCTACTGTAGACACTTTTCTTGCCAGTTCATCAACCATTCCATTGCTGGCTATTTCCTTAAGCTCCGGGGACACAACAGAGATCCGTATAATACAGTGAGCCAAAAGCCTCATTCTTTTCGCCATGGGAGTGAAGTAGCCTGTGTTTGATCGCACAGATCAGCATTTGACTAAGGTGCATCTCTGTCCACGGCGAAATTCTTCACCAAGTTCAGAACGCTTTTATTGTCCACTGAATCCCTTGAAGGTAGATAGCTCTCCAAGAAGTGGAACTGGGCTTTTTCTGCCTTCAGGGTGTCGTCATTGACATCATCCAGCATCCTTTCTAGGAGTTTCCATTGGTATTCGATAAGATTTTCCTCTGGTGTACCATGGTTGGTGGTTCCTTAACCTATTCTGCAAATTTCTTTTTCTTTAACTGAATACTTACTGTCAGAGAGAACGTGTCATATTACTTACCTCTCAGGTTCCTTTATAGACCCGTGTCCCATTATTGTCAATACATTCTTGGTTTGGTCGAAGTCATTTGACTCAGTCGCCAGTGCCTTGTCTAGCCGCTGTACCATTTTCCTTTTTGTGAGGAAATTACAGTCGGCGGCGCGCAATTTTACGTTGCCCTAGTATTGTAGATCTAGGGATCTTGCTGTATCTGAGTTCGAGTTCACTTTGATGGTAGTTGAGTTTTCTGTCATATCTGAACATTTACTGTCCTTTAGTAGGTATACTTGGTTTCAACAACTCTATACATAGATACTGCCTGTCTCTTTCTCTGCGCTAAACTTTTAACCTTGCTGGGACTTGGTGAACAGGCGCCAATGTCTATCGCATAGAGTACTAAACCTCTCTACTAATTACGTTAATGTAAGGACAAATTATATATACCGAAATTGTGACACCCCTATTGACATCATCTAGGGAACCATTTCGCCTTAGTGAAGTCTCCGTCACTGACCAAGCTTGAACAACGTCTGGAATTTAAGATTGATTCACACCACCTTCCAGTCGATGTGACGTCTATGGTACCTTTTGTAGAAGCAGCATGAGTCCAATTAATAAATAAACGAAAACCCTGACGAGCTGAGAAAAATCCCACGGTATAACAACACTATCTCGGTGCTCAACAAGGGGAAAAGGAAGAGAAAAAGAAGTCAATTTTCACGCTTTACACAATAGCGTTGTTATGTAAACATTGCGCTCATTAATTGTTCGTTATCTATTGGTGAGGGAGAAGAGTAAGAAACTATCTTGTATCTATCACATCTGTGCGCGGTGTTGTGTTTATATTAACTCTACAATCTGGCAGTGTTTTAACTTTTTCTCTTCATCAACATTGGATATGGCAGAGTTTATAAAGATACAAGTACTACTACAGATGCAGATACAACAGCGATGGAAAAGAAGAAGGCACAAATGCGAGTACAGGCAATTGGAAATTGTATTCCGTATACAGTTGTATGTATGTACTTACCCACGCCAAAGTATCTTTTGGTGTACTCGTAACGAGAATCTGGTCTCTAGTACAGTAGGAGCAGTAGTTGTAATCAAGAAGTTCGTAGTCGAGATTCATTTAACGCTACTTGTAGGGATGTACTCGTATCATGTGATAGAGGGCCCTTGGCTGAGTTGAAGTTGAATCGCCTGCATATCAAGAACAGTATCAAGTTACAGATAATTTTAGATTTCAGGAAGTTGGATTTGTACTTGGTGTTTGGTGTCATTGCACGAAGATTGAAGGAAGAAACTAAAGCCGGTGCTATATTAAGAGGCAATTTGAAGTCAATTGCCGACTTTGCTTGTGTGTCACTTAAGTGGTAATTGTTGTTTGACAGTTGTAGCATCAATTAAATTATAGTCAGGGATATGAGGATGATTCTCTAATGAAAGCGGTATACCATTCTCCGTTTTTTCTTGTTTGCAAAGCTTGAAAGGCACCTTAAAAAACTTCCACAGTCGCGATGTTGAAAACCATCAAATAAGCAGCCCTCTAAGGCAAAATCGCATCATAATTTCAAGTGACCAGACATGTTTATCATTTAAAGCAGATCCCACTTAAATTCATAGCTTAACCCGCTTTGCCTGGACACAAAAAAAAAAAACAAACAAAAAAAGCTGGGCCTTCCTCAATCCGCCAAAATTTATGACACAAAATTGTGCACTTTCTCCCAGAGCACAATGAGTTTTTTTTTTTAATCTTTCCCTAGTGACATCTGTAGCTTGGCGGCGGAGCGTTAATTAATAAAGAACTCATCCCACTCTCTGTACTCGTATAACGATGGCAACGGAATCATCTGCCTGCGGTACATCTGTTCTCCGATTTGGTGTTAAATATTTATCAGTGGCGGTCGGCGTTGACCAAATGAGGAAAATGAGAAAGATTAACCCTCCGTTGGCAATAAATATTCCCCCATTGGGAACCCCAATAACCACAATGAAGGAGTTGAGTCTCTATATTTAGTCGCCAGTCGTGGATGGTGGATGTAATGAATTCAATTTCAGACCCAGAATGTACACAAGAAGGTAATATGTAGGGCTCTGATACGCCTTTACCAGACTCTACCAGAGTCATGTCTGGCCACGGTAATGGAATTTTCAACCAAAGCACGTAGGTACGTGAGTTTATTTGAAATTGAAATACTTGGAATCCAAATACTCCTACGTACCACCAGACAAACTCTCCCCCGTACTCATAAATTGAAAAATTCAAAATGCACATTCGTTCGATTTTATCGGTTCGATTATTGCCGCCGAACTATTTTAGGGTGGCTCCGGCCACCTACACAAGCGAGGAAGGGTAAAAAAAAAACTAAAAAAAATTTTATTCCTCCCTTGGGGCAGTTTAAGAAGTCGTTAGTGGGTTCCAATGGGACCAACCACCCAGACGATCTGGGAATGGGAAGTAGACGTGATGTCAATTGGGACTTTTGGGGGAAAAAGTTTTTGAAAAGTTTATTTGGTCGAAGATGATTTGTGGTTCCATTTGGCTTAATTTAGGATACTATGTATCACATTTCACATTTCAGCGATTCTGGATGATTTAATTAAGTGAGGGAAGTGGACTCGAGAGGATGTCCTTCACTAGGTCATGTGTGGCTTTTAATAGAATGTTAATGCTCGTAGGAATGCCTTTTAAATTCAGTACTTTTGCTCTTTCTGCCGGAACTGTACGAAGGCGCTTCCCCTAGAGACGGCATTCATGGCCGAATTCAGGACGTCGTCCTGCGGTGAACTCCTGTTTACACGAATTATCATCGTTCTGATCAGGTTATTTGAGAAATGAATTGTAATCAGTGTAGGTGCCATCAGGTCTCCAAGTGTTCGGGATTTGCTACATAGTCACTGCAATTCATCTGCATTTCAGTTTTTCTGAACGTTTCCTCTACCTGTTCCATTCTGAGCTTTGAAGGGCGTCTTGAGCTCATACTCAAGGCGGATTCTTAAATTCCTCCTCCTAAACAGATCGACAGTTTGGCTGAGAGTCAACTTTTATTGTTGTTCTCGAAACGTGCAACTAGGAAACGGTTGAAATCGACGTCAGATTCTTTTATGCAAATCTTTTGTATTCATTTACTAAGATGGTATTACAGTTTTGACCGATATGGCACGTCAACCAAAAACCAACCAGTTTCTTCTAACTCTTTCTGCAGTTAAGGGTTTCAAGGTGCTGACTTTAACTCTTTCGGGTGCTCGTTATAGCCAAGATCTGGTCTATTACCTTACGGCTTAAGGTTTAGTTCTTAGAATCTAATGGCTGTTCTAGGCATCTAATCTATTCGTTATGACGTTTTTGATTCGAATAAACGCCGGTAGTCCAATTGACAGCAATCAAGCCTCTTAACTCTCGACGACGAACTACATACATATGTAGGTAGGCCTTCACACTGAATCCTCCTTCATTGAGCTCATGTGTGTTGGCATGGCTGTATGCTGCTAGTTCTGTGCCATATTTATTGCGAGGTGATATCTAAATTGTGACTGAACCTTTGGATTTTGAGGCGTACCACTAGATTCTTAGCAGATTGGAACGGTTGCCATTTCGATCTGGCAGGAAGTGCGTTCTCTGTACTATATCCTCCGATGAGGTGGAAAATGTAATTTGTCGTCGTGCACTCAAATTTAGCAATGAATTTGCATTCAATCGGGCGCAGTGTTTCATAAAAGCTGACGTAGGTTGTGGGCACGGTAGGTTTGCTTCATAGTTGCTTGCTTAAGCTTTCTCTAGCAACACCATTTGACCAATCTCGGAAAAACCATGACCGGTGATCGCAGTCTTGACAGTAAAACGAAGACCAAACCAGTTCTTTCGCTCCAAACCCAGCTCATAATAATATGAATGTATCATACATACGAGAAGCTCACCCCGCTCGAAATTAGCGATACCTCAGTTACTTGTCAGAAACATATATCCATTCTTCATCAAACTAGGAATTTCCAGGTGGGGGTCGAGTGAAACCCGACTGAAGGTTCGCTCATCCAGAATACTGGAGACATGCCTTACATATGTCGATCACAAAATTATCAATTTGGCTTAGCGTTTCATGAGACCGCTTTGTCCTCTTGTGTATGTATTGTATATAGAGATGGTTGCTGTAGTGATATTCGTCTCGCGGCAAATTCAATAAGTCAGACGTGGTGTCATGTAGGCTTTGCTTACCAATTACGAGTATCATACCAAAGATGTGCTCATTTCCTATCTTAGTGTTATACTTCCAACTTTGCTCATACGTCTTGTCGAGTAGCTCGTAGAAAATTTCTATGGCGACGTCGTCCTTGTCTAGCGAGCACGAGCGCACATTAGGCTTATGTTAACAAATTGATGCTTGATGTGGATTTTCATTTCGGCTGCACGCCTGTTAAGGGGCCGAATATTCCACATGCCGTGGTATTTGGGGATCCATATCTGAGACTTGTTGTTTCGGAACTTTATACATTCATTGGTAGGGACATTACAGCCCATAACCTTGGTTTTAACCTCTAAAACAAGATTCCGAGTGCTCCGATCAAGAGCTCCTGCGCCATTATCTCTTTTTTCAAGACCTTGCCTCAGTCTTGAAAGATCCCTATTAACGGAAGCGTCGACATTTTCGAAGTAGTTCAAATAAAGCGTCCGCTAGCCTGGCTGTGGATACCACTGTTGATTTCATAGAGAGGAACTCCTCCGTTACACATCCTCATTCTGAGAACGTCTTGTTAGAGATCTGAGGGCGCTTGGCATCGTTGGCTCACTATAAAATCCAGAAGGTACCACGTATGGTGATGTGGTTTTGTCCACATACATCCATTGTAGGGTAATTAATCGACTTCCTTGACCTACCGTTCTTTATTGCTTGGCGACAGTGACATATCAAACATTCTCTTCTTGTCGTTACAAATATCGTCATATCCTGTGTTTGCTGAAAGAATGCTAACATCCAGGACCGCCCGTTGATGAAATTCTAAAGAGTATGCCTAATCCTTAATGAACAACATAGTTAAGTTGATTCTTTGGCAAGCAGTATTGTAAAGGGAATCCTTAGATTCAGGATGGTAACAACCTTCTATTTGATCCTTATCCCACACTCAGCCCTTTAGGGTATGGTGCTTGTTTACAATCAAAATAAAGAAAGAAAGTTAACCAGAAAATCAGATGCTATCAATCACGACCGTCTAAATGGCTGATGTTTCGTTGAAAACATGCGGTGATTTATAGCTGACTGTTTTACGAACTCATTGTCTCCCCCTGCAATACAAAAGAAAACAAACTTTGACGTGTCCCGAATTTTAATCAGGTATCGGTTGCCAATTGGCAACAAATTGAAAGACAATCCAAAAGGGTATTACTTCTCTGAAAAAAGCTCCGAATATCACGACATTAATCAAATCGTAAAGACATCCATGAGACTCAATCGCGGATGACATTTCAAATTTCCTAAATAAACTTTCACCAAATTGAGTTACTCGTATATGTTATATACTCGTAGACTCTTATAAACATTTGTTTTCATTTCGACTCTGTCAAAAATTCATTGCCAACATCTCGCAATTGACACTGAAGCCCGCAGATACTTAAAATTCGTATCAGTCTCTTGGCAGCTGGTGAAATAAATTACCCTCCACTGTGTAAACGTGTCCCGGCGGTCTTCTGTTGCTACAGCTCGACAGTTTGACTGACGAAAAAATCAGCGAAACCATAAACTTTGACAATTTTAACTGCGTGTAAATTACCCCACTGTTGTGAGCTTGAAAATTGAGATACGTGTGTAGGCGGATTTACGAATACGATACTACGAGTACACTCGCCTCCATATGCGGGTATCTATGTATCTTGAATACTTATCCATAGGCCTATGATGAGCCTTAACTGGTGGTACAACGGTGTACGGACACTAGACATAGATACTCGTGCTCGTACTTGACATTTTGATGGGGACTTCAAGTCTTCGTTTGTTCACTTTTGTTGACTATCTGTGCAACGAATGTGTCTTAAGGGTTTTCCTTCCATTCCATCTTTCTGTAGATTCGTGTGTTGATATCCTTTTTTTTGTTTTAGTCTTTTTTTAGTCGTTGGAGCGAAAGATAAATACGTCTAAATGAACGCGTAGAGAAAGAAAATATTGTAGGTACAGGAGAAATTGCCAAAAACAAAAAAACGACAAAAAAAGAATATAAGTCACAGTGTAAATTTGTTCTTGTAGATTTGTAAAATTATGCAAACATCCCTCTAGGCTAGTTGACTGACATTAAAGGTAGTCAGCACAACTGGAGAAAGTCGTTTTTTTTCCCCCCCTCTATTTGGCAGCCGGCGAATTTTTGCCATTTGGATGCAAATACGAATATTCCCGGTTCGGAAGCTAAGGAAGAGGAAATTTGCAAACTCTGAGTTTTCCTCGTTAATGTTGACATTAAAGTTAAGAAAATTTCGCCCAATTTGCGCAAACAAAAAGTGGACTTTACGATTTCTGTTGGAGGTGGAGAGGATGTGATTAGCAGAGATAATGTGATGGCATAGATCTAATGCGACGTGATGGACTTGGATGAGATCTGACGGGAAATTTGATGACAAATTCACGTTAGGGGAATACTTTAGAATCGATAAAGGACGATTTGGGGGAACAATTTATAAAACAGACTGGGGGAAAATAATGTCATTCGGCGTATTTCTCCTAATTGAGTCGAGGCCATACTTTTCACATCACATCACATCATGGTCTAGCCATCTTGAGCGATGAATGCGAATTTGATTGTCTTTACCACGTCGCTGTGAATGTCGTATAGGTCATCCAGGATCCACAACCGCATACTGGGCAAGGCTAGCTTAGATTAGGTAATAAGGGATGTGTTACTCCCTACTGGACATGCATACACGGAACTTTCTTATGAACCTAAGCTAATTTTAAATAAGTTGAGTATATGAGGCTTGCAGATAGCCGTACAATGAACAACGCCCATACATTGACTTCATAAGACTTGTCCATTCAATTTGTTCGGCATGCTTCCTCTGACCATGCTTGCAAATAAAGCGACGAACAAGTGTAAACATGGAATGAACTTTGGCAAACCATTGTTAATGCGATTTTAGGAAAAAAAACTTGAATTGAAACTCCCAACTCGAAAGACCCAGATGATAGTTCACAGAGCCTTAACGCTTCTAACACTTCGAACTTTATGTCGCCGAGCGTTGAACAATAAGCACAAACTTATTGGAGTTTTTTTTTTTTTTTTTTTTTCTGGCAAGGAAGATCCTTCTCATTCGTGCGTGGTCCTGTGTGTAAGGGTGTCAAAGGAATAAAGTATAAATTCGCCTTCTTCTACTTGGCATTGAGACGTGGATGTACTAGTATTGTAGTCCAAAAAGATAAGACTACGTTCATTCGACTAAATCTAACAAATAGATAACAAAACTTTACTCGGTTATATCTAACGACGACAATGTCTTTGAGTTTAAGTTCTCTAGTTCAAGATGTCAAGGAAGACTGCATACTGGCTTAAGAATCATGCGATCATGGGTGCCTTGTGTGGAAACCTGTCAACTGCCAGCATATATGAAGAATATCAGACTTAAAAACTGCTAGCGGTAAGAGCAACATTTGAACACGGTTAAATGTATTTTAATGCTGTAGCGGCATTGGTGCACTTATGGCAAAATCTGAAGGTAACCAAGCAAAGACAGTCGTTCGTGTAGAATCGGGACGCATCAGAATATAGATGGATAGATGGATGTTAGAAGAGGCAACACAACTGCGACATCTTGCTTATTTACTAAAGGTGACGTTACAGTCCGGGGTGGGCCTGGGCCTCATGCAATAAGGGTCTTTAGCCAGCTGCCTCCAGTTTCGCGTGCTAAGTTGAGGTCCCTTTACACTTGGGTGCGCCACCTGAGTCACGACCTTCTTTTACTGCGCTGTCCCTCGGTTCCGGATTTGAAGACTTCGGACCGGAGCATTAGAGCATCCGCTCTACATGACTCAGCCATTTTAGTCGTTGGACCTTCACTTTTTTAGCTAAGTCGATGTCGCTATACACCCCATACAGTTCGTCGTTGTATTTTTTCCTCCACCCACCATGCAGACGGGACCGAAAATTATCTGAAGAATTTTCCTCTCAAGACAGCCCAGAGCACCCTCATTCATTTTTAATAAAGTCCATGCCTCTGCCGCATAGGAGAAGACTGGCATTATTAGCGTCTTCTATAGGGTCACTTTTATTGTTCGAGAGAGGGCTTTGCTAGTCAATTGCCTTTTTAGCCCATAGAAGCAGCGATTGGCAAGAGTCATTCTTCGTCTGATCTCAGCGCTGATGTCGTTGTCTGAATTGATAGCGGAGCCTGTATCCGTGGTATTTTTATTTTTTTTTGCCTTTTGGTGAAACTTCCGAATCTCATTCTTGGAATAGCATCTCTCAATTTCCTCGATCGCACGCCTCTCATACTCCTTCTATTTCCTCCTGAGAAACCGATGTACTCGTACGTGTCTCCTCTTGTACTCGTAGAGCTTGTGAGCAGCTCTATTCCTTCTTGCGGCGCCGCTTTGTATGCATCTTGCTTAGATGCATGTGCTTGGCGGCACTTGTCGTCAAACCAGGTCTTTCAGAGGCGGCCTTTCTGATAGCATTTTGGCAATGTTGCCACTGGTCTTCTTCGAATCTCTTAAAAGATTCATGGAGACTCGATCGGAAAAGGATTTGGCGATCTCTTGCGATTGTATCCATCCTACGTCAAATTTTCTCACCGTATTAGCTTGCATTTGCGATGTTAGGTCCGAATCGATGTTGGCCCCTCGGAACGTTCGGACGTTGACGGTTCATCTGCGATGCGAGAACCGCGTGCTAACTGCGACAATGTTTCCCTCCGCCGCAAAGTAGATTAGTGGTTCTCGGAGGTGTGTTATGCAGGCTATAGTTTCCAACAGTGCTACTTTGGTCGTCCTCTCTTCCCTTTAGCCTTGCATTAAAGTCGCCGAGTATAATTGTAATCTCATAGTTTGGGCACTGCTCGTAGATCTTCTCCAAGAGCTCGTAGAAGCTATCTTTTCTGTCGTCATCGCTCGTGGGGTGTGGGAGGGCGCGCATATAAGGCTAATGTTGGCAAATTTAGCCTTAATACGGATTGTGACGTGGCGCTCGTTAACATGTCGGAAACTCAAGAATTCTTTCCTAGTTCTGCCTCTAATAACATATCCGCATCCAAATAGGCGCTTCTTTTGCCGTCGGTAGCAATCGCCGTAGTAGATGTCGAAGTGTTTCATCGTATTTCTGTCCCGTTGATCCCATTGCATTTCTTGGCTGGCGGTAACATCTGCTTTGCAGCAGTCCAGCGATTCCGCTAGTTGTATCCGAGGCTTGTTGATGCTTCATAACTGAACTTTCTTCTCCAAGGCCGGGCAGTTACCCCGGCTGCACAACACCCAATCCGGACTACCAGTTCCATTATACATATCCCTAGGACGAAGGATCGGTTAGACCAAAGCCAGTAACCCGTTCGGAGATGTGAGCACTGCCATTAGCGCTCATCCGCCACCATCTTTTTTCCAAAACTCTGACTTAGTTTCGGAAATCCATGCCGGCCTGAGCTTCAAATATATCGGAGTAGTACGGATTAGGTCTTACTTGCTTTATTTCACCATTGATACCATCTGGGGAATTCATCTGCTGTCCTGTTTATAGTGGGCCCCTCCCAATTATCAAGGCTTCGCCCATCAATGACGTTGTCTAATAATAAACGGGGGCAGAGCAAAATACTGGTCTTATTGTAAACATCTTAAGATGACACTACCGAAGGTTGCTACGATTTTATCAGTCACAAGTTGCCGGTCATAGGTCTTGTTGGCGGCTGGGCCACCGGTAGTTCCTACCAGGACTTAAATCAGGGTACCGTGGGAGTCAGGAGCGGATCTCGGTCCGCGCCTGACTTGAAGAGGTAAGGCCCCCTTGTGGGAGCGTCATGGTGGCTGTAGTTTAAACCCAAAGTCGTAGGAAGGGTCTTCCTCTTGGTTGACCCAATGTAGAGTTGCAATAAGTACTGGGTGCTGTGACCCTAAGAGCAGTAGGAGGTTTTAGGTCGGCCTGGACTCATACCAAGGGTGGAACTTGTGCCGGCAACACTGTTCCGAATTGGTATCAATGGAATGACGGAGAGCAATGGCAAGGCGTATCCTTGCCCCAATGGATGATGGGTCAATCCGTAAACATAAGTCTACACGACAGGTGGTTTACGTTAAAGATCAGACACTATGTCTCGTTCATAGTGGGCCCCCGCCCAATTATCAGGGCTTCGCCCATTAATGGCGTTGTCTAATAAAAAGCGGGGACAGAGCAAAGTACTGGTCTTATCGTAAACATCTTCAGATGACGCTACCGAATGTTGCTACGATTTTATCAGTCACAAGTTGCCGGTCATAGGTCTTGTTGGCGGCTGGATCACCGGTAGTCCCTACCAGGACTTAAATCACGTTACTATAGGAGTCAGGAGCTCACCGGATCTCGGTCTGGGCCTGACTTGAAGAGGTAGGCCGTATCCTTGCTCCCATGGATGTATGGGCATCCCGTAAACTTAAGTCTACATGACAGGCGTTTACGTTAAAAACAGAGATACTATGTCCCGTTTATAGTGCTGCCAGTTTTGTCTAGTGGTCAGTGCTCTCACTTATATGTTTGGCAAATCGAGCCCGGATGGACATCGACCAGTACCCGATGGTTACCATTTGGAGGTAGAATAAGCAGAATTGATGTATAGCAACAGTTATAACACTGGGTATCGAAATGTTCACACCCAAACATGGTAGTGAAAAGCCACCTAAGTCAAAACATCAGTGCCCCTAATGCAGATATCCCAATGATCACCCATTTAATTGCAAGGATCTTTCAGCGTCTCGGCAGAAAAATCCCTGCTACTGGCAGATGCAGCACGTTCTTGGTAGACCCACATAAACCCAACTAAAACATGAAGATAATAATACTTTAACAAGGTTGTGCAATACCTTGTCTTCCGTTTAACTGACGTAAAATTCTGGCTACAGCGGTATAAGACCCTCAATATTGAGAATTGTTTAGCTATTTTCGGCAAGTCCACTTTAAACTACTACGACACGTGAGAAGCCTGTGTTTTCTCAAAGCAAAAGACTGCACTGGTGGCTCGTTCGTTTCTGATTAGGAATTAATGTGTCTCATTTTTATTAGTACTCCCACTCTCGTAAATCGAATGCAGCGTCTTCTCAGTCTCAAAAATATCTGGAACCTCATTCCTGGGAGTACGACACCGTTTCTTCGAAATCGTATTCAATCGACTGACATTTAAAAGCTTCACTTAAATCTATACCACCGCAAAAAGGAGAAATAATTTTAATTAACTCTGCTCGAGGTTATCTTATCCAAAATAATCCTTTCACCCGAACCAATTCATTTCTCGGACGGATCCCGTTTAGCAAATCAAAAGCTCACCGTTATTACTCCGTCCAATTTCAACAGAAATTTCATCCGACATGGTAATTTCGAATGAAGGCAATCCCTCCCTCCTATAACTCGTAAACCCGTCATCGAGTCGATCTGTAGGACAAACGAGCAGTTAAAGCAATAAGCGGGATGAAAACCGAATAAAGGGCCACTCCTTGCGGAATGACTTCCCCTAGTCAACTCGTCTGGCTTCATCTCACCCGTGTCGATGAAAATATTACAATACCCATAGATGGGACGAAGATTCCGAAACGTCTGGTGTGTATCCTTTTTCCGATTTTCGGGTTTTTTTTTTTTCTTAATAGAAGACCTTGAACGAGGATTATCTGAATTTCCTCAACTCACCCAGAGAGTCGTCGGCAAGCAGGCCAGGTTAATCGGATTCGACTATTGCGAGTAATTTCAAAGTCAGTTTAAATGATAAGCCGCGTAGAGTGTTATTTAAATCCGTAACCGCCATAACGTAAAGCCTTGAGATGTTGATCCCTTGATGCTGGCAATCTATAACTTGTATTTTTGCCCCACTAATTGCCATTCGACCATGTAATTTTGTTTATGTTTTCAACTTGTAGGCAGACTATCTTTGAAACCTTTCCCTTTCCATAAACAGGGTCCCGTTGACGATGCCCCTTGGGTAGACGCCCCCCATCATCGCGTCATCGTTTAGTGATGAGAAAGTAATTCAATTTCAGTTGAAGGATGTTATTAGTGAGAGTACTCCTGGAGATATGGAGCGGAACCACCTATTTAAAGAACCCTCTCCGGCCCCAAAATTTGACCCAGAGATCGTATTGGGACGATATTGGAGTCATCATCTATTCGATGATTGAAGGGAGCATAATTATATTGTAGTACAGTTCACAGGCATGCATCTATTAATTTCTAATTTATCGTCAAGCTGGAGTATGTTTGATGGGGTGAGGTGAAGGAAGAGCGCCCTATTGAACTCGCGGAGTGCCTTTAGCCAAGGAATCCCAAGTAAAACTTAATCGAGAGTGTAAGTCATTAGAAACAAATTAGATGCTCATCAAATTGTGGGTTGGGGCGGGAGGTTCGTTGATGCCATAGTGAAGGCCGACACTGCGAGATGACATAATAGTGATAATCGAATACGAGTATTTTTGTTTAATGACTTTTTGGGGCTGCAGGGCGAGTAGGTTGGGTTTAATTACCTCACATGGTAATACGGTCGCATGTTGGTGGGGTCACAAGTTCAGAGCTTACGTAACGGTGGCACTGTAATCCCGGTGCTATTAGCGATGGGATGTTAATGTATAGCAAGGATTTCCGTAATGATATATGGACACCCTGTAGGAATTACACGTTCATTAGTCCGATGAACCTTCGACTGAAGGTTGAAGTTTATTTGAGGAAGGTATTTCCGATAATAATGGAAAGCGGTGGATTACATCAGGAAGCTTCTGTAGATAAGATTAAATGACGTTTTGGTGCAACGGTAAGTTGTAGTACACAAGAACATGCACGAGAAGCAAAATTACATTTTCGTGGGCCCAGATGGTTGGCGTCAACCACATATCATCCAGATCAATGTCGTTTATATTGATATTTCGGAAGAAATAATCACTAGCAACATTGGTCATTTACTCTAACGCTAGTCCTGACTTCATTTTTGTAAAACAAAGGCCGATGATGCCAACAGCAAGAATACCACGCCATACTCGGCATCTGTGTGGGTGTAATTGAGTCTCAAGAGTCTCCTCTGGATTTACTCTACTCCAGAAACAACAATATTGCTTGTTCAGAAACGCATTGAGCCAAGAGTGAGCCTCGGACTTTGAAGACTCTAGTCCGCTTACTCCCATTGCAAGGCGTCATCTCGTGTCTTTAGTTTCTGTAGGCTGACATCTTTTTCCCATACACTTACTCTCGGTGATTACGGTTCTTTCTGTATGCATATAACGTCGACGAGTTGTTGGCTTTGCGTCATGTATTGGGTTTTCCAATAAGGACTTGACAACTTTTTTTTAAAATAAAACACAAACCATTTGAGATATTTCAAAAACTTTATTATCGGCTTGAAGTACAATCAAAACATTTATGAATGGAACTCGACTTCGTTCATATGTCCACCGCGGGCACGTTTGCAGCGATCGATTCATTGGACTCAATTTTCAACGACTCGGCCACACATTTCGCCCGAAACGGCCGCTATTTCGCGTTCAATGTTGGCTCTGAGCTCTTCCAACGTCGTCGGCGTGTTGGCATAAACCAATGACTTAACGTAGCCCCACAGACAATAGTCAACCGGCGTTAAATCGCACGAACGAGGCAGCCAATCGACTGGCCCATTTCTTGAGATAACACGCTCACCATACTTACTCTTCAATAAATCGATTGTAGCGTGTGCTGTGTGGCTTGTGGCATCATCCTGTTGAAACCACATGTCGTCCAAGTCCATATCTTCCAATTTGGGCCAAAAATAATCGGTGATCATGGCGCGATAACGCTGACCATTCACAGTAACGTGACGATCGTTATCGTCGACGAAAAAATATGGCCCAATTACGCCGCCGGCATGCAAACAGTTTTTTTTTTTTTTTTGGATGAAGTGGTGATTCATGAAGCACATCTGGATTTTCACCCGACCAATAACGCATATTTTGCTTATTGACGAACCCATTTAGCCAAAAATGAGCTTCGTTACTGAAGATGATTTTCCGATGAAATTCATCATCTTGGCTCATCTTCTCCAGAACCCAATCGGAGAACGTACGTCGCTTCAAATGGTCCATCGGCTTCAATTCTTGAGTCAGCTTGATTTTGTATAGGTGTAAACCAAGATCCTTACGCAAAATACGCCATAATGTGGTCTGAGCGACTCCATTCTGAGCGACAAATTAAATTCAAAGTTGTCAAGTCCCTATTGGAAAACCCTTTACAATGAAATATTGGGTTGCAGAGTTTAAACGAGACCGTACGAGTTGCCAAAACGAACCTCGCAATGGTCGACCAAATGAGGTGAGTTCACCAGAAATGTTGAGTTGAAAAAAATTCACAAAATGGTATGGGATGACCGTCGTCGATTGAAAGTGCGTGAACTTGCGGTTATGGTAGGCATTTCAAAAAGCACTGTACATCGCAAGTTGACTGAAAAATTGGTTATGAGGAAGCTGTGTGCAAGATAGGTGCCGCGTTTACTCACAATGGAACAAAAACCGCGTCGTCGTGAGGATGTTTGAATCGAGTGTTTGGCGAAGTTTCACAGCATTAAAGCCGAGGTTTTGCATCGATTCATTATCATGGATGAGACATGGGTCCATGACTGCACACCCGAGACGAAGGAACAGCCCAAACAATGGACTCGAAGGTGATAATCGGCTAAAAAGAAGGCAAACACAGAACTGCAGGCAAGTTCATGGCGTCAGTTTTTTGAGATACGGTTGGGATAATTTTCATTGATTGTCTTTAGAAAGGAAAAACAATCAACGGCGTGCATTATGCGAACTTATTGTGGCGTTTGAAAGGTGAAATCAAGAAAAAAACGGCCACATTTGGCGAAGAAAATAGTTTTGCTTCATCAAGATTTAGCCCCCTCGGATTATTTTCAATTTCCGAACTTGAAAAAACGGCTCAGTGATAAAAGATTTGCCAATAGTAAAGAGCTGGAGTCTGCGGTTGATAGCTATTTTAAGGAGCTCTACGATTCTCACTATAAACAGGGTATCGAAGCTATTGAACATCGCTGCGAAAAGCGTATTGAACGAAAAGGAGAAGAGGTCCAAAATTTTTTGTATTTTCTTTGTTAGGTCGGGTACTTCTGGGACTATATTAATTTAGATCCTATTTGTGCAGCTTCATCATGTCGTCCTTGGGGTGTAACATACCTCAGAAATGGTCTTTCCATATCCTAAGCGACGACAGTGTCTTCTTCTTCCCCATGCACTCTCATCCTTTTATGCATCGCCGCTTCGTAGGTGAATTGTTTTGCAACATGTGCCTGCCTGCAGTCTTTATCAAACAAATTGTTTCACTTGGGTAGTCGGGTGAAAACCAGTACTTCTGTTACTGAGGGCTTTCTAATATTGCTGATACGTTAAATCTTCTCGCAGTATTTCTTCTGAAATATCCTTGGCTGTAGTTAAGTTGTGGTCCGAGTCTATAGTGTGAAGTAATAAATTCACGTACAACAACATACACGTCGTACCTAGGGCAATGATTAAATGTTTTGTCGGGAGACTCGTACTCGTAATAACACTCTTTGGAAGCATCTTTGTGCTTTTATGTTATGCAAATGTGCACGCGAATAGACGCTGCTTCTGTAACATGATATACACATGTAAACAGTTGACATGTTTTTGGATGGTGAAGCCTGCTTTGTAGCAGCCTCTGCCTATTGTTTGGCTATACGTGGGTTTTTCAAAGTCCGAATATCGTTATCCCTTAGAAGGTTAATCTATCCTTTCCATAGGTTTTGGTATTCTAAGTAGTCAAAGGACTACTTATTTCCATGTTACTACTTTCATCTTGCTTTTTGCCTTTGCTCGAGTATTCACGCTTATTAGTTTGGCAATTTAAGTCTGGGTGGGCGATACCTATACCCGATAGTTAACACGTGAAGGTGAGCATCACCAGATGACGATCAGTGCCAACATTAATCGCACAGTAAAGAACCATCTAAATGAAGGTTTGCGAAGGCCAACTGCTACTCTGGAGTTGCTTTTACATGTTCTTTTCCTGTTTATGAATCTGATACAAAGTTTTTTTAAGGTTTGCAGTCCAAACTGTATATCCTTGGGTCGATAGTGACTCTAATGCTTTGCCACCAGCAACGCCTTTCTACACAGATTCCCATGAGTACGAGTATATAGACTTGCTACGTTTATAAACCATTTATTGATTAGACCGACCCGCACCACCAATCGCACCCTTGACAGCGAAGAAGCGAAGGATAGGCATACGAAAACACTCTGAAACGCAAAAAGGTAATTTCTCATCTACTGGTGTTTAATCATCGAAGAACGGCATTAACAACTCAATCAAGTCTCCAACATTGTTTCCTGCCCCAAAACGAAGAAAGAAACAAAATGAACCCAGGGGACACCACCATTGAGGCGACGACAACAACCTCCCAAAAATCAATCAATCAAATTGAGACCAAGAAAACGCAAAGATTCAAGGCGTTGAAACTCATTAATTATACAAATTTCGTGTCAACAATTGTTAATCAAAGGCCGTTACCGCGACCCCAAAACAGCCGGCCAGTCAGTCAAGTTTGTCCACCCATTTCCACTGATAGTAGGCGTAACCACTCATCAGCATAAAACTCAACAACTGCAAAAAAAAAAGAAACACAAAACTGAAATTATGGTGAATTTTTGGTAAATTAATCACCCTGTAACTGTTTATTACCGTTCGCGTTTTTAAGGGTCAGGAGTGGTCTTAAAAAAAACATGGTGCTTACACTTTAACTAGGTACACCCCCGAGGGCTTAGAGTAGTCTCCCAACTGGGGGATAGTGGATATGGACATCATAATTAAGCCACACGTGTGCGTGGTTCCTTAATCATGTGATGTAAGTATGGATATAGCGTCGTTATTTCCAAGAATTTAGTCCCTAATAAATCTTTTCATGTCCTCGAGTCAGTCAAAATTGTATTCACCCCGGTGAGCCCTTCAAGTGTGACTATGACTCATCACCATGTCTCCATCCATTCGTGTTGAAATGTCAGATGTTCGTCGAAAGTGCACTAGTACACTCCATTTCCTCCAGAAATGAAAGACGCATTTTTCTTGTCTACTATCGTCCAACCAGACCAGGGCAACTATTCTGTCTAATTAGACACTAAAACCGAGAGACTGAGATGGTGAACAAACATATATGAGGACTCTGATGACAAACTTTAATTTCTTTTGATGGAGATGGAGCCAAGTGTGTGAAGTGAATGCCGCCGATTGTAACCCCACAGAGATGTGCGAATATGAATTTATCTAAGAACACCAGAGGATTGTCACACTTTTAACCGCAAAAATAAAACATCATCTCCATTTCGTCTTGGTCTTCGTCGACGATGGGATTAACCCCGAAGGGAGATCATACGTGTAGCATGACGTGTCTCTGAATCATTCAAGAAACCTGGAGCACACATCTTCGCTTGTGGAGCAATTAAAAGTGATGGGGGTGATGGAGCAACGAATATCTGTAGTTCCAGAGGAATCTCATTTAGTGCGCCATGTGGAGATTCAACATTATTCGTATTTGCTCTCATTAAAGAGACGATGAACTCTTCTTTTTTAGACTAAGCCTTCTTCGTCATTGGAGTGGAAGATAGATGTGGCACACAGGCAAACTGGGAAACTAAAGAACTAGAGAACTATTCCTTTAAATAAAGAGTGTGGTAGGTCGGAGTTAATGCAAGAGGGAACGAGTTCAACAGTCATTGGAGTATTCGTACGAATACACCGCCGCCGGAAGATCCAAAAATAGACCAAAGCGAGAATTTAAGTGCTCCGTGAGGATGGGATTGCTTTGGCTAATTGGTGTTTTTTTTTTTTTTTTTTAGTTTTCGTTTTTCCTGACGCGGAAAATGCGTAATTTGGTATGGTTCCTATCTAAACATCAGGATTGTTTTAATTGTATCCTGTCTAGAGCGTCTACAGGAAGTGGCTAGAAAACTGACAGATATGACAGATGACGAGAAATTAGAGTGATCTGAAGATGTTTAAAAGTGGCGTCACAACATAAGCGAAGGTTTAGTGAACTTTGCCTAAGATGAATCAACTCTGCATTTGTTTGGTTTATTATCAGGTATCAGCTTTTTCCGAGATGCTGATTATGAGAACTTCCAACGAACTGACCAACTCATAGACCATCAACGTGGTCTTCCGAGGAATTTCATGGCAATCATTAAGAGTTTGCCCGACAAACCATTCTCTGTGAAAGAAATCTTTTAATATCAATCAAACGTAGGAATTATCGAGGCATATTGCCATTAACTAATACATTGCCGATAAACTAAATCCTTTCATCTCGCTGTTTTGTTATTTCCATATAAGAGTTGGCATGGTACGGTGGTTAAGTTCGTCGACTACTACGAAGGTAGGTCTGGGTTCGAATCTCGATCAACACCAAGAAGTAAAAAAGGTGATTTGTTTTTCTGACACATACTACCTTTTCGGGGCAAGAAATGACGAATTTCCGAGTCTCTCTGCCTACGAAATTCTCTTGATGTCTACAGTCGGCCCTTCTCAGTGAGTGGGAGAGACTAGGCGTTGATCCCGTTGATCCCACGCCGACAATAAGATCTTATCCCGGCTACTCCGACATATTTGGAGCTCAGCGCGATAAGGATTTCCGAGACGAAATCTGGGTCTCGGAAAAGCTCTTAATGGAATAACGGCAGCGCTCACATCTCCGAATGGGTTACTGGCTTCGATCTAACCCACCTCTCGTCCTAGGGGTATCTATAATGGAACTGGCCGTTCAGGTTGGGGGTTGTGGAGGATGAAAAACTTCGACATTTACTACGGTGATTACTATCGACGGCAAAAGCAACACGGATTCGTTGTTGGAGGTAGACATAGGCAAGAAGTTTTTAGTTTCCGGCATATTAAGGCTAAATTTGCCAAAATTAGCTAACAACGAGATAGCTTCTACGAACTCTTGGACCAGACCTACGAGCAGAGTCCTAGCTATGAATTTAAAATTGTTCTCGGCGATTTGAAAGCAAAGCTAGGAAGAGCGGTCATCTTCGGTATTACTGTCGAAGAGTATAGCCTATACGACACCACTAGGCTAATCGACTTTGCGTCGGGGCGAAACATGCCGTAGCCAGCACGCCGTTCCCGCATCTCGATATTCATAAAGGAACTTAGAAATCTCTTGATCAATCAACCAAATTGACCACATTGCGATCCACACATCCTCCAGTATTATGTTTGTCCGAATGATCCGAGGGGACAACATCGGCTCGGACCATTACCATTGCGGATATCCCGAACATCACAATGACAAACTAATACTGTGAGGAACTTTGAAGTCGAACGGTTCACTACATTCTGCATTCTTAATTTCACGCAGTCCTCATGGTATGCATGGGTTTTGTGTTCTCTCATTCCGAAACTCCAATTCTGAGTTCTTTCAAAAATTTGCGTCTTGTCTTGACGTCTACGCCGTCTTTCGTAAAATTGTAAAACTCGATTATTTCAGGCAACTTCTTATCATTTTCTCCAATAATGTTGTCATGGTGTAATGTGGAAAAGGGGATAACATTTTTCGATTTTTTGTGAACATACGACGAAGCAGTGATTTTTTCTTTAAATGCAAACAACGAACTGCACGGCTCTCTCGCTTGAATATTAAGTAGAGCTGACGGTATTCCTCTTTAGTTTTTTCGCACCATACCAGCTGAGGTTAGATAATGCGTTTTTAAAAAACTAATCATTAGAGGATAGCTTGTGAACCAATTGTCGAAGGTAATGTTTCGTTTGGTTCCAGATATTGGTGTTATCATAACGCTCAACTTATTACTCTGTCGAAAAGGACCCTCTGGTGAGATGCAACCAACGTATACTTCCTGTTCACAAAATAAAATGTTTTCGCGTCTACAAGAGCAAATGCCTTCAGACCATGTTTAGCGGGTTTATTGGGCATAAACTGTCGAAATGACACGCGGCCTCTAAATTGCTCAAATTTTTCATCAATTGTAAGATGCTCACTGGGTGAATAAGGTGCTTTAAAATTGTCGAAAAATCTATCGAATATGGTCCTGATGGGAGCCAACATATCAAATTGTAAGCGTTGTGCTCTGCTTTCTTCAATCGGAGAGATTGTATCAAAATATAAAATCTTTGCAGTGCCATTGTCGATCGATTCAATGCCAGTGCCATCTGTATTCCAAAGGTCTGAAAGATTCTGTCTATTCGATTTGTATAATCTACGTGTTTCACTAAATATTGGGGATTCGCATCATATTTAACGGTAATATTTGTTAATTTAACGTTTGTGTAAGATACAATGTTATCAAGCATGTCTTTCATTATAAAAAGAAGCACAAAGGGGACCACCTCTAATAAGTTAAGCCCGGACCGAGATCCCGGGGACTCCCATGGTGCCGTGATTTAAGTCCCGTTGGACCTGCCGCCAACAACACCCATGACTGGCCGCTTGTAATTGGCCAATTCGAAGCAACCTTTGGTGGCGTCATCTGAAAACCGTTTGGATAAAACCAGTACTTTGCTCTGCCCCCGCTTTTGATTAGACAACGTCATTGATGGGCGAAGCCTTGATAATTGGGCGGGGGCCCCTCATAGATCTGCAGAAGAATTTCAAAGAACTTCACACGAAACAATCTAGACAATCTGGAAAGAGTGTGGTACTTTGATTCAAATTTAAAATCCAACCATGTGCGTTTATTCCTTAAGTTTTCCCACACACCATACATAAGTATCGGCGGCAACCGTGAAACATTTTACAGATACCAGTACAGCTTGCGTGTAAATAAATTTATGCCCCTGTATATCGGTTACTCCTCCCTTAGCGAAGTTAATTAATAAACGCACCCTCTAGCCGTTTTCTGCATTCGATCCACATAATTCCTGTAACAGTCTGTATCATTTACAAATGCACGTGCACTATTTCTAACCTCCAACCCCCATCAAAGGCCGCTTAATACTTGTTTTCTCATAGACAATAACTCAGACAAAGAACGCACAGTACAGTGCGGTGAAAAATTAACACCCAGCAAGCAATTAACAGTTAATTGCAAATAATTTTCACATAAATAATGATCGAGGTCAACGTTTGGATTGCAATTACCTTATTGCATGTCTAGGCAAGAGTTTTGTTGGTTATTGTATCTGTAAACGTGTGTAGCTGTATACCTGGCCTTATCCGTATTCTATTGTCAATTTATTACCACAAAGACGATGATATTGCATTCAAAAGTAGGGGGCGTCTATCCTCTATGAATCCCACTAATATAACGTAACTAGCAAATTCCATACACTTAATTGGTTCCTCATCAGGACATTGCACTCCAGGCAGAACAAAGTCAAATCCTTTTCCATTCAAACATCACAAAACATTTTTGCCGACAACATAAAAATACAGAAACTATCCCCCACTTGCAGCTCAGTCGTTCTACAGAAATAGTCATATCCTTCCATCTAATTGCATCTACATTTTTTCAACCCTTTACCTCCTCGCAGACGACGCTACTATACGAATGCAATTGTTCCTCTCACTGAAAACCACTTCCTTCATGAAGATGCGAGTACGAGTATCTCGGCATAATTCTGTCTTTGGAATTCCATTGCACTCAAGAGATATACGAGTATGTATACGTACTCTCGAATACCTTCTGCAAAACATAACCACAATGTTAGAAGGAGTTTTAGGGTAAATCCCGGAAGTGAAGCCACTACTCTAGCCCCTTCTCCTCTCACAGAAACCCGCGGAAAATTAATTCGCTGATAGTGTCTCAGAATTTTAAAAGTCGACGAAGTAAAACTGGCGCGATTGAGGCACTTGGAAGCTGTTAACTATTGTCAGGACGATAATGGAACCAGCCATATGCAATGCCTTCAGTCAGCATGTTCACGTAAACTTTGTATAGAGAGGATTTGCGTGCTGGGAAGCGTTTACTCCTTTCTACCAGTGGGACGTTTGATGAAAAAGTTTTTTTTTTTCATTTTTATCTTTCTGCTGTTCTGGCAGCTTGGCACAGCCACTAAGTAGGTTGTTGGAGATGAGTTTGCTGCCGTTGGAATTGGAGTTGTGGACAAGTTTTATCCTCTTTTGGATATTTAGTGCTCCATTGTCAGCAACAATGGGCGAATGGGTGTATTAACCGAAACTATTTGAACGGGAGGACTTGTAAATGCAGAGGTTGGTAACCAGATGATGCTTCCGCACCGAGAATAGTGACTCTAATAGTGAATCCGAGGGGGATTCGTCTGAGACAAGAAACTAAGAAACTCTTACGAGGTTAGTCATTGTTATGATGTATTGTTCTGAAATAGATTTCTATGGCGTCGTTTGCAGATATTCCGACAGAAATAACAATAAGGACAAGGGATTTTAAGTGGCGAACTTTAGTGTCATAGTACGCCTCTCTGTTTATCAAAAACTTAAAGGCGAGTCCAAAGTTTGGATGACACGTCCGGATCTTACCAAGATACAATTTTTTATATGCTAAGCGCAACTGCATTTCGATCAGTTGAGATTAAGCTGTTGTTAATCTGATGGCCCCACATTTCCCCCGAAAAGACCTTAGTTGCAGTGTGTTCTGCTACTCCTGTCGATATTCCCCACACTGACAACTTTGAGTTAGTACTCGTATGTGTCAACATTACGCTCCCCAAACGATGTCTTTACGTACTTTGTTGCTACATTCATCCATCTCAACCCATTGAGTCTTATCAACCTGTAGTTCACGCAGTTGATTTTTTGACTGATGATGCACAACCTGAAGATTGCATTGTTCTAGTAGGAGATTTCAACCTCCCTCACCTTATATGGGAGCCTTCCGATGATTCGTCTCATTTTGTCTCTCGTAATTCGACCTCTGAAATAGAAATATTGATGGTGGACTGCCTAACCAACTCAAGTCTGCATCAGATTAGTGGAATACCTAATACAATGAACAGACAACTCGACCTTGTCTTCACATCCGATTCAGATAACTGTGTCGTTTATAGGAGTGATCATCTTCTTTCTACCCTAGACCGCCTTCATCCCCCCTTGACAATTATATATTCATATGAAAATGGCAAGACATGTGTCGATTCGGAAAATTCATTTTCATTTGACATCCGAAGAACTGACTTTAACAAACTTAAAAACCTCTTCAGCAACATTAACTTTGACTTTATTGGTGAGACAACTAACATTGATCTTGCCCTATCAACGTTCTATTCGTTAATTTACTCCTGCTTTGCCCAATCGGTTCCGTATACCTTCCGAAAGGACTGCATATCAACTCCTCCCTGGTACAACAATGAGTTGCGCTCTCTCCGTAATAACAGAAACAAGTTGTGGCACAAATTCTTAAGAACTCGATCTGATTCCGACTACAGTAATTTTCGATTGGTATATAATCGTTTTTCTGAACTTTGTGAGTCTCTTTACCTTGAGTACCTCTACCGCATGCAATTTAGCTTAGTCTCGGACCCTAAACACTTCTACCAGTTTATTAATACCAAAAGAAAGTCAGACGGCTACCCATCTACTCTTAAATTTCTTAGTGAATCTTCTGCCGACCCAAAAACCATTGCAAATTTCTTTGCCTCTCATTTTAACAAATCCTTTTCTAAGAAAACAGCTGAACCCGATCCTAGCTACTTTAGCTATATGAGAAACTATCCTGAGACGTCATTCATTTCACTAAATATAACAGCAACTTTGGTATCTGAAAACATTACCAAACTTAAAGATGATTTCTCGTCCGGCCCTGATGGAATTCCGGCTATTGTAATAAAAGGGTGTGTTACCCATCTTGGTCCTCCTCTTGCTGCCCTATTTAACTTGTCTGTCTCAACAGGTACTTTCCCTTTCCTATGGAAGGAATCTTACATCATCCCTATTCATAAAAAAGGAAGTATGGCCGAAGTCGATAATTATAGGCCCATAGCAAAACTCTCTTGCATACCCAAACTTTTTGAAAGCATAGTCTATCAACAACTACTTCCGTACTGTAGGCCAACTATCCGCACAAATCAGCACGGCTTCATGAAAGGTAAATCAACGACCACTAACCTAACAGAGTTCATCTCTAGGACGCTTCATGCTTTAGAAGACGGTGACGAAGTCGATTCAATTTCCACAGATTTCAGCAAGGCATTCGATTAAATTTCTCACCAACTTATCATCTTTAAACTAAAAAAAATTTGCTTTTCCCCTCATTTTGTGGCATGGACCAAATCCTATTTAGAAGACCAAGAATACAGGGTCATCTTCAGATCTTCAATATCCGAACCCATTAAAGCAACACCTGGTGTCCCTCAGGGTAGTCACCTTGGTCCAATCATCTTTATCCTCACAATTAATGATATAAATCTCATTTTAACGAACTCGAATCTTTCTATTTTCGCTGATGGCATGAGAATTTCCAAAGTCATCTCATTGCCTTCTGACTCCCATTGCCTTCAAGATGACTTGAATAAGTTTTCGGTATGGTGTAAGCAAAACTTTTTGGATCTTAATGTTAACAAATGCCAAGCGATAACCTATTCCCGTAAACGTCTACCTCTACCTCCAAGAAACTACTTCGTCTGCGATGAGCGTATTCCTTCCACTACCCATGTACGGGATCTAGGTATAATTTGTGATAGAGAATTGAATTTCGACTCACATATTGACAGCATTATAAATAAAGCTAACTCTTCACTCGACTTTATCAAATGCTGGTCAAAAGAATTTTCCAACCCTTACGTTACAAAGTCCCTGTATATTAATTTTATAAGGCCTCTTCTCGAATATTGCAGCCAAGTTTGGTCACCCTATAAACTAACGCACGTTCAAAGAATAGAAACAGTCCAACGCAGGTTTATCCGTTTTGCATTTCGTGGTCTACCTTGGGCCGATCCATATGGATTACCCCCCTATGAAAATAGGCTAAAACTAATTAGCATGAATACGCTAAAAAAAACGTCGTGAAGTCGCTGATGTACTTTTTATCCATCAGTTATTGACTGGAAACATCGACTGCCCGAGAATAACGCAAAATATTTCATTCACTCCCAATCCCCGTAATCTAAGATCTGTCCCACTCCTCTTGATCCGAACTCACCGCACCAACTACGGTCACTTTGAACCCATATCCAGAATGTTGCGTATAACGAACAACAGCCGAAGTCTTTGACCTAAATAGCAGCAAACAAGAAATAAAAAAAGCGCTGCTCAATATGCCACTCCCTTAACATCTCCCCCGTCCACCATTTCTCCTCGCCCCATTAGGTTAAGTATATCTTTGTTAGTTTTTAAGTCTAGCTTTAAGTTTGGCTTGTTAATAAGCTTAATAACGTTGTCCGGGGTAGACCCGGGCCAATAATAATAATAATAATACTGCAATGACATTATCGAAGCACACAAACTCAAGCACTGGAGACGTAACGGATGCAGTGCCTTTTAAGGGATACATGAGGTTCTGGGGATTCTGGAGCAAACAATTCCCGGCCTGACTCAGAATAATCGTAATCTTTTCTTTTTCGGCAATATAGTGCGTCTGGATCCCAATACTTTACTTCAATTTCATCCAAGTGGAAGACGGCATGGTCTGTGTTATTGTAATCATCGACTCGGCTAAGGTAGGTATTTGTTCTGTTGGTGAAAGGCAACGTTTTCTTGTTGCAAGTGTAGACTCAAAAAAAAAAAAAAAAAAATTGGAAATCTTCAATTTAAACTTATCGGATTCACTAACAAACAACGTTACACCAATACCACAATGTCCAATTTGAAGTGCTTCGATGATGAGGAGAAGGAGTCCATCTATGGACGTGTCTTTGCCGTATCCGGTCCCATCGCAACAGCCGAATGCATGTCTGGATCAGCTATGTAGGAGTTGGTTCGTGTCGGCTGCTTCGAGCTAATGGGTGAAATCATTCGTCTCGAAGGTGACATGGCTACCATTCAGGTATACGAAGAAACGTCTGGCGTCACTGTCGAAGATCCAGTGTTGCTTACTGGCAAGCCACTTTCAGTTGAATTAGACCCCGGTATTATGGGCAGCATTCGTCCACGTCCATTTACATTCCAAAGGGTGTTAATGTGCACGCTCTATACCGTTCGATTGCATGTGAATTCAATCCACTCAACGTGAAAGTTGGATCACACATTACGGGGGGTGACTTGTACGGCTTGGTACATGAAAACACTCACGTCAAGCACAAGGTGATCGTTGGACCTCACGGCAAGGGTACAGTTCGAGGATGTTGCCTTGGAAACTGAATTCGATGGAGAGATCAGCAAATGTTAAATGTACGTCAACCACGTCCTGTTACTGACAAGTTACCAGCTAATCATCCACTCCTGACCGGTCAAGGAGTATTCGATTTGTTGTTACCTTATGTACAAGGTGGTACCACTGCCATTCCCGGAGCTTTCGGTTTTGGTGAAACTGTCATCTCACAAGCCTTGTCCAAATACTCCAATTCGGATGCCATTGTCTATGTCGGTTGCGGAGAACGTGATAACGAAATGTCTGAAGTACTTCGTGATTTCTCCGAGTTGTCAGCTTAAATCGATGCTGTCACCGAATCGATCATGAACGTACCGCTCTTGTTGCCAACACATCCAACATGCCTGTGAAGCTTCCATCTACACTGGTATCACTTTGTCCGAATACTTTCGTGATATGGGTTACAACGTATCCATGATGGCTGATTCTACCTCTCATTGGGCTGAGGCTCTTCGTGAAATTTCATGTCGAGATGTCATCTCGCTGAAATACCTGCCGATTCTGGTTATCCAGCCTACTTGGGTGCTCGTTTGGCTTCCTTCAACGAACGTGGCGATCGTGTCAAGTGTTTGTGTAACCCAGAACGTGAGGGTTCCGTTTCCGTTGTCGGTGCTGTGGTTATTCCTCAGATCCTGTCTCTTCTGCTACACATGGTATTGTACAGGTGTTCTGGGGTTTGGATAAGAAACTGGCCCAACGCAAACATTTCCCCTCCATCAACTGGCTCATTTCGTACAGTAAATACATGCGTGCCCTAGGTGATTTCTACGATAAGAACTTTGTCGAATTCATGCCACTTAATAGGACCAAGATCAAGGAAATCCTACAAGAGGAAGAAAATCTTTCGGAAATTGTACAATTCGTCGGTAAGGCTTCATTGGCTGCGACCGACAACTGCGAACTCCTACTCTTCATACGAACGCTTCTGCTTATTCCACAAGACAGTCGGTATGCTGAGAAACATCATTGCGTTCTACGACATGGCCCGTCAAAATCCACCGCTCAGTCCGATAAAAAGATAACGTGGAACGTAATCAGGGAGGCCATGGTCACCGTTATGTACCAACAGTCTTCTATGAAGTTAAAGGACCCCGTCAAGCATGGTGAATCTAAGATCAAGGCCGATTTCGATCAACTGTACGAGGACTTACAACAAGCCTTCAGGAATCTGTAAGACTAAACCACCTCAAGCCTTTGTTGTTTATACATATTGTTAAATAGTAGTTAAACTTTTAAAAAAACGAAAAGAAAAATTGCCCAAGTCCTTGCATTGTAAAGGAAATGCCCAAAATATCCCTTTTGTTGCCCAATCAGTTTACTTGCCCTTAAGCAGCAACAACAACTTATTTTCTTCTTTTACTGCTACACACATTATTCTCGTCCGACAGAAGAAATCTAAAAATGTGTGTTGCTCAGTGTTAAACGCACCGAGAAGTGAAATTTTTTTAATTATGATTCCTTCGAATTGTTTACAAGCCAACGAGTACTTGTATTTTGAAAATAAGTAAAATAAGTGAAACTTAACTTAAGGAAGAACGCTTCCTTGTCAGTAAAACCCTCTAGGGACAATAACCTTATAGGTTTTAACTCTTTCCGAAAAAAACAAGATCAGTGGGAAGTGATAAGTCTCCAGACATAATTAGTCTCCAAAGATAATCAGCCGACAGAAAAGATCAGTCTTCAAAGTCCACTATCACCCTAGACAATAAGTTTACAAAGTGATCGATAACCAAAGATGCTCACTTCTGAAGCATAATCGATCACCAAAGATGATTAGTCGCCAAAGGCTATAGGTAATGAGTTGTCAAAAATGATCATTTGTTAAAAATAATCAGTCTCCAAAGCTGATCACGATCAATCAGTCTCCATTGACCATCAGTCGTCGAAGACAATCATCCGCTAAGAGATCAGTCGCCAAAGGCGAACAATTGACTAACACAAACAGTCACTTAAGACTAATAGCCGCTTAAAACGATCAGTCTCCAGAAACGAACACGCTCCAGAGATGAGCAGTCTGTAGACATAAGCAGTTTCGAAAGACGAGCAGTATTCAAGGACGATCAGTCTCTAAAGATGATCAGTTGCTAAAGGCCATCATCACTTTGGCAATGATTTGCAATGATCAGTGTCCAATGATGCTCATTCGTTAAACACAACCAGTCCTCAAAAACGACTAACTGCCGAAGAAGATCAGTCGCTGGAGTTGGTCAATCTGAAAATACGATCAATCTTCAAAGACGATCAGTTGCCAAAGACGATCAGTCTCTATAGGCATTGAGTCGACAAATACATGTGATCATTCGTTGAACATAATCCGTTGCCAAAAAAGATCAGGCGCTGAGGAGGTTCAATCGCTAGAATCGATAAATTGCAAAATGAGATCAATTGTCAATGTACGAGTATATCGATTCCCAAGCTTGAACATTTTCATGATGGGAGTAACATAAGAGGTCATACTTACTCGTATGATGTGCCGGAGTTGTTTAAGATCTAGCTTCATTATGTAGTCAGGCTGAGGATTTCAGTTAACTCTCACTGTTTCAGCTTTAAGTCTCAAAATATTGTGGACGGTGGCCGACATTGATGGTTGTTGCGTTGCAGTTTTCATCGGTGCCTTGCAAGGGCTGCTTGTGGCTTTTGTCTGCTACATAGATCTTAACTTAATTCTTAACTCTGCAAATAAGATTTGGCTAGAAACGAAAATCCCCACCGTACGAGAAAAAGCCGTCAAGTAGAGATGCTGATGCGCGTGTATAAAGGTTCTTATCTGCAGGTGCTTTACCGAAATTCGTATGGCAGACGTTCAGGTAAACCATCTGGACACCTCACCTTAAGTTTATTTTGTGAACTGCAACGCATTAATTCAAATAAATCTGTCGACTATGACGAATTTCCAACTGAATCCGTTTGCTTAGACTGGTTTCCCACCACAAAACCACACTAATCCTGGACATTGCATTCTTTTCGAATTCTGGTCACCACGCAGCTCCCGCTGTATGAACGCATCAATCCGTCCATTTATTGATCAATAAATAAGGGGTTATCCCTACACGTGCGGTTTACCTTCAAACACTACAATCCTCGGCAGAAAATATTCAGGTCATCCGCAGTTCCAATACATACACCCACTGTGCCCTAGTCTCTTGTTCACAATCTCCACACAATGAACATTCTCCGACTTCGCCGCAAAGCCAAATACCCGTGTTGACAGTTTGGTTGTGCAATCACCCACAAGCCAGTCATCAGTGTCAACCTCAATGATAACCTCAATCTCTTTATCTGCACCCTGTGCTGGTTGGCCAGGCTGGTACTGTATTTGTGGCAATGCAAAATCTCAGCACAATGCCGAAAGTTCATGAGTCATGATGCAGTGAAATCTGTCCGCCACCAGTTCCTACGCCCGTTTCGGATCCAGATTCAACTCAAGCGTTGTAACAGCCAGGCACCTCCACACAATTTGCCACGGAAATGTTTAGCACCTGGAAGCTGATAAATTGTTCCCGGTCCTTTGGTGCTCTCAAGTCGTGACTTATGTTGGCGGTTGTTGGTGTCGCTGTCGTTGTCGTTGTCCCAGTTGGGGTATTCCTTGGGCAAATCGGAGATACAAAAGTAGAAGTCGGAGTAAAATGAACACTGGGTGACATAAAGTTGCATCATCATTATCGTGGAGCACACGACACAACAGAATGGCAAAACGGAACGTGTTTGTTGTTTAGAGCTTTATGTCGTCTGCAGAGCTCATAGTGTACCAGCTTCAGTTACGAATACATTTGCACCAACAACAACACTCGAGCGATGATGATAATGTCATGAAATTTATTCCGCTGTCACTTAGTGTTGAGTTTGTGTTTCTCCAAGGAGCCAGCGGTGAATACGAGAATGAGGAAGCAGCATCAGCCCACAGCCAACACACTCGTGGAATTCAAAAGGGAGTAGGGCAGCACTGCTGTGTTGTAAAGTGTCTAAGATTACTGCGTGGATAGTTGGGTTGCCTATGAGTAGGTTGCCTGCCTTGGGTTTTGATATTCGATGTTGTCATCGTTGTAGTAGTCGTCGTCGTCGTCGTCGTCGTGGTTGTTATGCTTGGTTGGAGGGCAGTAAATGAATTCCATTTTCAGTACCGATACCAACAGTCTCCGATGCCAACCCTCTAAAGCTGCACTTTCTTGAATTTCCACAGGGGAATATAGAATGGTGTAGACTTAAAATGGAGACCATGAGGAGTGGGCAACTCGATATCGAAGAAGCGGTCTGATTGGAAATCGACTGAACATGATGGGGATATAAAGTATCAATTTTACATTATATTTTCTAGTTATAGAGTGGGAGGAACAGTGAGGAGTAGACTTAAGAAAGTTGTTTGGTACCTTGACACATATGGATGCAAGTAAAATGGATCTGACTGTTGACACTTGGGTTCCACATTTCCTGGATTACTTTCTTTAAGCACTTACATTGGACTAAGGAATTCCAGATAAGCTTTGCTAAGACATCAGAAGCAGGTATCGTGCGGTATTGCTTAAACGTAGCGACATTCGGTACCGAACGACGGTTACATATAAACGTTTTTGTCATTGTGGGAATTATTTGCCAGTTAAAATTTAATTGACGACACCGACTGTACCCACCAAACAATATGTTTCAGCAAATTTCACATGACCTAGACTACGCTTTTCTATTCAATCGAGTTGTTTAGTCCACTATAGATCGATTGGAACATGGAATTACTCCACTTGATAGTGTATGATCAGACACTAATCTTTCGCTTCTAATGATCATCCGTCGGGTCTTCTTCAAAGGAGGATTTAGAGAAAAAGTATTTGAGAACATGCTAGAAACTTCCAAAGGCCGAACTCAATTACTTAAAGATGCTCATGTTTCTGTAGAGATCAACTAGTGACACCGAACTGTCACTATCCATAATCGGCAGATGTAGGCTTGTTGCGGATTTAAACAATTTACTTATTTGAAATTTGTTCAGTAATTCATTGTAAGAACTCTGTGGTCAGTCACTGCACACGCGCCGGTATTTAGTTATTTTTTTTACATAATTACAAATACTTTTGTTAAGATTTTTAAACCGCGCACTACCTCATCTGCACCGTCACTAGTTTTTCGTGGTATTTGAACGTGACACAAGTACGTTTGGATAAAGGATTTCATAATTACTTGTGAAGGATTGTATCGCGCCGCTAAGCGGTCCCATGCTTCAACATAGTTCGCAACACTGACCGGTATGTGCTTAATAATATTGATCCAATATAAAGATCGAGAAATGATGTCCGAACATGAAGGGATCATTATTTTTGGAAGGCTAACGTTCGAACATGCATTCGATAAGTAGTTCGGCTGCCTGAGTTTAATTAATTCCATCGTTAGGGTTTTTTTTTTTTTTTTTAATCGGAATCACTTAAAATCCAGCGTGAAGGACAAGTTGTGCGTTGCATGTTGAGTGTTTGCGATATATTCCGAATGGTGAAACCTCCGAGGAGGCTGAACGGGGATTCTCTTACAATGAATCCAAATGCTATCATGCACATTCGGGCCTTTACTCTCTACGCTGCCGACGGTCGAATGTGAATAATCTGCGCTTGATCTCGAAGCATCAAACTCTCTTCTCAAAGTTCTTGGTATGTTTTGGAACCCCTCTAGTGACGAGTTCTCCTTTCGTGCATGGAAACACGAAACTCGGCGTACCCCCCTCTCGAAGGTGTCAAGAATATTCCATCCCCTTGGACTGCTAGCCCTATCCATAATCCACAAAATATTATTCCAAGAGCTTTGGTCGACGGCCTTGAATTTGGGATGGGACGATCCGTTATACCTTGGCCCAGCGTTGAATGAATTATCTAGAGGAACTTTACCATCTTGAGTCAATTCGAGTTTCAAGACATATCTTCACATCGTCAGAGGGCTATGAGCTCCATGGGTTCTTGGATGCATCATCGGGAGCGTATGCGGCTGTTATCTATAGCAGGTAGAAGACCAGTAAAGGAGATTATGGTGTTAATAGCGTAGTTCCTGGTCTCAATCGAAATTCCACATTGAAGAGGTCAACACCGACAATCTTGAGGAACGGTTGCATCCCAAAAATTTCGGTGATCGCGTCCATTAATGAAGAAAAATCCTGCCAAAAAACAGATGATGACCCTGAGATTATCCTAGACTTCGAATTGGCCGATTCTCTCTTTCGTAAGTTCTCGTCGTGGTCGCGCTTGTTTCGTGTAATTGCTGCATGCCTTCGGTATCGTACCAATTGCCGCGTCGATAAGCTTGGGCTTCCTCGTCTCATCAATACCTTCTCAGTCCAGGAGCTACGCGGACCAAAATTTTGTATCATTAAACTTGCTCAAAACATTAATTGAGCCTTGTCGACCCTTCATGAACACGAGTTGAGACTACGCAAGGCCAATCACCATAAAGCTGTCGACAATAAGAAACGCCAAACTTCGATGGCCTACATCGCACACTTCGTTTGTATGGCAACAAAGGCTATCAACCTAGAGTTAGTGAGCGATCTCACTATGTACGCATTTTTGGTTGCATTACGCAGGTTCATCGCTGCTCGTCGTGGGAAGTGCAGCAATATATATTCTGTCTCTCCTAAATGCAGAAGCTGGCCTTGTCGCAATCCCACAACAATCTCTTTAAGGCTGAACTCGCTGCTGATGTAATCGCATGGCATTTTTCTCCATCCCCAGCGAAGTTTGAAGACCTTTGTACCATTTTATGTCAAATTGAGGCTATATTAAACTCCCGTCCTCTATGTTCAATGTCAGATTCCGATTTAGATCCATTAACTCCCGCACATTTCATTACAGGAGAGCCATTAACCGCAGTGCCAGAGCCGAGCTATATCGATGTCTCGAGTAAACGACTAGATCACTGCAGGCACTTACAAAACTTGGTGCAGGGATTTTGGCGACGATGGAACGTCGAATATCTGACGTCTCTTCAGGAGCAAAGTACAATAAGTGGCAGAAATCGACAACTAACATGAAGGTCGGTGACCTAGTGGTCCAGAAGGAGCAAAACTTACCCCCAACTTAGTGGGCCATCATGGGCCGCAGCATGGTGTGAGGGTGGTATCAGTGAAAACGGCGAAGGGGTACCTTCACACGACCTATCACAAAAATTGCTGTGCTGTCTGTTTCCCGAAATAGTCCAGGGGGCCCGGATATTGCGGATTTAAAGGATTTGCTTATTTGAAATTTGTTTAGTAATTCATTCATTGTATGTAACTCTGTGGTGAGTCACCTCACACGCACCGGTATTTTGAATAATTGCACATCGATCATTATTATCAGCCGATGCAAGGCTATACATTAGACTGTTAGTCAGTTACCACGATCACAGTCAATCAATCGTTCTGGCTAGGAATCTCACAAACACGATCACTTGCTTGAAGTGACAAGGACTATGATGAGGGTTGATCAGTGTACATCAATAGCTTTGATGTGTTCGCATTTGTAAAAGGTCGACCAATTGCTTTCAACTTTAAGTTGTTGCTGTCGAAAACGATCAGTTTCATGGATTCGCTGTCCAAAATGCAATTACTTTCCACAACAGATGTGGAAATGTCTTTATAATTGATCCATAGTTGGGATTGTACTTATTAGTTTGACAGTGATAAAACTTTCTTCTTTTGTTTTTTTTTTTTTGAAATTATGACAAATATGCAGGAAAACGGTATTTAGTCGTAGGTCTTGGAGGGCGTTGAGCAGATTCAATAAATTATTTAAATCACCTCTATACCATATCATCAACATTTACCACACGTCAATCCCGACTGCATAGACGGGTTTTAAAGAGAAAGATACCATAACGAACTTTAGGGCCTATACAGAGACATAACCCTTATTAGAAGGGCCATAATCCATAAGCTTAAATGACAAGGACATGTTAATACTTCACGTCTCCGTTTCCGATTGTCTTCGAAAGGAAGAAACACTGTATTTTGTGTACATCTACCCATCGCTCAATAGGAGTTCAAAAATTTAAAGAAAATTGGGGACCGCATTAGACGTGCTCCAGATGGACATGGTTTGACTGAGGCACTCCAATTTATAGAGCTTTTTCCGAAGATATCTTAAAGGTTTTTGTCTATGAACTAACAATCCGTCGTATTATAGTGCCTTTCATAAAGTAGCGCTCGATGGTATTAAAGCGCATCAATCTCCAGGTTTAGCCTTGAGCTTCGACAATTTTGGACCAAGGCAATTCATGTAGCAACGATTGTTTTCCATAATAAAACCTTCGTCTATCTAAGTTCCAAACCAAAAGATTACCCCCTTTTTTAAACCGTTATTTAGGGTCTTATAAAGAAATGACTTTCAAAATAGAAATAACATGAAGGACGTAGAATCATGACCGTGTATAATTTGATGGTTTCTACGCATCACATTCATCCCTTACAACTGAATTTTAACGATAGTTTTAAGTCTATATATCCAAGCCTCGAACCACTTCACTTTCCTTCCTATTGAACAGATGACTACTAAGTGACAGTTCTTAAATTTTTATTCTGTCACAAATCTGTTAAAACGACTTCTATATCCTCGTTAACAACACAGTCAGTGACACAAAGCATCTCAGTATCAACAATGCGAGTTAAGAGATCCAAATTGAGTGCAATTTGTGGAGAATTGTTTTCACTGTTCATTGCCTTGAAATGGCTGTCATAAGCGCACTTTAAGTCGCTTCGTAATTTTATCTCTAAAATGAACAAAAGAATTTCCAAATACCCTGTCCGCGCATGATAAATTGCTATAGCAGTCGTATTCTCTAAAAGTTGCTGTCAGAATTTTGTAGAATGCATTTTCAGTGGTTTCTAGTGTAAGACATCAACCACCGACGGAAACAAGTATCTGCCGATGCAAGTATTTCTCCGATACTGAAAAAGCGACACAACCGCACAAAATTCTATTGATTACAAGTACCATCGATTGCAAGGCAAAAATCGAAAACCATATTTTCGCAAAAGTTCTCTCAGCAATTGATTGAGGGCAAGCAACCATAAAACCAGAGACTGGGCAGAGACAGGCAAGCATGTCACTAGCTTTTTCTTCACCGCAGGCCATGGAAACTATAGAACTCTCTGTCAGTGATACAGATACAAGTGCTTGGTGCGCTGGGTGCCTTAGATATACTCCTCAGAACCAACCCCTCTACAACAGTATCCGATGCAAATCCGATAAATTATTCAAAAGTCTCGATAATCGCATCTTAAAGCTTCAATGAGAGGGAGGTTGTATCAAGTTTCGATTTGTATTCAGGAATGGGACTCGATTTTATCTTAAGAACTGGGAGTGCTTTGTTGTATTGAATAATTGAAAGAGCAGTATTGGATTTTCAGTATTAAGTTTGTGATGGTGTTTTTCAGTGCTGCTGTTTGGTTTGTTGTTTGTCATGTGTTTGTGCTTTTCATGTAATGACTAAGGAAGCATGAAAGGATTTGTCTTTCTGTTTGTTGTATCTGTTGTCGTTTGGTTTACGTTGGCTCTTGACTTTTGAAAGAAGATAAATTACTTCACTTCGAAACAGAACAAACTGTTTTCAACTTGTCTTTTTCTTTAATCGTTTCAGGTAGAAGAGTTACACGAAAGTTCAACAGACGGATAAAGGGTGCTAAAGACGACTTATAGAATAAAGGTGAGTTAATTGTTGTTTTCTTTGTGCAGAATTTTTCATGTCTGACATTTAAAACGTGTCAGTGATACGCGTATATGTTGGAATGAACATCTTTATGATTGACGGCGGTTTATTTGTAAAAAGGAAGAAAAGTCTGTTGAAAGACGGCAACGAAGTTCTCGTAAATCGATGCTGTTGGGGTGTTCTTATATTGGCCATTCATTGATATGTTTGTGGTTGTGCTAATCCTTCCAATCTTTATGATCGATTTTTACTAGAAACAAAAGGAACACCTAAAAACGTGTATAGAGCCGCTAATCTTTTCCATATGCACTTTCATAAAATGTACAAATGTACATACTTACAACTGAGCTAGAAAGAGGAAGACAGAGTCACATGAATTGTACAGTTGTAATTGAATATCCAGAATTGGTAAGAGGTTTGTAATAGTTGTTGTTTTCAGTCAGTAAAAGTAATCTGCCTCTGAGAAATCTACGATACACTCCAAGAATGATCCGTAGTTAAAATTATGAAGTGCTTACAGGTCCAACACCCTTACAGCCTAATGCGAGCAATCATATGTCGTACTAAAAGTCTTCTTACGCTTCCAGAACACCAAGGGCACCTTAGAGATTCTGGTCGTGACATGTTTAGTCCAAATCAGTTTCTTGTAATTCAGTCGTCCATCACGTATAACACTGCTGGAGCGTTAACATTAGAACTATTGAAAATGTTAAGCAGAAAGTTGACCAACGAAGGCGCAGACCTTATCACTGAAGCCAATACGCTATCCTGTGAGCAACCTCTGTTAACCACTCCATCATACATTGGCCGCATCGAAGGTTATGTGAACTAGCATTGCTTTAACCCACAAAAGCGGTAGTTGCGCTTCAGCAACACTACTCGAATCTAGTCTCAGAAAATCTACTCAACTTCCAACTTTCTTCGATCATCGACTAGGCATTCTCAACAGTAGAATCAACCTTTAGTCGCTTCTCTACGAGAAAGAAACTACAATACATTGAGGAACACCACAAGGGGTGTACTCTCTCCGCGACTGTAGGCTTAAGGAGGGTTCACACCATGATCGTAAAATTAATTCTCGCTTGTGACATAGTCGTTAAGTTACCTGCAATGGACAGATGGACTATCACGAAATTGGCGGAAGAAACGCAACGTGCCGCCTGTATAGGAATCAAAGGCGGTACGATATGTGAGAAGACTAAGGGAATTGTGTATGCAAAAATTCTCAGAGAAGATCTATGCGCAAATGCTTACGATTGCCTTGAAATCCTAAATCCTATAGATACTCTTGACAGATATTCATTGACAGTCAAGCAGCGATCCTTGATCTCGAACACCATAAATTCGAGGGTTGTTAGAGACTGCCGCGCATCTCTCAACTAGATGGCTAAACAGCACAAAATCAAACTCTATTAGGTTCCCGAAAACTTTTATGCCTAAGGAACTGCGTCGCAGATGTGCATGTCAGACTTGTTTCCCTAGGAACAAACAGTAGGCAGTTTGTCAGAGTCAAGCCACCAAAGTTCTATGCGAAACAAATAGCTCACTTTAAGTACACTCTACGGCCGGTCATATGCGGACTCAATGAGAGAACTGTGAATCATTTGGACTAATATGTACCATACTCGATCCTAAACGATCAAGATCAACTCAACCTCAGGAGCAGCGAGATCTCCAAACTCACAAACATAATCCCGGGATACTGTGTGAGCGGAAGACACGCGATTGTGTACCCTTTACAACGATTTCGCTAAATTCTGCAGAGATTAAGAGAGAATGAATTTGTGGCGTTCTTTGTTGGCAACTGTCATGGCAGGCATAGTCCCTGCTCTATAAAGAGCAGCGATCAGCGAGTTAGCATTGCACTTATGCGCTCTCCCAGTGGTATTACAATGGTCTAAGTGCATGGATGTTAGGGCTGACCATCTGCATGCTATCATTTTAAAGGTACCACTTAGATGTTACAAAAAAACCATTAGTTGCTCTCGTACATCCCAGAGTCGATGCGTGTTTCAGCGAAGAAATATTTCGTTGAAAAGGACGTTTTTCAGCCGTATACAACGTGCGTATGGCTTGACAGAATCAGTGCCGTTAATTCCGTAGAGACCCTTTACTTGACAGTCCCAAAAGATATGATTCCCGCAAGCAATTTTCTTAGTTTTGTGTAATTGTTCATTTTTGCTGCATCAATCTGTCATTATTCACCAAATCAGGAGCTCGATTGCCGCGGGTGGAATACCCAACTTCCGCACATCAGATGCACCATTTCTGATGCCTTTATAACTATGTCGCCAGTGATCTTTTGCGCTCGATGCTGGCACGGTACAGTTCTCCGAACGCAGTGCTGCCTATGCTTTCAATCAGTGCCACCAAAATGCATTTCCTCATTAACTTGGCCGAAGGATGGTTTTGACGTCATGGTTAAGACATTTACGAGCAATATCCATGCGGAGAAGCTCGTAAAAGCAAAAGCATTTTGGCAAAGTTGTGGCATGAGTGCACATCGAGCTCGTACTGGCGAACTTAGCTTTGTGTACTGCGGAGTGTAGTTGTTCACGTCTTTGAAAGGAGGTCAAGATTTTTTTCTTATGTCCGTCTCTGACCATTAATTCGCATCTACTATAAGTTGGCGCTGCCTTTGTGCTCTATAAGAAAATCATCGGACGGCATACCAATAACGGAAAAGATGGTCATCACCCAACGGAAGGATATGGTAGATAATAAGTTTACTATTAAAAGAAAACATAGCCCGAACAATTCTGCCCCATCAACATCCCGACTCAAACTGGTCATTTAAGACCAATATCTTTCCAAGATTCTCCTCACTCCTTCCCCCCTTTGCACCATCTAAAAAGAACACCAGAGTCGCTACACCAAATTCTCTCCCTCCCCTCACCAAATCTTTAAAGCCGCTTCAAAACAGAGTTTCATTCAACCTTGCTCCTGCGCCTTCTACCCAAATTCCAACTAACAATGCCCCATCCGACAAATATCCTAATTTTATTAGCTCCCATATACTAAACCCAACCACCCATTCCTCACCTTCATCTATCAATCCACCTGATCCAACCCCCCTCACTAGTCAAGATTCTAGTTCCGGGGTGCTTGACCATCCTGTCCCTTCATCATCCGCTCGTGCCTCCGATTCTCACCCAAAATACCTTGACCCACTCATTCCACTAACTGTCAAACTCACTAAAAAATTTTCTGATATGAACGATGACAGTCATTATGTAGTATCTCGTTTGAGAGACCGCCGCATTTACGAAAATGTTCGGCTCTACCTTGCCTACTTACACGACAAACCCAACTCCGTTTGCATTGATGGCATAACCAAAACCAACATAATGGTTTCGATTCAACGAGAAGGTCTTCCTATTAAGCCAGCGGAATTAATGCAAATTTTCGTTCGCTATCATGATAGTTTCGACATCTCTTCCGACGAAGTTCATAATGATCTTTCTACGTTGTCTGTCGATATTCCCCACACTGAAAACTTTGAGTTAGTATGCGCCAACATTACGCTCCCCAAACGATGTCTTTACGTACTTTGTTGCTACATTCACCCATCTCAACCCATTGAGTCTTATCAACCTGTAGTTCACGCAGTTGATTTTTTGACTGATGATGCACAACCTGAAGATTGCACTGTTCTAGTAGGAGATTTCAACCTCCCTCACCTTATTTGGGAGCCTTCCGATGATTCGTCTCATTTTGTCTCTCGTAATTCGACATCTGAAATAGAAATATTGATGGTGGACTGCCTAACCAACTCAAGTCTGCATCAGATTAGTGGAATACCTAACACAATGAACAGACAACTCGACCTTGTCTTCACATCCGATTCAGATAATTGTGTCGTTTATAGGAGTGATCATCTTCTTTCTAAACTAGACCGCCTTCATCCCCCTTTGTCAATTATATATTCATATGAAAATGGCAAGACATGTGTCGATTCGGAAAATTCATTCTCATTTGACTTCCGTAGAACCGACTTTAACAAACTTAAAAACCTCATCAGCAACATTAACTTTGACTTTATTGGTGAGACAACTAACATTGATCTTGCCCTATCAACGTTCTATTCGTTAATTTACTCCTGCTTTGCCCAATCGGTTCCGTATACCTTCCGAAAGGACTGCATATCAACTCCTCCCTGGTACAACAAGGAGTTGCGCTCTCTCTGTAATAACAGAAACAAGTTGTAGCACAAATTCTTAAGAACTCGATCTGATTCCGACTACAGTAATTTTCGATTGGTATATAATCGTTTTTCTGAATTTTGTGAGTCTCTTTACCTTGAGTACCTCTACCGCATGCAATTTAGCTTAGTCTCGGTCCCTAAATGCTTCTACCAGTTTATTAATATCAAAAGAAAGTCAGACGGCTACCCATCTACTCTTAAATTCCTTAGTGAATCTTCTGCCGACCCAAAACCCATTGCAAATTTCTTTGCCTCTCATTTTAACAAATCCTTTTCTAAGAAAACAGCTGAACCCGATCCTAGCTACTTTAGCTATATGAGAAACTATCCTGAGACGTCATTCATTTCACTAAATATAACAGCAACTTTGGTATCTGAAAACATTACCAAACTTAAAGATGATTTCTCGTCCGGCCCTGATGGAATTCCGGCTATTGTAATAAAAGGGTGTGTTACCCATCTCGGTCCTCCTCTTGCTGCCCTATTTAACTTGTCTGTCTCAACAGGTACTTTCCCTTTCCTATGGAAGGAATCTTACATCATCCCTATTCATAAAAAAGGAAGTATGGCCGAAGTCGATAATTATAGGCCCATAGCAAAACTCTCTTGCATACCCAAACTTTTTGAAAGCATAGTCTATCAACAACTACTTCCGTACTGTAGGCCAACTATCCGCACAAATCAGCACGGCTTCATGAAAGGTAAATCAACGACCACTAACCTAACAGAGTTCGTCTCTAGGACGCTTCATGCTTTAGAAGACGGTGACGAAGGCGATTCAATTTCCACAGATTTCAGAAAGGCATTCGATAAAATTTCTCACCAACTTATCATCTTTAAACTAAAAAAAAAACTTGGCTTTTCCCCTCATTTTGTGGCATGGACCAAATCCTATTTAGAAGACCGAGAATACAGGGTCATCTTCAGATCTTCAATATCCGAACCCATTAAAGCAACACCTGGTGTCCCTCAGGGTAGTCACCTTGGTCCAATCATCTTTATCCTCACAATTAATGATATAAATCTCATTTTAACGAACTCGAATCTTTCTATTTTCGCTGATGGCATGAGAATTTCCAAAGTCATCTCATTGCCTTCTGACTCCCATTGCCTTCAAGATGACTTGAATAAGTTTTCGGTATGGTGTAAGCAAAACTTTTTGGATCTTAATGTTAACAAATGCCAAGCGATAACCTATTCCCGTAAACGTCTACCTCTACCTCCAAGAAACTACTTCGTCTGCGATGAGCCTATTCCTTCCACTACCCATGTACGGGATCTAGGTATAATTTGTGATAGAGAATTGAATTTCGACTCACATATTGACAGCATTATAAATAAAGCTAACTCTTCACTCGGCTTTATCAAACGCTGGTCAAAAGAATTTTCCAACCCTTACGTTACAAAGTCCCTGTACATTACTTTTATAAGGCCTCTTCTCGAATATTGCAGCCAAGTTTGGTCACCCTATAAACTAACCCACGTTCAAAGAATAGAAACAGTCCAACGCAGGTTTATCCGTTTTGCATTTCGTGGTCTACCTTGGGCCGATCCATATGGATTACCCCCCTATGAAAATAGGCTAAAACTAATTAGCATGAATACGCTAAAAAAACGTCGTGAAGTCGCTGATGTACTTTTTATCCATCAGTTATTGACTGGAAACATCGACTGCCCGAGAATAACGCAAAATATTTCATTCACTCCCAATCCCCGTAATCTAAGATCTGTCCCACTCCTCTTGATCCGAACTCACCGCACCAACTACGGTCACTTTGAACCCATATCCAGAATGATGCGTATAACGAACAACTACGCCGAAGTCTTTGACCTAAATAGCAGCAAACAAGAAATAAAAAAAGCGCTGCTCAATATGCCACTCCCTTAACATCTCCCCCGTCCACCATTTCTCCTCGCCCCATTAGGTTAAGTATATCTTTGTTAGTTTTTAAGTCTAGCTTTAAGTTTGGCTTGTTAATAAGCTTAATAAAGTAGACCGGGGTAGACCCGGGCCAATAATAAGAGCTAACGAACAGATATGTTTACTTTGTGCCTACTTGTATCTAGGGCTGCATGTGGTCTGGTAAATGTAAGGACATTTCGTGTGCAAAGTCAGTGCTAGTTATCCTAGTTCCCCTTTTTTTTTCAATCGGTCAGTAGTAAAACCATTGAAATTTGAAATAGTTTAAGGTTTCACAGCAAAATTATTTTATCTTGTTGAGGGGCAGCTAAGCTAACCCCATGTTAGGGCTCCACCAGAGGTAGATGTACCAGATCTTAAAAAGATAGTGACAGCAGCCTTTTATGCTCGTGCGCAATTCCTCCATTTATATCGACATCTTGGATAGTATCCGAAAAATCCTCAAAAGACTCATTTGCTAGGTAGCTCAAAGAGGTTACCTTTAACTTAATTCCATCTGCAGATCTCTTTATTTGAAACCAGCCTATGCACTCTGGAGTTCACCCAGATACGAGTATGTCTTAGCTTCTTCGAGCTTCTAATACGACTAGCAATGGCGTAAACCCCAATTTTCTCCCATTCGGAAACTGTGCAAAACTTAGTCTAACTAATTTTCTGACTACAAATGTGCGAGCTACCACATTCCAAGATATCCGCCATGAATGTGAGGCATCATCTTTAAGTCTGAGTGACAGATTGAAGTTGATGGTCAAAAATAGAATTTTTTGAATTGACGCTGAATTGAATAGTATTTACCGTCCGTGATTCCATTCCACTAAATATCTTCTTGTTCATGATTTCATGAATCATGATTGACAATGACAGCAAATTTCATGTTATCGCTCCCAAGTAACGAATCCGATCAGGAACAATGAGTCCTCCAAATCCCTCCCAATCGTAGAGCGATAGGCAACATTCTCCTGAACGAGCAAATATTGTTCCCCCCTCGTAGATAGACAATGAAAGCTTGTTCTGTCATCGCCTCATAAACATCATGTGCCTGCAAACCTTATATGTACCGTTATCAACCCTTAATTGTAAATATTTGCCAACACGGTACAATATTTTGATTTAAATTTGCGCTTAAATTCATATTTGGGCTAACTAACTCAGTATTTACACAAAATGTTGCATTCCCCTAGGTGGTGTCGTGTGTTGTTTAGCTCTACCCGCGAAGCACAGCTCGGAGGGTTAAACAGTGAGCGCCCTCTTAACCACATCTAACCCAGAGCTATCACTGTTCGTTCCATAAGCTGCTGATAAAGAAATAAAATATAAAAGCAAATTATTTGATGATAAATATTCATTATGACATATCGATACATACATTCATACAAATAAGGGGCTTTGCCACCTCCTGGAACACAAATAATGAGCTCAAGCCCACCTCAAAACGCTGCCATAGAAATGTTGCGGATTTCGCAGTTTTTTTTTCCATTTTAATTTTTGAATTTCAATTGCATGTTTCGGTGGAAAACCAGGAGAGCAGCTGGTGGAATACGAAACGACACCGACATTACCGCGACTGGTATTTGATATTTGGTGACATACCAGGTGATTTTCAGATTTTGCGGCCAGAGATACGGTGTGGATACATATCGCACGGAATAATTTGTTTGAAATAAACTGGCCACCCTAACGACGACGACACCCCAACCCAAACAATGTGTCGAGGGGTTGAAATATTTGAAATGTTTGAAATGTTATGCCAGCGGCGCTACACTCAGCGAATATTGAAATTTCATAACGTCATAGGGGTTTAGATGGGGTTCGTCCGTTTGAATAGGACCTACAATCTGGTCGTAGGTTTGGAGGATTTTTGTGGCGAATACAAGATGATTATCGACTGAGTGACTTTGCAATGAAACTGGGGGCGTTAAGAGCTTCATTAATGCAGAGAAGTGAAATTGCTCGGATTTTTATCTCTGGTTTCTGGGGTTTGGATATTTGCAGATTTTTATTTAGAAATGGGGTGTTAGGTGAGCGTGGTCACGACCTGTTTGCTGTTACATTATCAATTGTAGAAATGCAAACATCGATAGGAAAGTGTCTAAAGGATTAAAAGGTGGGCAGCTATTGCAAGGTTGCACGCTACCGTTTGCTGATTGAAATGTCATGTTGAGCAAGATACAATCACTGGATAAATGGAGAAAATTGCTACAGTCAACCGGAACTAAATGTGGAAAATTTGTTCAGAATTGCTAGACTTTACTTTTGCATGCCATGGACTAATAACCTTACAAAATATTTCATTAATTCTGGGAGATGTAGATCGCAAAGAAACCTTCTGCGTACGAAGTGGATCTGCTATAATAAAAGCAGATGGGTCTCGTGGAAGCAGTATTGACCAATGGATTATGGTTCGTTAAAAAACGAGACGATGGCTCTGTGAACGGAACGAAGATCTAGTAGTGCTATCTAGTAGTCCCACTTCAAAGCCATGAGTAATGAGAGTTTTTTCGAAAATTTCGAAGTTTGAAGAGGGCGTATGTCGTCGTTATAAAGCAGGACGAATATTGGTTAGTCTGTATACCAGCGTCCGCAACCGAACGTGCGCCGTTGGCTTTTGCCCACTATTGGATTCTGGACTATCAAGACTATCGGTCAAATGGTCAATGATGCACATTTATACTCGTTTTACTGCATTTTGAATTGTTGCTCGCATAACTTCTGGCTCCAATTCGGTGATTTCTTCCTAAATATTGGCTTGCAATTCTTGCGAGAATTATGGTTTGTTTTGTTAAATGCGAGATGTCAAAATGCCCCAAAGGAAAAAGTATTGCGATCCGTCTGGCCAGGTCATGCTGCCTGGAAATTGGTGATTCAAAATCTCCAACGTTGCCCAAGATGTGTGAGCTGGTGCTCCGTCCTGCTGAAACCAACAATGTTCGAGACCAAATTCAGAAACTTGCGACAAAAAAACCTCGTTTAACATCTGTCTGTAGCGCTCATCAGTTACGGTTACGGTGGTGCTGTCGGAGTTCTCAAATAAGGGCCAATCACTTCTATAAATGCCGCACCAATCAGTCAGGCTCTCCGTGCATTTCATATGGATTCTCCCTGTCCCACATAACCGCTTAAGTGGAGATGGGCTTTGTCGCTCATTATGATTTTGGATACGAAATCATCCTCTTCTTGCGCCAGGCTAAGCAGAGCATGGGAGTAAGCTAACCTCACTTGACGGTAAGCAGACAGCAATTGGTAAATGGTTTCCGCTTTATAAGGAAACATCTTCAGGTCTGCCACAAAAATTCGACTTCCGAATATGTTCCGCTGAATCTTTAGTGTGAACACACTTGGCATCAAACATCTGCTGACGAACCTATGTCATGGGAATGCAAGGAGCAAATTGCTATTGTATTAAAGGTGAAAGGAATCCACGGAAATTATTGTGGAATGCCCATTTTCGCTCATTTTCATCTTTTCTACGACTTATCCTCTATAAAAGACGCAATCAGCTGATTGACTTCAGCTGTCCATTAAATACAATGAAGATACCAACAAAGGATTAAGGAAAGTGGTAGACACACCGTCAACAAAACAAAATCAACATAATTACCTGCCAACTTTGAGCACTCTAAAGAATGAAAGATGACCTTCGTTCAACTTCTTTCAACCGACTTTAGTGCGTCATATTTGGAAAAGTTTTCGTCCATCCAAAAATGACAAATCACCATCGACTAACTGGGTGCATTACGATAAATGTCACACACTTCTTTCCACTTCACCGAAGCAAACGAAGGGAAAACTTTTATCATTACGCACCCCTCCCCAAATGAGACTCGTAAACCACACATATTTACAACGAGCAAGTTAAATGTTTGCAAATCAAGCCCTAAATAAACTTAACCCCTGGTAATAAAAGTTTCTGCTTTATAGCCTCTGATTATAGCCCATCCATGATTACATACGGGGATACCTGCGAGTACTCCAATCAACCCACGTCATATCGATTAGTATCCCCGAAAATCGTTCTATTCCACCGTCAAAACTGTTCCACTTACCCTAAATGCCTTTTAGACCAACAACTCTTCCTTATCGTCGGAAATCGATGAGTCCACACTCGATTTACTTAGCCCATGAAAAATTACACTCTAATAAATAAATATCGATGTCCTCTGAGGGTTTCGATAGCATGAAATCAAGAAACCGATGCGACTCGACTCGTCTAATGAAGGATTTCGAAAAGTTTCTCTCCCTGCCTGTGGAGGAAAAGTCTCATCAAGTGCAGTGTTTTTTTCTTTTTGCCGTTTTTGACGTCCTTCCACAACCAACAAAATGATAAATATCACATAACTCTGGAGAGAACTAGTAGAAACAAGGAACCCTACTTAACCACATTCGATACTTCGGATGGGATGGGAGTCCTTTAGCTCTCGCTTTCCTACAAACGAACGACACTCCTAGTAACATCAACAACAACATGTGGCCAGGGTGACATAGTATTTTTTAAATGTACACCGGCAGTCCCGTTTGACTGATTACTTTGACCTATGGTAGACTCCCTATTTTTCCACTCGCCGGACTTCAGCAAGGAAGGGTGGTAAAAGCCAATTTTTGATTTTTTTTTTCTTTTTGCATTGAACTCATCAATTACTCGAGAATGGCAAGAAAATAGTCGGATAACGGGTGGACCGTTAGCCCAGCCCATGTGACGCTTGAGTTTTCAAATATCAACTTACGAATCGATGGGGCAAACTTCTTAAACGGGTAACGGAAATTTTTCAATTTCAGGAGTCATTTTAGGGAATTAATGCCAAGCCATTCGTTCGATGGCTTTATCTGAACAAAGTTTGTGTGGGTTAAAGGGGTTCTAATGAATGGCAGATAGATCTTAACTAACATCAAGAACAATTGTCAAGGACAGATCCTACAATAACCATGTTCCTTTCGAACAGTTTAAGTAAGTTCCTATAATAATCCCTCCTTCCTCTAGTACTCTTGTTGTCATAGATCCTAAGGTTCTGAAACGAACCCAAATGAGACTTTAAAAAGCCTAAGATGGTCAGAGTACACAGTAAAACAGTATTGAGGTGATCCTAGATGGTTATAACCCAGGTGGTACTGGCAATAGTGATAATCCACCCGTGGTCATTCCGATCGCGGTCGAACTTTGTAGGCCCCAACAAACAAACTTAAGAAGCCGACGCCGATGTAGACGCTGACCCAGAAGTTTCCAGATACTTCGATTTCGATTCGATTTCGCTTTATTATGTACCTCCGCGCGATGCCTTCAGATAAGAACGACTTAAGTGAACGACCCATACAAACGTGACAAGGACAATGAAGTCTGGATAAGTACCTGGAATGTGAGGACTTTTAACAGACCGGACACACTGGAACCTGATATAACCGCCATCCAAGGAATGTGATGGGATAGACCGAACAGAGATGATTTCATTAATATCAACATAGAAGAATACGACGCTACCAAGGAAGGCCTTTACGGGTTGCTCGAGAGAATCAATGGAATCCACAGAGTCGCATAATCGTCTCCTGCGGACTGTTTAATGCCGAAGACAACAAAAATACTCTTGTCAGGCAGGGTACATCATTCAGTATAGACGAAGTCCCCGAAAACGCCCGTCCAACCGTTGTAATATCTAAACCTATAAAAAGGTCAAACGGTCTACAGAAGAGGCACGCTAGACTACGAGTATCGTCTATAGGACAGTTGAAAAGGAAAAGTAGATGGCAAGTACTGTCAAAGACGCGATTGGTAGAAGCTGGAGAATTCAAGGCTCACAGAAAATAGAAAAAGATCCGCGGAAGTGATCGAGCTCTCGATACTGAAACTGCATCCTTTTCTTCCATCTCGAGCATGGCCCGACGGAAGTCGGTTGACGCGGTGACATCCACGCTGAGAAACATCACTGGCGGTGGCTTTCCCCGCGCACAGATCTGGATGAAAGCGGTACTACTCATATAACCAGCAAAGGTAATAGATCAGGTGGAAGATATCGTGGTACAATCCGCTTCGAAGAAAATCCAGAAACGCCAAAAAGGGCGAAACAGGCTATATATACTCTGACGTTTCGAATTGGAAAAGCTGGCATTGACAACGTTTTAGCTTAAGCACAGAATGTTTGCATCCAAGCAGGTTATAGGGACATATGAGACCATCACATACGCTATTACTTCTGCTGAGAAAACTGGGTCCATTCGACAATGCAACTTTTTAAGGCGCGTGCAACTCGGTCAGACAACACAAAGTAGACGAATCACAGCGTTTGTGGATAAAAGCAATGCTGGTCAATAAGACTCTGAATACTGATGCTGAATGCGGCCATTATGTGTGCCATCCTAGATAACAAACTGCTTTGGACTAAACATTCATCAAAGACCGACCTCCAAGGCGCGGAGTCTAAAGAAACTTTCGGCAAGACAAGTGAGACATGGCGCTTGTCGCTGAGGATGGTCCTTTGGATCTACCCGACTATGATTAGACCGATTCTATCCTATGCATCGATTGTCTGATGAAGCAAGTCACATCTGCTCTTATTAGACTCCGAAAACTGTCTGTTTCGGCCGGTTGGAGGTTATCCCTAGCACGCGTGGCTTTGCTCGAGACGCACTGAATAGTCTCATTCTACTTGGTATTTTCAAATGGCTCTTGATGGCTCTCAAAACCATCTTTTCATTCTTGTCTTATGGGTACAGCGTCTGAAGAAAAAAAAACGAAATCGACTCTCAGTGTACCTAGGAATCGATTCGACCAGAATCTGAGCCAGGAAAGGAATGTTGTTGGGCCTTCATGGGTGGCTCCAAAACCAATGTATGATGGGCCGCTGATGTCTGCTTTTTGGCGGACAACAACGTTAAATTTCCCTCCACATTAGGAAGACTTGCGTCTGTCTTCCAAGCGGACAAATACGCAATTCTGATAGCAATACGATAAGATCTTACGTCTGTAGCGACAGAAAAACTGCGCTTAAACCCTTACTGGATTCTCTCACACTTTCCTTACTACCTCAGTTTGAGAATCAGTTTGAGAACTCAAGGCTTCCCTGAACCAAGCCGGAACAATGAATTTACTATGTCTTGTTCGTGTCCCGTCAAACGAGATTGTCGATGAACTTGATACGCAGCGCTCAGGGGGTAGTTTCTCCGAATCCGTTGGGTTTCATATGACCATAATTGTAGACGGCTTGACACTCCATGATCCCGGCAAACCATGCCGACGTCTGAAGAGATGTCAACGATTTTCCTTGCAGTCCCTCAGTAGGACCGCAGACTGATAATTGACGTGGTAACAGAGCAATAGCCTTTTGCTCTTCATGGTCCGCATGAATGGAACAACTGCCACGTTTACTGTGAGAGTGGTGACAATACGGAAGAGCTCTATCTCTATTAGTGTTACCTACTTTTCCTAAAAGCGTTAAAGTGTGCTTTGCTGTTTTCGTCAACTATGGAAGTTCGTGTCGCAAAAACACCCTGACACTGACAGGCGGTGATTTTCTTTTTCAATTTCTGAAATACCTTCATACATCAGGAACTGTGGCTGACTTAATTCGTTTCCATCAAGGCATTTCCTCGAGGGGTGATTGTAAGCGTTTTCCTTCATAGGAAACTCTGTAAGAACTTCATTGATTTCAAGCTTCACCGGACGCGATACATGAAATGCTTCCAAACAAATCTCTTCGATTTGAGTTCGGTTTTTTTACTTCCTTTTCATATCGTCTTTCTGCTATGTGGGCAGAGATTTTGCTTATTTACAATTTTCTATCATCATTCTTACAATTTTAAGTCTCGTTAACTTCAACAGAACACACGTTCTGTTAGCTGGTAGCATTTCGTCACAGTTCCTCTTCCACCACCCTCGGAGCTGCACAAGAAATTAAATTAAAAAATTGAAAGAGCAGATTAATAAATAAATCTCCGTTTCACATCGCAACATACATATTCCCATTTCCAAAGTCTTTAATGCGATGAAAGATATTAGATACTCATCATCTATTTCTCTTTTCCACCACCTCGATGTTATACGAGTACTTCGTCAACCCCTAGGACCCACAGTTGTATTCCAATTACTTTCGTACGTTCTGTGCATGCTTCCCCCTCTTCGTCATAATGCTGCCGATAAGAAATGATGAAGAGTATCTCTTGGCTAGCAGTCAGCTCTTTGTTGCTCTTGGCATTCTATAGGGAAATAAAAATTAAAAACGAAAAAATATTACATCTCTGTTGCCTGGAGGAAGTTCACCCTCCCATCATCACTATCATCGATGCTTTGGAAGCCATTTCACAAGAAATGGTTGTAGGTAGACTGCGCGGGTCTTCCCCACACTTGTGGTGATGTTGATGATATCAATCGATTTGTATGGCTATAACAAGAAATTTTATTACTACCAGTTACCGTTTGATACGTTATCGGTACACCCCCAACGTCCTGCACTGTATCGTATGCTTGGCGTCGTTTTTATGATTTGTCTGTGGTTAGGATTACGAATTATAATATATCGCAGTAATGAGTGGAACCGTACACCCATGTTGTATGAGTATGGGTAGGGGGGAAACCCCTTTTAACATAAGGGAGAGTTGTTTTTTTTCTAATTTCTCCAAACACCTCTGCATGGGGATTAAGTTAATGACCATGGTAATAGTTCAGATATTGAGAAGGTGATTGCTTTTTCTCGAAGACCTGGGATGGAACAGTGGTGGGCATACTATAATAGTGATTTCGAATCCAACTTACGACGAGATAGAGATGTGCACAACATGTCCTTTGTCTGGCATCCGGTTGAGGAAGGAAAACCAAAACTCGGATGCTGCTATCTTTTGGAAATTAACTCTTCGGGACAATAAAGTTTCATGACAGAGCAGTAGGATGGGAAACGCAAAGGCAGAATGACTACAGGGAATGGTGTGGCAGCAAAATAGACAAAGAACAACCCGAGGGACTGTTGTAGTCGTCGTTGCCGTTGTCGTTGTCGTCATTTTTAATGGTTTCTATTGTTTCTGTCGATTAGCATTCAATTTACTACATTACTCTGGAATAATGGACGATTGCTATGCATTCGAGACGCTTGTGGCATTTGTGGCTTGCTAGCTCCTCTGGCTATTAACTCATCGAGGCGATGTAGAATCAATTAGCGGACTTGGAATAGAACAAACGACATGATGTGAATTTTATGAGATGTTAACACAAAGAGAGGGAAACTGGGATAAAAGGGTGAACGGATTGTCGTAAATTGAATCGAAGAGCGAGAAATTATGTGGTTATATTGAAGGGGTACAGTGAATATTGTTCACATTGACACATGAATGATGATTACACTTAATCGATTGAGGGAGCAGTTTCCAGTTTACGACTTGATTCGTTCAAATCTTTATGACTGTGAGTCATTTGCTTGCGTCAATGTGGCACCAAATGGCTGATACTGAATCAATGAGATAAGGGCGATTGCATATCATTCCAAAGGCAGGTACGTATATTGGTGTTTGTATAGGCCAACATCGGCATTCATTTCTAAAAGGAAGGATTCAAAAGTGAGAAAGTGACATATGGTCCGTATCGAGGTATTTTTTATCAGATAGACTGAAGAATCTTTTTGATTGTTAAAGCCCTTGATTCGATAGGTTAGAAACGACAAGAACCCCATACACTAACTATAAGAACACAACGTCAACCGTTTGGGAAGCAAAGATACCAAAGATCGCAATCAACGAAATGCTGAATGTTTGCCAAAGTACTGGCAAAGCTCTCGAATAAGCGGTTCAATGCAATCTTGCAATCAACGGTCAACCACCATCGTGTTGGCAGATCTGATTCGAAAGTTACTTTAGCTCATTTTATTCAGTATCTCCTTCCTTAAGCTAGTCTGTGAAACTGCCAATATGAATTTGTGGTGCTGTGCGATGATTGTGGTACGACTGGGAGGCGTGCGTTCGAAGATTGCAACATCTGACGGGAGTATGGGATTCAGGCTAAACTGAATAGATTCGTATTCAGCTTATAATTTAGCTTCAAGTACCCTGCAGCGTAGACTGAATGATTGCTGTATGCAGAGGTCCGTAGAGGATATCCTTGCGACAAAATTTTCGACTGTTTCAGAGCCGTCCGCGACCTTGGAAATGAACTGCCAGTTCTTAATCAAGGGATGATCCCTTTCGAGCCTGCTCGTCTGCATACCTGACACTTCTTTGTGACCAACGTTATGTTAAACGCAAAGAGCCTTAAACCTTTCACGACACCGCTTTACAAGCTTTGACTCAACTTCGACTGCAGCGATGGCCTCAATGCCAGTCTGACTGTCAATGAATATGATAATATTCTCATGAGCTACTGCTGCTGCAAATCTTGTCGCTTCTTCTTTTACAACGACGTGAGCATCTCAAATCCAATCGAACGAAGACGATATCAGTGCCGGCTTCTACTCGTATCTCTATCGTTGATCCATTCGTGAATATGTATATCGAGTCCTCTACCATTTGGTTCCTGTCCCATGCCTCTCTGCTTGGAGCTACCTACTAAACTCTTTGGGACCCATCCTGCGTTTTAGGTTTTAAACCACAGCCGCCGTCACGGTAGCACCTACTAATAGGGCTACATCTAACAAGTAGGGCCCGGACCGAAGTCCGGCGCGCCGGACATCCACGGTACCATGTTTTAAGTCCTGGTATGGACTACCGATGGTCCTGACACTCAACAAAACCTATGACCGGAAGGTTATAACTGGTCAAATCATAGCAACCGTTGGTGGCGTCATCTGAAAACCGTTACGATAAGACCAGTTATTTGCCCTACTCTCGCTTTTTATAATTTCATTAATTGAAGAAACTCTGATAATTGACCGAGGGTCCTTAAGTCATGATGCGATAGGAATGAGGCGTGGCCTTTCGCCTTCGGTTTCCAGCACTTTTCGCTGCCGATTCTTGCATGTCTTCCTTACTCATAAGGTAGAGTGGCGCTGTCCGCCTTACTATGATGACGATTTATTTGCAATTTCTTCGGTTACCTACGCAGGGCGGTTTTAAAAGGTCTGATTTTACATTGGGGTAACCCAACCCGGATCGATCGTATAAATCGTCTTGCGAAGGAGCGGCATAGACTTGTGGATAAGTTTGATCACTATTTTCAAGCCACATTTAGTGTAGTTTCAATAACCTCCAATTTTTGGCTGTTAAACTCCGGATTGGGGTGACTAAATTTACGCCCAATCTTGTCTTTAGGTATGTACGGACCGGGAATGTTCAACCGTCCCACTCTTAACTCTTTCCATTACCAAGTCTCTCTCAGTCGAAAGAGAGAGTAAGTGGGTGGTTGCATGCTGAGAATGTTTAGATGCAGCAAATGAAGCCGATTTTGGGAAACGAGTTCTCAAATCATATTGCATTATTTATAGAGCATGTAGAAGCTCCTTCCTTTTTTCTTTCTTTCGCTACCGTCTGGGGTCGCAAGTTGATTAGGGTCCCGTTCCACGAGGTCTTCCTGTACTATGTTGTCCCCCCGTGATGGATTCGAACATTGCGCGCGCTCAAAGGTTTTATGTATTCTGAAAATGCTTGCACACTGACAATTAGCGAGGAAAGAAAGAGGTACCGATGAACATTGGTTTTAAATGTTTTAAGGTTACAATGACTAGAAAATAGAAAGCTCGGCAACTCATTTCATAAGCTAGTTGTACGACGGATATTAAAGAATCACGATATTTCAGAGTACGTCTGAAGATGGGCTGGAGGGTATACTAATAGCGAGACGAGTGTTACGGTTGAAGGCTTGAAGGGCTGAAATGATGCTGGCAATTTCCGTGGAGCACTGGTGGTGAAAATAGCGATAGAACAAGGTGAGGCGGGAGACATTACGTTGGTATTCAAGGGTGTTAATTGATTGTGTGATATTAGCATCACCTACAAGTTTTATCGCTCGGTTTTGATCCCAATGAAGCAGGTGCAGCGAGGTTTTAGGAGCAACTGACCAAATGTAAGCATTGTACTCCTATTTTAGGCGGATAAATACCTAATATATTGAAACCAGATCAAAGGGGGGAAAAAGCATTCATTGCATTGTTTCACCGAATATGCGGTCATTCCAACGTCATTCATTGATACATATAGAGAATGGAAAGGAAACATTAAATCCCACTCAATTGATACTGTTAATATCGGAATGTAATGAGCTTAACATAGGCTGCCGTATCCGTTGTACAACCGAAGAGCAGGGACGTGAGTTCGGATTCGAATATGAAAAGTAGAGAGTACTGTTGTCAGCAAAGGAAAATATTGGATTAGAAGTCGGAGACAAGAGATCATTGATAAAAATTAAAAAGAATATCGGGGACAAAACAGAGCCGTGAGGCACACCAGCCTTTATTTTGTGCATACCAGACTTCGTCCAAGACAACTTGAATTGAACGTTCCGAAAGGTAATTTCTAATCCATTGAAGAAGAGAGTCAGCGATCCCAAAAGCACGCATTTTCGACAAAAGAGCCTGATGCCAAACTCTGTCAAATGCCTTAGAAATATCAAGTGCAACTATCTTGCTTTCCCCAGATTGATGTACGCTTTTGTTCCACTTTTCGGTGAAACATGCCATCAAATCACTAGTTACTTCGAAAACTATACTGCCGGTCATTAAAAAGTTTCCGCGTTTTATCAGCGTTTCCCTGACCTTAGAAAGAAGGGACGTAAGTGCAATGAATCGGATAAGAGAGAAGAAGATTCGCCTTTTTTAGGGACGGGCTGGACAAATGATGTTTTCCATCTGCTCGGAAAGAGTCCTAAAGGGTATGATTGATAGAAAAGCTTACGAAGTGGTTTTGCTAGAGAGGAAGAAGATGAGTGGATTTGTACATATTAAGATCTTTAATTACCATTTTTATTACACGAGTGTGAAAGTGGATTCGTCCCATTGAAGTTTCGACGCACTCAAGTATAGGCGGAGACAATGCACAATCTGAGAATGTTGAGCTCGCCGCAAAGTGTGCAGCAAGCAGATTGGCATTATCCAATTAGCAAATGTCCAACTAGGATGTAGGATGAGGCAGACTTTCTAATATTTTTGACAAACGACCAAAAATTGTTACTGCCTTTGGGACATTGCAGTATTTTTTGCCTCAGTTTTTGGTGGTATTGAAATTGCACACGACTTTGCAGTCATTCGTGGCGCGTTTGAGCTTTTTTCGGTTTTTCTCTGTCGGATAAACCGGGTATGTGATCATTTGATCAGCGGCATCCACATCGTTATCGATGTTAAGCTGTTAAGTCCGCTCCAATTGGCTTTCTCGTATAGCTCTACGGTTTTTTTATGAATCTTTTTTCTAAATGTGTTGTCAGTGTACGAGAAATTCGAGGATTGTACATCGACTTTGTACTTATCAAGGTTTGAAGTTAAAAACAAGTCCAAGGTGTTGGCGGTATGGCTGTCAACGTCTGGTATTCGCGTGGGTTCATTTACAAGCGGGGTCAAGTTATTTTCAGCAGCGAAGATCTCAACACACCATCCTTCGGGTGTTTTGTGAATTCATAATTGTAAAGAAATTTCTGTAAATTTACTAAAAGGATTAATGTAAGCAATTTCTACAGCATTGCTATCGCGGCTTTGCAGCTGTCGAAATTGTATTACAAACATTTTAGCTGTTAATGAATACCGAAGACGCGAAAATTAATTTTCTACAAGTACCATACAAGGTCTAAAATGTTTACTCTGTTCTTCATAGCAAATTTTTGCGATGTGGCTTCTTAATCCCTGGAAATTTCTGGGCGTTTTATCTCTGAGTTTTACACCCGTTCGATGCCAAACGTGCTCAATAGGATGAACCTGTGAAAGGAATTAGTTAAAATCGATTAAAAATTCAATATAGATTGGTATAATTACCAGAATGACAGTGCACAATTCATTGTTTACTTACGGTCTTGGCACAATGGAAAAGTGGTGGGGAATCGTCCTGAGATAGGGCACCCGTGTGGTACTGGCTCACTTCTTCAATAGTAGAAACCACTCCATTTTCTATAAAGCATTTATGGATCCATCCACTGTCAACAGAGTTGCAACTTCACCAGCAATTATCATCCCGCAAACCATGACACCCTTAAAACTATTCGGACGAGCTGCAACACATTCTTCCTTCAACTGTTCTCCTCCACGTAGACAACGAACTGTGGTCTTTCCATCTGCCTTTCTCTTGCCCATTCCAGATGGCTTTTCTTAATTTTTGGCATAAGAAGCGGTTTTTCTTTCCGTCCGGTTGGCAAACAAACTGACTTCGTTAGGCCGTTTTTGAACTGTTGTCACAGAGATTTCTACGCCGGTAGTTTCCACAATATCCCTACTTACTTGTGGTGCAGTAACGAATCGGTTCTTCAACGCTGTCCTCTACTTTTTCGACCGTTTCCGCTCTAAAACACCACTTTTTTGGTAATTTTTGTAAAAACCTTCTTACTGTCGACTCATTGAATCCTAATCGACGGTAAAGTTCTCCAATCGATTCACCTTCCCCCATAAAAGAAAGGATTTAACCCTTTTCAAATTATATTAACTGCTTCTTGTTCATCGCGCACTTTCACGTCAAAAAACGATGAAAAAATCATGGCGACTGTGAAAGCAAGGAAATCTTGGACTAAATAACTACTAAGAATCCTAGTTACTCGATAATGAAAGGGTTTTTCCCTTTCAATAAAAAAAGTCAAAGTGAAAATTCTCTGCTTTACTTGAGTGCAACTATTTACAGAAGCAATACGAAGACGTACGAGTATAGAGGTTTCCTTTCCATGGTGGTCACTCTCTATTCTGATGTCAGATTCACGTTTGTTACGGACGTCTTGGAAACAATTTCTAAAACGTTTTTCATCAAACAGTGTGCCTCCATTTACCAGACGTTGCAAAAGTGAGCAAACCTTTCGCGTGGTTTGGATAATGGTCATACTCCTAATTTTACTCTTGAAGCTACATAATATACTCTCACCATAGCTTGAATGGAACACGAGGCAAGAGCCCTACGCGACTGGTGTTCATTGGTTTCCCAGAGTACATCACAAACTTGTAAAATTAATTAATTCCGGTCCACTGCTAACTGTCTTAGTAAGCTGCAGGTACTTCACGTTTTACATACCAAGTTCACCTTATACCTAAAAACGTTGTCATTCTTCGATATATCCTTTTGACGCGAATTCTGCACTGCATTTGTTTCGGCTACAAAATAGATTAGTCTTAACCACTTCTTATGGAATCGTATACCCCATAGGTTCAAAAAGAAACTCATAAGTATCATTCCAGTTTGCATTTCATAAACTTTTAATTACATTTCGACAAGTTAATTAAGTTTCTTGGTATTGACAAGTCCACAGACACCCACAAGCAAATCTATTCAAAGGTAACTTTCAAAACCTAAAACTCTACACTTACAGAGACCACTTGTATATGAAAATATGGAACTCAAACTATTTACAGAGAGCATTTATCAAATGGCAAACTTTGAACCAGACTGAAGGGAATCTGTTAAGGAGTCCCCCTCAGTGATGGTGTAAAAATTTTAATGAAAAATTTACATATCTCGATGCGCTCTTGCGATAGACAGGATAACAAAAATACCAGCAAAACCGGTAACTGCATTCTGAAAATGAAGTTTTCTCGGATCTATACAATCTAGCTTGGTATTTTATTTTTATGAAAAATTTCGGATTGAAACTTTGGCTTATTCAGTTAATTAAAAGTTTCGACTGTGTAAATAGGTCGACCGGATCTTTAAGGGGGGAAACATCTGCCAAATAGGTATGTGAGCTCCTGTAGTCAGCTAACCAATAAGTTTGGATGGCATCCCTTGTTAAGTTTGAATCAGTTGTTATCGAACTTTTTTCTGCTGCGTTTAGTACCTCCTGGTTGCATCTTTAATTGTGTCCTTACATATAGGGTTTCCCAATAAGGACTTGACAAATTTTTTTTATATAAAATGCAAACCATTTGAGATATTTCAAAAACTTTTTTATCGGCTTGAAGTACAATCAAAACATTTATGAATGGAACTCGACTTCGTTCATATGCCCATCGCGGGCACGTTTGCAGCGGTCGATTCATTGGACCAAATTTTCAACGACTCGGCCACATATTTCGGCCGAAACGGCCGCTATTTCGCGTTCAATGCTGGCTCTGAGCTCTTCCAACGTCGTCGGCGTGTTGGCATAAGCCAATGACTTAACGTAGCCTCACAGAAAATAGTCAAGCGGCGGTAAATTGCACGAACGAGGCGGCCAATCGACTGACCCATTTTTTTAGATAATACTTACTCTTCAATAAATCGATTGTAGCGTGTGCTGTGTGGCTTGTGGCATCACCCTGTTGAAACCACATGTCATCCAAATCAATATCTTCCAATTCGGGCCAAAAATAATCGGTGATCATGGCGCGATAACGCTGACCATTCACAGTAACGTGAAGATCGTTATCATCGACGAAAAAATATGGTCCAATAACGCCGCCGGCATGCAAACCGCACCAAACAGTTATTTTTTGTGGATGAAGTGGTGATTCATGAAGCACATGTGGATTTTCACCCGACCAATAACGCATATTTTGCTTATTAACGAACCCATTGAGCCAAAAATGAGCTTCGTCACTGAAGATGATTTTGCGATGAAATTCATCATCTTGGCGCATCTTCTCCAGAACCCAATCGGAGAACGTACGTCGCTTCAAATGGTCCATCGGCTTCAATTCTTGAGTCAGCTTGATCTTGTATAGGTGTAAACCAAGATCCTTACGCAAAATACGCCATAATGTGGTCGGAGCGATGTCCAATTCTTGAGAACGCTAGGGAATTCACTGATTTGGATCGTTTGCTACGGACCCCTGAACGGCAGCGATATTTTCGACACTTCGACCAACCCGTTGTCTCACTGACACGGCAACATGACACAATGAATATGTAGACTCAAATTTTTGCACTAAACTTGTTATTGCATGTCTACTAGGGCGAGAATTACGACCGAAAATTGGAGTTAACTTCGTTCGTGTACTTTTACTGAATAAATTGACAGTGACAGTTTGATGATTAGTGAAAGAGTGCGTTCAGAAATTAAATTCAAAGTTGTCAAGTCCCTATTGGAAAACCCCTTATAAAGGCCTCTATAGTCAGGTATGGTATTTAAGGGGGAATTCCTTCGACCTTTAGCACAGCAACGATCTCTGAGCTCTGTATGGGTATGAACCCTTATTTTGCATTACTTTCCACGAATGCTCTACAAAAGATTCAGGTTGTCGAAATTGCTTCCAGGTTATGTAGAAATTGGTTTATAGATTTTGCGAACTCCTACAGAAGTTTGAGTAGATATACACTCTTCGTAATGTTACTGTGTCAGTGAGATAAAGAACGCAAGGGAGGTTAAAAGCATTGTGGCTGCAGCAGTTACTGAAACAGAAATCTGAAATCTTTTGATCTCATTAATTAGACATCTCTATGACTGGGGCCGGCATTTATATTTGGTAACCCAAAATTTGAAACCGAATGACTATTAGCTGCCACATATCTTCAGTTATTGGGACCTAACACCATTCCAACTGTCAGCATTCTCAATAATGAAATATCTTTCTGGCTCTACAGCTTCGTTAATGAGCGATATTGTCGCATGTCGGTAAGTCAGTCATCCACAAGAATGCACTGCGCATTGTGGGTTTCATGTTGAAGGTGCCGCAGTCAGAGTAGATCACTACCGGTCCATGTTGTGTCTGTCAACACGACAGTGGCCACACAGCTGACATATTCAATCGAATTTGTGGAGTCTGTTGATTGCATCTTTCATCTGATTTGTTGACGCCTGTCGATTTTTTCCTTTAAGACTATGGTAAGCCACTCGTCTTTGCCAATATGCCAAAAAGTGAAAACAGCGCCAGGAACAGCACTGAACGTGAAATTGTGAGATATGCTCGCTAGAAAATTAGGTTCATCGCATTCACTCGTGTAAATAATGGCATCGATGCATAAGCATACTTACACTAAAACCTGAAACAAACTGTTTTATTTGAAAAAAAAAATAAAAGAATGGGCCCAACCACATACTCTTGAGGTATGTCAATTGATATTGAGGATTGTAGATTTTGAAACGTAACTATTCGACAGAATTGAACATCCTTCTACGGATCTGCTTCAACACTTGAGAAGGTATCACTTATGTCTCCCTGCTTTATTATCGATGATGGCGATTAACTGCACATCCGGACCGATTTCGCAGGGAATTGAAGGGATCTATCGCAAAAACCCTGCAGTAAGTGCAGTTCAGGACATCTTACAAACTGATATATCTATCTATTGGACAGAAAATATATCTGTTCAAGTTTTGGAGATAAATTAGTGTATGCCAGCCCAACACTTACTGATTTAAATAGTCAAGTGCGACCCATACATATCTAAATGTTGCCTTGGATCCGTTTCCACGTTTGTTCTACTTCGCCTTACACTCAATGTTTCAGTGTGAAATCAAACGATTTTTATGCGGGAGTAGATTAATTGTTAAGTTCGTTGACTACTAGACAAGATGATCTGATTGGATCGACTACGCTTCAGTGGACTGGCAATTCTCCAAAAATTAAGTCATCTGTTTAGGAAAAAAGCCATTTATCTGCCGTTTAGAGTCGGCAGAAAACCATAGGACTTCTCTCAGAAAACACCAAGGCACAGTGAGTGTGAAAAAGTAAGCCTTGGTCCACCTCGGCAGGTGGCAGATGCTTCGACCCTAACAACTCCCCTTCCCAATATGTCTAGGTCATGGGAACAAAGATTGGAAGAGAAATTATTTTCCAACGATGAATGACCTATGTCTTAGGTTGTCCATCAGAATCTAACTCAATTCCCAATGACATCAGATGTCATGTCCATAACAACAGAATCAAAAAATAATCATTAAACATCCAGTACGAGTGGTACCAAACGATAAGTACTCGTATTTTCTTTGTGAATACATCCCATGACGAAAGGATGTTCATTAGTAGATCTAAAGATCAAACATGCTAGTAAGACAACATGTACACCCTACAGTGGAAGCGGAATAAGGTTGTAACTTATAAATCCACGCCTCTCTTTGGTGACAAGTGTAATATTTTTCGGCTTTGCCAAGACAACCATGTTTCCATACCATTCAGCGCCCTTTTTTTGGACTTACTGTTTCACGATGTGACAGCCGAATTTTCCTTTAAAGTAATAGCACACATGTGTCTTCTGAAAAAAGATTGATATGAAGATGCCGCCTAATTATTAGCAGTAGGGACAACTTATTTTAACTTATCCAACGACTATTGCCCTTAGATGCGAACGATTTCTCGACTCTTAAGACGGTGCAACTCAGTCTTCACTTTGTCTCTAAAGCAAATCAATAATAATCATCTTAACATTTGGCTATCGGTTCGTTTTCGTTTTTAATGCATTTTATTTTATTCATCTTAAATTTACTGAACTTACATGCTAACAGAAAAAATGCTTAAATGCTAGCTTATTATAACTTAATTAGCTTATTCTAACTTACTGGCCCAAAAAACGGGCGCTCTAAGCTAAACTGTAATATATTTTTATTTTATATCTTTCGACGTCTAAATTTGGCTATCGGTACTAGTGGCTCTGTATTGTGTCTCAGTCATTTATAGAAAGTTGAGTAAATTCTTCAGTGATGAAGTACCACTATAATATCAGTACCCACTACATCAGCACCGAGTACCTACAACCTGCTGCGACCATAGGTCAGATATTCACTTATCCCTATCGAATATGCGGTGTCATCATCAAACTTACAACAAGCGTCGCAAGATATTAACATATGTCACTAATGCCTGACACACTTAGCAGACTTAGCTCTTCCCTACTGATAGACAACAGGGGAGTTGCGTTCGGGAAACATTCGCTTGGTCTGTCGGCATCTTGGAGAGGCATGCTGTCTGCAGGTATGCAGTTATGAAACCTATTTTTCCATGGCAGCTCCAATCGAGGACCCTCCGTAGGAAGTTCAGCTGCGATCTCATTTCCCGCCCAAAGAAAACTCAGTGAATTCAGTCTTTCGACTCCGTTCAGGGAAGCACTGCATTCCCGAACTAGCCCGAAAGTGCTGAGAATATTCAATAACAATATTCACCAAACAGCCTTCCTTTGGATGTGATGTGATTGGTCTTACCATAACCATGTAGATTCAAAGATCCTCTTCTCAGTTTTTCGAAAAGCCTTTTTTACTGCCCGAAAGCCGATAGCGAATCTTCAAAGTGGCGTGTTTAGTGCAAAGAAGTTTGTTATCCGCAATGCCAAGCTTCGTTGGAAAAATGCTGAGTATTGCATAAATCAAACCAGTTAGCTTCCTCCTTCTCCTAATGAGAATAACATATATTTTAAGATGATTAGCTAAAGGTTCATTTCTAGTGCATGAATCGTTGATACCGAGCTGCCTGCGTCTTTTAACAGAGCTAAATCGTCTGCATATACCTGAATGTTAGAACCATTGATCAGTGAGTCAACCAACATGCACGACATAAACCTACGCAGCACTATGCTTTCCTTGTGCTACATCTCTGCGTGGATAGTTTCAGAGACTGATGGAGCAAGATGCGCCTTCATTGACAGACTTCATAAACCTTTGCTGCACCCTTCATCGATATTATGGAATTACCATAGTCTAAGCTAGCCTTTTCTCTTCTATGTCACCCACGTCTGTCTCAATTTATTGAGAGATTGTCTTTCGGTTTCACTGTGGACTGCAATATCAACTTACCGTTTGTCACATTGCCTCACTAAATTCTTCATCGTCCATCGTTCATGTTCACGGACTCTATTACGACTTTCAACCTATGGGTTTCTGTTTTTTTCACAAAAGTCTTCAAGGCCTTCGTTACCTATTCTCAGTGGATTCAGTGGACAAATGAGTGAAGGACCGAATAGGAAGAGATAACCGTTTTTCATTTTGTTCAACTGCCTTAAGTTGTAGTTCGCATTCAGCAATGCTAAACCTTCCTTTGTTAAATCCGATACCCAGTTATCAGTTTCGCATTACGATGTATAAAGTAGGTCCAAAAGCACACACCTGAGGTACTCCAATAAGTATAAGCCTTTGTAATTGTTAGATAGTCCCGAGGGCTGTTGTTCGTTCTGATTAGACCCACTGACAACAAATGTTATAGCATTGAATAGCGTCTGGTGGTTAAGATTGCTTCTTTTTCACAACCGATTTTCCACAAGACTGTTCCGGCGCAAGTGTTCTGCTCTCATTCTACCAGGAAGCATCAGTCTTTGGTCTTTGGTCGGCTCGTGTTACTGAATTTGTCTTTAAAACTTGCATCATTCTCTGTATCTATCCTGACATCACATGAAAATTGCACGATCAAGCTGCGTTGGTTCAATAAAGCGACAAGTATACAGCTCTCTCCCTACTCCTCATTTGCATAAAGAATCACAAAAAAGAACCTTCACTCTATCAACGTTGCACGATGCAGATATCGGTGCACTTGAACTACCCTGTGATTGACTTATGTCGAGTTATTCACTTCACAGCCCAAGGCTCTTAACTTTCACATCAAGCTAAGTCATTCCACATTGCGTTCCCTGCAGTTTTACTTAATTTTCATTCCATCCCCAAGAATTGCAAATAATTTACATATCACACTTTTGTACTCCAGATCTCTGGAGAATTCTTCATGTCCATCGGTCATGTTGCATTCTTTCCGACCTTCAGCATCACAACCAAGTTAACCACAGATGACTGGCCAACCAAAGAATTGCATTCTTCTTACATAGTGCTGTTACATAGTGCTGCACAGTTGGAGCTGTTAGCTTTCAGCTTGTCATCATATTTCACTCTTTTCCGCTGGAAGTGATAGCCACTTTGGCGTAAATGAATTTTTTTTTTCTATTCTTCCCCCCCCCCACACTCTCACACCCCCCCTGAACAGCATCTAAAGTCATTAATCAAAACTCGTTTCATCTCTCTTCTCGTTACAGTTACATTTTTATGCTAATTGCAAGTTGTAAATCCACTCTGGGTGGCCGAAAGACAACGGACAACCACATCCAAGCAATCTAACCACAACTCCCCAAATGCAGTACGCAAGGGACATGATAATTAATCAAAGTGACCCTCAAGGATAACAATAAAGATAACCCACAAGCGAAGAAGAAAAAGAAGCAGAAACAAAAGACGAAGACAGCACAAGAAATAGAAGAACAAGATCTTCACCCACCCCCACACCAGCATACTCTGACAAGAGCCACAGTAGAATCGACACACACACAATCCCCTTAACAAGCTGCACAATGAATTCTACCCCACCAAGCAGACATACACCACCAATCCGTCACCGGAATCCCGTACAACTCTTGATAGTCCAACTCCTGGTGCTGTTACTCTTTGTCGGTGCTAGTGGGAACTCTGACTGGCTGCAGAGCTGTGGTTCATGCCATTGCAATTGGAACTCTGGCAAGAAGACCGCCGATTGTAAGAACAAATCTCTAACCACCCTCCCCATAGACTTAAGTAATGAACTCCAGGTCATTGACTTGTCAAACAACTATATTGCCGAACTAAAGCGAGAACACTTCCTCGATGTGAATCTGCAGAATTTACACAAAATCTTCATGCGAAACTGCACCTTGCAGGAGTTGAATAGGGATGCCCTCAAAGGCTTACCAATTCTCATCGAACTGGACATGTCCAACAACTACATACGAGTCCTCCATCCGGGCATCTTCTCTGGGCTCGTTAAACTACGCAATCTAGTGATGAACAACAATCAAATCGAAGTCCTGGAGAATAGTCTCTTCATTGACTTAAAATTCCTGTCGCGTGTTGAATTCAAGCACAATCGACTGAAACGTGTTGAAATTCATTCCTTTGACCATCTGCCAATGCTGTCCGCTGTTTACTTGGAATCCAATCAATTGACAGTGCTACGTAAGGAGACCTTCGCCAATACACCGAAACTGTTGCACCTATCACTGGCACAAAATCCTTGGAATTGTACCTGTGACTTGCAGGAATTTCGTGATTTTGCCATCTTTCATCGGTTGTATACCCCGCCAACGGATTGTCACGAGCCGAAGCATCTACATGGCAAACTTTGGTCAGAGATACCAGCAGATCATTTTGCATGTCGTCCTCGGATTGTGTACCCTCGACCGGGACATTATATCGAAGCAAACAATGAGAATATAACACTGTCCTGCCGGGTGGAGGGTTCTCCGCGTCCGGAAATCTTCTGGATCTACAATAAAAGACCGATTAATGTGAATGACCATCGATTCCAGATTAGGAATTCCGTGGAACAGAATCGCATTGAAAATTCCAATGTACTTACATCGGAATTGATAATCTTTGGAGTGCGACCCGTTGACCGGGGCTCTTACACCTGTGTGGCTGAGAATCGTGGCGGCAAGGATGAGAGTAATATGCAGCTGGTGGTGGATATTGAAAGATACACTGGCGGTGGTGCTATTTTGGATGGGATGGGCGGTTCGGAGAATGGCTTCGATACGTCATCGAATGTGTTGCTGATAATATGTCTGGTGGCGACAACCCTACTGCTGCTGTTGATTGTTATAGTACTGGTGATCTGCTGGTATTGTCGCAGGATAAAAACCTACCAGAAGGATGCGACCATGAGTGAAAATGGTTTGATTGCAACGAAAATGGAGAAGTCGCACAATGGGTCGGTATTGGAGGGCTCTGTGATAATGGAAATGCAAAAAAGCCTGCTGACCGAAGTGAATCCGGTGGAGAAGCCACCCCGAAGGACAGAAATCGAAAATATGGACGTCGACGATGGACATGAAATCAAGAAGACCCTGCTGGATGAAACGCAATTCGGTAAGTACTGAGAGTGAAAATGAGTTTTTTTTTTTTTTGTTTGTTTGTTTGTTCTCCTGTTTTCAATAGCGGGTTGCTCCTGGTTTTTAAAAGGATACAAAATCAAAAGTGGATTAATGAAGGTGTCTGAATGACAATGTTGGAAGTCTCTGAATATCTGCCGATAGCCGTTGGTCTTTCAGGAAAATTGGAAAGGTTTTGAAGTGGAAGTAATGGTGGTCAAGGGTGCCCCTGTGTGTCGATTATTTAATCCAATTACGTAGAACCTTTTGTTTCAATGGTATTTGATATTTGATGCAAATTCAGGAGACTGCTATTAATTAGCAGCGTCACAAAAGTGTCCTCTTGCCTCAATGACTTAAAATGAGCATCACATTCTTCAGTAGCTTGGTTGATTTTAGAATCGGCTTTGGTGGAATTAGTGATTTGGTTGGAAGCTCCCCCTATACATTTTAGAATTTATTCAAAGCATTATCCTACGTCTTGTTGGAGGTTAAATTTGTCTTCTTCTACGCCAGTAGCCCTGAGTTCTACTCCCATGCTGTACAAAGAAAAATGGAAAAATATTTTCTAGGTTCTCCATCCTTTCGACAGCCATCATCATCATCGCTATCATCCTCAGTATTCAATTGCTACTACTATGCCCCAAGGATACTGTCTGTCTTTAGCAGAGCATTTCTTCAGGCAGGCCCCTTGTACTATGTACAAGAACAGACAAATTGATCAATAAATGGTTTTACGCGACAACATAGTACAATAGAGAAGTTCTTACAGACGATGTTGAGCAGGTCCACTCGTATAGTTGACGCGCAGACTAGAGGGTTTCCTTTCTTTAGGATTGGGCATGTAGTGCTGGGGTTTCATTCGTTCGGTATGTTTTTGTGTGACTAGTGTCCATATTGTAGAAATGATGATGTCCAAATGTAGAAAATCTTCGTTTTGAATAGCTCGGCAGATACTTATGTCATTAGTATGGGCAACCTTGTTGGACTTAAGTTTGAATATGGATATCCTTACTTGGATAAGGTCGGGTGAACGGAATTGTTGTCTATCATCGTTCAAGTTAAATGATTCGTTCTACCTGTCAGATTGATCGTCAACGCCGTTTAAGAGTGTAAAGAAATGAATGTTCCATATCCACAGTTAGTCGTCGTAGGATTCTGTTGGAACTTTGTTAATGTAAAATGTTCTCTTTACCTTCTGGTAATATTTCCGAACGTCTTCCCTAACATCTCTTAATTTTGTCGAGCACGTGTTTCTCATACTTTCTTGTTCTTTCTTCTGAGAAGTCGGTGCTTTCTCTTTCTTGTTTGCTTCATGCGCCAGCTAGCCAAACCAGGGGTTTGGCAGTGGTGACACATCAGGGACGGTATCTCTGCCTTGTTGATAGGGGAAAGATACTGACGGTTTAGAATGTCGAACGATGAAAGGAGCCCCTTGACTAGCAAAGGTCCTAGCGCTTTCCTATTCTCACTGGATTTCTTCTTCTTAGTGACGTTAATGGTATCCACATTTGTGCTTCGGCAACAACGAGGTAATGATCCGAGTCAGTGTTGGCACCTCGGTGCGTTCAGAGATCCAAAATCGACAAACATCCAGATGTGAGAAGCGATTGAAAAGTGACTGTTAAGGTCTTTACATATAACTATTTTGACATATACTCGTATATGTGCTTTTCTTGGACATCAGTGCAAGAGAAGCTTCCTTCTTCCACTTATAAAAGCAAATGCGTCACAAAAAAGTGTAACAATCTCTGAAGTGTAACTCTCTGTACTCAGAACTCGGTTCGGCCAAAATTTGAACCAGGAATGTAGTCGGATCTTGCTAGGTAAGGAGGACTTGAACCAGCTTTATGACTGCTATCAATCCACGACTATACAAGTTCCCGGCAGAACGAAAAAATTCTCCCAGTCATTTCTAAAAAGTCTACGTCAATAGTGCTATCTGTCCCTCGGTAAGAGAGACTGTAATCTGGTTACTACCATCTTAACGAGTCACTAGTTTCTTGCTAAGGAAGCATAGGATTTCGTCTGTGGACATCCACATTAGGTGCGCTTAGGTTGCAGTAGTCCTCGTTGAGATCAGTGAACTTCATAGAACAGAGATTATTTTGGTCTCGGAAGCAACTGTCTAACATGCCTTCCAAGGCAGGGCAGTTGCAAACGAAGCGCGCAATACATTTCTCAGTCTCTTCTCCTAAAGTTGACGAGCGCTCGGCCTAGTGAAGTCGTTGAATATAACGCACCTCTTCGCATTAAAGTAGTTATGGCTTGAGACGATGATTCGTACATGTTTTAAATGCTACTTACTTTTGGCAACTTCTCCGGCGTTTGTCTGGACTTGAGCGAATCTCGAACAAAAGTGTCGTGCATGAATTCATCCAGCTAATGGCAGATCGAAAAAGAGACAGAATGTTCGCCAAGTTTATTCACATATCGAAGAAGTTGACATAACATATCTGTCTCAGTGTTATCTCGTTAAGTCCGTCTGTGGCTGGCTTTAGAGAGTGCTTGAAAGTGTGCAATTTGCACCATATCGTTTAGAGATGCGCGGCAGTTTCTAATGACTCACGAATTTATGGTGTTCAAAGTAAGGAATCTGATCACTACTTGGATGCCTATTGCAATATCCGACATGGGCGTTGGTTCAGGCTGACCAAAGCAGCGGCCTAATGGAAATCTGAGACTCTGGCGTGGAAGCCGATACAACATGTGGGTTATTTTGTTTTGGTGGTGCTACAGTTCATGGTAGACCTGGTCTTCAACTAACAAGCCTCTCCAGTTAAGATGAGGTCTACTGCGTTGTCCCTCTGAGTTAGATTCGAAGACTCTTCGAATGAGAGCATTGGTGTCCATTCGGTCTAGATGTCTTAGCCATCTCAGGCGACTGATGCGCAGTTTTCTGACTTTCTTTTCTCGAAACGACTGAGGAAATCTTCATCCGCTTTCGATAGGATCTATGCTTCTACGCCATAAAGTAGCACTTGGATGATCAAGGTCTTATATAGAGTCTCCTTAGTATGATGTTAAAGAAGTATGTGACTTCAGCTAGCAGCGCGTCACCTTCTGTAAAACCGTTTTTGGCATCAAAGGTATCGGTTGTCGTTACCGACCTTGACTGTCATTCTTCTTCACAGAAAGGCGAGTTTGGCGGGGATGCCAAAACTAGACAAGGCTCTATATAGATCGTCTCTATAAACGCTGTCATATGTGGGTTTAAGATCCGTGAAAAGGTGGACTTGGACTTTTTGATTTCTTTCTAGGTTCTGCCGGAGTGTGAATATTTGGTCGATTGTGGATTTTCTTGGTCTGAAACCGCAATGATAGGGATCAATCAGGTTGCGGCGAAGGGTTTCAAACTTTCACACAATATGGCAGATAATTTCTTTTTTTCTTTTGTGGATCGGGCAAACGCTGATATTCCATTCATCAGGCATACTCGTACACTCTTCTGATCAGATCTGAGAAATGAGTTGGTACTTGTTCTTCACAAAGCCATTTCCAGCTGCTTTGAATATACATCGGCCGATATCTTTACTTCGTTTTGGTCTGGTGGACGGAAGTTTTGGCTATCGTCTTTGAAGTTGAATTGTTTATTCTGCCTGACTGGTGGGATGTTGCGTTCCTTCGCCGTTATACAGTATGCATGTTTGTCAGCATAGACTGTGTGACTCAACTATAAGGTTTTCTTTTTCATTTCTACAGGCTTCTCTTCACGGGTCTTCCTGCCTTCACACGTGCTTTTTAATGTATTGGTAAAACTTCCGTACGTTATTCCTGAAGTACAACCTCTCAATATTCTTTCTCTCCCGTCTTTTCTGCTCGTAGAGCTCACGAGCGGCTCTCAGCCTTTGTTGCAGCGCCGCTTTGTAGGATTCTTGTTTAGCCGCATGTGCTTGCCAGCATTCTTCATCTAACCAGGGATTTCTTGGTGGTGGTCGATTGCAATGCGACCAATTTGATTTGGAGTTTCATGATCCGGAGACCGCCATGTCCTCTTGTTTAGATTGAGATGAGGAAACCGTGTGCTTTCTGTAATGATATTCCGTCCCGCCGCAAAGTCAATAAGCCTAAGTCCATTGCCAGACGTGCTATCGTGTAAGCTATGCTTACTAACAGGCCTACCAAATATGTATAGTACGATCTTAACGTTATATTTTGAACATTGCTCATAAGTCTTGTCAAGGAGCACGTTCAGAACATTGTTTGGTGGGCTCGTCCTTGTCTTCCGTAGGGCCATGGGCACATCTTAGTCTTATGTTAGCGTATTTAGCCTTGTTGCGGATTGCTATAAGACGCTCGCTCACGTATGGAAAACTCATATGTGTCTTATGTCTGCCGCACATGGGAAATCCGCATTCGAATAAGTGAATAATACCAAGTCTATATTACAGTTTTTCATTCTTCTTATATCCGGCGCATACCATCGAACTTCCTGCGTAATAGCAGTCAAGGGTCTCTGGTAATTGTTCGGCTGCACATGGGCTGTTAAGTATCCGAACATTCCACATGCAGATCCGAAGGTCTTTATCCTTTAAACTTTTGCTAGGGTCGCCAACATTTGAGTGAGTCCATTATTATTCGTGGCCAATAGTTGGTTCGCGTTACATATTTTTATCTCTTCCGTATAGCCTTGTCAGCCCTATGACGGCAATTACCAGTTATCACCACTGGAAGGTAAGGTATGCAGTTTGCTACGAACTTGATTGTTGCGCTGTTGGCCTCTGACACTCAGCAGTTTCCAGATTAATCGCTACACAGGCCCCCAATATCTGGGTACACCGAAGGATTTGTGAATGCAAAAGTCCTCAGGAAAGGCCACTGCGCCTTCGGTTGTCTTAGAGCCGTACGGAAATTGAATTTCTGAGGAACACTCCGCGTTGTCCCCATTTGTTCCTTTTTGAAATCAGTTAATTGCAGTCACTTGGTTAGACTGGCATGTTCTACGTTTAGCTTTTTCCATTGCTAAGTCTTGCTTGAGGGCAATCTGCATACCGAACGAGTCTATAGGTAGCAAGTGGAACAAAGTTTTGAGAGCGGCAGTGATCCTTATACAGACAGCTCATTACTTTTCTTCTAAGAGGTTGATATTTAGTCTGGATTTACAGTGGGTGGCCGTGGTTCAAGTGGTAGTGTATTGACTTACCATTCGGACGGTTCGGAGTTCAATACCAGCCGTGACCGAAAGACATTTTTTCAGGCAACTGAAATCCCGTTAGGTGAATGGTTGCCTAAATACAATATCAAGTCAATTTACACTAATAATTTAGTCTCCCCATTAAATGTTGGATGCCACCCATGGAGCGAAATAACCACTGAGCCCAATTATCTTTCTCTCTCTCTCTATCCAATTTTCTGAAAAACTTAGCACGTGCTCCGGCATTCTAAGAGTAGTCATACCCGTAATAAATGAGAACTTGGGATAGACTTTTTTTTTACGTGGGAAGGTGGAAAACTTGCATAGCCACCAATGGTCTCATATCCCGATTCTTACTGACTAAAACCACCTCCGGGGAATCTTTCCATTTATTCCCCCGCGGAACTACCGCTAGGCATTACTTCGCGAGGGACGGATATGAGCTTCTTACTTCGCGTTCCGTTGCTGTTCTAAATTCCTTAGATCGTACATTATTCGTATTGCTGCATGGTTCACAGCAGCCCAAAGATCTTCAGATTTCAACATATATTGAACTATGTTTTCCGGTGTTGGCCATTCACCAAATTCCTCACACAATATAGCTCTTTCGTTTGCATACCGCGCACATTCGAGGAAAGGACGGACTCGAATCACGGTTTCGCTTGAGTAGATATTCCCGGAAACAACCGTGCCCCGTCAAGAACTTTTATCCAATTTTCAAACCTCGGGATTAGTCGGTACGTCCATCTCCCTTTTTTGGGACTCATTCCACGGTTGTTGTCACGCTTCTACACTGCGGCCTCTCTCGAATTTCTTCGTTTGATTTATGGATGACCCGATTTGCACGCGATTTTCATAAAGTCGTCCTGATTCTAAAGCTAGGATATCGATTGGTACCATAGAGGATAGTACCTCTACGTGGGATACCGTTCGAAATGCACTGCTAACTCGCTGTGCACATAATCTGTAAACAGATTTGAATCCCTTTATGTGTGTCTTTTTATTCGTGACGTCAGGCCATGTTTGTGCCCCGTACAGCTGTATGGAGGCTACAACTCTCGCAAGCATTAATCGTTTGCCTTGTTTTAGGCCGCCGATATTCGACATGAGTCTCGAAAGAACGCCTATAGCTTTCGACGATTTCTTGCAAGCGTATGCGAGGTGATGCTTGAAATTAAGCCGAGCATCAATCATCACTCCCAGGTATTTTATAAATGGGCTGGAAATAATTGTGTGCTCTCCGACTTTTATAGTTATCGTCTCTAGCACCCTTCTACTCGTAATGAGAACGGATACCGTTTTATGTTCCGCGAGGTCTAAACTCATATCGCGTAGCCAGTTTTTTATCAGTGATATTGCTTCGTTTCAATACAACTCGATTTCTTCAAGTCGTTTCGCCACGACTACAACAGCAATATCATCCGCGAAACCTATAATGGCGGCTTCCCTGGGGACTGGGAGTCGTAGAATGTCGTCATACATCGCGTTCCACAGTAAGGGACCTAACACTGATCCTTGGGGCACGCCCCATGTAATTTTATATAATTTCGTCCCGTCGTCGGAGTCGTAGAGGAGCAACCTATCGGTAAAGTAGCTCCTAGTCAATCTTAATATGTACTTCGGTACATTTAATCTTTCGAGGCATTGTGTAATACGCGAGCAGTTCGCCGTGTTAAAAGCATTTTTCACGTCAAGTGTAACCACGGCGCAGTACTTTTTACTGCCTCCTTTTCATCGTCTACCTTCTATGGCCGATTGATTGGGCTTTGTCTATTACGACTTTAATCGCGTCGATTGTCGATGGGCCCTTTCTAAAGCGGTATGGATATTCCGCGGCTTCAATGATAGGCTGTAGTCTGTTGCATATAATTCGCTCTAATATTTTGCCCATAGTGACGAGCATACAGAGCGGCCGATAAGATGAGGGCTCCTCCGGCGGTTTATTTCCTTTTGGTAATAATACCAACCGTTGGTATTATTCCCTCGCTTGAGCATGCATTATACATGCTAACGAAAATGTCTAGGCGGGCCTTTATCGCTTTTTTTAAAGCCCTATTTGGTATGCCGTCTGGACCAGGGGCTTTCCGATGTTCTACCCTCTCGATTGCAGCGGTGAGTTCATCGGTTGTTAAGGCAGGAATGTGTTTACGTAGTTCTCCGATCTCGCTTAGTATAACTCCGTCATGTTGAGAGGGAAACAGAGTTTTTACGATTCTACTGATAAATAGCGGGAAAGTTGGTGCCGGTCTCTGAGGTGTTTTGAGCTTCACGGATATGATTTTGTACCCTTTGCCCCATACGTTTTCGTTCAATTGCGTACAAAGATCCTTAAAGCACTGTCTTTTGGTAGACTTAATGGCGGATTTGAGTACGGCGCGTGCTTCTTTATACGCTGTCCTCAATATCAAATGTCTATCCGTATCGCGTCTAGACCGTTGGTATTTTCTTCATGCCTTAGGCTGATTGAAGTTCCATATTGTCGTCGTTCCACCAATACGTTGGACGCCGGCGGTTTTGTGTCCCCGTTCGAGCCATTGAGCGTGCAGGCAGCGTGCAGTTGTCGCGTTACTTGGGACTGAGTGCTTCCAGGTCATGTAAGACTATGGAGATCGATTATAATTACATTATGGTCACTGTGGGTGTAGCGATTGCTGACGCGTCATGTCGTATGCCTAGATAAGCTACTACTAACGAACGTAATATCAACAATCGAGCCTGCACCCGCTCTACTAAACGTGTTCGGAATTGGGATAGGCTCAGTGCATAAATATGTGTCTTAGACCCCGCCATGAGTCTACAGCCCTCTTGAATAAGTAGACGCAAACTAGAACATTCTATTGTAGTTTCGCTCTGTATAATTTCCTATCACCTAAATTTGCTACCAAGATCAGACACAGATACCTGGCATTCCTCGAGAAACTCCGAGGAGTACTAATCAACTTGAACGGCTGATGCTGGTCATCTTGATTTTCCTTTTACACCATCTACATGTTCAGGTGGAGAGCACAGTTAAGATGTATTGGGAAACGTTTTGAAGGGTATCTGTATTTACCCGATACTTTAAGAGTAACCTCGTCTGCGTAAGATTTTACGTCGCATAGAGAGAGTATAACCCCTTGGGGTATTTCCCTATGTGGTTTCTTTTTTGCAGAGCAGCGATCAATGGCTGCAATTATGACTCTTCTATGTTCAGTTTTTGAAGAAAGTTAATGATCAAGGAGGTTTTAACATTGTTGAAAGCTCCATCGATATCTCCTGTGATTTATTTTTGAATGGGTCCTAGAGAATGATGCTAGTCGTGGATTACTCGTAGCTTCTCTGGCTGTGGCTCCCGTTGTCAGGATGCCTCTGATTTCCTGAAAAGCATTCTGTACTATAGTTGTGCAAGGAAGATACTATACAATCGGGTGCTGATGTCTTGTATGCTTTGAAGCTACGAGTACATACCAGCTATTCAAAAGTCGTTTATCTGCATTGGTCCCCGGTCTTTCTACTGACTGTAGGCTGTTCATATTTTCTATTGATTTTTAGTTGAATTGGAGAAAACTTTGCAGTCATTCTTCCACCAAAGTCTTGACATACCAGGTTAAGATTCAAAAAATGTGCAAATCCCTTCACTGCTTGTGTGACTTAAGATAAAGATATTTGACTTTGTGACTACTGGTGCTTAAGCCCTCTGTGAAAAGAAACTAAACTCACTACTTAACCCCTTTGAAGGATTAAAATTCCTAGAATTTATGAAGGAAAAAAGAACACCAACTATAAACATCCCCGATGTATACGAGTACATACGAGTAGTTCATTACAACAAAAGCGATTCGTACACTTATAGTCGCATCCGACGTATTTGTATGCCCTTTAGGCGCCGCGAACAATGTGCTTAAACTCAACCGATGTTAACCGCTTGTTGGATGTTAAACTGCGTTCAGCAAGACCCACCCCTAGAGGGATTGAAATAACATTCACATCAAAATCTCATTAACTCTGGAAGCATTTTGCTAATAAAACCGTTGTTTTCCATTTACCGCCTTGCCTGGTTGTCCTCATTAACTACTTGGGGCAACTTTGTTCCTTTTATTTTATTTTTGTTTTTTGTTTTAATTGAATATTCGATTGCTGCCTGAATACTGCAGTTGCTGATGGACGTATGAGCGAATGGTTGTATTAGTGGATCCAGTGCTCATGGCCTGGTTTTGATGCTGATTCTGATTCTGTATCAGATTCACTCTGACATTAATCCGATCTCGCAATTAAACTTCGAGGTAAACATTTTAATTTACCAATTAACATTATATCCACGAATATTGAAGTACACGACGAGTGTACTACTATATTCGTGACGCTCTGCATGCAATGGTTGTCGGTCCGGAACTCCCTACATCCCACAGTTGTCTATCGATTTTTATCATGGAGATGTTCAAGGACTTTCCTATGAGCGCAATGGTGGTATCCTGTTTTGTTCTCGAGCAGTTGGTTGAGTCTTTTCCATTTTAACATAATAAAAAAAAAATTAACTGCTTTTGCATGTTTTCGATTTGCCGAATGTGATGCCTGTCGGAAGTGCGACAGCCAGCCCAGTCGTCCGTATTGTGACGCGATAATTGAGAGAAATTAACGATAAACGCGTCGAGCACAGTGTGTGATCCTGTAGCCCGGTCGTTTTTGAGAAATTTTTCAACGACGTTCAATTTGTAAATGACTTTGTTTGTTTTTGGCTTTTTCTGCTCATTTTCATGTTGTATTTACGTTGTGTAGTGAGAAAATTAATTGCAATTATGCGACCGCAAAATGTTTATTTTTATCGGCAATTTTATGTACAGCATTTAGTGATGAATTGATATGAAAATTAATGGAATTGGCAGCACTTATGAGAGGCCGCAGAGGGAGGGCTTAATAAGATACCTCGGGACAAATGAAAATCAGGAGGAAGTTGAATTGGGAACGCAATTGATGCGTTCAAAGTATGGACAATTTTCAGCAGCCGGAGTATGTTTAGTAAGTGAAGTATACGAGTACACTAAAAACTATGAGGGTAATGAAGCAGGCATACTCGTATATAAATTAAAAACAGCTTCTAGCCAAGTGCAGCTTAAAATGTTTTTCTTTTTCGATATTTAAGCAGTTGAACCTAGGTGATAAGCTTATACTACGAGTAGATTATCTATCTCTGAAATAGCAACAAATGTTCCATTCTCGAGTCGTTAGTAGGTAGGAAGACGCGAAGGCTAGCTGCATTAGTTGGGTGCCACATTTATCTATCACTTAGTAGTTTCCATGAAGCGACGAAGCTCCGAGATGGACAGACCGTATACTGTAGCACTACCTATGCTATGTACGACCCCTTGCAAATTCGTTAAAGGAAAAGCTAAGGCGTTAAACTTGCGCTACCTTACGTTGATTGTGCCGCAGTGATTAATTCATCGGCTACTATTATATATCAAAGTTCTGTGTTCGTATCAATTGAGCCACAGTCACTCTTTCAGCAGTCATAGAATCGGCATCAAAGCCAAGCTCAGAAATATGAGACCGATTTGCTTGTGTGCCTCTACTTCTACTAGACCGAACATATGCTCGGTGAGTTGGCCATTACACCATAATTTTGCTAGCAGATCTAAACGAGAGGCTGGATAAAGAATCCGTCTTTGAGTGGGTCATTGGAAAACACAGCATGAACTCACGTCTGACAACGGATTTAGGGTTTTAGACCTTTTAAAAGTCAGCACGCGGTTCCCACACCTCTACATTCATAAGGTAACTTGACTATTCCCTGATCAATCAACCGTCAACCAGATTGATTATATTGTGATTGCGCCAGACTTCTAGATGTCCGAACTTGCCGAGGAGGCAATGATCATATCACAAGCGTAATGGAGTTTAGTAAGACTACCAAAGCTCGACGTCGAAAAGCTGCAGTAGCAAGAGACTGCTAGAATCCTTGCCGATCACATTTCCCCTCAAGCTCTCTCAAAATCCTACCCCCATACGTAAACAATAGAACACCAGAGAAGCGGCTTCTGATGTGATGGGTTTCAAAGCGCCACCACCAAACCTCTGGTTTGCATATAAAACTACGCTGCATCGAAGGGAAAAAGGTGCTCGTGAGCTCTATGAACAGAAAAGAAGAGAACAGGTTCCTCGGAAAGAGCACAAGAAGCGCGCGATCGCGGAAGTGGAGAAATGTTTCTGCAGTAATGCCGGTTGAAAAGGAGTTAAGTTAGAATGGAAACGTGCAAACATGAACACAAGCAGCTTGTAGGAGAGGTGCAGTCGGTGCTGAGAATATGAAAAGACTACTTCTGCTGACTATATAACGGCGACGATGGTCGAAATACCGCTGTCAGCAACAATGAACTATTCACCGTGGATGATCACAAAGAATTCCGTCTCCTTGACCTAGACGAAGATAAGTTAGCAATATCGGGACTAAAGTCTGATAAAGCTGCTAGAAACGACCTGGTTGGGAACATGCACCAACTCGTCTGTAATCTCACACTATTAAAGAATAAGCCTCATAAACATCGCCTCTAAGATTTCTTTTGCCGTATTATGTGAGCGTCGTCATGAACGATTTGGTTGATCCTGGCTTGAGGTCAGAAAAGTAAACCATCGATCAAATGTTCACACTACGGTAGATCTTGGAAAGGACTCGGGAATTTCAGATCGACACCCACCATCTATTTGTCGACTTCAAAGATGCATAGCCAACGCCATGTTTATTTTTGACATCCCTGCTAAAGTCGTCAGGTTGTACAGGATGACTTTAGAGAATTCTCGCTGATACATGAAAATCGGTAGTGAATTAACCGAGATCTTCAATGTTAAGAAAGTTTAAGACAAGACGACCCGCTTTTCAAAAATCATCCTACAAAGAATCATGCAGAACTTACTGGTCAACAGAAGAGGCGCGATTACATTGATGTGATTCGACAAACACAGCAATCCGTCAATGAAGCTCTTTTAAGTTCAATATTAAGACGAAAGCGGCCAAGACGGGTCTGACGGTAAACAAGGGCAAAACATAGTACATACTGCCATCCGAAAAGGACGCACACCATCGACGGATTGGTCAGAACGTCACCATCGTTTACATTGCCTTGTCAATCGGAGGCAATTGAGCAAGACTAAACTGGTTGTATACTAGACCCTTAACATCCTGGTCCTGCTGTATAACGCACAGGTTTGGACCTTGCCAAAAGCGGATGAAAAACCGAAAAATTTAAACTCTGAAGAGCGTGGCAGGACTGCTGCTTTGCTAAGTTCATGTGATTGAAATTCATTCATCCTCATCCTTGATATGTCCGTCCAAGAATTTTTCCATCGTGTTGAGGAGCAGAATTGGCAGCTCTATGGGTCTGGATGGTTAGTCTGTTCTCTTACCGACCTAGGAGGTCAGTAGGACTGCTCCAAAGTCGCTGTATTAAGATAAGAAAGAGAGATTATGTTCAGGTCTGGCGTGAATACGAGTTCTGATATGCTTTTACCCAAGGAATGGGTTTGCCGGTAGGTTGTTTTGGACAAGTCATGGATCCTGGATAGGGGCGGTGTGCTCGCCTCTATCAGTAAAGTGTATGGCGAGATTTGAGGGTTCAAGTTCGGGTTCATGAAGGTTATTCCGTACCACATATAGCTCCATGTGGAAGGGTGGTAGAGATAGGAGTTATCCAAGTCGTCATAGTTAGACGTATTGACCTGGCAGGCTTTGATTGCACAGCCTGACAGAGTGAGTCCGATGAATAAACAACGGGATCCTCTTTTCTTGGCATCGTATCGTATTGGCAGTGTCGCAACACCTTTGACACCTTGCTCAAAGCAATGACAAGAAGACAATCGACCGACTCATCAACACTTTTTCTCTATTGAATTTTTTCATGGCGCAAAAGGTCTGTGAGGAGCTTCAAGTCTTTGACCGGTAGCTCAGGGTTGAGGTGTTTCAGAATCTTCAGAACCAACAGGCGGGCATTAAACACAGGTATGTATCTAAACCTGGAACCTTATTATTGTCATGTACAATACCTTATTACTTGGTCAAATTGAAACCAAATCGCGGATGGAGTTCCGATGAAAGTCACTGGGTTATTATCCTGATACCCCACTAGCTTTTCGAATCCCCCGTACCAGCACCCTTGAACATGAGAAATGTGGTAGGGAACATGTCGAGAATCGTAACTTTGAGACTGCATTTTACCATCTCAGAAAAGATTTTCTCAATTTGGACAACTCGTTGGTGGGTCTCTGCCCTTGTAGAGATACAGCCAACAGCCACAAACATGCCTCCACTCGTGATCCTCAGGTCGAAGTTCAGATATGTAGTCTCGACCTTGATAGGTTTGACGCAACGTATGATACGAGTAGTTGTTTTTTGAACAAGCAAGTTCGATTTTTTTTTGTGATATGTTTATATCCTTTTTCTCAATTTTGCCAAGGCGATTCAGAATTATTCGATTCGAATCAGTGTCGACTGCTTGCAGTCTTATGCGAGCATAGGTCGGACACTTACAGAGATAGAGCCCTGCGGTATTGCCATCCCTCTAATAGCAAGTGCGCCGAAAAAGCAATGCATCTATCATGCATCTCATACGAAACCCTAACCGATGACACAGGCAAGTCTAACTTATGTCCGGGTCCTGAGAAACTCAAATCTAAGCCATGTCTAGCAAGTCCATATCCGTACTCATTATTGACCTGGACCCAAAAAAAACTGAGTAAATTCAGCTTTCTGAATGCATTTAGAGAGTCCTTGCTTTCTCAAACTAGCTTGGAAGTGATGAGACGTTACAACAATGCCTTAAGCCCCGAGTTGACAGTCCATTCTTCACAATATGGTTCATTATCATTAAGATTACGTATATATCTGCTTGGAAGTCAGATTCAAGTTTTCGTAACAAGGAAAAAAATCTAACGTTCTCGTCCTCCAAAAAAAATGTCAGCGTCTCATCCTAGATCGACTTTGAAGTCATCCATGAAGACCGTACTTAATTCCTTTCCTGGCTGAGATTCTAGCCGAAGCTATTCCTGGACACAGGGAAACCGGTTTCGTACTTTTTCAGCAACAGGAGTAGTGGTGTCATTGCATCTGACAGCATGTATTGTACATTAGACTGAGTCGAAAGATGGTTGTCGCACTAGGTCATCAGAGCTTTTTTTAAATAATTAACGGGCGCTCAAATATTTATTAATACCCTTGAAATATTTGCACTAAGGTCAGGCGTAGGAAATTTAGGGAAGAAGAAAAGAGAGGTACCCCGATGTATGTTGGTCTTAAATGTGTGCAATTTACAATGACTAGGAGCTACAACTGTAGAGATCAAGTGCAACTATCTTGCTTTCCCCAGATTGATGTACGCTTTGGTTCCAAGTTCGGGGAGCTGTTGCTACGAAAACCGCACTGATTGCTTATCAGCGTTTCCATGAACTTGGAAAGAATAGCCCTAATTGCAATTGGTCTATCGAATTTTTAGGAATGGGCTGGACAAATGCTGTTTTCCATTTGCTCGGAAAGAGTCCTGAAGCGTAAAATTGATGAAAAGTGCATGTTCTACGAAGACGACTTTAAGACCACAGCCCATGATACCCATGATATGAATGTCAAAGGGAAGAAAATTCATCAGAGCGTCTAGAGCTTTGACATGGCATTCCTTGGAATCTGGTAAGAGCAGCAGTGATGTATCTGCGTTGGATTGGTGATCCATAAGTAGATGTAACGATGATCAGACATAGAGCTTTCTGGTGATAGGAGTGCTTGCTTGACTGCTCTCATGATTAGAGTTTTCTGAATTTTTAGAATTAACCAATTTCAGGAGCAGCATATTCTTGCTGTTTCTATTGGAGCTATTCCATATCGACGAATGACAAGCATAAGACCAAGTTACATTCATTTTACGAAAATATTTCCTCCGAAACGTGCACACGTAGAAAACCTACTTAAGTGACACATTTCTTCGAATAATTGGTTGATATCATCCATCAGTTCCGTTGGACTCGTTGGGTGCCCTACAAGCATTTAATTCAACATAACTTGTTATACCGTAGTAAGGACTAAATCTATAGGAGAGAGCTCGTAAAATTTACAGTCATGTGTGCTCCGAAGTAATAATCCTTTTGAAGGTGCCGATTTTTTTAAAAGTCATAAAACGTCATAAGAACCTTGCACGTGACCACTGGAAACAAAATCATAAAATGCCTTATTAGACTTGGTAGGCACTTGTACGAAATTCACATTACCCCCACCAACCTCTTGCAATTCATGCGACACTTAGGGCCTTTTAGTGGTGCATACTCGTAAAAGTGATTGCAGCAAACTGTGTCTCTAGGTTAGGATTACTCATACCTTAGCCTTGAAGGTGTTCTTCGGTAGCCTTTAAAAATGGTTATCATAAATTTTGTTATGGATTGGATAAGATGTAAAATTGTTGAGAGATACTATCATTACTGTCAGAAACAGATTTTCGACGTACTACTAGATAACAGGGGAGGAAATGTGTAATTATTCATTATGGAGAAATGGAATGCACTGAGCTAACATGACACATCAGAATGCCTAATAAGCCACAATCAGACTGGTCCTAATGCCGCGTTGTCACTGTGCTAACAACAAGTGTGTGTGTGTAGTTCAACTGTCTGTTACGTCATGACTATCAATTGAATTCCTCCGTATCCGACAGATTAGTTTAAACAAAATTTGTCATATTTAACCGATTTAAGTTGGCACTCTCACAATGGACAATCTTAATAGGCATTGGTGATTGTGAGAGGAGGATAGAATCTGAAACGGATCCTTTACCAATCGGATTAAATTCAATTGACTTGAATCGATCTAAATCTATGGATGGATTAGTGCTGTGGCAATGACATCTAAGAGCTGGAAAACACCTTCTAATCCCCAATTGCACACACAAAACCCCTTTAGACGTACCATCGAGGATATAATCATCACTATTCTTGGGTTTCTTGGGTTACCAGCATGGAATTGACTCCTTTAAGTGAGACAAGACCAAGAGTAACACTTCAATCTTCATCGGCAATACATCCACTTCCTCTCTATCTCTCTCTCTCTCTCTGTAGACTTAATCAGTGATGCAATTGAATTAACATTGATGTAGATCTGGTCTCCAAATGTAATCAATTCGCTTAGATGTACATAAATTCGTAGTCTTACGTATCTGTGTACGGATATATGGAGTAAACCTTTAGGTTAACCATGAACGTAGACGATAAATTCTACGAAACCGGCTCTCATGGTGAATGTGCAAGGATTAAGTTTCATGTAACCTGGCCAGAGGTTGTTATTATTATGACCAGCTACATTGTATGGTTCTATAAGCCGATGCATCTTTAACGTGGTTAACCGTGTCGTCCGTTGGATGACAGTCAACACCTTTAGAATAAATATAATCTGCCTTAAGGGACAAATACAATATATCGGTGTGTGATTTGTGTGATTTGTGTGGTCAAGGGTTATACGCGTATCTCGATACACAAGTGCAATTGAGATGACACATCCTGTAATTTATGGAAACTCTGTGGGACAATGTAGGGATGAGTGTGGGGTTAGGCTTCAGTGTTAAATGTTTTAGGCATTACTGTCGCACTGAGATGCAATTGTCACATGATACGAGTATGACGATTATGAGTGGACTTTTGGATGTGGTGAAGAAATACGTGTTTGATATGGTGCGAATTAATTAACTTCTTGTGGTTAATTGGAATAATTTTATAGTCTTTGATGGTAGTGTTTAGTTATTTGAATAACTAATCACTATACGATTTCACTGCACAACTTCAAATACAGATTCACCACACAATTTTGAATAAAAAAAATACAATTTACTTTTGTAATTTTGTATTCTTCTCGGCTACACATCTGACTATGTATTAGACACTTGTCCTTAATTCTATTTTGTTTTTATACAACTTTCTTATCAGTCTACTTATAGGTAACATTTCGTTTTATCTTAATTGGTACTTATAGTCTAATCCGAGTATTGACATACGAGGGGCGTTCAACATATTCTCGGTATCGGGGTGAAACTGTGGTTGTATATATAAATTGATTTATTTATCAAGTAATACTATTATTTTAGTGTATTCATGTAAAATTTCATATAAATGTGATTATTAATTCGCGTTTTATCTCTAGTTAAACAGAATCATGAGCATCGCGCTGTAATTAAATTTCTCACTAAGCAAGGACAAAGTCAAAAAACTATTCATGAAGAGATGGTGGCTATTTACCAGGGTTCCGCACCTTCATTATCAACTGTGCAAAAGTGGTCAAGTGAGTTCAAGAGAGGCAGAGAGAGCATTGAAGGCGACCCCCGCTCCGGCGCACCGGCTACTGCTTGTACGGGAGAAAGCATCAAAGATGTCGAAAAACTTGTTCTTGAGGATGCCCGAATAAAGGTGAAAATGATGGCAGAGATCACCAAACTTTCAATTGGTACCATTCACACCATTCTTCATGACCATCTTAACCTTTCAAAGGTCAGTGCAAGGTGGGTGCCACGAATGCTCACAGCGCCTCAGAAAAAAAGTGAGAATCGCATGCTGTAGAGAGCTTTTGGAGATGTGTAGTGAGAACGCGGACGGTGTTATGGATCGAATTATTACTGGGGACGAAACATGGGTCCACCGCTATGACCCTGAAAGCAAACAACAGTCCATGCAGTGGCATAAAAAAGGAACAGACTCCCCGAAGAAGTTCAAAGTCACTCCGTCTGCCGGGAAGCTCATGGCCACAGTTTTTTGGGACTCAAAGGGAATCTTGCTCATTGAGTACAAAAAGAAAGGTGAAACCATCAACGCCACATCCTACGCTTCCACTTTGCATAATTTGCGGGAGGAAATTAAAAAGAAAAGACGGGGTAAACTCGCAGCGGGTGTGTTGCTTCTTCATGACAAAGCTCCTGTTCACACGGCGCGAGTTTCCAAGGCTGCTGCGCGAGATTGTGGTTTCGAAGAAATCCAACAACCACCCTATAGTCCAGACCTTGCCCCTAGTGATTATTTCCTGTTTCCGGATTTGAAAAAATGTCTTCGTGGAAAACGATTTTCGGATGATGAAGAACTCAAGTCGGCAATAAATGGGTATTTTGCAGAGAAAGAGGAAATTTATTGTTTTGAGGGTTTAAAAAAGCTTATCTCAAGATGTAACAAATGCATTGATGTTAGGGGAGATTATATTGGAAAATAAAAATAATTTAAATTGAATTAGCATTTTCTTGCATATCGATACCGAGAATATATTGAACGCCCCTCGTAGGCATGTACATAATATTCTAATCTGAATGTCAATATGTGTACAATGTACATATATTATTTCTTACATCTTAACTTTTTGCGGCCCGGGTCAACCCCGGACAGATTTATTAAGCTTATTGCAAGCAAATACATATGTTACTTAAAACTAACAATTTTACTTAAAAACTAAAGGGTGGCAGCGGTTAAAGAAAGTTAGGACGTGAGGCATAGGTGGAAATAAGTATGTTCTTGAGGGAGAGTTTGCTGAGATGGTAGTCGAAGAGAGGCAGAATATCGTTAACTTCGCGAAGCATCCTAGACATTGGCTCCAGGTGTCCGTAATTCGTTTTGTGAAGATTGAGCTGGAAAAGTGGCACAGACCTAAGATTGCGGGGATTGGTGTTAAAAGAAATAATTTGAAGTAAGGAAGGACAATCGATATTACCTACTAAAATTTGATGAATAAAGAGAATGTCGGCAACTTTTAGGCGTATAGAAAGGGGTTGTAAATTTATAAGTTTCAGCCGGTCAATGTAAGGTGGTAAGTTTTGGTTATCATCCCAGGGAAGACCACGTAAAGCAAACCGTAAAAACCTGCGTTGAACAGCTTCTATTCGGAGGATGTGAGTTCTGTAGTAGGGTGACCAAACTTGGCTGGCATATTCAAGAAGAGGCCTAACAAAGGTTAATGTAAAGAGATTTGGTAACATAGGTTAGGTTAGGTAAGAGTGGCTGTTGGAAATACCAACCCACTTAGGCCTATTGGCCCATTGTGATGCCACGTGGATCTATGATCTTCTTACTACTGAAACCAGTTTGAGCTTATAATAAAGCGTAGGAGACTGTTAACGTCTATTTTTTCTAGATCGTTTAGGTCGTTGTAGAAGAAAGCTCCTAGATGAAGCTTCCTTCTCTGAGAGAGAGCTGGGCATGTGCAGAGTAGGTGGGGGATTGTCTCCTCCTCTTCCTCGTCCATGCAGCTTCTACAGAAATCGTTAGTAAAAGCGCCAAGCCTTCTTGCGTGCTTGCCTATGATGCAGTGTCCGGTAATGACACCTATTATGGCGCTGAGATGTTTCCTATCTAAAAGGATCAGACACTTAGATCGACTCAGATCCAGCCTTGGCCAGATCTGTTTGGTTGCTAGACATGTTTGTCCAGCAGTCCACCTAAGGTCCGTTCTTTTATTGGCATCTAGCTTTAGTGTTAGTTTGCACGTAGCGATTGGTATACCTATACTACCTTTGTCCGGTAGGATAGGTAGAGTGGTTCCAATTTTGGCGAGTTCATCGGCTCTGCAGTTCCCTGGAATGTCTCTGTGGCCCGGCACCCAACAGAGGTGAATGTTGAACTGCTCTGCCATCTTCATGAGAGATGATCGGCATTCAAGGGCAGTTTTAGAACACAATGAGACCGAGTCCAGGGACTTGATGGCGGCCTGACTATCCGAAAATATGCGGATATCCTTTGCAGATATCACGTTTTTCTTCAGCCAGGACAGAGCTTCTTTAATCGCCAAAATTTCCGCCTGGAACACGCTACAGTGATTTGGAAGGCGGAAAGAGAGGCTTAGATTTATCTTATCTGAGAAAACACCGCCAGCAACTCCGCTGTCGGTTTTAGATCCATCTGTGTAGAGATGGATTGACTTGTCCTCCATGAAAGCATCCTCCTCCCAGAATGATCTAGAGGGGAAGCTTACATGGAAGTTTTTGTCAAACCAAAGTTCAGGTATGGTGTAATCGGTGTTCTCTGTGAGGATTCCTAATGTATTAAGAATGTTGGCGTGGCCAAATGAATTATTTGTCCACTGTTTAGTCGCTTTAAGGCGAATAGCTGCAGTCGCAGCTACTTGCTTGCTAAAAATGTCGAGGGGTGTCAAGTGAAGCAGAATATCTAATTCCGCAGAGGGGGTAGACCGCAAGGCTCCGCTTGTGCATAGACATGCTGTTCTTTGGACTCTGCTTAGTTTAATGCGGTTGATTGCATTTTCCAAGGCCGTCCACCAGACAACCACCCCGTAAGTAAGTATCGGTCTTATGACCGAGATGTATAGCCAGTGGGTTATGCGAGGTTGAAGGCCCCATTTGTTCCCAATGGCTTTCTTGCAAGAGAATAAAGCTATTGTAGCTTTATTGACTCTTTCTTGAATGTTTCCTGTCAAAAATGAGACCCAGATATTTTGCTGTATCGGAGAAAGCTAAACTGGTACCGTTTATTGAAGGAGGGTCTATGATTGGAATTTTATATTTCCTAGAAAAGAGGACAAGATCAGTTTTATGGGGGTTTATTCCCAATCCACAGCAATCTGCCCAGCAGGTTAATCTGTTAAGATTTACTTGGAGGAGTTCTTTAATGGTATTTAGATGTTTTCCTGAGACGGCTATGGCAACGTCATCCGCATAGGCAATCACTCTGCTACCACCCGCTTCCAGGTATATCAGTAGTTCGTTAACCACTAAGTTCCAGAGAAGGGGGGAGAGGACACAGCCTTGCGGCGTACCCCTACTGACATATCTTTTAGCAGAAGTCTCACCCAGTTTGGAGTTGATTATCCTGCTTTTTAGCATTAGATTAATCAGCTCCCCAAGTGAGCCGTCTACCTGCAGAGTTGACAGCGCAGTCGTGATTGCGGATGTGTTGACGTTGTTAAAGGCGCCCTCTATGTCTAGGAAAGCAACCATTGTGTACTCCTTATATTGTAGGGATCGTTCGATGTGGCTAGTCAGAGAGTGCAAAGTCGTTTCCACCGACTTTCCTTTACAGTAGGCATGTTGAGCCGTAGACAGAAGTCTTGGATCAACTTTAGATCAAATATGGATATCAATCAGTCGTTCTAAAGTTTTCAGAAGGAATGATGATAGACTTATAGGTCTGAGGTCCTTTGGGACTACATGTGAACATTTTCCAGCTTTGGGAATGAATACTACATTGACTTCTCTCCATAACAGTGGAATGTGGATAAGTTCTACACAGCTCCTCATAATATTTTCCAACACTGGTAGAATAATATCTGAGGATCTCTGTAGCTCGGCAGGTATAATACCGTCCGGACCAGCAGACTTGTATGGTTTGAAGCTATGCAGCGCCCAGAGCAGTTTGTCTCTCGTAATCAGACTATGAATTTTGCCTACTACGGTTGCAGTAGGCTTGTTTGGGCTGCTACTGGCCGCGAGTTGGGAGCTACCTGGAAAGTGGGTGTCCAGAAGCAGGTTGAGTGATTCATCACTTGAGGTTGTCCAAGAGCCATCGGTTTTTGGTAACATAAGGATTGGAAAACTCCTTAGATCAGCGCTTGATAAAGCCAAGGGCAGAGTTGGCTTTTTTTTATTATACTATCAATGTGAGAACGGAAATTGAGTTCCTTATCGCATATAACACCTAAATCACGCAACTCATTCACTAAGGGAACAGGCAGATTAAAGATTAGATAGCAACGAAGTGAAGCAGGGAGGCGTTTACGGGTATAAGTTATAGCCTGACACTTATTGACGTTAAGCTCAAGAAAATTCTTCTGACACCAAGTACAAAACCTGTCTAGATCTTGCTGCAGAAGTAGGCTGTCTGAGGAAGATGATATATATCTAAATATTTTCATATCATCTGCGTAAACAGATATGTATGAATTTTTAATGATACAAGCAACATCATTAATGGTCAGAATAAATAATAAGGGACCAAGGTGGCTGCCTTGAGGGACACCAAAGGAGTCTTTAATTGGGTTAGAAACCATGGACCTAAATCGAACATAGTAAAGTCGTTCACTTAAATAGGATTGAACCCAAGTTATAAAGTTTATCTGGAAACCAAGAGCCTTTAATTTTAGAAGGATTATATCATGAGAAATTCTATCAAAGGCTTTGCTGAAATCGGTGGCAATCACATCAAATTCGTTTCCAGATTCCAGTGCACATAAAGTGCTTGATACGAATTCCGTTAAGTTGGTGGTCGTAGATCTACATTTGAAAAATCCGTGCTGGTTTAGGGAAACAATAGATTTACAATGGAAAAGCATTATGTCATAGATAATGCTCTCAAAAAGCTTAGGTATGCAGGACAACTTAGACATTGGTCGATAGTTGGAAATATCGTCTTTTCTACCATTTTTATGTAGGGGAATAATAAACGATCTTTTCCAGGTTGAGGGAAATAATCCCTGGGTGATAGGAAGCTGAAAGAGACCTGTAAGAGGTTGGGCTAAATGCATTTGACATTTCTTTAAAAATATAGGGGGAAGATCATCAGGGCCAGCAGAATAATCATCTTTGAGTTTTATTATTTTATCTCTAACTTGCTCTAAAGTTATAGACACTGATTCTAAAGTAGTTTGAGGGCAGCTGTTTAAGTAGGAAAAGTAAGAATGATCTGGCTCTTGGGAATGGATGGCGAACGCTTGGCCAAAAAAAAATTTGCAATAATTTGGGGATCGCCCGAAGACCTATCAAGAAAATTTAGAGATGATGGATAGTTATCCGATTTGCTTTTAGCTTTGATGAACTGAAAGAATCTTTTGGGGTCGGAAATGAGTGTGTGGTCCATTCGGTTTAAATACGAGTAGTTGTCATAGAGAGTTTGGCAAAGCACAGAGAAATTTATTTGGGCAGACTGGTAGTAGAAGAAATCAGTGTCGGAACGCGATATTAAGTACGAGTAAGTATACCAGAGCTTATTTCTTTTGTTACGAAGAGATCGCAGCTCTTTATTATACCAGGGTGGTGACGATGAGGGATTCCTTTTGGGTAAAAAAGGCACAGATTGGGAGAGACATTTTAAAATTTCGGTATAAAAGGATGAAGGAGCATCGTTAACCGTAAGGTTAGGGTTATTGTAGAGAAAGTTAAAATTGACCATACTGAGGAGGTTGCTCAGTTTGGCGTAGTTAGCCCTATGAAAATTGAAAATAAAAAAACTGTAAGAATATTCATAGGAAACGGGATTAAAACCATTGTCATATGTCAGCGTAAGAGAAAGGGGAGGGTGGTAACTATCCAACTTAGAAAACAGATGTTTACTTTCTAAAACGACGCAGTTATCTGTATCAGTGGCGAGGACTAGGTCGAGTTTTCTACCGATGTTATTGGTGACACCACTTAATTGATATAGACCAGAGTCATTTAGGCAGTCGATGAAAAGATTTTCTTTATCAGAGGTAGGATTTGTTGCAGTGATCAGTCTGAGTCCATAGAAGCTTAGGTAGATTAAAATCACCTAAAAAAATAACAACGTCATTGTGATCAGCAGCATTAAAAATACAGTCGATTGCATCAATAGCTAGCTGCTAACCTGGAATTGGTTGAGAGGGGCGAATATAACAGCAACAAATATATAGGTTGCGTTTGCAAATAGGAATTCTAGCGCAAACAAATTCAAAGAATGCAGTGGACGATTTTTTAAAGGGTCTAGACTCGAGACGAGAGTGTATAGCTAGAAGTACACCACGGCCGTATAAATTCTCCTCTTTATCTAGACCATCGTCACGGTGTAAATCGAAGTCTTGGGAAAATAATTCATTATTCTTAATATCAGGGGTGAGATAGGTTTCTGTGAGGGCAAAGATGTCGTAGGCCAGAATCTGCGAATTAAGATATATAGCAGAAATCTTAGTTCGTAATCCTCTTACGTTTTGATAATACAGAGACAGATATTTGGGAGGCTTCGGCAAAAAATTTAGTGGTGGGTTAGGAGCGATGGTAGTGTTCTCCGTGTTCTCTGGAGGTGTAGTATCCGTTTGGAGCTAACATGGGACGCGAAAGAAGAGAGGACAAGGGATAGGACAGGGTCTGTTTGGAACTAGCTTAGCGAGAAAAAGAAAACTCCTGGTGTTTGGTAAATGCTTTGCGAGCATTCAACTTTTACAGATATGGTATTGACCCCCCTGAGAAGCTATAACAATTTGTTTTGAATGCTTTCCAAAAGTGCAGTCCGGTGAATCAGAAAAATATAATGCAAATCGAATTCGGATAAAATGTTGCAATAACACGGTTACACGGCTGTGCGTTGATCAACTATCTGTGGATCTATGATGCCAAAGATTTCAGAGTCACCTAAGCCTCGACAAATATGTAAGCTTGACCTTTACAATAAGTTATTTGGAATGTCTTTGTACTTGCCCGTTCCAGCTAGACTTCAACATTTGGATGGGAATCGAAGACGTCTATGTCCCTTCACTTCAGTTCTAGTCATCTAAGATGTATGAAGCGCAATTTTGCCACAGAACAAAACTTATGATATTATTTCCACCCCTTCCTCAGCGCTTTGTATTTCTGCTCGTTATTTCTGCATTTCTCCCACATCGACCCCTTGCAGTGTCTGGGAATTCCAGGTATGCTAAAACGATCAGCGTTTTATCTCATCTTGTTTTCGTTAGATAGTTTAGCTGGAACGAGATAATGATCATTGTCGACGTTCCCTGTTTTGAAATGAGCACCTGATCGATTTGGCGATAGCCAAATTGCTGTATGGATCCGTAGTTATGTAAACCTGGGCCTACTAATCACTGTATTACAATATTGTCTGCATTGTCTATTAATTGGAAGACGTTGCCTATTGTCGTTCCTTGAAGGTTGTCCTTTCCAGCTAAACCGGCAGTACAATTTAGTCATCATACTACGGAAAGACTACATAGCCTCTATCAAGCAGATCATAGTATCCATCCCTATTGATAGCGACATTTGCTCATAGAAGGCTTATGTTTTGGAATGCAACTCTAATGCGGACTACAGCTAGATAATCGATTATCAGGTTTAAGTTATCAACATTCGATCTTAGTACATTTCTCTCAACAATAGCCATTTGTGGTAGCTGTAATGGATATCCCCTTGAGGGAGTTCTAAGCAAAATGGTTTTCGAGTTTTGAAGACTGATGTTCTGATCGTAGCAATAGTGTATAATCAGGGTGTTGATGACCTTGATTTCTGGACTTGATCTGTATGTCACTACACCGTCTGTGAACGCCAGCTTGATTAAGGAAATTTACTCGAGAACTCGTGAAAATGTTAAACCGTATCGGAGAAATTACTGCCTCCTGCTTAGAGCTGTTTTTATGAGTCAAAGACCTTGCTCGTTGCCACATTTAACAGCCAACTTCTTCTTTCCAAAACCATGTTGTAGATCATTAAAACCATACTCGTACGGTGTCGAAGAACTGCTTCAATCAGACAGGCACCCTTACTTTGACTCCTGCTTTTATTCCATTGTATGTCGGAAAACAGTTTCGATGTGGCAAAGAACTCATTGTGCGGTATAATTTTGTAAACCTCAATTGACTGCAACGGAGCTTACTTATGTTCGGCAGTAGGCTTATTGATCGAAGACTGACAGGGTTAGTCTAAACTCTATCCCTGTTAGGAATAAGATATACTAATGTGTGGAGTGTGCTTCTAGGTGCAGGTGCTTCAATAAGAAATTTAGAATACCATCTCTCCTGTCAAGTTTTTGTTTTTCAGCGAATCGAAGGGGCCCAGGAGTTCGTCATTTTATACGAGCAAATGAGCAGTTACGTGAATCTATGATCCTTATTCTCTTCGAACCAATTTGAGTTTCTGACGAAGCGCAGGAGACTGTTAACGTTTACATTGTTTAGATCGCCTAACTCATTGTAGAGGAAAGCTGTTAAATGGAGTTTTCTTCTTTGCGAGAGAGCTGGCACGTTGCCTCCTCCTCGTTTATGCAGCTTCTGCAGAAGTAGTTTGTAAAAACGCCAAGCCTTTTTGTATGCATGCGTATAAGAGAATGTCCAGTGATGGCACCTATAATACCGCTGAGATGCTTCTTATTTAGAGTGTTTAAACTCTTTGACCGATTCAGATCCAGCTTTGCCAGATTTGTTTGGTCGCTAGACATATTGACCCAACAGTCCACCCAAGGCTTGTTCTTCTAATAGCATCCAGATGGGAGTAGTCCTTTGGACTTTGCTTAATTTGTTGTAGTTGACTGCATTGTCTAAGGCCGTCTACCAGACAACCAGCCTGTAGGTGAGTATCGCCCTTATAACCGAGACGTATAGCCGGTGGATAATGCGAGTTTGAAGGCCCATTTCTTCCCGAAGTCACTGTAGCTTTCCTTACTCTTTCTTGAACATAAGGTGTCCAGTTTAGTGTCGTGTCAAAAATAGGACCCAGAGGGAGGGTATATGATTGGAATTTTATATTTCCTGGAAAAGAGGACAAGATCTGTTTTATGGAGCTTTTCTCCCAGTCCGTCAACTGGTTACTCCGTTAAGATTTTGCTGTAAGGGTAATTGTTTTCCTGAGACGGCTTTAACAGCGGCCTCCGCGTAGGCAACCACCGGATCTGAGGTCATTGGGACAACATGAGAACACTTTCCGGCTTAAGGAATTAAAACTGCATTAACTAACTTCTCTCCATGACAAGGGAATGTGGAGGCAGGATGATATTTGAGAACATTTGTAGCTCGGTAGGTATTATACCGTCAGCCCCAAAAGGCTTGTATGATTTGGAGCATGCAGCGCCCAGAGAAGTTTTTCTATTGTAATCAGAATTTTAGTCGCGGCCAGCAGTAGTCCTGCTAAGATTGTTACTGGCCGTGTATATGGAGCTACCTGGTACACGGGTGTCCAGTAGCAGGTTGAGTGATTCATCACTTGAGGTCGCCCAAGAGCCGTCGATTTTTTTCAAACAGCTACGTATCGTAGGATTGCTAGAGTGGATTTTCCTGAGACGCGAGGCCTCGAAGGTTTCTGTTCTTTTTTGACGGATTCTTTATATGAGCCCCAATCTATCAGTGCTAACGTACACTGGTCTGACTGTTTCTTGAATAGGTAGAGTTCAGGAAGCAGCCATAGCTTGATTGAGAGTCAAGGTAAAATTCATGACTTTTTTGTCAAGCTCGTTTGGGTTACGCAGGTGACTTAAGAACTCAGACGAGAGAAGTTTTAAAATTGTTCCTCTGTATCTTGGCCAATCAGTATTCAGATGTCCCAAGTCGACGAACAACGCCTTCTCCAATCCATGGTTTCTAGATGTGGCTAGACAGTGGCCGAGGCCTTTTCTGAGTGATGGAGGTAAATTATTGCTACAATCAATTAGAGAAGTCTCCATCACGGTGTCCTCCAATTTTGAAAATGTGCCCAAAAGCTCATCTTCATCCTCTGATCGCAAAGGAACGCTTTTGGATTCGTCGTCGGTCTCCATATCCGACAGGGTGTCTGAAGTGGAAACCATAGGTTTGGTTGTCACCTCAGAAAGTTTGGAGTGGTTACTATTCATTTCAGGAAAGGAGATCGACGTTTCAAGATCTGAGGCTGTATTACCTGTTTCAATTAAAAGAGGATGTGGTTGCTTATCAGCGTCCAGCTCATCATTTTTGTAAACCCTTGCACTTACATGCCTTTAGTCTGCGCCAGATAATTAATGGACTCTTTATTGATTGCAATTAACGCGCACCTATAAGGACCCTATAGTTTCTCCAGTTTCGTGAATTTCCAGTCATGAATCGGAAGGGTCGGGTAGTTAGTCTAATGATAATAGTTCATCATTCATCGGAGACATTGCCCCATTCGAACTATGCATACACAGCTTCGAAAATATCTCTCAGTAAATCTGCTCTCTCCATTATGTTTTCCACTATGCAAAGCCTGTATTTCAAATCATCACTTTCTGTGCTTATGCCAACCGGCTGCTGTAACCGTTCGATTCCTTTTGTCCGATAAATTTGGACACATTGAATGTCATTGAGATAATTGCTTCAATACAGACACCAACGTCCCTATTTCCGGGTTGTTTCTCTCAGTACATTCTGTGCACCTGTTTCAATCTCGAGAGTAGTCAGGGCGTCGATTGTTGTAGTTATGTATGTGTACAGTTCGCATCAGTGCTTGTTAATTGAATTTCTTCATTTCCTGTCCAAAAAATCCGGTTTCTATAAGTCGGCGGATCAATTCCGCTCAAACGTAAAGTACGCTTCAAAGTTCTGGAGAACCGTGATCAGCGTGCTCTACGAGAGTCGTGTAGGTATTCATGATCGTACTGCTCCGTCTGCTTGTTCGCCATTTCTAGCCTAGCGTCTATCAGGGCGAAGTCCAGGTAGAAATCGTTGATGGAAAGGACGGGATATCAGTCACGTGTAACATAAGTTTGTACTCAAGCTCCTAGTGTAGCTGAGCTGCTCCTAATGTTGCATGGATTGCGCTTGTCTTGCGTTAAGACCTCCGGCTAAAACGTAATTATTTTTTTCCGGTTGAAGCTGGGGATAACGAAATTGTTCAAGTGCCTAAAATGACATAATAAACAAACTATGGAGAGAATTTCATACAATCCACGCTTCCAACACCTGCAACCAACGCACATCCTCATGGACCTCATGGCGCTGGACGATCTTTGGGCGTGGAGTAGGGTCGTTCTCTTCTTGATAATAGCTACCATAATAACTAAGTTTGTGATTCTGGTTAAATTTAGTTTCTGTACAAGGCAAGCATAGTTGTGTGCCACAAAATTAGGTAGCGTGCGACTATTTGAATGGTTTTTTTCTTCGATGACCTGTTTTAGAGCTTAAGCTGTCCTTTAAGGTCCTGGAATAAAAGGCAGCCCCTGTGAATATGGTTGCATGCCCCGATTTTCTACAGTATAGAGCACACACACCACCTCTCGTATTGGCTATCCTATCATTTCCCCGAGGGAACACCCCAAATTCTTTCTTTAATTTTTCACAGCTCATCGAATAATAGTACAAGAATCAATACTTCTTAGTCTATCAAGTTTGCTACTGGTCATTAGCTGCACCATCTAAAGTGATAGTCCAGGCCTACCAACCCTTCTGGTCGGCAGTGATGAACCATTTCACCCCTAAGAACTTAAGGTTTTCGCTTTTTCTTATTGCGGAATCAATGCCTTTAAGCAATACCATCTGTAATATTAGCTGTTGTGCTGTCGTGCTGTCTGTTATTGTTTCTATTGCTCTTGACGCTACTTTAGGTGTTATTTTTGTCGCAGATGTGTTTCTGTCTTCTCTTGTAGCCGATGTTATTATTTTCGTTGCTGATGTTTCTGATTTTGCTTTCGAAACTTTTCCTTTTTCTCCCGAAGCACTTTACAAAGTTTGGCAGCTGCCGTATCATCTTTGCCTTCGGGTATGGTTTCTTCATAAATCTTTAAAAGCGTTTCCTTCTTTGACTTATTCAGCTGAGTTTGATATATTTTTTCTCGGTTTCTGACCGCCGTACCGTGATTTCTGTATTCAGTTTTTCTTTCCAAAACTTAACTATTCTAAAAATTGACGGTATCAATAAATTTGTTGGTCTATTCCACTTAATGTCTTCTTCGTCTTGAGATTTTATGCACAGCGACAGGGGACGTTCGATATTTTCCGCCGTCAAACGGTAGAAGCGTGAGACACGCAGAAGCAGATTTCACTTTCGTAAGTTTGCAATTGCTCGCTGAAAGGATGGTGGCATCAGGAAAGTAAATTATTTTTTCTACTTTTTAGTATTGGCCGAGTTTTGAACCCAGAACCTCTTGCGTAGTAGTCGGTGAACGTAACCAATGCGTCACGCCACCACAAATCCCACTGTCAAATTTGTTGAGATACTGCTGCTTTGATGCGCGTTTTGTCAGCTGTTTATGAGTTTCACTATAATCATTTCGCACATTGCAGTATACAACCAATTAGTCGGTCAACTATCTGAGTTGACTTTCAACTTGTCAATTGTGTGTTCATGTCAAAGAAAAAAATCTCTCAAAACGAAGCAACCTTTAACAACTGTCAAACTTATTCAAAAACTGCCATGTTGTTATGGATCTAAAACACTTTAAAACCAAAATCCCCTCTCCAATTAATCCAAAAGTTAAGTGTCAAACGAAAAATCCAATGAAAGGATATAAGCACGTTTCCAACAAATTGGCCCATGCGGTTGGTTAGAATAAAAATTACGGTGGCCGCAAATACATTTTCTACAATTTCTCAGTGTACCGGTCGCCTTTGTGGAAAGTTTTTAAAGTGAATTTTCGAAATTATGCTCAAACACCTTCACTTTGAAGATGTTAGAAACCAACATTTCGTAGTTATGTACTGGTATATCATTGTACGTAGTACTGGTACTGCTCTGGTAGGTTTCAATGCAAAACGCATTCTACCCGTTAATTATACGCCAACATGGTTTGGCGCCATAGTAGAAAATGAACGCCCACGTTTTCTCTTTTAACATCCCTGTCGCCTTTGCCAAAGCACCAGGCAGGTCTTTGGTGGTAGCACGTATATTGCTAGGAAATTTCTGCGGCACTTTCGAAAATTAGTGTTAATTAGCACGAAATTGATTGCACTCTCTTATGATGAAGTACTTGGACTAATTAGCGTTGCGAAATGGCGTACAAGCGAAATGAGCGATGAACTATAGGTTGATGTTTTCGCAGAAAAATTGTCTGCCCAGAGGGGTTCTTAACACAAAGAAAATGTTAACGAAATTATTGTGTTAGGTTGAGGTAAATTATAAAGTATAGAAGTCGTTTAGTTTTGATATACGGATCCGAGAATGACTGATGGATGTCAAAATTGACAGTTAAATTTAGCATCTGTCACTCAATCATTCTAGAAACCAGATATTCGTTACAGGAGTAACTATGACAAATGTTATCGACTTTGCTTACGTTTGACAGTTGTTTAAAAAATTCAAATATCAATATGGTTGAAGTTCACATGTAAATTTTTAAGCTGCAAGTGAGGTGCACAATACGCCGTAGCTGGTAATTGTTCTTGATTGTGGTGACGTACTATGTTATGAGGCCATTAAACATGCTGTTGCATCCCTTCCTGGTTTCAAGTCGCCTGAGACAGCTGCTGGCGAAGAATAAGAGAAGTCTTTATTCCGAAAATTGGTAAGGATGGATACACGACAAGAACTTCAGATCAATCAGTCTGACTTCCTTAAAGAGCATGGAGAGAGTAGTTGAGCTTCAAGAGTGGAAAACTCCTTTGCAAATGGAATGCATCCTCTGTTCAAGTTGCAACGAACTTACTAACAGGGAAGATCCTGCGAGGCTGCGCTTCAAAAGGAGTACGCTCTGGGCATTTTTATCAGCATTTCATTGACAGCAATGCTAGTGAATAGGATCCTCATTGCAGACACTAACTGCTGTCAACATGTAATGGCCGAGGTAAACGGGGGTTACGTTCTTTTTCCACTGCTACGTTTTATAGCGCCTACACTTAGGCATATGCAGGTTATGTACATTCATAGATGTACTGTCTTTTGAGCGACTGGCTTCTTTACGCAGGCATCCCCATCCAGTGTCATGCTAGTTAACAAACTCGTCTGGACTAAACCTGTTACGTCGAAAGGCGCTGTCGACTTTCTGGCAGTGCAAAGGAGCTGTCGGCAAGACATTCGAATATTTACTCACTTCTCTAAGAGGTCAGCGGCTTTGCTGCAGTCCCTCAGTATAATGCTGTTTAGAATTTAAGGTAATTTTATCAGAACTTGTACTTATAGCTGTCGAGATTGATAAGTTGCAATACTTTAAACTTTATAAAGGGCGACATCTCTGTGCTTTTAAGTGCAATTTGCGGGTATGTATTCTTATCCGGGCTCACCCTTTTTCTCCAGAATATACGCAAACAACTGTATTCCTTCACTGTGGCTCTTATATGTCTTGTATTTCACGAAGATGTGCAATCCATTTGTCCCAATGGATGGCGGATCTTAACATTCTACAAGATTATTTGCACATTTCCTATTTTCGCCAGACCATGATGACGCTGGATGCATACTTTACGAACCTACTTACCAAAACCAACAAGTTATCCATTCCATAAGGCAAACCCCCCTACGATGATCCATACCATATCCTTTTGTCTATGGAATAGAGAATATCTTAAACCAGGAAAAGCAGACTCGGAAGTACACTGCTGCTATGATTATCCTGATGATGCCATCCGTAATATTGTACATACTCTTGCGGAGCCATCAATATACATACGAGTGTTCCTGATGAGTGCAACTCCTCCTTCCTTCACTAGGGCTTCTGCATATTTGAAGAGCTTGCATCATCGTGGTTGGAAATGCAAATATTATCTGCACAATCTACACTCATGCGTTATTTATTGAGTATTCCATTGAAGAACTAAAGGGGGTTTGAATGATATTAATTAATTTTAGGTAAATTCAATTGGAACCATAAAACAATTAGGCAGATGAAGATATATTAATCCTTTATCAATGATTGAAGAAACAACTCGTTTGAAAAATTTAAATTAATTTTTATAAGCAAACTACTCGTTGTTAAACGAAAATTGGAAAATTGGTCCTTCGAGCCGAATTTTGATGTATCTGTCATTTGTAGATGACTTTATGTGCTATGTGGTACCCTTGGTTAACTTTAAAATCAACTCACCTGTCATCTCTTGTCAATTCTGCGAATATCAGCGTATAAAATTGTCAGCTGGCAATTAAAGTGTGCCCCATAAGGGGAGGGGGTATGGTTGTTTCATTGATTGATTGAAGATTAAAATTAATTGTTAAATGTTATAGACATGAATATGAAAATTTTCCTTTTGTTCTTTTTCTAGGAAATCGCGATGAGGAAACGCACTCGGTCGCTCTATCCGACACAACACCACGATCGCGGCAAACTTTCGTCGACGATGGCTATGGCACCAATCTCCCTCCAGATCTTTTGGCCTTCCCCGCACGTGTTCCAGCATCACCTTCCATTCAAAGTTCAACATCAAACATCCCACAGGAAATGCTCTATGGAAAATCTCCACTTGCCAGCCCAGTTTATCAGCATGTCAATCCACATGGCATCTATGGTACAACGATACCACCTTCCGGTTTCATGACCCTACAACATCCGAAGAATCGCAATTTAGCTTTAGTGGCAGCAGCGAATTCTCGCAATCAATCGCCTTTTATACCAGCCCCAGTGGTTTACTCACCGGTCGTTCTAAAACAAGGTTATATGACAATTCCAAGGAAACCACGTGTACCCAGTTGGGCACCAACAAATACAACACAACTTTCAGAATTTCAGTCGCCTACATCGCCGAATCCAAGTGAAACGGGGACAGCTTTAACCGAACCAATTGAACCGGTTTATGATAATCTTGGTCTACGCACAACTGCCGGTGGTAATTCAATTTTAAATTTGCACAAAATTAGCCAAGAACCAGTCCGGTATACTATGAAAGATCGACCACTTCCAGCTACACCAAGCACAAATCAATTACAACAACAGCAGCAACAACTGCAACAGCAACAACAACAATTGCAACAGCAGCAACAACAACTGCAGCAACAGCAAATGCAACAGCAATTACACCAACAGCAGCAGCAACAACAGCAACAACAACAGCAGCAACAACAACAACAGCAAGCAGCTGCAGCTGCGGCAGCACAACAATCAGCACTAGTTGCTCAAGCGGCAAAAATCTACGAACCAATTCAGGAATTAGTAAATAACCTTACAACGACTTCCGACACCGAACCACTATACGGTACAGCACGGCATCATAGCGGTGTTACAATAGTACCCAGTATGGTCACACCGAATTCAACGGGCAGCACTGGCAGTGGTGGTGAGAAACTTCAAAAAATTCCACCACGACCGCCGCCAAAGCCGAAGAAGAAAATGTCCGTCACATCGAAAGGTCAGGGTAGCACGAGTCAACTGTTTGACGATGAAGGTGAAGATGGCACTGAAGTTTAGTGCAACTCGAAGACGACTCATTCGCCTGTCGTCATCGTCGCGCAATACGAACACATTCATAGCCCCTCTTTGCCGCATACCACAATAATGAGTCCATCGTCGATGTTTTCCTATTTTTCTACCACCACCACAACCACTACATCCACTAATAGCACAGCTTCCAAAGGTGTTTTTGTATAAAATAAAAAAAATCAACAAAAAAAACAAAAACAACAGCAACAAAAGAAATAATAACTATGATTGTAATTGTAAAAAAAAAAAAACGGCCCCCCTACGCAGGGCTTCATAGGTGGACCCAACGAGAGAAAAATTCAAAACAAAATCAGAAATAGTAAAAAAAAAATTGCGGGATTCGAATTTAGTGACTTGTGTGCCAATCGACTGAAATTTTAGAATATAAAAATAAGAAAAACATTAATTAAAACGTTATAGCATTCTAGGACCCTTTCCATATTTTTCATCGTCTCTCCTTTTCTATTTTCCGTTCGTAGATAGTTAAAAGGAGGATTTTGCCACCGCCCTCAACAAATAAAAGAAAAAAAAACAAACAAACTCCTCCATTCCGGATTCCTAAAACAAATAACGAAAAATTCCTGTCTTCTGTTCTTTCGAATCTTAGGCTTAGTTAGAAATATATGTAAAGTTGTTTTGTATCTACTGCTAGTTTCGTTCGGCTTCTGGTTTAAAGAATATGACGAATTACCAGTACCCCAACGCCTATTGTATAGAAGAGGATTTAAGTTCTGCCCCCCCCAATAAAACACGTGACAAAACTAAAAAGAAAACACAAACCCAGAGCGAGATTTTTAAGGCAGAAATCCAATTATTTTTTTTTTTTTAACTAAATCTAAATTTAGCAATAACTTTAAGGAAAAACAAAATTAAGTAAAAACAATTTAAATAGTATTGACTGTTGAATATTTGAAAATAAAATACGAAAACGAAGAAAGAGAAACCAATTATGATGTAGCGAGGATAAGGAAAAGTTTAAACAAACGATATTTTTATTAAATACCTGTAATTAACTATGGAAAAAAAAAACAAAATTATATATATATAAATAGATATATAAATGTATATTTAATAAAAAAGAAAAAACTATATATATAAAAATGAGATATATAATGTTAAGGCAGCGCGTAAAAGAGAGAAAATAGAAAGAAGGATGCGATGTACGTTCGATTTTTATGGATATATCTTTTAATTTTAATTTTTGTTTAAGAGCAATTAAGTTTCCTTGATTTGTTTTCTGTATCTTTTAGATGTACCTTCTCTTTGCACATAATCTACATTTTCTATATTTTTCAAACGAAATCGCTATGTGTACCAGCATGGGTTCAATGAGGAGGATTTCAATTTAATTTATTTATTTTTTATGTAGGTACTCGTACAATTATTTTTATAAAACAAAACAAAATCAAAAACACTATACAGCATTTGTAATCATTATTGAATATTTTTGACAAATTTTACATGTTTTTTAGCTGCAAAATGAAATGTGCTTGATATATATATTTTTTTTTCTCTTTTTTTTTTGAAATAGAATTAAGTTTGTGGGAAATTTAAATTGTGTAAAATTTTGTTTAAGAATTGTTTTTTTTTTTTTTATTAAATTATAATTTCGATGGGAAAGAAAAAAGAAAATATAATAATTAGTATTAGTATTGTATGGAAGGAGATGGAAAAAACAAAAGGATTATATACATTGTATTATGATTATTATTACTATTAAATTTAATTTTTTTTATATAAAAATTAAATATTTAAAAACAAATAGATATTGGTGTATTAATTGCGCGAGATTATGGTTTTTGTTTGAGCTTTCTTTTTTTTCAGGTGTAAGGATTGCAAAATTAAAAGTGTGGTATGTATTGTATACTCGTAATAGTTCCGTAGCCAAATGAAATCATTGCTGCAACTTAAGAAGTCTGCAGTGAAAGTGGACGGTGTTTGGATGCAGAAGTTTGCCACCCTTTAAGGGGTTACATTACATACCTTCTCAACTTTAAAAAAATACATTTTTTTTTCGTTAATATTATTCTTTATTTGAAAAATTCGCATCCGTTCGAAAGATATTTTAATAAATGTGAGCGCTCCCGAGCGGTCGAGCGCTAGACAGGTATACACAGTCGTTAGACGGGAGCCCCATGTATTCTCCCCAATTCAGGTAGAAAAATATTTTGTCGTTCATTCCACTGTGGTTTCTTAGAGAGTACAGTATTGAAATTGTGATCCTCGTGATATTTTAATACTGCAAAATGTTGAAACGGCGAAGTAGTGATCGGAAAGGTGCCCGAAGTCAACGGAATGTGCATCCGAAGAAAAAAAAACAAGACCAGATCAAATGGAAAGCGAAACAGCTTACACGAGTTCAGCGGCGAAAAAAATCGGTGCTAAAACTATTGAAGTGTCGTTCGATCCGACATTTTCGTATTGTATTCTGCAGTTTGCTACTGTTTTCCTCGGGATCGCCGAATGTGTTGTTTGTAGGAAATGCGGTGCTGATATTAAATTCTTGAAATCAAACATCCGTGGACTTGGATTTTAATTAAACGTTTTTTGCACAAAATGTGACGAAAATATAAATTCAATACCTTCGACGCCGGTAGTAAATATGGCTTATGAAATTAATAGGCGCTTTACGTTTGCCATGCGTCTCCTTGGAAAAGGCCTAAGAGCGATGAAACTTTTCTGCGGCATCATGGATCTGCCATCATGTATCGCTCAAAAATCTTTCGATGCTGTTATGGACAATATTGAGGAAGCTTCGACAGCCGTTGCTGTTGCATCAATAAAAGCCGCTGCTCAGGAGGAACTGCAAAATAGTCGTCAATGTGAGAAATTGCAATTATCCAATAACGCAATCATTGTATCCGGAGACGGTACATGGATGAAGAGAGGATTTTCTTCACTGTTTGGTGTTGCAACTATCATCGGGCATTTTACAGGAAAAGTTATTGACTATCTGGTGAAGTCTGCGTATTGCAAGGAATGTGAGAGCCATGAAAAAATAAAGGGATCAGCAGAATATGAAGCGTGGTTCAATAATCACGAAGAGAATTGCTCTTCAAATCATAATGGTAGCTCTGGTAAAATGGAATGTGATGCTGTTGTAGAAATCTTCAAGAGATCAGAAGAGCTACATCATGTAGTATATGAGTATTACGTCGGAGATGGAGATTCAAAAACATTCTCAGCAATTCAGAAGAGTAAACCGTATGATGATCTAGAAGTAAAAAAAAAGAATGCATTGGCCATGTGCAAAAACGCATGGGTACAAGACTTCGCCAAGTCGTAGCCGCCAATAAAAAACCAAAATCCGCAAACAAGGATCCTGAAGCATCCACCTCAAAGCACGAAAGTCTTAGTGGCCGTGGGAAATTGACTGGAAAATTAATAGATGAGCTGACAATTTACTATGGATTAGCTATCAGAAATAACATTGAATCTATGGAAGATATGAAAAAAGCCATTTGGACTACTTTCTATCATAAAATATCCTCAGACGAAAAACCTGAGCACTCTTTCTGCCCTCCAGGCAACGATAGTTGGTGTGATTGGCAGAGAGCCTTAGTTGAAGGCTCATTAGATAGTTATTGTCATAAATTTCCGTTACCTGAGGTTGTTCAAAATGCTATCAGACCTATCTACGAAGCATTGAGTGACGATAATTTATTAGATAGATGCCTGGGTGGATTTACTCAAAACACTAATGAGAGCCTCAATGCGAAGATTTGGATAATTGCCCCTAAAACTTCACCTGGCAGCAATAAAATCGTCAAAATAGCAAGTAGCATTGCAACGGCTACATTCAATAATGGGGCAGAATCATACCTTCCCATTTTAAAATTACTTGAGGTTACAATTGGCAACGAAGCTTATCGTTACAGCATTGATGAGGATGCTAATCGACTCAAATTTGCTCGGATCCAGACAATGCAGGCAACAAAAGATGCCAGAACATCCCGACGATTGAGTAAACGGGTAGAAACATCGAATACGACAGAGAAGGAAGGTTTCCAATATGCAGCTGGAATGGCAGATTAAGCGTTAGTTGATAAGAAAATTAAATTTCCCTGAAATTTCCACGCGCAAAACTTTAACCGTGTTTTTCTCGTAACACATTTTTCCAACCTTGTCGCTGTGATATCTCGAACAGTTTTTAATATTTTTTGATGCTTCCTTTTTTAAAATGTTCAAAAAACAATTCTCTATAGTCTGTCGAGCCATTTTTTTGATTTTCCGTTAAATAATATTTTTTTCTAACGATAGAAGGGCAATGGCGCAAAAACTCATGTTTTTGTAAAACCGCCATAATTTCTGTAAAAAAAAACAAAAAGAAATGGCTCGACAGACTATAACGACAGTATTACTTTACAAGATGCATTTGGTTTTTTTTCAGATCCATTGAGTTCCGGTGAAGATATCACAGCGACAATGAGACGCCGTTTCTTGGAGACCTAATTATTAAATTAAAAAAAAAGGCACTATTGATAAAAAAAAAATCTATGGACTGTATTTTAGAGTTTAAGAATAAATAAACTATATGCACTTTACTTTTTTTATTTATCTTTATGCGAACCCTATTAAAAAAAATCCTGAAATTTCACTATTTTTCCGCGCTGAGAAGGTATGTAACCCCTTAACACTTGGAATTGAGTATCCTGAGGAGGTCCACCTAAATGAGCTAAATAAAGCAGAAAGTTTTTAGACTCAAGCCCCATTTGCAATGCTTCGAGATCCGATACGTAGTTCGAAAAAGAGCGCATGAACTGCTCTTCAATGTGTTTGTTTACAATAATGCCAGTCTCGCAGCAAGCATCGCAGTCAATTTCGAAAATCTGGAAACACTCGCATCACGCAATCCGTGACATATGATTTTTTTTGCTTTCATTTTGAGCTTGTCATTGGTGAGTGGTGTTTCAATTAATTATTTGTGAAGACACAAATCATTGTATCATTGTAAACAGACGTCCGATGTCCTTCAAGCGCAGGGCCCTATGGAGTGCTCTACACAGTTCTTGACTGGCTAAGCCGTTTTGTGTCGAATCCCCTCTCTCAGAATATGACAAAATCCAGAGTAAACTGTGCAGCATCTTAACGGTGCAAACATTTTGAACTGAAGTGTTCTAAGAAATGCATTCCATGGTAGAAAGCATGGTTAAATTCTTATAGGGGCAAAGCAACCAAACTGGCAGCACTCAGTCAGAAGATGATTCTTTCTAATGCTTGAGACTCACTTCCCCGGTAACATTACCAGGGTCGGCTTACAACCAGCTCCTATCTGCTAGACTAGACTTTAAAACCTGGTGGACAGAATTGAAGGCAAAACTCGAGAAGAAAAGTAGTACGCGTTGGACATTTTCATCGATAATGAGGGTGCTTTTGATAAGCACCCATCACAGCTGATGCAGATCTCTAACTGATGTCATTCTTTGTATGCATTTCAGAACGTTAACATGATACATTTAAAAGCTAAAATAATAAAAGCTAATTTGTTGAAATGGAAATTTTAGTAAACATTCTTGTTGATAGTAAAGACCTTCAAAATGACCAATTCTTAATTTATGTGCACAAAAAGAGAACTTTACGTTTTAAGAGGACAAGAAACTATTTTGAAGAAGCGAACAATTCCAAAAGTGAAAAATCACTTCAAAATAATCGATAGATATCCTGAAGATGTATTTCACAGTCATTTCCGTATGACCCGCCTAGTTTTTAGTGGAAAATTCAACAGCTTAACCTGTTTTTGGATTAATATAAATAGTAAATATTTATTTCAGGATTTGCAGAGTGCATTGCATCCCTTTTGGAAATTGGCAGACACCGGACGAATTGGATACTCTTTAGAGAAATGTTTGCTCATAACGCTATGGAAACTTGTCAACAGCAGAGTTAGCCTTGCAACTCTTTCCGATCGTTTTAATGTCGGAAAAGGAACTGCATACAAAGTTTGGGTAAAAGCTGTGGGTGCAATTTGCAATTTAAAGAACGAAATTCGGTGGCCTTCTGCTTCTTTCTGAACAGGAAGTCATAATGGAAGATTTCCAAAACAGCCAAGAAAATAGTTTTCCCTTCGTTGTGGGTTGCACAGACGTAACCCATATTAGATTACCTACGCCAAAAATAGATCCAACTAGTTATTCACCCCTATGCTGCTATGCGTCCGGATCGAAAGTTCATTTCACCTATTCGATTCACTTTCATTTCGAATCGGTATTCTGCTATACTGCGGGTGAACTGACTTACCCTTTTCTATTTCAAAGTTTCGAAGATTTAAGTGTCACCCATTTGGAAATTTAAGTGTCATTTCAACTGTGTAATATGTGTGGAAAGAAAAACAAATATATTTAGTGCAGCGCTTTATTTCAATTTTGACCCGGAAACAAGATTGACGTTATTTTTTTTATGAGGACATTCGATTTGTGCGTATAAGGGAATACCGACAAGTGAGTGTATCACTACGAATGGATAGCAGGATCGAAAAACTCGTATTTGACATAAATATTCCCCCCGGCGGCGTATAGCAGAATAGGGCTGATTATAACAGAAAGGAAACTTTCACAATAAATATGCAGGTCAAACCGTTTCCATTTTGGTTTTCCACTTCGATTTTAGTTTCACTTTTTGGACGTTTTTATTGGGTTCCCAGGAAGCTGCCACGATGCCAATGTGTGGAGAAATAGTCCAGTATGCAAGGTAACATAATTGCAAGTCGCCGAGTAGAAATCCCTCAAAATGCTAACCTCCTGGGTAATTCAGCCTCTTTCGAAATTTATGATAGTTTCCTACAAAGATGTGGTATTTGCGGGAGCAGTACTGCCCAACTTAATTATAAACCATCACAGAAAATTGGAACCAAATTCAACCCGATTCAACAAGTGACACTGAAGGAGTACAAATAAGGAACAATCTTACAACACTTTTTGCTACCTGAAAAAACTGTAAAATGAATAAAAACAAACTCTTTAAGGAAACAAAAACATTTTCATGTATTAAATAAGAAATTCTTTTTATTATTTGTGTTTTTAATAACATTAGTTATGTATGTATATTCTTGGTCTTGGGCTGATGCACTAACATTTGCTGCAGAATGCCTTTTAGGTCACCTTCTCTGCGGTGAGTTTCTCTCTCTTTAGGGCCATTAGGTATTTCTTTGTGTCGCAAATCCTCCTTCTTGGACTCCCCTACCAAAAACTCTTAAGGCTTCGTTGACTACAACCTTTCGGCACTTGGGAGTACGCTGGGTGCTTTATTGCAACATTGGGAGCTCCTCATCTTCATCACCCAAAACTACCAATGATTCGCTGGTTGTATTGACAGTTTCAGCATATGTTGGTGATGAGCGTAAGTTTTCTAAGGGAGGCTCGATAGAATACTTCACGCCATAGATTTGGTCAATGTCGTCGAAAAACTCCCAATATGTTGCCTCCCTTCCGGTTGCCTTATTTCTTTTTTTGATCCCTTTGTACGTGATGATCAAGTTGAGGAACTTACGATGAATCTGTTTCTTCGAGAAACTCAGTGTAGGGTAATTGCTTTTCATGGAGTACTTCTCCCCATAGAAAGGATTTCTTATTTTTTCCACTATTGAATACGGTTTCAAATAAGCAATTTGATTTGGGGTTTACTCAAATGCTCGCTGGGAAACAATAAAAACAACTTTTTTAATTATTTTATTATTTACCCAGTTGATATGCACCAATGATTATATGACACATTGGTGCATATAATCAATCTGCATTGGTTACGCTTTGCGTACAAAGTGGTACCAGTTTCTACGTTATAAAACGTGATGCAAAGCCAAGGCTGCATCACTACTGTAGTGAGGCGTTTTCGAATTCACCCTAACTTGGACATTCAACAATGCTGGTGAATAAGACCATTATTGCGGATGCGGATGCAAAATTTCTCTGAATTCGGTATATTTTGGGTGGGTCGCAGGTCACAATGATTTCACGGCAAATGAGAACGGCTATGAGCTTGTTAAGCAAGGTTCAGAGAAGAATTTCTCGGGAGTTGAACCTGCGTTAAATTGCCTTCGTCCTCGTGTTGGGCTTTTATTGCAAATTCAATTACATGTGAGCATAACTTTAGATGGAATTAGGCGCGCTTAACAAAAAGCCTGCCCAAGAATCAAGTGATGTATTAGAGAACAAAGTGAAAAGTGAAAAAAGTCCAGAGAAGGTCATAGATGAGATTAATGAAACACCCGACGACGAGGAAGAAACCGCAAATGTTATCGGTGGAGGATACGATTTCATTACTGAACTACGTCACTTTCTGCACTTAACCAACGTTAAACTGCAAATAATCATTAGCCGAAGCCCGTGTCCACAAAGTCAAACCTGTTTTACGTGTCCTACATTTGTCAAGTTCTACATTTAGTAGTTATGCAGATCGTGGGCCATCAAAAGGCTTCCATCGAATCGGCTGTTCCAGCTTGCCGCTACTTCTTTAAGATTCACGGCTCAATTGTTGAGAGCCATAAGAGGTGTGGTTTGAAATTATTAACAGTGATTCTTTGCGCTGAAACACAATTGAGTAGGCAACTGCTCTACTCATTCGACAGTCTGTCCAGCGTGTAGGCGATTGAAAACTTTCTCTCACACTCAAAATATGTACTGAACGAAGACGAAACTGTTCGAAAGTGTTACATTCACTTTATCCTCGCCTACTACCATCTTTGACAGAGGAATTATCATTAAGGCTCTTGCATCGGGACTACTCTACGATGAACCATGTGGCTGTATGCGTTGTGTTGAGCACACTTGAAAAGTACGTCTTGGAGTGTCTTGAAATTTCCAAGACAAAGAAGGTACACGTCTTTGATGTGGACCTTGTCAAATCATTCGTGCGTCTATATGATTGGCTGGGGCCAGTATTAGCTGCTAAGCTTACCAGTAGGAAACCCTCTGCACCGGAGCTTAATTTTGAAATATTGAAACAATTTGCAGCTTGTTCATGGATTTCTAAAAATACAGCTGACGTCCCGAAAGCATTTCCAGCAACGACACAGTAAGCTCCAGGGTAAAATAAAACCATGGCTATACGGGAAAAAAGACGGAATTGTTGCTTACAATGTTAAAATACTGCGCAGATCTTGCATGTCATAAAGTTAATCAATACAATGCGAACTTCTCAACAATTTTCGATACCCACTTGTGAATTTGTCAGGAAAATTATCGACCAAGTCTCTCCGTTAGTGTTGAAAAGCACTTGGAGAAGATAACCCTGACAGATTTCTCCTATTGAATCAAGGACATCTGCTTGGCGGACGTATCAGGAGCAAAATGTTGAAACATCCAAATTTCCAACACCGACTGACTGTCAATCGTCTGCTTTTTCTCATGGTCCGACAGTATGCCAACTACATGACAGCAATCATCGAACGGGATCATCGGAGAAAGAACAATTTGCGGAGAATTCACATATTTTTGTGAACTCCCCAACCGTCGAGGATATTCTTTTTTCATTGTTCAAGACCATTCGAACCCAGAAGGAGAAAGACGTAGATGTGCTAGAGCAACTTGAGATCAACCTGCATCTTATTCTGATAATTTGCTAACAGATTAGATCGTTGGTCAGTAAAGCCTCGATAATCATGGATTATCTGAAGCTTATCCGACCTCTACACTCAATCGTCTGGAGGCCAGTGAAAAGTTATTTGTCAATGTCCTTAAGAGTTTCATTAATGCATTCGTCCGTGGTGACACAGAGGTTCAATGCGAAGTTAGAGAACACCTTCGATTCGAGGAATCTTTCTCTACAAACGCATTTTAGACCCTGGAGAACTTGAGATCGATTTATGATTAGAAGCGTTGCCAATTGTGAACTCTGAAACAGTTGATATCGTGGCGGCTGTGTTCATTGAAGTGTTGCAGCTCATAAATTCTGAAGTCACTCTAATGGAAAGCCAGAATTTGCACAAGTTGCTTTCTACCATCGAACACGACCTATTAGTGCAAGGATAAGTCGAAATACCAACAGTAACCAATCTATACGTTCTTATTATCAAAGGTGTAGAAATCGAAGAAAAGAGAGAACAGTCTACCTTCAAGTTGTGAGCCAGTTGATGCGTCACTACGTAGAAGTGAAAAGAAATTGTCAAATCTGTCGAAATACTACTGTTCAAGAAGTAAAGATCCTAAAGAAACAAACTGAAGCTCTTCGACTGTTGATTCCACTGATGTTGTTAAAACTATTAACCGAGAAATGCTTGGAAATCCTCGAACACATACTCGTATCAGCCCTCTCGTACAACGATTTTGTTACGAATGCTGGACAAAAGACTATCTTCCTCCATGTTCTTATCGCGAGCATTGCAAGGGTTTCGCATCTACAACGATCGGTGAAGTGTGATACATTTGTGGCGCAAGTCTCTCAAATCTATGTCTATAGGTTTGACGAATAAATTAAAGTTGAAATAAATTTGGAACGACTGAAAGATGCTTTACATAGTTTTCTCTGTCATCAATACATCCTAAGGTGCCTTTTTTATTTTCTCATCGCAAAAGTATCAAATCAACTATACGTCTGGCATGCCGCCTCCTCGACAGGAATCCTGCGTTAGAAACTGAATTTATCAAGGCACTTTCCACGCACCTCTTCAAATAGGAAGTCGTCTATCCTGTACTATATATTGGATTTACTAATGGAGTTCAACTATTGTAGAAGACGGTGTTTTGGGTTCCATGTATCAAGAATATAAGGATGGTTTCATGAAGACCATGGAGTAACCACAGAAAGCTGGTGAGAGAATATCGACGCTTCCATCCATCTCATCGATGCGTTGATTTTAGCAAAAGAACATCAAATTCAATTCAGTTGAGGTGTTTTTTGTCAACATCATTGTTGCAGTGTTCCAAAAGGCTAAGAAATCCTTACTAGACCAGGAGAAAAGTTGAAGCCTTTCGAAAGTGTTCGTTCCCAATTCATCAATCTATTCATTCAGATGTTAACAATTGCATTGAAGAAGGATACTCTGGATGAAAAGATGTTGGCTGCTGTACAATTAAGTTTGTACAATCAAATCGCAAAATTGGATGAATTTCTGCAAAGCAAGCCTGAAACTGGTAATGTCCATCTACTTTCCAAAATTCCGCCCGGCAGACGAAATGAGTGCTCCTTGACGTATAATATGTCAACGACCTTCTTTCTTTCACCACGCGCAACGGCGTAACGCTTTTGCTAAGCATATGAATGTGGTAGACATAATTGACATAACATGCTGTGAGGCTTACTGTGACAGTGGTGACAACAGCACGGAGTGTTCGTCCAGCTCTCATGTCAAACTTCAAGTAGGCTCAAATTTTGTGGGAACTGAAACTCTAGGCATTTTATCACTGAAGCATTTACACATCCTTCTACGAAATACTGAGAAACTCCGGTAATAGGAACATACCAATGGAGTACGATGGACTAGTTCTTTGTGTGAGGGCTCTGTTCCAGTCGGGTAGAATTAAGAAAAAAAATTCTTCCCTGCGTAAGGGTTTATATGAAATGTACCACACTTTTAAAACTTACATATTGCAAAGGCAGTAAAAGTTTGTGCTCCTTCGTCAAAAACAACATCATCCATCCCAGTGTCGAATATTTTTTGGGACGACCCTACTTACGCAACTTCTCAACGACCGGCACTGTTTTCGTAGCAACAAGTCCACTAGTGAGACTTGATGGTATGTCTCCCAGAAAAGTAAACTCAAAGGGCCAGCGCACACTGGATCAATTATACGGCGGGGTATCTTTGACTTCAACCGCACAATGGATGAATAATGCGGGGCAAAATTATGTATACATGAACTGTGTATACCTTTTGATTGTAGTGGTATTTCTGATAATTTTTCTTTCCATCTAAAATGGACAACTTATGTGTGGATTGGTTTTTCCCAGATTGAACACTGATTGAAGATTTTACCCCGTTTCTCGCTTTACACTTCATCTTCTTCTTCAATAAAACAAGTTTTACCCCAGAGTAATTGATCCAATGTGCGCTGGCCCAAAATGAAGTAAGCAAGATAGTTGCGCTTTTTATTTCAAAGGCATTTGATAGATTTTGTATCAGACTCTTTTGTCGAAAATGTGAGCATTTGGGATCGACAAATTTCTTCTTCAGTGGATTAGATTAGCTTTCGGAAGGTTCAAGTCAAGTCACTTGGTAAGATTTCAAATCTAATATCCACAAAATAAATTCTGGTGTGTCCCAAGGTTCCCTTCTGTCCCCAATACTTTTTTTTAGTTTTTATTAATGTCCACTCTCCCTCTCTCACTTTTCATATCCATTCCTGGACTACCTTCCCTGTTCTTGGGCTGTAGAACGGGAACGGCAGCGTATTTGAATTGGGAGACTACCAACAGTGTACAATGTACAAAAAAGCTACGGGCATATGTCCACCACGGCTGCGTTTTACAAAACGCATGCTAGATGTAGAATTTTCAAGCAATTTACTCGAACAATGTTTTGCTTCATAGCGTCAGTCGTTGTTGGTTTATTGACATAATGCAGTGACTTGATGTAGTCCAATAGCCTTAAGGCGCACTATCTTAGTGGTCCACTTGTCGAAATGGCTCTATTGCCAAATCGTGGTTTCAAATTTTCAAGACGATATTTTCGTTGGTAACATGGGGTATAGTACCATCATGTTTGAACCACAGTACTTCCTCACTGATTTTACGCAAATTTGAGAAGAAATAATCGTTGATCATAGCATTGTACCGGTGTGGAAGAAACAAAGGCCGATGATACTTCCGTCGTACAATCCGCGCCACACGGAACATTTTTCTATATGCAATGGTATCTGGTGTATTTCTTAAGGGTTGTCCTCGTTCCAAATACGGCAATTCTGCTGTTTACGTAGCCTTTTAACCAAAAATGAGCCTCATCGTAAAATTTCCCGGTAAAAAAAAATAGGTCAACTTCCAGTTGATTTAAAGCCCAATCACTGAACACACAACACCCTATATTTCATCGGTCTGATTTGGCTTCAATATACTGCTCAAAATTGGTGTACAATTCTCATATTTGCTTAGGTGCTAAAACCTCTCTACACCTATTCGTAACTGTGTGATTCGAAACAGTGTGAGAGAACGTCTAGGTGCTGCCAATATTAATAAAGTAAATTGACACGCTACAACGCTGTAGTAATGACTACAAGTATCACCAGTGATTGATGGTAATTGCCAGTAGCATTCCGCATCTTCAAACCTTTAACCGTAATAATCGTTTTGCAGTGAATGCTCATTATTATACCCTGAAGCCACCTCCGGACGCGCTCTTAAGCATCGTGATTCTATTCTAAGCCACACCACTCGTTTATGGAACGCTCTATCTATTTCCCAGTCATCATAACCTGCAAACATTCAAGACCAACGTGCATCGTTGTCTCTTTCGCTTTCTCATAACAATGCTCATAATCCCTTGAGCGCGCTAATTATAAACAGAAAACAAAACCTCTGTTGCTTTCCAAAGGCTACATGATGCGAAAGTAGAAAGCATAATCCCCTCAACTTGCATACAACTCAAATGCAGTCGATTCAATAAATGAAAGCACTTCAAATATTAAATTACAAGTAAATCATACAATTAAACGGCCCCTAGGGCAACAAATAAATTCGATTATGTATAATTTCATTCAAACACGATTACTCCCAACTAAGCTTCCATCAATTTGAGTCCGTCCTCAACTTAATTCGAAACAATTTTATACATGTCACCGAGCATGGTGGTCACTTTTACACGGCTAAATTTCGATTTGAAACCGCCCGGTGGCATCCATCAAGTGGCAGCCACAATTTCAAATCCAAACACTGAATTGCGGTTCATAATCCCGCTATTCATCTAAATAGCACGACTAATTAATCGCCTCCAATAAACTCTACACCAAAAGTGATTTAACTAAACGATATTCTCCACTTCACTCCACTGTGCTGATTGCTTCCAAATGGTCATTCTGTTATTTTAATAAAATGACAATTCAAATAATTGTGGTCGCCAAATTTCCGACTGCGCATTGGATACCAATAAATCTCGTAAAACCTCCAATTCTTCCAATAATTTAGTTTTCAGTATCATTCCACACAACCAACGAAAAACTATTATATAGATCCAAATCGAATCTTTGAACACATCCCGCTGGGATTGGCAGTTGGCGTTGTCAATAAAAATCAATTGCGTAAAATTATCCCGCCGTCGTGTATTTATTTTGAAGAATTACCCACAAATAGCTAATTTTGGGCGTAGTTTTTGTTTTATTTATTTCAATCGGACATTTATGTACATTATAATATTATTGTTTGGTTATTTTTTTTATAACTTTAGTGCGACTTAGGGCAGCGGTTTGACTTTATGCGTCATTCATACTCGTAATGCCAAGAGTCAGTAAAAGTTAACGTTCATGCACGGTTCGAACGGAACAAATAAAAATGACATCCACCACTGACAGTTATACTACCGTTGAATGTTGGTAGTGTTTGTTTGTTTGTTGGTTTGTTGGTTAGATTCGTATTTGATTTCAAGATTTAGTTCTTTTTCGGTTACGGTTTTGGACTATTGACTTATTATGTTGGTCGTAAATTCAGCGAATCTGTGTGCACAAGTTGACGGCAAAAGCTTATTGGTTGTGGCTCTAAGTCGGCGAGGAAATATTTATTCAACAGATACGAATATTCTTGGAGGTTTTAGCCCTTTTCTATGGTACAAAGCAAGACCAGATGCTAGTTTAAGTAGCATACTCAATGAATCCTCGTATTTATGTGTTATTACGCCGGCGATGGGGTAAATGTTCGTGCTATGTTAGGGTTTTTTTTTCTTCTGAGATACAGATATTGTATGATACGAGTGCGAATACGGAAATCGAATCAGAGGAGATTTCAATAGCAATAACTTATGGTAGAAGCCACAGCAACGGTTGTGCAATGGAGTCTTTTGTGGTTATGGATGTGGTTTCCGTATCCTTGTTTGAATAAGCCATAGTTATGGGATTGTGGAAAAGGACTTTTCATCGAACGGATTTCCATATATTTTGGTTTTACGATGGTGCTAATACAATGGAAGACAAGCCAATATAGAGAGCAAATGGTCAACCTATAATAGAGGAGGTCGTAAACTATGTGACTATTAAAAGCAACGTGAGGTTAGTCAATCCCATAAGCCGCTCATAATGTAACTCATATAACAAGTAGTTCGGAAGTCCCGAGGCTGGCACACAAGAACACAATTTTTTGGCAAAAATCGACTTTATTCATCAACATAGTTTCCTTATAGAGTGATGTAATCATTCCAGTGCCGCTCTAACATCCCTCTAACAGTCTTATAGAAAAATTTGTCCAATACTTCAAAATGCGCTTCAGTTTCGGCAATCACCTCTTCATTTGAGCCATATCGCTTTTGTTTGCGAACAGCTTATAAGATCCATGTTTCATCCATTGTCACATACCGCATGAAAAAACATCTTTATTTCGCTTAAACTGCTCCCAACAGCGCTTAGGTCCAAACACGGTACCAACTTCAAACATAACTTTTGCACACCCAAGTACTCGTGCAAAATATGAGCATGATGTACACAGTCTATGGATAACTTTACGAGGCCGGTATCTCACGGGCTTTTGGTTTACGGTTTTTCAAAATCATTTTGTGGATTTTTTTTAATGTTTTCCATCGTAACATCTGGGCACCCAGAGCATCGTTTACGTATGTATGAAAGCTTTGAAATTCAGAAAACCAGCAGCAAACGGTAGTTTTTGACGGAACAGATTCCTTAGAACACTCTTCAAGCCATTCTTGAATTTTACCGGTATTCATTCCCATCAAATAACAGTGTTTTGTCAACGTACGAAACTGGTTATCAAAATATCAAAAAGCGCTTCACAAAAACTTCAATACCTTGATGGCTGGTGGTCGAGATGTCATCAAATTTTGACGCTTATCGTTTTAAGGTTGGTACTAACTAAAAATCATATGGATAAGTCACTCGAGTTGCCATCTATGTATCAGTTTCGGATATTTTCGACAACCTGTTAAGTGACCACATCATATCTTTCAGCATAAGTCAAGTCAAGTCAAGTGCCTCGAAATATTAGGACCTATCTGATCTCAGTACTAAGAGCTACTTTGGTGATTGCTATAGGGAACAGGAGCAGATTTTTCATACGCGGCAGACATAAACAAGAAATCTTGAGCTTTCGACACGTGAGCGAGCGACATATAGCAATCTTCATTCTCCTACGGAAGACAACCACGACGACACTAAAGAATGCTGCGACGAGGTTCTCGACAATACATACGAGCAATGTCCGAAATATGACATTAAAATTGTACTAGACAATAGGAAAATCTCTGGTAGGACAGTTGACGCAATACCATTACAGAAAGCACACGGTTTCCTCATCAAAATATATCATGATCATGAAACGCTAAACCAAATTAAACATTTTGCAAACGACGTAAGTCATATATCCAGTATTCTGGGAGTTTGAACCATACGGACAGCCAACATTTGCTCGCGTTACTACCTTGTTGCAGCCATTAGCCAAATGCGGATTTCCCAACTGCTACAACAACGAAGATCTGCTGCGAGAAGATATAACGTAAAAAAGCAGCAATAGCAAGAGACTACCAGAATATTTGCCGAACCCGACCACCCCCAAGAAATCTTTGGTTTGATGAAGAATGGCGGCAAGCATATGCAGCATAACATGAAGCCTACAAAGCGGCGCTACAACGAAAGACGAAAGCCGCTCTTGGGCTCTATGAACAAAAGAAACGTTAAGAACATCGTCTTCTCCGAAAGAAGAAAAAAGAGCATGAGAAGCACGCGATCGAAGATATGGAAAGTTTGTACGCCAGGAACAACGTTCGGAAGTTTTATCAACAACAAGCAATAAGACCCGAACGGAAACCTGGAGAGATAAGGAAGGAAACCTTGTAGTTTCCGGTGCTGAGAATATGGAAAAACGTTTTCTGCAGATTCTATAATAGCGAGGAAAGATAGCATCCCCCATGGAGCAGAGCAAACCATTCAAATTAGACGATTAGAGCCAAAAGTTTGGTCCACCTAACCAAAGAGCATACACAAACACATTTCATACATCTGCCAGATAAATGTATGCCTGATGAATGGTATCCCAGCACCGTTTACCCAAACCTCCAAAAAGGAGACCCTTCAACTGCACCAAACGCAGAGATAAACACAAGTCTCCCAACATTGAGTACAAGATCTGATCGTGTGAACGTCTGAAATGCTTCGCCAACAACCTGATTGGCTCTTATCAGTGTGGTTCTAGACCAGGAAAGCCCACAATCGAGCAAATTTTCGCACTCCCGCAAAAGGCCTAATCGATATATGTATATCATCTTTTCATTGATTTCAAGGCCGCATATGACAGTTTTTATGGAGATGAGCTCTATGGAGGCGTGCCTTGTCTTGACATTCCTGCCAAACTCATCCATCTGTACAGAATGACGATGCAGAGCCCTTGCTGGTCCGTAATCCGTTCGTAATGGCCGAAGTAATCGACATAATTGGGATAGCTCAACAGGCACTCACCGGTTCTCTAGTATTGAAAGGGATGCTGCCAAAACGGATTTAGCGTTAAATGAGCGCAAAAAGTATAGGAGTATGCTGTCAACAACAAGGGATACATACATTACGTTAGCAAATTGGACAGAACGTCACAGTTGATAACTACATCTTCGAGGTAGTAAAGGATTTTTTTCTAATACCTTGGCTCTTATATCAATTCCGCCAAAAACACCTCATTACAAATAAATCGAAGAGCCACTCTTGTCAATCGCTCTTTATCTGCGCTATGAAGGCAATTGAGTAGTAAGGCCCTATCCCGAAAAATTAGGGAGACTCTATATAAGATCTTGTTCATCCCAGTCCTACTCTACGGACTCTACCGAAAGCGGATAATGATATCCTCAGTCGTTTCGAGAGAAACGATGACGGGCTTTGGAGGAAAAAATTCAACGACGAACTAATGTACGAGCTGTACGGTGACATCGATCTAGTCAGAAAACTGCGCATCAGTCGCCTGAGATGGATTGCTTGTAGGGGAAGACCTCGTCCTAGGTGGAGCGTACATGTAGAAGAGGACCTAAACAGATGTGGAGGAAGTTAGCTAAAGAACAGGCTAACTGAATAAATGGTAACACTGTCAAACTCTGATGGAAACGACTAACAGACAGAATAACGACGTACGATTGATGAATTCTCAGGACTTAATCAACTATGATATCTACAGCCAGAACGTAAGATTTCTTATATAAGTCACTTCGAGGTATTTAGAGCCGAAGATTTTAGGACTAGTCAAGAGCTTGAAGTGGACGTGGTGGCAGATAACCTCTTAATGGATCAACGACAGCTCCAATATCCCCGAAGCCGAACCTACCGAAGAAAACCGGAAAAAGTTCAAACGAGCCAGGATTGACTGCAACGTCTTATTTAAGCCTGTGAAATTTCAATATGACCAAAAACTGGGGCAACAAATACTACAATGTCCCAAAGGTAGTAAAAGCCTTTGGTTGTTTGTTCGAAAAATTAGAAATTCTGCCTCATTTTCCATCCCAACGATCATTTACAATGATATTCCAGCTATCAGCTCTTTAAACAAGGCCAATCTGCTTGCTGCACACTTTGCCGCCACTCAACACTTCCAGATTGTGCTTTGTCTCCGAATAAAATGGAGTGCGTCGAATCTTCAATGGAACGAATCCACTTTCGCATTCGTGTAGTAGCAGGAGTACTTAAGGATCTTAATATACATAAATCCGTTGGTCCAGATGGTATATCTCCCCTTCTTCTGAAGAGATGTTCTTCCACGCTGGCAAAACCACTACGTAAGCTTTTTCATCAATCCTACTCTTTAGGACTCTTCCGAGCAGATGGAAAACAGCATTTATCCAGCCCGTCCCTAAAAAAGGCGAATCTTCTTCTCTCTCCTCCTACAGACCCATTGCACTTACGTCCCTTCTTTTCAAGGTCATGAAAACGCTGATAAACCATCAGATCATGAAATATCTCGAAATGCAGAAACTTCTCAATGACCGGCAGTACGGTTTTCGTAGCAACTGGTGATTTGATGGCATGCCTCACCATCAAGTAGAACCAAAGTATTCATCAAACTGACGAAAGCAAGATACTCGTAGTTGCACTTGATATTCCTAAGTCATTCGACAGAATTTGACATCAGGCTCTTTCGTTGAAAATACGTGCGGAAATGCGATTAAAAACTACCTTTTGGAGCGATCAATTCAAGTTATCTTGGAAGGTTTCAAGTCTAATATTCACGAATCAAATGCTGGTGTGCCTCAGGGCTCCGTTCTGCCTCCCACACTCTTTTTAATTTTTATCAATAATCTGCGATTTCTAATCCAAAATATTCCTTTGCTGGCACAACAGTACTCTCTGCTTTACACATTCGTTTCCGAACTCACGTACCTGCTCTTCGACTGTAGAACGGGTACGGCAGCCTATGTTAAGCTCATTACATTCCGATATTAACATCACAACGAATTGGGGATTTATCAACAGAGTGGGACTTATTGCATCCTTTCCATTCTCGATATGTGTGTCAATGACAACTTACGTTGGAATGACCGCATATTCGATGAAACGATGCAATAAATGTTTTTCCCTTTAATCTGGCTTCAATATATAAAGCGTTTATCCGCCCAAAATTGGAGTACAATGCCCACATCTGGTCACGTACGCTTAAAACATCTCTACACCTAATGGATCCAAATATCACCTTCTGCATAAAGGAAAGTTGTCAGAGAAGTTTGAAATCCAACGTGGGGTTAGACAGGGCTGTATACCGTCACCACTACTGTTCATGTTGGTGATAAGTGATGTACTGGAAATGGAGGAATTCAGTGGACTCTGTAATCACACTTCAAGCATCTGGACCACGTGGACAACGTAGGCTCACTCTCTCGTAGGATCATAAATCTCCATTAAATGACAACAAGGGTAGAGAGAGAAGCTGAAATCGTTGGGCTAGCTATCAACACGGCAAAAACAAAAAAGATGATCCTTGAAACTTCCTCATCTAACCAAGTAGAGATTTCTCTCTCAGGCAGAGAGGCAGACGAGTTGGCCGACCTACAAGTACTTTGCGAAGAGGAATCAGCACAACTAGGAAAGAATTGGAGAGAGCTGAGATACATCTCCAGAAACCGTACACGATGGCGCGTAGGTGTAGTGGTGGCCCTATGACCCGCAATGGAAACCTCACGGATGTAATATTTTTGAGGACCTAAGTAAGTAAGAAAGTATTCGACACACTGAATCACGATAAGCTATTACGAGCACTCAGCAAAATTGGAATCCGAGGAAATTTGTTAAATTCGCTTGGAAATTACCTTAGTGATAGGTTTTTTCGGGGAAAAATTAAGAACCATTGTAGCAAAGAAAAATAAGACTCACTGTTGGAGTGCCGCAGGTATCGAAACTTGGTCCAATTTTGTTCATATGCAGCTATATACAGGCACCTTATGTGGGATATACAAATCAATAAACTGCGTTCGGACCTGAGAACAACACTATTTGGCCTAGTATTAATATCTAGGCTATCATTCGACACGGCAGGTACAATAGCAAGCGTACTTCAGTCTTGTGGAATCCAAATTAAGGTATGGAATACTTGCATGTCAATAAGCTGCAAAAACTTCAGTCAGACATCATAAAAAAGATAAACAGCAGAAAAGCCTTACTCACCCCGGAGGAAAAAAAATTCAAAGCATTGAGGGTGCAGGAAATCTACAAGATGACATTAGTGCTGAGGTACTTCGAAGACTGCCGTTTTAAGAAACAAAAACAGTGTTTCCACTATATTAAATGCAATCCCTCAGTCTTATTTAAACATCAGAAATTTTAAAACTAGAAAAAAGCTCTAAAGGAATTGTTTCTCTCTCAAAACGAAACTTTTTAATAAAAAATAAAAAGCAGTAAAAAAAAGAAAAACTATATTACTCGTATAAAAATTCAGTGGCAAGACCTACCGTAATTTGAAGTTTTAAGTCTTCATGACATACCTGATCAAAGACTTGCGAGATATCAAGGAATACGGAGGAGCAAATCTTTTTTTCTTCCAAAGCTTTCTCAATTACATCATTGATTCTACGCACCTGGTCAATAGTTGAGTGTTTACTCCTGAACCCTAATTGGTGATCAGGGATAAGATATTTTCGTCAATAATTGGCAGCGTACTCGTACGTTTCAGAATTATCCTCTCAAAGATTTCCGAAGAAATTGGGAGAATTGAAATCGATTTATGAGACTTCTTGTCATTCGGAGGGTTTCCTAGTTTTAGGATCATTATAACTTCAGTCACGGATTCGGAACGTATTCTAATATCAGTGCGGAGGTTATAATATAAGGAACCTTAGTTAATGGGCATTTTAAGGACTTCTCTGGTTATTAAGTCGTAGACGGAAGCTTTCTTTGTTTTTAATTTCTTTATTTCAGTGCTAAGTTCCGTGAATTTGTTGCTATTCCTTTCTCTTACCATTTCTTTTATCAGTGGCTGATAATTTAGACCATAGTTTGTTGGTTTCTTGCTTTGATAGGGTATGTTATTTCACGCGGCATATTGAACGATGATCAACCTCGACTGCTGGTTCCTAGAGTGTCCTTATTTAGTTTCATCCTCAAAGCCTTCCCAATTAGCATTGGTTTTGAGTAATCGATGTGAAAACGTAAAATATTGTTAAAACTATTTATTACAATAGTTTGACCGCTGTGTATATTAACAGAATAATTTATTAATTTTGACATCAAAGAAGTCACAATCTTAAACGGATGTTTCTTCGGATACTAAGTTTTCATCTCGCGAATTCCGCTGATTTCATCTAACTTCCCTCAATTCCCTGTTGCCATCTGCTTCGCCATGACCGTTAACAAGTCGCAGGGCCATACACTAAAGACGGCTGGTGTAGACTTCCGAGCATCACACAAGCGCATACTTCTGAGTGCATGGGACTAGCCCGACAACACATTCGAGAGCCATCCTTTTCTCTGACCTGAGCTTCTATACAATTTTCTTCGTGCGTAACAATCGCGGAAACGTTATTTCTCAAGAATTCTTCGTTAAATAGCTCGTTAAAAACCCTCGTTAGCAAGATTCGGTGCTGGTTTCAATATGTCATATTTCGACGATTGAATCTATTGCGAGGTCTTTCTTTGTTGTGCTGTATTAGCTCGATTGGCTGTGCTTTGATATTGCCCTTCTTTTAATGCATTTCGCCTGTTTATAGATTGTGAGGCTATACCCACTCAGTTCCGATGAAATGCCTCTATTAATGCCGAATGTGCTCTACCTACCACTTTCTTCGCCCCTTTTTGTGGCATTCATAGTCTAACTCAGGTTTGGCTACGCTATATCTCTGTACTTACTCTTGACAGACTTGCCTTTTCTGCTTTCCGACTTTAGTCTCATCGTTCTAACACCACGTTTCTTTATTTATAAAAAAAAACGATTTTTTAAAATAGCGTAAGGGGTTTTAAGCTAAGAAACCAAATATGTTCTACAGTTTCATGCATTGGTATTTTGCATGTAGTCCTCCAAGCCAATGTCGGCACAACTATGTATCTGTATACTATAATTAACATCTAAGTGCTATGGTAAATAACAAACTGCCTTTTCATACTTCATAAAATGTGTGACATGGTCATTTTGCCTAATTATTTGCTCCCACAAATAGTCCACAGTACCAGCTGGAGACCAGTTTCCACATAAGGCCATCAAGCAAGCCTGACACACGTCCATTTTCTCATCAAAAGTCTATTTGCCACGTGCCAACATAACAGCGCTGACGGAACCCATCTGCATGAAATATCATTCAACGAAACGTCACAGTTTTGGAGTGACTGATGTGACCATTACAAATGAAATTAGTAAATCTGAAAATAAGAGTGATGACGGTATCTTATTAAATACGCTACATACCGTAAAGTAATTACTTAAGCTCTTCAACTGGCCCAGATAATGGCAATTTAACTCCACTCACACTTGCACACACGCGACTTAAGAGCAAAGTTCATTACAATTAAAATGTCACGTTATCCTTCCGTGATATGGCTTAACACCTCGATACCGTTAGGATTGAAGTGGAACGCCAAATAGAAATAATGGAATCTTTAACGCAATTTCAATTTGTATTTCGAAAATGATGTGGACCAACTCATTAGACACGGTCAATGGTTATGTATCACGTGAACTGTCAAAAAGTTAGGTCTTCACTCTTCTCATAACTGTTAGTGGGGTATTAGTATGTGTGTAGAATAGCATATTGGCTACTGACCTTTGCACTCGTATGGAATGCTGCTCTTTGTGCCCAGGTGATCGAAAAGTTGTAGCTGCGGACATTGTGTTTGTAACCCTACGGTTCATGCTGCCACCGACAGCAAATCAATTCAGCGGAACATTAGACTGCACATGTGTATCAGCGAGTGGATGGGTTATGAACTTTACGGTAGTAAATGGCTACGACCGAAACCAATATGGCGTAACTTAATCGAAAATGAAATCCCAGCTCGGGTAAAATACAGCAATTTGTCGTGTTTGTGGCAGCCTTTAAGTTAGATAAATCCACGGAAATTGACATCGAGTGTCACTGTTCATTGGCTACTACTTCGTGCATAAATTAATGCATGCATCTGCAGTTATAATCACATCCCTGGTTAAATGTCGATGTTAAGTCAGTGGTTGTAATTGCGGTCAATTGAAAATGGGTCGGTTGTGCTGTTTCCTTTTTTTCTTTTTTTTATTGTGTGTTGCTGGAGGCTTTTGTAACATGGGGCCAGTGGCAGGGTTGTAGGCAGACGTTGAAGGCTTTGATTTTTTTTTAATTAAACAGGGTCCACATAGATTTTTTTTAAGGGAACTTTCACGCTATTTAATTTTAAAATCATGAATCAGTGCTTACAAGAAGTGCTTACTGCACTCAAAGATATTTGCGGAAATATTTTAGTAAAAATATTGATGATTACCAGAGCTGAGCGTTGAAACCCTTTAGTCCATGATAACCACGTTATATATTATAGCGTCTTGCAAGGCGAACTTTTAACAGTGTTATCGATTTTGATGGTCCTTCGAGCCGGACGAGCAGGGGTACGTGTCTAGCAACGAATTCAACAATTTGGAGCAGACGTATTAACGACAACAGCAACTAGAGGCGGTAGCTCCACAAGATCCAATCAAGCTTCCAACCATAAGCATACCAATATTCAGAACAAAGTATAAAGAGTGGATAACATTTTGGGAACTATTTGAATGATTAGTTCACAAGAATGGATCGTTAAGCGATGTCGAACGCATTCAATACTTGAAAATCAATCTAAAGAATTCCTGTACGGTATTAACAACTTAGGAATTGACGTAAGCTCGTGGGATCTATTAGTCATTTAGTTGTTATATCCAAAACTTAACCAAAAGTTGTACCCCTCAAGAGAAACGTCAACAGAAGACAGTCGCAACAGTCCCGTGAGCAAGAGTCCCAACCTACAAAATGTCCTTGGCCGATATTGTCAGTTGCATGAAGGAGAACCACGAACACCTCTACTTCATCACCAGCAATTCTGCCTTCGTGGAACGTGTGAAGAAACGTGACTTCGAGGTCGATTACATGATTGAACCAATACGTCCTTCATGTTATTTTTATTTTGAAAGTCATTTCTTTATAAGACCCTAAATAACGGTTTAAAAAAGGGGGTAATCTTTTGGTTTGGAACTTAGATAGACGAAGGTTTTATTATGGAAAACAATCGTTGCTACATGAATTGCCTTGGTCCAAAATTGTCGAAGCTCAAGGCTAAACCTGGAGATTGATGCGCTTTAATACCATCGAGCGCTACTTTATGAAAGGCACTATAATACGACGGATTGTTAGTTCATAGACAAAAACCTTTAAGATATCTTCGGAAAAAGCTCTATAAATTAGAGTGCCTCAGTCAAACCATGTCCATCTGGAGCACGTCTAATGCGGTCCCCAATTTTCTTTAAATTTTTGAACTCCTATTGAGCGATGGGTAGATGTACACAAAATACAGTGTTTCTTCCTTTCGAAGACAATCGGAAACGGAGACGTGAAGTATTAACATGTCCTTGTCATTTAAGCTTATGGATTATGGCCCTTCCAATAAGGGTTATGTCTCTGTATAGACCTTAAAGTTCGTTACGGTATCTTCCTCTTTAAAACCCTATGCACCCTATGTCTATGCAGTCGGGATTGACGTGTAGTAAACGCTGATGATATGATATAGAGGTGATTTAAATAATTTCCTGAATCTGCTCAACGCCCTCCAAGACCTACGACTAAATACCGTTTTCCTGCATATTTGTCATAATTTCAAAAAAAAAACAAAAGAAGAAAGTTTTATCACTGTCAAACTAATAAGTACAATCCCAACTATGGATCAATTATAAAGACATTTCCACATCTGTTGTGGAAAGTAATTGCATTTTGGACAGCGAATCCATGAAACTGATCGTTTTCGACAGCAACAACTTAAAGTTGAAAGCAATTGGTCGACCTTTTACAAATTCGAACACATCAAAGCTATTGATGTACACTGATCAACCCTCATCATAGTCCTTGTCACTTCAAGCAAGTGATCGTGTTTGTGAGATTCCTAGCCAGAACGATTGATTGACTGTGATCGTGGTAACTGACTAACAGTCTAATGTATAGCCTTGCATCGGCTGATAATAATGATCGATGTGCAATTATTCAAAATACCGGTGCGTGTGAGGTGACTCACCACAGAGTTACATACAATGAATGAATTACTAAACAAATTTCAAATAAGCAAATCCTTTAAATCCGCAATATCCGGGCCCCCTGGACTATTTCGGGAAACAGACAGCACAGCAATTTTTGTGATAGGTCGTGTGAAGGTACCCCTTCGCCGTTTTCACTGATACCACCCTCACACTATGCTTCGGCCCATGATGGCCCACTGAGTTGGGGGTAAGTTTTGCTCCTTCTGGACCACTAGGTCACCGACCTTCATGTTAGTTGTCGATTTCTGCCACTTATTGTACTTTGCTCCTGAAGAGACGTCAGATATTCGACGTTCCATCGTCGCCAAAATCCCTGCACCAAGTTTTGTAAGTGCCTGCAGTGATCTAGTCGTTTACTCGGGACATCGATATAGCTCGGCTCTGGCACTGCGGTTAATGGCTCTCCTGTAATGAAATGTGCGGGAGTTAATGGATCTAAATCGGAATCTGACATTGAACATAGAGGACGGGAGTTTAATATAGCCTCAATTTGACATAAAATGGTACAAAGGTCTTCAAACTTCGCTGGGGATGGAGAAAAATGCCATGCGATTACATCAGCAGCGAGTTCAGCCTCAAAGAGATTGTTGTAGGATTGCGACAAGGCCAGCTTTTGCATTTCGGAAAAACAGCGGCGAGCTCCGTTGGCAGAATATATATTGCTGCACTTCCCACGACGAGCAGCGATGAACCTGCGTAATGCAACCAAAAATGCGTTCGTAGTGAGATCGCTCACCAACTCCAGGTAGATAGCATTTGTTGCCATATAAACGAAGTGTGCAATGTAGGCCATCGAAGTTTGGCGTATCTTATTGTCGACAGCTTTATGGTGATTGGCCTTGCGTAGTCTCAACTCGTGTTAATGAAGGGTCGACAAGGCTTGATGTCGTTTGCAAAATCAATGTTTTGAGCAAGTTTAATGATACAAAATTTTGGCCCGCGTAGCTCCTGGACTGAGAAGGTATTGATGAGACGAGGAAGCCCAAGTTTATCGACGCGGCAATTGGTACGATACCGAAGGCATGCAGCAATTACACGAAACAAGTGCGACCACGACGACAACTTACGAAAGAGAGAATCGGCCAATTCGAAGTCTAGGATAATCTCAGGGTCATCATCTGTTTTTTGGCAGGATTTTTCTTCATTAATGGACGCGATCACCGAAATTTTTGGGATGCAACCGTTCCTCAAGATTATCGGTGTTGACCTCTTCAATGTGGAATTTCGATTGAAGCCAGGAACTACGCTATTAACACCATAATCTCCTTTACTGGTCTTCTACCTGCTATAGATAACAGCCGCATACGCTCCCGATGATGCATCCAAGAACCCATGGAGCTCATAGCCCTCTGACGATGTGAAGATATGTCTTGAAACTCGAATTGACTCAAGATGGTAAAGTTCCTCTAGATAATTCATTCAACGCTGGGCCAAGGTATAACGGATCGTCCCATCCCAAATTCAAAGCCGTCGACCAAAGCTCTTGGAATAATATTTTGTGGATTATGGATAGGGCTAGCAGTCCAAGGGGATGGAATATTCTTGACACCTTCGAGAGGGGGGTACGCCGAGTTGCGGAGATAGGCGAATCCTGTTTCCATGCACGAAAGGAGAACTCGTCACTAGAGGGGTTCCAAAACATACCAAGAACTTTGAGAAGAGAGTTTGATGCTTCGAGATCAAGCGCAGATTATTCACATTCGACCGTCGGCAGCGTAGAGAGTAAAGGCCCGAATGTGCATGATAGCATTTGGATTCATAGTAAGAGAATCCCCGATGCAACGCACAACTTGTCCTTCACGCTGGATTTTAAGTGAATCCGATTAAAAAAAAAAAAAAAAAAAAAACAATCCTAGCGATGGAATTAATTAAACTCAGGCAGCCGAACTACTTATCGAATGCATGTTCGAACGTTAGCCTTCCAAAAATAATGATCCCTTCGTTTTCGGACATCATTTTGCGATCTTTATCTTGGATCGGTCGGCAACAAGGCAACCCTGACCCCGACGCAGAAATTTCAATACCTTAGATCATTTTTGCGAGATGATGCGGCCAATATTATTAAGCACATACCGGTCAGTGTTGCGAACTATGTTGAAGCATGGGACCGCTTAGCGGCGTGATACAATCCTTCACAAGTAATTATGAAATCCTTTATCCAAACGTACTTGTGTCACGTTCAAATACCACGAAAAACTAGTGACGGTGCAGATGAGGTAGTGCGCGGTTTAAAAATCTTAACAAAAGTATTTGTAATTATGTAAAAAAAATAACTAAATACCGGCGCGTGTGCAGTGACTGACCACAGAGTTCTTACAATGAATTACTGAACAAATTTCAAATAAGTAAATTCTTTAAATCCGCAACAAGCCTACATCTGCCGATTATGGATAGTGACAGTTCGGTGTCACTAGTTGATCTCTACAGAAACATGAGCAGTTTATTTTACGTTACTGATCTCGACTGATCGTGCTTTAAGTAATTGAGTTCGGCCTTTGGAAGTTTCTAGCATGTTCTCAAATACTTTTTCTCTAAATCCTCCTTTTAAGAAGACCCGACAGATGATCATTAGAAGCGAAAGATTAGTGTCTGATCATACACTATCAAGTGGAGTAATTCCATGTTCCAATCGATCTATAGTGGGCTAAACACTAGAACAACTCGATTGAATAGAAAAGATTCTACTGATGGGTAGTAGTAGATTCGAATATGAGACTAAGGGTTGCAACACTGTAGGTGCCACAAAATTCATGAGTTTTTCCAATTTGGCGGATTCGTGCGACCTTTTGCAGGGTAACAACCCAGAAAGTCGCAGGATTACCTACCCACATCAATTGCAATTCATATTGCGACAACAAATGTTCCAGTTTTGGATTACCATCAAAACTCCATAGTCGGCAAGAAGCACTATGCTCTGAAAGATTTTGCCCTTCCGGTTAAAGATTATGTTGAAGCAACAACCTTAATCATGGATGGACTCTCCGTGTACATTGCAATCCAACCAAATGGAGAACGGACAACAATTTTCGACTATGCACGTGGAATATTCGGAAACTTAACAGTGCTCATGAATATGAACAATTAGAGGAGGCCATAAACCACTACATAGCGGATACTACTGCTATCCAAGAAGAGCAATGGACCGGGCAACACGATAATGAAGAGCTGTGAGAAATTCAAGGAAGACTTTGACAAAGAATAGCAACGTCGATTTGTGCTGGAAATTGTCAACAGAGGAAGACCTAGGCAAGAAGTCTTGTGCCTTTCTCAGCTGACCAAACGGCTGAATACAATCTGCATCATGTTTGCAATTGTATTATATGCGTATGCATTTTGAACAATGTATTATACTCGGCACGACATTAAGAGCGTTCTTGTTGATTTTAACGCCATATTACAAAAGGAGTAATCTTTAGGGGTACAGTTGAAATACTTAACCTACACAATGGACTCAAGCTACTGGACTTCGCAGCGGGGTGAAATTTCATCACTGCTAGTTCACGTTTCCGACAACTTAATATCCACAAAGGGACATGTAGTCAATATAACGTCAGTGAGAGCCATCAAATTTCGATCGTTCCGGGAACTATTCCAAAGAAATAGACTTAGACCAACATTTTGTTGTAGCAAAGAAGAAGTACTTTTAAAAAAAATTTATAATGTCGAACTCGTATGAGTGCAAGAGATTCATACAGAAATCCATTACCTCCATCAATCAAGCGCGGAAGCCCGCTACATTGGGAACAAACTCTTATTGGTCCCGCATCTGATATGGTATATCCGGTTTCAATCGATCACCACAACGATTTCCCTGGCGGCGCTGCACACCACAAGAGACAGGGGCAACATAGGAGTGCGCGATCGAGGCTATGGAGAGCTCTTACCATCAATGATAGACATAAGCATGGAAATATAATAGTTGAGTCACATCCGGTACTGAAAAGGAGTACTTTTTTAAACTGTTAAACAAAAAATATAACCAACATTCTGCTGTCAGGCTGAATGAATCACTCAACTTGGACAATGATGGCAGTGCTTTAAGCGGTCGGTCCAATTTTTGATGACTCGGTCCAATACGTGCAGCGTTATTCTAGCAATAGCGTATCGAATGTTGGCTTCGAGCTCGTCCAAAGTGGTTGGCTTGTTAGTGTAGACTAACTAATTGACGTAGTCCCAGAGAAAATATTCGAGTGGTGTCAAATCGCGTGATTGCGGAGGCTAATTGATGAACGTTCGCCGTGAGATGACCCAGTCACTAAATTTCTCGTTCACTACTTCGAGCGTTGCGTTGTTTGTATGGCGCTTTAACAAGCGCCTTCTTGTTAAAATCACAGCTCGAATATATTGATATTGTTGAGTTCTAACCACAGAAAGTCGGTTATTTCGACATCATGCCGCCATGCCATAAACCGCATCAAACAGTCAATCTTTGTGGATGCATTGTGCTTGGCCAACCACTTGTGGATTGTGTTCGTTCCAATAATGGCAATTTTGCTTGTTGACATAGCCGCTGAACCAAAAATAGGCCTCGTCCGAGAAGATGATTTTTTGGCCAAAATTCGGATCTCCGGCTAACATTTCCAGCACCCAATTAGAAAACTCACGGCGTTTTCTAATCTCGTCCGGCTTCAATTCTTGAGTCAGTATAATCTTAAATGGATATAGACCAAAATCCAACCGTAAAATAAGCCGGGTTGACTCACTGGCGATGCCCACTTCACCTGATCGGCGCCGTATCGATATTTCTGCGACTTCTTCGATGACGCTACGATGACTATGTTTTCTTCATTTCGCACCAATCTCTCTCTGGTTGATGGCTTGAGATCCAAAAGAGTGCACTCACAGTCAAACTTTTCCACGGTGCAACAAATTGCCTGCTCGCTGAAGGCACGATCACGACCGACCTCATGACGCACGCCCCGCAAATCTTGCTGAATAATTTGACAGCTGGATGTCATTGGTAACTTTGACAGCTGCTGAAACATAACAATTGGAAAAACTATCATAGCTATCTGGTCACCCAGCCAACTGAGAAATAAATTCCTCTCGAGAACCACGAAGAAACTATGCACCTTGTCGTCCCTGTTCTACTATACAGTGCTGAAGTATTGACTTTATCAGGAGCGGTTGAAAATGTTTTCGAGTGACTCTTTCTGCATAAGCAAGCTGAAGAAGATATAATATCAAACCATGTTGTATGGGCTTTAGAGCACTGTTGACCTGTTCAGATAGGCTAGAATTCATCTGCACGCCTTAGATGCACAGGGATTTAAGCTAACTTGGGCGTAACTTGGGCTATTACCACAAGACGAGGTTAAATTGAGAGAGCTGGTGATTGAGACGAAGAGACACCTCGGACTGTAGCGCCTCTGCGAATTGAGGTACTGCGTTGCTTCTTTTTTTTATATAATTTGAGCGCGCTCAAGGGATTTAAATACCTTTAAGATGTTTACACACAGCGTGGGAGAAGGAAAATTAGGGAGGTTGGAAAGAGAGGTACCGGTGAACTCTAGTTTTAAATGTTTGAGGGTTATAATGACTAGGGAATAAAGAGCTAGGCAGGGCATTCCATAATCGAGTTGTATGTCTTAGGAACGAATCACGATATTTCAGAGTACGTCTGAAAGTGGGCTTGAGGGTATACTGATGAGCATTCATAGCGAAACGGGTGTTACGGTTAAAAGTCTGAAGGGGCGGAATGCTACCAGCGATTTTTATGGAGCACTGTAATTAAGTTGTCATTGACACACATACCGAGAATGGAAAGTTTTACAGTTTTGACGATGCAAGTGCCGTTCATGGATAATGGCTGGGTGTTTAAATTTCTCTTTAACGACAGCAGACAGCATTGCGTTTTGGAACCATTAAATTCCACTCTCTTGATAGTTCCCCAATTGGTTATGCTGTTAATATCCGAATTTAATGAGCTTGACATACGCTGCCGGGAAAGAATATGAGAGATAGAGAGTACTGTCGTCTGCAGAGGAATATATCGGATTAGAAGTAACAGACAAGATATCGTTGATGAAAATTAAAGAGACTGTTGAAGACAGAACGGAGCCCTGGGGCACACCAGCATTTATTTTGTGAATCTCAGACTTGAAACCATCCAAGACAACTTGAATTGAACGTTCCGAAAGGTAGTTTCTAATCCATTGAAGAAGAGAGTCGTTGATCCCAAAGACACGCATTTTCGACAAAAGAGCCTGATGCCAAACTCTGTTAAATGCCTTAGAAATATCAAATGTAACTATCTACGCTTTCGTTCCACTTTTTTGTGAGACATGCCATCAGATCACCAGTGGACCTGTTGCTACGAAAACCGTACAGCCGTTCATTGAGAAGTTTCTGCGTTTCGAGATATTTCATGAGCTGATGGTTTATCAGCGTGTCCATGAGCTTGGAAAGAATGGACGTAAATGCAATGGGTCTGTAGGAGGAGAGAGAAGATGATTCGCCTTTTTTTAGGAACGGGCTGGACAAATGCTGTTTTTCATTTGCTAGGAAAGAGTCCTAAAGAGTCCACCTCTTCAGAAGAAGGGGAGTATACCATCTGGACCAGCGGCTTTATGTATGTTGAGATCTTTAAGTACTCTTGCTACTACACGAGTGCGAAAGTGAATTCGTCCCATTGAAGATTACTCAAGTGTAGGCTCATTGTAAATGAGCGTTGGGATGGAGAATGAGTCAGAATTTCTAATATTTTTGACAAACGACCAATGACCTTAGTAGTATTTTTTGCCTCAGTTTTTGGTCGTATTGGAATCTTACACGCAGCCATCCCTGGCTCGTTTAAACTTTTTTCGGTTTTCCCCTGTCGGGTTGGTCTTGAGGGACCGAAAAAACATTCTTCTAACCCAGACAGCCTCTTTACAGCTCGAGTCGTTTGCGAATATTGGCTATATCCTCTCTAAATTCCCGAGTCATCATAAAAAAAGACCAACACAAAAGCACAAACACCGACGTTACTAAGCACAGGTATGAAGTAAAAATTCAGAGTTGGTTTACCGAATCAAATTGTTGGAGATGTTATTACAACAATAGGAAACAGCAGCACACCAACAAAATTCATACTCACAACCCGCTATCCATCGGTTGATGGATTTTTTCCAGGGTATTCTGTTCGGCTTGTTTGTTTACCTATGGAAACCGTAAGCCCCTTGAGAGTTTTATTCTTTGAGATTGCAGCAGCCCGTTTCTTTTTTTTTATAATTTACGCGCGCTTAAGGTGTTAGATACCCTTTTACTGTTGCCTGGTCGCAGGCGGAAAGATAGAAGGAGGAGAAAGGAAAATTGTTTTGTAGTGGTTTGAAAACTCAGGTGTATTTGTTTTCGATATTAGCTCTCCAGGGGTGGGAGTCCGAATAGGAAGGAGAGTTTTTTCTTTACTCAGAGTGATTCGAAGGTTATAATTCACACTTGTTTTTGTGCTTGAAACTCTACAACAGCCAAATCTACGTGTCAGTGTTATGCCTTCACACGCAGAATTTTGTCTGACTGAGTTCCAATTACACAAATGGAAAACTTGAGAAACTTTTCATGGGTGGGATTCGAACCTTGACCCTCCGAGTGAGAAGCGATTGCTAGTACCACTACACCACGGCCATCCCTTATGAATCTTTCACTCAGGTGTTTTCTGTATGTTTACACATCTCCGGGCTTGCAAGGAACTCACATGGGTTTCCCTAGCCAATTTGCATCTTCTCACCATTGTTATGACAGTTAAGCTTTGATGATTATTCTTAAACAAATGAAATTCCTACGCTCATAATATGTACAGTCATAACTGACGTGGCATTTTTAAGGTGGTAGTCCTAACTACCTTCACCTTTAGCACCAGCTCCAGTCAGTAATCCTTAAACTCAAAATCAACATTTCTAGTTCATTAAATATGTTTATATCCACTGGGGAAGGTGGCCACAGAGATCTATTTTGAAGTACTAACACTCTTTCACAAAAGGCCTTTAATCAAAAATTAAATTATTTCCATTATACCCTACCAACTAAACAAACCGTCGACGCATTGACGCATATTTCCTAGCCAGCGCCAGCAGATTTCATAGCCCAGGATTAAAATACCTCCTAAGCATTCCTTTCAACAACAAAATCCACCACCTTATCCTAAATCAGGTTCTATCACAGAATCGACATCTCCAACCTTCCAATTAGTATTTTAGCACTTGCTACGGCCTTTCTTCGTAATTTGTCCATCCGTACGGAAAATTAAGAGAGGAAACTCTAGAGGAAATTAAAAGTGTTTACAAGCTTTACCATAAAATTTACTATAATTTCCTGTCATAATAATGATGTCAAACATAAAATGATTTATGATCTGATGGAGCATAGATTTGGAGAATGAATTTGTAGCGAGGAGTGTCCTCTGTTCCATTTCCTTTACTCTTTTTTGTGTGTGCGCGCCACAAATTCACTTTTGCCTGGGCACCTCCCAACTCTAGTTCCGGTTCCGTTTCTGACGCTGTTGTTCACTCTCAGTGGAAATCCTTTAATGGGAAATCCTTTAATGGAATTTCCACTAAGCCATGCTGCTTTTTAACTGCCGCGCCACTTTCGCAATAAATTCCCACATCGCCGGGACTTTAACTCGTATCCGTGTGAATATCTCCTCTCTATGACGCATATCCCTAGGATGAAGAACAGAGAGCGGATACGAATAGTATGCTCAGTCCAGAAAATCGTTCCTTAGAAGGAGCAAAACACAAACACAGTCTTCACATCACATATGTATGTACATATATAACATCACGTCACAACACAATTGTAGCAATACACCAAAGGACCCAATACGAGTACTCGTATACGCAAGGTCTGGACGATCCCTTAATCCCATCTCGAATGAATCTACCATAAAAGCAAATGCATCCGACGACGAACGACGCGATGTTGAGTGAGCGTTTGTTCGGTGACGAATCCTGTTTGCTGTAATTCGAGTTCATAAAAAGTCCTTTCTACAAAATATCTTTTCTGAAGGAATATTCCCGGAGTAACTTGATTTTCGTTAATTGGCTTTTGGCGCTTTTTTTCTTTTCGACAGCTTCAGCAACATCAGCTGACTCTGACCTTAAACGTTCAAAAGGTATCCGGGTGATAGTAGTAAAAAGGAACAAAATGCATATCCTTGAAAAGAAACAACAAAAAAACGTAAACAGATTTACTACGAACATATAACAAAACAGAGAACAACAGCAAAAAAAACAAACAACGTAAAGTTGGGCTTCTCTGGCGCAGAGCGCCATGAAAATAGCTGGGTGTATGTTGAAAAATCACTGTTAAGCTGCAGCAATAAAAATGAATTCATACGAACGTATGAATGGGACCATGCAGGGCGGTGGGATATTTAATTAATGCAAACAATGCGCAAAGGAAATTCCGGAAATCAACTGAGAAGGACCCAACTTTGTTGCATATACTCGTATAGCGGTAAGTACGTGAGGTTTTTTTGAATATGAAGAAGGAACAGTCTGGTTTTTGCTGCTCTCTATTTATATGAGGGTGGAACTAAAGGTTTGAAATTAAAACAACCAACAGCCAACACACCTGGTTTGCTCGTTTAATCGAGATTTATTAACACTTATCCGATAGATACTGTTTACTTTCGTTTAACTCGTAGACTGTGAGAATTGTTCGTGCCATTTCTTGTTATATGCGCTGTGAAAATTAATACCTCACCTGCATACGACTGTAAATAGGAATTTAAAACTTCAGACAGCAGGGTCATGTTCTTTTGGGTAACGACCGGTATTTGTTTGTGGTTTTGAGTTTCGGTTTTACTCGAAAATAAAACGCGGAAGATAGTAAAAGTGCATACTTTAGTAGGTTGGCGTGTTGCGCGGAGGAAAGAAAGAAAATAAAAGAACTTGGAGAAAGTATCGAGCTTTGGACCTGGAGTCAAGACAGCGGCCGTTTGTAATGTAACATATTCATCGTTGCTTCGGCTCGATTGAGCTTGCAATTGTTGATCACCTAAAATTCGAATTAGGTCAGTAGCTCAAAGGCTCAAGTTCGTGTCAAATCGTGATCGACATCTGGAAACTCCTTGTGTAAACATGTGTAAAACTAGTAAATCCTTACTAATGAACCCATACAGGCTAAAATGGGAAGTACGTCCTCTACCAGTAGCATAGTACTGGCCTACGCTGAAGAAAAGATGCGAAAAATGTGACACGAATGGACGATAATTTGCATAAAGGCCACCTGGGTCTACTCAATCCACTTTATTCCTCTCAGAGCTCGAGACGCTTTTTCGATTCCTGAGGCTGGAATTGGAAGACAACTATTTTATTATCGGCGGAGATTTCAACACCAAACATAGTGATTGAAATAATACACCAAATACTAGAGGGAACCTACTATTCAATTGGTGGGGTCAGCACAGTGTGATGTATCGACTCGGGCTTAAGGCGACGGATAGTCCGTCGTTTCCCAGACACGGGTCCTATTTGGATCTTCTGCTGTTCGACTCACGAATACAACTGACATGCGCTAACCAACAAACTACAAACTGTCTACTCACTTTCGTGTATGACAGTGACCATTGCGGTCTCAGCACCGAAATAACTGTTCCCAACGAAATTGCGGAATTGGATGAGTTTGTTCATTTAATTTTGGTGGGGGCGAACGCCCCCATTTATTCGGCTTAATGCAAGCTATAACTTACAAATTAAACTTAAACTAAAACTTAAAACTAAGGTTGGTTGGAGTGGTGGAGGAGAACGGATTTGAGGTAGGAAGTGGTGCGGTGGAAGTCAAAGACGGTGGGGTTTGAGTTGATTTTACGTAGCATACGGGAGATTGGTTCGTTCGCGCCATAGGAGGTGTAGTGGGTTGGTAGATAGAAGAGTCGAGGGGTACGTAGATTACGAGGGTTAGTGTTGAGGAAAATGGAGTTGTGAAGGGACGCGCATTCAACGTGACCTGAAAGGAGTCGATGAATGAAGAGAAAGTCTGCTGCATCTCTGCAATCTTCAAGGGTGTTTAAGTTGATAAGGTTGAGACGGTTTTGATAAGGGGCACATTCGATTAGGGAATACCTCGAAGAGCAAATCGAAGAAAACGGCGCTGGATGCTTTGAATTCTCGAGATATACGAGTAAACACGATGATATGGGGAGCATACTTGACTGGCGTACTCTAGGAGGGGGCGAACAAAGGTAATATAGAGGGACCTGGTCACGTATGGGTTGGTGAATTCTTTGGACCAGCGTTTTACAAAACCTAGTGCAGAGTTGGCTTTGAGGATTATCTCATCCATATGTAAACGGAAGTTGAGCTCGCTATCACACAAAATGCCGAGGTCGCGAAGAGATTGTACGGGGGAGATAGGTTGGTTGGAGATAACATGGTTTTGAAAAAGTTGGTATTGTCGGCGTAAAGGGAGATAGACGAGTGTTTGATGATCATATCGAGATCATTTATGGTTAATATAAAAAGAAGGGGACCGAGATGGCTGCCTTGTGGAACTCCAGAGGTGGCCAAAAATGGAGCCGAGTGGGCTGACCTAAAACGAACACTATAAAAACGGTTTTCGAGGTAAGAGGATATCCATTTTAACAGTGTGTGTTCAAAGCCGAGGTCAAACAATTTGAAGATTTATAATCGATGAGAGATTTTATCGAAGGCTGCTAAAATCGATTGAAACTACATCGACTTCTTTGCCATTCTCTAGGGTAGAGAGGGCAAAGGATATGAGTTCAACGAGATTTGTGGTAGTTGACCTTTAGGAAGCTTGTTGTCAAGCTTAGCGCTTCATACAAAATACTGTCGAAGAGTTTGGGTATATGGGAGAGTTTAGCGAGGGGACGATAGTTCGTTATTTCATTCGTTGATCCTTTCTTGTGAATCGGGGTTGTGAAGGAGGTTTTCCAAACCTGAGGAAATTCTCCTTGTGAAAGGGGTAGACGGAAGAGATTAGAAAGGGCAAGGGAAAGACAGGAAGAACATTTTTTAAGAAATATGGCAGGGAGGCCATCTGGGCCGGGTGTGAATTCGTCATTGAGTTGGTGTAATTTATATTCGATATAAGACGGGTCCAAAATATGAGAGAGAAGTGGGCCATTGGAGGAGTTCAGTAGGTAACTAAAATAGGATGGATCTGGTACAAAGGAGTCGTTGCTGAAGGATTGTTTAGAAAAGGTGGCAAATAGGTTGGCAATGGTGAGTGGATCGATTGATGACCTGTTGTTGAAAGAGAGGGAAGGAGGGTAACCATCGGACTTTCTTTTGTAGTTAACAAATTGGAAATAGAACTTAGGGTCGTTTATAAGGTTGACTTGCGCATTGTTAAGGTAGCGCTGGTAAAGGGAATCGTAAAGGTCGGTGAAATGAAGATTATCACCAAGATAGTTGGAATAGTCGGTAAAGGATCTGGTACGCAGGAAAACAGCCCATAACTTATTTCTCTTATTTCGTAAGGAACGGAGCCTGCGATTATACCAGGGAGGACTAGTAGATGATGCTTTAAGGCGGGAAAACGGAACGTAAAGGGAAAAAGAATTAAATATTTCTTTATAAAAAATGGATAAGGCACTATTTATACTTAGGTTGTGAAAGTTAAAGAGAGATCTGCTGAGATAGTTACTGATTTTGTGAAAGTTTGCTTTATGAAAATCGTGGGATGAGAGAGTTTGTGTTCAAAGGTATTCCTACAATTATATATAGTAGGGTGCGTCGGACACACTTCACCAGAACACTGATGAGAGCACTCTCCTCGAACTTGCTCTACCTACCGTCTAACAGAAATCTGTCAAACGAGTAGATTGACAGGTATCTAAAACTAATGGACGAGACAATTAAACGAAAAATGGACAAAACGATACCTCGATATCAACACACGGTCAACGACGCACTGCACCGACATAAAAGTGGGCTGCTGTCAAGGCTGAAAACCTTGTACAGACAGTTTACTGACAAACATAACCCGGAGATTATGACGCTGAAGTCGTCGATCAAAAACCTCCAAGTATTAATAAAAGAAAATTACAGATCATCTGTAAGTTTGTATTGGAGAACCAAAATTCGGGCTGTAAACACCAGCAATCCGAATATGTTCCTGCAAATAAATAAAATATTTCGGAGAAATAATCAGAACGACCTTCCATGTCTTAAAATCGCCCGAACGACGAACAACAAACAAATACTTGTAGCAGCAGGCATAGATCCAAATGAGGCTGTTGATGATGACAACTTCTTTGTGAAGAGGCTATAGGAGCGACTTTCCAGGAAGTTTACAAGCCGAATGTTATCATTGGCCTAAACCACGATCTGGAGAATCGAGTTCTTGTGCACAATTTCTACCTTCGAAATGAAATTGTGAATTGGCGATTCGAGAGCTCGGGTTTCACCCAGTTCAGTGATGAGAATATGGCAAATAATGTCATCACCAACGATAGGGTACTACCCCCGTTCATTTCGAAGGAAGATCTCCAAACGATCTCTGAATCACTTAGAAGTGAGAAATCAGTGGGAACCGATGAAATACCGAACATTGTGCTTCGACATCTCCCACTAGAAGCGGTGAACATTTATACTACCCTGTTTAATAATGCAATGAATAATGCACATTATCCAGCGCATTGGAAAGCTGCGGTGGTACATCCGATCCCCAAAAGAGATAAAGATACTTCCAATCCGGCGAATCTCCGCTCGATCAGTCTTCTTCCAAATATCAGTAAGGTTTTCGAGAAGGTGATCAATAGAGTTCTGACTAAGTGAGTTGAGGACAAACATATAGTTCCGGATAATCAGTTCAGTTTCAAGGCGGGACATGATATCATTCATGCTGCGTCTAAACTGGTTTCTGATATCCAATGGAACAAAGGCAAGAACCAGTGCACTGGTGCCTGCCTGATTGACTTGGAGAAGACCTTCGATACCGTATGGTTAGAAGGACTCTTTTTCAAGCTGGACAGGTTGGGCATTAGTAAACCACTGCATAGCGTACACAGACGACTTAATCGCGTGCAGATCAGGTCCAAAGACTTCGACAAAATTAAGCGATATTGTGATGACGGGAAGTTGAAAATCAATTTTCAGAAGTCGGAAACCATTCTGTTTAGGACGCCTTCGTCTGGGGCCTCTAGAGATACCAGAAAGAATTGGCGAAAGTTCTCGATCGTGGGGCAGCACGGACAGCCACTTGCTTGTCGAAATGTAGTCAGATACCTTGGGATCTTGCTGGATCAATTTCTGTATTTTAACAAACATATAGATGTTGCTCTGGCCAGAGCCAAAGGTGCTTTTGCCCATACAAAGAGACTCTTTTATAACAGCCAACTCGATGCGAGGGTGAAGCTGATCTGCTACATGGCCCTTATCAGGCCCATGCTTGTATTTGGATGTCCCGTGTGGTTCAACGTGAGAGCAAGTTTATTGGAAAAGATTCGGGTGTTTGAGAGGGCTTGTCTTAGGACTTGTCTTCGCTTATACAGAACACCAGAGTCTGAGTACATAAAATTCTATCCTAATGAGGTCTTGTACAATAGGACGAACCTAATAAGAGTGGACAATTTCGTCATTAAGTTGACTCGAAGGCACGTTGCAAGAGCAATGGCCTCATCGAACAACCTGATCTCCGGGGCTTACTACCCCAATTGTATGTATCACGAGAGAGTTCGCTTTGACGGCTTTAATCCTCCAGAAGCGTTCCTCTATCTAGATAGTAAATCTCTCGAGGAGTCTGATGCCGCAACCATCGAACGTAAGATACCAGTGGCATCACTGGTAAAGAACCCAACCCAACAAAGAAACCCCTGGTTGAAAACAAGAAGCGCTCGATCGAGGCCTTAGGGAGGTCCTACCAGTAGAAAGTAGTTTAAAAGTTTTACCAAAAATGAAAGGAATATTACAAAGCAGTAATTCCCGAACAGAAATCTGCAAAAATGGAGAAAGACACCTCATACTAGAACCACAGTCGGTGCTGAGAAACTGGAATCTTGGACGGAAACAGACAGCATTTCCATCCACCCGACTAAGGTGAAGTAAGGACAGCAAGGTTCGACAAGGCTGGTGGATCCGATATTTGAGCAGCTCGGCAGCTTGGTCAAAAGTATATATAGACGAAAATAAACCCGATGAATGAAACCTCAGCATGGTTTGTCAGATCCTAAAGAAAGGAGATCCCCTTAACTTAGCCAACTATAGAAGAATGAGTCTCCTCAACATCGCACATAAAATCCTCTCTGCCGTAGTCGCCAGCAGTCTGATCGGCACCTATCAGTTCGGTTTTAGGCCAAGAATTTCCGCCATAGATCAAATTTTCGCACTATCGCAAATCTTGGAAAAAACCCAAGAGTTCCAAGTCGATACAGGTCAGCTCTTCATGGAGATGAACTACAATATATAGAGCCAAGTCTAGCTTGACACTCTTGCCAAGTTCATTCTACAATACTCAGTAATGACAAAAGCAAGACCAATCAGCGTCAGAAAAGGACTTAAACATCCGTTGTTGTGTGATTTTTCTAATATCGTTCGTGAAAGAGTTGTGCTGAACTCTCAAGACAACTACAGAGGCACTAAGTTTCCAAAGTCTGTTCAGTTACTAGCATATGCAGACCAGATTGAAATAATGTGAAGAACACAGGGAGTGCTTGCGACAATTAGCGCAAGATAGACTTACTCGTAACCGTCAACAAAGAGGAGCATATATTGCCTAGGACAAAATGTCACACAATCAGCCCGAAAATCACTCAATCACTCTTACTAATATCTGCTTCTTTGAGCTTAGAAGGCAATTGAATAATAAAGCCCTCCCTTGAGCAGCCAAGACCAAGACCTTAAACAAGATCATTCCAGTCCTGCTTTAAGGTGCAAAATTTGGAACACTGACGAAAGCGAATGAAAACACTGTCTGGCGCTTCGAATGAAAAGTCCTGCGAGTATGTAGTTTTCGATCCCGTTTGCATCAAAGGAGAAGTTTCAACAAACTGTACGCTCGGATACCCGGGCTTGAGCGCATATACACCAGCGTCCCACCAGTGAACGTTTTCGACTCCAAGTCAAGACGACCTCATCTTGGGTGGCACCCACAAGTGGAAGGGAACCTCAGCCAACTTCCGCAGCTGGCGAAAGACGTCACCCTGGACCAACCCAAACTGTAGAGCCATTTACGAGTAAGTAAGTATGTAAAAGGAACTCCCTAGATGGAATCAATGGTATTGCCAAAACAGCGTACGGGTCACCTGGCATTGGTGTAGCCCCTTATTTCCAAGAGGTGCGACAAAAGGCCTTGCCTTCCAGGATGGCTTACTCAACAGTGTAAATAAAAATATATGATTACGAAACAATTTAAACCAATCCTACTCGAAGAGGGAAACAATTTTGAGCAACTCACGGAGACTCTTGATTGTTACAAAGCAGTCTAACCGCTATCCAAAGAGTACGATGGAACGTAAGAAGGATGAAGAATTGGGACATATACTGCAGTGACTGCTGTCGATAAGGTGCAGATTTGTCATTAGAAGCAGACTTAGGCAAGAAGTCTTGATTTTCTCGCATGTGAATGAGCGTCTCGTAAAAATCCGTGTCAAGGCTTAGTTCCCCAAGATCAGTACAATATGTGCACATGCTCCAACGAAACAGAAAAAACGATTGCACACGCCAAAACATGTGCCCAATATTCTAAGTAAGATGTAAGAGTTTTTCAAGGCGATCTTAAAACAAAGCTGGGAGACGAGAACATCTTTGGTAGCAGAGACGGTAAAAATAGCCTGCACTATACCAACTCCGCAACTGATTCAGGATTATCGAAAGCGCTTATGGGCGCGATATCATCGGTACAAGTACATGGTTCCGGTATCTCGACATTCATAAGGGAACCTAGCCCTCTTTTGATCAATCCTAACCACACTGCATTCGCCGCAAGGTGAGCATCTAATATTCGGGATGGCCGATGGTTCTGAGGGGCCAACATTTACTTTGATTTCAGAAGGCTGCTGGAAATCGTCAGAGTCTCGGTTGCCTCAAGTGTCCCTTAACTTCGCTTAACTCTCTGCGCTGCTGCTAACAAGCCATCCGATATGCTGCCGCCAGGAGTTATTCGCCCGAATGCCACTGCCAAACCCGTGGTTTGACGATAAATGCCGGCTGGCACATGCAGAGTAACTAAAAACACGTAGAGGGGCGCTTATATGAACAAGCAGAACAGCTCGTGAGCTCTACAAGAAAAATGGAAAGATGAACCCCCTCTTCCCAGAAGGATGGATTTGAGAGATGCTATAGCAAGAAAGATGTTCACAAATGCTATCGGAAGGCAAAAAGTTCAAGGTAGGTTAACGAAGTCCCAATGGAAATCTGCAAGAACGAACAAGGGAACCTTGTGGTGCTGAGTACCACTCAACCTGTACCATGATAAACATCGACCCGAGTACGACAAAGTGAGCATAGCCATATCCAAACTTGAATCCCACAAGGCTGCAAATACCCACGGCCTAGCTTCAGAGCTGTGCAACGTGACAAGAGATGACTTTCTGAAGAACATGCAACAATTGAACTCTAAAATTTCCTTTAGTCAACCAACTGTTTGGTCCTTATCAATGTGGTTTCAAACTAGAAAATCCCATTACCGACCAGATTTATACATGGCTACAGACCCTCGAAGAGATCCCGGAATTCCAATTCGACAATCATCACCTATTTGTCGATTTTAAAGTCGCCTATGACAGCGTATATAGGGAGAAGTCATGTCCGAGAGATCTCTGCTAAACGTTTCCGGCTCTCCAGAATGACTAAGAAAAGTGTTCGCTGCTCCGTGAAGATTAGCAATGATTTTATCGAGACTTTTGATGTCAAAAAAGTTTTCCGACAAGGCGATCGCCTCACCAGGCGCACTGCAGTAAAGATGGATTTAGTTGTAAAAGTCATTGATCGGTGTTCCCAGGATCCCTACGACATAGTTCACTAACGCCACTAGCAGTACTATCTTACAAAGTTCAAGACAAAAGAGTATGATAGTTCTCTTCATCGGCGCTACCTTGGTCTCTGACATGGGAAGACATGTATGGCGTGCATCTTAGATCTAGATCTACAATACAGCTCCATAGGCTTAGTTGTAGCCTTAATGCGTTCGATCATTGGTAGTTTTCGTTGGAACGTTTCCTACAGCTTTTGCAGTTCCGTTGAAACTGATTCATCCAGGCTAAACCCGGACACCAAGGTTTCTTCATTGTGATTTTCGCTATTACAGCACAGGGGAAGATCCACCCAGGTTGGTCCAACAGGTTGGCAATGGCCGATAGTTTCGCTCTCCTTGTGATTTCTCTTACATTACTCTGACCCACTTGTTTGTCCACTTTTGTAGCTTGCATCCCGCCGCAGACAATATTTAACGGGCTTCGACGCGTTTCTGTTTTACCTCCTGAACCGAATTCATACCAGGTCATCAAAGTTCATGTCCTAACTTGCTAACTTCAATTGCTGGCCTCGCCCCCAGCTAATTGTTAAAAGACTCTGATGGCGTACCAAATGTGGGGACGTTAAGTTTATAATCGTTGTATCAATCAGCTGATAGCACCGTTAAGCGTGAGTAATTCCGATAGATTTTCTCAATATCTCCCGTAAATTTGATGCAATTCGTTCTCCATCTTTTAATCAGATCCACGGTGCCCGTTTGTAGTTTTATGCTTACCAGCAATTGTTTGTTGAAGGACGATGAATCCGATGCTTCCGCCGCTGTATCAAACTACCATTAACTTTGTAGATGAGCTACTATACTTTATCACAGCCCGATGGAGATGGAAGTAGTAATATGATGTGGTTAGGACTGTACCATCCATGCCCAGCTGGTTCATGTGACTGACTGTTGGATATTCGTGCATGCATTGGGCTTTATACAGTCTGGGATAGTCGCTGTGCAAACTTTCTCAAGATGAGCCAAACGACGATCTATACATTCGCCGATTCTTCTCATTTTTGGATGTCGTTGATCTTTCCATGTCGTAACTCCCATGGGACAGGCCTTTTGTACGCGTAACAAACTGTTCCTAGTTAGCAATGTCGTCTTCAAATTTCAGCGTTCGAAATAGCGTCTCTTCGTCTCTTACAATTTCTGCATGTGATGGTTTAATTCTTCAAACTGTAAAATACGATCCATCCTAAACAAATCTTCTGTGGTACTGGTGTGAAAGGCTCTCTGCTCCGGAAGAAGTACGGCAGAATAATTTCCCGTTCCGAAGAGAAGACCGATTTGCGCTGGTAAGCACGCAGGGAGCGCAAATTGCAACGCATCAAAATATTGTCAACCGTCTGGTAGTATTGGTTGGCCAGCGATGTCTACAATCATGGAAGCAGCTGCTTACCTTTTAAAAATAAAGAAGAACCAAACCTTTGACGAGTTACCAGGGTTGGAAATCATTAGCCCTGGCACTTTATACAGCTGCGTCGCTCTGCAGTTTAGATCTCTACATTCGAAATACGAAAACGCTATTAAGACAGTTGTCTCCAAAACGCTAACCGGGTTTCAGGTCAGAAGGATTAAAACATGTTCAGGACATGTTCAGCGAACTAATTCAACGACTCCAACTCAAACGGAAAGTTTATTGCGGTCTAAAAATCGAAAGGGCCTCAGCTGAATTGGTATGTAAGACTGGAGGTAATTAGCGCAAGGTCTCAGATTGTTTCACGGTCAGATCTCTGTTGGACCGTAACGCCACCTGTATGCGTTGTGCATAGCTTTGCTGTCATTTTTTTCATTAACACAAAACACGAATGTTAAAATGAAAGTATTTCGTGACCATGGAACTGGTAAGCTAATTACGCGTACCCCTTCATATTTCGTTCTCTTCAGATCCACCTTTTCCATATTTTTTTCATGAAAAAAATCGCCAAATGACAGTTACATGGTTGCACTAATTACGGTAATACACAAACCGATAATAACGAGTAGTGACAGAGGAAATTACTGACTTTGTGGTAACTGCCAGCTGGTGGCTGTAATGTCATTATGTGTGTAATGCCAATGTGATACAAGTTAGTCTCTATAATAGCAGATTTCCACCGCCATTTTACGTTCGCAAAATACACACAAACTCTTGCCTTATTTAACTGTAATTATATTATTCAAAAGGGTCTCATTCGTAGCAGTTATAAAGTTGTTCGGTTGTTTCAAATCAGCATTTGTTAAGGATGAGTTTAGTGAATTTAAGGGCTGAAGGAAGCTTTATTCTAGCCAGCGACTTAAGGAGCGAGGAAATGTAATTAGAGCGTATAAATTTCATTTAATGAATGTACAAAGTTCACTTTTACTTTAACACCAATTTCTTCTATACTTTTAAGATTTTTAAGATTTACACTGCATCTTCTTGTCTGGAATTCTTCCAAAAGATTATTCATTACAGAGTGGAGAGGAGGATGCAACTTTCTGGATGTACAACAACTGAAGTTGGTCGACTGCCAGATGACAGGGACTGCAGTATATTTTTTTTATTTTTTGATGCGTCGTTCTTTTGCCACAAACCAAGCGCGTAACGATACATTTTCCAACAATGAAGTTCTACAGAGTCATTTTACAGTATCACATGGAAAATTTAGTTCACTTTGAATTTATGATCATAGTATAGGAATTAGAATTGACTACAGCAGAGATATGAGTTTCAAAGCGGTTCAACAAAATCAAGAGTTACGAGTATGTCTAAATGGATAACACAGCGGCCCGTCTTGGAAGATGGATCATCTTGGGGGATACGCTATCCAAAATTGTATAAAATAACTTTTAACGGGATGACTGTATCCATTAGAGTTAAATATCAGCAATCTCAAGTGACATTGTGTTTTTAGGGAATAAAACAATCAAAAATAAGGTCGGGCCTTCATATACATTCGTTTTGTATCTCCTGTTGTCCCTATTTTTCAGGCCAGAAACGAAAGCAGATTATTATGTCTTCAACAAAGCCTTATTCAGGATCAAAAATAGTTGTAGAGCGATCATTTATGGAAATTGAAGATAGTGTCGAAGACAAAATAGTGCCCTGTGGCGTATCAACATTTATAATCTGTCGAGGAACGTCCCATAATGATATGTTTAGCACAATGGAGAAACCGAAAAGATCAGTGTGATCATTACTATATAAGTAATTGAAAAAAAGCATAAACATTTAGGTTACAAGTCAGTTTGAACTACAAGGCATCCGAAAACAAGAAGGTAAGTAAGACCATTCTCAGTACAATCTTGGAAGCCAGCTATAGGCCACAAGAATGTCTTGACCATTCTGATTAAAATCAAGGCTTCCCCTTGAGCTCTGAGCCTTTCGTCTTGCTCTCAGACAGATAGTTCTTAGAGATTTTATTTCGTCGTTTCACCAGCAGCGGGGTGAGCCGAATGGGTTAGGCTTTATTCTTGGTGTAAGTTACAAGCAGTTGGTAAGTATAAATGACCTCGTCAAATGTTTTTCTATCCAAGGCTGTGTCTCTCCACTTAGCACCAGTCATTTTTGGGTGGTTTCGGAGTTTCTCTCTTAGGAGCTTGATGGTATAGTCTTCACCATTTTGTGTTACGTACTAAAAAGCTGCTGACAAAGGTTATTGGTATGAAACCCCGTGACCGCATCTAGAAAAGTATTTTTAATGCCCTCGTTATCTAGAAGATGTCCAGTGTTGCGAATGACTCGTCCTCTTGTATCAGTCGTCCTTATACCCCATTTACTACCGGGTTTTTTTCCTCTTGCATCCGTTACAAGATCATTCAGGAACTTTTGATATTGTTTCCAGGACAGTCTTGGCGGAGCGCAGCATTTGTGGAAGTGGATGCCATTGATCTTGGCGCTGGCGAAGTCTTCCGCCGATTCGCTGGTTTTCTGAAAGGCTTTGTTTCTACATGCCCATACTTCTGATTTTGTAGTATTGTCGCTTATCCAGATATATTCGTTTAGTGCTCTATATGGTTCGCTGCTCAGGGCCATATCAATTTGCTTTTCTTTCGTTTTCTTTCGGCTTGAAGTACAATCAAAACATTTATGAACGAAACTCGACTTCGTTCATATGGCCACTGCGGGCACGTTTACAGCGGGCGATTCGTTGAACCTAATTTTCAACGACTCGACCACACATTTCGGCCGAAACGGCCGCTATTTCGCGTTCAATGTTGGCTCTGAGCTCTTCAAACGTCGTCGGCGTGTTGGCATAAACCAATGACTTAACGTAGCTCCACAGAAATTAGTCAAGCGGCGTTAAATCGCACGAACGAGGCGGCCAATCGACTGACCCATTTCTTGAGATAACACGCTCACCATACTTACTCTTCAATAAATCGATTGTAGCGTGTGCTATGTGGCTTGTGGCAGCATCCTGTTGAAACCACATGTAGTCCAAGTCAATATCTTCCAATTCGGGCCAAAAATAATCGGTGATCATGGCGCGATAACGCTGACCATTCACAGTAACGTGACGATCGTTATCGTCGACGAAAAAATATGGCCCAATAACGCCGCCGGCATGCAAATCGCACAAAACAGTTATTTTTTGTGGATGAAGTGGTGATTCATGAAGCACATGTGGATTTTCACTCGACCAATAACGCATATTTTGCTTATTGACGAACCCATGGAGCCAACTGAAGATGATTTTGCGATTTTGCGTTCTTGAGAACGCCGTGGAATTGACTGATTTAGATCGTTTGCCTGATCGGACGCCTGAACGGCAGCGACCAACCCGTTGTCTCACTGACACGGCAACATCGCACAACGAATATGTAGACTCAAATTTTTGCACTAAACTTGTTATTGCCTGTCTATTAGGGTGAGAATTACGACTGAAAATTGGAGTTAAAGCTCTTAAAGTTGCAGTCACCGACTCCGAATTTCGAATTTCGACGTTTGCTCGTTCGTGTACTTTACCATGATGAAAATGTTGAGTTCACTGAATAAATTGACAGTGACAGTTTGATGATTAGTGAAAGAGTGCGTTCACAAATTAAATTCAATGCTGTCAAGTCCCTATTGGAAAACCCTTTATTACATTAGCGTTACTCGCAGGCAAACTTATTGTCGCAATTTAAATATGTCCGTAAGGATTTCTTAGGCGAACTAAGTCACTATCGCACATGTCGTTGATGGGATATTGCTTTTTTGGTGATTCACAGGTATTGTCTATTGCTGTGACTTCGTCAATGTCCTTTATCTCCAGAGTAATGCGATGCGTTAGTGCAAAAATTTCTACATCGTTACCAAGGTTTTCACCGATAATGTTCTTAAATTGGTCGGTTTGGTCTAATGACCCTTTCAGCTGGAACAGCAGGTCGCCTTTTTGTGTCCATCTTATTCTAATTACGGATTCACTGAAAGCAACAAGTTTTGGATCTGCCTCGACTTTGCGCAGTATTTCGACATATGAGAGCTCTCCTTTCTTAGCCACAATTGGCTTTTTTTGGCTTTTCCCTTTTATGAACCACCGTCAACCAGGCCGTGTTATTATTTTCGCCTACAACTTGTTTACTGGTATGAGCTTTGTTGGCCTTATCATCTTTCTGGTTCTTGTGTCAGTTTTAAATTCGGGATTTTGACGTTCGATTTCTGAGATCTTTTCGGGTCTACTGCAATTTCCAACAATGGGAACGCCTGTGGAAACGCAGGGTTTTTACCGATAGGCAGGGTTTCTGTCGATAGCGACAGCCAAGCAATGCTGAGGCATCTCACGACTCAATGCTAGTTCGATTATGCAAGACTCCACTTAACGCAGTCGGAAGGCTGAATTTACTAACTTTTGTTTGGGTGCCCGGGCATAGCTCAGCGGAGAGTTTTTCAGGACCCGACTCTGATTAGGGCTTTCTGTTGGGTTTTATGACTTTACATGCTGCCAGTAGATCAAACAAATACATCAAGGACTGTTGGCTGCTTACTGTCGGCGCACTACTCTCTGGTTTAACACCTAAATGTGTTGGCCATAAGTGACATAATATCCCACGACGTTGGCTGTGAAAGTGATGACTACGCCGCGGTGGACTTCCTATGCGATCGCTAGGCCTACCCTCGCGCCAAGCTGCATGTACTCGGCGCTGACGTAGTAGATGCTGGATCTGTAGGCGCTTTATCACTAAAACCCATCTATGTATCTACGGCTCTTTTTCTCCGTACTCTGTACCGCTATTCCTATTTACACTGGGCTCATTCCTCCTCCCTGCAGAAGAAGTGCCCGGCGAGTAGTGCATTCTTAAACGTTCACTTCAATAATGCCGAACTTTCTTACTATTCTTTTTGCCTCCAAACAAGGAACTCTTTCACACAGGTAGTCTCAATAGGTCTTAATGGGCCTCAAACTAAAGATTTGTTACAGTTGACTGCAAATTTTCTCCATAAAGTCACCTTTTACAAGAAGTAGGACAACGAACTGCGGTAATATTCTATAATCCATTGGCGTACGAATGCTGTCAACAGAACCCAAACGAGTTTTTCGTAACCTTGCTGTCACCGGAAAACCTAATTGACTGGTCAACTGATGTCAACATTCATAGATTGCAAACAAACCCATTTGACTTGTTGACAGGTCAAAATTCTTCTATCAAGCATTTGACATATGTACTAGTCAGCAGATAATAAGACTGACAACCAATGCATAATAATGTCACATCTGTGACCACGTCGATTAAAACTACGCTTTGTTTGTGTTCCTAAAAGCGCTTTCACCACATCAGTGCTGCCAAACTATTTCACATGCTCTCTCCATGCTCTCACTCATCATGTAGATGGTAACAACTGGAACAAATTAAAACTTTCGGGGAGCTGAAAAGGGGCAAAAACAACGACCAAAAAATGTCACAAAACTGTGCACCTTCGTGATCATAAATCGAGTTTTCGGTCACTTAATCTCTGCCAAATTTAAATGGCTACAAAATGCAATTCATTTAACATATACGAGTACGACTACAACGGCATATATATGTATAATGTAGGTGCATACCTACATAGCTATCTTGTACCACTTTCGCCATGAATTCCACTGACTGCCTGACTGGTCGGGCTGCTGTCTAGTTGGCGTGCAAGGAATCTCAAGAGCCAGCCGAACGCTGCACTTTGTGAAAATGTTAAATCATGGCACCTAGCCGTAAGCATAAGTCAACGTGACATTCTAACTAATTAGACCGAGCACGGAATTCGCCGTTTCATTTCCATAACTAGAAAACGGTCATACGGTCGCACCGTCGCGTCGGTTTCATTTCGCTTTCAGTCGTTCCTGTTTGGAACATTGCGTGTGGGGCTTCGGGTAAAGAAGGAAATGACTTTAAGGTGCAAGTGAATACAATGGAACACGCCTGTGACTGCAAGATGGCACGTTTCGATTCGATATTCCCTCCTTTTTATTAGATCGATAACAGAATTTATGAATAGCAAATTACCCTTATGCTGCTGCCGGATGACGCACGAAAATCATACTCCACTAGAGTGAAGAGATTTTTGTCACCAACATCGTGCAGTTGGTATGCCTGAAGTAGAATTGGAGAGCTGGTGTAGTGCCACTTAATGATCTCCTTCCGAATGGGGCATGGCATAATTCTATGAGTATTCGTATTCCCAGAGTTGCAACTCATTTCGATGTTGGTGCTGGAAGTGGAGGAGGACGAGGAGTTGGGTTGCATTATAATTTACGATTACCAACGAGGTACTGGGTGGAAGAAAGGCTCTTCCTGTTTCCATATTTCTTTTTCCGTTCGCTCCTTCTGCACTGGGAGTTTCCGTGCTCGTACCCATACCTGTCATATGTATCCTCCCTTGAGTTGTGTGGAAATGCAAATTTCACACTAGAGACCGTCATAGTGCCGCTCCCAACTACTGCTAGCTTCACTGCATAGCCTCAAATTAATTTAATAAAAGCTTCTGGTGGTTCCGGAGGGGGATTCTCGAAAGGATGAATCGCATTGGGTTCCGTTTCTGTGTTGTCTCTACTCTGATGTTTTGTGATGCCTCTTTTTCATGTGCGGTTCGAGAGTAGTTCATTGCATATGGTATGTGAGGGCGACAAGCGTGAAAAATGGCATATGACGGGCGGGCGTTAGCCTGAAATGAGTTCTGCCTGCAATGGAACCTTTAATATGGTTGGGGTTACAAGGGTTACACAATATTAGTGTAGGTTTATGGGCACATGTGTGCGTATGTCTGGGAAATGTGAGTGTTCATGGGTCTGAAGTAGTTATGGTTTAGGTGACAAGTTTTACGAGATACTCATTCCCTAGTGAAGTGGGCGGATTTGCATACTTAACACTCATCGGAGGGAAGGGGTGGTTGAGATCCCGTTGTAATAAGCTCCTTTGGTGGGTGTACGTGTAGGTGGTGGTGTTAGGATAAGCTCTTGTAAATGGATAGCTGTATTCGGTGTAATGTAATTACTTGACATTCTCCAAACAAGAAGCTTAGCAGATTGACACTTAACAAGCTGGGGTTGTTAATAAAAAAGAAAACTTCCACGTACAACTAAGTGCTGTTGAAAATGGGGGTTCTGTTGAGGGTACGAGCAGATTAAACGAGACAGGAACCATTTTGAGATAAGCACGGTACGTGTTATTGCCTTGATGGCTCTTTTAAGAGTTCTTTAATAAAGTGAAGTGAAGGGGCACCTTTGGGTTCAAATGGTGTCTATAAGCGGGGTTTTCAGATGACGTTTAGGACCTAGGGTAGACAAAGTTATCAGCACATTAAAAGTGAAGTAGTTGAAAGGTTAAATGTATCTTCAGACATTTTTAATGTTTAATATTGGATTAAACCAGACTTTGAGTGGAAATGAAGCTATCGGTCTCAGAAATGATGACAAAACGCACTCTCTACGAAGGGCGTTCAATATATTCTCGGTATCGATATGAAGGAAAATGCGAATTCAATTTAAATTGTTTTTATTTTCCAATATAATCTCCCCTAACATCAATGCATTTATTACATCTTGAGATAAGCTTTTTTAAACCCTCAAAACAATAAATTTCCTCTTTCTCTGCAAAATACCCATTTATTGCCGACTTGAGTTCTTCATCATCCGAAAATCGTTTTCCACGAAGACATTTTTTCAAATCCGGAAACAGGAAATAATCACTAGGGGCAAGGTCTGGACTATAGGGTGGTTGTTGGATTTCTTCGAAACCATAATCTCGCGCAGCAGCCTTGGAAACTCGCGCCGTGTGAACAGGAGCGTTGTCATGAAGAAGCAACACACCCGCTGCGAGTTTACCTCGTCTTTTCTTTTTAATTTCCTCCCGCAAATTATTCAAAGTGGAAGCGTAGGATGTGGCGTTGATGGTTTCACCTTTTTTTTGTACTCAATGAGCAAGATTCCCTTTGAGTCCCAAAAAACTGTGGCCATGAGCTTCCCGGCAGACGGAGTGACTTTGAACTTCTTCGGGAGTCTGTTCCTTTTTTATGCCACTGCATGGACTGTTGTTTGCTTTCAGGGTCATAGTGGTGGACCCATGTTTCGTCCCCAGTAACAATTCGATCCATAACACCGTCCGCGTTCTCACTACAAATCTCCAAAAGCTCTCTACAGCATGCGATTCTCACTTTTTTCTGAGGCGCTGTGGGAATTCGTGGCACCCACCTTGCACTGACCTTTAAAAGGTTAAGATGGTCATGAAGAATGGTGTGAATGGTACCAATTGAAAGCTTGGTGATCTCTGCCATCATTTTCACCTTTATTTGGGCATCCTCAAGAACAAGTTTTTCGACATCTTTGATGCTTTCTCCCGTACAAGCAGTAGCCGGTGCGCCGGAGCGGGGGTCGTCTTCAATGCTCTCTCTGCCTCTCTTGAACTCACTTGACCACTTTTGCACAGTTGATAATGAAGGTGCGGAACCCTGGTAAACAGCCACCATCTCTTCATGAATAGTTTTTTGACTTTTTCCTTGCTTAGTGAGAAATTTAATTACAGCGCGATGCTCAATTTTCACCATCATCGTCTCAGTTGCCATTATGATTCTGTTTAACTAGAGATAAAACGCGAATTAATAATCACATTTATATGAAATTTTACATGAATGCACTAAAATAATAGTATTACTTGATAAATAAATCAATTTATATATACAACCACATCTTCACCCCGATACCGAGAATATGTTGAACGCCCCTCGTTTATTAGCTTAAGATGGAATTACACAATTCTGATGACAAGCCCAGAGTGGCTGACGATTTTGCAGTATACTTAGTCTAACCAGTCAAATGCTACTTAACACTTAGACCTGAGAAGCCATAGCTGGGTGAATTCCTCTGCCTAAACACTGTCTAGATAAAACATATTCGAGCATTTTCGGTTAAATATCCCAAAGATGGGATATCAACGGCAATGTCATAGCCAGATCTAGAGAAAGCTTAGGCGATATGAAGATTCTTCGGATGCTGAAACAGAGATGGTAAACAGGAAACCAGCAGAAGGAAATACCCGCAAAGTGAGCTACTGATATTATCCTCTGATAGATGTGGCCGGCGAGGTTCAAGATTACGCCCTCGGGTTAATTGCGTAACCATGTTAACCACTATACCTATTCCAAGTGACAAATAGCCTTGCATTTGGATGACCTTGTTATTGAAAAAGGAAAGAAGTCATTCGGCTATGCTGCTGAAATGTTCGGACTCGTAACAGACCACACTTACTTATTTAGATGTCGCTACGGCCCCAGGTCTCCTGGATCTCAACAACTTGCCTGATTTTTTCAAGGTGGAGCGCTGGTGTCCATCTGCTCTACATGTCCCAGCCATCTAAGCCGAAGAATTCTTACTCCTTTAGCTACTCGTACATCCATGTCACTCTCTTCGTCCACTGTGCAACGATATAGACCGGGACGTCGATCACTCGAAATACTAATCTATCAAAACGACCAAGTGTCCACTGATTTTTTCTCTGGTGAAGTGCATGCCTTTGCGTCATAGAGGATGACTAAGGCGATCAACGTTTTATAGAGTGCTATTTTGATTGTCCTAAGGTAGGTGTACGATCAGCGAGTCTGACCGCTTTGATGTAAAAATTTACGTTATTATTTTAGTAGGAAAATTCACATCAAAAATGAATTGGAATTGGGGGGTTATGGATTCTGTGGGTCTTTCCGGGTGTAATATATTTTTTGGCGATTTTTTCCACAGCGAGAGCACAGATGACGCAGCGACAGGAGACGACGAATCAAAAAAAAACCAAGCGTGAACAAGAGAAAAAGAGGCCCAAATTGAGCGTTTATTGCTTTTTATACAATTCAATTGGTATACATTTTAACGAAAGCTAACAATCATTAAATACGATAAATATGGCGGCTCGATATTCGTAGGCGCCAAGTTTAAATATTAACGAAATTTAGTACAATGAAGATTATCGATTTAATTCAAACAATTTGCAATTTACAATTCAATAAATATAGTTGTTGTGTGTTGTTGATAAAGTGCTCCAACATTCCGCCCCCTTTGAAAGGTCCTTTTCAAACAGGAAGGACAGCAAGCTTGCGAATTGGACGTCGTAAAACGCCTTTTGTCGTCCGGATGTCAGCAAGTCTCACCATGGCATCATTGCCGGGAATAGTTTTAATGAGTCTACCAAGCAGCCACTTCTGGGGAGGAAGGTTATCGTCATGTACGATGACCATTGCGCCAGCTTCCAAATTCTGCTGAGGGGAGGACCACTTTGACCGTTGCTGAAGTTCGTTGAGTTATTCATTTGACCAGCGCTTCCAGAAATGAGTTTTGACAGCGTTTATGCGACGCCATCTTTGCAGGTAGCTGATATCAGATACATCTTCTGGTGCTTCAGGAATGGCCCTTAGTGCTGCTCCGATGAGAAGATGCCCAGGAGTTAAAGCTTCAAAATCGTTGGGATCGGTTGATAGCGAAGATATTGGGCGGTAATTCATCACGGCTTCTATCTCGACCAATGCTGTTGAAAGCTCTTCAAATGTCAGCTTAGCGTTGTGAAGACTTCGATGGAGGTGTCCTTTTGCAACCTTGACAGCGGCCTCCCAGAGCCCACCGAAATGTGGAGTCCTAGGTGGGATGAAATAAAAATTAATATTGTCATTAGAACAAAAGTGATTAATAATTTTAAGTGATTTTTGTTGAAACAACATTTTGCGGAATTCTTTGAGTTTTGAGGCGGCATCCACAAAATTTGTAGCTTTATCACAAAAAATTACATGTGGTAAGCCTCAACGACCAATCATCCGCTTTAAAGCTGCAATGAATGCGTCTGCAGATAAATCTGATACGGCTTCAAGGTGGACAGCCTTTGATGCAAAGCAGACGAAAACTGCAACATACGTCTTGTAGGGAATCTTGCCACGAATCCTATAAAAAGTATGAATTGGTCCACAAAAATCTACACCACAACGAGAAAAAGGACGAGACGAGATAAGTCTTTCAGCAGGTAGATGACCCATGACCTGTTGAAGTAGCTTCGGACGGTATCTTGTACAAGATATGCAGTTTCTGACGACCTTCCTAGCAATATTTCTTGCGTTAACGATCCAGAAACGTTGTCTTATTAGTGCAACAAGAGTCTTGGGTCCTGCATGAAAATTTGATATATGTATATTCCTAACCATTGAGAGAACAAAGTTTGACTCCTTTGGAAGAAGAAATGGATGTTTCTGCTCCTCTGGAACGTTCGCATTCTTCAGTCGACCTCCTACTTTTAGTAATTGAATTCCGTTGAATGAACGGGCTTAAACACTTGATGGCTCCTTTAGGTTGTTTTCCACGTTGAATCAGGTCGATTTCATCAGCAAAATAATATGTTTGAATAATCCATACGATTTTATGAAGTGCAGAATCTAATTCAATGGGAGTAAAAAATTTCACGTTTTCCACCCAACGTTTCCTCATCCTATTGACAATCCGTAATACGTATGCGAAAATGCGTATTATTTTTCTATAAGAGCTATACTTATTTACGATATCCACTAAATACGGTGATTCGTCTGGATGTTTTTTACTAAGCAATGCGGTTTTTCTCTTTTCTAACGTAAGGAATTCCGAAGAAAGTTCTTCATTCAAGTGAAGTGGCCATTTTTCAGGGTCTTCCAACAAAACGGAAGGTCCAGAAAACCATATCGAGTCTCTTAGCCCCTGAGTGGTACAGCCTCGTGAAACAATATCAGCAGGGTTTTCTTTTGTGGGAACATGTCTCCAGACGATATTCTGCGTATGTTCCTGGATTTCCGCTACACGATTTCCTACGAACGTCGTGAGTTTTGAAGAATGCGTGGAAATCCAATGCAACACAATGCTAGAGTCTGTCCAAAAGAAGATTTTTGAGTACGATGTTTTGAAGATTGGTTCCATTTTCAACCACAATTTGGAGAAAAGGTGAGCACCACAAAGTTCTAATCGTGGGAGTTGTTTCCTTTATGCCGGTGCAACCTTAGACCGGCATTTGCAGATCGTATTTGCAGATAAAAGGAACCGCGGAACAGAAATGTTTTTGAGCGAATCTAAATCCAACATGAATTGACTCCACTCTGTTTCAATATTATGCGGAACTGCCGCATCCCAGTCTAACTTTTCAATCCAGACCTTTTGGAGCAGGATTTTAGCAACAATGATTATTGGGCTTAGCAAACCCATTGGATCGAATAGAGCAGATAATACTGACAACATAGATCTTTTCGTACAACTGGTATATGTGCGATTATTTTTGTAACTAAATGAAAAATTGTCGTTTTTGGGATCCCAAGTGATTCCCAAGGTACTCGTTAGTGTTGAGTCTGCTCTATTTATATCCTTGTGTTTCGGATTCTGTTGTTCAACATCCAACCCATTGCTATGCCACTTTGAGAGTTCAAGGCCTGCTGACTTCAAAATTGACACCACTTCCCTTTGTATCTGACGTAATTAATCGAGATTGTCAGCTCCAGAGAGCATGTCATCGACGTAAAAGTCTGAGCGAATTATTTTGTATCAATTTTTTATTTTTAAATTTATATAAGCGAGCGGATTGCCAGGAATGGCGCCGAAGTTGTACCATAGGTAACAGTATTCAGCTCGTAGGTTTGTATGGGTGACTGCTCGCTTTCCCTCCATAAAATATATTGATACTTACGATGAGAAGGATGCATTAGTATCTGTCTATACATTTTAACTATATCTGCAGTCAAGGCGTATCTATGAAAACGAAATCTTAGTAGAATGAGGAATAAATCTTCCTGAATGGTCGGACCTGTCATGAGGATTTCATTAAGGGATATCTGTGATGATGTCCGGCATGAGGCATCGAATACTACTCTTAGTTTAGTTGAAGTGCTTCCTGGTTTCAGAACTGCCTAATGAGGTAAGGAATAATGAGATTCCTTCAAGTTAGGACTTTCTACCAAAGACATATGCCCTATATCCTTATATTCCTGCAGAAATTTAACATATTCAAATTTTAGTGAAGGATATTTATAAAATCTGCGCTCCAATGATAAAAATCTCCTCAAAGCTATGTCATAAGAATTTCCTATTCACCCGGGATCATGCTTAAATGGGAGTTGAATCATTAGTCTACCACCGGGTAGTTCTTCGATAGTTTTCCGAAAATGTGTTTCACAATCTGCATGTACTTTTGTCAACTTTGACTTGCATGCATCCACTGCCTCCAGTTCCCAAAACTTTGCGACAAATGCATCTAATGGATCTTCCGATGAACTTAGACAGCACATCTGTTTTTCGGGTTGCAGCTGGCTCCTGTATTTCCCAGATACAATCCATCCTAAATGTGTATTTTGCAGCGAGGGAAGTTCCGGTCCGAGCTTAATTTGACCTGTCAGAAGTAGTTCAAAGAACGTTTCAGCTCCAAGTAACATGTCGATCGGCGATGGTACATTAAAATGCTCATCTGCTAGTTCAATATGGTTGGGTAAGTTCCAGTCCTTTACCTTAAGTTCTGAATCAGGTTGGTATCCTGTAATGGTTGGTGTAACGAGGAATTCCAAAGAAATTTCAAAATTATTGAGTCTTGAGCGAATGGTAGTTTGAGTAAGGAATTTAATCTTTGTTTCAGTTGATCCGGTTCCGACTATATCCATATTTTTCCTTTGCCTATGTAAATTTAGGGAGTTAGCGAAGCGCTCCTTTATGAAATTGACTTGTGAACCTGAATCTAATAACACGCGGCCCATTTGGAAACTTCCGAAGCCGTCCTTGACCAAAATCAAAGCAGTCGCTAGAATCACCTGTGCTGTCCTAAAGGCGGATTCTTTCTCCAACGCAGAATGGGAAGCTGCAGAACTATTAGATATTTGAATATTTTCCGAGGTCACTGTTGGCTTTTGTTGAATTCGATGCAGCAAGGTATGGTGTGGTTGCTTACATGTTCTACACCGATATGTTGATGGACATTTAGATACAGTGTGACCTTTACCTAAACAGTTTAAACAAAGGGATAGCTTCTTAACGTTTGCAAACCGATCTGATACAGAGAGTTTGCTAAAGGTGGAACAATTGCTAATTATATGGGCGGTTTCTTTACAAAATGCGCACGATCTTTGCGTCACAGTCAAAGAAGTTTGTAAACGTTGATCAAAAGACGATTTAGTTTTATTTGGCCATTTCCTATAATGGTCCGAACGCAGCTGCTGACCATCGCGTGCTTCCAGGTATTGGCATCTTTTATTTAAAACTTTAGCACACGCATCCCAACTTGGAAGTGTCTTAAAGTCGCACTGATCATCCCACTTGACTCTAGTATTTTCGTCGACTTTGGACATCGTGATGTAAATAATTACAGCATTACATATGTCTGCATGAGTTCCAATTGACTGTAAAGAATCGAACAATGCAGAGACGTTGTCACAAAAACTACGTAAAAGCGATGCTGACGACTTCAAAACCTTAGGCAATTCAAAGACTTGAGATATGTTTTCCAAAAATATAAGACAATCGTTATCGTAACGGTCTTTAAGTCGAGCAAGTGCCTTAGGGTAGTTAACCTCTGTGACCTGAAAAGCTTTTATGGTGCCGAGTGCTTGACCACTTAAGCAAGTCAGTAAATAATTAAACTTTTCGATTGTTTCAAGACTCGGGTCACTGTCTACGAGTTTAGTATACGAGTTAATGAAGTTCTTAAATTCTGAATATTTGCCCCACTGAATTTAGGCAAGCTTAATTTTTGCAAATGGTTGACCGATTGTGGAACTGAGAATGTAGTTTCTAAAGTACTGTTGCTTACTGCACCTAGACCCGCTAGTATTTTAGTTTTTGTAGAAATGTAAAGCTCTTCAAGCTCACCTCTTGCCGTATCCGTAGGGGTTAAACGTTCAATTTGAGTTTGATATACTAAAAGTTGTTTAAAGTAGGATTCCACTATACCTAAGCGACATTCTAATTCTGTTGGTGACAGTTCATTTTTGATACTATTTTTTATTCTGGTTATGCTTCCCTTGGTTGAGGAACGCATTTGCTTTAACTCCTCTATCGATGGTTCCGACATTATGAAAAAAGGGATCAAAAAATACAATTGATAATGAAGTTTGCCAAAGTGCAGAAACCTGACGAACGTGAAATGATTTTTTTTGCTCCAAGGTCTGCGAAAAATGAAAAATGATGCGAAACTAAATAGCTATGGACGAACTTTCAATTGCGACAATGAGATCGAAGATACAATCAACTAAAAGTAGAGCGAAGCCCTTATACGAGTATGACCATTTATAAATTTACAATAAACTTGAAATTGTAGTAGCACCGTGTCTGTACGAAGAATAAAACGATATTGTCAGATTAATTCCAACAAGCTGCTACCTGCTAGCTTCACACAGAAATTCCAATAAAAATCCGAATATTATTGCTTCAAAAATCCACCCATAACTGCTGTTAAACTATTAAAATCATATCAAATGATGATATGTGTCTGCGAGCTCTTGTTCTGCTGCGATATCAAATGAATCGGCCGATAAAGTTGCGATGCACTATGATGCTCAATTGCGTGGAACCTGTTGCCAAATGAATTTGCGAAACGTGTTTCTTACGAAAGAAAAACTAATGTCGATGAGTTGTTTGTCTCCTGTAGAAACCGAAATAAAGCGATCGAGCGAAAGGGCGACGATTTTCCTGGATTATATAAGATGTCTGTGTGTATGATGAGGAAGAAAACGACGATTTGAGTGGGCGAAAGCTATTTTGCGAATGAGCGAAGACTGTTTTGCGAATGAGCGAAGACTGCCAAATTGAAAAAAAAAAATGCGTGGAACGTAAGAAACTGCGACATTATCTTTGTGGATTCTAATTTTGATCTTCTGACGACAAGATGTACGCACTAATATTATTGTGGAATATGCACTCGTATGTCATGAGTAATACACTTCAATGTTGTTTCAGCACTTTTTTTTTTATAAAATTAATATAATACAATTTATAAAGGATACAATTTGCATGCAGTATATCTCCTCGTATGTCGAATGTGCGTTTTGTGTAATTTTGATTTCAATTGATTGGATGGATATTTTGCTGGTGATAAAGTAGTTTTAGATAACGCACATTCGAATAGATGAAGTGTTTCTTACGTACTCGTACCTTTGCAGGGAGGATACTTAGCTTTCCCTGTACTTTTTAGTCGATGGAACAATAAATGTCTTTTGGCTCTCCTTTCCTCTTCCTCCTTGGTGGTGATGATTGGTGTTGGTGCTTCCAATGTGACTTTCGCCTTGCTTTTTTTCGTATTAGCGTAAACCGATAACCGAACGCGACTCACTGTCTCACTGTTCTTTTTTGTAGGTACTATGTTCACTTTGAGTTTTTTTTTTATAGTTTGTAAGTGTTTTTGCACAACGATACCGAATACCGATACAACTCGAAACCGAAAAGATTGCCTCACGTTTTGGCGCCAAAATGTACGATCAGCGAGTCTGACCGCTTTGATGTAAAAATTTACGTTATTATTTTAGTAGGAAAATTCACATCAAAAATGAATTGGAATTGGGGGGTTATGGATTCTGTGGGTCTTTCCGGGTGTAATATATTTTTTGGCGATTTTTTCCACAGCGAGAGCACAGATGACGCAGCGACAGGAGACGACGAATAAAAAAAAACCAAGCGTGAACAAGAGAAAAAGAGCGTTTATTGCTTTTTATACAATTCAATTGGTATAAATTTTAACGAAAGCTAACAATCATTAAATACGATAAATATGGCGGCTCGATATTCGTAGGCGCCAAGTTTAAATATTAACGAAATTTAGTACAATGAAGATTATCGATTTAATTCAAACAATTTGCAATTTACAATTCAATAAATATAGTTGTTGTGTGTTGTTGATAAAGTGCTCCAACAGTAGGACTTGACTCTGGTTCTTGCCTCGCTTTAAACGATTGATCCTTTGGTACAATTGGATCATCTAGCCGAAAGCCTTTTTTGACATCAACGGACTCGACTCTTCGTGGTTATCTTCCTGAGACGGACAAGTTCGCAATATACGAGTACGCTGTCATCGTAGGCCTTTACATCGACAGATACTTGATGGATGTCGACTTGGAGCTCGAAATCTTTTCCAGGCTCTGATGCAATATAAACAAGGCTTTAGGCTATTATATGTATATTAACGGTAGAGAAGATATTCTTGTGGATACTGATGGTTCTACAGTTGGGGCAGACTAGATTCCATTCGTTTGGCATGCCACCATATTTGAGAAAATATTTTCATCTCCTGCCGCCTTAAGAAATTCGGCTTCAGCAGCGAAGCCGTCAGTCCCAGCTGCCTTGTTGGGCTTTAGTTTCTTCAGTCGAGGCCAGATGAACGGAATTGTTGCCCATCATCATTCAAGATTGAATGGTTTGTTCTGTCTGACAGCGGAATATTGATTGTCATTGCCGTTTAGCAGTCTACAGGAATGGATCTTCCATATCCTCTAGGTTTCTTTCTTAGTCCTTGCAGTCCTTCTGTTGAAACGCTATTGAAGTGGCATTTTCTTTTTGCTTTTTGTCAGCATTTCCGAACACCTTTTCTACTATAACATCTTTCGATTTCTACTATAACATTTCGTCGATTCCGCGTTCATCGTGCTCTTCTTTCCTTCTGAGAAGTCGTTGCTTGTCCTTCCCATTTTGCTTGAAAAGCTTACTAGCCACTCTAGTCACAGCGGTCCTCCATATGTTTTCTGTTTCCCTACACGTGCAAGCCTATGAACGCCGTCAAACTCCGGGTGGTCGAGTGAGACTGAATTGTTGGCAGCTTTGCCACTAGGTATCGAGACAAAATCTTGGCGCAGAAGGGATTTGAGCTAGTTTGAGGACAGTTGATCGACAAATGCCTTGGTGGTTTCTTACGATTGCAGACTCCGACGTCCAACTTCTTCACAGTATAAGAGGTAATACTTAGCGCTATTTGAGATATACACACTTGTGCCATGCCCACATCGGGGTAGTGATCCGACTCAATGATGTTCGTCCATCGAGACATTTGGGCAAGAAGGGTTGTAGCTTAATAAAAAAGCGGTAGTATTTTTCGATTTTTTCTTTCACTTTTGTTGAACACATTTTGAGGTTCAATTCAAATGCGCACTTCTTCTCGTTGACAGTTCACATGTCATTCTTTAGACTGAGATCTGTCATCTTCACACCACAAGTCATGGTAGCATTCCGAACCTTTTTAGAAAAACGAAAGTATGCAGGTGGAACTATTCATAATTATCACACTCCTCCCATCTTACTCAGCACCAAACCTTTATAGAATTTTGATCAATTGACCATAACGAGTTATTTTCTCATTAGAGCAACTTGTAGAGGTGATGGGAGGCTGGCATCTTTACCGGCGGCGTCTTATTTGTATTCACATGACGTCGGCCTACATTACCGGTACTAGTTTTTATCACATAGGATACAGGTCCTGTTACATCGATTAAACGAGGACTCCAATAATAAATTTCCTTTTTTCCTCCGACTCTTCTAACGGAAATTCTTTGGACTCTATGTTATCAGATTGTAAAGCATCTAAACACGTATGAAGATTCCGGCCCACCAACAACTCAGCTGACGTTTTTCCGGTTGTGGAATTCGGAATTCGGAATTGTATGTTGTATGTTATTGAGAATATAAAACTAGTAGATTTCGGACGATATAAACGTAGTACTATTATCGGAAATAACCAGTCTTGGTTTATTCTTCACCTCACTTGATGACAGAATCTTGACGTCTCTGACTTCCAGCCATTTGGATATCGAATTAGCAACTACTAGAAAAAACTAACCTTGAACAGGAACGGCAAAATCGATGTGCAGCGCACGCCATGGCTCTTCGGATGATTGAATATACTGTGGCGGCGCTTTGGGTGGACTTGGCCTTATTATCTGGCCTTGCTTGTACTGCTGAATTTTCTTTTCGATCTGTTCATCCATTTTCGGCCGCCATACATAGCTTCGTGCATATGTCTTCCTGACACTAATTCCAGAGTGATGGCTGATATCCTAGTGGTAGAATTACTCAACTGCCTCCCAATAAGCGGCCCTTATGAGTAGAGAATTCACAATTTCTTCGAGAGTATTGTATCAGCGCCTCCATGTTTTAAACTTCCCCTCTTTAGCCATGTAATACCATTCTTAGCACTCGTGATAGAATCAAGTCCTTAGGCGTCTTCCTTGTTATTTGCACCGCAGTTATCGCTGTGGTTTTTCGGCCTTCTACCATTAGTATCTCAGATGGACCCTTTAACCTGTTTTCATCTGACTAGCCAGAGGCATGCGGCTTAAACAGTCAGCACTGATATAATTGACTCCAGGTCGGTATTTCAATTCATAGATACATACATACTCGTATATGGTGACAGAAGCAAACACCAACGTAGCATGCGAGGTGACAACATTTGCGAAATTGGTTTTAGTGATAATGGTTACATCTGTTCCTTCCACGTACTGGTAAAAATGATCGATTCCAAGGATACTGCAAAGAGTAAAACATTGCGCGAAAGCACTTGCATTCTTGATGATCATTGTAGCATCTCTTTGTATTTTGGGGTTGGAGCCTGTTGTATGGCTCTTACTTTATCTGTATTAGATGAAATTCCTCGACCACTGATATAGAATGCTACAAAATCAATTTCTTGAACTGCCATCTGGTATTTCTTCTTATTCACAGTCAAATTCGACAGTTTTTCCAAAACTTTTTTTAAAATATTTAAATGATCTGTTTCACCCTTACCAGCAATTGGAATATCATCAAGATAAGCCTTAGCACCATCGAGCCCCATTAATAAACTATCCATCAATTTTTGAAAAAGTCCGGGTGCTGCTTAACACATTGGCTGCCAAGGCATTTTAGGGATTTAGGTCGCAGGAGGCCAATGTACTTTTTTTTTTCATTTTCGTGTCTCTCAGTGCCCAAAAAGTTGAGTTCTGCATCACTCCCAATAATTTATTTGTCTTAACTGTACAGTTATAACGGTTTTTGGGTGTTACACGCTTTCGTTTGACGTGGCCTCAGTCGGTGTTTTATCTTCTGCCAGGCCATGTGTCGTCCAAAAAGTGCGACGGTTTTTTCTTGTGTTTTTTTTTGTTTGCTGACTTACGAGTATTTTTACACAGTTTTTGTAAGTATGGAACAAAGAAACCTAACAAACGAAGATGTGGCACGAGTGTTGCAAGCGGCGGGCACCGAGGATAGTGATGGAGATTTTTCCAGCGACGACTACGACGTTAACCGCAATTAGCAACCTACGGGCGGGCAGAATTCGGATAGATACTCTGAGGTTAGTGATGTAAATGTTTTCGATGCGAAAGCTTACAGTGATGAAGAACAAGCAGATGCCGAAAATGAAGACACATCAGTTGCCAATAATAATTTGCTAAATTCGACCGAGTTTCCATCAAGGCAAAAAACCTTCACTTTTACGGGCAGATGTGGTTTCCTCATAGATGTTGCAAACAATATAAGTTGCCTTGATGCGTTCAACCTTTTTGTCGACGAATAACTTTTTGAGCACATCGTTCGTCAAACTAATAAATATGCGGAACAGCAATTGGAAAGAGTTATACGCGGGAAAAAAATGAAGACCTACAACCAGTCAAGAAATGAAGAAGTTCCTCGGACTTTTATTATGGATGGGTCTGGTAAGGTTTAGGAATCTGGGAGACTATTGGTCTAAAGACCTTAGGTATATTTTGGAGTTCCCGCAAAAGCAATGTCAATCGTTTTCAACTTTTGCTGCATTTTCTCCATTTTGCGGATAACAATTTGATTATCCCAGATGATAGAATTGGCAAACTTAAGTCTCCTTTGGACACGCTGTACACAAATTTTCAAACAGTTTTCATGCCTGGAGAGGATATAGTAATTGACGAAACCATAATTACTTGGAGAGGTAGACTAGTTTTCCGCCAATACATCCCAAACAAAGCCCATCCTCATAGGGTTAAATTATTCAAGCTATGCTTGACGGAAGGATTTACATGGTCCATGAAAATCTACACGGGTAAAAGCCCAACAGGTGTGCGGGAAGTTGGTCTCGCACGGAATGTTTCTGATCAAATGGCTTCATATGCTACTACACACAGACGAGGTATCAAGTGGTACAGAAAAGTTGCGATCGAACTTTTACTTGGGACAGCAATTGTAAATGCCTTTCTAGTTTATAAAAAAGCTACAAATACTCGTATTAACATACAAATAAGAAAGTTTCGAGAAGAGGTATCTGATGGGTTATTAGATCTGATGTCTCCACAACCTTTAGCTTCAAGAAATCACAACATACAAAAAAGATATACACCACTCACCACCTGCAACAGCAATAATTTATTTTTGTATTGTACGAGAATATTCACGAACTTCCAGCTTTTCACTTGACCAGGTTTGCAAAACTATTGCCGAGTGGAGCAAAATTCCACTGAAACCGGAATAAATTCACTGGATAGCCAATCCGTGCTGAAAACTCTTCACTTCTATACGAATCAACTACCTAAATGCGCAAAGACCAATTTTTATTTTAGTGCTAAATTCGGGTTACTAAACTTAAAAAACAAAAATATATATACAGGGTGTCCCAAAAATCAACGTCAAGCCAGAAACGGGTGATAGGTCAAGTGGTGTCGGTTATCACAAAATTATAAAAAAAAAAATCGAGAAATCTGACACCCTGTGACGATCTTTCAAATGCTGCGACCGCAAATTTTTACTTTTCTTCGATTTTTTTACGTAACCGTGAGTAACTCTTCTGTAAATTACGGTCCAAAATTGAAACATAACTACTATATATCGGTTTTAACTAAAATATTCCTTTTTTGTCCATCCATGTATCAGAAAATCATTAATCAACCAACTTGAACTGACTGTGCTGACAAAAAAATGTACTATGCCATTTAGGCATGTAACTTTAAAAGATGGCGTATTTAGTCCGGATTCCAAAATGGTATGACACTTGCTGGACTAACGCTTAATTGAGGACAAAAAAAAATATTTTGTTAAAGAAACCCGATTCATAGTTAATTCTTTTTAATAAGTTAAAATGAGTACCAAGTGCGAGCGAGACAGACAGTGACGCCGTGATTGAGACGGATAAACACGCCATTTCGACTAGTGTGAGTGAAACGGATAGAGATGCAACCCTTGTCAACCAGTGTGGCATAGGCACATACTCGTAGTGCAATACTGCAGTAAATTACGCTCCTTCGCTTACAGCGCTTTATTCTGTATTCGTGTTGATTTCGTGCTTAAAACTTTGGCTTTCTTTATTGGACTTCATTGCATTGCGACTTTGATTTGCTATCTGACCGTTTCTGTCGAACCTGGACTTCTTCTGGACTAGTGCTGATCCCGTGATTGTGTATTGCGAATGCCATCATGCCATCTCAATACACTGCTCAGGAATATGTTAGCATGCATCTCATTTATGGGGATGAGTGTGCTGCAGCCAGACTTTATCATGAGAGATTCCCAAATGCTCAGTGTCATCCGGATCATCCAGTGTTTGTAAATGTGCACCGGTCATTCTCAGAGCGTCGCTTCCCAAATCGAATGGTTAGTGAGGTAAGATGCGTCATGCCCTACGAGGACGAAGTCTTACAAGCAGTCGCACAAGACCCTAGTACTTCAGTACGTGCAATTGAAGAAAGCATAGAAGTACCCAAAAGTACAGCACACCGAATTCCAAGGAAAAACCAGCTCCATTCGTGCCATGTACAGCGAGTCCAAATTCTTCCACCCCGAAATTATCCAGAAAGAGTCCCATTTTGTCAAACGATGGTGCAGAGGTTCAGAGAAGATCCGAGATTTTGCGAAAAAATTCTATGGTCGGACGAATCAATTTTTAAAAGGGACGGTTACATGAACCTCCATAATTTGCACGAGTGGCACGTGGAAAATCCACATTTGATGCGGGAAGATAGATCACAGTACCGTTTTAAAATAAACATGTGGACGGGGATTTTGAATGGTGGCTCATTCGAACTGCCACAGAATTTGAATGCGGAAGTTTATTTAGATTTTTTGGAGAACCACTTACTAAATTTATTGGAAGACGTGCCACTTAATATTTATGCATGCATGTGGTGTCAACACGATGGCTGCCCGGCGCATTATGCTCGCACAGTACGAGAGTTCCTCGATCAGGAATACTCCAGCAGTGGAGGTGGGGAGCAGTAAAAGAAAAACTTTATTTTAAGCCGATAGAAAATTTAAACGAGCTGCGCCAAAAAATTGCAGAAGCCGTTGAAGACATCAACTCGTCTTATTACCAGAATAAGTTTCCCTGTCTTTTTTGAAGTCTTTGAGCCTGGCTTCATACGATTATTCGGATAGCTACCCTATTGGACGCCAGGCAGCCGAAATCATGTAAAACCAGGGACATTTACTGACAAGATATTTATTGACATGAAATGTCTGATTTTATAGTAAAAATTTAAGAGCCAATATTATTTTTCCGTAAATTTATATTCAATGAAAAATAGGATCCGTTGGCATCTATGACATTCTTCCAACGTGATACAGGGTCTGACTTTTTCAGGCAATGAAATCTTCAAAGGCTTTTATGACCTCTGCTCAGTTCCGGAGGACTTTCTGCCGGCAAAATGAATCCAGATTGCGGAAAAGATGATAATCCGTTGGGAAAATATCAGGAGAGTACGGTGGATGCGGAAGAATTTCAAATCTCAACTACCACAGTTTTTACACCGTTACTTGTGAGGTATGGGGTCTAGCATTGTCATGCAAAAGGATCGGACCGTGCCTATTGAGTAACGCAGGTTGCTTTTCAGCCAATTTGGCATGAAATTTCCTCACAATATTTTATAGCGATTATCGCTTCTCCTGGTTGAAGAAATAAAAAATGGGTTGGTCCTTTTGATGTCCACCAAATTGTCACCATAAATTCGTAAAGGAACAGCATGTTACATAACTCCTAGAAATAAAATAACGATAGTACTGTTCAATACTAAATGCACTAACTGGCAAACAACACAACCTTACCCTATGTGCTATCTTACACGAAGTGAGAATTGCCTAATACATACTGAATTTTTGTAAGAGCGCAGTTCACCCAGCAATACCCAACAACGAAACCGAAACAGTGTATTTACGCACAACCATACATAGATAGATGTGCACTCTGCATTTGCATTGCAGCCAATTCTATTCGCGCACTCTCCTTGTAGAAATCCCTCTTTTGTTTGCTAGTTTCGGTTTCGCTGGTGGCTGTTGCTGCGTGAACTTCTCGTTCATTTTTAATTTGGACCACCAGGAGAAGCACACTTGGACACGTAACACATTACACTTAAGCACAACATATTTTTTATACTTATACACATATATTGTTCAATTAACTCATTAAAAAAAAAAAAAAAAATTATATATATATTTTTTTGTTAGCTACATTTAAATTCTTAAACTACAGTCCCAAACATAAAATTTAATGGTCCTTCCAAGCCGAATTTAAATAACAATAGTTAATATCTAAAGACAATCGTATTTAAAATTTGTTTTGTTGAATAATTGCGGTCGAATATCGGATTAATATCGGTACAGTTTAATTAACTGATTTGCGCGCGCATTTGCTTTACGAACATATTTTGTTTTATTATAAATCAAACCCAAATTGACTGCGATGGCAGGTGCATTGAAAATTAAGTGTGGTAATGCAAAAGGGCGCTTAACTCGGGCGGCAGCATTTGTAGAGACAATTGACGAATCTACATCTATCGAAATGGTTGAGATTCGTTTAAATAGACTTGAGACCACATGGTCTGAATTTTCATCTCTTTATAACGAACTTCTTGAAATTTCGGAAGAAAAAGAAGTTGATGATCTCGAAACTGAATTTTCTGAATACGAATTAAAATATTTTGTGACAAATGCCCAACTCGTTAAGGCTATTCGCGACAGAGAAAAATCTTCTTCGAAACCTTTGGAAGTTTCCGATAATTCTTCAGCTATAGATCGTCTAGTTGAGCAGCAGTCAGCTTTTCTCGAAAAACTGAATTCTTCTGCATCATCGTCTAATGTTGCCAACACTTCTAAGCTTCCGATTATCGTGGTGCCGTCATTCAGCGGAAGTTACAAAGATTGGCCATCGTTTCGGGATATCTTTCTGGGTTCAGTTGACTCTAAAGTGAATCTTAGTCCGACTCATAAATTTCATTATTTGAAGTCTTATTTGCGTGATGATGCAGCTAATTATATAAAGCATCTCAAAATCAATGATGCAAATTATTCAGAAGCTTGGGATCGCTTAGAGAAGCGATACAATCGTACACAATTGATAGTTCAGTCGTTCATTGAAACCTTTTTGTCACTTCCTACTGCCAATAATTCGAATGTTCAAACTTTAAGGAAAATTTCGGACGGTGCCGATGAAGTTGTGCGGGGTCTAAGTGCTTTGGGGAAGTCAGGTCGGGATCCTTGGCTCATTTATTTATTATTAAATAAACTTGATTCGGACACAAAACAATCTTGGGCAGAGCATATCGGTTCTCGTGAAAACTGTACTATAATAGCATTTTTAAAATTCTTAGAAGAGCGGTGCGATGCTCTTGAAGCATGTCAATCACTAACCAGTCGTTCGGGTACGTCGCGTACAAGGCAATCAACCAACATCCGAGCTCATCTAGCTGGACCTTCAGATTCAACTTCGACATCTAAATGCCCAATGTGTCAAGAAAATCATGTCCTTGCCCAGTGTACCAAATTCGTCGGGTTAAACATTGACTCTCGTCGAAGCTTTGCGAAGACAAATTCGTTATGTTTCAATTGTCTTCGAGCTGGACATACATCACAAAAATGTTATTCTCCGTTTCGTTGTCGGGTGTGCAGGTCACGCCATCATTCGCTCGTGCATTCCGATGATGCAGCCAAGAAAACTCAACACTCTTCGTCGGGTTCTTCGAACCACTCTCAATCTTCGTTGTCAAATCTAGCTCAATCCAACTCGACCTCTCCCCTCGTTAGTAATCATTCGCTTGATTTTAGTTGTCGTAAGAAAACTCTTCTACCAACCATCTTGGCTAAAATTCAAGACATTCAAGGAAATCTTATGGACTGTCGAGTGCTTCTAGATTCCGGGTCACAAACTACATTCGTTGTTGAATCGTTCGCTCAAAGACTCGGGTATCATCGAACACATTCAAGAATTCCTATTCTCGGAATATCGTCTGCTGAGGTGGGATATACAAAAAGCCTCATCTCGTTAAATCTTCGTTCTCGTGTCAATTCTTCTCATTTATTTGTTGATGCCTTCATACTCGATAAATTAACTTCGAATTTACCAACTAAATCAATTGATATTTCTTCGTGGTCTTGTATTCGAAATCTTGATCTCGCTGATCCAAACTTCAACGTCGCTGCGCCAATCGATGTTCTTCTTGGTGGTGACAAGCTTTGGAGCATTCTTAAGGACGGACAAATTCGAGGCGCTCATGGATGCCCAATCGCACAAAACACTTCGTTTGGGTGGGTCGTAACCGGACAGTTTTTTGAACCAGAAGAATCGAACCATTTTACTTCGTTTCACTCGCTGCCCGATACAGATGCTTTGTTACAACGCTTCTGGGAGCTTGAGGAGGTTCATCCAGCAAACAATTCAGTTGACTTCGACCAAGCCGAAGAACATTTTCGCCGGACATTCTCTCGGGCTCCTGACAGGAAGTATGTTGTTCATCTTCCTTTTGAAACTCCAAATCCATCTTTTGAAAATACTCTTTCTCTCGCTGTTGCTCGTTTATTCGCAATGGAACGTCGGTTTTCTCAAAATTCGAAACTTCGAGATCTTTATTGTGATTTCATGCGAGAATATATCGATTTAGGCCATATGACCCGTATTCCTCGCGAAGAAATTAAGAGTCCCAAAGGCAGGTGTTTTTACCTTCCCCATCACGCAGTGCTAAAACCGGACAGTTCATCTACAAAACTACGTGTCGTGTTTGATGGTTCTGCTAAAGACTCAACTGGAAAGTCCTTAAACAATACGTTATTAATAGGCCCTCCTATTCAACGCGACTTAATAGGTGTTTGCTTACGGTTTAGACAACATCCTTTCGTGTTTGCTGCTGACGTTGTAAAAATGTTCCGTCAAATTTGGGTAGAAGATTCTGACTGCGATTACCAACGTATCGTTTGGCGCGACTCTCCCTCGAAAGAACTCGAACATTTTCGTTTACGTACTGTGACGTACGGTACAGCTTCCGCTCCTTTCTTGTCGGTTCGCGTATTAAAACAACTTGCAGATGACTACAGGTCGCAATACCCAAATGCAGCTCGTGTTTTATCGGAAGACGTCTACGTGGATGACGTGATGACTGGAATAAAATCAACCAAAGAACTCATCGAATTGCAATCGGAATTAGTAGCTATTCTTTCTATGGCCAAACTTGAGCTGCGAAAATGGAGCTCTAATTGTTGGCCCCTCCTCGCTTTGCTTCCAAAGGAAAAATGTGAATACTCCTTGTACGACAAAGAACGCACAGATTCGTATGTAAAAGTGCTTGGTATGCACTGGAATCCTTCAAACGACGAATATTCGTTTCGCATGTCGAATTCTCTTCCAGCCATTTCATTGACTAGGCGCTCGTTGTTGTCAGAAGTGTCGCGCATATTTGATCCGTTAGGACTGCTAGCACCATCGGTTGTACTGTTCAAAATGCTCTTTCAGGAACTCTGGTCATCGAATTTAAACTTAGGATGGGACGACCCACTACCTTCAGAGTTAGCTGATAGATGGAAAAGGTATAGAGGGGAGATCTCGTTTTTTGAGGAGATTCGAATACCAAGAAACTTGTTTGGATCTTCGTTCGACGACGTTGAACTTCATGGGTTCTGCGATGCATCCACTCTCGCTTATGGTGCTGTCCTATACACTCGCTGTAAAATCGCTGAAGGAAGGTACAAAGCAACAATCGTCGCGGCCAAGACTAAAGTTGCTCCGTTAAAACCCGTTTCGATTCCGCGTCTAGAGCTGTGTGGAGCCTTGCTGTTGACTCGGTTGTTCAGTCTTGTTCAATCATCGTTTTCGCATCAACTCACAAGGACGGTCGCTTGGTGCGATTCTGAGATTGTTTTACACTGGCTCTAATCACCTCCACGTCGCTGGACAACCTTTGTCGCCAATAGAACTGCAGCTATACTCGAAACTACTCCAAGAAGTTGCTGGCGTCACATTTCTTCAGAATCAAATCCAGCTGACTGTGCTTCGCGCGGCGTACTTCCATCTGAACTCGCAAATCATCATCTCTGGTGGACAGGTCCATCGTGGTTATCGCTGGAAGAACGCCAATGGCCAAAATCTAAATTCACGTCTCTTAAATCGGAAGACAACGAACTTCTACTCGAAACAAGACAAGGTCCTCGTCAAGTACTTCTTACCGCACCCAACAATTTTGATGTTATCGATAACATAATCAGCAAAACCTCGTCGTGGTCTCGCATGCAAAGGATACTCGCTTACGTTATTCGGTTCATATTCAACCATCTAAGTGAAAGACCTAATCGTCGTACCTCATATCTATCAACAAAGGAATTAAACATCGCCAAAACAACTCTGATCAAATCCGTCCAACTAAAATCATTCAGTGACGATATTCGCGCCCTTAAAACCAAAAAACAATTGCCCCTGAAATCCAAACTGCTAAAATATACTCCATTTCTTGACAATAATGGTCTCCTTAGAGTAGGAGGAAGAATTAAAAATGCTAATATATCTTTTAATATAAAACATCCTTGTATTCTTCCAAGTAATAATTTTTCTTATTGTATTATAGACGATATTCACAAAGGTAACCTACATCCTGGAGTCTCTGCAACGTTTGCCATCGTAAGACAGCAGTATTGGATCCTGGGATCTCGAAACCTCATCCGAAAGGTTGTTTTCAAGTGTACGACATGCTTTAAGTTGCGAAAAACCACTACGTCGCAACTAATGGGTGACTTACTATCACAACGAATATCACAAAGCCGTCCATTTTCGCATACTGGTTGTGACTATGCTGGGCCGTTTTGCATTAAGTTCTCTAGAACTAGAACTCTAGGTCGCAACCCCAAAACTTCAAAAGCCTACATATGCTTGTTTGTGTGTATGGCTACAAAGACTATACATCTCGAGCTAGTGAGTGACCTTACCTCCGACGCATTTCTCGCCGCTTTCCGTCGATTCGTTTCGCTACGTGGACTTTGCTCGAACGTGTATTCGGACAATGGCTCCAACTTTCAAGGTGCACGTCGATGCCTGAACGAGATGCACAAGTTAGTGACCTCAGAAGCGTACAACGAGGCTGTCGCTACGTCACTTGCGAAGGACAATGTTACCTGGCACTTTATCCCTCCATCGTCCCCACACTTTGGCGGGTTGTGGGAAGCTGGTGTCAAGTCCGTAAAGTTTCACTTGCGACGAGTAATTGGAGCATCAATTCTGACCTTCGAAGAAATGTATACAGTGTTAACTCAAATAGAAGCTGTCTTGAATTCTCGTCCTCTTTGTGTTATCTCAGATCATGATTTGAATCCATTAACCCCCGCACATTTCCTTATAGGTGAACCACTAACTGCTGTCCCAGAACCGACAACGCTGGCTACGCCTTTGAATCGCTTGACGCACTGGAACCACCTACAAAATATGGTACAAGGATTCTGGAAACGGTGGCATGTGGAATACATTACCACACTCCAAGAGCGACCGAAGTGGAAAACAGCAACTCCAAATCTGCAACCAGGGGACCTTGTTATCCTAAAGGAGCCAAATCTTCCGCCAACAAAGTGGCTTCTTGGAAGGATCGAAGCAACAACCCAAGGAATTGATGGTCGAGTACGAGTTGCAACTGTAAGGACGACCAATGGAATCTTCGTTCGTCCAATCACCAAGCTGGCACTATTACCCGTGTCCTGAAACTTGTTCCAGAGGGGCCGGGATGTTCAATACTAAATGCACTAACTGGCAAACAACACAACCTTACCCTATGTGCTATCTTACACGAAGTGAGAATTGCCTAATACATACTGAATTTTTGTAAGAGCGCAGTTCACCCAGCAATACCCAACAACGAAACCGAAACAGTGTATTTACGCACAACCATACATAGATAGATGTGTCTATTCGCGCACTCTGCATTTGCATTGCAGCCAATTCTATTCGCGCACTCTCCTTGTAGAAATCCCTCTTTTGTTTGCTAGTTTCGGTTTCGCTGGTGGCTGTTGCTGCGTGAACTTCTCGTTCATTTTTAATTTGGACCACCAGGAGAAGCACACTTGGACACGTAACACATTACACTTAAGCACAACATATTTTTTATACTTATACACATATATTGTTCAATTAACTCATTAAAAAAAAAAAAAAAAAATTATATATATATTTTTTTGTTAGCTACATTTAAATTCTTAAACTACAGTCCCAAACAAGTACAACGAAACCTACAATTCTCAAACGTCAAGCACACGTACCACTTTTTTTCTTAAAAAAAAAATTAAAATTTAACGTTCTGGCACAGATGTTCACTCGAGAACTTCCTATTTCTGACTAAGCGAAATTCGGACATTTCATGTGTTACAACCCAATACATCGGTATCTCTCTTTTATTCCCATCTAAATTTCCTGCGCCTGAGCTGAGTGCAAAAACATTTTAAGGGTAGAAGCACCACATTTGAAGTGAAAGGTTCAGCCCAATTAGCAAAACAAGAGACATAAGTATTATATACAAAAGAAAGCCCCTCTCGAGCTTTATGAACAAAGGAAACGAAAAGAACATCGGTTTCCTAAGAAAAAGTAATAGAGAAGCGTCCAAAAGACATGATATTGCAGAAATTACGCCCCAAAATTCTGTCTGAAAATGGAAAAAACATGCCAAGAATACAAAACAGAAACATGCAGCGTTTGAGAAGGAAATGTAATAGTAGAGCCATAGTCGATGGTTAAAATCTGGAAGATTCTGATCTACGGACTGTTTAACGGGGAAACTCGGAAAAAATGTTCCATTCAGAATCAACAGCAGCTCTGTCCACTCTATTATGACTAGGCCTGGTTACCAATATCGAAGCTGAAAACCACTAAGGCTGCTAGAGCAGACGAAGAGTGCGCTAAAAAAAGGGAACTGTTGTTGGTGACTTGAACTGTAGCTCCATCTTAAGTAAATATAGCGTTTTCCAATAAGGACTTGACAACTTTTTTTTTTAAATAAAACGCAAGCCATTTGAGATATTTCAAAATCTTTATTATCGGCTTGAAGTACAATCAAAACATTTATGAATGGAACTCGACTTCGTTCATATGGCCACCGCGGGCACGTTTGCAACGGTAGATTCGTTGGACCCAATTTTCAACTACTCGGCCACACATTTCGGCCGAAACGGTCGCTATTTCGCGTTCAATGTTGGCTCTGAGCTCTTCCGGCGTGTTGGCATAAACCAATGACTTAACGTAGCCCCACAGAAAATAGTCAAGCGGAGTTAAATCGCACGAACGAGGCAGCCAATCGACTGGCCCATTTCTTGAGATAACACGCTCACCATACTTACTCTTCAATAAATCTATTGTAGCGTGTGCTGTGTGGCTTGTGGTATCACCCTGTTGAAACCACATGTCGTCCAAGTCAATATCTTCCAATTCGGGCCAAAAATAGTCGGTGATCATGGCGCGATAACGCTGACCATTCACAGTAACGTGACGATCGTTATCGTCGACGAAAAAATATGGCCCAATAACGCCGCCGGCATGCAAACCGCACCAAACAGTTATTTTTTGTGGATAAAGTGGTGATTCATGAAGCACATGTGGATTTTCACCCGACTAATAACACATATTTTGCTTATTGACGAACCCATTGAGCCAAAAATGAGCTTTGTCACTGAAGATGGTTTTGCGATGAAATTCATCATCTTGGCGCATCTTCTCCGAAACGCAATCGGAGAACGTACGTCGCTTCAAATGGTCCATCGGCTTCAATTCTTGAGTTAGCTTGATCTTGTATGGGTGTAAACCAAGATCCTTACGCAAAATACGCCATAATGTGGTCTGAGCGATGGCCAATTCTTGAGAACGCCGTGGAATTGACTGATTTGGATCGTTTGCTACGAACGACAGCGATATTTTAGACACTTCGACCAACCCGTTATCTCACTGACACGGCAACATCACACAACGAATATGTAGATTCAAATTTTTGCACTAAACTTGTTATTGCCCGTCTACTAGGGCGAGAATTACGACCGAAAATTAGAGTTAACGCTCTTAAAGTTGCAGTCAGCGACTCCGAATTTCGGTAGAAAATTTTTATAATTTGCAGACGGTGCTCGTTCGTGTACTTTACCATGATGAAAATGTTGAGTTCACTGAATAAATTGACAGTGACAGTTTGATGATTAGTGAAAGAGTGCGTTCACAAATTAAATTCAATTCAAATTTTCCTTTTGGAAAACCATTTAGGAACGCATGCACATATGACTGACAAGCCGATTGCTTATCGGATACTTACTATTGACATTCCACTTTTAAAGGTTTTTTTTTCCATCATATGTCTTACCTCTTGTCTATCAGAACGATGGGCATGACTTTATTCGGGGTTTCATTACTCCATTACTTTCGGTCTCCTGATCTCCTGAACGCCTGACGTGCAGGTGTGTGTAGAGTTCTGCAACATTCTTCAGTTCCCTCCAAGTAATCGCCAAAAATCTGGATTCCTCCTCAACTGTCTTCCTCCATGTCCGCTAGGGCTGCTCATGTACGAGTAGTTCTGAGGTCTGAATACGGCTATGTTTTGTATTGGACACTCACCTGAGTTTGGGTCCAAATCGCTGTCGCCTAAATGGTTAAGCAGTCTTGCAAAATGTTGGCGCCATCCAAAGTCTACCGATTTCCGTCAAGCTCTTTACTTAATGTTGGTTGGCTCCTTGACCATTAGTAAGTTCCTTAGTAATGCTATTTGCGCCTTAATAACTAGTGCATTGATGTGGATAAGCTTTCGCGTAACTCGCTGCACTTCATTTGTCTTCCTCCGGTGCTGGTCGTCTCAGTCATCGGGCTCTAATAATGAGGCTACTACAATCCGTGCTTTAGTTCAATAGGTTCATAGATTCGCCTCAAGATCCTACTCTCAGCCATATTTTATACTTTGGACTTATTCGCCTTCTGATGACAATGATGTCTACCTCAATCGTAAAAACATTTTTAACATTGTCACAGAAGACATCGATGCTCGCTCTTGAGAGCCATATTTGCGTTTTCATTGGTTTCTCAGAGTAGATCAGTAAGCTAGTTTCGGAGGGTTAGATGCCGCGTTGCGGTTTGTGCCTTATGAGTTCTCGCTCTAGTTGTAGGAGTCATGAATTTTTATTATGATGCAGGAGGCTCGCCATGCGATCTCCTTTGCAATTTCCGAAGAAAATCCCAGATGATGCCACTTTTACGTATTGAAGTAGTACTGACTAGCAGTGCTGTCCACGAAAGCATTGTCTGGTTTGCTATTTAGCCAGCATTCGTTGGCCAATGATTTTTCTGCGGAGCAAATTGCCAGTCGTTTGCCATCCTAGCTTGTTCTTAGTGAAGATATATTTATAACTTCAATCCGAAACCAGATGGCCGTTGTGGTATGATTAGGTATCCCTCATTTCAAGAAGCTGTCCAGCGTAGCAGTTCTCTGTCTCATCTCAATTAATGGGATCTGGAATTGTCACTGTAAATTTTGTTCAGGTAAAACAGGAGCACCGATCAGCCGCTCGTGCCATTCGTATTACTATTTAGGTACAAAGCTATCAATAACTACCTCAATCTTCACTAATTGCGCACCCTTCTCATTAATATTAAGCTGATCTTTAAACTGTAAGACCATTAGCAACAAATCATAAATGAAAGTGCCTCTTAGCAAAGCCAAAGCCGATTGAATTTTTTTCCAAATTAAATCACCGGTTCCCATTCAAGATTCTTTCAAGAACTCTTTATTACCACCATTAGCAGAATCATAAATTTAAATCACAACTTACCGAAGACTGGACCATCAGCATCCATCTCCGGCCAGGTCCAGCATTCGATTTCATCAAACCACAAGCCTATCCGTCCACCATTCGTATCATTAGCCTCCCCTAGCCATTATGATCCCAATTATTCATTCTAATGTATTTGCGTCTTAATCACTTCTCTCCGAGTTACAGACATTATCCTTCTACACTTATTCGTACTCCTCTGAAAAATCTCTCAAACTAATCCCCTCTTGAATGATTTGGGAACAGCACTCAGTAAAGAAAGTACATGTCCCATTCCAGTGCTCCTACACCGACATCCTTTTCATCCTTTCCCTGAATTACTTCAAAACAAATGAGTGGTTGACAATTACGAGTGCATTTGTAGGAACTGAACACCATAAGACTAACGTCCCGGATAAGGAAGCGACAATGGTGTTTGTCTTGTTAGCCAGGATCACTGTATCATTCAGTACAACGGCTCAACGTCGACATACGAGCTATTCGTAAGAAGCTAAAATGTCCTAAGCAAGAAGAAAAAATCACAAAAACCGACACGAAATCGGATCATAAATTATGTCCTTGGGTTGTATTGTCAAGAACTCGACTCCCAGAGTAGTTATTCTTTTGAATTAGTCGGAAAACCTAATACAAATCCTTTAGCTCCTTGGGAAGAAGGAAAAAAGACGTCATGGAGTTTTTGCGCTACACTCCTGCCAGGATAATGCTTTTTGGCAGGTCATTTCCACAGTGTTTCCTTCAAGTAGTCATTTATAAGAGCGCGGAATTTGTTGGTGAATTGTTGCCGAGGAGTGTCAGGAGGGCGATGGCGACGGCCGGCGTCTTCTTGTCTCCTTAATATACTCGTAGTGCACTTCTGATATTACGTGCCAAAATACGAGTACGGATATCTTTCCTTTTTTTTTTTTTTTTTTTTTTGGAAAGAAGGATATCCGAGAGTGAGTGTTTGAAAGGAAAAGGACTCGCTTGGTTTGAACTGCACATTCGAATATATACTTTAAAGGATTTTCTTATTTTCAGTTGCAAACAGTGTGGTGCGAAAGATACGTCGGATTTTGTTATTAAACCCCCGACCTTACCTCTTTCTTAGCTCCAGGTAAGAAGTTCTCCAAATCCCAGCCTCGTCATTCGGAAAGTTAAGAAAGTCTGAATCACCGATTCAAGTAATGAGAGGCAGTGGATTCCAGAAGGCTTGATGAAAACTGTGTGCATGAGATTAAAGAGTCTAAAAGATTACATGTAACCATCGGAGAATTTTTTTCTCAGTCTTTCGTATAAAGCTAAGTAATCGTTTCAGTAATAAAATGCCTACAGGAGCAGCACTTACCACATCAGCGTGATGCGAACGTAGGCCGGAAACTCACAGAGAATGTGTACGACGGTGTCGTCTTATAGCAAGCATTGGTTGTTGCTTCACTTATGCCAAACATACTTAAGTGATTAGCAATTGCGAAGTGTCGCTTAACAACACCAGTAAGCAGTCTACAGTTTTTTCTTTTTGAGGGAGAGCAGGAAAGTTGCTGACCTCTTAGAGATGTCAGGAAGCTGGCATCTGGAGTTATGCTCATATGAAACTCAACTGTCAATTGAAGTGCTAACCGAGGATGCAGGCAATGCTAACGCATGTCCTAAAAGACTCTCCTCTGGGCCTACCCTAGATAGTTCACAGGCGATTTCCAATTAGCGTGAAAGTCGTGAGAGTGTATGTCGTCTACAAAAAGACACCAGCGACGGCTAATGGATGTCTCCGAAACGCGGAATTACGCGGCCAGGAAAATTCGTCCGCCCATATCATATCCCGGTAGCGAGTTCTATTGGCAGTAAGGGCTTTTCCGGCCTCTATTTCAAAAAAAAAGTATGGCCCCATAATACCTGCGATTCGTAAACCGCGCCCAACAGTTTCTCGTTCTCGTTTCTCATCCGAATTTTCTTGCAAAAATCAATGTCAGCATGCATGTTATCCAGAACCCAATCTGAGAACGTAATATGCTGTAGGTGGTCGGCCGGCTTTAGTTCTTATTGCACTTGGAACGCATGGGGTTCCAAATGTTTCATCAAAATTCGGTGCAGTGTGGCTGTGGAGAGGTCAAACTCCTGAGAATGGTGACGAATGGAGGTGTTTGGGTCGCTTACGAATTGTTATTTCGTATCCATACCTCGCTTGAGGGCACCTCGTTTTAGTACAGAACATTAACCTGAACAACTTAGGCGACATATCACCATCTAATTTCATTAGCAACAAAGCTCGGTAGAACGGGGCATGCTGTGATTCATATCGCGTCTAAACTGGTTTCTGATTTCCAATTGAATAAAACCAAGAAACAGTGCGCTGGTGCCTGCCTGATTGACTTACAGAAGGTATTTGATACCAAATGGTTAGAAGGACTCTTCTAAAAATTGAACAGGCTGGACATTAGTAAACCACTGCTGTGTATCCTTTTCAATGTGCTCACAGATAGGCAGTTCATCGTGGAAAATGGTGATGTGATTTCTGCAAGAACATATCGCATTAAAAACGGTCTGCTCAACATTTAGACAAGTGACCTGATAGATTCACTTCACCATGCCATATAGAGTACGCAGATGACTTAATCGGTTACGCATCAGGTCCAAAAATTAAACTTTCGGAAGTCGGAAACCATTCTATTTAGAACGAGTGCATTAAGCAAATTTTTAAGTATTTAAATTGCATTTTAAATGAAGCCGAGACAGACCGTTCTGTGGGGTCTGGTAAAATCAGCAGTGACGTTGTTGCGATAAATTTTACCACAACAAGCTGGGCACTTTTTCCGTGAAAACTTTCGCCTTTATCCCTTCGTACCTTTTCCCTCTGAATAGTTGTTCTTCCAACTTCCTGAGAGAGTGATGGGCAGCCTTTGGCGTATCAGCCATCCGTGAACCCTCTCCGTATCTTGGAAGGACAACAGAAACGGATAGGACAGACGGCCAAAGCCACCAACAAAAGCTGTCAGGCGGCCTGCTACAAGAGAGCGAGAAAAGCGCTATATGGGGTATTGTTTTGCAAGAGTCCAGCGCGAAATGGTCTACCCTTGACCCACGTGTTGTTCTGTCTAACCTAATGGGTCTGTTGTCTGTTGTCTCCGTTATCGCTTTGGAAGAACGTATTTGCGGAAGGCACCTGTGGATTCTTCCAATCACTTCTGCATTTACGCACCTCGGAGGTGACAACCAGTACGTCCACCCGGAAAAGACAGAGCTAGGCGGACGGCAGGGAACACTCTGAACATGTGGTGGGCGGTCACGTTATTTGGACTATACGCCTAGAGCCAGATGGACGGTCTGGAACCCTCTGTGTAAATGAAACACCTGCAACCCACATCAGTTGCCTAAAGGCAGACGGACGGTCTGCAACTCTCTACAATACACACCAGACAACACACCCACACAATCACAGGAGCAAACGAAACACAAGAAAGAAACCAAAAAGCAAAAATAACAATAACAATAACAAAAGCAAAAATAGCAAACGATAACAAAACAAAAACAATAACAAATTGTACAATGGCAAAAAAAAAAACATAATCAGTGTAAAGAATAAGACGCTATCTGATATTCCCCTTTCTCACCAAAATCTGCACGGAAGTATACCGGGTCCACCTTTTATAAGTCCTTGTTCTTTCGTCACAAAGTCTAAATACACTTTCTCAGTCTCAAATGCATAGGAATTCAAAACTCTTTGTCACTGCGACTTATTTCAGTGATCAATTTTCTGAAAGGGGGAAAGAAGAGGAACCCAAGAAAATGGGAAAATGTTCACTCAGGCCAAAGGAAATTCCTAGAACTCGAAAATTTCCCTCCGAGGATCGGGGTAGTGAAAGCGACACCCTTCGGTGTATGAAACAGCGATCTAGCGCTGTTCCAAGACATGATTACACGCTCCAGCTAAGTAGTGGAGCACTGTACACAGACACAGTACACCACACATTGGGCCCGCTATTGGATGTAATGCACGAGTGTATGTGTGGGTGGCCAATTGTCTTAGTAACCCGCTAAAGACAAACAATTTTTCAACCGTTCGGGAAGACGGCCCACTCTTAAGCGGTTTCCATTCTAGTAGTTTTAACTGTCATTCATTTAACCTTGATCAGTAAATTTTTTATACTGCTCAATTCATTGTGCCATATGAGATTCCGATCAATAAATCGCTGGTTTTAACGTGACTTTAACTTTTGTTGTTTTTTTTTTTTTCATATTTTTTTAAGGTTTCGCAATTCCTTTTCAAAATTACTAATGGCGCAGATTATTTTCTTTTAACCATAAACTCATCCCTAGCTGAGCCGCCGAAAGTGGCAGCACTTAAACCGCTGCCTATTGCAAATTTCCATAGTGTTTTCTTTGTTGACATCGCAATCCGCCATTATCGATCAAACTACGATCAAACCTGTGTGGTTTGGGTTCGTTCCTTTTCTTTTGAGAAAAATTTTGTTTTTTTGATTCCTGCCGGCTACCAATTAGTAAATTTTAAATTACATATTGTTTTAACCCGGGGCAAAATAAATAAAAATAATAATTACGACAACGTATTTTCAGGAAAGTTTGTTACACCAGACCCGACGCATAGGATGTAATTGGCCTTAAGATCCAGAGGATCCTCCCCAGTGATAAGCCGCATGTTTTGCCAACGTCTTCTCTCCACTACCAGAAAGGCAACAGCGATTTGGAGGTTTTCGACGTGTCATGTGTCGCAAATACTGAGCATTGTTGTTGTGTGCATTAGTCAGTTCAGTTAGCTCCTTCCTTCTCGTAAGAAGGACAACTTCAGTTTTGATAAGATTGACAAATAGCCTATTCCTATTCCACTTGTCATCGATCACGTCTAAGTCTGCCTTCGCTTTATAGACGACGAACTACAAAGACATGATCCAAAAGACAGTACACCTACATCATCTGTTGAGAGCCCTTATAAGGTCGAAAAGCATGCGCCATAGCAGTGAAGACAAGGCGTTAAGTAGCATTCGCAATTAGGATAGCATAGCGTTGCTCTTATCCCATGAACTAGTGATTCGTCTACGCTGTGTTCTCTGACAGAGTTAAAATATGCAATGAAAATGCCAGTACCTCCAGTACGTGCATTTGCCAAATAGCTTTGTACATTCCATCCATGCTCTTCTACATAAAGGAAGTCAAACTGATCGTTGTGAATAATTTGGCGAGCGTGTAATTATCTTTTCTGATTTGTAGAGTACAAAGGGTACTTTAACAGTTCGCCAGAGGTTTAATGTGTATACCAGTGCCTGGCTAATAGTGAAGATCCTCTTCTGAGTAACCAGCAGTTGGTCCCAGGCGACTTGAAAGTTTCAAAGGAAGCAAGATAGTGTTTGATGGCCTCATTGGTCAACATAGCTGACAACCGATATCAACTGAAGTTAGAGCATTAACAGACTTGCCGATCTCATCATTAAAGCGTATCTAGTTGGTTTTCCGTCGCTTTTTTTCTCCTCAACAATGTCGCGACCGCGCATCCGATTCTGAATTCGACGAACGTATGACCAGATATGGAAGTCTCTGATAGAAGTTTCTAGCCGATAGTATCCTAGACAAGTTCTTGGGGGTATATGAAATCCCTTAAATAAATAATATAAAAGTGCTTACCTAAGCAATGGTTGAGCTATCCAGCGACGGAATGCAGTGGCCGCATTTCGACTTCGTTTAAGTAATGACAACGCTCCTGGTCTGTTCTGGCAATTGCTACATGTTGTGTGTGGTTCCTTTCATGTCCCCTGCTGCTACTCAATAATTTTTTGAATTCTGATAGAAAACCTGTAAGCCTCACTGTACCGCATTAACCTCGGGCCCTAATAAACTTTAAGCAAACACATCCATAAGCTGATATCCTACAGGGCATGTGTGAGTGTTTTTTTTGTTCTCGAATTGCACCTTCCCGTCTGAAACTTTTAAATTTTTCCAATTGCAGAAGCTAACCCTTAACTGGGATATGTACGTGTACATACGAATCCCCATGACCTGGACATGGGCATGGATCTGAATTGTCATAATGGGCGGAGTGTCCTGGATAGATTTATGACCTGTCAAATAGTTTACTGTGTGCGGTTTTATTTCAAACACCCTCCACATAACATACGAGGGCATGCATATGTTGGATTCTACTCTAGCTGCCAAGAGTTGTAGATTTTTTCGGTTTCTTTTTCGACTCTAACCCCATTTTCCATAAACAGTACTGGGTCCAGGACTCCAAGGCAATCAATCAATATGCACATACCAGCACAAACATACGACTACACGCTGATATTTCCCCGTAGTCATCAGTCTATAGTTTAGTCAAGTATTTAAGTCTCGAATCTCATTACTGCACCCCAGAATCGTACCGCCTATACGGATGGCTATTTATGAGTGGATACAAAAAATATAAAAAGAAAAAGGACAACGTGTGACATAAGTTTTTATTTCCAAAAAGTCATTACCAGGAGGTTTGCCATGTTTGTTCGTCACATTGGTCGGTCACCCGCCTGCTTGCCGTTAAATATTCATTATTCCGTGGCAGGTATTGGGAACAAAAATCAAGAACTGAAGTAAATCCCCAGGGTCTACGCCATCAAAAAGGACTTTCATTGAAAAAAATCAACAAAATCCAATAGAAGGTGGGAGAAAAAAACTTAAAAATGAAAGTTTCAATGGAATATTGTCAATAACGAGGGCAATTTCACCAAACCAACACGAAAGAAGGACCAACTCGAGGTCTACACCTATGGCTTTGATGCTTTGAGTAAAAATGCATTCGTGAGAATGTTTGTGTGAATTGAAAATCGGTTTAATAACCGTTATCCTTGTTATGGAGTCAGATTATCCTTTTCTTTTTTTTTCTTTTTTTTTTGCCCTGTTTTGAGGGAATAAAGTGTCACGCTTACCTGGCAATATGGGGTGAGTTTTTTCTATTTTTTTTTTATTGCCTTTTTAGTTTTGGTCCTGTTCGCCTTCTCAAAGCAGAAAATAACAGATTTATGGTCAGAGAAAAATGGAAAAATGGCAGCATAGGGAATTTAGTGTTATTGGTCTTGGGGTGGTGATAGAAGAGGTGTGTTTGGGGAATCATTGTTTCAATGCATGAGATATTGATGGAGTTTCATTTTCAGTTTCAGCATTATTTGACAGTTTGAATGGATGGATTTGGTCGGCACGGTGTCGGTGTGGTTACTAGCAGAAAGGTGTTATACTATACATTGGAGGGATATTTTTTTTTAATTTCTGATGGAACTTTCATCTTTCTGTTTTAGATTTAGGTTCAATGAGAGTGGTCCTTATAGAGGGATACAAGTCAGCTGTCAATAAACTGGGCAAGCGTGAGAGGTTTATGCCCTTTTTACTCCTGGAACAAATTTATACGGTCTACAGAACAATTTTTCAAAGTCGATGTGCATATTGTCTGATATCAACCTCTCAGGCTACTCCTCTGAAACGTGGCCAGTTACTAGCCCTTCCCCAAACAGCACACAACAAAAAGCTATAATGATGGACGAGTTATCCATTTTCCTAAAAACAAAGCACGTGCTCAGGCGCTTTAAGTGTACCATACCCGCTTGAGTGTTAAATTCTTAAAAAAAACCTAGAACCATTGAGGTACCTCAACTCAACCATCCTGCCATAGAGCTAAAAATGATGCAGATTAACCTCCACAAAGCTAAACTCGTCATCTTAAACCTCACTACCCGTATGTCGATGACGCTATCGTCGAAGTGCAACATCTTCTACCTGAAAAGAAATGAAGATACACAGAGTTTGAACTCTTGCCAGTTTAGAACTTAATCTCCCTTTCATTTTCCAAGAAAACAGGTGCAGACGATTTTACAATAACACTGCTTACCTAAAAAGCCCGCAAAAAAAGCATCTGCCCATAAACCTGCACCAGCCAGACACTGCAGACAGCTGGTGAATGATGTCAAATGCAATGAGAAGTAAAATCGTCCTGGATTGCAACACAAATGATCAATTTTATTTTAATTGTTCCAAGCTTTCTTGGCCAGTACGTGACTTTGAAACCTACAAGTTTAAGCAAATTCAACTTAGGTGCTATAGTAGTCTCTGCTAAAGAATCACCAACCATCAGTTTCTAGCTGTTTTCAAGAACTGGATATAAATCTTCCTGTCTGGGGGTTAAACCACATCATTCTCCATAGCAGAGTCATAATTGGAACTCTGGATCGCTGCTCTACAGGGAAGTAACCAGATCGGGAAACACCCCATGGCGACAACGCGAAGTCATTCTCAGTTAGTCCGTTTCCATCTTCACAGACGACTTTAAAAGATGCCAAAAACAGAATCTTATTTGAGGACCTTTATATACAAATCCCTTACTATACCCATGCATTCTATCGTTTTCCAAGCCGAAGTCCCAGCTATTTATGAGACAGCTATTTGGCTTTAGACTCAGCCTCTAACTTCGAACTCCATAAATTCAAGAGATTACCGCGCATCTCTCAACGAGATAGTTAAATCGCACAAGACTCTGTTGGGTTCCAAGACACATGGACATCCCAGGGAGTTGCGTCGCTGATGAACCAGCGAGACTCGGACCCATAGAAACAAATAGTAGAGAGCTTAACATACTCGTAAAGTGACATATCCAAACTCACAAACGTAATCACGACACATTGTGTCATTGGACGATATGCTCAGCGATTGAGTGTTCCTCACAACGATTTCTGCAAGAGTTTCAGGAATGAAGTGAAAGAGGAATTTGTTTTGCACTTTCTTTGCCACTGCACTGCCTTTGCACGCATCAGAATGCAGTCCTTGACAAATTCTTCAAGAAATCTCTTTGATTACAGGATAAGCTAGGGCGTCCCCCTCCCACGTTCTCCCAGTGGACTCTAATGGACGACTCTAATGTAACCTTACTTTCATTAGTAGTTTGTCGCTGACTTACGAATCCTGAAAACAGCCTTATGCGGATCCCGGAAATATATATTGTTGACAACAAAGTAGCAATAGAGTCGAAGTTGGAGGAGATTCTTAAATTAATAGACGAAGCCAAGTCGGAATGGTTTCTGAGGAGGATGGGCCTGTCACCGGCTTACACTCGCTGATGCTAGGCAACAGGTTCTAGAGTTGCTCTCTAATTTAGACAATAAAGCAAGCACTGAATAATCAACACGGAAACAAGGGCAGGTAGGAGATTGTAGGTTGTAATAGCTAGGGCGTTCACTGCTGTCAAGCTACGGCAAATTCCTCACCTTTATTAGCGTCAGAGATGAGGATTCCCATTAGGAAGTGGGGTGTACAATTTAATTGGGACCATACGCAGACCATATTAGTTGTTTTCTTGAAAAAATAGAGGAGTTACGGGAGGCTCGGCATATACTAAAGCTGGGTTGCGTCTAGCACGAAAGGCCTCCATATGATGCTGAGCAAAATAACTCTTCATCAACAGTTGAACTCAATTTGTCCAAAGACTGAAAGCGGAGTTCTTACCAGCGGGGTACTATGATCGGCTGTGAGATGAGATCCGTGGTTGAACGCAGGGACTCTCAGGAACTATAGAGAGGCCTTTTTTCAAGATTAAGTGACTGTTCAGACGAGGTAAAACCTAAATGGTTACGACGAAACATTTCTCCTTTCAACCAGACGCAAATGGCCCTAGTCAAAATCCCTTCATTGGACCGGTCTGTAGATGTAGGTCACTAGCTTGAAGCCACACGGTATTTGGTTGAGAGTTTTGCTCCACCGCCATCAAGGCGTAATAACTTTCTGTTAGAGGCTCATTTGGCGTATGTGAACGTAGAGATAATATCTTCCACCTGCAAGCAGTCCTCTTACCTGCTTCCGTTGTAAACAGGTTACATCGCAGCCTAATGCCCGCGGGTTTAGTTCAGCGGAAAATTGAGTCGAGCCAAAGAAGCCACAATATATTTGGGAGCAATATTTGGGGAGTCGAGATAATGTAACATTGTCTTGGGCTTTATTTTGGAAAGCAAGGGTTCCGATAACCGTTCTTATTTGAACATTGAGATCTTTGGAATCAAATTATTAGGATTGTTAGATTCGGGGGCGTTTCGAACAATTCTTGGGGTAAGGGTTGGGACAAATTTAAGTATTTCAACTGCAAAACGGTAACCGTGGTGAATGGGTATGATTTTGAAGTAGTGGCTGCACTCAATGTTCCTATCAAGGTGGAGAATACGGTGATGGTAATGGACGTACTTCTTATTCCAAAGCTCCCACATAGTCTTATTTTGGGAGCCGATTTTTGAGGAAAGAGATTAATGCCTGACTCAACTAGTCGAAGGATTTTTGCGTCAATAGGTGGATTAACTTGGCTGTTCTACGCTGGTTAAGCACGTCATTAAAACCAATGTACAGCCTATCCTGGTTCTCTGCGAGCAAATTAATAAATAAATGTATGAGATGCTCATAGCAGGGGTTATTGAGCCGTCTTCCAGTCCTTGCTAGTCTCCAATATTGCTCATTAAAAAGAAAAATGGAAAATACCGATTTTGCGCTGATTTCCGGAAACCAATCAGGTAACCTAGCGAAATGCGTATCCAATACCTTATGCCTCAGCTACACTTGATAAACTCAGAAATGTCAAATTTTTATCTCCGCTTGATATTAAGTCTACCAATGGCAGAAACGTCGGAAGAGTACACAGCATTCAAAATTCCCGGAAGCGGGCTGTATGAATTACGCAGCATACCTTTTGGCATACCACTTTGATCAAAAATTCCCGGAATCTATTCAGAAAATTAAAAATAGAAGTTTATTCATCTAAATCTATATTGCCCCCTTCAAAGTAATTCCCATCATCTGTAACACACTTATGCCAGCGCTTGATCCAATCCTCGAAACATTTTTTTATATTCGGTTTTCGGTATGTTTCCTCTCGGCTGCTGAAACGCGTTCCCCGTAGTGGTTTTTTAACTCGATTGAACAGAAAGAAGTCACAGGGAGCAAAATCAGATGAATTCGGTGGCTGTTGGATGGTATTTGTTGCATTTTTCGTCAAAAAATTACGAATAATGATGGCACTGTGTGACGGTGCGTTATTCACGAGTTCTCTGCCCACAATTCTGGTCCCTTTCGGCGAATTTCTTCACGCAAACGTCTCATAACGCCCAAATAATACACATTGTTTACTGTCTGGCTTTCTGGCAAAAATTCGTGATGCACTACACCGTTGTAATCCATGAAAACTGTGAGAATTGCCTTCTTTTTTGACTGAAAACGACGTGGTTTTTTTGGTCTCGGCTCATTTGGTGAACGCCATTCACTTGCCTGATGTCTGGATTGCGTGTCGTACTCATAAACCCGCGTCTCGTCTCCAGTAATGATCCTTTTGATGAATATAGGATCGGATTCAGCCTAGCGAATCATCTCTTTTGCGACGTCGACGAATCCATAGGCAATGTTCAAGTCCTCCGCTATCTCTCTGATGGTTAATTTGCGGTTATTGACCAACATTTCTTTTACTCCATCAATGTTTTCGTCGGTTTTCGACGTCGATGGTCTGGCCTGCGTTCATCATCTTCGATTGACTCACGACCACACTTTTGAACCGCTCGTGCCGCTGGTAAACGATCGTTTTCTTTAGAGAATCGTTGCCGAAACACTTTTCCAACATTTACAACGTTCGCGTACCATTAAATCCGTTTTACACGCGAAATTTAATACAAGTTCGTTGTTGCAAATTCAAATCGTTTTCTAGAATTGTAGAAAATCGCCAACACACACAGAGATAGATGTACTCTTGGCTACGTAACTTTTGAAAATGTCAAGCTATGACGCTAAAATTTAGGGGGAATGTTAACAACAGATGTACCAACTTAACAAAAAAACAGAACACAAATCGGAACAATGGGAGCACCACACGGTGGTTATTCCGGTGGTTGATCAAGGTGGTATATCTGGATGATGTTGTTATGTATCTTAAGAGTAGTACTGCAGCGGTTCAGTGATGCCGGTCTTATTTTGAGTCGAGAAAAATGCGAGTTTTGTAAGCTAGAACTAAGGTACCTTGGGTACGAGAAGGGTTTATTGGTTGACCCAGAAAAAGTTAGGTGTCTGGTCGAGCGTCAGCGACCAAAGACAATAACAGGAGTACAAAGGTTTGCCGGCATGGTATCGTTCGTTCCAAATTTTTCAGAATTGATCGCTCCAGTCACAGGGCTTCTCAAGAAGCGGCGCCAATTTAATTGGAACGAGAAGAGAGAGCTAGAGAGCCCAGATTTTAGTTATGGAGACACTCTATTTAGGCTTGTACCATTGAGCTATCCGAAGTTGATGAATCAGGGGGAAGAGTGGAAGTAAGGGGTGGCCGTGGTGTAGTGGTACTAGCAATCGCTTCTCACTCGGAGGGGGTCCAGGTTCGAATCCTACACATGGCATGCCAGTTTTTTATTTGTGTAATTGGAACTCAGACAGAAAAATTCTGCGTGTGAAGGCATAACACTGACACGTAGATTTGGCTGTTGTAGAGTTCAAGTACAGAAAAAAATACTGTGAATTACACCTCGAATCACTCTGAGTGAAGAAAAAACTCTCCGTCCTATTCGGACTCCCACCCCCTGGAGAGCTAATATCAAAACCAAACACAACTGAGTTTCAAACCACTACAAAACAATTTTCCTTTCTCCTCCTTCTACCTTTCCGCCGGCGCCCTGGCAGTAAAAGGGTATCTAACCCCTTAGGCGCGCGTAAATTATAAAAAAAAAAACAAAAAAAAGTGCTTCCAAGGGGGAATAGACACGATGATATATTGAGTGGGCACAATGGTATACAGAAAACGCTATATAGGGTGACTAAAAGGTATTATTGGCCGAAGCCAGTACAGCACGATACACCCGTGCATGTAAAGTTTGTCAGACGGCGAAACCGAACTTACAGAAGCGGGCGGGTTTAATGACTTCCCGATGCAGCGTTAGTAGACCTTGCGAAATGCTATGCATTGATATTATAGGACCACTTCCGAAGTCGGCTAAGGGATACTGGTATATTCTGACAGTGGTAGACTTCCTTTTCCAAATTTCCTTAGTTTTTCCCTTTAAGAACAGCTACAGTAAGATTCGTGTCAAATATGGTATACTTGAGGAACAGGCATTATTGGTGTGCAATAATGGAGTACACTTTAAAAGCAAGGAACGTCGCCGATTTGGCTGATGCGTACAAAGTCACGCTTAATTTCACAGCATTTTACCATCCCCAAGCCAACCCGGGGGGGTTTTATAATCAGTTCCTCAAAACGAAGCTTCGTGCTTACGTATCGGATAATCACCGGAAATGGGATGAACTGTTACTCAAGGTGGCGTGTGCAATTCAAACCTCAATGCACGAAGTCATGAACAAAGCCAGAGATGTCGCTTAAGGGTGATGGATCTGAGCTTTCTGAAGATGGCCTTACCGGAGATCGGTATCTTGTCCCATGTTCAGGCATAGTCGAAAGCTTTAAGCGAGCTAGTGGAAGATATAAGGGATAGGATGCACGTTGCAGCAACAAATTTAGTTGCGAAACACTACAATCTACGACGAAGGCTCTTTCACTTTTTTCTAAAAGATTTAATCTTGAGGAGAAATTTCGTCTTGTCAGATGCTGTTAAGTATTGTATTTTACGGCAAAGCAAAGATCTTGCGAGACTGTGTTTGTAGGTAGCAGTGTTTGCGCTTTCGACAGAAGAAGGTGTACGTGTTAAGCATTTTTAAAGATATTAAGGCTTTCTTCGGCATAGCAACTACTGATGGCATGTTTAACGCGGTCAGACAAACTCTGTTTAGAGTATGATCTATGTTATTTGACTCACTTCTTTGCGGTTTTTGCGGTCTCAAAAGCTTTAACATCTACAGTCGGCCACATGCAGATGATGTAGACGAACTGTCTGTTGAATTATGCCTACACACTGCTCTCTACTCTAAACACTGGCAGCTCTACACGTAATCGACGATTAATGCCCCTTAAATGAGCTTCAGTCAATCCTCACAAAGCTGGGGTTGTTCCCATCACGAGATGGAGGTAGCTAACTGGCTTGACTCAAAGTCGTCTGCCACTTTTTCACCGAAGCAAAGTATTAAGGTGACATCCTGCATAACACTGACTAAACGTGTTATGTCACAGACTTGTAAAACGCTGTCGGTTTCCGGCTTTTCACTGAGGAGCGTTGGGCTGCACTCTCAAAGACATCTTCGGTTTAAAAACAAATAGTCTTTGGCACAATACTCACACCTTCCGTACCGACTGTCTTTTAACTGTGGTCTTATGGACATGATGATGCAATGGCACCAAAACTCCTGTTAATGCGAAAGTACGAAATTGACTTTCCCTGTGCAAAGGAATAGTTTCGCAATCACATATAAGGCCTTGCTAAATAGTTTCGCCATTCCTAAGCTAGTTCGAGAATAGAAGTTTTCTTTGAACGCAGTCACAAGGCTGAATTCACTGAGTCTTGCTTGGGTCCTAGGTCACCATGGAATCGTGGCAAACGATCGCCGCCAATGTACTTGTTAGCCAAGGCTGAGAGTTTATCAGGACCCGATTTTGCGTAAAATGACTCCTTGTGTCCTCGGTTATGGCTTTGAGTTGAGTTTTGTGTGACCATAACTTCAGATGGCGTGACTATCCAGGATGTTGGAAAACGAAACGAATTCATCCTAAAATCTTTAAAATTTCTCAAACTTTTCCTTCCCAACCACAAACATTTTAAGAGTTATTCTTCGTGACTGTTAAAATTTAATTGAGTTAGCTATTGAAAATCTTGCTATTTACCCTATAATAATATTGTTTTCTTGCTTACACTTAACATTGTTATCTCTTTCTAATGTTTATACTCATAATGAAATTTCAGTCTTTGTTTCTTTTATATGAATTACCATTGTCATTTGTGCTTTCAAGGAGTTCAGTCCTTTGAATAAAATATCGGTTTCTTTTAGTTTTGGCCTTTCTATTTAATGACGAAAAAAGTGGAAGAAAGGTGAACAGAAACTAGGAAACATTAAAAATAAAATAAAATAAAACGTAAAAGTGCAAAAAGGTGAAACGTGACAATGACAATGGAGCTGTCAGCGCGATGTGCATATAGAGGTCAGGTAACAAATATAGTCAAAAGTGCCACTGATTTTCTAGATAGTGAATCAGCACCAGCTTAACATGACAACAAATTTGGATGCAATCGAGGAAGATCTCACCACTTTCATACAACGTCTAACGGCAGTTCACGAGAGTCTTAATGTAACGAACCAGGAGATACAACATAAGAATCTTCTCAAGACAGATGAGCTCGACAAAGAACTGGAAAAAATAACTGAGTATCAAGATGTAGCTGTTGGAACACTTTCTCGTCTTAATTCTCGTTTTCAAAAAAATCAACGGAAGCAGACTCCCCCCACATCAAGTCCTGTGAAGCCATCGCATACTTTTTCAAACAGCATAAATTGTGTCCAAAAGCTACCGAAACTGCAACTAAAAAGGTTTGACGGCAACTACCAAGTTTGGTTACCGTTTTGGGAGCAATTCCGAACAGCTATTCACGAAAACGGTAGCTTAACATCGCCCGACGAATTCAGTTATTTGGAATCAGTATTGGTGGGCAATGCGAAGAAAATTATTGCCGGTTTTACCGCTTCAGGTTTGTGTTACGAGGCTGCTATCTCACTCTTGCAGGAGCAGTTTGGAAACACCGAACGGCTGGTTGATAAAAATATGCAACATCTGCTTTCTCTCAGACCATACAATCGCGAACAGATGCAGTCGGCCTTCGCAGTCTGTATAACTCAATCACATCATGTTGTCGCACACTCACAGCATTGCAAATTCCTACAAATCAGTATTACGTCATGCTAAAGTCGATATTGCTCCGCTGGTTACCATCAGAACTACGAGTTGACTATTATCGTCTGGCAGAGAGGGATGAAAATGCTGCAAAAGAAAATGAGACAGACAATGGAAGCACCTCAACTTCCTTGCAAATTGATGACATACAAGTGGAAAACATAATGCGTTTCTTAAAGCGGGAAGTTGAATCTTTGGAAAGGAGTAAGGTCATCTCTTCTACTCCTGTTATATCGCAAACCAGACATCCTACTTCAGCTCATACAACTGCAGCATGCTTAGTGTCACTGAAAGCAAAGAACAACTGTGTGTTTTGTACATCTGAAAAGCATTTGGCGAAAGACTGTGACTGCAAGTTGTCAATTTTAGAGAAGCGTGAAATTTTGAGAAAAACAGGCCGTTGTTTCCGTTGTGCCAATCGAGGGCATTCTTCCAAAAAATGCCGAAGTTCGAAGTGGCTTTCTTGCGCGAATTGCAAAGGTAAACATCTAACTTCATTGTTCGATCCTTCTTACACTAACCTCTAATCCAAAAGTTTTTGCCTACACCCTCTGTCACGCGAGATAGTTGCCACCAAGGTAATTTCGGTAATTTCGTTTCCATGCCTGAAATAAAAAAAAGCGGTTGTTTATCACAAAGCGCATCTAATTTATGTGAGTACAGCAATTCCTGTTTCGTCAACAAAAGCGTCTTTTTAAAGACGGCTCGGGTCATAGCCGTGTCCCCGAGTTTAAATAAATATCTCATACGGTTTGTAATAGACGGTGGAAGCCAGTATTATTATGTTCGAGAGGATTTAGCAACCAAATTAAACCTGCCAGCCGTGGGAGAAGTCAATTTCTCACTGTTGCCCTTTGGGAGTAAAGAAAAAACTCCGTTTAAAAAATTTAAAAGAGTAATCATTAATATTCAAAGCCAATTCACCAAGAAAAACACAAACTTGGAAGCAGTGGTTGTTCCGGAAATCTGCGTCGACGTTTTAAATGCTCCCGACGCAGGATGTGGACTGGATCGGAATCTTCAGTTGGCAGATTCTTATCATGCAGACAACGAAGAAATAGACGGTTTGAGTGTGCTCATCGACTCCGGTTACTACTTGTCTGTGGTCACGGCAAGCAACGCCGAATTTCGCCCGGGCTGAGAGTAGTTGACACAATATTCGGGTGGACACTTCAAGGAACATATTCAACTGGTAAGCTTTTCCATTCTAACGAAAATTCATGGTTTCCATTCACCCATAGCACAGCCTTACATCTGCCAGTGCTGGACAGTAATGACCTCACCTCATTTTGGTCCCTAGAAGCTATTGGGATTCGTGGTGAAGAGGAACAAAATGACCGCCTAGCTGAGGAATTAATATCGAAATGTATCATTAAAAGGGGCAATCGCTATGAGGTTTCTCTTCCATGCAAAAATTCTGATGTCATAATAAAGAGCAACAAGGAGAATGCGCTGAGGCGACTTAAAGCACTTTCTTCACGATTGCTAAGGTATCCTGGGCAATTCGAGCGGTATGATGCAGGTATCTAACAACTTCTTGCAGACGGTGTTGCAGAACCAATTCCATCAATTAACAATAGTGATAAACGTCGAGTGGTTTACTTACCTCATCGACCCGTATTTAAAGCAGATAGTGCGACTATCAAAATGCGCATAGTGTTCGACGCATCGTCACGTACCGAAGAAACACCGTCGTTGAACGATCTGCTTCACGTAGGAGCAAATCTTCTTCTGGATATCCTCAAAATACTGTTTTCCGGCTAGGACGTTTTGGAATCGTCGCCGATGTTGAGAAGGCATTTCTGCAGATCGAGCTCAATGAAAAGGACCATGACAGCCACAGATTTCTTTGGTATATGCCATCAAGCAGCTCCAAACGAGAAATTGTGGAATACCGGATGACTAGGGTAACCTTCAGTGTAAATTGCAGCCCTTTTTTACGGACAGCGACTTTACGTTTGCATTTCCAAAGCGAGGAAAAGAAGTTTGAGACTACGTGTCGAATTTTAATGGAAAGCTTTTACATGGATGATCTAGTTATAAGCGTGGATACCGAGGATGAAGGAGAACGAATCAGTGAAGAAGCTAATTTAATAATGAATAAAGCAGGCATGAACCTTAGGAAGTGGAATTCCAATAGCGATGTTGTGCTCAAGGCTCTTTGCTCAGGTGAGTCACCTAGTAAACAAAAAGTTTTAGGATCTCACTGATGAGATTGGGGTGCCATTGGAGTCGGTTTAAAGTTTGCTGTGTTCCAATTTAACAAAAGGAACAAAACTTAATGTGTTACAAACAATCGCCAGAATCTACGATCCTCTTGGAATGCTCGTCCCGGTTGTAATAAGAATAAAAATTATTTTTCAAGCTATCTGGAGAGAAAAACTTTCTTGGGATGAGTTGCTTACTGCTGAACTTGTAATGCAGTGGGATGACTGTGTAAAAGGCTTATGAGATTTAAAAGATTTTGCTATTCCACGCGCAGCGCTTCGATTTCCTTCTGCAGGTCCAATACATGTTCATATCTTTGCGGATACCAGCATGAAAGCGTATGGAACTGTATCTTTCATTAAAAGTTTCAGCAAAGAAGAAGACAATAATGTATCCTTTCTTTGCGCAAAGAGCATAGTTGCTCCTCTAAAGGCAGACGGCGTAAAAGAGCTTTCGCTTCCCAAATTGGAATTAACGGCCGCACTGTTGGCAGCGCGGATATGCCCCTATATAAAACATTCCCTAAAGGTTCGGGTCCATAAGTTCTTCTTGTGGACAGATTCGAAGATTTCGCTTGGGTGGATCCAGGGTAATGTTCATCGTTGGGAACCGTACGTGCAGAGCCGAGTGTTTGAAATACGACATCTCACTTCAGTTGCTGATTGGAGGCATTGCAAAGGGAAGGAAAATCCGGCAGATCTTCTAACTAGAGGGATCACAGCTCATAATTTGTTGAATTCTTCGATATGGGCCCATGGACCAAGCTGGCTCAAAAACAACACAAACTTTGATGAGGATGTGGTCGAGATCAATCAAGAAGCTGTAGTACCAGTGGCGTTATTGGCGCCAATTTGCATTCCTGTGCCAACTACTCCGGAGCCTCTTTTGAATTATAAACAAATCAGTTCCTGGAACCGTTTGTTGAGTCGCACTGCTTATGTGTTGCGATTTATAAAACTATGCAGACGGAGAGAGAAGTTTGAATTGCCTCAGCCCTCTACTAGTGAAATTCATGCGGCGGAAGCTTTTGGCTCAGGTTTATGCAAATCAAATTATTTATTAACGAAATTCTCTCTTTACAGAAAGAAAAGTCTAAACCAAAATCTTCGAGAATCGCTCAGTTATGTCCATTTTTGGACAAAGAAGGTGTCTTGCGACTAGGAGGCCGCCTTCAATCGTTAACGGGCCCACTAGACCAGAAGCACCCTATCATTTTGCCATCGGATTGTTACTTGGTAAAGCTTATCATCGATTATTACCATCAGAAGATTTTGCATGGTGGTGTTAACGCTGTTCTGTGTCAACTTCGCGAACGTTTCTGGATTCGTAAAGCACGCCCGCTTGTAAAAGGAAGAATCAGAAGGTGTGTCGTTTGTCAAAAGTTGTTTGGGAAACCTGTGTCTCAACCGTTTGGCCCACTCCCAATTGAACGTATAACGCTGTCCAAACCATTCGACTGTGTTGGTATAGATTTCGCCGGGCCGCTTTACTACCTTGATAGTTCCACAAAACCAAATGAATAAGTGCTATTTAATGGTTTTCACTTGTGCTGCTATTCGTTCTATTCATTTGGAGGTTGTGACGAGTTTGTCAACAGAAAACTGCATCATGGGGCTAAGGCGTTTTATTGCTCGGCGAGGTGCTCCATCCACAATTTTCTCTGATAACGCGCGTACTTTTAGAAGAGCAGCTTTAGAGCTTAATGACACCAATCAAGCGCCGGATGACGAGCTTATGCAAGGGTTTCTATCAAATAAGCGTATACGATGGAAGTTTATCGTCGAACGGGCTCCATGGTGGGGAGGCTTCTGGGAGCGGCTAATAAGGATAATAAAAAATGTATTAAAGGTTGTCATTGGAAGGGCAAGGCTAACACTTGAGCAGTTATGGACCGTAATTGTAGAAGCAGAAGGTATCGTCAATGTCCGTCCATTAACTTACGTGAGCAGTGATCCATTCGATCTTTCACCACTCACTCCTTCACACTTCATTCGTGCCAACTGACATTCAGAAACTGTGGACTCAGCGGATGAAGTACACAAATATACTTTGGAATCGGTGGCGTACCAAATATTTGCAACTCTTAAGATCATTTCATCACAGCCAAGGTTATTCTTCAGCGCAACTCATACCAAAAGATACTCATAATGAAATTTTAATCTTTGTTTCTTTTATATGAATTACCATTGTCATTTGTGCTTTCTAGGAGTTCAGTCCTTTGAATAAAATATCGGTTTCTTTTAGTTTGAGCCTTTCTATTTAACGGCGAACAAAGTGGTTTTTTACTACAGTGACATTGCCTGCATCAAAAGAAACCTCTCAAAATCACACGTCGACATACAGTCAGATACCCAAGTAGCCCTTAAAGTTCTCAAGTCCTTAGACTTTTAGTCTGAGCTTGTTTAGAACTGTCTACAGATCCCTTGCAGCTTGCTGCACAAAATAGAATAAAGGACACAGAGGCATCCAGGGCAATGAAGCTAATGAAAAACTTTCCATTTGTAGAACAATGGGAACGATTCTTCCTGGAACGCAGAAGGAAGATTTTCAAGAAAATTTAGTAATTTTTCCAAAAAACATATTAAGAGTCATCCTAGGAACGAGTAACACTTAGGCCAAGATCTAGTTTAGGGCTAAACACGTCCATAAAGGCTTCACATCACCATCTGATGTCACCTCGCCAGCCCAGACAATCCTAGGACAGTTCAATGAACACCTAAGGCGATGGCCCAAAATATCTTTGATGCATCTATCTCCCAAACTCTAACAAACAAAGCTCCATACTTGAACTATCATTATTATTATTATTTATTATATTGTAGATGTCTAAATTATAATTAAAATTATAAATTAGCTCAATAGCCAGAGCATCAAAGGCCTTCGTCTAACCCATACTTATGCCATAAAAGTCAAAATGATATACATCGCAAAAATGCACGTAATTCGAAATTTCCATGTCAATAGCAGTTTTTCAGTTGGCCAGCTCTGGCAGAATTTCAATTATAATTGTGCCAATACAGCCAGCCAAACAATTGTTATCCCTATTGAGCTTGTACTGTTGGGCTTTTCATTTATTTTCCTAATATTTTTAGGTCTACATACGAGTAGTTTTCTAAAAAAAAAAAATTCCTCATTTTTTGCGTTCTATTGAAAAGCTAAAATAAATTCATCGCTATGGTGTTGCAATGCACTTTCCACAACACAAACTACAATCGATATACTCGTCTCTGAGTTTTTAGTGGTTTAGTTGATTCTGAAATACGTAAGTCACACTTAGAGAATGTGTTATATCCCACATACTCGTATCCGTTGCAAACTCGAAAACCTTCAATTGGAAATCCATATTGTGTTCGCAGAGTCCAGCGATTGTTAGCAAAAAAACCGATGCGGTCTTTATATTTGTTTTTCAATTTTTATTATGCGAATATTCCAACGAAACCGATTCGAGGATTCGAAGCGATTTGGCAGCACAAAAACTTGCAATCACAACGGTAGCTGGTGGCATTCGAAATCAATTGGAATGCTCTTAAAAAATTTTTTTTTAATGAGCAAAGTCCAGAAAGAGTGTTTGTGTATTTGTTGAACCCCATCTCCTGTGGGAGTTTATTCGGAATTAATACAAATTTAAGCGCAATGCTTCTTTTCTCGTTTACCTTCCTTCCGATTTATTCAGGAGTTGCTTTGAAAAGAGGGCGTTCGGTGAGTTTGTTTTTTTTTTCGATGTGGCGGTGTATTTACCTGGCGAACAATTTTGCGCTTGGTTTTAGAAACTGGAATAAAGGAAAGGAATTGCAATTGCCAGAAGGATTATTTCAATAATTAGAATTCTCTCAAAAACAGATGAAAATGGTTGACTTAGAGGCGCAAGTTATCTGGCGCGCTGTGGATATTTTTTTCTAAATTCAAATTCAAGTGTTGAAATATTTAAAAGTGCTCTCTTTTGAAAGTTCATTCGAAAGGATTTGTGCAAAGTTTTTAGCTATTACTTACAGCAGGATTACTACCATAAGGATTCAACAATTTTCTGCACTCGTCGCTTAAAATTTCTTCAAGGTATAGAACAGATGGCTTTTTTTCATGACACATGCATCAGTAAAAAATACTTTACCACTTTAGTTTCATCAGGCGCACTATTATATTAACACTGAGTGATGTATGATGAAGCTGGGCATTAACTAAAAAGCCTCTCCAATTGGCCCGATCATTAGCTAATTGCCTTCAATTGCGCATTCCAAGTCGGTTGGGGACCTCAACTAAAGATGTCCGAAAATTCACGCAAGAATTGAATTTTGTGCCATTTGTACGGTAAAGTGTTGCCAACGAAAAAAAAAGACAGCGGACAGCTGACAGTCCAGGGTTATTAAAAATGGAACGCTACACGAAAGAACAACGCGTTTTCATTGTTGAGCAATATTTTAAAAATTTCGTACAAAATATGGTAACTTCATCAACTGTGAGGAAATTAATTCAAAAATTGAGGGAGGCTGGATCAATTAGTAATGTTAGACACTCTGGCCGTCCACAAATCATCAAAGCTATTCATGGGAGTGTTGCAGAGAGTTCAGACATGTCAATTTGGCATCGTGCGTCGTCAAGAATTGGACATTTAGAGAAGGTCGCTACAGCGAATTCTTACGAAAGATTTACATCTTCATGAATGCAAAGTGTAATTGACTCAAGAACTGAAGCCTACTGACCACGCACATCGAACAAAGTTCGTTGAATGAATTATGGAACAACAAGTGGATGCTGATTTTTCCAATAAAATCATCTTCAGCGATAAGGCTCATTTTCATCTTGGTGGCTTTGTTAATCGTCAAAATTGTCGAGTTTTAGGTTCAGAAAACGGATGAGTGTGTCACTGATCAATGCAGATTTTGGAGGCATCATCGGACCAGTTAATGGTACTCGCTATCGCGGCATGATAATCCAGTTTTTCGTGCCTTAATTAGAAGATATGAATGTGGTTTCAACAAGACTATGCTATATGCCATACAGCCCAAGAAACAATTCAATTATTGCATGAGACATTTCCTAGTTGTGTAATTTCCAGTTTTGATGATCAGAATTGACCGCCCAGACATGCGATTTAACACCTTTGGACTATTTTCTTTGGGGTTTCTTGAAATCTTAAGGCTTACGCCAACAAGCCCACGATCACCCGCTCACTGAAGGAGCAAGTTGAGATCTGTGTCAACGAAATTCAGCCACATTTATGCAAGCCGTAAAAACCATTTACCCGATATGTTGTTCCATAAATGAAACCCCACATGGTCACCCTGCATTGATCAAACATTTGACGAACACCAGAAAACGAATGTCAAAGACGAACACCGAAAGACGAATGTCAAAGACGAACAAAAAAGACGAACAAAAAAGACGAAACTCGAAGACGAAGAAGAAAAACGGAGTAAGAAGACGAACAGCGAGCGGCGAAGTTGTCGAAGTTGTATCGCGTTTAATATTTTTTGTAAAAAGCTTATAAACATTGAATTATTGAATTAAAATAATTTTCTTTAAAAACCGGATTCCTTTTTTTTATTTTAATTCAAAAATTCAACAAGTTTACAAAAAACAAAAAAAATGTTGCCAGCGGTAGTACCCGCGCGTTGGAAGAATCGTACAGCCCGTACAGAGAACCGTACTGAGGGACGTCTGTTATACGAACGTTTTTTTTTTAGATTGAAGATGGTGGGCAAGCATGGGAAGCGAATGAATAGCACGGCATTCAATTCGGGAGCTGATTTCTCGACTTTACTTGAAGCACTTGTGCACCGAGAAATGGAGTTAAAGAGACGAGAGAAAGAACTGGAGACGCCTAGGAACGTTTGGACGAGGTTAGAACAACAACGAAGTGAATATTCACCACAGACTGGAGAAATCGAAGAAGAGGAAATCCAGGCAAGTTGTAGTGGACTAAATAATCGCGCACAGGTTCAGGGTGGAAAGGTAAACGGGGCAAGGTCTCAAGACCAGCCAGAGGGAAAACAATAGAGTGGGGTGCAGACGAGTTTTGATAGTATTTCAAATCTGGAGCTTGAATGTTCACTTCTACGAACCGAACTGGAACAGCTAAAGTTAGTGCTAATAAAGCGAGTGTTGGGTCTTTCGAGGATGCTCTAAATGCCATATCGCATTTTAACGGCGAAGATAATGTAGGTGCATGGTGTGACGAATTCGAAATGGTATCAACCCTTATGAAGTGAGATGACACCAGGGAGATACTGTTTGCTAAGCGGTTGTTAAATGAAATGGCAAAGATTGTTATAAGAACTAAACCAACGATAGCAAAATTTGTAGACTCAAAGCAACTACATTTTGTTGGATTTGGGGGTGGTATGACTGTATCAGATGTGCACAAAGCACATGCAAGTCGAAGGGAGAAATTGCAGCAGAGTATCTATTTGCAATGCGGGAACTAGTTACGAGTATGTAATACAATATGTGATAGAGGGCATTGACGATGTGCCTACAAACAAGGCGATGTTATATGGTGCACAGTCGATGAGTGAGTTCAAGGGTAAGCTGCTGGAACATGAACGTTTTCGAAATTCATTACGTCAGCACTCGTCCAATATCAATTTAAATAAACAGGCTTCCAAACCAAGGACAAAAGGCATAACCATTACAGGAAAAATTCGATGTTTTAACTGTGGGCTGACAAGAGTAAGGAATGCGAATTCCAAAGTGCTTTATCTGTGAAAACTTTGGTCACCTGTCATCCAGTTGTCCCCAGCGAAAGGACATTACGAAGGCTTTTAATGTCGTAAACATGGACGTAAGTAAGGTGGAAGTCAAAGCGGTTAAAGTAAACGGTGTCGAAGTTCAAGCACGAATTGATACAGGTAGCGATGTCAGAGTGATGGGATCGAGAGAGTATTTCCAAATTGGAAAAGGACGAGGATTATCCGAAGATGCGACGAGACCATACGGGTATTTCCGTGCTCTTGTGGAAATATACAACATTGCTTGCCGCACAAAGATTCATGTAGTCTCCTCAAAGTCGTTAAAGCATGCCCTGCTAGTGGGGAAGGATATTTTAAGATATTTTAAAATGGCGGTCACATTGAGCAATTGGATTCAAGCCTTAAAAATTGTTTCGAGGTAAGCTATGAGAAGGAAGAGCTATATGTAGGTAACCCATTATACAAGGGCGAAATTCAGAGACTGGTAGCTTCGTACAAATCTCCAAGGTCGAAGTCAACTAACGTTGAAATGAAAATTATTTTAAAAAGTGAAGTGCCAGTTGCACAGCGCCCAAGAAGATTAGCTCCCTTGGAAAAAAACCTTGTGCAAATGCAAGTGACGGAATGGCTAGAAAAAAAAATTGTTCATCCAAGCAATTCGGAGTACTCATCTCCAATCGTGCTCGCTAATAAAAAATTTGGTAGTAAAAGATTTTGGTTCGACTACCTTTGTTCAAATAAGATAATCGTGCGCAACAGATATCCGCTTCGGCTTATAGACGACCAAATTGATCAGCTGAGTTCATCGAGAGTTTTTTCAACGATGGATTTAGAAAGTAGATTCTTCCATGTCCTAGTATGTGAAGGATGCCGTAAGTATACGTCCTTCGTCACACCAGAGGTGCAATACGAATTTAATCGTGTTCCATTTGGATTTTGCACATCACTGCCAGTATTTCAACGTCATATTATCCGAGTGTTCCATGAATTAGTAACGCAGAAAGTTATACTGCTCTATATGGACGATATAGTCGTTTTGGGAAAAAACTATAACAAGTGAGTACGGATTAATTTTTCGATGGAAAAAATGTCCGTTTTTGTGCACCGCAATCGAGTATTTAGGGTTCCGAATCGAGAACGGGAATATAAAACCATCACAAGGTAAAATAAATGTGGTACATACGAGTAAGTTCCCTCAACCGACGAACATCATAAAGGTCCAAAGCTTTCTGGGACTAACCGGATATTTTAGAAAGTTTATTCCAGGATACTCCAGGATTGCGTTGCCGCTTACTAACTTATTGAATAGAGGAGAAAAATTTCGACTTGGAGCCAGGGAAATTTCTGCATTCGAGGAGCTAAAAAATATACTCACTACGGAACCTGTTCTCAAACTATATCGCCCGAACGCAGAGACCGACCTATATGCACGGATGCATCTAAATGGGGACTAGGCGCAATACCTCTGCTGAAGGAAGATAATCAATTCTTTTCAGTTTTTTACTACAGCAAGAAGACAATTCCTGGAGAACAAAAATACAGCATCTACGAGCTGGAAGCAATCGCTGTGGTCACGGCTTTGAAGAAGTTTCGGCACTACCTCCTTGGACTTAGATTTAAAATTGTCACCGACTGCGCACCGTTCAAAGGAACGATGGAAAAGAAGGAATTTTCGTCAAGGATCGCTCGATGAGTGCTGGTTACACAAGAATTTGACTATGTGCTTGAACATCGTAATGCCTCAAGGATGCGGCACGCAGACGCTATTAGCAGAAGTGTTATAGTTGTTGTTGAAGGTGAGTTTTTGTCAAGAACCATCAAGGCACAAGAAGATGATGGATGACGTTTCATAAAGAATCTTCTTAAGTTCGGTGCCTACGAGAATTTTATAAGTGAGAGAGGCGACGATGAGGGAAGGAAATTTCTTTATGCTCCTAAGAAGATGCAACCAGAACTATTGCTTTACGTGCATAACGATGGACATTTCGCTACCAAGAAAATTAAGGAAATTGTAAAGCGAGAATACTACATACCGCACTTGACAAAGAAACTCGATGAAACACGAAATAATTGTATTATATATATCATTTGCGTGGTAGGCGCTTTTTCTAAGTTCACTTGGACCTATCCAACAAAAACGACGTCGGCACCGGAAGTTATATCGAAGCTTGCACTCCAGAAAGTAACATTCGGAAATCCGGCAAGGGTAATAACAGTTCGAGGACCTGCTTTTACAAACAATGTTTTTAAATAATACTGCAATGCTGACCAAATAGAACATCTTGTGATTACAACGGGTGTTCCTGGAGGATTTGACCAAGTCGAGCGAATCAATCGCGTATTAATTTCAGTCCTTGCAAAATTATCAGCGGAAGATACTAGGAAATGGTATGTACATTGCAGTAAGCTTCAAAGAAGCCTCAATTCCACCTGGCATCGCAGCATTAAGACCACCCCGTTCGAATTAATGTTTGGTATTCGAATGAAGAACGACAAGGACTCTGAGTTGGGAAGCTTAATTGATGACGAGTTAAGAGACATGTTCAAAAATGAACGCGACGAAGCACGACAACTAGCATGAATCTCTATAGCTGAAATCCAGGATGAAAACCGTCGAACTTGCAATCGGAAAGGATGTCCAGCGACAAAATATCGAGAAGTAGATTTGGTGGCAATTCGTCGTACTCAGTTTGGACCAAACTTGAAGATAGCCGGAAAATTCCTTGGTTACGCTGAGGTCAGCTAGAATACAGGATGGCCGAGTTGTGGAGTTTATGGTCACCCTGCATTGGTCAAACATTTGACGAACACCAGAAGACGAGTGTCAAAGACGAATGTCAAATACGAACAAAATAAAAAACGAAATTCCAAGACGAAGAAGAAAGACGAATTAAGAAGACGAACGGCGAGCGGCGAACTTGTCAAAGTTGGATCGCATTTAATATTTTTTGTAAAAAGCTTAATTGTCCTTATAAACATTGAATTACTGAATTAAAATAATTTTCTTTAAAAACCGGATTCCTTTTTTTTTATTTTAATTCCTATGTAGGATAGGACTATGTATGTAGTCCTGCCATAAGTTATGTTACACAATTTCCAGCGCTTATCGTTCAAAATTTCTTACGGGAATAGAACCGTTAATTTTTTTTTCAGAACACATGCACTAATCAGTGAAGAATACTACTCAATTTGGTTTCAGTTTGCAAACGAATAACATGGAGTGGAGCGTTAAAGAGAACCGAGTCGCGGTAATAGCGTTGCATAAGAGCGGAAAGAGTGCTGGCCAAATTTTCGAGTTACTAAAACCACTTGGAATATCGAGAATATTCGTTTATCGGGCTATTACTCGTTTCGGCGAATTGTCTGGAGTAGAGGATTGGCCAAGAAGTGTTCGTTCGCGCGCCCGCCCTACGAATGCGGTAGTAAAGGCAGTGCGTGAACGAAATCGGAAAAATCCCTTTAGGAAGCAGAAGATCATGTCGAAGGAATTGGGTATATCAACCAGATCCATGTCTAGTCTAGTTTGGGATGATCTGCATATGAAAGCCTATCGTCGGTCAACGGGTAATTTTCTAACTCCTCAACTAACAAAATTAGGCTGGAAAGATGCAAACGACTTTTGCAGTGCCACGCGGACAATGGTCATGAAAATATTCTGTTTACGGATGAGAAAATTTTTACAGTGAAAGAAGTTTTCAACAAACAAAATGAGAAAATTTATGCCACTTCGTCTGAAGAAGCAAAAAAAGTTGTTCCAAGGGTTCAACGTGGACATCATCCCGCTTCCGTAATGGTTTGGTGGGGGGTCTCTCACCATGGTGTCACACTTTTTATGAAAAAGGCATAAAAACTGGTACAAAGTATTACCAAGAAGATGTGCTAAAAGGGTTTGATCAATACCGTTTTCAATGGATACAGATGGATCTTCCAACAGGACTCTGCTCCAGTGAACAAAGCCAAAACCACGCAGGAGTGGCTCAGAGTCAATATTCCTGGCTTTATAGCAGAAGAGGATCTGGCCGTCGGGGAGACCAGATCGGATTCCACTGGATTATGGTTTTTAGTCAGAATTGGAGAACATGGCCTGGAAGACTCCCCACAGAAATTTGGAAAGCCTTAAAACAGCATTAACCAGAGCAGCGTCCACGATATCCATGGAAACTGTGAGTGCCGCTTGTGGCCCAATGGCCACACCATTTGGAAGCTTGTGTTTAAGCAAAAGGCAGTCGATTCGAGTGAATCCAATTTGTTTTAATTATCAATATTGTGGTTTAATAAATGAAATAATTTTGAATACAATATATTTACTGTTTTTTTTTATAGCGTTTTATATTTGTAACAGAACTTATTGCAGGAGTACATAACTCTATACTTAATGAATCAATAAAAGATTTACAATTTTTAATTAAAAACTTGTGTTTCCTATGAATATTACTTCTTGCGTCAATTTTGGGATACGGTGAGCTCTTCCTATACTGCGTTGTCCCTCTGCAATCTGAAGCAACTGAATCACAGTTTTCTGACTAAGTTAAAATCGCTGTACAGCTCGTATAGTTCGTCATTGAACCTTCCCTTCCAAAGTCCGTCAACGCAAACGGGACCCGATACTGAAAGAAGAATTTTTCTCTCGAAAAGACCGCTTTCTATAGAATCCGTGCTTCAGTGGGAGTAGGTCTCATATCGAGCCTCTTTAGTTATTCGGGTTAGGGCCTCCTCCAAAGAAACAGCGATTAGGAAGAGTTAGTCTTCGTTTTATTTCTACTGAAAGGTTGTTGTCAGAATTATTAGAGGAGTCAAAGTACACAAAGTCCCTTATTACCTCGAAATTATAGCTATCGACAGTGACGTTCTGACCAATTCGTCGATGTTGGCTAAACCCAATTTGGCATATTCGGTTTCAATACTAGCGAAGGCACCGTTGACAATGTGTCAATGTGTTTTAAGTGAACGCCTGCCGTGCTGGCTTAAGTTCACTGAAAGCCCATATTTTCATGGGAGCAAGAATACGTTGTATCTTGTCATCAATTTCCGTCAATACCAAAGCAGAACTGTATTGAAGGCACAGCTCAACTGTTGGTATGAGTCGAGGCCTACCCATTAGCCTCTTGCTGCTCTTAGCATGACAGCACCAAGTACATATTGCAACTCTACATCAGATCAACAAAAATTGGAAGACCCTTTCTGCATTTTACGTTTCAATCCACAACCACCGTGATGCTCCCACAAGGAAGCCTACCTCTACAAGCCAGACCCGAACCGAAGTCCATGGCCTCCTGACACCCACGGTGTCGTGTTTAAAGTCCGGTGGTGCTGCAACCCAACAAGACCTATGACCTGCAGCTTGTAACTGGTCGAATCATAGCAAACTTCAGCGGCGTTAAGTTCTGAAAATAGTTACGGTAATATCAGTATTTCCTCTACCCTAGCTCTTTATTATACAATTTCATTGGCATACGAAGCCCAACTAATTAGTCGAAGGCCGTGCACCGGTGACAGCCCGTTGAGTTCTGCCAATTATGCCAATATCATATTACCAGCCTTGGTAGAGCTGCGAGCGTTCTCCATCGTCATCTCCAGAGACGGGGACGAACTTGGCAGGGATTCTAAAACTAGACATGGCTCTATAGCTCGTCTCTATAAATGCTGTCATATGCGGCCTGATAATCGATGAAAAGATGTTAGTTTTTTCCAGGATCTGTCGGGATGTCAAGATTTGGTTAATTGTGGGCATTCATGGTCTGAAGCCTGATACTGATACGGACCAATCAGGTTGTTGACGAAGAGTTTCAGATATTCACACAATATACTTATACCTCTATAGTTGGCGCAGTTAAGGTGGTCTTCTTTTTCATGGATCGAACAAATGATGCTGAGATTCCATTCATCAGGTATACACTCTTCTGACCAGATCTGAGAAATGATTTATTGACGCTTATTACAAGCACTCACTTAAAAACTAGACTGAAAACTAACAAAAATCAACTTAAAACCGCACATAAAACTAAAGGGTTGGGAGAATGGGTCGACAGGCAAAGGTAGAGTAAAGGATGTTTGTTTGGGAGATTTTATTGAGGTTGTTCTAGGTATCCATAATTTGTTCGGTGAGGATTGAGCCGAAAAAGTGATACAGACCTTAGATTACGTATGTACATAGGTGGTGTTACGAGAGATAAGACGAAGTATAGAGCAGGTGCTGATGTTAGCGACTAGTATCTGATGGACAAAGAGAATGTCGGCCACTTTCCCGGGAACGAAAATTTAGTTATCTATTGCAAATAACACCGCGGTCTAATTTACTAGGGGGACTGGTTGATTCCAAATTAAATATGTACGGGGAGAAGTTGGGAAGCGCTTACGAGTGTAGGTTATTTCTGGCCAATTGCTAACTTTGTGCTCAAGAAAATTCTTTATGCACCAAGTACAATAGAAAATCTGTCCAAATTATTCTGCAGTAAAAGACAATCAGAGTAGGTTGAGAAATGTTTGAATATTTTCATGTGATCGTCGTAAACAGATATACTATACTGGGTGAGCTTTTTAACATGAGACATCCAAATTACTTGAAAAATACGCGATATAGCGAAAAATGTTTCAGACAAAAGTCACAAGGTTCTGAAGGGAACATATGATGGTGATTACGAGTTAGACCTTGAGACCCATTTTCGAGGTCAAACGAAGGTCACTTTTGATTTTTCAAATGATAATTCCTGATTTTCATTGCTTAGTCGTATTCCTCAATGGGGCACACGACTTTGTCTCAAAGGTCTTATTCATTCAGTGCTATGAGTAGATACCACTGCACTGGCACGCCTAAATCATTAATCGGTTAGGTTGTTAGAAGGTCGAGATTTGTTTTGAGGAAGTCATTATTGGCTCGAGTGAAGTTAAAACTCAAAGAAATTTCAGATAGAGACAAATTGTCTTAAACTTATCTGAGAGTGTAGGTATTATGTGGATTCTGCCCTTTTTTTCTACTTGAACGGAACTGTACTTCATTTAGAAGTTCGATATTTGTTTTGAGGAACTGATTATTATTGGTAACGTTTTCCAGATTAATAATGCAGGCTATTTCAATTCAAGAGAAAATTGAAATGATATTGATTTATGGAGAAAGTGGAAGGAACATCGATGGTGTTGTTGCTCTTTACGCCCAACGTTTCCCAGACCAGATACGATCGTGCACTTCCTTTTATCGGGTCATCCAACAATTCACTGGTGAAGGAAGTGTGCAACCAAAGAAAAGGAATCGGTCAGATAGGGTGGCTGTTGAGGACAATGAAATAGCAGTGTTAGCTGCCGTTGCACACGATCCTCACATTAGCACTCGCCAAATAAGTCGTGAATCAGGAATTTCTCAAACGACTGTCTATAAGATATTACATCGGCATAAATACCATCCTTATCCTGTTTCAATGCATCAAGAACTTTCTAGTGAGGATTTTCGCAACCGGTTTCCTGTCAATGGGCACTTCAGCAAATTGAACGAGACCCCCTTTTCTTCGCCAAGGTGTTATTCTCTGATGAGTTGACTTTCACCAATCACGGTACGGTCAATCGACATAATATGCATTACTGGGCTACCGAAAACCCTTTTTGGTTGCGACAAGTTGAACGCTAGCACCCTTGGAATGTTAATGTTTGGGCGGGAATTATTTGGGATAAATTAATAGGTCCATATTTTATTGAAGGCAACTTGAATGGCGAAAAGTATGCAAACTGCTTGCGGGACAATCTTTCAGTATTACTAGAAGAACTGGCATTGGAGTTGCGACAAACAATGTGGTTTCAACATGATGGTTGATTATTCCCAAGTAACCCGGGGCGTATTAAACAATGTTTACCATTAAAGATGGACGAGGGGGTCCGAGGTAATGGCCTGCTATATCACCTGATCTTACGTCACTTGATTTCTTCTTGTGGGGCTACTTAAAAAGTGAGGTTTACAGAAAAAATCCAACAACACGTGAGGACATGAAAAGACGAATAACTGAAACTTGCCGGAAGATTACGCCAGAAATACTTCTCAGTTCTGTTGGTTCATTTAAAGCGCGGATAGACAAGTGTATTGAAGTGAATGGTCTCGGGAAATAAACGTCCAAATGGGAAGAATTCAATGATTCAACAGTGGGAAGCAAGGGGACCCACTCTAATTAATCACCCCGAAGGAAACAAAATACTGCTACGTCCACGTCGTTGTTTCTGGGTTATGCTAAACGCAGTATGTAAAAACAAATGACAAGCCTACGAGCAATACGACTGAGCAATGAAAATCAGGAATTTTCATTTGAAAAATCAAAAGTGACCTTCGTTTGACCTTGAAAACGGGTCTCAAGGTCAAACTCGTGGTCACAATCTTACGTCCCCTTCAGAACCTTGTGACTTTTGTATGAAACATTTTTCGCGATACCGCGTATTTTTCGAGTAATTTAGATGTCTCAAGTTAAAAAACTCACCCTGTATATGATCTTTAAATGATACGATCATCATCATTGATTGTTAGTATGAACAGCAAAGGACCAAAATGGGTACCATGAGACACTCCGAAAGGGACTTTAATGGGGTTAAAAATCCTGGACCTGAATAAAACATTATATTGTCGATCATTTAAGGAGGATTTAGTCCACATAATAACGCTGGACTGAAAGTCAAGAGTCGAAAGCTTTATTGAAATCAGGGGCGATCACGTCAACTTTAGTCCCACATTATAGTGCGCACAAGGTACTTGAGACGAATTCAGTAAGGTTTGTGGTTGTAGACCGATATTTCAATATATATTTCCGTGCTGGTTTGGGGAGAAGGTGACTTGTAATGAATTGAGTCATAATTCGATAGTTAAAAATTTCGTCCTTGCGGCCTTTTTAGTAAAGCGGAAGTATGCAGGAATTCTTCCAGATTATGGGAAAAGTTCTCTGGGATGTCAAAAGTTGGAAGAGAGCAGTGAGAGGTCGAGCTAAATAAACTGCACATTTTTTTAGTAGTACAGCGGGCAACCCATCGGGCCCAGTAGAGTAGTAGTACGTGAGATCCAGTGATATATATTCTGATTCTAGCGTAGTTTGCGAAAAGTTGTTTCGGTACGAGAAGTAAAGATAGTCAGGTACATGAATGTGACTAGTAAGAGCCTGTCTGAAGGAATAGGCAAAAAAATTTGCAATTATTTGGGGATCATTGGATTATATGTCCAAACAATCTACCAAATAAAGGCAGTTATCGGACTTTCGTTTGGCGTTAATGAATTTAAAGAATCGTCTGGGTTTGAAAATGACGGCGTGATGCATTTGGTTCCGGAATTTAAGGTAGAGAAATTGACAAAGTTCAGAAAAGCAAATATAGGCAGAGTGATAGTTGAAGAAATCAGTAATGGGGCTTAAAATAGTGATAGAGCATCGTTGGATGTAAGTCTTGGGTTATCAAAGATGAAACTAAATTTGGCATTAAGAAGAAGGTTATTTAGTTTGCTCTATGATAATTGAAACTGTAAGAGTGCTCGTAAGAAACAGTTCTTAGTTCTTGTCATATGAAAAAAACTAGAAAAATTGGTGTGTGATAAAATGAGTTGGTGTATGCTCTCCAGAAAGTTACTTCCAGCAGCTTTGAGTATCTCGGCCGGTAAGTCGTTAGGTCCAGCAGCTTTGTTGGGTTTAAGCTAAGTTTTGGCTATCGTCGTCCAAGTATAATTGGCTATTTTGCCTGATCATAGAATGTTGGGATTCGTCGCACCGAACTGTAGCTCTACTACAAGATTCCCTTCTTCTGTATGGCTCTTGCATTCCTGGCCTTATAGTAACAGAAGAAGTCCAGATTTGAATTCAATGGTATTGAAAAGAATAACCTGCAAGATTTTTCACAGAAAGTAAGAAAGATTCACATGGCAGTCTTTGCAACCGACGCTTTTACTTAGGGAAATAAGAGCTCACGGCATCAAGGATAGTAAACTAAATGCAACGTCCACGGTTTAGCTTATTTCAGATCTTTCACGAAATATAATGCCCTGGAGTACATTCTCATACCAGCTATTAGAATTGTTCAAATGCAGCGATAATCACATCCGCACTGCAATTTAATGTCAAGATCGCCGGTTATGCTTCTTCAGACCTTTCAGAGAGACAAGGAGTATTTTTGGTAGATGAGCAACATTATTGATCTTGATACTTCTGTACTATTTTGCTTTAAGTGAAGATTCGAACATAAGAAGGGGTAGAAGCAGTTACAAAAATGTAACCGAAACATAAGCAGGGGGAGCTTCTATGCAAAAGGATGATCTAGACAAAGCACAATACTGGCATTTTGGCGGAGGTGTTGCCAAGTTAGATTCAACGAAAACCTCATTTGAATTAATAAATTATACTTCTTGTCACATACATATGTTCTTTTTACTGGAATGTCTTAGTCTGTCCAAGGAAGGTGAGTAAATGATTCAATGACAAAGAGCCACTATATCAGCGCCGAGTATCAACAGTATGTTGTTAACGTAGGCTAGACACTCACAGAGATACGAGTAAAGCTCCGCGGTGTCGTCATCATTTTTACATTAGTCGTAGCTGGCACACTTCTGTGCTTAGCGAAAGCAAAAGATTCACCTAGCACCTAGAGTTGATCTCCGCAGTCTTGTTAGTCTGTTAAGACTTTTCATTGCCGCCAACTCAATCCAAAATGTCAGAGAAGAGACCACAGCACGCCTACAGGTAAACAGATTTTGTTCCCTTTTCCGTTTCGGAGCCTTCATAAAGGTGGGCTTTTCTATTGTATCTTGATTCCGTCCTCCTAAATTGCGACTTTCTCTGCAGCACCGATTTCATAAACGGACTTGTGCGGGGGTAAAGCTACGACTAGGGTTGTTTCTATGAATGGGTTCGACTGCACTTCCGTCCACCAAAATTACGACCTTTGCTTATTTTAGCGCCGGTTTCATCCACTTGACCGCTTTGTCCTCTATCCGATTTCCGAGCACTGGAACTACAGCCTTTAATAGTTACAGCACAGGTTTTATCCGGACATCGAAAGCAGGAATGACCTTCAACATAGGGTATGAAAGCAACTTTTTTCTTCTTGGCCCTACTCAGTGGGTGTCACTTCCTCCGCCCTGTTTCACTTTATAAACATTGCTCCCTGACCTGCACTTGCTATTTCCTTGCGCCAGTCTTCAATTTCTCACCTTCTTGTAGTTTCAGCATGAAGCATGTTTCTTCTGGATTCCATTCGATCTTTAGAATTTCCCTAGAGAAGCTTTCGCAAGCAGCAGGACTTTGACCGAGTACCTGTCTATTTTGATAGTTCTTAACCGTAGTAGGATCAGTCTCTCGTGTCCATCCAATCCAATCGCCCTAACCCAATCTACCGAGCTTGTCATAGTAAGACCCGCAGCAATGGCCGTAGAGTTTGTTAGAATGTTTGGTGGAGTCTCCAGAATATATATGGCCAACCACGGTGGATTATCGAGTACCACCTGGAAAAGGAAATGTTTCGAAGTCATCTCCATTGAACAGTTTAACATACAAGTCAATACATCTTTGGTGCTTAGTTTGATGTATTCCCTAGTTCTGGGAGTCATATTGGTAGAAAAAACTTTTTGTACGAGAAGCTCGTAGAAAGCATCTTTTAAAAAGTTGTTCTGAGCTCGAAACACGTCATGAACTTGAGTCCTTCAACGCAAGACAAGTTTCAATGGATTTGTTTTATTAAAAAAACAGTTTGACAAGGTATCCGTTCCATATTCACCCCTAGAGAACGGTCTTATATTACGGATCCCGATTAATCCACCCTTCTTCAGGATATAATAAACGACACCGATTTCCTTCGCCCAATTAAATGCTTTTGACCCAAATTACATACTTATCCAGATCCTCTAGTTTAATTAAAATATTTTTCCACTTCATTCTGTCCAATCCACAGCTGTCCAGGACAAAAATTCTCTCCCAAAAGACTCTTTTTAAAAAATCATTATTCTTCAATTAGAATTCCTAATCTGCTCATTGGATTTAATCAGCATCCTGCCGACTTTCTTTGACATGAGAGTTTTTTACTAAAAAAAAAGAAAGAAAAAGAATCTGCTCTATTGGGCACTACTTCAGCCCAGCTACCGCTATTTTAAAAACAATTACACGCGCCAAAAACTCATTTGAAAGATATCCCTCAATTGGATTGATATCAGGACATGGGCGTTCTCATTCTCTAAGCAACTACCACCTCCAGAAATCGCCACCCTAATCTTCTCTTAATCACCATTTTACCCACAGATGTCGCTAATTGCTCTGGAATTTGCGGGACAGCTTAATGAACTTTTTGTCATTCATTTTATGGGGCATTTTCTTGTTTTCATTCGTGTCCCCGGAACCGGAATTCACTTCTATCTTCTTTCTCATATTTGTCGTGCGTCGCTCTACATTTTCCTTTCTCAGCACGTACGAGTAATGTATACACAGTATGCGACTTAGATGCGCGCCCTCGTTCTTATCTCCCTCTACGCCCGTATAAAATCCACTTTAGATCATCCATTCAAGCAAAAACGGATTTACCAAGTTGTACCATATCGCTGATATAGATGGTGTGTACCTACATACATACGTATGTATATGGATACCGAAAGATGGAATACATTTTACTCTTACCGAACAACGCAATTGATGCTTGTGATGTGTTGCTTCATGTTGTGACGAGTTGAATTTGAAGTATAACATATTCAAAATCATGTTTCCATATCCGGTAAACTCAAGGATAACTCTATCTCTCTCTCATTGTCCTTTCCGATGGGATACAATGGTTTCTCTTGGACTAAACGACAATGAGCAATGCGCGGTGGATGTTTGCTGATACTTGTATCCGTATTTCAACAATAATGGAATCCCGGAGGACGGATACAAGGCAACAAAATAAACAAAAAAAAATATTCTATCCTCGCCATCAGCTCAAGGATGCTTTCCCCATACCATCAGCAAGCCAAAAGTAAAAAAATAAAAATAATTTGTATCCTCTTTTGTCTAATGGCAATTTGCTGTACTCTCCTGCCAACCCTGACAGACGTCATTTTCCCGCCATTTACAATGACAAACGGAGGATGCAAACATATCAATTTACTCCGAAACCAGGGATGGACACGAATGATTTAATTTTCAATTCTCTTCTCAGACAAATTATAAATCTCCAATGATTTCGAATGGATTTATTGGTAGATGTCAATTTAATATTCGGATTCCATTCTGGGATGGATAATTCGTCTAATTGATTGCAATAAACGGGGATAAACCTTGAGACAGTAGAATAAAAACAAAAACACAAATTAAAAATAAAAAAAAATCTAAATAAAATGAAGGACAGCTGTGTCAGTTCATCTGTCAATGTCAAAAGAGAATATAATGATCAAACAGCCGTCAAGTTTTTGGTAGATATCTGTCAAATCAGTGTTAAGGGTGGCCGTTTGTTTTTTCTTTGGCTAAACCGAATCCACTGACTGGACAAATATGATAGAATGACATTTCATGGGGTGTGACCGATTGATAGGTCATTTGTATCATATCATTTTTATGTCATCTCATCACTTGACATTTATACACAATGTTTTGTTGTTCTTCTTTTGTTTGACAGAACGATCAGAAGATTTATCTATGTCAGTTTGCTTGCATTTAATATTATTAACGAGTACTAACCATTTAAACTAGGACGACCCATTCAAGTAATATTCAACAATTAATCTTGGAATTCTCTAATGAATTATTTGTAATTCAATAGTGTTATGTATTCGGAGGAGCTTTATAGTTCTCCAGAGAATGTCTAACTTCGAGGACTAACCGACTACATTAAGTCATTTCCCTATAAAGACAGTTTCCACAGTATTAATAGATGAAGTTGTTAAACAAGACTTTAATTATCCAAATGGATTAAACAGTACAACGCTTATTTATATAGAACTTGTAAATATAAAAAAAAAATACGTAACTAGATTGTTTAGCAATTAATTGCGTCTCATTCCGCCTGTGGGCCGGGGGAGAAACTCTTTTTTGTTCGAAATGAAGGAGCATTCAACTGACTACAGGGTGCTGCATTGTTTGGAATTTCCGAAAATATTTCACTTAATTCGGTTTGCTTGAGTGGTGTAAGCGAAGTACCTAATGGTATGTTAAAACAGTGACAACTTAGAATACAACTTGAGAGAATTTTTCAACTTGCAAATTAAAACAATTCAGTGGTTACAAAGCGATTCCTTTCTATTGAAGCTGAAACTATGATAAATTCAAATATTTAGAGCGAATAACTACATTTTCCTTAATTGGACACAAAACAGTCGCTGAGTTTTTCGTCTGCTTCGACTATTCTGTCGAGTAACTGAATAGACTTTTGAAAGATGGTACCAATTTTTTTTTTCGGCCATTTTTTTCAAGAACGATGTTGGAAAATAAAATAAGAACGCAACGCTTTGTGTCCTTTTCTGCCATTGAAGGTCTCGATTTTGTGCATTCGCTATCGTCGTCCTACATAGTCGAATGACGAATGACTTGACAGGGATGCCAAAACTAGACATGGCACTGAAAAGTTCGTCTATTTAGAAGCTATGTAGCTAAGAAATTGTAGAAAAGTTGTTGCATATTGGTCTGGTACTCCAAGATCTGGCGTAATGTGAAAATTTGATCTATGGTGGAATTTTTCATCCCAAAATCAGTGATAGGAGCCGGTGAGACTGTTTACGAATGGTCTTTAGGCTGTTAAGGTGAGTTCTTCTCCTATAATTGGCGCGGTTTAGAAGATTTCCCTTTTTTACGATCGAACAAACAATGCTAAGGATCCATGCGTCCGACATACTTTCGTTTACCAAGATTTTAGAGATGAATTGATATATGCTCCGTATCCAAACGTCACCTGCTGCTTTCAGCAATTCGGCAGCTAAGCCGTTGTCTCCGGCAGCTTAGTTGGACTAGAGCTTGGAAATTAATGTGCTGCCTTATCTTGGTCAGGTGGACGGAAGTGTTGTCTGTAGTCATCCAGGAATAGTTCATTCTGCGGAAACAATTTTTTGAGATCGACCGACAGTATAAAAGATTCTCTGATCCATCCTTGCGTATTTCTGTTCGGGTTTTATAGCTTTGACATGTTCGTTATATTTTTTGGTAAAACTTCTAATCTTCATTCCTCTGGTAGCACCTCTCTAAGACCTGGATCGATCCCTTCTCGTACGCTTTCAATTTTTATTCTGAGGAGCTTATGTTTCATGAGGATTTTCACGTCATATTTAGGACATTGCTCGTAGGTCTGGTCGAGGAGCTCGTAGAAGCGACCTTTAGTAAGCTCGTTGTTTTCCTCTGTCGCAGCGAGGCGTTTTTGAGGCGTATGTTGGTAAATTTAACCTGTATGCGAATTGTCATTGGACATTTACTTATATTGCTGAAGCTCAAGGCTTGTTCCCTTAGTATTTCTTTAACGCAAATCCGCATTCGAATATATGCTGCGACTGATAGCAGATATCACAGTAGTAGATATCTCAGCTTTTAATATCATATTAATAAAGGCTTGAGAGAAGCAGAGGACGGGATTTCGCATGCTGTGAGATGTGAGATTCAACTCCGGGCTAGTAGGTGCCAATAGAATATTGGGATTAATCCAATGGCTTCTGTATCAACAAGCTGAGAACGAGCTCTCAAACAAAAATATATTTGGGACGGACGAGGCCTAATTTACCAGAGATGGGACAACTAATAGTATTGGTTAAATTGCAATCCTCATTTAATACGCACAACATCATTTCAAAGGTAAGAATTTAGTCACTAAGTGAAGTTCATTTAAAATGTGTGTGATTATTTTAACGGAGGTGTAGAGTAAGTGTCAGCGGTGGAGTAATAGGAAATATTTAAATAGACCCACATGTTCTTCCCCATACTGTTAGTTCAAGGCACTTCTTGGACTGTCTGAAAGACCAATTGCCGGAGTTTCTTCAAAATATTCCTATAGCAGGGGCATTTTTTTCTCAACATAATGAAACCGTGCCATAGAAGTAGCAGGTAACTTTGTTGCTATCTGGTATTATACGATGGCTCTTGAATAAAGACTCTTCTGAAATTTCGTCGTGGGTAGAATTTCGATGCCTCTTTTTAGACATTTCTCCCTCTCCTTATTCGTTATTTTTCTATTTTTTCGCTTCATTACTTTTTCATTCCCCATGAAGGACAGTTACAGAAGAAATTTATTCATCAAAGGAATTGACTTTTACAGAATAAATTAAAAATGTTTATTTAGAGAGCTCTAAACACGTCACAACTGAAGGAAAACATAAAAGAGAGCTGTCAAATTAGAGGCATGGAAAAGAGTCAACGTATGCACGAGCCTCACAGAATGAAAGTGCAAACGTTTTTTATTAAATAAAAATTTTGAGAAAAATACGTTTAAATTGAAAAATTTGAAGAAAACTTGCTCACAATTTAGGGTTTGAGCCACAACATTGTTAAGTTTCCTCTCCTTCAGTAAGCTACCATGTTGAAACATCCCTCATACTGAACCGGAGACAGTACGCACTGCCATGTACGATGTCTCTGTCGTAGCGTAGCCGAGTCAAGTTGTTCGAGCGACATGGAAGATGGCGAAGCCGCTAATTTGTCCTACATCAACCCTTTGTTATAAAAATAGAGTAATGCCTCTGGGAGAATGAAGCCGATTAAGCGAATAAGCTCGTAATAAATAAGCCCAAAGATTAGGTTTTTCGTTAAAGTCTGGCAATGTGCCTTCGAGTAAAATTAATAAGGAAATTTTTGACTCTTGTCAGGTTTGATCTGTTGTACAGATTGTTTTGTTTTTGGACCACGTGTTTTGTACACGTGAATTCAAGTCAAACATATTTGCGATACAATTCATTCAATACCCAAAACAATAACTAGTGATTGAACAACCCCGTTTGGTCCTCGGCCCCACGCACACTTGCTGTTCCAGAAATATTGTTGAAATTGCATCCTGGAACAAAGGTTCTCACTTCTATACTAAAAATTGAAATTGGCAACCATGCACGCGCCTATACTATGAGAGGCAAGGAGAATCGGGTACGTTTGGCAGAGGAAAATTAATAAAAAAACTAACAAGTCCCAACAAGCTCGGATTTCAAAAAAAAAATCGTGAAAACCAGGAAGAGGCGTTCGATGAAATGTTTGGTCCTGGTATCGATAACTAACGAAATAAAGGGTCCGCCATCTAACGTTTTTTTTTTTCAACTAGCGCTTATTTCGTGAATGGTAACACTTAGCTCATGCCTGATTTGACAGGTAATTAGTCTTATCCTTCCGCTGAACGAATATGGTTGTGTATACGCTTGAACAACGCTGGGAAATATTGCCTGCCATCGACTTTGAGAAGATGCCGATTTTGCCAAAAAAATCATCTTTTCAGATGAAGCTCATTTTGATCTTGGCGGGTATGTAAACAAGCAAAATTGTCGCATATGGGGCACGCATACATTGAAAAGCCGATACACCCAAAACGAGTCACTGTTTGGTGCGGATTTTGGACCAGAGGCATAATTGGGCCATTTTTCTTCGAAAATGAGCAAGGAGTGGCCGTTACAGTCAATGGCGATCGTTATCGGGCCATGTTGAACGAGTTTTTGTTCACAAAAATTGAAGAGGAGGATATTGGAAACATTTGGTTTCAACAGGACTGCGCTACGTGCCACACAGCCGAAGCTACACTCGATGTTTTGCACCCTGTTTTTGAAGATCGCATTATCAGCCGCGGAGCTGATGTCGTTTGGCCACCTCGGAGCTGCGATTTGACACCGTTGGACTATTATTTGTGGGGTGCCGTAAAAGATAAGTGTTACTCTGACAAGCCAGAGACAATTGATGCTTTAAAGGACAATATTCGTGAAGCCATTGGTGAAATACAGCTGCACACAATCGATAATATGCTTAAAAAATGGACCGATCGTGTAGGCTACAGCCATTTGAATGAAATTATTTTCCATTATTAACTGGAAGGATAAAACTAATTATCTGTCAAATCAGATATGAGCTAAGTGTTACCATTCACGAAATAAATACTAGTTGAAAAAAAAAACGTTAGATGGCGGACCCTATATAAGTTTAAAGAATGAATTTGCTAAAGGAAACTATGTTTTTCACGAAAAAGAACTTCAGACGCGTTATTCTCAAAATGATCTTTCCTAAACCAGTAAAAAAGATTTCCCAAGTTTTGTGCATTATGGACGTAGACGTATTGGCTAGTCAGTAAACTAGGATCTTAGCTCAGGACACAATACATGTCCCCTCCCCCTTTTTGTAAGAAAAATTTTTAATTTTTTAATTTTTTTAATATTATATTTTGAGTGCCATTTTTACAACTTAAAATTTTTTTAAAAAAATTTTTAAAGAAAAATTCTAGTTCACTGACTAGATTATGATATTTTTAATAAAATGCCGTTTGGGTTTTTTATTTCAGGTGCGAAGCAATTGTGTTTACCATATGACATCTCATCTTTTGGACGTCGACGCACTCTTCCGGCAACAGGATTAACATAAAAATAAATTTTGTAATTACTTTAACCACATGTGTATGTATAGGGTTTTCCAATAAAGACTTGACAACTTTTTTTTTAAATAAAACGCAAACCATTTGAGATATTTCAAAAACTTTGTTATCGGCTTGAAGTACAATCAAAACATTTATGAATGGAACTCGACTTCGTTCATATTGCCACCGCGGGCACGTTTGCAGCGGTCGATTCCTTGGACCCAATTTCTAACGACTCGGCCACACATTTCAGCCGAAACGGCCGCTATTTCGCATTCAATTTTCTCTGAGCTCTTACAACGTCGTCGGCGTGTTGGCATAAACCAATGACTTAACGTAGCCCCACAGAAAATAGTCAAGCGGCGTTAAATCGCACGAACGAGGCGGCCAATCGACTGGCCCATTTCTTGAGAAAACAAGCTCACCATACTTACTCTTCAATAAATCGATTGTAGCGGGTGCTGTGTGGCTTCATCCTGTTGAAACCACATGTCGTCCAAGTCTATATCTTCCAATTCGGGCCAAAAATAATCGGTGATCATGGCGCGATAACGCTGACCATTCACAGTAACGTGACAATCGTTATCGTCGAGAAAAAAATATGGCCCAATAACGCCGCCGGCATGCAAACCGCACCAAACAGTTACTTTTTGTGGATGAAGTGGTGATTCATGAAGCACATGTGAATTTTCACCCGACCAATAACGTATACTTTGCTTATTGACGAACCCATTGAGCCAAAAATGAGCTTCGTCACTGAAGATGATTTTGGCCCATCTTGGCCCATCTTCTCCAGAACCCGCTGAAGATGATTTTGGCCCATCTTGGCCCATCTTCTCCAGAACCCAATCGGAGAACGTACGTCGCTTCAAATGGTCCATCGGCTTCAATTCTTGAGTCAGCTTAATCTTGTATGGGTGTAAACCAAAATCCTTACACAAAATACGGCACATAATGTTTTCTGAGCGATGCCCAATTCTTAAGAACGCCGTAGAATTGACTGATTTAGATCGTTTGCTACGGACGCCTGAACGGCAGCGATATTTTCGACATTTCGACCAACCCATTATCTCACTGACACGGCAACATCACACAACGAATATGTAGACTCAAAGTTTTGCACTAAATTTGTTATTGCCTCTCTACTAGGACGAGAATTACGACCGAAAATTGGAGTTAACGCTCTTAAAGTTGCAGTCACCAACTCCGAAATTTTTATAATTTGCAGACGTTGCTCGTTCGTGTACTTTACCATGATGAAAATGTTAAGTTTACTGAATAAATTGACAGTGACAGTTTGATGATTAGTGAAAGAGTGCGTTCACAAATTAAATTCAAAGTTATCAAGTCCCTATTGGAAAACCCTTTATAATATTTAATAAAAAAAAAGTATTCCTCTAAATAATAGACTCGCTTGGATAAAAGTTGAGAATGCGAACAGCCCCTTAACGAAATGTCATCCAAAATTCTTCTTTTTCTTCTTTACTGTACCCAATGTCACTTCGTTGCGCACTTCAAAATTGAAAACTGAATTTGGTTTGCGCTTTTGCGTTGCATGTTTCGGTAGCTTCCATGTAAGGCGTTTGGCCATGAGCAAATTTTGACAGAAGCGCAAACGCATTTGTTTAGGTTGGGAACTAAAACAAAATTTAATGAAAGCTCCTTGTTATACTCTAAAAACTATGGCACGGTAAATCATACATACGAAAAGTTCAAGGTTCAAGTAAAAATCTGACTTATACCTTTGTAGACGTAATGGTCCCGACAGAAGCTTTGTGTAAGCCTATAACGAGAGAATAGTGGTCCTTGTTTTTCCGGTTTTTAGTCTCCTTGGGAGAATAGATTTTCTCCATTTCAGTTTTGAGTGCAGAATAGTGAGTATGAAAACACATTTTTCGTTTCCCTAAGTTTGCCTGGAATCTACCTGGATTACGTATCATGGAATACCATTGACTACTGTAGCAAATAGTGATACAGGGTCGTCTTCCAATGGGAACTTCAGTTTGACAGTTGACAGCGGCCATATTGTTGAAGCTACATCTGTCAAATTGGCTGCCATTTATTCAGTCTGTTTTGCCAAATTACCATGGACGGGCATAGCGTTCAACAAAACGTGCAAATGATAAAATTGTTTTATCAAAATGGGTATTCTGTCCGGGCAAGGTTCCGCGCGCTTCGCCCAATTTACGGTCGCCATAATCGTCCTACCGAGAAGACTATTCGCAGTGTGGTGGATAAATTTAAGTCCACTGGTTCAGTAAACGATAAACCAACACCCGTACGTCGACGAAACGAAAGATCTGCCGAAAACATCTCCGCTGTCAGTGAGAGTGTGCAGGAGAATCTGAGGCAGTCGATTTCGCGTCCCTCACAAGAACTCAGAATTTCGCAGACCACAACTTGGCGAATTTTGCGTCGTGACTTGGGCCAGCACCCATACAAAATTCAACTGACCCAGGAGCTGAAGGTGAACGACCATAGACAACGACGTGTGTTCGCTGAGTGGGCTCCGGAGCAGTTGGAAATTTACCCTAATTTTCATCGAAAAATCATCTTCAGCGATGAGGCCCATTTCTAGATGAATGGATACATAGACAAACATCGAATTTAGGACGATAGCAATCCATATGGGATTCAAGAGCGTCCAATGCATCCCGAAAAAGTCACTGTTTGGTGTGGATTTTGGGCTGGCGACGTCATCGGTCCATATTTTTGAGAACGACGTTGACCAGGCCATCACCGTCCATGACAAGCGCTATAGGTCGGATGATGTTCACACGAACGACATGTGTTTTCAAGAGGACGGCATTAGAAATTCCGCATGAGCGATTCGAGGGCAAGGTCATCTCTCGTGGAGGTGATGTGAACTGGCCACCGAGATCGTGCGATTTGACCCCGTTTGACTTTTTCTTGTGGGGTTTTCTGAAGTCCAAGTTCTATGCGAATAAGCCACAAACCACAGCGGCTCTCAAAGCCAACATAAGCCATGCCATCGGTCAATTTCAGCCTGATTTATGAGCCAGAGTCAAGGAAAAGTTGACATTTCGGATGCGCCCCACCCAGAGAAGCAGCGAAGGACATTTGAACGATGTTATACTCCATACATAACGGCATTGATAGGCCTTTAAAACGAATATTTGTTTTTTATTTTGTTTTATAAACAAATTGCTATATACCAACTGGTTTCTTCTAAATCCTTTTTAGTTTTTTTTCTTACTTATTCGGGGAAAAAAAAGAGAACAGATCACCCTGTGTCCAACATCTGATTATGACAGCTCATACATTTACAGTACCAAGTAACATACAATTCGTGTATACGTTTGTAGTTCATAATGCAATGACAATCACAAGGAGACAACTTTAAATTGTTGGAAGGCTGGAGAAAATTTATCGCTATTCTATTCAAAAATCTGTAGCTTAGACAGTATGAGCATATCCGTTTCAACTGTAAATGTGGGTTCATATTAATTTCAATATTCACATTGTCATCTCCCAACCGAATAGACCAAAGTTCTCCAGCCACAGTAATAATACATTAAGCTGATCCGATCACGCGATTTCCTATATCGCTTCCTGTAGTTCGCTTTCTATCTGTTCCTGCATATGGTATGTTAGTGGTCCTCTTTAAACGCGCTCTCTACATCCGCCGACGCATTTTCATGCAGTGCCGCATAAAACGCACTATAATAGGATTTAACCTCGGTGCTCTAAAGTACACATACTCGCACATATTCCAACGAGGCTTTTGATTTAAATATTTTACATTTTCAAATGCCCCAAACGGCACGAGAAGGACACAGAAATGGGGAATGTGAATATACGGATCTGAGTCGAGCATAGAAGTGTTGGGTTATGCCAGAGGAAATATTGATTCTGAGGGAGGTGCCACTTATAGCCGGACATGCCACACGATGTAACGGATAAGAGATGTATTTAGGATACTTGTTTATGTACGAGTTATGAGTATACTCAAATATTCAGCCAAGGGATTTTGGTACTGAATTTCGTTGCGAACTTTGTTCGTAGCTAAATATTTTTGGAAGATAAATTTGGAGATAAATTTAGATGGCCAAATGGCACAATCGTTTCTTTTAAGATAAATTTATAAAATAAACTAAAAGGGCAAGTTAAACCGAACCGCTGACTTTAAGGTGACGCAGTATTGCTAAATATGTAGGTAAAAGAACCTTAGCAGCTCGTCAGGTGAGTTATACTCAGGCAATAATGACCATAGGAACAGAAGGCTATCTTAGTTACTTACTCCAAGTAAGTAGCTACAGTCCGGAACCTGAAGTTCGACCAATAATCCTTTTCATTGCTTCCAGTTACACCAAATATTATCCATTTTGTTTGATCGCCTTTTGCCATTTTTCAGGCTAGAACCATTATTCCATCTTGTTAACCTGAGTCCCGTGCTGAGTCACATGACTCTTTTGAAGTTAATTTTACGCCAGTAAAAGGGTGTTGCAGAGATCGGAATAAATGATAATCTAACGGTGCAATTTCAGTGGACACATTAAAACTTTCCAGCCGAGGGGTTTCAATATATGTGATCTGGGGCTGTTGATCAATGCTCGCCTCTTGCTATAGCCGCATTGATCATTTGACCAGGATATAGTAGCTCATGATAGATAATACCCTTCCATTCCCATTACCTTCTTTGCCTTCAATTCTGGCCTTGCTAACGTTTATGAAGCTTCGCCATCTTTTTTCGACTGACATAATTGTCATCACTTGATTTCGTTCCGTTTCAACATAGATTCGCATATGGAAATTATGGAGATTATGTCATCGAATTTCTTTTTGTAATATCTCGTTCCAGATGGCTTGAAATTGTTTCGTGGTCGATCCATGACTGCATATCATGTCTTATTATGTGCCGGTCTTGCTCAACTTTTCCATGATTTCATTGACTTTTTAGTGATAGGTCAACCAGAGCGGTGTGGATCTTTTACATGAAAATTTCCAGCGAGCGTACCATCTATTGGCAGTATTTTTCGATATAGTACCTTCACTATACCTTCTTTCCTTTATCGTAGGAAAATTGTAAAATACAATGAATTTTCTCTGAAATTTCACTCAATTTGCAACAATAAAATTGATCATCAATAATCAGCTGATCTGTCAACTGTCAAATAAAAACAAGAGTTGTCAGTCAGTCAAGTAAAGTAAAAGTGCATCTAAAAGAACTGATAGTACTGTCTATATCGTAGAGTTCGCTGTTCTGAGTTTCAAGATTGTTGAACTCAAAACGGCCAAGGACGTCTTGATTCGACTTTGCTGACATCCATGCCTTTGCGCTTTAAAGCAGGCCTAGGATGTTAATGGTCTTTTAAATATTCTCATTAGTGTTTCTTGGCAAGGCCTTACTATCTAATAGCTTTCTTAGGCCGTCATTATCATTGTCAAGGTCAATTGTTATATCATTCTCTCCAACGAATTGGATTAAATCTCAGCAATCAGTAGTTAAATCTGTAAGTCTCTTCCTTTCTTTTGTTTGGTTGTCTTGTCGCGTCGGGAAATCTTAAGAGTCAGGGAATAAGCACTAAAGTCGCTCTTACTCGACATTCAGCTAATAGAAATTATGGAGATTACCGCAAAGAACTCCAAACTCTAGGTGGCACACGCAAAACCGATAATCCAAGAAGGCTGTTGCACATTCTTTAGGCCCCAACCAACATACTAGCAAAGACCCCCACTAATTTAGGCATCTAGCTAGGACTTGCAGGATTTTTCAATGCCGAGAATTATTGCTGCTCTTTGTACGATATGCTCCGTATAGTAAGCTGGAACGAGAGTACCATATAGATTCACCGTGTTACGGTGCTTCTTGGGAAGTCGAATCACAACTTACAAAAACGTAAAAGGGGAACAGATCTATGAAATTGACACCCAATGAAATCGATAAAGCTATTGGAACTGAAACGGTCAAAGAGAAAACCTTCTAGTATTTACTCTGTCGATGGCACGATCCCGTACACGACGCCCAGATGAAACCGGTGAAAGAAGGGGTTTACGAGTATATCACCCAGAGAAATAAATTTGGTGTGGGCTTTTGCCCAGTTTGGGTGGACGGAATTTGGATGGCCTCCATGCCGCTGCCTTCTGTCTTAAGCCTCGAACTAGGAAGACTGGAGTCTGTGCGACGCTAAGTGGCAAAACTGCTCCGAGCAATTGTGGACTAGCTAGAGCATAGAATGTTTGCGTTCAAGCGAACTACTGTGATGTGTGAAACAGAAATCTGAGGTTGAAATGCTTCACACAGCGAGTAGCTAAGTAAGTGTGGACTGAAAACACTTGAACTAAGATTTTCGTGGTTTTTAAGCCACCGAAGCGGACGTGAGCCATCTGCTTCATCCTGGGGCAACTCATGGAAGCGGAGAATGTGTTGATGCCTATTCATACCCAAAATCCAGGACTCTCTATTATTTATTCTCATAGCGCGTACAAGAAACGACAAACCAAAGCCGGTTCTTCTCACATAGTGAATTTAAAAGTAGTCCTGACCAGACAATTAAGTAGAGGCGTGATTTTCGTCCTTACCTGCATCTCAGAAGGGTTTAGTTTCAGTTTTCAATGCATTTTATTTACTTAATCACTAACTCTTACATACTAACAAAAAATGCTTAAATGCTAGCTTACAATTAGTTAACAATCTTATACTAACTTACTGGCCCCACACAGGCACTCTAAACTAATCTAAATTCTTATATCTATGTCTTTCGACTTCATTTACATTTTATTTATACATGTTTATTTTGTGTACTTAGGGCTAAGAAAAAATTGATAACAAAAAACTTAGCCTATGGATGTAATTTTGTATTTTTTATAAAAACTGTAGCACGGTTAGTGCGGTAGAGCTGAGAGTCCGTTCCTTTTTCCCCTCCAAACCCGTAGCACACTCCTTCGTGCGCAATGAAACACCAAAATTTTCAGTTAATTCCTTTATTACAATACTCTTGCAACGTAAACAAAATAAATGAAATAAAAAAAATGCCTTTAAAATTAATTAGTCACATTCCTTTAAAGACTTGTTCACCCACGAGTATGCGGTTCGAGAACTGCAGTACCTGTTGAAGCGTACAAATCCTGAAAGGGGAGTTACGGGGAATCACCCAAAACAAAACTAAGAAAATTAATCTTAACGCGCAGAGAGTGTAAATTGGTATTGGCAATAGGAATTCACCCGTACCACCGTTCACCAGTTTAAACTCCCGATTGATCAAGAGTGGCCGCCAATTGATCAGGGCGGGCTATTTATACCTCTTTGGCGGAGCTTTTAACCGAAAGTCTAATCAAGCTTTATAATGATACTTAGAGCTTAACTTAGGAAAAGCTTTTAAACACAGATTAGAAAATTATGTACAGTCAAAACGAAAATTTATAAGCAATTCATGATAAAATTAAATGAAATTCAACTGACAAATTTATGGAAAAAAAAAATAAAAAAAATAAATGCAATTCAATAAATTAAATTAAAACAGTTGTGTTACATTCTCCCCCTCTGACGCAGAGATCGTCACGATGATGTGACAGGAATTATTTGCCTCTTCGGTCGCCCTCTTCTACGCATTACTTGAACTGGTTCTGCATCTATGTCGTTCTTTGTATACTTCGTTAAAGAGGACACATGATAGGTGCCTAATGGAACGTTGACGTCGTCTTTTGAAGCCACCTGGTATGTAGATTGTCCGAATTGTTTTATAACTACATAGGGCCCATCTCGCTTAGGTACAAATTTGGATGTGACTTGTTTCGATGCTTTGCTAAGTACATGTGTGGTGACGAGTACCAAGTCACCAATTTGTAACTTAGGCTGCGGTCTTCGTTTCTTGTCTGAATAGATTTTGTTGTGGTCCTAGATATGTTCCATCTTTTCTCTAGCATCTTGGATCACTTCAGCCAATCGCATAAGTTTCGGAGTAATTTGTGGGATGAAATTTTCAGCTTGTACTACGCTTCTCAAATCGTGTTTAACATCGTCGATTGTTCTCGGTTCTCGACCAAATGTTAGATACGACGCAGTATATCCCGTGCTTTGACATTTCGCTGTATTCAAGGCAAATCTTACCGATGGCAAGTCGTCAGCCCAAGTCGTATGTCTATTACCCACGATGATGCTAAGTTGAGTTTTCAGATCTCTATTCTTGCGTTCAACCGGATTCGCCTCGGGATGGTATACGGGTGTAAGGGTTTGTTCGATTCTTAAGCAATGAGTAAGCTGCTGCATGAGTGCAGATATAAATTGTGTACCATTGTCTGTTAGTAACCGTCGAGGGGTCCCATAGCGAAGGAAGACTTCATTTAAAAGTGTAAGTGCACATTTTTCTGCTGTAGCTTCTGTAAGAGGGAATAGTTCCACCCATCTGCTGGCAAGATCTTCGGCTATAAGGATCCATTTATATCCCCCTGCTGTAGCAGGTAATGGTCCAAACAAGTCTAGAGCTAGTATTTCAAATCTTTGATTGCTGGAAACAGTTTGTAAAAGACCAGTTTGTTTTAAATTGCTGGGTTTGTATCGTAAGCATTGAATACAATTGCCTATATGTTTAGTGATATCTCTTCGCATTCCAGGCCAATAATATCTAGATGCTATCCTGTGAATGGTTCGTTCGATACCATAGTGACCTGCAGTTGCGTCATTGTGGTAACTATTCAGTATTGTCTCTCGTTCTTGTAATGGTATTACAAGTTGAGCGTTTTCGGCGTCAGATTCTGATGAATATCTATACAGTATCCCATCGTTGAGCAGGTACCCACGTGAAGTCCATCTAGCGATATCTTCCGTATTATTTTCAAACGAATCAATGATATTTTTGAGTTGCTCATCCTGTAGTTGGGCTTCGCGGATTTCTCCGGCTTTTCTTGAAGGCATATCTACTCCGAAGGCGCATAGCTGGCATTTCAAATTACTGTGCTCTGAGCTATCACATGCTGGTCGCGATAACATATCAGCGATGGTATTGCTTCTTCCTGTTGTATACTCAATGCGAAAATTATACGGTTGTAATTGTAACGCCCATCTTGCGAGTCTACCGGTTGGGGATTTTAGGCTCATTAACCATTTTAACGGTTGGTGATCAGTTACAAGGGTTACTTCTCCTCCTTCGATGTACCCTCGAAATTTGTTGATTGCCCAAACTATAGCCAATGCTTCACGCTCGGTTGTGGAATAGTTTCGTTCAGCGTCAGTAAGAAGTCTCGAAGCATATTCAATGGGGTGTTCATCGGCTTTCTCCCCCTGGACCAAAACTGCGCCAATGGCATAACTGCTAGCATCTGTTTTAAGGCGAAAGGGTTTTTCGTCACTAGCTTGCTTCAGTATTGGTGCACTTGTTAGTAGCGATTTCAGCATGTCAAACGATGTTTGCCCTTCTTTTCCCCATTTCCACAATGCGTTTTTCTTTGTGAGGTTGCTTAAAGGTTTGGATATGTCAGCAAAATTTTTGATAAAGCGCCGGTACCACGAGCAGGTTTGCAGGAAGGGCAGAACTTGTTTAGCGTTTCTTGGTTCCTTTCGATTTGAAATGGCCGATGTCTTTTCTGGATCAACCTGTATGCCTTGATCTGTTATGAGATGACCAAGATATTTTACTTTTGCGCAACAAAAGCTTGTTTTTTCTCTGTTCACCTTGAGCTTGAACATTTTTAGGCGATGGAAAATTCGCTTCAAATCCTTATAGTGCTCTTCAAAAGTGCTTGAGCAAATAATCAAATCATCAAGGTACGTGAGTAGAGTCATATCAGTTAGCCCATTGCGAAATCGATCAATAAGCCTTTGGAAGGTTGCTGGGGCGTTTCGTAGCCCGAAAGGCATGCGTCTAAATCGGAACATACCGAATGGTGTTATGAATGCAGTCTTAACTATATCTTCTTCTACAATCCGTATTTGATAATACCCAGATTGAAGATCGAGGGTGCTTTTAAACAGCGTTGTTTTTGTTGCATGAAGGAGATCATCAATTCTTGGTAAAGGATATCTGTCCGGGATAGTTATGCTATTTATCTGCCTATAGTCTATACAGACCCGTATGCCTCCATCCTTTTTAGGCACAAGCACAACAGGTGCTGCCCAAGGGGATTCACATTCTTCGATGATTTCGGCTTCTAACAATTTTGTCAGCTCACTTTTGAGTTGAGCTTTTCTAGTAGGTGAAAGGCGGTAAGGAGTTGTTGCAATCGGACTATGATTTCCCGTATTAATGGTATGGATTGCGAATGGCGTTGGCTCAGATATTGGACCGAATACTTCTTCTTCTTTTACCAATAGTTGATTTAAGCAATCTCGTTCAGTCGAAATTAGGTCGACTGCTTCATTTCCCCGCAATTTTATATCAATTGAGAGTATTTCAGTAAAATATGGTTCTAATTCGACATCATCCTTTACACGAACCAAGGCTGGAAAAAGAGTTGGTTTGCATTTCTTTCGCTCTGGGGTCACCTCATCGGGTCTTAGTGAATTTGAGAAGATATGCTGTATTGAGTGTGGGGAGTATTCATTAGCTACTGTTTTAAGCCTTTTAATAGGTGAATACGGTCCGAGATGTTCCTCTGGTCGTGGTGTTGAAGCAAGTGGCGATATTTTATTTTTGCTATTGAACCAGGTTAGAAAAGCTGACGTTTGATTTTGAAGCTCTCGAGCAGGCGTTACTACGTTAGCTGAAAATTCGGTTCTATTTTCGATTGATGTTATGTGCTGGATGTGTTTTGGCGTAGCACCAATTGGTGAAATGGGTTTGAGTTTACCAATGTTGGGAATAAAAGTGACGCAATCAAGCTTATTTTTAAGGACTTTAGTTTGAGATGTATCGTAGAAATCAAAGACTTTCTCCCTTTGATCTGCAAAATACCACAATCTTTGGCCTAACTCAAGGACTATGCCGTTTTCTTCTAAAAAGTCGATCCCAATCAATGTCCTATTATCTGTTGCTTGTGGCAAAACAAGAAATGTTATCGGCCTCAAGCGATTTCCAATGATAACGCTGGTTTCCCCAATATAAATTTCTTGGAACTTTGCATCACCATCAGCAAATGTAACATCAGCATTTGCCTTTCGGAATCGAGTTCCATTCTTAAGAAGATGTAAAAATAGTGTTCTTCCAGCCACACTTGTGCGAGCCGCTGTGTCTAAGTAAGCTATTCCCGTTTCTCCGTGGGAAGCAATGGGAATTGTTGGTAGATCTGCACATAAAGTGGTCTTTATGCAATTAAAAGAAACCGTAGTTGGTCCCTTTGGTAACTCCTTACAGGTTGGACAATTGGAGCGAATATACCCAGGTGCCTTGCACTTATAGCAGTGGATTTTCGGCTCTTCAACATCAATAGGCTGAGATTTCATTCGTTCGTGTTTCTCCTTTTTTCGGCATTCATTTATGTCATGACCTTGGTGCTTACAGAAGTTACATTTCATTTTCTTTCCCACGACATTAGTTGAAACAGGTGATGTATGTTGGGCTACTCTTTCAGCGATCGAAAGTTCAACTGGTCTTGCCTTAGAAATTAAGTCTTTAAATGTTTTGACGCCATCTCGAGGGACTCCGTCACGTATGTGAATGTCCATAGATCATATCGATCATCATTGTTTCTGATGGGACTGGTTCACTTAACTGGGAAAACAAAGCACGTTTGGTAGACACAAATTCATCGGTTGGGTCATTTGGCCTTTGCTTCTTCTCAAAAATTTCAAGAAAGATGCGATATGCTGGCTTAGCTGGTGCATATGTATTTCGCAACAAGCTAAGAACACTTTGCCAAGTAGTTGCTTCTGCTTGAACGCCTTGCCACCATGTTATTGCACTATCTTGCAGGAGTAAGGGGAAGCTCTTTATTGCGTCTGCGTCAGTTATTCTCTCGATGTCTTTAAAAATAGTTATTGTTGCGATAAAGTTTTGAACGGCAACTGGATCTTTTTCGCCTCGAAATCATTCTATGCAATGGCTAAAGCTACCTTTGTGCGTAGGCAATGTTGACATTGCTGCAATCAATTCCTTAAGCTGTTCAGCTGAAAGATGTGCCATTTCGTCTTCTTTGTCTTTTACAGACGTTGTTTTTAATGACGCAATGCGTGCACTTCTTCGCAATTCGTTGAACGATGTCTCCGTCGTGACGCCGAAGTGTTTTTTTTTTGTTTGGTGAGTAAAATCAGGCCTCTAGTTGGGTGCGAATGTAGCACGGTTAGTGCGGTAGAGCTGAGAGTCCGTTCCTTTTTCCCCTCCAAACCCGTAGCACACTCCTTCGTGCGCAATGAAACACCAAAATTTTCAGTTAATTCCTTTATTACAATACTCTTGCAACGTAAACAAAATAAATGAAATAAAAAAAAATGCCTTTAAAATTAATTAGTTACATTCCTTTAAAGACTTGTTCACCGACGAGTATGCGGTTCGAGAACTGCAGTACCTGTTGAAGCGTACAAATCCTGAAAGGGGAGTTACGGGGAATCACCCAAAACAAAACTAAGAAAATTAATCTTAACGCGCAGAGAGTGTAAAATGGTATTGGCAATAGGAATTCACCCGTATCACCGTTCACCAGTTTAAACTCCCGATTGATCAAGAGTGGCCGCCAATTGATCAGGGCGGGCTATTTATACCTCTTTGGCGGAGCTTTTAACCGAAAGTCTAATCAAGCTTTATAATGATACTTAGAGCTTAACTTAGGAAAAGCTTTTAAACACAGATTAGAAATTATGTACAGTCAAAACGAAAATTTATAAGCAATTCATGATAAAATTAAATGAAATTCAACTGACAAATTTATGGAAAAAAATAAAAATAAGAAAAAAAAAATAAAAATAAATGCAATTCAATAAATTAAATTAAAACAGTTGTGTTACATTCTCCCCCTCTGACGCAGAGATCGTCACGATGATGTGACAGGAATTATTTGCCTCTTCGGTCGCCCTCTTCTACGCATTACTTGAACTGGTTCTGCATCTATGTCGTTCTTTGTATACTTCGTTAAAGAGGACACATGATAGGTGCCTAATGGAACGTTGACGTCGTCTTTTGAAGACACCTGGTATGTAGATTGTCCGAATTGTTTTATAACTACATAGGGCCCATCTCGCTTAGGTACAAATTTGGATGTGACTTGTTTCGATGCTTTGCTAAGTACATGTGTGGTGACGAGTACCAAGTCACCAATTTGTAACTTAGGCTGCGGTCTTCGTTTCTTGTCTGAATAGATTTTGTTGTGGTCCTAGATATGTTCCATCTTTTCTCTAGCATCTTGGATCACTTCAGCCAATCGCATAAGTTTCGGAGTAATTTGTGGGATGAAATTTTCAGCTTGTACTACGCTTCTCAAATCGTGTTTAACATCGTCGATTGTTCTCGGTTCTCGACCAAATGTTAGATACGACGCAGTATATCCCGTGCTTTGACATTTCGCTGTATTCAAGGCAAATCTTACCGATGGCAAGTCGTCAGCCCAAGTCGTATGTCTATTACCCACGATGATGCTAAGTTGAGTTTTCAGATCTCTATTCTTGCGTTCAACCGGATTCGCCTCGGGATGGTATACGGGTGTAAGGGTTTGTTCGATTCTTAAGCAATGAGTAAGCTGCTGCATGAGTGCAGATATAAATTGTGTACCATTGTCTGTTAGTAACCGTCGAGGGGTCCCTTAGCGAAGGAAGAGTTCATTTAAAAGTGTAAGTGCACATTTTTCTGCTGTAGCTTCTGTAAGAGGGAATAGTTCCACCCATCTGCTGGCAAGATCTTCGGCTATAAGGATCCATTTATATCCCCCTGCTGTAGCAGGTAATGGTCCAAACAAGTCTACAGCTAGTATTTCAAATCTTTGATTGCTGGAAACAGTTTGTAAAAGACCAGTTGGTTTTAAATTGCTGGGTTTGTATCGTAAGCATTGAATACAATTGCCTATATGTTTAGTGATATCTCTTCGCATTCCAGGCCAATAATATCTAGATGCTATCCTGTGAATGGTTCGTTCGATACCATAGTGACCTGCAGTTGCGTCATTGTGGTAACTATTCAGTATTGTCTCTCGTTCTTGTAATGGTATTACAAGTTGAGCGTTTTCGGCGTCAGATTCTGATGAATATCTATACAGTATCCCATCGTTGAGCAGGTACCCACGTGAAGTCCATCTAGCGATATCTTCCGTATTATTTTCAAACGAATCAATGATATTTTTGAGTTGCTCATCCTGTAGTTGGGCTTCGCGGATTTCTCCGGCTTTTCTTGAAGGCATATCTACTCCGAAGGCGCATAGCTGGCATTTCAAATTACTGTGCTCTGAGCTATCACATGCTGGTCGCGATAACATATCAGCGATGGTATTGCTTCTTCCTGTTGTATACTCAATGCGAAAATTATACGGTTGTAATTGTAACGCCCATCTTGCGAGTCTACCGGTTGGGGATTTTAGGCTCATTAACCATTTTAACGGTTGGTGATCAGTTACAAGGGTTACTTCTCCTCCTTCGATGTACCCTCGAAATTTGTTGATTGCCCAAACTATAGCCAATGCTTCACGCTCGGTTGTGGAATAGTTTCGTTCAGCGTCAGTAAGAAGTCTCGAAGCATATTCAATGGGGTGTTCATCGGCTTTCTCCCCCTGGACCAAAACTGCGCCAATGGCATAACTGCTAGCATCTGTTTTAAGGCGAAAGGGTTTTTCGTCACTAGCTTGCTTCAGTATTGGTGCACTTGTTAGTAGCGATTTCAGCATGTCAAACGATGTTTGCCCTTCTTTTCCCCATTTCCACAATGCGTTTTTCTTTGTGAGGTTGCTTAAAGGTTTGGATATGTCAGCAAAATTTTTGATAAAGCGCCGGTACCACGAGCAGGTTTGCAGGAAGGGCAGAACTTGTTTAGCGTTTCTTGGTTCCTTTCGATTTGAAATGGCCGATGTCTTTTCTGGATCAACCTGTATGCCTTGATCTGTTATGAGATGACCAAGATATTTTACTTTTGCGCAACAAAAGCTTGTTTTTTCTCTGTTCACCTTGAGCTTGAACATTTTTAGGCGATGGAAAATTCGCTTCAAATCCTTATAGTGCTCTTCAAAAGTGCTTGAGCAAATAATCAAATCATCAAGGTACGTGAGTAGAGTCATATCAGTTAGCCCATTGCGAAATCGATCAATAAGCCTTTGGAAGGTTGCTGGGGCGTTTCGTAGCCCGAAAGGCATGCGTCTAAATCGGAACATACCGAATGGTGTTATGAATGCAGTCTTATCTATATCATCTTCTACAATCCGTATTTGATAATACCCAGATTGAAGATCGAGGGTGCTTTTAAATAGCGTTGTTTTTGTTGCATGAAGGAGATCATCAATTCTTGGTAAAGGATATCTGTCCGGGATAGTTATGCTATTTATCTGCCTATAGTCTATACAGACCCGTATGCCTCCATCCTTTTTAGGAACAAGCACAACAGGTGCTGCCCAAGGGGATTCACATTCTTCGATGATTTCGGCTTCTAACAATTTTGTCAGCTCACTTTTGAGTTGAGCTTTTCTAGTAGGTGAAAGGCGGTAAGGAGTTGTTGCAATCGGACTATGATTTCCCGTATTAATGGTATGGATTGCGAATGGCGTTGGCTCAGATATTGGACCGAATACTTCTTCTTCTTTTACCAATAGTTGATTTAAGCAATCTCGTTCAGTCGAAATTAGGTCGACTGCTTCATTTCCCCGCAATTTTATATCAATTGAGAGTATTTCAGTAAAATATGGTTCTAATTCGACATCATCCTTTACACGAACCAAGGCTGGAAAAAGAGTTGGTTTGCATTTCTTTCGCTCTGGGGTCACCTCATCGGGTCTTAGTGAATTTGAGAAGATATGCTGTATTGAGTGTGGGGAGTATTCATTAGCTCCTGTTTTAAGCCTTTTAATAGGTGAATACGGTCCGAGATGTTCCTCTGGTCGTGGTGTTGAAGCAAGTGGTGATATTTTATTTTTGCTATTGAACCAGGTTAGAAAAGCTGACGTTTGATTTTGAAGCTCTCGAGCAGGCGTTACTGCGTTAGCTGAAAATTCGGTTCTATTTTCGATTGATGTTATGTGCTGGATGTGTTTTGGCGTAGCACCAATTGGTGAAATGGGTTTGAGTTTACCAATGTTGGGAATAAAAGTGACGCAATCAAGCTTATTTTTAAGGACTTTAGTTTGAGATGTATCGTAGAAATCAAAGACTTTCTCCCTTTGATCTGCAAAATACCACAATCTTTGGCCTAAATCAAGGACTATGCCGTTTTCTTCTAAAAAGTCGATCCCAATCAATGTCCTATTATCTGTTGCTTGTGGCAAAACAAGAAATGTTATCGGCCTCAAGCGATTTCCAATGATAACGCTGGTTTCCCCAATATAAATTTCTTGGAACTTTGCATCACCATCAGCAAATGTAACATCAGCATTTGCCTTTCGGAATCGAGTTCCATTCTTAAGAAGATGTAAAAATAGTGTTCTTCCAGCCACACTTGTGCGAGCCGCTGTGTCTAAGTAAGCTATTCCCGTTTCTCCGTGGGAAGCAATGGGAATTGTTGGTAGATCTGCACATAAAGTGGTCTTTATGCAATTAAAAGAAACCGTAGTTGGTCCCTTTGGTAACTCCTTACAGGTTGGACAATTGGAGCGAATATACCCAGGTGCCTTGCACTTATAGCAGTGGATTTTCGGCTCTTCAACATCAATAGGCTGAGATTTCATTCGTTCGTGTTTCTCCTTTTTTCGGCATTCATTTATGTCATGACCTTGGTGCTTACAGAAGTTACATTTCATTTTCTTTCCCACGACATTAGTTGAAACAGGTGATGTATGTTGGGCTACTCTTTCAGCGATCGAAAGTTCAACTGGTCTTGCCTTAGAAATTAAGTCTTTAAATGTTTTGACGCCATCTCGAGGGACTCCGTCACGTATGTGAATGTCCATAGATCATATCGATCACCATTGTTTCTGATGGGACTGGTTCACTTAACTGGGAAAACAAAGCACGTTTGGTAGACACAAATTCATCGGTTGGGTCATTTAGCCTTTGCTTCTTCTCAAAAATTTCAGGAAAGATGCGATATGCTGGCTTAGCTGGTGCATATGTATTTCGCAACAAGCTAAGAACACTTTGCCAAGTAGTTGCTTCTGCTTGAACGCCTTGCCACCATGTTATTGCACTATCTTGCAGGAGTAAGGGGAAGCTCTTTATTGCGTCTGCGTCAGTTATTCTCTCGATGTCTTTAAAAATAGTTATTGTTGCGATAAAGTTTTGAACGGCAACTGGATCTTTTTCGCCTCGAAATCATTCTATGCAATGGCTAAAGCTACCTTTGTGCGTAGGCAATGTTGACATTGCTGCAATCAATTCCTTAAGCTGTTCAGCTGAAAGATGTGCCATTTCGTCTTCTTTGTCTTTTACAGACGTTGTTTTTAATGACGCAATGCGTGCACTTCTTCGCAATTCGTTGAACGATGTCTCCGTCGTGACGCCGAAGTGTTTTTTTTTTTGTTTGGTGAGTAAAATCAGGCCTCTAGTTGGGTGCGAATGTAGCACGGTTAGTGCGGTAGAGCTGAGAGTCCGTTCCTTTTTCCCCTCCAAACCCGTAGCACACTCCTTCGTGCGCAATGAATCACCAAAATTTTCAGTTAATTCCTTTATTACAATACTCTTGCAACGTAAACAAAATAAATGAAATAAAAAAAAATGCCTTTAAAATTAATTAGTTACATTCCTTTAAAGACTTGTTCACCGACGAGTATGCGGTTCGAGAACTGCAGTACCTGTTGAAGCGTACAAATCCTGAAAGGGGAGTTACGGGGAATCACCCAAAACAAAACTAAGAAAATTAATCTTAACGCGCAGAGAGTGTAAAATGGTATTGGCAATAGGAATTCACCCGTATCACCGTTCACCAGTTTAAACTCCCGATTGATCAAGAGTGGCCGCCAATTGATCAGGGCGGGCTATTTATACCTCTTTGGCGGAGCTTTTAACCGAAAGTCTAATCAAGCTTTATAATGATACTTAGAGCTTAACTTAGGAAAAGCTTTTAAACACAGATTAGAAATTATGTACAGTCAAAACGAAAATTTATAAGCAATTCATGATAAAATTAAATGAAATTCAACTGACAAATTTATGGAAAAAAATAAAAATAAGAAAAAAAAAATAAAAATAAATGCAATTCAATAAATTAAATTAAAACAGTTGTGTTACAAAACTTAATATCTAACTTAAAATAAACCTTAGCCTACCTAACCTAAATGCAAAATACATACATAAACACACATAGACATTATACACGATCATATACATATATCAGTATACAACCCTCAGAAGGGTTTACTTTCCTAATGAGTGTACGTAAGAAACGTCCTCCTCAGAATTAAGCTATGCTACGAGTATTAACACATATTAATCTTCAATATTTCAAGTCTGCCGCTGCATCCATATGTCAAATTGTGTCGAATACAGTCTCGGAATTTCTGTAACCAAAACGTAGTAACTGGAAACAGTTTAAATGTCGTTCAAAAAACGTCCTTTCAATTTTGATTTAAATTTTGTGAAAAGGAAAAAGTCGCAGGGTGCCAAATCAGGTGAATACGGTGGATGATTCAGCACACGGACTTGATTTCGACCCAAAAATTGGCGAACAATGAGGCAACTGTGAATGGGTGCATTATCGTGTAACAGAGCCCAACTTTTTGGATTACGATTTCAGGTCGAATACGGCGGGTTCTGGTCATTAAATGCTTCAAAACTGTGAAATAACTGATTGCCCAGGTGGAACGAACTCCCTATGAATAATTCCCTTGCTGTGATGAGCATTAACTTGCGATTGGCCTTCCTTCACGTGCATCATCCTCCAGCTTTTCTCTACCTTCCAAAAAACGTTTATGCCACTTGAAAACACTTGTTCTAGATAAGCAAAATCGCCGTACACTAGTTGCATCAACTGTAATGTTTCTAATTTACCTGTACCTGTAAGTTTTGCTTTAAATTTAATGACTGCTCTTTGTTCCATGTTAAAATTTCAACATCAAATGAAAAGTTGCTTTCGAAGAACTGTCATGTGTTTGTTATTTGATAAACAAAATAAATAAAATTTTGACAGATGGCAAAAACGATTCACGTTCGATTCGAGTCCAGCAACTTTATTGACGCACTGTGCATGCTGCGATTTTAATGCTCAGAATATTTTTTCGAGTAATAGCAATGCAACGTACGGAACTATCACTCCTACTCGTACCGTCTGACTTTGTTATCTATGATACAATATTAACTCTTACCCTTGAAGCGTGTCTCTTATAAAGCCGTTTGTGAAAAGATCGAAGTACTCGACGAAACCATAAATCACCCAGACTGAAAAACCTCAGAAAATCTGATAACATCTACTGAATCGACAGTATTAACTCTCTAACTCTGAGTAACACAATCGGCGGTAGTTTTTTTTCATGGTGGAAAGCTTGCATGAGGCACCAATGTTTCGGATTCATACCTGCTACAATCGCTTCCATCTCAACAGGCTGATTAGTGCTCCCTTGGTATCGCGGTAAGGCACTACTTCGCTGGGGTCGGTTGGCTTGAAGACTTAGCTTACTCTGTAAGATTCGAGTATTTTAGTTGTTCGCTTTACGATGATACTCTTTAGATAACCGGTTAACCGGACGGTTAGAACCGTCTAAGGTCGCTGAGCATATGCACTGCTATATAACAAATAAGCATATATGCAACGATATTATCGAAAGTGGACCACTCTCAAAATTTATCCCGTAAAGATATCCTCTAGGTTTTGTTTCATGGACAATGAAAAACCACGTTCTCGACATTTTACGGGACACCTTCACAATATGGATGTCTTCGTGTTTGCGTTAGAGCAGATATTCTAAAAAAAACCTTATGTCTTCCTCTAATCGGTATATCGATCACTGGTACATCCTTTTAGGTAACGTTCTCTCGCTTTTGAGTCTTGCCATTTCTTCAGCACGTATGTCGACAGGTAGTATTGAAGATAGTTCAAAACGCACTGGCGACTAAGGCTTGGACTTTGCTGCACTTGACCATGACCATGTTGCAATTGTTTCATTGCTCTAGAGTTGAGCTTTGTCTGGGGTCTTTACTATAACCACTACCAAAATTTCATCAACAAATCCATTCATCGACGCTTCGTATGAAATCTGTCGGCGTAAAATTTCATCATACATTATGTTCCACAGTAGGAGGCGTAGGACCGAGCCTTGTGGCACACCGGAGTCATAGAGAAGGATTCTATTTAACAAATAGTTCGTTGTCATTTTAACGAAAATGGCCCGGTATATCTAACCGATAAAAACAATTCAAATCCCTTCCCATTTCGCCGAGTTGAACGTGTTCTTCATGTCCGGGATTATGACAAAGCAATATTTGTTGGTGCCTCCTTTCCATAGCATGCCCTGCATTGCGTTTCAATCTCTAGATATTGTCGTATTTATTGCGTCCCCTTTTGATCGTAAACCGATAGAGTGTATTGTAAATGATCCGAAAAAAGATTTTTCCAACCATGTCAAGCAAGTAAATACGACGATTAGACGAATGATCGTTTGTGTCCCGATGATTTCTTGTCGCTCACTTTTTTACTGCTTCGAACAATTGTTCACATGTAATCACAGGTATGGAGGTACTCTCGTGATGAATTTTACCAGCCGATACCCTTCTTTCTTGGCGAGAAAATAGCGTTGCAACTATATGTCGCAACAGCACCGCGCATGTTGGCGATTGCATTCGGGGGGCTAATTTTAAAAACTTTATCCCATACATCGTGATTAAGTTGTTCGCAAAGATCTCTTAAGCAAATCGTTTTTTTAAACGAATTCTTATTTCTTGATATATACTCGTATTGCGTGTGCATTGCACCTGCTGGTCACCGGTATCCCGAGGTCGGGAACAATGGTAAGTTCTTCTTGCACGGTGGCATATTGATTTTAGATCCGCCATATCGGCGCTCCATCAGTATTCAGGAAGTCGGTGTTTTCCCTTTCCCAGTTTCCCAGACTAGACACTGATAAAATCCCTTGCCCTTCAAGCTTCTATAATAGCCTCGCTAACAACGAAACTTAGAAGATCTTCGAGATCTTCCACCATCTATGCTCCATAGAAACCGCCAGTAGCATTCCGCCGTAGAAACTTTTAACCCTAACACCCGTCTCTCTATAAATGCTTATCAGTTCAACCCCCAGCCCACCTTCGAACGTACTCTAAAATATAATTATTCGTTTCTAAGCCGTACAACTCGCTTATGGAATTCCCTCTATTTCCTGGTCGTTATAACTTGCAAACATTTAAAACCAAAGTCCTTCGTACCTCTCTTTCGTTCCTCCCTAATTTTCCTTTGCCAGCGCGAAGGTGATTAACAGCCCAAAAACTTTCCAAACTACTCTCTTAATGACTGTGAAGCACTCTACTTATTCCTGTCACAGGGTCCTTTAGTTTGATAGTCTCTAAGTCTGTGGGTGACCTAAAAGTGATAAAAGTCCTTTGAAAATGGAAATATTTGATAGACAGGAACAATGGCTTTTGCTACAAATCACCATATGCATGGGAAGTATTCAGTACTACTCAAGTGGCAACATATTCACTCATTTTTCAAACCAATTCCATCCTCAATTGACTAAAGTAATATTTAACGGCACATCGACAAACGAAGTGTTTAACGTGCAAGGAAGTCTTGCCAAACAGCAGATTGTTCTGCTGTCAATGTTCATTTATTTCATCCAAATCGTGTTTCACAGCTTGTTCATCACGATTCGGTCACTGTGCCATCAATAAGCTTAGTACGTGGTTGGAATACTTCCTCTGACCAAGTTATCTCCTTCAAATTGTTTATTAGTTATCCTGATGATGGCCATCGTGATGGTGGCTTGGCTATGCCACCTATCATCAACGTTAGGCAAACAATTTGTCTTCGTTCAGAAACCTATGGACAATTGAAATGAAATGTGCCTTCCATTCCTTGTGAGGAACTCACTCACATTCGTTCAATTAACATTCAAAGCACTCCAGACAAGTGTACATTCCTTCAGTCGGCACCTTCTTAACCAATTTCACATTAAGATTGCCACATGGATAATCTTTTCCTCTGACACTGAAAAGCTCTTCGTCCTGTTAAATCTGATAACCCAATAGAAAAGATACACTGCAGCTCACAGAGAGAGGGAGTGACAGAGTGAGTATGGAAAGAAATCGCACGTTTAAAGGATCTGCAGGAGCGAACAGTGTGTCGATTCTCGGTGCACACAGTCAAAACAACGTAACCAGGTTCGATGCTTGAAGAATTCTTTATAAATTCAAATCCAGATCTGGATCCCGATTCACATTCAAACTCATAGAGAACCGTATCCGTATCCACATCCGTATGCTCGTATGCCATAAAGATGTCTAATGCGGTGAGAGAAAATGTCATTTGTCATTTGGTACAGTCAGTTCTGCGTTTGGAGTTCCAAATGTCCAGTATGTCCACAGCACAGAGTAGGAACTAGAGCCAATGAAACAGTCACTCTATTTGTGTTGAGCTTTTGGAGAATGTCTTCTCTTCGAGGCACGTGTCCGGATTTCAGAATTCCCATGCTTCTCCAATTGAGAAATACATAAATCATGCCTGGGATAAGTAAGAAATGTTTCTTATGCTCCCAGTTCCGCCATATCTCATTCGAAAGTCCTTATTCTCGAATAAATGTGAATAAAAGGCGACACGTCTTATTCGTACTTGTATCTTCCCTTCTTGCGTTGTGGCTATGTTTACTTTTCCATTTACGTTGCGTTGTGGCTCTCAATATCATCGTCACACTCATCGTCCTCGTTCGTCGGATTGTTGGGTTGTTGGATTGTTAAGAGTGCGTGCGTTCCCCATCATTACATCTATCGTACGAGTAAGCCAGTCTGAAGGATAAGCCAAGTGCTGCGATGAGATAACAAATGTAAAAAACGGCAGCGTACCACATCAAATTGAACAGTTAAAATAAATTCGACTAACAAAATGGAATCCCTAACCTCAATTTCCGACGCTGATGTTATACAAGTACTCTTAGATGCATAACATACATACTCGTAGATCCATCCGATGTGAAATTTATGTGCGGTTCTGAGTTTTAAGTACCTTGTAACACTGTGTATTTTGGTTGGGAGCTGGGAGGGATTAAGGGGAAGATCCTGTGTCATCCAATGACATAATAATGCGCTTGAAATAACATAAGGATCTAAAGTTGCTGTACGAATAACATCTGCGACAGATTGCTCGTTGTTCTGCTCGTAGTAAAGTGAAAAGATGTCGGCAGCGCTCTTAAAGGATATCCATTTGCGGAAAAGGATGTGAATCGTAAGTCAACTTAAAAGTTTGGGGGGCTACAGTTCAATATCCTCGAATGACGTCTGATATGTGTACCAATAAAATGAAATTGAAAACGAACAATACATTGGAGTCGTCATCAAAGGAATGTATATACTGATGGATGTATGGCTTGTGGAATTTATGGAGCACATTAGGAGCACGATTTTGTTTGCCATAAGCTTCCTGGGTGGAGTAGAATTTGTCAATTTTTATTAAGTATTACCAATATATTTACATCAAACTTCTAAGGGTTACTTATGGGTGCTTAGATAAAACTGAATTCAAGTAGGAAGTCTACAGCTTCTGTTAAAACACAGAAATAAAAGCACGTTACTTTTAGAGACGTCGAGAAGCGTCCTGGAAAGATACAATTTATGGTTTCGGTTCTATAAGCGTTTGTTCCTGATGACCATATACTCCAAGATGCAGATTGTCTAAACATTGATTTGATCTTCACTTCTTGTTTTGCAAACTGTACAAAGACTGAAACGTCACAAACGGCACATCTGTATCTCAAATTTAATCCACGCAATGCAGAGCTCTTGACGGTGAATGGTACCGCAAGCAGATTTACTGTGTTTTCTGGGCGAGTCGCAGCTTCTTTTTGTTGGATACTCAACTTCTGAATTTAGGTGCCACACGATATAGATATGCTGATAAAAACACCTAAATCCCTACACTTTAAGATTCAGTCAGCATCCTGCCTAACTACACGTGGTCGAAACGCCTAATAGATGTGAGCCACTCATTTATAAAAAGATGCAAATTGCTCATTTATGATTCAGAGCTCGGCAGTCCAATGAGAAGAAACTCCGATCAGAAGTTCATTCTCCAGGAAAATTAGTCAACGAAGGGAAATCGCAGCACTCATAAGGAATTTATCTCATCTCCTCGGAATGGTGTACCTCTCAGGATTGATCTGTTAAGTGACAGAACTACTAGTGCAGTAGTCTTGAAGAGATTATGAATATAATGCCTAAGAAATTCAGTCAAAGTGTAAGACTCGCTTAGACCTTCAAACTACCAGCATCATGGCTAAGGCCATGTTTTCCATTACCACCTAGAAGTTAACCAGCTCTTTGCTTTCCATATCCAAGATCACAACAGCGTGGTATTAACATGGGCGTGAAGCATATCTAAAACATTCCCAATAGAAGGTTTGAATTAACCTATATGGTAGTAAAAGAAAATCTCACTCAATTTTTACATCTTTGCTCTCGCTTTAACAACTGGGTTTTTCTTACTCTATGAATGCGCATGAAGACACTTCAGCTGGCGCGGTCTTTCGCCATCTGCTTTCAATTGCAGATACGAAGTTGGCTGAGGTCCCTTTCCACTTGTGTGAGGCCATCTAAGATGAGATTATCCTCTACTACGTTGCCCCTTTGGGTTGGAGTCGAAAAACTTTCATAACCGGGGCGCTGGTATCCCTGCATTCAAGGACACCTAGGCATCTAAGCCGAGTTATCCTAGCTTTTCTGGCGAGGTCGGTATCGCTATACAGTCGCTAAAACATCTTCTTCGTTGCAAGAGGGACAGGAAACTACCCGTGCATTTGCCATCGTCCGCCTGCCCAATTGGATGAGCTTTGCAGAGTTGTCAATACTAGACATGGCTCTGTATAGTTCATCTCTATAGATGCTGTCATATGCAGTCTTGAAATCGATGAAGAGATGGTGGGAATCCTTTCGAAGTTTTTTTCTAAGATCTGCAGTAATGTGAAAATTTTATCTATGGCAGACTTTCTTTGCCTAAAACGGCAGATAGGATTTTATATGCGATATTGAGGAGACTCATTCCTCTGTACTTCGCACAGTTCAGGATGGGACAAAAAGTGTTGAGATTTCATTTTGAAGATGAGCTGATGTATGATCCGAATCCAATCATCAGCAGCTGCCTTAAACAGCTCGGCAGTTAAGCCATTCGGTCCAGCAGCTTTAAAAGACTTAAGCTTGGAAATGGCTGTCCTGACTTCATCTTGGTCGGGTGGTTTAATGGTTCATTCTGCCTGATGGTAAGATATTGTTCGTCATCACCGTTTAACAGGCTGCAGAAATAATATTTTCAGATGCTCAGCAGATTACTGTTTTACTATGAGGTTTCCTTCTCCCTTCTTGCAGATTTCTGTTCGGTCTTTAGACCTTCGGCATTTTCCTTTTATTTATTGATAGAACTGCCGACCTTCATTCTTCCAGTAGCACCTCTACTCGTATAAGGCGCATCTCGTACTCTCTCTTTTTTTTTCTAAGGATTCTATGTTCTTTCCTTCTTTTCTACTCGTAGACCTCACAAACCTCTCTCGTTCTTTTTTGTAATGCCGTTATGTGCTACCGCTTTTTTCTAAATTTGCCTGTCTGCATTGCCCGTCAAACCAGAGATTTCTTTGTTCAGGCAGTTTTAAACGCAGCACATCAGATGCTGGTCTTCTACGTTTGAATCCGGCGGCGGCATCGGATTTCATAATGGTTCGGTGGCTTTAGGCTAGTATGGATATCCGCATCCGTACCTTGGCTACAAGTTCGAGTCGATGTTAGCAGGAAGAGTGCCTTGCGTCGAATAAGCCAAATCCCTTTATAGATATCAAGGTGTGGATACCGTGTGCTGATTATAGTTAAATTATGTCCAGTCGCAAAACCAATAATGTTGTACTAGTTGTACTTCCCCATAGTTTTACCAAAGACGCCCTGCTTGTCCAGCTAGGGACTAAAATCGCCAAGCATGATTTTCACGTAATATTTAGGATATTGCTCGTACGTTTTGTCAAAAATCCCGTGTTTGGTAAGGTCGTCCTTCTTCTCTGTCGGGCCATAAGCCTCATATTGCTCCTGATTTGGAAAATTTAGACTTTATGCGAATCCTTGTCAGGCATTTGTTTACATGCCTGATTAACGCTGCGACTACTGTCTTTGTCGCGCCGATTGTCTGTGACATTCATTCTCCATAGAAGATATCATAGTTTTTCATCCTTTTATTGTCCCGACCACCGCACTTGTTGATAGCGGTTATGTCTGCTTTGTAGCAGTCGCGCAACTCCCCTAGTGGTCTGTTAAGAGTCCTTTAATAGTTTTCCAGTGTCATCAGTAGTGAATTCGCCATTATCCGAGGGCATTAGCTGTGAGGTTTGTGAGCCCTATGATGGCACAGGCCGCCCAATGGAGCATGCACTTGCCCTTTCAGACTGCATGAGTAAGCATTTACTGATCAATGCCGCACAAATCTTATGGATGCGAATAGTGACGTTAGCTTCGTCGGACAGAAATATTGATATCTAGCATAAGGAAATTGTACACTTAGGTTTCTTCTGACAAAAACTCCGTATTATATTTTCGCAATATTGCTTGGCCGCCTCGGAGCTGACTCCGTTGGGCTTTTTCTTGTGGGATGCCATTAAAGATCGATGCTATGCTAACAATTCAAAGACGATTCAGAACCTTAAGAACAATATTCGTGAAATAGCGAAAATATATTGAAAAATTGGGCTGACAGGATATCCCCAGCCAAGCCAGCCGATTCAGTCATTTGAATGAAACAATATTCCATAAATAATCATAAGGTTTGGGCCACCTAGGGTGGATTCGTGGATTCAACTCCTCCAATGGCAAGGAAATGCACATACAGGGTAAAGTTCTTAACGCGCTCAACTAGGAAAGATGCCAGATACGATCCCTGTCACTGTACAGTTCAAGCTGACATACAGCCTCCACGTGGCGCCCCTGGATAGCTATCTCAGCAGCCGCTGAATAGTGAACTAATGCGAACTAATAATGCACCCGTGTTCTAGGCAAGAGGACACGTTCTTTAACCACTACCGTATTTGGCGGTTGTGTGTGGGGTTAACGGACCCGATTTAAAACGGCGACACGGTGACAAAAGAAAATATACAATGATTTAACAGTATGCTCCTGGAATGTTAGAACATTATACGCACCAGGAAACACTGGAAAATATATTCACGCAGTATCAGGCGGACATTACTCCGATTCAGGAAGTGCGTTGGATAGAATCAGGAATGAAGGTCATCGATTTCAAACCAATTAGTGATCGCTGTGATCCTCATCCAAGGAAAATTCTACAACATCAGCCTCATATGTGCACACGTCCCTAATACTGAAACTGAGGACCCTATCAAAAAGGATATCCAAAACCTCTTGGACGCTGTCCGGAGTACGATGTTAAAATCGTGCTCAGAGACTTCAATGCCAAAATTGATAAGGAGGGCATCTTTGACGGCAACAGAGAATGGCTTCCAACTCACTGACTTTGCGGTAGCTGGTAATACGGTGATAAGTAGCACAAGATTCCCTCATAAGAGAATCCACACAGCAACCTGACTAACTCCGGACGGTAGAACCACCAACCAAATTGACAAGGTGATGATTGACGCAAGACACTCGTCAAACATCAAACATGCAAACATCTAAAGGGGCATATGTTGACTCAGACCACTATTTAGTTGCATCCCGATTCAGAGCTCGACTATCCAATGAAAGAAAGCTGCGCCCAACAACAAAGGAGACTACAGAGAGCAACTGGGCAAAAGACTCTGCAATATGCCATTGTCATTGCGTTTATAATACACCAACAACATATGCTTACAATTCTGCATTACTATTCAGGAAGTAGCCGAAGCAACTTTAGGCTAACAGCCACCCCCGACAAGAAATTCATGGTATAATGGAGTTCATGCAGAAGAAGAAGGCAACAGATGAAGCATATAAGATGACGTTGCAAAGAACAACCCGGGCAACATGAGATGAGTACGGAGCCAGAAGGAGAAAGAAGAAAAACGTTACTCCGAAAAAAGAAAAAAGCCTTCGCAGTCTCCCAGCTCAAGGATATCGAAGAATACACGAGTAATAACAAGATGCGAAACTTTTATAACAAAGCTAAAAACCTGGCTTCGGGCTACAGACCAGGAACTCAGGCCCTTCGAAACCCTGAGGGTAATCTTTTCACCGACCCGCAAGGAATTGTGGATGTGTTTAAGCAGCATTTCTAACAGCTACACTACTTGATGTGCATGACCAGGAGAGAGGGAAGAAAACTCAATTCCAGTCGATGAAGTAGTTCTCCTACCCAGCCTAGATGAAATCGGCACATCCATTAAAATGCTGAAGAACAATAAGCCGCAGGCTCGGACGAATCGCCGTCAGAGCTCTTCAAAGCTGGTGGTGATGTTTTGGCAAGGAGAATGCACTAGATCATCTGCAAAGTGTGGGAGGACGAAAGGATGCCCGTCGTTTGGGCTATCAGCTCTATCTGTGCCATCTCAAGAAAGGCGATCCTATGTCTTGTGAGAACTACCGAGGCATATCCCTGCTTAACGTAGCCTAAAAGAACGACTAAATCCGTTTTGCACCACACTCATCGGCACTTAACAGTGTGGATTCCGGCCCGGCAAATCGACGATAGACCAAATTCTTACACTCCGGCAAATCCTAGAAAAGACTAACGAGTTCCAAAGAGTCAATACTCACCATCTCTTCATCGACTTCAAAGTCGCATACGACAGCATTCATCACACTGAAATATATAACGCGATGGCCGCCCTGTTATTTGATTTCTTTAATCTTGTGCTGGAGCGAAAGACCAAAGGCAACAAATCCTCCATCGAGCTGCTGAGCTATGCAGACGATTTCGACATCATCTCCCGTTCCCAGCGTGCCATTATTGAGGCTTTTACTGCTATAGAAGAATAAGCCAAATGAGTTGGTCTCATGATGAATGAGGATAAAACTACATGCTGTCGACCAAAAACCGATCCGTCGAACACCGTCTAGGACAGAACCTAACAATCGACAGCTATAATTTTGAGATAGTGCAGGATTTTATCTACCTCGGGGCAAATATAAACTGTACAAATGAGACCCTAGTGGTGATTCGACGAAGAACAACTTTAGGCAACCGCTACTACTTCGGTTTCTCTAAACAACTAGGGTCCAAACTCCTAACTCGAAGGTCCAAAATCACGCACTACAAAACCCTAATCATGCCTGTCGTGCTTTATGGTAAGCTTAGCTAAGCAACCTTATGGAGAGTCATGTCACCAGTGGAAGTCCGTCGCTGTTTAAAAAATTTTGCATTCGAGCGCATTTGCAATCTCTTAGCGAAGTATGTCTGCCTAACGTTTTTCTTCGCCCTTCTAACAAGCTTTCAGAAACATACCCTGATCAATCACCTGTCTATATTGATGGATCTTAACCACAACAGGCTGAATCTTTCCGGCACTCTCTCCCATGTTAAACCCCAATAGCTTCAAAAAACAAATCGCTAATACCTGTCGGAATACCTCTCCCCTAACACCAAAAGCAAAAAATTACAGGTTCAGAGAGAGTTCTGATCCAAAACAGAGTTCACTTGAAAGCTACTTAAAAGACTCTCTAATTACGGTAACAACTCACATTTACCATTCTTCCCATCCCACTTTTATTCAAATGGCCCCCAATTAATTCATTAAATTACGATAGTTCGTAATCCTTCAAGGACTCCTCATCCCTAAGGAATAACAGTTTGAGACATTTCAATTCAAATAAAATGAGAACCAAGAAGCTTACCCGAATTCCTTTATCCTTGTCTACTCTACCGTATCGCGTGAATCAAATTTAAATTTATTGAACTACTCACAAGCAAGAAGGAAGAACGAAGCCTGAAGAGAATAAAAGACAGCCACTGGCAAACTCAGATCCTTGCCGTCACTGTCACTGGCCCTTCATCAACTTCTATGTCAAGACTCCATAGACCGATGCTCGTCCTCATCTTCATGTTGGTCCTTTTGGTTTAATTAAATTTATTTTTAAGTGTGAAGGGAATCATTGGAAGTAATCAATGGCGCTATTTCGACAAATTGATTATACAATTCTCCTTTGCGATGGATTATCGATAGCGATGCCTTGATTTGCTTTTTTTTTCTGTTTCTACATCTATGTTCGTCCTTTTTTCTCGCGTATTTCTCATCTTTTCTTAAGAATTCATTTGAACGGAACAAAAAATGCAAAAAAATGCGATCTTAGGCAGTGTCCTTTGAAGTTTCCTTGAATTCTGATTTCTTTTTGATAAATCATAGAACGTTGTTTATAGGAGGGCCGATTTTTTGGTTGTTTTTCCGATTCTTTTAACGTAAATGAAATTCCCTTATTAATTATTCCAGGAAACCCTTAAAACTCATTCTGTTGAAAGACAGGATTTGTGACTGATTCTCATTCCATTTTAAAGATTTATACCGAAGGAGTCGTTTCTAATAGGCGAAGACATCTCATTCGAAAATAGCAACTACCATGGCGTCACAAAAGCACGCAAAGTCTATTTTCGTTCATTTGATTTTGGGCGGCAAATGGTTAAAAATAAAAACGTCTGGATGGATTCTTATGAAAATTTAATTTCAAAATCTCTGCCGAGCGTTCAGTTGATTAGAGAAGATGGAGAATGGAAAATGGAAGAAATTTTGTAGATGTAAATCGATTTTTATTTCGTTGTGATAAAGATTTTAATGTTCTACACTCGCTTCCGTTTTCTTGAAATTTCCGGCTGACACAGTGGGTGCATTCAGCGGACAGGAACTTTTACGGTTTTTAGAAAGTCAAATCGGCAGTTCTTCATATAATCCGGGACTGAACAATCAAATTACCACTCCCCCATGGCAAACAATCTTAAGGTTCCGAAAGTAATCCGACTTGACGCCAAAGAAATCATGGCTAAACACTTAACACTTAAAACGAATATAGATATCCCCATATGTACTCCAAGTGGTACCCGCAATGGCGACAATTCACTCATGGTCTTTTTGACTGAGGCCGGAGCAAGACTTTTAGAGGCCCAGGTAAACATACGAGAACTATCAGTCACCCGCACCGAGTTGGATGGTGATCTAGCATTGCCTAATTCTTCCAATTCCAACGGCTCCTCTTTTTACGACATATTCTGCAGATTGAACTGAAACGATAGAGTGAGTACCGCAGAAGCTCATCCTGTTAAATGGTGATCTAGCATTGCCTAATTCTTCCAATTCCAACGGCTCCTCTTTTTACGACATATTCTGCAGATTGAACTGAAACGATAGAGTGAGTACCGCAGAAGCTCATCCTGTTAAACTCCATCAAAACAGAGTGGAAGTTCTTAAGGGTGCTGCTTTTGATGGCATGACTGCGGAAGGTGAATAATATGAACAGACTCTAGAAGGGGCACGTTTTAAATGGCAACCTTCTAAGAGGCAGATAAAATGGAGGAGAAGATATGAGTCTGAATTTGCAGTCATTAGTTAATAAAAAGTAATTGTCCTCCAGAAACAGATCAGTGAAAGTAACACCACCTCGAACTGAGCAAAAAGGAAGAAGCGCTTCTGGCATTCCAACTGTTTCTAACAACGATGTTTTCACGCAGCGCACTTTAGGGAGGAAAGAAATTGAGATACTGATGAACGTTGGTTTTGAATGTTTACAGATTACAATGGCTAGGTAATAAAGACCTCTGCATGGAATTTCATAAGTGAGTTGCGCGACTGAGGAAACAATCACAATATTTCAGAGTACGTCTGAAAGTGGGCTTGATGAGCATTTATATCTTACGGGCACCTGACCAAATTCCAATTTTGGACAGAAATATTCCTTTCGAATATATGTATGCTGAGACCAGATCAGAGGAGGAGACAGTGTTCCTACCTTTACCTCAGTTTTTGGCCGTTATGGAATTTCACACATTGCAATCAATTCTGGTTTATTTGAACTTTTTTCGGCTTTCCTCTTACGGGTTGATCTTGTAAGACCGATAAAAGAGTTCTCCAATCCTGACAGGTGGCGCCGTACCACGACTTTTATTTTTCTTACTCTTTATACGTTAAGGAGTAAAGGATTTCATCCAAGTGAATGATGTATATGATCATATCAGCAGCGACGTCTATATCACCATCGAGGAAACATAATGACCAGTTAAAATTCCTTAAGAAGCTACAATATTAAATCCGATCCAATTAGATTGTACATCAAATCTGTACTTATCAGGGTGAGAACTTAAAAACAAATCCATTGTGTTAGCGGCATAGCTTTCAACATCAGGTATTTATGGTTAAATAGTGCACAAAGTCCAATGAAAACGATGCTGCAACCAGCAAACGCTGCAGTTTAAAATTACATCGGATATCCCAGAGAGTCTATTTCGGAGGTAAATGAAAAAAAGAAAGGTTGACAGTGATAAAAATTTCAATTTGAATGACGCAAAGTGTAAGCACTCCGGACAACAACGATGGGAGCTAGTTAAAATAGAAAATGTTTGCGTTTAAACGCAACATTGCGATAACAAATCGAATATCGGAAAACATGGCACCTTACTCCCCAGCAGCTTCAGATTCATCAAGCTAACTTCCTTTCATCCTAAAGAGTATGGAGATAGTGGTTGAACTTCGTATATGCAAAACCGCTTTACGCGTGCGTCCTCTGTCCAAGACGCAACGTATCTACCAACCCGGAAGATCCTATGAGAGTGCACTTCAAAATGTGGTGAGCATTTTCATCGACATTGATCTTGACGGAATGTGTAATTCGGTTGAAAAATTCGGTGTATACGCATTACTTTCTTTGTGGCACTACAAATAGTCTGTCCGTCTATCTTCCAAAAACTGTAGTTGTTCTCGTTATGAAAAAGAGGAAGCTATCTGGTCTGGCTCTTTGAATGATTCTTTCCTACACGTCGTTTGTATGATTGAATAAGCTTTCAAGGCCTGCAATGAGGTTCGCTGATTGTCTTGTAGTCTTATAAGCTTACTGTCTAACACAGTGACAGTGGAATTTTGGTTGCTGCGAGAATATGAAGGTTTTCCGTGTACTCGATCATAGTAAGGAGAGGGACGTAGTCGTATCTTCATAGATGCCCTGGTGTCCTCGTGGATAGCTTATATTTCACAAATTCAAACGTAATCGTAATGGTTTTAAACTATATTGTAAAAATGTGGAGACGAAGTATCTTTTTAGAGCAGAAGAGAGGCTGGGCTTAAGATCTTGTTAAGCCCTCTTACAATTTTCAAGCTAGTTCAAAAACTCAAGCTGCATTTTACGAGTCTCGTCTGTGCTACAGCTTATCAATAAACTTACAAGGCAATGCGATAAGGACCTGAATTTGCGTTTGAACTATATATGTCATCGGTTAGGATTTCTATTGATAATATCTTGTCATCAAAGCCGTTGGTGGTACGACTTCCCTAGACCCATTTTTGCATTTGACCGGGGCATCCCTGCCAAACTCGTCCGTCTGTAACACCGCCAAGACATTTGATTTCAAAAAGGATTTCGACAAAGTGATGGCCCTTCGTACGATTTCTTCAACTTCATACTTGAGGTAATTGAATAAATAACATAGAAGGTTTTCCAGTCATCAAGTCTACTAGCATACGCTGACAACATTGACACATTGATGTCGCCAGTGCCTTGACCATCCTTAATTGATCGAATCCACTCATTTAGTTAGTGAATGCATTACTCTGGCCGATATCGTTGTGTTCACCAGTTGTACCAGAGCCCAAGTAAAAAGATCCGAGTTAATTTCTAACGAAGATGAAGTCAAATCAAAACATCAAATGCCTCTGTGTGCATCTTTAGGGAAGAAAACAATAGCAATTTCCGGTGTATGGGTGTGTCGTGAACAGGATATTGTCTTCATTGTCTTCGCAATGCTAAGCACAAGTGTTCATATACCTATGAGTGATGATGATGCTGGGGACCATTTTAATAGTGGAGAATGTTCGGCTTACGGTCGCATTGGATTGCAGGTAATAGATTTGGTGCAAGCCATTACTAATTTCTCACAAAAAAAAACTTCTTTGACTTCGTCTTCTTTGCCTGAGTGCTCTGTTCTGCTAGAAAAGAAGAGACCTTAAATCAAATTTTATTGAAATCGAGCATTGAAAAGCCACTGAAGGTTTTTATATTCATATTCTACGAGTAGGTAGAACACAGCTTGTAAATCAGTGCCATAATTTATTCGTCAGACTCCTCTGTGTATAAAAGGCTGTCTCATCTAATTTTATGATGAAATCTTGTTCTCTTCTACTTCCATAATACTGTGCTCTAAATTCGTTTTTTGCCCTTTAAACACACCACACCATGCCACAGAGATACGCTGCAAAAAACCACCCCTTTCTCCCAACACACACTCTCTATTATCATTGTTGTTGTTTCCTCGAAATCGGAATTACTGCAAAAGGGAATAAAACATCGTAAAGTACTATTCCACCACCTACCACACCGTGAAGTGGCAAAAGAAAAACCAGACTCCGCCAACCAACGAGGACAGAAATCGAAGCAGGAACAAAGCTAAAAAAAGTATCTGTATCTGAGTTTTATGATCCTTTTATTATGTAGATAACTGAATGCACTAAATTTTTACGACTCAATTTTAAACCCAGTTTCAAATACGGGAAGCCAGAAGGAATGAACAACCAACAACGACCTAGAAGGTCCTAGCATGAGCAACTCCTTTAGCAGCATTTCCCAGCAGCAACAGACGAACAGCAGCACTAACAACGAAGGCATCACAACTCCGAAAGTAACCATAACCCAATCGAAGACGAGCTTTGCTTCTCTCTATTAAAAAGAAAACCGCGACCAGAATTGAAACCAGGACCAATATACGTAACATCCCCAGGACTACAGTTTTCACGCCGCCCCCGCCTTCGCCGTATCCTACTAAGTGGAGTTAATGTAGCGGGAATAGTTCGTCCTTATCTGCGGGAAAGGGTTTTATTTTCATTTTCTTGTCCCGAAGATGCTTCTCTATAAATTCGAAGACAACTACGCTTGAGATCCCGTTTATTTTTTTTCTTCCTTCTCCCATTTTATTATCTACTCCGTATTTTATTTACAACGTGTTGCATGATGATGATGGAGTGGAACGTCTCAAGACTTACAAAGTGAATGTAAAAATGTTGAAGACGATTTTCCGCTAAAAGGAAATTGAATTTCAGACGTGAACAGAGAGAAAAATAGAGCGAAAAGAAAAAACAAAATACCAAATTCCAGATACAAATGAGTTTAGTGTTTTTGGGACGGTTGAGAACGGATGTGAGTGATAAGAGGATGTTGGGAAGAGCGAACGCTTACAATTTTTAGGACTTGGGAAATTGACTTATAAAGTTCAAGATTTATGTGACATAGCTGTGACAGTTTTTTTTTTTTTGTTCTGCTACAACTATGAGTGGATGGAAGGCTTTAGGTAAGGGGTCTAACAAAAATCCGTTGGGATGGTGTAAACGCTTTGGACAGTTGACATCTTTATGGATCGATTTTCTTTGGATGACTTGTCAAATTGAAATTTTATTCATGGCAACTACAATTTGTTCGTTTAGCATTTCAGATTCATACTGAGCCGTTAAGATGGGTTAGACTTTGTTTGACTTTATTGCAGTATGCACACCTGAACGGCTTACAGCCCTATTCTGCCATACGCCGCCGGGGGAATGTTTATGTCCAATATGAGTTTTCTTGACTTGTCGATAACGCAGGTCAGTATTCCACTATACGCACGAATCGAATGTCCTCATAAAAATGACTAGAATCTCTTGTTTCCGAGTCAAAATTGAAATAAAGTGCTGCACTCTCCATATCTATTTTTCTTTCCACATAAAGTATTCAAGTATTCAAGTACTTTATTGAGACTTAATATAAAAAAAAAAACAACATAAATACAGGTTTACAAATTCTGTTTCGTTCTAAAGAAAGTATGGCCTGCTTGCTCTATCACATTAAACTACTAAATGCCACATGGCTGGATAACATGGATGAATTGCTCTTGCTCACGGAGCACTATATTGCTGTTACATTTGACAGTTGTCACTTAATCTAAACAAATATCTTAAAACTACTACTTAAATCTAAGAGGGACCCAAGAGTAAGAATCACACAAGTCATTTATTTATTTTTTGTAAACATAAACAAAACAAAACATTCCAGAAAACGGAACGAAGTAGTTAATAAATAAAATGTATATTGATTACATATTAATGATAAAGCAATTCGAGATCGGCACAATTTTACGTGTAAGTTAATTTATTCGACTTAATACAAGCTATGGCTTAAAAATTAAACTTAAACTAAAACTTAAAACTAAGGGTGGTGAAGGAGAACTGATTTGTGGTAGGAAGTGGTGCGGTGGAAGTCAAAGACGGTAGGGTTTAAGTTGATTTTTGGTAGAATACGGGCCATAGGAGGTGTGGTGGGTTGGTAGATAGAAGAGTCGAGGGGTACGTAAATTACGAGGGTTAGTGTTGAGAAAAATGAAGTTGAGAAGGGACGCGCATTCAACGTGACCTTAAAGGAGTCGATGAATGAAGAGAAAGTCTGCTGCATCTCTGCGATCTTCAGGCGTGCTTAAGTTGATAAGGTTGAGACGGTTTTGATAAGGGGCAGATTCGATTAGGGCATACGAGTACCTCGAAGAGCAAATCGAAGAAAACGGCGCTGGATGCTTTGAATTCTCTAGATATACGAGTAAACACGATGATATGGGGAGCATACTTGACTGGCGTACTCTAGGAGGGGGCGAACAAAGGTAATATAGAGGGACCTGGTCACGTATGGGTTGGTGAATTCTTTGGACCACCGTTTTACAATTGGCATTGAGGATTATCTCATCCATATATAAACGTAAGTTGAGCTCCCTATCACATAAAATGCCGAGGTCGCGAAGAGATTATACGGAGGAGATAGGTTGCTTATGGAGAAGATAGAGTCGGTGAGGAGATTGCTTCCGCTTATATGAGAATGTGATGGATTGGCATTTGGCGATATTATGTTCCAAAGAATTTTTGAGGCACCAGATCGAAAAACTATCAAGATCTTGTTGAAGGAGGAAGGAGTCATGGGGAAAGGAAATGGTTTTGAAAAATTTGATTTTGATGATCATATCAAGATCATTTATGGTTAATATAAAAAGAAGGGGACCGAGATGGCTGCCTTGTGGAACTCCAGAGGTGGCCAAAAATGGAGCCGAGCACTATAAAAACGGTTTTCGAGGTAAGAGGATATCCATTTTAACAGTATGGGTTCAAAGCCGAGGTCAGACAATTTAAAGATTATTAATAGATGAGAGATTTTATCGAAGACTTTGCTAAAATCGGTTGCGACTACATCGACTTCTTTGCCATTCTCTAGGGCAGAGAGGGCAAAGGATACGAATTCAACGAGATTTATGGTGGTTGACCTTTAGAAAGCCATGTTGTCAAGCTTAGCGCTTCATACAAAATACTTTCGAAGAGTTTGGGTATATGGGAGAGTTTAGCGATGGGAAGATAGTTGGTTATTTCATTCTTTGATCCTTTATTGTGAATCGGGGTTATGAAGGAGATTTTCCAAGCCTGAGGAAATTCTCCTTGTGAAAGGGATAGACGAAAGAGATTAGAAATGGCAAGGGCAAGAGAGGAAGAACATTTTTAAAGAAATATGGCAGTGAGGCCATCTGAGCCGGGTGTGAATTCGCCATTGAATTGGTGGTGTAGTGGGCCATTGGAGAAGTTCAGTAGGTACCTAAATAAAATAGGATGGATCTGGTGCAAAGGAATCGTTGGTGAAGGATTGTTTAGAAAAGGTGGCAAATAGGTTGGCAATGGTGAGTGGATCGGTTGATGACCTGTTGTTGAAAGAGAGGGAAGGAGGGTAACCATCGGACTTTCTTTTGTAGTTAACAAATTGGAAAAAGAACTTAGGGTCGTTTATAAGGTTGACTTGCGCATTGTTAAGGTAGCGCTGGTAAAGGGAATCGTAAAGTTCGGTGAAATGAAGATAAGCACCAAGATAGTTGGAATAATCGGAAAAGGATCTGGTACGCAGGAAAACAGCCCATAACTTATTTCTCTTATTTCGTAAGGAACGAAGCCTGCGATTATACCAGGGAGGACTAGTAGATGATGCTTTAAGGCGGGAAAACGGAACGTAAAGGGAAAAAGAATTAAATATTTCTTAATAAAAAATGGATAATGGACTGGAACGAAGAGTTCTGAAAAAATTAAAGCAGAAGGTAAGTTAGGAGAGTGAAACCGAGGACGAATTTTGCTGTATTGTAAGAATGAAATTAATTAGTAAAGAAGATGGAAAGTTTTGTACTCTCTATCAAGTCAATTATTTTATAATAGCAACGGATAGGATAGCAACGATAAGGTACATTAGTCAGTTAGCCTCGATTTTGGCCAGGTATGGCCTTTAAATAAAAGGATGGAGGTGTATCACCGAATGTCGTTTCGAGTACCAAGGACGTGACGCTTACTGGTGAAGGATAGATTTCGTTTGGTTGTGGCTTTGGGAGAGGGGAATCTCCCGTATGAGGTCGTTGTCAAGGTTGTTAAGATTGGTGGAGAATTTTATCATGAGTTGAACAACGTAATTAATAAACGGCGTGACATCAGTTTCATTGTAAATGAATAAGTTGAAGTGCCTTTTATTTCTTGATGTGAAGTTTTTACCAGAACAAAGTCGAACAATCTTTCTTTCAAGAATCTCAAAGTCCCTAGCTAGGAAAGGCGAGATGTTGAACCATATCGGGAATGCGTAGGTCATTACGGGTCAGACGAGTATTTCGTATAGAAGAGGGTTAGTTCTTTTGTGTAAAAAACTATTCTTTAGTAAGGGCATGAGTAAGTTGGATACTTTTCGTGCCTTTCCAAGAGTGGCTCTGGCATGTTAATTAAATTTAAAAAGGTAATTAAACTGCACACCCAGGTATTTAATCTTAGTTTTATTCTGTATTATGCCGTCGTCTAATCGTAATGCTAGGTCTCTGCTCTCTCTAACCGCGCCCTCAGCTCCTTTACCGCTGGCATTTCTGAAACAAATTAGTTCGGATTTAGATTTATTAATGCTAATGCCTCAAGTTTTATAGTAATCATTGATGATCCTGAGATGGTTTTCTAGGAAACGGCAAGCGGGAATGGGGAAGAAGTCGCTGGTGTCGTCGGCATAAAGCAACCCTGTTGTAGACAGGCTGTTATTATTGAGAGAGTGTGGGAAATCGAAAAGGAATATATTATAGAGAGAGGGGCCAAGGATAGAGCCCTGTGGGACGCCACTGTCACAGACACTAATATGGGATTTAGTGCCTTGGATTTTAACGAAGAAGGATCTATTGGTAAGAAAGCTATCCAGGAGATAGATAATATGTTGAGGAAAGTTTAGCTGCGATATTTTAAAAAGGAGCCAGTCTTTCTAGACGCTATCGAAAGCTTTTTCAACGTATAGCGCACATGCAACGGTGCATTTTTTTTTTTTGTCTGAGGTTGAGCGTGATGTCATTGTGGAATTTCAGGAGAGCATGCACAGTAGAGTGTCCTTTACGGAAGCCAAATCAGTGGTCTGGGATAAAATCGATGGGGTTATCCTCAGGGCAGAACATAACATATTGTTGAGAATAATTATTTCAAGGAGTTTGCCAGCAAAGGAGAGATATCGGTCTGATGGTTGTTTCACTTTTTTTGTATAAGAATAATTTTTGCTATCTTCCACGCAGTCGGGAAGTATCCTATATTAATGCAGTTATTGAGCAAAATTGTAAGGAAGTTTACCGCCCTAGATGGTGATGCCGTCCGGGCCAGCTGATTTCTTAGAGTTTAATTGGTTTAGAAATTGCTGCACTTCCTCGGTGTTAGTGAAGAAAGTGGCAGTCGGTGAGATGGCAGAGTTGTCTATTTCGAAATTGAGGATATGAGTAGGTTAGGAAAATCGAATCTGTTGAATTTGGTGTATGGTATTGTTTGTGACTCTAGGGTTAAAGTCGGGGATTTTGTTTTTATAAATTTCTTTAAAATAATTTTCAAAGGCAGAAACTATACTATTTTCATTAGTAAAAGTCTCTCTGTTTACTGTCACTTTTTCACATTGGAACCTCTTTTTCTTTCCTATAATTCTAAAAACTTCCTTAAATGCCCCCGGGTTAGGGGTAATTTTGGAAATTCTGTTTTGGAATTGTTTATTTAATTAGATCCTGAGCTTGTCTTTTATTATTTTTTTTATCTGCGAGTTCATTGATGATAATGGTAGGTAGGAATCGTTTACTCTATTAAAAGAGTTGTGAAATATTCTTTTCAACTGCTTTTGCCAAAGATGTTTTACTTCAAATAAGTGTTTTATATCGTACGGGAGGTTTTCATATTTTTTACGGGAGGGTATTTCCCTGGAGATATGCATTTCGCTCTAGTTTGGTTAAGGGAATCGGAAAAGATAGCAATGCATCTGTCAATTTCTGAGTTAGATAAGTTGCAGTACTCGGGAGGAGAGCTTTGTCTGAGAATGGAATCAAGATCTTCGTTGAAGTTGTCCCAGTTGGTATCTTTAAATGAGTGGTAGGTATTTAAATCACATAAGAAATTTATGAACTTTCGATATTGATTTCAAGACAAAGAGCGAAGTGTTCCGTGAAGGTCGGGAGAGATGTTATGGAATAATTTTGACTCAAATGATTTAGAAGGTGATTGGATACTAGGAAGTGATCAAGAAAAGAGGAACTTCTTGGGAAGGTGGGGGAGGATGTAGTTAGATTAGTCAAAGATGGATTATGGTTTTCAAGCGAGTTTTCGAGACTGGAGCCATTAATGTTATACCTAGTGTCTCCCCAATTGGGGTTTCTGGCATTTGGGTCTCCCCCTAGGATAGCACCATCAAAAGAGATGATTAATTCATTAAATTTTTTAAGTTCCTCTATTAAGGGGATAGTTGAACGATTAGTAGGTATGTAAATAGAACCAATGCATGAGGAGGTTTTTTTGGACATTATTATTTTGGATGGAAGGAAAGAGGTTGTCTTTTGGAAGACAGAGTCAAAATTGTTTAGATTTTGCATGAAGTTATCAATTTTCCCCAGGAGGGAATTTATTTCCATCCCGAAAAGGTCTTTGGATAATTCAAAAAACTTGTTCAGGAAGCTATTGCTCGTTTTGTGAAGGGGGTTAACATCACAATTGGGATTCGTGGATTGGTGGAAGAGGCTAGCATAGGAGATTTTTTGTGAGATGAGAGAAGAAGCATGGATAAGATTTTTCACGTCCTTAGCCTTTTCCCTATTATCTCGTGCTCTTTGGAAGGTTTTTCTCCTCTGGAGTTCATACTCTTTGAAGGCTGTACAATCCCTATAGTTAGCAGCGTGATCTCCCCCGCAGTTGACACAGGTTGGCTTTGTACCTTCTCCCTTTTTGTTGGAGCAGCATCCGGGCTCATGTGAGTTATTACATTTAACACACTTGTAATTATTGGCACAGTTTTTTACCAGGTGTCCAAATTTTTGGCAGCGTCTACACTGTAGAGCTCCATTATTACTTTTGGGTCTCTCCCAAATTATTTGTGTGTTAAATAAATATTTGATCTTTAGAAGATCATCAGGGGAGGTGACCGGAAGGAGCTTGACGAGGAAGAGGTTATAAAAGATATTTTCTCGTTCGGTGGAAAATCTCAGAACTTTGTCAACATTAGGGTTGAGAGCCCTGAGTTCCTCATGAATTTCTTCTTCATGATAGTCAAGAGTTAAGCCTCTTAGAATTAGGTTAATTGCCTTGTCCTCCTTCAGAGTGAAGGAGTAAGTACTTACATCTTTGTTTTTCTGAGCAGCTCCATCAGCACCCGATATACGTCCCGGTCCCTGACGTGAATTATACTATTACTGCCTCGGTTTACCACTTTAAATTCAATATTTTTAGCTCGAAGGTCACGCGTTAGTTTACGGATATCAATATTTAACATGATAATTGGAGGACAAAACTTACCCTTAGAGAGTTTTTGGACTTGGCTTAGATTTGGTTCCTTTGGAGGTATGATGGTTGATGGCTTGTTGGTAGTACCTGCATTATTCTGTAGAGATCCTTGTTGAGTAGGGATTGGATTGGGGTGATCTTTGATGGTGGGTGTCCAGAATCAGGTCACGAGGTAATATCCCTACACTCCGAATGCTGATATCCTGTAGTAGGGCAAATTGGTTACCATGGAGTGGTGTAATATCCTCCTTTGTGGTGTTAGTCAATACTGTTCCAGCCTTATGCCTTTTGCTTTGCTTGGTGTGCGCCATTCATCAGGTGGTGATATATCCATATTGTCAATTTGAACTTTAGGTGTTGCGGTTCTTACTGAAAATGTTTCTGGGTTGTGAGCATTTACATCGTCGTTAAGCTGATGCAGCTTAAAAAGTTGTTGTGCTGCTTCCATTTTTTTCTGGTTACTGCGTATGTTTATTTTGCGATTTAAAATAATTCTCTTTCATTTAGAGGCATGCTGAGAATGCGTCCCTACGATGGTATGCACAGCACACTTTTCTTTCCACATAAATTACACAGTTGAAATGACACTTAAATTTCCAAACGGGTGACGTTTAAATTTTCGAAACTTTGAAATAGAAAACGGTAAGGCAGTTCACCCGCCATATAGCAGAATACCGATTCGAAGTGAAATTGAATCGAATAGGTGAAGGGAATGCTCGATCCGCACGTATAGCAGATAATCTTCACACGTGGAAAATCCATTCGATGACTAGTATCAGCTTTAAAGAACAATACAAATTGTGTACTTATAAAGTGTTGTCGAATAAGAGGTTTCATTTATAGAACAGCTCGGATGTTGACTATGAATACTACGATTGACTGAAGAGCATTGTCATAGTCTTCTCTTTTGCATGGCTCCAAAGAAAGAGGTTGTACGGTTTTCAAACACATGGTCTCGATTTGCTCTCAATTTGGATGACCATTTCGAGAATGACTATCCTAAGAAACTATTCTCGCGAAATGGAGAATGATACCGGCAGGGCACATATGTGGCACGCAGCGCCGTCCTGTTGGAAATATGCATCGCCTTCATTTAATCGTGTTTCGATAGCGTAATCTATTTACGGAAACAGCCTCGGCCTCTTGCCTAAAAACCGCACCAAACAGTAACACGTTGAAGATAGAGAGGTTTCTCGACAAACATTCTTGAAATTTGTTTTAGCTCCCAATGGGGCAATTCTTTCCCCAAATTAGCGAAAGATTTTTCTGTTAAATTGTTGGTCAATCTCATGCATTTCCAACACCCAAGCGGCAAAGTTACGACGCTACTAATAAAGGCAGGCCTAAGTTCCTGCGTCGATTCAACCTAATAGGTCTTATTACCAAAGTCTTTAATTTATAGCGGTGGAGTGGAGAGTTCTCGTAATATTCCTGAGATCGACGTTGGATGGACTAATCTGGGCTTTTGGCCTCACTTCAACATTCAACATACAGAAACAATATTTCGCTTCCCCACATCATTAACTTATCGCAATAGCTTAAATTTCCAAATTAACTTAGCAATCGCCTAGCAGGAAGGTGCTTCACATCGACCGAGAAAACTTTAAACTTTTCCAACAAAATTTCCAGCAAAATTTTAACCATTTTTGAGTGGTTTTCAACAAGTTCAGTGCGTTTGTGAAGAAAACATACTTCCATTTTTATTTATGGTGTGGTTTTAAAATGTCATCTAACAAAAAATTATAGCGCATTTTTTGACAAGTGGCAAAATGTCTATGTATGTACATACAAAACCATAGATGAACTAACATAGATAGAAAACTTTCCAGATTGCGGTCGCTCCAAAAACCGCTTTCCATTGATTGCTACTATCCGTGTGAACCTGTCCGTGAATACATGTGAATTGTCAACAACTCCCTTCACTTTTTACACACACAAGTCATCATTATTACACAACATGATGGACTGTGTGTACAAATTTCTGTCATATCGTCTACAGTAGCCATTACCTTTCCCGCACCGAAATAACTGTTCCCAATGAAACTGCGGAATTGGAAAAATTTGTTCAAAGGCATTCCTACAATACGTTGGACACACTTCTCAAAAACACTGACGAGACAACTCATTTCGAATTCACTCTACTCACCGTAAAACAGAAATCTATCAAACGAGGTCAAAACTATACCTCGATATCAACACACGGACAACGAAGACTTATCCCGTCACGCAACTATTGACGCATTGTATCGACATAAAAGTAGACTGCCGTCAAGACTAAAAACCTTGTACAGACAGTTTACTGGCAGACATAACCCGGAGATCATGGCATTGAAGTTGTCGATCAAAAACCTACAAACGATCACTTTCGGATTGTATCTACACTCTTTTGCTTTTGTCCCAACACTCCAGCTACCTTTCTATCGAGTTTCGCTTCTCGTTCGCGGTAGTTTTTATTTTGCAAAAATTTTATTAACGTATTGTAATTCGATGGGGGAAAAGTACTCGGGCATCAGAAAAGAAAGTAACGCTGCTTTTCGCAATTTCGTTATAGCATCCAATGTTGTTGAAAATAGTTAGGCATAGCTAGGATCATATATGAATTAACCTAGATGGCAAACTCTGTTAATACTTTTGCAAACCCTTAACTTTCGCACTGACACACTGTGACAATTTCACGCTATTGGACATCAAGCCACCTACTCGTATCCGCACTCTACGCGAGGAAAATATTGTTGCTGTATGTTTGCAGCTATTGGGATTGTGTTACTCTACTACGTGGAAAATGTTACGCAAGAATCTTGGTCTAAAACCTTACACAGCGTTGAATTTTCGGTAAGTGGGCCTTAGAAAAGCTGGAAGAAGATCTTTTTTATCGAAAAATTGTCTTCAGCGACGAAGATCATTTCTGGTTGAATGGGTATTTAATAAACAAAACTGCCGTATTTGGTCCGATACAAGAGCTATCAATGCGCCCGGAAAAATACACTGTATGGTTCGATTTATGATCCGGCGGAATCTTTGGTCCGTATTTTTTCAAAGATGACCGTGAGAACAATGTTACCGTCGATGGCGCCCGCTATCGTTCAATGATTTCGAGCTTTGTTTTTGCCCAAAATGCACAAACTAAACCTGGTTGACATGTGGTACCAGCAGGACGGCGCCACACAACACGCAAATCGATGGACCAATTGAGAAATGAGTTCGGTGTGCAATTTATCTCTCATTTTGAACCGGTGAACTGGCCGGTTAGGGCTAGATCGTGCGATTTGACGCCTTTAGACTATTTTATAGGGATACGTCAAATCACTCGTCTATGCCGATAAACCAGCGTCAATTGCAGCCTTGGAAGACAACGTTATACGTGTTATTATTGAGATACCAGCCAATATGCTCGAACAAGTGATTCAAAATTGGACTCTCCGTATGGACCACTTAAAACGTAGTCGCAGTCAACATTTACATGAAATAAATGACAAGCATTGACTTATAATTAAAAATAAATAAAAAATGTATGCAATTTTGCAATTTTTCTGTTCTTTTTTTTGACAATTAAAAACCAATAATCACCCATTATTAAGCTTTCTCAATATTTACCTGATCATGTTATTCGTAGAATTAAAGAAAAAACGAGAACCGTATGTATAAATTTATACTTGTATCTTTACTTTCGAAAGTGCCATTAATACTTTAATGAGTTACATAAGTTGTTTCGTATTTTATTGGCAATATTGACGAAGTTTGCATTTTGCACAATTGGTTCATTCAAGCTTGTACACTGGACTGTCCTCAGCTTAATAAACTGGAATTGTAGTCGGCATATCAAGTTGATATTTTAAACATATGATATATATTGGAGAGCACAACTCGCATTTAAAACTTGGGTAGCTTTCTCTGGTGGATATTGAAGCTCTTTTGCAGAATCTTTTCTCTTTTCAGCGAATCCAAATTTCCGTTCAATGCTTGTCCTAGTTACGACAAATTCTTCATTGAAATGAGATTATGATGAGTTATCGGCTATGTTTCGATATGGTGACACGGTTCTTTGTGAATATCCAAAATCTCCTGAAATGGCATTTATATGTTTTAATACACTTTCAAAATATTTATTATCCATGTCTCCACTTTGGAAATTCCGTTTTAATAGTTAGCATTCTTTGCTTAGGCTCCATGTGTTCGTATCATGCGATGCTCCTCCATGCCGACCATTTATACATCTAATGGTCAGAGCGTCCTCACAAATCAAGAATAAACGATTATTATTACTTTCTATTGAAAAATGTAAGCTCATTTCTATTAGGCCTTACGATCTGCATGTTGATATGTATGTTAATCAACACATCCAAGAGGGAAGAATCAAACAACTGGTTCGATCAGTGGCAAGAGAGAGACTCCTTTATTAATCCATTAGAAATTACAATAGAGTTCATGCTATGTTTAACATAATATGTAACTAGCACATTTCATATCATATAATAAATAAGTGCTGAGCTAATACATCTCAATTACCCTTCTTTTAGAACAAAAATAAATTACAAAATCATTTAAAATAAAAAAAAATAAAAAAAGAGTATTATCAATTCAGGATTTAAATTCGAAATCTAATTCTAAACAATTTATTTAATTAATAATATTAATATTAAAAAGAATGAAAATACATAAATAACTAATAATTCAAGCAAGACGTTTTCTTTTTAACATATTCTTTATTCTTTCAGATGATCTTATAGGATAGCTAGTTTTAATAACTTTTTCCTGACATGGCAATGATTCATTCTCAGAATTTTTTTGATCGCTTAAAATTGCGATATTTTCATTAGGCAATTTACCTTTAACGTAAAACTGTTCAGGTACAAATGAAACCTTTTTTATTTTTCTCTTTAGCTGGTTAATATGAGCTTTTCTCAAGTTGTCCTTGTAATTTATTAAATATATGTTAGAGGTAATTTGCTTAACAACTGTTACAGGATACCATTTCATATATTTGTCAAAACATCCTTTATAATAAACTTCCTCCCCACTTTTGAAATGTTCAATTTTCTTTTCAACATGATTACTTAAACGAGGCATTTCCTTAATAATGTCTAATGTTGTTCTTGGCTTAAAACTAAAAACTAAACTTGATGGGGTTTCGAATGTGGTGGTACATGGAGTATTTCGGTACTTAATTAAAAAATTATCAACTCTCTTTTGGGCAGTTAAATTCTTTGTTTTCTGATCAACTATGGATTTTTTAAAATTGCTCTTCAGAACTTGAACTAATCTCTCCGCTTGGCCATTCGATTGTGGATGATACGCTGGCGATTTGACATCTTGAATGCAGTGTAATTCACAAAACCGTTTGTACTCATACGAATTAAAGGGCGGGCAATTATCAGTAACACACATTACTGGAAAACCAAATATTGCATAGTTTATTCTAAGTTTTTCGATCAGGGAATTTGCATTAGTGTTCTGCATTAAGTAAATATCGACATATATACTGAAACTATCAACTATCAAAAGATATGTTTGAAATTCAAAATAAAAAAAATCCAGGTGGATTCTCTCATAAGGGAAATTAGTTGTGGGCCAATCATGCAATTTATGCCTTGATATATTACGCCCTGTAACTGCGCAGGTCTCGCAACTATTAACATGAAATTCTATACAACTGTCTATTTTTGGCCACCATACTAAAGATCTTGCCAATTCCTTCATGCGTACGATGCCAATATGGCCTTCATGCAAAATGCTTAATATGCGATGTCTTAAAGATATAGGAACAACAATTCGCATGCCATAATAAATGACATCATCTTCAATTTCCAATAGGTTCCTTCTAATGTAAAATGGCTTTAAGTCCAAGTTAACCTTTTCTGGCCATCCATCGAGTAAACAGCTCCTAACAATATGTAAAATGCTATCATTTTTGGTTTCAGCCTTAATCTTCCTTAAGTCTAGTGGTAACTGATCGGAGTAATTAAACGAATTAATTAAATTTAACTCATCACCTGTTTTGTGAGGCAGTGGAAGTCTCGAAAATCCGTCTGCGTTACCATTGCTTCTGCCCTTCCGATATAAAATACTGTAATCATACATGGAAAGTTCTATTGCCCACCTTTGTAACCTAGATGCTGCTATTGGTGGTGTGGGTCTCTTTTCCCCGAAAATTTCCTTCAACGGTTGGTGATCACTAAAAATCTTTATTCTTCGACCAAAAATGTATTTCTTAAACTTACGAACGGCAAATATTATACTGAGAGCTTCTTTATGTAGCTGAGAATAATGCTTTTCCGCTGCGCTAAGCGAACTACTAGCATACATGCAGGGTTTTTCAACGTTATCCACAACAATGGAAAGAACACAGCCTATGCCATAAGGACTAGCATCACAAGATATTATTATTTCTTTAGATGGATCAAAATGTGCAAGTACGCTATTACTAGAGAGTAACCCTTTTGTATATTCGAAAATTCTATTACATTCTTTTGTCCAAACATAACTTACATTCTTTCGCAACAAATTATACAAAACACTCAGCTCTGATGAAAGATTTGGTAGAAAACATGCATAATAATTTATAAGTCCCAAATAAGACCGAAGTTGTGAAACGTTCATTGGTGCAGGTGCATTTAGAATAGCTTCAATTTTCATGTTACTGGGACTACGACCCTCCGCACTAATAACGTATCCTAGATATTCAACGCGTTCTTCGAAAAATTTACACTTTTCTAAATTAACCTTGACATTAAATTTCTGAAGTCTCTCTAATACAGTTTTGGTATTCTCCACGCATTCTGCCAATCCTTTTCCCTTAATAAGTATATCATCTATGTATCCAATTGCAAAATCTGAACCACTTAAAATAGAGTCAATAACGCTATGAAAAATGGCACTGGAAGCTATAGCTCCGAAAACTAGTCTCGTAAATCTTAGCAGACCCTTAGAAGTATTAATTGTGAAATATTTTCTACATTTTTCTGTTAGTTGCAATTGCTGAAAAGCACCCGTTAAATACAAAATAATAAAGTGTGTATACCCTGATAAATTTGAAAAGATATCGTCTGGAAGGGGTAAGGGATAATGTTCCGTCTTCATGTATTTATTAATAGACACTTTACAGTCCATGCAAAGCCTGACATCTCCATTTTTCTTTACTACACAAACCATCGGAGTTGCCCAATCACTATGTCTAACTCTTTCTAAAATTCCAACAGATATTAGCCTCTCTAACTCTAAATTACATTTTTCTCTTAATCCAAAAGGAACTGAGTATGCCTTATACACAATTGGTTTTGCACTTTCATCCAAAATAACATCCGCTTCAAATCCAACAATCGGATTTTCTAAATTTTGATCAAAAACTTGTGGAAATTTATGTTTTATCGAACAAATCGCGTCGCTTTTATCTACTGCGTGACTAATATTTGAAATTAAATTACATTTTACATACTCACCGATAGAAGTTAAAATTGATCTCCATTGAGGATACAAAGAATCCAACCAAACACGCCCCAACAGAGGTGTAAATCGCTTATTACTTTCTATTACAAGCATTTCCAATGCTTTGGGTTTTTCATGATATGTTGATTGTACCATAACCTGCATACTTCCAAGCACCACCACGTGCCCACCAGTCACCACCTCTAAAGACTTAGGAAATCTATTAAGTTTTATGTTTTTAAATAAAGCTATGTAATCTTTTTGTGATAGTACTGTTGTACATGCACCCGTATCTAACTCAAAAACTATATACTTATCGTTCACCAATAATTTAACTTTTAGTGTCCTTGACTTTGTTTCATCCACGTAATTAAGTTTACCCAACCAGGTTCCATCATCAGAACTATAGCTGTTTTGCTCCTGTCCACCATCGTCGTCTACTGAATTAATTTTTGGTTTTAAAGTTCGGCTCTGTAACTTGAAGCAATCCTTCTTCACATGCCCCAACTTTCTGCAGTAGTAGCAAATAATTTTATTCATATGACTGTTTCTGCTAGAATGTCTTCTCCTAATTTGATCACGCCTCTCCTTCGGATGATCAGATTCATGACCTTTTGACCTTGTCGAAGACCTGCTTCGTTGGCTATATCGCTTAATGCTATTGACATCACTTGCGCTTGATATACTGGGTTGCACTACTTTTAATTGATTCTTCGCCATTTCGTCGCCTCTTGCTATGTCTACAGCTCTTTGAAATTCCAAATTTGAAATTTCAAGTAACTTAGCACGCACACGATTGTCTAAAATACCTAAGACAAATCTGTCCCTTAGAGCATCATTAAGGAACCCACCAAATTCGCATGGCTCTGCAAGCTCCTTGATCACCATCACATATTCGTTAACTGTTTCACCTGCACGTTGATTCCTACTGCCAAATTTGTACCGTTCTGCAGTAATATTCTTTTGCGGATCAAAATGTTCTTTTAATTTTTTCAACAAGCCAACATAGTTCACTGCTTTAATGCCATCTGGTCTAGACACATTACGGATAATTTTGTATAATTCCTTGCCACCTAAGCTCATCAAATACACTTTTTTTTCTTCTTGGTCTGTTATTTTATTTAGCGACATCAAATTTTCAAACCGTTCCATAAAAATATCGAATTCATCAATACTCGGATTAAAGAATTCAATAGCACCAATAAAATTAATTGAGCTCATTGTACTCCGTTGAAGGTTTTCCTCGTTTTTCACTTTACCAGCTATAATGGTGGAAGTACTACTATCGGAATCGCACATTCACAAGCTGAAGAGTAAAACTTCGCGAATCTACACTTAATAGAAAATAACGCCAAAATGATGTGATGTCTTTAATTAATTTTGTTTTTTTTTTTTGTTTTTTTTTTTACACTCGTCGCCAATTTGATATGTATGTTAATCAACACATCCAAGAGGGAAGAATCAAACAACTGGTTCGATCAGTGGCAAGAGAGAGACTCCTTTATTAATCCATTAGAAATTACAATAGAGTTCATGCTATGTTTAACATAATATGTAACTAGCACATTTCATATCATATAATAAATAAGTGCTGAGCTAATACATCTCACATGTGAGTACCATCATCACTCTAATTAGTCCTGGAATGCCATACTTTTGCCAAAAATGTTGTTTAATGTTTTTCGTCTGCTCTTCATTCATTATAATATGCTTTGTCGACAATATACTTTCTATTGCGTTGCATAGATCGCTTAAAATTGTTGATATTGTCTAATGTGCCAGTCCTGCATACCTGTCTTGACTTATCAACTACTGATAGCCACCTACTGCTAAAAACTTCAACGTTAAAGACAATTTTATAAAGTTCGTCGCTGCTGTACCCGCCATTTAATTACAAAATCATCCCGATGGCATTTGGTAATGACATTTTCATGTATCGTAAAATTGCAAATTCTAGTGATGCTAGCTGGCAACAGCATTAGTGCCAGTTGAAAATCTAACCGAAAAGAAAATCACACATTTTTTACATTCGAATAGCAATACAGAGTAGGGCCATGGTTTCTTCACGAAAAAGTTGTTGCTGATTTGCTAGTGGGTCGCCATATGTTATTTTATAATCCTTACTCACCATTTAGCTTATTGCAGTATAAATATAATTATATCTAAGTTTGATGTCCACCACGGCAGTATGTAATCAAGTACCGCTCCTGCTTAATTGGGTATAGTTAGCCGAACTCTTTTATTTCCTGGTCAAAACAACGTGCACAAAAGAACAATTTCAAACTGCAGGCATCAACTAAGAATAGTGTGAACTAACTACATACTCTTCTTTAAGTTATGCCCTGTTCATATGGTTCTCATGTCCTAAGATTATTCAATTCGTTTTGGATTTGCAATATCCATAAAGCACCCAAATAGAGTACCATTCGACAAACAAAAAATAAATAAAACTGCATTAACAAATTATAAAATATAAAAATACAATTGTATTGTCTCAACAGCAATCTAACATTTACAAAAAAACATACAAACTCATACTGGACATCAAACTTTACAATTTCGCCTTTAAGCCGCCCATTAGTTTGGATAGTTTCATTGCTTTTTGCAGATCTCCAGTTATTTTCAATTTGCCCGACATGAATGCTGTAGGAGCCTTCAGTTTTCCTTTTGGTAGAAAATAAATTAAAATAAATACACCAGTTACTTAATAAATTACAAAACTGATAAACCATTGACACCAACCTGAGAACATGTCGAAGAAATTTCTCGAGGACATCGTTAGAACAGCATCTGGACTAGTTGGCGGAGCACCTTGACCACATTTACCAGCTCCAGATTTTAAATCCAAATACCAAACGCCTTTCTCCTCACCTTCCACATTGAATTGGTAAATAGCGTTGGTTTTAGCAACAATCTCTTCGCTTAGAACAGATTCGATTGTCTTAAACAATTGCTGAATGTTTCCACCCGACTTAGCACCCGTTGTTGAAATGATTTTGACAGATTCCTTACTCAAATCTGTGCTATCTAAGAAGAAATCTCCCATTAACTTGTCCTGATTCTCTGGAACACAAGCATATTCCTTCAAATCGGTGATGCCAGCTTCATTCAGAACTTCATCATCGATGAAGAAATTCCCAGTACAGGACTTTGGTTCGCGGCACAATACAACATATGCTGCATCGGCCATAATCTCAGGTTTTCTTGAGTATTGATTACTGTCCGGTCCACTTAGCATATCCATTGCAGCTGTGTGAATGGCAGTTCGTGGCCAGAGTGCGTTCACACCGATTTCTTTCTCTTTAAATTCGGGTGCCATTCCCAGGACACACATCGACATGCCATATTTTGCCATTGTATAGGCAACGTGATTTTGGAACCAATGCGGTGACATGTTAAGTGGAGGAGAAATGTTCAAAATATGTGAATGGTTGCTTTTCTCTAAAAATGGCAGGCATTCCTTGGAACTGAAATGGAATAATAAGGTACCTTAAACGTGAAAGTGATGTGAATAGCTTACACAAGAAAGGTTCCTCGAGTATTGATATTGTGCATTAGGTCATAGCGTTTCATATCAGTTTGGGCAGTTGGAGTAAGGGAAATAGCACTTGCGTTATTGATTAGTATGTCAATGCCCCCAAACTTTTCGACTGCCTGTTTAACAGCGTTCTTCACTTGATTTTCATCGCGGACGTCCACAATGCACGGAAGGGCTTTTCCCCCAGCTTTCTCAACTAAAAGTAAAATAAAATTGAGAAAAATGAATTAACACCATCTAGAAACGTAGTCTTAGCTTTCTTAAAAGAATGTTGAAGAAACGTTTCGAATGGGAATCGATACCGTCGCTTACGATCTATAGCTATCCAATAAGAACGACGATATAATTCTGATCATAGAAAAAGATCATTCTCGATGCCTCGAAACGTCGCCATACCCGAAGATTCCAAAGAACGAAATATCTTTAACATATATTCACGACCTTGCAGATAAAAGTGTTTATTGCAAAGTCGTCGGAGCCTGTTATGACCTTTCCGAATTCGGAAAGCAATGAGATACGAGTCTTTGTCTTGTCTAAATTTTCGTATTCATACACAGACAAACATTTGGCAGACATAGCGGACAACTTTGTTCAATGAAAGATCGAAATGCAGCAGCATCAGCAGTAGAGAGCTCTGAAGAACAAATCCAAAATATTCTGAAAAGAAACAACAAACTTATTGGAAGACGCTGGATCTGCGCTGGAGCAGCACAACTTTGAAAGCTTAGAAGTTATTACAAACTTAAGGCGGCCAAAATAGTGTTGAAGATAACGTACCTATCAAAAATTAAGAAAACCTATGTTTCAGCAAGCAATCGGAATCTGCATACTTCAAGCACGTTTCGATCGCGAAAATTGGAGAGGCAATCTAGTGGATTCTGTACTTTACGAGGATGTCAGATACCGGTTGAGTGACCAGCGCAAAATGAATGGGTATTTACCAAATCGACTTCTGGGGAAGATAATCTAATTTTGGCCAGCTTGAGCCTGTTACTTTTTCATTTGACTTTCTATGTTATTAGTTCCATAGCATCGTAAAGATGAAACTGCAGTAGCTTAGGTCTATAGGTCTTATGGCGACAAGGCGGTGCTTAAGACGTAAGGTGGGCTTATCTCAGCAGCAACACTCTATAACAACGGTAGGCAGTTGTCAACTGTCCAATTCAATTTTGTGTAAAGTTTTAGAATAAAACTCTCAAGCTAAAGCAAGCAGCATTGGCGGAATATGAATATAATTGAAACAAAACGGAACGGATTCATGTTTAGATCAGATCCATTATTGGTATGTTATGTCATTAATGGAAAAAATCCCATCATCACCTACTCGGTACTATAGTTATTAACATAGGTGGCGCTTCAGTCCAGAATGGACCTGGCCGTCAACCAGCTTGCTTTTCCATATAGCACTGTTGTTTGCTAGCAGCTTCCAATTTCGCATGCCATGTTAAGGTTATTCCCCACCTACGCGTACCACCTCGATGATTGATTCAAAGACTTTCAGGGCTGGAGCTTTGGTGACCATCCGCTGTACCAGCTGTCTAAGTCGATGAATTCTGACTATTTAACTAAGTGTGACTATACATTCTTAGTTGAATTTCCATTTTTCACACTACGTCAAAACGACTAAGAGCTTCCTCACCCTTCGCGTCTCTTTCTTTACTAGCGATTGGCCGGCGTTAACTTGCGAATACATATTTTCTAAAGTGTTTCAAATGAATCACAGCATTTTCAACCGCCGCTAAATGGAAATACGGGAGTGAGTGATAGGGTATGCAGTAGTTCATCCTTCTAGTCGAGAAGAGTTTGGCGTTACATTTAAAAAGCTAACATTAAAAGAAAAGGGTCTACTCATGGAGTTGTTTTCTCTTGAAAGTGGTGATATATTGGGGACAAGCAGCAACTCATCAATCATGTATGGAAGGATGAATGTATGCCCAGTGACAAGAAATGGATCTCTTTATGCCCCATCTACAAAAAAGGCGATTCTCTCTGGCACAAATATCCCTGTTAGATGTCGCATTAAAATTCATATCCAGTGTACGACGTGAACATATGAATGTCTTTCCTATCACACTTCAGTGGTAACTACAGTGTAATTTTTGCCTCGGCGGATTGACCATAAACCAAATCTTCATATTGGTTTCGCATGATGGCATTTTTTGTCTGCTGCTCTAACAAGTGATGGTTGGTTTCACTTTGCCGCAAAATTTAACACAATTACATTGTAAATGACTGAAAATGAATCAAAAACATCCAATTGGATTCCAGCAAGGGAATGTACCGTCGTTTGACTTCTTCAATTTAGTCCCGGAATAAGTAGTATGTCCATGCATATATTCGACAATGTGAACAAGAAACTCACTTCCTTAAACAGGTCAATCGTGCTGTTGGGAGATGCGGAAAGCATCGACTTTAGCGATTGAAGAAAATGCGAAAATAGTACGCCTTTAGGCAAAAGTGCACGAAACGAAATACAGCAAACAAAGGCAATACTACTGCGTGTAAATATTATCTTCCTAAATGACATCTAAATAGAGATACAATGAAGTTTGATCACAATAAACCATTGCACTTTTGGTTTGGTGAAACGACTGAGTTCAACACTCCGAACTCCACTTTAACTCCTAGGAAGAAGATAATGCTCTTTAAAACCCTGCATTTCCAGACTCTGAGACGGCGAGTATTGCAAAATGAGCAAAATGGATTCAGCTTTGGGATGGGAAAGGAATGTGATTCATCGAAAAAATAAAATTACTCCCCGCATACTACTCGTAGGTCCGGTACACTAGGAAAACGAATGAAGGAGAAGGCACAACCATTTGCTTTTATTCGATCACATCGAAAAAATAAACGACAAAATACAACAAGCTAGGACAGCGGGGCCTCTGAATTCCAGTCAGCTTCCTGTTACAAGACGTAAAATCCCGAATCTCCGATTCAATGATTCCGAATGCCAAAATGCTTGCAGACAAGAAGCTGAGTGACCGGATCAATAAGGTGTAACTGTAACTCTGGCCGAGACTTTGAAAGTGTCGGGAACACATAAAGTGACTCTGTCTTTTAAAATAGAGATCAATCACAGAGACTTGTAGGCCGGAAGTATCTTCATGACTAGAATCACCATATTGAAATCTCAGAATTCCAATAAAAATCATCTTCGTAGTCCATGAACTCTATCGTTTTAATAGAAATAACAGCGATCATTACCAGGACGACAAGGATATGAGCAATATTGAGCTCACCTTCACTAAGTTGCGAAGACAGCAACAAAAAAACCAACATTAGCCATCGACCACGGAGAATGATTGGGTTCTGTAACGTCTGGAAAAAGGAAAGTCAATCTCAGAAATTGTAAAATCCTAGAAGTAATCGAAATTAGATGTTGAGAACACTGCATCCACACTTTCGAAGTTGGCAAAATCTTCCCGCTCTACTCTGGGAAACCAATGAACTCCACTCGTATATAAGGAGTAGAACTCTTAATTTGGGGGTAAGTAACTATGTAGATACAGAATATTGATGGCAATAGTAAGGTAAGGAACATAACCATTTTCCAATAACGCTTCGCGAAAGTAGACGACAACGATTTCTATAGCATACTGAGCGCAGCCACCAACTCAACGCGTAATGGAATGGAATTCATCACGTGATCCTGACGGGAGATTTTACAATGAAGGTAGACAACGACAATACCACGTTCAAATATATGATGGAACCAGATGGCCTCAGGGAAACAAGAAATGACAACAACGAAAGCTTTGTTAATTTTTGCAAGATCCGCTGAGTCTCGACCAATCGACAATGTAGTTCCACAACTGACATCGGAACAAAGAGCTACTCATCTAATAGTAGCCACTATGAGTCTTCTTATCGCATCTTTTAACATCTGGTGTGTCTGGGATCTTCAATTGCGCCAACAGATAAGGTAGCACCTCCCTAAACTTGCAGAAACAATCAGCAACTTCGCTCCTGAGAGCATCGACCACCACTCGAGCGGTGTGAAAAAATGTCTTTGTGTCTAAGGCAGAATCCTGCATGTGGATCGATGAGCTTATTGAACTCAAAACACAAATAACAGAGGCTTCAGTAGTAGAGCCGAACTAAAGGGTGGTCCAAATACAAGTTTCTTTTGGAATCATACATTATTTTGACACTAACAGCTCTTTGCCGCTCGAAATCGTGACTGTCAATCAGTATCGTACCTTCGCAGAAAGAAATAAGTAGCTTTACGCTTGAACAACATTGCGAAATATTGCAAACTTATTTCAAAAGTGAGTGCTGTTTTGGCCAAACAGTGCGTTTATTAAAAATAAGTTTTGGCCGAAATGAAGCACCCACCGCACCTGCAGTACGCAAGTTTGTGCGAAATTTTCGTGAGACTGGCTTGCCTGCGGACAACACTCACGGTCCCTGTCGTCGTACGGTACGTACTGACGAGAATGTGGCTGCCTGATGAGAATTTTCCACAAAGATCTCGGATTATTCCCTTACAAAGTCCAATTGACTCAGCAACGACCATCCGCTTCGTTATCGCTTCTCAGTTTGGGCCTGGACTGCAAATTTGTTTTTTCTAGGCACATTATCATCTCGGTGGCTATGTTAACAAACAAAATTGCCGCATCTTGGGATCGGAAAACCCGCACATGATTGTCGTGAAGCCAATGCACCCGCAGAGTCACAGTTTGGTGCGGATTTTGGAGTGGTGACACCATTGGCCCATTTTATTTCGAAAATGCTGCTAGAAACGCCATTTCGATCAACGGTGAGCGCTTCAGAGCCATGATTACCAAATTTTTGCGAAAAAAAATTGAAGACACGGACTTGGACGATATTTGTATTCATCAGCACGATAGCGCGCTAAGCCACGCAGCCCATCGAACAATCAAGTGCGGTAACCGTGTTGTCAGCCGCCTTGGCGATATGAATTGGCCGCGTCGGAGCTGCAATTAGACCCCGTTAGACTTTTTTTTGGGATTACCATTAAAAATCGATGTTATCCGGACAACCCAGAAAAGATTTAAGCTCTTAAAGCGAATATCGATCGAGCCATTCGTGAGATAGAGCCAGAAGCAGTCGATAAGGTCTTGGAAAATTGAGTTGACAGGATGCGCTACTGCAAGACGAGGCAGCCACATGAATGAAATCGTATTCTATAACTAATGGGAATGTTCGCTCTTTCTACATAGCGCTTTATTACATAGCGTGCCGAAAATAATTGATTATTGTTCATTTTATTTGATTTTTAAAAAGAAACTTTAATTTGGACCACCCCGTCGAAGAACAGAGGAAGTACAAAGTAGTGTAAGTCAAAACAAGCGTAGCTTCATTACCACAAAGGCTAAACAAACAAAAATTACCTGCGATAACAGGACCGTTTATGGCATTACTAACGAACTTGCTGTTGGTCTACTCGTAAGTACTAAACTACAATACATCTAAGAGTAGCAAAAGGACCAGACGAAAACCTGGTAACTTCGAATGATGAACACCCGCCAGATCGCGGAAACATTTAGCAGCAGTGCTTAACCACTTAGGCAACAGCGATTTGGTTAATCTCCCACAAATACCCACATTCATATCTTCTCCCCCAGTAACACAGATATATCGTCGCCGATAAGGGACCTGGCAGTTGGCATAGGCGGTATCCCGGCAAAATTCTTCCAATCCACGTTCAATACTTCGTACAGTGGTGCCATAGCAGGTCATTAAGCCCTGCTTAATCGCTCAATTACCCTTTAATTGTCACACTGTCAGGTTTCGCAATCCATTGTTTAAAACATTCTTTTTTCTGCATCGGAAGTGAACACATCGGATTAGTGTCAACATTGTTATCACCAAGCGCTAAATAGCTCAAGTCGCGTCACGTGTTTTCAAGTTCAAACTTGTTCGTCACCCTGTTACATAGCAATGGATTTTCAAGTTAAAGGTATGTACTCTCTATTTATCTATGTATTTTGAATTTTAATTATATCATTAATTTTTTTATCTGGTGCTACAGCGACATACAAGCTAGTGGGGTTTTTTAACTCGATTGAACAGAAAGAAGTCACAGGAACCCAAATCAGGTGAATTCGGTGGCCGTTGGATAGTATTTGTAGCACTTTTCGTCAAAAAATTACGAATAATGATGGCACTGTGCGACGCTTCACGCAAACGTCTCATAACGCCCAAATAATACTCTTTGTTTACTGTCTGGCTTTCTGGCAAAAATTCATGATGCACTACACCGTTGTAATCCATGAAAACCGCGAGCATTGCCTTCTTTTTTGACTGAAAACGACGTGTTTTTTTTGGTCTCGGCTCATTTGGTGAACGCCATTCACTTGCCTGATGTCTGGATTGCGTGTCGTACTCATAAACCCACGTCTCGTCTCCAGTAATGATCCTTTTGATGAATGTGGGATCGGATTCAGCCTCGCAAATCATCTCTTTTGCGACGTCAACACGGTCTCTTTTTTGGATGAAATTGAGGTCTTTTGGCACCAACTTTGCTGCTACACGACGGAAACCCAAATCATTAACCAAAATGTCTTGGACGGATCCGTAGGCAATGTTCAAGTCCTCCGCAATCTCTCTGATGGTTAATTTGCGGTTATTGACCAACATTTCTTTTACTCAATCAATGTTTTCGTCGGTTTTCGATGTCGATGGTCTGCCACTGCGTTCATCATCTTCGATTGACTCACGACCACTTTTGAACCGCTCGTGCCACTGGTAAACGGCCGTTTTCTTTAGAGAATCGTTGCCGAAACACTTTTCCAACATTTCCAACGTTCGCGCACCATTAAATCCGTTTTTTACGCAAAATTTAATACAAGTTCGTTGTTGCAAATTCAAATCCATTTTTAAAATTGCAAAAAATCGCCAATACATACAGAGATAGATGTACTCTTGGCTACGTAACTTTTGCAATGGTCAAGATATGACGCTAAGATTTAGAGGGAATGTCAATAACAGATTCACCAACTTAACAAAAACAAAAAACAGAACTCAAATCGGAAAAATGGGAGCGCCGCACGGTGGTTATTCCGGGAAGTTTTTGTGGTATTTCTTACGTGTTGTTTTTTTGAAATTTGTTTTGAATTTAAGCTTTTACTCATATTTGTGTGTAGTTGTAGGATTGAATTTGGTATCAAAATGTAGCTTAGAATTTCTATGTTTTGGGATAATTAAACTTTGTTGCCTTAGTTAGTCAGGGTCTACGCCACGTACTCCAGCCAAGTAACACTTGCTACGAAATTTTAATTAATTTTTGTTCCGATTTTTACAATTTCTTTTTTTGTTTTAGGTTCTAGTATTGAGTGCTCTTTTAAAAGAAAGTTTGTACTAGATACTTGGCTGTCTATCAAAGGCAGCAAATCAGAACTCGAGCGGCGGCGTCAAGTTTTTCAAGCCATGTTGCAGTTTTTGCCTGATGTGAAAAATGTGATTCCTAACGACTTGGAAAAACTAATCGAGAATCTCTGTATAAGATTTGTAGCACTTTGGAAGCAAGTCGGACGAACACATGTCGAAGTTTCGAAGTACGTCGAATGGCTTGAAGAAATTGATGCGTGTTTCCTACCAACTTCTGTGGCAGATGTCAACAGTCAAGCCCCGTGCAGCAATCTTTATTAGATCATACTGCAACTCTTATACTGGAATCTCAAAAACATGTTCTTGATAGTATTGACATTAATGGGGATTTGATTTTAATCGGTAAATGGGGGTTTGATGGCAGTACCGGCCACTGTGAATACAAACAGTGTTTTGGAGTTTCGTCCACAAGATATTGTAGGCCTATTCGATTTCAATTCGCGAAAGAAACAAAAGATCTGTCTGTGCAAGAAGAGGCTTATTTTAAGAACAAAATAGATAACTTGCAACCATCCTCTTTCACCTGCAACGGCCACGACATAAAGGTAATGCATTCTTTACAATTAACTATGGTTGACGGTAAAGTGTGTAGCGCCCTTAGTGACATGTCTTGTAGCAGGTTCTATATTTGTGGTTTGACTCCAAAAGATATGAATGACATTGAGTAAAACCATAGATGCTAGTAGGTATCAGTTTAGCTTAACTCCTCTTCACTCATACATCCGTTTCTTTGAATATTTTATTCATCCTTCGTACAGGTTAGATTTTCAAAAATGACAGGTGCATTCAGCAGAACATAAAGCTCTTCTTTCACAGAAAAAAACAATTCGTTCAGCAAAAGTTTAGGGAGCAGTTAGGACTGATTGTTGATAAACCGCGAAGTGGAGGAAACGGTACATCAAATGACGGGAACACTGCGAGAAGGTTTTTTTCTAATTCAGCTATTTCAGCAGAAATCACTGGATTAGACAAGGACCTTCTTGACAGATGCCACCATCTGCTGCAGTGCCTCTTGTCAGGATACAACATAAATATTAAAATTTTTAATGAATATTCCCTAGAGACCACGCGTAAACTTGTTGCTTTCTATCCGTGGTACAACTTGCAGTCATCAGTACATAAGGTACTGATTCATGGGTCGAAAGTAATTGAGAACTCCCTATAAATCTCTCCAAAATTTGTTGTTTATCGATTCCGTGAAGATCCTCGACAACTTGAATAGAGATGCTTTATGGTGAACCTTGCGCAGGAGAAGTATGTACACCAGGACAACTTATTGCTTTTATATAGGTTACCTACGAATATGATGGTGGTAATGTCATGTTTTACACAATGGTAAGGTGTCAGAATTTGGAGTTCGGGCTGTTCTGTCTGGAGGTTACACGGGGCTGAAATGGGCTATAACATTATATCCTAAATATCTTGACTTCGCTGATGACGTTTGCCTATTATTTGAACTGCACACAGTAAAATACAAACGTATAAAACAAGACCCAAAGTAATTTAATTTGCCATTATAACATCAGAGCCGACAAAATCATCATTGCCCATGGCCGGACAGCAGGTTGAGAAGACACGAAGCTTTTTATATCTAAGAAGTATGGCGGTACTGAATACCACTGAATGTGGACAGCATAAATCGCAAAGCAAAAGCTGCGCTCGCTATCTTAAATCTGTAGAAACGATTTTTTTCACCACAAAAATCAAGCTGAGACTGTTCCGATCAAACGTGAAATCAGTACTATTTCATGGGTGTAGTATCTGGAAAGTGATCAACACCATCACAAGGAAGCTGCAAGCCTTCATAAATAGACGTCTCCGAAATATCTTTAGATCTTCTGCATACCGTATATCGAACGACCAACTAAACCCCCATACCTGGCCACAAAACAATAGCCGTCAAAATACGGAGGAGAAAGTGGCAGTGAATATTGTCACCATCTTACGGAGCGAAGACTACTCAATTGTGAAGTACAACTTGATTTCGGTTTAATAAAAGTGGACTAAGTTTGTTCCTTGAAATCTATCCAAGCGCTTTATAAAAAATTTAACAGTTTTACTCCTCCCTTGTCGATTTGCCAATTTGTTTATTGATAGTATTGACATTAATGGGGATTTGATTTTAATCGGTAAATGGGGGTTTGATGCAGTACCGGCCACAGTGAATACAAACAGTGTTTTGGAGTCAAAATGACGGTCTTGGTAGTTGTAGTGTTAAATAAATCGATACGGCGAGCACCCCCTACACATAATTTCTTATCTCAAAATTGTTAATCGTGATGGAATACGAAGCGGACACAGATTGTCTAAATATAGAAGCAATACTTTGTATCGGTATCAATAGGCAGAACATAAATGAAACCCTTTTTCACGGCCTTCATTATTGCACTATTCACTTGAATTGTAAATGATCATTGAACAAAAAAGAAGAAAAAAACAAGATTTGCATACTTTCTTCAGCAGCCGTGTAGATAGTTCCTGGTAGTTTCGGATGAGCTTGAGCTGTTTTAGCTGCAATTACAATGTTGGCACCGTCTTGAGCCGCTTTGAGAGCAATTGCTTTCCCAATACCACGGGATGCTCCGGTGATGAAAAGTGTTCGTCCAGCTAATTTTCTACAAACAAAACGTAGATCAACAAATTGGAATGCTTCAAAATTGGGTTGATACTCACCCGGTATTCATTGTGTGATTTTTTTTATATATATAAATCAACAGAAACTAAATAATTAAATATTATTCGCTACAGATAGCAAATTTAAATGACTTGCAAAACTATTGTATTTGAACTGCTTCTAACTGTATGATGTACAATTGCAGTAGACGCTTAGTTATGTACGTGAATAAATATAATCTTCTCTAGCGAAAATTGTTTAGATGTAGGAAAAAATTGATCTTTGGACCCCCAAGAACTGGTTGGACTTTATTCAACACAAATCAGAAATAAATGGAAGCAGTAGTCAACTAATGAAAGCTGTCACTTTCAATCAGCTGTTCTTATCGGTGTTCCTGTTGCATGTGAAAGTTGATAAATAGTTAAATCTACTTTTGGGCGCAAAACTTAGTGATTGGTGTGTGCAACGTTATTCTAGCAGTGTTGCCTCTGTTGCAAAATATGGTATTTTACTCATACGGTTAACGCAAGACTCAATCACATAAAATGCGTCGCATCCGTTAACGGATACATTAACAATTCACGTATTTAGTGAAGTGCATCTTTAGATGCACTCAAAATTGTTTTTTTTTTTTTTAAATAAAAAAATACGACGAACATTTAATTTTGGATTGAAATATACTTATAAGACATCATTCGAATGTCCTCCAGGAAACTACTTATTTGAGTGGATGCGGTGAACGCAATTTCGCACGTGCAAAGTGGCTAACTGACACCAATCTGTTCAAGCCACATATCCTGCAAGCTTTCTGGTTTCATTTTATCTAAAAAAAAAAAAACAATTGGTTAACATGGAACTGTGGCGGTCTACATAGACTCTAACTGACTCGTGGGCATCCATTAGCAAATAGTACTGCCCAATAATATCTTCGTCATGAAGACCGCGCCAAGTAATCAATTTCTACGTTTACAACGGCTACTGTTGGAACACATATGTATAGTAGCTGATACGAGGGCGGGTGAATTTCTGACCTCTTTACTGAAACAGCAACACATTCTCCTGTCAACAGGCATCTGTCAGTTGACTCCTGTCAAAATTTAAACTTGCTGCGTCAGTTAGTTTGTGTTTGACAGCTATTTTTATCAGACTACTCACTAATTTGAGGAGAAAATGGAAAAAAGTGAATTTCGTGTGCTTCACTTCACAAGAAGGTTTGGCGTTGTTTAATCGCAATATGGAGGAGTTTTTGCGGCGTTTTGTAACCATGGACGAAACAGTGATCCATCACAACACACCAGAGAACAAACAACAGTCAAAACAGTGGGTTTCTAAGGGTGAATCGGCGCCAAAGAAGGCCAAGGTGGGTTTGTCAGCCAATAAAGTTATGGCGACTGTTTTTTGGGATGCACGCCGGATAATCCACATTGACTACCTTCAAAAGGGAAGAACAATCAATGGGGAATATTATGCCAACTTATTGGACCGATTCAATGACGATTTGAAAAAAAACCGACCTCATTTGGCCAAGAAAAAAGTTCTTTTCCACCAAGACAATGCAAGGGTGCACACATGTGCAGTTGCAATGGCAAAAATCCATGAATTGGGCTATGAATTGCTCCCTCATCCACCCTATTCTCCAGATTTGGCTCCGAGCGACTACTTCTTGTTCCCAAACCTGAAGAAATGGCTTGATGGAAAAAGATTTGACTCCAATGATGAAGTCATCTCGCAAACAAAGGCCTATTTTGAGGACCTCGACAAATCATTTTTTTTGGAAGGGATAAAAAAATTGGAGAAGAGTTGGACAAAGTTTATAAAGCTCAAGGGAGACTACGTTGAAAAATAAAATTATTTTTTTATCAAAAAATCCGTGTTTTATTCCAAAAGTTACGGACTTATTGACCCGCCCTCGTAACTTGACCTATTGCGGCAATTATGCTTACTTCCTAATTTTTCGATGAAAATCCGGATCTCTCTTAAATAGAGCCGAATCAGCGAAAGTTCGGCATGCAGGATGGCCATTTGGGTTTAGCTTATGGGTCAATAGGGTCTTATACGGACGTATAGCCAAGTCTTTTCGCACAATACGCAACAGGTACGTTCGAGAGATGCCCAGCTCTTGAAACCGGCAAGAATTGATTACGGTCATGACTTACCAACTTGTGTACAGCTGCAATATTGTCTTTGCTTCTGTCGTTTCGCTGTCTTACTGGCACGACAATATGACAACATCAGGGAGTGAATAAGTCGGTTCGAACTTTTGCACTAAACGATTAATTGTTCGCTTATAGGGAAGGTTTTAACGGCACGTAACTTAGTAGTAATTGACCACGAACCTTGATAAAAAGTATTCGACTGATTTGTAAGTGTTGTTAAGCGTAGACTTTTCTGATTAAATGGTAGACAACATGGGACAAAAACGTGACATCTGTCAAAAGATGGTATACGTGATTTCATTGAATCAGTGTTATAAATGAACTAACATATTACAGATTGTAAACTTTCCAGATATTGACGCTTCCAAAATCGGTTTTCCACTGAGGACAATCAGGCCATTAATTTGTCAACCATACGGAAGAGTTAAAAAAATGTGGTGAGCCAGTTAATAGCCTTGGATAACGAATTCACTGTTAACGACTCTGACAAACTATTGCAAGACGCACGCAGATATCCAGGAAGTGCGATGGAATGGACCGTGCAAGAAGAGGATGAAAAACTGTGATAGCTACTATGGTTATTGCCATGGGGAACAAAAATAACACTTATTTGGGTAAGGATTTGTCATACGCGACACACTTGGGCAAGACGTCTTGAACATCCGACACATGAGCGAGCGTCTTATGACAATCCGCACCATAGACTAACTATACCTAGATATCAAACTTTCCAGATATTGGAAAATCAAAACCGGTTTTCTACTGATCGTCACTATCCGTGAGACTCTGTCCGTGAATACGTGTGAATTGCGATCAATGCAATTTATCTCCTTTTTTATACAAACCACGCCCATTTGAACCAAAAAACGTCATCCATATTACACACACTCGTGCAAATCGCTCTCATTCTAGCAATTTTACTTCTAAATTGCTCTCATTCTAGCAAATTTTGACAAAGTTATAGAGATGCAAAAGTGTTGGAATTCACTAACAGTGTGTCTGTGCGAAAGTTATGGGTTTGCAAAAGTATTAGTAGAGTTTGACATCTAGTTTAGTTTATCTATGATCCGCACTAAAGCTGAATTCGCTACTATAAACCTAATATGCGCTTGTACCACCGCAAAAGACAAGGACGAAGCCACCAAATAATGATTCAAAGAGCTCCCCGACAAGGTATTTGAGCAATGTCCTAAGTATGACGTTGAAATCATACTACGATTTTAACGCCAAAATAGGAAAGGAAGACATCTTTGGTAAAACAGTTTGTTAAGCACCATGCCTGGCAAAAGACTTGGGGTTATTGAATGTGATGAAATATCAATAAAGCAAGCACACGGTTTCCTTATCTCAATATACACAATCCGGATCACAAAACGCTAAGCCAAATTGATAATTTTGCGCACGGCGTAAGGCATGCCTCCAGTACTCTGGGCGCCCAACATCCCACCATCAGATAAAATAGATCATTCAACAAAGACGATGATAGCCAAAACTTCAATTCATCTAAAAAAACGAAGTATGGTTAGCAATATCTAGGGTTAAATCCAACAAAACTGCTGGAACTGACGGCCTACCAGTCGAGGTATGCAATGCTACTAGAATTTAATTTCTGGAGAGCACACGCCAACTCATTTCTCAGATCCGGTCAGAAGTGTGTATGCCTGATGAATGGAATCTCAGCATCGTTTGCCGGTCTACAAACAAGGAGACCCCCTCAAATCCGCCAACTATAGACGTATAAGTCTGTTCAACCTTGCATGTAAGATCTTATCTGGCATATTTTGTTAACGTCTGAAACCTTTCGTCAACAATTTGATTGACCTCCTGCCATACTAGTCCATTTGCACAGAATGACGGTGGAAAATGCTATTTGCTCTGTCAATGTCGGTAATAACTTAATTAAGACCTTTGATGCCTAAAAATGTTTTAGACAAGGTGACGCGCAGTCAGGTGGCTTCTTTAACATCATACTTGAATGAATTGTTCGGAGCTCACAAGCGAATACTGGAAACACAATCTTTCAATAGTCTGTGCAACTACTAGTGTACGCCGATGATATTGACATAATTGGCAGAGCTTAGCGGGCTATTACCGGTGCCTTCGCTACTGTTAAAACCGAAGCTGCCAATTAGGGTAACCAAGTCCATGTACGTATGTAAGTAAAGTATACTGTAAACAAGAAACTACACACAAATTCGACGAATTGGACAGAATTTCACTTTTAAAACTTTGAGGTAGTAAGGCACCTTGTCCAGATCGGTTCTGCTATCAATTCCGGCAACGCCTCAATAGAAATAAAACGAAGATTAACTCTCCGTAATCGCTGTTTCTTTAGGCTTAGAATTGATTATTAAGGCTCCATCCCGTACAGCTAAGCTTACACTATATAAGACCGTAATCATTCCATCTACTTCATGGCGCTGAGGCATTTACTCTATGAAACAAATGAAGATATCATCCGACGTTTCGAAGGAAATATTCTTTTTTAGATAACCGGTCCCGTTTCCGCTGACGGGATTTGGAGGAGAAGATGCATCGACGAACAATACGAGATGTACTGTACTTGAGATGGGTAGGACATGTAGAGCGAATGGACACTAATACTCTGATCCGCAGTCTTCGAATCTAACTCGGAACGACAATGCAGTAGAGGAAGACCCAACTTTGGGTGGCGCGTACAAGTAGAAGAGGACCTCAACCGACTTGAAGTGCGCAACTGGAAGGAGTTAGCTAAGAATCGGGCTCACTGGAGGGGCTTGTTACATGAAATCCAGGTTTTTTTTTTGCCAAATGGGGCTATTTTTATTCAATCTGCCCAATAATCCACTGTACTACCGACTTGTGATCGTGCTTCCTTTCTTCAAGAAACTCACGTGGATTATTCCTCATGCCATGAGCTGATTCGGTTGGTAGCTTGGCCTCTGACGTATTGTAATGAATTGAGATTTCATCAACGCTTACGGCTGAGGATTTCACTTCAAGAGCTCCAAACACCGTTTCGAAGCTTTCTCATGCTTAACTGATTATGTAGTGTTGATTTCCGTTCCCTACGATAGATACGAGTATAGATACAATTTTCGCGTAGACACGTCTGCTCATCAAAAACAGATGGACGGCCAGGTTTGAATTTCCTGAACAAATAATTCAAGTTTGCTATAGATGGTGAAGGGTCCCCATAGATAGCATTCAATTTGGTTCTTATTTCTTCGGCTCTTTGCACGTTTTTCCATCCAAAAATCAGAATAGAATTACGAATCGATATTGCTCTTAATTCCATTTTATCAAAAAACACCAAACACTTTGGTGTCACTTGGCTGTCAAATAAAAAACTAATCGATGAGTCAATCAGAAATCTCGTATGGCGTTGCTTCAAGAAGTTATTAGTCGATGCTAATACCAACTTTACTTAGCAACGCCACCTGCCAAAAAAAAAAATAAACGGGTACCCCCTTGTATTGTACTCGTACATATGTATGTATTATACTTGAAGATATTTTTGTGACCAATTGTTTTATTGTTCTCCTAGTCGTGAAAACCTCTATGAGAGCTTGCTGGAAGCACCCAATGAAACCGTTAAACCGTCAGAGTTGGCCTGCTTATTAAGGCCGCAACAAAAGGATATCCGTTTCATTATTGACCGGAATAAAGTGCATTAAATAGTCGATGATGTTATTGACTGAATTCCAATACCCAAGACAATATAACTATCTTCAATTACCGAATTTCAAGCAACAACATCATGTTCGCAATAGTTGTATTGTAAATGCAGATTGATATATAAATATATTTGAAAAACAAACATGAAAAACAGACATGAACAGTGAAGCTAAACAGGGGCTAATTTGGCTTGATGCCCCAGTAAACATTGACAAGATGACGAAGTAAGCCAGACATAGGATAGACTCTCCATAGAGTGTAATATGAAACTCTAAACATCTGTGTTCCATCGTGACCCGTAATGGGCTACTAAAGTTGTGCAAGTGCAAGTTGTCTGCAACCGCAACTACTTTCTTTTCTTAAGACCGAGTGAGTAAGGCTCTGAGCCTCTATCCACTCCACGGTCAACGAGTCAATACAAAACCAAAATCAAAAAGAACAAGACAATCGACTTCTGTTCGTTTGATGGCTTTAATAAAATTCTCTTATATCTCTCAGTTTCATCAGTATAAGTTTAGTGTTTTTTTTTTGTTTTTTTTTTTATAATTTCTTTCGTTCTTTTATTTATAATTATTTTTATTTATTTATTTTTTTTTTTTGTTAATAAAAACGAATTCTATTAAAAAATTCTAAGTTTTGTTTTGTTTTTGTTTAATTATTTGCATTTTTCATGTATTCATAGTGTTTTTTGTTGTTTGTTTTGTGTGTTTATGAATTTGTTTACAATTCTATTAACCCCCTATATTCTCTCTCTCTCTCTCTACCTCTCTACCTCTTTTTCTTTCTTTGAATTTGCATATATATATCCTACAATAAATATATATCTTGGATTGGGTGCAAGGTGGCTAATTTTGCAAAGAAAATTCCAAAGATTGAGGATGAGATAGGAGGAAATTCGTAAGTTCTATCGATATTTTCGATAATTGGGACAGGAGGGAACCTTTGTAACCTCAGATGCGTTGAATATTTTCTCCATAAAATCAGCCGACACTTGCACGCAGAGTATAAAACGAAAGATTAGTTGGTTTTGTTATCTATTGCGCGGGTTTTTAGATTAAAATAAAAGAAAATTAAAATTCAAACCGACTCAAACCAAGTCGAACGAAACGAGGAAGGAAAATTTAAAATTGTCGATAAAATGTGTTGGAAGAATGAGGGAGAAGAAACGTAATATGGAAAGAGAAATAGATTATTATTTAGAATAATAACGATAGTAACGACTAAGTGTGTTGACGTCCTCGCAGAAGTCCTGATATAACAATTTGTTTTGCTTGTTTGTTTCTTTGTTGAATTTGAGTGTTGTTGATCTCTTCAAATTTGTTTGAATGCCCGTTCTAGTTGTGTGTCTTATTGTTTAATTGTTACGATTGCTGTTTGATGTTGTTTGATTGATGAAAAGTTTGTTTTAATTTATGTGGCGTTCCCTACAAATCTGCAGTATTTGCAATCGCATCGGCTTTCGATTCGTTAACATGATTCTCAGTTAGCGGTGTGACTTCTTTGAATACACGTGCATACTTGAAACGTTTCTGGCATCGTTCCAGATAGGCTTTCGTATGATCTTCACTGCTTTCTAAATGACCATCACGCAGTGTTTCATATACCTTTGTCGCTTCCTACAAATGGAAAAGGAAACACAATTCAATTTTAATCAAAGGCATACATACATACAGATAAAAATTAATACAAACCTCGAGAGTCATTTTGTTTAAATCGAATGAGGTAATCAGTTTAATGGCTTCGTCCTTTTTACTATTATCGAGGGAGTACATGATCTTAGCTGCTTCGACTAAATGCGAAATCGAATTGCGATGGTTCGTTATAAATTCATCGTTGATCTGTTGAGAAGTTTTACCACTTCCAATTAATTCCTCGCGGGCTTTTTCAATGACGAGCTTAACACTGGGATTCAAATCATTTGTCATGAGTTGCAGGGATTTTGTCAGTTTCATACAACATGCATGAACGAGTGGATGTTTGGCGTCCAATGCACAAGCCCGCTTTATGCTCTGAATCATGAGGAGAATCTTATTCTTCCTCAAGTAGATCTCAAATGCTAGGAAATGGGTTTCGATGCGATCTTTGGCTAACAATTGTAGGGGTGTGAGAAAATCGATTGCCTTTTCCAGTGGATCCTCGGGACGCTCCAACTTCTCAGGGATTAGTTCGTCCAATTGTGGAGCCTCGGGATCGGCTTCTTGAGCGTTTTGCTGTTTCGACTTTTGATGTTGTTCACGTTTGACGGCAGCTTGTGCAGCTTGTGCACTTTCCAATTCGGCTTTTTTTTTGGCTTTGCGTTGTTTATTGCGGAGTTTCTTCAGTTCAGATGGTGGCAAATTCTCTGTAAATTAAATTCATAAATCAGCACAGTCAGAACATCATTTTCAAGTGATTTTCAATGAACTTACCCGTGTCGATTTCCTCAACGGTTTCTTCAGATTTCAATGGTCTGTCGTATAGGCGAATGTATACCTAGACACAAAATGTTAAACAAAGTTTTAATAAATACTAACATCACAGCCTACCTCGATAGCACATCTAGCGGCCTTGTAGTAGAACGGATGCTTCCTCAGCACATTTTCCAATCGCAGCAACCCGACGTACGCACGCAATGTCATCTTTCGCATACAATACGTGTGAAAATCAAACTGATCCTCAATGATTTCCGCAAAATGCCGATCAACCTCGTGACACTTTTTAAGCGACTCTCCCCACATGCCCTGACGTTGATATGCTAATGCACACTCCGTTTGGAACCACATGCATTGCATTTCGTTAAGATTTTCCATCGCCGATACACCATCTCGAGTGAATTTTGCACAAATTTCCTCCGCCTCTTTTACCATGTTTGCCCGCAACATGTACTTGGCGCACTTTGAGTTGATATACCTATTATATACATCACACCCCACATTACCCATCTGTTTTGATTGTGGGAAAACAAAAATTCAATTCACTTACCTATCGGCAGTATCCAAGCTTTGTGCCTCATCCAACCACATATACGCCTCAACAGGACTACCAGCATGCTTGTATATCCGGCCTTTAGTTACAAACAACTCTATTAGTGTCGGCGTATGATCGATGGCAATGTTAATGTACTCAAGCGCTTTGTCAGTCTCACGCATAAAATCATAGTGCTGCGCAAGGAACAATGTTGTCCAAAGTAACGCGGATGCCGGTTCATTTGGTGCCTTCTGTTCGCTATCCGCCTTCGAAAAATGCCCCGTACTGCGAAGATTTTCATAGTATTCCAGCACTAAACTTTCGATAGCTTTCACTTTATCGGGACACTTGTACAAGGAACGAATATTGACAAACAATGGTGGTACCCCTTTTCGTAATCCACGACGTAAATACTCATCGATAACTTCTCGAAAACTATCGCCCGAAGCGACGTCCAATGGAAGACGTTTAGGACACATGGCGCGCGGGTATTCTTCTTGGAATTTCCGATAGATTTCAAGTTTTTCATTATTGTCGTCGATTTCTTTGGCATCGAAAAACCTTAGGAAATATTGCGTATTCTCTGGATTACGCTTAATCAGATGTTCATAAATGGGCACAGCCGAACTGTGCTGGCCCAGTTTGATATACAGTTCGCCCATCGTTTCTTTGACGGCGAGTTTATCGACAATTTGACCTTCAAATTTGATTAGATGATTTAAGGCTTTCTCCAGTTTTCCAGATTCGATAAGTATTTGATTTTGATAGAGAAGTAACTCACTATGACGATAATCATGAGTTTCCTATAAAAGTGGTAGAAAAATATAGATTTTGAGATAAGGAAGGGATTCGTGTTGACGACACTAATGACTAAAAATATATATTTGCTAGAGCAAACTACCAAACAAAACTAAAACACACTACGATGGTGGATCAATAATTTTGCAAATTTTTGAATGAAAGATAGTTAGGGAGTAATTCGTGACCAATTCATTAAATTTGTCTGTGCATTGGCTTGATGGAAGATCACTTTCTTCTTTGCCAAATGCATCCAAAAGAAAAACTGTCGCCATGACACACATACCCCTTGAGTTTCTTCGGTATGAAATGGCGCAAAAACTCGTCTGGACTACAGTTGAGCAATGCTAAGCAATCGTTCGAACTTCGCGCAGGAAATTCACTTTTTTACATATCAATGGATGTCAGACAATAGTCTTGTCTGACTGCCGAGGGCAGTGTTGCTTTTAAAGTTACAGCACGAGGAATTCAAAATGTTACGGACTTTTTGATCCATTCTCATAGCAGTAAGCAAACATTCACATTATGTTCACACATGAGAGTCAGATACTTGCACAGATAATTTCACTAAGACCAAGCTTAAAATAAACAATAAAGCCAAGTCCTAGGACATGTTGAATAACTCGCAAATGAACAATAACAATTAGCTTCTGTCGTCATTGTAGCAACTACTCCAAAATGATAATTAAACGACCTCAAAGGATATACATTAATTTTCTGAATAAATTCCGGGAACATTTTGATGGTGGTATATGAGCCTTTAAAGTGAACCCCAGGGTCATTCAGAAGCTGCAATTGACGATGGCGAATTAAAGGCTATTAAAGGTATATATCTTTCGGCATTCCATTTCAGACATTGCAGATAAACTTGTTATCCACTATGCGGCAGTCTAACACCACTTGCAAGATATTAGCAAAGTATAAAATGTATGATTTATATACTGGTTTGTACCAAAATAGAGGCATCTTGGACAGAATAATCGTATCATGCGATGGAAAGGGGATACTATACGATAATTGACGTCGGTCTGCATAGTGGCTAGACGTTTATTAGGCTCCACTACGCATACCAAAACCACAACTTCATCAATGAAAAATAATAGTTTGGTCATCTGGGGTTGGGTGCTCTAAAAATAGCGTAGGCAGCTATAAACGGGATAGAGGATGAATTCCTCAGATAGAATCAACGGTGAAGTCAGATCCCTACTATATACTAAAAAAAAAAGAGTAAAATCCCGGAGCGAAGCAAATAAGACCTAATCCGGGCTATTCCGACATATGTATGTGTTTGGAGTTCAGGCCGGAAAGCATTTCCGAGAGTAAGTCAGGGTCTTGGAAAAGATCCAACCGCAGCGCTCACATCCCCGAACGGATGACCGACCGCTCGTCTTAGGTGAATTCATAATGGAATTGGTCCTCCAGATCGGGGGTTGTGCCACCAGGGTAACTGCCAATCCATAGAAAAAAAACTAAGTTACGGAGCAACAACAAGCCTCGTATACGGATGCAACCGAACAACTAGCGGAGGCTCTGAACTGCTGCAAAGTAGATATTACTACCATCCACGAAATGCGATGGGATGACGAGCACAAAAAGAGAATGAAAAACTGCGACATCTACTAAAGGGTTTTCCAATAGGGACTTGACAACTTTGAATTTAATTTGTGAATGCCACTGTCACTGTCAATTTATTCAGTAAACTCAACATTTTCATCATGGTAAAGTACACGAACGAGCAATGTCTGCAGGTTATAAAAATTTTCTACCGAAATTCGGAGTCGGTGACTGCAACTTTAAGAGCGTTAACTCCAATTTTCGGTCGTAGTTCTCGCCCTAGTAGACAGGCAATAACAAGTTTAGTGCAAAAATTTGAGTCTACATATTCGTTGTGTGATGTTGCCGTGTCAGTGAGATAACGGGTTGGTCGAAGTGTCGAAAATATCGCTGCCGTTCAGGCGTCCGTAGCAAACGATCCACGGCGTTCTCAAGAATTGAGCATCGCTCAGACCACATTATGGCGTATTTTGCGTAAGGATCTTGGTTTACACCCAGACAAGATCAAGCTGAATCAAGAATTGAAGCCGATGGACCATTTGAAGCGACGTACGTTCTCCGATTGGGTTCTGGAGAAGATGCGCCAAGATGATGAATTTCATCGCAAAATCAGCTTCAGTGACGAACCTCATTTTTGGCTCAATGGGTTCGTCAATAAGCAAAATATGCGCTATTGGTCGGGTGAAAATCCACATGTGTTTCATGAATCACCACTTCATCCACAAAAAATAACTGTTTGGTGCGGTTTGCATGCCGGCGGCGTTATTGGGCCATATTTTTTCGTCGACGATAACGATCGTCACGTTACTGTGAATGGTCAGCGTTATCGTGATCACCGATTATTTTTGGCCCGAATTGGAAGATATGGACTTGGACGACATGTGGTTTCAACAGGATGATGCCACAAGCCACAAAACAGACGCTACAATCGATTTATTGAAGAGTAAGTATGGTGAGCGTGTTATCTCAAGAAATGGGCCAGTCGATTGGCGCCTCGTTCGTCCGATTTAACGCCGTTTGACTATTTGCTGTGGGGCTACGTTAAGTCACTGGTTTAAGCCAACACGCCGACGACGTTGGAAGAGCTCAGAGCCGACATAGAACGCGAAATAGCGGCCGTTTCGGGCGAAATGTGTGGCCGAGTCGTTGAAAATTGGGTCCAACGAATCGACCGCTGCAAACGTGCCCGCGGTGGCCATATGAACGAAGTCGAGTTCCATTCATAAATGTTTTGATTGTACTTCAAGCCGATAACAAAGTTTTTGAAATATCTCAAATGGTTTGCGTTTTATTAAAAAAAAAAGTTGTCAAGTCCTTATTGGAAAACCCTATACAACGATTGTTATCGACGACAAAAGCAGCGCCTATTTGGATAAAGTCTTAAGTTTCCGGCATGTTAAATGAGCGCTTCGTAACAATCCGTATTAAAGATAAGTTTTCCAATATTAGAAAAAGATATCGACACTAAATATAGCTTCTACGAGTTCTTGGACAAGATTTACGAGCAGTGCCCCATAACTGCCATCGGCGACATTAATGCAAAGCTAGGAAGGGAGGGCAGCTTTTGTAGTACTGTCGGAAGGTATAGTATATATCTTGTTGTAGCCAAGGCACGGTTGCTGATGTCCTTGGCATCCCTGCCAAAACCGTCCGTTTGCACGCTATTCGACCAAGGTAGGTAAAGAATCCATCGATACGTTTGATGTCAAAAAAGGATTTAGACAATGCGATGCGCTTGAAAGAATAGTGCAAAACCCACGCGCCAACACAAGATCCACAATCTTCCAGAAGTTCGTCCAATTACTCGCATACGCCGATGACATTGACATAATCGAAAGAGAGCAGCGTGATGATAGTGGCACCTTCGCAAGTATTGCGACGGAAGCGGCAAAGATGGGTTTAACAGTTAATGAGGGCAAGAACAAGTAAATATGCTCTCAACAAGAAAGGAAACCCAAAACCGACGTCTCGGACAGAACGTTACCATCGACAGATTTAAGGACATTGTCTACTCAAGCTCCGTTATCGATTCAAACAACGACACCAACGCTGAGATCAAACGAAGAATAACTCTTGTCAATCGTTGCTTCTCTGGCCTAAGAAGGCAATTGACTAGCAAAGCCCTCTTTCGAACAACAAAAGCGACCCCATATATCATACTCTATGGCGCAGTGGCATGGATCTTATTAAAAATGGATGAGCAGCTCTTGGCTGCTTTGAGAGGAAAATTCTTCGGGTGATTTTCGATCGCATAGACGGTGAGTGCAGGACGAGATACAATGACGAACTGTATGGGCTGTACAGCAACATCGACTTAGCGAGACGAGTGAAGGTCTGAGGTGGTTGGGTCATGTAGAGCGGATTAGGGTGCAAAACTGGAGTCAGTTAGCCTAAGTTCGAGCTGGCTGGAAACGCTTGTTGGTTGAGGCCTAAGTCTACTCCGAACTGTAGCGAACTGTGTAGAACCACCTCGTTACTGGAATTTGATTTTTGGACAGGATTTTCTGACGACCTTCGTTGAACAAAGCAAAACCTGTTTATTCGATTAGACTGAAGTTTTACCACTATCGATTTCTTAATGTAGAGACTTTCACGATTACTCGTACTTCTTATTAGATCACATTGTCCAACACTGCCACCTTTAAATTTAACTAGCATTTTTCTGGCAAACTGTGAAGTTTACGCGGTGAGTTCTTTGTTTATTACCGCGTTAAAGCACTCTTTCCACCCATTGCAAATTTCGTTGTTCTCCACCAGCAGGTATCCATAGTCATCTTCAATATACGGTGATTGAAATTATTGCTAGTTTTACTTCGTTGTTCCGCAATCTCAAAAATATTAGATCAAAGCACGGCCAAACACATTGTACGTGTTCTAATCCTTTTTGTCTGCTTATGGGATATTATTGAGGCACTCTCGCAAATTAAGCACCCAGAGCTGCTACTTTCCTTGATTAAGTTGTGCCAGTTTATTTTCTCGAATGATGCTGATTTTCGTTCATTTTTCCCTTGTTTCTTTACGAAAAATATTGTCAGTAAAAGTCGGTTCTGACTTGCTAGTGATTCGCCCAGGACCACTTTTTTATTCGCCCGTGACCGTTGTTCTAGCATAGACGGTCGACCATCTTGCACCACCGTTAAAGTATGCAATCAAGTCAGTACAATATGTACTCCGCTACATCTTTTTTCTATCAAAATCGAGGAGATTTTTGTCCACGTGCAGACAAATCTCATTTGAACGGCCTTCCGTAAAAATATTTCAGAAACCCCAGGTGCTCCACATATTTCTTTTTTCTATCTAAACAGGATATCCGAACTAATTCGTTGTGCCCCTTGTACAGGGGCTGTATTATACAGTTTTAGCGGTAAAATACCTACATTACATCAGCGCTTCCTTAATGAAGACCAACGCCAAGACGGTAATTTACAGACGAAACGTCGACACCCATCTGACTGTACTCTGAAGAGAAATGCCAAATACGGTTGTGCTCATAAGAAACCCAATTATCAATAGAAGGCCTAGCAGAGGATGTAGCAATCCCAATGCATGTTCAGGTATTTGTTTGAGTCAAGTTCAGTGGCGATCTCATCTGAGACAGTAAATTTAGTTTTCCAATTGCAGTCAGAAGACAGTTGTATTCCTCAAACTCGCTTAGGATTAGAAGGCCTTAAGTTCTTAAACGCAGCTTGGTTGTTACTACTGACGCAGATATTTCGCTACCGCCACCTGCTCTTCATAAATACTTTGCCGTCAGAATAGCATATAACTATATACCAAACTGGTTTACCAAACTTTTCTGCATGATCAACCGCGTGTCTAGGCCAGCCTTGGTTGGGGAGCATGTAGAAGTGTTGATATATTTCTGTTAGTGAGTCATCAAGAGCTGACTACCGCCTGGCCAGTTCATCTGCCGTTTCCTCACTTTCAATGTCAATGTGTCCTGTAACTCAGATGATGGTAATGCTCTTTTGGAAACCGGGGAGGTTGAGTAGAGATTGACATTGCCTGACTAGTTTTAATGTAGCAGCTGAAGAAATGCAGCTTGTTTATCGGTGAATATAGGGATGTTTTTTGTCTATTTGAGGGCTTTTTTCAAGCCACTCTAATCGCGAAAAGTTTTGCCTGGAAGATGATGCCTGGTAGATGAAAGGTCATCGGACAACTGGAGTTTCTTCGAGAAAATGCCTCCGCCTCATTCCTCTGTAGGTTGGGAATTTTACGGGGATTTTATAGAGATCTTGGTGTAGTCAGTTGGACAAGTCACCCATACGCTTGGTAGCGTCTGCAAGATCTATCCGCGCTGATTAATTTTGATCCCCTTTAATAGTTTTAATTCAAATTATGGGCGAGTTTGAAACAACACGCATTAGAGTTTTGATGACCTTGGCTATGGTCTTCCGACTCTGGGCTTATGGATATATCGTCTGCGGCAATGACACCGGAACTCCTGTTTGCTGGGACAACGTATCTTATGAAAATCTGTCGTGTAGACTTATGTTCACTGGATGCCCATGCATTCATGGGAGCAAGGATACGACTTGCGATCGCTCTCCGTCATTCCTCTGACACCAAAGCGGAACGTGTGTTGAGGACACAAACTCCAGCTTTGGTCTGGGTCGAGACCGACATAAAACCCCTTACCGATCTTAGGGTCACGGTCACTTTTTGCAACTATACATAGATTTAGGTTTAAACCACAGCCACCGTGCAGCTCCCACTGAGAGGCCAGCCTCTACAAGTCAGGCTCGGACCGAAGTCCGGGAGGTCCTGACTCCCACGGTACCGTGTTTTAAGCCCTAGGACCTATGACCGACAGCTTGTAACTGGTCAAATCTTAGTAACTTTCAGTGGCGTTTGCTCTCGCTTTTTATTAGACAAATTCAGTATTGGAAGCCTTCATAATTGAGCGGAGCCCTGTTTGCTTAGACAGTACGAAATCGTCTGGTCTGTGTTCGGGAATGGTTTCGGCCAAGATCGGAGCCGAAAAAAAAAAATGTAATCGGGTCTTCACGGACGGCTCTGCAACAAATCTAGGATAAGGCGTTGGTGTCTTTGGGGACGACGACAACGTTAGATAGCATTTAACTATAGATATTGTGATGAATTGTGGAGGGAAAGAAGTATCCTCCCTGCGTATGCGCCCTGGTGAAACATCTCACTACTTTGCACCTAGTTCGAGAATACAAGACTTCTTTGGACGCAATTGGAATTCTGAATACATATCTAGATCACAAGTCACAATGAAATCGCCGACGAACTTACTATGTAAGGCTTAGAGAAGCTGAATCTACGTTGTGATTGCTTGTATCTTCTTTTATGGCTTCCTTATAAGCACAAATGAAGGTGAAATTACACTCCTGGTGGCATGCGAACCAAACGAATGCCTCGTGAGGTGTCTAAGAAGTCGACGCGCCTCGGCAGAAAAGTTAAAACACTTCACACTGGACTCTTAACGTAGCAGAGGAAGTATCTCGGAAAAATCTGAGCATTTTCTAACTGACTGCTTACAACATTGCTAAGCAACAGAGCCCCACTATTTCTGAACTGATTGTCGTAAATATCAGTCTTCTAATAACCATTTGATTAACAAACAGAATCTCACTCACACGAATAATTAAGAAAGCACTTTACTACCGTACGGCGAGGTAGCATGCACTTAATTGAAAGCAGACACAAATGACGGTGATTACTTAAGGAGAAAGTTCTCCAAGTGACATTCGTATCAAGGGAACTCGGCAAATATACAACAACGAATTTTATGGAGCAGCGTTGACTTGGACAGAAGGGTTCGAATTCATTCACTCATTTGGCCGTAAGAAAGAAGATATAGGCTACTACTAAGCCTGTCATCTTGAATAAGTTGAACAAATTTCAAATAGAAGAACCCTACACCAGTGGACTCCTAAAACTAAGAAAGAACATGGAAACAATTGTTTAAGAATATAAAGAAAAAACTCATTCATACTTACAATCAACGCCTGCGAGAATCGAAATGTCTCCAAAATGCTATTGGCCATTTCGAAATCACCCAATAGATGATAACTCATCGCAAAACCAATCCATGATGCATGTTGAGACGGACGCAACTTGAATAAATGATATCGTGTCTCCTTGTAGCCTTCCAGGTCTCTCATTTGTATCTGCAGCAATGACAAGTCTTTTAGAATTTGCAAATTATCCTTTTCCCATTTGAGTGCATTCCTATAGCATTTGATTGCCTCATCGTATTTCTTATCCGATCGCTGTAGCAGTCCATAAACATGCCAACAGACGTGCGATTTTAAATCGTTACGCAAACCTTGTCGCACGTATTTGTAAGCGTCTTCACGTCGTCCCAGACCGTTCAGTGTTAGACCCTTCATCGCAAGTGTCTCACCATGTTCGGCATATTTTGGATTCGAGAGTATCTGCTTGGCTAGCTTCAGGCCGTTTTTGTATTGTTTCATTTCGTAGCATTTCTGAGGAAGAGACAACGGAAAAGAGATTTTTTTTGTTAATGGGTGTGTGGGTAACATTGTGATAAATTTGATGTAAAGGTTCGTTGGAAAGGTGTACATTGAGGGTTTAGAGAATAGATCCAGTCGTCGTGTTGTGAGTCATAACAAACTTGTCAATTGGGAAGACAACTAAATCCGATTTCCTATACCTTGTGCGGCCTAATCGATTGCATGATCTTAGTCAATAAATCAATAACAGCCCAAGACATCTAACGCCAAGGAGTCACACATCGTCCAATTATCTGAAACAAAACCCCGGCCACTGAATCTAAATCTCTGCACATGACAACGCTCGTTCCCATTGCCTTTATGTAGAAGAAAAAAAACAAAAAAAAATCCAGAAAACCATCGCCCCCACCTCTCGCGGAATCTTTCTATTCTTCACACTCGCTCTGTGGGAACAAAAAATTTTTTTTTGTTTGATTGAGGTTAGGTTACCACATCAAACTGAATGAATTTTCGCAGGCAATCAGGGTATTCACACTTATGACCGTAAATGGTAGCGCCAGTTAGCCTTTCCAACTGCACTCATTTAACCGCCCGCTTGAGCCAGATCGTTTTTCACACATTTGCTCGCACATTTTCTACGATTCTACTAAATTTCTTCAAATAATTCTGACATTTCGTCTTGGGATTATGGCGAGGTGCAAGTCCAAAGAGGGGGAAGAAAATCCAATTCGCACACCGACCGTGAGTTATATGAACCGAACGACCACCACGACCGGTCACCAGCGGCTAAATTATCACAGAATTTAGGGAAAAATTTGTGGGAAACGACCGAGTTGGTGCGGCCGCATGACATTTATTACCAAAAGTTTCCGGAAGAGAGCACTCTCCTTTGGCGGCAATGGATCGCTGGAAGGCATCTTGGCGAGTTGCTGCTGCTGGTGGTGCGCTGTTTTGCTGGCGTATCCTACTAACTAGTCGACGGGGTGTACAAAAACGAGCACTGGACCACAATTTAGCCGAATCTGGATTTTTTTTTCTCGTCTGGGGGTAGGTGAAAAATACAAAAGGTTTTTTCTCCGTTTGCCTTTTTGACGATTGCTTTTTTTTGTATTTTATTATTTTTTTTTATTTTGTGGGGAACCTAACCACGAGCAAATCGAGGTTTCCCTTTTCTACAAAAGAACAGCACGCACACACACATAGGAAGATGAATAGTTGTTATGTCACTTGTGACTGCAAAATCCACTGAACTCTATGCGGTGTGACTTTATACCAATTGAGTTGGACAGTAGTCTTGTTTGTGTTTTTGGTTGGAGTTTGTGCAGAGTAGGAAGGCGTAAAAATAATTATTGGAGCGATGGTTTAAAGTGGAGTAAGGTCTAGACTCTTACAAGTTAGCTGTTAATCATGAATATTTTCCCTCAAGTGGCGTAGGTAATTTAAGGAGGGAGGTAGAATAAATACAATGTCAAAAGTGAAGGTACCTTCTAAGGGCCCAGCGCTTACAGCACCGGAAGCTCAATTAGACAAGCTGGCTATCTACTCAATTGGTGTTTTGAATCAACTTAGTCTAAAAGCAACGGATTATCCGTCTGAGTTTGTTCGTTGATAACACTTTTTCTTCTACATTGACGAGAGCACTTTTGTCGAACTCTCTCCACCAACCCTTCAAAAGGAAACTGTCAAACTAGGAGATTGACAGGTACTCATGGCTATAAGATGGGACATTAAAACAAATCATGAACGATAAGATACCTCGGTGCCAACGTACCTATCGACGCGAAATCAACAAAGCAATCCTTTTTGAACTCGTTTCCTTTATACTTAAATTTACCAAATCTCAATTATCCCTTTTTTTAAAATTTCCCTTTTTACTTTGTCAGTATGTGCACCTAAATAAATTACAATTACTGTTAAGACCCCAACCTATAGAATCCTTCTAACTGTTTCTGTGTCGTGGCCATAACCAACGCATAAAGGAACTTCGACGGATCGGTGGAGTAATGAGAGAATGTAAAGAAACTGTCATCGATTGAAGAGAAAACACTTTCAGCAATAACAAAATGTCATCATCTTTCCGGCAATATGTGAACATCACCGTAAACCTTCAATTGAATGACGTCGACGGTTTCTATGGGCTGGGACGTTTATTGAACCAACGTGTTTTATTTTTCATATATTTTTGTTCTGGCAACGAACATGTATAATGAAGACATGTTCTGCAACGCATTTATTGGCGCACTGCACTACTGTCGAGATTAAAACCTTGCACAGCCAGTTTACTGACAGCATCATACGGAGATCGTGACACTGAAAAACTGATGAAAACCCTCCAAGTATTAGTAAGAGGGAGTTACAGGGTTTCTGTAATTTTGTAGTGGAATAGTAATGTTCCCTGTCTTCAGATCACCCAAGAGACGGACAGTGAATAAATACAGGTATACGAGAAAATGGTTAATAATATCATTGTCGATGAGAGTTAACTAAACTCGTTTATTTTGAAGGCTGAGCTCCATGAAATCTTAGAATCACTAAGCAGTAAGAAATCCGTGGAAACCGAAGGCGTACCGAACATTTGGTTTGGAAATGCGCCTTGATACATGAAATGCCGCATCTTAGTACTGGTTTTCATTATCCAACAAAAGAAAAAACTAGTTGAAAAGTGCTTGTCTGATTGATTTGGACATTGCATGTTTAAAAGAGTTCTTCTTCAATCTGAAGAGCCTGGGAATGAGTAAGGGAATGCTATAGATTATTTTTGATATGCTGGCGAATAGACAGTTCATCGTGAAGAATGACGATGTGACTTCTCCTGGAATGTTTGACATTAATAAGGATCTGCAACAAGGTCAAATTGTCGATCCTATTCAACATCTATACAAGCGATCTTAAGACCTCACAGATGACTTGAATTTAGGTCATTAACATATTCTTCAAAGGGACTTCGATCAGGTTAAGCAATATTGTGACGAATGAAAACAAGTCGAAAACTTGTTCGGACGCCATTGCCTGGAGAATCTACAGATACTATCAAGAACTTACGAAAGTTTTCCACCGTGGACCAACATGGGCAAGCACCTGCTGTCGAAATCCAGTCAGATAATTCGAATCTGGCTAGATCAACATACTTGTTTCAACAAACAGATATGTACTGCTATAATCATAGCTATACGACTGTTAATCCAACCGTTTGAAATCATCTCGACCTTCATATTTAAAACCATCATCGTTATTTACACCATCAAATAAAAAATCTATATCGACTTTCGGTTACGCAGCCAGAAATTTCCAAACCCTTAATAGTCCGCCTCCCGTCTAACGATTAGCTCAGGCTACTATCTACAATACTATGGTTTGGTGTATGGTCAATGTTTCGAGGACTCCCTATAACATAGGAGCGAATGGGAATATTCCGAACCCCAGGACATCGGCAAAATACTAAGAAAACCATTTGCTTCAAACGGCTATAATGGCTATAGTCTTGATTGACTATCAAAAATTTTTTCGAGAAGTCCTATGCTATATATTGTTGGCAAGAAAGGACACCCAATGTTTGCTCGCGAACACGGCGAACATCGAAGCCAACGAGCACGAAAAAAATCGAAATTTTTCGCCAACAGCTAGCGGCTCGTGAATCAGCCCCTACATGAGCACGAGCATGCTCGTCATTTAGGGCCACCTTAACGGAATTTTAAAACGAACATATAAAAACAAATCGTATGGCATATAGTGGGTGATTGACATGATCGTAGGCTCCGATGGCTATGACATGTTGAACGAATTGACACCATACACTATCGGCCCGGAATGCCTTCCATTCCATACCGGTGAAATAAAGGCTTGATGCACGATGGAGGCGATTAGGCTCGTCTAAAACATTTCAAAATTTCATTTTATCACTTACATGCATATCTAAAACAAAACTAACAGTTCCAAGGGATGTCATTTCAAGAGTCTTTATCTACAAGCCCCTATTCGACTACTACCTTCGACTGTCAGAAGTGACATTTCTCCCATCCCTCTGGTGGGTTACGAAATTCAGTTTCGTCGATTTCCTACAAAATAAACCTCTAAATAGTTTGCCAAACATAATTAAACATAATGGCTTCACTCTCCAGCTTCAAAAACATCGGAAATTTTGTTCTCAAATCTTTCCAGATCCCCGGAGCAGGCGTAAGTATTACTTTCACTTGAAGATTCCTTCGAGACTCACGCCATCTAAACTATTCCCAGCTCCAGCAAGTGCGAACAAAATACACCGACTGGAAGATGATCCGTGATGTTAAACGACGAAAGTGTGTTGCCCAACATGCAGTCGATCGTCTGCGAGTGAATTCTTTACGTAAAAACGACATCCTTCCGGTGGAATTAAGAGAAATCGCTGATGCCGAGATTGCCGCCTTCCCCAGGGACTCCTCGTTAGTACGTTGCCGAGAACGGTGTGCCTTCACTTCACGTCCCAGAGGCGTAGTCCATCGCTTCCGATTGAGTCGTATTGTATGGAGACACTTGGCTGACTACAACAAATTATCCGGCGTACAACGTGCCATGTGGTAGGCGGGGTTTAAATGAAACGAAATAAAAACAACATTTTCAGAGACTTTGCGTTTATAATTGGCTTATAGCTTTTTGAATCTCTTCGACCTCCTTTTTCTGATAACTTGTCGCCAAGGCTGCATGCAGAGGCTCCTCAAGAACTGTAGGGTACTGTTTACCAAGTTGTATCAACGAGTCTACGGACGAAGCTGTTAGAGATAGCAACTACGACGAGCCCAACAAATACTTACCCTTAATGACTTCCTTAAGTTTTACCTCCGGTCCATCGAAATACAGAAAAAGTGTAGAAGCGGCTCTACGAATGAATGCGTTCCAGGTGTCTTGATCATGTTTAGAAGAACAAATTGGCTTCAATTTGGGTATTACCATGGCAGCCAGCTCTCTAGTGCCACTGTGCGGATCATCCAGACGTTGGAGGGCACCTGCAATAGAACCATCAATAACATAGAAAAGAAGGTTGCGGAGCAAATTTCATTACCGAATGCGATAGGTATCAGTGAATCAACTTCCACCTCACCAAAGCTGAGAAGGCACTTGAGTGCGTAGCTCCTCGTTGTCAGGGCATTGTCCTCAAGCAGATTGGTGAAGTACTTGATCAAGGGTGGAAGAACTTCAATGGACTGCTCAGGAGCTCCTTGTGCCATGGAACAAAGAGTTGCAGTGGCCAGAGATCGCATAGATTCTGCTGCTGATCCAACTTTCCACGCTAAATTCTCCTCAATCAGTTCAGTGATGAATTTTTCTAGCTCTTCCTTGCTCTCGTTTGTTGGCAGACCTATCGTTTCGTTCCATTTCAGCATGGCAATGGACATGGCAGAGAAGACCTTGATTTTTGCGTCATCGGCGGCATTAACCCAAACCGTGCGGATGTTCTGCTTCAATGTGGAGATTGATGTAGAACGAAATCCACAGATTTGTATAGTACCACAAAGAAGAAGAATTGGTTCCGTCAGACTATCGAGGTGCGCGTCTAAGTCAGACATTCCTTCGAGAACCCAATTCAAGTGTTTCGTATGGAGTTCAGCGATGCTTGAGTTGGTATTTCGGGCGATGTTTTCCAGAATTTCCTGTCCACGACTGACATGGTTTTCGTCACTGTTAACCACGAACGAGAGTGCCATGACTCGGATAGTCACAGAGTAGAGATTTCTCTCCAAAACGCTGTCGTTTATAGTGAGGCCGTCCATAGCATGTATTGTAGACCGAGTTGTGTTCTTTCGCCAAAGTTCGTCTACCAAACGGAGCACATACAACTGGAATTCAAACTAGAACAAGACGGTTAGAGAAGTATTTTTCGCTGCTAAAGCCGCAAACTCACTTTGAGGCTCTGAGAGAACTCTTTCTCGACTAGAATCTCAGAAACCCTAAGCACATCGTCGACATTCGATTCGGTGGTAGCGGCGAGCAAGTGATAGAAACACCTGACATACCCCAAACGAGGATTTTTCTCAAGTCCATCGATTGCGTGTTTCCTCCAGTCCTCATAGCACAGCAAGCGTCCCATTAAATCTGCTGCTTTCATTGCCTACGAAGAGAAAGCATCATAAGAGCGAACATTTTAACCAGCAAGCTCACCTCATTAGCCACAAGTGTCTCAGGGTCTGCACATGCTTTAGCTAAATCTGGGTATATCTCGAAGAACTTGGCAGTCATTGCCGCTTCGGCATGAAGGACAAACTGATAGAGCAACCTCAACGAATGTAATCGAACGTTATCCTTCCAATCGATGGATTCCCTCATGATCGGTTGAAGCAATCTCAAACTCCGTTGAACCAAAGCTCGACAGCCAATAGTTGGGCGCACCTCCCAACTTGGGTAGTTCTCGGAGACTTTCTCACCAATCTCGAGCTTCTTCAATTCTGTTTCATTTTCATCGTAGTACAGCTTCCCACATTCCTTCCACCGGACAGCAATAAAGTCTCTAACCTCTGGAGAGTCGTCTTTCAAACTGCAAAGGTGTACAATTCCCTGAAGAAGTTCATTGTCTTTAAATAAGTCCTCTTACCAGCACAAGACCAGAGGAATAATCCGATCAAAGAAGGAGTACCGATCCCTCAGCTCCATCAGCATGAGACATCCCATACGGCCACACTCTCTCCTAACTAATGGCATAGAATCCATCAAAAGTGGAGAAGTCTCATAGAAGATTTTCAACAGAGTTTCAGACTTCGGATCGATGTGAAGGGCCAAATGATAGCAAGCCTCAACCGCCGCAATCCGATTCTGGGAATGCTTATGGCTCAGAATGGCGAACAATGGTTTTGCAAGATGTTCAGCACGTAATTGGAATACAGACCACGCCGTTGATAGCTTGACAACGCACGTGCATGCTTTCTTTTGGACAGCAGGGAATGGATCTGTTAGAGCTTTATAGAGAATGTTAATGATATCGTCATAGGACTGACTGAGATAATCCGTGTCATTGACTTTTTTGTACTTCTCAATGAGCTCTAGCAGTAGGTTTATGTGTAACAATCGAATCTCTTCACTTTCTTCAATGATTTCGGCTTTTCCCATCCTTGACACCATCGAAGCGATGATGTTTTGTAAATAAAAGTCATTGACCGGGAGACTTCTCATGAATGAACCGACTGTAAGGGTGGATTGTTCTCGACAGCTTTCATATTTGTCGTTGTAGCAATTCAGCAAATGCAAGTAACAATCGTCAAAGGTTGTAACAATCTTTTGGAGATCTTTAGTTGACTCCACAAATGTTTGAAGGTGCTTCAGAGCCCTCAACCGTACCCGGCGGTCGGTATTTTGGAGATTTTCCAGCACTTCGTCATTAGATTCGGCCATTATTTTCAGTCACGGACGTTGAACGGATAACAAAAACTAAGGTTTGCTGTTTTATTGATAAAATTTATAAAATTTCTATGACTACTGTGCGTAAATAAATAAAAACATGTTTCCAGTGAATTTTTTGATTTAAAATATAGAAATGTGTTCAGTGAACGGGCAAACAAATGAAAGAGTTCAGTACTCTGAATAGGTATTTTCGTCTTTTTGAGGATTTGCCTTAGTGTGCAAATTTGTTCAACCACATTGGTACGTGTCGATTAGTGTGTAGCAGAAGACGCTATCCACAATACTGTGGATAGGATCTTATATGTGACATTAAGATGGGGAATAAGATCTACTGTTCACTGATTAGGCATGATCCCATCTGATTGATGAATTGATGCATGTACCCTACTGAAACAGCCTTGTTGTTCTTAAGGTTTATCTTCAGGTCTTTTATGCTGGTACTTAAGGGGATGACTTCTTCATTGGTTGAAAGCGGGTTTTGTTCTTGCCATGTAATTGGTAGCTTAATAGAGTGACCGGGTTCGAAGGCAATTCGGATTCGGTTTACTATGAACCAACTCCATTCCCAGCCAAAAGGTGATAACCACAACATTAAGCGGACTACCAGAGAAATTATTCAAAGTGTGATAATTTGATGCGAAGCATGCACTTTCATGGGAGAATGATTGCATGCGTGGTGAATGGAATATCAGCTCTATATAAGACATTAAATAAGAAGGTAATCCTATACACTTTACTTTAATATGGGCGGCGCTAAGGTCCGCAGTGGGTCACGGGATCAACCAGTTGATTGAAGCCTTTGATAGATTCTCTCAGTCAGAGTACTTAGCCATAGTAGTTGTTATATTCGTTCGGTAAGTAGGTCGATATTGCTGAATAGGCTATATGTGCGTACGTCTGTCATTATACCTATATCTTCTACATCATTCAATATCTATGCAAACGGGACCGATGATGATCGCACAATAAATAAATTTTCTCTGAAAATAACCTAAGGTGGCCTCATCCATTCTTGACGAAGGCCATGCTTTTGGTCCATAGGGAAGAACGAAAATGATTAAGGTCTTATATAAAATCTGTTTTGTGCTTTTAAAGAGCATTTTTTCGTTGCCTTTTTAGCTCAAAGAAAAGCAATTGGCAAGAGATATTCTCCGTTTGATTTCTGCGTTTGTGTACTTGTCAATATATCATACTTAAGTAACTAATCTAATATAATATCCTCAAAGTTACTAAAGCTCATCCTAAAAATAATATTTCTAGTGTTGGCATGAGGGTCTTACACAATTTTTTGAAAATATATGTTAAATAGTTTTCATAAAAGCGCAACCAATTTATCTAAATTCATTATTCTACATCCGGAATATTTTGACGACATCTCTCCAAACGAATAGTTTATTTCTATAAATGCTAGCATAGGGGGACTTAAAATTCGGTTTGAAATTCATAGATTTTCTTCAAGATCTGTCGTTGTTTGAAAATTCGGTCTAGCACAAAACCACAATGATTTGGTTCAACCAGTTTTTTGAACCGTGGGCGCTCACATACGAATAGTACAGTACATATGATCTTTTTTGTTCAAACACATTATACATAGGAGTATACTCCTTATGAAGTCATATCCTACTTCCTTAAACAGCTCAGCGTTCTTTACGTCATGTAACCCTGGTCGAAATTGTTATTTTGCTTGCAGAAATTATCTTTCCACAGCACCGATTGGGATTGTACTGTGTTTCTCTTACTGCCATTGCGACTACTCGCTCGCTCTTTAGATCCTTAACATAATCTATTTACCCTTGGTAAAATTGTAGGAACGGTCTATTGCATTCCATTGTGTTCTATTGGAATCAAAATCGGAGTACAAAAAAAAGAAGCCTTCTGCCTGCCCAAACGAAAACGCCAGTAGTCTATCGCCTAGTGTAAACTATCAACTGCTATCACTTCGAGTTCTCCTACCTTGGGTAATAGTGAATTACAAATTACTGGATTTACGAACAAAAAAAGAAACAATTACGGTAGCGAACCGTTAATGCATTTGTTGGTCAATACAACTGGGTTCACAACTCCTAGCCTGAAAGATGTTGATCTGTCCAACCAGGCTCTTGACAGTTCTACTTTATGGAACTATGGACAATCCGCACATTGACTGAATTGATACTGGGGTGTTTCGAGAGAAAACAACTTAACTACGATTCGGATTCCAATGTAACACTAAAAACTTCTTCTGACGCAATACTATTTGACGTTTATACGTACATACTCGTATTTATATGTGTTAGTATACTTTAGATGCAAAATTTGGATTCTGAAAAAGTGTTGTGTAACTTTTTCGCTCCGGAGTGTAAAAAGAAGCCTTCAGTTCGGTCAATCGAAAACACCATTAGAAAGTTTGGGTGACCAGATAAGAACGATAGGAAAATAACTTTAAATAAAACAGCAACGGTGTGAGACATAAAATTGATTCTGGCTTTATTTGAAGGCTACGTTCATGCTATTATGTGTGGAGGAGCACATCATTCACATGGCCGCTTTGATTTAGCTGGCACTGCTGCAAGCGGTCGGTCCAATTTTGATGACTCGCTGCAACATGTGCGGCGTTATTCCAGCAATAGCGTGTCGAATGTTGGCTCGTCCAATTGGGTTGGCTTGTTAGCGTAGATAAGGACCTGATGTAGCCCGAGAGAAGGTAATCGAGTGGTGTCAAATCGTATGATCCCGTCGGCCAATTGATGAACGCTCGTCGTGAGATGACCCAGCCGCCAAATTTCTTCTTCACAACTTCGAGCGTTGCGTCGCTTGTATGGCATAAATCGCCGTCTTGTTGGAACCACAACTCGGATATATCGATGTTGTCGACCCCTGACCAGTGGTAACTTTGACAGCTGCTGAGACATAATAATTGAAAAAACTATCATTGCTATCTTGTCTCCCGTTACTATTCACTCATATTTTTCCCAATTTGTTTTATAACACTTTTGTATCTCAGAGAATCCAAGACACCCTGTATGAAAAGAACTTGCATCTGTCAACATGAATTACTGACAGCAGATCCAATTCGGAATTTGTTTACGTTTTTCCTGATGATTACTTTTTTGTTTATTAATTTGTTAATATTCAATTAAAAATGTCTCTGTTTAATGCTAAGGAAAAATTTCTAATCTACAACACGTTGGCTTCTGTCCCAATAATGCTGGAGGGCACGGCTGTATTTATTGATCTAAGGAATGAAACCTCGATGGCGGGAAGAATCGAGAGAGCTGATGGTTTCATGAACATCAGCTTGACTGAGGTGGTTTACATTGATCGTCATGGATTACAGTATGAATTTGATGAATTTACGGTGAAAAGTAGATTCATACGACAAATACATATTCCAGAATCGATTGACATTGGAAAGATGTTGCAAAATAAACTGGAGAATCTTGGTAAGCGACAGCAACGAGAGCCTAAGCAAACATTTAAACAAAAACGAGCTATGCGGCGTCATGAAGAGGTCTTAGAAGAAATCGCTGAAAAGAACAAAACAAAATAAAGAAAAGGAAAAATGATAATTGCGTCTAATTGAATTAGTTTTCCTCTTTGCTTAGGTGATACCATCTCAAGGTAAAGGAGACATTTGCTTTAAGCATCGCTCACGAGCTATCAAGGGATGTGTAAAATCCAACTGGTAGTACATACTACAATGAAATAATGATGATATAGGTAGGATTTGGAATGGCCTATAAGCCGTTTAGGTCACCTGAAGTGGATGACATCATACGCACCAACAATCAAAACTTGTGCCATAGCTGGCTTTTCGTTATAAAAATACAGAATGTATGTTTGAGTAGGTCGCGCTTATTCCCACACTTTGATTTTACCTTACGCAATCAAAGTCTGAAAAGCCGATCGGCTTTACATGGTTTATCATTAAAATGATGGAAAAAGCTATTAGCAACCACATCAGGGTAGGCAAACGAAATATTTGTTCTTTATCTCTGGCACATTGGACGGGCAGATTTACTGTGTTTGTATTTACCCTTTTACTGACATAGTATGAAATGCTTTCAAAATGAAAAATGATAGTACTCTGCAGATTCCACGTACGAGTAGGAGCAGCATTTGAAAATATTTTGGATGAAGATATCGAATAACTTCTGAAAGGAAATGCTGTCATCAGAACAGTGAGCTTAAAGGAACTCGGTCACATTTTTCAAGAGACCTTAGTATCAATGTTGGATTACCTCCTTAGTGCGGCCAAGAGTTTACTGATGTTTTCGCATTTGAGTGAACGAATTATTTTTCTTTCAGCCTCTTCTCACTTCGGCTAGAACTTAAGGCTCTGTTGCTTTTTCGACATAATTTTCCAACAAGCTTTATTGAACATGGTAAAACTGTGTGATTTGCTCAGCTTCAAGTCGATTTTTTAATGTCGAGACTTCCGTGAATGCGAGTACTTATTTGATCCGATTTTGTCGCACCCGCTGACATTCGAAATACTCGTATTTTCATTTCCGTGTTTTTACTTATACTTCTCGTACATCGTGAAACACTATGATAAAGCTGCATGAACGATTTTCGTACACATACATATATCAGACATTAAGATTTTTCTATGACAGAATACTGCGCCATTTAAGCCACACTACGCTAACTCGTGTGACACAATCATTGGCATTTTCGTGGTGGTTAACGCATTTTAATTTTTCGCACATTGACACAATTGGCACTGTGACATATTCGTAAGTCGATTATTAAAAGTTGTATGAAGGGCTGGCTGATTAACAGAGGTTATTTGATAGATATGTTATCGGTAAAAAAAGAAGTCCCTATGAACCATTCAAAAGAAATTCTTGTGCGACATTGAAAATCAACGGATTTTGAATACTGCCTTGATGCACTTCGACTTTAATGTCTAATTTTCCAGGTATTCCTATTTTGGATTTAACTTTCGTGATATGTAACGTCATATCGTGTTTCATTCTTAGATACGAGACGGCTACATTTGAGATCCTATCGCAGCCCATATAAGATCCCGGGGAAATCTTTTGAACCTTTTTTCCAAGTACTTGAAGACTATATGCAGGTCTTACAAATCGTCACTATGTTTTAACATCATTATCCGTAAACTTTGGATCACGTCGTATGTCGACATAGGTTCTACAAAGCCGCATTGACCGCCATGGACCTTGGTGCGCTGTCAACTGTCTTGAATTCTCTCGTATATTTACGTAGTGGGCGACATTAGCTTCATTGATCGGAAGTACATAGTTCCAATTTCTGTTGTCTGTTTTGCCTTTATACAGTGGAACAGGAAAGCTCTCCCTCCACTAGTTAGGCATTCGATCGCTTCTATCATTTTATTGAATAAATTTGCAAGCCGTTTCAACCAATGATTTCCGATTCCGATTGAATGGTATGGTGATGAATAAGGCCATTAAATACGTTGCTACTTCCTTCGATGTTAAATTGCCTGGCACCCATTTATGCTCAAAGAAGTATAGAACAGCTGCTGGTAACCTTGAAGAGGAAATTCACTGCTGGGCATACATACTGATATCCTATCAAACATTTAGAGTAATTAGAGACTGGAGAGAATGGTTGGGCTTTATGTGCGCAAAACTACTTTGCGAATGCATTCTCTTTCTAAGATGAAAAATGTATACTGAAGCGGAAGATTTTGTGGGAGTGCGCTTCAAAATCGGTTGGGCAGAATTAGATGTACACTCGACAAGGAGTACACATTCCTATTGAAAGTGCCTTCGGCAGCGGCGCATGTAATTCGGTCATACAATACGGCGTAAAGAAATTACAAGTTTTGGGGTGTAAAGCAATGCTAAACTGTGATGGCGGGGGTCAAACAGAGTTTGCCCACAGCGAGGAGTCCTGGCTCCACTGCTGTGGTGCATATAAAACTCTCGTCTTAACGCTCTGAATGATTCTAACCTATACGAACTGGCTCATGACTAGGGGCTGACAGTTTTAAAGCGTTGCTGGTCTTAGATGTAATCGACGACTGGTGCACAAAAAAAAAAAACATTAGTCAATTCTCTCAAAGCTGATGCTGTTCTCAGCACGAAAAGAATGAGGCTGACTTTTATCCAACGAAGCTAAGTAACATATCTGGGTGCTATCCTAGATAGCAGACTTCTTTGGTAAAGATATCGCACGGAAGACCTCCAACAGTGTAAGTAAGCTTTTACCAAGATGTTTGGCATGTTACCAAGAAGGGTCCTCTACACTACTTTGATAAGACTTACTCTATTTTTTGCGTCGTCTGGACGAAAATGATGGAATAAGCTTTCACGCAAATATGTTATTGCTGCTTTCAACAGAATCTAACGAACGGCAGCTTGAAAGCGGTCTTGACCTTGCGCATTTACTGTCTTTTGACTCCGATCTTCCGACGCACTGATGCTGGAGTTCCAGTTCTTGCACAGATACTACCTTTCCTGAGCCAGGAAATGTATGTAGTCAAATCTTCTCCGATGGCTCTAAAACGGATCTAAGATGCGACGTGGTGTGGCCTTTTGGAGGACGACAGCTGTAGATATCACTCCAAATTAGGAAAACTTGCGTCTGTCTTCCAAGCGGAGATATACGCAATTCTGAAGGTGATCTTTAAATACTATAAAAGCAAGTCCATTTATCCTTGTCATCACGGTTTCTCAAAAACTGCAAGGCGTAGGAACTGGAAATTTCGCACAGTTATTCCTTATTTTGCCTAGATGCGAGATAAGAATTTTCAGAAATTCAAGGTATTAGTGGCAAAAAGGGGGTTGAGATTGAATTTCCTGACACTAGAAGTTGTTTCTACTTGACGAAAGAATTCTTATGCAGTGTTGTAACAACTATATCTTTATAAACAACAAAATGTGTATATCTTCCAAACAATTCTGTGGCAAAAAGCAGTAACCGCCTAAGTCGATTTTTCATGTTTTGAGAAAAATTAATTTAAAGTTTGATACTCAGTTTTGAAAAAAACATACAGAGATAATTTGAAAAAAAAGTATTTGCTAAGTTTTGAACAATCGCTATTTCTATTTAAAAATAAAAATTGTTTAAAAAAAAGTTTAGCACTTTCAGAGAAAATTGGAAAAAGGGGACAGCAGCTATTATTGCAAACATAAAATATTCAAATGTGATCACTTATCTTGACATAAGCTTTGATTGCAAAATAAAGTTATTATTTCTCTTAGCTTAGATAAATTTAAGCTTTAAATGCAATTTTATAAAGATGACTCTAAAGAAGTTAAGTCATAATATAAATGAAACGGGTTTTCAGCAACATTATGATGTACTATTATATTTTTTATACAAAAAAACGAACATATAGCAAATTCGATAAAGATAAGTATCTATATGTACATTTAAGATTTTTGAGTTGATTTAAAATAAAAATAAAAACATACAGGTCAATTCAGACCTAATATTAGGAGCTTAAATCTAGAAGTAAATAGTTTTAACAAACTGTACATTGTTTTTAAAGATCAAACTAGGAGAAAGTAATGTTTATTCAAACGTTTTTCTACTCTTCACCAGAACTGTATTCGACTAAGTCAGGATGTATATCAACCAATGAATTACTAGTTGGAAGTGATTTGTAAAATGCATGAAAACACGGATTTATGAAAGCGAGTAAATCTTCCAAATCCTTTTTCTTTTTCACATCAATAGTGATTTCTTGTTGCAATTTAGCGACATCATTCATGTCAACACAACCAACACCTCGTTTCGGTATATTTAAAATTTTAAATGGCTTATCTGTAATTAAGCTAGTTTTATAATAAATTTTACCGAAACGACCTTTTTGATATCTTAACTATCGTACATCTTTCCCCATTTTCATTTATGGCTCTCCACGTGAATTTTGTTTTCAAGAAACTAGAGAAGTCAAAAAAATAGTCTTCATTCATTTCAATGACATTAAATTTCTTTTTTGATTCTACAGTTTTGACAAAATTATACCAGTCATGTGGATGGTGTATGTTTGCACACGTTTTTTTTTCTTTCGATCACAGCGTGTTCGACATCGCACTCCATATGAGTACGATCGATTGTTAGAAAGTTTTCGCAAACTTCAAGAGCAAGTAAAAACACAACACTTACAAAGGAGTTTTTATTTGTGCCTGTTTACATTAGCGACGGGATGAAAGTCCTCACCATGAACGTCGTGTTCACATTGTAATGGGGTTGAAAACTTTTTGACAAGTGGAACACTTGAATCGGAGCATTTTTAATTTTTAAATTTGCGCAGCTGGCCTGAAACATACATTTTTTCCTATTCTTCACACTTCCTTTCTCATCAACGATCAAAACTAAAATGAAAAAATATGTCAGAAATGGAACGATATGGAAATGAACGATGTGTTGCACCCAAGAATCTACTTTAGAAATGGATTCTTGGTGGAAGTAACCCTTCTTCTTCCTTCAATAAAAAGGGTTCCCTCTCTTTCGGACAATCTTCCTACCCGCGCCAATGTGAACAGGCACTTTTGCCCTGCACAAGAATCGCTGTAAAAAATTAAGTGCCTTATCTTCTGAAGACAGACCATATGTTTGCAGAGACATGATGCAATTTGTTTGCCACCACGTTTAGATATTGCCTCGTGTCACATATGACAGTGAGGTATTCCTGTCGAGCAATCGTGCACTGTGAAGTTGTATGTCCAAAGCTGACGTTTGTAGAAACTTAAGGATGTGTTTAAATATGGAGTAGGCAAACATTGTTGAAGATCGAAAGTAAGTGTCTTAAGTAATGGATCCGAGGCGGCACGATGTTTATCAACTTTTTTAGACTCGTATCGCAATTCAGCTTTTGAATGATGAGTGGAAAGATCACTTTCCAATTCTTGAACGCAATCCATATTGTTTTCCTGTTTAGCTAAATCAATTTTGGCTTCTAATAAATCGCAAGTTTTGCAAGTGTCTATCTTAGGTTTCTTAGGTTTTATGTTCATTGTTGCAAAAAATTGTAAAATGTGCAATTTATCAAATGTTTAAAAAGACAAAGTATACAATTTTTAAACACACTTTTAAAAATATTTACGTAAGATGTATAATTTGTGCATCTGGGTAAGTGACAAATCAGCGTGAAAATATTTGCAGCTCGTATCTCTTCTTGCATAATGGCTATCGTAATTTGGGAAACTGTTTATGTGTTCTTTAATGCCTTGAATTGTGCTTTCCGAAAGCTTATTTTTTGGTGGCCCTGATCCGCGTTTGTCGTGAAAACTGCTATTTGGAAAATTTAGATTTCTTTTGTTTACAGTTTTGAGGAAACTGTCACTTTCGTCAAAGCATTGTTTAAAGCATTTTTGGCATATTTGAATACCTACGTCATATTATGTGATGATTGATATGATTGTCACGCTGACGGGGCTTTTCCATATGCTTCCTGAGGGTTTTTGTTTTGTTCTTTACTACATCCATCAATCCTCCAAGGAACAAAACACGTTGATCGTAACTTCTTAGACCCCAATACTTATCGAAGTATTCTTTTTGTAAAGAGTAAGGTATTTTATTTTTACACCCCATACGGCAACCAGAGTCCAAAGGTTTATAAGATCTTCCTGATACTAAACGACCTTTAACATTCACGTAAGGTTGACCTTTGTTATGTCTTTCGTTCGAAAATTTGCGAGAATATGATTTTCGAGTCGTATTAGGACAGTTAACTATTTCCGACGCATCTTCACTATTTGAATTTAAAGCGTATTCAGGATCTTTAATCGAATTGTCACTGGAAAAATCAAAAATGTCCAAATCCTCATTTATATTCTCGTGTCGACCACTGATTTTTGTTCCATTATTCTGTAGAGATGCGCCTACTTTGTAATTTGTAATTTATTGATCTTAGTTTCATTTGACATTTCATCACTCTTTTTCTCTGACATTTCTAATTTTTACAAAAGAAGTACGTTTTAGCTTGGATTTGTTTTCCATTACAGCTGAACGTTACAAGATTTCATTTTTCATTAAAAATGAGATAGCGGTGTATCTTTGTTTTCTCTTTGGCTCCTCTTTGTCACCTAAACGTCAATTTGCAGTGTTGCACATACACACATTTGCATTTGCATTTTCATATTTTTATATTAAGTTTTAATTTAAATGTAAAACATGAAAAGTTAATAATCAAGCGTAATGACCTAAATACAAATTATTTCTGAAAATTCACGCAACATTTGAACTTAGGTCGACTTAAGACAGCTAACAGTTTAGATTTAAAAATGTAAAAATCGCTTATCTCTAATTTGTTTTATTATCATTACGTACACTAAAAAGCAATAATAGCTTATCTAAAGTTTGGAAATATTCAACACAATGTATCATTTGCAATAAGAGCTTATCTAGACTTAATTCTCTATAAAATTGTTTTCATTTGAAAAATAATGGAATAAAAATTAATTTGCAATAATCGCTTATGTCGATGTTAGTTTTTGAAGTAATTTTAAAAACACGTCGCAGTAGTCCTAAGTCGAGTTAGGAGTTTTTAGCAAATGTTAAATAAGTTTTAAGAGATTTAGGCTATTATATTTCTTTAAGCAATTTTTAAAAAAATGTAGGTTTCGAGTCACGTTTTAATTAGACATGAATATTCGACGGAGAAGAACATGAAGGCGTGCTTTACTCAATTCAGGCTAAATTCGACCTTCCAAACAATTATTGACACCCGGTAAAGTGCTTTCAGCGCCCCTTGGTGGCATTTTTTGTACCTCCACGACTGGACAGATTTTGGCTGGGAGCAAAATCATATGTAAAGTTTAATTTCGGTGTGGAACAAAATAAATAAATTAGTTAAAGAATTTATTTTTGTCTGATCAGAATAAAGTTGAAATGTCGAGAAAAAATACGCGAGTTTCGAAATAGGTGCTTGTGAAGTGTGTAGATGGGTTAATTTGAATAGAATCGTGCTTTAAAAAATGTAAACAAAGCACTTGTGAAACACGAACAAATTGTTGTGTTGTTACTTTTCTATTAAATATTTAGTGAATATTGTGTAATATAGTGTCTTTTTGTTAAATATATGGTTAAACAAATCAATAAAATAGTGAAATGCTGCTGAAAATTCGCATAGTTGGAATACTACACATGTGTATGTATATGCATATACTCATAGCAAAATATTTTAAAAGGACTATTTCGTTTGGTGAAAGTGAAAGAATACTGAAAGCTGGTTGCAATTACTCTCTTGCACTTGATTATGCTTCAATTATAACTTAAAAACCAAACCAATTTGCACCAACTTTTCAGTTTCACCAGCGGAAACATTCCCCTTGAAATAATATTGCTGTAACATTAATAGGATTCCATCTATGAAAACTTTAAGTTGCATTTCACTGTCTTTATTGACTTGTTTAACAATATATTAAATAAACACTTTATATTATTCACTACCAACTTAATATTGAATAAAGAAATAACAAGAAAAACAATTTCTTCGCGTTTAACAAATGCTTTGTTTACATTTTTTAAAGCACGATTCTATTTAAACTATCCCATCTAAACACTTCACAAGCACTTATTTCGAAACTCGTGTATCTTTTCTCAACATTTTAAGCCAACACGTACTTGAAAACAAAAATTTCTTTAACAAAATTAATAATATTATTCCGTACCGAATTTTCACTTTTCATACGAATTTGCTCGACCCAACGATCTGTCAGAAATTTATATAGTCGATATAGTACAAAAAATTTCCGCAAGAATTTTCGTTCCGAGTCTCAATAAGCAAAGAAAAAAATTCTGAAATAACTTGTAACGACTTGGCATCACTGAAAAGTTTAGTTCCAAACCATTCTAAATAAAAGTACTGCTGTCTGAAAAACGGTAATAAAAGCTTTGAAGTGTTACGGTCAGTGGTATAAAAGACCACACTTGATCAGTGATCTAGCACTCAGGTTTGGTATATCACTAAAGTTGCGAAGTTTTATGAGCGTCCAACAGCGGAAAAATACCCACTTGGGCCTACTAGTTGTATTCTTGTGTTTGGTGTTTCGCCTCACGAAGTATCGTCTGTGGAAGGACAACACACCCAACTAATATACACAATTTTTTTCACATTTTTTTCTTCTTCTCTTTTATCGAGTTTCGGTTTTGCTAGATCGATCCTAATAAAGTACCATTAAAGGTATAAATCCCGTTTTTTTTCTAATTTCTTGGAAAAGGATCTCCTCTTTGGCCTTCCGCCGAATTCGATCAAACCTTTGCTCTTTCGCCTATTCAGCGTGTACTGTAGTCCACGGACAGCATACGCGCGGTAGAGGGAAAAGCAAAGCGACAACTACGACTAGATCAGTCAGTAGAGCATGACAGAGGTTTCTTCTGAGGAGTGTGAACGGTAGAGTGTTTAATTTTGATAAAAAAAAATATGAATCAAGAAAATTTATTAATTGATGGTGGAAAGGTGCTTCACATCGTAGTGATAATAAGAGGGAATGGTGACTGCCTCTTTTCTGGCAGTGATGGCACTCGAGTTGCGTCAGGAAGTTGTTGATCATGTTTCTGTCAACTGGAATAGGTTAGCAATTTTATCGGCTATGCCCAACGGCAACAATTATCCGAGAAGGGAAGTTTATATTGCGGAGATGGGTTTACCTATAACATTTGGAACAACCTGTGAGTTAGTGTCTGCGGGGGAAATTTTTCCCTATCAGTTTCAAATTTTTAGGAGGGACGTTATATTTGCGCAATTTGGAGATCTTCTATTGTAGAAGGTTACGTTAGACATCGGTTTTCTGGAGAACTGTTTGGGGGGGGGGGCATTTCGATCTCTTAATTCCAGTCAAAGAACCAAGCACGACCAAGTATATACCTTCTCGGCAAACCATACCTAGATCGTTAGCAACCAAACGCAATAGAGTAGGAGTTAACGATGCCATACGCAGGACAAAAAATATAAAGTCCGTGGTCATATACCCTGAATCTGTTCAGAGTCTCATAACAGATCATCATCTCCAATTAGAGCATTTCTTTAATATGGCCAGAACGTATAACGCTTGTTTCCAAATGACTTATTTTGGAGCTAAGGTTGTTAAGGAGGGCAACTTCATGCTAACATTTAAAGTTCAGGGACAGGTCTACCATCGAATAGGGAGCTTACTACCTGCATCATAACATCAAACAAAATATCTTCAGATTTATTTCTTTAATGATGATGAGAAGCAAAAGGGTATTAGGAAACAGGGAGTAGAAGTACCTGGACACCCCGGGTGAAAAAAGACCAAGTACTTGGAAGAGTTTATACTATTCATCCCAATAATGTTGAGTGCTATTATCTCCGTCTCTTGCTTCACGAAGTTCGAGGGCGAACATCCTTCTCAGATTTAAAGACGGTAGCTGGTCATGTTTATCCTATATTTCACTCAGCTTGCAGGGCTCTGGGGCTATTGGGAGACGATATTCATTGGGACTTGACACTGGAAGAAGCTTCAGTCTCTGATTTACCTTATTAGCTAAGGGAACTATTTGCCATGATGCTGGTTTTGGTTTTTTGTCAGTTGCTGGATACACTTAGCCTCTGGAATAAGCATAGAGAGAGTTTGGCTGAAGATGTCAAAAAACAGTTTGTTTGAAAATAGTTCCTTTTCTATAGATTGAAATGTTAAATAACTTATTGTCTTTTTTCTTTTAAAACTTATTGTATATGATAATTACATAACAATCTTGCGTTGTGAAATATTTCAATTGCTTAATGTATAAAACTACAATTTCAATTGCCTAACGTAATGTTACATACTCTATAGTTGGACTGAGTTTTTCTATTTTAGTTTAATTTAAATTAAGTTATTTTTTTTTTTTGGTTGTCGCCTATACAAATGCCTTTTGTTAAGAATTACTCAAACTTGAATTGTGCATCAACTGTGCTTACATATGTCAGCAAAAGCAGTGAGAGCATTACCGTTTGAAATTTGTTATTTCTCATAACTTGTAATTGCATAGGCAAATTATTTTGAGTTCATCGGACACTTATGTTCTAGCAGCCACACAGTCCACATCTTGTTTTTCTTTCGTTATATTTGAATAAATTTACAAAGTTGTTTTGTTGCAATAAATATACTCGTAGTATAACGTATTTTTTTTTGGAAATTTGTGCTTTATTGATAAACACAGTTGCACAAAGAATTTGTGAGGCTGGGTGATCAACATAGTATACTCGTATATGTGGTTTATAACAAATGCTTGATATTGCTCGAGAACATAGTTATTATTAGTTGATTAGTTTCAGGTGAAAGTTATGACAACCGTGATTACTTCAGAGAAATGTCATATGATATCGACGAGCTATCTAAGAGGATTTCGAAGAACGAGCCCCTACTCAATTGTGACCAGAAGCAAATTTATGAAGAAATCAAAGTTCGTTGCTTTAAAAATTTTCTTTTTGGATGCTCCAGGTGGGACGGGAAAAACCTTTCTCAGTAACTTGTTACTTGCTAAGGTTAGAGAGCATCAGAAAATTGCCATTGCTGTCGCTTCTTCTGGAATAGCTGCAACATAGTAGCAGGACTGCGCATCAAGTTACCTCTTAATTGAAATACATTCGAAACTCCTCTTTGCAATATATCTGAGCAAAGTAATATGGCACAGGTGCTTCGAGAATGTAAGCTCATAGTCTAGGATGGGCGCACTATGTCACACAAGGGAGCCATCGAAGCATTAGAAAGAACGCTTAAGGATTTGCGGAGTAGTAATATGTGATGGGTGGAGTCACTGTACTGCTTGCCCTCCAAAAATCTGCAATGGGACCAGATTGCAGATAAAAGCACTGCAAAAAAAATTTGATAGTGGCGATAATCCTTACTGGATGCTGCCAAGGAGAAACTGTGTTCATTCCTCGCATTCCGTTTATTCCATCTGATTACAATTCCCAATTAAAGTCTGTTTTGCCATGACAATAAATAAGGCTCAGGGTCAGTTCTTAAAGAAGGCTGAGGTTGATTTAAGGGCAGACTGCTTTTCTCATGGCCATCTATATGTGGCATGTTCGAGAGTTAGCTCATCTCGCAATCGGTCCATTCTACAGCCTGAGGGAAAAACAAGGTGTTGCACAAATAAGGCAACGCATTGGCATCTCTAAGATTTTCAAAACACCCCCAATAAATTGATAATACTCGGGCTTAGAAAAGTACATGTTAGGGGTGTGGAATGCTATGCTGACTTTACCAAATGGTGGTGCGTTCTGGTTAACACTAAAATTGTCAGCTTCATCAGTACGAAATCGTAAATTCTTACATCGTTTATAAAAATTATGTTTAATCTGAGACTTCGCAAACTAACCTCGCAAATTAATTTCTATATGAAATTGAATGAAATAAATTAATTGTACACAAAATTAAGAAACTTAATTAATAAAATATAAATGTACACGCTTAGGAATTTGCAACTAAAATAGTTTATGCCCACGAGCGAAGCCGGGTGGGTCAGCTAGTAAACTATATTTTGAGGAAAGGAGCGCAGACTGTAACGACAGCCAATCTGCTTTCTCCACCTACAAATTAGTATGAGAATGCAGGGCTTCTTTGAATGCAGTTGAAATGTTGAGTTCGCTGAGTGTTGTGTGAGTCCCAAGCCACTAGGAGATTTTCGGTTATGAGATGGCCAATGGGACTTGTTACGCAAGGCTCATAGAAAGACTGCCGGCAAATGGACTACGTGCGTTCTCTGTTAGGGCTTCTTTGACAGTTGGGTCCTGTCCAACCACAACTGTAGGCTGTCTCTTAAAATACAACGCCATTTCTGCTGTCTATCGGCAGATTAGACCAAAGACTTCTAAATGGATAGACTGTAGGCACTTTATCATTAAAGCAATTATTCATCTTTCTTTGAGTTGAAGAAATTCAATTGAAAGGTTCTTTATTTGAGTGCTCTGTTTCTAAAAGTACAAAACCGTAGAACAAAGATTGGCGACTAGCTCCTAAGATTATACAAATAAATAAATACCATGTGTCAAAAGGAGACCGGATCTTCGTTCTACACGTCCGCTGTCAGTTATTCGGCTTACATTTGTTTTTCAAAACAGGTATTTCGGATTCAAAGACCTGTATCTATTGCGTACATTGTGCTGACTTTTGCTAATCTTGAGAAAGGGCCTAAAGAACATCTGTCCAGTTGACTGTCACATAAAGCTCTAATGTAGTTTCAATGAATTCACGTTTTTTTGTTAGTTACATGGTTTTCCAGAGTGCTTAAACCATCAATAAAATTTTTGTTTTTCAGCGGCCTGCATGAGTAGATGCACTGCACATAATTTTCCACGATATTCTAGCAACTTCACGTCAAATATTCGCCTTCAAGTCATTTAAAGTTCTAGCCTCTTGCCATAGACCAGAAACATTATGTTAACAGGGCCATTTCTGGTGAAAAGTCGGTTACCTGACTCCATCTGTAATAAGTGGAAAATCCGGATTTACTTCCATCGTCAATAGAGTCCAATCAGGGAAATTTCGACGCGTAGGTTCTATGGTCATTTGGCTTTAGCTCTTAGGTGAATATGATCATACATATACGGACATATACAATACTCCAAAGGGACGTTCGAGAGACACCTGGAATCAATTGATTGCGATCTTGACTTACCGACTCGCATACAGCCGCAACATTCTCTTTCCTTCTTGGAATTTCGCTGTATCACTAGCACGGCAATATGGCAGCATTATAGAGTGAATAAATCGAGTCGTAACTGACTGCGAATTTTGGTAAAAAAAAAAGTGAATGCTTTTGTAAACCGTGTGGAAGCGTATACCTTTACATAATTAAGTAAATATGATTTTCGTTAACAGATGGGCGACTTCGGAGAATCCCTATTAAAAAATTGGGCACCTCTGACAAGAGAAACCCTTGTAAATGTTTGCTCTAACTACATTGCACCATCAACTATTCTTCGAATTAACTTCATCTCGTGAACTCAAAACAACAAATATGGAATATAGCTTTGTATGCTCAAATTTTTAATAATTTTTTTCGATTTTCCTTTCATTTTCCATTAACTCCTTACGTTCACATCAGCGTTAAACCTAATCCAAAATCCATATACATGTATATTACATAATTTAATTCGATATTTACAATAAAAAAATAATTTTGTATATTTGTACAGTCATTGCTTGCTTATGCTTATTTAAACGAGGGCTTATTGTATCATTAGGCTGGTCGTTGCGACAACGATATTGAGGGATGGCTAAACAATTTTTTTTAGTACATAGACGCTCCCAGTGCTTTACGCATCTGCTCAAAAGATAACCAAAAAGCTAAAGACCATGGCGCCATTCGCATCCAACATGGTAATAATCCTTTGTAGAGTGCGGCAAAGCCTTCCTTTTTTACTGTTTGTGTAAAACAATCAATAGGTCCTTTGTAGAGGAGTCCTCTGAAACGAATTAAAAAGAAAATTATTTTCAGTGCGATCAAAGAGATGTTGAAAATCAGAAGCTGTTAGTACGAATACTCGTACCCCTATGGTGGGAGATGAAAATACTTGAGGTCCTTGACGAAGAGGGGTAGACGTTATTTATTTATTTACAAAAGCTAACAGACATTTATAAAAATTAGATGTTAGCAATTGAGCCGGAACAACGAGGCCCTAGGCTATAACATATATTATATAGTGGCGTCAAAATTATATTAGATTATACAAATTTGTTTTTCTTAAGAAGTCGATAATAATGTTAGAGTTATATGGGTTGGGATTGGAAAGGAGTTCTATGGATTTGGAAGGCTGGGCAATCGAAAAGGATATGGCGGATGCTAATATAAAAATTATTGCAATATGAACAAGTGGATGATTTATTTTAGTTGATATAGTGTTTCGTGGTAGAGTCTACTGTGTCCGATTTTGAGTCTAGTGATTTTTCTTATATCATTAAGGAATAGTTTAGAAACTACGCTGCAGCTTTTGTCATTTTGCCGGCAGGAGGTCTTCCGGAACCGAGCAGAGGTCATAAAAGCCTTTGAAGATTTCATTGTCTCAAAGTCCTTGACCTTGTACCACATTGTAATGAATGTCATAGATACATAGATGCCAACGGACCCTATTTTGATTGAATAAAAATTTACGGAAAAATAATATTGGCTTCTAAATTTTTACTATAAAATCGGACATTCCATGTGGTACAACCCAATACAGTAAAACTTGGTTAAGTTGGGCACCTGCCGTGCAGGAATTTTCGGCCAACTTAAACAGGTGGCCTACTTATAAGGGTGTGGGTTTTTTTTCGAATAAAAATTAAAGACCAGTGTTGTACATGCATACATATGTGTTAATTTATTAGGATTTAAAATATGTATTTAAAGTTGTCTGCTTAATGATTTTACATTTTCCTTTGTGTTGTTCGATTTTGGTTTTTATGTGAAGAACTTCTGACACCAGATTCGGTTGGTTCGAAGACACATATAGAAGCAGCTGATTTATATTATTTAGGGCATCATTCGCTGTTAGAGGTTGATGGTCCACATCTTCATCTTCTCCAGATTCCTCACTTATATCGCATGGATCAGTTTGGAATTCTTCTAGAACTTGTTGCATTATTTCGGCTTGTGAATGACCCAGAATCTCGTGTACAACAATGCCTTCATCCACTTTCATTATCTCATTTGCCGATACCAATTCCGTTCTAATGTTTTCAGGCAAGCTTGCGATGGTTTCCGCAATTTGAAGCTCGTCCGAGGGTCCTTCGGATGGGTTGGCATCGACTGGAAATCCTGCACGATGAAAGCATGTCGCGATTGTAGATGTTTCGACCTCATTCCAGGCAGACACAATCCATCTTATCCCGTCCAATACGTTTACTGACTTAGAAAATTCAGACCCAGACTCGCATTCATCAATTTTTGCCAGTAGAGAAAGGAGCATTTTAGATCTGTATCTGGTTTTCACGTTTTGGATGATACCCTGGTCCAATGGCTGAATTTCTGATGTGAGATTTGGCGCCAAATGCTTAACGACAACATTTGAATATTCCATCGATATAGTGTGGCTTGTTGCATTGTCCACCAGGATAATTATTCGCCTTTTTTGCAGCTTCATTTGCCGATTGACAGAAGAAAGCCAATCATTAAAAATTACGGTTGTCATCCATGCTTTTTTATTGTGTGCCCACGTGACCATAAAATTATTAAGATCGATTTTGTTTTGGCGAAAAACTCTTGGCATGGCAGCATTTCCAATAATAAGGGGCTTTAATTTTTCACCTGTGGCACTACAGCAAAAACGAACACTAAGCCTTTCTTTCGCCATTTTTCCACTTTTGCATTTATCGCCTTTTGCAACAAGACTTTTTGTTGGAAGTTGGCGGTAAAAAACTCCTGTTTCATCTGCGTTAAACTGGTCTTCTGGTGGAAAGTCTTTTAAAAGTTAAGGCAACTTCATTTTCCAAGTGGTTGCAGCATCATGGTCCACATTAGCACTTTCACCACATAATACCCGGAATTGAATATTATTCCTTTTCCGAAAAGATTCCAGCCACCCATTGCTCGCATGAAAGTTTGCAATTTTGAGCTTATCCGCTAATTGCTTTGCTTTTTCTTGCAGCAAAGGACCACTCACGGGGATGTTTTTTGATCTGCATTTCGTGAAAAAAGAAAGAACTCCAAGATTTACGTCTTCGAAAAGAGTCCTTCTTAGCTTTCGTCTCCTTTCATCTGATACATTAGTTCCTAATGTATCTAAAATTTGTCTCTTTTGGGCCTTAATGTTAGCAACAGTTAATTTAGAGATACCGAATTTGTCGGTCAAAGTCCTTTGTGATGTGCCTCTTTCTATTTCTTGTAAAACTTCTGCTTTCTTACTTAAAGAAAGCTCAGTTAAAGATTTCCTCGGTGGCATTTTTAAATCTAAAAATATGATTTCCATAATTAACAATTTCTATGCACTCAGATCTAGTGTTTCTCTTACATAAGTTCAATCCTCAAAATCACTCCTTTTTCTCGCTTGCTTTACACTAAAATCACGCGCACTTTAACTTCTGAAGCTCAAAGACTAAAAAATTGGATTGTCTTTACGTGCATATGAAACGCGTTGAAACATGAATCAACCTCTCGTTATTTTACCGCTACACACTGTACATATGTATGTTTTCGAACCATTCGTTTAACTGTCAGTCGAATATGTATGTACATGCAGAAAAATGAACACACGACTATGCAGCCAGCAGAAGAATTGAATATACGATTTCGGACAACTTTCGCAGGTTATTTTGTGTGGAAAATGAGATAAAACGCGAACATTTGTGGCCAAGTTTCAAGATAGGCAGGTGGACAACATACAAAGGTGTTGGGGAACACATTTGTATGCGCTTTTCTTGGTGCAGCTAAATATTGGTCAACTTCGGCAGGTGGCCAACTTACAAGGGTGGTCAACTTTGCAGGTTGCACTGTAGTTGGAGAATATAATGCGAATGTACCAAATTTAGTTGATCCAAAAATCTTAGTTGTAGGAATCGATACAGAAATCAAAGAAAATAAGTTAATCGATATATTGTTCCAAAAAAATAAATTGAGTGGCAATATTAAACTAATTAAATGCAATTATTGAAACTGAAGATCGTTAATTCAAGGAAATATTTAGAGTGGATAAACCTTATATTAATGTGGGGTGGAATAGATGCATTAGGTTTGTTCCAGGACTGCGAAATTGTACAAAATCCTGTTCCCGCGAGAAAAAATTCTTTCTACACGAGATTTTTATTTGGGCAGGAATTGTAAAAAAAATGTAAAAATCAATTAAATTTTAAAAGAACTGCCAAATTCGTAAAAGTTTAAATTTGGGTGCATTGCGACAATTGTATGCGCATTAATTTAAAAGATGACTTGGACATGGACAAAGAAAAGAAAAAAAGAGTTTCAGATTGAAGCGAATTGTTCGCCTAATACAATAGAACTCATCAAACGCATATTACATCAATAAAATAGTAATAATAACCAATCTAAAGCTTTGTTCAATGAGGCTGCCCAGCTCAGGCCAGAGCATGAACATTTCAGGTTTTCGTGTTCAATGAGAAAAATTTCTGCCCAGCTCATGTTTGCTTTTTGTTCAATGACTCTGCCTGGACTCTGCCCTGGGCAGAATTTCTGCACTTACTTTTGAGGTAAGAGCAGATTTGTGAGAAACGTCAAAATCAGCTGTGATTGCAAATTAATTGTCTTGTCCTCGAACTATCACTTGAAAAACTATTGTTGCTTTCTGAATTCATCGCCTCTAATACCATTTGTTTCAACAAATTAAGTTCCATTATTTTATTGTTTTTATTTCACGATTTATACTAAACTTGTAAACTCAAATAATTATCCAACAATCGAAAATGAAGTTGTCATTTTTGACAACTAATATATGGCCGTACTTTTCTGCTCTCATTTGATCTGACATTTTTCACAAACTTGCGCTGCTCTGCCTTGCCTTTTTTCTCTTTGAACAAAGTCTTCCTCCTGCTTTGCAATTGCTTTTTTGTTTTGTTTTTACTTGTTACTTTTGACGTTTGAAACACATTTTACAAAAACGTCTCCCCTCGAGATGTTGGGTTTAAGACAGAATTTATTGCTACTCTTCAAACTTAAGCAAAAAATTAGCTTTGTTCAGTGAGGAAAAACTAGAAAAGAACAGCACAGATTTGTGAAAAACGTCAAATCAAATGAGAACAGAAAAGTATAGCACAGCTGATTTTGACATTTTTCACAATTGTGTTCTACTTCGAGAGTAGGTGCAACATTTTCTGTTCCGAACAGATTGGAACAGCCTCACTGAACACAGAGCAGAACAGATTCGGACAGAAATGTTTTTCACTGAACAGGAAAGTTTGTACTTTTCTGTTCGAAACCGTCCGGAACAGCCACACTGAACAAAGCTATTCTCTTTTGTAAATTGTTACAAAAATTTCGCGGGAACAGACCTATTGTGTATGATAAAGGCAGTGTAAAAAGGTGCTTCAAATGCTGGGGTTTTAGACATATACATAGCTACTGAATGCACTAATAAATTATGTTGCAGTAGGTGTAGTGAAAATCACGAACTAAAAGAATGCAAAAGTTCAAGTTTTAAGTGCATGCCAGAGACATGAACTGCCCTGTGTGTATAGGCTTAATAAAAAAAAAAAAAAGTAGCTTACTAGCAATCAATTTCTTTTGAGTGTATGATGGTCTCACAAATAATTTTAGTGAGCTTGAGAACACTTGTTACATTTGACTACGATTTTAACCTGATAGCCTTAATGGAAACTCAGCTAGGGCCAAACGAAAATAAAAAGAATGAAGGTGATATATTGAACTATGAAATAACAGGTTGAACGTTAAACACAAGGACTGGTGGTGTAGTGGTATATTTAAAAAACTGTTTTGTGTTTAACATAATTGTGAACAAAGAAATTGTAAATAAGTATCTGTGGGTTCTGACTATCGAAGTATTAATAGCCAGTAAGTGGATAGTTGTTGTAACTTTACACAGATCATCTAGTACAACTCCTAGTGCTCTTATGGACAATATTGTTGGTAAAGTGTTAATTATTTTAGGAGATTTTAATGTAAATTGATTAAGCAATGATGTTTACACCTATGTATACAATTAATTCAATCACCGACGAGAATAAATGCCACCTGTAGGACCCTTCTTGATTATGTTGTTTCTTAAAAGTAAGAAGTGATTTGCAAATTAAGTGACCACGAACCAATAATATTTGAATTTAATACTAAGGATGTTAAAGATCAGAAAGTCTTAAGAAAGTGTAAAATCTTGAAATATAATAGATTTCAATTTGGTATAGGAAAATCGACATCTCATCGAATATTTACCAAAACTACAAAAGCAATCTCAATGCTAAAGTCGCAAGTAGTAAAGTGACCATCAACGGAATCAAGTCAAAGAAAGATTATGGCTGATTTCGAAAGCAGTCGAGCAGAACCTTTTCCGTTTGTTTTGGGTTGCATTGATGGGATGCACGTCCGAATATCAGCACCTAAAAGAGATACTATGAGCTATTATAATCGGAAAGGAACACACTCTGTAATAGTGCAGGTATATAACTGTTCCCCTTAAATTTCACATTACTCCGATGTTTAGTGTTCTAATTTTATTTAAGGGTATAGTTGATAGCAGATTCCAGTTTCTAGATGTTTTTGTTTGGTTTCCTGGACGATGTCACGATGTTTCTGTATGGCATTCAAGTCCAATAAAAAGGGGAATAGATAATGGTGTGTCATAAAATTCTCTTCAGAATGTCACTTGCTTGGAGATTGCGCATATCCCCTAGATGTAAGTATGGTACACAGAGACAACGGTTTTCTGTCAGTGCAACAAAGGCATTTTAACACCGTTTTAAGTTCCACATGAGTATTCGTCGAGCAAGCATTTGGAATACTAAAAAGTTTAGATATTCATCGCGTTTCATCGACCAAAACCATAATAATGGCTTGCATTGTCCTTCACAATATCATTATGACAAATGAAGGATGTGACTCTGAAGACATTGACTACGATGCTGAAGATGAAGTTGACTCTCAAAATTTCTCCTCGGAAAATGTCCAGTCGCAGTCAGTCAGTCAGGCAGCCAAGACTTGTGAAGCCAGAATAAAAAGGGATCGTTTGGCTGCTTTCTTCTCCTCTTGAATTCATTTACAAAATAAATATAAAAACATGAACTTATTATATTAGCATTTATTTGTACTACTTATTAAAAAACGAATAACAAAACATAAATTCATTTACTTAATAAAAAAAAAAACAAACTTGTACTTCTCCTGGTACCTATTGAAAAATGAAACGTAAAAACACAAAAACATGTCACCATGCGAACTGCCTTAAACGATCAGTGCTCCAGTGCACCATCCAGAAAAGATCTTAACAACACCTTAAGTTCGCACATTTCTTAAATTTTTTTTTCCACCTCTAACTTGGCTTTTTCAACTTCGACGAACTCTCTCATTATTTTCTTGTCCTCTTTTGATTCTGTTTTTAGAAATTTCATTGCATTTTGATTGTTTCCTTGGTATCTCTTCTGTTGGTGAACCAAAACTTGTCGTTGGAGTAGAGCATTCCTGTGTAGAATAAAGGATTTTAGCTTCGTCTGCATCCAATAAGGATGACTCAAATGTAGCTTTTGGTGGAGTCACAAAGCTTCTTGTTCCATACACTTCGTCGATCTTTTCAAAATGCTCCTAGGAAGTAGCCGCCTGTCCAGAGGAACAATTTTGTTTCTTAATCCTTTTGAACGTAATCATCAGATTTAAAAACTTCCTGCTAACATCATCTCTTGTAAAAGGAAATATTACATCAATCTCCTTGATTTCCCTTAACACTTGCTCCCATAGTACAGATTTCTGTCTGCGCTTGAAATTAAACTCCAACTCCATTCGCAGGCGCACAAAAAGTAGTAAATTCTGCCATTCATGCGTCCACTTTTTTCCTCTATAAAATAAAATTTTTACACAAAATAGGTAACAATTAACCAATTAAAATAACAATTTACGAACAATTTTCCATTTAATATCCGTGTTGTGAATTGTGTTACGCACCACCAAAACTAAGAAATGATTTGAAATTTCAAACTCCACCAACACTTTCCTCTGAAATAATTCGCACACACACACAAAACCTTTTTGTCATTCAGTGCATCAACAATATTTTTGATGCGCTGTTTGCTTGACTGATGCGCACTGGATGCACAATTTATACCATTTGGAACGGGCTGCATTGCATCCGTTAGGTATAGATTGTTTTGGAACACTTGACGATGCATCGAAACCGCATCGATGCGTTTTGGACCTCAGCCTTATTTAAAGTTTCTTATAACGGACCGTAATGAAGACTGGAACAATTATAAAAATCTTCGAAATAGGTATAAACTCCAATTAAGTATAACTAAGTCTTTATTCATTCAAAATAGAATGACCAGAAAGTTATGTGGAAATGGATCAGAAAATTTTTTATTGCGTCGGCGTAACGCAGTACAGCACTATATAGAAATCGACGATAAGAGTGTTAAAGAAATAAATGACGGCATTGCATGCGTTCCTTATGCGTATAGACTATGTGAGTACAAATGAAAAGTGTTTCAAATTTAGAACGTTGGACACATTAAATAAGTTACCTAATAAAAATGACATAAATTTTATGAACAAAGCAAAGATAGCTTTTAAAAATAATTAACGACTCACTGGTAAGAGGGGTTTTCCCTGAGACTTGGAAAACGTCTATAATAATAAATATGAACACCTGCGATCCGTAAATAGGTTTCCCTTGCATGAGAATATATGCACCATATAATACGTGATGAGCAGTCTGCCCTCCGCCAAAAACATTCATGTGAATACGTTTTGAACTATGTCCTCGCGGATTGGAAAGAGAAACTTCATGACAATAAAAAAAAAATTGCGCCAGTTTTTCTTCGACTTAAAACGAGCATTCGAAACAATTGTCAAGAAGTTGCTTATGAAAAAAATTACTCTCTACGGAATTGAAGGTGTGGAATACAATTGTTTTTTCTCATATTTGCAAGGCCATATACAGAGGGTGAAAGTTAATGGAGTGCTGTCCGACTCGGCTGCTGCGGAACTTGGGGTTCCGCAAAGCTTAGTATTGGGTCCCATTTTATTTTTATTATATAGGGTGGCCAGATAGCAATGATATCCAATGATTGCGTTTGCCGAACGTGCGTATATTTTCGAAATTCCGGTTCAATTATAAATACGCCACGTGATTGGATCTTAAGCCAACAACCAGACAGTGATTGGTACGAAATGAATAAAACATAGTCGTCGTAGCGACCAGTATTTAAGAAGACCCAGAAATTTCGATTCGGCGCCGATCAGCTGAATTGGGCATCGCCAGAGTCAACGCGGTTTATTTTGCGGTTGGATTTGGGCCTACATTCATATAAGATTGTGGTGACGCAAGAATTGAAGACAGACGACCATAAGCAAAGCCATGACTTCGCTAATTGGGCGCTGGAAATGTTGGCCGGAGATCTGGATTTTGGCCAAAAAATCATCTTCTCGGACGAGGCCCATTTTTGGGTCAGCGGCTATGTCAATAAGCAAAATTTCCATTATTGGAGCGAACACAATCCACAAGTGTTCGGCTAAGTGTCAATGAATCCTTAAATATAGACTATTTGGTGTGGTTTATGGCATGGCGGCATCATCGGACCTTACTTCTTTCGAAATGAGGAAAGCGACACCATTACCGTCAATGGCCTCAGGTATAGAGCGATGTTAAATGACTTTCTGTGGTCAGAGCTCGACAATATCGATGCGATTTGACACCACTCGATTATTTTCTCAGGAGCTATGTCATGTTCTTAGTCTACGCTAATAAGCCAACCCCTTTGGACGAGCTCGACGTCAACACTTAACACAGTATTGCCAGAATAACGCCGCACATATTGCAGCGAGTCATCAAAAATTGGACCGACCGCTTGAAGCACTGCCAGCGAAGACGAAGCGGCCATTTGAATGATATTCCACACTAAATGGCATGAATGTAGCTTCAAAATAAGGCCGGAATCAATTTAAAATTGTTTTTCCTATCGTTCTTATCTGGGGCCACACCGTACATAAATTATATGAAGAAGGTATTGAACTATTATCAATTATTACTTTTTGCCAATGATGGATTGCTATACATGTGAGAGAGTGTTAAAGATAAGTAGTATTAAGAATCAATTCTAATGCATTTATAATTCTATGAATCATTCCAGACTGCCGACTGATTGCTAAGCAACATGAAAATGATTTGGTCGTTGTGATCATGTTACGAACTCGACTAACGGCTCCTGTTCGTCATCATACGGAGTTGGTTCACGTTGGTGGCAACGAAGTGTTGCTGACCTCATTAATCCACATAAAAGCGAAGAAGCAATGTTACCCAGCAATGATTCGAATAAATGAACTGGAGGAAGCTGATACTGTTTGTCGCTGTTGCATGTGGAACTGGAATCGTTTTCACGTGGGTAGCCCGACCATAGAAGTGATATAAAATGCTGGATCAGCTGACCGTATGGTCGCTCGCTATGAAGAGGAGTTCATTTTTAGCATCGGTGTCGCTCGGCAGTCCGGAGTGGTCGAGTATCGTACATTCATTTCATTCTTTTGTTAATCTATTTGTAACGTACTCGTAATTGTACTTCAATAAAATCTCTGTGTAACCTTTTTGTACTTCAATAAAATCCAAGTTTCTACATACATATACCGATAATAGTAATTTAAACAGTTCCTTGAAAAGTATATTCCAAATGTAGTTTTAATTCATCATACGCAATAGTATTAGTTACTTACTTAATGAAAAAATAATTAAGATAACTAGATTAAGAAAAAAGAGAGGTATATCGCGGAATAGTTTCTAAGTATCGTTGTGTATCGTCGCGTAGCGTTCGTATCGGTTTTAAAAGAAAACTTCCGTTGCTCTTCGTAGCTGCTGGTCAACTGCGTAGTTAGCCTCTCTCCATATTTTGTCTTTTCAAAGCGATTGAAGATGACAATGACCAAATATGGTAATAGAGAAGTTGCATTTTAAAGAACAATAAATTGCGGTAGATTATTAGTTTAACGTTTGTGGTTCGCTGTGACGGACTTAGGTTTGAGTTGATAGGCACATTCTGCCTACATACATAGAAAAGAAAATCGGTTTCTTTCGGGGAATTATAACGAATCTTAGTATGTCATTATCAATTAAAATATACATACAACACTATAATAAGACCCAATTTTCGAGTATTGCCCGATGGTACCATTGTTGGGTTCTTCTAGTATGTTGGATGGTCTGCAAAAAACCACAAAATAAAGCAATGAGAACTATGGTATTCTGGGTTGTAATAGGTATATACGCCTATAAGCTACATGTTGCAAGCTTTGAAGTGGTTGGTATTATAATGAGTGCGCCTTGATTTATATATAAAATATAAAAACCACATTGCTCCTAAGTGCTTAAATAAGAGATTACCAACAAGATCTGCAGTTCGGCCTTATAACTTAAGAAACAACAATGACTGCAATGTTCAGTTATTTAGAAACAGCAGAGCACAAAATATGCTTTTTTCAAAAAGGAATCGATACCATATATTATTTAATTCACCTCCGAATAACGTCAAAACTGAATTAAATTTAAATCGATTCAAAACGAAAGTAGTAAATTTTCTTAATATTAATTGTTGATTGCTTCTAATATGGTTGTTTATTTATTAGGCTGTGTTTCATTATGAACCTATTATAAATTATATATACTCGTATATGTGCGCTATATTCTTGTTATTCTCGTTATATTTGTATAATAGCGATAATTTGCTAAATAAACTTCTATTACTTACTTACTTACCTTCTGTGCTCAGTTCTTCTTCTTCTCTTGGCTTTAGCAATTTTGGACCTATTCTTGCGGATTTTAAGCCCAGACGATGCGTCCTTTCATTTTTTAAGTTGCGCCAGTTTATTTCCTCGACTGATGATGATTTTCTCTAATTTCTGTCTGAAAAACTCTGTCAGCAAATGTCGATGCTGAGTTGTTGGGCGTTCGCCCTTTAGCATCGTTTCCTCGCCGTTTCACGTAATTCCACGGAATCTGTCTGGGTTTGATGTCCATCACAGCAATGTGTAATCAAGTGCAGCTCGTGCTTAATACATAGCGCAAGAGGCTTCTTCTTAGCACTGTTTACTTTACTGATCATATCCAAAAGCCAGATCATCGATCAGCATACAAATATAAAATTCTAGAATAGGAAGTTGCCACTGTTACCAGTAGTTGTGTAGGCTAGTGTTGTTCAGAGGCTAGGCTAGCAGCACAGGTAAACAAAACTGCCTTACACATTTTGAAATTGTTACAATAGCATTTTTCTATAAAGGACCAACAGCCACACAACAGAATACACTTGCACGGCGTGTACAAGTTCTTAAATCTAATTTACCACTGCTCAGCATAGTTTCTCTCTATTCACATATCTACCTTTAATTTCATTCACTAATGAGCCTATCATAATCAGAAGTGTTATGAATGAGAAACTATAATAGTAGCAACTCTTGCGATCTAATTCATACACATCAGCTATCAACCGATGAATAAGGAGGAAGATTAAGGCGAATCGTTCATGCCGATGTCAACAAATCGCAAGGTCTCTGGGTGACCTCGAACGTGAAAACTAAATTAAAAAAAAATAAAAAATACGATCGTGCCTGGCAATAGACCAAAATTCCAACACAATGTGAGTTTTTTTTTTTTTATATAGAACGAACTTTTAACCCAAACTGATCAGTGAACAACATCGCTCCACACTTTTATCAATTGTTGGTTTTTTTGTCGCTTCTTTTGATTTGCCTTGACTTTCTGTGATGCGTTGTCTTATCGATGGTATTTCAAAGTGAAAATAATTTATGGCACACTATAATCCCGAGATTATTTGACTGCCGATATCAGTTACCAGAAATGAACAATCAATCACAATCTTAAAAATTGCAATCTATTGTGTTTGCGCGCTTGGACTTACCTTCCCTTCTCATCTGTTGGTTGATTCATAATTCTTGTCTTTATCACATCGGCTGGGGTGCCCATTACAGCCGCAGTAAATCCAGCACCAAAGGACGAAAGAATATGTACTGGTCGACTATCGGGCATATTAAGTTTCTTCATAAGGGTCTGCTTAATAGTATCGTATGCCGTGAGATCACCTAGAAAATTAGTTACGATCGTTAGAGTCATGTTTAGAGGATGGATAGACTAATTCTTACCTAAATTAACTAAAGCAGCACGATACATGTTAGGGACGCTACCTTTCCATAAACTAGTCACACCGCCACGCCTTAAAATCTGCATAAAGGCATCTGCGGCGCCCTTTACTCGAGGCTTTTCCCCCATAAGTAATCGCTTGCCTTCCATTTGGATTTGTACTTTGACTAGATCGGCCGGTGAAGCGAGCCATTGTGCGAGACAACCAGCGAATATGCCACAAATCGCTGACTTCCAAATGGGCACTACCTCATTTGATGTGTAACCTTTGGCGAGCTCTTTTCGCAGGTAATCATAGGTGCATATTCGAACGCCACTATGAGATGTTAATCAGAATGAGGTAGCTCTCAAAAAACAAAGACCAATCCAAACTCAACAAACCTGTAGACAACATGTCTGTAAAGCGCCGGTGTAACACCCTGCCAAAGCTTCAAGGGACCCTCCTCTCGAGCTATTCCGATGGCTGTAGCCATCATGCCACGATACTGTAACTGTTGAGAGGTTTTTCATTTTGTTAAGACACCTAGACTATCAATCAACACTTTTTCACTAAAGTGTCCCCTGCATTCGATTTACCTTCCCATGCTTGTTAGCCGTTGCAGCCTCACCCTGAATTTGAAGGCGCGTCTTTGTCAAATCCAATGGATAGGTGACAAGCTCCGCTATAGACGCAGCCACCACAGAAACCACATAAGTACAGGCAACAGAATCCACAAATCGATAAGTCACCAAAGGAGCATCTGTCTTCGCTGAAACCGTCGCTATTCTCTCCTGTAATTGACGCGGCATTGTCTGCAAACAATCACAAATCTGTTATACAACCGATTCCTAGTGGGAATATATATATACTATAAACTCTTACCAACAAACAAAACCAAATCCAAAGTCGAGTAAATAAAGTGAAAAGTATGAGAAAAATGATATTTGGCAAAATCTACTCGTTTTCAGCTGTGCATATTTCGTTGATCTGTTGTGACCATGGACAATGGTGAACGATCACGGGTTGAATAAGATTCACTTAAATTCCCTCACTAATGATCAGCCTGTACAAGATGCCCTCTAACGTGTTATATAACTCCCTCTCAAGGAACTGCAAATATTTTTTAGGTGGGAAAAGAATGAAAAACCTTTTAAAAATAGAATCGGTCATGCAAAGTCTAGAGGGCTAGTTCTAGTTGTATTTTTGTTTTTAGTTTTTTTTTTTGGCAGTAAAATTCACGTTTTGATTGCGCGATGTTTGGACAACAGTGGTGGCGCAGTTGAGGTTGAAAATTATGAAATGTTAAATTTGGCTATTATTACTTTTGGGCCACTGTACTCGCAGAGGATTTCGTTTAGCACTAAAAGTTTTGTCCAAAAGTGAACCAGTCAAGGTTGGGAATTCCATTTTCGAATTGAAATGATTTACACGAACTTTAAATGCATTTTGGTTAGAGTTCTGTTGCACTTGATAAGATTTATTGTCGGCGAGCAGATGGGTTCTTGTTTAGTGTAGGCGGCTGAGAAGTTTTGGAATTTCTTCACCTAGACGGCAACGTCGAGAGGAGAACTATGCAAATAAAAAAAAATAAAAAAAAACTGTTCGGATGAAGTAACAATTGATAGATGACAGCTGATTGGCTGAAAGTGACAGCGTTGAGCACCACTGAACTGGTACATGACATGTTTTGGTTCAATTGGGCGAGTTTAGTGATTAATTTTAATAGTAGAGTCCGTACAAATTAGACAGGTGTGGATCTATGGTACTGTCAAAATATTTTTTATATTTTAATGGCTAAGATTATACTCGTATGTTCAAGTAAAGAACTTAGTTTCGACTTTAAGTGATAATTATATCTTTTTTGCCGCCTTGTGGTTGGTTGTATGTGTTATACGATTAAAGTAGATACAGAGCAGCGAAAACTTGGCGATGCTCTGTGCTACATTAGATATGCCTATTTTATCTCCTTGTGGTAGATAGACGAGTGTGAATCCCGTCTATCCGAAATTAACTTGCTAAATTTACAAATGTGCGTGTTGAACAAGGAGAAAAGTAACACTTTAATACTTTGTCAGATATGATTAATCCTCAGAAGAAGGACGTACGTGATTGAAACTACGATGTCGTCAAGAGTCAACATGGCAGTTTCCTTATGTGAGTTATATCAACGTACGAGTATTTAGTGGTAAGGTCAATAAGAATTTTCACTACTAGTGAAGGTGAGATGGTGGCGAATGAATATTTAATTTTGGCGATCCTGTGAAACGAAAAAGGAACAACGACGTTCGAATTTGCTGGATAGAATGTTCGGATCCTGAGCTCCTCCTGCACTTGACCGCATCTGAATCAACATGTTCTATGCTGCCTGCATTAGATACGTGGAATAAATGGCAAAAAGTCGTCAGAAATTCTATAAATAATGTGCTGGGTTTCACCCGGCCATCTCTATGAAACCTCTGCTTTAATGAAAAGTACATGCAAGCACATGTAGTAAAACAATTCATCGACGAATCAGTGTTGTCTAAAAACAAGAAGCGTTCATTCTCTTAACGACCAAAAAAGAAAGGAAGAACATTGGATCTGAAAGAAAAGGAAGCGCGCGATCGAGAAAATTTAGAGGTGTTGGTCAAGAAAAGCAGTTAATGTAAAGAATATATACATATATATATATATAAAAGAAAAAAACTGCAGAAGTCAAGATGTCAGCCTACCCGAGCAATATCAAATAAATAAAACAATATCTCAACTTAAGCACAAGCCTAATAGACTGAACGGCCTAGATGCAAAGATAACTTGACAGAGAGCATACATTAACTTATTTCCTAGATTTCCTCTCAGCGCGGCAGATCCTAGAGAATCTAGATCGCCTAGCACCACCTCTTTCTCGATTTTTTAGGTCACATTTGATGTACAGATAGTGATCGGCTATACAGAATCATTTTTGTTTTGGAATTCCTCGTCAGATTGTGTATTACAGAATGAAATAGAGAATGCTAAGTTTTTGCGACTTTTGACGTCAAAAAGGGTTCGGATTAGAGGCACAACTTTTCAGGAGTTCGTAGGTACTCATACCTGCATACTCTGACATTGACGTCACTGACAAAACATAACGAGCTTTCGCTGTAAGTATTAGTATAGAAGCGGGAAAAATGGGTTTCGTAGAGAATGGGATTAAAAGAAAGTATGTATATAAGAAGGAACGCACAACATCGATGAGTTAGGCAGAACATCACAATAGACAACTTTTACTTTGAGGTAGTTAGGGATTTTGCCTACCTCGGCTCCGCTATTAACTCTGACAATGAAAGCTTATCAGAAATCCAGAAGAGTCACACCTGTCCATCGCTGCTTCTTTGTCCTAAAAAGGCAATTGAATATTAAGACATTGTTAAAAAACACTCAGAAGACTCAGTATAAGACCCTTATCATCCTCGTGCAGAAGGATGGAAATTAGTGAAGGCGAATGAAGGCATCATTGGTAGCTCTTAATAAAAGATTCTTCATCTGACTGTTGTTCTCGCTTACGTTAACGTGCCTTGGAGATGAAGACATAGCGAACTCTACGATCTAAGTATATAAAGACAAGGATCTGCGCAAAAAACTATACGTCCGTCGTGTGACTAGGATATTTAGAGCGAGTGGATATCAACGCTCCGACTTAGAGAGTCTTCGACTCCTTTCCGAAGCACAACCGCTGTGGGGAGAGAGCTCGCTTTAGGTTGAACGTATAAGTGGAAACAGAACTAAACCATCTTAGACTGGAAGTTGCGCTGAAAACTGTATTTGTTGGGACATCGGTTCACCGCCATTCTAGTTTCCACAGATAACTAAGTAAGTCATCTTGTTGCATTCACAAGGAAGGAACTGCGTCCATCGAGCATTACTTGATAGTTGCTTCTATTGGTTTCATTTGAACTGTAAGTTGAAAACCAAATCCAAATATCTCCAACTGAGATCAAATTTATAAAAATAATAAAGAAATATATATGTATATAAATATAATAAATAATATCAGGACAGAGTAAAATTAATCTTTCGATTGCATGCAGTGCCTTAATTTTTTTGAAGTTTTAAGTTAAGAGGGTGTAACAATCCCTTACGTATAGTTTGGCTATCGCTGATCACCATGAAGTCTTGGGTTGTGGTCCTCCATGAAAGCGCTATATTTTTTGCATAGCGAAACAAAAAGAAAGAAAAAAAAAACATCTAGGCTTTAGGCTGTTCACCACGGTCGTAAGACCAATTCTAACTTAGTGGTATAAGTAGGCGGCTCTACAAACGTTGCTTCATTTACTACCTTTAGATTTGCAGATAACAAATAACACTGCCCCCGATCTGAGAGACATTCAGTAATGGAAAAAGCTGAATATAGGATATGCAAATCTACTCTCGTTGCACTGTGGTCATCCGGTATCAACCGACCTTAAACTATCTGAAAGTGACTGTAATCACCTGATTTAAAAAGAAATGAATGAGAATAGAGCGAAATTAGTCGAATAAGTCTATTTCCATCTTCACAGATGGCTCTAAAAAAGCCAGTAGCATTGACGCATGGGCTTTCTTTGAGGAGTTCTGCACACGCAAATTATTTAGGCTACTCATAAACTGGACGGTCCTTTAAGCCGAATTCTCAGCTATGCATCTGACAGATATTGCACCACGTGTAATTACATAGGAAGCCAAGCAGCGATCAGAACCTTAACTTCAACCACCACAAATTCGGCATTTCTCAATAATATGGCTAAGCAGCAGAAGACCACGCTTTTATGGGTTCTGGGACTTTCCATAAAACCGCGTCGCACGGTTATCAAGAAAGCTCTTTGGTTCCAGCAGTACAGCGGCAATGCCCTCTAGTTCTAGTTCTTGATAGCCTCGTCAAATAACAGATAGCGCTCATAAAACTATAGAAACATCCACACAGAAGTATTTTTTTCAGCTTTTCTATTGGCAATTTCGATGGAACACTGGTAGTGAAAACAGAGATAAGACAAGGTAAGGCAGAAAATATTACGACGGTGTCCTAGGGTGTCAATTGACAATGATATTAGCATCACCTCTAGCAGGTGCAGAGATGTTATAGGAGCACCTGATCAGATGTGGGCATTGTTCTCCAATTTTGGGCGGATGAACGCCTTATATGATAGAAGGAGGCCGGATTATAGGGGGTGAAACATTTCTTACATCTTGAGGGAACCTAGATATTTCGCAGCATTTTTGGCGACATCGAATATGTGGTCATTCCGACGTAAGTTCTCACTGACACACATACCGAGAATGGAAAGTTATTCGGTTTCGACAAAGCAAATGCCATTCATGGATAACGGCTGTGTTTAAATTTCGTTTTAATGACAGCAGAAAGCATTGTGTTTTGGAAGCATTAAATTCCACTCTGTTGATAGTTCCCCAATCGATTATGCTATCAATATTGGAATTGAATGAGCTTAATATACGCTGAAGAGTAGGGACGTGTGTCCGGGAACGAATATCAAAAGTAGGGAGTACTGTCGTCAGCAAAGGAAATTAGAAGTAGCAAACAAGAAAATATTGATGAAGATTAAAAGCCGTTTTTAAGTGAACATCGGACTTGAAACTCTCCAAGACAATTTGAATTGAATGTGTGGACCTGTTGATATGAAAATCATACTGCCTGTCAACCCGGATTATCCCACTGTACCGTATACGGTGCATCTTATGAAAAAAAAGTCTCCTAATATCAGTTTTTGAATTAATAATTTTCTTAGCAGTAAAGTTCTTTTCAAAGTAGGTAACGCAATTTTCCTGTCAGTTTCCAAATATTTGTTTTCGTTTTGTGTGAGTAAGTGCCTGTTTACATTGGCGACGGGATGAAAGTCCTCACCATAAACGTCGTGTTCACATTGTCATGAAAGAAAGACTTTGAAATACTTTTTGACAAGTGGAACACTTGAATCGGAGCATTTTTAATTTTCAAATTTGAGCAGTGAAACATACCTTTTTTCCTATTCTTCACACTTCCTTTCTCATCAACGATCAAAACTAAAATGAAAAAATATGCCAGAAATGGAACGATATGGAAAAAACGATGTGTTGCACCCAAGAATCTACTTTAGAAATGGATTCTTGGTGGAAGTAACCCTTCTTCTTCCTTCAATAAAAAGCGTTCCCTCTCTTTCGGGCAATCTTCCTGCCCGCGCCAATGTGAACAGGCACAATGTGAACACGACGTTCATGGCGAGGACTTTCATCCCGTCGCCAATATAAACAGGCACTTATTCATTAAAAAAACATGTCAAAGCAATGACTTAGACGGTTCAATAGTCAAGAATTGTTGAGCAATTGAACATTATTTACAAAATCTAAATTTTGTTGTAATTTAGTGGATGTCTTTTTTTGTGTACCATAAATACGGTACAATGGGATAATACACCACTATCTAATTTTTTTAGGTTTACAGTAAATGACATGATCAACTGCTTAGTCGAGTGCGATGAGGATGATTTTGATGGAGAAATTCCTATTTTGCCGCAAATAGAAGAAGGAGATGTAACTGGCGAAGACTTTGGAGAGGAAGATGGGGTGAATGTTGGCAATTTGCCACGCAATCAGTTACTTGCAGAGGTTTTGGTGCGACCAGAAAATGCTAATGAAGTCAGTTTCAGTTTCTATGCATTTTTATTTATGTCACTTAAATTACTCTTACTTGCTAGACAAAAAAACGCTTAAAAATTAGCTTAAATAACTTAGAAATATCTTATTATAACTTACTGGCCCCATGCGGGCACTCTAAGTTAAACCTAACACTTAAACTATGTCTTTCGACGTATCTTACAGTCTAATTTTATTTGTATTTTAACATTAATTAATACTAAAACTAAGAAAACATTTTTTAGCAAAAAACTTAGTTCCATGACCTTTTTTTATTTTATTATAAAACTTAAAACTAAAAACTTACAGACTACCTAAAAATAAATCTTAATCTACTTAACCTACTTACATCTAACACAAATATAGACATACAATATATATGTATATATATAAATATATATATATAAATAGTTGGCTGTTATAAAACAGTCTCTTTGTAAGGGCAAAAGCACCTTTGGCCCTGGCCAGAGCAACATCTATATGTTTGTTAAAATACAGATATTGACCCAGCCAGATCCCAAGGTATCTGACTACATTTCGACAAGCAAGTGGCTGCCCGTGCTGCCCCACGATCGAGAACTTTCGCCAATTCTTTCTGGTATCCCTAGAGGCCCCAGACAAAGGCGTCCTAAAAAAATGGTTTCCGACTTCTGAAAGTTGATTTTCAACTTCCAGTCATCGCAATATCGCTTAATTTTGTCGAAGTCACGTTGCAAAAGCATATTAATGACCTCAATCTTTGGACCCGATCTGTACGCGATTAAGTCGTCTGCGTACGCTATGGCATGGTGAAGTGAACCTATCAGATCACTCGTGTAAATGTTGAATAGGATCGGCGAATTTACCGCACCTTGTTGCAGACCGTTTTTAATGTTAAAAGTTCCAGCAGAAGTCACATCGCCATTCTTCACGATGAACTGTCTACTGGAGAGCATATCAAAGAGAATATACAGCAGTGGTTTACTAATGCTCAACCTGTCCAGCTTGAAAAAGAGTCCTTCTAACCATACGGTATCGAAGGCCCTTTCCAAGTCAATCAGGCAGGCACCAGTGCACTGTTACTTGCCTTTGTTCCATTGGATATCAGAAACCAGTTTCGACGCAGCATGAATGATATCATGTCCCGCCTTGAAACCAAACTGATTATCCGGAACTATATGTTTGTCCTCAACCCACATAGTCAGGACTCTATTGATCACCTTCTCGAAAACCTTACTGATGTTTGGAAGAAGACTGATCGAGCGGAAATTCGCCGGATTGGAAGTATCTTTATCTCTTTTGGGGATGGGATGTACCACCGCAGCTTTCCAATGCGCTGGATAATGTGCATTATTCATTGCATTATTAAACAGGGTGATATAAATGTTCACCGCTTCTAGAGGGAGATGTCGAAGCACAATGTTCGGTATTTCATCGGTTCCCACTGATTTCTTACTTCTAAGTGATTCGAAGATCGTTTGGAGCTCTTCCTTCGAAATGAACGGGGGTAGTACCCTATCGTTGGTGATGACATTATTTGCCATATTATCGTCACTGAACTGGGTGAAACTCGAGCTCTCGAATCGCCAATTCACAGTTTCATTTCGAAGGTAGAAATTGTGCAAAAGGACTCGATTCTCCAGATCGTGGTTCGGGCCAATGATAACATTCGCCTTGTACACTTCCTGGAAAGTCGCTCCTATAGCCTCTACCTGTTCCTGCGGATCCTCGATCACAAAGAAGTTGTCATCATCAACAGCCTCATTTGGATCTATGCCCGCTGTTACCAGTATTTGTTCGTCGTTCGGGCGATTTTAAGACACTGAAGGTCGTTTTGATTTTTATTCCGAAATATTTTATTTATTTGCGGGAACATACTCGGGTTGCTGGTGTTTATAGCCCGAATTTTATTGTTCCAGTACAAACTTACAGAATTTCTGTAATTTTCCTTTATTAATGTTTGGAGGTTTTTAATCGACGACTTCAGTGTCATGATCTCTGGGTTATGTCTGTCAGTAAACCGTCTGTACAAGGTTTTTAGTCTTGACAGAAGTCTACTTTTATGTCGGTGCAGTGCGTCAATAGTTGCGTTGCGGAATAAGCCTTCTTCGTCAGATTGTTGATACCACGGTATCGTTTTGTCCATTGTTCGTTTGATTGTCTCGTCCATTAGTCTTAGATACCTGTCAATCTCCTACAACACTGGAACCTACGTACTACACGTCTGTATACTCTTTTAAAACGTATACCTTTTCGTACGAAAATTGCAACGCCACCTCCCTGAATGGAGTTGGGTCGGTTTCTCCGTACTATTTTGTATCTTCTGTGCCTCATTTTGTGTCTCTTGGCAAGCTTAGTTTCGCTAACCAACAGCACATCAGGGGCTTGGTCTTTAAGCAACTTAAATAGTGTGGCTCGTCGTTCGAACCTAATCAGTGAATTCACATTCACAGCAATGACCTACAGGGTTTGCTCCGCCACGTACGTACCCATTACGGCAAAAGGTGCGTTAGGCCAGGCAGCAGCGCGTATACTTGATCCACCCGCGTGGTCTGTTCAGGTAAATGACGTTGTAGCTGAGCCATCTGCCCCTGGAAAAAGAGCAAGATAGCTAGCATGTCAGGTATTGGTTCCGGTGCTCTGGGCGCTGGGGCCTAAGAAGCAACCTTCACTTGTTGTACCGTATTTCCCCTACATGCCGCCATTTAGGCGTAGGTAACATGGGGAGTAATGTACTGGAATTTGGGACAACCCCGATAATTTGCGGTGTGCCCCCTGTTCCTACATAAAGCACAAGAGAGTGGACTTTTTTCAGACGCTCCGTCCTTACCCAGAGCGCATTCCTCGGACTTGTGGTTCTTTCCGCACTTCAAGCATCGAGGCTGCATTTCGGAGTTCGACGCGGAGTGCCCGAACCTTTGGCAGCGAACACATTGTAAAATGTTTTCGCTCCTCTTTAATTTCTCCCAGTGTACAACCTGGTAGTCCAGGACTTTAATACTCCTTATACCATCCAGATTGCTGGTGGGACAAGGCGGCAGTTGCCGCTTCTCCCTTTTGGCTCTGGCTGTGGTGAAAGGCTTGACCCCCACGAATTGGAGCCCTTCACACTTCTTCTCTTTCAGCAGTGCAAGGAGCTCCTCCGGATCAGTCGTTCTAATCCCCTCAGCAGCATTGTTTGCAGCTTGTCCCCCTTCGGGGTGTAGGAGAAGAACTCCGTCATCGAATCCTTCAGTAATTTTTTGATTTTATAATAGCGCTCCACTGAATTGCAGTGGATCGCATGCCTATCTAAACTAAGTCTTTTAATGTAAAAATTATTTCCTATGGCCGACTTACATAGTTCAATTGTTTCTTTCAACTCCTTCTTAAACGTGTTGATTGGAGGTACCGCTGCTTAGCTGATTTCGGTGGTGGTGGTTGTTGTTGCTGTTGCTGTTGGTTTTGCTGTATTTGCTGCTGCTGATGTTGTTTCTGGGACTTGTGTTGTTGTTGCTACTGCGGTTGTGATTTTTGTTGTTGTTGCTGTTGCTTTTGCTTCTGTTGTGTCTGTACTTGTTTTCTCGTTTTCCCATGTGCTGTTTTTTGTTGTTGTAGCGACTGTTCTTTCTGTTTAGCCTCGCTATTTGTGGGCTGTTCCTCACAAATCTGGAGTTGTTGTTGTACCTCATTTTGTCTTCTCGCCACTTGTTTGTTTCTAATAGCTAGTACTTTTTGCTGCAGCTCTTTAATGCAGCTATTTATTGCATGTACTTCTTCATCCTCTGACTCAGAAGCCATCAGAGATTGGAAGGTATTCAAATTACCCATATAGCGGTCTTCTCCACCATCAGACACGCGTGGATCTTCGTCTTGGTCTGACTCAGCTGCCGCCTTTGTTGACGTTGTTGGCACCCCTTCCCTTACTCTACTTGGCAGCTTTTCAGTAGGAGTTGTTAGGGAGGGGCGTTTTACAAGATTCGGAGATGAATTCAGCTTCCTCCTCCTCTTCTTCGCACCATTTTCCGATGACATCATGTCATCTGCTGGTCCCGCTATTGGAGTAGCGGACAGCTTGCCATCACTCATCGGTACACGATCGCTCTTTCGTACTTTATTTTATTTGACTTATTTAAACTTTTAAAAATAAAATGTCAATGTAATTTTTTGGGGAATCGAACCCATGACCCCTGCTTTATCGGCCGACATCACTACCACTAGGCCACCGATGCACTTGGACAAAATGTTCCTAATTGACTTTTATTTTACTTGCTTATTTACTTTTTCACTTTGAAAGCTGAAACACATCTATTACTCACGGAGGTCTATGAACGACATAGATAAACTAAACCAGATGTCAAACTCTACTAATACTTTTGCAAACCCTTAACTTTCGCTGAGACACACTGTAAGTGAATTCCAACACTTTTGCATCTCTATAACTTTGTCAAAATTTGCTAGAATGAGAGCAATTTACAAGTAAAATTGCTATAATGAGAGCGATTTGCACGAGTGTGTGTAATGTGGATGACGTTTTTTGGTTCAAATGGGCGTGGTTTGTATAAAAAATTAGATAAATTGCCATTGATCACAATTTACACGTATTCACGGACAGAGTCTCACGGATAGTGACGATCAATAGAAAACCGGTTTTGATTTTCCAATATCTGGAAAGTTTGATATCTAGGTATAGTTAGTCCATGATGAACGACAGAATACTAATGAAGAAGATGATAGGTATGCCGTTTTCCTCCTTTAGCAAAAGACCTCGAATTTTGGTATATACTCGTACGTGGGAAAAAAGAGATTTGCAGGAAAGTTTAGCTGATTTTAAGTATGAAAGTTGCGGCTGGGATCCATCTTTGGCACCGTTGGATCTTTTCACTGTTTTTTTGATGCACGTTTGTTCGAATTGTTAGTATCATGCTCAAAGAAGTACGTACAGCAACACAATCTCTTAGGTGATATACAAGTTTCTGAAATGAGAGTCTTCATTGGAGTACTGATTTTGAGCTGTGACACTAATGTCTCGCGGTATAGGATGTATTGGGTAAATGAAGAGGGTTACAAGAAATAGATTTGACCCCATCTTTCGAATTCTTTATTGCTGCGACAATATGCTGTTGAATCCCAATGATCGCTATGCCAAAGTACGGCCATTGTTTGATATGCAATTGGAAAATTTCTTGTTGTTTGCACCAGTCATTGAGAACTGCAGTATCGATGAGGGTATGGTGCCCTACTTCGGACGTTATCCTACAAAACAGTTCATATTATTATTCATTATTCATGTATATATTTTTTTAACATATTTTCATAATTCGGTTTATAAATGCTAGTGGCATTTTTATTTAACAAATTTAAATTGTGATAAATGTCACATCATTTAAAAATATTCAAAACAAAAATTCTTAACAGAAAAACTTCAATGTAAAATAACGAATTTCATGATCAAAATCAAAAAGCCATGTTTTAATTTTGTTTAAAAATTCGGACAATCTTCTTAACACTCACAAATACGCCTGAAGTCTATTAAAAAGTTTTGCAGCACACAATTGGGTAAGAGTTTCTGTAATGAGAGGTTCGAAGAGTAGGAATGCTGACAACGGAGTCTGAATTGCTACGCAAACTATGTTTGTTCGTCAGAGATAGGCCACCTCTCATAAAGAAAATTTTTGAGACTTTGTAGTAGTATAGATGTCTAACTGGCAGAATTTTCAATTCTTTAAATAACACCATAGAGTGGGCTAAACGGTTAGCACTACACACTTTCTTTATAGCGCACTTTTGCAAAACAGATAGTGTCTGAATTTTCGTTTGGTAGGCACCACCCCAACAAGTTATTCCATACCGTAACTTATAGTGGAACAGACTAAATTAGATCATTCTTAGGGACCTATAGTCAAACAATTTCTTAAGGTGATAAAAACTACGTATGACCGAACGGAAATATTATTTCAACGAAAAATTATGTTCAGACCATCTCATATTTTGGTCAATTAGAATACCTGGGTACTTAAATTGCTGAACTATTTCAATTTTGAAACACAAGTTTCATCTTCATTGAACGTTACACTTGAGTAAACAGTTGCGAGCACAATCAATGCTCCTTCATACCTACATAGGTTGAAAAATATGAGTTTTGTTTTATTACTGACAATTAATTTATGTTTCGCTAACCAGAGTCTTAGCAAGTCAACATCAAAGTTCATAGCCGAAATGAGATCCAAAGGGTTGGTTGAACCATATGCAATACCAAGGTCATCTGCGAAAGCCATTACTTATCCAACAAATGGTTGTTTAAATAACGAATGAATATAAATAAGAAACAAAACGGGGTCAAGGACAGAACCTTTCGGTACACCTAGGTTTATTACTATCGGGTTACTAAAATGTTCACCAATTTTAACTTTTTGTATTCTGTCCTTTAAATAAGACACAAACCAATTAAATATAAAACTGCGAAAACCTGCATTATATACTTTGTTCAGAAGAATATTGTGGTCGACCGTGTCAAACGCTTTTGTTATATCTACGAAAAGACCGGCGCAACATTTTTTATCATCCAGTCCCTTGTTTATTAACTCTCCTTAAATCAATACTGCGCAGGACTAAAAAAAATGCATCCTCCTGAGGTGATCTAACATTCTGTTTTTACAGCTTTTTCAAAAATTTCAGATATCGTAGACAGTAGGGAAATTGGCCTGTAGTCGTTTTTCTCCTTTCTATTTCCTTTTTTAAAAACTGGTTTCACATTAGCACACTTTAAATTAAAAAAAAGGTGAGCTAGAACGTCCACTAAGTTCGGAGCGATATACTTAAGGGTAATATTACAGAGCCCATCTTCACCACAAGAGCACGGTTTATTCAGAGAGTTAATAATGCGTAAAACTTCAACACCGGTAAACTGGTGAAAAAAGAAACTTCCGTTACTTGATGTGCTTTCCACTAAACAATATGCTGGACATTCTCTTATTAACAATTGGCCCACTGAGCCAAAGAAGTCATTGAATTCATTGGCTATAGATGTGGGATCTACAATATCAGCACCTTGGTTGCTCAGTACAATAGGGCTAGGAGTATTACGACAGTTACGGTCAATGATACTATTTACTATTTTCCATGCTAATACTTCCATTTATTTGGCTTCATACTAGGTGAGGTGAAAAGTAACATTCTTGGGAATGAATGTTTTTTTATTTTATTCAATATAGTCCCCTTTTAGCTTGATACACTTATTCCAGCGATTTTCCAACTTCTTGATCCCGTCCGAAAAGTAATTTTCCGGAAGGTCTGCAAAATACTCCTCCGTGGCGTCGATGATTACCTCGCGTGAGCTGAATTTTTTATTTTTTATTGATGAGCCATCTTTTGAGGTTTGGGAAGAGATAATAGTCCGAGGGAGCCAAATCGGGCGAATACGGTGGATGCGACAGCAATTGGAGCCGTAAGTCATTGATTTTAGCCGTGGTTGCGATGCTCTTGTGCGCCGGCGCATTGTCTTGCAAAAAAAAAAAAAATTTCGCTTCATGTGAGGCCGTTTTGCAGCGATTTCGGCCTTCAATCGCTCCAATAATGCACAGTAATACTCGCTGTTAATGGTTTTTACTTTTTCGAGGTAGTCCACGAAGAGTATGCCATGACAATCCCAGAAAACCGACGCCATAACCTTTCCGACCCATCGAACCTCCCTCGGCCGCTTCGGAGCACTCGTGCCGGCTTCAGTCCATTGCCGGGCACTCATTTTGTTCTCTGGTGTGTAATAGTGGATCCAAGTTTCATCAACTGTTACCAATCGAGGCCAAAAGTCCTCCCGATTCCGCATCAGCAAGTCCAAATACTCTTTCGAAGTGCTCTCGAGCTCGTGTTTTTGGTCAGGAGTGAGCATGCGCGGCACCCAGCGGCAGGATAACTTTTTCATATGCAGAATATTGCCCAAAATATGGCGTGTGCGCTCAGTACAACTCTTTGTGGTATCTGCTAGCTCGCGCGCCTTCACTTTCCGGTCAGCCAACACCATTTCATGTATTTTTTTGACACTGTCCTCTGTAACCGCATCGGAGGGCCTGCCGCTGCGGATTTGATCGGTAGATTGCGGCCGCCACGAAACTCTCGAAACCAATATTTGACCGTGTAATCTGACGGAGCATTAGCATTAGCAGTGCATTCTGGCGGTCAAGGAGGTTACTTTTCACCCCACCTAGTACAAGCTTAAAAACGATATCTAGGACTTATCACTAGGGCTTAAAGCTAGGGATGATGAAGGAGATCGAATTTGAGGTAGAGAGTGCTGCGATTAAAATCGAAAACGGAAAGTTTGGAGTTTACCTTACGCAGCATACGGGAGATTGGTTCGTTAGAGCCGTGGCAACGTAGATTACGAGGGTTAGTGTAAAAGAAAATGGAGTTGTAAAGAGACGTGCAATCGACGGAGCCTGAGAGCAGTCGGTGAATGAAAATAATGTCTGCTGCGCCCCTTCGTTCCTCAAGGGTATTCAAATGAATGAGCTCGAGACGATCTCGATAGAGAGGTAAGGTTAGAGGATCGTTCCAAGGTAGACCTCGAAGAGCAAATCGAAGAAAACGACGCTGGAAGTTCTGAATACGGGATATATGAACTCGTTGAAATTGACACCACGCTTGGCTAGCGTACTCGAGAAGGGGACGAAAGTAAGTGATGTATAGTGATCTGGTCACGTACGGGTTGCAGAATTCTTTCGACTATATTTTAACGAAGCCGAGTGATGACTTTGCTTTAGAAATTATTTCATCAATATGCGAGCGAAAATTAAGCTGCCTGTCGCATAATATGCCAAGGTCGCGGATAGATTCAACAAGGGGTATAGGTTGGCCGTGGAGATGGTAAATTCGTTGAGGAGACTTCTTGCACTTACGTGAGAAAGTAATCGATTGACATTTGGAGACATTGAGTTCCAAGCAGTTCTTGATGCACCAGGTAGAAAAACTATTTAGATCTATTTGAAGGAGGCTGGAGTGTTGTTGTGAGGAAATGAGTTTAAAAAATTTGATATCGTCAGCATAGACAGAAAGTTCTGAGTGTTGAATGAGACTTTGAAGGTCGTTAATAGTTGGGATGAAGAGGAGTGGACATAAGTGACTACCTTGAGGAACACCTGAAGTGGCCAAGAAAGGGGCCAATAATCGAACACTATAAAAGCGATATATCCATTTTAGCAAAATGGGTTCAACGCCCAGGACAGACAATTTGAACAGGATTAGTTTGTGAGATATCTTGTCAAAAGCCTTTTTGAAATCAATTCTTATAATGTCAACTTCTTTACCACTTTCTAAGGCTGAGAGAACAGATGACAAGAATTCGACGAGGTTAGTGGTAGTTGGTTGATCTACCTTTCAGAAAGCCGTGTTGATTAGGGGAAATAAGAGATTTGCACTGGAAGCTTAAGGCTTCGTACAAAATGCTTTCGAGGAGTTTGGGTACATGTGAAAGTTTAGGTATTGGGCTGTAATTAGTGACTTCGTTCTTTAATCTCGTTTTGTGTATCGGTGTTACGAAAGAAGACTTCCATATCTGTGGAAATCCACCTTGAGCGAGCGATAACTGGAAGAGATTTCAAAGGGGTTGGGAAAGTGTTGAGGAACACTTTTTAAGAAATGTGGATGGAAGGTCATCTGGGCCGGGTAAGTATTCATCTTTAAGTTGTTGTAATTTATTTTCTATCACTGTATGATCAAAACTTTGAGAAATAGATGGGCCAATGGGGAAGTTAAGCAGGTATTTGAAATAAGAGGGATACGGTACGAATGAATTATCGACAAAAGATTGCTTAAACAAAGTAGCAAAAAAGTTGGCTATGGAATGCGGATCAGTTGATGATAATATTTTCGTATGAGAGGGATGGAGGAAAACGTTTGTAGTTAACGAATTGGTAGAAAGACTTAGGATCGTTTATAAGCCTTGATTGCGCACTATCAAGGTATCGCTGGTAGAGAACGTTGTAAAGCTGGGCGAATTGAAGGTATAACCCGAGGTAGTTGGAATAGTCCGCAAAGGAATTGGATCAAAGGAAAACTGCCCATAATTTGTTTCTCTTGTTACGTAAAGAGCGAAGTGTACGATTATACCACGGGGGCTCGTAGAAGGGGACGTAGAGAGAAATATAATTGAATAATTCTCTGTAGAAGATAGAGAGAGCATCACTGAGGGACATATTGGCGAAATTAAAAGGACACTAATTTTGCGAAAATTCGCTTTTTGAAAGTCGTAAGAAGAGGCAGCTGCAGATGGGGAGTGCTAAATAGGAGAGTGGTGGAAAAGAGAAAGAAGAAGTGTTGGGTGAAAGTTATCAATGGTCGATAGTGAAAGGGACAGAGCGAGACAGAAGAGTTTATGGGGTCAGTGATGAAAATGAGGTCTAATTGACTACCCATATAGTTGGAGACTCCACTAACTTGGCATAAGCTAGAGTCTGTAAGCTTATCCAAGAAGAGGCATTCTTTACTCGAGTTAGGGTTTGCGATAAAAAAAGATTCATCCTCTGATTGAGTCCAGTGCAGAGGATCAGATCGAGAGGATCAGATAAATTAATTATTTGATCAATTGCATCGATAGCGAGTTGGTAGCATTCGATAGATTGCGCCGGTAGGATGTAAAAACACATAACGTACAGGGACCTGCAGGGGAGTGTTATGTTTATTGAAACGTAGTCAAGCTTAGAAGAAGTAAAAACAGCGATTGGAGAAGAGGTTAGGTCATTGTGGACGGCTAGTAGAACACCTTCTCGTCGTCTCGAAAAACTTTGAAACTAGGGGGAATAATTCCTGATTCTTTATATCGGGAATTAGATTAGTTTCGGGCAGAGCGTAGACTTCAAATGGGAGAGTGTGAGAGTGGCGTAAGACAGCATGGGTTTTAGATCGCAGTCCTCTTACGTTTTGATAGTAGAAGGTAAGAGGAAGGTTATTTCGAGAGGGCGTGGGAGTAGATGATTGGAACACTGGCAATGGTAGCACGTTAGGGACGAAAAAATTTGTCGTTTTCAGCTCTGCTCCGTTGTAGGTGTGAGATCCTTTTTGAGTGCATATAGTTAGCGAAAGCAGTCAGGTCGTCGGAGACTTTTTCGGGAGACATATTGAAAATCTCGTGGAACTTGATATATAAGTTCCTCAGAGTTCCACATTTTGTTGTGTCAAAAGTTTGTTGAGTTATTTTAACTGCGGGAGGCAGAAGGGGGTCAAAAATAGGGCTAGTGGACGAAGATGTTGGGAGCGAAGCAACAGTAATTGAAGGGGCTTTAGACACATTTTCAGATGAGAGATTTATGATATGGGAACTAATTAAATTGGGATATTTAGCTCCGGCTTATCAAAATGGAATGAAGTGGGTGGATGCTTAAGACATTTTTTCCATAGTTGATTTTTAAGTTGATTTTTTTTAAGGATGGTATGGTTTATCCAGGGTTTTAGTCTAAATTCTAATTTTGTTCGCATCAAATTGTGGCTATAAGCACTAATATGGTTTTGAAGGATTTGCTGTAAAATGTCATAAGCCCTCGAAGCATTGCCTTCGGCGTAGACTTCCTCCCAATTTTCTAAGCAAAGCTCACTCTTTAACTCTTTCCGTCTCACTGGTTTAAAATTTGAACCACATATTTCTTGCCGTTGCGGCTAAGTGGAACAAATTTTAAACCATGTTGAAAATATTTTCTGCAACTGGTTCAAAGGTTTAATATTTATGCGGCATGAAAGAAAAACATTGTGTGATTTGCAAGAGAGAAGGGAGAATTTTTCGTTTCAACTTTGTTCTTACGATAAAGTGAGTAACGGTACTTTTGTGAAGTTGACACTGGAATTTCATTTCTTAAATTTTGTTCTGGTATAAATTGGTGTTTTTGCAAAGTTATTAGCAAAATTTATAATTTATAAAGTGTTTATTGTGTTTATAATACAGTTTATTATTATTAGTATAAGCATTTTCTCGAAAACCCGTAAATATAGAAGAAAAACAAGTGGTACGCGACGGAAGGCTTTTTTCACTTTTCTGCTTTTCCACTTTTTTACTTATTTTAGTCATGTCGGATTATAATGAGCCAGATCTTAATTTGTTTGGCATGAGGTTTGATGAATTTTTGAGAGAACTGATCTGATATTTCTTCAATGACTTCATGTGGGTCCGGTTCCTATTTACAGCCTGAGGGTCAGGAACCTCAGTTGATATTATCTTTTGATTCGGAGGACGATATTCCTCTTTCGGAAATCCAGCAACAATTTCCAAGACCTCGTAACTGGAGCCAAGTCATTCAGAATGGTCAGGAGCAAATTTTACCGGAGTTTACATATGATTATGGGGCAACTGATTTCGTCACAGATATTGATAGTCCAACACCAATAGATCTTTTCCAGTTATTGTTTGACGATCAACTTTTTGAGCATTGAATTTTCCAAACAAATTTATACGCTAAGCAAAAGCACATACAAACAGGCAAACAACCAATTCGTTGGTTTGAACTTGCTTATGGGAATCAAGAAGCTTCTTAGCGATAAAGATTATTGGTCTTCTTTACCAGATTTACACGATTCCTATATCAGTTCTTGTATGAAATATGGTTGCTGGGAAATTTACTTCTGAATGATGGGTGTCTTGTACCAAAACGAGGTGCTCTTAATTACGATAGACTTTATAAAATTAAACCTATGCTCCAAATGCTCTGAACAAATTTTAAAAAATGTGCAAATTCTACTCGAGAAGTAGCCATAGACGAGTTTATGATAAAATTCAAGGGTCGGAGCTATATGAAACAGTATATGCAAAAGAAACCCACAAAAAGGGGGTACAAGATGTGGATGCTTGCAAATAAAATGGAATACCGTCTCGGGTTTGATATTCACAGCGGCATGTCAGCATCTGGAACAGAAATCATGTTGTGAATTTTGACAATTATTTTACTGGTGTGGAGCTAATGGAAGACTTGAACAAATATGGAGTCTATGCCTGTGGAACGGTAAATGCCACGAGAAAATATCTTAAGCGGTTCCCACCAGATAATCAGATGAAAACTGGAGACCTAAGCTGTCTGTACATATTCTCTCCAATTTTCACAACGAAAAAAAAAATCCAGTGAGGTTTCACGTAAGAATAATTGTGGGAATATCAAAAGTATTATGTCCAACTACAGTTGTGGACAATAAACACGTGAACTGCCTAGACAAGTTCGACCAGAACTTGGGCAGAAAAAGCATGAAATGGTGGCACCGGATATTTTTCTTTTTTCTAGATGCAACAGTCGTAAATTCCTTTTGCTTGTACAAAATGGTCAACCTTCCGCATATGGACATCAAGACATTCACGCGCTCAGTTATAAATGGTTTATTGGCGAAAAATCATCACCCGTTATTGCCAAAAGAGCTTTTAAGCCGTTCGTTCCCTATGAAGTTCGTACATTGTTAGCCGCTCATCAGCCGGAACGCAGCAGGACAAATTGGATTTGTTCAGTTCAGTTTTTCAGTTTTAATGCATTTTATTATCTTAACACTAACTCTTACATTCTAACAAAAAATGCTTAAATGCTAGCTTACAATTACTTAACAATCTTATGCTAACTTACTGGCCCCACACAGGCACTCTAAGCTAATCTAAATTCTTATATCTATGTCTTTCGACTTTATTTACATTTTATTTATAAATGTTTATTTTGTGTACTTAGGGCTAAGAAAAAATTGATAACAAAAAACTTAGCCTATGGATGCAATTTTTTATTTTTTATAAAAACTTAGTATCTAACTTAAAAATAAACCTTAGCCTACCTAACCTAAATGCACAATACACACATACAAACACATAGACATTATACACAATTATATACATATATTAGTATATAACTTTGTATATACTAACATATGTATATATTACTTAAATGCTAACCTAAACCTATGTAAGCTGGCCATCGCTATTAACAAAGCAAATATATTGGTCAGCTCTGCCTCATTAGTGAGGCTGGCCCCAAATTGACGGAAACGACGACAAAATATCTTCTCCATCATTCAACCACCAAAAATGCTGGTGCTGCCGAACGACATCACTCTTATCGCGATTCCCCACCGCCCTACTGAACCTGAGACGATCCACACTGCCGTGTGCGACGTCTCTGTTGTAGTTGAGTCGCCTGTCCCCAGCTGTCCGAGCGACATGGAAGATTAACGGGACCGCTGATCTATCCTGGATCAACCCTATCTGATCAAGGTAGAGGAATGCTTCCGGTGGAACGAAGCCGTCAGAGCGCACACTCTCGTGGTAAAGGTAATTGGGGTAGTAAGCCCCAGATATCAGGTTATTCGTCGAGGTCATTGCTCTTGCAATGTGCCATCGAGTCAGCTTAATTACGAAGTTGTCCACTCGTATTAGGTTCGCCCTGTTGTAAAGGACCTCATTAGGATAAAATTTCTTGTACTCCGACTCTGGTGTTCTGTACAAGCGAAGACAAGCCCTAAGACAAGCCCTCTCAAACACCCGAATCTTTTCCATTAAGCTTGCTCGTACATTGAACCACACGGGACAACCAAATACCAGCATGGGCCTGATAAGGGCCATGTAGCAGATTACCTTTACCCTCGCATCGAGTTGACTGCTATAAAACAGTCTCTTTGTAAGGGCAAAAGCACCTCTAGCTCTGGCCAGAGCAGCATCTACATTTTTGCCAAAATACAGAAACTGATCTAGCCAGATTCCAAGGTATCTGACTACATTTCGACAGGCAAGAGGCTGTCCGTGTTGTCCAAAAATCGAGAACTTTCTCCAATTTTTTCTGGTATCCCTAGAGGCTCTAGACAACGGCGTCCTAAAGAGAATGGTTTCCGACTTCTGAAAGTTGATTTTCAACTTCCAGTCATCGCAAAATCGTCTTATCTTATCGAAGTCACTCTGCAAGAGAGTATTAATGACCTCGATTTTTGGACCTGTTCTGTACGCTATCAAATCGTCTGCGTACGCAATAGTATGGGAAAGCGAACCTATCAAGTCGCTTGTAAAAATGTTGAATAGGATCGGCGAATTGACCGCGCATTGCTGAAGACCATTTTTAATTTGAAAAATTCCAACAGAAGTCACATCACCATTCTTCACGATGAACTGTCTGTTAGTTAGCATATTATAAAGAATGTACAAGAGTGGTTTACTGATCCCCAGCCTAGTCAGCTTATAGAAAAGACCCTCTAACCATACGGTGTCGAAGGCCTTCTCCAAGTCCACAAGGCAGGCACCAGTACATTGTTTTTTGCTTTTATTCCATTAGATTTCGGACACCAGTTTAGACGCGGCATGTGAGATATCATGTCCCGCCTTGAAACCGAATTGATTATCCGGAATAATATGTTTGTCCTCAACCCACCTAGACAGAGCTCTATTGATTACCCTTTCAAAAACCTTACTGATATTCGGAAGGAGACTTATCGACCGGAGATTCGCCGGATTGGATATATCCTTTCCCTTTTTGGGGATAGGTTGAACCACCGCCGTTTTCCAATGCGCTGGATAATGTGCATTATTCATTGCATTATTAAACAGGGTGGTGTAAATGTCCACCGCTTCTAGAGGAAGATGTCGAAGCACGATGTTCGGAATACCATCGGTCCCCACTGATTTCTTAGCCCTGATTGTGTCGAAGATCTCATGGAGTTCTTCCTTCGAAATGAACGGGGGTAGGTCACCCCCTCTGGCAATGACATTATTTGCCATATTTTCGTCGCTGAACCGGGTGAAACCAGAGCCTTCGGATCGCCAGTTCCCTATTTCATTTCGAATGCAGAAGTCGTGCACCAAGACGCAATTGTCCAGGTCATAATTAGGGCCAATGATATCAATGGCCTTGTATACTTCCTGGAAAGTCGCCCCTATGGTCTCAACTTTCTCCTGTGGATCCTCGATCACAAAGAAGTCGTCATCATCAGCGGCCTCATTTGGATCAATACCTGCTATTGTCAGTAACCGTTCGTTGTCTGTTGTCCGAGCTATTTTAAGACACTGAAGGTCGTTTTGTTTTCTTCTCCGAAATAGTTTATTTATTTGCGGAAACATATTCGGGTTGCTGGTGTTTACAGCCCGAACCTTGTTGTTCCAATACAAACTTACAGAAATTCTGTAATTTTCTTTTATTAGCGTTTGAATATTTTTAATCGACGACTTCAGTGTCCTAATCTCCGGGTCTTGTCGGTCAGTTAACTGTCTGTACAAGTTTTTAAGTCTTGTCAGAAGTCTACTTTTCTGTCGGTGCAGTGCGTCAATAGTAGGATTGCGGAACAGGTCTTCGTTAGTCGTACGTCGATACCGCGGTATTGTAGTGTCCATAGTTTGTTTAATTGTCTCGTCCATTTGTTTTAGGTAATTGTCGATCTCCTCGTTTGACAAATTCCTATTGGACGGTGGGTGGAGAGTGATCGAGGAGAGCGCTCTAGTCAAGGTTGCGGAGAAGCGTGTCCATCGAGTCTTACTGTAGTTGTAAGTATATCTTTGGACAAACTCCTCCAATTCCGCAATTTCGTTGGGAACTGTAATTTCGGTGCTAAAACCGCAATGGTCGCTGTCATACACGAATGTGCGCAGACAGTTTAGCGTTTGTAAATTCGTACCTGTCAGTCGTATACGTTCGTCGTACAGCAGTAGATCCAAATAAGACCCGCCTCTGGGAAACGACGGGTTATCCGTCGCTTTAAGACCGAGTCTGTACATGACATCGTGCTGACCCCACCAATCGAGTAGTAGGTTCCCTCTAGTATTTGGCAAATTATTTCCCCAATCTCTGTGTCTAGCGTTGAAATTCCCGCCGATTATAAAATAATTCTCCCCCGATTCCAGCTTCAGAAGTCGAAAAAGCGTGTCGAGCTCTGTAATGAATAGGGTGGATTGTGAAGCCTCAGGTGCATAAACAGAGGCCAAGTACAGCCGCTTTCCACTGCGGAGCGGGATGTAAACGACGACTGCCTCCAACACCCGGAACCTGCGCAACACCCCCTTGTACACTCTGTGAAATTTTATACCCTCTTTAATGAAGATCGCGACACCGCCTCCACGTTTGGATCTGGGCCGGTTTCTTCTTCTAACAATATAATTATTGTACTCCAGTTTGTGCTTATCGGTTAGCTTGGTTTCGCTAGCGAAAAGCACATCAGGAGTTTGGTCTTGTAGCAATTTAAACATCGCGGCTCTTCGTTCGATCCTAATCAATGAATTCACATTCACCGCAAGGACCTTCAAAGTTTGCTCCACCATGTGCGTACCCATTACGGCATGTGTTGCGTTAGGCCCGGAGCAAACGCGTAGATCTGGTCCACCCGCTTGGCCTGTTCTTGAACCTGCTTTTGCAGCTGAGCCATCTGCCCTTGGATTGCGAGCAAGATGGCTAGCATGTTGGGTGCAGCTTCCGTTGTTCTCGGCATCGGAGCCGGAGAAGCAACAGTCGATTGCTGTACCGTAGCCCCCCTACCTGACGCCATTTGGGCGTAGGAAATTTGGGGCGTGACGGCTGGTGTTTGAAACCTCACAGGTGAACGTTTGACCTCCACCTTCTGCTGCCGAGCCAATTTTGCTTTTTTAATTTCGGTGAACTTAGGACAACCCCGATAGTTTGCGGTGTGTCCCACGTTCCCACATAATACGCACGAGAGCTGCGTCCTATCGGATGCTCCGTCCCTACCCAGAGCACACTCCTCGGAACTGTGGTTCTTTGCGCACTTCACGCATCGAGGCTGCATTTGGCAGTTCGACGCGGCGTGCCCGAACCTCTGGCAGCGAACGCATTGTATAACGCCGTCGCTCCTTTTTAATTTTTCCCAGTGAATCACCTGGTAGTCTAGGACATTGATTCTCCTTAGACTATCCAGACGACTTTCGGGACTGAGCTGCACCAGGAAGAACGGCAGACTCCGTTTCTCCCGCCTGGCTCTAGCTGTGGTAAATGGCTTTACCCCCACAAACTTGAGTCCTTCGCACTCCTTCTCTTTGAGCAGTGCAAGGACCTCATCAGGATCAGAAGACGGTTCCAATCCCTTCAGCAGCATCGATTGCCGCTTTTCACACTTCGGTGTAAATGACTAGTGCTCCGTCGTCGTTTCCTTTAGGAGCTCTTTCACTTTCGCGTAGCCCTCCACTGTATTACAGTGGATGACATGGCGATCGTTCCCTAATCTCTTGATATTAAAATTATTGCCAATGACCAACTTACACAGGTCCTTGGTTTCATTTACCTCTAATTTATAGGTGTTGATAGGAGGCACCTTCTCCTTCTTCTTCTTCTGCTGCTGCTGTTGTTGTTGTTGCTGCTGCTGCTGTTGTTGCTGCTGCTGTTGTTGTTGTTGCTGCTGCTGTTTTTCAGCTGCCGTGTTTTCATTTGATTTGTTTCATTTGTAAAGTTGCTCAATGTTTGAGAAAAAATTAATCATGTTTCCAAGATCCCCACAAAATATAAACTGACCCTTGCGGTGCACTGGTTCAAAATTTAACCCACCTGTTTTAGTACCATATTTAAGAAAACAGATGTAAAAATTATGGAAATAATTATTTTTTTTTAGTTTTATGTCTATATCAATAAATTCGAGTACTTTTTCTAAAAATCTAAACTTTTGATTTTCTTAGCAAATTTTCGTGCCGGAAAGAGTTAATAGATCAAACCTAATCTCAGTTACTGTGGGTGTGTGAGTGGGACTAGCCCGATTTGCATTTCTCAGATTATTGAAATCAATGTTAATACCAACACATTGAAGTAAGAGTATTTTCACAGAACGACAAAAAACATGTACTAGAGCTTGGCCCCGTGATTTCATTTATAAAGGAGGTAAGTCCATGTTCAGCAGTTAGAGCTAGATAGGAATCTGCTACAGTGTTCGAATTTAAAATATCAATGTTGAAGTCGCCTAGGATAACAAGATTCGCCCCTTTTTCATTGCTTAAAAAGATTGAAAACTCATTCAGGAAAGATTGAACGTTATAAGAATGTAATCTATACATATAAACAAAATTAAAATTTTCATCGCAAATATTACAAGAGATTTTAATTACATCTACACTCAACTACCTGCAACGATCTACTTCAAAAACTAGCAAATCACGCACAAAAACTCCGACTCCGCCTGCCGAATACGTTTCATTTGAATTGGGGTGAAATGTGTAGCCAGGAATAGCATACGAGTAGTCATCGCTTTCATAGGAAAAAATCCATATTTCGGTAAGAAAAATCAGATCTGGTAAGTACACGAGTGTTTCTAGGTGGCACACTAGTAAATCGAAGTTTTGCCGCATACTACGAATGTTTTGATGTAGGAGTTGCCCTCATTAGTATTACAATAAAAAAATGCTATCACTATTGTTTCGTAAGATAGTGATGGCTGGGTTGCTGCTTAAAAGATCGAGGTTTTCGTCCAAATCAAACATAAAACGATTTGAAAAAAAGAAGAGAAACAAGCGGGAGACAATTAGTTTTCCAGCGTCTCCAAATCAACGACCGGTCTGATTGCAACAACCCTGCCCTTATCTATCTTCCTCATCAAAATTTGCGAATTTTGGAACCAAAGTTATTTAGAGCGTTTTTCGGCTTTATATTTTGTTGGCTTCTGTTGCGGCAAGTCGGCCACAACCGGAAACATTTCTGTTAACTACTCTGGCAAGTGAAAGAAACTGCCGTTTTTGCCAAGTTTTTACAAAACCTTTATTCAATAGGTAGGTATACTCGTATTTTAAATTACAGAGTTAAATTCACTTAGACAGTAACTTACTTAGTCTCCTCCAGTTCAATTTAACTAAATTCAAAATTATCTCCAATTATCCAAACAGAATCTAACCTAACCAGCAGGAATCAGCGAGGAAATCCATCTGTCAGTTAGCAACTCCATCTATCAGTCATTAGGTGAAGCTACTAATTTATGGTGCATTAGAACTTTCGCCAACACTCCCCTGCGGTAGTTTCACCGGAGGACTGATATCTTTTGGGCCCTGGACGTCAAGGACCGCTAACTTAACTGCAGGCCGTTCGTAGATCCCGCTCTGCGTCTGTACATAGGCACTGCGAACTTGCCCATCATGTGATCGCTTGACCTCTATTACTCTTCCTTTAGGCTAGCAGTTTCTGGGATTATTTGGGTCTCCGATTAGTACAATGTACATTTTGCGCGCCTGGTAAGGGTGGGTAAGTATTCTGCTACCCAACGTTTCCAGAAGCGGCCCACAAACTGCTGTGAGATAAGACAATTGCTTCGGAGCACTCTAACGTCGTCGTTGAATTCCACTAGAGGTTTAAATCCACTAGCCGAACCCAACAAAAAATGGTTGGGAGTGAGGGCCTCTGGGTTTTCCACGTCTATGGGCATGTACGTCAAGGGTCGCGCGTTCAGGATTCCTTCTGCTTCAATAAGCATACTTCGCAGTAGCTCGTCGTTTGGATTCCGAGTCGGTGTGGTCGCATAAAGGACAGTTTTTATTGAGCGCACTAATCGCTCCCAACCTTCCACCCATGTGTGGAGCGCCGGGTGGTATGAACTTCCACTTAATGATTGTTGTGGTTACCGCTTCCACCAACTTGTATTTCTTGATCATTTTAGTTGCTTTTCGTAGCTCCCTCTCTGCACCGTGAAAGTTGGTGCCATTGTCACTATGGAACTCGATTGGGGTGCCTCGTCTTGCCATAAAATTACGAAGATACAAGATGCACGAGTCAGTTGTCAAGTTATGAGCAACTTCTGTGTGTGGACGGCTCTCGTGGTGGGACATGTTAAGAGAACCCCCTAGCGTTTTTCCGTTCTTCGACCTACAATCACGGTCATCGGACCGAAATAGTCGACCCCAACGTATGAAAATGGTCGGCTGAATTTGAAATTGGTGAACGAGGTTGAGTACGGGCATTCTTATATCTTTGACAGGACCTTTTGACCACTTTGAGGGCGGAGCGCATTTGGGCAATGTAGAATTTTTGGCGTACAGCGTTCACCACTGTTTCATCGTTTTGGTGCTTGTAACGCTGATGGAAGTCTTTGATGATGTGCGATGCAATTGTATGTGACTTGGGACGAATGATATGTAAACTCAAGTCTTCGCTAACTCCTTTTGCGAAACGGATCCTTCCATTGGCTCTAATTATTCCATTTTTATCTAGGAAGGGACACAGACTAGAAAGTATACTGGGCTGCTCGACCTGCCGATTCGCTTCTAGATCCGCCACCTCTTCCGCATATACGCTTCTTTGTGCCTCTCTTACCAAGGCATTTTCCGCCATCTGAAGTTCCTCGCGTGCCAATGGGCCACTTAGTTTGAGTTCCTTTGTCCTTTTAGAGCTCATATTATGCACGAACCGGAAGACGTATGCTGTGCTTCTAAGCAACTTTGTCCAGTTGGAGATCTCATTGAATCGGAACGTTTGCTCGTGACCAGATATGTGAACTGCAACAAAGTGCGTTCTAAGCTTCTCAGTTGTAGAGCTTACGATATTTTTTTGGCTTCTGTTGCGGCAAGTCGGCCGCAACTTTTCTGTAAACTACTCTGGCAAGTGAAAGAAACTGCATTTTTTGCCAAGTTGTTACAAAACCTATATTCAATAGGTAGGTATATTTTAAATTACAGAGTTAAATTCACTTAGACAGTAACTTACTTAGTCTCCTTCTTCAGTTCAATTTAATTAAATTCAAAATTATCTCCAATTATCCAAACAAAATCTAACCTAATCAGCAGGAATCAGCGAGGAAATCCATCTGTCAGTAAGCAACTCCATCTATCAGTCATTAGGTGAAGCTACTACTTTATGGTGCGTTAGCACTTTCGCCATCAGCTTCCATAAATAAAGCTCTAGTGTAACTAGTGAAACAATCATTTATAAATATACTGCCCTGGCTCCCAGTGTCAAATAACGACGAGTTTAACTTCTTGGCTGCTGTCCTGTCCTGACATAGTATGTCACTGTGCCTTTTGTTGTTGGTAGAGGCGCCTCCTGTTGATTTATTAGTTGAGACACGTTTGACGTAGCATTGCTGTATTTCATTTGTTGTTATAGAGACATCCAATGCGTTGCTGAATATTCTTTGAGCACACTCTCTTGCATTTTCGTTGTTAACGCCGGGTACACCAACAATTTCAATCACGTTCTCTACTATCTTCTGCATTTTAGTTGCTTTTCGTAGCTCCCTCTCTGCACCGTGAAAGTTGGTGCCATTGTCACTATGGAACTCGATTGGGGTGCCTCGTCTTGCCATAAAATTACGAAGATACAAGATGCACGAGTCAGTTGTCAAGTTATGAGCAACTTCTGTGTGTGGACGGCTCTCGTGGTGGGACATGTTAAGAGAACCCCCTAGCGTTTTTCCGTTCTTCGACCTACAATCACGGTCATCGGACCGAAATAGTCGACCCCAACGTATGAAAATGGTCGGCTGAATTTGAAATTGGTGAACGAGGTTGAGTACGGGCATTCTTACATCTTTGACAGGACCTTTTGACCACTTTGAGGGCGGAGCGCATTTGGGCAATGTAGAATTTTTGGCGTACAGCGTTCACCACTGTTTCATCATTTTGGTGCTTGTAACGCTGATGGAAGTCTTTGATGATGTGCTATGCAATTGTATGTGACTTGGGACGAATGATATGTAAACTCAAGTCTTCGCTAACTCCTTTTGCGAAACGGATCCTTCCATTGGCTCTAATTATTCCATTTTTATCTAGGAAGGGACACAGACTAGAAAGTATACTGGGCTGCTCGACCTGCCGATTCGCTTCTAGATCCGCCACCTCTTCCGCATATACGCTTCTTTGTGCCTCTCTTACCAAGGCATTTTCCGCCATCTGAAGTTCCTCGCGTGCCAATGGGCCACTTAGTTTGAGTTCCTTTGTCCTTTTAGAGCTCATATTATGCACGAACCGGAAGACGTATGCTGTGCTTCTAAGCAACTTTGTCCAGTTGGAGATCTCATTGAATCGGAACGTTTGCTCGTGACCAGATATGTGAACTGCAACAAAGTGCGTTCTAAGCTTCTCAGTTGTAGAGCTTACGATATTTTTTTGGCTTCTGTTGCGGCAAGTCGGCCGCAACTTTTCTGTAAACTACTCTGGCAAGTGAAAGAAACTGCATTTTTTGCCAAGTTGTTACAAAACCTATATTCAATAGGTAGGTATATTTTAAATTACAGAGTTAAATTCACTTAGACAGTAACTTACTTAGTCTCCTTCTTCAGTTCAATTTAATTAAATTCAAAATTATCTCCAATTATCCAAACAAAATCTAACCTAATCAGCAGGAATCAGCGAGGAAATCCATCTGTCAGTAAGCAACTCCATCTATCAGTCATTAGGTGAAGCTACTACTTTATGGTGCGTTAGCACTTTCGCCATCAGCTTCCATAAATAAAGCTCTAGTGTAACTAGTGAAACAATCATTTATAAATATACTGCCCTGGCTCCCAGTGTCAAATAACGACGAGTTTAACTTCTTGGCTGCTGTCCTGTCCTGACATAGTATGTCACTGTGCCTTTTGTTGTTGGTAGAGGCGCCTCCTGTTGAATTATTAGTTGAGACACGTTTGACGTAGCATTGCTGTATTTCATTTGTTGTTATAGAGACATCCAATGCGTTGCTGAATATTCTTTGAGCACACTCTCTTGCATTTTCGTTGTTAACGCCGGGTACACCAACAATTTCAATCACGTTCTCTACTATCTTCTGCTCCCTCCAGTTAAGCTTCCAAAGAGGTGACCTTCATTTTTAGAGCTTTATTTTCTTCCTTTAGCTGGTTGATCGTGCTGAGAAAGTCGCAGTTCATTTTTTTTATGCATAAGATTTCCTCATAGAACTTTTCTGGGTCTATAAGTTTTGGATTGGCACAACTCCGAGCGGTTATATTGTTTGGTTTGACCCATACGTAGGATCGAAAGACTACTCTTGCGCAGTAAAAAACGAGTTTCCTCTTGGAACAAAAGTTGTTTTGGACTTCAGCTAAGCGCTAATTTCGAGAGGATCAAATTTGAGGCACCATTTATTTTTTGACAATTTCTTTTCATCGCTTCAATTGCTTGAAGAATTGAATATTTTGAATTTCAGAGGAACTGGAACTGTTCTGTGCGTGGATCAGATAAGGTTCTCAAGAAAACAGTTCAAGGTGCATACAGCTTTGAACTCAGAACTAAATTTAATTGTTTGTAAATGACACGATAAGAGCATTGTAAATATGATTTCAAACTGCATACCAGTCCACCCAACGACTGCTGTGAAGCGATTCTCTCGTACAGAAAGAAAGGAAGTGTTTATTCTACATCCCAAACTTGTGAAAATATATAACAAAAACATGGGAGGTGCCGATTGGTCGGACCAAAATATTGGTCTTTATCGCATCGCGATAAGAAGAAAAAAGTGGTATTTTTCGTTATTTGCTCATTGCAGCGATATGGCGATTTCAAATGCATGGTAGTTGCACAAATATAATCGAGGACACTTGGGTAATCTAGAATTCCGTCGAAGAAAAAATAACCGGCCAAGAATTTTGAAGCCCTCAAGTGCTGAAAACCAAGATATCCGATTCGATCAAATTCAACATATGATTGTTGAACAAGATGAAGAATTTGCCGCACTACTCGCTGTAAGAAATATAATGTTGCACTACATGTCCGGTGTTCTAAGCAATACCATTCTCCTTCATTTTGAAAACATATTGTATATACGTGTAGTACATACTTAAAATGAAACTAAAATGTTGAATTGAAAAAAATTTGTTTGTTAGTGCAATATCCCACTGTACCGTATAGGGTACACCCCATCCCCATGGTTTGGTAAAAGATAGATTTGATTTCATTTTTTTATTGGTGAATGTCAAGTCGAAACATTACATTTTATAAAATTCAAAATGGAATTAAAAAAAAAATCTCTGGGATAATCCGGATTAAGAAGTTTTCGTGTTTCGAGCTACATATTTCATGAGCTGACGGTTCATCAGAGTTTCCATGACCTTCGAAAGTAGGGACGTACGTGAAATGAGTTAGCAGGAGGAGAGAGAAGAAGATTCGCCTTTTTTGTGACGGGCTGGTTCTGCCAGCATGCAAGAACACTTCTTCAGAAGAAGGGGTGTCGATGGAAAGCCAATAACGAGGCTGCGGCCAAACCCTAATCACCAAAACAAATATCTCCAAATTCAAATGGGATTTTATTTTCTGCAAAAGGGTATAAATTAAATCACAAATTATTGAAAAAACAAATAATTAATCTTACAAAGGTGTGCTTCTGGGGTCACTGGACACAACCGACTTCTTCTATAAACGAACCTTTTTAATTTCTCGTCACAAACTAATGTCAAATTTTGGAGTTCATGCAAAAGATTTACCAATACGGGATTTACTGTTCGCCCAAAATCAGACCATAAGAAAACGGTTGTGTCTCAGGGGAAAATAGAAAACAAACCAAAAGGTAAAAACACTACAAATGCAGATTGGTATGCATGTACACTAATGATGGAAAATAGATTCAGTTTAAATAAACACCGGTAATGTAACATCTTAAATTCTTTTAAATAAAAAATAAAAGTAAAAACAAAAGGGTGAAATAATAACAAAAAAAAAAGCTTGATGGCAAGGGGTGATATACCATCTGGACCAGCGGATTTTTTTATGCTGAGATCTTTAAGTACTCTAGCTACTACATGAGTGCGAAAGTGGATTCATCCCATTGTAGATTGGACGCACTGTAGTATAGCCGGAGACAAAGCATACTCTCGAAGTGTTGAGCTGGCGGTTAAGTGTGGAGCAAGCGGGTTGGCCTTATCCAAAGAGTTGACAGTTGGAATGTTATTGTAAATGAACGTTGGTGGACGAGGTAGAATTTCTAATATTTTTGACGAAGGACCGACCAACAACTTTTACTACGAGTACCTTTGGGACGTTGTATTTTTGGTCGTATTGAAATTTCACACGCTTAAGAAAAACGTTGCATTACTTACCATTCTTGGTTCGTTTGAATCATTGAATCATTTTTCGAAACCTAACAGCCTCCTTACAGCTCGATAAAGCGGCATCCACGTCAATATCGAGCAAACATAACAATGGTCCGACGAACCTAGAGGCGAGATCACATAAACAGTGTACTTATAAGGGTGAGAAGTTAAAAACAAGTCCAGGATGTTCGCGTATGACTATCAACGTCTGGTATTCGCGTGGGCTCATTTACAAGCTGGGTTAAGTTGTTTTCCGCAGTGAAGATCGGGTGTTGCCCCTACAGAATGTCGAAGCTACCCAGAATTGTGTATATTGAAATCGCCCGTAATAACGATTTTAGTATGAGGATGCAGGTATTCAGGGATACAATCAAACTCAAATACAAATACAAAAAAAAAGCACAAACCCCGACTCAAGGAAAGCTGCGCAGTGAAAATTCTGATGTTGGTTTACTAAATCAAATTGTTGCAGGTCTTATGTCCTCAGAACAACAGGAAAGAAACAAAATTCACACTCACAACCATCACTTGTTACAGCATGTGCCATATACAAATACAGCAGCGATAGTGACCGCAGAGGGTTTCCTTTTCAAGCAACATTCAATTTCTGTTCATTCAAATTGTAGTATGTATTTGTTAGTTTGGTCTGGTCCGGTCCGGTTGTATTCCGACCACCGCCAGAATAGTTTTGCCAGTGGATTGAACCATATTAACCGCATCAACCGTTTTCCGTCCATCGTTTACCGGATACCAATTTGATTAGGAGATGCCAATGCCAGCTATTAACAAACTCGTGGTTTCTTCATACTTACGCATACATCTGTTATTATGCTTCTGAAATGTTTGAACAATTTCACAGATTCCCCGTGATGGGGCAAACAATTCTACTTATGTGTATGCGGGTTCGTTTGTTAGTCTCAAACAACACAAGTTTATTGCATAACACAGCCAAGATGCCCTCAACAACCCCTTAAGCCGAAAGCCCATTACAATCTTTGAACCCTTAGACTGAATTTTTCCTCAAAAACAGTACATTTTGTTTTTGTCACAAAAAAGACAAAAAAAAAAGAAGAAGGAAATTACCACTCCCAGTTGACTTGACAAAAAATTTGAAGAACTTCAATCGCCCGAGGGTGTTTCAAATTCTCTGAGGAAAAAACTAAGTCAGCCACTCCAAAGCTCCAAGAGTCCTTCAATACAGTCTGACACAAATTTGACGGAAAATTGCAATCACATTGATAATAATGATTTCATTCTATGAGTATATCGTCGCGAGCTGATCGACATACATATTCCTACAAGGACCTAGCTCATGCACCCCACGCACCCCTATTCGTTTAAAAGTGGGGTGAGAATTTAACCAAATCGATGCAGGATACACTAGATATTAATGCGTCGAACATCGGCTCTTGAGTGAATGATTACAGTGAAGAGCCGGCTCCAAAGTCGGAATATGTAGAATTGGAAAAGTCTCCCAACTAACCATAGCATCAGCCAGAATATCGGTCAACAAGTTTCAAAATGGAAAAAAAAGTCGACTACAAAGCAAATGAATACTATCTAATGAGTGAGGTTGGCAGAGTCTACTTGGAGATATCCACAAAAGCACTCATCTTCTACATACATACATAGTTCGGTGCTTGTAAGGTTGCGGTGGTATCCGATGAGAAGAGATTTTATGCAAATCAATATTCGCCTTCCGGCGAAATCAATATTTGCCTTTAATGTTGCCGGACCTCCTCTTCGGTCTTGTGAGAAATGATGGTAAGTTCCTTTCCTTTGCCAAGTTGACCATATGAGCTGAAGTATGATGTCTGTAGGGCATATGGATACTCGAGCGAACATATGACGTGGAGTTTATCAGAAATGAGGATGTGCACTCAAGACATCAAACGAATGTGACAACGAGTCAACAACGGCAAGTTAAGTGTTAAAGCCTAAATATAAACTGAAATTGTTAAAGAGGATATTTGAAAAGGGCGACTTGGGTGGAATTATTGCGAGAGCCTAAGTTAATGTGCCTTAAGACGGAACCAAATGTCAGCCTCAGGAGTGTCATGCTATCTACAGTTGCACTCATAAAAGAAAAACAATACCAACTCTCAATGGAGTCCTATCAGAGGGAGTCCCAATGCGGGTTCCGATTCTTAGAAGTTCGCTTTTAAGCCTTATCTAGTAAGTTCATCCGCAAACTCATCTCCTGTGATCCCTTAGATTCTACAACAAGCTGAGAAGAGGTGAGAGGGTTCAGTGATTCCTTCATCACTCCTCCTCCTATATTGCACAATACAGTTCGGTGTCATCAGGATTTGATATATCTCCGCTTTGAAGACAAATGCAAGCATTTCTAACATTGTCGTCCTCCTAAAAGATAAAGCGCCACATCTTAGAACGACTTTGTAGTCATTTGTGAAGGTCCGACTACATTCTTTTCTTGGCTCAGATTCTGGTCAAATGGTTTCTATCCTTGAGTACAACGATTGCCGATTTCATACTTTCGCAGCAGGTAGTTTTGTCTGAGAAGCAAATGGTGACGGTCAAGTCAGTTAGCTTACTTAATTACGTTGGTGTCCGGAGTGAAACTGAGCCTCAACCAACAAGCCTTAACCAGCACGATCTCTTGCCAGTTGCCTCCAGCGTCGCACCCCAAGTTCGTTGAGGTCGGTTTTTACTTGGGTACGCCACCATAGATGACGTCGTCCTCTTTTGGGCCGTCCCGCAATTTTAGAATTCAAAATTCTTTGGGCCAGAGGTATGCTCTAAATTGGCTCAACATGTCCCAGCCATCTCAGACGTTGGATCCGTAGACGCCTGACTAGACCGAAGTCACGTTACAAACTTTGTGGACAGTCAAGTAGCCATAAAAGCTTTGGCAAGTGAAACCACCAAAACAATGAAGGTACACAAAATGTCGTCAAACTATAAGTAGAGTCTGCGAATCTCACCGAGTTGATATCTGCAAGTGAAAAGTGAAGAGAAACCAGATGAGCTCGGAAGAGAGGGTGCCTCTCTGCACAGGAGTAATACACACAACGACATAAATATATCCATCGAAACCCTGAAACGCGAAATGGATTAGCACATCCCTTATTACCTAACCTAGACTTCTCTCGAAACGACCATGTGGTTCTTCATCCGCTTTCCAACCAGGTTATCTCCAGCTGCTTTAAACATCATGGTAGCGTGTCCGTCTGCGCCAGCAGCTTTATAAGAGTTTAGCTTTGATATTGATGTCTTAACTGCATCTAGGTTCAGTGGATAGAATTATTTTCGTCTAAGGCGAATGGTTCCTTCTACCACAGAAATAGTCCATCCATATTCTAGCAGTAGCGGCGACTCTACGACTAGTTTTCCATGTTTTCATTTTTACAAGCTTCTAATCCAGTTTCATAGCCCTGTCATGTTCGTGATTTTTGATAAATCTTTTGCACGTCATTCCTGCTGTAACATCTCATAAAAGAACAAAAAAACAACTATTCTCCCTTTCCTCGATCGCGCGCTGCTCCTTCTTTTTCTCTCCGAGAAGCTTATGGTCTTCCCTTCTTTTATGGTTTTAGAGCTCATGAGCAGCTCTGGTCCTTTGATGCAGCACAGCATTATATGCTTGATGTTTGGTTACATGTACCTGATAAAATTCATCGTCAAGCCAGATATTTCTGTGTGTCGACACTTTAAGACCAATTAGAGGCAACTTCTTGCTCGTCTTCAAAATTCCCATTGGTGTTCTGTGGTTTGTGCTTGAGTGATACACGATCGGCTATGATTTTAGCAGTCTCTTGTTATTGCAGCTTTTCGACGTCGGACCTTGGTGGTCTTACTTGGTAGTCGTACTCAGGCTACAACAAGATTATGATCCGAGTCGATGTTGGCTTCCCGGAGAGATCAGACATTCAGAATGCTAGAATATGATCAATCTGGTTGAAGGGATATTGAAGTCCCTTTATGGATGTTGAGATGTGGGAACCACGTGCTGGCGCCCAAACGGTTACGCTCCATTACAAATTCTAAAAATCTGAATGCATTGCCGGACGTGATTATATAAGGGCTTACCTTACTTAAACGTGCGTTAAGATATTCTGGGAAAATGTTGGTGTCATACACAGCTGAAGCACTGTTCAGGGGGTCACAGAATTCGTCTTTGATCCTGTCAGCCTCAGTAGGGGCAATAACGCAAATCAGACTTATACTTCTGAATTTGGCCCTGATGCGAATTGTAATCAGATGCTCGCTAACATACCGAGAGATTAAGATCTTATGCCTGAGTCTCCCTTGAATAGAAAATCCTCTCTTACTCTTACCTCTACGCGGTGAAGCTTGGGAGGCTAGTATCTCTGACTGATAGTAGGGTACCCAACCTCTGCGGGACGTCACTTCTCATTTTTTCAGTTAACAACATTTACCAAAATACTTACCACATGCTGAGGCAAATAAAAATATCCTTTAGAGGTATTCGAAGTAGAGATCTAAAGCGAGCTCCATGGTTGTGTTGGGACACTGGAGCAGAGATGGCGGCTTAAGAAACCTGAATAGGCCAACTGCGACTCTCATAATCTTAGCAAGATTACTGCCGCTGGACTCGTTAGCCAGCCAGCCTGCGTGACCTTCCAGGTTGGAGGGTGCGTGTGGGGTTAATTTCTCCAGCGTGCCTCGGGAATGGACGGATATAATATTGGCGACCCCTGTTATGGGGATGTTAGAACCCTTAAAACCCTTAAAGGACCACTCGCGAAGGCTTTAGATATTACCGCAATATAGAAGTGCTAGTTCAGGAATAAACGGTAGAACTAACGTGTCAAGGTAACAAGAAAGGAACTGAGGCCTGTAGAGATGAACTAGAGTCACAGTAGGTGATGAGGATGAGGAAAAACCTTACTTCTGCAGACAGATTTTTGACAGGCGCGACAGGCGCAAGCTCTGCTGTGTGATGGAATAAACCTTTCAACCTGACTGATGGAAATCATGAGATAAGTTCATCCAATCAGCAGAGAATAGCTTGGTTGATAGCATAAAGCAAATCATTCCTAAGAATTGGTCGGAGAAAAGTATGCCTAATGAATCGTTCGCCTGATCAACAAAAGCGAAAAACCTCTAAACTGCGCCAACTTCAGAGACGTCAGTCTACTTTCAATACGTGCAACGACTTAACTGGCCTCTACCAATGCGGTTTTCGGCCGGATAAGTGCACAATTGAGATCCTTGAGTAAATATAAGAAGTCCAAGTCGATACTAAAATGTCTACTGTATGTATTTTCATGCCACATTGACGTCGCTGGCAAAATGCAAAATGCAAAGAGCTCTACTTTTCTATTCGATGGATGGAGCGGCATATTAGCTGAGGTTCTGGTCCACACCGGCCTGTAGAGCCATCTAACAGAATCGACGAATTGGACAGAATATCATAATATGTAGATCTACATATAGTTGGGCTTCGCTGCCTCCAATGTCTAGTATGACATCTAATTATAGTACTTGCCAATCGCTGGTTTTATTTTGCGTAAGGTGGTTCTATCTAGGGACACTAAGAATACCATATATCTCAGACCTGCTCTATAACTCAGAAGGACGCGGATAAAGATATCCTTGGTAGTTTTTAACATAGGATTCTTCACGTGATTGTTGGTCCGATTTTCTTCGAGCTATACAAACACAATTACCTGGTCAGAAAAGTGCGCATCAGTCGCTTGATATGGCTAGAACCTGTATTGTAAATGAATGTCAACATACCGAATCGAAGAGTCTTCATCTCGTTTCCGGAGTACAACTTTCCAAACACCGCTGTTAGTTTTCTTTTCTTCGGTATGTAGCACGTGTGAAGAGTCTGATAAAGAAAAGCTAAATATGTGGAGTACCACAGGGATCCATATTGGAACTCCTTCTCTTTTAAATGTACACCATCTTAAACTCCTCTATCGAAATGTTGATACTCAGTTACACGAGCATCAACTTCAGTTTAATTAATCGGTGCACAAGCTTTGACTTGGAAAAAATATATTGGTGGTCCAGAATAGCAATAAAAACTTCACAGATCTGTTCTTATCCTGTTACTGAACCAAACATTGTATATCGAAAGATGTTTGCTTAAAAATGGTCAACGATATCAGATTATTCCACATGACGTGCAAGGAAGTAAAAACAAGAACTGGAATCCTTGCGTGGCCTGAAGTCTCCTGTGTACCACTTCAAAACCCACATGACGCTAATTAGAAATAATTTATAACACCAGTTATAAGTGGGTAACTTGCTAATCAAATTATCATAATTTCACGGTGCCGTTGTTATGCAGTACTACTGTCTATATTTCCTTTGGCCAAATGGTAATTGTAAACAAATTTTGCCAATCAATTGAATTTCAAATCCATTACCCTGATTACAGATACGAGTACACCCATTCCGAGTTACTTCTGCCCTACAAATATGAGTTTGCAAGTGTTCTTTTCTTCAGTCATCGCCAAGATGTTTTTGTTGGCGTTTCGATTTTCTCAGATTTTGTTAGTGCTGTGTCTGGCAAGTGCAACTTCCTTTCAAGTTAAGGATATCATTCGAAGGATATTACAAGAAAAGGAATTTACCAGCATTGCCTTCTTTGGCCGGAATTTTGCACTGGAATCTGTTTTAAGTGAAGCAGATGCGAATATTCCTCGCATGGTATTCACCGATTCCTTTGGAGATCTTTACTTCAGTGGTATCTTCAACAAGAATATCCTTGTGATTGCTTGCGTTAACCTTTGGCAAAAGTCATGGTTGAATCGTATTCATGTTGCTATTCGAGGAACACATTTGGCATCACGGAGTGTGTATGTGATTCGTGGTGACAGACATAAAAACTTGCGATATCTCGTGGCACACTTTAAATGGTGTTGGGCTAGAGGATTTGTGAATGTTCTTGTGGTGTTTACGTCAACCAATGAAATATATTCGTATACGAGATTTCCGGACATGAAGATTTTGAGGATTTTTGATGAAGACATAATCTTTCAGGATCGATTTCGAAATATGATGGGATACCCGATAAGAACACCGTTGATGTTTGATCCACCGCGGGTGTTCCACTATGTGAATTCGTTGGGGAGGATACGTTTGACTGGATATTGTGCTGATTTGTTTCTAAATTTTTTGACACGACATAACGCAACCATGGAGATTGTCCAGGTGAGGAATTCTAGTGATTATGACATACCGTCTATAGTTCAACTGATCGATGAAGGTATGGTGGATATCAGCATACACACTTACATGAACTTTGAGAATACCCGATCGAGTTATCCTGTTCGAATGATGCAGTGGTGCATTCTGGTTCCGTATAGAGGTGAGATCCGATCTTACTGGTACTTCATCCGACCATTCCAAATTGTGGTTTGGTTTGGCTGCTTTGTAATGCTCATCTGCTTGTCAGTCTATGTGGCGATGGAGTACTATGTTCGGGATTTCCGATTCGATTTTGGGCGGTCCCTTTGTGAGGTGTTTTGTTTTATGCTATGCTTACCGGTTACAGATAGAAGACCCGTCATACCTCGGTGTGCGTTTCACAGAATGCTTATCTTCATGTTGGGATTCATGTTAACGAATTTGTATCTGGCCTATTTGACGAGCTTTTTAGCAAAAATCATTTTCGAGCCGCAAATAGAAACTCTAGCTGAACTGGTTGAGTCTAATATAAGCATCCTCACGAGAAGTTTTGAAATTCCCCTCATCCTTCGGAATAAAGGTCTTCCGGTTGGTTTTGATCGCCTTTTGATTCCAGCTCCATCCGCAGATCTGTTGCAGTATCGATGGTCGTTGAAAAATCAAAGTTTTGCCTATACCACAACGGATGACAAGGCGATGTTTGTACTCTTTCAGCAGACGCACTTGGAGCGGCCATTGTATAAGGTTGTGGACCAGTGTGTTTCGACGGTTCCGATAGGATTTCTGATGGCCAAACACTCTCCGTTTGAATTGATTTTGAATCGTTTCATTTTAAGGATCAATTCGGCAGGATTACTCAACAAATGGTGGGATGATATCTACTTGAACGGCATGAAAGCGGGAATTTTGCATGTTATACGGTCGAATGAAGAAGCTGGACCTCCTCTGACTATGGGACATTTTCAGTTTCTTTGGATCGCACTGTCTAGTGGACTTGGAATAGCAACGATTTGCCTACTCTTTGAGAAGTTGGCTAAGGTGCTTAGTGGATTTAGGGTGACCATTGTTCGCAGATAAATATTGACACAATTGACGAAATAAAGATGCGGTCCAGAAGGCTTTTTAATTTGTTTTATTTATCGTAAAGCCTTCATTTTATGAGATTCTAGGAAGTTACTTTCTTCTCTAAAACCATGACTAGACCGAAAGGGTATTGTCTCCTGTTTAAAGCCACAACCCACTGTAGGATATACATATAGATAGTCACGACAAGGATACGTTTCACTTTTAAGTTAGACATGTCTGAGCTATTGTCCTTTAAGCCTCCTATTACATCTGCAAGAGCAATACTTGCGAGAGGAGAGACGCACCTAATGAAACCGCATACCTCGGTTTGTCCAGCGACCTTCTGTCTTAAAGTGAGCGCCACCAAGGCCTGCGTCTATATCGTATCGATCAGATAGGGGAGCAGTTTGAACGCACAGTATACTGAATGACCCCTTGTTTCTTCAGGCGGGTTAGGAGATGCGGACTCCCCCAAAAACGACCAAGGTCCAATAGCCAAAATTGCAGGCGGATGTGATAATCACTAGTGAGGATGTTGGTTTATCCGGACTAACGGCAGCAAAAGGAATAAGGTGATGAGCCCTACGTAATTGCCAGAACCGAAAACAGAAGAATTCGGCCCATAAGCCAGTGAAACCGTTCGCATTTATGGTGCAGACGGTACAAAAATATTGAAAAACTTTCGGAGACTGTTACCAGAGCTAGGCAAACAACGAATGCCGAGTTCTGCTTTAGTTAAATCGAACATCTGGCTTAAGATCGAGCTGAAGGTGACTCAAATAAAGATGGAAAAAGCTGGATCGTTAGGAGAATCCAAGGGAACTCGATGTGCATGGTCTATAATATGTATCACAATCTTTTCAGCAACAAGCCCAGGTACGGCAAAAGGAACTGATAAGACTAGTTGATACCAAAAATGTGGGATAGACGCCCAGGACGAGATGTCCATCCTATCAGGAAACCATCAAGTGGCAGCGTATATAAAAACTCCACATCTTAACATTAATCACTACCAGGCGCGCTACGGATGTCGAGATATATGAGTACCACAGACACCATGGAACGGTATTCAATAAATCAATTAAGAGTTTCGAACGTAAATGGTTCCTTCATCTATACGACGAGACAGAAAATAACTCTTGGAACACAGGATATAGACTGGCCATGGAGATACTGAATACCTTCAGGTGGGTAGTGACAAAAGGCTTTCAGTTGATTCTGCGTACTGGGCGCTAAAAGTCTCAATTAAACCGATTTCAGATAGAGATAAAATCTAGTTCTAATCCAAAGAAGATTCGTGGTACCAAACGATTAGATTGTAGTCTTGTAGCGATTTTTCAGATTATTATTCAGGCGACTCAAAACAAGTATCTTAGCATGAGGAGAGCTCTCAAATTTGTAAGAAGGCAATATCAACAATCGGTGCAATAAACTTGATCACAAGCAAAGCCCAAGACTCTCTCAAGAAGTTTGGAACCATGATACCTACATGACTAAGTCAGTAGTGATTTATTTTAGTGAGACGGTACTCCAAAATAACACGCTAGCAGGCAAAAGATCTTATTAGGTATGCAACTAGTAGAGTCCACAGGGTTCTGGGTCTGAAACGTCATGCAAATAAGTCCAAAACTACCAGTACAGACTAATATAGTTGGCTTTGCGTACACTCTAGACGTGGTGGTAACCGTGCAAGATCTGTGTAAGGTCTTCTGTAAGTAGACTTCGCACTTTCGCATTAACACAATGCCTGAGCGAAGTTGTTATAGCTGTTGAGAGCCCTAGGCAGTGAGTCTATAAGTGTGAGAAATAGAAATGGGGACAGGATGTCGAGGATGTTCCAATCAGCCATGTTGTCTGGCCAACTTACACATGCCGTCAAATGTTGCGTTGTGAAAAGCACCCCCTGTGTTGATGAAAATGCCCAGTGCGAACTCTTTCTTGTCGAGTGCGCCTTCAATTCCGCCCACCAGATTTTGAAGCGTAGTCTCTCTAGGTCTTCCGTGTTGATAGGCTCTTCAACAATATGGAAATCAGACCAATATGTACTTATACTGTTGGGAAAGGTTCGATACTCGTATATATGTGTATGGCTTGCACTAGCCTAGACGAAGAATCTCTTCAGAATTGCTTACAGTCAGTCTGTAATTGGATATTTAAGACTTGGTCAAAGGATCCTTCAATACAACCGGTGCCAGATGCCATCTACGAGTAGTCCTACTATTAAGCTTACTTGCAGCTTTGGTCATAGAACCTGATTGTGAGCTTGTTCTGCTCAGCTTAGCCGGGATGAGGGTTTCAAGCATGAGACAAAGAGGCTCTATTTTCGAATCATTGTAGCTGCCATATCCTGAGTGTTTCCAGACTAAGTATTTTGAAACTTTGATTAGTATGCTGGTTTCTGGGAGACTTTTAGTCATTATAGGGGGCACTCTTCGTGATGCGAATTGATATTTTGTATTCTTATTGGTTCGATCTTAAGTGACTTTCGTTCCACCGTGGAATTGGCTATCTAAAGGAATCTTTCTTGGCTGGACAGGCCTATCCAAAACTTTTGGTGAGCTCCACATTCAGATGTTGAACAGGAAGGACATGAATCTCTTCGTTCTGCACTTAGGCGAAGTTTTGACTTGGAATGCTGAAGAATGTTGTGCAAATACGAGTGTGGATCAATAAGTATACGTTCTTAAATACAGGGACGTTGCTAAGGGAATTTGGAATGACCATTGAGTACTATCATATTTGAAATGACCCCATACAAAATTTCAGATCGATTAGGTTTGATTTGAAAGCCATTTATATTTAAAGTGTTTGGTGATTTGGAAAAAGAACAGAAGCAAAAGCGCAGTTGTGCATGGGAACCCTTCACCATCTATAACAACCGTGAGATAATGGTTCTGTTCTGTTAAGAAAAGGAGCAGGCAGAGCGTCTCCTGTTCATGCGATCGGAACCGCCTGCTCTGCGCTCTAAAATCGAGCGTCCACCTGAGGCCGAAAATACGCTGCCATTTCGAAACGAATAAAGATTTTGCTTTGAAATTTTAAGGAGACATTCTTGAGATATTTAGAGTAAGTAGAAAAATTTTCAAAAAATAGAATTTTCGTAAGCGTATCGTATAGAACCGCAATAGACATTTTGCATACCTAATAAGTTAAGCATGATAAATCTATGCTGCGATTGCTCAGAGTGAACAACAATCAGATACGGCTGTCAACTTCAAAACAGTGTTTAAGCGAAATCCGCAGGAGTTTCTGCATCGAGTCGTTGATGGGTCCATTACTATACTTCAGAGACCAAGCTACAAGACGAATCTGCACCGAAGGAGACAGTCTCATCGTCTAAAAACGTCGTCGCTACGAGCTTTTGGTAAGGAAAAACCATCACAGGACAGTACTGCAGTGAATTATTTTACCGATGTGATAAGAAATTGAAGCCCAAAGCCCCATTTGGCGAAGGAAAAGTGCTGTTCTGCTTCAATTGCCACTCATTCGCCATCACTGTTGCGATTTGTTTTTTGTTCCCCAACATGAAGACCTGGTTTAAAAAGAAAAAAAATTCAGCTCGAGTTTTGAGGTGGTCTAAAAAATGACAAGAAATTTGATTCGTCCTAAAAGAAGATTACGTTGAAAAAAAAAATTGTGAAAACTTCTATTTTCACTACTAACACGGGTGCTTATTGATCCACCCTCGTATAATATTGTCGATATGTACTGGGAATGTTGTGTCTGCTATACGCTAATTTAGAAATGAATTACAAATGAAACCTTCTAAGTTGCAGATAGAGACAGAAATGTTCTCGACAGAAGCTTTGCCTGAGCTTTGCCTTTGCGATATTCACCCTGGGAATATCATATTGGCACCTCTCTGCTTGAACACAAATATTCTCCGCGTTGGCTAGTTCCTTGCTGACTTGCTAGCGGTTCATCTCTTAGCTTGATCGCTGGCATATAACATATTGGACAACATTTACCATATTGACCTTAGCCACAATTAATCGTTTTATAGGACGGTTTCTTCCGCTTTAAGAAACTCTTGTCTCATAAACAGGGACATTAAAAATGTTCCCTGTTAGTAGTGTGATATTTCTTGTACCAAGTTTCACATAGGCTTCAAGATTCCAATCCCCAATTCGAGTCGGCATTCTTTAATTCAAATAACTTTTTAAATGAATAAAAACACTCGTTCCAGTTAGTCAAATTTGTATTTCTATTTATTTATTCATTATCACTAACAATAGATAATTCTTTAATTTAGGACACAAAAAAATTATTTTACTAGTAAAAAATGATGAACAAATTAAACATCCTTTTAAAACCTAAGTTTGTGTTGAAGATTCATGGAAAATATATACGCAAGAATAACTGACGTGGGGTACCATCAGGTGTTCTTTAGTTACAACTTTAAAAATTCAAAAGATAGAGTATTCAACCAAAAAAAAAAAAAGAAAAAAAAATAATAATTTCAAAGAGAGAGAAAAAAAAAAGAAAAAAGAACGAGAAAAAAATCTTTTTGCATTTTTTTTATAAACTATATTATAATTTTCAGCAGTAGCTCCAAGCTACTATGTAGTAAAAAGCCAGTCTTTAAGTGATTTTAAAAAATAGTGAAAGTTTAGTTTGGCTCGTATAGACATAGGAAGTTTGTTAAACATTCTACGCGAAGTAACTATATAAAAATTCATAAAATATGTTTTGTGCACGTGTGGGATGTCAAAAAATACCATGTTGTTTACTCGCAAGTTATAAGTCGAAGAATTCCTAAAAGGAACATTACCGCTTAGTGTAAATAACTCTTTGAGTACCTTGAAAACATATAGATTCCTGAGTGGCAATACTTGAAGACTTGTAAAAAGTGGCCAACTTTCCGTATAGCGATTTTTGCCACACATAATTCTAATTATATGCTTTTGGGCAACGATTAGTGCACTTAGGGTACTTACTCGTAGATAGGGGCTGTTAGCCTTGTGAGCGTTTTCACAAGGGGAAAAATATCGACTAAATAAAAAAACGATTTAAAACAACAATTCAACTTTTTATTTGATCTTTCCAAAAAACTAGGCCACGTCTGCTCTTCTTGGAGGTTACAACGATAATCATCCCTATTACAACAAATTCTTTCCTTTCGTACCATCATGAATTCGCTGCAATATCTTCGAAAGGAAAACAATGAGGAAAGTTACATTATTCGGAGGTGTAATTAAATGTATAGCGACAGATGTATTAACATTCTGCCCGCCTTGAAGTATTAGCGGTATCTTCAACTGTCCATGGGTAAGGGTGCTAATCGATGAATTGCTCTGCGTTGGATTCCATTTTTTGTACTCACATCAACAACTCGAACCTTGCCATCAGATGATCGAATAAGGTTGCATATTCGACCCAACAACCACTGCTGAGGTGAAGTCTTGTCATCCCATACTAAGACAAGCGTACCGACCGAAGTATTTGCTGACGACGTTTGCCATTTATGTCTCTTCTGCAGCCCCAGGAGATACTCCTTCGACCATCGGTTCCAAAAATGCTGCTTGAGAAGTGTCAACCTCCGCCATCTGCTCAACGAAGACGTCTTATAATCCGTGATGAGAGGTTCTGCTATAGCATTAAGGGGGCTCCCTATTACGAAATGCCCTGGTGTAAGAACAGACTCATCACTTGGATCACTGGACATGGCACATATCGGCCTGGAGTTTAGCACGGCTTCAACCTCTGCCACAACAGTGGACAGTTCTTCGAATGTCAAGCATGCATCGCTCACAGTACGAAAAAGATGATTTTTTGCACTCTTGACTGCAGCCTCCCATAGGCCACCAAAATGGGGCGCTCTTGGTGGGATGTGATGAAACTCGATACTTTCGGCTGCACACCATTCAGCAATTTTCTTTTGCGTTTGATGCACAAGAAACTGGTTCTTAAGAACCTTCAGCTCATTTCGCGCTCCAACAAAGTTCGTCCCATTATCACAATAAAGATCCTGGCACACACCTCGCCGTGCAATAAACCTCTTGAGCGCAGCAAGAAACCCTTCACTCGATAAGTCCGATACAACTTCAAGATGGACAGCTTTTACGACAAAACACACGAAGACTGCTACATATGACTTGTAGTTCCTTTGGCCTCGACGGTTCAACGTGGTTTTAAATGGGCCGCAGAAGTCAACACCAGTTTTTTGAAACGGCCTCGCTGGTTGCACTCTGCCTGCAGGTAGTTCACCCATGATTTGGCTCATCAACTTCGGCTTGTACTTGAAGCAATGCAAGCAGCTATCTACAGTTTTCTTTGCAAGCCTACGCGCGTCCATAACCCAAAGGCGTTGTCTCACGATGCCCACTAGTGCTTGTGGACCGGCATGGTAGTTTTTCCTATGTAAATAAACAAAAAAATTTTTTACAAAAGGATGGCATTTAGGAAGAAGGATAGGACATTTTGCAATGTAGGGAATGTCTGCATTCTGCAGACGCCCACCAACTCGGAGGAGTTTTAAAGAGCCTTTGTCAAGGAAGGGATTTAAGTTTTTGACATAGCTCGAAGGGCTGATCATGTTTCCCTTCTCCAACTGACAAATTTCTTCTGAAAAGCTCCCCTGCTGGATGTGCCAAATAATCCTTATTTGGGCTTCGTTCAATTCTTTTGCAGTATAAGTCGAATTTAATGTGGTAATTGTTCTACCACGTAAATCAAATTCTCGATTTTCTTCGAAACAGATCTCTCCATTCCATTTGGATTTTCGCAAATTTTTTATGAATCGCAAAACTATAGCAAAAATGCGACATGTTTTCTGCAAGCTGCCAAACCGTGTATAGTTTTCCGCGAAATTTGGGGACACACTCCTAGAAACAAGTACTACTCCACTTTTACGCTTTCCGGGTACCTCCTTGTTAATCAACGAAAAATCTTTTTTCTTGGGCCAACACTCTTCCGACGAATAAATGAAAGACGGACCTACAAACCACCTGCTATCAACTAGTTCCTCAGCAAATGCTCCACGAGATATAATATCCGCTGGGTTGTGCCTTGTGGCCACATGACTCCAATGGGCTTGGGGGACATTGTTTTGAATTTTAGAGACTCTATTTGCTATAAATACTTCCCACGTCGATGGTTGAGAAGATAACCAACAAAGCACAATCTCAGAATCTGTCCAACAAAAGATTTCATCAGCCGCATGCACAAAATTTGGAAGAATCCTAACAAGTAGGGACGACAACATCTCCGCTGCACAAAGTTCCAATCGTGGTAAGCTTTGTGTTTTAATTGGAGCTACCTTCGATTTTGCAGTGACTAAATTGCAGCACACGCAATCGTTTTCATCCACTACTCGAATATAAACGCAACATCCGTACGCACGCAAAGAGGCATCCGAGAACCCATGAAGCTGTAAACTCTTTGGTCTCGACACTAAGACAAATCTGGGAACTTTTATCGATTCAAGCTCCTTTAATCGGTTACGGTAAACTTCCCATTCACTGTGTGCCCTTGACTGTACAGAGTCATCCCACGTAACTTTGCTTACCCAGAGGCAACTAACTAACAATCCCATATTGAAGCTTTGACTGGACTAAGCCGTAATAAGGCATTGAAAGTACTCTCTGCGAGCATGAAGCATGGCTTCAGGAGATACATTTTCCGTGTTAATAAAGTCATATATGATTTTAACTGTAGGGCTTGTGCCTTCCAATTTAGTTTTTTATCAATGAGAACTCCGAGATATTTGAAAGACTGGACTGCTTCAATATTAAAGCAGCATGTGGAACAATTATCAATAACGCTGAAGTTTTGCTTCCCACAGGTGTGTGGTAAACAGAATTTTTGGCAATCGCTTGAATGAAAAACTAACCCAATGCTTTCTAAATTATTTTGGCATAGCTTAAAGTTCATTATTTTTGTTTTTTCACTAATGATAAGCTTATGAAAGGTGAACCAAATTCTAAGTAAGTTAAGGTCGTTGTTATGAAGGCGATGTCGTCTGCAAATGCGCTTTGATTTTCGTAAAAGTTTTGGAAGAAAAGTGAGTTTATGTAAACAAGGAACAGTACTGGGCCTAGCGCAGACCCTTGGGGAACGCCATTTCTAAGCTTAAGTGAAGTACTGTAAAATCCATTGACCAATACTCTTTGCTCTCTTTCCAGTAAGTAAGACTTAAACCAATTGTATGTCATTCCTCTGAAACCAGCCTTGTATAATTTTGTTAAGATTATATTTAAGTCCACCATATCGAATGCTTTGGTCATATCAATGAAAAGAGCCATAGTACAATGGCTTTTGTTATCTCCACTGAACAAATCGCAGTAGACATTTAAGATTGCATCCTCCGTGGATCTTCCAGGTCTAAAACCATACTGAGCTTCTGAAAAGAAGTTACTTCTTTTTAAAAACGTCAGCATTCTTGATTTCATTAATTTTTCGAACATTTTTGATATCGTGTGAAGCAGAGAAATTGGTCTATAATTGGCTATATTTTTACAACTCCCTTTCTTAAATAACGGCAGAACCTCTGCCCTTTTTAGAGTCGCCGGAAACACGCCGCTGTTTACACTGAGGCTAAAAAGATAACACAACATATCAACAATTTCCCAAGAGATTTTTTTCAGAGTTATGGCAGAAATACCATCACTTGTGCAGGTTTTCTTGTTTTGCAAAGTCATAATTGTCTTGAGAATTTCACAGACGTAAACTGGTGAAAAAAGAAACTATTGCTCTAACATCTATCTTCAATTAAGCTCGGTGAGATATTGCAGTTACAACTGGAATGTGGCTCGGAGGGTTTAATAGTATCAGCTATTGAATGTATTTGCTATAGCACGTGGATCGGTCAAGGTTGAGTTATCAACCTCTATGTTAGGAATATCATTAGACTTCTTTTTCCTACCTAAGATATTATTTACTAATTCCCATTCCCTCTTTATGTTTCCCCTGGCTTGAGTTAAGCGATTGGAGTAGTAGCTATCACGTGCGTGTTCTATCATAACCTTAGTTCTATTGCACAGATTATTGTAATAGCTTTTCAGACTAAGATTTTGTGGGTGTTTTCTACATTTTTTTGCAAATTCTTTTTTACGCTTTATTTGATTAAGTAGGCGTAATGTAATCCAAGGCTTTAAAAACGAGTCGCGCTGCCTGATGTTTAGGATAGTGGTTGTGCTAGGGACATGATTGATTAAGATCGTAATAAAAGCATTGTAGGCCATAGAAGTGTCGCTTTCCAAGAAAACTGTTTCCCAAAATTCATACCTGAGTTTTTCCTTTAATGCTTGATAGTCTATTTGAGCTTTTTGCCTGCTAAAATTTTTCCTAGGGGAAGACTCCATTTGGAAACTAATTTCATATAAATGGTGATCGGTTATTTTATAGTCGTGCACTTCACAATTAAAGACCATACTAATATTTTTATTAAGTCTTAGAAATATATGGTCAATGCAGCTACTGGTTGAGCATATAATGCGGGTAGGTATATTCACCATACTTTGAAGACCATACGAAGCTATCAGTAGCATACAATCTTAACACTTGGAATCAGAATCGTCAAGAAGATCTATATTAATGTCGCGTATCACTATTAAATTCTTCGCTTTTATAATACTTAACACGGTATTTAACTCCTCGATAAAAACACTCTTTCGACAGCAATGTAGCCGGTAAATGCAAAGCAACGTAAAGCTTGAGTTTGTAAGTGAAAAGTTAACTTTGATAATATCCGCATCCTTTTTAAACTCATTTTGAAGAAATCGTGCACAATACCACTTTTTATGTAAACTGCTGTACCGCAGCCAGAATACGATGCGTTGCAGTTGCCATAAGGAATATCACCCTCTATGTTATAAGAGTCAAACTCGTTTTCATACAGATGTCTCTTTTGTTTAACGTAGGTACCTGCCGTGAGGGCTTAAGCCTACGGTGCGTCTTCGCACAAGATATCAAAACAATGCGTTGATAAGCGCCCATCGGGTAGTACAAGTACTATCACCAGTACCAGATTTGAAGTCGTGTGTAAGGCACGAACTTCCCCTTTGGTGAAGGGTCGAGGCCTATCTAATACCTCAGCCATTCTGTGGGTCATGGCACCCGGTTGTAATGCAACTCCACATCGAATAAACCAGTTGGTTCCATAGCAATCCCATGACCCAGCACAGGTCGTAGTACACTACAACATATGCTAAGCCATGAAATGTCCAAGATCCATTCGGTCCATTCTCCCCGCGATTTTGGGTATAAACCTACAGCCACCACGATATTCCCACAAGGGGGCCAACTCCTAGGTCAGGCCAGAACCAATAGTTCCGGGGGCTCCTGACCTCCCGTGGTACCAGAATATAGCTTCCGGTCGAGCTTCGCAACCGTGAGGTTACTTCCAGTTGGGCACCTCACTGCCCAGGACTGGCGGCCTTGCAACAAAAGGAGATTCCTACAAACTTCCCGCTAGCTGCCTACTGCGCCTTCTATTAAATACTTCTTTTGCAAAACTACGGGTTCTTTCAAACCGTACGGTATCAGTGATAATTTCACTGACATCGTAGGTCTCACCGTTAAAGGTGATGCCCATAGCCTGCAAGTTCCTTATGTCCGCATAATTGGGACAATCACATAGGACATGAAACCAGTCCTCATACGTAGCTCCACATGAGCAGCTCGCAACCTCACTAAGCCCCCTTTTATGCAAGAATGCATTAAGAGAGCCATGCCCAGTCAGCAAAAAGCCCAGGCTGAGGTTAAAATTCCGTTCAGGAAAGATACGCATGGTTAGCACATCCCTTAAGAAGCCATAAGTAACCCTGCCGTTTTCGCTAGCATCCCATCTAGATTGCCATCTAGATAGAACACATGCGTGTAGCAAGGTTTTACGCTGCCTCAGGGACAGGCCATCCACTTCTTCAGGGGAAACCCAATCGCGCTCATTCAGAGGGAGACCTTTTCTGATCTTGAAAGCAATAGCACGTCGCATCACTTCCAGATCCAGAGGTGGCACTCCAAGCAACACCTGCATTGCCTCTGTGGATCGTTTTCATACATCCAAATCTCACTAAGTATAATAAATAAAGGTAACTTTACAAGGGACTGGACATGGACTAAGAAATTATCAAAATTTTTTCTTAAGCTGTGAATATTTTGATGTATGCAAAAATTTTCATCACAATTAGATACATACGAAACAATATCACAAGATTTGTTTTTGTTTACACGATTACGAAACAATACTCGTAGTATCCTGCAACAATCCAAGTAGAGTGCCTCGTTTTATAATGCCTAAAGTATTTCCTTTGAATCAAAGGAATATTAAGTAATAGCAACTACACAAAGGACCGAAAACCTCTCCAATAATATTTTCCATTAAAATCCCTTCAGCCAATTTCTCATGTTCTGAAATCTTCACGTCCATCCCTCATAAAGCCCATACCACTGAAACAAAAAATTCAAGAGTGAAAGGAAAAAAAATTGCATACTAAGCTAAATCGTTGTGGAAAGCCTGCCATTTTAAATCCCCAATGCAATTGACGGGACATAATTAAAATTTATAAGGACCTGCGAACGTGCTTTCACCGGCAATAAAAGTCAATCAAACCAAACACCTGCCAATAGTTGCAGCTCAGTGTACCAGTATACAAATTAATTACTTTCACATTCAGTTCACCTCTACCTCTGCAGTGCCACTTGAATCTAAAAAAAAAAAAAAAATCTCTAGAAAGCCACGTCTGCGACTTGTGCAGTTTTCTTTTCCAATCATAAACCTCAAGACAATGGAAATGTGAAGAACCTGACGTGAACCCCTACGGCTTCCTGAGGTGTAGCCTGCATCAGCACCCACATAATCGATCATAACCTGCCAGAAGGCGCGCAAAAATTCTGTTGACATGTTGCTACCTTAACTATCTGTGACAAGAGTCAGGACTCACGATTCATTATTGATGGACCACAACAGCCCACCCGATATTTGATTCCATTCACATTATACGTTGCCGAATGAATGAATGAATGAAAACCTCATCTCTCACTAGATTGTGTTTACATTTTACTCCAACTATACAATGCGCATGTCCTTTTTAAAAGGATATCTTCGCCATGGGTTATCCTTTAACCAGACGGAAAAAATCCTCGTGGATTATTTTAGTGCATGCTTTTGTGTATGGAAATCCAACGTGCTCCATCAGTTGCATTTTGGACTGCTGCCGCTGTCACAGCTTAACGTTTGGCCTTAGTTTATCCTTGCTCTCGTACACATGTTATATTGCGCCGTCCTTCATACCGTGAAAGAATTTAACAAAAACGAATTGTAAATTTGGGAATGAGTGTCCTTTGTGTAATCATTGTCGTGTTTTAAAATTAACTTGACCAGTGATTTTGTGATCTAATAAGTGCTTCGCGCTATTTTTTCCCTTTCCCAAACAGATAGTCCTGTATTCCTTCATGAAAATGCATCAAATTAAACAATTCTGGGGGTAAGCTAGTGTAAGATTTATTAAAAATAAAAAAAAAAAAATTAAAAAATTAACTTGTGAAAAATTGTTTAAAATCATTGACACTGACAAATGGATAGGCCTATGGCTGGGAAATCCTCTAAAGCTTTCCATCGTCATGATGATTGAAAGTAATGTGCCTTCTTAAAGTCATCTCTAAGGACAACAGTTCTTACTTTAGGAAATTAAAAATAGAATCACTGTGAAATCCGTGGTGATTAAATGCGGATGTTATGTTATTGTTGCATTTTAAATATGAGTGTTGAGTCGTTGATGGACTTTTAAGGACTTTTTAAACTCCCGATTAAGTGTTGAGAACCAACAAATTCAATTTTTTTTTTAAGCATTATAATTTCTCAGGAGATTTTTACACTGTGTGCTTTCATTCGATTCCGACAATAAATCAGAAGTGATAAATATGATTTTTTAAGTGAATACAAGACAATGCAGCAGGACAAGGATGATCCTCTGGGGCAATATCAATAATTCATGCGTTTTGGTTGGAATTAGATATGGACTTTGCATTTAGGTTTATGTGATAGAGTATCCTTAGTTATGGAACGTCTTTCGAAATCAGTTTAGTGGATGACATTTTGAAAAATTAATTCGGCAGTGACTTCAATTCAAAATGAAATTGATTGTTCTGGTAACGAAATATTATACACGTGGGTTTTGCGTAACTTTCTCAAACCGAGAATGGTGTAGATACTTCTCAATTATGGGAGATAGATTCTAGTTCTAAGTTCTTTGAAGATACTAACCGAATTCCATTTCTTACTTATTTTTTCAATCAAATATTTATAAAAAGATTGGTCCTTCGAACCGGATTCAAAGAGACCGAATGCTATATTCGACAGGGGAATAAAAAAATATCGCAATGTTGTCGCAGTTAATAGAACAGTTCATAGTTATGCGCATGTCCTTCGCTGAAAAGTTTGAAGTCGTAATAGAGAGTTTGTAGCAAGTTGGGCAAGTACAAAAGATGGTGACAAAGATCAGGGTTTTCAGCTTCAGTAGCTTTGCGTTGAAAAGTTTGAGAAAATAATCAGAGCAGCTATGTTAAACTTTTAAAACTCACTCAACCTGCTTCAGATCCGTAAAAAATCTCTGGCTGAGTCCAGGGAGCCGCTCATCATCCCCGATCACGGACATAGATCGAACAGGATTAAACGGATGTTTGTCCTTGCACACAACAATTAACAGTGAGAGAACACATTTTTATTGACTGCGTGTGGTTTTTCTTCTAACCCTACGATAAGATAACTAAGATAACTAAGATAAATCGGTTTATATCGTGAGGCAGGACTTGTGGTGCACTTATCCTTGTGGTCTGGTTATACTTATTGTGATATCTTCGGGTTAGAGTTCACTTCTAATGCCGAATTGACTTCAAAATTCGGTAAAACCCTTGGGCGTACTGGCATTTAAGAGTTATGCCTCAATATAATGGAAACGAAGACTTGATCCGCTTAGGCCGTTACTGTGGAAAAGTAAGGGTTTGTTTTTGGAGAGCTATAGATTGTTTTTTTTTTTTTGAAATGACAGCAATTTAGTATAAATCAAAGATTCATGACATTACGTTCAAAACACGGGATAAGGCATATGACTTCCTCGGCTGTCTTTAACGAAGCGCAGATTGCCGGTGCACATTTGAGCCACTCTTTCGAGCAATTGCAGATCGCTCTCTCACAAAAATCGCCCTGATTATTGGCTTCCAAAGCCAGAAAAGTTTGAGATTGATCAGCAGTTTATCAGACTTCATGGCGGTGGCCAATTCACTGGTTCATTTCGCATATAATACTGGCGTTGAACTGAGTCCTCAGGTTTATAGGAAGTTTCGCAAGTTACCCTAACTTGCGGGAATCACATATTGGATCAAATTCGTCCGTTCAGTAACGCTGCCTATTACTGTAACGAGATCTCCGGATTCATTTTTGAAAAAATAAGGACTGATGATGCCAGTGCGAAGACCACACTAAACAGTGCACTTTTGTGGTCTCATGGGTCCCTTCTCAATTTGCCTTGTTTGTTCACAGACCTATTGATCCAAAAGTCAGGCTTGTCACTAAACGCAATTTTTCGATGAGAATCGAGACTTTGAAGTTCTGTCATAAGCCATAGGTGGTGGTGGTGGTGGTAGGTCGGATCTTAACGCGGAATGTGCCACTATATGAACCGACACGGGGCAAATTTTTGCCATAGACTGAATTGACAATTCTGAATCTTCCGCCACATTTTCAGTTACGGTGCCTACAGTTTCTTCTGTACGGATATACAATACATACATTAACCTGTTGTTAATTTTGCATCATGTATTGCAAATTGTACGAGTATGTGGTCCGAAATGTATCTACAACACCACGAATAGCAAGTCTATTATGAGGACCAAAGAAATCACGCAATCCTGTATACGTTCTGTGAATTGAAAAGCGATTTTCAGCACAAGTTTGAATTATATTAAAGTGCTTTTCTAGTATTAGTATTTTCATGATGGTTTGTCAAGCAATATTGAACGCAAATGTCAAAGAACTGTCAAAATTGACAGCGTGGTGTGCAAGCTATCCCTATTGGAAGAGCTACTATTTAGCGTTTCTTCGTCTCCATTGCACGTTCACCATTACAGTCTTAAACTATTCCTATAGTTCTGAACTGTTTTTATTATTTTACAGTGTCTCGGTGGAAATTCGGTTACGAATATCTTACTTCTAGATAGTTTCACAGGTTGTTTGCTAGCTTTTACTAGTAGGGTAGGGTAGGTAAGAGTGGCTGTTGGAAACACCAATCCATTTATGATCCTCTCACTGGTGGAACCAGTTTACGTTCATATTCTTTATCGTTTAGGTCATTGTAGAAGAAAGCTCCTAAGTGAAGATCTGTTCTCTGGGAGAGAGCTGGACATGCACAAAGTAGGTGGAGGATTGTCTTCTCTTCCTCCTCGTCCATAAAGATCCTACAGAAATCATTTGTAAAAGCGGCAAGCCTTCTTGCGTGCTTGCCTATGAGGCTATATCCAGTGATGGCACCTATGATGGCACTGAGATGGGCTTCTACTATTAACTGGTGAAACTTTTCGCTGAACTAGTCGGCCTCATATAGAATGGTCTTGATATTGTTAATTCATTGCCGAGTCTTTCTTGCCAGGTTATCTACTGTTTTACCGCCGTCATATTCACTGTATCTCGGCACTCAGATTAAGCCAAGGCTATTGGTGCTGACTAGTCTTGTAAACCATTTAATAGATTAGTGGAATAGTTTTGAAGATATCCTAATAGTAAGCAGCCTTACTGGATCTGTTTAAGTTCTCTCTGATGCAGACCCTTAGTACATGTATCTCATGTCGCTTCGCATACTCATGCTTGATTCCTTTATTTCTTTCAGATCTTTTGGTGTACCGCACTAGTGAATCCTCTTCAGTCGTTCTTTACAAGTAAATATGAAGTTAAGGTTGTAACTGAAGTTGTATTTTGCCCAGCCTGTAAAGGTGATTCCTATTTTGAAACCACAACATAGATAGAAATCTGAGTGTGAAAGTGGAAAAAAAGAAGGTTTAACTTAACATTTTAACACTGCGGTGGACGTTGTTTTCATTGCACCTGATCTTTACCTATAGGCTAGTCCCCTTGCTTTTTGTTGAGCCTAAGCTGTGTGGACTTTCGTTTTTTTACATGCCATCAAATGGATAAGGCATACATAGATAACTATAGGTCAAGCAATTACTGTTTACATCCACAGTGTCATTTTAAGGATAAAGGCTCAGTTCTTCCTTCCATTGTACCAGGTCACAATGGGATCATGAAAAATTAAATCGCCTATGAACTTTCCAGGCAAGGTTCAAAGTAGAGTTTATCAGGACCCGAACCTACGTTCAGTCTGCCTGCGTCCACGGTTAAGGCTTCCATTAACAGCTGGGTTTCATATGAGCACAACTGCAGATGGCATGACTCCTCCAGGAAGCGGAGGAGGTCTTTCCCTCAGCAGAAAATACTGCAGGTTGCCTACTGGCATAGTGGTGGGGCACTACACTTTTGCTAAGCACTGAAATATGATGTGGGGATAAGTGATACAACATCCTGCGATGCTTGCTGTAAAAGTGGTGAGGACATCGCAGAGCACTATATCTGTGAATGTCCGGCTTACGTTCGCATCAGATTGCAGGTACTCGGCGTTGACTTGGTGAGTGCTGGTACTGTAGGCACTTTATCAGTTTTTTTTTTTTTTTTAAAGAACTTAACACTCAAGTGGGTACTAATACACTTAAAATGCCAAAGATTTTTGGGCTGTTATCTTTCTTCAAAAGACTGAAAGATTTCCTTAAAATAACTTACAAAGAGTACAATGGACTAGTTCTTTGTCTGAGTGTTCTGTAAAAAAGTCTCTGCAACAATCCCAAAATTGTTTGTCCTCCTTATGTTCGAATTATTCCACTGCACTTCTGGATGACGGTGATATTTGTTTTATAGCAATCTAAAACTGCCTTAGCTAATTGTTCGGCTGTACTTGACTTTTCCAAGATCCGAGCGTTATTGTCCATTTTTCGTTTCATAAATAGTAATTCTGTATTTATTCGAAGGTCTCGGTGGAGTTTTAATGTGGTCGTAAACTTGGCCTTGCCTTGGGGCATACAGTCATGGGTCAGTCACCTTATTTGGGGACAGATAAACTGCCATTGTCCCAAATAGGATACATTTTCCACCATTTCCATTTCGGCACTTTGATTAGTCCTGAAAAATCTTTATTGATCTTTGCTCCAAATGCTTTGAAGTATCTCATACATGGAATTTGTCATGTCAAGCGAATTCATCTACCGTACGTCATCCTTTTGAATTGCATTTATATCTGACACGACTTTCTATGATACATTCTCCTTGTCAAAATTGGCTTTTATGAGCTCTGCAAGCTCAAATCCAGTTGAACGAAGCTGGTATCGGAGGTATACCACCGATGACGTACATAATCAGAATTGGTGAGTAGTCATAGATACAGTACTGGTAGGTTCATGTAATATACCTTATAAACTTGAATGAAAATTGCATATCTTCGTTGCGATTTTATTGGAAAAAGTTATGAAACGAGCGTTATCTCTTCACTCTATAAAGGCAAAAACGACACGAAAAATTGTAACAATTTCTATCGCGTGAAGCTGATTTTTCATACACTGTTTTAAATCATAAGCCAATAGTGCCTAATTTTTCAGAACTAATTATGAGTTTGGGGTCTACATCCAACTTTAATATAACTTTTGCGAGGATATGAATGCCATTCCAAATATGTAATCAGTTTGGTTTCAGAAAGGGACATTCGACGGAACATGCCTCTTTGGTTCTATCCAACAAGATAGTGCACAACCTGAGGCAAAAAATTGTACTGTTGCATTAGACATAGACTTACAGGCGGATTTTGATTCAATTTTGCATACAGGAATGATTTTTAAGTTACTTAACCGTGACTTTCCTGTTCCTATCAATCCAATAATTGCTAACTTCCTAAGTTCAAGAAGCGCCGGCATATCTATTGGTTTAGAAGTATCTGAAGAATTTTCTGTCCTTTCGGGCGTTCCCCAAGGATCTATACTTTGACCTAAGCTGTTCAATATATTTCTCCAAGATTTTCCTTTCAACGATCCTGCGAACGAGCCAGGAGCTATTTTATATGCTGATGACACCATTATCCTAGTTAGTGATGTAAGACCTCATGGTGCTCTAAATAAAATTAGAAATTACATACCCGCTTTAGTTTCCTATCTTAGTTCTTGGGGCCTAAGTATAAATACAGAAAAATGTGGACTGACTTGCTTCAGAAATGCTTACGGAAAAGGACATCGGTTAGCCGTGGAAGAAAGTAAGACACTGTCTTTACATATTCTTGACAGTCGAATACCTCTTAAAACAGAGACGAAGTACTCGTACTTGGGCATTCACTTACATAATAGATTTGAATTCAACAAATACGCAAGAAAAGTTCTGAGCAAGGCAAATGCAGCTGCGTCCATAGATAGATAGATAGTTTGATTTATTTAAAAATAAAAAATAATAATATAAAATCAGTTAGCAAGGTATTGCCGTCTGCCAGATTGACAATAGAACTATTAATAAGGTTTGCATTTATTTATATTTACATAGATACATTTCCAAATATTTTAGAAGATCCTTGCTAATATAGGGTGTTCCATTTGAGATATTTCAAAAACTTTATTATCGACTTGAAGTACAATCAAAACATTTATGAATGGAACTCGACTCCGTTCATATGGCCACCGCGGGCACGCTTGCAGCGGTCGATTCGTTGGGCCCAATTTTCAACTACTCGGCCACACATTTCGGCCGAAACGGCCGCTATTTCGCGTTCAGTGTTGGCTCTGAACTCTTCCAATGTCGTCGGCGTGTTGGCATAAACCAATGACTAGCCCCACAGAAAATAGTCAAGCGGCGTTAAATCGCACGAACGAAGCGGCCAATCGACTGGCCCATGTCTTGAGATAACACGCTGTGCTGTGCGGCTTGTGGCACCATCCTGTTGAAACCACATGTCGTCCAAGTCCATATCTTCCAATTGAGCCAAAAATGAGCTTCGTCACTGAAGATGATTTTGCGATGAAATTCATCATCTTGGCGCATCTTCTCCAGAACCCAATCGGAGAACGTACGTCGCTTCAAATGGTCCATCGGCTTCAATTCTAGATTCAGCTTGAACTTGTGTGGGTGTAAACCAAGATCCTTATGCAAAATACGCCATAATGTGGTCTGAGCGATGCCCAATTGTTGAGAACGCCTTGGAATTGACTGATTTGAATCGTATGCTACGGACGCTTGAACGGCAGCGATATTTTCGACACTTCGACCAACCCGTGGCGAGAATTACGACCGAAAATTGGAGTTAACGCTCTTAAAGTTGCAGTCATCGAATCCGAATTTCGGTAGAAAATTTTTGTAATTTGCAGACGTTGCTCGTTCGTATACCCTACCATGATGAAAATGTTGAGTTTACTGAATAAATTGACAGTGACAGTTTGATGATTAGTGAAAGAGTGCGTTCACAAATTAAATTCAGAGTTGTCAAGTCCCTATCGGAAAACCCTTTATATTCTCTCTATATAGTATTTATATAGTTTAGTGATCCCGTTGCTTCTTCTACAAACTTCATTCTGGCCTGTTCATCAACTCTCGTTATGAGCTGGTATAGTGAGTTCTCCCTTCTTCCGCATTCAGCTCTACACCACACCCGCGAGCTAACTCTAGCCATTCTTCGAACCATGCTACACGTACTTTGTTCCGAATCGCGTGTAAGGCCACCATCTTTGGGAGTCGGTTATCTGACATGTTTATAACTCTTAATATGTAGTTTACCTGCAATTTTAGTGTTTTAAGGAATAAGGAAGATAGGCCTATTTCCAGCATGAGCATATAGTTCGGAGTCTTAGTTTTTCAACTTCCTCATAATGCTTATAACCCTATACTTGCGCCGCGTAGAGCATTACTGCCTCCGATGCAACTTCAAATACTTTGAATTTACTGCTGTGCGTAATCTGTGGGTTGCTGAAACTGTTTTTCCACACTACATTTATGACGGTTTAGATTTCGTGAGTTGCTCCTTCAGATGTCTTTCATAAGACTACTTGTTAAAAGGATTCCAAAATACCTGTATTCATTTACAACTTCTATACTTTCTCCGTTAAAGTGCCATTTTTCAGTGTAAGCAATTCTACAACCTCTCTTTTTTAATATCATTATCTTGGATTTATTCAAAATTTACGACCATGCTCCATAGGCTGCTGTACTCATATAATTTATTAATCATCAATTGCAATGATTCCGGCGAGCTTGCCACCGACAGTACAATGTCGTCTGCTATTTTTATTCCTCCTGGGAGAAAATCCACTATATCGTCTATAAAGAGGGCGAATAGATTAGGGCTCAGAGAACATCCCTGTTTTACTCCTCACTCTGTCTGAAACCATTCTGAAAGCGTCTCGCCATTCCAAACAGCTGCTTTGGTATCTTTATAAAGGTTTTGTAAAACACTTCCGAATTTTGATGACATTCCCATACTACATAACTTATAAAATAAGGCGTTTCGATTCACAGAATCGCCTCTGCAATATTGCTGTAAAGCTTTTATAGGACGCATTTAAGAACGATATTCCCCGATAGTGAGCAGGATCCGATGTGTCGCCTTTTTTGTGGATGGGAAAAATCAGGGCTTCTTTAAAACGTTGGGGCATTATCCCATGATATAATATGTGGTGGTATAAGCCAATGAGGTAAAGGCAACTTCATTTGTGCTACGAGTATATTTAAAAAATTCAGTTGGTATACCATCCGACCCTGCAGCCTTTCTATCTTTCAGACCAAGTAGCGCATACGTGAGCTTCTGATGAGATATAGGGTCATCTAAAATGTTGTTTCGTATATCTGAAACAGCATATTGAAAACTAGGACCACCCACCCATGGGTTCAGTGACCTCTTGGAATGATCTAGCAAGATATAAGGGCTAAGATCTCTGTTGATCACATATCTTCCTCCATTGGGTGGCTTTGCTAGTTCCCAAAACTCGGATGCGTTATTACAACACTCTAGTCTGCGCGCCTCTCTTTCAAAGTATTTTCACCTACTTTGTCTGCAAACATCTTTATATTCCTGATTCGTTCTTAGGTAAGCCTTTTTAAGAATATTGTGTTGAAGGCACGAAATAATTTGTGCCACGTAAACGACACCCGTCTTTTTTTTTTATCAAACCACGGCTCTTTATTCTGTTTGCGGGAGTTTGGGTTTACGGTAGGATAGGACTCCTTAATAATTTGCTCCATATCCGCTGTATATTGTAATATTTCTTCCTTGCAACTTCTCTTCAATTTTCGTTCGATATTGGGCGGCTTTGTTCTCGTACCATACCATTTTTGGGAGCACCCTCATACACCCTCTTATTTGCTCGTTTGTCGACGTGGAGTGAGTAATGTCATAACAATGACAGGTAAATGGTCAGCGTATGTGACTTGTTTGACATCTAAATCAGTAATATGGTAGTTCCAGTCTCCCCTTGCCAAATAGTAGTCAATAACTGATATCCCAGCAACTCAAATGTACGTCAACTCACCCAATTCATCACTCGTACTAGTACCATTCAAGATCCGAAAACCAAAAGAATCAAAGAGCTCTATCAGCTTCCTTCCTCTCTCGTTATACAATGGATCCTTGGACCATCGTTCTACGCCGTCTTCATAATTTTCCACGCCACAGTTCTCTCCTACTCTCTCATTCAAATTTCCAATTATAAGCACGTTCTGTTCATCACAGCATATCATTGTAATTTAGATATGCTGGGATTATATAAAACTCCCTGCTGTCCAATCGCAGACTCACATATGTGAGTTGGTCGAGCATTCTAAACTCACAACAAATGTCGAAATCTCTCCTAAAACCAAAATAACATCCTTGTGGCGAGCGTCCACTTAAACTCGTAGTTTAGGAACTTATTTTCAAAAAGCTTGTAATTATTTTCTGTTGTATGTGTTTCAAATAGGAATACAAATTTAAATGTATTAACAAAGTCATAAAATTCTGTAAATAGGGACTTATTACCTAAACCTTCTGTATTATAAGACAATATTTTGAATTCTTTAAACTTTTGACTATTTTTGCTTACTTTAGCATTAATTTTAGAATGGCAGACGGCATTACAATAAAACCGATTTTGGAGCCTGGTTTCTCTAGTTTAGGAAGCAGTGTTGAGATTCCCGCTTGTGTTTGCACCATAAGCATTCTGGTCTCCACATTCTGTCACTGTCGCTTTCGTTCTGTCATTGCACATCTGTTGGAGTATTTCGCGCTGTCACACTGAATGCTATTGTTTTTGTGAAAATAAAAAAAACGTCGTCAACTGCTCTGAGTGTTTGCCCACGTAATTCAGTTTTTATGTTGCTGTTTCTGCGTATGACTTCGGTTTTTATTTTTAACAATTGTCTCCTCATTTCTCTGGATGCAGCCGTGTAATCATTATGCATTCGAAATACCAGTGCCGCGAGGATTATTTGCTGATCGTTGCGTGCGTTCCACATCTCCCCTGTTTCTCATTCTGACAATGACATTTGCCAGGTTGTTTTCTGATCGTAACTTCCGCGTATCTGTAACTACTGAGCTGTCCATTGTGTTCAAGAGTTCCAGACATAATTCTCCAGTTTGCGTTGGGATATGCACTACAATATTTTTCTCAATCGCTCTTTTTTCCAGGAATTCGACTTTCCGTTCTAGGAATACACATCGGTCTTCTATGAGCTGCACATTGGCCTTAAGTACTTTATTATCTTTTTGCAATTCCTACATTTTCTGTGATATGTCAGCCAAATCGAACTTGGTCCGTAAATTTATCAGCCTGTCGTCTAGCAGTGAAGCCATGGAACCCTCAATTAGTGTCTTTAGGTCTAAAATAGACATATTGACCACCGCATTTTGCTATGGATTTGCTTCTTTAATAGGCAGAGGTTCCGGTGGTGTTTCTATGATACGCCGTTTGGAAGTAGATATGTGCCGATACCGGTATTTCAGTGCTATTGTTACTGTTGGTTTTAGGCGGTGATCTTGCAATTTTCAATCCCCTATTCATTGTTGCGCTGGAGTTTTTGAATTTAGAGCAAAAAGGATTTAACTCACCAAATTCTCTTATCACAGTATATGACTTACGAGTACTGTTCGTAGATAGAGCACTTTTAAAACAATATAGCTTCGAAATATTTAATATTTTCCTAGAGCCCACATAAAATGCGTTTGACTAATAATTTGACAGATGTCAATCTCCTAAACTGCCAATTAATTACGCCAATCTTAACATATGGCCTTGGCTGTTGGTTTGCCATATCACTTACGGTAGCAAATGAACTTGAAGCTTTTGAAAGACAAATCCTAAGATAATGCAGTGGTAAATTTCGAAGATCAAATAAAAAATGGTTTTCTAACAAGATTTTGTACAATTTGACTAGAGTAGCACCACTTATGGCTTACATGACCTTCAACTTGCAGAAAAGACTGCAATGCGCGGCTTTTCACCTTATTCCGCTCATCAATGCCTTATAGAATGCTAATGTAAATGAAAGTGTATATGATCACAATTACGTATCCCCCTTCAATCTGATGGAAGGAAGGTCGCGCTCCATGTTCGAACTGGAACCTAACACAGGGTTAAGAATACCTTTTTATGGGAAAGCTTCACTGTCTAACTTGAGACGATAAATAACTAAAATAAATTGCATTTTGAAAGAGCTCGTGCTAATTTTATTTGACTTGTTCCATTTTAAATGACGGAAGTCCAACACATTTCTCGACACATAAGACATGGACACATGTCGACGTGTCAGCTACCTCACCTCAATTGCTTCCTAAAACTTCATGGGAAATTTTAGAAGATTTACATGGCAGCGACCATCTTCCGATTGTGACTAAAATAGATCTTGGGCGTTTATCGTTCCCAATAAAACCCACATGTAAATTTCAAACCGACCGTGCCAACTGGGAATTATACCAAAGTACAATACTCAACACTTTAGGTAATTACAGTCTTTCTTCTAATATAAACAAAGAAGCTGCTTCGATCACCAAAACCTTACGCGCGGCTGCCAACGTAGCAATTCCCCAATCTGAAAACATCCCCCACAAGAAAATAACCCCATGGTGGTCTTCTGAGCTATCATTTCTGCGTAACAGCAAACAAAATTTGTGGAAAATCTTTAAAAAACATCCCAACAATACCAACCTAGTTAATTACCGTAAGGCAAATGCCTTATTCCGCAGGAACAGTAAGATAGCGAAAAAAGAAAGCTTCCAAAAATTCACATCAAACATTAATCCAAACTCCTCAAGTAAAAAGTTATGGGCAGATATCAAAACTCTATCAGGCAATTATACCCAATTTACAATAAACAACCTAATAACAGAATCGGGACCACTCTATAACCCATTAGATATTTGCGATTACTTTGGTAAAACCTGGTCCATGTATTCTAACGACTCCAACTTTCCATCAACCTTCCTTAACTCCAAATCTCTAGCTCTCAATAGCCACTACCATCTAGAAAACCTCAGTACACCTGCTAAACGCATAGAAAAACAGATCAGCTTGATTGAAATGGAAAGCTGCTTAGCCACTCTGAAAGGTAAAACCCCAGGATATGACCGCATCTCATACCCAATGTTAAAAAATGCACCTTACCTACTCAAAAAGAGGTTATTGCTCTTATACAACAGTATCTTTGATACAGGCACTATACCGCAGACTTGGAAAGTGGCCAGTACAATACCAATCCTTAAGCCGTCTAAAAATTCGAACGATCCTACAGGATACAGACCAATCTTCATGCTACCTTGTACTAGCAAACTTTTAGAGAAAATTATTTCTAAACGGCTTCTCTGGTTTATTGAAAAAAATAACTATCTCAACCTAAACCAAGTCGCATTTAAACAGGGACGTAGTACCACTGACTCACTTTTGCACATCGATGAATATATTACCTCTGCGCTATCATGCAAAAACCATGTCTCCATACTGTCCCTTGATTTTGAAAAGGCATTCGATAGGATCGGCATTCACGTTATCCTAAATAAGCTCACGCAATGGAAGATTGGTCCTAAAATGCGTTCATTCATTAAATCTTTTCTTTCTAATAGGCAATTCGGAGTAAGAGCAAATAACTTTTATTCAAGTATATATAAATTATTTAACGGGGTTCCCCAAGGTTCACCCCTTTCAGTTACCTTATTCATAATCGCCTACAATGACATAAGTGATATTATAGCCAAATACAAAAAAATTGACCACTGCCTTTACACGGACGATTTGATTATATTATCAAAATGCAACGACAACAATCGCACGACTGACTTCTTCCACAACATTTTAGCCGACCTAAACCATTGGTGCTCCCAATCGGGGTCTATTATCTCTTCCGATAAAAGCAAGCACCTACATATTTGTAAAAAAAGAAATTGTCCCAACATTGACATTTATCTTACTTCATCCAAAATTCAAAATGTAAACTCTCTAACTATTTTAGGTATTACTTTTGATAATAAATTTACTTTTAAGGATCATTGTCTATCTCTAAAGAAAAAACTAGCTTCCAGACTTAATATAATAAGATTCTTGTCATCAAAAAATAGTTTTGTGCATCTTAATACACTTATCCTTATAACGCGTAGCATTATTTTATCCAAAATTGACTATGGGTTGGCAGTTTACGGGAAATGCGCTAAATCTACTCTCAACATCATCAAACCAACCTACCACTCCGCTATTAGGACTAGCTTGAAAGCGTTTGCAACCACACCAACAAAGAACATCCTCACTGAAGCAGGTCTCCCATCTATAGACCACCGCAGAGATCTTATAACGGCACGACTCGCACCAAAAATATGCATGTCTTACAGATCACCAATAATCAAAGATGCCAAAAAAATCTTACACCGTAAAAAAACGCCAAAATTCCCCTCCGCCATCTACAGCGCTCTGAACAGTGCCTGTAAATTAGGGATTACTCCAACAATCAGTACACTCACTCTTGGCAGCATCCCTCCATGGGAGTTACCAACTAACATCGTAAATGCCACTCTAGCAACATTCAATAAAAACTCCACACCTAAGGAATACTACACGCAAATGTTCTATGAAATAACTGACGAATACCGAAAAGATTCATGGGACTTCATTTACACAGATGGCTCCAAATCTGACACTGGTACTGGATTCGCAATCGTATCGGAAGCTGGTAACATCCTATACAGTGCAAGACTACCAAACTACTTCTCAATTTATTCCACTGAGGCTTACGCAATCCTGAAAGCGACAGAGATAGCAAAATCAATACCGAAAAACATAGTGATTTGCTCTGATAGCCTATCTACACTCAAGGCAATCAACAGAATCCAAAACTACTCCCCTACCATAACTAAAATCCGTAACAACGTTCTAATGAACAGACGAAAAATTGTGCTACTATGGGTGCCAGGGCACTCAGGGATCAAAGGGAACGAGTTAGCAGACGCTGCTGCCAGAACAGCCTCAGAAAATTTGAATATTCTTTCTATTCCTCCAACTAAGAAAGATTTTCTCAATGTGATCAACACCCATTGGGATAAATTAAGAATAGACGAGTGGAAAACATATGTTCACCACTATTCCACCATTAACCCAAAGGGAGAGTCACTGGTGTATCCAACAGAAACGACAACTTTCATGAACAAATGCTTCCTCCGTCTTCGCCTTGGACACACACAAGCTACGCATGCCCACTTACTCAAAAAGGAAAACCCACCCAGATGTCACCTCTGCCAATCCAGTCAAATTTTATCCATAATGCATCTCACCTCAGAATGCCCTAAAGCATATAATGTATGTAAATCGCTTTGTAATAAAAATTTAACTGACCTTCTGTCAACAACATCAACCGACAACATTAAAAATGTATTACTTGCACTTAAACTAGATTCTATGATCTAACTAACCTTTATTATTCAGTGTATAGGGGGCTGTCGGGGGCTAGGAGTCCTTCGACTATATCCTGGTCGCTGGCCTGAAGGCCTCTGACAGTCCCATATATGTACATATATATACTTACCATATTAATGTATCTAAAACACTTATTTCCAACCTGTTTTATAATTTCCAGCCGCAAGCCTCTAGTAGCTAGTGCTGTTATTTCTATTACTATTATGTAAATTTATTTTATATTGTAATAAATAATAATAATAATAATAATAATAATAATAATAATTTATTTGACCTGTTCCTATATACGACACGCTATATAATCGAATTTAGTCAACATACAAAATTAAACACATCCCTCTTTCCACATAGATTTAAGTTAAATTAGTATTGTATTTAGTTCTAGTCATCAATTTAAGTGTTTAGGTATGTAATAATGGTCTCCAGAAAAAAAACAAAAACTGTAATTTTATGTGTCTCAATAAATATAATTGAATTGAATTTGAATTCGAACTTTAATAAAATGGAAGGATAAATTCTTCCTAACTCCCTGAGCCTGGAATCGTACACTTAAATCAACAAAAATGTCCGCGCTCAGGCCACAGAAACCTCTAATTACCATTTATTATGAAAAGGTTGGGGAGTTCCACACCATATTCTTTGATATCTGCGCCCATTACTCCACCAATCGTGAAATAAAAGAATTAAAAACTTGGGGATGCCCATTCTGCTGGTTCTAGTAGTATGCTGTATATCATTTTAAGAAGATGTGCGCATTACTTGATGTAATCTCTCGCTAGATCTATCTAATGGTCATCCTTTTTCATAAGAAAGCCTTTGAAAATCCAAATAGACCTGTCGCGAAACTATACTCCATCCCTAAGCTATATGACTCATGGAATTTCTATTCCAATTTTATATTTTCGGAACACCAGCAAACAATATTAAAGGGAAGATCTGGTTCATGTCGGTGCACAGCTCGTGGAGTTTCCTATAAATCCTCTTTCTAAAATAACGTCAATCAAAAGTCATTCGTTCGATATCGATAACGATATCTTCATCCGTCTTTTCTAACATCCATGCATCTGCGCCATAAAGGAGGACACCGCAAAATAAGCCAGGTTGACTCACTGGCGATGCACAATTCAGATGATCGGTGCCGAATAGAAATTTCTGGGCCTTCTTCCATACTGGCCACTAACGGCGGCTATATTTTCCTCATTTCACACCAATCTCTATCTGGTTGGAGGCTTAAGATCCAAAAGAGTTTACTCACGCTCAAACTTTTCTACGGTGCGACGAATTGCCTGCACACAACTGAGCCGAAATTTCGAAAATATTTTTTAATAATTTCCACACGTTCGGCAAGCGTAAAGCGATGCATGATGAAATGGCTAACCTTACTGAATATTTTGACAGCTGGATGTCATTGGTAACTTTGACAGTTGCTGAAACATAATAATGTTACCCTGGTCACCCGTTATTTAAATCACCAAGAAGAATTACGTTTTTACCCATTTGTGCTTCCAGAAATCCTGAAAATTAATCTAAAATGAACTTAACTGTACTCTTGTGCAATCTATAAATAGATACATATAAAACTGTAACGAATTCACGAGATTACAGATGCGACTTTTATCATATCTGCAAACGAGTCAGTGATAGCTAGATTCGTTCTGCCAATTATATCAATGTCTTCAGCATATTTGTCGCCTCAAAGACCTTTTGAATGTTGTGCGAGTTTTGCACAATTTCTTGAAGTACGGTGTTGAAAAAGTCATATGACAGCGCACCACCCATCTCGGTAAGAGCGTTTCTGACTATTATGGACCAGTCGCGGTTCTCCATCCTTATTTCGCTCACCTCTGATGATTTTTTTAAGGATAGTTCTTACACCTCGTCTCTAGAGACAATGATATACGCGCCGTAAAAGAGGTGGTGACTATCGATCTCGACTCTTTGGACTTATATAGGATTTACCACGGTTCTGATTATTAAGTGAATTGCGGACTTAAACGGTCTGATAGGGAGCATTCATACAATACTGGTGGAATGCGATGACTATATAGTTAGAGCAGTTTAGAGGGTTTCCTTTCTTGTATGGTATATCGGCCAGACGAGGTTTTATTCATCATAGATTCTCCAATTAGATCTTGGAAATGAGTTCACGTATGCTCTCTACCACGTTATCGGGTGCTGGTTAAATACTCGTAGTTCGGCAAGTAAGCCCCCGGGTCCAGTAGGCTTGAGGTACATATTTAAATTTAGATATTATTGCGTCTAATTCATTTTGGTTGGGTGAACGGAAATCTTGGTGTACATCGTCCAACTTGAGTGATTCATTCTGCCTTACAATGGAATTTAAATTGTCCTTACCACTTAACACTCTGGAAAGGTGGCACCGGGTCTGTGGGGTGGACAAGTTACTTTATCTTTTCATAAAACTTCCGAATGCTGCTTCTAGAGTAGCCCCTTTCCATTTGCTCGATCACTTGATTCTCCTATACTTTTTTTTTCGATGAAGCCGTTCTTTTTTCTGTCATCTCTTGCTCGTAGAGTGGACGAGCAGCTCTCGATTATTAACATCGATGACACTGGATCTTCAGCACTTAATGCAGGTTGTGAGGCCATTGCCGAGATGCAGACAAATACATTATGATTGCATCTTTCCAACGTCAAATCCCCACGCAATATATTTTTACTTTTGTGGCATATTGGATATCCATAGGCCTACATTAGTTGGAATTAGGTTGTGGTCCGAATTAACATCTTTTGGACATGTACTTGTATAATACTCGGGAAGTACCTTGTGTCGATAGCAATATGACCACTTTTGTGTTGGCTGTCATATGATAAGCTGACAACCGTGCTACACTGTAAGGAAACTATTGTTACAAAAAGAAAATAACCGACCCAAGGCTTTGTCTCGCCACAACAACAAATGCTATTTATAAATAAAACTACCAACAATTTTCTGGTTCCCGAGAGGTTTAACTTTTTTTTTTTTTTGATTTTGTTTTGTTTTTATAAATTAATCGGGACAGTTTTTTGTCCTCGTTGATTGGTGTGGAAAGACTTCCCCGTTCTCCAATTCGACTGCTCCTTTTAAGCTCCATCCAGTTTTCCACACTTGCTGTATTTTTCTTCAAACTTCAAAAATTACTCGCCTCTTTTGTTTTGCTTCCATTGCAACGTTAAAATCCACCACACATTCAACAACCGCTTCTATACTTGGAGAAATTCTACGTCACAGGAAACGGAAGATTTTCCTTCGTTGAACTTCTCTAGCTGTTGGTGTTCTTTTCTCCCTTCGTCACCTTAATCCTATTGCTGAGCAGTTCGTCTGCATCTGCTGAATGCACTGAAAGAGTCGTGAAATAGAACTCACCTTACGCAGCTGTCAAACGAAAGGTAAACAAAAATCTTCTTTCTTTTTTGTACGAGGGTGGGTCAATAAGTCCGTGACTTTTGTAATAAAACACAGATTTTTTGATAAAAAAATAATTTTATTTTTCAACGTAGTCTCCTTTGAGCTCTATACACTTTGTCCAACGCTTCTCCAATTTTTTTATCCCTTCCAAAAAAAATGATTTGTCGAGGTCCTCAAAATAGGCCTCGTAATATTACTTTTATTTTTTCAGATGTTTTTACGCAACACTATGTATCATCTACTCTGGTTTTTCTCTCCGCAGCAGAGTCAATTTGTTTAGTTTATTTCCAGATGTGGTATTGTGTAGGCAATGCTCGTGACTTTTTCTTATTTAGGGGTCAAAATCACCCAAAACGATTTTAGCATCAATTTAGTGCTTCCTCGGAGGTTTGTCGAGGAGATCGCAGGCAAATTTTTCGCCAGCATCTTCTATAGCATCTTCTATATCTTCCGTGATTGCACATCTTTCTAAGACTATCGATGAGGCCTGGACCTCACTATAGACCAGCAAAAGTCTAAAATTGGAGACTTAATCCCAAAATGACACTACGCATGTACACGGCAATAACGAGGCCTATCATCACGTATGCAGCCGCCGTTTGGTGGCATAAAGCTACGCAAAGGTCAACACAGGTCAATCTTAACAAATTTCAGAGACTAACCTGTGTCTGTGCAACTGATGCAATGAAAATCGCACCAACAGCCGTGCTTAAATTTATCCTAAACATCCCACCACTTCATCTGGAACTCATGAAAGAAGCAATGTTAAATGCCAATTCCAAAGTAGTTCATGTTGCAATTCTTCATGAATTAAAAAAAAAGCGAACTACATACTATACTTGGAAAACACTTAATAGATACATAAATGTCTATCACGATATACCTTTCGGGACAACTTTAAGGTTACATTTCCAGACCGCCTTAAAGGGGAACAGCAAAAACCAACATTTGCCAAGAACTCACATGTACAGTACACAGACGGATCCACAACAAATGAAGGAGTTGGAGCCGGAGTATACGGTCTTCGCACTAAGGCATCCATACATGCCAGTATGAAGTCAAGCAGCTCCGTATTTCAGATTAAAATTCATGCAATAGAGCTTTGCATTCGAGAGAATCTAAACACACATATACGAGTAACATACAAAAATATTTACCACCTTGATCAAAACGTTCCCGGAATTTATTCAGAAAATTAAAAATACAACTTTATTCATCTAAATCTATATTGTCCCCTTCCAAGTCATCATCATCGACTGCAACACACTTATACCAGCGCTTGATCTAATCCTTGAAACCTTTTTTTATATTCGGCTTTCGGTATGTCCATCAGTGCTTCCTGTGATTTTTCCATTACTTCCTCTCGGCTGCTGAAACGCGTTCCGCGTAGTGGTTTTTTAACTCGATTGAACAGAAACAAGTCACAGGGAGCCAAATCAGGTGAATTCGGTGGCTGTTGGATGGTATTTGTTGCATTTTTCGTCAAAAAAATACGAATAATGATGGCACTGTGAGACGGTGCGTTTCCCACGAGTTTTCTGCCCACAATTCTTTGCTTCACGCAAACGTCTCATAACGCCCAAATAATACTCTTTGTTTACTGTCTGGCTTTCTAGCAAAACTTCATGATGCACTACACCGTAGTAATCCATTAAAACCGTGAGCATTGCCTTCTTTTTTGACGGAAAACGACGTGGTTTTTTTGGTCTCGGACGGATCCATAGGCAATGTTCAAGTCCTCCGCTATCGCTCTGATAGTTAATTTGTGGTTATTGAGCAACATTTCTTTTACTCCATCAATGTTTTCGTCGGTTTTCGATGTCTGCAACTGCGTTCATCATCTTCGATTGACTCACGACCACTTTTGAACCGCTCGTGCCACTGGTAAACGAACGTTTTCTTTAAAGAATCGTTGTCGAAACACTTTTCCAACATTTCCAACGTTCGCGCACCATTAAATTAGTTTTTTACGCAATTAAATTTTGCAAGTTCGTTGTTGCAAATTTAAATCCATTTCAAAAATTGTAAAAAATCGCTAACACACACAGAGATAGATGTACTCTTGGTTACGTAGTACGTAACTTTTGCAAATGCCAAGCTATGACGTAATTAGATGCTTGACAGCCCAGAAACAATTTCAAACCACTTTACCATTATTGACTTTCACCATTTACGAGTATAAATTCAGGTAAGTCAATTGCCTAAAATGCTGCCAGTGGGGATGTTCGAGAAGACAGTCTAGTCGTAGCAACTGTCAACCTTCTTTCTCTCCTGCAAACCGCAACGATGGCGACAGAAACACTTTATACTTATCCAGAAAACTTCCGCGCATACAAGGCACTCATAGGTGCTCAGTACTTTTGGGCCAAAGTGAAAGTGGCCGAAGATTTTGTTTTTGGCGAGACAAATAAAACTTCGGAAATCCTCAAGAAGCTCCCAACTGGTGCCTGCATTCGAAACATCTGATGGAAAGTAAAGGGTTTTCCAATAGGGACTTGACAACTTTGAATTTAATTTGTGAACGCACTCTTTCACTAATCATCAAACTGTCACTGTCAATTTATTCAGTAAACTCAACATTTCATCATGGTAAAGTACACGAACGAGCAACGTCTGCAAATTACAAAAATTTTCTACCGAAATTCGGAGTCGGTGACTGCAACTTTAAGAGCGTTAACTCCAATTTTCGGTCATAATTCTCGCCCTAGTAGATCGGCAATAACAAGTTTAGTGCAAAAATTTGAGTCTACATATTCGTTGTGTGATGTTGCCGTGTCACTGATACAACGGGTTGGTCGAAGTGTCGAAAATATCGCTGCCGTTCAGGCGTCCGTAGCAAACGATACAAATCAGTCAATTCCACGGCGTTCTCAAGAATTGGTCATCGCTCAGACCACATTATGCCGTATTTTGCGTAAGGATCTTGGTTTACACCCATACAAGTCCAAGCTGACTCAAGAATTGAAGCCGATGGACCATTTGAAGCGACGTACGTTCTCCGATTGGGTTCTGGAGAAGATGCGCCAAGATGATGAATTTCATAGCAAAATCATCTTCAGTGACAAAGCTCATTTTTGGCTCAATGGGTTCGTCAATAAGCAAAATATGCGTTATTGGTCAGGTGAAAATCTACATGTGCTTCATGAATCACCATTTTATCCACAAAAAATAACTGTTTGGTGCGGTTTGCATGCCGGCGGCGTTATTGGGCCATATTTTTTCGTCGAAGATAACGATCGTTACGTTACTGTGAATGGTCAGCGTTATCGCGACATGATCACCGATTATTTTTGGCCAGAATTGGAAGATATGGACTTGGACGACATGTGGTTTCAACAGGATGATGCCACAAGCCACACAGCACACGCAACAATCGATTTATTGAAGAGTAAGCATGGTGAGCGTGTTATCTCAAGAAATGGGCAAGTCGATTGGCCGCCTCGTTCATTTGATTTAAAGTCGCTTGACTATTTTCTGCTGGGCTACGTTAAGTCATTGGTTTATGCCAACAGGCCGACGACGTTCGAAGAGCTCAGAGCAAACATTGAACGCGAAATAGCGGGCGTTTCGGCCGAAATGTGTGGCCGAGTCGTTGAAAATTGGGTCCAACGAATCGACCGCTGCAAACGTGCCCGCGGTGGCCATATGAACGAAGTCGAGTTCCATTCATAAATGTTTTGATTGTACTTCAAGCCGATTAAAAGTTTTTGAAATATCTCAAATGGTTTGCGTTTCATTTAAAAAAAAGTTGTCAAGTCCTTATTGGAAAACCCTATACCTTAGTGAAAGCAATGTCATCGCTTACTTCTTGGCCAATCAACAATTACGCGGTGCCAATGAAAACCAACAAGCCTTAGTTTAACAGTGGATCAACTTTGCTGACAATGAGATTGTACCGGCCTCATGCTCATGGGTGTTCCCTCTGTTGGGTATTATGCCATTGGCCAAGAACAGCACCGCTAAGGATGATGTCGCCGCTGCTTTGTCCATACTTAACAAGAAATTGCTCGAATCCACTTATTTAGTGGGTGAGCACATCACTCTGGCCGATGTCGTTGTATTTACCAGTTTGCTCCATTTGTACCAGTATGTGATGGAGCCATCTCTACGTGCGCCCCATGGCAATCTAAATAGACGATTCAACACAATCCTCAATCAGCCATAGGTTCAAGCCGTCCTCAAAGGCTACGTCCTGTGCGAGAAGACTCTTGCCTTCGATTCCAAGAAATACGCCGAATTTTTGGGTAAAACTGGTGGTGGTGCACGTGCCGGCTCTGCTAAAACCGATAGAAGAAGAACGAGAAAAAACAGCAAGGAAAGAAGCCAGCTCTAAAGAAGGAAGCTGAGGAAAAAGAAGAATTAGATGCCGCCGATCAAGCTCTGGCTCTGGAACCCAAGTCAAAAGATCCATTCGACTCTTTGCCCAAGGGAACATTCAACTTTGATGACTTCAAACGCTTCTATTCCAATGAAGACGAAGCCAAATCTATTCCATACTTCTGGGAGAAGTTCGACCCAGAGAATTACCCAATCTGGTTCGGCGAATATAAGTACAATGATGAACTGGCCAAGGTGTTTATGAGTTGCAACCTCATCGTCTGAATAAGATGCGCAAATAGGCATTCGCCTCTGTATGCCTCTTTGGCGAAGACAACAACAGCACAATTTCCGGTGTATGGGTGTGGGGTGGACAGCATCTTGCCTTCACTCTCTCCCCCGACTGGCAAATCGATTACGACTGCTACGAACGGAAGGAACTCGATGCCAAGTCTGATGAGACCAAGTTGTGTTACCCTCTGTAAAAAGCTTGATTCCTGTCCACCGAGGCAACCTTTTCTCAGATTTAATATTTTCAATTTTAACGCAATAAAATAATATTACTTTAATATTACTCGTAGATTAAAGGTGCAGCATCTTTATGAGAATGTTGAAGCTCCATCGAACATCACTAACAATGACGCTCTGTTCCACCAAAACTGATATGTGAACATTGCAATCAAAATCGAGCTGTCACTTACATGCGTATGCGTTCAAACAGAACAAAACTAAGCGACCACACACGAGTTAGGTACTCGTATCTGTAGTTTGTTTCACAAAGTGCAGTAGGTACTATTTTATGGGGATGATGAGGATACTTAAATATTTACTTTGAAAACCCTTCATTCTTTTCTGGTTTGGGATTTTTTTTTTAAATCTTAAAGAACATACACATTTGATGGTGGATTGTATCTTCCGATGTGTGGAGAGGGATTCGTCGCCTTTGAAAGGTAGTACTCCCCATAAAAAAGTTAAATAAAAGTCAATGAAACTTCAGACTTACTTTCTTTTTTTTCAATTTAGAAACTTTGACATATTTGACACTTTAATCTTTTGACGTATGTAAGGCATTTCATATGTTATATAAACGTGAACGCATTTTTTTATATATTATACGTCAACGTCATACATAGAAACAAATAAGTCTCATTTACTCGTGTTTACTGAAACATGAGACCTTTAAGATACTTTTAGTTGCCCCTGTTCTTCACTTCCCGTCATTCTCTGTGAGTTTCAGTATCATTTGGACTCAGATCCCTTCCTCTATCTCATCTCTAGAAATGACAAAATACTCGTAGGTACACTAGCGGACGAAAGATTGATGCCCCGATGGATCTTATCTAATGCCAATACCATCTGCAATATCCGAGATCCCAACCTAATCTGCGTCTCGTAGTGCCTGTTCACATTGTCGCGGGTAGGAAGATTGTCCGAAAGAGAGGGCACGCTTTTTGTTGAAGTGGGAAGAAGAAGGGTTACTTCCACCGAGAATCCATTTCTAAAGTGGATTCTCGGGTGCAACACATCATTTTTTTCCATATCGTTCCATTTCTGACATATTTTTTCATTTTAGTTTTGATCGTTGATGAGGAAGGAAGTGTGAAGAATAGGAAAGAAGGTATGTTTCAGGCCAACTGCTCAAATTTAAAAACAAGTGTTTCACTTGTCAAAAAGTCTTTCAACCCCATGACAATGTGAACACGACATTCATGGTGAGGACTTTCATCCCGTCGCCAATGTAAACAGGCACAATGTGAACAGGACGTTCATGATGAGGACTCTCATCCCGTAGCCAATGTAAACAGGCACATAATATTGTATGAGGTCTGCAAGCAGACTTAGACTTTGAACACGTCTAATTCTTCTTTTCATGTGCAAATTTTTGCTGCTCACATTTGCAACTCAAGGTTTGGTTCATTGAAGTTATAAGAGGTGCGGTGGGATAGAAGATATCACATCATCTTAAACTATAAGGATTGGTGTTTTATATAGATATAACATACGAGTACACCTAAAGTTGTAAGGCGATACAGTCGATGGAACCTAAGAGGAGTCTTTGGATGAAAATAATGTCTGTAATGTCCCGGTGTTCCTTAAGGATCAACAAATTAACAAAATTTAGGCGGTTTTTATATGGGGGTAAGATAAAAAGGGTCATTGCAAGGTTTACCTCGAAGACCATGACGTTGAATGTTAATAATTATGGACATATGAACGGGAGTATGGGAGCAGGTTGGGAGATTAGTCGGGCCTTAATAAAGGCAAATTTAGAGAATTATCTTACCAATATGCGACTGAAAATTTAGCTCCCATTCATATATACCATAATGCCAATCTTAAGCTTACACTGGAGAAGATAAAGTTAAGGTAGCTGGTTAAAATATGGCGATGTTAGGATCTAATCTGTTTTTGAGTAACGAAATAGAAACCTATCGAGATCATTTTCAAGGAGTTTGGCATCTTATTTACTCATTTAAGGTGGCGCTACAGTTCCGGTTGAACCTGGGGCTCAACCAACAAGCATCTGCATTCTCCAGCCAGCTCGATCTTTAGCCTTCAGTTTCGCACGCTAAATTGGCTGAGGTCCCCTTCCACTTGCGTGCGCCACCTGTCCCTTTGCTCTTTTGGCTAAGTTGATTTTGCTGTAAAGCCCGTATAGTTCGTTGTGGTATCTCCTTCTCCACTCCCGTTTAAACAGACGCGACCGAAAATCATCCCAAGAATTTTCCTCTCAAGAGTTATTCTTCGTTTTATCTCAGCGGTGGTGTCGTTTTTTCTCCCCATTGATAGCGGGGTCTAGGTAGACAAAGTTATATATGTCGAGGGTGACGTTCTGTTCGAGATGTCGGTGTTAGGTGTCCTTTCTTGTTGACAGCATATATTATACTTGGTCTTGTCCTCATTGACCGTTAAACCTATCTTTGCCGCTTCCGCCTCAATAATCACGAGAGCGCCACTGCGAGTAATTGGACGAATTTTTGAAAGATTGTGCCTCTTGTGTTGGCGCGTGACTTTTGCACTATTCTTTCAAGAATGATGTTAAAGAAATCGCTTGACAGCGCATTGCCTTGTCTAAATCCATTTTTGCCATCAAAAGTCTTGGTGAGTTCATTACCGACCTTGATGGAGCAGCGTGCATTCTCCATCGTTATTCTGCAAAAACGGCCAGAACTAAACAAATATTGCTCTGTATAGCTCGTCTCTATATATCGATTTGAAGCTCATTGCTTTCCAAAATCTGCCGTAGTATGAATATTTGGTCAATGGTGGACTTTGATGGCCTAAGGCCACACTGATATGGACCAATAAGGTTGTTGATGAACGGTTTCAGGTGTTCACACAATATGGCAGATAGGATCTTGTAGCCTTTATTAAGAAGATTGATGCCTCTGCAGTTGGCGCAATTCAGAGGGTCTCCTTTCTTCAGGATCGGACAAACAATGCTTAGGTTCTACTCAACGGGAATACTTTCGTTCGACCATATTTTACAGATAAGTTGATGTATGCTTCTTATCAAGTCATTGCTTGCTGCTTTTAAGAGCTCGGCAGTCAGGCTTTCTGGTAATGTTTCCACTGGTCTTCAATACTTGATGCTGGCGGCATAGAACGTCTTAATTGATTAAGGGAGATTCGACCGGAAAAGGATTTGGGAATCTCCTGCGATTGTAGCCATCTGACGTCGTACTTCCTCACAGTTTAGATTGCCTTTGCGATGTTCGGGATACCGTACTTGGCTACCTAAAACAAGGTAGTGGTCCAAATGGATGTTCGCCTCTTAGAAGGTTCGGACATCCATCATACTGGAGGAGTTCCTGGAATCAATCGGAATGTGGTCAATCTGGTTGACGGTTGATTGGTCAGGAGTTTTCCAAGTCCCACAGTCTTCAAAATCGATAGGCCTGAATGTTCTCTTCCTATTTTTGCAATAAAATTGTGGTAGTTAGGGCACTGCTCGTAGGTCTTGTCCAAGAGCTCGAAGAAGCTATCTTTGGTGTCGTCATCTATCTCTTCTGTGGGAGCGTGTGCGCATATAAGTCTAATGTTGGCAAATTTAGTTTTAATACGGATTTTTACGAGGCGCTTGTTCACATGCTGGAAAATCAGGACTTCTTGTCTAAGTTTGCCTTTAAAAACAAATCCACATTCAAATAGGTGATGGCCTCCGCTAGTGGTTTGGCTGCACGATGCCTATTAAGGAACCTAATATTCCACATGTAGATCCGAAGTTCGTTGTCCTTAATTCGTTTGTAGGGGTTATCAACAGTAGATCCATCTGTATTCGAGGCTCGTTTTTTTTTTTTATTGCCAGGCCTCTGGCACAACTGCGGCACAACCTTCAAATAAGAGGGGTAGTTCCAGAGACCTCTAGGACGAGGAGTCGGTTACACAAAAGCCTGTAACCCGCTCGGGGATGTGAGCGCTGCCGTTTGTCCGTTACCCTGACTTAGTCTCGGAAATCCTTACCGGCCTTAGCTCCAAATATATCGGAGTAGTCCGGATAAGGTCTTATTTGTTTTATTCCCGGGATTTTACTTCATCGTTGATTCCATCTGGGGAATTCTTCTGCTGTCCCGTTTACCCGAACAGAAAGTAGCTCCTTAAAAAAGAATAATTCACTCATCATAATCGTAGTTTTGTACGATGTAGATAGCATCAGGTGTTTCATAACTGTTGTTGTCTTCCTTTGATGTTACGACCCACACGCATTGCCCTTAGGCTACAAAAAATTTAAATTTACAATTACAATTACAGATCGCCGATCTTCATCAAATTTAACAACAAATCGCTATGATTTCAGGGTAGGACCTCTCTAACCAAACTCAATCGGAGGATTTAATCTTTTTTCAAGCAATTTGCTGAAATCAGTCGTATCATCGGTCATTTTACGGATGCATTCTATAACTCGGATCCACTTACACACTTAGCTGCTTTCCACAAGGAGTGGCTATACAAATCTACCAAGTTGATAGTTTTTGAATTCATACAAAGTGGGCCATAATGTATGACCTTATCGAAAAGTGTGATCGATTTTACAAATGGTGTCGAATGTCAATTCGGTTTTGACATTTGTGAAGCAAACAGAATTGGAGTGTGTATGTATAAGCAATGGAACGCTATATTCCTGAAAAACGCGGAATATTGGTTACAATGTTCTTGATAAACAATTCGTCAGTGATTTTGGACCATTGACGAGGCCCAAATGGCATTACACCAAACTTTAAGTAACTGCATGACGTGCTGTTTACGCTGGTGGAGTGTTTTTTTTAGAACAGCGATAAACGAATTTTACATTCCTCAATTGGATGAATTGAGACTGGAGGACATATGGTTCCAGCAGAATGGAGTAATGGTGCATACTGCAAGAGCCACAACAGACCTGTAGATTCGTTTTTGAGTTCATTGTTAAATGTTTCAGTTCATAGTAAATTTGTTCTTAGGTTCATAATAAGAGATCCCAGGGTTAGGGAACTTTATAGTTTTTCCTTGAATTCGTTCTAGTTCGTTCTTCCTTTCACAAGCGTAGCGTGTCTTTTCTCTTATACTTACGCTAACCTGATTGATCATATTGGTATAGATGCAAGGCGTGCATACATTATTCTGGATATTGTGGTCAAGGTACGAATGCAGATAACTTAAACGCCGCTAAGAAGATGAAATACTATGAGAATGCTTGGAGCCAAAAGTCTGCAATTGCGGAGCTTTTGCCCATCAAGTGTACTTGACTGACGTCCTGCATTGCCAACATCCTGTTACGAAACTCAGTGGCAAAGTTGCCAAAAAGCAATCAAAGATGCCCCCGTCTGATGTGCTGATTTTCGCCCGACCACCACTGCGAAATCCGTTGTTTGATACTAAATTCTGGTAGGCACATGCAGGGAAACAAGCAAAGGAAGAATAAAGCAGCTCATGAGCTCTGCGATCACAAAACAATCGACCAGCACCATCTTCTAAGAAGGAAGAACACAAACGAGAGCCACGAGATTAACGAAATTTAGCGATGTATAGCTGAAGAAATGTTCAGAAGTTTTACCAAAGGGTCAACAAGGTATAAACTAAGGCCTGCAAGGACGAACAAGGGAACATTGTGGTAGACTCGTAATCAGTGTTGAGGTGTGAAAGAACCATTCAGAGTATTAAACCGCTATAACGATAAACAATCCACTGACAGGCGGAACGAACCATTCATCCAGGACGACGGGCAACAATCCCATTCAACCCGCGTCTATGATTTGAAGATATCCATATCCAAATTTAAGTTCAACAACGTGGGTGGTCGTGGCTTAAGTGGTAGTGAACTGGCTTCCAAATCGGAAGGTTCGGTGTTCGAATCTCAAGCGCCCGGAAGATGTTCATATTTTTCAGTTAACTAAAATCAAGTAAGATGAACAGTTGACTAGAAAACAACAACAAGCCAGCTTGGGTGTCACACTCATGGAGCGAAATAACCACTGAGCCCAAACATCTTGCTTCTCCTTCTATCCTATTTTACAAAAAATTATAAGTGTAATCATTCCCACTTTTAAAAAAAAAATAACACGATTGTTTGTACTGACGACCTAACAGCAGAGCTGTTCGAAGCCGCGGCAGTAAATGGCTTTGTGAAGGGCATGTACCAATTCATCTCTAAAATATTTTCGGCGGTATGCTCAATCCGGAAAAGACTCTGCCGTACTATTTTTTCGCCTAAAAGCTTTGTCGACCTAGTGGTTTGGTTCTTATCCACCCCCGAACTTCAAATCTATATCCATCACCTATATTTTGATTTTAGGGTCGCCTATAACAGCGTACGAGTAAATTGGATTTGCTCATAGAAAAAGTTCTTAGCTTCATGACGCTTGCAAATTACATATTTTACGGAGACCTTGTCAAAAAAGGCTTTCGACACGGCAAACCACTGTCATAAAATTTCTTCAGAGGCACAATCTTTCAATGATTCCAATTTCCGGCAGAACAAAGCGAGCTGTTAGAGAAATTTGGAGGTATTAAAATGGTCTTGGCGAAGGTGGTTCTGATGGTAAATAGGGCAAACATGTAGCAAGCTATTATAGAAAAAGGACACACAAAATCGATGGCTCGGAAAAAACGTCAAAATAGACAGGTATAACTTCGAGGAGGTAGTCAATGACTTTTCCTACCTAGGGTACATAGTTAATATGTACAACGAGAGCACCTTAGATTCCATTCGAAAAGTAACTCTTGCCAGAGTCCTCCGTAAAACATTGGTCGTTCCAGTCCGTTCAGCCTATGGCACAGAGATATGGGCTTTATCAAGACTCTTCATCATTTCGAGAGAAAATAACTATAAGTGATTTACCACGAACTGCACGGCCTATACAGCGACATGGACATATGTAGTATAGGTTTTAATTGCTGGAAGATGTAGAACAAGTGGACACTACCGCTTTAGCTCTGATTCGAATTCATCACCATCATCAACCCACTGAGACCTATTGGCCCATTCTGTTGCCACTTGGATCTGTGATCCTTCTACTAATGTCTCCATATATTGTTTAGATGACTTAAGTCATTGTAGAAGAAAGCTCCTAGGGTTAGGTTAGGTAAGAGTGGCTGTTGGAACTACCAACCCACTTAGGCCTATTGGCCCATTGTGATGCCACGTGGATCTATGATCTTCTTACTACTGGAACCAGTTTGAGCTTATAATAAAGCGTAGGAGCCTGTTAACGTCTATTTTTTCTAGATCGTTTAGGTCGTTGTAGAAGAAAGCTCCTAGATGAAGCTTCCTTCTCTGAGAGAGAGCTGGGCATGTGCAGAGTAGGTGGGGGATTGTCTCCTCCTCTTCCTCGTCCATGCAGCTTCTACAGAAATCGTTAGTAAAGGCGACAAGCCTTCTTGCGTGCTTGCCTATGAGGCAGTGTCCGGTAATGACACCTATTATGGCGCTGAGATGTTTCCTATCTAAAAGGATCAGACACTTAGATCGACTCAGATCTAGCTTTAGTGTTAGTTTGCACGTAGCGATTGGTATACCTATACTATCTTTGTCCGGTAGGATAGGTAGAGTGGTTCCAATTTTGGCGAGTTTATCGGCTCTGCAGTTCCCTGGAATGTCTCTGTGGCCCGGCACCCAACAAAGGTGAATGTTGAACTGCTCTGCCATCTCCATGAGAGATGACCGGCATTCAAGGGCGGTTTTAGAATGTAATAAGACCGAGTCCAGGGACTTGATGGCGGCCTGACTATCCGAAAATATGCGGATATCCTTTGCAGATATCACGTTTTTCTTCAGCCAGGACAGAGCTTCTTTAATCGCCAAAATTTCCGCCTGGAACACGCTACAGTGATTTGGAAGGCGGAAAGAGAGGCTTAGATTTAGCTTATCTGAGAAAACACCGCCACCAACTCCGCTATCGGTTTTAGATCCATCTGTGTAGAGATGGATTGACTTGTCCTCCATGAAAGCATCCTCTTCCCAGTATGATCTGCAGGGTTAGCTTACATGGAAGTTTTTGTCAAACCAAAGTTCAGGTATGTTGTAATCGGTGTTCTCTGTGAGGATTCCTAATGTATTAAGAATGTAGGCGTGGCCAAATGAATTATTTGTCCACTGTTTAGTCGCTTTAAAGCGAATAGCTGCAGTCGCAGCTACTTGATTGCTAAAAATATCGAGGGGTGTCAAGTGAAGCAGAATATCTAATGCCGCAGAGGGGGTAGACCGCAAGGCTCCGCTTGTGCATAGACATGCTGTTCTTTGGACTCTGCTTAATTTAATGCGGTTGACTGCATTCTCTAAGGTCGTCCACCAGACAACCACCCCGTAAGTAAGTATCGGTCTTATGACCGAGATGTATAGCCAGTGGGTTATGCGAGGTTGAAGGCCCCATTTGTTCCCAATGGCTTTTTTGCAAGCGAATAAAGCTATTGTAGCTTTATTGACTCTTTCTTGAATGTTAGGTTTCCAGTTTAGTTTCCTGTCAAAAATGAGACCCAGATATTTTGCTGTATCGGAGAAAGCTAAACTGGTACCGTTTATTGAAGGAGGGTCTATGATTGGAATTTTATATTTCCTAGAAAAGAGGACAAGATCAGTTTTATGGGGGTTTATTCCCAATCCACAGCGATCTGCCCAGCGGGTTAATCTGTTGAAATTTACTTGGAGGAGTTCTTTAATGGTATTTAGATGTTTTCCTGAGACGGCTATGGCAACGTCATCCGCATAGGCAATCACTCTGCTACCACCCGCTTCCAGGTATATCAGTAGTTCGTTAACTAAGAGAAGGGGAGAGAGGACACCGCCTACTGACATATCTTTTAGCAGAAGTTTAACCCAGTTTGGAGTTGATTATCCTGCTTGTTAGCATTAGATTAATCAGCTCCCCAAGTGAGCCGTCTACCTGCAGAGTTGACAGCGCAGTCGTGATTGCCGATGTGTTGACGTTGTTAAAGGCGTCCTCTATGTCTAGGAAAGCAACCATTGTGTACTCCTTGTATTGTAGGGATCGTTCGATGTGGCTAGTCAGAGAGTGCAAAGCCGTTTCCACCGACTTTCCTTTGCAGTAGGCATGTTGAGCCGTAGACAGAAGTCTTGGATCAACTTTAGCTCGAATATGGATATCAATCAGTCGTTCTAAACTTTTCAGAAGGAATGATGATAGACTTATAGGTCTGAGGTCCTGTGGGACTACATGAGAACATTTTCCAGCTTTGGGAATGAATACTACATTGACTTCTCTCCATAACAGTGGAATGTGGATAAGTTCTACACAGCTCCTCATAATATTTTCGAACACTGGTAGAATAATATCTGAGGATCTCTGTAGCTCGGCAGGTATAATACCGCCCGGACCAGCAGACTTGTATGGTTTGAAGCTATGCAGCGCCCAGAGCAGTTTGTCTCTCGTAATCAGACCATGAATTTTGGTCACAGTTGCAGTAGGCTTGTTTGGGCTGCTACTGGCCGCGAGTTGGGAGCTACCTGGAAAGTGGGTGTCCAGAAGCAGGTTGAGTGATTCATCACTTGAGGTTGTCCAAGAGCCATCGGTTTTTTTCAAACAGCTGGGCATCATAGGATTTGTGGAGAGGATTTTTCTTAGCCGCGATGCCTCAGAGGTTTCTGTAATTTTGTCGCAGAATGACCTCCAGGATTGTCGCTTTGCCTTCCTCAGTTCTTTTTTGTATAATTTAAGGGATTCTTTATATGAGTCCCAGTCGGTCACTTTTCTTGTGCTTTTTGCTGCGTTGAAAAGTTTTCTGCAGGCGTTTCTGAGCAGTCCCAGTGCCGATGTCCACCAATGTGGCTTTTTCTTGCCTCTTGGTTGAATAAGAGGGCAGGAAGCGGCCATAGCCTTATTGAGAGTCAGAGTAAATTCCCTGACTTTCATGTCGAGCTCATTCGTGTCACGTTTTCGACAGTATTCCTCTGTATTTTGTCCAATCAGTTTTCCGGTAGTTCCGGAAAGCTGGTTGGCGGGGGGAGCATCACTCAGACTGAATTGGATGTATCTATGATCTGAAAAGGAGTGTTCAGACGATACCATCCAGTTTGTTAGTCTTTGGGTGATGCTGTCGGAGACAAGAGTAATGTCTAACACTTCTTGTCGGTTTTTTGTTATAAAAGTGGGCTCATTGCCAATATTCCAAATTAAGAGGTTAGTACTTAAAATATAGTCTAAAAGTGACTCACCTCTATCATTGATGTCGGTACTGCCCCATACCGTATGATGTGCGTTAGCATCGCATCCGATTATGAGGCCAGTTTTTTGCCTTCCCGCTTCCAGTACCACCCTTTCTAGGTTATCACCAGAGAGAGGGCCCACTTGGTCGTGGCCAAGGTAAGCCGATGCCAGCCAGTAAGAGCCTTTGGCAGTCTCTAATCTGGCAACGGTTAGGTCGGGGTCACTGAGGTTGGGAAGTAAAAATACATTAAGGCTACGTTTCACTAATATACAAGTTCTAATCTTACCTTTGTCTCTTGTATAGAGCGGAGCGTATGTGGGTGTCCTAAGTCCACGAACCACGCCTTCTGCAGTCCATGGTTCCTGGATTAGAATTATGTCTTCTGCGTTTTTGGAAAGACGCAGAATGAGTGCGGCCGAAGCCTTTTTTGAGTGGTGGAGATTAATCTGGAGAAACCGTATCATTGCTACAGTCTTCCAGAGTCGCCTCCACCACGGTCTTGTTGAGGTCCTCCGATTCTGAAGATGTGCCCAAGAGCTCACTCCCACTTAACACTCCCCCAGCGACAAGTCCGTGGCCTGCCACAAACTTGCTGCTGCTCGGGGCGGAGGAAGTGATAGGACCATGGCTTGCCACAGTCTTAACACTCCCTGAAGAAGTTTTGGTAGCCGCAACAAGTCCGTGGCCTGCCACAAACTTGCTGCTGCTAGGGGTGGAAGAGGTGATAGGACCATGGCTTGCCACAGGCCTAACACTTCCTGAATTCTTATTTTTTGGCTCGTTCCTTTTGCCTTTAGAGGATGGCGCACCATGGCCTGCCACAGTTTTGCCTCCTCTCGGCAATGTAGGAGCCTTGCCGGTAGTCGGTGTAGTCACCGTTCCACCGCCCGGTAATGAAGGAGTACCGGCCTCGGTTTTTGTTTTTTGGTTGTTATCCATTAATGGTCCCACGAGTAGCGGAGAAAGGGGTGTCCATCTGTACAGAGATCCGCCGTATACAGATAAGGCTAGCTAATCCGGAGGTCGCCAGGTATCCGGATACTCCGTTTGCGACTGAGCTATTTTTGGAGATACTGGGCCCTCAGCCAGGTTGATCTTCGGCACGGGTCGTATAACACCTTGATGGAGTGCTTTGGAAGTTGGGGAGGGGGGGGGCATCCTTTGGTTTCAGGACTCGTCTGGAGAATTTCTTCTCGAGATTCATTGACCCTACTCAGCCTCTACAACTCGACAAGTTCGATGCTCGCAGTAGAAGAAGAAAGCTCCTAAGTGGAGTTTGCTTCTGTGGGAGAGAGATGGGTACATATGGAGTTGGTCGATGATTGTCTTATTCATGCAGCTTCTGCAGAAGCCATTTGCAAAAATCCCTATAAGACAGTGTCCAGAAATGACACTTATAATAGCGCTGAGATGCTTAATATTTTGAAAGTTCAAACTCTTAGAACGATACAGATCCAGTTTTGACCAGATTTGTTTGCTCGCTAGACATGTTGACCCAACAGTCCACCTAAGATTTCTTCTTCTATTATTATCCAGCTTTAGTATTAGTTGCGATTGGTATGCCGAGGCTCCCTTAGTTTTACCGAGTTGGTTGGCCCTATAATTCCCTGGAATGTCTCTGTGCCCCGGCGTCAAACATAGGTGAAAGATGAACTGCTCTGCCATCTCCCTAAGAGCTGATCGGCAGTCATGGGCGGTTTTAGAATTTTTTGCAACTGAATGCAGGGATTTGCTAGCGATTCCACTATTCGAAAAGATGTGGATATCCCTTGCAGATATCACGTTTTTATTCAGCCAGTCAGGACTTTATTAATAGCCAAAATTTGAGCCTGGAACACGCTACAGTGATTTGGAGAGCGGAAGGCGAACTTATCTGAAAAAACATCGCTACCAATCCCACTATCGGTCTTGGATCCATCTGTATAGATCTAGAAAGATCTAGTGGAGATGTTCACATGAAAATATTTGTCAAGCCAATGTTGGGATATAGTGTAGTCGATGTTCTCTGGAAGGATTTCTAGCATGTAAAGAGTATTAGCGTGACCAAATAGTTTATTTGTCCGCTGTGTAGTCACTTTAAGGAGAATAGCTGCGTGAGCAGCCACTTGCCTGTCTTCTTCTTGAATATTAGGTTTATAGATTAGTTTTCTGTCAAGAATAAGACCCAGAGATTTCGCTTTATCCGAAAAGACTAAGCTGGTACGGTTGATTGAGGGAGGTTCTACGATTGGAACTTTATATTTCCTGGAAAAGAGGATAAGATCAGTTCTATGGGGGCTCACTCTCAATCCAACGGGTTACTCTGTTAAGATTTAGCTGTAGAAGTTAGTTAATGGATGGCTATAGCAACGTCACCCGCTTAGGCAACCACCAAATTCTAGTGAATGGGTGAAAGGACACATTTTTAAGCAGAAATTCCACCCAATTTGGAGTTGATTATCCTGTTTCTGAGCATAAGATTGATCAACTTCTAAGTGGAGAGTAGAGAGTCTTCAGAGTTGACAACGCAGTCGTGATTGCAGATGTGTTGATGTTGTTACAGGCAGCCTGTATGTCCATGAACGCGACCATTGTGTACTCTCTAAAATATTCAATGTGGGTAGTCAGTGAATGTAGAGCCGTTCCCACTGACTTTCCTTTATAGTAAGGCATGTTGGCATGTTGAGCCGTAGACAAAAGTCGTGGATCAATTCTAGATCGTATAAGCATGTCAATCAATCGTTCTAGAGCTTTTAGAAGGAAAGATGATGGGCTTATAGGTCTGAGGTCTTTTGGAACAAGATGAGAACATTTTCCGGCTTTGGGAATGAAAACTAAATTAACTTCTCTCCATGACAAGGGAATGCTTCATGATATTCACTAGCTCTGACATTAATATATCTGAGGGTATTTGTAGGTATAATACCATTCGGGCCAACAGTCTTGTATGGCTTGAAGCTATGCAGTGTCCAGAGGAGCTTATCTCTTGTGGTAACTTTTTTGTGTCCACTATACTAGGCAAACCGTAGAAGAAGAATTCGCAGTTGTAGATGAAACGTGCTTCGTAAAGCGTTCTTCCTTTAATTGTTAGACCCCCCGTGGATATGTTTAGCATTGAAGTCGCTACCAATAACAGAGTTATATTCTAAAAAATTTAGGAGGGTTAACAGTAAATTGCAGCTACTCTAAACTCTGTAGTTTTTTTTTCAAGTTATTATATTGTAGTAACTTGCTTATTTTTATTACCGGCTTTGGCTTTTTCATATTCTTTCAAGTTCTCCCTTGTTAGTATGTTATAGCCAATCATCCTCTAACGTTATTAGCTCGATGTGGAGTGCGATAATATGAAATTTGATGTTACAATCCCAGTACATTGACTCGTAGACACATGTGTTTCCGAATAACATATTGAACACACAAATAGTTGAAAGTTTATTTTGGAACGAAATTCATTTAACATTCTTCCAACCAAAACATAGTAAAGGCGGCTCAAATAAATTATTATTTGCCCAACTAAATGTGAAGTATAATAATTTAAGGCAATTAAAAACTCGCCACCAAAGCACATCAAAACGAAATAGTCCTGCGGCTATTCCACTACAAATGTCTACTAACTTTGAAAAATGTTGCCCCCCTCGTTGTGATTAGATCAAAGGTGAGGTTGCAGGTTAACCCGAAAACCATTTTTGGCTAAAATAACGAAATAACTTTTTCAAATCCTATTTCATTACATTTTGTGGGGATTAATGATTTTTTTTTTCGCAAATAAATTTACATGGAAAGAGAAGAACGATGACACATAAATTTCAAGAGGTTAATAGTGCTTGTTTTTTTTTTGTGAATAAATTTAAAATCAGAACGAAAGTGCGATAAATACAAAAAGTATCTGCAGAGCTATCTATCAGAGTTTAATGAACATAATTTAAAATGAACAAGAGTCCGAAGAGCACTCCTTTAACGACAGACATTCATTACGAATTATTGAAAGGATGCTTCTTTTCATTCTGAAGAGGTGTTGACATTAAAAAAAAATTAAAAATAAAATAAAAAAGAAAAATACGTAAAAGATTCAGGCTTCGAGAGATGGTGGTATGCGAGCATCTAGAGGTTAGCTTGTCCGGATTAATTTTGGATACGAATTTATCGTCAAAAGAAGTTTTAGGCAAAGTCGGCTATGCTACAGGGTTGCGAGGGAGCACTTGATTACAGTCAACATTGCATGGAAGACATAGTCTCCACGACACCAACTTCGGATTAGGTTGGTTGAAATGTCAACGTAGCCAGCAAGCATTTGATACAGTCTTGATGATCAACTGAACAAGGGACAGTACCACCAAATTCACTGCAAATCACTGCTCTTGTATCCTGGATATCCAAAGAAGTATTCTAATCATACTGATTCTAATAAACGGCTGTAAGGTCGAGCTGAGCACCGACGAGTGCACACGTGACATAGGGCACTCGTACTCCCGATTTGGATTTGTGCAAAAAAACAACAACAAATAATAAAAATAAAAACACAGCACATTCCAACCACTCGCGTGAGTGCAAAAATCGTGAATCAGGGGGGAAAAAAGAAAAAAAAAATCATAGTGCGGGCACTCCCACATCTCTTGCCTTTGGTCAGAGTTGGCCACTGCCGTATAACTCTATTATGCAGCAGAAGCAGTAACTGAGTGCATGCAACAACTGATGCATAGCGGATTGCGAGTGTGAATTCTGCAGGTGCACTGTTTCATTTTGTTGTAAAGGCTTAACACCTACAACAATTTGATTCGGTAAACCAACGTCAGAATTTTCACTTCGCAGCCTTGCTTAGTATCGTCGGTGTTTGTGTTTTCAGTGTTTGTCTGTGATTATGACTAGGAAATTCAGGGTAGATGTAACCAATATACGCGGGCTAAAAAGTAATCACTTTTCTGCGTATGTCCACGTCTGTAGGTACAGACCAGCTGTTTTGGCACTTAGTGAAACACATGTAGATCCCCGCCCATACCTCTCCGATTATTATGATCTGAAGCTACCTGGCTACGAACATAGTGATGTAGCTTACCAAACTCCACCAAAATGTAGTCCCACTTCTTATCCGGAATTCATTTATTTACAGAAGCCCCAAATTAGACAGCAATTCGACCTTTAACGAGTTTGATGCGTTCTCTGACTCCATACAAAGAATTGTATCCCTGTATCCTTATACTGAAATCGTTATTACGGGCGATTTCAATATACACAATTCTGGGTGGCTTAGACATTATGGACTTCACTGCGGAAAACAACTTAACCCAGCTTGTGAATGAGCCCACACTAATACCAGACGTTGATAGTCATACCGCCAACACCCTGGACTTGTTTTTAACTTCTCACCCTGATAAGTACACCATTGATGTGCTCTCCCCTCTAGGCTCGTCGGACCATTGTGTCATATCAGCTAATTTGGAGAAAAGGTTCCTAAAAGAACCGTATGGTAATACGAAAAAGTCGTTTAGGAATTTTAAGTGGTCGTTATGCTTCCTCGATAACGACGTGGATGCCGCTGCTGATATGATCACAGACACCATTCTCTTTGGAATGAGAACCTTTATTCCTCATCGGATGAAGAGTATCAAACCAAAAGAAAAGGCATGGTACGATTCGAGCTGTAAAGAGGCTGTCAGGGTTAGAGAAATGTTTTTTTCGGTCCTATAAGATCCAATCCGACAGAGAGGAAAAAATTTCAAGCGATCCAGGAATGACTGAAACGTCTTTCTCAAGCACTTGAAATTTCAATACGACCAAAAATTGAAGAAAAAAATACTACAATGCCCCAAGGTAGGTGATAGGTAAGAATGGCTGTTGGAAATACCAACCCACTTAGGCCTATTAGCCCATTGTGATGCCACGTGGATCTATGATCCTCTTACTAATGGAACCAGTTTGAGCTTATGATGAAGCGTCTATATTTTTTAGATCGTTTAGGTCGTTGTAGAAGAAAGTTCGTGAGTGAAGTTTTCTTCTCTGGGAGAGAGCTGGACATGTACAGAGTAGATGGAGGATTGTCTCCTCCTCTTCCTCGTCCATGCAGCTTCTACAGAAATCGTTTGTAAAAGCGCCAAGCCTTCTTGCCTTTGAGGCAGTATGCAGTCATGTCACCTATGATGGCGCTGAGACGTTTCCAATTTAGAAGGATCAGACACTTAGAGTGATTCAGATCCAGCTTTGGCCAGATCTGTTTGGTCGCTAGACATGTTGGTCCAACAGTCCACCTAAGGTAGTTCTTTTATTAGCATCGGGGTGTGCGTGGTGTAGTGGTACTAGCAATCGCTTCTCACTCTGAGGGTCCAAGGTTCGAATCCTGCCCATGACAAGTCAGTTTTTCATTTGTGTAATGGGAACTCAGACAGAAAAATTTTGCGTGTGAAGGCATAACATTGACACGTAGATTTCGCTATTGGAGAGTTTCAACCACAAAAAAATAGTGCGAATTATAACTTCGAATCACTCTGAGTGAAGAAAGAACTCTCCGTCCTATTCGGACTCCCACCCCTGGAGAGCTAATATAGAAACCAAATACACCTGAGTTTCAAACCACTACAAAACAATTTTCCTTTCTCCTCCTTCTACCTTTCCGCCCGCGCCCAGGCAACAGTAAAAGGGTATTTAACCCCTTAGGCGCGCGTAAATTATAAAAAAAAAAAAAAAAAATATCCAGTTGAAAATTAATTTGCTCGTAGCGATTGGTATACCTATGCTACCCTTTTCCGGTAGAATAAGTAGAGTGGTTCCAATTTTGGCGAGTTCATCGGCCCTACAGTTCCCTGGAATGTCTCTGTGGCCCGGCACCCAGCAAAGGTGCAAATGCCCCAAAGGTAATAAAAATTGTTGGTCGTTTGTAAAAAAAACATTAGAAATTCTGCCTCATCGTCCATCCCAACGCTCATTTACAATGACATTCTAGTTGTCAGCTCGTTGTACAAAGTCAATCTGCTTGCTGTACACACTTCCAGATTGTCGTTTGTTTCCGCCTACAGTGTGAGTGTGTAGAATCTGCAATGGAACGAATCCACTTTTGCACTCATGTAGTAGCAAGAGTACTTAAGGATCTTAAAATTCACAAATCCCCTGATCCAGATGGTATAGCTCCCCTTCCTCTGAAGAGGTATTCTTCCAGAGGTATTCAATCCTACTCTTTAGGACATTTTCTGAGCAGATGAAAAACAGCATTTGTCCAGCCCGTTCCTAAAAAATATGGATTTTCTTCTCTCTCTCCTACAGACCCATTGCACTTACGCCCCTTATTTCCACGGTCATGGAAACGCTGATAAATCGTCAGCTCTTGATCTCGAAACACGAAAACTTCTCAATGAGCAGTACGGTTTTCGTTGCAACAGGTCCACCGGTGATTTGATGGCATGTCTCACCGATAAGTGGAACCAAAGAGTACATCAATCTGGTGAAAGCAAGATATATAGCAAGTTGCACTTGCTATTTCTAAGGCATTTGACAGAGGTTGGCATTAGGCTCTTTTGTCGATGAATCTCTCCTTCAATGAATTAGAAACTACCTTTCGGAACGTTCAGTTCAAGTTGTCTTGGAAGGTTTTAAGTCTGATGTTCACAAAATAAATGATGGTGTGCACCAGGGCTCCGTTCTGTGTCCGACACTCTTTTAATTTTTATCACTGATCTCTTGTCTGTTACTTCTAATCGAATATATTCCTTTGCTAACAACAGTACTCTCTGCTTTTCATATTCGTTCCCGGACACATGTCCCTGCTCTTCAGCGTATGTTGAGCTCATTCAATTCCGATATTAATAGCATAATCAATTGGGGAACTATCAACAGAGTGGAACTTAATGCTTCCAAAACACAATGCTGTCTGCTGCCGTTAAAGTGAAATTTAAACACAGCCACTATCCATGAACGGCACTTGCATTGTCGAAACCGAATAACTTTCCATTCTCGGTAAGTGTGTTAGTGACAACTTACGTTGTCTTAAAAATTTTACGAAATTTCTAGGTTTCCTCAAGCGATGTAAGAAATATTTCACCTCCTTTGCTCTAGCCTTAATATATAGCGTTTACCTTCCCGAAATTGGAGTACAATGCTCTCATCTGGTCAGGTGCCCCTAAGACCACTTTGCACTTGCTAGATAGGATCCAAAATCGTGCGATAAAACTCACAGATGATGGCAATATTACACAGACTTTCGGCACCCTCGAACACAAAAGTAATGTCGCCTGTCTCGCCTTGTTGTCACTATGCAAACATTTAAAACCAACAAACATCGGTATCTCTCTTTTTTCCAACCCTAACTTCCCCTCTACCCCGCTATTTGCAATCATTTTAAGGGTATCACAATTATAAAAAAAAAAACAATTCTGAGAAACTTTCAGAGACTTTTTCGATCGAGCTTCCCAAAACGCTCCCAGAAATCTTACACATAATATCAGTTCAAACATGGCAAACAAGTCAATAGAGCTGCCACCGCATCTTATGGACTAAGTTCCACCTGTACAACGAAACTGTACTATTTTATATGCATACCAAGACGGCGTTAATATCTGGAGTGAATCTGGGAATTTCAGAAACATAGCTAGATCGAATTCGACCTTGCTAAGGAGGAAAAATCCGTCGAAAACCAACTGGACACGCTTTAAGGAGGAGATCAGCATGTCTGTAAATACTCCCCCAAACTTAGCTCCTCTTAACGAAAACTAGAGGAAGCCATTCCGAACCAGAGCGTACGTTCACTAAGTTTTTTGAGCTAACATTTCCAGCTAGGAAACAATCGTGTAGATCGTCTGTTCAATGGAACGCAGATCTGCGCAGACAGCGTATGAAAATTAGAAAGTGAGATAAATTTGAAGGAAAACTGGAGTCATTACAGATCGAAGACAAAAGAATATAAGAAGCTCTTCCTATAAAGTCAAAGTTCTAAAAGAGTCAGGTTGGAAACAACGAGTTATGGGTTTAACGTGAACACCTGTCGGGAAGACTTAATTGCATGGGATGCCTATACATCCATGAGAGCAAGGATAGGCCTTGCCATCGCCTGCCGCCTTCCTGAGTACCAATTCGGAATTGTGATGGAGGCACAAGTTCCACCCATGGTATGAGTCAAGGCCGATCTAAAACCTCGCCAAGGCGAAGCCTTGATAGTTGGGCGGGAGTTTTCAGGCTGGAAACACTCAGAAGATGGCAGCTACACTGAATTTAAAGTAGGGATTATCTGTCTTGAGACTCACTTGAACTGAGTAATATAACACGCCGTAGCTCGAATCTATTATCGGTTGTGGTGATGGATGAGGCAATCACAATGCATGTGCTTTGGTGGCTTCTAGTCGCCTTGCACCGATGATTTAACTAGTTTGGCTAGTTGGCTAGGTATAGGCCAGCTGTTGGTTTTCATTGCCAACTTAGCTCTGGCATACATACCGAAACTCTGGCGAACAGTAAGAGTAGACTTTATACCGACTACAAGTTCATCAAGAGCTTCAGACCTTGAGTTTGACTTCATTCGTGTTGAAGAGCATGAAGGAAATTGTCGAGCTTCATGTGCGTAAAACTGCTTTGCTAATGAATCCTGAATGATGCCTACCAACGGGGAAAATCCTGCGGGAGTATAATCTAGGCCGCACTTGATAAAATTGGCATGGGCATTTCCATCACCATTGAGGGTGCCTTCAACTTTTGACGGCATGTATAACTCGGCCAGAAAACATGCCGTAAACGAGTCACTAGGATTGTGAATAAGAGCAAAACTGGCGAATAGGACTCTGATTGGCGATGCTGACTGCGGCCAAGGCAGCGTCCCTTCTCCATTGCTATGGTACGTGTTGGTCGACTTAATCAATAGTTCTGACGCATATGCTCAGGAATGTGTAGATGACATAACTCTACTATATGCTGGATCATGTCTAGCGCCTGTCTGGTCTAAACAGTGGAGGCCATTTGCACCAACACGGCTATGATAAGATCAATTATATCCTATGCATCGGAAGTCTGGTGGGACAAGTTTTAATAAAAATACGCCACTCTCGCTTTTGTCAGAGTTCAAAGAACAGTCTGTCTAGGCTGCTTGTGTGCACGTCTGGCTTTGCTCTAGTCGGACTGATGTCGGACGGTTAAGAGAAGTGATCTCCGATATTGTCATTGCGCGCCGACTGTCTGGTCTTATTGACATGCCGTCGGATGTAATGATATCAGAAATCCTTTTCCTTAAAAAAATCGAAATCGACTTTCCCTGCGAGTAGGAATATTGGAGTTTCGGCCAGAAGCTAAATCAGGAAATGTAAATAGGCGGGTCTTCACGAAGGGGGTCTTCAAAATGGATTTAGGAAGCGGCGCTGGTGTCCTTCTTGAAACTTGCATCTGTCTCTCAAGACAGATGATATACGCAATCCTGAAGACAACGAAGTATATTGTGGAGGGGGCAAATCATTTTCATCTGTAGCGACAGCCAAGCTGTAATTCAAGGATGCAAACCTTCACTGTGTGCATTCGGAAGAGTGAATTCACTGAGTGTTGTCTGGGTCGTAGGTCACAAGGGGATCACGGGAAATGAGATTGGCGATTATCGGTTGGGCATCCCATTGGCAGCTGGGTCGAATGTATCCTGAAATTTCTAATAGGTCAGCAAATTAACTGCTATTCCTCAGTATTAGGAAAGACTCTGGATGGTTATTAGCATCGTAACAGGGAATTACGCTTTAGCTAAACACCTGCATAAGTTTGCTGGCCATAAATGACATACATACGAGTAACATCCTGCGATGCTTTCTGTGAAACTAATGGGGAGCACTACCTCTGTGGGTGTGTCCTAACTGCGATTGCATCAGGCTGCGATACTAGGGCTAATGTGGTGGGTGCTGGTACTGTAGGCACTTTTTCACTGAAGCGCCTACGCGTCTTTCTAAGAAGGACTTAGAAATCCAGCAAAAGAAACATACAAAGACTGCAATGGATTAGTTCTTTCAATAGAAAAACGACAGAAAAAAATCCTAAGTTGTAGCTGTCGCCGATGTATTGCTCCCCTTCTTGTTGTCAGTGTAACTTGGTTTTGCCCTCGTATCAATTTTGCTGCTTCTATTTCAATACCAGTAATAGAGGGATGCCAAAATTTGGCATGGGTCTGTATAGCTCGTCTCAATCGACGCTGTCATATGCGGTCTTAAAAACGATAGAGAGGCGACGAGTATCGGTCTGGACTTCCTAGGTTTTCTCTAGGATCTACCATAGTGTAAGTATTTAGTCAAATGTGTACTTTTTTGCTTAGTGCGGATGAACGAGTGAAACCCAAAAATATTATGCACTGGTATCCTGCCAGCTTTGGGACTTCCAACCATTTCTTCCCAAACTGTTCATTCAGCCGCAGTTTCGATGAGTTGATCCTCTATATCTGTCTCACTTTCGGATGTCAAAAAAAACCCTCTTTCTTTTCTGCCCTGGACGCTTATTTATAATATTCTCTTCTTCACTATCGCTCTCTGGCTCCAATTCACTTGTTGTAAGTAGCTCTTTATCTGTTTCCATATTTTTTTCAGTTCCAGAAATTTCATGTTCATCACATACTGAACACTCTTCTTCTATATGCGTGAAGTGCAGAAAGAACCACAAGTCCGAGGAATGCGCTCTTGGTAAGGACGGAGCGTCTGAAAAAAGCCAACTCTCTTGTGCTTTACGTAGGAACACGGGACACACCGCAAATTATCGGGGTTGTCCCAAATTCCAGTACATCAAAAGAATAAATCTGGCCCGGCTCCCCATGTTACCTACGCCCAAATGGTGGCAGGTAGGGGAAATACGGTACAACAAGTGAAGGTTGCTTCTTAGGCCCCAGCGCCCAGAGCACCGGAACCAGTACCTGACATGCTAGCTATCTTGCTCTTTTTCCAGGGGCAGATGGCTCAGCTACAACGTCATTTACCTGAACAGACCACGCGGGTGGATCAAGTATACGCGCTGCTGCCTGGCCTAACGCACCTTTTGCCGTAATGGGTACGTACGTGGCGGAGCAAACCCTGTAGGTCATTGCTGTGAATGTGAATTCACTGATAAGGTTGGAACGACGAGCCGCACTATTTAAGTTGCTTAAAGACCAAGCCCCTGATGTGCTGTTGGTTAGCGAAACTAAGCTTACCAAGAGACACAAAATGAGGCACAGAAGATACAAAATAGTACGGAGAAACCGACCCAACTCCATTCAGGGAGGTGGCGTTGCAATTTTCGTACGAAAAGGTATACATTTTAAAAGAGTATACAGCCGTGTAGTACGTAGGTTCCAGGTGCTGGAAGCATGCATCGTGTATATCCCTCTCCCTAGTGGAAAGCGGTTGTACATGGTGTCTGTCTATGCCCTAAGGCTACTCAATCCACCTTATTTATCTCAGAGCTCGAGACACTTTTTCGATTTCTGAGGCTGGAATTAGAAGACAACTATTTTGTTATCGGCGGAGATTTCAACGCCAAACATAGTGATTGGGGAAACAATACACCAAATACTAAAGGGAACCTACTATTCAATTGGTGGGGTCAGCACAGTGTAATGTATCGACTCGGGCTTAAGGCGTCGGATAGTCCGTCGTTCCCCAGATACGGGTCCTATTTGGATCTTCTGCTGTTCGACTCACGAATACAACTGACATGCAATAACCAACAAACTACAAACTGTCTACGCACTTTCGTGTATGACAGTGACCATTGCGGTCTCAGCACCGAAATAGCTGTTCCCAACGAAATTGCGGAATTGGATGAGTTTGTCCAAAGGCATTCCTACAATTATAGGGTGCGTTGGACACACTTCACCAGAACACTGACTAGAGAACTCTCATCGAATTCGCTCTACCCACCGTCCAACAGAAATCTGTCAAACGAGGAGATTGACAAGTATCTAAGACTAATGGACAAGAAATCAAACGAACAATGGACAAAACGATACCTCGGTACCAACACACTGACGAAGGAGACTTATTCCGCAACGCAACTATTGACGCACTGCACCGACAGAAAAGTAGACTGCTGTCAAGACTAAAAACCTTGTACAGACAGTTTACTGACAGACATAACCCGGAGATCATGACACTGAAGTCGTCGATTAAAAACCTCCAAACATTAATAAAGGAAAATTACAGAAATTCTGTAAGTTTGTACTGGAACAATAAAATTCGGGCTGTAAACACCAACAACCCGAATATGTTCCCACAAATAAATAAAATATTTCGGAGAAATAATCAGAACGACTTTCCACGTCTTAAAATCGCCCGAACGACGAACAACGAACAAATACTGGTAGCAGCGGGCATAGATCCAAATGAGGTTGCTGATTATGACAACTTCTTTGTGGTCGAGGATCCACAGGAGCAAGTAGAGGCTATATGAGCGACTTTCCAGGAAGTGCACAAGCCGAATGTTATCATTGGCCCAAACCACGATCTGGAGAATCGAGTCCTTGTGCACAATTTCTACCTTCGAAATGAAATTGTGAATTGGCGATTCGAGAGCTCGGATTTCACCCAGTTCAGTGACGAGAATATGGCAAATAATGTCATCACCAACGATAGGGTACTACCCCCGTTCATTTCGAAGGAAGAGCTCCAAACGATCTTCGAATCACTTAGAAGTAAGAAATCAGTGGGAACCGATGAAATACCGAACATTGTGCTTCGACATCTCCCTCTAGAAGCGGTGAACATTTATACCACCCTGTTTAATAATGCAATGAATAATGCACATTATCCAGCGCATTGGAAAACAGCGGTGATCAATAGAGTCCTGACTAAGTGGGTTGAGGACAAACATATAGTTCCGGATAATCAATTCGCTTTCAAGGCGGGGCATGATGTTATTCATGTTGCGTCTAAACTGGTTTCTGATATCCAATGGAACAAAGGTAAGAATCAGTGCACTGGTGCCTGCTTGATTGACTTGGATAAGGCTTCCGATACCGTATGGTTAGAGGGACTCTTTTTCAAGCTGCACAGGTTGGGCATTGGTAAACCACTGCTGTATATTCTTTTTGATATGCTCTCCAGTAGACAGTTCATCGTGAAGAATGGCGATGTGACTTCTGCTAGAACATTTGACATTAAAAACGGTCTGCAACAAGGTGCGGTAAATTCGCCGATCCTATTCAACATTTACACGAGTGATCTGATAGGTTCACTTCACCATGCCATAGCGTACGCAGACGACATAATCGCGTACAGATCAGGTCCAAAGATTGAGGTCATTAATATACTTTTGCAGCGTGACTTCGACAAAATTAAGTGATATTGCGATGACTGGAAGTTGAAAATCAACTTTCAGAAGTCGGAAACCATTCTGTTTAGGACGCCTTTGTCTGGGCCTCTAGGGATACCAGAAAGAATTGGCGAAAGTTCTCGATCGTGGGGCAGCACGGGCAGTCACTTGCTTGTCGAAATGTAGTCAGATACCTTGGGATCTGGCTAGATCAATTTCTGTATTTTAACAAACATATAGATGTTGCTCTGGCCAGAGCCAAAGGTGCTTTTGCCCTTACAAAGAGACTGTTTTATAACAGCCAACTCGATGCGAGGGTGAAGGTAATCTGCTACATGGCCCTTATCAGGCCCATGCTTGTATTTGGGTGTCCCGTGTGGTTCAACGTGAGAGCAAGTTTATTGGAAAAGATTCGGGTGTTTGAGAGGGCTTGTCTTAGGATTTGTCTTCGCTTATACAGAACACCAGAGTCTCAGTACATAAAATTCTATCCTAATGAGGTCTTATACAATAGGGCGAACCTAATAAGAGTGGACAATTTCGTCATTAAGTTGACTCGAAGGCACATTGCAAGAGCAATGACCTCATCGAACAACCTGATCTCCGGGGCTTTCTACCCCAATTATATGTATCACGAGAGAGTTCGCTTTGACGGCTTTATTCCCCCAGAAGCGTTCCTCTATTTAGATAGCAAAGGTCTGATCCAGGACAGATTGGCGGTGCCGCTAATCTTCCACGTCGCTCGAACAGCTGCGGACAGGCGACTCAACTACAACAGAGACGTCGCACATGGCAGTGCTGAGCGTCTCCGGTTAAGTAGGGTGGTAAGGAGTCGCGACATGAGGGATGTTGCTCGGCAGCACCAACACTTTTGGTGGCTTGTTGAAGGGGAGGATGCTTCGTTGTCGAACTCCTCCAGTGTAGCTTCACCTGAAGCAAAGTTAGCCAGCCTAATTTTTTTTAGCCATGGCCGGCTTACATAGTTTTAGGTAGGTTTAAGTTAGGTTTTAAGAAAAAAACTATATATATATAAAAACACAAAAAAAAAAAAATTAAAAAAAAAAATATATATATATACATATACGTATATATAAAGTATATAAGTATTATGGATATATATACTCGTATGTATGTATGTGTATGTATTAGCCATAAGTAGGTTAAGTAGATTAAGATTTATTTTTAGGTAGTTATAAGTTTTTATAGATAAAAAAGAAGAGTCCAGACACTAAGTTTTTTCAATTTAAGTTCATTTTCTTAGTTGTAATAATTGTAAAAATAAAAATAAAATTAGACTGTAAGATAATACGAGTAATAAGACATAGATTAAGTATTATGTATAATTTAGAGTGCCCGTATGGGGCCAGTAAGTTACAATAAGATTATTTTTAAGTTATTTAAGCTAATTTTTAAGCGTTTTTTGTTTAGCATATAAGATTAGTTTAAGTTATAAAAATAAAAATGCATAAAAACTGAAAAAACTGACTCTTCTCCTATGTCTGCTATTTTTCTTAGTTACTTTCTAATTTTGAAACGCTTTGACATTCTTAGGGTAAATATCCACAACAGGATATTACACCATGTAAGAATAAAAAAATTACATCCAAGTTGTGATACTTTACTTCATCTCCTTCAAATAAATTATCGTTACAAAATTGCACAAGAAACTCTTTAAAACTACTCTACTTGAGACTATACTCAATACTGTTGTGGCCCATTCTTTTCAATTCCAACCGACTCTAAGATAACCATTAGTTTGTACATATAAAATTTGTATTATATAAATTTAAAATAACATAAAATATTTTCTCCATCAGTCAAATTGACCGACCGCGGTAGGTAGGACACATAATAATTTTTTCTTGGAAAAGAGAAAACAAAGCTAGAAGTAAAGAGTGAATAAAACATTATATGCATATTTTAAGAAAAGTCATATATTTTGATAACTGTATTATAACGTTTAAATATGTGTAAATTTTACAAAAGTTTGAAAACCGTCAATTTGACCGGTACTGGTAGGTTTAGTGCTAATGAAAATTCTATTTTGGGTGCCAAACACAAACAAAAACGAATTGAGCTCGTTCTTTGCAGATCTCTTACATAGAAAATTGTTGTTGCTATTGACTGGATTACCATCTGTTGGCTTACAGCTCACATTTCTATTACCGGTGCGTTTTACAAAGCATTGTTTAACATCTTCGACGGACACACTCCCTTTGAAAACGTCATCAAGTATAATTTTTACACATCCAGCTGCATTTTCGATACTGACTCCAGGCATGCCAGCAATTTCAACGATATTCTCCTTTTCCAAATTGTTTTGTTCCCTCCAATTCAGTTTTGTTTCAAGAGATGTCACTCTTGCATTAAGCATTTTGGTTTCTATTTCTAGTAGCTGAATAGTGCTAAGTGAATCATGGTACATTTTTTTTATGTCAAGTATTTCGTTGTATAGCGTTTCCAGGGTTATTGACCTGTCCGCCTGTTGTAGGTGTTGTTCGTGGACAGCTGACTTGGCGCAAGTTAATGCCCGTAGGTGATCGTCGGCTTGTGCTTTCCCATCATTTGTAGCTACTGTTGTTTTTGTTGTTGCTTTGACAGATTGATTAACTTTGGCCGTTTTTGTTGTTTATATTTCTGCCACTGATGAAGAAGGTGGAACACTTTGTAATTGCAATTACAGCACTGGGCCTCTGGACGCTGACCCCGCTCATTACCCTTTAATACTTAACGAGATTCCATTTCGTAACTCGAAGCAGAGTGTCTGAAAAAGTTCCTCCGGATCGGTAGAGATTTCAATCCCTCTGAATTGCATTGCTAATAGCATGTTCACTTCTTTCTCTTCGGGGTGAAGGAGAAGAATTCTGTCGTGGTATCCTTCAATAAATTTTTCAGTTTTTGGTAGCGCTTCACTGTATTTGCAGTTAATCGATTGCCTCTCTTTTCTTAATCTCTTAACAAAAAGGTTATTCGCATGGCCGACTTAATTTTTTTCACTTTTTTATCGAAGCAGAGTACTCAGGTTAAGACCTAGTCTGTTGTATTCCTTGTATGGTATATCTCAGTCATTAGCAGAAAGTGTCTACAGTTTAGCACCCACCACATGAGCGCCCGAATACCAACGGGCGTAGCCGGGTATTTACAGAGATAGCGCTCTGAGTTGTCAGGGCAAATGTTGCAGGATGTATTTTTACTTATGCTTACTACACTTCCGAACGTATTGAAAATATAGTGCCCTACTTCAACGCCACTTAGAAGCGTTCAGGGTTTCCTACTGAGGGATAGCAGGAAAGTCGCTGTCTTCTTAGAGATGTTGGGAATCAATTTTTGGTCTACCGGCATCCTGGAGAGTCATGCCATCGGCATTTACGAATATTTTAACATGAAAACCAAACCCACTCCAACAGAGGATGCAGGCAGTCCTGACGCTGGTTTATGTCCTGAGAAAATCTTCTGTGACCCTTTCCTAGCAAGTGCGCCGGCAATCTCATTAACCTGAGCATACGTTTTTAATAGTTTGTTAGTTTTCTGTTGTTATTGCTGTTGTTTCTGTTAGTTTTATTGTTGTTGCTTTGTTCGCTGCTGTTGGTGTTGGTGTTGTTCATGCTGAGGTTGATGTGATTAAGTTTTAACCCGCTGACTGTTATTGTGCCTCCTGTTGTGGCTTTTGGGTTTGTTTTTGCTGCTGCTCTTTTCCATTAGTTTTTGCCTTAATGACAATCACTCGTTGTTGCAGCTGATTGATGATGCTCTTCAGGGACTCTACTCATCGTATTCATCTTTTGATTTTGATGCCGTCAATTAGGCGAAACTATTGCTATAACCTATTGCTATAACCTTTCTTGATTAGAAAGATAGCCATTCAGTTAAAGCTGACACTGAGGGACGTTTCACGAAATTATGATATGGCTTCAGCACTCTTCTTTGGCCATAGTTTGATGGTGCGAGATGACTTTCCATCGGATGATATTGCCGACTGCAGCCGGCCAACCTTCCCACTGTGCCACGCCACCACTCTCAACTCGTTAGAAACAAAACATTGTTTCCAAGCAGACGATAGATGTTCATGTAAGAAAACGAACGAATGATTCATAATATGGTTCTTTAAAACGGGTGTTCCACTTAGTATCAATGGTTAGGATTTTTGCCACCAAAGTACATTTAAGATCGTCAAATGTTAAAGCTTAAGGCGTCCTCTACAAATTTTCATTAAGCTGTTTCCATAGAATTTGTAGCTAAGTGGTTTTCTGTCAGCATTGGCTGATATCAGTTTGTCCTTTTCGATTACTTGGCTTAGTTTCTGAAAACTTCCGCTCATATGACATTTAATGTGTCAATGGCCAGAGTAGTCGGCAATTATATAGCAGGATGCAACTGAAAGTTTAAACAAAAGCCTTTGAGCGCTGCTTCCAGTGGAAGCAACGAGTTTATGTATCCCAAGTAAATGTTAAGATGTCTTATGTCCTCATGAACTTTACATCATTCAATATCCTTTCCATAATCTTATCGTTCATTAAAAACTTTTCACTTTTCATAAAACCAGAACTGTCAACAACAAAAAATCTTCGGATGGGGGGCGGGCAAGGATTTAACACAAAGATTCTCATCAAAAGCAAATGACCCGTGCAGATATACGAACTGTATCTTTCAAACCTCTACTGCAGTGTTTTTTGTTTTTTTTCAAAACTTGTATGCAAAAATGGGGAAAAAGAAGAAGAAAAATAAATATGGCGAAAAACAAACTTCCTCTGATTTAATTAACAAAAGGAAGAAGAAAAAAAGCAGGACCAACTGAATGGTCCTCCTTCACTTTGATGGTGACACTGACTGTATTGGCACAAGATAATTGGGTTGTGTCCATTCGAAGGAAAGGAACTTGCCAACAACTATTGGTTATCGTGGTTGTGTTAGTTCCAACTTCAAAGAGACTTTTTCACCTTGGTTATCCGCAGTTATTCAGAGTTTGCCCGTTTGCCAACTATTCCCGATTTTCCATTTTCATTTTCACTTTTGTAAACTTAATTATCGATAGTGAATCACTTAAGCCACCAACTATTTGTTCTGGGTGAACAAAAAAGGATTTTGAACTTACTGTAACGGATGTGTAACCCTGCCGAGTTGTCGGGTAAAGGCCTTCAGCCCATACACTGAATACGAATACTTGACAGCATTGTTCATAGGCCGCATAGTGTTTACACTATCGTGCATGACCTTCGCATATCCTTATCAGCGAGGATGTATTTGTAGTTTTATGCTTTGTCTACGAATGCACTACATAATATTGTACTTTGGATTGTTTTTTTTGTTTCACAATGACAGCGGGGATTTGAATCCTTTTGCAGAATGCGCGCGAATAGAATAAGCGATTAAGTTGTTGCCCATGTACTCGTAGTTGTTGATGTTTGGTTTTTTATTTTGTCTTGTTGTATGCATCTCCACAGTCGTATTGTTTTCGTAGATACTTTGTTGCTCAGTTTTTGTCAGGTTCCAATGCCATCATGTATCATACTTAAAGATGTGGTAATGCACTACTTAAAATTGAACAAGAGAGGCGGGGGTAGTTGAATGAAAAGATGGATAGATGTATGTATTTCACCATACAGTTAACGCAGTCGTTGGTTGCTATGAATTTGTCTTAATAAGTGGCAGTAATGCAGCTTACAGATTGTTCTACAAGGGATCTTAAAAATAATAAGAATATACACCAGAAAACTGTAGAGATGAGCTGTGTTATTTTGCACGCTAGTTAGCTATTGTCACAAAAAAATACCCCAACTTCGCTTAAGATTTCACCATAACAACTTGGTAGCACAGATATTTGTATCTATGACATGTAATGGCAGTTCATCTGTTGATTGGTGAACAAATGTCAAATGTTCGACATTTCTGAAAATTAAATGCAAAAATTCATTGCAAACGTACAATAGTACAATAGTACAAGGTGATGCAAAAGTAATGTCATAATGTGAATGTGCCATAATTTTTGCAAATGGCGTCAAGTGTCATTGTGCTTTGACATAGGGTTGAGTATGAGTTGTCCAAGTGAATAGTCGTGCCTCACAATCTCGTCCGTCACAGTGAACATATAACCTAAATTGGTTATACTTTCTCCTAACGCCCATAAAAAGTGTCAAGTAAAATATTCCTTTGTACTCTTCCTAACAATGCCGCAAAATACCGATATCAACCTCCACTCCAAGACAACTCTTCAAAAAGGCTCTCTTTCTTCACCAAACCACTCGAACTCTGCATCACCGTCGTCTTGCAATAATAACATGTCTTGTTGTCTTGTTGGAATATCCAAGGCAGGGGTCCAAAAATGTTTTTCACTTTTGGAAATGACCGTTCCAGCAAACATTTGCTGTTGTTTCTGTTCGTTGTTGTGGATAAAAACTCTAACTCGATTGTACCATAGTAGGTAATAGCTCCTCACACCATTACACCTGATGTGCGGCTGTGATGTCTTGCCAAAATAAGCTCCACTTTTCTTAGATCATTAAAATAAAAGTTGTAACCATCGCGGCCGTCAAGGTTAAATATTTTTTCATCCGAAAAGATAACGCGTTTCCATTCACTGCTCCAAGCGACATGTTCTCCTGCAAAATTCATTCGATGCTCCTTGTGTACTTGCCTCAAAACAGGTTTCTTTTTATGTTTTCTCCTCTGTATAGTACCACTTTTTCGGATTATCCTTCGGACCGTTGCTATGCTGGCTGATACTCCGCTGTTGGACCTTATTTTAGTCGCTGGTAGAGTAGAATTTGAGGCACGCCGTATAATTAACCGCTTTTCTCGTAATGTTGTTCCTTCTGCCGTGCGTCCTTTTTGACTTTTCCCATACTGTTGTGGATCCGCAAGATAACTGTGTGCAACAGTCTTACTTCTATTAAGCCTCTGTCCAATTTATCGGCCTGAGAGTCCCAACTCATTGACAGCATCTATTTTTCCTCTTTCTGTCGCTGTCAAAGTCTTTCGGGAACCCATTTTTTTGAATTAAATAAAAACAGTTCTGATGTGAACTCCTGCAACGAAATATTCGCAATGGCCTCACCCTAGTGGCGTATCTTTTTATACACTTTTCGAGTAGTTCATTGTTTGGTCTTGGGAAATTCCAATGGTCGTTTCTTATTTACCCGTTAATTTTATGCCTTCCTGTTGAAAAAATATGTACCTGTTCCCAGGTAGTAAAAGTTTCCAGGTTCGAAATTTTGAATCGTCAGTGTATCAACCAACTTGAGGTAAATAATGACACTACTGTGGTATACTGTTGGTATACCGCAACACCAAGACGAAAATTTAAAAACTATTTTTAGCCGTTTTTGTCACACAATTGAGTGCAAGCCATCAGTTTTTAAGAACATTTTTCGCCCAAAAAGTCGATTGACTGAGAACAGCAACAACAACCCAGTCTCTTCTTCTATTGTCATCAAATTCTCCAGTTGCGATGAAAGAAATGAAGTTCTCAAGTATGCCGCCCATTTCCGCAATGTGCATCATAGAGAGCTTATACCAGGTGACTTGGGGATCGAATCGTCCGACTACAATAAATGTTTCATAAATGAGAGCTTAACAATGCACACTTGACGTCTCCTCGGCAGTGCTGCTGAACTCAGACGTAAAAAGTTAATTTCATCCGCACACACAAAGTATGGGTCTGTTTATTTGAGAAAAGACGCAAATGGCAAAAGCTTTCTCATTGAAAGCTTCGCAGATCTACACGCCGCCGTCGCTACTCCTGCTGGTCCAAATCAAGAAGCAAGCATCGACCGAGCTTTCTCTGATGACGGTGCTGCTGCGACTGTGACTGAAGAATGATGACATGATTTTATGCATCTTATAAATTATGCATTTAGGTATTTTATGCTATCTAAAAACTGATATTTCTAGTTCTAGTATTTCTTTCCTTATTTATCCTATCTCTACTCTACTTTTTTTTTCTTTGCTTGTACACGGATTTGTTTGGAAGATTTGCACTTTATGACAGCGACCATTTCGGTTTTAGCACCGAAATTACAGTTCCCAGCCGAAATTGCGGAATTGGAGGAGTATGTAAAAAGATATTCTTACAACTACAGTAAGACTCGATGGACACGCTTCTCCGCAACCTTGAAAAGAGCACTCTCCTCGAACACGTTCCACCCACCGTCCAATAGGAATTTGTCAAACGATGAGATCGACAATTACCTAAAACAAATGGACGAGACAATTAAACAAACTATGGACACTACAATATCGCGGTATCGACGTACGACTAACGAAGACCTGTTCCGCAATCCTACTATTGACGCACTGCACCGACATAAAAGTAGACTGCTATCAAGACTAAAAACGTTGTACAGACAGTTAATTGACAGACAAGACCCGGAGATTAGGACACTGAAGTCGTCGATTAAAAATATTCAAACGTTAATAAAAGAGAATTACAGAATTTCTGTAAGTTCATATTGGAACAACAAGGTTCGGGCTATAAACACCAACAACCCGAATATGTTCCCGCAAATACTCGTAAATAAACTATTTCGGAGAAAAAATCAAAACGACCTTCAGTGTCTTAAAATAGCCCGGACAACAGACAACGAACGGTTACTGACAATAGCAGGTATTGATCCAAATGAGGCCGCTGATGATGACGCCTTCTTTGTGATCGAGGATCCACAGGAGAAGGTTAAGACCATAGAGGCGGCTTTCCAGGAAGTATACAAGACCATTGATATTATTGGCCTTAATTACGACCTGGACAATCGCGCCTTGTTGCACGACTTCTGCATTCGAAATGAAATGGGGAACTGACGAGCCGAGGGCTCTGGTTTCACCCGGTTCAGCGACGAAAATATGACCAATAATGTCATTGCCAGAGAGGGTGACCTACCCCCGTTCATTTCGAAGGAAGAACTCCATGAGATCTTCGACACAATCAGGGCTAAGAAATCAGTGGGGACCGATGGTATTCCGGACATCGTGCTTCGACATCTTCCTCTAGAAGCGGTGGACACTTACACCACCCTGTTTAATAATGCAATGAATAATGCACATTATCCAGCGCATTGGAAAACGGCGGTGGTTCAACCTATCCCCAAAAAGGGGAAGGATATATCCAATCCGGCGAATCTCCGGTCGATAAGTCTCCTTCCGAATATCAGTAAGGTTTTTGAAAAGGTAATCAATAGAGCTCTGTCTAGGTGGGTTGAGGACAAACATATAGTTCCGGATAATCAATTCGGTTTCAAGGCGGGACATGATATCTCACATGCCGCGTCTAAACTGGTGTCCGATATCCAATGGAATAAAGGCAAAAAACAATGTACTGGTGCCTGCCTTGTGGACTTGGAGAAGGCCTTCGACACCGTATGGTTAGAGGGTCTTTTCTATAAGCTGACTAGGCTGGGGATCAGTAAACCACTCTTGTACATTCTTTATAATATGCTAACTAATAGACAGTTCATCGTGAAGAATGGCGATGTGACTTCTGTTGGAATATTTCAAATTAAAAATGGTCTTCAGCAATGCGCGGTCAATTCGCCGATCCTATTCAACATTTTTACAAGCGAATTGATAGGTTCACTTCCCCATACTATTGCGTACACAGACGATTTGGTAGCGTACAGAACAGGTCCAAAAATCGATGTCATTAACACTCTCTTGCAACGTGACTTCGATAAGATAAGACGATTTTGCTTTGACTGGAAGTTGAAAATCAACTTTCAGAAGTCGGAAACCATTCTCTTTAGGACGCCGTTGTCTGGAGCCTCTAGGGATACCAGAAAAAAATTGCGAAAGTTCTCTATCATTGGATAACACAGACAACCGCCTGTCGAAATGTAGTCAGATACCTTGGAATCTGGCTAGATCAGTTTCTGTATTTTAACAAAAATGTAGATGCTGCTCTGGCCAGAGCTAAAGGCGCTTTTGCCCTTACAAAGAGACTGTTTTATAGCAGCCAACTCGATGAGAGGGTAAAGGTAATCTGCTACATGGCCCTTATCAGGCCCATGCTGGTATTTGGTTGTCCCGTGTGGTTCAATGTATGAGCAAGCTTAATGGAAAAGATTCGGGTGTTTGAGAGGGCTTGCCTTAGGGTTTGCCTTCGCTTGTACAGAACACCAGAGTCGGAGTACAAAAATTTGTATCCTAATGAGGTCCTTTACAACAGGGCGAACCTAATACGAGTGGACAACTTCGTAATTAAGCTGACTCGAAGGCACATTGCAAGAGCAATTACCTCGACGAATAACCTGATATCTGGGGCTTACCACCCCAATTACCTTTACCACAAGAGTGTGCGAACTGACGGCTTCGTTCCACCGGAAGCATTCCTCTACCTAGATCAGAAAGGGTTGATCCAGGATATATCAGCGGTACCGTTAATCTTCCATGTCGCTCGGACAGCTGGGGACAGGCGACTCAACTACAACAGAGACGTCGCACACGGCAGTGTGGATCGTCTCAGGTTCAGTAGGGCGGTGGGGAATCGCGATAAGAGGGATGTCGTTCGGCAGCACCAGCATTTCTGGTGGTTGAATGATGGAGAAGATGTTTTGTCGTCGTTTCCGTCAATTACGGACCAGCCTCACTCATGAGGCAGAGGTGACCAATATATTTGCTTTGTTAATAGCGATGTCCAGCTTACATAGGTTTAGATTAGCATTTAAGTAATATATACATATATTAGTCTATACAAAGGTATACACTAATATATGTATATTATTGTGTATAATATCTACGAGGGGCGTTCAACATATTCTCGGTATCGGGGTGAAGCTGTGGTTGTATATATAAATTGACTTATTTATCAAGTAATACTATTATTTTAGTGCATTCATGTAAAATTTCATATAAATGTGATTATTAATTCGCGTTTTATCTCTAGTTAAACAGAATCATAATGGCAACTGAGACGATGATGGTGAAAATTGAGCATCGCGCTGTAATTAAATTTCTCACTAAGCAAGGAAAAAGTCAAAAAACTATTCATGAAGAGATGGTGGCTGTTTACCAGGGTTCCGCACCTTCATTATCAACTGTGCAAAAGTGCTCAAGTGAGTTCAAGAGAGGCAGAGAGAGCATTGCAGACGACCCCCGCTCCGGCGCCCCGGCTACTGCTTGTACGGGAGAAAGCATCAAAGAAGTCGAAAAACTTGTTCTTGAGGATGCCCGAATAAAGGTGAAAATGATGGCAGAGATCACCAAGCTTTCAATTGGTACCATTCACATCATTCTTCATGACCATCTTAACCTTTCAAAGGTCAGTGCAAGGTGGGTGCCACGAATGCTCACAGCGCCTCAGAAAAAAGTGAGAATCGCATGCTGTAGAGAGCTTTTGGAGATGTGTAGTGAGAACGCGGACGGTGTTATGGATCGAATTGTTACTGGGGACGAAACATGGGTCCACCACTATGACCCTGAAAGCAAACAAGAGTCCATGCAGTGGCATAAAAAAGGAACAGACCCCCCGAAGAAGTTCAAAGTCACTCCGTCTGCCGGGAAGCTCATGGCCACAGTTTTTTGGGACTCAAAGGGAGATTCCCTTTGAGCCTCAAAAAACTGTGGCATGATTTGCTCATTGAGTACAAAAAAAAAAGGGCGAGTTTCCAAGGCTGCTGTGCGAGATTGTGGTTTCGAAGAAATCCAACACCCACCCTATAGTCCAGACCTTGCCCCTAGTGATTATTTCCTGTTTCCGGATTTGAAAAAATGTCTTCGTGGAAAAAGATTTGCGGATGATGAAGAACTCAAGTCGGCAATAAATGGGTATTGTGCAGAGAAAGGGGAAATTTATTTTTTGAGGGTTTAAAAAAGCTTATCTCAAGATGTAACAAATGCATTGATGTTAAGGGAGATTATATTGGAAAATAAAAACAATTTAAATTGAATCCGCATTTTCCTTCATATCGATACCGAGAATATATTGAACGCCCCTCGTATGTGTGTGCATTTGTGTTTTGTGTATGTAGGTCAAGTAGACTAAGGTGTATTTTAAGTTGGATATTAAGTTTTTATAAAAAAACAAAAAAAAAGTCCATATGCTAAGTTTTTTCTTAACGAATATTTTTTCTTAGCCTTAAGTACAGAAAACAAATATTAGTAAAACAAATGTAAATAAAGCCGAAAGACATAGCTATAAGAATTTAGAGTAGCTTAGAGTGCCTGTGTGGGGCCAGTAAGTTAGTATAAGATTGTTAAGTAATTTTAAGCTAGCATTTAAGCATTTTTTGTTAGTATGTAAGAGTTAGTGATTAAGGAAATAAAATGCTTTAAAACTAAAAAAAAAAAAGATTTGCACTTTATTTGCTTATGAATTTCGATAGCACAATCGTTCGTCATAGTCGTAGCATGAATGAATTTCAGACTCGCACAATGTTGAACCACTGATGCTATAGGTTCCTATCCTATCCAACATGTTTCCGGCCTGGTGCACCACCAAGAATTTTAGACCTTGTTATTGTATCTGATTCACTTTCTGTCTTACTGTTTGATCAGATTTCTCTCGAAGCTGTCAGTGAACATGATCTCCTATTCTGTACCTACAATGTTGTCTTTAACCACAAGTCTTCGTCAAGCTCCTTTGTTTATAGGGATTACTCATTAACAAACCATGAAGCACTAACGACCGCAGCAAACTCGGACCCATGGTTGAATTGCAGAATGGCTGCCGATCCAAATGAAAAGCTAATCATTTTCCAGACGCTTGTAATGCAACTATTTAATGATTTAATGATGTACCAACAAAAACCGTCGCGTAGTTGGTGTTCTAAAGAAGCGAAACAGACTGTACAGTAAGTGGAAGTATAGCCAAAACGCGATTAACTGGAAAAAGTACAAAGCTGCTCGTAACGCTGCAACCGATGCTATTCGTACATCTTGGAGCGACACTACTATTCATCTAAACTGAGCACTTCCATACCCTTCAAGGTACTGTGGAGAAATCTACGCCAAGTTGGCATAGTGCAGGAGCTGCACAATTGATTTAGATGAAATTTTGTTTCAAATGATGTTGCTGCCGTTGTCTCCTGCAGAGGCCTTGAACAGGAAATTGATTTTGAAGTAGTTACGGAGGTTGATGTCCTTTGTATTATTAAAGGTTTAAAATCAAATGCTATTGGTGAAGACGGCTTGCCACTACGTTTTATAAAACTTATTTTGCCGCACGTCATAGACCATCTAACACATATAATCAATTCTTGTACAGCAACATCTACTCGTACTACTCCTCTGGCATGGAAATGTGCTATGGTTGTACCTGTTCCTAAAAAGACCACTGCTTCCGATGCTTCTGACTACAGACCTGTTAGTATCTTACCTTGCCTGTTTAAGGTCTTTGAAAAGGTAATAAAGTCACAAATTCAAAAACACTTGGCTGAAAATTCCCTGTTGAGCCCATTCCAATCGGGCTTTAGGAAGAACTATAGCTGTTCTTCCGGCATGGTAAAAATCTTGGATGATATCAGGCAAGATTTTGACAAAGGATTTGTGACGCTGCTTTGCCTGCTTAATTTCTCTATGGCTTTTGACAGAGTGAATCATTCCATTCTTTGTAAGGCTCATTCGAAACTTTTTATGTGGACGGTCGCAAATAGTCGTTGTTGTTAACAACTGCTCAGGTCTCCGGTCAGTTTCTCAAGGGGTTCCGCAGGGATCAATATTGGGTGCAATTTTGTTCTGTATGCACATAAATGACTTAGCATCGATTTGTAAGTGCGCACTTATTCATTTCTATGCAGACGTTGTACAACTTTACCTATCTCATCCGGTTAAAAAAATGGGTGAACTAGTGTCACTACTAAATGAGGATCTTGCTTCTATTGTTGAATGGGCAACTAAAAATGGACTAGCTTTGAACAAATTGCCAAGTACTTCTGATATCAAACAAGTCTTTTGAGCTAAGTCTAGTTCCTGATGTTTGTTTAGCCGGTAGTAAGATTAGGTTAGTTGAGGCGGCTACAAGTCTTGGTATCACCATAAATCGAAAGCTTTCTGGCTATAACCATCTTAATATCGTTGTTGGTCGCGTGTACGGATGCTTGCGTAAACTTTGGATTTCAGCCAGCTATTACCCCTGGAATACTCGCCGGAGACTAGTGCTCACTCTCATAATATACACTATTTCATATGCTGCAGCTGTCTACAGTGATCTTGACTCACTATCTTTTCGCAAGCTCTAGTTTACTTATAATGATGCGGTATGTTTATGCAAATCAACGATACGATAGAATCTCGGAATTATCATAGCAGAAAGGATCGTTCGATGCACTCGGCCGTGTAATATTTCTGCTAGAGACAACCCGGATTCACACGGTGCAGACCGATAGGTACCTAAAAATGTAGCAAGTGCCTCCTCCTCCCACGATTCATGAAGATTCTTGGCTAACGCTGTTTTAAACGTACGAACGTTTATTCGGGATGTTGAATAGAATCCATTTTACAGAAAACTGCGAACTCTTTGGAGGCAAACTGCGGCCCGTTGTCCGACACCAGCGTCTTAGGAAGGCCCTCCAGTGCGAAAATTTATCTCCATGCGCGAATTGTAGCATGAGACGTTGTTGACGGCATCTTGACAACGAACGGGAAACTCGACTTCGAGTCGACTACCACCAACCACATGCTCTTCTTGAAAGGTCCGGCGAAGTCTATATGGATGCGATCCCACACATCTGTCGTCGACGGCCAACTGGAATACTCCTTAGGAAATTGGCAGGCGTTTAACTGGCAGATGTTGCACCGCTTCACTACTTGCTCAATGTCCTCATCGATCCCCGACCACCAGCAGTAACGACGAGCCAGCTGCTTCATTTTGGTTATTCCCCAATGATCTTGATGAATTAGCCGCAACACCTTGGCCTGTAAAGACTTGCGAACTATTACTCTGCATGAAACCTCTATCTGAAAAAGAAGAACGTTAGAGAACTTTCTTTGCATGTTGGTGTCTGAAGACGGTAAGTAATTAGGCCCTCCCTTCTTTATGTGATCAAAAACTTTCTGCAATATGATATCTTTTTGTGATTCCATAGCGACGACCGACGCGCTCAACGGAAAATCTTTCAAGACAGCATCGACTTCTTCAACCACTTGCTGTACGGTATTCTTCACCAACTTGTCGAACTCGACGTCTGGCGCCACTGGTAACCGAGATAGACAGTCTGCGTTCCCATGGTGCTTCGTCGACTTGTAGCGAATGGAGTATGTGTAACTCATTAATATTATGGCAAATCTTTGCAAGCTATGAATTGACCAGAAGTTAATGGTCGGTCAACAACTCGAAATGCCGGCCATATAAATATTGGTGAAACCTCTTAACGCCGAAAATTATTGCCAGCGCCTCCTTTTCGATTTGACTATATCCCTTTTGCGCATCATACCATCCGGATATTTATGGGAGATCACAGCACAAACCCCATGCGACGAAGCGTCGGTGGCGAGCACAATCGGTAGGTTACTACGAAAATGAACAAAACGCGAGACTTCCATGTTACGTGACTTAAATTCATCAAATGACTGCTGTTTTTGCTTATCCCAAATGAATGGCTCTTTTTTAGCTCTTAATTTGTTTAACGGTGCGGCTAGTTGTGCAAAATTACCAATGAATTGGTTATAATAATTCATCTTACCTAAAAACGCTTCTAGTTCCTGCAAGCTCTTGGGCACTGGCAAATCTCGAATAGCCTTCGGACGAGACTCCGATGGTCTTATTCCTTTTACATCTATAATGTGCCCAAGGTACCCTATTTGATCCTCCGCGAACTTGCATTTCTACAGCTTACATTTTAGTCCATTGCTTTTGAAACGCTGAAGTAACATTTCCAAATTTTCCAAACGCTCCACATCAGTTTGACCAGACACGATGATATCATCCAAGTATGATACACAAAAATTCAGATCGGCCGTGAGTTGTTCCATATATCGCTGGAAAATGCCAGTTGATCTAGCGATGCCAAAAGGAAGACGTTGATATTGAAACAATCCCTGCTCCGTGTTGATGACGTACAATTGCTTCGAGTCCACGTCTAGCGGGATCTGCAGATAAGCGTTGGAGAGGTCTACCTTCGAAAATAACTTGCCAACAACTTGAAGACGAGAGAAAAGTTCATTTATGCGAGGCACTGGGTAGCGACCGATGTCCAGTTGGGTATTGATGGTGACCTTAAAATCCTCACAGAGCCTGAGACTTCCATTCGTTTTTTTTACAACTACGACCGGATCTGCCCAATGACTGATTTCCACCGCTTTCAATATTCCTAGGGTCACTAACTTGCTTTACTCCTTCCTCACATCCTCCTTTTGAGAAAATGGGACAGGGCGATGCTTAAAATATCGCGGTCGACCTTCCGACTTCAAAGTGAGATGCGCGACAAAACTTGTGCGACAGCCGAGGCCAAGACTGAATACTGACCTATAATTTTCGCAAACAGCCTTTGCTTTCGGTGCGAGTTGTAAAGCTTTTTCAAGTTTACTATGCCCAACCGAAAAACTCAATGCATCGAGCCAGTCCAGTCCCAATATATTCGAAGCCAATGGGCTGTCTATCACCAGCGCCTGCGGCTGACGCTCTTCATCTCGCCAACACACGTTCAGATCAATAGACCCTTTTAGCGGAACAGGTGCTCTCCCATACGCTCTCAGAACCTGAGAAGCTGGTACAAGTCGGGGTTTTCCTAATCCCCTTCAGCTATCCAATCCAATTCGCGAAGCAGTAGCGCCTGTGTCCAATTGAGGCGTTAATGTACGCCCATTTACTAACACACTTATCATTATCTTGCTCAGTTCTCTGCGAGCTTTCAAAGTCGACGGTCTCGAGTATTATCTTTTCGCCTATAAAGTTTAACGTACTTAGAACTATTAAACGCGTTAGATCTCTCGTCCCTGAGGACATCAACATGTCCTCAATCAAGAAACCCCGCGCCGACTCGGCTTCTCGGAGTGCTAAATTTAAAAAGAATTCACGAGCAAACTATTGGAGTCCACGTCAATGTCATCCAGACAGTGATATGGATGACATTGACTCGAGTGATATTGTTATCGACCCGGTAATGACCCTAAAAAAAAACTTCATGTTCCCACCATCAAGCTATTACACAAAAATCCCGAGTTTGTGCATACTTTGATGAAATCTATTAAAAAACTTTCTATCGGTATTAAAATTGCCTGTGAATCGTTAGAGTCATATAGAGAAGTGTTAAACTCTTTAAAGCAACGGAATTGCCAATATTTTTCGCATGACGTTTAGAGTGTAAAACTATTTAAAGTGGTCTTATTTGGGCTAGAAAATATTGAAGTTGATACTCTTAAAAATGAACTTTGTACTCGCGGCTTATAATGTGTTGAAGTAAAGAAAATTATAAAAAAATACGATCACTACGTTGACACTATCTATCTGGTGTCACTAGAAAATGGTTCTGTTAAATTAGCGGAGCTTAAGAAAAACTACCGATCATTGTTCTGTACACAGATAAGTTGGAGTTTCCAAAGAAAATTGAAAGGTAAACTTACTCAATGCTATAATTGCCAAATGTTTGGCCACGGGGGAAACAATTGTCATATTAAGACCTACTGCGCTAATTGCGCGGCTCTCACAAAACGAGTGAATGTCAAAACTTACTCACCATAAAGTGTGCGAACTGCAATGGAGATCACAAATCTACCGATCTAAGATGCTCTTCAAGAACTAAATATATGGAAATTAGAGAAAAATCCCTTAAGCGAGAAACTTCTACATTGTTCACACGTAAAAGCTTCTCGAAAATCCCATCTATGGAAAGTTTTCAAAAGTTAAAAGCTTTTACAAGAACGCCACGCACGGCTCAAACTAACGGACCAAACGTTTCAATAAGTTCCATGACGGAGTTTCCCCCCTTGCCGCGGCACGTAGCAATGAGTGAAAATGAACAAATTTTGTCTACGTCAGTTCCTCTGAAGAAACACACAGTGGCGTCGGTCGTAAGCAGCAACTTCATCAATGATTCCAGCAGCAATCTTTTTTCTTTTGAGGAAATCAACGATTTAGTTATGGACTTATTGTCTGATCTATCCAAATGTACTTCGAGAACTGATCAATTCAGGGTTATTGCACATTTAGCTACTAAGTATCTTTTTACTATTGTTAAATAATATGACTAATGCCAATCTCAGAATTATTAATTAGAATGCTAGGGGTATCAATAGCAAAAGAATTGAATTTTTGAACTTTTTATTTGATAATAAACTGCCCTTAAATCAAAGAGTAATAACTTATCTAACTCTGTCTACATAAGTTATCGTGTTGACAGAATTAATAGAAGGGGAGGAGGAGTTGCTATTCTTGTTCGTAGATCAGTTCAACATTCGCTGCTAGCAGTCATTTGAACTCGTCTTATTGAAAATGTGGGTATAGAACTCAAATATAATAATAGAACAGTTAAAATCTACTGCGTATATTTTCCTGGCGCAAGTTCATCGGCCGAAAATAAAAGGCTGTAGCAACCCCATAACACAAACAACACCTTTTAACACATTTTATATAACAATAATCACAAAATCAAAACATTTGTATTTATTAAATTTGTATATATTAAATTTGATACGAGGCAATGCCACTTAATAAATAAATGTAGTACTGGCAATGCTGCCTCTTTAATGTTGAATTATAAAAGCTCTTCATGCTAAACAAAAAGCTCTTCAAGCTAAACAAAGGAAAATCTCTTCTAGCTAAATATTAAAGCTCTGTGAAAAATGTATAAAAGACAAGCTCATGAAATAAATGATCACTCTTGATTTGGCCACTAATCAGTTCGGCAGAGTTCCTCAGCCTCTGATTAACCTTAGAAAGAGTTTTTCCAAGTATCCTTTGTGCCTTTTTTTTTCCTTTTCATTTACCCGCAGCGAACCTTACCCTCTGCCTGAAAACCATTTTAGCTCTCGCAAGTCTCGTAGCGATTTCGACAGATAAGCCCATTGCCAGTTGTCTAGCTCGGTAGAGTTCCTCCGCCTCTATACAACTCACTGGCAGCATTATCGTCAACGAGACTACCAGCGTTACAAGGCTCTTTAAAAGGGACTTGCGTTACCTTCTATTAACAGGCGATGATGTCATTCTTGCTGGTGATTTTAACTGTCGTCATCGTGAATGGGGATGCATACGCGCAAATACATACTTTCTAGTATGTTATCTTATTCAGTGTATTCCATTCTTTTTTCCCCAAACCCTACCTATGTACCTGCAGATCTGCGTAAAAGTCCTTCTGTTCTTGACGTTTTTATTACCAATCGTGTGAGTTTACTGTCTCAACCCGTCGCTGTCAATGATCTAACCATACGGTGTCGAAGGCCTTCTCCAAGTCAACAAGGCAGGCACCAGTGCATTGTTTTTTGCCTTTATTCCATTGGATATCGGACACCAGTTTAGACGCGGCATGTGAGATATCATGTCCCGCCTTAAAACCGAATTGGTTATCCGGAACTATATGTTTGTCCTCAACCCACCTAGACAGAGCTCTATTGATTACCTTTTCAAAAACCTTACTGGTATTCCGAAGGAGACTTATCGACAGCAGATTCGCCGGATTGGATATATCCTTTCCCTTTTTGGGGATAGGTTGAACCACCGCCGTTTTCCAATGCGCTGGATAATGTGCATTATTCATTGCATTATTAAACAGGGTGGTGTAAATGTCCAGCGGTTCTAGAGGAAGATGTGGAAGCACGATGTTCGGAATACCATCGGTCCCCACTGATTTCTTAGCCCTGATTGTGTCGAAGATCTCATGGAGTTCTTCCTTCGACATGAACGGGGGTAGGTCACCCTCTCTGGCAATGACATTATTTGCCATATTTTCGTCGCTAAGCCGGGTGAAACCAGAGCCCTCGGATCGCCAATTCTCTATTTCATTTCGAATGTAGCAGTTCTGCACCAAGACGCGACTGTCCAGGTCGTAATTAAGGCCAATAATATCAATGGTCTTGTATACTTCCTGGAAAGCCGCCTCTATGGTCTTAACCTTCTCCTGTGGATCCTCGATCACAAAGAAGGCGTCATCATCAGCGGCCTCATTTGGATCAATACCTGCTATTGTCAGTAACCGTTCGTTGTCTGTTGTCCGGTCTAGACACTGAAGGTCGTTTTGATTTTTTCTCCGAAATAGTTTATTTATTTGCGGAAACATATTCGGGTTGCTGGTGTTTATAGCCCGAACCTTGTTGTTCCAATATGAACTTACAGAAATTCTGTAATTCTCTTTTATTAACGTTTGAATATTTTTAATCGACGACTTCAGTGTCCTAATCTCTGGGTCTTGTCGGTCAGTTAACTGTCTGTACAAGTTTTTAAGTCTTGTCAGAAGTCTACTTTTCTGTCGGTGCAGTGCGTCAATAGTAGGATTGCGGAACAGGTCTTCGTTAGTCGTACGTCGATACCGCGGTATTGTAGTGTCCATAGTTTGTTTAATTGTCTCGTCCATTTGTTTTAGGTAATTGTCGATCTCCTCGTTTGACAAATTACTATTGGACGGTGGGTGGAACGTGTTCGAGGAGAGTGCTCTTTTCAAGGTTGCGGAGAAGCGTGTCCATCGAGTCTTACTGTAGTTGTAAGTGTATCTTTGAACAAACTCCTCCAATTCCGCAATTTCGTGTTGGGAACTGTAATTTCGGTGCTAAAACCGCAATGGTCACTGTCATACACGAATGTGCGCAGACAGTTTAGCGTTTGTAAATTCGTACCTGTTAGTCGTATACGTTCGTCGTACAGCAGTAGATCCAAATAAGACCCGCCTCTGGGAAACGACGGGTTATCCGTCGCTTTAAGACCGAGTCTGTACATGACATAGTGCTGACCCCACCAATAGAGTAGTAGGTTCCCTCTAGTATTTGGCAAATTATTTCCCCAATCTCTGTGTCTAGCGTTGAAATCCCCGCCGATTATAAAATAATTCTCCCCCGATTCCAGCCTCAGAAGTCGAAAAAGCGTGTCGAGCTCTGTAATGAATAGGGTGGATTGTGAAGCCTCAGGTGCATAAACAGAGGCCAAGTACAGCCGCTTTCCACTGCGGAGCGGGATGTAAACGACGACTGCCTCCAATACCCGGAACCTGCGCAACACGCCCTTGTACGCTCTGTGAAATTTTATACCCTCTTTAATGAAGATCGCGACACCGCCTCCACGTTCGGATCTGGGCCGGTTTCTTCTTCTAACAATATAATTATTGTACTCCAGTTTGTGCTTATCGGTTAGCTTGGTTTCGCTAGCGAAAAGCACATCAGGAGTTTGGTCTTGTAGCAATTTAAAGATCGCGGCTCTTCGTTCGATTTTAATCAATGAATTCACATTCACCGCAAGGACCTTCAAAGTTTGCTCCACCATGTGCGTACCCATTACGGCATGTGTTGCGTTAGGCCCGGCAGCAACGCGTAGATCTGGTCCACCCGCTTGGCCTGTTCTTGAACCTGCTTTTGCAGCTGAGCCATCTGCCCTTGGATTGCCAGCAAGATGGCTAGCATGTTGGGTGCAGCTTCCGTTGTTCTCGGCATCGGCGCCGGAGAAGCAACAGTCGCTTGCTGTACCGTAGCCCCCCTACCTGACGCCATTTGGGCGTAGGAAATTTGGGGCGTGACGGCTGGTGTTTGAAACCTCACAGGTGAACGTTTGACCTCCACCTTCTGCTGCCGAGCCAATTTTGTTTTTTTAATGTCGGTGAACTTAGGACAACCCCGATAGTTTGCGGTGTGTCCCACGTTCCCACATAATACACACGAGAGCTGCGACCTATCGGATGCTCCGTCAACACCCAGAGCACACTCCTCGGAACTGTGGTTCTTTGCGCACTTCACTTCAACGCATTGTATAACGCCTTCGCTCCTTTTTAGTTTTTCCCAGTGAACCACCTGGTAGTCTAGGACATTGATACTCCTTAGACTATCCAGACGGCTTTCGGGACTGAGCTGCACCAGGAAGAACGGCAGACTCCGTTTCTCCCGCCTGGCTCTAGCTGTGGTAAATGGCTTTACCTCCACAAACTTGAGTCCTTCGCACTCCTTCTCTTTGAGCAGTGCCAGGATCTCCTCAGGATCAGAAGACGGTTCCAACCCCTTCAGCAGCATCGATTTCCGCTTTTCACACTTCGGTGTGTATGAGTAGTGCTCCGTCGTCGTTTCCTTTAGGAGCTCTTTCACTTTCGCGTAGCCCTCCACTGTATTACAGTGGATGGCATGGCGATCGTTCCCCAATCTCTTTATATTAAAATTATTACCAATGACCAACTTACACAGGTCCTTGGTTGCATTTACCTCCAGTTTGTAGGTGTTGATCGGAGGCACCTTCTCCTTCTTCTTCTTCTGCTGCTGCTGTTGTTGTTGCTGCTGTTGCTTTTGTTGTTGCTGCTGTTGTTGTTGTTGTTGTTGTTGTGGGTGCTGCTGTTTTTTCAGCTGCAGTGGTTTCAGCTGTTGTTGTTTTTGCAGCTGTTGCTGTTTCTGCTGCTGTTGCAGCTGTTGTTTCTGCTGCTGCTGGTTTTGTTGTTTCTGTTTCTGGGAGCTTTCTACTTCCAGTTGCTCCCTCTGCCTACGTGCAGCTTGTCTCTGCTTAATAGCAAGCACTTAATCATTCAGTTTTTGTATGCTGCTCGTGAGGTCTTTTAATTCTTCATCCTCATCTTCAGACTCGGATGCTGCTAGAGAGGCAAAGTTGTTGTTGCCTCCCTTATAATACTCATCAGAAATATACTTCGACGATTGTATTTTCATTTGTTGTCTGGTTTGTACTGTGTCTGCTGCTAAGGCAGCACCCATTTTCATCTTTGTAGGAGTGGTTTTTAAAATCTTCCGCCTTTTAATGGCTTTCGCCACGGCACCGGCAACACTATTGTTGCCTTTGGCAACTACCGTTATGGTAGTTCCATCCATCACGCGATTTCCTTATCACTTTTTGATTGTTTATCCAATTTAAGAAAAAAAGAAAAGAAAAAAAAACAAAGTCCCAATCTGGGATCGAACCCGTTATCCCAGATTTGCTTATCGACGCCGCTAACTGCTTGGCTATCGAGTCAGATAACAGAATAGTAACCAATTGGCTTTAACTGTATCACTTACTGTATCACTATTTTTTATTATTTTTTATTTGTATTTTTTTTTTTTTTTTCACTCTAGGAAAAGCCGTACACGCTTACACTCTGCGGAGATCTGCGAACGACTGATGTACCAAATCTCTAAATGTAAAATGTGCAATACCAAATGTAAATTATATTCTGCACAAATAAAAAATATCTATCTATCTATCTACCATTATCTTGCGCCTCACGCGCTCCGGATCACAAGTTGAAGGAACTTCATCGGGAATTGCAAACGGAACTTTCCTTCCGACTTCCACCACCGCGGATTTCTCCTCCACTTGATTGATGGCATGTGTTTCCACACCATTGTGTCGCACACGATTTCTACCTTGAGACCTTTTCCGACGTCGCCTTAGCTTCGCTTGATGAGAGGCGACTCCACCTTCGGCCTGACGCGCCAAGTTGCACACGGTTTTGTTTTAATATGCCCCTTCTTTCCGCACACGTCACATACAGACTCTAAGTGGCAGCACTGGCTACGATCGTTATATATTCCACAGCCTTGACACGATTTTGCTCTTGAGCGATCCACGAATTTTCTTACACTCCTATTGTGATGCACTACGTTTACCTCAGCTTCTTCGGATGTTTTTTCGACGCCTTTTAAAATATTACATAGTTGCCAGCTGGGTGGAATTTCGTGAGCAGATCATTTACTGCCGGGCCTCACTCAGTCAAGAAATTTGCTTTTCGTAAGTCGTCGTCAACAAGGGAGTAAGCAGCAAAATGTTGCTTAAGTTGGAACAAATAACTTTTCCAATTTTCCTTTTCGGGTTCAAATTGGCGAAACGGTGGTATTGAGCTGCGGATGCTAGTTGATTTTCCCAACATTCTGTCCATGAATTCCTTGTTCGACGCCATAAACCATTCAAAAAACTGCTGCTGCTGTAACAAAATTTACTTTAACGTTGCTGGTTCCAAGGCCATTTCAGCGTGTTTTCGTTGAACAAATCGTCGCCAAATGTTAGGTTTTCAATAAAAATAATTCACTTTATTTTACAACAATTAATTATAAAAAGATTTGATGCAATGTTCACTCTGTAGAACGTACGGCTATCACCAGGTTCACGGGAAAAAGAAAAAGCAGATCCAAATTTTGACATTCCAACAAATGTGGCTACTGTTGGACATCTGAAACTAAAGATGACAGCTGCTGGACTTCTCAACTAAAGATGTCAACTGCTGGAAAGTTCTTGGAGGTCTACGATGCAACATAAAGTGCTTGTCAAATACTGCTAGCTTCAAAACTGCCTTGTATGTGTACTTTTCTTCTTAACGTATCACTTTGCCATCAACTCTACCTCAGTCTTTCTCCAATTTCTCAACAATTTTATTTCCTCTCCCTCTTTTTTGTCTTTCTTTTTCCTTTTTAGTATTTTATTTTATTATTATCATTATAATTGCTATTAAAACTTATCATTTTTTAATTTGTTTGTTATATTTTTTTTCTTTCCTGTTTAAAATTAACATTTTGTTACTAAATATTATTACTTCCTACTATAAGAGACATTGTCTTAATGCACAAATTGGTTATTGTTATAAATTGAATTGAATTAAATTATGTTGTAGACAAATAGAGAATTAGTTGACAACAAACAATGGAACGATACACATCTGAAGAATGCGGAGTTATTGTTTCTGCTTATTTGACCAATCTCCGGTCTGTTGTTTTAATGCAGCGTGAACTTCGTCGTCGTTTTCCTCGTCATCTGGCTGAGGGTCTCGTACAAACTGGGTGCACTATAGGTGTCGTAAAAAGTGGTCGGCCCCGTATTGCTCGTTCGACCGAGAATATCACTGCTATGGCCAAGGACGTCCGAGAGAGCCTACAAACACCGACGAGACAGCGATGCACGCAATTCGACATCAGCAGACATTCGTTGGGTCGAATTTTGGTAAAAGATGTGAAGATGTTCCCTTGTACAGTGCAAACCGTTCACCAATTGATGCTAGCTGACCCCCAAGTGAGGTTGTCTTACTCCCATGCTCTGTAAAACCTGATGCAAGAAGAAGTTGATTTCGTATCCAAAATCATAATGAGCGGCAAAGCCCAGGGAATAAACAAAATTTGTGCTTTTGGGGCACGAAGAATCCACATGAAATGTACGAGGATGTAATTGCATCTCCCGAAATTGACTGTTATTATTATTGGAACCACCCTAACCGTAGCTGGTGAGCGCTACAGCCATTGTTGAGCATTGCTGATTCCAGCAGGATGGAGCAACCACTCACACAGCTCGGGCTGTGTGTATGTGGATGGAGATATTGAATCACTGATCTCCAAGTCATGTGATCTCCCGTTTTGGGGATTGAAACTGGCCGGCCAAATCGCCACACTTCTCTTCGCGTTTACCACAACAAATCACAAACCTTTCAAGTCTTGAAAGGAAATCACCAATTTGGAGTCAAATGTTTTGCCGTAAAACTATCACAAATGTGCATCAACTCAGTAGGTGGTCATTTGACCGATATCCTTTTTCCATCTTTCTATCATCAATTCTACACCTTCAAGTGAGCTTTTAGCGAAAAAAGAGCGCAATTTTTTTCAGTTCTAACAAAATGACAGCCAATGACATTACATTTGCCAAACTTTGTATGTGGTAGCACTGTTTTATTTTCGCTATATACGGTACGCTCGTAGATAGCGTACATAAATTGACTTAGTGTGCACCGCTATGTAATTATGTAATTTACACGCAAATTGTTTCTTTTAGCGGATAACGGATGTGTTATAAAAAACACGGCTATGGTATAACGATTTTTTACAGCTGAGGTGATGCATTCATGTCTTCTGGCCATCTGTTTACGACGCTGCATAATCTGTGAAGTTTCCCCCCTTACTTTGATGATTAAGGAGCAAATTACTTCAAGTACTAAGTCTGAAATGGCTTCCTCCAATTTCTCTATACCTTCGCCAATGTCGTAGTTAGGAAATCCTTCCTCATCTAGGAGCAATTGATCTATGCGCTTGTTGTCCACTGTAAGAAATCGTGGCACCCATTGGGCTAATAGTTTTCTCATCAATTATTAATTTATCAATAATATGGCCTCTGCTATTCCGGGAACTTTAGTTCGGCGATCAGCAAAAATCATGTCACTGACCTTTTCAACAATTTTCTCAATAATAACGCCTGCGCCCCTCATCAAAAACAGATGTGCTGCCACGTTTAAATTGGACGAATCAATATCTCACAGTCGTCATGGATGGTGAAGGTTCTACAATGACGGATTGATATTGATTCTTTTTCCATTTTATAAAAAAAACCACCAAACTCTTTGAACACAAAAAGCTGTCAAATCAAACCTAACCGATGAATCAATCTAAAATATTGTATGTCATTGTTTTAAAGATGGCAGTACTTGATGGTTCTGATAACTTTGCTTAGCAACGCCACCTGTCTTTAAAAACGTTCGTATTGAAGATGAGTGCGTCCTTAGTCAATAAGCAGTTCTAACTGGTTTGATGACAAAGCAATCCCTTCCAATTGCGCGCTTCAAATTGATGATGGTCCCATTCCAAAGAGCGTGTCACCTTAGGTTTGCCCTTCGTTGTGCCTCTGGTGCTGATTCGCACATTCTTCAGACTTGGCGTCCGTCCACCCTGCTTCATTCATATTCGAAGGCGAACAAGTTTTGCTCAATTTTGCTGCTTACTAAACTTCTTTCCTTTCATGACCTTGTAGATATCAATAATGATGCCAACGGGAACTTCTCGTCCGATTATGTTAGATTTTGGCCAGAGTTCCGAAAAATCGTATCTCTTGAGTTCGCTCTGATCTTTGCACAACCCCCTTAGTAAGATGATGGAGAAATCAAAAGACGTCTTGTCCTTAACCTCAGTATAGACGGAAGACGGGTAAATTAGGCAAGTTGGTACGGCTTTATGAAGCTCATCTCAGTTGATGCTGATGTACCATCCTAAAAACCTAAAATCCTAAAAAAGGAGGTGTCTTGGTTGACTTGGCTTTTGGCAAAACGGTATTAACACTTCCCCGTAGTGCTTACTGGAGAGCTGCATTTTAATTTCAACGATGAGCATGTATCAAGCTAGACTAAGCCTTTGTAGTTGAATACTCCGAACTACTCTTAACCGAATAGACAAGAATACCATCAACAACTGCGACAACTCTGACGCGACAATTCCCAATCGTGTGTAGCGCAAATTTTGATGCGTGACAGTCCGTATCAAGGCTAAATTCACCAACATCAGACTTACATGCGGGCATGACTCAAAGGTGAAGAGTGAAGAAGACTATGAGAGAGCCTACAAATCACTATATTCGGTTAGACGCAAACTAATCGGTTTCGCAAATGGATGTGATATAATGGGATCTCGTACACGTTTGCCGCATCTTAGGATCCTTAAGAGTACATGGAAGTCTCCTGCTCAAAACACGAACAAGCAGATTGAACATATTACCTACTGTAGGCGTAGTAAACGTAAATATAGACTGACGTTGGCAGTTTCCGGAAGAATACTCTGATAAGTTTTAACGGCGCACGGCTACAATAGCAAGAAAGTTCTGTTCTGTGCTCTGTTTAAACTGAAAACGAGGCAATAGGTAGAGCAAACTGTTCAGATCCTCATCGGCGTCTTCAATAAATATTTTGGAGTGACGTATTCTACCACAAAAAACTCCTGCAGATCGCCTGTTCTATAACGAAAACCAGAGGTTTCTAAAAAAACAGTTCTGAATAATTTGGAGGAAAACTGGAATCTCTGCAGATCGAAGTAAGAAGAAAATATGATGCCCGAGAAACCGAAACCAGCAGCCAATATCCTTAAAAGGGACAAATCAATACGACTGGAAACGCTCAGAAAATCGAATAGCACCTATACTGAATCGAAAGCTGGTTGAGATCACTTCCTAGGTTATCTAATCAGAATCTTCTCACAGCTAGTTCCTCTCAAAGAAGCTGCAAGTGATGTTAATATCACAACGTGCCATAGCGGGTATTTATATGGTTACAGAAGAGGCCATTTTTTTTTGTCTTTTGCCTCCTAAGATAAAAAGGTAAAAAACAGCTGCCACAATCTCTGAAAAGACTGCGCACAGACATTCTGGCACTGGCATACAGTAAGAGCAGTATTTATGCCGAAGACCGGAATACTGATGACTACTTACTTGCTAAGATCGTCAGACCTATCAGTCTGCTGTATAAAACATAAAGAAAATGGTTGAGCTTCATGTGCACAAAACTGGTTTGGGAATACAACCTCTGTACAGCTACAACAAGCATTTTACAATGCGGAAGATCCTCCGAGACCGCGTATCAAAATTTGGTGGCCAGAATTAAGAACCCACTCGGCAAGAAGGAGTACGCGATGGGCATTTTCATTGCTATTGAGGGGGCTTTCGACAATGCAACACGGCTTGGTTGAATCACCAGTTTTATGGATAAGATACGGCCAATATACAATATGTTGGCGGTGAGAGCTTTTATGTCTCCACTGTTGAAGTGTTTGTTGGTAGTAATGATGTTTTGACGTGTACGGCCTGGCCGTGTTGTTTGACCTACGATTTTTTTTTATCAAAACGATTAACCATTGCTCCAATTCCAATTTCTCAGAAACCAAATTTGGTTGCGTCCTCAGTTAGGGCTTCCATTTACAGTACGGTTTGAGAATAAGTGCAGGTGACATATAGTAAATCGCCAGATAAAGACCATTGCTTTCTTTGCTGCCCTTCTGCAGGGTGCTCCCTGGCGTATTGGACATAGGTGTCATAGGACACCATGTTTTTGCTAGGCACCTAAGTGTAGCAGGCATAAGTGACAAAATATCTTGAGACGCTTGCTGTAAGAGTGAGGACTACAATATGAAGGAATTTCTCTGGGAGTGTCCGGTTTTCGTTCGCAACAGGCTTCGAGTACTCGGCGCTTATGTGAGAGGTGCTGGTGTTGTAGACACTATATCACTGAAGCGTTTATCGAAATTTCAGGAAATGGAACATACGAGGCACACAATGGACTCGTTTTTTGGTTAAATGTTCTGTCTTCTGTCTTTCGCGTCTTTGATTCTCCGAATACGCCAATTTCTAACCGCAGGAAGGGAGATGCTCTTTAGGGCATTGGTAATCACAATTAATGCTCCAGGTGTTAGACTCAGGATAACCATCATCACATCAAAAGTAAAACTGGCTACAGTTATTGTCCAGCAATAGACTACCCTACTTTCTGCAATATTCCTTTATCCAAACGAAAGACATCAAAAACGAAAGAAAAATTTCCTTCCAAGCTCCTTTTTTAAAGAAATACTTGTGTCTCTATTATCATCATTCATCCACAAACCCGTCAACCCAGTTAGGTGGTTAGTTTCGAAAACCATCCATCATGTTGTGTTAAATACCGCCACGCATTTTTTTCCACCTCATCCCCGTGTCACAACTCACTGCATGACCTCGAAAATATCCTTTTTAGTATCCACTAAAGCCCGGCACTTTACCCAGATTACTGTCTTAGTTTAACGGATAAATTCGCATGTTATGAGCACATTTTCCAACCCCACCGAACATTCAGTCACACATCACCCGCATTTCCTCACCGACATACTCGCTCTTGTATAGGAGAGCAAAAATTCCTGCCCTCGCATGTTGTCAAACCCTAAAGTAACTGCATTCTTGCAATTTCTAAACCAAAGAACGAGAGCAGTGTACGAATAGCATACGTTACATATCGGTCGCAAACGACATTTCCTATAGTCGGTGACCCTTAAGAAACTATTTTTGAAATACTCGTGACTCGAGAGGCCATTTTAATGAATAGTTCTGAGAGGTTAATTGTCGCAAAAAAGGTTATCATACCCTCAAGAGAGAGCGCGTTCAGAGAAACAACTTATGTACGAGTACCACACAATTTCTGTCATTAAAAACGAGCATTCTGACAGCAACTGTCACAATAGTCCCTACACTGACACTTCACACTGAAACAATATGTTCAAAGTAAGAGATTGTTCTTTTAATAGAAACGTAGAACAGGAACGGAAATGATTTTTTAAGAAAAAAAATTCATCCACTACCAGATTGAGGTTAAAGTGAAAAATCTGTGCGCACACTGTAAAAGGTGAGATCTGTTGAAATTACTTTCGACGTCGTCGTCTCGTGCAATTAAGTTTTAATGGGGAAATTTCATTTCATTTGCGAAACACACAAAAGGCAAACGTCAAGAATGTCACCATTGCAATTTTGAAGGTCTTCGTTGAGTCGTAATAGTAGTCGTTGTCGCTGTAGTTCTCGTAGATCTCGTAGCCTATATGTAGATTCCTATTTCAGGTGTGTTAAAACGCGCGTTCGGGAAATGAAAATGTCTTCCACGCCCACATTGGTACGAGGAAAACAATGTTTGCAAATGAGCTTCATTACATTGGAATTTTGTATTGTACACATTTGATGAGTGAACAAATAAATTGAAACGAAAATGACGGTAGATTTCGATTGGTAACAGTGGATTAGGGTTGCCATCTCTTCTATTGATTTTTTTTTTCTTTTTTGTTGGTAGAAGAAACTGGTTGCAATAAAGTGAGTTTTTTCAGTTTATATGCATTTTTATTATTTTACTTAATTTACTCTTACATGCTAGACAAAAAAACGCTTAAAAATTAGCTTAAATAACTTAAAATTATCTTATACTAACTTACTGGCCCCATGCGGGCACTCTAAGTTAAACATAATACTTAAAAATTATGTCTTTCGACGTTTATGACGGGTTTTATAACTTAGTGACTTAACTATAGCTTAAACTAAGAAAACATGTTCAAAAACTTAGTACATCGATTATTTTAATTTTATTATAAAACTTAAAACTAAAAGCCTACATACTACCTAAAACTAAATCTTAATCTACTTAACCTACTTACATCTACATGCATATATATATATATACATAATATATATATACGTCATATATAAATATATGTATATTTATATCTTTTTTTTCATTTTATATTTTTATTTATTTTTTTTTTGTTTTTATATATTTTTTTTTTCTTAAAATCTAATATAAACCTACCTAAAACTATGTAAGCCGGCCATGGCTAAAAAAAATTAGGCTGGCCCACTTTGCTTCACATGAAGCTACATATCACTGAAGGAGTTCGACGACGAAGCATCCTCCCCTTCAACAAGCCACCAAAAGTTTTGGTGCTGCTGAGCAACATCCCTCATGTCGCGACTCCCTACCGACCTACTGAACCGGAGACGCTCCGCACTGCCATGTGCGACGTCTCTGTCGTAGTTGAGTCGCCTGTCCGCAGCTGTTCGAGCGACGTGGAAGATTAGCGGCACCGCTAATCTGTCCTGGATCAGACCTTTGCTATCTAAATAGAGGAACGCTTCTGGAGGAATAAAGCCGTCAAAGCGAACTCTCTCGTGATACATATAATTGGGGTAGTAAGCCCCGGAGATCAGGTTGTTCGATGAGGTCATTGCTCTTGCAACGTGCCTTCGAGTCAACTTAATGACGAAATTGTCCACTCTTATTAGGTTCGCCCTATTGTATAAAACCTCATTAGGATAGAATTTTATGTACTGAGACTCTGGTGTTCTGTATAAGCGAAGACAAGTCCTAAGACAAGCCCTCTCAAACACCCGAATCTTTTCCAATAAACTTGCTCTCACGTTGAACCACACGGGACATCCAAATACAAGCATGGGCCTGATAAGGGCCATGTAGCAGATTACCTTCACCATCGCATCGAGTTGGCTGTTATAAAACAGTCTCTTTGTAAGGGCAAAAGCACCTTTGGCTCTGGCCAGAGCAACATCAATATGTTTGTTAAAATACAGAAATTGATCTAGCCAGATCCCAAGGTATCTGACTACATTTCGACAAGCAAGTGGCTGCCCTTGCTGTCCCACGATCGATAACTTTCGCCAATTCTTTCTGGTATCCCTAGAGGCCCCAGACAAAGACGTCCTAAACAGAATGGTTTCCGACTTCTGAAAGTTGATTTTCAACTTCCAGTCATCGCAATATCGCTTAATTTTGTCGAAGTCACGCTGCAAAAGCATATTAATGACCTCAATCTTTGGACCTGATCTGTACGCGATTATGTCGTCTGCGTAAGCTATGGCATGGTGAAGTGAACCTATCAGATCACTCGTGTAAATGTTGAATAGGATTGGCGAATTTACCGCACATTGTTGCAGACCGTTTTTAATGTTAAATGTTCCAACAGAAATCACATCGCCATTCTTCTCGATGAACTGTCTACTGGAGAGCATATCGAAAAGAATATACAGCGGTGGTTTACTAATGCCCAACCTGTCCAGCTTGAAAAAGAGTCCCTCTAACCATACGGTATCGAAGGCCTTCTCCAAGTCAATCAAGCAGGCACCAGTGCACTGATTTTTACCTTTGTTCCATTGGATATCAGAAACCAGTTTAGACGCAACATGAATAACATCATGCCCCGCCTTGAAAGCGAATTGATTATCCGGAACTATATGTTTGTCCTCAACCCACTTAGTCAGGACTCTATTGATCACCGCTGTTTTCCAATGCGCTGGATAATGTGCATTATTCATTGCATTATTAAACAGGGTGGTATAAATGTTCACCGCTTCTAGAGGGAGATGTCGAAGCACAATGTTCGGTATTTCATCGGTTCCCACTGATTTCTTACTTCTAAGTGATTCGAAGATCGTTTGGAGCTCTTCCTTCGAAATGAACGAGGGTAGTACCCTATCGTTGGTGATGACATTATTTGCCATATTCTCGTCACTGAACTGGTTGAAACCCGAGCTCTCGAATCGCCAATTCACTATTTCATTTCGAAGGTAGAAATTGTGCACAAGGACTCGATTCTCCAGATCGTGGTTCGGGCCAATGATAACATTCGCCTTGTACACTTCCTGGAAAGTCGCTCCTATAGCCTCTACCTGCTCCTGCGGATCCTCGATCACAAAGAAGCTGTCATCATCAACAGCCTCATTTGGATCTATGCCCGCTGTTACCAGTATTTGTTCGTTGTTCGTCGTTCGGGCGATTTTAAGACACTGAAGGTCGTTTTGATTTTTCCTCCGAAATATTTTATTTATTTGCGGGAACATACTCGGGTTGCTGGTGTTTACAGCCCGAATTTTATTGTTCCAATACAAACTTACAGATGTTCTGTAATTTTCCTTTATTAATGTTTGGAGATTTTTAATCGATGACTTCAGTGTCATGATCTCCGGGTTATGTCTGTCAGTAAACTGCCTGTACAAGGTTTTTAGTCTTTGACAGCAACCTACTTTTTTGTCGGTGCAGTGCGTCAATAGTTGCGTTGCGGAATAAGTCTTCTTCGTCAGTGTGTTGGTACCGAGGTATTGTTCTGTCCATTGTTCGTTTAACTGTCTCGTCCATTAGTCTTAGATACCTGTCAATCTCCTCGTTTGACAGATTTTTGTTGGACGGTGGGTAGAGCGAATTCGAGGAGAGTGCTCTAGTCAGTGATCTGGTGAAGTGTGTCCAACGCACCCTACTGTAATTGAAGGAATGCCTTTGAACAAACTCATCCAATTCCGCAATTTCGTTGGGGACAGTTATTTCGGTGCTGAGACCGCAATGATCACTGTCATACACGAAAGTGCGTAGACAGTTTGTAGTTTGTTGGTTAGTACATGTCAGTTGTATTCGTAAGTCGACAAGCAGAAGATCCAAATAAGACCCGTGTCTGGGAAACGACGGACTATCCGTCGCCTTAAGCCCGAGTCGATACATTATACTGTGCTGACCCCACCAATTGAATAGTAGGTTCCCTCTAGTATTTGGTGTATTATTTCCCCAATCATTATGTTTGGCGTTGAAATCTCCGGCGATAACAAAATAGTTGTCTTCCAATTCCAGCTTCAGAAATCGAAAAAGTGTCTCGAGCTCTGAGATAAATAAGGTGGATTGAGTAGCCTTAGGTGCATAGACAGACACCATATACAACCGCTTTCCACTACGGAGAGGGATATACACGATGCATGCTTCCAGCACCTGGAACCTACGTACTACACGACTGTATACTCTTTTAAAATGTATACCTTTTCGTACGAAAATTGCAACGCCACCTCCCTGAATGGAGTTGGGTCGGTTTCTCCGTACTATTTTGTATCTTCTGTGCCTCATTTTATGTCTCTTGGTAAGCTTAGATTCGCTAACCAAAAGCACATCAGGGGCTTGGTCTTTGAGCAACTTAAATAGTGCGGCTCTTCGTTCGAGCCTTATGAATGAATTCACATTCACAGCAAAGACCTTCAGGGATTGCTCCGCCACGTACGTACCCATTACGGCAAAAGGTGCGTTAGGCCAGGCAGCAGCGCGTATACTTGATCCACCCGCGCGGTCTGTTCAGTCAAATGACGTTGTAGCTGAGCCATCTGCCCCTGGATAGAGAGCAAGATAGCTAGCATGTCAGGTACTGGTTCCGGTGCTCTTGGCGCTGGGGCCTGAGAAGCAACCTTCACTTGCTGTACCGTATTTCCCCTACCTGCCGCCATTTGGGCGTAGGTAACATGGGGAGTAACGGCTGGAGTTTGAAAATGCACGGGTGGACGTTTCACTTCCACTTTCTGCTGCCGGGCCAGATTTATTCTTTTGATGTACTGGAATTTGGGACAACCCCGATAATTTGCGGTGTGCCCCGTGTTCCTACATAAAGCACAAGAGAGTTGGCTTTTTTCAGACGCTCCGTCCTTACCCAGAGCGCATTCCTCGGACTTGTGGTTCTTTCCGCACTTCACGCATCGAGGCTGCATTTCGCAGTTCGACGCGGCGTGCCCGAACCTTTGGCAGCGAACACATTGTAAAATGTTTTCGCTCCTCTTTAATTTTTCCCAATGTACCACCTGGTAGTCCAGGACTTTAATATTCCTTAGACCATCCAGATTGCTGGTGGGACTTATCTGGACCAGGAAAATCGGCAGTTGCCGCTTCTCCCTTTTGGCTCTGGCTGTGGTGAAAGGCTTGACCCCCACGAATTGGAGCCCTTCGCACTTCTTCTCTTTCAGCAGTGCAAGGAGCTCCTCCGGATCAGTCGACGGTTCTAATCCCCTCAGCAGCATAGTTTGCAGCTTGTCCCCCTTCGGGGTGTAGGAGAAGAACTCCGTCGTCGAATCCTTCAGCAAATTTTTTATTTTGTAATAGCGCTCCACTGTGTTACAGTGGATCGCATGCCTATCCATGCTAAGTCTTTTAATATAAAAATTATTTCCTATGGCCAACTTACATAGTTCTACAGTTTCCTTCAGCTCAATCTTGAATGTATTTACGGGTGGAACCCTTTGTTGTTTAGGTTTCTGTTGTTGTTGTTTCTGTTGCTGTTGTTTCTGTTGCTGTTATTTCTGTTGTTGTTGTTGTTGTTGTTGTTACTGCTGCTGTTGTTGCTGCTGCCTTTGTTGTGGCTGCTGCTGTCTTTGTTGTAGCTGCTGCTGTCTTTGTAGCTGCTGCTGTTTTTGCTGCTGCCCTTGTTGTGGCTGCACTTGTTGTTGTTGCACTTGTTGTTGTTTCAGTTTTCTTTGTTGTTGCTGTAGCACTTGTGTCAGTGTGTTTGTCTTATGTTGTTCTTGTGTTTGTTTTCGAGCTGGCTGCGTTTGCTGTTGTTGTTGGGAATGCTCTTGCTCTTCCCTCTTCCTTCTAAGTATTTGCAATTCCTTTAGAGCAAGAACTCTTTGTTGCAGCACATTGATGCTGCTAGTTAGAGACTTCAATTCTTCTTCTTCGTCTTCCAATTCGGTTGGAGCCAATGAAGCGAAGATGTTCTCTCTCAGATAGTGGCTTTCACCACCATCTGAGACATTTGGGTTGTCGTCAATAACTTGTCCGGGACGTTTATTTGCTGCTGTCGATGGCATTAAATGCGCCCCTTCCCTCACTCCGCCCAGCGGCTTTTCAGCGGAAGTTGGTATCAAGTTGGAGATTTGCCTTTGCTTCCTCCTTCTTTTAGTTTTCGGTTCTGACACACCACTTAATGCCTCACCCGATTTCTCAGCAGATCCCGCTATTTGCATAGCGGGCCGCTCTTCGAAATCCATCACGTGATGTTTAACACGAAGTAAAAGTCCAAATTAACTGTTCTATTAAATAAAAAAAAAAAAAAAAAAAAAGACGAAAATAGACACAGACACTGGTCGACTGCGCTAACCGCTTGGCAATCGACTAAAATAACAAAATTGCAACCAATTACTTTTACTATGAAAACCGTAGCACTATCTTTTTCACTTTAGAAGAAGCCGAAACACGTCTATACTCTGCGGAGATCTGCGAACGACTAAATGGACGAGACAATTAAACAAACTATGGACACTGCAATATCGCGGTATCGACGTACGACTAACGAAGACCTGTTCCGGAATCCTACTATTGACGCTCTGCACCAACAGAAGAGTAGACTTCTGATAAGACTTAAAAACTTGTACAGACAGTTAACTGACCGACAAGATTCGGAGATTAGGACACTGAAGTCGTCGATTAAAAATATTCAAACGTTAATAAAAGAGAATTACAGAATTTCTGTAAGTTCATATTGGAACAACAAGGTTCGGGCTATAAACACCAGCAACCCGAATATGTTCCCGCAAATAAATAAACTATTTCGAAGAAAAAATCAAAACGACTTTCAGTGTCTTAAAATAGCCCGGACAACAGACAACGAACGGTTACTGACAATAGCAGGTATTGATCCAAATGAGGCTGATGATGATGACGCCTTCTTTGTGATCGAGGATCCACAGGAGAAGGTTAAGACCATAGGGGCGGCTTTCCAGGAAGTATACAAGACCATTGATATCATTGGCCTTAATTACGACCTGGACAGTCGCGTCTTGGTGCAGAACTGCTACATTCGAAATGAAATAGAGAATGGGCGATCCGAGGGCTCTGGTTTCACCCGGTTTAGCGACGAAAATATGGCAAATAACGTCATTGCCAGAGAGGGTGGCCTACCCCCGTTTATTGCGAAGGAAGGACTCCATGAGATCTTCGACACAATCAGAGTTAAGAAATCAGTGGGGACCGATGGTATTCCGAATATCGTGCTTCGACATCTTCCTGGCTAGATCAGTTTCTGTATTTTGGCAAAAATGTAGATGCTGCTCTGACCAGAGCTAAAGGCGCTTTTGCCCTTACAAAGAGACTGTTTTATAGCAGCCAACTCGATGCGAGGGTAAAGGTAATCTGTTACATGGCCCTTATCAGGCCCATGCTGGTATTTGGTTGTCCCGTGTAGTTCAGTGTACGAGCATGCTTAATGGAAAAGATTCGGGTGTTTGAGAGGGCTTGCCTTAGGGCTTGTCTTCGCTTGTACAGAACACCAGAGTCGGAGTACAAGAAATGTTATCCCAATGAGGTCCTTTACAACAGGGCGAACCTAATACGAGTGGATAACTTCGTAATTAAGCTGACTCGAAGGCACATTGCAAGAGCAATTACCTCGACGATAACCTTACTACCCCAATTACCTTTACCACGAGAGTGTGCGCTCTGACGGCTTCGTTCCACCGGAAGCATTCCTCTACCTAGATCAGATAGGGTTGATCCAGGATAGATCAGCGGTGCCGTTAATCTTCCATGTCGCTCGGACAGCTGGGGACAGGCAACTCAACTACAACAGAGACGTCGCACACGGCAGTGTGGATCGTCTCAGGTTCAGTAGGGCTGTGGGGAATCGCGATAAGAGGGATGTCGTTCGGCAGCACCAGCATTTCTGGTAGTTGAATGATGGGGAAGATGTTTCGTCGTCGTTTCCGTCAGTTACGGACCAGCCTCACTAGTGAGCCAGAGTTGACTAATTTATTTGCTCTGTGAATAGCGGTGGCCAGCTTACATAGGTTTAGGTTAGCATTTAAGAAACATATACATATATCAGTGTATACAAAAGTGTATACTGGTATATGTATATGATTATGTATAATGTCTATGTGTGTTTATGTGTGTATAGTGCATTTAGGTTAGGTAGGCTAGGGTTTATTTTAAGTTAGATACTAAGTTTCTATAAAAAATAAAAAAATGTCCATATGCTAAGTTTTTGTAAGCAAATTTTTTTTCTTAGCCTTAAGTATAGAAAATGAGTATTCCTAAATAAAATGTAAATGAAGTCGAAAGACATAGTTATAACTGTTCAGAGTAGCTTAGAGTTGCCTGTGTGGGGCCAGTAAGTTAGTATAAGATTGTTAAGTAATTGTAAGCTAGCATTTAAGCATTTTTTGTTAGAATGTAAGAGTTTGTGTTAAGAAAATAAAATGCATTTAAAACTGAAAACTGAACGATTACAGTGCTCTTCATCTAGCCAATTCATAACCATAGTGTACTGGAGCACCGTCCTGTTGAAAATAAACTAATTATCTGTCAACTCAGACATAAGCTAAGTGTTATCATTCACGAAATAAGCACTAGTTGAAAAAAAAAAAAAACGTTAGATGGCGGACCCTTTATGATGAAGCTAGTTGAATCAGTGGAATGTTCTCCAATAGTTCTGGTAAATCATTTATGAAAAACTCCAGATAGTTTGTAGAATTTAGCCTAGGTGGTAGTTTGAAGGGGCCGATTAACTTGTTTCCAAGTACACCTGCACACATATTGACGCTGAATTTGTGTTGAAATGATTTATGTGTCATTGCATGTGGATTTTCCCCAGACCACGTATGAAAATTATGAAAATTTGTGGTGCCATCTCTTGTGAATTGAGATTCGTCCGCCCAAAGCAACCAGTTAGAAAACTCAAGTCTCCTTTCCAAATCATTGGGAAGTAGTTCTTGGTGGTATGGATGAAGATTTTCTCCATCCAGTACATTCAAAATCTTTATGTCTGGAAACATTGAATTGCAAAGCTAAGCGCCTGATGCTGATTTATGGATCAGTTGTAACAGCTTCCAGTATTCTTTCATCAGCTGAAATTCTTCTTACTTGTGGAGTTCTCGCATTCGGTCGTGTATTTAAAACGTGTAACTTAAAACTTCGATACGTACTTCTAAATACTCCTTTACTAAGAAGTCGTCGGTTAGGATAAAGTCCATGGTATCTTTATAGTGCACTAATTGAACTTGCATTGTATAGCACATAAACATAAATAATGTCTGCGTATTCTCGATTTGTAAATACAGACATTTCAAATATCGTTTCTAAGCAACTCTAACCTAAAAAGTAGTAGTAGCGTAAAAAACTAGACTGATGAATTTTTTTTTCGAATCTTTTATACCTTTCCGTATAAATATTTTATACCACTGAACGTACTCCTTCTGGTCTAGCCTAAGCCTTATGAATTGTCAAATTGATTAAGTAAAATATAGTGTGTGCATCTAGCAAGAAAGAAGATTGTGTTTTACATTAGGATGGGATAGAATCTTCAAGTTTTGCTTGAACAAATCCGTACAAATACAATTATTAAAAAACGCGTGCAAAATAATTACTCGTACAATAGATAAAAAATTTAACCACGCACAAAAACAAAATTCAACTCTCACACGAAACTACGTACAAAGTGTTAACATAACCTTCTTGTTGACGTGTTTCCATACACGTGATTGGATACAAAAAATTACACACTGGCTATGCGCCAGGAAGATAACCAAGTCTTGCAGATCAATCAATTAATTGTGACTGACTATTCTGTCTTCGAGAAATTCGACAAAACCAAAACCGAATGGTCCAGGTGAGTGGAACGGTTGGAAAGTGCAATGACAACAGTTGGAACAACAGTGGATAAGAAAACACACCTGCTTCTACACTACATGGGTCAAGAAACTTTCGACGTTCTCTTCGACAAATTAGCACCTTGTAACGATTATTTTTGTTATTTTCAACTAACCCAGGGTCCTTTAATCAAGTCTCAAACCCAAGATAACGGAGAAAGAGAGAGTAGTATAACCTCGCGCTATCCAAAACTAAAAGGTACCCTCCCTACTACCTTTTCTTCACCCTTATGACCGTCGAGCACAGGTAACTCGAGAGGCCAGTCCGGGCAAAAGCAGCAGGTTGTGTGACCAATCAGCAGCGGTAGGCATGCAAGTATGGGCTCCGTCCTAAGCTCGCCGGAATGGGGGGGATCTTGCTGCTAATAATGGTCAACCGTAGTTACTTCTATTTTCATGCCTGTCTCTGGATGTTGTTTGAGCTAAAAAATTTTAAAATGTGGAAACCCGAATTTGCCGTTAGCGAATTCCAACCCTCTATCTAATTTTAAACCGCTTTGGTGTAAACTGCAGATGATCTCTCATTCTCAAATCCCAAAAGAAAGAGAAGGGAGCTAGATGGTACGCTCCCATACGGAGTAAACCCTCCCCTTTTGGGTATAGCAGTATGCTGCTATACCACACCTTGGTAGCTACATGGTCCGTCAATATAATAGTAGCTACCCCTTTTGTGAAGTAATGTCTTTGTAACCTTTACATCTCTCGCTGCCCAAAGATCCTTTCACACCCCTATGTTTCTAAAATTTAGCCCCACATTCTAAAGGAGCAACCTAACAATGCTGAGGAGAAAAAAAATCAATGATTCGGCTTCCCATGATGTTTTCGAACAGGTTCAACAGCAGGTGCCTGAATACAACTATTCGCGTAGGAACAAAAAAAAGAAACGATTTGTAGATTGAAAATTTTTCGCTACAATTTTATTTTAGTTCATAAGAAAGGAGGGGGAAACAATTAAGAAGCAAAGGACCTTAGTTATTTTTATATGAACAGTTGAAGCATAAAAATTTCAAATAATAAAAACAGAAAATATAAAGTATAAAGTAATTCTTAGGTTAGGATAAAGATATTTATAAATAAGGATATCATGTTGTTATAGGTTGTCCAAATATTAAATTTTTATATATTGATACTGCATGTTTGCATGTTTGTATGTATGTTTTAAATGTTGCTCGAGTGATTAATAATTAGATATTATGAGGATACTGAGGGTATCTCTCTATTAAACAATTCCAAAATTAATTTTTTTTTTCTTTTGTTTAAGTATCCGCTTCTTCGAAAATTTTATTTTATAACGTATTTGTCAAGAAATATGAAGTAGAGAGTATTGAACAGACTTACCGAATTCTTTAAAATTGTTGATCTCAGAGAGGAAGTGCACTCCTTCGCTGGCGGATGTTAAGAGTGGTTTTTAGGTTTTTAGGGGTTGCTGTCCCTTTTTTCTTGCTTGTCAGATCGTAGAGCTATTATCAATAAAATAAAATTTGGGAGAAGCAAAATCTGATAAAAAAAAAAAAAAAAATACTTAACGATTTAGCCTACCACCTCCTTAGGTCTTTGCGGGGACAAAATAGATAGAATGGGATTAGGTAAGTAGGGTGTATTTCAAGCTGCTTTCTGTCCGTGTAACTGCTCTTTTAGATCGATGGGGAAGCTGGTGTTCAGTCTCATTGACATCAATTTTCGGGTAGTGCCTTCGGGTATTTGCTGCGCTCCGTAAGTACGTATAATTAAACCGTGCCAGGGTTTCGAATGGGAGATCTTTAATCCTTCTATAGTAGCAGTCAGATGATCTTGGCAAATGCAAGAATTTGTCTCAACAGGTTGCGATATTACATACAGGTTTTTGATATCAAACAGAAACCGTTTGACTGAGATACGCTATTCTTCTTTCTTTTCTTTTTTTTTTTTGTTTTATTTCAGTCACTTCTTCTATTTCCAATAATTTTTGTTAGACACTTTTTAGAGTAATTATTCAGTATTTTATTTTTCTCGGATGTGAGTTTAAGCTTGCTTCTTTTTCTTTTCCTATCAGTTCACTTGTCTTTTCTTTATTAAATTTTGAGGTAAATTTTGTGTGTCTTTTTTTCTTATTGCACTTGCACTCAGCACCTTTTTCTTTCAGCCAATTTGGAAGACTGTCTCGTGTCTTTCTCCATTGCTAAGACAGCGACTCTCTCTGCAAATAAAAATCCGTTTTTTTTTTCTTTTTTTTTTCTCAAATACCGAATTTTCTATCATCAGGCCATAGTTCCGAATTCTTTTATTTTTTTTTCTTTGATGCCATGACACCATGCATAATCATGTCATTTAGACACAGTTATTTCACTTTTGATGCACAAGTGTAAAATTCGATACACAAACCTAATAGAATGGTGGTAGCCCACCGCACATATGTATGATACATATGTAAAAAGAACATAGAATGGAAAGGGATTTTATTTAAATTTCCTTTTTTTTTTTTCTGGTTGTTGTACTTGAAATTATCCTTACGGATCATACCAGGAGGTGGCGCTTCCATCGCAGACGGGTGGATATCAGTGTTTTATTTCCTTTCGTTACTTTTTGAAAATTGGTGGTAGAATGCGTACATCACATACATACATACACATATCGACATAAAATAAACCAGCGTTTCCCACAACCTGCTAAACCTAAAGACAAAACCTACTCTGAGGTCATCAAGATTCTTTCTGAAATCTTCGATCCAGTTCCATTAGAGATAATGGAAAACTGTCGTTTTCATCTTCGAAAGCAAAACGACGCAGAGACTATAGAAGAGTTTTGCATATCATCACTACGCAAATTGGCATTACACTGCAATTTTGGTGGCTACTTGGGTACAGCGCTCCGTAATCAGTTTGTTTTTGGAACGCTAGCAACAGCGCTGACCACTGCAAAAACTATGGAACTATCAGCACAAGAGAGGTCCAGCCTGTAAGTTACATTCAACAAAAAAAAACAAGCCCAATGTAAAACATCCTACGTTGGTCTAGCCTAAGCATTATGAATTGTCAAATTGATTAAGTAAAATATAGTAGGTGTGTTTTTTTTGGTATTCTATATAGGCTTAAAAAAGTACTTGCCAATAAAACGTCTATCCAGGATATGCAATTTCAACACATTAATTTGACATTTCGCGAAATGACATTTCTGTTTACCTATTTGGTTTTGTTTTGTGATTTGTAAATTTTTCTGTTGGCTTTTAAATATAAATAGCAAAATGATTTTTCTTATGACTGACGTCTCTCAGTTGTGTCACTTTTGACATATTCGATAGCATTTTTCGATAACAATCGGGAAAAATGGCTTGGTAGCACAGTTTTTATCGCGGCTAAGGCAATAAGGCTCGAAATTTATCCAGATTTCGTTATTCTATATAGGCTAAGTTGTTAGTGTAATTTACATGGAAAATATTTTTTAAGCCTATATAGATTACCAAAAAAACACGCCTAGTGTGTGTGCATCTAGCACGAAAGAAGGTTGTGTTTTACATTAGCCTTCATACCGGAAACCTAATTCCTTCTGAGAACTTTTAAGGAACAGGGAAAGAAAAATCAGAGTTTTGACAGGTACCTACTCAAATAAACGAGCACACTTTAAAACTCTTTAATAGCTATAGGTTAGGTTAGGTAAGAGTGGCTGTTGGAAATACGAACCCACTTAGGCCTATTGGCCAATTGTGATGCCACGTGGATCTATGATCTTCTTACTACCGGAACCAGTTTGAGCTTATAATAAAGCGTAGGAGACTGTTAACGTCTATTTTTTGTAGATCGTTTAGGTCGTTGTAGAAGAAAGCTCCTAGATGAAGCTTCCTTCTCTGAGAGAAAGCTGGGCATGTGCAGAGTAGGTGGGGGATTGTCTCCTCCTCTTCCTCGTCCATGCAGCTTCTACAGAAATCGTTAGTAAAGGCGACAAGCCTTCTTGCGTGCTTGCCTATGAGGCAGTGTCCGGTAATGACACCTATTATGGCGCTGAGATGTTTCCTATCTAAAAGGATCAGACTCTTAGATCGACTCAGATCTAGCTTTAGTGTTAGTTTGCACGTAGCGATTGGTATACCTATACTACCTTTGTCCGGTAGGATAGGTAGAGTGGTTCCAATTTTGGCGAGTTTATCGGCTCTGCAGTTCCCTGGAATGTCTCTGTGGCCCGGCACCCAACAAAGGTGAATGTTGAACTGCTCTGCCATCTCCATGAGAGATGACCGGCATTCAAGGGCGGTTTTAGAATGTAATAAGACCGAGTCCAGGGACTTGATGGCGGCCTGACTATCCGAAAATATGCGGATATCCTTTGCAGATATCACGTTTTTCTTCAGCCAGGACAGAGCTTCTTTAATCGAAAAAATTTCCGCCTGGAACACGCTACAGTGATTTGGAAGGCGGAAAGAGAGGCTTAGATTTAGCTTATCTGAGAAAACACCGCCACCAACTCCGCTATCGGTTTTAGATCCATCTGTGTAGAGATGGATTGACTTGTCCTCCATGAAAGCATCCTCCTCCCAGAATGATCTAGAGGGGAAGCTTACATGGAAGTTTTTGTCAAACCAAAGTTCAGGTATGGTGTAATCGGTGTTCTCTGTCAGGATTCCAATGTATTAAGAATATTGACGTGGCCAGATGAATTAGTTGTCCACTGTTTAGTCGCTTTAAGGCGAATAGCTGCAGTCGCAGCTACTTGCTTGCTAAAAATGTCGAGGGATGTCAAGTGAAGCAGAATATCTAATGCCGCAGAGGGGGTAGACCGCAAGGCTCCGCTTGTGCATAGACATGCTGTTCTTTGGACTCAGCTTAGTTTAATGCGGTTGACTGCATTCTCTAAGGTCGTCCACCAGACAACCACCCCGTAAGTAAGTATCGGTCTTATGACCGAGATGTATAGCCAGTGGGTTATGCGAGGTTGAAGGCCCCATTTGTTCCCAATGGCTTTTTTGCAAGCGAATAAAGCTATTGTAGCTTTATTGACTCTTTCTTGAATGTTAGGTTTCCAGTTTAGTTTCCTATCAAAAATGAGACCCAGATATTTTGCTGTATCGGAGAAAACTAAACTGGTACCGTTTATTGAAGGAGGGTCTATGATTGGAATTTTATATTTCCTAGAAAAGAGGACAAGATCAGTTTTATGGGGGTTTATTCCCAATCCACAGCGATCTGCCCAGCGGGTTAATCTGTTAAGGTTTACTTGGAGGAGTTCTTTAATGGTATTTAGATGTTTTCCTGAGACGGCTATGGCAACGTCATCCGCATAGGCAATCACTCTGCTACCACCCGCTTCCAGGTATATCAGCAGTTCGTTAACTACTAAGTTCCAGAGAAGGGGAGAGAGGACACCGCCTACTGACGGCGGTGTACCCCTACTGACATATCTTTTAGCAGAAGTCTCACCCAGTTTGGAGTTGATTATCCTGCTTTTTAGCATTAGACTAATCAGCTCCCCAAGTGAGCCGTCTACCTGCAGAGTTGACAGCGCAGTCGTGATTGCGGATGTGTTGACGTTGTTAAAGGCTCCCACTATGTCTAGGAAAGCAACCATTATGTACTCCTTATATTGTAGGGATCGTTCGATGTGGCTAGTCAGAGAGTGCAAAGCCGTTTCCACCGACTTTCTTTTATAGTAGGCATGTTGACTTTAGCTCGAATATGGATATCAATCAGTCGTTTTAAAGTTTTCAGAAGGAATGATGATAGACTTATAGGTCTGAGGTCCTTTGGGACTACATGAGAACATTTTCCAGCTTTGGGAATGAATACTACATTGACTTCTCTCCATAACAGTGGAATGTGGATAAGTTCTACACAGCTCCTCATAATATTTTCCAACACTGGTAGAATAATATCTGAGGACCTCTGTAGCTCGGCAGGTATAATACCGTCCGGACCAGCAGACTTGTATGGTTTGAAACCATGCAGCGCCCAAAGCAGTTTGTCTCTCGTAATCAGACCATGAATTTTGGTCACGGTTGCAGTAGGCTTGTTTGGGCTGCTACTGGCCGCGAGTAGGGAGCTACCTGGAAAGTGGGTGTCCAGAAGCAGGTTGAGTGATTCATCACTTGAGGTTGTCCAAGAGCCATCGGTTTTTTTCAAACAGCTGGGCATCATAGGATTTGTGGAGAGGATTTTTCTTAGCCGCGATGCCTCAGAGGTTTCTGTAATTTTGTCGCAGAATGACCTCCAGGATTGTCGCTTTGCCTTCCTCAGTTCTGTTTTGTATAATTTGAGGGATTCTTTATATGAGTCCCAGTCGGTCACTTTTCTTGTGCTTTTTGCTGTGTTGAAAAGTTTTCTGCAGGCGTTTCTGAGCAGTCCCAGTGCCGATGACCACCAGTGTGGCTTTTTCTTGCCTCTTGGTTGAATAAGAGGGCAGGAAGCGGCCATAGCCTTATTGAGAGTCAGAGTAAATTCCCTGACTTTCATGTCGAGCTCATTCGTGTCACGTTTTCGACAGTATTCCTCTGTATTTTGTCCAATCAGTTTTCCGATAGTTCCGGAAAGCTGGTTGGCGGGGGGAGCATCACTCAGACTGAATTGGATGTATCTATGATCTGAAAAGGAGTGTTCAGACGATACTATCCAGTTTGTTAGTCTTTGGGTGATGCTGTCGGAGACAAGAGTAATGTCTAACACTTCTTGTCGGTTTTTTGTTATAAAAGTGGGCTCATTGCCAATATTCCAAATTAAGAGGTTAGTACTTAAAATATAGTCTAAAAGTGACTCACCTCTATCATTGATGTCGGTACTGCCCCATACCGTATGATGTGCGTTAACGTCGCATCCGATTATGAGGCCAGTTTTTTGCCTTCCCGCTTCCAGTACCACCCTTTCTAAGTTATCACCAGGGAGAGGGCCCACTTGGTCGTGGCCAAGGTAAGCCGATGCCAGCTAGTAAGAGCCTTTGGCAGTCTCTAATCTGGCAACGGTTAGGTCGGGGTCACTGAGGTTGGGAAGTAGAAATACATTAAGGCTACGTTTCACTAATATACAAGTTCTAATCTTACCTTTGTCTCTTGTATAGAGCGGAGCGTATGTGGGTGTCCTAAGTCCACGAACCACGCCTTCTGCAATCCATGGTTCCTGGATTAGAATTATGTCTTCTGCGTTTTTGGAAAGACGCAGAATGAGTGCGGCCGAAGCCTTTTTTGAGTGGTGGAGATTAATCTGGAGAAACCGTATCATTGCTACAGTCTTCCAGAGTCGCCTCCACCACGGTGTTTTTGAGGTCCTCCGATTCTGAAGATGTGCCCAAGAGCTCATCTTCTATCTCTGATCGTGTAGAACCTCTAATTGCTTCGTCATCGGTTTCCATTTCCGACAGTGTGTCAGAAGAGGAGACCGACGGCTTGGTAGTCACCTCGGATAGATTGGAGTCGTCGCTATCCAATTCTGGAAAGGATATCGACGCTCCAAGATCCAAGGTTGTGATTTCAGGTGTTAAAGGAGGAAGAGGTTGCTTATCAGCATCCAGCTCATCCTTTTTGTACACCCTTAAATGAATGGACTCGAATCCGAACCGAATCATGCCTTTCGTCTGCGCCAGAGGATTTTAATAGCTATGCAATTTTAAAAAAAAATATTGGAAAATTAGTAATTCTTGGAAAACCACTCTTCGAGTATTGTCAACTGTTGTTAGAAAAGTTGGTAAAAAATCATAAATTCCTTTTTTCGCCTACTGCGTGTTTTCCCAAGTATCATAAAATTTAGTGATGATTTTTTTTTATTATTATTGTTACTTTCATAGGAAAAAAACTGTAAAACGTTATGCTAATTAGGCATTTTCTAGAGAAAAGTGACCTCAAGGTCAAAAATTAGCATAGACAATGAAAATGGAACAGGCTTAGAAATTGGATATCTAAATACTCAAACAAGACATCAGCTGTAATGCTCGACTCTTGAAGAGAGCGGACGTGGTTTCTCTAAGTTTCGTGAGGTGTAAACTTTTTGATTAATTACTTTTAGTTCTTTTTATAAAAGTTCCTTAAAATGCAGTGCCATATTTGCAATAAAAAAATCGCGGAGATGAGAACAACATCACTTGCGTTGACTGCAAGATCTTTTTCCATTGTCCGTGTGCGAAATTTACTCTGTCGGATATCGAGTACATGAATACTCGCAATGTCCCATATCGTTGTGACAAATGCACCGCTCTTCGTCGCAAGTCTCTGCAGCAAGAAAGTGTTTCGTCCCCATCGGTATCGGCAGCAACAACAGTGGCTGGTGCATCGTCATCGAAACAAGTGCAAAAGCGGAATCAGCAAACAGTCGCTAGTCTGCAGAGGACCACTGAGACGACGGATGAACTGCAAGCAACAGCATATGTTCTACCACCACAGCCCGGCGACGTCACAGTTACAATGCAAATGCTTTATGAAGAACTTATATGTTTAAAGAGAATCAACTGTGATTTTCTCAGCACAATTGGTCAGGTGAAAGAGGAGGATGAGAAGCTTATTTCCAGAGTTGCATCGCTGGAGAGCAGACTGAACTGGAGAGAGCAGAAAAGCGTTGAAATCGAGACTACTGGTGTGCTTAGAGTTCAGCAATAATAATGCAGTCAACTTCAGATATCCAGAAATACTACGTCAAACGTGTATAGAAGAAAAACAACAACAACGAGCATAGTGATAGGATTTGTGTTCAATTCTCTTGTCTCTTGCCTCTAAGCAAAAGAAAGAGTGCTGAAAGCGAAAAAAAGTGCAATGAAAAAATGAAATTCGTCTTTATTTGTCGCAGGCACTAAGAACAATGTTTACATAAATAAGTGCTTTACAAAATATAATAGAGCCTTATTTATGGAAGCCAAAAAAGTTAAACCTGAAAAAAATTGAAAATATCTTTGGTTTCAAAATTCGCAGATCCTAATGCGTAAAGCCGAAAAGGGTAGGGTTGTGGCTATTAGATCATTTCTTGATTTTTCACCATTGAGAGACTAACAATTGTCTTTCACATTATTTAAGTATATCAATAATAATCTGTTAAGCAACAACCCAACCCCCAATACCATTGTAAACTTTAATTATAAAAAAAAAATTTGTTCGTAATTCAATTAAGGGCAAATCTTTTTTTGTTGTGCATCAGAACATACTTAGTTTACGTCAGAATTTTAATCTGTTAGTGTGTAATCTAGAAGCGCTTGTGTTCTTACCCGATTTGATTTTTGTAAAGCACCCTGTAGATGCTAAAACCTGGTACTAGTAAACATGGTACCACTAAAATCCGCAGACGCTGAGACCAATTCACTCCAACATAATAGAACACATCTCTCCCCAAAGATGGTAGACTGTGAAAACACTCGAAAAATTCTTTCCAAGCATCAGAATTTGGAATATTCTCCATCTTTTCCCGATTATTTTGTGTGTTCACACGACGATTCACTGATAAAATAGCTTGCGAGTAAATGTTGAGAGATGTGAGCGCAGACACTGAAACATACTCGTAGTATGAGCAACACAAAACTCCGCCCACAATCATCGACAAAAATCAAACCAGTTTCGATTTTAGTGAGACCAAATTCTGATGTTAGTGAGACCAAAAAATTGATACGTGTACCAGCCCGCAGACGATCAACATCAGCTGAAACTTGGTTGGTGGTGCCATGTTTACTAGTACCATGTTTTAGCGTCTACAGCGCGCTTAAGTGAGATATGGATTTTTGACTGCGAAAAAGACGATTATCATATTCCGGGTTATACTTTCTCTGTTAGCCCTAATGAAACGTATGCTGCAGGTGGAGTAGGAGGTTTTGTCAGTGATTCCATGAATTCTGATGACTATAAAGTAAATTGTCTTAATTTATTGAGCGCGGACGTAATTGAATTGTCTTGTAAGATATGCGATGATGTTTTTAAATTTGTTTGTGTATACAGGTTACACCTTTACGATATTCAAGTGTTTTTGAAAGAATTTTCAGTGCTCTTAAGAAACGAAAAAGTGGCTAATTTTAATATTGACGTTTTAATTACGAGTACTACGTCTGATCTTTATCCTGCTATAATTGCTGAGCATGGTCTATCTTCTTTCATAAACGAAATAACTACCCCAATTTCAAATACTTGCTTAGACCACGTTTTGGGTCGCTTTGCTAAAATATCCATAAACGAAAGAGCTGGTATTAATTTTGATCTCCGGATTACCGATCACTGCCTGACTGGTATTCTACTCAGTGCGTTAAAAAATAAAAAATCTGCTAAGCATATTTCGTCGCCTAAGATAACGAAAGTGAATTTCGACCTTCTAAATATTGAACTACAATATATTCTGAAACTTGGGAGGAAATTTATGAGGAAGGTAAGGCTTATGACAAGTTTTTAGCATTTCTTAAAAATTACATAAACAGTTTTACATATACTATTGTGTGCAAAAAATCGGATGAAAGGTTAAAACCAAGGATTACTTATTCTCTCTTAAAAAGAATTAAGCTTAAAAATAAATTAGGAAAAAAGTGCTTCAAACATCCCTTTAATACAGCGCTGAAAACTCGCTTTACTTTATTGAGTGAAGTTAACAATAGTATACGGTTATCTCGCGATAGATACATACTTCTACTCAAAAGTACGTAATGCACTTGGTAATCCTAGAAAGGAATGGAAGGCTATTAATAGTATCATTGATGGCAACTCTCTTAATATCTCTAAACCTATAGGTCTATCCGATGATGGCGTTACTATTGATGATCCTACAACAGTATCAAACATATTTAATGATTTCTTTTCCTCGTTTGATCTGATGTCTTCTTCCAGTGATTCTCTTACAAATTGTTATGTATGCGTTAGGTCCCATTTAGTCGACGACATTGCAATGAATAATAGTTTCTTTTATGAAGAAATAACAGGCTTTGAACTCTATAGAATTATCTGTTCACTTAACAGCTCATGCTCTGTGGAAATGATGGAATCTCTAATCATACCCTCAAGAACATAGCACTTAATGTTGTAGACATTGTTCGCGCTGAAATACCTCCAGTCTTAGGAGGTGGGTTCCAAACACGATGACTACTTGGAGTCTGGAAAGATTGCAGGGTGGCTTAGTACAACTTTACTCAGATTCTTCGTAGTCGATTATCGTGGAACTTGGCCCAACTCTGGATTCCTTGAAGAACCAAGTATTTCTACTTGGGCGTTGGTGATCTAGGAACGTCGTCTAGATCACTGATGACTTCCTCCAAACAGTCCGGAGTTCCGGGAGATAACTAGGTAACTCTTCTACTTATTAAAGTTTCGACGAAAGGGTGGTGAGACTAGGAAAATCATCTAGTTCACGATGTTAAATGAAAACACTTACTCGTACTTCGGTGTTCAAAACTTAACTGAATTTATTCTAAAATCTGTGGTTCTTTTATACAAATTTTTATCCCTACTTAATTTACAAATACATGGAAATACTAATTCCACTGCGAAATATATACATGATAATGAGTCAAAAAAGAGTACAATGTATTTACAGTGATTGTGCTTATCAATATTCGAGAAACAAACAAAAGCATCCCAACGTGGTGATTCAAAAAAGGTAAACATGGTTATCTCCTTATAATGTTTAATCTCTTAAGGAGATCATAAAATGTGAGTTTGCATTGTTTACCCAGACTAGATATGCTGTCAGTCAGCATATCTAACGACGATAACCGGATGTTTTGATTACAACAATGCTTTATCAGGCCTCTACAGACAGGGGAACATGTTTTGCGATATGTTCGGCCTGAACAGACATATTAGCTTATATTTTTAATTTAAGTGTTTCGACCGGGGTGTTCCCAAATAAATTAAAATGTGCTTGTAAAAGTCATAAAAACAATTATAGGCCATTTTCTTTATTGTCGTCAGTCTCTAAAGTTTTTGAGTTACCTGGTGAAACTAAATTTTCTTAATCCTGCTCAGTTTGGTTTTAGGGAAGGCCTTGCTACAGAAGATGCCCTCTTGGAGTTTTCCTGTTTTATTAATGAAGCTCTGGATGATAAAAAGTTTTGCGCTGGGCTTTTTGTAGACATAACCAAAGCTTTTGACATGGTCAACCACAGCATTCTACTAAATAGATTACACCATGTAGGATTTTGTAGTTTTATCTATAGCTGGTTTGAGTCCTACTTAAAGGATAGAACTCAACAAGTTATAGCATGTAACTTTGCCAGCAGTTCAAAAACTATGAACTTAGGTGTGCTTCAGGGATCAGTCCTTGGTCCTAGATTGTTCCTAATTTACATCAACTCTTTATTTAGCCTACCGTTCAAAGGGAAAGTTACAGCTTTCGCAGATGATCTTGGCATTGCATACTGCTCGGATAGTCCTCTCAACTTAAGCGCGAATATAAATCATGATGTTTCCCTCCTGAGACTGTGGTTTTCGGAACTAATTGTCAGCAACAAAACTAAATGAATGCACTTCAGTCTTCATATGCAAGAATCCCTTAGCTTTGAAATTGTCTTTCATGCAAACAATTGCGAAAGGTCTAATGTGTCAAATTGTGTTTGTACCAAGGAAGTCACTAGGACAATTTTGATTGATCAGGCATCTTGTAACGCACGCTCTTTTAGAATTGAAACAGTAAATGAATTTAAATATCTAGGCATTACTTTTGACAAAAACATGAGTTGGTTCAAACATATTTCGATTTTTGAACAATATTTGCGAAGCTTTTATCGTCTTAAAAAATTTTGTGACAAAAAACCAGTATATTATGTAATTTTCAAACAAAACTACAGTACGGTATAAGTTGTTGGTATGGGGCTTACCAAACAAAGCTTTAACCATTGATAATTTTGCAGAAGTGTGCTATAAGAAAAGTATGTGGGGTCAATCGGTTAGCTCCTTCCATAGTCCTGTTCAGCTCATTGAAAATTCTGCCTCTAAAACATTTGTACTATTTCAAAGTTTTAACATTTTTTTTCATGAGAGCTGGCTATTTACAGAGCCCTATTTGGAATACTCGCAATTTAATAAATATTGTCGTTATTCCTCCTTTCCGAACTACTCTACTAAAAAACTTTTGCTCCGTCGTATCGTGTAAATTATTCAATACACTTCCTTTTAATATTCGGCGAATATGATCCTTGTCTCAATTCTTAAATCGTGTAAAAATGTAGCTTCTTGGCTTTGATTACAAAGAAATTAAGGTTTTGCTGCCCTATGTTGTCTAAATATGTACATCAATTTGTTCTTTTGCTAATGTTTCAACATTCATTTACATGCTATCTCTTTTATTATTTTCTCTCTCTTTTATTGTTTATGTATTGTAAATTTCAGAATAAATAAATTAAATTTATCTTCTTGTATAATGAATTGCACAGTCACCCCACACTTTAAAGTATTTTGTTTATATAAAGTGTCATTATCACTATTTATTATCATATAAATACTAATGTCACTACTTATTCTTAGTTTTAATATTATTGTAATAAATTAAGTCAATGCAAAGTTTGTTAAACCAAGAATAATGAATAATGAATAAAGAATAAAAAAGCTTTATTTAAACTAGCCGTTACAAAGGCTAGTAATTCTTCTAAAAATAAAGTCCTACACGAAGTTTCTACCATTAGTACTAACAGAACAATTTCCGTTAACATGGGTCAGGGTACACCAAAGTAAGCCTTTTTTTAAATCCTCGATAAATGCTGTCAACATTGGAGAGAGACCTTTACTGTACAACGATTTTTTTCAAAGAATATACCCAGGAATCATTTCCCAAATTATCGTTGACGAATTAGGGGACATCCTGTGTATTTCGTATTTGGTATTTATTAAAATAAAAAAAAAAAAAAAAAAATAAAATTTATAACAGACTTTACAATCATTGAGCTATAAATGTGATATAGTACAATGGATGGAGAGATTTCGGTATTTGAAATATTTTACAATATATTGAATAAGTTTATAAAAATGAATTGGATTAAAAAGTGATTTTATAATAATAAAGTTATAGTCAAGTACAATATTTCAAAATTGATTATTATAAGTTGAAAAAAAATATAATTCTATTTAGTAAGGAGTGGAAAATGTTAGTACTGCATCACTAAAACTACTCGTATGATAAAGCCGTCTTATGTTAAGAGAAAGCGAATTCCAGGGACGAATAGAATGAAAAAAAAAATTGTCGATCCGCAACTTGATATGCAGTACGCCGTACAATTGAACTAAACGAGCGATTAGATTGTGAGAAACTTAGCTTGTCGTATAGATATTGAGGCTGTTTGCTGGTTATTATATTTATTAAGTCCAAATATTTTTGATGTACGCCGACACATGAGGCTAGCGTTTCAGGCCATATACGTAGCGTACAATATTATTAAAAACAACATTAAGTCTGCGTTTAATAAGAGTACCGGTAGAACAAAAAAGCCGTACTTTATCAAGGGAATTATTAAGGTCTTCACCAACAGTATCTTCATTTTAACTTTTGTGAATTGCTTTGAGATTGAGACAAATTTTTAAAGAAGCCGTATATTTTTCTGATGACTGAACGAATATGATCGTCCTAATTTAAAGATGAGCTAAACCAGACGCAGAGATTTTTAGCTTTGCTTACAAATTTAATTGGTACAATTTCAAACTGGACAAGAGGGAGACTAGTTGCGATAATACTATTTCTATTTATAAATAAGAATTTCGTTTTTGTCGGATTGAGTTGCAAGTAGTTTTTCTCTGTCCAGCATTGAATTTGATTAAGGTCATAATTAAATTGTGAAGTGACATGATCAATATAAAGCTGAACATTAATTTCAACAAAGTCTGATCTAAGACTATTCTCGAAAACCGCTTGTTTTCTTAAAACTAAGTACGAGCGCATGCGATTACCGGCTGATGAGGAAAAGTTAGTATAAGCTTGTTAGGTTGAATATAAGTAACTCGTGATCAACGGTGTCAAAAGCCTTAGAAAAATCTAGTGGAGCAAGTTACTAATTTTTTGTCAAATGTAACTCGCATGCCGTCAGATACCTTAAGAATGGCTGTGGTGCTTTCGGAATACCGATTGATAAGCACCAAGAATTCGTTCATGCTGTAGAAAATTAGAAATTTGTTGGTGTATGATTTTTTCGAAGAGAATAGCACTGGGTCTGTATTCCATTTTATTGCTCTTTTACTCTTTGGAATTGGTATTGTATAATCTTTGGTATTGTATATATTGCAATTAGTTAGTAGAGGGTGTCCCAAAACGGGTGATAGGTCAAGTGGTGTCGGTTATCACAAAATTATAAAAATAATCTAAGTCAAGTATTTACTTTTAAAATTATTGGCACTCAAAAAAAAAATTGAGAAATCTGACACCCTGTGACGATCTTTCAAGTGCTGTGACCTCAAATCTTTACTTTTCTTCGATTTTTTTTTGTCACGTAACCCTCAGTAACTCTTCTGTAAATTACGGTCCAAAATTGAAACATAACTACTATATATCGGTTTTGACTAAAATATTCCTTTTTTGTCCATCCATGTATCTGAAAATCATTAATTACCCAACTTGAACTGACTGAACTGACAAAAAACTGTACTATGCCATTTTGGCATGTAACTTTAAAAGATGGCGTATTTAGTCGGGATTCCAAAATGGTATGACACTGGCTAGACTAACGCTTAATTATGGACAAAAAAAAATAATTTGTTAAAGAAACCCGATTCATAGTTAATTATTTTTAAAAAGTTAAAATGAGTACCAAGTGTGAGCGAGATAGACAGTGACGCCGTGATTGAGACGAATAAACACGCCATTTCGACTAGTATGAGTGAAACAGATAGACATGCCATCCTTGTCAACCAGTGTGGTATAGGCACATAGTGCAGTACCTTACGCTCCTTCGCATACAGCGCATTATTCTGTATTCGTGTTGATTTCGTGCTTTCAACTTTGGCTTTCTTTATTGGACTTCATTGCATTGCGACTTTGATTTGCTGTCTGACTGTTACTGTCGAACCTTGATTTCTTCTGGACCAGTGTTGATCGTTGATCCCGTGATTGTGTATTGCGAATGCCATCATGCCATCCCGATACACTGCTCAGGAATATGCTAACATGCATCTCATAATGCTAGTGTTGCAGCCAGAATTTATCATGAGAGATACCCAAATGCTCAGCTTCATCCGGATCATAGAGTGTTTGTAAATGTGCACCGCTCATTCTCAGAGGGTCGTTTTCCAAATCTAATGGTTAGTGAGGGAAAACGCGTTATGTCCTACGAGGACGAAGTCTTACAAGCAGTCGCACAAGACCCTAGCACTTCAGTACGTACAATTGAAGAAAGCATTGGAGTACCCAAAAGTACAGCACACCGAATTCTAAGGAAAAACCAGCTCCATCCGTACCATGTACAGCGAGTCCAAAGTCTGCTACCCCGAGGTTATCCAGAAAGAGTCCAATTTTTTCAAACGATGGTGCAGAGGTTCAGAGAAGATCCGAGATTCTTCGAAAAAATTCTATGGTCGGACGAATCAACTTCTAAAAGGGACGGTTACATGATCCTCCACAATTTGCAAGAGTGGCACGTGGAAAATCCACATTTGATGCGGGAAGATAGATCACAGTACCGTTTTAAAGTAAACATGTGGACGAGAATTTTGAATGGTAGAATTAATGGCCCATTCGAGCTGCCGCAGAATTTGAATGCGAAGGCTTATTTAGATTTTTTGGAGAACCACTTACCAAATTTATTGGAAGACGTGCCACTTAATATTTATGCATGCATGGATAGGTGGATAGTGCGGTATGGTACAATTTTGTGGCCAGCCCGTTCACCTAATTGAAATCCACTAGATTTTTTTTTACTGGGAAGCAGTAAAAGAAAAAAATTATTCTAACCCGATAGAAAATTTAAACGAGCTGCGCCAAAAAATTGCAGAAACCGTTGAAGACATCAACTCCAGAAGATATGCCTGTCTTATTACCAGATCATTTGTAAGAAGATGTAGAGCTTGCATTGCCGCTGGAGGCAAACAGTTTGAAAATTTGTTGTAAGATACAAGACCGGTAGATGGCGTTTAGTCGCGCAACAAACAACAGTTGTACTCGTATCACTCAGCTCTGTGATGGGAAAAAAATGAAATGCAATAACTAGGGTGGCATCTCTATCTGTTTCACACATACTAGTCGAAATGGCGTGTTTACCCGTCTCAATCACGGCGTCACTGTCTGTCTCGCTCACACATGGGACTCATTTTAACTTACTAAAAAGAATTAACTATGAATCGGGTTTCTTTATCAAAATATTTTTTTAGTCCTCAATTAAGCGTTAGTCTAGCAAGTGTCATACCATTTTGGAATCCCGACTAAATACGCCATCTTTTAAAGTTACATGTCAAAATGGCATAGTACAGTTTTTTGTCAGTATAGTCAGTTCAAGTTGGGTAATTAATGATTTTCAGATACATGGATGGACAAAAAAGGAATATTTTAGTCAAAACCGATATATAGTAGTTATGTTTCAATTTTGGACCGTAATTTACAAAAGAGTTACTCAGGGTTACGTGACAAAAAAAAGTCGAAGAAAAGTAAAGATTTGTGGTCACAGCACTTGAAAGATCGTCACAGGGTGTCAGATTTCTCAATACTTATTTTTTGAGTGCCAATAATTTTAAAAGTACATGACTTAGATTTTTTTTTATAATTTTGTGATAACCGACACCACTTGACCTATCATTCGGATTGACGTTGATTTTTGGGACACCCTGTATGTAATTACTGGAAGTAGGTATGTATTGTAACATTATTTTAATAAAATGTGGATGAATGTTGTCGATACCAGAAGCTTTAGATTTAATTTTCTGTATGGTTCCAACAACATCGGTTTGTTCCACTCTGTGGAATTCAAATGAGCCAGCCAGTGAAGTTTGAATGTATTGTGGACGAGTGCCCACATTCAACTGAACCTTAGCGAATTCTTTATATAATTCATCAGGATCGACGTGATCTACCTCGGATTTTAGGTTAGGTCCTACACCTAACTCTATCAAGTTTGCCCTAATGATTCGTGAAATATTGGCTGCCAACTAACGCGTGTAAGATCTTGCTCAAGCAGACCCGTGTTTAAATGTCTAAGGTCTCTAAACGCCTACATACGTCAAGAGTTTTCTAGTAGTAGTTAAATTAAAAGTGGCAAAGATAAGACCATGTCTAGGAAAAACAGGAGCAGAAATCGGGGTAGAAAATACATATTGGCAATCATTGGTGATGAAAATGTCCAAAAGAGTGGCTGGTAGAACAGGTAAAGTGCATTGGTTCTGCAGAGTTACAAGTAACAACATCGAGATTCAGCATCCGTATACGAGTACGAGTATCGAGTTCACGTTTACACTACACATTTAAGGTATAAATATGTGCTTCACATTTTCACTACATCATCTTTGGTAGCAGAATCGGAAAGCATAGCCTGCACGAGAACATGTCTGGAAATTCGCTTAGGCCGGTTGATTTTTGTGTGGTATAGAATATCGCTATAGCTAACAGAAGGTTTCCTCAGTTCAATATCCAACCGTGTTTTGACAACCACGTAAGATCATAAAATCGACAACCAAATTGATCATGTTGCCATCGGTTCAAGGCAATGGTCTGGTACTATAGATATTCAGAGATTCTGACCTACCAATATAGACTAGGACTACTACCTGATTGTAGTTCATGAATATTTCAAAGGCTGCAGCAATGAAGAACAAATCACTAGAGCGTCTGGCAGTTGTGTATTCCTCAACCTTCCGTCAATGCCCTTACGATCCGAATTTAGTGCTGAAATTCAATGGCATTGCTTTCAAGAAGCTCTTAGAAATGCCGCAACTGATGTGCTTGGTCTCAAGCGACTAGATCGCTGATTTGAAGAAGAGTGCAGGAAATAGCCTATGAAGCGATGGCGCTCTTCGAGCAAATGAGGAGGAAAGGACATGGGCTCGATGAGATGCTATTCCAGACACAGCATCCGAAAGTTTTACCAAAAATTAAGAAGAACTTGTCAAGCCAAAAGGACTCAAACAGAAACCTATATATAGAGATGGGCATGAATTCACAAATTCAGTGATATGGAATTCAGTGTGACGGACGACCCGAACTCCACTGTCAGGCTGAACAAACCACCCGACTAAAATTAAGTAAACATAGCAATATCTAAACTTATGCATAACAAGGAGCCGCATCATATGGACTGCCGTCTGAGCTGTTTAAGGCAGCTGAGGATAATTTGATCTGATCCTGATGAATGCAGTTTCAGCATTGTTTGTTCGATTCACAAGAAACGACACCCTCGCCCTATAGATTGTACTTAGCGATTTGTACAAGCATTTTTCTACCATACCATTTAGGTGTCTAAATTTGTTATTGGTTTCAGTGCGGCTTTATAACCGACAGATCTAAAATTGGCCAAATATTCACTGGACCGCATACCCGTACAAACCATTTCTTGACCAATTTGGTTGACTAGTTTTGGTTTATCTGCTAAGCTCATGAGATGTATAATAGACTGCTCGCAATTTTACCGAATAAAGTGGTAATATAAGATGCTACGCTGTCATATGACTTTTTAAGAAAATAACTGATGCCATCGATAACATTGATAGCGGCAGTTCACTGGTACCTTTGCAAGTATTAAAATGACGGTCGGGGAGGAGATATTACAGTCTACTCTACGAGCCAGATCCCTGAAAGAGAACTCAAAACAACCAATAGCAGGATTACGTATACTTGACAGAGTCTATGATTTGCGTCATATGCTCTACAAAATAATAGTGAAGTTTGGTAATAGTGAAGTTTAGACAGGCAAGGTCAATAGATACTTCAAAGTCCAAGGTTACATATGTCTGTGGTGACGTTCTGTTCGAGATGTCAGAGGTGTTGCACAACTTTTTCGAGAACGACGTTTTGACGGCCGACACTCTCAGTCGAGCAAACTCGAAAAACGCGAGTTGTAGGAGATCCAAAGATATTTGTGTAGGATTAAGATTTGAAAATTCTATTAAAAAAGACGAGGACGGATCACGAAAACAAATCGGAGCCTAACCCTCCAAAGTTGAAAACGAAGGTAAAACATTGTAGTAGAGATGCAGACGGTGGTGGTGAAAATTCAGAAAAACCACTTCTGTCGACTGTTGAACATCGACGACCACGAAAATATAGCTTCAAGTAGGACACACCATCAAACCCGGACAGTAGCCGTGAAAACTTCCGTAAACTGACCGACACGAAGTGACGATCGCAATATCTAATCTTAAATGCCACAAAACGAGACTTGACGAAGATTGCATGCCCGATGGTTGGAATCATGGCGGTTATACAATCGAAAACTACTGCAGTTGAATCGAATCAGAGTTGAACAAGGAAAACCTCAGCACCAGTGGAGGAATAAGCGATTTAATGCTCCGACATCAAAATACTTTGAACAACGAGGGTGATGATCCAGATACATTCTTCTTTGACATTGACGAGGAAGAGCAGATGAGTACCGGCAGTGACATAGCAACTTCTCTTATTGAAAATGGACGAAGAGAGGAGCAGCCGCGAACAAATGCCGGAACAGTTTGGAACAAAAATTGGACGAGCAGAGAACAAATCTAGACGAATAAAAGAACAGCCTGCATGGAAGAACAAACGAATATTCCATAGCGAAAATTCGAAAAAATCGACGAAAATTTCGGAATGGCAAAGGAGCTTGACAAATGCAAAACAGAAATTGTGAGAATTTTTTTTAAGAGTTCGAAGGTGAGGGAGTCCTCATTTGAGGACAGTTCGAAATGGATGCTTGTGCAAACTAGTTTTGTTACTAACAATAGACATCCGAAATCATAAAGACTATATGACCTTAGTGTAGGCTATCGAGAAACTGTTTGGGGATAGCCACATGCAGGAGGTTTACAAAGTCCAGTTCCAAACAGTCATCAGTAGATTGGCACATTTGTTATACCCCACCGCAGGTCAGGAAATAATCGATGAAATTGCAAAGGACGCATTCATCAGGGGAATCGCAGATTCGAAGCTACAGTCAGAAGTAAGGATTGCCGGCAAAAGAACCCTCGCTGAGGGATTTGACACTCATGTTTCCGAAGGAACATATTTCGGCAAGGAAGTAGCCGAGAAACAATATTAACCAAGGGAGAGACAAAGAATGCATCTTAAAGGACAGTGTAAAGAGCCAGTACAATGAAAAGGTTGTTTCTACTACAGTAACAAGCAAATAGACAAAGAAACTGGTAGAAACGGCTGTGTTGAAGCCGTTCAATCTTCCCATAGCCATCAATCGAGATGTCCCGCGAAGTTGACAGAAGGAGTTGACAGCCTCAGGACCGTCATCCAAGTCGCGTTGCCAAAACGACGCAATAAAAGTCTTCTGGTAGAAGAAGCCAGCTGTATGGAAAAATGGATGGCAACACCCGTTCTACGGCATCTGTCATTAAGAGGGATCTGAAGCAGGAATCGTTACAGTTACAGCTTGCGAACAGCTACGGAAGAAACGGTTACAAATCCAGCTGGCCGAAATAGCCTGCTCTTACGTTTTTCTGGTGGCTGAAATATGTGATAAGCGCATCATTGGTATAGATTTCGTGAAAGAACATGGACTAGCAATCGACTTTGGGGTACAAACCCTGAAATACTGAAACAAGGAGATACCAATGGTATACATAAACGCCAATACTTCCGTCTTACGGAATCAGGTTTTAGAGCCTTCTTCGGAAGTAATTTTTTGGGCAAAAGTGGAAAGTGGTCCTGATAGCCACCGATTCTATTGGATGGAGCCAGAAAATAAGAGAGACTTCATTGTGGGAACGACTTAAATTGAACCAAAAAACCACGTGATTCCTGTAAGGATTCGTAAATTGCACGAGGACACCCGCGAAGAAATGAAACTGGCGAGCAACCGCATAAAGACTAAGTTAGGCATCAAGGCAAAATCTTGCCGCTTCAACTAATGCGTGAGAGGGGCAAATCCCAAAAATTGCAATAGGATTAGGTGATAAGTCGCATCAATGACGTTGTCTACCGAGTCCAGCGTGAAGATCAAGGGAAAATGAAGGTAGATAGAATGCGTCATTTCAACGTATCGATGAATGACACAGTTGGTCGGGACGAACAACTTTAGACAGGGATCAGAGTGATAACCGCTTAAAATGTGACAAGCGCCATCTAAAATAAATTTGGAAAAGCAGAAGACTCATCCATTGGAGGAATTGTGAAAAATGTTTGACAACTGTGTAGCGAATATTCTGACAAAATGGAGATCTGAACTTATGACAGCTGGACAGAAAATTCTCAAAAGATGGCAGGGACTATAAATACTAAATCGAACGGAGGTGAAGTTCAGTTCTAAAGTGAAATTTGAAAGATGAGTTAAGAGCAGTGATAAAGTGGTTTAAGCAAAAGATAAAGTAAAGTAAAAGTAGTTGAATAAAGCAATTGTGTTGAAAGAAATAAGTTCTATCATTTGAATCCACACAAACATTTTACACTAGTTTCAATACTTTTTAAAGCTTTTTAAAATATCAACAGACACTCGGTCGGCAATGGCTCTGGTGGTTTCCGGTAGCAATCGCAGTAGTATTCGTATATGTCGGATGTTATCATACTTCATCTGCCTAGTCCGCTCCATTGCACTTCTTGGATGATTCTGCTAGTTTGGCGCCTATATCTCTTCGGATCATTCGTATCGACTGTCAGCAATAGATCTGTTTCTCAAGTAATTAACTAAGGATGGCCTTGCAGTCAATCTTGTTGGAAGTATTCAATCTTAGGAGATGGAGCCAAGTTACAAAATTGAAACTTGCTCTGCAACGGCTTAGACCTTTCAATTCGTTGATGTCATTATGGTACCTTGTCCGATATTCAGTTCGTCTATAGTTGAATAAACTCAAGTAGTTTTAAGGACCGATGAGGTATCGGGATTTGTTTTTAAGTAACTAACAATAATGGTTTTCGTTTAAATAGGCAAGTGCTTCCTTTAAAGAGATACTCGTAATTTAAGCGTTGATTTCTCAGGTAGTAACGTTAAATAATGACCTGCAACACCTGCGCCAGGGAGCCATCAGACTTAGATGTTAGGGTCAGCAGCAGCTTGTCTTCAGGAAATCACCAGCGGGGTGTACCTTAATCCGATACTTGGAAAGGGTATAACATATATTCGAAGGTAAGCTCCAAAATATCTGTGCTCTCATATAAGCTACAGAGATCTATTTTAGAGCTTTTTTAAGATTTTAGACATAAGAAACGCTCTCTGTTCAGTCTGAGTGGGTTCCATCAGGTTAAAACTCAGTTCATGGTGAAATCTTCAAACTAAAGCTCATGAAAAACTAAAAACTAAACCCCTGGCAACCTTGAAGATATATAGTTGGCTCCGCGAATGTCATATAAGAACACGTCAACTGTCGATGATTTGAATGTACACCCCATGGCGCTATTTCAGAGAATGTAATATGTTCCTCTTTTTTTTTTTTTTTTTTGTTTCACCTACTGTGCATGTGTGTTGACTTAGGGAAGAGATTTGTTGCCCCAAAGGTGTTGACAGATGTAGAAATGCAGGGATACCAAGAATGATGGTAAAGAGCTTTAGGTTGGATGCTATCCATTTTTTCCCTTCGCTTTCCTCCCCACCAAACAAGGACGAACATGAAATGACATTTTGTCTATGTTACCTCTGTGTGAACCAGCGGAGATGGGGGAAAAAAGAAAAAAACAAACAAAAACGTGTGAATGCAAAATCGTTTACGGCTTTAGAGTATTATTTTTTTTGCTCACCCCTAAAAGGTGGTTAACTTCTATGGAGCTATGGCCAACGTCCAATTTGAAGATAAATTGTGGCCTAGTTGCATTATTGATGAGCTAAGTTTGGCTTAGCATGTCAAGGACGTTCAACTCATGCAAAAAAAAAAAAAAAAAATAAAAGACAGTTGTTTCAGCAACAGGTTGGTAGGTACAGTTAAAGGGTTGTGAGGCCAATGAGTTGAGCTTTTGTTTTTTATTTTGGAAACTGTGGGGCAGGAAGACTTCTTCATATATTGAAACCACATCATTAGTAAGCGTATTTGACACTCGAATTCTTCGGGCATTTATTCAAAACCACACACCTACTCAATTTGTTGGACAGAAAATTCACGTACATCCTGGAAAAGGTACCAACAACCCCCATAGTCTTACAGCTTTCATTGGCTGGCTTACCGTTCCATTGTTTATTATGTGAATGGGTTGGATGCCAAGGAATTCGTGTACTGGAATTTCAATTTGGTTAGTCTAATGCTCTTGTATCTGCTTGCTTTATGTCAGTAGGCGTTAGAAGTGGCAACGTGAATGTTCTCGGATATAGATACACTGTGACAAATTGCTTTGGCCCGATGAGATGAGACTACCACCACAATTCTATTTCTCTAGTTCTATTTTTTTAAGAAGACATACATACATAGTATGTGTTTAGTGTGTTTAAGGAGCTAAATTATATTTTTAAAGGTCTCTAATTGAATGCAAATAACCGGAGCATGATCCGCTGTTATTCTTTCATTAAATCGGCAAAAATGGAAGCTCATAACTTGGCAATTTTTCCAAAAACAAAAGAAGAAGAAATGACAAGAATCCTGACACTCATGACAAATTTTATCCGCCCCCGGGGTTGAATTACGATGACTTGGTTTGATGAGGGAACCCATTGAAAGCATTCTTTTTCCTTTCTGTAGCTTAATTTCGTCAGTCTGGCATTCGGTTTCTCGGGCGAGCTCTGTCAGGAACTTGAAGCAAAACTTTAGGCCCTGAGGTAAATTTCAAATTCAAACGTTAAATAGTGGACTGCAGGATGGAAGGATTAAATTATTTTTCTTTTTCGTTTTTTTTAAGAACACTTCATAAGAAGGAAACAAATAAATTCTAAAGAATTCGAAGGAAGAAAAATTCCATTTAAGTGGATCCTTATTAGGCAGACACTACCCCCAGAGGCAAAAAAAAAAAAAAAAAAAAAAAACAGAAGGAAGCTCGGCCGGAAAAGTGGTGGAAATAATGCCCCGACAAAAAATGTGCCAACGTTTTCGTTGCAAATTTAATTAAAAAAAGAGGACTGCTCCTTTGTCACCCAAAACTATACCAAGTAGAAGCTCAGGATAGAAGAAGTAACGTATTTAATGGGACGCAAAAGGACATCCGTTTTTGTTGGGTGAAAATAGTGAAATCATTTCTGACCTTGCGACTTTAAGGAATTCATTAGGAAATGACTCAAGTAATTGCTGTTGTGGTTATTATTGAGTTTGTGTGTTTTTAGATCGATACTCAATGAAGTGTTTATGGTGGGCTTCATCCTACTTCTACGGGGATAAGGTCTTCTGAGTTATGTTTATTTTGGAGTGGTAAAGAATGTATTTGAAGTGTTACGCTGTCATATCTGTCATTTGAGTAGGAAGACTACCACTGAGGATTTATTGACCGAGTTTCAGTTTCAGTTTTTATGCATTTTTATTTTTATAACTTAAATTACTCTTATATGCTAAAGAAAAAACGCTTAAAAATTAACTTAAATAACTTAAAAATAAATCTTAATCTACTAACCTACTTACGTCTAATACATACACATACATACATACATATATAAATATTCATAATGCCTATATACTTAATATATAAGTATATGCATATATATTGTTTTTTTTTAATTTTTTATTTTTATTTTTTTTTTTTCTTAAAACCTAACTTAAACTTACCTAAAACTATGTAAGCCGTGGCCATGGCTAAAAAAATTTAGGCTGGCCCACTTTGCTTCACATGAAGCTGACTATCACTGGAGGAGTTCGACGACGAAGCATCCTCCCCTTCAACAAGCCACCAAAAGTGTTGGTGCTGCCGAGCAACATCCCTCATATCGCGACACCCTACCGCTCTATTGCTATCTAAATAGAGGAACGCTTCTGGAGGAATAAAGCCGTCAAAGCGAACTCTCTCGTGATACATATAATTGGGGTAGTAAGCCCCGGAGATCAGGTTGTTCGATGAGGCCATTGCTCTTGCAATGTGCCTTCGAGTCAACTTAATGACGAAATTGAACACTCTTATTAGGTTTGCCCTATTGTATAAGACCTCATTAGGATAGAATTTTATGTACTCAGACTTTGGTTTCTGTATAAACGAAGACAAGTCCTAAGACAAGCCCTCTCAAACACCCGAATCTATTCCAATAAATTTGCTCTCACGTTGAACCGCACGGGACATCCAAATACAAGCATGGGCCTGATAAGGGCCACGTAGCAGATTACCTTCACCCTCGCATTGAGTTGGCTGTTATAAAACAATCTCTTTGTAAGGGCAAAAGCACCTCTGGCTCTGGCCAGAGCAACCTCTATATGTTTGTTAAAATACAGAAATTGATCTAGCCAGATCCCAAGGTATCTGACTACATTTCGACAAGCAAGTGACTGCCCGTGCTGCCCCACGATCGAGAACTTTCGCCAATTCTTTCTGGTATCCCTAGAGGCCCCAGATAACGGCGTCCTAAACAGAATGGTTTCCGACTTCTGAAAGTTGATTTTCAACTTCCAGTCATCGCAATATCGCTTAATTTTATCGAAGTCACGCTGCAAAAGTATATTAATGACCTCAATCTTTGGACCTGATCTGTACGCGATTATGTCGTCTGCGTACGCTATGGCATGGTGAAGTGAACCTATGAGATCACTCGTGTAAATGTTGAATAGAATCAGCGAATTTACCGCACCTTGTTGCAGACCGTTTTTAATGTTAAAAGTTCCAGCAGAAGTCACTTCGCCATTCTTCACGACTGGAGAGCATATCAAAAAGAATATACAGCAGTGGCTTACTAATGCCCAACCTGTCCAGCTTGAAAAAGAGTCCCTCTAACCATACGGTATCGAAGGCCCTTTCCAAGTCAATCAGGCAGGCACCAGTGCACTGGTTCTTGCCTTTGTTCCATTGGATATCAGAAACCAGTTTAGACGCAGCATGAATAACATCATGCCCCGCCTTGAAACCGAATTGATTATCCGGAACTATATGTTTGTCCTCAACCCACTTAGTCGGGACTCTATTGATCACCTTCTCGGAAACCTTACTGATATTTGGAAAAAGACTGATCGAGCGGAGGTTCACCGGATTGGAAGTGTCTTTATCCCTTTTGGGGATGGGATGTACCACCACAGTTTTCCAATGCGCTGGATAATGTGCATTATTCATTGCATTATTAAACAGGGTGGTATAAGTGTTGACCGCTTCTAGTGGGAGATGTCGAAGCACAATGTATTTCATCGTTTCCCACTGATTTCGTACCTCTAAGTGATTCAGAGATCGTTTGGAGCTCTTCCTTCGAAATGAACAGGGGTAGTACCCTATCGTTGGTGATGACATTATTTGCCAGATTCTCGTCACTGAACTGGGTGAAACCCGAGCTCTCGAATCGCCAATTCACAATTTCATATCGAAGGTAGAAACTGTGCACAAGGACTCGATTCTCAGATCGTGGTTCGGGCCAATGATAACATTCGCCTTGTACACATCCTGGAAAGTCGCTCCTATAGCCTCTACCTGTTCCTGTGGATCCTAGATCACAAAGAAGTTGTCATCATCAGCAACCTCATTTGGATATATGCCCGCTGCTACAAGTATTTGTTTGTTGTTCGTCGTTCGGGCGATTTTAAGACATGGAAGGTCGTTCTGATTATTTCTTCGAAATAGTTTATTTATTTGCGGGAACATATTGGGGTTGCTGGTGTTTACAGCCCGAATTTTATTGTTCCAATACAAACTTACAGATGTTCTGTAATTTTCCTTTATTAATGTTTGGAGGTTTTTAATCGACGACTTCAGTGTCATGATCTCCGGGTTATGTCTGTCAGTAAACTGTCTGTACAAGGTTTTTAGTCTTGACAGCAGTCTACTTTTATGTCGGTGCAGTGCATCAATAGTTGCGTTGCGGAATAGGTGTTCTTCGTCAGTGTTTTGGTACCGAGGTATCGTTTTGTCCATTGTTCGTTTGATTGTCTCGTCCATTAGTCTTAGATACCTGTCAATCTCCTCGTTTGACAGATTCCTGTTGGACGGTGGGTAGAGCGAATTCGATGAGAGTGCTCTAGTCAGTGTTCTGGTGAAGTGTGTCCAACTCACCCTACTATAATTGTAGGAATGCCTTTGGACAGACTCATTCAATTCCGCATTTTCGTTGGGAACAGTTATTTCGGTGCTGAGACCGCAATGGTCACTCTCATACATGAAAGTGCGTAGACAGTTTGTTGTTTAGTGCATGTCGGTTGTATTCGTTAGTCGAACAGCAGAAGATCCAAATAGGACCCGTGTCTGGGAAATGACGGATTATCCGTCGCCTTAAGCCCGACTCGAGACATTATACTGTGCTGACCCCACCAATTGAATAGTAGGTTCCCTCTAGTATTTGGTGTATTATTTCCCCAATCATTATGTTTGGCGTTGAAATCTCCGCCGATAATAAAATAGTTGTCTTCCATTTCCAGCCTCAGAAATCGAAAAAGTGTCTCGAGCTCTGAAATAAATAAGGTGGATTGAGTAGCCTTAGGTGCATAGACAGACACCATGTACAACCGCTTTCCACTACGGAGAGGGATATACACGATGCATGCCTCCAGCACCTGGAACCTACGTACTACACGACTGTATACTCTTTTAAACCGTATACCTTTTCGTACGAAAATTGCAACGCCACCTCCCTGAATGGAGTTGGGTCGGTTTCTCCGTACTATTTTGTATCTTCTGTGCCTCATTTTGTGTCTCTTGGTAAGCTTAGTTTCGCTAACCAACAGCACATCAGGGGCTTGGTCTTTAAGCAACTTAAATAGTGTGGCTCGTCGTTCGAACCTAATCAGTGAATTCACATTCACAGCAATGACCTACAGGGTTTGCTCCGCCACGTACGTACCCATTACGGCAAAAGGTGCGTTAGGCCAGGCAACAGCGCGTATACTTGATCCACCCTCGCGGTGTGTTCAGTTAAATGACGTTGTAGCTGAGCCATCTGCCCCTGGATAGAGAGCAGGTACTGATTCGGATGCTCTGGGCGCTGGGGCCTAAGAAGCAATCTTCACTTGTTGTACCGTATTTCCCCTACCTGCCGCCATTTGGGCGTAGGTAACATGGGGAGTAACGGCTGGAGTTTGCAAATGCACGGGTGGACGTTTCACTTCCACTTTCTGCTGCCGGGCCAGATTTATTCTTTTGATATACTGGAATTTGGGACAACCCCGATAATTTGCGGTGTGCCCCGTGTTCCTACATAAAGCACAAGAGAGTGGGCTTTTTTCGGACGCTCCGTCGTTACCCAGAGCGCATTTATCGGACTTGTGGTTCTTTCCGCACTGTGTTACAGTGGATCGCATGCCCATCTAGTGACAATATTTTTATAAAAAAGTTGTTGCCTAAGGCCGACTGTGTATCGAACTGTGTACGATGGTGTCCTTTAACTCCAGTTTAAAAGTGTTGATTGGTGGCACTTTTTACTTGGTGGCTTTCTGCTCTTGCTGTTGTTGTTGATGCTGCTGCTGTCGCTTTTGTTCATGCTGCTGTTGGTGTTGTTGTTGGTGTTGTTGTTGTTGTTGTTGTTGCGGCTGTTTCAGGTTCTGTTGTTTTCCTGGCGGTTGAGTATGCTTTTTTTGTTGTTCTGTTTTGACTGCTGTTTCTCTTTTATGGTGTCCGTTTGGAGTTGTAGCTGTTGCTGGCTTGTAACCTTTTGCCGTTGCTGTTGGTCTTGTTGTTGAGAGCTCAATTGTTTCTCCTTTTCTCTGCTGGCTGTTTGCTTTGCCTTAATGGCAAGCACCTTTTCCTCAAGCTGCTTGATGCTGCTTTGCAGAACTTCGACTTCATATTCATCGTCCGACTCTGAGACAGCCAGAGCTGCGAAGCTGTGGTCGCTTCCCATTAAACGACGTTTGCCCCCATCAGATAAATATGGGTCTTCGTCATTTACCGATCCGTGACATTTATTGCTGCCCTTGTAGTAGTAGATGTCGTCTCCTCCCTTAATCCACCAGGCAGCTTTGCGATGGATTTTGAAAGAGAGGGACGTTCTATCAATTTAGGAGTGGACCTTAGCCTCCTCCTCCTCTTCATCTTTGGTTCTGCTAACATGGCTGTTTGGCTTGAACCACTCGAAGCCTCGCCTGATTTTTTGGCTAGTTCCGCTATTGGCATATCGGATCGCTCCCCACAATTCATTCATAGAATTCAAAACCGTGATATAAAACTCATAGGTGATACTAATATCAGTCAGTCAATTGATACCCTCGAACACCGACGTAATATCTCGTGCCTTTGTTTTATCACTATTTCCACCAGCAGTGCTCCATTCAAATCCCTAGCAGCATTCCGCCGCTTCAAACCTACAACCATAACATCAGTCTCGCTATGAATGCTAAATTTATTCCTCCCTAAATTTTCTTTGGCCGCGCTGTGTACAAACATTTTAAGGGTACACAAATTTCATGAGCACGCGTTAATTCAAAGGTCCAAGAAACTGCGTCATAGGTCAGAACGGGTATGATAACGTCCTACTTAAAGCCAGTTTAGTTTAGTCTTACGAGAGAGGATTCTTTTACTCCATTGCCTACTGAGCCCAAAGAAAAGAATAATTCAGCGTCTGATCTCTGCTGATCTGCTCATAATGATCAAATTAAGTGTAATTGGGTTACTGTCCTCACTTCGTCATATTTCATGGCGATCGTATTACGACCGCACGTCAACAGAACTTTGGATGCAGCAACGTAATGCCTGAGTTAGAACTCAGTGAAAACAAAACAAACAAAAGCAACGAGATATGTGGGATGAAGCGGGCAAAAGGAGGATAAAAAGCTGTCATATCTACTATGGTGATAAGCTGACAGCGCTTATATGTGTGCGGACTTGTTATCAGCGACAGATTTCGGCAAGAAGTCTTGAATTTGCGCATCGAGGTTAAATTCGCTAACATAAGCCTAATATGCGCCATCCTTCTACATGCAATGCCTCCTCCACAAAAGCAAAGTCCTAAATATGAATTTAAAATTACCAACATAGGAAAGGAGGACATCTTTGATAGGGCACTTGGTAAGCAGAGACCATACAACACCAACTCTGTCAACGGACTTAGTCTTATTGACTTTGTGGCGGGACGAAATAGCACTAAATCAAACACACGGTTCCTCATCTCAATATACCGGGCAGTCTCCGGATCATGAAACGCTTAACTAAATTTATGATTTACGATCAACATAAGGCATGCCTCCGATATTCTGGATGTCCACACCTTCCGTGTGGCCAACATTGACTTGGATGTTGACCACGTTGCAGCCAAGGTCCAAATGCAGATTTCCCAAGCATAAATTTCTTGAAAACTCTTATGCCGGTGGCAACTCTGCCAATGTGCCATCAGAGACGTCGCAACTGATGTGCTGGGTTTCACCCGACCACCACCAAGAAATTCCTGGATTGATGAAGAATTCCGGTAAGCACATGCAGCTAAAAGCGCTGCTGCAACGATGAACTAGAGCCGTTCGTGAGCTTTATTCGTAGAAGAGATGGGAATACCATCGACTTCTCCAGAGGAAGAGAAAAGAGCACGAGAAGCGCGCGATTGAAGATCGAAATCGTGCTTAGTTTTGACATTCCTTCTAAATTCGACCGTCCGTGCAGAATGATGATGGAGAACGTCCGCTGCTCCGTCAAGGTCGGTAACGACTTAACCGAATCGTTTGATGTAAAAAAAGTTGTTAACAAGGTGAGTTGCTGTCATGTGTCATGAGTTCTGCAACATCATACTTGAAAGAATTATGCGGAACTCACAAGCGAACGCCGATGGCACAATCCTTCAAAAGTATATGCAGCTTACACATTTACTACAGTATCCCGACGATTTTGACAATATTGAAACGGTAGTTATCGAAATGGCCTTAACTTTAAATGAGGACAAAAGCAAGTATGCGCTGTGACTTTGTCTACCTTCTGCCAACAACACCTTTGTAGAAATACAACGAGGATTAGCACGACCCAATTGCTGTTTCTTTTTTCTGTTGATAAGGCAATCCCGAACGGCTAACAAGTGGAGACTCTGTATATATAAGTCTTTGACCATCCCAATCCTACTTTATGGCGCTGAAGCATGGACTCTATTGAAAGCGGAGATATTCTAAGCTATTTCAAGAGAAAACTTCTTTGTAAGATATTCGGTCCTGTTTGCGTTGACACGGTTTAAGAGATAAGATTCAACGACGAACTACGAGTATATGAGTTGTCGACCACATCGATCTAGTCTGAAAACTGCACATCAGTTAACAGAGATTGATAGGACAATAGACACCAATGCTGCGGTACGAATAGTTTTCGAATCTAACCCGGAGTGAGGAGGTGGCGCGCATAAGTAGAAAAGACGCTTCAACCTATTTTGCCTGTGCAACTGGAGGCAGTTAACTAAGGATAGAACTAACTGGAAAGACTTGTTAGTTGAGTCCCAGTTTCACCCCGATCCGTAGCAGCAAGGTAATGATCCGATGAAATGTTGGCTCCTCGAAAAGTTCGGACGTCCAGAATGCTGGAGGAGTGTCTGACGTGGATCAATATGGTTGATGTCTGCTTGATTTGGGGATAGTCAGGTCCATTTATAGTTGTTGGAATGCGGCAACCGCGTGCTGGCTACTAAGTGGTTACGCACTGTTACAATTTCTAGAAACCTAAATCCATTGAATAGCAAACCCAAAGCCAAATAAGCGCCGTCTTCCTTCTTTGTAGAAGTCACCGTAGTAGATGTCGTAATTTTTCATCCGCCATCCCGCCCCGAAGCTGCACGTGGCATATTAAGGATACTAATATTCTATGTGCAAAGCCGAAATTCGAAGTCCTTAAAACTTTGACTGAAGTTAATTGCAACAAAGGCTGCATATATTGAAATGCGGATTCGCCGTAGGAAATCGGCTACAATTGAAAATGATGGGTTCTAACCGATAAGTGATCGACTGACTGTGATTTGCATCAGAGTTACGTTTTACAACATAAGCCTAATATGTGACAACATCCATACCGAAGATGATGATGACACTAACAAGGAGGAATTTTACGAACTCCTGGATGGAGCCTACGGGGCTCAAACTCATATTCTGTGACTTCAAGGGCGGAATCGGTAAGAAAACACTACAGAGAGCGATTAAGCAAGAAACTCTCTACTATTCCGTCGTCATCCACAAACGCCAAGTTGCCGAAATCACGCTGGGATACCAGACGCCGCAAGAAAAAACCCGTGGTATGATGATGAGTGTCTACAACGTATAAAGGCGACATAAAGGGGTACCAACGAGCGCTGCACCAGTAAACAAGTGCAGTGAGGGAAGAGTATCGAAATAAAATGCTGGAGGAAAAGAAAATCCTGCGTAGAAGAAGGAGTACCCACGCAACCTCCCATCTCACGGATATCGAAGAGTCTTCCGAAAGGAACAATGTCCGCGAGGTCTATAAGAAAGCCAAAAAACTGGCAGTTGGCTTCAAACCATGAACACAGTCCCTTCGGCACAGAGAATGAGACGTAGTAACCGACAGCTTCCAGGCAGGAAGAAACCACAATTGTATGGTAATAATGGCACTCCCACTTTAGAAGAGGTCGGCTTAGCTATTAGCAAGACGTGGGTGGACGAAAACACGCCCTACAGCTGGAGTATAAGCTCTATTTGCCCCATATACAAAAGGTGATCTGTCCAGAGTACTGTGTGAATGTCTTAATTCATTTTGCTTTACATTAATCGACACTGACTTCCGGCCCGTCAAATCGATGACAGACAAAATCTTCGCACTAAGGCAAATCCTGAAGAAAACCAACCAATTCCAAGTCTAGATACACAACCTCTTTATCGACTTTAAGGCAGCGTATGACAGCATTCATCGTCTGGCGCTGTATAAGGCTATAGCTGCATTCGGGATTCCGAGAAAATTGATTCAGTTATGCCGCATAACACTTGAAAACACGCGAAATGTGCTGTAAATTTTATAACTTTTCACGAGGACCCTTCCCGACATTCAACAGATAGTGCGTAGGGGTGACGTTAACACTAGAGGCACTATCTTCCAAAAATCTGCCCAGCTATTGGGATACGCAGACGACATTGACATCGCAGCAATCGAAGAAAAGTTGGTCAAAATAAAATATATGCTCCTCGACAAGCAAAAAAAAACATCCATCCATCATCTTGAACAAAACATCGCTGACGGCAGCTATAAATTCGACGTAGTTAAGGAGTTCATTTACCTCGGAGTGCACATCAACTCTACTAATGACACCTTAGTAGAGTTCCGATGAAGATTGACCTTAGGGTCAAAATTCCTGACCAGAAAAATAAAGTTCTCCTGTACAAGACTCTGCCAATTCTGCAATACGGTGTGGAGTGCAGGACAATAAGCAAGAAAGCGGAACTAATACAATACATACTGGGTAACTTTGAAAGAAAAATCTTTCGTCGAATTTACGGTCCCATTTGCGATTAGGGCGAATGGAAAAGAAGATACGACCGCGAACTCTACGAGCTGTATGAAGATGTGAATGCAGTGCAAAAAGCCAAGATACGTCGACTGCATTGGCCTGGCCACATCAAGCGTATGGACAACAATGCTCCAGCTAAGAGAATCTTCGAATCATAGCTCTCAGGTTCGAGACGAGCAGGAAGACCGAACTTCCGTTTTAAAGATAAAGTAGCTTGGTATTACGAAATGGCAACAGCGAGCCCGGAATCGAAGAGAATGGAAGACTGCGGTGTTTCAGGCGAAGTAAAACGCTTCTGGAGTCGTCAACATCAGGTATATCTGTGCGTATCTGAGGCTGTTAATTGTTTCTGGAGCAAGTAGACCTTCAAAAACTACTGGTAAATTTGGTTTAACCGGAAAATCGACATGATAAAATAAATTTAAATACACTGATCCAATGGAAAGAGTCCTTTTCATGCTTCATCGCTTGAGAGATGAAAAGTGGTCTGGATAACTTGAAGGAATCCCCTCGTACACGTATTCCTTCCTTACTTCCATCTGTCACCTGATTATGCAAAGCAACCTCATTTGAATATTTATGTGTCAATACTCTCGAATGTTTTAAGGAAAACGTCTACAAAGGCGATTTCGGAGGAGCAAGGATCTCATTAAATTCCATAGAACAAAAACCTATTCATCCCTGTGCCCTGATTGTGCATTCATAATTCCCACTTATCCTTTAGGGACAACATATGATCATCAGAAAAATCTATAAGTACACTTCCGCCTCACTGACTAAGTATCTGTGGACAATTTATGCAAAATATAAATTTACTTGGACGTACTCGTTAGCTAGGGATGGATACATGCAAGAATACGGATACTTTATGATAAAAACCAGAAAACCAAACTCAGTAGAGAAGTTTGTTGCTTTTTTTTTAACTCTAACTATCCCCTCAACCCTAAACAGGATGTCGGCGAAATAGTGGATATCCATTCAGCCAACAATGGGCAAAAGCAAATACAAACAGTTGCTATCGATTTAATGCTCATCAACTGTGGAACTAGATTTTTGGACTCCCACGGGACCTAACTATATACTCCTCATACGAATCAAACAGAATCAAGGGGGAATGCTTAGCTAGAGTTGATTTGTTTGCAGGGACTCGACTTTATCGCAGCAGCCGCCGCCCTTTGGAAAGATACGAATACCGTTGACCATTATTAGAACTAATGAGAGCACGTTGAGTGGATTTTATCAGCACTTTGGTTTTTATGGTCCCAGTGTGACCTTTCCTTTGAGTTTCTTATTACTGTTGGTCGGTCTTGGGGATATTATCGAAGTACAAGTCCAAGTTCACTCCATTAGAGTGCACTTTGTTTGTGCCTGGTCAACAGGAAGGACGAACAAATTCAAAAAAGGCTGTGCAAAGTGTTTTTTTTTTTTTTTTTTTTTTTTTTTTTTGCTGGTTTTCTTTACTTGCTGAGAAGGGTCATTTAAAGGTGGACACGGACTACAGAGCAGCACTTCGTACGTGCCAACGTATCTAATCGAAAGAAGCTTCTGAAGGGGGTAACCATGTGATTGAGGTTTAAGTTAAGTGTAGCAGTTCCTTACGTAATGTTTAAAGATTTTCAGGAGTCGGAACTAAAGGAATGCAGGATGTCCAATATAAATTCATATTCAGAGAATATTTACATAATTGCTGGTTCATACTGGTGAACAAGTTGTGTATTCTCTAGGCTGCCTTAAAAAAGGACAAAGATGATCGAAGGGACAACTTAACGTTAATTTACTTTGGTGAAAGATGTGGACGTGGATATACCAATTGGCTTATAATTACAATAAAAATTTAGCACTTGGGCAACAGAGCCACTGCACCTCGGCCTGGGGCTATTTTAAAAAATTTTCTGTGCCTGGTAGGACTGATGAAATTTGTGATAATTATCAAGACACTTCCTAACATGTTGGGCTGCTAATAACCTAGTTACGTAAGGTGCTCCGATGACAAATCGGTGCTGAGCGTCTGTATGACGATCAGCTATTGGGGCCACAGTTTATTATCGTCGGGGACATTTGCTAAACGCAGATTGTCTGGACGAGTATACATGTATATGTATACGTGCTGCTAGATTACAATTCATCGTAACGATTATACCCCGAAACGAAGGCGAGAGTACCACTAAGACTCCTCGCATTTCCATTACTTAATTTACTTAAATCCTGTCACACTCCTCGAGCGGCATAGGGAGTCAACAGCGTCTGCACTCCAACTTGCTCTTATTTCCGCAATGCGTTCGAACTCCTTCCAAGTCTTTGCCAGTAGTTCCGATTCCTTGTCGAGTATTCTTCTGAGTGGATTCCACTGAATTACATATTTCACAATAGGGCCGTTTTCACGCTGTAAGGTGTGGCCAATCCATTGCCATTTCCTCCTCCAGATAATTCCAGATAATTCCAGATAATGCTGCTCGTTGTAGATGCGGTTCTACTAAAAAATCCTTCAGACGTTACGCCTATTCCAAGTCCTAAACCCGTATAGTAGTACTGATTCTACAATACATTGGATATGAAATGTCTCAGCTTGGTTTTAGTTCTGAGAAAATTGCTCTTCCAGATTTTTGATAGCATTCTAAACGCAACTTTAGCTTTCCTGATTCCGAGACGATGCTTCCTAACTACAGAAAGTTTTCGACTTTCTCGACCTGTTGTCCGGTAATTTGGAAATTAGTGTCGGAGTTTGCACTGCTCAGGGCCTTTATTTTTCCCGCAAAAGCCCTTTGTTTAAGAATGAAATTTTTAATTGTTTATTAATCATAACTTTATATTTTCTTCAATTGTGAATCACCCTATGACTTATTTCAAATGTTTTCTCTCGCAGTGTTCATTTTCGTCTTCTTCTTTGCATTCTGCTATTGTCACCACCATTGCAGTAGCACACAATTGCCAAAACAGTTAATCGCTCACACGATTAACCAACTGTATTGATCTTTGGAGACTAGGAGAAAATACTGGTTTTGGTAAGTGGCGTTCTGCCAGCGCCTTGGAGAAGATGGCAATTTTGTAGCAACCACCAAACCATTCGGTCATCAAGACATAGGGTGACAGTAATTTGTCTTGTTTTAGAATTCAATAATTATAACGTAAAGAAAAAATTGAACGTCTTGTTTTTTTTTTGCAATTAATTCTAAAACAAAGTTGGTCCTTCCAGTACGGAATTTTCGTTGTTAATTGGTTGGTGATTGCTAGACTTGGATTCAACAACAGATAGATAAGTATCACAATTTACTTTGAATTATTGTCTGCTGTCGTTTTGGATGCTTTTGGGGCTCGATCTGCTGTTGCTTTCTGTGTTGGGATTTTGAGACTGTAAGGCGAAAATTAATAAAGAAAATTTCTTTCGGTTCGGTTCGATTCGTGGTCGTTTGCGTTTGTGTTCGGTATTTGAAGTCGATAATGGAAGCTTTAAAACAAGCACGTGGACATTATAAAGGCGCGATTACTAGGGCGTTTACATTTGCCCAGAACATTTCGGAAAACGTCCATTCCGTTGAATTAGAAGTGCGGTTAAAGGGATTAGAAAAGGCTTGGAAAGACATTTGTAATACCCAAACTGCTCTTTTTGAATTTCACGCGGAGGAAGGATACGGTGATCCCGAAGCCGAGTTTGAGGTGGTCGAGTCAAAATATGTTACGGCAAAATGTGCTTTCGTAAAACGTATCAAGGAACTATCTCCACCCATCGACGTGGAACATGACACGTCGCTCAAAGAGTTAGTCGCTTCGCAAACTGAACTCCTAGATAAGTTAGGCCAAGGTATTTCTTCTGGCACTGCTCATAAAGAACCTTCGTCGGTAGTTTTACAGCCCATGCATATCACCCCGTTTTCTGGTGATTATCGTGAATGGCCGGGATTTCGCGATGTAAACGATAGACAAACACCTTTCCGGTGCACAAAGGTTTCGATACCTTAAATCGGTTTTATGCGACGATGCCTTCAATTTATTGAATGGTGTAAATGTTTCGGACTCGAACTATTTACTCGCTTGGGAGAAGCTTGAACGCCGGTACGACAAGCCTCTCTACATCATAAATGCACTTATTGAACAATTTCTAAAATTGCCCAACGTCGGTTCGGGTGATGGTGCTCACCTACGCAAGCTTGTTGACAAAGCGGACGAGGTCATACGCGGCCTGGAAGCGGTCAAAGCAGTAGGAAGAGATCCGTGGTTAGTCTACTTATTAGTTAACAAAACAGACTTGGAAACTCGTAAGGCTTGGACATTAGAATGCAAAAACTCGAATTAATCTTCCATCAAGGATCTTTTGAACTTTTTAGAAGATCGTTCAAGTGCTTTAGAGGTTAGTGACCCCAAACCCTCTCGTATTGTAAAGAACCCTCGTGCGTTAAATTCTCCGAACCTAAAAAGCTTAGTCGTGTCAAATGTGTCTTGCCCGAAATGCAAAGGTGAACATTATCTTCCGCAGTGCCCAGAATTCGTTTTGATGTCGGTTACTTCGCGCCGTGGCTTCGCACGAGATAATCGATTGTGTTATAATTGTCTTTGTACTAAACATTCTTCGGTGCGATGTCGAGTTAAGGCGCGTTGTTCCTTTTGTAATACTCGTCATTACAGCTTAGTGCATCTTGACAACACTAATCAATCTTCTAGTGCTGATGACTCTAAAAAATTAGCTAATTCTAACCAGAACTCTGCTGTATCGGTCGGAAGCAATCACATGAAGAATGAAACGCGTTCTTCGGGAATATTACCTACTGTTGTTCTTAAGGTGCTCGATGCACTTGGAAGGACTCATTTCGCGCGCGTTCTGTTGGATACCGGTTCGCAGGTGTCCTTTGTGACCGAAAATTTAACTAAAAGGCTGGGTCTCTCTCGCTCTCATGCTCGGTTACCTATATCTGGCATTTCTTCAATTGCTGCTGGTGTGACCCAAAGTGCTGTTAATCATATGCTGAAGTCCCGCATAAATTCCCATTCGGTTGAGATTAAGGCCTATATCTTGAATAAAATGACGTCACAAACTCCATCTATTCCATTCGCTTCTAAAAACTTCGCTTTTCTGGAGGACATTCAGCTTGCTGATGTAGGATTCAATTCCCCAGGGCACATTGATATTCTCTTAGGTGCTGACAAGGCTTGGAGTATTCTGCGCGGTGGTCATCGGACAGATGAGACAGGAAGGGTTGTTGAACATGAGACAATTTTTGGATGGGTTATTTCGGGTTGTTTGCGTGAGAAACCTATTGTTTCTTTGCACACAGGTCTTGACATAGATGTAATTTTAAAGTCCTTTTGGGAAATTGAGGAGGATCCAAATATATCATCTTTGATGTTAGGTGAAGATGAGGTAGATATCCACTTTTCGAAGACTTATAATCGAGCGTCGGATGCCAAGTACATGGTAGAACTTCCGTTCCGACAAGGCAATATCAAGTTTGCCAATACATTATCTGGAGCCCTATCCAGACTTTTTGCTATAGAACGTCGTTTTTCACGTGATGAAGGTCTTAAGCCAGAATATGTAAAATTTATGAAAACCTATCTTGACTTAGGACATATGGAACGCATTCCGGATGCTGAAGTAGAACCAACGTCGGGTAGTGCCTTTTATTTGCCTCATCACGCTGTTATAACTAACAAAATCCGTGTCGTGTTTGATGGTTCCCATAAGGATGTCAATAGCTGTAGCCTCAACGAAATGCTCCACGTGGGAACCCCTCTTCAACGTAATTTGGTGGACGTTTGTATTCGGTTTCGCTTGCATCGTTTTGTTTTCTGCACTGACATTGTTAAAATGTTTCGGCAAATCTGGGTGCACCATCGCAGTGCACCAAGGTACATGGTTTGGTATGGAATCCGCACACTGACACCTTCACCTATAAAATAAATTTGCCAGAGCAACCTACACCGACCAAGAGGAAGCTGCATTCGGAGGTTGCTAAGATTTTCGATCCTCTAGGGTTTTTGGCCCCTTCAACTATATTATTAAAGGTACTGTTTCAGGAGCTGTGGATCGCAAGAACCAAATTAGAATGGGATGACCCTTTACCCTTTGAAGTTGCAGAAAAATGGAAGCTGTATCGGAAGAACTTGACTTGTTTTGAAAAGTTTAAAATTTCTCGCAGATTCACCCTTAACTCGAAAAAATTGGACATTATCGGATTTTCAGAAGCATCAGAAAAGGCATATTCCGCCGTCGTTTACTTGTCGTAGCTCTTTAGAAGACGGGAATTTCGAGGTCCATTTGGTTGCAGCCAAACACGGGTTGCCCCTATTAAACATCTTTCCATTCCTCGTCTCGAACTCTTTGGAGCTGTACTTTTATGTCGGTTAATTCAACTTATACGTTTGTCGTTAGATCAAGCACCAGTCCGAATTTGTGCATTTTGTGATTCCAAGATAGTATTATCCTGGTTGGCCTCTCACCCGCGAAGGTGGAATACGTTTGTCGCGAATCGTACGTCTGAAATATTATCGTCTTTGCCTCGTTCTTCCTGGAATTATGTTTCCTCCACTGAAAACCCTGCTGATTGTGCTTCCAGAGGTCTTGCTCCCAATGATCTTTTGAATTTCGAACTATGGTGGAAAGGTCCTGATTGGTTATCTAAAGAGATCAGTCATTGGCTGAGTAATCAAGAAATTGTGATGGATGAGATTTCCGAAGAGAGAAAAAATGGTATTGGAGTCTACGTTTCTATTTCGGTCGAACACTTTTTAGGAAAACTTTCGTCTAAGATTTCTACTTGGAGAAAACTAGTAAGAATTGTTTGTTATGTGCTTCGCCTTACAAAATTATGTCGTTTGCCGGAAGGGAAAAGAAAATCTGGACATCTTTTGCTGTCTGAACTTCGCTATGCTAAACAATTTTGTCTCCGGTGAACTCAAGTTGTGTTCCAGGCTGAAATTTCTGCTCTTACAGCTTATCAATGTGTTCCAAAAATATCCAAATTGTTTGCACTTTCTCCCTTTATAGATGAATATGGTTTGCTGCGTGTTGGAGGTAGAATATCAAACACGGGAGATATCCCTTATAGTGTCAAGCATCCTGCTATTCTACCCAAGAACCATCGCATAACACAACTTATTCTTTTGGACGCACACAGGAATTTTTTGCATATTGGAGCTTCAGGACTGTTTGGATTAATTCGTCAGGAGTACTGAATCATTGGGAGCAGGAACCTTATTCGCAAATTGGTTCACGATTATATCACATGTTTCCGTCATCGACAAACTACTTCTTCGCAGCTAATGGGGAATTTGCCATCGTCTCGAGTGAACCCCTCTTTTGCCTTTGCCCACACAGGATGTGACTACCCTGGACCCATAAATCCTCGTCTGTCCAAGGGAAGGAAACCTAAGCTGGTAAAGGCATATATTTGTTTATTTGTGCGTATGACCACCAAGGCCCTTCACCTTGAGATGGTTTCTGACTTAACTACAGATGCATTTTGGTTTATCGCAAGACGTGGAAAATGTAGCGTTATATACTCCGACAATGGGACGAACTTTCAAGGAGCTGCACGTACACTATCGGATATGGACAAGTTCATAAGATCACAAGCGCATCAAGAAGAGGTCGCTGAAAGGTTAGCTACCGAGAGCATCGATTGGCAGTTTATCCCTCCGCACAGTCCTCATTTCGGCGGGCTTTGAGAAGCGGGGGTGGTTAAACTAGTGAAACAGCTTCTTCGTCACGTCGTTGGCCAAAATGTTCTAACTTTCGAGGAGATGTGCACTTTGTTGACCCAAATCGAAGCCCTTTTAAACTCCAGACCCCTTTGTGCTTCCTCTGACTTAGATCTTAACCCATTAACACCTTCCCATTTTCTTATAGGCAGGCCATATACAGCGATCCCGGAACCAAGCTATCTGGAGACACCAATAAATTGTCTAGGACGATGGGAATTAATCCAGAACATGGTACAAGGTTTTTGGCGAAGATGGTACACTGACTATCTAACATCACTGCAACAGCGCCCAAAATGGAGAGAACCTCAAAGAGACTTCAAGGTCGGCGATATAGTCGTTCTCAAGGAACCAAACCTTCCACCCTCACAATGGTCCTTAGGAAGAATTTTGGAAGTTCACCCAGGACAAGATGGACATGTGCGAGTGGCAACACTGCGCACCAAAAGCGGATCGTTCAAGCGCCCGATCACCAAACTCGCGATTTTACCAAATTGCTGAAATTCCTTCAGCGGAGGCGGCATGTTTACGAATGAAATTTTTAATTGTTTATTAATCATAACTTTATATTTTCTTCAATTGTGAATCACCCTATGACTTATTTCAAATGTTTTCTCTCACAGTGTTCTTTTTCGTCTTCTTCTTTGCATTCTGCTATTGTCACCACCATTGCAGTAGCACACAATTGCCAAAACAGTTAATCGCTCACACGATTAACCAACTGTATTGATCTTTGGAGACTAGGAGAAAATACTGGTTTTGGCAAGTGGCGTTCTGCTGGCGCCTTGGTCAAGTGCATGCAAAGAAGAGGATGGCAATTTTGTAGCAACCACCAAACCATTCGGTCATCAAGACATAGGATGACAGTAATTTGTCTTGTTTTAGAACTCAATAATTATAAAGAAAAGAAAAAATTGAACGTCTTGTTTTTTTTTTGCAATTAATGCTAAAACACCTTTGTTTGCTTCAGTTTGCACATTCTGCGATATTTGGTGGATATATCCGATATTTGAGGTAAGATGTCATTTTCATCGTAATCCTTGGTTTCTTTCAGTTAGTGGTACCAAAACTACATCGCTGATGACTACCAGGAATAACAATGGTGAAAGTATGCAACAATGACGTACTCCATTATCAACTTCAAAGTTATCTGACAACTTACCATTGTGCAGAACGTAGCATTTATATGCCACCCTTGTAGGTAGCCTTAATAATGGTTGTAAGTTTTCCCGGGTTACCTCTATTACCTCTCTGTTCAAACTGTTCCTTTTCAGAGTCAACAGTATATGTAGCGGAGATCTGAACTCGATATATTGCTCAATAATGATTGGCAAGGTCTTGATGTGATCTACACCACTCTGGTGGTGGTTTCCGTCTATTCGATGTCGAGTGTTCCTCTTTTCCACTTCTCCGGAAACCGTTCATTTTCCCACGCTCTAAAAATGAGCGTTTGGAGTAACTCTGCCGATACTTGAAAAAGCACGGCAGGGATACCAGCAATGCCTACCGTTTTATTTATTTTGAGGGATCTGAGAGCGGCTACCATCTCTATGGTGATTGGACGATCGTTGGAATTTGGCATTATGACGCAGTCGCTTAAATTATTTAGCACTAACGCAAAAGTTCCCTTCATTTGTTGAACTGATTTTCATCCAAAATCAGCAGACTGCATCTAAACTTTCCACTGAATATTGCTTAGAGCTCCGACCACCAGTAAATTCTTTTGTTATGATGTCACACCAGCTTTCAGCCTTCAAGGCCAGTGCATTGATGCACGAACGCTTGTAACGTCTGACACTATGCTGCACTTTCTTTCTCTTCACACGGTATAGGGGGCTTCTCGGGCAATTTGAAGTTTAAGTGAAATACGCTTATCGATCCGTCTCCAGGCATATGCTGATAACTATGCGCTGTGGCTTTTCTGCCGATGTAGGCAACTGTCCCAGCTACAAAAACATTTTTCACATCATTCCAATGGTCGTCCAAGTTTTCATACGTTGAGCTGCTGATTGTTTCTATTTCTGTGGAAAGATGAACCCTGAATTAATGGCGCACTAGGGGATCCCGAAATTTGTCGGCGTTGTACTTGATAACTTGAAGCAATGATGATCGAACGCGATATTCCGATATCGGCTCCACGTTTGTTTTGGATGTCTAAGATGGAAATTCTGAAACACGTTGACTTATCGCAAAATTGTCGATTTGGTTTAACGTTCGCTGCCTGTCAGATGAGACCCAATTGATCTTGTAGCAGGCCTTGTGCTCGAATAGAGTGCCTCCAATGACTAGCGGGTTGGTATTGCAGAAATCTATAAACCATCACTGCGGTCTCTGAGCCCGTGAACTTTCATCACGTGTTCAAACGCTGCTTTATCGTTACCTACCTTAGCGTTGAACTCTCCCATTATAATTACAATGTCCTCGTTAGGCGCTAAATTGTGGATGGCTCAAAGTTGACTGTAAAAATTGTCCTTTTCGTCCTCGGTTTCCGTCAATTTTGCATACCCTTCCTGAGATTTTAGGTTTAAACCACAGCCTCCATGGTGTTCCCACTAGGGGCCTACCTCTTTCAAGTCAGCGCCAGTCTGAGGAGCTCTGAATCCTATGATACTTTTAAGTCCTGGTAAGGACTGCAGGTAGTCCAGGACCTTATGACCAGACGCTTGTAACTGGTAAAATCATAGTAACCTTCAGTGTCTTTAAAATCTGAAAACCATTACGATAAGACCAGTATTGCGTTACCCCCGTTTATTATTAGACTACGTCATTGATCGAGATAGCCTTGATAATTGGGCGAGGGCCCCGTATAAGGTACAACACGATGCGATAAATTACTAAACTGATTCGATGGCGGTTCTTCATTGGTTTAAAAAAAATCCCCCCCCGTCAGTTCCCTCAAGCGAACTAGCCATGAAGACACTTGCCATCAATTGGGACTCCAGCTGATATATGATCAAGAGAAGTTCCATCAGGGGAGATAGATTCTTTAGTGGAAATGCCCACACTGGGTTTGACCCAAAACAGATCCAACAAGGGCTACTTAAAATGAATAACAAGCAGAAGCAGCCCAAAGATCAGCCATCATTGTAGTGCTTATTTGCTGATGTCAAGAGCTGAAGATCTGGTCTTCATCGATGTCAGTCTTTTTGAGCGAAGTTAAATCATTCAGAGCATGTTGAAGATAAGAGCTTTAGAGCGACAGTGCATGCAGGTCCGAGCTGGAGCGAGCTTAACTTTGATGGGTCAGGCATACATAAAAGGATACATACCAGAAAAAGGTACAGAGCTTGAGCAAAAACATTAAATTAGAGCAATCGTGAAATATTGCGTCACTGGTTCCGTTTATTGATTCCGAAGGAATTCTATGAGTAGGAGTGCGCCTACAGAATTAACTCTCGTCAGCATTCGAGAGCATTCATTCCATTATCTTGCCAGCAATGAGCAAGCTGAGTCCGACTGTCAAAATTACCCTTTCAGATAAGGCAGATACTTTAGTTTTACGTCACCTTGTGTGGAGTGGACTTGGGAGAAAGCCAACATCTTTTTCTCTTTAGGTTCTGTTCTGTTCCGAACTACCTGAAACAACACCAAAACGGACCACTCAGTTGATTATCGACGCGATTACGTAGCACGGCAGAGAAGATCTTATAGACGATATTGAGGAGACTGACGCCCTTATACTCGTAGTTGGTGACCTAGACTAGAGGGTGAGCTTTTTTCAGGATCGGACATTTTAGAGATGATTTGGTACATGCTCTTCACAAAGCCAATTGTCATGGCTTGAGCCTTGCTTGACTTAACTTTGGATATGGCTGTCTTCACATCGTCGAGGTCAGGTGGATTTCCTCGATATCCCTCTTCTCATGCTCTTTTTCCTTCCTTCTGAGATAATGCTCGTCCTTCCGTTTTTTCTCGTAAAGCTTACAAGACGCTGCTTTCTGTTTCTCTGCATACGCCAGCTGTCGGGTAAACACTAATACTTTAGAGGCGTCATCGCAGAAGTTTTGCTGGTAACTTTTCTTCTATTTTTCGGACCATTATGCTGATGGCGCAGAATATCGGGCGAGTTTAAGAGAATTTTAATCGGCAAAGGCCTTGGTGATTTGTTGCGGCGTCAAATTTCTCACATAATTTATTCTTCTTAGGCATTTGGTGTGTCCCCTTTCTTATCTTGGTTACAGCAAATCAGTGTTCCGAATTCTCGAAGAGTTCGGACATCCACTAGAGAAGGCGATAAGCCAGAACACATTGTCGGCTATGGTACCATGCAGACTACATTTGCCAACTTACTATGTCCGTCTTCCTTATTTCTGAGTTAAAATTGCCTTAGGTTACTTACTTGCTTTCAGAGTATAATCACGGGTGGACCAGGACCTCAGCTCATAAGCCTCTCCACCAAGCGCGATTTTTTGTTAGCTGTCTCCAGTTCCGCACACTCAGTTGGCTGAGGTCCCCTTCTGCTTATGTTCTCCACCTAAGACGAGGTCATCTTCTGCTGCTTTTTCTCACTAGGTTGGAGTCGGTGTCCATGCGCTCAGGGTCACCTACCCATCTAAACTAGAAGAAACTTTCTCTCATGTGCTTTCGTCAGTGTCCAAGTTTCTGCGTCTTAAAGCAGGACTGGAATGATTAGGGTCCTGGGAAAAGTCTTTTTCGTTGTTCGTGTGTTGTGTGTCCTTCAATGTTGACTTTTGAAGGATGGTGCCTCTGGCGTTGATGTTATGTTGAAAAAATCACATAACAACGCGTCGGCTTGTTTAAGACCTTTTCTGAGAATGAAGGCTCGGTCTTGTTATAACCGGCCATGACGGAGCAGCATGCATTTTCCACTCTCATCCTGCATAGCTGAATACAAACAATGATGGCGTTCCATTAGTCGGGCATACTTTCGTCGACCCAGATTCCAGAGATAAATTGATGTATGCTTCGTATCCAGTCATCACTTGCTGCTTTAAACAGCTCGGCAGTTAAGCCATCGGGTCCAGCTGCTTTGTTGGGTATAAGATTGAAAATTGCTGTTCTGATTTCACCTTCATTGGGTGGACGGAAATGTTGTTTGTCTTCATCCATATTGAATGGTTCATGCTGCCTGTTGGTGGGAAGTTGTTCGTTATCACCGTTTCACAGTCTGCAGAAAAAATCTTTTCAAATTTTCAGCACCGGCTGCAGTTCTACTGCAGTTCTACTGCAGAGCTTTACAGCTTTGACAAAGCTTCCGAACTTCATTCCTCTGTTAGCACCTCTATACTGCTTCTCGTATTCATTATATTTTCTCCTCGGTTTTCTGCTGCGTGCGATCTATTAAGTAACCCAATTTTCCAGCTGCAGTACCGAAAATCTTTTGCCTTTATGGGTAGCATGGGTCGTTAACAGTGAATTAATTCATATCCGATGCCTTCGGTCCTTTCGTAACAACATATTTCGTTGTTACTGTTCTGAAGCATGAGAAAGGCACAGGATAACGATGGTCGATCTATCCCCAAACATGACAATTTCCCAACTCTGTTTGTATGATTACACACTGGAAAGTACACTGACTTGTTCATCTTCAACGCATCCAATTCGCAATTGAAGAATCCGAGTAAAATTGAAGCAGGATGCCTCTTCGTCTACTGTGAGTCAATTGTAATGAGAATTGATACAGATCCTTGTTCAATTTCAAACTAATTCTGATGCACACCAATCAGTCAAATCAACCATCGTCCATTCATTCAAAATTACAAAGCTAATTTGTTTCACAACTCGTGCAATCGTCTCGGTCTCCCAATTATTTGCCTATGAAGAGCATTCCATTTTCCATTGAAAAAATACATTTCATTTCCTTGCTTAGCTATGCCCGTACATCTTCCAACCAATAAAGGACGACAGAAATTTCTCATATATATTTCCGTTTCTAATTTCTCGTTTCTTCCTTCCTGTTGCTGCGGCTACTGCTATTCAGTGGCGGTAGTACAACATTTCTATTTTTCTTTGCTCCTTTCAGACTTCAGATTGTCGCACTTAGTCTGGCTGTCATTTTTTGCCATGGAATACCGACAGCACAAAAGCCATCGGACAACAATGACACCGTTCCGAAGCTCTTAGCGACATCGCTTACAACAGTCATCCTTCCGAGAAATGCGACATTAAACTTGATGGTTGTTAGGTGAAAGTTACATAGCCTCCAGTAGTCCTGGTAGTGGTTGTTGTTAATTTTTTTTTTCTTCACTCCTTGTAGCGATGATTCGAAAGTGAGATTTCCATCGAGAAGAACAACACCACCAATCATCTCACAAAAGTTAACAGCGTCCCGAATTTACGAATCCTTCCGCACTACTACACCCACCGATGGTGGTGATGATGACCCATTCCGAACGACTACCCATCGAATACATCATTCTGGCAGCAGAAACACTGGAACAAGCAATGGAACGTCCTTGATGCGCAAACGGACCACATCCAATGATTACCTAAGCAAGAACATCTCAATCATTTTGGAGAACCTTTTAAAGAGCTACGAACAGTCGCAATTACCCACTCACGGAAAAGGTAAGTGAAACCAGATGAATAGGGGGAGAATATGGTACTCGTATTCGTGTTTCCATTCAAGGATATGAATTGTCGTCTTTGTAGGTGTCCCAACAATAGTCAGAACGAATATACTGATTCGTAGCATGGGTCCAGTATCTGAGTTGGATATGGACTATTCAATGGACTGCTACTTCCGCCAATATTGGCGGGACAAAAGGCTCAGCTTTAAGGGGCCCATTAAGAGCTTGTCCTTGAGCATTAAGGTAGTTATCTTTTGGCTGAAGATATCGTCATTCTAATTACATTACTTTCATTTTTGGTTTCATTGGTTTACTGAACTAGATGCTCGATAAGATTTGGAGGCCGGATACATATTTCTTCAATGGGAAGCACTCACATATCCACACGATTACCGTGCCGAATAAATTGCTGCGCCTTAGTCAGGATGGAGATATTTTATATTCAATGAGGTGAGTGGATTTCTATGCATCTACAGATATGAAGAGCCCGTTTCCATTAGGCTAATTGCATTCGCTTTTTCACTTGAAGATTGACGATAAAGGCCACATGTCCAATGGAATTGAAAAACTTTCCCATGGACCGACAGTCGTGCCCTCTAATCATTGGAAGCTGTAAGTATAAAATAGTTTTAGATACGAATAAGATCGTAAAAGTTGGTGAGTGGATGATTGTCATTGGTTCCGGATGAAGTCAAATGTTTCTGATGGTGATGTGGGGTCGTAGGGATGTCAAGTCAAGGGATCCCCGTTATCTATATTATCGTTATGAGGTTCTGTAAAGTGTGGAGTTCTATTGAACATACTCGTAAAGAGTTTTGCTATTGGCAGTTGTCGTCCAAACCCTGCACAATGACTTTTATAGCCAACAAATGCTGGATTCACAAGGTACACATTGGAAAAGTGGTAAGGCGCTGAGAATATCTCTAAAACAAAAATGCTAGCAATTGGGACAGGGACTTTGAGAAACAAATGAAAGTCATGTCTATGGCAACAGTTGGCGAAATTCTATTGAGGTGGAAGGTAATATTCGTAGAAGTACTACAGTCTCTCGCAGAAGTAGTTCCATGCATGGAAGTAGATATTTGACAGAGTTCACCCCTATCTTTACTTGATTGTATTGACCAGAAAAGGGCTGCCAACATTTATGTTGAAAAATTCTGTCAACGTGGAAGAGGGAAAGATTTTAACGGTATTTACCTTAGTCCCTTAGTTGTGGTAGAATCTTTGCCAACCCTAATTATGCGACATAATGGTGACCAGATAGCAATTGTTCAGTTGTTATGTTTCAGCAGCTGTCAAAGTTAGCAATGACATCTAGCTGTCAAAATATTGAATAAAGTTTACCATTTCATCATGCATCGTTTTACACGTGCCGAACGTGCGGAATTTATTAAAAAATGTTATACGGCTCAGCTGTAAATACGCAACGTGAATTTCGACGTAAGATTGGTCGTCATCATGGCTTCAGTGTGCAGGTAATTCGTCGCACCATGTAAAAGTTTGTGCGTGAGTATATTCTTTTTGATCTTAAGCCATCAACCAGACAGAGATTTGTGCGAAATGAAAAAAACATAGTCGCCGTAGCGACCAGTATTGAAGAAGACCCAGAAATGTCGATTCGGCACCGATCAGCTGAATTGGGCATCGCCAGAGAGTCAAGCCGTCTTATTTTACGGTTGGATTTGGGCCTACATCCGCAAGAATTGAAGCCAGACGACCATAGACAACGCTGTGGGTTCGCTAAATGAGCGCTGGAAACGTTGGCCGGAGATCCGGATTTTGGTCAAAAAATCATTTTCTCTGACAATGCCGATTTTTGGCTCAGCGGCTATGTCAACAAACCGTTATTGGAGAGAATCTAATCCACAAGTGTTCGGCCACGCATCAAAGCGTCCACAAAAAGTGACTGTTTAGTTCGGTTTACGGCGTGGCGGCATCAACGGAGGTTATTTCGAATTGAGGAAGGAGATACCGTTACCGTCAATGGGCTCAGGTATAGAGCTTTTTTAACCCACTTTCCAACAACATCGATATACCCGAGCTGTAGTTCCAACAAGATGGCGCTACATGCCATACTAGTGACGCAATGCTCAAAGTTGTGAAGCAGAAATTTGGCGACTGGGTCATCTCACGGCGAGTGTTCATCAATTAGTCGTCGCGATCATGCGATTTGACGCCACTCAATTATTTTATCTAGTGCTATGTTAAGTTCTTAGTTTACGCTAACAAGTCAACTACAGCATTCGTTTGATTTGTCATCATCCTGGAGATTAAAGTCTTCTGCAGAGAGCGCAGAGGGACATTTCTTACTGCGTCTAGAGCGGCGTGTGCTAAAGAAAGCCTCTAATACCACTGCCACCGCAGCGCGAAGGACAAGTGAATCAACTACGACGGCTACGTCTACAATTCTCAGAAGCTCTGCTGTTGTAGTTCAGCATGAATGAATTTTTGTTGTGTCAGTTTTAATATTAGATCGATCACCAAAACGTGGGATGTATTTATAGCGGAAATCGAAAATGTGCTATGTTACGTCGATATTTTAGTGTTGAATGAAATCAATATACCGAAAAAAAAAAATTATTTTTATAACATTGACGGTTTTAATCCTGAATTTCTAAACCGTGATGCGACGAAAGGAGAAGGAGTTGCAATATTTATAAAAGATAATATAACTTACACAATATTACCAGCTAGCCCAATAAACTACGAGGGCATGGACCTAGAAATATGCCATAACGGTGGACAAAAGCATGTACATGCAATATACAGGCGACCTAGCTCGAGTGTTGGAAGGTTTATTGAAGAATTAATTTTTTAATTTTGGTGGGGGCGAATGCCCCCATTTATTCGGCTTAATACAAGCTATAACTTAAAAAATAAACTTAAACTAAAACAAAACTAAGGTTGGTTGGAGTGGTGAAGGAGAACAGATTTGAGGTAGGAAGTAGTGCGGTGAAAGTCAAAGACGGTAGGGTTTGAGTTGATTTGACGTAGCATACGGGAGATTGGTTCGTTCGCGCCATAGGAGGTGTGGTGGGTTGGTAGATAGAAGAGTCGAGGGGTACGTAGGTTACGAGGGTTAGTGTTGAGGAAAATGGAGTTGTGAAGGGACGCGCATTCAACGTGACCTGAAAGGAGTCGATGAATGAAGAGAAAGTCTGCTGCATCTCTGCGATCTTCGAGGGTGTTTAAGTTGATAAGGTTGAGACGATTTTGATAGGGGGGCAGATTAAAAGGATCGTCCCAGGGCATACCTCGAAGAGCAAATCGAAGAAAACGACGCTGAATGCTTTCAACTCTCGAGATATGAACACGATGATATGGGGACCATACTTGACTGGCGTACTCTAGGAGGGGGCGAACAAAGGTAATATAGAGGGACCTGGTCACGTATGGGCTGGTGAATTCTTTGGACCACCGTTTTACAAAACCTAGTGCAGAGTTGGCTTTGAGGATTATCTCATCCATATGTAAACGGAAGTTGAGCTCGCTGTCACACAAAATGCCGAGGTCGCGAAGAGACTGTACGGAGGAGATAGGTTGGTTATGGAGAAGATAGAGTCGGGGAGGAGATTGGTTCCGCTTTTGTGAGAAGGTCATGGATTGGCATTTGGCGATGTTAAGTTCCAAAGAATTTTTGAGGCACCAGATCGAGAAACTATCAAGATCTTGTTGAAGGAGGAAAGAGTCATGGGGAGAGGAAATGGTTTTGAAAAATTTGGTATCGTCGGCGTAAAGGGAGACAGACGAGTGTTTGATGATCATATCGAGATCATTTATGTTTAATATAAAAAGAAGGGGACCGAGATGGCTGCCTTGTGGAACTCCAGAGGTGGCCAAAAATGGAGCGGACTGGGCTGACCTAAAACGAACACTGTAAAAACGGTTTTCGAGGTAAGAGGATATCCATTTTAACAATATGGGTTCAAAGCCGAGGGCAGACAATTTAAAGATAATTAACCGATGAGAGATTTTATCGAAGGTTTTGCTAAAATCGGTAGCAACTACATCGAGTTCATTGCCATTCTCTAGGGCAGAGAGGGCAAAGGATACGAATTAAACGAGATTTGTGGTGGTTGACCTACCCTTTAAGAAGCCATGTTGTCTAGGGGAAATAAGTGATTTGCATTGGAAGCTTAGAGCTTCATACAAAATACTTTCGAAGAGTTTGGGTATATGGGAGAGTTTAGCGATGGGACGATAGTTGGTTATTTCATTCTTTGATCCTTTCTTGTGGATCGGGGTTATGAAGGAGGTTTTCCAAACCTGAGGAAATTCTCCTTGTGAAAGGGATAGACGGAAGAGATTAGAAAGGGCAAGGGAAAGAGAGGAAGAACATTTTTTAAGAAATATGGCAGGGAGGCCATCTGGGCCGGGTGTGAATTCGTCATTGAGTTGGTGTAATTTATGTTCGATATAAGACGGATCAAAAATATGAGAGAGAAGTGGGCCATTAGAGAAGTTCAGTAGGTAACTAAAATAGGATGGATCTGGTACAAAGGAGGAATTATATGGAATTATTAGATGGAATTATAAAGGGGAATAATGAGAATATCGTGTTGGGAGATATCAATATTAACATCAGAGATGAGAATAACTCACTTGTTTTAAAATACATGGAGATGATGGCTTCCAAAGGGCTAACAAGCGTGATTAAATGTCCCACGCGTATTGATGTTTTAAATAACACAGCGACGATAATTGACCACGTATATGTTAGTATAACTAAGCGTGAAATATTCTCAGCAGTAATTGAAACCGATCTCTCTGACCATTACGTTGTTTTATATGCAACGAAAAGCTTAAATAGCTCTGAAACACCATGTGAAACATGAAACATATTAATCAGCAAAAAGTTAATGAGCTTATTCAGAGTACAGGCTGGCAACATATACTTCAAGAAAATGACGTTCAAGCACTCTACAATAAATTCGTAGGAGAAATGAATAAGATTTATGCTGAATCAAGTAAAATAACCACAAGGAAAAGAACACGGAAGCATAAGCCATGGATAACTCCAGAAATAGTCCCAATGTGCAAAAAAAGGGATGAGTTATATAGGAGGTGGAAAAACAGCCGCCCCAGATGTAAGACGTTTGAAGATGAATACAAAAGATATCGAAACACAGTTACTAAGAACATTCAACTTATAAAAGCCAAATACTACAAACAAAAGTTTTTAAATGCCAACAACGACCCGAGGAAAACGTGGAGTATTGTGAGTGAACTGCTAGGAAGAAAGAAATGCTCAGTAGACGAAGCAATTAAAAGTAATTTTCCAAATGCTTCCGATGGCTTAAAAGACATTGTTGAGGAATTTGCGGAGCGGTTTTCAAATCAAGCGGAATACATCATTCATATCTGTGATACAAAAACCTCAAGCCATGAGAACTGGCAACTTCAAAAAAGTATTTACGTAGAGGAAGCAACAGAGCCTGAAGATTACAAAATACTGTGTCAACTGAGTGACAAAAAAGGTCCTGGAGCAGACAACATTAGACCAGTTGATCTCAAAATAAATGCTATGTGTCTCACTCCTATAATCACGAAGATCGTAAACCGTAGTTTGTGTCAGTCCTGTGTGCCAAAACTAATGAAAACTTCAATAATTCGCCCAATATACAAGGGAGGAATAAAAAATGATACGGAGAATTATAGACCGATTTCAATTCTACCAGCGGTTGAAAAATGTTTGGAAGAGGTAGTTGTTAATCGTGTTAATTGTTTTATGTCGAAGCACAAAGTGATTCATCCAAACCAATTTGGTTTTCAAAAGTGCAAGAGCACTCAATCGTTACTGGGGGGAATTTACCAACGTCGTGAATGCTGGACTGAATAAAAACCACCACGTACGAGTACTTGTGCTCTTTATAGATTGCAGCAAAGCGTTTGTTACCCTGACTCCTGAAAAACTTGTGGAAAGCGTCAACAGATTAGGACTGACAGGAATGCTGGCAAACTGGCTTAAAAGCTATATGAGTGAAAGAGAAATACAAGTCAAGATATCCGACACATTTAGCAAAAAAAGAACGATCAAATACGGTGTGCCACAAGGTTCCAAATTGGGCCCCATATTATTTATACTGTTCACAAATGAACTATTAAGAACATTTAAAAAAGCTACTGCATATGCCTACGCTGATGACATCGCAATCGTCGTGAAACACAAGGACTTGCACTTAGCCATAAAGATACTGCAACTTGAGTTGCATCTGAATGGTGTCCTGACAACGGCCTGATGATCAACGCAAATAAAACTAAGTTGATGCATATTCGGACTCCATCGAAGCTAACGGAAGTTGGCACAATCGAGGTAGTTAAAACCATTAAATACCTCGGAGTTACCATTGACGAGAATTTCCTGTGGCGTGAGCACATCAACGTACTGCGTCTCCAACTTAAGAGCACTATATTTGCAATGGTGTATCTTAAGCGTTACTCACATATGGAGGTACTAAAGCAAGTGTACTACTCGTTGGCAGAGTCACGCATTAGATACGGGATTCTGGCCTGGGGAAACGCAACAAAAACCCACCTGGAGAAGATATCAAACTTACAGCATCGTCTTGTTAAAATTATTCGACACACTAATTCAAGTTTTAAAGTTTTAGATGTAAAGGCAATCTTCCAGATGACAACACTCCTAACTTACATGGACGACCGACGGTTTCTTCAACCCATCAACCACATGCTAAACATGTTTTCGGTCAGAGGACTGGTCTGTTAATATGAAAGAGTGCCTGCGGGTGGTGATCGCCCGTGCCGTAAGTCTTAGCAATGCGTATCCACGATCTTGATGACTTGTAGGTCCCGAAAATGCTATTAGGATTGTGATCCTTCGGTGTAAGACAATTTGAGTGCTCAAAAATCCGCAGACAGCAGTCTCTGGCTCCAAGCCAATGGGTTTCTTGGTTCCCAGACTTCTACGTAGTCTAAAAGAAAAAACAAAAAGACCAAATCTCCGGTTTAAAGTTCAGTTCAGTCGGTCCTAACAAACTCCTAACCTGGAGCATGAAGGATGGAAGAAGTTCCAAATCCAGGCCCACTATATTCATCTCAAAATTTGGCACTATGACACTTTGACATAGTTTTTACGAATAACCCGCTAAGGGTATGTCAACAACTGTCAGGCGGGCGCCTATGTCATGCAGGTACCTACGTGGACTGGCCAAGAGAGATTTCAACCCCCCTTTCCCCAGGCCAGGGTATGTCAACCGCTGTCAGGCAGCCACCTGACAAAATTCAAAAAAATGTAATAAATTCTGAGATTTAGCCTTATGTCACCGCACCGAAAAGATTGATCTAATGGTTATGTGATTGTGCAACTTACACATGCCTCTCTGTCAATTCACTTCTATTCAGCTTGTTTCTTAATCTGTAAGTCACTTATTTGAATCTTTCCAGATGGCTATACATCCCGACAGCTGATGTACGAGTGGTACAGCGATGATGCTGTTACGTTTGTGCCAGGGATGACCCTAAATCAGTTCGACCTAATCAGCATGATGCACAGAAATTCAACATATGAAAGGCGAGAGGGTGAATTCTCTGTCCTTTTAGTGGCTTTTAATTTGAAAAGACACACCGGATACTTTCTGATTCAGGTGAGATCTGAAGATTGTCCTTTAAAAAGTATTTTCAATTCCTCATAACTTATGTTTACTTTGTTTTATAGGTCTATGTGCCGTGCATCCTTATTGTTGTCCTATCTTGGGTATCCTTTTGGATACACCGCGAAGCTACAAGTGACCGTGTTGGTCTCTGTATTACAGCCGTTCTTACATTGTCCACCATCAGTTTAGACTCTCGAACGGATCTTCCGAAAGTGAAATACGCAACTGCTCTGGATTGGTTCCTCCTGATGAGCTTTCTCTACTGCATAGCCACCCTCCTTGAATTTGCTGGCGTCCACTATTTCACCAAAGTAAGTGTATTTGTATTCTTCTAGAAAATAAAGTCAATCGATATTCTTCATCTAGACTGGTAGTGGTGAAATTCCAGCTAGTGAAGATGAATGGGAAGATGTTGACGAAGTTGCTGAGGAATCCGATGGAGTGCATTCCTCTGAGCAAAAGAGCAGCGAATCAATCAAAGAATCTCCACAATCCGTATCTGGGACATTCAGAAGACGTAATTCAATCATCTGTCCAATATACAACGTAAGTCTGATTGATTGAACATTTTTTTGCAAACTCAAACAATTTACCAAAGTCTTACCCTTTTACAGGACCCAACGACAATATTCCAAGCTCCATCGTCCCATGCATCCACAATGGAACGGACAACTCAAACTGAACCACCGGTCACGTCCAAATGCAAACAAATTTGGTTATGTTTCATTGGGGATGATAAATTTCGAAAACAGCGCGAAAGGGATGCAACAGTTAAGGGTAGGTATTCGTATTGTATTTTCAATAAGGACTCAATTTGAGGACCATGCTTAATGGTGATTTCATTTGTAAATATAGGTAATCGGCATGTTAACAGTGTGTCCCTGATTGACCAAGTGGCCCGCATAGCGTTTCCCGTGTCGTTCATATTGTTCAATTTGTTGTACTGGCTGGCCTACGGAATGTACAAAAAGGACTTTTCGTGGTCATCGGTGAAAAATTAGCAGTATCAGTCAGCTGTTATATGTTTTTTTTTAATTTTCAAATTTAAATTGTTAACTTTGGGGCTTTTTTTGTTATAAAGTACAATAAAGTACAATAAACAACAATTTGTTGAACAAAAAGTTGTCAAGAAGTTTTGATTTGATTTGCGGCCCGGGTCAACCCCGGACAAATTTATTACTAATTAATTTGGTGGGCGGTTAATGAACGAACCCCCATTTAGGAAACTAGGACTTAAAAACCACCAACAGTTAAGGGCTACGAAGTAAGGGAATGGTGGAGAAGATCAAATTTAAGACGAGTATTGCTTAGGTTAAAATCAAAAAGGGGGATGTTTGAGTTGACCTTACACAGCATGAGGGATATTGATTCGTTAGAACCATAAGAGGTGCGGTGGGTTGGAATATAGAAGAGACGAGGACAGCGTAAATCATGAGGGTTAATGTTGAAGAAAATAGAATTGTAAAGGGAAGCGCAATCCACAGAACCAGAGAGCATATCAGCTACGTATCTGCGTTTTTCGAGGCTAAGAAATTTGAGGCGGTCACGATAGGGAGGTAAGATAAAGGGATCATCCCAAGGTAGTCCATGAAGGTCCAATCGAAGAAAACGACGTTGAATGTTCTCAATTCGGGATATATGAACTCGCTGAAAGGGGGACCACATTTGGCTGGCATATTCAAGAAGTTGCCTGACAAGGGTAATGTAAAGTGACCTTTTCACATAAGGGTTACAAAATTCCTTAGACCATCGTTTGATAGTACCAAGCGATGAGTTGGCTTTAAGGATTATCTCATAAATATGCGAACGGAAGTTTAACTCTCTATCGTATAATGTTCCAAGGTCGCGAAAGGATTGAACCTGGAGTACAGGTTGGTCATGCAGAAAATAAAGTCGAGAGGGAGATTGATTGGACTTGCGAGACAAAGTCATAGATTTGGAGACATTAAGGTCAAAGAATTTTTTTAGACACCAAGTGGAAAACCTATCGAGATCTTGTAGAAGGAGAGCAGAGTCTTGGGGTGAAGAAATAGGTTTGGAGAACTTAGTGTCATTGGCGCAAATGGCACCGTATCCATGTGTTTAATAATCCTCTCAATATCATTTACATTTAAAATGAAAAAGAGGGGACCTAGATGGCTGCCTTGCGGGACACCAGAAGTGGCTAAAAACGGAGTTGAGAAGGCTAACCTAAAGCAAACTCTCTCCAGATAAGAAGATATCCAATTTAACAATATGGCGTCAAAACCGAGGGAAGACAATTTGAAAAGGACCAATTGATGTGATATTTTATCGAAGGTCTTGGCGAAATCGTGCCATTTTCTAGAGCTGAAAGCGCAAAGGATACGAATTCAACTAAATTTGTAGTAGTTGATCTACCTTTCAGAAATCCATGCTGACTGGGTGACATAAGTGACTTGCACTGGAAGCTTAGAACTTCATATAAAAAACTTTCGTACATTTTAGGTATGTGAGAAAGCTTAGCAATGGGACCGTAGTTGGTTACTTTATTCTTTGATCCCTTTTTGTGGAAGAGGTCTTCCAAACTTGGGGGAATTCCCCATGTGTGAGGCACACACCCGTCTAGCCTGGGTAAAAATTCATCATTGAGATTTTGTAACTTTTCTTCGATAAGGGTGGGTTTGAGAGAGGATTGAGAGAGAGAGGGACCAATGGAAAAATTGGGAAGGTACTTGAAATATTTGAAGTTGTTTGCAAATGATTGTTTAAAAAAGTTTGCAAAATAGTTGGCAATAGTATGTGGGACGGTCTATGATAGAGAGATAGAAGCAGTTATAGAGTTGAGTGAATTGGAGGTAGGTTCCGAGATAGTTGGAGTAGGCATAATAAGAATTGGTGTGAGAAAAGACTGTCCATAATTTGCTTCTTTTGTTTCGTTAAGAGCGAAGACTTCTGTTGTACCATGGAGGGGAAATAGATGATGTTTTATGCCGTGAAAAGGGGACGTAGAGAGAAATGGCATTAAATATTTCAGAAAATGTAGACAGCATCAGATAAGGAGAGGATGGTAAAATCGAAAGAATATTTTCTGAGATAGATATTGATTTTGCGAAAATTAGCTTTATGGAAGTTGTAAGAAGAGATAGTAGGGGAAGAAGTGGACTGGGGTGGAGAGTTATGGAAAAATGAGCGAAAAAGAGGGGGTGAAAATTGTTGAAGACGTTACTGTGGAGTTAATAGATCACTATTTCTAGTTGCCTACCGATGGAGTTAGGGACGCCACTTACTTGGCATAGGCCTGAGACAGTTATGTTATCAATGAATAAACATTCCTTGAATAAGCTAGCGTTTAAAGCTGTAAAAAATAAGTGATCATCCGAGTGAATCCACTTTAGCAGGGGCAGATTAAAGATAAAGATATCGTCGATGGATATTGGATATTGACCTAAGATCAATTGCCTTAATAGCAATGATGTAGGATTCGATAGGCTGAGCTGGGAGAATGTAGCAACACATAATGTACAGGGACCTGTTGGGGAATATTATTTTAATTGAAACAAAGTCAAGTTTAACAGAAGAAGAGATAGCGATGAGAGTAGAGTTGAGGTTATTGTGAATAGCAAGTAGGACACCTCTACATGGAGAATCAATTTTAGGGAGAGCAGGATCATTATCCATAGGGTGAGAGTGATCGTCATTTCGGAAATCATTATAAGAAGATGGTAATAGCTCCTGGCTCTTTATGTCGGGGATCAGATTGGTTTCTGTAAGAGCATAGACGTCGAAAGAGTGGCCTTGTGATTTAGACAAGACAGCACGAGCTTTAGAGCGCAAGACTCTTACGTTTTGGTAGTAAAATGTAAGAGGTGGTTTGTTGCGTTCAGGAGTAGGGAAGTGTAGATGAGATGCAGGCAAAGAAGGCAAGTTAGTGACAAGGCAGAGGGTGAGAAACTCTTTTAGAGTGTACATAGCTGCGGAAAGCAGCAAGGTCATCAGCAACCTTTTGGGGAGGTGTGTTGAAGATTTCGTGGTTGTTGTAAAGTTTCCTGAGACTAGTTAAGGCCATACTTTTGGATGGAATCCACGACACTTGTTTTGGTTGTTCCCTCAAAGTAAACAGAGTAAAGATATTCGAGGAAGAGGCGTATATTTTCGTATATCTTTTTATCCCTTAGCCTAGAGAGCGCGTAACGACATTTCGTGGTGTCTATATTCTTTTGGGTCAATTTAAAGTTAGGTTACGAAAGGGGATCAAAAATAGGAGCAGGGGCCCGTGTAACCAAGGGAGAAGGCGAGCTAGAAGCGGGATTTAAGATATGCGAGCTGTAAAGTTTGGGTATTTGACTCCTGTTGTAAGGTCGAAATTGGAAAAGCAGTTATTAATATTCGTGGGAGGGGGCGTGGGCGCTTGAACAGTAACTGTATCAGGAACACGGGTTAAATTTAGATGTTGGGTTGTCGGCAATGGATCTGGCAACGATTTGGCTTCTGTTTGTAATATTTCAGCCAAAATTTAAGTATTGTAACTGTTGTGCGGCAGGGGATAGGTTGGAAGACCATCGATTTTGTGACATACTGTTTCAATGAGGTTTTCCAAATCATTCAACACTGTTCTATTCGTAGTGAGTTCATCATTAAGCTCATTGAATTTATCGAATACTCGTATAACGTTAAGCATGGACTCGTAATGGTTTGAGAGTCTTTGTTGCAGGTTCGAGATGGAGACTGGATGTGGATGATTGGACATGAATATCTATGTCTTCCCGGAGAGAGTTGATGGAATTACATGTTTTCTTGTTGGAATATATCATTGCGGAACCGATTTATATAAAATCACTTAACACTGTATCAAGGCGGCGCTTGTATGTTTCTTCAATTCTTGATCTTGCACACGGAATTTGTTTTTCAATGCTATGACCAAAATTGTCCGCACATCTTACACTTTCTTCAAAGATTGATAGTTTGTCGGTTATCAGTTTGACGAGTGAGTTATGGTTGGATTCATTGGAGTCTCTGAGGCACTTGATTGCAAGGAGCACATGTGAGATACACTCATCAGAGTAGATTTTCAGAGAACTCTTTAACGAAGACCGTGTTTCTTTTATTTAGGCCGACACAAATAGCATGGAATATTTTGCCGTAGATCCCCTTACAGGCAACTAAGTCAGCATTATTGTCGTTAATGGAGAAGTTGGTTAATGCACAAGGAAACATGACGAAGACCAGGAAAACAAAAAGCAAATTGCGGAGAAAATAAGTAAAAAGTGCACTAAACGGACTGTCGCGAAATGAACAGACTAGAGAGCGACCAAAGCTTATTGCAAGGATATTCTTAAAACTAACAATTTCGCTTGGAACTAAAGATAACAACTAAAGGGTGAGAAAGTTGGTTAAAGAAAGTTAGGACGTGAGTCGTAGGTGGAATTTAGCTCCAGGTGTCCATAATTGAAGATTAAGCACGAAAAGTGGCCCAGACCTAATATTGCGTGGGTTGGCGTTAAAAGAAATAAGTTGAAGTAAGGAAGGACAATCGATATTACCAACTGAAATTTGATGTGAGTTCTGTAGTAGAGTGACCAAACTTCTTCTGACACAAAGTACAAAATCTGTCTAGATATTCCTGCAGTGGTAGGTTGTCTGACGAAGACGATATACATATATCTAAAGATGTCATCTGCTTGAATAGATATATATGAATTTTTAATGATGCAATAAATAATAAGGGACCAAGGTGGCTGCCTTGAGGGACACCAGAGGAGGCTATAATTGGGTCAGAAACTATGAACCTAAATAGAGCATAGTATTGTCGTTCATTTAAGTAGTATTGAACCCTTGTTATAAAGCTGATTAGGAAACCAAGAGAAATTCTGTTAAAGGCTTTGCTGAAATCGGTGGCAGTCACGTCAACTTCATTTCCAGATTCTAGTACACATAAAGTGCTTGATACGAATTTCGTTAAATTGGTGGTTGTAGATCTACAATACCTTTGAGAAATCCGTGCTGGTTTTGAGAAACAATTGATTTACAATGTCATAAATAATGCTCTCAAAAAGCTGAGCTATGTAGGACAGCTTAGCAATTGATCGATAGTTGGAAATATCGTCATTGAGACCTTTTTTATGCAGTGGAATAATCAAAGACCTTTCCCAGGTTGAAGGAAATAATCCCTAGAAGAGTTATTACTTCAGATCCGTTCTAAAGTATGCACGACTGCATTTTCAAACCTTGGTGCAAATAGAAGGCAACGCAAAACAGTCAACATACTTCTTTATGTGACGCTACAGTCACACCTGGAGCTGAGCATCAATCAACATGCCTCTCCAGGTAGCTCTATTGGATGCTGCTTTCAACTTCAATCGTCTGCTGTGTTTTCTCTCGGTGGTGGATTCGAAGATTTTTCGAGCTGAAGTGCTGACGTCTATCCGCTAAGCATGTCCGTCCAGCCATCTATGTCGGGGAATTCTGAATATTTCAGCTCGTACATCTCTTTGTTAAATCTCATCCTCCACTCTCCGTTGATGCAAACAGCACTTTAGACTGTAGAATACTTGAATCACATTTCTTTCCAAGTGATCTAGCGCTTCTTCATCCTTTTATGACAAAGTTCATGTCTCTGCCCCATAGAAGAAATCTGGAGTGCTATTATGGTTGTCCGAGAGAACGGTATCTAGGTTATAGGTCTCGATTCGAAATTCGAAGGTATTTTTCAAGATCTACGGCAATGGTCGGTGCCTGCATTTCCAGTCCTGAAGCTCCCCTAATAAGATCCAATCCGTTGGTTCACAATAGAATTTAGGTGGCTACATAGTACGAGAGAGGACATCTTAGTAGTGGTATTGGGGAGACTGATTCCTCTGTAGTTGGCGCAGGCTAGAGGAATACGTTTTTTTTTTAGGACCGGCCGTACAATGCTGAGACGATTTGGTAACTTACAAGGTCACCTTTGCCACCTTAAACTGCTCGGCAGTTAGGCCCTCAGTACTAGTTCGAATACGGCTTCCCTCATTTAGCGGAGGTCGGGTGAATGGAATTGTTACCCATCATCGTCCAGTTGGATTGATCGATTGGATCGTCTACCATATCTTCAGTACCGACTGCGAATCTGCCTACTAGGTTCCATTGTTCGTCCTGGCAGGCTTCCGTTCCCACTTTGTTGCACTTTCCTGGAAAAATTCCCGAACGCACTTCCTGCCTTAACAGCTCTCAATTTCCTCGATCTCTTTTTTCTTCCTTCTGGGAAGCCTAATTCTTGTCATTCTGTTTTTGCCCATAGAGATCATTAGCCGCTTTAATCCTCCTTTTGTAGCGCAGCTCTATCTGCTCTCTGTTTCAGTGAATGTGCCAGCCGGCATTCCTGGATAAATTATGGATTTTGTAGTGGTAGTCCATCGAAGTCGAGCACATTAGAGGTAGAATCTGTGAATTTCCTGTCAGTAATTAATCTTCCTATCATCGTTATGGATATAAGCATTTGTATGGCCACAGAAAACTAGTGGTCCGGGTCAATGCTTGTCCATAGGAACATTCAAACATCCAGAATATTGGGGACGTGCATAGTGTTCATCGCAATGTAATTAATCTGATTGATTAAATGACTGGCATATCTTGTGAATGTCGAGATGCATTATTGTCAAAAACCTTTTTCGGAGGTGGTGCCGTGCAACCTACATTTACCGACTATGCTACCAAATATGTCCTCTTTTCTTAGCTTTGCGTTAAAATGGGGTGGTACTTAAAGCATGGACCCTTGAGCTTCTTTATAAAAGTAGTCCTTGGTGTCATTGTCTTTCTCCTTCATGGAGTGCGCGCATATTCGGTTGATGCTGGTGCATTAAGATTTGATGTGGATTAACACGAGGCGCCTGAGACTCAATACGTCTAAACTCCAGCCTCTGCCTCTGTTTATCTACTTGTATACACCGCATCTTTCTATCCTTCGTACATCGAATACCCATTCTATTCCATCACTCTACTTGGATGGTGGTTAGATCTGCTTTACAGGTACATAGGGTCTCTACGGGAAGTACCAGAAACCATTTTATCATTAGAATGGGTTGCCTGCAGTGGTATCATTCGTATTCGAGGCTCTCGGTTGTCTCGTAACCACCCGACGAGTAAACCTCAACCTAAAGGGCCAGGCCATTTGGGGCAGGGAGTACTAGGTTATGAGGGCTACCGTTGACCCAGTTTAAGTCCTTCCATCACCATAACTATTTTTGAAACACTAAAAGCTGGTGCCGAAATCCCTTTCAGATCTGGCCTCTGGACATGTCACAGGAGCCCTGGAGGAGTTTCACAATGTCAAAGGGAATGTAGTACCGTTGATCCCATCTGTGAAGTTCTCCAGCTGTTCCTTCATCCAAGGTTGAGTCCTGTCTCGCGCCATAGCCAAGATTTACAAATACAGTTTCCAGGTTTGGTTTCTTTAGTCTGTATTGCGGTTGTAAAAGAAGCTAATAACTCTTCAAAACATGGTTTGAGCCAATATGGAAACAATAAAGTTCGTAATAAGTTGCTTGCTTTAGTTTATATTGATTGTTCCGGGACAACTACTTGTATAAATCCTCATACCTGCGCGGCTAAAATTCCAATCATAGCCGATTTATCAGCTCTTAACTAGGTTCGGACACCTTGCGTTATTTAAAACCTCGCATTTTTGAAACCGCAACACTTCTTTGCGATGGACCATCATCAAGAAGAACAGAAGGAGACCTCCATAATCAATTATCCACCGTCTAAAACAAAATTCCAAGTGGAGGCATAATGTTAAGGTTGGTGAGGGCACTTATTACAATTGTATGTTCAATGCGATACCACTGAGAGGGTATCTTGACAAATTTTCTAAGCTCAGTGAGATCCCGTAAGTGGTTGCTGCCCATAGATCGCAATATGATGTGTGTCAAAGCGGGGTAGTTGGCTGTTTAGTGCACCACAGATTTTTCTTCTTCTTCGCCCAAGTAGGTCCGGCAGAAACTGTCTTGAGGAACACTCCCTTGTAGCGCATTGACATACGTAGCATAATACCTTGTGATCATACTTTTGAGATTTATGATATTTCTAATATCAGCTGTCTTGATTACAGGTACACAGATGAAAACCATGTCATTTTGCTATCTTTTGAGGTCAACAATACTACTGCGAAATCGTCAGTATTGTACACTCATTTTCATTTCTTGTCAGGTTACAATTAGTCGCCCTGACTGGAGGAACCAGTTCTCCCGAAATGATCTTTCAGAGAAGCCATGGCTACTAGATAAAGCTGCAGCTGCTTTTCTGTTTTTCTAGGACTATCTTCGTCAATATCGGTAACGTCAAGAACCCCAACTACAAGACTGCATCATTTCGTGGGATTTCTTGGACAGGAATGCTGGCCAAGAAAAACAAATCCCTTTAATTCAAAGGCGAATCCTTTCCGCCTTCTTACCTATACATTTTGTGTTGAGGCACGGATTAAGAATTTTACTGCTTCTATTAGAAATCTTGTTCCCACGAGTAGCTCGGAAAACGGTGGTCCGCATTGCCTACATAAAACTAGTTAATCTATAAACACACTGGATAACTAGAGCTACCGTACGCGAATGAGCTATTTCGACCTGAGCTCAGCCTGAGTTGTGTGCTAAATTATAGGCAGCAATAAAGTTGCAGTCACACTTTTAGAAATATTCTTGAATGCTTAAGGGATGTTGCAAAATCACTGTCTTATAATACTCAAAGCTTATGACCAATTAGGGAACGCTGCAGTTAAAGATCCAAGGACCACACTAAATAATTTCTTCCAGAGAAGAAATCCAGAGAAGTACACGGTAGCGTTCAACGTGACAAGCGTAACTACATTAAACCACTGGTAGAAGACGCAGAAAAAATTTAAGGCAGATTGCACCAACAGCTGTAGCAGCTGCAGATAACACTCGGTAAAAGCTCAAGAAATGGAAAGACCGTTTTGTTTCGAACCATAGTTTTTGCTTTGTTTGAGTATTAAATGCGCAAAGATGTATCAGAACCCCTCGTCGAGGACTTCATGGGATACCCGCGTAGCTGCTGCTAGCAACACCAATCCCATTACCCTGACTAGTGCATCAACTTGTGAAGAAATTTGGAAATGCAAAGAATTTTCCTGACTAGTGGAAGTATGATAGTCAAGCTTACTACGAAAGAAAATGTAATTCACTGCAGAAGTATCGGCATCTTGATTATTGAATCTAATCCAGTAGTAACAGTAATCCTTCAGCGAATTAAGTGCAAAGTAACCTCGATGTCAACAAAGCTAACAAAAATTTACATTACAAAGCAAAGATTTTGGATCATTATTGACTCGTACATTGAACATTGGTCGCCAATCCATCTCTTTTTCATCGATTTTGAAAACGACGTAGTCAATAGGGACTTTTCTTTTGGCATGCATTGAGCAGGAGTGATATACCCAATAAATTGAGACCTATACATTATATACAGCGGCTAAAAAGTCTTGTTCTTAATGGATGGACGCTGTCAGAGAAGTTCGAAATCCTTATTGGATGGCCTACTTTTTGTTCGTTGAGAATTGCTCTGTAACTACCTAAACATCCAATGTGTCAAAGAAACTCCTCTTAGATCGACTTCTTCTACGGAACTTTAGAACGGATTTAGTAATTGGAATGCAGGCGATGATGTTCAAGCTTATTTCAGCTTTCTTCTTTGAAAGACCAAGTATTCTGATTTATCTTTGTTCGACGAAGCTTTTGGCAATGCAAATAATACTGGTTCGCAATTGTTATTCGTGTCTGAGTCCTTGGTTGTTGATATCAACATGGGCAATCAGGACTCCAATAATGATGATGATATTTCCATTTAGTGATTTGCCTATGATGGCCCTCTTCTGATTAAAAATTGTCCTCTTCGATTCAGTAGCAAAATTCATTAGCACAGAATTCCCAGCTCTGACTGGGAGACCAATTTCTCATGGAGCTGGTAGGGCAATAATATCATGAAAGCCCTGTTTGAGAGCAATAACCCCCCAATAAAACGCCACTCTCCATTTGAAATTAGTCCAACACCAGCAAGAGGCAAGCTACCCTTTAAGATCTGTAAATCGTAAGAGTACGCATACGCGTATACAGGTATATCTGAGTAGTTTAACTAACCAGACGAGATATATCCCATTACATGAAATCAGAGCCGCCATGAAGTGCCATTAAAATCCGAGATACATAAATCCTTCGAACCAACTGTTTATTCGTCAAGTTTTGTAGTAGAACACCCATCAGAGGTGATTCGCTTGTAAGTTTCATTGAAAACTTTCTCCGGAAACTAATCACTTCACATTTGCCATTAAGAGATGTTGCAATTCCTGACCCAAAACACGGATAAAATGCGATACGTACCTCGAGTCGTAGTGAAAGTTTGGAAACTTTCCACGATGCTGAAGGGGTTTTTGTTTTTGTTGAAAAATTAACCCATCGACACTGTGTAATGTTTACCTTCTACAGCTTGATTATGCAAATTTTGTTTTTGCAATAAATAACGGTCTCATCGAGGTGACAACTACTCGTACAATATTAAATTAAAATTCAAATATTTGTTTTTACTTTTTGTTTAAAAAACGAGCGTGATGAATAAATTTCCCGCCAAATATTTGCTGTCAAACAAATCAACGTCAAATTGGACATCCCTGGTTTCCGCTTAAGCGGACGCAATTGTAATTTTTCCCCTTTTTTTCGAAATAAAGTTTCAATTTGTACAGATACAACAGAATGCAACCCAAAGCGAGGATGAGATACTCGTACATCAAATCGTCACGATATTTATTGAGAGATGGTTTTCCTTTTTTTTTATTATTTTTTGTGGAATGGTTGAGAAAATGCTTTCAGCTTAGATGCCAAGTATTGAGAAGGGTTCAATGGAATGGAAGATTATGGTGGAGCTTGAGGATGTGAACTTTTATTGTAATAAAAATCCAAAATAGGATTTCGAAGAAAAGTAAACAAGAACAACAAACACTTGATAATGCGACGAGATTTGTACCTTGGCATGGAAAAAGTGACGGAGAGCAGACTGAGAGTTAAAGTGCGTACATAGCTGCAAGGATATTCCATTTGGACGGTTTCTTTCATTTTATTGTATGTCCTTAGGGAGTAATATTGTCGCACACACTTTTCCCTTGAGACGCAGCTAGATAAAATCTATCAGGCACTCAAAATGTTTTTAAAAAAAAACTTTTTTGTGTAGACGTGTAGACAGCTCTTAGAACTGTGAAGTGTCTGTCTATGAAGTAAACAGATTTGTGATGTGGTGGTAGCACTTGCAGTTGTATACATTCCTAAGTGTAAGTTCTTTCGTCCAAAAGTCTATTTAATTTCCTAGGCATTTGCAAGGCAATAAAAGCTAAAACTGGGGACTATGTCACGTCGTCTAAAAGAGCCGGATCCATCTAACGTAGTAACAAAAGAACATTTATTCCACAAAAACAAAAAGCGTGACAGATAACCGATAAAAGCTCCTTCAGCACTAATCAGAAGGCTGAAATAGACATGCTGGCAAAACGTTTTTTGATGGTTAATGTGAAAAGAGCAGCTCTCATACGTCCTATTTCGGTTATCGTTTAAGTATCCAAATTTGAAGAGCCAGACTGTTTCTGTTACACCTCGGATTAACTGGCCGACTACGTAAAACAAAGCTACCGCTAGGTAACCAAAGCTTCAGATACGGCCGGATTTACTATTGACGGCCTGTAAAACTGAAAACAAGAACAACGGCATTCGGATCTGCTAGGTCTCTTAATTAGTATTGGGAACTATTGAGTTATTTGATAGTTGCAAAATCGTTCAAATACTATTTTTCAAAAATCATTCATTCAAACCAGTTTAATAAAAAATCATTCAAATGTTCGATTGTTTTTCATACCAATGAATGATTTTTTAGACTTTGGACTATCGAGGTCGGACAAATATTCATAACGCATTGAAATACGAGTACACAGCATGGTATCCCGTGATTATATCTATGAGATTTAAGATATTTCTGACTTCGATCAGCTCTCTTGATCTTCGGTATTGTACACAGATGAAAACCATGTTTTTTACTATCTTTTGAGGTCAACAACACTACTTGCAAGCCGTTGGTAGTGTACTGTGGAAAATAAGAGAGAGTTAGTTCTGCTTTGGCAAGAATGCAATCATTTTACTTTCTTGGTAGAAGATGTTACAATTAGGCGCCCTGGCTGGAGGAACCAGAACGATAAAGCCGTAGCTGCTTTTCCGTTTTTCTAGGACTATCTTGGTCAATATCAGTAATGTCAAGAACCCCAACTACAAGACTGTAACATCTGTATATAGGAGGTGTCATCTGGACAGGTTTACCACGACGTATTGTATTTGTCTGCAATCTCGAGGGGTTTCTTGACACAAGAAAGCAGTAATTTTTTTTTTAGAGTTTAGGACAGTTTGGCCGCGAAGAAAAATAAATGCTTACAACACAATTCGGGTTGTAAAAGCTGAACCTATTCGCTCTGCGTAGCTACACTAATTTAGTCTTTGAAAAAAGGGCCGTGTCCAGCAAGTTGCAGCTGACCAAGTCTTATCAGTGACTGTTCTGTCAGTGACAGCGAAAGCATTTTTGTGTTGAGGCACGGATTGAGAATTTTACTGCTTCTATTAGAAATCTTGTTCCCACGAGTAGCTCGGAAAACGGTGGTCCGCATTGTCTACATAAAACTAGTTAATCTATAAACACACTGGATAACTAGAGCTACCGTACGCGAATGAGCTATTTCAACCTGAGCTCAGCCTGAGTTGGGTGCTAAATTATAGGCAGCAATAAAGTTGCAATCACACTTTTAGAAATATTCTTGAATGCTTAAGGGATGTTGTGAAATGACTGTCTTATAATACTCAAAGCTTATGACCAATTAGGGATCGCTGCAGTTAAAGATCCAAGGACCACACTAAATAATTTCTTCAAAGAAAAGAGCAATTTAGAATCTCTGTATCACAGAAAAATCCAGAGAAGTACACGGTAGCGTTCAACGTGACAAGCGTAACTACATTAAACCACTGGTAGGAGACGCAGAGAAAATTGAAGGCAGATGCACCAACAGAACCTTTATCATCAATGAGATTACAAGCTGTAGCAATTGCAGATAACACCCGGCAGAAGCTCAAGAAAGAGAAGAAGCATTTTGGTATAGTTTGAGATGTGTACGCAAAATGTATGAAAGAGCCAAAGACGAAGATATGTGTGGACTGTCGGGTTGGGAGTAATGTTCATTTGGCTTACATACAAATGAATGATACTCGAATGATTTTCATATGAATGAATGATTTCCGAATATTTTTCGGAGGATTTTTCTCTCAAAACAACTTAGGATATCTGCATCGGCTTTCGGCAGAGTCCATGCTTTAGTGCCATAAAGTAGAACTGGTAGGGCCTTAGGTTTTCGAGATAGAATCCTACTAATCAATTGCCTTCTTAGACCAAAGAAACAGACATTGGCATAAGTGATTCTCCATTTTGTTGACAGAATTTATAACAGAGCCAAAGTAGACAAAGTCCTTTAGTACCTCGAAATTATAGGAGTCAATTGTGACGTTCTGTTCCATTCGTCAATTTTGTCCCTTTTTGTTGACGTCATATACTTGGTTTTATCCTCATTTACAGCTAAACTCATTTTGATTTCATTACTAGTTATGCACAGGTGACAGCCCGCTGAGTTCTTCCAATTATGTCGCTTTCGTCAGCGTACGCTAGTAAAGGGTCTTTCATTAAGCGCTTCCTATCTTTAAATTTAAATAAAACAAAGTGTGTGTGAGATATCATCGACATTTTTTATTCGTTTGAAAGGCATATCGATGCTATTACGTATGGAATATAACATCGTTAAAATGTCCGCTGCGGCTTCTCTGGGTGGCGCGCATCCGAAATATCCAATTTTCGATGACTCTTGCGCATAAATCAGGCTGAAGTTGACCGATAGCATGGGTTATGTTGGCTTTGAGGGCCGCTGTGGTTTGTGGCTTACTCGCATAGACCTGCGACTTCAGAAAACTGCACAAGAAAAAGTCTAACGGGATCAAATCGCACGATGTTTGTGGCCAGTTTACAGACGACACCTCCACGTGAGATGACCATCTCCTCAAATCGCTCGTGCAGAATTTACAATGTGACATGAGCTGTGTGGCACGTAGCACCGTCCTGTTGAAAACACATGTCGTTGGTGTCCACATCATTTGTTGGTAATCATCGACCTATGGCGTTCGCCATTGATGGTGATGCCCTGGCCAACGTCGTCCTCAAAGAACCCAAAATTCTTACCAAACAGTGACTTTTTCGGGATGCATTGGACGCTCTTGGATCTCATGTGGATTGGTATCGTCCCAAATTTGTTTTTTGATGTACACATTCATCCAGAAATGGGCCTTATCGCTGAAGATGATTTTTCGATGAAAATTAGGGTCAGTTTCCAACTGCTGCAGAGCATATTCAGCCAACGCACGTCGTTGCCTATGGACTTGGGTGCAGGCCCAAGTCACAATACAAAATTCGCCAAGTTATGGTCTGCGAAATGCTGAGTTCTTATGAGCGACGCGAAATCGACTATCTCGGATTCTCCTGAACACTCTCACGGACAGCGTGATGTTTTCGGCAGATCTTGCTTTTCGTCAACGTACGGGTGTTGGTTTATCATTTACTGAATCAGTTACTGAATAGTGGACGGAAGGACAATTATGGCGACCGCAAAATGGGCGAAGCGTGCGCGAACAGAACACACATTTTGATAAAAAAATTTTATCATTTACACGTGTTGTTGAACGCTATGTCCGTCCATGATGATTTGACAAATCAGGCTGAATAAATGACAACCTCCAGCGTTCATTTATGAGTTTTTGACATCAATTAAGTCATTACCGACTTTAACGGATCAGTGAGCATTCTCAATCGTTATTCTTCACAGACGAACGAGCTTGGTAGGGATGCCAAAACTAGACATGGTTCTATACAACTCGTCTCTATAAATGCTGTCATATTCGGCCTTAAAATCGATGAAAAGATGGTGGGTATCGATTTGGCCTTCTTCAGTTTTTCCCAGAATCTGCAGGAATGTGAAGATTTAGTAGAGTTTTGACTTTCCTGGTCTGAAACGGCGCTGATAGGGGGTCAATCAGGTCGTTGACGAAGGGTTTTAGTTGTTCGCCCAAACACAACATGGCAGATAAGATCTGGTATCCGATGTTAAGGAGCCTTATACGTCTATAGTTGGCGCAGTTGCGGGAGTCTCCTTTTTTGTGGATCGGACAAACGCCACTAAGATTCCATTCATTAGGCGTATTTGTTTTATCGCGTGCCGCGTGGAACCCTATCTAGCATGTGCAGAGAAGTTTTGGGGGCGACAGACCAGCCCAAGCGTTGTGCTCCAATTTTGGGCGGATAAATACTTCATATATTGAGGTCAGATCAGATGAGGAAAAGTATTACATAATCTTCAGGAAACCAATAACTTTCGCACATTGAATTTGTGGTCATTCTAACCTAGCTACATCTAGCTGATTTCGCCGATGCAAGTATGGATAATGGCGTGGATTTTAAAATTCGCTTTTGCGATGGCAGACAGCATTAAATCCCACTCTGCTGATGGTTCCCCATTCTTATTAATATCAACATTTAAGGAGCTTATTACACACTGCCTTTCCCGTTATACAGGGACCTGAGTCTGGGAACAAATATGAAAAGTAGAGGGTACTATCGTCAGCCATACAATGGATTAGAAGTGGCAGATAGGAGTTCATTAAAGCATTTTTTTTTTGTGTAGATACTCGTATCAGACTTGAAACAACTTGAATTGAACGTTCCCAAAGTCCACTGATTACAGCCTGATGTCTAACTCTGCCAAATGCCTTTGAAATATCACGTGCAACTTCCCTGCTTTCGCCACATTCGTGTAGACTACGGTTCCAGTTTTCTATGATACATGCCATCAAATTACAGTGAATCCATGACCTTATGTGGGAGGAGAGGGAAAAAGTTTGACTTTTGTCAGGGATGAGCTTGAAAAATGCTCATGGAAAGAGTCCTAAAGAGTAGGATATAAATTTTTGCCAGCATGGAAGGAAACCTCTTCTTGGGAAGGGGAGACCATCTGGTTTAGCGGATTTGTGTATATTTAGGACTTTAAGTACTCTTGCTTCTACACGAGTGCGCGTTCAAGTGTAGGCTGACACATGGCACAAGCCATGAGAAATGCACGTCGATCAGATTGAACTTGTTCAAAGAGCTGACAGCTGAAATTTCATCTTCTTTGTGGGGAGAATGAGGCAGCATTTTTAATATTTATGACTAACGATCAAAGGTTTTTTAAGTGTTTATTGGAGTCAATCCTGGCTCGTTTGAACTTTTCTCGGTCTTGCTCTGCTGGGTCGGTTTTGCAAGACCGAAAAAGTAGCTCTATAATCATGGGAGCCTCTTTGCAGCTCGGGTGGTATCGTAACACGCATTTTCTTTTGGTCTGCTACTCTTAATCCATTGAGAGATAAAAGATCTCAATTAACCGACCAGCTAAAATTCCTAAAGAAGCTGTAAAGTCCGCTCCAATTGGCTTTCTTATATTGGCAGGCAAAAAAATATCTGAGATGATAAGGGTCTTGGATATCGTGTTTTCGTCACTCAAGGTAAGTCAAATTGTCTTCTTAACTTGTAGTGATTAGCTAGAGTGATACTTCGCTAGATCTTCAGCTGGGATGCTTACCAACTCAAAGTAACAGTTGGCCATTGTTTTGTTCTGCCTAAGGCATCTGTATTAATTGTCCTTTTTGATGATATTGCAATTTGCATTTTCACAAATGCTTCCCTGACATTCCGTTTATGTCAATGTCACCTGCATATGCGAGAAGTTGGACAGGTTTTTAAAATATTATGCCTCTGTTTGTTTAAGAAGTCGCGTCGTATCCCGTCAAACTGCCCAAATTTCTTTTTAATATCAAAAGGTTCTGTGACATTTTTTCCGACTTTAAAAGAGCAACGGAAGATTTTCATCGATGTCCTATACAAACGAACGACATTAGCCAAGATGCCAAACTTAAACACTCTTCTCTATAGCCGCTTTCATTAACAACCTTAAAATCGATGATTATTTGGTTGGTAACAACTCCAAGGTCTGACGCAGAGTAAATATATGGTTGATGTGAGACTTGCAAAATCAAATACCTCTGAGGTTGTTATTAGCATAGACGTTCACAAAAAATAGCAGCGAGGATCTTGTATGTGGTATTAAGTAGTTTAGTGCTCCTATAGATGGCCCAGTTCATGGGGTTTCTTTTCTTCAGGACCGGACAGAAGATGCTGAGATTCTACTCATCGGGCACGCGTTCCTTTGACCAAATCTTATAAATGAGCTCATCCATGCTTCTCACTATGTCAGATGAATTTCTTCAGTTCTTGTTGCTTTTGGAATTGTATGTTTCCCGACGAAGTGATGGGTAATCAGGCCACTTGATTGTAATTGTAATTGTCCTCAAAGTAGCTACTGTAATCATAAAAAAATCAAATTCTTCGTGGAGCAAATGAGGATCTGATGAGAATGACCGGCGCTCTGTGTGGACTTATACATAAATATGGGAACACGCAGAAGAACATCAAGTTCGGCATACAGGTGGCATTCTAATCCATCAAGGAACTCGAGAGGGGGAGCTAGAAGTGCATGTGAAAGGGTAAAAGCGGCTAAACCCTCCGCCTTCTAGTCAACTTCCGCTCAAGACAAAAGGAAGAGAGAGGATGGCGACTCGCCAAGCTCCACCAATTAGGCAAAACAGCCATCAAAAAAATTAAATGTGAGCCATGACGAATCTTAAGGAGGTCGTCAAGACCTTGTTATTCCCCCCAAAAAAAAATCACCAGACTTCGCACGGAGCAAGTGTGGAAGACTATGAAGACAATAAAAAACAGACAAAAGAGAAAAAAAACAAAGAAGAGATCGGTTGCAATGCCAGCGAAAGTGACCGGCAAGGAGAGTGGCCTTTTCGTCCGCAAATAAAGTCGAAACCTGAAGCAGTCCTTGTTCTGAAAGCCCTCGGAAAGAACTATTCGGATGTTCTTAGGATGATGAAGGAGGTCGATGTGGAGAGTTGGGAATCCACGCCAAGACTGTGCGTGAGATAATAACGGGTGGAGTTCTTGTTGAACTTTGTCGGGATATCCGCGATAAATCCGTCGTTGCCGTCACCAAAGCAATGTTGGCGTGGCCTGGAAGACTACACGGCCAGACTACATGACCAGTGACTACCAGTTTGTTACCTTTGTGATGTGGAACGAGCGTGGTGCCGGACCATGAGAAGCACTCCGTGTACGCCTAATCGGATGAAATCTAGCGCTACTCAACGGAGAAGCGCTTTGTGAAGCTCTGTTGTGTTGCCTACCAGTGACTTGACTACAATATCATGTGCGGCTGATGGCGAGCTGCTGGTAAACAGCACCAATTGCCGGCTCAAGGAATGCGGAGCTACTGGTGGATGGAGGAAATCGCGACCTTGCGCAGAGAATTTCAACACCTTCGCCGCGTCTGCTAGCTTCACAGAGTTCGCGATTTTTCAGATTTAGGGGTGGCGGCGTACGTGGAGCCGAAGAAATAATTTCAAAAATTAGCACGAGTTCATTGCCGAGGTGAATAAGGATATGTGGAGCCATAGGTACCGCATTTTATTTCGTAAACTGATCGGCTCACCTATTATGGCACCAGCTTGCCCTGTTGTGAAGACGCATGACGTCTGTACCTACGTCCAGTCGGTAATAAAGGAAAAGAAAAGGGAGTAGGGAGCGGTGCGTCGGCTCGTGACTCGCCTCCTCTAGCTTAGGCAGTAATCGGTACGCAGCCATTAGCAGTGTATATCCGAGTTTTTAGCAATGTGAAATAAGTGACCATTAAATGTCTGAATAGAGCCATACGATCAGAGACTATGGTACTCTTCGGAGTGTTTTCTTTGGGTGTCATTTAGATTTGCTGAGTAACGAACTTGGTCGGTACTGCCAACACGATTCCAGTATGGGTAAAAGCCGCGCATCAGAAGGGGCGTTTTAGTAAGCATTAGTTTGGTTCGGTCCTAATGTACGAGTGTCACACCATTATTATCTCTTCTACGGGGTCCGTAAGTTAGATTTTCCCTACTTACTTACTTTTAAAGGACTTGCTATGATGAAATCAAAGTATGAATTTGTTAGCTAAGTGATAACTTACATAAATTGACTTATAGCGTTTTCGATTGATTGTACTGCGAAGTTGGGGGGTTTTGATTCAAATGGAACACTAAAAACTTCTTCGGACTTTTATTTTTTAGCACCATTAGTAATATGAATTGCAAACTAAAATTATTATAACATTTTGCTTTTTTGGAACCCAAAAAAAAAACATGGAACAAAAAGTCTCCACACCGTGGAAATAAAAAATAGAAAATTGTAGAGTTTCAAGGGAAAATATGGTGGCGTATACGTAACCTTTCTTTGTCTCCTGCGTAATTTGATCTTTCTGAGTTGCTAAGTCTCCAACAACGTTTTATTTTTCAAAAATTGAAAGCTTTCTGCTTCCAAATCATGACGACTAGATGGCGATCCAATTCATCTCTCACATTCTCTCCCAGTTTCTGCGCAAAATCTCACTCCGAAAAAAGCTCTCTCCGCCAATTCATTCTTCACAACATAAATTCTCCACAGCATCCGACATCGTGTAGATTGAAAAATTTTCTCACTCACTCATCCGCGCGTACAACAAAAGTAACTTTCCTTTCTTCGGTACCGCATATTCCCAAAAAAATTCAAAATCAGTGCGTGCGACAGTAGAATCAACTAAGGAAAAATACAATAACAAAATAGGAACTGAGCCGAAAGTAAAAACGGACTCATCGCACATATCCATCATTTCATTACTTGCAACCATCATTTTTCATCACATTGTCGCACACTGCTGCCGCCGTTGCTGTCGGTGTTTATTCGTAAGGATTCCTTTAAAGCAGCATCCTCTCCTATATTCCACCGTGAGTACACACCGTATCCACTGTGTTGTGTGTGTGCCTTTTCGGTAAAAAGGTGTCATGGTTAAGTGACAAGAAAGAAGGGAAAAAAAACAACGAAACCAAACCGAAAAACGGAACGAATAAAAACCACAGAAAAGAACAGCGAAAACGGGTCACATAACTTGATTTCGTTTTTTATTTTTATTTATTGAGTGAAAAATTATGCAAAACACCCTGTTACGCCGCCCTCCGCCAAAAGTGCATAATGTGCATCCTTAAACCGAATTTGATGTAAACTTCCTCTGGTCCTTGAAGCATACCAACCGAGAGAGGGTAGTACGTCCGCACGTACGAATAGAGTACAGAGTCAGACGTATACATCGGTCGTTAGCAGTTAACACAACTGTTGTTGTTGTTATTCAATGAACTGTTCCACACCACCTACCCCTCGTGCACTGTGAAAGGATATCATATTTTAAGAAAGTAGAAAACAAAAAGAAGAAATTATCTAATTGTCCTTAATTTTATGTGTGCCTTGGTATGTGTATGTACGAGCGTGTGAATTCAAAAGTGTGTCGCTCTTTAGTGTTCAATCACTGTCGGTCCTGCAATGTCGGTACTTTGGCATAATCGAGTATACTCGTATCCTTACTGATTTCGTACTGTTGCTGGCATCTTTGACTAAAAGAAAAATTGAAAATGGGTCACCCTCTAGCGTCGGTTAGTGTTACACCAATGTGGTGATATGTGTTACGGATAGTTACAGTTACAGTTTGCGGGATAACAAGGATAATTCCGCTGGCATTAAGTGACGTCCCACATCATATGATACTCGTACATTGGAGGCGAGTGTGCAAATTCTGTATTTTTTTTTTTTTTTGTGTTTTCTGTGTGGCATCTGCATGTCGATCAAGGATTCCATCAAGTGAAGGCGCTTTTTGAAGAGGCACCTTTAGGCTATCCGCTAAGAGTTGGTTTTAAAAAAAAGTTGAAAGGATATCCATCCCCTATTGCAAGAAGAAAGAAAAGAAAAGGCCATCCAGAAGGAGGATACGACGCAAGAAAGTTATCGAGAGGGTTTTCTCACTAAAAAAAAGAAAATAGACGAGTGCAACGGTACAACGCGAATTCATAATTCAGCGGAAGGTTATAAAATCTTGAAATATCCTTTATGTCCTTTTCGGGTGTGCTTTTTGTGTGTTTTGATTTTTTTTTTCTTTTTGGTGACAATGTGTGTCGAGTCGAGTGATACATCATTTTTAAATTGAATCCGTTTCCCTTTGGTGTGGTGGTTTGAGACAGTATCCTGTCGTCATAGTCTACAGCCATTTAGCGGAAGTGGATTTAAAATTAAATCTACAAGTACCTATTTGCCAAGAAGTGTATTGTAGGAATAGTGTAAGTGTACACTTTTGGTAACAGAAAGTTATCTGCATTCTTCTTTTATCCTGACAGAGGATTGCTACTTCTACTTTAAGTGGATGATGAATCACAATTCTAAGCTTATTCAGAGGTGAGTACGATTGACCGGGTTTTGGAAACACATACATACATATGTACATAGACGACTTGAAGCCTTCAAATGACGAATGTCCTTTTAGAGTTCGAGAAAATGCAATTTATATAATGGATTTCGATGTGGTTTCCAACGGAAATGGAATGCGTTTTTTTTTTTTTTTTTTTTTTTTTTAGGGGAACAAAGTTTCAGATGGAGTTTTGAGTGGTGCAGAAGGTTTGTTTGTGTGTTTGTCTATACATATGTACTCGTACAAATGAAAGCATGTCCCTGATAGTTTGTTGAATTTCAGTTGAAAACAGCTAGAGTTTTCCAAGCAGTTTTACCCTGATTTCGAATTTATTTTGAAAGAGAATTGATTGAGTGCCAAATCAGATGAAGTTGCTCAGTTTGATAGAATCGGGTAAATTTATTTTGTCAGAATTGATTGATTCATTCGCCAATGAAGGTTGGTTATGCTTTATTTTTGAATGATTTCGTAATCATCAAATGACGCATTGGTAATGGTTTTGTGGTTCTTTTTATACTCTGCGCCTTTCAGTTATAGATCTGCGGTGTTTGAGCGCGTCAGCATGAAGGTAGGCGTTGGAATTTATGGATTTTTTTTTTTGATTTTCCAAAAGCCCCCTCTTTCAAGAATGCAGACTATTCAAACTTCATGACGGATGTATGGGAGTGCTTTTTGTTGTTTTTTGTTTTTACTTAGGTTCTCTGACACCTTGTGGGGCTTAACAAGGCACCATAGAGTCATCCCAAAGACCTGAATTCCGCCTCGACTGTACTTGTCCATCTCTGCCTAGAGCAGCTCAGTGGTCTATCTGATGGAGTAATTGGATTCCTGTGCATCACATTTTTTTCCTGTCAAAACTGAGCACTGAGATAAAAAAAACTAATCTATTGTACTACTTGCATGTTCCTTTTATTGGAATTTATCCGCTTTCCGTAGAAAGATGAATAAACGCTGCATTGATAAAGTGCCCATAACACCCGCACAGACCACAACAGCCCTGAATACCTGCAGCATCAACATCACTGTCAAGGCAAGCGTCGCTAGTTATTGCTTTACTTAAGCCCAGCATGCTTATATACATGCATACACATATAGTTACCTAGCAAGACCAAAGTGACCAGTTATAACGCAATTAAGCAGTTTGCAATATTTCTGGAAATTCGCTGATCTTTTAGAGACATTGGAAAGAATTCGCTTGGCCTGCCGGCATTCTGGAAGGTCATGCCATCTGCAGTCATGCTTGGATGAAATCAAACTGTCAATGGAAGTGCTTGCCTAACGCAGGTTCGGGCCTTGAAAAGCTCTGCTTGGAGTCTTGCCTAGCGAGTCCATGAGCGATCACATTAACCATGATCCAATTGTGACCTGGGACCCAAACATGACTCACTGATTTCGTCATTCCAACAGCATTGGCTACAGAAGCTAACATTTCGCCTACTTCACTCACTTTCCGCTTGGGAGACAACAGACGTAATCTACAGGAGTAAAATCTACCTTCGTCTTCGGCCTTAAAAAAAATTACCAGCGCCGCATCTAAGATCAGTCTTGGAGCTATTCGTAAAGACCTCACTATATTACTTTTCTGGCACAGATTCTCGCCGAAATCATTCCTGAGCACGATTTCCTATTACCGCAGCAACAGGAGGTCTGGTGTTATAGCTTCGGACGGCATGTCCATACGATGAGAATCATAATACAGTCAGCGTGGAAGATTACCAAAACTCCAGTGCGTTATGTAACAAAGGCAATTTTTCTTTAAAGGGAAAATGGCTTTGAGAGTGCAGCCCATGATATGAATATCATTGCTATGTGCAACGAAAATTTTCCACGTAAAACCAGAGGAACTTCCTCGGTGACAAGTCCCATGTCTTACCGAAAACTCCTTTACACTGCTTTGGAGTTTTTCGACGCTACATGGAATAGTTCAAAGTTAAAACTATTGAGAGCGGTGAGTCGAACAGCAAGCAAGTGGAGACAGGACGCCGCCTTTTCCGCAGTCAGCATCCGCAATCTGAGTCCTATTCACCAGTATTGCTCTTATCTTAGCAGTAACTCGTCCACGGCGTGTTGTCTGGCCGAGTTACGTGTGCCGTTAATTCTGCCCACCAGATTTTGAACACAGTTCTCTAGGATCTTTTACATTGGCATACATGTTATATTTTGGACAGAGGATGCACTTGCAAGCAGTTCTGCGCATGTGAAATTGACCATCCTCTCTACTCGTATGCTCTTCAAAATGAAGAAAGTGAGACTGACTCTTGAAGAGCGTATAGTCATGTTTTCCGATTTTCGGATTTTATGCCAGTACCACGCTGGAAGCACGCTTATCAAAGGAAGCAGTAACGTCACCGTCACCGTCACTTTGGGTCGACCTAAAAACCGCAAAAGTCTTAGTTCCAAGGGGGTGATTTTTAGTACAGAACTTCTTAGCCATTCAAGAGTTTGCTGAATTCAGAATTCAGTTCCTCTGTTTGAATACAAACATTGTCTGCTTTAGCAAGCTAATACAGTTGATCAAGGAAGTGTTTGCCCTTAGCTTCGTTTAGACTGTTGTCATTGGCGGGTGATCCAAGTTGAAGCGTTAAAGATGAGATAGCGGCACTCCTATTGGTAGTCTGGTATTGTTCTCTTTTGCTTTTTAACGTTGGCTTGGTTGTAGATTTTACCATGACGTCCAGATTCCGTCCATTCGAACTGCAGCCATTGCTGAGCAGCACCAGCTTCAGCCAGACCTTGTTCGGGGAGAAAGCCCTTACTCTGGGTTGCTTCTCAGGGCGAATTTGAATGCCTAAACCAACTACATAAACACGATTTTTGCTGTTTGTAACATCGGATTCGTCCGGACATCGTGTGAAAGTAAGGCAGTCGGTATTTTTATTTTTGTCAATGGGTATGACCGCTTCGCCTGATTGCCGTCTATAGGACGGTTTCATCGGCTTCCTAGCTCTTGGCACTGTTTAAAATGGAAAACAAAATATACTCGTACAATTTGAGTTCCGAAAGACTGATCGGTTTCAATGGGTATCACTTTCACCAATGTGCTTCTATTTTCTGTCACCGCTGGAGGTTTAAGGCTTGTAGCACTCGCGCACTTCAACAGCATTTCATCAGCCGCACATCTACAAGGAACTACATATTAGGCAATATGTTGTGAAATAAATGTTCACTACACGTTCCTAGCCCTAGTCTAGCGTCGACAGCGTTCCTGGTATAGTTAAAAAATCCCTCATTTCTAACCGAATGTAGAGTATCAAACAAAGGGTAATTGCGTGGGTCGTACCACTGTAAAACGGGTAAAAAGCTATCAGGGCCACAGAAAATAACGTTCGATCATTTAAAGCGAACCTGATAGAGGAACTTACACAAGCCAGGGTGGTAGTTTCTTTCTGATAAAAAATTGAGGTAACCTATACTATAATGTCGAAATGGTCAATTGCCAAAAACATTAGGTAAGCTGTCTCATCCTTCATCCCATCTCTCATTTATAGTGACATTCCAGCTGTCAGCTAGATCGATAGAGGTAATCTGGTGAACGCGCGCTTCGCTTAACGTTTTCACATTGTGTCACGTCTCTATCTTCACTTGAGCGCGTCGAAAATTCGATGGGCCGGATCTTAGTAAGATTACATAAAGATCTCAACTTACAAAAATCCTATGATCCACATGGTATATGTTCCCTTCTTCTCAGAAGGTGTTTTAATTTTAATTTTAATTTTGGTGGGGGCGAATGCCCCCATTTATTCGGCTTAATACAAGCTATAACTTAAAAAATAAACTTAAACTAAAACTTAAAACTAAGGTTGGTTGGAGTGGTGAAGGAGAACAGATTTGAGGTAGGAAGTGGTGCGGTGAAAGTCAAAGACGGTAGGGTTTGAGTTGATTTGACGTAGCATACGGGAGATTGGTTCGTTCGCGCCATAGGAGGTGTGGTGGGTTGGTAGATAGAAGAGTCGAGGGGTACGTAGATTACGAGGGTTAGTGTTGAGGAAAATGGAGTTGTGAAGGGACGCGCATTCAACGTGACCTGAAAGGAGTCGATGAATGAAGAGAAAGTCTGCTGCATCTCTGCGATCTTCGAGGGTGTTTAAGTTGATAAGGTTGAGACGATTTTAATAGGGGGGCAGATTAAAAGGATCGTCCCAGGGCATACCTCGAAGAGCAAATCGAAGAAAACGACGCTGAATGCTTTCAATTCTCGAGATATGAACACGATGATATGGGGACCATACTTGACTGGCGTACTCTAGGAGCGGGCGAACAAAGGTAATATAGAGGGACCTGGTCACGTATGGGTTGGTGAATTCTTTGGACCACCGTTTTACAAAACCTAGTGCAGAGTTGGCTTTGAGGATTATCCCATCCATATGTAAACGGAAGTTGAGCTCGCTATCACACAGAATGCCGAGGTCACGAAGAGATTGTACGGAGGAGATAGGTTGGTTATGGAGAAGATAGAGTCGGGGAGGAGATTGGTTCCGCTTATGTGAGAAGGTGATGGATTGGCATTTGGCGATGTTAAGTTCCAAAGAATTTTTGAGGCACCAGATCGAAAAACTATCAAGATCTTGTTGAAGGAGGAAAGAGTCATGGGGAGAGGAAATGGTTTTGAAAAATTTGGTATCGTCGGCGTAAAGGGAGACAGACGAGTGTTTGATGATCATATCGAGATCATTTATGGTTAATATAAAAAGAAGGGGACCGAGATGGCTGCCTTGTGGAACTCCAGAGGTGGCCAAAAATGGAGCGGACTGGGCTGACCTAAAACGAACACTGTAAAAACGGTTTTCGAGGTAAGAGGATATCCATTTTAACAATATGGGTTCAAAGCCGAGGGCAGACAATTTAAAGATAATTAACCGATGAGAGATTTTATCGAAGGCTTTGCTAAAATCGGTTGCAACTACATCGACTTCATTGCCATCCTCTAGGGCAGAAAGGGCAAAGGATACGAATTCAACGAGATTTGTGGTGGTTGATCTACCCTTTAAGAAGCCATGTTGTCTAGGGGAAATAAGTGATTTGCATTGGAAGCTTAGAGCTTCATACAAAATACTTTCGAAGAGTTTGGGTATATGGGAGAGTTTAGCGATGGGACGATAGTTGGTTATTTCATTCTTTGATCCTTTCTTGTGGATCGGGGTTATGAAGGAGGTTTTCCAAACCTGAGGAAATTCTCCTTGTGAAAGGGATAGACGGAAGAGATTAGAAAGAGCAAGGGAAAGAGAGGAAGAACATTTTTTAAGAAATATGGCAGGGAGGCCATCTGGGCCGGGTGTGAATTCGTCATTGAGTTGGTGTAATTTATGTTCGATATAAGACGGATCAAAAATATGAGAGAGAAGTGGGCCATTAGAGAAGTTCAGTAGGTAACTAAAATAGGATGGATCTGGTACAAAGGAGTCGTTGGCGAAGGATTGTTTAAAAAATGTGGCAAATAGGTTGGCAATGGTGAGTGGATCGGTTGATGACCTGTTGTTGAAAGAGATGGAAGGAGGGTAACCGTCGGACTTTCTTTTGTAGTTAACAAATTGGAAAAAGGACTTAGGGTGGTTTATAAGGTTGACTTGCGCATTGTTAAGGTAGCGCTGGTAAAGGGAATCGTAAAGTTCGGTGAAATGAAGATAAGCACCAAGATAGTTGGAATAGTCGGTAAAGGATCTGGTACACAGGAAAACAGCCCATAAATTATTTCTCTTATTTCGTAAGGAACGAAGCTTGCGATTATACCAGGGAGGACTGGTAGATGATGTTTTATGGCGGGAAAACGGAACGTAAAGGGAAAAAGAATTAAATATTTCTTTATAAAAAATGGATAAGGCATCATTTATACTTAAGTTGTGAAAGTTAAAGAGGGATCTGCTGAGATATTCACTGATTTTGTGAAAGTTTGCTTTATGAAAGTCGTGGGATGAGAGAGTTGTGGGGGGAGTGGACTGGAATGAAGAGTTATGAAAAAATGAAAGTAGAAGGGGGGGATGGTAGTTATCGATTGTTGAGAGAGATAGGGGACAAAGTGAGACTGAGGAGTTAATTGGATCTGTTGTGAAAATAAGGTCTAATTGCCTGTCCATATAATTGGATATACCACTGACTTGGCATAGACTTGAGTCTGTTAAGCGATCTAAGAAGAGACATTCCTGAGCTGAGATGGCATTTGAAGCGATGAAAAACGATTGATCATCTGATGGAGTCCACTGTAGCTGAGGAAGATTAAAGTCGCCGAAAATAAGGATATCATCAGTGGGGCTGACAGGTCAATTAAATGATCGATCGCATCAATAACAAATTGGTAAGATTCGATAGGTTGAGCTGGTAGGATGTAGCAACATATAACGTAAAGGGACTTGAGAGGCAGTGATATTTTTATTGCGACAAAGTCGGCTTTAGAGGATGAAGAAATTGTAATGGGAGAAGAGTTAAGGCTGTTGTCCATCGCCAGTAGGACGCCTCGACAGGGGGAATCTTTATTTGTGCGGGTAGGATCGTCGTCGCGGAAAACATTAAAAGTAGGAGGGAACAATTCCTGGTTCTTTATGTCGGGAATCAAATTGGTTTCGGTCAATACGTAAATATCAAAGGGAAGAGCATGCGATTGACGTAGGACAGCATTGGTTTTAGAGCGAAGACCTCTTACATTCTGGTAGTAAAATGTAAGAGGGATGTTGTGGGGTGGAGGTGTGAGGCAGGATGGTTTAAGCGCTGGCAAGGGAGGCACGTTATGGACGAAAAAATTTGTCGTGGTCGGCTCGGCTTCGTTGTAGATGTGATACTCGTTTAGAGTAAACATAGTTGCCGAATGCAGCAAGGTCGTCTGCTACTTTCTGAGGGGACATGTTAAATATCTCGTGGTACCTGACATAAAGGTTCCTGAGACTGATAGGGTCGGTAGGGAGGCCTTCCTGCTGGATGGAAACCATGACGCTGGTTTTGGTTTTCCCTTCGTAGCAGACCGAGTCAGATTTGTCATGTAAATAGGCAAGAAAGAGACGAATGTTTTCATATATCTTTCGTTCTCTGAGTCTAGAGAGAGCATATCGACTTTCTGTAGTGCCATTGGTTTGCTGTGTTAGTTTAACAGTGGGGGGAAAAAGGGGATCAAGAATAGGAGCATTGGAGGAAGGAGATAGAGATAAATGATTGGATATGGAGTTGGACGAGGGATGAGATGTGGGGTTTAAGGTATGGGAGTTAATGAAGTTAGGGTACTTAGCTCCAGTTTTAAGGTCGAAGTTGGGAATTGGGTTGCTAGCTGGGTTTGGTGGCGTAGAAGGTTGAGAAGGAATAATATGGGTGGTTGGGGTTAAGTTGAAAGAGACGCGTTGGCGCGGGGACTTCGGTGGAACGGGGGGGAATTGGGGGATTAGAAGATTGGTGTGTAAGGGCTTTGTGTCGGATAAGTGAGGAGGGAGGACTAAAATTGGGGAATAAGTTTGTTTTGAAGCTCCAGTTGGGGTCGAGATTAGAGCTTCGTTTTTGGTAGCATGTTTTTTATTTGGAAGGGAGTTGGACAGGGGTCTTTTTTTAATTTTATTGTTAACACTACGATTATTTTTAACACTTTTATTACTCTCGAGATGTGCGTTTTCTCGTTCTTCAGAGCATTTTGTAATTCTTATCTTCCCAGGTTTAGTTGTCTTACCAGGAGGAGTAGGGAACAACCACGAATATTTGGTTGGGATGTTGACTTTGAAGCTGCAGGAACTGTTGGAGTCAGCGGGGGAAATCATCTGGCACTCGCTAATGGTGATAGCGTAACTTCGGTGAAAGAAATTCCGCACCCAAGAAACATCAGCGTGTTGAGGGGCCCCTTCAACGAAGAATGCCGTATGGTTTCCCTGTTTCAGCTTTTCGAGTCTGTTTTTCCATTCGGAGGGGGTCCATGAAGTTCCAAATTGATTGAGCAGTTTGCGTGGAGCGGCGACGGGCGGGATTTTAGTTGGTAAAGGCAAGACGGTTTCGGTTTCTGTTGTTATGGTGGCGGGAGGAGTATTTGAGAATGATGGCAAATGAGACTCCGTGTCTACTAATTCATTATGAATTGAGACATTGTACGGGGAACTAGCCTGGAACTGAATTTGATCGGGTATTCCATCGATTTTGTTGGAAGCCAATCTCACTTCTTTACCGATTTCGGCAACGGTCAACCGAGTTGCTATGAGTTCCTCACTGACATCAATCATTTTTAGGGTCAGGTCATCGAGCGTAGAATCTGATGGATGCGGGATGTGATGTGTTGTTTTGGAGGAGGATTGAAAAAGCAAGTCGAGATCAGTACGGAGAAGGTTGATAGACTCGTTTATGTGTGTGAGTTCGTTGGACTTAAGGAGGTTGGCAAAATTTGTTTTGAGGAAAGCTTTAATTGTGATATTTGATCACTTCGCTCTCGTTGTCGTGGTTAGATTTGCTTTTCGATAGGTTTTGGATCGCTGCCAGTTGCTTTTCGATCATTCTTCCTGTGGACTTGTAAGCATCCACATTACTATCAATGCAGTTTATTGAGTCTTCAATCTTTTCTATTCTGTCCAAAATAGTTCTGCTAATATGACCATTCTCGGTTAGCATCGCATTGATAGACTCGTTGTTGCATTTAATTGCCAACATAACGTGAGCCAAGGTGATCTCTTTGCACTCGTCGCAGTAAAAATTGAAAAGACTGCAATACTCCTTGAGGTAGGTTATGGATCTCCGGGTTAGTCCGATGCATATGGCATGGAATGATTTTCCACAGAGACCATTGCATGCTACCCATTCGGCGTTGGGGTCAACAATTGAGCACAAAACACTAGCACAGCACTTTTCCATTATTAGTTTATTGAGGTTAATTATTGTTTGGATTTGTTTTTTTTTAGTTGTTGTTTTGTTTTCGTTTTGGTTTTGTTTTGTTTTGGGGTCAAAACTGGCACAGTTGTGTTTGAGGAAACGGCAGACAAAACTAGGTCGACGAACAACGGTAGATATACTGAGTCGGCAGTTTACGGGACTTTGAAAAAAAAGTGGAAAATAATAACTGAGAACGGGAGAAAAAGAAAAACACGTCCGCACAGGTTGACAATTGAAAATAGTGTTCCTCCCCAATGACAAAACCGTCAATCCTACTCTTTAGGACTCCTTCAGAGGATATAGAAAACAGCATTTATACAACCCGTTCTTCTCTCTCCTCCTACAGACCTATTGCAGTTACGCCCCTTCTCGAAACGCGGAAACTTCTCAATAACCCGCAATACGGTTTTCGTAGCAACAAGTCCACAGGCGACATGTCTCCGCGAAGAGTGGAACCATAGTCAACATCAAGTCGGTGAAAGCCAGATGGTTGCACTGATACTTAAAAGGCACTTGACAGAGTTTGGTATCAGGCTCTTTTTGTGTCGAAAATGCGTGCATACGGGAACGATGAAGCTCATCTTGGATTAGAAATAATTACCTTTGAGAGCGTTCAGTTCAAGTTGTGTTCTACGGTTTCAAGTCTGTTATCCACAAAAGAAATGCTGATGTGCCACAGGGCTCCGATCTGTTTCCGACACTTTTTAATCTTCATCAATGATCTCTTGTCTCCTACTTCTAATCCAATATATTCCTTTCCTGACGACAGTACTCTCTGCTTTTCATATTCGTTCCCGGACTCACATCCCTGCTCTTCCGCTGTATAATGTGAAGGACAGCGTATGTTAAGTTGATGCTTCCAAAACACAATGGTTTCTGCTGCGTATGTCTGGTTTTACTCAAGCGATGTAAGAAAACTTTTCGCTTTCTGATCTGTATGTCTCGCTATGAATGCTTTTCACATTCGGCCAGATCCTAGAAAAAGTCCAAATTGATGCTCAACTATGTTTTCATCGACTTTTAGGCCGCATATGAAGGCATTTATAGGGACGATCTACATGTGTGTATTTATAGAAAGCCGGTTTAATTTTGGGAGCATCGATTCCAAATTCATCTGACACACAACATCGACGAATTGGATAGGACGTCACAGTCAACAAGTTTAACTTTGAGGTAGTAAGCAACTCTGTTTATGTATAATACCTTAGCTCTGCTATCAGTTCTGCCAGCAACATCTCCATAGAAATAAACCGACGAATAAATCTTTCCAGTCGGTGTTTCTTTTCTCAAAGAAGGCAATTGAGTATAGTATAATATTTTGAAAATATTTTGGGGCCCAATTTTTGACCACTTTTTCGAGCAATTGGGGGCGTATATCGCGTATTATCGGCATAAATTAGTCACGTAGCCCCACAGAAAATGGTGTCGAACAGCCAAATCTTGGTGGCCAATCGACGGGTTCCTTTCTTGTAATGATTCTATTGCCAAAGCGTGTATGGTAGGGTGGTCATGATGTCATGCAAATTTGGGAATAAATAATCTTTGATAATCGCATTGAACCGGTGTCTATTGAGAGCAGCTTATTCTCCGGCCTCATTTTTTTTTTGTTTTTAAGAAATAAGGACTGCCGTCACTACAAGTACTGCAACTGCGTTTGTTTACGTAGTCGTTTAACTAGAAATGATGTCTGCTATACTATATACAAGCTTCGAACGCGGCTATCTGGTATTGAAAACTTCAACTAAACACAAAACTATTAGGTTCGCACCTAAGTTCGCTGTCTGTCAATAGATGGCTCCAGCAGTATGTGCTGGTCGATTTTGACATATCCAAAACGTCATGAACCAAGCTTAGACATATGGTAAACAAACCGTTTTGACCGTTTGTGTGAAAATGTTTGATTTTGTGCCAAATAATCGTCATTTGCGGGAAGTGTTGATTTTCTTCTTTCATTCGAAGAAAACGGCGGCCGAAGCGCATCGAGAGCTGCAAAAAGTTTACGGAGATGCTGCTTTTTTTTTATGTAATTTACGTGCGCCTAATGGGTTAGATAGCCTTTTACTGTTGCCAGGGCGCGGGCGGAAAGGTAGAAGGAAGAGAAAGGAAAATTGTTTTGTAGTGGTTTGAAACTCAGGTGTGTTTGGTTTCGATATTCGCTCTCCAGGGGGGGGGGGGGAGTCCGAATAGGACGGAGAGTTTTTGCTTCACTCAGAGTGATTCTGGTATAATTCACAGTATTTTTTTCTGTGCTTGAAACTCTACAACAGCCAAATCTACGTGTCAGCGTTATGCCTTCACACGCAGAATTTTTTATGTCTGAGTTCCAATTACAAATGAAAAACTGACTTGCCCTGGGCAGGACTCGAACCTGGACCCTCCGAGTGAGAAGCGGTTGCTAGTATCACTACACCACGGCCACGGCCACAGCTCTAAGTGAAACAACGTGCCGTGATTGATTCCGTCACTTCAAAGGCGGTGATATTGATGTTGATGACTATCCACGTGAATGAAGGCCAAAATCCTTCGAATACTCTGAATTGGAGTTCATTGCTCGATGAGGAACACTATGAAAACATCAAAGTGTTTTAGATCATCTACGTAAACCGCTAATAACATCATTCCATCTTGGCTTTAAAATTGAATTTTGACAAAAAAAAGTTGTGGACTTCTTATTCCAGCAGCATGATGCCTGCTTAAAAGGCCGTAAAAACTCTTAACTATATATCGTGCCAGTGCTATCTTTGTATTCAATCGACTGTTTCAGTAAAAACTTCCTCAACTACTCGTACGTCACCATATTAGGAAGGCCGTCTTCATATTAAAGTGTTTCAATTGCAATCTTCTCGAACTCGCTATGGCCAAGATGACTCGAGTTGCCGCAAACTTTAATACATGACTAAATGCTAGATCGTCGGCCGTCAGTTCGACCTCGTTATTTAGAATCTCGTTCTCTGAATCATCTAGGGTCAACGGTTCCTTTTCTAGTTTTTCATCAGCATTCGCTTTTTCATAACTAATTTGCGGAAAATCATTAACATCCACAGATTTCTCCTGTAATTTCTCTCTGCCTCAACTCTGTGTGTTTCAGGGTTACAAACTTCGAATGCACTTGGTAGCTTTTGGATCTAACTTATGACGCTTTTCCTTTGGAATCTGAGTCAATGTTAGTCTACTGTGTCAACAGCTTCCGCTCAGAAATTCTTTTCCATCATCCTTGCATAGATATAGTCTCTGCTGACTCAACAATCATTTTCATTACCCTTTCGACACACCCATTTTGTTGTGGCCTATATGGGACCGCACATTGATGATGAATACCTATGTTTTTGAAAAGGGAATTCACCTTACCATTAACGAAGTCAGTCCCGTTAACGAATTTACATAAAAACTAGGATGTTGTGCCGATTTTTGCCTCAATAAATAAACACGTCGAAAGTGCCAAAAATCTCCCACTAAAAATATTTAAATCGGCCAATTAAATTTCCTTCCATCGGCCCACAGACATCGGCATGAATAATCTCACCACTAATTTGTGAAACTGCCTCGATGGTGTTTTTCATACACACAGACTTCACACGTGAAATCCTCGTCGATGAAGATTATTCCTTTAAGTTGAAGAACCTCCCCGACCTCTGTAGCATGCTGGTCTTCAACATGTTCGTGCCACACGACATTCGTAAAAGCCGCGTCCTTCTCCGATATAATTTTTCATTCAGCACTTCCACAGCAACTCACAACGTTTGTTGTTCGATAGCAACTGGTACTCACGATTCATAGCATTTCCTGAATAAAACAAATTGAGATGGATCTCCTGCACGTACAGCCCATCCAAGATACGTTTCTTAACCCAGATGTTATTTTCGAACGCAATCCAATTTTCGACCACTCTTCCACACATTTCGGCCGATATGCTGGCAATTTTGCATTCAATATTGGCTCTGAGTACGTCTAACTTGTCTCTGAATTGTTGTAGCCCCAAAGAAAAAAGTTCAGATGTGTCAAATCGCACGAGCGAGGCGGCCAATTGACTGGTCCATTTATTGAGATAACATGCTCACCAAAACTTTGACTTCAATAGCTCAGTGACAAGTGGCGCTGTCCTGTTGAAACCACATCTCACCAATGTTAGGTGGGTGCAACTGCGACTAAAAATAACGTCCCAACGTGTCCCGATAGAGATTTCCATTAACTGTAACATGAAGCAAATTTGGGTTTGTAGTTTTGGTTCTTGACAAAGCCATGAGCTTCATCACTGAAGATGATTTTGTAATGAAATTCCGAATCGGTTGTAACCATTCGAAAATGGTAACCAATTTGGAAAATGGTAACCAATTTGGAAAATGGTCATTTGGCTTTATTTCTTGAGTCAATTTCATCTTACACGGATGCAGGTGGGATAGGTAGAAGTAGAATTGGCCGTTCACCATGAGCCAGAGTAGCACTAGAATGTGCATTTTTGTTACTATGACTTGTATCAACCAGGTCGATGGTCCCAAACATTTGCAGAGGAAATGGGAGAGAGTTCAGTTCCCATTTTCGTTCCCGCAACTGCGGCAGTGGGGGTTATACCTAACTAGTTTGGTCTCCAATTGGCCAATGCCCCGTGATTCTGGCTATATCTGAGTGGATTCTGTTTAGTAGTATATCACCCTTGATATAGCGCAGTTGGTTAACCCACACCATGGGAGGTGAATTTTCTAGCGGGATGTGGATCCTTGCCGTGAGTGAGCCTTGCAGAGCTGAGCCGTGCCTGGGAAGTTAATCTGCATGTTCGTTTCCTTTTATGTCATTGTGCACCAGTTTAGAGGATATGGTAGCCGAGTTGATGGCTTTGATAGCGGCTTGACTATCTATCATGTTTTGTTTGTGCGTTGTGTCATGCCCGAGCTGCATGCAAGCCTATCGGATTGCCAGTAGTTCCGCCTGAAAGACGCTGGCAAAATCTTGCAAGCGGTATGATATTGATATTTTTAGTAATTCCGAGTAGACGCCGGCCACCACACCACAGCGTCGAAGTCCTTTACTACTTCATCTTTCTACCACTGCGCTCTGGTGGGAAATCCGACTTGGACGTTTTTCTTGAAGTTTAGTTTGGGTGTTTTTGGGTGATTCAATCGGTTAGAAAGGTGACCATGGTGTTTGGTAACGAGCCCAGGAATTTTTGTATGTAAGTCGTAAGGCAGAAGATTCAGGATTACAGTAAGGGCATGCGTTGGGGCCAACTTCAATAAACCCGTGATGCCTATACTGGCTGTTCTTTGGAGCTTTATTAATTTCATTAGGTTGTAACCTTTGCTCAACGTGGGTCAACATACTAGTGACAGATAGATGAGAATTGAACGCACTACGGCTGTGTACATCTTTGCCTTAGGTCCCCACTTCTTTCCAAAGGTTTTGCTGAAGGCATATAGTATGAGGCGACGCTTGCCTTCCTTGCATGTTTTTCTTCCAGCTAAGTTCTGGATACATAGCGCTGGAGGATTGTGTGTGCGGTTGACCATTAAGACAGGGAAGTATAAAATCAGGTATTTTGGTTTTGGTGGTGAATAGCATCAATCCAGTTTTGCTCGTGTTGGCACCAAGGACACAACCTGCGGCCCATGTGCTTACCTTATCTAGAGCAGCCTACATTATTCACTTATCATGGAAGGCAACTTCCCTGACACTAGTATTACCACGTCATCCGCATACGCGACCACTTTGATCCCTTTTCTATTTAGTCTTGCAAGAATTTTGCATTAACCATTAGGCGTTCCTTTATGGGCGAATTTGGTTAAGTGACTACTTCCTAGTGTTGCCTGAATAATTCTTGTTCTGAGCATAGATACTACCCATTGGGTCATAAATTGCCCATATGCCCAGATCAATCAGAGATTTGTGAATAGCTTCAGTGTGTGCGTTATTAAAGGCTCGCTCTATGCCTAGGAAGGAGGCTAGGGTATGTTCTTTGTAGTGTATGGATTTTTCGTTTGTTCGCACTACCTCGTAGAGAGCCGTTTCCATAGGGTCTTAAGTACAAAGGAGGTTAAACTAATTAGCCTGACATGGTTCGAGAAATCGTAGCCATGTTTACCTACCTTCGGTATAAATACCATTCGAGCGCATCTCCAAGAGTAGGGTACGTAATTCAGTATTAAATAGCTTCTGAATATTGAAGCTATCCAAGGTGTTGTTAGGTTTTTTGTTCTCTGTAACATGATAGGTAGTATGCAGTCAGGGCCCCGAGACTTGAACGGGAAGAGGATGTTAATAGCCCAGAAAATCTTTTCCTCGGAAATGATAGAACTAATATTGCTGTGGGATGCAGGCTGTACTTACCGAGACCTTTCGTGTTCCGTACTGATATCACTGCATCCGGAAAAGTATGTTTTCATCAGAAGTCTCAGGATCTTGGCAAAGGATTTTGTTCATCCTCCATCTGACCTCCTTAGAAAGGAAGGGTTGGAATGTTCTTTAGACAGAATTTTGCTAAGCCTGGCGGAGTCCTTGAGGGTTCCTATTGTAGTCCATCATGTCCCGCTTCTTGAATGCTTCTTAGATATTCTTAAACAGTCCTCGTAAGGTTGCCAGAAGTTGTGTTTATAGCGGATATTTAAAATCGCTCTGGTCATCGGCCTGATATTAGAGAGATCTTCATTCCATCATGGGGGAAGTGTTTTATATTACGCCTAACTGGACACGAGACTTTCTATGCAATGTCCGTTGCCTTCTCGAAAGTCTTTACATTTGCCTCCAGCTACGGTGTTTATTTCGGGTTGTAGCACAGCTATTATTTTATTATTTTGTTATAAATAAATTATTAATTGTTTTGTGAATTATTTAACATTATTTCAGTTTTAATTAACATTTAAATTTATGTACCAAAAAAAAAAAATAATGATGTGACAACATTTAAATTTATGTACCAAACAAAATATAATGATGTGGCAACTCTCAATTTTTATTTGTGTCGCATCATATAATTCACACTCACTTCAAGTACCAAATTACTCTAATAGAAGAATAAAATTTTGTTATATTGTGAAAAATCCACGTAAACCGTTGTTAGTGTTTTATTTAGAGAACAGTTTTTACAAGTTTACGCTCCGATTAAAAGGAATCACTCATACGTTTCGACCAAGACTTGGCCTTTCGTAAGTGATTGGAGGTTTAAGTTTATTCGTGTGTCTTCGACCAAGTTTTGGTCTTTTCACATAAATAAAAACCAATTTTCACAAGTTTCATCGAGAGGACGAATTTTCCCTCTACAGGGTATGTTTTTGAGTTTTGTCCTAGGTATTGTACTTGGCCAAACTTGGTCCAATTAACTCTCTTAGGGTTTCAAAAGGGTTTAGTGGTCTAGGCCTCTAGACTCAACTCATAGAGGTGATAGTTTGTTTTGAGTGTAACCTCTTTTCACCCCCTGAAAGTTAGGTTAGTGGTTAGAAGAAAATCGAAAAATGATTCACTCTTTCATTGTCTTCTGTACTTCCTCAACCTCGCCCGCCTGTTATGTTGAGTGTGAAATGCTCCACTTCCTCTGGTGGTCTGGTCTCTCATGAGTCATGTATGCTGATGAGAGGTATGTTGTCTGGTTCTCACACTCCAGTTTAACAACAATTAAATCGTTTGAGTTAAGGAGTCAAAACTAGGCAGAGGCCCCCCTTTGATATCACCATGTCGGAAAACTTAGCCCCAATGCATAACACGCCTCGGCTATGGCTTTTCCGTTTGTGGAGAACTCCTCCAGTAGTGCGGTCTGGAGGAAATCTCTGGTCATGTCGGTGAAGGGTCGCTTTTGAACACCACTGGTTTAGTTGAGGTTTTTGCAGCCGTACCTACGGCAACCTTGGTATTCTTCGAGGTAAACGTTGACGTCGGCAGCTCATCTAGAGACCTGTTGTACTTCTCGGGCTGTCTGGCATTCTTCTTCAGGTACTCGTTGTACTCGCCAACGATTGCCTGGTATTTCACCCGGTCCGCCTGGTCTTTTTCGTGAAAGATTTTGCTAAAAGTAGAGGGCCGCCTGATACTTGGTCTCCATAGCTTTCCCTGTGGACTTTTTCTGCTGTTGTCCTTGTATTGTTGGCTGGTTAGTAGTCGTGGTGCTAGGCTTAGCATTCACGCCGCTTGGTGGACCGACGATTTTCTCCTGACTGGAGGCCAGCAATTCGTCTTGTGATGAGGTGGCAACCTCTGGCAACCCCAGCTAGTCTTTTGTTCGATTTTCTTTTCTCCTTCTATTCTTTCCATATTTATCTTCTTTTTTTTAAGTTTTGTTTCCACGAGTGAGATCGGAAGGGGGGTCCATCATGGCAGAGCGGTCTTACCAGGACAAAGAACTGATACAAGCGACCTTGCCTGGCCATCGAAGGGGACCATTTGCGACCAGTTTGGTTTATCCACTTACTGGTCATTCAGCCGTCAGCATGGGTGTCTCAACACTTTGGTATAAAAGTGATATTTTAAATGGGGTTTATTCCCGGCACCTTAATTTAAAGGTTGGGTTGACTTTAATTTCGTCCTAGGCACAATTAAGTGTCTGTTGGCCTTTTTGGGGGTAGTCTTGCCTCCTACATATTAAATTACTACAAGCACTTCCGCACCGACAAGGCGGCCGAATTTTGGAAATAAACTAAATGGTAGACATTGACAAGCAAAATATTTTAGTAATGACAGTTCACAAAATATCATTAAGGGTGCGTTCACATTTAATAAAATCAGTCTCACAATTCATGATTTGCAACAAAGGCTGCGTCTGACAGATACTCGAATGGCACACGCCTGACCATTCATTTTCCTCCACTATGAGGAGGCAAACACATCCCAAATCCACCATCTGAAAATATTGTTCAATTTGGAACTTCCAAGTAAGCCAGTTAGAGCTATTCTCCAGTTTATCAATATTAAATGCATCACCCTGGCAATCAAAAAAAAAAGTGAATCCTGCTGAGAACCCTTTTATTGTACAACACTGCTCTATTAACAAAATTTTCTTTTCAGATTATCTGAACGAGTTACACTTAAATTAGAGAAGTTCTACGAGTATTGTAGAACAAACAAGGACAGTTCACGAAAAGTATTTCAAAGGCTATGACAGAACAGAAAAATGTTAGAGCGCTATCTAGTATTGAAAACTTCAACTAAACACAAAACTATTTACTAGAATAGATATGATCGAGTATTTGGAGCTGACGAGATTGTTTATGGGACAGCATTGACGTCGTCCTTTCTTGTGGATGGGTCCCCATTCTATTCATCTGAAATACATTTCAGAGGCTGGGTATACTGATATGAATATGCCCGAGGACTTGAGTTGAGACCTCGATGTCGATATTGAATTCAAAAACAAAAAGTCGCCTTAACCACATAAGGGAATTGCTTGTCCATGTAAGTAAGAGAACTTTTTGGTCACCAAATTTCCCCCAGCATCCCATTTCTCAGAACAATGTCAGATACGAACTGTCTCGTATTGTCATCCTTTTGGTAAAGTATGAGATATGGTATGTCCGCAGATATTTGTTTGGCTTTAAAGTCCTGCAGGAGTTGAAATACATCAACCTTTTGTCTGACAAGTGGTTTTCAAAAGGATTGCAGGGAATATTCGAGAGCCAATTCACTACCTCTGCTCGGAGTTTAAAAGACCAAACTCCCATCTTTGTATGAACAACATCACCAACTCGCGTCCTAATTAGATTGTTTAGCAACAAAAAAAAAAAAAAAAAGAAGAAAAACTTTCACAACCGTACGACGGGGTGGAGACAAATTAATTTCCTGCCTTCAGCGCATATCTAACTACAACCATCAAGGGAAGAAAACTTTTCACTGAGATGCTGATGGAAATAATAGAAAAAATGTCCCTCGCCTTCAAATGCACAATTCCTTCATGAATTCTACACTTAGCGCCGCTTGGCGCGCTGTAATTATCCTAAGTGACTTCCTTGGTGCTGGCGCTAGCTGTTAGTTTCGCATTCGACGAATTAATTGCACCCCCATTCTAGCTTCCAACAACTGAAACAAGGAAACATCCTACATTCATGGCCTTAGTCCTTTTAGCATCTTGGTTAAATCATTATGTTCAGAAGGGGGTTTGCTCAGGGTGGTACACATCCGTAGCTAGAAAGGCACACTCAAAAGTATTTGTTGGTTGACCAACAATGCGTTGTCGTTTTTTATGAATTTCGTTTCGTTTTCGCTTTGTTTTATAATGGTGGATGGATTCTAACGGTTACCCGAATCATAGTTGCCCCTCGCGGTCTACAAAACAACCCACCAGAGCGTCCTTGGGAAGAGTTTGTGATATTGTGCGTAGAAAAGTTATTTTGTGAAATATTGTCAATCTAGGACGAAAGATTGTCGTAATTGTTACCCGGCTGTGAAAGGCGGTGCAGGGTGGAATTGCACTTGGATTCAATAATCCATAACTGGGCTGAGTGGTTGACGCTCGTGTTTTTGTGTGTGTGTGTGTGTGTGTGTGGAGCTACAAATTTGTGTTACTGCGAATCTCACAAATGTAGGACAAGGGCAAGTAGGAATTGCGCTTCTGATTATTGATTGCCTGACAGAAGTCACACTGAGAAAAACGAATGGGGCAGGACATTTCTATTGTCATTTACAATAGCATTGCAGGATGCCTCAACTAACTGACTGGCTGGGTTGGGGGTGCATACAAATAGATTAGTCGGTGTGATGATTTGTGGAAAAATATTTGCTTGTTGGATTTTTTTTTCATAGTGTACGAGTTTTGTGCGATATCATTGTTGATTTTGGCTTATCGTTACAGATTGGAAAAATGATTGGAGCGTTATGTAGTGATAAAGAACAAAACAACTTCCATGACTAACACTTCTCGAAGGACGATATCGCCACTGCAACATGTTAAGAGTTCTGGGCCTGTTCTTCGCTTTCACTGTTATCATGATGTTCACACCACTTGTCAGGTAAGTTTTTCCCTTCTCTTGTTTTTTTTTTTGTTTTTTTTTTTATATCTTTGTGTTTCGTTCTAAATTGATATTAAGTTCTTCAACGAGAAAAAGATACTTTTGCTGGAGAAAAGTTTAATGAGTACCTTGAAGGAATTAGGTTTTTGTTTTTCTTTTGAGATCTTGAAGATAGTAAGGGATAAAGGATAAAGGACAGTTAAGTGCACAAGGGTCAATCTTGTGAGATGAGTTACTTTGTCTTTGTCGATTGGTTGTTGGAAATAATTTTCCAAAAGATGCGTGGATGTACATATCTTGTATCAGTCTACTGTAACTTAAATAGGTGTTGATATTAGTACTTATCAGATATAAGTACTAAAGAACAATACCTGGACGAACAATACCTGACTGATAGAGTGTGTGGTTACGCTTTCAGCTTCATTCCGCCTTCACCTAGACTGGTGTAGTTGCATGCTCTCTATAATTTATAATCGACCAACATTCGACATAGAATAGGACGGACCTGGCCTCTTAAATTTTAAATTTTGTATCCAGCTGCTACGACAAATCCGACTTACAACGGTTAGCTAGGATCAATCTACGTTGGGTCTACACTAAGTTGCAATCTATAAGGTTAACGTTCACTTCGATGTCGAACAATGGATCTGTGCTCGTCCTTCTTCACAAGATTTTCCTCAAATCTATGTTCTCGTAACTTGGTATTTCTCGTTTCTGCTCTAGTTTTCAGGACACTACTACTCTTTACGAGTATTCTGTGTGTTGTTTCCCTTTCCCACTCTCTCTCGTTTAAACAGAGCGCTCAAACAAAACCATTAAAATTACCACTCTAGTGTCTAGGGGCATTAGGGTGGAGGTAATGCGAGAGTAATCCAGTTGTTTTCAGAGGAATTTCTGAACGCAGGAGATGATAAAACCTATGCTTTGCACATTTAGATGTTTACCAAAACCATTCCTCGTTTAGTCGGTAGTACGCAGTCTCGAGTTTTTTCTCGTTCATTTGGTCTTCCTGGAATCTGAAGAGCCAAGATTTTTGCTACAAAAAGCCCAACTGCCAATGGTAATCCTAACCAAAGATGTTGGTAATCTCAATTCAGATTGAAATCATGAGAGGGCCACCTCTGAGTCTCCCGTAGCAAGTTCCTCTGACATCTTCGGCGATTTCTTTGCGACCTGGTACCAGAAAAAAGTCGGCTAATTTAAATTTCCGACTGCATTCAAAGAAGTTGCTCATTCTCAAATTAACTTGGAGGCAGTAAGGGAATTCGGGAAGACCTTAAGCGCAGCTTGCTTGCAGTTAAAAACATGGACACTTCAACCTATACTTGGCAATATTATTAATTTCCATCAGGATTACATTTGTCTTCGCTTGGAAGACGCAAGTCCCATGTGTGGGGCAGCTGGCTGGAGAGTTAAAGTACCAGACAGTGCCATCGCCGGATAGATGCTTAGTCAAATGTTCGTCTTGTATTGCAATTTCTAGCATTTTCCAGCCCCAACGAAGTTGGTGCCATTGTCGCTATATAGCTCTCCGCATTGACCGCGACGGGAAACAAAACGCTTGAAAGCGGCGATGAACGACGCTGTTGACAGATCGCTTGAAAGCTCCAAATGCATTGCTCCAGTAGACATACAAATAAACACAGCTATGTAGCCCTTGACAGCTTTCGTGCCGCATCCCTTGGATAAATGGAATCTTAATGGTAAAGCGAAATCTACTCCGCTACGATACTTCTACTCGTGGTTTCGGTAAATTACCCATAATTTGCTGTTGAACTGCACGTGAGTACCGAAGACATTTCACGCACGATCTTGAAATTTTCCGTAGAACGTTGCGAGCTCCAATAACCCAAAATCGAGTTTGTAATACAGCCTGCAGTGTTTGGGGGCCCGCATGTAATGTTAATTTGTGGATATCTTCACAGATGAGTTTGGTGAGCTTGGCTTTTGCCGGAACCAGGATTGGATTGGAATCGCACCTGTGCATTGCACAACCGGCCGCCCACTCTGAGGAGTCCTTTTTCATCCAAAAACGGGTGCAAGCGAAGGACTTTGCTTTGGCGACTAACGTGCTTGTGGGATCGGATGCGCTGAATATCTTCGGCGAAGAAATGCTGTTGAGAAAGCCTTATCCAGAGAGTGATAGCTTCATCAAGCTCGTGGATATTAAAATTAATGTTGTTACGACGAGTTGTTTCATAATGGTTCCCTTTCGTTGCTACGGTAGCTCGTACGTTATGCAAGAACCTCAGCACATATGCTGTAACGCGTTTCAATTTGGTCAATGACGAAAATTTTTCGATGATTTCCCAAACAGGTGGAGGGTGGAATTCTCTTGTTAGATTTATAGGCTCCGATTTGGCTCCACCAGATGGAATGGTTGATTAAATGCTGTGGAAATACGCCTCTTGTGGCGCAATCAGCTGGGTTGGCCGAAGATTGTACGTGAAACCAGCTTGCGGAAGGTATTACTTCTTGAATTTGCGATACGCGATTCGCCACAAAAGTGCACCACTTTCCAGGAGGTTGGCGAGTCCAGGCTAGAGCTATGCTTGAATCGGTCCACCCATATATGTTATGAATGTATGGATCTAAACATGGTTTTATATGTGTAACGAGTTGAGCCAACAATGCAGCAGCACATAGTTCCAATCGAGGCAGTGATATCGTGGCCAATTTCAGTGGAGCCACCCTTGTTTTTGCTGTTAGTAGGTAGACGTTGATTTTACCATCAGGGGAAACTGTAAGTGCGTATATGCATCAGCAAAGCAGTGTAGATCGGTGACAGCGTTTGGGATACCGATACCAACCCACCTCGGCACCTTGATTGCATCGAGGCTCGTGATATGTTCCCTGTAATTATACCACTGTTGACTAATATCGATCGTCACAGCTTCATCCCAGTCCACTTTTGGTCTCCATAAACGTTGGAACAACATTTTGGGTATGATTGGCGATAGTATTCCAAGCGGATCAAAAAGTCTTGAGGCATCTGAAAGGAGTAATCTCTTAGTTAAATTTATGAAATTAATTTCATGAACCTGCACAGTGAAGGTTAGCCTGTCCGAGGAAGGTTCCCATTGAAAACCTAATGTGCGTACGCTGTCCACTTCGGAAAGATCTTTTGATTGTGTTATTTCAACTAGATCCTCTGGTATGGAGTTGATCACGAGCGAAGAGTTCGATGACCACTTTCTAAGCTGAAAGCCCCCGCGGTCTAAGATGGTGGTTACCTCTTTCTGCAAACGTTGCAAATCAGTTTCTTCGTGACAGCCAGTTAGCAAATCGTCCATATAAAAATCACGCAATATGGTTTGCGTTGCTGATGGATAATTTCGACCCTTGTCGATAGCAGTTTGCTGAAGAGCTTTAACAGCAAGATGGGAAGCTGATGCATAAGTTGCAGTCAACAACCGATAATCTTTGATGTCTTCATCTGGAGAATCACGCCACACGATCCGTTGGTAGTCAAGGTGTTCTGCGTCGACTCTAACCTGTCGATACATTTTTGCTACATCCGCGCACATAGCAAAGCGATGAGTGCGTAAACGTAGCAGTGTTGAAAACAAATCGGGTTGAAGTTGAGGACCGATCATTTGAGCGTCATTCAGCGAAAATCCTGTGCTTGTTCGCCACGATGCGTTGAAAACGACTCTTAACTTCGTTGTTGTGCTTGTTTCCTTCACGACGGCTTTATGTGGCATATAATAGTGTTTCGTGTGTGCTAGAATCGGATATGTTACTGGACTCGAAGGTTTTCATCTTTGGTGAAGTGCCTTTCCATCACAAGTAGAGATAGAACGGCTGCTCGACGTGAGTCACCTAGAGGACAATCATGTTTGAACGGTAGTTTAACAACGTACCTACCATCTTGCTGCCGATAGTGACTTTGTTGGAAGTGTTTCTCACAAAGCGCTTCCTCTACGGTTAGGTGTTTTGCCTCAAGTATGGATTCTATCTGCCAGAATTTAGCCACAGCCTTTACCAAAGTGATGTCAGCATACAGACACAGTGTAGTTTGTTCCTGAACCGAGTCGACAGCCTTTCCGAAAAGAACCCAACCAAGTGTTGATAGCTGAGCGCAAGGAGTACCGTTAGGCCCTTTGATTAAACCTGCGCGGAGAAATTGACCTAATTCATCAGCTCCTATGAGGATGTCAACTGCTGCTGGCGTATGGAAATGTGGATCAGCCAATCGAAGTCTCTCAATATGAGGCCAACGAACTTCATGCAATGGGACAGAGGGTATGTTGTTTGTTATTTTAGTGAGTATTTGTGCATATCATCGGCAGATGATATGTCGAGTTGTATTTCACCTTTAGATTTACCTGCTGCTGTACCACCTATTCCCTCGATCATCGTTGAACTCTTTAGTTGAACTCTCTTTAGTTTTAATCTTTGTACACAGCTTTCGGTGACGAATGTTAGATGTGAACCATTATCGAAAAGCAACCTGGCTATTTGAGATGTTCCACCTTGGTCCATTACTTTGACGATGGCTGTACCGAGGAGAATGTGATGATTGGTTGAAGTGCGGTCAAATGGTGCTGAACGGTTGATTGCAGTTGCGGTGGCTGATGTTTGCACCTCTCGATGTAGTAAGGTGTGATGACGTGCTTGACAAACGCGACAATTGTTTTCACTTCGGCAGTTAAGATAATCATGGCCAGCTGTAAGGCAATTTGTACAAAGTTTCTTCTTCTGAACGAAAGAGAGTCGTCCCTGAACGTCGAGTTTTCGAAAATTGTCGCAAATGTGCAGTCTGTGTCTGCATGAGCAATAAGCACATACATACTTTTGATATCTAGCAGATGTGCCTGATTCTAACTGCTTTGCGCTGTGAAAAACTCCCGCACCGTGCTTGCCTTTACCCTTGGTTAGACTTGTGGGCACTTTGTGACTAGTTTTCGTATGTTGATGTGTCCAAAGATCGGCACCTATTTTCCACGAAAGATACCGGTGTATTAAAATCGGCTACCTTGTCGTTTACCTGAGAAAGCTCCCATTGTCTATGGGTTTCCGCATCAAGCTTGGTTGTGGCGAGATGTAGAAGCCAGTCGTCCCAATTATCCACCGGTCTTCCTAATGCTTTAAGTGACTGGTAATGCTCTTGAGTGCTGTCGAGGAGTGCTTTCAATTCAGCGGATGATTCGCCGTTAACTTTGTTGATGGAAAAAAGAGCTCGAAAATGTGAATCTACGATAACACGCTCAACATCATAACGTTTTCTTAGTAATTCCCATGCCTCACTGTAATTGTCATCAGTTATTGGAAACGCTTTTACTACGTTAAGAGCTTCACCTTGCAGACTGCTCCTCAAATAATGTAGTTTGAGTGCACCGGAAATATTTACCTCACTATGGATGAATGACGTAACGGCATCTCGGAAGGGTCTCCAATCTTTCGGATCGCCGGAAAAATGTGGCAAGTCCATTGGTGGGAGTTTGATGTCTGCACGAGTACAATTTTGTTTATTACCTGATTTCGTGTTGCAATTCGTTTTGCATATATTTGCGGCCCGTGTAAAATTTGCGAATGCCTGCCTATACCAATCTTCGCCCTGTTCCCTTTCAGCTTCTTGCTCTTCTATGGTGTCGCTGCTACAGCAAAGTTCGACTGCATCTTGTGCTGTTCAAAACGTTTTCCATTGCTGGTCCAAGAGAGCGAAGAATGATTCCAGCGCTGCTTCGTCATATTGTTTAGCTTTTTTGCATGAGTTTAAGCTGCGTTCAAGACCGTTTCGCGCACTATCGCGTTTTATTATTGCCGACATTGTGCAAAAAATATGTAAAATTTTTTTTAATAATAATAATAGTAATTTGATCGCAATGAAGTTTTTTAGTTTTTTGGTTGAGTACTGTACTAACTGTGAACTTGTTAGCTTTGTATGAATGAACGGTTTATGAGATGATTAAGTTAAAAAAAACGTGCTGATTCTTTTAATCAGTCTGGCTCAGAAGGATCAATGAAATAAAAGCAAATCGAAGCCTGTTTGAATAATTTATTATTATTAAATATAAAAATGAAACTTTGAAAAGAAAACACAATATCAGCGGAGACGTTGACTGTAAGTGTTGAAGTCTGAACGAGAACTAACTGAGAATATGAAAATTAATTTAAATGGTGAAAAACATTATAAGTTTGTAATTCATTCATAAAATGGACAAATCTAAACAAATTACATTTATTTCTGCTTTTGTTAATCTATTTCTGGTAATGTGGAGAACTCTTCTACATTACCCGCTCTATAGGCCCACATTACCCGTCACTTTTGTAAAAGGTCGGTTTTGCACTATTCTGAAACTTTTGCAAATATTTAATTTATTTGAGGAAAATTAAGCACAAGGGTAAGTAAATGGTGTTTCCAACGTTTCAAAGAACGATTAAACCTTTTTATCTTTTCAAAATAAATTTTAGTTTTAAAATTATTGTTTAAAACAATAAGGGTACGCCACATTACCCGAACTTACTCTATCCTTTGTTAAATGTTGAATATAAAATAATTAGATAGTCCGGTGTGCAAGATATTGAAAACGGGATCAACAACCTCTTCCTTAGAAAGCGAGTCTTTCAAATTTATTTTCGTTATTACCCAAAAACGCATAATACAATACATGAGTGCATGTTTGATATAATGGCAATTTAATTTACTTGTATCTCCTGTTCAAATAAATAGAAATATTCATCCGTAGGTCCTTTGTGGTGAAATGAAATATGTATTTCACCAAACACTCTATGCTAGGCCACTGCTATTCGCATCCTTTCTAAGAAATTATTTATCGTACATAGGACGGGCATCCTTCTATTTCAATGTGTGCTTATCTTTTGCACAGATACGAATATGCAAATGTATCCAAAAGGATGCTTTCGCTCTCTCCAAACTCATTCATTATTTATGCATTGCATTAAAAAAAAGAAGAAAAAAACGACTAGAGTCTTTTTTTTATTTGGAAAAATTATAATTTATTAAATATTTCATTGGAGCGAGTTGAAAGGAGTTCGCGGAGCTCTTTCTGAAGATAAACTTCCATAGCTCCCTAACTGTTTTTATATCCTTTCTTATGTTTATGTATATTATGTACTCGTATATGATTTTTTATTATTTTTGTTTTTTTTTTTCATTTCGTTTCAGATGCAAGAGAAAAGAAATGCCAGCCGGGCGCTTGGAAAATGTTACTCAAACAATTTCAAAAATTCTCGAAGGTTATGACATAAGGTTGCGACCGAATTTTGGTGGTGAGTATTCGTATCAAAGGAAAGGTTTTGCCTGATGTTAACGAGCACTTTTGCTGCTTTTTTGGTTTTTTTTTTTTTAGGCGATCCACTTCATGTAGGAATGGATCTGACGATAGCCAGTTTTGATGCAATTTCCGAAGTTAACATGGTGGGTATTTCAAAATTTAGGTACTTTTCTTGGTTGAAAATCTGTGAATTGTTGATTTTTGAGTGTTGGAAATGGAATGATGTCTTGGAATGTGGCGCACATAAGTCAGTGAAGACTGAACAAAAAAAAAAAAAAACAACGAACAGCTACTCGTATAATAAGAGAGTTTGCAATATTTGCGAATCATCAAGATATTTTGGTACTCCTCGGCCTTGACTTATAGTGAATTTAATTTTGATACTTACTTACAGGGCAGTGGGTAAAGTTCAGCCAGTTCGGGTTTGAATCAACAAGATAATTAAGGTCTTTGCTAAGAGAGGTACTGACCATCCAATTGCGATGAGCAGTTTAAGATGCCAGAAGAGCCCCAACTTCCTTCGTAAACCTGAGGATCACTCTAGTGGAGATACAATACTTTTCAGTTCCTCAGCCACTAAGATTTCTCTGCGAAAGTAATGTCTCCTTATGGCGCATAGAGCCAGGGATTCACATACGAGTAGAATGTGTTCTGCGATTTCTTCCATACAAAGGCGACATTCAGTTTCATGACTAATTCTAAGTTAATGTAAGTGATTTTAAAGGAGGCAGAGCCCCTATGAAAAGCTAACCAATCATCTGATATCATCCTTTGTGAAATTAAGGTACATTTTGATTTATTTATTATAAAGGTTCTATAGCTTTTTTAGCCTGTGAAAGACCCGGTATATTCTTCCAATATTCATTTTGTTCTCCTAACTTTGGATCTTTAAATTTATTGCTGAAATTGGGATGCGGCTTAAAGTTTCTGGGCCATTCAATAGATCAGCTGAACCTTTTTCATTTAATTTAATAACTTTGTGCCCAGGTTCCTACCAGAGCTTAACTTTGTTTATTTTTGATAAGCCCTAAAGAATATTGAAGCAGTGTAGCAGCGATTAAGACGTTAAAAAGGTTTGAGCTCAAAGCTTTTAATACTTTCCGTCTAATGCTTGAGACTCACTTCCCTGGTATCAGAGTCAGAACCAGGTTACCACCAATCTATTAAGGAAGCTGCAAATACCTGAATCACACCATACGTGATAGCTGATATCTCTCATCCACTGTGATGATGGATGAGGCCATCAAATATACTGTTGCTTCCTCTGATGGCACATGGCACCGATGACATATTCAGAGTTATGCTACAAAAACGTATAGACCACCTGCAGTCACTCTAAAGATTCTCCACTGCTAACCTGCCACTGGCATGCAAACAGTGAGGGTAACCTTTATACCGAAAATAGGAAAAGAGGACTACACTCTCGTTAAGAAATTCTGACCTATCAGTCTGACCTCTTTCATGTCGCAGAGCATGGGCAAAATATTCGAGCTCCATGTGAGCAAATCTGCTTTGAGAATGCATCCTCTGTCTAAAGCGCATTGTGCCTACACCACGAGAGTACGCTTCAAAATCTTTTGGGCAGAATTAAAGAAACACTCGAAAAGTAGGAATATGCGCTGGGCGTATTGGGTATGCCTTCGACATCGCAACTTTTGTTGGCATGTGTAACCCGATCCAGAGGACAAAGTTTAAACGAATCACTAGTTTTGTGGATAAAAGGCGGGGGCAACAAGCTAATGCTTACAAGGCGGCGCCTTGTTCCCACTGCTATGGTGGTCATTTCACTGCTTAACACTTTCAATAGTTCTGATTACTACGCTCAGTCTCACTCAGACAATGAAGCTGTACAGTCTGTTGGATCATGCTTAGGCAATGTCTGCTCTAAAGCTCGGGCAACTTAACACTCAAGAGGCTACTACTACGAGCACTCTTAAAATGCCTGAGCACGTGTTAAGGTTTTGGATCTCTATCCAGAGAGAGAGAGAAAGATGTGGTATCCAATATTTATTGGGGAGACTAAATCCTTAGTGGAAGCTCGCTTGATTTCTAGTCAACTACTCAAAGAATATCTTTCGTGTGCGGCTGGTATTGAACCCCGAACCGTTCGATTTGTAAGCCAATACGCTACCACTTGAGCCAGAGCCAAATAGAAATGGGCAGAAAGTGCACCAGAAATGGGCTTTCAGTGAATTCTTTGAAAACTGAGGTCCTCTTTGCGAGAAGGAGGAATCTGACTAGTCTGACTAATCTAGTGTTTAAATGAATCACCATCCATTTCTCCAATGAAGCTGGGTATTTGGGAGTCATTTTGCATCAGCCTTCAAGACTCCATGGCGGTGTCGTCCTTCTGGCAGAGTAAAGACTAAGGGCTTGTCACCGAGGATGGCAGTCTAGGTCTACACAGTTATGATAAGGCCAAATATCCGAAATTCCAAATCCTTTGGTGGTCTTTGGTACAATACGCACCGGAGCTTTAATGATATTGAAGGACATATGGACTCGTGTTATTGTGAAAGTAAGAAATCGACTTGCTCTGTGCTCAAAAATGCTTTCGGTCTCCACGCACTGGTCCAAAACCGATTTAGAATGCGGCTCTGGTACTCTTTTTTTTTGGAGGAAATACCACTCCTTGTTGGGCAACGAAGTATATTGTGGAGAATCGGTGGAGGGGGCAAGCATTTTACATCCATAGCGACAGCCAAGCTGCGCCTGAAGCCTTTCTGAAACCCTCTTACGACTTCGAAGCTAGTTCGAGCATGCAAGACTTCACCGAGCGCAGTTGGAGTGCTATATTCACTGAGTTTTGTTTGGATTCCAAGTCATAATCGGATCACGGGAAATCAAATCGCCCATGAACAAACTCAGAGGAGAGTTTTTCAGGACCCGAATCTACGTTAGGTCTGCTGAGTCCTAGGTTAGGGCGTCCATGGACAGTTTGATTTCATATAAGCATAACTGCAGGTGGCATGGCTTTCTGGCATGTTGGAGAAAGACCAAACGAATGCCTCCCGACATCTTTAAGCGATTTTCCTGCTGTCAATTAGTAGGAAGAAGACTGCAAGCTGCTTTTAGAAAGGAAAAAGGGGGCCTCTAGCAAGCTATCAGGTCCAATATATCCGCGAATTTGTGAGTTTTTCAAATTCAAAAGGGCGACTGCTGATATTAAAGTTTCCTAAGCATATGTAGGTATTTCAGGGTTATTTCGAAAAGCATATCTCACAAAAAGTCTCACACTGTGGCTCATAACCTAAAGAATTGCCAAGAGATTCGAAAATATCACTTAGAATTGGTTTTTTATTCTCACAATATTTTGAAGATGAATCATGCTTTGAATGCTTCGAGGTGATTGTTTGAAACTGAAACTACATTGCTCTATTTCAATAAATCGATTTTGAATGGTTTGTAGTCCATTCACATATAGATCTACTCATGCACACTTTGTATCTACAAAAGAATATAAAACAAGAAGAAAAAAAACAACATCTCACGTCTCAGGCGTGTGCATGAAATAATTCCTTTCGTTGCCTCAAGAAGAAAAACCAATCAATTCGCTCCCAATTTCATCGGCAAAAAAAAAACCATTGAACTCAATCCGCAAAGGACCAAAAGGAGTATAGAGAAAATGAAAACATGTATCTCCTTTACATGTTCATCTAAAATAATCTTTGAGATAAAAATATTGTAATTGCATCCACAGTCAGGAGAAAGTCAGACTTTGAAGACTTTTTGAAACCTCATTGCTGTCTAAGGACCCTAATGTCGGGTTCTGTATGTTTGCCATCTGTTTTATCTAAGGAAATGTGTCTTGTATTGTGTGTTGTAGTAGTGTAGGTGAACTCTGTAGTTCATATCATATTTGTCAACGTTTAACATCTTCATCTGAATCTGAGAAAATGAACGGAATTCCTTTTTCCATTCAAACCGCACAAAAAGAGAGGCTGCCGACTTCGTCTCACCAAACAATTGTAAAACACTTACTCAAAGGATGAGCGTAGTACTGGGAATATGAAACAAAATTTCATATGGAGGAGGAAAAAAATTCAAAATCAGGTCAACTGTCGTTCAATACGAAATCCTCTTACTAACATTTACCAGTCCCACAGCCTCTCTGGAAATTGCAACTGTAAAATTTTATGATATTCGTAAGAAACTGAAAAAAGAAAACAGATACACAACTACGGGTATACTCGTACAGACACCTCTCCTAAACAGACTTTTATCGGCAACAGCACGGCAACACCTTCCTCAAACCCAGCATATATTTTAGTGCGAACCTGGTTAAGGGTCGATATGGGAGGTTGGTTTGAAAAAAGCAGGCGAAGCCGGAAGGAAAAGGACTATAGAGCAAGAGGGAGTTTATGTTGTTGTCCTTGGCACAGAATCATAGAAAATCACAGAAACTGAGAATTCGAGAATTCACCTGCATCATTTCATTTCCGAGGCAACCACTCTACGAGTACCTACCATCCCCAACAGCAAAAGTTGACGGAGAGGGTGTCGAATAAATTCCAACAACAAGCACACCAAAATGATGGCTTTTTACTCATGCTCCTGTACTAATGTCCTTTTTTTCGTGTGCCTTATTGTTGTTGTTTTTTTTTTTTTTTTTTTTGTTATTACATCTATATATGTAATTTGTATGTTTGTTTGTTTGTTGGAATACTTTGCAACCCCACCCGAAAGGATTACACAATCACAATGTACTTGAACCAGTACTGGAGGGATGAGCGTTTAGCATTCAACGCCTATGGCCCGTACTATGACGATGACGCCGATGATGATGGTGTCAATGATGTCTTGACGTTGTCAGGTGATTTTGCTGAGAAAATTTGGGTGCCGGATACGTTTTTTGCCAACGACAAGAACAGGTGAGATACTGGAACTGTCACAGTGAAATAGCTTTCCCATTTAATCAAGGAATTCTTTTAATTGATTCGAGGATTTATTTTTCTTTTTGCGTTCTTAAATTAGCTTCCTGCACGATGTGACGGAACGTAATAAGCTGGTGCGACTGGGTGGCGATGGGGCTGTGACTTATGGAATGAGATTCACAACAACACTGGCCTGCATGATGGACTTGCACTACTATCCCTTGGATTCGCAGAATTGCACAGTGGAAATCGAAAGCTGTAAGTTGACTTGGCTATAGTCCTTCTTAATGTTTAGTCTTTGATTCAATTTTTGGTTAAATTGGAGAGAACTCTTGAGAATTTCGACAGTTGGCTTGCAATACTTTCGGACAGTTGTTTCGATACGTAAATGGAGTGGAATCAGTAATGAACAATGGATTTAAGTGGATATAAAGGTGGCGCCAACATATTGAATTCCTTTAAGGGGATAATCGGGTGCAAAGGGACTAGGAGAAATGCCCTTCACACGGGCACTATTTATAAGATAAACTACATCAGATCTTCATTGATCTTAACAATGCAGCATCTATTTGTACAGCGTTATTCCTAGTTTTCATATTTCCACTGTACTCGCCCATTTATTCGTGAGAATTTCTAAAATCTTAACAATAATTTCCATAAGGGAACAATATCGACATAAGCGGCTAAACAATCCCAAAAGGAACGGATGCCTACCCAGTATGTTTCTATCAATAGATCTCCTCAGTATTTCCCCTTGAGTGATAAAGTAACTAAATACATCATCAGCATCTACCATAACAAGTGCTTCCAGACTAACGCAAGCGTAAGCCGGACTTTTACAGAGAAGCATAGTCATAACTCTCAAAGCAAATATTTATAACAGGAAGCAATGCTACAATGTGTAGATGCTTATCAAATGCATAATGCCCCGTTAAAACAGCATTTTCTGACGAGAAGCAGCATAAAGACTGCTGACTTCTTAGAGAAATCTTGAAGGGTTCGTTTGGTCTGCCCGCAATGAGGAGAGTCATACCATCTACTCCTAAGATGTGCAACTGCCAATGAAACCCATAACAGAGACAGACAGTCCCAATGCAAGCTAAGTCCTGAGAAGACTTCCTCAGAGTCATGCCGATATAATTACCCCAGACCCATTTTGACTTGGGGCCCACGAAAAACTGTGTGAATTCAGTTTCGCAACCTCGCTCAAAGAAGCCTTGCATTCGTAATCTTACTGGTGGTTGTCTATGAGTTCAGCAAAGCCTTCGCCTCCTCCAATACAATAATTCGTTGCGAACAGAAGAATAAAGAAGAAGTTCGAATAAAGAGTCTATAAATACGCTAATGCCACATGCAAGATCGGTTCTGGAGCCACCTGTGAGGATCCGACTGCATTATTCCTTCCCTGGCTCAGATTCTAGCCACTACCAGTCCTGCATACAGAGAAAGTTGACTTCTTATTCTTGCATCAACCGCCCAAAGGTAAGTCGCAAGATAGTGGAGGTGCAGCAAACCGAAACTTCTCAGCGCGTGGCACCAAAGACTATTTTTTTTATTTTAAATTGAAGATGATTTGGAAGTGGATGGAAAAGCTCCCAAGCAGTCCAAATAAACCGTTCCTTGGCCTGGTAAATGTAGCAGTTACGTACAATATTTACGTGTTGATTACGTCTAGTGCTGCCTATGCTTGAAGAAAACAGCCGCTATGCATGATGATGATAACTGCATCAGACTCTGCATTCTCAATCATGGTAATGTTCAGAGCTCGTGTGCTCGTGTTACGTCCTCGTAGTATTTTCTGGCCGAACTAAGCATGCCGTCAAAATGTTCTATGCAAACAACGTATGGTTCTTCTTGTTGTACGCATGGTGTAGATGGCGCTACAGTTCGGGGTGGACCTGAGACTCAACCAATATGCCTTTCACTTGTGTGCGAGGTCTTCCTCTACTGTGTCCCCAGCGTTGGAGTCGAAGGCTCAAGGTCAAGGTCACTGTATAGTTCGCCGTTGCATCTTCTTCTCCAAACTCAAAACACACTCGGGGAATTTTCTTTCGAAACGACTAAAGATATCTTCATCCACCTTTTGCACCATAAAGCAGAACTCGGATCATGAAAGTCTTGCATAAAGCCTTATTACGTCGAAGAATAAGATAAATAGTTCGTTTGATTCCTGATGAGATGTTATCAGATTTAAAAGAGGTTCCAAGGCATACAAAGTCCCTGGCCTATCCATACATTCTGATCGATTCGTCGCTGTTGTGTGTCCCTTCTTATTGACACTATATACAATACATGCTTAGTTTTGCCCAAATTTCATGACCAAACCCATTTTTTCTGCTATTGTTCCACTCTTTGCGAAGCGCCACCGGCGACAGTATGACGTTGAAAAAGTTGCATGACAGTGCATAATCCTGCTTAAATCTTTTTTTTAACATCAAAGATTTTGAAGAAATTGTTACCGGTCTTTGCGGAACAGCGAGCAATCTGACGAGTTTGGAAAAGATACCAACTAGCTAGACATTGCTTTTTATAGTTCGTCTCTATGGATGCTATAACATGCGGCCTGGAAATCGATAAAGATTTGGAGTGTTGCTGTTGGTTGCAAAGGCCATTTCAAAAGGTCGAGTGGTACGGCAATAACTCTATCGTCTTAGATATTCGTCGACGTACCTTGGCTGCAACGGCTTAGTGATTCGAGTCTATGTTCCTCGCTCGGATCGATATGATATCTATAATATTGGAGAAGTGTCTCGTCAACATCTCTCTTGATCATCAGGTAAAACCGTGTGGTAGCTATACTGACGATCCGCCCCCCAGCAAAATCAATTAGTCTTGGTGTCGTGGTGTCGTGCAAGTTATGCTTCCGAGCTGTCCTCCGTCCCTATTTCAACTTAAGATCACAGGAGACGATCTTGACGCCATACTTTAGACATTGCTCGTATGTAAGTCGTCGAGCAGATCATGAAAATATTCTTCGTTAGCGTCCTCGGTTTTCCTCTATGGGAGCGTGAATGCATTTCAGGCTGATATTGGCGAATAGAGCCCAAATACGTATTGTCATAAGGCGTTTGCCTCTTACAATAAATCCGCACTCAATTAAATGCTGTTTGTTTTCTCTGTACCAATCGCCGAGCCCCAGCCCAACTATCATGGCTTCACCCATCAATGACGTTGTCTAATAAAAAGCGGGGGCAGAGCAAAGTACTGTTCTTATCGTAACGGTTTTCAGATGACGCCACCAAAGGTTGCTACAATTTGACCAGTTATAAGTTGCTGGTCATAGGTCCTGTTGGTGGCAGGAACACCGGTAGTCCCTGCCAGGACTTAAATCAAATAACGGTCCGGGCCTGACTTTTAGCCCTCAAGTGGGAGCGTCATGGTGGCTGTGTTTAAACCCAAAGTCGCGGTAAGGGTCTTCCTGTTGATTTGACCCAATATAGAGTTTCAATAAATACTGGGTTCTGTGACCGTAAGAACAGTAAGAGGTTTTAGGTCGGCCTCGACTCATACTAAGTCCAACACAGTTCCAAATTGGTATAAATGGATACATAACGGAGAGCGATCCTTGCTTCCATGGCTGTATGGGGACCCCGTAAACTTAAGTCTACACGACAGGTGTTTACTTTAAAAACTAGAAACTATATACTGAAAAATAACACAACGATTGCTGAGGATTTTGTTGATTTTATTCTTCTCTCTTGGTTACTTCGACTTGCTTGTTTGACGTCCTCGATCAGAAGGACAATATAAAAACCTTCTTTCTCTCTCGCACGAAAATCGTGATGGCTGCTCTAATACAATATGGCTGTGCCTACTTAGGTTCTCTACTCGACAATAGAGGGCTCCCTCATACTCTACAATTTAATTATACATTACATCTCGGCCAATCTGACAATATGATCGGCCTCGATCATGACAATATCACATATCCAAATTCAAACATTGGGGGGGGGGGCTCTTCAACATAAACTTACTTAAACAAATTTAAACTTATGACTAGGTTAGTGTTGCTTTCTAATATTAGCCGCTGTGGTGTTTACGTAGGGGTAATCCATTTTCTAATACGCGCGGCTTCAATAACGTTGTCGTATGGTAACTGTGTCAGCTGACAATTATCGATGTCCCTTACTACATAGCGGTCGTTCGGTAACACCTTATGGATGACATATGGCCCTCGATATCTTTGAATAAACTTTTTATTAGTTCCGACTGACGTATCGACATGTTTAATTACTACAAAGTCACCTGTACTATATGTTTTCACTGGCACACTGTGCCTAAGGAAATACTTCTCATTGTATTCTTGGGACCTCTTAATAGCGGCTGATGCTTCTGATCTAATAACCTCAAGATCGCGAACCTGCACCTGGTCAGACTTATCCTCCAAATACTCGGTGAGCTCATCCACAACCGTTCCACGCTGTTCTACCCCGAATAATAACCTACTTGGCGACTCTCTTGTTGAACTGTGGACGGTGTTATTGATAGCATATTCCACCTGTGATAGCTTAGTTGCCCAATCTGCGTGGTTAACCGGTTCACTCATTTTGCTCAACATGGCTTTGATCACCCTATTCACCCGCTCGACCTGCCCGTTAGCCTGGGGGGAAGCGACGGCCACTTTAACATGGTCCACATTATTTCGGAGCAGGTAATTCCCGAACTCGAGAGAGGTGAAACACGAACCGCGGTCGGTGATCATTCGCCGAGGGCGGCTATAATAACAAAAGTACTTGTCTAACGAGGCACACACCTCCTTAGTGCTGGTCGAATTGACCGGGTATAACCGCACAAACTTAGTAAAAGCGTCAATCACAACTAGGATATGCTTTCGCTTCGAGTTTAAAGCGGGCAATGGTCCGAAATGGTCTACATGAACCGTATCGAACGGGACTGGTTTTTTCGGAATGCTATACATGTTGCGATCATTCGATCGGGCGGGGGCCGAATACATAATGCACTTTATACAATTTTGAATAAAGCGCTTAATGTCACTTTTCATGTTCGGAAACCAATAATTTTTCCGAATCTGATTATAACACTTGTCAACTCCTAAATGGCCGATCTTCTCATGAACCATCCTAATTAGATTGTCCTTCATTTCGGCGGGTACGCAAAGCAACAGCCCACCCCCATCGACCTTGCGAAAAACTAACCCGTCTTGCAAGTCATAATATTCGAGTGACTCTACTTCTAACTTTTCACGGTATCTTCTAATTTCCGGATCCCGATTCTGAGCTACTTGGATTTGGATATCCACCTCGTCGCTAGTAAAGGCGGCAACTACGTGACAGCGGCTTAATGCATCCACATGCCCCATCGACACCCCACTGCGGTGTTGTATAGTATAGTCGTAGTTCTCGAGTTCTAATGCCCAACTCGAGATCCTTGGATTTACCTGCTTTTTACTTAGGGTCAGGGTTAGGGAATTGCAGTCCGTGACGATCTTAAATGGTATTCCTTCCAAATATACCCGAAAACGTCGTAGAGAATAGATGATGGCTAGAGTTTCCAGCTCGAAGCTATGATATCTAGACTCTGCTGGCGTAGCCGTCTTGGAAAAGTATGCCACCGGGTGGAATTTTTTATCATCTTGTCGCTGTAGCAGGACTGACCCAAACCCCAAACTACTTGCATCACAGTGCAGCTCAGTCTCCCTTTCTGCACTGTAAATCGCTAATACTGGTGCGGTGGCAAGTTTGTCGCGTAGTTCTCGAAATGCTTTTACACAATCGTCCGAGAAATCATACCGACTTTCCTTGCGCAACAACTCCAAAAGCGGCTTTGCTATCTTGGAGAATGAAGGCACAAATCGCCTGAAGTACGAAAACAGGCCTATACATCGTTGCAATTCACACTGATTCTTCGGCATCGGATACTGCTTAATATTTTGAATGTGTGCCCCCGACGGTTTAATGCCTGATGCATTCACGACATACCCTAAATACTCCAACTCTTCATAGCCAAACTTACACTTATTGAGTTTAAGTTCCAGCCCCTTCTCATAAAGGCGGCGCAGAATCTCGGCCAGGATTTCTAAATGAGAGTCAAAATCGATTGTAGCTACTAGGATGTCATCTAGATACATAATCATCTTGCCCGACTCGACCAGGTCTCGGAATATTTCGTGCAAGAACCGCTGAAAATTAGCGGGTGCATTCTTTAACCCGAATGGCATCTGTACATATTCGTACTGCCCATCTGGTGTTACGAAAGATGTAAACTTTATGGAATCTTCATCCATTCCCACTTGATGGAAACCGTCCTTTAAATCAAGGAGGGTAAACCATCTTTTACCCCCAAGAAACTCAATACAATATTCCATAAGCGGTAACGGAAAGTTGTCTCTGACCGTTTTCCTATTTAATGCGCGATAGTCAATACACATTCGCAATTCCCCGTTTTTCTTCTTGGCAAGTACGACTGCTGATTCATACGGAGATTAACTTGGTCGAACTATTCCCCTCCCCATCAGCTCTCTCACTTTTCTAACAACCTCTCTTCGTTCGAACACCGAAAGTGACCTGGGAGGACAATGAAAGGGTGTATTGTCGGTCAGGCATATCTTCATTTTGTAGTCGTGTGGCTTACGTTCAATACCTATCGGATTTAAATAATTTCTATCTATTACCGCTTTAAGAGCGCTACTATCATCCTTTTTCAACTTCGAACAGACATCGACATCGGACAGCGGTTCACTTAAGCCTATGTCAAAAATCGACGGGACACTATCACAATCCGAAGGGACCTGCGACGGAATAACATTAAGCAATGGACTTGAGACATCGGTTCGGCGGACATTTTTACCATTCGACAGACTTGACAATTCTATAGAGTTTACGTTTCGACGCTTGTCACCCGGACAAATTCCTTGGCTACCACAACTGCTAGAATATTTAATTTGACCAGAGCCAGAAGTACCAACACATAATTTATTTGAAATAACACTTTTATTATAATTCAATTCTTTTGTCTTATTTTTTATGGGCTTTATACGACTTAAATGAATGTTAAACGATCTTAGAAAACTGCGTCCCAAAATCAGCGGCAGCGTCATCAGGTTATCTGGAAGAACGTAAAGATACACTATACGAATGTCGTTTTGAAATTTAATATGACTCTTAATCGTACCGTATGTATGAAGATTAATTCGACCGACTCCAATATATTTGGTTGGCTTCAACACTTCCGATATACTGATGTCGCTTGGGACCAGGGAACGTCTGATGAGATTAATCGCGCTACCGGTATCAAACAAAGAGAAATAACTAGTGAATTTGGTACTTTGGGCTTGGTCAATAGAGAAAGCAACACTTACCGTCTGCATGGCGCTGATGGCACCAGCCACGTCTTCATCACTGCCTCCCTCCTCTTCGAACACCTTTTCAATGGCAGCTACAATTTTCTGTCGTCGGCGGTTGGACTTCGGGCAGCTGTCACGAAGCACTTCGTTGCAAGTGAAGCAAGCGTTTGGTAATCGCAGCGGCTTGGTACAGCTACTCTTGTAATGCCCAAACTTCGAGCAGTTGTAACAGCGGACCTCAGCAAGCTCCTGCGGTTTAGTATTTGTTGAACTCGTTCTGATGACTGCGGGGACGCCGGCGGATAACTTAGTAGACTTCCTATTAAGCGGTTGGCTTCGTTTCTGCTGATATCGATCGAGTCGGCTCAGAAACTCAGCAATCGTTTGGGCATCATTAACTAATGTTATATTAGTGCTGTCGTCATTGAAGCCATCTATGATGAAGGTCACCAACTCTGCCTCTGGAACCGATATCTTATCGGCCAGAGCCTTCATCGAGATCACAAACTCCAAGCATGATTCGTCGGGACGGATTTTTCGTTGCTCCAGCTGTCGATACACGTCTCGGTGGGTGACTTGTCTTCCGAACGTTCCGATGAGAGCGTCCTTCAGCTCGCCGTAACTCACTACACCTAGTGTTCCCATGAACTCCTTTGCTGTCTCTTTCAGAAGCCTACGTACACCCAGACACATATCATCGGAGGTAAATTCACGCGTTGCCGCATACTGCTCGAACTCACTAAACCACTTGCGGATGTCTATGTGGTTTCTACCTGTGAATGGATTTAATGATTTCTCCTTGTGTTCAAAATTGGCACCTCGGTGAACGCGTCTTTCACTCCACTCGTTGCCCTCCATTTCACGAATTTGCTGCTGCAAGGAAAGCATCTCACGTCTCATACGCAGAATGCTTACTTGTGCCTGCAATCGACGGGCTTCAATTGCCTCGGGGATCTGTGTCGTGTACACGTTCGTGGCGGGATCTCCTCTGGCATCCTCAAAGCAGTCTGACTCAACGGCGGAGACGGCGGCTGGGTCGGCGGCTAACACGGCGGCTGGTTCATCGCTTAATTCGTCGACGGGTTCGGCAACAGCGGGGACGGCGACTGGTACGGCGGCTGGTCCATTTTCCTTCGACTCTGCTAAACTTTCTGCAGCGATCAATTGTTCGTATAATGGGCGCAGTTGCGCCAGCGTAGCACTTGGTGGGAACTCTACGTTTGACCTAGAGAGCACCTCCACCATCGTCTGCCGTGTTGTGCGTGAGCTTGACATGTTTTTTTTTTTAGGATATAAATAATTATTTTTATTTGTTCTTCAGTTTATTTTTAGGTTGAACCCCACACCTGAGGTGAAAAATAACACAACGATTGCTGAGGATTTTGTTGATTTTATTCTTCTCTCTTGGTTACTTCGACTTGCTTGTTTGACGTCCTCGATCAGAAGGACAATATAAAAACCTTCTTTCTCTCTCGCACGAAAATCGTGATGGCTGCTCTAATACAATATGGCTGTGCCTACTTAGGTTCTCTACTCGACAATAGAGGGCTCCCTCATACTCTACAATTTAATTATACATTACAATACCAATCGCCATAGTATTGTATATGTCACAGTTTTTTTTATCATCTGTGGCAGTGGTATCTGTTTAATAGCAGTCGAAGGCCTCCGCTAATTGTTAAGGCGTGCACTATCTATTCATAGGGTTGGCGTGTTTCCGCATGATTATCTTACAAGTTTGACTTCATACCGAAAGTTGCACGGAAAAAAAACGTTGGACCTAAATTGCTTTTATTACTTCAGTCACAATTATCTTACAATTACAATATAAACCTTGCTCATTCAAAAAGTCAATATTTTCTGTATTTCCAGATGGTTATACGGTAACCGATGTTGTAATGTACTGGAAACCTACACCGGTACGCGGTGTAGAAGATGCCGAACTGCCACAATTCACAATAATCGGCTATGAGACGAACGATCGAAAGGAGAAGCTAGCAACTGGTATTTACCAACGACTGTCCCTATCCTTCAAATTGCAACGGAATATCGGCTACTTTGTGTTCCAGACATATCTGCCCAGCATTCTAATAGTCATGTTGTCCTGGGTATCGTTTTGGATAAATCACGAAGCAACTAGTGCGAGAGTTGCTCTAGGTAACCTTCGCCATGTAATGTCTTCAAATTTGTAAAAGTGTCTTTTTATAGGTATCACAACCGTTCTCACAATGACAACTATTAGTACCGGTGTACGAAGTTCCTTGCCAAGGATATCCTATGTCAAAGCCATCGATATATATCTTGTAATGTGTTTTGTGTTTGTATTTGCGGCTCTATTGGAATATGCAGCTGTTAACTACACCTACTGGGGTAAACGAGCGAAAAAGAAAAGTAAAAAAGCGAAAGAAACTGATAAGAAAACTGGTAAATGTTAGAGATACATTTAACATAAAAAAAAAATAATAATAATAATAATTCATCCTATAAGAAAATGTATAAAACATTATTTTTTTCAAGGTAAAGGCGATAAATCCGAAACGTGTTCAACTACAGAAGATATCATTGAGTTGCAAGATGTACGAATGAGCCCTATACCATCGTTGAGGAAGGGCAACTACAATAATACACTGGGATCAATAGGATCTGAGACACTAGATTTGGCTAAATTTCCACCTAGTTTTAGAATTGCTAGAAATTACGGAACGAATCGTAATAATTTACGACATAGAGGTAATCGAGGTAAGACTGGGTAACAATCCTCCCTTTACATCAGTTTACATCCAGTTTTGCTAAATGAGCTGGTTGTGATCTCTTTCCAACTATTCACGACATCCAAATTGGGCCTTTCTCCACTGTATTGTCTTTCTGATGTGAATTCAAAAAGTCTTCGCGACTATGCAGTTTGTTCAGCGTGTCCATACCGATCTAACATACATAAGACACAAAGCGGATTTCGCATTTTCTTTATTCAAATCAGGATCTCCGTTTCTCACATCCCTGTCTCAATCAAAGTTTCTACCTAAAGGGCGCTTCAGTTGTTTCCAATTCTCTAGACAAGATCCTTGATTTTTCCTTGATCTTCCTTATTGTTTCGAGCCTGAGGGCTGCGATTCCCAGCTTCCACTGGCTGGATGAGAGTTCGGAGTGGTTAACCAGAGCGAATAGACGTGTGTTAAACTTAACTTATCGTCCTACTGCGGAAAACCGCATTATTATCTCAATTTCATCTTATTTTTTTTAATTGTTTTCTTCCGTGAGATCAGTCCAAATCAATAACTGTGACATGCCATTAGATAGTACACGTGGTGACAATCATTCAGTTAAAATCTTGGAGCATACAGCACAAGCCAGTTTTGAGAGAAATAATACCTCTCAAAGTATTGTAATGCACCCCGATAAGAAAGTCTACAACTGCAATGCAATGAATGGACCACGGTCCTCAGTAAATTAAAGCGGGCAGCAAGTAACTTCAACAGCAGCTCCAATAAGAGGAAGAGAAGAAATGAAGAGACAGCGCACGTCACTCAAGATATAGAAATTAATTTTGACTACAATCCCTTTGGACCTCTAATGAACTTTTTTATTTTATATAATCAGCGCGCGCTCAAGGGGATCGTGTACCCTTAAGGTGATTGTACACCGCGCAGACAAAGGAAATTTAGGGAGGAAGAAAAGAGAGGTACCGATGTACATTGTTTTTAAATGTCTGCAAGTTATAACGACCAGGAAATACACAGATCGGCAGGGCATTCCATAAGCGAGTTGTACGGCTTAGGAACGAATCACGATATTTAAGAGTACGTCCGAAAATGGGCTTGAGGGTATACTGATGAGCATTCATAGCGAGACGGGTGTTACGGTTGAAAGTTTGAATGGGCGGAATGCTACTGGCGATTTCAGTGGAGCACTGGTGGTGGAAATAGCGATAAAATAAAGTGAGACACGAGACATTTCGTCGGTATTTGAGGGTGTCCATTGATTGACTGGTATTAGTATCATCAACAAGTTTTATCGCACGGTTTTGAATCCTATCTAGCAGGTGCAGAGATGTTTTAGGAGCGCCTGGCCAGATGTGGGCATTGTACTCCAATTTTGGGCGGATGAATGCCTTATATCGGGTCCGCCATCTAACGTTTTTTTTCAACTAGTGCTTATTTCGTGAATGGTAACACTTAGCTCATGTCTGATTTGACAGATAATTAGCTTTATCCTTCCGGTTAATAATGGAAAATAATTTCATTCAAATGGCTGCCTCGGCTGGCCCTGCAGTAGCCTACACGATTGGTCCAATTTTTAAGCACATTATCGATTATGTGCAGCTGTATTTCACCAATGGCTTCGGCTGTGTGGCACGTAGCGCCGTCCTGTTGAAACCAAATGTTGCCAATATCCTCCTCTTCAATTTTTGTGAACAAAAATTCGTTCAACATGGCCCGATAACGATCGCCATTGACTGTAACGGCCACTCCTTGCTCATTTTCGAAGAAAAATGGCCCAATTATGCCTCTGGACCAAACAGTGACTCGTTTTGGGTGTATCGGCTTTTCAATGTATACGTGCGGGTTTTCTGTGCCCCAAATGCGACAATTTTGCTTGTTTACATACATACCCGCCAAGATCAAAATGAGCTTCATCTGAAAAGATGATTTTTTTGGCAAAATCGGCATCTTCTCTAAGTCGATCGCCCACTTAGCGAAGCGAAAACGCATTGGATGGTCAGTTGGCTTCAACTATATTCGTTCAGCGAAAGGATAAAACTAATTATCTGTCAAATCAGACATGAGCTAAGTGTTACCATTCACGAAATAAACACTAGTTGAAAAAAAAAAAAACGTTAGATGGCGGACCCTTTATATTGAGGCCAGATCAAAGGGGGTAAAATATTTGTTACATAGCTTGAGGAAACCTAGACATTTCGCAGCATTTTTGGCGACATCAAATATGTGGTCATTCCAGCGTAAGTTGTCATTGACACACATACCGAGAATGGAAAGACGATGCAAGTGCCATTTATGGATAATGGTTGGGTGTTTAAATTTCGCTTTAACGACAGCATTGTGTTTCGGAAGCATTAAATTCCACTCTGTTGGTAGTTTCCCAATTGGTTATGCTGTTGATATCGCAATTTAATGAGCTTAGCATACGCTGCCGTTCTCGTTCTACAGCCGAAGAGCAGGGCCTTGAGTCCGGGAACGAATATGAAAAGCAGAGAGTACTGTCATCAGCTAAGAGTGTCGGAGACAGAACAGAGCCCTGGGGCACACCAGCATTTATTTTGTGAATATCAGCCTTGAAACCGTCCAAGATAACTTGAATTGAACGTTCCGAAAGGTAATTTCTAATCCATTGAAGAAGAAAGTCGTCGATCCCAAATGCACGCATTTTCGACAAAAGAGCCAGATGCCAAACTCTGTCAAATGCCTTAGAAATATCAAGTGCAACTATCTTGCTTTCGCCAGATTGATGTACACTTTGGTTCCACATTTCGCTTTTTCGGTGAGACATGCCATCAAATCACCAGTGGACCTGTTGCTACGAAAACCATATTGCCGGTCATTGAAAAGTTTTCGTGTTTCGAGATATTTCATGAGCTGACGATTTATCAGCTTTTAAAGAAGGAACGTAAGTGCAATGGGTCTGTAGGAGGTTCAGTTCAGTTTCAGTTTTTATGCATTTTTATTTTTTTTTTTTTTTTAACTTAAATTAATCTTATATGCTAAACAAAAAACGCTTAAAAATTAGCTTAAATTACTTACAAATAATCTTATTCTAACTTACTGGCCCCATGCGGGCACTCTAAGTTAAACCTAACACTTAAACTATGTCTTTCGACGAATCTTACATTATATTTTTATTTTAACATTACTTAATACTAGAACTAAGAAAATAAATTATAAGTAAAAAACTTAGTGAATGGACATTTTTTAATTTTTTATAAAACTTAAAACTAAAAGCCTACAGACTACCTAAAAATAAATCTTATTCTACTTAAACCTACTTACATCTAAAACGTACGAACACACATACATATATATATATATATATATATACATAATACCTATATACTCAATATATATGTATATGTATATATATATATTTTGTTTTTTTTTCATTTTTTATTTTTATTAATTTTTTTTTTGTTTTTTATATTTTTTTTTCCTAAAACTAACTTAATCCTACCTAAAACTATGTAAGCCGGCCATGGCTAAAAAAAAAAATTAGGCTGACCCACTTTGCCTCAGATGAAGCTATCTATTGCTGGAGGTATTCGACGACGAAGCATCCTCCCCTTCAACTAGCCACCAAAATTGCTGGTGCTGCTGAGCAACATCCCTCCTGTCGCGACTCCCTACCGCCCTACTGAACCGGAAACGCTCCGCACTGCCATGTGCGACGTCTCTGTCGTAGTTGAGTCGCCTGTCCGAAGCTGTTCGAGCGACGTGAAGGGGTCTGTAGGAGGAGAGAGAAGATGATTCGCCTTTTTTAGGGCCGGGCTGGACAAATGCTATTTTCCATCTACTCGGGAAGAGTTCTAAGGAGTAGGATTGATGAAAAAGCTTACGCAGTGGTTTTATTAGCGTGGAAGAACACCTCTTCAGAAGAAGGGGAGATATACCATCTGGACCAGCGGATTTATGTATGTTGAGATCTTTAAGTACTCTTGCTACTACACGAGTGCGAAAGTAGATTCGTCCCATTGAAGATTCGACGCGCTCAAGTATAGGCGGAGACAAAGCACAATCTGGGAGTGTTGAGCTGGCCGCAAAGGCCAGATTGGCCTTGTCCAAAGAGCTGACAGCTGGAATGTCATTGTAAATGAGCGTTGGGATGGAGGATGAGACAGAATTTATAATGTTTTTGACGAACGACCAAAATTTTTTTACTGCCTTTGAGACATTGCAGTATTTTTTCCCTCAGTTTTTGGTCGTATTGAAATTTCAAGTGCTTGAGAAAGACGTTGCAGTCATTCCTGGATCGTTTGAACTATTTTCCTCTCTGTCGGGTTGGTCTAATAGGACCGAAAAAAAACATTTCTCTAACCCTGACTTCCTCTTTACAGCTCGAATTATACCATGCCTTTTCTTTTGGTTTGATACTCTTCATCCGTTGAGGAATAAAAGTTCTCATTCCAAAGAGAATGATGTCTGTGCTCATATCAGCAGCGGCATCCACGTCGTTATCGAGGAAGCATAACGACCAGTTAAAATTCCTAAAGAAGCTGTTAAGAGCGTTCCAATTGAAACCTTTTCTCTAACTGTGTGGTCTGTGTACGAGAAATTAGCTGATATGACACAATGGTCAGACGAGCCTAGAGGGGAGAGCACATCAGTGGTGTACTTATAAGGGTGAGAAGTTAAAAACATGTTCAGGGTATTGGCGGTATGACTATCAACGTCTGGTATTCGTGTGGACTCATTCATAAACTGGGTTAAGTTGTTTTCCGCAGTGAAGATCTCAACACACCGTCGTTCGGGTGTTGTCTGTCCAGAATGTCGAAGCCCCCAGAATTGTGTATATTGAAGTCGCCCGTAATAACGAACTCAGTATGAGGACACAGGGATACAATTTTTTGAATGGGGTTAGACAGCGCATCAAACTTGTTAAAAGTCGAATTGCTGTCCAGTTTGGGGCTTCTGTAAATAGAGCAGCAGTGGATAATTTGCTAACGGAGATGGAATTTTAACCACATGAAGTTGAATTCCGGATTGGAACAGGGACAACATTGTGGTGGAGTTTGGTAAGCTACATAACTACGCACGTAAATGGCGAGACCGCGTTGATAGAAGGATAATGGCACTAGTTCGTAGTCAGGTAGCTTAAGATTAGAGTGATCTGAGAAGTGTAGGCTGGGATCTACCTGCGTTTCACTAAGTGCCAAAGCAGCTGGTCTGTATCTACAGACGTGGACGTACGCAGAAAAGTGATTACTTTTTAGCCCGCGTATATTCGTTACGTCTACCCTGAATTTCCTAGTCATAATCACAGACAAACACAGAAAACACAAACACCGACCATACTAAGCAAGGCTGCGAAGTGAAAATTCTGACGTTGATTTACCGGATCAAATTGTTGTAGGTGTTATGCCCTTACAACAATATAAAACAGTGCACCAACAAAATTTTCACTAACAACCCGCTATCCATCAGTTGTTACGTTACATACACTCAGCCACTGCCCGTATGATATGGTAAATACAGTAATGGCAGTGATTGAGTGCAAGCAACAGTACTTCGACCAAGAGCGGGATAGATGCGATACCCGCACTGTGTGATATATTTTTTTTTTCCTCTGTACTTTTTTTTTAATTTTGCACACGCGCGAAATAAGTTCTCGAATAACTTGATTCAAAAAAAAAATTACAACTTTATTGTGCGACTGCACTTAATAGAATGACAATATTTGATCACACAATGTTTTATGATACGTCTTATTTGCAGAGGTGATTGCATGAACTTTATGTGGAGCGGAAGGCTCCCAGACGCTGAGTCGGCAAGTCTGCAGTTCATGCGATCACCTGTGCAATCACATCGATTTTGGTGAAAATACAATAAATGTAATTCCGCTGACACTGCATCCGGTGGAGGTAGCGGCACGTGTAGGTTTGATGACTTCAAGGGGCGAGGTGGGGACAGGTAGGAGACGTAACTCCTCCCCCCTTAGAATAGAGCGACGGCCAGAGTGAAGTATGTGAGGCTGGAGCGATAGACTGCAACATGGGGATGTCGTTTCCGACGTTCTTCTTCTTGAACCAGATGATGATTATGGCGACTATTGAGATGATGACCAAGAGCCCAGCTGATGTACTGGTCATGTAGTGAAGATGAAGGGTTCTGGTTCCGAGTGATGATAGTTCTGCTTCTGTTCTGAAGTCAAATTCCTTTAGTTTCTGCAGGCTTAGTACGTCAGTTGTTGAAGCTGCATGTACGTCATTGCTTGGTGGTGGTGGAATATGGACTTCATCCCAAAACGTTTCAGGGTCATCTTCGTACAGCATCCCGTTGATTGTGACACTGCAATTCTTGAAGTGGAGAAGCGCTGTACCTTCTATGGTTGTAGCTTGAGTGCTGCAAGTAGATTTGATTAACGTATTTTTTACATTAATGAATAATATAAAATTCGGCTCTGGCTCAGAAATGCTCCTGATCTTGCCCACGTCGTTTAGTGGACAATGTGCGGCTTTGTTCCTCATGAGATTCCCCAGGCATTCGGATGCGGTTACTTCTTCTTCGTCTTGTTGTTGGGGGCAATAGTATGTACCTGCTACTTTGGGGCAAAGTGCGCTGTGTTGTTGTATATACTTAGTGTTATGTATTATATGAGGTTTAGTAACTATAAGTTTGGTTTCGTTAATTGGTAGTGGGATAATATGATACATATGATATTTTGTTGGTGTAAGGTATGGTATCTGTATGTTAAATATTAAATTCGTGCCATTATAATAGGCTTGTAGTCTTAGGAATTCATAGATCTGCTCAGTAGAAATCGTTTTAATATTTTGTTCTTCTAGTTTCTTTTGAATTAATTTTAATTCATCTGGATTTAGTATGAATTTTGGTATGATATTAATTTTACTTAGAATTACCGCTTCAGCGAGGTCGGAAAGATGGTTAGTTAATAGGTCAATATTGTAGTTAATTTGATTAAGGAATTGCATCTCGAATAGTGTGTCTTCCTCACGTCTGATTGCATTGGCTGTTATCTCGAAGTATTTATTAATAGTTTCTTGTTCTTTGTTAATATGGTTAGTGATATTTCTAAATCGTTCTATCATATGGAAATTTAAAGTATTTCGGTCAATCATTATGTTAGTAAGATTATTTATGTTTGATTTGATATTTTCTATATTTTCGTTAATATTTTGGGCGTCTTGGACGTCCAAGTTTCCGGTTATAAATTTGATAGCAGATCCCAGTCCGTTGAACAAGCCTCTTTTGTTCCGGACGGTGGGATATATTGTTAGTAATTTAGTTTCTAACTCCTTGAGTTTCAGGGAGGTAACGTTAGTAGCGGTGTTTATTCTGACTCTCTTTTCTAGAAGGTTCAATGATCTGGCCATGCCTTGTATACTATTGTTGTATTCTTCGAGGTTAACAACGTGAATGATGTTGTGGAAGTTCGAGATAGTTCTTGCAGGTCCTAATTGGAGTGTTAATATGCTCCTGTTTTTGGGTACGTTGTAGATTTCGATTAGTTGGGAGGATATGGATTGGAAACTGGAAAGGGATAAAGGTTAGAAGGATGCTGAATGCAGTATTCTATTATTTACAAGATAAAAAAAAAATATATTGGATAGCCTCCGTTATCATATGCCGTGATAACACTATCATGTTTACGCTCATATTCCGTGAACGTATTGAGAATGTGTATTTATATATAATTTCAAAACAAATGTTAACGCTCATATGCCGTGAACGATACATAGTTTTCGAAATATGGTATACATGTTTATGTATTTATTTTAATTTTTTTTTTGTATGGTTTTTTTTTTTTTTTTTTTTTTTGGATAGCCTCTGTAATCATATGCCTTGATTACGCTATCATGTTTACGTTCATATGCCGTGAACGTATTAACTAAAATTACATAATTACATATTTAGTCATTTGATTCATATTTGTATATTTGGTTTGTGTTATATTTGTTTAAAGGATGGTTATGTCAGTTTGTTTCTCGTCCGAGTAGTTTACGACTTCCACGGTGCTGAACCCATTTTCTGCCTCGTACAGTCCTTCACTTACGAAAAGAAGAGGATTGATTTCGATCGAATTCAGGAGAATGGTGCCTTGTTTTTTGTCCACGGGTAGTTTTACAAGTAGCTTGGATTTTTGTGGTATGACTATTACTTTGGACGATTGGTTGATCTTAATATTCAAGGGGTTTGTTGAGCTTTTAGTCAATAAGATTTTCTTTTCTAAATCAATTTTTGCATCTAGAGAAAGGAGAGAGTCGATGCCTAATAGCCCGTCAAAGAATGAGTGAAATTTGAATAGGAGAAATTTAAAGGTTCCTTCCTGATTGAATTCTGAGAAGATAGGAAGAATTGCTTGTTTTTGCAATTTATAGCTTTTGAATACGGTAGTAATTGTAACTTCATTGCACAACGTTTGTTTATGCAATGGTATGAACTCTGGGTTTATGAATGATACAGATGCACCTGTATCTAAGAGAAATCGGAGGGGCCTACCGAAGGGTGATGAAATGTTTATGAAAGGTAAATTTGTGGGGTATCGTTCTAAGTTTACGTAGCCTGTCGGTTGTTCGAGGCTTGCGTTGAAAAATTTGGGGAGTCCTGAATATTTGTTGCATCATTATTAAAATAATGATCTAATTGTTGGAGAGTGTTTTGTAATAATAGCCCTCCCGTATCTGTTTTATTAACTTCGTTGAAGTTGAAGTTAGTATTACGAGTTTGTTGGCTAGTTTTGAATTTTGGATTGCTAGGGGTTTGCTGGGGGCGTTGAGGGGGTTCTTGACTTTGGGACCTATTGAACTGGGGATTATAGAATCTGTTTACCGGTCTTTGGAATTTTGACTGATTGATTTGATTACCAGCAGATGGACGAGGGTACCTATTATGTGATTGCCACTGATTCGGGTGTGGAAGGTTTGTTCTTGGTTGCTGGTAAGATTGTAGGTAAGGTGGATTGTAAGGTTTATGTCGTCCAAATTGGGAAACTTTTTGGTACGATATATTTTGTTCCTTTATACAATACGAAAATGCAGCAGCCAGTGTGTCGGGTTACATTGTTCTTACTCTTGAACCTAATGGTTCGTTTAACCCGCACAAAAACGAATTCAGACACATTTCGGCGAATAGTTCCTTTTTTGCTGCAATAACATTTTGATCATTTTCATGGATCAAAATGGTATTACAAAGGGCCGATTGTAGTTCGATAATTTCCCCATGGAATGACTCAACCGTTTTTGAATTTTGCCTTACACCATGTAAATCTCTGATGAGCGACGTTTCCGTCCGCTTATCAGAATAGTGTAAAGTTAAATTCCGCTTAATATCATCCCAATTTAAGGGTGTTCCGTACATGTTTAGTATTTCGTTGGCTTGTCCGATGATTTTATTTCGGATAGCCCTTAGCAGAATCTGGCCGTACGGAGTATTATCCGTACCTCTTATGTAGAGTAATATTTCTTCTACATTGTTTAGGAACTCATAAAGTAACCGAGGATTTCCTTCGAACGTAGGAAGATCCTTGATCGCGTCGGGTATTCTTAAAGAGTTAAATATCTCGTTGTGATTTACGACAGTAGGAGGAGTAGGAGTAGTAGCCATTTCGGTTTGATCTCCAGAAGAAATTGAGGACAAGGAGGGGTCTTCAAGATTATTTTGAACACTTTTTTCAGGAATAGAAGTCAAACTTTTTGATAACCGCCTTAAATCGTATGGGAGGAATCTAGTTTTAGGTTTGTTTTTTTCTGACATTAGATTTATTATTTGGACAATATAGTGCTTCTTATCGTTAGTAAATTATTGTGATAATAAGGTTAATAATACTTAAAAGAACAACAACAACAACAACAACAACAACACTTACCACAAGCAGCAGATCAGCATGCCAATCATCTGAAGGTCCATTCTTTTGCTGGTTTTGGTTAACGTGGTAAAGGGTTAAGACCCGCCGGTCGAGTTTCACAGGATTTTATTTTTTTTTTTTTCACGGTGTTTTTTTTTTCAGTTTTTGTCCACAAGTTTATTTTCACTGGTGCGTGAACTTTTCTACTTTTCACAGTTGGCTGATTTGCTTTGGCTCTTTGAATATCTTAACTATTTTAGCACTGTTTTATTTATTTATTTATTTATTTATTTTTTTTATCCTATTATTTTGTGTTTGAACAACGGATTGAACGAACGAACGAATTTCCAATTTTCGCGTTATACTATTTTACTGTAATCGACTGTGAATTAAACGACCGTCCACGTATCCTACCGACTGCGCGAAATAAGTTCTCGAATAACTTGATTCAAAAAAAATTACAACTTTATTGTGCGACTGCACTTAATAGAATGACAATATTTGATCACACAATGTTTTATGATACGTCTCATTTGCAGAGGTGATTGCATGAACTTTATGTGGAGCGGAAGGCTCCCAGACGCTGAGTCGGCAAGTCTGCAGTTCATGCGATCACCTGTGCAATCACATCGATTTTGGTGAAAATACAATAAATGTAATTCCGCTGACACTGCATCCGGTGGAGGTAGCGGCACGTGTAGGTTTGATGACTTCAAGGGGCGAGGTGGGGACAGGTAGGAGACGTAACTCGCGCGGTGTTTGTTTTCTTTTGTACAGCGCAAGATAATTTGCAAGTGCACTGGTTGACTTGTGCACTCGTCGGTGGTCGACTCGGTACTGATGGACGCCGGCATCACAACTGGATAACATGGACGTGAGCACGAGCAATCTTCCAAGTTTTTCCAACAAGCAATTTACCTAACAATAATAATCGTACTGCTAATACTAACCCCAAGTTCGTCTTTGGTGCTAACTTTTTTTTTTATAATTTACGCGCGCCTAAGGGATTAGATACGGAAAGGTAGAAGGAGGAGAAAGGAAAATTGTTTTGTAGTGGTTTGAAACTCAGGTGTATTTGGTTTCGATATTCTTTCGGGAGTCCGAATAGGACGGAGAGTTTTTTCTTCACTCAGAGTGATTCGAGGTATAATTCACAGTATTTTTTTCTGTGCTTGAAACTCTACAACAGCCAAATCTACGTGTCAGTGTTATGCCTTCACACGCAGAATTTTTCTGTCTGAGTTCCAATTACACAAATGAAAAACTGACTTGCCGTGGGCAGGATTCGAACCTTGGACCCTCAGAGTGAGATGCGATTGCTAGTACCACTACACCACGCCCACCCTGCACCTTAATTAGCGAATTAATCAAACTTGCAGCATTAGAATGTAAAATAGTAGTTATTCAGTAAAAATTTGTAAATGTTGCTTACCAACAAACTAAAGTATATGTAAATAATGCGAGTGTGCACAAACTAATAATTGATAGATTGCGTGACACAGGCTTAAAGACAAAAAAAGCCTCGATTTTTTTAAAAGGTCTCGATGGTGATACTCCCATTGAATCAATAGTTAAAGCTCTTAAAGAATCCGTGCCTCATATCAGAATAGATAAGCTTACCCCGTTTTCTACGACGAGAACAAGAGATTTGAATATTAAATTAAATATTTTTGTTGTTAGACTGGATGTGGGTGAATCAATTAAGGACAAAGAGTTTGTTGTGGAGAAAATCATGCCTCTGAACCATGTATGGAAAAAAGAAAACAACCTTGAGATGCCAGCACTTAAATGTATAAACTGTAATAAAATAGGTCATGCGGCAAATTCTCAGAGTTGACCAGAGTTGACATCAAGTATAGAGATAGAAAACTAGCTTCAAATTCAAACGCGGCTTTCGTATCGCAAACAAATAAAAGGGTAGCTACACAGCTGACCACCCCTAAACACTCTTATGCAGCTACAATACCCCCACTTTTGCTAAAAATATACCTAAAACAGGAAATCTTAATGACTTTCTTAGTGAATCCAGAAACCTGTTTCATATTTCGTTTAAAGACCTTTTGGTTAAAATAAAGCAATTTTGGCCAACATACCTAAATCTCGAATCAAAGGATGAAAAAATGTTTGCTTATCTAGAGTTCGTCGTTTCTATAGTTATATAATGGCCCAAACAAAACTTCACATTAAATCGATGAATTTTAATTCAATTATTTCTCATGAAAAAACACTTTCACTTTTAAATATATTAAAAAGTTCTAATCCCGATATCTCTTTCCTTTCTTAAACAAGATTAAGAAAAAAACACAAACCTTCTTTTGAACGTTATAATATCCTAAGAAATGATTCAGAAAGAGGAACTGCAATCATTGTAAAACAAAACCTTTCATTTAGAGATGTTCCTTTTCATTGTGAAGCATTTTCGGTGTGTTTAGCATCGATTTCGTTTCATAATTCGGGGTGCACTAATTACAGATTATTGATAGGAAGTATGTACATACTGGGCAATGCAGGCCGAAATTTACAAAGAAACCTTGATAGACTTCCTTTGCAAATACTTTTGATGTAATAATCATTGGAGGAGATTACAATGCTCGTCATCCTCATTGGGGAGACAGTGTTATAAATCGAAACGGAAGTTTAGTTTATGACTGGTTATTCAATGGTGCTTATTTGAACCTTGACATTATTCCTTCGGATGGCCCGACTTTTCCACGGTCTTCCTCCTTCATTGACTTCTTTCTCCTTTCTTCAAACCCTAATAGCAGTGGAACATCAATCTACTGCACAACGTTTTCTACCCCATCCGACCACTTTGGTATATCTTTACATTTAGGGTTTGGTAATTATTCTCCTCTTTTGTTACCCCTAATAGGACCCTTTAGAAGCTTTAAAAGTACTAATTGGGAAGCGAATTATATGAACCTAACAATAACAAATACAAAGATGTGTCTAAATTCACATTGAAACTCATAAGAACTCGGAGCGCTTGGCTGAAATTGTTAAAAAGAGTCTTTCACAAACATCTTAATAGGTTGAGTATCGAATATCAACACCTATCAGCTAGAATTCAGTGCCTAAGTAAACTGATCAAGCAAAGAGTAAACACCGATCTAAAGAATACCTTTAAAGCCAGATTACAGAATATTCGCCCATCGCCACAAGTTTTTAAAGAAATCGACAAGATCACTGGAAGGAAATTCCTTGGAATAGATATTTCACAAGATTTACTTTTGAACAACGGGATGGAGTTAGTTGATACTCCATCAAAAATTAATGCTTTTCGAGATTTCTTTTCGGCTCTTTATACAGAAAAAAATCCCACTTATAACGCAGGTTTAACGAACGAAGTTCATTTGAAGGTAACCGAATTTCGCCTACCTGAAAACAATCCGGAAATAACCATCTTTTCGCCATCCAGGCCGTCATATAATCCAGCTACTCCACCCTTCACATCACCTCAACATGTAAAAATGTGCAGAAAAGGCCTCAAAAATAAAAAATCCTCAGGATTTGATGGAATGTCTAACTTTATTCTGCGAAAATGCTGCCATTCACTCGATGTTTTACTGTAATCTCTATTCAATCATTGCATTAATACTAGGTGGGGTGAAAAGTGACCTCCGTGAAATACATTTTTTTTAAAATGTTTTTTTTTTATTTTATTCAATATAGTCCCCTTGATACACTTATTCCAGCGATTTTCCAACTTCTTGATCCCGTCCGAAAAGTAATTTTCCGGAAGATCTGCAAAATACTCCTCCGTGGCGTCGATAATTACCTCGCGTGAGCTCAATTTTTTATTTTTTATTGATGAGCCATCTTTTGAGGTTTGGGAAGAGATAATAGTGGATAGTGGTAGATGCGACAGCAATTGGAGCCGTAAGTCATTGATTTTAGCCGTGGTTGCAATGCTCTTATGCGCCGGCGCATTGTCTTGCAAAAACAACATTTTTTTTCGCTTCATGTGAGGCCGTTTTGCAGCGATTTCGGACTTCAATCGCTCCAACAATGCACAGTAATACTCGCTGTTGATGGTTTTTCCTTTTTCGAGGTAGTCCACGAAGAGTATGCCATGAAAATCCCAGAAAACCGACGCCATAACCATTCCGACCCATCGAGCCTCCCTCGGCCGCTTCGGAGCACTCGTGCCGGCTTCAGTCCATTGCCGGGCACTCATTCTGTTCTCTCTGGTGTGTAATAGTGGATCCAAGTTTCATCAACAGTTACCAATCGACGCCAAAAGTCAGCCCGATTCTGCATCAGCAAGTCCAAACACTCTTTCGAAGTGCTCTCGCGTTCATGTTTTTGGTCAGGAGTGAGCATGCGCGGCACCCAGCGGCAGGATAACTTTTTCATATACAGAATATTGCCCAAAATATGGCGTGTGCGCTCAGTACTAATCTTTGTGGTATCTACTGGCTCGCGCACCTTCACTTTCCAGTCAACCAACACAATTTCATGTATTTTTTTGACATTGTCCTCTGTAACCGCATTGGAGGGCCTGCCGCTGCGGACTTGATCGGTAGTGGAGTTGCGGCCACCACGAAACTCTCGAAACCAATATTTGACGGTGTGATCTGACGGAGCATTAGCCCCATAATATTTATCCAACTTTTCTTTTGTTTCCTTCGCCGTTTTGCCTCTCAAAAAATAATGTTTTATGAGAGAACGAAAATCGTTTTTGTCCATATTCAACATGATGCCAAACACGTCAACAACAATCAGCTGTCAAAACAAAACTAAAGACAGTATCGCAGTGAAACTTGGCATGTCTGCTTAATATGAACGGACTTCAAGGCATCATAACCTTTTTTGCAGTAGCATTGCATTCCGGCGGTCAAGGAGGTCACCTTTCACCTCACTTAGTAATGGCTACTTTCCCTCCGCATGGAAAATAGCAAAATAAATCTGTCAAAGAAATAAACGACTTTCGACCTATATCTTTGCTTCCCAACATTGGAAAACTCTTCGAAAAAATATTTGTCGAACCAGTCAATATCTTCTGTGAGGATAAAAACATTATTCCCCAAACTCAATTTGGTTTCAGAAAAGAACATTCCATTCTTCTTCTTTGCAATAAAATTATCCAAAACCTGAGATTTAAAAAAATGCACGATTTCCTTGAATATACGAGTAGATCTTGAGAAGGCATTTGACTCTGTCTGGCACAAAGGGTTGGTCTATAAATTGTTAAAACTTAATTTTGCGAAGTGGTTAGTGCGAATTATTCAAAACTTTCTTGAAAATCAATTGTTTTCAATATTTGTTAAATCTGAACAATCAGACCCTTTCTCAATGTTGTCAGGAATACCTCAGGGATCAATATTAGGCCCAATTTTGTTTAACATATACTTTCATTACGACTTTCCATTTGCCAACTTTACAGATGAAGAACCAAATGGAATTCTATTTGCTCTTTTTAAAATAGAAGAAAAAGTACCCTTATTTTTATGGGCTATTGCCTAAAATGGGGTTTAAATATAAACACTGAAAAATGTAGTCTAACATGTTTCCGAAACGCTAGTGGAAAAGGTCATCGTTTGGCAGAGTAAAAGACTCTCCTTAAAAATTAATAACGTTCCCATCCCACTGCGATCTGAAATTAAATACTTAGGTATAAATATTCATAATAGATTCCTTTTTTCTAGCGTGTTTAGAAAGTACTTCATTCAAAAGGAATGCCCAAAAATACAAAAGTTCTCATCTAAAAAACGTTGATTCGACCGATCTTGGCATACGGGTTCTGCTCCTTATTTACTATTTCACCCACAATACTATAGTATAGATTTTGCTGTGGCAAATTTAGAAGAGCGAAAACAAAATATTTCGCAAGTAAGATAATATAAAATATGAAGACTGCAAAACAGCGCCACTCCTCCAATATTTAACAAACCTTGCAAAAATTAAACAGGAACGGCTTGACAACTTTTTAGGCTAAAGCATCATGCTTTCACTTAAGAGCTTAAGAGGATAAACGTCTTCGTTTCTCGAACAGTGAACTCTCTTATTATACCAACTTTAGTTTCTTATCTTCTAAGTACTAAAAATATTTAAGTTTTGCAAACACAAGGCATATACATTTACACATATAAATATTAAGTTGAATGGCAAGTTAGCCATCTTCTGTTTCGTCTTATTTTTGTGTTATATTTTCTAGTCATAGTTTAAGATATACTCGTAAAATAAGAACATTAAACGTACGCCGGGAGCAAGCGTACACCAAAAACCTTGCTTTACACTTTACAAGTATCAAGTTAATTTGCTAAATACTATATACAACAATATTCTCCCCAATTGCTTTGCCTGGCATATTTTTAGTCCGACTACATAATTATAATTTTAAGATATATAATATAAACTTATATACATAAGAAAAATTGTGTTTCAAAAGCCTCAATAAAGAATTGAATTGACTGGCTGGATGACATTTTGATACAACTTTGTATGGTTACATCTTCTAATCTATTCTACGCATACAGAACAACTGCTCTGCCTTTCCACATCCACATAACTGGCAGGATTGGTGCTTTGTAGACTAGATTTAATGGATTTAATCATTCGAATCCATTTGTTTTACCAAACCCAAGTATTGTAGCTAAGACCTCGACTTTACGAATGACATCATGTCGGAGATTCGACGCAGGGCTATTTACTCCGAACATTAGACCCCTCGAGATTACTCATGTTTATGTCAATGTCCTCATTGACTTTTAGATTAACTCGTTCTGCTTGTTCTTTGATTTATGTAAAAGCTTATACTATGGAACGTTGTCTCTTTACACAGTAAAACACTTAAATGTTAAACGCTATAAATGTAAGATTTAATTTAAAGGTTTAAAGTTATTTTAAGTAGGTTTACGAGCACAATAGTATAAACTACTCGTATATATAGGGTTTTCCAATAAGGACTTCACAAATTTTTTTTAAATAAAACGCAAACCATATGAGATATTTTAAAAACTTTATTATCGGTTTGAAGTACAATCAAAACGTTTATGAATGGAACTCGGCTTCGTTCATATGGCCATCGCGGGCACGTTTGCAGCGGTCGATTCCTTGGGCCCAATTTTCAACGACTCGGCCAAACATTTCGGCCGAAACGGCCCTTATTTCGTATTCAATGTTGGCTCTGAGCTCTTCCAACGTCGTCGTCGTGTTGGCATAATCCAATGACTTAATGTAGCCCCACAGAAAATAGTCAAGCCAATCGACTGGCCCATTTCTTGAGATAACACGCTCACCATACTTACTCTTCAATAAATCGATTGTAGCGTGTGCTGCGTGGCTTGTGGCATCATCCTGTTGGAACCACATGTCGTCCAAGTCCATATCTTCCAATTCTGGCCAAAAATAAACGGTGACCATGGTGACCATTCACAGTAACGTGACGATCGTTATCGTCGACGAAAAAATATGGCCCAATAACGCCGCCGGCATGCAAACCGCACCTAACAGTTATTTTTTGTGGATGAAGTGGTGATTCATGAAGCACATGTGGATTTTCACCCGACCAATAACGCATATTTTGCTTATTGACGAACCCATTGAGCCAAAAATGAGCTTCGTCCCTGAAGATGATTTTGCGATGAAATTCATCACCTTGGCGCATCTTCTCCAGACCCCAATTGGAGAACGTACGACGCTTCAAATGGTCCATCGGCTTCAATTCTTGAGTCAGCTTGATCTTGTATGGGTGTAACCCAAGATCCTTACGCAAAACACGCCATAATGTGGTCTGAGCGATGCCCAATTCTTGATAACGCAGTGGAATTGACTGATTTGGATCGTTTGCAACGGACGCCTAAACGGCAGCGATATTTTCGACAGTTCGACCAACCCGTTGTCTTACTGACACGGCAACATCACACAACGAATATGTAGACTCAAATTTTTGCACTAAACTTGTTATTGCCTGTCTACTAGGGCGAGAATTATGACTGAAGATTGGAGTTAAGCCTCTTAAAGTGCAGTCACCGACTCCGAATTTCAGTAGAAAATTTTTATAATTTGCAGACGTTGCTCGTTCGTGTACTTTACCATGATGAAAATGTTGATTTTACTGAATAAATTGACAGTGACAGTTTGATGATTAGTGAAAGAGTGCGTTCACAAATTAAATTCAAAGTTGTCAAGTCTCTATTGGAAAACCCTTTATTTAGGTTAAGTTAAGAAAGTTACTTTAAGGGAGTTAGTTTAGTTTAGTTTTAAATGCATTTTATTTACTTAATCATTAACTCTTACATACTAACTAAAAATGCTTAAATGCTAGCTTAAAATTACTTAACAAACTTATACTAACTTACTCGCCCCACACAGGCACTCTAAGCTACTCTAAATTCTTATGTGTATGCCTTTCGACTTTATTTACATTTTATTTAGGAATACTTATGTTCCTAAGTATGGCTAAGAAAAATCAATTTGTTAACAAAAAACTTAGCATATGGACATAACTTTTTATTTTTTATAAAAACTTAATATCTAACTTAAAATAAACCTTACCTAACCTACATACACAATACACATATACAGCCACAAAGACATTATGCACAATAATACACAGATATAAGTATATACCTTTATATACCCTAGTGTATGTATATATTTCTTAAATGCTAACCTAAACCTATGTAAGCTGGCCACCGCTATTCACAGAGCAAATAAATTGGTCAGCTCTGCCTTATTAGTGAGGCTGGTCCGTAATTGACGGAAACGACGACAAAACATCTTCTCCATCATTCAACCACCAGAAATGCTGGTGCTGCCGAACGACATCCCTCTTATCGCGATTCTCCATCGCCCTACTGAACCTGAGACGATCCACACTGCCGTGTGCGACGTCTCTGTTGTAGTTGAGTCGCCTGTCCCCAACTGTCCGAGCGACATGGAAGATTAACGGGAAGGCTGATCTATCCTGGATCAGCGTAGTGGAACGAACCCGTCAGAGCGCACACTCTCGTGGTAAAGGTAATTGGGGTAGTAAGCCCCAGATATCAGGTCGAGGTCATTGCTCTTGCAATGTGCCTTCGAGTCAGCTTAATTGCGAAGTCGTCCACTCATATTAGGTTCGCCCTGTTGTAAAGGACCTCATTAGGATAAAATTTCTTGTACTCCGATTCTGGTCTTCTGTACAAGCGAAGGCAAGCCCTCTCAAACACCCAAATCTTTTCCATTAAGCTTGCTCGTACATTGAACCACACGGGACAACCAAATACCATCATGGGCCTGATTAGGGCCATGTAGCAGATTACCTTTACCCTCGCATCGAGTTGGCTGCTATAAAACAGTCTCTTTGTGAGGGCAAAAGCGCCTTCAGCTCTGGCCAGAGAAGCATCTACATTTTTGCCAAAATACAGAAACTGATCTAGCCAGATTCCAAGGTATCTGACTACATTTCGACAGGCAAGAGGCTGTCCGTGCTGTCCAATAATCGAGAACTTTCGCCAATTTTTTCTGGTATCCCAAGAGGCTCCAGACAACGGCGTCCTAAAGAGAATGGTTTCCGACTTCTGAAAGTTGATTTTCAACTTCCAGTCATCGCAAAATCATCTTATCTTATCGAAGTCACACTGCAAGAGAGTATTAATGACCTCGATTTTTGGACCTGTTCTGTACTCTATCAAATCGTCTGCGTACGCAATAGTATGGGGAAGTGAACCTATCTAGTCGCTTGTAAAAATGTTGAATAGGATCGGCGAATTGACCGCGCCTTGCTGAAGACCATTTTTAATTTGAAATATTCCAACAGAAGTCACGTCACCATTCTTCACGATTAACTGTCTGTTGTGTAACATATTATAAAGAATGTACAAGAGTGGTTTACTGATCCCCAACCCAGTCAGCTTATAGAAAAGACCCTCTAACCATACGGTGTCGAAGGCCTTCTCCAAGTCAACAAGGCTGGCACCAGTGCACTGTTTCTTGCCTTTGTTCCATTGGATATCGGACACCAGTTTAGACGCGGCATGTGAGATATCATGTCCCGCCTTAAAACCGAATTGATTATCCGGAACTATATGTTTGTCCTCAACCCACCTAGACAGAGCTCTATTGATTGCTTTTTCAAAAACCTTACTGATATTCGGAAGGAGACTTATCGACCGGAGATTCGCCGGATTGGATATATCCTTTCCCTTTTTGGGGATAGGTTGAACCACCGCCGTATTCCAATGCGCTGGATAATGTGCATTATTCATTGCATTATTAAACAGGGTGGTGTAGATGTCCACCGCTTCTAGAGGAAGATGTCGAAGCACGATATTCGGAATACCATCGGTCCCCACTGATTTCTTAACTCTGAATGCAGAAGTCGTGCACCAAGACGCGATTGTCCAGGTCGTAATTAGGGCCAATGGTATCAGTGGCCTTGTATACTTCCTGGAAAGTCGCCCCTATGGCCTCAACCTTCTCCTGTGGATCCTCGATCACGAAGAAGGCGTCATCATCAGCGGCCTCATTTGGATCAATACCTGCTATTGTCAGTAACCGTTCGTTGTCTGTTGTCAGGGCTGTTTTAAGACATTGAAGGTCGTTTTGATTTTTTCTCCGAAATAGTTTATTGATTTGCGGAAACATATTCGGGTTGCTGGTGTTTACAGCCCGAACCTTGTTGTTCCAATACAAACTTACAGAAATTCTGTAATTCTCTTTTATTAGCGTTTGAATATTTTTAATCGACGACTTCAGTGTCCTAATCTCCGGGTCTTATCGGTCAGTTAACTGTCTGTACAAGTTTTTGAGTCTTGTCAGAAGCCTACTTTTCTGTCGGTACAGTGCGTCAATAGTAGGATTGCGGAACAGGTCTTTGTTAGTCGTACGTCGAAACCGCGGTATTGTAGTGTCCATAGTTTGTTTAATTCTATTGCAGTTGTAAAAATATCTTTGGACAAACTTTTCCGCAATTTCGTTCGGAACTGTAATTTCGGTGCTAAAACCGCAATGGTCACTGTCATACACGAACGTGCGCAGACAGTTTAGTGTTTGTAAATTCGTACCTGTCAGTCGTATGCGTTCGTCGTACAGCAGTAGATCCAAATAAGACCCGCCTCTGGGAAACGACGGGTTATCCGTCGCTTTAAGACCGAGTCTGTACATGACATCGTGCCGACCCCACCAATCGAGTAGTAGCTTCCCTCTAGTATTTGGCAAATTATTTCCCCAATCTCTGTGTCTAGCGTTGAAATCCCCGCCGATTATAAAATAATTCTCCCCCGATTCCAGCCTCTGAAGTCGAAAAAGGGTGTCGAGCTCTGTAATGAATAGGGTGGATTGTGAAGTCTCAGGTGCATAAACAGAAGCCAGGTACAGCCACTTTCCACTGCGGAGCGGTGGACGACTGCCTCCAACACCCGGAACCTTTCCACCGATTCTTATGCGGCCTGAACGTCTAGGACTGCGAACGCTCTGCAGATACTTTGTTCGCTATTTCAGCTTGAACATCTCTGGAAAATATCAGGTTTTTATTTAGCATATTCGAGTTACCTGATTATTTTGCGTTTGAATAGTAGATGGAATGGAATTCGATAGTATTCTTGCAGTGGTAAAACTATCGTCCTTGGTTTCAACTCTGGCACGTAACTGATTTTGATGTCGTTTCCAATTGCTGACCATGAAAGTATTATAATTGCACCGAGCTGGGGCCTTTTGCATAATTGCGAGCAAAAACATATAGCGAATGTATCCTGAGATAGACTGCTTGCAAATGGGTTCTTGCTTTAAATGGTTTGTGATAGAACAGTCCGGTGCTCTCGACCATGAAGAATCTCCGCAGGTGCGAACAAACCGCTCGGCTTCCCCATTTGAGGCTGGATGGAACGGTGTTGTGCATAAGTGTTGAATTCCATTAGAACGACAAAAGTCCAGGAATTCTTTCGATGAAAACTGTCTGCCGTTGTCAGTTACGATGACTTCCCTCAAATGCAAATATTTTTGAAAGTGCTCCTACAGTTGATGATGAAGTTGTTTCCTGTTGGAACTACAAATGGAAATCTTAAGAGGGCGTCCACACAAATCAACCACATTTGGTTTAAACAAATGAATACGCTCCCAAGGTTTTTCAGGTTGCGGCCAGGGAATGAACTTTTTGGGAGGATCGGCACTCGATGATTGGTAAATTGAACATTTTTTTACATTAACTTCGATGATATCATCAATGTGGAGCCACCAACAATAGCGTCGACTGATTTGTTTGGTTCGGACTGTACCCCAATGACCGTCATGGAGCATTTTAAGAATTCGAACTTGGAGCTTAGTAGGAACTATTACTCGAATGTAATTGGTTTTCAACAATATAACACCCTTGTGCATGGTAAGTGAATTTCTGCGATTGAAAAACGGCAGCAGATGACGTTCTGCAGGTAGCAATTTCTCTGGCCAACCGTTTTGAATGTAAAACTTTACTTTGCTAAGCATGACATTTCCGGCTCTTTTAAGCAACATCGTGGGCATTTACAGGAAAATTTTGGGCTTGGTCCTCGATTTCGATTGTGAGTTCTTGACAAGACTCCTCCATGGCATCAAATTCCAAATCTGGACCCATTGGTAGTCGCGATAAAGCACGGGTGGCCGTGGTGTAGTGGTACTAGCAATCACTTCTCACTCGGAGGGTACAGGTTCGAATCCTGCCCATGGCAAGCCAGTTTCTCATTTGTGTAATTTAGAACTCAGAAAGAAAAATTCTGCGTGTGAAATCATAACACTGACACGTAGATTTGGCTGTTGTAGAGTTTCAAGCACAGAAAAAAATACTGTGAATTATACCTCGAGTCACTCTGAGTGAAGAAAAAACTCTCCGTCCTATTCGGACTCCCACCCCTGGAGAGAGAATATCGAAACCAAACACACCTGAGTTTCAAACCACTACAAAACAATTTTCCTTTCTCCTCCTTCTACCTTTCCGCCCGCGCCCTGACAACAGTAAAAGGGTATCTAACCCCGCGTTAATTATAAAAAAAAAAAAAAAAAAATCGGCATTGGTATTTTGGCTTGAAATTTTGTAACGAATTTCATAGTTGAAGCTCATTAATATAAGAGTCCAACGAGTCAAACGACCTGTTATCATCATGGGTAACTTTTTACTGGGGTGAAATAATGTTAGCAAAGGCTTATGATCTGTGTACAAAATGAATTTTCAGCCATACAGCCATTGACGAAATTTTGTGACTCCAAAAATGATTGAAAAGGCTTCCCACCGAAACTCTACATTTTTCGGAGTAAGTTTAAAGGACTATTACAATAATTCATCTTACATATGAACGATTGTAGTTCATTCAAGTTCTTCGGGCGAGACAATTTTCGTATAGCTTAAATTTTACTTCTTGAAAGCTGCACACCTTTGGCATTGACAACGTGGCCCAAATACTCATAAATTCACATTTCTTAAGGTTGACTCTTAGACCGTGCTCTTGTAAGCGTTTAAAAACAGCTTCTAAATTGAAGATGTGCTCCTGCGTACTAGCACCTGTCACGTGAATATCATCAAAGAAAATAGCGCACGAAAGACCTTTTAAAATTGCTTCTAAGGTCCGCTAGAAGATCGCAGGAGCCGCAGCTACACCAAACGTAAGACGCACATATTTAAACAACCCTAAAACTGTATTAACAACTAAGTATTGCTGCGAATCCTTGTCCAATTCAAGCTGCAGGTAAGCATCTGATATATCCAGTTTGGCCTAGCCTTAAAAAATTTCGGCGTTGCATTACTCTTCAGGTACAATTTAGCTTTAACTGACTTACAGTGACACAAAGTTGGAACAAAGCTTTGACATAACCTTTAGGTATGCTTATATGCTCTATAGATTGAACATTTTCTAAAATTTCAAAGTCAAGAGCACCATCAAAATCTACACGCATACCAAAAGCTTATGCCCAGTTCCAACCGAATATGTTGTCACCATGAACCGTGTTAGTAATAAGCAAAGGTAATCGCTTATTCTGTTTATTAAATTTCACGTACACCATCACTTCTCCAAGCAAAGGAACCTCTCTCCCGCCATACTGGGATTTACTGGCACCAGTGTCGAGCAAAATTTTAATATTTCTTCCACTCGCTTGCTAGTCCATAAATAATTTGTTGCCACGCGTTTCAACTAGATCATCTAGAGATCTTCTAAATATAACGTTGTTTCCTTGATCATTGTTAGTGGAACTATAGTTATGAGAAGATGATGCACTCCGATTGCTATTACTGTAATAAAGATAACACACTGAAGCAATGTGCCCTGTTTTGTTGCATTTTCTGCAAACGGCATCTAAACCGATGAAGTCGCATTATACCGCAGCTCTTTGAAGGAATCTCTCACACGTTAGGAATAGTTCGGAGGAGTTGTTTCCGAATTGCACATTCTATCGTATATTTTCCAGCATATGTCGATTACATTTCGAATTCGACTTCTTGGTGTAACAATTTGGCATATAGTCGATGTGCCGAATCGGAAACCACATTGATACCTCCAAATTAGTGTGCTGCAGATAGACTTGGGACGTTTACACATAACATTCGATAGTTAGCATTTAGCAGGGATATCTCCTGCAGTTCCTACAAGACATAGGATTTTTTTTTCTTTTTTCGTGACCCATACTCTGTTAATTATTTGGTATGTGCACCTCACCCTACCGGTATTTATAAAGTTTTTGAGCTCTTCTTTCAAAATCACTTTGTCGACATTAAGCCACTTCATTAACTGCTGAGAGTGCTGCTTAAACATATCTACATTAGCCTGGCTATCGCTGACTAGGTTTCCTCCCCTGTTTCGAAAAACAACGGCCTTCAAACCAGCTGTCATCTCTCAGGCTTTTCTGTATATCTACTGGACCTTTGAGTCAGAAGACTGCCTTATTCCTTTGAAGGATTTTCTTTTCTTCCCTTCTACTGACTCGATACCTACCCTTCTTTGTATTTTATTCGAGAGCAGATTCGGCTACCTTTCTTAGGACGTTGCTATATTGACTGCACTAGGAAGAGGTGGCGGTTCGACATGAACCCAGAATGTACCACGACTCGTGTAACCTGGTTGATGTTGTGTGTTGTTGAGGATGTGCAGACAGTCGGTGCCTAGATCCAACCTGTGGAGTTAAGAAAACGGATTAGATCACATATTCTTTTATCCGAGATATCGTTAAGGTCGTCGAGGAATGGTTGGTTTAGGGCACGCAGTCTGGCTCTTGCTAGTGCCGAACATTTGCAGACATTCGCCGCAACTGTGGCATCGGGGGTTGTATGGGATACCTAGTTTGGTCGCATGATCTTCAATTGGCCAATGCACCAGTGTGCTATGCTATGTTGTAGGCAAAATTTGCTAATGACGGACATAAAGTTTATCTGATAATGCCAATATGCCGGTGAGCACGTGTAAAAGAGTTTTGTAATATTTTACGTCTGGTACCAGATTTTCAATGCCAATCAGTCTTTATTAAGTATTATTGTTCAAGAGAGGCCTATCCACGTGTCTGCTTGTGATGAAGTCTAGTGATGTATCACGGTGCATCCCACCATGGGTAGGAGACTCTACGTAATGAATGGGTCTTAAGGAATGAACCCTCAGATCACACGGAGATGTGCTATGCTTGTGTAAATTTATATGTTATTGTAAGATAATCCTGTGAGAACATCCTGTTCTTAGGTCTTTTTAGATGTTAATGTTTATAGGTTTCTCGTTTCTCGCTGCTTGCTTGCAGCTTCGATTGTTGACAGAATGAATACTATAAGTACTCTGGTTTACCACGACCGCCAACTTATTTTTTTCATAAAAATACTGGCCATGGAATACATACTGCATTCCGCTATTCATTTCATCATCAATTCCACCCTGTCTTCCCGCTGATTTTCGGACTGTATGATTTCGAAATCAATGAGCATCAGTGGCCAGAGATATGGCTTATTTCTTTCCTTAAGTCTTTGCTGAAAGCACAACAAACTCAACGCTGCAACTATATGCGTAAAGTTGCAAATGCGTACATAATGATCGATTTGCTCAGGGTTGGCAGCAGATTCTTGATGACACTTCATATGTGGTCTGTTTGTTGATCTATACGTTAAGACGTTGTATCTCTGTTCTTCTGCTTACTACTACTGCTTTATGGGTTAACAGTTCCATACCGCATCCTTATAGCCACATTCTCTCCTCTCTAATAGTTGACTCATGTTCAGCGTCTTTGCTACGATCATCAGTGTAGTCGACGATGTCCATTCAGCGTTCTCAGTACGATAGCATACGTAAAAAGTTAGACATAGCTGTGATAGGGCATGCACAAGTTGCTTAGTGCTACCACTAGAGATGGATGAGTTCAGTAAGTTTTTGACGTCGAGTATTAAAACGGCAGAGTACTGCTCTCTAATACAAACTGCCCTAATCAACCCCTTTTTTGTGTTTTTTTTTACTTTCTGAAGCCGAAATATCAGTTGATAACCCTGAGTATCTTTCTATGTATGGCTATAGAACTGTGCGAAGTATTTTTTCCATCACTTTCCTCATAGTGACATACTATTGCTTAGGTGGCTTGTTACCCTAAAGAGTGTAGACCAGTAGTTCTTTGTTTCATTGCACGTTAGGCATATAGTGTTAAGACGTATGAAGATATCTGTACTTGTTTTGATGACCCTTTTTAACTTGATGTTCGTCCATTGTGGTCGTTTCTTTGATTGATCGCTATTAGATCTACTTTATTGCTAACTTTAAAGGACATTCTGATCGGTTTTCATCCCATGAATAAGTACGTCCTCAGTACGTTAATTCCAGGCACTTTAAGTGTTTGTTTCAAGCTTAGAGTGTTTGTTTCAAAATTTAATAAGTGGGAAATGCTGTCATACGAATATATGCTGAAGATGAAGTAGTGCGTACCCCTTATGAATATTCCATATCCTTTAACAATAATAAGTTCCATCATTACTTTGATGAAGTTCTATCAGGATGAGCACTACTCACTTGATCCCCATGTGGGAAAATATTCCACTTAAAGCGAACTAACTTCCCATTTGATCACCCCTCAATCGTCTTCACACAACCCAACTAACAATCCATTTCCCAATCTCGACCTAAAAATTGGTGGTAAAAATCTATTCCATCTAATAGGCAACCTCAGAGGTCTCAGAAACCTCTATATCAGGCACCATGAGCTTTTAAATACGTACCCCCAAAAAGTAGAAGATGATCTTGCTGCTCCCCATGATTATATACACTCTAAAAAAGCCTCGTACACCCAATGCAGGCGAGTAGAACGCGACATATAACATATATATTTTCCGCATATACCTCAACCACGCTTATCCTTACTACTAGGGGATCAGTCACATGCTGTCTTACTGGCCATCTACAAATTTTTTTATTTTTTTTCTTTCTTATAAACAGGTGCAGATATGTTTTAGACTCACCTGACTAGATGTGGGCATTGCACTCCAATTTGAAAATGTGATGCTACATTTCTCCGACTCGTCCTGTCGAGTATTATCTCTACTTGGTATCGAAGTAAGCTACATGTTAATTTACTTACCTGGCTCCTTAGATGATGTCTTTATACCTTTAATGTGCTTCAGCTGAAGTGATCAATCCTCTTACACAGCTTCAAATGCCAATTCAACTAAAGAATGTGTCCTTTTAGATCATCTAACAGACTCAAATTCACGCCAAGTAAGTCGTGTCTCAAATTGCATCGGTATGTTATCCATCATTTCACATAGCTCCCTCTATCAACCATGCCTAAATACAAGTAGTGCGCTATCTAGCCACCGTCTCTTTCGAAAACCAATCTTCAACCGATTCACATACCATCATAGATATCTTCTTCAAACAATCATGTGTTGGCAACTGCTCCGTATCGGTCACACCTGGTGTTCCACAAAGTAGGCACCTAGAGCCTCCTCTTTTAATTCTAATGATACCACACCTCTCCAAAATGACTTCAACCTGTACCCCTAGTTCAATACCTCCGTGACCTCAGTATTTTGTATGACAAAGAGCTAAATTTCCATTCGCATATTAATAAGATAATCCTTTAAGTCAACTCACCTTTTGGCTTTATCAGAAGAATCGTCCAACCCTTTTATATTACCTTTATTCGCATACCTTTGCATATTGTGGAAGGCCTACTCAAACCTCAATGTTTTGGGTTTTAGCCGCAGCACTTCTCTCCTTGAGCTTCACAGATCTCCTTCACCATAATCGTAAGTTTTCAGTATTTTAAATCAGTCTTAAGACTTTAACTACTCGTTTTGAGTAAAGTAGGCATAAGATCATTAAAGGCTTAGCCTTATTAATTGGAAAATAGTGTTTAAGTTCTTTCTCTTCTTTAGATGGGGCGGGGTGGACCACGGCCTTAAATAACAGCTATTTTTATTTAGCGCTATCACTTTCAGTTGCCCACATCAAGTTGATTAAGGTCTCCTTCCACTTGAGCGCGCCACCTAAGCAGTTTGTTACCTCCTTTAGGTGTGATGGTCTTCCTAGTTTCCCTCTTGGATTTCCTTAGTTCTCCCAAGTTTTGTTCTTTGGAATTGGAATTCAATTCCTTCCTTCTCCGAAGTTTTCCAAAATTATTATTCCAAAAATTTACCGTTTTCGTAGAGAATTTCGTTTCGATGGACAGCATTTATCTTTACAACAAGAAGCATATACGAGTAAAGTTGCGCTGCTCGTAACTACTACGAGCAGAAAAGAAGGAAGCATTAAAAGTGCGCTCTCGAGGAAATGGAGAAATATTGAAAGACTACTTCTGTCGATGATGATCAAAGTATGGCTGTTGTAGAGTTTCAAGCACAGAAAAAAATACTGTGAATTATACCTCGAATCACTCTGAGTGAAGCAAAAACTCTCCGTCCTATTCGGACTCCCACCCCTGGAGAGCGAATATCGAAACCAAACACACCTGAGTTTCAAAACCACTACAAAACAATTTTCCATTCACCCTGGACGAACACGACAGAGTTTTTCATGCTCCTGACCTAGACAAAGTTAAGGCAACAATATACATAGAAGTGAAGGTCTAAATAAAGTTGTTAGCGCAGACTGGTGCTTGCTGGAGGCAGATGGAGATGACCTGGCTGGGAATATACATCATCTTATCTGTAAGATATGGTCCGAGGAAAGCATGCCCAGAGCATGGAATCCCAGGATCGTTTATCCGATTCACAAGATGAACTCAATGTGCATGATGTCACCAGAAAAATACGTACACTACTAATGTCTTAGGCATAACGTCACCATTGGTAGTTATAACTTCGAGATAGTCAAGGACTTCGTCTACCTTGGGTCCGCAGTTATAAACAGCAACGACATTAGCACAGAAATCGGGGCAGAATTACTCTTGCCTGTCGCTTTTTCTTCTTCTCTGAAAGACCGAACTGGCTTTATATAAGACCCTTATCATTCCGGTCCAGCTCTATGTTACAGAGGCTTGTACCTTGTTGAATTCGGATGAAAGTGGCAGTTTCAAGAAAAGGTCCTGCGTGTGATTTGTGATGATTGTATGGAGGAGGAGATTTAACCATGAATTTTACAGGCTATACAGCGACATCGAATTCAACGTTTGAGATGGCTCGACAAATAAAGCGAATGGAAGTCACAGCTCCGGCCCAAACAGTCTTAAAATATGACCCCGATAGATAATGTAACAGTGGATTGCAGCATCGGAGGCAGCTGGCGAGAGTTCGTGCTAGAATGCAGGATTAGTTTGTTAGTTGATGTCGAGTTTCATCCTGAACTGTAGCGCCATCTAAGTAAGTAAGCGAATGCTATAGAACAGGTCTTCCAGGTTGTGGGTATCACGTAAGAATAACTAGTTATACGATATCAACAGGATTCGGATAACAATAGGCCTTTTCATTTAATATCATGACGCGGAACTATGAATTGAGAGTATGCACTTGGAACGTAAATACACTGAAAATCCCTTGTGCTGTTCAAAAACTTGAATTTGTCCTATCGCAGTGCAGACGATATTATGGATTGGATCAGATATGCAAAAGGATTCTTGTGACGTTGGAAAGCACAGCCTCCATGACCCGCCAACAGATAACGGCCTTCGGCTAATCGATTTTGGAGCAGCTGGTAATTTGGTATTCAGTAGCACTACCTTTCAAAAACGTCGAATTCATACAGCAAAACAGCGCTCTTCAGATGAGATGTATAAGACACGCATCCAGTATTCCGTAAACATTCAATGGATAAACGTCGACTCTAACCAGTTCCTTGCTGTCGAAAAATTCACAACTCGACTACCTAACGAGACAACGAGAAAATGCTACTATCTAAGGGGATCGATTTTGGCCCTTCTGATAAGGTCATTGTTGTATCTTCTTCTCCAATTTCCGTTTATGCAAGCTGAATCAAAAATCAATCGAAGAACTTTTCTCTCGAAGCAACCATTTTTTCATCCTCTTTTGATGGAGTAAGACCGGGATGATGAGAGGCGTATACCGTGACTTCTTTGCTCGTGAAAGGGGCTTATTTTTTAATCGCCTTTTTGATCCAAATAAATAGTGATTCATCACTTTTTCATTATACGAGTTTGCAGCGGAGTTCTTTACTACCTCAAAATTATAATTTTCTGCTGTGTCATGCCGTTCGTGTTGGCCATCCTTCCTTTGTTTTACTTTCGTTTACGATTAAACACATCATTGTCCATGTCTATGATGCAACTCACATTGTCGGTTCAAATTTGTTTTTCACACGAAAATCTTGCAATCGTCCAGCATAGTCATAGAATCAGTCAAGGTTTCGATCTCCAATTAACACGAGAGTTGAAGGGTTCTTCATTTCTGAATTTACTTATTTTTAGTTAAATTGCTTGCGTGCCAAAAATTAAAGTCACTCTTTTCATATTACAGGAGCCAGCAACCAACGACCACGAATGCTGCACGCTCTGAAGAAAGGTGCCTCTGCGCTCAAGGCATCAATACCAAAAATCAAAGATGTCAATATTATTGATAAATACTCCCGCATGGTGTTCCCAGTTAGCTTTTTAGCCTTCAATCTTGGCTACTGGCTGTTCTACATTTTAGAATGATAGCAGATGACAGCACTTCACGCAAAGTAGCTCATCAGTGTGTAGTGTTAAAATCCCTTCAATTAAAAAAACCAAAAAAAAAAAAAAAAACATCGATCGCAAATCCTCCCCCAAAGAGGTAACCAAAGAATTTGAAACAATTGAAAATTGAACCAAGCCCGACATTACAAAATTGGGTAGAACCAAAAGCACAAACAAAAAACAAACCTACAGAACCAATTAAAGCCCGAAATTTTACAATTAAATTTGTAAACAAAACTAAAAAAAAATCAACAAAATTGGTAAAAACTACACTAAAGTCTTGTGAAATGAAATTTCGAAAATGTGACGCAAGAAAAAATTCCATATCAAAAATTCCATATTATGGAAAAAAAAAACAAACAAATGAGAAATGAGAAATGAGAAAAGGCCAAAATTAGAATAAAAATTAAATTTAACACTAAAATTAGTGCAATAAAAAAACAGAAACTATAAAACGACATAAGAAGAACATTAAAAATCAAACAAAACCAAAGAGGACCGTTCTTTTAAATTTGCTGTTAGAGTCTATTGAAATAAATTACAAATTTGTTATAGAAAAGTAAACAACAAACAATTTAGTAGAAAAGATTAAAATAAAATATTGAAAAACCACATCTCAAATTGATAGTTATGTATCAACGAAACCAAAATAAATAATAAACTCAAACAAATACTATCGAAAATTAAGAAAACAAATTGCTTTAGATACTTTTAAGCCATTGGTTCCGAAACGTAGTTTAACAATTGACGAAATTCACATTTTTCAATATAAATTAGAATAAACAAAAAATATAAACAAACATCCAACCAATTTACTTATAGTAAAAAAAAACAAATTTCGGAGAGAGTTTCAATTGAGAAAAGACAATGTTTTCGATGGCGTACACCCAGAATAAAGACGCCAATTCCATTATTTATCAGAGACTCATTTTTTTTTATAAAACGTTGTTATGATTTTATTTGAAATTTTATTTCTTCTCCTAGCTAATAGAGGTCAGAAAACATCAAAACCAACAAAAATCAAAAACCAAAAGAAAATGTAACTTTGGTCTTACATTGTAATTGACTTGTTAATCATAACAAGAGAACAATTTTAAAAAATAATAAATAATTTTAGGAAAAACCAATAAAAATATAAAAACCAATTAAAAACAAGTGTATATTTATTTATTTATTGCTTAATACAAACAGTTCCAAAAAACCTAGAATTCGATTTAACAATATGTTTTAATTTAAAAAAATTGAAAATTAGGATGGGAAGGGGAAAAAAGGGAGTTTCTAAGAGTGTTTTTGCTACAATCAAAATCAAAAAGTTGATGACTGTCATTAAGCACGTGTAGCATTCGAGTCATAGGCTCATTACGCCCATAATTCGTGCGATGAAATTTCAGGTGGAAGATGGGTACTGACCTCAGAGTACGCGGATTTGTGCTAAGGGAGATTGTTTGTAGAAGCACAGGACAATCAATATTACCTGCTAAAATCTGTTGTACAAATAGGACATCAGCAACTTTTCTTCGCTTTTCAAGCGATAGGTTGTATTCATCAGGCCAAGGGAGTCCGCGTAGAGCGAAACGGATAAACCTCCATTGGACACCCTCAATTCGATACGAATGTGTATCGTGATAGGGAGACCTGACCTGGCTGGCATATTCAGGTATTGGCCTTTCAAATGCGCAGTATAAGGTTTTCGTGACGTATGGATTTGACAATTCCTTGGAAAAGCGTTTCACATAACTGAGTGTAGAATTTGCTCTGCTGATATCAAAATGACTGCGGAAATTAAGTTCACTGTCGCATATAACACCCAAATGAACCAAGTTCATTGCTGATTAGATACGTTCTGGGGGCTGTCGGGGGACGCTTCCGAGAATAAGTGATAGCTTGGCATTGGCCGACATTCAGCTCCAGAAATAGCTGTTCAAGTCATCTTGAAGTACATGGGAGTCAGTGGGTGTAGAGACGTACATGAAAAATTTCATGTCGTTCCCATAAACTGATAGGCGGATAATTAATAATGCGATCAACGTCATTAATTGACAGAATGAAAATCAGGGGACCAGGATGACTGACCTGTGGGACACCAGATGGGCCATTAAAGGGATTAAATACAGAGGCTCTGAAAAGGACTTCATATTGACGGTCTTGCAGGTAGGATTGAATTCATGCGATAAACCCAGATCGAGGGGAGAGTACGATAACTTTGACGCCAAGAATTGATAACGGTATTTTGTAGAGGGGTTAAAAACTAGCATTTTTTACTATAGGCGGGGGGGGGGTCTATCTCGCCCCGTTTAGGAGTTATGAGCAATTTTAGAAAAAAATGACTTAAAATGGGAAAGGAATTACTAAAAAAAAACAACGGCAACACTTAAAATAAAGTACTATACAGGATTTGAAAGCCTAAAATTTGCTCTTTACATCAAGTTATTCGTGTGAATAGTTTTTGAATAATTCACATTCAAACTTAAATTTTTGGTAAAAGATGAAAAAATGATTTTTTTTAAATCAATATTATTCAAAATTGTGAGATGATGTGCCCAATTGGTTTTTTGTATTAATGCGCATATCAATTCTGAATCGAACACAAAAAACCGCATGGCTTTATATCTTCTAGAAAATTGAAAATTACTAAAACTATTTTTTATAAGACGTTTTTTTTTTTTAGTATTTATGGTGATCTCACTTTGAGGATTAATATTGATGATAGGGTCATCTTTGTAAGTAAAGTACAGCAAATCATTTAGCGTGACCCAGAATGCACCACGAGAAGGTAGATTTGCATTGCATTCCGCGTCCCAATCAGTCAGTTTGTGAGTAAATTAGGTGTTAGTTAAGAGTAGTCAATTAAATGTTCAATGTACGAGTACATATTAAAAAGGTATTGTAAAATGTTTGTGTGGGTACAAATGATAGAACTTATTCTTTTCAATACAAATCCCTTTATTCAGTACAGTTACAATTCACTATTTAATTCTTTCTCTCAGTACAATTCAATTTCTCAACCACTTATACTTTTCTTATCTTTTACTTAAACCACTTAATCACTTCTTCTAATTAACACTTCAAATTACACTTTAGAACTAACTTGCATACCTTTGGGATGCTGGTATTTATACTCGAATGACATACTTCGAGAACAATCCTCGCCATCCAGCGTCCCATACAATTTCCAATTTGCTAGAAAATTCGATTCCACTCTCCAGTCGAGACTTTGTTATTCCAGTTTTTTCTTCTGGTCTTCGAATATCGACATTTTCTGCTAGATGTCGCTGCTCACATTTAAGTGGTTATCACAGTATGTAAGTTTCGTCAATGAAGTCATCGTCCGTACTGGTGTCAATGTCGAGTCGAGGTTGTTTTGGTGGTAAAATACCTTCTAAGTGCTCATTGTGAACGGTCGGAGGGTCGAAGTCCTTCAGTTGCAAACCCACACTTTCTTTACCTTTGACAAAACCTGGGTACACTTTCTTTTTACGTCAATTAAAAATTCCGTGATTTGAGAGCCCATGTCGTCCTTATAATTTTTTTCAAGGCAGTATTTCCGGTAAAAGAAAAGTGCCAAGACGGCTTGGAGACTCTAGCGGACGGACGTTCTGCTCCCCCCCTTGATGACCGAAGATGTCGACACCCCATCAATGGGCGAGAACCCACCCTAAATACCTAGATAGTTTGCTTTCAGCCACAGAAATTGTAAAACCCCCACAAAAGGATGTTCACGTTTCCCCACGATCCGTTCCCCTCATTCGTGTCTGCAAGGACACTTACGGACCTCGCAGTAGAAGTCTTTTATAAAAGTTCCCTTCCTACTTGGCGGTCACTGAGCTCCCCTTAATTGTTCCCCAAAAGTATTCCGTGTCCGAGGGTGTAATATGACAGAACGATCCCGAAAAAACATCGACTGGTGCGATTGGGTGGTTCCATAGGGAGGCTGTCAGAGCTCTGGAAGTGAGTCCATTTGCTCTCACAGCTGAATTAGTGGAACCACGTATGAATGTATGTGTGTGGAAGAGGCAACTAGCCGAAATGCGCGGCTAATGTAATTAATAGCCGTCATAGCGGAAAGTACCCAACGAAAAAACAGAATAAACCAACAAAAAATAACTAAAAGAAAACCACAAAACGAACGAACGAAATACACAAAAAACCAACAAGAATAAACACTAAAGGAAAACTATACAACGAACGAACAAGAAACTACAGCTCTTGAAGTAACCCAGATTAGTGAGTCGTATCGCACTGTTGTCAAGCGGTGTTGGGTGCAAAAAGGTGTCTAATACTGCCGTAGGGGTGGTTCGGGGCGTACCTGTAATGGTTATGGAAGCCGTTTCTTGAACCGCCACTATTTTTCCGTAAATCGTTTTCTTGTTTGTTGCTTTCCAGCATACTAGTGCGCCGTGTGTAAGTATGGGTCTTACCACCACCGTATACAGCCAATACACCTTAGCAGGTATTAAGCCCCAAATTTTTCCTACTGTTTTTTTGCAGATAAAAAGAGCATTATATGCCTTTTTGATTCTTTCCGCTATGTTAAGGTTCCACTTCAGTTTTTTGTCCAGAATCACACCCAGATACTTCGCGCTATCCGAAAGGGACAGTTCCACTCCGTCGAGTTTTGGGAGTTTGAATTGTGGTATCTTGTACTTTCTGGTAAAAAGAACTAGTTCCGGTTTGGAAGGGTTGGCATTGAGACCACAGCTTTCTGCCCAAGTGCTGAGGGCCACCTCCATAATTTCGCTTAAAATATTTAAGTATTTTCCCTGCACTATTATGACCACGTCATCTGCGTATGCCATGGCACTTATACCCATTGTACTAAACTTTTTGAGGATGTCATTGATAACCAGCACCAATAGGAGTGGGGATTTGATTCCACCCTGAGGGGTTCTCCTGGTTACGGACATTCTGTCTGAGCTTTGCAAGCATGTTGCACACCCAGTTCGTAATGCCGTGTTCAATGTTAGCGTCTACTAGAGCATTTTTAATAGCGGTGCAATCCACGTTATTGAAGTCTCCTTCAATATCGAGGAAGGCCGCCATCGCAAACTCTCCGAAGTGTGGACTCTTCTCTATTTCCCCCAGCACCTCATGCAGAGCGGTTTCTACAGATTTTCCTTCCATGTATGCATGCTGTGACTCAGTCAAAAAGCCATTACTGCATTTTTTCCTAACGTCAATCTCCAATAGACGCTCTGACATACTTATTGGTCTGAAATCTTTTGCTGTTATATGCCCCTGTGTGCCAGCTTAGGTAAAAAACCATCTTAACTTCCCTCCAAGCTATTGGTATGTACCCTATTTCCATGATTTTTTCGATTGCTACCTCCGGTGCTTTCTGTAGCATAATCGGTAGAATACCATCCGGACCGGGAGTTTTGTATGGCTTAAAGGACAGAATTGCCGTAGCATGCTAGGGTCGCCTGATACTGTGGATTCCTCCGGAAAGTGAGTTTCCATCAGTGTTGCCAGAATCTCTTTGCTATTTTCAGCCCAGGTTCCGTCACTTTTCAAGAGGTAGTTAGGAACGTTCGCTTCCTTTGAAAGCACTTTGCGTAACCTCGAAACCTCGTCTGTTACCGCCATAGATTCACAGTACTTCTGCCATGAAGCCCATTTTGACTTTCTAACTAGGTACTTGAATCGTTTCTTACATTCGTAGTACTCATTATAGAGTTTCCTAGCCTCTTTCTGTCAAGATTAGAGAAATATTTTTTCGGTCATTCAAGACCAACCCGAACAAATTTCAAGCGAGTCAGCAATGTCTATGCAATCGCCGTGGTTCCAGTGGTAGTATATTAGCTTCCAAATCGGAAGGTTCGGTGTTCCAAAGACATTCATTTTTTCAGTTGAGGAAAATCAAGTAGAAACAACTAGAAATCAACAACAAGCCAGCTTCCACTAAGAATTTAGTCTCCCTATTAAATGTTGGATGCCACCCATGGAGCGACATAACCACTAAGCTCAAACATCTTTCTTTCTCTCTCTGTCCCATTTTCCTCAAAACTTAACACGTGCTCAGGCATTTTAAGTGTAGTAATATCGACTTAAGTGTCAAGTTCCTTAAAAAATAAAAACATCCTTCTTAAGAGTGTGAAATTTCAATACGACCAAAAACTGAGGCAACAAATAACACAATGTCCCAAAGGTAGTGATCGTTTTTGGTTGTTCGTCAAAAATGATATTCCAGCTATCAGCTCATTGGACATGCCCAATCTGCTTACGGCACACTTGGCGGACGGAGCTACACTTCCAGATTATGTTTTGTCTCTGCCCACACTTGAGTGCGTCGAATCTTCAATTGGAGGAATCCACTTTCGCACTCGTGTAGTGGCAAGACTTAAATGAAGCAGTGGTGGTGGAAATAGCGATAAAACAAAATGGAACAGGAGACATTACGTCGGCTGTCGAGGGTGTAAATTGACTGACTGATATCAATATCAGGTGGAATATTTCTTACACCGCTAGAGGAAACCTAGACATTTTGCAGAACTTTTGTTGACATGGAATATGTGGTCATTCCAACGTAAGTTGTCATGGACGCACATACCGAGGATGGAAAGTTTTTCGGCTTCGAGGATGCAAGTGCCATTCATGGATAGCGGCTGTGTTTAAATTTCGCTTTAAAGACAGCAGACGGCATTGTGTTTTGGAAATATTAAATTCCACTCTGTTGATAGTTTCCCAATTGGTTATGCTGTTGATATCGGAATTTAATGAGCTTAACATACGCTGCCGTTCCCGTTCTACATCCGAAGAGCGGGGACGTGTGTCCGGAAACGACTATGAAAATCAGAGAGTACTGTCGTCAGCAAAAGAACATATTGGATTAGAAGTGGCAGACAAGAGATCATTCATAAAAATTAAAAAGAGTGCCGGAGACAGAACGAAGCCCTGAGGCATACCAGCATTTATTTTGAGAATATTAGACTTGAAACCATCCAAGAAAACTTGAATTGAACTTTCCGAAAGGTAGTTTCTAATCAATTTAGGAAGAGAGTTGTCGATCCCAAATGCACGCATTTTCGACAAAAGAGCCTGATGCCAAACTCTGTCAAATGCCTTAGAAATATCAGGTGCAACTATCTTGCTTTCGCCAGATTGATGTACACTTTGGTTCCACTTTTCGGTGGACCTGTTGCAACGAAAATCGTATTGCCGGTCATTGAGAAGTTTTCGTGTTTCAAGATATTTCATGAGCTGATGATTTATCAGCGTTTGGAGAGAAGGATCCAATCCAATCCCTACATGCAAATTAATTTTCAAGCTAGATATGCTAATAAAAGAACATACCTTAGGTGGACTGTTGGACCAATATGTCTAGCGACCAAACAGATCTGGCCGAAGCTGGATCTGAATCGCTCTAAGAGTCTGACCTTCTAAATTGGAAACGTCTCAGCGCCATCATAGGTGACAATACTGCACACTGCCACAAAGGCAAGCACACAAGAAGGCTTAGCGCTTTTACAAACGATTTCTGTAGAAGCTGCATGGACGGGGAAGAGGAGGAGACAAACCTCCACCTACTCCGTACATGTCCAGCTCTCTCCCAGAGAAGAACACTTCACTTATGAACGACTGGCTGCTACTCCTTGTTCATCGCCTTTAACCTCTACTTCTGCCGTGGAGTTTGCCATTGTAAATGTTGGATTCGAATTGTTGTTTCTTACTTCAGCCGTACAAATATTCGGAATACGAATGCATAAAGTCTTTAGATACAATCCGCCATTTGACTTACTAAAAGATTGGTGGTAGGTTTAGTATCGGAAATGTATTGCTCCTTAAAATTGAGAAAATGTTGAATGTGTCTATTGAAATGGACGGACTGTGTGGGGTGGGATTTAGGGTGAAAAACACAGAGCAATGCCATCCGAATAACTTTGATGAGATAGAGATGAAAACAAATGTTTTATGTTTTTAAGTATTCGGGTGTTTGAGACTTTATTTAGTCAAATAGGGATCAGGTCGATCCATATTTAGCTGGCTCCAGCTTTGCACGTTGCAAGCTGACAAAGATTCCTTTCTCACCATCCAAAGGGGGCCTTCATTCCTGCGGGACTAGGCCTCTGGTATTTATACACTCTCACCAATATTTGTTGAAGCTGCTCAATTAGCATATTTCGATGTTGAACTGTTTTCTTCTAAATTTTGAAACTTTTTATCTGCACTGCTATTGTCAAAATGTTGCTTCTTTACCACAGGGATGATGGACCTTTTATAGGAAGCTGAAATAACTATTCGTAGCTGTATCCTGTGTCCTGAAAAGTAGCAAATTGTAATTTTGCATTACACCGAAACATCATCTATGGCGTATAGCGATCAACACATGTGTATACTATGTGAAGGATAGGCCCTAAGCGGAGCTGTAACTATTACCACTCATCGATTGTGCTTATACTCGTATTATCCCCCCGTAACCAATCTGGTGCAATCAGACTTGACTTGCTAAACTTATAAATACTCTGCGGGACGTGACCGAGTCTTAGATGGCGAGTACAGGCAGATGATTTATTTGAACATATTGTGCGATGAGGTCAATGCACCCTTGGTGAGTTTACAACATCGTTCATGTCCCCAATTAATACGAAACCAACCAATACGTTGGGTATTTTGGAAAGTAACTGTTGCAAATTAACCAAAAGCCTCAGATACAGACGAATTTTCTTTAGTGCCTTGCAAAATGAAAAAAGGATACCGATGTTCGGTATGCTTGGCTAGGCAACGTTCAGTGCAATAATTTGCGAAGGCCCTAGACAACTTTAAAGCAAATATCGCTGTCACACAGGAAATGTGGTTGGATAGTCCAACAATAGCAATGTGATATATCGGCTTTTAGCCTCTTAAAACTGAAGTTGTCCCATAACGAGAAGATGGAAGAGAGTCATCTGGATCTACACGGCTTTGGTAAGGCCGACTCATACGAGTCGGTTGTTTGTTGGACACACTTTGCGTGATTCCAAAGAAAAGTCTGTCTATGCTGCATGGGGATTTTCCCTAGCCCGGCTCACTCTACTCTAGACGCATTGATAAATCTTCCTTCCTTCCCTTGATATTCCTACCATAGGTCGCACTCTCAAAACCATCTTCCATTTAAAGAGAAGTGGTTTTTAGTACAACACGCACTAGAGCTTTGATGACCTCGCGCGTCGATTTTTAACTCTGGTCTTATGGACATGCCATCTGATGCAATGACACCAGAACTCCTGCTGCAGAAAAAATATGAAATCGTCTTTCCCTGTGCACAGGAATCTTTTCGGTCAGAAGCTGTACCAGAAAGGGAATGTAGTCGGGTCCTCCCGGATGGCTGCAAAACCGGTTTTTTGGGACTCAGCTTTGGTGTCTTTTTGGAGGACAACAACTTCAGATTTCATTCCTCGTTAGAAAAATTTGCGCCTGTCGTCGAAGCGGCAACGAACTAAATAGGCGCAGGGAGTAGAGTATAGGGTTTTCCAATAAGGAGTTGACAACTTTTTTTTTAAATAAAACGCAAACCATTTGAGATATTTCAAAATCTTCATTATCGGCTTGAAGTACAATCAAAACATTTATGAATGGAACTCGACTTCGTTCATATGGCCACCGCGGGCACGTTAGATTTATAAGAAAAAAACGCAAACAGTTATACCACCTTGATCATTGTCCCTTTCAAAGTAATCCCCATCGACTGCAACACACTTATGCCAGCGCTTGATCCAATCCTCGAAATATTTTTTATATTCGGTTTTCGGTATGTCCATCAGTGCTTCCTTCGATTTTTCCATTACTTCCTCTCGGATGCTGAAACGCGTTCCCCGTAGTGGTTTTTTAACTCGATTGAACAGAAACAAGTCACAGGGAGCCAAATCAGGTGAATTCGGTGGCTGTTGGATGGTATTTGTTGCATTTTTCTGCCCACAATTCTGGTCTCGTTCGGCAAATTTCTTCACGCAAACGTCTTATAACGCCCAAAAAATACTCTTTGTTTACTGTCTGGCCTTCTGGCAAAAATTTATGATGCAGTACACTGTTGTAATCTATGAAAACCGTGAGCATTGCCTTCTTTTTTGACTGAAAACGACGTGTTTTTTTTTGGTCTCGGCTCATTTGGTGAACGCCATTCACTTGCCTGATGTCTGGATTGCGTGTCGTACTCATAAGCCCACGTCTCATCGCCAGTAATGATCCATTTTATGAATGTGGGTTCGGATTCAGCCTTGCAAATATGAGATGATTGCGACGTCAACGCGGTCTCCTTATTGCATGAAATTTAGGTCTTTTGGCACCAACTTTGCTGCTACACCACGGAAACCCAAATCATTAACCAAAATGTCTTGGACGAATCCATAGGCAATGTTCAAGTCCTCCGCTATCTCTCTGATGGTTAATTTGCGGTTATTGACCAACATTTTTTTTACTCAATCAATGTTTTCGTCGGTTTTCGATGTCGATGGTCTGCCACTGCGTTCATCATCTTCGATTGACTCACGACCACTTTTAAACCGCTCGTGCCGCTGGTAAACGATCGTTTTCTTTAGAGAATCGTTGCCAACACACTTTTCCAACATTTCCAACTTTCGCGCACCATTAAATCCGTTTTACACGCGAAATTTAATACAAGTTCGTTGTTGCAAATTTAAATCCATTTCTGAAATTGTAAAAAATCGCCAACACACAAAGAGATAGATGTAGTCTTGGCTACGTAACTTTTGCAAATGTCAAGCTATGACGCTAAGATTTAGAGGGAATGTCAACAACAGATTTACCAACTTAACAAAAACGAAAACAGAACTCAAATCGGAACAATGGGAGCGCCACACGATGGTTATTCCGGGAAATTTTTGGTATACTTGGTGGTATGCCTTCTTTATAACGGGTGGCCAGATAGCAATGATAGTTTTTCCAATTATTATGTTTCAGCAGCTGTCAAAGTTACCACTGGCATGCAACTGTCAAAATATTCAGTAAGGCTTGCTATTTCATCGTCCATCGTTTTACTCTCGCCAAACGTGCGGAAATTATTAAAAAATATTATCGAAACTCCGGCTCCGGCTCAATTGTGAGCCAAAACAAGGTGCAGGCAATGCGTCGCTCCATGGAAAGTTCGAGAGTGAGTACAGTCATTTGGATCTCAAGCCACCAACCAGATAGAGATTGGTGCGAAATGAAGAAAACATAGCCACCGTAGCGGCCAGTATCGAAGAAGGCCCAGAAATGTCGATTCGGCGCCGTTCAGCCGACTTATTTTGTAGTTTCATTTGGGCCTACATCCGTATAATATTGTGCTGACGCAAGAATTGAAGCCGAACGACCATAGACAATGCCATGAGTTTTGCTAACTGGACGCTGTAAATGTTGGCCGGAGATCCGGAATTTGGCTCAGGGGCTATGTCGACAAGCAAAATTGAAGTTATTGCAGCGAACACAATCTACAAATATTCGGCCAAGCATCGATGCACCCACAAATATTGACTGTTGGGTGCGGTTTATGGTTTATGGATGGCAGAATCATTGAACCTTATTTCTTTCGAATTGAGGAAGGGGACACCGTTACAGTGAGTGGTCTCAGGTATAGAGCGATGTTATTCGACTTTCTGTTGTCAGAGGTCGACAACATCGATATAACATATCCGACTTGTGCTCCCAACAAGACAGCAGTCGAAGTTGTGGAATAGAAAATTGGCGACTGGGTCATCTCACAGCGAGCGTTAATCAATTGGCCGCCGCGATCATGCGATTTGACATCACTCGAATATTTTCTCTGGGTTTACGTCAAGTCTTTAGGCTACGCTAATAAGCCAAGCCAACCACTTTGGACGAGCTCGAGACCAACATTGGACACGCTATTGCCGGAATTACGCTGCACATATTGGACCGAATCATTGAAAATTAGACCGATCGCTGGAAGCCGAGGTGAACATTCGAATGTGCTATTCCACACATATGGGCATGAACGTAGCTTCAAAATCAAGCCAAAATCAATTTTATATCTCACACCGTTGTTGTTTTATTTAAATTTTTTTTCTTTCGGTCTTATCTCGTCACTCTATACAATAGAATTTTGAGTGGCCTTTGACAGTGTAACAAGTGAACGTGACGTCCTTTTTTACAAGCTCTACGGATATGGAATCTCATTTAAAATCATAAATGTATTGAGATCTTTGTACCACAATAATATTGCGTGTGTCTGGGGCAGAAAGAAGGCGTCGGACGAATTTAATACCCCAGTGGGGGTTCAGCAGGCGTGCGTCTTGAGTACGCTATTATTAATTCTATATATAAGTGATATAACGACGGACCATGTTAAGGGCATAATAGAGTTAAGATTAACTAAAATCCCAGCTTTAATGTTTGCCGATGATATTGTCCTACTCGTTGATGCTGTAGATACGATGCAGCTAATGATAAGTAGACTGGACAAGTACTGTAAAACTTAGAACTTAACTGTAAATCTATTTACGGCGACGGAAATTGCAAGGTGAGCAAATCGGGAGAGTACGGGAGTAGAAATAGCTCGGAAAATAGGTTACGCCTAACCTAAACATCAACAAACATCTACAAGCCAAATTAGGCGAAGCTGAGCGAGCAATCAGTGCTGTTTGGGGTAGCCGTATCAACAACAAATATCACATAACGCTAAGCAAAAAATGTTCCGCGCAACTGCGACCACCATCCTTTGATATGCAGCTAAATTCTGGGACTACAGCTCCTTCAATTTTCGGATTTCCTAGTAGTTGTCCAAATTACATGCTTTACCTGACAACATAAGTTGCGCCTCTTCGCCTGGACACTCTAAAGTTTCATGTGGATTATATACTACGAGTCATGGGGATGAAACAAGAAAGCGTACCAAAGTTAGTACTTTTTCAAATGCTTCAGTACGAGGGAAAATGCATCGAAGTATAGATGGCACCGCCGTCTGACCGCGATTTTGTCCTAAAAGTCACATCTAATGTGATTTAAAAATTTAACATCTTGCTGAGGAATGCAGTTCATAAAATCTGTGACAAGTGTGTACAATTTTTTATTTTTTCTTTTTTCCGTGGGTAGGTAAAAACCTTCGTAGGTACTATGAGAACCGGCTGCGCATTCTGAGATTCTTACTCACTCAAAAACCTGTAAGTCGAACGGTGTTGTTCTTTGTAGCCGGCGCACAAGGTGACAGACGTGACAGAGCTTTGGTAAGAGTTAGGTAAGAGTGGCTGTTGGGAATACCAACCCACCTAGGCCTATTGCCCCATTGTGATGCCACGTGGATCTATGATCCTCTTACTAATGGAACCAGTTTGAGCTTATAATAAATCCTAAGAGACTGTTAACGTCTACGTTTTCTAGGTTGTTTAGGTCGTTGTAGAAGAGAGAGAGATGGACATGTACAGAGTAGGTGGAGGATTGTCTTCTCCTCTTCCTCATCCATGCAGCTTCTACAGAAATCATTTGTAAAAGCGCCAAGCCTTCTTGCGTGCTTGCCTATGAGGCAGTGTCCAGTGATAACACCTATTATGGCGCTGAGATGTTTCATATTTAAAAGGATCAGACACTTAGACCGATTCAGATCCAGCTTTGAGCAGATCTGTTTGGTCGCTAGACATGTTTGCCCAGCAGTCCACCTAATGTTAATTTGCATGTAGCGATTGGTATACCTATGCTACCCTTTTCCGCTAGAATAGGTAGAGTGGTTGCAATTTTGGCGAGTTCATCGGCTCTGCAGTTCTCTGGAATGTCTCTATGGCCAGGCACCCAACAAAGGTGAATGTTGAACTTAGGTGATCGGCATTCAAGGGCGGTTTTAGAATGTAATAAGACCGAGTCCAGGGACTTGATGGCGGCCTGACTATTCGAAAATATGCGGATATCCTTTGCAGACATCACGTTTTTCTTCACCCAGGAGAGAGCTTCTTTAATCGTGAAAAATGTCCGCCTGGAACACGCTACAGTGATTTGGAAGACGGAAGAGAGGCTTAAATTTAGCTTATCTGAGAAAACACCGCCACCAATTCCGCTATCGGTTTTAGATCCATCTGTGTAGAGACGGATTGACTTGTCCTCCATGAAAGCATCTTCCTCCCAGAAGGATCCAGAGGGGAAGCTTACATGGAAGTCTTTGTCAAACCAAAGTTCAAGTATGGTGCAATCGTGCAATCTAATAGCTGCGGTCGCAGCTGCTTGCCTGCTAAAAATGTCGAGGGATGTCAAGTGAAACAGAATATCTAATGCCGCAGAGGGGGTAGACCGCAAGGCTCCGCTTGTGCATAGACATGCTGTTCTTTGGACTCTGCTTAGTTTAATGTAGTTGACTGCATTTTCCAAGGCCGTCCACCAGACAACCACCCCGTAAGTAAGTATCGGTCTTATGACCGAGATGTATAGCCAGTGGGTTATGCGAGGTTGAAGGCCCTATTTATTCCCATTGGTCAATATTGCGCCTTGCGGCGTAACGCTGCTAATACATCGTTTAGCAGAAGTCTCACCCAGTTTGGAGTTGATTATCCTGCTTTTTAGCATTAGACCGATCAACTCCCCAAGTGAGTCGTCTACCTACAGAGTTGACAGCGCAGTCGTGATTGCGGATGTGTTGACGTTGTTAAAGGCGCCCTCTATGTCTAGGAAAGCAACCATTGTGTACTCTTTTTATTGTAGGGATCGTTCAATGTGGCTAGTCAGAGAGTACAAAGACATTTCCACAAACTTTCCTTTACAGTAGGCATGTTGAGCCGTTGACAGAAGTCTTGGATCAACTTTAACTCGAATATGGATATCAATCAGTCGTTCTAGAGTTTTCAGAAGGAAAGATGATAGAGAAGTGGAATGTGGATAAGTTCTACACAGCTCCTCATAATATTTTCTAACACAACAGAATAATATCTGAGGACCTCTGTAGCTCGGCAGGTATTATACTGTCCGGACCAGCAGACTTGTATGGTTTGAAGCTATGCAGCGCCCAGAGCAGCTTGTCTCTCGTAATCAGACCATGAATTTTGGTCACGGTTGCAGTTGGCCTGTTTGTGTTGCTACTGACCGCAAATTGGGAGCTACCTGGAAAGTGGGTAACCAGTAGCAGGCTGAGTGATTCATCACTTGAGGTAGTCCAAGAGCCGTTGGTTTTTTTCAAACACCTTCACATCATAGGATTTGTAGAGAGGAGTTTTCTTAGCCGATGCCTCAGAGGTTTCCGTTATTTTGTCACATAATGAACTCCAGGATTGTCGCTTTGACTTCCTCAGACCTTTTTTGTATTGTTTGATTGATTCTTTGTATGGGTCCCAGTCAGTCACTTTTCTTGTACTTTTTGCTAAGTTGAAAAGTTTTCTGCAAGGGTTTCCTAGCAGTCCCAGTGCTAATGTCCACCAGTGTGCCTTTTTCTTGCCTCTAGGTTGAATAATAGGGCAGGAAGCGGCCATAGCCTAATTGAGAGGCAGGGTGAATTCCCTGATTTTCATGTCAAGCTCATTGGTGTCACGCGGGGGACTTGATAGTTCAGAGGATAGTGTACACCATTCCTCTGTATTTTGGCCAATCAGTTTTCCGGTATTTCCGGAGTGTTCAGACGATACCATCCAGTTCGCTAGCCTTCGAGTGATGCTGTCGGAGACAAGAATGATATCTAGAACTTCCTGTCGGTTTCTAGTTATAAAAGTGGGCTCATTGCCAATGTTTCAAATAAAGAGGTTAGTACTTAAAATATATAGTACTTTCATTGATACCGGTACTGCCCCATACCGCGTGATGTGCATTAGCGTCGCATCCGATTATGAGGCCAGCTTCCAGTACCACGCTTTCTAGGTTATCACGAGGGAGAGGGTCCACATGGTCGTGGCCAAGGTAAGCCGAAGCCAGCCAGTAGGAGCCTTTGGCAGTCTCTAGTCTGGCAACGGTTAAGTCGGGATCGCTGAAGTTGGGAAGTAGAAATACATTAAAGCTATATTTCACTAATATACAAGTTCTGATCTTACCTTTGTCTCTTGTATAGAGCGGAGCGTATGCAGGTGTCCTAAGTCCACGAACCACGCTATCTACAATCCATGGTTCCTGGATTAGGATAATATCTTCTGCGTTTTTTGAAAGACGCAGAATGAGTGCGGCCGAAGCCTTTTTTGAGCGGTGGAGATTAATCTGGAGAAACCGTATCATTGCTACAGTTTTCCAGAGTAGCCTCCACCACGGTGTTGTTGAGGTCCTCCGATTCTGAAGATGTGCCCAGAAGCTCATCTTCTACCTCTGATCGTGTAGGACCCCTCTTTGCTTCGTCATCGGTTTCCATTTCCGACAGGATGTCAAAAGAGGAGACCGACGGCTTAATAGTAACCTCGGATAGATTTCTGCAGAGGATATCGATGCTCCGAGATCCAAAGTTGTGTTATCTGGTGTTAAAGGAGGAGAAGGTTGCTTATCAGCATCCAGCTCATCCTTTCTGTATACCCTTAAGTATATGGACTCGAATCCGAACCGAATCATGCCTTTCGTCTGCTCCAGAATATTAAGGGATTCCTTATTGATACCGATCAACGCGCATCTATAGGAGCCCCTTAGTTCCTCCAGTTTCGCGACTTTCCAGTCATGAGTCGGAAGAGTCGGGTTACTGAGCCTAATGATTTCCAGAATACATTCTGGAGAGGAGGGTTCGGCTGGAATCCAGGTACGAGTTCGAGTTCTGCTAGGTACTCGTATGTCTTCCTTAAACACGACCTCGAGTTTTGCACCTGGCCAAATCTCTCCTAATCCACCTATGGCCTTGGTGAAGAGATCAAGAGATCTCTGGTTGGAACACGCGATGAGCTTGAAATGGCCTTGGTGCCAGCCAGCGTCGCTAGTGATAGGAGGTGGTCCGGGGTTTTCCCGCATGATGGCCAAAAAGTTGCTCGAAAGCTTCAGCTTGACCAGCTACCACCGTTCAGGTGTAATGCCCATGCGGCGTTGGCTTTTCGTATTGGCGGCGAGTGCATAACGGGTTTTTTAGTGGACTTCACGGCTTTCCAAAGTGAGTAGTTGGAACTCTTGTCGGCAGTCAAGCCCTCGAAATAAGCAAAAGTATTATACTATTCTTAAGATCTTGCAGCGTTTGTTTTAGCTTATTTAAAAGATAGTTCAAATAGGTTTCATCCATTGCCATCTCTTTCGTGCTTTCCTTATTCCTCGTAAAAGGTTTTCGATTTCGAGCGGGTATATTAGTTTTTTGTTTCATACTCCTCTTGTGCGAAAAGAAGTGTTGTTCCACTCAGATCTCTGAATAGCGTCCACGAACTTATCAACTTCTTCTTCTATTTCTGGGAGTAATATTTTCTTTGCAACTTCTTCTAAAGCCGTCGCAGTTTGTTTTGTCATTTGTCAATCTAGGCCCTCTTTCGATCTTCGCTATGCTCCTGCCGATTCTGAGAATTACTGCTGATTGATCTGAGCAGAGAGCATGGCACTCTTCTACTTTCGTGAGGTAGGTAGGGGCAAGGATCCCTAGTTGCGATGAAAAATCGACAAGTTCAGGCGTTTTGTGTTTGTCGATATTGGTTTGCCTGTCGAAAAATAGTCCGCAACACGTTTCATACTTGCTTTATACAGTAACTTGCATTTTGTGGAAATGCATCTTGGGCCCCAAAACGTATGTTTCGCGGTAAAATCAACACGAAGGATAAAATTTGAAGCAAGTGAACCAAAAAGTAGATAGAGGTCGTCGTCTGTCATCCTACATCTCGGAAGGAAACACCAAGATCTTTACGGAGGCTGAACTTATTTGCATTGATTCAAGGCCTGCGAGTATTATCATGCTCTTGGTATGCTTAATGCAGTCTTTAATAAAAGAGAGTATCCGCAAATTTTCCATACAAAAATTGCTAGTTCGTCAATATTTTCAGAAGGCCGTTTGCGTTCCATCTTATAATCTTAAGCAACTGTTTCATATTGCTGTTTTGTAAAATCTCTCTCGAGGTTCAAACTCGAGCTTGCTTAGTTTATCAAACAAGAATTGATTAACTTTAGTTCGCTCCTCTAGTTTTTCTAAAATTATTGCGAGGACTTGAGACACCGGGTCTGTACTGGCCGAACCTAATTTATGTCCGTATGACGCGTCTTGAGCGTATAATTTCGCTTTTTCCATTGTACTTGATCCGGCAACGTACTTTTGTACAGTTTGTTTTTTTATTTCCTTTACCGGTTTCGTCATTCTGACTGTTTTAGCTGTCTTGGGCTCATGTATCGGTTTGAAAATGTCTCATCATTCGGTCCAGGTGAACGGATTTCTCGAGAGTTTTCCGCCTATTTCGAAGTTCTTTGGCAATTTTTCGTGCAATTGACGCCAACCGATGGGGTCTGCTTGTTTGTATTGCACTCTCCCGAGAAGTGTTTGCCGGCACTTTGAACGCGTCGTGGATCTTTTTGACAATGCGCCTTTGTGTGATTGAAACCTTGGCGACGTTTGTGTTGAGGTATCGTTCGTTTGCCCTTAAAGATAGATTTAATTTATATGATCGACTCTGTCGTTTTCATTGAAAATAAGCATGAAAATAGGAAGTCCAAGTGTGACTATGGTATCTTCGTCACTGTCCGTTTGCTACTTTTCTTTTTTAATAATATTGACGGCGTTAAGAATCTTGTGCTTGCACGTCTTCTATTAAGTCTGCTAGCGAAGACTCGCAGCGGTTTTTCGAACTTAAGCTTTAGAGAAAATGGATGGTAGGCGTCGAAACCATCGACGTTAATTTTCCACATGTTGTTCCGGAGTGAAAATATTTTGTAATTCCTTTCCAGTGTATTTTGGAGAAGGTTACGTATCATTTCGTAGTCCCTGATCCCGATCACGTTTATTGTGGAGGACTTTTCTTGAGAACCGGATTGGTTTCGCGAGCAAGTTCTTTTCTATCTTTCGCTGAGTCCTGATTAACCGGTAGACTTCCTTTCCCGGAGATATTCGATTTGGATAGTGGAGATCAGGGTAACCTTGATGCTTTCGCGAAGGGATTTGACAGCAATAAATGGTTCTTTAAACGAATCCGTAGATCCTATCCCCTAAGAGGGTGGATTTACCAGTAAAACGGGATTGCCACATGGAGTATTACGTTCGTTTGTTTTCTTCATTGCATTTTTGTCTGTGCTATCCACTCCCCATACAGTCGGTGCATTTTAGTCGCCTTTTATGACAGGCATGCCTGCCTCGGGTATATGCTACTATTGTACTTATAATATTGTAGAATTTTTGTGTGGGTACAAATAATAGAACTTATTCTTTTCAATACAAATCCCTTTATTCAGTACAGTTAAAATTCACTATTTAATTCTTTCTCTCAATACAATCCAATTTCTCAACCACTTATACTTTTCTTATCTTTTACTTAAACCACTTAATCACTTCTTCTAATTAACACTTCAAATTACACTTTAGAACTGATTTGCATACCTTGGGGATGCTGGTATTTATACTCGAATGACATACTTCGAGAACAATCCTCGCCATCCAGCGTCCCATACAATTTCCAATTTGCTAGAAAATTCGATTCCAGTCTCCAGTCGAGACTTTGCTAATCCTGTATCGAAATCTTCTAGTCTTCGAGTTTCGACATTTTCTGCTAGATATCGCTGCTCACATTTGAGTGGTTATCACATTGCTCCCTCCCTACAGTTGTTCGTCCCGAACAACTTCGTCATTCAGCATCCCGTTGAAATGACACATTCTATCCAAATGGACCACTTTCAATTTTCCTCGCTCCCCACGCTGGATCCGGTAGACAACGTCATTAATGCGGGTTATCACCTTGTATGGACCTTCCCAGTCCTGTTGCAATTTTGGTGATTTGCCTTTCTTACGCTGAGGATTATACAGCCAAACCAGATCTCCTTCGTTGAAACCGGAAGATTTCGCCTTGATATCGTACCTAGTTTTCATGCGGCTGCTTGCTAGCTTCATCTTTTCTCTGGTGTCTTCATGCAATTTACGAATCCTGCTGCGTAAGTCATTCACGTACTCGTTCACCTCTTTGGGCTCCGTCGGTGGGGATCCGAATTTTGCTTCACTTGGCAACCGAATTGTTTGACCAAATAAGATCTCGGATGGTGTGTGCCCTGTTGAGCTATGGACCGCGTTTCGGTAGGCCATTAAGAAGAGGGGTATGTGTCGATCCCAATCCCGCTGGCAGTTGCTGACAACCTTAGATAGATGCTCATTCAAGGTCCGATTGAATCGCTCGACCATTCCATCAGATTGGGGGTGTAGTGGCGTTGTCCTTGTCTTTCTTATTCCCAAATATTGGCATATTTCCTGGAAGACTTTTGATTCAAAGTTTCGCCCTTGATCAGAGTGCAGCTCCATTGGGACCCCAAATCTGCTCACCCAGTTGTTGACTATCTGTTCCGCTACGGTCTTAGCCTCTTGATTTGGGATGGCAAACACTTCCGGCCACTTACTGAAGTAATCCATGACTACGAGAGTATATCGGTTTCCATTAAAGGTTTCGGGAAACGGCCCAGCGATGTCGATGGCTATTCGTTCGAAAGGTGCTCCGACATTGTATTGTTGCATTTGTCCATGTGGCTTTACTTTTGGACCCTTGGTAGCCGCACATCTTATGCACTTTTTGCACCAATTCTCGACATCTTGTTTAGCGCTTAGCCAATAGAAACGTTCCCTTACCTTTTCCAACGTCTTATTTATTCCCAAATGGCCTCCTGAGATTCCGTCATGTATTTCATGGAGCACTTGGTTGACTCTGGACCGTGGCACAATTAGCTGCATACGAGATGTTGTCCCATCTGCACTTTCCCATTTTCTCTTCAGCAATCCATCTTGCACAAAAAGCGAGTCCCACTGTGCCCAGTATGCCTTCAGAGTTTGGCTCCGATCTGATATCTGCTGCCAGCTTGGTCTTTCCTCGTGTTCTTTCCAGGCCAATATTGGTTCGATGTCATTGTCTGCCTGTTGGGAGGAACGGATTTCGTCTATACTCCAACCCTCTATTGGCTCAGTCCTGATCATTTGGATAGCTGCCTGTTCTTTTGCTTCTTTACGATTGCAGTGTTCGCATTTCAAAGTCGTAACCCTGCAACTGCTCGATCCATCTTGCAACTTGGCCTTCAGGGTTCTTAAATTGGAGTAGCCATTTCAGAGCTGCGTGGTCTGTCCGGAGAATGAACTTTTGTCCGTAGAGGTACTTATGGAAATGCTTCGTAGCCAGAATTAAAGCCAGAAGCTCGCGCCGGGTTACACAGTAGTTCCGTTCAGGTCTGGAGAGTACTTTGCTGTAATATGCGACCACTTTCTCTTGACCGTCATGAACTTGGGAGATCACAGCTCCGACCCCAACATTGCTAGCGTCTGCGTCCACGATGAACATTTTTCCGGGCGTCGGGTAACCCAAGATGGGGGCATTGCACAGCTGTCGCTTCAGTTCTTGAAATGCTTTTTCGCATTCTCCAGACCACCTGAACTGTCGGCCTTTTTCTGTAAGTTGATGCATGCTCTTCGCAATGCCAGCAAAATCCTTTACGAACCTTCTGTAATACGTGGCGAGTCCCAAGAAGCTTCTCAGTTGGTGTTTATTTTTTGGAGAAGGCCAACTTTTCACGGCTTCGATTTTGTCAGGATTCGTTCTTACTCCTTCCGCTGATATAATGTGACCCAGATATTTTACTTCCGGACGAAACAAGGCGCACTTTTCCGGGTTGAGCTTTAAATGAGCACTTCGTAGCCTCTCAAACACTTCTTTTAGATTTTCGCGGTGCTCCTCGTACGTCTTACCTATGACGATAACGTCGTCCAAATATACTAGGCAGGTTTTCCAGGTGAGTCCTTGCAATGTTCGTTCCATTAGTCGCTCGAAGGTGGCCGGAGCGTTGCACAGTCCAAACGGCATCACTGCAAACTGCCAAAGACCGCTTCCTGTAGTGAAGGCAGTTTTCTCACGATCCGCACGATTTATCTCTACCTGCCAGTAACCGCTCTTCAAGTCAAGTGTTGAAAACCATTTCGCTCCAGAAAGCATATCCAAAGTGTCATCGATTCTCGGAAGTGGGTAGCTGTCCTTTTTAGTGACATCATTGAGACGTCGGTAGTCTACACAAAATCTCGTGCTGCCATCTTTCTTCTTCACGAGGACCACTGGAGATGCCCACGGACTTTGCGATTCTTCAATCACTCCCTCAGCTTTCATCTTCGACATCATTTCGGCAACTTCTGTTTGCTTTGCCAATGGAAGACGCCTTGCAGGTTGACGGATTGGTCGAGCGTCTCCGGTGTCAATGTGGTGTTGAACAATATGCGTACGTCCATATTCTCCGTCTTGTGTAGCAAATATATCAGCGTACTCACCGATTAGTTTTTCTGCCAGGATTCGCTGATCTTCGTCCAGATTACAGAGGCTGAGAATTTTGTTCTTGATTTTTATGCTCTGAACTGTTGTGACCGGTTTTGCACCCTTTTTTTCCGTTGTGGTCGATATAGCTTCAACAGGTACGCATTTTCCCACTATCTCCCCCTTTTTCACCTTTACACTGAATGTCTTTGGATTTAGAATCCTTACAGGGACCATGTTGTTCTTTGGCTCCACTAAGGTCTTTCCCACCATGAAGTCTCTTTTCTTTTCTGGCTCCATCAAATAGAATCGGTGGCTACCAGGACCACCTTCCACTTTTGCCCACAAAATTGCTTCTGACGAAGGCTCTAGACTCTGATTGCTGCAGATGACGACATTTGAGACTGAGGTATTGGCGTTCCCGTATATCATTGGTATCTCCATGTTTCCGTATTTCAGGGTTTGTGCCCCCAAGTCGACTACAAGTCCATGTTCTCTCATGAAGTCTGTACCAATGATGCACTCGTCACATATGTCAGCTACCAGAAACGCGTGAGTGAATGTTATTCCGGCCAATTGGATTTTTATGCGAACTTCACCATATACCTTAATCGTTGCTCCTGTAGCTGTTCGCAAGCTGCAACTGCTACTGTTATGCAGCCAAGACTTCTGCACAAGATTCCTCCTGATGATTGAGGCCGTGGCACCGGTGTCCATTGTTGCCATCCATTTTTCTTTTCCACTGACTACTTCTACTAGAAGGCTTTCGCTGCATCGTTTTGCCAGCGAGACTTGGATGATGGTCCTGGGGCCGTCGACTCCTGCTACCAACTTCTGCCCCGCGAAGTTGGTGCTTAAGCATTTCCCGACTGATGGCTTCGGGAAGGTTGACCGGCTTCTTGATAGCTGTTTCTGCTGGTTTCTTCCTCTATTTGCTTGCCACCACAGTGAGGGCAGTCTTTTCGTCGCACCGATTCTTTACACTGCCTTTGAAGGTGTCCTATTTTATTGCAATTCCAGCAGCGCATTATCCGTCTATCCCGTCGAGTATCTCGTTCCTCGGCAGGAGCATTCGATAGATGTTACTTCCCTGACGAAATGTGTTCCCATGGAAGCCTGATTGGCTGCTTCCAACGCCAGAGCGAAGGCAAGTGCTTCAGCAAGGGTTCTTTTCCCGGCCATCCTTACAGCTGACTGTAGCTTCGAATCTGCAATTCCCCTGATAAATGCATCTTTTGCCATTTCGTCGATAATTTCCTGGCCTGCGGTGGGGTATGACAGATGTGCAAGTCTACTCACGTCTGCTTGGAGCTGCTGAAGTGTTTCTCCTCTTTGCTGCATTCGGCTTTGCAATTGGACCTTGTAGACCTCCTGCATGTGGCTATCCCCAAACCGTTTCTCTATAGCCTGTACTAAAGTCACATAATCGTTATGCTTTTCGATGTCTACTGTTTGCAACAATTCTGCTGCAGGACCGTGCAAGGCCATTGTTAGGGCAATGCACTTTTCCTCATTGTCCCAGTCGTTTGCACAGGCAGCCATTTCAAACTGCTTCTTATAAGTAGACCATGAGGTCTGGCCATCGAATGAGGGAGGCTTAAAATCTTTTCTCCTTGGACCGCTTAAAGAATGTATCTTAATGTGTTGGGTTGGGTTGGAAAATGTCCTTCGATTTTATTAGTTAAGAGTTTTTCACTTTATAAAATATATTTAAAATATGTAAGGAAATAAAACCACTTGTTGTCTGTTCGGTGTTGTAAGACGTTATAATATTCGGTTTTATTTTCAGTTTGTTACTGTTTGTATATCTGTACAAAATGTTGCTTACATTGCATGTGTTGCTAAACATTTATTTGAAACTTGTGTTTAGTTACGTTTCCATTAAAGCAAAGAGTTGACAATATAAGTTTTTTATAATTAAATTTGAATACACAATATATAAATATTTGCTCAAACATTCTCCCCCCACGGTGAACAATGTTCACGATGATACATATATATAAATAATTTTCATCTTCACTTTTGATTTTGTGGGTTGACCTTAATGTGCTGATTTCTTCTTTACGATCTTCACAAGATGTTCGCCTTGAAATTGATGCCTCATTATCGACCCTGATATGTGTTCTCTTAAGTATATAGTGTCATCTCACGACATGTAAAGACAAATGTGATTAGTGAAATGAATACAAAATATATGTAAAAGTGTGACAACAATAAAAGAAATGGTATGCAAAATATTCGCAAATTGCATTGCATATATCAGCTATGCCGTTTGCACTCATGATGATAAATGTGTCGCGGTGCATATTTGCGTCCCTTTCGGAAATTGTGTTACGATGAATGTAGTAATTAGCGTTCAGTTGACATTTTTAATTCTTGGTGTTGCGCTTCGGTGTTGTTTTTTTGTAATTGTTTTGGTTTTTTTTGTACTTCGCAGTTTTGGTATTTTTTGTCGGTGTTTTATTTTGTATATTTATTAGGTGAGTGTTTTTCTATTTTCCAATTTGTATCCCTTTTTCGGGTTATTTCGCGTAATTTAATAGTTTTTAATTGTTTTCGCGATCGCTGGAGCGATAGAGTGTGAGTGGGAGTGAGTACATGTACATACATACGTGAAAGAGAAAATTTTGAATAATGTATGACATCCATCGACTAGGTATTCCTTGTTTTGTTTTTAAAAAAAAGGTGCTTAATTGTTTAATTCATTTAATTTTGTTGGATTTACATATGTACTCGTATGTGGATTGTTATGGAATTCAGGTGAGTAGATTTATTATTGATTGATTTGTTATTGATTTCATTTTGCTTTTACTCGTATCATTAAATTCTAATATTATTGTTTCAAATTTTTGTTTTCTTGTGTAGTTTTGTGTATGTATCTGTGTGGATTGTAAATTGATTGTTTTTATTTTGTTTCAGGTGATTAATTTATTTATTTATTTATTATATATTTTTGACTATTGTTTATATTTAGGGAAATAAAGTTTTGAATTAGGTTTTAAGTTTTGCTGTGTGTGAAAATTAAATTTGTATGATTTGGTAGGTTTGAATTTTGTGAATGATTTTCTGGGGGATGTTAAAGATGAATTGTGTTGCGGACTTGTGGACTGTATGCTTTGTGTCTTGAATATTGTTGCTGCGTCTTGTTCCTTGACACAGTGAATTGATTTAAAATGCATATTTTTTGTTTTGTAAGCTAAATTAAATCAATTTAAAAAATATAAGTGAATTTATTGATTATGAGTTGGATGTTTTTTACGATTTTAAGAATTTTATTGTAATTTGAGTGTTGGTTTATGTTGAGTTCATATGTGGAGTGTTGGTATGAATGTTTTTTTTGAATGAATATATGTTGGATTTATTTTAAGCTTAAGTTAAGGCTTGTGTTGTTGATTCAGTATCCTTCCGGAACGATTGCCTCCTCGAGCTCCTGCAGTGCCGATGGTATGAGTACGGTCGAGGAGGGGCCATTTGGCAGCACAATCGATTCCTTTCTAGATTAAGACTTAATTATATGTGTGTTGATTTATTAATATGTATTTATGACAAGATTTAATACTCTTTTTTAAATGTTTTCTTTTACCCGTCGTGTTTATTGCAATCCTGTACTAAAGGAATTGCACGGTAGTGGACATATTTTTGATATGGGTCGTTTTATTTGTGTTGTTTCGGTTTTTAGCGTTACCACTCGTACCAAATCATCGGATCCCGGGTGTAGTTTAAGAATTCGTCCTAGACTCCATTTCAATGGAGGCAGCCGTTCATTTTTGATTAGGACTAGGTCGCCTTCCTTTATTTTTGTGTTTGTTTCTCGAACCCATTTCGGTCGTTGTTGAAGTCGGGCGAGGTACTCGTTACTCCACTGCTTCCAGAAAGATTGTGCCAGGGTCTGTACTCTCTTCCAGCGCTCTAGGTGGGAAATTTTCTCTAACTCGTACTCAGGTTGGGGCGGTGCGATTAGTGGTTCTCCCACGAGGAAGTGGCCAGGTGTCAAAGTGTTGAGGTCATCAATATCGTCTGACTGTGGACATAGTGGTCTAGAGTTCAGACACGCTTCTACCTGTGCGAGAAGCGTGGTGAGTTCTTCAAAGGTCAGAACCTGGTTTCCAGCTACGCGCTTGAGGTGGAATTTCACAGACTTCACCCCCGCTTCCCATAGACCTCCAAAGTGCGGAGAAGCCGGGGGAATAAAATTCCACTTAGTGCCTTCGTTGACCAACACATCTGCCACATTTCTCCAATCCAACTTCGCTTTTTTGAGTTGACGTTGTAACTCATTGCTGCTTCCTACGAAGTTTCTACCACAATCGCTGTACAGTTCTTTACAAATTCCCCTCCGAGCAACCAATCTTCTGAAAGCTGCCAGAAAGGCTTGAGTCGTCATATCGCTGACCAGTTCGACGTGTATGGCTTTTGTTGCCATGCACACAAATATCGCGAAGTAGCCCTTTAATGTCTTTGCGTTGCGTCCTCTCCACGTTTTTACATCAATGGGTCCAGCATAGTCCACTCCGGTAAAAGTGAATGGTTTCGAAACCATTGTCCTTGCTTTAGGGAGATTGCCCATTAATTGCGCCAACGGTTTGGCTCTGAATTTATAACAAATGTTGCAATCGTGGATGTGCTTTTTGACTGCACTTTTCAGATTAAAAATCCAAAACCGTTGGCGAATGTAGGCAATCATTTTTTGATTACCGCCGTGAAGTGTTTTTTCGTGGGCATCGGCTATAATGTGTCTTGTTAATATGTGGTTTTTAAGAAGAATGGGGTGCTTTTTATGAAAGGGTAGGGTCGAGTTGAAAAGTCTCCCACCAACTCGTAGGATTCCTTCCGCATCTCGAAACGGATTGAGTGACGTGTATCCCTTGGTTTTGTCATTTTCTTCTTCTTCAGAAAACATTTCCCTTTGCACTAAGTATATGACTCTTGTCAGCGTCTTTTCCAGCTCCAGTGGTGTTAAAATACCTGAGTACTGTTCCGGGTGTTTGCTTCTGTGTCGAAAACGTAAGCAATAGGCAATTACTCGCAATGACCGTTGAAGTGTAGAAAATTTTGCTAGAATGTCATTAATGAATATGTTGTTTTTGTTTTCTAGGCAGGTTTTCTAGGTAAAAGAACGGGCTTCTTGAGAAGTAATCAAGCAAGATGGTTGCACAGGGTGGATTGCATCCCAGTGATGCCGCAGAAAATCTGGCCCTTCCCACCATAATTTGTTGTCGATGATCACCGAGGGAAAGGCTCCGCGCGATGCTATATCTGCTGGATTTTGCTCCGATGGAATGTGTTTCCATATGGTATTGCTGGTTAATTTCTGGATCTTAGAAACACGATTCGCAATGAAGGTCTTCCATTTTGACGGAACAGCTCTTATCCAGCATAAAGTGATGACTGAGTCGGTCCAAGCATAGACATCGGCTGCTTCTAACTTCAAGATTTTTGCCGTTTCATAAAGAAGTTTAGCCATCAGTACCGCTCCGCATAGCTCCAACCTAGGTAGTGTGATTGTCTTTAAGGGAGCCACTTTCGTTTTTGAAATTACCAGATGCATGTGTGTTTTGTCGTTTCCATCCAGTACACGTAGGTAAACGGCTGCCGCGTATGCTTTTTCCGACGCGTCACTAAACCCATGGACCTCAATCTTCTTGATATTTTTGTCAGTGTTGATCCAACGGCGAATCTGGACTCCTTCAAGTGCTGATAACTCGTTCCGAAACGCTACCCATTCCTTTTCCAGTTCAGGTGGAATCGGCTTATCCCAATCTAATCCTCTACCCCAAAGCTGCTGCATAATTATTTTTGCTTTGATTGTGCAGGGTGAGACCCAGCCCATTGGGTCATAGAGCTTAGCTATTGAGGATAAGATGGATCGTTTTGTGACTTCGACTTCCTTCACCTGTACGACTTGGAAAGAGAAGACATCCGGAATGGGCATCCACTTGATGCCAAGCGTCTTTACTTCACTTGTTTCAACAAACGGTAATGAGAAGTCTATTGCTCGCTGATCTGCTGGAATATTTTGCAAAACCTCTACTGAGTTGCTGACTTGCTTGCGTAGTTGGAAACCTCCAGTTTGTAAAAGGTTTCTTACTTCATGGAGTTTGTGTTGAGCTTCAGCAATAGTATCAGCTCCACTGATAACATCGTCAACATAGGTTTCTTCACTGATGACGGTAGTAGCCGTAGGATATTTATATGCTTCGTCCTGTGATAGCTGCAAAAGGACCCTGATTGCAAGATATGGGGCTGATGCCGTACCAAAAGTTACCGTATTCAGTCGATAAATCCGTAAATCTTGGCTGGGATTTTCTTTCCATACAATCAGTTGGTAATTTGCATCTGCTGTGTTGACACGGATTTGACGGTACATTTTCTCTACATCACCAGTGAAGGTAAACCTATATTTTCTCCATCTTAATAAAATGTCTATTACATTGGTTTGTATTTTAGGTCCCACCATCAACTTGTCGTTCAAGGAAGAGCCAAAAATTGGTTTAAAGGTTGCGTCAAACACCACCCGCAACCTTGTAGTGGTACTGGATTCCTTTACGACGGCGTGATGGGGAATAAAAAAATGAAATGGTGATCTAAGCATCTCATTGGACTCATCAATTGGAGACATGTGTCCCAGCTCGAGGTACTCAGCCATGCATTTGGCATATTCTTTGTGTTGAGTTGTGTTGCTTTGCAGTCGCCTCTCCAACTGCAAGAAACGCCTGACCGCACCTTCTCTAGGAAGGCTTTCTCGCGTCTAGGAAGGCTTTCTCATCTAGTCTTGGGGTATTTTCAAATACTTTGTCACTTACCTTGCTCTTTTTTGTAGTGCTTGGGCCTGCGACCTCATTTGTCCTCTTTTTAGCTGGAGCTATAATGCTCACCTCCATATCCGGGTCTCCTTTGTCGACGGCTACCTCGATCCCCTTCTCGACAAGCTTTTTCAGCTTCAACCGAATGTTTCTTCCTGTGTTCTTTTTGGTAGGAGGCATATCTCCTACCCAAAATAGCAACACTTCTCACCACACAACACAGAAAACCAAACACAAAAATTGTCAACACTAACTAATTGTGGGAATTTCTCCTCTTTTACCCGTTATAAAATAATATATTACGCAACAATAGACAACACACACAACACAACACTTTTGGGAATTCCTCCTCTTTTAAGTAACTGGTAAAAACTAATCACCACACTCACTCACTAATTAAGTTGTCCGCACTGAAAAGTGCAGCCACATAAAAGACACTAATTATCACTAATTGCACTATTACACTAATTACGGTTAGTGTATACTTCTCGAACGCAATAACGACCGCACCTTCTCGTGTTGGGCCCATGCATGGATACTTTCCACCCTTAAAAGGCAGACAAACTTGGTAACGGCCATCAGGTAAACGTTTTGTATGCTGTTTAAAATGTTCTTCACAACTTTCATCTTCTTCTGTTTTATAGGTTCCACAGGGTTCTTCCTCAATCTCCCAAAACTTCTTCATCGTTGTGTTGAGGTCGGTTTGGTTCAAGAACGCACGGATTACCTGTGATTTGGATGACGGGACCTTACCTAATAAGATCCATCCCAACTGCGTCCGTTGTGCTATTGGACCTGGGCACTTACTACTCCTCACGACTTAACCGATGACTATATCTGCATAGATGTCACTACCCAGCAATATGTCAACCTTCGCTGGAACGTTAAAAGTCGGATCTGCCAACTGCAATCCATTGAGGTAAGACCACTTTTCTGTATTAGTATATTGGGCCGGAAGGAGCCCAGTCAGTGTCTTTAGTACAAGAGCTTGCACTCGACCTGTAAACTTCGATACTAGGGACGCGAAATTTAGATCGACTATTTTGTTTGTTTCTACACTGCTGACCTCCCCCAACCCACTAATTTGGCTAAGTGTCCATCTCGTCTTCAGATTCAGGCGTTGTACAGCTGCTTCTGTTATGAAGGAAGCTTCGGAACCAGTGTCTATGAGGGCTCTGAGTGTGATCAAGTTTCCATCAGCTGCCTTCACTTTAACCAAAGCTGTTGACAGGAAGACTTGCGAGTTGGTGTGCATATGATGGACTCGATAGTTGTAGCTAGTTGATGGCCCTTGGATTTCCATTTGTGGCTGTTCCTGAGTTTGATTCAAATTGCCAGGTTCCCTCGGATCGTTTGGTTGTGTGTTGGTTTGAATGCAGTAATTGCTTGGAGTCGTAGGAAATTTATTTTGAGCTTGCTGTTGAAATTGAGAAAAATTTGGGTTGTGTGGAACAAATTGAGAGGTATTTGGGTTGAAAGATGGGTTGTTATTAGTCTGGTTTGACTGATTTTGTGGTATTGGGTGTAGTAAGGAATTGTGGCGCTGTTTGCAGTAATAACAACATTTCGGACTTGGACATTTATTTTTAAAATGGCTGTAGGCCAAACAGTTTTCACAGACTTTAATATTGAAAACAGTTTGTTTTCGTTGGCCTACATCCATTTCCAAAAATTTCCTGCACTCCCTCAATGCATGTTGTCCCTTTTGACAAACCTTGCAATTTATTTGCCGTTTTTGTACCTGCCGGGTGTGAAGAACTTGAGTTGTAGATTTTGGTTTTGTACCAGTCTTTACTGTAGACTGCTGCTCAACTGCTTCCAGCGTTCGAAATCTACACTGTAAAAATTCAAAAAAGTCTTTTATTTTGGGCAATTCCTTGTTGCTGCCTAATTTTTCTTCCCACAGCTGTTGGCTTGTATTTGTTAACTTCTGCAGGATAACAAAAATTAAAATTGTATCCCAATAACCCACTGGTACCCCTAAATTGTCTAACGAGTGTATAATTTCCTGCGAGGTATCTAAAATGTTCTTAATGTTGACTGCTGAGTCGCTGCTCATGGTAACTTGCCCGAAAAATAATTTTAACTGTGTGTTAACTAACACCCTTTTGTGGTCATAACGATCGGTTAGGATTTCCCAAGCACGGTTGTAATTGCCTTTGTCAATGGCCAGGTGTTGCAGCAGCCTTTCGGCCTCACCACGAACGTTGCACTTCAAATAGTGTAACTTCTGGATTTCCGACAGAGTTGAGTTGGTATGTACTAGAGAAACGAACATATCGTGAAATGATCTCCACGTCTCATAACTACCCGAGAAAGTTGGTGATAACAGGCAACCTGAGTTCGGTTGTTCTGCCATCCCCGTTTTCAGTTGCGGTCGATGGCGTTCCGCTAACTTTCGGCACTTCCTCGGATTTTACTTTATCGATTATATCCAGTACCTCCATTTTGTAATCTGCATAGACCTCGCGAATATTATCGTATGCTGCCTCCAAATCCGCAACTTTTAGCTCAGCTTCAAACTTTCCTGTACCAAGTATCTGCTGATGGTAGTGCTCCGCAGTCGTCATTTGCTTCTCCATCATTTCCAAACGCATCTTCAGGTAATTTATTTTTCCTAGCCTAACTTTATCTGCTTTATTAAAATTTGCCCTATCTTGTTTAATCGCAGCAAGTATATTTAATTGGAGCTTTCCGTACGACATTATATATGGTATATGTATATGTATATGTATATGCAAATCAATTTGGTATAAAGAAGTAGAAGAAAATTTGCAGCACTCACCTGCGTATTATGATAAACGATGCGGAAATTGGCAGCAATATAAAAATGTTGAACTCCTGTGTGGTGACTTCCTGGGATGAATCCTTGAATCCTCGACACTCTACACTCTACACTCTACACTCTCGGATATGGTATTCAAAATTGAAATTGTCTTTAAATTTGAATTTAATTAACTTTTTTTTTTTTTTACAGATCTGATTCAAATGTTGCTGATTTTATTTATTTTACACTGCTCGAATGGACCAAAAAATGTATGTTAATGTGTTGGGTTGGGTTGGAAAATGTCCTTCGATTTTATTAGTTAAGAGTTTTTCACTTTATAAAATATATTTAAAATATGTAAGGAAATAAAACCACTTGTTGTCTGTTCGGTGTTGTAAGACGTTATAATATTCGGTTTTATTTTCAGTTTGTTACTGTTTGTATATCTGTACAAAATGTTGCTTACATTGCATGTGTTGCTAAACATTTATTTGAAACTTGTGTTTAGTTACGTTTCCATTAAAGCAAAGAGTTGACAATATAAGTTTTTTATAATTAAATTTGAATACACAATATATAAATATTTGCTCAAACAAAGAACATTCTCGCAGTTTCTGTTTTCGCACTGTGTCGAGCTCTTTTGCCAGTTGGTGAACTTTGCTGTCCATTTCTTCGAATTTTTCGCCAACATTCTTCTCTATTGTATCAAATTTGTCATCAACGTTCTTCTCTATTCTATCAAATTTGTCATCAACGTTCTTCTCTATTCTTTCAAATTTGTCATCGATTTCTTCGAATTTTTGCTGGAGAGTGTTATTTTGTTCTTCCAGTTTTTGTTCTAGACTATTCTTTTGTTCGTCGAATTTTAACAAGAGGAGTTGCATCATCGCAGAAATGTCACTGCCGGTACTTGTCTGTTCATCCTCGTCAACATCAAAGGAATATGCATCAGGATCATGACCCTCGCTGTTCAAAGCCTCCTGAAGTCTGAGCACCAGGTCACTTTTTCCTCCACTGGCGCTGAGGCTTCTCTTGTTCAACTCGGATTTGAGTTGGACGAGGGTCAACTGCAATAGTTTTCGACCCATTCTAGCTTTTTCAAATAGTCAGAAAACACTTTTTTTTTTTTTTTTTTGTACACACAATAAGTCCTATCCCACTTCTGACACCAATGTAGAATTTTTGTGTGGGTACAAATAATAGATCTTATTCTTTTCAATACAAATCCCTTTATTCAGTACAGTTAAAATTCACTATTTAATTCTTTCTCTCAATACAATCCAATTTCTCAACCACTTATACTTTTCTTATCTTTTACTTAAACCACTTAATCACTTCTTCTAATTAACACTTCAAATTACACTTTAGAGCTGATTTGCATACCTTGGGGATGCTGGTATTTATACTCGAATGACATACTTCGAGAACAATCCTCGCCATCCAGCGTCCCATACAATTTCCAATTTGCTAGAAAATTCGATTCCAGTCTCCAGTCGAGACTTTGCTAATCCTGTATCGAAATCTTCTAGTCTTCGAGTTTCGACATTTTCTGCTAGATGTCGCTGCTCACATTTGAGTGGTTATCACAATATATAAAAAAAAGTGTGTAAATGAGGAATGGTCATCACTATACCGCCAATATTACGGTAAATTGATCCATCAAAACAAGACAATACATACATATTTTCTTGATAAAATTCCAACAGGTAAACGGAGCACTATATTGATTTTTAAATTAAATTGAGTGACACATCGGCCGGATCTCCCAATTTCGTCAAGCCTTTGCAATCTCAAAGAACGAGTGGATGTATTCCACTTTATTGCGATTTGCCCCATCCTAAAGGAATTCCGACTAAAGTTCTTTGGATTCTGCTAGAGGAAACCTTGAGTATGCTGGACGGGGAACTAGAATGGGAGGTGCTACAGAACGAAAGAAAATTTTAAAAGTAAAAAAATTGAAAAATATAAATAAGCGGTAGCCGAACTGATGGGAATTACATTTCATCAGTGGCACGTGAAAGGCAAGCATCCCCTGGATTTCATACTCTAGTCCGACCTGTTTATCAACGATATTGGCTCAAAGCACACATTTGTCTTACTGTCGTATAGACAACAAATAATCGAATTAACGCTGTGCTTAGTTTATGCTTGAAAGGCTTACTTTTTACCCCTCACCGTCAGTTAGTCCTATCATTCCACTATTCTACTCCACTACTCAGAGCCATGCTTTGCCCGATAATTTGTTCTAAGTGGTTTTCTTAGATGATTGCCTGGTGTTTAGAGCCATTTTCGTAAATTTAGAGCTCAGGGTTGTCCTGTTTTCGTTTTAAAATTGCGTCAGTATATCTTCTTGACTGGTGACTGGTGGTTTTTTCAATCGATGCTGATGTGCTCCTGGTTTTCCTAAGAAACTAAAGCTATACTTCACACTCCAAAACCAGAGCCTTATAACTATTCCATATTTTGGTAAGAAAATGTGATTGTGGCTGGCACTGGATCCAAGCAACATATGTGTAGTGTTGTCCAAGTCCATCTACCAGTTCTGCAGACATCTAAATAAGCCCTATGTGATTAAACAACATACTATAGGAGTTCGTCTCAACATCAGTTCATCAAAATGCAACAACTGGTACAACTGTGAGATAACAAACGATATCCAGAAGGTTTATGATGTAAGACCACTCCCCACAGTCGTTGTTTTTACCTATTAGAATTTCCAAGATTCGTCATATCCATCGTAAATTTTCAACAAATCTACTCGTAAAACGTTTCCCATCTCCAGACTTCACTTCTGAACTTTCACCGACAGATTACTCATCGTATTCCACCATCAATTCATAACACGAAAAGACTATTTCCAAGCGAAATGTGCCTCTGTATCGCACTATTCATAAACTCCATAAACTTCAAAAACTTGAAACTTCATCCTGATTCATCAGAGTTGCGAATGAAAAATAAAATAAAAGAGAAAAGAGAACCTAAAATACATACTGGTATTATCATCCGTTAAATCGCTTACTCACTCGTTGATACACAATTTCATTGATAAAAACCCCCCAAACGAGTTGTTTTCTTTCCTATTGATTGCGTTACATTTCACCATCCACCATTAACCATTTAGGACACACAACTCACCACTTACCACTTACCACTTACCACTCGCCATTCAAAACTCAACATTCAATTCTACCGCCCGTCGTGAAATAACATATTTTCAACACACCCCATACCGGGCATGGTCGACGACAAATTACGAATGGAAATGAGAGTATCCGCTCAATCAAAAGTCTTTTTTTTTTTCTTTTTTTTTTTTAAACACAATCCGTAAAGTCTCTGCTTGTTTCTCTGTGTATCTTTCGAACAGAATCTGTTAGGGAGCACAATGTCCTTAGAAAAGCTTCATCATCTACAGATTTCATCGTCTCTACAGATGCTTCTAATTGAGAACAACCTACGACTTACTTCATTTTCGTGCCATGGCAAACAAAGCTTATCCGTGGGTAGAAAAACAAGCCAACGTATACTGATTTGCTACTCGTATTTCCGTCTCTATCTACACCCACTCACTTACAAAAGAGAAAGAGAGTTACGGAAGAACTTTGAAAAGATACGAGTATCTCGTAAACAGATGGATACATGCAAAGTGTCGCTTTCTTGTTGTCTTCAACCCGAAAATAGACAAAGATCATAGAAAAATTAAATAAGTACCATCATCACATCACACAAGAGAAAAGTATTGTATCTACTGCCCACTCATTAGCCGCCTACCCACTGTCAATGACGCTGCCGTTGTCAGGAGAGGCCACCTTACTCAGGAGGACCAACATCATTTTAAAATGAATCAATTAGACCAATCCAAAGTTTTGGAATATTACAATACCTCAGAGCTGGCTATTTGGAAAAAAAAAAAAAAAACAGTACTTATACGCCCGAGTTTACCAAATTGTAGTAAAGGTGTTTCTTTATTTTCACGTCTGAAGTGAAGTGCCACCTCTAAAAAAAATCCCAATAAATACTCCTGGCAACGATTAGAACGTCATGAAAGAATAGTTTAAGCTCTCTACAAAGCGTTTTGAAAGACCCCATTTCGGGCTCTCACAATTCAGAATCCTCGAGTTGACAATTGAGGTAGAGATAAAAGAGAAAAAAGGAGTTTTTTTATTTTATTTTTTTATTGTCATGTCCCGATACATTCAATGTGTTTTTCTCTGAATGAAAATGAAAAGAAAACCGACAAAGTGGGACGGAAACAAGAAAGAAACAACCACAAACCATTCGCTTTGTTTGCTTTTGAATATGAATGAATGTGTCAGGCTGATGGTGGGGGATGAAGGATGTACATACAATATATTCCTGAATCTGCTACCTTCAATGAGGAAGCCTCAGTTTTATTATTTTATTATTTCCTATTTTTATTCTTTCAAATTTAATTCCATTTAATTCCATGCAAAATACAATAAAAGATACACGGATACATTCTGAAAGAGTAAGCGATGTAGGTCAGCAAAAGGATAGGATTCAGCTTAGCTTTTTTTCGCCTGAATACGAATACCCGTAGTTATAGTATGTTATGTGTTGACATTAATGAGGTTATGCCAGCTCTTGTTTGGTTTTGTATGCGTGCATCTTGCTCATAAAATAATTGGGGCCAACTTTGAGAGTGATGCAGAAACATTGCCAATTAGAACTCCAATTAAATAGTTTGTGAAGGCATGAAATTTCGGCATGATATGGGGTGGTTTATGCGGAATCAAAGGCTTTGGTGTTTTGTTTTGTTGGCGAAACTTTTGAGAGTCCTTTGTCATTTAAATGAAAGGAGAGTATTCGAATGAGGATGTTGACATAATTGGCAATTGAAATTTCATCAAATGTTTCTGTTAGGCCATGTACGTATAGAATAAACCAAAGAACCATAACTTTAGAAGTTGGTTGAGGTTGAGGATGACCTTTTCGATTATGTCTACGAAGAGTTTTTGCCGTCACTAAGATCCTTTGTATGACTGCGGCAATAGTCTCTACTTTGCCTATTGCATCTGCGCATTTTTTTTTTCTGCTGAAGAATAGTACATACGTTATTTGCTCTATCTGTACCGCCCTATAAGTCAGCATGTCATTCACCAAAACTCCCAAATCGAAGAAACATCTTATTTTATACAGTGTAATGTACTTGGGACTCCTTTTCTGCACTTTTAACTTGTTGCTCAGACCACCATTATGCCTAAGTTATGCCTTAGAATTCGATCTCATAATAATATCACTAACTTGAGTGATCTCAACTGCATCCCTCTGGATTAAGTAGTAAACTTTAAAATGTTTATTTTATTTAATCCCCTTGTTTTTGTTTTCTAACATAATGCTTGTCAAGACATCCAAAACATCCAGAGAGGTCTACTTTCATTAACAGGCCCTATCCAATGTACGAGTACGTTACCTAACTGATTCCCTGTCAAGTTACAAGCCCAGTCGTGTGCGATTTAAGGTTCAAAGGATGTCAATGATTAAATCTGTACGTGTCTTCCTATTCTCGTAAAAGGTATGTCAATGAAATAGATCATTCTACCACTTAAATTTTACTTTTCATACAAGTCCTCAATCTTGCTTAGAAAGAGGAGTAACCATTTTCGTGATAAAGTCCATAAAAAGCTTGAGTACCTGCAGAAGGTTGAGAACGTAAACTAGACACTCCAAGAGATACTGCTAGGCGGTGTCATCATAACTTTTACAGCAAGCGTCGCAGGATATGATATCACTTGTACTAGGATCACTTAGGTTCTTAACAAAAGCGTAGTTAACCTTTATGGTGCGAGTACACCGTCCACAGAGGGATAGCAGGAAATCTGATCAAGAATTCGTTTGGTTTTCCCGAAACTCACATCTAATTCTTCTAATCTAATTGTCCTAACGCAGGTCCAGATTCTAAGAAACACTCCTTTGGGCTTGGTACTTGTTAGGCAAAGTTCATCTGCGATCCCATTTTCCCTGATCCCATTGTGATCTAAGACTCAAATAAGCCTTCCAACAGCATTCAGAAAAACATTGCATTCTCAAACTAGCTCGGAAAGTTTAAGAGGGTTGAGCGAGAACTTAAGCATAACTTGGCTATTGCTAACGATTCAGATACTTTGCCATTGCGTAGATTATGATAAAGATATCGGCCTCCAAAAACACACCAGTGCCAAATATTAGATTAGTTTTCGAGTAATCCATGACGGCCCGACTATATTCCTTCCCTGCCTCAGATTTTGGCTCAAACCTCTCCTGAGATTCGGTAAACCAATTCTGAATTTTTACCTCACAGCTGCGCTTAATATTGTCGGTGTTTGTATTTTTTGTGTTTGATCTTTTTATAATGCGGGAATTTAGAGTGGATGTAGCCTATATTCGAGGGCTTAAAAGCAACCACTTTTCTGCGTACGTCAACGTCTGTAGATACAGGCCAACTGATTTGGCACTTAGTGAAACGCAGGTAGATCCCAGCCTACACTTCTCAGATCACTCTGATCTGAACCTACCTGGCTACGAACTAGTGTTGCTATTCTTCTATCACCGCGGTCTCACCATTTACGTGCGTAGTTATGTAGCGCTACCAAACTCCACCACAATGTTGTCCCTGTTCCAATCCGGAATTCAACTTCATGTGGTTAAAATTCCATCTCCGTAAGCAAATTATCCATTACTGCTTTATTTGCAGAAGCCCAAAACTGGACAGTAATTCAATTTTTAACAACACCAACACCCTGGACTTGTTTTTAACTTCTCACCCTGATAAGTACACCATTGATGTGCTCTCCCCTCTAGGCTCGTCTGACCAGTGTGTTATATCAGCTAATTTCTCGTACACAGCCCACACAGTTAGAGAAAAGGTTCCAATTGGAACGCTCTTAACAGCTTCTTTAGGAATTTTAACTGCTCGTTATGCTTCCTCGATAACGACGTGGATGCCGCTGCTGATATGATCACAAACACCATTCCCTTTGGAATGAGAACCTTTGTTCCTCATCGGATGAAGAGTATCAAGCCAAAAGAAAAGGTATGGTACGACTCGAGCTGTAAAGGGGCTGTCGGGGTTAGAGAAATGTTTTTTTCGACCCTATAAGACCAACCCGACAGAGAGGAAAAAAGTTCAAACGATCCAGGAATGACTGCAACGTCTATCTCAAGCACTTGAAATTTCAATACGACCAAAGATTTAAGAAAAAAATACTACAATGTCCCAAGGTAGGTGATAGGTAAGAGTAGCTGTTGGAAATACCAACCCACTTAGATCTATTGGCCCATTGCGATGCCACGTGGATCTATGATCCTCTTACTAATGGAACCAGTTTGAGCTTGTGATGAAGTTTAGGAAACTGTTTACGTTTATATTTTTTAGATCGTTTAGGTCTTTGTAGAAGAAAGTTCATAAGTGAAGTGTTCTTCTCTGGGAGAGAGCTGGACATGTACGGAGTAGGTGGAGGATTGTCTCCTCCTCTTCCCCGTCCATGCAGCTTCTACAGAAATCGTTTGTAAAAGCGCCAACCCTTCTTGTGTGCTTGCTTTTGTGGCAGTGTACAGTATTGTCACCTATGATTGCGCTGAGACGTTTCCAATTTAGAAGGTCAGACTCTTAGAGCGATTCAGATCCAGCTTCGGCCAGATCTGTTTGGTCGCTAGACATATTGGTACAACAGTCCACCCAACGTATGTTCTTTTATTAGCATATCCAGCTTGAAAATTAATTTGCATGTAGGGATTGGATTGGATCCTTCTCTCCAAACGCTGATAAATCATCAGCTCATGAAATATCTTGAAACACGAAAACTTCTCAATGACTGGCAATACGGTTTTCGTTGCAACAGGTCCACCGAAAAGTGGAACCAAAGTGTACATCAATCTGGCGAAAGCAAGATAGTTGCACTTGATATTTCTAAGGCATTTGACAAAGTTTGGCATCAGGCTCTTTTGTCGAAAATGCGTGCATTTGGGATCGACGACTCTCTTCTTAAATTGATTAGAAACTACCTTTCGGAACGTTCAATTCAAGTTTTCTTGGATGGTTTCAAGTCTAATATTCTCAAAATAAATGCTGGTATGCCTCAGGGCTTCGTTCTGTCTCCGGCACTCTTTTTAATTTTTATTAATGATCTCTTGTCTGCCACTTCTAATCCAATATATTCTTTCGCTGACGACAGTACTCTCTGATTTTCATAGTCGTTTCCGGACACACGTCCCCGCTCTTCGGATGTAGAACGGGAACGGCAGCGTATGTTAAGCTCATTGAATTCCGATATTAACAGCATAACCAATTGGGGAATTATTAACAGAGTGGAATTTAATGCTTCCAAAACACAATGCCGTCTGCTGTCTTTAAAGCGAAATTTAAACACAGCCGCTATCCATGAATGGCTCTTGCATCGTCGAAACCGAAAACCTTTCCATTCTCGGTATGTGCGTCCATGACAACTTACGTTGGAATGCTGCGAAATGTCTAGGTTTCCTCAAGCGATGTAAGAAATGCTTTACCCCTCTGACCTGGCTTCAATATATAATGCGTTTATCCGCCCAAAACTGGAGTACAACGCCCACATATATGGTCAGGTGTCCCTAAGACCTCTTTGCACTTGCTAGATAGGATCCAAAATCGTGCGATAAAACTCATAATTGTTGCTTACATCACCCGGTCAATGGACACCTTCGAACACCGACGAAACGTCTCGCGTCTCACTTTGTTTTATCGCTATTAACACCACCTGTGCTCTATTCAAATCGTCAGTAGCATTCTGCCCCTTCAAACCTTTAACCGTAACACCCGTTTCGCTATGAATTCTCATCAGTATAACCTCAAGCCCACTTTCCGACGTACTCTGAAATATCGAGATTCATTCCTAAGCCGAACAACTCGCTTGTGGAATGCCTTGCCGAGCTCTCTATTTCCTAGTCATTATAATATTCAGACATTTAAAACCAACATACATCGGTACCTATATTTCTTCCCTCAATAATTTTCCTTCGCCGGCGCTGTGTACAAACATTTCAAGGGTACTTTAACCCCTTGAGCTCGCGCTACTAAAAAAAACAACAAAAAAAATCTATCTCCTATGCAACCCATAAGAATAGAGTTAAAAGACAGACGGCGGTCATAAAAATGTTAGCACCTATTGTTCCAAAGACCACTTATATTTGAAAGAAAGATGGCTTTGAGAGTATAGCCCTTGATCTGAATATTAAGGGGAGGCCTTGCCACAACTTTTAACCTCCGCGCATGCGCAGGCAGGCCAGATACGTTCAATGAATTAAATAACTCCGTGCGATAATTGGTAGTCTCTTTTGGAGTTGATGGCGAAGTACGTCTTTGATTCCGACTCGAACATATCGAGCTTGTGGATCGATTCCCAGAATCTCGCTTATTTTTTGATGCAGTGAATATTTCTTTACATCAAAAAAAAAGAGGGAACTTCCGATTAATTGGTATATTGATGGGCACATGTGGAGTCGAAAGGCTATATTGAGACGGTGGATGTCTTCCTTTTGAAAACAGTTCATTGTATATTCAAAAGACAGCGGTTTTCAATGCTTTCGCTGTAGATGTCATCATCAAACACCAATAATACCGCGAACAATTGGTGCAATCAACAAATATGAAACCACTTTGAGCAATACAGGCCTCTGATAGGGTTACATCCCTGTTTTGGTCGTTATCCAGCAACGTGCATCAACAGTTCTTAGATCAACGAACGACGTTAGGCCGTGCACTGTATGGAGAACTAAGCAGAGGTAGAAGTGCTTTCTGTTATTTGAATGTACGAGTATTTTATCGTATAAACTCAGCCCAAGGTATTTTCCTTAAAAGTGTGATAGGTCGGTAGTTCTTCATATAGCAGAGTTCTTGCGAATTCGTCTTTCCGGCGAAATTGAAAAACGCTATGAGAGTGGTGTTCCCTGGGTTTTCCACAGGGTCGTGTCTATTCAAGGCATCATAATACAGCCGCGTCCCATTTTCAATGAAAAACTGAAGGGAACCGCTCGTGAATAGAGTAGCCGAATGTACGCCACACTGCATCAGACGTGCTGACATACGACTATCTCCCAGATTGATACTGCATCGCTTCATCATTTTTATTTTGCACAGACAACCTGGCCTGATCAATACTCTGGCTTAAATATTTACAAAAGTATTTTATAGCCTCAATGCTGCCACAGTATTCAACACTGATAGGTGTTTTCAGAGCATCACCCATCTGTTGTCTACCTCCTCGATTTGGCCACGTATACGAATCGTTGCTTTATATGGATGGGTAGCTGTCATCACCTGTCACTGTCATTGCTGTCAATTCTTTGGGAAATATCTTAAAACACTGCCCATCATTGCAGGGTAATGGAGGATTTAAGACTCCGCATGGGCCGTGTATCAAATGTGACTTAACTATTTTGAAAAGATCAGGATCTGTTTCGACATCTAGGAACGCCCCAGTTTTCTAAGCTTCAAATTGAACATCCGCGTGACAATGTCATGACGATCGCGAGATACATGACTTTCAAAAAGTTCTATTGATATATGTATCTTCGCACTTTGGAGTTATTGTCATGGTAGGTGGGCACGTACACAAGCACATCTTGAGTGTGTTAGTGAATATAGCGCGCCCCGCAAGTGAAGGATGATGGCCATATCACCAAGCGCCATATCACCTAGCGTCTTGCAGGTGGATATAGCTTTCGGAGCGGAGTTGACTTTGGTTAGTTCAAGTATATAAGTAGTAAACGTTCAGCCTTGAATTTGGCATTGAGAACTTGGTGAAAGTAAACCAAATAAGAGAAGATGTGTTTTTTAATTGTCGTTTGACATCTTCGTGGATTAACACTAAACATTAATTTTTTTCTGTTTGTCTGTGTCGTGATCCAACAGAGAATGAAGCTACACCATCTGCATATACCTTTAACGAAGACAGTTACTCGACCAGTATAGCAGTGGAGACAGGACGCCGTCTTGCAGGAAACCCCTGCTTACACGTGTCATCACATATGGTATGGACCGCATCTGTAATCAGGCCATTTTGACTAGATTCCCCTTTCGCAGGATTTTCTGTGTTGGAAGTAGTGTTGCATCTTAGACAAAGGATGCATCCGCAAAGCAGTTTTACGCACATTCTCTTCATCCGTTCCATTCGACCATTTCCTTCATGCTCTTCAATATGAAGAAGATCAAACTTATACGTCTGAAGCTCTTGGCGAGCGTGTAGAACCCTTTACCCCTTTAAATGCTATTCTCACTGTTCGCCAGGGCTTCGATATATATGCCAGTGTCAGGCTAGCAGTGAAAATTCGTTTTAGAGTCTTACCAGCCTGCTGGTGGTACACTCGTATACTCGTATTTATGTAGCATAAATGGTCTATCGGTGCAAGGCGGCTTGAACCCATCAGAGGAAGGAACCGCGTGATCGATGGTCGGGTCCGTCACACTCACCACATACCAATAAGGAGCTAATTGTGAGCTGGTTCTGATCAGGTTACCTTAAAACAGAGAGTTTTTGCTCAGCATTCTGGATGCCCAAATTTTCAACTTCAACTGGGAGCCAATATCAATTGGGATCATAACCTAATTGCAGCGAAGCTACGAGTCCAAATATCACAGTCACAGCAGAATCAAGTAAGACCACCAAAGTTCAATGTGAATGAGCTCCAATCGCTCTCAAGTTCCCACAAAGTTCTTGGTTCCATACAGAAAGAGCAAATGTTGTCAACGACGCATCAGGAAAGTTGCTTTTGATGTGATAGGTTTTTAAGCGCCGCCACAAATAAGAACCCTGGTTTGACGATCAATGTAGATTGGTACAGAAGCATACAAAGCTGCGGTTAGCAGAAGCGAAGGGAAGAAGACAGGTTTCTCGGAAAAAAGAGCACTGTCAGGCTCGAAGAATGGAACGGAAAGCTCGAAGCATGGAGTCTCATCATCGTTTGTCTAATCCACAAGAAATGAGACCCTTTTGAATGTGTCAATTATGGAGGAATAAATCTCTTAAGTATGGCCTAAATGATTTTTTCTGCCTTATTACATGTATGACCGGTTGAAACCATTCATTAGCAATCCGGTTGGTCCGGGAAAGTCCACGATCGATTAAATATACACACTATGGCAGATACGAAAAAATACCCAGCAATTTCTTGTCTGCATATATTTGTCGACGTAAAAGCCTATGGACAAGATTTCCAACTGCTAAACCTACTAAATTTGTCGGGTTGTGCAGGATAACTATGGAGAATTCTCACTGCTCCATCAAGGTCGGTTATGAATAAACCGAGCCATTCGATGTCAAAAAAGGTTTATATATGACGCGCTGTCCAGTGATGAACTTTCATGTGAATGATCTTTCTTACGTCCGCTTATTTACTTGCGTACGTGGATGACATTGTTATTATTGAAGACACAGCAAGTCGTAAATGAAGCTTTCGTGAGTATGAAGGCTGAAGCGGCCAAAGTTGGTCTAAGACCAAAGTGGTTTTCTACAAGACCCTTATAATCCCGTTCCTGCTCTGTGGCGCAGGGGCTTGAATCTTGTCGAATGTGTATGAAGAAGCACTAGGTTGATTTTAGAGAAAGTTACTGCTCGTGATCGTACCCTACAGGGGACTAGGTATGTCAGAGGAAAGGTCCACGGCATCTACATATGTACATAAGGTGGCGCAAACATGTGGAATAGTACCTCCACCAACTTCGAGTGCGGCACTAGGAACAACTGGCTAGAGATCGTGAAGACCCTTGTTGGTTGAACATCAGGTTCACCTCGGGCTGTAGCCGTCACTCAAATAAGTTCGTACGATACGTGATAACGAATCATTGTGTACTTTCAATCAGGGTCTTCTATGTGTGTAAAGATCATTGTTAATTCATCCGGCAATTCTACAATACCATCAAATGTCCTTTATCCGACGAACTCATGCTTCCATTTTATAGTCGTTTTCAGATTAATGTAAAAGTTCTTATCTATCTACCACGTCTCTCAAGGGCCCTCCGGCAAAATGTTACCACACTTCAACCGTGAATGAAGCAACCTCTGCTAAAATAGATGAGTATAATTCCCTTGATCCTTTTTTGAAAATCTGTGTCTGAATCTAACAGGAAATGTCACTTCAATTGTCATGACATAGTAACAGCGAAGCAAACTTTCTACTGCTGTAACCTATAAACGTGATCTAAAAATATATTAAACATGACATCCTTCAGAAGTGCCTGTATCCATCTTATTTCCTACCCAACCACCTCATATCCACTTGTCATGTGTGCATTCAAAAATGTCAAATGCACTACTCCTCGATTTTCAAAAACGAACTACAAAACACAAAAAAAAAAAAAAAAAAATAAGAACCCCAAGTCAAGTAGAAATGCGGCTCCCCTTCACTCCCATGGTACCCAGATCTACGAAGAGAACCAAAGACAGATGGAAAAACCTCACACAAAAGGATATTTTTACATTTTTCGATATTTCGGTCCATTTCTTTATAAAATCGAAAACCTTATCCAAGGCAAGTGTCTTGATGAATAATTCTTCTTCTCATTCTTTTAGTTGGAATTTTTCCTTTTTTCATTTCTATCTCCCATCAAAAGGAGACGCGGCGAAAATGCGTAGGTGTTATCCTATACGAGTTCATCACTGTGTACTGAGTACTGTGTAACACAGTACCACCCTACACCAATGTTACACCTAACAATTCCTGCGCAAAAGCTGTCTTCTTTTTGTAAAAAAAATTAGAAAAAAATATCTCCACATCAATGGTACCAAGTTCTTGTACACGGAAAATTAAAAATATCCTTGAGAGAGACGATGGTGGGAAAATGAGATGAGATGAGAGAGAGAGTGAGAGAGGATATCCTTCAAAACCATACAGCATCGCATAACACAAATCTGAACATCGAAAACCCAAAAACCAAAAAGCTCTCCGGATGACAACTAGATGAGACACAATCTGTGAGCAGACGAGAGGAAAAAGGAAATCATTTTTCCTGTATAACATCGGAGAACTTCAGTCTTTCAAATGAGTCCTTACAGTGTAATACAGAAAATTTGAAAAATCCGTTTTGTGGCAAAAAAAAAAAAAATCACTTTTTTTCTAACAAAAATGTAATTTAGAGAAAAGGACCTGCACCCACATTCATTATCTTCTTCGACTAGAGTTTTTCAAAAACAAATTAAGGATATATTCAAAACAAAAAGTGATACAGTGATTTAATTAAGGATATTTCCCAAACCCCAGGGATATAAATAACAAGAAGGGAATAAAGAAATATCCACCTCACCCGAGTGAAAAGAAATAATCAAAAATTACATAAAACGAATGCAAACAGCTGCTCTTATCTTGTGGGCTGTAGCTAAAGTTATCCTTGTCTCCTAGTCCTCCAACAAATACAGCAATCAAGTTGGAGTAGATTTTCCAAAGAGAAAGTGAACAACTATTGTAGAAATCCTTTTCCACAATACACACCCAGTTTATGAAAAGCACTCGCATCCAACAAAATTTTCCAAAGTGAAGTGATCCCAGTGTTCGCGAATTGTGTTATCGTTTTTCAAATTTTAAAGATCTTTTCGAAAACCTATCTCTGGAATAGTAAAAATATGAATAAAAGTGCAAAATTTTCCACAAAGGACTTTCGAATACGATGAAACGAGGATATAAAAGAAGACGAAAGGGGGCATTGCCGATCTATTATCTCGGCTAACCCGTTTCCCAATAAAACGCACACCCACCACCTAAAGAAAACACTCTCAAAGACGATCAAAAACGTTTGAAAAAGTATTGTATTCAAAAATATTAAAAAAAAAAAAAACATTCAAAGACCATTCAAACAATCTGACAAACTTTGAAAAACTCCTCAAAACGCTGGAAAACACTGAAACTGAAAAACAGTCTAGAATTCAACTCTAATTGTTAGACAATTTTTTTTTTGTTCAAAGTTAAGAAAAAAAAAGGATGCTCTGAAGAATATCTCGAGAAGAAGATAATAAGAAATAAAAACAACAACGAGATCCTTTTTACTGAAAGCCAAAAAGTAATTGCGCAGTGATTTGCTCTGGTAGGAAAATTCATTCCTTGTTGGCCAACTACAAAGAATATTTTCCTACCTTCCTACTAATATAACTTCTCCCCTCCCCCACTATTCCACGACAAAAGCAAAAGGATAAAGGATACAAACAGTGAAAAGGAAACGATTTTTACTTAATTAGAAAATTTAGGGCAATTCGAATGAATTCTGGACAATTTTGGATCATGTGCGGTTGGACTTGTGTGATTTTCCTGATACCCATCGGTAAGTATTGAAATATTTGGAATTTTCAAACGATCTGTAGTACCTATATGGCAAGACCACCTGTTTGGGAGAGAGCCAAGGATACGAATTACAATAAAATAGATTTTTCTTTTGTTATACGCTACGAGTACTCGTGTATACTCGTTTATTTAGGGAGTGTTTGACAATATGGCTGCCAAGATTGGTATTCGTTTACTATTTGTTTTTTTTTCGAAAACGCGTAATTTTTGGTTTTCGAAATATGGAAGAACTTTTCAGAATCTAAATCCAAATCCTTTTACGTGGGTGTTTTGGGAAAATTTCCTTATTTCTCTTGCAAGTTTCTTCGTTCGGCTCCTTCTTGGTCCTTCTTTGGAGATGGTTTTTTTTTTCTCTTTCTTTGTTCAAGTGTGTTGAAAGTATCCCGTTTCGTATTTGTTTTGTTGGTGTAATTCTGTATACCTTGAACGGCACAAACTCAAATAAAGTTCAGTAACGCCCATGCAGAGGTTGTATGTATGGGGATTTACACTCGCATGGTGTAGCGAAATTGGGATGTTGTGCTGTTGTGTTTGTGTGCAGCATCCCTATTATTTTTTTTTAAGAAGAAGAAGAATAAAAGGAACAACGGAGATCCCATCTGGAGATTAGGTGAGCTTTTCTCTATTTGCGTTCTTCTTTGTTCGTGTGTGTTGTGGGTAGTGAAAGTGAATAAAAAAAAATAAAAAATAAAAAGAGAAATGAGGAAAGGAATTAACACAAGTGCACTTGTACCAAATGAGATGTTACAGAAAAGATGCCAAGGGTGCGAAAATTTCTCAGATCCCTTTCTTTTTTGTTCGTCCATTTTTATTGCGATTGATTTTTTGGTGAATTTAATTCGAAGAATGCAAAGCAAAGGTCGTTTTCGAACGGACAAATACGAATAAAATAGTTTTCCAAAAAAAATTAAATAAGGAGATCGCGCTACAGTCTGGGGACGGACCTGGTCCTCACCCATTAGTTATTGCGGTCTCTGGTTAGGTATATACCTTCAGTTGCGTACTCCAAGTTGGTTGAGGTCCCCTTCCACTTGTTTGCGCCACCTAAGGCGAGGTCTTCCTCTATTGTATGGACAACACAATCTCCGGCTTCGAATGGGAGACTCTTCGGGCTGGTGTGCATTCATTCTAATGGGTGATTTTTTAAGCGGTTGGTTTTTAGTTGCCAAAAGGAAAACACAGAAAAATTGCATTTTTATTTGAGTTGATACTCCCAAATAAATGCTTGCTATTTACTTTTTAAAGATTATCTCATGTAAATGTTGAACAAGACTACGTTTTAAATGGTCCACGCGGAGAGTTCAATTTTGAATCACTTTTTCGAGCATATTGGCTGGTATCTCGCTAATAACACGTGTAATGCTGTCTTCCAAGGCTGCAATCGGCATAGACGAGTGATTTGACGTATACCCATAAAAAAATAGTCTAAAGGCGTCAAATCGCACGATCTAGCCGGCCAATTCACCGGTCCAAAACGAGAGATAAATTGCTCACCGAACTCATTTCTCAATTGGTCCATGTGGTATTTAGCGCCGTCTTGCTGGAACTACATGTCGACCAGGTTCAGCTCGTGCATTTTGTGCGAAAAAAAAGTTCGAATTCATTGAACGATAGCAGACGCCATTGACGTTAACGTTGTTCTAACGGTCATCGTTGAAAAAATACGGGCTAATGATTCGGCCGGACCATAAACCGCACTAAAGAGTGCATTTTTCCGGGTGCATTGGCAGCGAATGGACAAATCACGGCTTCATTAAGAGTCTTATATGTATAAAGCCTCCTTAGTATTTCTTGACAAGGCCTAGGCCTTCTTAGGGCGAAGAAACAGCGATTGGCAAGAATAACTTTTCGTTTGATTTCTGATGACATGTGGTTAGCATAGCCCTTAACTACCTCAAACTTATAGGTGTCTATCTTGACGTTCTGACCGATTCGTCGATGTTGTATGTCCGTTCTTGTTGACACCGTAAACATACATTTAGTTTTGAACTAATTCACGACAAAAACCATTTTGCCGCTTTTGTTCCAATGCATGCGAACACACCAGTGACAGCTCGCTGAGTTCTGCCAATGATGTCGAAGTCTGTCATCACCGTATGTAAGTACAATAGTTGAACAGACTTTCGAAAAATTGACGTATAAATCTGAACCTCATTTTCCGATAGGGTCTGCCGTAATGTAAACTTTTCGAGTCTAAAACTGCACAGAATGAGGCAAATTAGATCGTTGGCAAATGTTATAGGCACTTAGACGTGATATTTAGGAGAATACTGCCTCAGCAGTTACACCAATTCACTATTTTTATGGATTGCTGCGAAGGTTCCATTCATCATGCACACTTTCCGTCAAAATCTTGGAAATGATCTCCTGCTGCCTTATAAAGCTTGTCGTGCAGTTTTATTATACTCAAGTTCAGATATTGCATTGTTTACTTCATTTTGGTCTGGTGGACGGAAATGTTTGCTCTTTGTATGGTTCATTCTGCCTAACACCAGAATATGGGTTATTTTAGCAGTTGCATCTGCAGAATAGTTTTTTTTGTGTAAATTTTCGTCTCGGTTCTCCAAAGATCCCAGTTTGGGTCTTGTTGGCTTGACATGTTTTTTTACCTTTTGGTACAACCTTTCGTTCCTCTTTTTCTCTGGACAAACCGATGTTCGCTTCACCTCCTTTGCTCGAAGAGTGCATGAGCCGATCTAGTCTTTCTGAGTTCATTTCTTTGGCCACGTGAAACCTAAATGTGTTGAGGTTCGATCGACGAAGGTCCTGCCGATTTAGTACCATTGGATTGAACATGGAATAGATTACTTATAGCAAGCATACGTCGGATAATCCGGTGCTCTGTAGTTTTCGTCATCACTCTCACAATAAGCATCTCTGGATATAGTATCGCTTCTATCCAGTACACTTTTGTGTTTAGTAAAAGCGTTGTACACCGTCAGAATGCCAGTAAGCAATATGCAGTCTTTCTTACCAAGGAACAGCAGGAAAATCGCTCACCTCTTACGGACGTCGGGAAGCATTCGTCTGTAATTATCCACTAACTGCCAATGGTAGCCCTAACCGAGGACACAAGCAGACCTAACGCAGATTCGTGTTCTGAAAAACTCGAAAGACTCTGAAAGACTCTTGAATTCAGTCTTCCCACTCCGTTCAGTGAAGTCCCGCATTCCCGAACTATCATAGTTTGAAAGTCCTAAAATGGGACAGCAGTGCTTTAAGAATAGCTTGGCTATCGTCACAGGTGCAAATAAACGGTTTCCCAATAGGGACTTGACAACTTTGAATTTAATTTGTGAAAATTAGTGATGATTAGTGAAATCATCAAACTGTCACTGTCAATTTATTCAGTAAACTCAACATTTTCATCATGGTAAAGTACACGAACGAGCAACGTCTGCAAGTTATAAAAATTTTAAAAATCGGTGACTGCAACTTTAAGAACGTTAGCTCCAATTTTCGGTCGTAATTCTCGCCGTAGTAGACAGGCAATAAGAAGTTTTGTGCAAAAATTTGAGTCTACATATTCGTTGTGTGATGTTGCCGTGTCAGTGAGATAACGGGTTGGTCGAAGTGTCGAAAATATCGCTGCTGTTCAGGCGTCCGTAGCAAACGATCCAAATCAGTCAATTCCACGGCATTCTCAAGAATTGGGCATCGCTCAGACCTCATTATGGCGTATTTTTCGTAAGGATCTTGGTTTACACCCACACAAGATCAAGCTGACTCAAAATTTGAAGCGACGTACGTTCTCTGATTTGGTTCTGGAGAAGATGCGCCAAGACGATGAATTTCATCGCAAAATCATTTTCAGTGACGAAGCTCATTTTTGGCTCAATTGGTTCGTCAATAAGCAAAATATGCGTTATTGATCGGGTGAAAATCCACTTCATGAATCACCACTTCATCCACAAAAAATAACTGTTTGGTGCGTTTTGCATGCCGGCGGCGTTAATGGGCCATATTTTTCCGTAGACGATAACGATCGTAACGTTACTGTGAATGGACAGCGTTATCGCGCCATGATCAACGATTATTTTTGGCCCGAATCGGAAGATATGGACTTGGACGACATGTGGTTTCAGCAGGATGATGCCACACAGCACGCACTACAATCGATTTATTGAAGGTGAGCGTGTTATCTCAAGAAACGGGCCAGTCGATTGGCCGCCTCGTTCGTGCGATTTAACGCCGCTTGACTGTTTTCTGTGGGGCCACGTTAAGTCATTGGTTTATGCCAAGACGCCGACGACCGACGACGTCGGAAGAGCTCAGAGCCAACATTGAACGCGAAATGTTTGGCCGAGTCGTTGAAAATTGGGTCCAACGAATCGACCGCTGCAAACGTGCCCGCGGTGGCCATATGAACGAAGTCGAGTTCCATTCATAAATGTTTTGATTGTACTTCAAGCCGATAATGAAGATTTTGAAATATCTCAAATGATTTGCGTTTTTATTTCAAAAAAAAGTTGTCAACTCCTTATTGGAAAACCCTATACTCTGCTCCCTGCGCCTATTTAGTTCGTTGCCGCTTCGACGACAGACGCAAATTTTTCTAACGAGGAATGAAATCTGTAGTTGTTGTCCTCCAAAAAGACACCAAAGCTGAGTCCCAAAAAACCGGTTTTGCAGCCATCCGTGAGGACCCGACTACATTCTACAGCTTCTGACCGAAAAGATTCCTGTGCACAGGGAAAGTATATTTCATATTTTTTCTGCAGCAGGAGTTCTGGTGTCATTGCATCAGATGGCATGTCCATAAGACATGCATGTCCATAAGACATGCATGTCCATAAGACATGCCATCTTTAACGGACATGACATCTTTAAATGGAAGATGGTTTTGAGAGTGCGACCTATGGTAGGAATATCAAGGGAAGGAAGGAAGATTTATCAATGCGTCTAGAGTAGAGTGAGCCGGGCTAGGGAAAATCCCCATGCAGCATAGACAGACTTTTCTTTGGAATCACGTAGAGTGTGTCCAACAGACAACCGACTCGTATGAGTCGGCCTTACCAAAGCCGTGTAGATCCAGAGGACCCTCTTCCACCTTCTCGTTATGGGACAACCTCCGTTTTAAGAGGCTAAAAGTCGATTTCTAGTGCACCAATCCGCTACTTGCGCTTTAAAAAAGAGTAATCACAGTATATCACATTGCTATTGTTGGACTATCCAACCACATTTCTTGTGTGACAGCGATATTTGCTTTAAAGTTTTCTAGGGCCTTCGCAAATTATTGCACTGAACGTTGCCTAGCCAAGCATACCGAACATCGGTACCCTTTTTTCATTTTGCAAGGCACTAAAGAAAATTCGTCTGTATCTGAGGCTTTTGGTTAATTTGCAACAGTTACTTTCCACAATACCCAACGTGGAATAACAGACTTTCCCTTCGATGAGAGGTTTCGTATTAATTGGGGACATGAACGATGTTGTAAACTCACCAAGGGTGCATTGACCTCATCGCACAATATGTTCAAATAAATCATCTGCCTGTACTCGCCATCTAAGACTCGGTCCCGTCCCGCAGAGTATTTATAAGTTTAGCAAGTCAAGTCTGATTGCACCAGATTGGCTACGGAGGGATAATATAAGCACAATCGATGAGTGGTAATAGTTACAGCTCCGCTTAGGGCCTATCCTTCACATAGTATACACATGCGTTGATCGCTATACGCCATACATCATCTATGGCGTAATCATATGGCGGTGTAATTCAAAATGAAAATTTGCTATTTTTCAGGACACAGAATTCAGCTACGAATAGTTATGTCAGCTTCCTATAAAAGGTCCACCATCCCTGTGGTAAAGAAGCAACATTTTGACAATAGCAGTGCAGATAAAAAGTTTCGAAATTTAGAAGAAAACAGTTCAACATCGAAATATGCTAATTGAGCAGCTTCAACAAATATTGGTGAGAGTGTATAAATACCAGAGGTCTAGTCCTTCAGGAATGAAGGCCCCCTTTAGATGGTGAGAAAGGAATCTTTGTCAGCTTGCAACGTGCAAAGCTGGAGCCAGCTAAATATGGATCGACCTGATCCCTATTTGACTAAATAAAGTCTCAAACACCCGAATACTTAAAAACATAAAACATTTGTTTTCATCTCTATCTCATCAAAGTTATTCGGATGGCATTGCTCTGTGTTTTTCACCCTAAATCCCACCCCACACAGTCCGTCCATTTCAATAGACACATTCAACATTTTCTCAATTTTAAGGAGCAATACATTTCCGATACTAAAACTACCACCAATCTTTTAGTAAGTCAAATGGCGGATTGTATCTAAAGACTTTATGCATTCGTATTCCGAATATTTGTGCGACTGAAGTAAGAAACAACAATTCGAATCCAACATTTACAATGGCAAACACAAAGGCAGAAGTAGAGGTTAAAGGCGATGAACAAGGAGTAGCAGCCAGTCGTTCATTATTAATGCGAATGGCTTAGGGCATCTCAAAGATGCAGCAGAGAAGATCTTAAGAAGATGTTTTTTTTTTTTCATGCCCGCAATATGGGTCGAGGCTTTGCTTTATTGGATCGCTTTCGGAGGATGTTGTTTTTTTTTTTTTTTGGTTTTTTGAAATTTTAATTTATGTTGCTAATAATAATTTATGTACGAGTATGTAGAGGAAGAACATGAAGAAACTTTTTTGAAGAGGGGCTCGCTCTCTAGCGAAACCTTGCTTGAGGATAATTAACTTGCTGCTACAAGGACAACGTACATTTTTCCTATTTGTGTACGTCTCTGAAATACAATGGAAAAGTTTATGGGCAACATCTCTTGGACACAATTATTCGGCTTTTATGAGATGTACTTTAACACTTCTATGTGTAGAAAATTGGCAAAATCCTCAAAAGACATTTGCATCTGAACTAGAAGGGTTAAGGTTAAGAAGGGAATTTTAGGTCGAGTTTTGTAGTAATTACTATTACAAGTGCACCACTGCTTTATTTACAGAACCCCCAATCTAAACAGAAATGCGAGTTTTGCGTTTGATGCATTTTTGGACTACATACACAGAACTTTTGCACAACTTTTTGTCTGCGCAGTTCAACACGTTGCAGATAAAACCTGGCGTGTAGATAGGAAAAGTGCGCTGTTTTGAATCCTCTGCGAAAACGGTACAGTTGCAGCGATAACTGAGCTAGAGAGCATAGATATCCGTGACCTGTGCGGACAAGTCGGCGCAATCAACGTTAAAATCTTTTTTTTTACAAGAGAGCTTGCCAAAATTGACCAGAGTAGTACCTCCTCCATGACGATATCACACAAAACTGAGCGAAATATACAGATATCTCTGCACTATGTAGACGCTCTAAAAATTGCAACGTTTTCATTCCGTCTTAACACTGCGCAGACAAAAGGTTGTGCAAAACGTAGCGTCTCGACCGGCCTTTATACTTTGTGTGGTTCGACATTATGGATACAGATTGGTATGTTGAGATGAGATATGAACCTACACGAGTAATTGATAGGCATGGCGCCAACAACCTGGACTTATTTTTAACTTCTGACCCTGATAAGTACATCGTCGATGCGCTTAATCGCTCTTCAAACCACGGTGTCATATAAGTTAATTTCTCGTATATAGACCATGCAATTAGAGATAAGGTTCCAAAACGAGTCGTATCGCCGTACGAGAAAATCCAATCGGAGCAGACTTAACAGCATCTTTAAGAATTGAACCGGTCGCTGTGTTTTTTCGATAACGGCATGGATGACGTTACTGATATGATCCAAAATAATATTTTATTCCTCATTGCTCATCGGAAAAGAAAAAGGTGAGTCTGCATTGAGCTGTAAGAAGGGTACAAATTAATTAGGTAGCTAGTTTTTGAGTCTTACAACACCAACCCGACAGAGGAAAACTTAAAAAAATTCAAACGAGCCAGGAATAACTGCACGCGTCTTCCTAATGCGTGAGGTTTCAATACAACCAAAAACTGACGCAAAAATACCACAATACCCTAAAGATATTTGTTCCTTGGTGGAAATGGAATTCTGCATTATCCTTCATCCCAACGTTCACTTACAATGTCTTTTTAGCGGTCAGTTCAAAATGATGTGCACTTCGAAGCGAAGTTCAACGCTAGAGGGATTCGAATCTTCAATGGGGCGAATCAATTTTCGCACCCTCGTGAAATAGCAAGAGTACTAAAAGATCTGAAAATGTGCACTGCACTGGTCGCCTACTTTTGAAAAGGTATGTCTCACCTAAAAGTGGAACCATAATCTACGCTAATCTAGAGAATTGATATTTCTATAGGATATGACAGAATTTGACATCAAGTTCTTTTGTCAAAAATATGTGCAATTGATGGAACTCTTTCTTTCTGGATTAGAAATTACCATTCGGAACGTTCAATTCAAGTTGTCTTTTATGGTTCAATTCTAATATCCACAAATAATTGGTGGTGTGCCCCAGGGTTCCGTTCTGTCTCCGACACTCTTTTTAATTTTTATTGCTGATCTCTTATCTGCTTCTATTCTAGTAGATTCTTTTCGTACACTCGTACGACAGTGAACTCTGCTCCTCCTAAGAATATTAAGAATAGGAATGCCGATGTACTAGTATTTTGAGCTCATTAAATTTTTGACATTAACAGACAGCATAAATAATTGCGGAACAACCAACAGAGTGGAATTTTATGCTTCTTAAACACAACGCTGGCCGCTTTCGTTAAAGCGATATTTAAACATTAAATCATTCTATGCGTATCGCATTCCATATTGTGAAATTCGAGGACGCCAAAGTTCCAGTCGTACGTGCACCGCAAAGGCTTTGTGTGCATTAACGGCAAGCAATTTAGAATCAAACGAAACAGCTGTGAAAACGGAAAATCTCGCAGTTCGAGATGACAATTTTGTAAAAAACCGTGTTTCATTCCATGAAGTATTAATTTCCAATGATACACCCTTCTTCAATTAATGGTACTAGGGTAATCTTTTCCGGCGGAATATTTGGGTCTTAGTTTTGACTAAACTGGAAACCTAATATTCAAGTAAGAGTAAGGAAAACTACAATAAATTTATTCTCTTGCAAAAAAGCCATTGGGAACAAATGGGAGCCTTTAATCTGGTATTACCCACTGACTATACGTCTCGGTTAAAAGACCGATACTCATGGGATGGTTGTCTGGTAGACGGTTGCCTAAGGCAGTCAACTGCAGCAAACACTAAGCAAAGTCCAGTGGACAGCAGGTCTGTGAATAAACGGAGCCTAACTCACTACTCCGTTCGCGGCGCTGGATGTTGTGTTTCACGTGGCACCCCTCGATATTTTCAGCAGGTATTCGCCTTACAGTAACTACACAGTGGACAAATAAATCCATCTATCCAGAGAATATCGATTACACTATGCCCCAATATTGGTTCGAAAAAGATTTTCCTGCTAGCATCGCCTCTAGATATTTTTGGGAGAAAGATGCTTCCATGGACGACAAGTCAATCCATTTCTACACAGATGGGTGATAGCGCAGTTGAAGGCGATGTTTTCTCAGATAAGCCTCTCTTTCCGCCTTCCAAATCACTGTAGCGTGTGCCAGGAGGAAACTTAATCGATGTCGTGGCAAAGGATATCCGCATCTTTTCGGATAGTCAGGCCGCTATTAAATCTCTGAACTCAGTTTTACAAAATTCTAAAACCGCCCTTGACTGCCGATTATCTCTTAGATAATTGGCTCAACAGTTCAACATCCACCACAGCATCACTATGGGCGAATTGGCCTAAGTGGATTGGTTTCTTGGTTTTTCCAGCGGACACTGTTATCTAACCTAACCCTAACTTAATATGCATCTGTCATCCAAAGGGAAATTGACGAAATGTTTATTGTCCCAGATTATGGCGTAAACTTATATGGAAAGAGAATGTATGGGTGCCTGTATGATAGTAAAGATGTATGTTACTTAAGCCATTACCGTTGACATCGAGTTACCCTCTTCAAAATAGGACAAGACCTCAAGATATTTCTGAATCTGGTCGGTAGGATTTGTCCAATGCTGAAATCCGGAGAAAATAGATCTGCGAAAAAAATTCTAAACAAGATTGTTGCTCTTTGCAACTGTGATTCTATAGATGAGAAGGTTATTCAAAACGGTTATGATTCGAAAAGTCGGCCGGCTTCAGTTCTTTCACGAATTGAATTTTTTAAACAAAGATCCTCACATAAAATACACCAAGTTGTAGCATACGGCAAGCCAAGCTGTTGAGAATGGCGCCGAATGGAGTAATCACTGTCATCGCTATATCGCTACCACGCCGCTATATTTTCTTGACTACATGCTAGATGTGGTCTATTTGGCCGCGTATTATCTAATAATGAAAATTGGGTTTCAAACTTTTCGATGGTATAGCGAATTGTGGGTTCGGTAGGCCAATTATGTGGACCATAACTTGCTCTAAGTGCACGAAACACATTCCTCACAGAACGCTAATTCTCGTAATACAACTAAATAATTTGCAGACGCTGTGCCCGGCTAGGCCTTTCCATGATAAAATGTCAAATAATGCTGAACAAAGATACCATAGCAGTATGACACGACGCATACGTGATCTCATGAAATCCCCACTGGAAAAAGTACATTTTATCTTATCGACTACTCGTATGTCTAAAAGTTTAAGGCGTTCGTTAAATGTCTTTCTAAAAATGTCGCCGTGCTCATCATCCAAGCTCTCCATCACTAAAGTTTCTCCAAAGTAAAGAAAAGTTTATGTCTGACAGTGCAATCAAGTACACCAAAAGTTGCATTCCAACGCATAATAATGACCTACAACGAAAACCGTAAAGGCAGCTGTTCTCATCAATTCAACGGCCGAAGACAGGTCAAAGACGCGAGTCCATACGATTAGATTCGATCAGATATAACAGACAAGAGATCGCCTTTAACATACTAAAGAGTGTCAGAGACAAGAGAAAGCCTAAACTTATACAACATTATTTTGAGGAAGTGCACATCTGTTCGAAAAATGTTTTCCATCTGCTCGGAAAGCATTCATACAGGAAAGAGCTTGCGCAGTGGTTTTGCTCTACCGCTGCGAAAGAAGAGTTCTTCTCTGTGCATGTATCTTTAGCTACTCTTGCTACTACTGCTACTAGTGCTGGCGCGGAAAGTTGCTTGCTCTTGCTCAAAGAAGAATAGGGCTTGGGTCCATATAAGCAGCGGCATAAGCGTTGTAAATATAGCGACTAAAGCAAGGAATATTTGGGTCCAGTCCGATCCAGAAACAAATTATTTTTCTTGGTGTATTCGCTGTTTAAGAGGCTTTGTGATGTTGGCGGTAGTAGGGCGCTTGTGCCGGAAGTTCATGATTGGCTCCAGTCGTTCTTCATTGTCACCTTAAAATGAGATCTCAAGTATGCCTATTTATCACATGATGTCCGGTCAAAGTTATTATAGAGAAGTTTCCATTTTTATGTATTATTAAGCCTAGTGGAACTTTCCTGATTTTTCTTTTGGCGAATTTACTTGAAAACATTCCACAGACCAAGCTTATTCCCCGTAACCAGGGGAACTCCTCAGGGTGGAGTCATATCCCGACTCCTGTGGCTGCTGGTTATCAATGACATCCTCAAAAAGCTTAGTACAATGGGTATAAGTGCCATGGCATACGCAGGTAACGTGGTCATAATAGTGCAGGGAAAATACTTAAATATTTTAAGCGAAATTATGGAGGTGGCCCTGGAGACGATCAGCACTTGGGCAAAAAGCTGTGGTCTCAATACCAACTCTTCCAAAACGGAATTGATTCTTTTTACCAGAAAGTACAATATACCGCAATTCAGACTTCCAAAATTCAACGGTGGAACTATCCCTTTCGGATAGCGCAAAGTATCTGGGTGTGATTCTGGACAAAAAACTGGAACCTTAACGTAGAAGAAAGAATCAAAAAGGCATATAATGCTCTTTTTATCTGCAAAAGAACAGTAGGAAAAATGTTGGGCTTTAAACCTGCTAAGGTGTACTGGCTGTATACGGTGGTGGTAAGACCCATACTAGTATGTTGGAAAGCAACAAACAAGAAAACGATTTACGGAAAAATAGTGGCGGTTCAAGAAACGGCTTCCATAGCCATTATAGGTACGCTCCGTACCACCCCCACGGCAGCATTAGACACCTTTTTGCACCCAACAACGCTTGATTTACAGATCAAAAAACTGGCTGGCAACAGTGCGATACGACTCACTAATCTGGGTTACTTCAAGAGCTATAGTTTCGGACATGGCACGGTACTAACGGAGTTACTGCCAGGCAATCCAATTCTAACGGATGAAATCCCTTCCCTGGTCGACTTCGACCTCCCGATATAATTTATCCAGAGAGGGAGGTCTGGGAAAAGAAGGCTGAGGGTGGCTGAGCTAATGCAGATGAGATTGCTATCCGAAAGAGATATCGCTATCTACATCCATAGCCAGTCCGCACTCAAGGCAATGGAATCAACCAACGTCAACTGATACATTCAGGGGCTGTTGCACAGTGATCAAGGCACTATGCTGTCAGAACCAGGTAAGACTGTCCCGGTTGCCAGGACACTGCAGTATTAAAGGAAATGAGCAAGCGGACGAGCTTGCAAGAAAAGGAGGGCTAGTCGACAATAGTGAGGATGCCAATATCAAACTCCCCCTTTGCATAGTAAGGGGCACTATCGAGGAAAAAATCACAAAGACTGCTAAACTAAGGTGTTCAAGTCTTGAATGACACAGGGTATCCAATGCTGTTTGGCCGCTTTTTGACGGCAAAATACCTAGAAAGTTATTAGAATTAAACAGGGATAAGCTTGGGACAGTAATAGGAATCCTAACAGGACACTGTCTCCTGCGGAAGCACGCAAAGAGACTCAAATTGTCAGATACGGATATCTGAAGATTCTGCGGTAATCTGCAAGCTGTTGAGGACATAACACACATACTGTGTGAATGCGAAGCAATATTGCGTAGTCGAAGAAAATACTTTTTCGAAAACCTAGAGGAAATAGACGGCACGAACTTGAAATGCCTTCTTGGCTTTTGCAGGAAAATATTGGGTGTTTCACTAGGGCGATTGTTTAGGTTTTTGCCATTTGAAGACAAATTCAACTGGTTCCACAGGGATCACGATGGGCCCATTTTGGTGCCTGGTGTCTCATCCTCTTTAACCTAACTTAAGCTAAGCTTATTCAATCGGAAATTTATTTTTATTTTAAGCGCTTGGATATGGATAAGGTACTAGAAAAGTAATAAAATAGTCTCGCTGGGCAGATCGGTGTGGATTGGGCATAAACCCCCATAAAACTGATCTTGTCCTCTTTTCCAGGAAATACGAAATTCCAACTATAGACCCTCCTTCAATAAACGGTACCAGTTTAGTATTTTCCGATACAGCAAAATATATGTGTCTCATTTTTGACAGGAAACTAAACTGGAAACCTAACATTCAAGAAAGAGTCAATAAAGCTACGAGTACAATAGCTTTATTCCCTTGCAAAAAAACCATTGGGAATAAATGGGGCCTTCAACATAGCATAACCCACTGGCTGTACATCTCATAGCATAACCCTCTGCGGCATTAGATATTCTGTTTCATTTGATACCCCTCGATATTTTCAGCAGGCAAGTAGCTGCGACTGTCAGCTCAGGTGTCATCACTGGACACTGCCTCATAGGCAAGCACGCAAGAAGGCTTGGCGCTTTTACAAACGTCTTCTGTAGAAGCTGCGTGGACGAGGAAGAGGAGGAGACAATCCTCCACTTACTCTGTACATGTCCAGCTCTCTCATAGATGTACAAATGTACACGTTAACAGTCTCCTACGCTTTATCATAAGCCCAAACTGGTTCCATTAGTAAGAGGATCATAGATCCACGTGGGATCATAATGGGCCTAATAGGCCTAAGTGGGTTGGTACTTCCAACAGCTACTCTTACCTACCTACCTACCTACCACTGTCTTGGTTTTTATGGTGATAAAAATGAAGGATCTGCTAGCTGTCTGGCCGCGGATTCGTGGAACAATATAAAATTTTGTGATAGAGTGTTTACTGTCAGACATTTTGTCGAATTGCTGTGAATTTGGCCTAACAGACGCTTGGGAAGCTAAAAGAGATAGAAAGTGGTGGATGTCAAAATAGTTTGAGAAAATCTAAACTACGTCCTTAATTTTAGAGCCATCCACAAATATGGGCTACTGGACTTGGTGTTTCAAATTAAATTCTATGGTCTGATGAGCTTCGGAATATGCCGCAACTTTGTATGTATACTGGCATGACAAATATTATGCTCTGTCTGCTGTTGGGAATCTTTCAGCCATACTGCTGAGCTATTAGATGAGTCCTAAAGAGAACGTGATTATAGCTCCTGGTGGCCGCACTTGGGAGGCTAAATAAAGTGATAAAATCAAAGACCGGCTCATGTCGATGGTTCAAGATGGTTCTTCCGAATAGGTCGTGACCTGGTCGTGATGAATTTACTGCTTCCTTTTTCTGTTTGTGTCTGTTAGCTAGAGATATTCTGGGTCGTTATATGGGTGATAGCTTGATACTAGCCAAATGTATTTTCTGTCAAATTTTGACTGTATTACATGATCCTGCATAATATGGGGAATCCGCAGTTACTAAGCAGGTTTGCTGAATGGGACCAATTTCAACTCCTTGAGGCTGAGTGATGAGTTTACGCATGCTGACGTGGAATGGTGGAGATTAATCTGAACAAGTTTTTACATCCTGGCCATATTATAGAGGAGTATAGCTTTTGCTAGATGGTTCAAGTGGAAAATCAAGTAATATAGGCAACTTTGAAAGCGCAGAAAGCATTTTAAAGCACGAAAAGTACTCTACCAAATTCTAGTCTTCAGAACTGGGATTCTTCCCTGGGATTTGTGAGATTTGAATCCGGCTTACTGCCTTCAATAAAGCTTCATCAGACAGATATCTTTAATACAGTCGACAGAGCTTATAATGGAACCCAATGTGATTTGATGCTTCATATAGTCTTGATACCATGCTGCATACTTGAAATTTGGACCAGAGTTGTCGGTCACTACTGTTCCGGAGAAGGGTTTTGACTTCGTTAACTCCCTGGTTTCTAACTTCTTATCTAGTTGATCCACGATGAGTTATGTTACTCGCATCTAAGATGACGTCTTCTTGACGTTGGGAAACGTACTGTGAACTCTGCTACTCTTGTTCACCATACCTTGGTCATTGGTGAGCTCTTCTAATAGGACGAAGTAGTAGCTAAACCATTTTTCATACTGGCAATCCAATGCTAATTAAAAGAATAAAGTCTATGGATGTTACATTCCGGGGTGAACATGGGCCTCAATAAAGAAACCTTTCCAGCAAGCACGATCTCTAGCCAGCTGCCTCCAGTATCGCATTCTAAGTTGGTTGAGGTCCTCTTCCACTTGTTTACACCACTTTTGATGCTGTCAATCTCTGCTGTGTCGTACCTCAGAGTTACACTCGAAAACACCTTGGGCCGGACATTGGATCCAAAGAAGCCTGATTAGACCGATATCTTTGTACATCCCGTACAATTAGTGGTTGGATCTTCTCCACTATTACCCGTATATATGTACAAACGCGACCAAAAATTACGCGCAGTATCTTCATCCGCTGTCGGCAAGGTTCAAGCTTTTGCGCCATAGAACAGTACCGGGATGATAAAGGACTTGTAGAAGTTTGGTCTTACAAGAGAGGGCTCTGTTACTCAATTATCTCATAAACTCAAAGAAACAGCGAATTGGTAAGAGTGATTCTGGCGTCTGATTTCTGAGTTTATGTCGTTGCTGCTTGTAACTGAGGAGTCAAGATGGATGCAGTCCTTAACGACCTCGAAGTTATAACTGCTAGTGGTGAGGTTCTGACCAAGCCGTCGATGGTGTACGTCCTTTTCTAATGACAGCATGTCCGAGACCCATTTTGGTCGCTTCTGCTTCAATACTCATGAAAGCTTCATTGACGGCTCGTAGTGTATGTGGATTCTGTGTGAATGTCCCCTGTATAACGATTTCAGGGATCTTCAAACTATGGGCTAAGGTTTTGAAGACGGTGTTTGCGACGTTGTCAGCGCTCTAGCTGACAATGCGCAAATAGCAAGGATTCAGGACTATGCGAACATAGTTCTTTATAAACGTCTATATAGGCAGATATAACCTGATGCTTAGTAAGGTGCCCCATTGGAAGCAACCGCAAGGTTGCCAAGCTCGACCGGAGGCTATATTCTGGTACCACGAGAGGTCGGGAGCCCCCGGTACTATGGTTCCGGCGTGAGCTAGGAGTTGGCTCCCTTGTGAGAGTATCGTGGTGACTGTCGGTTTATACCCAAAATCGCGGGGAGAGTAGATCGACTAGAACTCGGACACCTCATGGTTCAGCATAATACGAGTAGTATGCTACGGCTTGTGTTCAACCATTTGCTTGTGTTCAAGAGTTGCACAGCAAACGGGTGCCATGACCCACAGAATGGCAGAGGTTTTAGATAGGTCTCAACCCTTTACCATGGGAGGAGATGGTGCCTTATACACGACATCTAGTAGGTACTGGAGGTGGTTTTAATACCGCGTAGGCGCTGCGTGGAATAAGGCCTTCACGGCAGGTGTCCACGTAAAACACATGAGACTATTTGTAATCACATCAATATCATTCGCGAACGCAAATTCGTCTAAAACCTTTCTTATCAAATAGAATTCTCCATAGTCATCCTGACGAGCTTAGTAGGGATGTCAAAATTGGACATGGCGCTGTATAGCTCGTCCCTGTGCTACTTTGACAAAGAAATTGTGAGTGTAGACGTGAAATTCACGAGCCTTTTCTAAGACACGGCGTAATGTGAATACTAGATCGACGGTAGATTTACCTGGCCTGAAACTGAACTGATACGGCCCAACTATGTTGTTCATGAATAGTTTTAGATTCTCACATAATACTGCAGAAAAGACCTTACGGGCGATGTTTGTAATAGTTGGCGCAGGCAAAAGGGTCTCCTTTCTTGTTGATTGGACAAACAATGCTGAGATTCCAGGCATCGGACATGGTTTCCTATGACCATAGCTTACAAATGAGCTGGTGCTACAAAGTCATCTCTAGCTAGTTTAAATATCTTAGCAAACAGTCCGTCGGCGCCTGCAGCTTTGTCAGATTTTAGCTTCGATATTGGTCATCCACATTGGTCAGGTGCATGATGTTATACAGTCTGCAGAAATGGTATTTTTATATGTATTCCTAGCACCGACCACGACTCTACTAGTTGCCCATGTTTATCGTTGGTGGCTTCAATTCCGGCTTTCGTTTTTATTTTCTGATAAAACGTTCATTCCTGTAGTAACATCTCTCCATTTCTGCATGATTTACAAGATTAATAGTGTCAGGAACAAGAATCGTTCTCTGATTCTGATTTAGTCGTTGAAGTCAAGGTGTCCAAGAAGACCAAACAGCTAATTTTTTTTTTATAAAAAGTGCAAAAAGCTAATGTGGTGATATTTCGACGCATACGTGTACGTGGATCAGAAAACAAACCCTTTAAATAGTTTTGATAGTTTAGAAAGCCACTCAAGGCACATTTGGTGTACCCTAATAGGAACCTTAGCTTTACTTTCATTATAGTCTACAAACACTTATCTTATTGAGCTGTGGTCAAATAGTCGCTTGGCTAGATCAGTTGTTTTAATGAGAATAAAGTATGAGAGTAGGCATTTCCTCATAATGGTATACATGCAGCCAAGCAATTGGCTCTCCAGGCACAATTCCGCCTTAGACTGACAATCTGTAAAGTATATGTATAGACCATTCGCTGTCTGCATTCTAGAAATCAAGGACGTACATACATTTGTGTGTGGGCTTCGTAGAACTCGAATAACTCTCGCTTTGAACAGAGAATCCGTGTCGAGAGTCCCATGGATTGGAATGACAACAACAACAACAGCAATAGTGTCACTTGATACTTTTCTCCACATCTGTGAAACTCCTATTCGTATGCAATAAATAGAAAAGCAATTTACATCAATCCCGACCGATAAAGCCCATCCCCATAAAATTGTCATCCTCTCCATAGATAGAGAGCTTTATTCGTCGAATCTATACAGCATCCAATTGGAGATTTTTACTACTACGACTAAATCCATCGCAGCAATAACAAAAACAAAACCGACAACAACAACATCGACTTCCACCTCAAAAGGATATCGTCAAACTCCCAAAGATACAACCTGCAGATACCTACAGACGAAAAGTGAAATTAATGGCGGATCCATCCATTAGATACGAACACAACTACGCCATGGATTACACATTACACAACAATGAATGCTACGTGTGCAGAGCAGATATTTTCCTCTGTGTACAACAAAAAAAACAATAGAAACGCGAATGCTTTCGTGTCCTCTTCGTGGTGTCCGTGCTGCTCTGACGGAAATTTATTGTAGGTGCGATGAAATTTTTTGAGTAACAGAAAAAGTTTGAAAAGAAAAAAAATCCAAAATACCAAAATACTACGTACTACGCATGCGGTCTTCGAAAAGCTCTCATTCATTCATCAAAATTTGTTGGACAACCAAAAATAAGCTTTTTCCTCGGGGGACATGAGAGACGATACAAATTGACATTGAGCGTACGTTTTTGGGAGAGAAGGCCGTACACATTCCTATATGGATACGGGATACAAGATACAGCGAACGGAACACGAGACGTATTCAACATTTTCCAAATGCAAAGAGTACCCGTAATCATAGATACTGAACATTTTTCCCAAAAAATACAGAGAGGCCCACACACAAACGTACGGATACAGTACAGAGAGAATAAGAGAGAGCGCACAAGAATGTCATCATGCCCTACCCCACGAAGTAATTATATGACTTTGCCATTGGAGTTGTCGAATTTTTTGCGAAAAGGAATCGTTCATCACTCTGTTGGTTAAGATAAATTTTTGCTCTAAAATAGCAGAGAAGGATACTACTGGATCGGGGGAAGGATGTGTTTCTTAGATTCGATTTATGTATACTCGTATTATGGGTAAAGTTTCCTTCTTCACGGAAGGATATGCCAACGTTGTTGATAATGTCGTCCTTGTCGGCCATTGCGATTTTTGTGCTCTACACCCAAATGCGTGGTGGGTTTTCAATTTTTTATTATTATTTTTTTTTTCTTCAAATTTTCATTCTGAGGCTGTATGTATGGCAAAAGGCTTAAGAAGAACTGACGAAGATGGGTGTGGTAATTAAGGAAAAATACTTTTTCAAATTTTTTGGTTGTAATAGAGGAGGAAAGCTAATGGAAATTCGGCTTTGGCTTTATATAGAGCAATATAGAGAGGCAATATGTACTGGCTTTCACAAGCTTACCTGAAGGAAACATCTAAACGCGAAACGTATTCGATGCAATTTTTCAATGCAATTCGAAATCTCTGCCACATGCAGCAGTATTCACGTTCGACTCCAACTTCTGCTTGAGGGTCGACACGTCACCTATCAAGTACCCTACCTAAACTGTCTTGGATTGTCGAATTTGTACGTTTCGAAAACTGCTTACACGTAACCTGTGAATCAGTAGTCAAGCCCGCAATCGTAATCTTTATGGCTTACGTTAGGTGCTTAGCTGCTGTTTGCTCGACTACGATCGACAATTGGTCCACTAGGAATGGGCTATCAGTCAATCTTCCCAAATCTGAGGCTGTTCACTTTACGAGAAAAAGGAAGGACTAGGGCGACTTATCATCCCTCATCCACTTCTTCAACAAATAAAAGTATCTGGTTGTCATCGTGGATAACAAGGTTCTTTGGACGAAACATGTCCTTCAAAGGTGCTGGTGGCTCTCTGACAGTGTGAATGAGCGCTTTTCGCAAGATATGGGACTTGTCACCGATGAGGGTCCTTTGGATCGACACTTTAGATGATGCACTGATGAATCTTCCTTAACTTGATATTCGTATCATAGTTTGGAAGGCATTTTCTGTTTAAAAGGAGTTTTGATGACTTTGCGCAGCGACTAACTCTTGACTCATGTCTTATGAACAAGAAGTCTAATCATAAGACATCAGAACTTCTTACCAGGCCTCAGCTAGCATGCTTCTCCAGCTTGTACTATCTTTTGCCAGATGCCTCCAGTTGCGCACACGAAGTTGGCTAAGGTTCACTTTTAATCACGTGAGAAGTCGAAAACTTTCCTGCCTAGGATGCTCTTGACCATGCGCTCAATGTGTCCTAGCTGGCCTATCCGAGCTTTTCGGATGAGGTCGCCATTCCTGTACAGCCTGTATATATGGTCTTTTTGGTTGCCCGAGAAAGTGCTTGACAATTCAATTGCCTTCTAAGCCCAAAAAAGTAGCGATTAGCAAGAGTGATTTTACGCATGAATTTCGCCCTGGTGTCGTTGTCGGAGTTGATAGCGAACCCGAGGTAGATAAAGTCTCTTACTACCTCAAAGTTTTAGCTGCTTATCGTGACGTTTTGTCCTAGACGTCGGTGTTGTGTGTCCCTCTTTGCTGACAGCATCTATTTTGTTTTTCATTGATTGAATGTTAAGCACATCTTTCTCGCTCTGCATATACGAGTAACTGAACAGACTTTTGAAAGATCTTGCCTCTGGAGTTTAAGTTATTTAAGATCGGACAAACAATGGAGAGGTTCCATTCGTCAGACACACTTTCGTCGATCCAGAATTTGGAGATGAGTCGATGTATGCTCCGTATTTAATCATTACCTACTACTTTAAACAGGTCGGCAGTTACGCCATCAGACCCAATTGATTTATTGGATTTAAGCTTGGAAATGTCTGTTTTGACTTCGTCTTGGTCGGGTGGCCTTCATCTAGATTGAATAGTTCATTCTGTCTGACAGTGGGATGTTTTGCGCCATCACAGTTTAACAAACTGCAGAAATAACCTTTCCAGACGTTGCCTTCTACATCCTTGTTCGGATGTTCTGTTCGTTTTATATTTTGGTGCAATTTTCGAACTTCTTGCTTCTAGTAGCAGTTCTCTAAGGCCTTGCTCGAACGCTCCTCTTGCTCTTCCTTTTTCTACTGAGGAGCCCATGTTTTTCGCTTGTCTCGTTCTTTTCTGGAGGGCGCTCTGTACAGATCATCATCAGCGGCGGCTTTTCTAATTGTTCTTTGGCAGTAATGTCAAGGACGATATTCACGTCATATTTAGGGCATTGCTCGTAGGTTTTGTCGAGGAGCCCATAGAAGCAGTATTTGGTTTTCCGAGGCGTGTGCGTTTACGGTGAATTTGCCCTTTATACGAATTGTTGTCAGACATTCAGCCTAAAGTTCAAGACTTGTTCCGTAAGTTTTCCTCTTTCAGCGAATACGCCTCGGAATAAACCCTGCGACTGCAATGCAATACAGACAACCGTCTGTAACATTCTCTATAGTAGATATCATAGTCTTTGATCCTCTTTTTGTTCGGTATGTCTGATTTGTAGCAGCCGACGAAAAGACCCACGGTCAGACCCGAAGATCATCATTTAGTCGATCGTCCAGGGTCGTCAACAGTGAATCCGTTATTATTCGAAGCTATTAGCTGCTTCATCACATTTTTAAATCTCTTCCGATCAATCGCCGTGCCTATGCCTCACCAGAACTTCATTGCTGCAAAAATATGAAATCCACTTCCCTATAATCAGGAATGGTTTCAGCCAAAATCTGAGCCAGTATCGATCTAGAATGTGGTTCTGAGGTATTTTTAGTAGAAGAGAACGTGAGATCTTATATCTCGTTAGAAAAACTTTCATCTACCTCCCAAGATATACGAAGATATACGCAATCCTGACTGGGAAAGAACTTTCATATGAAAATCAGTAAAGAAGCCAAGCTGCGCGTAAGGCCTCACCGAACCCTTTCACCACATTCAAACTAGTTCGAGAATCTTAGGCTTATCTAAACGCAGAGGGAAAGCTGAATTCATTGAGTCTCCTCTGGATCGCAAGTCACAATGGAATCACCTGAAATGAGATCGCTAATAATCTTAACAAGCAAAGCTCAGAGGAGCATTTCCCTGGACCTAAACTGGAATAAGGACTATCTGCATTCTCGGTTAAAGCTTCCATTAACAGTTGGATTTGATGTGAGCATAACCGCAGATAGCATGACTCTTCAGAATGCGCTACGTTTTGCTCAGTACGTAAGTGTGCTAGGCAATAATGACAAAACATCCTGCGGCGCTTGCTGTGAGAGTGATACTGACACCTCTGTGAGTGTTCGGCATACATCCGCATCAGGCTGCACTTACTCGACGTTGATGTGGTGGATGCTGGCAATGTAGGCACTTTATCATTGAAGCACATACTCATCTTTCTTTGAAAAACTTAGTAATTTCGATAAAAGGAACATAAAAATAGTACAATGGAATAGATCTTTATCTTCGTTCTCTATTCCGACCGAAAAACAAGTGTAGCCTACGCTGATAGTTTGATCGATCGTTAGATACACGGTGGATACTCGTTGGATATTCGATGAATCCCCGTCGCAAGTTTGTCGAATATTCGAATGCTTCAAATGCTTCTCAGACATGTTTATTCGTTTCTTATACAATTTAAGACTTATGGTAGATTTTATAATAGACAAAGGACGATGTCGTATGAAATTGAAGTATTCTACCTTCAAGATGAACCGCTATCAAATCATCGACGATCTCGTTAGTCAAAACCAGAGCATCGATCAAAATGCATGATTTTCAATTGTACAAATTACTTTTAATTTATGACAGGCTCTGTCAATATTACGCTTTTACAATGAGACAATGGATACGTTATCATGCATCTATTTTGCAGGCTTTGACCTTGTTTAGTGCTCCTCGATTCAGATAATCTCAGGCACATTCTTATCTTCCAATTGATTGCTGGTACTCGTAAAGTCATGCATGTGCCACAGTGATTACCTAGACTGACTTGATTTTAAGTGACAAAGTCATGTCTTCACGTCAATATTTTGGGTTTAGCGACTCCAGAAACGATTAGCTTTCTAGAAATAAGATGAAGTTCGTGTAATCGATGAAATTATCGTACTTGTTTCGTTTAAAGTACACTAAGCGTTGTGACAGTTGTTCTCTCTGAACTTTCTTTGCTAGTTGCTTTCGGTGTGATTGTCATAACGCTCGTTCTGCTCGTAGTGGTCATTGTGGTGGTACTAGCCCACTAGCTTCTTTAAGCTCGTTGTGCGCATCATGTGCATTGCGTTTGTTGTGCTCGTTCTGCTCGCTGTCCTCGTTGAGCTTGTTGTGCTCGTTCTGGTGGAACCGGTAGCCCATTAGTTTCTTTAAGCTTGTTTCGTGCATCATGCGCATTGCATTTATTGTGCGCCTGGTGCTCGTTGTGCTCGTGCTAATAGAACCAGTAGCCTATTGTATTCGTTAATTTTGCTAGGCGCATCATGTACATTGCTTTTGTGGTGCTCGTTGTGCTCGTGCTAATAAAACCAGTAGCCCATTGTATTCGTTAATTTCGCTGGGCATATTATGCGCATTTTGTTTGTTATACTCATTCAACTCGTTCTGCTCGTTGTGCTCATTGCGCTTGCTCTGCTCTCTGTGCTCGTACTAATTGGACTACTTCGTGTAGATCACGTTTAACTTCCTGCCCAAACCGATCTGTATTTATCGTATCAGATGTATTTTATGCTCCCTTGGATCATGGACATTGTTCCCGTTTTATTCGCTGTATTATCATGTGGGTTAAGCACGTTTTACTTAGTGAATACCTCCAACGTTCCAGCTCCTCTTTAATCAGAATCTAACTCAAAATATCCTATCCCTTATCCATTAAAAGATACAATTTTGATATGCAATCTTGTTTCTATCATTTCAGTCCTATGTGATGATCAAGTGACGGCATGGTCGAATATCGCAGCAGCAGACAAAACCGCAATTCGGCAAGGCTCAGCTAGACAATTTCTTGGCTCAAGTTTCGTTCGAGATGATCGATCACCTCTAAGATCAACTCGATTTGGTCAACAATCTCGGCAATCACGTCGAGGTGACCGACGCGACATCGATCATGAGGACATTTTACACCAACAACATCAATTGCATCCGCATCATGAGGACAATGACGACGATTTATTAGATCAATATGAACCACACCCATCGGACTTTCCACCACATCCGGATGATGATTATTTTGGTCATGACATTCAAAATGTCTACCTGGCACATGAGCTCTATACAACTGAACCCCTACAACCAGGTGGCGCTTTAGATAAATCCGATCCACGACATCGAGTGATCGGTGCGCGAAAACCATTAATCCGAACTGATCTCTATGGAGTCAAAGAATTTGGCGATCGAAAGACTGATACTCAACGTGGCACTGAGCGTTTCCTTGGAATGCTAAATACTCGAGATCGGATTTTTAGGCCACACATAGCGCTAGTTAGTGATGAGACAAGAGTTATGTCGCCGAACGATGGTAGCGTTCATGAATGCGCTAATAATTGCAAAGATACACAATGGACGTGCGCAATGTCGTGCTCTTGCATATCAAAGAATGAACGCTGCAACAAGGTGCAGAATTGTGACGATGGTACGGATGAGCAGGATTGTGATGGTAATGACGACATGATCAGTAAGATACAAATGACGTGTGAAGCAACCGGAGAGCATGCCATGTGCCCAAAGACATATCGCTGCATCAATAAGGAATGGTTGTGCGATGGTGATGACGATTGCGGTGATTACTCGGATGAGACTCATTGTGGTAAGATTTTGCTAGGCCATCAATGATATGAGTGACAAGACTGACAACTCTCTTTAACAGGTAACCGTAGTAACTGCACTGATGATCAATTCGAATGCTCAAATGGTTTCTGCATACCAAAGACATGGGTTTGCGATGGTGAGAATGATTGTAAGGACTTTTCCGACGAAGCCAATTGTTCGAGGACAACGTAAGTAAAATTCGTTAATCATATGGCGAGTCATGCCTTATGAAAATCTGTCAACGACTCTTGAAATTCGTTACAGCTGCTCAAATGAGCACTTTCCGTGTGAAGACGGCTACTGTGTCTCGCTAGCATTTAGATGTGATGGTGAAAAGGATTGTGCTGATGGGTCAGATGAACGAAATTGCCAAGCTGTTATGAATAGTTGTCCAGAGGGAGAGTTTAAATGTCGCGGTGGTCTAGGCGGAGCTGGCGGTCCAGGTGGGCAGTGCGTTTTAAGTCGGTTTAGATGTGACGGTGACAATGACTGTGGCGACTGGAGTGACGAAGAAAACTGTCCCAAGAAACCATCGAGCTGCACGTCAAATGAATACAAGTTAGTACAACAGGAAGTCTGAAACCAAGCCCAATACTTTACATATAACTCTGTCTATTTCTGTCTTAGGTGTGCTGATGGAACGTGTATTCCAAATCGTTGGAAATGCGACAAGGAACAGGATTGTGATGGTGGTGAGGATGAGAAAGATTGTGGTAATATGAATGGTAGCCATCCTACGACTTGTGCACCTGATGAATTCGCTTGTCTCAATGGACGGTGCATTCTGGTAAGTACCCCCTTCTAGTGATACTTTGGATGGCTTTTCAATTTTTTGTCTTTCTTAGTCAACATGGCTTTGTGATGGCTACCCGGATTGCTCGTCAGCCGAGGATGAGGTTGAATGCCATTTGGCCTGCGATCCTGGACAATTTTTGTGTCCCGCTAAGAAAAACATCACAAACTTGAAGTAAGTACTCGTATGTCGCATGTGGGTTAGCAGTCACTAATGATTCCTATTTTCAGAATCTGCGTTCATCAAAAACACGTCTGCGATGGCCAAAATGACTGTCCCTTGGGGGAAGACGAAATGAATTGCCCGAGGGTAAAAGAATGTGGCAAAAACTCCCAATGCGAACAGCTTTGCATCACGACGGCCAGGGGACGAGATGAATGTGCTTGCCGTTTGGGCTTCCTGATGCATGGAAATAAGAAAAAGTAAGCGAACTGTAACTGGGTGATGGACAAGTTCTTAACACATTTCTCTTCCATTCCATCAGTTGCACCGATATCGACGAATGTCAATTCCTATCAAATCCAGTTTGCTCGCAGAAATGTCAAAACACCCACGGAAGCTTCATTTGCTCATGTGAAAGTGGCTACGTTCTAAGACCTGATCTAAGAACTTGCAAGGCACTGGGTGGTGCCATGCAACTTTTAGTCGCAAATCGCTGGGACATTCGTAGGGTCACTCTTAGCAACAATCGATACACAGCCGTTGTAAAAGGCCTACACAATGCCATTGCTCTAGACTATCACTACAGAAAGGGATTGATGTTTTGGTCTGACGTTTCCACAGACGTCATCAAGATGGTTTACATCAATGGCACTCGTGTACGGGATGTCATTAAGTGGGGCCTCGAATCTCCAGGTGGCATTGCTGTAGATTGGGTTCATGATTTGCTATTTTGGACTGACTCTGGAACGAGAAGGGTTGAAGTGTCAAACTTTCAAGGAAATTTACGATCAGTCATTGCAGCTAATGATTTGGATAAGCCGAGAGCGATTGTCGTGCATCCTGGAGAGGCTTTGGTCTTCTGGTCTGATTGGGGTAAGTTGATTGGTAAGACGACTATGACACATCACTTATTATTCCATGTCCAGGTCCAAATCCCAAGATCGAATGCGCCTTTATGGACGGTTCTCATAGGCAAGTTGTAATTACTAAAGGTGTCACCTGGCCTAATGGATTGGCTATCGATTATCCAAGTCGTAAGCTGTATTGGGCTGACGCCAAACAGCATGCTATTGAGAGTTCCAATTTTGATGGAACCGACCGGGTTAAGGTAAGTTTATGAGTGGAAATCAAGGACGATTCGGCATGGCTATAATTTATTCCATTGACAGATTCTAAGTAGCCATCTGCCACACCCATTTGCTTTGACAATATTTGAAGATACCATGTACTGGACCGACTGGAACACAAAAACTGTTTCCGCAGCAAACAAAATCTCGGGCAAAGGTTTCCAATCGGTTCATGAGAACTTCCATTTCCCAATGGACGTTCATGCTTATCATCCAGCTAGACAGCCTGATTATCCCGATCGCTGTCAAAAGGACCGTCGTGGTCTACGAGGTGGATGCACTCACCTGTGCCTGCCAAATAAGAACTCTCGGCGTTGTGGATGCCCCATTGGACTCACTCTTAAGGAAGATCAGTAAGTATTCACAGAGAGGTCTTGTGAGATCAGTTAGGCTCATGGTCCCATCCGTTTTTAGGAAAACCTGCAACAGCGCTCCAGATAAATTAATTTTAGTCGCCCGCCGCAAGGACATTCGTCTCCGTCAATTGAGTTCCAAGTCGGTGTCAGCCAATGATATCGACATGATTGTGCCTTTGGATAACTTGAAACACACTGTAGCTCTTGACTGGTGTAGTGAAACCGATTTCATTTACTGGACTGATGTTGAACGATCATCGATCAATAAGGCTCACCTCAACGGAAGTTATCAACAGAAGCTGGTTCACTCGAACCTGGTTTCTCCGGCAGGGCTGGCTTTGGATTGGATTACCCATAAAATCTATTGGACAGATCCTGCTACAAATCGTATAGAAGTTGCTCTGACTGATGGCAAAATGAGATCGATCCTGCTGTGGGAGAAGCTTGATAAGCCCAGAGATATTGTTGTCAACCCTATAGGTTCGCTCTCCTATTAGAAGATGCAAGGGAGTAATCCTTGAATTTATTCTCATTTTTCAGATGGTCTGATGTTTTGGTCTGACTGGGGTGACAACCCAATGATAGAACGAGCTGGAATGGATGGCAAGAATAGAGCCATGGTTACCAATACTAATCTTAAATACCCCAACGGACTGGCAGTTGATTATGACAACCAGAAGATCTACTTTGTTGACGGTGGTTTCAAGACCATTGAATACATGAACTTTGATGGAACAGGAAGAAAGATCATCATTGGTAAGATGGATTTGACATCAATTCTTTATGGAGCACCTTTTCATGTCTGCCTGCCTGTCTTTATAGGTACTGGTTTGGGTCATCCTTTTGGTCTTGACATAAATGAAAATAAAATCTTCTGGACCGACTGGGACACAAAATCGGTACGAGTAGCCGACAAGATGACTGGGAAAAATGTCAAAACCATCATAGCGAATACTAGTGACTTAATGGATCTGCGGGTATTCCATCGGTCACGCAGGAGAATGCAGAATACTTGTGGAAGCTTCAATGGCGGATGTTCACATTTGTGTTTGCTCAATCCAACTGGGTACACGTGTGCATGCCCTATCGGAGTCAAACTATCTGTACGAGATTTCTTTTTAAAATGGAACTCATTAGGGCATAATCATGAAATTCTTTTCCATTTTTATTTTGTTTTTAAGGAGGATATGAGGACATGCTTCAACGGACCATCAAGTTATATACTTTTTGCTCATCGTATGGACATTCGACAAATATCTCTAGATTTTGACCATATGATTGATGTGGTTCTACCTTTGCCACCGATATCGAATGCCGTTGCCTTGGATGTAGACCAGCAGACGGGTCTGATTTATTGGTCCGATACTGTGGAGAATGTTATTATGAGCTCAACAGCTGATGGCTTACATGTGACTCAGGTTATAGGAGAGAGCTTGGACAATGCCGATGGACTGATAATTGACTCTGTGGGAAGAAATGTAAGTTTTGATTGTGTAAATGTAGAATTATTGAAAGTAGAATCCGTTAAATTATTTTAGTCCTCTCAAGGCAGACGCCCAAAAGTTGTTGCCACTGTCTGTGATTGTCTGGCTAAAAAATAAACGATTTGTGGGTTAAAAGAATTATGAATCTCGTTTTGTGATGAAAAACTTCAGATTAAATTCTGTCCTTGGGTAGGCGTTGCTTGAATTATACGCCACCCAACATGCAGAAGCCACATACCATATACTTATGCCGCAAGTCCTTAATCCTTGCTACATCTACAGCTACAGCTCAATGCACTCTGAATAAGATACCCACTTGTTACCTGTCAATAGCAAAAGCTATACGTTCATATAAAAAGAGCAAAATCCTCTTAGCCGTTCCGAGCTTACCGATCATTCTAATTGGACTAACTTACTTTCTTAGGCGGCCCTGCAGTACTGGGTCTGAAACAACTGTCTCCAGTTGCGCACTCCAAGATGATTGAGGTACCCTTCCACTTTCGAGCGCTACCTACAGTAAAGTCTTCCTAAACTATCTATCTACTCGTATTTAGGTGGGAATCGAATCGCTTGTCTTCTTTGTGAGCGATGCTGAAATTCCTTTAGTCAGGTATACCAAGTTATCTGCTGCCTTAAGTAGATGGGCAAATACGCTAGACTCGTGGAGTGGGCAGTCTTGTTATGCTGTTTCTTTACTCCTAACGCCTTTGTCACATCGAATCAACTGATCCTGATCCTCAGAATTGAGGGATACGGAATCAGCAAAGATAGCTTGGCTCCAAGTAAGTAGTAGTCCGGACTCTAAATTTACTACTAAGCTCGATATTTTCTATAGGGTTTTCCAATAAGGACTTGACAACTTTTTTTTTAAATAAAACGCAAACCATTTGAGATATTTCAAAAACTTTATTATCGGCTTGAAGTACAATCAAAACATTTATGAATGGAACTCGACTTCGTTCATATGGCCACCGCGGGCCATATTCTTGGGATCCAATTTTCAACGACTCGGCCACACATTTCGGCCGAAACGGCCGCTATTTCGCGTTCAATGTTGGCTCTGAGCTCTTCCAACTTCGTCGGCGTGTTGAAATAAACCAATGACTTAACGTAGCCCCACAGAAAATAGTCAAGCGGCGTTAAATAGCACGAACGAGGCGGCCAATCGACTGGCCCATTTCTTGAGATAATACGCTCACCATACTTACTCTTCAATAAATCGATTGTAGCGTGTGCTGTGTGGCTTGTGGCATCATCCTGTTGAAACCACATGTCGTCCAAGTCCATATCTTCCAATTCGGGCCAAAAATAATCGGTGATCATGGCGCGATAACGCTGACCATTCACAGTAACGTGACGATCGTTATCGTCGACGAAAAAATATGGCCCAATAACGCCACCGGCATGCAAACCACACCAAACAGTTATTTTTTGTGGATGAAGTGGTGATTCATGAAGCACATGTGGATTTTCACCCCACCAATAACGCATATTTTGCTTATTGACGAACCCATTGAGCCAAAAATGAGCTTCGTCTCTGAAAATGATTTTGCGATGAAATTCATCATCTTGGCGCATCTTCTCCAGAACCCAATCGGAGAACGTACGTCGCTTCAAATGGTCCATCGGCTTCAATTCTTGAGTCAGCTTGATCTTGTATGGGTGTAAACCAAGATCCTTACGGAAAATACGCGATAATGAGGTCTGAGCGATGCCCAATTCTTTAGAACGCCGTGGAATGGACTGATTTGGATCGTTTGCTACGGACGCCTGAACGGCAGTGATATTTTCGACACTTCGACCAACCCGTTGTCTCACTGACACGGCAACATCACACAACGAATATATAGAATCAAATGTTTGCACTAAACTTGTTATTGCCTATCTACTAGGGCGAGAATTACGACCGAAAATTGGAGTTAACGTTCTTAAAGTTGTAGTCACCGACTCCGAATTTCGGTAGAAAATTTTTATAATTTGCAGACGGTGCTCGTTAGTGTACTTTACCATGATGAAAATGTTGAGTTTACTGAATAAATTAACAGTTTGATGATTAGTGAAAGAGTGCGTTCACAAATTGAATTCAAAGTTGTCAAGTCAATATTGGAAAATCCTTTACTTTTATTTATTTGCATTTCCTGTAGTCTAGTCAATTTATCACCACTGCCCTGGCACATCCGAGTGTTCGGAACCGAACAAAGTATGACCTTGTATTTCTTAGTCACCTCCTTGATAGATGCGCTACAGTCTGTCTATGTTAATATCCGACGAGGGTATTTTATTCAGGCTGAGACAAGCAGAGGTCTAATGAATAGCTGAGACTTCGGCTTGGAAAACGGTACGTTATGTGAGTAGGTTGAAAGATTTTTAATTCCAACGGTTCTCAGAGAACACCCATCATTAAAAGAGACGGCAATGCCTTCTGCTGTCTTAGAATGAGTTCGACATGGGGTGCTGCAGCTCAGCCAGGCAAGTGAGTGTCTATAAAAAAATCCAAGGGTTCCTCCTTGGAGTCAATCCAGATATTATCCGGTTGAGGGCTCGCGAATTTTGTGGTCTTTTGTATAAAACTTACCGTATTTTGGATGATTCAATCGTACTAAGGACCACTTCAGTTGCAATTGTTGCGTTCTTCTAGGGTTTTTGCTACAGCCACCTCGTCAATGTCATCAGCAAATTCGGTAGTCGAAGCTTGGCATAGAATCTACAGGCGTAAAATTTCATTGCAGATAATGTTCTATAGAATGGGGCCTATGACCGAGCCTTGTGGCACATCGACAGTAACTTTGTACATTTTAACTCCATCATCACGGTCATAGAATATTATTCTGTTCAAAAAGTAGCTCGTTATCATTTTGCGGTAATAGTTCGGCATTGGAAGGGGAAGGGTATTTGATCGCGGTTCGTAGTTCTAGTTTCCGCTTTCCGCTTTCCGTCTCGCATTGGTCGTCGTTCTGATCCTGAAAGCGTCTAAGACATTTTGTTGCATCCGCGAATGAGGATGAGAGGTCGTGGAAGAAATAACTTCCTAAAGTTCTGTGACTTAAATTACTGAGACTGGGACAGTGGCGCAATAAGGAACCCTCCGGTTCCGACTTTAACTATCACCGCATTAATAACAAAATTTGGAAGATCCTCATCCAGTGTATTGATATTCCATTTAGACTGTTTGAATATTGTCCTGACCTTGCTGTATTAGACGAGTTTTTATCATAGCTCCAGTGTTAGCTAAACCATATTCAGACAAGAAAATGCTTATGACTACAGACCCTCTGTAATTTGTATATGAACTGCCGTATTTTGAGGCCGATGCATTTAAATCGCCCGCGATCATATTAGGACTCTCGCCGATGGTGTCGGTGACAAATCTATCTATTCGTAGGCTATCGATAGTAAATCTAGGTGGTATACAACAGATATTTACGTAAATACCACTTGTAGAGTAACACTCAGGTTCCTGAATATTTCTGAAGGCAAACGATTCCGTAAACCCGAGTCGCTGACTTATTTGTTGCGTCGGTAAGACAGCTATTTCTTGTTAGGCTTTTGAATTGCTCGCAGAGAATTGGTATGCCGATTTTGACTTCATGGGCCGTTAGTGTTCTAGAAGGCCTTCAGCCCCTTCGCAGTGATTGAGATTTAGCTGCAGAATATTCATATTTTTTTGGACTGGGTGTCGAAAGCGTTATTTATTTTGAAAATCTCCTGACATCGGTTATACAAATATGTTCAGACTCGACGCTTTTGGCCTTACAAAGCAACCAATTTCTTTTAATTTTTGAGCTTAGAGCTTTTACGAGGTCCGAACTTGAAGCACCTAAAGCTACGTTTCATCAAAAAAATTTCTCATAGCCGATCCGCACTTTTTTTTTTAATTCTCAACAACTAGCTCGCGATAACTTCTGGCAGCTATTTGCGTTCCACTTTGTATTGGAAATTCATTCAATCCTTTAAAACGGCACAGATCTCACTCTTAGACCAAACGTTGTTCTTTTCTCCTATCGCTTTCCTAATTTCCTTTTTTTAATTTAGCGAGGGTAGCAGATCCCCGTCTGCAGTTTTTCGGATTCGGCTCACATTCGTCCTTAATTCTTAAAGTGTAGAATACGCCTATATTTTCCGAAGCATACAATAAATCTCCAGTCTTCTTAATCATGATCGCATCCGAACACGTTGGTTTTGTCACAAGCTTTCGTCGATTTTTTGTTTTTGATTAGGTTTCGGCCTGGTCTTCGATGTACTCCGCATGTCTGCGAGATTTGTTCGATCAGAGCCTCTTCTCTTATTCGGTCTTTTCGGAGTAAGATGCTCTTAGGAATGATTTCCTGCGGATCTACCATATATTTTATTCTTGTCGATCGTCTGTGTTTCTTTCCCCGTCGCGTTGCTTGACATGTTTGCTTAGGCCGGGATTTTATCCGCATGTGAACATGTTGTTGAATGGGTATTCTGACCATTATGGCTCAGAATACTTATTTATTCCCGGAGATCAAATTTCTCATTTCGAGAATACGACTTCGGATTTTGCCTCCTGAAAAAGGACTTTATGAGTGCACCCATTTTATTAATTTCTCCATGGACGTTGCACTTATCCCTGTAGAAATTAATAAGATCATCGATTTTTCCACCGAATTGTAGTATTTCTGTCGTTTCGTGCTTGTCACAACCGCTGGCGAGCGTATATTTTGTCTTAAGGAAGTCGCCTAAGCTAATGAACACCCAAATCGGCTGTTCTTCTTAAACGAATCCGAAACGAACCATACGGTGTCGAAGGCCTTCTCCAAGTCAACAAGGCAGGCACCAGTACATTGTTTTTTGCCTTTATTCCATTGGCTATCGGACACCAGTTTAGACGCGGCATGTGAGATATCATGTCCCGCCTTAAAACCGAATTGATTATCTGGCACTATATGTTTGTCCTCAACCCACCTAGACAGAGCTCTATTGATTACTTTTTCAAAAACCTTACTGATATTCGGAAGGAGACTTATCGACCGGAGATTCGCCGGATTGGATATATCCTTTCCCTTTTTGGGGATAGGTTGAACCACCGCCGTTTTCCAATGCGCTGGATAATGTGCATTATTCATTGCATTATTAAACAGGGTGGTGTAGATGTCCACCGCTTCTAGAGGAAGATGTCGAAGCACGATATTCGGAATACCATCGGTCCCCACTGATTTCTTAGCCCTGATTGTGTCAAAGATCTCATGGAGTTCTTCCTTCGAAATGAACGGGGGTAGGTCCCCCTCTCTGGCAATGACATTATTGGTCATATTTTCGTCGCTGAACCGGGTGAAACTAGAGCCCTCGGCTCGTCAGTTCCCCATTTCATTTCGAATGCAGAAGTCGTGCAACAAGGCGCGATTGTCCAGGTCGTGATTAGGGCCAATGATATCAGTGGCCTTGTATACTTCCTGGAAAGTCGCCCCTATGGCCTCAACCTTCTCCTGTGGATCCTCGATCACAAAAAAGGCTTCATCATCAGCGGCCTCATTTGGATCAATACCTGCTATTGTCAGTAACCGTTCGTTGTCTGTTGTCCGGGCTATTTTAAGACACTGAAGGTCGTTTTGATTTTTTCTCCGAAATAGTTTATTGATTTGCGGAAATATATTCGGGTGGCTGGTGTTTACAGCCCGAACCTTGTTGTTCCAATATGAACTTACAGAAATTCTGTAATTCTCTTTTATTAACGTTTGCACATTTTTAATGAACGACTTCAGTGTCCTAATCTGTCAGTCAGTTAACAGTTGTGAGTGGAGTGGATTGTGAAGCCTCAGGTGCATAAACAGAGGGCAAGTACAGCCGCTTTCCACTGCGGAGCAGGACGTAAATGACGACTGCCTCCAACACCCAGAACCTGCGCAACACGCCCTTGTACACTCTGTGAAATTTTATACGTTTGGATCTCCACGCCTCCATGTTTGGATCTGGGCCGATTTCTTCTTCTAACAATATAATTATTTTACTCCAGTTTGTGCTTATCGGTTAGCTTGGCTTCGCTAGCGAAAAGCACATCAGGAGTTTGGTCTTGTAGCAATTTAAACATCGCGGCTCTTCCTTTGATCCTAATCAGTGAATTAACATTCACTGCAAGGATCTTCAAAGTTTGCTCCACCATGTGCGTACCCATTACGACATGTGTTGCGTTAGGCCCGGCAGCAGCGCGTAGATCTGCCCTTGGATTGCGAGCAAGATGGCCAGCATGTTAGGTGAAGCTTCCGTTGTTCTCGGCATTGGCGCCGGAGAAGCAACAGTCGCTTGCTGTACCGTAGCCGGTCAATGAGGCGCTCTACCAATGATGCTACGTACCATACAAGCCGCGAAACTATCGAATTATTGCGCAGGAAGTTTCCTGGCCGCATAATTTCGCGTTTCGGATACGCCCATTGGCCGCCGAGATCGAGCGACTTAAAACCGTTAGACTTTTTTCTGTGGGGCTTTGATAAAAGCAAGGAATACGCCAACCATCCGAAAACAATTCCAACTCTGAGAACGAACATTAAAGTAGGCATCGCCGAGATAGACCCCTCAATTATGTGAAAGAGTGATTGAAAATTTCGAGCCCAGGCGGTCATTTGGAAGATATTGTGTTCCATAAATAATCCCCATAATAATCCCCCACTTTCTAAAACAATAAAGGTTTCAGAGATATCTCAAAAATTGTTCTCCTACACCTCTTGTTGAAACACCACGTAACTCAACTTTTCATAGCGGTAATATTTAAATATTTACCACGACCTTTGAAGATTATAATTGTTGATTTATTTAAAGATTTCAAGTCGGTTTATCATTCGCTGCATCTCCTCAACCGATTGAGCCTGAAAAACTATGTAATCAGGAAAATTGGGGCCTGATGCCGGCATTCTTTCAAACTCAATTCCTCCTCCGATACCTTCAACGATATCATTTATGAATATTCTCAAATACTCTCAAATACGAGTACTCTCAAATATTCTATTGTATTTATGTATTCCTCAGCTTGGCTCCTTTTTGAAAAACAGAGCCATATGCTGCTTCATACGTATTTTTGAAGTGGAACTGGAATAAATTGTAAGCCTATAGGCAGCAGATGGAGTAAGGTTGGGAGATCCGCCATTTGAGTGGGCCTTAACTCACCAGTTATGCTTATTGCGCTGTGTCTAACAGGTTGATGTAAGTCCGTCCTTCCAGTGCGGGCCTGCAAAAGGCTATGATTTATTTCAGAATTGGTGCATGACTTTGTGTTGTATATGTGGCGGTTTGACCACGTAAATTAAAAGAAAAAACTCCGTTTTAGTTAACAAATGACTTTATTGTGAGATTAGTTATGAAAGCTTCGACCACCACAGACGCCAGATAAAATTCAACTGGACGACAGAATGTGACAGTAGGTTGTGTAAAAATGTGGCGTGATATCACACTGGTTTATTGAGGGGTGTTGCCACATATCTCCCCGTCCAAGGGAGGTAACTATACTAATGGTCAAAAAGGACGTGTTTTGTCGGGGGAACGGTGTTGCTGAGGTGCTTATTAATTCCGGTGCTGAGGTGGTTCTGGAAGAAGAATGAAGGACCTCGCCTGGAAGACGAATCGGCCCACCATATACGAGTTCTGCTAGGGTTGCCCCAAGATCTTCTTTTCAAGTTGTGCGCAGACCAAGGAGGACGGCTGGTAGAGCAAAGTACCATAAACCCTTATGGCATAGTAGACCTAACTTCAGTTGTCTATGGAATGTGGATATGCTCAAATCGCTGCGATGGAAGCTCGAAGTTTGCGATGGGCGACACTGTATGGCGGGTGACCCTGTTAGCTTAACAGGGAATGCGGCATTTCGACCATTCTGCACAGTCGCGTTTCAACAAAGACCAAACATAGTGTTGTGCAACCAGTTTTCGGGAAGCACGTTGTCCCAGATGAGCCAATGAATGCAGGGAATTGAAAACCTGACATCTGAGGCACTCCGGGACGAAAGGCCGTATGTCGTCTGACTCCTGTTGTGATGTCACAAAAAAGCTCAACGTTGAGAAACAGCTTATGTTTGAGGAGCTGAAGCGTTGAACTGGGATTTCGCAGCTACTCGCTGAGCTCGTTGTCTGTTGATTGAGCTTGGGCTAACTCTTCAGATGAAACTGCATTTGAAATCGTTTCGACGCTAGACAGTGTGTCTGCGCCAATGTTGTCGCTACCAGTGACGTGTCGGATATAAATGGTTTGCCAAGGCTTATGGTCGGTATAAATGGTAATATACCTGCCCTCGAATATATGTGAAAATTCACAGTACCCAGAAAAGCACGAAGCTGCTTGATCGCCTTGGGTACAGAAAAATCCATAATTGCAGAGACTCTCTCTGGCGGGGGGCAAATTCCATGCGAAGAGACTACATGGCCCAAGAAGACCACTACTTCCCTCCCGAAAAGAGACTTCGAAGCGTTGATGATGAGTCCGTCTTGAAGTCGTAGATGTTCTATTATAAATGCTGCTACTGATCCTCTGATCACTCACCGGATTTTTTAGGTGCGAGATGAAGAGGAGACGACCATTGACTGCTGGATCGACGAGCGATGCCGAGAGAAACCATTTGTTCGAACTCAACCTTGGCTATTTTGAGACGATCCGGGGTGAGTCGCCTAGCCTTGCTAGAAATTGGTGGTCCGGCTTTGGTCTTAATGTGGGGGAGCGTTAAGAATTGATGAGATTTTACTGCCTCTCCCGGTTGGGTAATACTTCGAAACAGGCTAAGAAGTGTTGCATACGGCTCTTCAGTGACTGGTGGAGGGACTCGGATGGAATAACCTTGAGCGAGAGATATTTTTCCTTTTGCTGAACAACCTGTGGTTCCGTCTATGATCTGCTGTTTCTTGAGGTCGACGGGTAAGCCGAAATAACTCAAAGGCTCAAATGATGGGAACACAAATCTCAGCTACGATGAATGGCCAAGTGAGAGCTCTGCGCGGTCCGATATTGAGTGTGATGTTAACTGAGCCGAAGGTGTTTATCAATGACCCATTGGCACCAATCAAATTATAGTTGAGAGCTATCACAGAGCTGCGCATCTTCTCCGAATGGTAGACTGACACGTCCGATCCTGTGTCAATCAAGAATTTGTCTTTGGTTCTAGTATCGGATGGAAGGAGAGCGAGAGCAAGAGAGCGAGTTTACCGCCGCTAGTGAATCTAGTTTGAGTTTTCCTGGAATTTACACCCAGAGAGGCACTTTTCAGCGTCCTTGTTGAACTTCTTGTGATACTAGCAGATAAAATAAAAATTTGATTGAATTTACTTGCGACCTGGATCTACGAGTATTTTGACGTTTGCCATCTGTCAGGCGGGAGTGTGATGTGGTCATGTTTGACCACATAATTTAATAGAAAAAAACTTCGTTTTAGTTAACAAATGACTTTATTGTGAGATTAGTTATGAGATCTTCGACCACCACGGACGCCAGATGAAATTCAATTGGACGACAGAATGTGACAGATGTCTCTTGTGTTTTACGTAGGTACCTGCCGTGAGGGCTTAAGCCTACGGTGCGTCTTCGCACAAGATATCAAATCAATGCGTTGATAAGCGCCCTTCGGGTAGTACAAGTACTACCACCAGTACCAGATTCGAAGTCGTGTGTAAGGCACGAACTTCCCCTTTGGTGAAGGGTCGAGGCCTATCTAATACCTCCGCCATTCTGTGGGTCATGGAACACGGTTGCAATGCAACTCCACATCGAATAGACCAGTTGGTTCTATAGCAATCCCATGGTCTAGCAAACTACAACATATGCTAAGCCATGAGATGTTCAAGCTGCATTCGGTCTACTCTCCCCGCGATTTTGGGTATAAACCTACAGCCACCACGATTCTCCCATATGGGGGCCAACTCCTAGGTCAGGCCGGAACCATAGTTCCGGTAGCTCCTGACGTCCCGTGGTACCAGAATATAGCTTCCGGTCAAGCTTCCCAACCTTGAGGTTACTTCCAGTTGGGCACCTCACTGCCCAGGACTGGTGGCCTTGCAAAAATAAATTTCTACAATCTTCCCGCTAGCTGCCTACTACGCCTTCTGTTGAATACCTCTTTTGCAAAACTACGGGTTCTTTCGAACCGTACGGTATCAGTGATAATTCCACTGACATCGTAGGTCTCATCATTAAAGGTGATGCCCATAGCCTGCAAGTTCCTTATGTCAGCGTAATTGGGACACTCACATATGACATGAAGCCAGTCCTCATAACTAGATCCACATGAGCAGCTCGCAACCTCGCTAAGCCCCCTCTTATACAAGAATGCATTAAGAGAACCATGCCCGGTCAACAAAAAGCCCTGGCTGAGGTTAAAATTCCGTTCAGGAAAGATTCGCATGGTTAGAACATCCCTTAGGAAGCCATAAGTAACCCTGCCATTTTCCCTAGCAGACAGAATGTGACAGTAGGTGTAAAAATGTGGCGTGATACCATACTGATTTATTGAGGGATGTTGCCACATATACTCGTACCTCACCTTGAGCCGAGAAGAGGCCAAGTAGGGCTTTTCTAGTTGTCCCTGCAACATTTTCTTTCCACCTCAGATTGCTATGACTACTCAATATTTAGTAACGTCAACTCTCTAAATAATCTCTAGCAGAAAGGATGACAGACTGACGGGTCTGAGAGCCTTCGGGAGTAAACATGCTTATAGAAAGTAAAACAGAGAGTCTCTGACATCTTTAAAATTATTCCACAATTGTACAGGAAAGTTGCCATCGGGTTCAGAACCAAACCCGCACACTATTTATTTAAGCATTTTCACACAAATCATGACCGGGTTGATCTCTAGATGGGTAGATTTTGTTAAAGCAGTGCAGCCAAGAGAGTAGGAGTCAATCCAGGTAATATCCGCGTGAATGAGAGCGCAATTAGTTGTGCTGGTGATCCTTTCACAGAAACTCGGCCTGGGACTCACTTTACACTTTCGTTACTTTACTTTCGCAAGTGTAACTTTCTGGTGATGCCCTTACTCCAGCTATATCTGTCTCCTGTGTAAGGGCGATGGACTCATCGCTCTCACTAAAGTGGCTACTGAGGTTTGAGGGAGTGAGTCATACTTACTGGAGTCAAAGAACTCACTGCTGTCGGTCAAGCAGCTTAAGGCTTGTTTTAAGTCTCCTCCGACTATTTATTCACACTATTGCTGTAACTTGTCTCGTCACGTTTGTCACTACGCAAAACTTTTTTCTTCTCAGAGCGATACAGGGGTCTAATGAAATCCATGTCCTTCATCTTTCATCCCTACTCAACGTTTGTCAACAAGTAAGCCGCGGATATCCGAGGTGCATTGTCATGTATCCATTTCAGTACAGTGACTTTATATTGTTGTAACTAACTAGGCCACAGATCCACAGACATTTAATCTGTCTTCCGACGACGAATGCAAGCGACTCTCCCTCTCCCATTAACTTATTATTTGTCATTTGATCAACATGAACCGCACCTGGCGCCAGGAAAGTTCTCATATTGGTTAGTCTTCAACTGCCCACTGTTTTCACAAAGCCTTAAGTTGTATTAAATTGCTTACGAATTAACTAAAAAGATACGAATGTATCTCAAAATCGCCAAACGGCTCACTCTACAAATTCAAAGGCCTACTTCTGCCAAGCGGAATTAAATTTTCCTTTAACGTCAAAAATAGTTTGCTTATTCACATTTTATTAATTAAAAACGCTGTAAGGACTTTCTTATCCCCACCAAACCATATATGGCCGAACAGTTAACTGAGGAGCAAATTGGTGAATTCCGACAAGCTTTTCAGCTTTTCGACAAAGATGGTGATGGCACCATCACGACAAAAGAACTGGGAACCGTAATGAGGTCACTTGGACAGAATCCAACCGAAGCTGAACTTCAAGCCATGATCAATGAAGTCGATGCCGACGGTAGTGGGACAATTGATTTTCCAGAATTCATCCATATGATGGCTCAGAAAATGAAGGACACAGATAGCGAGGAGGAACTTAAGGAAGCGTTTCGGGTATTCGACAGAGACGGTGATGGCTTCATTTCGTCGGCAGAACTTCGTCTTGTTATGACGAATTTGGGTGAGAAATTAACCGACGAAGAAGTTGACGAAATGATTCGCGAAGCTGACACAGATGGTGATGGAGAGATTAATTATGAAGAATTTGTTGCTATGATGACATCCAAGTGAAGCTGACTATTTATTCTTTGTCAATTTGTTTCTTTAAAAAGAAAGAAAATCAATAAAACTTATCTTAGCATTGGGATGGTAATTACTTTGAGGTTGCTAATCGGTCTATTGGGAATGAGTATCCTACTGACGCTAGAAAAGCTTTAGTTACTGGGTCATGGTGTTTTTTCAGACTTTAAGGAGCTGTCCATGGTGTTTCTAATCTTTAAATCATAAATGCGAATGGAAGTAGACTTCGAAGAGCTACCATAACCCATAGAAGCTTTAACGCTTTCTGATGCCCCTAAATTCAGCTCCCTCAAATTAGTACTGGGTTCATTACATAAAGGAAATGTCGAAAGAATTCACCTTCCTACTTACTAAGCTCTTTCAGCTGAAGATGTGTTGATGAACGAAAGCAAGAATAATCTCTTAAGGTATTACAAATCAAACTGCAAGGTACCGTTTACGATAGTCATACAACTAAAAGCAATTTCGTCATTGTCTTCCCTTTCTGTTTGGATCGTCTATTATACAATTTGGTCTGATATCAAATTGAAAAACGGAGAACAACATAGAATGTTCGCCCCTTAAGCAGAGTATAAAGGTATAAAGTGCCGTGGGATGGGTCGGACAAACCTTAGCTACTTAGGTGGCGCCACAGCTTGGAAAAAAAGGCTTCAACTAACAAGCCTCTCCAGTTATCTCGATCCTTAGCTAACTGCCTCCAGTTGTGCACTCCATTTCGAGGTTGAGGTCACCTTCTAGGCGATGTCTTCCTCTACTGCGTTGTCCCTCTACGTTAGATTCGACGATTCTGCGGACCGGAGCATTGATGTCCAACCGTTCTGCATATATTCTGATTAGATCGGATGTCGCCGTACAGCTCGTATACGTCATTGAATATTTTACGAAGAATTTTTCTATCGAAACGACCGAGGATATCTTCATAAGCTTCAGCACCACAAAGTAGAACTGGGATGCTCAAGGTCTTAGATGAAGTCCCCTTAGTTGTTCGGGGTTGCCTTCTTCTCTTCGTTTGTGGCAGAATTGATAGCAAAGTCAAGGTAGACAAGGTCCCTTACTATGATACCTCAAAGTTACAGCTGTCGACTATGACGTTCGGTGCAATTTGTCGATGTTGTGTGTCCCTTCTTGTTGACAGCATACATCTTGGTCTAGTGAACAGCCCTCTGAGTTCTGCCAATAATGTCAATATCATGGGCGTGCGCTAGTAGTTGCACAGACTTTTTTATAATTGAACCTCCTTGTGAGCTTGTAAATTCCGCATAATTCGTTCGAGTATAATGTTAAAGAAGTCAGATGACAGCGCGTCACCTTGTCTAAAATCCTTTTTGACATCAAAAGTCTCAGTTAAGCTGTTATCAACATTGGCATCGCTCTATACAGCTCGTCTCTGTACATGCTATCATATGCGGCGTTAACGTCGATGAAAAGATGATGGGTATCGGTTTGGACTTCTTTACTGTGTCGCTTGGGAGATCCGCATGGCTGCAACATGGTAGTTATCCAAGTCAGTATTGACTACCCGGAAGGTTTGGACGTCCAGAATACTGGAGGCATGCCTTATATTGATCGCAAATGTCCTACCAAGGATGCCCTCCTCTACTATCTCTTTTCAAGACACTTAAAAGTTTCTTATTGAACGTGAACGTTACCATTGATTCCGTCATGGGAGTTTCCTCCTCTGCAAGTCCTTCTTCTGAAGACCTTCTGTTAGATATCTCAGCTCAGTAAGAGATGTCTGGCACATGTGTGCAGAAATTCACCCGGTTGAGCTTGGCAGTTTTAAGTGTTCAGCTCCACAAACTCGTATACAGTTCGACTCAGCATACATTGATCTTTGGTTCACTTTTAGATTGCTATCCAGCAGACACAACGTGGAGGATATGATACAGTTTTACTCACCCAACTTTTCACAAACCAAAATAGAGAAGCAGAGAAGAGAGAAGAGAAGCTCAGTCAAGACCACGGAGATCTGCTGATTCCGAAACAATTTTCGGGACTTTTCGCAAAGGAATCTGTCAAGCTAACTAGTGTCTAACTGTTGTCCTATTAGGACAGGCACTAAGCAGCGTCAAACTGGCAGTGTCCAATTCTGTAACAATGGCTAAACGTCAATTGTGATTATGAGAAAGGAGGAACTGTTGAGAGAAATGTAACTGCTACGATTTCCTCGTAAAGCCCTACGAGCGATGTTCTGAGGTTAACGTTAAAATCGTGTTAGATGATTCCATCACATAAATATCAAATGAGGACTTTGTTGAAAGAATGGCATACAGGTCACCATGTTCAGAAATGGGCTTTTGCTAATTGCCTTTGCTCCGATACGGAATATTACTGTAGCTAGCACACGGTTTCCTTATCTCTATCACCTGGTCATTAAAACAGTCCACCAAACTGATTGTGTTCTAATCGACTCAAGACACTCCTCCAGTATTATAGGCATCCAAATATTTCGAGGTGTAAAGATTTGTCGGTGATCTTTTGCCAATCGCGTATCTCACAATTTCTCGTCAAAGCTCTTGCAACTTGCATTCAGCTCCGAACGATTAGTAACATTGATGTCGACAAGCCGCCAGAAACGCCTCAACTCATGTGGTGAGTTTCAATTGACTATTTGCATGAAATCGTTTTTTTTTTTTTTTTTGCGGAAGACTGCAGTCTAGGACATGTATGATAGGAATGAAGAAGTGGTTTTCTAAGAATAACATTGGGAAATTTTATTCAAAGGTAAAAAGAAGTCGTATGCCAACAAGACTCGAACAGGAACCAGTAGATTTGAGAAACGAAATGTAAATCATTTCTATAGGCTGTTAAACTGCGAAAACAATCCAAACTCAGCTATCATCTAGAACTATCCATTCAGGGAGCGAAAGTCAAGATCTTCGCCCAGCTCGACAAAAACAAAGTAAAGATAGCAATACCTGAACTTCAGTATAACAAGATTGTCAGACCATTCGACGAACCTCAGCATCGTTTGCTCGATTAACAGGAAAGGAGAACATCTTAGCTGGAACAACTATAGAGCCATCAGTCCCTTAACAAGATTTTGTCTATATAGTGCGGACGCCTGAAACCATTTATTAATGATCTGATCGATGCGGTCTCAACTGACAAAACAGTCCGACTACGGCAGATCTTGTTATCAGCTCAAGTATTCCACACCACATATGACATACAATACCGACCAATCAGTCATCGAAATCAGCTGTAACTTTCCAATGCTTAGAGATTTGGTTTACATCTCCACCGGAGGAAATATAACAATGAAAGACTGTTAAGACTTACGATTCTTACCTTGCGGTAATGGTCTGCCTTCTTTTAAATTTGGCTTTTCTACACGACAGCGGTGAGGCACTATGCAACCCTTTGTGATTAGATTAGGAAATCTCAATTTTACTTATAATTCTCATTGGCCGAGTCGTTGATAATGTCCTTTGAGGTCACAGGCAGATATGTCTACTTTAGGCAAAGACCTGCCCAATCACACAGTGTGTATTCTGTGGATTCGTTATGCTTTATATAGATTCGGCACTCAGTTTCGGTAAAGAGATTCATTTTGTGTTCATTTCTCAGGCGACAATGTCCGAATAGAAAGTTTCAAGGCCTCCTAGTTTCATTCCTGTAATAATTGAGAATACATTTGAATACATTCTTCAATTGGTTCTCTTAGCTAGCTTAATCACTATAACTTGGCCCTAGCAGGCAAGGTATTGTTCCTTTTTCCCACTTGTTTAGTGGGACTCAGCTTAGAGTTAGGGATGCCTCAAAATAGTTCTTTACTTTTAATGCCCACCGGAATTTAACCTTGTTGAGAATTTAACCTTGGCTTGAGGTCAATGAAGGGCAAGCAAACATGACCTTATGTGCAGCTTGGCTATAGATATATTGATGTTGACAGCTTGTATGACTGTCTGAAGATTGATTTCGGCCCGCTTATACCATGTAAATCTCCAATAACTTTCCCATAGTTCTCAAGGAATGTGATATTAATCTAATCGACCAAAAGGATTCAAGAGATTCATTGTGATTTTTTTCTCAGCTAGACTTACGGCATATACCCTCTATTAAGTGATGATGATGAGGAGAGATAGTTGAATCAAGATTATCTTAGATCAGGGTTGGCAAGACTTTATCTCTCCTTGACCATTGAATGGTTTATTATTGTCTATTGGGCTTTGTCTTTGCTTAAGAGCTAGCTGCAAGATTTCCTAGAAAACATACGCAGTTTGGGTGAGTATCTGTGATTTGTCTAAGCCCCATATCGATCTGATATGCCGGTGATCACCTGTTGGGTAGAACATGTATACGATCTCCAGGGAAATAAGCAGAGGCACAGATAATCGTGCTACGTTTACCTGAGGACGAGGAGGACGTCTACACCTGATCGTCGCCAGATTTTTGGGAGTGATTTGTAGAATGGGAGTATAGCCCATGTACAATATAACCCAGATCTTGGAATGAAAGATAATTTAAATTTTTTTCTTAACCATGGCGCTTGGATTTGCGCCGTATTTTTCGCACTTCCGAGGCATTTGAGCCTCTTCAGCTGTAGTTCGAGGGGGTGTTACTGTTGCCATTAAAACGGGTTGGGTGGTGTTTTTACCAGCACCCCACTGGCAACTTCCCAAAGTTTTTATGTTGAGTCACATAATATCGAACTTTGTAGTAGTGGACTCAGTAACATCAGACTGTTCAGTGACCTATCATTGGTGTCCATGACCAGGTACTGTGTGTCTTTTCTACGGTGCTCTGGAACTATAAATAATGTCACTCTGTCACCTATGAAGAGTGACCTATCAGACGAGTGCTACCTATGTTTGGCCCTTTTAGACTAAGACTCAAGGAGAGTTCAGCCCTACTGTAGCAACTAGCTCTTTGATCGCATAGGCCGAAACCGCATCCTCTCTTCTATTATCTGCTATTACCTTCCTAGAGCTCCTTAAAGATATTGTATGATGTTGTTTGCCCGCAACCATTTCCTCTTGAATTATGATCGTGTCTGTCTTATACCTTCCGAACAGGTGCTTCGATAAAGGATATTGGCTTACGCTTAGTCATCAAAACGCGACCAGTACCAAGATATTTCCCTTCCAGAACAACGTGTACAACGATGCGAGAACAAAAGAATAAATGCAATTGAAAGTCCTTGATGGTTACTCTTAAAATCGCGTTGCTAACAGTCAAATAATTCCTGAACATAACCTTACATCTTACTCATGCCTTTCTTTTTTCAGATCTATTGGACAGATGCCGGTCGCCATACAGTAGAAGTAAGCAACCTCAACGGCAAGAATCGCCATCTAATCGCTTGGCAAGATTTAGAATCACCTCGTGGTTTAGCCCATGACTACGAAGCTGGCTTGCTCTTCTGGACCGATTGGGGTCATTTCCGAAAAATCGAACGAGCTAACATGGACGGCGAGGAGCGTAGTAAAATCGTTACCAGCAATCTTGGCTGGCCAAATGGTCTGTCCGTTGATCTAGAAATGAAACGCATCTTTTGGGTTGATGCACAATTGAAGACTATTGATTCTTGTGATTATACTGGCAACCAACGACAGCTCATTATGGCATCCTTACATCATCCATATGCCCTGGCTGTTACTCCTAAACATATCTACTGGACCGATTGGAAATCTAAAGCTCTCCACATGGCTGAGAGGAAGAATATCTCCATCCGATCAGACGTCATAGTGAATGTTGATGGTTTGATGGACATCAAAATTATCAAAGTAAGTTCATGCAAATGATTAATTGGACATTCTCTCAGTGGGGCGTACTTCCAGACTAATGTGACGCTTCTGGATAATGTCTGTGGCAAGGACAATGGTGGATGCTCACATTTGTGTTTAAGAAATCCCACAGGATACGCCTGCAAATGCCCAATTGGGTTGAAACTGAAGGAAGACAGCATCACAGAGTGTCAAACTTTACCGGACGTAAGTACTCGTATGCCTTGATTCGAAATGACAACACCTTATGATGAATTGTGGTTCTAGGACTATCTCCTCATAGCCCTAAGGTCAGGTATCGGAATGATCTCTTTGAATACTCCCGATTACATGGACGTTGTACTGCCAATTAAAGGTGTCCATGGCGGTGTCGTCTTGGATTATCATCACAAAAAGTCTCAGTTATTCTTTGCCGATGTTAACTTGGATATAATCCGGCGGGTTAGCCTTACTAACTTCACAGACAATGAGGTCATTGTGAATTCAGATTTACTGACTCCGAATGGTATTGCTGTTGATTGGATCGCAGATAATATCTACTGGTCTGATACCGATCGCAAGATCATTGAGTTATCACGACTAGATGGCACATCGAGGAAGACAATTCTATCGGAAGACCTCAACGATCCTAGAGCTTTAATTGTATATCCAAAGAAAGGGTAAGTCTTCTAAGGTCAATCCAGCTGGAATTTTCTAAACTAAAGTGAGTTCATCTATTTGAAAGCTTCCTATTCTGGGCTGACTGGGGTTCACCGGCTAGAATAGAACGATGTCTACTTGATGGATCAAACCGAACGGCTATTGTTACCACAGATCTTGGCTTCCCAACAGGATTGGCTATTGACTTTGAGTGAGTTTTTACTATATCCTATTTGAATGAGTCGTTGTATTCTCATTTATATTAGAACCCGACGCCTCTATTGGGCTGATGCCTTACAAGATCGTATCGAACAGGTCGACTTTTATGGCAAGAAAAGGTCTCCAATTATTCCATTTGCAACACATCCATTCGGCTGCACTTTGGTAGGATTTCAAATCATTATCAGTTTTCAGATCTCAGTTAATAACCTCCCACATTTAGTTCGATTCAGCGATATACTGGACAGATTGGTACAACAAATCTGTGTATCGAGCTCGGAAAACGCCACGTGGTGGTTATACGAACATTGGTGAAATCCGGCATTCACTCAGTGGAGCCTTGGACATCCGATCGGTGTCAGCTAAACGACAACCAGATGATTGGAATCAATGTTCCTCTGACAACGGTGGCTGTTCTCATCTCTGCCTATTTAGAGGACATGATTATGTCTGCGCCTGTCCTGACATACCGGACAAACGGAACTGTAAATTGACACCGGCCTTCTTAGTTCCACGACGATCCGATGAGACGCCAGAGTATCCAGATGAGGTGACAGCTGGCACCAGTCATACGGAGGAAGAGTATTCAGCGGATGAACATTCGACACAGGAGCGTATTGTGATTGTAGCGAGTGGTGTTGTCACAGTATTGCTAATACTCGTTGTAATTGCGATTATTGGTAAAATCAGATAGTTTTCCTATGACAGATAAAAGGTCAGAACTAATGAATTGAAATTTCAGTTTTAGTTGTCAACTCGAAGAAGAACAAACCGAAGAGGCATTCACGTGGATCCAGTCGATCAGTGTTAACATTCTCTAATCCTAATTACAATGTTGATGGAACCCCAATGGAACCGAAAACAACTATTTGGAAGAGATTCAAATACGAAAAGTCACAGGTAAGTTGTTACAAGAAGATGGCGCGTACTTGGGCTAAATAGTCATTTTGAAAACTACCAAAGAAAAACAAAGGCTGCTCCTTCGTGACTTCCTTCACAGCTTTTGTAAGGCTGATTCTAATCGATGTTTCCCAACACTTCATCTAGTCTTCATTCCATTTTGACCGCTTACACTAGTATCCATTCTCCAACCTTCATCAGCAATTTTCCATGCTAAAATGCTCGTTTATGCTAAAACGAAACTAGTACGGATCCCAATTCTCGTGCAGTTTTGGACGGTGATTATTTGCTTCTGACCTATTCGTTGTACTCGTGCACTTCGATAGACCAGAATGGTATATCGTACCTTTTCGCCTCAACGATTTCGACTATATATATGTTTTTCCCAGAGACCAGTCAGCAGGGTTGCCCCTTACGCTATTAATAACACCCTATAACTGCCGAACCAAATGAGCTCACATTGTTTTCCGAATTCCGTCGATTAGAACACCTAACTCTCCGCAGAAAAATGACCCCATTATCATACATATCATTAAAGCTTAAATGTGAATAATTATTGTAGGAAAAGTCGGTAATAATGGGGGAGGGGGGCTGCAGAAATCTATTCCGATTTTGTCACTTAAGATCTATCGAAAAGTTTTATGTTACCATTATCAAATGCAGAACCTTCATGACATTGCTAGAAATCATCAGAGAGGAGACATCTACTGTATTTTGCTTCTAGTCACTCGATCAATGCATCCAGGAATACCACATAGCCAACAATAGGGAAGCTACAAAACTTTCAGCACTTGTGGTGGAAAATCAATGCAAAAATCGTGTATTGGCTCCATTTGCCCGTTCTGATTTCTACAAACCAATAGTTTATACAGGTCGGCGTTCTTCGTTATTACAATCGAAACTGAAATCGAAGCCTCTCAGATAAGGACAGGGGGATACGGACTTCTCGGCGGAGAAATTTCTAAGATGTAGTCAACAGTGCCATCAGAAGCAAATCCAACAATAACCCCTATTGAGCTATTTTGACATGCTCAAAACTTAGATCCTGTAAGGATTTTTCGCCATTTAGCAAATATTTTCCGGCAAACCAACGAACTGCTGGCACTAACCTCTAAAGGATATCTTCGATTAAGTTGGACCCTATACTCGTCTGTTGTGAAGAAACAAAGGAACAAATGTCGTCGTTGACGGCACCAGCAAATGAAAACTGAGCAACGTCTTTTGAGTGGATATCACTGCCATCCAAGAGGGGCAATAGGATGGTCAAGTAGTTCAAGCGTCACACATCTCAACTAAAAGTATATCAAGCTTGATATGTGGAGAGAGTGGCGACTTGGCTCCTCGGTAAGAGCAATATCTAAAACACAACATTAAGATAGTATTGTACTTGCGGAAAAATCGATTGATCATATCGCAATACTGCCCCAGTATTTGGTATGTACGAACTTTTCGTGGGGGCAACATCGATACCCTGTGCCTCTAGAGCGTTTCACCAATCGAGTCTCCAAATAACCACCCGAGAAGAACTAACTGCTAGGGTTACGTCAAGAAACCTGAAACTGATGTATTGGATTTCACCCGCTCACCACGCCCAAACCGCTGGTTTGATGAAAACGACCTGCAAGCGCATTCAGCAAAACAGGAGGCATACAAAGAAAAACGAAAGCTGCTCGCGACCTCTATGATAAAAAAAACCGAATGAAACATTGGCTTATCAGGAAGAAGGAGAAGAATTACCATAGATGTGGATATGTTGAGTTCCTATCACCGAAGCTGCGAGCTGAGTAACATAACACGCGGTAGCTGGTATCTTTCATAGGTTGTGGTGCCGCATAAGACTATCAAATACGCTGTTGCTTCCTTTGATGAGTTCAATTCTTCTCGGACCGATGGTATACATTCAATTATACTCTAAGAATGGTATGGACCATTTGTTGGCAACTCTGAAAAAAAGTTTTCGCTAACCTGGCAATGTATAAAAGTACACATCGCACCCCGGCCGAACAGTAAGAGTAGCCTTTATACCGAGAATCAGAAAGATAGTCACAAGCTCGCAAAGAATTTCAGATGAGCATGCTGAGAAGGGTTGAGCTTCATATGCCCAAAATTGCGAGCAACTGAATACATTTTCTGTCCGAGATGTAACCAAGATGAAAGATCCTGTGGAACTAGGATTCAAAATTTGCTGGGCATAATTATAAGGTGACACTTTTGACTTTAGCCAAGCTGTGTAGACGAATCACTAGTTTTGGACACAAGAGCAATGCTAGTGAATAGGACACTGTTTGTGGATACTTACTGCGGCTAATATGTGATATCCTGAGTAAAGAGTGATTGCCCGCAGGGCCGCGTCCTCTTTCCAATGCTATGATGCACGTTGCTCGACACACTGCCTGATTCTCTTAATAATTCTAACGCTCAGCATATACAGATGATGTAGCCGTATTGTCTGTTTACTCTTGACACTGTTCTAAAGTGCAGGCAGCAATAGATGTGAACAACGATTGAACTATTAGTCAAATCTGAATTTGTTCGCTTTAAGAAAAGGAAAAAGCTGACTGGTCTTTAGCTTAAAGGCATAATCTTTCATTTTTCAAACGAAGCTAGATACTTAATTCACACTGAAAACCTTCAGGATACTGTCGACTTTCTGACATATAAAGCAGCCCTCGAGAAGATATGATTCTTGTCACCGAGGATATATCCTATACCTCGGTTGTCTGGTATAGCAAGCTTTCACGAAATAACTCCACTGCTGCTTTTATCACACTCCAAAGAACGGTCGGTAGCTCGCCAAGCTCTGCTCTAGACACACTGGTGGCCCATCCTCCCCTTAAGTTTCATATCAAAGGCTGCACTCTTCAAGTTATCTCTTCCGTAAAAACAACCTGTCTTTGGTACAACACGCACTGGAAATTTGCTGAACTTCCTGATGCAATGACACCTGAACTGCGAAATGGAATGTTTTCAGTCAGAATCTGAGCCAGGAAAGAATGTTGTCGGCTCTTCACAGATGGCTCTAAAACCAATATAGGATGCAGCGCCAGGGTCTTTCTGAAAGAAAAAAACCTTAGATTTCACATTTCGTTAGTAAAACTTGCTTCCGTCTTCTAAACAGAGATACACGCAATCCTGATAGCAGTGATCTATATAATGAAGAATCGGTGGATGGCGAGCAGCATCTGCGTCTTATTGACTTCCAAGCTTCGACAATGCAAGACTTCATTGAGTTTTGTTTGCGCCCCAGGCCACAGTGGGATCACGGGAAGTGAAATCGCCAATGAAATGCTAAGCAAAGCTCAAGGGAGAATTTTTTAAAACCTGAACCTACCTATGTTCTCTGTTAGGGCTTCCATTGCCAGTTGAGTTTCATATGAGCATAATAGCATACGACATGACTACTCTAAGAGGATAGCAACTTTTATGTTGTCTCTCGGTAGAAAAGAATGCAGGCTGTTTACTCGCGTCATGACGAGGCACAACTACGCAACTAAGTTTTCTAGGCATAAGTGATACAACATCCTGCGATACTTTCTCTGAATGTGATGACAACACTGCGGAGCCCTATCGCAGTGGGTGTGTGGTGTCCGATTGTTTCAGTCTACAGATACTCGGCGCTAATATAATAGGTGCTGGTACTGTAGGCACTTTTTCACGAAACACTGAGAATAAATCGCTGTGGAGCAACCGGTTACAGATATCTGGTAGATCGTACTCGTATATCTGCGCTGCCATTTTTCCAAATTCGAAAGCATTATTTACATCAATTTCGATGGCGTGGAAAAATTGGAAATACTTTGGCTCTGGCGTTAACCACAAAGGAGATTGCGTTGACGATGTTGAACGATATGTGAGTTGTATAAAATAAATTTTACGACTACGCAAATGAAAATGTCGCGGATGACAGCAGGTGTAACAGAACGTGATCTCTCAAGCATTAAAGGAAAATCTTGAAGCTGAACAAATCAGCGTGTTGACGCTGAAAGAAACAAAAAGAAATATCGATCTTGTTAGACGTCGATTTAAATTTCCTGTAATAACATTATAGCTAAAATTATTAGTATTATTAGTTACTGTTAACGTCAAACCATATACTTGCTAAATCGCAAGTTGACGTGATTTGGCACCACACGTTTTTTTTTCATTCTCTTCTGCCTTCTGTGACATTTAGCTTTTTTGCCCGCCTTTTTTTCTTTCATTTCTTTTTGCCACTTGTAAAATGAAATACACTTCACTTATCTTTTGCACTGAAACCAGTGCAGTTTTATTTCGCAACATTATTATATTAAATATTAAATAACAGTAGGTACAGTATTATTCAATAAGCTTTTTTCGCCAATATTTTCGCACATATTGCTTTGTCTTGCAAAATGTCGACCATCAAACGAGATGTTCTTAGAAACTCGCTTAAACGTCCCATGAACACAAGCAAAAAAGCAGAATCCTACGATGAAGCAGACATCGAATCTTTCTTGAAACTTCTATGGGAACAGTGGGAGAAATTCGATGAGGCACAGAGTGCAGTTGAGTGTTCTTGCGGTGAGACTGGTTTGGCAACAGAGGAAACTGAACGTGAGCAAGGTGAGGATTGGTATAAAGTGGCATTCGCTAACTTCACGAGGGCACAACATAAGATCAAAGATGACTCCAGTAGCAGTAGCAGGATAGAATCTCATCACCACGTGGACGTAAAGCTAAAACGTATAAACTTGCCACAGTTTGCTGGAGATCCCTCGGAATGGAAGCAGTTTCACGATGCATTTTCGTCGATTATACACAAGGAATCATCTTTGACAGGATCACAAAAACTCCATTATTTACGATGCAGCTAACAGGGGGAGGCTCTCAAAGTCATCAAAGCGTTTGCTATCACTGACAGCAACTACGCAGAAGCCTGGGAGTTGCTAGAAAAGAGGTATAACGTAGAGCGCGTCATTGTTAATTCTCATTTTCGAGCACTATTTTCACTGCGAAAGCTTTCTTCCGAGTCTTCCACAGGTTAAAGAGCGTTGCTAGATGACATCCAAGGAACTATCGTTCGCTGAAAACACAGGGGAAACCAGTTACCAACTGGGATGACTGGCTTATGCACCTGACAGTCTCCAAACTGGAGATGGAAACTCATCGACAATGGGAGCTAGAGCAAACGAACGACAAAGTACCCACCTTCAAGCAACTAGTCGATTTTATAGAAGCTAGATGTCGTTCTGTAGACGCAATCAAGTCCCATAATACTATCAATGCGCAACCAGCCACATCGTCCAAGTCTAAATACAAGTCCACAACAGTTTTCACCCTTTCCAAGGAGAATGGAATAATAGGCCATAATACCATTTTCAAGTAGGGTTTCCAATGCGAAGAAAAAGTCTTTATGCAGCAACTGCCTTTCAAATGTAAACGTTGAGACAGCTTGTCGCAGTGTAAGCACGTGTCGCTTGTGTCAGGCTAAGCACCATACGCTGCTGCATACAGAGAAGACCTCGCCGTTTGTGTCAAACACATCTTCGGCCAACGTTGTTAACACAGACCACCAAATTCTTTTAGGCACCGCGCTCGTCAAGGTCAGGGATAGTTACGGACGGTTTCAACCAGTGAGAATTTTGTTCGACAATGCTTCACATCTAAGCTTCATCACGAAGGCATGTGTCGAAAGATCGAAAGAATGGGTGCTGTTGTCACTGGCCGCTCCAAAGTAATTCCCCAATTTGCGTTATCTTCGCTCGACGGCAGCTTTGTGGAAAGCATCCAAGCGAACATACTGCCTAAGATAACGAACGCTCTACCGCCTGGCCGTATTCGTAAAGGATCATGGCAGCACATTGATGGTCTAAACCTAGCCGACCCCAACTTCAACGTGCCCGCAGCAGTGGACATTTTACTAGGCTGTGTCCAACTAGGAAGATTTCTTTTCGATGGGTTAATTCGAGGCCCAAAGGACACTCCAATTGCACTGCAATCAACACTTGGGTGGGTACTGTTCGGAAGAGTGGTCGGAATAGATGCCACGCACGCGCTTTCAACAGTCATCTCTCGGTTCGTCTCGCTCGATTACACTCTAACCAAGGCAGTGACAAAGTTCTGGCATTTGGAGGAGCTCCCGGAATCCAAATACCTTACCGACGAAGAGCGCTTGTGTGAAGAACTGTTTTCCCAAACGCACTCACGTCAAGATGATGGACGCTATGCAGTCAAGCTTCCCTTCAAGAAAGCAGTTACACTTGGAAGTTCTAGAGATGCTGCAATTCGAGCTTTAAACCGCATGGAGAAAATATTCGCCAAAAATCGACAACTACAATCCCAATATGTCGATTTTATGCAAGAATTCATCGACCTGGGACATATGGAGGAAGTTGGTGATAGCCCAGCTCCGGGAAAGCATTAGTACATGCCACATAGGGTAGTTGTCAAGGAGTACAATACGACCACTAAGTTAAAGGTCGTCTTTAATGCCTCTGCAAAAACGTTGTCCGGATTTTCTCTTAATGATGCACAATTGGTAGGTCCACAGCTCCAGTCAAATTTTTTTACAACGTTGCTCCGATTTCGTGGTCATCGATTTGCTATAACTGGAGACCTTGCGAAAATGTATAGACAGGTGCGAGTTGACTTCCAACGCATCGTCTGGCGTCGTACACCATTGGATCCAGTTAAAGGTTATCGCTTGCTGACAGTGACATATGGCGTTGCATCAGCTTCTTATCTCGCCGTCAAAGCGTTTCAACAATAGCCGTCGACGAAGGTCATGATTATCCTGTAGCCGCATCAATTATACAACGTGATTTTTATATGGACGACCTTTTAACAGGGTCTTTCGACGAAGAAGATCTACGCGGTCTTCAGCCTGAATTTGCATGCGAAACCGTAGCGGATTTCATTTGCGTAAATGGTCTTCAAATTCTGCTATCATTCTGAATTCCATAGCAGAAGGAGGACGTGAAATAAAATCAACTCAGGATCTGACTGATTCTGAAAGTGTGAGAACATTGGGGCTTCAATGGCATCCATCTACCGACGTTTTCACATACAGCGTGCAGGTTCATCATATAGATACCCTTAGTTTTACTAAATGTCTGTTTCTTTCAGATGCCGCTAAGTTATTTGACCCGCTGGGATTGCTCGCCCTTGCCACAGTAATTCCCAAAATACTGTTTCAACGTCTTTGGAATCCAAAAGTCGACTGGGATGAAGAAGTACCATCATCACTAAAGAAAAAATGGATGGGCTTTCGAGGAAACCTTCCCTGCTTGGCAATTATACGAATTTCGAGGTGGTTAGGAGTTGGTGGCCCAGATGCAGTCATAGATGTCCACGGGTTTGCAGACGCATCGCAATTCGCATACGCTGCTGTCGTCTACGCGAGAACTTCAAGCGCCAATGGAGTCGACGTTCGTCTCCACTGCGAAAACGAAAGTGAACTCTATAAAACCGATATCGTTGCCTCGTCTGGAGTTATGCGCGGAGTTGTTGGCGCAACTAATGACGAATGTAAGGAAAGTATTAAATCAACGCGTTCGTGACATGTATGGGTGGACTGACTCATCTGTTACATTAGCTTGGCTTCATCAGCATCCTAGCAGGTGGTGCACGTTTGTTGCCAACCGCGTGGCGCAAGCAAAAGAGGTTATACCACCAGAGCATTGGTTACATGTTCCATCGCCTGCTTGCATTTATCTTCAGGTTCATCAATAATATACGTTCTCGAATCGCAAATCGTAGGGGACATAAATCGATTTCCTGTCTCTCCAATAAGTTCCTCAGCCTGAAGGAACTGAACGAAGCGCTTTACTTTTGGATAAGATCCACGCAGACATGTTTTTTTGATGATAATATCCAGCGGCTCCAGACAAAGACGGCTCTTAGAAGGCAAAGCAGGTTGTTGAAACTAAATCCGTTTTTGGATGAGAATCTGCTTCTTCATGTGGGTGGACGACTAAAGAATGCAACCCGATAGGAAGCATCCAATTCTACTCAAAGCAGCCGCAAAACTCACCATGATGATCTGTCAAGACGTACATCGAACATCGCTTCACGCAGACCCTGCGACCATGCTCGTTATACTGCAGAGCCATTTGGCTTGTGTAAAGTGCTGAAGACATCAGAGTTTCGTTCAACAGCGGCTGATGAGTGACCTGCCTAGACCCAGAGTACAATCTTGTAGACCCTTTCTCCGTAGTGGTGTAGATTTCGCTGGGCCGGTTCTACTTCGGTTATCTAAAGGACGTGGTTGCAAGGCTGTAAGAGGTTCCGTAACTATTTTTATATGCATAGCGACTTGTGCGATGCACCTGGAACTGGCAAGTGACCTGTCGTTTGTTACCTTCATCCTCGTACTGAAGCGGTTCGTGTCTCGTAGGGGTCATTGCAGAAAGTTGTTCAGTGACAACGGAACAAATTTTATGGGTGCCGAAAAGGAGCTAAAAAGACTCTTCGTTAAAGCAACTCAAGACGATCGCTTGGCAAAATACCTGAGAGAGGATGGCCCCTCATATGGGCGGGTACTGGGAAGCTGCCGTTAAACGTGAAGTTCCATCTGCGAAGGACCCTTGGTGATCATCTTCTCACGTTCGAGGAGTTTACAACCCTATTGACGGAAATAGAAGCCTCTGTAAATTCTAGGCCACTGTGCTAGGCAACAGCTGACGTCAACGATCTTAAAGCTCTAACACCCGGACATTTCCTGGTTGGGGAGCCGCTTAAATCTATTCCGGAACCTGAGTAAGCTGGTGGAGCTTAATTAGTCAACTGCGCCAGCACTTCTGGAAAAGGTGGCACAGCGAGTATCTGAGTCAACTCCAGCAACGCGCCAAGTGGACCAAGTCATTTCCGAATTTCAATGTGGGAGATCTTGTTGTTCTTAGGGAAGACAACGTCCCACCTGGCAAATGGAGGATAGGAAGAGTAGCAGAAGTCCACGCAAGAGCTGATGGCAGCGTTCGCGTCGTAACTTTAAAAACTGCTGATGGGACACTGATGCGCATTATCGTCAAGATGTCGCCGCTTTTGAATTTCAAAGAATACATCGATGTGCTCAGTTCAGGGCCGGCGGAACGATAACGCCAAACTATCTACTTGCTAAATTGCAAGTTAACGTGATTTGGCACCACACGTTTTTTTTTTCATTCTCTTCTGCCTTCTGTGACATTTAGTTTTTTTCCCGCTTTTTTGGCCGCCTTTTTTCCTTTCATTGCTTTTTGCCACTTGTAAAGTGAAATAGACTTCACTTATCTTTTGCACTTGAACCAGCGCAGTTTTATTTCGCAACAGTTACCGTGGAGTTTATGAGTTCACTAGTGAAAATAAGGTATTTGTTGCCTACCGCCAGAGTTAGAGATGCCACATACAATACTTGGCATTGGCTAAAGTCTGTTTACCGATCAATGAATAGACATTCCTTGGTTGAATTGACGTCAACCGATTTAATAGCAAGTATGTTGGATTCAATAGGTTGAGCGATAGGGAGAATATAGCAGCACACAGCGTACATAGACCTATTGGGGGGAGTGTTATTTTTTTGATACAAATCAAACTTAACAGAAGAAGAGATAGCAATAAGATAAAAGTTAACGCCATTGTAAAATAAATGGTCAGTAGGATGCCTAGGCATGGAATTCATCATTCAGAATCATCAACCTGAGGGAGAGAAATATCGTCATCTCGGAAAGCATTATAGGAAGGAGGGAATAGCTCCTGGCTCCTTATGTCGGGGATCCGATTGGTTTCTGTAAAATCATAGACATCGAGACAGAGTGCATGCTATTTACTAGTACAGAGCGGGCTTTAGAACGCAAGCCTCTTACGTTTTGGTAGTAGAATGTAAGAGGAAGGTTATTGCGTGGTGTAATAGAAGGAGATGGTTGAGATGCAGTCAAAGACGACAAGTTAGGAATGAAAAAATTTACCATGGTCAGTTCTGCTATGCTGAAGGTTAAAGACTTTTACAGTGTACATTACAAAGTCATCCGTAACTTTTTGGCTTTACTGTTGGATAGAGACCATGACGTTTGTTTTGGTTTTTCCCTCAAAGTAAACTGAATCGGATTTGGCGTGAAGAATAAGCTGAGTTAATCAGGTTGTTTTGTACTATAGCATTTGTCTGAAGTCAAAAAACTAGAATACTGAAGTTCAAAACCAGGTTGAATAGAAGTATGTAATGGATTGTTGGATTGGTTGGAGTCGGACATTTACCAAATTTTGATGGTGCTACTTTGCCTGGACATTGCAAACTGCCAACCTATACAAAAGAACTTACATATAGTACAATGTGCAAAAAGTAATGCACACTTACGAGTATGTGTTCAACAATTGTTTCAGCACTTTTCATACAAACCAGTTGTTTTTGTTTACGCAACTCACATATGACTATACAAAACCAATAAAATAACGGCCAATTTTGTTGGAAAAATTTCACATTTAAATTTTTTTTTGGTTGTAAATCAGAGGAGGGATTTTTTTAAATATCCAGTACAAATCCAGAGCGAAAAAATCTGATTGCCGGAAACAAAAAAGGCAGTAGGGGGTTGAACCGCGTGAAATGGCATTAAAAACATGTACACTGGCGATCACTAGGATGAGGCCATACATTTTGCAATCGATTTTCACTCGTTATATCTATTGGAAATGTTGTAACCGGAAACTTTTACTACCTGTGAACAGGTACATATTTTCTCAAGAGGAAGTCATAAAATTAAAGGGTAAATAAGAAACGACCGTTGGAACTTCCCAAGACCAACCAATGAACTACGTAGAAAAAGATGCGCCACTAGAATGAGGCCATTACGAATATTTCGTTGAAGGAGTTCATATTAGCGATTTATTTCAAAGTTTTGTTAAGAATATTTAAAAAATCATTGAAAAGAACTGTTTTTATTTAGTTTAAAAAAAAAAGTGTTTCCGAAAGACTTTGACAGCGACAGAAAGAGTAAAAGAGGAAAAAAAGAGAGGTACTTTCAATGAGTTAGGACTCTCTGGCCGAGAAACTGCAAGGAGGCTTAATAGAAGTAAGACTATTGTAAACAGTTATCTTGCGGATCCACAACACTATGGTAAGAATCAAAAAGGACACACGACAGAAGCAACAACATTGCGAGAAAAGCGGTTAATTCTACGGCGTGCCTCAAATTCTACTCTACCGGCGACTAAAATAAGGTCCAACAGCGGAGTAACATCCAGCATAGCAACGGTCCGAAGGATAATCCGAAAAAGTGGTACTATACAGAAGAGTAAACTTCAAAAGAAACCTGTTTTGAGGCAAATGTACAAAAATTCATTATTATTATTGGCCCGGGTCTACCCCGGAAAACTTTATTAAGCTTATTAACAAGCAAAATTTAAAGCTAGACTTAAAAACTAGCAAAAATATACTTAACCTAATGGGGCAAGGATAAATGGTGGACGGGGGAGATGTTAAGGGAGTGACATATTGAGCAGCGCTTTTTTTATTTCTTGGTTGCTGCTATTTAGGTCAAAGACTTCGGCGTAGTTGTTCGTTATACGCAACATTCTAGATATGAGTTCAAAGTGACCGTAGTTGGTGCGGTGAGTTCGGATCAGGAAGAGTGGAACAGATCTTAGTTTACGGGGATTGGGAGTGAATGCAATATTTTGCGTTATTCTCGAGCAGTCGATATTTCCAGTCAGTAACTGGTGGATAAAAAGTACATCAGCGACTTCACGACGTTTTTTTTAGGGTATCTTAAATCCATATGGATCGGCCCAAGGTAGACCACGAAGTGCAAAACGGATAAACCTGCGTTGGACTGCTTCTATTCTTTGAATGTGGGTTAGTTTATACGGTGACCAAACTTAGCTGCAATATTCGAGAAGAGGTCTTACAAAAGTAATGTACAGGGACTTTGTAACGTAAGGGTTGGAAAATTCTTTTGACCAGCGTTTGATAAAGCCAAGTGCAGAGTTAGTTTTGCTTATAATGCTGGCAATATGTGAGTCGAAATTCAATTCTCTATCACAAATTATACCTAGATCCCTTACATGGGTAGTGGAAGGAATAGGCTCATCGCAGACGAAGTAGTTTCTTGGAGGTGGAGGTAGACATTTACGGGAATAGGTTATCGCTTGGCATTTGTTAACATTAAGCTCCAAAAAGCTTTGCTTGCACCATACCGAAAACTTATTCAAGTCATCTTGCAGGCAACGGGAGTCAGAAGGCAATGAGATGACTTTGGAAATTCTCATGCCATCAGCGAAAATAGAAAGATTCGAGTTCGTTAAAATGAGATTTATATCATTAATTGTGAGGATAAAGATGATTGGACCAAGGTGACTACCCTGAGGGACACCAGATGTTGCTTTAATGGGTTCGGATATTGAAGATCTGAAGATGACCCTGTATTCTCGGTCTTCTAAATAGGATTTGGTCCATGCCACAAAATGAGGGGAAAAGCAAAGTTTTTTTTTAGTTTAAAGATGATAAGTTGGTGAGAAATTTTATCGAATGCCTTGCTGAAATCTGTGGAAATCGAATCGACTTCATCACCGTCTTCTAAAGCATGAAGCGTCCTAGAGACGAACTCTGTTAGGTTAGTGGTCGTTGATTTACCTTTCATGAAGCCGTGCTGATTTGTGCAGATAGTTGGCCTACAGTACGGAAGCAGTTGTTGATAGATTATGCCTAAATAGGGATATTCCTTCCATAGGAAAGGGAAAGTACCTGTTGAGACAGACAAATTAAATAGGGCAGCAAGAGGAGGACCGAGATGGGTAACACACCCTTTTATTACAATAGCCGGAAGGCCATCAGGGCCAGACGAGAAATCATCTTTAAGTTTGGTAATGTTTTCAGATACCAAAGTTGTTGTTATATTTAGTGAAATGGATGACGTCTCAGGATAATTTCTCATATAGCTAAAGTAACTAGGATTGGGTTCAGCTGTTTTCTTAGAAAAGGATTTGTTAAAATGGGAGGCAAAGAAATTTGCAATGGTTTTTGGGTCGGCAGAAGATTCACTAAGAAATTTAAGAATAGATGGGTAGCCGTCTGAATTTCATTTGGTATTAATAAACTGGTAGAAGCGTTTAGGGTCCGAGACTAAGCTGAATTGCATGCGCTAGAGGTACTCAAGGTAAAGAGAATCACAAAGTTCAGAAAAACGATTGTATACCAATCGATAATTACTGTAGTCGGAATCAGATCGAGTTCTTAAGATTACGGAGAGAGCGCAACTCCTTGCTGTACCAGGGTGGAGCTGATATGCAGTCCTTTCGGAAGGTATACGGAACCGATTGGGCAAATCAGGAGAAAATTAACGAATAGAACGTTGATAGGGCAAGATCAATGTTAGTTGTCTCAGCAATAAAGTCAAAGTTAATGTTGCTGATGAGGTTTTTAAGTTTGTTAAAGTCGGTTCTGCGGAAGTCAAATGAAAATGAATTTTCCGAATCGACAAATGTGTTGCCATTTTCATATGAGTATATAATTGACAAGGGGTGATGAAGGCGGTCTAGGGTAGAAAGAAGATGATCACTCCTATAAACGACACAGTTATCTGAATCGGATGTGAAGACAAGGTCGAGTTGTCTGTTCATTGTATTAGGTTTTCCACTAATCTGATGTAGGCTTGAGTTGGTTAGGCAGTCCACCATCAATATTTCTATTTCAGAGGTCGAATTAAGAGAGACAAAATGAGACGAATCATCGGAAGGCTCCCATATAAGGTGAGGGAGGTTGAAATCTCCTACTAGAACAATGCAATCTTCAGGTTGTGCATCATCAGTCAAAAAATCAACTGCGTGAACTACAGGTTGATAAGATTCAATGGGTTGAGATGGGTAAATGTAGCAACAAAGTACGTAAAGACAGCGTTTGGGGAGCGTAATGTTGACACATACTAACTCAAAGTTGTCAGTGTGGGGTATATCGACAGGAGTTGCGTGAAAGCAGTTCCGGATTGCTAATAAAACACCTCGGCCATAAGGATTATCAGCTCTTTCCAATCCATCTTTTCGAAAAACGTTGAAATTTGGAGGAAACAGCTCATGGTTTTTAATGTCTGGAATTAGATTTGTTTCAGTAAGAGCAATTAGGTCATAGGGAAACTTTTGAGAATTGAGATATACCGAGGAGATTCTAGAGCGCAACCTCAGATACAGAATTCAGTTTGTTAGGTACTGTAATAGTTTTTAAAAATTTGAACGAGTTCTTTGCAAATGGGAAAGACGTTTGGAGCTGACATGCGAAGACAGCGTAGAGAGATCATTATGAACTTCGTCGGAAGAGATGTCGAAACTCTCATGGTAGCGAACGAAAATTTGCATTAATTCCGCCGGCTTAATAGGAAGACCTTCTCGTTGAATCAAAACCATTATGTTGGTTTTGGTTATGCTACGAGTATTAATGCAAACGGAGTTAGGTTTATCGTGCAAGTAGGCAAGGTAGAGCCGAACATTTTCATAAATGCGGCGGTCTCTCAAACGAGATACTACATAATGACTGTCATCGTTCATATCAGAAAATTTTTTAGTGAGCTTGACAGCTGGTGGAAGGAGTGGGTCGAATAATTTTGGGTGAGAATCGGGGGCACGAGCGGATGATGAAGGGACAGGTTGGTCAAGCACCCCGAACTAGAATCTTGACTAGTGAGGGGGGTTGGATCAGGTGGATTGATAGATGAAGATGGGGAATGGGTGGTTGGGTTTAGTATATGGGAGCTAATAAAATTAGGATATTTGTCGGATGGGGCAATGTTAGTTGGAACTTGGGTAGAAGGCGCAGGAGCAAGGTTGAATGAAACTCTGTTTTGAAGCGGCATTAAAGATTTGGTGAGGGGAGGGAGAGAATTTGGTGTAGCGACTCTGGTGTTCTTTTTAGATGGTGCAAAGGGGGGAAGGAGTGAGGAGAATCTTGGAAAGATATTGGTCTTAAATGACCAGTTTGAGTCGGGATGTTGATGGGATAGGGCAGAATTGTTCGGGCTATCGTTTCTTTTATTAGTAAACTTATTAACTACCATATCCTTCCGTTGGGTCATGACCATCTTTTCCGATATTGGTATGCCGTCCGATGATTTGAACATTCAATCGTATTTAGTGGGTATGCGTATTTCAAAACACTGGCCGTTTTTGCTCTTGACTTTGACTACTTGTTTACATTTGACGTTTTGTATACCGAATTTAATCCTAAAAAGGGCTTTGATCCAGGACGGGCTTGCGTGACGTGGGGCAGCTTGGAGGAAGAAAGTAGACAGTTCCGGTTTTTTGATGGCTTCAAAATTCATTCAGGGAGAGTCCAGGATGTCCCAATAGCCCTAATTATTGGCAATGGTCTTGGGACGGGATTGGTGATCGAAGTTGCATTTATCGTAGAGGGTTGAACGGGGGCTTCGGCGGTAGCGGCTATTGAATGAGTTGGTTCTGCAGTGGTTGAAGGTGATGTATATAGCTCGTTGTGTAAGAATTTGTTACTCGAGCTTACTGTTTACTCTATCGTGGTCGATCTAGTGGATGCAGCTTCCTCACTAAGAAAATTGAGGTCATGCTGGATGGATCCGATGTTTTCAGTATGTTCAGCATGCTTGAGATGTAGAAGAGTTGATTGGTCAGCCAATGTTGACATAATTTTTCCCAACTGAATTGAAGTTGACTGAATCGCTGGTAATGTGTTTGAGCAGTGAGACTTATCAGAATCTGCTAATTTAGTGATTTTAGAGTGCAGGGATTGAACAGCTGATTTTATGGTGGTTATACTGTTATCGATCGAACAGTTTAGATTGTCATGGCTCTCTGAAATGAGTTTGGTTATACATTTACTGCTGGTTGTTACATTTTATAGCCAGCATTATATGTGCCAGGGAGATGGTCCGGCACTCTACACAGAAAAAGCTGAATATGCGCTTGTACTCTTCGAGATGAGTTTTAGCGTTTCTGCTCAAACCAATGCATATGGGATGGAATTTCCTTCCACATATCCCATTACATGTAACCATTTCCAATGTGTTAGTAGGTACAGCGCAGTCAGCAAATCCACACGAAGACATTGTTAAATTAGATCAGAGTATTAGCAAGTCGGTTATTAATTATTATTATTTTTTTTTTTTTAAGACACTGTGTTTTGATGACACTGAGAAGTTATGGTGCAAGTGATTGGGAACAGGTAATATGGCTCGAATGGGGTCAAACACGAAACCAAAAAGGAAAACGTCAAACAGAAAAACAATTATTCAAAAATTATCGAGGAGCGAAATTGAAAACACGTCCGAACTTGACGGTGGGTAAAATACAATGCAGGTGGAGCATCGAATGAATTTTGCAGGAAAACATGTCGCTTAGAGCAGCGAATGGAAACGCATTATCTTTTCGGATGAAAAAAGGTTTAACCTTGACGGTACCGATGGTTACAACTTTTAAAGGAGGAGCTTATTTTGGCAAGACATCACAGCCGTACATCAGGTGTAATGGTGTGGGAAGCTATTAGCTACTATGTATGGCACAATCAAGTTGGAGATTTTGTCCACAACAACGAACGGAAACAACTACAAATGTTTGCTGGAACGGTCAAAGGACCCCTGTCTTTGATTTTCCAACAAGACAATGCCCCCATCCACACATCCAGGGTTGTTAGAAGTTGGATTCAATCAGAACACGTGGAACTTTTGCCAAGGCAGCCCTATTCACCGGACTTACATAATTGAAAATATTTGGGTATGGTTATCTCGTAAAGTGTATGAAGGCGGCAGACAATTTGAATACAAGGACATTTTAATCGAAGCTATCTGTGATGCCTGGGCCCAAATTTATCTTGATTATTTAAAAAAAAACTGTATGATTCTATTCCAAACCGTCATATCGAGGTCATATCGAAAAATGGCCGGCATACTCATTATCAATGTAGAAAAAAAATAAATAAATGTTTTAAAACCCTAAAATGTAAACATTTTATCCATTTTTTCCTTTCTTTCGAAGATTTTGCCTGTGGCCTCATCCTAGTGGCGCATATTTTTCTGCGCTTTTCGAGTAGTTCATTGTTTGGTCTTGGGAAATTCCAACGGTCGTTTCTTATTTAGCCTTTAATTTTATGACTTCCTGTTGAGAAAATATGTACCTGTTCACAGGTAGTAAAAATTTCCGGGTACAACATTTCCAACAGGTATAAAGAGTGAAAATCGATTGCAAAATGCATGGCCTCATTCTAGTGATCGGCAATGTATTTCCATATTGACACCAAATTTTATATTCTATTCCTTATTGTTCCATAGAAGGCCTATTAAAAAAAATATTAAATTTCAGGAACGCGTCTATGAAGAACGAAGCCTTACAACAGAAACAGCTTCATCCAGCCTCTTTGTAGCAACACCTTCACCCATGGCATCGCCATCAACCAAAAATAACATTCAACTCTCCACTATAACATAAATTCCAAAATTTTTCATTTTCTTTAATTGTTCAAAATTACAACTTTTTCTTTTTATTAAAAAACAAAAAAAAAAAACAATATATATATATATATAATTTCGAAGAAACAAGAGCTGCTAATGAAAAGAACCTTAGATTTAAGTTTTCGAATTTAAGAAAATTCTAAAAGAAAAACCAAACACAAATCCCTTTCTCTATAAACAAACAGAAAATTAAATGAAAAACAAAATCAAACCCCTGTATAATATAAATGACAAAATTCAGAAAATGCACGGTTGTTTACTAAAAAAAATTCAAAAATAATTATGTGAAAACAAAATTGTATTTAAAAAATATATATATATATAAAAAACAAAACAATGTATTTCGGATAATATTTGCAAAATTAATATACGTATTTTTGTACAACAAAATTTAAGAAGAAAACCAAAAAATAATATTTTAGGCAATTCAAAACAAAAAAACAATTTTTTTTTCTCTCAGAACATAATCAAAAAACCGATAAATAGAAAAGCAAAACAACTATGCACTCGCAGAACAGACAGAGTCAAACAGGAATCCACACAAAAATATTTCAAAAAGCCGCCCCCAAAATTAAAAAACTCAAAAGATACATGATATCCAGAGAACAAACAACAAAATGAAAACAAAAACAGAATTCCTAAAATCTACAACTAAACTGAAATAGTAAAATTTAAAAAAACAAAAACAAAGAGAATTTACTAAAACTGTTAAAATATCTTAAAGATAAATATTTGTATTTTTTTTTTTTGTAAATAAATGTATATAAGTAAAATGTAAAACAAAAAAAAACACACTTTCCTTTTTCCAAAAGAATATATATGTATGTGTAATATTGTGTTTTATTTTTTTCTGTTTAAAAAGAAAATATTTTTAAAAATCTGTATTCGATTTGAGAATAGTTCTTATATTCCTCAAATAAAAGAAAAATCATGACAACCAAAATCAGAATGGAAGACTTTTTTTTTTTAGAAAAACGAAAAAAAAAAAACACCCTTGAATTGAATACTAACTGTGAATTTCAGTGCCAAACAAAAGGGCTTCAGCATGAAAACCAATCGACACAAAGTTAAACTCTACTTAAGGTTTAGATTTAAAATAAAAAAAAAAATAAAAAACTGTTGCATACCATAAGAAATATATTTTTTAGTCAAATAAGTTAAATGGAACTAATACCTTTATTATTAAACAAAAGAATAGTTTTATATTTTTAAATAAAAAGGAGAAAACCACAACTCAGTTGAGATTTAAAAAAAAAAAAAAACTGAAAATTATTTAGTGATTTATTTTTCAAATTAAAAAATAACTTAAAAAAGGAAAATGGTGAATATCACAGACTACACAATAAATATTTTGAAATGATTACAGAAGTGATGAAAACTCATGAGAAAATTTAGTATGATCGACGTTTTGTGATTGTGAAATGTTGAAGTTAAGGAGAACTATAATACAGTAGATTGAGACTGCCCTCATCTTGTATTTTTTTTTTTTTTTTTTAATTAATTTCCCAACAGTTCATTTCCATTTATTCATTCAGATTCTAGAGTTTCCCTTAACCTCTGGCCTAAATATTCCGAGACATGTTTAGCCTCAACGATTCTCCTCAATATGTGTGTGAAATTACTCTGTTTCTTACTAATTTAAGTTCACGGGTCAAATAACAGGCCTCTCCAGTTGGCTGATATTCCCTTATAATTGTGCGCCCCAACTAAGGTGAGATCTTCCTCTATTGCATTGTCTATCGGGAGTGGATTTAAAGACTCTGCGGCCCGAAGCATTCGTGTCCATTCACTCTACATGTCCTAGACATCTCAGGCGACTGATGCACAATTTTCTGATTAGATCGATGTCGCTGTAAAGCTCGTATAGTTCGTCATCGAATCTTCCAAACCCAAAAACGGGACCAAATATCTTACGAAGAATTTTTATCTCAAAACGACCGAGGAGATCTTCCTTTGCTGCTTTCGATAGAGTCCATTCTTCAGCGCCATAAATTTGAACTGGGACAATTAAGGTTCTCGATAAGGTTTCACTACTCAGTTGCCTTCTTAGCCCAAAAAACCAGCAATTGACAAGGATGATTCTTTGTTTTATTTCTACTGAGGTGTTGTTGGTAGAATTGATATCGGAACGAAGGAAAACCAACTCCCTTACTACCTCGAAGTTATAGCTCTCGATTGTGATATTTGTCCAATCTCTCGATCTTGTGTAACGTAACGCTAAACCCATTTTGGAAGCTTCCGCTTCAATGCTAGCCAAGGCACCGGTGACATCCCGATGAGTTCTGTCAATTATAACAACATCATCGGCGTATACTTTGAAGGATTGTGCCCCTGCTGTTCGATTGTGAGTTCCCTTCGAGTACTCGTGTGATGTTAAAGACAGTGCTGTGCTGTCATATACGGCCTTAAAATCGATGAAAAGATGGTGGGTATCGATTTGGACTTTACACTCCACGATCTGCCGGAGTGTGAAGATTTAGTCCATTGTGGTATTTCCTGGTCTAAAACCGCATTGATAGGGGCCAACCAGGTTGTTGACGAAGGGAATCAGCCAGACATTCACACAATATGGCATATAAGATCTTGTACGCAATGTTGAGGAGACTTATACCTCCATAGTTGGTGCAGTTGAGGGGGTCTTCTTTTGTGTGGATCGGCAAACGATGCTGAGATCCCATTCACCAATCATACACCACAAAGTCATTTGAATACCTCGACTGGCAAACTGTCAGGTTAAGAAGTTTTGTTAGATGTACATTTAGATATTTTTATTCTACTTTCATTTTGGTCCATGCGTCCATGTTAAATGGTTAATTCTACCTCAGGAATTTGGATGCTCCTTGTCATTTAACAGTCTGCAGAAGTGTCTGTGTTACTAAGTTTCGTTGTTCATCTCTACAGGCTTCTGTTTCGGGTTTTCTTCTCGGCACGTTCATCTTACTTTTTGGTATAGCTTCCGAATATTGTTCCTGGAGTACCACTTGTCTATTTTCTGGATCGAGCTCTCTATCTCTTCTTATGCTCCTTCTTTTTAATCCGTAGAAGCTTTTCTTTTGTCTCTCCTTTGTATTCAAAGACCTCACGGACAGTGCTGCTTCTTAGGCCAGCTGTTTTCCTAAACCATGGGTTTCGTGGAGGTGGTCGCGCCATAAGTTGCAGCGTTTCTGATGGCTTTTTGTCATCGATTCCACTTGTCTTTCTTAAGCGCACTTAGACCAGTTGTAAAAAGAGATCTGGAAAGTAGCGACTGATTGCATTCTGATGCGTGCCAAGTCAGGGTAGTTCGAAAAAAACTGCGCCACAGATTTCTCTTCCTCTTAATCTCTGCAATCGTTATGCGGAACACTCTTCATTAGTTCAAAGATGTCTCTGGTCCTGAGATTAATCACCTCTCTTAATTGTTTAGGATCTATGATAGAATGAATCATATTAGCCTAGATGTCTCACAAATGTCTCGCTGATCAAAGTTAGGTATCTGATTGCTCCTTAACTGTTTATGTATGTATACTGCAACATCCGTCCTGGTGAATAACAGCAACTTCCGCTTGGAAGACGATTCAGTTTATGGGTAGACTGAAGGATTTGTTTATGCATAGATCTTCAGAGGAAACTCTACGCTTTTGGCTATCTAAGAGCCGTCGGTGTAGATTGGAATTGAATTATTGATGAAGACGAATGCCATTGATACTTATGAAAGGCAGCTAGAAACTTTCTATCTTCCAGGGCAGGCTACCAAATGGTAAATGGGAGTTATTCATACAATTATGGAGCCTTGTAGATTGCACTTTGAGCGAACAGCCCTCTTGGATGAATAGAGGGTAAATGGAGCATTTTTACTTCGTTCTGAAATATTTTATTTTCACTTCAAATAGCAAATTCCTGGATGAATCATAAATCCTACATTAATTGTAGGATGATGCTTTTTTGGAGTTCCTTTGTACGACGTATTGTTTGTTGTTTTCTAAAGAATTTTCGATGAAATTAGAAGACCCCCGCAGTCATTCCGAACTCATCTCAAAGGGCTAATTCGATTTAAATAAAACACATATCTTGGGGTTTGATAACTAGGTATCAGAATTTGGTATCCAGAGCTAAAGGATGTCGGCCTAAAATTAACTGAATTTCTTTGTTGGTGGTGTGAGAAATGCGCCAAGAATAGCTCCTAAAAAAGACTTTGCACAAAACATTTTCATATCCAGCACATTGCCTTGAAGAAATCTTGTGGGTTCTCTGTGTTTTCTTCTTTTATTTCATTAATCCGGATCGTCTTTATTTAACTTTCTCTCTACAATAATTCATAGAATGTGGGCAGTTAAGTTTCTTAACAAAAATATTATCCAAACTCTTAAAACGAATTAAATGAGCACAACCTCCGTGCTCATAAACATTAGGTACTAAATTTTCTCATAAATAAACTAACATATTGATAAATCCATTGATGCTTTCCAAGATGTTAAAGACTAATTCTAAAAAAAATATAATATAACAAATAAAAAATGTTGCATAAATTATTTCCAAAAAGTGCTACACAACGTAATAAAGTAAAAATAAAAATAATTATTGATGTGATTTTTTTTATTAAATATTAAAAAAATAAAAAATAATAAAACAAAATCAAAAAATAGTAAATGGTTGTAATTTTCACAAAAAATTAATAAATAAACAAAAAATCCCATTTAGATGTCAGCAGAGAAAAGGTAGCATTAGAGATAATAAATTAAAAAAAAAACAAAAAGAAAGAAAAAGTTTAAAGAACAAAATAGTAGCTTAGACATATCTCCATCCAAATGACGATTGATTGACAAAATATATTAACTAAGAAGTAAATCAACTAAATTACTATTTTTAGAAAAAATAAAAATCTAATAAAAAAACCTAATAAATAACTAAAAAGAAAAATAAATTAATTAAATTATTATCGTACATTTTCCATCTGAATGAAAAAAAAAAAATTTTAAAATAACAAACCGAAAGTAATGGGAGCGATAAATCCATTTAAGAAATATTTTTAATTTTAAAAATAATTTCTATTTAATTTCTATTTTATAAACGTTTCAGTATAAATTTAATTTTAAAGATTGGTAAAAAAGACTGAGTACAGACAAGCAGAAGGAAAACGAGTTTTTTTATTTTCTGTAATGGTTTAAAAAAATTGTTTAAAGGTATTTTTAATGTTTACGAACGAAATTGTTTAAATACTTTATGAAAGTATACAATAATTAGAAGGGAAAAATACAAACGATTCAGGGAGCCGATTTTTCAAAAGAGTTTTTGGAAAATTTTCTAAAAATCTTTCGATTTCACTTAAAATTATGCCATGGACTTGAAATAGCTTTTTTAATTTTCTTTTGTAGTTCGCCAGGTTTTTCTTACTCAGTTGAACTTTTTTAATGAAAATTAGTGTCAGATGTGTTTTACCTTCCGACGAATACTCTGCAGGATGTCAAACAACTGCAAGTTTGCTCTTATTCAAATATGGAATAAAAGACCCCACCGCAAAGTCTCGGTTATGATGTACGGGGCTCTTATTACCTGGAATATCAAGATCGGTATCTTCAGTAATCAGTTTACAAATAGTCTTTCATTTCAAGATATAACAGAGTAAGGATATTTTCATAAATGTACCCATATGATGTGAAGCCTTCACATAGGCTTGACGGTTTTGAATTTCTGTAAATCAATCTGACATCATAGAAAAGCAGCAAAATTCATCCAATAATGACTGTGATCGTACCTTATGTTGGCCAACTTATAGTAGAACATTCAACCACTTTAGTAGAATCGATTCTGTAATACAAAAATGTTCTTCCTCGAAAAAAAGTGGACCATATAATGGTGTCGTTTCCATATCCTTTGGAATTCTTCGGAGAACGTTGAGTTAGCTTGCTCGAGTAAGACACACTCATCAACAATTGGTATTTAACAGAGCAATTCACCTTCTATATTTTACATCATACGAACAGTCGAAAACCCATTTGATTGCCTTACAAAACGATATGCATAATTTTGATATTTCTTTTTTCGGGGAGGACATGTGGTCTCATCATATGTTTGAACGTGGTGATGTTGTTACCTAACTTTGTGTTAATGCTCTCATCACGATCATGGTATATCCGTAAGATGTTACGCTTGACGTTCATGACGTTCCTAAACATAGTCTGTGTCCGTTGTCTGTTATCCAATGATGATTAACAATGAAAACTTACCAATTGACCTTCTCAGGCTTTGAAGAATTTTTGAAGAAACTTCCACAAGGCTGTTGAAATAGGACTATTTATAGCTAGCTATAGTAAAAGTATTCGTCTGCAAAGGTATCATCTTGGAGCCCGATATATATTTGTTTGCCATTCCAAATACATTTTTGGACTTCAAAGTTCAGAATCAAAGAGTTTTGTTTATTTAATTTCTACAGGGCATGGAGATATATATCGAACATGATTACTTATCTTAGTACTACCTTTACTTAGATCAGTACGATCACTGCAGTGACTATATTTATTGAGATCGCTTTGACCGAGCGCCGAGTATATCACTTTGTTTGTTACGATTGCTAATACTATTACTATGATCACGATCGCTAAGGTGTAACTATCATACATAACTGCGATCATTAAGATCACTTAAATACTTCTACCACCGAAAGCACTCTGATACTCGGTATAAAATTCATAACGACGATCAGTACGATTACAATTACAAATCACTACAATTAGTGCGATCACTACCAACACTACGATCAGTGCAATCACTATGATCACTCTGATTACTATAATTGCTATAGGCTCAAATGTGGTTTCGAAAACTAATTTAACTGCCATTAATAACATCATTACGATCAACATAAACACTTTCATTACATGACCTTTGCAGGTCATAGCTAGATCGGCGATGAAAGAAGATTATTAACCATGACTTTTTTTTTATAATTCTATGAAGGAAGAAACCCTATCTATTGGAAATTTCGTATTGTTCCAGACGGCCCTTTTTTTACGATCTCTAATACAAATTTTCGCAACCTTTAACTACTCGTACATTCCAAAAGGCTCCTTATTTGCAAAAACATCAAATTACTTGACGAATACACAAAAAAATGTATTTTTCTAAGAAAGTAAAAAACCTTGGAATCATTTTAACCAATTCCGTTGGACTCACAGACGTACTAGTAACAGCCACTCATACTGGGTTGCGAATATTATGGACCACTACTCCCTATACTTCAATAACTAACGTTTAAAATTGGTAAAAATTTAAGCATAAATACCTCAAGCAACTTAACATACTGTTGTGTATTGTACAGTTCCTTTAATTCAATATCACTAAAACAATTGGAATTAACCTCAAACGCCAAGAATAAGATATGTATTTCATTTACGATGATTCCGGCTAGTCTATTCTGTGTTGCTCGTTTTCACAATTCTTGAAATAGCGTTACTGCTCAATCTTTGAAAATTTAATAATCAATCAGGGATCATATTCTGTCATCGTTCCAGATATTGATAATTTTCTAGATTTCTCCCAATCATGATTATTTAGAAAGCAGCCGTCTGTTTTTTGTACACACTGTTAATCATTCCTACAATTGTTACATTTTCGCCTTGGAGAAACATATTTCTCCCTTTACAATTCTCGGAGATGACAATCAGCAGATTTTCGGCCGATTATAGATCGATTGCCAAAAGCCAGGTGGATAACCCGGAACAGTTTGGAAGAAAAAATAAAAACCGACGAGTGGTCTACGAGTAAGTGAGCATTATGGTAATCAGGGCGAACTTGCCTTCTTCGCCGGCCCCAACAGTAACTTTCTTCTTCTTTTTTTTTTAATAACTAAATGTTTTTCGAAATGACAGATGTTTCGTAAACTTTGAAAAATTGTCAAACATCAACCTGCCCCTACTCTCTCAACTCAAATCTTTAGCATATGTATCATACTAGCGGCATTACGTTCACCCATCGGCAGTTGTTGCAATTTCTCGTGTCGCCTTTGCCTTTATACAGGAAGAACAAGAAAGCTCTTTATCCTCTGGTGAGACATCCAGCCCGACTGCACGTCTCCGGATTATACTTTCCATCACTGAATTTGGCTTTCGAAAAATATGCCGCTTCCTCTTCAAGAGCGACAGCCGAAAGAATTTTACTACGCGCAAATTATACGGACAAACTTCGTTGTCCCCTAGAAGAAAGATTCCCTTCTCATTGCCTATGCTTCGACGATGCACTTCTTCCGTCATTTATGATGGCCTGTTTCGTGGTTATGAAGGTGGGTTTTCTAAGTCTGGCTTGTCTTTAGTCAATAATTGTCATTTTGCTCTTAAAGCTCCAAAACATCCTGAACATTAGATCTGAACTCAGAATAGCCGTATGTTAGCCTTTGAAGTTATACGAGTAGTACTCGTAACATCGACAGCGCCTCCGACAATGCAATTTTGGACAATCTTGTATTTAGAATGTAGTGATGGCATATCCGTGGAGGTCATCAAATTTAGACTTAGTGAAGAATCTTCGACAATGAACTAGCTGAGCAATAATGGTTTTCGCTGATAAATACGCTTAGGTTTTGCTAAGCATTTAAATGTGGTGAATGTAGCTAGCAGAGAGTTATCTGGATGGAGGGGCATTTCGATATAGTCCCAAGCAAAGTAGGTTAGGTTTGGTTAATGTCTGTCCTCAATAATTATGACGAACCACATACGTAGGCCAACTAAGACGAATTCTGATCTATTATAACCCTTGAAACTATGATATATAACAGCTCTATACATGGTGAAAAGTTTCTTCATGCGGTTTCTTCACTATGTTTCCATAGTGATTTTGTGTGCGCACAGCTATAGACGTTGCTCTATCATCTTCCTGCAATGATTTGTGTGTGCTTTGATATATATGATATAATATGTAAAAATGGAATGCAGTTTAATAGTAGTGCTAAAAGGCCTGTGCAGCTACAGTTCCGATGAGTTCATATGCTTTTTTGTTACCATATGATCGTTGTGTCTAGATTTTCCTGGAGTTATTTTGGCTGTTCACAGCCATTGGCTCGGAGTAAATTCGCTGTCAAGGTAGATGTACATATCCTCATGTAATGGGTCCAGTACTTCCGCCTGCCTAGCGGCCCATTTGAATTGGAAATATCCCGTGCCTCCTACCGTATATTTTATCGAATTCTTCGAAGAACTTCCTCGTCCGGATGCACTGTTTCGCTTTTTAATGCTCTTGAACATAGTCATCACATTTTCGAATTTCTTTTCCGTGTTATGAACATCAAATTTAAACAATGAGCCGTGTTTTTCATATGCTCTAAAACGGAGGATTGTTTTCCTTCTTCAAACTTTCCAACCAAATGTTGTGTATCCTTTATTGCCAAATAAACGTATTATTTCAATACCTTACATTTTTCCTCTTAAAAAACACAAAACTACGAATATTTCGCACCAAATTACTGTAACATCTAATTTTTTCTTCAGTCACAATTGGAATGATTAACTAATCTGCGCAAAGATGACAACATGTTGAGGTTTACGAACGCAGGAGTAATACACTTTGCAGAAAGTCCGCATTGTTGAACGTAACTTTATCAGTATGATGTTTTTAAAAAACATCCATATTGTAGGGACAAGACACTTTAGTGTTTCTCTATTCAAACATTTCAAAAAATTTTGAAGCAAACTGGGAGCACACTTTTATTTCAAACCCATCTCAATTGTATAACCCGATATTTCTTAAATAATTGAACGATGATTCTATAATAAAAAAATAAAGGATCTGCCTTGTCTGGATGAAGATTCGGCTACAAGTTTCTCCATATTATGATATCTAACATTATTTCGTAGCATGCTATTCAACGAATCAAATTTTATTGGTTCTCTCAATCAGATATTATATTTCTCCATGCTGTCTAATCGGCTCTTTAAGCAAAATCAAAATGCCTTCATCCAAAAGCTCTTTCCAAATGTTGCACTCTCTCCAAAACTCTCCAATAGGCAAGTTTTAAGAAATATTAATATTAAATCATTCCTTGCATTTTGAGTAATTCACTTGTACATAAATAATCTCAAAAAATTTTCGAATAAAATTAAATTTAAATTCAAAATTAAATGGGGCTCAAACTAAAAACAAAATCAAACCAAACCAAAACATTTACTTCTGATTTAAATTTAATTAAAAAACAGAAATTACTCAAAATGCGACTTCAAATGAAAAGCAAAAAAAAAAAAACCAATGCCACTACTTCCAACAAAATACACAATTAGAAATAAGATTTATTTATAAGAAATTCCACTACAATTATTTTAATTGTAAAAAATTTGACAATATAGTATAAACCAAAATAATTTTTTTTAAGATTACCTAAATGAAATTTTAAAATGAAAAGCATAAATTACTATAAGCGACATAACTAAAACTAATTCAGAAAAAAAAACAATAAAAACAAAATGCTTTGTAAAAAATTGAAGAGACAAAAAATTTGTAAAATAAAAATTAAATAAACTAAGCCTTCCATAACATGAAAGCATTTTTGTAGCAAAAGAAAATTAACAAAAAAAAAATACATTAAAAATCGCAGTAAACAGGTACCTTAAGATATGTTCTGGAATTTTTTTTCTACTCAACACAATTTATATATTTTTAAAGTTTATAAACAAAAAAAAAAAAAAAAAAACAAAAGGCGTATTTATAAGGGAAATAAGGAATTTCATCGAAAGAATGTAAAATAGTTTGTTTTCTTTTTTTATAAATATAAAAGAAAATAGTAAAACTAAATCTCAGTTATATACCTACATGTATGTAAAAACAAAAGGCTTTACATAGATAAATTTAAATGCTGAAGCATAAATTTTTTGTAAGAGATGTGTGTATAGTTTAAGAGATGAAATTTTATTTTTTACATTTTAGTTGATATATGAGTATGTTTTCAATTTAAAGTGCCATAGTTTTTAAGCTAGCAGGACTGTCAGAATTCATTTACTCGGAGGAGCTTCACTTTAGTAGAGAATAAATAATAGTGGATGAATGAATTTGTATTTCATAAACAGTATTGAAACTGGACGCCTGCAGATATTATATGCGAATAGCTGAACAGACAGATGGTGCCTTTGGAGTTGACTTGCCGGTTTCGCATAACTCTTTCAAGGACGGTGTTCAAAAAATCACATGAAAACGTATCCCCTTGTTTAAGTACTTTTTGACATTCTTTGGCATTCTCCATCATCATCCTGCATAGTCGAATAAGTTCGACTTGGATGGAAAGATGAAAATTGGTGTGTATCGATTTTGACTTCTTGGGGTTTTTTTTCTCCAATTTTCATGTGAAAATTTGATATATGTTGCAGTTTCCTGGCCTAAAAACCCACTGATAGAAGCCGGTGACACTGTTGATGAATGATCTTAGGTGTTCAAATAATGCATCAGACAGGATTTTAAATGGAGACTTATTACCCTGAACTGCGCTTCAGAGAATCTCCCTTCTTTAGGATCAAACACACAATGCTGATGTTCTATTCATCGGACATATTTCCGTGGCCCAGATTTAAGTGGTAGGTTCATCTATGCTTTGTTAAAAATCGTTACTTGCCATTTTTTCTAAACTAACAAATCCTGCCGTCATCAATTTCGGAATTTTGAGGAAAGTTCTTGGAAAATGAACTTTGCTTGGTTCTGAGGAGCTCTAAGCCCAGATTCTTCGATTTTCTACTACTCTTACCACAGGCTTTACCTCTCCAATCAAAAAAAAAAAAACAAGGCCATTTAGCAATCGACTCATTTTTTTATAAATTTTCTTAGCTATCACGTAGGTTATAGAGGGCGTTTATAGTAGCTAAGTGGAGTGGGATGAAAATCCAGAAGTCAATTAAATTTATAATACGTTTTGGCGAGTTAACTCTGCTGACCGTCTTCTACCCCAGTCTAGCCACAGATGAAGCTATCCCTTCGTTTATTTTAGGAGTCAAATATGTTAGCAATATTCCTATGATTAAATGCTCAGTAATTAGTGTGACGAGTATCATTACAGTGAACGAGTATGATTTATTGGCACCCGACACTACTTTCGTAGGGTCAGACGGTCAGACGTCCACGACTGCTCAAAACTGTCACTTCGAACAATCTGATCATTTTGAATCAAGTGGCTGAGATCCAATGTAGTCAGTGATTCCAAAGATGCAGAAGGCAGTATCTATTATAGATATATCTGATAGTGACAAATTTACGCTCCTTTTTGCATTGCGTTCGGAGGACGTTGTCAAAAATTTCACGAATCAAGTTGATCTTTAAAGCTTTTGACGATGAATGGTGGAGGTTGGATTTGAAATTTATTATACGAGAACGCTGTCTATTATCGATCTTCTGGGTCGGGAATACAAAAAACATTAGCTGCTATCTCCAAGCCTACAAACCAAAATAAAATACTAACAAATGTAAACACCATCAGTTCTCTGAGTAAGTCCCTCAACGAAGAAGCCTAAATATGTTCTTAAGTCATCCATTCTGTTTCATCGATAGTAAAGCCTTCTCAGAAATGCAGGAGAAATAGAAGTTGGAATCTTAGGTCTTATTATCACAGACCATACGATGTTGGTGGTTTAAGTTCTTTTCATTATTTTTGTAGAAAAAATTCCAATTCAGGCTTAGTAATCTGAAAACATGTTTAGGATCGCAACCAGCCCTCTTCATCCTTAAATAATATGACTAATAGTGTCGATTGCAACGGTATTTTCTTAGTAAACATTATATTGATTAGATTACGTGATTCGAGGGAGTAGATTGTCAATAGGAGATTCTTATACACACTTATCATTCAGAAGCTGCCCCTTAGCACACCCTCTCGAGTTCTGCTTGCCAGAGATCTAGCATACCTCAAATTTGAGACTCCTACCTGCCATTTAACTTTCGATGTCAAATCGATATATCAGTGACAGATATATAAAGTTTTCTCATACTGAAATCTTACATAGTTAATTCTTGGAAACGTGTGCTCTGTAAGTTCAATAAACCAATATGGTACCAATTCAGCCAGACTTCCTTCTGCCAGTGAATGCTTAGGAACTTTGATATCCCAGCTAACCTACATTATGATTTCATAACTTCCAAGAAGACATAGAAAGCGTTCTTCTCTCTCCTTAAAGACGTCGTTTTTTCATCAATTTTGTTAGACATAGATCAGGTTATAAGAGGTTATACTCCCAGAAGAATACGAGTATAAATGAAATTCTGTCAGCTCAAAGAGATTTGAAGAGTGGAAATACCAAAACGATTGATTCAGAGATATCAAACAACTAACCGTAATTGACAGTTGGAGTTCATCCCCACTGCATGCCTATTGGATGTCCCAATTTCCTTAATTCAGTAGTCAGAAAAAATATTCTGAAGTTCTATATGAATATATGAAATCAGCCTCCTTATTTCAACAGTCTTTTGAACTGATTTCAGGAAAGATGCATATCATTGTTGCAGATTTAGCTCGACACCCCAGTGCGTCATCCAATGGCGACTCACATACGGAAACATATGATTCTCTGTACAAAAATGAGTAGCTACCTACTCGTACATACTGTATGTCTCCTGGGACCTTAAGTCCTAATGGCTTTGCACTTTAATTATCATGATTCATCTACATATAAAGTAGAGAGAAACTTCTGAATAGCTCTTACCTTAAATCAAACTGGTCGAGAGTTTCATTGTTTCAATGCGCTTAGGGTTCTAAGACTAAATCAAGCCTAAACTTCCAACAGTAAGTAAGGTTTTGGCACCCTAATAGGCCTCTATTTAAGTTTCTATGACCATTCTAATCAGGCAGTTCTCCAGTGGACTTAAGATCTTTTGCTACGTTCTTAAAAAAAGGGCTTTATTACTTCAGGCCGCTCGCGGTCTATTTTCGTAGGGACCTTGATTTCCTGTCATTTACGTTTCTTAATTTGAGATCTCAGTCTCAAACTCTGACATATTACATGATATGATTTGATCTCGCTATGATTATTTATATCGTCTCAGTAAGTTGGTTGCACTTTCGCGTCACTTGCTTAATGACTGAATAGAGAGGGGGCATAGGTCCAATAACAGTCCTAATTTAAAGTAAATCATTTAAACTGGTATATATACATTCGACATAACAAAACTCTTATGAATGGATGTCATTTAAACCTGACTACTATCAGTGAAAAAAGTTCAATCAAGAAGCCAATTTTTTCCAACGAGATTCAGCATGAATACCATGGATTTATGTAGGCGAAATGTAGCTTCACTTTTTTGTGTTAAAGAGGACTCGATAGTAGCTCGATTTCTATTCATCAAATAAAGTGAAATCCTCCGAAAGCAACTTAAGCTTTCCTTTGAACCCTCCCAAACAGCGCTTTATTCTTTGGTTTCTTCATATCTACTAAAAATCTTTGTTTTTTACGAGTATAACGACCCTGTTTAAAATATATATTCACAACCCACCTTAGAACATCCATCAACCACAATTTTCCTTATACTCCAGTTCCACATCTATTTCAATTTAACACAATTACATATTAACCTCCACAAAGCAGAATCCTTGCACGTTATAGTGCAGGGATGTTTAAAAAATATAATTAAAAACTTAAAATCAATCATTTTATTTATTTTTTTTATTACTGAAGAGTTGCCAACAAAAAAATAAATAAATCAAAAGTTACATGAAAATATAAATATACATAGCATTTAAAATATTTATAGTTTTTAAGGCATCATACATGAGAACACTATACTTTACCGGGCAATATTTGAAAAAGTTGAAAAGTTAAATGAAAAAAGTAGCAAAAAAGAAACACAAAACCACAACTGTACGAAACCTAGGTGAAATTTTCCAATTTTTGTATTTATTTCCTTCCAAGATAAACTACCCAAATATTTTTTTACATACACAAGAAAATATTTAAAAAAATAAAAATAAAAACTCAAACACGATCATATACTAAATATTAAAGTTAATTAAAAGATAACAAATGAAATAAAAAAATATATCAACAATTTTTTTTTATATAAAACCTAAAATATAATAATTAAAATTAAAGACTAAAAATGCGGAAATAAGTGAAACATAAATTAAAATTAAATTTTAATTGTTACATATAAAAAATGCAAGAAAAAAAATCCTAGTTCGTAAAAATAAACAAAAAATAAAAATTAAAAAAAAAAACACTAAAAAAAACTAGAAGAAGGGGAAGAAATGTTTTCACATCAATTGTTTTATATTTGTAAAATAAATAATAGTTATAGGAAACAAAAAAAAAAATACAAAAAAAGGAAAAACTTAAGAAATTAGCATTAAGGACCAACAAAGTCACAATATGCACATGGAAGGGGTCTTATGTTAGACAAAAATGCCTCCATTTTGTACAGAGATCCTTTCACCATACAACAGGCGACAAACAGACACAACTCACTCACACTACATTACATTACATACCCAACACATAAAACTCACAATACTTACAACAAATGTATATATTATAGCGAAGACCTATATAAGATGCCAAATCACTTAACATGTTAACTAAAGTTAAAAAATAAATTAAAGATATACCATAATGTAAACAGATAATGTTGTAAGACACATTTTGTTTTTTAGTTTTTTTTTATATTTATTTATAATTTACACGAGATCAAATAATAATAACAATTTACAAGGAAAACATAAATTTCACTAGAGACTAAGAGAAGAAATACTACAAAAACAAATTTAAGTTAAGAATATTAAACTTATAAAAGTTGAAAAACAAAGAAAACATTGTAACATTGTAACACTCACAAAGTGAATTTGAATTGATAATTGAAAGCGAAAACGAAAACGAACGGAAAATAAATGTATTTTAAATGTTAAAAAAAAAAAGAAAAAAACATCTTTTTGCTGAGTTGCTGAGTATAAATTACCTCATTATATATGAAACTGCAGACTTTTTTTTTTTGTAGGAAATTAAACAACGTTCGTTCTTTTTAAATTCACCAACTTCATTCCGTAAAATTTTCTTCTTACGCCTTTTTCCAATGTTCTACTGCAGCAAACACCAAAAAGTTGCCGGAATTTATTCAGAAAATTAAAAATACAAGTTTATTCATCTAAATTTAATTATTCCCCTTCAAAGTAATCCCCATCGACTGCAACACACTTATGCCAGCGCTTGATCCAATCCTCGAAACATTTTTTATATTCGGTTTTCGGTGCTTCCTGCGACTTTTCCATTACTTCCTCTCGGCTGCTGAAACGCGTTCCTCGTAGTGGTTTTTTAACTCGATTGAACAGAAAGAAGTCACAGGGAAGTCACATTTTCGTCAAAAAATTACGAATAATGACGGCAGTGTGCGACTGTACGTTATCATGGTACAAAATCCACGAGTTTTCTGCCCACAATTCTGGTCTCTTTCGGCGAATTGCTTCACGAAAACGTCTCCTAACGCCCAAATAATACTCTTTGTTTACATTCTGGCCTTCTAGCAAAAATTCATGATGCACTACACCGTTGTAATCTATGAAAACCGTCAGCATTGCCTTCTTTTTTGACTGAAAACGACGTGTTTTTTTTTGGTTTCGGCTCATTTGGTGAACGCCATTCACTTGCCTGATGTCTGGATTGCGTGTCGTCTCAAAAGCCCACGTCTCGTCTCCAGTAATGATCCATTTGATGAATATGGAATCGGATTCAGCCTCACAAATCATCTCTTTTGCGACGTCAACACGGTCTCTTTTTTGCATGAAATTGAGGTCTTTTGGCACCAACTTTGCTGCTACACGTCGGCAACCCAAATCATTAACCAAAATGTCTTGGACGGATCCGTAGGCAATGTTCAAGTCCTCCGCAATCTCTCTGATGGTTAATTTGCGGTTATTGACCAACATTTCTTTTACTCCATCAATGTTTTCGTCAGTTTTCGATGTCGATGGTCTGCCACTGCGTTCATCATCTTCGATTGGCTCACGACCACTTTTGAACCGCTCGTGCCACTGGTAAATGACTGGTTTCTTTAGAGAATCGTTGCCGAAACACTTTTTCAACGTTTGCGCACCATTTAATCTGTTTTTTATGCAAAATTTCGTTGTTGCAAATTTAAATCCATTTCAAAAATTGTAAAAAATCCCCAACACACACAGAGATAGATGTACTCTTAGCTACGTAATTTTTGCAAATGTCAAGCTATGACGCTAAGATTTAGAGGGAATGTCAACAACAGATTTACCAACTTAACAAAAATGAAAACAGAACTCAAATCGGAACAATGAGAGCACCACACGGGAACTTTTTGTTCAAGGTGGTATGCAGCAAATATCATTCCTTTGGAGGAAAATGCTTTCAACTTAACTTTCAGGACCTATTATTTTATTTTTTAGTTATAGCAACTGCTTTTATAGGATACGTATTATCATGATGGCAAATACGTTTCTTTTTGACTAATTACTAAAGTTAGCTACATTAATTACTAATTTATGGTATCTGGGCTGAGTTTTCTTTGGAATATGTAACACGTATTATTACGAGTGACATGGTAAGTGAATAGACGTGTTTTTAATTGCATCCGTCCTTACGATAGCTATTTATACGATTTCAAACAAATTGTCACTAACACTCTCTGTAATACAAGTGATAGATTACTCGCGTTACTTTGACTCCTTTAATTGCATCAATTGCAAACGTTTTTGAAGACTAATTTATCTGTGGTCAGTGATTTTCGGTTTCTTTGTTGTTCAAAATTTCAACTACTCGCCAGCAAGCACTTAAAGAGAAGTCTACCTTAATGAATGCAGTTACTCCAGACAAATTCCAATCAAGTAATAACACGACCAAATCTCACCCACCATCTATGAAGTTCTCAGATAAAAAACCCATCCTTGTCTGATCAACTTCGTGATCTGGAATCTAGTCTGATGGAAAAATTCAAATCGTTGTTTGTGGAGTTTGAATGCTGCTTTAACAATAAAATGTGTGAAGCCATTGCTTCTCTTAACCAAAGAGTCCAACAATTTGAGACTACGAAAAGATAACTTGAAATTAAGAGAAGAGGTGGCTGATCTACACGAGATCTCAGAGATTTTATTGTTCGTGGCATTCCGCAAAGACTAGGAGAAAACCCCCATCAAACTCGTAAAAAACATCGCAGAAAAACTGCACTACAACATCACCTCTCACTTCGATGCTTTTCGATTGAAAAATACACCAAACAATGGTAACAGCACGTTACTCATCAGACTCTCGTCTCGGACAGAGCAAAGTTCCTTGTTCGCTGCTTTTCGTGCAAACAATGGCCTTACGCTCGCTCAGCTGGATAATGAATTGTCTGCTTCCGACAACAGCATAACGTCTGCGCACACCGCCACCCGTATTTACGTTAATGAGAGCTTAACGAAAGAGAATAGCTCCTTGCTTCGCCATGCTCTCCAACTACGTCGTGAGGGCCTGCTGTTCTCTAACAAAACGCGCAATGGCTTTGTGTATATGAAGAAGAGCAAGAATCACTCCGAGATGAGAATTTCGTCAACTACGAATTTTCCTAAATAGTTTTGTTTTTAATTTGAATTTAAATCTTTGAATGGAGCTACAGTTTGTCAAGAAAGTGTTTTTACAACCAAAAATTTGACAAACTGTATATAAATGTGTTAAACTTTGAATTTCTAAATTGTGTATTACTAGTGAATTCTTAATTTATTTAACTTTATTTTTTCTAATAACATTATCTACTAAATGCTGTACTTATACTATTTCCTCTCTCCTCCTTCATCTCTCTATTTCTCAGTACGTTTCGCACTTTTCTTTCCAATAGATTACAATGATACCTTATTAGTTATTCCAGTTATTCCAGTTGGGATGCTATTTCTTGTTTGTGGTGTTTTTCATACTTATAGCTCATACATAGACTAACTATACCTAGATATCAAACTTTCCAGATATTGGAAAATCAAAACCGGTTTTCTACTGATCGCCACTATCCGTGAGACTCTGTCCGTGAATACGTGTGAATTGTGATCAATGGCAATTTATCTCCTTTTTTATACAAACCACGCCCATTTGAACTAAAAAAACGTGATCCACATTACGAGGGGCGTTCAACATATTCTCGGTATCGGGGTGAAGCTGTGGTTGTATATATAAATTGACTTATTTATCAAGTAATACTATTATTTTAGTGCACTACTGTAAAATTTAATATAAATGTGATTACTAATTCGCGTTTTATCTCTAGTTAAACAGAATCATAATGTCAACTGAGACGATGATGGTGAAAATTGAGCATCGCGCTGTAATTAAATTTCTCACTAAGCAAGGAAAAAGTCAAAAAACTATTCATGAAGAGATGGTGGCTGTTTACCGGGGTTCCGCACCTCATTATCAACTGTGCGAAAGTGGTCAAGTGAGTTCAAGAAAGGCAGAGAGAGCATTGAAGACGACCCTCGCTCCGGCGCCCCGGCTACTGCTTGTACGGGAGAAAGCATCAAAGAAGTCGAAAAACTTGCTCTTGAGGATGCCCGAATAAAGGTGAAAATGATGGCAGAGATCACCAAGCTTTCAACTGGTACCATTCACACCATTCTTCATGACCATCTTAACCTTTTAAAGGTCAGTGCAAGGTGGGTGCCACGAATGCTCACAGCGCCGCAGAAAAAAGTGAGAATCGCATGCTGTAGAGAGCTTTTGGAGATGTGTAGTGAGAACGCTGACGGTATTATGGATCGAATTGTTGCTGGGGACGAAACATGGGTCCACCACTATGATCCTGAAAGCAAACAAGAGTCCATGCGGTGGCATAAAAAAGGAACAGACCCCCCGAAGAAGTTCAAAGTCACTCCGTCTGCCGGGAAGCTCATGGCCACAGTTTTTTGGGACTCAAAGGGAATCTTGCTCATTGAGTACAAAAAAAAAGGTGAAACCATCAACGCCACATCCTACGCTTCCACTTTGCATAATTTGCGGGAGGAAATTAAAAAGAAAAGGCGGGGTAAATTCGCAGCTGGTGTGTTGCTTCTTCATGACAACGCTCCTGTTCACACGGCGCGAGATTGCAGTTTCGAAGAAATCCATCACCCATCCTATAGTCCAGACCTTGCCCCTAGTGATTATTTCCTGTTTCCGGATTTGAAAAAATGTCTTCGAGGAAAAAGATTTTCGGATGATGAAGAACTCAAGTCGGTAATAAATGGGTATTTTGCAGAGAAAGAGGAAATTTATTTTATCGTACACACACTCGTGCAAATCGCTCTCATTCTAGCAATTTTACTTGTAAATTGCTCTCATTCTAGCAAATTTTGAAAAAGTTATAGAGATGCAAAAGTGTTGGAATTCACTTACAGTGTGTCTGTGCGGAATTTAAGGGTTTGCAAAAGTATTAGTAGAGCTTGACATCTAGTTTAGTTTATCTATGTCTGTGTCTGAGACGCTGAATGAGGTTGGGGTTCAGACACTAGTAAAAATTTTATCAAATGCCTGTGAAGTTTAAAGTTTAAAGTCTTCCACTTCAATGCTCGTAGTCTTAGCCTATCAAAACTTGACTACGTCCGGAATATTTTTAATGATTCGGGTATTGACTTTATTTGTGTAAGCGAAACATGGATCAAAAGTCTTGAGAATGAAAATGGTTATAATCATATTTATGACATTCCTGGGTACTTCTTAGTGCCGCATAACAGAGTTACTGAAACTACTGCTGGGGGGATAGCAATTTACCATAAAGCAGGTTTGACTTGTAAAATGTTGGAAAATTCATTGAGAAATGACACTGAATACATTGTTGTAGAAATTTCCAATGGAAATGTAAAGTCTATTATTGGTTCAGTCTATAGCCCCAACCGTAATTGCTCTTTCGATTCATTGTTTTCTACTTTACAACTATTTTCCACATCATACGAGCATATTATACTATGCGGGGATTTTAATGCAGATTTGTTGAAGAATGACAGTAGCTCTCGTTCATTCCTGAATGCTATTGCATCGTGTGGTCTTGTTTCCGTTAATTCTCATGCTACTCGCTTTGGCCCTGACACACTTCCAAGTCTTCTTGACTTGATGGTTGTCTCAGACCATACAAACGTGCTACTCCAAGACCAATTGTCACTGGAAGGGGTTTCAGACCATGATCTTTTGTTTTGTATATATGACATTGATTTCTCATCGAATCCCCTGCATAACTCATTTCAATTTCGTGATTTCGCAGCAATAAATCATAACATCCTTCACCATCATGCGAGTCTTCTACCATGGCATTCGTGCTACTTTCTATCGGACATTAATAATAAAGTAGAAATTGTTCAGACCCTAATTAAAGATCTTTTTAATATACATGTTCCTGTTAAGACTGTCGCAGTGCCCAATAGTAAATACCCATGGTTTGTCACTGAGGTGCATAATGCTATCAAAACTCGTCGAAAATTCTATGCTAAATTCAAAAGAGTTTCTACTAGTCACAATTGGGAAATGTTTTTGCAGACCAAGAAATTACTCTTCATTTGTCACCAGAAGCTCAGCATTGACCAACCGTCTAAGAAACTTTGGGCAAATTTACGTTTTATTTGGATAGAGTCATACTATATATAGGGTTTTCCAATAAGGACTTGACAAATTGTTTTTTAAATAAAACGCAAACCATTTGAGATATTTCAAAAACTTTATTATCGGCTTGAAGTACAATCAAAACATTTATGAATGGAACTCGACTTCGTTCAGCGCTTGCAGCGGTCGATTTGTTGGACCCAATTTTCAACGACTCGGCCACACATTTCGGCCGAAACGGCCGCTATTTCGCGTTCAATGTTAGCTCTGAGCTCTTCCAACGTCGTCGGCGTGTTGGCATAAACCAATGACTTAACGTAGCCCCACAGAAAATAGTCAAGCGGCGTTAAATCGCACGAACGAGGCGGCCAATCGACTGGCCCATTTCTTGAGATAACACGCTCACCATACTTACTCTTCAATAAATCGATTGTAGCGTGTGCTGTGTGGCTTGTGGCATCATCCTGTTGAAACCCCATGTCGTCCAAGTCTATATCTTTCAATTCGGGCCAAAAATAATCGGTGATCATAGCGCGATAACGCTGACCATTCACAGTAACGTGACGATCGTTATCGTCGACGAAAAAATATGGCCCAATAACGCCGCCGGCATGCAAACCGCACCAAACAGTTATTTTTTGTGGATGAAGTGGTGATTCATGGAGCACATGTGGATTTTCACCCGATCAATAACGCATATTTTGCTTATTGACGAACCCATTGAGCCAAAAATGAACTTCGTCACTGAAGATGATTTTGCGATGAAATTCATCATCTTGGCGCATCTTCTCCACAAACCAATCGGAGAACATACGTCGCTTCAAATGGTCCATTGGCTTCAATTCCTGGGTCAGTTTGTAAACCAAGATCCTTGCGCAAAATACGACATAATGTGGTCTGAGCGATGCCCAATGCCAGATGCAGATGAGTTAATTGATGCCTTTTCCCCTAACCCTAGTTGCAATTCTTCGTTTTCACTGGAAAATCAACTTTTCTTTGGTGGATCACAGTCGTTGGAATTTAAAGTAATATCCGAATCGGATGTGATCCTACAGGTTCGTGCTCTCAAATCTAACGCGATTGGTGAGGACGGAGTAGACTTGCGTTTTATCCAAATAATACTTCCCCAGCTTATTAAAGCTCATTAACTCATTTATATAGTTTTTGCAATACCTCTTCAACCTTCTCGGATTGTTGGAAAAAAGCAAAGGTCATCATGTGCCCAAAAAGAACAACCCCTTATTAGCAACCGATTTCCGTCCAATAAGTATTTTCCCTTGTTTGTCCAAAACCATCGAAAAAATTCTTGCGAAGGAGATTTACAACCAACTCAATCGTTTCAATCTATTATCGTCAGTGCAGTCAGGTTTCCGATCTGGCCATAGCTGTTCTACAGCTATGATCAAAGTGCTTGACGATATTAGAATTCAATATGACAAGGAATGTCTTCGAATGCCTTCGACATGACCAGTCTTGAGGTTCATTGCACTAAACTGAAACTGTACTTTGGTATGAGTGATTCCTCAGTGTGTCTGATTAGGAATTATCTTAAAAATCTTGTTTGCTAACTCAAAATACTCTCAACTAAAAAATATAATTTCTGTAGTTCCTCAAGGTTCAGTTCTTGGCCCAATTCTTTTCTGTCTTTTCATTAATGATTTACCGCAAGTGTGTCGAAATACATCTGTACATATGTATGTATGCCGATGACGCGCAGATATACCTTTCTCGACCACTTGGCCTGCTGGAAGATCTTGTGGATAGGTTTAATTCGGACTTGTCTTGCATTGTTCAAGACGGTCTGATTCTAAATCCCGAAAAGGGTCAGATAATTTTAATTTCAAAAAAATTGTACAATGTCGAAGAGTGACCGCCTATTTTTCTCAACTCCACAAGACTAATCTTCTCGGACACCGTGGTGAGTCTTGGATATAAAGTCGATCGGTCTCTTTCTGCCACTAATCATGTAAACTTAATTATGTCGCGTGTACTCGTATATGCAGGGTTCAGAAAGCTCTGGCTGTTTTCTAGTTTTACACCTGTTAACACCAAACTGAGGTTGATTAAGCCCATTATTTTGCCGATTTTTGATTATGCTATAGTTACCTACTGTAAACTAGATTCTCTGTGCCAGCAGAAATTACTTGTCGCTTTTAACGATATGGTTCGATATGCCTTTGGAGTAAGAAGATACGACCATATAACCCTTTACCATAAGCATGTCCTTGCTTATGTTCATTTTCTGATTTTTGGACAATAAGATGCTGTGTGTGTTTACATAAATTAATACATAAACAATCACTACCGTAATTATTTGAAAAATTTAAATTTGTTCTGTCACCTAGAACTTTCAATCTTATCTCGCTCTCTTATAAATATCTGAACTCGTCTCGCCTCTTCCTTGTTCATGCTTCCAGACTGTGGAATTCACTGCCTACCACCATTGAACAAGAAAAAGGAGCGAGCTAAGTAATTTAAATGTGCCCTATTTGCACACTTTTAATCTTAATCTATTCTTCTGGTCTTAATGTTGTGAACTACTTTAATTGAGCTTTCATGTACTATAAAAGACTTCTGTTCTTATCTGTACCTTGCCAAATAAAAATTGAATTGAATTGAATTGAGTACATCAAATGATAGATTTTCCCCGATGCGCCGCAAAGGTCTAAATTTTCAGGCCATTTTGAACCATTTTACAGGCCACTGTGTTTTTCTCATTTTTTCGCAATTTTGAGTGATCCAATTGTAACCTACGGTCTTCGTTGAATATGGCAAACCCTGCTAACTTTCTTAGCTTTTTCGGCAGTCCCACTACCTACCTCGTATGCACATGCATATTGTGGATCGATTGCTCAACAAGTAAACCTTGGGAACATTTTTGAAATTCAATGCGTCCTTCGAATTGCTTTTTTTTTATGAGAACAACGAAAGCGTTATTTTTTTATTTGGCAGATAAGCTAACGCATACATACTATAACTCGCATACTTATTATTAGATCAGGTGACAATTAAGACAGACCGCACTGACTCTATGTGCGCCATCGTCAACGTAATTCCATTTATGGGTAACGACAGAACTTAAGTATTAAATTTTTACCACTTCGCCATGATCATTCCTTCGAAATAGATCTACGACTACGTCAGGAGATATTCGGTCAGAGTTCGACTGATTCGCAGCCCGTTGTTTTTTAGTGCGCTCTTCTTCTGTCTGAGCAGATCACTCAGACGTAGCCTGCAGTCTTTTCTACTGAGGGCCAGAAGGAAAGTCGTTGATCTCTTGGAGAAATAAAATCGGGAAACATTCGTTATGCCATCTGCAGTTATACTCATATAAAACCCAACAGTTAATAGAAGCCTCAACCGAGAACGCAGGCAGTCCTTATGGAGGTTCGGGTCCTGAAAAACTCTCCTTTAAGCCATTCCTACCAAGTTCACCGATGATTTCATTTCTCATGACCCCATTGTGACCTGGGACCCAAACAGGAACCAGTGAGGTCTTGCATCATAAATGGTATAGGTACAATAGAATGCAAACTCTACTAATCCTCTGCAAACTTTGACATTGCTCACAAACCAACTGTAAAAAAACAAAAACTCTCACACTAATCTAAACCTGTGCAGTGCTTGTGCACCGCACGTGATTGATTGGCGGGGTTTAAATTTGCCGAAAGATGTTTCAACAAGGCTTTAAGCGCACCTTGGCTGCCGCTACAGATGCAGATGCGTAACCCCCTTCACCGGTACATCACAAAATAGCTCGTTGCCATCAGGATTGCGTATATCTCCTTGGAAGCCCGATGCAACAAGTTTTCCTAACCAGGGAAGAGGTCTAACATTGTCGTCCTGAAAAAAAACACCACCCCCGTGTTTTACATGGGTTTTGAAGCTATCCGTGAAGGCCCGTCTACAACCCTAGCTTAGATTCTAGAAACTATTTCTAGATACAGGGAAGGTCGGTTTCGTATTTTCGCAGCAACAGGAGTTTTGGTGATATCGCACCAGGCAGCCTGTCCATAAGATCAAATAGGATCACTGAGTTAAGATACAGTCGCCCTACAGGTAGATAGGTAGGTAAAAGTGGATGTTGGAAGCACCAACCCAACCAAGACCAACCAATGCCACGTGCATCTATGATCCCCTTACTCATGGAACCAGTTTGAGCTTATGACGAAGCTTAGGAGATTGTTTACGTCTATATTCTATATTCTTTAGATCGTTTAGGTCATTGTAGAAGAAAGCTCCTAAATGAAAATAGGAGCTGAAGGGAGAGAACTGGACATGCACAGAGTATATGGAGGATTGTCTCCTCTTTCTCCTCGTCCATGCAACTTCTACAGAAATCGTTTGTTAAAGCGCCAAGCCTTCTTGCATGCTTGCCTATGAGGAGGGTCCAGTAATAACACCTATGAAGTCTCGCTGAGATGTTTCCTATTTAGAAGGATCAGACTCTTAGAGCGATTCAGATCTAGCCAAAGATCTGTTTGGTGGCTAGACATATGGGTCCAACAGTCCACCTAAGTTCGTCGGCCCTACAATTCCCTGGAATGTCTGTGTGACCCGGCACCCAGCAAAGGTGAAGGATGAACAGCACTGCCATCTCTGTAAGAAATGATCGCCACTCAAGGGCATTTTTAGATTTTAATGAGATTGAGTCCGTGGACTTGATAGCGGCCTGACTATCCGAAAATATGCGGATATCCATTGCAGATATCACGTTTTTCTTCAGCCAGGACAGAGCTCCTCCAGACCCTCGTGGAACGCGCTACAGTGATTTGGAAAACGGAAATAGAGGCTTAGCTTTAGCTTATCTGAGAAAACATCGCCACCAACCCCGGTATCGGTTTTAGATCCATCTGTGTAGAAGTGGATTGACTCGTCCTCCATGATAGTCGCCTTGCAAGGTCATCAAAACAAATACTCTATATGGGATAAAAAAGGTTACCTGGGAAGTGCAGGTGCCATCAGGATTTCGGAATAATTCCAATCAGGCTTGCTGGTTTCACGGTCGATCTTTTCTAAAAGTTTCTATAAAAAGCACTCTGCGATTGCCCCAAATTAGTCTTATGTGACTTGTTTAGTTCTCTAAGTAGGCGCTGCATATTTGGGAATTTATCTAATTATTAAGCATTGCCGGAAGGACGCAGTTCCTTATAATCGGGCTATCGTTGACGAAAAGAAGAAAAAACTTTAGTTAATATGATACTTCAATAAAACTCTTGGTGTGCTACGCCGAGGAAATGGTTCTGCGCTGGAATGCATGGACGTTGCACTTCTTCTATGTGAATGCTTGTCGTCTACTGCCACTTTAAGCGAAAAATTTAACTTCTTACTTTGTTGAATTTGTGTCAGTTTATTTTTATTGAACCCATCAGGCTATGGCTTGTTCCTAAGGTTACAGAAGCCAATGCGTAGGCTGGGTTCACCCTCCCTAAAAGAGCTTTCTGATGCTCTTGAGTAGTGCATTCGGCGTAAAACGACGTTGGGAATCGGTTATTGAGAAGCGGGAAGATTACATTGAAGGGCTGTAAGGTAATACAATATTACATAAAACTAATTTTAACTTTGTATAATAAAATATTGAAACGGCAATCTATCTTCCCCCGCTAAGCCATTTGTTTTGAAACCCAGTCCTCTATGTCATTCTTCATATTCGCAGACGCGTCAAAATATTTCTTTTTCTAATTACTCACTGCCTACTTGCAGGGGGAAGGCGCTAGCAATATTCAAAGTTTTCTGTTCACTTTTCACTTTTGTTGCCAGTAGTCGGTCGTTAATTTTAGATACGTTTGACATTTAATCTTGGAGCTTAGCTGTCAAGATGATGACGACATGGTAATAGTCATTTTGTACGCTTTCGTTCAAGTACAAGTAGCAGACTTTGTTTCCGAGATGTTGCCACTTGGTTACTTACTTACTTGCTTACTTAGGTGGCGCTACCGTTCGGAGTGATCCTGAACCTCAACTAACAAGCCTCTCCAGCAGTTGCGCACCCCAAGTGGTTTAAAGTCCAATTCTACTAGTACACGCCACCTAAGGAGAAGTCTTCCTCTATTGCGCTTTCCCACCGTTTAAGGATTCGAAGCCTTGATGTCCATTCGCTCCACATGTCCCAGCCATTTCTGGCTAGGTCGATGTCACAGTACAGCTCGTATAGTTCGTCGCTGAATCTTCTCCATCAACGCAAATCAGTCTCGAAACGACTGAGGATATCTTCATACGCTTTCGACAGAGTTCATGCTTCAGAGCCATAATGTCTCCTAAGTTTTTCGGGATAGGGAAACCGCTATTGGCAAGAGTGATTCTGCGTCTTATTTCTGCGGAGGTGTTCTTTGTAGAATTTAAAGCAGAAGGAAGGTAGACAAAGTCCGTTACTATCCCGTTATTATAGCTGTCGACTGCGACTTTCTGCCCAATTCATCGATGTTGTGTGCCCTTCTTGTTGGCAGCATATACTTGTTTATATCCTCATTTACGGCTAAACCCATTTTGGCAGCTTAAATTTCAATGCTGGCGAACGCACAAGTGACAGCCAGCTGAGTTCTGCCAATTATGTCAATGTCATATCATATCCTCTCTGTCATGTTGAGGAAATTTATACATCTACGAGTATAGCTAACGAAGTTGAGGGAGTCTTCTTTTTTGTGGATCGGGCAAATAGTTCTGAGATTCCCTTCAAAACGCATACATATTTCTGAAAATATCTCAGGAATGAGTTGGTGCATGCTTTCCAGAAAGTCACTTCCAGCAGCTCAGTTAGATTTCAGCTTAGATATTGCTATCCTTACTTCATTTTGGTCCAGTGGACGGACATTTTGGCTGCCATCGTCCAAGTTGAATGGTATATTCTGCCCGAAGGCGGTATGTTGGGCTTCTTAGCCGTTATATAGTCAGCAGAAAAAATGTGATCCCATATTCTCAGCACCGACTGTGGTTCTACTACAAGGTTTCCATTTTCATCTCTGGAGGCTTCTTCTTGCCTTGGCACATTCCTTTTACCTATTGGTAAAATTTCCGTACGTTATTCCTGGAGTACAGCATCTCAATATCTTCGATCGCCCACTTCTTGAACTCTTTTTTCATCTTCTGTAGAAGCCGGGAGGAACGGCTCTCGTCCTTCGCTGCAGCACCGCTGTCTAGTCTTATTGTTCAGCAGCATGCGCTTGCCGGCATTCTTCATCAATCCTGGGATTTTTTAGCGTTGGTTGGAGGAAATCGAGTACATCAGTTGCGTTGGCAGCGTTTTCACGAGAGATTTCGGGATACGCGTTCAGCGAAGATTCTGGTGGTATCTTGCGATTGCAGCTTTTCTGTGTTATAACTTCTGACAGTAGTTCTTCTTTTTTGTGGTGCTTGGGAAATCCGCATTCGCATCTTGGCTGCAGCAAGGTGGTTATCCGAATCAAAGTTGGCTACCGGGAACATTCGGACGTTCAGAATACTAAAGGCATGCCTTATCAATTTGACTTAGCGTTTGATGATCCGCAGACCGCCATGTCGCCTTGTGTATATTGAGATGAGGAAAGCGGGTGCTTGCTATAGTAATGTTCCGTCCCGACTCAAAGTCAATAAGCCTAAGTCCGGTACCAGACGTGGTTTCGTGATGCTTACCAATTGTCCAACCAAAAGCGCCTCTACTTGCTATCATGGGATTAAAATCGCCTAGTACTTCAGACATTGCTCGTATGTTTTGTCGAGGAGCACCTAGAAACATTCTTTGGTGACGTGGGTCGTCCTTATCTTCCGTAAGGACCACAATAGGCTTATGTTAGTGAAAGTAGCTTTGATGCGAATTGTGATAAGACGCTCGCTCACATATCGGAAACTCAAGACTTCTTGCCTTATGATGGCGGTGATATCTGCATGATAGCAGTCAATGGCCTGTGCTAATAGCTCCGAACATTCCACCTGCAGATCCGAGGGTCGTTGTCCTTTAAACGTTTGCAAGGATCGTCAACAGTGAGTCCTTTTCCATCCGAGGTTATTAGTTGCTTCCTCACATCGTTTTAATCTCTTCCGTACAGGGTTGCAGGCCAGTATTATGCTGCTGGCCGAGCATGTCCTTGCCATTTCAGGCTGCATGATTAAAGAGTTACTTATACAATTACCACAGACCACCACTGTGAGGTAAAGCAAGCACTTCACTATGAACTTAATTGTTGCGCTGCTGGACCAATCCAAGTTATAGGACACTCAGCAGTTTCCCGATCAATCGCCACGCAGATCCCTTACTATAATACTTGCTTTCTTGAATATAATGTGAGTTCATCTATTTTATTTTGCAGTAATACGTTTCCTAGTTCAGATTCCGATTCTTGGTTTATTTCTTGAAAAGCAATATGTTTCTTGGCCTTGGAAGCCATCTAGTTCCAATAGGAGTGTTTCTATTGGCATCCTGATAGGGTAGTGTATTCATATCTAAATCGCTATATAATCTTGTCATTGAATTGAGTACTAAATAAGGCACGCAGGGCGATCCTCCCGGAATCGCATGTCAAAATAACACATTTTCAAAGTAATAATCATTAATCATAGTCCGATGACATTGACCATTGACTCTAACATAACCTCTGGCTTCATTTTTAGAAAATTAAGGATGATGCCACTACACAAAACAGCATGATACCAATTTGATGGAAATAGGTGCCGACTTGAAGCTCCTCATGTGCACAATCCGCGAACTGTCGTCACAAACCATGGTTACGTGACTTCAGTTGGGTCTTATACTCGTATAGGTGTACGCCCAGATCTTGATCTTGATCTTGTTGAATTCAGAATTTCGGATATTCGGTCACACTTTCACTGACCGCGGATGAATTTGCTCTGAACGCACATAAAATTGACTGACCTTTAGCGCTTAATGCAGGTCGTTAAACCGTTGAAGAGAGGTTTCGGGGTACACGGTTATTGTCCTAATCCTCCTGTACTTTAACTGGTATGACGGTCGGAGTATTCAGACATGTGTAATGGAGGAGTGATTGCGGCCATAGCAAAACGATCAATTTTAGTGACTGCAGTCGATGTAGTATCGACGCAGTTTATTATCCTTCGTTTGCTCCTCCAATCCCATCGCACTTCCTGGATGGTGGTAACAATTGCTTTATTGTAGTCTCTGACTTTCTATGACTCGTGACAGGTTTGCTTGTATTAATCATAGTAAAGGTCTCGGGGGTTGACCGGACCTTAATTGTGTCGAGGTTGCTTACATCCAAAGATCAACTTCAACCTGATCATAATCCATCGCTATAGGAGCTCTAGGACACGCACAAAAGGATTCAAAGTTAATTGTGTTGATATTCTCTAAATACCTTCCATCTCAATGTTGGACACTTCTACGTTACGTCGGGGGTCAACCGGACATGAATGTCTAATTCAGCTCTCAGAGTACTTATGTATATAAGTATTGTACAATAAAAAATCTGTCATTTAAATTTTGCGCCTTTCAGCATTCTCCTTATCTGTCAAGAATACTTATGTACAGCAATTTCTATTGACACGTCTGTGAAGGCACAGTATCCCCATTTGATGACAGAACCGATGCCAGACTTTGACAGCTGCTTGACCAGGTTATCCAACCTAAGGCAATGCGCTTTCTTTAATTTGTGATACCTACCTAAGATTGTGTTAGATCGAGCTGGAATTATCAAAAACTCAAATGCATACGTGTATATGGTGATGACATTAACTGTCATTAAAGTGCCGCAGCCAGATAGCTAAAGTTCGCTAGGCGTGTTATCAGTCACGATTTGTACATAATTAGGTGATAATGACACATGTTAGATACTAGTGATGTTTGTGAGCTTCTCATCACCTTTTTCCACTGTCAAGTATGAAGCATTCTCCATAATTAAGGTGACGTCGTCCTTCACCTGAATCATGAATATAATTTACACTAGAATGTGCCTTTGAGATGATAGGTATCATGGCCACTGCCAATACACGATTAAGATGATGATAACGATTATACCATAAATAGTCTGACGGTTATTCGCAGGACATTGTCTAGAAATTGTAATTATCGTTAGGACACCACCAAGTTGTTGGGTGTTCGCCTCGGTGTTCTTCTTCTCGTGCATCACTTGATGCATCTTAAACTCTGGCACTGGTGGTACTTTTCCTGCCTCACATTACGGCGAGCAGCCAAGTCGTGTGAAGCAAGTCCAGCAAAGGTATGCGCTCCATTTTTGATGGAGCAGCATTCCGAAGAATTCCGTAGCCAGTGCATGGGGCTATAACATAAAACTCCACCATCGCATCGATGGTGGTGGTGCTGAAGTATTCCGCTGGCTTCTTGTTTTCTCCTTTTGTTTGCCTCTACGAGTACTCGTGTGTGTGGACTTTTTGTCTGGGCTGTGATGCATTTTCGAATTTCTATTTCGTGTAATTTGAGGCCGGTGTTTTTACAAGGGTTCTCCCTGTGCTCCTGCATGCCGTCAGCAATTCCGTCGTTTTGTTGCGTCCATCGACGCACTGCCGACAGAGATTAATGTGGCATGTGTGTATGCGTATTTGCACGTAGAGATTTGATGGAATTCTTTTTTTCGTGTTTGGCTATGTGATAAGATGCGGCTATGCGCGCGGTAGGATAACAGCATAATAAGGGTCCTCTATTCAATTTCGCCGAAATCATTTGTAGCGAATTGATTCGGTGAAAACGTAATGATTAAGATGACACGTGAAATTATTCGAGACACAATAAGAAGGCGGCTTTTTCCAGAAACTGGGTTGGGAATTTTGCAATTTTGCGTCTCTCAGGCAATGGGAAGAGTTCCATGAATACGGGTGAACAATGAACGCAGACAAAAGGCTGCAATGTAACTCAAAGTATCTTGCAAACGTATTGTGAATTGAGCACATGTAAATAGTTGTGGTGGACAACTTGTCATGACAGTTCTAATGAGGATGCCCAGCGACATTTCATTCATTTGCAGTCATCTCCTGCATTTTAAATAGAGGATGTTACCTCATCTACACCAGATGATGTGAAGCCCTCGGCATTTTCAGCTCTACTGCTTAGCGCAATTAGGCTGCTTTGACAATCTCTGAAACCAAGTTGGAGCCGTGAGGGTTTCAACCAGCGTAAAGAGACAGCGTGAAGTCATACAGCGGGTGACAAACAAAGAAAATTATTGCAAGGATATTGGTTACTTTTGGGCCTTCTTTAGTCTGCTCCCCCGTAACCAATATGATTATTTTGTAATTTGTGTCAACTTAGGGTCACACGCCCAACCGTTAATGATGAAGCGCAGATTAAATAGGAACGGGAAAACTATTAAGCTCCATTGTGACGAGACGTCATGGACCTATGTAAAGAAAATATTTGTAATATGCAATTTAAGTATTTATTTAGGCAGACTTTGCTTAGATCCTGGAAAAAAATTACCGAAAAAATGTCAAATGCCTTCATTTGTACTATTTGGTCACTAGCTGTCTACAAGTCTCCTGGCCTGGCAATCGTTTAGAATTGATTGACACTGATAAGCAAATTCAACTCGTGGAGGAAGAGGAGGGTCGTTTATACCTAAAGCTGGTCAAAAAGTACAAACTACAGCTAAGGTTTCTGAGCCCATCAGTTCGTCTACCTTCATGATTAAGACCTTGGCACAGGTTTACATGGTTAAGTGAAATACGCAAGCTTAAGAAATATCAACAAAAAAAGCAGTAACTAAAGGTATAGAACAACTCCTGTCATCTACAAGGTAGTCCTTCACTGGCACTGACATACATACCGAACCACTGCCGAACAGTAGGAGCGGAAAATATAACTACATCCTCAGACCAATTACCTTGAATTTTTTTTTTTTAACTAAAAATGGATGAGCTCCATGTGTGCAGAATTTAAGTGAGTCACCTCTTCAAAATGCAACATGTCCACCAACGCGAAAGATCTGCGAGACTGCCTTTCCAAAATATGGCTCTGGGTGACCTGCGTGATCGATCGGGAAACTGCTGAGTGTCCTATAACCTGGATTGGTCCAGCAGCGCAACAATTAAATTCATAGTGAAGTGCTTGCCTTACCTCACAGTGGTGGTCTGTGGTAATTGCATGAGTAACTCTTTAATCATGCAGCCTGAAATGACAAGGACATGCTCGGCCAGCAGCATAATACTGGCCTGCAACCCTGTACGGAAGAGATTAAAACGATGTGAGGAAGCAACTAATAACCTCGGATGGAAAAGGACTCACTGTTGACGATCCTTGCAAACGTTTAAAGGACAACGAACCTCGGATCCGCAGGTGGAATGTTCGGAGCTATTAGCAGAGGCCATTAACTGCTATCATGCAGATATCACCGCCATCATAAGGCAAGAAGTCTTGAGTTTCCGATATGTGAGAGAGCGTCTTATCACAATTCGCATCAAAGCTACATTCACTAACATTAGCCTATTGTGGTCCTTACGGAAGATAAGGACGACCCACGTCACCAAAGAATGTTTCTAGGTGCTCCTCGACAAAACATACGAGCAATGTCCGAAGTACTAGGCGATTTTAATCCCATGATAGCAAGTAGAGGCGCTTTTGGTTGGACAATTGGCAAGCATCACGAAACCACGTCTGGCAACGGATTTAGGCTTATTGACTTTGAGTCGGGACGGAACATTACTATAGCAAGCATCCGCTTCCCTCATCTCAATATACACAAGGCGACATGGCGGTCTGCGGATCATCAAACGCTAAGTCAAATTGATAAGGCATGTGTTCTGAACGTCCGAATGTTCCGGGTAGCCAACATTGATTCGGATCACCAGCTTGCTGCAGCCAAGATACGAATGCGGATTTCCCAAGCGCCACAAAAAAGAGGAACTACTGTCAGAAGTTATAACGCAGAAAAGCTGCAATCGCAAGATACCACCAGAATCTTCGCTGAACGCGTATCCCGAAATCTCTTGTGAAAACGTTGCCTACGCAACTGATGTACTTGATTTCCTCCGACCAACGCTAAAAAATCCCAGGATTGATGAAGAATGCCGGCAAGCGCATGCTGCTGAACAATAAGACTAGACAGCGGTGCTGCAGCGAAGGACGATAGCCGTTCCTCCCGGCTTCTACAGAAGATGAAAAAAGAGCTCGAGAAGTGGGCGATCGAAGATATTGAGATGCTGTACTCCAGGAATAACGTACGGGAGTTTTACCAATAGGTAAAAGGAATATGCCAAGGCTAGAAGAAGCCTCTAGAGATGAAAATGGAAACCATGTAGTAGAACCATAGTCGGTGCTGAGAATATGGGATCACATTTTTTCTGCTGACTATATAACGGCTAAGAAGCCTAACATACTGCCTTCGGGCAGAATATACCATTCAACTTGGACGATGGTAGCCAAAATGTCCGTCCACCAGACCAAAATGAAATAAGGATAGCAATATCTAAGCTGAAATCTAACCGAGCTGCTGGAAGTGACTTTCTGGAAAGCTTGCACCAACTCAGTTCTGAGATACAGTCAGAAGAGTGCATGCCTAATGAATGGAATCTCAGCATCGTTAATCTGATTTACAGAAAAGGGGACGCCCACGACTGTGTCCCAACTATAGAGGTATAAGCCTCTTCAACATGACATACAAGATCTTATCTGTCATATTCTGTTAACGTCTGAAGAAGTCCAAAACGATACCCACCATCTTTTCATCGACTTTAAGGCCGCATAGGACTGCATTTATAGAGACGAGTTATGTATATATATATTGACATCCCTGCCAAGCTGGTCCATCTGTGCAGAATGACGATAGAGGATGCTCGCTGATCCGTTAGAGTCGGTAACGACTTAACTGAGACTTTTGCTCTCAAAAGAGACATCAGACAAGATGACGCACTATAGTGTGACTTCTTTAACATCATACTTGAAAAAATTGTGCGGAACTCACAAGCTAGACACAATCTTTCAAAAGTCTTTTGGCGTTCGCCAAAATGGGTTTAGCAAGTAAATGAGGCAAAACTAAAATTCATATAAGCTGTCAACAAGAAGGGACACACAACATCGACGAATTGGACAGAACGTAATAGCCGATAGCTATAATTTAGAGGTAGGAAGGGACTTTGTCTACCTTGGCTGTGCTGTAAATTCTGCCAACAATACCTCAGCAGAATAAAACAAAGTTACACTATTGCCAATCGCTGTTTGCCTATCCCTATCTAAGGAGACACATTAACATCCTACTTTATGGCGTTGAAGCATGGACTATAACATGGTGTGAAATATTTTCGGTCCGGTTTGCGTTGAAGGGTTTTGGGCAAGAAGATTCAACGACGAACTATACGAGTTGTACGGCGGCATCGACATAGTCAGAAAACTACGCATCAGTTACCTGAGATGGCTGGGACATGTAGAGCGAATGGACACCCATGCTCTGCCCCCAGAGTCTTCGATTCTAACCCGGAGTGACAACGACAACCAGAGGAATACAACACCTTAGGTGGCGTGCACTGCTGGAAGAGGATCTTGACCGAATTTGAGTGCAGAACTGGAGGTAGTAAGCCAAAGACCGGATTAACTAACTAACGTGGTAAACCAAGATTTACCACAAACTGTAGCACTATCTAAATAAGTAAGTTCGCTGGTAAGAACAGGTAAGATCAGTCCTTAGCTCGTTTACAGATGGGTGGAATAGCTCATTTTCCAATATTAGCAACGCTTTTCGGGCAGTGCATTTGAACGCATAAACTTCTTTACCTGGAGCATGAATGAGTGAAAAAGCTATCTATGTCATCAAGCACTTGGAGTGGAATAGTGATCTACAGGCAAATTCGCTGTACCAAAGGTACGTGGTTTCTTTGATTTACCAATAACAAATAGTTTTAATAGATCCGGTACTGTTAAATTTGTACAGGACAGGAAAACTACGCAACCTGATACAAGCGTACGCCGAACAAGCATAGAGGTGCTCCGCGGTGTCGTCATAACTTTTACAACGTCGCAGGATGGTTTATCACATATGTCCAGCACATTTAGGTCCAATTATGCAGCCCATAATTGGATATCAAGGGGAGGGAGATTCATCTAGAACAGAGTCAGGCGTACAAGGGGAAAGCGTCCATGCACCCGAGAGAGACCGTTTTTTGGAGTCTGGTAAAAGCAGCAGTAACGTGTTTTCGTAAGAGCTCGTTCCACCAGATAACTGACGCATAGGATATGATCGGCCTTATTACAGCTGTGTAGACCCAAATGATCCCACTCGGTGACAAGTCCCATGTATTGCCGATAGCTCCTTAGTACTGCCAGAAGACCGACAGCACCCTGGACGCTTTCGACGTAACATGTTTAGTCCAGAGACATTTGTTATCCAGCATGGCACCCGAATACTTAGCTTCTTTGGAGAATTGGATGGCGATGCCTTTAAGCAATAGATGAGTCAGACCAGTCAGCTTTTCCTTGCCGTAAAGAGAACAACCTCAGTTTTGAGAGGATTGACTGAAAGCCCATTTATAGTGCACCAATCGTCGATGAAGTCTAGGGTTGTCTGCTCTTTAGAGCAGATAGTCGCTAGACACAATTCAACAGACAGTACAACTACATCATACGTGTATGCTTGTGCACAGAGCACGGAGCGTATTGAGCAGTGAGTCGACCTACATGCGCCATAGCAGTGACCACAGAATGCCGCCTTGCGGGCAACCCCTGTTTACTTTCGCAATAATTTTCCTATTCAGCAGCATTGCTTTGATCCGCAAACTAGTGTTTCATCTACGCCGTATTGTCTAACCGAATAACACATGCCATCAAACGTTGCGTTTTTGAAAGCAACGTCGATGAAAATGGCTAGCGAGTCGAGTGCGCCTTCAATTCTGCCAAAATTTTGAAGCACACTCTCGCAAGATCTCAAACTTCAGACAGAAGATGCATTCGCAAAGCAGTTTTGCGCACATGGGTGTTTACCATTCTCTCCATGCTTTTCAACATAAAGGAAATCAGACTTATAGGTCTGAAGCTCTTGGCAGGAGTATAGTCCTCTTTTCCGATTTACGGTATAAAGGATACTCTCACTGTGAGTTCGGCACATGCTAGTAAAAACAAGTTCTCGGTCTTGTCATCATATTGGATATTGGACATGAAAATGGTGTGCTTGTCACTGGGAAGCGCTATTAGTAAAACTATTTCAGCTCAGGGTATTTCCTCAGTCAGTAGATGTATCTTAAGTCTCACAGTTGATTATTACTAACACAACATTACCAACATGCAGCTCAGCGATCAGAGATGAGTCTTAGAATTACAAAACAGAGAATTTCTAGAAATAATAAAAACATTACCTGGAGCACAGAAATTCCCATTGCCCACCAACCACTTGAATCCTCATCCATACTTAAACTCCTATTAAACAGTTTTCTGTCCTCAAATTACCAACCATCATCGTCCTAAGCCTTCAGCATATACATAACATATATCATCCTGTTTCTCAATTGAATTATCGTCCATATCCAGCACCGGTAACGTTGTCCGTTGTCCATCTCACACACAAGACCCCAATGGCATTCCAAATAAATCGACGAAAACGACAAAAATGACAAAAACGACGAAAACGACCACTCACAGCAATCACAACGTAGTGCATCCTTTCTGTCATTCTCCACCGTTGTCCTCCAATCCACAGTCCAATTCTGGGTTTTTCGCCAATGGAGATACAAAATACCCAAGACAATGGTTCGATCTTCATCATCATCACATCCTCGGCGCGATTACATCCCAAAAATTCATTACTCAAGTGCATCATCATCATCTTGGTCATCATCATCACCATCACCATCATCATCATCATCATTATCATGGTGGTGCTTCTCATCGAAATGCATGCATCCTTCCTTGCTTCAAGCACCATCGCATCATGGATCGTGGATCGCTTCGTTCAGCTCAGCTCTCCCATAGTTATGTCTCGTCTGGTCTGGTCTGGTCTGGGCTGGTCTTGGGTTTCTAAAAGACCGAAGACCTGTAAAGAATTGCCATTCAGTGCCCAAGGAAAACCACATTCAGCAGAACTAGCGGCTCCATGATGGTACTCGGTAGGTACCATGGAACTCGTCGTCGTCGCTGTTTGTAGTCGTGGTAGTAGTCGTCGCAGTCATATTGGAACGTCTTCTTCCTTTCTAGCCTTTTTATGTGCGGTCCTCCATTGACCACCACCAGTTTAGTGGTTTAGTGGTCGTCGCGCGTAGGACAAAGCGTTCAGGCACAAAAACGCTGAAATAAATAATTTTCGTTATGGCCATCCGCGAAATGGAGCCAGTGTACACGTATGCGGCGAATGAATCTTTTTGTTCTCCTCCAAAACGAATTCCTGGAAGTGACTGTCTATCGTGGTCTCTGGTCTTTGGTCTCTTGTCTTTGGTCTTTGGTCTTTGGTCGTCGGTTTCTTCGTCTTAGTGAGTTAGTCGCCGAAAAACAGGCATCGGAGCATGAACAAAAGCGCTACGAAGCACCAGAGCATCAGAACACCAGAGTATCAGAGTACCAGAGTACAGAGGAGCTACAGAACATCATTGCTACGGCAATGAAACCATCCACAGCAACTTAATCGATAAATACCGAAAAAGGAACTTACCGAAGCCCTACTGCGCTACTCTCTATACTCTCCTGTCCTTCAATGCTCCCAAGTGCGAACCATGCCTCGCTCAGAATGGAACCTTCTCAGGTTTTAACCTAATGATGTCGATATGACGGTGCTGGTAGCCATGCGAGACTTTTTCTTCAGCGGTCCATCGATCTGTTTGAATGCTTGTCTGAGTGTGTGCGTTGTATGGGGCCAGGTCCACTATTCTTGGTGGTCGATTGAAAATAAAACTATCACTTGCTGCACCAGACATTGTGCCCCGCTGTCGCGTCCTGCTCGTTGAGTTGCCTTGCATTCCAAGATCAAGATTCCAGAATCACTCAGGACCAGTTACCTCGGTGCCAGTGTGTTGTATGCATTCCAGCATTCTTCTTTCTCTGTCTCTGTCTCTCCATCCACAGCAGAGACTGAGATTTTATTTTTTTTTTCATTTTAGATGCCTGCAGGTCCGCCCCCGCCTTCATTGTCGTCCTCTCCTGCTGTGCGTGGTGTAGGGTCTTTAACAGTCGTGTGAATTATTTTGCAAATCACTCGCTTCAATGATGGAACACTGAATTCCAAGGACCACTTTTCTTTGATACAGGTTTGTGCTCGACATACAGGGTTGGGTTTCTGCCCTGTTAAAGGAACTTCTCCGAGACGACTAGGTCTGGTAGGTGCGGTTGACTTTTCTATTTCTAGGATCAACATATGAATCTCAGAATAGAGTCAAGCTGCGAACGGTCATGGCGGCTGTGGTGTGATAGAGAATGCGTCATCGTTTTATGGTGCGTCTGGACCAGTTTCAGCACTGGTCTAAGACGAAGGAAGGTATTTCTGGAATTTCTACTTCCTCAGGTGATGGTGGTGTTATTGCTGGTGGTAGTACTGGTACTGATGGTGGTAGTGGTGGTTAGGGGATACTTATGCTATGGCATAACTGGTGCAGAGCTATGGGAAAATCGCGTGCAGTAGGAGGTGATTCTTGTAGTTGCGTTCATAATGAACTCAATAAAAGCTGAACAGAGTTCCTTTTACTTATTTGCAATAGAAGGTTATTTCTAGAACTAGGAAACTCAGCTGCATAGCAGTTTTTTCTTCAATAGCCGCTTTGATATTTTTAACTAATTTACAATGCGTAGCTATTGTACGAAGCAATACGTACGGACTTCGTCCGCCGAACAAGACGCCTTTCTAGTTTTATTATGAAAGGATGTTGCTGCTCCTTTTCTAAATTTTTAACAGCATTCAGAAAGCAACGATCAAAACCATTGTTCAGTACATTGTCCGTTCCATTCTAAATTCAATGTAATCAAGCCTTCCTAAGCATATTCGATTTAGTGAATGGGCAGCACCTGTTGACATTGTACCGAAGGACAATCAAGGCCTACGTACTCGTATTTGCGAAGATTTTAAGCTTACCATCAGTCCTCAATTAGAGATGGGTCAGCAACAAATTCTTCGCCTCGATGAATCATTCCATAAGCTACTCAAAAAGTTCGCTAAACTAGATATGTCAGACGTCCACTTGCAGAAAGAGTGAGAAGAATTTTGCTGTTGTGGGTCTTTATCAGTACCAGTGCCTCCCATTTTGCATCGCTAGTTCAAGTGCCATCTTCCAGCGGACTATGAAATATTTTAGTTACAGGAAGAATTACCTGGAAACGTTTAGAAAACGTGAAGCCGTCGTTTAGAAAGTCAATCTACGTAAGTGTGATTTCATTTCACAGCTGAAAGTTAAATGGAAGCAACAGGGTAACTCCTTCGCCCAATCAACCGAAACAGCTTTCAGCCATTCATGGGTATGACGAAAGTTTCATAAAGAATTTCTCCCAAATAGCTGCATCTTTAAATTAAATTCGAAGACAAGATGTTTATCAGGAACCCTTTCAAAAGTTTAAGCAGCAAATCGAGAATGCGTATATTCCTCAGGTTTTAGTCCAGAATTGCCAATTGTCTTAACAACAGATGCTTCATATTTTGGTTTCGGTGCCTTAATTACAAACATTGATCTAGATGGAACAGAGCAATTTATAGCCCATGCTTTGAGAACCCCAACACATTCACAACGCACCTACAGATAAATTGAGAAAGAAGTCTTTGTCATAATTTTTGGTTCGATAGGATTATTTTGGACGACGTTTCATCCTTTATACTGACCATAAGCTTTAATTACTTTGTTCCATCGAGGTAAATATTTTCCACAGGTCGTTTAACACGTTGTGCCATAGCTCATCAAGAAAACTTGCTAATACAGGCGCATTATCAGCGAAATTCGGCGCAGTGGATGATTCGTGCCAGGAAATGACAACCGAGAACGGACAAATGAAGGGTGATCCCGTAAAATTTCATGATACTCGTATTGCAGAGAAAACGCAAGAAAACGCAAGAAAACGCGTTATTAAACAAAACCTTACTATTGGGTGACCAGATAAGCACAGTAGGAAAAAAAATTAAATAAAACAACAACGGTGGGACACTTAAAACTGATTCTGGCTTTGAATTTTGAAGCTAAGTTCATGCCAATATGTTTGGAATAGCACATCATGCAAATGGCCGCCTCGGCTCTACTGGCAGGGCTTCGAGCGGTCGGTCCAATTTATGATAATTCCGTCCAATAGCGTGTCGAATGGTGGCCTCGAGCTTGTCCAAAGTGTTTGGTTTGGTTTATTAGCGTAGGCTAAGGAAGTAGCACCAGAGAAAATAATCGAGTGGTGTCAAATCGCATGACCCAGTCGTCAAATATCTCTTTCACAACTTCGAGCGCAATCTTGTTGGAACCACAGCTCGGATATATCGATGTTGTCGCTCTCTGACCACAGAAAGTCGGTTAGCATCGCTCTATACCTGATACCATTGACGGGAACGATGTGCCTTTCCTCATTTCGAAAGAAGTAAGGTCTAAACAGTAAATTTTTGTGGATGTATTGATGCTTGGCCGAATACTTGTGGATTTTGTTCACTCTAATAACGGTAATTATGCTTGTTGACATATCCGCTGAACCAAAAATGGGCCTCGTCCGAGAAGATCTCCGGTCAACACATCTAGCGCCCCATTAGCAAACTCACTGCGTTGTCTATGATCGTCCGGTTTCAATTCTTGCGTCAGCACAATTTTATACGGATGTAGGCCCAAATTCAACAGGAAAACATAAGCCGGGTTGACTCTCTGGCTATGCCCAATTCACGTGATCGGCGTCGAATCGACATTTTTGGATCTTGTTCAATACCATGATGACGACCGACGTCATGACGTATGTACAACTGAGCCGGTATTTCGATAATTTTTTTTAATAATGTCCGCACGTTCGGCAAACATAAAACGATTCATGATGAAATGGAAAACCTTACTGAATATTTTGACAGCTAGATGTCAATGGTAGCTTTGACAGCTGCTGAAACATAAGAATTGGAAAAAACTATCGTTGCTACCTTGTCACCTGTTACTATCGAACATTTTTGACCACAACATACAAAGGTATTATACCACTTAATACGGACTATGTTGGAGCAACAATACCTCATAAACTCCAAAATCGAACAAAAAATGTTGTATGAAGGTCGCTGTTACATTTGTTGTTACATGTTACGTTTCCCAATCATTAGAAGTCGATCCTCCTTAAGAATTTGTCAACTGACCGCCACATGACAAGCCATTTCAATGAAGTTTAGTTAGTTTTATATGCATTTTATTTTCTTAACACTAACTCTTACATTCTAACAAAAAATGCTTAAATGCTAGCTTACAATTACTTAATAATCTTACACTAACTTCCTGGCCCCACACAGGCACTCTAAGCTACTCTAAATTCTTATAACTATGTCTTCGACTTCATTTACATTTTCTTAGAACTATTTATTTTGTATACTTAAAGCTAAGAAAAAAAATTTGTTAACAAAACTTAGCATATGGACATAATTTTTTATTTTTAATAAAAACTTAGTATCTAACTTAAAATAAACCTTAGCCTACCTAAACTAACTGTACAATACACACATAAACACACATAGACGTTATACACAATCATATACATATATCAGTATACACCTTTGTATACACTGATATATGTATATGTTTCTTAAATGCTAACCTAAACCTATGTAAGCCGGCCATCGCTGTTTACAGAGAAAACAGATTGGTCAGCTCTGCCTCATTAGTGAGGCTGGTCTGTACTTGACGGAAACGACGACGAATCATCTTCTCCATCATTCAACCACCAGAAATGCTGGTGCTGCCGAACGACATCCCTCTTATCGCGATTCCCCACCGCCCTACTAAACCTGAGGCGATCCACATTGCCGTGTGCGACGTCTCTGTTGCAGTTGAGTCGCCTGTCCCCAGCTGTCCGAGCGACATGGAAGATTAACGGCACCGCTGATCTATCCTGGATCAACCCTTTCTGATCTAGGTAGAGGAATGCTTCCGGTGGAACAAAGCCGTCAAAGCGCACACTCTCGTGGTAAAGGTAATTGGGGTAGTAAGCCCCAGATATCAGGTTATTCGTCGACGTCATTGCTCTTGCAATGTGCCTTCGAGTCAGCTTAATTACGAAGTTGTCCACTCGTATTAGGTTCGCCCTGTTGTAAAGGACCTCATTAGGATAAAATTTTTTGTACTCCGACTCTGGTGTTCTGTACAAGCGAAGACAAGCCCTAAGGCAAGCCCTCTCAAACACCCGAATCTTTTCCATTAAGCTTGCTCGTACATTGAACCACACGGGACAACCAAATACCAGCATGGGCCTGATAAGGGCCATGTAGCAGATTACCTTTACCCTCGCATCGAGTTGGCTGCTATAAAACAGTCTCTTTGTAAGGGCAAAAGCACCTTTAGCTCTGGCCAGAGCAGCATCTACACTTTTGCCAAAATACAGAAACTGATCTAGCCAGATTCCAAGGTATCTGACTACATTTCGACAGGCAAGAGGTTGTCCGTGTTGTCCAACGATAGAGAACTTTCGCCAATTTTTTCTGGTATCCCTAGAAGCTCCAGACAACGGCGTCCTAAAGAGAATGGTTTCCGACTTCTGAAAGTTGATTTTCAACTTCCAGTCATCGCAAAATCGTCTTATCTTATCGAAGTCACGCTGCAAGAGAGTATTAATGACCTCGATTTTTGGACCTGTTCTGTACGCTACCAAATCGTCTGCGTACGCAATAGTATGGGAAAGTGAACCTATCAAGTCGCTTGTAAAAATGTTGAAAAGGATCGGCGAATTGACCGCGCCTTGCTGAAGACCATTTTTAATTTGAAATATTCGAACAGAAGTTACATCACCATTCTTCACGATGAACTGTCTATTAGTTAGCATATTATAAAGAATGTACAAGAGTGGTTTACTGATCCCCAGCCTAGTCAGCTTATAGAAAAGACCCTCTAACCATACGGTATCGAAGGCCTTCTCCAAGTCAACAAGGCAGGCACCAGTACATTGTTTTTTGCCTTTATTCCGTTGGATATCGGACACCAGTTTAGACCCGGTATATGAGATATCACGTCCCGCCTTAAAACCGAATTGATTATCCGGAACTATATGTTTGTCCTCAACCCACCTAGTCAGAGCTCTATTGATTACCTTTTCAAAAACCTTACTGATATTCGGAAGGAGACTTATCGATCGGAGATTCCTTCCCCTTTTTGGGGATAGGTTGGACCACCGCCGTTTTCCAATGCGCTGGATAATGTGCATTATTCATTGCATTATTAAACAGGGTGGTGTAAATGTCCACCGCTTCTAGAGGAAGATGTCGAAGCACGATGTTCGGAATACCATCGGTCCCCACTGATTTCTTAGCCCTGATTGTGTCGAAGATCTCATGGAGTTCTTCCTTCGAAATGAATGGGGGTAGGTCACCCTCTCCGGCAATGACATTATTGGCCATATTTTCGTCGTTGAACTGGGTGAAACCAGAGCCTTCGGATCGCCAGTTCCCCATTTCATTTCGAATGTAGAAGTCGTGCACCAAGACGCGATTGTCCAGGTCGTAATTAGGGCCAATGTTATCAATGGCCTTATATACTTCCTGGAAAGTGGCCCCTATGGCCTCAACCTTCTCCTGTGGATCCTCGATCACAAAAAAGTCGTCATCATCAGCGGCCTCATTTGGATCAATACCTGCTATTGTCAGTAATCGTTCGTTGTCTGTTGTCCGGGCTATTTTAAGACACTGAAGGTCGTTTTGATTTTTTCTCCGAAATAGTTTATTTATTTGCGGAAACATATTCGGGTTGCTGGTGTTTACAGCCCGAACCTTGTTGTTCCAATACAAACTTACAGAAATTCTGTAGTTCTCTTTTATTAACGTTTGAATATTTTTAATCGACGACTTCAGTGTCCTAATCTCCGGGTCTTGTCGGTCAGTTAACTGTCTGTACAAGTTTTTAAATCTTGTCAGAAGTCTACTTTTCTGTCGGTGCAGTGCGTCAATATTAGGATTGCGGAACAGGTCTTCGTCAGTCGTACGTCCATACCGCGATATTGTAGTGTCCATAGTTTGTTTAATTGTCTCGTCCATTTGTTTTAGGTAATTGTCGATCTCCTCGTTTGACAAATTCCTATTGGACGGTGGGTGGAGCGTGTTCGAGGATAGCTCTCTTGTCAAAGTTGCGGAGAAGCGTGTCCATCGAGTCTTACTGTAGTTGTAAGAATATCTTTGGACAAACTCCTCCAATTACGCAATTTCGTTGGGAACTGTAATTTCGGTGCTAAAACCGCAATGGTCGCTGTCATACACGAATGTGCGCAGACAGTTTAATGTTTGTAAATTTGTACCTGTCAGTCGTATACGTTCGTCGTACAGCAGTAGATCCAAATAAGACCCGCCTCTGGGAAACGACGGGTTATCCGTCGCTTTAAGACCGAGTCTGTACATGACATCGTGCTACCCCACCAATCGAGTAGTAGGTTCCCTCTAGTATTTGGCAAATTATTTCCCCAATCTCTATGTCTAGCGTTGAAATCCCCGCCGATTATAAAATAATTCTCCCCCGATTCCAGCCTCAGAAGTCGAAAAAGCGTGTCGAGCTCTGTAATGAATAGGGTGGATTGTGAAGCCTCAGGTGCATAAACAGAGGCCAAGTACAGCCGCTTTCCACTGCGGAGCGGGATGTAAACGACGACTGCCTCCAACACCCGGAACCTGCGCAACACCACCTTGTACACTCTGTGAAATTGTATACCCTCTTTAATGAAGATCGCGACACCGCCTCCACGTTTGGATCTGGGCCGGTTTCTTCTCCTAACAATATAATTATTGTACTCCAATTTATGCTTATCGGTTAGCTTGGTTTCGCTAGCGAAAAGCACATCAGGAGTTTGGTCTTGTAGCAATTTAAACATCGCGGCTCTTCGTTCGATCCTAATCAATGAATTCACATTCACCGCAAGGACCTTCAAAGTTTGCTCCACCATGTGCGTACCCATTACGGCATGTGTTGCGTTAGGCCCGGCAGCAACGCGTAGATCTGGTCCACCCGCTTGGCCTGTTCTTGAACCTGCTTTTGCAGCTGAGCCATCTGCCCTTGGATTGCGAGCAAGATGGCTAGCATGTTGGGTGCAGCTTCCGTTGTTCTCGGCATCGGAGCCGGAGAAGCAACAGTCGCTTGCTGTATCGTAGCCCCCCTACCTGACGCCATTTGGGCGTAGGAAATTTGGGGCGTGACGGCTGGTGTTTGAAACCTCACAGGTGAACGTTTGACCTCCACCTTCTGCTGCCGAGCCAATTTTGCTTTTTTAATTTCGGTGAACTTAGGACAACCCCGATAGTTTGCGGTGTGTCCCACGTTCCCACATAATACGCACGAGAGCTGCGACCTATCGGATGCTCCGTCAACACCCAGAGCACACTCCTCGGAACTGTGGTTCTTTGCGCACTTCACGCATCGAGGCTGCATTTGGCAGTTCGACGCGGCGTGCCCGAACCTCTGGCAGCGAACGCATTGTATAACGCCGTCGCTCCTTTTTAATTTTTCCCAGTGAACCACCTGGTAGTCTAGGACATTGATACTCCTTAGACTATCCAGACGACTTTCGGGACTGAGCTGCACCAAGAAGAACGGCAGACTCCGTTTCTCCCGCCTAGCTCTGGCTGTGGTAAATGGATTTACCCCCACAAACTTGAGTCCTTCGCACTCCTTCTCTTTGAGCAGTGCTAGGATCTCCTCAGGATCAGAAGACGGTTCCAACCCCTTCAACAGCATCGATTGCCGCTTTTCACACTTCGGTGTGTATGAGTAGTGCTCCGTCGTCGTTTCCTTTAGGAGCTCTTTAACTTTCGCGTAGCCCTCCACTGTATTACAGTGGAAACATCTTCAGATGACGCTACCGAAGGTTGCTACGATTCGATCAGTCACAAGTTGCCGGTCATAGGTCTTGTTGGCGCTTGGACCACCGGTAGTCCCTACCAGGACTTAAATCACGGTACCATGGGAGTCAGGAGCCCCCCGGATCTCGGTCCGGGCCTGACTTGTTAGAGGTAGGCCCCCTTGTGGGAGCGTCATGGTGGCTGTTAGGTTAGGTTAGGTTAGGTAAGTGTGGCTGTAGGAAATACCAACCCACTTAGGCCTATTGGCCCATTGTGATGCCACGTGGATCTATGATCTTCTTACTACTGGAACCAGTTTGAGCTTATAATAAAGCGTAGGAGACTGTTAACGTCTATTTTTTCTAGATCGTTTAGGTCGTTGTAGAAGAAAGCTCCTAGATGAAGCTTCCTTCTCTGAGAGAGAGCTGGGCATGTGCAGAGTAGGTGGGGGATTGTCTCCTCCTCTTCCTCGTCCATGCAGCTTCTACAGAAATCGTTAGTAAAAGCGCCAAGCCTTCTTGCGTGCTTGCCTATGACACCTATTATGGCGCTGAGATGTTTCCTATCTAAAAGGATCAGACACTTAGATCGACTCAGATCCAGCCTTGGCTAGATCTGTTTGGTCGCTAGACATGTTTGTCCAGCAGTCCACCTGTAGTTCCCTGGAATGTCTCTGTGGCCCGGCACCCAACAAAGGTGAATGTTGAACTGCTCTGCCATCTCCATGAGAGATGATCGGCATTCAAGGGCGGTTTTAGAATATAATGAGACCGAGTCCAGGGACTTGATGGCGGCCTGACTATCCGAAAATATGCGGATATCCTTTGCAGATATCACGTTTTTCTTCAGCGAGGACAGAGCTTCTTTAATCGCCAAAATTTCCGCCTGGAACACGCTACAGTGATTTGGAAGGCGGAAAGAGAGGCTTGGATTTAGCTTATCTGAGAAAACACCGCTACCAACTCCGCTATCGGTTTTAGATCCATCTGTGTAGAGATGGATTGACTTGTCCTCCATGAAAGCATCCTCCTCCCAGAATGATCTGCAGGGGTAGCTTACATGGAAGTTTTTGTCAAACCAAAGTTCAGGTATGGTGTAATCGGTGTTCTCTGTGAGGATTCCTAATGTATTAAGAATAATGGTGGCTGTGGTTTAAACCCAAAATCGCGGGAAGGGTTTCGGCCCAACGTAGAGTTGCAATAAGTACTGGGTGCTGCGACCCTAAGAGCAGTAAGATGTTATAGGTCGGCCTCGACTCTTACCAAGGCTGGACCTTGCGCCGGCAACACAGTTCCGATTTGGTATCAGTGGATTGACATATCCTTGCTCCCATGGATGTATGGACATCCCGTAGGTTTAAACCCACATGGCAGGTACCTAAGTTAAACACAAGAGACGTTCTTCCAATATAACATTGTTTTGTACCAATATTTCATTTAATTTCATTTATTTCATTTAAATGGTTTGTACATTAAGATATTATCTGTTTCAGTACTTAGTATATCAATTTCATATGTATAATTTTGTTACAAATTTAAGACTTATATATATATAAACATTATGGAGAGATTGGAAGGGGATAGGTTTAGTTTTGTTGTGTGGAAAAATATAGGAGTTTTGCACTTTTAAAATTGCTGGGATTTGATATTGATCTTATATGTGCGGACAAGGCGTTCCATAGTCTTACAGTATGAATGAAAAATAAGCGCGACGAGTTAAGAAAATTGCAGCGGTATGGTATTAAGTTGGTGGTTCTTGAGGAGAGAGTGAAATTAAGCCTGCTATACAAATAAGACGGACTTTGATTATTAATAATTTTGTGTAAGAATATACAGTTTCTAGCATTGATATAAAGGGTCTCCCAATAGGGACTTGACAACTTTGAATTTAATTTGTGAACGCACTCTTTCACTAATTATCAAACTATCACTGTCAATTTATTCAGTAAACTCAAAATTTTCATCATGGTAAAGTACACTAACGAGCAAAGTCTGCAAATTATAAAAATTTTCTACCGAATTTCGAAGTCGGTGACTGCAACTTTAAGAGCGTTAACTACAATTTTCGGTCGTAATTCTCGCCCTAGTAGACAGGCAATAACAAGTTTAGTGCAAAAATTTGAGTCTACATTATCGTTGTGTAATGTTGCCGTGTCAATGAGATAACGGGTTGGTCGAAGTGAAGCGAAATATCGCTGCCGTTCAGGCGTCCGTAGCAAACGATCCAAATCAGTCAATTCCACGGCATTCTTAAGAATTGGGCATCGCTCAGACCATATTATGGCGTATTTTGCGTAAGGACCTTGGTTTACACCCATACAAGATCAAGCTGACTCAAGAATTGAAGCCGATGGACCATTTGATGCGACGTACGTTCTCCGATTGGGTTCTGGAGAAGATGCGCCAAGATGATGAATTTCATGGCAAAATTATCCTCAGTGACGAAGCTCATTTTAGGCTTAATGAGTTCGTCAATAAGCAAAATATGCGTTATTGGTCGGGTGAAAATCTACATGTGTCTCATGAATCACCACTTCAACCACCACTTTGGTGCGGTCGTCAAGTTACTGTGAATGGTCAGCGTTATCGCGCCATGATCACCGATTATTTTTGGCTCGAATTGGAAGATATGGACTTGGACGACATGTGGTTTCAACAGGATGATGCCACAAGCCTGTATTGCGCTACAATCGATTTATTGAAGAGTAAGTATGGTGAGCGTGCTATCTCAAGAAATGGGCCAGTCGATTGGCCGCTTCGTTTGTGCGATTTAACTCCGCTTGACTATTTTCTGTGGGGCTACGTTAAGTCATTGGTTTATGCCAACACACCGACGACGTTGGAAGAGCTCAGAGCCAACATTGAACGCGAAATAGCGGCCGTTTCGGCCGAAATGTGTGGCCGAGTCGTTGAAAATTGGGTCCAACGAATCGACCGCTGCAAACGTGCCCGCGGTGGCCATATGAACGAAGTCGAGTTCCATTCATAAATGTTTTGGTTGTACTTCAAGCCGATAATAAAGCTTTTGAAATATCTCAAATGGTTTGCGTTTTATTTAAAAAAAAAATTGTCAAGTCGTTATTGGAAAACCCTATACTAGCCGTGTTTTATTGGTAAGTGGCTATGCAGCTCAGCAACGAACCCCAATAAAACGCTTTACTCACTCAAACACTCACTTCCCATCTATATTTCAATCTAAAAAAACACATTTGACATTTGAATATGCTTACGGGTATGTTCGAAAGGTATGTCGAAATCAACTTTGAGATTCAAAGTTGCTGCCAGCTTTTGCTCTGATGAATTAGAGATCTCATAATAGTGTTTTGACATGGATATGTCTAACTAATTGTCTTTCTGAAAAATGTCTACGTCACAAAATGTGTCCCATTTGTTGCTTTCCTTTTACCGTTCAGTGATCGTACTCTGTGTGCGGATAAGTTTGTCTTGGAAGCATCTAATTGTGGAAAAAGATCTAGTATGATACGCTGTTTATGTTTAGTGCAGGCGGTTTAAATGTTGTGTGTAGTTGACTTATAAAAGTTGTTTTGCTTCTCTTCTTTTATTCGATTTATCGTACATTCCTACCTTGTGTTGTGTGTACAACGGGTTGGCGGAACAGGGGTGTATAACAAAAAACTATTTGTAAGAAAGGATGTTGCAGTTTTGTTGTCTGCGGATAGCGTAGGAAGTCAAAGTGTTAAGTGTATTTGTCGCTTAGACATCCTGTAACTTACAGCCAGTAGATAAAATAATATCAAACAGTGAACGTTTGAGATTTTCTTTTACACCGGGGTAAAACTTTAAACCATCTCTTTTTTTGCACAACCACCCTATATTCTATTTATCTTCACTCGTAAGACAATTAAGGTTTTTTCGTCGTATGACTATAAGACATATCCATGTACCAATGTATCTGCATGTTGTGTAGATACTTTCAGCAGTTTACTGCTTTTTTTTCTGCAGATCGTTTTTTATGAGTAAAAGGAGCTTCCTTATTCATCCTTAAATAACTGAAGAAAGATTTCTCGTCACCAATTTGCAGCTCTCTTGTAATAAAGGAAAATGAATCACGTTCATCCCTAACTTTTCTCCACGATTTCACCCAATTTTTTTCTCTTTTCTTTTTGCAACTCAAATGCATCTTTACACAAATTATGGAAAATAATAGTCAACGAACACATCCTTAAATAAACGAAGTCGACAACCATCATGAAATAAAAATTTTTACAACCCCTGTCAGCGCTCCCTGGATTTCAGAATTCCTAAGTTCTCTGTTCACTTCTATACTCACTTTATTTAGTGATCTAATTATCGCCACTTTTCGTTTTTGTTGTTGTTTGCCAAGGGATATTTTACTGAGCTGCATAGCCACTTACCAATAAAACACGGCTACTGTTGCAAATTACTACTTAGTAAATCCCTAGAGTATTCGGAGATATGCTCATATATACTCGTACGGATGCCATAAATGTAACGCACCGCATCATTAAAAGCTGTTTGTAATTTACGCTGAGATAATGAGTCAAGACTACTATATACGACCTCAGCATATGTTATGAGAGGCTGCGAGACAAGGTCTAAACGTAGCAAATGTAGGTAACACCCCGACTTTCAGGAGGCCAGGGCAAAGAGGCACCATTACGGATGTAACCTTCGCTACGGAATCTACATCGGCAAGAATAAAAAACTGGCGAGTAATCGAGGACTATACGGGCAGCGATCATCAATATATTATTTTTTATTTAGAAGTAAACCAGCGAACTCCTATCCGGAACCGTTCACCAGCACCGAGATGGAACATCAAGAGGTTAGACGAAGAGCTTTTCAAATCCGTCACTGAAGAAGGAGAAAGTGCCGCGCTCCAAGTACAAGGATCCGCGGAAGTAAGAACTGAAGCCACGATACAACTGATACGGGTCGCATGTGATGCTTCAATGCCCAGGAAAAGCTGCAACAACAGAAGGAGAAATCCAGTGTACTTGTGGACAGACGATATAGCTGAGTTCCGCAGGAGATGCCTACAACTTAGGCGTATAGTCACCAGGGGAAAGAGAAGACACGCTGAAAACATAGAGAAAGCTCTAGCGGAGTTCAGAACCAAAAGATCCGAGCTCAAGAGGGCCATTAATTCAAGCAAAAAACGGAAGTGGGAGGATCTCCGCCGAGAATAAACAGCGACCCCTGGGGGCTAGGCTACAAGGTCGTAATGCGGAAACTGGGAGCCCAATCGGCACCGCCTATTCAAAAGGAAGACAAGATGGAGTGCATAGTAAACACCCTCTTCCCAACTCAACCGGTCAGGCCACCCGAAAACACACCAGCCCGACGACAGGAAACTCCAGGTTTCAGGGAAGAAGAGTTGATAAAAGATAAAAGTGGCTGCCCAAGCATGCCCTAACCTGCTGCTCAACATGTACAACAGTTGCCTCGAAGAAAGAGCCTTCCCAAAGAGCTGGAAAAAACAACGATTGGTACTGATCAGCAAAGGAAAAGAAGATCCAGACTCGCCATCAGCGTACAGGCCCTTATGTATGCTGGACACAGTGGGAAAACTGATAGAAAAGCTGCTCAAATTACGGCTCACAGATGCAGTACAAAGAGCGGGAGACTTGGCAGGAAGATAGTACGGGTTCAGGAAAGGACGCTCCACGGTCGGAGAAGTCTGTTCAAACCGCCCAACAAGGTAGTTGCCGCTCTAAGAAGATCGTTTTGCTGGCAACCCTGGACGTAAGAAATGCATTCAACTCAGCCAGGTGGAGTGATATACTAAATGCTCTAGAAAATAGATTCAACATCCCAGTCTATCTATTACATATGATGAAGAACTATCTTAGGGATCGGAAACTGATCTACGAGACCACAGAAGACCTACGAAGGAAGGAAATAACATCTGGAGCAGCACAGGGATCAATCCTGGGACCAGACCTCTGGAACATCTCCTATGATGATATACTGCGGATGGAGATGCGCGAAAACACCTTTCTCGTTGGGTACGTAGACGACATCGCAGCAGTGATAACGGCAAGAGACACTGAAAACGCGCAAAGAAAGTTGAACCAAGTCATGCGACGAACAACCTTCTGGATGGATGAGCACGGTCTTAGTTTGGTAACAGAGAAAAAAGAAAATCCCGACACAAATAGACTTCCAAATTTGCTCTGAAGTCAGTAGATTAATGGCGAACATAGGTGGTCCAACGCCAAGTAAAAGCAGGCTATTAATGTCGACAACGCATGCCATTCTCCTATATCGAAGTGAGATCTGGGCAGACACGCTTAGACAAGAAAAGCACCGGAAGCAGATGGCGGCAGTGCAAAGACGTGGAGCTCTACGCGTGGATAGCTCTTACCGAACGGTTCCGACACCGTCGCAGAAGTGACTCCCATCGATCTCCTAGCGGCACAAAGGAAGTACGTCCACGAAAACAAGGCGGAAATCGGATTGGAAGCGGCAATCGACCAAGCAGAGCAGCAAACGATACGGAAATGGCAAGAGCGCTGGATCTCGGAAAGCAGAGGAAGGTGGACAGCGAGGCTGATAAAAATGTGGCTGAGTGGAATGACCGGAAACACGGGGAGGTCAACTACTTCGTCACCCAGTTCCTCACTGGACACGGAAATTTCAAAGCCTTTTTACATAGGATAGCCAGCCTGCCAGTACGGCGAATCCCCAGCAAACGACGTACATCACACATTTTTTGCCTGCAGAAGATGGGAAGCCCAACGCACAGTACTGGAAAACAGCATTGGTGGCTTCAACCCAGAAAACATAGTGGATAAAGTGCTGAATAGTGATAGTGAATAGTGATCATATGATGCCTAGCTGTTTGTAAAACACCGATGGCTCCTGGACAGCCTCAAGTGATGAATCACTCAGCCAGAAATACAAAATTCCAACTATAGACCCTCCTTCAATAAACGGTACCAGTTTAATATTTTACGATACAGCAAAATATCTGGGTCTCATTTTTGACAGGAAACTAAAATGGAAACCTAACATTCAAGAAAGAGTCAATAAAGCTACAAAAGCTTTATTCTCTTGCAAAAAAAAACCATAGGGAATAAATTTGGCCTTCAACCTCACATAATCCACTGGTTCTACATCACGGTCATAAGACCGATACTCAACTACGGGGTGATTGTCTGGTGGACGGCCTTAGACAATGCAGTCAACTTAAGCAATGTAAGCAGAGTCCATAGAAAAGCATAAGCCGAGCCTGGCGGTCTATTCACTCTGCGGTATTAGACATTCTGTTTCATTTGACACCCCTCGATATTTTCAGCAGACAAATAGCTGCGACTGCAGCTATTCGCCTTTAAGCGACTACACAGTGGATAAATAATTCTTAATACATTAGGAATCCTCACAGAGAACATCGATTGCACCATACTTGAACTTTGGTTTGACAAAGACTTCCATGTAAGCTTCCCCTCTACATCATTCTGGGAGAAAGATGCTTTCATGGAGGATAAGTCAATCCATCTCTACACAGATGGATCAAAAACAGATAGTGGACCTGGTGGCGGTGTTTTCTCAGATAAGCTAAATCGAAGCCGCTCTTTCCGTCTTCCAAATCACTGTAGCGTGTTCCAGGCGAAGAAGCTCTGTCCTGGCTGAAGAAAAACATGATATCTGCAAAGGATATCCGCATCTTTTCGGATAATCAGGCCGCCATCAAGTCCCTGGACTTGGTCTCATTATATTCTAAAATCGCCCTTGAATGCCGATCAACAGCAGTTCAACATTTACCTTTGTTGGGTGCCGGGCCACAGAGATATTCCAGAGAACTGCAGAGCCGATGAACTCGCCAAAATTGGAACCATTCTACCGGAAAACGGTACACTAGCATTAAAGATAGATGCCAATAAAAGAGCAGACCTTAGGTGGACCTTAGCTTCAGATACGCTGCCGTTCCCATTCTACCGCCGAAGAGCAGGGACGTGAGTCCGGAAACGAATATGAAAACCAGAGTGTACTGCCGTCAGCAAGGGACTATATTGGATTTGAAGTAGCAGACTAGAGATCATTAATAAAAATTAAAAAGAGTGCCGGAGACAGAACGAAGCCCTGAGGCACACCAGCATTTATTTTGTGAACATCCGACTTGAAACCGTCCAAGACAACTAGAATTGAACGTTCCGAAAGGTAGTTTCTAATCCATTGAAGGAGAGATTCACACTTGAACCAGACATAGACATTCCTGACTTCTGTCGGGTTGGTCTTGAATGACCGAAAAATATTTATCTAATCTTGACAGAAAGAGGTTAGGAAACTCTATAATAGGGCGAAGCTTTTCAGAAGCGACAGTACATGGAATGAGTACTACGAATGTAAGAAACGATTCAAGTACCTAGTTAGAAAGTCAAAAAGGGTTTCATGGCAGAAGTACTGCGAATCTATAGCGGTAACAGACGAGGTTTCGAGGTTACGCAAAGTGCTTTCAAAGGAAGCGAACGTTCCTCGCTACCTCAGGAGAAGTGACGGAACCTGTGCTGAAAATAGCGAAGAGGTTCTGGCAACACTGATGGAAACCCACTTTCCGGAATCCACAGTATCAGGCGACCCTGGCATGCTACAGCACACTGAGAACACTGATCTCTCTCTCTCTCTCCGAAGAGGAAATAGGTGTTCTTATTAATAGGAAAAAAATACGGTGGTCAATTCAGCCCTCACAAAGCCATACAAATTCTCTGGTCCGGATCGTATTCTACCGATTATGCTACAGAAAGCACCGGAGGTAGCAATCGAAAAAATTATGGAAATTTTTAGACGCAGTCTAAAAATGGAGTACATACCAATAGCTTGGAGGGAAGTTAAGTTGGTTTTTATACCTAAAGCTGGCAAACAGGGGCATATAACAGCAAAAGCTGGTCTCAATGCCAACCCTTCCAAACCGGAACTAGTTCTTTTCACCAGAAAGTACAAGATACCACAATTCAAACTCCTAAAATTCAACGGAGTGGAACTGTCCCTTTCGGATAGCGTGAAGTATCTGGGTGTGATTCTGGACAAAAAACTGAACTGGAATCTTAACGTAGCGGAAAGAATCATAAAGGCATATAATGCTGTTTTTATCTGCAAAAGAACAGTAGGAAAAATTTGGGGCTTAATACCTGCTAAGGTGTATTGGCTGTAAACGGTGGTGGTAAGACCCATACTCACATACGGCGCACTAGTACGCTGGAAAGCAACAAACAAGAAAACGATTTACGGAAAAATAGTGGCGGTTCAAGAAACGGCTTCCATAGCCATTACAGGTACGCTCCGTACCACCCCTACGGCAGTACTAGACACCTTTTTGCACCCAACACCGCTTGACAACAGTGCGATACGACTCACTAATTTGGGTTACTTCAAGAGCTGTAGTTTCGGACATGGAACGGTACTAACGGAGCTACTGCCAGGCAATCCAATTCTAATGGATGAAACTCCTTCCCTGGTCAACTTCGACATCCCGATATAATTTATCCGGAGAGGGAGGTCTGGAAAAGAATGCAATAATCAGGTCAAATGAAATTGCAATTTTTCCAGATGGCTCAAAAACAGAGGAAGGATCAGCATCTGGTATCTTATCAGAAGACCCAGAACTAAGAGTGTCTATAAAACTAAGGGACGCAGAGGTCCAGACTGTCCTCATGGTGTCTGAGCTAATGCAGACGAGATCGGTATCCGAAAGAGATATCGCTATCTGCATCGATAGCCAGTGCGCACTCAAGGCAATGGAATCAACCAACGTCAACTCTGATAGTCAGGGGCTGTCGAACAGTGCTCAAGGTACTATGCTGTCAGAACCGAGTAAGACTGTGCTGGGTGCCAGGACACTGCGGTATTAAAGGAAATGAATAAGCGGACGAGCTTACAATAAAAGGAGGACAATAGTGAGGTTGCCAATATCAAACCACCCCTTTGCATAGTGAGGGGCACTATCGAGGAAAAAATCACAAAGACTGCTAAACTAAGGTGTTCAAGTCTTGAAGGACACAAGGCTGTTTGGCCGCTTTTTGACTGTAAAAGATCTAGAAAGTTAATAAAATTAAACAGGGATAATCTTATGACAGTAATAGGAACCCCAACAGGACACAGTCTCCTACGGCAGCACGCAAAACAGACTCAAATTGTCAGATACCGATATCTGCAGATTCTGTGGTGATCTGCAAGGATAACATACATACTGTGTGAATGCGGGGCAATATCGCGGAGTCGAAGAAAATTTTTAGGGAAATACTTTTTCGAAAACCTAGAGGAAATAGACGGCATGAACTTCAAAGGCCTTCTTGGCTTTTGCAAGAAAAATGGGGCGATTGTTTAGGTTTTTGCTATTTGAAGACAAATTCAACTGGTTCCAGAGGGATCGCGATGATCCATCATAACCCTGTTTAACCCAACCTAACCTAACCCACTTTACATAAAAAGATTTTCAGATTTCTAATTATTCGAATATCTTGAAGATATTATTGTAGTCTTATGCAAGATATTATATTAGTATTCATATATGACTGTCGCTTTGATGGAGAACAAAATTTTAATTTTATTCCGGTACGTTAGTCGGTACGAACTACAGAAAAGTACGATCCGAAACTAATCTATACACAATTAGTTCTCGAAATGGTACGGAATGCAATAAACATGTTTCGGTTCAGACTGGTACGAAACTGTATTTGCACAAGTGAACTTAGTTTCGTTCGGGATCACATCTCACATCACATCACGGGATTACATCAGTGTCGTTGATGGGACTCCGCATATAACCAGTTCTGGTAGAAAAATATTTTTAGGACAGAATTTTAAGTTTATTGAAAAGCAGAAAGGTGTTTGCTAGGAGAGAAGAAAAACATCATTTCATGATCACGTAATATTTGTAGCATGATGAGTAGCTCAGTAGCTTGTGCCATATTGTAATCTTGAATGGAAGATGCCAAAATACAAAAATTCTCTATCGGAGCACTGGTAGAGCAGTAATTTTAGAGCCGATAAAAGCTATGCAGCGTGAATATTAGATATTTCTTTAACATTAAAACGTGATCCGACCAACTCAAATTGTGCCCGATTACTACGCCTAAGTACATATTTGTAGTTTTTAACTACTTCAATTTCGAAGCAGTTGGCGATATCACTTAAAGATTTCCTTCCCAAGCTGGGCCTGTTTTCTATGCATCTAAGGCTGTATAATCCGAAAGGTGGCTGGTATCCGAGCGCTCCGTTCGCTATTTGACTGGACTCTTGACAAGTTTAGAGGGTTGAAGATTAATTGTTAAGATTTTAGCTTCATCAAAATCAACAATTCATACAACACTACTGAACTTGTCACATGTCACCTTGAACCACTGGTCTCCAAAGTTCATTGTCATTTTCGAGTTGTTGAGAATTGAATCGTCCTTATTTTATTTGGTAGATAAATCTAACTGATAGATTACCATTCTCGACTCACCGTCAATTTCATTCACCTATGGACATGCCATTATTGATGTTCCCGCAGCTAATCACCATATTTGATCCCCACAACGATCACCAAGATCGTCACTCTAATTCAGAAACCATTTAAAATCAAATTCCAGCGATCCCATTACCAGATATTTTACGATCGCATAAATTCAGCTGTGCCATTAAAACATCCTGTTCTGGGCGCAAGAGAATGAACTTATCTGCGCCTGGTGAATTCTGAACGCAGTGCGCCATAAATTACCATCGGTACAAGTCAAATTCAAAACGTGCTTAGCTTGTCCAAAAATTTGTTTTTCAAAAAATCCCAAAACACAAAAAAGAAGAAAATAAAAACAACAAACAAACAACAATCAGACCACAAACATCCGTCTCTTATCGACAAAATTCATTTGATGGACAGTGAGTGCAGTAAAAATCGCCACACTCTCCAGCCCCCGTCCTTCTAAATCAATTGAATTTAACCTGTGCGATCAGTGATCGCGATCATAGAGTCCACCATGCCATGGCCACCATGATCACGATCATCATCGTGATCGTCGTTATGAGTATGACTGACATGGCTCCTCCGGTATAGTCGCGTACTCTGTGCCATTCATTCATAAATGCTGGTTCGATTCCTGGAATTGCCAAATTCCACTCCAAAGAGAATTCATTTTTATTTTCTTTGGCTTTTTTGCTTTGGTGAAGAAGATCCAAGTAAAAGAGGAGAAGAAGAAATGATTGAAAGGATCACTTGAATGCAAATTGCAAGATCGGTGCTCGTTTGAAGTGGCCAAGCAGAGCAATTCAAGTTTGTACAGCACTTTATGATGGTACACGCTCCGGACTATAATCGATGCCCGTTCATGGACGTGCAGTGGTCAGGCAGTGCGCGATTCAATAACTAAATCTCTGTCATGATCGTAAAATGGGTTATGCATGTGTTTTACGGGCGGTGGCAGTCTCCATGTTCATGTCGATGTCGATTGTCGATGTTGGTGTTGTGGAGTTGGTGTTGGTGTTGGTATCAGTGACGGTTGTTGTGGCGGATGCTCCGTCGAGTGGCACAGCACATAATCATCCTCATCTCCATCCTCATCATGGGGGAAGTGCAGTAATGTGTGCCATCACTACTATAACTATGTATGTTACTACCGCCAACTACTACCGCTGTCGCTTTGGTCATTATTATTATCATGGCGATCCATCAGATCCATCAGATCCATCAGTGACGACGGCCTAAAGCTGCCAATGTCATTAAAACAGAAACTTTAGTCGACTGGTCAGTTGGTTGGTTGGTCAGTTTCACGCATCTTCTTCAATTTGTGCGCGGTGCACCATCGGTAATGGAAACACAGTAATTCGTCGAACGTTAAGGGTGATGGGCCAACTCAATTTTCGTTTTTTTTTTTTTTTTTCCTCTTTCTCGGTTTTGGCTTTCGGAATTGGCGGCATCGTCGGTCGTCTCATTTTGTTGGGGGAAAATCGAAACCTTAATTTAATTGGAACTTCCTTGCGGTAAGTTGAGATTTCGGCACTTTAATCATCGCAAAGGAGGCGCCAAATATGCATTTCAATGAGCTGCCTGAGTATGCCTGCGGTTAAAGGTGATAAACTTGGGAAGTCGTAAGTTTTTGATTACGAAATGCGAATCGCATCTTCGAAATTGAAGTGTAAGACAAAGTAACATGCATTTGTATGATTGAAGAAGAAACAGAATTAATGCATACTGGGATTGTTGAAATTTTTGAAGACATTGTTTCCGATCACGGCAACATCAGAAAATATTACTGATTTCCAATTAAAACCTATCTCAGGAGAGTGTTAGGCCAAATTTTCTGAGGCGACTCTCTTTTTTTAATGTCGAAAATGACAGTGACCAAAAGGTTCGTTCCTCACTTTTAATACCACTATACATGGCCCATTGCCTCAAATAACGAACCTCTGCAGCAATCTTGATCCATAGCTGAATCCAGTTTTACACAGCAAGTTAGTTTATGTTTTTTCCATCTGTGGGTACCATGTAAAGTTGGTGTGGCTGCGCTCCAACAATTTTAGCAGACAAGCTTCGTTAGACCACTAAACAGGTCATCATAAACCACTTTGAACAGTCAGATCTATAGGTCATCGCCTGCAATAGACTTTTTGAAATTTTCCATCAGCCTACCGAAGTCTTTTTTTTCAGATCCTCAGTCTCGATATTTCCTTGCTGAGGCATTCTGTTCGAATTTTATAGACCTGTCATGTTCTTTTCTGAGTTTTGCAAAATATTTCCTCTGGAGTAGCATCGGTCAATGAATCTTACTGTTCGGTTTTCATACTAATTTTTTTCCTTTTTCGCAGAAGCCGCTGTTCATCTAATCTTCCGATGTCATCTTCTTGTCTTCACCAAAGCTTAAGAATCTAATTTGATTGGCCGCATGTCATTGCCCGAACTCTTTGTTAACTCAAGGTTTCGCCTGTCACGGTTTTGTAGATGTCTTTTGAAGCACCGCGATCGAATTTTTTCAACATTTCTTTAAACCAATCGACCCGAGCCTTTTTTTTGAGCGATTGCCAACTTATGCGGTGGAACTCATGCCCAAAACATCCCTGAATGTCACGATAAGTTACATAACAATCTTGCAATATCAGTTCCCGCACGGCATCGATGTTTTCTGGCACAACAACCGATTTTTGGATTTTTGACGAAATTTGTCCTGGAGCGAACGACGACCACTATTGAATTCGGAAAACTAATGAAATCGAAGCGAGTTGATCGACACACAGTTCATGAGTTAATTTAAAAAGTCAAAGCCAGAGTAATTTACTTTAACTTACTTAGATGCCGCTACAGTCCGAAACGGGCTGTGAGACTCAACCAATAAACCCCTCTAGTCAGCTCGGTCATTGGCCGTATGCTTCAAGGTACATACGAGTAGTTATGCCTAAAACACAATATCGCGTTTGCTTCGGTTTCACTATGACGTTTCAAGTTCAACTATAGGAATTCAAAGTTTTTCTGTCAAAATATCGCTTCAGCTTCGGGCTTACGTTTCCTATTCGTAATGAAGAACGTAATGGTACGCAACGTGACTTCAAAGCGAAGCAAAAGTCGGAAGAGGCTGAACTTTTGCTTGCTTTTGACAGTCAACAGCTGTGGAAACAAAACACACCAAATGTAAACAAACAAAAATGTTTCGTCTGGAGCAGTTTTGAAAATGTGAACCGATTAATTTTGAATTTGTCTGGTAAGTAACTTAATCTATTCAAGTTTTGTAAGTATAAATAGTTATACATTGTCGGCATTTAAACAGAAGATGTCTTTGGAGAAAATCTAATCAACCTCGTGAGGGAGGAGTTGCGGATGGTGGGACCATTCAAATTACAACTAATAGGGTTTTTAAAGCTTTTTTAAAATTGAAGAATAAATTTCGTTATTGGTCAGACGATGAGGAACGTAAACATATGGTTTCAGAAACATTTCATGAACTACCGCACTGTGTGGGATACGTTGATGGAACAGAAATAAAACTAGCTGAAAAACCTTCCGAAACTTATATATTCTGTGAAAGAACAAGTAGTTTGCAACAACAAAAAGAGAGTTCGTGTGAAAGAGCAGAATGGTTAGTAGGCGACAGTGCCTACAAATAGACTCCCACTGTTATCACTCCTTACAGATCGAATTCAAGTGAATGATTCTTTCTAGATCGAACAGAATTCAACAAATCACTGAGTAAGTATGGAATCAGAATCGAAAATTACATTGGCCTTCTGAATGAAAGATTCAACAGTTTAAAAGAACTAAAAATTCAACTGAAGGGAGACAGTAGATTGTGCTATAATACACAACATTATTGCAGATCAAAGCGAAGGTGACGACATTTTTGAACTACCTGATCCGATGTGTGAAAATATTAAAGGCGATAAACCCGAGTTAGAAAATGAGAACCTTCCTTCTGTGAGATGAAAAGCCAAACGTCGTACAGTTTTGGAAATATATTATTTTCCAATAAGGACTTGACAACTTTTTTTTAAAATAAAAACGAAAACCATATGAGATATTTCAAAAACTTTATTATCGGCTTAAAGTACAATCAAAACATCTATGAATCGAACTCGACTTCGTTCATATGGCCATCGCGGGCACGTTTGCCGCGGTCGATTCGTTGGACCCAATTTTCAACGACTCGGCCACACATTTCAGCCGAAACGGCCGCTATTTCGCGTTCAATGTTGGCTTTGAGCTCTTCCAACATCGTCGGCGTATTGGCATAAACCAATGACTTAAAGTAGCCCCACAGAAAATAGTCCAGCGGCGTTAAATCGCACGAACGAGGTGGCCAATCGACTGGCTCATGTCTTGAGATAACACTCTCACCATACTTACTCTTCAATAAATCGATTGTAGCGTGTGCTGTGTGGCATTATCCTGTTAAAACCACATGTCGTCCAAGCCCATATCTTCCAATTCGGGCCAAAAATAATCGGTGATCATGGCGCGATAACGCTAGCCATTCACAGTAACGTGACGATCGTTATCGTCGACGAAAAAATATGGCCCAATAACGCCGCCGGCATGGAAACCGCACCAAACAGTTATTTTTTGTGGATGAAGTGGTGATTCATGAAGCACATGTGGATCTTCATCCGACCAATAACGAATATTTTGCTTATTGACGAACCCATTGAGCTATGTCTATTTTTCGACTTTATTTACATTTTATTTAGAATATTTGTTTTGTATACTTAAGGCTAAGAAAAAGTTATTAACAAAAAACTTGGCCTATGGATGTAATTTTTTATTTTTTATAAAAACTTAATATCTAACTTAAAATAAACCTTAGCCTACCTAACCTACGAGTATATACACAATACACACATACACACACATAGACATTATACACAATTGTATACATATATTAGTATATACCTTTATATATACTAGAATATGTATATATTTATTAAATGCTAACCTAAACCTATGCAAGCTGGCCATCGCCATTTACTGAGCAAATAGATTGGTCAGCTCTGCCTCATTAGTGAGGCTGGTCCGTAATTGACGGAAACGACGCCGAAACATCTTCTCCATCATTCAACCACCAGAAATGCTGGTGCTGCCGAACGACATCCCTCTTATCGCGATTCCCCACCGCCCTACTGAACCTGAGGCGATCCACACTGCCGTGTGCGACGTCTCTGTTGTAGTTGAGTCGCCTGTCCCCAGCTGTCCGAGCGACATGGAAGATTAACGGGACCGCTGATCAATCCTGGATCAACCCTCTCTGATCTAGGTAGAGGAATGCTTCCGGTCGAACGAACCCGTCAGAGCGCAAACTCTCGTGGTAAAGGTAATTGGGGTAGTAAGCCCCAGATATCAGGTTATTCGTCGAGGTCATTGCTCTTGCAATGTGCCTTCGAGTCAGCTTAATTACGAAGTTGTCCACTCATATTAGGTTCGCCCTGTTGTAAAGGACCTCATTAGGATAAAATTTCTTGTACTCCGACTCTGGTGTTCTGTACAAGCGAAGGCAAGCCCTCTCAAACACCCAAATCTTTTCCATTAAGCTTGCTCGTACATTGAACCACACGGGACAACCAAATACCATCATGGGCCTGATTACCTTCACCCTCGCATCGAGTTGGCTGCTATAAAACAGTCTCTTTGTGAGGGCAAAAGCGCCTTCAGCTCTGGCCAGAGCAGCATCTACATTTTTGCCAAAATACAGAAACTGATCTAGCCAGATGCCAAGGTATCTGACTACATTTCGACAGGCAAGAGGCTATCCGTGCTGTCCAATAATCGAGAACTTTCGCCAATTTTTTCTGGTATCCCTAGAAGCTCCAGACAACGGCGTCCTAAAGAGAATGGTTTCCGACTTCTGAAAGTTGATTTTCAACTTCCAGTCATCGCAAAATCATCTTATCTTATCGAAGTCACTCTGCAAGAGAGTATTAATGACCTCGATTTTTGGACCTGTTCTGTACGCTACCAAATCGTCTGCGTACGCAATAGTATGGGAAAGTGAACCTATCAAGTCGCTTGTAAAAATGTTGAAAAGGATCGGCGACCGCGCCTTGCTGAAGACCATTTTTAATTTGAAATATTCGAACAGAAGTCACATCACCATTTTTCACAATGAACTGTCTATTAGTTAGCATATTATAAAGAATGTACAAGAGTGGTTTACTGATCCGCAGCCTAGTCAGCTTATAGAAAAGACCCTCTAACCATACGGTATCGAAGGCCTTCTCCAAGTCAACAAGGCAGGCACCAGTACATTGTTTTTTGCCTTTATTCCATTGGATATCGGACACCAGTTTAGACGCGGTATGTGAGATATCACGTCCCGCCTTAAAACCGAATTGATTATCCGGAACTATATGTTTGTCCTCAACCCACCTAGTCAGAGCTCTATTGATTACCTTTTCAAAAACCTTACTGGTATTCCGAAGGAGACTTATCGACAGGAGATTCGCCGGATTGGATATATCCTTTCCCTTTTTGGGAATAGATTGAACCACCGCCGTTTTCCAATGCGCTGGATAATGTGCATTATTCATTGCATTATTAAACAGGGTGGTGTAGATATCCACCGCTTCTAGAGGAAGATGTCGAAGCACGATATTCGGAATACCATCGGTCCCCACTGATTTCTAAACTCTGATTGTGTCCAAGATCTCATGGAGTTCTTCCTTCGAAATGAACGGGGGTAGGTCACCCTCTCTGGCAATGACATTATTTGCCATATTTTCGTCGCTGAACCGGGTAAAACCAGAGCCCTCGGATCGCCAGTTCCCTATTTCATTTCGAATGCAGAAGTCGTGCACCAAGACGCGATTGTCCAGGTCATAATTAGGGCCAATGGTGTCAGTGGCCTTGTATACTTCCTGGAAAGTCGCTCCTATGGTCTCAACCTTCTCCTGTGGATTCTCGATCACAAAGATGTCGTCATCGTCAGCGGCTTCATTTAGATCAATACCTGCTATTGTCAGTAACCGTTCGTTGTCTGTTGTCCGGGCTATTTTAAGACACTGAAGATCGTTTTTATTTCTTCTCCGAAATAGTTAATTTATTTGCGGAAACATATTCGGGTTGCTGGTGTTTACAGCCCGAACCTTGTTGTTCCAATACAAACTTACAGAAATTCTGTAATTTTCTTTTATTAGCGTTTGAATATTTTTAATCGACGACTTCAGTGTCCTAATCTCCGGGTCTTGTCGGTCAGTTAACTGTCTGTACAAGTTTTTAAATCTTGTCAGAAGTCTACTTTTCTGTCGGTGCAGTGCGTCAATATTAGGATTGCGGAACAGGTCTTCGTCAGTCGTACGTCCATACCGCGATATTGTAGTGTCCATAGTTTGTTTAATTGTCTCGTCCATTTGTTTTAGGTAATTGTCGATCTCCTCGTTTGACAAATTCCTATTGGACGGTGGGTGGAGCGTGTTCGAGGATAGCTCTCTTGTCAAAGTTGCGGAGAAGCGTGTCCATCGAGTCTTACTGTAGTTGTAAGAATATCTTTGGACAAACTCCTCCAATTACGCAATTTCGTTGGGAACTGTAATTTCGGTGCTAAAACCGCAATGGTCGCTGTCATACACGAATGTGCGCAGACAGTTTAATGTTTGTAAATTCGTACCTGTCAGTCGTATACGTTCGTCGTACAGCATTAGATCCAAATAAGACCCGCCTCTGGGAAACGACGGGTTATCCGTCGCTTTAAGACCGAGTCTGTACATGACATCGTGCTGACTCCACAAATCGATTAATAGGTTCCCTCTAGTATTTGGCAAATTATTTCCCCAATCTTGTGTCTAGCAATGAAAACCCCGCCGATAATAAAATAATTCTCCCCCGATTCCAGCCTCAGAAGTCGAAAAAGGGTGTCCAGCTCTGTAATGAATAGAGTGGATTGTGAAGCCTCAGGTGCATAAACAGAGGCCAAGTACAGCCAATCGGAGAACGTACGTCGCTTCACATGGTCCATCGGCTTCAATTCTTGAGTCAGCTTGATCTTGTCTGGGTGTAAACCAAGATCCTTACGCAAACTATGACATAATGTGGTCTGAGCAATGCCCAATTCTTGAGAACGCTGTGGAATTGACTGATTTGGATCGTTTGCTACGAACGCCTGAACGGCAGCGATATTTTCGACACTTCGACCAGCCCGTTGTCTCACTGACACGGCAACATCACACAACGAATATGTAGACTCAAATTTACAAATTACACTAAACTTGTTATTGCCTGTCTACTAGGGCGAGAATTACGACCGAAAATTGGAGTTAACGCCCTTAAAGTTGCAGTCACCGACTCCGAATTTCGGCTGAAAATTTTTATCAAATTTGATAACAGCACGATTTTAACAGCAATGTGACTTTCCAAGGGTGTTTTCCGAGCCAAAATCTTCGCAGAAATTGACGTAATTATTTTTTCATTTAAAATTTGACAGATCATTTACGCAATCATAAATTTATACGGTTTACGTGGTTTACCTGGCTTTTACGAGTTTAGGTGAATACCCCTATTATATTTATAAATTGATACACACAAACATTGTAAATTGAATGCAGACTAATGGGAAATTTCAGTCAAGACCTACAGAATTCGCCAGACGTTCCTCAGCAAGCCAAGAATTCGTCGGCTGTGATGATGGGGAAAGAGAATGCTTTTAGAGCATTTATAGGGGGGTTGAACGAGGCCGTCGCAACACACCTTAGTGGGCACGTTCCTGTTCCAGATTTGGACGAGGAGTCTATGGGAAACATGACGAAAAGGATAAAGCCCTTGCCGGAAGCAGTGCAGCATCTCTTGTCTGCTACATAAAATCCAATATATTCCTTTGCTGATGACAGTACTCTCTGCTTTTCATATTCGTTCCCGGACTCATGTCCCTGCTCTTCGGCTGTAGAAGGGGAACGGCATGACCAATTGGGGACCTATCATCAGAGTGGAATTGAACGCTTCCAAAACACAATGCTGTTGTGCAACGCTATCGTTGAAGCGAAATTTAAATAACCAGCCGTTATCTATAAATGACACTTGCATCGTCAAAACCAAAAAACTTTCCATTCGCGTTATGTGTGTCAGTGGCAACGAACGTTGAAATGATATCATATTCGATGTCGTCAAAAATGCTGCGAAATGTCTAGCTTTCCTCAAGCGATTTTAGAAATCTTTCATCCCCTCTTATCTGGACTCAATATATTGTATAAGGCATTCATCTGCCCAAAATTGGAGAACAATGCCCACATCTACCCAACATCTCTACACCTTCTAGATAGGATTGAAAAGTGTGGGATAAAACTCAGAGGTGAAGCTAATATCACCCAGTCAATGGACACCCACGAACACCGACGAAATGTCTCGTGTCTCACTTTGCTCTGTCGCTATTTCCACCACCAGTGCTCCCTAGAAATCACCGTAACACTCGTCTTGCTATGAATGCTCATCAGTATACGCTCAAGCCCACTCTCGGACATACTCTGAAATATCATGATTCGCTCCTAAGCCAAATAACTCGCTTATGGAATGCTCGTATCCAGAATCTGTTATCGTGCAACCAATATTCCCTGCTCTGTATTACTCGCGTCGAGCCCGAGAAAGCCTTTTGTTAAAATTGTGTTTCCCGTCGTCGAGTAATTTTCCGGGGTAGGGGCGCATCAAACAGGGTTTCAATGGAAAAGCAGCATCCCCGACCATGTATTTGTTGCAAATGTAGTTGAGAAGTTGACTGTTAGGTGGAAAATTAAGGATCATTTGATATTATCTTGTTCCCAAACGATGATTCTGCAAATATTCCATCATCACTTTGACTTCCATTTGCTCCGATTTCAATTGCAGTAAAAACGTAATTTGCGGCACAAGTAGCGAGAAGTACTATGGAATGATGTCCGTTGAGAGCACATGCTTCGCACCTAGGGCATCGACACAATTGGGCAAATTCCACATTGCTTTGAAATTAAGGTTCCCTTACATTTGTGCGTGCCACCTAAAATAAGGTCGTCCTCTACTATGCTGTTCCTCCGGATTACAAGACTAATTGGGCCGGAACGTTAATATCCCTTCGCTCTACATGCTGATCTCAAGCAGCTGGTACGCTTTCTTCTGACCTGGACAATGTTGCTGTACATCTTGTCAAGTTCGATATTACATCTCCCCCTCCGAAGCCGAACTAAAAGGCAATCTAAGGATCAGTGTCATGCTCTTGCACCATCGAGCATTGAAATCGATAAAGAAGTAATGAATATCGAACTGGTCTTCTTCGGTTTTCTCAACTGTAAAAGCGTGAGTATTTGATTACTTTTGGGGAACTGACAGGGACTAAAAGCGCATAGTTAGTGGGCAACAAGATCGTTGACGAAAGGGTTCGTGCTTTAACATAAAATCCATACAAGATATCGTGTAATGAGATTGATGCCTCTGTAGTTAGTGCAATTTAAAGAGTCCCCGTTTTTGTGGATTGGGAAAACGATACTGAGGTTCTATTCATCAGACATTCTTTCCTCCGATCGAATTCTAGTAAGTCATCTTTTGCTGTTTTAAAAAGCTGGTTACAAATCTGATTTCATTTTGGTCTAATGGACGGAACTGATGGTTCATCCAGGTTGAATGGTTCCTTCAACTGACAGCAGAGTATGGATTGCCTCCGTTGTTTAACAGTCTGCAGCACCGACTGCGACAGAGTATAACTTCTCCTTTGATCCGATAGCTCGCTTCTCATGATCATTTCAATCTTCCTCCGTCATCCTTTGCTCGCAGAATGCATGTGCCGCTTTCGTTTTCTATGAATTCTTCATCAAACCAAAACTTTCGTAGTCGTGTTCAGTTGCGGCGTCGAGAGGTTGAAGGATATGCTTTAGCGATACCTTGACAATTTGTTGCGATTGCTGCCATTAAACGTTAAATCAGTTCACTGTATTTCTTCGTTCTTGTGATGTCTGAGATATCTGCAGATGTACTTTGCCCGCAATCAGGTAGTATTCCGAGTCTACATTGGCTGCTCGGAATGTTTGGACATTTATAGTAAAATACCGAAGGAGTGCCTTGCGATATCTTAGAAGGTATTCTTTCCGAAAGATATGCTTCTTTCACATTTTGGCATTCAAATCACTGTTAAAGGTGTGCTTAATGGAGGGACCTGTTAGTTGAAGACGCCGAACTCAAGAAATAAGATAATAATGTTACGCCAACTGAATCAACCGTGCTTACAACTTTTGACAAAATCAATTTTAATCCAAGAATCGCTGGAATTTTGAATTTTGGGATGAAGTGACTGATCCTACCTTTCACATTTTCTTAAGAAAGCTACAGTCTCATATTGCGAACAGCAAACAGATTACAAGACGCAAAAATAGTATCAATAAATGTATAAAGCCATGGATGACGATCACACTTCTGAAAAAAAAATTGAAGCAAACATACTCGTAAACTTAGTCTTCTGGTTAAAAAACATCCGTATAATTCCAGACTCAAACAATTTTTTTAAAAAACTAAATAACGAGCTTAAGATTGATACTTCTTATTACAGAGATATGTAGGTATCATCGTAGAAAAATAACAGCAATTCTTGGTAATCCCAAATCCCAAACAATGACGTGTTGTTGATGAAATACTTAATAAGAAAACTCCTGAAGCGGATATTGCCTTAAACGTAAAGAACTCAACTATCTCCAATTCACTGGAAATTGCTAATATTAATAATTTCCTTCCCAGGAGTGACTTATCTTATCTAGAAAGTCAAACAGAGAGTTTCTTCTACGAACCATTCAGTCCATTTGACATACGAGTACATAAATTAATAACCTCTCTTAAGGGCGTCCCCCCGTGTTCTTTAAATATTTTTTAGGAATTTTTTTTTGCGTCTAATGAAAAGATAGAACTTTGAGTTTCTTATCATTTATTTATTACTACTTCAAGAGTAAGTAAAACAAATTTAAAGTAAAAATTTTCATTAGAACGTAAGTTGTACCACTCCAAAGATACCCTCCTTGGAAAAAAGGACACTCACTTCCTCCACGATTTTGGCTGATTGGCTTATCAAAAAAAAAAAAAAAAAAACAGCAGTGTTTTAATGTGTAAACCGAAATGCATCGAGTGAAATAGAATCAAATGAAAATATTGAAAATGTGGTTTTTGGCAGACTTTTGAAAACAAAGTTTAAAATTTCATCATTTTTTTTTAGGTTTTTGTTGCGAAAAAAAAAATATAAATACTCGGAATTTTAGGATGATTCTAGGTCACTCGCTGCATCTACTCGTATATGTGCTGAGTCTACCTCATAAATTTCAAATGAATCAATCAAACCGTTCTCGAGATATGATGGAGGAAAGTTTGAAAAATACAGTTTTGAGAGAAACGCGTTTAAAGTTTCAAGTACGTTTAAAACTATGAAAATCTTAACTTACCATCAATCAATACCCTAAAAAAGGCGAATCATCTTCTCTCTCCTCCTACAGACCCATTGCACTTGCGTCCCTTCTTTCTAAGGTCATAGAAACGCTGATAAATCGTCAGCTCATGAAATATCTCGAAACACGAAAACTTTTCAATGACCGGCAATACGGTTTTCGTAGCAACAGGTCCACTGGTGATTTGATGGCATGTCTCACCGAAAAGTGGAACCAAAGCGTACATCAATCTGGCGAAAGCAACGTAGTTGCACTTGATATTTCTAAGACATTTGACAGAGTTTGGTATCAGGCTCTTCAAGGGATTAGAAATTACTTTTCGGAACGTTCGATTCAAGTTGTCTTGGACGGTTTCAAGTCTGATATTCACAAAATAAATGCTGATGTGCCCAGGGCTCTGTTCTGTCTCCGACACTCTTTTTAATTTTCATTAATGATCTTTTGTCTGCTATTTCTAATCCAATATATTCCTTTGCTGATGACAGTACTCTCTGATTTCCATATATGTTAGCGGACTCACGGCCCTGCTCTTCGGCTGTAGAACGAGAACGGCAGCGTATGCTAAGCTCATTACATTCCGATATCAACAGTATAACCAATTGGGGAACTATCAACAAAGTGGAATTTAATGCTTCCAAAACACAATGTTGTCTGCTGTCGTTAAAGCGAAATTTAAACACCCAGCCATTATCCATAAATGGCACTTGCATCGTCTTTCCATTCTCGGTATGTGTGTCAATGACAACTTACGTTGGAATGACCACATATTTGATGTCGCCAAAAATGCTGCGAAATGTCTAGGTTTCCTCAAGCGATGTAAGAAATATTTTACCTCCTCTGATCTGGCCTCAATATATAAGGCATTCATCCGCCCAAAATTGAAGTACAACTCCCACATCTGGTCAGGTGCTCCTAAAACATCTCTGCACCTGCTAGATAGGATTCAAAACCATGCGATAAAACTTATTGATGATACTAATACCAGCCAGTCAATTAACACCCTCGAACATCGACGTAATGTCTCCTGTCTCACTTTGTTTTATCGCTATTTCCACCACCAGTGCTCCACTGAAATCGCCAGTAGCATTCCGCCCATTCAAACTTTTAACCATAACACCCGTCTCGCTATGAATGCTCATCACTGTAATACAGTGGAGGACTACGCGAAAGTGAAAGAGCTCCTAAAGGAAACGACGACGGAGCACTACTCATACACACCGAAGTGTGAAAAGCGGCAATCGATGCTACTGAAGGGGTTGGAACCGTCTTCTGATCCTGAGGAGATCCTGGCACTGCTTAAAGAGAAGGAGTGCGAAGGACTCAAGTTTGTCATTTACCACAGCTAGAGCCAGGCGGGAGAAACGGAGTCTGCCGTTCTTCCTGGTGCAGCTCAGTGGCGAAAGCCGTCTGGATAGTCTAAGGAGTATCAATGTCCTAGACTACCAGGTGGTTCACTGCGAAAAATTAAAATGGAGCGAAGGCGTTATACAATGCGTTCGCTGCCAGAGGTTCGGACACGCCGCGTCGAACTGCCAAATGCAGCCTCGATGCGTGAAGTGCGCTAAGAACCACAGTTCCGAGGAGTGTGCTCTGGGTGTTGATGGAGCATCCGATAGGTCCCAACTCTCGTGCGTGTTATGTGGAAAAGTGGGACACACAGCAAACTATCGGGGTTGTCCTAAGTTCGTTGACATTAAAAAAGCAAAACTGGCTCGGCAGCAGAAGGTGGAGGTCAAACGTTCACCTGTTAGGTTCCAAACACCAGCCGTCACGTCCCAAATTTCCTACGCCCAAATGGCGTCAGGTACGGGGGCTACGGTACAACAAGCGACTGTTGCTTTTCCGGCGCCAACGCCGAGAACAACGGCAGCTGCACCTAACATGCTAGCCATCTTGCTCGCAATCCAAGGGCAGATGGCTCAGGTGCAAAAACAAGCCAAGCGGGTGGACCAGATCTACGCGCTGCTGCCGGGCCTAACGCAACAGGATATTCATTACAGAGCTCGACACGCTTTTTCGACTTCTGAGACTGGAATCGGGGGAGAATTATTTAATAATCGGAGGGGACTTCAACGCTAGACACAGAGATTGGGGAAATAATTTGCCAAATACTAGAGGGAACCTACTACTCGATTGGTGGGGTCAGCACGATGTCATGTACAGACTCGGTCTTAAAGCGACGGAAGACCCGTCGTTTCCCAGAGGCGGGTCTTATTTGGATCTAATGCTGTACGACGAACGTATACGACTGACAGGTACAAATTTACAAACATTAAACTGTCTGCGCACATTCGTGTATGACAGTGACCATTGCAGTTTTAGCACCGAAATTACAGAGGAGTTTGTCCAAAGATATTCTTACAACTACAGTAAGACTCAATGGACACGCTTCTCCGCAACTTTGACAAGAGAGCTCTCCTCGAACACGCTCCACCCACTGTCCAATAGGAATTTGTCAAACGAGGAGATCGACAATTACCTAAAACAAATGGACGAGACAATTAAACAAACTATAGACACTACAATACCGCGGTATGGACGTACGACTGACGAAAACCTGTTCCGCAATCCTACTATTGACGCACTGCACCGGCAGAAAAGTAGACTTCTGACAAGACTTAAAAACTTGTACAGACAGTTATCTGACCGACAAGACCCGGAGATTAGGACACTGAAGTCGTCGATTAAAAATATTCAAACGTTAATAAAAGAGAACTACAGAATTTCTGTAAGTTCATATTGGAACAACAAGGTTCGGGCTGTAAACACCAGCAACCCGAATATGTTTCCGCAAATAAATAAACTATTTCGGAGAAGAAATCAAAACGACCTTCGACCTTGTCTTAAAATAGCCCGGACAACAGACAACGAACGGTTACTGACAATAGCAGGCATTGATCCAAATTAGGCCACTGACGATGACGACATCTTTGTGATCGAGGATCCACAGGAGAAGGTTGAGGCCATAGGGGCGACTTTCCAGGAAGTATACAAGGCCACTGATATCATTGGCCCTAATCACGACCTGGACAATCGCGCCTTGTTGCACGACTTCTGCATTCGAAATGAAATAGGGAACTGGCGATCCGACGGCTCTGGTTTTACCCGGTTCAGCGACGGAAATATGGCAAATAATGTCATTGCCAGAGAGGGTGACCTACCCCCGTTCATTTCGAAGGAAGAACTCCATGAGATCTTCGACACAATCAGGACTAAGAAATCAGTGGGGACCGATGGTATTCCGAATATCGTGCTTCGACATCTTCCTCTAGAAGCGGTGGACCTCTACACCACCCTGTTTAATAATGCAATGAATAATGCACATTATCCAGCGCATTGGAAAACGGCGGTGGTTCAACCTATTCCCAAAAAGGGAAAGGATATATCCAATCCGGCGAATCTCCTGTCGATAAGTCTCCTTCGGAATACCAGTAAGGTTTTTGAAAAGGTAATCAATAGAGCTCTGACTAGGTGGGTTGAGGACAAACATATAGTTCCGGATAATCAATTCGGTTTTAAGGCGGGACGTGATATCTCACATACCGCGTCTAAACTGGTGTCCGATATCCAATGGAATAAAGGCAAAAAACAATGTACTGGTGCCTGCCTTGTGGACTTGGAGAAGGCCTTCGACACCGTATGGTTAGAGGGTCTTTTCTATAAGATGACTAGGCTGGGGATCAGTAAACCACTCTTGTACATTCTTTATAATATGCTAACTAATAGACAGTTCATTGTGAAAAATGGTGATGTGACTTCTGTTCGAATATTTCAAATTAAAAATGGTCTTCAGCAAGGCGCGGTCAATTCGCCGATCCTATTCAACATTTTTACAAGCGACTTGATAGGTTCACTTCCCCATACTATTGCGTACACAGACGATTTGGTAGCGTACAGAACAGGTCCAAAAATCGAGGTCATTAACACTCTCTTGCAGCGTGACTTCGATAAGATAAGACGATTTTGCGTTGACTGGAAGTTGAAAATCAACAGCTGGGGACAGGCGACTCAACTACAACAGAGACGTCACACTCGGCAGTGTGGATCGTCTCGGGTTCAGTAGGGCGGTGGTTAATCGCGATAAGTGGTATGTCGTTCGTCAGCACCAGCATTTCTGGTGGTTGAATGATGGAGAAGATGTTTCGTCGTCGTTTCCGTCAATTACGGACCAGCCTCACTAATGACACAGAGCTGACCAATCTGTTTTCTCCGTGAATAGCGATGGCCAGCTTACATAGGTTTAGGTTAGCATCTAAGAAATATATACATGTATTAGTATATACAAAGGTATATCATCATCTACATCAATGATATAGAAACCGTTATTTTGAATTCATCAAAGCACTTTTACGCCGACGTTATTGAAATTTATAAAAGTTGTACTCTTGGATTTATCGAAAACTGTGCCAGTGATTTGAATGTAGATCTTCACAGGATATCGAACTGGTCTTTGGAAAATAGACTGGCAGTTAATCCAAACAAATGTAAATGCTTAGTTATTTCAAAAAAGAAAAGAAGCTAGAGCTATCCTATTTTCCAGCCATCATGCTGAACAATTCGCAATAGAATTCGTCAAAAATTGAAAAAATCTTTGCATGGTATAGAACACTCACATGGAATAACCATATAAATGCGATTGTGGGTAAGGCATACCACCTTGATCAAAAAGTTGTTCCGATTTGAGTTCTGTTTCTTTTTTTAAGTTGGTGAATCTGTTGTTGATATTCCCACGAAATCTTAGCGTCATAGCTTGACATTTGCAAAAGTTACGTAGCCAAGAGTACATCTATCTCTGTGTGTTTTGGCGATTTTTTACAATCTTAGAAATGGTTTTAAATTTGCAACAACGAACTTGTATTAAATTTTGCATAAAAAAAGGATTTAATGGTGCGCGAAAGTTGGAAATGTTGGAAAAGTGTGTTGGCAACGATTCTCTAAAGAAAACGGTCGTTTACCAGTGGCACGAGCGGTTAAAAAGTGGTCGTGAGTCAATCGAAGATGATGAACGCAGTGGCAGACCATCGACATTGAAAACCGACGAAAAAATTGATCGAGTAAAAGAAATGTTGGTCAATTATTTTTTTTTTATAATTTACGCGCGCCTAAGGGTTAGATACCCTTTTACTGTAGCCAGGGCGCGGGCGAAAAGATAGAAGGAAGAGAAAGGAAAATTATTTTGTAGTGGTATGAAACTCAGGTGTATTTGGTTTCGATATTAGCTCTCCAGGGGTGGGAGTCCGAACAGGACGGAGAGTTTTTTCTTCACTCAGAGTGATTCGAAGTTATAATTCGCACTAGTTTTTTTGTGGTTGAAACTCTACAACAGCCAAATCTACGTGTCAGTGTTTATGCCTTCACACGCATTTTTCTGTCTGAGTTCCAATTACTCAAATGAAAAACTGACTTGCAATGGGCAGGATTCGAACCTGGACCCTCCGAGTGAGAAGCGATTGCTAGTACCACTACACCACATCCACCGTCAATAACCGCAAATTAACGATCAGAGAGATTGCGGAGGACTTGAACATTGCCTACGGATCCGTCCAAGACATTTTGGTTAATGATTTGGGTTGCCGACGTGTAGCAGCAAAGTTGGTGCCAAAAGACCTCAATTTCATGCAAAAAAGAGACCGTGTTGACGTCGCAAAAGAGATGATTTGCGAGGCTGAATCCGATCCCACATTCGTAAACATTCAGGGTTTACGAGTATGAGTACGACACGCAATCCAGATATCAGGCAAGTGAATGGCGTTCACCAAATGAGCCGAGAGTATTATGAAAGTAAACAAAGTAAACAAAGAGTATTATGAAAGACACCAGAATTGTGGGCAGAAAACTCCTGGATTTTGCACCATGATAACGCACCGTTGCACAGTGCCACCATTATTCGTAATTTTTTGACAAAAAATGCAACAAATACCATCCAACAGCCACCGAAGGCTCCGTGTGACCTCTTTCTGTTCAATCGAGTTAAAAAAACCACTACGAGGAACGCTTTTCAGAAGCCGAGAGGAAGTAATATTTAATTCGCAGGAAACACTCATGAACATACTGAAAATCGAATATAAAAAATGTTTCGAGGACTGGATCAAGCGCTGGCATAAATGTGTTGCAGTCGATGGGGATTACTTTAAAGGGGACATTATAGATTTAGATGAACAAACTTGTATTTTTAATTTTCTGAATAAATTTCGGAAAAGTTTTGATCAAGGTGGTATGGTGTTCTTCGAACTTTGTGAACTGCTCAAAAAGTTTACACCGCTGAGGACAAGGTTAGTTCTTGCTAAATCTCTGGTTGTTCCTGTGTTAATTTATGGATGTGAAATATTCAATAACTGTGATGCTGAGAGCAAAAGGAAGCTTCAGGTAGCGTTCAACAGCACTCTCCGCTATGTCTACAGTCTCAGAAGGTTCGACCGCATCTCACACTTGGCAAAAAACTTGTTGGGGATGTCGTTTCAGAACTACGTCAAGTTTCTGTTTAGCATTATAAAAACAAGGCAACCGACATACCTTTATATTAAAATCCAGTTTTCGGCTTCCAACAGATCTGCCTGTTTAATTCTCCATCCAAAAGACATCCAAAAGACAATTTTTCGTTGTTGCTATTCGCCTTTGGAATTCACTACTGCGTAATCTGACAGAACTGAATGATCCACGTCGATTTAACGGCGAGTTACAGCTTTTCTTTTCAAATCAAAGCAACTTGATTTATAAGTTCCCCACCTCCTTTTCAAGCAAATACAACTTACAAACTTCATATGTTTAAGTAAAAATATTAAATAAATAATATATGTACAGAAATTATAAAATGTAAATATTAATATAATTACTAATCATCTGAATTTTAATTCTCTTCAATGTTTTAAATTCAATTTTATCAAATGTATCTTTATCTTAATTACTTAAAATTAATTATAATTAATCAATACCAATTGTTTATCTCTCACAGACTTAATAGTGTATTCTTACTGTATTATAAGTACATAATAAGAATAAATAAAATAAATAAATCCCGGTGGGTTTAGTGGATGTGGATTGGTTTAGAATAACATTGACCACCTTCCATTCATTTTTAATATTTCCATTGGCAAAAAGTAACTGATTTCGATAATAACTATCGCGGCAAATGGGAATCTCTTTTTTTTTTTTAAGTTGGGAGCATAGTTTCTTGTACCGAATTCTCAATATAAGGTTAGAAAGGTGTTTTGAACACTTTATCCGAAGCTTATTTTTACACCTTACCTTGTTGATAAGGCGTGTTGATATCCAAGTTTTATGTCTTTTAGGAGATTTTTTCAAGGATACAATGGAGGTGCAGTTGATAATATGATTAGAGAGACGATCAATAAACGGTGCCTAAGAAACGGACGGATCACTTTCCAAATTGTTTTTTAGCTTGACGAAATCAATGTTTCTCAATATTTTGATTGCCTTTTCATTATTATGTTTTTTTCGGCAAGGAAGAGTTAATTAATAACCCTGTCATTGTGTGATCAGAGATTTTAATATCGAATATGAAATTCTCACAGCAGCTGGAGATGAGGTATGGGAAAAACGACCATAAATGTGATCCAAACATCTTCGCGACTCCATCCTCGTTGGTTCAGTTATAAAGCAATATAGACCGTGCAATCCCAAGAGGTAGCCCTTAGGTTAGGTACAGTATCACTGTTATCTAGTAAGTTTAAGTTTAAATCACCCAATATAATTACAATTTTTAGATTTAAGGCTCTCTAACAGACAAGAAAATTCTTCAATATACGTCACAACATTAAACACATATAAATACATATTCAACATTATTAAATTCAATAGAAACCTTTAGAATGTCCACACTCTTAAAACCGATCTTCTTTGCTTCAATGGTATTGCTCATTAACAAAGCACCTGACACCACCTGCAGCGCAACATTCATTAGGATTTGCAAAGAAATTAAAACCTGGCAAGTTGTAGTCATTAATTTCAAAGCCAAAAATGTATATTTCAAAGACAAAAACGATATCTGGAGCACAAAATACAATTTAGATGGGTAACAAGGGATAAAAATTTTGGAGTGGAGAAAACCCAAAAGTCTTTGTCGAGACGCCCTTACAACCATTAGAACTCATTGTTTTGTGCGCTTTATCGGCTGGTGGAATCATCGATCCATATTTCTTTGAGGACGATGCCTGCAAGAATGTTACCGTCAATGGAGAGCGCTATAGAAACATGATTTCTGACTTCTTCGTTCCTCAGTTGAATGGCATTGACGTGGCAGAGCTTTGGTTTCAAGAAAATGGTGCAACATGCGACACGGCGCGCGACACCATCAATTTATTACGAGAAACATTTGTTAAGCGCATAACTTCGCGTAATGGACCTGTGAACTGGCCTCCACGATCCTGTGATCTCATACCTCTAGATTACTTTCTTTGGGTGTATTTGAAGTCACTACTCTCTACCGATAAATCAGAGACGTTTTACGATTTGGAAGTCAACATTCGCCGTGTTATTGCTGATATACGAGTACAGCGCCAGTTGCTTGATAAAGCTATCGAAAATTTGACTTCACGAATGCGCTTCATTCGAGCGAGCCGTAATGCTTTCAAAAGCTACAATTTATTGTTCCGACTAAATGCTGCTACCTCAAATATTTCTCATCTGTTAGATAATAGCTAAAGTCCCAGCAAAACTCTATTCACCTTGTAAGGTATGAATACCTCATTCAAATTTGAAATAAAAAAAAAAACACATTTTCGAAATACGAGTAGTATCTGGAAGAGCTTTCGCTCTTCACCTTTTAATAAAATCCTCTCCACACTCTGCCAAAACTCGTCAATGTCCACATCCTTTTCCTTAAACGATTCTCACTGCACCAGGTGATAAATTGTTTTACTGGGCACAGGTGCATACGGTGACTCCATCCCAAGGGATGTACATAACACGTGCTGGTTGGCGTTACCATTATAACGCATCGACTTCTCACTGAGTATTCATGTAAATGCATTAAGGACCCCGATCCTCTTATAATTAACTCAACTCAAGTCTTTGGTGGATTTTAAGTTAGCGACTGTACTCTCCTTTGTCTTGTTTCACAGGTGCAACTGTCATTTCCTTTGTTTATCCTTAAGAAAATGCAGGTAAAGGGACACAAAAGGAAATCATCAGGGCAACATTCACGTACATGCAATGTATAATATGTACTCGTAGGTGAACACATTAATTCTTTGGTGGGGGATCAAGCGACAGGTGTTGTAATGTTTGTTTGGACGTACTGTAATGATGTTGGCAACATTTTGTACCTACATATACATACTACGACGTATGTTGCAAAGGAAGTAGAAAGTGCCACAAAGTACAGTTTACTAATTTTCTATATGTCTCTTTGAAAAATAATTATTTAATTGTTAGCGGCAAAAATGGTATCGCTTTCTTGTACAAAAACTTTGCTTGGATAGACGCAGTGACTTGTAGCCTCAGGTTAACAAAAAAAAACACTTCAAGCTCATGTTTAGTTCCTCGAAACTCTTATGGGGCATAGGGCTTTGACAACGCTAGCGCCCCATCGTGTTCTGCTATAGTTCCCTCCAACTTAAACTCAGTGTTCGTGATTCCTCCTCAACTGTTCTTCTCCACGTTTGCTTTAGGTGACCCACTCATCGGCCTGATTGGGTAAATGGATTCTATTGCTGGCATATTTTGCAATGTGTGACCCATTCACTGCTATTTTCTCCTTCATATTTAAATGGGTATAAGTTGTTGGCCCTTAATCGCACAAAGACGCTTAAGATGTTGCGTAGACTTCTATTAATAAAGATTTGAAGCTTGACAAAGGGTTAGTCACTTACACACTCTATACCCACATAGTAGCACGAATCCTACGTTGAATTGAAATAGTCTCAGCTTAGTTTTAGCGCTGAAAACATTGCTTTTTCTAGATTTAATCCATCATTCAGAATGCTCTATTGATCGTGCTGTCCACATCCAGATCTCCGCCCCCAGTTTCCAAGATAAAAGAAGTTGGCTACCTTCTAGATTTGTTATTTTTATTGTTCGATCATTTGGTCCATTATTCTGTGTGAAAGCAGGCAGATGTCACCGGCGGCGTAGTCTAGATGGAGCATATATGATGTCATTGTCCATCTCAGTCCCATATTTGCTGCATGGAGCACGTTGCTGATAACACCAAGGAAAAACCTTGTCTCACTCCGCTACCTCGAATACGTGTAACACCAACCCGTTATGTTGGCCATGATATTTACCACTTTCATAGGGATGCCGTTTATGCCAACTCCCTTGTTTTTCTTTGAAGCCCTGAGAGAGTGCTACTGGGAGCAGAGGTGCGTATTCAGGGTGTAGGACCTTTTGATTACCTAAATCTACCTTGCTTAATGATATATGTAGTACAGCAGCAAAGTAATCCCACCGTCTGGTTATCTGTTCTTTATCCGCACTCATTGATTTGAACTTCCAACTCGGTTCGCTTCACTGCTAAGACCATTACAATCCGAGCTTTGACAACTGTATCACTTCGATCCGTTGCCAGGTATCTGCTGGAAGCCATGTCCTTTGGCTTTTATTGGCGCACATGAGGGTTCCGGAGCCCTTCGGTATAAGTATACTCATCGAATTGGAGTGACGGCTGTAGAGATATGCACTACGAAAGCGTATTGAAGCTATCATAAGATGGTGGTCCTTATCGATACCAATGTCTGTTTCACGTTTATTTCGGATGTTTCCGATGCTATATCTAAGGCGCCGGCTGATCGCTATATGATCGATCTGGTTCGCTATTCACTGTCTATCAGTCGAGACCAAAATGATCTTGCGGCTTTAGTTATGCCTAAACAGTATGCCTCCAGTGGCAAACCTTTCGTGGTTATAATTTCCGACCATCACATGTTTAAGCCATGTGTTATGATTTCTTCCCTTCGGACTGAAATCGTGATCAGATGTCCCCGTTAGACGTTGAAATGGTGGCGATGCCCAATAGAAATCAACCTGAACTTCGTTGATGATATTCGTCAGCATTTTCTTAAACCTAGCCATCAATATCCTCACGCTGAGTAGATAAGACGCCACCACGTGCTCTTGGTGTCAGTAGTATGCCTACGAGTACTCCATTTTCGCATGGTATTCTGTGGTTAGTTCTAGTAAAGAAGGAAGGTGTTTCCCTTGAAGATATAAATGCTAGAGTCCTACCAACTTATCTCGCTAACTCCAAGAATCGCATGAACTCTCGTTCAAATTTAGGAATCTAGAATTATGGGGCCCTTCTTTCTTGGTATTCTGAGGGGTCTTAACGTTCCAGAACTAAATCGTTATCCTAAGTCAATAGCCAATGGTTACCAACAAAGTATCGATCGGTATCCGAGGCGTTTGTGCCTCGCGGTTACGTCTTGTCAATACTGGTCCTCTTAAATTGGCTCAAGAGACTCGCTGTCTTTAGTCCGCAGTCTTGAGGTCTTCGTCTGTAGAGGCACCTTCTGGTCAATTAGCAAGGCAGAATTCCTTGGCCAGTGATGCTTTTACATAGAGCTGTAACGAGTCATTCCGTCTCCCAAAGTAAATGGAAACAATTTTGCTGTATCGATCAAGACTACAAGATGGTCGGCTAAAGTATTTAACTGCTTAACGATGCGAGAGCTTAAACCCATTCACCGGGACTTATTAGGAGGATATAAGCTGAGAGTGCACATTACTCTATGCCTATCCCCGGCACAGTTGCTCCGCCCGAAAATCAAAAAATAAAAAATAAAATGAAAATAATTAGCTTTGGCTGCCGAGTTTTCTGGATCAGAGTGTTACACGACTCATACTCATTGGACGAATTGCAGCCGGGTAAACCGGCAAATCTAGAGACCATCAAAAGTTATGTTAGTTTAATGTAGGGAGGGAGCGAAGTTCTAGCCACCGCCTTACCTGGCAAGATATCCATGATGGAGAGGAGAAAAGAACATGAATGCAGCTTAAGTACCGAATTATTGTAAACATCCTGGAGGCCAGACCAGAAATAGGAACAGATGTCTAGCCGAGGTACGGGCATAGTATGAGGCATTATTTAAGTAATATTTTAAGCGAGGTTAGAAGGCGATTGTGCCTCCGCAAAAAAAAGACAAAGAACTGAGAAGGATATAGCTTAGTCCGATAACAGAAAAGTGGTTACAGGAAAAAAAGAATAATAACCACACTACTTACAGCACCTGCTATATAAAGCCAAAAGGTCACGATAGATGGTCAAAGCGAATTCATAGAAGATTTTGAGCAACCTAGGCCCTAGGCACTAAATGATGGCATTGGTAAAGAAATAGCCTGGGATACACGCACAAGCTCAAAATCTAGAGGATTTACGGTTGGAAAAGGTAACACCCACGTCAAATAGACGGAAGGAACAAAACTTACGGCCTACACTGGGATAGTATCTACCACGAATCCATTAGATCAATATTTTTTCCACCTTGTTTGGCACATTGAAAGGCGCAAAACTAAAGATTAAATGTTGAGACATAAAAGCTGCCCCATGTATTAGCCTTCGGTTTTAATCAGGAATTTCGAAATGCCAAAGGATCCCTTCTGATTCAGCAAGATTGCAGTGTGCGGACTAAAAAAAATCTGATGGTGGGTGGGTAAACAGGCGAGTATGAGTTAAATCTGAACTCGCATAGTACGAGCTCAAGAGGAGCAGACAACTCCTTGTTGTTGCAACTGCCTCAATCAAACCAGTGGTGTAGGATGTTGAGGGGTGTTCATCCAACTCAGAGAGGAATCAGACAACGTAGTCATTGATCTTTTCCCATAACACGAAAATTGGAAGGAAAGGAAGTCACGCGGCTGACAGAAAACAATCTCGCGCGAGCAATAGTGTGTATGTGGTGGTGGTCGCAACTACATCCTGGATATTGATGTTCCAGTAGAGGATACATAGTTTTTCCATTTGAAATGATACCCCTAGCTGGGAGTGTTTAGATTGAAGAACAGGTCACAGAACAATCAGAGGGTTCTCTGGGTGTTTTAGTTCTGTTAAAAATCCTTCGAATTTCCTTGAAATTTAAACTTGAATTGTCACATTTCACGCCTTGTCATTAGGAGAGCGTAGCTAGGCAATGACAGAATTGGTAAAGGATTGACGCTGCATTATTTATAAGTGAAACTCACGGTTAGAGTTCCATTCAGCACAATCTAATATTAACTACGACCCTTTGGCCGATTGTGTCTTGTGGTAGCTACTCAATTTGTCTTAGCAGAAATGGACAAATTATTTTAGTCATTTTCCGTCATTCCATAATCAGTCCACTGTCATTCGAGGCCTGAACTCTAATTTTTCTATACCTATGCATTTAGGCCTCCTACTGCGATGTCGATATTTGGAAAAACAAATGTTCTCCTGCTTCAATCGACTATAGATCAACCTTCGAAGTCGTGAAAATTTTGCAAATGATGTTGCGTAAGTTATTCCGTTTTAAATTGTCAACCACTGCATCATAGGTGACTCAGAGTGGAATGTGCACATGCTTTGATACAAACAGATTGAGTCATATTTTTACTGTTAAATGCGCCTCTGGAAACAAGTGGAACTATACATCAATATTCAAGCAAGTCAATTTGGGCTTCAACAGAAGATCACCCATTCAACCATCAAGAATACCTTCCACAGCTTAGGCAATTTACGTTTCTCACTAAGTGCACTCCTGTGGGCATTCCTCTACACTTTTTTTTTTTAATTACTTCTCGTCCACTTGTAGCTGCTTATCACTTTGAAACATAATCACCTGAGTAAAAATTATATATTTAGTCACTAGGTAAAGTCATCGCTTCTTGGAACCATCAGCTTAAAGAGCTCATTAGGATAAGACTCTGGAATGCGTGTAACCTTGATGGAAACACAGAAACAGCTTTACGTACTGAATCATAAAATCCACACAATATGAACCATTGAGCAGAAAAAAAAAATCCATTTCAAAGGAATTATGACTGGGGAATGCAATTAAGGATCCAAGAGATCCTGCTATCATGCCGCATCTCGCACTGGATCACCTTGAAAGTGTGACCATAACGACATCGCCACAAGAAATTCATTAAAATGAGTCCCAGGAGAGGAAAACACAAACTTGTACATATGTTTATATTTACGACTGACTGGTGATTCTAAGATACACATTCCGATTACTTGAGATACATTTTTATTTATTTTTTTTTTTTTTTTTTTTTTAAATCTATCGAAACGGATGATTAATGTCTGCATCTATTCTTAGACCAGAGCAAGTTTTTTGGTTGAAATCTTCCTCGACATGGGAATAGATTCTAACGAATTTGGTATGCAGAAGAGCAGTACAATCGCACGAATTATTCATTCCAAATGCGCAATTTAAAGAAAAGCGAAAAAAATTGCAAAAAAAAAACAAGAGCGTAGCCATCGCATTAAATAAGGCAGCCAAGAATCATGGAAACAATTAAAATTGCAAATCGGATTCAATGTTGATAAACAAAGGAAAACAGCTCAAGCCCAAGAACATGGCATAATGTCGCCCAGAACCTCCATTTGGAGGTTGGGCGTGAAGTTTCTTTACGGTAACTAAAGGGCACAAATACCAATACAATTGGGTCAGAATCAATCAATATCTATCGGAGGGTAGTCGTATCTATAGTATCTGTAAGTCTGACAGGAACAATGTTAGAACTAGAGTATGGCATACTGCGCGCAATGGATACGCATTTACGCCAATTTGCAATGCAAATTTGTGGAGAACGTGAATTCTGACACCCGATTGTTTAGAGGGTTTTTGTTTTGATTTTCGTAGTCGGTCCAATGACCTGCTGCGGAGGTCTAGATTATAGATCTTTGGTTTGTAGACAGAGGCCGACATAGCCTTTTTGAGTCCTTCGACCACCATACCTATCATGCAAATCATATCGCGCTATGATGGACATGTGAATCGCATTTTATGTTATTTGATTTTTACTCAATGATGAGAGATTCGATTCGAAGAAGCACAAGCTAGACGACTCTCTGGAGAACAGATAAGTCATATAATATATACTCCCCAACAGCATTAAATATTTCTGGTTTAGAACTAACCATGGCTCTGTTATTTGAAGCAATGTTTAGTAATGTTAACGATTACTACTAGTACGCAAGTGGGTTCAAAATTTGGCGAAAATAACAAAAAAAAACAGAAAATGTTATCACCGCCCTTTCGGTTCGTCATTCATGGCAAACCTTCAAATAAATCTTCTGCCTATGAAAAGATCTCTCGCTCTCCGGCTGGTCGGAGTCGGTGAAAAATGCTAGACTTCCTCTAATTGCCGTGGGTGGCAGTGGCTCAAGTGGTAGTGTACTGGCTTCCAAATCGGAAGGTTCGGTGTTCGAATCCCAGCCTCGCCCAAAAGACATTTTTCTTTTTTTTTTCGTTCAACTTCATTCACGTAAGACGAATGGTTGCCTATAATACAACAAGTACACTAATAATTTAGTCTCCCCATTAAATGTTGGATGCCACCTCATATGGAGCGAAATAACCACTGAACCCAAAAATCTTTCTTTCTCTCTCTGTCCCATTTTACTAAAAACTTAACACGTGCTCAGGCATTTATTAAAAAAAAAAAAAAAAAAATGTGAACAAAATGTAAAGACGAACGACAGAGCGAGTACATTCATCCCAGGAATACCGCGCCGCGCACAATCGTCATCTTTAAACATCGACTGGAAATTGAGACTCTATTGCTTTTTGAATTGGATTTTGCCACGACCTGACCACTATCGGTTTATTCGAGTTCCGCGAAGTACCAACTGACATTTTCACATCTGTCGCCGCATTCTTCTTTTATTTTTCTCGTACATCTTCCAACACTACGATGCATATGTACGAGCGATTGTTGGGGTACTTTCTTTCACCGAATACAGCTGAGTTTTACGCCATCTCAAGTTAACTCTATGTGGCGTATGGTATACGAAATTTCCTTGATGGTTAACGATATTAAAGTATCTATATATAATACACAAATTTTGACAGTTTTGTCACGATGACTCCTTCCACTCGTAAATAGGTACGAGTACCAGGAGATGGGTGTGTGGATTGCAAAGAACAAAATTGCAGATACTCGGTCTAAGTACGACTGATTCATAACGCGTTGTCTGAAAGCGCCATTATCCAATTACTAAGAGTTGCTTGAAGGGCTGACACGTCTTATCATCGGCACCAAAACAAAAATAGTTTTGGACTCGTTCATGTGTTCTTTCAACTCAAAATCGTGCACTTGATTTAAAAGCCAACGGACCTTGAACACTACCTTGTTTGTAGACCAAATTTAACTTCTCCTGTTATTTCCACTGTGCATTTAACTTTCGTTTTAACGTCAGCTTACGTACTCATACGTCTCGGCTACATTTATAGATATGTATGATATAACTAATCTTCTGCAGCGTCGCGATGTTTATCCATTATAATCTGTTAACTTGGGACCGAGTCATACATATGTCGACCTGCCTCCCACTAAGCCGCATTGACTGCCAAAGAATTCAACTCTTTCGTAACTTTTTATATCATATGCGATATTGGTCGTGTCTCTTTTGACTTAATACAGTAGAACAAGGAAGCTCTCATTTCTCTGGTACGGCAATTGTTCACTTTTCGCAATACGACTACACACTTCCCGTTCATTGTTCTTACTGCTCCGCTAACTTTCGTGCGTGACAGTCGAGGAAACGATACTGCACGAAAATTTATCGTTTACTAACGCTTTGAAGTGCTCTTTCAATCTATTGCATATTTCGTTGTTCTCGGCTGACGTTCGCAGATGTGCTTTTTGTGTACAATGTTTGTCCATTGCTTGATGCATGCTTATAAATTGTGAGGATACCTCTTCTAATTCTCGATACAAACATTCGTAGTCTTCCTCCAATCGCACTTTATTGGTTTCACTTACTTTCTCAGTACTTAGCACACGCTTAAAAAGCTTGTCTTTTGTTCTTTATCGCAATTTTCATGCTGAATTCCTCGTTCCGAAACCGTTTCCTCCATTGCATCTTCGCACTCATAGTTGGATTTCCATAAAAAGCTTTTCCTACCATGATATTACAGATTTTTTTTTTTTTTTTTCCCCGGCTAGGGCAGGTGAAAATCTTCCATCAGACACTATGAGGATCGCAAACGCGTGCTCATAGTAGTGTGAGATTCTTACTCACTAAAAACACCTCCCTTCGTTGTTAATTTTAATACCGCAACTAAGTAGAACTTATCAAGCAGTTTTTATTTCATAAGTTAATCACGATTGGTAGGACACTTTCCAATGAAAGACCCTACATATTCCGCTTTCTTAATGCGGTTTCAATTTATCGCGCAAGGTCCAACGGTTTAGTTCGTTGAAGACGGCGTAGTATGTTTCGTTCGTCCAAGATTTCTAGGACTGTATTGTTGATATGGCCGCTTAACCGGACTTTATGTTTTCGTGCGCAGTTCCTGACTTCATCTTCCACGAAAGGAACTCCGAGGTCTCGATGCAGGTCATTATTTCTTATAAACCATGGGGCACGCACAAATTGTCGTAGCACTTTATTTTCAAAAGTTTGTATTATATTTATATTTGATTTCTTAGTACAACCCCAGAGTTGTATACCATAGGTCCACACCGGCTTTAGCACTTGCTTATAAAGAAGCAGCTTGTTTTCTAAGCTTAGCTTGGAATATTTACCAAGTAGCCAGTACATTTCTTTGTATTTGGCCTCTAGTTCTTTTCGTTTCTTTTTAACATGCGTTTTCCATTTAAGCTTCGCGTCAAGTGTCATTCCCAAATACTTAGCTTCGTTTGCAAAGGGGATACACACCGAGTTTATAGAAATGGGCAAGTGATTTATCTTTCTGTAGGTGAAGTCAACATGTACAGATTTTGTCTCATTAAGGGTAATTCGCCAGATCTTTGTCCACTCGTAGACTTTATTTAAAGCAGTCTGAAGTTTCGCCGTTGAGTCTTCTATTGATTCTCCAACCGCTAAGATAGCGGTGTCGTCAGCAAAAGTAGCGAGAACAGTATCCTCGACGTGTGGTATATCTCTTGTATATAAGAGGTACAAAAGTGGGCCCAGTACGCTTCCCTGCGGTACTCCGGCTAGGATATCTTTAAATTTCGAAACATCATTTCCGTATCGAACGCGAAAAATTCTATTTTCAAAATAGCTTGTCAATATATTATAAAGCTTTAATGGCAAAATTCGTCGCAGTTTGAACTTCAAACCTTCATGCCATACTTTGTCAAAAGCTTGTGAGGCGTCAAGAAATACGCTCGAACAAATCTTTTTTTCTTCCAGGGATTTTTCAATTACATCAGTAATTCTATGCACCTGATCAATTGTTGAATGCTTAGTCCGAAATCCAAATTGATGGTCGGGAATAAGATTTTGGTTTCCGATAATTGGGAGAAGACGTTTTAGCAAAATCCTCTCAAAGATTTTCGACAGGATCGGTAGAAGAGAAATGGGTCTGTATGATTTTTTATCGTTTGGAGGTTTTCCTGGTTTTAGTACCATAATGACTTCAGCAACTTTCCACTGACTTGGCACGTATTCAAGCCTCAGAGCCGCGTTAATAATGTGTAAGAGCTTTATAAGTGCTTTTTGAGGTAGCATTTTCAGAACTTCTCCGGTAATAAGGTCATACCCCGGAGCCTTCTTTGGTTTTAATTTCCTTATTACAGTTTTAATTTCAGCAAGAGTTGCATTTGTCATTACAAAATTACTATATGCTATTTCTAAAGAACTGGTGTCGGGTACCAGTGTTGGGCCGTCGGAGGGCTTGAAAATTTCTTCAAGATAGTCGGCAAAAACCTCCGCTTTTTCCTTATCCCCCTTAGCCCATTCGTTATTGCCGACCTTGATTGGTGGCGCGGGGATCTTGGGCCTTTTTAAGCATTTTAAAGCTTTCCAAAGCGAGTAATTTGTTTCTTTTCCTGCCGTCAGGTTTTGAACATATGTATTTACTTCGGAATTTCTGTAACTTTTAAGAGTCTCCTTGAGCAGATTACAGAGCCTGTTTAAGCGTGTTTTATCCTGCGGCGCTCGAGTTGTTTGCCATCTTTTGCGAGCTTTTCTTTTTTCTCTTATCATATCTCTTACCTCAGGCGGGTAGTTTAAGTTACGTTTAGCCGTGTTTTTTCGTTGACAAGGTGTATTGTTCCACGCAGCACATTGGACTATTTCAACGAAAGAATCCACTTCGATTTCGAGTTCAAGTGCTGCTTTAAGTGAAACGTCTAGTTCCAGGTTATTATTAATCTCATTTCTGAATCCTTCCCAATTAGTATTTCGTCCAGTTAGTCTTAATGGTCCTTGTTTTTTAATAAACGTGTCGTTCATTGTCAGTATGACTGGAGAATGATCGGAGGAAAGATCGAAGCTTTCATCAACATTTATATCCGAGTTACGAATTCCTTTAACAACGAAGAAATCGACAAGATCGGGTATTTTCGTTGTATCTGTTGGCCAATAAGTCGGCTTGCCCGTTGAATAGAAGTCACAATTGTGTTCCATACATGCTTTATAGAGTATTTTACCCTTTTGGGAGACACATCTTGATCCCCAAAAAGTGTGTTTGGCATTGAAGTCACCGCCAATCATAAAAGCCGATCCAAGAGAATTGAATATATTTTTAAATATATGTTTTAAAGGCGTAAATCGTGGAGGACAGTAGATGGCTGAATGATATTACAGATATTCCATTTAAAAGTGCATCAAAATCGGGCCAAAATATTTATTTTTGCTCAATGCCTACTTGACGTGCGTAGCCGCTCACAATATTTCAAGCTATTAATTATCAGTTTTATTGCCACTTGCCTTTGTTACTTACTCAAGATGGCATTACTGTCCATGACGAGCCTAGGCCTCCAGTTGATGTCCCTTGCAATTGCGTGCGCGACCTGAGTCGCGGACTTTCTTTACTGCGCTGTCCCTCGGGGGCGGACTCGAACACTTTTCGGACCGGAGCATTGGTGTTCATCCGTTCTACATGAGAGAGGGCTTTGCGATTGGCATGAGTTATTCTCTGTTTGCCATCTGCACTGGTGTCGTTGCTTAAATTGATAGCGGAATCTAGGTAGACAAAGTGCTTGACTACCTTAAAGTTATGTCTGCTGAGAGTGATGTTCTGTCTGAGACGTCAGTGTTGGGTGTCCTTTCTGGTTGACAGCATATACTTGGCTTTACCCATCTTTACCGCTTCCGTCTTAATACTCACGAAAGCGCCACTGACATCACGCTGCTTTCTTCCGACATCATTTGACATCAAAGGTCTCGGTGAGATCTTTAGCAACCTTGATGGAGAAATCGTCATCCTGCACAAATGGACGAGTTTGGCAGAGATGACAAAGTTATCATAGATTGTTCTGTGGCCTTAAATCGATGAATAGGTTGTGTGTACCGATTTGAGCTCATAGGTTTTTGCCGAGATTTTCCGTAGTTTGAATATTTGTTCGATGGCGGATTTTCCTGGCCTGAAGCCACACTAATGTGAACCAATCAGGTTTTTACCAAAAGGCTTCAGGCGTTCACATAATACGGCAGAGAGGGTTTTGTGGGCGATGTTAAGAAAACTGATGTCTTTGTGGTTAGCGTAGTTCACAGGGTCTCCTTTCTTGGGGATCGGACCAACAATGCTGAGGTTCCCTTCATTGGGCATACTTTCGTTCGACCATATTTTACAAATGAGTTGCTGTATGCTTCTTACCGAGTCATCGACTGACGCAGTCAAGCCGTCCGCTACAGCAGCTTTGTTGGACTTTAGCTTGGACATACAATACAATAGTTCTCTTAACTTCGGGTGAACGAAATTATTGGTCTACGTTGTCCAGGTTGAAAGGTTCATTCTGCCTGACAGCGTTATTTGGGGTTTGTGTTCGTGGAATGTTTTTTTACCTTTTGTCAAAACTCCCGAATTTCATTCCTGTTGTAGCATCTCTCCATTCCCTCGACCGCGCGCTTCTAACGTTCCTTCTTTTTCCTCTTGAGGAGCCTGTTATCGTTTCTCCTCTCCTGCTCGTAGAACTCATGCGCAGCTCTGACTAGCTGCATATATTCTAACTGGCAGTCGTCTTAAGCGTGACTAGATCGGAAAAGGATGTGGCGATCTTCTTGCGATGGCAGCCGTCCAACGTCAAACTTCCTCACAGTATTAACTTTTTACGATGTTCGGACTACAAGAAGGTAATGGTCCGAGTCGTTGTTGGCCCTTACGAATGTTCGGATGTCCATAATACTGGAGGAGTGCCTTATGTTGATCGCAATGTGGTCCGTCTGGTGACGGTTGATTGATCAGGAGTTCTCCAAATCGCCTTATGAATATGGAGATGCAAAGTCAATTAGCCTGAATCCGTTGTCGGAGGTGATGTCGTGCAGGCTATACTTTCCGTATACTCACTGCTCGTAAGTCTTCTCCAAGAGCTTGAAGAAGACATCTTTAATGTCGTCATCTTTCTCATTTGTAATGGCGTGCGTACATACAAGGTTAATGTTGGTAAATTTAGCCTTAATACGGATTGTTACGAGGCGCTCGTTCACATATCGAAAACTCAAGACTTTTTGTTTTTTTTTTGTTTAAAGAGCTTAACACTCAACCGGGTGTGAATACACTTAACACAGAATGTATTAAGGTTTTTTGGAAAGTGGAATCGAGAGAGAAAGAAAGATTTTTGAACTCAGTGGTTATTTCGTTCCATGGGTGGCATCCAACTATTAATCAGAGGAATAATATCTTAGTGGAAGTTGGCTTGTTGTTTATTTCTGTTCAACTACTCATCTTACTTAATGTCTTTCAGGCGAGGTTGGGATTCGAATGCCGAACCTTCCGATTTGGAAGTCAGTCCACTACCACTTAAGCAACGGCCACTTCTTGCGCCTAAGTCAGCCACCAACAACAAATCCGTATCCAAATAGACGCTACTTTTGCCGCTGATAAAAATCGCCGTAGTAGATGTCGCAGTTTTTCATCCCCTTTTTGTCCGGCCCATCCCAACGGACTCCTTGGATGGCTATAATATCTGCTTTGCAGCAGTGCAAGGCCTCCGCTAGTTGTACTACTGCCCATGACCTATTAAGGGATCTAACAGTTACATCGGCGGTGGCACAACCCCCAAACTAGAGGGTAATTTCCATTATAGTCAGTCGCTTATTTTTGTTACACTTGGGATCTACTCCATCTAAAATATTGTCATTGGATGCCCCACGATTTCTCAATGGAGATTCTCTAAACCCACGCATACCATTTTTTGACAGAAGTCAGATTTGTGTTCCAGACTGGTTACTTATGCAATGATACTCGTTTACGCTCCAAAAATATTTACAAATCATTCATAATTCGCAGTCAGTTACGACTACGTAACGTACATTAACTTCAATTTTCGGCCGCTATAATGTTGCGGTATCAGAAGTGAAGATAATATTGCGGCCGTACACTAGTCGGTAAGTCAAGACCGCAATAGATTTCGCACATTTCTCAAAAACTGGGCATCACTTGAACGTACCTGTGGCGCATTTTTTCAAAAGCGAACAGTTGCACGTGCTCCAGCCAGAAAAAAAAAATGTTTTTTTAGCGTGATTTTCATGCCGGAGTTTCATTGGACACTACTTTTTCCGAAATGATTCCAGTAAGTCGGTAACAGTCAATGTGGTCTCTATCCTATTGCTTGTTTTCGTATAAATTGGAACGACGACGGTGGCACTTGTCATCAATTCCGTGATGGCACATTTCACAGCTAATGGTGTCAATTATATATCAATCCAAAGTAAAAGTACACTTACGAAGATATGAATTCTAGTCAATAGACAACGCAATATTATAAAAGTCCATGGCAGTCATGGAAGGAAAACCGACATACATATGGCGCGATCCAAAATTTGAGGAAAATGATGAAGAAGAATCGCGTCATCTCGACGTAAGACGTATATATATTGTACATGTATGTATGTTAAGAATGACACGCGATATGTACGATAGCGTTGAGATGAAGGTTAAATGCACAGAGGGAATAACCAGGGAGCTTGGAGTATAAGTTGGACCGTTGTTTTTTAGCGCACCATGTAAGATTTTCTATTCCAGCAGCACGCTAATAAGTCAGGAAAGAACTTTCTTGTAATTTTACGGCGATAAAAGAGCAATTATAGAAAACGGCTTTGACAGCCTACCAGGCAACCTTTTATAATTAGATAACTGTTTTAGTCCTCCCTTCTCACTTAACTGACACAAAGCCCTTACACACCAATCCTCTAATCCCCTCCGTTCCACCCAAACACCCGCGCCAATGCGACTCTTTCAACTTAACCCCAACCACCCATATTATCCCTTCTCAACTTTCTGCGCCACCAAACCCAGCTAGCAACTCATTTTCTAACTTCGACCTTTAAACTGGAGCTAAATACCCCCCCCCCCCATAACTCTTCTGTCCAACTCTACTACCCCCACAACTCTCTCATCCTACGACTTTCATAACGCAAACATTCACAAAATCCATGACTATCTCAGCAGATCCCCCTTTAACTTCCACAGACTAAGTATAAATGATGCCTTATCCATTTTTTACAAAGAAATATTTGCTTCGTTCCTTACGAAATAAGAGAAACAAGTTATGGACTGCTTTCGTGCGTACCAGATCCTTCTCCGACTATTCCAACTATGTATTATATCTTGGTGCTTATCTTAATTTCACCGAACTCAACGATTCCCTTTACCAGCGCTAACTTAACAATGCGCAAGTCAACCTTATAGAGGACCCTAAGTCCTTTTTCCAATTTGTTAACTACATAAAAAGGCCTCATTCCCTCTCTTTCAACAATAAGTCATCAACAGATCCACTCACCATTGCCAACCTATTTGCCACCTTTTTTAAACAATCCTTCACCAACGACTCCTTTGCACCAGATCCATCCTATTTTAATTACCTGATGAACTTCTCCAATGGCCCACTTCTCTTTCACATCTTCTACCCGTTTTATATCGAATATAAATTACACCAAATCCACACCCGGCCCAGATAGCCACAATGCCATATTTCTTTAAAAATGATCTTCCTCTCTTTCCCTTATCCTTCCGGCTTCCGCAACCGATTTAACAATGCCTTCCATAAAATCTCTCATCGATTAATACTCTTCAAATTGTCTGCGCTCGGCTTTGAACCCATACTGTTAGAATGGATATCCACTTACCTCGAAAACCGTTTTTACAGTGTTCGTTTTAGGTCAGCCCACTCGGCATCATTTTTGACCACCTCTGGTGTTCCACAAGGCAGCCATCTCGGTCCCCTACTTTTTATATACATTTTTTTGTTAATTTTGGTGGGGGCTAACACCCCCATTTATTTCGCTTAATACAAGCTTAAACTAACTTAAAAACTAACAACAGTTAAGGGTTAAGAATTTTTTTTTTATAATGTCGCGGGCTCAAGGGGTTTGTGGGTGATTGTGCACAGCGCGGGCAAAGGAAATTTAGGGAGGAAGAAAAGAAAGGTATCGATGTACATTGTTTTTAAATGTTTGCAAGTTATAACGACCAGGAAATACAGAGATCGGCAGTGCATTACATAAGCGAGTTGTACGGCTTAGGAACGAATCACGATATTTTAGAGTATGTCCGAAAATGGGCTTGAGGGTATACTGATGAGCATTCATAGCGAGACGGGTGTTACGGTTGAAAGTTTGAATGGGCGGAATGCTACTGGCGATGGAGCTATGGAGCACTGGTGGTGGAAATAGTGATAAAACGAGGGTGTCCATTATTTGTATGATATTGGTATCACCTATGAGTTTTATCGCACGGGTTTGAATCCTATCTAGCAGGTGCAGAGATGTTTTAGGAGCACCTGACCAGATGTGGGCGTTGTACTCCAATTTTGGGCGGATGAATGCCTTATATATTGAGGCCAGATCAGAGGGGGTAAAATATTTCTTACATCGCTTGAGGAAACCTAGACATTTCGCAGCATTTTTGGCGATATCAAATATGTGGTCATTCCAACGTAAGTTGTCATTGACACACATACCGAGAATGGAAAGTTTTTCGGTTTCGACGATGTAAGTGCCATTCATGGATAATGGCTGGGTGTTTAAATTTCGCTTTAACGACAGCAGACAGCATTGTGTTTTGGAAGCATTAAATTCCTCTGTTGATAGTTCCCCAATTAGTTATGCTATCGGAATTTAATGAGCTTAGCATACGCTGCCGTTGTCGTTCTACAGCCGAAGAGCAGGGCCGCGAGTCCGATAACGAATATGGAAAGCAGAGAGTACTGTCATTAGCAAAGGAATATATTGGATTAGAAGTAGCACACAAGAGATCATTAATGATAATTAAAAAGAGTGTCGGAGACAGAACAGAGCCCTGGGGCACACCAGCATTTATTTTGTGAATATCAGACTTGAAACCGTCCAAGACAACTTGAATTGAACGTTCCGAAAGGTAATTTATAATCCATTGAAGAAGAGAGTCATCGATCCCAAATGCACACATTTTCGACAAAAGAGCCTAATGCCAAACTCTGTCAAATGCCTTAGAAATATCAAGTGCAACTATCTTGCTTTCGCCAGATTGATGTACGCTTTGGTTCCACTCTTCGGTGAGACATGCCATCAAATCACTAGTGGACCTGTTGCTACGAAAACCATATTGCCGGTCATTGAAAAGTTTTCGTGTTTCGAGATATTTCATGTGCTGACGATTTATCAGCGTTTCTATTACCTTAGAAAGAAGGGACGCAAGTGCAATGGGTCTGTAGGATGAGAGAGAAGATGATTCGCCTTTTTTAGGGCCGCGCTGGACAAATGCTGTTTTCCATCTGCTCGGGAAGAGTTCTAAAGAGTAGGATTGATGAAAAGCTTACGCAGTGGTTTTGCCAGCGAGGAAGAACACCTCTTCAGAAGAAGGGGAGATATACCATCTGGACCAGCGGATTTATGTATGTTGAGATCTTTAAGTACTCTTGCTACTACACGAGTGCGAAAGTAGATTCCTCCCATTGAAGATTCGACGCACTCAAGTGTAGGCACTCAAGAGTTGCGGTGGGTTGGAATATAGAAGAGACGAGGACAGTGTAAATTACGAGAGTTAGTATTGAATGAAATAGAATTATAAAAGGAAGCGCAATCCACAGAACCAGAAAGCAGTCGATGAAAGTAGAGAATGTCAGCTACGTCTCTGAGTTTTTCGAGAGTATTCAGGCTAAGACCCACAAATGATTTTGATAGAATGGCCGTTTTCGAAAACATCATCTGCATCAAATTGCTTTTGCAAAATGTATTTGTTCGAAAACAACATCATAAATCATACTACATTTGCTGCATGTTCGATAATGTAGGTTTGCAGGGCAGATGTTCATAAAAGTCAACTGCGCTGCAAAAAAGCAGCCACAAGTCTGCGCTGTGCATTAAAAAAATTCGAAAAAAATTAGTGAATCCGAATATTCAGGGGAATCTCAGTCTCGTGAACAGTAAGCACATAAAATCGGCTAATTTATTTGTTTTAACTAAATATTATGCTTATTAGATGCTCTGTTCGAAAACATCAAATGCTCTTGCAAGAAAAAAATCATGTAGATGACACAGATCAACGATACCAAATGACGTTTGCAGTTTGATGTTCGTAACCCTTAAGCATTGTAAATGACGATCAATTTGACGATCAAATGGCGTTTTCGAAAACTGCCGATTATCAAACACTCGTCTGTCTCCCTTTACGCAGACGATAGCAAATTTTTCAAAACCATTTACTCTCCCCATGACACCTTCCTCCTTCAACAAGACCTTGATAGTTTTTCGATCTAGTGCCTCAAAAATTGTTTGGAACTTAATATCCCCAAATGCCAATCCACCACCTTTTCACATAAGCGGCATCAATCTCCTCCCCGACTCTACCTTCTCCACAACCTAACTGTCTCCTCCGGTCAATCTCTTCGCAACCTCGGCATTTTGTGTGATAGGGAGCTCAACTTCCGTTTACATATGGATGGGATAATCCTTAAAGCCAACACAGCACTAGGTTTTATAAAACGATGATCCAAAGAATTCACCAACTCATACGTGACCAGGTCTACCTCTATATTACCTTTGTTCACCAGTCAAGTATGGTCCCCAGATCATAGCGTTCATATCTCGAGAATCGACAGCATCCAGCGCTGTTTTGTTCGATTTGCTCTTCGAGGTATGCCCTGGGACGATCCTTTTATTCTGCCCCCTATCAAAACCGTCTCAACCTTGTTAACTTAAATACCTTTGAGAAACGCAGAGATGCAGCCGACTTTCTCTTCGTTCATCGACTCCTTTCAGGTCACGATGAATGCGCGTCCCTTCATAACTCTATTGTATTTCCCTCAAAACTAACCCTCGTCTCTTCTATCAACGAATCCTCCACACCTCGCATGGCGCGAACGAACTAATCTCCCGCATGCTACGTAAAATCAATTCAAACCGTACCGTCTTTGACCTCCACCGCACCACTCCCTACCAAAAATCCGTTCTCTTTCACCAGTCCAACCAACATTGGTTTTAAGTTTAAGTTTAAATTTAATTTTAAGATATAAATAGCTTGTACAAGGTGTCGCAAAATTAATCATCCAATTTTGTTTTTGAATTACTTTTTAACTAAATAAAAAAAAATGATTTTGAGTGATAGAAATCTTGTCTGATGCGATTGTCTGAGGCTTATTGGCATAAACGCGCGACTTCAAGTAGCCCCAAAGAAAGAAGTCTGGGATGGTTAAATCGGCCGATCTTGCTGGCCATGCCAAATCGCCAAAACGGGAGTTTACGCGACCAAGAAACGCTTCCTTCACAATATCCATTGTAGCTCGTGGTGTGTGTGCGGTTGCACAGTCACGTTGAAACCACATGTTCACCAAGCCCCGCTCATGCAATTCCGGCAGTAAGCATTCGCCAATACCAGTGACCGTATTGCCGATGGCGTCCTCAAAAAAATACGGCCCAGTCACTCCTCCTGCGTGAACGCCATACCACACAGTGGCTTTGAGTGGATGTAATGGTTCTTCGTGAATCACACGCAGATTTTCAGTGCCGCAGAAAGGAAGCTTTTTCTTATTGACGTAACCGCTTAAGTGGAAATGCGCCGCCTCACTCATGATGATTTTCGACACAAAATCATTCTTTTCGACTGACAGTTAGGATCACCGAGAAACCTTGTATTAAGACGATAAAATAGGGACATTCGCCCCCACCAAAATTAACAGCACGTATAAGGAAAATTGTAATGAGGTCTTGGATTATTTACATAGACAAGAAGAAATTGAAGCGAAACGCCACGAAGATTTTTGCTTTGTTTGAAAACGTCAAATGCGACTGCAAGAAGAAAATCATGCAGATGACAAAGATCAACGATGGCCGTTTTCGAAAACGTCATTCGATCGTCATTTACAATACTTAAGGGTTGCGAACATCAAACTGCAAACGTCATTTGGTATCGTTGATCTGTGTCATCTACATGATTTTTTTTCTTGCAAGAGCATTTGACGTTTTCGAACAGAGCAATCATCCTTGAATGTATGTTATTACGCAGTGCAAATTTCTGGCTGCTTTTTTGCAGCGCATATGACGTTTATGAACAACTGCCCTGCAAACACTGCATTATCGAACATGCAGCAAATGTAGTGTGATTTATGATGTTGTTTTCGAACAAATGACTTTCGCAGTAGAGCCCTGCATGAGTGGAGTCAAAGTACTGTGCACAGTAGTCAACTGATTCAGATTCATGAATCCTACCACAGTAAAATATGAATCTTTGAGTTAATGAATCATATAGTGTGCTATGAACACAAATCACTCATTGCTTATGAATGAATCCGAATGAATCATTAGTTTCCTATGACTCGTGTGGATCAATTCACTCACAGTAAATCATGTAATCCTATTGAAATGGGTTTTTTGTATTTTTTTTTTTTATTTTGATTGTTCTCTATGTATTGCAGCATTTAAAAGCAACATATGTACATATGTATGTATATTTTTGGGATTTCCTTTTTCTTAATTATTGCGTTTTATTACGACAGTTTTTTTTTTATTGTTTATTACTTCCGGAAGGATAATGATTAGGCCAGTTAATTATATTTTCTTCCACTCATAAAAAATATGAAGGAACGAATGAGGTTTTGGCAATTAGGTCGTAAAATTCAAAAAACTTCATTCAGGAATTCTAGGAAACTTTCATTTTTTGTAATTGAAGTAGGAAGTAGAAAGAAAGTGTTATGCAAAAATTAACCCGGAGATTCTGTATTATTATTTTTTGTTGCAATTCTTAATTAGTGTGTTTTCTTTTCATATAAAAGATAATAACTTGTTATAGAAATTTAGTATACGGAAAAAAGTTTTTGTGCTAAGCAGTGTTGTGTTAAGTGTGTTGACAATTCTTTGGTATTTTAAAAGGAAAAAATATGGAGGAAATAAGTTTAACTGAGAATGTAAGTACTAAATTGTTTGATGTGTAAAATACCTTATTGTTTATAATATTTTTTTTTTATTTACAGATCAATTTGACAAACTCTAACGGTGGTGTTGATCCCGGATTCGTCAAGGTGAAATTGCAAACAGGAGAATACAAAGTACTTGGTCGCTGGAAAATGGAACTGAGGTTGAAAATATTGTGGAATGCCGAATTTGCAACAACGTTTTTAAATTTTCAAAAAGTACTTCGAATCTTGTTCAGCATAAGTGTTATAAGATAGAGAAAAATAAAATTGGTCAAGAGAATCTACCGAAAACTTTTATAGATACCGACACTAAGAAAAGCATTACGCGTGCAGTAACAGAATGGACAGTGGAAAATTGTCGCCCATTTATTATTGTTGAAGATTCAGGATTAAAAAAAGTGGCTTCCATGTTATTGAAAATAGGATCGGAACTAGGAAGCAACATTAACGTCAATCATCTGCTTCCTCCTCCGACAACCGTATCCCGAAATGTATCTGAGTTGTATGAAATACATTTTAAAGTAATTCGACAAGAAATTATAACAACGAAATTGTGTGGATATAGTATAACATCTGACATATGGACAGACAATTTTCTACGAAGCAGTTATTTAGCCATAACAATTCACTACATTAAGGAATATACATACAATGAAAAGCCGTCTACTTTCAATGACAAACATGAGAAGTGAAACATGCACAGGTGCAAAAGTGCAAAAGATAAAATTTCAAAGAAACTACGCGAATTTGGATGTGATTTGGATATTGATGACCCAATATGTGTGACTGACCGAGGATCCAATATGATTGCCGCATTAAAAAATAACACACAATATTTTATAAATGCACACAAAAAAATCAAAAATGAAAATGTTAACTGAATACACGCAGAAAATGCTTTTTATTGCATTATACACTCAAAACTGTTATGATAAAAAAAGTTTCAGAGCATAAGCACTAAATAAAACCCCACAAAAAAATAAAAAATAAAACAACAAATACAAATTATTGTTCATTCATGATATAACGCTCTAAAAACCAAAGAGTACGTTTTTTTTTTATTAAACTCTTAAAATTGCAAGTTTTCTGTATTCAAATTAAACATCTCATTAAATGTTACTTTTCTAATATTATTTTTTTTAAGTAAACATATTCCTTAAGAATATGTACATATATTCATTACGTGCGACATATTTTCCATTCCCACTTATTGTTTTCTCCGACCATCTTTCAAAACAACGAATCAAATGCAATCACAATGAATCATACCACTCACAACACACGAAATATAACTCCTTACTGCAGTTACTGTTCGAATCTCAAACTGTGAGGTATGACAGACATAAAAATGAATCTGAATGAGACTGAATCATGTCAAATCACACGATTCATTCTGTCTCATAAAGTGAGACATATAATTCATTCAGAGTTTTTTTTTTTTTTTGTTTTTTTTTTTTTTTTTTTTTTTTAATAATGAGCGCGCGCTCAAGGGGTTTGAGTACCCTTAAGGTAATTTTACACAGCGCGGGCAAGGGAAATTTAGGGAGGAAGAAAAGAGAGGTACCGATGTACATTTTTTTAAAATGTTTGCAAGTTATAACGACCAGGAAATACAGAGATCGGCAGGGCATTCCATAAGCGAGATGTACGGCTTAGGAACGAATCACGATATTTTAGAGTATGTCCGAAAACGGGCTTGAGGGTATACTGATGAGCATTCATAGCGAGACGGGTGTTACGGTTGAAAGTTTGAATGGGCGGAATGCTACTGGCGATTTCAGTGGAGCACTGGTGGTGGAAGTAGCGATAAAACAAAGTGAGACACGAGACATTTCGTCGGTGTTCGAGGGTGTCCATTGATTGACTGATATTAGTATCGTCAATAAGTTTTATCGCACGGTTTTGAATCCTATCTAGCAGGTGCAGAGATGTTTTAGGAGCACCTGACCAGATGTGGGAGTTGTACTCCAATTTTGGGCGGATGAATGCCTTATATATTGAGGCCAGATCAGAGGGGGTAAAATATTTCTTACATCGCTTGAGGAAACCTAGACATTTCGCAGCATTTTTGGCGACATCAAATATGTGGTCATTCCAACGTAAGTTGTCATGGACACACATACCGAGAATGGAAAGTTTTTCGGTTTCGACGATGCAATTGCCATTCATTGATAATGGCTGGGTGTTTAAATTTCGCTTTAAAGACAGCAGACAGCATTGTGTTTTGGAAGCATTAAATTCCACTCTATTGATAGTTCCCCAATTGGTTATGCTGTTGATATCGGAATTTAATGAGCTTAGCATAGCTGCCGTTCTCGTACTACAGCCGAAGAGCAGGGCCGTGAATCCGGGAACGAATATGAAAAGCAGAGAGTACTGTCATCAGCAAAGGAATATATTGGATTAGAAGTAGCAGACAAGAGATCGTTAATGAAAATTAAAAAGAGTGTCGGTGACAGAACAGAGCCCTGGGGCACACCAGCATTTATTTTGTGAATATCAGACTTGAAACCGTCCAAGACAACTTGAATTGAACGTTCCGAAAGGTAATTTCTAATCCATTGAAGAAGAGAGTCGTCGATCCCAAATGCACGCATTTTCGACAAAAGAGCCTGATGCCAAACTCTGTCAAATGCCTTAGAAATATCAAGTGCAACTATCTTGCTTTCGCCAGATTGATGTACGCTTTGGTTCCACTTTTCGGTGAGACATGCCATCAAATCACCAGTGGACCTGTTGCTACGAAAACCGTACTGCCGGTCATTGAGAAGTTTTCGTGTTTCGAGATATTTCATGAGCTGACGATTTATCAGTGTTTCCATGACCTTGGAAAGAAGGGACGTAAGTGCAATGGGTCTGTAGGAGGAGAGAGAAGATGATTCGCCTTTTTTAGGGACGGGCTGGACAAATGCTGTTTTCCATCTGCTCGGGAAGAGTCCTAAAGTGTAGGATTGATGAAAAAGCTTACGCAGTGGTTTTACCAGCGAGGAAGAACACCTCTTCAGAAGAAGGGGAGATATACCATCTAGACCAGCGGATTTATGTATGTTGAGATCTTTAAGTACTCTTGCTACTACACGAGTGCGAAAGTAGATTCGTCCCATTGAAGATTCGACGCACTCAAGTGTAGGCGGAGACAAAGCACAATCTGGGAGTGTTGAGCTGGCCGCAAAGTGTGCAGCAAGAAGATTGGCCTTATCCAAAGAGCTGACAGCTGTAATGTCATTGTAAATGAGCGTTGGGATGGATGATGAGGCGGAATTTCTAATGTTTTTGACGAACGACCAAAAATTTTTACTGCCTTTGGGACATTGCAGTATTTTTTGCCTCAGTTTTTGGTCGTATAGGAATTTCACACGCTTAAGAAAGGCGTTGCAGTCATTTCTGGCTCGTTTGAACTTTTTTCGGTTTTCCTCTGTCGGGTTGGTCTTTCTCTAACCCTGACGGCCTCCTTACAGCTCGAGTCGTACCATGCCTTTTCTTTTGGTTTGATACTCTTCATCCGATGAGGAATAAAGGATCTCATTCCAAAGAGAATGGTGTCTGTAATCATATCAGCAGCGGCATCCACGTCGTTATCGAGGAAGCATAACGACCAGTTAAAATTCCTAAAGAAGCTGTTAAGACCGCTCCAGTTGGTTTTCTCGTATTGCCATACGGTTCTTTTAGGAATTTTTTCTCTAACTGTGTGGTCGGTGTACGAGAAATTAGCTGATATGACACAATGGTCCGACGAGCCTAGAGGGGAGAGCACATCAATGGTGTACTTATCAGGGTGAGAAGTTAAAAACAAGTCCAGGGTGTTGGCGGTCTGGTATTCGCGTGGGCTCATTTACAAGCTGCGCTAGGTTGTTTTCCGCAGCGAAGATCTCAACACACCGTCCTTCGGGTGTTGTCTGTCCAGAATGTCGAAGCCACCCAGAATTGTGTATATTGAAGTCGCCCGTAATAACGATTTCAGTATGAGGATACAGGGATACAATTCTTTGAATGGAGTCAGACAGCGCATCAAACTCGTTAAAGGTTGAATTGCTGTCCAGTTTGGGGCTTCTATAAATAAAGCAGTAGTGTATAATTTGCTTACGGAGATGGAATTTTAACCACATGAAGTTGAATTCCGGATTGGAACATGGATCACATTGTGGTGGAGTTTGGTAAGCTACATCACTACGCACATAAATGGCGAGACCGCGGTGAGAGAAGAATAATGGCACTAGTTCGTAGACAGGTAGCTTCAGATCAGAATGATCTGAGAGGTGTGGGCGGGGATCTACCTGTGTTTCACTAAGTGCCAAAACAGCTGGTCAGTACTTACAGACGTGGACGTACGCAGAAAAGTGATTACTTTTTAGCCCGCGTATATTGGCTACGTCTACCCTGAGTCATTTTTAAATGAGTTGAGTTATTTGAAGTTTGACTCCACTCATGCAGGGCTCTATTTCGCAGCTTACGTTTAAGAACATTTTGCAAAAGCAATTTGATGCAGATGACGTTTTCGAAAACGGCCGATATCAAATAACGTTTGCCACGCTCAAGTGACATTTTCGAAAACAATATTCCAACGGTTAAAACAAGAAGGAAGGCGTAAAACTTCGACAACCCATTACAAAAAAAAAAAAAAAAATTCCTGTCGAAAATTGAGAAATAAAAACAACGAATTTTGGTTTGCATTTTTTTTAGATTTTTTTTTTGTTTTTTTGTTTTTTTTTTTGTTTTGTTTACAATCTTTATTTGATTTTTGATTTAAACCTACGATTGAATATTAACTATTATTTTTCATTAATAGTAACTGTAGCTTTATTAATAAGAAATCGTTAAAGTATTATAGTTAATTGTAAGACAGTTAAGTTAATTTTTTTTTTTTTCAGTTTCTTTATTATTTTCTTTTCTACCTCTTACGATAGATAGTCCCACTCACTTCTCCACAATCCATTGTGCTTTGCAGAAAAAATAATATTAAAAGAAGATAATAATTAATAGTAGATATAACATACATACAAACGATTTCGTAAATGGTAATATTTATAATAATAATATTAATCATAATTTTAATAATAATAGTTACAATAATTAAAAATTATCATAATATAGTAAGTAGAACAAAGAATTTCGTTTATACAGCATTTGTGCTTAATTTTTCCCTTTTGTCAGAATCCATACAAGTTGGATAGATACATTTTTGAATGCACTTTCATGTGTACAAAGGTAACCAGTTTTGTGTAACTTTTTCTCATTTTTTGAGTTGGTTTTTTTTTTTTTTATTATTTCTATTTTTAATTGTGTGTATATAACAAGCGTATATGTTAAGTATGTGGTATTATGTATTTTATTTTTTACAGAATTTTATATAAAAAATATTTTCCTACAATCTACGGGTGTGTGTATCTAAAATAAAATAAAAATTAAAGAAAAAAAAAAAGTAATTGTTAAATTTGAAATTTTACAAAACAAAAAAACAGGTGGTTTTCCGCAAATTTCAAGTATGTCCTGTTCTTTTGTTTTTTTTTTTTTCCAAATGTAAAGGTACAATCTTGTTTAAAAATTTTGTCATCTTCTTCATATTGTTCAATGTTTTCTTCTCTTTTTGGTTTCGACATAATTTTGTTATTTTCTTTGTGTCATCAGAAGAAATTTTAATGTTTTGTATAGTTGTCATTTTTTTTTACTAAGTTTGTTAAAATAAATATTTTTTTTTTTTTTTTTTTATAAATTGTATTTCCGCACTTGAGTGTGAGATGAAAGGACGATTCTTTGGTTTTTTTTGTGTTCGTTTTTTTTTTTATGGCAAGAGATGAGATTCAGTCTCTTGCGGGGTTTGTTCTTCTTTTTTTTTTCGTTTTCGTTTTAGGAATGACTATGTGTAGTTTGTGTGTATATTTATTAGTGAAACTATATAAAAAAAAAAATCGAGTTTATATTATATATTTATATTTTGTTTAGATTAAAGCGAGGTTTTTCACAGATCCTTTTATCTCGGTTTTTCGTGTTAGAGTCTTTCACTCAAAGTGCAGGATTTTTATATATATATTTTTGTTGTTGTGACTAAATTTGACGAAGAGAAGAGATTTAGCCATTTGCGGATGTATCTCTTGTGGGTCCTCTTCATTTTCGTTTGATTTACTACAATTTTGTGTAAAGCGTAAGGAAATGCCTTCCCCTTGGATATTCAGGATTGCATTTGTTTCTATACATAACAGTTATACATTCTCTTTTTGCTATAATTATTATTTTTTATTTTCAATTAATGGTTATATTGTGGATTTGTGGTTTTCTATGTTTCGAATTTTCATCACTCAGTCATTGTTATTTACTTTCTTTTCGTTATAATTTTTTTTGTTTTTTTTTGTTTTTTTATTAGCGAGGAGTTCAAGTTCCAGTGTTTTTTTGTTTGTAACTTAAAGAAAAGTTGTCTTAAATTTTTACATAAATAATTTAAAAAAAAAATTTAAAGGTTCGTCAAAGTGGTCGAACATGTTTATTAAAAAAAAAAAAAAAAAAAAAAACTTTACTTTATTCGTAACACATTTTCGTTTCAATTTCGTTTGTTTCTTCTGTTTATTGAGATTAATCATAAATTACAAATTAGATTTGTTTTCTAATTTCCTTTTTAAATGCATGCAGTACTTGAAAAAACCAATACAGTCTCTCGAATCCCGGGATTTTATTATTATTATTAACGATAAAGGGTTTCGATTAACTGCGGATCTATACTTTATACAGAACTTATAAGAAAAAATTAAATATAACATAATTAGTATAATATACATACATATATAATTATTATATATAAGTGATAAACATAAAACTTAAATGCATGCATATGATGAAAACTTATATCATCATCATCATAAATTGGCATTTATAATTATTTTAAACAATTTTATTATAATTTTAACTTTACCTTATAACATTCACTGTAAAAAATAATTCTAAAAAAAACTAGGTACAAAATAAAGTGTAAAAAAAATATAACAAACAAGATTATTGTTTTCATTTGAAAGTGCTTTTGTTTTTTTTTTTTTTTTTATGGAGAAAAAAAAATAAACATAAAAAGAAATAACTCGCAATTGATTGGCCGAATAAAAAAAGTTAATTAGTTGTAGTTGGTTGGTGTGAAAGAAGGATATTTAGGTAGTTTGGAGCGAGGTAGTTTGATAATTGAGAAAATATTTCCAACCTTTTTGAGGCATTTACCGAACTTGAAAAGGAATTCAGAGTTTTGATATCGATTTATTATTATTAGGTTATGACCGTTTTTACCAACACATTGTCTCTATACGTTTCGATAGAGACAACTTTGTCTTCCAGTTTGTTTCATTTTTAACCTAGGCGATTTGGATTTTCAAGCAAATTTAAAAACAAAGTACAATGCAGAAAGTTTAACCTTGTGGGATTCTAATAAAAATTTCTTTTTAAGATCGGACACGTCTTGTAATAAATGATTGTTCCTTGTTTTCTTTTTAAATGAACAAAGCGTTTGCTATTTTCGACCCTTAATTCCATTTCTCCACAGCCCTCTTGTAAATTGTTATGACTGAAATGACACAAAAGCTGATGCTGTGGTTAACTCTGGACGCTTTTCAGAGCTGTAGTTGAATATATTTGAGGACGACTTAAAGAGAAGTTCAAACCAAAAGCAAAACGCCCATCATCTCTAGATATCGTATCATAAAAGATACAAAATTTACTGGCTGTTACTACTACTACTTACTCGTAGCACTTCGCAGAACTGAACCACAGAGAGCGACTATTATAGCTAACTTATGCACTTGAGTATTACAAGGAGTATTACAAGTAACTCTACAGTTTAGTTGGAGCTGTTTGTTTTGCACCCATCTTAATGTTCTTCTTGTTAGTTTGTATATGGAGAAACGGGACCTACATTTCTTTTTCTGATTTTAGAATGACGAAAATGATAGACTTTGCCTTTGGGAGGGACACTACATACGCATTTATTTATTAACTTTTTTGTAGTCTGATGGACCGAGACCGATTACTTATTCGGTTAATGATCGTATTGAGGATACGGTTAATGATTTCTGGGCACATTAGCCAATTTTGATTATGCCGAAAAGACCCATAAAATATCCATTATCTCTCTTTAAATATAAATATATTTTTGTCCGATTTATGAAATGAAAGTTTTCTTCTGACAGTAGAATATTAATTCCGACCCACTTTCGATAGTAAAGAACATATTATTTAAACCAATCACCGCTAGTATTTATATGATTTACATCCACATTGCAATGAGGAAACTATAAAACTCACTTTAATCCATAAACCTAATTGGAAATGATATCTTTGCATTTATTCAATGCATTTATTCATCTAAGTCTGTGTTCTTCTTTTTAGGGATTAAGTATTGAGGGGCATGAGACTGAAACTATCTGATTAAAATCAAAACCTAAATTTCCTAGGTACGCCAAGTTCTTATTATTTATTTCTATTAATAAATAAAATTAGAAATTCTCTTGCAAGATCAATAGTATTCCAGCACATCTTCGTATCATTCCGTATTTGAATGGTTTAAGCAGATCATGTGTAGAACTTAAACATTGGGGGCCTTTTGGAGTAAAGTGGTTCTTCTCGAGAATGAGACGTTGTACAATCAAACATTGTTATACAAGTATAGGGCTGATAGTATTTTTTTGGAGACAGAAATTTGGGAAAGAAGAGAATCTGCATTTAAACATTTCACAGTATAAATTCTGTTAGCTAATATGGAATTTCCTGAGAATCTAATAGTAATACAGAGGAGAAATTGATCGAATTTGATCCAAAAGAAGATATTGACCTAGGTATCTTCTTGATAAAAGAAGATATTCCCTTAGAAGAAGTGAAATACAGTCCAATAGGACGTTACTAGCAAACCATGCCAAATATATATATTGTAATCGAAGGACACCCACTGGATCTGTACGCCAAAGAACGTTTGCAAAAAGGTAGGATGCTGGAATAAAACAAAAAAAAAAGTTTGATGTTATCGACAGAAAATAAGAAAAAGTCTCAGCTAATACTTTCGCAAGAATATTAGAATATAATCAATGTAATCAGTGAGTCCACCGACTGAAACATTGCCGGGGGAAGCAAAATTTTTTATCAAAGGAAAAATGTTGCTAGAAAAAGTAGGCCTGGGTGATGAAACATATACAGATAATGTTGATCTCACGAAACTGGCATTCTATAATACCAAGTGTTAAATGCTGTCTTGATGCCATATTCGAAAATTTCACAAGGCCTTCGCATACCAAATGACGTCCTTCATGGAGGTGTATTTGGGTGTGATCAACTATTCTCATTATTAGATAAACCCATTCTAAGAGCTGATTACAATCCCATCACATGTAAAGGTAAATAACTCCCACCTCCATTTAAGCCATACTAAGAAGCAGCTGAAAAAGACATAGATACCCAATTGATCTATTTTTTGAGCATATAAATGAGCACTTAAGTAATAAAATCTTTGCGTGTAATTTTTTAATTCAAAGAATTCTCACCTTTTCAGAAAGAAATGCTAGGAATTGGAATGAGCAAACATATTGAGGGGCATGAAGAAAATATGCGGTAAGAAGAGTTCCATGAATTAAAAAAAAACCGAGATATCATGGATGGTTTAAGGAAGTTGATCTCATGACCAATTTGGAAAAGAGGAAATCATCATGGATTTAGACCCAAGCACCGAAGAAACTAAACCAGTTAATTAGGAATCTTATTGAAGGAGTTATCAAAAGAGCTGTCAGCCTACACGTGGGTGCATTAATAAATGAAACTGAAAACTTTTACTCTAGACTAGGTGTATCTCATATAATGAAGAATTTAGTACTTTCAAGGCTCAATCAAACCAAAACAGTAGTAGATGACAACTGAATTCGTGGCTACTTAAATCTTCATGTCGAGGACCCCAACATTTCGTAAATGGATGATGGCACCAAAGTAGTAATAAGAAAGAATGCAGTAAAGAAAATACTCGTATACCCCACTTTTCTTTGCCGATAAATCTATGAGGTGATATGATTCTATCAAGCCCTGTATTTGAAGACGTAGGTTGACTAATTGATTCTATTTTGATGCTGAATAAAACTACTTATGCTTTTGCTTACAGGACGAAGATCAGAACAAGTTTGCACACTAAATGTTGAAGAATTTCGTGACAAAATTAATAAGTGTTGGATTGGCCATCCAATCTCCCTTTCTATGTTCAAACATTAAAGTTGCTCAGATCTAGAAATAATTAGAAATAAAAATGATATTGCGTCTGCGATTGAAAAATGACACCTCCGTATCATTCCGTGATTGAATGGTTTAAGCAGAAGAATTGTAGAATTTAATCGCTAGGCCTATCGGAGTAAGAACGTCATTAACTGATCTTGACTAACTTATTAAACATTCTATAATTTTCGAAGGGATTACATTGCTAACCAGAAATTCCATTGACCTATCGGAAAGTATACCCCACACAATTCGTTTCCAACTCCTCCTTACAAAGAAAAAATTCTACAACGATGAATAGTGACCTCGTACACTCGATCTAAGTGTTGGAAATGTCTAAATCCTATAAATAGACAAGTCTTAAATTGCTAAAATGAAATTAAATCATTGAAGAGTATGTTCTAAACTTATTCAAGCAAGGGTTTCCAAATATTCTATAAGGAAATCCTACTGTATATGCTTAAAATAAAAAAGCTCTTGAACATTTTGCATTCATGAGCAAAATGCCCGACATATACACACCTTTGCATCCATAATTTTCTATCTTAAGAGACCGTCACATGGTGCTCACCATTCAAAGAGAAATTGATCAGCATGACTATGATTGACATTGACAAAATCAAAAGCCGAACTTTGGGATATTCATCTTATTCGGGAAAAGAGAATAAGAATAAGAAGAAATGGTTAAATGGTTAATCAACAAAGCAACATATCCTATCTCTAGGACGATGTTGCAATGTATTGCTCATTGATAAAACTCCACCGATCGACTAAGTGTGGAATAAGAATAAATATAAGTGCTCTCACTACGACAATTAAGATCACAGATGAAGAGACGCACGTCATCCCGTGTAAACTCAAACTGCAATTAGTAGTAGTATCACATTTTTCACCCAGTTGCAAGTATTCTTTCTTTAAATACTTTGCAAGAACTATCGCAAATTCCAAAACTAAAAGAAAATGCTTCATAAAGGGCGAACGATCCACAGAATGCCCCTTGACAAAGTGGTGAAAAATACTAACTTATTTTGTTTACATTTAAAACTATATTAATCATCGTATATAGCTTTAACGGTTTTAATGACTCCATTAAAGACTTGTTAGACCTGGTAATGAAATCGAACGTCCTGTCTTTGGGAGGCCCATCAAAATTGACAAAATTTTTAAAATCCTCTGTCAAATTAATCTTTTCCGCAAGACAAATCATATTTCCAATCCTCCTTCCGTTCGTATCGATATGCCCGGTTAAATTTTCTCTTATCGCCTTCTATAAACTACCTCCCATATATGTTCGGCTTCATTTTCATTTCCGTTTCTATGTACAAATATCTATTTTGGAAAATTTATTTCGTTGACAGTCTCTACTGATTGTTGCGGGTTTATTTTCTTTTCTTTTTCTTTTATAATTTGTAGAACTATTTACAATTGTTTTCGTTTTTTTTTCTCTCTATTTTTAAATCAGTTTTTTGTTTTTGTTTTTATACAGTAGTAAGCGTGTGGAATTCTCAGTCTATGTATTGTAATTTTTTTTGTTTTTTTTTTTTTAAGTCCTAACTTTACAGTTTCTTTTTTTTTCTACAGGTTTATTTCGAAAAAGAAAAAACATAAAAATAATAATAATATTAATCACATTTCCTACAATTTTTGTTTTTCAATAAATTTTTCTTTCTCTTTAGGCAGATAATTTTCTTTTTAAGGGGTTTTCGTTGCTATATACAATATCTTTAATTATTTTATTAAAAAAAAAAAAAAAAACTTAGTTATACGAATTCTGGTTATACAAAATAATAAATGAATAATAATTATTATTATAGAATCTTTATTAATTTAATTAATATGTAACTTTTATGTATGTCGCGTGATTAGGTTTAGGTTGATAGAGTTGATAAATTTTTCGTTTTCCATGCAAGGGGTTTACTAATTCTTGTTTAGTATATGGTTTTTTTTTTTTATAAAAAACAATACAATATATAATATTTATATATAAAAAACTATAAACTAATATATAACTCTTTTAATATTTTTTTTTTAACTTTTTCTCGCACAGTTATTAACTAATTTTTTTTTTTTTTTTAGATTTTTAGGTGTGTGAGTTTTTTTCAGTTTTATTTTGTTTAACGCATAAAAAAAAAATAAAAAAAAAATATATGTAAAGAATATAAATGTTTTAAGCACCAACAAAAATTAGAAATATTAGAAAAAATCTTTTTTTTATAAACAAAACAATATACAAAATCCTTAACTTCAGTTGGGGGGGGGAACAAAATTAAAGTTCATTGGAAACAAAAACTTAATATGATTTTCACTTTTTTGTTTTTAATTTTTTTTTTTTTGTTTTTTTGATTTTTCATTTCGAAATTTCGTGGTTCTAAGGTCGAAACGCGACTTCAGTTCGAAACTATTCGATGTAGTTGGTAAGGAGGAGATAAGTTGCTCATGGTTATTTTTTTTTTTTTTTAAGAAAGAGACGAAAAAGAGCAGCAGCATCCGGCGCAACAATTTCCAATAGAAAAATAACAATTGCACCAAGTATAACATACTTTTATACCGAAAAGTTCTCTTAAATGTCCAGCTCTTTGCAAAGCCCCTATTGCTTTCGACTTCAGTTCGAAATTATTCGATGTAGTTGGTAAGGAGATAAGTTTTCCATGCTTTTTTGTGGTTTTTTTTCTTTTCGGTTTGTTTTGATTGGAAAACAAACATTGGCATCACCACTAGAATTTGAGGTGACGGACTTAGAATTTGATGTCGTGAATATCCTTTTGGGTATTCGCTTGCATTTTACAAGTTTGCGTTAAGTCAGGTAAAATGGAATTTGTAGAATTATTGTTATTACCATTCATTGTGTGATGGTGCTGTTGCTGAGCATCCATTGTGACTATGTAAGGCTGCAGGTTACGACTGTGCTCCTCAAATATTTGCTCCATGCGGATCATGCATTCATGGAGATAGTCCTTAAAAAGAAAGAGAAGATTTTTAGTTAAACTTTTTAATGATTATAAGAAATAGAAATATGATCAATATTCTGAATTTTCTCAACATTCTTAATATTCTGGCTTTTCCTCTTACGGCCAGGTAAAGACCCACGCAACAGGGAAACAATTACTAATGAGAAAATTGTCGAAGAACCCTCAATTATGAATACCAGACCTCGAAAAATACATAAGGGCTGTGTCTATAGATGATACTGGGGACCAAATAGCTATAATTTGTCAAAGGCTTTCCAACTGAAAAAGAACACAATTTCAATTTCAATTTCAGTTTATTAAGATGGCTTACACAGTAAGATACATTATCTTTTCAAGTAGTGATAAGCTAATTTAAATGATTTAATAAAAATAAAAAAGAAAGCTACCAGCAAATTAGACTAACAATGTTACAAAAAAGTAGAAACGGTCGATCAAAGGTTAAACAAAAACAATAAATATAATAATTTAACATAGCAATCAAAAAGGTGAAATAAACTACAAAGTCGAAAGATAAGATTTGAGTTATTTTTGAAATCTTTTTTTCTTTTTATTTCTTTAATTAGGCGAGGGAGGGAATACCAAGAATTGGCGTTTTGACGTCAAACAAGAAAATCGAGGGGGTAATAGTTGCCCTGTTCTTACAGATGCACACGGCGTTATTCTATTAAAAAGGTTTCGGGGTTGTTGCGTATGTATGATGTTATGCAGCATAGTTATTGTACGGTATTTTAAAAGGCTATCAAACGTGAGGTTACAGATCCGGTAGGAGAAGTGTGAAATGCGATCATACCTTCGCAAGCCAAAAGTGTATCGAACGGCGTTGTTATATGCGACATTAAGTTTCCGCCTGTTGATAGGGTCGCACTTTCCAAAGACTTCGCAACCATAAGTGAGTATAGGAGTGATGAGTGTTTTAGAGAGAAGAATTCTTGTTTTTAATGGAGTGAAGGTTTGAGTTGCATACAGGGAGCGAAGGATACCATGAACTTTGCCCGCAGATTTATTGATGTGATCGCTCCATGTTAAGGTTTTGTTGAAAGTCATACCTAGATTTTTAGCGGTATCCACATATTGAATGGGATCGTCATTGAGGTGGAGCGGTGGGAATCGGGAGGTGTTTAAGGCTTTCCTCGATATGACAATGCACTTTGACTTTCGGGTGTTCATCATCAGCAGATTCTGTTGCGACAAGTTAACAATTTTTTCCAAGTCATAACTGGCGAGCGCAAAGGTCGATTGAGTCAAGTGATCAGCTGTTGTGTAATTGGGCGTCGTCGACAATGGAAGGCAGCTCGTTAACATATAATGAGAACAGGAGGGATTCCAATATAGATCCCTGTCGCACTCCACAGGAATTGGGAAGAGAGTCGGACATTCCACCATTCACAAATACTGCTTGGTGGCGATCTACAAGATACGAAGCCAAAAGTCTCACCGATGAAAGGGAAAACTGGAATTTGCTTGAGAGTTTATCGCATAGAATAGCGTGGTTGACGGTATCGAACGCCTGTGAGAAATCAAGAAGGACTAGAAATGTTAGCTGATCATTATCTAAGTTACGTCTTATGTCGTCTACTACCGTTAAAAGAGCTGTGGTGCAGCTATGTTTACCGCGGAAGCCGGATTGTTTTTAGGTGTAAATAGATTCTTCACGTTAAGATACATAGTTATTTGTTTATGCATAATTTTTTCGAAGACTTTAGATAGGAATGGAAGTATTGCAATTGGCCGAAAGTCGTTACCTGTAGGGTTCTTAGGAATGGGTAAGATTTTGGATTTCTTCCAGACTGAGGGAAACACACCCGTAGTTAATATATGATTAAAGATATGGGTAACGTACGGTAATATTATGGGAAGAATAACCTTAATAAACTTGGGGTGCATCTCATCTACTCCGACTGAGTTAGATTTAATGGAAAGTAGACTCTCCACCACATTCGCCTGGTCTATAGCAGAAAACTCGAAGGTTTCGAAAGGCGTTGAACTGGTGCTGATGTTGAGGTTGGGACCATATGGAGGAGGATAAGCAATCGGAGGGGAATACGATACAAAGCTTTTGTTGAGTGCATTTCCATCGACATTGTCAGGAAGGCTACTCTTTTGCTTAGCCACGCCAATCTTCTTGAGGTTCTTCCAGAAGACAGAAAGTCTCGAATGAAGCAACAGAATTCCCAGACAGCCTTTTAGCTTTTGAATGAAAAAATAATGATACTTGCTTAAGAACATTCCAAAAGATCAATGGACGCGATCTATATTTATCGACCTACATATGTAAAATAAGAGTCAATTCCTCGATGAATCTTTTTAGGTAACCATGTGTTCGAATACTTCTAGCGACCGACCTATTCTTGGGATCAGAATTTAACCATTACATTTCTAAAACAGAAGGAACAAGAACAATGTATTGTAAGATACTCGACATGTGCAAAAGCATCTGCATGACCTCTGCATAAATGATGCTGACCCGACGATTGATTAAATCAGAAGAATTCGCTGAAACTCGCACGTCCGTTGGAGCTGCAGTCTTTCACGTCTCCCTACACCTGAACCGGTTGAATTTAAGTATGTTACAAGGCCCCCGAGCCCCTGCGAATTTTGGTTAAACTTTATGCGAAAGCGGAAATCAAATTTAGGCGAGGAAGAGTTTCTATCTCTAATCCATTATGTTGCACAGTCTAAAATCTTGAAGAAAGAGACAAAAACGAACAGCGGCTGCCGGCTCGATTTTGTTAGAGAATCTATAATTATTGTTTTTAATTTTAAGAAGGGTAGTGTCTTCCAAGCGTATTCGCAAAGAGCACCTCACACTCGTCATGCATTAAAAATATTTTTTAATGTTCCCTATCTCTCTACTCAGTAGTACGACCTCAGTTAATTAGGAAGAGAGCTGTTTTCATGTTAAGAATAGTCTCCACAATAAGTCTGAGAAGTTATCTGAATAAGCTGCAAACAATCATACATTGCTGCCCTCCCGCCATCCATCAAAAGAATTCAACATGATGTTTTTCGACGAGACTTCAACAACGTTTAGACTGAATTTATTATCAGTTTCCTACAGTCTAAGCATTAACGAAGCAATACACCGCATCTAAGGTTACCTAGGGAGGCATTTACGACTTTGTACTTCAAAAGCTACCTATCGCACAAAATCTGTCTGTCCATATACGCTGCAAGGATGAGTGCTATTTTCACTATTCTGAAATATAATCCTTAATGAACGTGACCCATTCAGTTGACGCCGATGTAACCACTGCAAAATATCTGCAGACAATTGCTGATTTTCTTGAATTTTATACAGAATGGCGCATAATTATGCGCCTAGTGCTCCAACAATTTATCGATTGGCTCAACAATTTTGGCTGTCTGTGATTTTTCGCCTCACGCAGTTCGCAATGAAGTTAACATTGCTCGAAAACTTAGACCTAATATAGTAATCAACAGTTGATGATGGCTTGGCGGCCTTTACAAAGAATTTTACGGCACTATCACTTTTTCCCCTATAAGATGCAATAGGTTTACGAGTTAAGACAAAATATTCCACAAATACGCATTCAATATGCTCGGCGTTTTCAAAAATTGTCCGGAAAGAACAACGAGTTAATTCACAACTTCGTAGTGAGCGATGAGGTTCATATTCACCTAAATGGGCGAACAAATCAACAAAACAGTAGAATAATTGTTGAATATAAAATGCATCCAGTTAGGTGCAGGGTGTGGAGTAACCTCAGAAAGGGACCATACATGGCGAAAACGACGAAGAAGTTGCGGTTAATGTGGATGGCATTCAATGCCGGGCAATGATTGTTTAAAACCAGAGTTGGAGAATAATCCAGAATTATGGTTTCAACTAGATGGAGCCTCATCTCACACAGCCCGTCATATTGTGGCTCTCCAGAGGGAAATTTTTGGTGATTGAATAATATCGCGATTTTCAAATTTCAACTGGCCGCCGCGCGTTCGTCCCCATTTTTTTTCTTTTGGGGCTACCTAAAGGGTAAGGTTTATGTATGCAAATAAGCCAAGAACCATACAACTGCTTAAGACCAATATCCATATCCAAGAAGAAGCCAGGGCGTTGGGACCTGCAATTTTAACAAGAGTTATGGAAAATGCTCTGGATAGTGCACGGCAGTTCAAAGCTAACAATGGGCACCATTTGTGAAATGTTATATTCAAAACATAATGTAAACATATTTCCAAACTATAAGCTAAAGGTTAATAAATGAAACAATTGTTTCTAATTCATTTCTACTTGCTAGTATTACAGACTCAGCTATGGCGTAGCGATCTTTTTCAGGAGGTGGAAGAATTGCCGTTGTTTCTGTTCCCTTGAAAGATGTCTTTTCAAGTGCATCTTGGACACATTTTCCGTAATCGACCGCATTTGAGTCTGGCAAGTTCTTATTCTTACTAAGAATACTTCCAAGAAGTGGACAGAAATCCCTGCGAGTTAAAACACTTCCTATGTTGCTCATATGCCATTCTCTAACCGTCTGCTTCCAATCTTGCTTAACCGATTTAAAAACACTTACATCTGCTGTTTGCAGGATATGGGTAGTGTTCGGCGGAAGGGTGTAAACAATAATGTTTTTTTTTTAAAGCCCCAACTGACTCAACTACATGGGCATATGAGATCTATGCCCAACTATAAAAAGTAACACTGCCTTTGCAACGTTGTTTGTCCTCGATCCATTTGCTTACACAGTTTGCTATGTATTCATAGACAGTTTCACTACACATCCACCCTGATTCTGTCCCTTTTGGGACGCTCCTGATTATATCCGCCGGTGTTCGTATGTACGGGAAAATTACCATATGTGGCAAAAGTTCCCCACTGTCTGTCATCATTACTAAGACGGTTAAAGTGTCATTTTCTTTTGCCCTTTGGATTTGGTAAACGTTTCGGTAACCTTTAGGAGCTATAACTTTTCCTCTTTTAGGATAAAGCGAGAAACTTGTTTCATCTCCATTCAATATTCTCCTGGGTTTCAACAAAATTTCTTCATTACCACCTTCTTTTAGGAAACTATGAAGATCGCAGTGTTCTTCCCTTAGAAATTGTTTCCGTTTCTCTAAGGCTAAGGAGGGGATTCCTTTCGAAAAACAATTTTAGCCATCTTCTTCCTGGGCAATCATCTTTAAAAGGGTTATCTCGATGTTCCGCCTTTATGAGTTTTTTTACTGTGTTTAAGGAGGTCAGTCGTTTTAAGAGGGAAAGCACATTTGGCCACATCAATGCACCAATCTGTAATAGCCTTCTCCTCTTCAAGGTATAAAATAGATTGCGGACCGTTCGTGACAAATTTTTCATCAACTTTACCATGCAGTCTATCTTGCAAAGTACTTTTCGATATGTTGTACTTTCGGTATGTTGAAGCAGCAGCATTGCGGTGGCTTAAATTGTTTTGCCGAATATCCGCCAAGGAAAGCTTGATGTTATCAGCAAGTGAAGGACCATTCGAGTCATTTTCTTTAATTTCTGCATTCATTGACTACGAGTACCTATATAAAATACGAACATTCAACGAATTATTACTATGGCCGCATACTGGATCACCAAGTACTAGATACCGGCCACGGTAACCTTTTAAACAAAAACAGTGGCCGGATATTAAAACCGTGTACATTAAATGAATCTTACTCGTTTTTTCCTGCAGAGGAAACTATTGCACTAGAACACCTAGAAGAAATGCGGTTCGAAAAAACTAAGTGTTTTTTACGTTTTATTATAAACAATTATATTATTTCAATGTTAAACTATAATACAGACCCAAAAACATATATGTAAATTACATTTAAACTTACGTTTTAAGTACACTACCTCCACTAATTTTTGCGAATTAAAAACAGGACATCTGACCTACACAACGAACTACACAGACTGTGAATTATTTTCCCGGTCTTTTTGAAGTACCACATCTGACAAATTTTACCAGCACGATAGATAGACCTCAAATTAAATGCACAATTTTTTGCTCGTGCAAAATATGCTTAATTTTCCTATTATAAAGCATTTATTGAAAAGTGGCCGGATACTAGTGACTGGCCGGGTACTGGTGCACTTACCCTACCAGTGGAAGCAAGTATTCAAAGCTATTCAAAGCATATGAATGATTGACTTTTTAAAATTTGAAGACCATGAGTTGATGGACAATTGATCTATTCACTTCCGTTTGCATATAATTAGAGGACACTAATTGGTCAGTTTGGATATTGAACTGCTTAAAATGCTGATTCGTGAACGATTTGTAGCAAATGCAAGTACCTAGTACCTATAATACATCTAATAGGTAATGAACTAATAGATCTTTCATCGGTGTTATACATCTGAGTAATTTTGTACACAAACGCGGTCCCAATAAACCCTCCCATTGGCCCGCCAAATGAAGCTTTCCAAAAGGCAATACGTATGTATGTATCTTTTAGGACACAGCAAAATTATAAAAAAAAAAAACACTCAAGCCATAAATTTAAAAGTTTTTTTTCCCTTTTTGTATTCGCTGAACTCGCATGTGACACATAGCTTCCTGTAAGCTGGTTTCATTCAGCATCCAACAATCATGGACCAAATTAAACGTACCATTTACTCTCTTTCTCTGGAGACTACTTTCATGCGTACATATGTATGTACATATGTTGTACGCGCGTCTTTGACTCTGTTCATTCTTTATGGTTGACCCATTGAATAAGTCGTCATGTTTTTTTTTTTTTTCGCTTTCATCTTCAATGTGAACTCTGAGGGCAGGAGGAAGCTCGAGAAAGATACAAATTTCTCCAAACTCTAAAGGCGGACAAATACACAACAAGGAGACAACAACGATCTTCAACAACAATATTCGAAAACTGTCGCCGGCGATAGCGATGACGAACACGAGCAAATGCGTAACAGCAACAATAACAACAACACTACACATTCGTTGATCTTCGTTAACTTTTTAAAATTAAAAAAGAAATGTTCATAATAAAAAAAAAAGTAAAGACCGGCGTCTTGTGTTTTTTTTTTATGACATTTTCGCAATGATGTCGCCGACAGTCGTCTGTTATTTTTTGTTCTTCTTTTTTTGACTGTCTTCATTCTATTCACTTGTATTTGGGAATTAAAGTGATATCATCTTTGGGAAAGGCTGGCGAGGGGTCGATGGTGTGGTGCTGGTATTCATTTTTTTTTTTTTTTTTTTTGTAAAAAGTAGTTGATACATTTTTGACTGAAATTTATTTGGTGTAGCATTTTGATCAAGTCGGATACTATCATCCCAGTATGGTGATCCTCTACACGACAGTGACACCAGAAAACCACCATCAACATCACCACCGCTACCGCTACCGCGCATTCTTGATTAGAGACAAGAAACGATCTTAATTGAGGGATTACAATCAAGTAGTGACAGAGTCAAATGAGGAAGAATTTTCAATTCTTCAATTCTTGTCAAAAGACAAGACGGAAATTGTATGACTCAGTGGCGGGAAAAATTTAAAAAAGAAAAAAAAAAAAAAGTTGGGGGCGCTTTTGCATTTCAATTGGTCCCTGCGGGTCGGGTCGCTTTGTTTACCCTTTTTCTAATTAATGTAAATTACTGAGACGAATGCTTTTAGATGACCTTGGTTCAAAATTAGAGTGGGGGAGTTGCTGGAGGGATGAACTTTGTTGAGTGACAAATGGATTTTTGATAGGGTTACTGAGGTCAGAAGATGATCTGAATAAAATGACACAACTTCCATGGAGTAGGGTGCTCTTCAGTCGGAACCATGCACTCTTTCGGTCATGAGATGATAAACGCATCAAAGAGCAGACAATTCCGGCCTCTTATTTTTAATTGCTTGCTTCAGTCGCATTAATTGCTGGCAGTCAACATTCGAATTAATCGTTTGACGACCAGGCGGTAAAAGCTCATGATAGATGATACCCTCGTAATCCCACCAAACACACAATATCAACTTCCTTGTCGTCAATCATGGCTTTGCTACCGTTTATGGAGTTTCATCATTTTTTTTTTTCGATCAAGACCGCTTTCGTAACAAAAATGGCTCGATTTCGTTCTGTTTCAACAGCGATAATACAATATAAGCTTTTCTATGGGAACCAAATTTTACCAGAATCAGAGGGCTGCCACCTTTCGGTAGAACCTTTGATTTTTCTGAGCGAAGAATTGCTCCAAGTGGATTTTAGAAGCTTTCAAACAAGGCATAAATGGTAATCGAAATGTACAAGATCAGGTGAATAAGGTGGGTGGGGTAAAACATCCCATTCAAACTGCACCAACTCTGCCGAGTCTGCAAAGAGACATGCGATCCAGCGTTGTTCTGAGTATTTTTCGGTGACATAATTCGCTTAAAATCCCACTAAATACAGAACACAATCTTCTCACAGTGAAGACCAGCTTTTGGAATGATTAAAGATGGCTCAACTGTATAAAAGCGACCTTAAAAGATGGCAACAAGAGACATCAACTAATTAACATTCTTGTCCCTCTGCTTAAAATGGTCACGGTTCTCAGCCTTGAGGGTGCGATATTATAAGGTGATAGAAAATATCGTGGACTCTCTAAAATTCATTAAATAAAATGATAACATTCAGCCATATGTTCTAAATTGTTTGTTCACGCTATCGACTTGTTCGCTGTTCACGTTACAGAGTACTCTGTATAAAACAAAAATTAGTGTTCACACGTTCCCAGACTTCACTGTATTTACATATTCTCAGTGGGGACTTTTGTTTATGATGGTTCACATATCTAAGGCTCAAAACTTTTTGCATAGTAATCATCATATAAGAAGTCAAACTTCTTGGATATTCAATTGTTGCGATCTAAGGGCTAATCTAATTGTTCGACTATGGCCTGTTGTTTTTCGATTGCTGAAGTCGTCAGGTCGAAACCACTTATCGGTTCACAACACGTTGTAGTTTAATATGGTCGAGGAGGAGGAAAAGTGTTGTTGGCTCACCTTCTTTCGATAACCCAGCTAGATGCCGAAGAATCGTGAAATGTTTCGAATATGTCGAAAAGATGCAAATGAAGTTAGCACCGAATCGACATCTGATGTCACCGTTGACTCCATTGAAGTTATATGTCCGGAACGCCGAATCGCCTGTGACGAGGTTATGCACTGAAGTTCATTCAACTCAGACTAACTAAGTGTTAGTTTTCTCATCTTCAGAGATACAGAGTCGAATTTAAAATCCAGTAACGTTCCACAGCGCTTGTTTTTAACTTTGAAAGACAGTTCTGGGCACTCGTTCGCCTGCTGCGTTTTCAGCCTTTATTTTTTACATCACATCGATTTCTGGTTTAAGTGCTGAGTAGAGCCCAAACGGCCGTCATCGATGTAGTTGCTTTCGACCTACTTTGTTGTAGTCTTCATCGAAGGGTAATACTACGAGTAAAATATGCTTTTTGATAGTTGTAACAGTGGTGGTTGAGATTTCACTGCTCATGTAGATCTCTCTGCAAATTTCTATTACCATTTTTAAATTGCGATCAATAGTCTGTATTTTTTAATTTCCTGTGTTGTGATTTGAAAAGCAAGAGTGCCTTCGTCAACTACCATCTGTCAACAGAAAACTGCCAAATGTTGAAGAAAACTGTGTCACTTTGTTTGTACGGGACAGCCATTGAAAGCAGATAACCGCGTTAATGAAAAAATAATAATTCTGCGTGCTTAACTTCTAAGGAGTGTCTGGAGTGATTTAAATACAATCCGAGCGAGTTTTTGCGTTATTCCATAGCCGTGTACAAAACTACAACACACCGGAGACCAAAACAGTGGATTCTTCTCACGAATCGGCACCTAAAAAGGCCAAAGTGAGTCTTTTTCAGCCAGAGAAGTCATGGCGATAGTTTTTTGGGATGCACGAGGCATAATCCACATCGATTACCTTCAAGAGAGAAAAACAATCAATGGAGAATATTATGTACGAGATGTGTTCAAAAAGTAAGGTGATTTTTGAAATTCCGCGGACAACGTACATTCAATTTTTTTATTTTATTTTTTCTATGTTGGTAGACATGTCCCGAACATATGTTCACAGTTTCAAGTATAGTCCGTTTCAAATCACCGTGCAATTTCTTGCGCATGTGCTCTCTTTTCCAGTCTATTCCAGTAATCCTGGAATTTATTCAGACGAAATTCGAGCGTAACCATACTTTGATGTTGATTGCACTGAGTAGTCCATAGATAAACCTAAGATGTCAAACTTTCCAGATATTGGAAAACCAAAACTGGTTTTCTACTGATCGCCTCTAACCGTGTGACCCTGCCTGTAAATACGGGCGAATTGTCATCAATGGCAATTTCCCTCCCATTTTACGCAAAAAACCTCATCCTCATTACACACACTCGTGCTCTCATTCTAGCAATTTTACTTGAGAATTGCTCTCATTCTAGCAAAAAATTTGACATAGTTATAGAGATGTACGAGTAAAAGTGTTGGAATTCACTTAAAGTGGGTCTGTGGGAAGGGGTTAAAGTTTTGCAAAAGTATTAGTAGAGTTTGACATCTATTGTATGTTAGTTTATCTATGACTGAGTCTCAGTGCGTACTGATTATTTGCTTGAATCTCATTGGATAATGGATTGAGGTAAAGATAAGAAGCCGGTATTGACAGATGTGAAACCAGAGTGTAGAGGGAATGCATGGACGTGGAAGGCGTGTCCATTGTATATTTCTTCAGTGGAGTGGGCAATGACGATTTTATGGAAAGCACTCTCAATGCACTTAATCGTCATCAGTGGTATCAATCAAGCCGCCGCTTTCAATTTCAGTTGATGAAACTTCGCTGGGTATAACAATTCTCGCGGCGAAAGTGTCCCAACTCAGTTCATAGCTCAAATAACTTTCTTCTGTCCTTATGGCCTTATCGCATGTTTTTTCCATTCCTCTACAGTAATTTTTGCAAACTCTTCTTCTGATATTTTCTTGATGTCATACAGCTTAAATGTGGTGTTTCTACCCGACACTCGTTGATTTTACAATACCCCATATATTCTCAATTTATTTCAAGTCTGGGTGGCATGGTGGTAGCCTGAGTACCTCATAGCCTGCTGATCTAATCAAGTCGTCTATTTAATGCTGCGGGGATGTCTTGTTTTGTCGAACTAAATCATAGAGTTCAATCTTCAGCATTGAAGAGCTATGCGCAACATTATTTTCTACTAGCCAATTAACTAACTCTAATTTACATATTATGATAGGGGGCGTTGTCCATTACAATAACCGACGGTTCCTCTAACTGGTCCAGTACCTGATCTCTTAAAAAATTTTGAGAAATTGTCAAAGTTCATCTCATCATGATAGTCACCCGACTTCGATCCAGATTTAAAGATTAGAAAACCGTTTTTGACAAATCCATTTGAACCACCAGCGTGTGCAATTATAAGCCGAGATCCTTTTCCAATAGGCTTTTTTAGTCCTTCCGTACTTCCATCAGTCCAAGACATTCGTCTTGTGTGGGAGCTATGTATATATGATTATCTGATATCCCTCCTTTCACAAAGGATCTTCCTATGAATCCTTTGGCTTTCAGATATCTTGCTTATCCTAATTTCCAGTTCTTGACAGATTTGTTCCCTAAGGGCGCTCAATTTTACGACTTTCTTATCAAATTGGTGGAAAGAGTAGATCATCCTTTTCATGGATTCAAAGTCGAAGTCATCTAATCCAGTGATCCAGTGCCGATGAGGAATTTTTTTGTTGCGTGATTGTACCGTTTAAGTTTGTTCTTGTTCTTCTAATATTCTGTATATGGTCCTATGCGAAAATCCAACAAATGCTGCTCTTGTAGGAGCTTCATTTGCATGGTTGTTTTCATAATCCAAGTTTGTGTGGTAAATTTCCAGCGAAAGCACTTTTGCTTGGCGTGTTAAAGGCTTCCCTGGCTTAAAGCAGCCCATTGTATATCAATTTACTTTTTTCTTATTGAAAAAGTAGTGGCCAGGCAAAATACGCGCATATATGCGCTTACGATGCAAATGGGTTGAATATGAAAGGAAGTGGAGAAAGTTCAGCCGTTTCGTAAATATCATTTTCCAGTGAGCAAATGAGTAGCATGCGCTTCCAGGTTCTCTTTGTGCAGCTTTCCAATTACACGGTGATTTGACACCGACTATATATCGCATAATTAGTTTGTTTTTGACAGATAGAAATTTTAGACGTGTTTGGATGAGTTCGGCGATTTTCAATTATAAAAAATGCAGCAAAGAATTTGCATCAAAATTTGTGTAAAAAATGGGGTCAAGTGCTCTAAAACACTTGAAAAAAAATGTTTATAATTGGTACAAGCTTTTCAAAGATGGCTGAGAAGATGCCGATGACGAACCTCGCTTTAGACGCCCCAGCACATCAACAAAAGATGATAACGTCGAAACTGTGAGGAAAATTGTTTTGGAAAATCGTTGAATGACCATAACTATACGATATGTTGGCATATCGGTCGGCTCGTATCGTGTTTGTTCCGAAACTTCTTAATTTTGATCAGAAGAAACGTCCGACTTGCGCAAAAAGGTCATAACATGCGACTTTTTCCTGCTCCTAAAACTGAAGATATCTATGAAAGGACGGAGATTTGCAACGATTGAGGAAATAAAAACGGCATCACTGGAAGAGCTCAAGCTATACACAAAGTGGTTATGAGAAGTGCTTCGAGGATTGGGAAAAGCGTTGGCACAAGTGTATTATATCTGAGGGGGATTACTTTGAAGGGGATAACATTAATATTGATGAATCAATAGTTTTTTTTTTTTTTTTTTATAAAAATATAAAGTCACCTTACCTTTCGAACGCACCTCGTATGTGAACATAATGGACCAATTTAACGACAATTTGAAGGAAAAGGACAGCAATTGGCCAAGAAGAAAGTGCTTAGCCCTTAAGATTGCTCGTGAGTGGTCGCCAACGAGTATTTTCTGTTTCAAAATCTGAAGAAATCATTCAAAGAGTCACACACTTATTTATTCACCTGTGTCTTATAAAGATTTTCAAGGTAAAAGTTGCTTTTGAAACAGGGTGGTTCCCTATTTCTCCCTTTGTTGCCCAGACCCCTAGATGAACAGGTTTAACATGTCAAGTTGATATACATAATACTATTGAATTCCTTAGAAGATCAGAATGTTGAACGATTTTATTTGAACAAAGCTTTGAAACAGAGACTGGCTTCAGTTGAAAATTTACAACAAACGATGAATGTACTCATACATAGTTGCTGTTCTGTTTATGTGCTTGTTTGCAATAAAATTAATATCACAAATTAAATTGCATTCCAATTGAAACTTTAACTGACAACCTATCACTATCTAAAACACCGTTCCGTTCTGATTCTTCACACGCTAGACAATTAATTAAAGTTCGAAGGTGACAATGGACCTATTCATTATTATCACAAATAGTCTTTCTAATTCAATTAAATATTACAAAAAAGAAATAAAAAAGGAAAGCAATTATAGAACATCATTCAATTAGCCGCAAAAATGCGAATTCCAAAGATACATTGCATAATTACTCGTAAAACCTCTTTGTCGTACCACAGAGATTTTCCAATGAGCAAATAAAATTTCATTTTAATTGCATTTATAGCCACTGACAGAGTGAATCCCATTGAGTTGTCGGTTGTTATTGAACGTTGGCCGCCCCCTTTTTATCTTGGAAATGTTAATGCAAATTGTAGCTTTTGAATACGCTGAATACATTGAATACAGTCATTACGATCAACACTCTGTTTCCAAAGAGAGATCAGTTAAAAAAAAAAATAAAAAAAAATACTATCTTCAACGTCCCTCGATTATCCTTTATTGAACACGTTTCGAACAGCGACTCGTTGTCGTCGGCAAGATCACCAAAAGATCAGCTCTTGGCACTTAAGTACCGAAAAAAAATAAAAGAAAAAGAAGAAAATTATCTGAATGACGAGTGTCTTCTTTTAGTCTCGCATGGTCAAGACTATCTGAGAAAACACACGCCCCATTTAGCATTTTTATTTTTACCCCAAACGGGATAATGGAAATTAAAATTGTATATGTTAGTCGCAAAAACAAAGCCAAACTAAAAGCAAACGGAACGAAATATAAGTACATACCACACACGATTAATATTCGCAGAAAATTAAAAAGTCTGTCTAATGTTTCGCTGCGATCGGCAATTAATCCCATGGAACCATTTTTTTTTTTTTTTTTTTTTTTCAAAATTTGAATAACCATTTAGGTTGAGGAGGGTAGATGTGTATCTATGTCAGTTTGTACAAGCATTTAATCTTAATTGCTCGAGAAATACTGCTTCGATTTGGTTTTAGCAATGCGTGTCTATCGGTTCGGATATTTGTGGTTCAAAAGAAAGATGATGGCATGACAAAATTGGTCATGTTCTCTAAAAACATATAAATCTGACAGGCTTTGTTATTCTGGAGTGATTCAAATGTGTTCTTTAACGACTGTTGGTCTTTGTTTGCCTTGTTAGTTTTTGAAACCATTAGAGACGTAAGGGTAAGGAAGAACTTTCAGGTCTTTGTTTTAATATTCGTTGGTCTAGCGTGTGGTCTTTTTTGATCAGCAGATATCGACGAACTCGTTTCTTTGAAATCATTGTGACGATGATCTTTGAGATCTTGATGCACTATACATATGTACATACGTAGAGTAATATTTTGAAATTCAAAGCCGTAAAATCATAGCAAAGTTTTATATACAAATCACATAAGTATTTTACTACTAAGACTTTACTCTAATATATCAGACCCGGGGTCAAGCCCGAACGACTAAACTAAAAGTAAAACTAAAGGACAGGAAAAATCAGTGCCGGGAGAGGTGGTAATTGAGAGTGTGAGTGTGACGCATTTCAATACCAAAAAGGAGTTAGGTTTTAAAAAATTCTGGTTGAATGAGTATGTGAATAAACAAAACTGCCGTACTTGGTCCGATGAGCAAAATACAAGAGCTGTCAATGCACTCGGAAATCATTGGCCCGTATTTTTTCAAGGATGACCGTGAGAACAACATTACCGTCAATGGCGCCCGTTTTCGTTCAATAATTTCGAACTTTTTTCTTTGCCCAAAATGCACGATGTGAACCTGGTCGACATATGGTTCCAGCAAGTCGGTCCCACATGAGAAAATCACAGTTTCAGTTTTCAGTTTTCAATGCATTTTATTTTCTTACTAATTAACTCTTACATACTAACAAAAAATGCTTAAATGCTAGCTTACAATTACTTAACAATCTTATACTATCAAAACTTACTGGCCCCACACAGGCACTCTAAGCTACTCTAAATACTTATAACTATGTCTTTCGACTTTACTTACATTTTATTTAGAATTATTTATATTGTATACTTAAGGCTAAGAAAAAATATTCGTTAAGAAAAAACTTAGCATATGTACTTTTTTTATTTTTTTTATAAAAACTTAATATCTAACTTAAAATAAACCTTACTCTACTTAACCTACATACACAAAACACACATACACACACATACACACACATAGACATTATACACAATTATATACATAAATTAGTATATACGTTTGTATATACCAATATATATATATATATCTTAAATGCTACCTAAACCTATGCAAGCTGGCTATCGCTATTCACAGAGAAAACAGATTGGTCAGCTCTGCCTCATTAGTGAGGCTGGTCCGTAATTGACGGAAACAACGACGAAACATCTTCCCCATCATTCAACCACCAGAAATGCTGGTGCTGCCGAACGACATCCCTCTTATCGCGATTCCCCACCGCCCTACTGAACCGGAGGCGATCCAAACTGCCGTGTGCGACGTCTCTGTTGTAGTTGAGTCGCCTGTCCCCAGCTGTCCGAGCGACATGGAAGATTAACGGCACCGCTGATCTATCCTGGATCAACCCTATCTGATCCAGGTAGAGGAATGCTTCCGGTGGAACGAAGCCGTCAGAGCGCACACTCTCGTGGTAAAGGTAATTGGGGTAGTAAGCCCCAGATATCAGGTTATTCGTCGAGGTCATTGCTCTTGCAATGTGCCTTCGAGTCAGCTTAATTACGAAGTTGTCCACTCTTATTAGGTTCGCCCTGTTGTAAAGGACCTCATTAGGATAAAATTTCTTGTACTCCGACTCTGGTGTTCTGTACAAGCGAAGACAAGCCCTAAGACAAGCCCTCTCAAACACCCGAATCTTTTCCATTAAGCTTGCTCTCACGTTGAACCACACGGGACAACCAAATACCAGCATGGGCCTAATAAGGGCCATGAGAAAATCACAGCACGAGAATCGATGGATCAATTGAGAAATGAATTCGATGAGCAATTTCTCGTATTGGACCGGTGAATTGGCCCGCTAGATCGTGCGATTTAACGCCTTTAGACTATTTTTTATAGGAAGACGTCAAATTACTCATCTATGCCGATAAACCAGCGTCCATTGCAGTCTTGGAAGACGTATTATTAGCTAGATACCAGCCAATATGATCGAAAAAGTGATTAAAAAATGTAGTCTTGGTCAATATTTACATGAAATAATCCTTAAAAAGTAAATGGCAAGCATTGATTTATCAACTCAAATGAATAAACTTTTGCAATTTTCGTGGGTTTTTTTGGCAATTAATCATCCATTGCATACTCGATAGAATCCATACTTCTGCGCCGTAGAGCTGATTTCAGGGAAGGCTTTGCTACCCAGAAAAACAGATCTGTGTCGTTTTCAGAATTACAAGTAATATCGGAACTCCATATATCCATATCCCTCCTTGTCTGAAGTGACGTTCTGTCTGAAAGGTCTGTGTTGAACGTAAATTTTTGTAGGCTGCATACACGTAATTGAACTCTATCCAGTGGTGTTCTCAAATTCAGTGTGAAATCCCTCTTCTAATCTGCTTGGACAAATCCTCCACTTATCCAGTATTGAGTTCTTTTAAAACCAGGTTTTTACGACGATCTGATGTCCCTTAGAGTTATAAAGAGCAGGAACTACGATACAAAAAATGCACTTGAAATGATCAGCACGATCTGTACGATCTTTCTTAAGACACAATGATTTGTATGACTCATTGCAATTGGAAACAATTGGAAAATGACATTGACAAGATCTTTTCAAGAATTGAGACTTCGCAACCCTGAATATCGTTAGATCTTAGTCATATCTCAGATCTCAGATCTTAGATGAAGATTTTCGAAGGATTGACGTTTGACATTTCAAGTGAAATGAAAGTGTTATCGTGCTGTTCTAATTTAAAAGTGCTTTTCTACCCTTAATCCGAAAGGAAGTATTATTTCGATTGTGAAAAGAGTATCTACAAGTAGTCTTATCATTTTCATAAACATAACCTCCAACTTACACAACATGAATAAGAGAAACTACTCGAAACATCCACAAAAAAAATTTTCTTAACGAAAATGGCACCAGGCATTGGAAAAATGTCAGAAGATCTAGTATCAGGTACAGTATGACCAAATCATATCTTATCGAAGTGTTCGGTACAAAAATGTAAGTGATGGCAAAAAAGCCCGATACAGAAGCGATCGTCAACGTAAATAATCAACTATCCACCAAGGTTACTGTGTTAGGAAAAATAAATACGAATCACTGGAGATACAAATGGAAGGAATGCAAAAAAAATGTAATGAAAAAAAAAATTGAATGCTATCAATGGCAACCCAAAAAGGACAAGACGAGAAGGAATTGATAAAGGGCGTTTGCACTAACTTCGTTAAACCAACGCCGGCCGCTGATAACATACAAATTCGAGAAAGTGCTTCAGAGAGGAGATGAAAAATTTCATGGTCAAGCTAGAATCCAAAGAACAGATAATTTCCGTCCTAGAGTCTTCCAAAACACTATGTTTAAAGATCTTCCCATTACAATGCGCCAAAAACGTAATATTCTACTGAAAATAAGAAGACGATTAAGCGACATAAACCATTCAGTGAAAATGTACTCGTATGTAGCAAGGACACATTAATGTACAGCTTAATAAATAATAAAAAAATCTAATAATAACCGCCTGAAAAACTTCGAATCTGTATGGAATCCTGCAACTAAATAAAATGTAAGATGAAGCGCGAGTGGTGGTTGCTTCTTTGACTTAAAAAAATCTCTTGTTGAAAGTTGCTTGTCCGTTCCATCATAAATAAACTGCAACCATTGGGAAAGGGACTTTGTGCATTATACAATTTTTTGGAAAGTAGCAATAATCTTATGATAATCGATGACCTAAACGCAAGAATAGGAAAAGAAAAAGGAAGGGAAAATAGATTTGCGGGTAAAATGAGAAAATTTAAAGATATGAAATGTAACACAAGAGGAATCAAATTGAGGGATTTATGTGACTCTTTGTGATTGCGGGTTATGAATGGAGTGTCCAATTCTGATAAATGAAATGGTTTGATAAGGAGTGTGAAATAGCAAGGAAAATATCATTTGGATTGGTAAAGTACGAGTATTTCGAAAATGTAGCAACAACTACTTCAAAAGAATTTATATTTAAACAAACAAGGCATCGAACAGATTCGATTTTATGATTTTGAGGCTCTGAAGCCTCTGAAGTCTGAAGGACTCCAAAAGACCTGTGGAGGGCGATAAAATTAATCAACGGAAAGAAGCTACAAATCAGTGTAGAACTTAGCGCCAATGTACTTCTAGATCACTTTCAAATGCTCATACATCCCATCACATACTCTTATATATCGCCGATACACTATGCTGTACTACCATCATACAACGAGCGTGGGTGCTTTGCCAAAAGTTGCTGCTATTGACAGAACGGACACAGCTCTTTTTTACATCACTGGATGCATGAGTAATGTTAAAAATCCAGCGCGATGCGTTCATCTGGATGTCGGTGATGCTGCTAATAATGTATTCGATGTTAACGCCGGACAGTTGCAAAAGTGCTTGCGTCTTTCAATTTTCAGGTGGGTCTATAATGCAAAATTTTTCAATTCACTAGATTTGGAGCTTCTATTTTAAAAAAAGAACTTAACACCCAAGAGGGTATGACTACTCTTAAAATGCCGGAGTACGTGCTAAGTTTTTCGAAAAATTGGATAGAGAGAGAGAGAGAGAAAGAGCTTTAGTTTGTAATCGAGAGCCAGTCAAAGTTGAGTAATTTTTAAGGTCACATAAAAATCGATTATTCTTTTAGGTCTGTGTGTACTATAAAAACTAGGCAAAGAATTTAAAAAAATCAAAATCATTAATTTAATGTTTTTCAAAACACATTATCCGGTGCACTTTTTTAGAACTTAGGCTGAGTTTTAAAAAAAAAGATCTGAAAGGGTCCGACCTAAACTCAACAGAAAATTAGTTCCTATATAAAAGGTATTTTTTTAGAGGTATACAAATTTAACATGACATAAAACACTTGAAGCTAATGTTAATGTCTATGATATTAGCTTTATTTAATAGATAATTTTATGCCATTAGTGTTTAAATATGATATCGGGCATATGTGCGCCACGGCTAGGTTGAATCAAGCGCAATCGAGAAGTCCAATTTTCGACTTTTCAACTTTATCGAGTAACTGGGGCCGTATATCAGCAGCAACAGCACGAATGTTGATTTCCAAACCATCTCTAGTTTATCGGCATAGACTAGTGACTTCACATACCATAAAGAAAATAATCTAAAGGTGTGAGATCACAGGATCGTGGAAGCCAGTTAACAGGTACATTACGCAAAATTATACTCTCAGCAAATGTTTTTCGCAATAAATTCATGGAGTCGCGCGCCGTGTGGCAAGTTGCGCCATCCTTAAAACAATATGGGCCAATGAAAGCACACCAAACAGTGAGTTTTAATGGTTGTAAGGGCATCTCGACAAAGGGTTTTCTCCGCTCCAAATTCGGCAATTTTGCTTTTAACCAGAAATGGGCTTCATCGGAGAACAACATTTTTTATGGATCAAGCTGAATCACGTTTTCGGCCCATTCACTGAACCTACGACGCGTGTAACGGTCACGCGGTTTCAACTCTTACACAAGCTGGATCTTATAAGCTTTTAAGCCAAGATCTTTCCGTAAAATCTTCCACAAAGTGGATGCGCATAGCTCGAATTGCTGTTCACGATGGCGAATCGACTCATTCGGATTCTTCTCAACACTGCGCCCCACAACGGCAATAACTTCTTCTGTTCGCACTGTTTGTCATCTTTGGCGATGCATATTATCCACTAGAGTGTACGGGGTGCGGAAACGATTCATCGTGTTCCGAATAACTTGCTCAGATGCACGATTAATGTCGACCGTAAATGGACGTAGTGCACGATAAGTTTGGCAAACTGAACCATGGTTTTCAAAATAAGTTTGCACAATTTGCATGCGTTGTTCTGGAGTCAATCTATTCATCGTAAAATGGCAAAACGTCCTAACCACAAATCAACTTCCTGTAGAAACAGTGTTGCCAGTTTAAAAACCAAAAAAAAAAAAAAACTTTATTTGTAAATATTTACTTAAGAGATTTTAATTGGAGGTCAGCCAAATTTAATTTTCTCTCTCTCTCTCATTGGAGAAGTATAGCGCTTCTTCAATGACTAGAAAATTGTCTTCATATCGATACTGAAAGATCAGAAGAAACGTGTGATTTACCGATTACATCAAAGTCATCAACAGGAACACCAAGGAAATTAATAACTGAGTGCTAGACGTTCACCAAAAAACAAAAACTAATAAATGCTACCGAAAACATAACCACTGAAAACATAAAGTATAATAAGGTAGTCTCTCTGTCGTAAGACCGCTCCGAGTCAAAGGAATAGAAGAAAGCATTTCTACCTCCACAAAAGGATTCTATCAATTATTGTATAATAGTGATAATGCATCGGCTTTGTTTACGGATTTGGGTCTGTTAAAAGGAAGATATAAGATTCTGAGAAGTTCCCTGAGAAAACACAACGTAGATGTTCTTCCATTCTACAGAATTATAACAGTTGCCAAACAAGAGGCAGTTCCAGGAAATTACGAAATCACGGAAAGATCAGCCAAAGTGAAACTTCAAGACATGATAGATCATACTGCAATTCGGCTTTTAGAAAGCAAAAGAGAGGGGGAATTAATTGCACTTCCAAGGATTCTTACATTACAAAGCAAGTGGGGTTGTGATAGATCATCTTAGCAAGGTGCCTAAGAAGCAAAAAATAAATACATCAGATGGTGTGGTGAAACAGATGCTGTTTCACTAAGGCTTAACAGTTCAAATGGTGAATATTGGAGGAACCCCCATCCATCATCAGTTAATTTTTGCCTTCCCATAATGTTCCACTGTTCAAAGGGACTGGAGAGAGAACTCATACAAAGTCCATTAAATGATATCAAAAGTCAAATTGCTAATCTTCTGCAATAGTTGTCAACCAGTTCTTTTTAACTATAATTGAAGCGGAAAAGATCTCAATGAAATAACAGATACAAAGTCAAAGTGGTCATAAGAACACAAAAAAAAACTTCAATAATCAACATGAATCAAATGATGACGAACATAACTACGAATATTTGGAAACTTGCAAAATATATACGAGTACTTCGACAAGAGTGAGAGGATATTGATGAATCTATGGGTATTGGAATAAAGGAGGCAGAGAAAATAAGAAAACAATCATTTTCGAGGTTTTGGAAATACAAATGATGGAAATACTTCGAGGAGATCTTTTCAAGAATCAGAGGCAACAGCTCGTATAGAAAGGTAATAACGAGGCTTGAAGTAATAGTTAATGTTTTGAAATTGCAGGGAAAAGATTGACACTGTTTGGGGAGTAGGCCAAGAAAAGAGTAGAGTTATTAAAGCAGAAATATCCCGAAAAACAAGTCACACCTAAAAATGTTGGTTCATTGTCAAAATATAGATAATCGAATATCAATCGTTGCCACTTGAAGAATTGTCAAGAGAAGTTCAGAAATTCAAAAATAAAGACTACAAGATATACCGTAGTGGTTTTTTAACTCGATTGAACAGAAAGAAGTCACAGGGAGTCAGGTGAATTCGGTGGCTGTTGGATGGTATTTGTTGCATTTTTCGTCAAAAAATTACGAGTAATGATGGCACTGTGCGACGGTGCGTTATCATGGTGCAAAATCCACGAGTTTTCTGCCCACAATTCTGGTATCTTACTCTTTGTTTTTACTGTCTGGCCTTCTGGCAAAAATTCATGATGCACTACACCGTTGTAATCCATGAAAACCGTGATCATTGCCTTCTTTTTTGACTGAAAACGACGTGGTTTTTTTGGTCTCGGCTCATTTGGTGAACGCCATTCAATTGCCTGATATCTAGATTGCGTATCGTACCCATAAACCCACGTCTCGTCTCCAGTAATGATCCTTTTGATGAACATTTGATCGGATTCAGCCTCGTAAATCATCTCTTTTGCGACATCAACACGGTCTCTTTTTTGCATGAAATTGAGGTCTTTTGGCACCAACTTGCTGCTAAACGACGGAAACCCAAATCATTAACCAAAAGGTCTTGGACAAATCATGGTTCAAGTCCTCCGCTATCTCTCTGATGGTTAATTTACGGTTATTGACCAACATTTCTTTTACTCAATCAATGTTTTCGTCGGTTTTCGATGTCGATGGTCGCAGATCATCTTCGATTGACTCACGACCACTTTTGAACCGCTCATGCCACTGGTAAACGACCGTTTTCTTTAGAGCATCGTTGCCGAAACACTTTTCTAACATTTCCAACGTTTGCGCACCATTAAATCCGTTTTTTACGCAAAATTTAATACAAGTACGTTGTTGCAAATTTTAATCCATTTCTAAAATTGTAAAAAATCGCCAACACACAGAGATAGATGTACTCTTGATTTAGAGGGAATGTCAACAACAGATTTACCAACTTAATAAAAAAACAGAGCTCAAATCGGAACAATGGGAGCGCCACACGGTGGTTATTCCGGGATCAAGGTGGTATAGATGTCAAAATACATGTAAGGTTTCAAGGATGCGGATGAATGAAGATGTTCTGGACATGCTTGCACATCGTACTCACTAAGTTTATTAGACATTACTCCGGATATTGACGAAATTTTTCAAGAAATCAGATTATTTTTTTTTAATTTTTGGTCAGTTTATTTTTTTCTCCACTGTTTGACTTGAAATGAATCAATAAAATGTTTTATTATGTATACGAGAATACTCTGGTGTGCCACATAATAAAAAAATGCTCTTTTGATACACCTAACAAAAACAAAAACATTTAAAAAATAGTTCGTTTACCTTAATTCACTACTGTTTTGTTTGGATTAGCTTTTAGACACCCTGTTATTACTTCAGTCATGGACTTTGGAATATTTTTAAAGTAAAATATTATGTTTATCTACTGCGGTGAAAAAGCCCTATTTTAGAAGAAGATTTTCAAACAGCCTTTGGGAAGGTGTCATTTCTGGGGCCTGCCTATTCATGGTTTGTTTCAGAAAATAATGTTGAAAACCACCGAGGTATGTGTAACCTCTCAGTGATTCCTAAATTTTTGAAGGCATCATGAAAAGCAGACTTGAGTTTTTGACGAAGAAATGTTTATCTGAAGCTTAGCATGGGTTCGTATCTGGACGGTCTAATGTTACAAACTTGGCTTCTTTTTCTTCTTATATAATTAATCAGATGGAGAACAAAAGTCAGATCGACATTCAATTCTTCTCGATAAACTAGTGTCTTTTGTATTTCATCTTTTATCATTGGTCGCACTCGACGATTCTATCTCCGGCGTACCGCAAGCGAGTCATTTAGGCCCACTACTTTTTATTATTTTTATTAGTGATATTTTTTATGTCATCATCAGTAAACACTGACTACATTACTGTATGCAGATGACTTACAACTTTTTTCAGTTTTTAACTATATATGGGTAGAAGAGATTGTCATTTGATCCAATCGGATCTAAACCGTATTATTGAATGGTGCAACGCCAATGGCTTGACACTCAAAATAAATAAATGCAATGTGATTTGTTTCATCAGAGGTTCGTCTTCTGTAGAGCTTAATTACTGAATTAATTCAACCCCTTTGAGCAGAGTATAGAAAATTAAGGACTTAGGTGCTATGCCGCAACCTTCATTTTCTTTTAAAGCCCATATTGATTATATCGTTGCAAAAGCGAATTCAGTTGTTGGATATATGTTATAAATCGAAACGGAAAGGACTTGAATGATCCATTTGACTTATTGTCGCTTTTTACTGGGTTGGCTCGAATTGGAATTCTGCATATTCTATCTATTCAGATCGATTTGAAAATGCTCAGAGGCATTGAGTCCCATTGAGTACGCTTGACGACAAGGAAAGGCACCAGAGTCGGATAGAATTCCAGTCGAATTCTTTAAGTATGGAACAGATGGGCTCACTGAAAAACTAACTGCAGCTGATAATATAATAATGAAACAGGTGTGATAGATGCCACAGCAATTCAAGGAATCTGTAATATTTCCTATCCATATAAAGGGAAACATTTGCGACTCAGCTAACTAACGTGGAATCTATTTCCTTAATTCGTCATACGAAATTTTTGCAACGCTTTTAAATAATCAATTGTCACAGGGGATTGATAGTAGCAAGCTGTTGAGCGAGGATTCCAAGCAGAATTTCGCAGTGGCTATTCATTCCACTGCAGATAATATTTTTGTATTACAAAACGTTGTTAGCACAAAAAAAGAAAATGCTTTGACGATCTCAAGGCGGCTTTTGGCACAGTTGACCGAGGAGCTTTATTCATTAAAGGGTTCTTGAAAATATTTGCAAGGGTAGCCAGTCGTCTGTATGGAACGACTTAGAAATCTCGAGTTGGTTTGAAACTAAAATGGGACTCAAAAAAGGGTGCGCTTTAAGACGATCTTATCGAGTTTCTACTGGGACGAATAGGGTTTATAAGAATTACGATCAAATCACTTCTAACTACTGACATTGCTGATGAAACCCTCCAACTTATAATAAATCTGTGCAAATCAAAGGTGATGGTCCTTAAAAAAGGCGCAGGAAGGAACTGCAGGAACGATAAATAGCACTACAACAGAGCAACAATTGAAAGACTAAGCGCACATCAATATCTGCGGGTAACAATAACTAGCAATCTGAACATGGAAACCCACTTAAAAGATAAACTACAATAGTAAGGGCAAAGAGTGCGATCAGTGCTACTTCGAAAAAAATGTTTCTCAAATAAATAAGTTTCACATAACGTGAAATATACAGTGTTCATAGCAGTGGCCAAGTTCATATTGATGTACGCAGTGCAAGTCTGGTGATACCAAAAGTATGAAGGAGTTGAAAAACCACTACGATATTATGTAAAGAGATGCTTCCATTTGAATATAAATACACCCAATTACACGATAATAATCGAAACAGGATTGTCGCCCCTGTTTGTGAAAACCCTTACATTTCGTGTGGACTATGTAGCAAAAGATTTTTCAATGTCAGACGATAGGCCTCCAAAAATAATAGTGCTGCACACAATTCAAAAGGAGAGCCTATGGTATGTGAAATAAAAGTAATTCTCTGCGGAAGTGATCTCCATTTGTTGGAGGCAAATAAATTGCGTATATTATATGACCTTGTATCTAAAAGTATAGACAAGACTGCATCAATCAGGTTACCTCATCCGTTCATCGATAAACATACACAACCGCCTTCTTAAATATTATTTATGCGAAAAAAAAAAATATTTCCGCAGCGAGTACAGTTAAGAATTGATTTCATCGATTTTCAAAATGAGGGGTGAACTGGTAAAGCTACTCGTACCACACCGCGAAGTATTACCCATTTATTGCACCATACATATATAACTTATCGGAGAAGATATAATCCATTTTATTGGAAAATGTCCGACACTGAGGGAAACACGAAGAGATCTCCTAGGCAGTAAGTAATATTAAATCAGAGACTGAGATATTGAACTCCGAAGACGACATACGAGGGTGGATCAATAAGTCCCTGAAAATTTAAACAGATGGCGTTGTCATCTCAAATGAAAAATGTTGCTTGTCAAGAAGCATCTTCCAAATGAACGCACCCAAATTTTCAGACAGATCTGTCAAATAGTTTTGTTGTGGTAGCTATTTGAAAAAGAGGCTTAGGAGAATTTTCATGGGAAAAAGTGAATTTCGCGTGCTCATTAAACACGTCGATAAAATCTACGGTATTAATTTGGATGATCGACGAGTGAAGGTGCGCGTGCTTAAAGATGAACAGTGATTTCAGTTTTGCAAAAATATTTACATATAAAAAAGCTATCGGCCAAATGGGTGCCCGCGTTTGCCCACAATTGACAACAAACGCAATTGTTTGACAACTTCAAATGAGTGTTCGGCGCTGTTCAATCACAATCTGAACGAGTTTTTGCTCCGTTTCGTAAACATGGACGAAACATGGAAACATCACAACACACCAGGACAGCCGAGACAGTGGAATTCTTCTGGTGAATCGAAGCCGATGCGCCTGTCGCCCAACAAGGTCATGGCGACAGCTTTTTGGGATGTACGCTGTGTCATTCACATCGATTACCTTAAAAAGGGTAAAACGATCATCGGCGCCTATTTATGCAGAGCTGTTGGATCGATTCGATTCGACAACCGAATTTGGCGAGGAAAAAAGTTCTCGTCAATGGTTACGGATTGCTCCCTCATCTATCATATTCTCCAGATTTAACCCCCTGCGACTATTTCCAAACATGAAGAAATGGCTAAGCGATAAGAGATTTAAGTCGAATGAAGAGGTAATCCATGAAACAAAAATTCCTATTTTAAGGGTCTCGAGAAATCGTATTATTTGAAGGGCATCAACAAATTTTTTGCCGAAAAGAGTGTTTTTCATTTCAATTTATTGCAATGGCTTATCGAGGCCAAATTTATAATTCGAAGTGCTTTAAATTTATTGTCTGCGGATCATCCTAAATGAGGATTCGATTTCCTTCATCTTTTACTTAGGGTTTTATCTAAAAAATTTACAAAAAGAAAAATATTTACTCACCTGTTCGACACTAGTTAAATCGGTCAATTGATTCAGTAGATAACGTAGATTCTTTCCAGTTCTCAGATGCCAATTGAGACCACTCAATGCAGCTGCAATACTCGATGCGGCTATAGTGCTGGCTGAATAATTTGAAAAATAATGCTCTGAAACGAAAGCCATACACAAAAACAAATTAAAATCCAACAAAATAGAACAAAATAGCACAAAATTCCATCAGAAAACCCAAATACGAGTAAATAGATGGAAAAATGTATTATTAGCACACATATGTATGTACTCGTATGTATGGGGACAGACATCCTGCCAGGAAGCGAAAGAAAAAATCTGCAAAAGAACAACACTGCCTGCGGAGAGGATCACTTGAGGATCATGTTCCTATTTCTACTTTTCGCCTAACAAAAGATCAATCCTTAGGTACTCGAAGTATTTAAACTCAAAGAAAACGAAAAAAATCCATACACAACAGATTTTTTTTTTTTGGTTTTGCCAGTCAAAAATAGGAAACAGATGGTTTTTCTAAAAACCCGCATCTTCTTCCAAAACAAAAAAGATAATACAATAATTTTTCCCAAAAGTTTTGGCATGAAATAATAATTTTCTCCTAGAACTCAGATTTATGTGGGTGAAAGGGAAAGGTGGAAATGTGGGACACACATTTAACTTTCTCTCTGTAGATTACGTTGCTGAGAGTATCCTTTTTTCCACTTAAATAGATAAATACCGTAATTTATTTGCAGTGTGTTGTCGTCGTCGAAATTGCATTTTCTGTTCGAACTCAATTTTCTCCAGTTGAAATGGAATTTCTATCTGAATCACATTTTCTGGTCGGTAGCCATCTGTATGTCTAGATTAGTGATCTGTATCCATTCCATTGATCGGTGAAACGGAAGAGGGCGTATGTACATAATGTGCTCGTAACTCTAAAGAAAAGTGTTAATCATCCAAAGGGATGATGAGAGAAAGAGGACTTCGTAATTAATGCCAAAGGAAACACAGATCGGTTCGTTCAAAAAGTGGTGTAGAGTATCACATTGCGGATCTTCATTAAAGGCATAGAGATAAAGATCGGTGCGATTCCATTTTCACACATCTCTCAATTGGAATGGATTATTTATGAGTGCAATTTGTAGGGGTTGTTGATGGAGGGTGTTTTACACAGTCACAGATGGTCTTTAAAGAGCCGTAAAATAGGAGGATCCCCTCGTATAGGGATCTTTTTAGCAAGAGAGTTTATTAAAGAAGCATTTGTGTGATGTTTTTATTAGAAGAAGTTGTAGAAGTGAATCCCAGGATGGAATGTTAAGACTAGAACGGGGATCTGTCTAGATAGGATCTGCGCGGCGATTGATTGAGATATGTAACTTGGATTGGGCAAGCAGAGCAGCAATCAAGTTCGGAGCTTAGTGCTTGGAATAAATCCGTACTCATGCGGGCTCAAATCACAAGGACGTGCTCGACTAGTAGCATAATACTGGCCTACACTAACATAGGGCTCACAGCTCTATACGGACAATACAAGAAAATATGTGACGAAGCAGCTAATAGCATAGAATAAAACCGGATTCATTGTTGGCGAACCTGGAAAGCGATTAAAGGACGCCGATCTTCGGGTTTGCACGGGGAATGTTCGAACCCTTAACAGACTGCGTGAAGCCGCACAACTAGAAATCCTCGACTGCTACAAAACAGACACAGGTGCCATCCAAGAAGTGCGATGAGATGGACCGAACAAAAAGTGGATAAAAAAACTGTGATATCTATGATACTACAGAGACTGCTACAAACAATCGGCGCGATAAGAACAGCAGTCCCAGAGTTTATTCAAAATCGGATTCGCAATAAGAGGAAGACTTAGGGACAAATTTTGAGCTCCAGACATGTAAGCGATCGTCTGACGACGGACAATTCTCATAAAGGATAAATTCGCTAACATATGGGCCTCAAAATCGCCCACTTCCCCACCAACACCTACGAGGAATGCTTTTAGTATGACGTGAAAATTATCTTTGGCGATTTTAATATCAAGTTAGACAGTGGGGAAGTACAGCCTCCACGCCATCACAATAGAGGTTTATTGATTATGCGGCGGGACGTAATATAACTATAGTCAGTTAAAGGGACTTGATTGTCTCCTGATCAACAAACCAGCCAGCGAACCATTGTGAAGAAGTTCAATTCCGAATAGCTACAATACGAAGAGACCGTCAAGGCCTTTTCCGAAGTAATTTCCCTTAACGGGTCCGTAGAAGCCCAGTGATATTACTATCAGAGGGCAATCACAGAGGCCGTCTCTGATGTACTGGGTTTCAACCCGACATAACAAAGAAACCCCTGCATCGAAGAAAAGAACATAGAAAAGGCTTGATCGAAACCTCAAAGAGGTGCTACTGGAAGAATGAAGAATGTTCGGAAGCCCGAACAGAAATCTGCAAGGATGGAGAAAGAAATCTCATAGTAGAGCCACAGTCGGTGCTAAGAATCTGGAAACACATGGACTCCAAGCTTTAAAGCAGCAGGTTATTATTGGATAAGGAGTATACATCAACTCATCTCCAAAATCTAGGTCGACAAACGTGTGTCCGACGAATCCGACGAATGGCAGCTCACACCATTGTTTGTCCGATCCTAAAGAAGGGATCAACCATCCCATATAAAATTCTGTTTGCCGTATTATGTGAACAGCTAAGATCCTTCATAAATAGCCTGACCGGTGTCTACCAGTGTGGTTTTAGACCAGGAAAGTCCGCCATAGATCAAATTTCCACATTACGCCAGGTATTGGAAAGAAAACCCCAAAAAGTCCAAATTGATGCACACCACCCCTTCATCGAATTCAAGGCAGCTTATGACAGCATCTATAAACATGAGGTAGGCAGGGCCATGCCCAGTTTTAGCATTCTAGCATCTGCTAGGCTCATTTGACTATGCTGGATGATGAAGGTGAATGCACGCTGCTCAGTCAACAAAGAAGGGCACAAAACAACGACACAAACACCTATTGTAGGACAAAGTGTCACGATAGGCAGCTACAACTTTGAGGTAGTAAGAGGACTTCATCTACGAGTACCTCGGTTTCGATATCAACTCCGACAACGACAACACCAGGGCAGAAGTCATTCGAAGAATCACTCTTGCTAATCGCTGCTACTTTGGGCTTAGAATGCAGCTGAGTAGTAAATACCTCTCTCCGACAACCCAAAAGACATTATACAAGACATTGATGGCCATAGATGGCTGAAGTCCTGGTTCACCCCGGACTCTAACGCCATCTAACATACATAAGTATAGGGTTTTCCAATAAGGACTTGACAACTTTTTTTTTTAAATAAAACGCAAACTTTATTATCGGCTTGAAGTACAATCAAAACATTTATGAATGGAATTCGACTTCGTTCATATGGCCACCGCGGGCACGTTTGCAGCGGTCGATTCGTTGGACCCAATTTTCAACGACTCGGCCACACATTTCGGCCGAAATGGCCGCTATTTCGCGTTCAATGTTGGCTCTGAGCTCTTCCAACATCGTCGGCGTGTTGGCATAAACCAATGACTTAAAGTAGCCCCACAGAAAATAGTCCAGCGGCGTTAAATCGCACGAACGAGGTGGCCAATCGACTGGCTCATGTCTTGAGATAACACGCTCACCATACTTACTCTTCAATAAATCGATTGTAGCGTGTGCTGCGTGGCTTGTGGCACCATCATGTTGAAACCACATGTCGTCCAAGTCCATATCTTCCAATTCGGGCCAAAATAATCGGTGATCATGGCGCGATAACACTCGCTGACCATTCACAGTAACGTGACGATCGTTATCGTCGACGAAAAAATATGGTACAATAACGCCGCCGGCTGCATAACCGCACCAAACAGTTATTTTTTGTGCATGAAGTGGTGATACATGAAGCACATGTGGATTTTCACCCGACCAATAACGCATATTTTGCTTATTGACGACCCCATTGAGCCAAAAATGAGCTTCGTCACTGAAGATGATTTTGCGATGAAATGCATCTTCTCCAGAACCCAATCGGAGAACGTACGTCGCTTCAAATGGTCCATCGGCTTCAATTCTTGAGTCAGATTGATCTTGTATGGGTGTAAACAAAGATCTTTACGCAAAATACGGCATAATGTGGTCTGAGCGATGCCCAATTCTTGAGAACGCTGTGGAATTGAACGGCAGCGATATTTTCGACACTTCGACCAACCCGTTGTCTCACTCACACGGCAACATCACACAACTAATATGTAGACTCAAATTTTTGCACAAAACTTGTTATTGCCTGTCTACTAGGGCGAGAATTACGACCGAAAATTGGAGTTAACGCTCTTAAAGTTGCAGTCATCGACTCCGAATTTCGGTAGAAAATTTTTATAATTTGCAGACGTTGCTCGTTAGTGTACTTTACCATGATGGAAATGTTGAGTTTACTGAATAAATTGACAGTGACAGTTTGATGATTAGTGAAAGAGTACGTTCACAAATTAAATTCAAAGTTGTCAAGTCCCTATTGGAAAACCCTTTACATAAGTTAGTATCTAAAGACTGAAGTTCGATCGTTTACTGGTCGAATCTATTTGGTATTGAAAGGCCACTGCAAACTGTTTTGCTCGGAGAATTTCTCCCTCAAAAAACTTCTTAATTTTGAAATCATTTTATCGAAACTAAAGTTCGGAGGAACCATATCGAAAGGAGATCTTCTATTTATTATCCATTCAACGTTCCGTTCATCATCGTACCATGGTCCCATATCGCAAGTTCAAAATACTACCAAAAGCAATTTCTTGTTGAATGAATGCTGCCGTCGACGTCAACTTCGATTTCCTTGGTAGGAACCTTGCCAATTCTCATATTTCCACGAAACCCACGAGTCGGTAAAAAACATAAAATAAAATAAAAAAACTACTTGAGCGGGACTAGTATGCGAAATTCCTGCTCACAGGCGGCGGCGCTTGTATCCCTCAAAGAAAAATAATTTTTGCGCTGCATAATTAAATCAAATTGACACCTGAGATGTGTGTGATGTTCTAAAAAAAAAAAAACCGAGAGACAAACCCAAAAGCGACACAAAACGATTTCTATTTTTTTTTTTTTTTTTTTTTTTTTAATTTCGTTGAGGGAGTTCCCTCTTTCCTGACCTCCACTACCTGCTGACCAACAAAAATCCAAGATACTCTCGTAATACTCGTGCGAAGGAATTTAAAAAAACAAAAAAGTATATCGCCTCCCGCTCATGCTAAAAGTGTGGGAACAAGCCGCTGGCAAAAATATCTTTGCCTTCCCTTACCCAACACATGCAGAGATATTCTCTCCATGGAGGGTAAATGATTTAAATTTTTGCACCACAACCTGCCGAAAGAAAGAAGAAAAGAGTAAGCAAAGATACAAATACGAATACGAGTATTCGTCTGATCATCATGGTCTTCGTTTTCGTTACCGTTGAAGTAAGAAAGGCATAAATTTGTCGATTTAATTTCTTAATTAAGTCGACCCGATGAACGAAGGCACATTTCATGTACTTTACGGGGCACGAAAATGCATCTAGGCAGGGCGACTGTGGTCTGAATGAAACAATCATCATCATCATCATCATCATCAATGAGACAGAATGCCGTCAATTTGCATGCGAGGGGGGTACTTTGAGGATGCAAAGTGGACAGAAAAAAAAGAAAAGAAACAGAATAATAAATGGATAAAGGACATTGCCTGGAAGCAAGGAGAACAAAAAGACCACCTTCAGGTTTCCGTTGCCATGGTCATAATGTGATCGTCCAGTTAGGTGGAGTTGGCTTGTTTTTTTTTTCTTCTCCCGATTTGGAAATTTGATAATTAAGGTTTGAAGTTGCTAAAGTTGCTGAAGTCACAAGAAGCACAAGAAGTCTTTGGTCTTTGAAACAGCATTCCTATTGGTCTTGATTAGCAGGCGTAGAAAAAAGAATTTAAAAAAAAAAAAAACGACAAAAGGACAGCGGCGCTAAAACTTGAATTAGTGTTGGTGTTGGTATTTTTGCAGATTTTTGTTACTCGAGACGTTCAGTGACTGATTCAGGATCATAATTTCGTTCTAATTGGAATGTGTATACGAGTATGTTATATGGCATCCTTTGGTACGTACTGGTTTCTAAATGTAAAGGGACTTCACTTCAAGATACATAACATACATTTCAGTCCTTTGGCGAACTTTGTTTAATTGGAATTTTAGAGGTCTACGATGCGTGGTAATTGACGTAAATTTAATCACCATGAAGAATAAGACATCTATGAGGGTTACGCACGATTTGTTTCAGAGTCTAGCCCCAGGTTCCAGTTCGTTCCATCTGTGATTCCTGTTCCACTGCCCTGGGATAAATTGAATCGATTGATTCTTCCTCCATATCAGGTGAATCATTTACACTACATATACAGTGTGTTTAGCACTGAAAGTGTCCTACCACATTATTCAAAAAAAAAAAAATCAAAGTGCTACGCAGGCAGACAGAAATGAATGCCTCCTCCACAAGTTTAGCAAAAGTGTCTTAGAAGAAAAACGTTTGGCGGAAGGATTCTTAAGATAAGTAATTTGTTGGACATACTCGTATTTCGAGCTGTGGTCCTTTTGACTTCTCCAAGATTTCGCTAGCGCGGTTTCTAATCTGATAACAGCAACCGCTTTCAATACTGTAAAGAATAAAAACAGCATTGCCCGACAGATTGAGGGTTGCTCATCGAGGTGTGACCTCTTTGAAGGGTCCTATACACGAGTCTCAAACCAATAAACCTCTTCACTTAGTGCGGTCTTTGCATAATTGCCTCCAGTTACGTACTACGTAATATAGAGGTCCACTTATTCGTGGCTTCAAAGGCGATATCGCCCCCTATCTTTCGGGTTGAAATTGAAGACACTTGCAAGTCTGACAGTTTACATTCATTCAACTTCATGTAATAGTGTAATATGTTAGACGACCTACGTACTGCGCACTTTTCTAACCATATCGATACCGCTGTGGAGCTCTTGTTGAATCCAAAACCAAAAATTACTCGAAGAATCATTCAATGCGAATAACGTTCAATAGGATTGAAGAGGATCTTATATAGTCTCCTGTTAAGGCAATTGGCAAGAGTTATTCTTCGTTCAATCTCAGCGCTGATATCATTGTCTGAATTGATAGCGAAGCCTAGGCAGACAAACCAAAACACAAAATTCTGGTCAACAGCGTATACGTTGTCTTGCCCTCGTTGACCGTTAAACGCATCTTCGCCGCTTCCGTCTCAATATTCACAAAAGCGCCACTGACATCACGCTGCTTTCTTCTAATTATGCCAATATCATCGACGTATGAGAGTAATTGGACGGACTTTTGAAAGATTGTACCCCTTGCGTTGGCGCCTGAGTTTTTGAGTTTTTCACTATTCTTTCAAGTTTGATGTTAAGAAAGTCACACGACGGTAAGTTCTTTACGGAGCTTGATGGAGCAGCTTGCATCGTTGTCCTGGGCAAACGGAAAAGTATGGCGGGGATGCCAAAGCTATACATGGGTTTTATTCAAGATCTGACGCATTGTGAATAATTTGTCAATGGTGGACTTTTCTTGCCTAAAGCTAAACTGATATGGATCAATCAGTTGACAAACGGCTGCAGGCGTTCACACAATACGGCAGATCCCTCTATAGTTGGCGTAGTTCAGAGAGTCTCCTTTCTTGAGGATCGGACAAATAATGATGAGGTTCCATTCATTGAGCAGACGAGTACTTTCGTCCGACCATATTTTAGATGCATTGGTGTATGCTCCTTACTAAATCATCACCTGCCGCTTTAAAGAGCTCGGCAGGCAGACCTTCCGCTCCAGCAGTTTTGTTTGATTTAAGCTTACGAGTAGATATCGCTATTTTTACTTCATCCAGGTCGGGTGGAGGGAATTGTTGGTCTATATCGTCCAGTTTGAAAGGTTCATTTTGCCTGACAGCAGTACTGTCTACAGAAATGCTTTTTTCAAATCCTCAGCACCGACCGCAACTCCATGTTACTACTATGTTCTCTTGTTCGTCTCTACAGGCTTCGGTTCGAGATTTGTATCATTTCATTCATTCATTATCATTCCTGATGATCAGTTCGCCAAGTCTCCTTGTGAATATCGAGATGTGGGAATCCCCCCCCCCGTGGCAGAGTAGTTTAGCCTGAATCCATTAACGGAGTTGGTGTCGTGCAGGCCATACCTTCGGACAGTACTGCCACAGATGCCCTCTTTTCCTAGATTTGCATTGCAATCGCCGAGGACAATTTTAATGTCATATCTAGGGCACTGATCGTAAGTTTTGTCCAAAAGCTCGTAGCGTAAAAGCTATTTTTGGTGCCGTCATCTTTCTTTTCTGTGGGGACGTGCGTGCATATAAGGTTAATGTTGGCAAATTTAGCCTTAATACGGATTATTACGAGGCGCACGTTATCATGTCGGAAAGTCAAGACTTCTTGACTAAGTCTGCCTCTAACAACAAATCCACAACCTAATAGGCGCTGCTATTGCCGTCACTAACAATCGCCATAGTAGATGTCGCAATTTTTCATTCTCTTTTTACCCGGCTCGTCATATCGCATCTCTTGTATTGCGGTAATACGAGTATATGCTTTGCAGCAGTCCAGGGCATCCGCTAGTTGTTCGGAAGATTCCATATTGAGATCCGAAGTTCGTTGTCCTTATTTCGTTTGCAGGGGTTGTCAACAGTAGATCCGTCCGTAGACGCGGCTTGTTGTTGCTTTATAACCTAACTTTCTTTTCCATGGTCGTGCAGTTCCACCGGCGGCATAACCCCCAACCTGGAGAACCTGATGCTATACTTGTATAATTATTAAGGAAGCAGGCAATACCAAGTATTCAATACCTTGACAGAAGAAGCACATAACAAGATGCAATGACAGACAGGAGCAGTGAGTGAGCTAGGGGAAGAACTTTTATTTTCTGCGAAAAAAGAGTCCAAGCTAAAGCAGGATACCCGTAATAGGCACAACATCCAAAGTTTGTCTGGAGCTCTATGAGGCAATCGCTGATGTCTTGATCCGGTAAAGCTAATCCAATTATATTTCGTCGCATTAACTAGGTAACGTGTGCAAGAAGGACGAATAGAAAAATATGAGCAGAATCAAGACGTAGATATGTACATATAGGCCATAACCTATGAATAGGTCCGAAATGTATTATAAAGGGTCCGCCATCTAACGTTTTTTTTTCTCAACTAGTGCTTATTTCGTGAATGGTAACACTTAGCTCATGTCTGATTTGACAGATAATTAGTTTTATCCTTCCGCTGAACGAATATGGTTGTGTATACGCTTGAACAACGCTGGGAAATATTGCGACATTACTTTGAAAATCATGGTAATGTTGCAGAATGTGTGCGAAAATTGCGTACGGATTTTGGAAGAAGAGAAGCACCGTCAGCTCCGTATGTTCGTTATCTTGTGAAAAAAGTGAAAGAAACTGGCATCCTCATCGATAAACCAAGGCGTGAAAAGCCAAAAACAGTGCGTACACCCGAGAATATTGCTGCTGTGGCAGAAAGTGTGCGTGAAGCGCCATCAACATCAATTCACCGTCGTTCTCAACAATTGAACATTTCGGAGACATCATAGAGACGAATTTTGCATAAAGACCTTGGTATGACGCCATATAAATTCCAATTGGTTCAGGAGTTGAAGCCAACTGACCATCCAATGCGTTTTCGCTTCGCTAAGTGGGCTTGCGATCGACTTAGAGAAGATGCCGATTTTGCCAAAAAAAAATCATCTTTCCAGATGAAGCTCATTTTGATCTTGGCGGATACACCCAAAACGAGTCACTGTTTGGTGCGGATTTTGGTCCAGAGGCATAATTGGGCCATTTTTCTTCGAAAATGAGCAAAGAGTGGCCGTTACGCCGACAAGCCAGAGACAATTGACGCTTTAAAGGACAATATTCGTGAAGCCATTGGTGAAATACAGCTGCACACAATCGATAATGTGCTTAAAAATTGGACCGATCATGGCTACTGCATGGCCAGCCGAGGCAGCCATTTGAATGAAATTATTTTCCATTATTAACCGGAAGGATAAAACTAATTATCTGTCAAATCAGACATGAGCTAAGTGTTACCATTCACGAAATAAGCACTAGTTGGAAAAAAAAAAACGTTAGATGGCGGACCCTTTATAAGGGAAATCGCATATCTAGTCTAGAGATCAATTCATTGCGTACATAAAGGCTCGAAAGCGATAGTATCTCCGGCAAGAAGGGATTTTCAATGAGTCGAAAACCCATAGTATAAGCAAGTTTCTTTTCATAACTGAACCGAACTGCTAACTTCTCGTATGTTCTCATTTTATGGCTTATTAACAAAGTGTTTATCAATGCGGACGAGTGTACTACTTGCCTTATTTTGGAGGGCTACAATTAGTACTAACTTCATCGATGTCTACATTCTCACATCTACCGATCGTATGTCACCTACAGTCTACTGAAGGTGTGTGATGGTGTTCCAGTCGAACAGGAGGACAACAGTAAAGCTTTTTTAATGGCATCGCTAACACCTAAAACAGTATAAAATACCTGTGTTTCTAATTACATCGGAGGAACTGAACGGAACGTGTGGGAAAGGTTTTTGGAAACAATTCAAAGTGACCTCATTTTGTCCTAGTGATGTTTTACCGGCATCCTTAAATTTTGAAATTCCACTCCTTGTTGGGCTCATTTAGACCTAGACCATTACCTTCTTCTAACGTGCTACTTGAATGTCGTGTGATAACCGCTACCCACTTAGGCGCATTTTATAGTTCTTTTGGCGATTAAATCCTCAGCCCTTTATACGCAACGTTATTTTTAAGGTCCTTGGTGTTCTGTCATTAAGTTCCAAATCGTATGTCCAGCATATTACAATAAAAGGAGTTCCCATTCATTGAATATGGAAATCTAAACACATTCGTTCTGGCAAATCAAGCTCCTAGAGGAGACAAATCATTATGACTAAAAGCACTTTGGTATTTCGAATCAGAAAGTTAATTTTGGACCGACGCAGATTTAGGATTTAGTGGTGGTGTAAGGTGGGAAGTGGAGCTGGCAATATCACACTGTATATTCAAAAACCAAGTACTCGTACAACAGGTCAAGCTCAGGCATTTGAAAAAAACAAATTCCGTCACTGATCACAACAAATCAACTCCATTATACGAGTAGGTACATTTCAAAATATTACCTCGATCTCAATTATCGGATTAATCAGGATTCCAAACAATGCCCCCAGACTGGATAATCAATTAACCGAATCGCACAAATCATCTTTAAACAGTCATTAGTGTGAAATGGATACCACCACTTAGACAGCCATTCGGGCAGACAATTGTACAATAAATCGTTTTCTCGCTTAGACTGTCGATTTTTATTCGCCTCACTTTCAGTCATTCTAAATTACACGCCACAAAAGTACATGTATTTTTGCAGTCCCCCCAAATTCCTTTCATTTACTCATCAGATCACCTTCTGGTATCTTCGAAACAGGAAAGTGAAACTAATGCGATAATTTGGTCAACAAAATATAAAAAAAAATAAAAAAAAAATGAATAAATTCATCCACGAGTCGAGAATTACGTAAGCCCCTTCATCGTTGTCTTTTGTTTTGTTTTTATTTTGGCTTTATTCATTTTTTTTTTTTGTTCTGTCGGATACTTATAGGTTTGCTGACCTTAACTTTTAAATTCTCTTGTCAGGTTAATCACATTTCCACGAATGAGATGATCAAAGCGAGAACCAACACACATACGAATAAAACAAATTAAACACTGAGTTACATCTTTAAAAAAAAAAAACAAAAAATGGTCCAGATACGAGTAACTTTCACATCCATCGAGTCAGCGCATATGTCGTCTTCGCTATTCTTGTGGAAGATTTGACACGTTCCAGTCTTACGACCACGTGGATGGAACAATAACAAATCATTAGCCCCTTCAGATACGGCTATTACAAAGTTACAAGGCAACAGACACAAACGAAAAAATGAAAAAGGGTCTACGAGAGCACTAATAAAGTTTCCTGCGTGTTGTATCCATATAGGCTTAGGAAGTTGGATATCCCTCAACCGATAGAAACGATTAATTATGGGCTCACCTTCGGGGCCGGTGAGTTGTCGATGATTACAGATACTTAGTTGGGGCGAGAGAATAGTTGTTAGTTGGCTTGGTTTGTTTGGATGCACGATTACAAGTCATTATGCCTTGAGATAGATTTAATTTGTCGCTGATTAATGGACCGGCTGACTGGTCATCGCATTAGATAAATTAACTAATTGAATCGTAAGATGTTTAGGCTTTTTTGTTCGACGTTCGACATACAGATTTCTTATAATACTTTTGGGGATTTGCTTTTCCTTCTATCTCCTCTTTCTTTTCCATCGCATTGCACTCGTTTTTCGATTTTATTTTTCATTCATTTGAAATGAGCTAAGCAAGCAAGCTCAGAAATACGAATACAGAAAGACACATGATTTTTTTTTTCTCTATGCCTGGCCTTGAACTTGACGTGGCCAGTAATAAATAATGGGGGGCAAAATCTTCGAATGAAATCGATGGAATTTGTAAGAATTTGAAGGTCAATGCTAATAAGTAGCCATAGAGCTACTTGAGATTTTGAAAATGCTAATGAAAGCCAGAAGAACATTTAACAGATAACTCATACGAACGTGGAGTTACTATCTCTTTTACCAGTAAAGATCAGAAAACCAGAAAAGATCAGGATTGTTCTGGGACTGGTTACAATTTGGTGGACTACGTAGGGATGTATCCACTTTTCATTCTCAGCACCCAAATAAAACGATGAATGAATTTTCCTCTTAAATAGGACGCTACAACACACAGGGAACATTGCGCAATCCCTAAGGAAATAGGAATTTACTGCTTTTGTTCACTCTTGACCACCACAAATTGGTAGAAGTATCATTTTAGTAAGACGAGGTTTTATGCCTACTTCGTTGGGCCCCTGTGTTAGAATTAAAATCTTCGGGCCGAAGCATTGGTGTTTATGCGATCTACATGTCATATTCATTTCATTCAATATGCAGTCTGCTCTTTTTTTCAGACGATGTTCTCTTGAAATTCGTAGAATCCTTCATTAAATTTTCTTTTCCAGAACTAAGATAGTTAAGACTAAGACAAAACATCTCCATCGACTCTTGGATGAGGATCAGTATAAGTGCCACAATTGGACGAAGATGACTAAGATCTGGGTAGCGAACATCCTTATGTGTATAGTAGTCGTTAACAAAATATAGAATGTTTCGTAGCATATGGTGCAACCTTGTCGTTCAGACAACAGCGGCAAACAGTAACGTCATACAAGCGATCAATCAAGAGCACTAAGAAGCTCTGAGAAATGTCTTGATCTCAGAAATGGCCCAAAAGTAAAGCATTTATTAAGTATATGGCTTGCAACAGAGTAAAGGAAGATGTTGGCGCACGCACTTGCAACCGGGACCACAACCAACCTGCTGTGAGTAATTGGAAGAAGGACCTAATTGGCTGGTTCCAGGACCGTCCCAGTTTGTAAGCGCCCATCGAAAGTTAGTTAGTATAATAAGTTAAAAACTTTTTAAGCAACCCCTCTATTTAACTCGATTACTGATGATATTCCTCAGGGATCCATCTAAGGGTCTATTCTATAAGATATAATTAGTCTAGTTGCAGATATGCTTTCACTCTCGTCTTGTATGGCTGGACAACTATTTTTTAAGCAGATGTTGACAGAAAGCTATAGTGAATCGAAATTAAGACTACAAAAAGTGGCCAGCATGTTGCTAAGGCCCTCGAATGGGGGCATATAGTGAATTATTTGCCAAAATACCTTGCTTGAACAACCTGAATATGCTCCATGTACATTCATCTATAGGTGCGACTAAGTATCATACTCTGTGGGTGGGTGGCTGTGGCTCAAGTGGTAGTCTATTGGCTTCCAAATCGGAAGGTTCGATATTCGAGTCCCAGCCTCGCCCGAAAGGCATTTTTTTTTCGTTCAACTTCATTCACGTAAGACGAATGGTTGCCTATAATACAACAAGTACAATTACACTAATAATTTAGTCTCCCCATTAAATGTTGGATGCCACCCATGAAGCGAAATAAGCACTGAGCCCAAAAATCTTTCTTTCTCTCTAAAGTCCTAGATACAATGGGGAATTATCGACCATTTGCTTCAAGAACCTAGAAACCTTCTGTGATTCTCATAATTGAGCCAAATGAATTTCAGATGATATTCAGATTCTCAGATGCAGATCTTGCTTTACTGAACACATCGACAACTTTAAGATCTCAATTGCATAATGCAGTGAATGCATTATCAGTAATGAGTGAAGCGAGCCTTACTTATTTTTATTGCCACTTCCTAGACTGAACAGAGCACTCAATTGTACTGTGACCTGGCACATAAGCAAGACTCAATAGGTTCAGTGTTCTATTCGTTTTCGGAAAAGTCTAAAACTCTTAAACTAGTTTGGTTGGAAGTTGTTGAAAGGATAAGTAAGTTAAATCTTAAGAGCGACTTTTGCGCGGTACAATTCGCGTATCAACGCTTTTTGAAAAAAAAAGTTATTTAAAATTGATCCTTCGAGCTGGATACTCATAGACTTCAGTAGATGAAGCAAACAGCAAGGTCAAGGCTAGACCAGCGATGACTTCATTTGAACTCCTTCAACATTTTCGGAGCTTTCACTATACGAGAGTTTTTGAGTAACTATCCAGATGGTGACGGATGAGTTTCAATCGAACCATTGGCAAGAAACAGCCTCAAATATGGACGGACTTACGGTTCACGACTCCAGCAAACGAAAACCGAACAACGACTGTCAGTTATGCACATGGAATGTCCGGACCTTTAGTAGTTCTCATTCAGCCCTAAACCTACAAAGCTGATATCGCTCTGTCACTCAAGAATCGACTTCGCAACGGATCGAAATATCATCATAGCTGGCACAACATCCACAAAGAGATCTGGCAGTAACTTGATAAAAAAAAAAACTGTCAACCAAATTGATCAGCTCTAGTATTCGTCACAGGCCACTATCTTGTTGATGAGGTTTGATTGCGAATATCTCGTGACATCGAAAGGCTTCAATCGCAAGATCGAATCTCCCGCATCAAGGGCGGTAATATGGTGGCGACATTATTTAGTAAACCCTAGAAATTTGATTTTGATTTTTTGGGTTTCACATTACCAACACAAGGAGGATAAGAAGAGTATCAGCAAGCACATGCAAGAAGCATACAAAGAAGCTTAAGAAGAACGAGAACTGCTTACGAACTCTATAAGCAAGGGAGGAGGAACAACATCGGCTTCTCAGAAAGAGAAAGAAAGAAGCAAATAAGCGATTGATCGGGGCCTTGCACAAGTGCTTTTAAAGAAATGAGGCAGCGATAAGCATGGGATGAATATTCGAAAGGATTACTTCTGCAAACTGTATTTACCAATATTGTGCTCTCAGGCAGAATGAATCCATTCAATGTGGATGTGATCAACCATAAATTACTCTCTTGGTTGGCTATTTGCAACACGAAACTATATTTGAGATATTTCGGTTAAAACAGTATCCATAGACCATGCAATCATATTGTTTCTGATGAATTTAAGGTGCGGCTATGTAAACTAATTAAGCCAATCCTTCTTCATCTTCAGATATCCCAATCAAATCATTTACTCCAGCCCATTATGTTCAAAGAACAAACAACCATCCATTGTTCAGCAAGACATTTCCCATAATCTTCCTAGCTCCTGGACACTTGTTGATTTCAACAATTTGAATGTGAATATTTCCACGGGATATGCGTTCACTGTAAAATCAAATCACCGTCCAGATACCTACTCTCCTTAAAATAGTTTCAAATATGTTAGGATTTACTCCCTCTTGAAACTCTTGCAAGTCTTCACACTGTGTGTCCAATACGCCAAAGCCCATTTCCGAGTAGTTATTCATTAAATAACCAACAAATAATAATAATAAAAAAAAAACACTCAACAAATCCACAGATACTACGAGAGTAAGTTGCAATGCGCAATTCCAGATCATCTCGGTGGAAAGTCATAGCCACAGAAGCGCAGAAGGAGTAGTCTTAATCGTCAGTTGAAGGTATGAACTGCTGCTTCAGTTGCCGTTTTTGCCGCTGCTGCTGATAATGATGATGATGACTATAATGATGATGATGAAGATACTGACGTAGATGCTTCTGCCTCAGCCTCAGTTATAGTCAGTCTCAGGTTCAATCCCAGCCTCAGTTACTGCTTCTTGGCCGAAGCCTTTGTGAGTTTGGTTGATGTAAATTGCTTGGCATTCGTAAGTCAGGGTCTTTCTCAGTTTTATGTTGGTCTTGTTGCTGCCGCCACTGCCGACTACAAATACAAAAACGATGTGTGGACGCGACTGGGTCATTGTTTGTCTGGACAGGACGCCACCGCAATCGTAATCGTTGCTGATGTTGCGCCGCCTTCGCTTTAACCATTGCCACAATACTCGTAACTATGTGCGAGTATTTCATACTCCAACGGCTGCTGCTGATGGCGATCATCTAGTTACAAAGTTGTCTTTTTGCTGCGGACGCCGAGACATAGTAGTTGCTTTATGGTCAATTTCAGTTGATCACCTTTAAAGAAAGGGCGAATGGATGCCACTACTCGACTCTGGCAACAGACAATTGCTGACCTTCGTATTGAGAAGCGTTCAGTGTTCGTTCGAGTCTTTGTTAGTATGACTATCTTTGACATGTTCTCACAATAGGGAGGCTCTTCTTGGGAATAGGAATAATAGTGACTTGACTTCCATAGTAAGGTCTCACATAAATAATCATTTTTGTGATAAATCTTGACAGAAATCCATATTTTGTGTTTGAAGTTCTTCATCTATTAAGAGAATTCTTCATCAGGTTTTCATCATGTCTTGAGGTAGCTTTTTAGAAGCAGTTAGGTGTTAAAAGACAGTGAAGATGTATTCATTTGCCACAGTAACTGACAACTCAATTTCAAGGTACATTGACTGACAACTGTCTTTTGTAAATTATTGTTGGAAGCAAGTTGACTTGGCTTTTGTCACCCGATGATGACTGTCTGTCACGAGAATCTGTAAGAAGTTGCTTAGATTTATTTTTTCTCTTTTCAAATAAACCCCTCAACTACCGTCTGATTCAAACATTCGCATTTTCCTGTTGTTCAGTTCGTATTTCAAAATAACGATTGAAACTCAAATTTCTTATTTGTTTTTTTTTATTCTCGGTGGTTGCTCCTATCAGTGGGGCCAATGTCTGGGTATTGGCAGATTCCTTTGGTTTTATGTTGCAATGGAATGAAGAAGGCAATCACAATCTGTGTAGCAGCAGACGATTTTTCACGATTTTTTTTTTCCTCCACAACATAATCATCATCAACATAGTTTTGCGTCTGGAGGAACGTCGACGATGGATATAGATTTCGTATTCCACTTTTGCCCTCTCTGAGTCTGCCGTTGTCGTTCAATTGCGATGAAAAGGAAACCCAACTATGCTAATGAGATCGTGAGTTGGGTACCCGCCAACGTCATCACCATTTTGGGGGCCAGCAGGAGCATACAAAAAATATATATATAAACTTGTATATAAATATTCCATAAATGCTGCAAGAATAATACTTGGGGTAATAATGGGCACTGTGGCTTTTCCGGTGCCGTTCCGCAAATTCACTAGGTGTTGTTGCGGAATATGTGTTGCGGTTAGTTCACTTTCATTTGCGTGAAATTAGCTAATCCGGAAAATTCATGTATTGATCAAATTTTATATAAGACAACATGTTGCTGCAGCATGTTGGCAGATTTTTTTATTTTTGTAAAAATCTGTTATACAATAGAAATGAGCTTTGCTATAAGCGATGATTAATATGATAATATGATTAATATGATAATAATAAAGCCATTAGTTTCTACCCTCTGTGGAGTCCTTAAAAAAAAAGAACCCCCGGGAAGCAGTCATCTTGTTATGTTGTACGAAATGGGAAAAGATAACTCCAGGACTTCAGAGCTACACATTTGCAGGTGTTTTGTTGCCTTGATCAGATCTTTCTTGAATCCATTCAATCAGAAGTTGGGCACTTGTTTAGCATATGCTCAGGTGGTTCTTCCTCAACATTTAGAAACATTTTTACAATGCAGCTTTAGAGTGTAATATATTCGCACCTGGCTTTCTGACCATTCTTTTAATCAAAAAATGTTGTCATACTTTTCGGCTCGAACCACGAGGTTCTGTGATTGTTGTCCACTCACTTGATGTTGCCGAGTCAGTTCAAGTCAAGTATTCGAGGTTGTGTTTTCAAAAGCCCATTCTCTCAATGCGCCCTAATATCAGAGGAGTCTGTGTAGCTGATCTGCTAATCCTTGAAATACTTGTATTGCCAAATCAAAGTACCATAGGTCTCTTGGGACAAAATTCTTTACTGCGTCCATTGAATTGTAATTGCTCAAAAACTGGTAAAAAAAGCAGTTAGCGTCCATATTTTGCGGATTCAGCAGCCGACATAAGATATTGGTCAGAAGCGTACCGCCCATTCGACATTCAAGAGATACTTGAAAAGCATTGAATCACTGGATCGTGCGTATGCCTTTTTCATCCATTTCAATTATCCAGTGACGTTAAAGTTCCACCTATTTAACATGGGAGGTGTCAACGAAAATGATTATCTTTTCCAAGAAACCTATGCAAGAACAATGATGAAACGTTTCTGAATATTTTATTTGTTAATCAAGAAGATACAGCGATACGGCTGAAGCGTTGCCTGCACCTGTACAACAGAACGCCATTTCAGTAACACACTGCCGCGTCGGGAAACTCCATTAAGAAGATAAGGGCAATTTTTTTGAGTAAAATAATTAGCAAAAGATTTCAAAAAGCTTCAAAGGCCGGCCACTTCAAATCGCCAAAGCAGAAGATCGTTTTGCACTTTATAAGGGAACATCTTCAGGTCTTTCACCAAAAATTCGATGCACCGAATGTCTGCTGGTGACAAATTGTGTGCATCATTGTCTCGCCGTTGGTTATGGACTCTCTCGGACGTCCTCGGCCACAGCATTGATTATCTTGGTCGAACGAGCAATACGAGGTCGGACACTACTTGCGATATCTCTAGTGGACCCAGTTTATACAAGATGCTCGGCCAAAAGCTTAATTGTTCGCGCACATGGTACAAGACTACGAGGAAAACGACGACGAAATTCACGCTGCGTTAAACCACAGACCGGAAATAGGTAAAATAGCAGTAAAAATAATTCCGCGTTGTCAACTAATTCTCTATCTGTCTATAACATAAATGTCAAAGCACAATAACATTTGACGCCATTTGCAAAAATTATAGCACATTCACATTATGACATTACTTTTGCCCCACCCTTGTACTCGTATGTAGACATTTAATGGCCTTCTTGCCCGCCGGACCGAAGTCAACGGTTATCGATAAAAATCTTCAAATGGTTCAGGGTCTACAGGAAAATATTCACCGTGACCACGCAGCCTTTGCTCTCACATATTTGAGATTGTAAGCGTCCGGTTGCAAGAATGCCTTAAAGGAAACGGTCGTCATTTAGATGACATTGTTCAAAATTTGAAAATTTTTCGTTGTACACCCTTTACTTTGTTTCTCGTCAACATGTCCTGCTTTCATTTACTTTCAGACTTTTCTCCTTTTGACTTTTCTTTAATTGACGTAAATAATGTTGTCAATTCGACAGCATTGCCAAACCAGATTTATACAACAATTACAGTACGAATCTTGACATGATTCGGTCTGTCTCGTCAGTACCTCTACCACAGATGTTCCCTGCGGATGGGTTACAAGACACGAACCTTAAAATCTCGAAGTGCCTTCGTTTTGGGCTTAAGACCAACTGACAGTTAGCTTTATTGTACAGATTTTGGATGCTATTCCTGTTGCCTTAACAATTCGAGAGAATTTTCTTCTCTCCATTCACGTGGGTCGGTACTCCTTCCTCGCTACGTAGTGTTGGATCGGATGTTTCCTCAATCATTGCACGATACTTAATCGACTTTTCCTTGGTGTCTGTCGTAGAGTATCGTACTGTAAAGCTTCGAGCTCTAGTTTCGAGCTTTTGTTTCAATCCAGGAAGCCATTAAAACTAAAGTCCATAAACGATCCTCGCATAGGTTTTAATCACGTTGGCACTTTTTAGTGAATTTCCCTTGTCCTTCTTATGTCAGTCTGTAGCTTACGACAAACATTTTCTCGACTGGATGTCCAACAGACATATCACATATGTAATATACAGCTTTTACAATTATCATAACAACATTAGAAATTACTTAAGGAGCGTTTTTTCTCACAAAACATCGAATAGTAAGAGTTCGCAACATTTTTTGTTGGGGCAACATGTTTATAGTGAAATTTTGCATTTAACAATCAATTTTTGGGAGGAAATGCTTCAAGTTCATTTAAATTTATTCCTTTATGATTTTTTCACCACCGTCATAATATATACGCAATCAACAAGTAAACAATTTTCCCCCTAACAACTAAAAGTATTGTAGAAGCAGCAATGTTTCACTGAATGTCACTTACAAAACACTCGGATTAGAGAATAAATCTTCGGTTAAAGCCCTTCCGGATAGCATTGACAATATCGATTGTAATTTAAATTTTATTGGAAAAATTTCTTATATGTATGTGTATATAAAAAACTTATTAAATTGTACTCACCTTTGGCTGCTAAAGAAATAAATGCTTGCGCATGTTGTCTGACTTTTTCCATATTTAAATCTGGACATTTGGTATTTCTAATTGGCAGGCGTATTAATAGTAATTCTAGAAAATCTAATGGTGTCACCGATGATAGATCCCATTTTAATCGGCTCAATACGTACAGCTCCCATTGCTACAGAGAGAGAGAGAGAGAGAGAGAAAAAAAAAAAAACAATTTTTAAAATGAAAAATGAATAATTAGTGGCAGTTAGAGAACGGCGGGTACACGGGTTTTAAAAGGAAGTGTAACATTAAACACGAAAGAATGTCGCACATCTGTAAACGAGTGATTATTGACCGTGTAAAAATGAGCAAAATATACAAAATGACTTCTCATAGTACAAGCCCAATGATACTATTTACAAAAATGATGACGGAAATGTGTTATTTTAGGTGATGATTAATGGGCAAAAGTTAAGGCCAGGGTTCCGGTAAGTAAGCTTGCCCAGTAGCCTACCAAGTACGATGTTATTGTAATGGAGATGGGCTCTACTATCATACAATGACTATAATTGTATACATATTGTAGGGTTAAATCATATTAAAACCTTTGTTATGTAAGGTTACTGCTATTTTTGATATATGGCATGGTAGTCATTAAATTTAAATCAATGACCTTTGATTCTGTAGTTGCAGTTGAGGTGAATATGTTTAAAGTTAGTCAACAGTTACAACAACAGAGCAAACATTGTTCGAGTAACGATGCATACACTTGAGTAGAAGCCACTTGTTAGCTTCTTCAGCTACTTAAAGCATACATTACAGATACATACGAGTAGATTCTGCATAAGAACCCACTTAAACTCGATTGGTAGAGGCGAAGCACGAGTAATATAGAGCCAAACCAGTTTTATCAAAGATACTTTAGGACGTTAAGAGCTACACTTTGTCTCAAGGCATTTAAATAAGTTTCGTGATTCTCGAAACAATATCGTCGAAGTAATGTTTACAAGCGTAAGAATTTAATCTGGACACACGAGGGTCTGTAATTTGGCCTGTCCCATATATTTTGTGGAATAATATTAAAACATTGGGAAATAAACAAAACATACATATCATGTAGGAACAATCAACTAAACAAGGAGTACCACAATGAACAGTGGTAGGCCCCAAACTTTTAAGTGTGAAATTAATTCAATACATTGTAAAAACGATATTTTTGAACGCCACCACTCCAAGGAACTACGTGGCAATTTTAAGACTGAAATTCTTTTCTGCTAAAAGACAGCAACAAACTGTTCTTGGATAGAACTTATTTTTCAGTGGTCTAGATTGATTAGAGGCTTAGATTGGCAGCCATCAAATATTTGCAACTGAAGAAAGATTGCCGTCTCTTTAAGACGTCCGTATGGATTCGTTTGATTTGCCTGTAACCTGCAGACATTACACCTACGGGTGTGACCTTAAAGAACGCACACTTCAATCGAAGCCCTAATCACGGACGATATCCTTTCCCGCGATAAAATTATGAATTGGGATCTATATCGGTTCCGGAGCTTTAGATATATATCCGACTGACTTAGATTCTGGCCAGGCCTGAGTAAAGGGAAAATCGATATTGTATTCGCACAGCATTGTGTGTCAAATGACAGTCGGTGCGCTAAATCAACGAAGCTACCTGAGATTGCAGCTTATAATACAGATATAAAGATCCAGAGAGATTCAGTAGTGCGCGTCTAGTAAGCGTGCCTAAAAATGCTTCCTGGCAGCCGATACAAACCATTCTTCTTTAAAATCGAGAAAGCCAAAAGTTCACTTATACGCGACATATTAAGTTCGAAGAAGTTTCCTATCTAGGATGGCATTCTTCGTTGAAGAGACGCATGGATACGAGAAAGGACTGACTGAAAGCATATTTGACGATACAGTCTAAAGCTGCCTTTAGAGCAAATGCACGGTTATTTATATTTTTATCATTAATTAAATTGTTACTATTACTGATAGGTATTTTTCGTTTCAAAAATAAATGGAAAAACTCATAAATCGGGAGTGCAGTGTTGCAAACACTCAAAAATAAATAATCCTGGTGCAAGACTATTCTGATTTCCCCCCTCTGCCAGAAGAACAGATTTGGTGGGAGGCATGCAATATTAAAGAACCAAGAGAAAATATTTTAATTTGTGATGGCCATTTTGATTCTAATGTCTTGGGTACAAGAAGATTAAAGTTTGGAGTTACGAGTATTCCCACACTTTTTCTTGGCAATTTCTGCCATAAAGATTGCTTAGATGTAGAGTTATCTACTCCACCAAAATCAAGGTACTCTCAAAAGCGGTGATTTTATAGAGCTACCATAAATACTTTTTTAAAAAAACGAAATTTTAAACTAAAAACAACCACCACGTTGAACCGCTTCAAGAAACAAATTAGTAAAAAAAAAATGGAATCGAGTGAAAAAAACTCTTCTAAATGGTATTTCTTTTAGAGGTATACAAATTCAATATGAAATAAAACACTTGAAGCTAATGTTAATGTTTATGATATTAGTTTTATTTAATAGACAATTTATAAAACTAATAATATGCCATTAGTGTTTAAATATGGTATAGGGAATATGAGCGCCAAGGGTAGTTCGGATGAAGCGCAATCGTGAAGTCCAATTTGACTTCCAAATCGTCCAACGTCTCTGATTTATCGGCGTAGACTAGTAACTTCAAATACACCCAAAGAAAGTAATCTAAAGGTGTGAGATCACAGCATCGTGGAGGCCAGTTCACATTTCCATTACGCAAAGTTATGAGCTCAGCAAATGTTTCCCACAATAAATGCATGGTGTCGCGCCCCGTGTGGCATGTTGTGCCAGCTTGTTGAAGCCAAAGCTCTGTCACTTCAATGTCATTCAACTGAGGAACGAACAAGTCAGAAATCATATTTCTATAGCGCTATCCATTGACGGTAACATTCTGACAGGCATCGTCCTTAAAGAAATATGGAGGATGATTCAACCAGCCCATAAAGGGTTTTCTTCACTCCAAATTCGGCAATTTTGCTTGTTTACATATCCATTTAAGCAAAAATGGGTCTCATCGGAGAACAGAATTTTGCGTGGATCAAGCTGAATCATGTTTATTGAAGCAGTTTCAACTCTTGCACAAACTTGACATTGGCAGGCAATGCCTTCGATAATCATTTCACTTCGATAGCTACCAATTTACCAGCACAAATAAGTCAACACATTATGTTAGCCTTTGTGAACCACTGCAAGGGAATAGTTTTGCCTTCGAGCCGCCTATAACTTTTGAAACTTTTAAAACTAATTGGTTCTCTAAAAAACTCTAGTGCTTGTGGTTGTTATGACATTTCTAATGTACTGTTGAAACGGATCGTCTGCTTTGTAGTTGATGTTTTAGCTGTTATTTTTAGTCTCACAATATTTTTTTTACTTTTTCCTGAAGGCCTAAAATGTGCTGACGTAGTTCCAATTTTTAAAAAAGGCTCTGCAGAAGATCTGAGCAACTATAGGCATATTTCTCTTCTTTTGCTTCCAACAAAATCTTTGCGAAAACTGTTAAAGTAAAGATCATATCCTTTCTAAGCATAACAAATTTTTTTTAACTCGGTGCAATTTGGCATTCAACATGGAAAATCCACTCAAATCTTGTAGCTAACAAATTCACTGCAGGTCTTTTTGTGGATATTACAAAAGCCTTTGATATGGTTAACCACTGAATTTTATTGGATAAGCCTGCGAAAGCTGGAACTCGTGGGTTTATGCTCTTCTCGTCTTACCTTTCCAATCGATCTCAAAAAGTGAAGGTTGGCGAAACCACGAGCCAAATTCAGTTTTTCAATTTGGGAGTTCCTCAAGGTTTCGTACTGGGACCCATTTTGTTCCTTATTTACGCTAATTCCCTTTTCAGTTTAAAGGGACACTTTATTTGTTGAGGTCTTTATTTGTTAAGAATCTGGTTCTCCGAACATAGTTTGAATATTAGCTCTAAAACTAAAATTATGTACTTTAGTTTCTCAACCCAGATTGGTTCAAATACAGAACTTTACTTTCACGCACGAGAATGCACAAGTGACACAGATTGTACTTGTGCTTCCGTTTTTTCTTGTGCAACTTTTTGTAACACTCTTAGTTGCAGCGACAAGTGTTTTTTAATTGAAAATGTGTAGGAGTTTAAGTACTTGGGACTTACTATAGCTTATAGGAAGAGCTTTGCTAATTATACTGAATCGTTAAGAAAATATTTTCGTCGTACTCTCCGGCATTTTCTACTTGAAGAACGTTTTCTCTAAACGATTATTGAAAACCATCTATTATGGTATTTTTCATTCGAAGCTCCAATATGGTATTTCTTGTTGGAGTTGAACTCATATAAATAAAATTAAACCACTTTTAATCCTGCGAAAAAGCGTCGACATCCCAGTTATCCCATTATTCGTGATATGAAAATTCTTCTTGTCCATCACTTGTATTGTTTTAAAGTATTGACAACTTTCTTCATTAGATTGGGTAATCGTAATTTGCGTAGAAATTTTTTGAATGTAGTGACAGGGTGTCCCAAAACTCAGCGTCAAGCTGGAAACGGGTGGTAGGTTAAGTGGTGTCGGTTATCACAAAATTATAAAAAAAAATCGAAGTCATGTACTTTTAAAACGATTAGCACTCAAAAAAAAATCGAGAAATCTGACATCCTGTGACGATCTTTCAAGTGCTGTGACTGTGACGTAACCCTGAGTAACTCTTCTGTAAATTACGGTCAAAAATTGAAACATAACTATATCGGTTTTAACTAAAATATTCCTTTTTTGTCCATCCATGTATCTGAAAATCATTAATCATCCAAGTTGAACTGACTGTACTGACAAAAAATGCCATTTTGGAAAGTAACTTTAAAAGATGGCGTATTTAGTCTGGATTCCAAAATGGTATGACACTTGCTAGACTAACGCTTAATTGAGGACTAAAAAAATATTTTGATAAAGAAACCCGATTCATAGTTAATTCTTTTTAGCAAGTTAAAATGAGTACCAAGTGTGATGTGAGCGAGATAAACAGTGACGCCATGATTGAGACGGATAAACACGCAATTTCGACTAGTGTGAGTGAAACAGATAGAGATGCCACCTTTGTCATTTCATTTCATTTGTTTCCCATCACAGAGCACACAACTACGCTCTCTTGGTGTATACTCTCAGGATCGCTTTATACGAGTACAACTGTTGTTTGTTGCGCGACTAAACGCCATCTACCGATCTTGTATCTTACAACAAATGTTCAAACTTTTTGCATCCAGCGGCAATGAAAGCTCTACATCTTCTTACAAATGATCTGGTAATAAGACGGGCGTATCTTCTCGTGTTGATGTCTTCAACGGCTTCTGCAATTTTTTTCCGAAGCTCGTTTAAATTTTCTATCGGCTTAGAATACATTTTTTGTTTTACTGCTCCCCAGTAAAAAAAAAACGAATGGATTTAAATTAGGTGAACAGGTTGGCCACGAAATTGTACCAGACCGCCCTATCCACCTATCCATGCATGCATAAATATTAAGTGACACGTCTTCCAATAAATTTGGTAAGTGGTTCTTCAAAAAATCTAAATAAACCTCCGCATTCAAATTCTGCGGCAGCTCGAATGGGCCAATAATTCCACCATTCAAAATTCCCGTCCACATGTTTACTTTAAAACGGTACTGTGATCTATCTTCCCGTATCTAATGTGGATTTTCCACGGGCCACTCGTGCAAATTGTGGAAGATCATGTAGTAACCGTCCCTTTTAAAAGTTGATTCGTCCGACCATATTTGACAAAATTGGACTCTTTGTGGATAATCTCGGGGTAGCAGACTTTGGGCTCGCTGTACATGGTACGGATGGAGCTGGTTTTTCCTTAGAATTCGGTGTGCTGTACTTTTGGGTACTCCTATGCTTTCTTCAATTGTACGTACTGAAGTACTAAGGTCTTGTGCGACTGCTTGTAAGACTTCGTCCTCGTAGGGCATGACGGGTCTTCCCTCACTAACCATTCGATTTGGAAAGCGACGCTCTGAGAATGACTCGATGATCCGGATGACGCTGAGCATTTGGGTATCTCTCATGATAAAGTCTGGCTGCAGCACTAGCATTACACCTGCATTCCCCATAAATGAGATGCATGTTAGCATATTCCTGTGCTGTGTATCGAGATGGCATGATGACATTCGCAATACACAATCACGGGATCAACGATCAACACTGGTCCAGAAGAAATCCAGGTTCGACAGTCGACGGTCAGATAGAAAATCAAAGTCGCAATGCAATGAAGGCCAATAAACAAAGACAAAATTATAAGGACGAAATCAACACGAATACAGCTTCATTCACCGAAAATGGTCACGCGGTTTCAACTCTTACACAAGCTGGATCTTATAAGCTTTTAAGCCAAGATCTTTCCGTAAAATCTTCCACAAAGTGGATGGGCATAGCTCGAATTGCTGTGCACGATGGCGAATCGACTCATTCGGTTTCTCCTCAACACTGCGCCCAACATCGGCAATAACTTCTCCTGTTCGCACTGTTTCTCGTCTTTGGGGAGGCGTATTACCCACGTGTTCGAAACAACTTGTTCAGATGGACGATTTTGTCGACCGTAAAATGGACGTAGCGCACGATAAGTTTGGCGAACCAAGCCATGGTTTTCAAAATAAGAAACAGTGTTGCCAAAAACCGAACCTCTAAAAATAAAACACTTTATAATAAATATTAGGTCTTGCAATATACATTTTTTTTAGATTGCTGGTAACCAGCCGTCCAAAAATATTTACCGAAAACAAAGTTGGTTCGTACAAAATATATTTTACGTATCTCAATCAACATATTTATTTTTGAGAAACATATTGAATCCGAATTTGCCTCATACAAGTACTATTGGACTGCAGTCACATGACTTCAGCCAGGATCAAAAAGTATTGCATATGAAGAATTAAAAAAAATGTTCCCTTTTGAAAGAACGGGGGGAAAGGAGAAATGTTGAATTAATTTTTGATGAAATCGCAATACCCAGGGAACTACGGTACAATCTAAAATTCGATTTAGTAGATGAAATACACAAATTGCAAAACCAGTTTGTGTTTTCATGATCAGGGGGGATTGATCAATAATTTCAAATACGTGCTAAATTATTTTGTATCCAGAAGTGGTTTACCTGTAGAGAAAGTTTCTGAGAGTAGTTAAAGGAAATATAAGCATTCTCTCCGAAATTTGCATAAATGTCCGAGCTATGGTATTACTTGCGATCAAGGTTACTCGAACAGAAAATACTTCGCATTACTAGGAGCTAACGTAATTCGCTTGCAAGACTTTCCACATTTAATCATGTCACTTAGAAATGGGTTATTAAAATTCAACCTGAGTACTTCTGATGGTGTTGTAAGTTTTAAAATTGTTGAGGAGCTATATGAACTACAGAAAAGTGGAAAAATCAAAATGTGCGTGAAATGAAAAAATCAACACATTTCGCCAAAATGAGAGTACACCTAGCTTCTCAAGCTTTTAGTAGAACTGTTCGATCAACCAGAAATAAAAACAGCCATGGCAACAGCCAATTTTAAACGACTTAATCAAGATCGTTTCGAAATATTTTTTTCCATTGTTCGACAAAAGGTGGCAACAACAATAATCTCTCTTTGGCAGAATTTAATACAATCATAGCCAAAATCATTGCTTTGCTGGCCAACTGCGAAGAAGATATCGTGCGCCCATCCGAGTTGTTCGTCTTAATATTCCATTCTGTGTTTGCTAACAGTCCTGAAATATTTGGCATAAAGGCAATATTGGTTTTAATCCAAGCCTTGAGCATAAAATAAAAACTGCAGAATTTCTTATTTTGGTTCTACTGCGAAAGCATTCCTCTTGGGCGGTTGAAAAAAAAAATAACGTAAGTGAAGTAAAAAGGTTAAAAAGGGCATGTCAACAACTGCCAGATAGGCGCCTATTTCTACATACAATACACTCATGAATTCAACCACCTAAAGCTGGTCGGGCGGTTTAATTGTCATGTCCTTGGTGACATGCATCATTTTTGCATGAATTCGAAAAATAAAAAAGGTCCCAACATAGTGGTTTGGACTTTGACTAAAACTTCTTGTCAGAACTGACCGATATTTTTCTTTGCTTCCCTTCCATTAATTTGGTTTTTAGAGCAAAAAGAAAAGCTTTGGGGTCGTGTTATAGGACTCTCTATACAAAAATTTCCGTAAACTATATTATACCAAGATCATTGTCAATTTTCAATATTTTCAGATTCTCCTCAGAGTAACTGGATATGTACATATGTTGGTCCCAGGCGACTTGAAGCCATCGAAGGAATAGCAACATCGTATTTAATGGACTCATCCGTCACAACAACTGAGTGTTGTCAATCTGACAGATTGACTCTTTTGAGGACTTTGACATGTTCTGACGGTTTAACCGGATTTGTTTTCTCAAAAAACTTCGAAATTCAAAATTCTCTTTTTTTTATTTTCATTTGCAAAGATTCCAGTCTTTCTTCAAGTTAGTCTAAAGTGACCTGATTAGAAAATTTCTGGTTTCGCAAAGTCCAGGAAATTTCTCTAGCAGAACTCGACGAGCGCGGTAAACAGGATCTCGTGCACAATGTCAGAGAAACTGATCACTATGTACTCGTAATTGTCGCAGTTCAGAGTAATTTCCTCAACGATGCAGCATACTGTGCTGAAATTAACCTGTCGGGATATTTTCCGATCAAATTTTATAGATGGTATACTTTTACTGCCTTATTTGCGTTTAGTTTGAATTCCGCTGTCAAGCCATTTTCTTAGCCAGCTGGATGGTATTACTATCAATCTTCCTCCGCATTCATTCTGCCTAACATCGGCGTTAAACATCGCCAGTATCCGCATTTCTACTGCATGCTTCTGTTCGGCATTTGAGTGTCTTGCATGTTTTTTTTTTTTGGATGAAGCACATCTCCATGATCTTTCGAAGAAGCCGACGGTTCATCCTCTTTGGTTTATGTTTATGTTCATGCTGCAATACGACTCCAACGGCTGCTCTTTCCCTGGTTTCGTTTTGATGGTCTGATAAGACAAAGCATATCATATGCGCTTGGTTCTGGCAGCAAAGACTCTTCGAGAGATCGTGTCTTCCAAACTAGGAAAGCAATCTCTTACAATTACAGCAATTCAGCGTCAAATTTATTCGTACTCACATTTTCATTGGGGTTCGAGCAGATGTTGAACATCTAAAATACTGAAATTGTGACTGGCGTCAACCGCAATGTAATCAATCTGATTGATGGCTTTTATTTCAGGGACCGTCAAAAGCCTCTTTATAGATGTGAAAGTGTGGATAGCTAGCTCGTGCTAGTTGCGATGCCAATTCGCCCCAGACTTTGGTTTACACGCATGAGCCGCGTAAGATGTCTTTCTTTCTTTCCCAATGCAGCGTTAAATCCACCAAATACGATCTAATCGTCGAGGAGCCCATATAAACTATATTTGGAAAAGCCGCCCTGTTCTTCTATGGAAGGATGTAAGTAGGAAATCTGTTAGCGACTTACGCCTTAATGGACTATGGTTAAGGTTGCTTGCGCAAGTCGAATTCTCATCAAAATATGTGCTGTTTGTCAGTACATGTTATGTTTTGCTTTGTACTAATCTAAATCATAAGTATTCGGCTGAATTTCGCCTGTTAAAGATCCATGGGAAGCTTAAGCTAGCTATCCTTTCTTCGTTTGCTTAGATCATCCATATCCTCTTCACAGCGGCGGCAGTCCACCCGATGTGATAGCCCGCAACCTGGAGGACCTGGACCGTTGTTATTATGCTCATATAAGGTTGCCACTAAATTGACCTCTAATGTCACCATTGACATCATCAACTGTCGTGACGTCTGTAGGTATTATTCTACGACCACACCTGGTAGTGTTCCTTAGGTCCGAGTCTGACGACCACGCATAGACAACTTTGATAACTTTGATTGGTATTTGGCAACTCCCCTATATTGCGAAGTTTGCTAAAAGCAAGTTGCTTTTGCGTTCGGCAACTCAAAGGAACAATGCGCAGAGGCAACTAACACATAAAGGTAATTCCATCGACCAATCATGATTAAGTCTGAAATTTGTGTGAAAACGAATAAATTTGACGGATTTTCCAGTCTTACTCTGTTGCAGACAATCTCCAATCACTTTGTCTCTCTGTAATCGCTGGCCCCAAAAAACCATCACATAATCAATAGAAAATATAAGAAAACTGCAAATAAAATGCAATAGATGATCTAAGAAAATAAACTTAAAGACCCTTGAAGTGAACCGCGTAGCACTCCATCATCACACCATCACCAGACGCGCCACATTTCCTTTCCCATACAAAAGTCCGTCTCTCTCTCCTGCGAAATCATTTCTTCGCAAAGAGTAAACAACTGGCAACTAATGGCGAAAAAAAAAATATATATATACGAAAATAGAAAAACCAACAACACAAAATAATGTGCAACACTAACAATGTTGCCATTAAGAGCTGGCTCTGTCTAGGCAATTAGTAAGTATATGTGCTGGTTTAGTTGCGAATGGATGTAAATACGTATACATACTTGTACAGACTTGTACATCATCTCGTAGGAATAGTCATCGTATATGCGCGCCCTCTATTTCCGCAATTTGAAATGGACCATAGTAAACGATGATGAAGCTCTGTGTCAATATTGATAAACACTCTGCTGGAATGTGTTTCAGTCAGAGTCAGTCCATAGCTTTGGTGTAGTAATTAACGAAGCTATGCAAACAACTTCCTGTCCTCGTCGATGTCGATGTCGACGACGACAACGACGACGACGATCGGTCGGTTGATCATCAACCTCATCCTCATCTACATCTTCATGCAGCACATCCTCTCGTCATCATCATCATCATCATCATCATCGATTCATCGACAATGGCGTTGGAATTTCGGAAACGATGTAAGCCTATTTGCAAAATAGCAAATCTCTCAATAAATAATATTGATTAGCAGCGTACAATGTACCGCGCCACGCTAAAGTTCAAAGGTAAGTCAATAAAAGCTGGATGTTATTACAATGTTGCAGCAACATTGCCATAGAGACTAACATTATGAAAATAAATCCCTTCTCGTGCTGCCTGCCTGGCCTTGGGTATCTATGTGCGATTCTCGTTTTATGAATGAAAGTTAATCTCTTGAGTGAATCTAGAAGCCTGCGGAAATCAGAATGAGATAAAGCAGGAGGAGGTGGGGCAGAAGAGTTTTTTTTGTTTTTTTTTTTTTTTTTTTTTTTTTTGATGTTGCACCCCATAGGCATATTAAGATTGTGTGTTGCCAAAGGAATGTAGTGAAGCGCAGACATATGTTAATTCCAATGTACACAACTTAAGTTGAAGAGACGACGATGCTGATGCTGTTGCTGATGATGATGACGATGCTGGAGCTTAAGTTGAAGCTAAGCAAAGCAAAAGAGGACGAAGAGAATGTTGGGATGCAGTGTCTGGCCTCTTTGGGTAAACCGAACTTTAACCATTTGTTATGACTAAAGGCGTAAAAAGGCGCCAATCGGCGCGGCTTCATAAAAAAGGATCCGCTCCACTCAAAAGTGATTCTAGAGTGTAAGAATAAAACCCAAAAAAGAAGACATGCAAAATGGAATGCAAAAAGAAAAACCAGATGAACACCACCAAAAATAAAAGGAAGTCAAAAACATGTGATTCGAAGTGAAGCCCTACCAGCAGGACCCCACAAGAGCCTTATTTCTCGGTGCATCTCATGTGTGTGTGTGTATCGGGACGAACTATATGATTAAAGGAATGGCCATGGTGAGATGTGCGAGACGATTTTCAGAGTATGTATGCCAAAGAATGTGAAATTGTAATTTTCATTCTGTACAGCAGAACGACGATGAAGCGCATCACGTCGGACAAGACGGTGGTGACGACGATGGCGACTACGATGATGGTATTGGTGGTAGATACAAAGCGGTAAGTTGCCGTCGTCTAAAAAGATCAAGGCGATAGAAGAAATAAGAACTACACCAGTCGACGAGAGGACCACAACAACGAACAGCGACGACGACATACCAAGTGTCTGGATGCAAGATGCAAAGATTCATTTCATTCCATGTATCGCTTGCGTTAGGCTGTGGTGAATTGTAAGCGAGGCAAAAGCAAGAAAATAAGGCAATTAAAGCGCACCAGAATGAATATGCCACGTTCTGGGTGATTGAATGATTAGCACCACCACCACGTTTGTTGTTTATGTATGCGAAGTTTGAATTCTTTTTTCTTTTTCTTTTTCTCTTTTTGTTTATCCTTCACATGCAGCAATTGAGAAGTGCGTTGGATGAGATTACGTGTTCGAAATGTTGTAACAAATGAGAAATGTGATACCTTTGGGCAGTGAGTTGGCTATAAGTTGGATGAAACTTGTACGGATTTACAATTTTCCCAGGAACATATTTAATTATGCTTTTGTTGGTTGCTGAAGTAGATAATTGCTGAAAGGGGATACAACATACGTAGACTAGGCACGGCACATAACACAGCCCTTTAATCTAAGCGATTCAAGATATGTATGTGTTTCCAGCTCAAATCTTAGTTTAGCTGGATAATGTTTCATCAGCTAAATATTTTGACTTTGGGAATTCTTCTTCACAATTCTGCCAGGGCAAGAAGATGTGGTTATTGCTATTGTTATTCAATTATCGAACAAGTGATGTTGAACAATCACTTGTCAACTTATGGACTTGTTATTTTGTGTTTTAAGCCGCCTATGGCAGCGCCTTTTGACAAACTATGAAACTGCGGTGCCTTTCCTGTGCACTTCGGCATGTTTCCCCGATTACATTGATGGCATCTCGATATTGTACATATACGAATCCCGACACCATATGGCAACATATAGGACGATTAGATGTCCTTCAAACATTTATAAAAATTTAAGAAACATTCAACAACATTTAAGAGCAACCTCAAGAAAGAATTGTACGATCAAGAGAGGGCTCCGCTACTAACTTCCCTTCTGAGTCAAAAAAAAAAATGCGACTGGCAAGGGTTAGTCTTCGACTTTTGACTACCTCAGAGTTATACCTGTCTGTTGTGACATTTTGTCCGATTCATCAGCGTTTTATGTCACTCTCAATGACAATATGTATGTAGCTCGTTTTGCCCTTTCGTTCACCTCTAGTTCATCATCTTGGGAAAGAAATTGTACAGACTTTTGGAAGATTGTGCCTCTGGTGATGGCTTGCGAGATTCACGAAAAACTCTGGAAACGATGTTTAAGAGAACGGATGACAGCGGATCGGTTTATCGGAAGCTTATTTTGACATCAAAAGTCACAGTAAAATCATTACTGATCCTCACAGATTAGTGAGCTTTCTCAGTGGCTTTCCTGCAGAGGAGAGGATCTCATTTCTTCAGGATCGGGCATAGAGTGCTAGGGTTTTATTAGTCTGGCATGCTTCATATAATCAGCTCCCACCACCTTGTACACCTCGGCAGCTGTCAGTACTGATAGTACCGACAACCTTCTGATGATTTTTTTTTTTATTTTCCCGCCGCATGGTCAAACAACGGGTTTTGTATTGGTGGCCGAACGAAGTCTAGCATATCAGAGGTGGCATCTTTGATGGCCTTGTTTTAATACCTTTTTTACAGGGTTTCAGAAGAAGGTGCTAAGAACGCAAGACGCCTAGCAAGGTTTAAAGTTACTAGATCAGCAAAGTGTCCAGCGGTTCCTTCCGATTGCAACTATCTGACGTCAAATTTCCTGACAGCACTTCCTTTTCTTAGCACGTTAGGATATCCGCATTCATATCTTGGCTATAAGTTAGTAATCCAATTCCATATTGGCCGATCATAACGTTTAGACTTCCAGAATAGTCCAGACGCGCGTTGAGCCAATCTCAATTTGACAGATTGATTCATACATCGCCAATGTCGTGATGCGGGAACCGCTTACCTGAAACGATAAGTCTGAATCCATTGTCGAAATTGGAGACTATATTTTCCGACCAAAGATGATGATGAAATGATGATCCCGAATTTAGCCGTGATGGGGATTTTCATGAGGCGCTCGTTATTAAAATTCCTGAAATCCAAAACTCCTTGCTTAAGTTTGCCTCTTATGACAAAACTGCATCCAAATAACTGCTGCTTGTCTTTTCGATAGCAATCACAGTAGTCTGCGTCCCAGATTTTCATACGGTCCACTCCTTTGGCGGTTTTTCAGAAATTTTGCTCTCTGTTACACGCTTTGGACATAAGTTACAAGCTACATCGGTAGCAGTAGTCACATACAAGGTGCTGCCATTGACCAAATTTCAGTTCATTCGTCAAATTGTTGAAGATATGAACATCCTATACTCTCGAAGGGAAATGAACTTAAATAAAGCAGCGATCGAACCTACTGAGTTCCCCCAATTCTTTCCTACTATACGTCGTATAAAGCACATATTAGAAATTATTAAGATAAAACTATATTCTCCTGCCCAATGTCATAGAAAATGATTCCACCTTTAATGAAACTTAGAAGTAATGACCAACTTACTATTTGTTTGTTTATAGCGATGCTCGAAAGCCATTTTTACCCGGACATCCCTCACAGTATTGGCATCCAAAGTTTATCTACAGACTAAGCTGGCCGAATGATTCTATAACATCTTCACTAGATAGATTCAGTTTCCACAAAAAGAACTGAGCTTCTACTGGTCTGGTAAATAATAAATATGACATTGGGGGACAAATAATAATGAGTCCGATAAGAGAATTTTTTTCTTTCTACATACTATATATCTGTACAAGCACATTTGGTAATCTGGAACCTATCTGATCAATTCCAACAGTATCATCAGATACTCTTTTCAGAGAAATACGTTTTTTTTAAGATGAAAGGCCTGACGTCAACACCAATTATGATGACCACGAAATACATAAATAATTATTTAGGTGACAGAAAAGGAGCAGGTCCTAAGTGGTTCCTCTGAGGCATCCCAACGTAAAGTGGTTTGTAAATGTGCGATTCCCCCAACATCTACTCAGCTATTTATTTCAGAAGTATTTTTTGTTCTTAAATAAAACTTCGTCGCTTCTGTGTGCTCTTCAGCACTCTGTCACGTGAAAAAAACAAAAATAAAAGAAAGAAAACAAACAAATTCAATTAAACAAAATTCAAGTTCTTGAACTTGTCTTCTCCCGAAACACATTAAACGATTAATTCGAAGGTCACCAACGGAATATCTATATAAATAAACTTATTTCTTCATAGAAAAAAAAAACAAAAAATCACACAAACAAAAATAAATAAATAAACAAATTTATGAAGCCAACAATAAACAATCGAGTGCTCAACTGAGAAAAAAAAAATGGATAAATCCCAAAGAGCAACATCAGTATTGCGCTCGTATTTCGTATAGACTTTGTGAGAGTTGCACTCAATTTCATACACTTTTCAACGCTCCTATCCCCGAAACTGAAAATAACAACCTGTCGATGGATGTGTATTGTATTTGTCGTTGTCATCTACCCCTTCGAGAGGGTAGGTTTTACAATCTAAAGTTTACACACGTTGTTTTGGGGCAGTTTTATAATTGCAAACATTTGCGACATTGTTTCTAGAGGTTGACAACTGCACGCCGAGCGGAGGTAAAACACAATTCACAAGTGTTTACAGTGCGCATTCCTGCGAAACATGTTTTCAAGGAAAATTTACTCGAGCTCTACTCGACCTAATGCACGCGCTGATATGTACAATATATAAAGCAAAAAACAAAAAAAAAACAACAACAAAATTAATAAGTAAACAAAAATTAATAGATTCAGCGTTATTTGCTTTTTAGATAAGGTATACGAGCGCGAGTACCTTGAATATACCCGTGCTGCACAGGGCGCACCAGACTCATGTTGATGAAGTCAGTGTGATGGGGTTGAATAGGGGGTAAGTTCAAATTTGTCGCTGGCGCCACGGCGTCTGTTTCGTTTTTTTTTTTTCCTTTTTTTCAATTAATTTTGAATTTTGATTGTGCTTCGTTTAACAGGCTTTAATCTAAACTAAACAAGACTAGACGTTTAAATGAATAATTCTGAAACATTCAAAGTCAGAGCTGCTGTCCAACAACAATTGTTGCTTGACGTCAGAGCATTAGATTTGCTGATGCATTTCCTTTGGCAACACAAGGAGGATGTTTTTCGGCGCATATACATAATAAGCTGGGCATGGCTAAATGCCTGCCTTTGCATATCAGATTCACATTTGTTATGGCATATAATTTGCATCTGCTTGGATTGCCGTTGATAAGGGGAAAGAACAGAGATTGTGGCTGGTTTTGAAGTTCCGCATGATGTTCTTTGCATGCTAAGAGGTGACAATAAAAATGAGAATATTATCGACGGCATTAAGTTGTTCGGTTGGATTTTTGCTGCTCAAAACAAAAGGAATTAATTTTTGCCATCAATAAAATTACTAAATGAATGCGGAGAGTTTAAGATATGGGCGACGATTAGCAATTATGTAGATACGGCGAAGTAGAAAAACAAGTTCATGAATGAAGGTTTCCTTTTGTTTCTTTTTTTCTCAGCTGAAAATCTCTGCCCAGAAGGCAACGGCTGGAGACTATTAGTCTAAGAAGTTGTTCTGAGATTACCCACGACTGTCAAGCAAAACTTGTATTTGATAGTTTTAGTGCACACCGGCATTTCTACATTACAGTCCATCTGTATTTCGAACTCCCGCAGGCTGAAACCTTTTAGTCTTCACTTTTAGATCTCTTCACTGTTTCTCTCATTACTCAAGGATGCGGTGGTACCTTCGGTGGTTGGATATTGAACTATAAAAGAAGGTACTGAACGACGTCAAGTCAACCTAGCGTCTGCCAATGCTACAGCTATGAAACTACACATCAATTCAGCTTATTTCATCTAGTTGCCCCCCCAGCAGAGACTTGTATAATTCAAGCGGACTTGACTCTCAATTTATACGCACGAGTTTTGAGCAAGAAAAAAAAAATAGCAACACAAGGTATAACATGATAGTTGCTTGGGTGGGTCTACAGTCCGATGTGCACCTCAACCAATATCTCTCTCCATCGCCTTCAGATGTGCACACCATATTGGCTAGTGTCCCCCCAGAACTTGAGCGCAACACCTAATTCGAGGTCTTTGTTTTATTGCGTTGTCCCTGCGAAGCAGATTCGAAGATATTCCGCCCCGCCGCGGTGGTGTTCATTTTCTCAATATATTTTAGCCATCGGATCTAATGAATTGCAGCCATCTTGACCAGGTCAATGTCGTTGTGAATTCTGTTTACGCAGACAGGACAAAAATCAATTAAAGAACTTTTCTCTCGAAGCAACCAAGGGCTTATTCGTAGGTTTTAGATAAAGTCCATACCGCTCTATACGATAGGGATTATATGCAATGCTTGCCCATCGTTGTTCATCATAGGGAAATTTTTCTCATTTGCCTTCTTAGTATCACACAAAGAAACAATTGACAGGAGTGAGTTTTTGCCTGATCACAACGCTTAAGTTGTTTCTGAATTTACACCAGGTCTTTTATCACACAAAAGTAATAATTTTCCGTTGTGGCGTGTTGTCCAAACCTTTGGTGTTGTGTATGGAAGCACATACTTTCACCTTTCATCCTAATTTACTAATAAACCCGTTTTCGGCACTTCTGTTTGAATTGGCGCAAAGGCATGTAGTCGGTCGGTATCGATTTGAAATTCATAGATTGCTCCCAAGATCTATCGTAAAGTGAATATGGTATCTGGTCAATGGTAGGCCCACCAGGTATCTTTCGGAAATGACAAACTCGTAGAAGCATATTTGGCACATAGATGATATCACCAAGGGATGTTTTGCATACCCCTCGACACACATAAATCGTCTTTGGTGATTTTAATGTCGAAATAGGGAAGGAGGACACTTTTGTTTGAATAAACATGTGGTGATTGACTTTGCTGCGAGGCAAAACATTCCAGCACACGGCGCCCTCATTTGAAAGTTACATGGCGGTCGCGTGATCCTAAAACCCTTGCCAATCGCGTATCCCTAACAAGAAGCCGTCAGAATCACCGCACACAAAACACCGAGTTAAGATCTCTGAGCATTTTTTTGCTGCTATTTGAATACGAAACAAAAGTTGTCTTATTGTAGGTTATACGCCCTATACTCGTAGTTTATGTGGAGACGCGACACAATCTGAAAGCCCTAAAACAGCCCGCGAAATATATAACAAGTTAACTGTTGGCATGGAAAGCGACGCAGAAATCCCTACGCAAGTGTGCTTTCCTTAACAAACGTATAACTTTTTTTTTCTTTTTTTAAACAATAACAATAGGAATTGGGTTTATGTAAAGTGTTTTCCATTAGGGACTTGACAATTTTGAATTTAATTTGTGAACGCACTCTTTCACTAATCATCAAACTGTCACTGTCAATTTATTCAGTAAACTCAACATTTTCATCATGGTAAAGTACACTAACGAGCAACGTCTGCAAATTATAAAAATTTTCTACCGAAATTCGGAATCGGTGACTGCAACTTTAAGAGCGCTAACTCCAATTTTCGGTCGTAATTCTCGCCCTAGTAGACAGGCAATAACAAGTTTAGTGCAAAAATTTGAGTCTACATATTCGTTGTGTGATGTTGCCGTGTCACTGAGACAACGGGTTGGTCGAAGTGTCGAAAATATCGCTGCCGTTCAGGCGTCCGTAGCAAACGATCCAAATTAGTCAATTCCACGGCGTCTCAAGAATTGGGCATCGCTCAGACCACATTATGGCGTATTTTGCGTAAGGATCTTGGTTTACACCCATACAAGATCAAGCTGACTCAAGAATTGAAGCCGATGGGCCATTTGAAGCGACGTTCTCCGATTGGGTTCTGGAAAAGATGCATTTCATCGCAAAATCATCTTCAGCGACGAAGCTCATTTTTGGCTCAATGGGTTCGTCAATAAGCAAAATATGCGTTATTGGTCGGGTGAAAATCCACATGTGCTTCATGCATCACCACTTCATCCACAAAAAATAACTGTTTGGTGCGATTTGCATGCCGGCGGCGTTATTGGGCCATATTTTTTCGTCGACGATAACGATCGTCACGTTACTGTGAATGGTCAGCGTTATCGCGCCATGATCAAGGGTTATTTTTGGTCTGAATTGGAAGATATGGACTTGGACGACATGTGGTTTCAACAGGATGATGCCACAAGCCACACAGTACACGCTACAATCGATTTATTGAAGAATAAGTATGGTGAGCGTGTTATCTCAAGAAATGGGCCAGTCGATTGGCCGCCTCGTTCGTGCGATTTAACGCCGCTTGACTTTGTGGACCTCTGTGGAGCTACGTTAAGTCATTGGTTCATGCCAACACGCCGACGACGTTGGAAGAGCTCAGAGCCAACATTGAACTCTAAATAGCGGCCGTTCCGGCCGAAATGTATTGCCGAGTCGTTGAAAATTGGGTCCAACGAATCGACTGCTGCAAACGTACCCGCGGTGGCCATATGAACGAAGTCGAGTTCCATTCATAAATGCTTTGATTGTAATTCAAGCCGATACTAAAGCTTTGAAATATCTCAAATGGTTTGGGTTTTATTTAAAAAAAAGTTGTCAAGTCCTTATTGGAAAACCCTATATGACTTCAGTGGCTCTAACAAAGCTCGTCCTTTCGGCCAAACATCTGGGGATCTATCTCAACAATGAGTCGCTGAATAGTGGCTTCAAAGACCTGCATGATTTGCGGTTTATCAACATAAACCACAAGATAGTCCAAATACGAGTTTCTTTTCTAGTTTACGTAGCTGCCTTGGTTGGCTTCGCAGTAGTGCATACTGCCAACCCACTTTTTCAAGACCTTGTTGACTGTTTCTGGCTCTATCTCACGAATAGCTCGGACGATATTCATTTTAAGGGGAATCCTTCCTGGATCGTCTGCATAACATCGATTTTTAAGAGAACCCCACAAAAAAATGTCTAATGGGATCGAATTGCAGCTCCGAAGCGGCCAATTGACATCGCCAAGGCGGATGACAAGACGATTATACAAATCGATTATTTGATGGGCTGTGTAGCATGGCGCGCCATCGTGCGGAAACCAAAGATCGTCCTCCATGTCCATGCCTTCAATTTCAGCCCACAAAAATTCGGTAATCATGGCTCTGTAGCGCTCACCCTTGACCGAAAGGACGTTTCCAGCAGCATTTTAAAGTGGGCGTAATGCATCTGCGGATGCATTGGCTTCTCGACAGATACGGCAATTTTGTTTGTTAACACAGCCGCCGAGGTTAAAATGTACTTTTTCAGAAAAAAATAGTGTTGCGAGCCCAAATTGGGAAACGATAACCAAGTGGATGGTCGTTTGGTCATTGGTACCGTGAGTGACAAGTCTCATGAGCTTTTTGAACAAACTTGGGTACAAGCAGGTGGATGGGTCCTTCATTTAACGCACTGTTTGGGCAACATAGCACCCACTTTTGAAATAATTTTGCAATATTTCCCGACGTTGTTCAAACAAAAAGCGATTCATTTCGTTTTGCGCTGACTGACTGACAGTCAAAATTTTGAGCGGGAAAGAGCTGTTCAGTGTCCAAATAACATGTGATTCAAACAGAAATTTATATTTGGACCACCCCACAAACTTGTACCCAAGTTCCGATCCTAGTTTTGCCAAAATAAGCTTGACGTCACCAATGTGCAGACCACATCAAACAGTGCACTTTTGTGGATGTAATTCAGTTCTGGACTTGATTCACTTCAGAAACGGCAATTTTGGATATCTTTTCTCCATAGAATGAATAATCGACACTAAATTTTGCTAATTCCAGATCTTTTGTCACAGTTTTACTTGTAGCGGCTACAGTTTTTCTCAGTATGGGCAACAATTTGCTTCTCTAAGCTTACATTCTGTTGCATGCCCTTAATTAGGTGAGGAATGAAGGACCAAACGGTAAATGAAGAGTATTTTTTGTCATATCAACAACGGTATCCACTTCGTATTACGTCGTATTGCGTTGCTGCAAAGCTTCTTAAGCTTGGGCTTATCATCTAAGCTCGTCATAGGGAACTAGGCCGAATATTTAGAGATTCTCTTTCGTTCAAAAAGATTAGCAGGATTCCCATTTGCTTTTCTAAAGAACAAGATCTTGAAAATAACTGGGCTTAGAGCTCATTATCATCGCTGTAGGGTTGTTACCATTTTTTATCGAGCAATATCTGTTCGTTTGCGGGCTTGACGAATGTTATTAGCTATTTACATAGCTCATCTGTGGTACACGAAATTTAAAGAGAGAAAAGCGTCTTATTTCTCATGAATAAAGCAAACGATTTTAGAACTCGATTGATCACGAAATTTCGGTGAATATTGACCTTCGGCACGAGCAGCACTGTTATTCTATGCATGAGCTTCTCAACACTCTTAAAATTTTTTCGACATCGTTGACTAATTTTGCCTGATAGCGGTTTGAATAGCGGGCCCATTGATTTGGTGGTTTTGAAAATTATCAAGATTATGGCGCTTTCTTTTCATTGCAACGTACAATAAAATTCCATCCTGTGGATAGATCCACGAATTGTCAACTTTAAGGCAATCCAAAGTAATGCAATAAAATGCAACAAAACTTATTCCAGAGAATTTATGTTGTACTATTTCAGTTGATGACACTGTGTTAGGCCGTAATTCTTCCCCGAAGTCAGCCACCACTTATGATAAGATAGCTTTTATCTCGTTGCCCTTGTCATACTCGTATCTAAACCCTGAACCTGTTGAGAACACTGGTCATGCTCTACATTTTCAATTTTATTTATCTAACCACTCCAATGGCATACTGCACTTATTCCTAGAATAAAATATTTATAAATATTTCTACAACTTACTGATATTTACTTGTTGGCTTCCTTTGAATTTCAATTACTCAACTCCAACTTTCGATTAAAATAGTCAGTCAGCGAGCCGGCTGATCTATGAATAACTCCATTGATTGTCACTAACTGATGCATGCTCGTAATTATCGGAAGTCAGTTAAAATTGGGAAATTAATTTCTCTTTCATCACTGGTTAGATATCTGTATCTCATTGTCTGTCGAAAGTTATGCGTTCTAATAAAATTAGACGAAAAAATGCGCACACCACATTCAAAGGCATTCAGCTCTCTGTGGTAAGGCATAATTACATATTTATCTAGTCTATGCGACTAAATATGCATTTAGCAGTAGAAAATCGGAGAGATATCGGTAAAAATTGTTGACAACTTTTGTCTCACAGATGCGTAACCACGTTCGTAGATATTAGATGGTAGATAGGCGGGCGGAATTTACTCCTTTCACTGAATTCTAATTATACACCTACATGTTGCTCCTTTTTGACCCAAACAGTGGCGCTTGGAGCATTTAATGACGCTTACAGAGCGCTCCAGTACTCTCCAGACGTATCTCAGTATCTGTCCCCACATCTGGCTGGTTGCTTGTGGAGCTGACTCGATTGCAGTGCTTATATTCGTACTCGTGCTCGTAGTAGTACCCGTTCCGAGGGTACTTGTAAAAATCGTAATTAGTTTAATTTTTTTCTAATGCGTATCGTAATTACAGTGGCGGCCTGCATGCACTACATTGGAGCGCCGCATAACACATTACCGCGCATCTAAACTGGGCTACTGCACGGGTAGGTATTCACACAAGCATTCATAAATTTCCCATGCTACCGAGTGGTGGGGGCTCGTATCTATGTATCTAAATAGTATAAGTAGTAGGTTTTTCTAGTTTGCTAAAGCAATAACTTAATAACTTAGAGCCATATAATCATGGTGAAAATGTGTGTTCAATTGTAGTTTTAGGTCAAATAGATAAGACTACACGGTTACATTACGACTAGATGGTGATATGTGCCTGTGATGTGATAGGTGCAACTAATACTATATGTTGTGAGTCTGACGCCTGGCGTCCCATGGTTTAAGGGTACACGCGGAAGGTAATTATTTGCAAAATGAATTTTAACCGTTTTTTTTTTCCAATTTAATTATTATTTTGTTTTTTATTAGAATTTTTTGTTTTTTGCCTTTTAGTCGTACATGGAGTAGGTAGATACTGGTTGCTGGTTTTTCCATCCACCTCAATAGACAGACGCCTCTATTATCCACTGAGCTGAGTGAGCAGTGACAAGGACTGAGGTACTAATGAAAGATAGTGCAAGGGACACGAGCGAGCGCCGTGCCGCGGGTTCTGGGACACATGTTTACCTAGTTGCATAGTGTTGGCCGTTTTTGTTTTCAATTTCATGAGACGGATTGCATATTTATTTTTATGCTTATTTTTATTTATTTTTTTTTATCTAACTGGGAAGTGCTTAGACAGACGTTTGGTGAACAAATTGCCGAGTTAATGCAATTTTTTTTATGTTTATATTTATTGACGTCTTTCAGTGCGAATTATTTTAAAAATTTTCACTTAAAGGTCAAAATGGTGGTAAAAAATTGTTTATCGCATTTAGGAGGTAATAAATTACGTGGGAAACGACAAACTGTGTGAATAATGTGAATTTTCTCTATTTTATTTTTTCTTTATTGTTTTGGCGCGCAAAGCTATGTTTTTATTGTTGCAAACACAAGTCGTTTGAATTGAGGAAGTAAATGTTTGAAGTAGATTTTGTTTGGCTTTTAGATGGAGTGGATTACTTATAGAAATAAGGTAGTTTTTGTGTGAAATTCGTTTAATCCAGCTCAATGTCACACCCTGTTATGGGAGCTTGTTTTATCAGTATCTAATCATTGAGCTTCTGAAAGGATATAATTAATACATAAATTGTTCTTAGCTTACTAATGTTACCTCTAAAAACGCTTATTTCTAATTTTCCTAAAAATTTGTAAATAAATGTTGGCATGCCTCAGGGGACCGAGTTATCTGCTACACTTTTTTTTCGGTATTTATTATTAACACATTTGACAAGGAAATGTCGTATTTTGGTTGACATAGGGCTTACCGTCTGAAGTTCTGATCTGGGTGATGTTAGTTCCATTACACTTAAAAGTTTGGTTTTTATCCAAAAACATAGTGCAATCAACTATTGAATTTCCTTCGAAAAAAGGTGACTTCCGACACAAATTTGCATACGTATATTGTAAATTTGTGTATTTTACTTAATAAAGTCAACAGCTATGTATGTTAGAGATCGATTTCTAGGTAAGCCTATTTCCAAATACCTCGTCATATTTGGAGGTAAAGTCATTTGAATATTCTTCGGCCAGGATGCCGAAATAGAGGTGGTAAGGGAGGAAAGATCACCTTAGTGGGCTGCTGACAATATCCATTGAAGGATCTCAAAATTGAAGGCTCTTCTTTCCAATTAACTTTGGACTATGTAAAGTACTATAAATTGTGCAGCGACAAATCGTTTTAGATGGATGGAAGATGTTACTGCTAATGTAACCAAAACTCTTAACAGATCACATCGAGCTGGTCACCCCCCATAAGAAATTCTACAGCACTACAAAGGCAATATGGCGGTGATTTTTATAAAGAGAAGAATCATTGCCTATTTGAATGGGGATTGAAGAAATTTGTAGCATCCTGAACGAATCTTCTGATTGTAAAATTAATAAACTGTTGGCGCAATAGTCTGGGGTGGGCCCAGGTCTAGTTTCTACCCTTCATTGCGTTGTTCATTTTGTTATTTCAGACTCCGAACGGCGGGACAGTAAGTTAGGCAGGAAAAATCCACTTTCGGAACTATTTCTATTGGCTGCCAAAAGGGTGGTGAGGAAGTCTTTTTTTTTTTTCAAATTTTCAGCATTGGCTCGCGATTTGAACACATACTCTCTTGGACAGGCTGATAGGTCCCCAACGGGAAGTCATTACTTTGAGTTAGTTAATGACTTTTTCCGTTGTGAACTCATGTACTAAGTGCTTCTCACGAACATCTACGGATCTATACCATCTCAGTTTTGATATATGGCGGGGAAGCATAGAATTTATTAAAACTGGATGGAAATGCCTTTGTATCCTTCGAGAGAAAAGTTCTTCGGTGTTATTCGAATTGCACAAACGGAAGCAAAAACAACAACCATGAGCTACATGAGCTTTACATATTCGTCGTCTTAGATTTCGAGAACATTTTGAGCGGATAAGTATTAAATCTTCAATTCAGAAAGTCTTCGAATACATTGTGGCAAAGACAAAACTCATTTTTGATGATACGTTAAATTGGAATTGATCATAAACTTTAAAAAAAGCTAGTTAGCTGACATCAACAACAAGTAGCAGGTAGAAATTATGATCAGCACAAGGTAGTTTAGACAAAATTGCTCGATTGATGGACCGTAAGTCTTGTCATCTCACTGCAGGGATAATCACATGACCACCCCCATAATGCTGTGCTCATCGAATATGATGAAGTCAATTCTAATCTGGCAAAAGGAACATCAGTTTTTGTATTAAGACTTCACCACGACTCTATTATTCCAGCCAGCCGATGAATCAAAGTTCAATGAACTGTTCCACACTTTTTATCTTCCAATCAAATAGAAATCATTCAATAAAAAACTGTGTCAGCTGTCATAGGTTTTGTCGCCACCCCGATAGATACGAGTACATATATCATAACATCTTTGACTCTTTACTTCCAACTCTAACACAGCTGAGAAAATGTTAATCCAATTCGTTTACTTAAACCTAACAAAAAGGCACACAGATCCAAAAACAGCAAATAGAGCTCCTCAAAAGTTTCTCTATGTATATACGAGTAAGTGTATGAATTTTTTATCATGCCGTAAGGCAGGCGCCATAAATTTCGTGTACCCTTCTATGAATTATGTCAAGTTTGCACATACTCGCTAACACATTGCCGCAAGAGGATATCCTCTTCACATTGTTTGAAGAGCAAATATTTAAACAAGAAACTTTTTGTCTATTGCAAAATTGAATTCCTCCCCAACACGAGTAAAGCACTGCTTATCCTGTTTTTTTTTTTTATCAATAGATATCAATCGTTCAATTGATATTGACCCTAAGTCAATGTGCATGTGTTAGTCCTCTTTTTTTAATATCTAGTTACAAAGCTAGAGTACTTTGATACAAATTCTCGTATGTGCTAGGAGTATTTCCGTACACGATAAGAGCTTTACTCTTAAGAAACACCCTCCTCGATGAAAGACAGAAAAAAATGTATTTTTTTAGTTCGGAAGTGCGATTTCCGCATATTGCCCGGGGTTAAGAAGTGTTGTAATGAAAATCGATCAAAAACATAATGATCCGATCTTGTGATGTACTCGTAATCATCGTCTGATCATCTATCGACACAATCCGCATCATTTTCATTATTAATGTTGATATCAGCAGTGCACATCAGCTTCGCTAAAACAATTGATTAGAGGAATGAGTGTCGATCAGTATTGATTGTCAAAATCAGAATTGATCGTCAAATCTGCATTATCACAAGATCAGTACCGATCGTTAGGATCATCATCGGTCTTCAATATTAACATCAGTTGTCAATATCAGCACTCGTTGTCAAGGTATCGATCGTCATTCAGGATCTATCATCAAGATCGGGATCGATTATTAGGACCAGAATTATCCCATCGTCAATAATACCACCCACTGATCGCCCAAATCAGCATCGATCGTTAAGATTAGCATCGATCGTCAAAATTAGAATTGATCGACAATATGTGCACCGATCGCCAATATCAGCATTGATCGTCAAAATCTGCATATGAGCAAAATCATCATTAATGTTAAGATCATCCAGATCAGCAGAGCACATCAACCATCTCATACACTATTTATTAGAAGGGTAAGTTTCAATCGTCAAGATCGGCATTGAACATCGAAATCAGCATTGATCGACAATATGAGCACCGATCGCCAGGTTCAGCATTGCCTGTCAAGATCAGCATTGTTCATTCAAACTAATATTGATCAATAAGATCAGCATCGATTCGCAGGATCCAAATTAATCAGAAACAAGTTCCCGTTAATACCCCACAATCACCAAAGCTCGGATTATTAGTGAAATTAAGAAAGAATCTCAGACAAGAAACTAGAAGAAACTGGTTTACAGCAGCTTTTTAACTGCCTAGCAATGAATGAAATTCAAGCATTCAAAAAGTCTACAAATCTCAAGTGCAAGCAAAAAAGATTAAAACACTTTTTTCCCCCTTAAAACCGCGATTATAAGTTCATGAAAAAAATGCCAACTCTGATATCAGGGAGGAAACGTAATAATGCCTGCTGATTACTGCTAAATTTTGGAAAATAAATAGAACTTGACGCCATAGAGATGGCATTTTTTTTATTTTTATTTTTTATTTTTGGGGCTTGTAGATAATTTAATAATTTTTAGTTTGTTCATAATTAAAAAAATTAAATACAGCTGATGTTTGTTTACTTTAAATTCTTTCTTTTTAACTTTGATAATGTATAGGAGGTATGTCAGTTATATAAACGGAGATTACAATTCAAATAAAATTGAAATGATATGCTAGAAGATAATACAATACGAATTCGGAGTCAACATATGAGCAGATCATCATCTATCATCGTCATCATCATCATAAGGCTGCCCAAGAAGATATAAGAATGTTATTAGCATGCTTGAATAGAATAGTCATAGCAAGATACTAACCGCAGGCCAAACAAGTCCACCTATGCTTAAGCGAATGGACTATGTCTAGACATCTTCAACAGTGGAAACTTTCGAACAATTGTATTGAGCTAATGAACATCCAATTCCCTGGCTGCGGTTATTACATTGTCGCATTATGCTTCCTGGGATAAGGTATCGTCCATCATTATACAGGAGACAGTTCTCGCCTTATAAATCCTCAGGCCTTGACGGTGTTCTGTGAGTATTATGCCCTTCATACTACAAAACTTGCAAGACCATATGTAGCAGAAAGCGTGAGTAGATCGCTATGTAAAAGGTAGGTTGGCCAGGACATACTACTCATAAATGTGGTACCTACAAACCTGTGGTAGTTGCTTTCAAGACCTGATCTGAGAGTAACTCCTCCATGTGGGTTAATCGCAAATGTTAGTTGGCCTAGGGAGGAAAAGGTTAAAAAGGCGCATAAGGTTATACTTTTGGGAAGCTTCTCTGTGTGATAATATACGAGAACTCTTTATTCCTGGGCCATAAACTGTGGCAGATAAAGCTTAAATTATGCCCTCATTAAATTAAATGATCATCCACTCTCGCTATGTAGTAGAGCCAAATATTTAACAAGATTCTTGATCCAAAGCTTAATTGAAATACCAAACGCTATACAACGGGCTAAGGAAGCAAGCTCCGAGCTCTACATTTGCAACAAATATTGACAATTTAGCCAATAATAAGTTCTTGGATGTTCAAAGTCGTTGTTTGCTCAATCCTTACCTATGATTCTCTAAACACGAAATGTAACAACCAGCGGTCCCCAAAGAACAGCTTGTGTAGGAACTACGAGTACTTACAAAGAGACGGAACTATTGTAGATCATGCCCAACGGATGCTTTATCTTTTACTCTGCGCCTGGCTCTTCATTGGCCTGCATTCCGATTTAGAAGTGTAAAGCCGAGTCGAGCATATGGACACAGCAACGTTCTGAAAGTAACACCAATCAATTTCGGAATTCTCTTCGGACTGATTACACTATGCTCATCTCAAAAATTTGTAATTTTTGTAAGAATTTCTTTGTAAAATTCTCAAACAGAGAAGGATGTAACAACGGAAAACAAATGAGAAACTACTACGTCTTTTGATAGCTATCTCCAAGTTAACTGAGGTACTCTTCCATTTGTGTGCGCCAAGTAACAAGAGGTCATCCTCTATACGTACAAGCTGATCTAGTCATCTAAGCCGGGTTTTTCTGACGAGGTCGGCATCGCTGTACAGTTCGAACAGTTCAGGACTGGGATGATGACGATAATGAGATAAAACAAAGGCTATCTAGACCCGCTGGTATTAAATTCCCTTCCCTAAGCAGACTATGCCAGTATCTTCCAGTATCGATTTGCGATTCGATTAACATCTGGCAGCAGAAGCAGTCAAAATTCCACTAGAACTGGTTTAGAATTCAAACACGTAATATTCCCTCAATCTAGACAACTGCTCTAAGTCCCTGGATTCAGTCTCACAAAATTCTAAAACCGCCCTTGGCAGTCGATCATCTCTGAGGGAGATGGCAGACCAGTTCAACTTTCATCTATGTTGGGTGCCGCCGCACAGAGACAATCCAGGCAATTGTAGAACCGACGAACTCGCCAAAATTGGAACCACTCTACCTATTTTGCCGGAAAAAGTTAGCATCGGTATGACAATCGCTACGTGTAAACTAATACTAAAGCTGGATGTTATTAAATGAATAAACCTTAGGTGTACTGTTGGGTCGACATATCTCGTAGTAACCAAACGCTCTAAGAGTTTGTACTTTCAAAATAGGAAACATCACATTGGTGGCATGACTGGACACTGTTTTATAGGCAAGTATGCAAGAAGGCTTGGCCTTTTTACAAATGACTTCTGCAGAAGCTCTATGGATGAGGAGGAGGAGGAGACAATCCTCTAGCTGCCCTGTACATGCCCAGATTTCTTCCAAAGAAGGAAACCTCACTTAGCAGCTTTCCTCTACAACTACTTAAGCGATCTTAACAGTCTCCTACGCTTCGTCACAAGCATCACATTGGCCCCAAGAGTAGCAGGATCATAGATCCACGTGGCATCATAATAGGCCAATAGGCCTAAGTGGGTTGCTTTTTCCAACAGCCACTTTTATCTAACCTAGCCTAACTGCTCTAGATCTAGAAAGATATGGCTGAGATACAACAGAGCCTTTGAGGAAATCTAGAATTGACAATATAACTACAGGTTATTGGCCAATAGGAGAACAAGCAATCACTCAGAGCCGCAGCTGAATCCCTAATCCACTTTTAGTGTCGGTGTCTGTTAGGTAAACTCCTCTTAACTACACTAAATGACTCTAGGTTCTCCACTCAATCACTCAAATAGTGACATTCATGCACATGGGTTGTAGGAGCAAAACGGCAAACTACAGTGCTAATTGAGTTTAATTCGTCTTGTAATGGAAACTCGCACCCCTACATACTCATTTTACATCGTTTTGAAAACTTAACCCCTCTACATGAATTCCTAAACAGCCATCGAAGTCTATTTGTCTGTATCTTTTCGCATTCCTATCCTCCGTTTACTTACTCAGATGGCGTTACAGTTCAGGTTGGATCAGGGCCACAATTAATATGTCTCTCCAGCTAGAGCGGTCTTTTCGCAGCTGTCTTCAGTTGCGCACACGACGTTCGCTCACCTTCCACCTGTATCTGATACCTACGACGAGGTCGCCATCCACTGCGTTGTCCCTCTGCGCTGGAGGGCCGGGACGCAGGTGAGTGTCCATGAGCTCATTTTAACCATCTAAGCCGAGTTTTCCCCACTTTTCGGACGAGGTCGGTATCGCTGTACAGCCCGTAATGTTCGCCGTTCAAACGTTTCCTTTTCATTCTCCATTTATGCAAACGCGAAGAACTTTTCTCTCGAAGCACCGCTTTCGTCAGTGTCCAAGTTCCTGCGCCATGAACCAGGACTAAGATGATCAGTGTCTTATATACTAGGTGGGGTGAAAAGTAACCTCCTTGACCGCCAGAATGCGCTGCTACTGCAAAAAAGTTACGGTGCCTTGAAGTCCGTTCATATTTAGGCAGACATGCCAAATTTCAGTGCGATACTGTCTTCAGTTTTGTTTTGACAGCTGATTGTTGTTGACGTGTTTGGCATCATGTTGAGTATGGACAAAAACGATTTTTTTTGAGAGGCAAAACGGCGAAGGGAACAAAAGAAAAATTGGATAAATATTATGGGGCTAATGCTCCGTCAGATTACACCGTCAAATATTGGTTTCGAGAGTTTCGTGTTGGCCGCAACTCCACTACCGATCAAGTCCGCAGCGGCAGGCCCTCCGTTGGCTGACCGGAAAGTGAAGGTGCGCGAGCTAGCAGATACCACAAAAATTAGTACACGCCATATTTTGGGCAATATTCTGCATATGAAAAAGTAGTTATCCTGCCGCTGGGTGCCGCGCATGCTCACTCCTGACCAAAAACACGAACGCGAGAGAACTTCGAAAGCGTGTTTGGACTTGCAGATGCGGAATCGGGAGGACTTTTGGCCTCGATTGGTAACTGTTGAGGAAAAACTTGGATCCACTATTACACACTATTACGGCACGAGTGCTCCGAAGCGGCCGAGGGAGGCTCGATGGGTCGGAAAGGTTATGTTGTCGGTTTTCTGCGATTGTCATGGCATACACTTCGTGGACTACCTCGAAATCGCCGAAAATCGCTGTAAAACGGCCTCACATGAAGCGAAAAAAATTTTGTTTTTGCAAGACAATGCGCCGGCGCACAAGACTTACGGCTCCAATTGCTGTAGTATCCACCGTATTCGCCCGATTTGGCTCCCTCGGACTATTATCTCTTCCCAAACCTCAAAAGATGGCTCATCAATAAAAAATTCAGCTCACTTGAGGCAATTATCGACGCCACGGAGGAGCATTTTGCAGACCTTCCGGAAAATTACTTTTCGGACGGGATCAAGAAGTTGGAAAATCGTTGGAATAAGTGTATCAAGCTAAAAGGGGACTACATTGAATAAAATAAAAAAGCATTTAAAAATTTTTTTTTTCATTCCCAAGGAGGTTACTTTTCACCCCACCTAGTAATGTCCTTTTGGTTGCTCGAGAGAAGGCCTTATTACACAATTGCCTTCTTAGCCTAACTAAACAGCGATTAACAAGAGTGAATCTTCGACAATGACAACATGCGGAGTTGATAGCGGATCTAAGGTAGACAAAGTCCCTTACTATCGCAAAGTTGTAGCTGCCTATCGTGGCGTTTTGTCCTAGGTGTCGACAACATATATGTACTTTGTTTTGCCTTCGTTGACCACTAAACCCATCTTTGCTGCTTCTGTTTGAATAGTCGCAAACGATCCATTGACAGGTCGCTGTGTTCTTCCAATTACGTCAATGTCGGCTGCATATGCGATGCGAGTGCCTGGACAGACTTTTGAAAAATGATGCCACTCTGGAGTTGACTTGTTTAAGTCCTTTTCTGACACTGAGGCGCCCTCGGTTTTGTCATTACCAACGGCGTGCATATTCCATCATGCATTCCTGCATAGTCGAATGAGCTTGGCAGGGATGTCAAAACTGGACAAGGCTTTGTCCATCATCTATATAGATGCTATCATATGCGACTTTGAAATCGATGACGAGATGGTGTGTATTGATTTGGACTACCTTGATCTAATAGGAACCGGTCAGACTGTTTACAAAAGATGTAGTGAGTTCACAGAATACCTCAGACAGAATTTTGTATGTGATTGTTGAGGAGACTTATGCCCTCCCTCCCTCCTTTAGGATCGGACAAACAATGCTAAGGTTGCATTTGTCGGGCATACTTTCGTCGACCCAGATCCAATCATCATCTGCTCGGCAATTATACCATCAGGCTGTGACTTCATCTTAGTCAAATGCACGGTATGTTTGACCAAATACGTCAATTCACTGGTCTTCACCAGATTTAATGTTTCAAAGGTTGAAACTTGTCATTGTTTCGAAATAAGATTGATTCGATACTACATATGTAGGTATACGGTGAAGTACACAAAACCAATAACCACGGAAGCACTGACGTTCTTAAATTTGTTGGCCTTTACGGACAATAAAAGAATGACTGGAAAGAGAAGTTAACCTAAATATACTGACGAGAATAAAGGTAGGTAATCAAGTGTGTATACTAACAAAAGGTACATTCGATCAGCAGGGAGAGCTCTCACTGAGTAGCCCACCAGGGCTATCTCTAATCAATCTTTGAAAGATGAGATGTTCATACTAACATAGATCCCCTACAGAATCTAAAATCCCACTAGTACTAGTACGAGTAGTAATTCGTTTATCTCTTGGCAACTTCTAAGTTCGAAAATAGTCAAATATAGAATGAAACATTTCCTGAAACCAGAAACCACTACAAGTATTTCTAAATCTCCCGTATTCCAAAAATTCTTGACCGTACACTTTCTCACCTCTACACACTGTAGTCAGACAACATTCTCTCGACAAAGATGTCGAGAAGAAATAAATTCCTCAGTGTCCTGTCGTCCAACGAAGCGTCGTCTTATGTTTGCATTCTCCGCTTTTGATCTTGTTTTAGACTCACGATGGTGTACGATTAATATTCACTTATTCCTCTTCGTTGATTCTCTCCTTTATCCGTCGGTTTTTTTTTCGTTCTTCTGTTCATCTTTATACGTCTTGTCCACTTTTTATCGTTTTGCAAACGTAAAGTGGTTGCGTTCTTGTGTGAGCCGCCACATTGCTTATGCCTACCCAGCCCAATTGCCGCCACTACCTCACTCTTTAGTCATACCATCATCGTCAAGGTATACCAACCTTCTAAAGTCTTTAAAATGTTTATCATCGATTCTGAGTACGTATCCCTCAGGAACGGATTTGTAACTTCAAGTCAAAACCACAATTATTTATACTCGTACTACTGTAAACATAATCACATTAGTTATTCACTTTTTACTTCCTTTCCTTCTCATTAGTGGTAGCACTCCCCAACCGGGTAAAGTACTGGTGTGAGCATGAGCCACATGATATGATACGATGGTCATGCGATGTTAACCCGATGATCATGATGGTGATGGTGATCGTGATGATGATCATGATGATCGCCTGCTTTATTACTTTTTATTCGGTGTTTGCATGTAAAATGCTTTAATTTCTCTGTTAATGAATACCAAAAGGAACTGTTGCCTTCCCTCTGCTTCTGACTAGTGTAGAACAATTACAATATTATGAACGATCGTCATTTTCTGATGGTCGCTATCCCCCTTTTCCAGATGAAGGTCATCGAACGTGAAGCAATGCTGAGTTTCTGACTTTTTATGTTTAATTGTGGCCATTTCCAGGAGTCGCGTTTAATCAAATATGTATGTGACCATATTCGCATGATCATCAAGTGGAAGAACTGTTCTGTCATTTAGTTTAGCCTTTTGTGTGCACATATGGTAGATCTCTTCTTGTTTTTTTTATGTCGGAAACACCCTAGAATGAACTCCTGCAATCGCCAAACGTCATTGGATGGCTGTCATAAAGTGACACACAGATCAAACTGATCACACACCGATCTCACTGATCTCATCAATTCCACTGAAACACTTTTGATTTCATCGATCGGTGTGTGTGACCGATCAGATATCAGAAGTCGACGACAGTGATATTGACGACTGTATGTTTTGGTTTGAATCTGACACCGTCTGATGGATAACCCACCCAGCTAACGACCCTTTTTATAAACCGAATCGAAATGTTTTCAGACATTGACCCCTATGAATGAGAATTGAGTTTTCCTGATGCTCGGTTGTTGATGCGGTGTCTCTGGCGCCGTCAATTTGCAGTTTTATAAGAAAATCCATCCGGATCTCAATAGGCAGACCACCTAATTCGAACTTGAATAGAACCTCTTTGAGGTGTGTAGGTATCTGAACCAAATTGATTAATTTGAAATTCAATTGAAGGAAGAGGAGTTACAACTCCCTGCATTAGGCATGCTAAGATAAAAGATTTTCAGAAAAACGAAACGAAAAACCACAGTCGAACAGGTCGACCTTTGCATTGAAAATATATGGTTTTGGGAAAGAGCAAGGCTAATTGTTACGAAAGAGCAGCTTAACGACAATGGGGAACAGAATTCGAAGCCGAATTTACGACACTGATCATAATACTAACTTCACTGATACTTGGTGGCGTACCACAAGGTTTGGTATTGAGCCCACTTCTGTTACAAATCAGTATGGATAAGAAAGATTGAAAATTGATATGAAAGATTCGACCTTAATCTCAAGTGGACTATTAGAAACCAAATGTCCTCACCGGTGGCTGTTTAGTTTAATGTTGGCACAGAAACAGGCACCAGAAATTGAAGTGTCAAAATTTGATCGACAAACCAAATTGTTTTAGAAAGGGAGGCTAATGCAAAGCGGAAATTTGTTTTTAAGTAAAGTACGACGAGGCTGGTTCTCAGTCGTAAAATCCCAATTTTGGGAAGAGCAAGGCTATGACATATTTTCGTCCGGATGCGATGGACCATTTTTACAAGGAACAGACCAACTGTCGTATTTCATGAACTAAGATTTAGTTGATCATCAACTCTGGGTCGATTTTATTTTTATTAGATGAATAAAGACGTAGTATCACTTTCAAGACAAGACTGAAATCTTACATACACCAGAGAGCTATGGAAATACGCCTCAGGTGAGTTTCTTGCAAAACCCACTTTATTTAATCTACTGTTCCTTCGAATCCTGATTCGTAGTATCGAATGACTAACATGCCAAGCAACATTTCTCCTTCCATCACCACCACCACACGACTGTCGACTATCTTAGTTTAATGCCCCAAAAAACACAAAAGTCTCTCCACGAACCCATAATCATATGGGTAAACTTTATTCATTTATTTTCTTAATTTTTCTTTTACCCTTTCCCCATCCAAAAAGGAAACAAGCCAACAACACAGAAACACACAAACCGGGCTGAGAGGTACCAAAATAAAGTAAAATAAAATGAAATCCAAAATGTAACATTAAAACGAATGCCGCACATCTCTCATATCTCTTGGAGGCAGGTAAGTTCCAGGAATTCGATCATCATCTTGAATACCTCTCCTTTCACATGGTCCCTACATCTCTTCTGTTATAGGACGTACATACGTTCTAAGTGTGTTCCTTTCTTGTGAGATTTTTAGTTCGACATTCCCACCGTCTTTCGTTGCTAGTGACGGCAATCCCAATTCCAGCCAAATCTTGTGACCAGGCGACCAGAGCGACAGAATAAAATATGTGCGACGAGTATATTACATAAAAACAACCAACTTCAGTTTCAAGTCCAAGTCCAACTCCAACTTCAAGTCCAAGTCCAAGTCCAAGTCCAACTCCAAGTCAAACTCCAGAGAATTCTATACATCTCCTGCACCTCTTAGCAGCAGCAAGACAAGTTAACGCAAAAGATACATTTGTATGAGAGTATCTTTGTTACAAGGAATTCCTTTCGCTGAAGGTACCGAGCAGAGAGTACACAAATGTATCTACGTATCTCTACCTTTATAAAGTTCTTAAAATCAAAAAAAGAAGAAGGATCTCTTTTCGCCTGGCTCGTTTTAAACTGTTCTTTTTGGAATTTTTCGGCATCCTTCCAATGGACGATGGGAACTAACAACTGGGAACAACGGGAAGGCGGAACTCCTTGTGCACTGCATCACAGTGCACAGTGATGTACTCGAAACGATAAAAACAAAACAAAAAACAAACAACAACAAAATTGAAAATAAAATTCAATTCGCCCTCTCTCGCCGATCGAATGCAAAACCGATCGATCTTCAGTCATCCAACAAGATCACGGCACGTTAGAGCGGCCAAAAAGGCAATTGGCCTACGTAGGAATGTGCCAATTAGAAATAATTTATACATGCCAACTCAGAGAGAATAGGAAGATTTTTATGGATGCACTGCTCCTTGATGCAGCGAACGACAGTGCTCATATCGACTAAGGATCTTCCAGAGCCTTGTCTTCATATGCTTCCGCAGCAGGTACTACTATCAGACGTATTCCAACCTACCTACGTATGTAGGTGTTCACAATGCTGCGGCAAACAAGTGAAGAGATAGAAAAGACAATAAATTTTGAAAAATTGTATTTATCGATTGAAGAGAGAAGAGAAAATCGTGGAAGGTGCTCATAGAGTGGCGTTTAACTAGTGGCTTTCGGATGAGTTCAGACTTTGGGTGTGTGGATTAAGTCGGCTGTGAGTTTTCAGATGGAAACTACGATGAAAGGCGGTGATCATGAGAAAATTTACTTTTATTACTAAGAGGTTATTCCTTTTCCCTCGTCTCGTACTCAAGCGAGATCGGATTTAATTGCTGATATGTTGCCTCATAAGCGATTTAATGGTCTTCACCGCTCATTTCAGGGAGATTAAGTGTCTCCATTTGAGTTTGAGAAGTATCAAAATTCTAGTAAGTCACTTATGTGTTTGTTTCTGTAGCAAACACTTTAAAGACTACCCAGTGAGCTTACAGAATGAAGTTTTCAATGGAATGCCAGAGGGGTCGATTTTGGGTCCTGTAATTTTGACAAATTTTTTAATCTGATTATCGGAAACAAACTAAACGTGTTCTGTTGAAGTGAGAAAGAAATATGTCAAACAGCAGTGTGAAACGAAGAAGGTTGGAGGCACCAATAAATCAAGTCCTTCAAGTACAAGTCTTAAGGCATCAGAACACCTCAGTAAATACCAATTAGTAAGTTCTGAGATTTAAATAATCTGATGGACAAAACCAACGAGATTAAAATCAAATGATCGTTGTAATCCATTTCCTACCTACATTTCGAACAGAGAGGAACTGCCAAACTAAGGATCTATATAGACATTCTATAGGGTTTTCCAGTAAGGACTTGACAACTTTTTTTTTTTTTAAATAAAACGCAAACCATTTGAGATATTTCAAAAACTTTATTATCGGCTTGAAGTACAATCAAAACATTTATGAATGGAACTCGACTTCGTTCATATGCGGGCACGTTTGCAGCGGACGATTCTTTGAACCCAATTTTCAACGACTCGGCAACACATTTCGGCCGAAACGGCCGCTATTTCGCGTTCAATGTTGGCTCTGAGCTCTTCCAACGTCGTCGGCGTGTTGGCATACACCAATGACTTAACGTAGCCCCACAGAAAATAGTCAAGCGGCGTTAAATCGCACAAACGAGGCGGTCAATCGACTGGCCCATTTCTTGAGATAACACGCTCACCATACTTACTCTTCAATAAATCGATTATAGCGCATTACAGACTTGTGGCATCATCCTGTTGAAACCACATGTCGTCCAAGTCCATATCTTCCAATTCGAGCCAAAAATAATCGGTGATCATGGCGCGATAACGCTGACCATTCACAGTAACTTGACGACCGCACCAAAGTGGTGATTGAAGTGGTGATTCATGAAGCACATGTGGACCCGACCAATAACGCATATTTTGCTTGTTGACGAACCCATTGAGCCAAAAATGAGCTTCGTCACTGAGGATGATTTTGCGATGAAATTCATCATCTTGGCGCATCTTCTCCAGAACCCAATCGGAGAACGTACGTCGTTTAAAATGGTCCATCGGCTTCAATTCTTGAGTCAGCTTGATCTTGTATGGGTGTAAACCAAGATCCTTACGCAAAATACACCATAATGTGGTCTGAGCGATGCCCAATTCTTAAGAACGCCGTGGAATTGACTGATTTGGATCGTTTGCTACGGACGCCTGAACGGCAGCGATATTTTCGACACTTTGACCAACCAGTTGTCTCACTGACACGGCAACATCACACAACGAATATGTAGACTCAAATTTTTGCACTAAACTTGTTATTGCCTGTCTACTAGGGCGAGAATTACGACCGAAAATTGGAGTTAAGGATCTTAAAGTTGCAGTCACCGACTTCGAATGTCGGTAGAAAGTTTTTATAATCTGCAGACGTTGCTAGTTCGTGTACTTTACCATGATGAAAATGTTGAGTTTACTGAATAAATTGACAGTGACAGTTTGATGATTAGTGAAAGAGTGCGTTCACAAATTAAATTCAAAGTTGTCAGTCAAGTCCCTATTGGAAAACCCTTTATATATCTTAACGGTTTGTCGGTATATCATTCAGAGGACCTACTGCCCGGAAAGGGCATCTCTGTATAGCAAAGTACTCGTAGTTGTTGATAAGCTAACAACGTGTCAAAATAATGTGCGTCCAGAAGAAATTGTGAAAGTGTAGTGAATGACCCTTCACTATGTGCAAAATTTTTATAATATCAAGTCAGGAGATCATGACTTACGACGGTAGTTCCCGGATTAGATTTCTGAATAGCTTGTAGTTGACTTATTTTCATCGAAAAATCGTGTTCAGCGACAAGCCTCACTATTGGATCAATGAGTTTGCGAATAACCAAAATTGCTTTTCTGGAGTGAAGAAAACCCAAAAGAAAGTCACGGGGCTCATTGCACCTGAAAAGTGCTCTGTTTGGTGCGCTCTTCAAAGCTAAGGCCGGAGCTCGCTTAAAAGTCAATGGTCAATGTCATGGAAAAATGACCAGTGATTTCTTCGAAAATATGGGCAACACGAATCCGAACGATATGTGGTTCCAGCAGGATGGCGCTATGTGTCACACCATTGACCTTACTGATGATTCGATTAAACGACAACATTATATTGTGCATTAGCGACCGAGGCAGTGCGATTTGACCCCACTCAATTGTTCCTGATAAGTCATAAACTATTCAGCTTTGGAAGCTAATATATATCGCCTTATTGGTGAGATAGAGTCCCAACTGCTCAAAAGAGTGGGCCAGAATTTGACCAAAAGGATGCGCTTCGTCAAATGCAGTCAAGAAATATGTTTGTCATATGTCTGATGTCATCTTAATCCTCATTGTTTCAAAGTTCTATAGCTCTAAAAAAATATTTATTTTAAAGTTAAATAAAGTGATGGCAGAATAGTTCGTTGCGGACCAAGCCCTAGTCTCTCAACTCACAGTATTGCTCACTCGTCTATTCATTTTTTGGATAAAAGATTGAGATTTTTTTTTTTTTTTGTGAGGAGAAATTGCCACTCTCGGTGGTTTGCCATTGTTAGCCAAAATAGAGAAAAAGAAAAATATCTTTTATCTGATTTTCGATATTTTGACCTGTGAACTGAACCCGGGCCGACGAACTTAACCACTCGTCCACGACATCATCAATGGATCTTTAAAACTTGCAAAACAATATTTTTGAAAATATCTGTATCAGAGGGTCTATCGACTGGAGGCTTAATAATTTAAAAGATCTATGAAACTGGATCTTAACCATTTGTCGAAGTAATATTCAATCAACCGAAGGTTGTACCGATCAGAGAATCAACTGATTAGAGAATCTCTCATTCAAAAAATTAATCGACCAGAATTCGTTGATCAGATCCTCTTTCCATCAATTGACGGATCTTGTGATCAGTCGATTACATAATGACATCTTTCGATTCGAGAACTGAGAATCTGTTAAAGAATTTATTATCGGAAAATCTACCGAATTGAGGATCTATCGATCAGGGAATTTATCGGTCAGTGAATCTACCGATCAGAGGGTCTACCATTCAGAAAATCAGCCAATTAGAAGCTATTTTGTTCGTTTATTGATCAGAGTATGAGTGGAACAAGAACCCATTAAAGCTAAAGATCTGCGAATAAGGAAACTTTGATGAAAAATGCTGAAAGTTTTGCTCAAATTTTCGATCAAGAGTTGAAAGAGTCGGAAGGTACTACCGATTAACGGCAGATTAGAAGATCTGAGATCAGAAGATTCTCCTCGTATCCAGAGTACACAGCAAATCCACTATGATGACGTCAATAAACATTATCCGACTATTTGCCCAAATATACAAATTCCAACCTCAATTGCGAAAGTTGTGAAATCATTAAATATACGTCGTCATTGGATGGTTCAAAACTACAGTAAATGACTAAGTAATAGATAAATCAACCAATTCGCTGTGCGCTTATTTCTGCATAAACTTGTCGTTCCTGAGGTGTACGCCTTTTAAATACTTTTGAATACTAGCGGTTACGCAATTTCCAATTACGATAAAAAAATTCTATTTTCACATGCGTACTTTTTTCCTCATAAATATCGTAATTCAATAATTGTTTTGCTTTTATTCTGATCATCAACACGGCAGTCAGTGTGTATGGGAATTTTAAAAATGCACCCGAAGCAGTCCAAAATAAAAGATCAAAAGTGAATCATTCGGATCATTTGAATTATTTGAATCACTCGTGTCATTCCATTGTCGCCGTGATAATTCAATTCATTTGCATCAATCAAAAAATTATTATTGAAGAATATATATTGCCAAAATAAGTGCTACTCTTGCATGGGAATTGTACACAGTTACGGAACGAAGTGTCAAGGTCGATGAGTAGGCGGCTGAGTGACCACTTTTTTTTAGTTCGAAAATGGTACACCTTGATGACTCGGGGGATGTAACATGGAGTTTGTGAGTTCAGGAGAACTCATAAATTTTGGTATTTTCTGAACGATCGTGGTTGAACATGAATCGTTTCAATAAGTAGTGGTGAGTGTGAGGGAACTTCAGTTTTTTTGTGATCGGTGATTTTGTCGATTAGATGATCGAACGGATAAATGTACATAAAAGGCGATCGCCTTAGATGAGTTTATAAGCTGCCAGACATTTCCCCCAAAGATCACTAAATTAAGATTTTGAATTTTTTCTTTTCCAAAACACTTGAAAACGAAAAAAAAATCGGCCTCGTACGAGCAACGTATTCTCGCGGTGCTAGTTAGCGATTTACTTTTGGAACTGCAAAATTTGAAAGAGTTCGAAATATGAGCCTCTTGCGCAACCAAGTCAAAAAGATAGACATAGCTTGGTTTCTACTATGTATAGAAAACCGCACTCGGAAAACATTATTTGCCTTAAAATTCAGGTATCCCCATCTGGAGAACGAATTTCTGGGGTACAAGTTAGTGTAAGTTAGTAAGCAAAACAAAAACGCTGGTAAACTTCATAGGTGTAAAAAGAAGATAATCTTGTAGGACACACGATTATCCTGGAAGAATGAGAAAGGCTTTTGGCGTGTAATCCACTCGATTTGTTAGGTTATTGACGATTTGATTTGTCTACTCCAACATCCATATCCTCTAGAAATATCGCTACCATACAATTTTTCACTCCAATAAGTCTTGCACATAAAGAACTGAAGAGTGACTATTACAGGAAATTAGGGACCGCTGACACTCAACATCCTAATAATCTAGGTTAGGTTCATGGGAAAACATAGACATTGGGTCCAAGATGAAGAACGATCCATTAATTTTTGTAAAGTCATTCCTCTTGTCATTCAGGTATGGCACCCGGATTTGTCCGCATCGGCCATAATATTGGGTTGTACCACATGAAATGTCCGATTTTATAGTAAAAATTTAGGAACCTGGATGGAGAAATGAAAAGTGATTGGTCCTTTCGATGTCCACCTTTTCTGGGTGATGACCTAGTTTGGGGGTGTGTTTTGGTTTTTTCTTCTGCATCCAACCACTGCCCAGATCTTTTACGATCCACTTTTCTAGGTGGCTAGCCGGTGCAAAAACGGTTCAGTTTGGCTTCTTAATGTAAGCGATGCGCAGGTTTCCAGGCGCCGCCGTAGTTTTTGGGATTCGTTCAGTTCATGGGGTACCCACTTATCGAGTTTCTTTACATTTCCTATGAGATAAAGGTCTCAACTTATTATCATTGGGGATACTCCCATACTTTGATCTCCCGCACCGATTTCTTTGGGTCCGCATCTACCGTTGCTCTTAAAACATCATCGTGAACTAACGTTTCCGGCTTCCCACGTGGTTCATTTTTGAGGCTGAAATCACCCGAACTGAACTTTCCAAACCAACGTCGTATAGTCCGTTCGTTTACCGCTACATCCTCAAATGTATCCTTAATGTTCTTCATTGCCAATGCAATGACGCATTATGTCCCATTTTAAATTCGTAAAGGAAGAGAGTTCGAATTTGAACTGCTGACAGCTTGGTAAATAATTCATAGAAAAAAATAACGGTACTTGTAAAGAATCCTAAAATTCTCACACGTCAAGCACACGTACCACTTTATTATATAAAAAAAAAGACGATCACTCGAGAACTTTTTATTTCCGACTGGGCGAAAATCGGACATTTCATGTAGTATGTACAACCCAATACATATTTGAGTCTCTATTCCACCTACATCACGACAAATTGATGTGTCAATAAGTCCCTGAAAATTAAAACATACCTATTACTTCTCAAGAAACGTCTCAAATTTTCAGACAGATCTGTAAAATAGTTTTGTTGTGACAGCCATTTGGAAACAGACGCCTACGAGAGTTTTCGTAAAAATGGAAAAAAGTGAATTTCGTGTGCTCATTTATTGCGCAAAAAAACAAAAGCGTGAAAAGTATTATAGAGATTCCCCAACATCGATTGTACAAGTAACGCCAAACGATCTGGTCGCCTAATTGAGGTCCACGGTATGATATTGCATGATCGGCGAGTGAAGGTGCGCCGAGTGACAATAAACGTAATCGTTTGACAACTTCAAAAGAGTGTTTAGCGATGTTCAATCAGAATCAGAACGAGTTTTTTTGCAGTTTAGTAACCATGGACGAAACGTGGATTCATCACAACACACCAGAGACCAAGGAACAGTTGAAACAGTGGACTTATCCTGGTGAATCGAAGCCGAATAAGGTCAATGTGCGTTTGTCTTTTAACAAGGTCACCGCGACAGTTTTTTGAGATTCGCACAATTACCCTAAAAAGGGTAAGAAGATCACCGGCGCCTATTATGCAGAGTTATTGGATCGATTCGTCGCCGATTTGAAGCAAAAAAAAAAAAACCATTTAGCGAGGAAATTTAAATTTATCTTCCACCAGGACAATGCATCGGGGAACTAATCCGCAGTCGCAATGCCAAAATTGCATGAATTAGGTTACGTATTGTTCCCCCATCCAACATATTCTCCAGATTTAGCCCACTGCGACTACTTCCGGTTTTCAAACATAAAAGAAGTGACTCTGCGGTAAGAGATTTGGGTCGAATGAAGAGATCATCGATGAAACAAACGTCTATTTTGAGGGCCTCAAGAAATCGTATTATTTCCAGTTCATCAAAAAATTAGAGAAACGTTGGACTAAGTGTATCAAGCTAAGTTTTTTAGCCGAAAAGAGTGTTCCATATTTAAATTTCCAGGGACTTATTGACACACCCTTGTACTTAGGACACTTACGAAGGGAGCCACGTCTTACATAAAGGTAAAATTGTTGGGGAACTTGAAATTGAAAGAGGAGTACCGCAAGAGTAGATACTTTCACCTACACTATTACTATAGTTAGAGTTGCCATCAATAACGTGCCCATTATATTACTGAATTGGCAGAGAAAAATTTCAAAAAACCATAGAATCACAACCTATAACACCTGCATCATAGTCGCAATGTTGCTAGGATCATGGAGGTAAAAAAAATTGTGCTAATTATACGACCGAATCGATATATGCATTAACTGCGTATCGAATGCCTTCACTAGTGTGGAGAAGCAATTTGTTCAAAACACATAAAAAACAAACACCAAGTTACGAATGTTCCACTAATTTTAAGTCTTCGAATTACTCTATGTAAATGAAAGGTTTTCATTATATGTGGCCTATTTTTCCAATAACGAATCACTGAATACACACATGCCACCTTTGAGAGATATCATATTTGTGTTCCAAATTCGATTTTTTTATCAAAATTTTTATGAATGCGCAAACGATGTGCATTTACTTAAATTTTCGGCCGTTATAGATGTCCCATTAAGCGAAGAATTGAACCTTTGCCGTGCGAGAGACAGCGACACGCCAGAAGTGAAGAGAATATTGTGACTGGTGTAGGTTAGGTTAGGTTAGGTAAGAGTGGCTGTTGGAAATACCAACCCACTTAGGCCTATTGGCCCATTGTGATGCCACGTGGATCTATGATCTTCTTACTACTGGAACCAGTTTGAGCTTTTAATAAAGCGTAGGAGACTGTTAACGTCTATTTTTTCTAGATCGTTTAGGTCGTTGTAGAAGAAAGCTCCTAGGTGAAGCTTCCTTCTCTGAGAGAGAGCTGGGCATGTGCAGAGTAGGTGGGGGATTGTCTCCTCCTCTTCCTCGTCCATGCAGCTTCTACAAAAATCGTTAGTAAAAGCGCCAAGCCTTCTTGCGTGCTTGCCTATGAGGCAGTGTCCGGTAATGACACCTATTATGGCGCTGAGATGTTTCCTTTCTAAGAGGATCAGACACTTAGATCGACTCAGATCCAGCTTTGGCCAGATCTGTTTTGTCGCTAGACATGTTTGTCCAGCAGTCCACCTAAGGTCCGTACTTTTATTGGCATCTAGCTTTAGTGTTAGTTTGCACGTAGCGATTGGTATACCTATACTACCTTTGTCTGGTAGGATAGGTAGAGTGGTTCCAATTTTGGCGAGTTCATCGGCTCTGCAGTTCCCTGGAATGTCTCTGTGGCCCGGCACCCAACAGAGGTGAATGTTGAACTGCTCTGCCATCTCCATGAGAGATGATCGGCATTCAAGGGCAGTTTTAGAACACAATGAGACCGAGTCCAGGGATTTGATGGCGGCCTGACTATCCGAAAATATGCGGATATCCTTTGCAGATATCACGTTTTTCTTCAGCCAGGACAGAGCTTCTTTAATCGCCAAAATTTCCGCCTGGAACACGCTACAGTGATTTGGAAGGCGGAAAGAGAGGCTTAGGTTAAGCTTATCTGAGAAAACACCGCCACCAACTCCGCTGTCGGTTTTAGATCCATCTGTGTAGAGATGGATTGACTTGTCCTCCATGAAAGCATCCTCCTCCCAGAATGATCTAGAGGGGAAGCTTACATGGAAGTTTTTGTCAAACCAAAGTTCAGGTATGGTGTAATCGGTGTTCTCTGTGAGGATTCCTAATGTATTAAGAATGTTGGCGTGGCCAAATGAATTATTTGTCCACTGTTTAGTCGCTTTAAGGCGAATAGCTGCAGTCGCAGCTACTTGCTTGCTAAAAATGTCGAGGGGTGTCAAGTGAAGCAGAATATCTAATGCCGCAGAGGGGGTAGACCGCAAGGCTCCGCTTGTGCATAGACATGCTGTTCTTTGGACTCTGCTTAGTTTAGTGCAGTTGACTGCATTTTCCAAGGCCGTCCACCAGACAACCACCCCGTAAGTGAGTATCGGTCTTATGACCGAGATGTATAGCCAGTGGGTTATGCGAGGTTGAAGGCCCCATTTGTTCCCAATGGCTTTCTTGCAGGAGAATAAAGCTATTGTAGCTTTATTGACTCTTTCTTGAATGTTAGGTTTCCAGTTTAGTTTCCTGTCAAAAATTAGACCCAGATATTTTGCTGTATCGGAGAAAGCTAAACTGGTACCGTTTATTGAAGGAGGGTCTATGATTGGAATTTTATATTTCCTAGAAAAGAGGACAAGATCAGTTTTATGGGGGTTTATTCCCAATCCACAGCGATCTGCCCAGCAGGTTAATCTGTTAAGATTTACTTGGAGGAGTTCTTTAATGGTATTTAAATGTTTTCCTGAGACGGCTATGGCAACGTCATCCGCATAGGCAATCACTCTGCTACCCCCCGCTTCCAGGTATATCAGTAGTTCGTTAACCACTAAGTTCCAAAGAAGGGGGGAGAGGACACCGCCTTGCGGCGTACCCCTACTGACATATCTTTTAGCAGAAGTCTCACCCAGTTTGGAGTTGATTATCCTGCTTGTCAGCATTAGATTAATCAGCTCCCCAAGTGAGTCGTCTACCTGCAGAGTTGACAACGCAGTCGTGATTGCGGATGTGTTGACGTTGTTAAAGGCGCCCTCTATGTCCAGGAAAGCAACCATTGTGTACTCCTTATATTGTAGGGATCGTTCGATGTGGCTAGTCAGAGAGTGCAAAGCCGTTTCCACCGACTTTCCTTTACAGTAGGCATGTTGAGCCGTAGACAGAAGTCTTGGATCAACTTTAGCTCGAATATGGATATCAATCAGTCGTTCTAAAGTTTTCAGAAGGAATGACGATAGACTTATGGGTCTGAGGTCCTTTGGGACCACATGAGAACATTTTCCAGCTTTGGGAATGAATACTACATTGACTTCTCTCCATAACAGTGGAATGTGGATAAGTTCTACACAGCTCCTCATAATATTTTCCAACACTGGTAGAATAATATCTGAGGATCTCTGTAGCTCGGCAGGTATAATACCGTCCGGACCAGCAGACTTGTATGGTTTGAAGCTATGTAGTGCCCAGAGCAGTTTGTCTCTCGTAATCAGACTATGAATTTTGGTCACGGTTGCAGTAGGCTTGTTTGGGCTGCTACTGGCCGCGAGTTGGGAGCTACCTGGAAAGTGGGTGTCCAGAAGCAGGTTGAGTGATTCATCACTTGAGGTTGTCCAAGAGCCATCGGTTTTTTTCAAACAGCTGGGCATCATAGGATTTGTGGAGAGGATTTTTCTTAGCCGCGAAGCCTCAGAGGTTTCTGTGATTTTGTCACAGAATGACCTCCAGGAATGACTGGTGTAAGGGGCGTTCAATATATTCTCGGTATCGATATGAAGGAAAATGCGAATTCAATTTAAATTGTTTTTATTTTTCAATATAATCTCCCCTAACATCAATGCATTTGTTACATCTTGAGATAAGCTTTTTTAAACCCTCAAAAAAATAAATTTCCTCTTTCTCTGCAAAATACCCATTTATTGCCGACTTGAGTTCTTCATCATCCGAAAATCTTTTTCCACGAAGACATTTTTTCAAATCCGGAAACAGGAAATAATCACTAGGGGCAAGGTCTGGACTATAGGGTGGGTGTTGGATTTCTTCGAAACCACAATCTCGCGCAGCAGCCTTGGAAACTCGCGCCGTGTGAACAGGAGCGTTGTCATGAAGAAGCAACACACCCGCTGTGAGTTTACCCCGTCTTTTCTTTTTAATTTCCTCCCGCAAATTATGCAAAGTGGAAGCGTAGGATGTGACGTTGATGGTTTCACCCTTTTTTTTTGTACTCAATGAGCAAGATTCCCTTTGAGTCCCAAAAAACTGTGGCCATGAGCTTCCAGGCAGACGGAGTGACTTTGAACTTCTTCGGGGGGTCTCTTCCTTTTTTATGCCACTGCATGGACTGTTGTTTGCTTTCAAGGTCATAGTGGTGGACCCATGTTTCGTCCCCAGTAACAATTCGATCCATAACACCGTCCGCGTTCTCACTACACATCTCCAAAAGCTCTCTACAGCATGCGATTCTCACTTTTTTCTGAGCCGCTGTGAGCATTCGTGGCACCCACCTTGCACTGACCTTTGAAAGGTTAAGATGGTCATGAAGAATGGTGTGAATGGTACCAATTGAAAGCTTGGTGATCTCTGCCATCATTTTCACCTTTATTCGGGCATCCTCAAGAACAAATTTTTCGACTTCTTTGATGCTTTCTCCCGTACAAGCAGTAGCCGGGGCGCCGGAGCGGGGGTCGTCTTCAATGCTCTCTCTGCCTCTCTTGAACTCACTTGACCACTTTCGCACAGTTGATAATGGAGGTGCGGAACCCCGGTAAACAGCCACCATCTCTTCATGAATAGTTTTTTGACTTTTTCCTTGCTTAGTGAGAAATTTAATTACAGCGCGATGCTCAATTTTCACCATCATCGTCTCAGTTGACATTATGATTCTGTTTAACTAGAGATAAAACGCGAATTAGTAATCACATTTATATTAAATTTTACAGTAGTGCACTAAAATAATAGTATTACTTGATAAATAAGTCAATTTATATATACAACCACAGCTTCACCCGATACCGAGAATATGTTGAACGCCCTATGTCAACACCGCAATCAATCGATTCTAAGTGGCTCTCAAGAGCTGGACACTCTCGAACATCACTGTGGCATATTTTCCGAGTAGACTTAGCTACTCTTCTGTATAAGACCGTATTGACCTAAGAGCTCAAATGTTGAACTCCACGTTGAACTTTCGCTGATTAGGCTCTATTGAAGAAAGAAGAAGATTTGAATTTTTTTTTTTTTTAGTTTTAATAAGAAAAATCATCACATTTGGTCAAGCGACAGCCGGAAATGTTCCAACAGAAGCCATTCTACAAGTATACGAAAGAATTTATTGTTTTGTGTGATTTTCGTGCCGGAAAAGTCATAAAATAGTATTTCTTCCGAGGTGACACTGACGAGCCAGTTACAGTCAATGAAAACCCGCAATCGCTCCATGTTAACCAATTGAATACTTCGATGTTCGGAGGATATGTGGTTTCAACAGGATGATGCTATTTGCCACACATCGTGTGCCATAATCGATTTATTGAAGACGAATTTCGGTGATTGTGTTATCGGCAGAAAATGCCGCGTCAAATGGCCGCCATGCTCGTGCGTTTTAATACTTTAAGGCTAATTTTTTTTTGGGCTACATTAAGTCATGCTAGAAACTTAAGACTTTAAAAACCAAATGCACATCTGATGAAAATCCATATACTACTTAGAAAAGATCTGAAAGTACTGAGCAGAATCTCTATATTCGCAGAATCATGACACAAGGTCTGTAACAAACACTACTATACGAAGGAGAACGTACAATGAATCGGTCACACTCTACAGTAAAATCTAATTGCCCAAGAAACCAGTATACTGGGTCACCATACTCACACGTGGCGTAAAATAGAAGAAGAGGAATCTGGTTTTCTGTTGATGAATCGGAGAGAGTTTTAACAACTTTCAGGTAATAGAAAGGCACAAATACTTGCATGGAAACCTAATTAACATACTATATTCCCTTCAAGGGAACGCTTCCACATGACTATGATGCGAAAGGATGGTGGACTGAAAAATATCCGATTTGAAAGACCAATCGACTGTGTTGCGAACTCTAGAAAATTACTATCAAAACGATGCTTATGTGGTTTGTTTAGGTATGCACCCAACTCAACTTTACTTCCAAATCGTTTGCGCGACAATCCGGGATGGACCAATGCATAGTCTCTGTCACTCAGTCGTCATTTTATCGATATACAGTGATAGGGAACCTACGATTTTCTGGCGACTTTTTTATAAGCACTTTGAGACGTCAGAAAAGTAGATTACTTTATCTGCTTTTTGGTCTGGGATAAGTTTTAAGATCACGCCCTCTAGCGTAGTAATCGGCAAAAAATATTATTCACAAATGTGTCCTACATTTTTGTTATCGAGACACCTAAAAAAGATGTATAGCTCTCAAATTGTGAATTATGAAAATTATAACATTTATTTTTTCCACTAGTTTAAAATGGAAAAAACATAATTTGTGTTACTTGGGAACCCTGTGGAACCCCTAAGAACGATTTGTTAGTGTTGTATACTTGTAGAGAAACTCTTTTATGTGTTTGTAATTATAAAAGCAACAGGTGGGTGAAGATACTTTTTGGTGCAGGGGATTTTGATTCTAAGATTTCTAGACATTAAAAGTTGGCAAGAGCTGTTTTCCGATAGTGCAAGAGTGCTATAAAAGGATCAGAAAAAGGTTCTATCTTATCTGTAGAAAACAGTTCGAATCTCCCGCTCAGTTTTGCTATGAAAATTCATGTCCCAGTTATAGCAAAATTCTTTAATTTCCTTTGAGTTAAAAGTGAGATTCATTATCAGCAATCATGGTATGAGGAATACCATGATGACTAAAAATTGATTTAAGCTGCGTTATTATTTGTTGGCTTGAATAGCCATTGTTTAGCAAAGCGATTTCGATATATTTTGGGAAGTACTCCAGTTTAGTCCTGACTTGTGCCATGGAATTAAACGATAGTCGTGAGTTTGAAAGGTTCCTTTGGAAGATTTGGGCTATGCCGGAGACATATTTGACATTATACATATATTGTATAACATTACTGATATTGGGGTAGAAAACTAAATTACTTGCTAAACGTTTAGTTCTTTCAATACCCAGAATACAGAAGGCCGTATTATGACTGCAACCACAAGGCGGTCAGATTTGAATACCAAACATCTATTACGTGCAAGTCATCTCTAAAATTATACTAAGACATAGTATCTAGTACTACTGGCCATCCCTTTCTAAAGTGATTTTTTATATCAAACAGGGCTTTGTCAGCAATTGTCCATTCTCGAATTTAATCTAATAAATTTGAAATCAGTAAGTTGCAGTGCAAACTTATGTTTTTATTAAAATCTTGTAAACATTTTTCATTTAAAGCAAGTCGAACAGGGTTTCTGCAACAAACAGGTTTTCAATTCTTTGCAAGCTTGCTGGTACTTTATACAACGCCTTTAAAAAAAAAAAAGAAATTAATGCCTTCAACAGAAATGTCAGCATAACCCTATTGTTATGTTTTGCCGGAATTCAGTTAAAGTAGCAGATGCAAAAGCTATTGGTTTATCATCATGAAGTATAATTGCACAGACAACATATTTACAGACGTTAACAGATAGTGATTGGACTTTTGGGATCATAATAAGTTACTACAGGAGTATTTATTATGGAGTGTTTTAATTTGAAAATTTCTTGTTCATTCTGATTCTGCAGAAAGATTTTTTATAAAACACCCTAAATAATTGACCATATTTATAAATTTTTAGAGTTAAGCAATATTCCCAGGCTTTGGCATGTCAAGGATGGCTTTCACCTTTGAATTATCGGCCTTTATATGTGGCGACCACCATATGATTGTCCATACGCGTCATAATGACGTGCACGATAGCTGCATATACACAAAAATTCAAAATACGGTTCTTACATCAGAAGACAACAAGTAAAAATACGGTTTCAACATCATGCCATGGTCATCAAATAACCGTTTAATCAACAGCCGAATAAAATGTTTCATCTTGCTTGGAACATTTTTAGTCAGTCTTCTTCACAACATTCTAACCGTAGGGTCTAGCTCACCATTACGATTGGAATTATTTTGTTTTAAAAAGTTAATTAAATAAATGAATTGTTTGGTTCTAAAAGTAGTCGAACTTTTGTTGACGCGTTACTCATTTAATTTAATTTTTTTGCAATTTTTGTTACATTTTATATCTTTACTACTCCCCTGTCCAGTAATTCTATTCATTGTGTCTAAATAATGGCAACTTCTTCCACCTCCGTCCAACCCGAAGAACATTCAGACGTAAGAATCGTGTTGCCACGTGATGTTAGAGCCCCGCCATTTAGCGCTGATAGACCCGCGTTATGGTTTGCGCAACTGGAACCCGAAGTTTACCAATCGTGGAATTACCTCAGTATCAGAAAAATTCTTTCGCAGAATCCCTCTAATAGACACTCGTTCTGTATCTGAAGTAGAAGATCTAATTATAAGTCCACCCAGCGATGCGCCGTATAAAACCTTGAAACCTTAAAACACACACTTATCTCACGTTTTTCCAAGTCGAAAGAAGCAAAAATCCTGAAACTACTGGACAAGGAAAATTTGGGAGATTGCACGCCGTCTCAACATCTACGACGCCTCCGAAGTTTGGCACCAGACATTGAAGTTGGCTGTCTCATCTTCCAGCACAAGCACAGGTCTGTCTCTTGGTGCAGACATCATCTTCTATCAGTACTCTCGGAGATCTTACAGACAAATTGCATGAAGTTTTCTCAATTCATAGTATTGCCGCAGTAGAATCATCCCACATTCATTAGCAAATTTTGGGACATGGCCCAACAAGTAGCTTCTCTTACTTTAACAGTTAACATCCCAACCGAGCATCGAGATCCAAAAGCCCAAACCACAAAAGTGGAATCAGGAATATTTCACAAACCATCGTATTCGAAAATGATGTTGGTATCATATTAAATTTGGACAAGAAAAGCGCAAATGCCAACCAAGTTGTATATTTTCGGAAAATTCAGCCGAGGGTCGTTAGTGGCGGAACACGACTTTCAGTTAACATCTTGCCGCCTTTTCATTACAGATAGTACGTCAACAGATACATTTTTAATCGACACAGGTTCAGAGGTCTCCGTCTATCCACAACAACGAACAAAGGCATCGCTGATGCCGCTTACCTATCAGCTTTATGCTGCCAATGGTTCTCTTATAAATACCTACGGCACAGTTACCCTCAAGCTTAGTTGAGGATTGCGCAGAGAAATGATATGGCGTTTTATTGTGGCAGACGTTACACGACCTTTAATCGGGGCTGAATTTTGGAGCCATTTTGGCTTATTAATCGACCTGAGACAACAGCGAATCATTGATGAAACTACCGGTTTATCTACAGTTGGAAGACTTTCAAAAGCACAAGTCGCATCAGTCCAAACTAATTAAACAGACCTCGAGGAACCGTATGCATCCCTCCTAGAGCGATTTCGTTGAATCACTCAATCAGGTCACGCGTTCAGACAAAAGCAATACTCTACCGAACATCACATTAAAACCACGAATGGTCCCCCTGGCTAGACGTCATGCACCTGATTGCTTAAGGATTGTCAAGGCGGAATTTGCAAAGATAGCTCGTCGCTCGGACAGTCTATGGTCTTTGCCATTGCACCTTGCTCCTAAAAAATCTGGTGATTGGCATCCTTGTGGAGATTATAGGCAAACGACGGCACAATACCTGACTCGTACCACATACAAAGACTTTGCCGCTAATTTGCATGGAAAGGAAATATTTTCAACTATAGATTTAGTTCGTGCTCTCAACGAGATACCAATAGCGCCTGACGACATACCCAAAACTGCAATCATCACCCCATTTGGACTGTTTGAGTTCCCATTGATAACGTTCGGTTTGCGCAACGCCGCCCAGACATTTCAAAGATTTGGTTTTAAAAGTAGTCGATTCGTTTTTATTATTATATCCAATCACTACATACTCGCATAACCTCAAAATAGAAAGTGTGACCTAAAAACTCGGCCATACACCAAAAAATCGTCGATATACAATATGTTAAAACAGCGGGAATATATTGGAAAACAATTTTACAATTTCAGCATGAAAAATTTCAAGAACCCACCTTAAAAATTTATATCGACCAAATGGTGTAATAAAAGTACGAAGTTTAGAGAATTGTTCATCGAATTTCATCATCCAAATTCCGGAACTAGCATCCAGACTAGTGAAAAATTTGGTGGCAACATATAACCTTGTTTTGCACTCATCTAGAGTTGGCAATGGATAGTGCGGACGTAAAATTGCCTTATTCAAGTCTCGAGGGTCTACCCAAATGCGAAGTTTGCCCGTCGACGATTTTTTTACAATGACAATGGAACACTTACCCATTTTGTAGGCTCTTCAATTTTCGCAATAACTCCTTGGTACTTCTTTAATTTAATGATTTAATGGAATCAAAAGTATTAAGAGAACATTTATGAATTGCACGAGTATACATCTTCTTTTCTGTTACTGGACGCATAACTAAATTCAATTCAGCACCTCTTGACAATCAAATTATCGTTCTGCATTCAATACCAATGATCTATTACGACTCCATACTTTGCATGATAAATTGCAATATCCCGAAACTTTTAACATTTCATTGCTAAATGTCGAAATAGATGTTGATGTTTTTTTTTTTGTCATGGCTCCTGTACTCAACGGGTCACAATTCGCTTGTTTATACAGTGATGAGCAAAAGTGGACAAGTATTTCTTAAAACTTACGAAAAGCATTAAACAAATTATACGTGTATATTCTAATGTAAGCAAAATGTAGTATTTTTTGTTTATTTTTTTATAAATTAATAAATATATTCATATGGTTGTTATATGGTGAAAATTTAAAATAAATAAAAAATTAGTTAAAATATAAAAATGGTCCATTTGTGCAGGTTTTTGTTAAGAGCTGTTTTAAGTACTGTTATATCAATAACAAATTTTCCATGCTTCAGTAAATTACATATTCTTTAGCTTTGCAGTATTACTACTGTTAATTTATTTCGAAACTTTTTTTCTAATAGGAGGTGATGCATTTTACAAGAGTTCCTAACACTCTGTCGTAATAAAGAGGAAAAGTACCTAAATCGGTCGTTCAAAGAACATTTTTTTTTTTTTATTGAAAAGCGGTGAATCATCTCACGAAATTGCTAGAATACTCAGGATTTCGAAAAGTTCTGTGCTAAATATAAAAAAAATCAAGTGGAGTCAAGACTCCAATTGCAACAAAAATAACACGAAAATGGTTACTCAGAGATTTGGACGCAAGGAGAATGGGACGGGAATTGAGAAGTTGCAGCTCTAGAACTCCAATACATCGAAAAGCTCGTAAGTGAGTGGGCAGACAGCGCACCGTGCTTCTGACGGGGATGGTTTAGCCGCAAAGGAAAAACCAGAAAAACCTCTGAAAAAATGTGAAATTGGTTGGAGTCTAGACCAATGGAAAAAAGTGATTTTGTCCCATGAAACCAATGTCAAACGGATTGGTACAGATGGCAGATGATTTTATTGGTCACATCCTGTGGAACTGCTTCAACAACATCAAGCTCAGTGAACTGTAAAGCATCGTAAATGATGGTGTGGTGGTTTTTTTCATGTAAATTTGCTGAACTATTAGTAAAAAGATGTTTTACATGGCAATCTGCCGTCATATGTAGTAACAACTGGCTACAGTGCCTCAAAATTCACATTCCAGCAAGACGGTGACCCTAATCACACCTCCAAAATTATTAAGGAATTGCTTGAAAATCAAACAGGAGTTCCAAAAAATGATATGGATAGCGCAAGCTCCGATTCCAATCCAATTGAGAATTTATGGTCAATTGTGAAGAGACGATTGGGGCAAGGTTAATGAGTTGTGGAACCGAATAACATACGAATGGACACAAATACCACAGCAATACCCAAACAATTTTTATTGGCTTGTTTTTTTATATGAAATACTCGTATATTGCGAAGTTAACAAATATTGTATTTAGAAATAAAATGGCGTCATTTTTTATATATGATTTGAGTAGTTTTTTTCTTAGATTTTTGTAAACATTGCAATTATTTGTGCACTTTTGCTCGTCACTGTAAGTAGGAATAACTTTCGCCTATATTAAAACGCTTGGCTGCATTTTTTTTTTTTTGGTTTTCGGGAGTTCAGATAAAGGTAAATTGTCATCCGTGCAGAAACACCTCGTGGATATTTCAATGTTTTTGCTTAAAGCAACTGGTCGCAGTTGTTCTTCCGAAGAGAGCAACTTGTTAAATACTCGTACATATGAGATCAAAAAAAAAATCATTACCGTCGGTCGGTTGGATAATTTTGATTGATTTTGTCTTTGTTCGAATAACAAAAGAAAGGAGATGTTATATACACAAATATCGTGTATTCAATTAATATTGTTAGATTATGGAGAAAAAAGATTTACAATCGGTATGACTATCTAATAAAGTAGACATAAACATTTAACTAAGACTTTTATTTTAAACACAATAGTTAGTAGGTTGTTTGACTTTGGAAAATCGGTAGACAATGCATTTAATCTTCTTCATTTATCCTGGGAAAGTTTAATATAAAATCATGGCTTTTACTTTTACTTTACAGTGAACAAAACCTCATGAAGGTAATGTTAATGTCTATTATATTAGCTTTATTTAATAGATAATTTTATGCCATTAGTATCTAAATATGATATCGGGCATATGCCCGCCACGTCTAGCTTTAATGAAGCGCAATCGTGAAGTCCAATTTTCGACAACTTTATCGAGCAACTGGGGCTGTATATCAGGAATAACACGGCGAGTGTTGACTTCCAAATTGTCCAACGTCTCTGGTTTATCGGCATAGACTAGTGACTTCACATACCCCCAAAGAAAGTAATCTAAAGGTGTGAGATCACAGGATCGTGGAGGCCAGTTCACAGATCCATTACGCGAAACTATTCGCTCAGAAAATGTTTCTCGTAATAAATTCATGGTGTCGCGCGCCGTGTGCCATGTTGCGCCATCTTATTGAAACCAAAGCTCTGTCACGTCAATGCCATTCAACATAGGAACGCAGAAGTCAGAAACCATGTTTCTATAGCGCTCTCCATTGACGGTAACATTCTTGCCGGCATCGTCCTCAAAGAAATATGGCCGATGATTCCACCAGCCCATAAAGCACACCAAACAGTGAGTTTTAATGGTTGTAAGGGCGTCTCGACAAAGGCTTCTGGGTTTTCTAAACTCCAAATTCGGCAATTTTGCTTGTTTACATATCCAATTTAGCATAAATGGGCCTCATCGGCGAACAAAATTTTGCATTGAAAACGAGGATCAAGCTGAATCATGTTTTCGACGACGCGTATAATGGTCAGGCGGTTTCAACAAGTACAAGCTGGATCTTATAAGCTTTTAAGTTAAGATCTTTCTATAAAATCTTCCACATAGGGTATAGCTCTAATTGCTGTGCACGATGGCAAATCATTCGGATTCTCAACACTGTTTGTCGTCTTTGGGGATGCGTATTATCCACTAGAGTGTATGTGGTGTGACAACGATTCATCGTGTTCCGAATAACTTGCTGAGATGGACGATTATTGTCGGCCGCAAAATGGACGTACCGCACGATAAGTTTGGCAAACCGAAGCATGGTTTTCAAAATAGGTTTGCACTAATCTATTCATCGTAAAATGGCAAAACGTACTAACCACAAATCAACTTTCAACTGTCAAATTGACAATCTGTAGAAACAGTGTTGTCCAAACTTCTAAAAAAAAAACAACAAAAAAACACCCTTTATAAGAATATCTTATACACATCCAACAAGATTTGTTCTTTTGACGATTATTAGAGGAAAGAATTGCTATAAAACTAGATAGGTAGTCATAGTTTTGGTTATATTTTCTAAGAACACCAACCAGTTGACACAACTTATCAAACACTTTGAGAGATGTTAATCCCGACTTCTCTTCTTTCTTTTTTTTCCTTTTTTTGTGTTCTTTTTTTTTTTGAAAAATCAATTCCTTTCTTAATATTTGCTTTTGCTAAAGAACAATAAAACCTTATTTTATGACCTCTGTCCCGAGGGATAAGTGCCAAAAGGAACAAACAAATTGAGCAATACACCATCCTATCGCAAGGATGAAAGTATTTTTTCTGTTATATGTATGTACAACAAAACTGAGTAACTGATCCTTGTCCTTCCAAGAATTTCGGTGTGTGATGTCTGATTATTGTGTTGCCTTTTCGTTGCTCTAAATGTTATTTATCTTTTCCTGCTTTCAATCTTCAATCGTTAGTTTTTCATTCTTCTTGTCATTTAACCAAAGAAATGGGACAGGTATCTTTTGCTTTCATTATTATCTTCTCTATTTTTCTGGCAAAAATAAAATCTACAATTTATGAGACTTTACCGTTGGTTATGAGTTCACTTAACATTACAATCGAAATCAGAGTCAAAGAGAGAGGAGTGGTGGTACAGCATCCCATTCAATTTTCTATCCATTGATGTGCTGGATGATTAGAAAATAATTGACATTCTGACTAGTTTTAATGGACCTCATCGATTTTTCAATGATGAGAAGTGTCTACCCAGTTCTGAAGGACATCAAATGATTCTTAATTGCATTCTTCAGTTCGAAAATGAAAATGGTCACCTCTTATCTCATATTATGGTTTAGGTTTTTTTTTTTTTTTTTTTTTTTTTTTTTTTTTTTTTTTTTTATGTTCATCTCTTTCATTGTTTTCCCACCATCAAACGAGGATGATCAGTCCAGAAAGGACGTAGAGAGTATACTGTACCTATTTTTTATTTTTTCTTTACAAATTTTCCTTCCATGTATTCTCTATTTTTGTAGTCGTATCTAAATGAATGAGTAAATACAATAAATTGCTCTGTCGGCATACACAGTCAATAAAAAAAATAAAAAATAAAAAAAAAAACCCGACGAACGATCATAGAATTCCTAGAAAACATCCTTCAGCATTCCACTTATTGAAGGATATTTTCTCATGAAAATTCCATTCCGTTGGTGCCACCGCAGCAAGTAGATTTCTTAGCTCAACACTGGAATTGCAATAACACTTGAAAATTGAGTCAAAGACAAGAAATATTGGTCGTAAAGTATAACGATCGTCGAACATGAGAACATCTACTATTCGGTCTGTTGGTCATGTCAAATAACTCATTTCCTTTCGGTAGAGCAGTATCATGATGTGTCCGCAGAACCAAAGTTTTAACAGAGATACAAGTTCGATAGGAACCTATGTGGACTCGAATTCAGTGGCTGATCATAATGAATTATTCATTGCGATCAATAAGTAATTAATTAAATTAAAGAGGAGGTACGACTGAATGAAACGATCGACGTTGTTACCAAGCCAAATTACATTAAGTGCGTAGCCAATGCGTAGCAAATTCGTTGCTTAAAATGTTCAAGGTTTCTCTTTGTTTCTATCTACGCACTGAATCTGAGCTGGTGTATCTAACACTTGGTAGAGGTCTTGTGTAAGCAGCACTACTCAGCTGATATTGCAAGCATGTACAGTACATTTGTTGCTAGTAGTAGGTAGGTATACTTGTGTAGTACGTGCTGCTTACTAAAGTAGGAAGCTAGAAAAGATATTGTAGTTGTGAATTCTATGGGCGTGGAAGTTTTTTGCTAACAAATTTATGATGACATGTTGTCATGGTTAACTTTCAAAAGAAAAGCCGGTATCAGGTCGAAATTATTCAAGTATAGTGGCAGTTACAAGTTTTGTGGAACAAACTTTGAAATAAATTCCACTTTTTTGCTAAATTTTCCGTCACGATCAATTAAACGTGCAAATGATTTGAATTATCCTCTTTCCTTTCAACCGGAGAAAGGATGTAAAATGACTAGGTAGTGATATCCAAAGGTTTGATACACAAATTCGGATGTGAAAAAGCATCGGTTTTAGTCGAGAACCTTAATGCACTCCTCCGTTTCTAAGTATGTATGTATCTACTGTAATAGTGTCCATTTCGAAGGATCACAAAATCGTGGGCTTTACCATCAGTAATAATATATGTATGCATATGCTAGCTGGTCAGAGATAACGAGAGATCAAATACACCCTCTGTGCTATGTTTACGTTACATGAACGGTCTGCAGCAGGCGAAAAGAAGATTGTAACACACTGCTTTGACTGCTTATGTTCCATATCATCGCTCAATGCGACCACCAACTGATCTTTTCACTCAATCAGGGATTCGAAATTCTTTTCTACTAAAGAAATCCCATCCCAAAATAGTTGCATTAAACTGTCTCAGAAATAGAATACGAGTTCTTTTATAAACAAAAGAGATATTGCTTTTATCAAAAATCAAAAAATCCGCCGTCTTTGATGTTTAGACCACAAAGCAAAAACCAATTCAAAGACGGAATAAGCTCTCGTCACAGCACCAATTTAAATTCCACTTTACAATAGTATAGGCCTCAGAATTATTGCTCTCTTGTTTCGATTTGAATCCAAAGATTCCTTTGCCCACTTTTGTCATCGAAAAATTCCCTTAATCAAGTAACGATACACCACACCGTTTGCTACCCGTCCATGCCTAGAATGAAGTAAAGAAAAAACTCACAACGATCATCATCAACCTCCCACCTTGCTGCATAAACCTCCCTCTACTCCACATCCTGCGCTAAGATATTATTTCCAGCAACAATGCTGATTATGGTGATGAATGCTACACACAGCTCACGAATAGGATCTCGCGTCTCTTTCACAAAGAGCTTTAACTTGCAGCCCAGACAACAGAGCCCAGCCATCTAAACCAATCCTGAGCATGTACGATCGTTTGTCTAGATTACAGGGAAAATAAACAAACGACCTTGCAAAACTATTCGCCATGGTCCTCTGTTTCATTCGGCCGACTGCCTTATGGAAGGTCAGGGGAGAATACCATACACACCATCTAGAGTCTTGGACACAAAGTACAAGTTCCATTTATGTATCTTAACAGTCTCAGTGCAGTTTGCTTGTCTGCTACTCGTTGTATTTCCCTTGAAAATCCTATAATGCACATGATAGTAGGGGCGGTTAAGCAGCCATCAGCCACTAGGCACCAACGAACAGACATAATCGACAAAAAACTGAAACAAATCTACCACTACAGCCAGTGGTCGGCGACGCGACGTAGAGGTGATCATGCGCACATTATACGCTCATGGGAACCAAATGACTATCTAGCTGGACTGCATAAGAGAGCACATCTAGATAGTTAGCTGCTGGAGAAGTATACCCCATACGTAACTCGTACTATTGCCTAGCCTTGGCTATGCACTGTGCCTGCCACACGGTGGTGATTGACGATGGGACGACGGTGATGCTAGACAAGGCGGCGAAGTAAAATAATTGATTGAGATATTTTATTAAAACTTTTTTTCTCCTCACTCATCTCATCTTTTTATTTTCATCTCATCTCGTCTGGTGTTTTTCTTTGGATCGCATCTATGGCATAAGCGCACTTAGCTTTGGGTGGCTCTCTCATTTATTAATTTACAACTACGAGTATGTAGGTATGTGAGGAGGCAATAAAAATGCAATAAATCGTTAATCTTTCGTTTTTTTCTACACCAGGATGTGTAGCTCTCTATGTCTCAAACTAAAAAGGAACAAAAAAAAAATAATATTCGAAAGCGTGATAATTAAATATGAGGACTCAGTATATTCGTACGTATCTGAGTACCTACATATGGATCTACCAAAGAAATACCAAGAAATCTATGAAACCAAAGCCATTAGGATCAAAACTAATTAGGGACATGTACAAGTATTCGTATAGTAGGTAGGGGGATAATATTTGCTAAAAACCCTGTCTGGTTTACCTTGTGGATTTCCTACGAAAGAAGGTGTCTACCTGTAGATTAACCATGGACCAAAACTGCAATTAGCTCACCATAATCCGACAGAGAAATCTCAGGTCAACAAATATAAACAAAACAACAAAAAAAAAAACAGGGAAGGAAATTAACGATTAAAAGACCACTGAGAAATGCTGCAAGATATATGTATGTACTTAACTCGTATGCAGATGCGTTCATTATAGCACGATCGGATATATGTACATATGTATCATAGAAAACTAAAATGTAAAACATATCTAAATTAGTACTTACAATTAAATCTTGCTTAATAATACTATTGTCTGTGTAGTATACTAAAAGTTCAGCTGATAACGCTCGACAGCTGGGTTCGCGTAGTTTTGATGCTAATAATAGGCAGGCGGCAGCTAATATTTGTAAATGATTTTTTAGCACTGATTTTGTTGATAGAAATCTATCCATGTAGATAAGTGCAAGCAGGACTACTTCTTCTTGACATTTTTGTTCAGCGCAGACCTAAAAAAGATACAAAAAATAAAAACAAAAATGGCAACAATGGTTAGAATTGTTTGGAAAATACAAAATGGAGCAAATTAAATTTTTAATACAAAGTACTAAATCTCTAAAAGTTGATATGTGTTTTGAGGAAAAATACATTTTAAACTATATGGAAGCATTTCTTCTATGATCTGTCATACAATATACGAGGGCTGCATGATAAGTACCTGTGTTAGCCAAGAAAACGCATTAAAAAAAAAATTTATTTATTTCTCAATATAGTCTCCTTTCAGTTCGAAACATTTAGCGCAGGGATATTCTAACTTTTTCAAGCCATTCAAAAAATATTTGATTTGTCGAACTCCGCCAAGCCATTTTTCCATGTTTGGAAACAAAAAGAAATCACATGGCGCCAAATCTGGAGAATAGGATGGGTGAGGCAGCAATTCATAGCGTAATTCGACCAGTTTTGCTGTGGCGATTGCGATTTCGTTTTTGCTCCACTCGCCAATAGCTTTCTCATGCCCAATTTTTCGTGTAGGATATTTTGTATGCGTTCAATTGAGATGTGTACAATGTCAGCAATCTCTCTGACATTCACCCGACGATCTGCTAACACGATATCATGGATTTTATTAACCATATCCTCTGTAGTCACCTCAATCGGACGGCTTGGGCGCTCTTCATCAAAAAACGGATATTCGGCCACGCACGAATTCATTAACCCTCTACCGCATACAACGCCATATATGGCTTTTCATTTTTGCGTATAGATTTGCGGCAGAACTAAACAGTTACAAAAACCAACGGTTATTTTGTTGTATTGGCTGTTATTTGTGGCTGCAGAACGCACATTGTTTTGTTTTTCCGCTTATCATCAGCAATGAAAACCTCATTTTAGCTGATCAGTGCGCACGGTCACTTCGTAGTCGGAAAATACCGAAAATAAAATTGCTTTTTCCAGAAGTTACAAAAGAGGTAACTTACTTATCTATTTTTTTCTACAAAGTATATACTCTGGTAAGTAATATTTCTGTGATTGTTTTCCAATTGGTACATGTACCGCTCAGGAACTACGCATTTTATCAAACAGCCATATATGGCTGTTTATGCATTTACGAAAATATCGGTCAAACATCGACATGCCATATTTGGCTTCGTATGCAGTAACAAAAAAAAATAATTATGGTTTTGTCCATTTTTTTTATTTTATTTTACTGCAAATAGGCACCTTTCTCATGGCATCAGCGAGGTCCTTTTTCAGTACAAAAAGATTTTATTCGATTCCCGGTGATGGCTTGGAAAGTGAGGAGGAAATACCGGAGTCAGATGATGATGCAGTAGGTAATCGATCTTCGGACTCTGAAGAAGTGGTACCTGAAACCGATGAATCTTGTGAATTTAGTTCTGAAGATGAGGAACGTTTGGCAAGTTTAGTGACGAAAAAGAAAGCAGATCGAAAGAAAGAGCAGAAAATAATTTGGAGAACAAAAAAAATTGGTACATACAACGAAGAAGACTTTCCATTTTTAGGAACCTGTGAGCTCCCAGAAGCGATGTCTAAGTTTGAAACTCCAGCCGAGTTTTTTTCTTTTTTATTCACCGAGGATTTGATTGAGATGATTGTACATGAATCAAACCGAAAGGCTCTACAGGAAAATATTAACAAGCCAGCCAATATTATGCAGGAGGAAATGGAACAATTTATTGGCATTTCTCTCTTCATGTCATTGGTGAAATTACCATCAACGAGAGGATATTGGAGTTCTGAAATTGGTCAACGTCTTGTTTTTGAGACAATGACATGCAACAGATGGGAAGACATAAAGCGACATCTTCACTTTGCGGATAACGACAAGTTTATCAAGCGCGGTTTGCCTGGACATGATAAGCTGTTTAAAGTAAGGCCTCTTCTTAGTAAAATTAGAGATCGGCTCCTTCTAATTCCAAAGGAAGAATTCCTTGCAGTGGATGAACAAACGGTCCCAACAAAATGTCGGCATGAGCTTAAACAATATAATCCCAAGAAACCTCACAAATGGGGTTACAAGAATCTTGTTTTAAGTGGCGTATCCGGTTTCAGCTACGACTTCGATCTCTTTGCTGGAGAACAAAGCAACACATATCCAGAGGATGCTCCAGACGTTGGCGTAAGTGGAAATGTTGTTTCACGACTAACTGCTACTGTACCAAGACACAAAAATCACAAGATTTTTTTGATAATTGGTTCAATAGCCCAAAGCTTCAGGTACATCTGACCAAAACGGGTCTGCTTTCGTTAGGAACGGTTAAACTTAATAGAGTACCCAATATTGATGTTCCTACAGAAAAGGAAAGGAGAAAGAAAGGTCGCGGGAATATGATCGAGAGAGTTGCAGACATAGATGGTGAAAAAGTGTCCTTTGTATCCTGGTACGACAACAAAGTTGTAAATATGCTCTCAACTTTTGTAGGATGCGATCCAATGACAAAAAAAAAACGATACTGCAGAAAAGAAAAGAAGTACATGGAGATCGACTGTCCAAAAGTAATAGATGTATACAATAAATACATGGGAGGTGTAGATCTTCTGGATTCAATGCTTGGGCTATACCGAATAAGTATCAGATCTAAGAAATGGCCCAAGAAAATTTTCTTCCATTTTTTGGATTTATGCATCGTAAATGCGTGGATATTATGGCGTCGAAAGAGCAACGTGTACATGGCCCTATTTGATTTCAAGATGGCGGTAGCCGAGAATTTGTGCAAGGCTCGTAAAAAGTTTTATAAAAAGAAGGGCCGACCAGCTTCCAACATTGGTACTCCGACAAGCACAAAAAAAACTTCGGATTCTTGTCATTCGACTCCGACTTCTATTCAGACGAAAAAAGCTAAGAAATGTTTGGCACGTCGTAGACCTCTGAATGCAGTCCGTTTAGATTCAGTGGATCATCTTCCAGAATGGAAAAATGATCGGCAACAATGCAAAAATGATTGCAAATTTCGAACTTTTGTCTTCTGTCCCAAATGCGGCGTTTATCTTTGCTTGAACAAAGACAGAAATTGTTTTATGTCTTTTCATATTTAACTTTATTTCGTATAAACTTATATTTTATGTACTGTTTTTTATTCCTTATTCAATAAAATGTTAACGTTGAACTACAAAAATTAAAATATTTGAATAAAATGTTTGATTAAAAAAAGAGTGATTGCATAAAACTCCATATATGGCAAGTATTTTTTAGGTTGAAAAATGACAGCCTGCATACGACGCCATATATGGCGACAATTTTTTTTTCAAAAACTGGCATAATTTTTTAAATTTTTTTTTTCATGGATATCTTTAGTATGGTAAATAAAAAGTAAATCCGACATATTTTTATTTTTTTTTCAAGTGGGTCATAATTCATGCAGTAGAGGGTTAAACCAATATCTGATGGTAGTCATCGAAGGTGCATGGTCCTTATAAACGGCATGCAACTTCACTTTGATTTCCTCACCGTCTTCCAATCCAAAAAAAGAAATCGAATCACTGATCGATATTGCTCTTTCTCCATGATTGCAAATAAACAACTAAACACAAACTTGATGACTTTCAACAGTTGTCAAAACAAAACAGTCATCGTTGTAAAAATGGCGCTATATGATGGCATTTTGCATCAGTGGTGCCATCAGTCGGTAAACACGGGTACTTATAATACAGCCCTCGTATTTAGAAGATGAACTATTTGTTTGAATCAAGGGTTTGTTGTAGTTTAAGAAACAAACAAAAAGAAAGCAAATAATGAAGTGAAGCGCGATACGAGCCAGTTTCTTCAATCCATGATAACAGACAACAATTTGGTGGAAAAACCACCAAATGATTCCGTGTTAATACCTGTGTACCACCATATCACTATTGGGTGGTTCTGTGGACTAAACCTACAATCGGATGGTATACTCGTACCACTGGATCCGTTCGATGTGTTTCCAAAGTTTCATTCCATCACTCTGTAGATACATACAATAGATTAAATCCCTAACTTACCAGCAATATTAATAGCTGTTCTGAGTTTCATAAGCGAGCAAATCTCCGTATGGTTTACAAGAGCAAAGTAAAACAGGATTTTGTGAAACAAAAATAATTCCTCTAGAATCTCTTTTTTCACTCTTTTATCAGCAAATCCGACCAAGGAAAAGTCTGCTTATAGCGTTCGCTACCTCAAAATTCAACTACTGAAATCCATTTCTTCTGGAACTGCTCAAGAGGATACCAGTTGAAGGGGATTAATTGGCTCCTTTATGAATCAATATCCATTGGAAAATTTAATCCATTGTAGTCCTTGTATGTTCCTTTTACCGGAATTTCTCAAACTTTCGTAGAAAGATAAGTAAAAGTTCCAGTGATACCACATCAGCCGTGAAAAAATCCAACTCGTTTAATTTTATTACGAAAATTCACGTCCCAAAAAAAATTCACGTTGAAAACTCATCCCAATTGTGTGTGCGCAACATAACAAAAAAAAATCCAAGAGATGGAGCTCAGTACAAGATGTGAAAACGCCGAAACGTATTCGCCTCGGATATTTAATGGAAAATATAACCCAGTAAAGGAAAGCGTTGAAAACGACCCAAACAGCTACACCTCTCCACAGCTACACAGAGGCTTTGTTAAAAGAAAGGTCTACGCCAACCATCCGTTAACAATTTCAATTCTCAAAGCGAACATTGAAGCCTCTATCGCCGAGATATAGCCCCAATGTGACAGAGTGATTGAGAACCGATGCGGTTACTTGGTAGATATTGTATTCCAGAAGTAATCCCCATGTATTGTATTGTGTCTACTTCATAAAGCAATAAAGGTTTCAGAGATATCTCAACGTGACCTGTGACCTTTTTAGGAAAACTTGATCGTATCATATAGCCATGGGGAAAAGTACCCTCGTCAGTGGCAAGCCCTATTTCTTCCAAAAGCTCTTTTACACTTCCGGTGAGCCGAGGTTTTCAGCGCGACATGTTTAGTCAAAAGAATTTGTTTTGAATTTTGTTTTCCAGAATGGCTCCCAAACAATTAGCTTCGTTGGAAAACGAATGGCAATGACTTTAAGCGAAAGCCCATTTCTTTTGCATTTATTGTGGTTCACTTCTATGACTGCCTGGTCAGACAGTCAACAACCATAGGCAGTGAATCGACCAGCATGCACCAGCATTGCTGAAACTCACAAAACTAATGATTCATATATGTATGTACATATGCGCATTGTCGTGTTAAATTTTCGAAAGCACCCTCAATGTCGGCGAAAATGCTCAGCGTATACTTCTTGTCGAGTCCGCCTTAAATTTTGCCAACCAGATTTTGAAGTGCATTCTCGCAGTTCAGCCTTGATAAGGTATTGTAATTTTAATAGATGATGCATTCGAGAAGCAATTTTGCCGTACTTTTCAGTGTATGCCACCAGTGCCAAGACAGCTGTGAAGATTCTCTTCAGAGTTGCTAGCAGCTACTCTTTTTCAGCATCATAATCATCATCAGATATGCCAATGCATACCATCGGTACTGAGTGCGATGAACCATGGGAAGCATATGTTAGAAGCCTCCGACATTGCCTTCCAACCGGTAATCTTCTCTGCGTACTTGAAGGATAGCGTTAAATATGTTGGCTGCGAGTTAACATTGTTCACAGCCAGGTCAGACAATAGTAACATATGTATGAAGTTTAATGGACCTCTAAAAACCAAAAAAAAACCATTTGGACGCTCAACTGTCTTCGAAGTGAATAAACTTATTCATTGGTGATATTTTTAACTTCTTTCTGTCAACCAACTAAGTAGCTGCTTCGTCCTGAAAATAGAACACCGGCTTTTACATAATGTTTGATTGACAGTTAATCAACTATCGGCCGATTCAAAAATTGATCATGAGCGTTAAATTTTATTTGTTTATTTAATAATGGACGAATCCTACATTTCTAACTGGTATTGATGGTGATATTTAAAGATGATTGTCGATGTTTCTCATGATTTCCAAATTTTCTTCGGATAGAATGGGTCATATTTGATGATCAACGATCAACAATTAAAAATCAACGATCAGCACCCAACAAGCAACGAGCAACGATCGTATGTTTAAAACCTCAACCAAAAGATTCGCCTAAACAAATGGGTGACTCTATCTCCTAAATCAAATAGACGGCATTTGGTGACAGATTTTGTAAAATAAATTACAGACGCCTCTTCAAAGTAGATAACCTAAAGATACACCTTGTATCCAATATCTTTACTTAAACTCTATACTCTTAGCGCAATCATTTTGTGTTAGCCAGCCACATATCAAACTGGTAAATTTCCTACATCCGATAATATCTCAATGGTGCTTCCTTCTTAAATAAAATTCTCTATAGGAGCAGCAAATAATTTATGAGCCCTGTTTAAACAAATTATCTTCGTATTTACATGAAAATCCATTTCAGCAAACGAAAGGTACCTTCTTTTGCATTTTCGGCATGGACACGGACATGGACATGGACATTGATATTGGGGTCTGGCATCTTTCCGAATCTTAATGAAAATGACAGCACTTAATCGTTTCCTTCTCTACCTGGTGATCTTTTACATTTTTTTTTTCGGATGTATTCGCCAAACTTTAGGTATACTCTTCAGATACCTTCGGGTATGTTGTGTGTATGGCGGGCCTCTTTTTTGATGGTCTTCATCAGAGATTACCGAGCCGAGATAAAACCAGGCACAGGGCTATGTTTACTTTTGATAGCGTGCCGATGTTTGAAATTTGCATATCTAGAATCATCGATAAAAATCACTTTCTCACAAAAAAAAAAAAAAAAAAAAAAAAAAATTAACTGGGAATTGGATTTATTTAATGTTGCCTCCTCCTTCCATATGTGTATGAACGAATCTACAACACAGTGTTTGCGTCGAATCAGGTAGACAATTAAGAGTTTCCTTTGTGGATTCATTTCATTTCATGAACCAAGTACCAGTACGAAGTATATATTACGGGTCGGTCACCACAATGACAAACACCGGCTCAAAGTATTCACAAGAGCAAGGAACGACATTGAAAAAAATTTTTTCCTACTTAACTAAAGAGATACAGATATATGTAGTACACAGATATGTGAACCTCTACTTATGTATGGATGGACGTACAAGTTTATATAATTTTTATAGCGTGCGGTGCTTTTGATAGTGATCACAATACTCTCGAGAGAGCCGCGATTTAGGGTAACTTATTCAATTTTAGTTATTGCCCATATACACAATACTTATGGTATCTCAACAGTATGCACACTGCTGGTGATTCTGCGAAGTTGCGATATTCACTCGTATTGACCCACAATCTCTCATGTGCTGATTACGTGATGAGCTCTATGTATTTGTTGGTCCCTAAATCGGGCTATAAAACTACATAATAAGCCCGTCAAACGTGCCAATTTAATTAAACTTAAAAGATTTGTTTAATTTTTGGATGATACCTACACGTATGTATCTATGTTTACTCGGATTTATTGGTACCTAGTCCATTTAATTTGCCTTTCCGGTATTGGTACTACATAGTATGGCGACGGCTATAAACGGTTACAAGGTATTCAATTACAAATCGAATGGTCACAGACAAGAGGTATTTGAACTGTGATTGGTTTGTTGTCGTTGGTCGTTTTTTTTTTTTTTTTTGCTGTTCATATCATACTGTTGTTCCTTTCTTCTTAAAGCGAACCAATTATCTCGAAAAGAAAAAGAAAATAACTACCAAAGCAGGAAATGAGTTTGGTTCTGTGGTTCCAAAGAATCGCACATACAAAGCTCCATAGGCTAAGGAGCTGTGCAAAAATAAAAACAAAATGTACCCCAGTGGTTTGGCGGTACTTGAAGTGTGAATTTCCTCAGAAGTCACTGTGGGAAATGGTTTCTCGATGAGAAGAAAATCTAAATTGCAAAGTCCAGCACAAGGTGGCCTAGGCATCTTGAGAGAATTTCTTACGTGACAAATGCCAAGGAACTGAAGATTAGGTGACGACATTATGTACGTGCTTTTGGTTGGATTTTTTCAGGGAATTTATCGTTGGGCCTAGTTTAGTATGCAAAATAGTATGACAAGCCATGTCATGGGAGAATTCTAAGGGGCTTTCTTAGCCAAGCAGAATGGTTGATAGATTTGGTCAACGATTTTAAAGGTGCCGGGTCAACGAAACACTTTAAATTGTCTTTATGGCACGAGTACAGTTGCTAACTGATGTAATGGGTTCGTTCATAGGCCTAGCAAGGAAGGAATCAGATAGATATACAGATGTATGAAATCTATCAATTTTCGATCAAATAAGTAGTTTTTGGAATGCAAATAGGAACAAATAGCAAAAACATTCATGAGAGGAGGCCTTATGGATCGGGAAATAGAGATTAGAGAGCTTGAATTGTTTTAATTCACACTCCTGCATACTGATAAAATGGGCACAGCTAGATTAAACAGAAGCAAAAAATCTAGATGTTATGGCCTGTGGAACGAATTTGTCAAAAGCAGTGTTAAAAGTGCGAAAAATCGTTGTGTCCAAATGATGATCGAAACATACATATAGAAAGACCAATTCTAAGTTCTGTCCAACTCAATCACCTGTTGAATCCAAAGTTGTGGCGCCTAAATGCAAACCGAAACATTCCATGCCTTCACGATATGTCAAAACGATGCCTAACATTATTATTGCTCGTCCTATTCTTCTTGAGAAATTAACATGGTAGGTACCATATCTTCTTCTAAGAAGAAACTACTTGTGGAAAATTTCGTCTCTCAAACATTGATTATAAAATTATAAAATTTGCATGAGGAAAAGAACAAAATAATAAAAAATCAAAATCAAAACCAAAGAGCCATCACTATACGTGACAGCGTAAAATTCACATTCGTTACGTGTTCATGTGGAAGCGCGCAGGCGGTATTTTGTTACCCTTAGGGCTAACAAAAAATAAAAATCAAACTCTGCATCTGTAGCGCGGCAGCAACTGTCACAAAAGGGAAACACAGACTGTGAACTCTTTTTCCGTTGTATGTAGCACTATATATACTACTACTTACTCCTGGGCCTGGTTGTCTGAGGGAAATTGCTTCCGGTGGTAGTGCTTGTGGTGGTCTTTCTTTTATAAAAAAAAAAAAACGTCGTCACTTCAACTTCACTTTACTCTTGGTAATCTGGTTGTTCCTTGTTTCAAGCGCTCTGGACTGTCTGCCTCTTTGGCCAATCAAATGAAATAATGTGTGAATCCGTGAATCTAATTGAATGCACTAAATGTTTGCAGTTTTCCGTTTTAAAGGTCTTTAGTCGAGTCGACGACGTCGTCGTCGTCAGAGTAGTTGTCTGGTTCTTCCTTTTTAGTACTCCCGGCAAAATAATTCACAGTGCACATTGCACATTGGACTGCGCTCTGTTAGGGGTTCTTTGTAGATAGTAGATGTGCGTCACCACACAGGATTGGTCCCATATATGACTTGCGCTGTGTGAATTTCTCATATCAGTCACTTTTTTTTCTTATGCATGCAACAGATTGCCTCGATGAAACGGAAGTAGGCTAACAGTTCACAAGGGTTGGGAAGAAACTTATTTCCAGCATTACGGAGACACACATGTGGATATGGTAAATCATTGCGAATTATTAAGACAGAGAAGGTAGGTATATTCGATGAGAAGAGTAAAAGTGTCGTCAAAACAACCTGTTGATTAAGAGCGGAACAACAGGTTGTTTAGTACAAAATTGAATGATTTTCGAGCCGATTTTGCTTTGAAGGTATGACGTGATCAGTTGTTTGGAATAATTTCAACAACTTTTGTGCCATAATCCACATTCTCATACGATCAACTGGTTTATTTGCTGAATGCATGCAGTTGCCTAACAAAACCATTTTCCTAACATGCCTGATATGACCAGCTATTTGGTGTGATCGGTGCAGAACATTAGTGATCAGTCCGATCACCACGTTAAGTAGAGACCCGCTCCTTGAAATACCCACAAATCTCGGAACCAAAAAGACTTTCAAATCAGAATAACCACTCAGGGTGCTAGATAAAGATCGTTTTATGCTCTCTTTTTATCTAAATTCATGGAATGTTTATTTTTAGTGCTATGTTGTAGTTCCACTGCTACTGAGCAGCTATCTTCTACATTCAAATTCATTTTCTGTAAAAAGTCGTCGTGCCCTTGAAAATTGTTTCTTTTCCTCAGCACTAAACGTTAGTGAGTATAATAGGTACTCCCCAATTATGACTATTCCAATCAGCATTCTTGTTTTAATCAATCCCAGATTAACCACCTCTTACATCACACAATTCAGTAGGTATTTCCCTATCCAACTAATCATGAATATCTAATCAACCGATCTTGAATTAATTAGCCATGACGATGGCAATGGCGACAGCGACGACGACACACATCGTATGGCTGCAGCTGTCACCATCATATGTTAGCCCTAGCCGGCTTAACAAATATTTAGCACACACATGCAATTGATTGCGAAAAATAATTTATTAAGACAAATTCCACACCACTCCGCTGGTGGTATAAAATCTATAAAAATAGTTTAACTACTTGATGGTGGTGATCGCGAGAAGCAGAAAGGTCTTAACTCGGAGGTCTTTTTTTTTTTTTTTTTTTGCAGCCCGCCCTCTAGTGAGCTGGTAAATCATAATCATAGCATAATCAATGGAAAAAATTATACGATATCACATTTGATTACACTCATTCAAGTGAATATGGGAACCACCCTCCTCTCTCCACCCGTAAGGAACGATTGACGTAGTGATCCTCGTCATCAGTCTAAGTCATTGTCGCCGTCTGAATCCATTGAATGCGATTCTCAATGAAAGGGCTGAATTAGCCCATCCACACTGCTAACAGCAAAAGACGGAAAAACTATAGACCTTCAAATAACCCTGAATACACAATACACATTATGGATTCAAAAAGTTGCCACACACACAAAAAAAAAAGAACAAAACAAACAAAAAACCGTCCAAAAGAGTCTTACATTCATAAAAAGCATAACGACGATGATGATGATGATGATGACTACGAATGCGACGACAATCAAGACAACAAGCGAAGGATGGTGAAAATGAAATGAAAAGCAAAAAAGGAAGAAACCCCACCACCGACTTTATATTGTAGGCTGGCAAATTCACCATTCTTCGTCTTCGTCTTCTTCTTCTTGTCGTTTCGTTTAGTTTCAGTTCCCTTCTTTCTTTGGCAATGTTGTGCGGATTGCCAGAAATTATAAATAATAAATAATAAATGAAAGAAGAAATACTTTTGCAAATGTGGTCTTCACATCCGGTCTTGACGAACGATTCTAAACTGTGTACTCACACCAAGCACAGAGAGCACTGAACAGCTGAAGAACACTATGCTTCATGATGATCATGACAACGATCATCACGATCACAACGCGACGATCATAATTATAAGATCATGACAACGATCATGATCATGATCATTATGATGGTGTATATCCTGGCCGTGTATATCCACCGACTCTACCCTGGAGAGAATGTGAATGGCGTAATGGTTTGACTTGTTCTCATATGATCGAGGTATTGTACTTCGTTAGCAAAGTCGTGGTCTGGTTGTTTATGTAGTTTGTTGGCAGTTTTTTCTTCTTCTTTTTTTTTATTTTTCGTTTATTTCTTCCTCTTCGTTGTCGCCTTTTGTAAATCATAAAATGCCGGCCGGCTTCTACAATGGCCAACGAGACGTTGCGGACGAAAGGAAGCACGTTGTTTTGGGTTTATTTCTTCGCTCATCACAAGTTTGTCTTTTGCATGTTGGTCGTGTTTGTCTACGTTTGCTGTTGCTGTCGCTTTTGCTGTTTCTGTGGCTGTAGCTTTTGCTGTTTGATCGTCGTCTTGCCGTCTTCGTGGCTGTCTTTAGCGAATTTGTTAGCTCTACACGCTCGTATTCATGATGAAGTGGTAGTTTAGGGAGTTTGCTTGGACCTTTTTCTTTTCTGTGTACCGGAACGCTTGATCGTGGTTAAAAAATTTGACACGAAACTCGTCCCTCATGGTTAAGTTGTAAACGAAAAGATGGTTAGATGAAGTCGTGTGAGAGGAGCTGATTGATATGTAGACACAAAGATTAACTACTTTCAGTTGAACAAGCAACTAACGTTTGCATTAACGGACAGGTCTAATCGTTTGCTACCAAGCCAAACACTGTCTACAATCCTTTTGCTATCTCTAAAAGACTCAAAGGTACAATCTTTGTACTAGTCCTCAGTAGTGGCACTAAGAGTTGTTTCAAAAGAAAAAAATATATGTATATAAGCCCTTGACTTGAATTAAGCCCTCTGTTGAACTCATTTGTCTTGCCAATGTTTCCATAGACCCTTGGATCAGTTGCGATGGTCAATTTCAAGAATCGGATAACTGTTGGAAGTGATCATCACCACTTGCTGAAGACCGGTCCGGCCGCCGCCGAAGGAGCCTATTATTTGTATGGAATGATCAATTGTTTGAACATTATCCAGTGATGCACACGGATCGCTTCATTAACATGACGAACAAAGGATGATTAGTTAGGTACCAGCAACGATTAGTTAATGACGATGATGAGTTGCTTAAGATGATCAATTGTCAATACCATAATAAGTTGGACCACATAATCAATTATAGCACACCATCGGAATTATCAACAAAAAGTTGGTAAAATGGACTTGGATACACATATGGAAAGGTAATCTTTTTCCAGAGGAAGATCAGTTGTCTAGAATCTTTGGAGAAGATCAATTGCTGAAGTTAATAGACATTCAATGCTGGTGAAAATGACCTACCTCTGCGAGATCATTTCTCAATCATGATCTGTAGATGCAAATAATTATTCATTGTCGAAAATCACTTGCTGGTGATGATCGTATTAGCAATCGTAATGTTAAGAGGATGACGAATCGACATAGAATTACTTGTAGCGGTCTTTGAAGAGAATTAAAAGATCTAGATACACATATGTACATGTGGTCACTTCCTAGTGACAAGAAGGCCCTGCTTTCATTTCCTGCAATCTTTTTATTTTTAACGAGCTGCGAAACGAGACGATCGATTGATAGAAATTATCTATACCTACCCATTAACTGCAGATGATGGCAATCAAATGAAGGAGCTAATCATCTGTATGATTTGAAAATTTTCTTCACTGGAATAGTAATGATCCATGATGATCGTCAGTTACAATTACTCGATACAATCATTCAAGCCACATGACCAATTGACTGGTGCAATAACTCTTAAGAGAATTTGTAAAAATTTAGATTTCAGTTAGAAGATGAAATTATTGTAGATCTAGAATTGTCCATCTGGAATGGACGATCATTGATCTTCACAATGGAATTGAGAGGTGCCTGAATATCACTGCAAAGTCTAATCAGTTGTTTGATATTTGTGTGTAAGGCAGATCATTTTTTGTCAGTGCCTGTGTTAAGCGCTGATCAAATCGCCATACAAACGGCTATTTCTTCATTCATGATACCTAGTTGATAGGTGCAAACAACATCAAAACATTAACCCCTGTGTTCATTCATCTATTATTTAAATCTTGTGCGGCCTCAAGTTCAAAAAACTACTACTTGAGAATACATTTCAACAGAATAAGACAAACAAAAATAAAAGGAAGAAGCGCCTTGTATTTCCAGCATTTCCTTTGCGTCGCATTACCCACAGAAACGTGAGAATGTGCATGAGTCAAGATAAATACTTTGTTGACTCTCCAATCTGCAACATATTTAAAGACGATATATTAATTGTCCCCACCAAGTGTCCTCCAATATTAATTGTCACCATGAAAGTATCGTTTTGCTGTTTCTTTTTCATCAATTCACATCCCATCCCAGACACAGTCAGCAATCTAATCCCTATCCATATTCATCATAATTCCTTGAAAGATACTCACACTTCAAGTTGTTTTCTTGTTGTATTTTTTTCCTTTTAGTTGTCTTTAATTCTCTGTTTTATTTCCAGCAAGGAATTCATTCCAAGAATTTTATATTTGCTTAGTCAAACAATGCCACAGACAATGATAATGGCAATCGAAGCAACAGCAGCAAGCAATAGTTACTCGTAATAGTTCGCCAACTACGAAAGGAAATTCTCTGGTGCGAGTAACTCAGCTCACTCCTCCTCGTTGATGGTGCGCCGCCGCCGGCCGTCCTAAAATGCTGCCCTCGAAAGTTGAAATTCCTTCATTACACAACGACCACAACGACGTAGTACCACAAAGGCCCGAGACAATGTGGGTAATAAAAATAGTTTTTGTTTTCTTATTATTTTTGTTGTAACTACACGCGTAAAATGTACGCATACAATTTTAGCAAACAGATTAGCACCAGCACCACAACACCATACTAATGTCATGTTGCTCTCTGCCAAGCACAGAACCATACTCGTACGTACAGTACACGAGCAATGACGGAACACAAAGGACAGTCTTCGCGGGCTATAAAACTTCGAACGAGAGTCTATGAATGGTGACTGCGACGAAAAACCTCCAGAGAAAGAAGGAAAAGATGACGCAGAGGAAAAGCCCTCGGCTTATCCTCGTATTGGAATGCTGTTAATATTCCCATGGTGAAAAAGACGTTATTTTGCTTTACTTGGAGTTAAGATACTTACTTGTACTGTCGCCTTAAGAACATATGCGAATGGTGTGAGATACACACAAATCCATTTGGCATGCTCTTGTGAACGTTTTACTATTATTGCGGTGGCGGCCTGTGCCGGCATAGTTTGTGGGAGTAAATTTTATAACCTTGCGAAGATCCAACAAGATGAAGGGGGCGGTAACAGGTAATCATTAGTAGTAATACGGATAGGAATAAGGAACTTAGACTTACTTGGATTGAAAAGTGGAATTCCATGAATTCCCTTTGATTTAGAACCAATACATTTGCTTTGCTTGATAATGTGATTGTAGTAAATTTGGAGATTTACGAGTACATATATGGAGTAGCAGAATTTTCCAGATTCTGGCCAGTATTGTTCATTTTGAAGAGTTTTCTAAATATTTTTTGATTTATTTACTTCAATGCGAATTCCGGTTCAGATACCGATTACTTGACTTGCTAGAGAAGGCTCGTTTTATACAAACACGAAACAACTCGACGACAAAAATGTGTCGGTGCTACGTATATAAGGGGACAATTTAAACAGTTTATTCGAAAAAATTCAGAAATTTAACTGATAAATGCCCTCCCCGGCTGTGTTTATTTTGACGAAATTTTCAATAACAAATTCATCATATAGTCCCCTTATTTGAGGCTAACGTCGCCATGAGGTTGTTGACATAAATTTCGGACTATAAAAAGCCCCAGAGGCATTGAATTGAACGATCGAGGCAGCTAATTAGGCCTGCACAAACGGGTGATTGCACCAACCAAGTGCCATGCCACTTTTTCGTGACTTTGTTGCACCGACCTATTGGAACCCCATGTCTTTGAGGTGCAAACAACTAAATTAAGTTCGCAATTGATTGCTTGCGCTTTTCTGGAATCAACTCGACCCAAAATGGTCAAAATGATTCCTACAATCCAAAATCCATGCCAAACAGATCTGTAGTCTTGATTGTTGAGTCAGTTGGATTTTGTACACATGAAAACCCAAAACTTGTGAGAAATTACTGCGTAGTGCATCTTGGAAATGTTCAATTCTCGACCACGATTCTAAATGGGTGTTCGCGACTCACATCTGTGATGTATTCTGCTGAACAACCAACACGAACAAGTGTCTATAGTTTGACATCGATAATCGAGACCCCGAATTTTTGATTTCTTTTCACAGTTTAGTCCGATTGGAGTATCTTAATTAACAAAATCTTATCCAATCAATTCAAAAATACTAATATGATTCAGATAGGGGAAAAGTCTACAAACTAACATAAGTCTTTAGGTAGCATTCACGTGGCAAGAATATTAAAATTAAGGTCTCTATGTAATGGGGGATACAAAAGGGTCATATACCCCTTCAGGTTGAAAATTGTGTCCTTAGACAAAATTAAAACTAGCTACCTTGGAAATATATTGGCCCGCCGTACTCAGGGAAACCAATACTAAAATCGGTAAGAAAGTCATCTTTGACGGACTTTGCTTAAAATAGCCCCCACGAAACGGCAACATACATTGCTAAAACGGATATACGAGTACATATATATTTACCGTCCCCGTAATTCTAAATGGTCAATCAAATCGCCTATATCTCATACTGATCGATGGAAAGCATCCTTTTTTAAACGCACTTTCAGGAGTTCAAATGTTCACTGTAAATCTGTCCCAAAGTTATTTCGGCATGGATAGAATGAAATACTTAAGGTTGGAAAATATAGAGCCTACAACAAGGGACTGAGAATGAAACCATCCGGCATGACAAACGTTCTGCATGAATATTAACAAATATGCACAATTATTATGAAAGTACATACCGGAAACCACTTTTCGTACCAATAACTTCCGGCTAAATATTTCGACAAAGAATGTCCAAAAATTAAAATGCCGACAAAACTAGACGAGAGAAAAGGTGCTGCAAGAAAAAATTAGAGCAGCGGAGACAGAATGCCGAACCAGAAAAAAAGAACAGAAAATTGGAAGAGTTCTACGCAGCAGCAAATCCTTTCAGATCATCATTTCCAACAGCTGCATAACAAACGTAAAGCAGAGAGAGATTGATAGAGTAGCTGTCTTTAAGTTGTTATGCAGAATTTTTTATAAATTTAAGCTAGTGCTTCGTGTTTGCCTAATGGCTGTAATATGAGCTTCACATATTCCATCTTTACGAACAACGTTGCTATGTCAGAGCTGAAAACAAATGACGAAGACAGGACATAAGACGCCGCTGCCGACAGCTATTCAAGAAGTTCACCTAGTATGTTAATCCTAACCCTCCAAATGACCCTAGCACATCGTCCCTACTTCGGTTTGACGAGGCAGCTGGGCTCAAAATTGTTAACTAGAATGCCCTAATCCTACTGGATCTACTCTACGACTAGATGTAATCCTAAGACAAATGATCTCAAGCTAACACAGATACCTTCAAATAGTCGGAATCATGTTAAGTGAACAGAAAGTAAGTGCGCAAGTTACTTAAGTAAAGGGTTTTCCAATAGGGACTTGACAACTTTGAATTTAATTTGTGAACGCACTCTGTCACTAATCATCAAACTGTCACTCAACTGTCAACTGTCAATTTATTCAGTAAACTCAACATTTTCATCATCGTAAAGTACACGAACGAGCAACGTCTGCAAACTATAAAAATTTTCTACCGAAATTCGGAGTCGGTGACTGCAACTTTAAGAGCGTTAACTCCAATTTTCGGTCGTAATTCTCGCCCTAGTAGACAGGCAATAACAAGTTTAGTGCAAAAATTTGAGTCTACATATTCGATGTGTGATGTTGCCGTGTCAGTGAGATAACAGGTTGGTCGAAGTGTCGAAAATATCGCTGCCGTTCAGGCGTCCGTAGCAAACGATCAAAATCAGTCAATTCAACGGCGTTCTCAAGAATTGGGCATTGCTCAGATCACATTATGGCGTATTTTGCATAAGGATCTTGGTTTACACCCATACAAGATCAAGCTGACTCAAGAATTGAAGCCGATGGACCATTTGAAGCGACGTACGTTCTCCGATTAGGTTCTGGAGAAGATGCGCCAAGATGACGAATTTCATCGCAAAATCATCTCCAGTGATGAAGCTCATTTTTGGCTCAATGGGTTCGTCAATAAGCAAAATATGCGTTATTGGTCGGGTGAAAATCTACATGTGTTTCATTAATCACACCACTTCATCCACAAAAAATAACTTTTTGGTGCGGTTTGCATGCCGGCGGCGTTATTGGGCCATATTTTTTCGTCGACGATAACGATCGTCACGTTACTGTGAATGGTCAGCTTTATCGCGCCATGATCACCGATTATTTTCGGCCCGAATTTTAAGATATGGACTTGGACGACATGTGGTTTCAACAGGATGATGCCACAAGCCACACAGCACACGCTACAATCGATTTATTGAAGAGTAAGTATGGTGAGCGTGTTATCTCAAGAAATGGGCCAGTCGATTGGCCGCCTCTTTGGTGCGATTTAACGCCGCTTGACTATTTTCTGTGGGGCTACGTTAAGTCATTGGTTTATGCCAACACGCCGACGACGTAGGAAGACCTCAGAGCCAACATTGAATGCGAAATAGCGGCCGTGTTTCGGCTGAAATGTGTGGTCGAGTCGTGGAAAATTGGGTCGAACAAATCGACCGCTGCAAACGTGCCCGCGGTGGCCATATGAACGAAGTCGAGTTCCATTCATAAATGTTTTGATTGTACTTCCAGCCGATAATAAAGTTTTTGAAATATCTCAAATGGTTTGGGTTTTATTTAAAAAAAATTTTTAAGTTCCTATTGGAAAACCCTATACTTCTGTATCTATGATATTAACCTGTAGAAAACCCAGAAAGATCAACACTCAAAAGAAGACGGTATTATAGCATTAACAAATTCAAAATCTTTCATTTACTACTTTCCGATTTAGTACAGAACATATTCTTACGTTTAAATTATAATTTATAATTGAGGAAGACAGTAGAAAATTCTTCAATAAAGCCGACGAAAATGACGAAAAAATTTGCCCCCCGGATGATTAATAGCACCAGTATGGCACATTTTTATATACATATTTATATGTATGTAATCGTATGTTTCACCATCAATTTCGGCTCACGATCACCGGGATCAATGATCAAAATATAATATATTCCGATTCGCGTATTTATGTATGAACTCGAATGTGTTTTTACCTTGAACTCTCGAAAGAACTTTTAAACACAAAAAACACAAACCTATACCCATAAATCTTTAAACGAACTACCCCAGCTTCATCGATCTGTCTTAGAATCTGAAACCCTACAAATCGTACAACTTTTCTAAAAACCGGAAACTATAATTAAAATTCATTTTTGTTCTTTCTGTCGTTTATATATGTGTGATGGTGCAAGTTGTTAACATCGTTAGCTTCTCATAAATCTACCAAAGCCTCAAATGCCTTAGAATACGACTACTAAAATTTCAAGAATCTTCAGCCCGATCTACACTTTTACAGCCTAATTCAGTGGTGATCAGCCACACCCCCTAATGTAGAGATAAAAATCATTCGCAAAAAAAAAAAAAAAAAGATCGAAAACACCTCGTCAATCTTTAACAATAATAAAGTAATGTCTACCACCACCAAAACTAACAACAAATTGAATTATTCTTTCTCCTAAGCCTATAGATAAAATGTCTATCCATATGTTACGAGCCATGTATCTTTTTGACATAGCTATACTCGTTGGTACACCTCTTTAAGTTAACCTTGGAACTCATGAAATAGTTCTTCAACACCACTTAGTATAGATGGGTGTATTCTCAGTGCGATTTTTTTTTTTTCTTTGGTGCCATATTGCGATGGTTTTCATACTATTCATTTTCTAAATCACAACGCGCAATAAGTGTTTTTCCTATATCCCCGAGCCTGTCTAGCCGCCAAGAACATTCAAATAGTTCCCAGTTAAAAAAAAAAAAATAAATAAAAAAACAATCCAGTCGTTCACCGTCCACACGTAGCTGTGGTCGTGTTTCTCTCTTCTTTGGATTTTCAGTTTCAGGCCGTTCGCATGTTGGCCTTGAATCTCTCTTTTTTTTATCGTGTATCAGACAAAGTTTACTTACACTGGTATCTATTAGTTTTTTAGCTGGTTTTTGTTCAGATTTTTTTTTTCATTCTTAAAAAAAAAATAAAAATTCCTAAACAAACAGAACTTTGACAGTTTAGTGAAGAACTGTCAGTTCCGCTGATCAACTTTAGCAGGATTCTCAAATATGAGTGATCAAAGAGTAACACTCTTTAGCCCTGACTTTTTCCATAGATGACTCGATACACAGAAACTGTAAGAAGGTCAAGATCATTGGTAGATAGGTTTGCTAACAAGATTAGCCCAATATAACGAAGATAGTGACAGTGACAGTTGATAGTTGACAGATGACGGACAATGAGCGCGTTCAGAATTCTAGGGTTAGTCAAACGATTCTGATTGGTCGAGAGTCCGAGAAATGAATGCAAAACTAGATGACATTTCGTTATATAAAAAATAATGAAATACGAAAATCAGTTCTTCTCAAATTAAAATGAGGAAAGTAAAAAGTTTCGTTTTCTCGACTTGCACTTCAATTTTCAGGTTCATTTTCGGAATTATTAGTATCGTCTAAGTTGGATTCCTCTTAAATAAACTCTTCGCTGTTTTCGTCTCCAAATAGGATAACTTGACCTTTAATGTAATTCTGAACCTGCTCAATAGAATTCCACTTCAATTCAAAACTTTTACATAAGCGACCTCCTGTGGGTATTTTTTTTTAGAAACTTCAACCCAATGTCTGCAGATCTTGCCAATTTCACGGAGCAATAAACCAGGGTTGTAGCCGTACTCAACTATCATTCACTGTTCAAATATCACATCCCTGTTTAATTAACAAACTATTCCCCGAGCGAACACTTTCCCACTCAAGTGTATTGTACTTGATTTGAATTTGCGTATCTAATGTTTTCGACAGTATCTCTGCATTTGTATGGTGTCGGTGTAAAAAAAAGAAAAAACCTTACAGAAAAAAAAAAAACCAAAAAAATTTGACAGAAAAAAGAAGACAAAAAATAATTTAGAAAGAGATACAAATGAAAAATTGCTAAACAAATGTTTGGATTGCGAAAAAAAGCTCTGAACAAGCAAAACGACCGATACATAGGAGATACAAATACGATCCACATTTAGCTTTGACTTGTTACTTGTAAGTTTTTGGTTCTCTTAAAAAAAAAAAAGAAGCAGAGTGTATAGAGAGGTATATACTATATGTACAGCCGAAAAACTTTATACAGCAAAGAAGAAATGAACAAAATTAACAGCAAAAACGAAGAGGAACAAATAAAGCAAAACCCAGAAAGCCGACAAATTTTGTTGGTTTTTTTCCCCCGGAGGAGGAGATTTCAGATTAAAAATCTGATTGGAAGTATATTCGCTTCATCGGACCGAAGTCGACTTAAACAAGATCACTACTCCTCGATGATGTGAACAGACACTCCATATTATATTTATATGCACATGTAAAGAAGTACATGAGTCAACATACATATATACATATAGATGGTAAAACGTAGTGCTTTTTTTTTTTTTTTTTAACCAGTTAAACCTCCGTGGAATATGTATACTTATACGTGTACAGTGATGCTTAAAAATCATTTAGCAATTGCCGCGGTTTCGCAGTGATAAAGTTATCAGAAAGCTACATTTGATAAGAAGGTTCACACAGACAGGTTACTCTGGAAAAATCCCGCAGCCAAAATATTCATGCTATCATATTAAATCCACCATCAGATGCAGACTCGCCTATGTATCTTTAAATCGGCTGCAAAAATTATAGAATAGTACGTAGAACTGTCAAAAGCCAATGTTACCTTAAATTTTATGTTTTCCAATAAGAAGTTTCATTTTGATTGAAAAAAAAATACACAATTTTTTATAAAATAACATTAAATTTTTATTTAATCAATAGAAGAAAGTTTTCCATGAATAATGCAGAACAATTTCCGCCAAATCACATACCTCCACTACCTCAGTTACGGATCCAGGCTCTTTTCATAAAATTGCTCATTCCATACTCGCCATATTGAAATCACTATTTATAAAGTTGTAGCCCCTTCAAATTCGCGCACCTCGGTATGATCGTTCAATATTATACCGTGGCTTTTATGGTAACCTCAATGAAGGTTTGGCATCACTTGTGCATGTACACCCGCATTTAAATTGAGTAAAGCAGTGGTGGATGGTTCCAATCGACGGTGAAGAGCCCCCATAATACTTTTCAAGGTTTTTTTTGTAAAAAAGTAAAAAAAAAATATCGTTAGAGGACATGAAATTCATTTTTCTCCATTTTTATGAAAAATTCTCGTAGGCGTTGCGCCATTTGTTTCAAATTGCTGTCACAACAAAAAACTATTTGACAGATCTGCTTGGATGCGTTCTTGACAAGCAACATTTTGAATTTGAGCTGCTAACCAATTTTTATCACCGTTTTGAGGAATGACTTGTCTAAGAACAGTTACAACTGGCAGAAGAACAATGGTTTTGCCGAGTTTGTGGCCAAATACATGAGAGCCAATTATATTTCCTGCCTAAAAAGTGCACCAAACAGTAACAACACTTATCGACCGACAATTATTCTTGGATTCTCTAAGTCTCAAATGCAACAAATGCAACACAGCTTTGAAGATGAAAATGTGTCGCATTGCTCAAGGTGATTTTTCCGTTAAATTCTTAATCAATCTCATGCATTTGCAACACAATTGGTATAGATGGTCGGCAGGGTTACTTAGGTTATATGCGGCTTCTAGGCTTCATGATCGAAGTACATATTTATGTAAAATTCCGTGGATTGTTGTTTGTGATATACCCAATTCCTGAGATCGACGTGGAATCAACAGACCTAGATTTTTGTCTACACTTCGAGCGACAGTGGCAATATCCCCAATTCCCAATTTTTAAGCGACACGGGCACAACTTCGGTTTATATGTACATCACTAACTTTCAAACGGAGAAAAAAAAGTTCACTTTTTGAGCTTTTGGGATTTCCACCGTTGTTGAAATGTGGGTGATTCCATTTTTATTACTGAGGTAGTTCTTACTTGTGGTAAAATAGCGGACTACCGACGAAAATAAGACCTCTTCCTGTGGAAAGGGCCCACCAACTTTACTAAAGTTATAAAGGTGTATATTTCTATAAAAAAAATTGGACCCTAATGACGTCAGGGCGAAGGTCACACTAAGCAGTCATGAGCCTCTTCTGGATTTGATTCGCTCCAGCAACAGCACTTTTGTTTGTTCACAAACCTATTGGGCCAAAAGTGAGCCTCGATAGTGAACACGATTTTTCAATAAAGATTCGAAGATAAGGTTACAATTTTTTCTGTACTCAAATTACTAGTTGTTGGCTTTGAGTGTAGTGCGAAATCTATCCACAGTACAACGAATAGCGAGCTCTATATGAGGACCGAAAAATCACCTAATCTTCTATTCTTTATTACGTTTCGCAAATTGAAAACGATTTTCAAAATAAGTTCAAATAAAACGGAAGCGTTCTTCTGATGTAAAGGCCAAGGCCCATAGAATCCGTTGCGTGAATTGCGTCGACTGACAGCTCGATAGAAGATACACGTTGTTATGGAAGCAGGCCCATAAACAAAGAATATGACGGAACGGACGGATAAAGTAGATTTAATTTCTACTTTTCAATCCGTTGGCAGTTCACCATTCACATATTGAGGTTCACGCATTCACAAATTGAGAGTAAGCACTTTCATTGGTGGATACATTGAGAGAATGAAGAGAAATTGTCATAGCTTGAAAGAAAATATATTCAGATTAAATGACATTTAAATTTTTTTGTTTCGTTTCGTTCGTTATTCTGCTAACGTATGCCACGGATTCTATGGGGCTGTCATTTCCGTCAAATGCATTAACGTCAACCTATCCGGCATCGTAACGTACGCAACGGATTCTATGGGCCGGAGCCTTAAGTCTGTTCATGAGGACTTGTCAAAAAAAACACTGAACATAAATGTCAATGAATTGCCAATAATGACAGCGGGGTGTGAAAATTGAATGAAGATTTATCCATCTAAGGTTTTTTTTTTTTTTTTTTTTGAAGAACTTAACACTCAAGTGGGGGTATTAATACACTTAAAATGCCGGAGCATTTAGGAAAATGGGACAGAGAGAGAAAGAAGGATTTTTGGGCTCAGTGGCTATTTCGCTCCATGGGTGACATCCAACATTTAATGGGGAGACTAAATTATTAGTGTAATTGGACTTGTTGTTGTATTAGAGGCAACCATTCGTCTTACGTGAATTGAGTTGCCTCAAAAAAAGAATGTCCTTCGGACGAGGCTGGGACTCGAACACCGAACCTTCCGATTTGGAAGCCAATACACTACCACTTGAGCCACGGCCACCCACGTCTGTTATTCTAGTGTGCAGTTATTTGTGAGTCTACTCATAGTTATGTTAATACCTAAAAACTGATTTAATCTTACAATCTAGAAGGCTACCGACTAGCCTTCGATTTCTTATCTCACTTAACCCTTCACAATCAGTCAAAAGTGGCCTCCTTTTATCACACTGTTACTTCAAGAGTTGAAGCTTTGTCAGTCCTACCTGCACAGCGGCACATATGAAATAAGCTGGATTTTTTTTGTGCTTTTGGATGAGTTCAATTCTTTCAGTGGCCACTGTATGTATTCGTCTTAAAGTATTCATGTATCTACAAACAAACATAGTTACGTGCATACGTTTTTTAATGTACACAAAAAAAAAAATAAAAAAAATATTTAAAAATTAAAAAATAGAGAAGTAAATAACTTATCTGAAACTGACACAGGCGAAAAAAGCTTCTAATTGTATTTAGATATTTTTGGAAAAGTTTTGTTTAAATTGTTTCTGTGTTTCTCTCTTTTACGAGTTCTGTTTTCCTTTTTGCAGATACTCGTACATGCTTTATTTCCTTGGCGATAAACTAAGATTACTAATGTCATTTACTCAAACACACGCATGTGTGTGACGTTACTATGTATGTGACAAAAATATTTTTAATGTTTTTGGGGGTTTTTTTTTTATTCATTTTTGCTCTGCCCCACCAAAACACACTATTTCTCTCAACAGCTGATAGTAGTTGGAGCAGTTTCTGATTTTTCTTCTTTTTTTTTTGTTCAATTTTTATCACCATGTGGAACTTGTTATAATTTATTTATACGTACGAGTATACATATATGTATATATATAAATAATTTTTTTTAATGGATCTGTGGTCTCGAGGTTAAACCAATATTTGCACCTGTTGGAGTTGGAGAGATAAATATGGGGACTATGAATCGTCGATTTACTTAGTAATCTGATGTCAGACAAATTTCGGAAAAAATCTTCTAAAACCGTTGTGTCAAGTCAATTAAAATTGACGGAGAATATATGTATATGGTGAAACAATATCCACTGTATACGTATATCCTTCATTTACATATTTCCTTTTTTCCCCATTTCGGTTTCTGTTTTTTTAATTTTTACTCTTCTGGATTCCTTCATTTTATCGGGCAAGCCAAATATACATACATATGTATGTATGGATGTATTTGGTGTAAAAAGCTATTTCCTTTTTTATTTGGGGATTTCAGTTTTTTTTGGGGGGTTAATGAGATACACTAAAGGTTGGTAGGTTTTTGCGAAATGGGTCTGCCTCAAAAATAAGGGTCACTTGGTTAATAGGAAAAAGTGGGTTTTGAATTGCCTTTTAAATTGTCTTTGGAATGCGAATAATTTGGTAGACTTATTGTACTAACTAAGTCACCAGAACGGTGAAATGTCTAGCGATGATCAGACTAATTACTATGGCCCTTTACTCTTGCACTCTATGATCTTACGATGTTGAGCCAACCGACCGACCGTTAAGACGAGAACTTTTCACAGATGATTGCGATTAATAGAGAGATGATTATACAGAGTCTGTGCTATAACGTGGCGCGATCAACGATTAATTTATGCGACAAGAGGTCCTTGAATAATGATTTCAAAGTGAAATCTACTTAAAAGAAAACTGATCATTGATTACTGGTTCAAATGAACATTTTCGAACAAAAGATTCTAATAATTCAACTGAAAAACAATTAATTAAAATTGTTTTCTTTGTTTACTGGTTATCTAACATAGATCATATAAAACTCTAGGTTGAAAGTTGACACTGGCCACGTAAGAATCACAGTACTTCGATGCAACCAATGAGGATGGAGGAGGGGTCTAATGTTAATGATTCATGGTAATATAACCACCATCCAAAAAATGCGATGGAATAGACTAGAAGAGAGTGAAATACTAAGATTTTATATCGGAGCCCCACAAAGCTGAGAATTCGTATCAATTCTAAATTCTTCTGCCTTATATGAGCACAGACGTGCTCAGAGTACTACACAGACGACGACGACACCTTTGAACTGGACAGCAATTCGACCTTCAACGAGTTTGATGCGGTGCACTGTCTGACTCCATACAAATAGTTGCATCCCTGTATCCTCATACTGAAATCGTTCGACATTCTGGACAGACAACAACCGAAGGACGGTGTGTTGAGATCTTGGCCCAGCTTGTACAATAAATGAGCCCACACGAATCCCAGACATTCATAGTCATACCCCCCCCCCCCCTCCCACCAAAACCCTGGATTTGTCGATGCTCTCCCTTCTAGGCTCTTCGGACCACGGTGTCATATCAGCTAAGTTCTCGTATACTGACCACACAGTTAGACAAAAGATTCCTAAAATAACTGTATGACAATACGAGAAAATCAATTAGAGCGGACTTCACAGCATCGATATGCTCGAGCATTAGTTAACACGAACAAAGGGTCACAGTGGAGGAGCAGGCCAAAAAGGTAACTAGGTTCCTGTACCGGGGCATAGGCAACCTAAGAACGGATAATATCTAAATATTAAAAGAGCAGGGTTTACGATGCAAGAAGATTTTCCCAAGATACGCACAGAATAAGTTAAACAAATAATGAAAAGGGACAAAAGTACAATACTCATATCTCCACGAGAAGACCATGAAGCGGTTTTTTTTCACTTTCTTTGCTTGTTTGCACTGCTCGGTTATAGAACGAGAGTGGCTTGTGCACCCTATAGCCAAACGAGGAGGGAAGAACATCGAGGATCGCTCTCAAGCCAACAAGATCCGAACAAGAATCAAGGATCCGATATGGAAGAACTACTTATCTAGACTGCTAAACGGCGACTCAAAGTCAGCTGCCAAACAGAGGGAACAATTCAAATTGGTGAAAGCCAAGAATTCCGTTCACCCGACCAAAATGAAATAAAGATAGGAAGAACCACCTACCTGCCCCAACCTATTTAAGGCAATAACTTCGTAGAGATTCATTTCCAATATTTATTTAAACTTTAGAGTAAACCTGGTGAACGAAACCTCAGCACCGTTTGCCTGAATCACAAGAAAAAAGACCCTCTAAACAGAGAGTCTAGTCTACTGCATTATGTGAACGCTTGAAACAGTCCAGTTGTCCAGCCCGGTAATTCTAAATTCGACCAAATATTCACACAACGCCAGATCCTCGGTATCAACAACCTCTTTATCGACCTCAAGGCCGAATATGAGACGAACTATACCGATCCATGTCTAGTTTTTGGCATTCCTGCCAAACTCATCAGATTGTGAAGAATGACAATGTAATGCAGCGAAATTTTACTGGTGCATTTGAAGCCATGGAGGCAAAAACCAAATACATATATAGAGGTCTACACTTGCCAACCGATGTTTCTTTGGCCTAAGATGGCGCAATTGAGTAACAAGTAATTGTCAAGAAACACTTCGGAGACTCAAAGTAGGATTATTATCACCACAGTCCCGCTCTATGCTGCAGAAGTATGGATGTTAGCGAAACCGAATGAAGATATGTTTATATCCATAACTATACGAGCTCTACAGCGGCATCAATCTAGTCCGAAAAATCTCGGATTCCTACCCTACACTAGTGTACGAGACTTTAACCATCTTGAAGTCCGTAACTGGAGGCCAAAAACAGTCAATTGAAGAAGTATATTAAAACCCATTTCGACCCTAGATTGCAGCGTCATTAGTAAGTAAGTTCGCTAGTTACAATAGAAGAAATGGACTGAGGATAGCTACAAGAAGATCAAAACTCCCGGAATAGATGACATACCAAAAAAATATAATAATAATACCAGAAAGATATCACGCCTAGAAGAAGGTAAATTCTCATAGCGAAGGAAACGAAAGTTGTCGGCAGTTGTATGCAATATTTCACGCGAAGCCGTAAGTAGTATTGAATCATCGTGACACTCGACGGCAAGTACTCGTATGCATTTAACCCAACAAACCAAAGATATTAACCCGCTGCAAATTATGCTCTATTATCGGGAAGCTAAAACCGACTATTTAAATATACAAAATAGTTGCTCTTTGACTATTTAAATGGCTGGTCACCATGTGAAACAGACGTTAAAACCTATTTGACTCTCCTCTCTCTGGCTTAATCAAGTGATGTACAATTTCAACAGGATATACAATATTTTGTAAAAGAAAGTTCAGTGACAAAGAAAATGAAAATGACTCATCAAAGCCCCTCTACTGATAGTTGTCTTTAATCCATTTAAAAAAACTGAGCCACCTTACCAAAAAAAAAAGAAAAAAACAAGACCACTTTCAAATTCTCGCTTACCTCTGTAGACCACATTTCCAGCTTTCGGAAACTTGATAATTGGACTCGTTTATCTTTCAACGTATATTCTTTAAATCATTCCGAAAGATATAAATATCTTTCAGATGGTCTGCCCTTCACTAAAGTGAAGGGGGGGCGCTCTGCTCGTGTCTTCTTCATCTTCATCACCAAACCAAACCATATGAAAAAGATTGTCGTTCAGGATGGATTTGTAGAAGAGAAAAGTCAAGAATAATTTCAAATAAGATCGCAAAAACTAAAAGCAACATAAACACTGGAGTAAAAAACCTCAGGCCCCAATGCCTCGTTGAACTTTCCTACTCAAGCGAACAAGTGTAGCTCCATCTAACCGACTGAGAAGAAGAGATTTGTTTTTTTTTTTTTTTGTGTTTTGTGTTATCCATATCAAAATCACTTAAGTTATAAAAATCATTATTAATTGAAATTAAAAAAAAAAAAAGCCAGAGCAAACCAACAAGTAACGGCGTATGTAAGTGAGTTGAAGCAAAAGAAGATGGGTCACGCAACAAGTGGGCGAATTTCAAGAGGATAACATGTATCTAAGAAACATTTGATTTTGACCGTTTCAGTAGTACTCATGCGGCACAAGTTCTCGTCTCGTTCCCGTTCTCATCGGTTGACTGAACGTGTGTAATAAAATCCACTCTTACCCCTCCCTTGTGTGGTGAAAAGGTCAAGGCGTTAATCCATTTGGCGCTTAACTAGTGAGTACTACAAGATACACAACACAACATACAATATTACATCCAACAAAAGACAAGCGACTAATTATGAACGTACTGAGACTTTTCGGAGCACTCATCTAAATGAACTGCCTGCCAGAGCACATGTTTTTCGTTCATCGTTCTTAAAACAATGAAACTCTAAACTGACCGCAGGCAAGTACTCAATTACTGGCGTGGTGCAGACATAATAAACCTTTCCTGCCACAGCCTCATGCCTCATGTCTTATGTCTGATACTTGGTTTTGCTTTTGGTCTTGGATTCGTCTGGTTAGTTTGCGCCTGCGCTCATGGTCGTGTGTGATTTCTATGGCCATTTTCTTCCGGCAACAATGGAATAGAACGGAGAACAACTTAAGATTCTACAATTCCTTGACACGCAAACACGAACTAGGAGCAAGACAAAAAAAAACAACAAAAACAGCAACAAGCCAATAGCTCCGGTTAGACGGTGCAATGTGTCATCAATTTGCGCCACAAATAGCCAGCTCCAGTAACATGGAACCTTCTCCCCTTCTGACCACAGCACACTACACATATTCATAATTTTATTATTATTATTTTTTTTTTTTAATAAAATCACTAGACTATGTTGAATGGCTTTTCAGATTTGTTCTATGATTAATTAAAAAGAGAGAAAAACAAAAAAATAACACTGAAGCATCAACCAGCAAAATATCTGCGAGGGGGTAATCACAAAAGATACACTCAGTAGCTCTGGTTTCGGTTTGGTTTGGTTCAACAGAAAAAAAAAACTTCACTAAAGTGTTGGCTTGCTTGATGGTGTGTTCACGGTGCCTTGGTCATTTCATATCTATCAATTTAGTGTAGCGTCAATGACCTAGAGCAATAATATAAGCGCGCGTAACATTTAAAACCTTCTACTCCAGCCCTACGTTTGGAGGGGATAGATAGGTAGATGGATGGATGGACAGGCCACAGGGTGGAGGTCTTTAGAATTGATATCAACATTGAGTTCACGCTTAGATAAGTTTTACACGATTTACTTTTACAGCAGTGAGTGTAAGTAATTTCAGGTAATTATACGACGTAATTGAGAGTAAGAACAATGACTAGAGAAGGGGGAACGATATCAAGTTATTTCTTATCTAGGAGCGTTATTTGAGGAGAAGATTGTGTAATGATTTAATAAAGGTAAGTTTTCATTCAGCCTTTGTGCGTCCTGGGACTTATCTTTAAGGCATTTGACCACCTTCATTGAAACATAGTCCATCTAATCGACTTATATATTATAGTATACAGGAATAGTATTTTCAAATCCTCAACATAAACTGTGACTCTACTACAATACTATGTTTCCTTGTTCGTCTCTACAGGCTTCGGTTCGTAATTTGTATCCGTGGTAAAACTTCTGAATCTCACTCTTGGGGTAGCATCTCTAAATTTCCTCAACCGCGCGCTTCTCACACTCCTTTTTCCTCCTGAGAAGCCGGTGTTTGCCTGTCCTTTTCTACAGCTCTAGTGCTTCTATGCAGTAATTCAAATAAAAGTCTCAAAAATCCGCTGACGTTATGTTCGTTTTAAATGCCAATAGCCTTATTGCTTCGTGAGCCCAGACACAATAGCTTTAAGGAATTTAGCGTGTTGGTAATCTACAATATCTAGTATCAAAATTCCAATGTGGTGTGCAAAAGGAGTAACTATTATGCAAGTGTAGCATACGAATGTGATTCACTGATCGTAATGAATGTCAAATTCTTACACAGGCCTAACCAGAATTTAATGAGCAGTAAGGTATTTCCGAAAGATAATAATCAGACATCTGAGACATCACTTATAACAGATGAAATGTTAAGCCCCAATCCGGGCTTAAGTTGGTTCGATCTTATAGCTGGACGTAAGACCACTTCAGTCATAAGTTTTCTGAAGTTCTCCGGAATTATACCAAGATCGATCTTGGTCCACTTGGCTCGAGGACTACAGTTCTATTACTAGGGTTACTGCACTACGCTTCCCAATGTTTCTCTACAAAACTGTACAAATAAACAGACCAAAAAATCAGTGTAATGAAAAGTAGAGGTCCCAAGATACAACCTTGCGAAATCCCAATGATTTTTGGAAGATTTTTAAGTCTGTTTGTGACCGGACTAGGATTTAACAACGTCATACAGTACTAAATCTGCAGATCAAGTATAAAATCGATAGAATAGCAATTGGCAGTCGGAACTTGGCCTTGCGAAGAACTGAAAATTCTGCTAGAATCATAGATCATTGCACTCAAATTCACTGATAGACATTACTAAAGAGCTATTCTAGTAACTCCATGAGCTCACGCCTTCTTTCACAATTTCACCTTGACTTTAACAAATACGAAAAAAAAAAAAATTGTAATCGTTCGTCTAGAGTTGAATGATTGAATTAAATTTGTACATTACCCGAAACGAATTTTCAAGGTCTAATTACGCACATGAATATACATTGCCGAGTATATGTCAGCGTTTAGTTTAACTATCCAATAAAAACCGCAGACAATAAAAAAAAAAAAAAAAAAAATGAATTTCCTCAGCAATTTTAGCAACATGTGGAGCGCACACACAACAGAAAACAAATTGTTGAAGGAGGATTGCTACTACATTAGTAGTAGCGGCATTAACCACGCGCAAAACTTTCGCACAAATGAACGATACCATATTATAGTTCTTTTGGTATTGTCCAGGTTTAGGGTAATTATTCGCGAAATTATCGCCTCCAGACACTTTGAACCTTAACGAGTTCTTAAATGTTTATGTTTTATAGTGTGATCCGTGCGAATTTTTTTTGTTTTAGTACTCCACAGTACAAGGTCTAATTAGCTGGATGGTGGATAGCATGTTTCATTTTAGAGGCTTTCTGATGGAAATTCGCAAAATTTGTTTCCAAATCTCCTTTGGTTTCTAGATAATTTGGTGTGAAAAGGTGGGTCGTTTGCATATTGATTTGGTTAATTTGCTTTGGAGTGGGTTGTGTTGTAGTTGGGTAGAATTGCAAATTTCCACGATGATATGAGGTAATTGGTACGATGAAAGTTTGTTTAATGCTTGCTTATGACATCCCCATATAATAGTAAAAAAAAAAAAAAAAACAGAATAGGCTATAGATTAGACCCCTGTGGGACTTCTAAATAGCAATTTTTGTATTTTTCTATTGTTCGTGAAAAACAAAGTCAAAGTCAGTAGCAGAATAATGAAGAAGTATTTGGGTCTATTTCATGACTATTCAAATCAAATTAAGTCTTATATCAGCTCACTCTTGTACAGAAGTATGTCACACATACACTGCATTTGTCATCAACGCTATAAAGTCCATTAAGAGCGAACTCATTGCAAGGAAACCTTGGAAAGGCACCCACAAGTATCAGAGGTATCAGTCTTCTTAACATAGTATATAAGATCTTCTCCGCCGTATTGTGAGAACGCCTGAAGCCGTTTGTCAACAACCTGGCTCTAGGCCAGGAAAGTCCACTATCGACGAAATATATACAAAGCAATGTCTAGTTTTGGTATTCCTGCCAAACTCGTCCATTTGTGCAGGATGTCGATAAAGAATGCACGCTGCTCCATCAAGGTCGGTAAAGAACTCACCGAGGCCTTTGATGTCAAAAATGGATTTAAACAAGACAACGCGCTGGTTAGCGATTCCTTTGACTTCATTTTTGAAAGAATAGTGCAAAACTCACGCGCCAACGTAATAGGCACAATCTTTCAAAAGTCCGTCTAATTACTCGCATACGCCGATGATACAGACATAAAATCGGAAGAAAGCAGCGAGATGTCAATGGCGCTTTCGAGAGTATTGAGGCCGAAACGGCGAAGATGATGGCAAAACTAAGTATATGCTGTCAACCAGAAAGGATACCCAACACCGACGTCTCGGACAGAACAGAACATCACTTTCGATAGACATAACTTTGGAGTATTCTAGTTACCGACTTTGTGTACCTATGCTCCGCTATCAATTCAGACAACGATACCAGCGCTGAGATCAAACGAAGAATAACTCTCGTCAATCGCTACTTCTTTGGGCTAAGAAAGCAATTGACTAGTAAACCTCTCTCTAACAACAAAATTTTCGATCCCGTCTGCATAGACAGTAAGTGGAGAAGGAGATACAACTACGAACTGTAAGGGCTGTATAAAGACTTCGACTTAGCCAGAAGAACAAAGGCCCAACGACTGAAGTGGCTGGATCATGTAGAGCTGATGAAAATCTTCGAATCCGCCCCCGAGGTACAGTGCAGTAGAGGAACACCGCAACTCATCAACTCACTTAGCGCTTATTGGTTGAGACCACGGTCCACTCCGGGCTTTAGCTCCTCCTGTCTTTAGATTGTGCAGAATGGTGACGGAGATCGTATTCCGCTCCGTAAATATCGGAACCAACCTCCAACGCCATAGGCACATTTTTCCAAATGCCTGTGCAACTACGAGTATAATACTTGCAAACGGTGATGACATTGACATTATAGGCAGAACGTAGCTAACAGTCATTAATGCACTTTCAAACATTGTAACAGAGTCGTCAAAAATGGGCTTAGCTGTGAAGACGCAAGGCACTGACGAACCAAATAGAATGTTACAGTAGTCAACTGTAACTTTAAGGTTAATAATCAGAAGTCAAACTAAGAGTTAGTTGCCAATCACTAAGACATAAGGTGGCAACTGTGTGATAGAGTAATAATTGTCAAGAAACACTAAGGAGACTCTAAATAACCAGTCCACAGAAAGCGGATGAAGATATCCCTTGATCGTTTTGAACGATAGATTTTTCGAGTGATGTTTCACTCCTTTGGATTGGTATAAGAAATCTATTCTAGTCTAAGACCAAGACATGTCCACGGCAATGTTAAAATACTCGCAATTGTCTCATAAATCCTTATTACTCTTTGGAATATACAATACACAAGTGCAAAGAAGCAAAGGAACCAATTCTTGCCTTGACACTGATCTGTTTTAGCATAACTTGCCTGAACGGTTTTTTTTTACATCTAAAAGGGCAGTACTAAGCTTGGTATATCAAATTGGGGTACTGAGCTCCAAAAATGTATATATGTTAAGACCTAAACCACTATGCACTGCAGTGTCGAACAAAATATCACACAAACTGTTGACACTTACTCCTGGTTCGGAAAGGGGAGGAAAAACAGTGTAAGCACTTTTGTTTCGTCTTCAAATTGTCGTCAATTAGGTCACCACCAAATCCATTCTAATTGGCCATGTCATCTAATTCAAAAAAAAAAAACAAACATCACATACACAACTTTTTCTACTTGCTGCCTAGTTGATTTATTGAAATTTAGGTCATCAGTTAAGTTGCATTCGATCGTGTGCCCACTAACTACAAATATGTCTGCTATCTTATCATACCGAATATTATTTGTTATCAAATTGATAGGCTCTCACAACGGAGCTTCACGGCAAATGAAATTCCCACAAATTTAATATTTAAAAAAAAATAAAAAAATTCAAATGAAAACCTAGGAATAATTCTACTGTCCGTACGATGTTTGCTCATCTTTCCCTCTGACATAATCAACACCCACAAAGAAAGACTCACCTCAATTCTGAAATAATAACTATTTAATTACACACTCTACTCGTACACCTCGTAGGCTTACTCTTATTCCAAAGAAGAGGTAAACACTGTGCGCCTAGATGTGGGGGTGGATATATTGTATCTACTTATATTTAACACCTCTACACTTGAGCAAACTTTAGGCTTTCTTCATCTATTAAATAGCGTCATTGTGGGTGGTGAAGACCCTATCATCTTTAGCTATCCGTCGTTTGTCCGTCCATTTTTATCATGATTCAATTGTGCGAGTAAATACTCTTATTACACGATCTGTTGAGGTAAGGCCCTCCAAAATGGTTTACAAAACTCATAAGACCCCCTCACCTTAAAGATACCGATTTCAGAACAGCAACTATGTAGTCTAATCTTTAGTACGCCTAAGTTTGTCGACCAAATCGAATTGTTCAAATCAAATCCTTTGGTGTAATGAATTGTAGATAACTAATACCGTGGTGTACTACCTGTATCGTACAACTATTGTACATATGGTGGTAATGGTGCTTTTTCTTTTTTCATAGTGAGCAGTTTTTTTTTTTTTTATCTATTTCTCTCATCGAGGTCAATGGCCGCGTCACAACAACATGAGCTCCAAAAATAGGAAATAATAGCAAAAGATCTATAGATATACGAGTGTAGATCTGTAGATACTCGTACTTGTAGTGGTGTACGCCGAATAGTTGTTGTCATATTTCGTAATGATTGAGTTTAAACCGAAACGAACTAAACACCAAACAAATTATCGAGAGTGACATAGTCGCTAAGAGAATAGAACTTAACACACATGCCTTGAGTTGTATCTTCTTTTTTTTTTTGAATTGATGGGGTTTTTGCTTGAATTTTTCGACTGATTTGCGTGTGGTAATTGTTGCTAATAGTTGCCGGACGGCCCCAGCGGTGACTTGAAGTTGTCTTATTAGATGATGATGTTCGTCATATCGAACAGCAATCTTTTTTTTTTTTTGTTATACGAACAAGGAATTCGTTTTTTTTTTTGTCTATTTTTTCTATTTGTGGCCAATGAAAGCTGATGTAAAGTATGCGAATACAGATAGATACGTTTGAGAGAGTACAAGTACAGTGGAGGATTGATTTCATTGACCCACAATGACAATTTTGTTTGAAATGATCTACTTGCATAGGTTGAGTGTGAATCTCCTGTTTTCATTCAGCTAACTTACTATTTATTTAAAAAGCTTATTTGTCTATTTGCCGTTTTTCTTAAACATTTGTCATTTTGACAGTTTCATTGCTGCCTCCTTTGACATTTAATTCGTATGACAGGTTTGCCGTGCAGATGCTTTCTTTTAGATGTCACTGTCTAAATTTCTCTTTTATTTTCCTTTGATTTCTGCGGATAAATGACAGTTCTGTCCATATGTGACAGATTGACCAGATATGATAATTTTGACAGCTCTAATCGAAACTGTTATTTTCTAAAGAAAGTCTATTTAATAAGATCCGCATTTTTAGGAATATGTTTTCAAAGGACTTCCTGTCAATTTTTATTATTAAAAAAAAACATCGTTTTATAGCATCTCGCTTCTTTTTTCAAATCTTCTTCAGACCTGATTTAACATTAACATTAAAAGAACGGAATCTTTCCGAGAATGTTTTAAAATGCTCTACATACATAGTAGTCCAAGGATTAGACATATTGGTCAAGTAGTGCGATTTTTTTTTTGCTGTTTTTGTTTTCAGTGTTTTATTTTTGACAGCTAACGCGTGATTCGTGACAAACTTTGCAAAATACATAAGTAGGCCTGGCCTTAGAAAAACAGTTTTTTATCGGAAAATTGTCTTCAGCGACGAAGCTCATTTCTGGTTGAATGTTAATAAACAAAACGGACGTATACGGAAAAAGGCACAGTTTGGTGCGGTTTATGATTCAGCGGAATCATTGGCTTGTATTTTTTCAAAGGTAACCATGAGAACAACGTTACCGTCAATGGCGCCCCGCTATCGATAAATGACTTTGAACTTTTTTTGCCCAAAATGCACGAGCTGAACCTGGTCGACATGTGGTTCCAGCAAGACGGCCCTACATGCCACACAGCACGCGAGTCAACGGATCAATTGAGAAATGTTTTCGGTTTGCAATATATCTCTCGTTTTTAAGCCGGCCGGCTAGATCGTGCGATTTAACGCATTTAGACTATTTTTTATGGGGATACGTCAAATCACTCGTCTATGCAGATAAACCAGTGTCAATTACAGCCTTGAAAGACAACATTTCACGTGTCATTAGTGCCAACACAGCCAATATGCTCGAAAAAGTGATCCAAAATTTGACTCTCCGTATGGGCCACTTAAAACGTACTCGTATTCATTTTAAACACTTTTGTACTTATTTATAATAAAAAACTGAACGCTTAAAAAATCACTCATTATTATCTCTGTTTGATCCATCTAGAGATGGATATGTACATAGATGAAAATCTAAGGATCATTTAATCTTAAGGGCAGGGATCTTACATTCAATCCCGACGGATGAGCAATGATTGAATGAATGTAAATCAAAGTAGATCTTATCTCCAGCTTTTTCATTCGATTCAGAAAACCCTGAAATATATCTTTCGTGACCAACCTTTCCGTAAAAATAAAATAAAGGCCTTTGTCATCAAAAAAGTGTCCCTTCTCAGCATCCGAACTTTGCAAAATACCGTAGGTCCCACTTAGCATACAAAATCGAATCATTAGATGACAATCATTTAAGCTTAACCTAACAAATTTGTAAGTGAATAAGCTCCTAGATCTTCTATGAGAAAAGGCAGTGGCACTGGGTGACGATGGGTTTGTGAAAAATAAAATTGCTCTTTCCAGAAAAGACTCATGAGACTCAATTACACCCACAAAAGTGCACTGTTTTGTGTGATCTTCATGCTGGTAGCATCACCGGAGCTTGTTTCTTTCAAAAATGAGGCCGGAGCTAGCGTTTCACTCGCTGAATAATGTTACCGGTCCATGATCAGTATTTATTTCGTCTGAAATATTGACGACATTCATCCGGACGATGTACAGTTCCAGCAATGCTAATGTTACCATAACTGAGATTCAGTGGCAATATTATACTACATAATGGCCACCAAGATCGTAGTTCTTGTGGGGTGATCTAAAGTCTTTGGTGCTTGTTGATAAGCCGCAAACTATGTGGTCGGATCAATAAGTATTAATGTCAGTATTGAAAACGCAAGTTTTCTAAAAAAAAAAAACTAATTTATTTTTATTTTCAACGTCTCTGTCATGTTTCTAAACTTTTAAACCATCCTACGAGCCATATTGGGGAACAAAAAAAAAAAAAGCAGTTGACAGCCGCGTCCTCTTGTCGTCCACAGTAAGCAATCGTGTGCAATACAACTACGGCATCTACTACTTCGCGCCATTCGTTCGATGACCGGTATGTCGCGGATATTATCAACGATTTTCCGAGCCATCACATCTGCCGAACGCTCCTCATCACAAATAGATGTACGGCCACGTTTAAATTCATTGGGCAATATCTCACAGTTGTCATAGATGGTGAAGGTCCCCCATCACACCGATTAAGGAGTAAACTAGTCCAGGATTAGTTAACATGTAAAAATGTAAGCACTCGCACCTTCGTGTATAAAGTGAAGTCGCCTTGAGGTTACCCGAATGCCCTTGAATTCGATTCATTAATGAGTAGAGCAGGATTTGTCACTGTTTGCAATTATTACTTAGTCCCATTCCTGACCGGCTATGAAATGACATACAAAGGACCCTGCCTTTTAATATCTTATCCAAGCTACAGAGGCCTGCTGATAAGTGGTGACTAGACTAAAAAAAAACAAATTCTAAGGGTGAGAGTTTGTAATTTTGAGCCGCACATTCAAGTCTTCGGAATAGACTACAGAAACAGGAGTGATCTTAGAAGGTAACCTTATGGCATTCCAAGTAAAAATGTAAACTCTTTAGAATGATTTCTGATGAAATAGTGAATAGGAAATCTTCTGGAATGCCAACCAAGACTGTAAATTATAATAGTGTGGTTTCAATTTTCGTCCAACGCCAAACATACTTGAATGCCTTGTAGTGAACAATTGATCGAATAAAATAAATTCTTCAAGCTATTTTGGTGCAATTAGTAAGAATTTTAACAGTTTGACCGTGATTCACAAAGGTAAAAAGTCAAACGATTTAAATAATCTATTTACTCGTGTCTCCTGACTAAATAAAACTCGAAAGTCAGAAACAGCCGAAAAACTTTGCTTTTTCTTTAAATTCTATTATCTAACCGGCTCTATAAGAACGTCATCCACTGTCCATCTATGTATCTATAACTTATTCTACTCGTATACTAGTCAAGTAAAAACTGCCAACGCATGTGTACACACATGTTTCTAATTCATCTATCATCTCAACAACGTTTAATCAGCTGATTTTGGTGTGGAGAACTTTTTCTGTCGATTTCGTTTTAGTCATGACTACCTCCCCAAAAAATTAAAAAAGTAAAAAAATTATTCCACGCACTGGAAACCAGAAAAAAAGCTATCTTATCTGTTAGATGCGCGCATAGCAAGCGCCAATTTACATTTTTCTTTTTTTCTTTGCACATTTAGAAAAAGACGAAAAATAAAATTTCTTGTTCTTAACTGGTTAAGAAACTTCTGCGAGATATACTATAAGCAGTTTAAAATTCTTCCAAGATACTCGGCACGGCATTGAAATACAATTAAAAATTCATCGAACTCTTCCTCTTATTTTGTTTAATGGTTTTTTTTTGTTTTTTTTTTTTTATTAAAAAAAAGTTTTAGTTTTGCATAGCATGCGTGTGATTGCTGCCGTTTCTGAGCCATTTTCTGCTGGAGGTGTCCCCTTTTGGAGCAGACCAAAAGGCTAACAAATAATAAGAGGGCTTGGGAAAAAAGCTTCAAGCTACTTAACAATAAGAATTAGACCTGACATTCTTTTATTTTTGCCAAAAGAGAAGTACGAGAAGGAACAACAAAAGTACTCGTATTGAATCTTAAAATCACTGTTCTTGGGTTCTTTATTTTTCGACAATCATTGATTGTGTTCCCTTTCCTTTGAAAAAAAAAACAACATATTTTTGCACCTTCCACCTATGTATGGATCTATCGATTGCGATTTTTTTTTCAGCTGAAAACAAGCATGTGCAAGTATAGGTAACGAAAAGCGATCTTTTTCTTCAGTTCAATTCAGTAAGGTATTTGTTAGTTTTTTTTCTTTTCGTTATTTCTTTGGAAAGAGAATGGTTCTACGTTCGCAAAAAATAAATCTCTTCTCCCCGTGTTGGTTCGGGATACCACTTAAAATATGTACATACCTACATTGAACAGATATATAGAAGAAAAAATTTGGAAACTTGGTAATATTCCGGTTTTATCACACAATTCGCATCGTGTTTTTGCAAATGAAAAGAGTAAATGACTCAACTTGGTCGCATGTTCTTGTTTTTAGTAACTTAAATTGAATCTTAAATAGTCGACTTTGCATAGTCAGAATAGCTGAATGTGTTTAAAATATACTCAGTCGAAAATATAACCAATAAGGTAAATTTTTAGAGCCAGTTACAATGAAACAATAAAAATGTACTAAAAAAGTACGAATGTTTTAAAAACGGGATCATATGGCTGAGCAAACATTCTTGAAGATAATTGTTATGTCAAACCCCGTGTCGATTTGAAATTTCACGTGGTTGCCATTGATGTCTACCGTAACATGCTAATGTTTCTGTGCCCAATGCAGCTGGTTTAAGGAGGAGACGCATTTTAATTTTGCAGATCTTTCAAAATTCTAGGTAATTAATTTTAATGCATTTTTATAACAATATGTTTTGCAAATTGATGTACTAATTTTCGTTAAAATCGCAACTGCTATTTTTAAAATAGAGGCGATTTCGAAAACAGTCTCAAAGTAAGAGACATAACATACACTGCCCATCTCACTAGGATAAGCCCATAAAATTTACAATCAATTTTCACTCCTTATACCTATTTGTACTACCTGTGAACAGGTACATATTTTCTTAACAGGAAGTCATAAAATTAAAGGGTAAATAAGAAACGACCGTTGGAATTTCCCAAGATCAAACAATGAACTTCTTGAAAAGCGTATAAAAAGATGCGCCACTAGGGTGAGGCCACATGCAAAATCTTCGAAAGAAAAATGTATAAAATGTTTTCATTTTATGGTTTTAAAACATTTATTTATCACGTTTTTCTACATTAATAATGAGTACGCCCGCCATTTTTCCTTATGACCTCTATAAGACGGTTTGGAATAGAATCATAGTTTTTTTTTTTTTTTTTTAAATAATCAAGAGAAATTTGGGCACATGCATCACGAATACCTCCGATTAAAGTGTCCTTATCTTCAAATTGTCTGCCGCCTTTATACACTTTACGAGATAACCATGCCCAAACATTTTCGATTATGTTTAAGTCCGGTGAATAGGACGGCCATGGCAAAAGTTCCACGTCTTCTGAATGAATCCAACTTATAACAACCCTGGAAGTGTGTATGGGGGGCCATTGTCTTGTTGGAATATCCAAGGCAGGGGTCCAAAAATGTTTTTCACTTTTGGAAATGATCGTTCCAGCAAACATTTGCAGTTGTTTCTGTTCGTTGTTGTGGACAAAAACTCCAACTCGATTGTGCCATAGTAGGTAATAGCTCCCCACACCATTACACCTGATGTACGGCTGTCATGTCTTGCCAAAATAAGCTCCGCCTTTCTTAGATCATGGAAATAAAAGTTGTAACCATCGGGGCCGTCAAGGTTAAACTTTTTTCATCCGAAAAGACAACGCGTTTCCATTCACTACTCAAACCGACATGTTCTCCTGCAAAATTCATTCGTTCCTCCTTGTGTACTTGCCTCAAAATTTGAGGCACGCCGTAGAATTAAACGCTTTTCTCGCAATGTTGTTGCTTCCCATAGTGTTGTGGATCCGCAAGATAACTGTTTACAACAGTCTTATTTTTATTAAGCCTCCTTGCAATTTCCTCGGCCTGAGAGTCCTAACTCATTGAAAGCACGCTATTTTTCCTCTTTCTGTAGTTGTCAAAGGGCAAAGTCTTTCGGGAACCCATTTTTTTTTAACTAAATAAAAACAGTTCTTTTCAACGCTTTTTTATACATTCTTAACAAAACTTTGAAAAAAATAGCTGATGTGAACTCCTGCAATGAAATATTTGCAATGGCCTCATCCTAGTGGCGCATCTTTTTATATGCTTTTCGAGTAGATCATTGTTTGATCTTGGGAAATTCCAACGGTCGTTTCTTATTTACCCTTTAATTTTATGACTTCCTGTTGAGAAAATATGTTCCTGTTCACAGGTAGTAAAAGTTTTCGGGTACAAAATTTCCAACAGGTATAAAGAGTGAAAATCGATTGCAAACTGTATGGGCCTTATCCTAGTGATCGTCAGTGTATGACCAAACAGTACGCAAATGAAATATAGCACACACTGTTCATAATCGCGGAATTCATTTTAATTTAAGACTGCTTGATGATCTAAATCCCACATGACTTTAAACTAAGTATTATACCTGCAATAGTTATTAACAAATTTCTGAAAATGAAGGAATCCCTCAATTAGCAGCTTGAAAGAAAGATAACACATTATCTAGTGATCCTTAAGTAGAAGAGTATGATGAACTTAATTAGAGCAAAAAATTTACATAGGTATTTTCTATGCACATTCGTGTAAAACAGTAACCTTTGCGGTCTCAGTATCGAAATAACCGTCCCAATGAAATTGCGAACCTGGAGTTATTTGTTCAAAGCTTTTCCTACTATTAGAGTTGAACGCACGTCTCCAGAACATTGACGAGAGCACTCTTCTTGAACTCACTCTACCCACCGCCCAATATGAAAATTTCAAATGAAAAGATTTACAAGAACCATCAAACAAATACGGAACGTACGATACCCCGACAGAACGAAGACAGATTCCACAACGCAACTACTGGCGAGGCTAAAAGTCTTTTACACTCAGGTTTCTGACACGAAATTTATGACATGGAAATGGTCGATTAAAAACATCCAGATATTGCCGCAAATAAATAAAATATTTCGGAGTAAAGATCAACATCATACAACGGACAATGAAGAAATACTGCTAACAGGAGGTAATACTCGTTTATCCAGAAGAAGCTGTCGATGACAACTTCTTTGCGATCCAAGACCTGCGACAGAAAGTAGGGGCGACTTTCCAAAAACAGTACAAGACGAATGAAGTCATTAGCTCGTAGCACGATCTCAAAAATCGGGTCTTTTTGCACCATTTCTACCTTGGAAATGATATGGAGAATTGGCCATTCAGTGAGTCCAATGACGAAAATATTATAAATAATGTCATTTCTGGCGAGAGGGAACTACCGCCTATTATTTCGAAGGAAGAGCTCCAAACAATCGTTGAATTAGGTACTGAGAAGTAAGAAAACATTAGTGGGAACCGATGAGATATCAAACCTTTTACTTCGAAAATCCCACTAATACCGCTGAACATTTACTTGTACACCACCTTACTTAATAACGATTTGAATAACGCCCACTACTCGTATCCAACGCAATAGAAAAAAGCGACACGTCGATAAGTCGTCCTCCGAACACCAGTAAAGTATTCGAAAAAGTGCTCAATAGAGTTCTGATTTTTGTTTTTTGGTATGTGTAGCGAGACAACAGTTCAAAACTTAAAATGCTTAAAAATGGCCAAAGACCAGAAGAAGTTTACGGTTATAAGGAACCTTCGGCAGCTGTCAAATGACATCCGTATACGACTAGACTATTCTTTGTCTAGCTGCAAAGTTCAAATTTTCAACTGCAAACATAAATTTTCACAGTTCAGAAATCGGTGAAAATATGCTTCGATACGTTTCGAAGTTGCAAAATTTTTTTGACCAACCTGCATCCATTTATATATCGAGGCACCACCTACAATGGAAAGTGTTTTCTGTACGATAATAGAAAGAGGACAGCGGAATGATTAGATGTGAGCGAGCCTCACTGGTGAGTAGCCAAAGCAAAACTAGACAACCTTTGGTTATAAATAGGCATGGTCCCATGCTGCTATATGATAATGCAAGACCACATGCACCATAGCTAATGCTTCTTGAGCTAGCAGAGTAGGGTGTAAGCTACGCAACAGCGTTGTCCCTTGTCATCAATCATCTCCAAAATAAGCAGTTATATGCCCAGCTGCCATAAAACAGGACTTTTGCTCCAAAATGATATGATTTTTTTAAAAGAAGCAGGAGTGTTGGAAAAATACTACAGATAGATACTATTTTAGCCAGAGCGAAAGGTGCTTTTACTCTTACAAAGAGACTCTTTTATAGCAGAGAAGTTGAGAAAGCTAAGGTTATCGGTTTCATTCACTCATCCGTTCAAAGTTAGAGCAAGTTTGTTGAAAAAGATTCGGGTGATTGAGGGAGCTTGCCTTAAAGCTTTTCTTCGCTTGCACAGAACACCAGAGTCGGAGTATAGTTTTTTTTTTATCTCTCATGAAGTCCTGTACAATAGAGCGAATGTAATAAGAGTGAATTATCTCGTTATTAAACCGAGTCGAGGGCACACTATAATAGTGATGACCTTGAAGAACAATCTGATCTCCAGGACTTAATTATGTTCAAGAGATTTTGCTTATTAATGGTTTTATTAACCTAGAAACACCTAGAAGTTTTCTTCTATTCCTCTCCTAAACTAGCGGTCTCGCCAATCTTCCACATCTTCCACGCCCCTCAAATTGTTTCTCTTTCCACACAACCGTCCGCAACGTTTCCCGTTCAGTAGGTCGACAAAGAGTTTTGTTTTGGGGGATGTTGCTCGGCAGCACCAATTTTTCATCTTGCGTAAAAACATTCCATTAAATCTTTCTAATGTATAAAAATAAACAAAACACTTGAAAAAAGAATCGTACTTGTTTTGTTCGCGCACTGTATGTACTGGCAGTTCCAACCTTGGTTCCTTACGAATTTATACAGATACAAAACTTGCTCTATACCTTTATGAAATCATTGTTGTTTTTTTTTCCAATTCATTTGTGGTCTCCTTGAAGAAAAATGTAAGAGGACAAAACCTTCAGCATTATTTTGGGATTTGGATCTCCAGTGCTCCCCTCATATCTCATCTTTTGAATGAATTAAGGTTCTAGACATTACGAAATTCCTTCAAAGTAATGCGATACCAAAGGAATTTTCGCTAAATGTGTATCTGTGTTTTTATGTATCCATTAACCACAAACTTGTGGTCTGGCCTGAGTGTGCGGTTTTTTTTATTATTATTATTTTTTTTTTTAAAAGTTATCAGGTGCCAGTGGTTTAGAGATGAATGAAATTCCTTAATTGAATGAAAAGAAATCATGTTGCGCAGGGATGTTATTTAGCACCAGCTACATGAAAATGCATGTTTGCATCAAGCCAGGTAACAAGTAATCAACTACCTAATTGAGATACAATTTCTTGTCAACAGGAATAGATGCTTTGAGATTCCAAGTGAAATCAAATGCCTTGAAGATTGGCAGTCGCCGTAACTTGTCTCTGTTATGTACATACATATATGCTACTTATAGTTGAGTGGAAGAGCAGGGGTACGAGTATTGTAGAAGTTGGAGCCAAATTTCCTAGAAACTTGACAAATTGAATATGCTTAATTGCTTCATCAAATTCTTGATGAGACAGACACACAACAGAGAGACAATATTGTCATTCTTATTGGGATGAACAACGCATGACTGATGTGGAATTTTGTGAATGAATTCGGATTGAATTGCGACACGAGGATATATGTAAATGAAAAAAAAAAAAAAAAAAAACCAAAGAAAAAAGATCACATAAAACATAGACAAACAATACGAAATGGAGTATGAGTATAAAAGTCCACATTGAATAGTGCAAGTTAAAATTGGCAAATTGGCCTTTATAGGCGCTTTGCAGCCTATAAAACAATATAAGAGAGTTGTGTTGAACTTTGGTTGACTCTTTAATTACTTTGAGAACATTCTGTAGACGCTTTCAAACCCCATCATCATGGGAAAGAGCAATGAACTTTTTGAGAGTTCAAGATCTAAGAATACCGGTACGGTTTGAGTGTTTTTTTTTTTTTTTTTTTTTTTTAGTTAGCCATGTCTGAAGATTTTGGAGGAGGTTGTCTAATCAAAAGCGTTTAACTTAACTAACTGAACTGACGTACCTATTCCTAGATAAGTTAGGGGACTACGATTACTGAAGAACTCTCCTAGATATAGAAGTTAGACCAACAAACTCTCAGAATTAATTTCAGACTACGGGATGTAATCATTTCCGAGGTATCTTCACACTCAAACAACGCTTTCATCCAGAAATGCACAATGATATTGTAAGAACTGAGACTGAGACTTATTGGGCACAACCTAAAAAGGAAATCAGTTGACCCTCACACTCACTGTGAGGGTCCAAGGTTCGCATCCTGCCCATGGCAAGTCTGTTTTTCATTTGTGTAATGGGAACTCAGACAGAAAAATTCTGCGTGTGAAGGCATAACACTGACACGTAGATTTGGCTGTTGTAGAGTTTCAACTACAAAAAAAACTAGTGCGAATTATAACTTCGAATCACTCTGAGTGAAGAAAGAACTCTCCGTCCTATTCGGACTCCCACCCCTGGAGAGCTAATATAGAAACCAAATACACCTGAGTTTCAAACCACTACAAAACAATTTTCATTTCTCCTCCTTCTACCTTTCCGCCCACGCCCTAGCAACAGTAAAAGGGTATCTAACCCCTTAGGCGCGCGTAAATTATAAAAAAAAAAAAAAAAAAAAAAAATCTTAATGGCGTTTATACCTCCTCGGTCATCAACATTCTTCATGAACTGGACATAAATGGCTCTGTCTGCAACTTGATTCACTTCATTCTCAGCAATAGTAATAAATTCAAGAACACGCGAAAGAGTGACATGTATTTAGACCTCATCCTAAACAGCAACCTGAGGTGGAAAGAAAATGCTGCAAAGCGAAGTAAGAAGAGCCTTAGTTACCCTCTTGCATGCAAGGGACCTCTAGGCTCAAGGTCGTGTTTACAACCCAAAGTCATCCATTTGGTCTACATCAAAGGCTAAGACCAATTCACTTATGGCGTAGCTGTTTGATAGGCTCAGCAGGAAAGACAGTCGAGTATCAACCTGCTAAAAACAAATGCAACGGTCTGGCTGGCGCATTAAGAACCTCTCCAAACTTTACTCCATTTCCTACCTATGAATTCGATCGGCATGCAAATAGCAATTACCGCTGCCCTCGGGATGAGAAACATGCCAGTCTACAGTCAATCGAACTTACATTCTATGAAATTTTCTACAATCACATAATTCCAGAAAACAGCGAATGGGTCTTCGCCGGTGAATTTATTTCCATCTTCAAAGAGGGCATCAGGTAAGCCATAAGAATTAGCGCAAGGGTATTAACGATAAAGTATAAAGGAAGCCAAGCAGTCGAGAGTGTTTAGATTGCTGCTGATTGATGAGATAACCAGCAAGATCTGTTAGGTTCCGGGAAACTCGGACGTCTCAAGAAACTGCGTAGCTAGTTTATCAGCGCCAGACTCTAAATACCTATGAACATATAGTAATCCTACTCCAACGCTAAACCTCAGTAGAAGTGATATCCCCAAACTCGAACATATGAACTTACCACTACTCGTATATAGTCGAGTACCACTCTGACCTTACCTAAGTTCAAACAAGAACTTTTTAGCATCCAAACTTGCTAAATGTCTGTGGCTGCGTTTGCAGACTGTAAGTGGCGACGATCTTAGTCCGCGATCAGGGAACCACAAGCCGGCTAACGCTCTCAACAGGCTGCACTTTATACATTTTATCTCTGAAACGATTGGTATAATTTGTCGGCGAAATATCGAGAACATGCATAAAGAGGAGCGGTATGTTTCGGCAGAAAATGTACACCATATAGGTACATACATATGTATGTAGATACCTGGGCATCCAAAACTTTGAATAGGCTAGGTTGAGGTAGCTCTTTTCATAATATGTATTGACAACCTCTAAGCTGATGCCAACATGGAGCAGAAATCAATACATGGCTTCATCGGATGAGTGCGGCTACGAGTATATGGTGCTAGCAAACGAGGTGTGGTTCTTGGTTAATACAGATTTCTGCTGAGACAGTTCGGTTCTACGATTTCATCTACTCCATCAAAGAACAGACACCCACAAAAGCAACAACGACAGAGTTTTGAAATATCGGACAGTTTGTGAATTTAGGATTCTATTCAAAGGTAACACTGGTAGGGTAGAGTCTTAAAATAACAATCGCAAGTTCAATCGTTCCGCACAGAAGAATCACATGAATTCTTTCAATAAATTCCCACACACGTTGTCGCCTTGAAGGCCATCATTATTGAATCATCTAATCAAGATGCAACATGTCACAGCTATCTCGGTTATCTACATGGTATTCGTCCAGAGAGACAACTGATTCGATCTGAACACAAAAATGTGTCTTCCTTTGTCTAACTAAAGAGGTATCTTTTGCTAGCGGTTGTCAACCAGAAAAACACGGAAGCATATGTCACATCAAAGATCTAAAATTGTTTGAAACTAAAAGTCGCCTCCTCTGCCCCCTTTTACTTTAACTTCCCGTGTCAACTGATTTTTTTTTATCTTTTCCCTATTTATGAGAGTTGTGCGGATATTTTATCGCAAAAAAAAAAAATCTGTTTTTTTTTTTTCATTAGGTCATTTTTTTTGGAAGTGTGAAATTCAGATAAGATTATTTTCGGCAAAAAGTTATGCGAGGGCGTAACGACCACATACACAAAAACGTACTCATATGTATGTATATACGTAGGTATTTGCGATTTAGATTAGAAAAGACAGATGGATGTGTGATGTGATGAGTAATCTATTAAATAAAATAACAAAAAAAAAGATGATAATCAAATGATGGCCAACTAAGTAGAAGAACACGTGAAAGATCTGAAATTGCTCAGATTTTCATTTGATAGTGGGGATGCTGTGGCCTGTATCATGGTACTTATCTCACGACGACCTTGAGCTTCATGGTCACCCAAGCGTCTGACGTTATCGAATGGGAATGGATTACGTAACATGCTCTAGTTCAGTAGAGGAAAAAACAATTTAAAAGGAAGCTGGGTTCCGATATCTTTTTTTCATAAGAATGTTACAGGCATACCCACGATTGAAAAGGAAATCCTGCGTCTGACGATCAAAGTTCAGAGAGTCTTATGGTGTTTGGGGTTTCCCAATCCAGACGTTATAACGTTCTTATCATGTCACAGGGAACACGACTCGATTAACATTTTCTACTGTGAACGGCCTTGAATATGGATTGTCAGGCGGTGGGGGCACATGCACAATTAGTAAGATTCATGCAGGAGAATTGAGTAGCTTATCAGTTTCAGTTTGCTTTGCTGATCGCATCCAACATGAGAGCTAATATTATCTATTTACCTATAGTACTTCCTCGGCTCTACTATTTTTTTTTATATTCTTTTCTATCTTTAAATTGAAACATTGAAAAATATAAAAGTTTTTCTTCTGATTCCAAGAATCCAGTGACAAACGGAGCCTAGCTGAAGACCTTCCGAATAATATGTTTTCTAAATCAAATAGAGTTTCTCTACATCGCACATCTTTAATCGTAGACATGGTCAATCGAAACTCAAAAGTTTCTGCAGCTTCTTTCGCCCATTAGCATCAAATCGAAAAATCGTTGCTATTGGGTACTTCCATTAAGAATGTTGATCGAAGGGAAATAAGTGCCCACAATTAGGTTAAACGCTACCTGCCAATCAGTCGTTACATTGTATATTGACTGGATTGATAGTAGCAATTGGTATCGCCGCCTCTTTTTTAACACCGATAAATACTTATTTACTACGACCTCATCTTCTTCTTATCTTCTGCGATTGGCACAGCAGTTCAACTCCTTGCATCGAAGTGTTTTTATTACTGACTTGACTTGGAGCTTCCTCGCAAATTTTCAAGAGCAGCGAGACAACATGATTAATGAGATGCACGGTTTCTGACAGCTGGTAGGTTCAATAGTCAGATCATCATCCCCTAAACGCATGTCTGATTTCTGGTCATAATTCTGCGCAATACTGATTTTCTGGCAGAGCAACGGCGACGTCAGAAGCAAATTAAATTCGCCAAGATAAGGATATGCGATCACGCCGTTACTAAGGAAAAGGACGACTTTTTAGAAGGTTGCTTCTATGAGCTACTCAAACAGACAGACTTATGAGCAATGTTAAGTTCATCCTTAGTGATGAAAGTAGGGTAACTTTGGCGGCACAAATAGAAAACAACGTACACGACGACATACGAGTAAGCTTCAAAAATGAACCAAGGCTAATTGACTTTGCAGAAGGACTAAATAACATCACATCTAGTAAACGTGTGCCGAACGCCAACATCCACAATGTAACCTGGTAGTCACCAGCTCAGAAAACCGACAACTAGATTGATGCAATTTGTATCCCTAGTATTCTGAGAGATTACGCAAAAACAGTCGATGCTGACAATTTGAAAGGATCGCTCCTGCAGATTCCGCTGTTAGGCAAAATGAATCATGCAACGACATGATGATTGACAACAACTTCGTCCACTTGATCAGGAATAGATTTGAATAGTGATATTTGAATTAAACATCAACAAGGCTGCAAGACTCGAATTTTTTTAAATTGGTAATGAGTACGTAGGTATACACAAATTCGTTTGTAAAATATGGCCGGATGAAAATATGCACGCTGAATAGATTACCACCATCGTTTGGCCCGATCCACGAGAAAGGAAATCCTCTAAATTGCGCCAACTAGATATAGAGAGGATAGCTTTTAATGCCAAAACGGTACACTACAAAATTCTGTATTCCTTGGATCCGCTGTGTATTCAAACAATGACACCACCGTAGTGGTCAAACGAAGAATCTCTCTTGTCAGTCGCTCTTTCTTTGAACTGCGAAGTCAATATGATAAGTCCTTTTCACGAATGGCTAAGAAAGATCTGTATGAGACCGTTTGCGTCCCAGTCCAAATGTGTGTTTTTGGTCCAGTTCGTATAATCTGAATTTGGAGAGGAACTGTATGAGCTATAGTGCGACATTGACTGGAATGTATAGGACATGTTGAGCAGCAAATGAACCCTATCGCTCAGGTCTAGTATGTCTTCGAATTCGTTCCGGAGGGACAACGCAGCAGAGAAAGACTTCGCCCCACGTGATGCGCTTAAGTGGAAAGGAACCTTACCCAGCTTGGTGTGTACAAATTTTGCCACTGTCTAATGTCAAACCAAGAGTTTGCATTAAGCGGCTGACTAGTAATTGCTGACTGGATATCGAGGAGACTGGTTGGAGATAAAGGCGGTTGATATGCGAAGGAGGCAGCTGGATAGTGACCAAGACTGCTTACAGACGGATAGCTTAAAACTAAGGAGGTAGAATAAGACATTATTAGTGATCGAGGCAGCTAGAAAATGATCCAGGCGACCAACTTTTAAGCGAGAGTTATAGGTAAGTAGAGTAACTAGATAGTGACCATTTCTCCTTTCGTTTAAAAATCAACAACATACCTACCAAATACAAGCCCAATAAGGTATCAAAACTAAACTGTAAGGAAATTGGAAAACACTTTTTAAGCTTTCAACGCCTTTTCTGGCCTCAAATATGCCCTGCAATATGTGTAAATTTTCGTATTCAGGAACTACAAACGTGACAGATATGTATCCATGCAACATATGCCAAATACTAAAGTCAACACGAACCCTTTCCCATTGAAATTCATGTAGCATGTACGAGTAACCCCGCCAGTATTGTTAGTCAAAATTATTATTTTGCAGACAATAAACAAGAAAATTACTTCGAAGGGTACGTAGGTAGGTAGGTAGCAACCCCTAACAAAACTGTTGCTCAACAGGGATTTCCTTCACGTACTTCTCGACTAACTCTTGTTGTTTTCTTACGAAGCAGACACGACAACGATGACGATAAGGAACTCAACTCAACTGACTTACCCCTTGATAGGTGTTTTCGAGTCTTGCATTTTACTTGGAAAAAGGTACAGGAACTTGAAACTACCCCTGAAATTGCACCTTTACCTGTAGAATTAAAAGGTGAACCAAGTTCATCTCTTTTCCTCGTCTCTCCATAGTGTGTAGAAAATTTCGTCAATTTGTGAATTTTCTTTGTAGTTTTGTCTGTTTCTTCTTTAGGGGCAGAAGCTGCCTGCGATGTTGTTTTCTTTTTGATAATTCGACTGTTGAAGTAGAAAAAAATGGCAGCTGCAACATAACGAGGTCGGAGACCGTTTCTTGGACTTGTACTCGTATGCATATCGAAGCAAGCAACACGTAAAGTAAACGTAATCCCTTTTGTATCGGCATTTGACTAAAGTGGGGGTTTTTGGATTTGTTGGTGTTTTTTTTTTCTGAAGAGTTTTTCAACAACAATACAACAACCAAGCCAAGACGATTTCAAAGGAATATGAGACGACATGTGGTCGGTTCGACTTCTACCTAAAAAAAAAAAAAAAACACATAATAATAATAAAAAAAAGAAAATATTTTGTTGCTGAATTGCTGGATTGCTTGTTTGATGGTGTCGTCTGGTCGATTAGAGTACTTCTGGTCATGACGATGGTGGTCTGTCGCTTGGAGTATGTATGTATGTTTTACATCTGTCGTTTTGGTTAGAGACGAATCAGCTTGGTCTGGTGATTGTTGTTTTACCAAGGAGAGAAAACAAGATGACGTCTGTTGGTCGGCGTTGGATTGAGCGTCGATCGGTGATCTCGATTGCTGATCGTGTCTCAGGACAGCTTTTTTAAGGCCATCATTGTTTTGATGATTGTTTTTATGGTCTCCTCTGCGCCTTGCAGATGGCGTTTTCATTTTCATCTTTTCGCTAGTATAATATTATTGTTTTGGTTTTTTTTTTCCACCTCTCTTTTGATTGGATGGTAACAGCAACATCAAGATCAAAACAAAAGGAAAAGTTAAAGAAAATGGGTACAGAGGGAACGAAACATAAAAGAAAAGGAAACCGACCGAAGAAAGAAGTAGGTTTGACAGTATGGATATGGCAGAGATTCTGTTCTTATTATTTTGGGGAGAATTGTTTACAAGTAGCTCAAAATGTTTTAATTGCGACAATGTTGCAATGTGGTTAGGTACATGCAGTGTGTGGATGAAATGTAGGTTACAACTTTTTTAATGACCCATTTGTAGTTTAAGGGGAAGTCAGCCGAGTTGAATGAATCTGATCAGTAAAGGATTGACGAGAATCTTTGAACAAGAAGCAAGTGTTTATTCAGATGGGTGAGATGATTTGAATCTAATCGAGGAATGACTCCCGCTTGCCTCTCCGAGAAGTCATGATTTCTGCTTATAAATTCTGCAGTTAAATTCGCGAATAATGTCCTTGGCTGTAACAACATTTCATTTATAACGACGAAGTGTAAAAGGCTAAAGTTTAGTTTGCCATTCAATAATGAATAAATCTTTTGGTTGCAACGACTTCGGCTAGGTACCTGCATACATACAATAACGACCATTTCGATTATAACGACCTTTTCGTGGCGGTAAATTCGGATAAGTGTAGGTATAACAACCGAAAACAAAACAAAATGGAAGAATTTTCGTCTACTTTTGCCTTATTCTTATCTTGAGTGTCTATAGACAGGATACAGTTATGTTTGAATGCCTGGAGTTTACCTATTTTCTTTGCTCTTTATGGTGGTTGTGCTAATTTGTCATTCCGAAGCGTTCCGCCCAATAAAAGCCACAGTTTCGTGTGAGTTTAAAGAACGTAAGAGAAGAAAACGATTTATTCTTGAAATTTGAGAAAAAAAAAACAGCGTCTTTTTACATACATACATATATTTACGTTGTAGAATGGAACGTAAGAAACGAAAAACGTTTCCAATTGAAGAAAAAACAGCCATAATTTCTAGATTTGAGTCAGGGAAATCTAACTCAAGTCTGACAAACGAATTTAATATTTCTCATTCAACAATCAGCGGAATGTGGAGAAACAAAGAAGCTGCTCAGAAAAAAATTTAATCCAAGTCAATAAAAGAAAAAAAAAAGATTCGTTCTTCCAAAAATGCAGATATTGAAGGGATAGCTACTGAAATGGTTAGTAGCCATTACTGCAAATGAAATTGGACGACTTCTGGTAAAGAACTTTAGTTGTATCTACCTACAGAAAGTTGGATTTATCTTTTTCGAAGGCGAAACAACATTGTGTTTGGAAAATATTCGGGAGAATCTAACAGCGTTGGCCAGTGCGATGTGATGAGCTGTTACAAAAAGTGTGCATTCAAATTTAGAGAAGAGAACTGCACTGGTGCGAAAATGGTAAAGGAAAGAATAACTGTGCTCGTTTTTGCAAATATGGATGAATCAGAGAATATAAAAATGCTGTCAAAGTTGTTTTATACCAAGTGTTTACCTGTCGAATACCACAGCAAACAAAAAAGCTTGGATAATCTCTGAAGTTTTTGAGGGAGTTTTCGAAAGTGGGATACAGAACTAAGTATACCTATGTATTATATAAAGAAAACATAAAATTTTGTTACTTGTAGATAACTGCCCTTCACATCCAAATACCTATTAAAAACCTTTCTTCAATAAAACTGATTTTCCTTCTGCCCAATACAACATCGATACTGCGCAACCAATGGACCGGGTGCGATAAGCCTAAAAAGCAATTTTCGAAAAATTCTTGTACTCAAAATTATTCGCGACATAGAAGCTAATTCAGGACACCATGTAGGCATGGTGGCCACAACTTGGGATCGCGTCAGTCGCAGAACAATTGCTAACTATTTTAAGCATGCCGGACTTGCAGACTTTGAACAGCTCTCAAAACGTAGAAAATTTTTAAAAAGATGATTGACCTCTGTTTGATTGGATTGCGCTAATGAACAATTCTAACGTCGTTGCCACAAAAGTAGCATTACAGCAATACGTAGTCGTTGATGACAACATTTCAATCTCAGATGATCCAAATTTAGAAGAAATAATACATAGTCAGTACTGCTGCGAAGTAGAAAATTTTAATCTTGAGGAATCTGATGACGAAAGAGGCCTTTGAAATAAAACAAGCTACTCAATAGCCGAGGCATTAAAAGCAATAAGTCTTGTTAAAGAATTCATACTAGTATTTCGCTAAATCAGCGTCGGACTTAACAAATAATGTGCTGGAAATTGAAAACAAAAATTAGAAGTTCTTTACATAAAAAATAAACGTCAGTTAAATATTACAGATTTTTTTCCAAATAAATTAACACATGAAGGAAAAAATACATAGGTACGAGGGGCGTTCAATATATTCTCGGTATCGATATGAAGGAAAATGCGAATTCAATTTAAATTGTTTTTATTTTTCAATATAATCTCCCCTAACATCAATGCATTTGTTACATCTTGAGATAAGCTTTTTTAAACCCTCAAAAAAATAAATTTCCTCTTTCTCTGCAAAATACCCATTTATTGCCGACTTGAGTGCTTCATCATCCGAAAATCTTTTTCCACGAAGACATTTTTTCAAATCCGGAAACAGGAAATAATCACTAGGGGCAAGGTCTGGACTATAGGGTGGGTGTTGGATTTCTTCGAAACCACAATCTCGCGCAGCAGCCTTGGAAACTCGCGCCGTGTGAACAGGAGCGTTGTCATGAAGAAGCAACACACCCGCTGCGAGTTTACCCCGTCTTTTCTTTTTAATTTCCTCCCGCAAATTATGCAAAGTGGAAGCGTAGGATGTGGCGTTGATGGTTTCACCTTTTTTTTGTACTCAATGAGCAAGATTCCCTTTGAGTCCCAAAAAACTGTGGCCATGAGCTTCCCGGCAGACGGAGTGACTTTGAACTTCTTCGGGGGGTCTGTTCCTTTTTTATGCCACTGCATGGACTCTTGTTTGCTTTCAGGGTCATAGTGGTGGACCCATGTTTCGTCCCCAGTAACAATTCGATCCATAACACCGTCCGCGTTCTCACTACACATCTCCAAAAGCTCTCTACAGCATGCGATTCTCAATTTTTTCTGAGGCGCTGTGAGCATTCGTGGCACCCACATTGCACTGACCTTTGAAAGGTTAAGATGGTCATGAAGAATGGTGTGAATGGTACCAATTGAAAGCTTGGTGATCTCTGCCATCATTTTCACCTTTATTCGGGCATCCTCAAGAACAAATTTTTCGACTTCTTTGATGCTTTCTCCCGTACAAGCAGTAGCCGGGGCGCCGGAGCGGGGGTCGTCTTCAATGCTCTCTCTGCCTCTCTTGAACTCACTTGACCACTTTTGCACAGTTGATAATGAAGGTGCGGGACCCTGGTAAACAGCCACCATCTCTTCATGAATAGTTTTTTGACTTTTTCCTTGCTTAGTGAGAAATTTAATTACAGCGCGATGCTCAATTTTCACCATCATCGTCTCAATTGCCATAATGATTCTGTTTAACTAGAGATAAGACGCAAATTAATAATCACATTTATATGAAATTTTACATGAATGCACTAAAATAATAGTATTACTTGATAAATAAGTCAATTTATATATACAACCACAGCTTCACCCCGATACCGAGAATATGTTGAACGCCCCTCGTATGTACCTAATTTCTTTGTAATGTAATGGATTTGTCTCCCATGAGTGGCCGTTATAACCGAATTCCAATATACATAGTTGTAATACGAAAAATGTTGCGAATTCTATGTGAATGAAAATTTTCACTCGCATTCTTATTCGCAACATCTTTTTCGCGGGATTGGTACCGAGTTCCCATGCGATCCTTCATCTAAGTACTTAACGCGTCCAACGCTGCTTTATTTCGGTGATCTAGTGGGAGTCTATGCTGTCAACATGGCAAGGCCGTTGACAGATTTCTGCTAGCTACAACTTTGGCCTAAGTAATGTCATTTTCCTTCTCACTGCTAAGTGGATATTTAACCGTACGTAGAAATTCGTCCTAATATTTGATGCGGATATCTTAGAAATAAAGTAGAAGTCCAGTGTTGGAGCACAGACAAAAGAGCTAATATTTTTAGGGCTGCGGCACAACGAAGAAAAACCTCGGTAAGAGATCCAATCGCCAAAATACATATGCACATACATAACTATATCGAAGATGAGCAGGGATACCCGTAAACAGGGAATAACGAATTTGGCAATAGATGGAAAGAGTACTGTAATGCGTTACTGAACGTGCAGTACCATTCCCTCGGCTGTCGCGTCCGAAGAGGAGACGACAAATTTTATGGCAGTCGAAGTTGGCGAAGCCGTAAAATTAAGTAATCGTGCAGTTCTTCTTATGGGAAGAATCGGAAATATTGGGTTTAAATAGCTCCTGATTTTGCTCAATGAAATTATGAGGGGCAATTGAATACCTAACTAGCGGAGGGTGAGCTTTCTTCTTGTTATAAAGGCGATACGAGAAACTGGAACAACTACCGATCGGTGAAACTAAAGTCCTATATGCACTATAAAAATATCTGGTAGAGTTCTAGACAGATGTCTCTTGTGTTTAACGTAGGTACCTGCCGTGAGGGCTTAAGCCTACGGTGCGTCTTCGCACAAGATATCAAAACAATGCGTTGATAAGCGCCCATCGGGTAGTACAAGTACTACCACCAGTACCAGATTCGAAGTCGTGTGTAAGGCACGAACTTCCCCTTTGGTGAAGGGTCGAGGCCTATCTAATACCTCAGCCATTCTGTGGGTCATGGCACCCCGTTGCAATGCAACTCCACATCGAATAAGCCAGTTGGTTCCATAGCAACCCCATGGCCCAGCACAGGTCGTAGTACACTACGACATATGCTAAGCCATGAGATTTCCAAGATCCATTCGGTCCATTCTCCCCGCGATTTTGGGTATAAACCTACAGCCACCACGATACTCCCACAAGGGGGCCAACTCCTAGGTCAGGCCGGAACCATAGTTCCGGGGGCTCCTGACCTCCCGTGGTACCAGAATATAGCTTCCGGTCGAGCTTCGCAACCTTGAGGTTACTTCCAGGTGGGCACCTCACTGCCCAGGACTGGCGGCCTTCCAACAAAAAGTTCCTACAATCTTCCGGCTAGCTGCCTATTGCGCCTTCTATTAAATACTTCTTTTGCAAAACTACGGGTTCTTTCAAACCGTACGGTATCAGTGATAATTCCACTGACATCGTAGGTCTCACCATTAAAGGTGAAGTAGAGTTCTAGACAGTCGACAACCCAATCAGAGATCGGAAAAAAATCTCAAAATTTACCCGGGGTGTATGTACACATGTATACAATGATACCAGATGCGGCCGAAGAGTTATAAGTTAAAGTTGGAGTACACAAGGGCAGTGTACATACAGAGTCCGTTCGTTTTTTATGTCATGCAGGATTTTCCATTAAACCAGCACCTTACCGAGTCCGGAACGCCTTTTCTTCTTTGCCAGTACTTCAAATAGCTCTTAATAATAGGAAGAAGGAACTAGAAGATCACGGGTTACGAATCAGTCGTACTATTAAGGAGTCATCGTGCCAAAGTGGGAAAAAGACTCTGGCGTTTACCAGCAAGGAAATCACTATGGCGATATAGCACAAAGATTTGTTATACACGTGAGTCTTGCGTCAAGCTTTAGGTAATATATGCATCCAAATGTTTCACGATGTACGGGACGTATTGTTGATATAAAGGCAAAGTGAAATGTTACGAGTATCAATGGCTGTATCAAAACGTGTTCTAACTAAGAACTAAGCGCATTCGCAAAAATTTCCACATGAAAAACACTAGAAAAACCGATATTGGGAGAATTTCAGGCTGATTTTTCCATATTCAAGAAGACCGAATCTGATCCAACAAGCAATAGAGGTTCAAATTCTATTCGAGGTTCGAAGAAGCGGCCGGAAGAAAAATAATTGGATTAAATTGAAATGAAAAAAACATCAGCAAGCTCTTAACCTCACTATCGTGGTGATCCAAAATCGAACGGCTCGTAGAATGCTCCTACGGCCCCAACCCCACAAGCAGCGCAGTAACAATGCAGATAACCTAAGAAAGAGAAATATTTAATGCAATTATACCCGGTAACAAAAGAAGCAGATTTTAAAAAGGCCTCCCCTTCATAGTTTTATAATAATATCTATTCTTACCAACTATAGCCAGATCCATTGCCATCACATTAATCAAACGTCTACGTTTAGTTTCGTGTTTTCAGATCTTATTTGTACTTCCATGACATTAGACAACAGTAGATTAAGAGCCCAATGATGGACACAGTTAACTGGGAAATAATCTGTGCAACTACTATAATCATCACAGATCTTCTCCTCTAAACGCTTTTAAAATGGTCGCAAGATCGGCACGATCGACAAATTTTTCTTTATTTTGCTTTATTTTATAGTTGTTGGAGGTAGAATTTGTTTTTAAAGATCAACTGATGAGTTGTTTACATGTCGAAATCAGACAGTCCATGTCAAAGTTAAGAGTGTTAAGTTAAGCTATTAGATATCTTCAACCTAGTTCAAAGATCAGTAAGTAAGATGTCTTGCTTTTGGATTCGTCAGCAGAAAAGCTTTCCGCTGTAAACAATGTGGCATTCATACACACTTACTTAAATGGCGTCAGGAATGGACTGGTGCCTCAACAAATATCTGTTCCCAGTTGCGCATTCCCAGTCCATAGAGGTCGTCTTCAATGTGGCCAAGGTCTGCCTCGTTGGCATACATTTACACATTTGATTTCCCAGCAATCTTAAGTGACTAATGGGCAATTTTCTCACCAGGTCGAAGGAGCTCGTCCCAAACGGGACAAAAACTCACTCGAAGAATTTTGCCTTGAAGACGACAGCTTCTGTACCATATATGAATGTGATGGTGAGGGTTTTAAAAGGTCTCCTAAGTTCTTCTTGAAAAGGTCTTATTATTGATTTACCTTCTTAGGCCAAAGAGCCAGCGATTGACATTTGATTTCATTATCAAAGTTAATAGCGAAGCGTAGATAGGCAAAATCTCTAACTACCTCAGGGTTCATACAAATTGAGATTAAATAACAGCGACGATCTTGTCCGTAATGTCTCTTCTGCGGAAGGCTGTCCGTGTGGACGTACTACTATTTTGTCAATCATCAGTTTGACATTATTGCCATTATCATTGCTTATGTTTATTTTAACTATCAAATTTTGGTAATAGTAATATTGCTGTAAAAAGTAAATATTACTTGGATATTCGGAGAAATGTCCATTTTTTAATTAGCTCTTCTCCTTGAAAACTTTAAGTTTAATCTCTGTTATCCTATGTTCTGTTAGCATATGAATACGAGTCCGTGGCAAAAAAAAATGGTCGCCTTTAATATCAATAGACATCGTCCAAAGTTTGCTCAATTTTTTGATCGATTCAAATATAATAAGACCTGTTAAGGTCCTCAAAATAAGCTACTGCTTGAGCTAGAATTCCATCGTTGGAGGCAAATCTATTTCCGCCAGGCCATTTCTTAATGTTTAGAAACAGGAACTAGTCACTGGGGGCGATATTCTGAAAATATGGCAGATGATGGAGCAATACAATTTTGCCAGAGTGACTACGCACGTGTGCACTGGCTTGCTGGAAGAGCATTGATCAAATGCGGTTGTTTTTTTCTTTAAATCGTTATTAGCATTAGTTCTTTTGAAGAACAGATGCAGATTATACCGCGTGTATTCCAAATATCAATGGCAGATGATATTTGCTCTCTTATTTGAAGTTACGCCTAAAAATGGTGAGTTTTAGTTTGAAAAGAAATATATGTATATGGCTGCCATTGAAATTTCTTTGATCGATGATGATGATTTAAGAATTTATCGACTTCCTGGTAAAAACTGACTCAAATGCCTTACACTGGCTTTTGTGAGAACTGTCGATTATTTCCGTTCTCAACGAATAATCGGAATCGTAAGCATCACAAAATATACCTCTGAGTCTATCCTTCGTGAAGACGTTCAGAAACATATCTTAAATCCATATGTTCTGTTTATAAACACTCCGTTTCCAGTTCACTATCAAAATAAACAAAATTACGCCGTTTGTAATATGTATGTGCAAATTACTTTCGCTTTTATGCTGACGTTCACAAGCAGACTTTTACGCCCACGATGTCTCCCCTAGTCGGGCTATTCCACTGGAATTTTTTTGCATTCTTTCTGTGCTTGTTGGCAAATTGCATTTTTCATTCTACTATTAAGAACACTCTCTTCTGTTTGATGTTCGGTTTTATTTTTTAGATGAACTAAAACTTAGAAAAGAATTTCAAGCAAAATCTTCCGCTACTACCCAAAGTCTCAAAGCCAAAGAGAAATATATATAATAGGAATACGTATGAGTACCAAACTAAGAAAAACAAAAATAATGCTCGATCATCATGATTGCCGAGCTTCTCCACTGTCTTTTTAACTGTCGTTTCATTGGTAATTCCTAACGACGTAATAAAAACGTCGCATACTCGTACAGTTCAGCATGGTAGCTCTTTGGATCATAATGTGTCAAAACGATGGGAATAGCAAATCGAGAAAGAAAAGAAGTATAAATAAACGAAAGATTAATTCAGTTTATGTCATTGCCATTAATATAGCAACCGGGACTGGTTTACGTGATGGCTCACAACACCACTCATCATAACACAACATTGGCATAAAGTTGACAGAGTTCATTGTGAGTTCAAATTTTCAAGAATTCTGACACTTCTGTCAGATTTTTGAGAACGTGTGTAGCATAGAGTTTCGCTTGACGTAGCATAATTTTCATTTCTTTAGCGCTAGCCATCGTTATGCTCGTTTTTGTATATGTATTACGTTTGTCTGATTTCATGATTTCTCTTTGACCGATCATCACTGTCGAGACATTGAACTTGGCCTTTTTGCGGTGTTTAAACGCGAGCTTAGAGGTGTGGGGGGGGGGGTTGGCAGCACCACTTTTTCCTAAAAACAAAAGTGAAAATGAGACTATAAAACATAGTTCACAAGAAAACGAGGTAACAAAGAGAAACAAAATGAGAAAACCACAAGCAGCGCAGTGGTTATTATACGAGCATTTTGATGACGCCTAAAAAGTTTAATTAGGACGGACCTCTGACGGAGTACCCACCATTTGGTTTAGTTGAAAAAGGGTAAGCCCGATTAACTGCTTTGTTCGAGTGACACAGAGGTTGACGTTTTGTTTTGGTTAGTCGGACTCCAAACGATGACACATATAGTTTGACAAATAGGTGAGCACCAGGTGCAATGAGGTTTCCTCCTGTTTTTCTGCACTCAGACAAAGTGGAAACCACTAGAGCATGGCTGGTTGGTTAGCTGATGGTTCTTTCAAGTGACATTTGTAGGTTTGTTGTGGTTTCAGTTTTTGTTTTAATTTTTTTTTGAGGTTCGACGACATATGTTTGCAAACAATTGCTCACTTTTTGTTTTTAATTTGTGGTTTAAAGACGATCATAACGAAGATAGGAATATTCAGACAAACTGTCAAAGAAGTCAATGATAGCAATTTTGTTTAAATTAGGGGCTTGTACTTTCCGTGGGCTGTTAATTGCTTAATTGATGCTTTGACTGTAGAGGGGACCCCTTGAAATCCAAATCAAATTTTAGATTTCATATTTTTAATTTAGAGGGATTTGTAGAAATGGTTAACTATTCACCTTTGCATCAGCCCTTGACTCTAAAATTAGATTTTAAACGACGTTTTAACTGTCATTTAGTTAAACTATCGCGGTAATTGGCGATCCCAATGCAACTCTTACCCGCAGCAGCTCTGTACTTGCCGTTCTTTCGGCAAAGCGTACAGCCCTGTTAGAAAGTAGTGTCACCAACTCTAGTCCCATTCATTGAACTTTCTAGTCGTAGTATATTAGTGCCAATTAAACTATTGCGTTAGGTGCTTTATATGGAGTTATTCAAACGCATCTAACGAACGCATTGCAACAAACCACCATATGAGAAGAGCAATAGAACGGTCGGGAACATACATCAGCTCATTAGTAAGATATGGTCAGAGAAAAGCAAGGAATCTCAACAGGTTGATTCAAATTACAAGAAAGGCAACGCTTTAGACTGCACCATCTGTACTTGAGAAGTATGTCTCCTAAACATCCTTTGAGATGATTCGTGAACAATATAGTTGGTCCATATTAGTACGATTTCAAACCAGGAAAGTCCACGATCGGTCGAAAATTGACACAACAGTAGATCTTGGAATATATCCGGGAATTTTAGATCGGCATTCACTATCTACTGACTTCAAAGCCGCATATGACATCACGCATGGGGCGAGTTATATACGAGGGGCGTTCAACATATTCTCGATATCGGGGTGAAGCTGTGATTGTATATATAAATTGACTTATTTATCAAGTAATACTATTATTTTAGTGCATTCATGTAAAATTTCATATAAATGTGATTATTAGTTCGCGTTTTATCTCTAGTTAAACAGAATCATAATGGCAACTGAGACGATGATGGTGAAAATTGAGCATCGCGCTGTAATTAAATTTCTCACTAAGCAAGGAAAAAGTCAAAAAACTATTCATGAAGAGATGGTGGCTGTTTATCAAGGTTCCGCACCTTCATTATCAACTGTGCAAAAGTGGTCAAGTGAGTTCAAGAGAGGCAGAGAGAGCATTGAAGACGACCCCCGCTCCGGCGCCCCGGCTACTGCTTGTACGGGAGAAAGCATCAAACAAGTCGAAAAACTTGTTCTTGAGGATGCCCGAATAAAGGTGAAAATGATGGCAGAGATCACCAAGCTTTCAATTGGTACCATTCACACCATTCTTCATGACCATCTTAACCTTTCAAAGGTCAGTGCAAGGTGGGTGCCACGAATGCTCACTGCGCCTCAGAAAAAAGTGAGAATCGCATGCTGTAGAGAGCTTTTGGAGATGTGTAGTGAGAACGTGGACGGTGTTATGGATCGGGGACGAAACATGGGTCCACCACTATGACCTTGAAAGCAAACAAGAGTCCATGCAGTGGCATAAAAAATGAACAGACCCCCCGAAGAAGTTCAAAGTCACTCCGTCTGCCGGGAAGCTCACGGCCACAGTTATTTGGGACTCAAAGGGAATCTTGCTCATTGAGTACAAAAAAAAAAGGTGAAACCATCAACGCCACATCCTACGCTTCCACTTTGCATAATTTGCGGGAGGAAATTAAAAAGAAAAGACGGGGTTAACTCGCAGCGGGTGTGTTGCTTCTTCATGACAACGCTCCTGTTCACACGGCGCGAGTTTTCAAGGCTGCTGCGCGAGATTGTGGTTTCGAAGAAATCCAACACCCACCCTATAGTCCAGACCTTGCCCCTAGTGATTATTTCCTGTTTCCGGATTTGAAAAAATGTCTTCGTGGAAAAAGATTTTCGGATGATGAAGAACTCAAGTCGGCAATAATGGGTATTTTGCAGAGAAAGAGGAAATTTATTTTTTTGAGGGTTTAAAAAAGCTTATCTCAAGATGTAACAAATGCATTGATGTTAGGGGAGATTATATTGAAAAATAAAAGCAATTTAAATTGAATTCGCATTTTCCTTCATATCGATACCGAGAATATATTGAACGCCCCTCGTATATAACGCCAAGTCTGGTTACAACATGACTGCCAAATTCGTCAGGTCGTGTACGATAGGTATGCAGAACTCTTGCTGCTTCATCAAGGTTGGTAATGAATTAACCGAGACCTTCAATGTCAAGAAAACTTTAAGAAAAGACAACGCGCTGTCATGGGACTTTTTTAAAATCGCCCTAGAAAGAGTCGTGCAAAACTCACTGGTTCGCACAACTACTTGCGTACGCGGGTGACATGGATGCGATTAGACAAACACAGCAAACAGTCAGGGAAGTTTTCTTTAGTATTGAGACGGAAGCGGCCAAAATGGGTCTGGCAATAAACGAAACAAAGTAAGATATATGCTGTCACCAAAAAACAACGCATACCACCGACGATTTGGTCATAATGTCACTATTGAAAGTTAAAACTTCGGAGTGGTTAAGGACTTCGTCGATATTGGCTCCACAGTTACGAGCAGCAGCGACATCAGCGCAGAAATCAAACGCAGAATTACTCTTACCAATCGCTGTTTCTTTGGCCGCAAGAGGCAATTGATTGAATAACAAAGCCCTTTCTCGTAGAACCGAACTGGCTGTTCGGACATGAATTCCTCGACAAACTGGTCAACCTCGTTATGAATTGTTAAATGTACCTAGTGACGACGCAGTGTTTACTAGTAAAAAGGCCTTAAAGTAAGGAGACCGGATTTGAGGCAACATCTAAAGCTCCAGTCATGGAAATCAAATCCTTAAGGATCCGGAAACCGAATTTCAAACAACATCTAGAGCTCTAGTCATAGAAGTCAAATCCTTAAGAATGCGAACAGGGTGTAAAGGAGAGTATACACGAGTATGCATCCATTCATTGTAGAAACAGCAAATAGAACGGATCTATACAAAAAAAAGAAGAGAAACGTGATTAAAGGTCCAGTAGTGAAAATAAATGCAGCCACCTTTAGGACAGACATTTGGCACATTGCGGTTTAGGTTAGACTGAGGGGGGAAGTGAGACTATGTACCCTTATCACCGCGGCCTATTATGATGCTGAATTTTTAATAAACTTAGCTATAACTTTGAGTGAGCTGTTAGTCATATCTTCTGCCTCACACACATAGTAGTTACAAGTAAATTCCATCACATCTGGTCCTATCTAGATCGTGCACATATTTATGCTTGAGCTTATTTGATCTCTGAACAAGGGTGGTATTGCTTAATGTATCTGATTCGAAAGCTCCTTTGGGCTATTCAAGAAAAAATCACACGGATTTATCTCTCTAATATTCACAGAGCGGAGAACCATAGGCGAATGATTGTTTTCCTCTTTTCAGTCGTTGGATGCGACTCTCGTTCTCATGGCATCATTTTATCGTCTATGAGGGCCCTTACTACGCGTCATATACATATGTCCGGCGAGGTGATATTTTCCAATACGCGCTCGGCCAAATGCCATATTTTTTTCCACCTACCGCTTGCTTTAGGCCAAGTTTTACTGAAACTTTAGGTAGAACTTTCATATGGTTAAAGATGACCTGTCGAGTACCTTCTTCTGCCAGTTTATCCACTTTGCAATTATCGTTGTGGCATGCAATTCACCAGAGAGATACATTGGATCGTAGTATTGATTGATCCAGTGAAAGTGATAGTATGGTCTGGTAGCTACAATAAGGTGCTACTATTGTGTCCGATAGTTGGATAATCTCTAAACTAATAAGAACTACAAAGAAATGTTTTTGGTATAGGCGGCTATAGCTTTTGCTTACGGTCCAGTCATGTCATGAAGCAGATTATAATTTACTTAAGAGCTTCAATTGTAGCTTAAAATACGGGACCACAAAAAACGGAGCACTTAGCTTTATGTTATACATATATATATATATATATTTTATAATTAGCGTGCGAAGGAAGCTTAGGGAAGAAGAAAAGACAGGTACCGATGTACGTTAGTCTTAAATGTTTGCAAGTTACAATGACAAGGAAAACACGATATTTGTATGCTTGAGGGTATACTGATGAGCATTCATAGCGAGACGGGTATTACGTTTAAACTTTTGAAGAGGTGGAATGCTACTGGCAATTTCGGTGGAGCACTGGTGGTGAATCAATGTCTATGGGATTCCTTGCTTTTATGAAGCTTCAGCAAAATTTGCATCGAAAAACATCAATAGGTCACGGGTCAACTAGATAAAATAAACATCGTGATGTATAAGATCAATTAGTCGTGACAAAAATATTAGCTACTAACCTGTATTTTGACGTGTGACATTCGTATAAACAATTGAACAGTCGAAAAATAAAAATCCAAATTGACATGATCGGCCGTCACGGGTTCATACTGACGTAAATAAATTCCCAAGTGACTGATCAAGTGCAACAAAGACGTCGTTCATTTATTTCTTTCATTTCAAGCGGCAGAATAAATGTCAAAGTCCTGACAAAAACGACGATTTTTAACACCTAGTAATAACTTATCAGCGCTAAATAGATCTAAAAAAAAGGGACACAAGATAAGCCAGCAAAGAATCTGACCGTTCATGACACCTTCTCTTGCTTCTGCTTATACTTAGTTCTTACTGAAATTCACTTTGTAACAGATGTCTCCTATTTTACCCAATATGGCTATGGCGCCAGCATGCGATTCGTGACACGACTCTGGATATATGAATATGTTTTTTGAAAAATTTCCCAAAGCCCTTGGCAAAGCCCTGTAGCGAAATAAAATTAATGACCTTATTTGAATAAATAACGAGTCATTTAGAAGACAATTTGAGAAGCTGTTCCCACCACCAAGAGATGGCGTTAGCGTTATTTTCTTTTTATATTTTTACTGCTGTTCTGTGATGCGAATCATTTTATTTCCTAAGAGCAACGATGACCTCTCACCAATTTATTTAACATTTAATCTTTTTTTGATTATTAATTATTATATATTTTATTGAGATTTCCTTGTTTTTTTTTTGTTCGGTCATTTTTGTTGTTTTCGTTGTGTACATATTCACTGATTTCAATTTTTTTTTTTGCAAACATTTGCTTTTGCTCGTCACTTGGAAGTGATCCAAAAAGAGAAGATTCGGCAGAAGAATGAAAAAGAAAATAAAAATTCTTAGACTTTCTGATGTTTCAAGAGTTGTGCGTTCTAAATTGTGTGGTGAAAGATTCCTGAAAAGCGGCATTATGGACGTCAGAAATAAATTTTGCGTTTTAGTGGAGAGATCCACGATTTTCTGATGTAAGAGAAAAGATTTGCTTTTTCTATTACTTTGATTTGTTGTTGTCAGAATTATTGGACGATGAGTTGAACAAGAATTAAACAGGTTAGCAACGAAAGATGCTATCAAAAACTATCAAGATACGTAGAGATAGCTTATTGATAAGTGTCAGATTTTTGAAATCATGACCAACGGACAATGAACTCAAATCTAGGGCAGTTTCTGTAGGTGGTTTGTATATTAAACCATTGCAAATGAAAAAGTTTTGGATTTTTTTTTAAAGCAAAACTAATCGCATAGATTAAAATCAATATTATGCAGCTGATATCTAAAGCTGATAGCTGACAGTCGGCTACCGATCAATGTGGTCAGGAGCTAAAAGACTGAAGTATTGTGTTTATTCTACGCACTCATCAATCTCTAACAGCAGTCAATATTTTGTAAGATAAGATATGTCACCGTCTAGAACCAGTATTTTATGTATTGTACATTAGCGCAGAAACCTTGCGTTAATTATGTCATGACCCTTACGCATTATGGTAAACATGAAGGTTTTCACAGCATCCACGGTTTATATATTTTCGACCTCCGAGCAGCTTTCTCTACATTGACGAAGAAAGAGAATATAAATTGTTTTCACTGGACGGTAAGTCCACGAGTGTCAGAAGACTTGAATCAGTGAATAGCTGTTGTAAAGTTTCAAGCACAAAAAATTACTGCGAATTATAACCTTCCACTCTGAGTGAAGAAAAAACTCTCCGTCCTATTCGGACTGCCTATTCGTGAATGCTTGATCTTGTGACAAGCCCCATGTCATACGGAAAGGTCTTTTATACTTCCACAAAAGCCGACAGTCCTTGGGGTTTATGACGCAACGTGCTTAGTCCAAAGAATTTTATTTTCCAACATTGCACATAAATGTCATATGATATCATTCTCGACACAGACATGCTAAGCCATTCAAGGGATTGTACCCTAAAAGGTAAATCGTACTTGACCCTGCATTTCGCAGTATCAGAAACTGTTCGAGCAGAAGAAAATATGCAATTTGAGTGATCTGTTTCAGCGAGTATCGTTTTATCCGATCGGTTTCTTTTTTCTGTCACCGCTAAAAGAGTGAGGCTTTTTAGCACATCGCACATTTCGACAGCACTCATGTCTTCATTTCTTCCTCGGAATGTGTCTCTTTAGACGGTGTTCCTTCAGAATGTGTCTCATCTGTAGCCGCAACAGACTCAGTCTCTCCAATGTACCAGCCCAATCTATAGAACGTGTCATAGAAACAGTCGCAGGAGTCATCAGAGTCGTAAGGTCTAGCAACTTTAGATTGTTGCTGAGGGTTTGTAGAATCGTTGCGTTTGAAATGGCCCGTTTTGGATAATCTTAGGCATTTAAAGTCATTCATTGATTCTAGTCTGAGCGCAGATGCCCAGTAAGACATTAAACCGCTGTGCATTCTGTATTATATACTTACATACATATATGGCCTGGCACTTAAAGAGCATATCAAAATGCTGTTCATTCTCGAATCACAGCATTACATAAAACATTTCAAAATAAATAAAGTATTCCGAGTAAAATGTTATAGTTGTCGTAACCTATAAATGACTGAAGGGAATTCTTAACAACAGCAATCTATTCGCATAAAATTCATTCAAGAACTATCGCCGAGTTCAAAGTTTGGCATTTGTTTTTAATCACATTACTCTTTCGTACTTGTTTGTAAAAACATTAATTTCTAATCTCGGCCAAATAGTAAAAATAAAAACAAATAGATGAGAATTCGTTAGTGCTTGTTCACACGATGTTCATGGGCAGGACTTTCATGCCCACGCCAATGTGAGCAGGCATTTACACAAGATCTATCTATTCTGTTCTATTTACAAATTCTAGGGGTGCCATTCAGTAGTTGCACACTTGAAGCAAGGGTAAACGTTAATCTCCCTAAATAATCAATCAGCAATCGAGCAACTAAGTATCAGTCTTTATATTATTTTTTAAAGTTCTATACTTGAAAATGTAATCAGTGCCTTATCAGCTAAAAATGGGAATAAAAAAAACAAAAAAAAAAAGGAGAGAGGCGCCGAATAGGTTTCGTCTATCAGCTGTTTGGGTTTTAGTGTATTATACTTGTTGCAAACTATAAACAATTCTTTGAATTGACATGTGCAAATATAATGTTGCACAACTTGATAAAAAATCAATTCTGTTTATTTTTTTTTTTTTTTCAATAATTTTTCGGTTTTTAAAAATAAAAAAGTTGTGTTCCTCCTAATGACAGAGGTTTGTTATTGTGGATTGATTATTAATTGTGAGGTTGATAGAATGCCTTAGGGGTGAATTCCCTCTCCAATTGTGTGGTGAGCTATACCACTTTTCTCGCTAAAGTGAATGTATAATAGAAACATGTTTTTTTTTTTTAATTACATTCCATTATTAATTAATCAGCAAGCATATCTAATTAGGAATACTCACTCACACCGAAGATATAATTCTCTATTGTATAGCCGCCTATCAATAGAACAGTTCTTGTTTTTTTTTTATGGAATTACTATGCAAAATCTTTCTGACAGAGACCAGTTTTTTTTTTTAATGAAAATTATACACTAACGTCATCAATCACATGTTTCAAGAATTGTCAAAATTGACAGAAGTATCAAACAATTAAAGAACTGTCACTGAAATTAAGTTGGCATTAATTATAGGCACATTGCCAAAAAGGTCAGATGAGAACAGGGAAATATAAAATAAAAAAATTAATAAAAACACTTTTGGGTTAGGATCGTTATCATTTATCAGCTGTATTATCTTATCACAACGTGAAGACAGAATTTATTTGTTAGGTGAGTTAGTATGGCAAATAATACTTTTTTACTTTTCCACGGCGTACGAGTAGGAAGAGAGAGTCACTGTGAAAGAGGGGAGATACGAGTATACTAAGAATACGAAAGGGAGAGATACAAAATTAACCTAATTTATTCGGAAGAACTAGCGTGACATTTGGTGAGATTAGCAGATATGAAAGGGGGGCTGGCAACACAGCAATGTTTTATTGATGGATCATACTTAGGTATGTGGGTAATTTTCGCAGAAGCCGCGCTGGGATAGTGATAAGATTTTTTGTATGCCGCATTTCGGAAGAGATAAGGCGCCATATAATTCAAATTATTACGTAGGCCGGCAGGATACTTATCTAATGAAAGATTGCAATTCATAGATTATTACGTAGATTTGAATATAGCAATCAATTTTGATATTCGGGGAATCAGATACAGCGAGTGTGGTTTCACATGGAATCACAGAAATTGATTTTTTTTTGCCAAAAACTGAGTTACCAATAACGACGAATGCGCAGGAGGATTGTCATCAAGTAAAAACCAGTCATATGTGCGGTATAATCCCGGACGCATGCGCTGTAGGTATCTGTTTCAGAAGTCGATCAATAGTGACGGACAACATTTTAACCGGGGCTCGTGGAGGTGTGCTCCTTTTTGGATCGTCTTCCAAGGACTGCCTGGACAAGTTAGTGATGTAAAACAACGAAATCGTACTGGTAGCGCAAGAAGAGCTAGAAATATTGCTTCAGTGGCGCAAAGCGTATTCGAAAACACATATAAACATCACTCCAAGCCGCAATGAAATGTTCAATGGTAACAGATTCTTCAAAACCTTCCGAGCTTTTTTAAACCGTGAATACCATTTAAAAACCTTACTTGCACTCAAATACCCAGAAGAGACATATATTATGTAAGCGTGGGTTAACGATGACGCTCCGAAACGCAAGTGGACAACAATATGGGAATATTCCCTTGAGAGATACAGAGTTTCCCACTAAATATACAGGGTGTAATGTCAAGTAAAAACTATGCCATTTGTACTGAAAACCTTAGAGCCATCAGACACACTTCATTTTAAGTTGTCTTTCCAAATTGCAGTTATTGGGATCGCCTTCTAATCCATTAAACACTACCTGAACCTAACTAGTATGCCGCTAACGGTTTGGAAATATCAAATTTAATATAAACTGCATCAATAAGTTGTACTTCTTCTATCTTCTCGTAACTTTGAGTCTAAGCTGAACGGGACACAGATCCTGCGGCAGCTTGCACCACTTATAAAATCACACTAATATGGGCACCTAAACAACGAGGACATCCTGCCAATGAGGCTGCTGAAGAACTCGCCAGATTAAACGGTCTCTGTCATCATTTATTGACCCTGAATGTTGTGGTGGCTGACCTCCTAACCGGATAAAAATTGAGCTAAAACAACGGGAGAACTGAATTATTCCAAGATCCTCACTGTCTTGTCATTATCCACTTTAAAAATCATGTCAAAAGAATGAACCTTATCAATTCGGACTTTATGCCAACTCTGTTTTAGAGACACCAAAACAGCCCAACATGATCTGTGCGAATTCTTTGCCACTGCCTGAGTCAGGTTTGAGCACATCTATAAATTAAGTCTTCTTCCATCAATTAAATTTAAGCTAGAAGGCAGGACACTTTCAACCACCTATGGTGGTTGGTCAAAAGGTATTTGAGGCATCTCTCATTGCCTTAACCTCTTCACCATTTACAAAAACAAATTCTTTGAGTGGTCTTCGTTGTTGGCGATGATAGGTGTAAAGACTATTGGGTGTTTGATCACTGTTACCAAAGAGTTACACCCAATTTTATTGTAGAAATTTACATACCAACTGCCAGAAGAAAATCTTGCAAGTCTGGCACTGGTTTTCTTATAGAAGTTTTCACGTGAATAGTTCGGCATTAAGGAAAATGGAGCTTCAACAAGGTACAACGCAAATTCACTACTAAGATAATAAAAATTTCGCTGAAACAACTAAAAAAAAATTTAAAATCTTCTCAGTCGACATGCCCCTCACGCAAGAACAATATTGCTGCTTTTGTAGGTCGAAGTGTATATACATACATGATGCAAATTTAAGATGGAAAATCTTTTCAAAACGAAAGCAGGTAGACGAACGCCTTCCCATAATGTCCATACTGCCTCGCCGATCAAGATAAAGACAAAATCGCACCGTAAAATGTTAGCTCACACCACGGTAAGGCAACAGATAACCGTTTCTTTAAATACTTTGTACTTTCTTGACGTGGTTTGTTCGTTTTTCCTTTATTTTACTCCTGCTATAGCATCACTCAATTTCCTCGATATCGCGATCGTTGTACTTTTTTCTTTTCTTCTTTCTGAGAAGTCAGTGTTGAGTGTCTGTCCCTGCTCTTTTGCTTTCTGTTTCTCTCCGTGACATCCATGTTGGCTTGACAGCTTTGCCACTGGGTTTCTGGACAACGAGTGAAATTAGGGGGCACTTTGATCAGAAAAGGTCCTGATAAATCCTTCATAATAAGTCTCAGCGGCGTCAGGAATATCTGGATTAGTACCTTGGCCGCAACAAGGTAGGGTTCCGAGTTAATATCCTGTGTTAGATTCATCAGGAGACCGCCAAGTCTCTCCTTATGAATATGGAGATGCGAAAAGTACTTGCTACGATGAAATTTCGCCCAGAAGTGAAGTTAATAAGCCACAATAATATAGTGCAGGCTATATTTACCTTCTGTGCTACGTCAGTCTTACTTGAAATATTCAACAATTTGCATACGTTCCCTAGAAAAAAACAATTTTTGGATATGGTTTTTCTGATAGCCTAATGTTCACAATTGATCGTAGTTTCCATGTGAAGTGTCGCAGGCAGCGACAATGTAGAGTCAGTGCTTCCAGATGAGAGTGAAATTTCACCTGAAACTACAATAGAACTAGGAAACAGGCATATTGTCCGGCTCAAGTTTTTACCACGGGATCAAGTCATAGGATAGACAATTCCAAAAAGTTTCTCTATTCAATTCCATTAACATATTGATAAACTAATCATTACAAATTCCCGATAAGTGCAATGGACAAAGGTCACACATAATCGAAAGGTACACCCACGTATTGTCAAGCATGATTCTGTAAAGAAAACCTCCGTCACGATGATTAGAAATCAAATCTCCATCCAAGTCACTAGTAAAATATGCAATACCGTCAATATTACACAAAACCAGTAGTGGGAATGCCAAGATCATTATAATCATCACCTGGTCCACCATAACTCCATCGATTGATTGTGATCACAAGTTTGTTTTTATACTTACTCAGCAAGTACTCAACTTAGCTTGACTATGCTCGTACGTACTCGTGTTATTAATTTGAAGTTTAAAATTATTGTGGTGTAATAAACTGACTGGCGCCGTAGATGTCTTACAATACAACACCAAAGGGAGAATCGTATTGTTGTTAGAAAACATACATTATTATGTGGTACTTAGTACTTTGAATTGTCTGGTTGATTACCAGTGCGGTTTATTGATTCCAATTGCACAGAGAATTTCTGTTTAATTGATGAATAAAAGTTTACTTACTTTACCTTCGCCGCATTTGCACACGTATATGCTTGATTAATCCTCTAAATGCATGGGTAGATCGACTATGTGAGCATGCTTAAACCGCTAGCGGATATTTACGATAGGAGCAAGCTTCCGTTTTTAGATATACATATATATATATATTTAATTTATTTATAAAATGGAATTCCCCATAATTTTCTGAGAACAATATGGAAACCAACTCTTGATAATCTTTTCAAGTTGTAAAAGTTCGACAGATATTGTGAATAACAAATTTTTTTTTTTAATTTTTTCTGCTTCACTACGAGCACTTAGCTACGTTAAACCAATTTGTGGTGAGAGCTATGGGAAGACTCTCAAAAAGTGATCATTGTTGGTTTGCAGATTAATTGATCAAACTTTACCATGACATCCTTTACCAAACTGATAATTTGACAGTTGGTTTTCTTCGAAAATTCGAGAGATTAAAGTGCAAAGAATCGACAATGTTAGACTTGCATGTAATGCGCATGATCTTCATGAACTGAAGCTCACAGATATTTAACTGTTATTTGGATCCTAGCGATAATATATATTCGGTTATTTGATTTGAATAAACTAGTATGTACGCTTAGTAACGCTTATTACGATGTTTGGACCTTAGATTGTAATTTTCTCAGAAATCTTCTACTCAGTCATGTGTACCCATGCTTTCTGTAAATCACGAATTTTGTGCACAAGACTCTTCCACCATCGGTTTCTAAATTAGACTTCAAAAGTAATTACGTACAATATGGCGATTTTCCCATAAAACCCTGGAAAAGATTTCTGCTTAAGGACACATTTTAGCTTCTAACAACTTCTAGATATTCAATCCACAGAGCTACGATTTGTAAACCAAATACCTTCATACCGCTAAAAAAAAACATTACCATCAGATTTTGGCTCATTCCAGGACGATAAAAATCCACTGTTGCCGAAAGCTGACAGCCCCTAAACCATTGGTTCATATTTGGAGAGTAAGCCTGTAAGCATAACCAGAAGATGTGAAAACGGTTTCCATTGCTGAACAACGCAGTATACTAGTGTACCTGTCCCAGTAGACCGGGGTATAATTGAGGAGTAACGTAGTTTAGACTCTAAATTGAAGCTGCTAGTAGTCCCGAAAATTGAGCTGGCGTTCAATTTTTACACTAAATGCAGTATAAGGCGGGAGTAATTGTGATCCATGAAGTACGTCGGATAAGTCAAGAGCAATCAAAAACATAAAACATTCATACGAGTATATAATATGGATATTTCCAGCTGTTACAAAAGGTTAAGACATTTTCGAATGCGGATTCGTCGTCTGAAAGCGACTCTGATCGAAAATCGATTAGCGATCGCCCAGCTGTCTTCACTCCCACGCCAATGAAGCTGAGGACCATATCAAAGAAGATTTCTACAACTTTTTGGAAGGAGACTTTCGTACAACGGAAATTGTGAAAGATTACAGGGAACAAGTGAGTGAAAACGATAAATTATGCAATTGCTTACCACAAAGGGTAATAATATGTGGTTACAATGCAGGCAGGAGTTAGCCGAATTAGCTCAAACCTTTTGAACAGTCAAGATAAAAACATGATGTTAAAAGCTTTTAAACCCCGACGCAAGGTTCAAAGGGAACCCAAGCTCTCGAGAGCAATCTTGTTACCGCCCATCAGAGAATTTTAAAATTATTTTATTTCAGCAGGTTCTTCATAGACACGATCAGCAGAGAATAAACGAGTATGAAGGAGACCCAAGATAGAGGGCATCGGCATAGCTATTAAATACAAAGCTGCGGACTCGAACTGATTACCGTCAGCAGTCGATACCTTCGATTTCTTTATTGGCTCTTAAATCCATATATATATATTAAATATACCTATATAACTATAATATACAATAATTATAGCACTGAGGTATGTGTGCACATACTCGTATGTGTATATTGCGGCGGCAGAACTGGGGGATCCCGATTAAATTCACCCTGTTGTCCTGCATCACGTTTGAAAATTCATAATGCACGGTGAAGCTTGGAAACAAAATCCTAAAATTATTCCATTATACATGTTGTAATTAAATGATTTCATTGGTTACAAAGCCGCAAAAAATCACTGTTTGAGTCAATATGCTCTAAGACTTCGCTGGGGTCATTAATGGCCCTGAATCTGCTTCGCCAGAAATCAAAGTATTCAGTTAGCTCATTGCAATTTCCACTGTCATGAGTTTGATGGTTCTTCAAGTTGTTAATGCTTCCTTGAAGGATCTACATGTGATCTTTGTGTATATTGTTATATTTTTTGATGGCCCTGAATCTGTTAGCAATCAAGGTCTCAAATTGTACCCGTAAGAGCTGGTATGATATTTGGTTTAGTATTTGGATAGTTTCCTGTAATCGATCTTGATGCTAGGACATATTCGCGGCAAACCTTGATGAAGTCACTACTTGACGGCAAAATATAATACTGTTCGTGCAACAAAGATTTGCATTGCTTCAGTTTTGACGGGTTAAGTATGCTGATATAAATTTTGCTTACGTGGCCAGGCCACGATTATGATTTCGTAAAGTGATGACGTTCCTAGCTGAAAATCCGTCTGCTACCTTAGATTGGGCTTTTCTCCTTTCAACTTTGAAACGACAACGTTGGCAGGCTAATTTCAACTCGAATTCACGTACACATATGTACACACATCGGTATGTGCTTGCTTGTCTGCTGTTCGTTGAAATTCTATTTACACCACACTTATTCACTTATTGGAAACAGTCATAACAAAGGCAAAAGTTCTAAAATTCTCAGAACCAGATATGAAAACACCACCTGCCCCTTCCCTTCACTGACAACTTTGAGCAAAACTTTCCGGATTATCTATAGACAGACGAATGCGGCAAAAAGCTCTTTAAATAGACGATCAACTACACATCAAAAAAGAAAAATCCTTTATCTCGCTCTCTTCTTTCAACGAAACTTTTTAAAATACCAAAAAAAGAACGAAAAAGAAGAATAAAAATAATAAAAGAGAATACCGTTAGATTTGCAAAAACACGGGAGAGGAGCCAAAACGAACAGTTTCTGGCAACGTCTACTCACCTCCATCATCCATTCGGCGACGACTTTCCTCATCGGTGGCGTTATATCCTTTTGCACCTTATCAAAATACGAAGAGACCATCGGATTTTTGTCCTCTGCCTTGAGGGCATTCTCCAGGCAGCGGTCACTTAAAAACACAGGATCATCCGGAGCGGTATTAACATGCTCGGTATTTTTACTTAACAAATTGTTTGTATAAGCATTTGTGTATGCTGTTGATGATGTGGTAATATTTGCAACATCAGACACTGCGCCAGCGCCACAGCCTCCTACTGTACTTGTTACACCACCACCACCACCCCCACCTGTGATAATAGTGGCCTTATAACCGTTATTTTGAATTGTACTATTTATTGAAACATCATTATCACTAGGCAGCACTTTTTCCATGCATAAAAGGTCCATATTTGTTGCGAACTTAATTTTGCACAACACCAACGAACAAACGACCAATGATCACAGACCAACAACTACTGAACGACGACACAACGACAAACAGCTGATGATGGTGGTAGTAATATGCAAATGAAAAAAAAAAAAACCACAATCCGATCCGTAACGTAAATTCACTTAACAGTTATTCGCGTTATACACAGTCACTCTCTCCCGAACCGACTCCTTATTCCCCCCTTCTACTTAATTCTTATATCAAGCAAATACTTTTCTATCTTTTTTTCCGGCAAAAGATCGATGGACATAAAAAAAAAACAAAAAAAAAACAAATTTTTCAAATCACAGCGATGTCACTACCTTCCTCTCGTTTTCCCAAAAATATTCACCAATTCTCACGCACTCACTTTATCTTTGCAAAAAATAAAATGAAAAAAAAAAACTATCTAAACCGAGAGTATCCAGGTTTTTTTTTTTTTAAATCCGTAACTTGCTCTCCAATAATTGAATTAGTCCTGGATGTCGTTTTCTTATTTTTCGGGGGAGAAAAAAAAAAAAAACAAAAAAAGAAGAAACAACTGACAGGTTACGTATCCTGATCGGTTGTTGGCAAGTGATCTTCCTTCTGCTCCTGTTTTTTCGATGACAATAAAAAACTAGCCGGCGAAGAGAACCACGGATCAGCAAGAAATGATTTTCATTCAACCGGCTCTTCTATGATTCAGACTATTGAAATTATTTTGTGGAACTTACATACAATTCCACTCATAACGAGTGAAAATAAAATGAGTGACTTTTATTCATTTTGATGTTTGGTTACTTGACTTCAGCAGGTTTACGACTGGACAGGTCAGGCATTGAATTGTTTCCTTCCTCGTTATTGGTGTTTCTATTTCCAAAAGACTGACTGAGTCAGCTCGATCAACTCGATAAAAATAATGGCTTCTTTGAGTTCTCGTTAAAAATACACCGAGTTAGAAGTCCTGAAGAGGCTTGTACTACTCTGATTTGTTCCCATTTGCCCTAATCCGAACACCATTACAAGATTATGATCTCTCCATTTTTAAGCATCCAACTGACCAGGAACTTGGTAGCGTCACAAATAACAAACCAGAAGTACTATTGCTAAAACACTCCACAATTTACTTTGCAGAACTCAATCGAACGAATTAAGTTATAGAAAACGCTGGTGCTTCCTTTGATAGCTTCAATTCACCTGACACCGACAGCGTACACTGCGTTCCAAAACTCATCGTATAGTTGCAGCGTATTCCAGCTACCATTATTAATCTCACTAATCTGTAATCTGTTGTTCCAAAAATTATCGTACATCAAAGTGTGTGTGAATTATTTATTTTAAAATGACAAGACGTAAATTAACTAATTCGGTGAGGGTGTCGACGACCAAAAGCTGCGGCAAGAAACAAACGAACACGTCTTTTATTTTTATTTATATATGTTGGCTATCGTGCCATTTCATTCCATTTGTCCCAAGAAAAAAAAAAATATGTAATTTCCGGTAAATTGTCATTGTAATTCTAAAGCGTTCAGTTTAAGTTGAAGAGAAATTGCCAATCGGTAAATCAATCGTTATTCCAATATCGTCACATTATAATGTAATAATTCTTCGTTTTTTCAGAAAATAAACATCATCGTAAAGTTTAGTTTTCGTATTTCTTTTTTTTTTACTATCTTCAACAGAGGGTGGTAATTATCAGCCTCGATATCAACAAAAAAAAATCGTATTCTGAAATATTTTAAACCATAAACAAAGTTGGTCGATGATTGAACCTGGGGGTGAACCTGGAACTCAAACAACAAGCGTTTCCAGCCAGCTGGATCAAGTTGGTTGGTTGAGATCCAATTCCTCTTGCGTGCGCTACCTGAGTTTCGGTCTTCCTCTACTGCGCTATCCGACGGAGATGGATTCGAAGATTTTTCGGATCGGAGGATTGGTGTCCATCCGTTATACATGGCCCACTCACCTCAGTCGTTGGATCTTCAATCTTCTGGCAGAGTCCATGTCGGTGCACAGTTAGTCGTTGTATCTCCACCTCAACTCACCGTAAATGCAAACGGAATGGGAAAATCACCCGAAGAATTTTCCACCCAAAGCAGCCATGCCTCTGCGCCATAGAGCAAGACTGGGATTTTTAAGGTCTTATACAGGGTCACTCTTGTTGTTCAAGAGAGAGAGGGCTTTGCTAGTTCTTAGTTCTTAGCCCAAAGAAGCAATGATTGGTAAGAAATATTCTTCGTTTGATCTCAACGCTGGTGTCATTTTCTGAATTGATAGCGGAACCTAGGTAGCATTTAACTACCGCAAATTTAGATCTGCCAAGGATGACGTTCTGTCCGAAACGTCGATGTTGGCTGTCCTTTCTGGTTGATAGCATATATGTACTTGCTCTTGAGGCTTTGTTGGACTTAGGCTTATAAATATATGGCTATTGTTTATAAAAATCATGTTAATTTAAAACTTGTAAAGGTTCGCTTGTTACTCACTGTACTTGCTTCAGTCAATGCAAATTTTCTTCTACATAATATAGGGTTTTCCAATAAGGACTTGACAACTTTTTTTTTAAATAAAACGCAAACCATTTGAGATATTTCAAAAACTTTATTATCGGCTTGAAGTACAATCAAAACATTTATGAATGGAACTCGACTTCGTTCATATGGCCACCGCGGGCACGTTTGCAGCTGTCGATTCGTTGGACCCAATTTTCAAAGACTCGGCCACACATTTCGGCCGAAACGGCCGCTATTTCGCGTTCAATGTTGGCTCTGAGCTCTTCCAACGTCGTCGGCGTGTTGGCATAAACCAATGACTTAACGTAACTCCACAGAAAATAGTCAAGCGGCGTTAAATTGCACGAACGAGGCGGCAACCGACTGGCCCATTTCTTGAGATAACACGCTCACCATACTTACTCTTCAATAAATCGATTATAGCGTATGCTGTGTGGCTTGTGGCATCATCCTGTTGAAACCACATGTCGTCCAAGTCCATATCTTCCAATTCGGGCCAAAAATAATCGGTGATCATGGCGCGATAACGCTGGCAATTCACAGTAACGTGACGATCGTTATCGTCGACGAAAAAATATGGCCCAATAACGCCGCCGGCATGCAAACCGCACCAAACAGTTATTTTTTGTGGATGAAGTGGTGATACATGAAGCACATGTGGATTTTCACCCGACCAATAACGCATATTTTGCTTATTGACGAACCCATTGAGCCAAAAATGAGCTTCGTCACTGAAGATCATTTTGCGTTGAAATTCATCATTTTGGCGCATCTTCTCCAGAATCCAATCGGAGAACGTACGTAGCTTCAAATGGTCTAACGGCTTCAATTCTTGAGCCAGCTTGATCTTGTATGGGTGTAAACCAAGATCCTTACGCAAAATACGCCATAATGTGGTCTGAGCGATGCCCAATTCTTGAGAACGCCGTGGAATTGACTGATTTGGATCGTTTGCTACGGACGCCTGAACGGCAGCGATATTTTCGATACTTCGACCAACCCGTTGTCTTACTGACTCGGCAACGTCACACAACGAATATGTAGACTCAAATTTTTGCACTAAACTTGTTATTGCCTGTCTACTAGGGCGAGAATTACGACCTAAAATTGGAGTTAACGCTCTTAAAGTTGCAGTCACCGACTCCGAATTTCGGTAGAAAATTTTTATAATTTGCAGACGTCGTTGCTCGTTCGTGTACTTTACCATGATGAAAATTTTGAGTTTACTGAATAAATTGACAGTGACAAATTAAATTCAAAGTTGTCAAGTCCCTATTGGAAAACCCTTTATTACTGTGTATTTGGCATTCGCCTTTTGTCTTCATATTCTTCTATTAATATCGGACGATGCAATTCTTACGGGTTCCCATTCAGCAGCATCTTTTGGCCTACCGCTCTCTTTTGAATAATTGGCAGACGTACTCTCGCTCTGCTGAATATCAATGTTTCGTTTGGGAAGCTACACATTAAACAATTGTATGTTGTGCTAATTTTTGCCGGTGGATGAAAACCTCGTTCAGTTGGATTTCGACAGCCAGAAGTCTAACAAGCGGACCTAAGGAAGCAAAACACTAAGTATCAAATGAATTACTCTTTTCCAATCAATTATATTTGTTTTACGAATTGATATTTATCCAAATTATATGTACCAATAGTTGAATTATTGTATTTTATTTATATAATTCGTTTAACTCTGACACATAGCTGGTCCTTCGAGCCGACCACTCATTCTGCGCAAACTTGGCTTGGACGTCGTGCAAGCGTGGGCAGAATGGAGTGGTTCGGTTGAAGAAAATCATACCATCAGCAGGTTTATTAATTTTCTGCAACAAAGGTGTAATGCGCTTGAATCTTGCCAACCTTCACCGCGTTCGTCATTTTCGCGTGTCAAATCTTCAACACCCATTCAATTCCATGTTACCGAAACTTCAGAATATAAGCTTAAATGTCCCAAATGTGCCCAATGCCATAACTTGTATCAGTGTGCGCAATTTGAAGCCTTGGATATTTCCTTAATCGTTGTTAAAGTTCATTCATTATGCTTCAACTGCTTACGAAGTGGTCATACCTCAAATAAGTGTCGGTCTTCTCATAGGTGTCGTGTCTGCCAGGCCCGGCATCATTCCATGGTTCACTTGGAGAATTCAACGCCTGTGTCTAATGCAACAGACCCTGTTTCGGTACGCGCATTATCGTCGGTCGCTAATACGTCAGCGGCTAGTGGGTTTTCGGTTTCCCCCATTATAAACAATGTGTTGGTGAACTCTATTCGTAGGAAACAGACTCTTCTTCCTACTTTACTAGCTACGGTTAATGACATTCATGGAAATCCAATTCTATGCCGTGCCTTACTGGACTCGGGTTCGCAGTCATCATTTGCAAGTCATTCGTTCAGCAACTTGGACTTCGTCGGTAATATGCAAAAATACCAATTTTACGACTTTCTTCTGTAGGTGCAGGTTTTACAAAAGGTCGAGTCTCTCTAACGCTTTTTTCTCGGATCAACTCGTTGTCACTTTCTCTCGATGCCTTTATGTTGAACCGACTTACGTCGATTTTATCTTTTAATCCGTCGCTTTGGTCTATCTGGTAGACATTCCCTTTGCTGATCCTGCATTCAATATTTCGTCATCAATTGATGTCTTGCTTGGTGCAGGCAAACTCTGGAGTATCCACGGTTCTCCAATCGCATAATCCACGGTTTTCGGCTAGGTAGTGACGGGGGAAGTGCTCGACGGACCTTCACATTTAGACTCCGCTTTATCGTCACTACACTCAGTGCTCGATGTAGATGATCTACTTAAACGTTTTTGGGAGATTGAGGATGTTTCCAGTTCGGCAGCAAATTCCTATGCCTTGGACCCAATAAAGCAGCAATTTTAAAAAACTATTCGTCGTTCTTCTGATGGCAAATACATAGTCTCCTTACCCTTTAAAGTGCCCAAGCCTTGTTTGGGGGAGTCATTGTTCACAGCGGTATCGCGGTTAAGATCAATGGAACGTCGATTTCAGTCAATCCCGGAGCTTCAAACAATGTACGTTGACTGAAAGAGTATCTTAACCTAGGACATATGTCGCCAATTCCTCCCGGTGAAATTCAAACACCTCCTGGTCAACATTTTTATTTGCCTCATCATGCGGTGCTGACAAGAAAGTTAAGAGTCGTATTTGATGGCTCCTCAAAAGATTCAAAAGGTATTTCCCTTAACAACATGCCACTCGTTGGACCAACGATTCAAAGGCATTTGGTTGTAGTTTGTCTTCGATTTAGGCAGCATCGGTTTGTTTTCACTGCAGATGTGGTGAAGATGTTTCGCCAAATCTGGATAGATGAAAATCATGCCGATTTTTAATGAACCCCTCTTCGGACCCCATTCAACATTTGCGGCTACGGACAGTAACGTACGGTACTGCGTCTGCTCCCTTTCTTTCGGTTTGCGTCTTAAAGCAATTGGCAGACGAATACCAAACTGATTACCCAACTGCGGCTAAGGTTCTAAAAGAAGATGTCTACGTCGATGATATTATGACTGGAGCAGACACTGCGGATACCCTTATTTATCTACTATCACAGGCAAAACTGCAGCTTCGCAAATGCAGTAGTAACTGTTGGCCATTATTGGCATCACTCCCAAAGGAAGATTGTGAGAACTTAGCCTTCAACCCCGAACGATCAGACTCCCGCATTAAGGTACTAGGTATATTATGGCAGCTGTCAGACCTTTCATTTAAGGTGTCCAAGCACAATTTTGCTTCGTCACCAACTCGTTGTACTTTTACTGTCAGAGGTTGCCAGTATTTTTGACCTCTTGGATTCTTAGCACCATATGCATTAGTGGCTTTCAATAACAATGAACTTGTAGATTCTTTCTTAAAACAATTTGCATCCTCGCACGCGATGCAAGATAGTAGCTTATGGCTTGCGGTTCGCCAAAAACGTACACGCAAACCAACTTCGTTTTAATCGACTTACAGGATTCCTTACATACGCGGAAATATACAGTGCTCGTATCGCGATTTTAAGACTTGTTCAAAGGTGCCTATTCAAAACCGATATCCAATGTTTACTTAATAAAAAAAAACCCTTCCTCCCAAATCCCCTTGTTGACCGAGAAGGATTTCTCCGCGTCGGTGGTCGTATTAAACACGCGTCGGTTTCCCTCGATCGAATGCACCCTGTTATACTTTGTAATAAACACACTATTTCCAGGCTTATAGTAACGGAAATCCATCGGCTGCATCTTCATCCTGGTGTATCAGCAACATTTGCCCTAGTCAGGCAACGCTTTTGGATTCTAGGAAGCAGAAATCTAATTAAAAACGTGATATTCGCTTGCAAGCCATTCCTTATGCAGAGGAAACAAACATTTCAACAGCTCATGGGAGACCTGCCTTTACATCGTGTTCAGAAAAGTCGTCCGTTTATGAATACCTGTTGTGACTACGCTGGCCCCATTACTATCAAACTTTCAAGAACAAAGAACGCCAAGTTGTTGAGAGCGTGCGTCGCTCTCTTCATATGTATGACTACAAAAGCCCTCCACCTAGAGTTAGTGACTGACCTTACCTCGGATGCATTTCTGGCAGCACTTCGAAGATTTATCGCTAACATACAGTGGAAGATGTGCTAACATATATTCAGACAACGGGATAAATTTCCAAGGTGCTCGACGCTGCCTGACCGACATGCATAAGCTAGCTTTGTCACAAGCTCATAATAAAATTGTTGCTGCTGCTCTTGCCGCCGAGGGAATCGCGTGGCATTTCTCTTCACCGTCAGCCCCTCACTTCGGAGGTTTGTGGGAGCTGGCGTTAAGTCAATTAAACACCATTTACGTCACGTTGTTGTTCTCGTTTTTAAAGATTTATGTACACTGCTATGCCAAATTGAATCTATTGTTAATTCTCGTGCTATTTCTGATTGTGACCTGAACCCACTAACCCCCTTCACACTTTCCTATAGGCGAACCGATGACCACAGTACCCGAACTGAATTGTGACAGTGTTACAATTAACCGTTTGAAATATTATCTACAACAATGGGCAATAGGCAGAATAGATCAACGAGCTACAGTACGAACCGACACGGGCTCATTTACGAGACCAATTGCTAAATTAGCACGGCTAGCTGTATCCTGAACTAGTTCAGAGGGGCCGGGATGTTTTGAAATAATAACTGCTGCAATATTTTTACATTCTTTAAATTCACTTCATCCAGGTTTTATTTAGTGGTACTCTACAAGGCAGTTCATTCTCAGATTTATTTTTTGAAAGACATGCACGTGCAATTTTTATCCGCTTTGATGCACTGCAAATGACACGCAAATGATGTTTATAAACATCTGACAAATGATAATTGCGTTATCGAACACTGTGCTAATGCAATTTTATTATGATGGCATTCTCGAATACATGACTTTGGTAGCTTGCGCTTTCGAATATTCTGCAAAAGCAATTTGATGCAGTTGACGTTTCCGAAGACACTCTGAATTTTAGTTTATGAACACAAGTAACGCAGATCTTTTTTAGTTAGTCTGACGTTTGCGAAGATATCTTTACTCTTGCGTTCACAAACATGTCGTCACCCTTGCGGAGATTAGTTAGGCATTCAATATCGCTGCAGAAAAAATTAAATGGTAACGTATTTTCGTGCGGAATAGTGTTCGGTTTTTTGAAGAGGAAAGATGTAAGACCTAATGAAATGATATGTAATAAATACAAACAACCTTTTTCTTTTGAAAAAAGCAAATCTAAGATTTGGCTTAATATTGCCGAGGAAAGATCTGCACTTTTAACTAAGTAAGAAATGCTGACGTTTATGAACTCACCCAACCTCATAAGCGATATGTGGGAGAATTATACAGCATTAGATTTTCTCGTATATAAAAGAAAAGAAGTTGCTCCGCACAGCGCACGGTATTCGTCACTTGTTGTTGGATTTGATCCAAAATCTTCGCCTCAACGCTTGACAAACAAATTGATAACCTCATCGAATTCATTGAGGATCACTATCTACAAATTAATAACAAAACATATTAGGGAATAGAAGAACTAAAGATATGGGTACCCAAACCAATGCAGCTACAAAGAAATACTGCGTCCAAGTATACTATCGAAAGACTGCAATGATCATACGAGTCGCAGGAAACTTGCTTGTTTATGTATGTATTCTAGACACGTGCCTACCAGGGTTTTAGAAGCCATAACAAATGTTAAGTAACAATTCCCGTTCGAAGACGATCGATTTAGATCTCACACAACTTTAAGTGTACAACTGGAGACAACTAACTTTGCATCAAATTATTCGGATATGCTTGCTGTTTGAGGCGTAAGTTCACTTCGAATGTAACGTTGGGTTAAATATTCACTCCATTTGTCTCCACTGTAACGCCTAAAACCCATCGTTCCTTCATGGACATCTAAGGGGGAAAAAAAGCGTGGCGTTCCAAGAAATAGTAAATTACTCTTCATGAACTTCTATGTACCATATGTGGCAATTGTTAGTAACTTATCAACCTGTCAAAACAAAAATAAAAAAAATAAGTGTACGTATTGCGATTTGTTATGTTTTCTTTTGGTTTCTACTTGCTGACACCTCTTTTCACTAAAGGATTTGCACTTGATATCGCAGATACGTGCCCGATCGTTGGTTAACTTCTTTGTCAAGTGAATCTATTGATATACTCCACCGCGTTTTGGCAATACTGCATTGGATAGTACGTCTGTTCGAGAGGCCTGTCCGTGTACTGTCAATATCTATGTGAAGAAGCTTCCTGCTGACACAAACCATCTTAGATCGAATGATATTGGGATACGAGTATTAAATTCAGTACATCGCACAATTTGTTACCTTTTCCACTTGCCTCACTTGTTTAGTATATTCTCCCAATCCTCTGATCTCATTATTCATTGCACAAAAATATCTACAACTTTGCCTATATTTCCCATTTCTACTGTCTAGTCTATTTCTGTAACCTTGCCGTCTCAACTTATTGTGAGTTTGAATTTGAGTTTGCACTGAGTTTGAGTGTAAATAGTTTAGAATCCTCAATTTGTGCCACAAACAGCTGATTAATGCTTATCTCTCTGATACTCTCTTTCATGACTCTTTTATTCAATATTTTCCTTTGTGTTATGCCTCCCAGTTTCCATTGATATTTCGGTATTTCTGCGAATTTACTAACACTCGATGGTTATGTAGTTGTGTTTATGTGTGGGGCGACAGCTGAGCGAGTGGTATGCCGGTAAACCGACGGGCGACTATGAACCGAATGGCATATTATGCGGCGTATGATTGTATTGTGCGTTGTATACGGCGGGTAACTAATGTAGAGTGACGTAGTGTTGTTGCTATTTGCTCAGTAAGCTTTGGAACATTGAAAGATCTGAAATCTTTGTGGTTAGTAGCTTGCACTCAATTGTGCTTTTTGGATTTAACTCGAAAGCGCAAATAGGTGGATTTTAAGTTGAAATTTGCTAAGCTCACGAGTGAGATTTGATTTGAATGGGCCGACCGTTAGAGATTCACTAAGGCATTTCAATTATTAATATGATCATAAAATTCTACTCTGACTTACAAGGTAAAGAAGAACAAATTTGAGAAAATTTGGACAAAGTGTATTGAGCATGGTTTGTTGAGAAATGAAACGTTTTTTGTTCGAAAAAACTGTTTGCCATTCAAAAAGCATCGTATATCTGTGTATGATCCTCAAATAATTACGGATCTTTATGCTCAATTTCCATAATCCTCACTACACCCCACGAAACATAAAAAGCCGCACCCGGTATTTCCATGTTTTTCGTTTTTTTTAGGGAACTCCGTAATTCGTAATTATATTTTATTGCTTCGGGGTTTACTTTAGCACATCCGGAAATGCACAGATGACTGAAGAGATGTTCCACTGTATGGCAAGATCAGGAACTGAAAAGGCTTATCTTCAGAAACAGGTTTCAGCACTTTCTAGTGCTGAAATTAGTGCAGTGAAGCCATGCAGAATTGCCTTAAGGAGACCAGTGAAAAATTCATTTCTGACCGAACAAAATGTAGAACAAGCGCATTAGCTGGGCTAAGGAAAGGTGAAACTGGAGTATTCCGGATTATTCAAACGTTGTGCTCTCAGATGAGTCCCAGTTTACCTAATCGGAGCAGATGGAAAACAGATAGTGCGTCGAAGAAAACGGGAGCGCTACAGCGAAGAATGCATATCTCACACTGCGAAACATTCTCCTTATGTTATCGTGCGGGATGTATCACTGTATTGGATTTGGATCCTCAATTGTGTTCGAAGGCACTGTCAACAACGCGATGCGATATAAAGAAATCATATTGGATTGAAATGCTGAAAGCGAAAACATCGAAACCAATTCTGTCATAGAGCAAACTCTGTGATTAATTTGAAGTTTTTGTTCATATTTTTGGATGTTTTGAAAAGTATTAGAGATAGAATCCCTAATTTAACCGTGAAACAGTACAGATCTAAGCCCCATCGAAAACGTCTGGGCTCTTATAGGAAAGGAAATCGAAGCCAGAAGGTCACAAACATCATCGAATAAGTATGGTTCAATGGAATTGATGACCTATACCTCGATGATTACAGATCATGCCTTCATACCAAAGAAGTTTCAACACATTGTTAGGGCAAAAGGTGGTGCTAATACGTCAGTCAAGTCTGGTGACACCCATGTATCTCGTTTAAAAAATACAGTGAAGGCTTCTCCATTCTGCATTGCGGGGAGATCTTTGAACAAACAGCTTCAGTCAATCGATCGCTTGAAATTGATAAACTCAAAACCTTTATGACACATAGTGAAGTTGGTCACATTATTTTTGTTCATCACCTTTTAACTGGTAACTTACTACTAAAACAAGTATGAATTCATGTCTATGATGCAACTGCAGGATTGACCAGGGCCGCAATCATAAGTTGGGGAAACACAATTATTCAGTACCATCTTCCAGTAGGTATGGAATTATTAAAGGATTGGTGGTGGAAACCCTGGAATATCACATCTCAGGGGCTTCGGCAATAAACCAAATCTTCAACAAAACTCTCTAAGAACGTTCATAAGGCATAATCCTTTTGTGAAGGTCAAGCACACATACATGCATATGTATTTTGGATTCCACTGTCTAGAGTCCCAAAAGTCGGCCAATGGATCCATTAACTTTGGTTAATCTATTTAATTAAGACGGAAAAACCTTTCGGATCAGGGCACAATAGAGACTAGTTACTCCAATGTAACTGATTTATTAAACTCATTGAGTGTCAAAAGCAATAGACATCGTAAAGCTAATAATTAAAAAAAAAAATAAAAAGTGGTAACTTTTTTTCATACTCGATCTGATATGTGTATGAGAATATTAAATAATGCGAAGAGAACCAGCTCACTTCAAAGTAGACATGAAAGCCAAAATGAGGAGTAGTGTGATATATTTTCACTCAAATGGAGGAGAAATTTAAAACTGAGTACTGTTCCACAATCCAAAACGGCCTTACCAGATATGCTAGTTTTTAGAGTCATGTTTATACGATTGATTAAAAGTGGTCGAACGCGACAGCTTGTTTTTGTGAGTGCAGTGGTAAAAATAGCTTTTTCTCCTTCAGCTTGGAAGTAAAAGATTTCTGGAAGCAACAGTTTATCAGAAATTGTGTTAAAGACGAGGCTATGTCTTGTTAATTTAAATTTATTCATGTTGACATTTATTATTCTAATAAGCCGGTAATTGGGTAATAAAGCCGTTTCCCGACCAATTAAGTAAACCCCTTAAAAGAACTTTTTCATTTCAGTCGGGCGATTAGTGGGAAAGATTATGCGAAAGATATTTGGCCTCATCTCCGCTGACAGGTTCTAGAGGAGGTAATTCAGGGAACAACTATACAAGCACTAGAGCGAGACCGATCTTGTCAGAAAATTACTTACCATAAATCTAAGGTGGCTGAAACGTGTAAATTTTCGATTCCAATGCTACGTGTTTTAATGCAGCGGGGAGGTGTCCGAAACCGTAAGCCTTCGGTAAGCCACATAGCTGTAGACTTCTTGCGATGCCATGGTGCTGAAATGGGGAGAGAATGTGATCGTAAATTCATTCGTCAAGTTGACGGTTTTGCTTGCCGACTCATCTAGATAGACAGTCCTTCCGAAAAGATTATTAAATGAAGCAATACATAAACATAAAAAGTGGAGGTTATCATCCCGAGAATCTTCGTCTTCAGGTCAGGTCGCCATCTCTAAGGCGCAGTTGTATTGTATGCGCTCTCAGAGAATTATGGCTTGTGAGTAATCCGACTAGCGTTCATAGTTTTGTTTTGCTTTTGGAGATAATTTTGCCTGATTCTCAGTTCTTGAACTACTGCCATTATGCTAACAGACTGCGCATTTGTTGTCTATCATTTCTTTGTGGTCAGGTTTGCTTTTTTTCTGCTTCAAAGAATACCTCGGCCTGAAAGACGCTTTTGTTGTTTGGAAAGCTAAGTGAAAATTGTTCATTTAGCTGATTGGAGAAGGTCCCATCGCCCGTCTCTATACCTAACTTTGATCCATCCGTGAAGACATCATATTGTCTACCAACTGATTCCTATCCTCTATGCCCATTTGCTTCGAAAATGCAAGATAATGATATTTCAAAGTTATTATGGGTAGCGTACAGTCCATATTGGAGCATATACCTTGTTGATTCGATAGTACATGTAATGTAAATAGAAGTAGACCGTCCGTCCGTCCGTTGGCGTTGATCTGGTGGCACTATATCAATATCAATTTTTTTCCTAATATGCGACTGCAGGTAGGCGACATAGAAAGCGATCGATGTCTTCTTAATACGTAAATATTGAGCTTAAGGTTTAGTTCAGTATCTAGTGCATTACGTAATAATGGCATTTTTCATTATGAAGCAGATGGAGAGCTCTTCCGTATCTGAACAATGCTTGGCCTATTCACCGCAAATTCTAACCGCACACTCGTAGTTCTAAAACCGTTATTGCCGCTATATTCGGCTTTTATTCTCTCTCCTCTTAAGTCTCTAGTGCCCACAAAAAGTGTGAAATCTTCATTAGTACCGGGTTAATCAGGACAAGTTCTGGTTGTGGAAGTACTAACATTGTAAACTGTTCCCTATGTGTCGACAAAGGAAGGCAATGTTTACTCATTATCGCAAGGTATTTCTTTTAGTCGTTTTGACAACTTCATGATGTACCGCTTTCGTCCCCTTTTTCTCTCTTGAATGTATGTTGATTTGGGGATAGGGGTCCTAGCTGTAGTTTGCTGCTAATTTTGACCCTATGGGGCTAAAGTATTTTGCATAACCATGCCTGAGTTTCACCTCCTTGGGAACAATGACTGCTTTCACTGCATATACCTATATTTAATGATAATGCTGGAGTCTTTTAGGAACGGTATCATAGTTTGCCATCATATAGATAGCCATTATCTATAAATGATATTACATTTGGGATGCATTCGGTGAAATGAGTTTCAGATAAGAGGCACAGATTTTTAGTGCTGGATTTACTTATTAGCCGCCATCAGGCAGTTTAAGGTCTCCTGCTACTTAAGGCTCCACAGATAGGACAGTTCTTAGTCTAGCACTAGTTTTATTTTTTATGCAAGAGCATGTCAGGGTTTCTCCGGTTCCCCTCGCAGAGCCACTGTAGATGTTCGGATTATACATAAGATTATAACGACCTGGACCTTATTGTTGGTCTCTTTACTCGTTCGGCTTGTTAACCATTTGCGAATGAAATCTGCGTTAACTTGTACCTGTATTACAGTATGAATGGTTCGTTGGAGCTTGTTCTTAATAAGTCTATCAGAAGAGCGATTATAAACTCAAGACATACATATAAACTGTCCCTGGAGCCTTGAATGACACATATAACTCAAATGCCTATTTAATTTAATCAGTGCTGAACTTTAAACGATTATAGTTGCTGGTTGCCGTACAATTAGAGAGGGCACATAGCAGTGCCAATATCAATCAATATCAATTATGCTTATTTGATCTCCTCGTATCAACCACCGGGTGTTGATGTCGTCCGAGCTCGACATGTCAACTTTGTAATCGCGAGTATAGCAACCCTTCAAAGCCCTGAGAGGACGTATGGAAGATTCTCATATGAACTGCTTCAACCTACAATTTTGCAGCTGGGGTCAATTAGGATTAAAGGTTTTTTAGAACTAGTCAGGGTACTGCAACAGAGATGGCCGGATGAACCCTTAAATTATCAACGTCAGCTCTCATATCCCTAAAATGGGTCAGTGGCTAAAAAATATTCTGCCCCTTTTGACCAAGGAGTCTCAGAAAGGGTCAGCCCTTCCAGGTTCGGTGTGCAAAACGAAAAAAAAGAAATACAATGACGGTTATTGATTAGACCGCTTGTAGACCAAGACAAGCCACGATTCGCCAACATTACCCTGATAAACTATGTACATATGGTATATGCTACCAAATAATGTTCCTACGAGGACTGATCTTAGTATAAAGTTAAATTCGTTTCAGATGATTGTAAGGCAGAAATATGAAACGATGTCTGTAGTACAATCGGAGAGCATAACTTGCACAGCACCAGGTCTGGAAATGGATTTAGGCTAATTGACTTTGCTAAGGAGCAAAATATGGGTGAGTTCATAAACGTCAGCATTTTTACCTTAGTACAGGGCTTCCATTGACAACTATACATTTTTGTTTTTAAATGTGAACACACCGTTAATGTTTTTTTTGCGAACTGTCATTACGAGTTTACTTGTGAAGTGAATGACTATCATTTAGTCATGGTTCAGTACTCTACTCGAACGAGCAGTGTTTACAAATTATTAAAATTTGTTACCTACATTAATAACAATGTATAGTGCTTAATCGAAAACCCGTTACAAGCGTAGATCTTTTCTCCTGTGTCCTCATCAGAAAACAAAAAACTACTCCGCACTAAAATCTTCAAACTTTTTCTGCAGCCACGATTGAAATGCCTAACTAATGACAATATGTTGACGTTTGTGAACTCGAAGGTAATACAGTGTGACTAAGGTAGCTCTGCAGAAAATCTGCATTATTGAATGCAACTAATGCAGTTCTTCGTTATTGTGAGGATTTTGAAAACACCCTATCACTACAGCTACCATACGGTTTCTTCACTTCAATATGAATATGCTCAAACGAACACGGCGGTTACCTGCTGATTATACATATCTGTTAAACACAATTAATCACCCAAACGCAATAAACGCCTTTAGAATCTAATTCCTAGACTAGAGTCCATTATTAACTCTGATGATGTCATCCCATGGTAAATCAAATGAAGTGTTACACTTGCCACTGGGTGTTTTTGAGGCCAAGAAGGGAATTGAATAATACTCGTAAGTAATACTAAGAAAACTTTATTTAAAACTCCAATCATTCCAGTCTACTATGGGCCAGAAGCATGGACGTTAGCGATGGCGTATGAAAATGCCCTCAGTCGCCAGATTCTGCGACTGGGTGTTGGTGTGGTTTGCCTTGACGGACATTGAAGGAGGAACTGTGAATTCTACAAGCTGTACAGCGACACTTATCTGATCGAAAGGAAAAGTGCACATCAGTAGTACTCAACAGTCTTCGATTCCTAGCCGAACTGACAGCGCAGTAGAAGAAACGGTCGCTTTTGGTGGTGCACAAAAACTGTAGGGGATATCAACCGTATTTCTGTGTGTAACGTTTAGCAAAAGATGGCGATAGATTTTTATTGTTTGAGGTCCAGATTCATCCCGGACTGCAAGGCCATCTAATCAATTAAGTAAGTGCTGAATGTTATCATGGCAGAAGGTATAGTCATACTTTCTGTTTTCCGATGGCGGTATGACTTGTTGTTACCACGTCCTCAGATGTTTACGTGTTCTGCATATCTGGCCGATGTATGTTCAAAATATTGACTACGCTTTGGTATTGCCGACTTAGTAGTGCTAGTGCCTTATGTTCTGTTGTTGGTTGTGATTTTGGTGCCGGCTAAAGTGCTGGAGCGGACTGTCTTGTATTTAAGTACGGGTGGAGCAGGTGCAGCCACCGTAACATTGGTGCTACTGGTATCACAGCCCGGGAGTAGATACAAATTTGGATCCCATGGCAGATGGTGTTGTCGACAGCAGATCAGCTTATGAGATTTAAAGCGTTGACAGCTCATGGTTTTTGCTGAAAGCCGTTTATCATTTGTCACCGGTGGTAATAACAGTAAGTTAGTAGTTGCAATGCCGATAGTCATTCTGTGTGTCTAGTGCAGCCAGTATTTGTTTTATTAGATTTTGCCTTAGTAGAAAACTACTATATTTGCTGTTGTATATAATACTTGGAGTGTATTAATCCGTTGACTTACGAGTATGTGCCAAGTAAAGGCGTCTCTGCGTTTACTTCGATATCCCACCTAGACTGTTTGAACTCAATTATGCTTACTTCGCAAGTCTTGGCCACAACAAGGCAGCCAATCCGGAAAGCCTTGTACCAGCGAAACGTGAACGAACGAATTGCTTAAGCTAATTCAGAACCATTGTACGTAGCGAGCCACCTTCGTTCAAAAACTGAACGGATTTACAATAGTAATGATTGTTTTAAATGATTATATTGTATTTTATCCACTTTTCGACGAGCTTTGCCTGTAATCCTGAACATTTTGCACTTGCACATAATAAGTATGTACAGCTTCATCACTGGTTCAAATTCATCGATCCATTTTAAGAATGATTGGTGATCCATTGTGAAAAGCAAGTTTAGGTCCCACACATCTAGAATGCTGGAAACAACCCGTGTGCCTTTGTTATGTATCACCTATTTAACAATAAACCACCAACACTTTTCGTTTATTGAATTTATTTCACGAATTAGTTTTTTTTAGACGTACAACTAAAAAGCTTTGCATTTATTTCTGTATTATATTAGATTCCAATGGTTTGGTTATGTTTTCAAATTCATATATATATATATATTTACAAGTTCTATGATATAAACAAATTAAGGTACCTATAAACGTAAGGGTGTTCTTGACACAATTTCTACCAAGTGAGCATCCGCATTCATTCGAATTATAATCGCAAATCGGCATTTATTTTACTTCATTCTGAATTCATATTCCGGCTGGTAGTATGGTTATGTAGAGATTTAGTAGCACCAAGTTGTGCTCGATGTTGGCTGCTTCTGTTTCTGGTGGTAAAAGCGTATTGTCTTGATGAGACTTGGATATTGATTCTCCCCGTGGTGATCAACAGCAGAGGAGATGGATTTCAAATATTAACTCTGTCCGCTACTTGGTTTTCCCCAGAGCCAATTTAGCAGAACAGAGGAAGGAGATTGATTGGATTGCACTACAAGAGGAAGTGAGTTTTGTTACAGACACAAAGAACAAACTTATTCGATTGAGTAGAACTTACTTAAATCGCTGCCAACAATTTCGGATAGAGCTTCAGATGGCATTTTGGCAACATCCTGCTGTATCTTTTCCATTTGACGAATGCGTTGTTCGCGTTCCTCTTGGAAGCGCTTATCCTTGGAATGACTTACCGAATGGAGTTGATTTAATCTGTAAGAGAGGAGTTAATGTGACTGAATGGAACAATGAGGAGGACTATAACTTACTTCTGATTTAAGTCGTCTGCTTCGGTGTTTAGTGGTTTGGTTCTTTCTGGGCTTTCTGGTGAAGACGATGAATCTTCTTTTGAAGCTGAAAAGTGTTTACATTTTAAATGAGATTTTCTTTACCGGTTTTTTTGGTTTTCTTTATTTTTGGTACTTACACTCTGTGCCACCTTGAGTTTTAATTGCCTCTACTTGCCGCAAAGTGTTTGACAATTTCAGCTGTAGAGTATCGCGCTCCTCCAACAGGTGTACTAGTTCTAGTGTTAGCTCCTCACAACGCATATCCCTTTGGTGCAGCATATACAGTGCTAAATCTAGTTCAGATTTAGGTACTACAGTATTCCCTTGTGTTGCATCAGATCGTCTCTGTATATCGGAACTGAATCCACTACTATGCGACATTGTCGATTGCATTTTGTAGGGATCATATTGGGCTGCTAGTCGCGCATATTCTGCACTTCTGATGGCCAGTTGTTCTTTCAAGGTGACAATTTCCATTTCTTGGGTTTCCAATGCTTGCTGCATTTTTTGTACCAAATCCGTATCGGATGTTAGAACTTTGACGGGTGATGCAGAGCTCTGATCCTCATCGGAGTTGCTCTGTTGAGATGGTGACGAGCGGTCAATTTTCAACGTGTCAATCTCTTGTTGGAGTTTGCTTTTGATTTCTTTAAATTCAGCCTCACGGCTGTCTAGATGTTGGCGCCACATTGCAGCGATTTCGGTACAACGTTGTTCGACTACTGCTTCCCATTGTGCATTTAAAGCTGACAAATCTGCAGGAGGATCTTGTGATTTGATGGCGTTTAGAGATTTCCGTAGCTCAGCGATTTCGATGTTCTTTGTATCAAGGTCGAGGGCGGCGTTTTTCATTTTCTCTTCATTCTCAAGGCTGGACATGACATGACTGTTTAGAACTTGCAGTTCTTCCTCCATGTGAGCCTTCTCGGCTCGAATATTATCCAACATTGTTTGGAGCTCTTGAATTTTTTCCTCTGAATCATTTCGTTCTTCTGTTCGCTTTGTGTTCATTTCTTGGGTGATTTGGAGAGTGAGGTTGTGCTCGAGCTCGTGTTTGTCGTCCTCCAAGTTTTTGACTTGCATCTTGAGCAAATGGATTTCTTGATTTTTCGTTAGAATCTCCAACACCAGCTTTTCTGTTTGATCCTCACGCATGAGATCTTCGATGCGTTGTTTTAGATGCATTATCTCTGAGTCCTTCTCTTGGATTTGTTCCTGCAAATCACTGGATTGAGTGGAAGACGGTGAGTCTAGTTGAAGTCGAGCGATTTGAGCATTGAGAGATTGGTTCTCTGTTGTTAGACGGCTGATTTCACTTTCCAGATGGTGTGATTTCTCGCTGGTGGATGGCTTCGAACGCAGTTTTTCGATTTCCTGTGAGAGGTCTTTATTTGTGGTCGCTAGAATTTGCAGTTCACTGGTTAAGCGGTTTATGTCGGCTGTCAGTCGTTCCACTTCGACGAAACTAGTATTAGATTTCGTCCCGAATGCAGATTCAAGTTGGAATCTATTTATTTCTGCTTGAAGTTCCTCATTTCTTTGTTTTACCGATTGGAGTTCTAGTTCCAAGCGGGCGATTTCAGACGCAAACTTTTCTTCATCCTGCGGTGCTGTGAATGATTGCTCTAGCCTTAAACGATCGATTTCCTGTGCCAGGTCTTTGTTCTTAACATCCGACAGTTGGAGATCAGACGTTAGACGATTCACTTCTATAGTCAATCGGTGTACTTCTGCCCTCAAGTCTTCCACTGATTTGGCTTCAATTCGAAGTCTTTCTACTTCAGTTCCAAGATCCTGATTCTGCATTACAATCGATTCTAGATCAGATGTCAGTTGGATAATACGCAGCTCAAGGTCATTATTTTGATTACTTTGCGCCATCATTTGCGGAGCGAAGGTTAGCTCCATCCGAAGGGCTTCAATTTCCTTGATAAGGTTGTGCTTTTCTGTTGAGACTTGCTCCAGTTTTACTTCCAATTCCTTTGCCTTCACAGAGTCAATCTGAAGTTTTGCAATTTCACCACAAAGTTCTTCACTTTGCGCTGCCAATCGGTTAATCTCTTCCAATCGTGCGTTCTTTTCACGTGACACAGCTTCGTGCGCCTCAGAGAGTTGGGTTTTCAAATTTTGATTTTGTAATTTGATTTCGTTGAGTTGGAATTTCTGATCGGCACTGTCGGAACCTGCGGAATTCTGCAATCGGGTGATTTTTTCCTGCAAACTCTTGATCGTATGTTCGGCTTGTTGAACGCTTGCCTTTTCTTCATCCAGCAAAGCCTGGAGCTCGATTCTATCGCCAGAGATGTCTTCAATTTCAGATAAAAGTTCTTCAACTTTCTTCTCAAGAAGTTTCTTCGAGCTATCGAGATCTTTTTTGACTGGTGAGCTCGGTTCTGACGACATAGGCACATAAACGGTAGCAGATGTTGCTACCTCCGGTTCAACATTCCATCCTTCGAGACCTCTTATAGTTTCGGTGAGCTCTCGAATTCGGGACTGATACATCTTGACATCGTTGTCCTGGCGTTCTTTCATTTCAGCCATCCGTTCATTTCCAGCCGTTAGTACGTCGATTCTCTTCAGAAGATTATCCTTTTCAAGCGCCTGTTTTTCGGTTTGTTTTCTGATTTCGATAAGTTTCTCCTCCGAATGTTTAAGCTGTGACTTTAATTCTTCCTGGATTGCGAGGTCTATGTCAGATGATTCTACAGAAGATGACTTACGGAATGCAGCCTGCGAATTTAATTCATCAATTTTCGTCTTGTACTCTTTGAGTTTCTTCATTAATTTGCCCGATTTGACTTGCATTTCCTGTTTCTGCTGTTCAAGACGATCGCGTTCTAGTTCGAGTTCTTGGATGCGTTCGTTACTCTCTTGTAATTTTAATTCCATTTGATGTTGCGGCGGAATTAGAGATGAATTGCCAGTGGCAGCAAAGTGCTTTGCTTCTAGAGCAGCTTCTTCTGATCCCCAGGCCCATCCTTCTTCGAAGTCTAATTGCTCTTGGGGTTGACATGTATAGGCTTGCTTAGGTACGATCACATCCTCCACAATGGGTTCGGTGGATACTTGAGGAATGATAATACTTTCAAACGGAGATACTTCGGGACCACCTTTGAAGAACATATCCAAGGAAGGTGCCTGATCTTGTGGGATAATTATTTGACTGTCGATCATTTTTGTTGTTTCTTTGAGTTCTAGTTCATTGATTCGTTCTTCGTACTGATTAAAACGCGCTTCAGATGCTCGCTTCAAGTCCTCAAGTTGACGTAGGCATTCCTCATGTGCTGCGATACGATGAGAAAGTTTATTTTCTAAATCGTGAGCGTGCTTCTCCAAATCTGAAACGTTTCGCTGAAGATCTTCGATTGTTTGCTGATTTCCACCAGTTAGTTGCTCAACCAGAGTTTGATGAGGTGCCATGCGGCTGGTACTGTGAACTGCTCCATGTAAGTTATCAACATGACGAACTGTAACAATATCATCAAATGGAGATGGTGTGTTTTGCTCAGCTCCAAAGAATGCTATTGGTGGTGGAACCACCACCTGCTGTTCTCCAACTCTTAAATGCTCGATTTCTCGCAGTTTATCATTCAATTCTCTCTCAAGGCGATCGCATTTTTCTTTCAGATTCTTCACTTCATCGCTGTTATCGGATGGTGTAAGCGACGCAAAAGGATCCACTGGTTGTTGTCGGGCTGCCAAGGCATTCATTTGTAGCTGCAAGTTCTGACGCTGATAGTTCTCGATGAGCACTTCCTTCTCAGCAAGAAGATCGGTCAATCGCTTGTTTTCGGTCTCGATAAAGACTTGGTCATCAGTTTGGTTTTGGCCTACTTGCATTCGCATCGAGTCGAGCTCGGCAATTTGTGTGCGCAGTGCATTCAACTCGATCTCGTGATTTTGCGCCAAAGTATCTATCTGGTGTTTGAGGTTTTCTAGTTCGGTCTTATCCTGTATCGACTGCATTCGAAGTTCTTGCAGTTCGAATTGATCTTGCGAGAGATTTTCGTTTTGCATTTTTATCCATGTGGACTCACGTTCTAAATCGGCCTTGGCTTGTTCCAAGGAATTTATGGTTTCGTTCAAACGAACATGTTCATCCTTTAACTCATTGATTTCGTCCTTAGATCTTTCCAGCTCTTCCGTGAGGGCTCGTTTTTCATCGCTCATCGCACGCAATTGCTCACTCAAGTCATTTTCCAATTCATCAATCTCAGAGTGCTTTGATGCTAGCCTGGCTTCGTAGGTTGAGCGCAGCCGATTTATCTCGCCATCCATTGTATTTACTTGCCTCTTCAGTGCCTGATTCTCGTTGTCTAGGTTGTTTTTGCTGTCTTCCCGGAATGAGGCGAATTCTTTTTCCAATTTTGTATAGTTGGCAGTGAGAGTTGCATGCTCGGCTTTAAGAACGTCAAGACGATTTGAAAGGTGTTCATTCTCTTCCTGCGCTTCGAATAGTCGTTGGCCAATTATGTCATCATGGTCCGAAAGCATATTCAAACGGTAAACTAACTCATCCTCAGTCTTTGCATGCTCGTTAACGCGAGTTTGTAGCTGTGCGTCTAGCAAATTTGCTCGTCTTTCCATTGATGATCGACGTTCTTCGAATGTAGCAACACATTCCTCGAGTTTGGATATTTTTTCTTTGAAATCGTTGTTCTCCTGTTCAAGAGTTTCAATGTAATTCATATCTTCTTGCAGTTTCGCTTGAATGCCATCATGCACCGTTTCTAGGCGTGATATGGTATCTTGGAAATTGGCTCGCTCCGCTGCAGTTTCATCGCGCAACTTGGCATTCTCCGTTTTTAATTCTTCCAATTCTGCATGAAGGTTGACGTGTGGAACTTGTGCAACTTCAATTTTTGTAGCTGTGATCGGCACAATCTGTTCTTCTTCGACTTGCTTGATCAATAGCTGATTCAGTCGCTGGATTTCGCGGTTCTTCTCTTTAATCATCGCTTTGGACTTTTCAAATTTCAAACTCTTGGCTTTGAGCTCCTTTGTTAGCTCCTCGATTTTGGTGTCGTTTTCTTTGAGTACAAATTGGAGACTAGACGACTCGCCACTAGATGTTTGCAATTGCTTAAGCTGCTCATTCAGTAGAAGAATTTTATTGTTCTTTTGGTTTAGATCTTCTTGTAGTAAGTTTAATTGTTCTTCGGTACTGTCCAGAATTTTATTTTGTTTTTCAATTTCTTTGTCCTTCGCATTAAGTTCTTCTCGAAGGGATGTCAGCTTCGTCAACATCTGGCTGTCAACGTTTATTTGCTCTTTTAGTGTGAAGATTTCAGAGTTTAGCTCGTCAATTGCTGTGTTCTTTTCCTTCAACTGCTCATGTAGGGTCAGTGATTCGTCTTGGAATGACACATCGTTCAGTAGCTGGTCATTTAATCCGTCGATCTTGGAGTTTTTCTCATTCAGCAGATCTTGCAGTGCTTTTACTTCCTGTTCGGATGATGCGTGCAAATCAATTCGGTTAGTTAGCTCGTGTATCTTGATGTTGCTCTCATGAAGTTGCTCTTGCAGAATTAGCAGCTGATTTTGAAGTTGGTTCGAGGATTCACCTGAAACTTGTTTTCTTTCATTTAATGCTAGCTTGAGTTCTTGCACTTCGGTGGTCTTTTCGTATAGTTGCTCCCGTAGACTTGTTACTTCGGATTGCACGCCATCTAATGCCTCTTGCACCTTGCTGATGGACTGTTCTAAATTGTTTCGTTGCTGATTTGCAGCTGCTTGTATGGATTCTAGCTCAAGTGACACTTTCTGAAGCTGTGCGGCTTTCTCTTGCACTTCCTCCTGTAGAGCCTCAACGAGCGGATTTTTCTCATGATCCTGGGCATCGAGTGCTCCCTTCTCCTTGAGATCCTTTACTGTAGCCTCAAATTGCTGGCATTGTGCCACTCTCTTCTTCAAATTGACGGCGTACTTCTTAAGTTTCTCGAGTTGATCTTTGTTACGGTTTTCTAGGTCTTTTACTGTGAGTTCTAATTGTTCTGACCTTACCTCGGCGACTTGTAGATTCTCTTCAAGTGTTTGGTTTTCTTCCTTGAGTTTTAGGTTTTCCTCTTCCAGAGCTGGCAACAAAGACAATCTCTCCAAGTTATTCTTCTGAGAATGTAGTTCGAAGAGCAGTTTATCAACAACTTGTTTGTTTTCCTCGTTTTCTTTGGTTAATTTCTCCAACTCAACTTTGTTCGCACCCATTTGTTGGTGCATCGAAGCAATCTCATCTTCCTTTTCAATCACTTTGTTTGCGTTCTCCTCCATTGTCTTGTAGAGCTCCATTATCTGTGAATTCAATGTATCAATCGTTTCCTGTTTGTTTGTTAGCTCATCGATTTGTTCGGCCAACAGACCCTTATTGATCGAAAGAGCCTCTTTCAGTTTTTCAATTTCCAGTTGAAGATCAGAAGAAAATTGCTGACCAATTTGACCGCTGTTTTCTTGCAGAATTTGGAGTTCCATTTTCAGTTTGGATATCTCTGCATCACGGTGGTTAAGTTCTTCCATCTTTTTAGTCATCTGAGTTTCGCTATCGGTGTACGATTCAATTAGTTGTTGCTTTTGCTCGGCGATCAGTTCTTGGAGAATCTTCATTTCCGTTTCGGAGGTTTCGATCTTGCCTTCTAGCTCACGGCGAAGTCGAGTCAAGCCTTCGATTTGCTTTTCGTGGGCCATTTCCTTGTCGTTTATTAGGCGATCGAAATCTTCCGACATGGATCGCAGTGAAGCGATTTCCTGATTGAGTTGAGTGATCTGCGTGTCCTTCTCATCAGAGGCGTTGTTAGTGGTGATTAGCTGTTGGCGTAGGTCAGCGATGTTCGATTGTAGCTCCTCGATCTTGGCATTATCTACGGGTGCAACTGCAAGCTCCGCAGCTGGTGTGCTTTTTACTTTTTCTAAAAGTTCTGTCAGCTGCTGGTGAACATTCTTCGCCTCCTTCGAGAGCTTCTTTGACGCGTTGAACTTGGCGTTTTTATCATTCGCCTTTCGGTAGGCTTCTAGTTCTGTATTTAATTTAGAGAGACTCTTGTCACACTTGTCGAGTAAATCTTTTGCATTAACCGGAGCACTGATGGACGCTGCTTTAATCATGCTATTCAGCTCAGCAGCAATTTTGTTTTTCTCAGAAGAGATCTCTTTGATTTCCTTTCGAATGGTGTCCCTCTCCTCATTGACGTCGTTGAATCTTCTCTTTAGCGATTCCCTCTCTGAGTTGGCTTCATCGTTAGATCGTTCCAGAGCCAATTTTTCATCGGTCAATTGCCCGATTCTCTTTAAAAGCTCGTGATTCTCGGCTGTTAGAATTTCCATCTTTTCCAGAACTTCCTTTCGTTCTGTCGTGAATAGCTCAATCTTGTGCATCAATTCGGAGCTCTCTTCCTTGAGTTTGATGAGACTGTCACTAAGTTCTTGGTCCAATTCTTGGCTAGCGGCTCCTTCATTTGCCGCACGTGGTTCTTCTTGCTCAATGCGCTTGTTGAAGGCCTCGATTTCAAGCCGATCTTGATGGGTAAGCCGTTCCACAATCTCAATCGATTCAGCTGAGGAGCTTGATTTGCTAAGCTTCTCGATTTTATCAAGGAGTTCCATATTCTCTGCGACGTAGTGCTCCACCTTTTTGTTCAAAGAGCTCTTTTCTTCTCGCAGTTCTGCCACCAATTTATTCAGATTAACCTTTTCTTTTTGTAATTCTTCGATCCTTTGCAAATTTGTATTTACTTGCTCTTCTAGCTGAATGGATTCCATTTCAGAGACCACTCTTGCGGATTCTAATTCGGATTTTGTAGATTGCATGTCTTCTTTCATGTCCATTTTCTGCTCTTCAAGCAGCTGAATGGCAGACGTTTGATTTTGGCAGGTCGCCTCAAGGTATTCAATTTTCTTCTCGATCTCGATTTCGGTGACAATTGTGGTATGCTCTCCACTGACGAGTTTCAATTGTAGTTGACCCTTTTCATCTTCTAGCTCAGTGATCTTCTGTTGAAGCTCTTCATTTTCATCGGTCAGTTCGGCGACGGTTGCGTGGAGGTCAGACAAACGTTTGAATTCGCTGAGTTGCTTTTCTAGTTTGTTGGTCTTCTTCTTGGTTTGCTCTAGTTGGTCTTTGAGAGTGGCAACATCGGTATCACTGTTTGTGGCAAAGAGTGGCTTTCTGGTAGGAACCTTAAGTTTTTCCTCCAAAACGGAGAAATTGGCATTAAGGACATTAAGTTCGATGGTTTTTTCCATTAATTCCTCTTCCAGGTTCTTGATACGTTCAACGTGCATATGAATATCTTCTCTCAGAGATTCGACAGTGGCTTCGAGGGTTTCTGCCTTAAAGGAGGAGTCTTCTTCCTCATCATTTCCATTGTCTTTTTGCTGAAGATTTTCATTTTCTTCACGCAGTTTCTTGTTTGCCTCTTCTAGTTCCTGATATTTTGTTTCAAGCTTTTGAATTTGCAGAGTGAGTTCTTGTTCTACTCGACGATCCACATCTGCATCCACATCGTCAACCAATTCGAATTTTTGCGTATCCATTGCTGCCTTCAATTTTTCAAGTTCGGCTTCGAGTTTCTTAACTTTCTCGTCGGACTTGTTAAGTTTTCCCTCAAGTTCTTGGGCCTTCTCCGTTAAATCACATTTTGCTGTCTCGAGGATGTCGTTTACCTCCTCTAGATGGAGAATTCTCTTTGATTTTTCCTCCAGTTCCGTTTTCAGCCGATCGTTTTCTATCTGCCAACTTTCCTCTACTTCATGGTCATTTAGATTAGCAACCAACTCTCGGGTTCTCTTCTCTTTGAGGGTTTCTTCCAGATCGACGATTTTATTTTCCAACTCTTTGACCCGTTTAGAAGCGTCCGATGAAGTTTTTTCCTTTTCCAGTTGCTTCTCAAGTAATCGCACACGATTGTCAAGGAATTTGATGCGCTCTTTATCAAGATTAAATGGCGCTGAGGCTAAATCTGTGGCAGATCTCACTTTATCCTTTACCGAACTGTATGATAACGCACTAAGATCACCCATGGAACGACCCAATTCGGATGAATGCTCGAGACACTGTTGAGTTGTGTCGAATTTTGCTTTCAATTGGGTGACCATATGCTCAATTTCACGTTTGCTATGCTCACGTTCGGCCATTTTAACTTTGTTCTCCTCCATTTGCTTTCGTAGAAGGAGGATCTTTTCACTACCGGGTGTTTCGACACGCGATAAGGAGGGACGATGTGGAGTGGACAACGAATCTCCTCCACCGGCATCGAGGGTTGTGCTATGTTGAGATTGTAGGAGGTGTAGGTTTTCTTGGGATTGTAATTGTGCATCGTTAAGGGAGGTGTTAGACGAGTTAAGGTTCTGACGGGATCGAGCTTTCGACTTCAAATTCGTTAATCGTAGGGCAATATTCTTGACTTTCTCCTGTGTCGAGGAAGTTGATTTGCCGTGTGCTGCTTCGGATTTTCGTACGAGCTCCTTGAGGGCGGATATTTTTTCCTAGAAGCACAAAAAAAAAACAACGGGAATATTCAAAAATCAGGATATATGGATCGTTTTCAAATTATAATGAGTATGTCCTGCAAAAGCAAAGTACTGGTGAGCTGATACAGAGAAGAAGCTCCGCAATATCATGGTCACTAGAATAAGTGGACCCCTTTATACACAGTGTATTCGGAGCGAGAGTATAATATAAGCGTGGTGGTCTGTTAAGGTGATTGCAAATATTCTGCACCCTTTTTTTGGTTGTTGGATTGGTGAGGCGGTGGGGGACTTTCCAGAGTCGTCGGAAAGTATTTGTTTGGCATGCCATCCATCCTGTAGATTCATGCAACTTAATTATGTGTGCACGAGAAATCAAACTCCTACTAATCTACTAACCGGGGATCGAGGCAATCGTGAGAGGTGCACTTCCATACGCCGTAAAATGACCGACGCCTCTGAAAAAATAAAGCACTGAAACTAAATTTTGTTTCATTTTATAGAGGCAAAGGCGTCACGGGAAAGTGCAACATCTATCAATCAGTCAAGCACGTTTACCTCACAATATGGCTCTTTCTAAAGTGTGGAAAAGATTGAGGTGATTTCCCGTAGTATTATGCCGACAATGTCGATATCATGGGCGTACTTGACCAGAAGATACGTAGATGTGGATATCTCCAGAGCATATTATTATCTAATTTATCTTCTTGCATGAGGCCACGATTCGTTTCAGATTGTTGGAAGGACTCTTGCTAATTTTTACTACGCAAGTGGTGTTGGTCGATGTGGCGTTATTTGTGCTTTTTTTCTCTTCTCGTAGTAGTTACCGGGTTCTGTGCTTTTTCAACTGAGCTTGACTTGCCAAACAATAAGGCCCAGTGTTGATCAGGAGAAAGCAGGAACATTATAATGTGCTGTCAGCTATGGTTTTACCTCGGAAGGAGGACGACGGACGTATGAATTCGCTAGACTGAATCAACAGTTAGCATGAGAAATTCCTTATGTGATCTATTTTAACAAATTTGAAGCTAAGGTCAATAAGGATTCTTCAGGACTAGTGAAAGTGCTGAAATAGAGATGGTGGCGTTTACTAGCTCCGGAATATCGAGTCTCTTTTACCCAAAAGGGTCGAGATATGGGCCTGACTATTCTTATTGTCAACCTTAGTCTTACCAAGCAATAAACATCCTCAAAAAGAGGCCAAATTTGATAGAATGGTTCCAAAATTTCATGAACCAAGGCGAAGAACAAAACGCGTAATATATTTGGAACAACTTCAACGACAGTAGAAGTAGTGCAAGAACTCTGTTCAGTGTTTCAATAGTCCAGCTCCACATAAATAAAGAAACTTGGTGGTGGAATCATGACACGCTAAGTACAGCGGAAAAAGCGAAACCGATAAATTGCGCTCGGAGTTGGACTTTGAACGTTACAAGAAAAAAAACGAAAAATCGCACGTGCACGTGCAATTTCAATAGAGCCCTCTACTACAATAGAAGAGGTACCCTTACAACCCATAATCAGGCAAGCCGTGGAATAATTCGCATTCATATATTAATGATGAAAGGAAACGCCAGATTTTGCGGAAGTCGAAGTTTGGGAAGCAGTAAAAAGAATCGACCTTCGATGTATGGACTCCAATGGGAATCTTTGGTTTAAATGGATAGCGATTTTATTCAATAACATGATGATAGGCAGTCAAATGCCTAACTTTATTGTTTCATTGTATAAAGGTCAATACGATAAAGCAGGAAACGAGGACCACTTTCTTATTATACTCGTAGTCGTAAAGCATGGTAGGTGGCGGTTCAGCAGGAACCCAAGAAACACTAGAATGTGCCTTTTTGTTGCCACTACTCGTGTGACCTGGTTAATGATGTTAGTCAGTCAGTGGAGTTAATAAAACGGATTAGATCTCGTATCCCTTTACCCGAGATGTTGTTAAGCTCATCGGAGAACGGTTGGTTTAGTGCACGCCGTATGGCTCTTGCTAGTGCTGGACATTTGCAGAAGAACTGGAAATTTTCGTTTTCGCAACTGCGACAGAATGTTTCACATGTGGAAGTCTACAAAGCGGTGCTGCAACGACGGACGAAGAGACGGGAAGGACAACGACTTTTCCAGTAGAACAAATAAGAGCACGAGAAACGCACGATCGAATATATTGAAAGGTTGTACCCCAGCAATAACATACGGAAATTTTACCCAACAGGTAAAAATAAAGTGTCAAGACAAGAAAACCCGTACAGAAGCATGTAAAGATGAAAAATGGAACCTTGTAGTAGAGTCATGAGAATATGGAAAAATAGAAATAGACCATTCAACTTAGACGATAATAATCAAAGCTTTCGTCCACCTGACCAGAGCGAAGTGAAAACAGGAATTTCCAAGCTAAATACCAACAAATCAGCTGGACTTTACAGTTCACAGGTCGAGGTATTCAAAGCTGCTTGAAGTGACTTTCTGGAGAGCAATTGTTTTGGAATTATAAATCTTTCTTCGTTTGTTCAGCATCGCCATTAACTCATTGTACTTTGCATCATAGACTCTACGTCATAATCCATCAGACCATCCCAATGCAGTTTTGTGCCTACAACAATTACTACACTGGTTATCACGCGATCACACCAACTGCACACGCCATACGATGATTCTGTGTGTAGTGGTGTTTTGTGTGTGGTGAATTTCGCACTTGACAGGTCTGATGGTACTTAGCCATCGATACACAGTGCACTTGTTTTTTGGACATCAACTAAATAAAATCGTTTGATGTAAATCTGAAGTTAGTTTGTTTTATTTCGTTAAACTATTCAAAAACAGCAATGCTCGATGAATGGAATCTGAGCATCGTTTGTCTGATTCACAAAAAAATAAACCCCCTTAACTTTGTCAAACTGTGGGGTATAAGTCTCCTCAACATTGCGTACCAGATCTTATCTGCAATATTGTGTGAAACTTTGAAACCCTTCGTGAACGAACTGACTGGCACCTATCAGTGTGGTTTCAGGACAGAAAAGTCCATCATCAACCAAATATTCACACTACGGCAGATCTTGTAAAAAACCCATGAGCTCCAAATCGATACACATCACCTGTTCATCGATTTTAAGGCCGCGTATGACAGCATCCATAGAGACGAACTTTATAGAATTATGTCGAGTTTTGACATCCATGCCAAACTTGTGCGTTTGTGCGGGGACAGGACAGAATGCTCGCTGCTCCGTCAAGGTCAGTAGCGACTTAACCGAGATCTTTGGTGTCAGAAAGGGTTAAGACAAGGTGACGAGCTGTCATGGGACTTCTTTGACATCATACTTGAAAAAAGCGAACGCCGGAGGGACAATATTTCAAAAGTTTGTGCAACTACCAGCGTATGCCGATGTTATCGACATAATTGGGAGAACATAGCGGGCTGTCACCGGTGTGTTCGCTAGTATTGAAACGGAAGCTGACAAAATGGGTTTAGGCGATAAATGAGGGCAAAGCTAAGTATATAACCATATATGCTGTCATCAACGTCATAGTCGATAGCTATAACTTCGAGGTAGTAAGGGATTTTGGCTCTGCCATAAATTCTGCCAGCAAAACTTCGGCAGTAATTAAACGGGGTAAAACTGGTTTTATAGAAGACGGAGATGAAGTCTAAAGTAAGAAACGGGGTAAATATTCAAGCAGTATTGAAGCGGTTGAACATCGGGGGAAAACTAATACACACATAAGTTGTCAAATTATCAGAAATACCACTACAATCAAAATCATTTCATGTATACACAATTTTGCCCCGCATTATTCAGCCAGCGTGCGGTTGAAGTAAAAGATACCCCGGGGAAAAATTGATTCAGTGTGTGTTGGCTCTTTTCATGTTAACCGTTATTTAATCCGTTGCTTTTATGCTTCATTGTCGCGGAAAAGATTTTTGATTTTAGTCGTTTACATCGAAAATCGTGTCGTTGTGATCGGCTTATACAAGTATGATATGGGAAAAAGTGATATCTTTCGGACCTTGCGACCGCTTGGAATCACTCGCTGTTCTGTTTATCGTACTATTAAATTATTCGAGGATACTGGTGGAGTGCGTGCCCGTCAATAATCTGGCCGCCCACGCACTGTGAGGACTCCGCGACCCATCAAAGCCGCGCAGGCTCGAATCAGATGCAAATCACTGAGAAAGCAGAAGATCTTGTCGCGGGAAATGAACATTTCGCAAAAATCTATGTCTTGCATCATCAAAGAAGACTTGAAACTTAGTGCCTATAAAAGACACACTGGACACCTGCTAACGGTCGCATTGAAGCAAAAACGTAAGCAAAAATCAAAAGCTGTCTGTTTACCGACGAGAAAATTTTTACCGGCGAAGAAACTTTTAATAAGCAAAATGATCGGGTGTATGCTTGGACATCAAAAGAAGCTTCAGAACATCTTCCAAGGGTTGCAAGAGGCCACCACCCCGCAAATGTAGTGGTATGGTAGAGAGTGAGCTACGATGGGATAATCAATCTCCATTTTTGTGAAAAAGTAGTTAAGACATCGGCGAAAGTCTACCAAACCACTGTTTTGGAAGACGTCTTTAAGCCGCTAAGCCGAACAATGTTCGCAGAGAAGCACTGGACATTCCACCAAGATTCTGCTCCAGTCGACAAGGCAAAAACCACTCGAGTGGCTAAAAAAAAAAATTTACCCTACTTCATATCACCGGATGATTGGTCAGCTGGTAGGCCAAACCTCAACACTTTGGATTACAAATTCAGGTCCGTCTAAGAGGGAATGGACTGCCCTACTCATCACCGAAATATTGAGACTTTGAAGCTAGTCCTTGTCTGCCCTGTCGACAACTTTCCGATAAATGGAGTCCGTAATGCGATTGATGATTGGCCAGTACGTCTCAGGTTGTGCTTTAAGGCAAATGGCGGCCATTTGGAATGAAGTCTTCCATAACTTGTAGCCTTGTTCACCCTGTTCACTTTGAACTGTAGCGCCACTTAAGTAAGTAAGTAAGAGAACGTTTGAAAGTCTGAAATTGCCTACTACTACTGATATTTGGTCTTACGAGTCTGAGTTTCTCTAGCTCATCAGAGAAATCAGACGCAGAGGAGAGAGTACATCCACTTAGGGTGTTCCCCAATGTGCTTTCTTTTTTGTTGAACGACTAAAGGTTTTTTTTATGATTCTGATGTTGAGAATGAAGTGTATTAAGCTGTTTATGTTCATTTCTTGAAGAGAGAAAAGGTTCTTGAAAGCGACATCAGTATCAAGGATCGATACCATTGTAACCTCTTGAGAGTGTGAGGCAGTGTAGTGAATTTTCAACCGATTGGTAGGCACGCCGGCAATTCGACAGTCTTCAGTGTTTGTGAAGATTGGGGATTCTTTGAACTCTTTCGAAGGCCTTTATTAGCAAGGATGAGAGGTCGGAGACGCCTTGGAAGCACATGAGAGGTTTTCCCAGCTTTGGATATGAAAACTACGGTTACCTCAGTCCAGGCAGTTTTTTCTTCCATTTCTTTTCGGATTGATCCGCAGCCACGGATGTAAGGTTCGTAAGAAGGAACCAATCCAGGTGTCAAATTACACTTGAGATTCATGATGTTTTGGACACAACTTGCCATAGTTTCAAGGATTCTCTTATGCTCGTGATTGTTTCGCAGGAATTGCGTTATGACCTTCCTTGCTTCTCGTTTAAAAATCTCCAAGGAGATTGTGTAGATTTCTCAGTCTCGTTTTATTAAAGATGTTCGTTCTTTAGCAGCGTAGGTTTCGGAAAACCGCGGTCTACTGTTGCGGGCACTTACCCTCTGTCTTCGTTCTAATAAAAAAAGATGGAGTAAAGGCAAGATTTAGGGAAGAATAAACTTTGTTGTTCTGAATGTGATATCCACAGCCAGTTCCAGTAGTTTGGCATAAACGATCGCGTTGTATGATATCAATTGTGATAGATATTAGCGGAAGACAAAGGCTTGTTCGATGTGCTGAATCGTAAGTATCGGTGGTCAGAGTACTACGGTTCACCCGATACTATCCAATTGTGTATCGTATTTGTAATTACTCCCCGTAAAGACTTTTCGGCAGGCCTTCTTGTTAAATAAGGTACAACCTAGGGCAAGGCGATTGGAACAGCAACAATCGACAGAAATCATACGCCACTGTCATTCGGCTGTCTGAAGACTTATTCTCCCATCAATTCCGGAGCGTTTAGTGTCATCAATTCATGAGACTATACCTACGTGTACCTTACCATTCATATCTTCTATACCTTCGCTGGGTTGTGCGTCGTTATTGGTGCTCTTCTGTTCTTTTCGTCCTCAATCGCAAGTTTTTTTGACGCATAGTACTGATGAATAACCGTGACGTGTTTCCTATAGTTTGGAAGCTGCTTGATAGGATCCAGTAGCCTTGATGACGACGACTAATATTATGTCCTTTTCTAGATATATTTCAGAGTTTTAAACGTTTTGTAGTGCGCTATTCAGGTTTTAAACAATAACACAACTAAATCAATGGATCACTGCTGATACTTATGTCTCATTGATAGCACCGAATTAGTTAAGTCCCCTATCTATAACCTATAGACCCTAACAAGACCTTAGTGTGGAGTATACGATTACAACAACCCTGGGTAATCACTTTCCAAAACATTCAATGTGCGCACGAACACATTGGAGAACCATACGCCACACAGTTATACCCATTAGTTCCAGAGAAATTGAGAAAACAATTAAAATCTTAATGAACATTTCAAACGTCAAACTCTACTCCTCCCCCTCAGCACGAGACATGTATGCGTAGTCCACCATCGAAACTAAACGAATATCAATAGCAATTGCTGCAACAGATTAAGTAGTTGAAGTGCTTGAGCGATCAGACAGGTTTCTCAATACTTTTTCCTCCATCTCGAGAATATTTTTAGACAATGACGTGTCCACAATCAGGGTCATACAGCGTCGCGCTTCGATTTTACCAATCGGCTGGAAAATCAACGGCCTCTCAAGGACAAATGTGAACCTAATGATTGCTTCCTTCAATTGCTCACGTTTCCCTATCATATTCGAGTCGATACACTGGGTTTAACTATCGAATCACTGCCTACGTTTAACAAAGATTTTGAAATGCACTTCGTACACTTTGTGTTCGGTTCCCAGCCCCCAAGTTGGAATGCAAATTGATATTGGTTATCTGATTTAAAGCACGTAATTTGGACTTACTTGCTGTTTGGTGAAATTCTCTTGTAAACTTGTGATATCCGATTGTTGGTGTGGCAGGTGCTCCTCTGTTTCATGCTGAGACATCGTGGTTGTTTTTTTTTCTTTTTTATTTGATTTTGCCTTCTGCTGAACTAATGGATTTATTTAATTTTTTCACTTTTTCGTTTACTTTTAATTGCACGTTTTGTAAATTCATTGAATAAAACTTAATTATACAAAACTGGGAAAGAAATGAAAGAAAAGAGAAAAGAATTTGTAATTAATTTTCAGTGGATCGGTTCTTTATTTTCTCCACTTTGAAGGGGGATTTTTATGCGAGGGAATTTCTACTTTAAATGGATATGTTTGTGGAATTTTTTTTACATGAAAACACAGAAAAATATCTAAGCAATAGATTCACGGTAAATTGTGTAATAGGGGTGTGAGATAAATGCGAAAATTTACCAAAAAAAATTATGTACAAAATTTTACACAAAACACACAAAATAGTTCCATGTCAGCAGTAATGAAATGTCAGATTATTCAGGCTGACCAACGTGACTACGAGGAATAGGTGGGAATTATTGCCGAGTTGGATTGTGGTTGTTGTATGGGGCTTGAGTTAAGTTCGGTCCATGTGTTAGGTATGTTTGATTCCATGTTTCAGTTGTGTCTCTTTTTTAAATGTACCTATACCCTTTTTTAAAAGACGATAAAAAGCTTACGAAACCGCATTGGAGTGTCCAAGCCGAATACCGCTAGGTTTTTTTTTTGACAGTTGTATCAGTTGTGAATTTTTTTTTTGCAGGCAAGAATTTTTAATTCAATTCCCTTTCTTTGTTTTCTGGATGAGAAACCATATTCGATTGAAAAAGAGAAGATTACGAGTATTTCATTGAAAATTGAATTATTTATTGATAAAAGTAAAGAAACTTTCCGTGAACTACAATCAATATTTATTCCAATTAGAAGTTTTACATTTTTGTTTTGACTTTGCTACAACTACCCTGTTTTGCTGACATGCTGAATGTTTCAAATGGTGTGTCTGCTTCAACAACTTACATCAAACATTAGTTTTGCTAAGGGGTTTCAAAAACTAAAAAAATGAGTGGGAAAACGTCTATTTTCGATTGAGATTATGAAAGTTGTCGCGAAAATTCGGTTTTCTAAAGCGGTGTGAATAGGGTATTAGCAAAGAATCGTGTAAGCGAAAGCCTCATAAGAATTCATGTCAAAGCCAAATTCGAAATATTAGACGCAAGAAGGGAGACCCTTTTGACAGCAAAAACTACAGACGAATAGGTTTCCTAAAAATCGCCTATAAGATTTTTTTGGCGTATTATGTGAACATTTGAGGCCATTCTTGATCCGCCATCGATTTAATATTCATATTATGGCAGATCTTGGAAAAGACACCGAAATTTAAGATTGGTACTCTGAGCATCTATTTGTTGACTGCAAAGCTGCATATGACAGCGTGCATTAGAATTAGCTTCATAACACCATATATAGTTTTAACATCTCTGCCAAACTGTTCAGGTTGTCAAGATCGGCACTGAGAGAGTGAATACCACTACTCCTGTCTAAAGACTCTTCGAGTTTAGCCCGAGGGATGGCACATCAGGCGGAACGGGATCTAAACCAACTTGAAGTGCGGCACCGGAGGTAGCTAGCGAGAGATTATGTTAACTGAAGACGTTTGTTGGTTGGGCCCCAGGTTAACCTTTCCTTTGATATTTATGTCATTGGCTGCATCTTTAAGTGCCTTCCTTTTAAAAAGAAATAATGTTTGGTACATCATGCGCTGTAGTGATTCCACAAGATCGCTTTTGTAGATTTTGAATAGGATCGGCGTACTTTGTTTCAGAAGAAGTCACTATCAACTGACTGGGAATGTGGTTTATTTATGTCCAACCTGTTTAGCTTGAAGAATAGTCTTTTTAAATATAAAGTGTCGAAGGCCTTCTATAAGTCAATCAGGCAAGCACTCGCGCATTGCGTTTTGCTTTTGTTCCACTGGATATCAAATATCAGTTTAGACGCGGTGAAGGTTGTTTTGACTCTGACTATCTGTCGCTTTTAAACCGAGTCGGTACATAACACTGTGCTGATCCTACCAATTGAGTAGTGTAGATTCATTCAGGGCGTTTGGTGTATTGCCGATAATGGAATAATGCTCTTCCGTTTCCAGTTTTAGGAATAGAAAAACTGCCTCGAGTTCTGAGATACGAAAGCCAGATTGTATTGGTTACATAGACAGAGACCGTGTACAATCGCTTTCCACTACGCAAAGGGATGTACACGATGCATGCCTCCAACAACTTGAACTTACGCACTACAGCGCTGTACATGTGGTTTATAAGTGACCAAAATATTGTGGCTCTTCATTCAATCCTTATCATGGAATTCACATTATTATCCCTCCCCTTAGGTTTCACTCTGCCATGTTCCTATCCATTAGGGCTGAATGATTCTTAGGGCCAAAGGAAACGTTTAGACCCGATTTACGCGTGTAGGCTGTATCTGATGTCTTAGTTGAACTATTTGTCCCCGGGTAGAGAGCAAGTTAGTTTGTACTCGTATATCAGGTGCAGCTTCTGGTGCTTGAGGCATTTAGGCTTAGGTAATTTGAGAGAAACGGCTGGTGTTTGACTGAGTACTGGTGGTCAGCTGGCCGCCATCTACTCTACTATATGGCAATGAAAGATGATGAATTGATAACTTGACTGAAAAATCCTCGAAAAATATTCGGGTTTTATTGTAGTTGCACCTAACTCAGGTTCACTTCAAACTTTTATCGCCAAAAATGTCCATCAATTACAATATCTAAATTCTTTAGTGAAAAACTGCGAAAATAAAACAAGAAGGCGCTTTTACTTCAGACATACTCGTATGTAGATCTGTATTTCAGGAAAAAAATTAATTAAACAAAATTCTCCATTTTATTTTTGTGTACACTTCAAGCGTCACTTCAAAATCAACTCTAACACAAAAATGAGGCACGCTCCGGCAAATCCGATTCGTAAGCAATTCCAAGCAAAAGTCAAATGTCGCACGGTCAGGGCAACTGATGTATCGGGAGGACGTTTAATCAAACGTTGTAATCCAGAAACTCGTCCTTCATAAACGGCATCCTTTTCCCATTTTCCCAGTAGACCGCCCTCTAAGACCTCTAAAACAAATGTGTTCAGGATATCCAAAAAGCGCGAGTTGTTCCGTAATATGAAACCAAAACTTGAGGCTGCAATAATGTCAGTTGACGTATGAAAGTTCGGATATTTCAAATTCACCTGTTGTCTCAAAATATACTCTGCCTTGTCGTGTGGCGCTGAATATGCAAAACTCTTGTTCTGCAGTGAAAACCGTTGCTGGTTGAATTCGTTGGCGCTCACCCAACGGATATTATCGTTAAAACCTCTCGGCAAATTCTCAAACGGTACAAGATGCTCTTCCGTGTCGATCATTAAAAGTTGCACCTTTCTGTCAACCACGTCTTGAATAGTGTAGGCCTGTTTGGCTTTGATGAAAACTGTCAAAAACGATGTCAAGTGGATGAAGTAGTAATTGAAGAGGATGAAAGCGACAATCAAAACTTGGGTATAAAATCGATACATTTGTGTGATGCCTCGCTCCGTAGGTATTCTCAAAAAAAGACAAACAATCCGACTTAGCGACTGCCAGAGATCAACTTTTAAGCTCAGACAGAAGCACATTATTATGTGGAGAACTGTCATGTAGATCATTGTCGTGACAATCGAAATCCAAACATTAGTCGAGAACGGACGTGTGAAGTACTCATTTGGATTGACGTGCTCATTGTGTGGTATCAATAGTGTCCAATGAATTATTTTAAAAGGATAGCACAGCTTATATGACGGTAGGTTTACGTAAGGATTCATACTAAAGTCGATTTCATCCTTTAAAGTAGCGTCTATGACCTTAGGCATGTCATAACTCAGTGATGAGTTGAATGGTACTTCCATGTAACTGGCGTTGTGTTTCCGAATGAAAGCAAAAAACATTTTGGCAGTATAGCCTCCGATTTTTCTTCTTCCCAATTTGTCCATGTAAGTAAATGTTCTTGGGACATCCATCTGAATGTTGGTTCGAAAGATGAAACCGTTCAAGTTCTGCATGGTTTGCGGAAGATGTCCATCATTTGAAATAAGTTGAAGTTTCCTGATTGAATATGGAAAGTAGGAATAAATTCGATTGCGCACTATTCCAAAGACGAATGTAAACTTGAGTTCGGACAACCAGCTAAGGTACCCACGCAAATGGTTAACGTCACTTTCAACAACGATCGCGTAAAAATTTCGAACTGTCAAAATATTGACTAATTTTTCGAGTTCCTTCAGTTGGTTTTCCTCATAGCTATGCGTCAAATTTGGTAGAAGTAGTATATTTTTGCTCGAATCGAGATTCAAATTTATATGTTTAGGTGCTGATGTGAGTGTTATGACAGGAATGTCAAAGTGACGTGTCGAAATTGCACTGAATCGCTGTGGTTCTTCCTGGAAAATGCAGATTGTGGAAATGTCAATGTGCTTGCGTATTCTTTGAATTAAACTCTTCATGGTTACAATATCACCGAGCACATTATTTGTAAACACGCACAGCAACAATGTAAGGCGAAGAAGAAACATGGCAACCGCTAACTTTATCACACAAAACCGAAATACTGACAGAAACTATTCGTTTTCAATCGCTTAAGTTGCGTTCGATGTTCTTTAGCGAAATGGATTGATAGGCTGTCCGTGCTCTTAATAATTGAACAGTAATTGCTATAATTCTTTTCATACGGAGGCACACATTACAGGGTATAGCTCAATAATAAATAATACGAGTACATCTTCTATAAAAGTAGATACAAATTTCCTATTCATACATATGTATTACTACATACGATATACGCATGAAGGGTGACCTTAATTATCATGCGTAGGGTCCTCAATTTCTAAATTGAAATGAAGACTTGACCAATGAAGTTGAAGACAATTAATGGACTGACTATTGGAGGTTGACACAGGAATGAAAAATATTATAATTTAATAAGTGTAGTTACCGGGATATTTTCGGAGCCGCTGAACGTCCTTTAAGATCGGCGGTTTGGGTATGTAACTAATTTTTTCAGATGAGATCTTGTGTTCATGGTGGGATTGCACCCTACAAATGCGTCACGAAATATTGAAACGAAATAAAAAAAAATCCAGAGAAGAAGGTGGGGAATGACAACTATTAACGAGTACCTGATATGCATAGCTAAAAATAATATATCTTCGCAGGGACCATGGGTGTGGAATAAACGCATCTGCGGTTTCGGATTTTTACGGGATGTCACACCACCATATGACAAGCAATCGGAAAGACCGAGTTGTGAGTTTTTGTTCCAAATTCACTCTCACCGTCTGAACTTGTGCAATTATGCAACCAAGATTTAGTTGCTAGAGACATTGGCTGCGAAACGAATGGAGAGTGGTACAAATTCACAGTTGCGTCAGCATATTTTTCCTTCTGATTCGCTACTACAGCTACCACCGAAGGCAGTACCCAAATTCGTTGAATACTGTGATTGCAGGAAGACGGGACTTTGCATAATGCTAGGTAGGAAATGCAACGTACTATAAGAGGCAATCGTCTCCTGGGTTTCATACTATCGTCTGACCTGGCTCCCAGCCAAAATGTCTTACGAAAGTAAAGCAATTTACGCTATCTAACAGGTATGCTAAGGCGATTATCGGCTGGAAAGTACTATCGGAGATAGCCATGTCAGACCATAGGTACATCGAATTCAGAAGAGGGGGAATCCACGCAAAATCTAGGACAAAGTAAAAGCTAGAGGAAGCTGTTCAGAACATGAATGGTACCGTCACCAAGTGTATTGAACTGGCGTGTCCAGCTGGAAAGCCATCCTGCATACTGCATACCTGCATCCTGGTAACTCAGAAGAGAATCTTCATTAGCTACCCTGGCACGGTTAAATGCTCGCCAAAACTTACAAACTTATTAGATTGATTTCCTTCATGTTGAAGAGCATGGATAGAATGATCGAGCTACATGTGCGAAGGACCCGGCCCATAGAATCCGTTGCGTCCGTTACGATACCGGATAGGTTGACGTTGACGTATTTGAAGGAAATGACAGTCCCATAGAATCCGTGGCATACGTTGGCAGAATAACTAACGAAACGAAACAAAATAATTGAAATGTTAATTAATCTCAATGTTTTCTTTTCCAGCTACGACAATTTCTCTTCATTCTCTCAATGTCTCCACCAATGAAAGTGCTTACTCTCAATTTGTGAATGCGTGAACGTCAATATGTGTGTGTATGGTCCTCAATGTGTGAATGTGTGAACTGTCAATGGATCGACGGATTGAAAAAGTAGAAAGTAAACCTACTTTATCCTTAATATCCGTTATATACGAGTACGTTGCTTATGGGACTGCTTCCGTAACAAAGTGTATATTCTATCCAGCTGTCAGTCGAATATGTCGATGCAACGTACGCAATGGATTCAATGGGACTGGGCCTTAAAACTGTTTTACAAATATATCGTCTGTCTAAGACCCAACATGACTACCAACGCGGAATATCTTACGAGAGCACCCTGCAAAATCTGGTGGGCAGGACTTAGGCGCAAAATACGCTGGGCATTTTCATCGCCATTGAGGGTGATTTCGACAACGCAGCGTTTGACATGTCTTAGAACTTTGTGGATAAAAGCAATGCTTGTGAATAGCATACCGATTGCGAATGCTGACTGCGTCCTGTATTCACTGGTCGCATATCCTCAGGCCTATGCGGATGATGGAGCTGTACTGTCTGTTGGATTATGTCTAGTAATTGTCTGCTCTAAAGCGCAGGCAGCCCTAGATGTGCGCACTAGAAATGGCTTTCAGTCAATCCTCTTACATCTGAGGACAACAGAAGGGGGAAGCTGGTAGCTAAGTATATAGCATCATTCTACGTAACAAACTTCTTTGGGTTAAAGACGTCACGTTGAAAGCCTTCAAGGCGCTACTGTAGGCTTTCTTGTAGTGTAAAGTAGCTTTTGACAGGACATGGGGCTTGTCACCAATGAAGGTACTTTAGACATAGTATGAATTCATGTGCTGTACTCTCAAGGGTATATTCCGTTTAAACAGAAGTTGTCTTTGGTGCAACACGCTCTGAAGATTTGATGACCGTGCCTGCCGAATGCCTTTTGGCTCTGGTCTTATGGGCATTGCATCTGATGCAATGATACCAGAACTCCTTTTGCTGAAAAAATACGAAATCGACTTTCCCTGTACCCAGGAATTGTTTCGGATTGCTCCAACATTTATTAAGGATGCGGCGCTGGTGTGGATGGATGCGGACAACATTAGATTTCACTCCTTTTAGGAAAACTAGCATCTGTCTTCCAACGGAGCAAATACTCAATCCTGATGGCATCGAACTATATTATGAAGAACCGGTGGAGTGGGCGAATCTTTATTTGCATCCGTAGCGATAGCCGCTTAATGCAGGAGAATTCAAGTCTTCTACTCAGGCTACCAGTAAGATCTCATGTATCGACTGGTTGCCGAATTGTGTTCAAAATGTCTCTGGTCAAATATTTTGTACAGCAGTCTCCACTCTGATGTCCTTTTACATAATTTCTATCCCAGTTTATTATCAGATAGAACGTCTAATTTTTTTTCGTGAACACCTGTCATAGTATGACTTAACTTCACGGGATGCCTATACATGCATGGCGGCCAGGATACGCCCGGCCAGCTCTCACCGTCATTCCTTTGATACCAATTCGGAACCTGTGCTGGAAGCAAAAGATTCCACTTTTGGTTTGAGTCGAGGTCGATATAAAACCTCGTGCCGATCTTAGGGTTATGGCATCCAATACTTACTGGTCAAATCGTAGCAACCTTCAGTAGGGTTAAGTTCAGAAAACCGTTACGATGAGACCAACATCAGCTTTACCACGCTTTTTATTAGCCAATTTCATTAATGGAAGAAGCCTTGATAATTAAGGGAGAGCTCCTCTCAGGTCACAATATAATGATGGGAAACGAAATCGCCTATGAGTTTACGAGCAAGGATCGAAGAGAATTTTTCAGAACCCGCTAGGACTACCTGCTACCCTTGGAGCTTTAATTCACAGTTGGGTTTCATATAAGAATAACCCCAGATGGCATGGCTCTCCAGGTTGCGAAACCAAACGTAGCTGCATACGAGAGGTGGTTCCATCTGCACTTTCCCATTTTCTCCTCAGCAAACCATCTTGTACACAAAGCGAGTCTCACTGTGCCCAATACGCCTTCAGAGTTTGACTCCGGTTCGATATCTACTGTCAGATAGTTCTTTCCTTGCGTTCCTTCCATGCCAATATTGGTTCGATTTCATTGTCTGACTGTTGAGAGGAATGGATTTGGTCTGTACTCCAACAATCTACTGTCTTAGTCCTGAAACCAGGAAAACGACGGATGGTTTTTTTTTTGTTTTTAAAGAACTCAAGAGGGTATGACTACTCTTAAAATTCCGGAGCACGTGTTAAGTTTATCGGAAAATTGGATAGAGAGAGAGAAAGATATTTGGGTTCAGTGGTTATTTTGCTGCATGGGTGGCATCCAACATTTAATGGGGAGACTAAATTATTAGTGTAAATTGACTTAATGTTGTATTTAGGCAACTATTCACCTCACGAGATTTCAGTTGCCTGAAAAAATGTCTTTCGGCCACGGCTGGTATTGAATCCCGAACCGTCCGAATGGGAAGTCAATACACTACCACTTGAGCCATGTCCACCCACCCACTGTGTTGACTCATACCCGAGAAAAAATGGCTTACGCCGTCATAAGGCTCATAACCCTATACGAAAGAGATTAAAATATGTGACGAATCAACTAATGGCCTCGGATAAAAATCGACTTACTGTTGACGACCCTAGCAAACGTTTAAATGACAACGACTGTGGAATGGAATGTTCGAACACTTAACAGGAAATGTACAGCCGCAAAATTAGCAGAGGACCTTGACTACTATCACGCAGATATCGCCGGCATTCAGGAAGTGCGATAGGATGGTCCGGGCATAAGGAGGATGAACTACTGTGATACATACTAGGGTGATTTCTATAGGGAAAAGAAACAGTGCTTATTCGGATGCGGATTTGCCATATGCGGCAGACTTAGGTAAGAAATGGGCTTAATATGCGTCCATGCTCCTACGGAAGACAAGGATGATGCCACCAAAGAATGTTTCCACAAGCTCCTCGACAAGACATATGAGCAATGTCCGAAGTATGAGGTTAAAATCATATTAGGCGATTTTACCTCCAGGATAGGAAAACGGGACATATTTGCTGCGACAGTTGGCAAGTTTAGCCTACATGACCACCACGTACTTAAGCTTATTGACTTTGCGGCGGGATGAAATATTACTACAGAATGAACACGGTTTCCTCATCTCAATATACCCAAGGAGACATGGAGGTCTCCGTATCATCAAACGCTAGTTCAAATTGATCATCTTGCGATAGACGTAAGGTATGCCTCCAGTATTCTGGTTCGAACGTTCCAAACAACCCACATTGACTTGCATCACCACCTTGTTGCAGCCAAGGTACGAATGCGGACTTCCCAAGCGCCACAAAAACGAAGAACTACAGTGAGAAGATATAACGTAGAAAAGCTGCAATAGCAAGAGACCGCCAGAATCTTCGTCGAACGCGTATCACGAAATCACTCAAAAATTCTAATGCAGTCAACATCAAGTATCGAAGACCAGTGGCAATGCTGCCAACTGGTGCGCTGGGTTTTACCCGATCACCACCCAGAAATACCTTGTTTGATGAAGAAAACCGGTTGTAAGAGTGTGCAAACGTCTGAAACCTTTACCAACAACCTGATTGGTGCTTATATATAGCATATCTGCCAACTCATCCGTCTGTGCAGAATGGCTATTGAGAATCTCACTGCTCCGTCGGTAATGGCTTAACCGAGACCTTTGATGTTAAAAAAGGTTTTAGACCGGGTGATGTACTGTCATGTGACTTCTCTAACATCAAACTTGAAAGAATTATGCTGGACTCTGGAGGGACAATGTACGATGATGATATCGGCATAATTGAGACAACTCACCGGTCTGTCACAAATGCGTTCGCTAATATTGAAACGAAAGCTGCCAAAATGGGTTTAGCGGTAAATGAGGACAAAACCTAGTATGTGCTACCAACAAGAAGGAGCACATAACATCGGGTAGTAAAAGATTTTGTCTACCATGGATCCGCTATGAATTCTGCGAACAACACCTTAGCAGGAATAAAACGAAGAATCACTCTTGCCAACTACTGTTTCTTTGGGCTAAGAAGACAATTGAGTAGTAAGGCCCTATCCCGAAATCTAAGGACACTCCGAATAATAAATCATCCCAGACTCTCGAAACGACTAAATATATGTTATATCTTTATCCGCAGAAACATGGACCCTATCGAATGCGGATGAAGATATTTCGAGAGCAAAATTGTTCGGAAAATATTCGGTCCCGTTTACGTTGACGTGCTTTGGAGAAGAAGATTCAACGATGAACCATATGAGCTGTATAGCGATATCGACCTAGTCTATGAGATTGCTAGGACATGTAGAGCGAATGCACACCAATGCTCCGGCCAGCAGAGTCTTCGAATCTAATCCGGAGGGACAACGCAGTAGAGGAAAATCTCAACTTAGGTGGGCGTATAAAAAGAAGAGGACCTCAACCGACTTATAGTACACAACTGGAGGCAGTTAGCTAAAGACCGGACTAAAAGAAGAGACTTGTTAGTTGAGACCCAGGTTAAATAATCATTTCAGGCTTTGCTGATGAATCTCGCTCTCCTTGATATCCATATCATAAGCTGTACTTTTAAGTCATCTTCGGTTTAAAGAGAAGAGGTCTTCGGTCCAACAGCTTGAAGTTTGTGAGCTGCTTACTGGCGTCGTGACGGGCCACTATGCCTTTGCTGAACACATAAATATGATGGGCATACGTGACACAACATCCAGTGACGGTTGCTGACGGTGTCCACCTACGCCTGCATCAGGTATTCGGCGCTGTTGTGGTGAGTTCTGACACTTAAGCCATTTCGTTGTTTATCACTGAACAGCTTACTCCTCTTTCTGTGAAAAACTGCAAAATTTCAATAAAAGCAATATACAAAGAGTACAATGGATTAGCTCCTTGTCTCATCGCTCTGTTCCCATAGAAAACAAAAAAAAAGTTCAACGGTGGGAGACTTCTGAGTCCAATGGAAAATAACGTTCTAGCAGATATCAGTGAGTATGTGAAATTTAGTAGGCTTGCATATTTTTTTTTGAAAAGCTAATTTAAAGCAAAAAAAGGGTGACATTTAATGGAATGGAACTGTCTATGGCTGTTTCCTACTTATACTACTCCTACTTACAGTATCCAGTCATTATTCTCAGTATTTGCTTCGAAACGGCCCTATTCGTTGGTGAACCTTGCGCTGGTTAATCGTATAAACTTTATCAAAGTTAGGGTCACCTATTTATTAGGGCTTATCCGCATAGTGATCGTTTAATTAATAACTTAAGCTGAAAAAGCTTTTAGCAAAAAGGGCAACTAATATGCTGTTATCGGTTGACATCCTATAATTATCGTAGTCATCAATGCGAAAACGTATCGCAAGCCAGTCATATAAAACCACTTACCTTTCATCCACCAATCAATGTTCAAATGTATCTTCCGATTCTCACAGCGATTTGGTGTTTGGTCGTCTGTACTGGCACCACCGCTCACAACAATGAGTTAGTCCATCTAATTGAACGAATTCATCAAGAAAGCAGGCTGTCGGCGGTGTACTTTGTCATCATCGGGGATTTTCATTTTGATGAATTTTTCAAAATTAATTCAACCATTAGCACAGCGATATTTACGCGAATTCCTGATAAGGTGAGTGAAGTAAAAACCTTCAAAAGAAATGTAATTTTCGTTGTGTCAGTACCGTGTGAAACTTGGAATAACAGCGCTCCCTACCTGACCACGATTGAGGAGTTTATAAAGCGTCTAACTGTGCGGAAGTATATAATTCTCGTTGGCAGCAATCATATATATCTTGAAGAATGGTTTTCATATTTCAAGAAAAATAAATTCACAAAAATATTCGGAATCGTGGAGCAGGACTCTTTTGTCTATCTCCCATATGCAGACGTTAAAGTCCAAAAACTCCCCAACACTGGGTTCCTTCCAGATGATTTAAAAGACCTAAACGGCTTCAGTTTCCGAACAACAGTACAGACCGAGATCCCCAGGGTGTTTCGGTATAAGTCTAAAGATGGTCGAGATATGGTTGGAGGTTCAGAGGCAATGCTCTTTTTGGCTTTCATTCATAAGCACAATGCCACCTTTAATGAAATTTTAATTAACAACTCGTCGAATCTGTCCATACCAGGAATGTTGGCTGCAACGAGGAACGATGAAATTGACATCAGCATGAACCCCTATAGTACATTGGAAGAGTTCGAACTGAGTTATCCCATAAAATTTCTAAATTGGATTGTTCTGGTCCCGGTTAGAGGATTCCTTGATCCCAATCAGTATTTTCTTAAGCCATTCACTGCTCCAGTGTGGACATTTGTTGCAGTTATCTTCGTCTATATCGTTGTGATGGATTTGTTGAAGGATCATTACACCAGGACCCCTGCCAAGATGTGGCTTTACATCAGCCGGTCATTTTTGACACTTCTATCCATGCCAGCACAGAGACGGAGTTCCGCATACCGGTTTCACATACAAGTGATCTTACTAGCATTTGTTCTGGGTAATTTGTATAGCGTTCATTTGACATCATTTTTGACAGCCCTTATAAAGGTGGAACGTTACAAAACACTTCAGGATTTGATTGAGAATAACATTCCAATCATGATGCCCTATTATGAATGGTCATCTATATCGGATCCAGAGCTTCATGTTCAAGGACTGGAGAATATCGTGGAGTTGGTTGATGTTTTGGTGTACGTTAGGGAAAGGGATTCATTGAAAAATACAAGTTTTGCCTATGCCATGGGCACGGATAAAGCGGAGTTTCTTATGAACCTTCAGATGAACTTTGACACACCTCGGTTTTATATTCTTTACGAAAATTTGATGGAATATTATTTGGGATTCATATTGGTGAAGCATTCGCCTTTTATTGAGATTCTTAACATGTGTATCATGCAAAGCATGGAGACGGGATTGCTGAAGAAATGGGCAAGTGATGCCATTATCCAGGTGTATGGGACGGACTTTGTGAAATATGAAGCTGTTGCACAGGAAACGGTGAAGCCATTCACGGTGAACCATCTGCACTTTGCTTGGAATACTTTAATTACGGGCTTATCTATTGCTACAATTGTCTTTCTTGGTGAACGATGCTTTAAGTTGTGTGTTACATAAATAAAGACACAAGGCAACCTTTACTGTGTTTTATTTTTATAAATACCTAGGGGCATGGGAAAGACGACCCCTTTGCAATCATCCATCTTGTTGGGTTGTGAACTACTGTCCTGAAGTTGAGATCTCCTTTACAGCTTCCTAGCATCAAGGTAAATCAGTGAACAGCAAAGAATGCATGGCCAAATGAAAACTAACTAATCTTATCACTGGGCTCTGCAGAAATAGGGAAGACACCACCGAGTGACGTCAACTTGGTGATGTTGAGTCTTGTGCTTATAATTATGCATCAATTACACTTATTTTATATTTAATTGGCAGCTATTGGATAATTGTTGCTGTCCACCTAGACCTGCAAGTGCAGGAGACAATGGTGGTCAGGTGCGGGCTTATACAATAGAAGAGAAGATGACTCATTGCCTCCACTAGTAAACCTTTGATATTGCAGACTACGTATGCTCCGTGGACTCACTGGACATTATAATATTGAAGGATAGGGGAAGAGAAGCTTCGGATACCGGGTGACCTCCGATTTAAATCCCCAGCCCTGGTTTCAGCAAAACGGGCTCTGTAGTTAGGTGACTTTTCTATCCCGATTACTCGTGGGAATGAAATTGATCCACTAAAGGATATATTTATTACGACTTATGCCTCTTTAAAAATATCAACTTCTAGGGACGCACTTGTGCTCCCTGCAATATTAACTGTCGATCGGACTGTTTCTGCTAACTATAACGCTGATTTAAGAAGAGTGGAAAGGAATGTGGCCCAACTGAGCGACTCAGACTTAATCGATGCGATGACGCTTCAAACAAGCCTTGAAATAAAGTAACTCTAGGGAATGTGTTCCAGGGATCGCCACTACCAAATTCAACAACAACGACTTAGATACTTAACGAGCCCGATCCAATGACTCCACTCCACCATAGACGCAAGCTAAGAGAGTCAGAACTGGAAATGCTAAAGTCGACAAGGTTCCCTATAGCAATATACTGAGCCGTGTATTCCCGGAGGGCATTAATCTCAACCTCCTTATTGTTGAGGAAATGATTCTAATACAGAAGGGAGTTCTCGATCTTTTGATTGAGCTTCGTGGCAAAGATATGAAGCCGTCTTTTAACAGCTCTAAAATTAGAGCTGGCTGGGTTGTATTTGTTTGCTTGAATGAAGCCACTACGCAATAGCTGAGGAGTAACTTACCGGAAATTAAAGAGAAATGCGGATTTAATGGAGCAGGATTCATTTCCGAAACCAAATGTAATAAGCGGTTAGATAGCAAGAAAATATTCGCGTGGAGAGCTCTGCAAAGAGTGGAAGAGAGAGATTTCGGTCACGTGGTCATTTCTCATACTGACAGTGTGGTAAAATTGCTCAACGACCTAAACGGTTATGTCGTGTACCGTTTCGGTAAGCTGAGGTTCATTATAAAGGGCTCTGACAGAACTCCAGCTACCTCCACCACAACCTGTTAACGAGGCAACAAACCAACACTGTTAATACGGCTGCAGTTAAGGGTGGTAGAGTACGTGAGCTCCCCTCAACTCGGACACCTTTAATTAACAATGCGTCTGAGAGAACATCGAGAACATAGAACTACTAATTCAAGAATCTTGAGCTATGAGTATTAAGGGTAAGATTTTTGGCCTCAATAATAGTGAGCGAAAGTTACTATAGAATCTTTATTTAAATTTTCTTATTCCAGAATTTAACAACAGAGTGGCAGCAATAATGGAACTACATCAAGGGAATGGGTTGCAAGAGTTCGTGTGCGCCTCCATCTATTTCTCCGGAGATATATGCATGAACATAGAAGCGATTCCTATTGTTCCCGTGTAGGAGTTGATTGAACATCATCTCGTTCTGGGATGCGATGGCAATACCCCCAAGAACATTTGAGGCATCAGTGGCAAAAACAGAAGGGGTAAGTTATTTTCAGATTGTATGTGTTTTAGGCAAAAATCCGCTCTTATGTAAAAATTTGGAGGTAATAAGTTATTGATAAGACCTTACCATCTCATTTTCTTCATACGTTTATCAAAGACTGACATATGTCAGAAGAGGCATCCCTATCGGACCATATGCACATAAGGTTCAATATAGCATGCAATGTCGGTCAAGGTCAACCTAGATACATGAAGAAACTCACGAACAGGAGTAATTTTCGAGAAAATTTCGCTATAAATGCTAACTCATTCCCTTCATGCCTGTAGTCCACTCTGAGGATTTAAATGAGGCAGCGGATCTACTAAATGAAGCCACTATCTCATCATTTAAATGTAGTTGAAAATTGAAACGAAATAAAGGGGTGTACTTTGGTGGAACATTCAACCTGAACAATTGCGCAAAATGGTGAGAAATTTTTTTAATAAATCCGGACACATTGGTAATTGGGATCTCTATTATATACCAGTCCGCTTCCAACTTCAATAAAGATTTAAAGATTTCAGAAAGTCCAAGAGAGCTTCGTGGAGAAAGAATTGCTAATCAACGTACACATCAGAGACATTCTTAACAGAAATTCACCTCTGTACCCTCACCAATCCGGTAACATATATTAAAGAGGCCTACCGACAAAAGGAGATTGCACTACGTGACTTCCTAAATATTGAAGGTAGCTTCGATAATACTGGATATGAAAAGCCATGCTCGACAACCGGAAAATCTCTGCATCTTCCGGTGAGACTAAAATATCTGTCTTAGCCCTCAAAGGTTGTCCACAAGGAGGTGTTTTCTCACCGCACTTGTGGTTACTGGTCATTGATGGCCTACAAGTAAAACTTAGTAATCGGGGCTATGCCGACTACTTTATAGTTTTTTAGTTTATTTGTTTTTTTTTTAGTTTAATTTGGAATCACATTAAGATGTCTTATAAACTAGTGAAGTTTTAATACGTTCAATACAAATTCAGATTTAGATTCAAGCTAATAAAAAAAGATTAAGGTAATATAATAAGAAATAATGGTTATTTATATATACATTATTATAATCTCTACGTAGATGTACGAGTATGTATGTATATATTCAAATAAACTTGTGCAATTTTCTAAGCATAAATATACAACAAAGGAAAAAAAAAATAATCAAAGGGTTAGGTGTTATTGTTCATGTAGAAGGACTTAAGTTCATTCTTAAACCTGCGGGTGCCACAAGACCTTCGGACAAGCCGTGGTAAGGAGTTCAACAGGCGAATAGATGTTACGAAAAATTGTCGCTCAGATGTTAGGCATGAGTAACAAGTTCAAGTTCAAGTTTTCTTTATTGAGACTTTAAAAAATCAATTATAATACATATAGTCCATGTCTAATTTAACTTAATTGTAGCCGACTTAGAAAGCGTATGCCTGGCTAAAGACTTGTAAATTAAGGTATATAACTTCATAAGCTAACAATCAGTATATATGTGTTATATTATAAAATAACAGTATAAGTATTTCACTATATGCTTGCTCCCGGCATACTTAAATCAATCCCTATTATAACTTAAAATAATGACTAGAATATATTTATACATAACCGCGCATTCCGCAAAGTGCAGTTAATTTCAATATTAGTTATTATTACAATACCCAGAAAATAAAAATATGTTTCTATGTGTGAGTTTTCCATTAATCTGTTTAGTTGTTAATATATAAGGTATTATATAATCCAAAGCAGAATTAACTTTAAAACATGTACACAATCTCAAAACTGATATAATGCGAGCATGAATTTCGACCAATAAATTTCTTCTTCATATACGAGTACATATTATGAGTTATCCTCTTAAATTAAATCTTGACGTTTTCAGATAAAAGGGTAACGATAGGTTTCTACCATCATATTGTTCGATATAAGAATGGTATCTTTCATTAAGAAGGTTAAATGGCGAAAGGTAGTAATTGTCGTCTAAACTTTCATTTTTATTTGAATCCAACAAAGGTTTGATTAATGCATTAGGATGAAACTCTACTCGTTGAAGTTTTCTTAATGTAAGATTAATAAGGTATGTCATAAGAGGTGTTACCTTGAATGTGTCGTAAAGAATTTTATTTGGATACCATTTCTTATCTGGTCTCCGATATTTTCCACAACAGAATCTAAGAATCCTTCTTTCGAATTTCTCCAACTCGTTTGCGGTTGTAGGGGAGACTGTGAACCATACGCAAAAACCGTAGGCTAAAATGGGTCGTATAAGGGTTTTGTATATGAGTATCTTTGTACTTGATTGTAATGCTTTGGACTGCAAAAAGGGTTTTAACGTGGCGGAAACGGCTTTGGCTTTTGCTAAGGTTTTCCTGGCATGTTTATTGAAAAGAAATCTATTGTGAAATGTTATACCCAAGTATTTCAATTCTGAGCGTAGGGGAATGGTGCGGTTGTCGATTTGCAGATTCAACGTTTTGCTTTCCTTCACAGCTAGGCGCTGCCCTTTGCCACTCGCATTGCGAAAGCAAGTTATGCCACACTTGTTTAAGTTGAGTTTTAGCCCCCAATTCTCGAAGTAGCCTAACAGCAAAGGAAGCTTTTGTTTGATTTTGTTGAGAGCAATTTGTGGTTTCGAATCGCTAGCTAAAATTAGAGTATCATCTGCAAAGAAAATTTCACCAAAGTCTCTTCCATTATTTATTACACTCTCATATGGATAGTCGTACAAATATATTATGAACAGAATCGGACCTAGGATAGACCCCTGCGGAATGCCCGATAGTATTGGGAATGATTCTGAGAACTCAGATTTTATAACTATTGAGGCAAAACGATTTCGTAGATAGTTATAGCCTAGTCGTACAAGCCATGTTGGAAAGTTTAATTTTATAAGTTTAAAAACTATGCCCTTATGCCAAAGCGAATCAAACGCTTTCTCAAGGTCAATGTCTAAACCCACGGTACATTTTTTATTCCTGAGATTTTGGCTTATCTTGTTACTCAAAAGTAGTATCGCGTGTTCGGTTGAATGCTCTTTCCTGAATCCGAATTGCGTGTTTGGGATCACATTTGCATCTTCACATATAACGAGAATGTGTTCGGCTAAAACTTTTTCAAATAATTTCCCTATATTGAAAAGCAAGCATATAGGACGAAAGTGTTCGATTTCTTTAGCTGATCTTTTTTTCCTACTGGTAAGAGTTTTGATTTTTTCCAAATTGTAGGGAAATATCCATTGTTAATACAGTGGTTAAACAGAGAGCACAATGTTGAATCCAGCTTAGGGCAACATTTGCGTAAAATAAAATTGGATATCCCATCAATGCCCGATGACAGTTTGTTATTAAGGTTAGCTCTAAGAATTTTGATTTTTTCAGGCGTCGTAAAAGGTGGCGCATTTGGGTTCGTAGAAAAATGATATGGTGAAAACGTTGTAAGAGAGGTAACACATTGACTAGCACGAAATTCAGTAACAGTTGACAGAACTTCAGTAGTTAAACTGTTATCGAAATGTGGTGTTTTTTCTGAGTAAACATTGGCATAGAACTCTTTAAAAGCAGTTAACTTAGTATCAATATCAACTAGTTCCAGACCGTTATAAGTTAGAATGTCTTTTGAGATGTCTGAATCAAAAAAATTTCTTCCTGTTACTCTATCTACTTCTTTGAAAGCTTGAGGAGAAGGTCTTATTTTCTGTATTTTTAATTTGAACGCAGAATTGATATTTTGCTAAGACAATTAATTCTTGATGACAACTCGCGATATTCTTGACTTATTCTATTGAGATGTCTATGATAAATTCTTTTAAGTTTTTTAAGCTAACGGGAACGTAGTTTAATCAATTTCAATGTAAGAGGACATAGGCTTTTGTATTTGAATTGCTTAGGTTGGTATATAACTGAATTAGAATTAATACTTGATACCTGAGCTGAGTTAATTTTTTCTATAAATTCATCTATTTCTGTATTGGAAAGGTTTCTATTAAATGGAACGTTGAATCGAGAAAGACCGTTATGAAGATTGGCTCTGAAAGCTGGCCAGTTGGTGCTTTTGAAGCTTCTGTACGCCGTTGGTGGTACCAAAATAGGTGTAAACGTACCAAGACTTATTTTATAGGAAATTCCGTAATGGTCAGATATTGTAGGAAAGGTAAGACAGCCTGTTCGATTGCAATTGATGCATTTAAGTTTTGGAACTTCCTGATTTGCTTCACTACGTTTTTTGTAAAACTCAATACACGGCTCTGAGTCATGATTTTCCCCACAAAGAACATAGCGACTACTATAGGCACAACAGTCTCCCCTATGCCCAAATCGTTGGCAGCGGTAACACCTCACAACTACCCTATTATTTTTCCTTTCCCAGTACACCCTTTGATGCAGTAAGCTTTTTAATATTAATTAAGTCTTTGATGGACTCCTCAACTTCTAATTGAACATCAAAAATATTTAATTTGATATTTTGTGCTTTAGTTCTAGCAGTGAAAAAACGACTTACCTTCACATTTGGCGCAAATTCATTAAGCGCTTCCCGAACGCTTTCAACAGATGTATCCCCATCAATACCTTTAAGAAGTATAGAGATTTTTTTAGTCTCTTTAGGAGAGAATGAATATGCTCCTATATCCGTTTCTCGAAGACGTTTTATGATTAAATTATGCACACTCACACTATTTACATATACCTTTGTCTTCTGATAACTAAGATTTACAAACTTATATTGAATATTTGGAATGTTACATTCTAGAGCAGCTAATTTAATAAGTTCAGTTTATAAACTACAATTAGCACCGAAGATATAAATACGAGTAGGTGGGCAATATACAATGCTGTTTCGTTCTGTCACATCCTTTTTAGAATTCGTTGGCAATTTCAGGCTTTTTGAAGGAATGTCGCGTCTCGTATTACTTACACTATTGACAAAGGAATAATTGTTCATATCGTTTAGTTCTGCTAATGGTGAAAAAGGATTATTATCAGGTGTGGATGAACAATGACTCTGGTAGTTCTCATTTATTCTTTTCCTTTTTCCCATATTCGTAGTGTAGCTGTTTGCAGATCGTTTTAAGTTGCCGATGACGAGTGTCCAATCGTTAGTGTTTGAGTTCTTCGCTTCTCCCACATTTGTGCATGGGAGAGCACCACGTTTGCTCATCGTTGGTCTGTGAGTGTGGGTATTCACCGAGATGTTGCAATGTGCATGTAAATTAGCATTAGAATTCACGTGTTTTAAATTATCACTAGCATTTGCATTGAAAATAATTTTATTCTCCAGCGCATAGGCTGGAGGATATTCCGAAACTTTATCACTTTCCACTTTTATGAGTCTCTATCTCGTGAGGAAAATATGAGTTAGGTATTAAAATTGATTGGCAATATCACTAATTTTCTGAAAAATGTTTCTACAACTGTATTACACGTCTGTTCACTTCAAGAGCAACTTCAACAGTCTAGGCATGAGTAACGAGGGTGAATGATTTGTCGTGATCTTTCAGACGTGGTAAAGGGTAGGTAACAAGGCTGATTGGTTTGAATCACATTGGAAAGCATTACAAGGGATCGATAGCGTATTAGATGGTCAAGTGACATGTTAAAGAGTAATTTCGAGTAATGAGATATTCTATCGAAGTGACGAAGATTGCAAACGTAACGCACGATATTTATTGAAAGCGACATTAAGGTTTCTTTTACTGTTAGCTTCACAGTAAGAGGCGAGTTTTGAAGGGGGTGAAGTAGTGTGTTTTGCGGCCCGGGTCAACCCCGGACAGATTTATTAAGCTTGTTGCAAGCATATACATATTTAAAACTAACATTTTCACTTAAAAACTAAAGGGTGGGAGCGGTTAGAGAAAGTTGGGACGTGAGCTATAGGTGGAAAAAAAAAATATTCTTGCTGAGATGATACTCGAAGAGAGGCCGAATATCGTTAACTTCGCGAAGCATCCTAGTCATTGGCTCCAGGTGTCCGTAATTCGTTCTGTGAAGATTGAGCTGGAAAAGTGGCACAGACCTAAGATTGCGGGGATTGGTGTTAAAAGAAATAAGTTGAAGTAAGGAAGGACAATCGATATTACCAACTAAAATTTGATGAATAAAGAGAATGTCGGCAATTTTTCGGCGTATAGAAAGGGGTTGCAAATTTATAAGTTTCAGCCGGTCAGTGTAAGGTGGTAAGTTTTGGTTATCATCCTAGGGAAGACCACGTAAAGCACACCGTAAAAACCTGCGTTGCACAGCTTCTATCCGGAGGATGTGAATTCTGTAGTAGGCTTTGCTGAAATCGGTGGCAAGTTCATTTCAAGTTCATTTCCAGATTCCAGTGCACATAAAGTGCTTGATACGAATTCCGTTAAGTTGGTGGTGGTAGATCTGCCTTTGAAAAATCCGTGCTATTTTAGGGAAACTGTTGGGGCATAAAATAGCCAAATTAAAGAAAATTTAACATTGTAAATAAATGAACTAGAAAATTGAATTCCTATAAGTACTTTATACTATTATACTTTATACTTATACGATTAACAATCGCATTGGCAACACTGTTTAATAAATATTTAAATTTCGCGGCACTATATTAAAATGTTCCGTATTTTTAAGTCTCCAAAAGGAACTGTAGCTTACAATCGAATCATACAACCGATGTTACTTAAAGGAAGTTAATAAAAAGTTTGTCACTTCTCGTTGAGCTATCGACCTACAAGGTGTTTTAATTTCGTCACTATCTCGCTATCGCTATTTTCTCGTTTCTTTGCACAAAACTTGTGTTGCACAAGAATACAATCGGTATTCTTCGAAGTATTGAGGAGATTAAGCACAGTCAAATCTCTTCAATACGTGGTGAGAAAAATCTTTCGCCATATACAGAAACAATAGATTTACAATGGAAAAGCATTATGTCATAGATAATGCTCTCAAAAAGCTTAGGTATGCAGGACAACTTAGCAATTGGTCTTTTCTACCTTTTTTACGTAGGGGAGGGAAATAATCCCTGGGTGATAGAAAGCTGAAAGATAGCTGTAAGAGGTTGGGCTAGGTGCATTTGACACTTCTTTAAAAATATAGGAGGAAGATCATCAGGGCCAATAATTCTACCATTCAAAATTCCCGTCCACATGTTTACTATAATACCGTACTTCGATCTATCTTCCGGCATCAAATGTGGATTTTCCACGGGCCACTCGTGCAAACTGTGGAAGATCATGTAACCGTCCCTTTTAAAATCTTCGGATCTTCTCTGAACCTCTGCACCATCGTTTGACAAAATTTGACTCTTTCTGGATAACCTCGGGGTAGCAGACTTTTGACTCGCTGTACATGGTACGGATGGAGCTGGTTTTTCCTTAGAATTCGGTGTGCTGTACTTTTGGGTTCTCCTATGCTTTCTTCAATTGCACGTACTGAAGTACTAAGGTCTTGTGTGACTGCTTGTAAGACTTCGTCCTCGTAGGGCATGACGGGTCTTCCCTCAGTAACCATTAGATTTGGAAAGCGACCCTCTGAGAATGACCGGTGCACATTTACAAACACTCGATGATCCGGATGACGCTGAGCATTTGGGTATCTCTCCTGATAAAGTCTGGCTGCAGCACTAGCCTTACACCTGCATTCCCCATAAATGGGGATGGGGATGCATGCTAGCATATTCCTGAGCAGTGTATCGAGATGGCATGATGACATTCGCAATACATAATCACGGGATCAACGATCAACACTAGTCCAGAAGAAATCCAGGTTCGACAGAAACGGTCAGATAGCAAATCAAAGTCGCAATGCAATGAAGTTCAATAAAGAAAGCCAAAATTGTAAGCACGAAATCAACACGACTACAGAATAATGCGCTGTAAGCGAAGGAGCGTAACGTACGGCAGTATTTTGTTGTTATGATATCAGTTTTTCGAAAACCGCCATCCCTGATACTTTTACTTTTAAAGACTTTAATTCTATTGATGCTAACGTCCTTCAAGCTGCGACTTTTTCTGCTCCTTGGGAGCAATGCCGATTGACTGGTGATCCAAATGTAAAAGTAAGACAGCTTCAATCAATACTACTAAAATTGTATGATGAATGTGTGCCTATGAAAACAGTGAAAGTTCAGAATAAATTATGTCCTTGGTTTACTTCGGAGGTGGTCTGGCCTATTAAGACGAGGAACAAATTATACAGTAAATGGAAGCGTAGGCCATTTGATGTAAATTGGTCCGCATACAAAGTGGCTTGTAATTACTCAACCACCGTTCTGCGTACTTCAAAGAAAAACTTTTATGCTCCTAAACTAAATTCTTCCCTTCACGCTAAGAAACTTTGGAGCAACCTAAGGACAATCGGTGTGTCTGTTGGAAGAAATAACTCTCAGTCCTGGGTGATGACCCCACTGCTGGTAGCCCAACTTCTAATCGAACAGTAGACTGTGTAGGCTCTGTACCAATGTTCGAAAGTTTTGAAGTAGCCACGGAAGCTGAAATTACTCAATGCGTTACAGCCATAAAGTCCAATTCGATAACTGAGGATGGCTTTCCAATTCGATTTGTTAAACTTATTTTACCTGAAATGGACTCCCATCTCGCTCATGTAATCAACTGGTGCATAATTACGTCAACTTTTCCACTGCTCTGGAAATTTGCAAGAGTTTTGCCAATAGCAAAGAAAACAAATGCATCTTCTCCTGTTGATTTTAGACCGGTTAGCATTCTACCTTGTCTATCAAAGGTTTTTGAAAAGGTTTTGGCAAAGCAGATAACGAAGCACTTGTCACTGAATCATTTGTTGTATGCTCAGCAATCTGGCTTTAGAGCTAACCACAGTTGTGCTACACAAAAAGGTAAACCTTTTTGAAGAATTAAGGCAGGAGTATGAAAGGGGTTATGTTTCGTTGCTTGTTTGCTAGACTTTTCTAAGGCATTGGATAAAGGTAATCATAAAGTTCTGTGTTGGAAGCTCAAGAATCACTTTGGTTTCAGTGAAAGAGCAGTAAAATTAATCAGTAGTTTTCTCTCTGGCCGATCACAAAGGGTTAATTCTGGGGAACGTTTTTCACTGTTGAAAGAAATAAAGCAGGGAGTTCCTCAAGGCTCAATATTAGGTCCGATACTCTTCTGAATGTTTATTAATGACCTTCCAACAATCTGTAAACATACTTCAGTACACCTTTATGCTGACGATGTCCAACTACATTTAACGAAGTCTTATGGTAACCTCAATGAACTTGTTCTTCTCATCAATGAAGACTTAAAACATATTGCAACCTGGTCTGTAGCTAATGGGCTTAATCCATCAAAATCTCAAATAATACCCATTTCAAAATGCCTCCTTCCCGATGTTTACCTTAATACTAACAAAATTAAAGCTGTGGACTCTGGACACTAGTCTAGGCTTTATTATCAACCGAAATTTGTCTGGTTACAATCACACAAATGTGGTCGTGGGTCGTATCTACAGATGTCTTCGCAAATTGTGGATCAGTGCTTATTTTACCTCTCAGGAAACAAGACGAAAGCTGGTACAGTCTTTAGTTCTACCCCTAATAACATATGCTGAGGTGGTCTATTGCTGTCTTGACTATTCATTCAAGCGAAAGCTGCAAGTTGCCTTCAACGACGCGGTGCGTTATATCTATGGCTTACGTAGATATGAACATATTTCTGTGTTTGCCAGGGGTTTGCTTGGTTGTAGTTTGGAACAATAAATATATCAACGCCAGGAATTGTATGTTTTTGCACAAAATTATTATAACTCAAAGTCCGTCTTACTTGTTTAACAGACTCAATTTTACTCGCTCCTCAAGAACCATCAACCTCATTCCCTATCGTTACAATAACCTTAACTCGGCACGTTTATTTTTTATCCATACTATAAGGCTTTGGAACTCTTTGTCCTCTCAATTGAAGAATATTTCAAATCCAACTAATTTTAAAAGTGCAATCTTTCAATATTTCTCCAACTTATCAATTTAAATTCTTGGCGTATTTATCCGTCTCAATCACGGCGTCACTGTCTGTCTCGCTCACACTTGGTACTCATTTCAACTTACTAAAAATAATTAACTATGAATCGGGTTTCTTTACCAAAATATCTTTTTTGTCCTCAATTACGCGTTAGCCTGATAAGTGTCATACCATTTTGGAATCCAGACTAAATACGCCATCCTTTAAAGTTACTTTCCAAAATGGCATTTTTTGTCAGTACAGTCAGTTCAAGTTGGATGATTAATGATTTTCAGATACATGGATGGACAAAAAAAGGAATATTTTAGTTAAAGCCGATGTAGTTATGTTTCAATTTTGGACCGTAATTTACAGAAGAGTTACTCAGAGTTATGTGACAAAAAAAAATCGAAGAAAAGTAAAGATTTGCGGTCACAGCACTTGAAAGATCGTCACAGGGTGTCATATTTCTCGATTTTTTTTTGTACATGACTTAGATTTTTTTTAATAATTGTATGGTAACCGACACCACTTGAACTATCACCCATTTCCGGCTTGACGTTGATTTTTGGGACACCCTGTATATATAAATAATGTATTTAGTAACTGGCAATGCTATGTAATTGAACGATGTTGTCAATTTCCACAGCTTCAACAATGGGTTAAAGTTTAGCAAACACACGTCAGCGCATCGTAAAATCTGATGAGAGTTGTTTTTGCTTTTTTAGTTGGAGAGCACGATGCAGTAAATTGTTGTTGGATTTCGATAGACACTCACGCAGGTTGACATTTGAGTTCGAGTTTAATCCAACGTCGCATAAATTTATTTGTTTGTTGTTGTTTTGTCGGTATTTGGAGACCGAGGTTAGTACGAAGTTCCTATCATAAGCAGACCGGAACTTAATAATAATAGCAGAGGTGACATTATTTGGTCGGGGGCGTGTGCGAAAAATATTATTTAAAATTGGCGGTTTCACATTAATAACGTGGCATAAATGATTGAAATAGTTTTTGATGTTTTCATTTTCAGTGATTTCAGGATCGCGAATAAAACAGCGTCACGTGAAATATTTTTGTCTTCAAATTCCTCCTGAGCGGATTTTAATTCAGTGATTTGTGATCGTTGGTCAGTGTTTAGAGTTTGGGTGTCAGGGTTAACATTAGACAGCGAGGTTTTGATTTTTGATATTTTATTTTTAAGAGAATTTATAGCATAGTTTGAGGCAGTGCAATTATTTTCCAACTGTAGGTGAAGGTCAAATACCCTAAAGATGTGAGCAATGCAGTAAAGTAACACTTGTTCCCCTCAATCGTAAGAGAAATATGAGTTTTAACCAGATCTCACTTGGCGATACAATAATATTGAGTACTCCAATGAAATACAATTTCTAGGAATTGTTTTCGATGAAAAATTAAATTAGAACTGAAATGTTAATAATAAAATTACCAAAGCGACTAAAGCTATGTGGGCTTTCAATTTTCGTGGGGGCTAACGCCCCCATTTATTATGCTTAATACAAGCTTAAAAACTAAGACTTAAACTAATACTAGGGCTTAAAGCTAAGGATGGTGAAGGAGATCGAATTTGAGGGAAAGTGTGCTGCGATTAAAATCGAAAACGGAAAGGTTGGAGTTTACCTTACGCAGCATACGGGAGATTGGTTCGTTAGAGCCATATGTGGTGCGGTGGATAGGTAGATAAAAGAGACGGGTGGAACGTAAATTACGAGGGTTAGTGTTAAAGAAAATGGAGTTGCAAAGAGGCATGCAATCGACGGAGCCTGAGAGGAGTCGGTGAATGAACAAAATGTCTGCTGCGTCCCTTCGTTCCTCAAGGGTATTCAGGTTAATGAGTTTGAGACGGTCTCGATAGGGAGGTAAGATTAGAGGATCGTTCCAAGGTAGACCTCGAAGAGCAAAGCGAAGAAAACGACGCTGGATCCTCTCAATACGAGATACATGAACTCGTTGAAAGGGACACCACGCTTGGCTAGCGTACTCGAGAAGGGGGCGAACGTAAGTGATGTATAGTGATCTAGTTACGTACGGGTTGCAGAATTCTTTGGACCATCTTTTAACGAAGCCGAGTGATGAGTTTGCTTTAGAAATTATCTCATCAATATGCGAGCGGAAATTAAGCTGTCTGTCGCATAATATACCAAGGTCGCGGATAGATTCAACAAGGGGTATAGGTTGGCCGTCGAGATGGTAAATTCGTTGAGGAGACTTCTTGCACTTACGCGAGAAAGTAATCGATTGACATTTGGAGACATTGAGCTCTAAGCAGTTCTTGATGCACCAGGTTGAAAAACTATTTAGATCTATTTGAAGGAGGGTGGAGTCTTGTTGTGAGGAAATGGGTTTAAAAAATTTGGTATCGTCAGCATAGAGAGAAAGTGTTGAGTGTTGAATGAGCCTTTGAAGGTCGTTAATAGTTAGGATGAAGAGGAGTGGACCTAGGTGGCTACCTTGAGGAACACCTGAAGTGGCCAAGAAAGGGGCCGATAGGACAGATCTGAAACGAACATTATAAAAACGATTATCCAGGTAAGAAGATATCCATTTAAGCAAAATGGGTTCAAAGCCCAGGACGGACAATTTGAACAGGATTAGTTTATGAGATATCTTGTCAAAAGCTTCACTGAAATCAGTTGTTATAACGTCAACTTCTTTACCATTTTCTAAGGCTGAGAGAACAGAGGACACGAATTCTACGAGGTTAGTGGTAGTTGATCTACCCTTCAGAAAGCCGTGTTGATTGGGGGAAATAAAAGATTTAAACTGAAAGCTTAAGGCTTCATGCAAAATACTTTCGAGGAGTTTGGGTATATGGGAAAGTTTAGCTATAGGGCGGTAATTAGTGACTTCGCTCTTTAATCCCTTTTTGTGTATGGGTGTTATGAAAGAGGACTTCCATATCTGTGGAAATTCATCTTGAGAGAGCGATAATCGGAAGAGATTAGCAAGGGGGCGTGAAAGAGTTGAGCCGGGTAAGTATTCATCATTAAGTTGTTGTAATTTGTTTTCTATTACTGTATGATCAAAGCTATGAGAAATAGTAGGGCCAATAGGGAAGGTAAGTAGGTATTTGAAATAAGAGGGATCCGGTACGAAGGAATTATCGGCAAAAGATTGCTTAAAAAAAGTAGCAAAAAAGTTAGCTATGGTATGCGGATCAGTTGATGATATATTTTCGTATGAGAGGGATGGAGGAAAACCGTCGGATTTATTTTTGTAATTAACGAATTGATAGAAAGACTTAGGATCATTTATAAGCCTTGATTGCGCACTATCAAGGTATCGCTGATAGAGAAACTTATAGAGCTGGGCGAATTGAAGGTATGACCCGAGATAGTTTGAATAGTCAACAAAAGAGTTGGACCGGAGGAAAACTGTCCATAATTTGTTTCTTTTGTTACGTAAAGAGCGAAGTTTACGATTATACCACGGGGGGCTCGTAGAAGAGGTCCTATTACGCGAAAAGGGGACATAGAGAGAAATAGAGTTAAGTAATTCTCTGTAGAAAATAGAGAGAGCACTTTTTAGGGGCATATTGGCGAAATCAAAAGAACACTTACTAAGATATGCGTTAATTTTGCGGAAATTCGCTTTATGAAAGTCGTAAGAAGTGGTAGCTGCAGATGGGGTGGGGCGGAAAGTAGAGTGGTGGAAAAGAGAAAGAAGAAGTGGTGGGTGAAAGTTATCAATGGTCGATAGTGAAAGGGGACAGAGCGAGACAGAGGAGTTTATGGGGTCAGTGGTGAAAATGAGGTCTAATTGCCTTCCCATATAGTTGGAGACTCCACTAACTTGGCATAAGCTAGAGTCTGTGAGCTCATCCAAGAAGAGACATTCTTTACTCGAGACAGGGTAAGCGATAAAAAAAGATTTATCATCTGATTGAGTCCAGTGCAGCTGAGGTAGATTGAAATCGCCAAATACGATGATATCATCGAGAGGATCAGATAAGTTAATTATTTGATCAATTGCATCGATAGCGAGTTGGTAGCATTCGATTGGTTGGGCCGGTAGGATGTAAAAACACATAATGTACAGGGACCTGCAGGGGAGTGTTATCTTTATTGAAACGTAGTCAAGTTTAGAGGAAATAGAAACAGCGATTGGTGAAGAGTTTAGGTCATTGCGGACGGCCAGTAGAACACCTCGACACGGAGCATCATCATTTGGGCGGGTAAGATCGTCGTCTCGGAAAACATTGAAACTAGGGGGGAATAATTCCTGATTCTTTATATCGGGAATTAGATTAGTTTCGGTCAGAGCGCAGACCTCAAATGGGAGAGCGTGAGATTGGCGCAAGACGGCACGGGTCTTAGATCGCAGTCCTCTTACGTTTTGATAGTAAAAGGTAAGAGGAAGGTTATTACGAGAGGGCGTAGGAGTGGATGGTCGAAACACTGGCAATGGTAGCACGTTAGGGACGAAAAAATTTGTCGTTGTCAGCTCTGCTTCGTTGGAGGTGTGAGATCCTTTTTGAGTGCACATAGTTACCGAAAGCAGCAAGGTCGTCTGAGACTTTTTGCGGAGACATATTAAAAATCTCGTGGAACTTGATGTATAAGTTCCTTAGACTTGTAAGGTCAGTAGGGAGACCTTCCTGCTGTATTGAGACCATGACGCTTGTTTTAGTTTTCCCCTCATAACAAACTGAGTCTGATTTGTCATGCAGATATGCTAGAAGGAGACGTATATTCTCGTACGTCTTTTTTTCTCTAAGCCTAGAAAGTGCATAACGACATTCTGTTGAGCCAAAAGTTTGTTGGGTTATTTTAACTGTGGGAGGCAGAAGGGGGTCAAAAATGGGGCAGGTGGACGAAGATTTTGAAGGCGATGCAGGGGTGATTGAAGGGGCATTAGACACATGTTCATGTGAGGGATTTATAACATGGGACCTAACGAAATTGGGATATTTAGCTCCGGTTTTAAGGTCAAAATTAGGGAAAGAAGTGCTAGTGGGGGCACGTGCAGAGGGGTTAGGTATTTCCGAGGGGTTATTGTGAGCGGTTGGTGCTAATTTGAAAGAGACGCGTTGACGCGGTGGCTTGGGTGGAACGGAGGCTGCAGGTGCAATATAATTAGAGGACCGATGAAGTCGGTTCGGAATGTGAGTGGGAGGGGCGAAATTGGGGAATATATTAGTTTTAAATCTCCAATTAGAGTCAGAATTGGAACGGGAGTTGGAAACGGTTTTCGGTACAGAGTCAGGTTTGCTACGGTTTGGGACGGATTTCGGTATTTTATTAGAGTCCGGTTTGGGATGGGAGTTGGAATCGGAATTAGGTAACTTAGATTTAAGCTTCTTTTTATCCTGTTTCTTGGTAGGTGTTTCGATCCATTTACAGATGCGCATCTTTCCAACGTTGAAATTAGTACCAGCAGGGTTTTTAAATAACCATTCGTATCTAGCAGGGAGGTCGAATTTAAAGCTTCGATTACCTTTGTGGTGAGATGGCAGGAACATTTCACATTTGCTGATGGTGATGCCGTATTTGTCTGCGAAGAATTTCGTGATCCAAGAAATATCAGCGTTTACGGGGGTGCCTTTGATGAAGAATGTACTCATATCGGTTTCAATTTTTTCCAGTCTACGCCTCCATTCGGAAGGTGTCCATGTAGTACCAAAATGTTTGATTAGCTTGCGTGGGGCGGCGATGGGAGGAGTTGACAGTGAAACAGTTTCGGTCTCCTGGATTGAAGTGGCAGCGGGAGAAGTTGTAGATTTAATTAACCGTGGTGGACGAGGAGGTGGTGGTAAAAGTGGGTCGACTTCGGTTTCCAGTAATTCAGCCAAAATTGATGTATTGTAGTGGACATTCTGATGGTGTTGTGTGTGGAATGGTAAATCGTCAATTTTGCTGCTTACCGTTTCGATATGATTCTCAATATCGAAAATGGTTGATTGTGCGGCAGCTAGATCGTCACCAACACCGTTGATTCTGTCAAAGATTACTTCGAGCATTGGATCAGGCTGCATTAGAGATGGATGGTTCTTTGAGGTAGATTGAAATTGAGTCTCAAGATCTTCACGCTTGCCGTGGTATGTATCATCATCATACTCGTCAGTAAAATGGTGGAACAAAACAAGAGAGAAATCTGCCATACAAAAGCTGCAGTGGCTACAAAAACTTCTATGTCTCGGCATCACCGGCGGAATGCACACATGCCCCACAGCAGCTATTGAAGCCTTTATTGGTTTAACGTCACTCCATCTCTTTATAAAAAGATGGCATTTCGCAGCACAGTGAGGCTACTACAAACAGGAGAGATTGATCACTCACATCATATGGATCAAATGAATTTTTTCTCCGAAATCCCCGAGCTTGACATGATCTGCGCGGTAAATTATCACCTACCAATATAGTGATCCTAAGCCGAGAAGCATGGAACTACAAAGGCAGATCAAAGATGGATGCCGCAGTGGGTGTTGGAATATTTGGACCCAACACCAGAATATCGCCACCAATGGGCAAAAGTCCCAGCGTTTTCAAGCGACTCAGTACCGAGTCGAGTCGACCACCGTCGAGTGCACAACTCAACCAGTGCACTCGCAAAATTATTGTGTGCTGTGCAAAAAAAAATACAAAAAAACACAAAAAGTGCAGTGCAGTGACAAAAAAAAATATCACACAGTGCGGGTATCCCACCTCTCCCGCTCCTAGTCAAAGTACTGTTGCTTGCACACAATCACTGCCATTACTGTATTTACCATACGATACGGGCAGTGGCTGAGTGTATGTAACAACTGATGGATAGCGGGTTGTGAGTGAAAATTTTGTTGGTGCACTGTTTCATATTGTTGTAAGGGCATATCACCTACAACAATTTGATCCGGTAAATCAATGTCAGAATTTTCACGCAGCCTTGCTTAGTATCGTCGGTGTTTGTGTTTTCTGTGTTTGTCTGTGATTATGACTAGGGAATTCAGGGTAGACGTAGCCAACATACGCGGGCTAAAAAGTAATCACTTTTCTGCGTACGTTCACGTCTGTAAGTACAGACCAGCTGTTTTGGCACTTAGTGAAACACAGGTAGATCCCCGCCCACACCTCTCAGATCATTCTGATCTGGCTACGAACTAGTGCCATTATTCTTCTCTCACCGCGGTCTCGCCATTTATGTGCGTAGTGATGTAGCTTACCAAACTCCACCACGATGTTGTCCCTGTTCCAATCCGGAATTCAACATCATGTGGTTAAAATTCCATCTCCGTAAGAAAATTATCCACTACTGCTTTATTTATAGAAGCCCCAAACTGGACAGCAATTCAACTTTTACCGAGTTTGATGCGCCGTCTGACTCCATTCAAAGAATTGTATCCCTGTATCCTCATACTGAAATCGTTATTACGGGCGATTTCAATATACACAATTTTGGGTGGCTTTGACATTCTGGACAGACAACACCCGAAGGACGGTGTGTTGAGATCTTCGCTGCGGAAAACAACCTAACGCAGCTTGTAAATGAGCCCACGCGAATACCAGACGTTGATAGTCATACCGCCAACACCCTGGACTTGTTTTTATCTTCTCACCCTGATAAGTACACCATTGATGTGCTCTCCCCTCTAGGCTTATCGGACCATTGTGTCATATCAGCTAATTTCTCGCACACCGACCACACAGTTAGAGAAGAAATTCCTAAAAGAACCGTATGGCAATACGAGAAAGCCAACTGGAGCGGTCTTAACAGCTTCTTTAGGAATTTTAACTGGTCGTTATGCTTCCTCGATAACGACGTGGATGCCGCTGCTGATATGATTACAGACACCATTCTATTTGGAATGAGATCCCTTATTCCTCATCGGATGAAGAGTATCAAACCAAAAGAAAAGGCATGGTACGATTCGAGCTGTAAAGAGGCTGTCAGGGTTAGAGAAATGTTTTTTTTGGTCCTACAAGACCAACCCGACAGAGGAAAACCGAAAAAAGTTCAAACGAGCCAGAAATGACTGCAACGCCTTTCTTAAGCGTGTGAAATTCCAATACGACCAAAAACTGAGGCACAAATACTGCAATATCCCAAAGGCAGTAAACATTTTTGGTCGTTCGTCAAAAACATTAGAAATTCCGCCTCATCATCCATCCCAACGCTCATTTACAATGACATTCCAGCTGTCAGCTCTTTGGATAAGGCCAATCTGCTTGCTGCACACTTTGCGGCTTGCTTCAATGGGACGAATCTACTTTCGCACTCGTGTAGTAGCAAGAGTACTTAAAGATCTCAACATACATAAATCCGCTGGTCCAGATGGTCCAGAAGAGGTTTTCTTCAAGCTTTTTCATCAATCCTACTCTTTAGGACTCTTCCCGAGCAGATGGAAAACAGTATTTGTCCAGCCCGTCCCTAAAAAAAGCGAATCATCTTCTCTCTCCTCCTACAGACCCATTGCACTTACGTCCCTTCTTTCCAAGGTCATGGAAACGCTGATAAATCGTCAGCTCATGAAATATCTCGAAACACGAAAACTTTTCAATGACCAGCAGTACGGTTTTCGTAGCAACAGGTCCACTGGTGATTTGATGGCATGTCTTACCGAAAAGTTTAACCAAAGCGTACATCAATCTGGCGAAAACAAGATAGTTACACTTGATATTTCTAAGGCATTTGACAGAGTTTGGCATCAAGCTCTTTTGTCGAAAATGCGTGCATTTTTGATCGACGACTCTCTTCTTCAATGGATTAGAAATTAATTTTCGGAACGTTCAATTCAAGTTGTCTTGGACGGTTTCAAGTCTGATATTTACAAAATAAATGCTGGTGTGCCCCAGGGCTCTGTTCTGTCTCCGACACTCTTTTTAATTTTCATTAATGATCTCTTGTCTGCTATCACACAGTGCGGGTATCCCACCTCTCCCGCTCCTAGTCGAAGTACTGTTGCTTGCACTCAATCACTGCCATTACTGTATTTACCATACGATACGGGCAGTGGCTGAGTGTATGTAACAACTGATGGATAGCGGGTTGTGAGTGAAAATTTTGTTGGTGCACTGTTTCATATTGTTGTAAGGGCATATCACCTACAACAATTTGATCCGGTAAATCAATGTCAGAATTTTCACGCAGCCTTGCTTAGTATCGTCGGTGTTTGTGTTTTCTGTGTTTGTCTGTGATTATGACTAGGGAATTCAGGGTAGACGTAGCCAATATACGCGGGCTAAAAAGTAATCACTTTTCTGCGTACGTTCACGTCTGTAAGTACAGACCAGCTGTTTTGGCACTTAGTGAAACACAGGTAGATCCCCGCCCACACCTCTCAGATCATTCTGATCTGGCTACGAACTAGTGCCATTATTCTTCTCTCACCGCGGTCTCGCCATTTATGTGCGTAGTGATGTAGCTTACCAAACTCCACCACGATGTTGTCCCTGTTCCAATCCGGAATTCAACATCATGTGGTTAAAATTCCATCTCCGTAAGAAAATTATCCACTACTGCTTTATTTATAGAAGCCCCAAACTGGACAGCAATTCAACTTTTAACGAGTTTGATGCGCCGTCTGACTCCATTCAAAGAATTGTATCCCTGTATCCTCATACTGAAATCGTTATTACGGGCGATTTCAATATACACAATTTTGGGTGGCTTTGACATTCTGGACAGACAACACCCGAAGGACGGTGTGTTGAGATCTTCGCTGCGGAAAACAACCTAACGCAGCTTGTAAATGAGCCCACGCGAATACCAGACGTTGATAGTCATACCGCCAACACCCTGGACTTGTTTTTATCTTCTCATCCTGATAAGTACACCATTGATGTGCTCTCCCCTCTAGGCTTATCGGACCATTGTGTCATATCAGCTAATTTCTCGCACACCGACCACACAGTTAGAGAAGAAATTCCTAAAAGAACCGTATGGCAATACGAGAAAGCCAACTGGAGCGGTCTTAACAGCTTCTTTAGGAATTTTAACTGGTCGTTATGCTTCCCCGATAACGACGTGGATGCCGCTGCTGATATGATTACAGACACCATTCTATTTGGAATGAGATCCCTTATTCCTCATCGGATGAAGAGTATCAAACCAAAAGAAAAGGCATGGTACGATTCGAGCTGTAAAGAGGCTGTCAGGGTTAGAGAAATGTTTTTTTTGGTCCTACAAGACCAACCCGACAGAGGAAAACCGAAAAAAGTTCAAACGAGCCAGAAATGACTGCAACGGCTTTCTTAAGCGTGTGAAATTCCAATACGACCAAAAACTGAGGCACAAATACTGCAATGTCCCAAAGGCAGTAAACATTTTTGGTCGTTCGTCAACAACATTAGAAATTCCGCCTCATCATCCATCCCAACGCTCATTTACAATGACATTCCAACTGTCAGCTCTTTGGATAAGGCCAATCTGCTTGCTGCACACTTTGCGGCCAGCTCAACACTCCCAGGTTGTGCTTTGTCTCCGCCTACACTTGAGTGCGTCGAATCTTCAATGGGGCGAATCTACTTTCGCACTCGTGTAGTAGCAAGAGTACTTAAAGATCTCAACATACATAAATCCGCTGGTCCAGATGGTCCAGAAGAGGTTTTCTTCAAGCTTTTTCATCAATCCTACTCTTTAGGACTCTTCCCGAGCAGATGGAAAACAGTATTTGTCCAGCCCGTCCCTAAAAAAAGCGAATCATCTTCTCTCTCCTCCTACAGACCCATTGCACTTACGTCCCTTCTTTCCAAGGTCATGGAAACGCTGATAAATCGTCAGCTCATGAAATATCTCGAAACACGAAAACTTTTCAATGACCAGCAGTACGGTTTTCGTAGCAACAGGTGCACTGGTGATTTGATGGCATGTCTTACCGAAAAGTGGAACCAAAGCGTACATCAATCTGGCGAAAACAAGATAGTTACACTTGATATTTCTAAGGCATTTGACAGAGTTTGCCATCAAGCTCTTTTGTCGAAAATGCGTGCATTTGGGATCGACGACTCTCTTCTTCAATGGATTAGAAATTAATTTTCGGAACGTTCAATTCAAGTTGTCTTGGACGGTTTCAAGTCTGATATTTACAAAATAAATGCTGGTGTGCCCCAGGGCTCTGTTCTGTCTCCGACACTCTTTTTAATTTTCATTAATGATCTCTTGTCTGCTACTTCTAATCCAATATATTCCTTTGCTGATGACAGTACTCTCTGCTTTTCATTTTCGTTTCCGGACTCACGGCCCTGCTCTTCGGCTGTAGAATGAGAACGGCAGCGTATGCTAAGCTCATTAAATTCCGATATCAACAGCATAACCAATTGCGGAACTATCAACAGAGTGAAATTTAATGCTTCCAAAACACAATGCTGTCTGATGTCGTTAAAGCGAAATTTAAACACCCAGCCATTATCTATGAATGGCACTTGCATCGTCGAAACCGAAAAACTTTCCATTCTCGGTATGTGTGTCAACTTACGTTGGAATGACCACATATTTAATGTCGCCAAAAATGCTGCGAAATGTCTAGGTTTCCTCAAGCGATGTAAGAAATATTTTACCCCCTCTGATCTGGCCTCAATATATAAGGCATTCATCCGCCCAAAATTGGAGTACAATGCCCACATCTGGTCAGGTGCTCCTAAAACATCTCTGCACCTGCTAGATAGGATTCAAAACCGTGCGATAAAACTTATTGATGATACTAATATCAGTCAATCAATGGACACCCTCGAACACCGACGAAATGTCTCGTGTCTCACTTTGTTTTATCGCTATTTCCACCACCAGTGCTCCACTGAAATCGCCAGTAGCATTCCGCCCATTCAAACTTTCAACCGTAATACCCGTCTCGCTATGAATGCTCATCAGTATACCCTCAAGCCCATTTTCGGACGTACTCTAAAATATCGTGATTCGTTCCTAAGCCGTACAACTCGCTTATGGAATGCCCTGCCGATCTCTGTATTTCCTGGTCGTTATAACTTGCAAACATTTAAAAGCAATGTACATCGGTACCTCTCTTTTCTTCCTCCCTAAATTTTCTTTGCCCGCGCTGTGAACAATCACCTTAAGGGTACACAAACCCCTTGAGCGCAAGCTCATTATAAAAAAAAAAGAAAAAAAAAAGCGGAAATTCATACCATTCAGGTGTGTGACAATCGTCGATAAGGAACGAAGGGCTTTAAAGCAATAGGTTCTAACCTTATTGACCCCAAAAAATTAGTCTTACACTGCTTCAATACATTATAAAAACAAAGTAAAACTCTGCTGGTGTCTGGTTATAAAAGTGCTGTCGGAAATGAAATAGCCGACGAACTGGCTAGAAACGGTTGGGGTGATTCTTTCACCGGTCATGAGCCGTCTTATAATATTCCGAATTCACCAATTAATTCAGCAATATAGAGTTGGGAGAACAAAATGTGTAATTCTGATTGGGAAGACATCCCAGGCCTTGCCAGGCTAAAAGCCCTTTCACAACAAATCTAAAGAATCCCTGCAATTTAAAAGGAATGATATCAGAAGACATCACCCACACAAAACAAGGTTTTTTTTAGGAAGCAGAATGCCGTCTTTGCATGGGAAACGACGAAACTGCGGACAACATTTATGTGAATGCATGCCTCTAAGTGCCTTAATGAAACGATACTTCCTTAGAGAAATTTTAATCCCAAAATCTCTACTCGATCTCGCTGGTTTTGACGTTTAAATATAACTTACAAACTATCTTAATTATTTCTCTTTTATTAGTATTTTTTTTATTGCTTATTTTTTACCTTAACTATGTAAGCTGGTCATGGTTTAAAATAACCCGCTTTGGTCCCAAATGGGGCTACACTAGAATTGAAGGAAACGACGAAGGAGTTTCTTCCACTTCTCTAAGCCACCAGAATGCATGGTGCTGCCGGGCGACATCCACAATATCGCAACTCCATACCACCCTACTAAACCGGAGACACTCTGCACTTTTGTGTGCAACGACTCTGTCGTAGTTGAGTCGGTTGTCCGCAACTGTCCGAGCGATATGGAAGATTAGCCGCACCGCCACTCTATGCTGGATCAGCCTTTTTGCTTCGCCGTGTTGTACAACACTTCGTTAGGATAGTATTTTATGTGCTCCGACTCTGGCGTTCTGTACAAGGGAAGACAAGCCCTAAGACAAGTCCTCTCAAATACTCGGATCATTTTATAAATTTTTTTCTAACGTTAAACCACATGGGGCATCCAAATACAGGCATATGCCAGATAACGGTCATGTTTTCGACGGCTGTCAGTGTTGTCCCATAATCGAAAACTTTCGCCAATTCTGTCTGGTATCCCTAGAAGCTCCAGATGACGGTGTCCTAAACAGAATAATTTTTGACTTGTGAAAGTTGATCTCCAACTTCCAGTCGTTGCAATATCGGTGAATCTTATCGAAGTAACGTTGCAAGAGCATATACATATGTACATACCATGGTGAAGTGAATTAACAGTGCATTGCTTTTTGCCTTTGTTCCACTGGATATCAGATACCAGTTTAGTGCGATATCATGACCCGCCTTAAACCTGAATTGATTATCCGGAATTATATTTTTGTCCTCAACCCACTTAGTCAGGACAGTATTGATTATTTTTTCGTAGACCTTACTGATGTTTCGGGGAAAACGTATCGACATAAGATTCGCCGGATTGGACGTGTCTTTACCACTTTTGGGAATTGGATGCACCACCAAACAGTGTTGCTCTTCGTTCGATCCTTATCCGTGAATTTACATTCAACGCAAGGACTTTTAGGATTCGCTCCGCCATGTTCGTACCCATTATGACTGGGTGCGTTAGGTTCGGCAGCAACGCCTAGATTTGGTCAATACCTGGAGCCTGTTCTTCAATCTGACATTGCACTTGAGCCATCTGAACCTGGATAGACAGCAAGATAGCTAGCATGTCAGATAAAGCTGCAGATGATCCGGGCCCTGAGGCCTGAGAAGCAACCTTCGCCTTTTGTACCATTGTTCCCCTATCTGACGCTGGAATTTGACTGATCGTTGAACCTCCACCTTTAGCTGTCGAGCTAGGTTTTCTTTCCTTATGAGCTGGAACTTAGGATAGTGTTCTTACATAAGACGTACGAACGCTGGCTTTTGTTTGTCGCTCCATATCTACCCAAATCGTTAAAAGTTATTGCCTATGGCAGATTTATATAATTGTATTCTGTTCTTTACTCCATGGCGTGGCTTCAACTTTAAGAGTTCTAACGCCAATTTTCGGTGGTCATAATGGCTCCACCCGACTCGCAATTCGTAATTTGATGCAGAAATTTGAATCTATATTTTTTGGCTGCCTAATGTTCTGCTGTCTGTGGGAGAACGAAATGCAAGGAGTGCTATAAATATTGAGGACATAATTGCATCTGTTTTAGGCAACGCTGTTGCGAATTTTGCGAAAGGATCTCGGCCTACACCCGCATAAGATCAAATTAACTCAAAAACTCTGAAGCGGTAACTTTCTGAAATTGGTCTCTGGAAATGGTTACAACCGACTCGGAATTTCATCGCAAAATCATCTTCAGTGTGTAGATCATTTCTGATTGTGGCAACAAACCCACATGTATTTCATGGGAGGCCACTACATCCACAGATATTGACTAGCTGATGTTGTTTTCATGCCGGTGCCATCATTGGGCCGTATTTTTTCATTGGAGATAATGGCCGCCACGTTGCAGTTAATGGAAATCGCTATTGGGTCATGTTGCGACGTTATTTTTCAATATTCACCCAACATTGGTGAGATGTAGTTTCAACAGGACGGCACCACTTGCTACACAGCGGCCCAAACAAATCAGCTCTTGCGATTTGACAACTCTGAACCTTCTTCTTTGGCTGTACGTTAAGCTATTGGTCTATGCCATAGAATGAAACGCGTTCCAGCCTCAGATCGTGGAGCGTTGATATACTTTCCTAAATTAGATATCGATGACTCCAATCTATCTGATGTTACAACTAAGTCGACGGTATCCACCTCTGACACCCTGTCGGAAATGAAAACCGATGGCGTATTAAAAATATATCCTTTACGATCAGATGATGAAGATGAGCTTCTTGGCTCATGTTCAAAATCGGAGGAGTCGAACAACACCTAGTGGAGGCTTCTCTCGTTGATTGTAGCAATGATGGTACTGTTTCTTCAGATTAACCTGCATCACTCCAAAAAGGCCTCGACCGCACTCATTCTGCGTCTATCCTATCCAATCCTAATCCAGGAATCGTGGATTGTAGAAGGCGTCGTTCGGGGACTTGGGATACCTTAATACGTTCCGCTCTCTGAAAGACAGCGACCCCTCAGCGACCCCAACATAACCGTTGCCAGATTGGAGACTTCCAAATACGCCTACTGGATGTCATCGGCATATCTTGCCTAGGACCATGTGGGCCTTCTCCCTGGTAACAACCTAGAAAGGATGGTACTGGAAGCTGGAAGGCTAAAATTGGCCTCAACGATAGAGATGAGTCACTTTTTGATTACAAAAAACCGACAAGAAGTGCTAGATATCACTCTTGTCTCTAACAACATCACTCAATTGCTAACGAACTGGTTGGTATCGTCTGAACACTCTTTTTTAAACTATAGATACATCCAATCCAGTCTGAATGATGTTCTTCAAAAAATTGGTTGGCTAAAATTGGATTCGATTGGATTGAATTCCTATGTCCCCCGCGTAACACCAACGAGCTTGAAATGAAAGTTAAAGTTTTTGCCCTGGAAATCAGGCAATGGCTGTTTCCTGTTCTCTTATTCAGCCTAGAGAGAAAAAAAAATCAGTACTGGGACACGCTATTCTCTTTATGATGCCTACTTGTTTAAAAGAAACCGATGGCTCTTGGACGATCTCAACCTGCTACTGCACTTTCCAGGTACCTCCATATTCACGGCCAGTGATAACCTTAGCAGGACTACTGCAGCAGCGACTAAAATTCACAATCTGCTGCTTTGAGCGCTGCATAGCTCCAAACCATACAAGTCCGCTGGGCCGGCCAGCATACTACAGTTTAAAGCCGGAAAATGTTCTCATGTTGTCCCAAAACGGCTCCACACACATCGAACGATTCATACATTATAGAGTGTACACAAGTCGTGTTCTTGGACATAGAGGGTGCCTTTAAAAACGTCAACACATCCGCAATCACGGCAATGTACATGGGTGCGGGTGGTAGGAGGGTGGTTACCCATGCGGCAGACGTCGCTATAGCCGGCTCAAGAAAGTATCTTAACACCATTGGGCGGATCGCTTGATCTTGTTATATTTTCTAGGAATATAAAATTCCAATCATAGACATTCCCTCAATCAACTAGTTTAGTCTTCTCTGATACAGCAAAATATCTGGATCTTACTTTTGACAGGAAACTAAACTTAGGAAACTTAATATGTATTCAAGAATGAGTAACGAAAGCTACAGTAGCTTTATTCTCTTGCAAAAAGACCGTTAATAACAAATGGGGCCTTCGACCTCGCACTATCCATTGGCTATTAGACCGATTATAAGACCGATACTCACCTATGGGGTGGTTGTCTGGTTGACACCATTACACAAAGCAGGGATCTGCAACAAATTAAGCAAAGTCCAAAGGACATCATGTCTGTGCATAAGCAGAGCCCTAAGCACTACTCCTTCAGCGGCACTGGATATTCTGTTTCACACAACAATTTCATGTTAGCATCCCCTCTAGATGTTTCTGGGAGTAGGATGCAATCCACTTCGACACAAATGGATCTAAGACTGATAGCGGGTTTCGTGGCCACGTTTTCTTAGATAGTCTTAATCTAAGCCTCTCCTTTCGCCTTCCAAATCACTGTAAATTTTGACGATTAACGAAGTCCTCTCCTGGATGTAGAAAAACATAATATCTGCGAGGGATATCAAATCCCTGAACACAGTGTCACAAAATTGTAAAATCACCCTTGACTGCCGATCATCTTTTAGAGAGATGGCAGAGCAATTGAACCTTCACCTATGTTGGGTGCCGGGGCACAGAGACATTTCAGGGAATAGAAGGGCCGACGTGCTCTACCTATCCTAGAGGAAAAAGATACCATCAGTATACCAATTGCTACGTGCAAACTAACATTGCAACTAACTTGGATGCTAATAGAAGAACAAACCTTAGGTGGACTGTTCAACATGTCTAGCGACAAAAAACAAATCTGGCCAAAACTACGAGGGGCGTTCAACATATTCTCGGTATCGGGGTGAAGCTGTGGTTGTATATATAAATTGATTATTTATCAAGTAAAACTATTATTTTAGTGCATTCATGTAAAATTTCATATAAATGGGATTATTAATTCGCGTTTTATCTCTAATTAAACAGAATCATAATGGCAACTGAGACGATGATGGTGAAAATTGAGCATCGCGCTGTAATTAAATTTCTCACTAAGCAAGGAAAAAGTCAAAAAACTATTCATGAAGAGATGGTGGCTGTTTACCAGGGTTCCGCACCTTCATTATCAACTGTGCAAAAGTGGTCAAGTGTGTTCAAGAGAGGCAGAGAGAGCATTGAAGACGACCCCCACTCCGGCGCCCCGGCTACTGCTTGTACGGGAGAAAGCATCAAAGAAGTCGAAAAACTTGTTCTTGAGGATGCCCGAATAAAGGTGAAAATGATGGCAGAGATCACCAAGCTTTCAATTGGTACCATTCACACCATTCTTCATGACCATCTTAACCTTTCAAAGGTCAGTGCAAGGTGGGTGCCACGAATGCTCACAGCGCCTCAGAAAAAAGTGAGAATCGCATGCTGTAGAGAGCTTTTGGAGATGTGTAGTGAGAACGCGGACGGTGTTATGGATCGAATTGTTACTGGGGACGAAACATGGGTCCACCACTATGACCCTGAAAGCAAACAAGAGTCCATGCAGTGGCATAAAAAAGGAACAGACCCCCCGAAGAAGTTCAAAGTCACTCCGTCTGCCGGGAAGCTCATGGCCACAGTTTTTTGGGACTCAAAGGGAATCTTGCTCATTGAGTACAAAAAAAAAGGTGAAACCATCAACGCCACATCCTACGCTTCCACTTTGCATAATTTGCGGGAGGAAATTAAAAAGAAAAGGCGGGGTAAACTCGTAGCGGGTGTGTTGCTTCTTCATGACAACGCTCCTGTTCACACGGCGCGAGTTTCCAAGGCTGCTGCGCGAGATTGTGGTTTCGAAGAAATCTAACACCCATATAGTCCAGACCTTGCCCCTAGTGATTATTTCCTGTTTCCGGATTTGAAAAAATGTCTTCGTGGAAAAAGATTTTCGGATGATGAAGAACTCAAGTCGGCAATAAATGGGTATTTTGCAGAGAAAGAGGAAATTTATTTTTTTGAGGGTTTAAAAAAGCTTATCTCAAGATGTAACAAATGCATTGATGTTAAGGGAGATTATATTGAAAAATAAAAACAATTTAAATTGAATTCGCATTTTCCTTCATATCGATACCGAGAATATATTGAACGCCCCTCGTATATGTGAATCGCTATAAGAGGAAATAGGAATAGGAATAGGGCTATCATAGATGTCATGACTGTCTTATAGGCAAGCATACAAGAAGGCTTGGGGTTTTTACTAATAAATTTCTGCAGAAGCTTCGTGGACGGGGAGGACAAAACTCCACTTAGTGGCTTTCTTCTATAATGAGTTTATCAGAAGTCAAAATGGTTTCAAGAGCAGGAGGATCACAGATTCGCGTGGCATCACAATGGCCTAATATGCTTAAGTGAGTTGGTTTCTCCAACAGCCACTCTTATCTAACCCAATCCTAACCATGGGTAGTCATTTCGATCAGACGTTGACCCCTGACCCTACTATTTTGCGATACTAATGCCCGCACCTCGCTCTAGTAGGCAAATTTTTATGCTCTGACAGACAGTGAGGGGCGCTTATCGAGGTTTGCTGTGGACGGCATTTTCCTTCTTTTATTGGTTTGCTCAGCACCACCCGTGGGTCTGATTTATGTGCATCTCTGTCGGTTGAATTAGCATTTTCACCAACAGCTGCTCCTGCTATTATAATAGTGGGACGCTCACTACCACTCATCCTTTTGTTTTCACTTTTTTCGTGTTTATAAAAATGCATACTTGACTCACTTTATTAGTCAAAAAAAAAAAAACAACCGAAAACACTCCGCAATCTTCCGACTTACTTGCCGAAACAGTGCCTAATTGTATTTTTGCTGAAATTCAACTATTTCGAAACATGTATGCATTTCACCGTAGTGTAGGAACGATCATAGAGCATAGCAATTAGCCTTCAGGTGGTTTAAATGACCAGTGACTTTACTCTTAGCATAAGGCACGTTTCGTACAGATGCCGTATGACAGTTACAGACTCCAAATTCTTTATTTCTTTCAGTTTCAGCGTCTAAAATTAAGTCCGAATGGTTTTGGCATTTATTTGATTGTGTCACTTGGGATCTCAAAAGAACTGTGGAATAAATAGGCAACCAAAATGAATACTATGACTAGATGTTATCTTCTCTCTTAGGAATCATTACTTGGAATTATAAATCTCAAATGCAAATCTAAATCTAAAATCGCACAATGTGTTCATGTAATTTGTTTGCAAGCAGCGAATAGTTTTCTGTCCTCAGCGGACATTCGTAAGCATTTTAGTAAATAAACATAGTCCGACAAAGGCAGAACTGAATAAGATACTAGCATGCATAGCATAAAAAAGTAATCGTATGTAAATCTACGGACACAACTGCAGCTACATTTGAAAGTGTATCTTAATGAAGTTCTCAAATTCAACTGAAAAGTAAAATGTTTCGCTTAAGATGCGTGGTACTTATGCTCGTACTGACATCAACACTATCCCTCCTCGTGAATGGGTCCAAATTAAGTGAACTTATAACAAGGATTCACGGAGAAAGTAATTCGGCGACAATTTTATTACTTTCGGCCAATGAAGACTTCTTAACACAATTTATGAGAAATAATTCATACATTCCAGTGGCAGTTTTAAATACTTTTCCCGAAGATGGTGATTATGAGTGTCCCTTCTATAGCAACGCAATTTTAGTAGTGAAGGATTCAAGTGACAAATCAAAAGGACTACAACAAATTATAGAAAAACTTTGGGTTCGAAATTTTGTTGTGATTTATTCGAGTAGCCTTCAGAAGCTTCAAAACTCCTTTTCCTATTTCACGAAGATGAAATTCACAAGAGTTTTCGGTATAGCAGACAACAAAAAGTACGCCTACCTTCCTTATGCGGATACAAAGATTCAAGAGATTGCCGACAGCAATCCCCTTCCACATGCACTAAAAAACTTAAATGGCTTGGAAGTTCGTACCATAATACAGGACCACATCCCAAGGATTTTTCAGTATCGGGATGCACATGGGAAATATCAAATTGGTGGTCGCATGGTGCAAATTTTTTTTCATTTTCTCAAGACACACAATGGAAGTTTAAAAGAAATCTACTTGAACAATTCGACGGACATTGTTGATATTGTGCAGATACAGAATCACATAAAAAGTAATTTAAGTGATATATGCACGAATAACTACATTGGGAACCTTAAAGCCCCAGGAATCGCAATCAGTTATCCTGTTGAAGTAAAAAAAGTTCACATAATGGTGCCAATAAATGGTTTTGTGAATCCCAATCATTACGTTTTAAGACCGTTTACCCCGGTTACATGGATTTGCATCGGACTGACATTGGCCTACATAACTTTGATGGACTCTCTGAAGGAGAGATTTTTTGGACTACATGGTAGCATATGGCAATGCTTTAGTCGAACTCTTCTGCCAATGCTGAACTTTTGTCCACCCAAACCGAGTACACAAGCATATCGATTTCATGCCCAAGTTTATCTACTCTCATTCGTCCTATTCAACATATTTATCATCTACTTCACCTCATTTTTAACGGTATTTATAAAAATTAAACAATACGACACCATACAGGATGTGCTTGACAGCGATTTGAAGATACTTATTCCAGATGTAGTTCCACCTGGAAAGTATGGTAAAACTTTTTTCACCGATTTCAAGGATAAACTTACCACAACTACTTTTGTCACCTGCATCGAGGAAAGAAATTCCATGAGGAACACAAGCTTTGCCTATTTGGTAGCCAATGACATTTTTGAGTTTCTTGTTGGCATTCGAAGGTTTTCCCAGAAGCCCTTATTTCAAGTAACCCGGGATTGTTTAAAGGAGAGTTTTATTGTGTATCTTCTAGATGAACATTCACCTCTGCGAGGTATTTTGAATGAGTTTATAATTTTCATCAAGCAGACAGGTCTAGTGCAGAAATGGACATTGGATTCTTTTAAACAACAAAGACTTCAGACAGGTCTCTACATCGATAAGGGTCCCTCGCTTCCAAATCAAGATTTGTGTGTACCCTTGACTCTCCATACTTTGTCATTCGCTTGGAACTGCTTAAAAATCGGCTTCACACTGGCAATGGTGATATTTGTTTTTGAAGGACACAACAACGGTTTTAAGTGGATTCTTGCTTACGTAAAGAATAAGTTTCGTTAAAATAATGAAAAGACAAACATTTTCTGAATAAACTAAATGTGTGTAATTAAAAATGGTAACACAAGCAAAACTTGTTAACTTCTTGTACGCATAATTGTTTACTACTCGCATCTATCATCAGTACTAAATGAATTTTTTTGGGTGGGCGGTGCAGTAAATTTATCAAACTAAACTGTTAGTTTTACAATAATGAATTAAGAAAATCAATAATGAAAACATAAATGGATAAACAAAAGTACTCAATAATAATAAATTAACAGAAAATGAAAAGAAAATAATAAATAAATAAATAAGTATAAAAAATGAATAAGTAAATAAATAAATAATTAAGTAATTGCACAGCTAAAAAAAAAAAAAATAATAATTAAATAAATAAATAAATAAATATAAATATATAAGAACAAGTAATATATAAGCAAGTAATCAGAACAGAAAACAAAATGAATAAATAAATAAATAAATTAGTAAAATTAATATCACTGAATCAGTCTTATTTTAAATAATGGTGAAATAAACTATAAAGCTAGGTCTGATATTAAAGCGTTATCAGACGACATGCAAGACATAATATAGCGTTCATTAAGCTTAGAAATTCTTGTTGATACCATTTCGATATTTGCAATGGCGTGTAGCTCAACTGTTGAAAAAGACCATGGAAGCTTAAGGATCATTTTTAAGACCTTATTTTGAGCTATTTGAAGTCTCCGAATATGACTAGCGGCACATTTTCCCCATGCTGGTGACCCATAAAACATAATTCCTTGAAAAACAATTTTAAAAATCAGGAGTTTATTTTCATTACTAAGTTTAGATTTGCGATTAATAAATGGATAAAGAGTTTTGATAGTTATGTTAATCTTTTTAATTATTTCCTGTACATGCATTCCAAAAGTTAGGGTTTTGTCTAGGTGTACACCAAGGTATTTTGCACTTGAACACCATTCAGTGGTTAAACCATTTACTTGCAGTTTGTTGTGTGGCAAGAAACAGGCTTTTCTTTTTCGAGTGAAAAAGATAACCTGTGACTTGGAAGCATTTATTCTAATCTTCCAATCGAAAAAGTAATCTTGAATGACATACAGTGCAGATTGCAGGTTAGTTTCAATGTTAAAACCAACTGAATCTGATGAAAAGATGCAAGTGTCATCGGCGAAAATACGAGGGTGAGTCAATAAGTCCGTGACTTTTGGAATAAAACACAAATTTTTTGATAAAAAAATAATTTTATTTTTCAACGTAGTCTCCCTTGAGCTCTATACACTTTGTCCAACGCTTCTCCAATTTTTTTATCCCTTCCAAAAAAAATGATTTGTCGAGGTCCTCAAAATAGGCCTTTGTTTGCGAGATGACTTCATCATTGGAGTCAAATCTTTTTCCACCAAGCCATTTCTTCAGGTTTGGGAACAAGAAGTAGTCGCTCGGAGCCAAATCTGGAGAATAGGGTGGATGAGGGAGCAATTCATAGCCCAATTCATGGATTTTTGCCATGGCAACTGCACATGTGTGCACCCTTGCATTGTCTTGGTGGAAAAGAACTTTTTTCTTGGCCAAATGAGGTCGGTTTTTTTTCAAATCGTCATTGAATCGGTCCAATAAGTTGGCATAATATTCCCCATTGATTGTTCTTCCCTTTTGAAGGTAGTCAATGTGGATTATCCCGCGTGCATCCCAAAAAACAGTCGCCATAACTTTATTGGCTGACAAACCCACCTTGGCCTTCTTTGGCGCCGATTCACCCTTAGAAACCCACTGTTTTGACTGTTGTTTGTTCTCTGGTGTGTTGTGATGGATCCATGTTTCGTCCACGGTTACAAAACGGCGCAAAAACTCCTCCATATTGCGATTAAACAACGCCAAACCTTCCTGTGAAGTTGTCACACGAAATTCACTTTTTTCCATTTTCTCCTCAAATTAGTGAGTAGTCTGATAAAAATAGCTGTCAAACACAAACTAACTGACGCAGCAAGTTTAAATTTTGACAGGAGTCAACTGACAGATACCTGTTGACAGGAGCAGTGTTGCTGTTTCAGTAAAGAGGTCAGAAATTCAAAAAGTCACGGACTTATTGTCCCGCCCTCGTAGCTTTTTCGCAGTTTGTTAAACATGGGAAGTCATAGGTAAATATAGTATATGTTGAAAATTAAATTTGTACTTATGTATATACTCGTACATTTACAGAATACATTTACCTACATTTATACATACATTAGACTCTTTTACATGAATTGCTATATTTGTTTCTTTCCTTCATGAATTTTGGCATTAAGTCAGTTATCACGATACGCTCGACCCGATAACATCGGTTTTTTCTTTAATTGTTCAAATAAAGTTACATATAAAGTATTCAGTCTTTTTTTTCATTTTCCCTCGGGTTATTTTTTTGAAATTGGTGCCGAAACCCGGGATTCTCTGTTTGGGACTGTTATTAATTTAATACTTTTTTTTATTGAATTTCTGTATCGTGGTTTCTCTTTGGTTTACTTTCGCGACCGTTGCTATGGACTTACAAAAATCACGTGCCGGTTATCGCAGCCAGATAACCAAGATTGTCAAAGAGGCAACTGAATATTTAAAACCATTAAATATTAGAGCGACCGAAGGGTTGTCCGAATTGGACACGGTGGAGGAAGAGTTGGCATCCTATCTTCAACGACTAACCATCGTCAACGAAAATCTAAACGCAATAAATAAAGACATGCGGGAGAGGGGAATAGAAGACAAAGATCAGGAAAAAATGGCTGAGTATGAAGACACCGCCGTTGGTATGATAGCTAGACTTCAAGTGCGTTTGCTAAAGGTGCAACAGTTAATCAATCCTTTTTCGTCTGACATTGCTTCTCAACGTGCAGCTACATCTTCGCCAAAAGCTCCGTGTACCAGGCTACCCAAACTAGAGCTGAAAAGATTTTCAGGGGATCATCAAGATTGGATTCCGTTTTGGGAAAATTTTCGAATAACAGTGCATGAGAATAACGCTCTTACCGGTGCAGACAAGTTTAATTTCTTGCAGTCTGTATTAACGGGTAATGCTGCAAAAACTATTGCTGGATTCACGCCAACAGATGCATGCTATGATGGAGCGATCTCCCTCTTACAAGAGGAATATGGAGACACAGAAAAAATAATAGACAAGTTAATGCAACAGCTTATGTCTCTTCCAACGGTTCATCACAAAACGGATGCAACTGCTTTGAGACAGCTTTATAATACGGTCATATCGTGTAGCCGCTCACTCACAGCACTAGGCATACCATCATCACATTACTATATTATGTTGAAAAGCATTTTACTTAAAAGTATGCCCAGTGAACTACGAATCGACTATCACCGCCTAGCAAAAGACTCGCCAGTAAAAGAAGAATATGGTCATGATGCAGCATCGGATAGTACGAGTAGTTCAACTCTGAACTTTGATGGTGATAAGCAAGTAAAGCACATATTGCGATTCTTAAAACAAGAAGTAGAGTCGATAGAGAAAGCGACCGTTGGAAGAGCAGTGAAATCCAATGCTAAGCAATCTAATCCGTCAACGGCAGCCGGCCTTTTTACTCCTATGCGTAGTGTACCATTACCATGCTTTTTCTGCAAATCGAATGAGCATGTAACAAAAGAATGCAATAACGCACGCACCATAGAGGAAAAGAAACAAGTGCTAAAAGCAGATGGCAGGTGCTTTCGTTGCACATATCGTGGACACACATCAAGGTTCTGTAAAGGAAAAGCATTGTTTTGCAAAAATTGCAAAGGAAAACCCGCGACGGTTATATGTGAAAAAGGAATGAGTGAAACGTCATTCAAGAAGGTCGGCGAAACAAAGCAAAATGAAGAAGGAAGTAGTTCTGTTATGCTAAATCCGAATGTGTCAAATAAAGTGCGAGGTATGGCTAATATTTTCTTGCAAACTGCTAGAGTTTTTGTGTCAGAAGCTTCATCTTCTCTGCGGGTAAAAAAGGAGTTATTTATTCGTATCATAATTGATGGGGTAAGCCAGCGGACTTTTGTGCGGGAGGCAGTCATCAAGAAGCTTAAACTGCCAGTTGTAGGACAAATAAACTTATCAGTCATACCATTCGGAAAAGCCGAAATTTCCAAATTTAAGGAAATGAACATCGTTAAAGGCTTCTTCATTTGAAAGTGTATCTAATCTTTGCAGTTTATCGTATGCGGAGCAAATTTGGAGTCTAGAAATGCTAGGGATTAGAAGTAACGAGCAAGAAATGAAGGAGTTCACTAAGCACCTGCAAGCCAAGTGCATTCGAAAAACCGCTACTCGGTAAGAGGCATTATTACCATGGAAAAATTTGAATGGGGATCTGGGAACTAACAGGGAAAATGCTATGTCAAGATTACATTCGCTTACAAGAAGATTGACAAGAGAGCCGATAAAACTTCATGAGCATGATAAAGCTTTGCGTGAATTAATTGCATCTGGTATCGCCGAACCAGCCCCCTCCTGCTCTGATGAGAAGTTATACTACATGCCGCACTCGCCAGTATATCGGCCAGAGAAGACAACCACTAAAATCCGGATCGTTTTCGACGCTTCTTCGCATGTGCCAGGTAAGCTTTCACTAAATGATTGCCTGTGGAAGGGAACCAATTTACTTCCTGATATACTCAAAATACTTTTATTTTTTCGTATGAGGAAAATCGGTTTAGTTGCCGATATTGAAAAAGCTTTTCTCCAAATCGCGTTGGCAAAGGAAGAGCGTAACTGTCACCGATTTTTCTGGTTCTCTAAAAAGCTAGACTCTTACTCTAAATTTCCACCTCTGCAAGAGTTTCGTATGACCCGTGTCACCTTTGGCGTCACCTGCAGCCCATTTTTGCTTTCTGCCACCATAGCACTACATATAGACACATTGTCGAACGAGTTTCCAGAGACCTGTGCCTTGTTACGAAGATCATTTTATATGGATGACCTGGTCACTAGTGTTCATAGTCAAAGCGAAGCAGAAACTTTCCATCGAGATTCAACTCAAGTATTAAACGGAGCCTGTATGAACCTACGTAAGTGGTTAAGTAATGATTCAGATGTTCGTCGTTACCTTGGAATCGAAGAGGCCAATAGTTGGCAGATGGTGTTGGGGGTACGATGGAATATCTATAGCGATGAATTAATGATAAATGCAAGCCCGGATGATCTTGTGAAGCAAATAGAAGAATTTATGACCCTTTAGGGTATCTTCACCCCATTGTAATAAAACTCAAAATTCTTTTCCAATCATTATGGCGAAACAAGCTCAACTGGGATGAAACTTTAGATGTGAATTCAGCTAAAGAGTGGACTTCATGTGTCAAAGCTTTGGGGCTCATAAGAGAGTGTGCCGTACCTAGATGGCTTGGCATCAAGGAAGAGGATACAACTGAAATGCACATATTTGCCGACGCCAGTCCCAAGGCTTTTGGTGCTGTGGCTTTTGTACGGATCCAAGGTTCTGAATGCGACACTCAAGTAAGGTTTGTATGTGCCAAGGCTCGAGTTGCTCCTTTGAAGGTAAGTGATGCAGATGATCTCAGTTTGGCCAAGTTAGAATTGACTGCTGCGTTGGTTGCTGCCAGACTTTGTGCATACTTTCGAGAATTAGTAATGCCCTTTGGCGTATATTATTTGTGGACGGATTCACTCATAGCTCTGCATTGGATTCAAGGTGATGCCCGCAGGTTGAAGCCATACGTTTTCAATAGAGTGAAGGAGATACAAGAACTGACAGATATTAAGTGCTGGCGTCATTGTTCCGGAAAAGATAATCCAGCGGATTTGATAACAAGAGGGATATCGGCTGAAAAATTTGCTGCAACTTCGGTCTGGGCTAACGGTCCTGAATGTTTGAAAACATACAGTAATGAAAGTACCGCGATGCCAGAGCTGGACGAATCTGCTGCTTTGCTAAACACGCTTGCAATATGCGAGTCACCAAGATCTCACAAACTTTTGGACCCGCTACTACCTTACTGTGAGATAAGTACCTGGAAAAAACTTTTACGGGTCACTGCCTATATAATGCGAGCTGTGAGGATATTTAAATGCAAACAACGTGCGACAATGAAGTTCCTCAATGCGGTGGAGTTGCAACATGCGGAAACCTATTGGATAAGATATGCTCAATATATTTCTTATTCTAATGAATTTTTTTCTTTACAGGAGAGAAAACCAATTCATCGGTCTTCAATCCTTGTAACACTTAATCCATTTATTGACGGGGATGGCTTGCTTCGGGTTGGCACTAGGCTAGCTCAATTAGATGGCCCACGAGATGTTGTTAACCCAATTATTCTTCCGAAGGCAAGTTGTGTTACTAAGCTGCTGGTATAATACTTGCACGAGGCAACGTTACACGGAGGAGTAACGATAGTTTTAGTGCAGTTACGCAAGAAATTTTGGTTGTCCGGGGGTCGCCAGCTCATAAAAAGGATTATTGGTGGTTGCAGGTTATGCAGACGGCTCAGAGGAAAATCAGCTTCACAGCCATTTGCCCCATTACCGAGGGAGCGCTTGCTAGCCTCTAGGCCATTTGAGACGGTAGGCGTCGACTTTGCGGGACCACTCCATGCAAATTCCGATAGCGAAAAATGCAAAGTTTACATCATGATTTTTACATGCGCAGTAACCCGTGCAATACATTTAGAATTGGTGCTCAACTTGACTACCGAAAGCTGTTTGTTGGCCATTCGCCGTTTTATATCCAGGAGAGGTTCTCCAAAGGTTATCTATTCAGATAACGCGAAGATTTTTAAAAAGGCGGCCACCGAGTTGAAAAATTTTGGCAATATACTAAATAATGAAGTTTTTAATGGTTTCCTCAGCAACCTTGGCATAAACGGGCACCATGGTGGGGAGGCTTTTGGGAGCGCCTTGTCAAGAGCGTCAAGGATATTTTAAAGATTACAATATGGAAGGCGCGTATAAACAACGAGGAGCTGGTTACCCTCTTGACTGAAGCAGAACGTATTATCAATATGTGGCCCTTGACCTACTTAAGTGATGACCCTATGGACTTGAGTCCATTAACACCTGAGAGGTTTCTTATAGGATCCACTGAGGTAATTTCAAATGAGACCAAAGATGACAAAACTGCTTCTGACCTGAGAGTAAAATGGAAGTCAAGATTGTGCAATACACTTCACTTTTGTGGAAACACTGGCGCACCGAATATCTACAACGTCTTCGATCAGCGCACCACTCAAAAAGGATTTTTGCGAAAGAAATTCATCCTGGAGATGTCGTTCTTGTCTACGACGCCGCTGTTCCCCGGATTCATTGGAAACTCGCAGTAGTTGAAACATGTTTCAGAAATTCAAAAAGTCACGGACTTATTGTCCCGCCCTCGTAGCTTTTTCGCAGTTTGTTAAACATGGGAAGTCATAGGTAAATATAGTATATGTTGAAAATTAAATTTGTACTTATGTATATACTCGTACATTTACAGAATACATTTACCTACATTTATACATACATTAGACTCTTTTACATGAATTGCTATATTTGTTTCTTTCCTTCATGAATTTTGGCATTAAGTCAGTTATCACGATACGCTCGACCCGATAACATCGGTTTTTTCTTTAATTGTTCAAATAAAGTTACATATAAAGTATTCAGTCTTTTTTTTCATTTTCCCTCGGGTTATTTTTTTGAAATTGGTGCCGAAACCCGGGATTCTCTGTTTGGGACTGTTATTAATTTAATACTTTTTTTTATTGAATTTCTGTATCGTGGTTTCTCTTTGGTTTACTTTCGCGACCGTTGCTATGGACTTACAAAAATCACGTGCCGGTTATCGCAGCCAGATAACCAAGATTGTCAAAGAGGCAACTGAATATTTAAAACCATTAAATATTAGAGCGACCGAAGGGTTGTCCGAATTGGACACGGTGGAGGAAGAGTTGGCATCCTATCTTCAACGACTAACCATCGTCAACGAAAATCTAAACGCAATAAATAAAGACATGCGGGAGAGGGGAATAGAAGACAAAGATCAGGAAAAAATGGCTGAGTATGAAGACACCGCCGTTGGTATGATAGCTAGACTTCAAGTGCGTTTGCTAAAGGTGCAACAGTTAATCAATCCTTTTTCGTCTGACATTGCTTCTCAACGTGCAGCTACATCTTCGCCAAAAGCTCCGTGTACCAGGCTACCCAAACTAGAGCTGAAAAGATTTTCAGGGGATCATCAAGATTGGATTCCGTTTTGGGAAAATTTTCGAATAACAGTGCATGAGAATAACGCTCTTACCGGTGCAGACAAGTTTAATTTCTTGCAGTCTGTATTAACGGGTAATGCTGCAAAAACTATTGCTGGATTCACGCCAACAGATGCATGCTATGATGGAGCGATCTCCCTCTTACAAGAGGAATATGGAGACACAGAAAAAATAATAGACAAGTTAATGCAACAGCTTATGTCTCTTCCAACGGTTCATCACAAAACGGATGCAACTGCTTTGAGACAGCTTTATAATACGGTCATATCGTGTAGCCGCTCACTCACAGCACTAGGCATACCATCATCACATTACTATATTATGTTGAAAAGCATTTTACTTAAAAGTATGCCCAGTGAACTACGAATCGACTATCACCGCCTAGCAAAAGACTCGCCAGTAAAAGAAGAATATGGTCATGATGCAGCATCGGATAGTACGAGTAGTTCAACTCTGAACTTTGATGGTGATAAGCAAGTAAAGCACATATTGCGATTCTTAAAACAAGAAGTAGAGTCGATAGAGAAAGCGACCGTTGGAAGAGCAGTGAAATCCAATGCTAAGCAATCTAATCCGTCAACGGCAGCCGGCCTTTTTACTCCTATGCGTAGTGTACCATTACCATGCTTTTTCTGCAAATCGAATGAGCATGTAACAAAAGAATGCAATAACGCACGCACCATAGAGGAAAAGAAACAAGTGCTAAAAGCAGATGGCAGGTGCTTTCGTTGCACATATCGTGGACACACATCAAGGTTCTGTAAAGGAAAAGCATTGTTTTGCAAAAATTGCAAAGGAAAACCCGCGACGGTTATATGTGAAAAAGGAATGAGTGAAACGTCATTCAAGAAGGTCGGCGAAACAAAGCAAAATGAAGAAGGAAGTAGTTCTGTTATGCTAAATCCGAATGTGTCAAATAAAGTGCGAGGTATGGCTAATATTTTCTTGCAAACTGCTAGAGTTTTTGTGTCAGAAGCTTCATCTTCTCTGCGGGTAAAAAAGGAGTTATTTATTCGTATCATAATTGATGGGGTAAGCCAGCGGACTTTTGTGCGGGAGGCAGTCATCAAGAAGCTTAAACTGCCAGTTGTAGGACAAATAAACTTATCAGTCATACCATTCGGAAAAGCCGAAATTTCCAAATTTAAGGAAATGAACATCGTTAAAGGCTTCTTCATTTGAAAGTGTATCTAATCTTTGCAGTTTATCGTATGCGGAGCAAATTTGGAGTCTAGAAATGCTAGGGATTAGAAGTAACGAGCAAGAAATGAAGGAGTTCACTAAGCACCTGCAAGCCAAGTGCATTCGAAAAACCGCTACTCGGTAAGAGGCATTATTACCATGGAAAAATTTGAATGGGGATCTGGGAACTAACAGGGAAAATGCTATGTCAAGATTACATTCGCTTACAAGAAGATTGACAAGAGAGCCGATAAAACTTCATGAGCATGATAAAGCTTTGCGTGAATTAATTGCATCTGGTATCGCCGAACCAGCCCCCTCCTGCTCTGATGAGAAGTTATACTACATGCCGCACTCGCCAGTATATCGGCCAGAGAAGACAACCACTAAAATCCGGATCGTTTTCGACGCTTCTTCGCATGTGCCAGGTAAGCTTTCACTAAATGATTGCCTGTGGAAGGGAACCAATTTACTTCCTGATATACTCAAAATACTTTTATTTTTTCGTATGAGGAAAATCGGTTTAGTTGCCGATATTGAAAAAGCTTTTCTCCAAATCGCGTTGGCAAAGGAAGAGCGTAACTGTCACCGATTTTTCTGGTTCTCTAAAAAGCTAGACTCTTACTCTAAATTTCCACCTCTGCAAGAGTTTCGTATGACCCGTGTCACCTTTGGCGTCACCTGCAGCCCATTTTTGCTTTCTGCCACCATAGCACTACATATAGACACATTGTCGAACGAGTTTCCAGAGACCTGTGCCTTGTTACGAAGATCATTTTATATGGATGACCTGGTCACTAGTGTTCATAGTCAAAGCGAAGCAGAAACTTTCCATCGAGATTCAACTCAAGTATTAAACGGAGCCTGTATGAACCTACGTAAGTGGTTAAGTAATGATTCAGATGTTCGTCGTTACCTTGGAATCGAAGAGGCCAATAGTTGGCAGATGGTGTTGGGGGTACGATGGAATATCTATAGCGATGAATTAATGATAAATGCAAGCCCGGATGATCTTGTGAAGCAAATAGAAGAATTTATGACCCTTTAGGGTATCTTCACCCCATTGTAATAAAACTCAAAATTCTTTTCCAATCATTATGGCGAAACAAGCTCAACTGGGATGAAACTTTAGATGTGAATTCAGCTAAAGAGTGGACTTCATGTGTCAAAGCTTTGGGGCTCATAAGAGAGTGTGCCGTACCTAGATGGCTTGGCATCAAGGAAGAGGATACAACTGAAATGCACATATTTGCCGACGCCAGTCCCAAGGCTTTTGGTGCTGTGGCTTTTGTACGGATCCAAGGTTCTGAATGCGACACTCAAGTAAGGTTTGTATGTGCCAAGGCTCGAGTTGCTCCTTTGAAGGTAAGTGATGCAGATGATCTCAGTTTGGCCAAGTTAGAATTGACTGCTGCGTTGGTTGCTGCCAGACTTTGTGCATACTTTCGAGAATTAGTAATGCCCTTTGGCGTATATTATTTGTGGACGGATTCACTCATAGCTCTGCATTGGATTCAAGGTGATGCCCGCAGGTTGAAGCCATACGTTTTCAATAGAGTGAAGGAGATACAAGAACTGACAGATATTAAGTGCTGGCGTCATTGTTCCGGAAAAGATAATCCAGCGGATTTGATAACAAGAGGGATATCGGCTGAAAAATTTGCTGCAACTTCGGTCTGGGCTAACGGTCCTGAATGTTTGAAAACATACAGTAATGAAAGTACCGCGATGCCAGAGCTGGACGAATCTGCTGCTTTGCTAAACACGCTTGCAATATGCGAGTCACCAAGATCTCACAAACTTTTGGACCCGCTACTACCTTACTGTGAGATAAGTACCTGGAAAAAACTTTTACGGGTCACTGCCTATATAATGCGAGCTGTGAGGATATTTAAATGCAAACAACGTGCGACAATGAAGTTCCTCAATGCGGTGGAGTTGCAACATGCGGAAACCTATTGGATAAGATATGCTCAATATATTTCTTATTCTAATGAATTTTTTTCTTTACAGGAGAGAAAACCAATTCATCGGTCTTCAATCCTTGTAACACTTAATCCATTTATTGACGGGGATGGCTTGCTTCGGGTTGGCACTAGGCTAGCTCAATTAGATGGCCCACGAGATGTTGTTAACCCAATTATTCTTCCGAAGGCAAGTTGTGTTACTAAGCTGCTGGTATAATACTTGCACGAGGCAACGTTACACGGAGGAGTAACGATAGTTTTAGTGCAGTTACGCAAGAAATTTTGGTTGTCCGGGGGTCGCCAGCTCATAAAAAGGATTATTGGTGGTTGCAGGTTATGCAGACGGCTCAGAGGAAAATCAGCTTCACAGCCATTTGCCCCATTACCGAGGGAGCGCTTGCTAGCCTCTAGGCCATTTGAGACGGTAGGCGTCGACTTTGCGGGACCACTCCATGCAAATTCCGATAGCGAAAAATGCAAAGTTTACATCATGATTTTTACATGCGCAGTAACCCGTGCAATACATTTAGAATTGGTGCTCAACTTGACTACCGAAAGCTGTTTGTTGGCCATTCGCCGTTTTATATCCAGGAGAGGTTCTCCAAAGGTTATCTATTCAGATAACGCGAAGATTTTTAAAAAGGCGGCCACCGAGTTGAAAAATTTTGGCAATATACTAAATAATGAAGTTTTTAATGGTTTCCTCAGCAACCTTGGCATAAACGGGCACCATGGTGGGGAGGCTTTTGGGAGCGCCTTGTCAAGAGCGTCAAGGATATTTTAAAGATTACAATATGGAAGGCGCGTATAAACAACGAGGAGCTGGTTACCCTCTTGACTGAAGCAGAACGTATTATCAATATGTGGCCCTTGACCTACTTAAGTGATGACCCTATGGACTTGAGTCCATTAACACCTGAGAGGTTTCTTATAGGATCCACTGAGGTAATTTCAAATGAGACCAAAGATGACAAAACTGCTTCTGACCTGAGAGTAAAATGGAAGTCAAGATTGTGCAATACACTTCACTTTTGTGGAAACACTGGCGCACCGAATATCTACAACGTCTTCGATCAGCGCACCACTCAAAAAGGATTTTTGCGAAAGAAATTCATCCTGGAGATGTCGTTCTTGTCTACGACGCCGCTGTTCCCCGGATTCATTGGAAACTCGCAGTAGTTGAAACATGTTTTCCTGGTAGAGATAATAAGGTTAGAGCCTGTGAAGTTCGTTTTGCTAATTGTTAATGTTCAAATAAAGTTACATATAAAGTATTCAGTCTTTTTTTTCATTTTCCCTCGGGTTATTTTTTTGAAAGTATACAAGATTGGGCCCAGCACTGATCCTAATATTAAAATATCCTAATCCCAACTATTAATTGAAACCTTGAATTTCCTTTCAGACAGAAATGATTGGATATTTCTGATTAAGTACATTGGAAAATTAAGTCGTAAAAGATTGTGTAATAAAGCATCGTGCCAAACTGTATCAAATGCTTTCTCAACGTCAAGAAGTACCATTCCTGTAATTTTTCCTCTCCTAAAGTTATTTCTAATGTATTTAGTTATTCTATGTACTTGATGGACTGTACTATGATGAGCCCTAGAACCAAATTGTTCAGGTGGTAGAATGTTATTTCTTGTTAATTGAGAAACATGTCTATTCTTTAATAATTTCTCAAAGCATTTGCTTAGAGAGCTTAAAAGACTTATTGGCCTATAATTGCTAGGCATGTTTGCACTTTTACCCGGCTTTAAAATTGGTATAATTTTAGGTGTTTTCCAAGTATTAGGAAAGTAATTTGACTTCAGACAGCAGTTAAATAGAATTTGTAAAAATGTTATTCCTAATTTAGGCAAGTTCTTAAGGTATACATTTTTAATGCGATCAAAGCCTGCAGATTTTCTTTTTTTGAGGTTTAAAAGAACATCTTTGACTTCTTCAAATGTAACCTCTTCCTGAGTACCATTTGAATGACTTGAATTAATTATATTGATTGAGTCACTAGCAACTGATTCAACTGTGCTATTGCAAGGAATACCGCTAGTTACCAATTGGTTATCATAAAAAGTTTATTAGCTTTTTCGGTGCTAGAAATTATTACATTGTTTCCTACTTTAAGAGCTGGAATTGCATGTTTTTCTTTTTAATTATTTTGACCACGTTCCAAAATGGTTTACTTCCTTTGTCTAAACTTTGAAGTTTCTGATTCCAAGATCGGTTTCTGTAAGTTAAAATTGAATCTTTTATTAGAACAGTCAGTGCCTTAGCTTCAGAATTATAGAAAGGCTCTCTTGTTCTTATCCATTTACTTCGATTACTATTACGAACTTTTATTAGTTCAAGAATATATGGAGGTAATATATTTGTTTTTTAGGAACTGCCTTTTCAATACATTTATGTACAGCAGTTGCAAAACAAGAAATACTGAGGTCTATCTGTTGTTGATTGGCCACATCAGTTAAAGGTATATGAATATTTGTTAACCTAGATCGCATTTCAGTCCTATATGTGTTCCAATTTGCATTCTTAATGTCTAAAATTTCATGTTGCCTTAGCAATGGAGAGGTTAGAGATCTAATTAATACCGGTAAATGATCTGAGCTTAGCTCGTTTATGACCATAGGTTGATTAAAAAGATTAGACATGTTACTCAAAAATAAATCCAAAGTTGATGGGTTTGATCTATTATTAGCAGGGTAGTAGTTGGGCAGTTGGATGAGGAGGATACAAAATATCAAATGGATGCCTAGAATTAAGGTTTGCAAGAATGTTATCCCATGCATTTGCCCTTAAGCAACCCCAACTTCTGTGCCTGCAATTAAAATCACCCCTGATTAGAAATGTCTCGTTTGTACTTATAAGCTTCCTCAAGTCGTTATTTAAATGAAATCGTTTCACCGCATTAGCTGAACCCCCAGAAAAATAAGCGGAAAATATTTTTAAAGCGGTACCATTTGCAAAAGGTATTTTAATTCCTATGTTTTGAATAATTCTAGTATTTACAATTGGAATTAATTCATGTCGTATTGTTTTTTTTTCACTAAAATGGCAACACCGCCCCCCCTTCAACCAACTCTATCAAGACGATAACAAATGTATTCTTAATTAGTCAATTTGTCATCTAAACTTAACCATGTTTCAGACACTAAAGCTACATCAATATTATGCTTAATAAGAAAATTAAAAAATTCCATAGATTTGCATCGAATGCTTCGAGCATTCCAACATATTATGTTCATGGCTGTAATATTCATGGCTTATTATAATAAATGTACTTAATCGCTAATTGTGCAATTGTGTTGAACTGGTCAGCTTTGGTTTTGTATTTACCCAACAAAGTTATCATCTCCGCAGTAAGCTTGTTGATTTCTTCCAATGAAAAAAGACCGCTGGTGTTATCATCAGCAGCAACATTGTTTATCGACCATGCACCACAGTCCGTGGGAACAGGGACAGGGTCGGAAACAGGTTTTACAAACATTTGCGCCCGCCGATGAGTTGGGAGCGATGGGAAGTCGAAGGGGTTTGGTTCGTAAGGCTGGTGCATCTTTTTGACAACTTGAGTTTGACGCTTATTCTTAGTAGAAAGCTTTTCTCTCATATCGAAAAAACTTTTACGGCTCAAACATGAGAGGTAAGTGGACTTGTGTGTTGCATTGCAGTTTGCACATTTGATGTTGGAAGATTTGCACTTACTTGTTTCATGGTTTTCAGAACAGATCGCTCAGTGGGTCTTGATGTGACAATTTTTTTCTCCATACCCGAACATCTGGCAATTGAAACACTGTGTATAACTTTGCTTTCGCCGCGGTGAAAAATCCCACTTCACTTGTGTTCTGAATATGGATGGTATGTTTTTTTTTAAATCTGCAAGCCTAACCGAGCCACGTTCAAGGAAAACTATGTAGATAACATCACTGAAATGTTCATGCTGTTTTTTTTATAAGTTTAACATTTTCACATTTTAAGCCAAGTGTGTTTAGTTCTTTTTTCAAGTGTGCAATTGGCATTTCGTCAAGCCCAAAAAGAACAACTTTAAATGACCTTAATGTTTGAAGGTCATGTGTAAAAAATTGCCAAATTTTAGATTTCAATGTAGAACATACACTTTCATGATCTTCACTTTTGTCACAGATTATTTTTATGCCGATTGAGATTTTTTTGATACAGTAATCTTTGACTTTAATTTCATTCAGCTAGGAGTGAACACCTTCAGACGATTTATGCAAAACGCAAATGGAAGGAATCTTAATTTTTTTAATTGGTGGAGTAGTTAACACTTGTTCACACGCAATATTGTTGTCCGAGTCCGGAAGGCATTGCAAGGGGGTAAACCGCCCAAACCTACGAGGGGCGTTCAACATATTCTCGGTATCGGGGTGAAGCTGTGCTTGTATATATAAATTGACTTATTTATCAAGTAATACTATTATTTTAGTGCATTCATGTAAAATTTCATATAAATGTGATTATTAATTCGCGTTCTATCTCTAGTTAAACAGAATCATAATGGCAACTGAGACGATGATGGTGAAAATTGAGCATCGCGCTGTAATTAAATTTCTCACTAAGCAAGGAAAAAGTCAAAAAACTATTCATGAAGAGATGGTGGCTGTTTACCAGGGTTCCGCACCTTCATTATCAACTGTGCAAAAGTGGTCAAGTGTGTTCAAGAGAGGCAGAGAGAGCATTGAAGACGACCCCCGCTCCGGCGCCCCGGCTACTGCTTGTACGGGAGAAAGCATCAAAGAAGCATCGAAAAACTTGTTCTTGAGGATGCCCGAATAAAGGTGAAAATGATGGCAGAGATCACCAAGCTTTCAATTGGTACCATTCACACCATTCTTCATGACCATCTTAACCTTTCAAAGGTCAGTGCAAGGTGAGTGCCACGAATGCTCACAGCGCCTCAGAAAAAAGTGAGAATCGCATGCTGTAGAGAGCTTTTGGAGATGTGTAGTGAGAACGCGGACGGTGTTATGGATCGAATTGTTACTGGGGACGAAACATGGGTCCACCACTATGACCCTGAAAGCAAACAAGAGTCCATGCAGTGGCATAAAAAAGGAACAGACCCCCCGAAGAAGTTCAAAGTCACTCCGTCTGCCGGGAAGCTCATGGCCACAGTTTTTTGGGACTCAAAGGGAATCTTGCTCATTGAGTACAAAAAAAAGGTGAAACCATCAACGCCACATCCTACGCTTCCACTTTGCATAATTTGCGGCGGGGTAAACTCGCAGCGGGTGTGTTGCTTCTTCATGACAACGCTCCTGTTCACACGGCGCGAGTTTCCAAGGCTGCTGCGCGAGATTGTGGTTTCGAAGAAATTCAACACCCACCCAACACCCATAGTCCAGACCTTGCCCCTGGTGATTATTTCCTGTTTCCGGATTTGAAATAATGTCTTCGTGGAAAAAGATTTTCGGATGATGAAGAACTCAAGTCGGCAATAAATGGGTATTTTGCAGAGAAAGAGGAAATTTATTTTTTTGAGGGTTTAAAAAAGTTTATCTCAAGATGTAACAAATGCATTGATGTTAGGGGAGATTATATTGAAAAATAAAAGCAATTTAAATTGAATTCGCACTTTCCTTCATATCGATACCGAGAATATATTGAACGCACCTCGTAGTCTTTGGAGACGATATAGAGTCGAACCGCTATATCGGGAGTACTGCCGTTTGCGGAACAAAGTGGTGCTAGACATAAGGTCCGCAAAGACGCTTTACTATGAAAATAGGTTAAGCCATAGTTGTTCGTCGAAAAAAAAATGGAAAGCTGTTAAGGAACTTGGAGTTGGAAAAGAAATTCCAAAAATAGACGATAACATTGACTGTGAACTCTTAAACGCTAAATTCGTCACAAAACCATCCTCTTTCACAAATGAAAACGTGTGTAATACTTTTGATCCTTCAGACAACTCCGTCTCCAATGAATCGTTCGGTTTCATATGTATTAGTGATCAAGAGGTTGTCGAAGCGGTTCTACCAATAAAGTCAAACGCAACCGGAATCGACGGTGTTGATCCCAGGTTCGTAAAACTTCTCCTTCCTTACATTCTTCCTTCCATTACCCATATTTTCAACAGTATAATAACAGCTTCCGATTATCCACGTGAATGGAAGAGGGCAAAAGTTATTCCAATCCCTAAAAAAGGAAATGATGACTATAGACCCATAGCGATTCTCCCGTTTTTAAGTAAAGTCTTGGAAAAAGTAATTTTGAAACAAATGCAGGCATATTTGTCTATAAATAAGCAGTTGTCAGTCCGGTTTTTGTCCCAAACAATGTGTTGTGGTCAACAATAAAACTTCGAGCTTTATGAGGGTATCGAGCGGAGTTCCTCAAGGATCAATACTTGGACTTGTTCTTTTTTCTATGTACATCAATGACTTGTCACAAATTGTCCAACGGTGTTTGATCCACATGTATGCCGATGATGTCCAATTGGCTTTGAGTGGAAATATTAATGCCTTAGATCAAGTCGCTGCTTCGATAAATGAATGAATTGGAGAATATTTTTCTCTGGGCTCAACGTAACTTTCTGTGTTTGAATCCGGCAAAGTCGAGAGATCTCGCGATTCATAGGAAAATACAGAACCTGCCTACCATCCCACCGATAAAACTTGGTGAAGAAATCGTCCCCTTTGTTCATACTGTAAGAAATCTCGGACTTATTTTTAATGACTCCTCCCTAACATGGACTGACCATATAAACACTACTATTGGCAAGGTTTATGGAGGCCTTCGTATACTTTGGTCAACGCAGATGTTTTTACCTACAGCTATTAGAAATATGCTGTTTTCCTGCGTACCAGATCCTTTACCGACTATTCCAACTATCTTGGTGCTTATCTTCATTTCACCGAACTTTACGATTCCCTTTACCAGGGCTACCTTAACAATGCGCAGGTCAACCTTATAAACCACCCTAAGTCCTTTTTCCAATTTGTTAACTACAAAAGAAAGTCCGATGGTTACCCTCCTTCCCTCTCTTTCAACAACAGGTGATCAACCGATCCACTCACCATTGCCAACCTATTTGCCACCTTTTTTAAAAAATCCTTCACCAACGACTCATTTGTACCAGATCCATCCTATTTTAGTTACCTACTGAACTTCTCCAATGGCCCACTTCTCTCTCATATTTTTGACCCGTCTTATATCGAATATAAATTACACCAACTCAATGACGAATTCACACCCGGCCCAGATGGCCTCCCTGCCATATTTCTTAAAAAATGTTCTTCCTCTCTTTCCCGTGCCCTTTCTAATCTCTTCCGTCTATCCCTTTCACAAGGAGAATTTCCTCAGGCTTGGAAATCCTCCTTCATAACCCCGATCCACAAGAAAGGATCAAAGAATGAAATAACCAACTATCGTCCAATCGCTAAACTCTCCCATATACCCAAACTCTTCGAAAGTATTTTGTATGAAGCTCTAAGCTTCCAATGCAAATCACTTATTTCTCCTAGACAACATGGCTTCCTAAAGGGTAGGTCAACCACCACAAATCTCGTTGAATTCGTATCCTTTGCCCTCTCTGCCCTAGAAAATGGCAATGAATTCGATGTAGTTGCAACCGATTTTAGCAAAGCCTTCGATAAAATCTCTCATCGGTTAATCATCTTTAAATTGTCTGCCCTCGGCTTTGAACCCACACTGTTGAAATGGATATCCTCTTACCTCAAAAACCGTTTTTACAGTGTTCGTTTTAGGTCAGCCCACTCCGCTCTATTTTTGGCCACCTCTGGAGTTCCACAAGGCAGCCATCTCGGTCCCCTTCTTTTTATATTAACCATAAATGATCTCGATATGATCATAAAACACTCGTCTGTCTCCCTTTACGCCGACGATACCAAATTTTTCAAAACCATTTCCTCTCCCCATGACTCTTTCCTCCTTCTACAAGATCTTGATAGTTTTTCGATCTGGTGCCTCAAAAATTCTTTGGAACTTAACATCGCCAAATGCCAATCCATCACCTTCTCACATAAGCGGAACCAATCTCCTCCCCGACTCTATCTTCTCCATAACCAACCTATCTCCTCCGTACAATCTCTTCGTGACCTCGGCATTTTGTGTGATAGCGAGCTCAACTTCCGTTTACATATGGATGAGATAATCCTCAAAGCCAACTCTGCACTAGGTTTTGTAAAACGGTGGTCCAAAGAATTCACCAACCCATACGTGACCAGGTCCCTCTATATTACCTTTGTTCGCCTCCTCCTAGAGTACGCCAGTCAAGTATGGTCCCCATATCATCGTGTTCATATCTCGAGAATTCAAGGCATTCAGCGCCGTTTTCTTCGATTTGCTCTCCGAGGTATGCCCTGGGACGATCCTTTTAATCTGCCCCCTATCAAAACCGTCTCAACCTTATCAACTTAAACACCCTTGAAGATCGCAGAGATGCAGCAGACTTCCTCTTCATTCATCGACTCCTTTCAGGTCACGTTGAATGCGCGTCCCTTCACAACTCCATTTTCCTCAACACTAACCCTCGTAATCTACGTACCCCTCGACTCTTCTATCTACCAACCCACCACACCTCCTATGGCGCGAACGAACCAATCTCCCATATTCTACGTCAAATCAACTCAAACCCTACCGTCTTTGATTTCCACCGCACCACTCCCTACCACAAATCCGTTCTCCTTCTATAAGTTATAGCTTGTATTAAGCCGAATAAATGGGGGCGTTCGCCCCCACCAAAATTGAAAACGCTTATACTGCCAATTTTACTGTATGGGTGTGAGGTCTTTGGCAAAGTTGACTCAATTTCTAATAGGCAGCTTAATGTTGTATACAATGTTGTATACAACAATATTGCTCGGTATATATATGGCCTCCGAAATTATGATCACGTGTCCGTTTACTCAAAGTCTATTGTCGGCTGCTCGTTCGGTAACCTGCTAGCGCTTCGACCTTAATGCAAACTCCACATTCTTGCCTAACATCGGAGCGGCAATTCTTCGTTCATGCCACTCGCCTATGGAACTCCCTGCCCCGTGAACTAAGAGGAGTCAGAAACACAAAAAGATTTAGGAATTTACTTTTGAGGTACTTAGCCAGTGAGGGTAATTAGCATATTCAATTAGCAATAAATTTAAATTGTTAGTTATTTATTTATTATTTGTTTTTAGTTTCAATTAAATTCTCTTTTCTTTGTTATTCAAATATGTATTTTTTGTTGTTCTTATTTTTATTTTATTATGTTCAATTTGTACACTTAATTTTAAGGCTTTCACTATCTTATAAGATTTATCTTACTTACTTACTTACAATTTCAAATAAATTAATAAATACAAATACAAATACATGTCAGATCCCTATGATCCCCCTTAACATGCTATTCGGAGCTGGTGTCAATAAGAATTTTTAGGACTAGTCAAGGTGTTAATGGATGATGGTACGAGCAGATAGGATCTGGTTCCCTTTCGTCTATGCAAATAGAATGTTCAAACATTCGAACACTACAAAATGGGTATCCATCCAAGAAGTGTGATGGGATGAGTCAGGCAAAAGGAGGATGAAAAACTGTGACTTCTACTGTAACATTGCTGTAGGGAGCAGAAGCTGTATCTTTTTAAGTGAAGATTTGATATAAGCAGACTAACAGACTAACGAGAGAAGTCTTGAGAAGTACCTCTGCAGTCATCTTCTTGTTTTATTAATTGTTAAGTTGGTGTCTTTACGCGTTGTCGTAATACATTATCGGAGCCTTACGGTCTACTCCCTCTGCGGCATTAGACATTCTGTTTCATTTGACACCCCACGATATTTTTCAACAGGCAAGTAGCTGCGACTGCAGCTATTCGAATTAGAGCGACTACACAGAGGACAAATAATTCATTTGGCCACGCTAACATTCTTAATACATTAGGAATCCGCACAGAGAACATCGATTACACCATACCTGAACTTTGGTTTGACAAAGACTAACATGTAAACTTCCCCTCTAGATCTTCCTCCCATGCTTTCATGGAGGACAAGTCAATCCATCTCTACACACATGGATCTAAAACCGATAGCGGGGTTGGTTGCGGTGTTTTCTCAGATTAACTAAATCTAAACCTCCCTTTCCGTCTTCCAAATCACTTTAGCGTGTTCCAGGCGGAAATTTTGACGATTAAATAAGCTCGGTCCTGATTGATAAAAAACGTGATATGTATATGCAAAGGATATCTGCATATTTTCGGATAGTCAAGCCGTCATCAAGTCCCTCGACTCGGTCTCATTAAATTCTAAAACAGCTCTTGAATGCCGATCATTTCTTAAGGAGATGGCGGAGCAGTTCAACCTTCACTTTTGCGGGCCACAACTGTAGGGCCGATGAATTCGACAAAATTGAAACCACTCTACCTAATCGCTACGTGCAAATTAATATTAAAGCTGGATGCCAATAAAAGAACAGACCTTAGGTGGACTGTTGGAGTAACATGTCTAGAGACCAAACAGATGTGGGCAAAGCTAGATCTGAATGGCTCTAAGAGTCTGATTCTTCTAAATAGGAAACATCTTAGCAGCATCATAGGTGTCATCACTGGACACTGCCTCATAGGCACGCACGCAAGAAGGCTTGGCACTTTTACAAACGATTTCTGTAGAAGCTGCATGGACAAGGAGGAAGACGAGACAATCCTCCACCTTCTCTGTACATGTTCAGCTCTCTCCCAGAGAAGAAAACTTCATTCAGGAGCTTTCTTCTACAATGACCAAAACTGTCTAAAAAATATAGACGTAAACGGTCTCCTACGCTTCATCGTAAGCTCAAACTGGTTTCACTAGTAAGAGGATCATAGATCCACGTGGTATCACAATGGCCCAATATGCCTAATTGGGTTGGTGTTTCCAACAGCCACTCTCACCTACCTACCTGACTATCTAAGCGTTGTCGTCTCCGGATTTTGAGAGTATACTCAATTTATACAACTGGTTGACGGAAAGTTACGTTTTGGTGACAATTTTTTGAATACTGCTGTGCAGGGTGTTGAGTTTTTGGAGTTGCGGTGCATTGTCATATGCCATGATGCTGTACCTCAGGTGAAGAACTTCTAGTGGACATCTATAGCTCAGATGGATTAACATCTGTACCAGGTGATGTTTTCCACAAGGCTATTGTTTTTTATCATGTTTGTGTTTAGTTCGTCCAGGGGAGCTGGTGCCCATGTGTTCAAGATGACCGTAATGAGAAAATTTGACCTATCGTGGGCTTTTCTGGCCTAAAACCACGTTGGTAAGACTGTCAATGAAGTCCCTTCAATCGTTGATATAATACAGCAGTTAGAATTTTCTATGCGATGTTAAGAAAACTTATTCCCCTGTAGCACAGTTCAGGGGAAGACCGAGGCCATCTGACGGACTTCCGCAGGATGTTTTTGAGACTTTACTCACTTGCCGCCGTACCTGTAATGGAGTTGTTGAAGGAATACCACGGGATTGTATGGAATCAAAAAGAAGATATCCCATAGCTAAAGAAAACCCTCTGCAATCCACCGCTGGTGCTTAGGATTTCAACACCGATCGTCAACATGAAGTACACATAGATGCGTCAGCAGTAGGGATTGCTCGTATTCTGTTCCAACGAGCGAAAGATTGCAAGAATTTTCGTTCGAGACTATCCATCAGTCGATGAAGAATGCAGATTAAGTTCCCCGCTAGGAGAAGAGGAGGAGATGGTGAAGGAGCTACATTCACGAGAGACAACAGTGGGGAAGAATTTGTTGCAAAAGGATTTGAAGCTAAGGTGACTTCATTTTTTCGGTAGTTACGAAGCAACAACAAGCCTTGGATACGGACGGATCTACTGTTGACAACCCCTGCAAACGAAGCAAGAACAATGAATTTCGGATCTGCTCGTGGAATGTTAGGTCCCTTAATTTACCACGTGCAGTCTGCTTCAAAGCAGATATCTCTGCCATCCAAAAATGCGATGGGATGGGCTGAATAAAAAGATGATGAAAAACTGCGACATCTTCTATGGCGATTGTAGGATTCTATTTGGATGCGGATTTATTGTAAGAGGCAGACTTAATCAGGAAGTCTTGAGTTTCTGGCATGTGAACGAGCGCCTCGTGACGGATTCAGGCTAATCGACTTTGCCGCGGGGCGAAACATTGTCGTAGCTAGCACGCTGTTCCCACATCTCGATCTTCACAAGACGACTTGATCAATCAGTCGCCAACCACATTGTATTATTTATCCAGTACTATGGATGTCTGAATGTTTCGAGTGTCCAACAACGACTCGGACCACTTGTTGTAGCCAAGATAAGGTGGCGGATATCTCAAACAAAGGCAAGCTAATATCGCCAAATTCTTTTCCGATCGAGTCTTCCTTAATCTCTTAAGAGGTCCTATGCCGCCAGCATCAAGTATCGTAGACCACTGGAAACATTGCCAAAAAGCCATCAGAAATGCCGCCTCTAATGTGCTGGGCTTCACTCGGCCACTACAACGAAACTTCTCCTTTGATGGCAAGTGCGGGCAATCATATGGAGCTAAGCAATATGCATACAAAGCGGTGCTGCTTAGCAGGATTAGAGCTGTTCACGAGCTCTGCGAACAGAAGAGAAGGGACGAACATCAGCTTCTTAGGAGAAAAAATAAGGAGTATGAGAAGCGCGAGGTCGAGGAAATTGGGAGATGCTACTCCAGGAATGAGATTCGGAAGTTTTACCAAAAGGTAAAAGAAGCCACCGATACAAACCCCTATGTTTTAAATACATATTTTGCAAAATTGGCGAGATGATGAAGGGAACGTCGTAGTAGTATCGCAGTCGATGCTGAGGATTTGGAAAGAGCATTTCTGTAGACTATATAACGACGATGACGAACCAAAGGCTGCTGTGAGGCAGACTGAACTTTTCAACCTGGACGATGTGGGCCAACAATTCTGTATACTCAATCAAGTGAAGATAGTCATATCTAAGCTTAAGTCCAACAAAGCTGCTGGAGCGAACGGTCTAACTGCCGAATTCTAAAAAGCCGCCGACGATGACTTGGTAAAGAGCATACACCAGCTCATCTATAAAATAGCATGTCCGATGCATTATTTGTCCGATCCTCAAGAAAGGGCACCCTCTGAACTGCGCCAATTACAGAGGCATCAGTCTTCTTATATCGCCTACAAGATCCTCTCTGGCGTAACTGTGTGAATGCTTGAAGCCGTTTGTCAACAACCTCATTGGTCGTTATCAGTGTGGCTTTAGGCCAGGAAAGTCCATTATCGACCAAATATTCACACTATGGCAGATCTTTGAAAAAATCCATCAGCTCCAAATCGATACGCACCACCTACGCGGTGGCCAGCATCTATAGAGACGAGTTATACTGGGGCAATGTCTAGCTTTGGCATCCCTGTCAAACTCGTGCTGGATGACAATGTAGAATACACGCTGCTTCATCAAGGTTGGTAAACAACTCATCGAGACCGTTGTTGACAAAAAAGGATTTAGACAAGGCGATGCGCTGTCATACGATTTCTTTGACAACATTCTCAAAAGAATAGGGCAAAACTCACGCGCTAAGGAGATACACCGACGAATTGTAAGGGCTGTACAGCAACATCGACTTAGCTAGAAGAGTGAAGATCCAACGACTGAGATGGCTGTCCGAAAAGTCTTCGAATCCGCCAACTAGGGACAGTGCAGTAGACTCAGATGGCGCACGCAAGTCGAAGGGGACCTCAGCCAACTTAGGGTGCGAAACGGTTGTTGGTTAGGTCTAAGTCCACCGCTGACTATAGCGCCAACTAAAGAAAAAAAAGACAACGCCGAGAAGTAGGTGGTACCGCCTAAAGACCGAAGGCGGATTTTGAAGTTGTGTTCATGATAATATAGGACAAAGGGTGGAGGAAAAGACTCTCGCTACTCTAAATAAGACATTCTGGATCCCATAGTTGCGAGCTTTCACCAGAGAGTATACCAAGGCATGCGTGTACCTATGTATCTATGTATTTAAAAAAAAAGTGGAATGGATGGGGACGAACTACACAACGCAACGCGGATATCTCTGCCTTTCATCTGGATCAATTCGCGTCCCGCAGAGAAGGAGTGGGCAGCCTAGTTAAAAATATTGCAGTGGGGACTTGACACGGTCTAAAATTCAACAACAAGAACAAGTTCACATGAGCTACTCTTAATGTATATTCCTGGGGACATCCTCGGTAACAAACTGCTTTTGTTTTTAGGGAGAAACAGGATTGTTGTACACCTAGCAAATTCAATAAGATTATAAGATATGTCCGGTGCGGCGGCATCGCAAACAAAGTCCAGCACATCAAAGAAGAAATTCTTCTGAACATGAGACGGTGACGATAGGCGATTCGAGGAAACTGGAATCTGAATATGGAGGGAGGTACATGATAACTCGAGTATTCTCCACAGATCGATAAGTAATTGAGAATATCCCAGGTATGCGGTGGAATAAGTACACGGCAGTGATGAGCGCGACGACGAGGCCAAAACAACGAAGAAAACACGAAAAGCGGTGCTCGTTCGTTTGAACATAATCAGGTAGAAGGATAACTGAATGGATAGGCAACACTGGTTGGGTTGGGGAAACAAAGCAAGAATTGTTTAGTGTAACTTTGAACGAACGTGTGCTTTCCTAATATAAGTTAACAAAACTGAAAAGCAAGCAAATGCACTGGTATCTCATACTTGTATATGTGTCTCTATGAAGTTCTTTCAAAACAAAGACAATCCCCCAGAATCTGTCATGTGAGTCTTATACATTCCTGTGGTCATTTATGTGCCAAAGAACTCTTATTTTTATCTCTTCATCGGCACCACAATGTCCCAGAAGCAGTTTGGTCATATATCCAGCCAAAGAAAACGATAGTTCTAACCAATGAACCAAACGCAAAACAGGTTCAGGCGAATCGCAATTGATTCTGATTCGATGGAAAAAGCTCATTACCCGACACATGACTTACATTTACTAACCCTGCTTCATACGCTCGTGTAACCACATCCCTTGTCCATTTCTCCCTGTGAAATACTCGTATATTTGTTTAAAATATCCAAAAATGGTGAATTCGGAATTAGTAAAAGATCTCTTCCATGAGGCTGTGGATTTTAATTAGCAAACTCATATGGAACTTAGCTCTATGTGAAAGCATCAAATGCGCGAGGCTTGTTGAGTAACGTTCTTTAATTGACCCGTCATACGCGACAGGAATGAATAGTATTGCCAATGCAGGATCTATTTCCAATCATAGATAATGAAGAGAAATGTAAGGCCAATCCACATCGATACTTTTAAGGTAAAGAAGACCAGTCTCTCATTAAGATACCCTGCTGCCAATGAACTATATAACAAACTTCACCGGGGGTACCGAGATAACATGTGTTGTTGGACCAGGTATGCTTCAACCGAGATAAATGTTTCCAAATCTCCAATTCTCGGTTTAAAATTACCCTCTTTAGAATAAAGGTGTACACATAATTTGGGGCTTCAAAAGCCAACATACTGATCAGCTGGACGCCTTCGTTTAATCCAAATATCGAAATAAAAATTTAAAAAGCCCTCGAAATAGAAGAGTGTGCAGGTTTTTCCACTGCCATGAATACATTTCATTTTCAAATGTATGATACTTTGAAACAGCAGTTATCTGTATTCTTCCATCAAATCATTTTCATTTGCCGTATTGATTGAATAAAGAATGTTACATACGTGTTGGGTTAGATATTGAAAGTCATTCACAAATCAAAGGGCTAAGCACACTCTATAATGACTTTTCAAACCTGAGTGTCACGAGAATAGATTTTTTATTTATTAAAAGGTTTTTGTAATTTTGCTAATGCTCACATGCTTTTTGTGGAAGGAAATTGAAACTGACCAAGAGAAGTTTTAACGAAGACCAGAATGATAGATTTTATGGAAATTCGTTCAATCAGATATGTATATACGCGCTTAAGTATCATACTTCTTAGGCAGGTACGAAGCGAACCTAGGCTTCAACCAACAAGCCTTAGTTGGGGTTCAACCAACAAGCCTCAGGGGCTATTCTCGACAACAACACGGGGGCGACGGTGTTTAACATGGAGGAGCATGGATTAAGATATAACTTTTAGGAGAGGCGAAGAAGTATCCATAAGGGGATTCATGGATTCCGCCGCGCAATGCGCTCCTCCTATCTTGTGGAGATGCCGTCAGACACAATGACGCCAGAACTTCAGTAGCTGTGAAAATATGGAGTTGACTTTCTCCGATTTCGGCACTGGATTCGAATAGAATCTGCAAGACATCCCTGGTCGTGCGGGCAGTTCGGTCGCCGATATTACTAGATAAAGCTTCGAGAACTACTACTTCTTTACTACTTTTAAGACTTTGACTTACGTTAGGACTGCCTAAGTCTTCGGTTAGTAATTTTGAGCCAGTCCGGACCTTGATCTAATCTCTTCATGCGCATCTGATTTTTTTTTCTTGTAAAGAACATCATCTCCTGCAATCTATTTACATATTTTCATCAAGGCAAGAAAACACATAAGATAAGCTTTGTATTTTCGAATGAAAGTAGTAAGAGTGTTCAGCAAAACTTTACGCACAGCTTGGCTGTCGATACAAATACTTCTCCTCCTTCACCGGGTTTTCAGAACATAGTTCCTTGCTTTCAGGATTGCATATATCTCCGCTTTAAATACAAACGCCAATTTCCCTAACGAGGTGTGTAATTTAATGTTGTTGTCGCCCAAAGAAACACTAGAGTCGCATCCTAGATCGGATTTGAAGCCATCCGTGAAGCCCCGAACATACTTTGCTCAACTTCTAACTGCAAAAGTCGTGTTCTCAAGAAGTATTTTCATGTCCTCAAACGACAACACCATAACACCAGAGTCAAAAGAAGATTGGCGCGCAAGAACATCAAACCTCCGGTGCATGTTGCACTAAGGACTTTTTTTTTTTAACGGAAAGTAGCTTTGAGTGTGCAGCCCTTGTTATAGATAGCAAGGAGATTCATCAGTAGAGCCTAGCATGCTAGGGAAGCCGCATGCATGTGAGACCGAACGTTTTTGGAGTCTGGTAAAACTAGCAGTAACGTATTTTCGTGTGAAAGTGTGTTCCACCCTTCTCGGTGACAAACGCCATGTCTTGCCAAAAGTTTCTGCTCACAAGCTCCTTCTCATAAAGAGAACAACATCAGTGCCCCAATAGTCGCTAGGTATCTTACATCTCCTTTTCCTTGTCCTAGTGATGATAACAATATATACAGAAACAGCAATGACAAAATGTATGTAAATAGTAATCGATGGATAGGGGTGCTTCTGCACTGTTTGTAAGGGCATAACACCTACAACTATTTGATTCGGTAAGCCAAAGTGAGAATTCCCATGACTCGAACTGTGAATAGGATGTCGGGGTTAGGGAACTACTTTGTTGGTCTTACAATATCAACACGATAGAGGAAAACCGAAAAAAATTTAAATGAATCAAGATGGACTGCAACGGTTTTCTTAAACGTGTTCAATTTCAATACGACCGAAATCCACGGGATCAATCCTAGAGTACATAAAGTCCTCAATATACACATATTCGCAGGGGGACCAGATGGTACATCTACCCTTCTTCTGCAGAAGAGGTGCTCTTTTACGCTGGGAAGACCGATGTACAGGGTTTTCCAATAAGGACTTGCCAACTTTTCTTTAAATAAAACGCAAACCATTTGAGATATTTCAAAAACTTTATTATTGACTTGAAGTACAATCAAAATATTTATGAATGGAATTCGATTTCGTTCATATGGTCACCGCGGGCACGTTTGCAGCGGTCGATTCGTTGGACCCAATTTTCAACGACTCGGCCACACATTTCGGCCGAAACGGCCGCTATTTCGCGTTCAATGTTGGCTCTGAGCTCTTCCAACGTCGTCGGCGTGCATAAAATGCATAAACTTAACGTAGCCCCACAGAAAATAGTCAAGCGGCGTTAAATCGCACGAACGAGGCGGCCAAACGACTGGCCCATTTCTTGAGATAACACGCTCATCATACTTACTCTACAATAAATCGATTGTAGCGTGTGCTGTGTGGCTTGTGGCATCATCCTGTTGAAACCACATGTCGTCCAAGTCCATAACTTCCAATTCGGGCCAAAAATAATCGGTGATCATGGCGCGATAACGCTGACAATTCACAGTAACGTGGCGATCGTTATCGTCGACGAAAAAATATGGCCCAATAACGCCGCCGGCATGCAAACCGCACCAAAAAGTTATTTTTTTGTGGATGAACTGGTGATTCATGAAGTGGATTTTCACCCGACCAATAACGCATATTTTACTTATTGACGAACCCATTGAGCCAAAAATGAGCTTCGTCACTGAAGATGATTTTGCGATGAAATTCATCATCTTGACGCATCTTCTCCAGAACCCAATCGGAGAACGTACGTCGCTTCAAATGGTCAATCGGTTTCAATTCTTGAGTCAGCTTGGTCTTGTATGAGTGTAAACCAAGATCCTTACGCAAAATACACCATAATGTGGTCTGAGAGATGCCCAATTCTTGAGAACGCCGTGGAATTGACTGATTTGAATCGTTTGCTACGGACGCCTGAACGGCAGCGATATTTTCGACACTTCGACCAACCCGTTGTCTCACTGACACGGCAACATCACACAACGAATATATAGAATCAAATGTTTGCACTAAACTTGTTATTGCCTATCTACTAGGGCGAGAATTACGACCGAAAATTTGAGTTAACGTTCTTAAAGTTGCAGTCACCGACTCCGAATTTCGGTAGAAAATTTTTATAATTTGCAGACGTTGCTCGTTCGTGTACTTTACCATGATGAAAATGTTGAGTTTACTGAATAAAATGACAGTGATAGTTTAATGTCCCTATTGGAAAACCCTTTATAAGCTTTTTCATCAACAATACTATTTAGGACTCTTTCTAATGGAAAACAGTATTTGTCCAGCCCATCCACAAAAAAAGTGAATCTTCTTCTCTCTTTCACTTTCACACTGCCACATTGCACTTACGATTTTTCTTTCCAAAGTCATAGAAACGCTGATAAACCGCCATGAAATATCTCAAAATAAGAAAATTTCCTAACTTGATATTTCAAAGGTATTACACAGAGTTTGACATCAGACCCTTTTGTCGAAAATGCTTGCATTTGGGATCGACGAATCTCTTCTTCAATGGATTAGAAATTACCTTTCGTAACGCTCAATTCAAGTGTCTTGGATGATTTCAAGTCTGATATCCCAAAAATAAATTCTGGCATGCCCCAGGCTTCCATTCTGCCCCCGACACTCTTTTTAACTTTCATCAATTATCGACTCGTACTTCTAATCTAATAGATTCCTTTGCTGACGACAGTACTCTCTGCTTTTCATATTCGTTCCCGGATTCACGTCCCCGCTCTTCGACTGTAGAACGGGATCGGCAGCGTATGCTGCATCACCAAATGGGGGAACCCACCAACAGAGTGGAATTTAATGCTTTCAAAACACAATGCTGTCAGCTATCGTTAAAGCGAAATTTAGATATCCAGCCAGTATCCATGAATGTCACTTGCATCGTCGAAACCGAAAAACTTTCCATTCTCGGCATGTGTGTTAATAACAACTTACGTTGGAATGACCACATATTCGATGTCACGAAAAACCTAGGTTTCCACAAAAGATGTAAGAAATACTTTTTTCCATCTGATCTGAAATACAATGCCCCGCATTTCGCACCTTCATATGAATGCTCATCAATCTATTCTCAAGTCCACTGTCGGACGTACTCTGAAATATCGTGATTCCTTAGCGAGTACAACTCGCTTATGGAATGCCCTGTCGAGCTCTTTATTTCCTAGTCATTCTAACCTGCAAACATTGTAAACCAACGTACATCGATATCTCATTTACTTACCTCCGTTATTTTTCATTAGCCATAGCCGGGTGTAAACATTTTAAGGGAACAGTAATTCCCTTGAGTGCGCTCCAATTATAAAACAAAAAATTATCCAACAGTCAATACAGCTGCATCATTTGCATGTATGGGCGTAGGTTTTAGAACTTTTAAGAACATTAAGCAGTTAGTAGACCAAGCCATGGAAAGAGGAGACATCGTGCGGAGAAACCCTGTTAACCGCCACCAGCATCCGCAATCAGGGTCCTATTATTTTCATTGCTCGATGAAAAGCCCAGAGCGTACTTTTTGCCTTCTCTGATTTTCGATATAAAAGCTACTCTTACCAAACAGGCAGCAAAGATTCTCTAGAGAGTTGCCAAAAGCTGGTGTATACCTCTTCGTAGCATAACTAGATGTATGCAATCATTGATAAATGACTTGAAGCCCTCATAGGAATCAACAGCGTATTTGATGGCCTCATTCGTTACCACAACCGATTACAGATGCCAACTACGGCGTGTTATGTTCAGCTCTGCAGTGAATCTAAGTGGATTAGTGAGACAGAGAGACTCCGCTTTCGAATCAGTGTAGATGCCGTCAAATCTTCTAAATGTTTCCAGTCTCGCCGATTCGTCCCTTTTGAAGACTTTAACCCTGCCTGCAGGTTTCACCGACATTTTCGATCATTTCGCAAAAGTCTTTATAAGAGGTACTCTTCGAAATACGGATTAGCGTCTTATATTGTTTTTGTTTCGGTCTGTAGACTTCAGTCTTCCTGCAAATTGGTCTTAAGTGACTTGTTTATAAATTTTTTGGTTTCTTTACGTAGTTGCTGCAGATCTGCGTTCGACCATGGAACGGGCAGGTGAAGAATAGTAAATATTTCTGCCTGTAAAATACTCCGACATTCGTCCGGAATTTTGAAGGAGTCCTGGATCTGTTTCATTACGCAGTAGACTCGAGCTAAAGCGCTATTCTCAATTTTGGAGCCGTCGGTATAGAGGTGGAGTTTTGCGTTGTTGGTGGCAGTATTAGTTAACCAGCCATGCCTGTTACGAAATGATAGGGAGAAATTCCTAAGAAAGTCCACGTTTGGCACGATGTAGTCACTACATTACGCCTGTCCTTAATTCCGGTGCGTCCATAAGCCTGATTCTTTTAGTCTGATCGAGCTTTTGGAAGCCGTGCATTTAAGGAATTCGTCTAAAGAAAGCCGGTGGAGCATTATCTCTAGTGTATTTTGAGGAGTAGACCTTAACGCTCCTGTTACTGCGTAACAGGTATCATGGTATCCGCGGCTCCTACCATACCAGCGCACTATAGGTAATAATGGGTCTTATGGCTATGTACACCAATGCATTATACTCATACATGGTCTTAGTCCCCAACGTTTACCACAGATTCTTTTGCATGCGTACATTGCTGTTACTGCTTGTTTGGTTCTTTCTTCGATGTTATGCTTAAAACTCCGCTTGCTGTCTGCGATATTTCTAGATATTTAGATATGTCTAGGTATTTGATAGGTCCCATCTTCCTGGAATGAGTTTCAATGAGTTCCGCTACCGCTTTTGGTGGTGGTGGAAATATCGAATCAGAGGACGAAGAGGACACAAAGACAAAGTTGCGCCATTCTCTGTTGTAGCTTATGTCCGTAGGAATTAAATCTTGGAAGTTTAGAAGGTGGGAGTGAGTTCGGCATATAAAGACAAGTTCTCGGTCTTTTCGATCGGTACGTCATCTAGTGGTGTGAAACCCTTTCAAACATCTGAAAAAGAAGATGCGGCTTTATTCCACATCTTTTTTGTATGTATATAATGTGTTACTCGGAAATAGGCCAATGAAGATTCACTGTGTCCTCGAATGGACACACACTTTTCAATATTAAAAGAGAATATTCGATAGACTATAAACCGCTATTTCAAAAGTAGATGCTGACGGTATTCTGCAGGCTACGTAGTACTTGTGTTTGCCATATGAAACTATCAAAGAATTTGGGATTTGGCAGCCCCATCTGTCTTCAAAATTCACGAACGTTTACTGAATTGAAAAAATTTAAGAATCCGTCCTCTATGAAGAGATTCTAACTTGCGGATTTGCAAATATAAAAAAGAAATTAGCCTCTACTGAAGAATTTCATTTATTACTTACATACTCGTAAATACATATGTTACAATGTTACAAAGAAATAGCTTGCAGATTTCGGATAATGTAACAACACAAGAACACTACTACTTACTTCGAACATTTCTGAAGCAATTCAATAATTTCAGGATTTTCAGCTTTCTCTGCATATTCTAAGGCAGTAAAACCCAACATATCTCTAGACTTAGTGTCATCAACAAAACGTAAAAGGTACATAACAACATCTATATGCCCATGCAAGGCTGCAAGATGTAAAGCTGTTCTACCAGATGGATCCATCTGTGCCAGATCAGCTCCAGCTAATTTGTAAGACTTTAATCTTCCCACTGCACCTCGTGCTGCTGCAGAGCACATATGTTCGCCGATTTCTCGTAATGGTCCGGTTAAGTGAGCTCCACAATTCCGTAAAAGTTTGATAATTTCATGATTGTCAGCTGATATTGCTTCCATGAGGGGAGTACGATCGTAACGATCACGAATATGCACAGAAACGCCATACTTCAGCAGCAGGTCAACCACTGAAAAGTTTCCTTCGTGACAGGCAATATGTAAAGCTGTCCGATTGTCCTGATTGACCCCGGAAAGATCAGCACCATAAGAGCTCAGGTTGTTAATCTACAGTAGGGATACTTACGTTAAGTACTGTTATGGAAAATCACAAAAAGATATCTTGTTTACCTTCTCAACGTCTCCGGATAGGACAGCTGAATTGACCATTGCCGGAAACAGAGTGGCGCCGAGATGGCTCAGTTGTTGAGGTGATGATAAATGAAGTGACCTAGCCACAGCCTCGATGAGATCATATTCCTCCATTGTGGTGCTTTCTAAAGTCAATTCTCCACGAATATTCGATTGTAGAACCTGAAACCAAACAATCAATTTTCAAGTACTACTTACGAGTATTTGTAGATGTTTAAGTATGTACCTGCTTTTTGAGCTCCAAATGCCAATCACTCTTACCGAGGACATAGGACAATTTCGTAACAGCTGCTTCGGGTGTCATGTCATAGCCCGCTATTACGCCCATGTCACTAAGCACCTTTCCAGTATCGTAGATTTCTGCTACCGAACCATTCGGACACTGTGAACAATTTACAATAATAACTCCACGCTTTGAGGCTGCCCTTAGTTCATCAAGAATATCCTGCCGGTTCGTTGGAATATTTCCGGATCCAAAGGATTGCAAAACAACACCTTCCATAGGAGGTGCCAGAAAGGCTCGGAATGTAGAGCTCGTTATGCTCGGAAATAGACGCAGTAATCCGACATTCTCACTCATTTCGGTATGAACCAAAAATCGACTTATCTTACAAGGACGATAGATCAATCGATAATCGATCTCGTAGTTTATACCGATCCGTCCAAGAGGTGATGAATTGGGGGAGTCAAATGCATCCAAACTGTCGGAGCTGACTTTAACCGTTCGATTACCCCGCATCAGTTTATTCCCAAAGAGAACACAAACTTCTGGAATAACGTAGTTGCCAGCTATGATTAGTGCTGAGGTAAAATTGTCCTTCCCATCGGTTCGCGTCTCAAAAATAGGAATTTGTGAACCAGTAATTATGACGGTTTTCCCAAGATTTTCCAACATAAACGACAGAGCTGATGCTGTGTAGGCAAGTGTATCGGTCCCATGAAGCACCACGAAGGCATCGTAGAATTCGTAGGATTGCTACCAGAAGACAATAGATCATCGATAAGTTCTCAAATTAATATGTTTCGATAAGATTCTTACGAAAATATCTCCAGCAATCCGTTTCCAGTCACTATGGGTCATATTACTAGAGTCCAGCAGTGGTTCGTACTCCGTGATCGTGTAGACAACTCGATTTTGTACATTCTGGACAAAGGGAAGAATCAACGGAGCCATTTCAGCTGATGAACCGAATCTCTTCTTGGCGTACTCAATGTCATGCATGTTCGGATATTTACGGATGGTTTTCTCAAGTGAGTTTGGAATCGGTGCAAGCACTAGCAAACCATTTTAATCTCTAGAGGAACAGTTTAGAAAAGTACTCACGCAACTCACCTTTTTTTTCATTTCTCACCATGCCAATGGTTCCGCCCGTGTAAATGACTTTTACTTTCGATTCCTTACTCGGCGAGGGCATCAAATTCCCCAAGCTGATATTGCGGCGCATTCCAGGACTTGTGCTGTATCCGTTCGAGCAGTCATCGGTATCTACTCCATTTGATTTATTTAAGGTTTGCCTAGTAGATGGGGTAGCATCTAAAAGAGAAGAGACATTTTTTTCCATCAGAATTTTTCATTAAGAAATATTTTTACGAAATGCTTATTCAACTTATCAGTAGGCATTCTGTCATGATCTATGAAAGACTTAGGACTAGGGAGTCGCTTACCTTACTTCACCAGGCATGATGTTGCACTTCGACATATCCGAAACTTGATTTTATATCAAAATTAATTTTGCCTTGAACTCGACAGGACTATCAGTAGTATGCAGTTGAAGTAGGCATTAACGAGTTCAGAACAATGAGCGTATTAATTTTGGTGGGGGCGAAGGCCCCCATTTATTCGGCTTAATGCAGCTATAACTTAAAAATTAAACTTAAACTAAAACTTAAAACTAAGGTTGGTTGGAGTGGTGCAGGAGAACGGATTTGAGGTAGGGAGTGGTGTGGTGGAAGTCAAAGACGGTAGGGTTTGAGTTGATTTGACGTAGCATACGGGAGATTGGTTCGTTCGCGCCATAGGAGGTGTGGTGGGTTGGTAGATAGAAGAGTCGAGGGGTACGTAGATTACGAGGGTTAGTGTTGAGGAAAATGGAGTTGTGAAGGGACGCGCATTCAACGTGACCTGAAAGGAGTCGATGAATGAAGAGAAAGTCTGCTGCATCTCTGCGATCTTCAAGGGTGTTTAAGTTGATAAGGTTGAGACGGTTTTGATAGGGGGGCAGATTAAAAGGATCATCCCAGGGCATACCTCGGAGAGCAAATCGAAGAAAACGGCGCTGAATGCCTTCAATTCTCGAGATATGAACACGATGATATAGGGACCATACTTGACTGGCGTACTCTAGGAGGGGGCGAACAAAGATAATATAGAGGGACCTGGTCACGTATGGGTTGGTGAATTCTTTGGACCACCGTTTTACAAAACCTAGTGCAGAGTTGGCTTTGAGGATTATCTCATCCATATGTAAACGGAAGTTGAGCTCGCTGTCACACAAAATGCCGAGGTCACGAAGAGATTGTACGGAGGAGATAGGTTGGTTATGGAGAAGATAGATTCGGGGAGGAGATTGGTTCCGCTTATGTGAGAAGGTGATGGATTGGCATTTGGCGATTTTAAGTTCCAAAGAATTTTTGAGGCACCAGATCGAAAAACTATCAAGATCTTGTTGAAGGAGGAAAGAGTCATGGGGAGAGGAAATGGTTTTGAAAAATTTGGTATCGTCGGCGTAAAGGGAGACAGACGAGTGTTTGATGATCATATCGAGATCATTTATGGTTAATATAAAAAGAAGGGGACCGAGATGGCTGCCTTGTGGAACTCCAGAGGTGGCCAAAAATGGAGCGGAGTGGGCTCACCTAAAACGAACACTGTAAAAACGGTTTTCGAGGTAAGAGGATATCCATTTTAACAATATGGGTTCAAAGCCGAGGGCAGACAATTTAAAGATAATTAACCGATGAGAGATTTTATCGAAGGCTTTGCTAAAATCGGTTGCAACTACATCGACTTCATTGCCATCCTCTAGGGCAGAGAGGGCAAAGGATACGAATTCAACGAGATTTGTGGTGGTTGACCTACCCTTTAAGAAGCCATGTTGTCTAGGGGAAATAAGTGATTTGCATTGGAAGCTTAGAGCTTCATACAAAATACTTTCGAAGAGTTTGGGTATATGGGAGAGTTTAGCGATGGGACGATAGTTGGTTATTTCATTCTTTGATCCTTTCTTGTGAAGGAGGTTTTCCAAACCTGAGGAAATTCTCCTTGTGAAAGGGATAGACGGAAGAGATTAGAAAGGGCAAGGGAAAGAGAGGAAGAACATTTTTTAAGAAATATGGCAGGGAGGCCATCTGGGCCGGGTGTGAATTCGTCATTGAGTTGGTGTAATTTATGTTCGATATAAGACGGATCAAAAATATGAGAGAGAAGTGGGCCATTAGAGAAGTTCAGTAGGTAACTAAAATAGGATGGATCTGGTACAAAGGAGTCGTTGGCGAAGGATTGCTTAAAAAAGGTGGCAAATAGGTTGGAAATGGTGAGTGGATCGGTTGATGACCTGTTGTTGAAAGAGAGGGAAGGAGGGTAACCATCGGACTTTCTTTTGTAGTTAACAAATTGGAAAAAGGACTTAGGGTGGTTTATAAGGTTGACTTGCGCGTTGTTAAGGTAGCGCTGGTAAAGGGAATCGTAAAGTTCGGTGAAATGAAGATAAGCACCAAGATAGTTGGAATAGTCGGTAAAGGATCTGGTACGCAGGAAAACAGCCCATAACTTATTTCTCTTATTTCGTAAGGAACGAAGCTTGCGATTATACCAGGGAGGACTAGTAGATGATGTTTTAAGGCGGGAAAACGGAACGTAAAGGGAAAAAGAATTAAATATTTCTTTATAAAAAATGGATAAGGCATCATTTATACTTAAGTTGTGAAAGTTAAAGTGGGATCTGCTGAGATATTCACTGATTTTGTGAAAGTTTGCTTTATGAAAGTCGTGGGATGAGAGAGTTGTGGGGGGAGTGGACTGGAATGAAGAGTTATGAAAAAATGAAAGTAGAAGGGGGGGATGGTAGTTATCGATTGTTGAGAGAGATAGGGGACAAAGTGAGACTGAGGAGTTAATTGGATCTGTTGTGAAAATAAGGTCTAATTGCCTGCCCATATAATTGGATATACCACTGACTTGGCATAGACTTGAGTCTGTTAAGCGATCTAAGAAGAGACATTCCTTAGCTGAGATGGCATTTGAAGCGATGAAAAACGATTGATCATCTGATGGAGTCCACTGTAGCTGAGGAAGATTAAAGTCGCCGAAAATAAGGATATCATCAGTGGGGTCTGACAGGTCAATTAAATGATCGATCGCATCAATAACAAATTGGTAAGATTCGATAGGTTGAGCTGGTAGGATGTAGCAACATATAACGTAAAGGGACTTGAGAGGCAGTGATATTTTTATTGCGACAAAGTCGGCTTTAGAGGATGAAGAAATTGTAATGGGGGAAGAGTTAAGGCTGTTGTCCATCGCCAGTAGGACGCCTCGACAGGGGGAATCTTTATTTGTGCGGGTAGGATCGTCGTCGCGGAAAACATTAAAAGTAGGAGGTTTCTTTATGTCAGGAATCAAATTGGTTTCGGTCAAGGCGTAGATATCAAAGAGAAGAGCATGCGATTGACGTAGGACAGCATTGGTTTTATCGCGAATACCTCTTACATTCTGGTAGTAAAATGTAAGAGGGATGTTGTGGGGTGGAGCTGTGAGGCAGGATGGTTTAAACGCTGGCAAGGGAGGCACGTTATGGACGAAAAAATTTGTCGTGGTCGGCTCGGCTTCGCTGAAGGTGTGATACTCGTTTAGAGTGAACATAGTTGCCGAATGCAGCGAGGTCGTCTGCTACTTCCTGGGGGGACATGTTAAAAATCTCGTGGTACCTGACATAAAGGTTCAAATCTAACGATAGGAATGCCAATAAAGGCATACATGGCTCTTACTTACTCACTTAAGGTGGCGCTACAGTCTGGGGTGGGCCTGGGTCTCAACCAAGAACCGTCTCCAGCCAGCTCGATTTTTACCCAGTTGAGGTCCCCTTCCACTTGCGTGGATGCTACTTACTCTACTGCGGATTCGAAGACGTAATTGGACGGACTTTTGAAAGATTGTGCCTCTTGTGTTGGCGCGTGAGTTTTGCACTATTCATTCTAGAATGATCGCATGACAGCGCATCGCATAGTCTAAATCCTTTTTTGACATCAAAGGTCTCGGAGTTGTTTACCAGCATTGATAGAGCACCGTGCATTCTCCATCGTCATCCTGCACAAACGGACTAATTTGGCATGGATGCCAAACTAGACATTGCACTGCACAGCTCGTCTTTATAGATGCTGTCATACGCGTCCCTAAAATTGATGAATAGGTGGTGTGTATTGGTTTGGAGCTCACGATTTTTTTTTTTTTAAAAGAGCGATGGTGGACTTTCCTGGCCTAAAGCCATACTGTTATGGACCAATCAGCTTGTTGACAAATGATTTCAGGAGTCCACACAACACGGCGGATAGGTTTCATTCATCGGGGATACTTTCGTCTGACCATATTTGATGATGTATGCTCCTTACCAACCCATCGCCTGCCGCTTTGAAGAGCTCGGTAGCCAGGCCTTCCGCTCCAGCAGCTTGGATATGACTATCTTCGCTTCATCCAGGTCGGGTGGACGAAATTATTGGTCTACTTCATCCAGGTTGAAAGGTTCGTTCTGTCTGACAGCGATATTTGGTTTGTCATCGCCGTTATGCACTTTACAGAAAACTCTTTCCAAATCCTCAGCATCGACTGAGCAGAGTTCCTTATTCGACTACTATGTTCCCTTGTTCGTCTCTACAGGCTTCGGTTCGGGGTTGGTATCTGTGGCATGTTTTTTTTTACCTTTTGGTAAAAGCTCCGAATCTGTTTCCTGCAGCAGTATCTCTCAATACGATCGATCGCGCGCTTCTCATGCTCCTTCTTTTTTCTCTTGAGAAGCCGGTGTTCGTCTCTACTCTTCTGCTCGTGAGCAGTTCTAGTTCTAGTTTCTTCTACGCAGCACCGCTTTGTATGCGATACTCGGCAAACTCTGATGGCTTTTTGGCAAAACACATTCTTCCTGGGCAGAGACATACTTCCCTGATAGCCCTATCAAAACCAGATGCTACACGCCGTAGCTGGTAACTGTTATGGTGACGGATGTAGCTATTAAACATGTTTTGTATTACCACAAAATGGTAGAGACCAGCTGCTGGTAACTCTGAAAAAAATTCTCACGAGCAAGCCTTGCACTGACATACATGCAGAAACCCTGACTAACAGTAAGAGTAGCCTCCGAAAATCGGAAAATATGACTACACGCTAGCCACAAGCATCAGACTTTTATTTTGAAAGAATACCTTTGCGAATACATCCCCTTCAAAGTCTTCAAAGAAATGGTGGGCAGAATTGAGGCGCATCCGCCAAGTCCTACGCGCAGGGCAATTTCTTCGACATTGAGAATGCTTTGACAACGCAACTTGGCCAGACAACACGGCGTAGAATAATTATTAATATTGTGGATAAAATCAATGCTGGTGAATAGGACACTGATTATGAATGTTGACTGCGGCCAATATGTGATGGCAAGGGTTGCCCGCAACACGGCGTACTGTATGGTTCTGACGTCTTGTGTTTTTTGTTTTTGTTTTGGGTCGGAAGGGGAAGCTACATGTCCGTACGCCGTGAGGGTGCCAGTGCGAGAACCCTACTCACTAAACCTTATCTCCAGAAAAGAAACATCGTCCTTGTCTTCGCAGAGTATGGGGAGTAGCTTTATGGGCTTCTTAGTCGATTGTTAGTCAATTTCTCGTATTTCGTCTTGTTGTTGGCTTATTAGGCCGACAATGGTCTGGGCGTAATTCTTGGTTTTCACCCCGCCAACCTTCCTTATTTCACGAGGCTGGTTAGCAGTTTCTTCATTTCCTATGACTACTGTCTCAGGCAATATTGTTTTCTTCGTCAATATTTGACTTCTTTGGCGCTCGAGCCTTATCAGTTCTATTTGGATGGCCGTCACTAAGTAGCCAAGTTCAGTCCATTTTTCCTCTAAAAGAGTCATTCCAGTTACGTGGTCTTCTGAAGCCAAGGCAGAGGAAAATTGCGTTATCTGTATCATCCTCCTGGTTCGGACAGGATGGACAGATTGAGGAGGAGTCATGACCGAATTTTTGCAGAAATTATCTGAACACAGATGAACTGAGGAAGTGAGTTCTCCACCCAAGGTTCTATGTTGGGGATAAATTGGTATGTCCATTTTCCCTTGGTGGTGTTATTCCATCGGTTCTGTCACTTTTCAACTGAGATATCCCTTTTCCCCTTATGGACATGAAACGTATTCTTGTGTGTACATGTCTCGTTTCTTCGGCCATTATACCAATGGGCATCATACCAGCTGAAAAGCCCGCCACTTCTCCTTAGACGGTCCGGAGGGTGCAGATTGGTCTCAGAGTGATTAGTCTATAAATTTGCGACGTGTACTCGAATGCTCAAGCAAATGCACACGATGAAGCTGTACTGTCTGTTGGATCGGGCGCTCGCCCAATTATCAAGGCTTCTACCACCAATGAAATTGTCTAATAAAAAGCAAGGGTTGAGCAAATGACTGGTCTTATCGCAACGGTATTCAGATGACGCCACCGAAGGTTGCTACGATCAGTTACAAACCATAGGACGTGTTAAGTGGCAGGACCACCGGTAGTCCATACCAGGACTTTAAACACTGTACCGTGGGAGTCAGGAGACCCCCGAACTTCGGTGCGAGCCTCATTTGAAGAGGTGGCTGTGGTTTAAAACCTAAAATGCAGGAAGGGTCCATCAGTTGGTTTTGACCCGATGTAGAGTTGCAATAAGTACTGGGTCCTGGGAATATACTTAAAGTGCTTGAGCACGTGTTAAATTTTTTTGGAAAATGAGATAGAGAGAGAAATAGCAAGAGGTTAAAGGGTAGGCCTCGACTCATACCAAGGGTGGAACTGTGTCCTTAACGCAGTTCCGTTTTGGTATCTCAGGAAGGCGGCAGAGTAATAATAAGGCATATCCTTCCCCCCATTAATATATGGGCATTCAGTGAACTTAAACCCACATGGCAGGTGTCCACTGAAAACACATAACATATGTCTGTTGGATAATATCTAGCGACTGTCTGCTACTTAAGACTAAGTCTATTATCTTTACGAAAAGGATGAGGCTGACTGATCTAATGGCATCACCATCTAAGTTTTTGCCTGTTACGTCGAAATCCACTGAGGCGATATTGGCCTTAGTCAGTGCAAAGGAGCTGTCGGCAATATATGGGCCCTATTACCAAGGAGCTTCGTCTGGATTTATGTACATAATAAGGCCAATAATTTTCTATGCGACGGAGTCTCTGTTTAAGAGGGCTATCCCTAGTAGGCCTGATTCTGATTTAGACGCACTGATGAAATTCTCTCTCTTCGATATTCATATATATCATGGGTTGTGCCCTAAAAGCCAATTTTCTTTTAAAGAGAAGTGATCTTTGGTATAACACGCTCCAGAGCTTTGATGGTTTTGCTTTTGATTCTTGATGCCAGTGACCCAGATTCAGAATGAATGCGAAATCGTCTTTCCCTGTGCCCAGGAATATTATCGGTCAGAATCCGAATTAGAAAGGGAATATAGCTGGATCTTTACGGTTTGATCCAAAACCAATCTAAGATGCGGCGCTGGTGTTTTTCCGGAGGAAAACAACGTTAGGCTTTACTTCTTGTTGAGAAAACTTGCATCTTTCTTCCAAGCATGGATATACGGAAACCTAATGGCAATGAATTGCATTGTGAAGAATAGTTTTAAGACCTTACTGAAAAACTTCGAAGCGAGAATGCAAGGTTTCTCCAAATGCAGTCGGAATGCTGAATTCACTGAGTCTCGTTTGGGTCTGAGGACAAAATGAGATCATGGGACATAAGATCAGCGATGAACTTGCTAGGCAAATCCCAGAGGAGAATTTTTCAGGGCCAGAACTTGCTTTGGGACTGTGTACGTCCTCGCTTAGGGCTATCTTTAACAGTTGGGTTTCGTATCACCATTGCCACCGTGGCTGTTTGAATTATGAATAGGATATGAATCAAGTAATCAAGCACGACACCAAACACTCCTCCAGAATGTTGTCTAGCTCATTTTTAAGTGTAAGTAGGAATGCCACAATGCGTAACTCCAAAGACTTGAGTGTAGAAGGAAGAACCAAGTTATTGAAAGTTCATTAGGAACATAAAAAATAACATTGAATTACCAGCCCCTCGAAGTATCATACTACTTAACGACAGTTCTGCTGGGAGAAAGGTTTTATTACATAGTTCTCAGCGGCTATCTAAAAACTACCTCACATTCATTGGGAAACACAAAAAACAAGCCCTTAGGATCTCTTCAAAGAATCTCTTCAATGCCTCCTTTTTCTACCGAAACTTGGACATACTCCACACTCTACATTCCACACTTTCAGGAAGAAGAATTGGCGATACAAGTCACAAATAGAGAATATACTTATTTCTACAGATTTGAGTCTTAAGGGATATCTGAGTGATATTTCTAGCTGAATCATGGACTCCAGGCCACTCTGTTCAATGTGCGTAGTAATGGTGTGTTGTGAAGTGTAATACACCCTCGTAATACTTCGTAATTGTAGGAATTTCTTCAGCAGTTCTCTGGCAAGAACCGGATATTTCCAAATTAGACAAACCATTCTACAATCAATTTTCCTCAAATTTCCGTTTAAAACCTCACGAACTGAATATCGGTTGGTTTAAGTTCTACTTTGCACCGTTTGTATGGTTTCGGAGCGGGCGCTCCAATGTAAGTCTGATTTAAGATGAGTAATTCTAAGAAGCGACTTTAACGAAGTACGAGTAACTATAAGTCACTGGAATGTTTCTCTACTTTTCTAGGTTATTTTTGCGCTGTGAACAATCACCTTAAGGGTACACAATCCCCTTGAGCGCGCGCGCTCATTATAAAAAAAAAAACTTAGTGGTGATCATAGTTGAAAACTAGTTGATTTATTTGATAAACACTGAGACAAAGGAAACATCAATTTAAAATATAAAAAAATTATTCGTTTATTACATGACTATATAAAAATGACAAGAAAGTGGTTCTCAAAACCTGGCCATATTTCTCGGCAATAAATGCTATTATTGCCAATGTCAACCCGATTCCTAAACATATCCAAGCAAAGCGTAAATGATTCACGGTCAATGGAAGCAACAGCTTTTCTGGTGTAACTTCAACTTCCAATAGTCTAGCCTCATGCACATCAAATGTAGTATCTTGGTCCCATTTCATCAGCAATCCCGTCTCCATTATCCGAATTATGAAGCCATTTAAAATATCAAGAAACGGTGAATGTTTGGCAAGTAGAAAACCGATATGGAAATCCATCATACTCTCACGAACTTGATGGAATCGAGGTTTCGAATAATGATTCTGCAATCCAATCAGAAATTCGATTCTGTCCGATCCCGTGGCATAGCCAAAACTGATGTTCTTCATGGAATCCCTCTCTTTTATAAAAACATCGGCATCGGCTAGTGTTAGAATTTTCCCCAAAGTCGAACTGTACCGATCCGAAATGAGCTTCCACTCATAGTCAATGATCATTACTTGGACATTATTCACAACCAAGTCCTCGATGGTCTCGTGCTGTTTGATTTTCAGAAAAACCGTCAAATACGACGACAGGTAGACATTGTATAGATTGCCCAGCACAAAAGCTAGCACAAGGACTTGCAAATAAAATCGATAAGCCGATACTACTGGTTGTTCAGTTGGGAAACTTAATATTGTCAAATAAATGCTACTAAAAGACTGCCACATGCTTTGCGATATTCTGCAAAATCTATTCTTTAACACATCCATTATAGCTGCGTAGATTATGGTCAATCCAATGCACAACCAAACTACTTTCGAAAATGGTCGTAAAAAGTACTGATTGGGATCGAGAAAGCCATTAAGCGGCACCATTATGTTCCAATGGATTAACTTCAAGGGATAACTACTTTCCAACCCCTTGACATTTGTGTACGTATTCATGCTGATATCGATGTCTCCTTTTAGAGTGGCATTGGCAATAGCTGCCATAAATTTTGTATCCAAATTCTTTAGTTCAATCTCAGTGAAAGTTGCATTGTACTTCTGAAGGAAGCTTACAAATAGTTGCGCAACATATCCGCTAATTTTGCGGTGACCTTGCCTGTTTGTATATGAAAGCACCCTGGGTATGTCAGTTACAACTGTGGTGCGAAACGTGAGTCCATTGAGGTCCTTAAATCCATCAGGAATCGGAAGATTCGGTAGAATTTTTTCAATTTTTTCATCCGCATATGGAAGATACACATACGAGATATTACTAACAAATCCAAAGATTTTTGTAAATTTTTGCTCCGCAAAGTATTCACAGTATTCACGAAGGCTATATAAGCTGTTGGCCAGTATAATGACAAACTTTCGAGGCTCAAGTCTTTGGATTGTATTCTGAAGGACATCACTTACAGATCGAACTACTAGGATGGAGTTCTTATAAAAATAGTCACCGCTCCTATTTTGAGGAGTTGTCACAACGGCCACCGGGATATTGGAATTCATTTTCATAAAGTCACTTAGAGATTCACTGTCGATTTCAATAAAGAACACTGTCGCGTCATCGCTTTCTTTATGAATTCGCGCGATGAAATCACTCAAGTTAGGATACGTATTATTTCCTTGGATAAATGAAATTATCATCACAAGCACTACAATAATTGCGGAAAGATACATTTTCTTTTCTTCAATTAAAAATAAATTCCAATTTCAAAAATAAAAAAATCCTCACAACTTTTGAAAGTGTGTTGTTCAGGTGAAAAGATTCATTCAAATGTCATAACTGAAAGTGCCTAGCTCTACAGATGGACCTTGATGGCACTTTTGCATGTTTGATTATGTTTTATTTTCGGATTTGTAAATTGATGGTCAGGATATGATAGGCAACAATGATAGGTTAACACAGCTACTTTTTGTGGGTGAGCTTAAGTAAGCAATTTTAGAAATCAACTAACACTATTCGTGTCGTAAAATTATTGCACACACCCAACAGTACAGCAGTAGTGACTGTTTTTTATGTGTTCTGGTTAAAAAATGATTCAAATCAATGTTTATACGATTCAGGAAATATTAGTTTAAGTATGTGATAAGTCCTAGAGCAAGTCAATATAAAATTTCAGCTGCGCATAACACTTGGTTTATTCGATGCTTATCTTCTTAACCAATTAAGAAGTAACCTCTTCTTGTTGGATGAACATTGAGGTATTGTGGGGGAAAATAATTCGTTTCTATGCCCCTCACCGAAAACGCAGACTATGACTATGTTGATAGGCGTCAACCAATCTACTACATTCCTTCTAGGTTTTTTGTCGATTTGTGGAAAGCCATAAGAGCGGATCTGCATATACTCCCCCAACCTCCATAAAAGCAAGGAAAATCAATGGGCCAGTGGTAGCCAAGTTCCTTTATACTTTAATACCGTTTTTTGACGGCTTGGGGTTGTGCATGGCGTTAAGTACTCAGCCACGTACTCTCACTGTTGCCAAGCAACCAAAGGCCTCGGATTAGAACGGATCTACTGCTAATGACCCTGCACACCGAAAAAAGGTCAACGACGTTCGAATCTGCACATGGAATGTTCGACCCATAAACAGACCGCGGGCAGTTGTACGATCGGCAGAGCAGTTATTCTCACAAATAACAAGTGTAATGTTGTATTCCTGCTTTATCGGCATAGACGACTGATTTGATGTATCCCCATAAAAAATAGTCTAAGGATGGCAAATCGCACGATCTAGCCGGCCAATTCACTGATCCAAAACGAGAGATCTACTGCTCACCGAACTCATTTCTCAATTGGTTCATCGATTCGTGTGCTGTGTGGCATGTAGCGCCGTCTTGCTGGAACCACATGCCCACCAGGTTTAGGTCGCACATTTCGGGCAAAAAAAAAATTCGAAATCCTTGAACGATAGCGGGCGCCATTGACGATAACTTTATTCTCACGTTCATCTTTAAAAAAAAATACGGACCAATGATTCCGCCGGATCATAAACCGCACCAAACAATGTATTTTCCGGGTGGAACAGCAGCTCTAGTATTGCCTGAGTTTTCTCATCGGACCAAATACGGCCGTTTTGTTTATTAACATACGCATTCAACCAGAAATGAGCTTCGTCGCCGAAGACAATTTTTCAATAAAAAAGCGAATCATTCTGAAGCTTTTCTAAGGTCCACTCACCGAGAATTCGACGCTGTGGCAGGTCGCGTTTGGCTTCGGTTCTTGCACGAGCTGTATTTTGTAAGCTCTCTCATGATAAAGCCTGGCTGCAGCACTAGCATTACACCTGCATTCCCCATAAATGAGATGCATGTTAGTATATTCGTGAGCAGTGTATCGAGATGGCATGATGGCATTCGCAATAGTCAAAATGGCGTATTTATCCGTCTCAATCACGGCGTCACTGTCTGTCTCGCTCACACTTGGTACTCATTTTAACTTACTAAAAAGAATTAACTATGAATCGGGTTTCTTTATCAAAATATTATTTTTGCCCTCAATTAAGCGTAAGTCTAGCAAGTGTCATACGATTTTGGAATCCAGACTAAATACGCAATTTTTTAAGGTTACTTGTCAAAATGGCATAGTATATTTTTTTGTCACTACAATCAGTTCAACTTGGATGATTAATGATTTTCAGATACATGGATGGACAAAAAAGCAATATTTTAGTTAAAACCGACATAGTTATGTTTGAATTTTGGACCGTAATTTACACAAGAGTTACTCAGGGTTACGTGACAAAAAAAAAATCGAAGAAAAGTAAAAATTTTAGGTCACAGCACTTGAAAGATCGTCACAGAGTGTCAGATTTCTCAATTTTTTTTGATTGCCAATAATCTTAAAGGTACATGACTTAGATTTCTTTTTATAAATTTGTAATAACCGACACCACTTGACCTATCACCCGTTTCCGGCTTGACAGTGATTTTTGGGATACCCTGTATTATATTACATACTATACATATACATTTAAAACTATAAATAAAATATTTTGAATTAAAGTGAAGTACACAATAGGGGGTAAGCGTAATCATAAGCGTAAGGGGGTAATCAGAAAAGATTGCTTTGGAAGACAATATAAGACGAATATGTGCTCAAAAATTGGACCACATGCCTTTCGTCACTTCACCACTAAAACTCGAATACTTTCATCTCTTTTGGATCTTAAGCCGCCAACCAGACAGAGATTGGTGCGAAATGAAGAAAACATAGCTGTCGTAGCGACCAGTATCCGAAGAAAACCCATAAATGTCGATTCGGCGCCGATCAGCTTAATTAGGCATCGCCAGAAAGTCAACCCGTCTTATTTTGCGTTTGAATTTGGGTCTACATTCGTATAAAATTGTGCTGGCGCAAGAATTGAAGCCGGATGGCCATAGACAACATCGTGAGTCCGCTAATTGGGCGCTGGACATGTTGGCCGAAGATCCGGATTTTGGCCAAAAAAATCATCACCATTTTTGGCTCAGCGGCTATGTCAATAAGCAAAATTGCCATTATTGGAGCGAACACAATCCACAAGTTTCCGGCCAAGTATCAACAAAGATTGACTGTTTGGTGCGGTTTATGGCATGGCGGCATCATCGGACCTTATTTCATTCGATATGAATGAATGGTCAATGGTCTCAGGTATAGAGGGATGTTAATGGACTTTTTGTGGTCAGAGCTCGACAACATCGATATATCCGAGATGTGGTTCCAACAAGACGGAGCTACATGCCATACAAGCGACTCAACGCTCGAAGTTGTGAAGGATAAATTTGGCGACTGGATCATCTTACGGCGAGCGTTCAATAGTTGGCCGTCGCGATCATGCGATTTGACACCACTCGATTATTTTCTCTGGGACTACGTCAAGTTCTTAGTCTACGCTGAAAAGCCAACCACTTTGGACGAGCTCGGGGCCAATATTCTGGAATTACGGCGCACATACCGGACCGTGTCATCAAAAATTGAACCGACCGCTTGAAGCACTGCCACCGAAGCCGAGACGACCATTTGAATGATGTGCTATTCCACACATAATGGCATGCACGTAGCTTCAAAATAAAGCCAGAATCAATTTTATATCTCACATCGTTGTTGTTTTATTTAAATTTGTTTTCCTATCCTTTTGATCTGGTCACCCTCTAGATTGAAACACCAGGAATAATACAGATGCATGCTCTATCGTGAGAGTAGGTAGATGAGATGAGTTCCAATCCAAAAAATATTCAAAACAGTTGGCCAGTCTACTGCGCAGGCAGTTTGTTTTAAACAGATATTTAAAACACTTAAAATAAACAAACCATGTTTAAAATATTATTAAAAACAATTTGTTTTAAACATGTTTAACCCTAGGATGGGCACGCTGGGCCTTAATCAGGCCCAATTGATGTTTGAACGCATGTAATTTTTTTTCAAATAAATCGGACGGAAACTCCTTGACTTCCTGAGACGATGCTTGCTGAGTGCAACGAAACCAAATCCGGGTCGTTTCGAGCCATGTTCGTGGAAAAAAAAATATTTTGTGTGTCAATATCGAAAATTATTCTTGTTAACATGAATAAAAAAGGTGTACGTAAGGGCTCCAGAACTAACTACTGGAGTCCCCTTCAATGCCATCCGGACAGTGACGCAGATGAAATGGATGAAATGATCTCATCCAATTTCCTTGTAAAAAAAGTGTTTATTCCGCCAATTAAACTTGTGCAAAAATCCAGCGATTATGTTCACGCCACAATGAAAACATTAAATATTTCCGACTACCGTGTCAAAAAAATATCGATTGGTATTAAAATTGTATGTGAATCTATTGATTCTTTCAACACTGTAGTGTGCAGATTGAAGCAAGAAAACTCACAATTCTTTACACATGACCTAAAGGGTGCTAGTGCATTTAAAGTCATACTTTATGGCATGGATGATATGGACAGTGAAATACTTAAAAATGAGCTTGTGAAACTTGGTTTGAAGCGCACTGATTTAAAATAATTAAAAAAAACCTATGAACACTACAGTGATACTATTTAGATTGTGTTTTTAGAAAATTGGCCGACTTAAAAAGGCGTTATCGTTCCATTTTCCACACAGAAATCAATTGGAGTTATCAAAGAAAATTGGGTGGGCCAATGCCGCAACTGCCAAATGTTCGGTCATGGGGAGAGGAACTGTAGCATAAAAACATACTGTGCTGTATGCGCCGGTCCACATAAGCATAGATAAACTAAACTAGATGTCAAACTCTACTAATACTTTTGAAAACCCTTAACTTTTGCACAGACACACTGTAAGTGAATTCCAACACTTTTGCATCTCTATAACTTTGTCAAAATTTGCTAGAATGAGAGCAATTTACAAGTAAAATTGCTAGAATGAGAGCGATTTGCACGAGTGTGTGTAATGTAGATGAGGTTTTTTGGTTCAAATGGGCGTGGTTTGTATAAAAAAGGAGATAAATTGCCATTGATCACAATTCACACGTATTCACAGACAGAGTCTCACGGATAGTGACGATCAGTAGAAAACCGGTTTTGATTTTCCAATATCTGGAAAGTTTGATATCTAGGTATAGTTAGTCTATGCACATAAGACTGCGGAGTATGACAATTCAGCTTCACTGAGATGCGCTAATTGTAGAGGTGCTCACAAATCCACCGATCAAACGTGTGTTAGCAGAACCAAATACTTAGAGTTGAAAGAGAAATCTACAAAGCTTAAAAGCTCTTCTCGACCCAAAGCTCCTCATACATCATGTGTTTCTGCAATCCTCGCTTGCACACAGGTTTCATTTACCACTATGTCTGATTTTCCTCCACTGCAGCAGCCACGTCAACAACTCTCCTCTGGTAGAGAAATCCGGTCGAACTTCCAACCCCAATCAACAAATGCATGGGAGACTCACACAAATGGAAATATATACAGCAACATCTCTAGCAACATATCTAGCAACAACTCCAGCAACACCCCTGACAACATGCCTGGTAACAGTTCCAACAAATTGTTCACAGCAGAAGAGATTAATACCTTATGTATGGAAATGATTTCAAAGTTAGCTTTTTGCAAGACTAAAATAGACCAATTTAACGTTATCGCACATTTAGCTACTAAGTTTTTATACCCTAATGTTAAATAATATGGTAGATAGAAACCTAAGAATATTAACTTGGAATGTGAGAGTTAATCGCGGCAAGATTATTGAGTTTATCTATTTCTTAAACAGTAGTAACATTGATATTGCTTTGGTTACTGAAACTATGTTACACAATGATTCGGATATTAATTTATCCACACCTACTCGTAACTATAAATGCTATCTGAATGATAGAATGGATAGAAAAGGTGGAGGGGTTGCAATATTAATTAAAAGATCAATTCAATATTCGCTTTTACCTGTGTTAAGAACGCGTTATGTAAAAAATATAGGCATTTAACTTAATTTAATCAATCAGGGAAATATAAAGTTGTTTTGTATATATTTTCCCGGAGGGAGCGCTTCTCAAGACAAAAGAATTGCCGTGAGAAACGACTTTCATGGGTTATTTGCTTTGAATGGTCAAGTTCTGGTTGGAGGTGACTTCAATTGCAGGCACAGGGATTGGGGTTGTGTAAAAGCTAACTCATGGGGTAAAATATTGTCAAGTCTATGTGTTACCTTGCCAGTGACTGTTGTCCCACCTACTTCCCGTGTGGTTCACGTGGTCATCCGTCTGTGCTTGATTTGTTCGTTACTAATACTCCTAACCTAATATCCCAACCAATTGTGGCAAACGTGCTTAGTTCCGATCATATGCCTGTTTTTTGTAAACTTCGTAGGTCAGGGGTAAAACGAGAGCAATATATAGATGATTAAAAAAATGCAAACTGTTCACGTTTTCGTTCAGAAATTAATTATAGGCTCCGAAATGTACCGACAAACTTAGAAAGTGTTTGTACTAAAGAAACTGTTGACACCGTTTTAAATCAGCTGTCGTCGATCATATTGAATGCTGCTGAAAGCAGTGTACTGGCAAAATACTGGAAAAAGTTCTGAAATATCAAATTCTTAAGCATATCAGTGACAATAATATATTTATTAATGAACAATTTGGTTTTAGGCAATATCATAACACCTCGCATCAAGTTCTTAGAATTTGTAAATATGTAAAAGCAAATCGCTCCTCAGGCAAATCGACTGGAATGGTGCTATTAGACATTGAAAAGGCATTTTATACTGTGTGACACAACGGCCTGATATTTAAAATGATAAATTTTAACTTTCCGTCATATATTTGTGGAATGGTTAAAAGTTTTCTATCTGGTCGTTGTTTTAAAGTTCATGTTAACTGTGGTGTCTCAAATTTAATATCGTTCGATTCTGGCGTTCCCCAAGGTTCAGTCTTGGGTCCTGTTCTATATAACATCTACACTTCTGATTTCCCTTACTTGCTCAATTGTGACGCAGCCATTTTTGCTGATGATACAGCAATATACATATTCTTCGCATGAGCTCGCTTCCAATATTGAAAGCAGCCTCAAAAATGCTATAGAAGTATTAAGGAAATATTATTCAAAGTGGAAAATTAAATTGAATGAAGATAAAATGCAAGCTATCTTTTTTACCACTCAATTACAAGTTAATGGAGTAAATATTCCTTGGGTGACCTGTGTTAGATATTTAGGGATTCATCTAGATACAAAACTAACATTTAATGAATACATAAAAAGAACAGTAACGAAAATAGGTATTGCCATCAAAATGTTGTATCCATTTATAAATAGAAAATCATCCCTTTCAACAAAAAATAAGGTTATAATCTATAAAGTAATTTTTCAAGCGATCTTACTATATGGAAGCCAAGTCTGGGGCAATTGTGCAAAATGCCACAAAAAGAATTACAATTATGACAAAATAAAGTTTTAAAAATGATGCTTAAATTACCCTGGCATCATTCTACTGTCTGTGTAAGCCGTTGTGCTGTTCGGTCGCATTTTGTTTTCGCTCCCGTAATTAAATTGAATTTTATTTCATTTTTTTTTCTGCCAATACTGTTGTAAATAAATAAATAAAGCATAAACATAAAAAAAAAAACAAATAACAAACCCAGTGACCGACCCCAATCCCAACAATCATATCGTGGACTGTGCGAAAAAAAAATAATTGAAACCCTTGAAAAACCGTGCGTTACCCCCAATAAACTTGGTCAACGTCGCAAAAAAAAAAATAAAATAAATAAATAAATACTCATACTCATCTACTCTGTCCTACCTCAACATAAACATGTCAAATCAGTGCGGAAACCCCCAATGTGCTTTCACGAATGATGTAAATGCTGACTTGGTGATTTGCAGAGGGTTATGTGCAAGATCTTTTCACGCTCTCTGTGTAGGCCTGAGCAGAAGATCTATCCTCTGTCTTAGAGATTATAAAAACAATTTTTTTTTTACTGTGATGAATGTAAGGATGTTTCACCCTCCCGTATTATGCTGGCCATCAAATGCTTAAGCGATTCCATAAATGTTCTTGATGTCGAACATAAACTGTTTTTTAAGAAAGTTCAACTTGAATTTGAAAAACTTGATCAAATTCAAAAGAGTGTTGAAGATCTGTATTGCATAGTTGACCAATCTTCTAGTCAATTCAGATCTAAATTTATGCAGTACGACAAGCAGTGGGCCAAAAATGCAGAACTTTCTAAATGTGATAGTGAACATAAAACGAGTATCGAGTTGAAAAGTGCTATTCAAGCGGCTTCTAATTCACATTTATCAACCCTAAATGAATTAAAGGCATCTCTTTGCTCCCTACGCTCTGACCTTGATATTTTTTTCCAAGCTCCGTCCATAAGAACAACACCTTCTCCTAACAGAAGTGATCCACGGCTTACAACAATGATGTGTAAAATCGACGAAATAAGTAACGATTCATTACAGTCTCGTTTATTACTAAGCAGCATTGTTGACGAAATCAGGATCACTTTCGGTAAGATTGAGGAATTTACTTCACACATCCAGCCTCAATCAAGCATGGCCTATAACACTTCGCTACTTGCTGAGATGCTTGAAAACGCCGTCCTAACACCTTCATCTCCATTGCATTCGGCTCCTGAACTTGAAGTTACACCCATACCTCCGATTCTTACTGCATATCACGCACTACCAGCATCTCATGCACCTCCAGCATCTCAAACACCTCCAGCGTCTCAAGCACTTCCTGCATCTCAAGCACTTCCAGCATCTCAAGCACCTCCAGCATCTCCCGCACTTCCAGCATCTCCTGAACCTTCAATTACCCGCTTTGGAGTTTCCTGGACCGTATCTGAATGGAATAGTCGAGTTAAAAAGCTAAATGAGTCCAATACGGAGGAAACAACCACTTTCTCTATTAAAGTTGCATCCGCACATGCAAACCCGACTTGGCTGATCAATTACTTTAAGCAGCATTTTAAAATTAATGTCAGAAACTGCAAACAAAAGTCGGCCGGTAAACTCTCAAAGTTTAAGCTATTCAATGTTGATATTCCTTCAAAATATGAATAGCTTTTCCAGAACTCCACATCCGAATCATTTAAGCTAGAGAAATTAACAATGAGGAAAATCAACCGTAAAAAAGTAATCTACCGAAAGCCTACAACGGACAAGATGAACGCAAAGGAGATTAATTTTAAGACTAAATCTAAGCCTTGTGTTAAGCCAACACCCAAGCCTCACAAACAAACCAGCATACATAATTCTGACCCAAATTGGAGTCTTAAAGTAGGAACATTCCCCTCCTTTTCCCAAGCGATTCGTTCCACATCTCCTTTCCCTTCCTCCAATAATTCTAACCTAAATAATTCATCGCACAAACGGGTATCTTTTGTTCTTCCATCCAAGCCCGGTGCCAAAGAAAGCAAAACTGACTCTACTAACTCGGCTTCTAATAAGTCCACCTACCCTACTTTCGTTTACTCCCACACCCTCAATCCATCCCCTCCGTCTAAATCAGATACAAACCCTACAACTTTTATAGATTCTATGCTCCCACCGAAGATCAAGATAACCAAGCAACTCGCCGCTTCGGGTGATGATGGCCGTTATATTCAATCCCGGCTTAGAGATCGTAGAATTTACGAAAACGTTCGCCTTTATCTAGCTTATCTACACGATAAGCCTGATTCCATTTGCATTGATGGCACAACCAAAACAAATGTTATGGTTTCCATTCAGCAAGAAGGACTTCCTACAAACCCAAAAGACCTACGTCAGATTTTCATACGGTTTCACGAAGCCTTTAATATCACGCCTACCGACGTTGCAAACGACCTCTCCTCTTATGCCACCCATGTCAGCTCAAAGCGACTCTGGCACCTTCAAAGAACGCGTTCTAGTTTTAAGAACTATTTTCGCTCCTAACCAACCTCTACCTCTATTTGCACTCCCTGATTTCCTCAGCATTTACTATCAAAATGTTAGAGGACTTCGCACAAAAACATCTGAAGTCTATATTACTTCGCAAAAACTGCCGTATGATATCTTCGCTCTTACTGAGACCAACCTTTCCTCTAATTTTAAGAATAGCGAGTTATTTACCCATGATTATGATGTCCACCGAAACGATGGCCTTATGAATAACGACGAATCAACTGGCCGCGGAGTACTTTTGGCCGTACTTACTCGCCTTAATTCTAAATTATTTAAGCAACTATCTACAGTTTGCTTTGAATTTGTCTGCGTAAGAATTCCTATTTCTAAGCGCAATCTCTTTATTTGCTGTTGCTACATTCGCCCATCGCAACCAACCTGCAGCTACCAACTAGCTATTGACGAAATCGATGCCCTGTTTGCCAAAGCTGACGCAAATGACACTGTTGTCGTTATGGGTGACTTTAACTTACCACGACTCAAATGGATATGCACTGATGATTCATACTACACCGCCAGCAATGCAAGTTCGGAGAAAGGAATTCTTTTTATTGACTGTCTTGTGGACTCCGGACTTTTTCAGTTAAGTGGCATAACCAACTATCTTGGTAGACAACTCGATCTTATCTTCTCCACTGACGTAGATAACAGCATAGTCACAGACAGCAAGCACCTTCTTACCACTCTAGATTCTCACCACCCGCCTCTTTCTATGACGTTTTCGTCCAACGTTTCAAAACCTTTTTGCTTTGAACACGTGTACAACTTTAATTTTCGAAGAGCCAACTTTTCTAAATTAAACAATCTTCTTTCTAAAGCTAATTTTAATTTTCTCTTCAACTCTAGTATTCCCGTTGATGATGCACTTACCTCTTTTTACAATATCATCTTCGATTGTTTTTCCCAGTCTGTTCCTTTTGTACCGCAAAAAAATCCATCGTTATCCCCACCTTGGTATAACAAGGAACTCCGGTCAATACGAAATAAGAGAAATAAACTTTGGCACACCTATCTTCGTACACGTTCTGAAGCGGATTATAATAAATACCACCTTGCTTATACCCAATTTTCAGATCTATGTGAATCACTATATTCCAATTATTTAAGCCGCATGCATAATAGTCTTATTTCTGATCCCAAACGCTTTTTCCAGTTTATCAACTCTAAAAAAAAGTCGGACAGTTATGCCTCCACCATGAAGTTCAACAATTCATCGTCTGATGATCCGCAAAGAATAGCAAACTTCTTTGCCGAATTCTTTAGCCAATCGTTTGCTTGCCACATCCAAAGCCCTGATCTATCTTATTTCTCATACTTGAACAGCTGCCCACAAACATCCTTTACTTCGGTGGATATCTCAATGGCATTAGTAGATGAAAAGATAGGAAATCTAAAAAGTGAATATTCCGCTGGACCTGATGGTGTACCCCCCATAGTTCTAAAAAAGTGCGCCGCCTACTTGGTAAAACCTCTCACTGCCTTGTTCAGACTTTCCTTATCTCAATGCGCCTTTCCCCATTCTTGGAAAAATTCATATATAATCCCTCTGCATAAAAAAGGCTATAAAGATGAAATCTTAAATTACAGACCTATTGCGAAGCTCTCCACAATACCCAAGCTCTTTGAGAGCATTATTTATGATGCTATGTCTTTTTATTGTAAACCAGTGATTTCAAGAAACCAACATGGATTTGTTAAGGGCAGGTCCACTACCACTAATCTCATTGAATTTGTATCAAGTACTCTATGTGCATTAGAAGATGGCAAAGAAGTAGATGTAATAACCACCGACTTCAGCAAAGCTTTCGATAAAGTCTCGCATAAAGTAATTCTTTTAAAACTTTGCGCCCTTGGATTTCGATCAGATTTCGTTACGTGGATTTCCTCATACTTAAATGATAGACACTACAGTGTCCTGTTTAGGTCTACATTATCTAAACCTTTCAAAGCCACCTCGGGTGTTCCCCAAGGAAGTCATCTTGGTCCCTTGTTATTTATATTAACAATTAATGATGTTGATACCATCGTTAACAATTCTTTTATCTCCATCTATGCTGACGACATCAAAATCTTCCGTCACATATTGTCTCCCTCTGACTGTTCTCTGTTGCAAGATGATCTCAATCGATTTTCTACTTGGTGTCTTCATAATTTTCTTGAGTTAAATGTTAACAAATGTCAAGCTTTAACTTTCACTAGAAAACGTCATACAACTCTTTCTCGTGCATATTTCATCAATAACGAGCTTGTTCCTAATGTGACCGAAATGCGCGATTTAGGCATTATCTATGCTAGAGAACTGAACTTTCGCTCTCACATAGATAGCATTATTAGTAAAGCCAATTCGACTCTTGGCTTCATTAAGCGCTGGTCTAAGGAATTTGACGACCCATATGTGGCTAAAGCACTCTACACCACATTTGTTCGGCCCCTCCTCGAGTATGCAAGTCCAGTCTGGTCACCATATTATTCTGCGCAAATTGCACGTATTGAATCGGTACAGCGTAGGTTCCTTCGGTTCGCATTACGGGGACTTCCTTGGTCTGACCCATTCAATTTACCCCCCTATCATAATCGACTGAAACTTATTAACTTACAACCCCTCATTACGCGACGAGAAGTTTGTGATATAGTTTTTGTCCATCAGCTCTTAAATGGTAACATTGACTCTGAGGCTCTCCACGAACGCATCTCCTTAAATGTTAATCCACGTAATCTAAGAACTGTACCTCTCTTCCGAGTTAATTCCCACCGAACTAATTACGGATACCATGAACCGTTATCTCGAATCCTTCGCGAAGCGAACAAATTCCAGTCAATCTTTGACTATCACCTGAACAAACACTCCCTTAAGATTGCCCTTTATTCCCCTCGCTCTCTACCCCCACTCCACAGCTCTAACAATTAAATTTTTAGTTTTATAAGTATAGTATTTAAGTTCAATGCTTGTATTAAGCACAATAAAGCTGTCCGGGGTTGACCCGGGCCTAAATTAAATTACCCTAGTTCTGCACATTAAAGCGAATGTTGAACTGATTTATGAAAGAATTAGAAAACTAAAATCGAAATTTGTAGAACGATGAAGTTTTGCTGATAGCCCTCCTCTCATAAATAAATTATGCGCTAATTAAATGCGATTAAGTTATATATTTATTGTTTGAATTTACTTATTCATTTAGTTTGTTTTCATGTGTCTATTTATGTTATTTGCTTCAATTTGTTGAATTTATATGTATATTTATTTATTTGCTTAGTTTAATTTATTAATTTATTTATTTTATTTAATTATTTATATATCATTTGGATTTTTTTTTTTGTTTTTCTTTATATGGAAGGTTTTAGTCGTGTTTCCTTCTAAAATTCTTATTTTTGTTAAAAATTTTTTTTTATTAAAAATTATAATAATTCAGTGGAAAGGTAGTATATCGAATCCCTGTATTATAAAATGTGCGGTAACAAGCCAAATGTAAACTATTATACGTAAAAATAAATCTATCTATCTATCTAACTGCTGAATTTTTTTCTTGTGATTCTTTTGGTAATAATTATTGTTGGCTTTATTTGTGGTTTCAGTGTCATATTTTGTGGTTCGTTTATAATTTTTGTTCCTTATGCAGTGAAAAATGGCGAGACAAAATGAGTTGCATGATGTTGTGGATATACGAGTCGCTGTGAATCGGCCGACCAGATGTGGACGGATAACTGCAGAACATGTAGCGGCAATTTTAGTACTGAGGAAGAGGATCCATTTGTTGATGGTGATGACGACGATGGAGATTATGTGCCGGATAATGTTGCTGGTGATGCTTCTGATATTGAGGTCGAGTTGGAAGTGGAAGAGGCGGAAAATGATTATGATGATGGTGACGATGGGGATGATGAGATGTACTTCTCCAAGAAGAACTTGACGCGGTTTCAGGTCCTGTTCTTGTGCCTCAACAATTTCGTGGAGAATTTTATTCGTGCAAAGATGGAATTATGTGGATGAAAGCTTCACCACCAACTGGCCGCACACAAGCACATAATGTGCCTGTTGCTGCAAAAGTTGGGCCCATTGGTAATTTCGTGGAAAATCCCATTTCCATTTTCAAACAGTTCGTGACACCAGAGACGCTTGATATCATTTGCCGCGAAACAAACCGAAAAGCAAATCAGATAGTCCGCATTTGGAACGAAACACGTGCAACAGCAAATCGAAAGGTTTGACAGCCAACGAGTCAAAATGAATTGTATGCATTCATTTGTTTGTTATTGTTTTCTGGTCTCTTCAACTCCAATACCCAGCTGACCAAGGAATTGTGGGCGCCTTATAATCACGACATTAACACAGCAACAATGTCTCTAAAACGTTTCAACATTTTGCTACGCTACATTCGCTTTGATAATGGCAATACAGGTGAACAGCGCCTACTGACTAGTAAATCTGCGGCAATTGACGACATATGGATTATGTTGAACGCGAATTTAGAGAGAGCATATACGCCAAGTGCCAACATAACCATTGACGAGCAGTTATTTCCCTACCGTGGCCATACCCGTTTCACCCAGTATATACCCTCGAAACCAGCCAAATACGGCATCAAGGTATGGCGGGCTTGCGACTCACGTACATATTATCCTTTGAAAGGCAAAATTTATACGGGAAAATTACCCAATGCAGAGCGAGAGGTTAATCAAGGCGAGCGAGTTGTGTTATCGTTGATCCAACGTTATCATAATTCAGGCCGTACAATCTATAATTTCTTCACTTCGTTGTCTTTAGCCGAACATGTGCCTCAAGTCGGATTCGCCATTGTTGGCACCGTTCGCTCTAACAAACGTTTCGTTCCGGCTGATTTAAAAAAATCAAGAAATCGTACGTTGTATCAGACATTGTTTGGTTTTTACAATGAAAAATATGCCTTGTGTTCGTACGTGCCAAAGCCAAATAAAGTTGTCATTGTGTTGTCGACAGAGCATTATAAGTGTGCTATCGATGAAGAGAATAGCTCTCTAAACCCAAATCAAATCTTGGACTACAATGCCAATAAAGCAGGTGTTGACACCATGGATCAAATGATCTCCGGATATTCTTGCAAACGTGGGACCAATCGATGGCCATTGGCTATGTTGTGACAAACGTCGTAAATTTTTAACTCAATTGGCCATACAATTTGTTACTCCACATATGGAGGTTAGAGAAATGAATGATTATGTTTCGCGCCAACCTCGTATCAAACAAGCTATGGAAAAGTTCGGTGTTATTGTAAGTACTTACAGCACATCATAGACCTATTTCTACATTTCATTCTCTCTCTTTTCAGGCACCAATTGCGGCTGCACCATCTCAGGTAGCATCATCCACAACGTCTGTATTAGCTGCATCCGCCCCCACCTCTGCTGGGCAACCGAAAAAAGAACGGAAAGACTGTGTGCATTGTAGAGCCGAAGGTGAACGGCGTCATAAAACATTGCATAAATGTTTTTTTTTTGTCATGAATTTATGTGCCTCGCACATGGAAAAATTGAAACACGGCCTTCATGCAATGGTTGTATTGCCAATAATTAAATTTTTCACACATACGAGTACATACATTATGTATGTATTTAAGCTGGCACAATAAACAGTAAATTTATAAATAAACTAATACAAAATCTTTTCTTTATATAAGACCCTTTTTCAAACCATAATCGATACCAACGGCACTTCGGACTATACAATATTCATATGGGCCTATCGAGGCCCAGCAGGTTATGTTACCGCCTCCCAAACAGCTGCCCATCCTAGGGTTAAAACGGGAAAAAAAACACACACGATTTAATTATAAATTCTTGATATATGAACTAACAACATACATATAATAACAATTGGCCCCTAGGTGACCGCATAAATACTACATTCTACTACACTTTTTACTTATCATCGACAGATGACGTACCAGTATCTGTCAAACTGTCATCCTAAAAAAAATTTCATTCGCGCTTTTTTGATTAATATTGTTTTTTATTCTTTCGTGTTATTGTGTTATTTAATATGTCTAAAGGGCGAAACAAAGACCCTCTTTGGAAGAACTTTGTAGAAATTCCAGCAGCTAGGACTGAGTATGGCGGAAAAACGCCCCGGGCACAATGCAAATATTGCAGGACGAACACGGTGGGTCTGATTGTTCCTATGAGGGCACATTTGGGATAGTTTTTGCATCAACAAATTTGAATACATCAACCTCTTCATCAAGAATCCCCTATGACTTAACAAAATGATTCAAGTGATGATGGTAAGAAAGCAATATACTTATCCATTTTAAATGATTCTTGTTTATTCGCTTCTTTTTTTCCACGTCGCAAAAACAACTACATACATATGTACACATACACTACATATAGAATGCAAACTACAGTATGCCTTGACAAGGGCGCTCTCCTCGAACACGCTCCACCAACCGTCCAATAGGAATTTGTCAAACGAGGAGATCGACAATTACCTAAAACAAATGGACGAGACAATTAAACAAACTATGGACACTACAATACTGCGGTATCGACGTATAACTAACGAAGACCTGTTCCGCAATCCTACTATTGACGCACTGCACCGACAGAAAAGTCGACTTCTGTCAAGACTCAAAAACTTGTACAGGCAGTTAACTGACCGACAAGACCCGGAGATTAGGACACTGAAGTCGTCGATTAAAAATGTGCAAACGTTAATAAAAAAGAATTACAGAATTTCTGTAAGTTCATATTGGAACAACAAGGTTCGGGCTGTAAACACCAGCAACCCGACTATGTTTCCGCAAATCAATAAACTATTTCGGAGAAAAAATCAAAACGACCTTCAGTGTCTTAAAATAGCCCGGACAACAGACAACGAACGGTTACTGACAATAGCAGGTATTGATCCAAATGAGGCCGCTGATGATGACGACTTCTTTGTGATCGAGGATCCAAAGGAGAAGGTAGAGGCCATAGGGGCGACTTTGCAGGAAGTATACAAGGCCAGTGATACCATTGGCCCTAATTATGACGTGGACAATCGCGTCTTGGTGCACGACTTCTGCATTCGAAATGAAATACGGAACTGGCGATCCGAGGACACTGGTTTCACCCGGTTCAGCGACGGAAATATGGCAAATAATGTCATTTCCAGAGAGGGTGACCTACACCCGTTCATTTCGAGGGAAGAACTCCATGAGATCTTCGACACAATTAGAGTTAAGAAATCAGTGGGGACCGATGGTATTCCGAATATCGTGCTTCGACATCTTCCTCTAGAAGCGGTGGACATCTATACCACCCTGTTTAATAATGCAATGAATAATACACATTATCCAGCGCATTGGAAAACGGCGGTGGTTCAACTTATTACCAAAAAGGAAAAATCCGGCAAATCTCCGGTCGATAAGTCCCCTTCCGAATATCAGTAAGGTTTTTGAAAAAGTAATCAATAGAGCTCTGTCTAGGTGGGTTGAGGACAAACATATAGTTCCGGATAATCAATTCGCTTTTAAGGCGGGACATGATATCTCACATGCCGCGTCTAAACTGGTGTCCGATATCCAATGGAATAAAGGCAAAAAACAATGCACTGGTGCCTGCCTTGTTGACTTGGAGAAGGCCTTCGACACCGTATGGTTAGAGAGTCTTTTCTATAAGCTGACTAGGCTGGGGATCAGTAAACCTCTCTTGTACATTCTTTATAATATGCTACACAATAGACAGTTCATCGTGAAAAATGGTGATGTGACTTCTGTTGGAATATTTCAAATTAAAAATGGTCTTCAGCAAGGCGCGGTCAATTCGCCGATCCTATTTAACGTTTATACAGGCGACTTGATAGGTTCACTTCCCCATACTATTGCGTACGCAGACGATTTGGTAGCGTACAGAACAGGTCCAAAAATCGAGGTTATTAATATTCTCTTGCAGCGTGACTTCGATAAGATAAGACGATTTTGCGATGACTGGAAATTGAAAATCAACTTTCAGAAGTCGGAAACCATTCTCTTTAGGACGCCGTTGTCTGGAGCCTCTAGGGATACCAGAAAAAATTGGCGAAAGTTCTCTATCGTTGGACAACACGGACAACCTCTTGCCTATCGAAATGCAGGCAGATACCTTGGGATCTGGCTAGATCAGTTTCTGTATTTTAACAAAAATGTAGATGCAGCTCTGGCCAGAGCTAAAGACGCTTTTGCCCTTACAAAGAGACTGTTTTATAGCAGCCAACTCGATGCGAGGGTAAAGGTAATCTGCTACATGGCCCTTATTAGGCCCATGCTGGTATTTGGTTGTCCCGTGTGGTTCAATGTACGAGCAAGCTTAATGGAAAAGATTTGGGTGTTTGAGAGGGCTTGCCTTCGCTTGTACAGAACACCAGAGTCGGAGTACAAGAAATTTTATCCTAATGAGGTCCTTTACAACAGGGCGAACCTAATAAGAGTGGACAACTTCGTAATTAAGCTGACTCGAAGGCACAATTGCAAGAGCAATGACCTCGACGAATAACCTGATATCTGGGGCTTACTACCTCAATTACCTTTACCACGAGAGTGTGCGCTCTGACGGCTTCGTTCCACCGGAAGCATTCCTCTACCTTGATCAGATAGGGTTGATCCAGGATAGATCAGCGGTCCCGTTAATCTTCCATGTCGCTCGGACAGCTGGGGACAGTCGACTCAACTACAACAGAGATGTCGCACACGGCAGTGTGGATCGTCTCAGGTTCAGTAGGGCGGTGGGGAATCGCGATAAGAGGGATGTCGTTCGGCAGCACCAGCATTTCTGGGGGTTGAATGATGGAGAAGATGTTCCGTCGTCATTTCCGTCAATTACGGACCAGCCTCAATAATGAGGCAGAGCTGACCAATCTGTTTTCTCTGCGGATAGCGATGGCCAGCTTACATAGGTTTAGGTTAGCATTTAAGAAATATATACATGTGTTAGTATATATAAAAGTATATACTAATATATGTATATAATTGTGTATAATGTCTATGTGTTTGTATGTGAGTATTGTGTATGTAGGTTAAGTAGGCTGAGGTTTATTTTAAGTTAGATATTAAATTTTTATATAAAAATAAAAAAAAACTCCATATGCTAAGTTTTTTGTAAACAAATCTTTTTCTTAGCCTTAAATACAGAAAATAAATATTAGTAAAGCAAATGTAAATAAAGTCGAAAGACATAGTTATAAGAATTTAGAGTAGCTTAGAGTGCCTGTGTGGGGCCAGTAAGTTAGTTTAAATTATTAAGTAATTGTAAGCTAGCATTTAAGCATTTTTTGTTAGTATGTAAGAGTTAGTGATTAAGAAAATAAAATGCATTGAAAACTGAAAAAAACTGCAAACTACAGTACACATACACAAACTATTTTTCTCATGTAGGTTACAGAGTACAGTTATTTTGGGTATTTATAAGTTTCTTTGTTCCTAGGCTGCGGTGCAGATGGAATCCATGTCAATGTCAATGTCAAACCAACAATTGAGAAGAGTCAGGATTCATCCATGCCAACACTGTCGAAGACTTCTTCATTTACGCCACTAATACTCCATTTCGGCACTCCAAGCATCCACAGTTTATCAATATGATGCAATTATCTCGACCGGCCTACAAAAAAAAATATAGGCGAGAAAGTACTGGATGAAGTATATGATACTGTAAGATCAAACATGGAAGATAATTTGAAAGAAAAAGTGGTTTGTATGGCTCTTGATGGTTGGAATAACATTACAAATGAGCCAATTGTATGTGTTGATGGTAACGTTTACCTCCTAAATACAATAGACATTTCCAGCACCAGTCATATCGGTGATTATCTGTTATCTCTGGCAGTAGGCAGCATTAAAAAGTGCCAAAATTTTGGTTGTAAAGTCCGTAGCTTCGTAACTGACAACGCTGCTAATATGGCAAAAATGCGAAGACAATTAATGCAATTAGAGATAGAAATTATTCTAAAGAAAATCATCAAATATTTCAAGTACCATCATTTTCCACAAGCAAAGTACAAGGAAGCAGGTGGAAAAGCACTTGTTGTACCTCAAGATGTACGTTGGAACACATTAGCAGATTATCTCGATTCATATGTCAGCAACTGGCACTGTCTTGTCAAAGTATGCAGCAAGCAAAGGTCTGTATTAGAATTGTCAATTGGAAAGAACGTCCAAGATGTTGAATTCAAAGAAAATGTGGAAAACTATTTAAAAGAAAGCTAAACAAAGTAGCAAAAGCTCTCGATCTCACTCAGAAAGATATGTGCGTCCTAAGTGATTGTACACATACATACATGGAAAGATCTCCTCTCATCGGACTGGTTGCCAGAAGAAGCAGACAAACTGAAAGCAAGATTTGAAGCTGCAATGACACCTGCACATTTCGCTGCTTATATTTTAGACCCTAAGTATAAAGGCTATCAGAAGAGGAATACACAATGGGTATGGAGTGTATAGATTTTAATGAAAACGCATGTGTCTGTATGGTGGAAATCGATGGGTAATAAACTGGATCCAGAGATGCTCGACATCGCATGTCAGTTATTACTGCAACTGCGTCTTCCGCAGGAATTGAGAGGCTATTTTCGACTTTTGGACTGGTGCATTGAAAATTAAGAAACAGACTCGGGACCGAAAAAGCAGTTAAATTGGTTGCAATAGTGGGGGTTTTCAACTCAATCAACACAGCTCCCTAGAGAAAGTGGAATTTGAAGTTTAATTTAAACTTGAGTCGAGTTCAAGTTTTGAAAACCTTTATAAATAAATAATAATAGAATTAAAATTGCTAAAACACTTTTTGTTTTTTAATTTCACTTTTTCTTTTAATACCTATGTACATATGTACTTGTTTTGAAACACGTTTAAAACATGTAGGCAAACAAACATGTTTTTTCCCAAGCCTGTGCGTGGGTCTCTTAAATTTGCTCTAACATAAATTAATTTTTTTTATTTATTTTTTTTAAAGGGAATTTTACAACAACAAACATACAAAAATGATCGCTAAAACGGAACGAAAACATGGAAGAGGACAAGCACGAGCACACCCATGCATTTTCATTCTCTTACTCTCTCTGCGCATATGACCGTTGGCCAACTGCTTTGATGTCATACATATGTCATATTGAAACACATGACATCATTGTACTAAACAGCTGATTTTTACAAAATATAACTCAAAATTTGTGCAATGCTGTGCGATTCTAGAGCAAGTAATGCACTTCTATTTTACTACACTGAAGTTTCAGATAAGCCGGAAGAAACTCATTTCAAAAAAAAAAAAAAAACAACTCAGACGGGCAGAATTTACGACGCATGTGCGCACTTGAAAATAATCAAACGTCTTTCGACCGAAACGTAAGAGTGGAAAAATATGTGAATTAAGAAGATCACTAAAAAAATGTCAACAAACGCAAAGTAAGAACAAGCTCAATCGGCAGTGACTAAGAATAGATAGTGGATACACAAAATAGACTGAAAATTAGGTCGGCGTTAAGCGGAGTAAATTACGCCTTGTTTCCTTCCGTCCACGTAAACAAAAAAAAATAAAAAAAAAGCTAAATATAATAATAATTGTTTACCCGCTTTCTACAAATTATACACCAAGCAATTCTTAAGGTTATCGCTCTGCCTTCGAAGGGCAGTGGAATGTGTAATCTAGTGAATCTAAGTAGCATGACGAGCATGGATACATTTCGTCACATTTTTTTCCTCATTTCACCAGAAATCAAACTTCAGTGTCATTCTCACTCAAATCAATAAATTTGGAATTTGAAATTCGTAACACCGTAAAAATCGTAGAAACACGTGTGTGACGATACTTATACAATACACAGAATTAAACTGATAGATACATACATATGTACGTAAACACTATTACGTCTTACCAATTACTAGAGGTGTTAGCTTGCCAGCTGCACTCATAGCTCGTACGGTATATGTCTATTTTGGTGTAATTCACAAAATTTTAGATTGAGGTACTCGTAGTTGTTGATATGTATATACTAAAAAGGCCGGATTACCCTTGACACTAGTACTGATACTGACACTGGCACTCAACCCTAGCACTTTCACTTTTTCTCCATTTATAGTATATGTATGTACTCGTACGTTCAAACAAATCCAACAAAAAGGACTCTTTTCTTTTTATGCGCAAAATCAAATATCACAACCGCATAGAACTACAATTATGTACATAATATGTACTCGTATGCATGTATGTACATACAACCAACAGATATTGTACAAGGCACGACACACAACCACCCGTTGGCAGTGGCTGTAGCAAACTGTTCGTTCTATTTGCAAAAACCCCAAAGAGATGCTTCATAGAGCACATTTGCAGCCCTGTGTTTTATTTTCTCTGCCGACACGAGTATATTGTATATTAATTCCTTCTTCATTCATAGAATAGTTAATTGTTCGCGATAGATACGAGTATATTTCAAAATATTTGAGTTCACTCGCATATATTTTGCATATTGAGTGATTTTGATTTTGTTGTCATATAACGTGAATATGAAGTACATTTGGGGGGCTTATGTTTTTTTTTTTTAGCTTATTGCAAGCAACTAACTAATAACTAACAATTTGCCTTAAAACTGAAGATACAAACTACTCGTAAATGGTTCGAGCAGTTTAAAAAAGTTAGGGCGTGTGGTATAGGTGGAAATAAGAATCAAAGAGTATCTATGGATAATAAGAAGGGACACTTCGTCAAAATACGCTTACTCTTTGTGACCTTGACACACACACTTTCTTCTTTTAATCGAAAATTGTAAAAATTCGATAGGTAAAGGGTCCGCCATCTAACGTTTTTTTTTTCAACTAGTGCTTATTTCATGAATGGTAACACTTAGCTCATGTCTGATTTGACAGATAATTAGTTTTATCCTTCCGGTTAATAATGGAAAATAATTTCATTCAAATGTTTACCTCGGCTGGCCATGCAGTAGCCTACACGATCGGTCCAATTTTTAAGCACATTATCGATTGTGTGCAGCTGTATTTCACCAATGGCTTCACGAATATTGTCCTTTAAAGCGTCAATTGTCTCTGGCTTGTCGGCGTAACACTTATCTTTTACGGCACCCCACAAATAATAGTCCAACGGTGTCAAATCGCAGGTCCGAGGTGGCCAAATCTTCAAAAACAGGGCGCAAAACATCGAGTGTAGCTTCGGCTGTGTGGCACGTAGCGCCGTCCTGTTGAAACCAAATGTTGCCAATATCCTCCTCTTCAATTTTTGTGAACAAAAATTCGTTCAACATGGCCCGATAACGATCGCCATTGACTGTAACGGACGGCCACTCCTTGCTCATTTTCGAAGAAAAATGGCCCAATTATGCCTCTGGACCAAAATCCGCACCAAACAGTGACTCGTTTTGGGTGTATTGGCTTTTCAATGTATGCGTGCGGGTTTTCTGTGCCCCGAATGCGACAATTTTGCTTGTTTACATACCCGCCAAGATCAAAATGAGCTTCATCTGAAAAGATGATTTTTTTGGCAAAATCGGCATCTTCTCTAAGCCGATCGCAGGCCCACTTAGTGAAGCGAAAACGCATTGGATGGTCAGTTGGCTTCAACTCCTGAACCAATTGGACTTTGTATGGCGTCATACCAAGGTCTTTATGCAAAATTCGTCCCAATGATGTCTCCGAAATGTTCAATTGTTGAGAACGACGGTGAATTGATGTTGATGGCGCTTCACGCACACTTTCTGCCACAGCAGCAATATTCTCGGGTGTACGCACTGTTTTTGGCTTTTCACGCTTTGGTTTATCGATGAGGATGCCAGTTTCTTTCACTTTTTTCACAAGATAACGAACATACGGAGCTGACGGTGCTTCTCTTCTTCCAAAATCCGTACGCAATTTTCGCACACATTCTGCAACATTACCATGATTTTCAAAGTAATGTCGCAATATTTCCCAGCGTTGTTTAAGCGTATACACAACCATATTCGTTCAGACATGAGCTAACTGCTACCATTCACGAAATAAGCACTAGTTGAAAAAAAAAAAACGTTAGATGGCGGACCCTTTATAAAAAACCATTTGTAAGAAAGGCATGGAAAAAAATTTACAGGGTTTTCTCACAAAAAAAAAATAAAAATTAAGGTGGTAGTGTCATGTCCGAGGTTAACCTTAGGATAGCAACACATTTTTCCGATACGCGAATAGCAACAGGGGTGAGCTGGCACCCCAATGTATTCGACTAAAATAAATAATAAGAAATAAACTAAAAATGCAACTTTTATTTTTAAAAACGTTTTATTAAATCCATTAGAAAATCAATTAAAATGATTTTTTTTGGGATATTAACGAAAAAGTATATTTTTTGTTAATTAAAAACATTTTTTGCGAATTTCATTGCAGTGTTCTGGACACGTTGGCAACCCGCGTTTTGCGTAAGCTGTCTTAACTTTTCTGTCGCGGTTTCTTGGACAAATGGCACATCTTAATTGTTTCTTTAATTTTAATGGCGGTTCTTTAACTTGTGGCTCCCATATGTCTCCTAGAACGGCTCGAATACTATCACCCAACTCTCTAGGTAAATTTGTTTGCAATCGCCGCCTCATATGTGGTTCAGCAAGTTGTAACGTTAACTGTCGCAAAAAATGTTTACGAAAATGTTTTGCTGGCTTACTAGGGTGCTTAGCATCAATAAACAGGCTCATAGAATTAATCCCAGCTTGGTCTATCATACCATAAAAATACGTCTGCTGACACTATAGCTGTGTATCATTTTGTCAAATGTGTCAATACCTCTTTTAGTTGTATTATAATCATGAATGATTATTGGTTTTTGAGTGGTATTATTGATTTCTTTTTTACAATGCATAGTAGATAATAATATAACAGACTTATTGAGGTTCGGAGTGAAAGATACAAGTGTCTTTTTTTGATCAAATGCAAATTTCTTCTTGGCGGTCATACTGAACACCAAACGTGTTCATTTTTTCCTCTAAACACATTTCCCTGCAAAGCTGTAAATTTGAAAATAGCAAAAAGAAGAGAGCGATTGTATTGCGGGAATGTGTGAAATGGAGAACTTTTTGTTTCGTTGGGGTGCTATATCACCCCTGTTGCTATCCTAAGGTTAAATTTTGTTCAAAATACAATCTTTTTATGATAATTATATGTATATAAATAATACATAAAACAAAAAAAATTTTGTTAAATAAATGATTAGATTTCATTTTTATTTCGTATAAGAATTTTTACATATGGTTTGTTACCGCACATTTAATAATACAGGGATTTGATAATACAAAGTATCTTGCCAATGAAATAGTTGTTGAAACATTTGAATACAGAAATTTATTAACAAGAAAGAATCATTAGAAGGAAAATACGACAAAAACCTTCCATAAGAAAAAAAAAAAAAATAAATAAATAAATAAATACAAATAAATAAATAAATAAATAAACAAATAAATAAATAAGTAATCAAGTAAAGAATTTAATAAATAAATAAACAAATAAATAATCTATAAACAAATAAATAAATAAATAAGTAAGCAATAAAGAAATACGTAAACAAGTAAATAATTTAATAAACAAATAAGTAAATAAATAAATAATCCATAAATAAATAAATAAGTAGAAATAAGTAGAAAGAAATAAATAAATAAATTAACAAAAATTTTAACCAATTAAAGAAACAAATATAAACAAATAAAGTCGCATTTAGCTATCAAACAATTCATTAATTAGCGGGTTATCAGGGAAGCTGCATCTTATTACAAAATTTGACTTAAGTTTTGCGATTCTTTCACAAATCAATTCAACGTTCGCTTTGTTGTGTAGGTCTACTGTTGAATGATGCCAGGGTAAGCTGAGCATCATTTTTAGGACTCTATTTTGACATGTCTGCAGTTTTTTTATGTGGCATTTTGCGCAACCCCCCAAACTTGGCATCCATACAAAAGAATAGCCTAAAAAATAACTTTGAAAATTATGATCTTGTTTTCTGTTGAGAGCGCTGATTTTCTATTAATAAATGGATATAACATTTTAATAGCCACCCCTACTTTCTTGACCGTTCTAGTTATGTGTTCGTTAAATAACAACTTTGAATCAAGCTGGATACCTAGATATCTGACATGGGGCTCCCAAGGGATATTTACTCCATTAATTTGTAACAGGTTAGAAGGCAGAAAGCAATGTTTTCTTTTTCTAGTGAAAAAGATAGCTTGCATTTTCGCTTCATTCCATTTTATTTTCCATTTTATTTTCCATTTTGTGTAATACTTTTTTAATACTTCCATCGCATTATTGAGGTTGCTTTCAATATTGAAATCAAATTCATGCGACGAAAATACTGCAGTATCATCAGCAAAAATGGCTACATGGCAATCGTGCAAAACAGGAAAATCGGAAAATCGGACGTGTAGATATTATACAAAATTGGGCCTAATACTGAACCTTGAGGAACACCAAAATCATAAGTTATTAAGTTTGAGACACCACTATTAACATAGACCTTAAAACAACGACTAGATAAGAAACTTTGAACTAACTTACAAATATAGGACGGAAAATTAAATTGTATCATTTTGTAAATAAGACCATCGTGCCAGACAGTATCAAATGCTTTTTCGATATCTAGTAAAAGCATTCCAGTTGATTTACCTGCGGAGCGATTTGCTTTCACAAAGTTGCAAATTCTAACTACTTGATGTGAAGTATTATGATGTTGCCTGAAGCCAAATTGTTCTTTAGGATAAATATTATTATCACAGATATGTTTGAGTAACTTTTTCTTAACAACTTTTTCTAATATTTTGCTTAGACTACAAAGCAAACTTATTGGCCTATAACTTTCTACACTTTCAGGTGGCTTACCAGCTTTAAGCACCGGTACAATTTTGGCTAATTTCCAAGCCTCTGGAAAGTACCCTATCTTCAGGCAGGCATTTATGAGGAAAGTTAAATATTTTATTCCAGATTTGGGCAACTGCTTTATATAGATATTAGGTATGCAGTCAATACCGCCTGCTTTTCTTGTTCTTAAATCATTGACTATAAATTGAATATCTGTCTCTGATGCGAAATTTACAGAAGATATTGGTGCGCTTCTATTTAAGAATAAAATACTCTTGAACTGTGGTGTTCAAAATATTATCTGTATTAGCATCACCAATAAATCTGGAGATGTTGTTATTTCTCGCTTTGTCCACATCCGAAATATATGTGCTAACAGTATCTTTTAAAAATGGTAACTGCCTTTTTCTATTTTTTATTACCTTCATAATGTTCCATAAAGGTCAAGTATTTTTTTCTAATGAGTTCAACTTTCTGTTCCAGTTTTTATTATGAGTGATATTCTTAGGGCAATGATCTTATTGATATTTGATACCGCATGTCTGTAAAGAGGGTCTCGATATCTCTGCCAGTTTTTTCGGTAAACGTTTCTTATTCTAAAATATAGGGGGGAAGTTTTATGTTAACTTCACTTCTAGCTTTCTTTGGAATACTATTTTCAGCAGCATTTAATATTATTTCTGAAAACTGTTTTAAAATAGCATCGACATTTTCTTTACTGGAAATAGCTTCTACGTTGTCAATTGTACCTCGAAATATGTTATTGATCTCAGATCTGAAACGTACCCAGTTTGCATTTTTCAAATCTTGGGTATACTTGACTTGTTTAACCGCTGTGCAATAAACCTTGCAAAAAACAGGAGTGTGATCAGAGCTAAGAACGTTAACAACAGTTGGCTGTGATATTAAGCTAGGAACATTAGTAATAAACAAGACTAGAATGGATGGCCGGCCACGGGAACTACAAGGGAAATAGGTGGGACTAGTGGGAAACATTACAGAAACTGGTAGGTTAACACATAAATCAGGCAGAATATTTCCCCAGGAGTTAGCTCTTGAACAACCCCAGTCCCTATGTCTGCAGTTAAAGTCACCTCCAAAAAGTACTTTTCCGTTCAAGGAGAATTCCTTTGTCATTAGAAACACGGCCGCCAGGGAAATATACACAAAATACTTTTAACTGCTTCTGGTTACTTAAATTTATTTCAATACCAATGTTTTCTACGTAGCGCGTTCTCACTACAGGTAAAAGCGAATGTTGGATTGATCTCTTAATTAAAATGGCAACACCACCTCGTCTATTTATTCTATCGTATCGATAGCATTTATAGTTAGGTGTGGACAGTTTGAGATCATTTTGTAACATGGTTTCAGTGACCAAGGCAATGTCAATGTTGCTACTGTTTAAAAAAAAAAAATAAATTCGACAATTTTCCCGCGTATACCTCTTGCATTCCAATTTATAATTCTTAGATTTCTACTTAACATATTATTTATCATTAGAGTATAAAAACTTAGTCGCTAAATGTGCGATAACATTGAATTGGTCAATTTTATTTTTGCATGCTGATAATTTCGTTATCATCTCCATACAAAGGGAATTTATCTCTTCTGCCGTAAACAATGTATTGGAATTGTTGTCTAAAGTGTTGCCACAGATGTTGCTGGGAAGGTTGCTAGGTATATCGGTATGACCACGGTATATATTTTTGCATGCGCTCGCGTAGCTTTCCCTTGTACTTGTTTGTTGGTATTCCGCCTGAATTTCGCTTTTTTTGCTAATTTCATTACTTCGCCGCGAGAGTTCAGGAAAATCTGTCATAGACGCGAATGAGACTTGTGTTGGTGCGGGTTTTGCAGAAACACGTGATGCATGAAAAGCTTTTGGTTGCAAAGAGCTTTTAAGCTTCGTGGATTTTTCTTTTAGCTCCACATATTTAGTTCTGCTACCACATGTTGGATCTGTAGACTTGTGAGATCCTCCGCAATTTGCGCATTTATGTGGGGCAGTATTTTTACACTCAGCAGTCTTATGTAAACCGGCGCAGATGGCACAGTAAGTTCTAATGTGGCAATTTCTCTCCCCATGGCCAAACATTTGGCAGTTACGGCACTGAGTAAGCTTACCTTTTAATTTTTTCTGGTAACTCCAATTTACCTGTGTATGAAATATAGCACGATAGCGTTTTTTTAAATCAGCCAACTTTACCGAGCCATTTTCAAACGAAACAATGTAAATAGTGTCACAGTATTGTTCGAAATTTCTTTTAACTTTTTTTACATCAGTACATTTAAGACTAAGTTTTATAAGTTCGTCTTTAAGTAATTGTGTTTCCATATCGTCCAAGCCGTGGAGAATTACTTTAAAAACACTAGTACCTTTAATGTCATGTGAAAAAAATTGACATTTTTCCGCCTTCAATTGGCAGATTATTGCATTATAGGTCGCAATGGAGTCACACACGATTTTAACACCGATTGATATTTTTTTAATACAATAGTCAGTGATCTTCAAGGCCTTAGACATATTATGCACGTAATCACCTGACTTCTGCAATAGTTTAATGGGGGGAATAAACACTTTTTTGGATGACACACTGGACACAATTACATCATCCATATCATCAATATCACCGTCCGGATGGCATTGTAGTGGACTCCAGTAATTCGTTCTGGAGTCCTTACGAGCACTTGCATTGTGCGACACGATATCTTTTATCCGAGGAAAAAGGATTGTCCCCTTTATCAGGAGATCTTACGCGTTTGGGAATTTTTTTTTTTTTTTTTTTTTATCTACTTTTTTTTGTTTTTTGTGTGTTTGTTCTATGCACTTTTTTTTAAGTCCAGATAAACCAGGGCGAGAGACAAGTTAAATGACCTGCTTAGGCGAAAGCTCCGGGATGATTGATTTGTTAAATAAAAAACAAAAATATTTCAATGTCATTTTGGTGAGGTAAAGTAGGTCTCTTCAAAAAAAAAAAGTAGCCCCCTGATTGCTCCTTTTTTAATCATATGAAATTAAAATACCAAAAAGATTATCATTCAGTAGTGCTGTCATTCTGTCCCGTAGTAGATTTAAAAGATTTGAGTGAAAAATAACTAAATGGCGGCCTTGTAAAAAATTTTTTTCAACAATTTGAAAATTTGGCTGTTTTTTTCGGTTTAAAATTGAGATAAAAAACAGTGGATAAAAAAATCTAATTCTGGTACCGGACAGAACCATTCATGTGTAGAATATTGTGTTATAAATTCAGCCGAATCGGTTCAATAGTTTTTTTTTTAATCATTTAGGCCAAGGGTGTCCAACCTTTTTGTTTCCCTGGGCCACATTGAAAGAAAACATGGTGTTTTGTGCCACAAGCATATTACCAGTGCCGGATTTAGGATAGGACAGCTGGGGCTACAGCGGTGGGCCTCCACAAAACAGGGGCCCCCACAATAGACTTCGAAAAAAAAAATATATTTCAAATTCCGACGAGTAAACACCACACAAAGAAAAAAAAAAAAAACAAATAAAAACCAAAGCGACATCATCATCAAACACAGGACCGACGACGATAAACATAATTTAATTATTACTGGAGATTTCAACATCAACAGCCTTGACTCAAACGACACAATCTCCAGCTATTCATCGTTACTTTCGTCACATGGTCTAGTTTCCTATATAAATGAGCCGACTATGGCTGTTTCTGGCAGGTGTCTTGACCATTTTTATGGACGATTCAGAAATGTTATAACCAAATGCGAAAAGTGTGTACTTGACTTAAATATTACTGACCATGCTATGACAGGACTCCTAGTGACATTAAATAAAGATACAAATTGTAGAACCTCTAACTCTGTAAAAAGTAGTGATAGAATTGACTTTCTTAGACTTAAAAATAGTTTATGTTATGAGTTCTGGGATAATATATACACTTCAAATAATGCATCCAATGCTTATTCATTGCTTATTAGCTTTCTAAAAACTCACATTCTTTGTTGTTCTTACTCCTTGCCTCCCAAAAAATTATTTAAAAAACTTAAGCCCTGGATATCGACCAACTTAATGTTTAAAATTAAGAATACAAATAAGCTGAGGATCTTGTGTAAAAAGTATCCCGATAATTCGGATTTGAAATGTAAATATAAGCAATTGTGCAACAAAGTGAAAAAAGAAATTCCGATGTGTCGTGATAAATATTACCGTGACTTATTTAGCTCAGCAAAGGGAAATTTCAAATACGAATGGCAAGCTGTAAATAGCCTACTAAACAAATCAACTACGTCTCAGAAACCCAAATTTTTATTACGAGATAACTCTGAAGTGCATGACAAACTCGTTATGGCTAATGCCTTTAATTGCTATTTTGTCAATATTGCCTCCAGTCTACAAACGAATCCTGTCAAATCGGTTTGCCCTATTTGTCGTCCCTTACATGATTTTATTGAGAATGTAGAAAGAAATACTTTTGTTTTTCAACCCATTACTCCTCTGGAGATTTTGAAAGTTATTCGGTCCTTACCAAGTTCTAATACTTGTAGTGGTGATGGTATCTCAAATTTAACGCTTAAAAAGATTGCATGTTTTTTGGTTGATGTTTTGTCTTTTATTTATAACCGTTATGTTTTTGAAGGGATATTCCCCCGAGGATCTTAAAGTTGCCGATGTCATTCCGCTTTTTAAAAAAGGTTCTGCTTCTGAAATTGGTAACTATAGACCGATCTCGTTACTTCCAGTTTTCAGTAAAATTTTTGAAAAACTGATGAAAAATAGAATAGTGAGTTTCTTAACTAAGACTAATTTCTTTAATTCAAATCAATTTGGGTTTCAGAAAGGGAAATCAACGGAAGATGCACTTTTACAATTCTGTTCCCAAATTATGTCACACCTTGATGCTAAAAAATTTACCGCAGGATTATTTATTGACATCACCAAAGCTTTTGACATGGTCGATCACAACCTTTTGTTGAAAAAGTTAGAGAATGCTGGTTTTTGTGGATTTATTCTGGATTGGTTTGAGTCCTATCGTAAAAATAGGTCACAACGGGTCAAGATCGACGGTATTAGAAGTGGAAAGATGTTTTTTAATATCGGTGTTCCTCAAGGTTCTGTCTTAGGTCCCATTCTGTTCTTAGTATTTACGAGGGGCGTTCAATATATTCTCGGTATCGATGCATTGTTACATTTGTTACATCTTAAGATAAGCTTTTTCAAACCCTCAAAAAAATAAATTTCCTCTTTCTCTGCAAAATACCCATTTATTGCCGACTTGAGTTCTTCATCATCCGCAAATCTTTTTCCACGAAGACATTTTTTCAAATCCGGAAACAGGAAATAATCACTAGGGGCAAGGTCTGGACTATAGGGGGGGTGTTGGATTTCTTCGAAACCACAATCTCGCGCAGCAGCCTTGGAAACTCGCGCCGTGTGAACAGGAGCGTTGTCATGAAGAAGCAACACACCCGCTACGAGTTTACCCCGTCTTTTCTTTTTAATTTCCTCCCGCAAATTATGCAAAGTGGAAGCGTAGGATGTGGCGTTGATGGTTTCACCTTTTTTTTTGTACTCAATGAGCAAGATTCCCTTTGAGTCCCAAAAAACTGTGGCCATGAGCTTCCCGGCAGACGGAGTGACTTTGAACTTCTTCGGGGGGTCTGTTCCTTTTTTATGCCACTGCATGGACTCTTGTTTGCTTTCAGGATCATAGTGGTGGACCCATGTTTCGTCCCCAGTAACAATTCGATCCATAACACCGTCCGAATTCTCACTACACATCTCCAAAAGCTCTCTACAGCATGCGATTCTCACTTTTTTCTGAGGCGCTGTGAGCATTCGTGGCACCCACCTTGCACTGACCTTTGAAAGGTTAAGATGGTCATGAAGAATGGTGTGAATGGTACCAATTGAAAGCTTGGTGATCTCTGCCATCATTTTCACCTTTATTCGGGCATCCCCAAGAACAAGTTTTTCGACTTCTTTGATGCTTTCTCCCGTACAAGCAGTAGCCGGGGCGCCGGAGCGGGGGTCGTCTTCAATACTCTCTCTGCCTCTCTTGAACTCACTTGACCACTTTTGCACAGTTGATAATGAAGGTGCGGAACCCTGGTAAACAGCCACCATCTCTTCATGAATAGTTTTTTGACTTTTCCTTGCTTAGTGAGAAATTTAATTACAGCGCGATGCTCAATTTTCACCATCATCGTCTCAGTTGTCATTATGATTCTGTTTAATTAGAGATAAAACGCGAATTAATAATCCCATTTATATGAAATTTTACATGAATGCACTAAAATAATAGTAATACTTGATAAATAAGTCAATTTATATATACAATCACAGCTTCACCCCGATACCGAGAATATGTTGAACGCCCCTCGTATAAACTCACTATTTTCGCTTAATTTCAGAGGCTCGCCGACTGCATTCGCAGATGACATTGGCTTTTTTTATGGCTCGAAAAGTGATCCAGACATGGTCTCTGATATAAACTGGGATCTTGATTTATTAAGGCATTGGTTTTCTGCTCATTATTTAGTTTTGAGCTCCAAGACTAAATTAATGTATTTCAGTCTCTCCTCGAATATTTACTTTCACTCACAGGAGTGTAGAAGTTATTGTCCGCAAACTTGCTCGTGTTCGCCTGATTTATCATGTTGCTCATATAATAGTAATATAAAATGTAGTAATAATTGTTTCCTTGTAGAGAATGTTGTTGAGTTCAAATATCTGGGACTTACCCTTGATTCTAGGATGAGCTTTGTTAACCATATAAATATTTTAAAAAATTACTTCCGATACACCCTTCGTCATTTCTATTATATGCGTAAAGTTTGTTCAATCAGTCTTTTAAAGACTATATACTATGGTATCTTCCAATCTAGACTTCAGTACGGACTTGCCTCTTGGGGGAGGTGTGTATCTAAGTAATATTCAATCATTGTTGATTTTACAAAAATATGTTATAAGAATAATTTATCGTAAACCGGCTAGACATTCTAGTTTGCCGTTATTCTGTTACCTGAAAATCCTACCTATTCGTCATTTGTTCTGTTAAGGTATTAAAAATGTTCTATATGAAGTCCGGTAACCGTAATTTTCGTTTAATTTCTAGTCACAATCTCCGTGGAAACTTGTCTTGCATTCATTCCATCCCTTATTTTCGAACCTCTGCATTTCGTAATTTTTATACTATTGTATCTACTCGTTTGTTTAATAAACTTCCTGCTTCCACTAGAACGATATCATTTAAAGCTACCTTTCTAAAGAGAGTAAAATGTTGGCTCTTTACATTCGATCTTAATCAAATTGAATCTCTTACTTTCGACGTTTTGGTTTAAATATATTTTTGTTCCATCAGTTTTTGTTTTTTGATTTTAAACCATTTGAATTTTGAAATAATATTAGTTTTATAAAAAAGGGTCATCCCTTTTTTAGCTTCTATTTTATTGGTGTAATGGATGGCATTCAATTCTATTTTAATTTAAAATACTGATTGCTAATCTAATTTCTTATTATTAAAAAGTTATTTGAATTTGTAAATATTTATATGAAATATTAATTATAAGAAATAAGAAATAAATAATAATAATAACATAATCTTCAACATCTTCGAACTAGAACTTTGGCCTGAACTTCAAAATTGCGATGAAGTATCTCTGCAGAAATCAGTTCTTCAAGATCAGTCGCGAGATAATTCCAACTTTGTTCGGATCTGATCGTCTATATAAACATGAGATTTCAAAAATTCAATTGGAATCAGTAATGAGTTTAGTGCAACGGGGAAAAGTCACAGGACGCATCGATCAAGAGCGATACAAGAGGCACAAAAAATACAGTATTTGCAAAAAATCTTCAGAATTATCTGCTGAGCATGGATTAGCTTTTCGAGGTGACAATGAAATTATTGGTTCACCGAGAAATGGAAATTTTGGAATTACTAGCCGAGTATGAACCAATCCTGGCAACCCATTTGAAAGAGCATGCAAATTAAAGAAGTTGTCATGTCAATTACCTTCCGACCACGATTTGCGAAGAACTAATTACTTCTATGGGTGACAAAGTGCTAACTGAAATACTCGTAGTATCCAGAATAAAAAAATCAAAATATTATTCGGTGTCAGTGGATTCTACTCCCGACGAATCTCATATCGATCAACTAACTATAGTTGTTCGATATATTGAAGGATCGATGCCAAAACAAAGATTTCTCACCTTTTTACTGTAAGAGTTCGTTCTGTAAAATGTATTATAAAACATATTATTTATGAAACACCCTGTGCTCACTTTAAAATTGTGAAAATAGCTAGCCCAATGTTAGCTGTACACTGATTCGACTGTAAGAACAGCTCTTTTTCTGTTAACATATGTTTACTTTTTTTATGTAATTCTTGTTTATAAGTACAGTCGAAATAAAGACATCGTCCAAACTAGTCGTGTCTTTTGGTATTTCCTGGTCTTAGAGTCGTTGACATTACCAAACTGCAACCATACCGGCGAGGTCATAACAAACGCTTTACTAAAAATTTTATGTGACCATCAAATAGACATTTTGGATTACATTTTGGTAAATGCAAAGGAATGCAGGCTCTTATTTTGGAGAAAAATAATTTATCGGCGTTTGTACTATGCTGTGGTCATTCGTTCAATTTAGTTGGAAAGGCAGCTGCTTTGATTTCGTTCAGAATTTATATACATTTTTCACAGCAAGTACAGACGGATACCAAATTCTGACTGAAAAATTATCGCGGAAAAAAGCGGACAATTTTACGTTTTAAAAAAGCTTAGCAATACTCGTTGGTCTTGAGGAGCTGAAGCTACGAAAGCCATTGTTGATGGTTATTCTGAAATTAAAGGAGCTCTAACCAGCATATCTTCTGATAAGGAGCAAAAAGTCATCGTGAGGAGTTGTCTCGAAACCGCTCTATTTGCTATCTTTTGGAACGACATCTTTGAGCGATTCGATGATACAAACAAGATGTTGCAGGACGCGAAAATGATTTCTGAATCTGCGTGCAATAGAATCATGGAAATAATTCGTTGAATCCAAAAGAGACGATGTCATCATCGTCGCACCAGAACAAGAAATGTGAGGTTGAATCCACTAGATTACATGAGAGCACAGCAGTGATCGATCAGCTATGTGTTTCTCTTACTGAATTATTATTATTATTATTATTTTAAATTTGCAGCATAAATTACATATTTCTTAAAAACTACCATTGCACAATTAACAGAGATTTGGTTATTGTAACCTTACTACTGACAATATATATACTTCTAGAAAAATGTGTAACATATCCTTGATTTATACCACCTTGATCAAAAAGTCACAGGGGAGACGCTCACATTGTTCCGATTTGAGTTGTGTTTTTTTTTTTTGTTAAGTTGGTAAATCTGTTGTTGACATTCCCTCTAAATCTTAGCATCATAGCTTGATATTTGCAAAAGTTACGTAGCCAAGAGTACATCTATCTCTGTGTGTGTTGGCGATTTTTTACAATTTTAGAAATGGATTTAAATTTGCAACAACGAACTTGTATTAAATTTTGCGTAAAAAATGGATTTAATGGTGCGCGAACGTTGGAAATGTTGGAACAGTGTTTCGGCAACGATTCTCTAAAGAAAACGGTCGTTTACCAGTGGCACGAGCGGTTCAAAAGTGGTCGTGAGTCAATCGAATATGATGAACGTAGTGGCAAACCATCGACATCGAAAACCGACGAAAACATTTATGGAGTAAAAGAAATGTTGGTTAATAACCGCAAATTAACCATCAGAGAGATAGCGGAGGACTTGAACCATGCCTATGGATCCGTCCAAGAAATTTTGTTTAGTGATTTAGGTTTCCGTAGTGTAGTAGCAAAGTTGGTGCCAAAAGATCTCAATTTCATGCAAAAAGAGGCCGTGTTGACGTCGCAAAAGAGATGATTTGCGTGGATGAATCCGATCCCGCATTCATCAAAAGGATCATTACTGGAGACGAGACATGGGTTTATGAGTACGATATGCAATCCAGACATCCGGCAAGTGAATGGCGTCCACCAAATGAGCCGAGACACAAAAAAAACACGTCGTTTTCAGTAAAAAAAGAAGGCAATGTTCACGGTTTTTATGGATTACAACGGTGTAGTGCATCATGAATTTTTACCAGAAGGCCAGACAGAAAACAAAGAGTATTATTTGGGCGTTATGAGACGTTTTCGTGAAGCAATTCGCCGAAAGAGACCAGAATTGTGGGCAGAAAACTCGTTGATTTTGCACCATAATAACACCATCATTGGTTTCTTGAACATGTAGACTAAAGGCAAGTGTTTTATCTAAGTGCACCCCAAGATACTTGATTTACAATTTATATGGTATGTTTCAACTTCATTTGCTCCAGATTGCAATTTGGTTACTATGTTACAATCTAATGAATCTGAAGCATAAATGCAAGTGTCGTCCGCAAAGCTAGCAGCTTCACATGTGTTCAGTGATGGAAAGTGTGTAAAAATGTTGTACAGGGTTGGTGCAAGTGCTGAGCCTTGATGTACCCCCACATCAATTGAGAGACTTTCTGAACTGTAATTATTTACATAGACTACGAGTATGTACTCGTATTTCCCGCCAGACAAAAAGGACTGTATAATTTTTATTAAGCACAGCGGAAAATTAAGGTTGTGAAGCTTGTAGAACAAACCCTTATGCCAAACTGTATCGAACGCTTTTTCTAGCTAAATTATTTTTGATATGTTTCGTGGAATGGTGTGGCCTGAAGCCAAATTGTTGTGGAGGTAGCATATTGTACATACCTATGAGTACATGTGTTGCTAATTTAGTTTTGATAATTTGTTCGAAATATTTACTCACTGAGCTTAGTAAGCTTATGGGATGATAACTGTCGCCAGACATGCGTTTTTTTCCTGGCTTGGGAATGGGTATTATTTTGGATGTTTTCCATATTTTAGGATAGTTACCTTGTTTTATACAGCAGTTAAAGAGGCGTTGTAAGAATTGTATGCCGCGTTTTGGGAGGTTCTTTAGAAACATATTTTTTATTCCATATAAACCAGGGGACTTGGAGTTTTTTTAAGTTCTTTATGACAGTTTCTATATCTTCTGCTGATATGCGTTCGCCTTCATCTATCGTTAATGCTTGGGAGTTTATGAGCCCTATGGTCTGTTGCACAAAGTTTTCTTCGCCGCTGTTCATGTTTCTACCAATTGAGTGGTTCGTATAGAACACTTTTGCTAGAGCGTTAGCTTTTTCTTCATTCGAAAGTAGAACTAAATTGCCCTCTTTCAAAACAGGGATAGTGTGAATTTTTTGTTTAATAACCTTCACGATGTTCCAGAAGGGTTTGCTCTATGTTTCTAAGCCTTTGAGTTTAAAATTACATTTTTGGTTTCTAAAAATCAAAATAAGTTTTTTAATTCTTGCTGTTAAGGTTTTGACTAGTATCAAGAATATATTATCTCCAGTTCTTATCCATCTCGACCTTGCAAAATTCCTGATGTTAATAGTTTCTAAAATATGACGCGGGAGCACATCTGTTTTGTTCGATCGATTAATTTTTTTTAGGTACAGAATGGTTAATATACTCCAGTGCCGAATCTGTGAAATAACTCACACCTTCGTCAATTTGGTTCGGATTTATTTCTTCAGGCAAGATTTCCTGCCAGTTTGTTAATTTGAGGCGCATTTTATTTTTAAATAAGTTCCAGTTAGCTTTCTGTTAATTGAAAAATAAATTGTTTGTTTAAATTGGTAACAAAACAGTACTACATTTTACTGGTGAATGGTCTGAGCTTAGATCATTTATCACAGTATATTGTGTAAAAAGTTCTGACATATTCGTAAGAAATAGGTCTAAAGTTGACGGTTTGGCACGTTGGTTCAATGGAATGTAGGTTGGGTGTGGAGGAAATAGTATATGAAATGGGTGTCTTGAATGCAAGTCAACAAGAATGTTACCCCATGCATTTGTTCGTAAGCAACCCCAATTCCTATGTCTACAGTTGAGATCACCTTCTATGAGAAAGTTATCGTTGATTCGAATTAATTCGCGCAAGTCGTGATTGAGATCGATACGTTTTTGTCGTGAAATACGCTCACCCGGAAAATAAACACAAAATATTTTCAAAGACCGACCATTGGTAAAGGGTATTTCGACTGTTGACAACTGGAAGTACTTTGCGTTTTATTGTTCTTTTAACTAAAATTTCGATCTACACGATAGAACTTATATTCGCTGTTTGATAATTTTTTTTACATTGACGGCTTTTACAAAGCGAATGAGTTTGATGAGCATGTTTTGGTTATTTTCTTTTGAACTGTCCTTCTGTGATGCGAGCATTTTTACACCGAGCCTTTTCCCATTCTTTGGTTTTTCATGTTATTTAACAGCTCTCTTTCATTTCATCTTTGGCGCTCAGTGTTTCATAATTGAAAATGAGCCCGCTTGTTAATTCTTTGGTCCATTTAAATTCATCCGCCATACAGAAATGTTGTGCTCGTAACAACAGCCAAACAAGTAATGAAGCAAATGCGAAAAAGAAAGAAGAAAGAGAAAAAGAAATGTCAAAAAGATGCAATGAAAATCTTACCCACATGCAGTGGGAATTTAATACCCCAATTAGGGTATTTTTTGTTTCATTATCCCTCTCTTTTGCACTCATTTGAATCTTTCAAAACATGCGCCGTGTAAAACTGGACTTACCTTGTTGGTACAAATATGTACTTAATCGCTAATTGTGTGATGGTGTTGAATTGGTCTGCTTTTGTGTTGCAGTTCGCAAGTCGAGTAATCATTTCAGTGGTGAGAGCGTTGAATTCTTCAATTGAGAAAAGCTCACAGGTTGGCGTTGATGCAGCGACAGGTATATTGTTGTTGCTCCTATTGATCTACACATTAGGGCGAAGATTGGTTGGAGTTATTGTTTGGGCATTCGGTTTGGTGGAGATCAGGAAACTCCTTGGTATTTAAAATGAACTCTTGAAGCGGTTGGTGACTATTCTGGGTAATATTCCTAGACATATGAGTGCTATTTCTGAGTGACAGCCGTTCTCTTATATTATTGAACGATATGCGGTTTTCACATGCCGGTTTGCACACTTAATATTTGCGGATTTACTCGTACACTCATCAGTATGATGATTTTCAGCTCATATTCCGCAATGTGTCTTTATATGGCAGTTTTTCTCGCCATGACCAAACATTTGGCAATTATAGCATTGCGTGATTTTGTTGCGTTGCCTTCGAGACAAGTCCCACTTAATTAGGGTTATTAAAACTGATCGAACATTTTTTTTAAGTTCATTTAATCTAATTGAACAACACTCCAAAAATACGAGGGTTGCCTGAAAAGTTTTCGACCGAACAATGACACAAGACGTTTTTTCTCAAATTTTTTTTTTATTTTTCTCTTATTTATTCTCTTAAACTCTTATTTATTGCGCCTAAACTGCGCCAACAGAGCGTTGTAAATGTTCATTCCAACACATTTTTGGTCTAACGTAAGCAAACGCGGCAACTAACTCGCGGACAGCTTCCTCATGCCTAAAACTTGATTTAATATGTAACAAACACGTTCTTTGGACATATGAAAACCTCTACTATCTCTCTCACTTTAATTCGGCGGTCGTATAACACCATTTGGGGTACTTTAGCAATGTTATCGTCAGTGGTTGCAGTTTTTGGACGTCCCGAACGTTCATCATCTCACAAGCTCTTACGGCCACGTTTAAATTCAGCTGCCCAAAATTTCACTGTGGAAAATGGTCGTGCAGAGTCCTCATACACAGAGTCCAACTCATTTTTGATTTGCGTAGGCATATTGCCTTTCAAAAACAAGAATTTAATAACAGCTCGATACTCAATTTTTTCCATTTTCACAAAAAACACTCACATCGACTCACTCAAACGACTGTCAACTAAAAACTGCGGGTCCGAAATGACTGAAACTTCGGTAAGTAACTGCCAAAAGATGCATAAGTAGCATTCACTAGTTTTTATTGACGAAACTTTTCAGACAACCCTCGTACTATGATGTATTCTATATCACTGTATCCACCATAATTCTTTTTAATTGTTTTAATGTTATGCGCTTTCAGGCTTAGTGATGTTAGTTCCTGTTTTAATGTTTCGACGGGCATTTCATCTAGCCCATACAACACGACTTTGAGTGACCTTGCTGATGGAAGGTCGTGAGAAAAAATTGCCAATTCTTTGTTTTAAACACTGAGCACACAGCATTGTGACTGTCGATAGTTTCACAAATGATTTTGGTCCCTATTGCTATCTTTTTTCAGCACTGGTTTTTCGAAGAACACATATGGATGGTATCTTAGCTTTTCTTTTGGAAACACTTTTTGATTGGATCATTTCACCATCACCATCACTGTCATTGACTGAATCGTCTAAACATTGTAGGGGGCGATAGAAGTTTGTTCTGGAGTTATTTCCAAGAGAATTCATTTTTTGAGTTTTATTGTTTGAAAACATTGTGCAAATTGCAACGGACCACACAAATCAACCGATCCATCATGCGTTAGCCGATCAAAATTCTTAGAAATCAAGGAAAAATATAAACAAAATAATATGTCAAAGACATCCAACCGACAACATATTTCACCACCCACTCACACTAAACATCAACAGGTTCCAATTAACTCACTGTCAGAGTTCCCGCAACTTCCACAGCGACGTCAGCTGTTTCCCGCCTCTCACACTAATCAAACGATGTTGGAAAGTGTCGCCCTTCCAACAATCAACAATGTTTCCGACAACTTTCCACTTACGTTTAGCAACATTGCCGCCGGCGCAACTTGCAACATTTCCAGCAACAACACTCTGTTCACTGCGGATGAATTAAATAGTCTAGCTATGGAATTAATTACAAATTTATCTACATGTAAGAATAAGTTTGAGCAATTTAATGTTATCACACGTTTAGCAACTAAGTTTTTGTGTCATAACTCTAAATAATATGATAGATAGGCATTTAAATATTATTACTTGGAATAGTAGAAGTATTCGCAACAAAATCACCGAGTTTGATAACTTTTTAAACGCTAGAAACGCCGACATAGCTCTTGTAACTGAAACATGGCTAAAACAGGACTTAAGATTGTCCACATCCGTCTTCAAATGCTATCGATGCGATAGAGTTGATCGAGACGGAGGTGGAGTAGCTATACTAATAAGAAGATCTATTCAGCACTCGCTTTTGCCTGTAGTAAAAACGCGGTTAATAGAAAACATTGGAATTAGCTTAAAATTGCGTAACCAGAGAGAAATTAAAATCTTTTGTGCTTACTTTCCCGGCGGTAGAAGCTCATTAGAAAAAAAGATAGCTTTTAAGAATGATCTCCGCAAATTACTCTCACTCCAAGGTGAATTTATTATTGGTGGGGACTTAAATTCAAGACATAAAAATTGGGGTTGCTTGCGAGCAAATGCCTACGGTACGATCCTGTCAGATCTATGTTTAAATTTTCCAGCATCTGTGATATTCCCTTCTAGTCCGACCTTTTTTCCCAGTTCTAACCGTAGTCCATCTGTGCTTGATTTATTTGTGTCTAATATGCCTGGTCACCTTTCCCAACCGGTTTCCATTAACGACCTCAGCTCTGATCATAACCCTGTGTTTTGTCGGCTTCGCAAATCAGGTATGCAAAAGGTCGCATATGTGCTAGATCTCAAAAATGCGAATTGGAATCGTTTCCGGTCAGAACTAACTTCCAAATTCCGGAACTTTCCCTGTAATCTAGACAGCGTTACCTCCACTGCCGATGTTGATTCCATTATCTCAGATTTTAGCAAACATGTACTAGACACTATTGAGTTATGTGTTCGTAAAGTTCCTAAAACAACCTCGGCAATCAAGATTCCCCCTTACATCGTGGAACTCATTCAAATTAGAAATGCTTGTCGAAGACTTTGGCAAAGATACCGCCAGCCGTTCTACAAACATAAAGTTTCCCACCTCAATAATCTTATTTCAAAACTTATTTTTGATTACAACAACAAGAAGTGGAACATCAAATTACGATCTCTAGATTTTAATTCAAAACCTTTTTGGAATATTGTCAAAGTGGTTAAAAACAAAAATAGACAGCTTCCCTTTCTTAAGGATTCAGATACTTTGTTCTGTACGGATCTTGACAAGGCTAACGCACTTGCTCTCAACTTTCGCAACAATCACGAAATATCTTCTAATTTAGGTGACGCAGAAACAATTAATTTAGTGAACCAATCCATTCAAAATCTTTTGATTGGTGACAATAATCCTCCATCCTCAAGCCTGTATATAACCTTGGAAGATACCAAATTCATGGTCAAAGAGCTGAGTAATCGTAAAGCTGAAGGATTCGACCAAATTAAAAACATATATATTAAGCAAATGCCTAAATCTGTCCTTGAGCATTTAACGTTTGTCCTTAACGCCTGTATTAAAATGGAATACTTCCCAAATGTATGGAAACTCGCTAAGATTGTTCCGATTCCTAAAGCTGGAAAGCCTCCTCATGTGGTTACCAGTTACAGACCAATTAGTTTATTAAGTGGTCTTAGTAAATTATATGAAAAGGTTATAAAAGAAAAAATCTGTAAGCATATTGAAGACAACAACCTACTTCCCGATATACAATTTGGGTTCAGGCGCAATCACAGCACTACCCATCAAGTGCTAAGGATCTGCAATCATGTTAAATCGTCTCGTGCAACAGGAAAATCAACAGGCATGATATTATTAGACGTCGAAAAAGCTTTTGATTCTGTCTGGCATGACGGGCTTATATACAAAATGATAAATTTCAATTTCCAGCCAAATCTCTGTAGAATTGTCCGTAGTTTCTTGTCCAACCGCTGTTTTAGAGTGCAAATTAATAATGATGTCTCCAGCATTGTCTACTTTCATTCTGGTGTTCCCCAAGGCTCAGTGCTCGGACCTGTTTTGTATAACCTGTTTACGTCCGACGTACCATCTGTACCCAACTGTGAAGTTGCGGCTTTCGCAGATGATATAGCGATTTTCTCTTCTCACGAATTCGCTCTCAACATTGAGAGGAATCTCGACTATGGGTTGAGAATCTTTCAAAGTTACTTTAATAAATGGAAGATACAACTAAACGAGCACAAGCTACAAGCAATCTTTTTTACTAGGAAAAGAAAAGCCTGTTTTCTACCTAGTGGACAATTGCATGTGAATGGGGCTAGTATAAGTTGGGAACCATCAGTAAGGTATTTAGGAATTCACTTGGATTCCAAACTAACATTTAATACGCACGTCACAAATACCTTAAACAAAATCTCTGTTGCGACCAAGATGTTATACCCCTTCATAAACCGAAAGTCAAGGCTATCAAATGCCAATAAAATAACGATACTTAAAGTTATTTTTCAAGCAATACTGCTTTATGGTTGCCAAGTGTGGGGTAATTGCGCAAAAAGCCATCTTAAGAAACTGCAGGTCGCTCAAAATAAACTTTTGAAAATGATGCTTAATTTACCTTGGTATCACTCAACGCGCGATATTCATCAAAAGGCAAATGTTGAATTAGTCCTTGATAGAATACTAAAATTAAATCAACGTTTTCTTGTTCGATGTGATTTTGTTGATAATCCCTTAGTTAATAGCCTGAATGATAATAACTTTCCAACTTGATACTCTTAATTTATTTTATTTACCTATTCTCTATTTATTCTTTTTGTTATTTGTTTAACTGTTTATATTTACTTAACTATTTTTCATTTATTAGTTATTTATTTATTTATTTATTTATTTATTTATTTATCTACTTATTTATTTATTTATATATGTATATATATATATAGTTATGTTTATTTTTATTTATTTAATTAATTATTTATTTATTTATTTATTTTTATTTTTATTTATTTTTTTTTTTTTTTTTTTTTTTGTTATATTGAAGGGTTTTTTTCCGCTTTTCCCTTCATAGAGATAATTAACGTCCATTTAATTTCAAATTATATATTCATAATAATGTTACAGATGAAAGATAAATTATATACATATCATATCTCTGAATTGTAAAACGTGTGGTAGCGAAACCTTGTAACTTTTATGCGAAATAAACTTGAATTGAATTGAAATTGTTTGAAAACAAGATATTGTCTTCAAACTTGGGTGACCGGGTCATCTTAGGAATTTTGCCTTCATGTTTTATACACTGATTTTAGTACCACACAGATAGATGGAATGCCTTAACAGTTTAACGCGCCGATGAGTACAGATCTCTTACTGAAAGATTGCATGCATATAAAGCAGTACATTCCAGATTTAGAATTCGCAATAATAAGATATAAATATAAAATTGTATTAAACTATTTAGAAATTCATTTAATTTAGCTAAACGTTTATCTGGGTGACAGCTTTTTCTAGCTCTACCTAAACAACTAAAATAACTGAGTTAAACTAAAAACTAGCCCGTCTTTTATATACTGGCGATCACTAGGATGAGGCCATACATTTTGCAATCGATTTTCACTCTTTATACCGGTTTGAAATTTTGTACCCGCAAACTTTTACTACCTGTGAACAGGAACATATTTTCTCAACAGGAAGTCATAAACTTAAAGGGTAAATAAGAAACGACCGTCGAAATTTTCCAAGATCAAACAATGAACTTCTTGAAAAGCGTATGAAAAGATGCGCCACTAGGATGTAAAATCCACACGTAAAATCTTCGAAAGAAAGGAAAAAATGAATAAAATGTTTACATTTTATGGTTTTAAAATATTTATTGATCACGTTTTTCTACATTAATAATGAGTACGCCCGCCACTTTTCTTTATGACCTCTCTATAAGACGGTTTGGGATAGAATCAGACAGTTTTTTTTTAAATAATCAAGAAAAATTTGGGCCAAGGCATCACGAATAGCTCCGATTAAAGTGTACTTGTCTTCAAATTGTCTGCCGCCTTCATATACTTTACGAGATAACCATGTCCAAACATTTTCGATTATGTTTAAGTCCGGTGAATAGGGCGGCCATGGCAAAAATTCCACATCTTCTGAATGAATCCAACTTATAACAACCCTGGAAGTGTGGATGGGGGCATTGTCTTGTTGGAATATCTAAGGCAGGGGTCCAAAAATGTTTTTCACTTTTGTAAATGACCGTTCCAGCAAACATTTGCAGTTGTTTCTGTACGTTGTTGTGGACAAAAACTCCAACTCGATTGTGCCATAGTAGGTAATAGCTCCCCACACCATTACACCTGATGTACGGCTGTGATGTGTTGCCAAACTAAACTCCTCCTTTCTTAGATCATGGACATAAAAGTTGTAACCATTGGGGTCGTCAAGTTTAAACTTTTTATTCATCCGAAAAGAAAACGCGTTTCCATTCACTGCTCCAAGCGACGTGTTCTCCTGCAAAATTCATTCGATGCTCCTTGTGTACTTGCCTCAAAACAGGTTTCTTTTTATGTTTTCTCCTCTGTATATTATGTACCACTTATTTGGATTATCCTTCTGACTGTTGCTATGCTGGCTAATACTCCGCTGTTGGACCTTATTTTAGTCGCTGGTAGAGTTGAATTTGAGGCACGCCGTAGAATTAACAGCTTTTCTCGCAATGTTGTTGCTTCTGCCGTGAGTCCTTTTTAATTTTTCCCATAGTGTTGTGGATCCGCAAGATAACTGTTTACACCAGTCTTATTTCTATTAAGCCTCCTTGCAATTTCTCGGCCTGAGAGTCCTAACTCATTGAAAGCATCTATTTTTCGTCTTTCTGTCGCTGTCAAAGTCTTTCGGGAACTAATTTTTTTTTTAACTAAATAAAAACAGTTATTTTCAACGCTTTTTTAAATATTCTGTGAGTGTGGTATCTAGTGAGTAGACTTCAATTGCCGCTCCAATTAAAAACTGATTATTAAGTTTACTGCTTCGAAATATTTATCCGCGATACTACTCGAAAGTTAAGGAACGAATTTCCTCGGCTGTCAGTGCACTTGATTCTCGAAATCGTTACTTCATTTTAATTTAATTTCCCAAGTTTTATCAAACCTTGCAATGATTTTTTTCCTGCTGCAGTTACTTACTCTCTTTGCCTACAATGTCCGTCAACGAAAATAATACCCCCACCAACAAGCCCACCACCCGCACCGCGGGCAAATCATCCAGCTCACTGACTGTGGGGCTTTCATCGATGGAAAAGAGTGTTACTAGGCAAATGATGATTTTGCTAAAAGAAGCACAGGATCGAATCACTTCGAAGATGGAAGATATCTTAAGCAAATTTAAAAACAAAATCCTGGAAATGAACATTAAACTTTCAACGTTGAGGGCAGACAACACCCTCTTAAGAGAACGAGTTGATGAAATTCAGCGCTCGCAGAGACTCAGTGATGTGGTCTTAAGAGGTATCCCGTATGCTGAGAATGAAAACATTAACGATATCGTCAAAAAACTAGCTGACAACATCAAACACAAACTCTCTCCATACCAAGACTCTTTCAGAACAAAACTAATGGCTAATGCTAATGGCACAATAATTGTTCGACTCTCTTGTCATGCGGAACAGCGCGCCGTTCTATCTGACTACAGGTCTAAGCATCGGTTGCACTTGTCAGAGATGGATGGGTTCACATCAAATGATGCCGTCTACATTAATGAAAGTTTAATGCCAAAGAACAATGCAATTCTGCTCGAATCCCTTAAATTGCTTCGGTGTGGTAAAATTGTTGCTGTTAGAACAAAGAGTGGTTTGGTGCACATAAAGCGGGAAGATGGTGGAAAAGAAGAGCGAGTTATCAGCATTTCGTGTCTTTCCGAGCTTTCATGTTGTCTTAATGATTGCAGTAATCCCACTTTTTATTTTTTGTCTTTGAGTCGGCACTTTTAATGGTAGTATTTTTCTTTTTGTTTCTTCTTTTTATACATATGTATTTTGCTTTTGTTATAAATTTATTTATTTTTTGTTTTAACATAGCTTATTGATTACTGTTTTTTATATATTCACTATTTGTGTATTTTTCCTTTTTTCAATTTCAATTTATTGTGTATATGAGTTCTTATGATGTGAACACTTATTATATTCCTCGCGTTATGCTTAACATTTTCAGCAAATTTGCTAGCCCATTTGCATTTAACTTTAATACGCAAAGTATACGAGTTACGCGATTGTTTCTCGGACGGATCAATTGATTTTATTTGTATTACCGAAAGTTGGTTAAATGAGAATATCAGTAATTATCCTATTGATATCTTACGTAACGACGTGGTGGTGGAGTTGCCATATACTGTAAATCTAAATTTAAATGTGAAGTAATTGAGTCGTCAGAATATTCTGAGGTTGAGTTTATGTTTATTGAAATAATGAATAGTGTTACAAGTGTGCTAATTGGTTGGTTGTGTGTATAATCCAAACAACAGTTTAAGCGTTAGTCAGTTTTTCGAAAGTCTCAGTATGCACAGTCCTAAATATGAATCCTTAGTTGTGTGCGGTGACCTTAATATTGATCTCTTACTAGACAACAATCTATCACAAAACTTAAAAAATTAATGTTCTATGGTTGATCTAGATATTGTCAATGTTTCCAGAGCTACTCGAAACAATTAAAGTTAAGAAAGTCATCAACAGCGGCGTCCCCTGGTTCTCTGAAAACTTATTTTATCGTTGGCGGCAAAATCGTAGTAGAAATAATTGGAATATCTTTAAATTTCAAAAAAATAGAGCTACGACCGAGGTAAGAAAAGCCAAAGCAGCATTTTACTCCTCAAAGCTTAATACAACTTAGCCTAGCTCTACTCTCTGGAAGAACCTCGGATCCTTAAGAATTGTTGAAAATTCAGTGGGATGCGATCTAGATCCAAGACACTTAAATAGATTTTTTCTTAGACCATTGGATAGTTCAGTTACAGCTAATAACAGCAATACTGACCACTGATAATTGTAATTATCTTGAGTTTCACTGTGTATCAGAGAGTGATGTGGCTAAAGCCTTATCCAACATCAAGATTGTATATCTATTAAGTCTATAAAACTAATTATTAATCATGAGATTTGAGTTTCCTTCAACTTGGAAATATGCTAAAGTTGTGCCAGTGCCTAAAAATACTACGAGGAACCAGCCAGAAGATTTTAGGCCTATTAGTATTTTACGGTGCTTATCAAAAAATTTTGAGATTTTATTAAAAAACCAAATCAATGAGCACATACTCGTAAGTTCAAATAAAATGTTATCTCCGTTTCAATCAGGCTTTAGAGAAAATCACAGTTGTACAACGGCTGTAATAAAAATTCTAGATGATTTAAGAAGAGCGTATGATAAGAATAATGTATCTATTCAGTGCTTATTGGACTTTTCTAAAGCCTTTGACTGTGTAAACCATCAAAGCTTAATTGAGAAGCTGAAATGTCAATTCAGTTTTGGTAATAACGCTGCATCTCTTATATTTAATTATTGTTTAGCTAGACTTAATGAGGACTTGGAACGAATTTATAACTGGTCTGTTCTCAATAAACTGTTCTTAAACCCTGCTAAATCTAAAGCAATTGTTATCTGTAATGACAGGATTCATTCCATTTGCTTGCCACAAATAGAAGAACTTAGGAATATATATCAACTGCAAACTTTCGTGTGAAAGCCATATCAATTATGTTATCAAAAGAATATATGGTGGTCTACGCCAACTTTATATATCATCCGCCTTTGTACCGATCTTAACAAAGGTTAAACTCGTAAGAGCTATGTTTATGCCCATTATAAACTACAACTCAGTAGTTCATAATAATATTGATGCAATGTCCTTTAGGAAACCAGAATTAGTAATTAATCCGGCGATTCGCTACATATATGGTCTCCGTAAATATTACCACATTTCGAGATTTTTTGTCGACTCATATTAACTTAAAAATATATTTTCTCTTTTTTTTTATTGAAACTATGTAACCTAGATACCTTAATGTTAATTTTATATGAATAAGTACAAATAATGAGAATGCAATGTACAGTCCAGAAATAAATGAAAAAAATAAATAAAATAAAAATGTGAACTCCTGCAATGAAATATTCGCAATGGGCGCATCTTTTTCTACGCTATTCGAGTAGTTCATTGTTTGGTCTTGGGAAATTCCAACGGTCGTTTCTTATTTACCCTTTAATTTTATGATTTCCTGTTGAGAAAATATGTACCTATTCACATGTTTCCGGTTACAAAATTTCCAACAGGTATAAAGAGTGAAATTCGATTGCAAAATGTATGGCCTCATCCTAGTGATCGCCAGTGTATATGTGTGTACGATGGCCGGTTACTGGAAGGTTTCTGATATCACCTCCCCAGTTAATATCATATAAAAATGTATTATAGCTTATCCAAGAATAAATGTCAGTACAGGGAAGTTAGGACATTTGCTTCTTAGTCTGGTTGCATTAACATGCATAAATGTGTCCCTCTTTAAAGCTCTCATAGGGTTGCCATGGTGTATATGATGAACCACCGCAAAGAGAAAGAGCATTTCGCTTAGGGTTACAATCTACCCATTTAAAATAAACAAATAAAAATATTGCCGAACGATATAAATTTCATTTATCTTTTTCCTCCCCATCCAGCGTCCCATATAATTTCCATTTTGCTAGAAAATTCGATACCACTCTCCAGTCATCAATGGTTGAGACTTTGCTATTCAAGTAACGAAATCTTCTGCTCTTCGAGTATCGACATCTTCTGCTCTGTAAATCTAGATGTCGCTGCTCACATTTAAGTTTTTAAAACTGTACGCAAAATATTTGTACGAGTATGTAAAGATCGAAAATCTTCAATTCCAAGACTCGGGGACAATGCAGTAATGTACGGCCGAATGCTGGCAAAAGATCGCGCCAGGACTGTAGCGCCACCTAAGTAAGTAAGGAAAATACAAAATCAATACTATATAGAGTATGATTTTGTTCCTTGGAGTAGGGACTTTGGATCCAATTTGTTAAACCAGACTGAAGTGGCACCGGTTGCCTAGGCTTATTCTGGTGGTAATCTTCGACAAGGTGTCATTTGTTCAGTTTGCATTAACCCAGAGGAAGAGGAACTCCTCTAAAGTAATGAGCATTTACAGTGACAAATTGTACGATTTGGTAGATGACGGGGTTATCTTTGCTCGATAAAATATACTTTACAATGGCAGCAGATTTTGGCCACCCTGAAGTGTCTATATCAATGACGTGTCCCAACAGCTGGGCAGATCTTTATTGTGCTTATACCTGCGTGCGGTTACATAATACGAGTATTTTAATATGAGATTGAAAAAATCATATTATGAAAGCGTATCTATTTGCCGGAATCCGGTGGAGGTTTGGAAAAATTCTGAGGTTTTGTTTCCAAGCTGTAAGGCGTAAATTGTCTAGTATGATGCGATACAACCGGATAAGTTTTCTTGGGACTCCGAATTAGACCATCGCATTATGAAGCCTAGTATAATGGAGGCTGTCATAAGTATAGGTGGTAGGTATTGAATTGGAACTGGCTAGTTCTTTCCAAGATTTTCCAGGCCGAAAGTCACACTGCTTTCGGTAAATTTTTGTGGACCGAAGAGGTACACTGAATAGAATCATAATGCCGACATTAGGCAAACATATCCCTCAGAAGCGGGCATTATCCATCGTCATCCTGCACAGACGGATGAGTTTGGCAGGGATGTCAAGACTAGACATTGCTCTATATAGCTCGTCTCTATAAATGCTGTCATAGGCAGCCTTAAAATCGATAAGCAGGTGGTGGGTATCGATCTGGACTTTTTGGGTTTTCTCCAAGATCTGCCGGAGTGTGGAAATCTAATCGATTGTGGACCGTACTGATAGGGTCTGTTAATTAACCAACTAGGAAAAATATTAGAAGAGAAAAAAAAAATTGAAATAATGTAAGCGTTATAATTAAATATATTTTTCGAATGATACTTATTTGATGAGATGTGGTGCTGGCTGCGAACGAGATCCAAGTGAATATATTGACAATCAAGTTCTTTGCAGCCGCAACACACACAATAGCTTACAGTTTTCTTGACGCGGACTGTTATTTTATAATTAATCGATTGAGATAAATTCAAAGAGCAAGTTATGGTGGCTACTCGAACTCGTTCATCTGCTCCTGTTGTAACGTCTTCAACTCGGCCTAGAACCCATTTCGTGGGAGGAAGGTTCGGCTCCTTGATGACCACGAGATCTCCTGCCTTTACATTAGGTGCCACCTTTTTCCATTTGGGTCGTTCTTGCAGTGATGTTAGGTACTCTGTCGACCACCTTTTCCAAAATCCCTTTACCATGCTTTGGAGATGGTTCCAATGGTCCAATCGACTGGGAGTTTTCTTGAGATGGTTTGATTCCGGAACTGCTGTACTTGGCTCACCTAAGAGAAAGTGGGATGGAGTTGGTGGATTTAAATCAGAGTCTGACATGCAACATTAAGGACGAGAGTTAAGAACAGATTCGAACTTGTATTAAATTTTGCGTAAAAAACGGATTTAATGGTGAGCGAACATTGGAAATGTTGGAAAAGTGTTTCGACAACGATTCTCTAAAGAAAACGGTCGTTCACCAGTGGCACGAGCGGTTCAAATGTGGTCGTGAGTCAATCGAAGATGATGAACACAGTGGCAGCAGACCATCGACATCGAAAACCGACTAAAACATTGATGGAGTAAAAGAAATGTTGGTTAATATCCGCAAATTAACCATCAGAGAGATAGTGAAGGACTTGAACCATGCCTATGGATCCATCCAATAAATTTTGGTTAATGATTTGGGTTTCCGTCGTGTAGCAGCAAAGTTGGTGCCAAAAGACCTCAATTCCATGCATAAAAGAGACCGTGTTGACGTCGCAAAAGAGATGATTTGCGAGGCTGAATCCGATCCCACATTTATCAAAAGGACCATTACTGGAGACGAGACGTGGGTTTATGAGTACGACACGCAATCCAGATATCAGGCAAATGAATGGCGTTCACCAAATGAGCCGAGATCAAAAAAACCACGTCGTTTTCAGTCAAAGAAGAAGGCAATGCTCACGGTTTTCATGGATTACAACGGTGTAGTGCATCATGAATTTTTGCCAGAAGGCCAGACAGTAAACAAAGAGTATTATTTGGGCGTTATGAGACGTTTGCGTGAAGCAATTCGCCGAAAGAGACCAGAATTGTGGGCAGAAAACTCGTGAATATTGCACCATGATAACGCATCGTCGCACAGTGCCATCATTATTCGTAATTTTTTGACGAAAAATGCAACAAATACCATCCAACAGCCACCGAATTCAACTGTTTTGACTTCCTGTGACTTCTTTCTGTCGAGTTAAAAAACCACTATGGGGAACGCGTTTCAGCAGCCGAGAGGAAGTACTGGAAAAATCGCCGGAAGCACTGATGGACATACCGAAAACTGAATATAAAAAATGTTTCGAGGATTGAATCAAGCGCTGGCATAAGTGTGTTGCAGTCGATGGGGATTACTTTGAAGGGGACAAAGTAATATCGATTTAGATGAATAAAATTGTACTTTTAATTTCTTGAATAAATTCCGGGAACTTTTTGTATATCGGTATACCAGCAGATTTGAGGTAGTCAGGAAAACCTCCACTGAAAATACTCCTATTAAACAGATATGCTAATATGTCCACTAAGTTAGGCGCAATATTCTTAAGTACGACATTACAAATCCCATCGTTTCCACACGACGTGGAGTTTTTGACTGAGTAAATAATTCGCAAAATTTCTAACCCAGTAATTTCTTCAAAAACGAAACTATTCATGTCAGGCATTCTTTCAACTAACTGAGATCAAACACAGGGATTGCAAATTGTCTTAAAGTTAGATTGAGAGGACATAGACCCAACTGAAGCAAAGTATTTATTGAACTCATTGGCTACTTCTATGGGTTCCACTATTTCAGCACCTTCACTACACAGCACAATATTTTTGGAATCGCATGAAGTATTGGTGTTGATTGTATTATTAACAACTTTCCATTCCTCCTTAGGGTTGTTTTGTGCATCGTGCGTTACCGGAGCGTTGGATTTCGCTTAGACCTTTAAGCAAAATAAACGTCATAAAAATGGTCAATGCATTTACTCGAAAATGGCCTTGTTATTAAACACCAACAACAACAAAAACAACAACAACAACAGCAGCAGCAGCAGCAGACGAAGAAGAAGGAGAAGGTGCCTCCTATCAACACCTATAAATTGGAGGTAAATGCAACCAAGGACCTGTGTAAGTTGGTCATTGGAAGTAATTTTAATATTAAGCGATTGGGGAACGATCGCCATGCCATCCACTGTAATACAGTGGAGGGCTACGCGAAAGTGAAAGAGCTCCTAAAGGAAACGACGACGGAGCACTACTCATACACACCGAAGTGTGAAAAGCGGCAATCGATGCTGCTGAAGGGGTTGGAACCGTCTTCTGATCCTGAGGAGATCCTAGCACTGCTCAAAGAGAAGGAGTGCGAAGGACTCAAGTTTGTGGGGGTAAAGCCATTTACCACAGCCAGAGCTAGGCGGGAGAAACGGAGTCTGCCGTTCTTCTTGGTGCAGCTCAGTCCCGAAAGTCGTCTGGATAGTCTAAGGAGTATCAATGTCCTAGACTACCAGGTGGTTCACTGGGAAAAATTAAAAAGGAGCGAAGGCGTTATACAATGCGTTCGCTGCCAGAGGTTCGGGCACGCCGCGTCGAACTGCCAAATGCAGCCTCGATGCGTGAAGTGCGCAAAGAACCACAGTTCCGAGGAGTGTGCTCTGGGTAGGGACGGAGCATCCGATAGGACGCAGCTCTCGTGCGTGTTATGTGGGAACGTGGGACACACCGCAAACTATCGGGGTTGTCCTAAGTTCACCGACATTAAAAAAGCAAAATTGGAGGTCAAACGTTCACCTGTTAGGTTTCAAACACCAGCCGTTACGTCCCAAATTTCCTACGCCCAAATGGCGTCAGGTAGGGGGCTACGGTACAGCAAGCGACTGTTGCTTCTCCGGCGCCAATGCCGAGAACAACGGAAGCTGCACCTAAAATGCTGGCCATCTTGCTCGCAATCCAAGGGCAGATGGCTCAGCTGCAAAAGCAGGTGCAAGAACAGGCCAAGCGGGTGGACCAGATCTACGCGCTGCTGCCGGGCCTAACGCAACACTTGTCGTAATGGGTACGCACATGGTAGAGCAAACTTTGAAGGTCCTTGCGGTGAATGTTAATTCACTGATTAGGATCGAACGAAGAGCCGCGATGTTTAAATTGCTACAAGACCAAACTCCTGATGTGCTTTTCGCTAGCGAAACCAAGCTAACCGATAAGCACAAACTGGAGTACAATAATTATATTGTTAGAAGAAGAAATCGGCCCAGATCCAAACGTGAAGGTGGTGTCGCCATCTTCATTAAAGAAGGTATAAAATTTCACAGAGTGTATAAGGGAGTGTTGCGCAGGTTCCGGGTGTTGGAGGCAGTCGTCATTTACATACCGCTCCGCAGTGGAAAGCGGCTGTACTTGGCCTCTGTTTATGCACCTGAGGCTTCACAATCCACCCTATTCATTACAGAGCTCGACACGCTTTTTCGACTTCTGAGGCTGGAATCGGGGGAGAATTATTTTACAATCGGCGGGGATTTCAACGCTAGACATAGAGATTGGGGAAATAATTTGCCAAATACTAGAGGGAACCTTCTACTTGATTGGTGGGGTCAGCACGATGTCATGTACAGACTCGGTCTTAAAGCGACGGATAACCCGTCGTTTCCCAGAGGCGGGTCTTATTTGGATCTACTGCTGTACGACGAACGTATACCACTGACGGGTACGAATTTACAAACATTAAACTGTCTGCGAACATTCGTGTATGACAGCGACCATTGCGGTTTTAGCACCGAAATTAGGGTTCCCAACGAAATTGCGGAATTGGAGGAGTTTGTACAAAGATATTCTTACAACTACAGTAAGACTCGATGGACACGCTTCTCCGCAACCTTGACAAGAGCGTTCTCATCAAACACGCTCCACCCATCGTCCAATAGGAATTTGTCAAACGAGGAGATCGACAATTACCTAAAACAAATGGACGAGACTATTAAACAAACTATGGACACTACAATACCGCGGTATCGACGTACGACTAACGAAGACCTGTTCCGTAATCCTACTATTGACGCACTGCACCGACAGAAAAGTAAACTTCTGACAAGACTTAAAAATTTGTACAGACAGTCAACTGACCGACAAGACCCGGAGATTAGGACACTGAAGTCGTCGATTAAAAATATTCAAACGCTGACAAAAGAAAATTACAGAATTTCTGTAAGTTTGTATTGGAACAACAAGGTTCGGGCTGTAAACACCAGCAACCCGACTATGTTTCCGCAAATCAATAAACTATTTCGGAGAAAAAATCAAAACGACCTTCAGTGTCTTAAAATAGCCCGGACAACAGACAACGAACGGTTACTGACAATAGCAGGTATTGACCCAAATGAGGCCGCTGATGATGACGACTTCTTTGTGATCGAGGATCCAAAGGAGAAGGTAGAGGCCATAGGGGCGACTTTGCAGGAAGTATACAAGGCCAGTGATACCATTGGCCCTAATTATGACGTGGACAATCGCGTCTTGGTGCACGACTTCTGCATTCGAAATGAAATAGAGAACTGGCGATCCGAGGGCTCTGGTTTCACCCGGTTTAGCGACGAAAATATGGCAAATAACGTCATTGCCAGAGAGGGTGGTCTACCCCCGTTCATTTCGAAGGGAGGACTCCATGAGATCTTCGACACAATCAGAGTTAAGAAATCCGTGGGGACCGATGGTATTCCGAACATCGTGCTTCGACATCTTCCTCTAGAAGCGGTGGACATTTACACCACCCTGTTTAACAATGCAATGAATAATGCACATTATCCAGCGCATTGGAAAACGGCGGTGGTTCAACCTATCCCCAAAAAGGGAAAGGATATATCCAATCCGGCGAATCTCCGGTCGATAAGTCTCCTTCCGAATATCAGTAAGGTTTTTGAAAAGGTAATCAATAGAGCTCTGTCTAGGTGGGTTGAGGACAAACATATAGTTCCGGATAATCAATTCGGTTTTAAGGCGTGACATGATATCTCACATGCCGCGTCTAAACTGGTGTCCGATATCCAATGGAATAAAGGCAAAAAACAATGCACTGGTGCCTGCCTTGTTGACTTGGAGAAGGCCTTCGACACCGTATGGTTAGAGGGTCTTTTCTATAAGCTGACTAGGCTGGGGATCAGTAAACCACTCTTGTACATTCTTTATAATATGCTACACAACAGACAGTTCATCGTGAAAAATGGTGATTGTGACTTCTGTTGGAATATTTCAAATTAAAAATGGTCTTCAGCAAGGCGCGGTCAATTCGCCGATCCTATTTAACGTTTATACAAGCGACTTGATAGGTTCACTTCCCCATGCTATTGCGTACGCAGACGATGTGGTAGCGTACAGAACAGGTCCAAAAATCGAGGTCATTAATACTCTTTTGCAGCGTGACTTCGATAAGATAAGACGATTTTGCGATGACTGGAAATTGAAAATCAACTTTCAGAAGTCGGAAACCATTCTCTTTAGGACGCCGTTGTCTGGAGCCTCTAGGGATACCAGAAAAAATTGGCGAAAGTTCTCAATCATTGGACAGCACGTACAGCCTCTTGCCTGTCGAAATGTAGTCAGATACCTTGGGATCTGGCTAGATCAGTTTCTGTATTTTGGCAAAAATGTAGATGCTGCTCTGGCCAGAGCTAAAGGCGCTTTTGCCCTTACAAAGAGACTGTTTTATAGCAGCCAACTCGATGCGAGAGTAAAGGTAATCTGCTACATGGCCCTTATTAGGCCCATGCTGATATTTGGTTGTCCCGTGTGGTTCAATGTACGAGCAAGCTTAATGGAAAAGATTCGGGTGTTTGAGAGGGCTTGCCTTCGCTTGTACAGAACACCAGAGTCGGAGTACAAAAATTTTTATCCTAATGAGGTCCTTTACAACAGGGCGAACCTAATAAGAGTGGACAACTTCGTAATTAAGCTGACTCGAAGGCACATTGCAAGAGCAATGACCTCGACGAATAACCTGATATCTGGGGCTTACTACCCCAATTACCTTTACCACGAGAGTGTGCGCTCTGACGGCTTCGTTCCACCGGAAGCATTCCTCTACCTTGATCAGATAGGGTTGATCCAGGATAGATCAGCGGTCCCGTTAATCTTCCATGTCGCTCGGACAGCTGGGGACAGGCGACTCAACTACAACAGAGATGTCGCACACGGCAGTGTAGATCGTCTCAGGTTCAGTAGGGCGGTGGGGAATCGCGATAAGAGGGATGTCGTTCGGCAGCACCAGCATTTCTGGGGGTTGAATGATGGAGAAGATGTTCCGTCGTCATTTCCGTCAATTACGGACCAGCCTCAATAATGAGGCAGAGCTGACCAATCTGTTTTCTCTGCGGATAGCGATGGACAGCTTACATAGGTTTAGGTTAGCATTTAAGAAATATATACATGTGTTAGTATATATAAAAGTATATACTAATATATGTATATAATTGTGTATAATGTCTATGTGTTTGTATGTGAGTATTGTGTATGTAGGTTAAGTAGGCTGAGGTTTATTTTAAGTTAGATATTAAATTTTTATATAAAATAAAAAAAAACTGCATATACTAAGTTTTTTGTAAACAAATCTTTTTCTTAGCCTTAAATACAGAAAATAAATATTAGTAAAGCAAATGTAAATAAAGTCGAAAGACATAGTTATAAGAATTTAGAGTAGCTTAGAGTGCCTGTGTGGGGCCAGGAAGTTAGTTTAAATTGTTAAGTAATTTTAAGCTAGCATTTAAGCATTTTTTGTTAGTATGTAAGAGTTAATGATTAAGAAAATAAAATGCTTTAAAACTGAAAAAAAAAAACTGAACCGACGAAAATATTGATGGAGTAAAAGAAATGTTTGTCGATAACCGCAAGTTAACCATCAGAGAGATAGCGGAGGACTTGGATCCGTCCAAGACATTTTGGTTAATAATTTGGGTTTCCGTCGTGTAGCAGCAAATTTGGTGCCAAAAGACCCCAATTTCATGCAAAAAAGAGACCGTGTTGACGTCGCAAAAGAGATGATTTGCGAGGCTGAATCCGCTCCCAGATGACGAGACGTGGGTTTATGAGTACGACACGCAATCCAGACATCAGGCAAGATCAAAAAAATGATGAGCCGAGATCAAAAAAACCACGTCGTTTTCAGTCTAAGAAGAAGGCAGTGCTCACGGTTTTCATGGATTACAACGGTGTAGTGCATCATGAATTTTTGCCAGAAGAACAGACAGTAAACAAAGAGTATTATTTGGGCGTTATGAGACGTTTGCGTGAAGCAATTCGCCGAAAGAGACAAGATTAGATGAATAAACTTGTATTTTTAATTTTCTGAATAAATTCCTTTTGATCAAGGTGGTATTTTAGGTTTTCTATAAGAATAGTTAGTTACTTAATTTCAAATTCAATACTAAGTCTTTAGAACATTAGAGAAAGAAAAAGTAAATAATTAAAATACAGGTGCTATAAAATTGGTTTTATTGTAAAATAAAAAGTTAAGCATCTAACACTGCTATTATTTTGCTCATAGGAGTATCTGCACTGCATATACCATATATAACACGAATACCTAATATTTTGCTTGTCAAACTTCAATTACAAAATGTAAAGCAATATTCCACTTTTCCCGCCTTTGAATTGTTCTTTCTTACATACATACCCATACGCTCAAACAAAATACCAATTCATCAAAAAATTATATAATTTCCTATTGCATACCCCTTCCCGCAAGCCCCTTGCAATTGTTTTCCATATTCCTTGTGACACTGCCCTCAACTTGTGGTGAGAGAAAAAAAATCTCTCAGTAAACAAAGCAAGAAAGAGCGAAAAGAAAAAAGCTTTATATTACTCCGAAAGCTCGTGTCGGCTAGCCGACCAAAAGTGAACCATTTTTTTCTACAGGGATGAGAATGAGACATATACAGATTTACTATCTGTGCTAAGAGTATATTTCTCACCTCTTTACACTCCTTCGGAAGTGTTTATTGCATATTGTTTTCCGTACCGGAGTGGTTTTAAGGATGCGTCCAAAGAATTTTTTGTACGCAATGGATCGCGGATCGCTGATCAAGCTGCGGTTGATATCTTGAAAGTCGCTCCTAAACCGTGTCAAGTCTGTATATAAGAACTTGATACCGCAGCTCTTCATCCATTTCGGCTACAAACAGAGTACTGACAATTGTTCATACCAAGCTTCCTGCAATTTGCAATGGCTTTGCCTAGAAAAGATGATCTCTCCTGCACATGATAAGTTTCCCTGACACATATATAATACAATGTAATGTAGTTGGTAGGCTCTCTCAATGAGAGCCAATCAATGATCACGAAACACTGATCCTGTTTAATGGCACTTGGGTTTATAAGCTGCCTGATTTGGTGGTGATTTCCTAAAGTTTGCAAAAGTGAGTACCTAAACCCTTCAGAAGGGTTAGCTATGGTGCATTTGGCCTGAACAAAATGGGTCTAATTTCTGAATGTCCGCTGTATCACACTAATTCTCTATAGTGTGACTCTGCTGTGATTGTTTTTTACGAACAGTGCACAACTACAATTCTTCACTTGTGTGTCCAAACCTTCCCAAAGGAGGCTTCCTGAGCTCTTCATATGATACAGGTGGTAAAGTACGCGGTTTTCATAGCGCCATCTAATATTGCAACTTCCAAATGCCGTAAAGATTGGTGTGCAATGAGGTGGATAACCAGCTTGAACTACATATACTCATAATCAAACCAAAATCAGAATTTATTTGCCGAGTTACAGCAGTTGTTCACATTCGTGAAAGCATTTTATATGTTAGGAATGAAGTTAACTTAAAAATTACCATGCACAAGTATGTAGTTTACAATATTTGCTGCGTTTCCATTGACTAAGAAGGCTTTAAGAGAAAATCCCTTCTGTGGAAATCGATTTATTGCAGAGATCTTGATAGTTTTCGTCTTTGTTGTGGTCCGAAAGCCGCGATCTTGCTTATCACGAATAAATTTTCAGGCAGCGCTTTGACGAACTGCCTGACTAGAATGACTACTAGTTTCATGCTTCCAAAATCCATAACATCAAGGACAGGAGAATTACTAGATTTTTCTGATTTAAATGGAGTACAAAGAAGACTCTGGTTTTGACGTTGGTCTTGTATGATATTAACTCATTATTTCAGCTCCTTCCTGGAATAAGTGTTTTTGGCCAATATCATAGTGCGATCGGATCACCTTAATTTGTCAAATTTCAACTCAGATTTAATGATTATTTTTATCAGCTTTGGGAAAAATTGGGAAAACTATAAAATTTGTCGGATTTTAATTGTAACCACAATTAAATTATTAGTTGTCAGTCTAAACTAACTTTGTGTGTAAATTTAATTTATTAAAATACATGATTAGTAGTTTAGAGTTAGAACATGTTTAAGGCAGTAACTGACAACATGCAACGACTCAAGATTAACAGCTAAAAATTAATTCAATTCCTAACTCAAATATTAATTAATCGTCACGTGAATTAAATGAATGAGTATTTATTGTGTCCACATATTGTTGAGACCTTAAATACCTTACGACAAACCTTTAAAAATATCGTCCATGCGAGGTTTGAATTGAGTTTCCTGTTTTTATAAACAATTTTTTTTTTTTTATCGAAAATAAGATCACATGTTTTAGGAGAATAACGTTGTTACGAGTATGTGGTAAAATGCAAAAACTAAGGGTGTGATAAGCATATCCCAAATACAACGAACGAGCTGGGCGTCTTATCGAATCTGGCACGACAGCGATCTCACCACACGTGCGAACCAGATGTTCTAAGGGTTGCACACTCATAGGAGGGGAGAACTGACCAAGGATGAGGGCTCAGCAGATAGGAGAACGGCAGTTCGGTTTGTGCGACCATCAGAGGAGGACTGAAATATCCCCTGTTGTTTATTTAGCATACTGTTCATTTGTATTCCCGTGTTATAAAGTTTCATTAAATTAACATCCAACCATACTGTACTAAATAACTTACGACAAGGGAAAATAGAGAAATACTTTATGTATTGTGTAGACGATACAAATTGACTTAGCTGAGTCTTGACTTTATCCCAGATCACGATGGATCGCTAGAGATGATGAGTTTTAGGCCCTGAATTTGTCTTTAAATAAATTAGTAGTCTACCTTCCGAAGCTTAATATATTTGATTCATACAGAGTCACGGGCAAAATATTTTAAGAGATTAATCCTAAAGATCAGAATCTCCATCAGTCCAGAAAAGTCGTATCCACATACATACTCGTACATGCATAAGTATTTATCATATATACAACGGTTATGATTGACACGGCTACTAAACTTACGTCTTGTAGTTTCTAATTTTTTCTATCATTTCGTTGCACTAATTCGAATGCTTACAGTGGGATTTCCCGAAAACACTCAAATATTGTAAACGCCTGTTTGAGCATATAGCTGCTTTCGACATTGGTGCGATTATTTTGAATGTTGTTATGTGACTAAAATAAATCGAAAAAAATATTATACAACGATATAATATGATAGAGAACAAATTTGAAGTGATAACAGTTTTTTTTTTTAGGTAAATGATTGTGTTTTGAATTGATTGAGCAAATAACTAAAATGTGAAATGAATATGAAAATTGGCAATTTGATCTTAGACAGTTTTTCACAGACAAATGTCAACTGTCTTTAATTTGATTTTTATTTTTTTTCCCTAACGAATTTTAAAAATAGCTTTCAATGAGGCATCGCCTTTAAGGTTTCCGTGATTTTGTCACAGAATGACCTCCAGGATTGTCGCTTTGCCTTTCTCAGTTCTTTTTGTATAATTTGAGGGCTTCTTTGTATGAGTCCCAGTCAGACACTTTTCTTTTGCTTTTTGCTAAGTTGAAAAGTTTTCTGCAAATGTTTCGATGCAGTCCCAATGCTGATGTCCACCAGTGCGGCTGTTTCTTGCTCTGTTGAATAAGAGGGCAAGAAGCGGCCATAGCCTGATTGAGAGCCAGGGTGAATTCCATGACTTTCATGTCAAGCTCATTGGTTTCACGCGGGGGACTTGAGGGTTCAGAGGATAGCGTTTCTGACAGTATTCCTCTGTATTTGGGACAATTAGTTTTCCGATAATTCCGGAATGCTGGTTGGCTGGGAGGGCCAACACTCAGGCTGAATTTGTATCTGTGGTCTGAAAGTGAGTGTTCAAACGATATCATACAGTTTGTTAGCATTTGAGTGATGTTGTCGGAGACAAGAGTGATATCTAGCACTTACTGTCGGTTTCTTATTATACAAATGGGCTCATTGCCAATGTTGCAAACAATGGGGTTAGTACTTAAAATATAATTAAAAAGTGACTCACCTTTATCGTTGATGTCGGTACTGCCCCATACGGTGTGATGAGCGTCAGCGTCGCATCTGATGACGAGGCCAGTTTTTTTTTGCCTTCAAGCTTTCAGTACCACCCTTTCTAGGTTATCACCAGGGAGAGGGCCCACATTATCGTGGCCAAGATATGCCGATGCTAGACAGTAGGAGCCTTTGGCAGACTCTAGTCTGGCAACGGTTAAATCGGGGTCGCTGAAATTAGGAAGTAAAAATGCATTAAGGTTACGTTTCACTAATATACAAGTTCTAAACTTACCTTTGTTTCTTGCATAGGGCGGAGCGTATACAGGTGTCTACGATCTACGATCCATAGTTCCTGGATTAGGATGATGTCTTCTGCGTTTTTCGAAAGACGCAGAATAATTGCGGCCGAAGCCTTTTTTGAGTGATGGAGATTAGTCTGGAGAAACCATATCATTGCTACAGTTTACCAGAGTAGCCTCCACCACGGTTCTATTGAAGTTCTCCGATTCTGAAGATGTACTCAAGAGCTCATCTTCTTCCTCTGATCGTATAGGACCTCTTTTTGCTTCGTCATCGGTTTCCATTTCTGACAGGATGTCAGAATAGGAGACCGACGGCTTAATTGTCACCTCGAATAGACTGGATTCGTCGCTATCCATTTCTGGAAAGGATATCGACGCTCCAAGATTTAATCTTGTATTTAATGTCTCGGTTAAAGGTGGAGGAGGTTGCTTATCAGCATCCAGCTCTTAGCTGTATTGACTCGAAACCGAACCGAATCATGCCCTTAGTCTGCGCAAGAGGGTTAAGGGATTCCTTATTGATCTCGATCAACGCGCATCTATAAGAGCCCCTTAGTTCCTCCAGTTTCGCGACTTTCCAGTCATGAGTCGGAAGGGTCGGGTTGCTGAGCCTGATGATCTCCAGAATACTTTCTGGGGAGAAGGGTTCGGCTGGGATCCAGGTGCGAGTTCGAGGTCTGCTTGGGATGTCATCCTTAGACACGACCTCGAGTTTTGCACCTGGCCAAACCTCTCCTAATCCAGCTATGGCTTTGGTGAAAAGATCAAGGGATCTTTGATTGGCATATGCGATAAGCTTAACGTGACCTTGGTGCCAGCCAGCGTCGCTTGTGATGGGAGGTGGTCCGGGGTTTTCGCGCATGATGGCCAAGAAGTTGCTCGAAAGCCTTAACTTGACCAACTGCCACCGCTCAGGTGTTATTGCTCCTTCGGCGTCGTTCCTGTCGATTATCGCGATAATTTTTGCGTCCGTTAGGACTTCGTTGAATGACCCCAGAGATGTGCTGTTGGATGGCTCAGGGGTTTTGGTGTTGTAAGTTATGGGCCTCTTGGGAACCGGCACGGTTTCCTCCAACGATCTCTGGCGCTTGAAAGGGTCTTTTGGTGTTTTAGGAGCAGTGGAAACAGTGGGTAATCCGTCTTTTAGGATGTTGTTAGCCCACTCAATCTTGTTCTTTATATCCGCACTTCTCTCAACCTCCGGAATCGATCCGAAGGTTTTGATAATGCGCAAAGCATTTCGGCGTCTTAAGTAGAGCACCTTAGATGGAGGTTTCCGACGCCGCTGGGCCCCAGATTCCTCCTTAGCGGGAGGAATTTTAGTAGCAGCGACAAGTCCGTGGCCTGCCACAAACTTGCTGCTGCTAGGGTTGAAGAAAATGATAGGACCATGGCTTGCCACAGTCTTACCACTCCTTGAAGATGTGTTTTTAGGCTCGTTGCGCTTGCCTCTAGCGGATGGTGCACCATGGCTTGCCACAGTTTTACCTCCACTCGACAATACAGGAGCCTTGCCAGTAGTCGGTGCAGTCACCGTGCTACCGCCCGGTATTAAAAGAGTACCGGCCTCGGGTTTTGTTTTTTTTGAGATTTTGTTCATAATATGGTCCCACGAGTAGCGGAGAAAGGATGGTCCATCTGTACAGAGATCCGCTGTATACAGATAAGGCTAGCTAATCCGGAGGTCGCCAGGTATCCGGATACTCCGTTCGCGACTGAGCTATTTTTGGAGATGCTGGGCCCTCAGCCAGGTTGATCTTCGGCACGGGTCGTATGACACCTTGATCCAGCCCAGGAGAAAAAGGACTGGAATTGGAAAGGTTGGGGGAGGGGTGTAGCATCCTTTAGTTTCAGGACTCGTCTGGAGAATTTCTCGAGATTCATTGACCCTACTCAGCCTCTACAACTCGACAAGTTCGATGCTCACGGTAGAGGAAATTGGCAACTAATAATTAATTAATTTAATCGTCTTCTATGACTGAAAATAAGAGACTAATTTTCTATTTTTTATTTTTCATTGAAAACTCGCTTATTTCCCCGACTTTTGTTGTGATGAGCGATGATAATTAAGTTAGCTAATAGTTTTATAAGGATTTATGAGTACCTACATAACAGGGGGTACACTGGTGGAGGCATACATATAGTAGTGTACCATTCATCTTAGTTGCCTGAAAAAAGAATGTATTTCGGGAGCGGCTGGTATTGAACCCCGAACCGTCCGATTTGGAAGCCAATACACTACCACTTGAGCCACGGCCACCCACAAACGTTACACTAAAGTAAGAAATTACATTATATGTAAAAAGAAACTGAAAAAGAGAAAAGATTTCGTACTGCCATCAACAAGAACAAGCTTTTAGACACTCTGTTATTACTTCAATCATGGACTTTTGAATATTTTTAAGGTAAATTATCGCCTGAGGTGAGAAAGTCCTATTTCAGCAGTAGATTCTAAAATAACCTGTAAAGCATTTTCCTCAAAATTCACTATTTTCATAGCCCTGGGAATTTTCGTACAGCAATAATAAAAAAAAAAACTGACACGATACCCTTATTCGTTTAAGAGTTATGAGTTTAGCTAGCAAAAAAGGCAAACTGAGCAACTGTGGGGTGCTGTAGCAACGCAGATATGTACGTGTGGGAAACAGGGTAGAATTATATGTAATTATACGAGTACGTGTTGCATACTCGTCTTTCAACGGTTAATAAAAGAAGAAGAACATTGATACTGGGGATACAGTCATGGACAAATAAATAGCACAAATCTTCTTAGCAGAATAAAAACGTAATTGAATTAAGCAATATCTATATTTAATAAATATATTTCAAAAACAATAACGAATTCAATTTTATTTGAAAACGTTATTAATAGAGAATGTAATTAACTTCAAAAAAATGTGTTATTCTCCTTAGAAAGAAAGTTCGAATAATGAGCAAGAAATTTGTCTGGACACAGAAATAGCATAAAACTTGATTTTTTGACAATAAATTAAGAAATATTCAAAACATAATTTAAAATGTTTTTGTTTTGTCTTTTACCTCTTCAGTATTTTGTATTATAGCCAGCATTTTTTATTACTGCCTCATATCATCGCCTATATTTTCAACAAGCTTCTGACATTTTTCTTTCGGGATAGAATACCAAGCTTCTCTTATGCCATCCCAGAGTTAATCCTTATTTTTGAAGTTTTGCTGCCCATTTTTTACCTTAACTTCATTCCACAAATATTCAATTGGGTTAAGGTCGCGACTCTGTGCCGGCCAATCCAACCCGTGGATATTTTCTTTGGAGAACCAATCCTTTAAAATTTTGGCACTTTTTCCAAAAGTGCAAGGGTTAAGCGTCTTCGAATGATTTTTTTTTTGACAAGAGTGATTTCTTTCTACTCATTCGTCCAACTAGATGAGCTTCATTTAATCTCCTTCTGATTAATTGCCTCGATACATTAACATAAAATTCTTCGTTAATTTCGTTTCCAATTTGCCGAGATGAATTGAACGGATTCTTCTTGCATTTTCGGATACTGGCCTTATCGATATATAGGCAGTAGTTTTTCTTGGTTTCGGTTGACGTTTTTTGTTTGCATTTAAATAAATTTCACCTTCGTTTACCAGCTTAATCGCATTATAGACCATTTTCCTGGAACTGTTTATTATTTTAGCTATTTCAGCTGGCTTTTTGCCCTCTTTGCACTGTCGCATAATAGGGGTAAACAATATCATCAGCAAAAGTAGGATTCATTTCAATTATATGATAAGAAATGTGCACATAGAATTTTCATTTGTGTGCTATTTACCTGTCCATGGCAGTATATCATACTTAGGCTAGGCCCACACTAAATAGAACAGAAAGAAACAAAACGAAAATGTCTGTTTGTAACCCTCACCTGACCAGCAAAACAAAAACGTTTTTTAGACATGCTTTAATTGGTGTGGGTTATTGAGGATCATACTTTATTAGGTGTCCCTGGAGCGCCAGAGAATACCAGTTACGTGTAAGATAGCTTCGGACTCGAACGAAGATATGGCTGTTGTGTCAACGTTGAGTGAAAATATTAAACAATTTTGGGTGCAGCCTCTAAATCAAAGAAGAAAAACTGAATATTTTATCATAAAATTTACTAATGAACTTCGCCTGAATGAAGAAAAATTTACAAACTATACAAGAATGAGTTCCGATGCATTCGATGAATTGTTGAAATCGATTAAATCCAATTATAACAAAAATGGATACGAATTTCCGAAAGAGTATTACACCAGTTGAAAAGCTTCTCGTAACATTGAGGTAAGTATTTTTATTTGTTATTCAAAAGTAATGATTGTGTAAGATTCTATTTCTTGTTCTTTTAATAGTTTATTTAAATTCAAAAGAAAGTCCTGATTGACGGTGATTTTTTCAAGTCTGGCAGCACACTTTTAAAAATGAATTAAGTTTGGATCTTCATCTTCAGTTCTGTTAAGCTTTGCCTTAAAATATTCAGCCATTGCTTCTGCTATCAGTTTCCGCTTCTTGCTACTCGAGGAGCAAGGGGTATAATCTATTGATTCCCGGCAAACTGTAAGTTCATTATATGGGCTGAGAATAGACGCCATGCTCTCATCGATTATATTTACCAGAGGTTCTATACTGCTTGCTGCTGATCCTGATGGTGGCTGATCTCCGAGAAACCATGCGTATGAATTACGGAGCGATGTGTACTTCGATTTGCATTCTGTAACTGAAAATATATGATGAAATAAATTGAATTCAATTATTCCGAAACTCTTTTCTTATCGTATTTTATTTTAGGTTTCTAGCAACTGGGAAATCTTTCAAGTCTGTTCAGTAACTTTTTCAGACATTTTACAATTGCTAACATCTTCAGTTCATAACTAGTGTAATTACCCTCTGCCGGAGTGGCTTTGAAATTTAAGTAAAACGTGGAGTCAAATTTTCCGTCTTCATGCTTTTGCAGCAGGACTCCACCATAACCCACCTTTCTGGCATCTGTGTAAAGCTCCTTTTCTAAATCCGGATTGAACAATTTCAGTACTGGCTCGATACACAGGCATTCCCTGAGAGTTTCGAAAGCTAGGATCTCGTCGGGACCGAATTTAAACTTGCTATCCTTTTTTAGCCGATCCGATAGGGGCTTTGGGATCGATGAATAAGACGGAATGAACTTACGAAAAAACCCGGTCAAACCAAGATAACTATGGACATCCTTGGCACATTTAGGTTTTGGAAAATTTTAAGTTGCGATGATATTTTCTCGTGATGGCCCTCGAGAACACGTCCTAAAAATTCGGTCGACCTACGAACAAACTGGCTTTTTTTCCAATTGATCATCAAGCCATTTTCTTTAGCGACCTCCAACACCTGACTTAACTTTTCCATATTCTCTTCCTCGTCCATAAGCTGCAATCACCAAATCGTTCATGTAGAATTGTACCAAACCCCGCGAGCCAAATTCGAGAAAAAGACACAGCCCAAAAGGCGTCTTGAGAAATTCCCATTGTCCATCGGGAGTGTTGAACGCTGTGTACTTTCGGCTATCCTCGTCGATGTCCACGTGGGAAAACCTGTTCTTCAGGTCAAGAGTAATAAACACCCGCGCTTTGTGCAAGCCTTCCAAAACTTCCTCTATAAAAGACAAAGGAAACCTGTTCCGAATTACTTTGCGGTTAAGTTTCCTGTAGTCTACTCATAGTCGATAGGATCCATCCTTCTTCTTCGCCAGGACGACCGGACTCTGCTGAATTATACCATCGCGAAGCCACTCCTCTACCTATTCACGAACAACTTCCCTCTCTTTCGGCTCTAGCCTACGAGCTTTCTGATAAACTGGAACCTCGTCTTCTAATGTAATCGTCATTTGAATGCAGGACTCCTTTGGCCTCTCGGGCTTGTAGTTCCACACTAACCCCTCAAACTCCCGTTTAACTTAAGGATCGCCGATATCACTTAGTGCGCTTTGCTCCTCGCCAACCAAGTACACAACGTCGATTTTCTTGAGGGGATCATCCGCTCCTACACAAACTGGTTCCCACTTCCGCATAACTGTCACACGCGCATCAATGGTGACTATCAACAAAATTACTCCTAGAACCCTCTGCCTATGAAAAAACATATTCTAAAAAAGTTTCGTTGGATAGTTTTGATGGACCGATATCCTCGTGAGTTTCTGGCTGAACTCCTCCTCGAATTTGGCTTTCAATTTACGCCACGAGGTGATCGCTTCCTCTGACTCGATGGCTAATTTGGCAGCACCCCTTAGCAGCCGACATCCGTAAAGGAACTTTTGAACATCGTTCCAACCAGATACGGCCGCGATCTCCTCGAAATCCTTCAGCCACAATAAAAAGTTTTTACCAGACTCACCCGAATAAGTGTCCAACGAATCCTCGACATCCTTAAAAGAGAATTTTATTTCCGCCATGGTTTTATCCTAGTCGATCTTCTCGTTTTCTGGTTTTTACGCTTCTTCCTCGAGGTCTTCCTGCATCCTGGGCAATTTATCCGCCTCCGACATTAAATGTTCGCGTACCCTGTCTACGAGATTTTGTTTTTTGGAACACTTTTGGGCGAGGCCTCTTTTTGACAGGATACCATATAACTAGAGACTGGTTAGTTTTTTTAACTGTTCCATAAACTTTTGAAAGAAAACCACTGATTTTGGAATCAGTATCGCACTCCGTCGGATAGTTTTCTCCTCACATTCTTTCGCACCACTTTTTCTGTTTTTTTTTTTTTTTACTGTTCCCCACGAGCAAGACAGAAAAGCAAATCCCTTTTCTCCAACACCGAATCACACCACCTCGTTCCGTTTTTTATTTTCCCCTTTTCTCTTTCTTATCGTTGTCTTTGCACTTTACGTTTGTTCTTTTCTTCTTACTATTGCACACGTCACACGACGCAACTTTCGTTTCGTTGGCGTTTTTTTTTATTATTATTATTTTCTTTTCTTTCACTCAACCGGTCTCCCCCTTTCACAGCGCTCGCGTAGCAAACTTTTGGCACCATGTAGGGGATAATGCTTACACGATACCGAACCTATATTTCCATTAAGAAAGCGGCGGGGGGGGGGGATACAACACAACGTATTTCGTTTCTGTTTGTTTATTTAAAAAAAAAAAAAATGTATAAAGGAAATCAAAAAAGAAACTGGGAGTTACGAGAAAAACGACTTTACTGCTCGGGTTGATCTCGGCGACTGCTGGTTCATGGTGAGGTATTCTCAGTTGCCGGTAACAGCGTTGCCAGATGCGAACCTACACACATGCTAAGTGTTAAATAAATGTTCATAAAAAACTCACATGCCACACATGTTGATGCTGCACTTTACAGAAAATGATTGACTGAAACATAAATACCGATAGCATAGCTCACATTAGTTCAAGAGCTAATGATATTTTTTCGTCAACAAAATTTTACTTTTTTGCTGGTTGTTGTGGACGCATACTCGTAAGTCATAAAAGTGGAACTCTGCCGAACCTGTCGCGAGCGGTTTGGGAGGTGGGGGCCTCAAAAGTTGTAAAAAAAATATAGTGTTACATCTGAATTTTAGCATGACGAATCTCTAGACCGAAATATTTTTTTTTTTTTTTTTTATATGAGCGCGCGCTCAAGGGGTTTGTGTACCCTTAAGGTGAGTGGTCACAGCGCGGCCAAAGGAAATTTAGGGAGGAAGAAAAGAGAGGTACCGATGTACATTGTTTTTAAATGTTTGCAAGTTATAACGACCAGGAATTACAGAGATCGGCAGGGCATTCCATAAGCGAGTTGTACGGCATAGGAACGAATCACGATATTTTAGAGTACGTCCGAAAATGGGCTTGAGGGTATACTGATAAGCATTCATAGCGAGACGCGTGTTACGGTTGGAAGTTTGAATGGGCGGAATGCTACTGGCGATTTCAGTGGAGCACTGGTGGTGGAAATGGCGATAAAACAAAGTGAGACAGGAGACATTTCGTCGGTATTCGAGGGTGTCAATTGATTGACTGATATCAATATCATCTATAAGTTTTATCGCACGGTTTTGAATCCTATCTAGCAGGTGCAGAGATGTTTTAGGAGCACCTGACCAGATGTGGGGATTGTATTCCAATTTTGGGCGGATGAATGCCTTATATATTGAGGCCAGATCAGAGGGGGTAAAATATTTCTTACATCGCTTGAGGAAACCTAGACATTTCACAGCATTTTTGGCGACATCAAATATGTGGTCATTCAAACGTAAGTTGTCATTGACACACACACCGAGAATGGAAAGTTTTTCGGTTTCGACGATGCAAGTGCCATTCATAGATAATGGCTGGGTGTTTAAATTTCGCCTTAAAGACAGCAGACAGCATTGTGTTTTGGAAGCATTAAATTCCACTCTGTTGATAGTTCCGCAATTGGTTATGCTGTTGATATCGGAATTTAATGAGCTTAGCATACGCTGCCGTTCTCGTTTATTTGTGAATATCAGACTTGAAACCGTCCAAAACAACTTGAATTGAACGTTCCGAAAGGCAATTTCTAATCCATTGAAGAAGAGAGTCGTCGATCCCAAATGCACGCATTTTCGACAAAAGAGCCTGATGCCAGATTGATGTACGCTTTGGTTCCACTTTTCGGTGAGACATGCCATCAAATCACCAGTGGACCTGTTGCTACGAAAACCGTACTGCCGGTCATTGAGAAGTTTTCGTGTTTCGAGATATTTCATGAGCTGACGGTTTATCAGCATTTCCGTGACCTTGGAAAGAAGGGACGTTAGTGCAATGGGCCAGTAGGAAGATTCGCCCTTTATAGGGACGTGCTGGACAAATGCTGTTTTCCATCTGCTCGGGAAGAGTGCTAAAGAGTAGGATTGATGAAAAAGCTTACGCAGTGGTTTTGCCAGCGTGGAAGAACACCTTTTCAGAAGAAGGGGAGATATATCAACTGGACTAGCGGATTTATGTATGTTGAGATCTTTAAGTACTCTTGCTACTACACGAGTGCGAAAGTAGACTCGTCCCATTGAAGATTCGACGAACTCAAGTGTAGGCGGAGACAAAGCACAAAGCAGCTGGAATGTCATTGTAAATGAGCGTTGGGACGGATGATGAGGCGGAATTTCTAATGTTTTTGACGAACGACCAAAAATGTTTACTGTCTTTGGGACATTGCAGTATTTGTGCCTCAGTTTTTGGTCGTATTGGAATTTCACACGCTTAAGAAAGGCGTTGCAGTCATTTCTGGCTCGTTTGAACTTTTTTCGGTTTGGTCTTGAAGGACCGAAAAAATATTTCTCTAACCCTGACGGCCTCTTTACAGCTCGAGTCGTACCATGCCTTTTCTTTTGGTTTGATACTCTTCATCCGATGAGGAATAAAGGATCTCATTCCAAAAAGAATGGTGTCTGTAATCATATTAGCATCGGCATCCACGTCGTTATCGAGGAAGCATAACGACCAGTTAGAATTCCTAAAGAAGCTGTTAAGACCGCTCCAGTTGGCTTTCTCGTATTGCCATACGGTTCTTTTAGGAATTTTTTCTCTAACTGTGTGATCGGTGTACGAGAAATTAGCTGATATGATACAATGATCCGACGAGCCTAGAGGGGAGAGCACATCAATGGTGTGCTTATCAGGGTGATAAGTTAAAAACAAGTCCAGGGTGTTGGCGGTATGATTATCAACGTCAGGTATTCGCGTGGGCTCATTTACAAGCTGCGTTAGGTTGTTTTCCGCAGCGAAGAACTCAACACACCGTCCTTCGGGTGTTGTCTGTCCAGAATGTCGAAGCCACCCAGAATTGTGTATATTGAAATCGCCCGTAATAACGATTTCAGTATGAGGATACAGGGATACAATGCTTTGAATGGAGTTAGACAGCGCATCAAACTCGTTAAAAGTTGAATTGCTGTCCAGTTTGGGGCTTCTATAAATAAAGCAGTAGTGTATAATTTGCTTACGGAGATGGAATTTTAACCACATGAAATTGAATTCCGGATTGGAACATGGATCACATTGTGGTGGAGTTTGGTCAGCTACATCACTACGCACATAAATGGCGAGACCGCGGTGAGAGAAGAATAATGGCACTAGTTCGTAGCCAGGTAGCTTCAGATCAGAATGATCTGAGAGGCGTGGCGGGGATCTACCTGTGTTACACTAAGTGCCAAAACAGCTGGTCTGTACTTACAGACGTGGACGTACGCAGAAGTGATTACTTTTTAGCCCGCGTATATTGACTACCTGAATTCCCTAGTCATAATCACAGACAAACACCGACGATACTAAGCAAGGCTGCGAAGTGAAAATTCGAATATGCAATGTAGTATAATTGGTAGAGCGATACGGCGAGCGGAAGGGCGTGGCAGAGCCTCTCAAACATGTAAACAAATTTAAATTTTAAACTTATTTTGTCAAGCTTGAAATTTGGGTATATAGCTCCTAGTGAATCTATATCTGCAAGGGCAGAGCGAAATTCCAGGCATAACATCTCGGTAGAGCCTGTCGAACTGTATTTTGCGTAGAGTTCGTTTTCAGGGGCAAGTGCAGAGAAATGATTCATATCTTCAAAAGTACTTCCACGTTTGCAATAAATGTACATGATTTTAAAAGCTTATTCTATGACCTTTAAAACTATGTACCAAGTTTTATCCTAGCGCTTACACTTTTGAAAATATTCAACTTTCAATACGAACATTTATAACCGACCTAACAACATTTGACACGCATGTTCTTTTCACACATGAGAGCAAATTTAATTTTTTAATTTCAGTAATATTAATAGAACTTCAACTAAATAAGGTAGACACTTTTATTTCACAGTCTATTGACTTGCTTATCTCTTACGGTTTAAATGCATGCGTCTTTCCTCAATGAATGATGCACTTTTAACGCTTGTAGCTGTTCTGCCAACTTTCAGCTGTACAAAATATGAACATCTGTTAGCTGGATCGATTTACACATTGAGTTGAAGTCATTAACGTACACTGCCAACCATAAGCTGGTTTAATTATGGCCCCGTCAATGTTAACGTGCGTTTTTTGTAGTGATAATGTGGAAAAAATTATAATAATTGAAAAAATGTTCTGACTGTTTAAAAGTCCGTGATACTCGTAAGTTAAAACTTAAATATTGTGATTTTTTTTGCCACCTGCTCTATGTAGCACTAAGGGTTATCATGGTAAGTGCTATATGCGCTTGCTGTAACATTAACAAAAAAATATTATTGTGAAGAAGCAAAACCTCTACCTTCGAATCTGCCACTAGTAGTCATATTATGCTAGTTTTGAAAGTGAAAATACTGGATCTGCTGCAAGACCTACTTCTGACCAACATACCATTGATAGTGGTGCTAATGAAGAAATCACCGCGATTGCAGAAACGACTTCAACCTCGCAAGCTGAAGCAATTGAAGAACAAATTGGAGTGATTTGTGAAAATATTTATAAACCAGTATCCTCACAAGTGAACATAGAAGGTCAGAATACTTGCACTTTTTGTAACAATAATCAGAAACGACATTAAGGTCGCATTCAACCCCTACGAACCTTTAATTCAAGTACGATAACATCAAATATTGTCCAGTATGCAAACCGTATAGGATACAACTTTTTTCATAGTTCTAAAGGTCATTGAATAAGCTTTTAACAGTAGTCTATATTTAGTTTTGCGATGCCAATCTGATGTTTGGTGTCAATTTTGGTGACACAAGGTTTTATAGAGCTATAATAGGCTGAAAAAAAAAACAGTTCAAATACAAATATAATAAGAAGGGGGAAAAAGGACAGGTCGAATCGAATGGAGAATGCTGAAATTTCATTTGCGATGAAGTACTTCGCATTTCTCTCAAAAAAAAAAAAAAAATAAATAAATAAATAAAAATGTTCCGTGTGGTGTTCGTGCCCTAGCTTTGATATTGTCTTCACATAAGGCATCGCCCAAGTTCAACAAAAACTATCGTCGGCGGAAACTTTTCTTACTCTTGTTCTATTCCGGGAACAATTGAGTGAAGATCAAGAAGGTATTCAAAGCCGAAATGTCAAGAATGTTGTAGAACAACGTTAGTGGCCATCGGTTGGTCCTGCGTTTACACCGATATGGTGCCAAAAATCTGGTCGAGAGTGTCGACACCAGCCTTCGCTTTATTGTAAAAGTGAATTATATTGGGCTTTGGGCACGTATGACACCATCATGACACGATCTGCATGGTTGTAGACGATTTCGGTATGCAGCACTGGTTTTCGTTTCATGTTAATCAGCGCTGACGGTATCTTCTTGCGAGAAGTGTGGAAGTGCCAACTATGCAGAAATAGTGGAGATGTCCAAAGTACGGCTGCAGTTAGCAACGCCCCCTCACCCCAACATGAACAACCTTCAAAAAGGATGAGAGAGCCCAGCACCCCCGGCAACCTAGCTAACAACATCTCAAGTCACAGTAACTCGACTATTATAGCGGAAATACGTCTACTGAGAGGGTAAATCAAAGAAATTACGGCAAGCTGCGATTTCCTAGCGGCAAAGTACGATGAATTCAACACATACATGAAGAAAAATAACGACCTTATAGAAAACATAAACAAAAAATTGAAAGACCTCAGAGAAAGCAATAAAAAAAAAGAGGATGAAATAATAAAAAACATGCAGTCACAGATCAACACACTCGAACAGCAAGCAATTAAAAACAATATTGATATTAAAAATATTCCCCCTACATACACAACAAGAAAATCTAACAGAAATTGTAAAGGGCATAGGTAAAACGATTAATTGTGAGATAAACATCAATGATATCACGGACATACATATATCGAACGAAAACAAAAAATCCAGAGAAATCCACAATTGTTGCAACATTTGCATCCAGCATAACGAAAATGCAATTTATCAAACATACCCGCTCCACTCGCTCCATCAAACTAAGAGCTGTAATGCAAAAAATCAACAGCTGCACAAACGCGAACACAGCTCTGCCTGATGCTACGGTGTATGTCAACAATCAGCTGACTAAATATAACAAACACTTGATGTGGATGGTAAAGGAGAAAGCGAGACAAGAAAACTGGAGAATTGTGTGGGAGAGTGCGGGAAGAATATTGGCTAGGCAAAATGGCAAAATGCATTAAAAATTATAGTATTGGTTGAAAAAAATATAGAGGAAGAAGAAAAAAAGTTTTATAGGCTAGATGGCTTTCAAACAAAATTTCTGAATAGAAAAAATCGCAGAGGTGGTGGAATTTTAATGTTAATTCGAGATGGCTTAGAATACACACCACTTACATCTGAAAGCGTGTCATACGAAAGCATCCGAATTCGAATTGTGGAAAACAATAAAAACAAATATGTATGTATTTGGAATATACAGACCACCAGGGTATAGCAAAAAAGCGTTTATTGAAGAATTCAGAAACGATATTGAACAATTGGGAAAACGAGATATTGTAGTAATGGGAGATATGAATATTAATGTTAAAGATCTAGATTCATACTGCGTAAAAGAATATCTAGAGATGCTGGCGTCACTGGGGTTATTGAATGTAATAACTGATTATACTAGAATAGATCCGAAGGTGGGAACAAAATCGACAATTGATCACATTTTAATTAGTGCAAACCGTATTGGATACAACTTTTTTCATAGTTCTAAAGGTCATTGAATAAGCTTTTAACACTAGTCTATATTTAGATTTGCGATGCCAATCTGATGTTTGGTGTCAAATTTGGTGACACAAGGTTTTATAGAGCTATAATAGGCTGAAAAAAAAATAACAGTTCAACTAGAAATATAATAAGAAGGGCAAAAAAAGGACAGGTCGAATCGAATGGAGAATGCTGAAATTTCATTTGCGATGAAGTACTTCGCATTTCTCTCAAAAAAAAAAAAAAAAATAAATAAATAAATAAAAATGTTCCGTGTGGTGTTCGTGCCCTAGCTTTGATATTGTCTTCACATAAGGCATCGCCCAAGTTCAACAAAAACTATCGTCGGCGGAAACTTTTCTTACTCTTGTTCTATTCCGGGAACAATTGAGTGAAGATCAAGAAGGTATTCAAAGCCGAAATGTCAAGAATGTTGTAGAACAACGTTAGTGGCCATCGGTTGGTCCTGCGTTTACACCGATATGGTGCCAAAAATCTGGTCGAGAGTGTCGACACCAGCCTTCGCTTTATTGTAAAAGTGAATTATATTGGGCTTTGGGCACGTATGACACCATCATGACACGATCTGCATGGTTGTAGACGATTTCGGTATGCAGCACTGGTTTTCGTTTCATGTTAATCAGCGCTGACGGTATCTTCTTGCGAGAAGTGTGGAAGTGCCAACTATGCAGAAATAGTGGAGATGTCCAAAGTACGGCTGCAGTTAGCAACGCCCCCTCACCCCAACATGAACAACCTTCAAAAAGGATGAGAGAGCCCAGCACCCCCGGCAACCTAGCTAACAACATCTCAAGTCACAGTAACTCGACTATTATAGCGGAAATACGTCTACTGAGAGGGTAAATCAAAGAAATTACGGCAAGCTGCGATTTCCTAGCGGCAAAGTACGATGAATTCAACACATACATGAAGAAAAATAACGACCTTATAGAAAACATAAACAAAAAATTGAAAGACCTCAGAGAAAGCAATAAAAAAAAAGAGGATGAAATAATAAAAAACATGCAGTCACAGATCAACACACTCGAACAGCAAGCAATTAAAAACAATATTGATATTAAAAATATTCCCCCTATGTACACAACAAGAAAATCTAACAGAAATTGTAAAGGGCATAGGTAAAACGATTAATTGTGAGATAAACGACAATGATATCACGGACATACATATATCGAACGAAAACAAAAAATCCTGAGAAATTCACAATTGTTGCAACATTTGCATCCAGCATAACGAAAATGCAATTTATCAAACATACCCGCTCCATTCGCTCCATCAAACTAAGAGCTGTAATGCAAAAAATCAACAGCTGCACAAACGCGAACACAGCTCTGCCTGATGCTACGGTGTATGTCAACAATCAGCTGACTAAATATAACAAACACTTGATGTGGATGGTAAAGGAGAAAGCGAGACAAGAAAACTGGAGAATTGTGTGGGAGAGTGCGGGAAGAATATTGACTAGGCAAAATGGCAAAATGCATTAAAAATTATAGTATTGGTTGAAACAAATATAGAGGAAGAAGAAAAAAAGTTTTATAGGCTAGATGGCTTTCAAACAAAATTTCTGAATAGAAAAAATCGCAGAGGTGGTGGAATTTTAATGTTAATTCGAGATGGCTTAGAATACACACCACTTACATCTGAAAGCGTGTCATACGAAAGCATCCGAATTCGAATTGTGGAAAACAATAAAAACAAATATGTACATATTTGGAATATACAGACCACCAGGGTATAGCAAAAAAGCGTTTATTGAAGAATTCAGAAACGATATTGAACAATTGGGAAAACGAGATATTGTAGTAATGGGAGATATGAATATTAATGTTAAAGATCTAGATTCATACTGCGTAAAAGAATATCTAGAGATGCTGGCGTCACTGGGGTTATTGAATGTAATAACTGATTATACTAGAATAGATCCGATGATGGGAACAAAATCGACAATTGATCACATTTTAATTAGTGCAACGGATTACCAAATAAACTCAGCGGTGATTGAAAGCTGTATAACAGATCATTACCCCACCCTATATTTTGTAAATTTGCAAAAATCTGTTGTAAAAGAAAAACTGCCCAGCATGTCATTTACGAGTATATGTAACGCGAAGGTAAACGAATTAATCGCCGAAACAAATTGGGAAGAAGTGATTAATGAAAATGATGCAATTTCTCTTTATCAAAAGCTTGTCGATAAAATGAAAAGCATATATGAAAAGTCTACAACTGTAAGAACAATAAAAAAGGAAAGAAAGCATAACCCATGGATGTCACATGACTTAATAGTTAAGTGTAAAAAAAGGACGAGTTATACAAAAGATGGAAAAATAACAGATTGAGCAGGACTTTCGAACAAACTAAACAAAGAAATAACAACGCAAAAATCTCTTTTTTACAAAACCAAGTTCAGCCAGATCAAATCAAACCCCAGAAAAACATGGAGCCTAATAAACGAGATAATGGGAAGGAAAAAGCCTAGCCTAGATGAAAGTATAATTAAGAATTTCACGGGTCAAATGTGTGTGAGCAATCTCGCTAGCGAATGTGCAAACAACTTTAAAGAACAAATTGTAAACATTGTGCACCAATGCGACTCGATTACATCGATTTACCTAAATAAAACGCTACACAAATCAGTTTTTATTCAATTTGAAATGTCAAGAATAATTGGTTTGCTTGACGAAAATAAGTCGCCTGGTATTGATGGAATTCGAGCGTTGGACATCAAAACTCACGCGGTAATTTTTGCACCGATTTTATGCAAATTTATTAATTTGAGTCTTACACAAGCAAAAATTCCAGAAGGCTAAAAACTGCTGTGGTCAGGCCAATATACAAAGGTGGTACAAAAAGTCAACTCAACAATTACAGGAGAATATCCATATTGTCAGTAGTAGAAAAGTGCCTCGAAGAAGTCATAACAAACAGGTTGCAGAATTTTATTGGAAAACACTCCATCATCCACGAAAATCAATAGGTTTGCAGAAAAAGAAAAGCACTGGCAAACTATTAGGAGAATTCGCAAATCATATCATATTAATAAAAGTTATCACGTCTTGGTACATATTTATGGACTTTAGTAAAGCTTTTGACACGCTCAATCACTCAAAGCTAATAACTGCTCTCGAACGTATAGGAATACGAGGACTATTGGCCGATTGGCTAAAAGAATATCTACACAATAGGTTTTTTTGTGTCAAGATCAGAGAGACCCATAGCCAAAAAGAACATGCAGAATACGGAGTCCCGCAAGGATCGAAACTGGGCCCGATTCTGTTTATACTATACGCTAATGAGCTTCTCCGCATTTTCAAGCGAGCCAAACCCTTTGCTTATGCCGACGATACAGCGATAGTGGTATGTCACAGATCTTTGCAGACGGCAACAACAATAATTCAGGAAGAGTTTGATAATGCAGTAAAATGGTGTACCATGATGATCAACTCATCCAAAACAAAAATGATGCATATAAGAAATCCGCAGTTCAAGGCTACCGAACAACAAATATACTGTAGGAATGATGACTGCCATACCTCGACTAGTTGTCCTATAGATATAGTTCAAAATTATAAATATCTAGGAGTGACAATCGACAATAACTTTCTGTGGGATAAGCACATTGATGAGTTACGTTCGAGTCTGAAAAGAGCATTATACGCACTAACTCATCTGCAGTACCAAACGACAACATCTGTTCTAAGACAAGTGTACTTTGCGCTAGTGGAATCCAAACTAAGATATGGAATACTTGCCTGGGGTAATGCAGCGTTAACTCATTTAAAAAAAACTTCAGAAACTACAAACTGCAGCACTGAAAAAGATAAATATATTTACTCATCGAAATGTAACTGAGAGAGGAAGGTTCAATGTCCTTAAAGTGGAAGACATCTTCAAGATGACGATTATATTACAGTATTACGATGACACAAGATTCACCACTCCAATTAACCATGGGAGAAACACAAGAAGACGTGCACAAGGTATGCTTCAAGAGCCCAGATTCTACAATAACTATGGAAGAAGATAGTTGAAATGCAATGTGCCCGAAATTTTCAACACAATTCCGCAAGAACTAAAAAAACGCTAGAAATTTTAAAACTAGGAAAAAAACCATAAAAAACTTTCTCTTAAATCAAAATTCCAACAACTGAATGTTTTAATCTGAATACAATGTTAAAAAAATTAAATTGTTAAAATGTTTTAATCTTAAAGTAAATCTAAATCCAAAGCGATCAAAATTACTTATGTCAAATAATTTTTTCGTGTAAATCATGTATTGAATTATTATTAAACTAAGCTTACTTTATTTCAATTATTAATGTTAGAAACACAACATTCTGCAGAAAAGCCCCTAAGGCTTCGCGGAAACGCATAACCAATGTTGATTTTATTGAAAATAAAAATTAATTGAATTGAATTGAAAAAAATTTTTCCTTATGGTGCCGACAATCGTCATTTGCTGCTCCTTCAGCTCGAGTGCCAAACTGTAAGATGTAAAAAAATTGTCACAAGTGATATTGCGTCAGTTCATTTCTAAAAATGGAAAAAAAATCACAGATCAGAGAAAAATAAAGGCATGTACACGAAGAAAAAATACCTTGGCACAAATCCAGTACAACACGCTGACCTTGATTGATTTCTGCTGAACAATTTCTGTCACGGCCAGCGTAGACTTGAATATTGTAGGCATACAACGATCCTGCGTCGGCCAGAATGCAAAGTTTGATACCATACTTTCCAAGCTTAGACGAAATGTACTGTCGAAAACTGCATCGTCCAAAAAATGGCAACAGTTGCTCGCCGACGGTCAGAAATTTGCCAGGAACATACATAACTTTCAAGAACGAACAAATCGCGCATAGGCGCCAGTTTATTGCGTACACTCTGCTGAATATTATGCCTAGTTTCTCGGTTATCGAATCGCATCGATTGGCTAATGGCTCGAAAGCGAATAAGTGACATTGTCGCTGCGGAAATTTGGTGGCCCATGCTTAAAGCTCATCAGCTGCTTCGCTTTTCGACCGATATGCCCCAGCCAACAACAAAAGTCCATAAAAGGAGCGCATTTCAGACACATCAACCGGCTTCCACGTGACGCCATGCTTGTGAACACCGTATAAATTGGTCATTTGTACCACAATTCTCGACTGGCTGGATAAAAAGCAAAAACGTAGTCACTGGACTGCTGAATGATGTTTGCCCTGGAAAAATTTTAAATGAAAGCGCCTAAACAAAAAACTCAAAACAAACCTTGAGGAGAAGCGAAATCTATTGTCGAGACTGATGGGCATGTTGGCATTGGATCGCGCACATACTGAATTTTCTTGTCTTTCGACTTGCGAGCGTTGTCCGGTTCAGCAGCGATTTCCAAACGCATTTCTTGCCCAATAAAATCAGCATCAATCTTTTCACTGTTATAATCTTCGAAATCACTTTCAGTCTCGCTTGGTGAATAATCTGTATCATCTTCCGAGAATTCGGGCAGATCATCGCTGTCTTGTGCCCTTGCAGATATAGATTTACTAGGAGGTATGTAACACAAACTTCAAGCTTGACAAAATAAGTTTAAAATTTAAATTTGTTTGCATGTTTGGGAGGCTCTGCCACGCCCCTCCGATCACCGTATCGCTCCGTCAATTATACCACATTGCATATTTCGGTCTAGAGATTTGTCATGCAAAAATTCAGATGCAACACTATAATTTTTTAGAACTTTGGAGCCACCACATTGAGCTGTCGGATAAACTGGGTAATAGGCAGGAAAAGGAAAACGTTTTCGTTTTCCACCTTTGTTTTGCGTTATTCAATACACGTGTACACGTATACTGGGTGAGTTTTTTAACTTGAGACATCCAAATTACTCGAAAAATACGCGATATCGCGAAAAATGTTTCAGACAAAAGTCACAAGGTTCTCAAAGGGACATAGATGGTGACCACGAGTTTGACCTTGAGCCCCAGTTTTGATTTTTTAATGGGAATCCCTATTTTTTTGACAGATTCGTAATCTGCGTGAATTACAATTCTTTTACATGAAACACTTTTTTCAAAAATGCGTTCTTTTCCCGTCAGAGGGCGCCAAAAATTACTCGAAAAGTACGAAATATCGCGCAAAATGTTTCAGACAAAAGTCACAAGGTTCTGAAGGGGACATAAGATGGTGACCACGAGTTTGACCTTGAGATCCATTTTCAAGGTCAAACGAAGGTCACTTTTGATTTTTCAAATGATAATTCCTGATTTTCATTGCTCAGTCGTATTCGCGAATGGGGCACACGACTTTGTCTCAAAGGTCTTATTCATTCAGTGCTAGATACCACTACACTGGCACGCCTAAATCATTAATCGGTTTCCAACGTTATTAGGATGTTAGAAGGTCGACATTTGTTTTGAGGAAGTCATTATTGCCTCGAGTGAAGTTAAAACTCAAAGAAATTTCAGATAGAGACAAATTGTCCTAAACTTATCTGAGAGTGTATGATGTGCACTCTGCCCTTTTTTTCTACTTGAACGGAACTGTACTTCATTTAGAAGTTCGATATTTGTTTTGAGGAACTGATTATTATTAGTAACGTTTTCCAGATTAATAATGCAGGCTATTTCAATTCAAGAGAAAATTGAAATGATATTGATTTTCACCAATCTCGGTACGGTCAATCGACATAATATGCATTACTGGGCTACCGAAAACCCTTTTTGGTTGCGACAAGTTGAACGCCAGCACCCTTGGAATGTTAATATTTGGGCGGGAATTATTGGGGATAAATTAATAGGTCCATATTTTATTGAAGGCAACTTGAATGGCGAAAAGTATGCAAACTTCTTGCGGGACCATCTTCCAGTATTACTAGAAGAACTGCCATTGAAGTTACGACAAACAATGTGGTTTCAACATGATGGTTGTCCAGCCAATTATTCCCAAGTAGCCCGGGGCGTATTAAACAATGTTTACCATCAACGATGGATCGGACGAGGGGGTCCGAGCCAATGGCCTGCTAGATCACCCGATCTTACGTCACTTGATTTCTTCTTGTGAGGCTACTTAAAAAGTGAGGTTTACAGAAAAAAGTCAACAACACGTGAGAACATGAAAAGACGAATAACTGAAGCTTGCCGGAAGATTACGCCAGAAATACTTCTCAGTTCGGTTGGTTCATTTAGAGCGCGGATAGACAAGAGTATTGAAGTGAATGGTCACATTTTCGAGCATTTGTTGAAATAGTCTCGGGAAATAAACGTCGAAATGGGAAGAATTCAATGATTCAACAGTGGGAGGCAAGGGGACCCACTCTAATTAATCACCCCGAAGGAAACAAAATACTGCTACGTCCACGTCGTTGTTTCTGGGTTATGCTAAACGCAGTATGTAAAAAGAAATGACAAGCCTACGAGCAATACGACTGAGCAATGAAAATCAGGAATTATCATTCGAAAAATCAACAGTGACCTTCGTTTGATCTTGAAAATGGGTCTCAAGGTCAAACTCGTGGTCACCATCTTATGTCCCCTTCAGAACCTTGTGACTTTTGTCTGAAATATTTGTCGCGATATCGCGTATTTTTCGAGTAATTTGGATGTCTCAAGTTAAAAAACTCACCCTGTATAACATTGTGCATTTGAAATAAAAAAAAAACATGAAAAATCAGTTTTATTTGTCTAAATTCGTTTTGTTCTATTCAGTGTGGGCCTAACCTTAGCCAATCAAAATGGAACAAACACAAAAAAACACCAACAACACAAATTTTGTTTGTTCACATTTATTTACCATTTAAAATTTGCATTTGCGTTTTGCTCTGAGATTTGTTTGTTTTTTATTTTTATTTAATTACAAGTTACAACAAATAACTTCTATTCTTAAATGTATGTATTGTATATATAAATATATATTTTAGATTCTTTTCTTTCCAAAAACCAAATACAAAACAAAAAAAAAAAGAAGACAAAACACTTAATTTCATTTATATGTTATTTTATTCATCTTTGTAATAGGAATATAATATTTCTCTTTTGCTTTTGATTTTTTTTTTGTTTTGTTTATTGTTTAATACATAACACTCAATAATTTTAAGTTTAAAAGATTTTCGATTTTTTTGTTTTATATAACAAACATTTAGGTGTCTCCTACTGCCGCCAATGGAATTTATATTTTTTAACCTACCCATCTTATAATAGCAAGGATATTACAATACACATGTATGTAATTACGTTGTTCTCAACAAAATTTATTTATTATACATATATGTGAGAAAAAAAAAATAAATAAAATTAACATTACACTTAATAGAATTGATGTGTAATTTTAAAATTTTAGAATTGTTTCATTTATTTGTTTTAGATGTAATGCATGCACATTCTACAATATAATATATTATAGTAACTATATTTTGAGATTCTAGTTTTAGACAATCTAATGTTCACATAAAAATAAATATAAATATATTTTATTATGTAGGTACAATTAATTATTTAAATTTAAATTCTTTGCCATCAAAATATAAATTTTACTTATTTTTTAATTCATATCATATAGGTTTTGTTTTAATTTTTATTCTTATAAGCGCTCAATCATTTAGATTGTCGTTTTGCAAGAATTTTTCTTTTTCAAAAATTTGTCAGCACTAATTTTTTTTTTTTAATTTTTCGTTTATTTAATGGAAAAAAAACAATTTTACAATTGGAAATTGAGTTCATCATTGAGAGTTTTTGATTTTTTTTTTGTTTCTAATAAAGAAATATATAGTATACAAATATAAAAGCTTGCTTAAGGTCTTTGTATTTTTGTTTTTTGTTTTTAAGACAAAGTGATAGGATTTTGTTTTTTGTGTTTTGAAAAAGGAAACCTTTAGTTTTGTTGAAGGTATGAGAGAAAGAAAAGCTGGTGAGATTGAGAAATATTTGTTTGTTTCTTTTCGTTTTTGATTTTACAAAAAATATACTTCCAGTTTTTATATATTTAAACATTTGGTAAAAAAATACTGTTTTATATATTTTTTTATTTTGTTTGTAGTAAAATATACATTTTCTTTGTCTAAATCTGGTTCAATTTGTGGTATTTGTTTTAAAATTTTATATGTAACTGGTGGGATTAAATTGTTTTGTTCATTGGGTTGAATTGTAGTTTTTGTTGTCTTTTCAAAGAATCAATTTTCAGTGCATGCAATTGAGTTTCAGAATCAGTTGTTTGTTTTTTTTTTTTTTTTTTTTTTTTTTTTTACAAAAGCCAAGTGCATAGTACAAGTTTTGGAAGACGAACTTAATGCTGAGTAGGTATGAGTATTTTTGTAGATGGAAAACATGGGTGTACCCCAACCAAAGTGGGAGCTATGAACGGCAAGGGACAGCATCAACAACTGCCTTTCGCAACCAAGGTGAAACCTATTGGTTTGCTTGCTTTGTCATTTTGTACACAAATTGATGGGGCCTGCATACATCTTCTTTGCTAACTCCTGATAGATTGAATAAGCAACTATTTTTAGGGGCACGATACCAGAGTATTGTCTATGTACTAGTACTACTGGCCTTTTGCATTGTAGACGATGAAGTTGCCACTAGGACACGACGCAGGAAATGATTAAGCGGGCTATGAATTGGAGTAGTTGGATACGTTGAGTTGAGTTAAGAATTAAACTCGGAAACGAATGAAGTATTCAGCTCAGAAGTCCTAGACACTACAGTTTGAAAATTGGATGTGGCCGAAATCCACTCAATGATGTACTTATTCAACCCCGTACTAGGATACATAGTGTATACAGTAAATAATAACATGGAAGACACAATCATTGAGAAGGCTTCCTGCTGCCGGTACACAGTTGATACAGAAAACGTTTTTTCTTTTCATAGCCAAGCATTTTTGGAGCATTCAGAGGAATTGAAAAAAAAATTAATTAAAAATATGAATATTAAATTTAATGTAGACAAGAGCTGTGAACAACCAAAGAATTGTCGTCAAGATAATCCAGACGCCTAATTATAATATCGCAGTATCAGTTTCGACTGCAGAAATAACATACTATTGGAGATCGGTTTTGCTTCGGCTTGGCAAAACTAGTGGGGTTTAAAGCTCCTTGCACAAAGAACAAAATTCTGGTTTGTAGAATATATGTATATAGCATTCAACGAATGTTTCAGGATATATCAAATACATTTCGAAAACCAGAAAACGCGTCAGAGAGTGATATCGAATTGTATTTCAACCTAGAGGAGCAATTGGATTTAAAGTTGACAGAGATCCTTACAGATATAAGCTCATCGACAAATAATCCAATTACAACCAGTGCTACAGTAAAACTTCCGGAAATTGAGCTTTCAAAATTCAATACAAGTTATATTAACTGACGCCAATTTTATGACCTCTTTGAACAACTTATCCACGATCAATCAATATCTAATGCTCAAAAGTTAATATTTTCTAAGACCAAATGTAGTAGGAGAGATGCATAACATCATTCAGCATCTACTGCTAACTGACGACAACTGTCGAAAACATTGGTTAATCGCTATGACAATAAAAAGTTTAACCTAATTGCACAATTAAATCGACTGTTGAAATTGCCTACTGCCATTGGGATTGATTCAACTATTAAAAGGCTTCATGACACCATTAGAGAATCAACGGCAGCGATTTAAAATTTAGGGTTCGCAACTACCCATCAAAGTGCACATCATGCTGCGAAAACTAGACCAGGAAAATCGGACTATACTCGTATGTGAGCAATCTTTAGACGACGACCCTAGCAGCCCAACGTTGGAACAGTTCCTTAAAATTCTGGAAACAAGATTTTTGATACTGAAACGAAAAAAACTAGCGACCGTGGTCGCTGCAAATAGGGATGGATACACAATGTACAGATCAGGTAGCCATAAGATTTATAATTGTAAAATATTTTTGTCTCTTACTGGTGCCAATTGCCAGAAGGCGGAACTGTTTAGAATTAGGTCATTTCTCTGACTCATGTCAATAGAAGGGTTGTGAAATGTGTAATAGTAGACACAATTCACTTTTGCATCAAAAGAAGGAACCAAAATCGTACACTCAACAAAAACACGTAACTAGATCTATTTTCAATAATCAGGGTCAATCCGTAAATGCAGCAGCCGGTTCCAAGCTAAAACAGCGTCAGATCTACTTAGCAACGGCAATCGTGAATGTAGTATGTGTACATATTGTAGTATGTGTTACTAGATTCAGGATCCCAACCCCATGTGAAACAGCATCATTTGTGCAGACACTGAGCCTATTCAAATATCGGTCGGAGACATCAATAAGCGGAATATTGGAATACATGGCTCTGAAGCTCAGTTTGTTTACTCTCTTACCTTTGAGTCAAGCACTTCAAATTGCAAGGCAAACATCCAAACCAATTTATTCAGTTGGCCGATCCGGCGTTTTCATCGCATCAAAAAATTGACATGCTGATAGGAGCGGAAATCTTTTTCGAGCTTCTTTTGGGAGAAGAATTCATCTACCTACACTTGGTCGAATAGTTGCAGGTGACGTTCAATCGACAAATACGCATGCCGTTTGCACTATTGTCACTAAACAATCGCTATCATCATTGGAGAAAATTGTCGTAAAATTCTGGAAGAGAGAACGGCATGATACTCCCATCAAACGCATAAGTGCAGAAGAATATAAGCGAGGAGTTATTCAAGACCAGCACAGAAATTTTGAATAATGGTGAGCCTTTCTTTCAACAAGAATCCAAATTATTTTGATGAAACCCGTGAAATAGCACGAAAACGATTTCTGTCATTAGAAAAAAAGCTTGAGAGGGAACCCAAACTGCAAAGTTCTTATACCGAATTTATGGAAGAATACGAGTTGTTGGGCCATTAGTAACGTTGACATTCCATAATTTCATTACTTTATTCCACATCTCGCAGTCGTTAAATCAGAGGGGTCTGGTCGCGTCGTATTTGAATGAAGATATTCTAAGAAATATTCCACCACGGTTGCCTCACTTTGGAGAACTCTGGGGGTCAGCTGTGAAATCGGCCAAATGGTTAATGAGTCGATACTTAGGCGACGCATCACTAACATATGAGGAGCTGACGACAGCAATAGTTCAAATAGAAGCGATAATGAATTGAATGCGCTTGACTCCCTTATCATCTGATCCTAATGATTGAGAGGCTCTTACCACAGGTTATTTTTCGATAGGAGTTCTACTTCTAGCGAAGAGATGATCTAGTGAGTACTTGCATCTTCTGCAACAACGTAGTATTATAAGTGGAAAAATTGAGCCCACACAATTTAACTCCAGACACTGTTTTTCTATTAAAGGAAGCCAATAAGCCGTCGGCTAAATGGCAGTTAGGACGGGTAGTTGTAGTAATTAAAGGCAAGTATGGATTTTTTTGGGTAGCCAACATCAAGACTCGAGCCGGCAGAAGACCCGTATAAATCAATGACCTCATCCGAAACACCAACAAGGTTTTTTTACGCGAAAGCAAGAGCATCTGTGCAACTGTCAAAGGAATGTTGCACACTTTGGATTTATGTTTAACGTTTAACATATGTTTTGTTCTTTTTAGTGTATTTGGTAGATTGACAACCATTAAGTAAGGTGTTTAAAATAAGTACACAACTTGGTTGAACAATCATGCTTTAAAATATTGAGAAATGAAAATTGTGCAAGTTATCCGTTCATAAACATTTAAATTTAACAATGCAAACACATGCTTTTGACGTTTCAGCTGCTCTATTACGTTTGCTTTGCAGGTAATTTGCTTTGCAAGTTGTGCGTTTACGAATTCGCCCTTTATGTTTACTACAATCTAACAAACTATTGGCTCGAACTGACTGAACTTATGCCATAACTAAAGTACATGGAAGGAATTTGCCAACGGAAAGTCTCTTAAAGGGCATATTTTGGTCCTACTATTGACAGTTTTCGGTAAAGAATTCTTGTCATCGATCATAATAATGAACTTATCAACATTTTTAATATTTCGAGCCGTGAAAAGTTAAGATTACCACGATGTCCGTTTGATTTTAATGATAACGTAGCCTATAGGTTGTTTCGTGTCCTTGATCAAGGACATGCGCAGCACATACAAGATCAGATAAATTTGGCATGAAATACATTTAGCAACTCGTATTCAAAAACAAAGTTCAATATCAGATTGACCTTCAAACATCCTCAAGCGAAACACAATGGAAATTAAGCAACAGTTCCTAGCACTGAACGATTATCTAGCAAGTGCATTAAATGGCATCGGTGCTAATCAGTGGTTAGCATCCTTAACTTCATATTTAATCTTAATTATCACCAATTTCGAACGAACGCAAGATATTCTCCTTGCTGTCATACTTGGCCTAAGAGTAAATCATGCTAGGATTAATCCTCATCTAAACACTACGAAGCAACTCAATGAGTAGCTGCAGCTGATTCAAGGAAATCTTCCGCCGACGTTGAGCTTGCACAGCGTGTCAGTGCTAGTCATATTCAAAATGACAACGGTCAAAGAGTGTGCTTTAAACGATTCAATCATCTTTGAAATGCTTATTCCACTGTTATATAATCTAGAATTGCAATTGTTTAATCTTATTGCAGTTCCAATTCTTCACAACAGCACAAGTTTCTTAGTGAGTACAGTGTGTGCCACCTTTTACTGCGGTATGTGAATACTGAATAACTTAAAAAAAAAAAACCCGATTTCCATATATGAAGTATTTTTATTTAATTTGGTCCCTTACAATTTATTTGGACTAGTTTTTCAATACAACATCAATCACGTGTCCTTTTTGCCGCATTTTCCATCACTTTTTCGAGCATCTCGGGCGGTATAGCGATGATTTCAGCACGAATGTTTGCCTTGAGCTCGTCAATAGTCTGAAGCTTGTTGGCGTACACTTTGCTTTTCAAATAACCTGGGTGGCCAGTCAATAACACCATTTTTGACATAACACGTCCAAAGAATTTTCGTTGCAGAAACTGCATTGTTTGATTTGCAGTGTGGTATGGCGCACCGTCTTGTTGAAACCAGTAACCGTCCAGACCTTTTTCACACATTTCTTTGCGCAGGAATAACGAGCCAATATCCACCGATATCGATTCCCATCGACTGTTTTGCCTTCTCTGAAGAAAAACGGCCCAATAACGGTTTTGGCGCAAACGCCGGCCGAAACAATCACTTTTTGATCATGCAATGGTGTTTCATGGATCTCGTGTGGATTCTCCGTTCCCAAAATGTGGCAATTTTGCAATTAGGCAATCAGGTTCAGTGTCAACCATTCGAGCAACTGTTTCGCCGTATTCCGAGCGACGTGGACGGTCTGTCGGCAATACACAGAAACAAATGCACATCTTTCTTCAAAATGTGCCGAAAGGTGGTTCCACTGACGCCAGTGTTCTCGGCAACACTTTCTCTTCCCGCTTCAACCAGTTCATTGAAACGTCTTGGGCGTTGCTGAACGGCATGTCGACGATCTCCCACTGTCCCGTACTCAACAAAATTCGACACCAAACGACGAATAGTGTTGTCAGACGGTGTTTGTTACCCACGATATCTTCAACGATATGCATGTTGAGTTAACACGACTGAACGACCAATTTCAATGTACAGCGTCACTATTTCGGCGCGTTGTTTTGGCGTGAAGCGATTCTACTGAATTGACGTTTCAAAAGCATGTGTACTCAAGTCGATCTGTTGATAAATGTCAAAGTTATTCAATGTTTAAATACCAACATAAAAGATGGCACATCTAAACTTTATCTAGCAGTAACTCTGACAAGAGACAAATTCTTCGCACTTACCGAAGTGGAGTTATCAACTTGCTAGGCCATAGCAGCCAGAAATTTATCCATGCATACAGTTTGTTCCAACTCGGTTACACCAGCAAGTTTTGGATCATGAAGAGGGCGCATTAAGCGATTGCATTTTAAATGAAGTACCATCACAAGATCGAACGACGGGTTTCAAAAAAATGAAACACTTGGTCAGGGAGTTGAAAGGAGTTTGCATTTCTAAAATCGGGAACACCATCATTAGCTAACTCATTCATACCAAGTGCCAAGTTCAACAACTGGATCACAGTACGCAATATATCCAGGGATTTTGCCAGTCCACCAGGGGTAAGGGATACTGATTAAAATCAATTTGATAATTCTAGGAATCTTCCGACCCAGCCGAAAGTGAATAGCGAATCTACTACAATGAACCTTCATGACTATCACCACTACGCTGTAAGTTCTTTATTTCTGCCATCCTAAAAAGCCAATATCATCACCAAGACGCACAGCCTCTCGCTTCGAAGTCACATTGTAAGTTGAGTGTTAGAAGCGGGAGTATGTACAAACTTAGACTAAGTTTTATTTGTAAACAGAGTTAGTGTGCGACCAAAACCCATCTTGCACTTTATGTTCTTATCAAGCAATTATGCCGCCGATATCGTGCAGCCGCTGACTTTTGTTTGATCGCGTTAGTAAATTTTATTGTACGAGTACGTCTCATCTTTGGTAATAGTTGTTGTAAATTAATTTAAATGTAAAATAAATTTAGTTGTGACTGCCAACATATTCAGTGTTTGCAATCGCCACGAATTTTGTTTTAGTGTTTCGTGAACAAATACTTAGTATTTATTTGTGTACGAGTATCTGATTCAATTTGTGACAGTGAGATATGAATTCTTTGAAGCACAAAGTGTCTCCGAACCTGAGTTCAAAAAGTTTATAAATCTGTTTTGAAGACCAACCTTTCAATTGTCCAGAAAGATTAGAAGATTCATTTGGTAAATTAGCAGAAACACGAACAAAAGCGAGAAAGATCGAGGGTTATAATGTTTAAGGCAATGACCGTTTCCAAGTCGGGAAGGAAGTAAGTATATTGCAGTCTGGATAACGTGCGGCTTCAACATATTGTATTTTTTTTTATAAAAATCATATCGACGAAAAAATTTCCAATATGTCATTGCCTTCCACAGACGTCAACAACATGTGGTTATATTTCCGCACTTCCATCAAGAAGGTGGACGAAAACACCTTAGTCTACTAACCACTTTAAAAAAGAAATCAGTGGTATGGTGATGAATTTGTGCAAAAAAAAAAAAAAAACAGAAGAATGCAACAGATGTGGCAGCGTGGGATAAGTATAGGTCCAGAAGAAGGGAGGAGAAAGGATTACTGCGGAAAAAGAAAAGAGCCTCTGCAGTCTCCCATCTCAGGGATAAGGACAGGAGAAGGAAGGAGAAGACACCAGGAGCTTTTTTAAAAAGGCCAAAATTCCCCTAGCCAGTGACTTTAAAACGGATTTCCAAGTACTTCGAAATTGCGAAGTTAATCTCGTCACTGACCAACAGAGAATTGTGTGTGTATTTAAACAACACTTTCAGCAGTTTCTTAATGGACATGACCAAGAGAGAGTTATAGGGCAAGAAGAGAACACATCTCCAGTCAAAGAATTAGTTCTCTCGCCGAGCTTAGAAGACGTCGGAACATCTATACAATAGCTGAATAGTAACAAAGCTGGCTTGGATGGCCTGCCATCTGAGCTCTTCAAAGCCGGAAGCAATGTTTTGACAAGGAGCATGCACCAGATCATTTGGGAGGACGAAAGCATGCCCGACGACTGCTTTATCAGCTCTATCTGTTCCATCTACAAGAAGGGCGGTCTTATGTCCTATAAAAATTATTAAGGCCAGTGTACTGAAACCGTACTGCACCGCACAAATCAATCAATACCAGTGCGGCTTCCGGCCCCGCAAATCGACGTCACACAAATCATGGAAACGACCAACGAGCTCCAAGTCGACACACACCACTTCAAAGCCGGATATGACAGCATCCATCGCACTGAGCTATATAGATATAATGCGATGGCCGAATTCGGGATCCCGGGAAAACTGATCCTGATGTGTTTCACAAAATTCGCTCCGAATCATTCTAAACCTGTACCGGATTTCGGCATGGAGACCCGCTGTCTTGTGACTTCTTCAATTTTGTAATTGAGCAGATAGTATGACGAGCAAATGTCAACACGGAAGTTACTATTTTTCTCAAGTCCGTTCAGTTTCTGGTATACGCGGATGATACTGATATATTTGCACGTTCCCAGCGTGTCGTGATTGAAGACTTTACGGCAATTGAAGTAGAGGCTATAGAATATATGCTGTCAACTAAAAACCGTTCCGCCGCACATCACCTAAAACAACATGTCACAAAATGTCAATTAGGTAGCAAATGAGGGGCAAATGTTGAAGCAACGTTAGGAGTTTTGACTCAAGTTAAGTTAAGTTAAAGTGTCATAATTAGGCTTTACGGAGCCGAAAGTTGGATCATAAGTAAGACAAAAGGAACAAGTTTTAGGCTATTTTGAAAGACAAAACCTTTGTCGAATATTTGGTCCTGTCTGTGAGGAGGGCGTATGGAGAAAAAACACAACCGCAAACTTTATGGGCTGTACACAGATGTGGGCATACTACGAAGGGCAAAAATCCGTCGACTTCATTGGCTGGGCCACATCGAGCGACTGGACGATAATGCTGCAGCTAAGAGGGCCTTCGAATCCAAGCCACCAGGTTCGAGAAGAAAAGGAAGATCGAACCTCCGCTTTAAAAACAGTGGATATAAGGCTACAATTATTGCCAACCTAATAAGTATGTAAGACATCATATAACACAGCAAAGTATCAATGGATCTCCACCACTGTACTGTGCATGACATGTAAAAACACAAAACGGTTGTGAGATGAGAGCCTTGCAAGATGAAACTCATCGGCAAAATCCGAGATAATGAGACGAGGATCGTTTGCGGTAAGTAGCTAACGAGTAGAGTAGAATAAGCATGAATTTGAAAACAAAAATTAACACACAAAGGAATCAGGTGTGTTTGTGCCATTTGTGGGCTTCACCACAACTGGTTAGACTCGAAACCAAATAACTTTTTTGAATTAGGTTCTCCAGGGATCTGCATGACATGGGGTTTGGTGTTGGTGTGTTCGATGACACCTTCAGAGAAATCTTTCCTGACCAACGGTTTGTTCTGTTCGTAGATTGAAGTCTTTGACAAAAAAAAAACCTGTTGGTTTATATTATATGCCTCCATCTTTTAGGGACGTGATTGGATCAATAAGTAGCCGTTTCAAAGACAGTAGGTATTACCATTGTGTTCTTTCACCCTCTATACGAGCTCCCTGCGACTATTTTTTGTTCCTCGCAAGTAAAACTGCAGCTCGAACGAGTAGGTCATCGGCGAGACGGAAGCCTATTTTGAATAGTCATATTTTTAAGATATTTATAGAACACGACAAAAACATTAGGAAAAGTGTACCGTTCTAAAAGGAGTTTACATTGGAAAAAAAAAAGAATTGTGAAAAACTTGCGTTGTCATTCCTAACATGAGTACTTCTTGATCAACCCTTGTAGTCACCATCAGTTTTTGAAAGAATTCATTACAGGCAATTTGCTGTAATTGCTCATTGGACATTTGATGCTTCATTCCGATGGATCTAATTACGACAACACTAACCTACTACTGGTGCTTAAGAAAGTCGATCTTATATTGGAACGTTGGATTCGCCTTCTTAGTGGCTGAGTCAGACCTGTAAATGATGAAAATCGCCATGGAACTAAGTTGTCTTGCCCCATTCAACGTCACTGATTATTTGAATGCTGCTCGAAAGACAAGAAGTATTCTGTTACTCGTAAGTATGTAAAGGACGAACCGAAGATAGAAGGTCGTCTTATACCGGACCTCCCCATCGAGCATAAGTTGGAATCAAATTCATCTGACGTTAAGTCCTTTCCGCTTGGAATTATGACTGATTCAGAAACTTTTAATGGTAATTAACAAGCAGAACCAAACAGCTCTGATATTTGTCTGCATGGGGTACCGGCACGCATGTAAATAAGTAAAAGCTAGTACTTGAGTAGAGTGATTTAAGCGACATGCTTTGTTGCATACTAGAGATAAATGGAAACATTATTTATGGACTTTCGCGATCGATCGGTTATCGAACAAATGTATCAAGAGACTATAAGCCCTACTTGTTTGTCTACGAGCAGCTGAAAAACGGGACTCGGGACCCAGTACGCTGTACGTGCTTGTTGTTTTTCTAAATATACACAAACAAACAAAAAAAACAATAAATGAGGTACAAGCCTTGTCAACCCTCTACTATTCTCAAGGGAAAACTGGAAACAAACTGTCCAAAATACGTGATTGGCATCTCTGATGGGAACCACCTTTTTGAAAACAAGATTGGGTTCTAGTCTCCTCATTTATGCTGTATCAAGCTGCGAGATCAGACAGATCATTTCTTAATACGCAACGCTGTCTTGTAAAGGAATATGAAACATGCTCTCTTTTTGATTCTCACTTTTTTGTACACGAAAAAAATAACTCTTTTATCAAGACTGAATCAAGTTTATCCTACGTCAGCTTAAGAAATCGTCTAACTTGTTATTTTGTGTCGAATTATAAGGATCTGTAAACGAATATATCGTATATGTTGGCTAGTATTTCTCTTTGTTTAGAAACGTGTACAAATATACATTTCAATAGTGGTCTTAGCATTCATTTATCTGAGGACCGGACCTATAATATTTATTTCTTCGGCTAAAAATATGTAAACGACTTTAATTTTCTTTATATTCATATTTGAAGGTCTAAAAAAGGGGAAGCAAAGAATTTCACACGAGCTACTATAAATTTTCGAGGCTTCATCCAGGGGGTTTGTTAGTTTTTCTTTTCCTTTTGTTCTTTGTTTAAGCTAAGTTTTAGGATTAAACACCAATAACATAAAATCAGGTCATGATTTTGTGTAGCATTTTATTATTTTCTTTTAATTTACTGTTATAATTTACCTTTAAAACAAACACAATTAAGTTTTCGATAGACTAATGATTTTTTTTTTAATTTAAAAAAATATATTCGCTTATAAGAAAAATAGCATCTTTATTATATTTTCCTTTTTAAATGAAACTGGCTTTTTTTATCACAGTGCTACAATGGAAATATAATGATAATAACAAATACCTATATTCGAGTTATACCCGCTAAAACTTATAAGCACATATAACGCTTTGTAAGAGATGTTAAGGTTTACGCTCTTATGGTAGTCGTAGGCTTATATTATACGTAGGATGTTATACCTTTCTAGTTATGTAATTAAGGTAGATTATTCCTTTTAGGAAAATAGCTATATTACACAAACATTAAGCGGAGTTATACGAAATAATAAGAGTTAAAGAGTTCCATTCAAAGTCAAAGACTTGGGGAAAATGCATTTTTGAATGCGTGTAGATAATCGTACGTCAAGAATCTACGCTTTGCTTTGACTTTGTTATAGTCGGTGATAAAATGTGAGGATCAGATTTTCCAAAGATTTCTTAGGCACGTTGTGTCACAAACATCAGTGAGGACTAAGAAGGGTTACCAGTCAAGTGAATTCCAAATATTGGTACCCAAAAGCTACCTAGATCCCGCTCTTATGCTTTAACCTTAACAGCCCAGTAGTGCTGATTATTGATCCGCTTACACATCCGCTTTAATGCTCTTAACAATAGCAAGTGCATAGAGCTATTGTACTAAAGGCAGCAGACCATATACTAAGTTTGGCATTAGCAATGAGAAACATACGATTGCAGATAATCTGCAGACTCAGAGGATCAGTTTGAGAATTTTGAATGCACAACAAACTGTTGCAGGATACGAGTATCAACAGACACGTCAACATGGTTACGGTGATCTTTGTCAAAGCTAAGTCAAAGTTCGACCACCTTCTTATTTTCCAAAAAAAAAAAACACAATAAAGGGATATCTGTGCCAGAGAGTCAACAAAATTTGTAGGAAAGCGGAGCAAGATATCCAATTCAACCTTTTGTTGAAATCTAACTTCGACACATAATGATTTAAGAGCAGTTAATTTAAAAAATAATAATAATTTAAAATCAAGTCTCGATGATAGCTCCTTAAGAAATCTGGCCCCGACGGTGGTGAACCAACAGTTCCCAACACGATCCCTTGAAAGAACGGAGCAATATCTTGAATTTTATAATTTTATGAACAAGGTGACACCTTTTGTCTGTTTGGTAATACGGTAATACGCCAACAAATGTGTTTTTTTTTTTTGATTTAGAAGATAAGTAGGAATTTACAAATTTTCTGGATATTACACCGTAGGGAAACTGATAAAAGGTGCTTCGGACCACAACTAGATTCTCTTTAATTTGACCGAAAAAGATGCAGAGGTGGAGGTAAGTCCTGTTGAGATCAGAAATCGAAAAAAAGAGACGAGTCGAGTATGACTTTTGAAGATGTAGCGAATGTTGTTCCAGTGTTCACAGCTAGTGATGAGTATGATGTCACGACATGGGTCCAAGATATGGAAAACATGTTGTTGAGTAGCGATTGGACAAGCGCTACTCGATGAACTAGCGAAACTAGCTCTGTGTTCCAAACCAAACATAAATTCGTGGAAAGATCTGAAGGATTTTCTCATAGAAGAATTCCTTTCATTCAACAGATGTCAGGAGTAGATATCCACAAAAAGATGTGCCAGAGGAAGCAATTCAAAGACGAATGCTTGAAGGAGTGCTTACTCAAAATGCTCCAAGTGGACGCGCGCGGAAACTTAGATGACCGATCCATCATTCAGTATGTAATTGACGCAGTGGATGGTGTAGCAGCTCATAAAGCCATGTTTTATGGGGAAAAAAACCATCCTGGAATTTTGTGAAAAGCTGACAGAATACGAACGACTTAAACAGAGTTTACCCAGATTACAGCCTGAAGAGCAGAAGATTTTTAAAAATGCAATACGATGTTTCAGTTGCGGACACAGTGGACACACAAAAAGTAACTGCAATGAAAACCAACCAAAGTGCTTTGAATGCAACAGTATCGGGCACAAGTCATTTGAATGTCCAAGGAGAACGAAGAATACAACAGGTTCTGCGAATTGTGCAGCGATTATCCCGAGTGAAACGGAAGTGATAGCGGAAGTGACTCTACTCCGCTTCGCTCAGATGAATACTTCGCGTTGGGAGCACCTAAGTTGATTTCAGGTGAGATTACTGTGCAAGGACTTGCGGAAAAACCAGCACAAATATATGGCTACTTTAAGACTCAACTGGATATATATGATAAGATGTAGGATGTATTAACACATGCACTACTCTTAAAAAACCTATGTTGGGAAGCATGTTTTTCGTGGAACACAGATTTCTGTATTCAACAACTACTGATTGGTAAAGGAAATGGACACCAATACTACGATCTGTAACAACAATGAAGACTTGAACATGGGAAATAGACGAAAAGTTAAAGGAATTAGTAAACGCTCACCAGCGTAAGAAAATCCTTTCAACTTCAGTACAAAAGCAGATACTCAAGCCAGATGTTCCTATTTAACGACTACGACGTTTGGCCACATTGGAAAAGAAGTTAATAGATGAGCAGATCGCGCTTTGGCTTGAGGAGGGAATTATCAGCCGCATCACATCTCCCAATCGTTTGAGCGGCTAAAAAGGATGGTTCGAAGCGACTGTGTATTGACTATCGAAAGTTGAATAGAGAAATAATTCGCGACAGGTATCCACTTCCACTCATTGAAGATCAGGCAGCCGAATTAAGTGTGGCAAATATATTTTCCATCTTAGGCTTGTCCAAGTTGACGAAGATAGCAAGACATCTTCAGGGCAATTCGAATTTCATCGAGTTCCATTCGGGCTATCCACATCACCAATTGTGTTTCAAAAACATATCAATCAAGTCATCGATGGCTCGATGAAGAAGAAGATAGTGTTACTCTACATGGATGACATAGTAGTGTTAGCAAGAGGCGATGGTGAGACAATCTCGAACCGGGATTTGGATACTGCAAGTAACTATGACCTCGACATCAATTGGAAAAAGTGTCAATTTCTTTGTAAAAAGATCGAATATCTTAGTTTTGAAGTTGACGATGGAATAATCCAACCTTCAGAGAATAACACAGCAACCATTCGAAATTTTTATAAACCAAAGTGTCTGTCAACAGTGCAGAGTTTTCTTGGTCTCCCTGGGTACTTCCAGAAATTAGTGCCAGGCTATTCGCTAAAGGCTAAACCGCCAACGAGCCTGTTGAAGCAGTAACAATCGTTCTTGTGGGCAGCGGAAAAATAGGTGGCCTTCGAAGCTGTAAAGGAAGCACTTTGAACTAAACCTTTGCTCAAACTATTAAAGCAAGACGCTGAGACGGAGCTGCATACAGAAGGACGACGAGATGAAATTTCATCCGGTCAACTATTACAGCAGAAAAACATCACCCGCAGAAGGGAGATGCAGCATCTACGAACTTGAGGTTCTCGAAATAGTGTCAGCTTTGAAGAAACTCCGGTTCTATTTCCTCGGCATCCCATTTAAAATTATTACGGCCTGCGCTGCTTTTAACGGAACCGTGGAGCGAATGGAATTAACACCTAGACTGGCGGGACGGGCCATAGTCCTACAAGACTTTGATTTTCAGCTAGTCCGATGCCGCATGCAAATTGTACATAGCTTCTGAGTTCTTAGAGTGGATAATGGAATATTTGTGATTGATCGGGTAGGTCTTGCTCCAAGTACCATATAAAAATTATTTCGCCGAAAATTGAATCCTATACTGTTCGGATGGAAAAGGCGAACACTGCTTTGCGATTCCAAACGGATGCAGAAGGTACACGAGTATGGCCACTGTGGTGAAAAAAAGGCGAAGGATTTATTCTTACGAGAATATTTTATACCACACTTGAGGCACAAAATTGAGGTTTGGCCTTATAATTGTATTCCTTGCATTTTAAGTCAAAGAAATGTTGGTAAGGCTTACCGATAAAAACGAAGCTCCGCTCTCGACCTATCGTATCGACCATTTGGGACCAACGACGGCTACGTCTAAGATGTACGCCAATTTTTTCTGTATTGTTGACGGTCACACGAAATTCCGTTCTGGATCTACCCGGTTAAAACTACATCGACAGCGGAAGTTCTACAGAAACTTAATTTGCAGCAAGCGGTTTTCGGAACTTCAGCAAGAATTATTTAGTACAGAGGCCCTGTATTTACTTCTAATGCATTTCCGGACTATTGCGAGGAGAGTTAAATCGACGACGAGTCGATAAAATCATTCGACTTTCAGTCACAAACCCATCGATGGTATACAATACTTTTACAAACCAGCTGCATATGTTTTTAAATTCGACTTTGCAAAGAAACGAACACAATTTGAGCTAATCGGAACGAAAATCAGGTTTGGTGGAGACACGGCTCTCGAGGAACTCGTTAACGATGAAATCAAAAGCGCTTTTTATGCAGAACGCAATCGCGTGCTTGAAGATGCCCGAGCTATCATTCGGAAGATCCAAGAGGAGAATAAGAAAACTAATAATCGCAAACGCAAGGTAGTCGCTATAAAATGGACGCCAACCTTAAAATTGCTGCCAAATATTTAGCCCCTTATAGAGTAACTGTTATTTCTCCTAGCGACATGTACTCGCTGACTAAAATGGAGAGTCAAGAGGGCAAAAAATCTACCAACACCTCTGCATACCATATGGTTAGCACAATCGGAAAGCATAGCTTGGACAAGAAAACGTCTGGAAACGGACTTTGGCTAATTGACTTTGCTGTGGAGCAGAATATGACTATAACTGTCATACTGTGTCTTTAGTTTAACATCCGCTACGGCGGTCCCCTGACTCTAAAACAGTCAACGAAATTGTTGGAAACAAAGCGCACTTTCAGTATTATATCGTCGATCTCCGATAATATCGAACGGCCAATATAGACTCGTATCACTACTTAGGTGCTGCCAAGATATGGATATGGATATGGTCTACGGATATTGTATGTCGAACAGCTGGAATCGAAATAAACCGACAGAACCCTTGCACATTGTATCTCCCTATACCTATCGTCAGCTCCTTCATAATCTAAATCAAGTTTACAGATCAGTAGCACTGGTACATGCCACATACTAATCGGGTTTCATTCGAATACCGCCACAAAATTCCTTTGAATGAGAATTCTGTCGGCAGCCACCAGTAGAAGAACAACAAACAAGCGTTTACGATACCAGCCTGTAAGCCATACGAACAAAAGCGAAGGAGGGAAGATCATCGGGTTCTCCGGAGAAAATAGAGAGAGCATGAAAAGTGAACAGCCGAAGAAATGGAAAGATGATACTCTAGGAGCATCATTTGGAAGTTTTAACAAAAGGTAAAAGGAACGTATCAAGCCAATAAGACCGGAACAGAAAGCTGTATAGATGAGCAAAGAAGCTTAGTGGTTAAGTTACACTTGGACCAACTATGAAGGACGAACTATTCAACCTGGGTGACAAAAGTCAAAGTTTCTGTCTATCTATCACAGTAATGACAGCTTAAGTACAAGATGATTGCGAGATTGGACAGCATACCTGTCGAGCTACAATATTTTAGACAGCAATTCGCCCTGTCGGTGCAGTTTTAGGCCCAATATGTCCACAAATGACCAAATATTTGCAATAGCAGATCATAGTTCCAATACGTCTTAATCGATCTGTAAGATCGAACAAAAGCAAAACAAAATCAATCTTACTGATACCTTTGATGCAGAATGAGGGTTAAGAAAAAATGATTCGCTGTCACACGACTTCTTTAACATCAGGCAAATGCACAAAACGCTAAGCAAATGCCAGGGCTACAATTTTCCTTAAGTCTACGCGATAACTAAGGAGAAGACAATTGAGCATAAGGTATTTTCAAGAAACACTAAGGTTTATGTTTATTATTTTATTTTCAAGCTTCCAGGCCAATGTAGGATAAAGGAGATTACGATGGATGTATGTTTTCAGTGCCCTCATTCGAAGGAGCTTACTCCAGCAGAAAATTACTTAAGAACTTTGCATTTTATAGATTGGTTCATACTCAAACTTTTGCAACTCCAGATTTCCAGGATAGCTGAGAACTGAGTGATAGAGTTGAAAAGGGTTTCTTTACTCGATGATTTGTTACCTTTCTTTTGGCACTAAGTCACCAAGACCATCTGATATTTCGAAGAGGAATGACTCGATATAAAGGTTAGGACCTACCAAAATTTCAAGTGAGTCTAGAAGGACTTTTAAGAAATTAAATTCGGCTTAGAGTGATCAAAATAAATAAATAAATACAATACACATGGTTAGCTCTAGTTCTTAAAAAGAAAAGCTAAATGTACCGGTTTACATTCATAATTTAATACAAAAAAAATTATCACAAATTACTTCAACATTTAGCAAGAGTGACCTTATTTCTTTCCTTCTAATTCAAATAAATAAGTAAGTTCCATCTACACATAGATTTTAGAGTTATTTTCTTTTCCAAAATTTTCCTAAAAACTAACGATAAAGCCAACAATTACAATTATTTTTTAATGTTTTCATTTAGTACTTAAAATTAATTGAATTCTAATGCAAATAGCACAATGACATGCGTGCCGATTTATTTATTGAACATTTTCATTCTTTCATAAATACTATACAAATAATGATTCTTCTTCATTTAGTTTATTTTTTATGTTTTAAATAATTTCAATTTTTCGGGAATTTTTTTTTAAAAATTTGTTTCATAATTTTAAAAATGTAGTTATGTAGTTTGAAACACCAACATACAACAGGAGGAAACAGTCTTCTTAGCCAGGTACCTGTTATTAATGGTATTTATATAGTAAATTAAAAAAAAAAGAATACTTTAAAAAAAAAAAAAAAAAATCAATTGTTTATACTCGTATGCTAGGTAAGCAGGGGATCACACACTTGTAAACTATTCATAGCGTTACCTTGATTTTTTACTGAGACATTTTTAATTAACAAAATTGCAGAGAACATATTTAAAGTGAAGTAAGTAAAAAATAAAAGTAAGATTTCAAAAACATAAATATGGTACAACTTTAAGTTTCAGATAAACTTGCATCTGCATCAAAGGTTTCAAGGATAACTGAAATGATAACGATGATTTATTTAGAGCAATGGAATGCATTGAACTAACGACGGAAATTTAGTCAGTTCCAATTGCACTATTGACGAGACCTATAGGGACTTCAAGGTTGGGTTTCAACAAGACCTTGGCTCTTACAAATATTTGCTGTTTGGTTGGTAGACCTCCAGTCTTTCCACATTTCTGGTGGTAATTACTAATTGATCTTGTGCCCATATTTCACACACATAGTAGCGTTTCGATAATTGAAGTGTTGCTGTACTGCTTCATTTATAAGCATGGAACTGAGCATTTGTAGAATAGACACGTAGAAACCTTTTGATAGAAAAATTTCCAGAAGAACTCTTCCAACCCTGCGAGGTGCTCAGCGGTCATTTCTCCAATTCTCAAGGCATTCAATATGTCGATGAATGTTTCATGTTTCTGACAAATAGCAATATGTCTCGGGGGCCTGCATGACGATGAGTGTCCTACAATTTGGATTGAGCCAGCAGCGCAACAATCAAATCGTAACGAAGTGCTGGCCTTATATCCCAGTGGTGGTCCCCGGTAATTGCATGAGTAAACTCATACTCATGCAGACTAAAATGACGACAAGGGCATGCCATAGGGCACACAACCCTATACGGAACAGACTAAAAAAAGTGTGACAGGCCAACTAATTACTCCACTGTTGACGAGCCTAGCAACGTTTATAGGACACTTATCTTCGGATCTGCTCGTGGAATGTGTGGATTCTTAACAGGCCGCGTTCAGCCGAACAATTAGCAGCGGTCCTTGACTGCTATCACACAGATATCACTGTCATCCAGTATAATGCGACCGAATCGACAAAAAGAGGATGAACAATTCTGATATATGCTATGGTGTTTGTTATAGTGAAAAGAAGCAGCGCTTATTCGGATGCAGATGTACCATATGCGGCAGACTAAGGCAATAAGTCTTGAGCTTCCGACACGTGAGCGAGCGTCTTACGATAATCCGCATCAAGGCTAAATTCGCTAACATAAGCGTAATATGCGCCCATGCCATTACATAAGAAAAGGACGACGCCACCAAAGAATATTTCTACGAGCTCCCCGACAAGACATATAGGACATCTTCGGTAGTACAGTTGGTAAGCATAGTCTACACGACACCACGTCTGGAAACGGATCTAGAATTTGCGGCGGGACGAAATATCAGTACAACAAGCACACAGTTTCCTCGTCCCAATATACACAAAGCGAGACGGCGGTTTCCGGAACAGATTGATCACAGTACGATTGACGTAAGGCATGTCTCCAGTATTCTGGACATGTGAACGTTCCGGGCAGCCGACATTGACTCGGATCACCACCTTGTTGCGGCCAAGGTATAAATGCGGAATTCCCAAAAAGAAAAAGAAGAAGTACTGTGAGAAGGTATAACGTAGAAAAGCTGCAATAGCAAGAGACCGCCAGAATCTTCGACGAACGCATATTCCAAAATCTGTCAACAACATCAAGTACCGAAGAACAGTTGCAACGCTGCCAAAGTGCCATCAGAGACGCCGCAACCGATGTGCTGGGTTTCACCCGACCACCACCAAGAAATATCTCTGTTTTTATGAAGAATGCCGGCAAGCACATGCTGCTAAATAAGAAGCCTATAAAGTGGCGCTGCAACAAAGGTTGAGAGTTGCTCGTGAGCTCTGCGAGCAGTAGAGACAGGAAGAACATCGGCTTCTCCAAAAGAAGAAGGAGGAGAACGAGAAGTGAACGATCGATAATACTGAGAAGTTATACTACGGAAATAACACATGGCGTGTCAAGGCGTGTCAACGTGTCAAGGCAAGAAAACCCGTACAGAGGCTTGTAGAGATGAAGAAGGAAACCTTTTAGTAAAGTCACGATCGGTGCTGAGAATATGGAAATACTTTTTCTACAGACTGTAGACGATAAAACCCAAACATCCGTCCACCTGATAGCAATACGAAGGATAGCAATATCTAAGCTAAAATCCAACGAATTTGCATGTGCTGACAGCTTACCGGCTATGTATAAGTCTCTTCAACATCGGATACAAGATCTTATCTGCCATATTGTGTGAACATATGAAACCTTTCGCTAAAAACCCTATTGGTCCCTATCAGTGCGGCTTCAGACCAGGAAAGTCCACATCGACCAAATCTTCATACTCCGGTAGATCTTGGAAAAAACTCAAGAAGTTCAAATTGATACCCACCATCTTTTCCTCGATTTTCAGGCCGCATATGACAGCATTTATATAGAGCTATGTTTAGTTTTGGCATCCCTACCAAACTCGTCCATCTGTGCAGAATGACGATTGAGAATGCTCGCTGCTCCGTCAAGGTCGGTAGCGACTTAACGAGACCTTTACGAGGTTTTAAATAAGGTGACGAGTTGTCATTTACTTCTTGCGGAGCTCACAAATGAAAGATGGATGCACAATATTTCAAAAGTCTATATAACTACTAGCGTACGCCGATGATATCGACATAATTTGGAGAACTCAGTATTAAAACGGAAGCTGCTAAAATGTATTTGGCGGTAAATGAGGGCAAAACCAAGTATGTGCTGTCAACAAAAAGGAACACACAACATCGGAAAGTAAAAGACTTTGTCTACCATGGATCTGCTATGAATTCTGCGAACAAGACCTCAGCAGAAATAAAACCAAGAATCTCTCATGCCAATAACTGTTTGTTTGGCCTAAAAAGGCAATTGTGTAGTAAGGCCCTATACCGAAAAACTAGGGAGAATTTATATATAACTTTGATCATCCCAGTCCTACTTTATGGCACAGAAGCATGGACCCTATCGAAAGCGAATGAAGATATCCTCAGTCGTTTAGAAAGAAAAATCCTTCGAAAAACATTCCATGAACTATACGAGTTATACAGCGATATCGACCTAGTTAGACAACTGCGCATCAGTCGCCTAAGATGTTGGATATGTAGAGCGAATGGACACCAATGCTCCGGCCCTCAGAGTCTTCGAATCTAAACCGGAGAGACAACGCAGTAGAGGAAGACTTTGCCTTAGGTGGTGCGCACAAGTAGAAGAAGACCTCAACCGACTTGGAGTGCGCAATTGGAGGCAGTTAGCTAAAGACCGGACTAATTGGAGACACTTGTTAGTTGAGGCCCATATTCATCGCGGACTGTAGCGCCACCTAAGTAAGTCTGAGTGTGGCTCTCATACAAACGTCCTGTGCCCTATTCTCCGAGACAGATATGTTACGTTAGCAGCATGACATTCTTAGTATCTTCATGATCCTTTCACTCCTCATCACACGATCACCTTGACTTGTATAAGTAGTAATAAAGGGTGTTTTTTTCCAGACAGCTGCCGCCATCTAAAAGGATGTAAACGATGCTCGGGAGTGATTTTTTGCATGATAATTGGCAAGATAATTCTGAATAAAAATTCATTTACAAATTATGGCGCTACGCCAATTTTACAATTTAAAAATTCCGCACTACATTTACACGTTTGCACTCCAAGCCACTGACAAAAATACGGAGAGTGCGCACAGATGAAAATACCGGCGCCGTTGAATATTTTGCGCAAGGATCTTCATTTACATGCTTACAAGATGCAATTACTGCTAGAACTGACACCGATCACTGTTTGCTTCGTGACTTCGCTGATTGTGCGCTTGAACTGTTGAAAGTCGATCCACTTTTTTTTACTGTTAAATTTGTTCAGTGACGAGGCTTACATCTATCTCAGTGGCTTTGTTAATATGCATCCCGAAAAATGCACTGCTCAACAGTTTGGCCACTGTTGATCTAGCTGGTTCAAGAACTAAAACCACAATATCATGGCTTGCCACGGGAGTTCGTGAATTGGGCTATTAAACAGTTTGAAATCGCCCTCATACTTATTGAAACATCTTAGTGCTTAGTGACTTCTATTTAGAATACGGTAAATCCAGGAGAGACTCAACCAAACTGAACATATAGACTGGTAAGATCATCGGTCCTTATATTTCCTAAAATGAGTCCAGAGCTCGCATTACAGCCAATGGCTAATAATACCGGAGTATGCTCAGAAATTATTTATATCGAAAATATAGACGACATCAATTCGAACGATATGTGGCTGGCGCTACATGCCTACGATGTTCGAAAGACCGACCAAGAGGAGGAGTTTCGTCAAAAACTGGAAATTATATGCCTGAAGTTGTGTTCAAAATATGTTGCGAAGAAGCACTCTTCATAATGAGAAAGGATTTTTGATTCCACCATTTATTTAGAAAGCGAGCAGGCAACAGAGTTTGCGATGGATCAAAAGAGTACTTTAACGCTTTACTTGATGAAGAATTTCCACAATTACCTCGGCTGTAGCGCACGAAGCAGAATCAAAAGATTTTACAAAAGTCGAAGTTAGCGAGCCAGTACAAAGAATGTACAGTGCAGTCGGGCCATACCACATACTCTCCGAAGTATGAGCGACCATCTGAAATCTTGGGTTTGAATAGTTTGCAATTTTGTTCTGTTAAAACGATGAAGCTTACTTGTTTTATAGTATAAAAGCAAAAGGATCACGAGAAATTGAAACAACTACCAAGCGAACAACAAAATATACGAGAAATCCAGACAGTCGACAACGCAATATTATTAAATTCCATGGCAACCAATGCAGCGTTGTGATAAGTAAGTCAACATACAATATGATTCGTAGTTCACGGATAATGATGGAGAAACATTGTGACGTTTCGAGAGGTCTGCATATCATCGTTCGTCCGACTATAACATACTCATCAACATGTTGGATATCGTCTAAAGTATAAAGAACAAATAACAGTGACGATATGAAAATGTTATGAATGTCAGCGCGTGTAACAAAGCATGATCTAATAAGCAGAATACACTTTTGCGGAAATCTCTAAATTAGAAAACCGAGAGTGGGCAGTCTTCTGGCTGAGCAAATCAGATGGTTTTGCAATGTTCGACGAAGGTCGAGGAAAATCTAGTTACAGCCGAGGTTCAAAGAACAGACCGAAAGAAAAATAATTCGATGACGTAATTTAAAAGCCGTTTGCAATCTATCGGCCTCACCAACGAGGTGATCCTCAAAAGAGAGGAAGGTCGGAAAATACGTGGCAGCAACTTGTCGCATTTGCATTAGTGTTACATATTTCAACGGTTAATATGAGCATCAGAAGACCAACTACTCTACTGTTTCCTACCTACCTTTGCATTAAATCTGGAATACATTTTAAGAAAAATTAAAAAAAAAAAAATACTTACCGCGTGACAATTAACGATTACTGTGTAATTTGTTCAAGTTTGTTTTTTTCTATTTAATTTTTTGTTCTCAGTAAACTTTAGTTTTTCAACAAAAATCCCACACATCGAATTTGATCGTGTTTGTTTCTTTTTAACAATTGTTTTCCAAAATCAACAACAACAATTGTTTTGTTTTAAACGTTACTAAAGTACGTCTTACGCTTCAGGTACCCACTGCGACTTGGCGACGATAATGCTTTTTCTTTGCTGCAAGTAAATATCGAATATTGTTGCAATACTTTCGTTTTTGTTGGGAATACGTTTTTGTTTGTTTATTGTTTCAAATTGTTTATGTTTTGTTTGTATTTTTGTGTTTAATTTGTGATTTGATTCAATTCAGTTTTTTTGTTTACATTAAAATTGTTTAAAATTGATTTCATTGCATTTTTAATTACGTTAAGCTTCCGGCTCATGCAACCTAAAAAACGTGGGTCAAAGCAAAAAGAGAACAAGAATAAAAATAAAAGAAAAAAGAAAAGGAAATCCAACATCAAATTATAAAAACACACAGAAGTACATATGTATGTTTTGGTTTTTGCTTCGTTTTTGTTTAAACAAAATAACTACTCATTTAAAAACTCAACAGATAATTGAATGTCATTTTGAAAAAAAAAGAAAAAGAAAACGATGCGCTTTGCAAGTTTCTGCTTTCTTTGTGGGAGTGCGCTTGTTTAATTTCAAAAAACCAAAAAGAGAACAACACACACAAACACTTCTAACGCACACACAAATGGAAAACCAAAACCAAAACCAAAACTAAAAAGAAAAAGACAACACTCTGCCGAATTCAATTGAAAATTTGAACTAAAAATTAATAAAACAGAACACAGTAGTACGAATCAGATGAATATATGTAATAGAAGTGCTGCTGGCTTACCTCCTTCGGCGAGGATTGGCTACCTGTCCAGGTAAATTGAAGCATCCACGCGGTATAACCATTCTTGCGTTACCCTGAGCTGGTCTAGAGCCTCCGAGCGTCATTAAAGCGCTTAAATGAGCAGCATAACCATCCGACAAAACCGTAGCATTTGCTTGTAGCTTTTTGCTTACCTAAAATCGGAGAGTTTAATAACAAAAGTCAATAACAAACAAACAAACAAACATAGAAGTAACCTTACCTTTCCAACAATAAATATTTGATTCGGTCGGAGTCCGACGTTTGTGTAAACACTAATATCTTTGCTACTGCCATACGCAGCACAAATCGAGATTCCATGATTTTGGACCAAATTATTCAAATAGGACGTTTTATGACCCAAGGGATCTGTTAAGAGTCCATCAGCAAATGAGATCAAACCATGAGGGAAGTTATGCTGACTCAACCAAGAAACTACTCTCTGCTGTTGCATATCTGGCCGCCCAGTAATATAAATCAACAAATAGCCAAGCTCCTGCCAGTGACGACACACATCAACAGCTCCAGCACGTACTTTTGGATCTCTACCAGTCACAGACATTGATGCAGTGAACGAACCATCAATACTAAAGACCACACATTCAGTCAGAGGAGGTACAACAGCTAAGTAACAATCCACTGAAGTGTGATCTCCTCGGACGACCAATTTAACTGGATAAATGCCGTAGCCTAACATTTTATCATCCGACAGTGAATAAGCTATCCGTCCATTTTTATCGGTGACTTCGGTTGCAATAAATGTCCATTCACCGGCCGGTGGGTCTTTCATTATATGAAGATCAACTTTCTCACCAGCTAGTGTGATCATATCCAGAGGACCGTACATGAATCGGGCTGTGATTCGTTGTTCACGTCCATCTTGAACAATGACATCGTTTGCTCGATGATTGGCTGCAACATTTTTCAGTTTGACGGATGTTCGTTTCCGGATCCACTTCTCACGTGGCTGTCCCGGATGGAATGATAAGTTGTCTTTATCCTCGATACCGACTAATGGTAGACCTTCAAATTTGCCAATCTACAAAGAGGACATAAGGTAATTGGAATTTTGTTTTGTTTTCAAGAAGTTGGAATTTACCTGTCGCAGAATAAAGGCAATCACATCAGAGCTCTCCCAATAGCTGGCATGAAACAAATGTGGAAGCGCATGAGCTGGGAAATTACTTAAACCTTCTGGACAATAGAGAGCGTAGTCTAGACGTTTTGTTCCCCACCATTTTTGTTGAACTAGAAAGGTAGAATGTGATAGAAACTTTAAATTGCCACTGTTAAGTTTTACGAGTAGAAGAAGGAAATAGAGAGATAGATACGTCTCTGCGACGCTGCGGTTGATAGAAGAATCAGAGACTTATAAAATGGTTTGATAATAGTACTCAAATATTTAGAAACGACAGAAAGAGATACTACAGAACGCAAGCAATGGCTCCTACATAACTAAGCAATGAACTTACGAGAACTAATTGTACTAAGCGAGACATTTTCAACCAAACCCGATATAGTACTTTGCATAGATGCGTCTGAAAGTCGTCGACCATATGATCCGCTATCACTAAACTGCTGTGGATGCGATTGGATAGCTTCCACTAAAAGAATACAAAACATAAATACTCATAAAGGACATATAATCATTATTGAAATTTCGTTTTTCATACATACATATGTGTAAAGGCTGCCCATTTCCCAATGGATATTTAGCATATCGTGGCACATTTACTGGCGACAACATTGAGAACCTAGCGCTAAGCAACGGTTCCAGTCTCGAAGCGGTCGGATCGGTAGGATGGAACATATTGTACACTTGTAGGCAATTTGGTCGGACCAAAGCTAAAAAGACAATTATTAAACAATTTTTTTTTAACAAAATCCTCAGAATATTGGTTATACAATATACTCACCAAGTCTTGAGTCATGTAGTTTTCTTGATGCCAAGACAATTGACAATGGTGTGCCAAACATAAAGAAATCACATACTTCAAAGTCTAATTTAGTCATTCGAGTCTCACTGGACGAAGAAGAACGACGTCTTCTTGGTGACGGAGCAACTAACAAACGTTTCGCATCCGTTTCGATATCAAGCAACCGCTCATCTTCATCTTTATTCGTGCCATTCGTTCGACAGAGCGCTTCATAGGCTAACAGCGAACCCATCGAATCGCCTAACATTGCGATTTGACCTGAGAAACCTTGTCCTTCCTCGCTTTTCAAAAACTCATGGTAGACAATGTTTGCGGCAGTTATAGTCTTATTCACTGTTTCTTGGAATTCTGGTGATGCCACCGAGAGCAGTGGAATCGCGCCAATAGGAACATCTGCGATATTTGGAATGTCTGCCGCCGATGGTGATGCATCAAATGAATATGGACTCAAGCTAGAGAGTATACCAAGTGCGTCCGTACAAATCGATGGACAAGGAACCAATTTGATGGTAACATGAGCAAGAAGACTCGGATAATGCTGTCGCATGATGGATTCAAATGCAGCACGGAATGTAGTGACATCGGATTTTTTCGCCGTCAAATCACTAGAAGCATCTGAAGGAGCAAAAAAAAAAAAAACAAAAAAAACAACAACAAATCAGAAAATTTAATAGATGGAGCGTATGCGATTTAAACTTACCTAAAACACTTCCAGCATGTACAGCTAAAATCAAAATAGATGTTGCACACGATGGAGTACCGGGCGATCCTGGTGGTGAATGATCAGAGCGATCTAAGCTAGCCGACGGTTGCAATTGCCGTCGATTACCACGTTCAGAAGCAACTCTTTGAAGGAAATCTTGATTGAAAATACTGTCATCTAGTTGACTGCCATGGGGTGGTGGACTTTCGTCCTCCTCAGCTAGTAACTCTAACGAACTCCATTTGGCCAAGGAATTTGTCTCATTTGTATCTGAGGGGGTAGGTCAGAATGGTTGCATATCTAGGAAAGTGTCAATCTTACCTAGGCAGTCAAAGAACTCTTCCTCGGAGCCAGACTTCGAGTCGACTTCAAGGCGTTCCATTCGCCAATTTGCCACCTAGAATTGGAAGAGTGTTACAAAATGTTGTTCCATATTACCAGCATGATAAGTGCAAGCGTTTTACTATAATTTGCATTTCTAAACATACATATTTACATAGAAGCTATGACATTATTTTTTATACATGCTAATTGCATCGACTCCATAGAGTTGCTTAGAAAAGATCATTTGTTTGTTTGTTTCGCAAGCAAAATTTATTGTAGAAGGTCTATTCAGCTGCAAAAAATCGAAGCTGAATTGATGTTCTTAAATTAAAAACAAATGAACTTTCCTTTTCATTACTAGACATAGACTATATATGGTATGTACTTATTCAGTCACTAGGACACGACATTTATAAATATACTTACGAGTACCTTCTTTTGTAGGACAGCGTTTGCATGCTGCTGTTGTTTACACATTATTACATATTTTATTTGTTTTTTTTTTTTGTTGTTGGAAGAAATATAAAAATTGTTTTAAATGAAAATAATACAAAATAAATGCAAACTCAAAATAAGAATTTTTTTGAAAATTAAAATCTCATAGATATATTTGCAAAAACATTTTAAATAAAAAGGCTCCACACCAAGATTGACTGCAAATTGAAACTAATGAACTACTTCCACCTAGGAGGATAGGTGTACACCCACAACCGAATATATCAGTCAGGTCTGGAAAAGTTTGAAATGCCCACCTGCAAGTCGAAGCTGTGAGCTGAACCGACGGGCGAATGGAGGGCTCCTTTTGAGCCATATTTTGATTTAGAAAGCGCAATACTTTGTGAAGGATCTCGAGATGATACATCATCGGCTTCTTCTTCTTCGTCTTCGTCAGAGCTGGCTTCAGCGCTGGGTGGTTGTTCTTTAACAATTGGTGGGGGTAGAGCTTTTTTTTTTGGTGGAGCTTCAAGAGTTATGTCTTTTTCTGATAGACTTTGATCTAAATAAGAGCAAAAGTATCAAACAAGAAAAAAAAATCATCATGTCACAAAGTGATGTGCAAACTTTTTACCATCTTCTTCATCTCCACTTTCACCGGCTCCCATTTTCTTGGCCAAAGCTAACTGAGTTTGACGTTCAATCTCACGGATGTCATCTATGGTCAATCCATGCCATTCATCTTGCCACGCCCAGGCTTGTCGGTGAGCTCGTACCATAGTTTTTCGAAGAGCTTAAGGAAGGATGGATTATTTTTGAGGAATTTTGATGGCAGATCAAATTATATTACCGACATCGTGGATGAACTTTTCTAATTTGGTTTGCATACCCCAGTAGCGAAATTCCACTCGGCAGATTTTATAAGCACACATTAGAGACATGTTTCGAGGAGTTGGCTGCTTTTTGCCTTTCACCTGAAAAACAGAAGAAATGTTAAAATTTTGTTGGTTTTGGAGAACTACAATGCTCACCTCGTGCCAGTACTCTTCCAACCAATCATCGTTCAAAGGTCCCCGGCTAGTTTTCTCCGAAATAAATAGTTTTGGATCTTCCTCCTTGACATAGTCATTGCCATAAAGCTGATCTTTGACAATATCAATAACATCTAGAGAGATTCATTTAGAAAATTGATTAATTCAAAGCACAAGATTGCAATATTATTATATTTATGAATGGATAAAAATGTTACTATACAGTAATTCCGATACAGGTTACAAATAACTCAGCAGGAGAGACGATTTTTAAGGCTTTCCTACCAAAAAAGAGCAAAACATAGTCAAAATCAGTTAACCAGATCCAAGCTGAACTTTAGAAATAAGCTGTCCGACTTGCAGATGTTGCCCTTTTCTGTAGATCCTCTCGGTTGCGATAACGACAGCGATGGCCTTAGCGAGTGAAATTTATCGCAATACATGAATTTGAGTCTGTTTATAGTTCGTGGGCGTTATATACCGCGTCTATGGCCATCTGCCATATTCAACAGCTCTACTGCGATGGATGATGTTACTGAGAAGTTAAAGATAAGTTGCGATTTCTAGTATTTTTCCAGTTTGCTTAGGCATCTGAAACACTTTTTAAACTGATTATGAGTAAATGCTTCAGTGAAAAAGTACAGGAACTATAGGGTGCTGCATCATCAATGCCGAGTACTTGCAGCCAAGCGAGTGTAGATCGGGAGCTCACAAAGGAAGTGCTTCCCAGTGTCATCATCATTCTCACAGCAAGCGTCGCAGGATGTTGCTGAATAGCAGGAAAGGCGCTGACTTCTTAGAAAAGTCGTGAAACATTTGTTTGGTCTGCCGACATCTTGAAGAGTCATGACATCTGCAATTATGCTCAGATGAAGCCGAATTTTCATTACCGACTCAGGTAATCCTAACACAGGTTTAGGTTCTAAGAAATTCTCCTCTGAGCCTCTCCTAGCAGGTTCGGGGGTTTTCTCGTTTCCGTGATCCTTGGACTCAAAATACACTTACTAATTCAACCTTTTGACTATGTCCATAGAAACCCTGCATTTTTGAATTAGCTTGAAAGTAGTGAGAGGATGTAGCTAGACTTTATGCGCAGCTTGGCTGTACCCACCCCAACGATTCTTCACAACATCTCTGCTTCGAAGACAGACGGAAGATTTCCTAACGGGGAGTTCAATATAACTTTATCGCCCTCCAGAAAAACACCAACGATACATCCTAAATCGGTTTTGGAACAATCCATGAAGACCCGACTCATACCCAGTTTATCCGACAGCTCAATGTGCGTTGAAGCAATCCACATTGGTTCAATACGCTCGAATAAACACTATTTCAAATCGCATTGAAATATTTAACACGCATACGTTCATTCCTCCTTATAAAATGCATGGAAAATTTGTAATCGCTTTGAAATATCATATAAACATTTTCAAATCGCATAGATACGAGTACATTTTATTTTCTCGCGCTCTCATCATTCTTTCATCATCGGGCAGGTATTGGTTGTGTATTTAAAATGTCGGTTTGTAAACGAAATATTTGGAAAGACAAAGAAATAAGAACAATGTCTCAGTGTTAGTGTCAAGTGCCAGTTCAATCAGCTGTTTGTTAAACTTCTCTCAATTTTCTCCCGCTCATTTTGGATTTGGTTTTGGATAATTTCATATAAACACTAGTATTTCTACGGGTATTGAACCAATGCGGATTGCTTTAACGCACATTGACCTGTCGGATAAACTGGGTATCAGATTCTGACCGAAACGATGTCGTAGTTTGTCGGCAACAGGAGTTGCCACAAGACCAGAACCAAAAGACAGTCGACATGCAAGGTCATTAAAACTTCAGTGCGTGCACGAAGCATCACTTCTCTTTAAACGGGAGCTGGCTTTGAGAGTGACATGAATATCAAGAGATTTATCCAGCCAAGACAGGCCGTTCTTTGGAGTCTGGTAAGAGCAGAAGAGACATATTTTCTTGAAAGCTTATTCCACCAGACAACCAACGTATAGGATATAATTGGACTTATCATAGCCGTGTAGATCCAGAGAACCCTTCTCATTGACAGGCCCCATGTCTTTACGATAGCTCTTTTGCACAGTCAGAAGGCCGACATACAGTACCTTACAGGCTTTCGACGTAACATGTGTAGTTCATAGAAGTTTGTTATCCACCACATAAAAGGTGGGGCAAAAGTAATGTAAGCAATTTGCTAGTTTTAGTTAGTTTTAAATGCATTTTTATTTTCTTAATCACTAACTATTATATTCTAACAAAAAATGCTTAAATGCTAGCTTACAATTACTTAACAATCTTATACTAACTTACTGGCCCCACACAGGCGCTCTAAGCTACTCTAAATTCTTATAACTATGTCTTTCGACTTCATTTACATTTTATTTAAAATATACTTATTTTCTATACTTAAGGCTAAGAAAAAAAAATTTATTTACAAAAACTTAGCATATGGACATTTTTTAATTTTTTATAAAAACTTAATATCTAACTTAAAATAAACCTTAGCCTACCTAACCTAAATGTACAATACACACATAAACACACATAGACATTATACACAATCATATACATACATCAGTATACACCTTTGTATACACTGATATATGTATATGTTTCTTAAATGCTAACCTAAACCTATGCAAGCTGGCCATCGCTATTTACTGAGCAAATAAATTGGTCAGCTCTGCCTCATTAGTGAGGCTGGTCTGTAATTGACGGAAACGACGACGAAACATCTTCTCCATCATTCAACCACCAGAAATGCTGGTGCTGCCGAACGACATCCCTCTTATCGCGATTCCCCACCGCCCTACTGAACCTGAGGCGATCCACACTGCCGTGTGCGACGTCTCTGTTGTAGTTGAGTCGCCTGTCCCCAGCTGTCCGAGCGACATGGAAGATTAACGGGACCGCTGATCTATCCTGGATCAACCCTATCTGATCAAGGTAGAGGAATGCTTCCGGTGGAACGAAGCCGTCAGAGCGCACACTCTCGTGGTAAAGGTAATTGGGGTAGTAAGCCCCAGATATCAGGTTATTCGTCGAGGTCATTACTCTTGCAATGTGCCTTCGAGTCAGCTTAATTACGAAGTTGTCCACTCGTATTAGGTTCGCCCTGTTGTAAAGGACCTCATTAGGATAAAATTTCTTGTACTCCGATTCTGGTGTTCTGTACAAGCGAAGACAAGCCCTAAGGCAAGCCCTCTCAAACACCCGAATCTTTTCCATTAAGCTTGCTCGTACATTGAACCACACGGGACAACCAAATACCAGCATGGGCCTGATAAGGGCCATGTAGCAGATTACCTTTACCCTCGCATCGAGTTGGCTGCTATAAAACAGTCTCTTTGTAAGGGCAAACGCACCTTTGGCTCTAGCCAGAGCAGCATCTACATTTTTGCCAAAATACAGAAACTGATCTAGCCAGATTCCAAGGTATCTGACTACATTTCGACAGGCAAGAGGCTGTCCGCGTTGTCCAATGATTGAGAACTTTCGCCAATTTTTTCTGGTATCCCTAGAGGCTCTAGACAACGGCGTCCTAAAGAGAATGGTTTCCGACTTCTGAAAGTTGATTTTCAACTTCCAGTCATCGCAAAATCGTCTTATCTTATCGAAGTCACGCTGCAAGAGGGTGTTAATGACCTCGATTTTTGGACCTGTTCTGTACGCTATCAAATCGTCTGCGTACGCAATAGTATGGGGAAGTGAACCTATCAAGTCGCTTGTAAAAATGTTGAATAGGATCGGCGAATTGACCGCGCCTTGCTGAAGACCATTTTTAATTTGAAATATTCCAACAGAAGTCACATCACCATTCTTCACGATGAACTGTCTGTTAGTTAGCATATTATAAAGAATGTACAAGAGTGGTTTACTGATCCCCAACCGAGTCAGCTTATAGAAAAGACCCTCTAACCATACGGTATCGAAGGCCTTCTCCAAGTCAACAAGGCAGGCACCAGTACATTGCTTTTTGCCTTTGTTCCATTGGATATCGGACACCAGTTTAGACGCGGCATGTGAGATATCATGTCCCGCCTTAAAACCGAATTGATTATCCGGAACTATATGTTTGTCCTCAACCCACCTAGACAGAGCTCTATTGATTACCTTTTCAAAAACCTTACTGATATTCGGAAGGAGACTTATCGACCGGAGATTCGCCGGATTGGATATATCCTTTCCCTTTTTCGGGATAGGTTGAACCACCGCCGTTTTCCAATGCGCTGGATAATGTGCATTATTCATTGCATTATTAAACAGGGTGGTGTAAATGTCCACCGCTTCTAGAGGAAGATGTCGAAGCACAATGTTCGGAATACCATCGGTCCCCACTGATTTCTTAGCCCTGATTGTGTCGAAGATCTCACGGAGTTCTTCCTTCGAAATGAACGGGGGTAGGTCACCCTCTCTGGCAATGACATTATTTGCCATATTTTCGTCGCTGAACCGGGTGAAACCAGAGCCCTCGGATCGCCAGTTCCCTATTTCATTTCGAATGCGGAAGTCGTGCACCAAGACGCGATTGTCTAGGTCGTAATTAGGGCCAATGGTATCAGTGACCTTGTATACTTCCTGGAAAGTCGCCCCTATGGCCTCAACCTTCTCCTGTGGATCCTCGATCACAAAAAAGTCGTCATCATCAGCGGCCTCATTTGAATCAATACCTGCTATTGTCAGTAACCGTTCATTGTCTGTTGTCCGGCATATTTTAAGACACTGAAAGTCGTTTTGATTTTTTCTTCGAAATAGTTTATTTATTTGCGGGAACATATTCGGGTTGCTGGTGTTTACAGCCCGAACCTTGTTGTTCTAGTACAAACTTACAGAAATTCTGTAATTTTCTTTTATTAGCGTTTGGATATTTTTAATCGACGACTTCAGTGTCCTAATCTCCGGGTCTTGTCGGTCAGTTAACTGTCTGTACAAGTTTTTGAGTCTTGTCAGAAGTCTACTCTTCTGTCGGTGCAGTGCGTCAATAGTAGGATTGCGGAACAGGTCTTCGTTAGTCGTACGTCGATACCGCGGTATTGTAGTGTCCATAGTTTGTTTAATTGTCTCGTCCATTTGTTTTAGGTAATTGTCGATCTCCTCGTTTGACAAATTCCTATTGGACGGTGGGTGGAGCGTGTTCGAGGAGAGCGCTCTAGTCAAGGTTGCGGAGAAGCGTGTCCATCGAGTCTTACTGTAGTTGTAAGTATATCTTTGGACAAACTCCTCCAATTCCGCAATTTCGTTGGGAACCGTAATTTCGGTGCTAAAACTGCAATGGTCGCTGTCATACACGAATGTGCGCAGACAGTTTAATGTTTGTAAATTCGTACCTGTCAGTCGTATACGTTCGTCGTACAGCAGTAGATCCAAATAAGACCCGCCTCTGGGAAACGACGGGTTATCCGTCGCTTTAAGACCGAGTCTGTACATGACATCGTGCTGACCCCACCAATCGAGTAGTAGGTTCCCTCTAGTATTTGGCAAATTATTTCCCCAATCTCTGTGTCTAGCGTTGAAATCCCCGCCGATTATAAAATAATTCTCCCCCGATTCCAGCCTCAGAAGTCGAAAAAGCGTGTCGAGCTCCGTAATGAATAAAGTGGATTGTGAAGCGTCAGGTGAATAAACAGAGGCCAAGTACAGCCGCTTTCCACTGCGGAGCGGAATGTAAACGACGACTGCCTCCAACACCCGGAACCTGCGCAACACGCCCTTGTACACTCTGTGAAATTTTATACCTTCTTTAATGAAGATCGCGACACCACCTCCACGTTTGGATCTGGGCCGGTTTCTTCTTCTAACGATATAATTATTGTACTCCAGTTTGTGCTTATCGGTTAGCTTAGTTTCGCTAGCGAAAAGCACATCAGGAGTTTGGTCTTGCAGCAATTTAAACATCGCGGCTCTTCGTTCGATCCTAATCAGTGAATTAACATTCACCGCAAGGACCTTCAAAGTTTGCTCCACCATGTGCGTACCCATTACGACATGTGTTGCGTTAGGCCCGGCAGCAGCGCGTAGATCTGGTCCACCCGCTTGGCCTGTTCTTGTACCTGCTGTTGCAGCTGAGCCATCTGTCCTTGGATTGCTAGCAAGATGGCCAGCATGTTAGGTGCAGCTTCCGTTGTTCTCGGCATTGGCGCCGAAGAAGCAACAGTCGCTTGCTGTACCGTAGCCCCCCTACCTGACGCCATTTGGGCGTAGGAAATTTGAGACGAGACGGCTGGTGTTTGAAACCTAACAGGTGAACGTTTGACCTCCACCTTCTGCTGCCGAGCCAGTTTTGCTTTTTTAATGTCGGCGAACTTAGGACAACCCCGATAGTTTGCGGTGTGTCCCACGTTCCCACATAACACGCACGAGAGCTGCGACCTATCGGATGCTCCGTCAACACCCAGAGGACATTCCTCGGAACTGTGGTTCTTAGCGCACTTCACGCATCGAGGCTGCATTTGGCAGTTCGACGCGGCGTGCCCGAACCTCTGGCAGCGAACGCATTGTATAACGCTATCGCTCCTTTTTAATCTTTCCCAGTGAACCACCTGGTAGTCTAGGACATTGATACTCCTTAGACTATCCAGACGGCTTTCGGGACTGAGCTGCACCAGGAAGAACGGCAGACTCCGTTTCTCCCGCCTGGCTCTAGCTGTGGTAAATGGCTTTACCCCCACAAACTCGAGTCCCTCACACTCCTTCTCTTTGAGCAGTGCCAGGATCTCCTCAGGATCAGAAGACGGTTCCAACCCTTTCAGCAGCATCGATTGCCGCTTTTCACACTTAGGTGTGAATGAGTAGTGCTCCGTCGTCGTTTCCTTTAGGAGCTCTTTAACTTTCGCGTAGCCCTCCACTGTATTACAGTGGATGGCATGGCGATCGTTCCCCAATCGCTTAATATTAAAATTGTTCCCAATGACCAACCTACATAGGTCCTTGGTTGCACTTACCTCTAATTTATATGTATTAATAGGAGGTACCTTCTCCTTCTTCTTCTGCTGCTGTTGTTGTTGTTGCTGATGTTGTTGTTGTTGTTGTTGTTGCTGCTGCTTTTTTTTAAGCTGCTGTGGTTTCAGGGTTTGTTTTCGCAGCTGTTGCTGTATCTGCTGCTGCTGTTGTTTCTGCTGCTGCTGTTTTGTTTGATGCAGTTGTTGTTTCTGCTGCTGCTGGATTTGTTGTTGGGAGCTCGCTACTTCCAATTGCTCCCTCTGCCTGCGTGCTGTTTGTCTTTGTTTAATAGCAAGCATTTTTTCATTTAGCATTTGTATGCTGCTATTAATTTCTTTTAACTCTTCTTCCTCATCATCCGATTCGGATGCGGCTAGAGAGGCAAAGTTGTTATTGCCCCCCTCATAGTTGACCTTATCAGCCGTTAAGACGGCATTTGTTCTCCTTTTTGTGAGAATAGGAGGGGTTTTCAAGCTCCTCCTCCTTTTAACGGCTTTCGCCACGGCACCGGCAACACTATTTTTGCCTTTTCCCACTTCCGTTATGGGAAGAGCGGAGCGCTCTCCACCATCCATCACGTTATATTGTTTTTTTTTTTGTAAACACTTTAATTCCTCTTATTAAAATTGTCTGTTTAATAAATTAAATAGGTAAAGAAAAACCCGTTCGCAGGGGCTGGGAAGCGAACCCAGAACCCCGAGATTTGTCGCCCGGGTTTTTGCCACTTAGGCTACCGAACACTCGATAAATTATTAAGTAAAAGTATACTTCTTTTCTTTTCTTTGTTTTTTTTTTTTTTTTTTCTTCCACACTTGTGAAGCCGAACACGAAATGATCTCGACGGAGGTCTATGAACGACTCTGAGTAAGCAATTTGCGGCCATTATGTTATGAATGAAAATGGAATCTGTTTTCGCGAAAAGTTTATTTGAAGTTGTAAAATTGATGACACTAAGTTGAAAAAACGATATCGGTCAAATGTGCACCTCCTGAGTTGACGCACATTTGTGCTCATTTTCCGGCATTTTGAATTGTTGCTCGCAAAACATCTGGCTCCAAATTGGTGATTTCTTCTTCAATTTTGGCTTTCACGACTTGCAAGGTTTGTGGTTGGTTGTGGTACTCGTAAACGCGAGATTTTAAAAAAGCCCCAAAAAAGAAATCTGGCGCCATCAGATCTGGCCAGTCCAAATCGCCAAAACGAGAGATCACATGGCCTAGAAATTGATGATTCAAAATCTCCATCGTTGCCTGATCTGTGTGAGCGATTCCTCCGTCCTGCTGGAACCAACAATGCTCGAGACCAAATTCAGCAACTTGCGGCAAAAAAGGTCGTTTAACTTCTGTCTGTAATGTCCACAAGTTACGATTATGGCACTTTTTCACTGCAAATGCCGCACCAAACAGTCACTTTGAGGAGAAGCAATGACTCTTCGCGTAATTTATGTGGATTTTCCGTGCCCCAGAAATGTAAATTTCCTTTTACCCACGTAACTATTTAAGTGGAAATGAGGTTCGTCGTCCATTAGGATTTTGGATACGAAATCATCCTCTTCTTGCACCAGGTTTAACAGAGCATGGGAGTAAGATAACCTCACTTGACGGTCAGCAGGCAGCATTTGGTGAACGGTTTGTAAAGGTTTGCATATAAGGGAACGTATTCAGGTCGTTCACCAAAATTCGATGCAAGGAACGTCTGCTGATGCCAAATTGTGTGCATCATTGTCTTGTCGATGTTTGTGGACTCTCTCAGACGTCCTTGGCCACAGCAATGATATTCTCGGTAGAACGAGCAATACGGGGATGGCCACTTTTTGCGATATCTCTAGTGGAGCCAAACACTTAATTGTTCGCTCACATGGTGCAGGACGACGAGGAATACGACGACGAAATTCACGCTGCGCTAAAACAACAGACCGCGAATGGGTCAAATAATCAGTAACATTAATTTAACACGTTCTTCAGGTGTGATCGCTCCATAACTTATTGTCAACTACATAATTATTTATTTGTCTACAACATAAACGTCAAATCACTATGACACTTGACGCTTCTATCTAGAATTGGATGGTGCTGCCTTTAAGCACTAGATGTTTCAGACCAGTCTGCTTCCTCCTTCTCACAAAGAGAATAACCTCAGTTTAGAGCGGATTGCCTGAAAACCCATTTTTGTACACCAATCGTCGATCACGTCTAGGGCTGCCTATGCTGTACAGTCGCTAAACACGATCTAACAGGCAGTACAGCTACATCATCCGCGTATGCTTGTGCATAGATCTCAGAACTATTGTGCGCGTTGAGCAGTGAGTCGGGCAACCCCTGTTTACGCCCGCCATTACTTTACCAACATTGCTTTTATCCACAAAACTAGAGATTTGCCTGCGCCGTCAAAAGTTGCATTGTCGAAAGCACCTGCGTATTCCTTCTTGTTGAGGGCGCCTTCAATTCTGCCTACCAGATTCTCAAGATGTACACTCCCGCAAGATCTTCCGCGTTGGTAGGCGTGTTGCATCACAGACAGGGCATGTATTCGCAACGCAGTGTAGTCCTCTTCTCCGATTTTCGATATAAAGTTTACTCACACTGTAAGGCAGGTTTCCGGTATGTATGCCAGTGTCAGACTTGCACTGAAGACCCCCTTCAAAGTAACCAGAAGCTGATATACACCGTTTTGTAACATAACTGAGTATATGACATTGCCAGGCGAGTAGAAACCATCAAAGGAAGCACCATCATGTGTAATGTGGTGTTGCTTGTGGTGTGTTGTGGGGCATACACGCGTCGGTAACAATATTAAAATAAAATTTATTTTTTTGTACTATTCATTACACTGTTCACACTAAAATGTCGTGTAAAACGTGTGGAAATAAAGTGGAGCGTAGTCAATTAAAGGTGGTGTGTCGAGACTGCAATAGCTTTTCCCACGCAGCCTGCGTAAACGTCATGCCTGCCGACATCGAGTTTATGAAGAAAGCAAACAAACTCTGGCAGTGCAAAGTATGTATTACAAATAAACGACGCGAATCGCTATCCGGGGAAGCACCAGCATGCGTCTCTAGTCAGATGAATCAAAATCAACATCTCCACAAAAGGGTTGACAACATAACACCTGTTAACCAAACACCTGTCGCTCCACCGAAATCTAATGTTACACTGGAATTAATTTACGCGGAAATTCAAGAACTAAAACAGATCCAAAGAGTGAAGATTGAGGAACTGCAGAGGAAAAATGATGAATGCGAGCTCAAAATTCGGCAACTCGAGAAAAAGGTAGATTATCTAGAACAGGAACTCATCGGAAATACAGTGGAGATCTATAACATTCCACCAAACTGCGGCGACACTTCTAGCATTGATCTGGCTATGAAGATTTTCCGCGATGGTCTACTTGTCGATGTATCGAAAGAGGACATTGATCTTTGTTACACAAAACGCATAACAAAACGGCAAAAAAACTCACAAAACACTAGCAATGCCAGTAATCAAACAAAGAAAAATGTTCTCGTTGTCAAATTTGTTTCTCGCCAGTGCAAGGAGAAAATTATGAAAGCAAAGAGAGGAAAAAAAGAACAGCTGACAACAACACTACTCAACGGAAACAGTAACACACATGAGAGACCGGAGAAGATGTATTTAAACGAATGTTTAACCTACCGGACACGTCAACTCCTTAATGCTGCATTGTCGCTGAAGGCAGAAAAAGGGTATCAATATGTATGGACTAAAAGTGGGACAGTTTATATGCGGAAGAAGGAGGGGGATATTTTAGTAAGAATTACTTGTGCAGAAGATTTAAATAATTTATGAATATTTCTCTTAATTCTGTTTCGTGCTTAGTCCAAAATACATGTGAATACCCAGTCAATTCTCTTAAATCTGTTGACATTATTTGTTTACATCAAAACACTCGTAGTACTAGAAAAAATTTTTCAGCTCTGCTAGCACATCTTGAGTCGTTAGTGAAATTACCTGTTGTTATTGTTTTGAGTGAGATTTGGCTCTATGAGGAAGAAGTAGATTTGTATAACATACCGGGGTATGCACATTTCGGAAATTGTAATGAAACATACTCGGCTGGAGGTGTTGCAGTTTATGTGAAGGATGGTTATGTATGCGATTGTCTAAAGCTTAATTTTCTTAGTGCTGATGTAATAAAATTGTCTTTTGATTTCATGAGTGAGTGTTATGCAATGTTGTGTGTTTACAGACTGCATACAGTTTCGAAATGTATCTTCATTGATGAATTAAGTGATGTTCTGAGTTATTGCAAAGAGAAGAACTTAATTGTAATTGGTGATATCAATATTGACATTTTAAATGAATCTGATAGGGATACTGAAAATTATCTGTTTCTTATGGCGTCAAATGGTCTAAAGAGTTTTATAAATGAACCTACCCGTGTAACCGACTCGACTAAATCCTGCATTGATCATATATTTATGCGTACTCAAAAAAACAATAAGAATATGTTTAATGGTGTTGTGTATGATCTGAAATTAACAGATCATTGTATGATTACACTTTATGTTGATTCCAGTACCAATGCACTAAATTGTTGTAACTCATCTGTAAAAAAAAAAATTTGGATAGACTATGTTCTTTTAAAAGACTGTCTACAATATGAATTTTGGGAACCAGTCTATGATGAACCTAACCCATCAATTGCTTTCGATCTCTTTATTGAAATTTTAAAAAATCACATCAAAAATTGTACTATTTATTCCCCTCTCATCTCGAGCAGAAATACATTTTTAAAGCCGTGGATGACACACAATCTCTTGCGGCAGATACAACGAAAGAACAAACTTGCAAAAAAGTGCAGAAGTCATCCACATAATATAAAACTCAAAAAATACTATGATTCTCTATGCAAATCCGTGCACAAAAATATTGAAGAAACACGTAACAAGTTTTATTCAGATTCGTTTGAACGTGCCAGAGGAAATGTAAGAGATGAATGGAAGGTAGTTGATAGCATTTTGGGGAAAAGTAGACCACAAATAGGCATTAATAGCTTGGAGATAGATGGTAAAAACTTCACGGACTTAGACATCATTTCCAATAAGCTCAATGAGTACTTTACCGAAATTTCAGAAAAACTGAAACCATCTGTAGAGATTTCAAGGGACTGCAATTGTTCTATAAAACTCACAGAAAACACACAACCAAACAGTTTTGTCTTCCAATCATTTTCTTCAAGTGAAATCTGTAAGGCAATATTTTCGTTAAAAATCAAAAAGTCTTGTACTACCGATGGTATATCAAGCGTATTGTTGAAGAAAATGTGCTTCTATGTGGTGGATGTTTTATGTTACTTGTTTAATTTTAGTGTTCAAAATAGTTGTTTCCCTCAGCACCTAAAAGGCGCTGAAGTTATTCCAATTTTTAAAAAAGGTAATAAAAGTAATATGTCGAACTACAGACCTATTTCCCTACTTCCAACGTTTTCTAAGATTTTTGAAAAACTTATGAAATCTCGCATATTGTCTTTTTTAAACAGAAATAATTTTTTTAGTAGTAATCAATTTGGTTTTAGAAGAGGAATGTCAACCGAAGATGCTATCCTCAGAGTGTGTAGCCAATTGTATGAAGGCATTAACTGCAACAAATCCACCATGGCTCTCTTTATCGACATGACAAAAGCGTTTGACATGGTTGACCATGACCTGCTTCTAAAAAAATTATACAATGCTGGTTCTAGAGGAAAAATCCACAAATGGTTTACTTCTTATCTAAAAGGTAGGAATCAAAAAGTAAATGTAAACGGGAGCTTTAGTGACTCTCGTATCTTAAAAAATGGTGTACCACAGGGTTCAGTTCTTGGTCCTGTGCTCTTTTTGATATACATTAACTCTCTCTTCGCACTAAATCTAAATGGAGTATCTACTGCATTTGCAGATGACATAGCCTTTACATACCAAATTGATACAAGATACGAAAATATTGCAAAGATCTCGGAAGATCTAGAAATATTGAGACTTTGGTTTGCGGAACATAAGCTGATTATTAGCGAGAAGACAAAACTTATGTCTTTCAAAATATCAAATAATGTTTTAAATGATTTTAAGTTATGCTTTCATGCTTATGATTGTAATAAATTCTGTTTACCTGTTCATAGTTGTGGAAAAAGTAATTATAATATTAGTTCACCTTGTTCTAATAATTGTTTTAACATTGAATCAGTGCATCACTATAAGTACCTTGGAGTATTAATTGACCATAACTTGAATTGGAAAGATCATATTCATACTCTGAAATCGCATATGTTCCTTATAACGCGCAAAATGTATCTCATCAAAAAATATTGTTCAAAAAAAGTACTAACGTCAATCTATTACGGCCTAGCTCACTCTAAGTTGCAGTATGGTATCTCAAGTTAGGGAGGTTCTTATAATAACTCCTTCAGTCCATTGCTAATAGCTCAGAAACATTTAATTAGGATTATCTGTAACAAAAATCGACTTACTCAGAGCTGGCCTTTATTTAAAAACCTGCATATTCTACCAATGAGACACCTTTACGTTTTCAAAGTTCTAAAAGAATTCTTTAAGCAAAGCGGTAATATTCCTAGTAGAACTACAGATTTTTATAGTCTTCGTATAAATACTATGCACCTTGTTAATGTTCCAATCGCGTACAAAACCCATTTTTCTCACTTCTACTCCGTTATAGCCCCTTTAATGTTTAACAAGTTACCATTTTCTGTTCGAACAGATTTAAATTTTAATTCATTCCTAAAAAAGGTTAAAGACTGGTTATTCACTATGAATTATGAAGTCCTGGAATCGTTATTTTAAAGTGATCTGCTATCTTAATCATCAGCACAAGTCAATGTTTAAGTTTAATGTCAGTTTATTAATACAATTTTGTAATCCTTTTGCAACTGTGAAAACAATTTCCAAATAGTAATTTGCGCTTTCCGTTTTTTCCTTGAATTTTTATATGGATTTTCTTTGTTTCCTTTTTTTTTTTTTTTTTTTTTATGAAGTCCCAGAAAATTAATTTTGTAAAACCGATGTCTCCCCCACATCAAACTTATATTTTATTGTTAATTAAATCGCAGTGTCACTCCATACTAACTTTTAAGTTACAGAGTGATCACTACTATTTTCCGAAAACAAAAAATGGCCTCATCCGTCACTATAATTGATGAGATATACCCGTACCAGCTACGGCGTGTTGTATTATTCAGCTCACTAGTTTACCTGCGAAGAGAGTCTTTGCTTTCGAATCAGTATACATCCATCAGATTTTCTAAGTGGCTGCAGCCTCCTAGTTAATCTTCCCCTTTTGAGGACTTTGGACCAATCTACTGGTTTCACCTACAATTTCGATCTTTACGTAAGTCTTTATCAAAGACACTCTTCGAAATCCAAATAAGATTCTTATATTCTTTTTGCTTCGACCTGTAAGGTTCTAGTCCTCCACATTCCTCCACATTAGTCTTACGTGACATGCTTAAAAGTTTTCTGGTTTCTTTACGAAGACGCTGCAGATATGCGTTCAGTCGAGAAAAAGGCGATCTGCAGGAATACTTTCTAGCTGGACATGCCATTTCGAAACACTTCATGAGGGTACCATTCAGGTTCTGAACAGCTTCCTCTAGCTTTTCTTTTTTCCTGAGCTTAGGGGGAGCACTGTTAGACTTTTCGAGCTCCTCCTTAAATCGTGTCCAATTGGATTTCTGCGGATTCCTGGTCTTCAACAAGTTCGAGGGCTCGTAACCAATTCAGAATTCGATGTACCAATTGGTCTGATATGGAGATCTCCGAGAGCGCTTTCCATTCAATAATCTTCTTAGCATACCTATTCGATAACGTTAAGACTATTACTTGCTATCTTATTCTCTTAAAAAAAGTTGGCTAAGAGCCAACAACCAGGTCAGATGATAGTTTGACATACAGGAGTGATTGCCTCTCACGTTGTATTTGCTACTGGACCAGAAGGTATTCTAAGCATTAGCATCGCAGCATATGATAAGTCCTATCTTACTGGAATCACTGTATTGGTGATTCGATTCAGTCAGCAGACGCACCGACGAATTTGTGTCATTCTCTGTCCGTTTGTCTGCCGCAACTACCTATAGATCTTGGTTGAAAAATTTCACAAGTTTAGAGAGTGCTCAGTCTTTCCGATCGCTCGTCATATAGCGCTGTGAAACATCTTAAATCACAGAGGCGTTTATTCCACACCCATGGTTCCTGTATTATGTGAGGCTTTGTATTCAACACAGAAAGCCTCCTACATAGGGAAGGAGTAGCAGACTTGCAATGTTGAAGGTAGATTTGAGTACACAAAATAGTACTGGGGTGGTCGTTTCTTATCTGCATTCATTTGGAAACAAAGTGGAAATTAACCCTTTCAAGGTGCAGATGGGGAGTCATATCCAGACTTAGTAGTCTCCACAGAAGCTTTGTCTAAACTCACAACAAGAGAATAGCCGTCCTTGTTTTCCCGATTCTTGTTTAGATTTTCCATTTTTTAGTGCCGAGTCCAGAGTTCTGGGTATGAAGACGCACCTTTGTATCTCCTGCTTCCCTGAGTTGTCCCGGAATCCAGAAGATAGCGCGCGTTTGGGCTTTCGGAAAACTTCGAAACTCTTAGTTTCCAGGGGTGGGATTTTTGGCACAGACGTGGCCAATCATGAGGCACTGCGTGAGGCACTCCACTTTAAGTGTTCCGTTTTCCATACCATAGAGGGCTACTCTTTGAATGCAAACATTCTCTGCTTTGGCTGGCTTGCACAATTGATCGACACACTGTTTGCGCTCAGCGTCGTTCAGACTCTTCTCATTGCCAGCCAAGGTGGCTCAAAATTGATCATCCAATTTTGTTTTTGAATTATTTTTTTACTAAATAAAAAAAAATGGTTGAGTGATGGAAATCTTTATTTGGACCTTTACAATTGTTTCTGTTAAGTGGAAAAGATGATATCCACCAAGTGGCTGCCGCCAGTGTTGATACAGTTTTGTGAACGTTTTATCGCATTTTCCATGACTCTCCGAAAGTTTTCCGGTGATAACTGTTCGCATTCCTGTCGAATATTCTCCTTAAATGCTGCGATTGTCTGAGGCTTGTTGGCATAAACCCGCGACTTCAAGTAACCCCAAAGGAAGAAGTCTGGGATGGTTAAATCGGGCGATCTATGCAGTCCACGATTGTAGAAATGTTTGGTGTTGAAAAGAGCTTTTCCTAATCTAATTCGAAATATTTTTATGCTGTCTTCTCTGCTAAGAGATTGATTGTACGGGATACGGTCGTAAGAGGATTGATGTTTTCGCAGAAATATCACGGAGATCTGCCAGGTTTCTATGAGTTCTTTCTTTTGGTGATGGAGGAATGTTTTGCGCAGGAGTTGGTAGAATTTGGGGTACTCCAAAATTAGTGGATAGTTAATAACAGCTTTTGCAGCTAAGTCTGCAGCATCATTTCCTTTGATCCCGCAGTGTCCAGGTATCCATGCTAGCGTGATGTTTCTTTTTCTGTGTACAAGAAACTTCGAATTATCTCTAGCGAAGGGCATTTATTTGTCTCACTCTTAAGGCCCATGAGAATACCAAGATTATCTGTTAAAATCAAGGATCGATCAGAAAATTGTTGAACAACGGATATACATTTATAAATCGCTACTAATTCTGCAATGTAATTGCCGGCAGAATCAGGTAGAAGTGCTTGGTGAACGATAGATGACTGTGCGTTTGGTTGTAATTGAATAACTGCATATGATCACCAGTGATTTTCTTTGTGTGAACCGTCAGTGTAAAAGATTCTATTCCTTCCAATGGTTGAGATCATTTCTTCATGAAGGATTGTATACATATCATTAGACGTATTAGCTTTTTTTAAATTTGCGAGATTGGTGTTTATTGGGAGTGAATTCCTTTTCCAAGAAGGTGGAATATCTGCTGTTATAGACATGTCTAATGCAAATGAGCGTTGAAGTGGTATTAAGGAGATTATCTTACTAAGCGCTGATACAGAGTTTTTTCGTATCTTCTGTTTTGAACAGATTGTTTTTTCAATCGTTTCAAACACCGGATGTGTCGGTCGATTCACTAATGCTTTACTGATATGTTTAACTGCCCTTCTTTTTCCTAAGTGTTCAAATGATGTGTAGCCTATTTCCACTCTAAAAGCTTCTATATTTGTAGCTCTCAAAGCTCCAGATGCTGTCCTAAAACAATCGTTGATGGCTGCATCAATTTTATGTATATTTTTTTTTGTTGTCCACATATGTGGGGTGGCCGTGGTGTAGTGGTAGTAGCAAACGCTTCTCACTCGGAGGGTCCAGGTTCGAATCCTGCCCATGGCAAAATCAGTTTTTCATTGTATAATTGGAACTCAGGCAAAAAAATTCTGCGTGTGAAGGCATAACACTGACACGTAGATTTGGCTGTTATAAGAGTTTCAAGCAATGAAAAAAATACTAGGAATTATATCTCGAATCACTCTGAGTGAAGAAAAACTCTCCGTCCTATTCGGACTCCCACCCCTGGAGAGTAAACATAGAAACCAAACACACCTGAGTTTCAAACCACTACAAAAACAATTTTCCTTTCTCCTCCTTCTATCTTTCCGCCCGCGCCCTGGCAACAGTAAAAGGGTATCAACCCCTTAGGCGCGCGTAAATTATAAAAAAAATATAAATGGTTATACCATGTTGCAATGTACCTTTGACTAGAGATTTCGCAATTTGGAGGGAAGTTTCTATATGTGGCCCTTTTCGCTTTGAACAAATCATTTTTAGTGAATTGTTTTGTCGTTTTAACTGACAACCATATTGTTGACGCGTATGCCCCATTTCAAATTTCTGCTGAAAGTAACTCCGAGATACGAGTACTTCATTTCGTTTTTAGTCGGGATTGATGAATCTCGTAAAACAAGAGGGTTATAGGTGCATTTTCTTTTTCTGCAGAGATGCAGCGCTTCCACTTTAGATGAAAGAAGCATTTGCTTATTGATGTAACCGCTTAAGTGGAAATGCGCCTCGTCGCTCATGACGATTTTCGACACAAAATCGTTGTTGAGATTGAGGATGGCTTTACAGTAATTCAATTCAGACGCGACTGACGGTCAGGAGGCATTAACTGATGCACTGTTTGCACTTTGTACGGGAACATGTGTAAGTCTTTCACTGAAATTCGCTATAGCGATGCCCTGTCTGATGATGCCCAATTGCGTGGCCTGTCATCTGGTTGATGTTTCTTCGTTCTCAGCGACATCGGCAGCCACAGCCGCGATATTCTCGGCCGAACGACCAGTCCGGTGGCGGCCACACCCTGAATGGTCTTCTGTGGGTCTACTCTGTTCGAGTCGAGTAGCTAAGCGCCGGAATGTTTGCCCAGTTGGCGCGAGTTGGAAATCGATGTCGAAATTCATGCTGCGCTAACACCGCCGACTGATTATTGGTCAAAAACATCGACACAATTATTCCACGCTCTTGCGGAGTAGAACGCCCCATTGCTTGTCTGTTTGTATACTGCCTAGTTCATACTGTCTACGAGTAGTTCAAAAATGTCAAATATAATTGACGTACGACGCCATTTGCAAAAATTATACCATCTTCCGATAGGGAGATTAATTTTGCGCCACCTTGTAGTTGCGCCGGTTTCGTCCGCTTTGGTGTTTCGGTGTTTTTTTTTTTGAGCGACAGCGACGTTCAAGTTCCTTCTACCAGAACTGTAACTTGTGCTGGATGCAGCACCGGGTTCAGCCGGATCTGAGAAACTCACCACCGGAGTTGATTCTCCGCGGAGATTTCATCGCATTACCCGACTTGCTGGTTGTAGCACTGGCTTTGTTCGGACATCGTGTGAGCGTGAAACCACCGCTGGTTTCGTTTTAATCGATTGGTGTGGCCGCGGTTTTCGTCCACTGAAACTGCAGCTTTTTTTGGTTGCAGCATCACCATTTGTTTACTAGAAGTCTATAGAGAAATAAGGGTAAGCAGCCGCAGTCGTGACTTGGCACCCAATGACTCATTTTTTTCCCGCACATCAAAAACAAATTGCGAGGTAAACGTTATTCGACACCCGAAAAAACGGTTGATGCATTTAAAATACATATTTCGGAGTTACCTCGTTCGAAGTGGAAAATGTGTATTGATTTTCATGGAGAGTATTTTGAAATTGTTTTTCAAAAGCCATTTTCGATGAAAAATATTTGTTTTTACTTGTTTTTCTCAAAAGTATCCACCTATGCAGACATAGACATTAGCATTACTATTTCGAAAGTATCATACGTATAAAGATTAATTGCCTCAAAGCTGGTAGGCATAACACCTGTGCAATATTGCTCTATGTGCAGTCATAATCATAAACTGTCATTACACAGTTTTTTTTAAATGCCAACAAAAATATTTTGCCAAAATTAACCCTAAAAGCACGACACCTATAAACCTGACACTTTGAACTGTGTTCAACTTTAAGATCCCCTATCAAAGTACGTGATTACCATACTAAAAGTTTCCATTAAAATTCTCCAATTAAATTCATAAAAAGGTATTATTGTATATTGTGATTATAAATACAAGTATGTACGTACCGACAATTCGATTACGCAATTCACTGCCAGATAGTTTGAACACATTTTCTTGGTGGCCATTATCGGGGAAGTAATATGTTTCTATGTCTAGTGAGAATTTCTCCACAAAAGGGCAAGTGTAGCGAGTTTTTGTAAATGGATAAGCGTTCCATGCTTCTTCCTCCACCGTTAGGGCACTCTTTGGTAGAAGACCTTTAAGTAAAAAAACAAAAAAAAAAAGAAGAAGAAAATACAAATTCAAATGAGTAATGGAGAAGATCCTTCTCATTTACTTTTAATCCATCCTGGTAGATGACTACCAACGTGATAAATCTTTTTAGTATACTGTCCATTGCCACCAGGTCCGTTTTGATAGGGTTCGTTAATGATAATTTCTACACCGCTGCCTTCGCCATGACTTTCTTCACGACTTTTTTTCTACCAAACAAAAGGAAAAATCCTGAATCAAAGAAAAGGAAAATGTATTCGTTGTATACTTACAGCTATCATATAGAGCTGAGCTATACGATACTCTTCGACTGTTAGCGGCAGTGGTATCCGATATTCTTTAATCAACATTTTGACAAATTCGTCACAACAGACACAGCACCAGTTTGACTTGAGATTCTTTGAAAATGAGTTGCTTCCTAGATAAAGCAACTAGTCTACTGTTTTTTTTTTTCAAAGTTGTTCGATTTTGTGGTTTTCAAAATGTTTGGCAAGATTTCGACATAAGAATGACCTTAGTGGATGGATGCATCGCTGCTGCTGAAAGGCAAAAAGGACAAGTATTCGTTAGTCGTTGTTTTAATTGTTTTTGTTATAATATTTGATGTTGATTTGATGGACCAGTTACTGGACCCATCTACCTATGAACAGAGGAGAGGAACATAATACCAAAGGCTACTTCCATAAATCCATCAATCAAAGCTTGAAAGTCAAAAATGTCTCTCATTAGTCAAACAGATATTCCACGATGTATAATATGAGGGAGGAATCAGATTCGAATGTGGGCCTAACTCTTATAAGATCACGACTTTTTTTTTCATTATTTTCTTAACAATTATAAGGTTTTCCTTAATTACAGAACGTAAAGCAAATAATTATAGCAATTGTGAGGTTTTCGTATTCTAACCAAAACCTCACAAGTTGTGAGCATCACAAGAACTGTCAAAATTGTGATATCCGACTGAGCAGTTCACAAGCCGATCACAAGACAAAAATAAAGGATAACATATTGTTAAATTTGAAAAACAAATGCAGGAAAATGCAGGGGACGAAACATGGGTCCACCACTATGACCCTGAAAGCAAACAAGAGTCCATGCAGTGGCATAAAAAAGGAACAGACCCCCCGAAGAAGTTCAAAGTCACTCCGTCTGCCGGGAAGCTCATGGCCACAGCTTTTTGGGACTCAAAGGGAATCTTGCTCATTGAGTACAAAAAAAAAGGTGAAACCATTAACGCCACATCCTACGCTTCCACTTTGCATAATTTGCGGGAGGAAATTAAAAAGAAAAGACGGGGTAAACTCGCAGCGGGTGTGTTGCTTCTTCATGACAACGCTCCTGTTGTCACTATTTCAATTGTCAACCTGTGCGGACGTGTTTTTCTTTTTCTCCCGTATACCGAGTTCAGTTATTATTTTCCACTTTTTTTTCAAAGTCCCGTAAACTGCCGACTCAGTATATCTACCGTTGTTCGTCGACCTAGTTTTGTCTGCCGTTTCCTCAAACACAACTGTGCCAGTTTTGACCCCAAAACAAAACAAAACCAAAACGAAAACAAAACAACAACAAAAAAAAAAAACAAATCCAAACAATAATTAACCTCAATAAACTAATAATGGAAAAGTGCTGTGCTAGTGTTTTGTGCTCAATTGTTGACCCCAACGCCGAATGGGTAGCATGCAATGGTCTCTGTGGAAAATCATTCCATGCCATATGCATCGGAGTAACCCGGAGATCCATAACCTACCTCAAGGAGTATTGCAGTCTTTTCAATTTTTACTGCGACGAGTGCAAAGAGATCACCTTGGCTCACGTCATGTTGGCAATTAAATGCAACAACGAGTCTATCAATGCGATGCTAACCGAGAATGGTCATATTAGCAGAACTATTTTGGACAGAATAGAAAAGATTGAAGACTCAATAAACTGCATTGATAGTAATGTGGATGCTTGCAAGTCCACAGGAAGAATGATCGAAAAGCAACTGGCAGCGATCCAAAACCTATCGAAAAGCAAATCTAACCACGACAACGAGAGCGAAGTGATCAAATATCACTTCGATGGAATTAAAGCTTTCCTCAAAACAAATTTTGCCAACCTCCTTAAGTCCAACGAACTCACACACATAAACGACTCTATCAACCTTCTCCGTACTGATCTCGACTTGCTTTTTCAATCCTCCTCCAAAACAACACATCACATCCCGCATCCATCAGATTCTACGCTCGATGACCTGACCCTAAAAATGATTGATGTCAGTGAGGAACTCATAGCAACTCGGTTGACCGTTGCCGAAATCGGTAAAGAAGTGAGATTGGCTTCCAACAAAATCGATGGAATACCCGATCAAATTCAGTTCCAGGCTAGTTCCTCGTACAATGTCTCAATTCATAATGAATTAGTAGACACGGAGTCTCATTTGCTATCATTCTCAAATACTCCTCCCGCCACCCTAACAACAGAAACCGAAACCGTCTTGCCTTTACCAACTAAAATCCCGCCCGTCGCCGCTCCACGCAAACCGCTCAATCAATTTGGAACTTCATGGACCCCCTCCGAATGGAAAAACAGACTCGAAAAGCTGAAACAGGGAAACCATACGGCATTCTTCGTTGAAGGGGCCCCTCAACACGCTGATGTTTCTTGGGTGCGGAATTTCTTTCACCGAAGTTACGCTATCACCATTAGCGAGTGCCAGATGATTTCCCCCGCTGACTCCAACAGTTCCTGCAGCTTCAAAGTCAACATCCCAACCAAATATTCGTGGTTGTTCCCTACTCCTCCTGGTAAGACAACTAAACCTGGGAAGATAAGAATTACAAAATGCTCTGAAGAACAAGAAAACGCACATCTCGAGAGTAATAAAAGTGTTAAAAATAATCGTAGTGTTAACAATAAAATTAAAAAAAGACCCCTGTCCAACTCCCTTCCAAATAAAAAATATACTTCCAAAAAACGAAGCTCTAATCTCGACCCCAACTGGAGCTTCAAAACAAACTTATTCCCCAATTTTAGTCCTACCTCCTCACTTATCCGACACAAAGCCCTTACACACCAATCTTCTAATCCCCCAATTCCCCCCGTTCCACCGAAGTCCCCGCGCCAACGCGTCTCTTTCAACTTAACCCCAACCACCCATATTATTCCTTCTCAACCTTCTACGCCACCAAACCCAGCTAGCAACCCAATTCCCAACTTCGACCTTAAAACTGGAGCTAAGTACCCTAATTTCATTAACTCCCATACCTTAAACCCCACATCTCATCCCTCGTCCAACTCCATATCCAATCTATCTCCCTCCTCCAATGCTCCTATTCTTGATCCCCTTTTTCCCCCCACTGTTAAACTAACACAGCAAACCAATGGCACTACAGAAAGTCGATATGCTCTCTCTAGGCTCAGAGAACGAAAGATATATGAAAACATTCGTCTCTTTCTTGCCTATTTACATGACAAATCTGACTCGGTCTGCTACGAAGGGAAAACCAAAACCAGCGTCATGGTTTCCATCCAGCAGGAAGGCCTCCCTACCGACCCTATCAGTCTCAGGAACCTTTATGTCAGGTACCACGAGATATTTAACATGTCCCCTCAGAAAGTAGCAGACGACCTTGCTGCATTCGGCAACTATGTTCACTCTAAACGAGTATCACACCTACAACGAAGCCGAGCCGACCACGACAAATTTTTTCGTCCATAACGTGCCTCCCTTGCCAGCGCTTAAACCATCCTGCCTCACACCTCCACCCCACAACATCCCTCTTACATTTTACTACCAGAATGTAAGAGGTCTTCGCTCTAAAACCAATGCTGTCCTACGTCAATCACATGCTCTTCCCTTTGATATTTACGTATTGACCGAAACCAATTTGATTCCCGACATAAAGAACCAGGAATTGTTCCCTCCTACTTTTAATGTTTTCCGCGACGACGATCCTACCCGCACAAATAAAGATTCCCCCTGTCGAGGCGTCCTACTGGCGATGGACAACAGCCTTAACTCTTCTCCCATTACAATTTCTTCATCCTCTAAAGCCGACTTTGTCGCAATAAAAATATCACTGCCTCTCAAGTCCCTTTACGTTATATGTTGCTACATCCTACCAGCTCAACCTATCGAATCTTACCAATTTGTTATTGATGCGATCGATCATTTAATTGACCTGTCAGACCCCACTGATGATATCCTTATTTTCGGCGACTTTAATCTTCCTCAGCTACAGTGGACTCCATCAGATGATCAATCGTTTTTCATCGCTTCAAATGCCATCTCAGCTAAGGAATGTCTCTTCTTAGATCGCTTAACAGACTCAAGTCTATGCCAAGTCAGTGGTATATCCAATTATATGGGCAGGCAATTAGACCTTATTTTCACAACAGATCCAATTAACTCCTCAGTCTCACTTTGTCCCCTATCTCTCTCAACAATCGATAACTACCATCCCCCCCTTCTACTTTCATTTTTTCATAACTCTTCATTCCAGTCCACTCCCCCCACAACTCTCTCATCCTACGACTTTCATAAAGCAAACTTTCACAAAATCAGTGAATATCTCAGCAGATCCCACTTTAACTTTCACAACTTAAGTATAAATGATGCCTTATCCATTTTTTATAAAGAAATATTTAATTCTTTTTCCCTTTACGTTCCGTTTTCCCGCCTTAAAACATCATCTACTAGTCCTCCCTGGTATAATCGCAAGCTTCGTTCCTTACGCAATAAGAGAAATAAGTTATGGGCTGTTTTCCTGCGTACCAGATCCTTTACCGACTATTCCAACTATCTTGGTGCTTATCTTCATTTCACCGAACTTTACGATTCCCTTTACCAGCGCTACCTTAACAACGCGCAAGTCAACCTTATAAACCACCCTAAGTCCTTTTTCCAATTTGTTAACTACAAAAGAAAGTCCGATGGTTACCCTCCTACCCTCTCTTTCAACAACAGGTCATCAACCAATCCACTCACCATTGCCAACCTATTTGCCACCTTTTTTAAGCAATCCTTCACCAACGACTCCTTTGTACCAGATCCATCCTATTTTAGTTACCTACTGAACTTCTCCAATGGCCCACTTCTCTCTCATATTTTTGATCCGTCTTATATCGAACATAAATTACACCAACTCAATGACGAATTCACACCCGGCCCAGATGGCCTCCCTGCCATATTTCTTAAAAAATGTTCTTCCTCTCTTTCCCTTGCCCTTTCTAATCTCTTCCGTCTATCCCTTTCACAAGGAGAATTTCCTCAGGTTTGGAAAACCTCCTTCATAACCCCGATCCACAAGAAAGGATCAAAGAATGAAATAACCAACTATCGTCCCATCGCCAAACTCTCCCATATACCCAAACTCTTCGAAAGTATTTTGTATGAAGCTCTAAGCTTCCAATGCAAATCACTTATTTCCCCTAGACAACATGGCTTCTTAAAGGGTAGGTCAACCACCACAAATCTCGTTGAATTCGTATCCTTTGCCCTCTCTGCCCTAGAGGATGGCAATGAAGTCGATGTAGTTGCAACCGATTTTAGCAAAGCCTTCGATAAAATCTCTCATCGGTTAATTATCTTTAAATTGTCTGCCCTCGGCTTTGAACCCATATTGTTAAAATGGATATCCTCTTACCTCGAAAACCGTTTTTACAGTGTTCGTTTTAGGTCAGCCCAGTTCGCTCCATTTTTGGCCACCTCTGGAGTTCCACAAGGCAGCCATCTCGGTCCCCTTCTTTTTATATTAACCATAAATGATCTCGATATGATCATTAAACACTCGTCTGTCTCCCTTTACGCCGACGATACCAAATTTTTCAAAACCATTTCCTCTCCCCATGACTCTTTCCTCCTTCAACAAGATCTTGATAGTTTCTCGATCTGGTGCCTCAAAAATTCTTTGGAACTTAACATCGTCAAATGCCAATCCATCACCTTCTCACATAAGCGGAACCAATCTCCTCCCCGACTCTATCTTCTCCATAACCAACCTATCTCCTCCGTACAGTCTCTTCGCGACCTCGGCATTTTGTGTGACAGCGAGCTCAACTTCCGTTTACATATGGATGAGATAATCCTCAAAGCCAACTCTGCACTAGGTTTTGTAAAACGGTGGTCCAAAGAATTCACCAACCCATACGTGACCAGGTCCCTCTATATTACCTTTGTTCGCCCCCTCCTAGAGTACGCCAGTCAAGTATGGTCCCCATATCATCGTGTTCATATCTCGAGAATTGAAAGCATTCAGCGTCGTTTTCTTCGATTTGCTCTTCGAGGTATGCCCTGGGACGATCCTTTTAATGTGCCCCCCTATCAAAATCGTCTGAACCTTATCAACTTAAACACCCTCGAAGATCGCAGAGATGCAGCAGACTTTCTCTTCATTCATCGACTCCTTTCAGGTCACGTTGAATGCGCGTCCCTTCACAACTCCATTTTCCTCAACACTAACCCTCGTAATCTACGTACCCCGCGAACGAACCAATCTCCCGTATGCTACGTCAAATCAACTCAAACCCTACCGTCTTTGACTTTCACCGCACCACTTCCTACCTCAAATCTGTTCTCCTTCACCACTCCAACCAACCTTAGTTTTAAGTTTTAGTTTAAGTTTATTTTTTAAGTTATAGCTTGTATTAAGCCGAATAAATGGGGGCATTCGCCCCCACCAAAATTAAAATGTTCACACGGCGCGAGTTTCCAAGACTGCTGCGCGAGATTGTGGTTTCGAAGAAATCCAACACCCACCCTATAGTCCAGACCTTGCCCCTAGTGATTATTTCCTGTTTCCGGATTTGAAAAAATGTCTTCGTGGAAAAAGATTTTCGGATGACGATGAACTCAAGTCGGCAATAAATGGGTATTTTGCAGAGAAAGAGGAAATTTATTTTTTTGAGGGTTTAAACAAGCTTATCTCAAGTTGTAACAAATGCATTGATGTTAGGGGAGATTATATTGAAAAATAAAAACAATTTAAATTGAATTCGCATTTTCCTTCATATCGATACCAAGAATATATTGAACACCCCTCGTACATGTAGTATCTATACCTTTCCTTACAACAGTTCCTTTCAGTATTGAATTTTCTCAGAAATAGCGCCTACCAAATATGCATAGGAAATAATTATACCATTGCATTACTCGTAAGTCAATCTTCGGTTTCTCGGTGTGTACAATACCTTTGCAAACTAGCACTGCAGGTCAAGGGAAATGTGAAACAATTTCCTACAACAAATAAAGATATGCACAAAAAATATTTATACAATAATGGAAATGCATAATTAATTTCTTTTTTTTTTTAAGGTTTGCCAAAAGTTTCACACTAAAGGAGCAATTGGAGCGATCGGTTGTACCCACATAACAATTTTTGACATGACAATGAATTCACCACACCGTGGTAACTATTCTTGGGTGTGTTCTTGTGAGATGTTGGCCAGAATACCAAACAGCTGATCGCTCACAAGAAACCTCACAAGAGAAGCATCACAATTTTCGCATCACTGACATTCGTGAGTTGTGACCACATCACAATCAGAATAGGGGCAAACATTTTTAAATTAACAAAATATGTAATATTTCAAAAGTAAAAACAATTCATAAGATGACTGAAATAAGCAAGGTTAACATTTAAACGAAAAAAAAAAGAAAAGAAAAGATAGGAAAGTCAACGAAGATGAAAAGTAAGAAGTAGGAGAGCTTGCGGCATTGCTAATACCCTTGATATTCAAGGGAAAAGAGTTCCATATCCTCACGGCGTGAACGAAAAAGAACCTTGATGAGTTGAGATATTTAAATTTTGGTAAGGTTATATTAAGTATTCTCCGAGAAGAAGGAAGAAAACTCAAGCTTACGAAACAGATAATTTGGCGTTTTTGTCATTATACGTTTGTGTAATAATATACAATTTCTTGCATACATGTTTTTGTACTAAAGTGCAACCCAATAAACATTTCACATAGACCCATATCCATAGTCCATGAATGTATCTAATTGCATCATTGAAGGCTACCTGTAACTTATTACGTGACAACGAATCCATGCTACTAAAAATAACATCGGCATATGTTACTATGGGAAGTAAAGGGTTTGAATTTAATTCGTGAACGCACTCTTTCACTAATCTTCAAACTGTCACTGTCAATTTATTCAGTAAACTCAACATTTTCATCATCGCAAAGTACACGAACGAGCAACGTCAGCAAATTATAAAAATTTTCTACCGAAATTCGCAGTCGGTGACTGCAACTTTAAAAGCGTTAACTCCAATTTTCGGTCGTAATTCTCGCCCAGTAGACTGGCAATAACATGTTTAGTGTAAAAATTTAAGACTACATTTTTTTTTTGTTTTTTTGTTTTTATAATTTACGTGCGCCTAAGGGATTAGATACCCTTTTACTGTTGCCATGGCGCGGGCGGAAAGGTAGAAGGAGGAGAAAGGAAAATTGGTTTGTAGTGGTTTGAAACTCAGGTGTATTTGGTTTCTATATTAGCTCTCCAGGGGTAGGAGTCCGAATAGGACGGAGAGTTCTTTCTTCACTCAGAGTGATTCGAAGTTATAATTCGCACTAGTTTTTTTGTTGTTGAAAGTCTACAACAGCCAAATCTACGTGTCAGTGTTATGCCTTCACACGCAGAATTTTTCTGTCTGAGTTCCCATTACACAAATGAAAAACTGACTTGCATGGGCAGGATTCGCACCTTGGACCTTCAGAGTGAGAAGCGATTGCTGGTACACCCCTATATTCGCTGTGTGATGTTGCCGTGTCAGTGAGACAACGGGTTGGTCGAAGTGTCGAAAATATCGCTGCCGTTCAGGCGTCCGTAGCAAACGATCCAAATCTGTCAATTCCACGGCGTTCTCAAGAATTGGGCATCGCTCAGACCACATTATGGCGTATCTTGAGTAAGGATCTTGGTTTACACCCATACAAGATCATGTTGAATCAAGAATTGAAGCTGATGGACCATTTGAAGCGACGTACGTTCTCCGATTGGGTTCTGGAGAAGATGTGCCAAGATGATGAATTTCAGCGCAAAATCATCTTCAGTGACAAAGCTCATTTTTGGCTCAATGGGTTCGTCAATAAGCAAAATATGCGTTAATGGTCAGGTGAAAATCCACATGTGCTTCATGAATCACCACTTCATCTTAAAAAATAACTGTTTGGTGCGGTTTGCATGCCGGCGGCATTATTGGGCCATATTTTTTCGTCGACGATAACGATCACCACGTTACTGTGAATGGTCAGCGTTATCGCACCATGATCACCGATTATTTTTGGCCCGAATTGGAAGTTTCAACAGGATGATGCCACAAGCAACACAGCACACGCCACAATCGATTTATTGAGGAGTAAGTATGGTGAGCGTGTTATCGCAACAAATGGGCCAGTAGATTGGCCGCCTTGTTTGTGCGATTTAACGCCGCTTGACTATTTTCTGTGGGGCTACATTAAGTCATTGGTTTATGCCAACGCCGACGACGTTGGAAGAACTAGAGCCAACATTGAACGCGAAATAACGGTCCTTGTCAAGTCCTTATTGGAAAACCCTTCGCTTGGACGAGCTTCCGTCGAGTTTGAAAGGATGTGAAGTTTGCAGTCACGCAAACAACCATAAATGCGACCAATGACGTAGTTTACGAATATGTGGTTGCTGCAGGACAGATTACGGTTTATTACGAACCCAAGGCTAGTAGCCGACTCCACTATCGCCAATTTCGATTCCGATATGCATACTCGTATATTTGGCAGACTCAGTTCGAAATTGCTTTTTGATATGAGTAGAACCTGACACTTAGAAGGATTTAGCAGCAGCCCGTTGATAAATCCCTGTTTAAACAAAAAACTAATTCGTCAAGCCGTTTCATAGGCATAGACATGTACAATTGAGCGTCATATGCGTACATATGCATACGAGAGTGCACACATACCAATGGCAAATCGTTGACAAACATGAAAAATAAAATCGGTCCAAGGATGAAACCTTGAGGAACACCTTGTAATGAGGGCAAAACAGAGGAAATCCTTACACCAACAACGACCATTTTGAAATCGGTACGACAAGTAGCTTTGCAAAAGTTTAACAGCTCTTTCGCCAAAACCGAAAAAGTGTTTAAGCTTCCATAAAAGAATTTTGTGATTCACTTTGTCAAAAGCTTTCCAAAAATTGAGAAAGCAAAGTAATGTCACGAGCCCTTTGTTTTGCTTTCCATCATCCAAAATCTTCACCATTTCCGACTGAGAACTATGCCCTTCTCGAAAGCCTTCTTCTCAGTCAGAAGTCAATAGAGAGTTGAAGGATAAGTGGCGTTGGATCTGGCGGGATAAGACTCTCTCACATACTTTTGATTATTACAATTACTTCAATCTCATTATGATCGAAACCAAGAAGCTATGCTTTGATTTTATATGAAAATGTACGGGAAGTCGCACATAGGGGTATTTGCCTCGAAAAACCGCTCAAAAATCTATGTTTCAAAATGTAGAATTGAGAAGTTTTTTTTTCTTAGTTGTAGTTAAATACCCATTGAACAATGAATCGTTGTTTTTTTGTATGCACACACTTCGCCACAGCATTAGTTGAAAGTCATCGATCATAAGCCTGCATTGTAAATCTGTTGATTTATGTGAAAAATCCCACTATAGTCTTTTTTGCTATGGAGGAATATTTTTTTTTAAATTAATTTGGTGTTATTCGGTAACTTTTTTAGTATCAGCTTATAGAGAAAGATGTCAGGAAGCAGTAGCAAAAAAAAAAAATTCCTATCCATAATTGCCCCTCTAGATTTTAACGTCCCTTATGTGTGTCTAGTTTAATGAAAATTCAAAAATTGCTTATCATAAAATAAATTCTTTTGCTTGAAGGATCGTTATGAATGAGTATGAAGAGAATGATTTTGAAATCAGGGGTGGCCGTTGTGTAGTGCTACTAGCCATAGCTCAGCCGTTCATAGACCTCGATAAGGGACAGATGTGTTTCGGCTTCTTTCAAGTAAAAAAAAACAAAACAGTGTAATAAAAGTAGAATTAGAAACAATTTTGCCAAGTGTTTCGGTGGCGCAACAGTAGTGGTGTCAGCCGAGAAACCAAGGGTCGTGGGTTCGATCCCCGGAATAGGACGGACTTTTTATTGTTAAAAAAAAAGTTAATAAATTAAATCAAACAATTTTGCTGAAATCGAACGATGTGTGGAAGGGAGCGGTCCGCTATTCCAATAGCGGAACCAGCACTAGAGGTAACATTTTCATCGGATGATCAAGCAGCTACTTCATCAGGCCATAACGCATCTGGGAATCCAGATAATACAAACAAGAGGAGGAAACTGCGGCCTACTCCAAACCTCGCCAAGCGCCCTTCCCTCTCAGTTTCCTCCGAAAAGCTGCCCGTTGGAACGAGGGAAGCGGCGACAAGAAGAACAACAAGGGCAGCAACAAACCCAGCAAACGACGAATTTCCATACGTGTCTGACGGTGGGGAAGGTCACTATATGGGCGGTAATAGCTTCGCAGCGCTGGCGGCTTCTGAGTCCGAGGACGAAGAAGAAGAAATGAAAGCTCTAAGCAGCCATATCAATGAACTGCAATTACAAATACTGGCTTTTAAAGCCAAACAAGTTGCGAGAAGAGAGAAGGAACAGCAGCAAGAACTCCAGATCTCTCAGCAACAACAAAAAGTATGCGTGGAGCAACCACGGCAACAAAAAGAGAAACAGCCGTCAAAACAACAAAAACTACAGACACCGACACCGACACAAGGACAAACAACAAAAGATGCACAACCACTACGAAAGCATAAACAGCAAAAATAACAACAGCAAAAATCGCAGCAGCAGCAGAAGCAACAGCAACAACAACAACAACCGAAATCAACTAAGCAGCGGGTACCTCCAATCAACACTTTTAAGATGGAGTTAAAAGAAACAATTGAACTATGTAAGTCGGCCATAGGAAATAATTTTTACATTAAAAGACTTAGTTTAGATAGGCATGCTGCATACTGTAACACAGTGGAGCGCCATACTAAAATAAAAAACTTACTAAAGGAATCGACGACGGAGTTCTTCTCCTACACCCGAAGGGGGACAAGCTGCAAAAAATACTGCTGAGGGGGTTAGAACCGTCGACTGATCCGGAGGAGCTCCTTGCACTGCTCGAAGAGAAGGAGTGCGAAGAGCTCAAATTCGTAGGGGTTAAGCCATTCGTCACGGCTAGAGCCAAAAGGGAGAATCGGAAACTACCGTTCTTCCTAGTTCAGCTAAGTCCCAACAGCAAACTGGATGGTCTAAGGAGCATCAAAGTCCTAGACTACCAGATTGTACACTGGGAGAAATTAAAGAGGAGCGAAAACCTTTTACAATGTGTTCGCTGCCAAAGGTTCGGACACGCCGCGTCGAACTGCGAAATGCAGCCTCGATGCGTGAAGTGTGGAAAGAACCACAAATCCGAGGAATGCGCTCTAGGTAAGACCGGAGCGTCAGAAAAAAGCCAACTCTCTTGTGCGTTATGTAGGAACACGGGACACACCGCAAATTATCGGGGTTGTCCCAAATTCCAATACATCAAAAGAGTAAATCTGGCTCGGCAGCAGAAAGTGGAAGTTAAACGTCCACTCGTGCAGGCACAAACACCAGCCGTTACTCCCCACGTTACCTACGCCCAAATGGTGGCAGGTAGGGGAAATACGGTACAACAACCAAAGGTAGCTTCTCAGGTAGCTTCTCAGCGCCTAGAGCACCGGAACCTGTACCTGACATGCTGGCTATCTTGCTCTCTATTCAGGGGCAGATGACTCAGCTTCAGCGTCAAATACAGGAACAGGCTAAGCGGGTAGATCAAATACACGTGCTGCTGCCGGGCCAAATGCACCTCCAGTCGTAATGGGTACGTACATGGCGGAGCAAACCCTGAAGGTCCTTGCAGTGAATGTTAATTCACTGATTAGGTTCGAACGAAGAGCCACACTGTTTAAGTTGCTTAAAGACCAAGCCCCTGATGTGCTCTTGGTTAGCGAAACTAAGCTTACCAAAAGACACAAATTGAGGCACAAAAGGTATAAAATAGTACGGAGAAACCGACCCAACTCCATTCAGGGAGGAGGCGTTGCGATCTTTGTAAGAAAAGGTATACGTTTCAAAAGAGTATACAGTCGTGTAGTACGTAGGTTCCAGGTGCTGGAAGCATGCATCGTGTATATCCCTCTCCGTAGTGGAAAGCGGTTGTACATGGTGTCTGTTTATGCACCTAAGGCTACTCAATCCACTTTATTCATCTCAGAGCTCGAGACACTTTTTCGATTCCTAAGACTGGAATTGGAGGATAACTACTTTATTATCGGCGTAGATTTCAACGCTAAACATAGTGATTGGGGAAATAATACTCCAAATACTAGAGGGAACCTACTATTCAATCGGTGTGGTCAGCACAGTATAATGTATCGACTCGGCCTTAAGGCGACGGATAGTCCGTCGTTTCCTAGACACTAGACACGGGTCCTATTTGGATCTCCTGCTGTTCGACACACGAATACCCCTGACATGCACAAACCAACAAACCATAAACTGTCTACGCACTTTTGTGTATGACAGTGACCATTGCGGACTCAATACCCAAATAACCGTTCCGAACGAAGCTGCGAAATTGGACGAGTTTGTTCAAAGGCATGCCAACAATTATAGTAGAAAGAAAGATAACAACGACCTTTCGTGTCTTAAAATCGCCCGAACGACGGACAACGTGAACATACTTATAGCAGCAGGCATAGATCTAAATGAGGCTGTTGATGATGACGACTTCTTTGTAATCAAAGATCCGCAGGAGAAGGTAGAGGCTATAGGAGCGACTTTCCAGGAAGTATATAAGGCGAATGACATCATTGGCCCGAACCACGACCTGGAGAATCGAGTCCTTGTGCACAATTTCTACCTTCGAAATGAAATAGTGAATTGGCGATTCGAGAGCTCGGGTTTCACCCAGTTCAGTGACGAGAATATGGCAAATAATGTTATCACCAATGAAATGGTACTACCACCGTTCATTTCGAAGGCAGAGCTCCAAACGATCTTCGAACCGCTTAGAAGTAAGAAATCAGTGGGAACCGATGAAATACCGAACATTGTGCTTCGACTTCTCCCACTAGAAGCGGTGGACATTTATACCACCCCGTTTAATAATGCAATGAATAATGCACATTATCCAGAGCATTGGAAAACAGCGGTGGTACACCCCATCCCCAAAAGGGATAAAGACACATCCAATCCGGCGAATCTTCGCTCGACCAGTCTTCTTCCAAACATCAGTAAGGTTTTCGAGAAGGTGGTCCATAGAGTCCTGAGTAAGCGGGTTGAGGACAAACATATAGTTCCGGATAATCAATTCGGTTTCAAGGCGGGGCATGATATCATTCATGCTGCGTCTAAATTGGTTTCTGATATCCAATGGAACAAAGGCAAGAACCAGTGCACTGGTGCCTGCCTGATTGACTTGGAAAGGGCCTTCGATACCGTATGGTTAGAGGGACTCTTTTTCAAGCTGGACAGGCTGGATATTAGTAAACCATTGCTGTATATTCTTTTTGATATGCTCTCCAGTAGACAGTTCATCATGAAGAATGGCGATGTGACTTCTGCTGGAACATTTAACATTAAAAACGGTCTGCAACAAGGTGCGGTAAATTCGCCGATCCTATTCAAGTGATCTGATATGTTCACTTCACTATGCCATAGCGTACGCAGACGACTTAATCGCGTACAGAACAGGTTCAAAGATTGAGGTCATTAATATACTCTTGCAACGTGACTTCGATAAAATTAAACGATATTGCGATGACTGGAAGTTGAAAATCAACTTTCAGAAGTCAGAAACCATTCTGTTTAGGACGCTTTTGTCTGGGGCCTCTAGGGATACCAGAAAGAATTGGCGAAAGTTCTCGAACGTGGGACAGCACGGGCAGCCACTTGCTTGACGAAATGTAGTTAGATACCTTGGGATTTGGCTAGATCAATTTCTGTATTTTAACAAACATATGGAGGCTGCTCTGGCCGGAGCCAGAGGTGCTTTTGCCCTTACAAAGAGACTGTTTTATAATAGCCAACTCGATGCGAGGGTGAAGGTAATTTGCTACATGGCCCTTATCAGGCCCATGTTTGTATTTGGATGTCCCGTGTGGTTCAACGTGAGAGCAAGTTAATTGGAAAAGATTCGGGTGTTTGAGAGGGCTTGTCTTAGGACTTGTCTTCGCTTATACAGAACACCAGAATCTGAGTACAAAAAATTCTATCCTAATGAGGTCTTATACAATAGGGCGAACCTAATAATCGTGGACAATTTCGTCATTAAGTTGACTCGAAGGCACGTTGCAAGAGCAATAACCTCATCGAACAACCTGATCCCTGGGGCTTACTACCCCAATTATATGTATCACGAGAGAGTTCGCTTTGACGGCTTTGTTCCTCCGGAAGCGTTCCTCTACCTAGATATGAAAGGTCTGATCCAGGACAGATTGGCGATGCCGCTAATCTTCTCCGTTGCTCGAACAGCTGCGGACAGGCGACTCAACTACGACAGAGACGTCGCACATGACAGTGCGGAGCGTCTCCGGTTCAGTAGGTCGGTAGGGAGTCGCGACATAAGGGATGTTGCTCGGCAGCACCAACAATTCTGGTGGCTAGATGAAGGAGGGGACGTTTCGTCGTCGAATTCCTCCAGTAATACGTAGCTCCATAGGAAGCAAAGTCGGTCTTCTGCAAGTTTGATTAGCCGTGGCCGGCTTACATAGTGTTAGGTAGAATTAGGGTAGATTTAAGAAAAAAAAAAATAAAAAACAAAAATCACAAAAAAAAGAAAAAAAAATTATATTAGAGCAGAAGTGGGTAACACTCTGATACTCTAAAATACGGTATAGGAATATATATTTTAACTAGAATGAAGTAGTTAAGTAGTTAAGTAGTTAAGATTTAGTTTTAGGTAGTTTATAGGTTTAGTTTTAAGTTTTATATTATAACAAAAAGTCAATATACTAAGTTTTTCTACTTAAAGTTTATTTTCTTAGTTTTAGTTTTAATAAATGTAAAAACAAAAATAAAAATAGTCTGTACGAAACGTCGAAAGACATAGATTAAGTATTATGTTTAACTTAGAGTGCCCGCATGGGGCCAGTAAGATAGAATAAGACTATTTGTAAGTTATTTAAGCTAATTTTTAAGCATTTTTTTTGTCTAGCTTGTAAGTGTAAATGAAGTGCAAAAATAAAAATGCATATAAAATGAATGAAAATGACTAGCAATTGCTTCTCACTCGGAGGGTCCAGGTTCGAATCCTGCCCATGGCAAGTCAGTTTTTCATTTGTGTAATTGGAACTCAGACAGAAAAATTATGCGTGTGAAAGATTGGGCTGTTGTCGAGTTTCAAGCAATGAAAAAAAAATACTGTGAATTATACCTCGAATCACTCTGAGTGAAGAAAAAACTCTCCGTCCTATTCGGACTCCCACCCCCTGGAGAGCGAATATCGAAACCAAACACACCTGAGTTTCAAACCACTAGAAAACAATTTTCCTTTCTCTTCCTTCTACTTTTCAGATACAGTAAAAGGGTATCTAACCCCTTAGGCGCGCGTAAATTATAAAAAAAAAAAAAAAAAAAAAAAACAATAAAGCAATTGTTTAATGTACTTGTAATGCGTCAAAAATCATACTTATATGATAAGCTCCAATTTGCGGCATCTCAGAGATCTTTCAGCATAATTGTACCACGCTTTTTATATTTGATATCAGAAAAACAATTCTTTATAGCTACCATATGACTGTGGAATTCACTACCACTAAATTTAAGAGAAATCGGCGACATGCGAATTTTTATAAAAAGTTTACAGTCATACTTTTTCAATCGTAGCGATTAATGTTTATCCTTTTTATGGCATCTTTTCTTAATTTCGATTCTCTTTATGTTTTTTTTTTTTTATTAATTTATTAATTTTCAAACATGCTTTACTTTGTTTTCATGTAATACATATGTAGTAGCTTTTACTTTTATTTTATGTACACTTTTATTTGTAAAGTTCTCTTTTAAATATTCCTTCAAAATTGTTTTCCATATTTATAACTTCACAAGAATATAAGATTTATTCTTAGTGTGTAAGTAATATCAGAAATAAATAAATAAATAAAAGATACTTTATTTATACCTTAATTTGACTTAAATAAGCTTAATAACAGTTCTAAAGTTGTTTCAAGCAAGTACTATATCACTTCATTAGGACAAGAAAATATTTTTGAGCGGTTTTTTAAGGCAAATCGCTCATGATTCTTACTCGTATGTCGGCGGTTAAAAAGTTTATAAGATACATCTGGGTAGGAGTTTCTAGAGTGCGTTGTGCGGTAAGTTGGGACTTGAATAATATGACGGTTAGTTCGACGTAAGATGCGTGTATCAGATATAGTTACCTAAAGAAGATCTTAGAGACTCTAAAATAAAAGAAGTGCCTTAATGGCAGTATTTTCAAGGATCTAAACAATAAAATAGGATTAGCTGGCGGTGAGCATTGTAAATTCTACGTAAAGCGCAATTCTGCAAAACGTGAAGCGGCTTTAGATTGATAGTGTAAGCCCCTCCCCAACAACTAATTCCATATTGCAGTTTTGAGTGGAAAATTCCATGATAAACAGTTTTGAGAAACCTATTTGAACAAAACACCGAATAGAAGAAGTTCCAAACAACTTCAACCTGACAACACTTCGAGCTAACATAAGGAATTTGCATGGAAAGTTGTTTCGGACGGCTCAGTGGTACAAGCACAAGTAACAAGGGTAAAGCGCGGGCAATCCCAGGAATGGAATTTGATATCAATTTCTGCTGGCACAAGCGAACATAAGCTGAAAAACATTAGTTTGGTTTTGCTACTACACACTAGCCTGTGAGCAGCAAACCATACCACTTAGCAAATGGATATCTTTATTTATGTCTGTTATTAAATTAAGAGAGCTCGTTGAACCATAAGCGATGCCAAAGTCATCAGCAAAAGATGCAACTTTGCCTGCCAAAGGTAGAGAAAAGAGGGAGTTAATAAATATAAGAAACAAAATAGGGTCGAATACAGACCCTTGTGGTACACCTACGTTAATTACCTCATAATGACTAAGGATGTCTCCTATTATTACCCTTTGGTTTCGCTCCTTCCAATATGTCGCTAATCAATTATGGAACCATCCACGAAATCCTGCTTCATACAAAAGAAATTCACGTCAAACCCTTTGGTAATATTGACAAAGAGGCCGGCGCAAAACTTTTTACCATCCAAGGCTTTGTTTCTAAAATTGCAGAACAATAGTAAGGCATCTTTAGTGGAACGTCCTTCCCTAAAACCCAACTGCACCGGACTGAAAAACTGAGTTCTTTGTAAATTCTCAAAAACTTTCGAAATTGCAAGATAGCAAGGAAATCGGTCTGTAATTGTTTTTATCTTGTCGACTACCCTTTTTAAAGAGTGGTAATACCACCTGGAATAACCACCGTGTGGCGCTCCCATTATTCCGATTCGAGTTCTGTTTTGTTTCTTCAGTTGGTACATCTGTTGTTGATATTCCCTCTAAATCGTAGCGTCATAGTTTGACATTTGAAAGAGTTACGTAGCCAAGAGTACATCTATCTCTGTGTGTGCGATTTTTTACAATTTTTGAAATGGATTTAAATTTGCAACAACGAACTTGTATTAAATTTTGCGTAAAAAACGGATTTATTGGTGCGCGAACGTTGGAAATGTTGGAAAAGTGTTTCAACAACGATTCTCTGAAGAAAACGGTCGTTCACCAGTGGCACGAGCGGTTCAAATGTGTTCGTGAGTCAATCGAAGATGATGAACGCAGTGGCAGCAGACCATCGACATCGAAAACCGACGAAAAAATTGATGGAGTAAAAGAAATGTTGGTTAATAACCGCAAATTAACCATCAGATAGATAGCGGAGGACTTGAACCATGCCTATGGATCCAAGAAATTTTGGTTAATGATTTGGGTTTCCGTCGTGTAGCAGCAAAGTTGGTGCCAAAAGACCTCAATTCCATGCAAAAAAGAGACCGTGTTGACGTCGCAAAAGAGATGATTTGCGTGGCTGAATCCGATCCCACATTTATCAAAAGGACCATTACTGGAGACGAGACGTGGGTTTATGAGTACGACACGCAATCCAGACATCAGGCAAATGAATGGCGTTCACCAAATGAGCCGAGATCAAAACAACCACGTCGTTTTCAGTCAAAGAAGAAGGCAATGCTCACGGTTTTCATGGATTACAACGGTGTAGTGCATCATGAATTTTTGCCAGAAGGCCAGACAGTAAGCAAAGAGTATTATTTGGGCGTTATGAGACGTTTGCGTGATGCAATTCGCCGAAAGAGACCAGAATTGTGTGGCAGAAAACTCGTGAATATTGCACCATGATAACGCATCGTCGCACAGTGCCATCATTATTCGTAATTCTTTGAGGAAAAATGCAACAAATACCATCCAACAGCCACCGAATTCAACTGTTTTGACTTGCTGTGACTTCTTTCTGTCGAGTTAAAAAACCACTACGGGGAACGCGTTTCAGCAGCCGAGAGGAAGTACTGGAAAAATCGCCGGAAGCACTGATGGACATACCGAAAACCGAATATAAAAAATGTTTCAAGGATTGAATCAAGCGCTGGCATAAGTGTGTTGCAGTCGATGGGGATTACTTTGAAGGGGACAAAGTAATATAGATTTAGATGAATAAAATTGTACTTTTAATTTTTTGAATAAATTCCGGGAACCTTTTGTATATCGGTATACCAGCAGATTTGAGGTAGTCAGGAAAACCTCCACTGAAAATACTCCTATTAAACAGATATGCTAATATGTCCACTAAGTTAGGCGCAATATTCGAGTACGACATTACAAATGCCATCGTTTCCACACGACCTGGAGTTTTTGAGTGAGTAAATAATTCGCAAAATTTCTAACCCAGTAATTTCTTCAAAAACGAAACTATTCATGTCAGGCATTCTTTCAACTAACTGAGATCAAACACAGGGATTGCAAATTGTCTTAAAGTTAGATTGAGAGGACATAGACCCAACTGAAGCAAAGTATTTATTGAACTCATTGGCTACTTCTATGGGTTCCACTATTTCAGCACCTTCACTACACAGCACAATATTTTTGGAATTGCATGAAGTATTGATGTTGATTATATTATTAACAAAGAAGTGTTTACCCATGGCTCTAATCTATAATAGTTTGAGCTCTATGTTTGACAAAAGTTTGTGTAGAAGAACTGATATAGTTTTGAAGAATGTTCCAAAATAATTTATAAGCTTTAGAAGCGTTGTCTTTGGCATAGACTTTTTGCCAATTTTCAAAACGAAGTTGAATGTTAAGTATGTCGCACATTATATTGGTAACCGTCTGGGAAGAGAAGTTACCAGAGCGTTGGATTTCGCTTAGAAGATCTAAAATGGCTAATGCATTTACTCGAAATTGGCCTTGTTATTAAAGTAGGAGTATATTTCAGAGTATTTATGTAATATTCCTAGTACTACTCAGAAACATATAGCCTGATTCTGATTTCCACCCAACCCATATTCCACGCACTTCCACAAATCGGAGGGCTTTATCCAGAAAGTATTGTTTGCCCTCCTGAACTGAACACATTGTCTAAAGGGGGATATAAAAATCGTCCTCCGAGAGTTAATGTCCTTGTTGGTAAAAAAGTGACAGCCTCTACGACGCATCTATTCAGTTCCAATGACTTCCGATTAACTGATGCAGTAGCTCATGACAAAGTAACCGGATGCTTTCCACACTACGTGTTTATATTTGGAGTATAGCACTTAAGAACTGTAAGTGAAAACTGAAACTATTTTCTGATCAGAGTCAGATTCACAGCCCAACACCCAAAGACGCTTTGATAAATGCTAAAATTTCGATGTTTAATGCAGGAAAATCTTTGGGATGGCATTTTCTTCTATAAATATTAATAAACTGATGACCCAGATCCGTTCTAATGATTGAAGGAAGTTCCCAAAACAGTTTCTAACTTGAATTGATTGATAGACAAAAAAAAAACTCAGATATGTGCTCCGGCGAGCTTAGTTTGTTGGGAAGAAGAGCACCACATCCAACATTCAAACAAAAAGATGTTGTGCTAAGCTTACGGCATTAAAATCATGACTCCCGTTCAACGTGTCGCTCTATGCAATTGAGGATTCTACGAAAAAAGTTTTCCAGAAAGGTAAGTATGATGATCGACTAAACCATGGACCTCCATCATGTCAATTCTAATGGCAATAGGTTTTCTGAAAGAAAAAGGTTTCCGTACGCACCGATCTCTACGTACTAGGAGAGAGAATGTGGGAAAAGGAACAGCAACAAACAGATTCCTAAGAGATGAAATCGAGCCACAACAGTCAAAGAGATGGCAATGATCCAGATAAGAAGTTCTCAAAATCCCAGCTTCGTCATTCGAAAAGTTAAGAAAGTCTGAATCACCGATTCAAGAAATGAGAGATAGTGGATGCCAGAAGGCTTGATGGAAACTGTGTGCATGAGATTAAAGAGTGTAAACGATTACATGTAACCAGCGGAGAAGGAAAAAAAAACCTTTTTTCAGTCTTTTATAGAAAGCTGTGTAATCGCTTAAGTAAAAAAAAAGCCAACAGTAGCAGCACTTACCATATTAGTGTGCTGCGAGTGTAGGTCGGAAACTCACAGAGAAAGTGTCGTCATCACTCTTAAAGCAAACAGTGATTGTTGCTTCACTTATGCCAAACATACTCAAGTGATTAGCAACTGCGCAGTGCCTCATAATGACGCTAGTAAGCAGTCTACAGTTTTTCCTTTTGAGGGTGAGCAGAAAAGTTGCTGACCTCTTAGACACGTCGAAAAGCTGGCATCTGGAGTTATGCTCAACACTCAATTGAAGCGCTAACGTAGGATGCAGGCAATGCTAAAAAAAACTCGCCTCTGGGCCTTCCCTAGATAGTTCACAGCCGATTTCGAGTTAGCTTGAAAGTCGTGAGAGGGTATAGCAAAACATTAAGCACATCTTGGCTGTAGCAACTGATGCAAATGCTTCGAACCTACACTGGTTCTTTCCAATACAGTTCGTTGCTATCAGGATTGGGTATACGAGTATATCTCTAATTTTCTCTAACAAAAAGTGAAATTTAACGTTGTCGTCTCCAAAAAGACACCAGTGATGAACTGGTGTTTCAACAAGACGTATATGTAGCACTTACTTCTTTTTTTTTTAATAAAACGAACTATTGTTGAAATATCTCTGAAACTTTTATTGCTTTATAAATTAGAAAGATGGACATCATTTATGGAACACAATATCTTCCAAATGACCGCATTGGCTCTGCTTGCAGACTCTCATCCTTTTCTCGAAATTTTCAATCAATCTTTCACATAATTGAGGCTTTTATTTGCGGATGGTCGGCGTGGATCTTACTCTTATCATAGCCCCAAAGAAATAAGTATAACGGTGTTAAGTCGCGCAATCTTGGCGGCCAATGGGTGTCTCCGAAACGCGGAATTACGCGGTCAGGAAACATCGACCGTCGTTGTTTATCATTTAAAAAAAAAAAAGTACGGCCCTATCGCACCAAACAGTTACTCGTTCTGGGTGCATTGGCATCATGTGAAAATGGATCTCATCTGAAAACACGATTTTCTCGCAAAAATTAATGTCAGCATGCATGTTTTCCAGGACCCAATCTGAGAACGTTCCGGCTTTAGTTCTTGCGTTAATTGCACCTGGAATGCATGGGGATCCAAATCTTTCGTTAAAATTCGGTGCACTGTGGCTGTGGAGAGGTCAAACTCCTGAGAACGGTGGAGAATGGAGGTGTTTAGGTCGCTTTCGACAAATTCCTTTACGGAGGCGATATTTTCTATCCGTGCGAACATGTTTCGTTGTATTCACATCTTGTGCTGTGTCAGTCTCTAGGAATTTTTTTGATTATCTTGCGTACGCACGTCTCGCACGCGATTGAACGTGAATTTACGGAATATTTGGATATTTTTTTACTGTGTAGCGTTCTATGGTAAATATCCCAATGTCAACCCTGCGTGCATGAGCTGTAAAATAATAGGCCTTTCACCCCCTATAGATCCGAATTTGAAGCCATCCATGCTCGAAACCATTTCTGGATAAGGAAAGTCGATTTTGAATTTTAGCAGCAACAGTTCTTGCATTGCAAGATTGTCAAAACCACTTAAAAAACAAAAAAAAACAACAAGATGACAGTGCATGTGCCATGATAAGAATATCAAGACTTATCAGAGTGTCTAGAGCAGAGGCACACATCACGTTCAGGGCTCTCCGCACTGTAGAGCAGATTGCCGCGCTAGATATGACCCAACAGATAGTACAGCTACATCTTCTGTATATTCCTGAACTTATACATTATAACTATTGAGAGCGTCAAGCAGTGAGTCGTCCAACATGCGGCTTAGCACTGGAGATACGACATCGTCTGTTTACCTCTGCCATCACTTAATGACTCCTCTCAGCATATGCGATCAAGGTCCTATTCACCAGTATTGCTCCAATCCAAGAAACAATTGATTAGTCTGCGCCGTATTGACTGGCCGCAGTATACATGACGTTGCCTGCAACAATAACATAGTTACGTTGTCGAAAGCACTTTACGAGTAAATGTCAATGAAAATGGCCTTGCGCTTTGGTAGACATGTTTCATATGTTGACGGTTACATCTGAAGCTCTTTGCGAGCATTTTCCGATTTTCGGCTATTCTTACTGTTTGCAAGGGAATAGGTAGATATGTCAGTACTAGGCTAGTAGTGAACATCGATTTTCATCATCTTTTTAGTGAGGAATCATCAGCAAAGGTACAAAACCTACAGTGAGCAATATTAAAATAGCTCCTTGGAAAAATAGAGTGTCCTACCATGTGACAGGATTAAGAAACACTTGAGTTCTCAGATTAAGGCAGTTTAGCTATCACTACAGCTGTCACCAATAGCAGACGTATATTTACCTAACGAGAAGTGGAGTCAAAAGTTTTCAACTTCTACAAAACCGCCAGCGCAACATACTTGATTGGCTTGAAAGCCATGATTTTAGGCAAAACTAGCTGAAATCTGGCACAAAAAGGTGAATGACGAGTTAGGAGCAGCAGGTGATCGATTTCATACACAGTTCATATACATACGTGCACGAGGGAAAGCCATTCCTTTAGATGACCTTTAAACTTTGTTTTGCAAAGAGAAGTACGAAACTGTTCCTGTTTCAAACTTATGTGGCAATAGCTCTGTCTGAACCAGGAATCATCGACGAGTCCATCGTGATGATTTGTGATATTTGTGATGACAGAAAATACAAACTCTAAAGAAATTTCTTTCAAAGCCATTTCTCCGGATGTTCTTCAGAATACCTCATTTGCAGATATGCTCGGTCATTCCGTCAGCGAAGTTTTTATAAAAATCGTTTTTATAAAAATGTGAAAAATGTTTTTCGAGCACTTCGACCATTTTACGGTCGTCATAATCGACCTACTGAGCAAGCAATTCAAGCCATAGTCATCAAATTTCGCACCAATTCCAACATCAAACCACCTACCCGTATGCGTAGTAGAGTGCGTACAGAGGAAAATATTGCTGCTGTATCCTCCAGTGTTAATGAAGACCATGATTTGTCCATTCGTTGTTGTTCGCAGCAATTGGAATTGTGTTACTCGACTAATTGGAGGATTTTCCGGAAGGATCTTGGTCTAAAATCTTACAAAATACAGCTCGTGCAAGAACTAAGGCCTTACGATCTGCCATAGCGTAGATTTTTCGGTGAGATGATATCAAAAAATTGTCTTCAGCGACGAAGCTCATTTCTGGTTGAATGGGTATGTTAATAAACAAAACTGCTCTATTTGGTCCGATGGGCAACCTCAGGCAATAGAAGAGCTGTCAATGCACCAAGAAAAATGCACTGAATCATTGGCCCGTATTTTTTCAAAGATGACTGTGAGAAAAACGTTACCCTCAATGGCGTCATATATGGCGTCTATAATTCAATGATTTCTAACTTTCTATGGCACTACATGCCACATAGCACACGAACCGATGGACCAATTGAGAAATTAATTCAGTGAATTGGCCGGCTAGATCGTGCGAATTGACGCCTTTAGACTACCGTTTATGGGGATACGTCAAATTAGTCGTCTATGCCAATAAACCAGCGTCAATTGCAGCCTTAGAAGACAACATGACATGTATTATTCCCGGAATACCAGCCAATATGCTCGAAAAAAGTGATTCAAAATTGGACTCTCCGTATGGACCACTTAAAACGTAGTCGTGGTCAACATTTACATGAAATAATCTTTAGAAAGCAAATGGCAAGCATTGATTTAACAACTCAAACAAAAATTCTATACACTTTTGCAATTTTCCTGTGTTTCTTTTGACAATTAAAAAGGAAACGCTTACAAAATCACCCTTTATATACATCACTTGTATAGCTTCTGATTTCCTCACATCTGTTTGTGGTCCATCGATCGGTATTGTAGGTGCATTGCGGTATTGTAGGGTATCGCAAAGCACGAATGGCATGACTCTGTCTTAGTCATAGTCCTTGTCTGAGAAGCCATAGTCGTTGCAGTAAATTTTACTGCAGCAATTTTTTCAGCTAATATTCATTTGAAACCCAGTTTAACTGATGATGTGTCCATGATAGTTTGCTGTGGATTCCGCCATAAATCTTCTCCGCTTGATCAAATTCAATGCAAGTTTTAAAGCTGCCAAATTGCTCTGCTTAAAGCCAAGCTTCAGAACTTTCAGTGGCCATTCGTTGATAACCTGCTTGATGGAAACACCAAATTACAAATGAATCATTCAAAGTATTGCCCATCGCTAGCTAAAACTTTTTCCCATCTTTCTGGCAGAGCTCGAATACCATTAAAAGGTAAAAGTGTTCATCTTTTAAGGCTATCCACGAATCAAACCATTTTTTGATGTCTTTATATGAACGGAACTGCTGATCAACCAGACCATGTACCATCGAACGGAACAACTACTAATCGGACGGCGCAATATCTGGGGAATATGGCGGGTGGGGTAGGATTTCCCATTTTGAGCGTTTTCAGGTAGTTTTAACGGGTTGGTCGAGCGTTGTCATGCTGTAGAATCATTTTTTCATGCCTCTGCTCGTATTTTGGCCGTTTTACGTGCAGTACTCAGCTCAATCGCATCAATTGAAGTCGATACCGTTTCCCAGTTTCATTGAGTTTCAACTGTTCATAATAAATAACACCGACCTGGTCGCACCAAATGCACAGCATAACCTTCGCAGCGTGAATATTCCGCTGAGCCGACGCCGTAGAAGCAAGTCAGACTGGGCAGTCCCTATGACTTTCTTCTATTTGAATTGCTGTAATGAACCCATTTTTCATCACCCGTCACGATGCGATGCGAGGTGAAAAAACGACGCTCAACGTCGATTGGCTTCAAATCATAAGGAAACCAAGTTCTTTGTTTTTCAATCATTCCCAACAATCGCTTGGAAATGGCTTGGCGGGTAACTCCCAACGCTGAAGCAAGCTCTTCTTGCGTTTGGCACGGATCCTCCTCGAGCAATACTTCAAATTCAGCGTATTCGAAGAATTTTGGACGGAACCAATCACGGTACGTTTTTTCACTTTGAGCAACATCTCCGTAAATTTTTTAGAGCTGTCGATGCGCTTCAGCCGCCATTTTCTTCGAATGAAAGAAGAAAATCAACACTTTCCGCAAATGACGATTATTTGGTACGAAATCAGACATTTTCATAAAACCAAAAGTATATGACGTCAAAACAAAATCATTTATATGTCAAAATGGTTTGTTTACCATATGTCTAAGATTGGTTCATGATGTTTTGGATATTTCAAAATCGACCAGCACTTACTGCTGGAGCCATCTATTGAGAAGTAGTTTTAGCAAATTTATCTTTGAAGAAGTTATCATGGACGGACGGCCGAGAAGCACCGTCTCCATATCCTGAAAACTTTAAACCATATTGAATTATTGCAAATGAAGCGAAACAACATGAAAATGCATAGAGAAGCAGTACGCTACTTGTGTAAAGGCGAAGAAAATACAATATTCAAAGACGATCTTGTGTACTACTTTCCGCCATTTCATTGTAAGGATTGTATCAAACATAAAGTCATGGGTATCCAACGAGTTTTTGTTGAATGATAACTGGGTAAGCATTAAAACAAAACATGACTGGCATCATTCACATTTGCGACAGGCATCGAAAAGCTGTATCAAAAGAAACAAGCAAGGTCTAACGGCCGACACCTGTCACATTCCTAGCTGCATCGGCTCTATACCTGACCACGTGATGCATAATGTTGATGCACTTTGCAGATGGATCATGTCTTATGAACCCGCCAGATTAGGATGATTAGTAAGAAGTATGTCGACGATCTTAATTCCAGTGCACGTACCATATATGTATTGTATGTATTATATGAGTATGTACAAGCGTAGATCAAACATCTAAGGGTCAAGGTTAACATTTTAGATGGCGTGCTTCAGTAACGGCAATTTTGCTTTTTGGCATAGCCGCTGAACCAAAAATGGGCCTCTTGCGAGAAGTTGATTTTTTGGACAAAATCCGGATTTCCGGCCAACTTTTCCAGCGTCCAATTAGCGAACTCACGGCGTTGTCTATGGTTGTCCAGCTTCAATTCTTGCGTCAGCACAATCTTATGCGGATGTAGGCCCAAATCCAACAGCTCTCTTGCAATTCCCAATTCAGTTGATCGGCGAGTATCGACATTTCTGGGTCTTCTTCAATACTGGCCGCTACTTCGGCTATATTTTCCTTATTTCACACCAATCTCTGTCTGGTTGGTGGCTTAAAATCCAAAAGAGTGTACTCACGTTCAAACTTTTTCGCGTTGCCTCTTTACAACTGTTCGGCAAGCGTAAAACAATGCTTGCTAATGTCATTGATAACTTTGACAGCTGCTGAAACATAACGATTGGAAAAGCTATCATTGCTAACTGGTTATACCTGTTAATATAGTACCAACGTTGGAAAACTCGGCATATCTACTACCTACTGTTACGGAATGGTCTATGGTCTATGGTCTCGGACTTCGCTACCGACGAATGAAGCTAGTCGGACTCAATGCATGTACGGTACGTGCATGCAGAAGGCGACCCTATAATCAACTACTTAGATAGCCTGATTTAAGAGAAATTCCGAACAGATGATGGTTAAGTTCGTCGTCGACTAGTACTCGTATATGCCAGTGGACGACGGTTCGAATCAAGACAATAGCAGAAAAAGTAATTTTTGACATCATCATACGGCATCGCCATGGTAAGCAATGGTAAAGCACTGTTAATCGATAGGGAAGAATACCGTTAAAATTTAAGAAATCCGCTCTGTCGAAAACAACCATTTGTCGCTGATTTGCTGAATTTAAACGCAACTGATGCAGAACGCTTTGGGCGCCCAAATGAGGCTGTTTTACGAGTAAATAGCCGTAAAAAAAGGTGCGTGAGATAGCTGACATCGTAAAGATATCAACAGACTGTGTTCGAAGTAGGTACCGCGTTTGCTCACAGTTGACAAAAAACAACAACGTGTTGATGATTCACGACGCTGTTTGGAGCTGTTCAGCGAAATAGAAAGGATTTTTCATGTGGTATGTGACTATGGATGAAACACGAATCATATTATCTGTTCGCAAACCTCAAAAATATGGCTCTGATAAAAAGGTGATCGCCGTAACTGAAGTGTATTTTGAAGGGTTGGACAAATCGTTCGATTGTATAAGAAAAGAATAGAAATGCTAGAACAGCGCTGGAATATTGTATCACTCTAGAAGAAGACTATGTTGATGAACAAAGTCGAATTTTGCCAACAAAAAAAATTAGAAAACGAATGACGCAGTAGGACTAGACCTTAGTACAATACACACCGGACTGTAGCGTCATCCGTTTTCTCGTTAATAGCATTGGCCACGATTGCGGGGATTTTCGTGCTTAGAAGAAATATACCTGGACAAGTTCAGTGGAATGGCATCGTTAAGCCCATTTATTCATCTGCAGGTCATTCCAGTGGTGGATGGAAGTCTTAAGAACACATACAAAGCTTCGAGAAGATAAAAATACTTTTCTTCTTGAGCCTATCTTGCCATTGTCGGCATAACTCGTCAATCACCTGCTTCGGTATCCTTAAAAACCCACCTTTATAAACTCTTTTAAACTTAATTTCATTTTCTACTTATAAATAAAAGTCTTGCGGCCCCACACAACAAAAACATTATTAAAATTAAAAAGAAAAGAAAAAAGGAATTAACCCACTCTAAGCAGCCCCTCTGGCATATACATTATTGCGAGCATCTTGGTCCTTCTTTAGGAGTAGAGTTAATAACCGACCAACTAACAGACCCTCCCCTCATCCATTTAATTACACATAATAATGCATTCCCAAGTTTCATCCACATTAGTGCCATAAAAGTCGCTCACAATTATATGTTTCGTACTTGAAAGCCTACACAATGGAGTCCCACTTACGTAACCACTTTGGCTGGCTCTTAATTTATAAATCTACTACACGACTTGCTCCCGCAACAAGACGCATTACATATTCATAACCAACGACATCACCACCTCGGTCGTAGCAGAGCGCTGCACCATACATCATTGAGTCCTCGGAAAGAAATTCTATTATAAATTATACAAAATTAAAAGAGAGAGTTTTTTTATTTGTTTATTTGCTTGATGAAAGAATCAATATTCATCCAGACATCGTTTCAACAAGTTGCATCAGATGCATTAGAAGCAGGAGCATACACTGTTGCTCTTCGACTGTTCATAGTAGTGAGTAATGAGGCATAACATCATTAAGTTGGCTTTTTGCCACTAACACATGCATCGTTTTGGTGATGTATTAACGTATTTAGGTCACTTACTGTTCCAAGAGAACACCGGAAGGAGGCAAGTGCTTTCTGTCATCCCATCTGTCAATCTCAGATGGGTCGTGTTCGTTCTGGACGTTTTTTTCTTTCAAGTAATCAACGCAACGACAACATTTTCATTCACACTAATGTGCTTTCGTTTTAGTGTATTGCTCTTTTTTACCAGCCACTATCACAGTTACAGTTACAGCAACTGCAAATTGTATTTATTACAATTTAATTTAGAGGTTTGCATCAGCTCCCGACTCCTGCTACTTCTTATCAAAAGGAATCAACTTTGCGTCCTATGGCAATTTCCCTGTTTTCCTGAAGGTACGACATTATTAGCACAAGCTACAGAGATTCAATCTTGACGCGGAAGATGTGGGTTGCGACGCCGTCCTTCCTTGCTGTATCTGTCTCAGTATACACAGTGGAGGAGCAGTGTTAGGAACGAAGTCAATTGATGGGGTAGATCCTTACCAACTACTTGGCATTGTTGTCCTTTGCGGATATTATTTCGAAGGAGCTGCTGGATGTTCTGATGTTCTGGTACAGTAGTCGCTGTTGTCATTTACAGCGTGTGAACCTGAATTTGGAAGTTTCTGCCACTAACAAGTTCTGTTGATGTGCTAGTCCGAGTGTGAATTTGCTTTTGTTTTCATTGCTGGTGTCATTTGAATTATCTTGTTTACTATGAGAATGGGTTACGGGTCTGTGCTGAACGAGGAACGACTTGGGAATAGCTTCGCTTCTGGTAGAAGACAGTGCGTTTTCATTTGGGTTGTGTTTCAAAGAATGAAACAGGGATTTTAAATATTCTGAAACTTTGAACAGTGACAAACTGGTAGAAAGTGAAGGGATAGTATTTGAATCTTAAAGATGTGCACGTATTGTATAACCCATATTAAATCACGAGATGATTATGCTCGTAGAAGCCATCGATTATCATCATACGTCTTAACGATTATCATCATACGTCTTAACGTTTTTAAGCGATCAGTTGACGATAGAAGCAAACCCCCTACGAAATGCCGCACCCAATCGCAGTCGTAGATATTAGCTTTTCAGTTTTTTTTTTTCAGTTTTTATGCTTTTTTATTTTTTTTAACTTAAATTACTCTTGTATGCTAAACAAAAGACGCTTAAAAATTAGCTTAAATTACTTACAAATAATCTTATTCTAACTTACTGGCCCATGCGGGCCATAATACTTAATCTATGTCTTTCGACGTATCTTACAGTCTAATTATATTTTTACATTTATTAATACTAAAACTAAGAAAATAAATTTTAAGCAAAAAACTTAGTAGATGGACATTTTTTTTTAAATTTTTTATAAAACTTAAAACTAAAAGCCTACAGACTACCTAAAAAATAAATCTTAACCTACTTACATCTAATACGTGCACACATACATAGATATATATATATATATATACATAATACATATATACTTAATATATAAATATATGTATGCATATATATATATATTGTTTTTTTTTCTCATTTTTATTTTTATTAATTTTTTTTTTGTTTTTATATATTTTATTCCTAAAACTAACTTAAACCTACCTAAAACTATGTAAGCCAGCCATGGCTAAAAGAATTTGGCTGACCCACTTTGCCTCAGATGAAGCTACATATCACTGAAGGAGTTCGACGACGAAGCATCCTCCCCTTCAACAAGCCACCAAAAGTTTTGGTGCTGCTGAGCAACATCCCTCATGTCGCGACTCCCTACCGCCCTGCTGAACCGGAGACGCTCCGCACTGCCATGTGCGACGTCTCTGTCGTAGTTGAGTCGCCTGTCCGCAGCTGTTCGAGCAACGTGGAAGATTAGCGGCACCGCCAATCTGTCCTGGATCAGACCCTTGCTATCTAGATAGAGAAACGCTTCTGGAGGAATAAAGCCGTCAAAGCGAACCCTCTCGTGATACATATAATTGGGGTAGTAAGCCCCAGAGATCAGGTTGTTCGATGAGGTTATTGTTCTTGCAACGTGCCTTCGAGTCAACTTAATGACGAAATTGTCCACGATTATTAGGTTCGCCCTATTGTATAAGATCTCATTAGGATAGAATTTTTTGTACTCAGACTCTGGTGTTCTGTATAAGCGAAGACAAGTCTTAAGACAAGCCCTCTCAAACACCCGAATCTTTTCCAATTAACTTGCTCTCACGTTGAACCACACGGGACATCCAAATACAAACATGGGCCTGATAAGGGCCATGTAGCAGATTACCTTCACCCTCGCATCGAGTTGGCTGTTATAAAACAGTCTCTTTGTAAGGGCAAAAGCACCTCTGGCTCTGGCCAGAGCAGCCTCCATATGTTTGTTAAAATACAGAAATTGATCTAGCCGGATCCCAAGGTATCTAACTACATTTCGACAAGCAAGTGCCTGTCCGTGTTGTCCGACGATAGAAAACGTTCGCCAATTCTTTCTGGTATCCCTAGAGGCCCAGACAAAGGCGTCCTAAACAGAATTGTTTCCGACTTCTGAAAGTTGATTTTCAACTTCCAGTCATAACAATAACGTTTAATTTTGTCGAAGTCACGCTGCAAAAGTATATTAATGACCTCAATCTTTGGACCTGATCTGTACGCAATGACATGGTGAAGTGAACCTATCAGATCACTCGTGTAAATGCTGAACAGGATCGGCGAATTTACCGCACCTTGTTGCAGACCGTTTTTAATGTTAAATTTTCCAGCAGAAGTCACATCGGCATTCTTCACGATGAACTGTCTACTGGAGAGCTTATCAAAAAGAATATACAGCAATGTTTTACTAATATCCAGCCTGTCCAGCTTGAAATAGAGTCCCTCTAACCATACGGTATCGAAGGACCTTTCCAAGTCAATCAGGCAGGCACCAGTGCACTGATTCTTGCCTTTGTTCCATTGGATATCAGAAACCAGTTTAGACGCAGCATGAATAACATCATGCCCCACCTTGAAACCGAATTGATTATCCGGAACTATATGTTTGTCCTCAACCCACTTAGTCAGGACTCTATTGATTACCTTCTCGAAAACCTTACTGATGTTTAGAAGGAGACTGATCGACTGGAGATTCGCCGGATTGGATGTGTCTTTATCCCTTTTGGGGATGGGGTGTACCACCGCTGTTTTCCAATGCGCTGGATAATGTGCATTATTCATTGCATTACTAAACAGGGTGGTATAAATGTCCACCGCTTCTAGTGGGAGATGTCGAAGCACAATGCTCGGTATTTCATCGGTTCCCACTGATTTCTTACTTCTAAGCGATTCGAAGATCGTTTGGAGCTCTGCCTTCGAAATGAACGGCGGTAGTACCATTTCATTGGTGATGACATTATTTGCCATATTCTCGTCACTGAACTGGGTGAAACCCGAGCTCACGAATCGCCAGCCTTGATGCGTGAAGTGCGCAAAGATCCACCGTTCCTACTATTCAATTGGTGTGGTCAGCACAGTATAATGTATCGACTCGGCCTTAAGGCGACGGATAGTCCGTCGTTTCCTAGACACTAGACACGGGTCCTAGTTGGATCTCCTGCTGTTCGACACACGAATACCCCTGACATGCACAAACCAACAAACCATAAACTGTCTACGCACTTTTGTGTATGACATTGCGGACTCAGTACCGAAATAACCGTTCCGAACGAAGCTGCGGAATTGGACGAGTTTGTTCAAAGGCATGCCAACAATTATAGTATGGTACGTTGGACACAATTCTCCAGAACGATGACGAGAGCACTCTCCTCGAATTCGCTCTACCCACCGTCCAATAGAAATCTGTCAAACGAGGAGATTGACAGGTATCTAAAACTAATGAACGAGACAATTAAACGAACAATGGACAAAACGATACCTCGGTATCAACATACTGACAACGAAGACTTATTCCGCAACGCAACCATTGACGCACTGCACCGACATAAAAGTAGACTGCTGTCGAGGCTAAAAACTTTGTACAGACAGTTTACTGACAGACATAACCCGGAGATTATGCCGCTTAAGTCGTCAATCAAAAAGCTCCAAGTATTAATAAAAGAAAATTACAGAGCACCTGTAAGTTTGTATTGGAACAACAAAATTCGGGCTGTAAACACCAGCAACCCGAATATGTTCCCACAAATAAATAAAATATTTCGGAGGAAAGATCAAAACGACCTTTCGTGTCTTAAAATCGCCCGAACGACGGACAACGAGAACATACTTATAGCAGCAGGCATAGATCCAAATGAGGCTGTTGATGATGACGACTTCTTTGTAATCAAGGATCCGCAGGAGAAGGTAGAGGCTATAGGAGCGACTTTCCAGGAAGTATATAAGGCGAATGACATCATTGGCCCGAACCACGACCTGGAAAATCGAGCCCTTGTGCACAATTTCTACCTTCGAAATGAAATAGTGAAGCACACTCCTCGGAACGGTGGTTCTTTGCGCACTTCACGCATCAAGGCTGCATTTGGCAGTTCGACGCGACGTGCCCGAACCTCTGGCAGCGAACGCATTGTATAACGCTTCGCTCCTTTTTAATTTTTCCCACTGAACGATCTGTTAGTCTACGACATTGATACTCCTTAGACTATCCAGACAGCTTTTGGGACTGAGCTGCACCAGGAAGATCGGCAGACTCTTTCCCGCCTGGCTCTAGCTGTGGTAAATGGCTTTACCTCCACAAACTTGAGTCCTTCGCACTCCTTCTCTTTGAGCAGTGCCAGAATCTCGTCAGGATCAGAAGACGATTTCAACCCCTTCCGCAGCATCGATTGCCGCTTTTCACACTTCGGCGTAGTGTTCCGTCGTCGTTTCCGTTAGGAGCCCTTTCACTTTCACGTAGCCCTCCACTGTATCACAGTGGATGACATGGCGATCGTTCCCCAATCTCTTGATATTAAAATTACTACCAATTACCAACTTACATAGGTCCTTGGTTGCATTCACCTCTAATTTATAGGTGTTGATACGAGTAGGATGCACCTTCTCCTTCTTATTCTGCTGCTGTTGTTGTTGTTGTTGCTGCTGATGTTTTTTCAGCTGCAGTGGGTTCAGCTGTTGCTGTTTCTGCTGCTGCTGTTGTTGTTTCTGCTGCTGCAGTTGTTGTTTCTGCTCTTGTTGGGAGCTTTCTACTTTTAGTTGCTGACTCTGTCTGCGTGCAGTTTGTCTTTGCTTACTAGCAAGCACTTTTCTATTCAGCTTTTGTATGCTGCTGTTAAGGTCTTTTAATTCTTCATCCTCATCTTCAGACTCAGTTGCCTCCCTTATAATACACCTCATCAGAGATGTACATCGACACATCATCTGATTGTTTTTTAATTTGTTGTCCTGTTTTTACTGTTTCAGTTGCCAAAGCAGCACCCAATTTTCATTTTTGTTAGATTACCCGTAGGAGTGGTTTTTAACATCCTCCGATGTTAAATGGCTTTCGCCACGGCACCGGCAACATTACTGTTGCCTTTTGCAACTATCGTTATGGTAGTCTCCACCATCCATCACGTGATCTCCTTATCACTTTTTGGTTTATTTACACAATTTAAGAACAAACTGTATCACTATCTTTTTCACTCTAGGAAAAGCCGAAACACTTCTATTCTCTGCGGAGATCTGCGATCGACTGTCAAAAGGCGTTAATCTATTCATCGTAAAATGGCAAAACGTACTAACCACAAATCAACTTTCAACTGTCAAAACAAACACCCTCTGCACCCAGTGTTCTCCAGCGTAAAAAAAAATTGTTATAGTTGAAATCTATAAATTTTAGATCGAACATATCTAATCCATATTTAAAACAAATTGCTAAGCCAGATAAGTTTAAGGATACCCTCTTATTCGAGGTTAAATTTTGAAGGCTTTTAAGGATTTTTTTTGCGGAAAATGAAATACAATCTTCTTGTGATAATTATATATTATTATTTAGCTATTGAAAAATACAAAATAAAAGGAGCCCCCCTGATTGCTCCTTTTATAATCATCTGAAATCAAAATTCCAAAAAGATTATTATTCAGTAGGGATGTCATTCTGTCCCGTAGTATTTAGATGTAGAAGATTTAAGTGAAAAATAACAAAATGGCGGCCTTGTAATTATTTTTTTTTTCCAAAAATCGACTGTTTTTTTCGGCTTAAAATCGACATCTAATTCATCCGAATCGGTTCATTAGGTTTTTTTAATCATCTGGGCCGACGGATAAAAAGTAGTTTCGAGAAAAATGCGTTTAAAATTTTGCTGTAACTTTAAAATGACTTAAATACTGTAATTTTTACAGTATATTCTCAGCTTATCACTTTTGCGAGGAAAGTCTCATGGATTAGGCGTTTCTCGAAATAGTGAACAAAATAAGGCACCGTCGTCGCGATCATGTGATTCCACACTTTGCCACTTCTTTCATTGGGGCCACGTGAAGAAAAGGTTCTGGGCAACGCTCCCCAGTCAATTGAAGCTATCAAGGCCAACATCCGTGATGTTATCGATGAAGTAGAATCGTAAATGTGCGAAAATATAATGAAAAATTTTATCGAAAGAGTCTGGATCTGCAACGGAGACCATGGGGGTTATTTGTCTGATATTGTTCTCATTGTTTCATTAATGTCAGTCCTTCGTCTACCAATTAAATTCAAAATTAAAACCTAAAATAATTTAATATTTCTTGTTCGAAAACCTTTTACAATACACATATTGAGAACATAAGATATAAACCATAGTTTGACATCTGTCAGCTTGACATCAGTTATCACCTTAAATTGATTTCTATTCATTTGAAGTGTTAATCCTTTACCTTATCAGGCTAAATAACATATGGTTAACCCTCCAAATGATATACTTAGAAAAGGAACTCATAAGAATGACAGTGACAGTGATTACCATGACAGATTTATACATTTATGTCAGCCATTAGTAAGATTAACGCCTAATCCACCCAAAACTTAATCTCTCTTAAATATTTCTCTTTAAATAACTGCAATATCTCGTTTGGCAAGCGTCGTTTCTGTCAAAAATATTTAATTGTGTTCATTATTTGAAATTGGTCAAAATTTTCCCTAAAAGATGAGTGGGTCATTTATAAACCAAAAAAGACTTCTGCTTGAACTGTCACGTTCATAGATTCACATATTTATTGGCAGTTGACAGTAGGAGAACTCATTCAGAGACTAATTTGACTGAACGTCTTAACAGGCAAGTCAAATAAAGTATAATACAAAGCCCTTTGATTTTAAAATCAAATGTCAGTTTCCAAGGTCTAGAAAAGGGCCTTTAATGATTTTGAAAAAAAAAAAAAAAGTCATGTCAATAATGCACACAAATATAAAATCAATGTTCAGCCATCAACGATGGAAGCCAAAGAAGTAATCAAAAAAAAAAAAAAAAGGCGCGCTTTTGTAAACGACATGACAGAGTTCATGTCAACCTGTCAGTGAAATTAATCCGCCGTCACCTTGAAAACCACAGAAAAGAGGGAAGAGTTATTTAGTCGTGACAGAAAGCAGAAACAAGAGAAAACAAACAGGGAAGAAAAATAAAACCGAAAGAGCGTGTATAAAAGTCCCTGAAAGAGGCACAGTGTTTTCCTAATTAACCTCTTCATGCGATCAACCAAGTGAATATTTTCATGTGACGAGTACGAGTAAATCTAAACGTAAACGTACGGATATACATACCAGTTATATAGAAACCACAACAATACCGTTAGCTCATAAGAGACACACGGATAGGGTACGGATAGTACATTCCATGCACAAAGCCCGTCCGCAAGGGGCCACAATGGTAGTCACCACACAGTGAAATATGACCACCATATGCCACATTAAAAAGACATATAATCTCGCAACCATCAGTGGCATGTGATTTGAAAACGTCCCTGGATACGCCAAGACCGGCAGTTACACAGGCTTGAATGACCATTGTACGTTGTACTCGTACTGGAACAACGTTTGGTGTAATTGCCTCTTTCAATATATATACGAATGTACATACATATATGTCAATGCGCCAGCGGACATTTGATAATAACCGTTTAGACATGAACTTGTCTACGTTCGGTCGTTGCGTGATTTGATGCACACGATTGGCATTTTGATAGCTTTGAACGCACTCATTAAAGTGTCATTTGACAATTTTGATTGTTGACATTTGTCGCTTGTTGGCCGTGAATTTCTGAGTGAATAATAACTGGCCACGGAATAGTTACCAATATTGACAGATGTAAATACTGAAGCGCTAAATGGATACATAAATAAATAATTAAAGTTTAATTATCGTCATTTTGTGTTTTTTTGATTTTTGTGTTGTCAATATGATTGATGAGAGGTTTAATGAAGCGTTCCAAATGGAACGTTTGAATTTTGGAGAAAGATTTAGAATAAAAGTGTAATAAGGGTGCTATCAAATAGAAAACTTTCAAATGGTCACGTTTTTTTGTTGTTATGCTGGACTTGACGTTTGGAGCATCACGTACAAACCATATTCTTGGGGGCGTATTTTGATGTTTGAGACACAAATTAAAAAGAAAAAAGGAAAAAAAGGACTACGTGCCCAAAGCGGTATCATAGTGAATTCTTCATCGTAACATAATCATCAAAAGAATTACATCAGTCAATCGAGACAAATGTCAGATGGACAAAAAAACAATGCTTTTCAACAGCGGAATACATTTATTTTCAATGATTCCTTCTAAGGTCCTTAAAGTTCTAGAACTTGCGGTTTTATTCCAGATGCAGGTGCTAAAGAACTGCAATTTAAAGGTCTCCGTCCTTAAGACACCTCTCATTAAATCTCGACCTCGACTCGGAAAATAATAGAATCACGTTGACAACCAACAGCGAAATTTCCGAATAAATCGAAAGTAGTATGGACAGCTGGCTGACACAGAAAGTTCTGGCAAGATGACAGGGAGTATAAATACCGGCATCGGACAGAGGTGGAGTCAGCTTTAAAGTGTGTTTTTGTGATTGTGTTAAAATTATCATGGGTCGAAGACTATTGTAGTTGACCCTCGTCCAACTAAAATCCAAGCTGAACAAGAAAAACCTCAGCACCAGAGCGACTTGATGCTCCGACTCTAGGACTTTTTGAATAAGGACGGACATGACCCAGATGCATACTCCTTTGACGTTGACGAGGAAGAACAGATGGGTACCGGGTACCGACACGGCTGCAATGATGCAACTCCTCTTGTCATAAATGGACGAACAGAAGAACAGTCTGCACGGTCTTCAACAGTAAAACAGAAACTGCTTGAAGCAACCCAAGGAGAAAAGGGTTAAAGCCTCCCTCATTCGATGGTCAGACTTCATGGTCTACTTATAAGAAGCAGTTTGAAATAGTTGTCTGTGCGAACAACTGAGGTAATGACTAGAAGTGCTTTGCCTTAACAATGGCCTGCAGCAGAACCATTGCAAACAATTGACATAGGGAACCATAAAGACTATATGGCATTACTACAGGTTATTGAGAAACGAATTGCGGATAGCCACATGCAAGGGGTTTACAAGGTTAAATTGCACAGCCGAATGCAGCAACGAGGACGTGAATAGACTGGCACATTTGCCATACCCCACCGCAGGGTAGGAAATAATCGACGAAATGGTAAAGGACGCATTCATCACGGGAATCGCAGATTGAAAGCTACGGTCAGCAATAAGCCTTGCACTTACCTTTGCTCTGGCGATGGAAGCAGCCAATCAGGCTTTCAAAGGAACATGTTTTGTCAGGGAAGTAGCATCTGTTGAATACTCCTGGGCAGGACTAAGAGCCGAGGAACAAGATACACCGCGGGGGAGACGAAGAATACACTGCTTAAGGAATTGCTTAAGCAAAAACTTTGCCGGGCAGAAGTTGGTAGTACGAGTCGACGGCCCTAGGACCAACATACAAGTCTCTCTTGCAAAATGATGCAATGAAAGTCCTCTGGTAGAAGTAGTCAGTGGAAAGGAAAAATGGATAGCAACAATAGACACCGCTGCTACGGCTCGATCATCAGGAGCGATCTGGTGCATAAATTCTGGTTGCAGCTTGCGTACAACTACAACACCAGTTACAGCTTGCGTACAACTACGGGAGTAACGGCAACAGCTAAGGTAAAGTCCGTATAAAAAGCCATTTGACCGGAATAGTCTTCTTCCACGTTTTTCTGGTGGCTGACATACCACCTTCATCAAAAGGTTCCCGGAATTTTTTCAAAAAATTAAAAATACAAGTTTATTCATCTAAATCTATATTGTCCCCTGCAAAGTAATCCCCGTCGACTGCAACACACTTATGCCAGCGCTTGATTCAATCCTCGAAACATTTTTTATATTCGGTTTTCGGTATGTCTATCAGTGCTTCCTGGGATTTTTCCAGTACTTCCTCTCGGCTGCTGAAACGCGTTCCCAGTAATGATCCTTTTGATGAATGTGGGATCGGAAATCAGCCTCGCATCTTTTGCGACAACAACAGGGTCACCTTTTTGCATGAAATTTGCTGCTACACGACGGAAACCCAAATCATTAATAAAAATGTCTTGGACGAATCCATAGGCATGGTTCAAGTCTTCCGATATCTCTCTGATGGTTAATTTGCGGTTATTGACCAACATTTCTTTTACTCCATCAATGTTTTCGTCGGTTTTTGATGTTGATGGTCTGCCACTGAACTTTTGAACCGCTCGTGCCACTGGTAAACGACCGTTTTCTTCAGAGAATCGTTGCCGAAACACTGTTCCAGCATTTCTAACGTTCGCGCACAATTAAATCCGTTTTTTACGTGAAATTTAATACAAGTTCGTTGTTGCAAATTTAAATCCATTTTTAAAATTGTAAAAAATCGCCAACACACACAGAGATAGATGTACTCTTGGCTACGTAACTTTTCTGATGTCAAGCTGTCAAACTATGACTAAGATTTAGAGGGAATGTCGACAATAGATTGGAGCCAAAAAAGAAGAGAGACATCATGGTGAGAAAGACCTTATTGGAACTAGAGAACAACAAGGTTCCTGTAAGGATTTTAAATCCTAACACACGCATTATGAAGGTGAGAAAGGTGGAGATAGTTGGAAAATGTGCAACTATTGAGGCTATATCCAACACAACGGAAACGAGTCGTGCAACACCGGTCGCAACTGTCGAAAGTATGTAAATCAGGAAGAAAACCCTCATTTGGTACACAAGACGGAGAATATCGACGTTCAACTTGTTCAACACCACATTGACAGCGGAAACACCCGAACAATCCATCAATCTGCAAGACGCAAAGCAAACAGAAGTTTTCTGGAGACTACCGACATCTCAACGATGCCATCAAAAAGGACAGCTACCCACTATTGAAAATTGATGATACTTTGGTCATGCTTTCTGGAGCGAAATAACCTTCAATACCTAGTCTCAAGAGCGGGTACTGGCAGGTAGATATTAATCGAAAACATCGTGAGAAAATGGCCTTCATTACAGGTAACGGTCTTTGGCAATTTACAGTGATGATGTTTGGACTGTGCAACGCTCCGGGAACCTTTGAGCTATTAATGGAACGTATACTGCAAGGGCTAACGTATCTGGACGACGTTATCATCATATGCAAGACGTTCGAGAAGCATAGCCAAAATCTAAAAGAAGGGTTTGAGATGCTGCGAAGCGGTCATGTGAAGCTGAACCAAGAAAAGTGTGTCTTCTTCCGCTCGAAAGTAAAGTATCTGGGTCACATTATATCAGTGACTGGAGTAAGGACGGATCCTGACAAAATGACTTGTTGGCCTATTCCCAAAGATAAACACCAACTGAGAAGCTTCTTGGGACCTGCGGCGTATTACGGAAAGTTCGTAAAGGATTTCACTGGTATTGCAAAGAGCATGCATTAATTTACGGAAAAGGCCGACAGTTGTGGTGGTTTGCAGGGTGTGGAAAAGCATTCCAAGAACTCAAGCGGCAGCTGTTCAATCTTGGGGTACCCAATACCCGGAAAAATTTTCATCGTGGTCACACACGCTAGCAATTTTGGAGTCGGAGCTGTGATCTATCTACTTCATGATGGTCTGGACAGTACCTCTATGGACAAAAGTTCAGAGTCAGCCATGTGCTCCATGAAATATAATACTCGTACATGACGGAACCTTAGAAGGTAATTTGGGAATTAGCAAGACGTTGGTGAAGGTAAGTGAACGTTTCTATTGGCTAGCCGCAAAACAAAATATCGAGAATTGGTGCAAAAAGTGCATAACGTGTGCGGCTACCAAGGGTCCAAAAGTAAAGCCACAGGGACGAATGCGACGATACAATATCGCAGCACCATTCGAATAAATAGCAATTGACATCGCTAGCCCGTTTGCCGAAATGGGAATATGGCATACTTCATTAAGTGGCCAGAAGTGTTCGCAATCAAAACATCAAGAGGTTGAGACCGTAGCAGAACAGATAGTCAACAACTGGGTGAGCAGATTTGGGGTTGAACGACTGTGTGGATGACTTGCGCTATGAAACTAGCGAACAACCACATGAAGACTAGGTACGACACCAAAGCAAAGTTTTCCGGCTTCAATGAGAGAGATCTGGTGTGCCTGCATAATCATCTACGTAAATCGAAAGCAAAATTGCAACAGGGTTGGAAAGGTCCATACAAGGTGATAACCCGCATTAATGACGTTGCCTACCGGATCCAATGTGGGGATCGAGGAAAAATGAATGTGGTCCATGTGGATAGAATGTGTCATTTCAATGGAACGTACAACTTTAGGAAGGAAGCAATGTGATAACCCTTTAAATGTGAACAGCGCCATCTATATTTGAATAACAGAAGACTCAGGTTAGGTTAGGTAAGAGTGGCTGTTGGAAATACCAACCCACTTAGGCCTATTGGCCCATTGTGATGCCACGTGGATCTATGATCTTCTTACTACTGGAACCAGTTTGAGCTTATAATAAAGCGTAGGAGACTGTTAACGTCTATTTTTTCTAGATCGTTTAGGTCGTTGTAGAAGAAAGCTCCTAGATGAAGCTTCCTTCTCTGGGAGAGAGCTGGGCATGTGCAGAGTAGGTGGGGGATTGTCTCCTCCTCTTCCTCGTCCATGCAGCTTCTACAGAAATCATTAGTAAAAGCGCCAAGCCTTCTTGCGTGCTTGCCTATGAGGCAGTATCCAGTAATGACACCTATTATGGCGCTGAGATGTTTCCTATCTAAAAGGATCAGACACTTACAGCGACTCAGATTTAGCCTTGGCCAGATCTGTTTGGTCACTAGACATGTTTGTCCAGCAGTCCACCTAAGGTCTGTTCTTTTTTTGGCATCTAGCTTTAGTGTTAGTTTAGGTATAGTGGTTCCAATTTTGGCGAGTTCATCGGCTCTGCAGTTCCCTGGAATGTCTCTGTGGCCCGGCACCCAACAAAGGTGAATGTTGAACTGCTCTGCCATCTCCATGAGAGATGATCGGCATTCAAGGGCGGTTTTAGAATATAATGAGACCGAGTCCAGGGACTTGATGGCGGCCTGACTATCCGAAAATATGCGGATATCCTTTGCAGATATCAAGTTTTTCTTCAGCCAGGACAGAGCTTCTTTAATCGCCAAAATTTCCGCCTGGAACACGCTACAGTGATTTGGAAGGCGGAAAGAGAGGCTTAAATTTAGCTTATCTGAGAAAACACCGCCACCAACTCCGTTATCCATTTTAGATCCATCTGTGTAGAGATGGATTGACTTGTCTTCCATGAAAGCATCCTCCTCCCAGAATGATCTAGAGGGGAAGCTTACATGGAAGTTTTTGCCAAACCAAAGTTCGGGTATGGTGTAATCGATGTTCTCTGTGAGGATTCCTAATGTATTAAGAATATTGGCGTGGCCAAATGAATTATTTGTCCACTGTTTAGTCGCTTTAAGGCGAATATCTGCAGTCGCAGCTACTTGCTTGCTAAAAATGTCGAGGGGTGTCAAGTGAAGCAGAATATCTAATGCCGCAGAGGGGGTAGACCGCAAGGCTCCGCTTGTGCATAGACATGCTGTTCTTTGGACTCTGCTTAGTTTAATGCGATTGATTGCATTTTCCAAGGCCGTCCACCAGACAACCACCCCGTAAGTAAGTACCGGTCTTATGACCGAGATGTATAGCCAGTGGGTTATGCGAGGTTGAAGGCCCCATTTGTTCTCAATGGCTTTTTTGCAAGAGAATAAAGCTATTGTAGCTTTATTGACTCTTTCTTGAATGTTAGGTTTCCAGTTTAGTTTCCTATCAAAAATGAGACCCAGATATTTTGCTGTATCGGAGAAAACTAAACTGGTACCGTTTATTGATGGAGGGTCTATGATTGGAATTTTATATTTCCTAGAAAAGGGGACAAGATCAGTTTTATGGGGGTTTATTCCCAATCTACAGCGATTTGTCCAGCGGGTTAATCTGTTGAGATTTACTTGGAGGAGTTCTTTAATGGTATTTAGATGTTTTCCTGAGACGGCTATGGCAACGTTATCCGCATAGGCAATCACTCTGCTACCACCCGCTTCCAGGTATATCAGTAGTTCGTTAACTACTAAGTTCCAGAGAAGGGGAGAGAGGACACCGCCTTGCGGCGTACCCCTACTGACAGATCTTTTAGCAGAAGTCTCACCCAGTTTGGAGTTGATTATCCTGCTTGTTAGCATTAGATTAATCAGCTCCCCAAGTGAGCCGTCTACCTGCAGAGTTGACAGCGCAGTCGTGATTGCGGATGTGTTGACGTTGTTAAAGGCGCCCTCTATGTCTAGGAAAGCAACCATTGTGTACTCCTTATATTGTAGGGATCGTTCGATGTGGCTAGTCAGAGAGTGCAAAGCCGTTTCCACCGACTTTCCTTTACAGTAGGCATGTTGAGCAGTAGACAGAAGTCTTGGACCAACTTTAGCTCGAATATGGATATCAATCAGTCGTTCTAAAGTTTTCAGAAGGAATGGAATGATGATAGACTTATAGGTCTGAGGTCCTTTGGGACTACATGAGAACATTTTCCAGCTTTGGGAATGAATACTACATTGACTTCTCTATATAACAGTGGAATGTGGATAAGTTCTACACAGCTCCTCATAATATTTTCCAACACTGGTAGAATAATATCTGAGGACCTCTGTAGCTCGGCAGGTATAATACCGTCCGGACCAGCAGACTTGTATGGTTTGAAGCTATGCAGCGCCCAGAGCAGTTTGTCTCTCGCAATCAGACCATGAATTTTGGTCACGGTTTGGGCTGCTTCTGTAATTTTGTCACAGAATGACCTCCAGGATTGTCGCTTTGCCTTCCTCAGTTCTTTTTTGTATAATTTGAGGGATTCTTTATATGAGTCCCAGTCGGTCACTTTTCTTGTGCTTTTTGCTGCGTTGAAAAGTTTTCTGCAGGCGTTTTTGAGCAGTCCCAGTGCCGATGTCCACCAATGTGGCTTTTTCTTGCCTCTTGGTTGAATAAGAGGGCAGGAAGCGGCCATAGCCTTATTGAGAGCCAGAGTAAATTCCCTGACATTCATCAATTAAGAGCATTGATAAAGTTCTTTGAGTAAAGGATAAAGTAAAGTAAGATTGGTTGATAAAAGTGAAATTGAACTGTAAATTGTGGTTGTATTGAATAAACCGATTGCGTTGAACGAAGTTGAAGTTCTCTCATTTGAACCCACACAAACATTTTACAATAGATTAAGTATTCAAGGAAATCAAATTTGAATTCTAATGCATTAGCATTTATATTTACCTTATTTTCTCACATAAATAAATGGAAATAAATACCCCCTCTTAGGGGTAGATCGAACTTAAAATGTTTTATAGTTGCAGGGACGAGCCTTTTTTCAATTTTGCTTCGTTTAACCTACTCTAAACAACGTAAACGCTCAACCTAAAATCAACGACGTTGGGTGGCCGTGGTGTAGTGGTACTAGCAATCGCTTCTCACTCGGATGGTCCAGGTTCGAATCCTGCCCATGGCAAGTCAGTTTTTCATTTGTGTAATTGGAACTCAGACAGAAAAATTCTGCGTGTGAAGGCATAACACTGACACGTAGATTTGGCTGTTGTAGAGGTTCAAGCTCTGGAGAGCGAATATCGAAACCAAATACACCTGAGTTTCAAACCACTACAAAACAATTTTCCTTTCTCTTCCTTCTACCTTTCCGCCCGCGCTCAGGCAGCAGTAAAAGGCGGCGTAAATTATAAAAAAAAAACGACGCATAAAAGTCATTACTTGCGAACTTTGGACACAATTGAAACAAAAGCGCAAATTCACATAAAAAATTTATTGCACCAAGTTATACGCAGATGTCACGCGCCTCATGAAATACATCTTTATGCCTCCTCATCATAGCCAAGTCTGGCATTCGTATTTATTACCATTTACTCAATTGAATTCCAAATAACTCAAAAGCGCACAAATTATCCAACCAGCCGACAGCGGCAAAATCAAGAATCAATACAGGACGAGTGGCCATTTTTACAGGGCAACCATAAACCTGATTGCTTTATGGTGTCTCGCTCATTACCTGCCATAAAATATTTAATTAAGGGAAAGACTGATTCCATCGAAATATGCTGGTATTGACTATCCCACAATCCAATTGTAAAAAACCGTTATCCCTCCCTTCAGTCAGTTCCTTAAAGCCAACGGCTTCACTTAAAGCCTTAAAAATCTCATCAAATGAAGCAACTTAATGAATGAATGCTCAATGCTTAGTGTTCTCTTTGGCGGAATGTCTCATAAATTTTGTTGGACGTCTGCCACTTGTTATAGATATTTCAAGGAGATTTCATCTTCCAATTCTAATTTCACTTACACCTACACACTGACAGTTACTTAGTTCTAGGACAAAGAACAACAAATCGTTGGGTATGAGCAAGAGTAAATGTTTAAGGACAAAAAGTCAAAACGACAATTACGAATGCCCGCATGTCTTTTAAGTCTTATGTCTTGATAACCTACCCCCCAACTTGGAATGTCTCAGTCCAAACACGATGAGGAAAAATCCTTGAAAGACCGTAATTACGTATGCAAACCTCATTGGGATGCACGAGTGCTCGTACTCTTCGTACTCTCAACATACAATATCTCAATATATCGATCAAAGCCACACTATTCGTAAACCCACACCAATACTTGTTCACATTTGGGACAAGGATATGGATTTAATTAATCACAAACGGGACTGGGTGAAGAATGTGAGCATAAATAACTAATCGGAGACAATCGAATGACAAAAATATTCAGCGTCTCTGTGTATACTTTTGTCATGAAGAACATTTTGCCCCAGAATAACGACGAGCCATAATGTCCTTTTGTCAAGAGCCACTCAATGTTTTGTGTGATCTTCTTTACAATACCATTGCATGCTGATGTCCTTATTCAATTAATTTGTACTATTAGACGCTTAAAATTAGACTTAAATTGGTGGGCTCTGCCATTGGAGGATGAATTTTCGAAAGTGGGAAGGATTTTCAAAAAAGGGTGGCGTTTTGGTGGCATCAATTTGACTTTCTATTTTCATCACAAGAAAAGTGAATAATTGAGCTGGGCGGAGAGGCAATTATTTTCGCTGCATGCTTGCGTGTCAACAGTAGGGCAGGTGGCAATTCAAGTCTGATGAAAGAGTTCCTTCGATTTTATGGGCATATTCCAACGAGTGATGTATATAAATGCCTCCTGTGACGTGTATACGAGTTTCCATATGTGGACGTTCAGTAAATTTTGAATGAGATTCAGGCATCAGTTGGATTGAATGGGAAATACGTAAGCATTTAGAGGAGCGCACGGGCTTGCTATTAAGTAAATGCTTAATTTTTAAAAGCAGTACAACACGGGATATGTTGAGTGCTATTTATGGTATGTAATTTAAACGTGAGTCACAAGTGGTACTCTACGATCACTGATGAGCTATTTTTGTTACGAAATTGTAGTACTCGTACCATTTAACGAGTCTAAGGAAATTGACTATTTTAAAATCAGTTGAACACACAGTTGATGTATTTCACATGCAATTAAAACATAGTTATTCTCGGCATAAAATCGACTGGAGTTAATATTTTAACACAGCAACGTGACTCAGAGATATCAGGTCTCGATCTTGTCACGTTTTTGTTTAGTGAAGTGAGGCAGGCTGAATGCGCACAGAAGGACGACTAAATAAAGGGCAAAAGAAAGCGTCTTTCCTCAGGTCATATGAAGGTTTTTCAGTATCTAACCAGATTGTCGAAATAGAAATGGTTACAACTTCTGAGGGACTGGCAGTTGAGTTAACTGTCGACCACGTTACACATTCTTAGTTGTGAAAAAGATTTACTCTTGACGACATCTGCAAACTAAAAATTGACAACGACTTTATAATATGCCTATGCAGTCTTCGGATTAGTAACAATCCCAGTGCAGTCGAATAAATAGTGGAGGTCTTTTACCGCAAGGAGTTAAGCAATTGAAAAATTGCGATGAAATGGGCCGGGAAAGAGGAGATGTAAGACAAAAAGCTTTGAGCCATCTAAGCAAGTGTCCCAAAACTAAATTAGCCAAAACATGTCTGATATGCGTTCACATCCCCAAAGAGAAAAAGGACGACTTTGCCAAAGATAGCTTCTTCGAGCTCCTCGTTCAGACTCATGAGCAATGCCCTAGGCGCGACCTTTGGGTACTCCTTAGTGATTTTAACGCCAATTTAGGGAAGCAGCGCATCTTTTGAAGAAGCTTAATCTACACGACACAAGCTCTGAAAATGAAAGTTAACTCAGGCGGATCGTTTCCGCGGCAAAATATCTTCATTGATGAAACACCTTTCCTACAAGTGACGTGACAGTTACCTGATCAAAAACCCGTACACCAGATTGATCACATTGCTATAGAATGAGAGATGAGAGACCTCCGAAGAAGTATTATGTAATTTGACGTCGAACGACTGTAATCCCAAGAGCCTGCTAAAGCATTTTCTGATTGTCATTGTCAGCCGCTTCGGATGTGCTAATTTCCACTCAACGACAACAACGAAATCTTTGGTTGGATGAAGAGTGTTGGCTGGCGCCAACTAGAGACATACAAGGCGACGACGGTGCAAAGAATGTCGAGAGCTCTCAGCGAAATCCATAAACCAAGGACATGGGAGGAACATCGGCGTCTCAAAAAAAAAAAAGAGGAACTGCTCGATCGAGACCATGTAGAAGCTGTGCTCGGTAATTCGACCAACAAATTAAAAGATCTTGCTAAGAACATAAACACCGAGCTGAAGCACACAGAGATAAGTATGGGACCGTAATAGGAGTAATAGTAGTCGGCGAAGAAAATTTGAAAGGACTACTTCTATACTGGACTGTTTAAAGGGGACAACGACAAGATCAACAAGGCTGAAGGAGTACATCGAGTGGATCGTTTGCCCGATCCTCAAGAAACCAGGGTTTCTTTAGGTAATATGCGACAAGTTCTTTAACATCGCGTACAAGATTTTATTTACTGTAACACGGTAACACGTGACCGTCTGAAACCCTATACTCGTTTCAATAATCTGATAAGTCATTGGCAGAGTATCTTATACGAGTACGTGGTATGTTTACCAGGATATCAACCACGAGATCACCTCAAGGGGTTATTAGTACATCTAAAATATAGAAGAAAAGCAAGAGAGGTACCCATCCACGTTGGTTTTAAATGTCTGAATGTTACAATGACTAGGAATTAAAGAGCTAGACGGGGAATAATAACTCCATAAGCTAGTTGTACGGCTTAGAAAAGATTCACGATATTTTAGAGTACGTCCGAAAGTGGGCTTGAGGCTATACTTATGAGCATTCATAGCGAGACGGGTGTTACGGTTGAAAGTTTGAATGGGCGGAATGCTACTGGCGATTTCAGTGGAGCACTGGTGGTGGAAATGGCGATAAAACAAAGTGAGACAGGAGACATTACGTCGGTATTCGAGTGTGTCAATTGATTGACTGATATCAATATCATCTATAAGTTTTATCGCACGGTTTTGAATCCTATCTAGCAGGTGCAGAGATGTTTTAGGAGCACCTGACTATATGTGGGCATTGTACTCCAGTTTTGGACGGATGATCAGAGGGGGTAAAATATTTGTTACATCGCTTGACATCAAATATGTGGTCATTCCAACGTAAGTTGTCATTGACACACATAGAGAATGCAAAGTTTTTCGGTTTCGACAATGCAAGTGCCATTCATGGATAATGGCTGGGTGTTTAAATTTAGCAGTAACGACCGCAGACAGCATTGTGTTTTGGAAGCATTAAATTCCACTCTGTTGGGGGTTCCCCATTTAGTTCCCGTTCCCCTTCTACAGCCGAAGAGCAGGGACAAATTGGACGACAACGAATATGAGCAGCAAAGAGTACTGTCATCAGCCAAGGCATATATTAGATTAGAAATAGCAGACAAGAGATCATTAATGAAAATTAAAAACAGTGTCGATGACAGAACGGAATCCTGGGGCACACCAGCACCTGTTTAGTGAATATCAGACTTGAAATCGTCCAAGACAACTTGAAATTAACATTCTGTAATCGTTCATCCCAAATGGACGCATTTTCGACAAACCAGGCTGTCAAAGTCTTTGGAAATATCAACTATCTTGCTCTCGTCAGATTGATGTACGCTTTCGTTCCACATTACAGTGAGACATCCCATCAAATTATCAGTGGACATATTACAAAGAAAACTGCCAGTCATTGAGAAGTCTTAGTGTTTCAAGAAGAGAGAAGAAGATTCGCCTTTTTTAGGGACGGGTTGGACAAATGCTGTTTTCCATCTGCTCGGAAAGAGCCCTAAAGAGTAGGATTGATGAAAAAGCTTACGCAGTGGTTTTGCAAGATAGGAAGAACACACATATTAGGGGAGATGTACCATTTGGACCAGTGAATTTGTGTACATTAATATCTTTAAGTACTCTTGCTACTACACGAGTGAGAAAGTAGATTCGTCCCATTGAAATTTCGACACACTCAAGTGTATACAGAGAAAAAGTATAATCTGGAAGTGTTGGGCTGGACGCAAAATGTGCAGCAAGTAGATTGACCTTGGCCAAAGAGCTAACAGCTAGAGTGTCATTACAAATAAGTGTTAGGTTGGAGAATGATGCAGAATATCTAATGTTTTTGACGAACGACCAAAAATGTTTACTATCTGTGGGACATTGTAGTTTTTCATTTGTGTAATTGGAACTCAGACAGAAAAATTCTGCGTGTGAAGGCATAACACTGAAACGTAGATTTGACTGTTGTAGAGTTTCAAGCACAAAAAACAATGTGAATTATAACCTTCAAATCACTCTGAGTGAAGAAAAAACTCTCCGTCCTATTCGGACTCCCACCCCAGGTGAGCTAATATCGAAACCAAATACACCTGGGTTTCAAACCACTACAAAACAATTTTCCTTTCTCCTCCTTCTGCCTTTCCACCCTTAGGCGCGCGTAAATTATAAAAAAAAAAATCCGATAATGGATCTTATAGTATTCCAAAGAGAATAGTGTCTGTGATCATATCAGCAGCGGCATCCACGTCGTTAGGAGGTTGTTAAGTCTGCTCCAGTTGGTTTCCTCGTATTGCCATAAGGTTCGTTTAAGAATCTTAACTCTCTAACTGCGTGGTCAATATACCAGAAATTAGTTGATATGACCCAGTGGTTCGGACGAGCCTACATTGACTTTGTATTGGGTTGTACCACATGAAATGTCCGAATTTATTATTTTTCCGTAAATTTTTATTCTATTAAAATAGGATCCGTTGGCATCTATGACATTCTTCCAACGAGATACAACGTTAAATATTAATTTCTCGTAGAAATACTGACTTTTTGAGGCAATGAAATCTTCGAAGGCTTTTATGACCTCTGCTCGGTATCCACTTTTCATCACAGGTGATTATCCGCTGCAAAAACGTTTCAGTTTGATTTCTTAATGTAAACGATGCGCAGATTTCCAGGCGCCGTAGTTTTTGGGATTCGTTCAATTCATGGGGTACCCACTTATCGAGTTCGTTTATCTTTCCTATGAGAGAAAGGTGTCGACTTATTGTCATTGGGGATACTCCTATGTTTTGTGCAATCTCCCTCATCGTATTCGTTGGGTCCGCATCCACCGTTGCTCTTAAAACATCGTCGTCAACTACCGTTTCCGGCTTCCCACGTGGTTCATTTTCGAGGCTGAAACCTCCCGAATGGAACTTTCCAAACCAACGGCGTAGAGTGCGTTCGCTTACCGCTACATCATCAAATGCGTCATTAATGTTTTTCATTGCCAATGACGCATTATGCCCCATTTTAAATTCGCACAGGAAGAGGGTTCGAATTTGAACTGCCGACAGTATGGTAAATAATTTCTAGAAAAAAATTACGGTGCTTGTAACTTGTGTTTAACTAAGTTCCAAAACAGCTGGCCATGTTTACAGATCTGGACGTACGCAGAGGAGTGATTACTTTTTAGCATACGTACACAAAATTTACAAACACCGATGATACTAAGGAAGGCTGCGAAGTGAAAATTCCGATGTTGGTTTACCGAATCATATTGTTGTAGGTGTTATGCCTTTATAACAATAGGAAACAGTACACAAACAAAATTCATACTCACAACACACTATCCATCAGAGAGTTACATATATTCAGTCACTGCCTCAGCCATATGACAAATACAACAACGGCAGTGAGACGGTGAGACGGGATACCTGCACTGTGTAATATTTTTTGCATTCTTCGAATACGAATTTCGAACGAATACCACCAAATCCAGCCGTGACAGCAACGAAGTAGTAAGCAAACCACCCAGGAACGGATCTGCCTCAATATTAATGATCAGAAGACGGGGAAAACTGCCCTGAGCAGAAGACGTCTACAGCTCCTAGTTAAACCTTTCTTTGAGACAGAAGACGTAACTTTCAGTTCACTCAAAAACTTTGCTAAATTTTTAATAAATCCGTCATCGTGAATGAACTCCAAACCGAGAATATCACAATGGGTCTAATCAGGCAGTAGTGATAAGGGTACTACGGGTACAAAGTGCCACCTCTAAAATAATCTAATCTAATCTGACATAAACCCAGCCGGTTTATTTTTGTTGTGTGTTTTTATTGGGGATAAAGTCTCGGTTTTACCGGCAATACGTTGCATTTGATAACACGTTTGAGTCCAGACATACGACACTGTCGTCTAAACAGTTAAAAAGAGCTGCGAAATGCTGCGCTGATCTTTAATCGACCTTATCCTTGTTTCATTTCAAAATCTTTTTTAAATGTTAAGTGGACCTTTGGCGCAATCTGCCCGCAGTCCTTTCTCTGCTTGCTCGGCAAGAGTGTTCATGTGGTTTTGTGTTTTACATGTCACACTACGGTGCACTTTTTTACACATCAGGCGATGTGTGAAAGCCTTAAGGCTTTCTTTTGTTTGCTAGTGAAGATGCAGTAATTTGCTTTAAGTGCTTTGCAATCCTCAACCCGTGACTGATAAATTTTCCTGTTAATGGTTTCAACCTTTTTCTCCAGGTGGCTCGAGATCCCACAGCCTATCATTGTTACAGCTGATAATATTGGTATAGTTTCTTCGAAGGGATGCAATATGTCCTGTTTCACTACGACATCCCCGCCACTCTTGTGTCCGATGTCTAAAAGACAAGTTTTAAACCATCGCCGGTTGATTGGGAAAATGATGGATCAGTTTGCAGGTCTATTGCCTATCAGTAGGCACCAATAATTGCTCGCCATTGTCACTCCGTTCTTCGAGCCGAGTTTGCCGATTGAATGTTTAACCGCGCTGTTGTTATTCCCTACATTAGCATTGAGGCCTCCTGGTACGATGACCATATCCTCTTAGGATGACGTATTGTGAGCGCCAGCTAGTTGCCGTCGACGTCGTTGTTCCTTGCTTCGCAGAGGTTTCAGTCCTTTTAAAGGGTATCCCATTAAGGCAGCCTATTTTGAATTTCGCCCTGTTTTTTGTATCGGTCGTATAGCGTTGTTGTTGGGCAATTGTCATGTTAAACATTAAGGTTTAGTTATTGTGATTTTTGCAGTCACCATAATGTACCTTTTCGTCGTACAGTGGTCCGATTAATCGAGAAATTTCAGGCGACTGGGTCAGTTCAAACCGAGAAGAGGCCTGTGCGTTGCATTGCAGCAGTTAGTGAGAGTGTTGACCATAATCCTTCTACCATGATCCGTCATCATTCTTTGCAATTGAGACTATCACGAAGCAGTTTACAACGAATTTTGAGTAAAGATTTGCATTTGCGTGCAAAGATTACATGATTCAGTTGACGCAACATTTGAAGCCAGTAAAGCATGCGCAGCGCCGACCCCTTTTCCAGAATGGATCTTACAGCAACAATAACAACAAGAATGGAGATTTTTCGAAGAAAATCATCTTCTCCGATGAGGCGCATTTGGAACTTGATGGCTATGTCAACAAACAGAATTGTCACATTTGGGGAGCTGAGAATCCAAGAGTGACCTATCCATGTCCCATGCATCCACCAAGAGCCTTAGTTTGGAGAGCATTTTCGGCAGACAGAGTGGTTAGACCGTTGTCATTCGAGAATTCGGCTGGGAAAGCGGTTGCCGTTAAAGGCGTTCGTTACCATGAGATGGTAAACAACTTCTTCTGGCCTCGAATTGCTGAAATGGATCTCGAAGACATGTGGTTTCAACAGTACGGCGCAACCTGCCATCGAAACAATGGAATTGTTGAAGACGAAATTTGAAAGGAGGATTATGGATTATATCGCCCCATGGCGATGTGAACTGACCACCAAGATCATGCGATTTGACGCCATTGGTTTTCATTCGTCGGAGTTTTTTGAAAGGAAACTTGTATGGCAATAACCTAAGAACAATTCCTAAACTGCAAGAAGAGATTCGACGCATGCCATTGATAAAACAGAGCACTCAGACAAAGAACTTTGCATTATACTCGTACTTCCTGTGTACTCCTTTTACTGAAATTTCTCATTGCTTTGGATTGCTTCAGTGATAAAGTGCCTTCAGTACCAACATCCACCACATCAGCGCCGTGTACTTGCGTTCTGATGCGAGCGTTGGTCGGACTCTAACAGAGGTAATGCCAGCACACTAAAGTGATTCCTAAAAGAATACTGCCTGGTCACGACGTTATTATGTTAAGTCGTCTGAAGTCTTCGCTACTAAGGGACAGCAGGCAAATCATTGGCCGTATGCCGGCAACCTGCAGCTAACTCACGTGAAACCCAAATGCCAATGGAAGCCCTAACCTAGAACCCAAGCAGTCCTAGCATAGTTTTGGGCCCTTAAGAATTCTCCTCTAAGCCTTGGTTAGTAAGTTCATCGTCGATTTCAATGCATTCCATCGAGATGCATACGAATAGGGAAGGAGATTTATCAGTGTGTCTAAAGCAAGCCCCATGCAAAAGAATGGTCACGGTATTCCGTGAAAGCTTGTTCTATCAAACTAACGACGCACAGGATATAATGGACCTTATCATGATCCAGAGGATCCTCCTCGGTGACAAGTCCTATGCCGAAAGCTCCAAAAAAATTCACTATCCAGCATGGCACCCAAATACTTATCTGCGCTGTTGAAACGTTTCATTGTTGCAAGTACCCTCAGTGTCGATGAAAATTCTTCCCCGTCGAGTATGCGTTCACATCTGTACACTAGATTTTGAAGCACAATCCCGTAGGATATTCCACGTTGGTAGGCATGTTGCATTGTAGACAGCGAACGCAAAGCAACTCTGTATGCTTTGAAAGCCATCAAAGAAAGCAACACCGTGTATGGTGGGTCATTAGTCACTACAACCGATAACAGATGACAACTGCCAGCTTTCTCTACATTTTGTGTTGTCCTGAGTTTAGGCTGAGCTTTAGTAGACTTTCTGATCTCCTTCTTACAGCGTCTCCAGTTGATTTTGCAAAGGTTTCCGACACCACACCCGCTTCTGAATTCGATGTACATGTGGTGTGGCATGGAAACCTCCGATAGTACTTTCCAACCGGTAATCTCCTTAGCGTTCCGGTTGGATAACGTGAAATCGGTTACTGGCTCTCTAACTTTTGTAACAAATGACAAATGTTGGCTAAGAGTCCACACTGTTGACAACCAGGTCAGACGATACTACACTAATTGCAGAGTGCTCGCTATCTCAGAGGTATCGTAACTCAAGTTTCTATGTTACTAGAATCAGCAAATTGATCATGTTCATCGTACAATATCACAAGAAGGAAATCTTAAACCTACAAAAGGCGCACATGAAACCAAAATGGTAAAAAGGACCCTAAAACCACTGGACGACATCTGTCGGATGGATATTTGATGAAATATCCCACCCTGGAGTTTAATCCAAAACCAATAAGTTGGATATTCTGATTTTGTAACCATTCAATCAAGCTACATAATGAATACTAATTGAAAATTATTTCACTCCATTGAGGATTAAAAACAAATTTGACAGCATGTCCTGCTGCAAAAAGTGCCAATACTCTGGTCGTAGTATGCTGTAGTATGCTGTAGTATGCACCCAGTTTCAACTCGTATTGAATAAATTTAATTATGCCTTTAACGTATATGACTTCTACATGTATCTCATTAAAATTCAATTTAGCATGAACCCATGCATAACGCAACAACAAACCTGCAACCCGTTCATATACCTGTTCATACGTACGTTCATACGTACCTGTCTCTTGGAAAAAAACGTCATAAATTTGAGAGACGAACACATGAATTTGCAACCTTCCCCCAGGGATGTCAAACCAGAAAAAAACGACAGAGAAACCGACAAAAAAATAAACATTGTGACAATTTTAATTAAATGACAGTGTCTCAACGTATGACTTTGACATTTGGGTGACATTGTACACGGTCAAGAAGATTCAAGTAAACAAAAAGTTAAGTGCAAGTCATATTTACGTAAATACCTTGAGTATGAGCACGCATATTGGGGAACATACTCGTATTTCCTTACACTTGATTGCCTTGCGTTACGTTGCAGAATGTGAGGTTAAAGTTGCCTTGTCAGTGTCAACTTGATCTTTTGAAGGCAGGTATTAATCGTTCGGTGTAGTCGGTGGTCTGTCAACTGTCATTGGATCATGGCTTCGAATAAACGGGCTACCAACTGGCGACTATGTCAGGCATACGAAGAAGACAATTAAAGTGCTCGACAATGACAGCAATGACAGCGATGACAACAGTGCAACAAGCGGAATTAAATTGTAAGTTATCAATGAGAGAATGTCGTACGTGCAAAATACTCCTCATAGATTATTAAGTGAGAAGGAATCGAACGACTAGTGACATTGACATGGTTGGTCGATGCAGTATCCATAGCAATACGAATACTTACTTCTACTGCTATCATGTTCGTGCCCTGTTTCATCAATGAGCCTTCAGAGAGTGGATCACTGTACCGACAATAACAACAATTATTCATATATTAAAAGCACGAGACTCATTTAAACACCGTCGGTATCAGCAACAGCAACAGCAACAGCATCGCCTGATGGTGACACAATTTAGGTCAAGGTTGATGCGCGCTGGTGCTGAAGGATTCAATGGCTCAAGTCCGTCCTGGTTTCGGTTAAGTGGTTTCACCATACCTTCATCCTGTTAAAATATCTTTTCCATGTTCCGTTGCAGCGTTGTTTTCTGTTTCTGTTTTAGTTTCAGTTTCAGTTGCAGAGTCCGAGCCAGTTCCAGTTTCAGCGGTTTGTCCTTGAAAATTAATTTATAATGTTAACCTGCATCTGTGTGGATATGTCGGTGTTTGCGTTACTTTAAGTGGATTTCAGGCGATTTCTATGCATCGTAAGTGCTAATTTAGTTCAAGATGGAATTAAAGTCAATTAAGGTAAGCTAAGTCGCTTTCGTAGTGAAATTCTATAGGTTTTATCGTGAGGAAGTCGTATTAACGTTGAATGGGCATTGCATGTCTATGCTGACACGAACAAACATGCTTGCCACCATAGTTTAGAGATGGATTTGTTTTTTTTTTTTTTGTCTGGTTCAAGTTTCACATGAAGCCATTGATTTTGAGGTTTTCTGAGAAATATTTATCGCATTAGTTTAAGAGGCAAAAAGCTGTAACAATGGTAGAGTGTTTAATTAAGAGGGCAGAGGTTTAAGAAAAAAGTTTTAGATTACTGGCTTCTAGATTTCAATTTCCAATTATTTTCTTACTTAGATGGCGTTACAGTCAGTATTGGACTAGGGCCTCAGTAATCGAGAGCTTTTGCCACCTGCCTCCAAGTCACCTTCCACTTGGGTGCACTAGCTACTGCCCTGTCCCTCTGGGTTTAAGTCCCAGCCGTTCCGGGTCGGGCCGCTGGTGTCCTGCGCTCGAGATAACGTAGCCACTTAAGCCGGATTATCCGAGCTTTTCTTTCTCACTTTTCTCTAGAATAGTCTGAGAGTATTTTTGTCAGCTTTCGTCAGTGTCCAAGCTTCTGCCACATAAAACAGAATTGGGACAATCACTGCCTTGTTTTTTTGGTTTCTCGAGAGAGCGCAAAGAAGCAGCGATAAGCAAGAGTGATTCTTCGCATGATTTCCGCACTCTTATCATACGAAGAACATAAAGTCTCTTACTACCTGAAAGTTACAACTGCCTATAGCGACGTTTTGTCATAGGCTTCGATGTTTTGTGTCCCTCTTTGTTGGCAGCATATATATATTTTGTTCTTCCTTCATTGACCTCTAAACACATCTTTACTGCTTCTGCTCCATTGACAGTTTGCTTCCCATTACTCGTATATCAATATCGTCTGTGAGTAACTAAACAGTTTTTGAAAGACGGTGCCTCTGGACTTGTAATGTGAATTCTTTCGAGAACGATATTGAAAAAAAAAATCCGAAAGCCAAACTGTACTATTCTGTCTTTCATTAGTTTTTCGAAAACCTTACTTAGCACAAGGAGAAGGTAAATAGGCCTGTCGTTGCACAATTCAACTGCAGAACCTTTTTTGAACAAATGTATAACATCGGCAAGCTTGAGTTCATCAGGAAAAACCCCTGCAAAAACGCAGCCATTGAAGATGTCCTTTAAGAATTCCACTACGAGTATGAATCAAGCAATTTTTTTAAGAATAATACTTGAGATACCATCTGCGCCACTTGAATTAGTATTTTTTAAACGGCGAATAGCTTCGAATATTTCAAGCGATGTTATAGGTTTATAGCCAAAGCTTTTTCTTTGAAACGGTTCAGTACACATACAGAGAGCACAAGATGAGTTTACTTGACAGGGTTGCAAACTACTGGCAATACGAGTATTAGTGTAGTAGTCTTTAGTAAATGCTTCAGCGATTTCGCATTTGTCAGAGATTAAATTTTAATTTCTAATTTAGTTGGGGCTAATGCCCCCATTTATTTCGCTTAATGCAAGCTTAAAGCAGCCTAAAAACTAACAAGAGTTAAGGGTTAGGAAGCAAGGGAATGGTGGAGGAAATCAAATTTAAGACGAAAAGTGCTCAGGTTAAAATCAAAAAGGGGGAGGTTTGAGTTGACCTTACCGAGCATGCGGGAGATTGGTTTGTTAGAGCTATAAGAGGTGCCCAGCCGTCACGTCCCAAATTTCCTATGCCCAAATGGCGTCAGGTAGGGGGCTACGGTACAGCAAGCGACTGTTGCTTCTCCGGCGCCAATGCCGAGAACAACGGAAGCTACACCTAACATTCTGGCCATCTTGCTCGCAATCCAAGGGCAGATGGCTCAGCTGCAAAAGCAGGTACAAGAAAAGGCCAAGCGGGTGGACCAGATCTACGCGCTGCTGCCGGGACTAACGCAACACATGTCGTAATGGGTACGCACATGGTGGAGCAAACTTTGAAAGTCCTTGCGGTGAATGTTAATTCACTGATTAGGATCGAACGAAGAGCCGCGATATTTAAATTGCTACAAGACCAAACTCCTGATGTGCTTTTCGCTAGCGAAACCAAGCTAACCGATAAGCACAAACTGGAGTACAATAATTATATTGTTAGAAGAAGAAATCGGCCCAGATCCAAACGTGGAGGCGGTGTCGCCATCTTCATTAAAGAAGGTATAAAATTTCACAGAGTGTACAAGGGACTGTTGCGCAGGTTCCGGGTGTTGGAGGCAGTCGTTATTTTCTTCCCTCTACGCAGTGGAAAGCGACTGTACTTGGCCTCGATTTATGCACTTTATTCATTACAGAGCTCGACACGCTTTTCCGACTTCTGAGGCTGGAATCGGGGGAGAATTATTTCATAATCGGCGGAATTTCAACGCTAGACACAGAGATTGGGGAAATAATTTGCCAAATACTAGAGGGAACCTACAACTCGATTGGTGGGGTCAGCACGATGTCATGTACAGACTCGGTCTTAAAGCGACGGATAACCCGTCGTTTTCCCAGAGGCGGGTCTTATTTGGATCTACTGCTGTACGACGAACGCAACGACTAACAGGTACGAATTTACAAACTCTAAACTGTCTGCCAGTGTCTGACAGTGACCATTGCGGTTTTAGCACCGAAATTACAGTTCCCAACGAAATTGCGGAATTGGAGGAGTTTGTCCAAAGATATTCTTACAACTACAGTAAGACTCGATGGACACGCTTCTCCGCAACCTTGACAAGAGCGTTCTCATCAAACACGCTCCACCCATCGTCCAATAGGAATTTGTCAAACGAGGAGATCGACAATTACCTAAAACAAATGGACGAGACAATTAAACAAACTGTGAACACTACAATACCGCGGTATCGACGTACAACTAAGGAATACCTGTTCCGCAATCCTACTATTGACGCACTGCACCGACAGAAAAGTAGACTTCTGTCAAGACTCAAAAACTTGTACAGGCAGTTAACTGACCGACAAGACCCGGAGATTAGGACACTGAAGTCGTCGATTAAAAATGTGCAAACGTTAATAAAAGAGAATTACAGAATTTCTGTAAGTTCATATTGGAACAACAAGGTTCGGGCTGTAAACACCAGCAACCCGAATATGTTTCCGCAAATCAATAAACTATTTAGGAGAAAAAATCAAAACGACCTTCAGTGTCTTAAAATAGCCCGGACAACCGACAACGAACGGTTACTGACAATAGCAGGTATTGATCCAAATGAGGCCGCTGATGATGACGACTTCTTTGTGATCGAGGATCCAAAGGAGAAGGTCGAGGCCATAGGGGCGACTTTGCAGAAAGTATACAAGGCCAGTGATACCATTGGCCCTAATTATGACCTGGACAATCGCGTCTTGGTGCACGACTTCTGCATTCGAAATGAAATAGGGAACTGGCGATCCGAGGGCTCTGGTTTCACCCGGTTTAGCGACGAAAATATGGCAAATAATGTCAATGACAGAGAGGGTGACCTACCCCCGTTCATTTCGAAGGAAGAACTCCATGAGATCTTCAACACAATCAAAGTTAAGAAATCAGTGGGGACCGATGGTATTCCGAACATCGTGCTTCGACATCTTCCTCTAGAAGCGGTGGACATCTACACCACCCTGTTTAATAATGCAATGAATAATGTAAATTATCCAGCGCATTGGAAAACGGCGGTGGTTCAACCTATCCCCAAAAAGGGAAAGGATATATCCAATCCGGCGAATCTCCGGTCGATAAGTCTCCTTCCGAATATCAGTAAGGTTTTTGAAAAGGTACTCAATAGAACTCTGTCTAGGTGGGTTGAGGACAAACATATAGTCCCGGATAATCAATTCGGTTCCAAGGCGGGACGTGATATCTCACATGTCGCGTCTAAACTGGTGTCCGATATCCAATGGAATAAAGGCAAAAACCAATGTACTGGTGCCTACCTTGTTGACTTGATTCAACATTTATACAAGCGACTTGATAGGTTCAATTCCCCATACTATTGCGTACGCAGATGATTTAATAGCGTACAGAACAGGTCTAAAAATCGAGGTCATTAATACTCTCATGCAGAGTGACTTCGATAAGATAAGACGATTTTGCGATGACTGGGAGTTGAAAATCAACTTTCAAAAGTCGGAAACCATTCTCTTTAGGAGGCCGTTATCTGGAGCCTCTAGTGATACCAGAAAAAACTGGCGGAAGTTTCTCGACCATTGGACAGCACGGACAGCCTCTTGCCTGTCGAAATGTAGTCAGATACCTTGGGATTTGGCTAGATCAGTTTCTGTATTTTGGCAAAAATGTAGATGCTGCTCTGGCCAGAGCTAAAGGCGCTTTTGCCCTTACAAAGAGACTGTTTTATAGCAGCCAACTCGATGCGAGGGTTAAGATAATCTCCTACATGGCCCTTATCAGGCCCATGCTGGTATTTGGGTGTCCCGTGTGGTTCAATGTACGAGTAAGCTTAATGGAAAAGATTCGGCTGTTTGAGAGGGTTTGTCTTCGCTTGTACAGAACACCAGAGTTGGAGTACAATTTTATTCCAATGAGGTGCTTTACAACAGGGCGAACCTAATACGAGTGGACAACTTCGTAATTAAGCTGACTCGAAGGCACATTGCAAGAGCAATGACCTCGACGAATAACCTGACATCTGAGGCTTACTACCCCAATTACCTTTACCACGAGAGTGTGCGCTCTGACGGCTTCGTTCCACCGAAAGCATTCCTCTACCTTGATCAGATAGAGTTGATCCAGGATACATCAGCGTTCTCGTTTAACTTTCATGTCTCTCGGACAGCTGGGGACAGGCGACTCAGCTACAACAGAGACGTCGCACACGGCTGTGTGGATCGTCGATAGTCTCAAGTTCAGTAGAGCGGTGGGGAATCGCGATAAGAGGGATGTCGTTCGGCAGCACCACCATTTCTGGTGGTTAAATGATCGAGAAGATGTTTCGTCGTTGTTTCCGTCAATTACGAACTAATCTATTTGCTCTGCAAATAGCGATGGCCAGCTTACATAGGTTTAGGTTAGCATTTAAGAAATATATACATATGTTCGTATATACTAAATATGTGTATTATTGTGTATAATGTCTATGTGTGTGTATGCGTATATGTGTGTATTGTGTATATAGGTTAGGTAGGCTAAGGTTTATTTTAAGTTAGATATTAAGTTTTTATAAAAAATAAAAAATTATTTCCATATGCTATGTTTTTGTTAACAATTTTTTTCTTAGCCTTAAGTATTTAAAATAAATAATTCTAGGTAAAATGTAAATAAAGTCGAAAGACATAGTTATAAGAATTTAGGGTACTTTATAGTGCCTGTGTGGGGCCAATTAGTTAGTATAAGATTGTTCGTAATTTTAAGCTAGCATTTAAGCATTTTTTGTTAGTATGTAAGAGTTAGTGATTAAGAAAATAAAATGCATATAAAACTAAACGAACTAAACTAGCTATTAGAGGTGCGGTGGGTTGAGATATAGAAGAGATGAGGACAGCGTAAATTACGAGGGTTAGTGCTGAAGAATTTTAAACCGGAGAGCAGTCGATGAATGAAGAGAATGTCAGCTACGTCTCTGCGTTTTTCGAGGGTATTCAGGTTAAGAAGTTTGAGGCGGCCGCGATAGGGATGTAAGATAAATGGGTCACTTCAGGGTAGTCCACGAAGAGCAAATCGAAGAAAACGACGATGAATGTTCTCGATTTGGGATATATGAATTCGTTGAAAGGGGGACCATACTTGGCTGGAATATTCAAGGAGGGGCCGGACAAGGGTAATGTAAAGTGATCTTTTCACATAAGGGTTGCAAAATTCTTTAGACCAACGTTTGATAAAACCGAGCGATTATCTCATCAATATGCGAACGGAAGTTTAACTCTCTATCGTATAAAAATCCAAGGTTGCGAAGGGATTGAACCTGGGGTACAGGTTGGTCATGCAGAAAATAAGGTCGAGAGGGGGATTGATTGGACTTACGAGACAAAGTCATAGATTGGCATTTGGAGACATTAAGTTCAAAGCATTTTTTTAGACACCAAGTAGAAAACCTATCAAAGTCTTCTTGAAGGAGAACAGAGTCTTGGGGTGAAGAAATAGTTTTGGAGAACTTAGTGTCATAGGCGTAAATGGATACGGAGAAGTGTTTGATAATCTTCTCAAGATCGTTTATAGTTAAAATAAAAAAGAGGGGACGTAGATGGCTGCCTTGTGGGACACCAGAAGTGGCTAAAAACAGGGTTGAAAAGACTGACCTAAAGCGAACGTAATAGTGACGGTTCTCCAAATAAGAAGATATCCATTTTAACAATATGGGGTCAAAACCGAGGAAAGACAATTTGAAAAGGATCAGTTGATATGATATTTTATCGAAGGCCTTTGCGAAATCTGTAGCAATAACGTCAATTTCGTTGCCATTTTCTAGGGCTGAGAGCGCAAAGGATACGAATTCAACTATGTTTGTAGTAATTGATCTACCTTTTAGAAGTCCGTGCTGACTGGATGATATAAGTGACTTGCACTGAAAGCTTTCGAACATTTTAGGGATGTGAGAAAGCTTACCAATGGGACGGTAGTTGGTTACTTCATTCTTTGATCCCTTTTTGTGAACCGGGGTTATGAAAGAGGTCTTCCAAACTTGGAGGAATTCCCCTTGTGTGAGGGACACATGAAAGAGGGAAGAGAGTGGGTGCGAAAGATTGGAGGCACACTATTTGAGAAATATTGCTGGGAGCCCATCTGGACCGGATACAAATTCATCATTGAGATTTTGTAACTTTTCTCCGATAAGGGTGGGATCAAAAAGTTGAGAGAGAGGGGCCAATGGAGAAATTGGGAAGATACTTGAAATATATGGTGTCGGGTACGAAGAGGTTATCTGCAAATGACTGTTTAAAAAAGTTTGCAAAATAGTTGGCAATAATATGTGGGTCGGTCGATGATATATTATCGAACGAGAGAGAGTGGGGATAACCGTCTGATTTTCTTTTGTAGTTGACGAATTGATAAATGTCTTATTATTGTTGATAAGGTTGGTCTGCGCGGTGTCGAGAAAGCGCTAATAGAGGCAGTTATAGAGCTGGGTGAATTGCAGGTATGTTCCAAGGTGGTGGTCATAATAAGACTATTATGAGAAGAAAAACTGCCCATAATTTGTTTCTTCTGTTTCGTAAAGTGCGAAGTCTTCTGTTGTACCATGGAGAGGAAATAGACGATGTTTTATGCCATGAAAAGGGGACGTAGAGAGAAATGGAATTAAATATTTCAGTGTAGACAACATCAGATAAGGATAGGTTGGTAAAATCAAAAGAACATTTGCTAAGGTAGGTATTGATTTTGCGAAAATTACCTTTATGGAAGTTGTAAGAAGAAATGGTAGTTGAAGAAGTGGGCTGGGATGGAGAGTTATGGAAAAATTATAGAAGAGGAGGTCTTTTTGTGGAAGAAGAATTATTTAGTAAGCTATTCACTAATTTCCATTCGTATCTGATGTTTCCTCTGGCTAAATCAAAACAATTTCGGTAATAGGTATCACGACAAACTGGAATCTTCTTTTTCAGTTCAGTGCACAATTTAGTGTATTTAATTTTAAAATTCATATTACTAGGGTATCGAAAGCATTTTATTCTAAGTTTGTTTTTTTATTGACTTTATTTACTAAGTATCTAGAGATTCAGGGCTTGAGTCTTTTTCTTAATTTCTTTTTTTGAGGTAAGAAAGAGCAACAATTATAGATATGCTTCTTAAGGCACTCAATAAATATTGCGTAGGAATTCGAAACATCACTACACGAATAGACATCATCCCAAAACTCACAAAGTAGATTGTTTCTGAGTCTACTAAAGTTAATTTTCATAATATTGTTCAGTGGTTTTGAACAATTGCTATTCTTCCTATAAAACGTTTCTACAAGAAGGAGTCCTTTTTATACAATGGTCTGTGATCATCAAATTAAGAACACATTTCTCACATTTGCTAGATGAAGCACATTTGAATCGCCCATTAATGTGGTCCAAACAACTATCTGACGCAATCCTAGTAGGCTTATTAATAAAAGAATCAGACCATGAGCACCTAATAAGGCTAAATATGTTCAGACAGTTTCATTACTATCTAAATTGTTAATGTAGTCAGATGCTTTGGAATCTGGCTAGATTAATATCTATATTGTAACAAACATATAGATGTTGCTCTGGCCACAGCCATTTGTCATAAAATATGTACGAGTACTTCTAAAAGAGCTTAGTTCTTAATTGTACAATCCTCTAATTGAAACTCGATGAGTACAGAGTGAAAGTACTGTACATATAGACATACATATTAATCACGATATGCCTACTCTGATCCAATGTCTTCCACGAAATTCAGCTCTCTCCGCGTCCAGATAGGAATTAGGAACTTCTATCCAAACGAACACGGCCAAGTTCTTCTTATCAACAAATTTAATTTAAACACTGTTATAGATACAGATGACACCAAAAATTAGCAATTTTCAAAAATCTTTAAAAGTAACCATTTCATTACTAGTTTACCAGTGCGCACAGTTTACAAGTATATAACGCCAAATGACTTGTTAAATTTGGATTTTATCAGCGAACAATAATCTATATCTGCAGTTTACGATAGTGTGTTTGGCAACAATTTGGCCATAAAGCTGTTTATACCATTAACATTCGTATTTTATATAAACTTGTACGTTTGAGCGTCAGGCTCGGCAGTAATTTGCAATTAGCTAATGGATATGTATCTAGCAAACGACAATTCGAATGCGTAATTTCGTAAAATGAAGAAAATTCCAACGCTCCAAAATGGGCCAACGAGTGGACAACTTCGAGTGGAGCATAAATACAAAAACCTCGTAATCATCCAATTAAGCGATGTCCATTCCAGTTGTTCCAGTCCTTCGCCATCAATTCCACATCATCTGGTTGGATTGTGGTGCGACCCCTTAGACAGACCAGCCTAGCACTTGTATTAGGTCATTTCCTTCATTTTGCCATCCTATATTCTAGGTGGTGGGGAGACATACAAACAAGCATATTTATGGTGGAGGAGCACCATTCCTACAAACATACAATACAATCAATAGAAATAGAAAATCGGACACACATAGAGTGAGGATTAAGCGAAATAGGTATGCAAAAGGCGAAACGAGTGAAGAACGATTGCACTTGTTAGGGTTTAGCTGATGAACTACTTAGGTAGTTTGGTGTTTGTTTTTTTGCCACCCATTTTGGAAACAGGGTGCAACTGCTGGACTCAGAAAAAAAGTAGAACAGTATGAACAAGTCAGGTTGTAAGCATGGTCGGTAGTTGAAGTGTAAAATTCCTTCAAATTGAGGTTAATCAATTTTGTGTCGATTTATTTCCATGTGCAGAAGTCTGAAAGATAATTGACGAAAGATTGTTCATCAATGTCGGTCATGTTGCTTTTCTAATTAATCTCGGATGGTGGTTTCTCAGAACGAAAATCAGTGTTGCCAGAGTCAAGAACTATTCAATTGACAGTAACCGAAGATGATAATAGGGTAACAGGGCCCAATAGAAGCGAATAGAGCTGAATTCATGACGCCGTACAAGTCATCTGCGAAATCTTTCGAAATGTCTTCAAATAAAGATCTGAGGCTAGGGGAACTAGCATTAGGAAATATTTACTTGTCTGACAGGGTGTTCTATAGTTATGTGTAGCTGACAGAATGAGACTAAGGTGTGGTTCCGGAAGATTTGTAGTCCTACTATACCTACGAGTATATGCACCAGTTTTCGTCTCGTTTTTCTTTCAATTTAGAAGCTCCACATACAATACAACAAACACAGGCTGCATATACTCGTATAAGGGCCGACTTTACGCCGATTGAAAAGACTGAAAATAACGGTTGGTCAAGCGATGACGTATTAAAATTGTCGGTCACAGTGTTAGACGAAGTATCATACGAAGTATACGTTGTATACTTATAATTGTCGTCTTTTAGCACGCGAAAAGTTGAAAACGGCGAGGCCATTCACATAGATACGATCGGTGACATTGACAGAATATCGATCTAATATCAAACGCAATTAAGAAGAACAAAACAAAACAACAAATATGATGATGTAACACCAAGATAGTGAAACTAATGTCGATTTTAGGGTAATGCATGGCTTTACTGGCATCGAGTTAATTTTTTTAGAAACATGGCAATGTAGATTTTGAGGGTTATTTTGAGGAATTGTAAAGAGACGTGCAATCGACGGAACCTGAGAGGAGTTGGTGAATTAAAAGAATGTCAGCTGCGTCACTTCGTTACTCAAGAGTATTCAGGTTGATGAGCTTGAGACGGTCTCGTTCCAAGGTAGACCTCGAAGAGCAAATCGAAGAAAACGACGCTGGATACGGGATACATGAAGTTGTTGAAAGGGACATCACGGTTGGCTGGCGTACTCGACAAGGGGGCGAACGTAAGGTCACGTACTGGTTGCAGAATTCTTTCGACCATCCTTTAACGAAGCCGAGTGATGAGTTTGCTTTAGAAATTATATCAATCAATATGCGAGCGGAAATTAAGCTCCCTGTCGCATAATATGCCAAGGTCGCGGATAGAGTCAACAAGTATTGTAATATACATAGATTGGCCGTGAAGGAGGTAAATTCGGGGAGGAGACTTGTTTCACTTACATGAGAAGGTAATCGTACCACATATGAAGCCATATTTGGACTCCGAAGTTTATGATTTTTCATAGGCTTATTACATGCATCATCACAAAAAACTAAATTACATCAAAACCACAGTTTCATCGTAAAACGGACCGTTAACAATTTGTCCATTGCAATTGTGATCTGTCAAATATTTTGAAGGTTATGTTGAGCGCGTACGACGGGCCGGTTGCATTGAAAAAAGTGTGAGTAAAGTGTTGAAAAAAATTACATTCTCTGGATTTGCTTAAATACGGGAAAACATTAATTTTTTTTTGTTTTCTCACTTTTCCAAATTTGCCACATGTGGCGTGGTATGCATTTAAGGTTACTTTTATTATATATACACTTATTCCAGAAATGCAAACAGCACGCTTCTACGGCTCTGCTAAGTATGTTAATACTATTCCTGGTGATGGAAACATGAGTGATGATGACATTGATTCCGATTGTAATGATGATCTTAGTTCAGTTCCAAAAAAGCACATTATCATACCCGAGTCTGACTTTGATTTTTCTGAAGAAGACGACGTACCATTGATAAATTTACAGTCTGCAACTACATCCAAATCCAGAGGAAAAACTGATAAAAGGGTTATTTGGAAAAAAGGAAAAATGCCAGCTTACGATGTTAGCAATTTCCAATTCTTGGGTAACACAGATTTACCGGACACTATAAAACAAATGAATTCTCCTGCAGACGTTTTCAAGTTCTTGTTTACAGCTGATATGATTAATTTTATTATTGATCAATCTAACCTCAAATCTGTTCAAAACAATATCAACAAACCAGCAATGATCACGAAAGACGAAATGGAGAAATTTATAGGAATTGTCATGTTTATGTCCTGTGTAAAGTTACCGGCAGAGAGGAAGTATTGGCCAAAATAAATAGGGGTGTCGCAAGTTTATGAAATAATAACGTGTAACAGATTCGAAGCTATCAAACAATTTTTGTACCCCGTGGAGGAAATGGCCATGATAAATTACACTGGGGAACAAAATATATTTTTTTTTGCGGCAATTAGTTGCTTAGTGAAATTATGTACATTTGTGTAGTGCATTACTCAGTGTGCAGTTATTTTGTTTGAATTGACTCCCGTTCTCATGATAAACTGTTATTGCAGTCTGAGAATATTTCCATTATTGCATCTTGTTAATCAGTATATATATATAGCTAAAGTACTAGTTGGTTTATTTATTTGTTTAGTTGCTTTAATTATTTCCGAAAAAATGAAAAAAATGATGTCTTCAGGCAAGTCTTGTGTTAACAATCCAAACAATTTTTGCTACATTTGTGGTAAATATTGTCACAAAAAACAGCAAAGAAATATTAATGACTTTGTAAAACTTTGGAAAACAACTTGCACAACAGGATAAAAATTGGGTGCGACATAAATTTTGTAAAAATTGTATGGAGTCACTTCGGTACTGGAGCCAAGGAGGACGAAAAGGGCTTCAATTTGGAGTGCCAATGAAATGGAGTGAGCCGACAAATCACCATAATGATTGCTACTTTTGTGCCGTTAATGTGAAAGGTATGAACCGATACAATAAAGTTCTTGGATTTATCCATGTATTCAATCGGCTAAGTCACCAATATTGCACAGTAAAGATTTGCCAGTGCCGATATTTAGTGCCTTGCCCAACGTTTTCTGTGACGATGTGGAAATGTTAGACACTGAGTGTGAAAGCAGAAGCTCAAGAGAATTTGTAGGATGAAGTCCGCAGTTCAGAGTTTTTCTCAAGAAGAACTTAATGACTTAATTCGAGACTTAGGTTTATCGCAAAAATCAGCTGAGCTTCTTGCATCAAGACTTAAAGAAAAAAATTGTTTACAGACTGACGTAATAATAACACCTTATAGGTCCAGAGAAAAACAAATTCCTCCGTTTTTTACTCAAGAAAATGAGCTCGTATACTGCAGCAATATTTCTGGGCTTTTCAATATAATGGGTCTTCCAAATTATGGGCTAGAAGATTGGCGAGTTTTCATAGATAGCTCAAAAAGAAGTTTGAAATGTGTGTTACTGCATAATGGAAACAAGTTAGCTTCGATCCCGATAGGTTATTCAACGAAACTTAAGGGAGAATACCAACATATTAAAGTTGTTTTGGAGAAAATGTTGTATGTTGAACATCAGTGGTCAGTATGCGTCGATTTAAAAATGGTTAATTTTGTATTAGGTCAACAAGGTGGATATACTACTCGTATATTGAGGCCAGATCAGAGGGGGTAAATATTTCTTACATCGCTTGAGGAAACCTAGACATTTCGCAGCATTTTTGGCGACGTCAACGTAAGTTGTCATTGACACACATACCGAGAATGGAAAGTTTTTCGGTTTCGACGATGCAAGTGCCATTCATAAATAATGGCTGGGTGTTTAAATTTCGCTTTAACGACAGCAGACAGCATTGTGTTTTGGAAGCATTAAATTCCACTCTGTTGATTGATTATGCTGTTGATATCGGAATTTAATGAGCTTAGCATACGCTGCCGTTCTCGTTCTACAGCCGAAGAGCAGGGCCGTGAGTCCGGGAACGAATATGAAAAGCAGAGAGTACTGTCATCAGCAAAGGAACATATTGGATTAGTAGCAGTCAAGGGATCATTAATGAAAATTAAAAAGAGTGTCGGGAACAGAACAGAGCCCTGTGGCCAACCAGCATTTATTTTGTGAATATCAGACTTGAAACCGTCCAAAACAACTTGAATTGAACGTTCCGAAAGGTAATTTCTCATCCATTGAAGAAGAGAGTCGTCGATCTCAAATGCACGCATTTTCGACAAAAGAGCCTGATGCCAAACGCTGTCAAATGCCTTAGAAATATCAAGTGCAACTATGTTGCTTTCGCCAGATTGATGTACGCTTTGGTTCCACTTTTCGGTGAGACATGCCATCAAATCACCAGTGGTCCACAGGTCCTGTTGCTACGAAAACCGTACTGCCGGTCATTGAGAAGTTTTCGTGTTTCGAGATATTTCATGAGCTGACGGTTTATCAGCAGTTCCGTGACCTTGGAAAGAAGAGACGTAAGTGCAATGGGCCTGTAGGAAGATTCGCCTTTTTTAGGGACGAGCTGGACAAATGCTGTTTTCCATCTGTTCGGGAAAAGTCCTAAAGAGTAGGATTGATGAAAAAGCTTACGCAGTGGTTTTGCCAGCGTGGAAGACCACCTCTTCATAAGATGGGGAGATATACCATCTGGACCAGCGTATTTATGTATGTTGAGATCTTTAAGTACTACTACACGAGTGCGAAAGTAGATTCGTCCCATTGAAGATTCGACGAACTCAAGTCTAGGCGGAGACAAAGCACAAAGCAGCAAGCAGATTGGCCTTATCCAAAGAGCTGACAGCTGGAATGTCATTGTAAATGGGCGTTGGGATGGAGGATGAGGCGGAATTTCTAATGTTTTTGATGAACGACCAAAAATGTTTACTGCCTTTGGGACATTGCAGTATTTGTGCCTCAGTTTTTGGTCGTATTGGAATTTCACACGCTTAAGAAAGGCGTTGCAGTCATTTCTGGCTCGTTTGAACTTTTTTCGGTTTTCTTCTGTCGGTTTGGTCTTGAAGGACCGAAAAAATATTTCTCTAACCCTGACGGCCTCTTTACAGCTCGAGTCGTACCATGTCTTTTCGTTTGGTTTGATACTTTTTATCCGATGAGGAATAAAGGATCGCATTCCAAAGAGAATGGTGTCTGTAATCATATCAGCAGCGGAATCCACGTCGTTATCGAGGAAGCATAACGAACAGTTAAAATTCCTAAAGAAGTTTTTAAGTCCGCTCCAGTTGGCTTTCTCGTATTGCCATACGGTTCTTTTAGGAATCTTTTCTCTAACTGTGTGGTCAATATACGAGAAATTAGCTGATATAACACAGTGGTCCGACGAGCCTAGAGGGGAGAGCACATCAACGGGAATTGTTTGGATCCCTTGCGAATTCTTTACCGTATGCTGAATATATCCAGACTGATTGCTTGAGAAATATCCTTTTGAATCTCCGTAAACGTCATATTGGAAGCAATTTAGGAGATCAAAAACTAAGCTAGTGGCTAAACACTAAAGCTGGTTAAATGCGACCTAAGTTTGCATACTTAAAGTATCTGATGGAGCAGTATGTAGAAACTACAACGATGAGCAAAAGGAATCTCTTCAATTTACAAGTGGAACGCGATACAGGAAGGAGTTTGGAGACTGCAGCAAGAGGGCCAAACGTCGCAGATTAGCAGTTTTATCACAGATGGACGATTCCGCTGTAACTACTTTACTTAGCAGTACAAATCAATCAGAAAGTTCTTCGGAATTTAGCACGGATGAAGTTGTTTCATTTATTAACGAAGCTTAGCTTACTAAAAACCAATATTTATTATTAAGAATATTATTAGAATATTTATAATATTTATTATTAGAATGAATCCTAAAATACCAAATGTTTTTCCGTCCTATCATAAAGTGCTGGAAGCCAAAAAAACGTTGCTATCGAACTGATATTCCCGTGACAGAATATTCTAAACCATACATTGTTGAATCTCAAAAAGCTGTATTTGAAAGTCTTCACGAACCTAAGGATGACTTAGTTTTAATTGGTAAATGGGATTTTGATGGCAGCACAGGCCATAGTGAATATAAGCAGAAATTTTCAGATTTAACTATCGAAGATTCGAGTTTATTTGTCACATCTTATGTACCTCTTCAACTTGTTTACAAACCAAATACCTGTGATGAATCAATCATTTAAAAAAAACCCACGCCCTTCCTCTACTAGGTAATGCAGACCAATTCGTTTTCAATTTACAAAAGAAACAAAGGAAGTCACTTTGCAAGAAGAAGTTTATTTCAAAAGCCAAATTAACCAGTTAGTCCCTACTTCAGTGCTTATTAATGGCCACGAAATTAAAATCACCCATTCCTAACAATTGACGATGGTAGATGGTAAAGTTTGTTCTGCACTTAGCGACTTATCTACGAGTAGGTGTTACATTTGTGGTGCAACACCAAAAGAGATGAACGATTTAAATATATGCTTAAAAGAGGTCCCTGATACTAGTAAATTTGAGTTTGGCTTATCTCCTCTACATTCATACATTCGATTTTTCGAGTATTTTATTCACGTTTCTTATCGAATTAATATTAAAAAGTGGCAAGCGCGTTCTGCAGAAGATAAAGCTAGTTTTGCTCACAGAAAAGAGCTAGTTCAACGGCAGTTTAGGGAAAAATTAGATTTAATTGTAGACAGGAGGAAGGAAGTGGCACATCCAATGATGGAAACACAGCACGTACATTTTTCCATAACTCTGATATTTCATCTGAAATAACAGGTATTAGAAAAGATCTTATTGACAGATGTAGTCACCTTCTGCAGAGCCTTTCCTCTGGTTATAAAATAAATTCAGAAAAATTTAAGAGTTATGCTTTTGATACTGCCAAGATGCTTGTGGAGGAATACCCTTAAATAAAGTATTGATTCATGGAGCAGAAGTGATAGATAGTCCTTTATTATCTATTGGTGAATTATCTGAGGAGGCCGCTGGGCCTTGAAATAAATTAGTCAAACTATTCAGACACGATAATACTAGGAAACATTCCCGAGATCTTACTTACATGGATCTCTTACACAGGCTTCTTCTTAATTCAGATCCACTTATTTCTGGTTTAAGAAAGTTGCAGTATAAAAAGAAGTCTGCGTTAATAAAAGAAGGTACGGATTTATTAAGTTTTTGAGTTATATTACTTGACATTTTTAATACTATGTAAATAGCACTTGTTTCATGTAAAATACTACATTTTATAACCCGATTTTTTTTTGTGAGATTATGTTTTTTTATATATGATGAATATTTTATGCACGAATATACTCTGTTAAAAAAAATAGCTTCTTTGTCTTGTTCTAACCCTCTAGTAATCATAACAACCATTTTCCAGGCCAAATTGATATGATTTCATTGTAAGTCTGCCCAAAAAACCCTATGACTGCTCTTCTTTGGAACCTGAACCACTGTGAATTGGTGAGAACTTTTGAATTAGCATTTTCTGGAAAATGCATGCACAGAAGAAAATATTAAAGTGGCTACCTTAATTAAGGCAATTGGATTGGAAGCGTACGGCTTACTAAAAGATCTATGCGATCCAGTTTTGCCTTCCAACAAAAAGTTCAGTGAGTTGAAAGATTTGTTGGACACACAGTATTCAATACCAGTGATTGTTTTCCGTGAAAGACGAAATTTCTTGGAAGCAAAACAAAAAAAATCGAAGCAGAAAAAGCATCAATGTGGTTCGCTCGTCTTAAAAAATTAGCTAAGGACTGAAAATTTGGACAGCTTTTAGACGATTTCGTTCTTAATAAGTTTGTGGCTGGTTTTGAAGGAAAAGTCTTCGAACGTTTATTTGAAGAAAATGAGACATTACAATTGAGTGTGGCACTGAGAACGGCTATGGCCGCAACAGCAAGTGCAAAAAGAGGTTAATTTTGTGTTAAAAAAGTAAAAAAAGTTTCAACGTGGGCAGGAAAGTGCCAAACAAAACAACTTGAACAACAACATCAAAGGAAACCCTTTCCTTCACGACGGTGGTGCTCACATTGTGGTTGGAAGAATCACGCCAGTGAAAAATGCAAGTACAGGGCAAGCACGTGCGGCAAAGTTGGACATTTGGCGAGCATGTGTGTAGCAGAGATAGCAAATGTAGCAGAGGTAGCAGCACCAGCACACAAGTTAATTTAGTTGAAGTATCTAATAATAATAGTTTAAACAATGAATTTTATTCAAATAAAGATGTTAATACAACTTCTGATTATATTTCAGATTTCTCAAATTTTTACATTTTCAGTGTTGCTGCCGAATCGGCGGCTACACCGTTTACAAAAGCAGTAAAAGTTAATCAAGTCTGGCTCGAATTTGTGTTGGATACCGGTACTGGGTGTTCCTTGGTTTCTTTATCAAATTTTGATGAGTATTTTGACGGTACTCTTTTGAAGCCCTGTGTATGGCGAAACAATACAAATTGTGGGTGAGTTGAAAGCAACTGTTCAATATCGTGAGCAAATACGTGAGTTACGGTTAATTGTTAGTAATACTAATTGTTTGATAATATTGTTCTTTAATTTAATATTCAATCGCATGTCCCACGTATAACGTAAAATGAATTTGTACCCGTAAATGGCCAACATAATTATTTTTGTTTTTGTATGAACCATTGTATCATACACAATCCACACTCTTGCTCTGTTAATTGGTCTCTTTAATCGCTAATTGCTTTATTACGTATACCACTTTGTATAGCACTTTGCACTAAACAAATTGTGTAATAAAGATATCTCGGTCACTTGGATTTCGACCAGCAAGGAGATAAGTATAATCAAACAAATTAAATAAATCATTCAATTTATCTTTGGCTTTAACAAAATCCTTTCGTCGGCTTTCTTTTTGCTTCCCGTTGCAAGTGCTGGTCCTTTAACTCATTCGGATTTTTGATTCAATTAATCGAAAATCACATACACTAATAGTCCACCTATTTTGGGGAGAGATTTTATGCGACTTTTTAATATGACTTTATCACGAATTAATTCAATTCAATATGAGCACAACCAAATACGACGGTTGTCTGAAAAATTTCCGACCGAACAATGATACAAGACATTTTTTTTTATTTTTTTACATAGTCTGCTTGTAACTCTACACACTTCTCCCAGCGATGCTCTCATCTCTCTAACCCGTCCAAATAGTACTTGGCATTTTTCTCTGCAAAATAATTGTTCACGAAGGTGATTGCCTCCTCATTTGACGAAAATCTCTGTCTTCCGAGCGCAGTTTTTAGATGTGGGAACAAAAAGAAGTCGCTTAGGGCTAGATCTGGTGAATAATTCGGATGGTCAAGCAGTTCAAACCGTAATTCATGGATTTTCGCCATGGTAACCGCTGAGATTTTTGAGACGGCGCGTTGTTTTGTTGAAACAGAATTTTTTTCGGCCGTTTTCCGCAATTTCTGCCTTCAGCTTGGCAAGTAATGATGCGTAGTATGCTCCTGTAATGGGTTTTCCCTTTTGAAGATAATCGATTAAGATAACTCCTTTACTATCCCGCCATCACTTTCCAAGCCAAAAAATCAGTTTTTGCTTTTTTTTGAGACGGCTCGCCCTTTGCAGTCCACTGTTTCAACTGAATTTTTGTTTCGGGCGTATAATGGTGTATCCAAGTTTCATCTACAGTAATTAATCGGTGCCAAAACTCGGATTTATTGCACCTAAACTGCGCCAACAGAACGTTGGAAATGTTAATTCGAACGCGTTTTTGATCTAACGTAAACAAACGCGGCATCCAACGCGCGGACAGCTTTCTCTTGCCTAAATCTTGATTTAATATGTAACAAACACGTTGTTTGGACATTTTCATAACCTCTACTATCTCTCTCACTTTAATTCGGTGGTCGTCTAACACCATTTGGTGAACTTTCATCATCTCACAAGCTCTTACGGCCACGTTTAAATTCAGCTGCCCAAAATTTCACTGTGGTAAATGGTGGTGCAGAGTCCCCAAACACAGAGTCCAACTCATTTTTGATTTGCGTAGGCGTATTGCCTTTCAAAAACAAGAACAAGAAACATTTTCACAAAAAACACTCACTCAAATGACTATCAACTAAAAACTGAGCGTCCAAAATGACTGCAACTTCGGTAAGTAACTGTCAAAAGATGCACAACTAGCATTCACTAGCTTTTATTGACGAGTGCCGCTATCTTTACGTTTTTAAGAATGAACTTGGCACATATAATGTGAACAAAATTAAATTGAATATTGACGAAAAGGCAAAGTCTGTATTTTGCAAGCTACGCCCGGTGCCTTTAGCGTGAAAGTCAGTTAAACGAGTTAGTTAGGTCGGGAGTTTTAATTCCGGTGGAAAATTCCGAATGGGGCACACCTTTATTGCCAATTGTTAAGCCCAATGGCGATATCCGTATATGTGGGGATTACAAAACGACGATTAATAAATTTTAGGTGGATGTAAAATACCCACTAAAGCTAATAAATAAATTATTTGCTTCACTGCAAGGGAATCATTTTACAAAATTAGATTTGTCAAACGCATATAACCAGTTGGTGCTGGACGAAGATTCGCAATTGCTATGTGCTTGGAGCACGCATATCGGAGTGTTTAAAATGACACGATGGTCTTCTCTAATGGTTTTCGAAAACCGATCGCGTTTATAGCACGATTCAAAAAGAAGCGTTCATTTTACATCGGAATGTGATCATAAACATCTTTTGACTATTTTTGGTGAAAATAAAGGTTTGGCAGTGATGGCAGCAGCAAGGATGGAGAGATGGTCTTTTATTTTGTCGGATTTTGACTACTCGTATTAGGTAAAGGAGATCTTAATCAAGCTGATCTCTTATCGCGAATTCCGCAAGGACAAGTAGACGAACTTAGTAATGACTTTTCAAAATTATAGCAAAAGAAACCAGACAGTGTTTCGATTATATGGGATTAGGTGGAAAAAAGTCAAAACCAACTAAAAGTGTTTCAAATTCAACTCTTGTTGCGAGTGCTCGAAAAAAATGGGATATGGAGGAAATGAAAACCATTTTAGGGCATAATGAGTGTCTTTATTGACAAGTTTTGTGATGAAATAAGATATTAACTAATATCAACTATGTAAATATTATTAGCTTAACGAATTCATTTTAATGTTTTTATTGTGTATTTTTTTATTTTTATTATAAGTTTGTATTTTGCACAGTATTATATCTTATTTATATTCACTTTATTTATATACATACGTACGAGTATGTATGTAGTTGCATATGTGTATTGGTTAGGTATCTGCCAGTTTAATCTGTTGACATATCTTCATGGCTGGATCTATCAGAAGAATGAAGCATCACACCACTTATCATAGCTGAATTCTCCGCCTCAGTGAATACGGAAGTAGAGGCAGGCATAACCAATAACTTTCTAACTTCTTGTGGTAAAGGGCTGTTTTTCTTTTCAATTCCACTTCTAAATTCATTGATTTTTGGATCTGATGAGATTAGCAATATTGTAAGTAAGTCTCTATTGGTGGCATACCGAGAATTCTCGAAATCTTCGGCAAACTTAATTCCGAGCTTCTTGAGCCTCTTCTGATAAGTTTCCAATCGGTAAAATCATGTGCTGGATTATATCAACACTATGAAATAAAATTTTGTGTACTGTAACGGGCATGTAATACCACGGATACAGACTGAGATACGATGTTGCTATGTTCTCCGAAAACTTTTTAAATTCGTCTGTATTAATTTCATACCCAGACGTAAGTGCAGTAAGTAAGATATGGAATTTATATATTAGCTCTCTATCAAGGTTAGTTATTTCGGCAGTTTTTTCATAATCTTCAAAAAAATTTCTGGCAGTGTTGCCATCATTAGTCGTACCAAACCCAGGTTTTACCAAGTCTATGTTCAAACCTAATTCAGATTTGAATCTTCGTTGGATAACATTTTTCATTTCCTGGAAAACGGTTTGATTCTCTCTTCGGACTTGCCATACTTTTAGAGGCAATCTGTAAGAAATGTGTAATAAACATTCGAAAGTGGAGACAATCCATAAACATAATTTTGTGGCTTTACATTTGCCACATTGTAATTGGCGAATTCATTTGACTGGGCTTAGCACCACAAATATAAAAATTCTGATTCCTCTTTGTACCCGATAATATGTTGCATATTTTTCCATCAACCATTGTTGAGAGAAGGACATGTTTGACGAGAAGGTTTGAAGATTCAGTTGGGTTTAGTTTTTCGATTTGACTTTTTATATTTTTTGCGGTCTCTTTTTTTAAAATAAATTTAATTGCACGACAATAACGCGTAGATGACGGTTTGACGTTTACCCAAAGTGGGGTATTAAAATTATCATCCAAAACTAATTTCAAAGGCACGAAACAAACTAAAAATAGATATTCGTCACTAGCAGTTTTTTCGTCGAATTTCTGCTTGTACTGGCTATGCCCTAAACTCCCATCAAATCCCCATTTACTTATCAACGTTGCTGATTGTGTTTTGTCTGTCCCTGAAAAGTGCAATGCCTCTAATATCCGCTGGGTAGTTATATCTAGCAGAAACCTCATCAACTTGAATACATTCTTCAGGTGGAAAGCATTTTTTCTTGGCTTTCGTCAAACAGTAAAATGAAGGAACCAGTTCGTGGCCTACACCAAGAGCTACTCGTACATTCCTCAATAGTTTACCCCACTTATAAAAAATCTTTTCCGACCACAACCTAATACTGTTTTTTAGCCTCTGTTTTTCATTATTAGAAACAAGAAGATTGTGCTTCAAAACTACGAGTATATAGCTGTACATTTTTTCATTCCTCACTTTTTTGGGATATTTTATCCATTGCTCAAAAAATTCTGTTCGCAAAATCACGCAAAGTGAATCTGAAAATTGAAAAATAAAAATATTTGCAAAGTCGTGCGCAAAATTCAGTTTGAATTTTCGGAAAGAGGATTAAATTTTAAGTCCTGATAAACTGGTACTCATGCCCTTTTTACTAATGATTTAAATTAAAACTGATAAATTCAAAACAATTGTTTTTCTATAGCATGTTTTCTTATGAAAAAGAGAAAAATTACGAAGTAAACCATAAATACCTTCAGAAGAAATGTCCATGATACAGGAACATTTGATTAAAGTTGAAAAAAATTAGACTCAATATTACCTAAACGTCAACCACAAATGCTACTTGTCAAATGAGGCATAGGTAAACAAAATGCTACTGCTTCATTGGAAATATACCGTTAGTTTAGATAAAGAGCGGGAAAACCATGGAAATATTATAGATCTGAGATCTTTGCCTTCTTCTCTGGAAGTTCAATAACCGGTTTTTACTAGTCTGTGACATGACTTTTTTCCACCTAAATCCATATAGTCGAAACACTGTGCGATCCAACCCTGTCGAAAGTGGTAGATGCAATTAATAGCGGTTCAATTGATGCGTTAATTTTCGTACTAAGAAAACGGAGCTATCGGTGGAATACAATTGTATTCTCTGGGGTTATCGAGTGGTTTTTCCGGAAAAATTGCGTGAAAGAGTTGCATCTTTCTCATTTAGGCAATGTAAAGACCAAGGCATTGACATGGTCTTATGTGTGGTGGCCTAAAATTGACCGTAATATTGAACAAATGATTTTAAATTGTGCTTCGTGAAGGCTTAATCAGTCGAGTCCTGAAAAATGTTCTTTAATTCCATGGACACCTACGGAATCCCCCTGGTCTCGTATCCATATAGATTATGCTGGGCCTATAAAAGGAGTCGAAGTTTTCAAAACCCGGTATACAACATCGACATTCATCTTTAGTAAACTGCGTGAGGTCTTTGGCCATTTTGGTTTAGTAGACGCTTTAGTAAGTGATAATGGTGGACTTCCACCAATTCATTTCAAACAATAAGAATAGGCATATTTCTACGGCTGCAGGTCACCCGGAGACCAACGGCCAAGCAGAAAACTTCGTCAAATCTCTAAAAAAAAAAATCATTACAAGCCAACTTGAACGACACCGAGCGTGGTTTTTGTTCGATTATAGATGTGCAATCATCTATGCTGAATCATCAGCAAAATTGTTACTTGGCAAAGAGCTAAAAAATCGGTTTAGTTTACTGAAACCACCGTTGGTGAGACAAATTATTTGTGATAGTCAATTATCAAATATTAAAAATTTTAAATGCTCAAGAAACGTTGAATTTTATAAAGATGAGAACGTCTTATTATTATAAGAGATTATTCAGATTCGATGGACAGTTGACAGCCAGCTAGCGTAGAAAAACGTATCGGTCCACGATCGTACAGCTGTGTTCTAACTCACAATAAAAGAAGAAGAGGCATTTGATTGAATCAAATGATATCGAGCACATCAAATGAAGCACGCAAATCGACCGGTAGTGGTAATGAATGCTCTTTAAAACAAACAGCCAGTGTAACAGCGGAACCGGTAATCAGGGCAGATTCGAAAGGTGTTACTGTAAGTAAGAATGCTAAGTCACCGAGTCCTGTACCACGTTATAGAAGGGGTTTACGACCAATAAAAAAAAAACAAATTATAACGTATTTTTTTAATTCAAATGTTGTACAATGTAAGCGTTATCATGTTATATAAATATTTTATAGGAGTTGCTATATGAATGAGTTGAAATATCGAATTGAAATTGAATTAAAATATTGTTTCATGATATATGAATTGAAATGTGTTAACAGTTGTAAACTAAATTTGGAGTCGTTTGAGATTATTTTTTTTTATTTTATTTTTATTAAGATGGGAGGTGTCAGATACCAAGTGTAAACTTCACCTTTCAAACCAGTACAGTAGTTTTAATGGTAGTAGTTTAGTTATAGTAGTTCTAGTACCTAAATTCTAATAGTTTTAAGAAAGAGACAAATAAACTTCAGTTGGTTACAAGCTTTCATTTTGGGTACATCACAGTTAGGATGAAGGAAGAATACCTGAAATGTCTAAAAAAAGGGGCCGATAGGGCAGACCTGAAAGGAACACTATAAAAACGATTATCCAGGTAAGAAGATATCAAATTTACCAAAATGGGTTCAATACCCAGGACGGACAATTTGAACAGGATTAGTTTATGAGATATCTTGTCAAAAGCCTTACTGAAATCAGTTTCGAAGGCTGAGAGAACAGAGGACAAGAATTTGACGAGGTTAATGGTAGTTGATCTACTTTTCAGAAAGTCGTGTTGATTAGGGGAAATAAGAGATTTGCACTGGAAGCTTAAGGCTTCGTGAAAGTTTAGCTAAAGGGCGGTAATTAGTAATTTCGCTCTTTAATTACTTTTTGTGTATCGATGTTATGAAAAAGGACTTCCATTCACCTTGAGAGAGCGATAACTCGAAGAGATTTGAAAGGGAGTGCGAAAGTGTTGGGGAACACGTTTTAAGAAATATTGATGGAAGGCCATCGGAGCCGGGTAAGAATTCATCTTTAAGTTGTGGTAATTTATTTTCTATTACTGTATGATCAAGAATTTGAGAAATAAAGGGGCCACTGGGGAAGTATTTGAAATAAGAGGCATCCAGTTCGAAGGAATTATCAGCAAAAGTATGCGGATCGGTTGATGATATATTTTCGTATGAGAGGGATGGAGGAAAACCGTCGGAATTTTATTTTGTAATTAACGAATTGATTTTGCACTATCAAGGTATCGCTGGTAGAGAACGTTATAAAGCTGGACGCATTGAAGGTATAACCCGAGATGGTTGGAATAGTCAGCAAAGGAATTGGATCGAAGGAAAACTGTCCATAATTTTACGATTACACCACGGGGGGCTCGTAGAAGGGCTTTTTTTTTTGTTCGAAAAGGGGACATAGAGACAAATAGAATTGAATAATTCTCCGTAGAAGTTAGAGAGAGCATCACTGCGGCTCATATTGGCGAAATTAAAAAAACACTTACTAAGTTATTCGTTAATTTTGTGGAAATTCGCTTTATGAAAGTCGTAAGAAGATGCGGCTGCAGATGGGGTATGCCGGATAGGAGAGTGTTGGAAAAGAGAAAGAAGAAGTGGCGGGTGAAAGTTATCAGTAGTCGATAGTAAAAGGGGACAGAGCGAGACAGAGCGAGACAGAGAAGTTTATGGGGTCAGTGGTGAAAATGAGGTTTAATTGCCTACCCATATAGTTGGAGACCCCACTAACTTGGCATAAGCTAGATTCTGTAAGCTTATGCAAGAAGAGGCATTCTTTACTCGAGTTAGGGTTAGATTCACCATCCGATTGAGTTTAGTGCAGTTGAGGTAGATTGAAATCACCGAATACGATGATATCATCGAGAGGATCAGATAAATTAATTATTTGATCAATTGCATCGACAGCGAGTTGGTAGCAGTCGATATGTTGCGCCGATAGGATGTAAAAACACATAACGTACAGGGACCTGCAGGGGAGTGTTATCTTTAGATAAGGAGAAGAGCTTAGGTCATTGTGGACGTGGACGGCCAGTAGGACACTTCGACAAGGAGAATCATCTTTTGGAAGGGGGGAATAATTCCTGATTCTTTATTTTTGTAGCGTTCACCTTTCATGCAACACAGCACCACAGTTTCTTCAACCAACAATTTCTCCAAAAAGACTCCGACCAACCGAGCCGAAGAATTAATTTACCCCAAATTCGTGTCCTTCAATTATCACTTTTCCCATTTAATTCGCTGCATTTTCGTTTGTGTTTCCCGCTCCCCAAAATTCCCAAAGAATTTCCCCCGTTCAACACAAAAAAAAAGAAAAAAAAGTTGCACTGTGCCTGTGTACGGAAAAGATAATTTCCAAAAAAAAGGAGAATAATTCTGCTCTGCCTCCAGAAATTTTTGTCTAAATGAAATTCAGAAATTCTGTAATATTTTCCGAGTGTCTTCAATTACCAGTGAGTGCGTAAAGATCCCGAAAAATAGGAATAGCGAGCAGGTGAAGCCGGATTTCGAATTCCGGAAAATCGACGAAATTCGACGGAAATCTGGCGAGAAAGCCCAAAATCTCTGCCACAAGCGTTCTCGTGAAGCGTTCCACCTCTTCGCCGTGAAAAAGTGCATTCGTGTTCAGCAATAGAAAGAAAATTCTCCGCATTTTCCCAACGCACAAGTCAAGAAATCTCAAAATCTCAATCGAAGAAATAAGTGAAAAGTTTTTTTTTTCGTTTTTTGAGTTCTTTTTCAATATCTTTGTTGTTTTTGTATTGTTTGAATTGGCCTGCTCGCGGTGTGGTGCTAGTGGAAGTGGATTCTCTTCGTTTTGAGGTATTCACCATCAAATTTTGGAGTAATTCACGCGCGTTACAATAGCTGCAACGACAACGAGAACGACGACATCGACTGGAGTGGAAAATCGGAAGCCCCCCCAAACAGAAAACCGAACATAGAACGCAGAACACACGCATCCAAGTAGCAGTAGCACCTAAACACCACCATCATCGCCGGCCGTCTTAGTCTTGGTGGTGTCTTCAGTGCCTCGTCTCATAATTCAAAAGCTATGAAAGTTCATCGGCAGAAATATGCTAAATCAAAATGGGTCAGGACATGAAACTTTTATTCAACGAAATTCTCTTGTCATAGTACATTGAGAGTGTTGCCCGCAAAATAAAAACTCAACAAGGAACAAGATATATGCGAAGCTACTCATAGCTTCGAAACTGTTTAAACTCTCTACCAAATAACACAACATGACGGCCGAATATTCAGCCCATCCTGCATTAGCTTCAAGCATAATTCAAAATAGTCCCACAAATAGTAGTCACAGTCAAAGTGGTAACACGAATAACAGTAGTAGCAGTAGTAAAAAACATTCAAAAACCTCACATTCGAACGGTGCTGATGGTAGTCCATCAACATCAACATCAACATCACCATCATCCACCAAATTAAAATCAAAGTTCACATTAAATTCAGAAACATCAACATTAGCAGCATTATCATCAGCATCAGTATCAGCATCATCAACATCTACATCAGCATCAACATTCACAACATTAGCCGCACCATCATTGCCCGATCGAACTACAACAACGAATGCCAGTAGTAGTGTACCAACATCACCCGCTAATTCACCCGTGCATCATTTACATCACAATTGTTCGTGTTCTGCTGGAAAGGCTGGTGGTAATACACCAAATGCTAGCAGTTCAACAACAACAACAGCACCAGCAACAGGGAATAGTATATCAAGTACGAATGTTGGAACATCACAAGGTACATCCACGTCATCATCAACAAGACTACCGCAGTGCTGTCAGATGACAGCGGCGGGTGCAGCCGCGGCCGCAGCAGCAACAGCAGCAGAAGCGTCTGTGGCTGCTGGTAATGTAGCCGGATGTAAGAAATTAACGAAATTTGATCCTCGAATGGGACCATCACCGTATCGCCAACTTTTACCGATAGCGTTGTGCATATTGTCTTTCGCGACGGTGCTTAGTATATTAATTGTCTATATGGATACGACAGAAATCCGACATTAACAATTCCGCTTGAACATGTCCAGAGATTACGAACTGTTCGGTGTAGCACAAGATGACCCAACACTCATAGCATTCCTCCGTGAGATTCACATGAAAAAGTATCCAATGCATTTCCTAAAGAACGCACCAGCGGAGCATTTGAACTTCACCAACCATCATGAGCTAACGCCTGAGATGGCACACTATGTGGCCGATTTAGTTGGCGGCAAACTAAATGGTGCAGCTATACAGCCATTAACCGGTCAAGCGGGGAATCTTATGAGAGCCCCCTGGCTAGCAGAGACCCTCAATTGGGCGGGGGTGATTGTTGAACCAGAACCACGAAGGTATTTCACGCTGCAGAAGTAGAATGTTCATCGAGCCAAGATGCAGGTGGTGCATGCGTGTGTATCACCGAATCAGCATCCCAAAGAGGTGACTCTCCACAATGAAGAAGATTCGGATGTTCGAATCAATAGTCTGTTAGATGAAGAAACATCCTGGTTTAATTCCCGCGTTAAATGTTTTCCCTTCTATACCATAATGTTAGCGTGTAATCGCATCGACTACGATCTCCTTAGTCTCGGAGTGCATGGTCATGAATTAGAGATTCTCCAAACAATTCCCTTCGACAAAGTCTACATCGATGTGATATCCATTCACTTGCCGGAGAATCACGAAAGCGTACGTGGTTACGTTCAATCAATCACAAAGTTCCTAATGGGAAAATCCTATAAGCTGCAGAAGTATTTCGGTCGTAATTACTTCTATCAAAAGCTAAATTCAAATCGGACTCGTAAGAAAGAACTCAAAAAGAAGCCTTAATTGTTAGATATTATTATTACTACTACTACTCCTAACCCCCACTAGTTCTACACTATCCAATTCAATTATTTATAAATGCATCGTCCCGTTGGATGTGTGCACAAAAAAAGAAAAGAAGAAAAAAAAAACTTACCACAACACAACACCACACAAAATAAGAAAAGAAAACTAAAACAAAAACAAAAAGCGAAACTGGAAATAAGTTTATAATTATTACTTATTGACAAATTTATTATAAACAAAAAACAATTATAAAAAAAGTTAAAACAGATAAAAACAATTGGAGTAACCGAATTGTAAAGAAAAGGCATACTTACACCCCTCACATAACATCACATACATGTACACCAACACACCATGAACACACACACACAACCACGCGAACATACGTTTTATAATATTAATTAATTAATTTATAATAATTCCCCCCCCATGTACAAAAGTATAAAGCGATCGTTTAGTTTAGTATCTTATTATTCGTACACGAACAATGGAATGGAGATGGTTTCTCCCTCCCTTTCAATTTCCATGTTCACTTTTCCGGATTATCTTAATTTCTTTAATTTTCTGCTCTCTTTTTTCTTGCTACTGCTAATTTCGTAGCTCTCTTTAATTTTATTTAATTTTTTTCTCCTCCCCCTAATTGTGTGTCTCTCTTTCATAAATTGCTATATAAATATTATTATTATTATTTTCATTCCTCTTTTTTTCTAGTTTTTTTGTAATAATTTAATTATACATGTATTTACAAACACATAAATTTAAAAACCGAAAGAGAATATGATGAAGAAGAAGAAGGAGATGAAAGATAAAACAAAGTTAAATAGTAAGCGTTACTTTTGTAAGTGAAATGTTAAGATAACAAGTAAACAAAACAAAAAAAATTAAATTTATATGGGGAATTAGATTAGTTTCGGTCAGAGCGTAGACCTCAAATGTGAGAGCATGAGATTTTCGCAAGACAGCACGGGTTTTAGATCGCAGTCCTCTTACGTTTTGATAGTAGAGGAAGGTAAGAGGAAGGTTATTTTGAGAGGGCGTAGGAGTGGATGGTTGGAACACTCGCAATGGTAGCACATTAGGGACGAACAAATTTGTCGTTGTCAGCTCTTTTTTGAGTGCACATAGTTACCGAAAGCAGCAAGGTCGTCTGAGAATTTTTGCGGAGACATATTGAAAATCTCGTGGAACTTGATATATAAGTTCCTCAGATTTGTAAGGTCAGTAGGGAGACCTTCCTGCTATATGAAGACCATGACGTTTATTTTAGTTTTTCTCTCATAGCAAACTGAGTTGGATTCGTCATGCAGATACGTTAGAAGGAGACGAATATTCTCGTACGTCTCGTTTTCTCTAAGCCTAGAAAGTGCATAACGACATTCTGTTATGTCAAAAATGGACGAAGATGTTGAGGGCGAAGCAGCGGTAATTGAAGGGGCCTTAGACACATTATCAGATGAGGGATTTATTATATGGGAACTAATGAAATTGGGATATTTAGCTCCAGTTTTGAGATAATTGGGGAACGGCGTGTGTGTTAGGGGTTGAATGCTGGGAGTTTGGATTGTAGGGGTTAAGTCGAAAGAGACATGTTGACGTCGGGGCTTGGTTTGGGGTGGAATAGAGGGAGTTGGAGTATGGGCTGGAGGCTTAAATCTAGGAAAAATTGTAGTTTTAAAGCTCCAATTGGGTTTATTGTGGGAAGAGGAGGTGGGTCTTTGCAAATTGGATTTACTTGCTAACTTATTAGCTGGTTTAGATAAGACGGACTACTTGACTTTATCCTGCTTCTTGGTCGTAATTTCCAACCATTTGCAGACACGCATATTTCCAAGATTGAAATTATTGCAGGCTGGATTATGGAATAACCATTACCATTCGCTTGAAGCTGCGATTGCTTCTTTGGTAAGATGTTGGAAGCAAATTGCAGTGGCTAATGGTGATGCCATATTTCTTTACGAATAAATTCGAGATCCAATCAACATCAGCGTTTGGTGGGGCGCTTTTGATAAGAAGCGTAGTGACCAATTGATTCTTTGAAGCAAGCTTATTAAGTCTACTCTGCCATTCGGAAGGTGTCCAAGTTGAGTTGAAGTGATTGATAAGCTTTCGTGGGGCAGCCATTGGAGGAGCTGACATAGATATGTTCTTTTTGGTCAAGTTGCAAGAAACGTCCGGAGATGACTTGTATGTGGGCGTGAACGTGAATCCACTTTAAGTTCCATTAATTCAGCAATGAGCGATGTATTATAGGGAACATTCTTGAAAGGCTGCGGGAAGTTTCGTGTGTCAATGATTTTGCTGTTTATTGTTGCGATGTGATGTTCAATATTGCATACGAAGGATCGAGTCGCTATAAGTTCATCACCGACATCGTTCACTGTGTCGTCACAATGTCAATGTCGTCACACAGGGAGCTTATCAACTCGCAAGTTTTTTTGGTTGGATGTAACCTACGTAGAACAGATAGCTTTGATGTCACTTAACACTTCATCCAGGTGACGTAAGGGAGTTTCTTCATTCCTAGATCTCCCGAAGTCTAACTGGATTAGAACAGCAGTTTGTTTATCCATATTCTTTACTTTGGATTTTATTAGATCGCCTGAGTTCTGCTACGTTAACATGAGTCAGGGTATACCAAAGTAAGCCTTTATTTAAATCCTCAATAAGTGATGTTAGCATTGGAGTTAGACCCTTACTGTAGAACGAGTTTTTTCGTAGAATATACCCAGGAATCATTTCCCATATTTTCGATGACGAATTAGGGGACACCCTGTATATTAATTTTTAAATCTACAAAACTCACTTGGCAACCCTAGAGTGGAATAGAAGGCAATAAACAGCATTCTTAGTAATAATTTTTCATGCATTCCTAACCGTGTTGTACTAAGTAGGTGCTGATATAGTAGATACTACAATTTCTGCCACCAATTTCATTGACTTCTTTTCCTCTGTTGGTAAGCTGTCCACATCAAGAACTCTTTTAGTGTTAGAGGTTATCATTTAGGCGGTAACGAAGGTAACGATGGTAATTTTCCCTTAAAGGAAGTAGAGCTCTCAACGTAGTTAATGTTTTGATACATATTTTCAATCTAAGTATCTCCACTGGAATTATTCCAGATAAATTGCTCACGTGTTATCTCTTTTTAAAAATGGTAAGAGAGTGTATAAGAATATACAATATGTATTATGTATAGAATTAACTATAGACCAATTCCCTTGCTTTCTTGCATTTAACATTTTTTTGAAAAAGCTGCCAATAGAAGAGTGTAAGATTACTTTAAGAAAAAAATAGGTCTCTGTCGTCATAAAGAAGAACTTTCTACGTATATAGAAGCCTTAGGAACACGTTTATCCTTCCGCAAGATAACAACCCCAAGCATACGGCTGGAAAAACACGAGAACGGCTGCTGGATAATGCTCTTCGGCAACGAAAAACTCTGCCACAATCACCTGATGTGAACCCCATAGAAAATTTATGGAACCATTTCGGGTTAGCTGTAAGAAAACGATAAATTTCTTCAAAGCCAGAGCTGAAAAAAGTTGTAGTTGAAGAATGGAATTGAAGATATCCAGCAAAACAGCAAAAACGCTAGTTTATTCTATGGACAGACCACTATAAACCATAATTAATGTGGAAGGATTACACACTAAATATTAAACCTTTTCCACTTTTGTTTATAATCCTCTAAAGTAGAGCAACGCCAAATTTGCCAATACATTCCTAATGTACAAATTTTGTTTTGTTTTATACATACTCGTATATTGTTATTAATCTTTAACAACGTCAAAACATCCGCAATCACGTCTGCCCTGTCAACTCTGCAGGTAGACGATTCACTTGAGGAATTGATCAGTCTTATGCTAAATAGCAGGATAATCAACTGCTAACTGGGGGGGCTTCTGCCAAAAGATATGTCAGCAGAGGTACGCCGCAAGGCAGTGTCCTCTTTTATAGGATATATAATACAAAATTCTAATTGTAGACCCTCTAGACCGATACTCACCTACAGGGTAGTTGTCTGGTGGACGGCCTTAGACAATGCAGTCAACTGAAGCAAGCCAAGCAGAGTCAAAAAAAAAAATAGCATGTCTATGTATAAGCGGAGCCTTACGGTCTACGCCCTCCGCGACATTAGACATTCTGTTTTACTTGACACCCCTCGATATCTTCAGCAGGCAAGTAGCTGCGACTGCAGCCTTAAAGTAAATAAATAAATTATTTGTCCACGTTAAAATTCGTAATAGTCAATCCATCTCTACACAGATGGATCTAAAACTGATAGAGGGGTTGGTGGCGGTGTTTTCTCAGATAAGGTAAATCTAAGCCTGTCTTTCTGTATTCCAAATCATTGTAGCGTGTTCCAGGTGGAAATGTTGGCGATTAAAGAAGCTCAACCTTCAGTTCAACCTTCACATATGTTGGATGCCGGCCACAGAAACATTCCAGGGAACTGTAGGGCCGCTCAACTCGCCAAAATTGGAACCACTCTACCTATTCTACCGGAAAAGGGTACCATAGGTATACCAATCGCTACCTGCAAATTAATATTAAAGCTGGATGCCAATAAAAGAACATACCTTAGGTGGACTGTTGGACCAACATGCCTAGCAACCAAACAGATATAGCCAAAGCTGGATGTGAATCATTCTAAGAGTCTTATTCTTCTAAATAGGAAACATCTCAGTGCCATCAAGGTGTCATCACTTTACACAGCCTCATAGGCAAGCCTGCAAGAAGGCTTTAACAGACGATTTCAGTAGAAGCTGCATGGACGAGGAGAAAGAGGAGACAATCCTCCACCTACTCTGTACATACCCATCTCTTTTTTCCCAGAGAAGAAAACTTCACGTAGGAGCTTTCTTTTACAACGATCTAAAGAATATAGACGTAAATAGTCTCTGACGATTCACTATAAGTTCAAACTGCTTCAATGAGTAAGAGGATCATAGATCCTCGTGGCATCACAATGGGCCAATAGACCTCAGTTAGTTGGTCATTCCAACAGCCACTTTTATCTACCTACTTACCTCAGCTTAACTTTAAGTTACATCTGTCAAATTCAGTTTGTTTTGCCGAATCACCATGTATGGACATAGCGTTCAACAAAACGTGCAAATGATAAAATTATTTTATCAAAATGGATGTTCTGTTCGGGCAACGTTTCGCGCGCTGCGCCCATTTTACGGCCGCCATAGTCGTCCTACCGAGGGGACTATTCGTAGTGTGGTGGATAAATTTGAGTCCACTAGTTCAGTAAACGATAAACCAACACCCGCACGTCGTTGAAACGCAAAATCTGTCGAAAACATCACTGCTGTCCGTGAGAGTGTGCAGGAGAATCAGCGGCAGTCGATTTTGCGTCGCTCACAACAACTCGGCCTTGCGCAGACCACAACTTAGCGACTTTTGCGTCATGACTTGGCTCTGTATCCATACAAAATTCATTTGACCTAGGAGCTGAAGATAAAAGACCATAGACAACGACGTGTGTTGGCTGAATGGACTCTGGAGCAGTTGGAAACTCACCCTAATTTTCATCGAAAAATCATCTTTAGCGATGAGGCCCATTTCTGGATGAATGGTCACGTCAGTAAACAAAATTGTCGAATTTGGGACGATACCAATCCACATGAGATCCAAGAGCCTCCAATGCATCCCGAAAAAGTCACTATTTGGTGTGGATTTTGGACTGGCGGGTAGCGTCATCGGTCCATATTTCTTTGAGAACGACGTTGGCCATGCGAGCGCTATAGGTCGATGATTACCAACTTCTTTCAGCCTGTAGTGGATGATATGTATACCAACGACATGTGGTTTCAAAAGGGCGGCGCTACGTGCCACACAGCTCTCGCCACATTGGAAATTCTGCACGAGCGATTCGAGGGCATGGTCATCTCACGTGGAGGTAATGTGAACTGGCCATCGAGGTCGTGCGATTTGACCCCGTTAGACTTTTTCTTGTGGGGTTTACTGAAGTCGCAGGTCTATGCAAATAGCCTCAAACCACAGCGGCCCTCAAAACCAACATAATCTATGCCATTGGTCAAATTTAGCCAGAGTCATGGAAAATTGGACATTTCGGATGCGCGTCACCCAAAGAAGCCGCGGCTGAAATTTATGTTATATTCCATACATAATAGGCCTTTCAAAAATGTTCTTTCTTGAGAAGTGGCTTTATGCAAAGCCCAATCTCTGAAGCCCGTAATTTGCTCAATAACTCTAGTTCTATGGCCAACATTCCTCTTCCTCCGTCATATCTTGCACATTGTTAAATATATTATACTTTCACTAGATATACGGTCCTCTTGAACTACATCCATGTTTTTGAATAAAGTAAACAGGACTTTTTAAAAATAAGAACAAAAATTTTTTTTTTGGGCAAAACCGATTTGTTTTATCAAAATAATCCCATTCCGACTCAATCAGTGATTTGCTCGGTGTCAAAGCATATCGAACGCCAAATCAGGCGAATTGGGTGCGTGGTTGACAATTAAAATGCGGTTTTTAGTCAAAAAATCAGTCAACCCGGAGCTTTCATCCGTGCATAACGTCTCTACCTCGCATTCGTAATCGAATTAACTATTAACATTACCAAACGCGATCGATCACCTAATTCCGAGGACACTCGACTGTCCTCGGGCAAAAAGATTCGTGTTAGTATGTCCGGTAAAAAAATTCATAGGAAGGACTCTAGATTTAACTACTGGAGTCCCCTTCAGTGTCAACGATGATAAAGACAGTGAAAACATGGACGAAATTTTTTCGCCAGTGAAAAAGAAGGTGTATGTTCCACCCATAAAATTGATTCAAAAGTCGAGTGAATATGTGCACCAATTAATGCAATCACTTAAAATAAGTGACTATTTTATCAAAAAATTTTCAATGATTGTCAATTTTTTTCACACGACCTTCAAAGTGCAAAAGCATTTAAAGTTGTTCTCTACGGCATGAATGACGTTGATGTTGCTGTACTTAAAAGTGAACTAATTGAAATCGGTTTAAAGTGCATCGGCATAAAAAAAGTAACAAAAAAATACGAACTAAACAAAGCTATGTACACGGACTATATATATTTGATATCTCTTGAAACTGGTTCAATTTCTCTAAGAGATCTGCGAAAAATTATTGTTCCATCTTTCATACGCAAGTAAGTTGGAGTTTTCACCGAAAACTTAAAGGCAGAGTAACTCAATGTCGCAACTGTCAAATGTTCGGCCATGGTGAGCGTAATTGCCGCGTAAAGCCCAGTACTGTGTTCGATTCCACGTGAAATTTCCCGAAAAACTCCATATAAAAAAAACTGCTCGTGAAATAATTGTCAAAATTTCCAAATATTTCCGCCAAAGTAGTACTCTGTTCCCTCTCATGAAATGTTATCAACATGAATCTAAGCAGTCGCCTGCAACATTTAAATGCCTGTGCCATTTAAATGTACGTGAAAAGTGACAGATAAGAGAAAAACTGACAGTATCCGAGCTGAAGTCACAGAATTCCTTGATTTGTTTGTGTATTCTCTTTATTCTTTGTATTTTTTTAGTTGTTATATTTTTAACTTTCCGAAAAGACAGAATTGCCGTATCCAGAAATACCAAAAAGAAAAACAATATTCATATATCAGATGCCAGATGTACCTATCTACTCCGCTGACTTTTCCCAGCAACATTTATTTTTGAAACGTCAAATTCCACGACTGAAAAATGTATGTTGCCAGTGGATTTTCACGTGAATGAACAGAGTACTAGCCTTAAAAACATATTGTGCGATCTGCGCTGGTTCCCATATGACTTCCAGTTGTAATAATTCTTATCAATATAAATGTGCCAACTGCAATGAGAGCCACAAAGCTACCGATATTGCATGCATCAACCGTTCCAAGTACTTGGAAATGAAAGAGAACGTAAAACGAAAGAGGAATCCTAATTCTCGCGCAGCTTCTTCAAATCCAATTCCTGCCCCCACTGCTGACAAACGAGTTTCGTTTGCTTCTATGACGGATTTTCCCCCGCTTCCACTACGTCACCATGCTGTACCGATTACGCTGAATAACACTGCACGCACAACTACGCAACCACCAAACCTCTGGGTAAGCCAGACTCAAACAAGTTTGATTGTAACTAACACCAACGAGATGCAACCAGGTACCAACTCCACACTTTTCACTATTGAAGAGCTAAATTCATTAGCTATGGAAATGATAACAAAATTATCTGTATGTAGAACAAATGTTGAACAATTTGAAGTTATCACACATTTAGCTACTAAGTTTTTGTCTCTTAATTGTAAATAATATGGTAGATAGTAATATAAAAATAATAACATGGAATGCTAGAAGTATACGCAGCAAAAAGATTGAATTCCTAAACTTTTTAAACAATAACAATATTGATATAGCTCTAGTAACTGAAACTTGGCTTAAGCATGATGATAATCTGTCCACCTTTAAATTTAAGTGCTATCGAGTAGATAGAATCGATAGAAGGGGTGGAGGTGTTGCAATACTTATACGAAGAACAATTCAACATTCGCTCTTACCAATTATTCAAACACGCTTAGTAGAAAATGTGGGCATAGAGGTAGAACTAGAAAATCATCAAACAATTAAAATCTACTGTGTCTATTTCGCTGGTGCTCGTAAGTCTGTCGAAAATAAACATTTGTTTAAAAACGATTTAAGGAACCTTTTCTGTGTAAATGGTAATTTTCTGGTAGGTGGTGATTTCAATAGTAGACACAAGGAATGGGGCTGTACAAGAGCCAATGTTTGGGGGAATTTACTCTCGGACCTTACTGAATCACTTCCAATATCAATTTAGTATCCTCTATGTCCTACATATGTTCCAGCTGGTTCTCGCGGCCGTCCTTCTGTCCTTGATATTTTTATTTCAAATAGTCCTAAGTTTTATTACGCAACCAATATCATTAAATGAGCTATGCTCTGACCACAATCCAGTCCTGTGCAAACTTCTTTGTTCAGGCAAGGCAAATGTACAGTACTCCCAAGACCTAAAAAATGCAAATTGGAAACGATACCGTGCAATTATTAGAAGAAGAGTTCAAGAAAACTTTGCGAACGTAGAAGATATATCTACTAAAGAAGATGCTATTGTAGCTGACTTCAATGATTTAATCCTTGAAGCCGTAGCTTACTCTATACCAAAAGTTAAAGTAAATAAATTTTACAAAAAGCTTTCCCCTCATTTAGTTAAATTAATTAAACTGAGAAATATGCAAAGAAGAAATTGGCAAAGATATCGGCAGATGTTTTATCGAGATAATGTGCAGCACCTAAACCAGTTGATCTCAAAACATTTAGCTCAACAACGCCACGAGGAATGGAATAAAAAACTTGATTCTCTAGATAAGAACGCTAAACCATTTTGGAATGTAGTTAGAATAATTAAAAATAAAAACAAACAACTACCTGGACTTCAAAATGGATCTAATTTCTATTACACAGATGATGAAAAAGCAGACGCCCTTGCGATTACTTTCTTAAGAAATCACTGTGTTTCAGCAAGCCTAGGGGATCCAGCAACAAATGCATTGGTTAGTGAAACAATCCAAGATTTCAACACCCTAATTCCTGTCACCCCTTTAAATGCACTTCTTACAGAAGACGACGTAAAATTTCATGTCGATAATTTAAATATAAGAAAGTCCGGCGGGTTTGATCTTATTAAAAATTTGTATCTCAAGAATTTGCCCAAAGCTGGAGTGAAATATTTAACAGACATTCTAAATGCATGTCTGAAAATTCAATACTTCCCCAATACTTGGAAAATAGCCAAGGGGGTTCCAATTCTGAAAGCTGGAAAACCCCCTGTGAGCTCCGAAAGTTATAGGCCGATAAGTTTGCTTGGCAGTGTAAGTAAAATATATTAAAAAATTCTCAAAGAGAAAATATCAAATATAGTTACAGAATGTAACATATATCCTGACGTGCAATTCGGTTTTAGACCTCAACATAGTACCTCCCACCAGGCTCTTCGAATTTGTAATTTTGTCAAAAAAAACCGCCAAGAAGGAAAATCAACCGGGATGATGCTTTTGGACATCGAAAAAGCATTCGATTCCGTTTGGCATGATGGTCTTTTATATAAAATGATTATGTACAACTTTCCTCCGTTTCTGTGTAAGATAGTTCAAAGTTTCTTGTCAGGTCGTTCTTTTAAAGTCCAAATCAATGGTAGCGTCTCAAGTCTGATATGTTTCGAGTCAGGTGTTCCCCAAGGTTCTGTTCTTGGTCCAATTTTGTACAATTTGTTTACGTCCGATTTTCCCAATTTGACCGATTGTGAAGTTGCAATGTTTGCAGATGATACTGCATTACTCTCATCAGACGAATTTGCTCTCACTATTGAGACTAATCTTCGCAATGCGATGGTACGAGTAGTAATAGAACACTATTACCGAGGGGCGTTCAACATATTCTCGGTATCGGGGTTAAGCAATGGTTGTATATATAAATTGACTTATTTATCAAGTAATACTATTTATTTAGTGCATTCATGTAAAATTTCATATAAATGTGATTATTAATTTGCGTCTTATCTCTAGTTAAACAGAATCATAATGGCAACTGAGACGATGATGGTGAAAATTGACCATCGCGCTGTAATTAAATTTCTAACTAAGCAAGGAAAAAGTCAAAAAACTATTCATGAAGAGATGGTGGCTGTATACCAGGGTTCCGCATCTTCATTATCAACTGTGCAAAAGTGGTCAAGTGAGTTCAAGAGAGGCAGAGAGAGCATTGAAGACGACCCCCGCTCCGACGCCCCGGCTACTGCTTGTACGGGAGAAAGCATCAAAGAAGTCGAAAAACTTGTTCTTGAGGATGCCCGAATAAAGGTGAAAATGATGGCAGAGATCACTTTCATCAGCTTTCAATTGGTACCATTCACACGATTCTTCATGACCATCTTAACCTTTCAAAGGTCAGTGCAAGGTGGGTGCCACGAATGCTCACAGCGACTCAGAAAAAAGTGAGAATCGCATGCTGTAGAGAGCTTTTGGAGATGTGTGGTGAGAACGCGGACGGTGTTATGGATCGAATTGTTACTGGGGACGAAACATGGGTCCACCACTATGACCCTGAAAGCAAACAAGAGTTCATGCAGTGGCATAAAAAAGGAACAGACCCCCCGAAGAAGTTCAAAGTCACTCCGTCTGCCGGGAAGCTCATGGCCACAGTTTTTTGGGACTCAAAGGGAATCTTGCTCATTGAGTACAAAAAAAAAGGTGAAACCATCAACGCCACATCCTACGCTTCCACTTTGCATAATTTGCGGGAGGAAATTAGAAAGAAAAGACGGGGTAAACTCGCAGCGGGTGTGTTGCTTCTTCATGACAACGCACCTGTTCACACGGCGCGAGTTTCCAAGGCTGCTGCGCGAGATTGTGGTTTCGAAGAAATCCAACACCCACCCTATAGTCCAGACCTTGCCCCTAGTGATTATTTCCTGTTTCCGGATTTGAAAAAAATGTCTTCGTGGAAAAAGATTTTCGGATGATGAAGAACTCAAGTCGGCAATAAATGGGTATTTTGCAGAGAAAGAGGAAATTTATTTTTTTGAGGGTTTAAAAAGCTTATCTCAAGATGTAATAAATGCATTGATGTTAGGGGAGATTATATTGAAAAATAAAAACAATTTAAATTGAATTCCTATTTTCCTTCATATCGATACCGAGAATATATTGAACGCCCCTCGTACAATAGGTGGAAAATTAAGCTGAACGGTGAAAAAATGCAAGCTATCTTTTTCACCCGAAAAAGAAAACCTTGCTACCTTCCGAACAGCCAACTGCAATTGCATGGATCGACCATAATCTGGTCCAATTATGTAAAATACTTAGGTATATATCTTGACAGCAAACTTACATTTCATGAGCATATTTCGAGAACCCTACAAAAGGTCAATATAGCAATAAGGATATTATATCCTTTTATAAACAGAAAATCAGCTCTCTCTAAGGAAAACAAAGTGATCATACACAAAGTAATTTTCGAATCGATACTTCTGTATGGGTCTCCGGTTTGGGGAAGTTGTGCGCAGTGCAACATTAAAAAACTGCAAGTGGCACAAAATAAGATACTCAAGATGATGCTTAACCTCCCATGGCACCATTCTACTTCAAAGCTACATAGAAGAGCGAATGTTGAATTGTTATCGAAAAGAATTAAAAAGCTTACGTGCAATTTTAAAAATAAAAGTGCTTACCCTAAAAATCAGCTACTTAAAGACCTATTGTAGTTTATGCATATATCTATTCATACTCGTATAGTCAGTTTATATGTTATTTACATGTACATTTATATTTATTTATTTATTATTTTATATATGTACATATATTTTTGTAATTACCTATTTATTAATTCATTCTTTATGTTATGTTATTTATTTATTTATTTATTTTTGTTTGTTTAATTTATTTATTTATTTATTATTTACTCATTTGTTGAGTCAATATTTATTATTGTTAACATATTTTTATTCTTATTTACTTATGTACCTGTATACTTATCTATTTATTTATTTATTTATTTTGTTCATTTATTTATTTATTTATTTTTTTTTATTTTTTATTTTTTTTTTGTACTTAGATTGGAGGTTTTTATCGTATTTTCCTCCAAATTTAATTTAATTTAATTTAACTTTACAAAACAAAAAAAGAACAATGTTTCAGCAGAAAGATATAAGCAATATCATATCTCTGTAATGTAAAATGTGTGGTAACTATCCTTTGTAAAAATTTGTATACGAAATAAAGATCTATCTATCTATCTAGTCAAAAAATCGGAACCTAGTGTCGATCTGCGCGATATTCTGGCCGAATACGATGAATATAACGCATATTGAAAACACAACGTTTCATCATCAATCACAATGTTGTAAAGGAAGTTTTTGTTCATTTTATTTTTATTCTTACCATAAACGTTGTTAGATCTACACATATACCCTTACATCAAAGAAATACAAATATAAAATACAGAAATATGTAGCAGAGGACTCGTGCCATAGATCAGTCAGAGGATACTTTCCAGAAGCTACTTATCATGCCAATGAAAAAAATCTTGCCCAATTCGATACAGAAAACATTGAATAGTTATATAGGAATGGGTCTTATCATCAAAAGCTGTGACAAACCAATCACGAGGACACCCCATATTCACTCTGCCTACAATGTCATCCGACATGTGGTCGAAGCCACTATCAGCCCCCAGCACCATCCACGGGTAACAGTAGCACGATGGCTACTAATAATTCCTTTCAAATAATAAGATTTTTTAATGTTCTTAAAATACATAGGCGTTTGTGTGAGCGACGATTGGAGCCAAATCTCTTTCCACCGAAATAAGAAATATTCACTGGCGGCTAAACCCCGAACTTATGAGGTTGAGGTAATGAGGTTCAGTACGTAACCTAGTTTATGACATTTCATCGTTCAGATCGTTCCGTTTTGAGGGTAATTCAGGTGGATCATGACGCATGCATTCCAGACAACTGTTGCTATGACTTTGTTGGCCGAGAGACAGACCCACTTTGGCCTTCTCGGGTGAAAATTCGCTCTAGGAAACGCCTTGTATTGTTGTAGTGGATTCATGTTTTGTCCATGGTTGTGGAACGGTACAAAAACTCGTCCAGATTACGGTTGAATAACGCCAAAGACTTCTTCGAAGTTGTCACATGATTGTGATTTGTGGTTAATTGGAAGAAAACTGTGCACCATCTTGTCAAAATGTAAATCGCTGAGCTTTTCAAGTTACAAGGCGAAAAATTCACAAATTGATCCAAATAAACGTGACCGGCAATCACGATAAATGTGGCTCAGTCTGCGATTACAGCCGTCGGATTTAGTCACTAAGCTTGGGTATTGAAAAAAGAAACAAATGTAACTTGAAAACCGGTTTGACGATTGCATTACCCCTTGTAAAAGACGTTAGCCAATACCACCAACTGAGGTACAGGAACTCTTGGAGTACTGCCATCAACACAAAAGGCGATAATTTGATACGATTTTAGGGCGCACCTTATTAACTGTCGAGGCAGAGGCACTGATCATTTAATTAATTGATGGGTACAAGCAATACTTAAGCCCACGAATCGATGTTATTTCTGGAGAGGTCTACATGTCAGAGTACACAGTCAAGGGATGTTCAGACCAATTAAACCAATACATTCAGGTAACTGCAAGGAAAATAGTAGATAATAAATCGTTTGATTTGATGTCCTATATACCAGTCTGCCACCCTGCTGAAATCACATTTTGACCGGATCTATGTACGGGATCCATACTTTGAAACCAATTTGCATTGAGCATGTTCAAGTATCTGTTGCTATTGAGCGAGATTAGTCCTCATTTTTGAAAAAAAAAAGAAACTTAAGACCCATGATGTCACCAGCCTGCAAACCAGCTATGACAGTCGTCCTGGTAGTTTTTTCGTAGATGTTAATTTATCGATGATTCAATGAGCTCTATAAGTTTGACTTGGCGAGTAGAAGGTACATTTTAGAAAGCAACTTCCACGATGGTTTGTCATAATAAGTATAATGAGCAAAAATACCATAAACATAGATCGTATCTGATAGCTGGCTTAGCAGTTAGCCCGACAATTCCAAAAACAAGTCTCATGACGATGGATTGATCTTAAATTAGATAGTCAAAATAGGCTAAAGGCGATGGGTTCTCCTCTTATAAACCCCAAAACTCATAGCATACTACTTCAATGCTCTCCAAAGCTAACAGCAACAATGTTCAACTTTGATGTGTGTGATTGAAGTGGCTAATGAGCCAAACCACAACATCTGACATACTGGAGTCCGAGTAATATTCAAGGAATAAGGCAGAATAAGAGAACCACTTATCCTGTGAACAAAAAATTCACAAATATCCTTAACTACGAGTACAATCAAAAGTCTTTTTCAACTTCCTACCTGAGATATCGCCTACACAACATGAACCGCTCTCCGGAAAATTAACGCCGTAGAGTCTGCTGACCGAAAAGGATGACCAAACCACACAAAACGTACTGGGTGATTGTACAGGTTTTTAACACTTAACGAGTGTTAGGAATCTTAGCAAAGACCCGACTGGCGACCTTTTCAAATCAAATTCACAAGGAACGTTGGGGCGCTTCTATTCAAACTTGCTTCTGGATGCAAAAGGTCCCAAGCATCCCCATGAAGCAAAGTTGAATGCTTGTATGTAGAGTGTTCTTTTCAGATGGATTGATAGATCTTTCAATAGGGAAAACTTTCATTGGACAGGTTCAGTATTGTTTGACAAATCACCATCAATGAGGTGGAGAATGTTTCCGTATCATTCAAACTTATTTAGAATATCGGTCTTCAATTCGCGAAATATATAGAAAATCGCTTTCTATTTGTAGTGTTGTGGATACATTTCGAACCACATGCACCAATAATGTGTCAATCTTATGTACAGAATAAACCGTGTGTCCTCAGTTAGTGAAACTGTGGCAGAACATCCCGAAACGTTTAACTTTTGCTCGTCAATTATGTGAAAAACTTTATGAAAAAATCAAGGCCTACAACGAAAAGCTCCTATGACGCCGACACAGACCGTTCTTTGGAGTATGGTAAAAGCATCAGCGAAGTATTTTCGTTAAAGCCTGTTCCAACACATAAGATATAATTGATCTTATAATAGCCATGCAAATCCAGAGGACCCTCCCCGTTTACAAGCCCCTTTACACTGCCAGAATCCAACAGCGCTCTGAAGATTTTCGACGTGACATGTTCAGTACAAATAATTTTGTTCTCCAAAATGATGCCCAAATACTTAGCTTCGTTGAAGAAACGAATGGTGATGCCCTTGAGTAAGACCAGGCTGCTTCCTTCTGCTCGTCTGAACACAGCAATCTATAGAAAGTGTCGTAAAAGAAGCCACCGGAGAACATACTCGTAGAAGTCAATTCTCGCAACTCCTTTGTCAGCTAGTTTGCAAGGCGAAAAACTAGTTTTTCGAATGCAAATGCAATAGTATTTGCACATTGCATCTCATGAATCATAGCGTTTCGGATGAAGGAGAACATCAATCGTAAAACAAACCTACAGATAACTTTCTCGTTTGATAGTTTGTTTTTGTTTTTGCAAAACACTTTAGGCAAACCTTAAAAGGTCCTGTCTCTGTTGGAACATAACTGAACCATCGAAACTTAAATGCACCCTTTCAAAAGAGTAGTCCCGCTGGTGAAAAACTTTTAAGATGACATAACCTAACGAATTTGGCGCAGTAAAAGAAATGTTTGTTTGATCATAAAAACCAGTGTTTTTGCTTTTAATATTTGCTTTGTAAAACTTTTGCTGCGGTTTTATTGGCATTTGATGGATATCATAAATTTAAGACACCCCATGGTATAAATACGAGTATCTCGGGAGTACACAGACAATTAGGAGATTCAATTTCTGGAAAAGTTTTCACTTGCTCCGGGAAGAGACGGATGCATTTTATTCCCTTCAATCAATCCAAGATGATGGGAGTTCTTCAATAATGATTGTAGACAAATCTCTTAGTAAAGCACAAGGGAACTAATCAATATATTAGTGATACTTTCAGAGCAGGGCGGTAGGTAACTATGATAAGATCGAAATATCCTCACCTTCAAAGAAGTCCAGTGTGTACAAAAAGATGATGAAAAGATGAGACGAATACTAAAGTGATTGCAGTACGAGTCCGCATTGAGTTTGTTTTCGAATCACTACCAAAAGCTCTTAATGGTTCTCTCTAAAATGTTCGGTTTATGCCTATGCGACTGTCTGATTTAAATCACAATGTGATTGACGATTCGTACAGTAGAAATGGGCTTTCAGTCAATCCTATCAAAAGTGAGATTGTTTTATTCCATCCATGAGCCCATACGAGGGCTGGAGTGCTATGAAACCTAATGTTTTCCATTTTAAATTATTTGGTTGTTTAGGTGCCATGCTCAATAAAAAGCCCGGAAAATCAAAGTTCTGGGCAAAATGCATAAATTGCGTGATGATTGGATACTTAGCTGAAGCCAGGATTAAAAGCGTACAGGATTAAAAAAAACAACAGCCGTGGAGTCAAACTCCTCAGCATGCTAGATTTTAACAAGAACCAAGAAGTGCCGGAGTTAGATTAGATAGTAAATAAAGACGACAAGGGAACATTCATTGAAGCGATGAAGGACAACAATGGAAATCAAAGTAAACCAGGACCCGATGCCAGTCAACTAAAGCAAAATGACGATATTGAAGACGAAAATCATTTCGAATACACAGTACCAGAAATAGTAAACCAACCCGATATCTATAATCTCAGCCCGGACCGAGATGATGGAGAGGAAGGTGGAAAAAGTAATACCAGGTATTACATATAACAAGAAGTAACGCGGCAAAAGCTTTGGAGAAAAAGAACATGCTGTTCTATTAGAATGTAATATACAAAACGATTGAAGAAGCGCAATATTGTGTGAAGAAGCCAAACACTGGAAGCAGGCCATAAGAATGGAGTACAAGACTTGGATTTGTAATGACATGTGGGTGCTCATTGACCTGCCACGAGAAGGATACATAGTTTGAAAAGGACCAAAGGCGGCAAGATACAAAGATATAAAACACGTTTGGTTGCCGGAGGATGTACACAGACGCCAGGATTAGATTTCTGCGAAACATTTTTGCCTGATGTTCCTGAAGTACAAACTACATCTTTATCAAATGGATGTCACAAGCCTTCCATACTTGAATGGAACGTTTGGCTTTTAATTGTCAATTGACTCTGGTGTATCGGCATAAATGAGTGATTTGACGTATCCCCATAAACAAAATAGTCTAAAAGCGTCAAATCGCACGATCTAGCCGACCAATTCACCGGTCTAAAATGAGAGATAAATTGCTCACGGAACTCATTTCTCAATTGATCCATCTATTGGCTGTAATCACCTGTCGACCAGGTTCAACTCGTGCCTTTTTGGAAAAAAAAAAAAGGTTCGAAATCATTGAACGATAGCGGACGCCATTGACGGTAACGTTGTTAACACGGGCATCTTTAAAAAAATACGGGCCAATGATTCCGCCGGACCATAAACCGCACCAAAAAGTGCATTTTTCTCTGTGCATTGACAGCTTTTCAATTGCCTGAGGTTGGTCATTGGAATAAATACGACAGTTTTGTGAATTAACATACCCATTCAACCAGAAATGACCTCTGTCCCTGTAGACTATTTTTCGATAAAAAAGCGGATCTTCCAGCTTTTCTAAGGGCCACTCACCAAAAATTCGACGCCATGACAGGTCGCGTTAGGCTTGAGTTCTTGCACGAGCTGTAATTTGTAAGGTTTTAGACCAAGATCCTTTCGGAAAATATTCCACTTAGCCGAGTAACACAATTCCAATTGCTGGGAACGACAACGAATGGCAAATCACGGTCTTCATTAACACTAGCGGATACAGCAGTAATATTTTCCTCTGTACGCACTCTACGCATACGGGTAGGTGGCTTGATGCTTGATGTGAAATTGGAGCGAAATTTGGTCACTATGGCTTGAATTTCTTGCTAAGTAGGTCTATTATGACGACCGTAAAATGCTCGAAGTGCGCGAAAAACATCTTTCACAGAGCACGAATTTCGATAGCAAAATTCAATAATTTGTAAGCGTTGTTCAGGTGTAAGTCTTTCCATGATGAAATGGCAATGTTAACTGAACACGTTTGACTTTGACACATGTCACGAATCACGCGTGAGCTGTCAAAAATAGAACACTGAACAACCTAAGAGCAAAAAATCAAATGAAAGTAAAGGACTTAGGACACCGTTAGACCCAAGTCAATTTGTGCTGATTGTCAACTTGCAACAAGACCCAATATCGTACATTCTGTCAACTAGTTGTCCCCATTCAATGCGAACCCACATATGCAGCATATGATCGCAGCAAAGCATAAACTCAGGGATGGGGAATCATAAACGTCGATCCTACATTGGCTATGTATTCTAACTATCTGGTGGAGTTATTATAACATGGCCAACAAAGAAGCAACCGACTATTAAATTATCTAACAGAGAAGCAGAATATAGGAATATATGGCGATTTGATTCCGAAATAGGTTTTGAGAGTCTTGTGAACCATCCGCCTACGATTTTCTGCGACAACCAGAGCGCCATTTGCCTTTCGAAAAATTCATCTCACAGAAAGCACATAGATATACGCTTTTATTACGTGAGAGATGTCCATGCTAAATTTAACACTAGCACAACATATACACCTGTCTCTATATTAAATAATAATTATTTGAAATACGAGTAAACTTATGCCTTTGTAACAACTAGAGAGCCGTCTTTTTTAAATTCACAAATGATTTTGTGGCGAATTAGCCAGTTAGCATCGGCTTTTGCTGACAGAATTTTTCGTAAAGAAACCAGAGAAAAAGCAACAAAAACCGACAATAGCCGAGAAAATAAACTGACACAACTTAAGCAAGGAAGGAGGCTAGCTTGGGGCGCTAAATTTCCAAGAATGGCTGCAAAATGCTATAAACCAAGAAAAAGAACTAAACATGCAAGGTTAATTGGAACAACTCCGAAGCAAAATGTATGGTAAGAGTAGTGCGAAACCTCTGCTCGACACTTCAAAAAGTTGGCTTCACAAAGAAACAAAGAAACCACCACGATGAGGCAAAGAAAGCGATAGAGAGACGGGAATTAGAAGAGGTACCCTCCTAACCCAGAAGCAGGTGACAAGAACTAAAGATGTTTTTAAAAGAGCTCTAAGGTTTAAAATCGAAATAAAACTCACACAAGTTGATTAAACGATTCGGACATATGGCCACTGCATCGTGGAACTCAAAATTCGAGCATTTGAGGCCGCCTCTTACAAACGGTCAAATAGATGCTGCTTCCAAGGCTAAGATCGTTGTTGGCGTGTCCGTCTAGACCAACGACTCCAAATACCTGCACAGGATATCCAGAGGCATCACATCACATGATTTTGGTGGTCAGACTACGGGCCCATTTCTGAAGAAAATGTTGTCATCGAACACTTATTTCGATGGTTTCGCCGATATGGCATGTGGCACCATTCTGTTCAAACTAAATATCCTGCATATGTTACAATGCTTACGCAATTTTGAAAACAAAAAATCGTTAATCATGGCTAATCATGGCCATTGGCGGTGACATACCGATTATCTTAGCTTATAAACCAAACGCACCAAATAGTGCTGCTTATTAAAAAAAAGCCACTGAATAAAATTTGACGATAAAAAAGTTCGCCCAATCAGCAAAGTCCCGACGCAAACGATGATCGCTTGGATTCTATTCTTGCAGTAATTGAAATTTGTAAGCGTCTAAGCCAAGATGCTTGCGTAAAATATGTAAAATAAGTCAATGGACACAGGCCAAGTTCTTGCGCACGATTAAAAATCAATGAATTAGTATCCTCCTCAAAACGCAAGAGATTTGATCGGCGAAATGTACTGGGAAATGACAATTTGCAATCAACGGAAAGAATATTTTAACGCGTTACTAAACGAAAACGTAATATCAATCGTAATATCATTCTTTTGATTGTCGGATGCTTACTTGTCTTACAATATAAAGCAAAAGCGTCACGAGAAATTGAAACAACTACCGAGTTGTGCGACTAATTTCGCATACTATGAAAATATACGAGAAAGTATATTCATCAGTCGACAGAGCAACATTATTTAACTTCATGACAGTCAATGCGCTTGGAGAAATATCGTGACGCTTCGAAAGACCTGCATAGCATCTTGATCGAATTCTAGTTCGAAGCAATCTTATATGGACGACGTTAAGATCTCATATCTCAGATACGCGAAAACGAAAATTCGAAGTTAAAGTTGGAGTACACCAATTCAGTGTATAAAGTTGCTTCTTAACGCCGAGCAAGATTTTCTATTAAAGCGTTGAATCTAGAACGATTTCTTATTTCTTTGGCCATGATTACCCTTAATAAGTGGATAAAGGAGCTTGAAGGGGACGGGTTGCGAATCAATAGCATGTGCATTGTCGTTCTTCCAAACGTGGTTGGTTTCTGTTGTAAGTTATCCAGGAAATTGTGTTGACAATGTCACACATACTTTCTGACAGAAAAATGCTACTCCAGCTCAAAGTTTAGTTATATATGTACGATAGCTCTTCATCCGTTTTTAACAAATCCCCCGCTGTGGCTCCGAGAAGTATAAAAGAAACAAATGCAACAAAAGCCCCCATATTAAGAAACCGACAGTGAACAAATTTCAGGCTAAACAAATCAGCTAGTTTTGACGTGTGCTCACGTTCCCGCCGAAGTTCGAACAAGATGCCGAAAGAAAAATAATTGGATAACTCGAATGCAAACTCTTGGGTTCACCAAAGATTAGAGCCGGAATAGAGCGGTCTCTGGCATTAATGTCCTAGAATTTAGTCAACTATGGCGTAGTAGCAATGCAGATACGTGCGAGATTAATAAGGCAATGGATGTGAAGGGTTTCCCAATAGGGGCTTGAAAACCTTGAATTTAATTTGTGAACACACTCTCTCACTAATCATCAAACTGTCACTGTCAATCTAATCAGTAAACTCAACATTTTCATTCGGAGTTGGTGACTGCAACTTTAAGAGCGTTAACTCCAATTTTCGGTCGTAATTCTCGCCCTAGTAGACTGGCAATAACAAGTTTAGTGCAAAAATTTGAGTCTACATATTCGTTGTGTGATGTTGCCATGTCAGTGAGACAACGGGTTGGTCGAAAATATCGCTGTCGTTCAGGCGTCCGATCCAAATCAGTCAATTCCACGGCGTTGTCAAGAATTGGGCATCGCTCAGATCACATTATGGCGTATTTTGCATAAGGATCTTGGTTTACACCCATACAAGATCAAGCTGACTCAAGTATTGAAGCCGATGGACCATTTGAAGCGACGTACGTTCTCCGATTGGGTTCTGGAGAAGATGCGCCAAGATGATGAATTTCATCGCAAAATCATCTTCAGTGAAGAAGCTCACTTTTGGCTCAATGGGTTCGTCAATAAGCAAAATATGCGTTATTGGTCGGGTGAAAATCCACATGTGCTTCATGAATCACCACTTCATCCACAAAAAAATAACTGTTTGGTGCGGTTTGCATGCCGGCGGCGTTATTGGTCCATATTTTTTCGTCGACGATAACGATCGTCACGTTACTGTGAATGGTCAGCGTTATCGCGCCATGATCACCGATTATTTTTGGCCCAAATTTGAAGATATGGACTTGAACGACATGTGGTTTCAACAGGATAATGCCACAAGCCACACAGCACACGCTACAATCGATTTATTGAAGAGTAAGTATGGTGGGCGTGTTATCTCAAGACATGGGCCAGTCGATTGGCCGCCTCGTTCGTGCGATTTAACACCGCTTGACTATTTTCTATGGGGCTACGTTAAGTCATTGGTTTATGCCAACACGCCGACGATGTTGGAAGAGCTCAAAGCCAACATTGAACGCGAAATAGCGGCCGTTTCGAACGAAATGTGTGGCCGAGTCGTTGAAAATTGGGTCCAACGAATCTACCGCTGCAAACGTGCCCGCGGTGGCCATATGAACGAAGTCGAGTTCCATTCATAAATGGTTTGGTTGTACTTCAAGCCGATAATAAAGTTTTTGAAATATCTCAAATGGTTTGCGTTTTATTTAAAAAAAGGTTGTCAAGTCCTTATTGGAAAACCCTATAGTTATACGCGATACACATTTTATCGCTTGACAAAGGAAGAAGGGACTTTGGAAACAATTACCGCCTTGCCGATTAAATAAGTCATAGAAATGAATCACCCATACCATAACAAGGTATAACAACAGTTCTGGATTTTCGTTCCTCCTTGTGCTGGTGAAGGAGTTGTTTTCTCACGTTTTCCATTCGCCATTCCCCATCCTCTATCTATATCTACATCCACAGCCATGACCAACTTCTGTAATTACTATCATAATCCTCGATGGAATGTAAGCAATTTGGATACTTTCTACATCATTGACCCTTATTCTTATCCACCTGGGTCTAGTTCACCTTTACACCTGTAAACTGTACACCTTAAGCACATCCCTAGCTTTTCACAATCGAAAACGTCGCAAAGTCAAAGTGGCGGTGGATACAGCAGCAAAAGGATAATACTTACGAATATGTATTGTACTATAAAATTGCAGAGCAATCCTCGTGTCGCGTCTATTGGTACGAATACGAGTACAACCCCAAAATTGACAACAAGCAGTTGTGAATTGTTTCTGAAGATCCTCTATTGTGTTGTTTTTGTTTGCTTCTTAAATTTTTAAATTACAAATCCACGAGCATTAAGGACATAACACACAGTCACAACCAACACTTAAAGGGGAGATAGGACTATAACAGAATGTAGCCAAACGTACCCCCAACGCCTATTGTCGAATACGTAGTGTCGTCGTATTTTCTCTTGGTCTGGAGGCGTATACGTAATTGTTTTGTCTGCTTGCCCTTTGCTTCTACTGCTCACGGTAATTTTTTTTCCTCTGTTTTGTTGGCTTTTTGTTATTTATTTTCTCTCAGTCTCGTTTTTATTAGCACTAATTTTCCATTCAATTGAGGCGATCGTTTGCATAAAGGAATACTCGTAATCGAGTAAAGAAATTTTGTGTTCTTTTGCCTTGGTGCCTATTCTTTGCAATTGTCGCACTTTTCATCGCTTACACAATCGCACACTAAAAACAAAAAAAAAACAAAAAACAAAAAAAGGATAGAGCGTACTATTGTACCTCCTCCATACAGTCCATACAGATTTGGGGTTCAAACCCCCAGGATAAGTGGGCGGAAAGGAAACAACTTTCTTACTATATACACAAATTTTATTAATTCTTTGAACTACTGAGTCGCACAGAGAAGAGGTTCTCCATCCGCAATGGAATGGAATAGGCAGGATAACTCTTTCTTTGTTTGTATTTTATTTTTTCAACTCCTCATTACTAGGGTAACCGATTGATTTTGATTTTGATTCGATTAATCTGTGGCAGGTGTTTACGGCAGCAAAAAGGATGCAAAACAAGACAAGGCTGAGATGAATGAGAAATTGGAAGCAAAAAAAAAACACAACACAACACAACACACAAACTCACAATATACTAGAGAGCATGGAATTCTCCACAATTTATAGTTGGAAAGAACGCGGAAACGTTTGCGACCACACGAACGAACCGAAAGCTGCTGGGTAACTGAAATTTGTTTGATTCGAAACGATATCAGCTAGCAGCTGCCAGTACAAGTGCCAGAGTCAGTGCCAGCGACAGCCAGGGTTGCTTATTTACGGTGGCGTTCTAAGTCTTTTACGAGAGAGCCAGTTGTTCCCCTGTTAAAAATAATTAGGGCTGATTGAGAGCGAACAACTAAAATACAACAGCAGAATGAGAGAGTTTCTCGCGAAAGCTTTTTATGGTAAGGGTTGCCAGGGCATTTGTGCTGTTTTTGGCAACCTCTGTGATAAGGGATTCGTAGACAGATAGTGGAATGATTAATTGTAATGATGATTGATTGTTAACTGTGCCTTTTTGCAGATAAGCTAATGCCACAAATGAAATGATTTGGATTTTGTCGGCTTGTCGAAAAATATATTGAGGACAGGCATTAGAGCTGGTTTGTAGTTTCATTACTTGCCAATCACAGATATCAGTTAGCACTTAACAGAAACGTTAAGCTTTGACCTATCAATACACATAGGTACTTTACGGTTGTGGATATTGGTTACCCATTGGTTTCATCTGAAATCGCACAATTTACGCTTTTAATTCTGAATGAATTTGAGGACGAAGTACATGTAATCTTTGCGGCTCCGGTAATCGAAAAAATTATTTCTTTTCGATCAGTAGTGTTTCTTGTAGAGCCAGTCAAAGTTGAGCAATTTTTAAGTTTGAGTGTAAAAACTAGGCAAAACGTTTCAAAAAAATCATTTCATTTTCGTTTTGTGTGATATGCCTGTTCATTTGTGAAATCAAAAATGGACGTAGTTTTTTTTTTTTAATTTTTTTTAAAACTACATATTTAATTTCAATTTCAATTTCAATTTATTTGCATATTTATCAAACGTACAAGTACTCGTAAGACTTCATATTATTAATATAAATGTTAATAATTTTAAAAACGAATAGAAAAAGGGGAAAAAATGTAATTAGAATTAGGAAAGGGAAAGGGAAGTAGTAAGGTGAAGGGATGGAGAGAAGGAAGAAAAACAAGAAGATTATGATTTAACTAGCTCTGCACTTTTAAATTTGTTGGTCTACAGCCATAGGTAAACAGTTCCAAAGTCTGATAGCGTGGACGACGAAAATATACGAAGAGTTTACGCAATTTAAAAAAAGGTATTGTAGGATTAAGTGTTCTGGGTGACAACGAAAACGACTGTGAGTTTATTCTGTGACACAGAGTCCAACTATACCATACTCAATAAGAGGAACCAGTAAAGTTTTAACGAGTCTCAGTCTCGTGTCTTTTGGTGTGAAATTGGGAAATAACCCGAGTTTCCGAAATCGAACATAAATTCGACCGACAGCGTATGTTATATGGTCTACAGGGGAGAGTAAATGGTTCATTTTAAATCCTAAATTTGTCAAAAATATCCACAAATCGAAGTTGAGTATTGTTTAGATAAATACTGGTTGTCCCAGTTTAGGTTTTCGTCCTGATAGCACCCCTGCTCCAAGTTATAGGCCGTTGAAGTGAGGAACCTCTGATTTCGAGGTAAAACTTCTTAAAAGGCCGTCGTTTTCTTATGGATTCAGCTTAAAACCCCGTTGTGCACATTTTTGAAAGAGAATTTCAGTTTGCATAAAATACTAAAATTTCGTCGAGTTCGATGAATGCCAGCCAAAATTATGGCATTTTAAAACTAATATTTTGCAAAATCGTTGGACCAATTTCATTAGAAAAATGCGTTTATCTCGAAATTTTCAACTTTTAGGTTAATTTTTTTAATCAAAACTTTTGTCTTCTCTTCATTATCTACGAGTTTTATGTACGACTTTTCCACCTAAGAACAACGAAAGTTATTGCAAACCACTATTTTATTCAGGCAAATGGGTCACAAAATAAATGTAATATCCCTTTAAATAGTTTTTATGGTCCTAAAAAGGACCGTTACGCTTTAAGATTTCAAAACGCTTTTATAGTAAATTTTCGAAATGTTGCCCATGCCTTTGGATGCACGTTCTAGTGCGTTTGATGATTTCAGACTGCAAATTAATGTTTGGTAAAATGCCTCTTAGCTCCTTGCCACTGTATTTATTCTCTCTTGGAGCTCTTCCCGTCTTGAAATCTCAGTCAAATAAACCCTTTCTTTTATGGCTCCCCAGAAAAAAAAAATTCATTGGCGTTAGGTCAGGAGATTTAGGTGGCCAAAGAAAAGCACCAAATCGGCCAATCGGCATTAATAATAAGCCAATTGTTCTGTCACAGATAGAACTTTATTAAGAGTGCAAATGAGATCTTCATCTAAGCTAATCGGGTTTGACAAATAAATTTGTCCATCATGAGAGCAAAAGTGAGCAGAAGCATTTGAGCATACTGTAGTGAGGTTATTAATAAAGAGACAAAATAAGATAGGACTTAGTATCGAACCCTGAGGTATCACTGATTTCAGCGATATTGAAGAATAAAATCTTATTATAAGCCATGACTCTTTGACTATGACTACAAAGGTATGCAATTGCAATTAAGAGGCACACCGATCTTACACTAAAACCAAAGTACATTCTTAGTTTCATACATATTACACTATCAACAACTATTTCGAGAAACTATGTTTGGCTCGAAAATCCGACTGCTGCGGAGACAGCAGTTCATGTTGTGCAAGGTCATTCGATATCTGCCCCTAAATAATTTATTGGAAAACCTTTCACAAGCATTGTAGGATGCTAATACGGCGAAATTCTGTGGCCGAATTGGGATTTAGTTTCTTCTTTACGGGAATGATCTCAGCCAATTTCCAGTCAACATAACCAATTTGGCAGCACAAACGAAATTAGCGTCTGAATAATTTGGCAACGACTACGTTTGGAACAATTTCCCAAAGACTTTAAAACCACCGCACCCGGCATGCTTGGAAAGGTGATAGCGCTTAATAAAATCTGAACTTGAGTTAAGACGTGGTAGGTAAGCGGAATCCTATGCCAATTATTTATTTGAAAGGGAAATGCTACCGAAAACATACCACAATGATCAAAAAGTTCTCGGAATAACCGTGTGGCGCTCCCATTATTCCGTTTTGAGTTCTGCTTTTTTTGTTAAGTTGGTAAATTTGTTGTTGACTTTCCCTCTAAATCTAAGGGTCATAGCTTGACATTTATAAAAGTTACGTAGCCAAGAGTACATCTATCTCTGTGTGTGTTAGCTATTTTTTACAATTTTAGAAATGGATTTAATTTTGCAACAACGAACTTGTATTAAATTTTGCGTAAAAAACGGATTTAATGGTGCGCGAACGTTGCAAATGTTGGAAAAGCGTTTCGGCAATGATTCTCTAAAGAAAGCGGTCGTTTACCAGTGGCACGAGCGGTTCAAAAGTGGTCGTGAGTCAATCGAAGATGATGAACAGTGGCAGACCATCGACATCGAAAACCGACGAAAACATTGATGAAGTAAAAGAAATATTAGTCAATAGCCGCAAATTAACCATCAGAGAGATAACGGAGGACTTGAACATTGCCTATGAATCCGTCCAAGACATTTTGGTTAATGATTTGGGTTTCCTCGTGTAGCAGCAAAGTTGGTGCCAAAAGACCTCAATTTCATGAAAAAAAGAGACCGTGTTGACGTCGCAAAAGAGATGATTTGCGAGGCTGAATCCGATCCTACATTTATCAAAAGGATCATTACTGGAGACGAGACGTGGGTTTATGAGTACGACACGCAATCCAGACTTCCAGCAAGTGAATGGCGTTCACCAAATGAGCCGAGACCAAAAAAACACGTCGTTTTCTGTCAAAAAAGAAGGCAATGCTATGGTTTTCATGGATCACAACAACGGTGTAGTGCACAATGAATTTTTTCCAGGAGGCCAAACAGTAAATAAAGAGTATTATTTGGGTGTTATGAGACGTTTGCGTGAAGCCGAATCGCCGAATCAGACCAGAATTGTGGGCAGAAAACTCGTTGATTTTGTACCATAATAACGCACCGCCGCACAGTGCCATCATTATTCGTAATTTTTTGACGAAAAACGCAGCAAATACCATTGAATAGCCACCGAATTCACCTGATTTGGCTCCCTGTGACTTCTATATGTTCAATCGAGTTGAAAAACTACTAGGAGGAACACGTTTCAGCAGCCGTGAGGAAGTAATGGAAAAATCGCAGGAAGCACAAAAATCGCAGGAAGCACTGGTGGACATACCGAAAACTGAATATGAAAAAATGTTTCGAGGATTGGATCAAGCACTGGCATAAGTGTGCTGCAGTCGATGGGGATTACTTTGAAGGGGACAATATAGATTTAGATGAATAAACTTGTATTTTTAATTTTTTGAATACATTCCGGGAACTTTTTGATCAAAGTGGTAACCACTGAAGATCTTCCTAATGTCTTAGCAATAAAGTACATTAAGGTTCATGAAAAGATGAAATCTGATTCAGAAAGATGTCTGGGCCGAATGTCTACTGCCAGTCAAAAGAAGAGCATTTCTACTCCACAAAAGGATCCTATCAAATATAATAGTAAGAATGCATTGGCTATCGATTTACATTGGTTTTAAATGTTTGCAAGTTATACTGGCTAGGAAATAAAGAGCCACATGAAATGTCGAAATGAAATGTTTCGCTCAGATGCAAATAAGAAGTTCTCGAGTGAACATCTGCACCAGAATGTTTAATTTTCTTTTTTTATAAAATGAAGTGGTACGTGTGCTTGACGTGTGAGATTTTTAGGGTTCGTTATAAGTACCGTTATTTTTTTTCTAGCAATTATTTACCATGCTGTCGGCAGTTCAAATTCGAATCCTCGTCCTTTACGAATTTAAAATGGGACATAGTGCGTCATTGGCAATGAAAAACACTAATGACGCATTTGAGGATGTAGCGGTAAGCGAACGCACTCTACGCCGTTGGTTTGGAAAGTTCCATTCAGGAGATTTCAGCCTCGAAAATGAACCACATGGGAAGCCGGAAACGTTAGTTGACCACGATGTTTTAAGAGTAACGGTGGATGCGGACCCAACGAAATCGATGCGGAAGATTGCACAAAGCATAGGAGTATCCCCAATGACAATAAGTCGACACCTTTCCCTCATTGGAAAGATAAAGGAACTCGATAAGTGGGTACCCCACTGAACTGAACGAATCCCAAAAACTACGGCGCCTGGAAATCGGCGCATCGCTTACATTAAGAAATCAAACTGAACCGTTTTTGCAGCGGATAGTCACCTGTGATGAAAAGTGGATACCGAGCAGAGGTCATAAAAGCATTTGAAGATTTTATTGCCTCAAAAAGTCAGCATTTCTACGAAAAAGGATTATTTAACCTTGTATCACGTTGGAAGAATGTCATAGATACCAACGGATCCTATTTTGATTGAATAAAAATTTACGGAAAAATAATATTGGCGTTTAAATTTTTACTATAAAATCGGACATGTCATGTGGTATAGCCCAATGACAAATACAAAGTCAATGATGCGATGAGGAACCATACTACGAATCTGGAATCTCTTCATTACATGCAAGACAAGATCTATTGGAATCAAGAAGTCAGGAAAAATAAGAAAACAAGAGATCCAAAAGCATTTTCGAGATGATACCAAGGCTTGAAGTAATACTTAATGTTTTGAATTGCAGGGAACAGGTTAACACTGTCAAGTTTGGGGAGAATGTCAAGAAAACAGCACAGATATCCCGAAAAACAATTCACACCTATTCTCTATAAAATTTTGGCCCATAGTCAAAATATAATTGAGTATCAATTGTTACCACTTGGAGAATTGTTAGAATTTTAGTTACTTTTAAGGATGCGGCGGAATGAAGACCTTTTTAACATCCTTGCAGCCTCATTCAATCCACTCATTTCTTCGTTAAGGCACGTCAGAACCGAAAAAGATCTCAAAGAACAATACTCTCCAGAAATTATAAGTTTGCTAGACATTGCCTCGGATATTGATGAAAGTTTCCAAGAAACCGTATTTTTTTTTATTTAAATTTTTCGTCCATTTACTTTTTTCTTCACTGTTTGACTTGAAATGAATCATTGAAATATTTTATTATGTAGTCTGTAATTGTAAACAAAAAAATTATCTTTCGATACACCTACAAAAAAAAAAAAAAAAAACATTTAAAATATGGTTCGTTTACTTTAATTCACCACTGTTATAGCTCTCCAGTTCACCACTCGGATTAGCTTTTAGACACACTGATATTACTTCAATCATGCGTAGACTTTTAAATATTTTCAAAATAAACTATCTCCTGTGGTGGGAAAGTAATATTTCAGCAGAAGATTCTGAAACACCCTGTAAATAATTTTTCTCAAGATTTACTAATTCCATAACCCTGGGAATTTCCTTTAAGCACAAAAACAAACTGTCACGATATCGTTATTCATTTAAGGTGGCTTCAACAGTCAGTATGACTGTTAGTTTCTTATGCGAGCTACTTAAAAGTATTACCAGCTGAGATACGAGTCAGTATGTTGAAATGGCGGTGGCAAGCGGATGAACACAAGCTATCATATCCCCGACTGAAAAACCCTACTGTCGTGAAGCAACTAATAGACCACCCTGAAAATTAAAAAAAAAAAAAACAAACAGAACAACGATATTGGAATCCGCAAATGATGTGTTCAGAGCCTGAATAGGATACGTACAGCCGAACGACTAACGCAGGTCTTAAATTTCTATTAAGCAGATATCATCGACATATGTGTAAGAGGACGAACAGCATCATAAACTGTGGCATATATGCAATCACCGCAGTAGAGAATAAAAGCAGTGTACATTTGGGTGTTGCTTTGTTCTAAGCGTCAGACCAAAGCAAGCAGGCTTGAGCTTTCAGCACATGAGCGAGGGCCTTGTAACAGTCCGTTTAATTCGCCAACATCAGCTTGATATGCATTAAAGGATATGCTCCAAGTACTCGCCTATGAAGCTGCAGTACATAGAGGAACAAAAGCGGTTCACGTTCTCCACGAGCAAAAGTAGACAAAAAAAGACATCGGGTTCTCCGGAAGAAAAGGGAAAAACATAAGCACGTGACCGGAAAATGGAGAGGTTCGGAACAACGTTCGGCAGTTTTACCAAAAGGGTCACAACCACTTGTCAAATCAATATACAGCTCTACAGCATAGACCTGTAAAGATGAACACAGAAATTAAGAAATAGAATCATGGCGCCTTGGACAACCCAAACTCCGTTGACAGGCAGCTTTGTGTCACTACCAGAAAAGCTGAGATTTCCGGAATGAAGTAAAGATATCTATACCTCACAGATATTTATCTATATATCACAATAACACTACCGGACCGATATTTAAGGCAGCAGGAGAGCATACAATTGGTAGAGAGCATAAAATTGGTAGAGAGCATACACCAACACATTTAGTCGGTTGAAAGTAACCTTAACGTCATTTGTCCAATCCGCAAAAACGAAAACCATTCTGCGATTAATAGAGGGACCAATGTTCTGAATACCGCGTACAACGTCTAGTCCGCTGAAAGCATGACCATTTGGCAACGATACGGTTCAGTGCGGTTTATTGGCCCACCGTAGAAAAGACATTTAGAATGTTTAAATTTTTATCAATTTCAAGGCCGCATATGACAGCATCTATAAAGACGAGCAATACTGAACCATGCATCTCTACCAAATACAGATTGTGCCGACGATACTAAAGATCGCTCGCGGCTCCGTAAAGATCGGAAGCAATCTCACTGAGACCTTTGATGTACAAAAGGGTTTGGACAAGGTGATGTGCCTGATGTCAAGTGACTTGTATATTGATTGAGAGAATTATGGGAAATTCGCAAGCCAGCACCAGCTGCAACTATTTGAATGAACTGCTGACACTGATATTATTTGTAAGGCAGAGCCAGGTGGCAGTGATGTATCGGCGAATCGGACAAATGATAATTTTTGCCTTAGACTCTATTCTACGATATTAACTCTGATATAAAACAAACGCAGAGCTGAACTTACCAGTCATTATCTCTTCAATCTAAGAAGGCGATTGAGTATTAAGGTCTTATCAAGAAAAACTGAGGACATTCTGTATAAGACCCTGATCATCACATTTCTGCTTTTGGTGTAGAATCATTGGCGTTAGTGAATGCGGATGAGGATATTTTTGATCGTTTTGAATACAAGAATCTTTTGGGAATTTTTGGACCCATTTGCCTTAACGGATCTTGGAGGAGGAGATATAAAAACTAACGTTACGAGCTGTATAGACACGCCGACTTGGATCTCCGAGCCGAATGCCTTGGATTCGTATCCGGAGGTACAATAGGACAGTAATAGAAAAAGAACTGATCATAGGTTGCCAGAACTGAAAGAGGATATTAGCCACCTTGGAGTGCGCAGCTGGAAGCGGCCGGAAAAAGACCGCGCTATCTGAAGAGATTTCTTGGTTGAGATCCAAGTCCACCTGGGACTGTAGCACCATCCGAACAAATCCAATTTTATCAACCAACCAACTCGTTGCATGTACGGTGATACCGCTAGATTTGTTAGACTCTACGTCCTCAACAACAGTTAAAAACAAAATACTCAAATGAAATAAAAGCCAGGATCTATTTGCCCAACTCCGCTATAGTGGTATAAAGATTAGGTTGAGAAGGGAGTTAGGGAGTCACTGGGAATAACCACCACCAATATTCTGCAGTATGCTGTGTCTGACAACGCAACTATAATTGAATAATTGGGGTTGCGAGGCCACAGCTGAGTGAACTTCGGTGCATACTCATGTTCCAGACATACGAGGGTGTTGGCAGCAGAACTCCTAAGATGGAGTACAAGGCAACGTCGGAGGTAGATCCAGTCATTACCGCGTTTGAGCTACTTCGACATATTCGGAGCGGAGGTCGTATGAAGATATTTCCGCAACTTGTCAAGAGATAGTCGAAATGGAGATGATCACGAAAGTGTTTCTAGCGAACGGTCAAACCCAAGGGTTATTAGTACCCCTAAAATATTTGCACACAACGCGGGCGAAGGTAAATTTGGGTGGAAAGAAAGTGGGGTACCAATGCACATTGGTCTTAAATATTTGCAAGTTACAATGACTAGAAAATAGGGAGCTTGGCAGGGCACCATTCTAATATAGAGGGTTTTCCAATAAGGACTTGATAACTTTTTTTTAAATAAAACGCAAACCATTTGAGATATTTCAAAAACTTTATTATCGGCTTAAAGTACAGTTAAAACATTTATGAATGGAACTCGACTTCGTTCATATGGCCACCGCGGGCACGTTTGCCGCGGTCGATTCGTTGGACCCAACACTTTCACCGACTCGGCCACACATATCGGCCGAAACGGCCGTTATTTCGCGTTCAATGTTGGCTCTGAGCTCTTCCAACGTCGTCGGCGTGTTGGCATAAACCAATGGCTTAACGTAGCCCCACAGAAAATAGTCAAGCGGCGTTAAATCACACGAACGAGGCGGCAATCGACTGGCACATTTCTTGAGATAACACACTCACCATACTTACTCTTCAATAAATCGATTGTGGCGTGTGCTGTGTGGCTTGTGGCATCATCCTGTTGAAACTACATGTCCTCCAAGTCCATATCTTCCAATTCGGGCCAAAAATGATCGGTGATCATGGCGCGATAATGCTGACCATTCACAGTAACGTGACGATCGTTATCGTCGACGAAAAAATATGGCCCAATAATGCCGCCGGCATGCAAACCGCACCAAACAGTTATTTTTTAAGATGAAGTGGTGATTCATGAAGCACATGTGGATTTTCACCCGTCCAATAACGCATATTTTGCTTATTGACGAACCCATTGAGCCAAAAGTGAGCTTCGTCACTGAAGATGATTTTGCGATGAAATTCATCATCTTGGCGCATCTTCTCCAGAACCCAATCGGAGAACGTACGTCGCTTCAAATGGTCCATCGGCTTCAATTCTTGAGTCAGATTGATCTTGTATGAGTGTAAACCAAGATCCTTACGCACAATACGCCATAATGTGATCTGAGCGATGCCCAATTCTTGAGAACGCCGTGGAATTGACTGATTTGGATCGTTTGCTACGGACGCCTGAACGGCAGCTATATTTTCGACACTTCGACCAACCCGTTGTCTCACTGACACGGCAACATCACACAACAAATATGTAGACTCAAATTTTTGCACTAAACTTGTTATTGCCTATCTACTAGGGCGAGAATTACGACCGAAAATTGGAGTTAACGCTCTTAAAGTTGCAGTCACCGCCTCCGAATTTCGGTAGAAAATTTTTATAATTTGCAGACGTTGCTCGTTCGTATACTTTACCATGATGGAAATATTGAGTTTACTGAATAAATTGACAGTGACAGTTTGATGATTAGAGAAAGAGTGCGTTCACAAATTAAATTCAAAGTTGTCAAGTCCCTATTGGAAAACCCTTTATAAGCTTAGAAAGAATCACGATATTTTAGAGTACGTCCGAAAGTGGATTGAGGGTATTTTAATTAGTACGCTGATCATAGCAAGACGGGTGTTACTGTGAAAATAGATATACAACAAGGTGAGACAGGAGACATTACGTCTGTATTCGAGGGTGTCGAATGACTGTGTAATATTGTCATCAGCTATGAGTTTTATTGCACGGTTTTGGATCCTATCTAGCAAGTGACCAGGTGCGGGCATTGTATTCCAATTTTGGACTGATAACTGTCTTATATACGAGGCCATATTGAGGCCAGATCAGAGGAGGAGAAGCATTTCTTACATCGTTACAGGAAACTTCAACATTTCGCAGCATTTTTGGCGACATCGAATATTTGGTCATTCCAACGTAAGTTGGCATTGACACACATACCGGTTTCAATGATGAAAGTCCATTCACGGATGATGGCTGGGTATTTAAATTTCGCTTTACATACCTCTCTGTTGATAATTCCCCATTGGTTTATGCTGTTACTATCAGAATTTAATGAGCTTAGCACACGTTGCCATTCCCGTTCTATAGCCCAAGAGCAGGGACGTGAGTGCGGGAAGGAATAAGAAAAGCAGAGAGTACTGTCATCAGCAAAGGAATACATTGGATTAGAAGTAGCAGACAAGAGATCATTAATGAAAATTAAAAAGAGTTTCGGAGACAGAACGGAGCCCTGGGGCAGACCAATATTTATTTTGTTTATATAAGACTTGAAATCATCGAAGACAACTTGAATTTAACGTTCCGAAAGAGAGTCGTCGATCCAAAATGCACGCATTTTCGACAAAAGAACCAGAAGCTAAACTCTGTCAAATGCCTTAGAAATATCAAGTACAACTATCTTGCTTTCACCAGATTGATGTACGCTTTGGTTCCACTTTTCGGTGAGGCATACCGTCAAATCACCGGTGGACCTGTTGCTACGAAAATCGTATTGCCGGTTTTCGTGTTTCGAGATATTTCATGAGCTGACGATTTATCAGCGTTTACATGACATGGGAAGTCTAATGGGTCTTTAGGAAGAGCGAGAAGAAGATTCGTCTTTTTTAGGGACGGGCTAGACAAATGCAATTGTATGAGGTGGAACTTCTAACATTTTTGACGAACGACCAAAAATGTTTACTACCTTTGGGACATTGTAGTATTTTTTGCCTCAGTTTTTGGTCATATTGGAATTTCACTCGCTTAAGAAATTCGTTGCAGTCATCCCTGGCTTGTTTGAACTTTTTTCGGTTTTCCTTTGTAGATTCGGTCTCGTAGGATCGAAAAAATATTTCTCTAACACTGATAGCCTCTTTACAGCTCGAGTCGTACCGAGCCTTTTCTTCTGGTTTGATACTCTTCATCCGATGAGGGATAAAGAATCTAATTCCAAGGAGAGTAGTGTCTGTGATTATATCAACAGCAGAATCCACGTTGTTATCGAGGAAACACAACGACTAAATCAAATTCCTAAAGAAGTTGTTAAGTCCGCTCTAATTAGCTTTCGAGTATCGCTATACGTTTCTTTTAGAATTCTTTTCTTTAAGTATGTGGTCGGTGTGCGGGAAATATGCTGATATGACACAGTGTTCCGACGAGACTAGAGGGGATAGCATATCAACCCTGCACTTATCGGGGTGAGAAATTAAAAACAAATCCAAGGTGTTGGCGGTATTCACGTGGGCTTATTTGCAAGCTGGTCAAGTTGTTTTCGGCAGGATCTCAACATACCGTCCTTCGGGTGTTGTGTGTCCGGAATATCGAAGCCAACCAGAATTGTGTATATTGAAATCGCCCGCAATCACGATTTCAGTATGTGGATACAGGGCTACAATTCTTTGCATGGAATCAGAGAGCGCATCAAACTCGTTAAAGGTCGAATTGCTGTCCAGTTTTAGGCTTCTGTAAATAAAGCAGTAGTGGATAATTTGCTGACAGAGGTGGAATTTAAACCACATGAAATTGAATACTGGATTGGAACAGGGAAGACCATATTTTATGAAGCAGCAAACAGCTTCGGATATGGATGAACTTATTAAGGACCACCCCAACTAACGGAAAATGGACGATTACATTCAGCTACGTACGTCGAATACATCGAGCCTTAACAGCCCACATGCAGCCGAAGAAATTGACTGTTCAAAAAGTGCGATGGGGTAGCCTTAGCAAAATATGAATGGGAAAATTGGGAAGTGGATTTGTCATCAGAGGAAGACTTAAGCAAGGAGTTTAGATTTTCGGGCATCTGAGCGAAAGTCTGAATACCATCCGTCAGTCTGATATGCGCTCATGTCTGCATAGAGAGAAAGGAAAGATTTGCAATTGATTGCTTCTAAAAGCTTATTGACCGGACTTTGGAGCAATCTCCTAAGCACGATGTTGAGTGTGTCATTGGCGATTTTAACAACAATATAGCATGCAGAATATCTGTTCGGGGATAGCTTAACAACACAGCCTGCATGACACCAGCTCCATAAACGGACGCGGGCTAATCGACTTTCTTACCCCCATGAGCACCCACAAAAAGACCTGGCAGTCATCTGATCAAGAAACGCTCAACCAAGGTGATCACTTCCAATCGAGGTAAGGACACGACTGTAGTTTTCTGGATATGAGACCCTTTCGATTCAGATAACTATCTGAATACGGAGACGTATTATGAAGAAACTTGACTATAATTACAAGACCATTTTCAGATCGCGTCTCCCAAAACTTTTCAGTAAGTACTATACTACTAAGACCAAGCGCAGAACACCAGTGGCGATATGCCAGTCAATATTAGCTTCCGAATTGCTAAGTTATCATATGTAAAGCCAAGTTAGGTCTTGGCATACCTGAATAACTCGTCCTTTTGTGTATGATGATAATGATAGCATAGCTGCAATATTCGCTCACGACATTGACAATATAGAAGGAAATTAGGGAGCTGTGCAAATGCGGCAATTGAAGCAGAAGCGGCGAAGATGGGTCTAGAGTTGGATGATGGTAAAACAAACAAAGTATATGCTTCCGATAAGAATGCCACCCAATGTCTCAAACAGCACGACGACACAACATCATCATAAACTTTAAGGTGGTAGAAAACTATATATTCAAACAATAATAAAACCGTAAGTATAGAGCTAAGAATCAGTCTTGTCAATCGATTTGTTTGAACTAAGAAGTCAACTAAGAAATAAGTCACTTTCACATTAACGAAGAAAGCACTATATTAGAGCGTTATCATTTCAGTCCTACTTTATAGCGCAAAAGCATGAGCCTTATGCAGGGAAGATGTAAATGTCCCTGGCTTCTATGAGAGGAAAGTTTTTCAAGTGGTGTTCCTTTACGTAGGAATTACGGAATTTGGAGAAGAAGATATAACATGACAACGACATATTGAGCCAATGCAAAACGCTGATGCGGCCCGGAATGCAGTCAAGTCTATTCCAGATGGTAAAGAAAGACTTTGCCTGAGGTGGCGCGCGAAAGTGGAAAAGAACCTCAGCCAACTTGATGTGTGCAACAGGAGGCGATTAGAGCAAGATTGTTGGTTGAGGCCCATGCCCGGACTATAGCGCCATCTAATGTAAAGTAAATTTCTACGTAATGATAACTTTTGCTACCTTAATAACCGGAGTGTTCTTTTCATCGATCAGCTCAGCACATTAATGTCATATTTAAAAGAATTTAGCTGGTTATACAATATATAAAATAATAAATGAAGAAGCATGTTCATAAAAACTCGACTTACATTTGTAACTATCGCATATTTATCTGAAAATATAAAGAAATTACTTTGTTAAATGAAATTGGATTCGCACGTTCTGTTCTTCTAAATGCTAAATACAAATATAACAGAATAAACATTCACTCCTCCTGTCAAGTGAATTACTTTTTACTCCAATCATTATAGCCGCACATGTACATAGATTGAAAATAAAAAGTTGTCCATAAGAAGTTTCAACAAAAAAAAGAAGGTCAACCGAAGGTGTATCTCATTCGCGTTGTAGCTCTAGCTGCCACTTGTTTTCTGGTTAAATAAAAATACCCCTCTCATGGCTTTTTATTAAAAAATTAATTTAAAATTTCACCTCACGTGTGCACGCACAATATTAACCTTGTTCAACAAGTGTCCGTGAGAAATTATTCATGACACAGCACCTTGATTTCAGATAATTGGCAACCCTGTTATACTGTTACACTACACCTTGTACTACGCAGAGCTTTTTAGTTGCGCTCAAATAATGTCTTTCTCTCTCGATTTGTCTCTCAAAAAACTTGTGTACGTCATAACCTTGCTTAAGGAGAATTATATTAACCTCATGACGTCACATTGTAAGGGATGACATCTCATTGGATTTTCTTTGTTTTGTTTGTGTTTGTGTAAGTGTTTTTACACCAAAGGACCCAGTCTAAAATAGAAATCAAGAAAAAGACTTTTTCACTTGTGTGTTTGCTTTCATTTGTGACGTCAGCATATATTTTGGCACTGACTAAACCAAGCTGTATGTACGTATGAAGTGCACACGAGATGAAAAAGCACAAACATTGACACATTGCTCTCTAGTGTCAAGAGTGTGAGTATTCATTCTAGAAGGGCGCTGCGCCGAGATAAGATTTGCAATAAAATGATTGCGTAACAAGGCAAAGGCAAGGGCAGCCAGCCATGTGGTAATCTGGAAGTTAATTAAAATCAAAAAGAAAAAAAGAAAGCCAGGTTTAAGGATTAATGAGAGAGACTGATGTGATGATGACGTAATGGTAATGACGATGCACTTGACACAGGCACCTAGCGCTGGATGGTGCAGGTGTCTTGTTTTTTTTTTTTTTTGGAGACGCGAACGAAACGTAGTTTACTCGTTTGATGGATTACTGGGCTTGTATCAACATACATAGACTTGTACTTATGTATCTTGTCGGTCGTAATGCGTGCAGTTTGCAGGCAGGTACTTCCGTCGATGTTCTTCAATTAAGTCAATCGATCAAATGATGGTCATGTCATGTCATGTTGGCGAACTAATGACGGTCCGTGAGTTTTTGCAGTACCAATGGAGTAGCCGAACTTATTTATTCTTATGACCAATTCGGATGGAAGCGTGCAATTAGCGGAATGGCTTCATAATATTAAATTAATATATGAAATAAGCTACCTTCCACCAAGACGTGCAAGTCAATTGGAGTGAACTTAATGCTGCTTTAGACATTTTAGCTGGTCTTCATGTTTCTTCGATACGATTTGGATGCCGCAGACGATATGATCACAAGCATTATCCCTCATCAGACTAAAAGGAATTCTACTGCTAGCGGCAACTATGCTTGCACAAAACCATTAAGCCTTCTGCCGAAATTTGTCTGGAGTGACCGAATAATGGAATCGTATTAGCGAAACATGAATGTTAATCTTATGGAACTTCGCACACAGCGTTATACAGCCAATATTGAAGCTCTAACGGAAATAATAAAGAAATCCATTCCTCAACAGAAAGATTTAAAAGTTCATAAAATGTATAAACAAAAATGGTATGATTCTGATTGCATGAAAGCTAGAACCAAATCTTTTAAATTTCTCAAATTTCTAAGGTCGAATAACTCCAATATCTTTAAAGCACTCTATCAAGATGCCAGCAAGGAATACAAACACATTTGTTACATCAAAAAAGTAGCCTTTGAACAACAAAACATTGCGATTATAAATAATTCAAAATCTTCTGCTCAGTTCTGGAAAGCTGTCAAATACCTAAACGGACACACGTCTAACATCTCTGTAACTCTTAAAGCCCCGCAACTTAGGACTCATTTCGATAAACTTCTTAATGCCCCATTAACCTCGCCGGTACTTCAATATGCAGCCCCTCTACTCTTAGACGAAAAATTAGAAACTGCATTTACCCAGGAAGTCAATGTAGTAATATGCAAATCGAAATGAAGTAAAGCACCTGGTATTGATCGCATCCCGTTTGAGTTCTATAAAAATTGCACATATGAGTTTATGAATTCTCTCACAATTGAATTTAATCGAATATTCGACTCTGCTAATATCTCCGACGTATTCAGGAAAGCAATAATTTTTCTACTACACAAAAAAGGCGATTACAGAGACCTGAAGAACTACAGAGGAATCACATTTTTAAACACTTCAGCCAAATTGTTTGCTTCATTAATTTACAAAGGATTGTATGAATGGGTATAAGAACATAACATCCTTAAAGAATTCCAACCTGGATTTAGGAAAGGTTATTCTACAATCGACCAGATATTCTGCTTAACAAACATTGCTGAAACATATAAGAGCAAGAAAAAAAAAGTTGTACGCCTTCTTTGTAGATTTTCGAGCAGCGTTCGATTCAATACCACGTGAAGCACTCTTTTACAAGCTTTCCAAAATCGGTGTATCAAGTAAAATTATTCGAATCCTGAGAGCCTTGTATGAGAATAATATTGCATATGTATGGGATGGAGACTTAATTTCTGAAGAGTTCGAAACTTCAATGGGTGTTAAACAAGTCTGTATTTTAAGCGCTTTTTATATTATACATCAATGATTTAACAGATGATGTCAAAGGTGGAATAAGATTCAACGGTGTATCAATTCTTGCGCTGATGTATGCTGATGATATCGTCCTTCTGTGTGACACAACCCAAGGTATACAGTTAATAATAAATAGGCATTAATGCTTTCTGTAAAAGTTGGAATCTCATTGTAAATCTTGATAAATCAAAAATGATGATATTCAGAAATGCAGGAGGACGCTTCTCACATTTGCAAAAGTGGAAGTTAGACGGGGACGAGATTGAGGTAGTATCCAGATACAGATACCTAGCTATCCTAATATCGTTCTCCTTCAATTTCAAACCACACTTTGAGGAAAAATTAGCTGTTGCTAAAAGAGCTATCTGTTCGATTTGGGAACGTTGCTTCAAAAATAAATGCGTATCGCAAAGTGCAAAACAAACTTTGTTCCACTCAGGTATGGGGTTACAAAGGCTACGATGCTATGGAAAAATTTCTTCGCTACTTTTTGAAGAAGATTTTCCGGATACCAAAAAATACCCCGAACTATATGCTACATCTTGAAACGGGAACTCCTCCTTTGCTCTTGTACACGCTCAAAATGCACTTCAACTATATCCTAAAAATACTAGAAAGGAATGAATGCAGAATACCAAACGTAATTTTAAGAAGCATAATTGGAACAAACGGAGGCATTTGCGAGGAATGGAAGAAAACAGCTTCTGAATGCGGATTAAATCTGTCCATTCAAGTGAACGAGCATCCTCATCTTTTAAGAGAAAAATTTAACTTGGTTTTGGAGAATTTTGGCAGACATACATATGACCAATATGTCGAAGAAGCTGAATCGTCACTGTTTAGGAACTATTACAGCAAACTAAACCATTTTCTAAATGGAAAAACATAATTCCTAGATAGTCACGCAGTTCACAAAATAAGTACTATTTTCAAACTGAGAGGGGAACACGTTCAACTAAACTTTATACCCCGTAGAGCAGATTTACCAATACTTTGTGACCTCTGCAACATGAAGAAGAGAGAAGACATTTTACATTTTCTTGGTGTTTGTCCGATTTTAAAAGAATTTCGACTATCAATGTTCGGAAAACATGATTTAGACGAAGATGAAGTAATGAGCATTTTAAATGGAGAAAAAGGATGGAAAGTCTTATATGATTACTCAGTAGCAGCACTTTGTTATAGAAAGCGTATCATAGATGGAGATTTTTAATGTAATACTTAAGTATGTATTTTGTCAACCTGGTAGACGGCCACAGACCAAACCATTAAAGACTCAGGTTAATCGTTACATTGTAGAACATTTATTGAAAATAAAAGTCAACTAACTAAAAGGATCAAACCGAGAGGAAACGTGTACTACGACTCGAACTGCAGAGAGGCTCTCACGGTTATGGAATTGCTTTTCCAGTCCTACAAGCTCAACAGAGAAAAGACAAAAAAAAATAACAACCAGCAAGAAATGACCGTAACGAAATTCTTAAGCGTTTTGAAATTATAATACGATAAAGAACAAAGTAACAATATTTGGTCGATCGATAAAAGAATTTGAGATTCTGCCTCTTCCTCCATCCAGCTACCAGTTCCTTGCACAAAGCTAATCGGCTTGTTACACACTTTGTCAAATGTGTCAAAAATCTATGCGAATCCATTTTCGAACTCGTGTAGTAGCAAAATTACTTAAAGATACACAGCCATGCGCATCCAACCGGCATATCTCCACTTTTTTGTTGAAGAAATGCTCTCACACGCTGGCAAGAACACTGCGTAAGTTTTATCATCCAACGTTAACTTTAGGGCTCTTTCCGAGAAGGTGGAAAACAACATTTGTCCAGCCAGTGTTTAGGCAAAAGCGAATCTTCTTATCCTTTTACTTGCGGAAATGCTGATGAGCTCGGGACAAATACGATTCTTAATGACCGGTAGTGCAGTTTTCGTAGCAACACGTACACTGGTCATTTGATGGCATGTCTCACCGTTAAGTGTAACCATGAACACTGTGGAACACAGACGAAAGAAAATAATTGCACTTGATATTTCAGGGGCCGCTTCGTCGAAAATGCAATGCATTTGGGATCGACGAACCGTTTCTGGAATGGATCAGAAATTACCATTCGAAATGTTCTACTCACATTGGAGGGTTTCAAGTCTGATATCCAGGGATCTGTTCTGTCTCCGACACTTTTTCTAATTTTCGTTAATAGTCTCTTATCTACTACGTCTAATCGAGTATATAGTATTCCTTTGCTGACGGTAGTACTCTATCACTTTCATAGTCGCTCCTGGCATCAAGTCCCTGATTAGAAATGTGGAAATTATTCATGAATGACACTTGCATCGTCGAAATCGAAAAATTGTCTATTCTGGCTTTCTGTGAAAACCAATATTGGAATGACCACAAATTCGATGTTGCAAAAAAGTTTAGGTTTCCTCAAGCGAAATACTACTCCCCTCAATATACAATATATATAAGGCATTATAAGGCACGCTTACATCTGGGCAGAAGCGCCTCCCACACCTTTTCACTTCTTAGATAGGATTCAAAGCCTTGCGATAGAATTCGTAGGCGATGGTTACACAACCATTTAAAATCCTCCAAAACCGAAGTGACGTCCCTGCCTTATACTGTTCTATCGATATTTTCGCCACCTTTCCTTCTAGGAAGGCAGTGTGAACGTTATATATCAGTTATAAAGTGCCACCAGTATCAGCACACACCACGCAGCGCCAGTACCAGCAGACCGATCTGAGCGTAGGCCGGTAGTGCTCTGCGATGTCGCCACCACTTTCAAAGCTGTGTCGTAGGATGTGTATCACTTATTCCCAGCACATTTAAGTGCTAAGCAAGAGCGTCGTGCTCTGTCACGATGTCAGTAAGCAGTCTGCAGTCTTTCCCACAAAGCACGCTGACCTCATAAATACGTTGGGAAACATTCGTTTGGAGTCATGCCATCTGCAGTTTTTCTCACATGAAACCCACCTATCAATGGAAGCTCTAGCTGTGCGAAGAGTCAGACTGATCTAACATAGGTTCGATGCCTGAAAAACTCTCTCCTGAGAGAGTTCTGCCTAGCTAATTCATCAGCGATTTCATTTACCGCAATCACATTGCAATTTGGGATCCAGAAAGAAACTTAGAGAGTTCAACAATCCGACTAAGTTGAATGAATTAAGCGCAGTTTGGCTGTTGCTAGAGCTCCAAATTATTCGCCATTTCCACCGATTCTTCACAACAACGTAACATCAGGTTTGCGTGTATCTCCACTTGGAAGACAGACGCAAGTATTCCTAACGAGGAGTGAAACCTAATGTTGCCGTCCTCCAAAAAGACACCAGTGAAGACTTGACTACATTCCTGGGCAAAGGAAATGTCGATTTCATATTTTTTTTTCGCAACAGGAACTCTGCTGTCACTGCACCACACGGCATGTCCATGAAACCAGAGTCAAAAAACAATCTGCGTACGATTTCTTCTTTTTAAACAGAAAATAGCTTTGAGCGTACAGCCGAGGGATATTCATCGGGGCCCCAGGGGTAAACCCCAAGCAACTGAGGCAGACCGTTCATAAAAGCTTGTCCCACCATACACCCGACGTATAGAATATAATTGGCCTTATCATAGCAGCGTAGATCCAAAAGAGGATCCACGTTGCACATAAGTCTCATGTCTTGCAAAAAGCTCTTTCACCCTGCCCGGAAGCCGACAGCACTTTGAAGGTTTTCGATGTGGCTCTTTTAGTCCACAGAAGTTTATTACCCAGAATCACACCCGAATTGTTATCTTCGTTGAAGAATTGGATGGCGATGTCCATCGAGAACGACCTCAGTTTTGAGAGGATGAAAGCCTTGTCCTAGTGCATCAATCGTCTCGCTACAAACGAGCCAACAGACGGTACAGCTACATCATCTGAGACAACAGGACTATTGAGAGTGTTAAACAGTGAGTTAACCAATATGCGAGATAAATGTAGCATGTGGAGACAGGATGCCGCACTGCGGGCAATCCCTGTTTTTACACCCGCCATTTCATAATCATACGCCAGTCAGCATCTGCAATGTTTGCCAGCATCGTTTTTATCCACAAAACTAGCGATTTGCTTACATTACGTTGTCGAAAGCACCCTCAATGTCGGTGAAAATTCCCAGTACATATTCCTTGTTGTCGAGTGCGCTTTAATTCTGTGCACCAGATTGTGAAGCGTGGTTTGACTTCACTGGGGGAAACTTCCCTGACACTAATATCATCACGTCATCCACATATCTGTCTAGTCTTGCAAGAATTTTCTTCATAACCATTAGCCAGAGTAGAGAGGAAATAACGCCTCCCTGTGGCATTCCTCTGTGGGCGAATTTGTTTAAGTGACTGTTTCCTAGTGTTGCCTGAATAATTCTTGTTTGGAGCATAGAGGCTGTCCATAGACTAATAAATTCCTCCATGTTCAGCTTAATAAGGGATTTATGAATGGCTTCAGTATGTACGTTATTCAAGGCTCCCTCTATGTCTAGGAAGGAGGCAAGAGTATATTCTTTGTAGTGTAATGATTTTTCGATTGTTTGCACTACCTCGTGGAGAGAGATGATTCTTCTAAAATGCTTCGTATGTGGATGTCTAAGACACGCTCTACAGTTTTAAGTACAAACGAAATTGAACTAATTGGCCTGATATCCTTCGAGGACAATCGGTATAAACATCACTCGAGCGCGTGTCCAAGAGGGTACTAAGCCTACCGGACTTCTTGAGGGTTTCTATTGAATGGCAGTAGTCCATCCAGGCCTGCTTCTTGGATGCCTTTTTATACAGACTTCTACAGATTTAAACCGCCCTTGTAAGGATGCCAGAAATTCTGTTTGTATTGAAAATTGCTCTGGTCATCTGGTTGAGATTAGAGGGACTTTCCTTCCACCAAGGGGGAAGTGTTTTTTTTTTTTTTACTTACGTTTAACTGGGCACGAGACTTGGACTTGGACAAACTTGATCCAATTAACTTTTTTAGGGTTTCTAAACGGTTTAGTGGTCTCAGTGAATGTAGAGTCGCATTCCATGATCCAGCCATGAAAGCAGCCCACTCAATTTAATAGGGCTTAAGCGTTACTCCTAGTTACAGGTCAGTCTTCCCAGCATGTCTGACAGGTTTCTAAAGTGTGTGGAATGGGGTTGGACTATAGAAATCAACTGTTTCATTTTCTAGAATACGCTTAAGTAGATTATATCCCATAGTAGCGTGAATTTGGCGCTAAGCTCGCATTTCATAAAAAGGTGATACAAAACGATTATTGATTGCCTTGTCTACAATCATTGACCACCCATTTACGTCATAATACGTTCCTACCGGATTGTTTGTCTTCTCCAATTTCATCCAATTTGTCTACCACTCGTAGCTCATTTTTAGAAGGTCTTTGTCATCAATCATTGGTGTGTAAACAAAACATCTAGCATAGCAACGATGACGTACATATCTACGCAACCGTCTACCATAAAAGCTGCTTCATCCATCGACTAAAATAAACTCCACTTTGAAATTCGTAAAACACAAACCGACATACTGCCGCTACTCGAACGTATCCCTACGCACCTAGAACGCCTGGACAACCTTAAATCACCAACTGGATGATATTTTTAGAAACATCTGTCCTTCCACCTTTCAAGCTCGGCTGCCAAACTCACTTCAATTGTTCCCCCGTGTGGCCTACAACTACGAGTATTCCCCTTTTTCGTTCGATAATCTAAAATTGGAATTCGGTCTGCATGGATATGCTCTAACCCTTAACCTTCAACAGGCAACCGACCTCGTTTTGCACTTTTATTATATGTCAGTGGCACAATATAAAGTGTTCTCCCTCGATGATATCCCCGTCCTCACTCTGTCGTATTTATTTCTATTTCCATTTTCATCCCCAATTCTCCCCATTATGACGTCAGATTTATTGTCATTTCAGCCTCAGTACAACCATTACCTTAGTTTTGAAGGACGCACCCCCCAGTTGCAAATTGAATTCGTCAACATTTTATCATAATTCCTTCATTTTGGAAAATTTGCTTAACCAACATCACAGCGTGTGGCGATGGTGCGTGGTGGCGGCAGCGTTGGGTGGTAGAGACTACAGAGAAAGTGACATTTAAGGTTGAAATGGAATTTTTCAATTTAACATGACGTTCTCGTTGCTCCTCGAGCATATGGTAATTCCTTACGCAATCCTCGTAATATTGTAAACGGATTCAATTTGAAATTCTAACGAAAAGGGTTGGTAAAAGTATTGATGGCAGAGTTGGCAGAGGCGAGGAGTGTGACGACTGTAGAGCATTAATCTGATGACTGCATAAACATTTCGATTTTGCGTTCATTAAATCCAAAGATACGGATTGACAGCTCGCAGAGCTGTCAGCAAACGCAAAGAAAATTCACATTACGCTGATTGATACGATGGAAGGGGATACTGGAAAATATATGGATTCATTACAATAAAAGCGAATGAAAACGAATGACGTCAGAAGAGATGAGTGAGAAGTGAATTGACGAGAACCATGGACGACGACAATAGTGAGTGGTGCAAGTGGCAAAGGCGATCAATTGCACAACCATATTTTGTGGGAGTTTTTTTGTTTTTTTTTTTATAATTTTCTTGCAACATGAAAATTTCATGTAATGAAAGTGGGTAGTACTGGATATGATCTAAAGTGGACAAGCAGTAGAAATCATTGTCAATCCATGAGGCTACATCCCACAAATCTGCGTGCATTCCCTGAACGTCAACGATGGCCAAAAAGTGCTCAGCAAAATTCTACATAACTACAAAGTGTAGTCATGGTTATTTCAATTCGGTTCTAAGGATTTACCTCAACATTTGCCGCAAGTAATAAAACAAACATGCAACAGGTACCAGTTTTAGAAATTTCGAGGGAGACTAGTGGCAATGCATTTCCTCCCAGATAACTCTACGGTACAGGGTCCGGAGTAGTTAAATGGATGCTGTAAATTTTCATAGCATCTACCGGGTGACTACAATAGATAGCAATTCTTAAGTTTCAGCAGCTGTCAAAGTTACCACTGACATCCAGTTGTCAAGATATTCAGTGAGGTTTGCCATATCACCAAGGTGAATCTTGTAGTGAGGTTGGTCGTCATCATGGCTTCAGTGTGCAGGCAATTCGTCGCAGCGTGGAAAGGTTGAGCGTGAGTACAGTCTTAGTGTAATTTGGTGCGAAATGAAGACAACATAGCCGCCGCACCGGCCAGTATCGAAGAAGACCCAGAAATGCTGATTCGGCGCCGATCAGCTGAATTGGGCATCACCAGAGGGTCAACCCGGCTTATTTTGCGGGTGAATTTGGGCCTACATCTGTATGAGATTGTGCTGATCGGCGACCATAGACAACGTCGTGAATTCGCTAATTGGGCGCTGGAAAAGTTGGCCGGAAATCCGGATTTTGGCCAAAAAATCATCTTCCCGGACGAGGTCCAGTTTTGGCTCAGCGGCTATGTCAACAAGCAAAATTGCCATTATTGGAGCCAACACAATTCACAAGGATTCGGCCAAGCATTAATGCATTCACAAAAATTGACTGTTTGGTCCGGTTTTTGGCATGGCGGCATCATCAGACTTTATTTCTTTCGAAATGAGGAAAGAAACGCCGTCGCCGGTCAATGGTCTCAGGTATAGAGCGATTTAACCGACTTTCTGTGGTAAGAGCTCGACAACATCGATATATCATCCGAGTTGTGGTTCCAACAAGACGGCGCTCGAAGTTGTGTAGGAGAAATTTGGCGACTGGGTCATCACACGGCGAGCGTTCATCAATTGGCCGTCGCGATCATGCGATTGGACACCACTCGATTATTTTCTCTGAGGGTACGTCAAGTTCTTAGTCTACGCTAACAAGCCAACAACCCAACAAAGTCACTTTGTACGAGCTCGAAATTCGACACTCTATTTCCGGAATAACACCCCACATATTGGGCCGAGTCATCAAAAATTGGAACGACCGCTTGAATCCGAAGCGGCCATTTGAATGATGTGCTATTGCTCACATAATGGCATAAACGTAGCTTCAAAATAAAGCCAGAATCAATTTTATATCTCACACCGTTGTTGTTTTATTCAAAAAAAATTTCTCATCATTCTTATCTGGTCACCGCAGTTGTCTGGTTTGGGTTTCTTCGGAGCTCTTGATAACTTAAATGAGATCACTAGTGAGAAGTCATCTGATGTGTTCATTTTTGAATGATTTTGAATGGATGGAGAAGCATTGCGTCGCTATGAAAGATCTGCCTATCATCTTCATCTTTATGTGAACGGCACTAACCTCCCAAAATGTGACTGTATAAACCGAGAATCCGAAGCTAGAGTTTGATGTCGTACAAGATTTTCTAAGGAGCACATTGGCAAGTTTGGAACGACTACTCTTCTTTTTTCCAAATTTTTTTACTTTTACACTCTTCCAAATGAGTGCAGACAAGAGCCGACCACAGCAGTCAAGTGCATCCCTATGTAGAGGAGGCTTTCGTGTTGAATACAAAACCTCACACAATATCTGCAGGAAGTAGCTCAGACTACCAGCAAGCACGATGCGGTAGCCTGATTACTTGATTCCAGGAATATGTCTACGTAATATACTATACCACTCCATACACAATCTATTTTATATCTCCTATGTTTGCTGCATCTGCACGTCTTCAATACTTCGCAGCTCGCTTTGCACGTTTGTTATGAATGTGCAAATCTCTATCGAATTTTCTTCTGACAGCAACATCTGGTCAATTATTGACTGTAGGTTTGGTATGTCAGCTCTCCATCCCAGAAAGCGTATACAATGGAATATTGCATGCTCTGTGTCTTCCTGATTTGGGTAGTCTGGACAAAAATGTGAGGTATTGTGCCCGAAGCGGTGTAGATACTCGTATTTCCAATAGCCACCGTGGCCAGATAGGAACTGCATTAGATGGTAGTTACAGTGTCGGTGTTTTCGACTTATTGAGTCTTGGAGTATCGGTATTAATTTAAACGTCCATCTACCTTTTGTTGTATTATTCCAACGAGCCTGCCAAATAGTTATTGATGTTGCATTTTCTTTAGTTTTAATCATCCTAAAGCAGTGGCCTCGTGCTGGATTAAGATTTTTGTATTTTCTGAGCGTCTCGCCTCCTAGGATGTCAATGGGGATCATTCCAGCTATAACAAAGGCGGTTTCGTTTGAGATTGTTCGAAAACCGCTAATTGTCCTTAGTCCATATGTTGACAATAGTCTCCTTTTAGACTCCTTCGTTTTGAGTGCCTCTGTCCAAACTGGGACGGCATACAGAAGTATTGATCTTGTTACCCTGGAAAGTAGAATTCTTTAGTGTATCCAGGTGCACCGATATTAGGCAATATTCGCGACGGAGCTGCCTGTATTTTCGAGGCTTTTTCACATATATTGTATAACCCAAGTTGCTTTGTACTGCAGTTTGTTGTGCAACATAACTCCTAGGTAATTAATTGTTTCTTTGGATGTCATGGTTTGGTTACCGATCTGAAAATTGCCGAATCAGTGGTTTTCCGACCTGTTATGAGGACTTCCGGCGGAGATAAGCCAATCTTATGGCTTCATTTGTGGCTGATTCCACTTCATGAATCTGTTTGGCTTACGTCCAGCGAAACTACTACACAGTATTTCTTTGTGCCGTAGAGCCATTTTTCTCAATTGATGTCCCCTTTGCCATATCGACTACCGCTCACATGGCTCACCAGGGCGCTTCTTTTCTTTTGGTAGCTGAACCGTATGCTACGTTTTCCTTCTTTTTGACAGTCGCCTTTATAGATTTGTTCTGGATGCCGTCAGGTCCAGGGGCTTTGCTGTCTCCTATCTTACCGCATGCCTTTAGCAAATACTCTAAAGTGATTATTAGGATTTCCTTTGGACTGACTTCTCTTATGATGTTGCACATAGTCGGTGGTGTTTGTGGGTAATGAAGCTCTATGATGCCGGCTTTTTAACAGATACTTTTGAAGCATGTGGTTTTGCTTTCTTTGATGGGTCTAGTCAGGTGCGTCTCCCCAGTCTAAAAGTGTTCAGCCGTTGTTGGAAGTCTGGTCTCCTTATTTCTAGATGAACTTTGCGCTTAGCCTGTAAGCATTTTGCCCAGAGTACCTTTGTTTCATCTTTCCATCAATAATACGGTGAGTCCTTCCTGCTCTGATCGCACGCTGCTTTGATAATACGAGTAGAGATAAGACGCACGGGTTTTCGATGTTTCACTTAGGGTCAAAGTTCTGTCATTCTATTTTGGCCCGTAAGTTTTGGGAAATGGGCCGGTTTTATTTCTTTGATCTCCATTAGTATCGATTAATTGTCGCTATGAAAATATTTCTCACTGACCCTCCGCTTGATGGTACCTAGTATAAGTTGCTCGTAAAGGTGATTTCGAAGATTGGGCCTAATCTCGCTTTCCGATAAGTAGTACCTCTACTCACATTAACGACACTTATTGCTAGGGGCGCGAGTGAGTTCGCTGCCCCACTCTGTGACCCACGCATTAGAGTCGCCTCCTATAACCACTGGGGATCTATGGAGCGCATTCGTAGGCAGAATGTCCAGCATCAGTTGGTATTCGCTGGCCGTCTAGCTGGGTCTTGCAAAGCAGTTGTAAAAATGTACCCCATTTATTTTTACCCGCACGACGCCTTCTGTGTGTTCGCTTGCTTCTTGGAATCTATGGCGTCCACATACCCAAATAGTTGTCTGCTTTGTCTTGTCACAGATCCAGTTATTGTTTTGGTCGGAACACCTATAGGGCGCACTGATCATTTCCTTTGCTGTTTGTATAAGGATATAACTGAGCTATTCGAAAGTAGTTCAGGTTTATTTGTATTACCTTTATCCTACATCTGCTTCTGCCAGCTACGTGCTTAATAAATCCTCTGGATGGTTTTTCTTGCAGTTCTTTTGTTATGTGGCCTTCTATTTCACATCTCCTACATAGCTTGGAGCGATGTTCTGTGCTTCTGCATTTTGTAGCTACGTGGCCGAATTCAAGGCATTTAACGTCTTTGTGCCGCCTCGGCAGCTAACCCAGCTGATATCCATTTTTCCTTCTCTAAGTAGCAATTTCGTGTGTTCTGCGGGGAGGCTTATAGTTACAGCTTATGTTCCGCCGTATGCGTTTTTCAGCGATAGTACGTCTGGGGGCGACATACTTTCAATTTCGCACTGCCTTTTATAGCTTCCCAGATATCCTCCTTTGTGGTGACTTCATCGACATCTTTGAGCTCGATGGCAGAGAGTCTCTACGTTTGCTTGATCTCCCAAGGATGTACTCATAACGTTTTTAAATCCAGTTGTCGAGTACTGCAAGCCATAGTTTCCAACATGAACCATATTCTTGTAGTCTAATCGATTAAGGTCTGGGCTAGGGTTCTCTAAAAAGGCCCGTTTTATACACTTTCGTTAGGGTTTAGACACCTTTCAAAATGGAGGTCGGTGGCGAAACTTCACAGATGTTGAACACTCGGAACAAATTCAGACGCATGCCGTGATGACTGGGCATACACTCTATCGTTCTGTTTAGTGCACGATTCTTCAACGGCGAAAAAAAATTCTGATCAGTAAAAAGAATTCATCTGTGACCGTAGTTCACGTACTGGCGAAGCGAGGCTTTCGATTTTGACTTACTAAGTGCCCGGTGTGTCCCTTGCATGGGCTGGGCCCCAGTCAGAGTGTAGTAGTACCTTAAGACCAATTTGGAGAAAGACTAATGTTTTTACATATCGAAGCAAGAAGAATATAAGAAGCTAATTCAGATTTCGAAGAGTACCTCCTATAAAGACTTTTGCGTAAAGATCGAAACAGTTGATGAAACCAGCAGGCTAGTCAAATTCCCCAAAGGAGTAAATTACCCAGGCTGGAATCACGCAGAAAATCTGATGGCACCTACACTGAGTCGAAAGTCACTTCCCGTGTAACCTAATCAGAACCAGCTCAAAACCATATCCTATTAACGAAGCTGCTAATGAGCTGAATAACAAAATATGACATGTATCTGTCATCAGAGGTGGTGACATGCTGTAGCTTCCTTTGATGGCTTTAAAGGCCAAATATCGCCCTAATTGGAGAAGTATATTGGTTTATACCCGAACGTAGGTAAGCACAAGTAAACAACAGTCACTTGCCGATATACCTAAAGCCTGAGGAACATGAACTCCATCACAAACACAGAACAGTCCCCAATCTTTCATTAAAAAAAGCTGAAAATTGCGATTTAACGCATGCAATTCTCCGAAGCTTTTCGAGACGAAAATATGAGTATTTCAATCAATTTATTTAAATATTTTGATTTTCTAGAACATTCAAAAGTTCTCAACTCTGAGATGGTTTTCTTCTCAGAAATCTATTTTTCCTCAGCTTGTTCTACATACTTTCCTCTAAAACATCGCTTCTTAGTCATTTGTTATTTGTTTTGTTTTTTTTTATCATCTTTTTATAGAGCACACATCGCCCACATGTTTTTTTCCTTTCCACTGTTTTTATTTTTAAATAGATTCTCATTCAATAAACATGCATAAAAACTTTGAACAAATTTAAAAAAAAATTACAGTAGAACATAAACATCTGCAGCGCATCCCAGTTTTCACGCTATCAACTTGTCCACGTTATTACTTAGAAACGAGCAGAAACGAACTAAAGAAATTTCCTCTGTGAATTGTTTATGCAATTTTTAGTTTTAATGCCAAAAAGTTATAAAAAGGAGGCATCTGTAGAACTGATAACCAGCGGGGTGTACGGACGTTTTGTTTATGATATCTTGTTAATCGGTGGATAGACCGCTAGGGTGGACGTCTATCCATCTGATCGATGAAGATAGGTCCGTCATTAGTTTTGAGAGAAAAACGGACTATCTGCGAGATGATTGATCAAATTGTAGGAGACCATTTGAAGGCTAGAAGTGTTTGCTAAGTACCGTCATATGTAGACAACTGCTTTAAGTCACTTTAAATAGTCTTAAGAGAAATATTCTCGAGAGATGATATAATCTGGCGCAAAATGCAATTCTTATACAGTTCTTGTACATTAAAAGTTGCAAGAATGAAATATTGCTCCGCAAGCAATAAACCAAATAAACCAGGTTGTACTCGTACAACCGAAGAAGAAAATTGACGAAATACGTCAAAGCGCTTAGCAGGAGGTGAAATATTTTTTCATTTACACAGACGATTATTCGATGATGGAGAGTGGCTCTATTTTACCAGAAAATATGTTTATTTTGAGCAAGAGCAAGATTTGCATAAATGCTCTCTGACTATTTCAAAAAAATTTGTTTATCGGGGAATCCCTGGTGTACCCGTTAAACAAGCCGTCATTTCCACCGCAACAACGTTGCCAAATCGTTTGATATTCTTTCCAAAATCAGTGTTCAGTCACACAAACTTAGTGAGCACTTCGTCGATTTTATGGACCGAATAATCGCGTGCTTTTCGTCGTGCTGAGGTAGGACTTTACACCAATTTAATGCTACCTGACATCTAACTAAAGCTCCCTACAAGAATGAGACCAGTGGATTCCGATGAAAATATTGCCGCAGTTGGGGCCAGTGTTAATGAAGATCCTAATTTTTAAGCTCGCAGGAAGCATAGGAGTTACGGCATTTTACGAAAGGATGGGCTTGATAGATTCAAAGACAATGGTAAGATGATCCGGAATTTTATGGCAAAATTACGATCAGCTATGAGACTCGCTTTAACTCAATGGATATATTTCAAGGGAGCAAGAATAAACAACGAATGTTTATTTCCAAATTGGTTTCAGCAAGATGGGGCTACGAGCCTTAAGCGACCTGCCACACTTATAAGAACGAGTGCTGATCAGCAGACAAAAATAGCAGCTCTATAAACGGGATAGCGGATGAATTCACCAAATGGAATCAACCGTGAAGTAAAATTTCGGAATAAAGCAAATACGGCCTTATCCGGGCTACTCCGACATATTTGGACCTCAAGCCAAATGGAACTGGTTCTCCAGGTTGGAGGTTGGCCATGGGGGAAAAACAAAACAAGTTACAAACCAACAACAAGTTTCGGATACGGACGAATCTACTATTGACAACCACTGCAAACGAAACAAGGACAACGGTCTTCGGATCTGCGTGTAGAATGTTAGGTACCTTAATAGGCCACGTGCAGCCGAACAACTAGGAGAGGCACATCCCCATGCAATGTGATGAGCCAGACAAAAAGAGGATGAACAATTGTGACATCTACTACGGCGATTGTTATCGATGGCAAAAGTAGCGCCTACTTGGATGCGGATTTTCTGTTAGAGGCAGACTTAGGCAAGAAGTCTTGAGTCTTCGTCACGTGAACGAGCGCCTCGTAACAATCCGTATTAAGGTTACATTTTCCAAAATTATATGCGCGTACGACCCCACAGAGGAGAAAGGTGAGGACACCAAAGATAGCTTGTACGAGCTCTGCGAGAAAACCAATGAGCAGTGCTCTAACTATAATATGAAAATCGTCATCGGCAGCTAGGAAGAGAGGGCATCTTTGCCAATACTGTCGGAGGGTAAAGTCTGCACGATACCACCTCCAATAACAGATTCAGGCTAATCGATTTTGCGGCAGAGTGAAACATTGTCCTAGCGGTTCCCACACCTCAATATTCACAAGGGGACTTGGAGAACTATTGATTAAACAACCGTCAACCAGATTGAGCACATTGCGATCGACACAAGGCAATCCTTCAGTATTATGGATGTGCGAACGTTCCGAGGAGCCAACATCGAATCGGACCATTACCTGTATCAAGCAGAACGAATCTTTTAACTTTTACGAAGTAGACCAACAATTCCGTCCACTCAACCTGGATGAAGTGAAGATAGTTTAAGTCGAACAAAGCTACTGAAGCGGACCGCGTGACTGCCGAGCTCTTAAAAGCGGCAGGCGATGACTTGGTAAGGATGATACACCAACTGCCCGATGAATCAAACCTCACTACAGAGGCATTAATCTTATTAACATCGCCTACAGGATCTTCTCTCCCTGCGTGAACGCCTGAAGCCGTTCTTCAACAACCTGATTGGTATATTTTAGTGTGGCATCAGGCCAGGGGAGGCCACTTGTTTTAATTTTTAAATTCATTTTTATTGTATCTTTCATTATTAACTTACATTCTAGACAAAAATGATTAAATCTAATTTGACAACAACAGTTAATTAATCTAGCTTACTGGCTCTTACCGAACGCTCTAAACTTAAGAATTTCATTCAATTTTGCCTTTCGGCCTTAAAAAACTATCTTACGATTAATCTTATCTATAAATTATAAAATATGTAATATTTCCAAGAAAAATAATTTTAGAAAAACTTATATACCGTATCTTTTTACAATTTTATATAAAACTTAAAACTATGACCCTATTCTACTTAACCTACCTAAGCTACTTAATCTAACTTAACTATAATCGGGGTGGTGAGCACTCGTAGCCTCTCGCACCGGGTGGTCACCATCCCAATTGCGATTTCGGGCGCCCGTCATTTGTCAACATCGTGCACACGCACCGCCAAGACTTAACCAATGCGATAAACCACTGGTCATTTCTCAGAGGTGCGGCCTCATGCTAATGAACGCGGCCTTTCCACGAGATTCCCCTAACTATCCCTACTCTAACTTACAACTAAGAGGAATATGTTATGTACCGACCTAGGAGAGCGAGCCATCCCTTTCTCCTTCTTGAAGCCACCAGAATTCGGTGTACTGTTTCTCGGCATCGATCCGATCCCTGTCCGCAATCGCGGGACTAAAACGGAGGAGCTTCTGTGCATTGGCAACATACCCGTCGTAGATGAGCCACTAGTCCCTCGCACCACGGTGGCGGTGGTATATTACCGGGATACCATTCCTACTTTGTATTAACCCTTTAGCATCAATATGGAGAAAAGCCTCTGACGGGATAGAGCCCGATAGAAGTGAGCTCTCGTGGTATATTTCATTGGGGTAATAAGCCCATTATCGTTGGTCATTGCCCTTGCAACGTGTCTTCGAATCACCTTAATCAGGAAATTGTCAATCCTATTCAGATTAGCCCCATCGTAAAGGACTTTGTTGAGATAATATTTTTTGTACTCTGATTCTGGTGTTCTGTACAAGTCAAGACAAGTCCTAAGACACTGCCTTTCAAACATCCGAATCCTTTCCATCTGATACGGCGCTACATTGAACCACACGGGACAACCATACGCGATGACTGGCCTGATTAGGGCCACATAGCATATGACTTTAACCCTGGAGACAAGTTGACTGCTGTGAAACAGTCTTCTTGTCAGTGCTAAAGCCTACTTGGCTCCAGCAAGACAAGCATCTATATGTTTGTCAAAATACAAATACTTGTCGAACCACTACGCTTCTCACCGCTAAAGGCAGTCCGTGCTGTCCAATGATGGCCAAATTTCGCCAGTTATGTCTAGTATCCCTAGAAGCCCATCTCAATGGAGTCCTAAACAAGATGGTTTCCGACTTTTGAAAATTGATTTCCAATTTCCAATCATCGCAATACGCCTTAATATAATCGAAATCACGCTGCAGAAGAGTATTGATGACTTCGCTTTTTGGACCTGATCTGTACGCCACTAAATCGTCTGCGTGCGGTATGGCATGATTGAGGGAACCTAGTAGATCACTTGTGTAGATGTTAAACAGTATCGGAGAAATCACAGACCCCTTGTTGTACGCCGTTTTTAATGTCAAAGATCTTGTTCGAAATGACGTTGTTACATTTAACAACGAACTTCTTTTCCATAAGCATGTCGTAAATCATATATAGCAGAGGTTTCGGCATGCCCATTCTGGTCAGCTTATACAAAAGCCCCTCTAACCATACGGTGTCGAAGGCCTTCTCAAAGTCAACGAGGCAGGCACCCGTACACTGGTTCTTGCATTTATTCCATTGTATATCGGAGACCAGCTTTGACGCAGCATGAATAGTGTCATGCCTCGCCCTAAAACCAAACTGATTTTCCGGAATTATATTATTTTCTCCAACCCACCTTAATAGAGCTCTATTAACCACTTTCTCAAATACCTTGCTAATATTCGGAAGCAAACTAATTAACCGCAGATTAGCAGGGTTAGTTCTAACTTTATGCCTTTTCGGGATTGGATGCACCACTGCTGTTTTCCAATGCTTTGGATAATATGCATTATTCAGCGCATTGTTAAACAGCGTAGTAAATATATCCACTGCTTCCAAGGGCAGGTGTCTTAATACGACGTTTGGAATACCGTCTACTCCCGACGACTTTTTGTTTTTCAGAGACTCAAAGATGCACAGGAGTTCATCTTTTCGCACGAACAAATGCGAGGTGGCTCGTTCATCGGCGATTATAACGTTTGCCTCGTTTTCTTCACTGAATACGGTGAAACCGTGATTCTCGGATCGCCAATTTTTAAGTTCATTGCGCAGATAATAGTGACTTACATAGGCCCTGTTGTCAATGTCGTGAACCGGATTGTTCACCGTATACACGGACTCGAAAAAAGCTCCCAGCAAATCCACTTTCTCCTGTGGGTCTTCGAGCACGAAAAGACCGTCGCCTGAGTTGGCATAAGTCCATGCCAACGGTCAGTAGTGTCTGTCTGTTTTCTGGCGTTTGTGGAATTCGGACAAACTGAATGTCATTGTGATCTTTCCGCCTGAATAATTTATTTATCTGCGGGAACATATTCGGACTACTGCATTTTATAGCCCGAATCTTATTGCCCCAGTACAGACTTACTGTAATTTTCCGTAATTAATTGTTTTAGGTTTTTGATCATTGACTTTAGTGTTCTTATTTCGGAGTCGTTCCTGTCAGTGAACTGTCTGTACAGCTGCTTAAGCCTCGAGAGCAGTCTACTTTTGTGTGCGTACAATGCGTTGATTGTTGGAGTTCTGCACTTTTCGATCTGGCTTTCGTCTGAGTATTCTATCCGAGGGATAGTCTGTTCCATCGTTCGTTTGACAACGTCTTGCATTGTCAGTAAACTACGGTCGATTTCTTCGTTTGTCAAGTTTCTGTTAGTCGGGGGATCAATTCCACTCAAACGTAAATTACGCTTTAAGATTCTGGAGAAGCACGACCACCGTACCTTACGGTAGTCGTATGGGTACACTTGATCATACTGCTCCAGTTGCGTTTGCTCGTTTGGGATCCGTAGTGATCACTATCGCACTCGAACGCACGCAAACAGTTAATCTACTGTCTATTAATGCTAAGTCCAGGAAAGAACCGGCTGATGGGAAGGATGGGATATTCGTCGCGTACATTTCAAGTCTGTACTCAATCATATGTTGACCCCACCAGTAGTATAACTGGTTGCCCCTGGTGTTTGGCGGATTATTTCCCCATACCGCATGTCTAGCATTAAGATCTCCGGCCAAAAAATAATAATTTTCTTCCGATTGAAGCTGATGGCAACGAAAAAGTATGAAGAGGAATGCATACGATGCAGGCTCCCAACACCCGGAAATTCATCAAATCCCCGCTATATACGACCCTATGGCGCATGCCTTTGCGCAATAAGATACCAACCCCACCCGCTTGTGAGGAGTGTGGACGGTCCCTTCTATAAATATTGTAGCCACTGTAGCCAATTTTGTGATTCTGGTTAAGCTTAGTTTCGCTGACCAAAAGCACATCTGGGCATTCACTTAACAACAGATTTTGTAGGTTGGCCCTTCTCTCGATCCTGATTAGTGAGTTAACGTTTAACGCAAGGATCTACAGATTAACCTCATTCAACGTAGCAGACATTATATCGGCGTGCCGGACTTGACGTCATCTATTCGACCCGCTTGTTCATTTAATTGTTTCTGAAAATGATCGATTTTTCCGTGCAAGGACAGAAGGATCGCTTTCAAATCTATATCGGCTTCCGGCGCTTTTTCGGCTACCTTTGGCGTATTTTTTGCTGTCATTATGGCCTTATCCAATCCAGATACCATTTGGGCAAAGGATACATTGGGCGCCACAAAATTAGAGAAAGCACGCCTCTTCTGACGCTTCTCTTCTTCGATCAACTGTTTTCGAGCCTGGACTTTCTTTTTCAGCTCCTGGAACCTAGGACAGCCCCTGAAATTAGTAGGGTGCCCCGGGTTTCTGCAGAGTATGCAAAAGAGTTGACCCCTATCTACTACTCTATCGTTGTCGCACTTAACGCACCTAAATTGCATATTGCAATTAGCCGCGGCGTGCCCGAACCTCTGGCAGGGCATACATTGCAGTACACGGTCTGCCCTTTTTAATTTTTCCCAACTTACAGCATGATAATACAGGAATTTAATTTTTCGCAGACTATCGATTTTGCTGTTGGGCGTTAACTGTACTAAGAAGAATGGTAATTTACGGTTACCATCCCTTGCCGCGGCCGTGGTAAACGGCTTGACCCCCACGAACTTAAGGTCGTCGCTCTCTAACCTTTTAAGCTCTACTTCGAGCTCCCCCGTCTTTATTGCTGGATCGATGCCTTTTAACAGCACCGTTTGGAGTTTTTCACCCTTAGGGGTATATGTATAGTATTTAGTATCTGCTGCATTATTATTACACATAATAATGTGCTTATTCGCACTTAATCGGTTGACATAAAAATTCTTAGTTACTAACTTACTCGTACATAACCCAGTACTATCGTTGATTTCTAAATTACGTACATTTATAGGAGGCACTCTTTCTTTGCTTTATTTTGTTGTTACTGCTGCTGTTGTTGCTGCTGCTGTTGTTGCTACTGTTGTTGCTGCTGCGATGTTTGTTGTTGTACTCGCATTTGCAATTTCTGCGGTATATGTTGCTGTTGTTTTTGCTTCTTCTGTTGCAATCGTTGTTCTTGTTGTTGCTTCTGCTTTTGCTGCATCGCCAACTCTTTTATAGTTTGCTGTATTAGTTGTTGTTGTTGTTGTTTTTGTTGCTTTTGCAGCCGCAACTTCTCCTTTTTTTCTCAAGGAGCTCTTTTATAAGCTTGTCCAGCTTTGCCTCATCATCCTCTTCCTCTTCTGCAGAGGTATTATCATCTGACAACTCTTTAAATGAGTTCCCCTCTCCAATGTAGCGGCACTCACACCCTTCAGTCTCATAAGAGTACTCCCTTCCAGCCGCTTTAATGTCCTCATCTTCTTTGATTTTTTTTTTTTGTGGACAATTTCGATGGGGTCTTATTTTTCCTCCGCCTCTTTTCTCCTTTCGAGTCATCATCTGACTTTTGCATTGATGCTGCTGCCTTAGATGTTGTTGCTTGTTGTTGTTGCATTTCACATGCTCTGGTTGTCATCCGATTCGATAGCTGTTCCACCTGCGGGACCTCCGGCTAACCGGTATCCATTATCGTTCGACACTACTACCACTTTTTATTTTTAGTTTTAACACTGAGAAATGAATAAAAAGAAAAGGAATCCGCGATTTTCTTACTGCGGATTCGAACCCAGAAGCTCCACGTCTCGATCCAACAATTGCTCCACTGAGCCACACTGCCACTTGTAAATCACTTTCTTATATTGCCTCTTAATTGTCTTTTCACTTTGATGTACACTATAAAAAAGCCGACTGTTCTCTATGCGAGTTGGTGAACGACTGCCAGGAGAGGCCACCGTCGATCAAATATTCACACTGCTATAAAACCAATGAACTCCAAGTGGATATATACCACCTATTCATCGATTTTAAGGCCGCGTATGATAGTATCCATAGATACATTTATGAGAGTATCTATAGAGACGAACAATACAGAGCAATGTCTAGCCTTGGCATCTCTGACAAATTTGTCCGTTTGTGTAGGATGATGATGGAGAATGCACGCAGCTCCATCAAGGTCGGTAAAGAACTCACCGAGATCTTTGAAGTCAAAAATGGATTTAGACAAGGTGATGCGCTGTCATGCTTGAAAGAAGCATGCCAATACAAGAGGAACAATCTTTCGAAAGTCTGTCCAATTATTCGCATGCGCAGATGATATTGACATAATCGGAAGAAAGCAGTGTGATATCAGTGGCACTCTCGCGAGTATTGAGGGCAAGCATATGCTTACCAGAAAGGACACCCAACACCGACGTCTTGGACAGAATATCATTCTCGACAGATCTAACTTTGAGGTAGTTAAAGACTACCTAGGTAAAGCTATCAATTCAAATAACGACACTAGCGCTGAGACGAAAAATAACTCGTTCCGAACGCTGCTTCTTTGGGCTAAGAAAGTAATTGACTAGCAAAGCCGTCTCTCGAACAATAAAAGTGACCCTATATAAGATCTTAATAATCTCAGTCCTGCTCTATGGCGCAGGAGATACATTAACGAACTGTACGAGCTGTACAGGGACATCGAGTGAAATTCCAACGACTTAGATAGCTGGGCCATGTAGAGCGGATTAACACCGGTGCTCCGGTCCGAAAAGTGTTCGAATCCGCCTCCGAGTGGCGTATAGGAAGACCGCGAATTAAGTGGCGCACGCAAGTGGAAGGGGCACTCAACTTACCGAACTGGAGGCAGTTGACTAAAGATCTAGCTGGCTGGAAACGCTTCCTGGTTGAGGCCCAGGTCCACCCCGAACTGTAGTGCCAAATTAAGTAAGTAAGTGTGGGCCATTAAGAGAACAAGTTCAAACATTCAAGTGTTTGAGAGGCTTGTCTTCACTTGTACGTATAGAACACTACAATTTGCTAGTAAAGAGTTCAAGACCTTCTGTAAATATTTTAACATATTTCCCCATGCGCTTAAGGAAAAGAAAAAGGTTGAAGGACCTTCTATATATATAAATATATAGAAGCTTCTGAAAATCGCGCAGAAGGGAAGGAAAGACGCCATAGAGAGTGTGTTTTCGCAGTACTTGATGGTGTATAGCAAACGACTCTTTTTCTGCAGGTAGATTCGGTAACTAATAAGTTTAGCGACCAAGAAACAAGCGATAAGTTGAAGGACATTCGAAAGGAAATTAGTCATGAATAATTCAAAAGAGTACTGAATTTTGTATCCCTAAGTGTTACTATAACAAAAATAAATTAATCAGAATAAGGAAGAGATAAAGCGTAACAGAGAGCTCACGCTTCTGTCTTGTCTCGTGATAAGGTGTAATCACGAAGTAAGTGATTGACCGCGGTGAGTGACAGCGTGCGTTGGCGAAACAAGTATCGTAAAGTAGATAACCTTCTCGTAACTCTTCCACTCTCTAACTAACTATTAACTATTTTTATCAATAAACATCAAACGTTTTGTAGTACACGTTTCTTGTTTCTTATAACGGTAATCGAAAATCTATGTAAGCCATCCGAAGCACTTGTACTTCGGGAGGGTCATGAGTCTATAATAACTTGTAAAGTCCACCTCTAGAGCACAATTACAAGTACTAGTACAAGTAGTTGGCTACTGATTACTACTTCGCGTACATGCATTCCACTTGGGTTAATAACTATGAATCCAACCGATGACGTATGTACGGATATCTGCCAGTAATGCAGATAACACGACAAACTTCTGGTTGTTGATTGTGTTTAGATAAGACCCTTAATGTAATTTGCGAGCGCCGCAATTGATTTATGTCACTCAGTCGATAAAGGCAATTAAGCGTTCGCGGAGCTTAATAACTCATTAAGAGCGCATCGAAATGGATTTACGTATCCACACTCTCATGTACGAGCATGTATGGGCGTGTACGAACGGAAATTTGAATTATCCGTCGGTTATAGAATTTATGTGTCGCCAGAAGCAATGGATTGATTAATTTTGGCAAACAAATAAGAGAGAAGGGAAATGGGAGGAATATGCGTATAAAAACCGTTGCGCAAAAGAAGTTGGAGCTGGAGGAGTTAATTGGTAGTTAGAGATTACCCATTTGAATTTTGCAAACGAAGTATGGTATGACAAGGATAAACACTATAGATCCTGGTTCTTAGATTTAAGGCCAAAACCTAATGAACACTGATATAGCTTCTGAGAGATCGCTATGGACATTAGAAACGGAATACCTTCCGTACTAGGTCGTATGTACCTAACACACCTCGTATAAATAAGTTACCGTTTAGACGTCCTTTTAAAGTCATTTCCACGGACACTGCATTAATACGGGATAGGTTCAGTACAATGTGGATAATAAGACTTAAGTCGCTCCAAAATGCAGCTGTCTTTTTCAGTTGAAGGCCCTGAATCTGAACAACTCGGACCCATATTTTATTCACAGTTTTTGAAAAATCGAACAAAATTCTAATGAGAGAACAAAAAGGAGCATATGCTGATTCATAAGAAGTGTGAGGCATGAGTGCGACTGCTGACTGTCTTATAACTTGGATTGGAACAGTAGTGCAACAATTATGTTCATAGCGTAGTGCTGTGTGTGTGTTTCAACCTGCCTCAACAACAAAAAAAAAAACAAAAAAAGCCTCTGCTTCGATGGTGAATAGCGGATGTACAGAGTGGCCCTGAGGGACTCGCATTCTTTGCCAGCAGAAATGGAGGAGGAAGCATAGGCCCATACGAAGAAAAAAGAAAGATCGCTGTGTTATCAGAGGTGCTATCATTATGGAAATATTATGACTGAACAGAAATCTGCAAGGGTGGATAAAGAAACCTCACAGTAGAACCATAATTCGCGCTGAGAATCTGGAGAGGTTATTTCTGCAGATCGTTAAACGGTGATAACGAAAAACATACCATAGCCAGACAGAATGAAGTACTCAATCTCGCCAGGACAGTAATTTCCAAGCTTAAGTCTAACAAAGCTACTTAACACGCTGGCACAACAGAATCTGGGTCTAAAGTATGCCGGACGTATGAAACTTCAACATTTTCTGTACGATCCTAAAGAAGACAGATCCCCTGAAGTACGGCAAGTAGAGGAAAATAAATCTCCTCAACATCAAATAAAAAATTCTGTCTGGCGTATTATGTGAACGCCTAAGACCCTTCCTCAACAGTCTGATCCGACCCTATCAGTGGGGTTTTAGGCCAGGAAAGTCCATTATAGATCAACTTATTGAGTGAACGAATTCCCGCGATGACAAATAAATGAGAAACGACGAAGTCCAACGATGGTCAAAGATCAAAGAAACAAAATCGCAAAGTTCTTACAATTGTTATTACCGTCTTGTAGTGTGGTCCAAATCCAAATGGACGAGAAAATGTTGCCACTTTAGTCTGTTTTGTAATGATGTCACATACTCCAAGCTCCACCTCTTCCAATACCCTTGAACCTTGGCTTGAATAAATTGCCACGACGATAGGCGATTTGTAGGTAGATTCAAAGTTGGCTCGGGAACTGCTGAATACGATTGACCTAAAAAGAAGTGTGCAGGAGTTAACGGATCAATATCATTAACGGACATGCGACATAAATGACTAGAATTGAGAATTGCCTCAATTTATGTAAGAAGCGTATATAACCCGATCACTCGTTTAAGATGGCTTTTAAACAGATTTTACTCCCGCCTCCCAGAGTCCGCCGAAGTGTGAAGAGGAGGGGGGTATGAAATACCAGGTAATGCCATCTCGTGCCAATGCTTCTTCTACTGCTGAATTGTGATCTTCCGAAAGAACATGATTGCTTTTTTTTTTTTATGCATTTTATTTCTATAACTTAAATTACTCTTATGTGCTAAACAAAAAACGCTTAAAAAATTAGCTTAATTAACTTAAAAAATAATCTTATTGTAACTTACTGGCCCCATGCGGGCACTCTAAATTAAACATAATACTTAATCTATGTCTTTCGACGTAACTTACAGTCTAATTTTATTTTTATTTTAACATTTATTAGAACTAAGAAAATGAAAGAAAAACTTAGTGTCTGGACTTTTTTTTTTTATCTTTAAAAACTTAAAACTAAAACCTTATAGACTACCTAAAAATAAATCTTAAACTACTTAACCTACTTATGTCTAATACATACACATACATACATATATATATATATATACATAATACCTATATACGTAATATATAAGCATATGTATACATACATTTTTTTTTTTTTTGTGTTTTTGTATATTTTTTTTCTTAACACCTAACTTAAACCTACCTAGCCATGGCTAAAAAAAAAAAAATTTGGCTGGCCCACCTTGCTTCACATGAAGCTAATTATCACTGGAGGAGTTCGACGACGAAGCATCCTCCCCTTCAACAAGCCACCAAAATTGTTGGTGCTGCTGAGCAACATCCCTCATGTCGCGACTCCCTACCGCCCTACTGAACCGGAGACGCTCCGCACTGCCATGTGCGACGTCTCTGTCGTAGTTGAGTCGCCTGTCCGCAGCTGTTCGAGCGACGTGGAAGATTAGTGGCACCGCCAATCTGTCCTGGATCAGATCTTTGCTATCTAGGTAGAGGAACGCTTCTGGAGGAATAAAGCCGTCAAAGCGAACTCTCTCGTGATACATATAATTGGGGTAGTAAGCCCCGGAGATCAGGTTGTTCGATGAGGCCATTGCTCTCGCAATGTGCCCTCGAGTCAACTTAATGACGAAATTGTCCACTCTTATTAGATTCGCCCTATTGTATAAGATCTCATTGGGATAGAATTTTATGTACTGAGACTCTGGTGTTCTGTATAAGCGAAGACAAGTCCTAAGACAAGCCCTCTCAAACACCCGAATCTTTTCCAATAAACTAGCTCTCACGTTGAACCACACGGGACATCCAAATACAAGCATGGGCCTGATAAGGGCCATGTAGCAGATTACCTTCACCCTCGCGTCGAGTTGGCTGTTATAAAACAGTCTCTTTGTAAGGGCAAAAGCACCTTTGGCTCTGGCCAGAGCAACAGCTATATGTTTGTTAAAATACAGAAATTGATCTAGCCAGATCCCAAGGTATCTGACTACATTTCGACAAGCAAGTGGCTGCCCTTGCTGTCCCACTATCGAGAACTTTCGCCAATTCTTTCTGGTATCCCTAGAGGCCCCAGACAAAGGCGTCCTAAACAGAATTGTTTCCGACTTCTGAAAGTTGATTTTCAACTTCCAGTCATCGCAATATCGCTTAATTTTGTCGAAGTCACGCTGCAAAAGCATATTAATGACCTCAATCTTTGGACCTGATCTGTACGCGATTATGTCGTCTGCGTACGCTATGGCATGGTGAAGTGAACCTATCAGATCACTCGTGTAAATGTTGAACAGGATCGGCGAATTTACCGCACCTTGTTGCAGACCGTTTTTAATGTTAAAAGTTCCAGCAGAAGTCGCATCGCCATTCTTCACGATGAACTGTCTACTGGAGAGCATATCGAAGAGAATATACAGAAGTGGTTTACTAATGCCCAACCTGTTCAGCTTGAAAATAGTCCTTCTAACCATACGGTATCGAAGGCTTTCTCCAAGTCAATCAGGCAGGCACCAGTGCACTGGTTCTTGCTTTTGTTCCATTGGATATCAGAAACCAGTTTCGACGCAGCATGAATGATATCATGCCCCGCCTTGAAACCGAATTGATTATCCGGAACTATATGTTTGTCCTCGACCCACTTAGTCAGGACTCTATTGATAACCTTTTCGAACACCTTACTGATGTTTGGATCTCCGTCGAGCGGAGATTCGCCGGATTGGAAGTGTCTTTATCCCTTTTGGGGATGGGATGTACCACCGCAGTTTTCCAATGCGCTGGATAATGTGCATTATTCATTGCATTATTAAACAGGGTGGTATAAATGTTTACCGCTTCTAGAGGGAGATGTCGAAGCAGAATGTTCGGTATTTCATCGGTTCCCACTGATTTCTTACTTCTAAGTGATTCGAAGATCGTTTGGAGCTCTTCCTTCGAAATGAACGGGGGTATTACCCTATCGTTGGTGATGGCATTATTTGCCATATTTTCGTCACTGAACTGGGTGAAACCTGAGCTCTCGAATCGCCAATTCGCAATTTCATTTCGAAGGCAGAAATTGTGCACAAGGACTCGATTCTCCAGTTCGTGGTTCGGGCCAATGATAACATTCGCCTTGTACACTTCCTGGAAAGTCGCTCCTATAGCCTCTACCTGCTCCTGCGGATCCTCGATCACAAAGAAGTTATCATCATCAACAGCCTCATTTGGATCTATGCCCGCTGTTACCAGTATTTGTTCGTTGTTCGTCGTTCGGGCGATTTTAAGACATGGGAGGTCGTTCTGATTATTTCTCCGAAATATTTTATTTATTTGCGGGAACATATTCGGGTTGCTGGTGTTTACAGCCCGAATTTTATTGTTCCAATACAAACTTACAGATGCTCTGTAATTTTCCTTTATTAATGTTTGGAGGTTTTTAATCGACGACTTCAGTGTCATGATCTCCGGGTTATGTCTGTCAGTAAACTGTCTGTACAAGGTTTTTAGTCTTGACAGCAGCCTACTTTTATGTCGGTGCAGTGCGTCAATAGTTGCGTTGCGGAATAAGTTTTCTTCGTCAGTGTGTTGGTACCGAGGTATCGTTTTGTCCATTGTTCGTTTGATTGTCTCGTCCATCAGTCTTAGATACCTGTCAATCTCCTCGTTTGACAGATTTCTGTTGGACGGTGGGTAGAGCGAGTTCGAGGAGAGTGCTCTATTCAGTGTTCTGGTGAAGTATGTCCAACGCACCCTACTATAATTGTAGGAATGCCTTTGGACAAACTCATCCAATTCCGCAATTTCGTTGGGAACAGTTATTTCGGTGCTGAGATCGCAATGGTCACTGTCATACACGAAAGTGCGTAGACAGTTTGTAGTTTGTTGGTTAGTGCATGTCAGTTGTATTCGTGAGTCGAACAGGAGGAGATCCAAATAGGACCCGTGTCTGGGAAACGACGGACTATCCGTCGCCTTAAGCCCGAGTCAATACATCACACTGTGCTGACCCCACCAATTGAATAGTAGGTTCCCTCTAGTATTTGGTGTATTATTTCCCCAATTGCTATGCTTGGCGTTGAAATCTCCGCCGATAATAAAATAGTTGTCTTCCAATTCCAGCCTCAGAAATCGAAAAAGCGTCTCGAGCTCTGAGATGAATAAAGTGGATTGAGTAGCCTTAGGCGCATAGACAGACACCATGTACAACCGCTTTCCACTACGGAGAGGGATATACACGATGCATTCTTCCAGCACCTGGAAAAGGACATGATTGTGCATTTCAGAAAGTGTACGAGCAGCTCCTCGAAAAATTGTCCCATTGTCAGTGTAAATGTGCGACGGTTTGCCTCGTCTAGCCACAAATCACTGACAAGTTCCAGTTGTATTGGCTTTGGCACAAAACAGACGAATAATGAAATATAACTTTGGTGACATGATGTTTCCTTCACATTTTTGTTTTTATTGCGAATGGACCTGCATAATCGCATCCACAATGGCCAAAAGGCCTACACTGACGTATTCTTTGCCTAGGTAGATTTCCCATTATTTGGCTTACCGTAGCTTTTCTCTGTCTAAAACATGGAATACATTCGTTTAATATTTTCCTGAGTAGGTTTCTGCAGCCGATAATCCAGTACTCCTGGCGAATGAGTGCGAAAAGCGTTGCTATTCCTGATTAGTTGTTAGTAGTTTTAAATGCATTTTATTTTTATTTTAAATGCTTAAATGCTAGCTTAAAATTACTAACAATCTTATACTAACTTACTGGCCCCACACAGGTACTCTAAGCTACTCTAAATTTTTATAACTATGTCTTTCGACTTTATTTACATTTTCTTTACATTTTCTTATTTATTTATACTTAAAGCTAAGAAAAAAATTGTTAACAAAAACATAGCATATGGACATTTTTTTTGTTTTTTTATAAAAACTTAATATCTAACTTAAAATAAACCTTAGCCTACCTAACCTGCATACACAATACACACATACCCACCCATAGACATTATACACAATCATATACATATATCAGTACACACCTTTGTATACAACCAACCTATGTAAGCTGGCCACCGCTATTTACAGAGCAAATAAATTGGTCAGCTCTGCCTCATTTGTGAGGCTGGTCCGTAATTGACGTAAACGACGACGAATCATCTTCCCCATCATTCAACCACCAGAAATGCTGGTGCTGCCTAACGACATCCCTCTTATCACGATTCCCCACCGCCCTACTGAACCAGAGACGATCCACACAGCCGTGTGCGACGTATCTGTTGTAGTTGAGTCGCCTGTCCCCAGCTGTCCGAGAGACATGAAAGTTAAACGAGACCGCTGATGTATCCTGGATCAACAATATCTGATCTAGGTAGAGGAATGCTTCCGGTGGAACGAAGCCGTCAGAGCGAACACTCTCGTGGTAAAGGTAATTGGGGTAGTAACCCCAGATATCAGGTTATTCGTCGAGATCATTGCTCTTGCAATGTGCCTTCGAGACAGCTTAATTACGAAGTTGTCCACTCGTATTAGGTTCGCCCTGTTGTAAAGGACCTCAGTAGGATACAATTTTTTGTACTCCGACTCTGGTGTTCTGTACAAGCGAAGGCAAGGTCTACGGCACGCCTCTTTAAACACCCGAATCTTTTCATTAAGCTTGCTCGTACATTGACCCACGGGAGAACCAAAATATGTAGCAGATTACCTTTACAATCGCATCGAGTTGGCGCCTTTAGCTCTGGCCAGAGTAGCATCTAAATTTTTGTGAAAAAACACAGAAACTGATCTAGCCAGATCCCAAGGTATCTGACTGCATTTCGACAGGCAAGAGGCTGTCCGTGCTGTCCAATGATCGAGAAATTTCCGCCAGTTTTTTCTGGTATCCCTAGAGGCTCCAGACAACGGCGTCCTAAAGAGAATGGTTTCCGACTTCTGAAAGTTGATTTTAAACTTCCAGTCATCGCAAAATCGTCTTATCGTATCGAAGGCACCCTGCAAGAGAGTATTAATAACTTCGATTTTTGGACCTGTTCTGTACGCTACCAAATCATCTGCGTACGCAATAGTATGGGCAAGTGAATCTATTAAGTCGCTTGTACGAGTATAAATGTTAAATAGGATCGGCGAATTGACCGCGCCTTGCTGTAGACCATTTTTAATTTGAAATATTCCAACACGATGAACTGTCTGTTGGTTAGCAAATTATAAAGAATGTACAAGAGTGGTTTACTGATCCCCAGCCTAGTCAGCTTATCGAAAAGACCCTCTAACCATACGGTGTTGAAGGCCTTCTCCAAGTCAACAAGGCAGGCGCCAGTACATTGTTTTTTGCCTTTATTCCATTGGATATCGGACACCAGTTTAGACGCGGCATGTGAGATATCATGTCCCGCCTTAAAACCAAATTGATTATCCGGAATTATATGTTTGTCCTCAATCCACCTAGTCAGAGTTCTATTGATTACCTTTTCAAAAACCTTACTGATATTCGGAAGGAGACTTATCGACCGGAGATTCGCCGGATTGAATATATCCTTTCCCTTTTTGGGAATACTGATTTCACTGATTTCTTAACTCTGATTGTGTCGAAGATCTCATGGAGTCCTTCCTTCGAAATGAACGGGGGTAGGCCACCCTCTCTGGCAATGACGTTATTTGCCATATTTTCGTCGCTAAACCGGGTGAAACCAGAGCCCTCGGATCGCCAGTTCCCTATTTCATTTCGAATGCAGAAGTCTTGCACCAAGACGCGATTGTCCAGGTCATAATTAGGGCCAATGGTATCAGTGGCCTTGTATACTTCTTGGAAAGTCGCCCCTATGGCCTGAACCTTCTCCTGTGGATCCTCGATCACAAAAAAGTCGTCATCATCAGCGGCCTCATTTAGATCAATACCTGCTATTGTCAGTAACCGTTCGTTGTCTGTTGTCCGGGCTATTTTAAGACACTGAAGGTCGTTTTGATTTTTTCTCCGAAATAGTTTATTGATTTGCGGAAACATATTCGGGTTGCTGGTGTTTACAGCCCGAACCTTGTTGTTCCAATATGGACTTACAGAAATTCTGTAATTCTCTTTTATTAACGATTGCACATTTTTAATCGACGACTTCAGTGTCCTAATCTCCGGGTCTTGTCGGTCAGTTAACTGCCTGTACAAGTTTTTGAGTCTTGACAGAAGTCTACTTTTCTGTCGGTGCAGTGCGTCAGTAGTAGGATTGCGGAACAGGTATTCGTTAGTTGTACGTCGATACCGCGGTATTGTAGTGTTTAATTATTTCGTCCATTTGTTTTAGGTAATTGTCGATCTCCTCGTTTGACAAATTCCTATTGGACGGTGGGTGGAGCGTGTTCGAGGAGAGCGATCTTGTCAAGGTTGCGGAGAAGCGTGTCCATCGAGTCTTACTGTAGTTGTAAGAATATCTTTGGACAAACTCCTCCAATTCCGCAATTTCGTTGGGAACTGTAATTTCGGTGCTAAAACCGCAATGGTCGCTGTCATATACGAATGTGCGCAGACAGTTTAATGTTTGTAAATTCGTACCTGTCAGTCGTATGCGTTCGTCGTACAGCAGTAGATCCAAATAAGACCCGCCTCTGGGAAACGACGGGTTATCCGTCGCTTTAAGACCGAGTCTGTACATGACATCGTGCTGACCCCACCAATCTAGTAGTAGGTTAACTCTAGTATTTGGCAAATTATTTCCCCAATCTCTGTGTCTAGCGTTGAAATCCCCGCCGATTATAAAATAATTCTCCCCCGATTCCAGCCTCAGAAGTCGAAAAAGCGTGTCGAGCTCTGTAATGAATAAAGTGCATAAATCGAACCCGAGTACAGTCGCTTTCCACTGCGTAGAGGGATGAAAATAACGACTGCCTCCAACACCCGGAACCTGCGCAACAGTCCTTGTACACTCTGTGAAATTTTATACCTTCTTTAATGAAGATGGCGACACCACCTCCACGTTTGGATCTGGGCCGGTTTCTTCTTCTAACAATATAATTATTGTACTCCAGTTTGTGCTTATCGGTTAGCTTGGTTTCGCTAGCGAAAAGCACATCAGGAGTTTGGTCTTGTAGCAATTTAAACATCGCGGCTCTTCGTTCGATCCTAATCAGTGAATTAACATTCACCGCAAGGACTTTCAAAGTTTGTTCCACCATGTGCGTACCCATTACGACATGTGTTGCGTTAGGCCCGGCAGCAGCGCGTAGATCTGGTCCACCCGCTTGACCTGTTTTTGTATCTGCTGTTGCAGCTGAGCATCTGCCCTTGGATTGCGAGCAAGATGGCCAGCATGTTAGGTGCAGCTTCCGTTGTTCTCGGCATTGGCGCCGAAGAAGCAACAGTCGCTTGCTGTACCGTAGCCCCCCTACCTGACGCCATTTGGGAGTAGGAAATTTGGGACGTGACGGCTGGTGTTTGAAACCTAACAGGTGAATGTTTGACCTCCACCTTCTGCTGCCGAGCCAGTTTTGCTTTCTTAATGTCAGTGAACTTAGGACAACCCCGATAGTTTGCGATGTGTCCCACGTTTCTACATAACACGCACGAGAGCTGCGAAACTGTGGTTCTTAGCGCACTTCACGCATCGGGGCTGTATTTGGCAGTTCGACGCTACGTGTCCGAACCTCTGGCAGCGAACGCATTGTATAACGGCTTCACTCCGTTTTAGTTTTTCCCAGTGAACCACCTGGTAGTCTAGGACATTGATACTCCTTAGACTATCCAGACGGCTTTTAGGATTGAGCTGTACCAGGCAGAACGGCAAACTCCATTTCTCCTGCCTGGCTATAGCTGTGGTAAATTGCTTTACCCCCACAAACTTGAGTCCTTCGCACTGCTTTTCTTTGAGCAGTGCCAGGATCTCCTCAGGATCAGAAGACGGTTCCAACCCCTTTAGCAGCATCGATTGCCGCTTTTAACACTTTGGTGTGAATGAGTAGTGCTCCGTCGTCGTTTCCTTTAGGAGCTCTTTCACTTTCGCGTAGCCCTCCACTGTATGGCGATCGTTCCCCAATCGCTTAGTATTAAAATTATTACCAATGACCAACTTACACAGGTCCTTGGTTTAATTTACCTCCAATTTATAGGTGTTGATAGGAGGCACCTTCTCCTTCCTCTTCTGCTGCTGCTGTTTTGTTTGTTGCAGTTGTTGTTTCTGCCGCTGCTAGTTTTGTTGTTGCTGCAGTTGTTATTTCCGCTCGTGTTGCAAAGCCAACAAAAAGGCTTTCTACCTCTAATTGCTCCCTCTGCCTGCGTGCAGTTTGTTTTTGCTTAACAGGAAGCATTTTTTCTTTCAGCTTTTCATCCTCATCTTCCAACTCAGATGCCGCTAGAGAGGCAAAATTGTTGTTGCCCCCCTCATACTGAACTTTATCAGAGATGAACATCAACGTTTGTTTTTTGTTTTTTTCTGTTTCAGCTGCTAAAGCAGCACTTATTTTTATTTTTGATAAATTCGGAGTGATTTTAACCTGCTCCTCCTTTTGGTGGCTTTCGCCACGGCACCGGCAACACTATTGTTGCCTTTTGCAACTCCCGTTATGGGAAGAGCAGAACGCTCTCCACCATCCACGAAATATGCCTGATCTCTACGGAGGTCTATGAACGACTCGTTGATACTCCTGGATGACAATATCTGTGGTGGGCGTCGAGTAGAATAAGTTTGGTGATACGATGTTGCTTCGGAATTATAATTGGATGTTTTGCACTGAATGATATGTTGTCATCTTCAATTCTTCCTCCAACTCAACTTCTTCATCTAAAAATGGAGTTAAACTTAAAATATTACATTTGTTTGGAAATTGTCCATGTTCTTTGAAGTACAAAATTGAGTCGTGAAAGTAAACTGCCTGCAACCACTTGATTATATTTTTATATTTATATTTATTTTCGAATTTAGAAGTTCATGGGCACTTAAGTGCAGGGATGAATTGCGGGTTAGATCGCGAGAGTTTGAAACATACCGCAGAAGAAATGTTAGAAGCGTTGCTAATTTGTTCCACGATGAAACTCTAGCTGAAAGGGTTCGAAGGGATAATCAAGAGGTATTGCAAGCAGAGATTGTTGCATTGGTTTCTTTTCTTCCTTTATGCAGTCCGGGTGTTCTTCAAACTTGTTTTCGATAGGCCATTTTCCAAGTTCTTGTCGAAGCTAATTTGGCCCATACCAATTGGCAATGCCACGCAATGCACAATCTGCAGGATTGCACTCCGATCGAACGTGGAACCACCGGTTTCGAGGAATCGTATCATCGACGACATGGTGAGGAAAGCCAAAACAGAACCATTTTTGAGTCACTCCAAGCAAATATGTTAGCTATTTCATGTTATTTTTAATGATTTACAAACAGCCTTCAATAATCTAGCTAGTAAAAGAGCTGCGCACAATTCGAAACGGGGAATAGTGAGTTGTTTTAACGGAGCAACTCGGGTCCTAGCCGTAACAAGTTGTCTTTCGAATGTTCCATTTGCGGTGACCGAAGCGTCGCAAAAATGGTGAAGTTGATTGATGTATTTGATAAGCCAATTCGACGAGGAACGGAAAGCTTCGCCAGATAGCTGTTGCGATAGACTCCGGAACATCAGCATCCCATTCGACCTTTAGACGCCATAAACCTTGGAAAATAATTTTTAGAAGGATAACAGAAGGTGGAAGAAATCCCAGTGGATCAAAAATCTCGGAGAATCTGTCGTTTTGTAACACGATTACAAGTAGTAAGGTTCAAGTGAAAAGTAAAAATGTCTGTTTGAGAATTCCAGTAGAATAATAAGACCTTAACCCAAGAGTCAACTTCGCTGTCCATCGAAACAGCGCCGTCCGGCATTCGATCACCAGTCTGCAGAAGATCAGTGCAATTACCACTTACTTAATATAAACCCTCCTTTCGAAAGAAGTTGGATTAAGGATTCCTTTTTAAGTATCGCTTCGTCCAATGAATTTGCCTCTGATACAAACTCGTCCACATAAAAATCGTTATTTATTTGATAATCTGTTGCCAGCTGTTCCAAAACTCGAATGGATTGAAAATGTGCACATGACGTACCATAGCTCACTGTACATAGTTGATAATATTCTATAGGGTCGGCAGGTGATCTTCTCCAGACAATTCGAAGATAGTCCCGATGTTGCACACAAATTTGGCGAAACATCTTCACGATATCAGAAGTGAAAACGAATTTGTGTTGCCTCTCAACGTTACAGAAAACAAGTTTCTCTGAATAGGAGGGCGTATCATCAGACATTCATTAAGTGACCTTCCATTTGTATCCTTGAACGACACGAAGTTTAGTAGAGCTGCTGAGAACCGCATGATGTGTTAAGTAAAACACATTACGCCGAGCGATGTCTGCCTTCTAAATTCTAGGCATATGACCCAAGGCTAAATACTCTTTGAGAAATTGGGAATAAGAACGGTGAAGTGCTTCATCTCTCTGAAACTTCCTTTCCATGCTCTGCAATCGATGAATGGCATCATTAATGGTGCCTGCAAATTGAGGTGGTTCTTTGAATGGCAGGTCTACGATATAACTGCCTTTGTTGTCTCTTTTATGAGTTTGGATAGAATGCGCTTTGAAGTCCCTTTCCTCTTCGGATAACAACAATTTTGGATCTGCTTCTTCGATTGTCCAGAATGCTTGTGGAATAGAATCCACATCAATAACGCTGTGATGGGAATGGATTTGTTTGGTACTTTTGTCAAACAGCTTCCCTGCCAATACCCAACCGAAAAGTGTCTTTTGGGCAATAGGGTATCCCTGGTCACTAAATTTGAATTCACCTTGCAACATTTCCCAAATTGTTTCTTCGATAATATGGGCGAAATTGATCCGGATGGTTTCAAAAAGATGGCGTTTCCAGCTATTTCCCATGAGTGCATTGACTTAATGAATGGATATCTGGAGTGACCAACAAGATTGCGCGATTTGACGCCACTCGATTACTTCTAGTGGAATCATTGTTAATCAATTTTTTTTTATCTGTCTGGCAGAATTATATTTGCTGTCAAAAGTTATTCTATCGGAAGCACCCTCTATATGTTAGATGAGAATGTCCAGCAGTTAGTTCCTCTTGTCAAGGCCAACATGCTATCATGCTATTCGTAGCTCGTAGCATTCCGGTCACAATTTCGTCACAATGAGGTGGAAGATGCATATAGATCTGAGGTAACATGGGTTAGTAGTAACTCATATCATTTAGAGCAGTACCGAACAATCAATAAACCCAGCTGTTGAACAAGAAACACGTCAACAACTATTCTATGGAGGCAAGTAATAATTATCTGTCCAAACAAGACCGGGTAATGCTGCTGCAATGCGCGCGAAAATTTAGTTCACTACTACATTTGGACAAAACTAAACTGTCTATCTAAAAATGGACCAAAAGAACTCATTGGATAAATATGGATTGATCACATAAATTGAAGCCAATGTTGTTGATTAAGAGGTCAAACAGAATTCAGCAGAATGTCCTTCCGCATGTTGCATTTGCTGCTACCTAAAACAGTGTTTTGTGTGCAAGTGCGGCATATAAATACATAAATCGTGCCCCATCTACACGCGACACTACAGCTACAATATACTACGATTTGAATATTTGCACCTAAGCCGTACCTTTCTTTCGACTCTGGATTTTAGATATTACTATGTTCTACTCACAATCTACTGGCCCTGAGTATTGTTGACAAGATTAGACACGCGTTTCATACATATAATCAGATGGTTAGCAGACTGTGATTTATGGATTTGATTAATAGACTTACTCTAATTATTATTAGGGATTGACGCAGATCGATGTCCAATTTAAAAAATTCACGATGGTGAGGTAATATTTTAATTCCGCTTATAGGGTGCTACGGATGCCGATGATAACAACTTTACGAGTATTCGCAAATCAAAATGAAGCTGAAGTGGCGCATTATTTGCGTCAAGTACTTGATACGCATGATATACAAGTGGTAATTGAAGACCATACCTAAAGGTGGTTCGAAAATTTGCACGAATGTGGATATGAGCTCAGCGATGATGGCAGCATTTTAATGTCAATGATTTCAAGATATTGCATTTTTGTTTTGTTTAATTTTTTGTGTCGGAAGCTGATTAATCTAGGAACTACTGAACTTTCCTAATGAATATGAGAACGCTACTTTCCGAGACTTTGATAATGTTCACAGTATGCAAATCAGAAAGCATTGTCGTTACCAGAGAAATAATGCATTTTTACTTCCTAACTTCAGCGACCCCGACATAACCGTTCCCGGACTGGACACTGCCAAAGGGTCCTATTGGCTGGCATCGGTATATCTTGGTCACCATCATGTTGGCCCTCTCCCTGGTGAGAACTTAGAAATGGTGATATTGAATGCTGGAAGGCTAAAAACTGGTCTAATCATGTACATGGTATGTACCAGGGAGTACCGACATCAATGATAGAAGTAAGTCACTTTTTGACTGTATTATAAGTAATAACCTCATTGTTTGCAACATTGGCAACGGGCCCACTTTTATAACAAGAAACCGACAGTGTCAGATATCACATTTGTATTCGACACCATGCACTCAGATGCTAACGAACTGGTTGGCATCGTCTGAACACTCATTTCCAGACCACAGTTACATTCAATTCAGCCTGAGTGATGCTCCTCCCAGCCAACGACCAGCATTCCGGAATTATCGGAAAACTGATTGGCCAAAATACAGAGGAATACTGTTAAAAACACTATCCTCTGAACTCTTAAGTCCCCCGCGTAACACCACCAAGCTTGACAGGAAAGTCAAGGATTTCACCCAGGCTCTCAATCAGCCTTTGGCTGCTTCCCTTCCTCTTATTCAGCTTAGAGGCAAGAAAAGGCCGCACTGGTGGACATCTGCATTGGGATCACTTAGAAACGTTTGCAGAAAACTTGTCAACTTGGCAAAAAGCTGAAGAAAAGTGACTGACTGGGACTCATACAAAGAATCCCTCAAAATATACAACAAAGAACTAAGGAACTGTGACAAAACAACAGAAACCTCTTTGGCATTGCGGCTAAGAAAAATCCTCTCTACAAATCCTATGGTGTCTAGTGCTTGAAAAAAAAACCGATGGCTCTTGGGCTACCTCAAGTGATGTATCACTCAACTTGCTACTGAACACTTAACCTCCTGGTAGCTCCCTATTCGCGGCCAGTAGCAACCCAAATAGGACTACTGCAACCGTGACCAAAATTCATGGTCTGATTACAAGAGATAAAATGCTTTGGGCCCTGCATCGCTTGAAACCATACAAGTCTGCTGGTCCGGACGGTAAAATAGCTGCCGAGCTTCAAAGGCCCTCAGATATTATCCACTATTCCACTACCATGGGGAGAAGTTAATGTAGTTTTCATTCCCAAAGCTGGAAAATGTTCTCAGGTTATCCCAAAGGACCTCAGACCTATAAGTCTATCATCTTTCCTTCTGAAAACTGTAGAACGACTGATTGATATCCATATACGAGCTAAAACTGATCCAAGACCAATTGAACCAATATGCCTACTGTAAAGGAAAGTCGTTGGGAACGGCTCTTGGAGAGTTGATCAGTCTTATTCTAAGCAGCAGGATAATCAACTCTAAACTGTGTGGGGCTCTGCTAAAAGATATGTCAGCAGACGTACGACGCAAAGCGGTGTCCTTTCACCCCTTCTTTGGAACTTAGTGGTTAATGAAGTCCTGATATGCCACGAATCTGGTGGTAGCAGGGTGATTGCCTATGCGGATGACGTAGCTATAATCGTCTCAGGTAAGCATCTTAATACCATTACACTCCATCAGCTAAATCTTGACAGTTTATCCCGTTGGGTAGATCGCTGTGGATTAAAACTGATCTTGTCCTCTTTTCCAGGAAATACAAAATTCTAATCGTAGACCCTCAAAGCAAAATATCTGGGTCTCACTTTTGACAGGAAACTAAACTGGAAACCTAAGATTCAAGCAAGAGCCAAGAAAGCTACAGTAGCTCTACTATATTCTCTTGCAAAAAAAAAACAACATTTAGAACAAATGGGGCCTTCAACCTCGCATAACACACTGTCTATACTATACATCTCGGTTATAAGACCGATACTCACCTATGGGGTTGTTTTCTGAAGGACGGTGCTATGCAATGCAATCAACTGCAGCAAAACTAATAAGAGTCCAAAGAACATTGGTTGGACAAAGACTTTCATGTAAGCTTCCCCTCTAGATCCTCCTGGATGCTTTCATGAATGACAAGTCAATCCACTTCTACACAGATGGGTCTAAGACTGAAATCGGGGTTGGTGGTGGTGTTTTCTCAGATAACCTTAATCTAAGTCTTTCCTTCTGGCTTCCAAATCACTGTAGCGTATTGCAGGAGGAAATGTTGGCTATTAAAGAAGCTCTGTCTCCTGGCTGAATAAAAACGTAATATCTTGTCGGATAGTCAGGCCGCTTTCAAGTCGCTGTAATGAGTCTCACAAAATTATAAAACAACCCTTGACTGCCAATCATCTCTTAGGCAGAGCAGTTCAACCTTCATCTATGTTGACTTAAAAAATATAGAAAATATAAACGTTAACAGTCTCCTACGCTTCATTATAAGCTCAAATTGGTTGAAAGAGTAGGAGGATCACAGATGGCATCACATGGGTTGGTAGTTCCAACACTGGATATAATTGACAGTGGGTCATTAATAAAAAATAAAAAGAGTGTCGGAGACAAATCGGAGCCCTACGGCCAAAAAGCATTTATTTAGGGCACATCGAACTTGAAACTGAATTAAACGTTCCAATAAAAGAGCCTTATGCTCTGTCTGTTGCCATTGAAGTATCAAGTGCAATTGTTTTGCCATCAAATCATTAATAGGTCCGCCTATTAAACCGCATTGCCGGTCATTAGCAAGTATTCGTGGCTCGATATATTTCATAGGCTGACGATTTATTAGCGTTTCCGTGACCTTACAAAGAAAGAACGTAAATCGGGCTGTAGGAGTAGGCAGAAGAAGATTCGCCTTTTTTAGGGACGGGCTGGACAAAAACTGTTTTATATCTTTTCCGAACGAATCCTAAATATTATTGTATTATCAATAAAAAAGCGTCAGAGAACGTTATCAACGGTAGAGAACACCTCTTCAGAAGAAGGCGAGTTATAAAATATATATATTGACCTCATTGACAGACATGGCACAATCTGGAAACGAAGAACTGGCTGCGAATTACCTACACAGCAAGCAGATTGATTTTTTTTCAAATAGCTGACAGCTGGAATGTCGTTAAATATGCGCGTTGGGAAGTAGGATCAGACAGAAGTCATTATGTTTTTGATGAAAGACCAAACATTTCCACTACCTCGAGGACACTGTTACGAATGTCAACAGGGATGACAAAATGTGATCTAGCAAGGAGTATGCTCATTCACGGGAGTCTCCATATTAAGAAACCGATAGTGAGCTAACTTCAGGGTGAGAAAATCATCTGAGTTTGAGGTTCGAAGAAGAGGCCGAAAAACGGGGTTGTGATTGATTTCATAGCAAAGTTGTCAAAATTCGAGTTGTTCCAATATATGTAAATATATCATTTATATAGGAGTGCTTGACTGAAATCGCATTGAAATATTTTTAACCCAAATCCACACTGCACGAATAAATTTACGGCCTGTAACTGGAACTAATTGCCTTATTGTAGCCCTTTCGGAAAAAAGTATACAGCCTTCAAAAACAAAGGATCTTTATTTCTCTATCGGTTTCCCGTACCAAATGAAAAAATTCGTTTATTGCATTCCAACGTCAGTCTATATTTAAACATATAGAAAGCCACAATGTTATATAGGGAATGAAACTCTCTACAATCCTTTGATTAAAAACAAAAAAGGAGAAAACAAAAACATCATGAATGCACATGATGGTTCCACCGCCCATCCATCTTGACAAGGATCATTTAAACGCAACTTACTTCCATTTTTATGCATCAGAGCCGCAATACACAAAAGGGAGTCCCACTTTTAAAACAACGAAACAAAAGTCGAAAGGAAAATTAGAAATAAAGTAACGAAAAAAGAAAAGAAACAGAAAAACAGAAAAAACTACCCCTTAACAATACAAACATAAATTGAGAAAGAAATCATCATCAAGTGGATCCCTGACTCCCAACACCACACCAATCCTTCCATCCGTCATTTACTCTTTTTCTGCTCTGGGAAAAGCTGAAATATATCAGCGGAAGCACAAGAGGAAGAAAACAGAAAGAAACTTCATCTCTACCATTTCCATCACCATGAAAAAACCAAATGAAAGGTTGTATAGAATGCAAAAAAAAAAAAAAAAAATTAAAAAAAAAACAGTGGCATCCCCGAATTCACCCCACCAACCGTGTATTTCGATCAAAAGGGATTACGAAATGACCAAAGCCATTTATCCGAAGCTAAATCTTTTCATCTCTTTAGAGGACATTCACAAATACTCCAGAGGACGACGACGTGCTGCTATGTGTAATAAAGTAATAATTTCAACGTGCCACCCATAACTCGGAGTCAGTGTTTTCAAATTGGATTTCTAAAAAAATCCCACAAGTTATTAAACAATTTCCCATTTCAGGATATTCTTTGGATTCTACGTCTAAGTAGATGTTTAGTGTTGATCACTATAGATCCATTCATTGGGTCGTCAAATAAATTAAAATTTTTTTTTTTTTATAGTTTAGTTTACTTTATTAAAATTCCATATGCATATTAAGTAATTCACATAATTCAAATATTTTACTTAAATTAGTAATAACAAAATAAGAATCTTAAAGGCACTCGATATTTACATTCAGTGTATTAAAATAGTGTCGAGTGCTAAATTAGTAGACATTAAACAATTATAACTTATATAATTGCATCACATCAGATTAGTAGAAACCAGGAGTTCTATGCTTTCAAAATTAAAATTAAATAGCCAGGTTCTTACACGTTTCAAAAATTCTTGAGGAACGTTAATAGCTCTAATAGAATGCGGCAATTTATTGAAAAGACGATGAGAAGAAATATCATAAAAGTTACGATATGCAGTAGTATGGAATGAGGGAACAGTTACCATGTACAAAAAGTTTCTACGTAAACTGTACCTTGAGAGTCTTTAATACTTTATAACAATACAAATGCCGAACAGAAAGAATTTCTGGGTCACAGTGTAAAGGATAACTAGGGTGTCTTCTAGGTTTTCGGCATATTATTCGAAGAGCATATTTCTGAAGTTAGAATGGATTGTACTTTATTCCTATATCTACCAACCCAGCAAGCTATTCCATATTGTAATCTCCACTGAAAAAGCCCATAGCAAATGGTTTTTAGCAACTTTGTCGAACATATATAAAGGGTTTTCCAATAGGGACTTGACAACTTTGAATTTAATTTGTGAACGCACTCTTTCACTAATCATCAAACTGTCACTGTCAATTTATTCAGTAAACTCAACATTTTCATCATGGTAAAGTATACGAACGAGCAACGTCTGCAAATTATAAAAATTTTCTACCGAAATTCGGAGTCGGTGACTGCAACTTTAAGAGTGTTAACTCCAATTTTCGGTCGTAATTCTCGCCCTAGTAGACAGGCAATAACAAGTTTAGTGCAAAAATTTTAGTCTACATATTCGTTGTGTGATGTTGCCATGTCAGTGAGACAACGGGTTGGTCGAAAATATCGCTGTCGTTCAGGCGTCCGTAGCAAACGATCCAAATCAGTCAATTCCACGGCGTTGTCAAGAATTGGGCATCGCTCAGATCACATTATGGCGTACTTTGCGTAAGGATCTCGGTTTACACCCATACAAGATCATGCTCATTCAAGACTTGAAGCCGATGGACCATTTGAAGCGACGTACGTTCTCCGATTGCGTTCTGGAAAAGATGCGCCAAGATGATGAATTTCATCGCAAAATCATCTTCAGTGACGAAGCTCATTTTTGGCTCAATGGGTTCGTCAATAAGCAAAATATGCGTTATTGGTCGGGTGAAAATCCACATGTGATTCATGAATCACCACTTCATCCACAAAAACTAACTGTTTGGTGCGGTTTGCATGCCGGCGGCGTTATTGGGCCATATTTTTTCGTCGACGATAACGATCGTCACGTTACTGTGAATGGTCAGCATTATCGCGACATGATCACCGATTATTTTTGGCCCGAATTGGAAGATATGGACTTGGACGGTTTCAACAGGATGATGCCACAAGCCACACAGCACACGCTACAATCGATTTATTGAAGAGTAAGTATGGTGAGCGTGTTATCTCAGGAAATGGGCTAGTGCGATTCAACGCCGCTTGACTATTTTCTGTGGGGCTACGTTAAGTCATTGGTTTATGCCAACACGCCGACGAAGTTGGAAGAGCTCAGAGCCAACATTGATCGCGGAATAGCGGCCGTTTCCGCCGAAATGTGTGGCCTACTCGGCCATGAAAATTGGGTCCAACGAATCTACCGCTGCAAACGTGCCCGCGGTGGCATGTTTTGATTGTACTTCAAGCCGATAATAAAGTTTTTGAAATATCTCAAATGGTTTGCGTTTTATTTAAAACAAAAGTTGTCAAGTCCTTATTGGAAAACCCTATAGAAGAAGTGTCTGAGCGTACAACGGAAATATTTTCTTAGAACATCTATATGTTTACCGAAGCTCATGTTTGCGTCAATGATAAGGCCTACATATTTGAACTCGTCGACAACTTCTATCGGAAAACATTTATCGCTGCATTTCAAGTCATCATTAAAAGTAATTGGAGAAGAAGAAGGTGCACAGTCACATGTTAAAAGCTTGAATTTTTGGCAATCAGTTGAATGAAAAAAAACATAGCAATCAGGAACACGAGAAAGACTAAAAAACATAATCTTGGTTTTTGGGCTTATAACCAATTTGTGAGCAGTAAACCAACATCTTATGATACTAAGGTTGGAATTCAACTCGCATAACAGGTTAAGGCGGCTAATTGAGCCATATGAGAAACCAACATCATCTGCAAAAGCTGTAGGGATTCCTTTGAAATTAAGTGAAAAAAGGGAGTTGATATAAATAAAGAATAAAATTGGCCCTAGGACTGAGCCTTGGGGCACTCCTAAATTAAGCGAAAGAGGAACACTCCTTACTTCATCAACTTTTATCCTTTGTGTTCTATTTGTAAGATAAGACCTAAACCATTGAAGCATGAATCCACGAAAAACCTGTTTTTTCAAGTTTTTGAAAAAGAGTGCCATAGTTGACCATGTCAAAAGCTTTCGAAATATCGATAAATAACCCAGCTGTACACTTTTTGTTGTCAAGGTTCGACATGATTCTACCACAAAACTCAAGAAGAGCATCTTCTGTTGACCTGGCTTTTTGGAAACCGAACTGCGTCGTATGAAAAAATTCGGTCATCTTAAGATAGCTAAGCATTCTAGTTTTAACTAGTTTCTCAAGGATTTTACTTATTGCTGGAAGTAGTGATATTGGCCTATTATTGCTTATTTCTATCGTGGAACACTTTTTAAAAAGCGGTACGTCGTCAGCACACTTAAGTTCTTCTGGAAAAACACCTTCTAGAATACACCGATTAAAAATATATGACAGAACATCGATTATAAAGAATGCAATCTTTTTAAGGGCAATATTTGAAACTCCACCAGCACTACTCGAGATTATGTTTTTCAGCGTACCAATGGTTTTTAGAACTTCGAGCGAAGCTATTATCTCAAATACAAAGGTGTTGCAACACGTTTGTTCTGGCTGTAATACCGAATTGCAACATGGCCGTTGGAAAAGCTGACCAGATAATTGATAACTTTCTGATATGTTTGTAAAATAACTCTTAAAAGCATCCGCAATTACTAGTTTATCAGTCACTAGACAGCCATCAACACGTATAGCAGAATTTTTACTCCGAACCGATGTTTTATTACTTTACACATTGTTTTATACAGATTTTTTTAAATTCAAATTGTTAGGGTGTTTTTGCAATTTTAATCTCAGTTTGTGTAAAATATAATATTATGGGTTAGTTGATATTGATAGATAGATTGTTGCCCCATTTTTCATTTAAAGGGCATCAGTCAGTTTATTATCCTGAAAATATCATTTAAAGTTACACAGATGAAATAATAACTATTAAGCAATCCTAATAGCTTCCTAAAGCTTCAAATTATTTTGGCCTTGTGTATCCCTAACATAACTAAGTATCTGATAGTGTCAGATTTAGAGCAAATTATTAGAAGGAACAGTGCTCGATCCGATTACCCGACTTATTCAGATACCTTTTAATTGCCCCCACACAAGTTGGCCCCTGAGGACGCAAAATTATGTCAGAAAAATTGCACCAAACTGAAGCCAAGTCACAGGCTAGCCTACGTCCATTATTTGTGTAACCCAACGACAAATTGATTTCCATTTTGAGTTTCCCCGACGGCTGTCAACCAATAGATTTTACGAAGTGTTGAGCTGTCTTATCTCAGGTACCGAGAATATAACTGCTCTTGGCAACTGTAAATATATTAAATACCTTTTCACAATATAATGCCTTTTTTGTCAGACCGCAGTTTTCGAAACCTGTTATTATTTACTCGCCGCAAAACATTCGGCGCGTTGCCGTTCCTAAGGTCGTAAGACTTTAGATTAAGATTTTTTGCGGCTTGGATATTACTTACTTACTTCGATGGTCCTACAGTCCGGGTGAAGATGCCTCTCCAACTAGCGCGGTCTTTTGCCAGCTGACTCCAGTTGCGCACACGAAACTGGTTGAGGTCTCCTTGTGTGCGCCACCTAAAATAAAGTCGTCTTCTACTACGTTATTTCACTGGGTTGAAGTCGAAAACATTCCGAGCCGGGACGCTAATGTTCATCACCTCGAAGTGATCAAGGGGATCTCCATTCGTCGGGCATATTTTCGTTGGTCCAGATTTTAGAGATGAGTTGATACATGCTCCCTATCCAATCATCACCTGCTGCTTTAAACAACTCGGCAGTTAGAACATCGGGTGGACGGAAATGTTGTATCTTCGCCCAGGTTTAGTGGTTCATTCTGGTTGACGGGTGGATGTTGTTCAGTCTGCAGATATATTTCTTTTGAAATACAAAACATTTTCTATAACAGATACGAGTACTTTTCTCGATTTCGCATTTTGCGAATCCCAAGAATTGGTAAAAAATCCCACAAATTGCCAACACTACTCGGGATACCAGAATAAAAAGCCTTAAACAATTTTTGCGCGCTCTACTGCTTTACCACTACCATTACCATTTAGACTAGTACCAAACCAACACCCTTAACCCACCCCCTACCGAGAGAAACCAAGTTTCAACTTTGACATTTACAAGGCGCATGTTCGATGATTTCAAATTTCAAGTAGTGGGAGGGTTGTGTTTTGGTATCCGCTGATATACATAAACAACGTAACGAGAGGTGTTTAGTGTGAGCACAGAGTGTTCACCTTCTGGATACCCTACACACCAATTGGCATGCCACTATAGACAGTAGTAAATCCCAGTGTCCCCCTGGAGGGGCTGTACTGGGAACAACCAGAGAAGAACACAATGCGTAGTTAGTTCTGGACCGAGAAGCGACTTGTGACTTGGCTTGAATCTCTATCTGTGGATGGACCAAGGATGGTAGCTGCCGGAGTTTTGGGGTTAGAAGGTTGGGGTAGGTTTCTATCCTTTGGAGTGTGAGTTATTTTCTAATCGAAAGGGGTTGTGGTTGGTTGGAATGGGGTTGTTTGATTACAAAACTTTTGTCTGGGTTTGAGTGAGGAGAAAGGTGCTAAAATGTCACACAGTCGATCGAATGGGGTTGAAATTAAATTACAACATACGGACGACAGACTACAACTGGTGGCGGGTGTATGGGTCCCCTTTTCTCTTATTTGTTTTGTTTCTCATTCGCTTACGATTACCTTTTGCGGTAATTTTATTGTCTTTGACTACTGTTAGGTTGTTTTCGAGGGTGAAATTGGTCTCTATAGATAACTTTGCCTATGGATGAGGGTTGTGGTGGATAGTGCTGTTTCTTATTGCCTAATCAAAGCACTTTAAATGCTATAGATGGCCGAGGTTTTCTTCGGGGCTCACCACGAATACTTGAACAATGACGAGTAAGTAACTCTTTCCGAATCCATGACTTGGCGAATTTAACATTACTGGCACCACAGGGTCTGGGAATTGAAATGTAAATGGCTTTGGGACTCCATTCCGAAGAGAAAAGGTCATGTGTTGAATTATTTAAGGGATTTTCGAAAGCGGACACGTACTTTTATATGAGTGTGTTTAGAGCATGCATATCGTTGCGAAAATAAGCTGTATTCCGTTGATTTACGAACTACTGGACACGTGTGGCCTACATCGTATCACAGCATGTGAGCTATGAAGAAGATGTTTTATTCAGTCACGAATAAAATCTTGGTCAAGGATTCAGTACAATTCTCGTATATAACTTAAGGCAAATATTCTTTAAAACTAAGCAGAGGTTAATTTTCTAATGGGTGATTTTTTAAGCGTTTGGTTTGTATTGTCAAAAAAAAAACACAGCACAATGCTTGCCATTTACTTTCTAAAGATCATTTCATGTAAATGTTGACCACGAGCATATTTGCTGGTATCTCGCTAATAACACGCGTAATGTTGCGCTCCAAGGCTGTAATTGACGCTGCTTTATTAGCATAGATGAGCGATTTCACGTATCCACATAAATTGCGTCAAATCGCACGATCTAGTCACCGGTCTAAAACGAGAGATAGATAGGTCACCGATCTCATTTCTCAATTGGTCCATCGTGCTGTGTGGCATGTAGCGCCGTATTGCTGGAACCACCTGTCGACCAGGTTCAGCTCGTGCATTTTTGACAAAAAAAAAATTAGAAATCATTGAACGATAGCAGGCGCCATTGAGGGTAACGTTGTTGTCACGGTCATATTTGAAAAAATATGGACAAATGATTCCGCCGGGCCATAATCCGCACCAAACAGTGCATTTTTCTGGGTGCATTGACAGCTCTTCTATTGCCTGAGGTTGCTCATTGGACCAAATACGACAGTTTTGTTTATTAACATACCCACTCAACCAGAAATGAGCTTTGTCGCTAAAGACAATTTTTCAATAAAAAAGCGGATCTTCTCCAGATTTTCTAAGGCCCATTCACCGAAAAATCGACGCTATGGCAGATCGTAAGGCCTTAGTTCTTGCACGAGCTGTAATTTGTAAGGTTTTAAACCAATACACTTGCGTAAAATCTTCCACGTAGTCGAGTAACACAATTCCAATTTGCTCACTATAGCTTGAATCGACTCAGTAGGTCGATTATGACGACCGTAAAATGCTCGAAGTGCGCGAAAAACATCTTTCACAGAGCACGAATTTTGATAGCAAAATTCAATAATTTGTAAGCGTTGTTCAGGTGTAAGTCTTTCCATGATGAAATGGCAATGCTAATTGAGTACGTTTGACTTTGACACATGTAACGAATCACGCGTGAGCTGCCAAAAATAGAACACTGAACAACCAAACCGTACAAAGAACAGGAAGCCTGGGCTGCTTGAAGCTTGCTCAACATATTTGGCTTTGCAAGCTGCACTTTTGTTTCTACCAGATTGATGTTAGGGTTTATCGGAGCGCAAGAAGACCAATTCAACTAAATTAAAGGAGTTGTTCGCTATACTCTAGACCATAAGCGTCGAAATAAAGATGAATACCCACAATGATCGAAGACTTTCCTGTTTTCCTTGGATGGAGTTGGAGTTGTGCAACAAAAAAAAAAAAAAAAACAGCCAGAAAATATCAAGTCTGAGCCATCAAAATAAAAGGAAAGGTCTTGAAGTATATATGTAGCTAGAAGTGGTCACATCACAAATGGTTGGCACTGATCGTACATAAATCGCCAGGAATTTGAAAACATGAAGAACCAAAGCACTGCATCCCGCAGTTATTATTGGTCAAGAGTTGAAGCTGCATACATCGCACGTTTTATGTAGTGTATATCGACAAAACCTTTCTCCCACGTTTTAAATGAAATATATTGTATCACTTTACTTCACATTTCAGTCGAAAATGACGGTATTTAATCTGGGAATAGGTTTACATTAGTTTTAGAATTAGATCATGAGTTTTATCATACGGTTTTGAATCCTATCTATCAGGTGCAGAGATGTTTTGGGCCCACCTGACCAGATGTGGGCATTGTACTCCAATTTCGGGCGGATAAATGCCTTATAAATACGAGTATATTGAAGCCAGATTAGAGGGGCTGAAGTATTTCTTACATCGCTTGAGGAAACCTAGACATTTCGCAGCATTTTTGACGACACCGAATATGTGGTCATGTGGTCAGATGGCTTCGACATTCTGGACAGACAACACCCAAAGGACGCTGTGTTGAGATCTTTGCTGCGGAAAACAACTTAACCCATCTTGTAAATGAGCCCACGCGAATAATACCAGACGTTGATAGTCATATCTACCGCCAACACCTTGGACTTGTTTTTAACTTCTCAACCTGATAAATACAAAGTCGATATGCTATACCTTCTAGCCTCGTCGGACCACTGTGTCATATTAGCAAATTTCTTGTACGAAAAAGCCCCTTGGAGCGGACTTAACAGCTTTTTTAAGAATTTTAACTGGTCGTTATGGTTGCTCGATAACAACATGGATGCCGCTGCTGATATAACACAGGCACTTCTCACCGGATGAAGGGTATCAAACCAAAAGAAAGCGCGTGGTCCGACTCGAGCTGTAAAGAGGCTATCAGCTTTAGAGAAATGTTTTTCGTACAAGACCAACCCGACAGAGGAGAACCGAAAAAATTCTAAACGAAGCCAGGAATGACTGCAACGCTTTTCTTAAGCGTGTGAAATTCCAATCCGGCCAAAAACGGAGGCAAAAAATACTACGTTATCCCAAAAATGTTAGAAGTTAGTCTCATTCTCTATCCCAATGCTCATTTATGATGACATTCCAGCTGTCAGCTCTTTGCAGAAGGCCAGATCAAAGCTTCCAGATTGCGCTTTGTCTCCGCCTGCACTTGAGCATGTCGAATCTTCAATGGGACGAATCCACTTTCGCACTCGTGTAGTAGCAAGGGTTCTTAAAGATCTTAACATTAATAAATCTGCTGGTCCAGATGGAATATCTCCCCTTCTTCTGAAGAGGTGTTTTACCTAGCTGGCGAAACCACTGCGTAAGATTTTTCATCAATTCTATTCCTCAGGACTCTTTCCGAGCAGATGGAAAACAGCATTTGTCCAGTCTGTCCCTAAAAAAGGCGAATCTTCCTCTCTCTCTTCCTACAGACCCATTGCACTTACGTCCCTTCTTTTCAAGGTCACGGAAGTGCTGATAGACCGTCAGCTCATGAAATATCTCGAAATACGAAAACTTCTCAATGACCAGCAGTACGGTATTTGAAGCATTTGACATTTGATATTTCTAAGGCATTTGACAAAGTTTGGCATCAGGCTATTTTGTCGAAAATGCGTGCTTTTAGGATCGATGACTCTCTTCTTCAATGGATTAGAAATTACCTTTCGGAACGTTCCATTCAAGTTGTCTTGGATGGTTTCAAGTCTGATATTCACAAAATAAATGCTGGTGTGCCCCAGGGTTGAGTTCTGTCGCCGACACTTTTTTTAATTTTTATCAATAATCCCTTGTCTGCCACTTTTAAGCCAATAATTTCCTTTCCTGACGATATACTATCTGCTTTTCATAATCTTTCGGGGACTCACGTCCCTGCTCTTCGGCTGTAGCACGGGAACTCCAGCGTATATTAATGGGACTTCTGCTGGAATATTTGACATTTAAAACGGTCTGCAGCATGTGAGCTCACTTCACCATGTCACAGAGCAGGTACAAATATCGAGATCATTAATATGCTCATGTAAAGTGACTTCGATAAGATGAAACAATATTGTGACGTCTAAAAGTTTAAGATTAACCATTTTTTTTATGATGCCCTTCTCTGGGGCCTTTGCGTATACCAGAAAGAACTGGCGAAAACTTTATATACTTTGGGATCTGGCTAGATCAATATCTATATTTTAACACAAACAAATATATAGATGTTGCTCTGGGCTGCCAAGAAATGGTAGATATCTTCTTTCTCGTTCCTATTGCAAAGAGTTCATATGTCAGAGACTACGAGTAAGAGAAACAAAAATCAAATTGAGGTCCTTATAGCAGAAACCTAATGGTCCGCACAGAAATAATTTTTCTGCAAACGATGCGTGTTGGGCTCGAAGATGCTGCACGATCCAAACATTGCTTCGTGTACCTTAGCAATTACTTAGATTCACTCAAGTTTGTTCTTAATTCGAGGCTGAGTGCAATCTGGTTCCATTCCGTAAAGGGTGAAGCATTGGTGCGATATAGATACATATGTCACAAAAGGATTTTTTGTGCATTTACTTGCAGATCCCATAATTGCAATAGTTTTGAAATCTGTTTGTACAGAACTTGGGTTATCATTCAACATGACAAAACCCACAGCATATAGCAAAACTTTTATGTTGATCCCCCCAAATTGCACTCCTCCGGGCAAATTATTACAGATGCTATCAATATATAGGGTAAACATTATCGGACTTAAGATGCATCCTTGTGGTATTCCTGAGGATGTGTGAAACCAGTTGGATACCTCCATATCATTATATATCGCTGCACTAGTTGAAGCTAGGAGGTTTGCATAACTTGGGTCTAGCGGTAAACAAGGGCAAAACAAAGTATATGCTGTTAACAAGAAGGGACACCCAACATCGACGAATCGGCCAGAATGTCACAATCGACAGCTATAACTTTGAGGTAGTAAGGGACTACGTCTACTTCGGCTCTGCTATCACATCTGAAAACGACTTCTCTTCACAAATCTAACGAAGAATAACCCTTGCCAATCGCTGTTTCTTTGGGCTAAGAAGGCAACTGTGTAGTAAGGCCCTCTCCCGAACAACCAAGGAAACTCTATATAAGACCATTGTAATCCCAGTCCTGCTCTATGGTTCCGAAGCACGGATCCTTTCTAAAGCGGATGAAGATATCCTTGGTCACTTTGAGAGAAAAATTCTTCGTAAGATATTTGGTTCCGTATGTGTTGACGAGTTCTGGAAGAGACGATTCAATGATGAATTCTAAGTTCTGAAGTGATGAACTTTCTGCGTATTGGGCGTTTCAGATAGCTGGGATATGAACAGCAGAATCTTCGACTCTAATCCGGAGGAACAACGCAAGTAGAAGGGGACCTCAACCAACTTGGAGTGCGCAACTGGGGGCAGTTAGCCAAAGACCGCGCTAATTGGAGAGGCTTATTGGTTGAGGCCCAGGTCCACCCCAGACTATAGCGCCGCCTAAGTAAGTAAGTAAGCTGAAACTGTGATTGAAAAACGAAGTGCAACCATTTTGCACCGCATTTTGCATAAACAGCTTGGCCTATATGCTTTAAGCTCCAATTGGCAAAGGAATTGACGCCAGCAGACCACGCACAATGACGTACTTTCGTACGATTGGGTGCAAGAAATGAATGAACAAGATCGTGCTTTTTTACACAAAACTATCCTGAGCGATGAAGCTCATTTCTATTTGTCTGGGTACGAAAACAAACAAAAATGTCGCATCCGAGGCTCCGAAAACCCAAGAGAAATAACGGAACAACCTCTCCATTCACAATGGCTCTATTGCGTGACAAATTTCCTGGACGTGTGATTTCTCGAAATGGAGACTTCAATTGGCCGCCGAGATCATGCGATTTAACACCATTAGACTTTGTCCTTTGGGGCTATGTTACAGATACGTAAATGCTCCACCAATGATTATAGTACTGAAAGAAAATATCAGAGCTGTTATTCGTGAAATACAGACGCAATTATGAGAATGAAAAATTTCATCAATAGAATGAATATTTGTAGGTAGAGCCGAGGCGGATATTTAGCAGATATTGTATTCCATTATTAACCTCAGAGTTTGTGCATTAGATTAAAATAAAAATATTATCACTTTTCATAAAAATGTTGCATTTTTCAATTGAATTAAAATGACACGTCCTGTTGGATGACCCTATATTATTAAATGCATCGAAATAAGTTTTGGTAAAAAGGTTTAAGGACGGCATGTACCACCGTAAATTTTACAATTTTTTTTTAAATCAGATACAGTGATCTGATATCTGCAATTCAATTCCATATCAACTTAAGGGCACCTTTTAACAAATGACAATATAACATGATGCAAACATCATCATACAATGACAAACAATAAAATCCATTCATTTAAGCGCGCAAAATAATGAGCCCCTCTAGGCAAACACAGAAGTAATCAAGGTTTTTAGGTATGCATTGGGGAACCCCAAACACGTGTCAGACTTTGGAATTCGATGCGGCATATATATACGGGTCCATACTCAACAATACGATCTTGAATTAACTTTCCGGGAAAAAACTTCATTTTCTTAACTTGTACACCATTTATCGTTCGGTGATTCAATGTTGTTTTTCTCATCCCCCAATATTCCAGTCACTGGGAAATTTCAACTAAAAAATCCAAAGATTTGCTTATCTAAACTCGAAAATACTCGAACGAGTACCAGCGCACATCGTATTATTCGCAAAATTGGGTATATTTACACAAGAATAAATCGCTGCGATACGAAAGATACAAAAACACGCCAACACAGGAAGCTACAAAGAGGCGAATATGAGTACCGAAAGTGCTAGTTAGCACAAATATCAGTGCTAGTATGTATCTGAAGGTCAAATCGAATAGGCATCCGTAAACCATTTATCCGATTAAAGCATTCTTCTAGTCGCCACACTGAAGAACAGGCGATAATTTTGCGAAGCCTTTTAAAAAAAAAATAATCCAATCTAAGCTGGGGGTAAACAAAGTGAAATAGAGTCTGGGGACAGAGCAATTGGTATGGAAATGGGTAAGTGCGGTGCCTTGAAGGTCTTTCCTCCTCCGGCCGATTACAAGGCGCACAATGTGGTGATTCACGAAATATTACGTATACGCCATACTGTCTGCCGTGCAAATAAAAAGGCTAACTCATTTCTGATACTTTGTAGCAGCGCTTTTCCTCCAAGTTTTTACATTACACACACAGATGGAGACAGATATTATGCATACAAACGGATGGAGTTTTTGCAAAGTTTTTGTTGTAATACAATGAGTTGATTGGGTTGTATGGTTGTAGTGGATGAAAAGAAACTCCGCCGTCGTCGTCGCCTCGTAGGTTTTCGTTGAACGGCGCTTTGCAAGTGTATTATACGTACGGATGCATATGAGTGAGTACATGAAGCGGTTAAGTGGGTTGATTGTTCCATTATTTTTTTTTTCAAAGTTTTTTCTTTTTTTTTCTGTTTTGTTCATTTTGCATGAATGAGCAATTTTGCGGCGTCATTTTTGTGCATTAAGACCTTTAAATTTGTTTTAAGTGGCGTTAAGTAATTTTATAATTAAAAGTCGTTTAAGTTGTTCGATTGTGATAGTTCTCTCACTAGGAGTCCTAATAGTCTCAAGACGATTGCCAAGACAGATGGTTTTTTTAAACGCTGGCTTCCTCTTGTTTACGTTCCCTAAATAAACCGAATGGATAATTGGATCAGCAGTAACTTCGCTCTTATTTGCGTTTTTGGGAGTTTGTTAAAAGGCTATAAAGTGGTCATTATCCTGTATGATCTCATCAAAACCATTTCGACTATAGTCGGACCTGAAAAAAAATAAAGGGTCCGCCATCTAACGTTTTTTTTTCAACTAGTGCTTATTTCGTGAATGGTAACACTTAGCTCATGTTAGATTTGACAGATAATTAGTTTTAACTTTCCGGTTAATAATGGAAAATAATTTCATTCAAATAGCTGCCTCGGCTGGCCATGCAGTAGCCTACACGATCGGTCCAATTTTTAAGCACATTATCGATTGTGTGCAGCTGTATTTCACCAATGGCTTCACGAATATTGTCCTTTAAAACTTCAATTGTCTCTGGCTTGTCGGCGTAACACTTACCTTTTACGGCACCCCACAAATAATAGTCCAACGGTGTCAAATCGCAGCTCCGAGGTGGCCAAACGACATCAGCTCTGCGGCTGATAATGCGATCTTCAAAAACAGGGCGCAAAACATCGAGTGTAGCTTCGGCTGTGTGGCACGTAGCGCCGTCCTGTTGAAACCAAATGTTGCCAATATCCTCCTCTTCAATTTTTGTCAACAAAAATTTGTTCAACATGGCCCGATAACGATCGCCATTGATTGTAACGGCCACTCCTTGCTCATTTTCGAAGAAAAATGGCCCAATTATGCCTCTGGACCAAAATCCGCACCAAACAGTGACTCGTTTTGAGTGTATCGGCTTTTAAATGTATGCGTGCGGGTTTTCTGTGCCCCAAATGCGACAATTTTGCTTTTTTACATACCCGCCAAGATCAAAATGAGCTTCACCTGAAAAGATGATTTTTTTTGGCAAAATCGGCATCTTCTCTAAGTCGATCGCAGGCCCACTTAGCGAAGCGAAAACGCATTGGATGGTCAGTTGGCTTCAACTTCTGAACCAATTGGGCTTTGTATGGCGTCATACCAAGGTCTTTATGCAAAATTCGTCTCAATGATGTCTCCGAAATGTTCAATTGTTGAGAACGACGGTGAATTGATGTTGATGGCGCTTCACGCACACTTTCTGCCACAGCAGCAATATTCTCGGGTGTACGCACTGTTTTTGGCTTTTCACGCTTTTTTTCGCACACATTCTGCAACATTACCATGATTTTCAAAGTAATGTCGCAATATTTCCCAGTGTTGTTCAAGCGTATACACAACCATATTCGTTCAGCGGAAGGATAAAACTAATTATCTGTCAAATCAGACATGAGCTAAGTGTTACCATTCACGAAATAAGCACTAGTTGAAAAAAAAAACGTTAGATGGCGGACCCTATAAATGAAGAACGAAATGCATAATCCCGCAGTAGCCTGCTTTCATCACAGCCTCTACAGAGGGTTAATGCTTTTCTTCGATTCATTTACTTGCCGATTTCTGCGAAGTTTCATTCGTCGAAATAGCCTTTAAGTTATCTCGATGATCGGTTCTTGTGACTGTATTAGGAGACGAATTTAGTCGGTCACTTAATTTTTTTTTGTGTTTGATTAACTCTTAAAAATCAGTTATTTAATTCTTGGATATAAGAATCAGTTTTTATGATTAGTTGAAGAGTTTATATTGGGTAATTCTAAAAGTATTAAGTAAATTTGCTACCTTAAACAATTTATTTATGATTATTAAGACAAAAGTGTGATTCTTATGTAGTCCAGAAGTCGGCCACGTGAGTATCCAGTAGTCGGCCTCAATTTGAAAAATTTTAAATTTACTCTATTTATAAAAGTTACAAGTACTTCGGTATCATTTTAACGATTTATAGTAACTGAAGAACAATTTCATATAAATGCGAACATTTATTTCAGTCAAATGTATTGAAACCTTTCTTCATAAGATATGTTTTTAAGCCTAATAAGTAAATATATATAAACACATAATTAGGTAAATAAACTATGATAACCTATTTACTAACGAATATTAATGAGAAAATGACAATTGGTAGTTTTAAGGCTAGGTAATCAAAGTAGGTTGTATCAAAGCGTCAGTTGTATAAGGTTTTGCCAAGGGTTATTCAAAGAGCTTGTCTGCTGTCTTCGACAGTTTCTTCTTCCTCCTCTATATTTTCGCATTAAAATGATGGTGATGGTAATGGTGACGCTAGCATAGACTCCGAGCAGTTTGAAGCTATTTTTTGCAGCTCACCCGTTCCACACTTTCGGAAGCGTTTCCAATTTAAGCACTTCACAGAAGTTGGTTTTGTTTACTGTTTTGCCCCTGTTTTCCAGAATGCTTAACCATTTATGTATGGTATTTTTGTAGTTTGTTTTAAGCCCTTAAATGCACCCACATCAGCTGGTTGTGTTATATGGGTGGTGTTTGGCAAGAATGCACATAAAATAATGCCATTATTGCAGCAAAAGTCACTAATGATTTATGCCTATCGACCAGAAATAAAATTGGCCGTTTAATGTCATTTTCATTGAAACTGTTGGCCACGTATTCATAAAACGTTTCCGATGTCATCCAGCTACTTTCGGACGTACCTAAAACCCACTTGTCGGACATACTTCTAACTACAGCCTGAGGATGGCGCACATAAGGAAAGACGACTGATGGTGGTAAAGTTTTTCCATCAGCACTAGAAACAAACAAAACTGTAAGTGTCTCTATCGTTTCCGGAAGAAACTTTGTAGAAATTTTTCGAGTCCCTAGGAACCGAAACAATCCCTGATTTCGGAGAAAGACCGAAGGATGTTTCATCACCATTAAAAATTCCAGAAGCATCTTCTAAAATGTCTAAGGCATCAATTTCTTCTAGGTAATATTTGAGCTCCCGGAACTACTTTACTCGTATTATGTACTTCTCAGAGACCAACGCCCGTCCTTTCGACAGTCCCTCTGCTCTTCTGAGGGACAATTCTGGGTGACGTTTCAGAAATCCATAGTACCAGGTTTTCCCTGGTAGCCCATCTTTAAATGGGCTCTTCCTATTGTTTTCCAAAATTATTTTTTGGACTGTATTCAGCAAGTCTGTTGGCTTTCGTGGGAATGCGCATTTGGCAAGGTCTATGAGCCAGTTTACAGGCCTTTGTTCTTCGGCCGCAGTAAGAACAGTGGCAGGACAAATTTTTCTTAAATAAATCGGAATTTTTGTTACCTACGTAGGTATGAACATTATTTTTGTGCAAAACATAAGTGGCCGACATAAGAACTTTTGTCTTCTATAGTCGGCCACCCATTCTATCTTTACGTTTACAGGCGGCCGAGTACTGAAGCTACGCAATATTTTATGTTTTTTTTTTGCGTCAATAAAAAGAGATTTAGCTGATTTAGCGTAGACAAAAAAAAAATAGGTGGTCTTCTATAGTCGGCCAGGGGGGCCGAGTTAAGAAGAATTGAATTGAATTGTCTTCTAAATTCCGCCCCCCTTATATACAATTGTCAAATAATAAAATTTAAGTTTTTTAGTCAAAAACATCAAATTAAAGCTATAAACAACTTAAAAATAACCACACAGTGCGGCAACTTCAGTAGTTTGCCGCTTAATCCTTGTTTTAAAATTCACTTCCACTATTCCACGCAAACCCGACACCAAAGAAAACTTGGAGCAAACTGGCATTTTTTACAAAAAAAACTAGCGGGTGCAATGGAATGAAATTTTACATCAAGACAGAAAAACCGTTATCCTGTTGGAAAACATGTTTTGCATTGAATTTAAAGGAAGATTTTTACTATTACACTGTGTCTTACAACGTAGTGGCCGGCTACAAGAGAAGGCCGATCTTACACGACATCACCCTATAACACCATTAGAAAATGAGTGTGCCTTTCAAAAAAGAGTATTAAGTCGGCAGTTGCCCTAATGTCGACGATGGGTCAGGTAGAAGGACCAAAACAAGCACATCGGGTAAGGATAATAAAGTAGTTTGTGAACTGTTTTGGAAAAATCCCACAACTAGTCTGAGGAACTCAAAAGAAAAATTGTCCAGGAAAGGGATTAAAGCGTCCATCAACACAATACGACGCCGTTTAACAGAATCTGACATCAAAAGCAGGGGCTCCAAACCTAAATCACTACTGACCCAAAAGCATATTGAAAAGAGGTTAAGTTCGGCAACGCGGAAAAGATTCTGCAACGCACCGTAAAACATCCAGCAAAAGCTCATGTTTACGGATATGTTTCTTGGCCAAAAGATTTAGAAAGTCAACCTTTTGCACTCGAGGCCTTTTTAGCTTGGGAGAACCAGCAACTCGAGACGATTTCATCCAAATTAGGGAAACATTTTACAAGTACTTTAAAATCATTTATAAACAAACAAACGTGCACAAATAATAAAATTTCAAAAATGTATTTACTTTTATATCGAAAACAACGAAACTTGATAAATATTACACTTTGTACTCGTAATTACAGTTTTCGTGTGATACCACCTTGATCAAAAAGTTCCACCACTGTGTGGCGCTCCCATTATTCCGATTTTCTGTTTTTTTTTGTTAAGTTGGTAAATCTGTTGTTGACATTCGCTCTAAATCTTAGCGTCATAGCTTGACATTTGCAAAAGTTACGTAGCCAAGAGTACATCCAAAACAGTGTGTGTTGGCGATTTTTTACAATTTTAGAAATGGATTTAAATTTGCAACAAGGGACTTTTATTAAATTTTGCGTAAAAAACGGATTTAATGGTGCGCGAACGTTGAAAATGTTGGAAAAGTGTTTCGGCAACGATTCTTTGAAGAAAACGGTCGTTTACCAGTGGCGCGAGCCGTTCAAAAGTGGTCGTGAGTCAATCGAAGATGATGAACGCAGTGGCAGACCATCGACATCGAAAACCGACGAAAACATTGATGGAGTAAAAGAAATGTTGGTCAATAACCGCAAATTAACCATCAGAGAGATAGCGGAGTACATGAACATTGCCTATGGATCCGTCCAAGACATTTTGGTTGATGATTTGGGTTTCCGTCGTGTAACAGCAAAGTTGGTGCCAAAAGACCTCAATTTCATGCAAAAAAGAGACCTTGTTGACGTCGCAAAAGAGATGATTTGCGAGGCTGAATGAACCACGTCGTTTTCAGTCAAAAAAGAAGGCAATGCTCACGGTTTTCATGGATTACAACGGTGTAGTGCATCATGAATTTTTGCCAGAAGACCAGACAGTAAATAAAGAGTATTATTTGGGCGTTATGAGACGTTTGCGGGAAGCAATTCGCCGAATGAGACTAGAATTGTGGGCAGAAAACTTGTGGATTTTGCACCATGATAACGCACCGTCGTCGCACAAGTGTTTTTAGAAATCGCAAATGGCTGAGTGGCTTTTCCCCTCTTTTGGTCTTTTCTAGTTTATACAGAATGTAGGAATTGATCAGGCAAATTTCCATGTCCCAAAAGAAAAGCTTACGCCACCATTTAAGCGATTTTCTCAGGAAAACAATACGGTGATGCATATTGGTCCACCCGATCAACACCACCCATATATTTTATACAATTCAATACAATATTGGGTTTCTTGTCCATTATTTCAACACTACTTCGTGTAATCCTTTTGGCCGCCGACATTCCTGTGCCACCTCTCGTAGTCAAACAAGTGGCAATCATCTTATCTTTCCACCCTAAAAGTAAGGTTTTGCCCTGTCGATACGCGACCGTAGATTTTTTTGGCTTTTTTATTTCCTTGGGCAATTCTTTCCTGTTCGTTAAGCTCATTCCTACTCTGCAGTCGAAAGACATAGATATAAGTATTCAGAGTAGCTTAGAGTGCCTGTGTGGGGCCAGTAAGTTAGTATAAGATTGTTAAGTAATTGTAAGCTTTTTTGTTAGAATGTAAGAGTTAGTGTTAAGAAAATAAAATGCATTTAAAACTTTGGCTAGTTCTTGACGTACGACATAACTAGCATTAGTGTATCGGAATTCTTGATGAAGCACGTAAATCGGGTCTGACCAAGAGCTCTGTATAAACTCTGATACCTCACTTTGTCGGTTTCTTAGGATTGTATGTTATGAACTCGTCCACACATATATGCTCGCCCGGTATAAAATAATCCAAGAACTTTGAGTTGATATCGTTCAAATAGCAACTTACTCATTGTAGGCGCATTCTTGGATTAGTGATGCGTGTTGAAATAGTTTTCAGATGAAGCATCCAGAATATTTGGCTAAATCTGTCTCTTGTAAATGTATTCGAATAGCAAGGAATATAACTGACGACATTCCTCGACCAATATTCTTGCAAATTGGCCAACGGCATTGTACCCATATTGGTTATGCCAGCAATAAATGCCCAGAATTCTGCGTTGTTCACATCAAGCCAGCTTCTCCATGTCGAATTTGCAGAGAGCGTCTTCCCTTCCAATTTTTTTTTTGCATATACAAGGTGGCGCCAAATTAATCACCCTATCGGAAGATGGTATAAATTTTGCAAATGGCGTCGTACGTCAATCATATTTGACATTGGTGAACTAGACAGCTGCAGTATACAAACAGACAAGCAATGGAGCGCTATACTCCGCAAGAGCGTGGAATAATTGTGTCGATATTTTTGACCAATAATCGGTCGGTGGTGTTAGCGCAGCGTGAATTTCGACGTCGATTTCCTAATCGTGTCGCGCTAACTCCGCAAACATTCCGGCGCTTAACTACTCGACTCGAACAGAGTGGAACCACAGGAGACCTACTTGAAATCGCGGGTTTATGCCAACAAGTCTCTCTCAATCGTTGCACTTAAGGAGAATATTTGACAGGAATGCGACATGGAAAATACGATAAAACAGGCACAAATGAGTATCAACACTGGTAGCAGCCACTTGGCGGATATCATCATTTCCACTTAACAGAAACAATTGTAGAGGTCCAAATAAAGATTTAAATCACTCAAAATCATTTTTATTTAAGTAGTCAAAAAGTAATTCAAAAACAAAATTGGATGAATAATTTTGCGCCACCTATATTGGTTTCACAAATAATTTTTCCAGGGTTTTGGACACATATAAATTGTACGTTTGGCGGCACTTCTTCGTACTCCCTGCAAGGTTACCCATTTTGAACTGCTTCTACCTTCTTCAGTTTCACGTTCGACTTCACTTTCAACTTCATTTTTGCTCTCTATAATTCTAAGTTTTCGTCGTCTCACATCGCTCGAGTTGACACTTCAAATCAGTCGGACGTCGCAGCTGCGCCGCTCTCAAGTTGACACTTCAAATTATCGTATTCACACAAAAATTCAATGCACAATTCATGGTAAAATTACACCAGAAGGGTTTACTAAAGTCTGCCGAACCTCTGTATGAACCAAACAATTACAACTGGATTTTACAAGAGTTGGAAAAGGGAAAGTGGTATAGAGACCTTAGATTGGCCTTCCCAAAGTCCTCATGCGAATCCAATAGAAAATGTGTAGTCTTACTTACTTATCCGGCCAGTAACTCTTGGAGAACCTGAGCCTAAGCCAATGTTGCTTTCCATCCTTCACGGCCCCGAGCACGTTGTTTCCAGTTGACTAGACCAAGGCTTCTGGCGTTCGCGATTACTTGATCTTTAAACCGGTCTTCCTTTTCTTCGTGAATCAGGTGGCTGGGATTCGAAGATTGTCTTAGCTGTCTCACCTATTCGCTCGATGTAGCCGAGCCAGTTTTTTCTTTCGAAGGATCCCAAAATCTTTACCGCAGACTTGCTTATCGTCCAGCATTCAGCTCCATAAAGAAAGACTGGCTAAATCAGGGTTTTGTAGAACATGATTTTGGACTTTCGAGTTAGGAGTTTGGAGTTGTTCGGACAAACCGAAGTAGCAGCGGTTGCCTAAGTTTATTATTCGTCAAATCTCCACTAGGGTGTCATTTGTGGAGTTTATATTTGCACCGCGTTAGATAAACTCCATCAAAATTATAGCTGTCGATTGTTAGGTTCTGTTCTAAACGGTGTTCGACGGATCGGTTTTCGGTCGATAGCATGTACTTTGTTTTATCCTCATTCATCATGAGACCAACTCGTTTGGCCTCAATAGTGACACGCTGGGAACGGGTCGCGATGTCGATATCGTCTGCATAACCCAGCAGCTGGATGGAGTTGTTAAATATAATGCCTTCTGTGTTTACGGTGGCCTTTCGCACTATCTGCTCCAGCACAAGATTAAAGAAATCACAAGAAAGCGCGTCTCCTTGCCGGAATCTGGTGCGTGTTTAGAATAGTTCGTAGATTTTGTTTCCAATCTGCATGGTGCATTGCGAGTTCTTTAGCGTGGCGGGATACAACCGGGTCAGTTTTCTCGGGATCCCGAATTCGGCCATCGTATTATATAAATCGACAAAATATGCGGATCAGAACAAGTGATCCTGCGGCGATAAAATCGATACAAAGACCAAAGCAAGACTTAAAACCAATAACTGCTCCAGGAATGAGCGGGCTTGGAAAATCGGAACTCATTATTATTGACGATGGAAACTATGTACTATGTATAGGGAACGCATGCTGCCAGTTTATGAACAGTGTTGCAAAACCAAAAATAATTCCCAGGACGATTGACATTATGATTGCAAAGAAATGTTTTCGAGAAATTCAGACGTAAACCCAATTCAGCAGTCAGTTTTTAGAGATCCAAAGCCAAGAAACAGAGCCCAGTTAATTTCTAGAGTTAGACAGGAGACGGACTCTATAATGGACCAAGATTTACGCGTTTTGTGCGAAAGCTTTAGATGTAGAATAATTGAATGCCACTTAAACGACGGGCTTCACAAATATTAAAGTACGATTGTACGATTAATGTATGTTTTTAAATGTTTCAATCAATTTCGTGGTGTACAAAAACTTTTGGACCTGTTGACAAACATCTGGTGAGAGATCGCCGGTTGTTTCAACAGTACTGCGTCGACATTTACGTCAAGCTCGAAACGGAGCGTCTCAATTTCATTCGTTTCAATCAGTCGAAGTTATGATCAGACGAGTGCATCCACTTGCGTGACGCCATCGAAAGAGACGCGGTCAACATTGGTTGTTTGACCATTCTACCAACTACTTATGTTGGAAGCCGCGCCACATCCATGAGTACGCTCAAGATGCGATATTCACTTGCAATTCGAAATTGCCCGAAATTACGAATATGTTGCTGACAGGACAAACATACAGAGATCGACATGACATCACTGCACGAGTATTTAAACAAAAGATCAGAGTACTCATGGATTACATCGTTAAGCAGAAGGTTTTTGGCGTACTCCGTTGTTGGATGTACTCGGTGGAATGGCAGAAGCATGGTTTACCACATACGCACATTCTGCTTTGGATGTTCGACAAGATCCGACCAGATCATATTGATTCGATCATTTCTGCCGAAATACCAGATCCAGAAACTGATCCGGAGCTGCATTCCGTTGTGACAACGAACATGATCCATGGCCCTTGCGGAGTCCACAACCCAGACTCACCGTGCATGGGAAACGGAAATTGCACAAAGCGTTTTCCCCGTCTGTTGGTGGCTGACACAATCAGTGGAATCGACGGATATCCATTGTATCGACGTCGCTCTCCAGATGACAACGGCAAATCAATCGTGATGAAAGTAAAAGGAAACGATGTCGTCGCCGATAACCGCTGGATCGTTCCATATTGTCCGCTTTTGTCGAAAACGTTCTCAACCCACTGCAATGTTGAGTATTGCAATTCCATAAATCCATCAAATACGTTTGCAAATATGTGAACAAAGTGAGCGACATGGCCAATGGGATGGGCGTGGTGTAGTGGTACTAGCAATCGCTTCTCACTCTGAGGGTCCAAGGTTCGAATCCTGCCCATGGCAAGTCAGTTTTTCATTTGTGTAATGGGAACTCAGACAGAAAAATTCTGCGTGTGAAGGCATAACACTGACACGTAGATTTGGCTGTTGTAGAGTTTCAACCACAAAAAACTAGTGCGAATTAGAACTTCGAATCACTCTGAGTGAAGAAAGAACTCTCCGTCCTATTCGGACTCACACCCCTGGAGAGCTAATATAGAAACCAAATACACCTGAGTTTCAAACCACTACAAAACAATTTTCCTTTCTCCTCCTGCTACCATTCCGCCCGCGCCCTGGCAACAGTAAAAGGGTATCTAACCCCTTAGGCGCGCGTAAATTATAAAAAAAAAAAACAAAAAAAAACGACGAGGTGACAAAATTTCAACTTGGACGTTACGTGAGTTGTAACGAGGCAATTTGGCGGCTGTTTTCATTCCCGATGCATGAACGTCACCCGACTGTCGGACATTTGGCAGTTCACTTGGAGCGTGTCTCCTTTACCAGTGACAACATAGACAAATTTTTTTTCGACATGCGAAAGCTATCCGTTCGAATAGAGTAATTCGGAAATGCCATGCTATTATAAATGGAACTCTGCATCGAAGAAGTTTCAACGCCGGAAGAAAGATGATGCTGTTGCTGACTTCGCTGATGTCTATTCGACTGATGCCCTCGGACGAATATACACAGTTCATCCACGCCAAGACGAATGCTTCTTTTCCCTGGGTACTGTGGATGGTGTGCTGTGCGCCACTTTTCAGGAGGCTTGCCAACATTTGAATTTGCTCGAAAACGATACACATTGGGACTTTCTGCGCCAGCGAATCAAATTCGTACATTGTTTGCGATCATCACAGTCGCATGTCATCCGTCGAACCCGACCGCATTGTGAGACAAATAAAGGGTTTTCCAATAGGGACTTGCCAACTTTGAATTCAATTTGTGAACGCACTCTTTCTCTAATCATCAAACTGTCACTGTCAATTTATTCAGTAAACTCAACATTTTCATTCGGAGTCGGTGACTGCTACTTTAAGAGCGTTAACTCCAATTTTCGGTCGTAATTCTCGCCCAGCAGACAGGTAATAACAAGTTTAGTGCACAAATTTGAGTTTACATATTCATTGTGTGAAGTTGCCGTGTCAGTGAGACAACGGGTTGGTCGAAGTGTCGAAAATATCCCTGCCGTTCAGGCGTCCGTAGCAAACGATCCAAATCAGTCAATTCCACGGCGTTCACAAGAATTGGGCATCGCTCAGAACTACATTATGGCGTATTTTGCGTAAGGATCTTGGTTTACACCCCTAGCTTAACATCAAGCTGACTCAAGAATTGAAGCCCATGGACCATTTGAAGCGACGTACGTTCTCCGATTGGTTCTGGAGAAGATGCGCCAAGATGATGAATTTCATCGCAAAATCATCTTCAGTGACGAAGCTCATTTTTGGCTCAATGGGTTCGTCAATAAGCAAAATATGCGTTATTGGTCGGGTGAAAATCCACAGGTGCTTCATGAATCACCATTTCATCCACAAAAAATAACTGTTTGGTGCGGTTTGCATGCCGGCGCCGTTATTGGGCCATATTTTTCCGTCGACGATAACGATCGTCACGTTACTGTGAATAGTCAGCGTTATCGCGCCATGATCACCGATTATTTTTGGCCCGAATTGGAAGATATGGACTTGGACGTCATGTGGTTTCAACAGGATGATGCCACAAGCCACACAGCACACGCTACAATCGATTTATTGAAGAGTAAGTATGGTGAGCGTGTTATCTCAAGAAATGGGCCAGTCGATTTGCCGCCTCGTTCGTGCGATTCAACGCCGCTTGACTATTTTCTGTGGGGCTACGTTAAGTCATTGGTTTATGCCAACACGCCGACGAAGAGCTCAGAGCCAACATTGATCGCGAAATAGCGGCCGTTTCCGCCGAAATGTGTGGCCTACTCGGCCATGAAAATTGGGTCCAACGAATCGACCGCTGCAAACGTGCCCGCGGTGGCATGTTTTGATTGTACTTCAAGCCGATAATAAAGTTTTTGAAATATCTCAAATGGTTTGCGTTTTATTTAAAAAAATAGTTGTCAAGTCCTTATTGGAAAACCCTATACAAGGACGAGATGGCTGACGACATTTTGCATAGTGTTCGTACGACAACTTCGAATTTCGATCTGGAAATTAACGACGAGATGCGCAACGAAGTGTTAGTTCTGATCGAAGACATGTGCGGTAGTCTGCTGTCGACATTGGGAATGCCAGCGCGAAATCGTTCGATGCGCGATGCATCGATGCTGGCCGAAAGAGTCCGAACAAATGTGCCGCTGTTGAATGCCGAGCAGAAGAACGCATACGATTCGGTGATGAAGGTTGTTGACGATGGAACGGGAGGCATTTACTTTCTCGATGCTCTCGGTGGGACAGGCAAGACATTCGTCATTTTGATTTGATTGTGGCAACAATTCGGTCAAAATCTCAAATTGCGTTTGCTGTTGCATCCTCTGATATTGCTGCCACATTGTTGGAAGGCGGTCGAACTGCACATTCCGCTTTGAAGTTGCCGATGAATCTTCTCACGGTTGACAAGCCAACGTGCACAATGACCAAGAACTCGGCGACAGCGAAACTGATGCAAAGATGGGATGAAAGCACGATGGCGCATAAACTAGCTTCGGAGGCAGTTGACCGAACGATGAAGGACTTACGATGTGATTCGAGACGATTTGGTGGGGCTATGATATTGCTCTCCGGAGATTTTCGTCAAACGCTTCCCGTCATCCCGAAATCTATTACCAGTGCTTTGACAAACGCGATTTTGCGGAGTTCGTGACGATCCTCATACAATTGTAGCATTTTGCCGCAACTCTTCCACTGACGCAAACTTTCTTATAACCATACCAATCTTCATGCATTGGCCGTCCACCTTTTGATGTCGATGGTGTTGATGATACGACTTGTGGCGACTCAAATACGATATCTTACAACTAAAGTATATATTTTTTGTTATGTGCGCCCTTATCATGAAAATGTAATGACCCAAGCGCAGATATGGATTTTTATGGAATCTATTTACAAAATTGAACAGGCTGTGTAAATATACAAAAAGTTATGCGCAAAGAATCTTATTTAGTGACACAAACTGTGTATTTGTGAACGTCAAACAGTTTTCGACAAGCACGAGGTTTTCGACAGTAGAAAACTTATAATACAGTTTTCGACGTCGAATACACACAAATCCTAAAAACGAATATACCATCCCTGCTTTACATTACCCTTGTTCCCTTGTCAAGTGTGGTCCCCCTTTCAGCGAGTTCATATATCCCAGATCGAGAACATTCAACGTCGTTTCCTTCGATTTTCGAGGACTACCCTGGGATGCCTCTTTTATTTTACCTGTCTATCGAGACCGCCTCAAACCTCTTAATCTGAATACCCTTGCAAAGCACAAAAACGTAGCTGACACTCTCTTCATTCATCGACTGCTCTCTGGTTCTGTGGGTTGTGCCTCCCTGTACAATTATATTTTTTTCAACATTAACCCTCGTAATTTACGATATCATAGTCTCTTCTGTATTCCATTCCATTTAATCTCCCGCATGCCGTAAGGTCAATGCAATCCTCCTGGTTTTTTATTTCGTCTCAAACTTGATCTCCTCCACCATTCCCTTATTTTTTCTTCGTTTTTAAGTCGTTGTTTAGAAGTTAGATTCAGCTTGCGTTAGCCAAATAAATGGAGACCTCAGTCCTCACCAAATTTAAAATGAAATGAAATTAATATTCGCAAAGGAACATGACGGTCACATGAACATCAAAGCGTCAACAAAATTGATTGACACCTGGCACTGCATATTGTGAAACGCGCGATTTGAAGAAGAGTGCAGGCGGCGATGCACATGCTCGTTTTCCAGGAAAAAAATGGACATGAGAAGCGAGCGAGCGAGAGGTGCTCTCCAAGAACAACGTTTGGACGTCTTACTAATAGGTAAAGAGAACATGTCAAGCCAACAAGACCCGAACAAAAAGCTGTAGAGGAACATGAAAAAGGAGCAAGTAGTAGAGTCCCAATTGGTAACAAACTGAAAAAAAGATAGAAATATCTCAATTTAAGCACAAAACGGCTGCCGGAATGGATGGCCTAGCCGCGGAGTTTTATTTGAGGCAGCGGAAGAAATATTGATAAAAAACATACACCAACACACTTCCAACAATTTGTTGAAGAAAAATACACTTGGTGAGTTGAATCGTTTGTCCGGTCCACCAATTAGACTGCGGCATCTAAAGAGGCACTGCTCTCTTTAATATCCAGTGTTTAAGAATAAGGAAAACCAAAGTTGTCCAGAAGAATACCCACTACGGTTTTAAGGCTGCATATGACAGCATCATTGAAGATGAGTTATGCAGAACTATGTCTAGTGTTTGCGTTCGTGCCAAATTCAATGCATTGTGTTGAACGACGAAAGCGAACGCTCGCTGCTCCTTAAAGTTCAGAAACAATCCCCAAATGTTTTAACGTTATAAGAGAGCTTAAGGTGATGTGCTCTAACTTATTATGACTTTTCCAAAAGTCTATGCAACTTCTTGCATACACTGATGACTTTGGCAGAACGAAGCGAACTGGTCACTGGTGCTTTAGAAGTATTCGCACATGAGCGACAAAAATGAGTTAAGTTGCGAACGAGTACAAATCGAAGTATACGAGTCAAGTGCTGTCAACAAGAATTGACATCGAAAAATGGGATAGAGCGTCGCAATTGACAGCAATATACTTTTGAGGCATTTGTAGTTAGGGATTTGTTCCTCCCCAGCTCTGCTTTAACTCAGAAATCAAACGAAGGGTTACACTTGCAATTACATCCGAAATCACAACTGCACTGTCAACTCTGAAAGTAGATGACTCACTTGAGGAGTTGTGCTAAATAGCAGGATTATCAACCCCAAATTGGGTGGAGCTTCTATTAAAAGACGTGTCAGAGATACGCCACAAGGCGGTGTCATTTCATCCCTTCTCTGGAACTTAGTTGTCATTGAACTGCTGATATACCTGGAAGCGGGTGGTTTCATGGTGGTTACTTATGCGGAGGATGGTGCTATACCCGCCTCAGGAAAGCATCTCAACACCATTAAAGAACTCTTACAGCTAAATCCTAACAGATTAACCCGTTGGGCGGATCACTTATCGGAAAAAACCCCCATAAAACTCACCTTGTTCTCTCTCCAAGAAATTTAAAATTCCAATCATACGGTATCATCTTAGTCTTTTCCGATACAGCGAAATATCTGGGTCTTATTTTTGCCAGGAAACTAACCTGGAAACCTAGTATGCAAGAGATTCTCTTGCAAAAAAAAACCATTAGGAACAAATGGGGACTTTAACCTCGCATTACCCACTGCCTATATGTCTTGGTTATAAGGCCGATACTCACTGGCTGCCAACTGCAGCAAATTAAATAAAATTCAAAGGACAACATGTCTGTGCATAAGTTCAACCTTACGTACTATTCCCCCTGCGGGCAATGGATATTCTGTTTTACTTGACAACCCTTGATGTTTTCAGCAGGCAAGTGGCTGCTAACGTAGCTATTCGCCTTAAAATAAAAACTACACGGTGGACAAATAAACCATTTGACCCCGCCAATATTCCTGGCACATTAGGAACGCTTCCAGAGAAAATCGATAACATTATGCCCCAACATTGGTTTGACAAAGGCCTTCATGGAAGCATCCCCTCTAGATATTTCTGAGAGGAAGATGCTTTCATGGACGACAAGACAATCCATTTCTACACAGATGAATCCAGGACTGATAGCGGAGTTGGTGGCGGTATTTTCTCGGATAAGCTTAACCTAAGCCCATGTTTCCAGATGGAAATTTTGGCGATTAAATAAGTCTGGTTGACGAAAAACGTGATATCTGCAAAGGATATCCACAAGCTTTCAAATAGTCAGGCCCCTATCAAATCCCCGGACTCAGTTTCACAAAATTCTAAAACCGCTCTTGGCTGCGGATCACCTCTCACTGAGATGGCTCAGCTGTTTAATATCCACCTATGTTGCGTGCCGGGCCATAGAAATATTCCAGGGAATTCTAGGGCCGACGAACTCGCCAGGTAGCTGTCCTACCTGAAAAAGGTATCATTGGTATACCAATCGGTACAGCCAAACTAAAACTAAAGCTGATTGCTATTAGAAGAACAAACTTGGCATTTTTACAAACGACTTCTGCAGAAGTCCACACGTGGATGAAGAGGAGACAATCTTCCTGTACATGCCCAAGTCTCCCCCCTACAGTTTTTTAAGCGATCTAAACAATAGAGACGTTAACAATTTCCTACGCTTCCTCAGAAGCTTAAATTAGTTCCACAAGGAAAATAGGACTGAGTGGGTTGGTTTTTCCAACAGTTACAGTGGCCGAACCTAACCTACGTTTGCTAATCGCTGCTCATTAAAATCAACGATGCTCTATATACGATTCTGATGATGTCAGTCCTGCTCATTTTGAATGCAATACTAGATTTTCTTGTCTCGGTTGTAGGGCTTTGGAGGAGCAGCAGATATAGCAGAGAGCTATGTGAATAAACACTGCACAGATAAAGTACCTACGGTAGCAGAAGCTACATACCTACCTACCGACTACCTGCAGCCTGATGCAAGCGTAGCCCGGAAAGTCACAAAAATACTGATCCGCGGTGACGTCATCATCCTCATAGTAAGTGTCGCACGATGTCTACAATTTTTCCTCTAGAGGGACCGCAGGAAATTCACTAACCCATTAGAGACGTCGCAAAGCATTAGTTTTGCCTACCAGCATCCTGGAGAGTTATGCCATCTATTACAACATGTAAGGCGATTGGATATCAACGTTTTGGCCGCAAGGGTATTCGATTACTATCCGGAGATACAATTCAAAGGAGGAAGACTTCACATTAGGTGGAGCACACAAATGAAATGAGACCACAATCGTCGCGGATGGTGACAGTGAGCCAAAAACTGTGCCAACTGGAAAGGTTTATTGGTCGAGGTACCGAATCACCATGGAGTGTAAGACCAGTAAACTAAGTAAGTATGTCTCCATAAGGGTAACACTTCTTGCACCCCGAATCTGCAACCTGAGCGACACAACACACCATAGTTGGTATCAGTTGTTGTGACGGATGAGGCCATCAACACCCTTTTGCTTCCTTTGATGTGTTCAAGCCACTTGCCACCGGTGGTATATATCTAGTTGTGCAACTAAAAAGTTATATACCCGCTCCTGGCAACTCCGAAGATTACAGTAAGAGTAGCCTTTATACAAAAACCCTGAAAAAATTACAACGCTCTGGCAAAGACCTTCAGACCAATTAGTCTGACTTCCTTGATGTTGAACAGCATGAAGAGAATGGTTGACGACGATGCACCAGCATATCTGCGAGACTGCACCTCAAAATCGGATGAGCATGTGTAATCTGGCCAGACAACGTGGCGTAGGCGAATTTTGGATCCAGGCTGCGGCCAATATATAATGGCGGGGTTAAATCGAGGTTGTTCCCAGGTCGGCATCCTGTCTTCACTACTATGGTGCATGTTGATCGATAAACCCTGCTAAACCCTATCAATGGTTCTCCTAACGCCTACGAGCAGGCATATGCAGATAATGGTGGTAGCTATTTAGTCTGTTGGATCATGCTAGATTTGATCAGCGATTGGTTACAGTCAATCCTCTCGAAACTGAGGTTGTTCTATTTATGACGAGGGGAAGAGAACAAGAACATCTGACCTATCTAATCCTTAGAGTATCCCTAGGTTTTCGAGATAGTGCCTTACTTGAGGGCCTTAATTGAGTGCAATTGCCTTCTTAGCTCAAAAAAATAGCGATTGGCAAGAGATATTATTTCGTTTTATTTCTGAAGAGAAGTCGTTTTCAGATGTGATAGCAGAGTCAAGTTATACAAAGTCCCGTACTACCTCGAAATTCTAGCTGCCGACTGTGACGTTCTGTCCAATTCGTCGATGCTGTATGTCCCTTCTTATCGAGGATATATACTTGTTATTGCCCTCAGCTTTCGTTTCAATACTAGCGAAGGCATCAGTGCCACCTCCAGTGTTCACCTGGGAGTTCCGCACAATTTTTCAAGTATGATGTTAAAGAATTTACATGGCTGCGCGTGACCTTGTTCAAAACCTTTTTGATATGAAGGACGAACTTGGCAGGGACACCAAAACTAGACATGGGTCTGAATAGTTCGCCTGTATGAGAACATGGTGGGTACCGATTTGGACTTTTTGAGCTTTTTCCAGAATCCGGAGTGTGAGGATTTTGTCGATTTTGGACTTTCTTGGTCTGAAAACGCACAAGGCGAATCTGGTTGTTGACGAAGGGTTTCAAATGTTCCCTTGATATGGCACATAAGATCTTGTATCCGATATTGAGGACTTATACCTCTATACTCGTAGCTGGCGCAGTTGAGGGGGTCAGCTTTTTTGCAGCGCCGCTTTGTAGGCTTCTTGTTTAGCTGCATGTGCTTGCCCGCATTCTTCATCATTTCTTGATGCTGGTACATGAGTTATTGGGAGATTTCTACATTTAATCTTCTCACAGTAGCTCGCACCTTGGCTGCAACAAGGTGGGGATCCAAGTCATTGCTGGCTTCGTAGAATATTGGGTCGTCCAGAATACTGGAGGCATGCCTTGGCATGCTCAATTTGATTTCGTGTTTCATGATCCAGAGAACGCCATGTTTCCTTGTGTATATTGAGAGGAGGAGACCGTGTACTTGTTGTATTGATATTTTGTTCCGCCGCAAGGTCTATAAGCGTCAGTTGCCAGACTACATGGTGTGGTGTTGGCTATGCTAACCAACTCTTCTACCAATGATGTCCTCCTTTCCTATCCTGGCTAGGAGTTTAACATCATACTTCGGACATGGCTCAACATACATGTCTTGTCGAGGAGTTCGTAGAAACATTTTTTGGTGGCGTCGTGCTCGTCTTCCGCAGGGGCACTAGAGCATATTAAGCTTATATTAGCGGATTCAGCGGAAACTCAAGACTGCTTACGCGTATGGCAAATTCAAATCCGAATAAGCGCTGTTTCTTTTCCCTATAGCAATCACAGTTTTTCATTCTCTTTATGTCCGGCTCATCCCACTTCTTGGATGCCTGTGATATCTGCATGGTATCAGTTAAGGGCCTCTGATAATTACTCGGCTACACATGGCCTGTTAAGGGTCCGAACATTCCACGAGCAGATCGGAAAGGCGTTGTGCTTTAAACGTTTGCAAGGGTCGTCAACAGTCGTCACAACTTTTTAATTACTTCCGTATTGGATTGTGAGCCCTATGACAGGATAGGCCAGTATTATACGAGTACTACTGGCCGAGCATTATTCTTGCCATTTTAGTAGCCTGCATAAATAAGGGTTTATTCATAGGGTACAAATATGATGGCATTTTAATCTCTGGAGCGTGTACCCATCCTTCTACGAAAGACAGAAGTTTCTGTAGGTTGGGTACAATGAATAAGTTCTTTGCTTGGTGCTTGTATTTAAAAAAAAAAATTAAAAGCCCGCACGATAGTGGTCACTCACGTCTAGTGCTATCTGCGGTTTATGGCAGGCAGTCGCTGGACATGATTCTATGAATAGCACGGTGAAAAAATGCTGTATAAGTGTGAGAGATGATGACACAGCATATAGATTTGCGCACCGGCGCATCTCTGGGTGTTCCCCATTCCCAGAAGAGAATATTCGCGATCTGAAATTGTGTTCTATTAATGAATCACAGGTAAATATTGCAAGTCATTCGTTTTGAATGGCGGCACAGCAAATCTAGACCCCGGTACTGTGATATTTTTGCTGATGTTATCTGTTTAGATTGGCTTGCTTGGTTAGACATTGTCTGGGACGTACAGAGTGGGAATAGAAATCGGGTTTGTAACATGAGTACGCGGTGAAAAACTCTGTGGGTTTATTTAATCGCAAGCCAACTTGGATTTTCACGCATTTTTTCATTTGAACAGGCAGTGAGTGATAAAAAAATAGCAGCCGACTTCCATTATCTACAGTTAGTTGGCAACAGGTTTGTGTAATCGATTTCCAGAGAACGTCTGCTCACTGCTTGAAGTCTTTTTTTTTTTAGATTCAGAACTATAGATCTACTTACCGTTCCCTCAAGACATTCCCAAGTCCGTTCTGCAGCTTGTATCGAACCAAATCACCGCAGAAATATCCACAAATCTATAAAATGTCTCATGCACGCTCTACTCGTATTAGAGACCTCAAATAGTATTACTCGAGCGCACTATTTTCTTTTTAGCAAAAAAAAAAATGCACACCGAGACGAGTTGAATCAATGGAAAGTGATTTAAAACACCGTCCACACCAATGAGCCTATAAATCCGACTAAAAACCGATAAACCCAGAAGATATTCGCATTTGTTTCACACTCGCTCTTGCTTCCATTATTAGGTAGCCACTAATCCGACTACAGCAAACACAACCACTCCGAGACGATTAATACCATGAAACAGTGGCACACGAATAATATCCAACACCGAGCAGACACTCCGACCGACGACGACGACTAATGACGGCTGCGTAGCATGAAATTATCATGCTCTAAAGTCGAATATGAGAAAAAATTAAAACAAAAATGCTCGTAACGAAGGCAATTAAAAAAAGTGTCCAATTGACGTCACAACCGGAGGCAATACCGCCACTGGATGTTTGGATTTTTCGGGAATTGGAGAGCTGTGAACTGACTCAGTCTCAATTGTTTTTTCTTCTCTTGTTTGCATCTACCTCCGATTGAGATTCACTTTCTTTATTGTGGATAACAAACAGATGAACGATTCGTGATTGTATTGTGATACACAACACCTATTTGTAGTTATTGAATCCGATGTCAATTAGCAGGTGAATGTAAATCGTAAATAAGTTGCACCTTCACGAACTAATTAGAGGCCAATTAGGAGGTCTATGCTGAATGTAGGCTCAATGGAATCCAATTGATTTGGATTGATAAACATCTGGCGCATGGCTGCATGTGGAAATCTTCCGCTATTTTCGCAATTTTCATTTATTACTTCACAACTAGGGTTTGTACAATTTTTTCCGATTGGACAGATCGAACTTTCTGTGAGAATATCCAGGGAATTCTTGTTAGTTTCGGGTGATTTCGTAGTTTAAATCAAATTGACAATGGGCAAGCATTATTTTCGAGAATCACAAAATAAATGTTTGTTTATTTTACATGGGGAAGGCAAGGTTTTTTTCAGCACTTATTATCGCGATACTGAGTGGAGATCGAATGAAAAAATGTTTTGTTTGCTTTTGGTTTGCTCTCCTGCTGTCAGTCGACGTCACTGTTTGACAGCGACATTTTGATAGTTAAGACTTCGTCTCTGTAACGACTGGAGCGCGGTGGAGTAATGAAGTAAGTAATCGTGGGTTTGTGTCACAGATTATAAGGTAAATTATGTATGGTATGAAAATATAATTTTTATTTGGGGACATGTTGGATCATGTGAAACTTTTGAAGATGCACTACGTATGCTCAATAATTTGCTAGGCTTCGAAATTATATAAATGTGCTTCCTTTTTTTTTTTTTTGTTGGAACAGAGCACGCAGACAAGGAACTAGTCCATTGTACTTCATGTACTCGTATGTACATATGGACACTTACTGGAAATTCTCAGTCTTCTCAGTAGAAAGATAAACAAATGCTTTAACGTTATCGTGCCTGCAGTACCAGCACCCTCAACAACAGTGCCGAGTACCTGCATGATGTAGAATCGATGGCTGTTGCACTAACATATTTCTGCCTACGAAATGTAGTTGACGACAAGAACATATTGTATTATAGTTAAAAGCAACCACGTCGGTTTTAAGGCGGGGTATAATATCTCACATATACGATATCCAATGAAGCAAAAGTAAGAACAGTACACGGACGACTGCCTGATTGGCTTGCAGAAGGCTTTTGGCACAGTATGGCCAGTGGGACTGTTCTTCAATCTGAACAGCAACAAGTAATCCACTGCTGTACATTCTTTTTCATATATTCACAAGCATACAGTTCAAACTACAATCGATCTGCCACAAGGTGTTCGCCAATTCTATTCTAAATTTACAAACACGACTTTGTGGGATCACTGCACCATGCAACAACCTACGCAGCTGACTTGAAGCCTTGTTTTTTTTTGTGGAGAAGTTACTCCCCACTAGAAACGCTCACTCTTCTGGCGGTGTTCTATAGCTCTCAGCTCCATCATCAATGTCACAATTGTGCCTTGAATAGCCTGCCATTTCCGGGGGCTGCTTAACATACTGAGGACCAGGTTTATCGCTGAAGCTGGTTCCCCGATCGCTTCGTTAATAGAGCTCCTGATGTGCTCGAATCTCGGGTACGAGAAGAGAACATGATCCGCATCCTCTATTGTTCTCTCAATAGAGAGAACTGGCTGCCTCTAAGGCAGCCATGTCCACTGAAATCTTGCGTGAGGTGAGTAGTTCACATCTCCATGCCTCCTCTGCAGCCATTCATCAACGTTGTCCAAAAGTCTTGGCCACAACCACTACGACCAGGTCATTCGCGTAACCCACGATCGTGCACTCCTCGGGCAGTGTAATCTCGAGCACGTTGTTGTACATTGCGTTCCAGAGGATGGGGACCAGCACCGAACCTTGGCGGATTCCGCATGTCACTCTTTAACGCTGTACACCGACATCCGTTGTGTATTGCAGCCTTCTATCCCTGAAGTAAACGCATACGATTCTCTGGTACGATTCTCTGGAGGTAGTTTGGCACCCAAAGGACCTCCACTTCGTGTACGATACGGGACCATCTGGCTAAGTTGAAAGCGCTCCTCACGTCCAACGTGACTACAGCACAGTATTTCTTGGAACCACATCACCATCTTTCGCCAACCGTGGCGCTTCGAGCTATGCGACGACCTCGATGGCATCCAGGGTCGATCTGTGATTTCTGAAGTCGAATTGCTCCTCGGTCAGACAGCCGGGGCGTTGTAAGGTTTCATTCACACGATTCACGATGACGCCTTCGAGTGTTTTTCCAAATTCCTCCAAGAGGCAGATTGGTCGATATCCCGAGGGATCTTGGGGATTTTACCCTGGCTTGGGAATCAGGACCAAGTTCTGCCTCTTCCATTGCTTCGGGAACGTGCCTTCCTTCAGGCATGCCGTAAATAGCCTTGTAAAAAGGGCCGGTTTTACCTTTATGGACAAAGCGAGTGCCACGCTCGGGATTCCATCTGAGTCCGGGGCCTTATTTGGCTTAAGCCGATACATAGCCATGAGTACATCCGCTATATTAACCTCCGAGATCGGTCCTGTGGTAACGGGACGTGGTGCGAGATTCAATCCAACGTCCTGGGGAACAGTATAGCCACAATATTGTTCATCAGGTTCTTCTTGAAAGCACGTCTGCTGTCCACGTATATCTCATGGCGTTGCTTTCGGAGGGTTTCCTACCTGGTGCGGTGTGCGCAACGTCTAGCCTTGCACATGGATCCTAGGCGAGCGATCTCCTCATTCCACCAATAAGCTAGTTTCCTCGTTGGTCTCTGGGTCATCCGTGGCATTGAAGCATCGCAGGCCGTCACCAGCTTAGACGCAGCGGCCTGGGCCATATTGCAGGTAATGTCTGGGAGTACGGTCTCATCACTCCTTACCATTTTGAAGACTTCAGTATCAAGTAGACGGTGTTTCCACCTTCTTCTGTGGACGTTGCCAGAGCTGCTGTCAGCGATTTGGGCAATTTCAAAGAGTATGGTCCGATGGCCACTATTCGAGACAATACCTCTTACAGACCAAGAGGTACGTGGTAAAAGTGTATCGTGGACCCAGGTGAGGTCGATCGCCGAACGGTTCCGTCCCGCTTCGAGTGTGTGTTCTCCGTTGTTGATAACTACCACCTTCAGTGGCGTAAACTATTCCTGCAGCGATCTTCCTCTGGCATTTGTGAGTCCGCTGCCCCACGTGGTCGACCAATCGTTGAAGTCTCCCGCGATGACCACCGGTGACTTCGAGCTGACTTCCGCGACTATGTCCCTCATCAGCTGTTCAAAATGCTCCTGATCCAGGCTAGGAGGAGCGTAGCACGAATGGAAATACACGCTCTTCACTTTCGCCCACGTGAAGTGGTTATGTAGATTTGGAGCGGTGGACTGGAAGGGTTTTCTGTTAGCTATCCAGATCGCTGCCTTTCCTGTCGCGTCCGACATCAATGATGCGTCGGGTTTATTGTGGTGTTGCTCACACAGTATTACACAATATTGTGCTCGTGTATCGTCTGGAGGAGCAGGTCTTGCGCCGCTTTGTAGTGGTTGACGTTTAGTTGGAGAACTCTCATTTCCGGAGTTTCTCCACCGCCTTGCGGAATTCCGAGCAGCACGCACTGCCGGCATTCTTTTATTTTTTACTTGCAGCCGTGAAGGGGCCCTCCTCGCCGCATCTCCTGTACGTTTTCCTTCGTTCCACGACGGACTTTCAGGTCGGAAGCCTGTGGTCGTACTGCCAGCACTTAAAGCACGTACCGGGCTCCATGTACTCTACTGACTTGAATGCCTACAGAAGAAGAATTGAATTGAATGAGAGAGAATTGTTCGACGTTTTGAGTTTTACATCTGCCGGTGGTGTAGCACCAGTGTTGTCACAGAACTCCGCCCTTAGAAACAGCTTGATTTGTACCTTGCTGGAATTAGAACTCTACGGCCCGATCTTATTGTTTTCGATGCTGTAATTGTGGTCTCAGTTCTTGGCGTTTTAATTTCCTCGGCCTCTTCTGTGATAAATGCAGTTTTGGGTCGGTCCAATCAAATGTTGTTGGCTCGTCTTTTGAGTAAAATTTGTCATTTCAACTTAAAATATTGAAATTTTCATCGTATGGTGCTTTTAAAGGAGTTTTGACCTTGTTACATTGCACGATAACATTTTGTAGATTAGGATGCACAAAAATCCGAGGCTTGTCCTTATGACCTCTTGACTTAGGCTGGCTGGAAAAACTCCCCAAGGAGCTTCAATTTTTCTCCATACATCATTTCAGATAGCGTGCTATTCGTACCACTTTCAAAAGTTGAACGTAGTCCCAAGAGAGCTATCGGCAGAGAGTTGCCCCAGTTATCGTTTTCGTAGCATTTGATTGATGTCTTAAGTGTCCTGTGCCATCGTTCAATCATCCCGTTGGTCTGTGGATGATAGGTGGTTGTTTTAAAATGTGTTATGTTTAGATACCTTGTTAATTCTGTTCGATTCGAACTGCCGTCCTAAATCACTTGAAATTCGCCTGGGTACTCCGTATTAAGAAACCCAGTTGTTGGCAAACACTGTAGCCACTGTCTCAGCTGTTATGCCTGATAGCGGTATTACTTCAGCCCATCTCGAGAAGCGATCGATTATGGTCAGACAGTATCGATTTCCTCGTTGGACCTTGGAGTTTTGGCACAAGCTCGGTGATGGCTCATGCCATGTTGGGCATTGTTGGGTAAACTTTCCTTTATAAGTTTGACAGTAGCTTTCACATCTGTGCAATTTTTGTGTTACTAGTAAACGGAATGTTTGACGAATGGCCGGCTGGTATACATGTCACAATATGGTGAAATTTCGGAACTATGAAGAGGAAACCGTCTTAAAATTATTACCTTGAACCGAGTGCTCCTGCAAGTCAGGATCCTTAGTTAGCTCTTTTTCCATTTCTTCATAATTAATATCAGTGCATGAGATCTGTTGAATCCGAGATAACCAGTCCGCTACGGTGTTATTTGGACCCATGGCGCATGATGAATGTCGGTGCTGAACTGGCCAATCAAATCCAGCTGCTGTTGCTTCCGGCTCGATACTTTTTCTGGGTTCCGTTGACAGGCGACCGTAATCGGTCTGTGGTCCGTTAAGATGGTGAAATGTCTTGCTTCGAGGAGACACATAAAATATTTAATGGCTTGGTAAATCGCGGTTAGCTCGCAGTTATATGTGCTGTAGTTTACCTGTGGTTTCGTCAATTTCTTTGGGTAGAACCCTAGGGGTTGTAGTGCGTTGTCTACCACTTGATGTAACACGGCTCCCACTGAAACGTCGCATTTTCGGATACTTCGTCCCAGTGGATTGGTGTGTTGTCGTTTTTTTTGTTCCAGACGATAAGTTTCTGCAGGGTCATTTGGTTGTTTATAGCATGAGGAATGAACGGTCTGCAGAAATTTATGATTCCCAAGAATTTTTTCAACTCATTTGTGAATTTTTGGATTACTCCCACATTATCACCTACTTTTCTCATTCACTCGATGTCCTAAAATGTTGATTTCGCTTTGACGAAAGACACACTTGGAAACGTTTATTTTTAACTTTTTGAAAACTCACCGCAGGTCTTGAAGTACTCTGTTGATCTGGTGTTGAAAGGTTTGAGCAACGCCTTTAAGCCTATATCCCATGAAAAGGTATTCTACAGTCCGAACGGTGTACGGTGATTTTTGGGATATCGGTCTATTTCATCGGAATTTTGTGGTACTCTTTCCGAAATCGATGATGGAGAAAGATTTTTTGCCGTACGAATTGCTTTGAAAATCGCGAAGAAATGATATGGGTATGGTACCGATCAGGTATATTGTTGGCATTAAGTGCTCGATTACAGCTCAGCAACGCCATTCCCCATTAGTCTTTTTCGCCATATGCAATGGGCTCGCACAGGGGTTCTTTGATACCGCTAAGATTAACTTTCATCCTCCTCTTCTTCTTCCATTTTCCCCACAATTATCCCCTCCTGTCGCCACCCACCTTTTCAGTTCACTTCTCTGACAATTTCCATGAAACTAATATCCGTAAAATCAATACCTATCTCAGCAGGGCTTCTTTCGAGTTTACTAGTCTATCTCTGGTCGCTGCCCTCAGAGAAATATTCAGGTTCATTTCTCTTTATGAGCCATATTCTCGCCACAAAACATCTTTTACATCTAATCCTTGCTATAAAGAACCAAGTTATGGACGGTATCCCTTCGCACCTGCTCTTCTTCCGACTATTCATTTGCCAATAACCTTCATACCAGATCCCTCTTACTTCAATGACCTAACTTCTCACCCTGCCTTTCAATCCTGCTGTTACTCGTATTGGAGAAAAGTTACAGAAACTTAAAGATGAATTCCTACCCAGCTCAGATGCTCTTCTGACCGGTCTCTCCCCCATTCGTAGGTAAGAATTAGTCTATCCCTTACGCAAGGCAAATTTCACCAGATTTGGAAGGCCTCTTTTATAATCCCGATACACAAAAAGGGATCTAAGAATGAAGTTACCAATTATCGTCCCATTGTTAAACTCTCTCATATACCCAAACTCTTTGAAAGCATTTTATACGAAGCCTAGACAACATGGTTTTCTAAAGGGCAGATCAACTACCACAAACCTAGTTGAATTCGTGTCTTTTGCTCTCGCAGATTTAGAAAATGGCAAAGGGATCCATGTTATCCCAACCGATTTCAATAAAGATTCCTTTTTACCTGGTGAACCGATATTATAGTGTTTGGGCTCCTCTGTGGTTCCAAAAGGCTGCCATCTTGGTCCCCTTATTTTCATTCTTATTATTGACGGTCTTGGGAAGTTCATTAAACACTCCTTTCTTCCCCTATGACTCAAAACTTCTTCAAGAAGACCTCGATCGGTTTTCAATTTGGTGCCTCATAAACTGATTAGAACTTAATATCACCAAATGCCAATCTATAACCTTCTAACGTAAATGCAACAAGTCAGTCTCCTCCCCGGCTTTATTTGGCATAATTTGGGTTTATGAGCCTTTAAGCCAACACATCACTTGGCCTTATTAAACGGGAATCCAAGGAGATTTCCAACACGTACGTAGCCAGATTTCTCTATGTTACTTTTGTTCCTCCTCTGCTTGAGGATGCTATCTTCGCAAATCGAGGGTATTCAACGTCGATTCCTTCGATTCGTTCTTCGTAGTCTACCCTGGAACTACCCTTTAATCTTACCTCCGTATCCAGACCACCTCAAACTTGTCAATTTGAATTCCTTAGAAGAACGTAGGATTTTAGCGGACATTCTTTTCATTTATCGACTGTTCTCCGGTTCCATCCTTCATCACCGACCCACGTCAACTGAACCTCTCATGGTTCTAAAGACCCAATCTCCCGTATGTTCCGAAAGGTCAACTCAAAGTTCCACCTTAGTACTCCTCCTCTCAAACACTGTCTCTTCCACCGCTCCCTTGATTCCTAGTTGTTGAGTCTGTTTGTTAATTGTTAAGTCTTGGTTTTCGAGTCCTAGTATAAAGCTCGTATTAAGCCCACCAAAATTAAAATAAATTAAATTGCTAATCGTTACTTCGTTAGGCTTAGAAGGCAATTAAGTAGTAAACGCCTCCCTCGAATAACCGAAATACTTTATTCGGGACCCTGATCATCCCAGTTCTGCTTTACGGCGCAAAAGCTTGAACACTGACGTAACCAGATGGAAAAGTTCTTCGGGTAATTTTCGGTCCCGTTTGCATCAATGGAGCATGCAGGAGGCGTTTAAACAGCTAACTGGACGGGCTTTGCAGTCCTCGTCAGGTAGCTCGGATAATTCTTGAGCACTTGGACGCCTGCGTCCCGCGCCGACAACGCAGTAGAGGACGACGTCATCTTAGGTGGCACACATAAGTGGTCCCCAGTCAACTTTGTGTCAGCAACTAAAGGGAGCATGATCCTCCCCGGACAGTAGCGCCATCGAAGATAGTAAGTAAGATAATTTCCTTTTGGAAATGGAGTTTAAACCACACGAAGTTTAATTCCGGATTGGAGCAAAGATCACATTGTGGTGTAGTTTAGTGAACTATGTACATCAACATCGAGAACGCGGTATGAAAATAATAATTCCATTACTTTGTATCCAGGCAGTTTCAGGTCTGAAAGTACGATGAGACGGTCATCCAAACTTGTCATCCGGATGACATGCTGACGTCAGAGAACTTTTGTAATTCGGTTTTCATCTGCGAGCGTGTCATCCGCTAGATGACACCCGATCACACAGTGTCATCCAAGAGTAATTTTGTCCCAAAATGGATGACACGCTTGCTTTGTCATCCGGTTGATATGCCTGGATGACATTGTCGGATGACAGGCGATCACACAAGATGACACTAATGGCAGATGTAATGGAAGATGTAATCCCAATCGGCGGGATATTGGTCGATGGACGGCGGCGGAATAGAAGTAGTCGGCATGGTGTTCGGGTCGGTGACATTTGTGCGTGAAAGCGCCGACTGAGAGTAAATCAATTGCATGATTCAACCCTCCAAATTGAAGGCGACGCGAAGTCTTCTGGAAGTCTTCGCAAATGTGATGCGACCAGTTCACCGAATACACAATGCCGATCATCTTGCCTATGTGCTATACTTCCCAATACTTCAGCAGTCAAATTCCGAAAGCTACCAGAATTGGAATTCGAGAACAACGATGGTGATGACGTTACTGCTGACTACGGCGTTTTCGCTGTTTCTTTTTTTGCCTTTTTTTCGGCACTGATGTTGGAACGGTTCAGCGTTTGACAACTGCGTCAACTCATTTAAAATTGAGTAACCATCATACGAATCTTTCTGAAAAACAACAAACGAATATAGTAATGTGTGAATGTACACATACATGAAAGGAGATCAATTGAGGTACGAGTACCTACCAATTCTAATGTCGATGTCGATGGACACGATTGTGTCGCTTCGGAAGACTCCAAAAACATAATTTCACTCAGATGAGGCCACGATGATTTCGCAATTTCGCCTGTCCCTTGGCCTGATTTTCTGGCTAGAAATTCGCCCAAATAGGCTTTAAAATGGCTACGAACTGATTGCCATTTAAGACCCGTTTCGACATCGTCAACACCCTCAATATTTAAATTGACCGGCACCTATTTGCAGGAATCAATTTTTGAGTTCGGAGTTTTCAAATTCTTCCGCCCACTATCCCAAAAGACAGAATTTACCTGAACAGCTGCAATTAAAGCAGACTCTGTTTGACGGTCCGAGGAAAATGATATTTTTGTGCCCCTTTTTTTCCTTAAACCGTGGGTGTTTAATTTTTGGCCTCAATATCGGCTTCAGCGTCGTTGTCACTCATTTTATAACACAGAAACAAAATGAAAATTAAAGTCCCATTTACAATACTGAGAGATGCGATGCGTTGTTCAAAAACGAGAGCGCATGAACTGTCAAAAATATTTCCGTAACATGTAATTCAATGTATTCGTTTACAATAATGCGAATTTCGCAGCGAGCATCGCAGTCAATTTCGAAAATCTGGAAAACTCTCGCATCTCTCAATGCGTGACAGCTAAATTGTTGTTGTTTTCATTTTGAGCTTGTTATTTGTGAGTGGTATTTTGACGCATCATTGTAAACAGACGTCCGATGTCTGAATGCGACTCTCGTATCGCATTTCGCAGTATTGTAAATGGGACTTAACATTTAACTTTTTCAACGATGCAAACGTGTCATCCGATGTTAGATGACAATGTGGAAAATCAAGTAATGTCATCCATGGGACCTTATCATTCGGATGACACTCTGTGAAAAAAATTTGGTCATCCAGTCCCAATAGCGATGACAACCGATCACACGGTTAATCAAATCAGTCATCTGGATTACATAGAAATCGTGTCATCTGGTATGTAATCCGGTTGACACGTTCAGTGTCATGCTAGATGACAGGCGATCACACGGATGACCACTTTAGGACAAATTCTACGTCATAGTGACGTCAGGATGTCATCTGGATGACAAGTCTGGTGGACCGACCGGATTTGGTCACGACGACATCTCTTGAGTCTTGAGTCATTATAATAACCAAATAACCATATGCAAAAAACATTATTCAAGTTAACGAATACCTTGAGGGGATTCTCAAAAAAAGCCTCCCCCCGACTGTTCGATTTACTCGAAATAAATTCAACTTTATTATTAATAAATTCAGCTTTATTACTTTCGCGTCACAAGTCAAGACTTAGACTAAACTTATCGCTATCGTTTCCCATAGGAAAGCACTGTTCCCATCATCCAATATGCAGACTCATCCATTTCATGTCGGCGCGTGTATCCGGAGCGACGTAACATTATCCCGGTGCAATGCAATATCATTCGGTTGTTGTCGTCGGAACATGTATGCACCTGAACAATCTGTGTCAGCAATTCCCGTGCAGTCTGTTACCTTGCATTGGGTTCAGGGTCAGATGCGTCGTGTTAACTCCTCCCTCCTTAAAGATCTACGTCCCGTAGATCATGTGTGACGTCAGATGCAGGCGACCAGATTCGGGACGAATGCGATTCGGTTACTATTTGATTTCCTGAATCGACCCTGGGATCAATCACGATATTATGCGGATTCACAGACGGTAGATTAGGACCGAGATGGATTTTTCGCCAGACAATCCAGGCTACGGCTGCTACTATTATGACGATCCCCACATTTGTTAAGGAAAGGTATGTAGTTTGATTTTGTAGGTCCTTCAACTGAGCAATGTTCTTTAGGCTGATACCGTGCAAATGTTCCAAGTCAATCTTTTGTACCCGTCTTGTGATGTTCGTCAAGGCCGATGGGAGCAATTGGGAGTGCGAATAAGAAGAACTTGTAAATGTTCTATTCTTCAATTTGATTGTTTCGTTACTCAATTGGATCACGTACGTAAGTTTGTAAGGAAAATTGTGTCTTCTTTGATTAGTTCGATTACCTCTAGTGTATTAGTGCGGAAGGTACATGCTGTCTGTCCTCCTTTTAAAAGCCTTGGTACACAGCTGCCCTCCTCAAGTTTTTGTACTGATTTGGTATTACAGATCATGTGACTGTTAATACAAAGGCATTCGCCGATGATCCCATACGTCTCCTGATGATTAATTAGGATTCTATCGTAATCCATGTCGATCTGTAGGCCGTCTGTAATCGATGCTCTGGTTACTTTTGGCATAGAGAGGACATAAAGGAGAAGTGAACCATTTGTGTATACGAATTTCACAATTGTGTTGGCATATGGTAAAGATTCCATATCACCAATGATTCTACTTATTTCTTTTTTGTCCAGGAGGTTCGTGTTTACCGTAACACTTTTTGCCATTTGGCAGGCGCGTACTATTTCGTTAATCTCGTCCTTTATTACAATGACCTCATTCAGGATATCTTGTTCATATCGTCCAACCAAGGTTGATTTAATCCCATTATTAAACTGGTCTATCATCCAATTAAGCTTCTTCGTAGTCTCCTCTAGGGTACTAAAGAGCCGGGTATTGATTTTGTATTGTTGGTTATTGTCAGTCTGCAGCATCAGGGTTCCCTGCAACCCACTTCTAGGCCGATCCGATCCAGTTGATAGATCTGGTGGTTCGATGGTTTTCTCTTCTAAGCGAAGACAATCTGTCGTTCGTTTTGTTGAGGTAAAATTCAATTGTGGTCCTCTTTTCCGTTGAGAAGTTCTCGGTTATTGATTTGTTAATACTTTGCACTAGGTCCTCGAATTGAGTTAGATTAATAACATGTACTAATTTAAAGTGCCCGTCGACAGTCCACCTCTTGCCTTCCTTTATAGTGACGATTGGTGAATGATAGCTAAATAATTGATAGCCTAGGACGGAAGGCAGTATGGCAGCAGTTCTGAAAATAGGGATGCGAGTAAAAGCTTCTTCTTGTGGATCTCTTCACGAAACTAAGAAAATTCTTACATAGAGGTGCAAATTTCAGGTTCTAATTTTTCTTATAAAATGTAGTTTTATAATTATCAATACATAATTTGATATACAATTCGTAATAATCGTTTCTACTAAAAATAACTTTTTCTATAGTGCTATACCCAAGTGTATTATAATATATCTTCTATATATATTTTATAATATATCATATTTAGTAATTTATATTAACTACGATTCATTAAATAACGGTAATGGTTGTGTGTCGGGGAGTTCATTAAATTAGTGAATTTTACTTTTTATATTATTATATTCTTAATTTAGTGGTGCTCTAGCTTATTCTGAACATTCTTAAGGTGAGCTTTATGTATTCTACACCCAGAGGTTGTGAGGACAGTCACTTTACTATCTTTGGCAATAACCTTCTTGCGGTATAAAGGTTTATTTTTTGCACGAATTCCTTGCATGCAGTGTACACTATGTCTCCCTTATTAAATTTTTTTTAGACTTGTTTTTTTCTTATTAAATCTCAGGCAGGCTCATTTTTTGTTTCCTTTCTATCTCATTTCTCAACTCATTGTTCACTCTAATACGATATCCTAACAAATTTTGGTAGTTTATACGCTGGGTCCTATTGAAAAAAATGTCTGAATGTTTCTTTTTGGTGACAGAATGTATACTGTTGTTATATCTGTCAACTGCGATGTTCAATAGTTCTTTAAGGCGCAAGTCTTTATGTTCCATCTTTAGGCAACGATATATTTCCAGTATGGTGGAGTGAAGTCTCTCCACTTGGCCATTCACTTCACTGCGGTAGACGGGCGTTTGATAGTGTTTAATGCCCAATAGTTCGATAATGTTGAGGATAATATGACTTAAGAAACTTCGCTCATTGTCTGTGATCAATATTTTTAGGACAGTGAAGTAATGCAATATCTTTGTAAACTTGTTCCTAAGATAAAGTGCCGATCTATTCTTTATATGGAATATTATAGAAAGGATGAACCAGATGAGTGGGACGAGATGATGTTTTCTTAACGACGGATGGGGAAAGGAAGTTTTTGTTAGCTTCTGTGTCAACGAGGATGCTGAGGGGGAGCCCCTCCCGGTGATATATTCTAGATATGGAACGCTGGACGGCCGTCCTTCATAAAATTTACTTCGTCGCATGCTTTGTTCTCTGCCATCTCCTCGTGATTTAAATCAGGTTCCTCGGCTCCGTTCTCTGCCATCTCCTCGTGATTTGAATCAGGGTCTTCTTGAGGTGCCTCTACATGATACAGTCTCTGTTGTTTTTGTGGATAGTCATCAGAGTGCGTCCTCCTCTTAAACGGATTCATACCGCGAGGACGATTTGCGTAGTTCACATCGCGTGACTGCGTAGACCCCAGCTCCATCTTTTCGAGTGGTTTTGGTGTTGTTGGTCTTGACGGAGGCGTACTCTTCACTGGGGGCGAATAATGTTGTTGTTGAGGAGCATGGAGGAATTTTTTCTGCGGTAGTGCAGGCCTTAATTCTTTTCTAAACATATGATTAATGGGTGCCGTTATCGTGTTCGATGCAGCATAGTTGTGAATCATATGATTCCTATAATTCAAATTCTGGATTTTCAAACAGGCTGAATAAGCCTCAGGTAGAGTTCTAGGCCTTTGCACTACAAGCATTCCGGCTAGGTCGCCATTAAGGCCGCGAATGAAAACGTCTAGGACCCTATTCCTATTCAGTTTTGATTTTGTTCACCATCAATGAGAGTTGATGATCGACCGCTCTTTTATCTGCATAGTGCAGAGAGAGACACTGTTTAATGGATAGCCAATCATTATCAAAAATTTTATATGACACCAAGGCCGCATCAGCAGGCCCCCTTATTTTTTGCCTAATATGTTGTAATATAGCCTTATACATGGGCTTAGCCCTTATTATTTCAAAGTCCTTCAGGATCCCCTCCACAGTATGCGCCCATGTTACATACTGCGTAGGATTTCCATCAAAGACTTGTAACTCCTTTACACAGTCTGGAAGACGAGAGATGTCCCTCAAATCCTCGAAATAAATTCAACTTTATTATTAATAAATTCAGCTTTATTACTTTCACGTCACAAGTCAAGACTTAGACTAAACTTATCGCTACTTCGTTTCCCATAGGAAACCACTGTTCCCATCATCCAATATGCAGACTCATCCATTTCATGTCGGCGCGTGTATCCGGAGCGACGTAACATTATCCCGGTGCAATGCAATATCATTCGGTTGTTGTCGTGGGAGCATGTATGCACCTGAACAATCTGTGTCAGCAATTCCCGTGCAGTCTGTTACTTTGCATTGGGTTCAGGGTCAGGTGCGTCGTCTTAACTTTCATATCAACGATTCGGACCGCAGTCCCTAAAAGCGGCTAGAGGACACTGGCTTGGGGACATTAGTTTGCCGTAAATACTGTCGCGCAGACTATAGACATCTGGATTTTGTTACTTAGAATTTACTTAATGAATCATGTACGGCATAAGAATCATACCTGGTAGGCAGCTTACCGTAAAACACGTAAAACACTGTTTCAGTTGTTATAAAGTTTTTATTTATTTTTTTCTCGTTACCTTAAATAGCCTGCTGTTTTCTTTTTATTTGTAAGTACACTTGTAAATAAGGCAATTATACATTTACTCGTATTTGCTCTCTCCTAAAATTAGTTATTGTTATTAAAAAAAAATAAGCAAAAAAGGTCACTTTACACTTATTTTAGTACAGCATTTTGTTCATGTTCATATTTCCAGAAAACAGGCTCAGCCGACCTAAAGACCTATTTAGCGTTCAGTTTTTCTTTTAATTCGTACTTACAAAGCTAAAATTGTTAAGCTAAATTATTATTTTTTATACAACGCGCGTTTAAAACATCTTTACCTTTCTTAAATGTTTACTAATTCAATTTCCAAAAATTCGTTCGTAATTTATTTTCTACGGAAAAATGTAAATTTCTAATTTCCAATGTTTTTCCTAAATTTTCAATTTCATTTACTTAAGCAAAGGCAGTGAAAATTATTTAAAAAAAAAATATATAATTATCATGGATAAGCTTATTTGCAAACTGCCCTATACGGTGCGTTGTTATTTCGAAAATTAAAAATAAATACAATATTCTTTTTATGTACACAATCAAGTTTTGTTTTTGTTTTTATTTAATAAATAACAAATTATTAATTAAAATCAGAAAAAAAATATATAAAATGAAAATAATTTCGTTTGTTGTAGGTTTTAAGATTTAAAAATAAAATCACTCACACATAACACTCACGTTCGCATTCATTCCCTAAAGCACATTTTTAATTAACTATTTCTTGTTTATTAATTAATTGCAATATTAGATTTCCTTCATTAAGTTAACTAAATGGTTAATTGAATAAAAATTATATTTATAAACAAAATCTAAAGATTCACTTATGTAAAAAAGACGTAAAGAGAAATTAAATATTTTTTTAAGAAAACTCTCATATGAAAAATTATTTTACAATTATTTGTTTTTTTTTTTTATACAAAAGAAGAGCAAAAAAAATAATAATTCGTTTTTTTCGTGACTAGGATTTAGTAAAAAAAAATTTGTTCTTCAAAAAAAAAAATAGAAAAGTATAAAGTATAAAAGATAAAATTGTTCTTTTTTTGTTTGCGAAATTGTTTACAAAAAAAAAGAACAAACAAAATTGCGACAAGGTAAACACGTTATTCTTTTTGTTCTTTTTTTGTTTAACAGAAATATTTTTGTTTAAAAAAAAATATTTTAACAAATTACTGTGAGATGAATCACAAAAGTCGTTACAAAAATATTTTTTAATTTTTTCTTTCAATGTTTTTAGTTTTTAACAATTTTCAACAGTATTTGCACTTGACCAACGTTTTTCTTCGATTTTTTTTTTATAAGAAAAGTTGTTGTAGTTATTTTTTTAATAGAGGTTAGGTTAAAAAAAAAACAAAATTGTTTACAGATGCTCATCACCGTGGTAGCCGTTCCGCAGAGGTTGACGTTCCTGTGAGCTGTCAGTTGGTCGATTTCGGTGGAAGAAGCCGCACTGAAATTATGGAAATAAATTTTATAGAGATTCTAACAAAGTTAAAGATGTATATATTTAAAAAAATCGATATAAGTGTGCTATAATAAATTGTGTGAGACACAGCGCGGGCTAGAGCAGCCAGGGTTTTGCTAAATATAATAAATACAATATTTTTATTTAAGAGTCACTGGTTTTCCGACAGGGATAACCATTAAACAAGCTGCCATTTTTTCAAGAACCGATATTTTTTTTGGTTTCAGTAAAGTCTAACAAAACATCACGGATATAAAGAGTGTTTGTTTTCGAGGTTTGGTTTTTAAACTGGCAACACTGTTTCTACAGATTGTCAATTTGACAGCTGAAAGTTGATTTGTGGTTCGGACGTTTTGCAATTTTACGATGGATAGATTAACGCTAGAACAAAAAATGCAAATTGTGCACAATTATTTTGAAAACCATAGTTTGGTTCGCCAATCTTATCGTGCTGCGCTACGTCCATTTTACGGTCGACATAATCGTCCATCTGAGCAAGTTATTCGGAACTCGATGAATCGTTGTCGCATCATGTACACTCTAGTGGATATTAAGCATCTCCAAAGACGACAAACAGTGCGAAAGAAGAAGTTATTGCCGTTGTGGAGAGCAGTGTTGAGGTGAATCCGAATGAGTCGATTGGCCATCATGCACAGCTATGCCCATCCACTTTTCGGAGAGATCTTGGCTTAAAAGCTTATAAGAACCATTTTGTGCAACAGGTGAAACCGCGTGATCATTATACGAGTCGTAGGTTCGGTGAATGGGCCGAAAACCCAGAAGCCTTGTCGAAATGCCTTCACACTGTTTGAGGTGCTTTATGGGATGGTGGAATCATCGGCCCATATTTCTTTAAGAACTATGCCGGCCAGAATGTTACAGTCAATGGAGAGTGCTATAGAAACATGATTTCTGACTATTTCGTCCCTCTGTCTAATGGCATTGACGTGACAGAGTTTTGGTTTCAACAAGATGGCGCAAAATGTCAAACGGTGCCCGACGCCATTAATTTATCGCGGGAAACATTTACTCAGCTCATATTTTGGAGTAATGAACCTGTGAACTGGTCTCCACGATCCTGTGATTTCACACCTTTAGATTATTTTCTTTGGGGATATGTGAAGTCACTAGTCTATGCCGATAAACCAGAGACGTTGGACAATTTGGAAGTCAACAGTCGCCGTGTTATTGCTGATATACAATACTTCCCCAGTTGCTCGATAAAGTTAACGAAAATCTGACTTCACGATTGCGCTTCATTCGAGCTAGCTGCAGTGCAGGCATCATATTTAAACACTAATGGCATATAATTATCTACTACATAAAGCTAATATCATAGACATTAACATTAGCTTCAAGTGTTTTATTTCATATTGAATTTGTATACCTCTAAAAGAACACCCTTTATTTACACCGCAACAACGTTACCAAATCGTGGACCAATTGACCAAATTATCGGTCGTATTGTAGATAGATTTCGCATTAATTTTACTCTACATGGCATTACGCCAACAACGAGAATGATGCCCGTGCGTTTCGAAGAAAATATCGCAGCAGTTGAGGCTAGCTTTAACGAAGTTTGCTTTGTCCGTCCTCAAATTGCAACATTTGGCGAACTAATCCTTGTGTAATCCCTTACAGAACTCAATTGGTGCAAGAATTGAAGATATCGGAGCTTCGCTGAATTATATCAAAACTAATTGAAAGAAAAGCCGCAATTTTATTGCAATATTTTCTTCAGCGAATAGGCTTGCTTTGAATCAATGGAAACGTTCATAAACAAAATTGCCGTATTTGGAGAGAAGACAAGTGACTCTTTAGATTTATTTCATAAACAAAAAAGTACTTATGGTGTGGTTTGTACGCTGGTGAATTATTCTGTCCATACTCCATAACAATCAATGGTGACGGACACAGAAACATGATCAACGAATAATTCTTTCCAAATTTACGTGACGATATGTGACGATTTTTTGGCAGAAAATAATTTGAAGGCCACCAAGATCTTGCAATCTAACGCCACTCGACTAGTCTCTTGTAAGGGTGCACTTTTATACCGAAAGTGCTCCCAAAGGGTCTCAGATGCATCCTTCCTGCTATAGACCTCGAAGGAATCCTTGATATCCACACCAAGTGTATTCCAAATCACAGAATGCTGTCGAGTAAGAAGTATACAATGCTGGCGTTTCTTCGTATCGACGAAACTTTCAACAACATCGACACCTTCTTGATCATCAACTCTTTTTAAAGGCTTGACATAAATGACTCTGTCTATAGCTTGATCAACTTTATTCTGAACAGTAGAGTCATAAATGCAACTTCTGGTCACTACTCTACCAAAAGGAAATCACATAGGGGAACACCAGAACTCTGTTTCGTACCATAGAATCTAGTCCTCAATGGGTATAACAACATGAGGAGTGTGCTGTGTTAGCTTATCTAGACGACGCCACTTTTTGTCTGCCGGAAAAACGCCCACAAATACTTTCAGATATTCTCCAGTACGTTTCAGTTACCTGCGTGGCGATTGATTGGGAAGCTGCTGAGTGTTTTATAACTTGGATTGGCCCAGCAGCGTTAAACTGACCTACGACGTTATAGAGCTTTCTTACGGAAGAGATTAGAAAGATGTGATGAACCAACTTACGGCCTCGAAAAAAATGGATTCATTGTTGAAGACCCTTGCAAGCGTTTAAAGGACAACGACTCTAGGATCTGTATGTGGAATGTTCGGACCCTTGACAGTGCGCGTTTAGCCAAACAACTAGCAGAGGCCCTTGACTGCTAGCATGCAGATATCACTGCCATCCAGGAAGTATAATGGGATCGAATCGACAACAAGAGGATGGAAAACTGTGATATACTCGTATGCTATGCTGGTTGCTATAGAGAAAAGAAACATCGCTTATTCGGATGCGGATTTGCCATATGCCGCAAGACGTCTTGAGCTTCCGACACGTGAGAGAACGTCTTATGACAATACGCTAAATTCGCTAACGTAAGCCTAATAGAGAAGTCAAGGATGAAGACACTAAATAATGTTTCTACGAGCTCCTCGACAAGACGTGCGACTATATTGCTATATAGAACGATGTCTAGTCTTGGCATCCCTGCCAAACTCGTCAGTCTGTGCATAAAGACGTTTGAGAATGCTCGCTGCTCCGTCAGGTCGGTAACGACTTAATCGAACCCTTTGATTTCAACATTTAGACAAGGTGACGCGCTGTCAGGTGATGTATTTAACATTTAACTCACAATCAAAAACAGGTGGCACAACCTTTCAAAGGTTTAGACGCACAAACCTCGTACTAGCGTATGCCGATGATATCGACATAATTTGGAGAACACAGCCAGCTGTTACCGGTGCGCTCGATAGTATTAAAACGGAAACTGCTATAGTGGGCTTAGCGGTAAATGAGCACGGAACATCGACGACTTGGACTGAACGTCACAGTCGACAACTATAATTTCGAGGTATTAGGGGACTTTGTCTAGGTTGGCTCTGCTATAAATTCTGCAAACAAAACCTCAGGAGAAATAAAACGAAGAATCACTCTTGCCAATCGCTGTTTCTTTGGGTAAGGCCCTATCCCGAAAAACTAAGGAGACTCTATATATAACCTTGACCATCCCAGTCCTACTTTATGGCGCAGAAGCATGGACCCTATCGAAAGCAGATGAAGATATCCTCAGTTGTTTCGAGAGAAAAATCCTTCGAAAAATATTCGGTTCCGTTTGCGATGACGGGCTTTGGAAAAGAAGATTCAACGACCAACTATACGAGCTATAAAGCGACATCGACCTAGTCAGAAAACTGAGCATCAGTCGACTAAGTTGACTAGGACATGTAGAGCGAATGGACACCAATGCTCCGGAGCGCAGAGTCTTCGAATCTAACCCGGAGTAACAACGCAGTAGAGGGAGACCTCTCTTTAGGTGGCTCGCATAAGTAACTACAATAAAAGGGGACTACAACCGACTTTGAGTGCGCAACTGGAGTCAGTTAACTAAAAACCGGACTAACAGAAGAGGCTTGTTAGTTTAGAGGCAGGTTCACCCCAAACTGTAGCGCCTCTTAAGTAATTAAGTATATTTGAGGCATACTTTCCTCTCAGATACCTAACTGTAGCCTTAACAAAACGGCGTAAATGGAAATGGTCCTCTTAAAAAAAAAAAAAAACCTGCTTCATCTCACCCAAGTAAATTGCACTCCTCTGAACTTTTCGAGTGGCGCCAGGTATCTAGGCCTGATTCTCTACAGCAAACTGAAGTGGAAAGAAAATGCTGCAGAGCAAAACAAAACCCTCTACTCGTCCAGGAATAGCTTCAGGCTCAAGGTGGGGTCTGGAACCCTAAGCACTGGATCTACACCGCGGTCGTAAGACTAGTGCTCATTTATGGTGTAGCCATTAGATGGCATGCACTAGAAAGATGAACTAATCTCAATTTGTTAGAAGAAACGTATTGAGCTATTCGCATAAGCAACACCGGCGTATAGATTTTTTCAGTGTCTTGAAAGGCTCTTTTCTCATGCTGCATCACGACCTATCGCAATCAATCGACCTTCAATTATTATCTGAAAGTGACATCAATGCCGGCTTCAAGCGCTTAATTCCAGAAAGGAACGAACGGAGGCAGCGCGAAGCCTTTTTCAGTAAGTTTATTTCCATCTTCACAGACGGCTCTGAGATGATGCGAACATACCGTATTCTCTTGCAAGGTAAATTCTAGGCTATTCATACAGATAACATCAGGCCACTAATGTTCTACACTGGACAAATTACAAACTCTCAAGCACTCTCCTACATCCAGTTATTGCCTGACTCGTATAGAGAATTGTGAGACATCTAGACTAATACGGTCTATACTCGGACAAGAGTATAGGAGAAGAAATGTCTCCAAACTCACAAACATAATCGGCAGTGATTGATTACTAATCACAATACGAATACAAACAGAAGCTGTAGGGATGAAGAGGAAGAGGATTCTATAGCGCACTTCCTTTGCAATTGGCCTGCCATGGCATGCATCAAAATACAATCTCTTGGAAGTTAACATTTCCGGGATCTAAATACTCTCTCTTCTATGAAGATCACTGACCTTGACAAATTTATCAACAAGTCTCATTTGTTCCACGAGTAACTAGAGTTACTTACAACTAATCTAAGTGCTTCACTCTAACCTAATCTTACATTCCACAATATTTAAAGTTGCGTACCCAAAAAGGAGTAGTGTCTCAATAAGAGAGTACGAGATGATATCATCTTACTGTCTACATAGAAGAGTCGAAAACCGCTAAGGGAACGGACTTTGGCTCTATCCTGTCTTGACTCTGGGTGGATTCAAGGCCTTGGAAAGAATGTGATTTACTGAAAGCGCCTAGGTAAGAGATTCTTTGCTATGCATTTTCTTCCCACCAGTGACATCATTAAACAGTGGTGCCTCAGCACCAGTAGAGTATAGTTCCACCGCAGAAAAGGTGCCCGTAATGCGGTGATAATACACTGGCAGAAGACTGCTGAGCCAGAAGGAGTGAGAAGTAAACCCAGCGCAGAAAGAAGACCTTGCATAGAAAGAAGGGGCATGACGAAGTTTCCAAGCCTGAGCAACTATTGTACTAGCTAGCTTAAGTAGGCAAACGGGCCTACGCACGTTGCTAGATATTGAACAACTCCGCCAATAATAGCTGAGTTATGGGGACGTCATCAACATCATATTTCGGAGGCAAGGCGCCATAAAAGAGGCTTCCGTGGTATACGAGTTATTTTCGAAGAGGGTGAATGGAGAAAATATAACCGCAATGTCTACAAACTACATCAAGATTTAGATGTAATTCAAAAGGCTTAAGCCCAGATTTGTAACAAAGCTACATCGGCTTAAATATAAAAACAGAATCAGACCCGGTGATTTCGGCGAGGACGATAGCATCACACTACACTTGTCCCTAAATAAAATTTCTTTACACTTTCATACGGAGATTTACACAATTCTAAAAGCAAAGCATCATCCTTTCACTGGTAACAGTTAACGTAGCGAGGAAACTTGCGATCTCAGAACTTCTTCTAGCTAACGAGTCTCCCAGGTTCGAAAGGTCGAAATGATGTACTGTAGTAAGCCTGAAAAGTTTCACAAAGGCATCAAAAATGGTCTTATTCTAACACGAGGGCCTGAGGATTCAACAATTGCACTCATCGATATCGCTGACAATTTTGACCAAAGTGGACTACTTAGTGAACACTTTATCTAAGCTCTTTGGATGTATCCATGTCAGATAAACGCAACTTTCGACCAAGGGCTCTAATAATGGAACTGTTTTTAAAATTTGGGTGCTTTGCTTAGTGGAAATTTCACGAGAAGTCCAGCGCTACCGCAAGCGCAAGTCAGTGCTGGGAAGCGTACTTTGTGGTCGATTTGGGAAAGAGGTCAAGGGGTTAAATCTGACTTGGACCACCACAATGTGGCATACAAGGTTTGAAAGTAATTATCAGGAATGGCGTAACAATGAGATCGATAAGTTGTTATCGTTAGCAATCCACCAGATCTCCAGCGATTACGTGGAGATCACTAAAAGACCAGTGGAAGCGATCCCATAAAGCTATCAGAAATCTTTCCACTAAGATTCTTGGATATAGCGGACACCCAACACCGATGGATTGGGCAGAGAACCACAATAGAGATATCCTTTAATTATCTTAGATGCATTACTTCTGGATAGCACATTCCATTAAATATCCAAAGAAAAATAATTGTGTCAACCAAATAGACTTCGTATAAGACCGCAAGCCTGTTGTCTGGCGCTGACATATGCACTGGCGCTGACAAGCTGTAAAAGGAAATGGAATAACAAAACAGACTTATGTTATTTGCAAGTATATGAGTGACTAATTGTTCTTTGGTTAGCATTTCGGATAACCGAAACAAATATCGTAATGCAACCTCCGCCAAAGGTTGATCAAATCATGAGCACTTTTCGTTATTTCCCCGAAGAATACATAGACAACCAAGGGCTGATGGACATCGGAAAGAGACGCAGAAACAACAAGGAAACGACATCTTGTCACAGGCTTAAATTTATATTGAAAAAATAAAAATTAAGTCACTTACCTTATGCAACAAATAAACCAACAGTAACAAGATCAAAGCACCCGCACACGCTGACAATATCACGATCCACAAGGGAATAATATCCGGTGCTGGTATTGGCTCTGGAATAGCCTTATAAAACAATTCACGTGACCTGACAATCTCTTCTTTAGGTTCTCCAATATATGGTAGCCGTGTCACATGTGACACAGCCATCGTTGAAACATTCAATGGAACATCTGAAGCTAATCTTTCCATTGTTTTTGCTACCAATCGTGTCCGAATAGCAACCCAAACTCCTTCGTTGTCATCTAAATTTTTCGCTACACACCGTATAGTAGCACATTTGGTTGATTTGCAAGGTGCAATACTGTCCAAGATAATAGTTCCATCATCTGCTTCCCTCTTCGATCGTCGGTTTCCGAAATTACCTCTAGATGATGATGATGAGGAGTACTCGTGTCCACCATTGTCATCTTGGTCGTAATAGTACTCATTAAAGTCACCAGTGCCGTAGTATGGTTTCTCTTTGTGACTGGAGAAACGTTGACTACTACCTATAGGGTAGCTACCCGATTGGGAGTAAGTACTTCCACTGACTGAACCTCCTGGTCGGCTACCGGAAGAATACGAAACACTATGTCGCATTTGATCATCAACATTACCACGATTAAGATTGCCCAAGTCTAGAGTTCCTGTTCGGAAACCTTGTCCGCTGCCAAGTTTGTCAGCGGATACACCTTGAAGATCATTGAATCCTCGTCCAAATGAAGCTTGACGATTTATTGACGCTTCACTTGGCTTATAGGAGTGTTGTGATGTTGTGTGGAAGTTGCCACTGCTTTGCTGACCAAATTGTTGACCACTTTGATGTTGTTGTTGTTGCTGTTGTTGTTGTTGCTGTTGTTGTTGGAAAGTTTGTCGTAAAGAACCCTGCTGTGATCCACGTTGCTGTTGTCCGGTTGCACCTAGAGATCCCTGTCTATTGACTTCAATATGGGGCTTAGCATCCTCTTCTCTGTTCCATTGACGACTACCAGCAATAGTTTGTCTTCCACTGCTTGAACTGCCTGATCTGCCTGAGCTGCTTGAACTGCTTGAACTGCTTGAACTACTTGAACCACTTGATCCACCACTATAACCACCACTGTTGTCACCTTGTTGCCGATATGTCGCATGACTTGCTGCTGCATAAACTGGTCGGTCTAAATTCTGCACATATTCTGTGCTCGTTTCAACTACATGCGGTTTACCATCGGCACCATAAGTCACAGTCGAATTCCTTGATGAAACCACAACTGATGGTCCACTGCCGTCACCAAATGAAGACCATGATGTGGTAATAAAACCTTGACGTCCACCACCTGAACTAGCTGCAGCAGCGGCGGCCTCATTTGCTCGCTGAGAATGCACGAATGATGCATCACCAGTTGATTCTTGCCGTTCCTCTTCTTTGAAAATTCGTTTTTCTTCATCAGAAATCACTTTGCTAGTAGAAGATACAGATGCACTTCCTCCTGAGGATGTTTGTACGTGCATCCCAGTCATTTGTGAGGCAGATCCACCAGTGCGGATTACAGCTCCAATTGATTCCAAATAACTTCTTCTTGCCATATTTTGATCCAATTGAAGGTTCAGTGGGTTGACATTTACATTAGGGTCACAAACGATGTTTCCATCAGTCTCTGGTTGATTGAGAAGATACATCAAAACATCGTCACCCAGAGTTTGGTAGGGATAATGAATAAAAATGACTGCTTCTTCGATAGCTGATGGTCCATTGTTGCGAATGTTGTAAATGTGGACGACATGAGGACCCAGATCGGCTTCCTTGGTAGCATTCTCTATGGCTTTGAACTCGGATGCCTTGTAATGTCCAAAATCTGGAACTGATGTTCTGCACAAAAGAAATTCATTAATGAGGAATAGGGAAGGGTTCAAATGGAAACTTACCCTTCGATAGCCAACTCAGTTTCCACCCAAATGCCAATGCTCTTTCGAATGATATTATCGAATCCGGAACCTTCCTTCTCGTGGTTTGTAGAGTTGGCTTCCATGAAGAAGTCATAGCTTGCACCCATACCCACCTTGGCCGATGGGAGCATCACAACTTTGAATTTGGCCTTGAAAGACATATTTATAACATCGAAGAAAGTAGAGAATTTTTTTTTTAAAGAAAACTCACCACTTTGCCCGATGGCAAAGGATTACCAATATCACACTTCAGAGTATAGTTCGTGGCATGACTGGGTGCTGTGCATGTAATTGGTGTATCACGCTCATCGCCCATCTGCTGGATTTTCTTAAAGTTCAAATCCTCAGGCATTGACATGTAGAAACCAGCCTCAAAGGCATCCTCACCAAAGTTCGAGATCAAAACTTCAATTTCAAGAGGTTCCTTTGATCCCAAGAGGTACTTGTTGACAGTACTGAAAAGAACACATCCATGAGTTTTGAAGGCTGTAGGAAACCTTTAAATACTCACTTAATTTCCAACCGAAGATCGGGAACACAAATATTGTCCATTCCGCAGTTCTTCTGGATGTTCAATGAGTCTCTTTGTACGATCTCCCGGTTCTGATCAATTACTGGTTCAAGATCGCGCCTTCTTCTGATGACGGGCTCACCCTGCCTGTTGCTTCTCAATTGATAACGTAGTTCTACTTCTAATGGAGTGAGTTTGTCTCGAATATTGTCTACAAGGTATACAGTCTCATTTTGACAGTGAGTTCTACCACGCTCCAGTCGAATGGTCGAGTTTCGTATGTTTCTGTTCTCATCGGACATGAAGAACATGCGAGGATTTTTGGTTTTCTTCGCGTCCAGCACCCAAGATACTTGGAAATCTGTAACAAATGAAATTGAAATTTAAAATAATATTCTTTAAGATAAACTTAACAGAACTTACCTAAGATTCCAGGAAGATTGATACCTGTGTACTTCCAGCAGGATCTTACATTTGTACAGGGAACATCTCTGCCATCGCGCCTAGTTTTGCAAGATTTCTCATCCAAGTTAATCAACTTTGAGGCGGACAAAAATGTGGTAGTAGCGTCCACTACTGCCACTGGCCTTGATCTAAACACAACCACCTCATCGGCAGCATAAGCCCCTACAGCTAAATCTGGATACAAATTTCCATCTAAATCGATTCCACCAGACAATGAGAAACCAAACGTCCTAGGTGGTCGAGATCCTATCACATCTTCAGCATAAATCACTTGTGAGTACTTGGCTAATGGTCCCTCAGCAGAACCATGGAATACATAAACAGCACCATTACCATTTGGACCATCATACGGCGCACCAACAGCAAAATCCCCAAACCCATCCTGATTGATGTCACCAAGACTTGTCAAGGACAATCCAAAACGTCCCTTCGAATTGACACCATCTCTGAAGGTCTCTATCACAAACTTCTCTTTGGCATTCTTTCCTTGCAACATGATATACACACGTCCAACATCATACAGTCCCTTATTATTTGGTTCACTATACATTGGAGCACCAATGATAAGATCATCAAAACCATCACCGTCCACATCGGACGTACACATTGAGTAACCAAAGTATGCACCAATTTGCCAACCAGTTATATTCAGGATGTTCACCATATTCCATTTGTACAGAGTGACTTTCCCAAGAAGGTCCGAGCCACGCGGCATTCCTATAGCCACATCTTCCTCACCATCGCCATCAAAGTCTCCGGTAATTGTGGAGTAACCAAGATAGGAGTCATCATTAGTGGCACCGCTTTCTGTTGTCGCATAGACTTTGCTCTTTGGATGAGTTATGTCATATGAGTACGATTGACCTATAAGAGTTTGAAGAAGATTTTAATGGAAAGCTCTTTGACACATTTAAAGCAATGATTGATAAATAATGATAACGAATGATGTGATGTATGTGAAATGATTTTTGTATACCTGGCAATGCCATGCTAAGGCTGTTTCTTACAGTCTCTGTCTTTCCGAAAAGCTAGAAACGAAAGTAATTTAGATTTTCTACGAAATGTATGGCTTTGTCATTCAGTTTGTTTTAAAGAAAAGAATACGAAAGATGAATATAATTGATTAAAAGCATTGCCAGGTATGCATTTTTAATATATCATACAATTTTTTCATATCACATTTTTTGATTGATGATTTATGAATTAACAAATAAAAATATGTAATCAGCTTTAACCAATTATGTTAGGCCTATGGTTTTAAATATATGTAAGACAAGGTCTATTATATGTAATAATTTTGAAGCATTATGATAAAACTGAAGAAGAAAAATGTTCAATAGAAAAAAATATCTCACAAATATGGTAAAAAAAAAATATAGTGTAAAACGGATTACAAAGATATAGAGCAGAAATGAAGAACAGAAATGATTCATGCATGAACTACAACTTACATTTGTTTGCAATAAAAATAAGGAAAAAACTTTCCAACTCAATGCTTAAAATATACGGGTATGTACGAGTAGGTACAAGAAATACCTTTGACTATAAGTTTGCTGTTTTATTTTTCTTCTGCTCCTAGTTTGGTTTGAGTGGTATTTGTCAGTTAGCATTTAATCTAGCAGCTATTAAATCAATTCCTAATTATATCTATTTTATGGCCGAATTGTAGATCAGTAACTGGACTTATATCTGAATATCTGAAAAAATAGCGTGAAAGTCTATTTTGGAAAGTACGTGCGTGCGTTAGTAAAAGTAAAAAAGAGTGTAGAGGTTACACTGGATCCTTGAGGTGGGTCACCTTTTTTTTTGGTTTATAGTTAGGCTTGAAATCAGAAGGTAGCCAGGGAAGGTACTTTAAATCGGAGTGATTGTTTGGTTGAGTAATTATTTCTAGACAAATCTTTATAAACATACGCACTGTGGTCGAAATATCTATTTCTAGACTAGATAACAATTTCTACAGTACGCTCAGACCACAATTGTTCGCATAAACTAGTCGTAAAATTGTTTAGTAGGGCGGGACTAAGAACTGTACGTCTTCGAATAATCAATTCCCTCTGATTTGTATCATCAACAGCTAAGTTTGTAAGAGAGAAGTATGTTAAAGAGGAAAAATTGTAAATACGAGGGAAAACTTTGAATAGAAAATTATCTGATTTTAGTTCTGTCAGCTGTCGCATCATTTCGAGTTAAGATAAGATGATGAGGAGCGGTAAGTTAAACTGATATGATCTCCAACAAGTAATGCAGCCAATAGACTATCTTGATATCAGGGGGTTTGTAATCAAAACTGGTGGACTGACTATCAAAACCGGTGATAAAGTCTCCTATGTCGGATAAGCATGCTCAAAGGTGTTGAGTACAATTAAAATGTTTGCAAACAGGGCGGATGAAAGTAGAGAGGAAAGAAAGAGAGTTACCGATGGACATTGGTTATAATGACGAGGAAATAGAGGGCACGGTAGGGCATTCCATAAGCGAGTTGTGTGGCTTAGAAAAGAATCACGATATTTCAGAGTTCGTCCAAAAGTGGGCTTAAGGGTAAACTGACGACCATTCACAGCGAGACGGATGGCAATTTATAGTTATGTCGGTGCTGAAGGGTGTCAAATGAAATTGAAAAAACAAACGAGAGACGTGAATTTGGTAAAAAAAATAATAATTAAATCTGGAAATCACCTGGGCTTGCAAAATTATATCCAGAGGGCTGATAAGTTGGCTTCAAAAAAATTTGCGCTTCTCATTTAGTTGAGCAAAATTGAAAGGAAGTATGAGTGGACTATATCCTAAGATAATAATATTCTTTATTCCGAATAGATGCTTTCTCAATGATTTAGACGAGGAAAAGGATGAAGTGGTCCCCGAATTATTAATTAAGTACTTTGGACGTTCGTCTCAGTTGCAACCATCATCTAGATCATGAATACTTCTTCATTCGAATGACCCGCTTTTCTGTCAGACTTGATTCTCATCAATCATTGCTACTTCCAATTCTAAGTGATGATTTTTAAAAATATTAGATTAGTTCTATCGTAGAGCTGTTCATTTGGAATTCGATTTCGATAAAACTCCTTACTCCAAGGTTTGTAACTTAAAAGTCAGTAGGTTCGTGAAAAAGGACATTTGGACCTGTACTTTTCAGTCAAGTAAAACTGGTTTTGTGTTTGCTGTTTTAGTTTTCCAATCAAATCAGGTGAAGGTTCATCATTTTATGTGAGATTGAACAAACTGTCAAAAGTCAAATAAACGAAACGTTGCCAAAAATTGTCTGCACACTTTCAAGACTAACAGGAGCGGAATCCTTTAACACCCACAACGACTAATATTTCGCATTCTGGGAGAACGGTCTGACATCTAAAGCTTCCACCTACGCGAACAACACGAGGAGAGAATAGTCGAATACAAAATCAGAAACAAAAGGATTGCTGGAAGACATGGTCTACCAAGGGTAGTTAATAAGGGTTTGTGAGAGTCAGCTCGATATATTGTATATCGCGATTCAAAGCTTATCGATAACTATGGAGAAAGATTAAGTATCCACAAAGGATTCGATGAAGCTCCAAAGGATATAATATGGACAGCTTAGGGATCCAAAAATACCATAATGTCACAATAAAAGTAAAGTCTATCACACAATCAAACTAACCGAAGAATCAGAGGTTAAATTTGGAGTAAGTCAAGGTAATGTACAAAGTTCTTTACCATGAAAGATTTTCTACTGACGGAACCATTTCTTTTTTATTCGCCAACGACCTAAACATCATCTTGTCCACTGAACTCAATGGTAATAAAAGTGCTGATTGAACATGAAACATATAATATTGAGAGCGCATACCCACCCCAAGTAGGTAGCGAGCAATTTAAAAAAAAACAAATTTTTGACCGCAATTTTGATGGATTTTGAATAATAGAATAGAAAGGAAGGAACAGCATGTACCTTCCGTAGGTGCTGGAGCAAGATATGTGGAAAAACTTAAGAAAAAAACCCTGGCCGATGCTTCTTAAGCCCGGCTCCACATTAATAGAGAAACGTGGTGGTGAAATGATGAGATGAAAATGGCGGCAAGGAACAAAAGGCAAGTCTTTGAAGTGTGGACTTAGTATAGCAGAAATTTCCGATAAAGTCCAAATTGAGAAATATCAAGAATAGAAAGAGCTACGACCAAACAAGCTAACATTTTTTTAAGATTCTCGCAAGAGACTCTATCGCTGAAATATATTGAAGATGCTTTTTGGGAACAACGAAATTTGTAAAAGATGGAAAGAGTACTTCAACACACAGTACTATTTTCTTGGCAGCCACCCACGAATGGGACACTGCCGATCTTACAGTAAAGCAGTAAAAAAAATGAACGGGGGGTGAGTGGTCGGATCAGATCCTCCGAAGTATAGCCGATAATAAGAAATCGAAATTTATAAAATACCGAGAGGCAATCGGTTGTACGAGTGAATGGGGTCTTTCTTGTTGCATTGAATAAAGGCAAAGGCGACACGAGAAATTTCAACAATTACTGATCGGGGAAACTAATATCGCTGTCGCGAAAAGTACAAGTGCGCATGATTTTGCTATGTTCAATGGAGTTCGCTCGAAAATATAAGTACCAGACAATGATCGAAGAAGAGGCCGAAAAAAAAACTCCTTCACTCCAATGCAATAACATCATCATGTTGCGAAATAGAGCGGACTATGGAATATTTCTAAGGTTCGCAAATTCATCTATATTGTATAGCTGTGCTCTGCATTAACTCATTTGCAAAATTTGACCGGATAAAAACATGTTCGATCCACAAGAAAGTTGTTACAGAGAGCGATTTTTCATTCCTGCAGCTAACCCCGGCAAAAGCATTAGTTTTAATTTAAATAGAGACTTACTTTTGTATTTTGAGACTGATTAGGGTGACTTTTAAGGTCATAGTGCAGAAAGTATTTTTGGGTATATTGAAAGAAAAGTTCTGTATCTGATATATGGTTCCGTGTTGTACTGATGCAGAAATATACGAGTTATACAGCGGCATTAATTTGTCGAAAGATACGTGTAAAGTAGTTGAGGCTGCTATTGTAGAGTATTTGAAGTGCATGAGCACCGGCGCTTCTGCTCGAGCCCCAACTCAGTGGCATGGCTTAGTGGATTACAATTTCAAAAATTCCCTGTTACCAGCCGAGAAACTGGTGACGTTGGAAATTATTTTTTTTTCTTTTTCTGTGTACCCCTGTGAATCGATTGGAAAAATTCAAAAAAAAAAAATCCACCTCATTTTACTAATTATTTATGTTTTGTAAAAAAATATAAGTTTATAGACATAAAAAAATATATAAAGCACCGATATACAATTTCGTAAATGAAAATGAAATAAAAAAAATATATATGCAAACAAATGTTGTAGTCCAACGCACTAAGAAGAAATAAATAAATTAAAAATAAAAATCATGGATATCGCAAAATTGGATCAGTACCTCATGTGTTACTCTGCAAGCAAGATTAATAATAAAAATGGGGGAAAAAAAGACATACGCAATCACATTCACCAGGACAATGGCCACAAAATAAAAATAAACAAAAATTCCCAAAGATTAAAGCGTAAATACTATCGAGTATATGTTTAGGCAAATACAAAGAAAAAAATATAATAAAAACCCAAAAAAAACACACATTTGCAAAATAATACATATTTTTCCAATAACTCTTATAACCAATGACTATAGAGAAAAAAAATAAAAAAATAAATATAGTATCAAGCAGCAGAAAGGCAGAAAACAAACCATTGACAGACAAGAAGGGGGAAAATTAAAAAAAGCAAAAGGACAACGATTTTGTTTGTTTTTATTATTAAAATTATTTTTATATGTTACTTAAGCGCAACGCAAATTACACCGTCATGTACGAGTATGGTCTGTGATAATTGCATGACGCACATGTAAAGTGCTCTTTGTGGTACAAGTAGAGGTTATGGTCGATGTTTATTGCACATAGCCGCAGTTAATTTATTTTTTTTTTAATACTTTTATTAAATTTTTAGTTTTTAGAAATAAGCCAAAATTGTGTAGTCGTTTTTTTTTTACGTTTTAATGATATTTTTTTTTTGTTAGAAATCAACTTCTCCAGCTGCAAGTGTAAATAAGCAGTGTTAACGGTTAACTATTAATTTTTTTGTTTTTTAATTAATATTGCAAAAAAGCTCACCAAATGTTTTGTTTTTTTTTTTTTGTTGTGAATTTTCTACTCTAACTGAGTATTACAAAATATACCAAAACAATTATGAAATTTCGAATTTTGAACCAAAAAAAAAAAGTATCATTATCTTGTCACAAATGACAGAAAATATAATTTTTTTTGTGAATTGTTTTAAATGCTGAATGGTTATAAGTAAAAAAATTATAAGAAAAAAAAAAACTAAAAAAATAAATGAAAGCTATGCTTAAAAATTATTATTATTTGTTGTTGTTTTTTTTTTGTGATTTTTGTTTTTGTGTTTAAACTTAATTTTATTTTGTTTACCTCCAACGCCGAAATCTTGATACATTGGCGGCTTGTAGGGATATTTTGTATCAGGATCAATCGAGAATGCTTGTCCTATGAAATCAAGGATATGATTTCCAACATTGCATTTTGAAAATTTTCATTAATTTTTGCATGTGCAACATGTTGATTTAATATTTTGTTTTTTTTTTTTTATTAATTTATTTTATAGTTCGTTGCAAATATTCATAAACGATAAATATATTTGTTTTTATTTTGATTTTTTTTTTGTGGAAGAAATAGAAGGGGGATCACAATATAGGGCAATACAACACAACAGTCGCGCACATTACAATGAAGGGGTGCAGATACAGGCAGGAAACGAGAAGATATATAAAAAAAAAAATTTAAATTAAAAAATACAAAAAAATTAAACAAAAATACGTAATATTTAAAATTTGTAAAAAAATGTGTTTTTTTTGTTGTTTTGTTAATCTACTACATCTAGGGTTAGTCAACAGTTTCTTTGCTTTGGTATACTGACTCCCCGTCAGGAACAACATCTTAAATGTCCATAAAGCGATTTCTTTTTTTTTGTCTGTGGCAAAAGGTATCTTCATGATGTCATTTGAATCTTTTGCAGTTTTTTTGTTTTTTTTATTCCAATATTAATTGCACAGCACACAAGACATGTCATTCTGATCTATGATAAACGATGATATTAAACACGATTCTTAATTTTTCCTCATTCACCCGCTTTCATTCGATTAGTAAAAAAAAAGAAGTAAAAACAATTTTTTTTTTATTATTAACTTTGAATTCCATGAAATCATTCTTAAGTCATTCATTCAATTAGATTCCATTAAAGAAGACATTTTTGTATGTTTTCATTTGTAACAATCACTCATAACGACACATTCGAGATGGGGTTGTCTCCTGGGGTCTTTTGCAAAACTTTCAATTTACTTCTCCATTTCGGACGGAGACTGGATTGAGTTTAAATCAGTTTGACTTTGTTAGAGGCGTCATCATGCCTTCTGACGCTTACTGTCACTGCCATCAGACAGATTAGGTACCCCATAGAAATATTTCTAAATTAATTTAAAGAGAAAATCGGTTTTCGCTTTAGATGATTGATTAACTACATTTAATGGATCAAAGAACAACTTCTACTGGAAATTAAATCAAATGATGCAGAGTCTACTTTGAAGACTACTGTCTTCAAAAGGGATGAGGATGTGGGATAGCTCATTCCGCAAACTACATTTATTCTTGCTCTAGTATACAGTCCTTTTTATTTATTTTTTGTTTGTTTTTGTTTTGTTTTTTTCAAATAAGAAGTTAATTCAAATTAAAATTTTAATAGAAAACAAAACAAATTATGGAAAAGAAACTACGTACCTTGCCAGTACCAGCTACCAGGAGCACCAATATATAAGCGATCTCCTTTCTGTAAAAAGAAAAGAAAACATAATAATACATTCGTTGTATAAAAAATATTTACATAAATAAAAAAACGTATGTGATAGATACAACACGTCACGGACAGGATTAACTCAACTGACGTGGAAATGTGACTCTATCACTTTGTTACGGCATCGCTGGAGTTTGAGGATTCCAAGCTGAATCCTCCCTACGTGCTGGGAATAAAAAGCCTCCAGTGCGTAGTGAGGATTCCAGTAAGGTATCACCTGAATAAGAGCTGATTATCAAAGAACAACTTGCCGTTCCAAGGACGCAATCGGGGACTGGAAAACAATGATGACGGGAATTTAGTACTCGTATGTATGTAATGTCAAGCATTGGTTTTACAAAGCGAAGCTTGATGAAAAGCGTTTCGACGCTGTACTCCTTCTCTAACTAATCTTTACTTGAACTAACACCTTCACTGCAAGGTTATACGAGTAATGGTACAGAATCAAATCTATTATAGTAACTGTTGCGGTTCGAAGGATAATCAATCGAGGTGAAATGCTGTTCGTGGTGAAACAAAGCTGTTATCTCGAAATACGTTCCCTTGGGAAGAAAAAGGTGATTTGCTTTATTATAGGAGTCGCTTTAAGTCTGACGAAAAATTCAACAAAAATCCAAACCCACTACAAGATAAGAGCAGCCGGTACTGGCCCACCATTTACGAGTATAAGTTATCTGGACCTCCAATTGGAATGTTTGTAACAATTCAAGGAATCGAATAACTTCGCTTTGATTTTTGCTTTCCCATTTGTCCAGGGTGGTCAATAATGCCATGAGTGCGATTCCACGAGATCTCATTCCTCACCATAAGGACGGGAAACGAATGCATTTAGACTTAAAGGAAACAGTGACCAGAGTGGGATCTGATTGAGAACAATGGTTCAAGACAGATTTTGCTACTGTAAAGCCTTTTTGCACCGAAATCAAAAAGTGAATCGAAAGGAATAAGGCGCAACCAATCAAACAAACTTTGCAACCCACGTTCACACTAGGCTCACCAGCTGATTCGAATTCCACAAATTGATCAGATAGCAGTACCATTGTAAACGATTTTCCAGTTCCGTTCTGTGTTGGGAATCTGAGGCAAAAGTGGCAGTATAACGCAATCACCTACAATTTTATTCTCAGTTTTAATAATTTTTTAATAAATGTCCAAATACTATTGATCACGAGACGATGTCATGGTGAGTTGTGAACCTGGCGATACCCAGGTGCTTACTTTACCTGGGTAACCATTGGTTACTGATCGATGTCCATCCAGGTTCGACTTGCCAAACTTATAAGGGTGAGTGCTGACCGGAAGACAAAAATAGGAGGACTATAAACGGGACAGCGAATGAATTCCCAAGATGGAATCAACGGTGAAGTAAAATCCCGGAATAAAATAAATAAGACCTTATCCGGACTAAGACATATTTGGAGTTCACTTGGAGGAAAGGATTCCCAAAACTAAGCCAGGGTATTGGAAAAGAGACGGTGGCAGGGATGAGCTCTTAGTGAACGGCAGTACTCACATCCCTGAATGGTTAAAAATACTCGTACAAGTTACGAATTACAATAAGCCTCGGATACGGACGGATCTACTATTGACAAAACCTTAAAACGAACCAAGGATAATTAACTTTGAATCTGCTCGTGCAATGTGAGGTCTGTTAATAGGCTACGTGCAGCCGAGCAACTAGCGGATGTCACCTGGATGTCACCGCCACCCAAGAAATGCGGTGGGATGGGCCGGATTAACATAAAGAGGATGAAAACTGTGACATCTACGCGGATTGTTATCGACGGCAAAAACAACGGCGCCTATTTGGGTGCGGATTCCTTGTTAAAGGCAGGCTTCGGCAAAAAGTCTAGAGTTTCCGGCATGTTATGGAGCGCCTCGTAACAATCCAATATTAGCCTTATATACATGCACGCCCCCACAGAGTAGAATGATGGCTTCTGCGAGCTCTTGCACAAGACTTACAAATAGTGCCCTATCTGTAAATTGTAATATTAAAATTATCCTCGGTGACTTTAATGCAAAGCTAATAAGAGGGGGCAACTTTGGTAGTACTGCTGGAGAACATAGATTGCACGATAACCTCCGACAACGGATTCCGGTTAATCGACTTTGCGGCTGGGCGAAAAATTGTCATAGACAGCACGCGGTTCCCGCATCTCGATATCAATAAGACTTGGAGATCCCCTCATCAATCAACCGTCAACAATGCGATCGACGTAAGTTCAGTATTATGAACGTCCAAATGTTCCGAGGGCCAACATCGACTCGGACCAATATCTTGTTACAGCCAAGGTACGGTCGCGAATATCTCGAACATCGCAACGGCAAACTAACACTGTTAGAAAATTTGACGTCGGACGGCTACAATCGCAAGAGATCACCAAATCCTTTTCCGATCGAGTCTCTCTTTATCTCTTAAGAGGTCCTATGGTACCAGCAACATTGGAAAAAAAGCCATCAGAGATGCCGCCTCTGACGTGCTGGATTTCACTCGGCCACCGCAACGAAACGAGTTCTACGAGCAGAAGAGGAGAGACGAAGACCAGCTTCTCAGGAGAAAAAAGAAGGAGCGTGAGAAGCGCGCGATCGACGAAATGCAGAGATGCTACTCCAGGAATGAAATTCGGAAGTCTTGGTAAAAAAAAACATTCCACGGATACAAGCCCCGAACCGAAGCCTGTAGAGATGAACAAGGAAACATCGTAGTAGAGTCGCAGCCGATGCTAAGGATTTGGAAAGCGCGATTACAAACCAAATACTACTATCAGGTAGAACGAACCTATTAACCTGGACGATGTAGATAGAAGATATCTAAATCATATATAAACTTAAGGCCAACAAAGCTCTTCAAGGCGCCAGACAATGACTTGGTAAGGAGCATACACCAACTCATCTGTAAAATATTCTCGGATGAAAGTATGCCAGACGAATGGAATCTCAGCATAGTTTGTCTGATCCTTGATAAAAGAGACACTCTGAACTGCGCCAAATATAGAGGCATCAGTCTTTTTAACCTAGCCTACAAGATCCTATCTGCTGTATTGTGTGAACGCCTGAAGCCGTTTGTCAACAATCTAATTGGTCCATATCAGTGTGGCTTCAGGCCTGGAAAGTCCAGCACAATCGACTAAATATTCACACTACGGCAGATCTTGCAGAAAACCCATGAACCCCAAATCGATACACACCACATATTTATCGATTTTAAGACCGCGTATGACAGAATCCATAGAGACGATCCGATCAGGATGACGATGGAGAATGCGCGCTGCTCAAGGTGGGTAACGAACTCACCAAGACCTTTGATGTCAAAAATGGATTTCAACAAGGCGATGCACAAGAGGCACAATCTTTCAAAAGTCCGACCAATTAATTACTCGTATATGCCGATGATATTGACATAATCGCAAGACAGCAGCGTAATGTCAGTGGCGTTTTCGCGAGTATCGAGACAGAATCGGCGAAGATGGGTCTAATGGTTAATGAGGCCAAGACCAAGCATATGCAGCCAACAAGAAAAGACACCCAATACCGACGTCTCAAACAGAACGTCACCCTCGACTGATATAACTTTGACGTAACTAAGGACTTTGACTACCTAGGCTCCGCTATTAATTCAGACAACGGCACCAGTGCTGACATCAAAGGACTTTGACTAACAAAGCCATCAACGAACAACAAAAGTGACCCTATATAAGGCCTTAAACATCTTAGTTTTGCAGATGCATGGACTTTATCAAACACGTATGGCGGTGATTTTGGTGATTTTGAAAGGAAAATTCTTCGGATGATTTTCGGTCCTGTCTGCATATAGATGGTGGGTGAAGGAGGAGATACAAACAAACACCAGAGGTATAATGTTCAAGAGTCAGTTAAACTGGTTGCCCATGGTGGTCACACAGAAATTAGCCGTAGAACTCAGCGAGCTGTTGCTGGGGGGGATTTGCAAGCATTTACGTATAAGCGGCGACATGGACTTAGTTAAAAGAATCAGAATTCATTGGGTTTTAGAGCGGATGGACACCAGCAGTCCAGATCGGAATGTCTCCGGATCCACCTCAGATGGCGTGTGTCAGTGAAGAAAAATAATATGGTTGGCTATAGATCCGTGTTGATTAAGCTCCAGGTCCAGCCGCTCCTATAATGTCACCTAAGGATATTGCGTTAAGCACTTTGGGTCGATGATTTTGTTTTTCCTACACGAAGGAATAATAGAGGAAAACTTAGCGCACAAGTGGAAGAGTACCTCAACCATCTTTGGATGCGCAACTGGGAAGAGTTTTTAATAAATTATAATAATGTCTGAAGACGTAATTTTTATTTTAACAAAATTAACGGCTAACAACTCAAAATCAGATGTGCGTTTGTTAAGAACGGGTGAACCCATAATGCGAATTCTTGTATTATTAGTTACCACCCAAGGTTACTAGCTCTTTAATTATAATTCTCCAATTGTCAGTTGTCATAATAATGAAAGGCAAAGCCTGGATCGCTTCAAGGTAATCCACGTCCTCGATTTGACACAATTTGATTCTAGATTGCAAACACAACATATCAAACAAAACAACCACGGATGAATACCATCTGAAGGAGATATGTGAAAGGCCAACCTTGCTCAAGGGTAGAGTGAAATCGATTGAATAAGTTCGATCTGAAAGTGGATCGCGGAAAAACGTAACTCAACGGCTTGGAATATAATTAATATTAAACAAAACCAACAGTCGACTGTTTGGTACCGAGAAGAAAACAAACAAAGAAGGTCAACCAGATGATAAAGCAATTTTAGATCGAACTCAAGGCATCTAATATTGGAGGGTACAAAAAGATATTTTGAATGAGATCCTGATAGCAAAAGATGAAGTAGTAGATAAATACAGATACAAATCTCTAGACCAGGAGAAAATCTGAAGAATTATTAGTGAAGTTGAGACACTATCGTATGCCGAAAGTAAGCCTGTAGAATATGGATCACTATTACTCTATGTCCTTTCGATGGCGAAGATAAAAAAAAAATGAAAACTTCAACTTACTTCTTAGTTGCCAAGAGGCAACGAATTGCAATAGAATTCGATAGGATGTTAGTCAATCGTCAGTTCACATCTAAATTGTTGAAAAATGTGTTTCCATTAACACGAGTACCTTATAATTCGCGACGAAAAGTCCTAACAAAAACTGAGAGGTGCACCTGAAGGTGAACATCCAACATATACATTTCGCTCAAACATGAAGGTCATGGTATTTCTAACGAATTTTAAAGGGCAGTTGGGTTCAGAAAATATTGTAGTTCACGAACCCCCAACATAATTTTATTGGACAACGAAGTGATTAGGATTGGAAATAAAACCTTTTTGAAGTCCACGTATTCCTATCACCCGTCTTAGCTAATAATAGGAATCGGGTCCAAATACGTGCACCGCATAAGTCTTAACAACCTGAATTGACTAGAGGATCTCATCAGAGAAGTTACGTCCTATTTCCTCATGCTGAAGATAAGCACTGTTGGTACAATAACCGAGTTCTCGGGAGTTTTTGAACCACCACCGGCTATCATCATGATACGATATCAGCAGCCGATTCGAGAGAAAAATTGTTCGTACAATATACGACCAGTATGGCGGCATTGACTTAGTCAGAGAACTGCCCATAAGTCGGCTGAGATGGTTAGGATATGTAGAGCGAATGGACAGCAAGATAGTCTTCGCAGAGTGTTTGAATCTTATCCAGAGGGACAACGCAGTAGAGAAAGTCCTCACGTTAGGTGGCGAGCACAAGTTGAATTCGTTCTCAACCGACTTGGAGTCCGCAACTGCAGACAGTTAGCTTGTTAATAGAGGTCCAGGTTCACCCCGAATTGTAGGGGCCATCTTGAGTGCTATTACGCAATACCCTCGAATCAAGTACAGTACCTGGCCAGTTTGCGCTTATGTAATAAAAATCTAAGTCGGCCTCACAAACTGCTATACAATTCAATGAGTGCCACCCATGCCGATCAACAAAAGATGATTCATTATTATAAGGGTCATCAATATTAATTAGTATGCCATCAACTGCACAACAAACTACCGGCATCTCACCTTTCCCAAAAAATGTCTGCACATCTTTTGGCTACCAGACTAGGTTGTTAAATTAAATTTCATTTACGGCTTGAGTAACCTCTCAAATGCAGCGACATATAGTAGTGACATAGTTGTGAACATAAAAACCAACCCAATGCAGAGCAATCAAAAGTTGTTGGTAAACCGTCAATGAAGAACATTTATTTGTAGTGCCTTGTAGTTTACTGGTTAGTCTTTCAGCAAGACAGTGTGCAGTTGATCACTGACATCAAAATTGATTCTCGATTTAAAACTTTGAACTGCGGTACTAAAGGAAATGAACAAGCGGACGAGTTTGCAAAAAAAAAAGAGGGCTACTCGACATCAAACCACTCCTTTGTATAGTGAGGCGCACTATCGAGGAAAAATCACAAAGACTGCCAACCTAAGGTGGTCAAATCTTGAAGGACACAGAGTATCAAAGGCTGTCTAGGAATTTAATAAAATTAAACAGATATAAACTTAGGACAGTAATAGGAATCCTGACAGTACACTGTCTCCTGCAGCAACACGCAAAGAGACTCAAATTGTCAGATACCGATATTTGCAGATTCGGAGGTGATCTGCAAGCTGTTGAGGACATAACACACATGCTGTGTGAATGCGAGGCAATATCACGTAGTCGAGAAAATTTTAAGGGGGAAATATTTTTTCGAAAACCTAGAGGAAATAGACGGCACGAACTTCAAAAGCCTTCTTGGCTTTGTTGTTTCACCAGGGCGATTGTTTACTTTTTTGCCATTTGAAGACAAATTCAACTGGTTCAACAGGGATCGCGATGGGCCCGTTTTGGTGCCTGGTGTCAGTGTGATGGCATATCCATCATACCCCTGTTTAACATAATCTAACCTAAAAACTTTCAACCTATAACGAGGTTCACTATTATCACTATCAAAATCAGAATCAAAAAAGTACATTTTGAATTAGAAATTATTTATTTCAATTGATTGCATGAAGAGAGCCCTTGTCAGCTTTCGACAACATTCAAATCACCTGTCCTCAATGTGTTTCGTGACACTTGTCGCATCTGTTACAGATAGAAGGAAATTGGTCAACTGTCCAAGTGTTCACAAACTTGTCGTTCTGTGTTGCACAGCTTTGTAGAAGTTGTCGAACTTCACTTCTCCTACAAGTACTTGTAGGGTTGTGTTATAGGCCTCTGGTTCTCTCCAGGTGTTTGTATAAAAAATTAAGCTTCCGCATCTTCATATTCCTTCTAAACAACCAGTTCTATCATATTTATGTATTCAAACATGAAGATAATCCGAATGCGCATTTCATCCTCTTCCTGGACCTGTTACTCCTGATTTATGTTTGCCAATTCCTTGACTAAAGAATCTCCATAAATCTCATCTTTCAATGGAACATCATACATGTAACAACAACGCGAAGGTGTTTAAGTAGATATTGCGTCAACAAAAAAAAGAAATTTCGTGAAATCCCAAAAACGCACGAAAAATTTGCCTTCAACTAGCGTCCCTCCAAAGAAGGATCAATTCAACAACTACTACCAATATTTAAATTTGAAAAAAAAAAGAAAAAACAATTTCCCACATATTCATATACACTAGCAGCGTACGTCGTCACGTGAATATCTCCATTTATTTAACGCCCATCTTTGGGATTACAATCATAAGGAAACAGTAGAACAAGAACCGCAACATACTCAGCCTACGTTCAATATTTCTACACTTATCGTGATGTGTTTATGTAAATTTTCATCATGAATACGTTTTGTTGCCGTATCCATATGCCAAAAGACCAAAAAAGGATTAGGTGGTTATTTACAGATTTTTTCTTCATTTTTAGGCTGGCAGTAGATTTTACTTACCTTGTTTACACCCGCACTAAAACCAGCCTGACAGTAGCCTTGTCTGTGGTATCCCCAATAATCTGAAAGTAGAAGAGAAATGAAAATTGATCATTCATAGCCCGATCAAAAAACTGAAACTCGTTAATGATCGTGAGATACCAAAATATCCTTCTATAGATGGGAGAATTTATACATACTCGTAATTGCTTCTAACCAAATTCGACAAAACGATCTTCAACTGATCCTCGATTTTTAAAATCTCGAAATTTAAACAATTTGATCTCAACGAATTCCCAATCCCTCCACCATGCCAACCTAACACAATTTTTCAATTTTATTACAAAATCACCAAAATATGTCGACCGATCTTCGAGTGATCTTCTGAAGAAACATACAAAAAAAAAATAAGAAGGAAATTTGTCATAAAATCACTCTTGCAACATTCGTCCGTATAACTGCACCTGATCACCGATTTAAATGTTCACATTTACACGTGAAAAGATTGCGTCGAAGAGTGATCTTGCACCACTTGAAGCCATTTTGGACAAGATCGTTACCATTCCAGGACCAAAAATGCCCCGCCAATTGATCGATGCAATTTTGTGAGTCCAAATATAGTTGGGACCGTTTATGGTTGTTTTTCTTTTTTGTTCTGTTATTTAGTCATGAAGTGAACTCCCGAATTCCGATTTCTCTGTGAGCATCGAAGTACGAGTATCTGCATGGTAGAGACTTCCTGTGGTGGTTGCTGCAAACAGGTAATTCACAGAATTTCTGCATTTTATCTCGTTCGTTTCTAATTGAAATTCCACACGAGGAATGATTGCTGCACAGGGAAAATGAAAACAAGAAGAACACCAACAAAAACAACGAAACAGAAACTAAGGATCGCAGGATGAAACCAAAGAAAAATAAAAGAAATCTGCTTCAATCGATCGATTGGATGGGCTGCGCGATCGGCTGCAATTGCCCATGGCAATGGCTGGGAGCACGTAGGCAGGGTGTAGTGTAGACAAGTTTCCGAAACATATTCGAAACACCTTGGCGACAAATTGTTATTGTTTAATAATGATTGCGCGTTTTACGACTGTAAAAGGATAAGGGCAGGAGGAATCAGATCAGATCAAGTCTCGGTATGGTCGTTGTCATGCGGGGTGACGATGAGGATGGAGGTTAAAATATAAAGACGACAGGTTTCCATGGACGTTCTTTTTTTTTGTTTTTTTTTTTTGTATTGCTCTCAAGGAGTATACTCGTACCATAGCAGCGATGATCTCATTGAATTGGGAATAGGAATGGTTGAAGGTAATCTTAAAGGTGGTCGTAGATAACGACGATCTTCAATGTTTTATAGACACATTCGTCAGCTATCTAGGGAATTTCATTTCCTTTCAAAATAAAGAACATAAATTGTCGTGAAAAAAGTATTATAGTACTCATGAACGTTGGTTTAGAATATATGAGGATCGTAATGGTGATCGCCTGGGTTATCGACAAACAAAAGCTGGCTTCAGGTTATAGTTTTGAAGAGTAAGCGTGATAAATGTTGTGGCTTTAGCATGCTTTTTGCTTTTTCGTGATGAGCTGCTAAGGTTTTAAACGAGACGCGATGGCTGAGATTCTGATTACAGAAAATAATTTCGGACTTAACGTCAGAACCTGTAGAGAGCCAGGTGATTTTAAAACCAATCAGATAAGGCACATTACCGGGAGTCTCTTTTAACAGTCATTCCTCTAAGTGCTGGCTGTGTCTAAAGCTGCTCTATATCGGTGATCAAGTGGGAACCAATGTTTTCACCTATTATATGTATAGTTTAGAACTAGGCTTTAGAAAATGACTCCCAGATGAGGGTACCGTGGCTTGTTGGAGCAGCTTAAGCAGAGAAATTGGACTTCAAGCAGATAATTTAACCAAAGCCCAAGAAGTGGAATCCTCTAGTGGTTTATACTGCCATTTCAAATGATTCCGGGAAATGTGGCTCATCAATCTTTTATTGTATCTGATCCCATTGCGCAATTGAGTTAGTATATACTCGTACATAGATTTAGAATATCTCTGCTTTGTGGAGTAAAAGTTTAGGTTTTAAGAGGAAAGAGCTATATAGGATATGAAAATACTCGAAGGCACTGGGAGATAGTGACGGACTCGTATCGCGGATCCGATTACAGAAGTAATAATAGATAGGTACTTCATTGAGGACTTTCTAATTTAGACCGTGATGTATTATATCTAACAAGAAGGAATTAGGCTCCTTCATAAATAAGCCGTAGTATGAGGCCAGAAAAACATTTACATTTGTGTGCACTAACTATTGTATTCGTAGTAGTATAAATCGTCGGCGGGGAGGCTAACATTTAAAGTTTCCTTCTCGCCTCTTTCAACAGACCTTGGTCAAGATGTCAATTAAACCATACCAAGGACCACCAAGACATACATTCACTAACGGTGTACTCTAAATAATTTATTTATTTCTTATGAATCCATTTTGACTTGATGCATACAAAGTGTAGTGAATTTAGGTCTTAAACTTTGTTTAGGAAAGCCTTGCATCCTCGAACTAGCTTGGAAGTGGTTTTAGGGATGATGAAGGCCTTAAGCGTAGCGTCATGCACCTGTTTTCCATAATTTAGTTCACTGACACTGAATTGCATATGCCTCGATTTGAAGGGCGCAGTAGCGAGAGTAATGTCAAATGTTATTGTCCACTGCAAAGGTGATAGCATCACATTAAGATTAGTTTCATTCTATTGCAACTCTCGGTTTATTGAAGGAATATGAGTAACCGCTTTAGCGAGAACGTTCCTAAAAGTCGAGCCAATGCTTAGATAATGTGGTTAGCAAACGCGTACTGCTTAATTAAGATGCCTCTAAGCAAACTACAATATTTTCTACTAAGGGGCAACATGACCCTTTATAAATGCCGGGGGGACTCGATTGGTCTCACTGCAACCTGACAAAAGCGTCATGCCACCAAGCCTTACCAACAGTGAAAGCCCTTACCGATAATCACGTAGTCCTAACGCAAGTTTAGAACCTGTTAAGTCCTCTTCTGAGTCTTGCCCATCCAGTTCATAGACAATCTCATTTCCTGCCATAAATTTGTAATGTGAGAACCCAGTAAATTCAACCTATCGACTAGGTTCAGAGAAGCTTGACATTCTCAAACTAGATTGGAAGTAATGACAAAGGTCTTAGGCATAGCTTGGCTGTCATTGGCTGTTCTTCACAAAATTGTTTATTGGTATTAGCATCGTTTGATATAAGGATTCCGTCTCCAAGAAGACACTAGAGCCCATTGTGGGCAACTTCTATTCACACCTCCAATCACATATCGGACTCATTTGGCCTCCTAAGTCTACGGATTTCGTATCCTAAATCAGTTTTGGAGCCGTCCATTCAACTTAGATACGGGATCTCCCGCTGTGCGCTATCTCTATTCACACTTACAATCACATATTGGACGCAAAACTAACGACCTCTCCGCGCCATGTTGCCTATGGCAATGTTGCACATGGCATCAAAAGTTGCTTCATCGTCGAAGGAGCCTCAATGATGATGAAATTTCCCAATGCCTACACCTTCTCGAGGTAGCACAGCAACAAGCTAACACTATTCCACAAAGCAGTATTGAAGCTCCACCATCCACCGCAAAAACGGAGTCAAACTGGTATGAGTAAGACTATTTATGATTCTCGTTAGAAAGGCTTCACTTACTATTCGTATCTAGGTCAGTGGTAGACTAGCAATGAAGATTCTCTTCTGACGATATACCATTTTGCAGCATAATTCAGATACTTATCTGAAGGGCTGCAAAAGCCACAGGAGTCTGTTTGAATGGCCTCATATGTTATCAACGGCTCATTTGTGTGATAGTAATTATGATCTGACAATCTATGAAATGTGTCTAGACTATCAGACAACGGTTCGAGATCTATACCGATTGCTCTATCTTTTGTCTTTTCCTGAGGGCGTAGTTTTCACTCCATACCGCTTATCTTTTAATGTTTCTTGTATTCCTCTTCGTCAATCAGGTCTAGACTTTGTATTTTTCACAGAATATATGTACATACATATATAGATGTGTACGTTTAGTCCGACATTGATAATTGCGATTGCACTTTCAAGCTAGAACATACGAACATTGGGTTACTTGCTACCTTTCTTTCGTTAGAGCAGTTGGCTGGGGCATTGTTGGTGATCAATTTAGATGATGATATGATTCCAGGGTATGATTGTACCTTATTATGTACATCGTAGTTCCTATGTGGATAATAAGGGCACGCAAAGCTTCTGACATACGGATAAAGTAGCAGCCTAGGGATATTGAGGACTAATCGGAGTAAATATCATAAATGAGTTTCATTAGAAAAGGGAGCTTCCCCCTTCTGATAAAAAGATCAATCACAGTTTTAAATGAATTGACAGAAGGCACATTACTAGTGCACGCAACATAAATAACGCCTCGAACTGTCTACGCTTTGAAACAAGCTCACGTTCAATTCTACATACTAGATCTTAAAGTAGAGATCGGATCTCACAGGATCTTACGAGTTATTGAGCATGTTTCGGAGAATGAATTTGCAGAGAGCTGAATGCACTCCGCACATGCACGGCCCGTGCACGGCCTCTATGTTCTTCAACAGTAAGCTAATCAGCTCCGCCTAAGCGCTCAGGATAAAACAAGAGCTAGATGAAGCTGTTCAGAACCTGAACGGTTCCTTTACCAAGTGTTTTGAACTGGTATGTCCAGCTTTGTAAAGAAAATTTCTAAACAGCTCACTTAAGACTAATTTGGAGGTGGACTGGACTCTTTACAGATCGAAGCGAAAAGATCGAAATTGTCAATGAAACCAGTGGGCTGGTCAAAGTCCTCAAAAGGGTGAGATCAACCAGGCTGGAATCAGTCAGAAAATCTGATGGCACCTACACTGAGTCGAAAGTAGAGGCTCTCCATCTCATGCTTTCCCAGTAACCTAATCAGAACCAGCTTACAACCAGGTCCTACTAACGAAGCTGCTAGTGAGCCAAATAACACAACATTGGTTGTGGTGATGAAAGAGGCCACTAAATATGCTGTTACCTCCTTTGATGGATTCAGGTCACCTGTCACGGAAGGCATACACCCAATTATGTTATATTACAAAAAGGTATAGACCAGGCGAAGGTACATAGGTACATAACGAAATCCAGGTAAAGAGTGAGAGTAGTTTTTATAACGAAACTCGGAAAAGAAGACTAAAGGCTCGCCTCAGACCTATAAGTCTGACTTCCGAAATGTTGGAGAGCATTGAGAGAATTTCACACCCCTACCAAAGTGCAAGAACTTGCGCGAGTGCGCTTCAGAATCTGATAGGCATTATTGAAGGTGCACTAAACAAGAAGGAATACGCGCCGGGAATTTTCACACACATTGAGTGTGCTTTCGACAGCGAAACTTTTGACGGTACATGTAACTCTGCATTTGGCAGACAGTTATAGACAAATCACTAGTTTTGTGGATAAAAGGAGTGCTGGTTACTGTGACACTGATCGCGGATGCTGACTGCGACCAATATGTGATGGCGGGAGTAAACAGGTGTTGCCCGCCAGGCGGCGTTTTGTATCCACTGAGAATGCCTGGTGGTCGAGTCACTTCTCAGTGCGCCCAATAGTTCTCACGTCTATGCACAAGCGGATAGTGTAGCTGTACTGTACACTAGAAATGGGACACCCAAGTGTTAATGGCTCAGCATGTCTTAAGTTTTTTTTGGAAAATGGGATAGAGAGAGAAAGAAAGATGTTTGGGCTCAGTGGTTATTTCGCTCCATGGGTAGTATCCAACATTTAATGGGAGACTCAATTTTAAGTGGAAGTTGGCTTGTTGCTGATTTCTAGTCAACTACCCATCTTATTCGTACTTATGTTTTGTTAACTGAAAAAGTGAAAGTTGGGTTTCGAACTCCGAAATTTCCGATTTTGAAGCCAGTCCACGACCACTTGAACCACTGCCACCCGCTAAAACATATTTTACTTAAAGGCATCACCATCCAATTCTCTAAAGAGGCTAAGTATTTGGGTGTCATAGTGGATAGCGAACTTCTATGGACTAAACATGTTACGTTGAAAGCCTCTAAGGCGCTGTCGGCCTTCGAGCACGGCAAAGCAGCTGTCAGCAAGACGTGGGGCTTGTCATCGAGAGCTCTAATTACATCTCCTATGCGTCGGTTGTCTGGTGGAATAAGCTCTGACCAAAACACATAATTCCTGCTCTTACCAGACTCCAAAGAAGAACGGTTTGTCATGGCTGCATGGGGACTTTCTCTATCACGCCTGGTACCGCTCAAGGCGCATTAATGAATCCCCTTCGCCTGATATTTATATGATTGACTGCATTCTTAAAGCCATCTTTCGTTTAAAAAGAAGCACAACAAGCACTGTAGCTTAGATGGCCTTGCGTGTCGACTGTCTTTTAACTCTGCTCTTATGCACATAACGTCTAACGTACCATAACTACTGCAGCGGAAAAGATACGAAATCGACTTTTCCTTTCTCAAGACTGGTTTCGGCCAGAATCCAAGCGAGGAAAGGAAAGGAAGGCTCCAAAATCAATATAGCATACGGCACTGGTGTCTTTCTGCAGGACGACAACGTTACAATACACTATCTGTCTTCAAAGCGGAGATATGCGTAACCTTGAACAGGGCGAACTATATTCTGAAGAATCGCTGGACGGGCGAAGTATGTGGATCTGTAGCTACAGCCAAGCTGCGCTTAAAACATTCTTGAGCCTTCTTACGACTTTCACTGATCGCTATCGGAAGGCTGAATTCATTGAGTCTAGTCTGTGTCCCAGGTCACAATGGGTTCACGGGAAATGAAATCGCCGTTGAACTTGCTAGGCAAGGCTTAGAGGAGAGTTTTTCAGGACTTGAACCTACATTAGGTCTCCCTGCATCCTTGGTTAGGGCTGCATTTGCAGTTGGATTTCATACGAGCATAATTGCAGCTGGCATAATTCTTCAGGTTCCCGGCAAACCAAAACAATGCTTCCCGTCGTTTGTAGGAGGTCAGTGACCTTCCTGTTGTATATCAGTAGGGGCCTATACTTTTTCTAAGCACTTACATGGGCTGGTGACGTTGGCTGTGAAATGAATGATGATGCTCTGTGAATGTCCAGCTTACGCTTGAATCAGGTAGGTGCTGGTACTATAGACACTTTATCACTGAAACCCTTGCTCATCCTTCTTCGAAAGACTGAACGATTCCATTACAAGGAACTTACAAGAAATACAATGGACTACCTCTTTGTCTGAGTGCTCTGTTCCGACAGAAACTGAAAAAAAAGGTAATCAGCTATTAGGTTGTTAGTAGTCCTTTTCGGTATAAAAGCTACTCTCACTATTTACCAGGGGTTTGGTACATATGCCAGTGGCAGGATGATAGGAATGAAAGTCTTCTTAGAGTTGGTAGTAGCTGGTCAAAATTTTTCCAGGAGCAGAGCTGGAACCTGGTCCATAATAGATGGGTATTCTACAATAATGTCTAGCCTGCTTCAAGATAAACCGCCAAACTTCCTTCATTTCAATTTATGACAATTTAATGAATATCAGAGGAAATCCTATAACCAATCCATTACTATGATATTTTTCCCATGCCGAGTGCGTACTTACAAATAACTTGACTATTAGAGAACTTTAAATGTAACACTAATCCCTCAAACATTAACATAAGATTCGAAAAAAAGTTTCAAAATTCAAAAATTATGATCCGTTTTCCTCTTGATCGTTTCGCCTACTGACTACATTTCTCAATTGCTCTGTCAGCTCAATAACGATCTTGTCATACACACCTCCATCCGAATCGTCGTGGTAGGTATAATATTCGTACGCACGATCGTTCCGAGAACATTTCCAGTCGAAGGGAACCCAATTTTTTGTGAAAGTGTTTCTGACCGCAAAAATTGCCACCCACCAGGCTCTCGATGTAAACATGAGATGGCCGTGTTCCTTTTTTTGGAACATGCGTGTCATGTATGCTTTTCGACACCTTTGCGGTCCAAAATTTACATCTTCACGATGTACAAATGTATCGCATTGATTGTAAGCTAAATTCTAGATCTATTTCTGTTGGCGATCACCTTTCGTTGGAGGAAGAATACACATTTGAGGTGTTCGTACAACCAAAACAATTTCAATGTCTATTTCGTTTTAAATGAATTCCATGCGGCGTCTTTTTAGAGACTCTCTGTTTCACCCTTCTGTTTTTGAGTTTCTTTTTTTGTTCACTTTTTTTTGTGCGGGCTTTCGAACCCGAAATGAATTGCACATGTGAGTGTGTTCCTAAATGTTAAGGTTATTTTTAGAGAGTCTAAAATATGCAACATGCCATTGAAGTTGCAATAGCCATTCGTGTAGTCGTTAACAAAGGAAATGCAAAGAAGTACGGGCATTCGTGTCTTTGAAATTCAGTCTTCTGGAAGCCATACAAAACCAACAATAAATATAAAAAAAAAAAAACGTTTTAGTGGACCACAAATGGGAACCGAGGTCACAAAGTGACATTTGACGCCAACCAAAGAAACCGTTTGACTGATGGATGTTTTGATTTTTTAAACGGCAGCTCATTTTTGGATTATAGAGAATCGGATCAGATTATGTTGCTGCCCCTCGACTTGGGGTTGAAACTCTAGAAGGGTTATTCTACAAGTGCAGTGCGGATAGATGATCTTTTTTATTTTTGTAAGTAATGAGAGCCTTGGCGTACTAAGAGGGATTTATATTTTGAAAGAAGGGACGGATTTTCTTGAAATTAAATGGGGTAGGTCCGTAAGTTGGTCTGAAAACCAATTAGCACCATGGAATTAAGTAATTGAAATAAGAGAACTTTGTGGCTTTCGATTGCCATCAGTTGAGTGAGTTTGATTATGAGCCGGAGAGGAAGTCAGTTAGATCCTTCTGAATGTTTAAGAACTACTCCGTGGGACTTACTACAATGTGAGCAGATGTAGTTTGGCTGTTCCTTAGAAGTATTTCGGACTTACTTGGCTTCGAATTATTCTACTCGTATGTGCAGCTAAGCTGGAAAATCTATAGAGAACCTTCTAATAAGTTGAAAAGTAGTGAACATATGTTTTCGGCAAAGTGGCATCTAGTTTCATTGGATATAGTTGACTCTCTGCTTACCAAACTCAACAGTTCTGACGTTAACGCTCATTTATAGAGCTCAGTGCTATGAAGTCCGGCGAATGAGTTTAAGTTGTGGATTCCAATCTGCGCGTTAATTGGGTAGAGGGCAAATGAGACCTAGGCACTTGATATTCATCGAGAAATTCAGAGAGATGTCATTTGGCTTGAGTGGCATAGTAAAAGATGTTTGAATTTTTCTTACAAAGCCGAAAAGACATCGTTTTGAACGGCTTCAAGTGCATAAGTTGGCCGACACAAAAAGTGTGAGGTGGTATGCGAAAGCTTGGCTAATAGGGCGTTGAGGTATGGATTCCATGAAAAAGGAGAGAGCGCACCATGTCTTTTTCTAGACCAGCAATCAAAGGTTGCATTTATGTCTTTGCTATTGAGAATAAAGGTGATCAGGCTGTAGGCAAAGGCCCTCAAATTTAGTTTTTGGAGAAAGCAAAACGTTGTTTTAAGCTGCCTCGGTATTAAAGAACGTCACCAATTCTTCAATACATCTCAAGACCTGATTAGATCTTCCATTTACAGTTGAATTTCTAGTGTAGTATACACAGTAGTAGGTGACAAAACTCTCTAGTACGTAGGCATACCAAATGCTTCTTGATGTCTCTAAAATTGTAACGCATCCATGTTACCCATCAGAAGAAAAACCTGCAGACTGCTTAAGAGGAACAGCACTTTGTTTGCTATCTAACTATGTCAGGCATAAACGACGCCATATCCTGCAACGTTTGATGTGAAGTTAACAATGACACGGCAGAGCACTTTATCTTTGAGTGTCAGGCTCATATGTCCATGGCTGTATAACCCTAATCATTAGTTAAAAGCAACGAATGTTGCTACTCAAGTTTTGGGATATAGCAATGCCGATATAGATACGTCAAATCTAAGATCAGCATCGTAAGGTTTGACATTAAAGGTGCATGTGCTCAGAACGTTGTGTCATACGAGTGCTAATTGAGTTTTTTTACAGCACGAAAACCATTAGGCGCCGAAAAGATTTATTTGCGTTGGAAGCCGCATAATTGGACAATCGGTCCTAAGTCCAAAGAAATGTTGTAAAAGTTCGATCGCGGTGCTTCAAAAGATGTCTACAAGATCGTGACAGGTCATGAATTATGAATCTATGCATATGCGTCCGAAACTAAACAGCGGACTGTATGGGTCCTTGAAGACGAGCCAAATCCAACAAAAGTTGTTCGCGCACGAAGTACTCGTACTTCGAAGTAGATGTTTCCTCGGAAACATAGGATACAGTCTCTGGTTTTTAACGTAAGCCCCTGTCATATAAACTTAAGTTTACAACAAGACCTGTGATAACTTGTCACTGATCAAATCGTAGCAACCTTCGGTAACGTCCTCTGAAGATGCTTACGATAAGAACAGTACTTTTATTAGAGAACGTCATTGATGGGAGAAGCCTTGATAATTGGGCGGGGGGCCCAAATATAGGACATGTCACCACTGTGCCATTAGAGCAACGGAATGGTACATCACCAAAATAAAATGCGAGGTCAACGTTATTCGACGCCTGAAGAAGCGGTTTTTTGTTTAAAAAAAAGAACTTACCACTCACTTATGAAGCCAGAGGGCGTGTTAAGTTTTTCTGAAAATGGGACATGTTTTGGAGTTACCTCATTCTGAGTGGAGAAGTGCTTCGAAAATTGATTCAAACGCATGCAAATGTGTATTAATCTTCGTGGAGAGCATTTTGAAAAACAATAAAACCATTTTCGATGAGAAATATTTGTTTTTACTTGTTTTTCTCAAAACCTAAGTAGCAAAATACGTATTGTACTTACAAGAGATACGAGTACACTGAACTTAGCTGTTATTCTGAGTGCGCAAGTATTGAGTCAGTCTATTGCTGTAGTACTTTGAAAGTAACCACCATTATTAAACGCATACTCCAGTTTTTCGTTACCCATTTATTCAAATAACCTTCGATTCATTGAAGGTATCCACCTGATATCTGTTAGCCTGTCAGCTTTCTCGATATTCGCTACGTAGTTTGCTTTCTGGCATCCAGCATAGCTGGATCTTCGAACCGGAGATTCGGTGTTTTTTTTTTTCTCGATGTAGCCAAGCCTATTATAATTCTATATTTCAGCTTTTTGTGTGTTATTGGTAGCTCATGGGGTTCGAATCTAGTATCTATGTTGCTATTTACAGCAGACCAATTGGATATGTAGTATTGGATTCCCAGGATCTGATTAAATTTCCAAACCTCATTCCTAGAGCAGGATACTTCGATCCCCTCGACATTAGGTTTTCCGGACTTCCCCTCCGTTCGAAGAAGTTTGTGGTCGGCTTTTGTTTATTGCCACTTGTTAACAGTAGCTCTCATCTAATCCCGAGTCGTCGTATGCAGTGTTGCATGATATGCCTCCTTTTAGGCTGCAGACATACAATATTGAATAAATGACCTCTGTCCATCGCAATATGATCAATCTGGTTTCCGTGTTTTAGTGAGAAAACCGCCAAGTGTCCCTGTGGACCCTAAGATGTTGGAATCGTGTTCCTTCTTCGACGATGCTCCGTCCACTTCGCATAGGTTCTGGTTAGGAGTTCATGAAAGGCTTGTTTCAGTAGTTTCATCTTTCTACTGATAAAGCGCATGCGCGCTTATAACGCTTATATTGACAAATTTAGACTTAATACGAATTGTCCTTAACTGCTCGCTTACAAATGACAAAATCGTAGTAGTTGTCGCAGTTTTTAACTGACTTGTCGTCCAATAATATTCTTTGGGTGGTGGTTATATCAGCCTCCTGTATCTTTTATTTGTGTTCCGGAGTACTTGATTCTTAACACGTTTTGATGCACTGTCAACAGTTAAATCAATCTATCCGAGGCTGTTGATGTTTTCGTTACATAGGTCTTTGAGGCCTAAGGGGACGTCTGTTTTGTGTGAATGACGCTTGGTTAACTTAGCGCATAGCGGTCAATAGAGGACTAGATCTTTTATGCTCGCTATAGAATGTGAACCTTGACCATGAGGGTCCATTCCACCATCTTTATTGCAAGACCTCGACGAAATTTTGGACATCTTTATAGATCATAGCTTGAAATATGTTGAAATAGGACTATAAGATGTATGCTGTTCTGACCATAGGCGAAGTAGGATTTTTAAACTTCAGGTGATCCTAGACAAAACAATGGCGTGCACATGTACATAGAAAAGATCTTAATCGATTTAGTGTGTGCATTCGTAAGGAGTTAGGTACGCTGGATCAGAAATTTAGTAACTCCATAGCCATAGTCGATTAAGATAGATTCTGAGCACTATTGAATTGAAGCAAGGATTTTATGTCGAATTTGCTGTTCTGAAGCCAATTAGACTCTGTTATGTTTGTTGGGCTTCCCCTTCAATTAGTTGGTTAGTCGGTTGAAGACGTTTCATTTGAATACCATCTCAAGAACTTGCTATCCCCATTTAGTCATCCATGAATTCCTAAGATCGAGAGGATAACCTAAAAGCCTCCGATCACGTCGGCCTATTTCGAAGAAATTCCCAACACAAAACATACAATTTATCTCTGCACCCATAAATAAATATCTGATATGCAAATTTATATGAAAACAAAACTTGGATTTTCCCTAAAAAGCAAAAATCTTTACTTACTTGTCCGGCATGGGGAATACTCTATGAATGATGTAAAGTTCCTCGATGTATAGCACGTACCAACTGGCTCAATACGATATCGGGCTGATGGAGTCATTGTATGGAAAACATATCTTGGCGCACATGCCTACAATAAAAAAAAAATATATATATATAAATTCAAAAAGGAATTAAATATAAAACAAAATAAAATACAAGAAAAAAAACACGAAAAACTCTATAAAAGAACAATGGCTCTAAGGCAAACGGATGGACGAACTACTCGTATGTTCGCGCGAAACAAAGGCCGCAAGTGAGTCTCCGAGTGAATAAAAATTATTACAAGATTCCCATCCTTAAATGGTTGCACACAATAAGAAAGCAATCTTTTAAGAGAGTGCTTTGGGTTGGCTTTTATTTTTACCAGTTACCAGTTGGTCTGGCTTGAGAAATTGCTCCATTGGGACCGCTTTGTCCGTCTGTCTGGAGGGAGAATATAAAAAGAAAGAAACAGCAGCAAAAAGTAAAGAACCTTCGCCCAATAAATAAAACAACATGTCAGGACACTGTCGACAAATCCTCTCGGCTTTTGTGCTACCAGAAAATGATGTCAAGGGCTCGATTGTCGGTCGGTCGTTGAGTTTTACTTTTTTTTTGTTCATTTTGTTGTTCGCCCTATAAGATCCATGAAATTCCTGGCATCGTATTACTCGTTTGTATACAATACTGATCACAGGTACTGAATCTGACTGTCTGTCCATCCATCCTTTCAGGTGGCTATGGCTAAGTCCTTCATCAGCCCTATACGGCGCATTTTCACAAAACAACAAGTTAATAGCTGTGAATCTATAGGAAATCTTCGACTCCACTTCTATGTCCATCCATTCCAATATCCAACACTGATCATGATGAAAGATTTTTATGGGCAAATAGATATAAACGGTGATTTGGTCGGCCGGTCGCCTGGTCAGATGGTTGGATGGTCGATCGGTCGATTGGTCGGTACTCTTAAATGGTTGGCGTACCGTTCTTTTGTTCGTTTTATTGCTGGAAACCGTAAAATAAAACCCGACCAGTGAGATTGTACAAAAACCAAACCGACATTATTCTCGCCGAGATCCCAAAACAAGTCATATTGCCCATTTTAAGGATCTTGTCAAACGGCGATCGCTGTGGATCGCTGCCGATCGCACTATGGGTTATATTGTCGGCTGCTATTACGGATACTTTGTCCCCGACTTCCCATCGGTATTGGCCACTGATCAGTTTATTGTGGTTGGCCTTTGCAGCTGGCATAGCAGCTTACTAGTGGAGATGTAGTTTATGTGGAAAAAAGTACGCAAACCGAACGGGGAAAACGAACGACGACGGAACGAACGAGCGGACGAACGATTTTCAGCAAAGAGCTATTTAATCGAAAAGATAAATAAAATAATAAAAACTACAAGAATAACTTAGTGAACGGATAGATACTTGCAGATAAACGAAGTACAATATCTATGAGTGAACTTGTGTGTGGCGATTGTCTGTGATATAATCGGAAGCCGCCTGAATTGGATAGCACTGGCGACGACGACGTTGCATTGGGTTTGCATGAAACACTACCCAAGGAAGATACTCACTTCGTGGTTTTAGTGCAGACATACGGTGCCATGCTGACATTTGAAATACATAAAACATGTATGATTAAGTAGCAAGGTCTGCGTACTTTGGAGTTCTTCGGATGGAGTAAGGAAGCCAAGTGGGTAGCTCGTGACATTGAATCGAAATTGCTCGTTAAATTCGCGTTAATTTGACGAGTGCTTTCTGCTTAACTTGGTGTCTTATTAATGTGAAACCCTCCTATAAAATCATGCTAGAGCAAGAGGATGATAGACAGTATCTCTAAGTATTTTTGAAATTTGCTTCCTTATCCCTCCTTCCGGATACTCAAGCCATAGCTGCACTTATAAGTTGATTTAGTTCCAATTCATGGATATGATGTAAATATGTAGCAGATTCTCAAAAATATTCCCTGAATAAAATGAACCTTGGAAGCAAACCCAGTAGAACCCAATATGAAAATTGGGCATTAAAAGGAGGTGAAAACCTTACCTTTTTGTAAAATTTGTTAACAAGCCAAAGATATTGGATTGGATTTTGTGTGGTGGATAAAATTCAGCGCAGGATGTACCTTTCTGAACGTCAAAATTGTTACTATCCCCTTGAAGTCGTCAAAAAAGTGAAAGATCCGGATGTAAAGTATTATTTTTGCTTTTCTCTCAATGAAGGCATCAGGGCGAGTTGCTCTTATGATGGATCTATGAATTCTATGGCAAAATTTGCCTCTCATAGCTCCAAAAATGAATAGGGAAACCAGCTCCCCTTAACTCTCCGGTGAAAGAATTCAGGACACTAAACCAGTAGTGATGAACCCAGCTAGACAGAGATTTCAATGTTGACAACAGAATATAAAACATATTTGGCTGGCTAGCCGAGAGGTACAGCCTCCATGATGCAATTAACAGCTTTAAATCAAGAAAATTTACAACTTTATGAAGCCTTTGAGAGATACAAAATATGATAGATCCATGGTCACCGCTCGATTCGAAGACTAAATTCTCAACGAAAAAATACCGAGACATGGACAAGTCAAAAAGACTTATATAGAACCCCTAATCAGGGCCTGAGTATAAAACACTTCAACTATTACGAGTACTTCCCATGTCGACGTAAGCAACAAAATTATCAAGAAAGTAGCCGAAACACATTTGAGCAACCATCCCTAAGAAAATACGGGAATATTCCCAAGATTACAACAGCAGTTGGCGGCCGGTATTTCGTGCATTAACTCTTATCGCCAATTCCCAGCGAGTCATAAAAGTATTTACAGCACCAGTTTTTTGGACTTGAGGTTGAAAATTAGAAGATGTAAAGATAACAGCAGCAAACACAGTCAGTAAGGAACTAATGGGATTCAAGATGCAGAAGGCTGATTTCTGGATTTTTTTTTTTTTTTATAATTTACGCGCGCCTAAGGGGTTAGATACCCTTTTACTGTTGCCATGGCGCGGGCGGAAAGATAGAAGGAGGAGAAAGGAAAATTGTTTTTGTAGTGGTTTGAAACTCAGGTGTGTTTGGTTTCTATGTTTGCTCTCCAGGGGTGGGAGTCCGAATAGGACGGAGAGTTTTTTTTCTTCACTCAGAGTGAATCGAGGTATATCACAGTATTTTTCTTTTCTGTTCTTGAAACTCTACAACAGCCAAATCTACGTGTCAGTGTTATGCCTTCACACGCAGAATTTTTCTGTCTGAGTTCCAATTACACAATGAAAAACTGACTTGCCATGGGCAGGATTCGAACCTGGACCCTCCGTGTGAGAAGCGTTTGCTACTACCACTACACCACGGCCACCCCCTAATCTCACAAGACACCACATTTATTGCTTCAGAAAGCATTTAGTGTGATGTGCGCTTTAGTAACTGTTCTTTAGACCTATTGTAGACAAGCAACCGTTTTCAGCAAGCGACATCATGTAACTTTAACATGGACGTTATGCGACAGATCTCAATATGCATGGCCAGTTAGAAACGCCATCACACCCAAACTAGACTTCAAGAAAAACATCCACGTAGGGTACCCCAGCAAAGCTCAGTGTTTGAAAGATGAAGTAGTAAAGGACTTCGACATGATCATGTATGTACATCGACGGATCAAAGATGAATTGTGGTGTGGGGGCCGGTGTCTACTCGGAATCACTGAAAATATCAATATCATACCGCTTGCCGGATTTTGCCAGCGTCTTCCAGGTGGAACCACTGGCAAACCGGGAAGCTTGCACGCAACTTGAGGGTGTCACAAGGCACAAACAAAACGGCTACCATATCCGCCAAACTGGTGCATGAGTCCCGGAACGTGCTTGCCCGCTGCAGGGATCACACACTCTGCCACAGTGATATAAAAGGAAACGAGCGTACAGATGAACTGGCCAGGCAGGGCTCAACTCTGTACGACTCACTCGCAACAGGGTGGACTCTTGCTAAGAGCGGTTACAGCACAAATCCACTCGTACTTCCTGCAGAAGATCAATCTACAATGGAGGGAGTTAACCAACTGCGCCATATCAAGGATAATATGGCCAACGTACGATAAGGGTAGAACAAATGACCTACTAAGCAGAATCCGTTCAGATATCGCCAGAATTACGCCTGGGGCCAGTGGTTTTTTTTTTTATAATTAGCGCGTGCTCTAGGGATTTGTGTACCCTTGAAAGGTTTGTACACATGTGGCGAGGAAAACTTAGGAAGGAAGAAAAGAAACGTACCGATATACATTGGTCTTAAATGTTTGCAAGTTATAATAACCATGAAAAAGAGAGCTCGGCAAGGCTCGGCAAGATTAGGAAAGAATAATTTTAGAATACGTCCGAAAGTTGGCTTGAGGGTATACTGATGAGAATTCACAGCATGAGTGGTGCTACGGTTGAAGGTTTGAAGAGGCGGAACGCTACTGGCGATTTCAATGGAGCACTGGTGATGGAAATGACGATAAAACAAAGTGACACAGGAGACATTACATCGATGTTGGAGGGTGTCAATTGAATGAATGATATTAGTATCACCTGTGAGTTTTTTATCGCACGGTTTCAAATCCTATCTAGCTGGTGCAGAGATGTTTTAGGAGCACCTGAACCGGATGTGGGCGTTGTACCAAAATTTTGGGCTGATGAATACCTTGTACATATGTATATTGAGGCCACAACAGAGGAAGTGAAATATTTCTTACATCGCTTGAGGAAACCTAGACATTTCGCAGCATTTTTGACGACATCGAATAGTCCAACGTACGTTGTCATTGACACACATACGGAGAATGGAAAGTTTTTTGGTTTCGACGATGCAAGTGCCATTCATGGATAATGGCTTGGCGTTTAAATTTCGCTTTAACGACAGCAGACAGCTTTGTGTTTTGGAAGCATTAAATTCCACTCTGTTGATTGTTCCCCAATTGGTTATCCTGTTGATATCGGAATTTAATGAGCTTAGCATAAGCTGCCGTTCTCGTTCTACAGCCGAAGAGCAGGGCCGTGAGTCCGGGAACGAATATGAAAAGCAGAGAGTACTGTCATCAGCAAAAAAATATATTGGATTAGAACTAGCAAACAAGTGATCATTAATGAAAACTAAAAAGAGTGTCGGAGATAGAACGGAGCCCTGAGGCACATCAGAATTTATTTTGTGAATATCAGACTTTGAAAGCAGTTGGGGGAACGAAAATGAGAAAAAAAACACTCTCTCATGTTTTCTGCAAATGTCCGTCACTAGCAAGAGTCAGACTGCGTGCACTAAACAAACCTTTTTAAGGACATATCCGGTAAAGGGAAACAAGATCTAATCCGTTTTCTCAACTCCACACGCTGGATCTAGGCACTCACATCCTTAATAACTCTCAGCATCAACCACTTCACATGGGTCGTGGTAATAAAAAGGAATATTCTGGTGCTACTCGGGTTCTCGTTAAACTGCCACCTACCTCGACTCCAGTTAAGTGATATCTGGTCAAGAGTCAAAGTGAAGTAGCTGTAGTATTTTAGAGATTTTCTCAAATACACCAGCGAGTGAGCCCAGGTTACCACTTTAACTAATAAGTTATCAGTGATAAGTTTTCATAAAAGGTGCAGAAGAACTTCGTCTTGTGGAGGGCTTTTGGATTCTGAGACCGTGACTAATGTCTCCCCAGAAGTGGTAGATATACTTTGAGTTTGGATATCGCGAAATCGATTGCAGTTAGAGGTGGTCCACACTCGATATTAATTAAGGTAGGCAGTATACGTCCTTGGAGAGAAAGTCACCATCCATGGATATTTCTCAACGTATTGATTTGGATACAGAGGGGTATGTCTATCTGTTTATCTCATTTGCACGTAAAGTAAGCCGTGCATTTGAAATTTAGAACATGTGCACCTATTGTATTTGAAGACATTATTAATATAGAACGGAGCTGATATATCTTTAAAAGGATTGCCCTTTACAATAAAAGTCCTGAGGCTTCCTATACGCACCTAAATGTAGCGATACATTTTTCGCATGTCCATTAAGTCATAATTTATCAGAAAGAGAAAAAAAAATTAAAATTCCTGAACTACGATAATATACGAATACTACTTACCTCTCTGTTGTATTCACTTTTGATTTACGACCTACTGCACAAACCACCATCTTTTCAATCTGAATGAAATACATAATATACTTCCAACTTTTCCTGGGTGGCCCCAAACTCCTGGTTGATCCATAGCATCAGTATCAGTAACAAGCTCTCCCAATGAATAGACAAGACTACTAAATGCTTTCACCTAATTTTCTCACCTATAAAATTCATTGTTTATGTCTTCATCCCACACCGACGACCTCAATAGAACCTCAAATCGTAAACCTTCTTAATGACCAAATTTAGACAAAATAATCAAATAACATAATCTACCCACGTATCGGTCAGTCGTCCAACCAAACATACCCAAGCATCGGCGATTGTTAATTTGGAAACCCTAACCGATGCGTGTAGGCGATGCACGTTTTGACTTCCAACCGAATATCGATTCGAATTGAGATCGATCTCAGTTCCGTTCCAACAACTCCCAGTGTGTTGGCCTTTGACCTGAGTATCTGTATCTACGACAAAGCCGCTGCACCAAACTATTGTATGATAGCATGTACTCGTATAATGCCTTGCACGGATTTGTGCTTCCAATATTTGTTGTGCTTTCAATGTTCGTTGTGTGTTGTGTCTTGTGTTTTCGATGGCTGCTGTTAGCTCGTCAGTTAATATGGAAGCGGAGGTCATGTTTGACCTGCTTCGGCGACGGCCAAATGTGTAAGATTCTATTTCTGTCAAACAACATAGAGCCAAGAAAAAAAAAAAACCAAAACAATCGACAACGGATGACAGCAAGCGCACCATATAAAGCGCCGGAGGTAACAATGGAAAATTTGCATCCAACAGATACCATAAAATGGTCATAAAACGATTTTATTGTCAAAAAGGAAGCTTCGGTGAATGGGTTAATGTTTCTGTTGTTGTGATTTTTTTTTTTTTTTTTTTGAGGAAAACCATATCGAAAATTATCGGAGAAATTATTGGGCATGACACAACGTATGTGGCCTAGAGGAGATCGGTTAATTGAGTTAATAGTTAACCTCACATTAAGGAATGCCACTGGGCTGTATACAAGAGGCCGTACTGCTTTCTCAAATGAAACTTCAGCCGACATTTAACCAGGCTGATAATAATAGATGCAGCTAAATATTTTTATTTGTCAACATAAGAGTATGTCTTAAGTTAAAAAGAATTCTTGGTATCATTGGTAACTCTATGTTATGGTCAGTTCCGCACATCGTTGAAAAGGTACTAAATGCCGCACACAAGTCGTTTTGAATAAAATAAGAGAGAAAAGAAATAAACAGACATGTCATGCCGATTCCATAGCGCATTGGTCAATAGCAAGACTAGGCATGAGGCATCCAAACACAGCTTAGCTGGTCATCTAGTCACTGAGTGGACACAGCAACGTAGATGCTTGTACAATTGCTACAAACGTACAGTTGAATTAATTTTCAATTCAAGATTTCTACGAGTATGTGGAGTTGTGTACAAGAGACTCATGTATCTTTTAGCTGCAACTCAGGTGAATCTATCTATCCTGAATGATGTCGTTCAATGTTTGTGTTTTCAATTCATCGTGAATTATATGTGAAGAAATTGCAATAAAACGGTGAGGAGGCAGACGAATGGTGAATGTGACGACTGATGGTGACGACAGCACATCAAGACGCAATTGCTGATCATTTGTTTTAATAGATGTACATGGTGTTTGACTAATTTGTTATTAGTCTGAAGTCTGTTCTGGAGTTTAGGACTTAATTTACAGGATGAGTTGGATTGATTTCAGAGATGATTGGGAATAGGGTTTATACTGAATGAAGGGCTGGACGTTATAGTCTCAGATAAACTGTCAAAATCGAGTAGTTGGGGTTAACCTCTGGTCTACTACATAAGTGCTGATGAAGTTATACTCAAAAAATCCTAAACATATTGCAAGATTCTATTTCTTATTTGGAACTTGAACTGGTATAGCAGGACAAGGCAGTCACATGGACTGCAATTTTGCTTCAAATTTCCTTGGCGAAACAAACAAGCGTCCAAAGAAAGAAGGGCATATTTTGCAGCATGATTCAATGAAAAATGCATGTCTGAACACAAACATAGGCTTATCTTTGTAACAGGACAAAATGTCATCATAGCTTGCACACATAAATACATAAAAATGGTCCAAAAACCGTCAACTAGATTGGTCACATTGAGATTGACCAGGCAGCCGACATTCACTTGAACCACTACCTTTCTGGAGCTTAGATGTGTCAAAAACCTATTACAATAGAATTTGACGTAGGATACAACCTCAAAAGTCTGTCAAAATCTTTTCCAATAGAGCGTTCTTGAGAACTCTGAGGCCAATGGAGGGGAGATAAAAATCGTGTTCTTAGAAAGAAAAAAAGAACTCGATCGAGGACATATAAATAATTTTAAAAAGTCTCGCCGGAAGTTTTAATGAAAGTTGATTCTGATAATCTGGAAATATTACTTTTGAAAATTCACCATAATCAACAATTGTTTGTTTTTCAATTGTCAACCTGTGCGGACGTGTTTTTCTTTTTCTCCCGTATACCGAGTTCAGTTATTATTTTCCACTTTTTTTTTTCAAAGTCCCGTAAACTGCCGACTCAGTATATCTACCGTTGTTCGTCGACCTAGTTTTGTCTACCGATTCCTCAAACTCAACTGTACCAGTTTTGACCCCAAAACAAAACAAAACCAAAACGAAAACAAAACAAAAAAAAATCCAAACAAAAATTAACCTCAATAAACTAATAATGGAAAAGTGCTGTGCTAGTGTTTTGTGCTCAATTGTTGACCCCAACGCCGAATGGGTAGCATGCAATGGTCTCTGTGGAAAATCATTCCATGCCATATGCATCGGACTAACCCGGAGATCCATAACCTACCTCAAGGAGTATTGCAGTCTTTTCAATTTTTACTGCGACGAGTGCAAAGAGATCACCTTGGCTCACGTTATGTTGGCAATTAAATGCAACAACGAGTCTATCAATGCGATGCTAACCGAGAATGGTCATATTAGCAGAACTATTTTGGACAGAATAGAAAAGATTGAAGACTCAATAAACTACATTGATAGTAATGTGGATGCTTACAAGTCCACAGGAAGAATGATCGAGACACGGAGTCTCATTTGCCATCATTTTCAAATACTCCTCCCGCCACCCTAATAACGGAAACCGAAACCGTCTTGCCTTTACCAACTAAAATCCCGCCCGTCGCCGCTCCACGCAAACTGCTCAATCAATTTGGAACTTCATGGACCTCCTCCGAATGGAAAAACAGACTCGAAAAGATGAAACAGGGAAACTATACGGCATTCTTCGTTGAAGGGGCCCCTCAACACGCTGATGTTTCTTGGGTGCGGAATTTCTTTCACCGAAGTTACGCTATCACCATTAGCGAGTGCCAGATGATTTCCCCCGCTGACTCCAACAGTTCCTGCAGCTTCAAAGTCAACATCCCAACCAAATATTCGTGGTTGTTCCCTACTCCTCCTGGTAAGACAACTAAACCTGGGAAGATAAGAATTACTAAATGCTCTGATGAACGAGAAACGCACATCTCGAGAGTAATGAAAGTGTTAAAAATAATCGTAGTGTTAACAATAAACTTAAAAAAAGACCCCTCTCCAACTCCCTTCCAAATAAAAAATATGCTTCCAAAAAACGAAGCTCTAATCTCGATCCCAACTGGAGCTTCAAAACAAACTTATTCCCCAATTTTAGTCCTCCCTCCTCACTTATCCGACACAAAGCCCTTACACACCAATCTTCTAATCCCCCAATTCCCCCCGTTCCAACCACCCGTATTATTCCTTCTCAACCTTCTACGCCACCAAACCCAGCTAGCAACCCGATTCCCAACTTCGACCTTAAAACTGGAGCTAAGTACCCTAACTTCATTAACTCCCATACCTTAAACCCCACATCTCATCCCTCGTCCAACTCCATATCCAATCATTTATCTCTATCTCCCTCCTCCAATGCTCCTATTCTTGATCCCCTTTTTCCCCCCACTGTTAAACTAACACAGCAAACCAATGGCACTACAGAAAGTCGATATGCTCTCTCTAGGCTCAGAGAACGAAAGATATACGAAAACATTCGTCTCTTTCTTGCCTATTTACATGACAAATCTGACTCGGTCTGCTACGAAGGGAAAACCAAAACCAGCGTCATGGTTTCCATCCAGCAGGAAGGCCTCCCTACCGACCCTATCAGTCTCAGGAACCTTTATGTCAGGTACCACGAGATTTTTAACATGTCCCCTCAGAAAGTAGCAGACGACCTTGCTGCATTCGGCAACTATGTTCACTCTAAACGAGTATCACATCTACAGCGAAGCCGAGCCGGCCACGACAAATTTTTTCGTCCATAACGTGCCTCCCTTGCCAGCGCTTAAACCATCCTGCCTCACACCTCCACCCCACAACATCCCTCTTACATTTTACTACCAGAATGTAAGAGGTCTTCGCTCTAAAACCAATGCTGTCCTACGTCAATCGCATGCTCTTCCCTTTGATATTTACGCCTTGAACGAAACCAATTTGATTCCCGACATAAAGAACCAGGAATTGTTCCCTCCTACTTTTAATGTTTTCCGCGACGACGATCCTACCCGCACAAATAAAGATTCCCCCTGTCGAGGCGTCCTACTGGCGATGGACAACAGCCTTAACTCTTCTCCCATTACAATTTCTTCATCCTCTAAAGCCGACTTTGTCGCAATAAAAATATCACTGCCTCTCAAGTCCCTTTACGTTATATGTTGCTACATCCTACCAGCTCAACCTATCGAATCTTACCAATTTGTTATTGATGCGATCGATCATTTAATTGACCTGTCAGACCCTATTGATGATATCCTTATTTTTGGCGACTTTAATCTTCCTCAGCTACAGTGGACTCCATCAGATGATCAATCGTTTTTCATCGCTTCAAATGCCATCTCAGCTAAGGAATGTCTCTTCTTAGATCGCTTAACAGACCCAAGTCTATGCCAAGTCAGTGGTATATCCAATTATATGGGCAGACAATTAGACCTTATTTTCACAACAGATCCAATTAACTCCTCAGTCTCACTTTGTCCCCTATCTCTCTCAACAATCGATAACTACCATCCCCCCCTTCTACTTTCATTTTTTCATAACTCGTCATTCAAGTCCACTCCCCCCATAACTCTCTCATCCCACGACTTTCATGAAGCAAACTTTCACAAAATCAGTGAATATCTCAGCAGATCCCTCTTTAACTTTCACAACTTAAGTATAAATGATGCCTTATCCATTTTTTATAAAGAAATATTTAATTCTTTTTCCCTTTAAGTTCCGTTTGCCCGCCTTAAAACATCATCTACTAGTCCTCCCTGGTATAATCGCAAGCTTCGTTCCTTACGAAATAAGATAAATAAGTTATGGGCTGTTTTCCTGCGTACCAGATCCTTTACCGACTATTCCAACTATCTGGGTGCTTATCTTCATTTCACCGAACTTTACGATTCCCTTTACCAGCGCTACCTTAACAATGCGCAAGTCAACCTTATAAAGCACCCTAAGTCCTTTTTCCAATTTGTTAACTACAAAAGAAAGTCCGATGGTTACCCTCCTTCCCTCTCTTTCAACAACAGGTCATCAACCGATCCACTCACCATTGCCAACCTATTTGCCACATTTTTTAAACAATCCTTTACCAACGACTCCTTTGTACCAGATACATCCTATTTACTGAACTTCTCCAATGGCCCACTTCTCTCTCATATTTTGGACCCGTCTTATATCGAATATAAATTACACCAACTCAATGACGAATTCACACCCGGCCCATATGGCTTCCCTGCCATATTTATTAAAAAATGTTCTTCCTCTCTTTCCCTTGCCCTTTCTAATCTCTTCCGTCTATCCCTTTCACAAGGAGAATTTCCACAGGTTTGGAAAAACTCCTTCATAACCCCGATCCACAAGAAAGGATCAAAGAATGAAATAACCAACTATCGTCCCATCGCTAAACTCTTCCGTATACCCAAACTCTTCGAAAATATTTTGTATGAAGCTCTAAGCTTCCAATGCAAATCACTTATTTCCCCTAGACAACATGGCTTCCTAAAGGGTAGGTCAACCACCACAAATCTCGTTGAATTCGTATCCTTTACCTTCTCTGCCCTAGAAAATGGCAATGAAGTCGATGTAGTTGCAACCGATTTTAGCAAAGCCTTCGATAAAATCTCTCATCGGTTAATCATCTTTAAATTGTCTGCCCTCGGCTTTGAACCCATATTGTTGAAATGGATATCCTCTTACCTCAAAAACCGTTTTTACAGTGTTCGTTTTAGGTGAGCCCACTCCGCTCCATTTTTGGCCACCTCTGGAGTTCCACAAGGCAGCCATCTCGGTCCCCTTCTTTTTATATTAACCATAAATGATCTCGATATGATCATCAAACACTCGTCTGTCTCCCTTTACGCCGACGATACCAAATTTTTCAAAACCATTTCCTCTCCCCATGACTCTTTCCTCCTTCAACAAGATCTTGATAGTTTCTCGATCTGGTGCCTCAAAAATTCTTTGGAACTTAACATCGCCAAATGCCAATCCATCACCTCCCCGACTCTATCTTCTCCATAACCAACCTATCTCCTCCGTACAGTCTCTTCGCGACCTCGGCATTTTGTGTGACAGCGAGCTCAACTTCCGTTTACATATGGATGAGATAATCCTCAAAGCCAACTCTGCACTAGGTTTTGTAAAACGGTGGTCCAAAGAATTCACCAACCCATACGTGACCAGGTCCCTCTATATTACCTTTGTTCGCCCCCTCCTAGAGTACGCCAGTCAAGTATGGTCCCCATATCATCGTGTTCATATCTCGAGAATTGAAGGCATTCAGCGCCGTTTTCTTCGATTTGCTCTTCTGATTTTTGAATTTCTGACCTCTTTACTGAAACAGCAACACTGCTCCTGTCAACAGGCATCTGTCAGTTGACTCCTGTCAAAATTTAAACTTGCTGCGTCAGTTAGTTTGTGTTTGACAGCTATTTTTATCAGACTACTCACTAATTTGAGGAGAAAATGGAAAAAAAGTGAATTTCGTGTGCTTATTAAGCATTATTTCTTGCGAAAAAAAAACCATTACCGAGACCAAGGCTAAGCTTGATAAATGCTATGGGGACTCTGCACTGAATTTCGTTGTGGCCGTACAAGCACTGAAGATGCCGAACGTCCTGGACGCCCAGTTGAGGTCTCTACACCCGAAACAATCGAAAAAATTCACGATATGGTGTTGGCCGACCGAAGATTGAAAGTGCGAGAGATTGTGGAAGCCGTAGGGATCTCGCATGGCTCAGTGGTTTCAATTTTGAATGATCACTTGGGCATGAGAAAGCTTTCCGCAAGATGGGTGCCGCGTTTGCTCACAGTCGACCACAAACGCAATCGTGTAACAACTTCACAGGAAGGTTTGGCGTTGTTTAATCGCAATATGGAGGAGTTTTTGCGCCGTTTTGTAACCGTGGACGAAACATGGATCCATCACAACACACCAGAGAACAAACAGTGGGTTTCTAAGGGTGAATCGGCGCCAAAGAAGGCCAAGGTGGGTTTGTCAGCCAATAAAGTTATGGCGACTGTTTTTTGTGATGCACGCGGGATAATCCACATTGACTACCTTCAAAAGGGAAGAACAATCAATGGGGAATATTATGCCAACTTATTGGACCGATTCAATGACGATTTGAAAAAAAACCGACCTCATTTGGCCAAGAAAAAAGTTCTTTTCCACCAAGACAATGCAAGGGTGCCATGGCAAAAATCCATGAATTGGGCTATGAATTGCTCCCTCATCCACCCTATTCTCCAGATTTGGCTCCGAGCGACTACTTCTTGTTCCCAAACCTGAAGAAATGGCTTGGTGGAAAAAGATTTGACTCCAATGATGAAGTCATCTCGCTATTTTGAGGACCTCGACAAATCATTTTTTTTGGAAGGGATAAAAAAATTGGAGAAGCGTTGGACAAAGTGTATAGAGCTCAAGGGAGACTACGTTGAAAAATAAAATTATTTTTTTATCAAAAAATCTGTGTTTTATTCCAAAAGTCACGGACTTATTGACCCGCCCTCGTATGCCCTGGGACGATCCTTTTAATCTGCCCCCCTATCAAAATCGTCTCAACCTTATCAACTTAAACACCCTCGAAGATCGCAGAGACGCAGCAGACTTTCTCTTCATTCATCGACTCCTTTCAGGTCACGTTGAATGCGCGTCCCTTCACAACTCCATTTTCCTCAACACTAACCCTCGTAATCTACGTACCCCTCGACTCTTCTATCTACCAACCCACCACACCTCCTATGGCGCGAACGAACCAATCTCCCGTATGCTACGTCAAATCAACTCAAACCCTACCGTCTTTGACTTTCACCGCACCACTTCCTACCTCAAATCTGTTCTCCTTCACCACTCCAACCAACCTTAGTTTTAAGTTTTAGTTTAAGTTTATTTTTTTAAGTTATAGCTTGTATTAAGCCGAATAAATGGGGGCATTCGCCCCCACCAAAATTAAATTAAAAATCAAAATTAAATCTTAAGTAGAATGAACCATTCAACGCGGTCGAGAGTGTTTCCAGCGGACCAAATCGGACGAGAAATATCTATGGATGTTTATGGAGTCTATGTAATGCTTCTTAATGGCGTATAAGAAATGCTACTTTCCCATGTGTGAATTCATGTACAGAGCCACCGTAGAGACAAAAACGACAACCAGGTTGGACGACAATATGAAATCCAGGAGATGATTGCCTCTCACGTTGCATTTGCTACTCCCCCAAAAAGTATTCTGAGCATTAGCATCGCAGCATATGATAAGTCCCATCTTCCTGGAATCACAGTACTCGTATTTTATAAGTTCGGCTATCGCCTTCGGTGGTGGGGATAGTAACGAATCGTAGGGAAAATAAGCAAACGCAATGACGAATTTGTGCCATTATCCGTTCGTTTCGTAACTTATGTCTACAACAACTATGTAAATCTTGATTTCAAAATTGAACAAGTTTAACTGTTAAGATTGAATTCGGCACAAAAAGACAACTTCTGACAGTGGTGTGAAACCGCTTAAACATCCGACACCACGGATGCATTTATTCCACGCCCATGGTTACTGTATGGAGATTAAGTGAGGTATTGTATTCAACACGGAAAACTTTCTTCACAGGGATGCATTACCAGACTTGGAATGTTGAAGTTTGATCTGATTATATAAAATAAATGAGTCCAAAAACCTTATCTGCACTCATTTGGAAACAAAATAGAAATTAATCCTTTCAAAATGCTCACCTCCCTGGTGAGTCATACTCGATTCTTTCTTTCCTTGTGAGAGAAGATTTTCCACTTTTCATTGTCGGGTGCAGAGCCCTGGGTATGAAAACACGTCAGCACATCCCCCGTTTCCCCACGTTGCCCCGCACCTCATAAGATTGGTGGCGTCAATTAGGCTTGTCTGAAAATCTCGAAAGTGTTAGTTTCCAGGGGTGGGATTTTCGACACAGACTTTTTCAGTCAATCAAAAGTTTGCTCCGTATAGCCCTTCACAAACACTTTTAAAGCAACGTCCAACTCCATCCATCAGAACTGCAACTTGTGCTGGTTGCATCAGGTGTTTTAGCCTGAATTGTTTCTCAACGGCGATTTCACCGCATTAGCCGACTTCCATGGGCCAGAACTGTAGTACTGGCTTTATCTGGACATCGTGTGTGTATGAAACTACCACTCGTTTTGTTTTGGTCGTTGGGTTTGACCGCTTAATGCGATTTCCGTCCACTGGAACTGCAGCTTTTGGTGGTGGATATCCATCGATAAAGGGATTGCCGGAAACATTCTTCCTCTCGGAAGAGGAAAAAGGCCGCTGGGGGAGTGAGATTTTAGCGCTCGCGCCTGCGACAGCACTTTGTGCAATGCGTTTACCCCATGTCTCAATTTCCTCTTCTACTGATCCTTAAACGGTAGGCCTTCAGAGTCTGCCTCTTCTGGAGCCCGTTCGACATTTTCGGTTTTCCGATACAAGCCGTCAAAAGCAGGACTCTGACCAACTAATGATTTATTCTGATGGAGTTTAACCGTAACAGACAAGGCCTCTCCGTTACTCTCTCCATCGTTCCAGCTCAATCTACCGAACGTGTCGTAGAAAGAGCCATCGGATTCATCGAAATCAAGTGATCCAGCAGCATCGGGGCCAACGCCTAAATCGGTGGGGTTTTTTTTTAGTGCGTTAGTTCGGGCCGCCAGGACGTCTGCCTTTACCGCAGACGAAAACACAACGGGTGGATTGATTTGGACGTCTTTTGCACTTAGGTCGAACCAGTGGGTTTTATTACTTTGAATACCGTACAGTGTTTCCATGACCTTGAACAGAAGAGACGTAAGTGCAAGACTGTAGAAGGCGAGAGAAAAAGGCAGATTCATTTACGTATTTCTATTAGGCAATACCCACTAATTATTCAAATACTATTCTTGCAGCTGGTGTGAATCAGTTTCTTAGTTCTCCTCCAATATACTCGTAGCTGTAGTTCAATCGGTCTAAGCGTTTCTATCTGTCCTTATCATCTTTGAAGACCTAGTTTTCCAGTTGGTACTTTAAAGATGCAACAAAGATGCGTGGATGCTAGTATGTGGTATTCGGAAATCATGCTCTTTTCTCAGTTTGCCTCTTTTATCTGTTGTAATATTCCTGTGTTTTGAAGCCCGTCATAGAGATGGCGATATGCATATATCAGGATGGAATTTGATTGACTTACAACAGTGATTGCCATATATCTTTGAAAATGATTTTTAGTGTAATCCTAGATTCGGCCATTTCAGAGATATTCATGTTGTCCAGTAAAATCGTTTAGAATCCCAAAGCGGCTATTGTTATCGCAATGGCAACTCTCTTAGCCTATGAAGCTTTCCGAAAATATCAATGAAAATCAGGGTTCCCGAGAGGCTATATATTCCCGATTGTCATAAGACTTTCTCAATTCACATTACGGTCCACCAGACTACCACACTCTATGTTCAGTTTCTAGTTTTAGGTTACGTATTTCGGTTGAAGCTGAACTCAAAGTATATAGCGCGTCGGTTATAATTTATAGAAATTTTCTCAATATCCTATAATGTGCATGTTTCTCTTAAATTTTCTTTGTCCTTTTATGGACATATTGACCTTAATATCAAGTCCAAAACCCAGTGGAAGTTGCAATCCTTGCTAGACATCCATCAGAACTGTCAATTTGAGATGAAGAAAAAATCGAAAATCTCTTAAATTAACCTACTTCCTGCAAATCACTAGTTCCTTCTCCATTCAGAACTATCTGTTTCGACCTACATCACGCTGCAATAAATACGAATACATCCGCTAATCGAAAACTTCTTTAAAAGTCTAAGCTGACCAAAACCTATAAAATCCATGTCAATAAAACATTGAAGGCCACAGTCACTGTGTCAGCAGCACTTACACATGTATACATATACGAGTACTCGTATGTACGTATACACTGTGCGCCATTACGGCTTAAAATCCAATCACATTTACCCAACGATGGAGCCAACCTTAATTGGTATTAGAAGAATTACCCAGGCCATACGAACACATAAAGTCTACGTATCGGCAACACAATCTTCATAGTCGGACCACACCTTTATCCCAAATCAGAGCGAATGTCGCGGTGGCGGTGTGGTAGCGACAAGGCAGCAGCAATCTGCTGTCATTCTCGATTTCAGGTGAAAAATCGAGAACAGTTAACGTCCCTGCAGGTTTTGCTGTCATCGTCGTGCAGCAAAACAAGGGCAATGGAGTCACAATTCACAAGATACTCACGAATCTCCACCTCACCTGGCCACCCTCTATCGTTAAAAGTGAACATCAACGCTAAATCGAAGGAAACTCCATGTAACCTTGCCGTTTATTTCCCAAGCTTTGCGGCAGGGCGGTTAGAATAGAATTTATGGTCGCAGTTACGTTTTTACGGGGCACTTAATCGACCTGATTGTGGTCACTTTGTGTCAATTTGTATTGATGATGGTTAGCACACAACGGTTTGAGGGTTTGGGGTAAGGAAAATTGACTCAAGTCGATTGATGGAAGTCCTTTAATTTGATTTTCCACATCGTTAATGGTTAAGTTTTAGATTCTTGACCATGATAGACTCGTTGGATGAATACGAGTAGATATTAATGATGTGAAAGTGACGAAAGTGAAGGAAACGATGACAATTTGACCTGAATTTGCAGATAATCAAACAAACAAGCTCGTTGCAATAATGTTGTGGTTAACCTTGTTGAGAGTATTCGTATTCGTACTAGTATTCGTGTGACAGCAAAAGGTGCCAATCAGAGTTCCATAGTTCCATGACTTCAGTTGCATTTCGAAAGAATCAACCGACACCCACATGATAACAAAAGCGAATATCAAATAGCGTCACGCGTGCGTTGTAATAAATCGTGTGACGCCACTTTGACAGCACGGTTTTATGTTGTCAAGTCCATCATCGCAGTTGTTTTTATTTCACAAATAATTAGACTCCACATAAAGGCGAATGTGCGTGTAATTAATTACTTGGAAAGTCCATAGGAACATGCCCAGTTACCAGGAGAGTGCAATGCATAACACAACTTATGGCTATATACGAGTAGGAATAGGTATGGGTATCTTCTGAGGACGAGCGACTGCGACTGGAACGGGTATCAGATACAGACAAGAGTTTTGAGAGAACGATAAATGCTTCGAAAGATCTTTAAACTCAAATTCAAGCGGTGATTGATGAATGCGCAAGTGCTAATGATTAATGGGAGACATTAAATTAATTTTTTCTCTCACTTGCTTTTTGTGGAAACTATTTGTATACTGTTAAAAGTGTTTTTATTTCTGTTTTATTTCCCTCTAGAGATGCATATGTACGAGTATAAATACAGCATAGAGATCCCACATTCAGCTGGAGGTATGGTAATAATTTGCTGAATTAGGAAACAGTTTCTGCCGGCTTGGAGAGAGTTTTGAAGTAATTGATATTTAAGCTTACTTTCTTATCCAATAGGTATCTACAAGTGTTTGCTACAACAACCCGATCTGGCAGCACTGGGTGATTACAATTCCCAACAGCAAATGAGTAATGACGTTTGATTTGAACTGTTCAATGAACGATTGTCTGTTGGATTTGACAATTTTGATTTTGCTCGTTTCTATATGACAGTTGGTAATTAAAACAAGGAAGAGAAATCGGATGATCTTGGGCCTGCAGTTACAATAAAAGGTTTTATTTTGAGTAGTCCGTTATTTTGACACTCGAAATCGTTAAATTTACCACAGAAATGTGAATATTTTTTGGCAACAGCTCATAGAGTTAAATGTTCTCCGGCATGACGTAAAGTATGACTTCTCGACTTATAAATTGTAGCAGAAATCTGATGAGAAGTTTAGTGATGGAAGAGCCGAAATCTTGCCCGTCGTGCAAGAACAAATAAGAATGTTGTTTCTTTACTTCGAATTGTGACCGAAAACTCAGGTTTGCCGATTTCAGGAATTTGACATTGCACCGAATTTCGGATAAAGATTTCGGTCGTAAGTTTCTATTTACGCAAAAACCATGGTCTACCGATCATAACTTTGACAATTAGATGTTGGAAATGTAAGAAGTTGATCAAGGTTTTAACCGGAAAATAATTTTAAATTATGAGGGTCATTTTCATGTTCAACACCTCGCTAATACGAAGAATTGCTACATTTGGAGCTTGGGAAATTCAGGAGCGGAGTGGAGAAGCCTCCTTATTCTTATTTTTTTTAGAAAATGAATCCGGTGTAGCTGTTACCTTGAATATAATAGATTATGCTATCGAACCTTGATCAATGAATTTTAATGGCCCGAAGGCATAAACCTGGCCAATGTTTACTCCCAACAATCACACAAGTTGCTCTATTGCGAGAAAAGACTCGGCCTGGAAGAGTCATTTCTCGAAACGCTGATCAACATTGGCGGCCAAGCGCAAGCGGTTTCTTTCTTTGGAGCTATGTGATAGAGAAGGTTTTACGCTCCCCAGTCAATTGAAGCACTCAAGTTCAACATCAGTGCTAAGAACAATTCTTCAATAGCGCCCAGGTGTGCACGCGATTATGAAGGTCACTTGGATGACAACACTTTTTCTATTGACTAAAATAAAAGTCAGTGGATCACACTTCCACTGAACCATATTTAGTATTTTTTTAAAAATATATTCAATGAATAAATAAAATCTAAGGCGATACTCTGTCTATATAAGTCTTTCTTATTGTTCCTTAAGACCTCAATTTATTCCTCTTTATTTATCCTTAAGAAACCTTTTCTAAGTTGTTCCTCACTTCTGCACTCTAAAAAGTTGGTAAAATGTCTTAAACCTAGGATATCTTGATATTTATAGAATTAAGCGCCAAAGACGTTAAATAGTTAAACAGTTTGAAGGTGACCTCCAAATGGTACACCCAATATTGACAATCCAATCTGTGATCTTTTCGAGCATGGGCGGGCATGGATTCTGAAGGCCCCAACCAATAGTCTTATATAATCTCCCGCCGATTTACGCACTGATCTTTCGAATCCGATGACTCCTGTGGCTCTAAATACGACAAGTTCGGTAGATTGGACTGGAACTATGTAGACAGTACCAGAGAGATTCAGGCTAAATTCCATCAGAATATAGAGATAATTGGTCAGAGTGCTTGTCACAGAAAACCGAAAGGGTCGAACTGGCTTTCACCCTGAAAAACATCTCTGGTGGGGGCTCTCCCTAACCACAAGATCCGACTGAAACCGATGCAGCAACAAGCAAAAGTTGCAATTCCAGTTGACGGAATTTAGATGTCGAAATAACCAAAATGCCAAAGGAGACGAGACCGGTATACCTATAAGCATCCCGCTATCACCTCTTTGAGATTTCGAATTGAGAATGTTGGCAAAGACAACAGTCTGAAGGGCCAAGACTATGTTAATCAACTGAGGGAAGCAGAGAATATTTGCATTCAAGCAGAGCCATGCGATAAGCGGACTAGTCTGAATCATCTAGTGCTTAGAGGCATCAGCATCCATACATTCAATGAGTTAAATTCTTTAGATCACACATGTTCAGTCGAAAACCACCAAGGTGCTGTCGGCCTTCTGCTAGTGCAAAGGAGCTTTGGGAAAACACGGGGCTTACCACTGAGGTAGACCCTCTGGATGTATACGGTGGAACAAGCGTCTGGTGGAACAAGCTTTCACAAAAATACGTCATTGCTGCTTTAACCAGACTTCAAAGAACTTCCTCTCTCGGCTGCATATAGGCTCCTCCTAGCACCCCTGGCTGTGAGGTAATTCATATCATGGACTGCACTGTCAAACTCATCTTCCATTTAAAAAGAAGTGGTCCATGGAATAACACACACTGGAGTTTTCTGTTGTCTGTATTTTGAAATGAACATGCCGACTGATGCAATGAAGCAAGAACTACTATTGCTGCGAAAATATGAAATTGACTTTCCCACTGCCAAGGTACGGTTTCAGCTAGAATCCGACCCAGGAAAGGAATGAAACCGCATGAATATTAAATGTCGATTTTTTTGCTCGAGAAACTCTTTTATTTTAACAACATAATGAATGAATTCAATAATTAAAGTATTTGCCATCGTTAGCTATGATCCCATCTTCCCCATCTTTCTTGCAATTGCGGAATCCAGCCGCTCCAATACCACAAATCATCTTTTGAGGCCAAGCAAATTTTTCACTTCTTCATAAGAATGAAAGTGCTGTTCCGAAAGTCCGTGCTGTATCGATCTTAACAAGTGTTAGTCAGAAAAGGGTCAAGTTTGGTGAAAACGGCCGGTGGGGCAGAATTTCCCATCTAAAATTGCCAAATAATTTTTTACTTGATTTGCACCATATAGACGAGCATTGTCATGAAGAAAAATAACTGATGCGTGTCTGGTCATTTTTGCTTTAATGATAGATTCAATTTTATCAGTTGCTGACGGTAGCTATCAACAGTAATCGTTTCACCAGGTTTTATCAGTTCATAGTACACCATTCACTTCTGGTCCCACCAAATACACAGGCTTACCTTCTTTCTATGGATATTGCGTACTGGTTGCGAGGTTGATGGTAGGCCTGGGTCTACCCGTGATTTCTTGTGATTGGGATTGTCGAAATAGATCCACTTTTTATTGCCATAAACAATTCAATGCAGAAAACCTTTTCGAGTCGAGCCCTCGTCTTATACGGTCATTGTTGTCGATGCCAACATCATAACTTCTAAAACGAAAAAAACAAACTTTCACAAGTCCTTTGGGTTGGAGCATGCTCGCCATAAACTTCCATTGACAATCAATGACTTTCAGCAGCGGTTTTCTCTGAAAAAAAAATTCAATAACATTGCCCACAAATGGCTCAAAATTCGACATTTTCAAGGCGACAAAAAAATATTGTTTATATACAATCACAACCTCTGACATACTGCATTTTATTGACAGATTTAGATTTTTACGCTCCAAAATACCATATTTGTTATCATTGACACAAACCACATCTGGGAGTTATGCCATCTGTTAGTCAAATCGACATTTCATATAAATGTCAATCAACTATATTATAAAAAATCGGTTGAGGAACGGACATCTGCATCTGTAACGATAGCCAAGCTGCACTTAAGGCCTTGCTGAATCCACTCACGACTTCCAAGCTAGTTCGTGATTGCAAGATTTTTGTGAATGCAGTAAGAAGATCCAATTCACTGCGTCTTGCTTAGGTCCTGGGTCATAACGAGACCAAAATTACAGATGAAGTTGTTAGTCAGGTCTCAGAGCAGAGTTTTTCAGAGCCCGAACCTGCGTTAGGACTTTCTTCAGCTTAATCCATTTGACTTACATACTTCTATTAAATCTTTAATGCTACTCGTCTTTCGTTCCACTCTGATGATACCAATTTTTTTAAACTATTTCTTCATCAATAGACGGCAAACTTCTTCAACATTGGGTTAATAGATTTTATATTTGGCGCCTTAAAGATACTGAAAGTTCATTTCGACAAATGCCAATCGTTTTCCTTATCACGTAAGTGCAACCAGTTATATTCCGTACTTTTTCGTCTTCGTGGCCAACCTGTGTCCTAAGTTCAATCTTTTCACGACATTAACGTTCTGTATGAGGGGAAGCTAGCTTCGCATATTGATGAGATAATCCTTAAATCCATTTCGCCTTTTGAATTTATCGAATGGTGGCCCAAAAAAATGTCCAACCCTTACATGACCAGATGCCTCTACATTACCTTTGTTTGCCTCTTGCTTAAGTACGTTATTCAAGCGTGATCCCCCTTTCAGCAAATTCATGTATTCAGAGTGAGTTCCTCACCGTTCCGATTTCAACCGTAGTATCTCGCTCTTTAAATAAAACTTCCTCCTCGATTTCCCTTAATTTTGGGTTTTAGTTTTTAAGGTCATCGATTTAAACTGTGCAGCCAAATAAATACGAGTTTTCACCTCCTCCTCCTCCTTCTTCTCCCATCAAATCAGCATTAAAACCAGTACTCATTAAAACCAGATTCCCATGTAATCACCACTTGCCTTTATAAAACCATTCAAAATTTCTAGCCGAATGGGCCCCGATTATGGTTTTTGATCGTAACAGCCCTATAGCATATCTTCTCCGGGTTATGATCACCATTTCATCCTAGAAACTGCCTTAAATTCCGAGTAATATTTCGAATGATAAACGAGTAATAAATTATGTATTCCACTCAAGAATCTCTGACTTAATTGATTCATTTAAAATGGCCCAAATGCAAGTCGACACAAAACCGCTTTCAATTAACACCATAATCTCCCTGAATACGTAATAAAACCTTCTACTTCACCTCCAAAATACAATAGCTTCTCAAATTGCTTAATCATATCTTGTTATCATAATCCAGAACCAGAATTCATGAAAAGCATTCTACTTGATCATCAGATCAGTTCGGATCAGATCATATACTCGTACACCACCAGAAATTAAATCGTAAAACGTTTCATAACATTCAGTACACCTACGTTGCACTCGAAAATCCATCGTCCTCAGGGGCGAACCTAACCTCAACCGTAAAACAACTGACCGCAGAGAGAAACAATAAAAAATAACCGTGTAGGCGAATATTTGACTTTCTACTTAGAGTTGAAGTCGACTTCAAGTTAAGAGAAAAAAAAAAAAAAAAAAAAAACAAGCTTAACTCCGCCACCCAACAACCCAGCAAACCCACATGTTACCGATTGCTGCATGCATTCACGAGTATCTATGTAAATGCAATCAATCTGAGCTGAACGCGCCCGCCACTCGTCTGAAATGCGTGTGCGTGTCGTTTAGAACTTTCCCTGTTCCAAAGCCTAACAGGCGCCTAAGACCTTGTTTAAATTGACGGGCTTGCAGCTCTGGTAGCATGCTAGCCACATACACAGGAAATTGGCAGCTAACAAAACGCTTCACAAAAAAAAATTGGATAAAAATAAAATCAAACAGAAGCAACAAACGCAGAAATTAGAAGAATGACAGACAAAAACAGGGACAAGAAAAAAAATTTAATTCAAATTTTTGTTATTCAATGTGCGTTCGGCCTAAGACAATGGCTGCAACGTAAAGTGGCTCCATGCCGGCCGTTCGTTCGTATGTTCATAGATACGTGATACGCTCTACGAGTACGAGTACGAATACGGGTATACCGCTAAATGTTATGCGACTCTTATCGATTGCACAGCAATTAAACCGATGAAACAGATGAAGAGAACAAGCCGAAGTAGAAGATGAAAAGTAGTTTTTTTTTTGTTTTTTTAAAGAGCGATATGATTACGATTACACGATACGAATAAGTGCGTTCGTTTTCTCGTACTCCCATGCTCGTACTTGTATTTACGCGTTCTAGGTTTCTTTTCAACGCCATTTACATGTAGAGTTGTACAATAGTTTTGAATGCAGTGCCTCTCTTGTGGTTCTGTTTGCTGACTTCACATTTAGATCTGTTTGTATGCGACTTGTGTAATTGAGCGAATTGAGGTTGGCTAAGAATTTCAAATACCACAAGGCGTAGGTCTTGGCAAATTTATTTGTGTTGCGCAACTTCTTTGTGGCTCGCAATGAACAATGTAAAGTAGATCTGGATGGAAGCGGTGTAAATGCGAAGTTAGAGCTGAACAAGTTAATCGGTCGCTGACAGATGCCAGCTTGACATGAGATACATTTTCTGTCAAAAAATTGATGTGAACCCATTTGTAAAGCGGCTTTGTTTAGAAAGGTATAAAATGCCATCATGAGGTTTAAAGGAAAAATTACTGTCGCAGCTGATTCTGACATCGGACATCAGTTTTGTTGGTGTACATTTATAAGATATACACACTTCTTTTATTGATTGCTAGTACGACTGATATTATTTTGGCCGAAATGCTTAAAATTTTAACTTAATTGGCGCTGAAATGTCAGAAATGGCTCTGAAGTAAAAAAAGAAATACGAGTATATCCCTTGAGTAAATGATTTAAGACTAGATTTTCAGCTTTTCATCATCGTTGACTCATTTAAATGTCGTTATTTGGTGATACGCCATTTTAAGGCGATTTATTTGGTCTTTTCGTTCAAGTTGTAGAAGAGGTTGTAAATTATATTGACCACTGTAGAGCCTGAAACTTATGATCGTTAGACAAATTGAACATGACTTGAACGTTCTGCAAGAGAAACTGGGCTATCCGAGGCGACTTTGAGTAGCTTTCTCACTGTAAGTCATAGGCGAGACTGTTATGAAGGTATTGGTTTCCGTAGCTGGAATTTTATTTTTTAAGACTTGATTAACTCATGAAAATGTGAATCAGGTGATAAGATGATAAGATAAGAGATGATGATTTAGACTCATGCCACTTATGCTAACTGTGAGAGTCAAAATCGTACGTGATCGTTTTTTCTTCACAGAAGAAAATTTAAGATGCGGCAGCTCAAACTGATATTTCTCTAAAATTGACAGGATGATGATGACATGATCGCATTTTGTGGTTTATTTTGCAGCATAGAAAGTACCACTCGAATGACTCAGAAACAAGACGTTCGAGACAAGACAGCGCATACCGTACTATTTGTACTATTTGTTAAGGCTTCCAAAATATAACTCTTATCTGCCCTGCATCAGCTCTTAAATTCCCACAGCGCTTTACAGATACCAGATTCCTTGTCCAAGCTCTAAAATAAGTTTAAGTAAGTCACTGCTACAACGCATATATGGTATAACCACATGTTTGATTCGATTTTAATTTAGTCCAACATCGACTTGGACCTTTCTTTGTTGTATCGAAGGTATCGTTGTGGATATCCCGAATATAGTAAAAACAAGTTAATACCGTGGAGAAGTTTTATTTCGACTGGCTACAATCGTAAGAGATCGCCGAATCCTTTTCTGATCGAGTGGTAACACTGCCAAAAACCGATCAGATATGCCGTCTCTGATGTGCTGGTTTTCACTTAGCCACCATTGACAACAAGCGTCAGCAAGCACATGCAGTTACACAGGAGGCATGAAAGGACTTAAGCTGCTCACAAGCTCTACGAGCAGAAGAGGAGAGAAGAATACCGGGTTCTCAGGAGGAAAAAGAAGGACTATGAGAAGCAGGCGATCAAGAAAATTGAGAGATGCTACTCCAGGAATGAGATTCGGAAAGGTAAAAAACACATTTCACGGACACAAACCGGGAACTGAAACCTGTAGAAACGCACATGAAGATTTGGAAGGAGCATTTCTGTAGACTGTATTACGGCGATGATGAACTAAATATCCCTGTCAGGCAGAACTAACCCCTCACCCTCAACGATGTAGACCAACAATCCCGTCCACCCGACCTGGATGAAGTGAAGATAGCCACATTTAAGCTTAAGTCCAACAAAGCGGTAGGTGACAATTTGGTCACGCGTATGACAGCATCTTTAGAGATACAGAGCAATGTCTAGTTTTGGCATGCCTGACAAACTTGTGCGTTTGTGCAGGATGACGATGGAGAATATACATTGCTCCATCAAAGTCGGTAAAGAACTCCCCGAGAGCTTTGATGTCAAGATATATAGACAGACAGACAAGGCGATACGCTGTCATGCAACATTACTATTGAAAAAATTCAAGCGCCAACACAAGAGGCACAGTCTTTCAAAAATCCGTCCAATTACTAGCATATACCGATGATATTGACATAATCAGAAGAAATCAGCGTGATATCAGTGTCGCAGTCGCAAGTATTGAAACGGAAGCGGCGAGATGGGTCTAACAGTCAATGAGAACAAGACCAAGTATTGTATTTGCTGTCTACAAGAAAGAACCCCGACGACTTTTCGGACAGATATAATTTTCAGGTAGTTAAGAACTTTGTCTATATTCCATCGATTCCCACTGATTTTTTACTTCTTATTGTGTCGAAGATCTCATGGAGTTCTTCTTTTGAGATGAACGGGGGTAGGTCCCCTTCATTGGCGATGACATTATTTGCCATACTCTCGTCACTGAATTGGGTGAAACCCGAGCTGTCGAATCGCGAGTTCTATATGTCATTTCGCAGGTAGAAATTGTGCACAAGGACTCGATTCTCCAGGTCGTGATTTGAACCAGTGACATCATTGGTTTTATACACTTCCTGAAAAGTCGCTCCCATGGCCTCAACCTTCTCCTGAGGATCTTCGATCACAAAAAATTATCACCATCTGCGACATCTATGGATCTACTTCTGTGTCGGTGCAGTGCGTCAATGGTAGCATTGCGGAATAAGTCTTCGTTGGGTGTGTATACATACCGAGGTATTGTAATGTCCATCGTCTGTTTAATTGTTTGGTCCAATTGTTTTAGGTACTTGTCAAGTCCTCGTTAGACAGATTCCTATTGGACGGTGGGAAGGAGAGTGCTCTTGTCAAGGTTCTGGAGAAGCGTATCCAGCGAGTCTTACTGTAATTGTAAGAATACTTAGGAACAAACTCCTCCAACTCCGCAATTTCATTAGGAATTGTTATTTCGGTACTCAAACCGCAATGGTCACTGTCGTACACGAATGTATGCAGACAGTTTAAGGTTTGTAGATTACTCCCAGTCAGTTGTATTCGTACGTCGTACAGCAATAGGTCCAAATAAGAGCCGTATCTGAGAAACGACGTTCCAGATTGTGCTTATCGGACCTTCAGGGTTTGCTCCAACATATACGTACCCATTATGACATGAGGTGCGTTAGATCCGGCAGCAGCGCGTAGATTTGATCCACCAGCTTAACCTATTCCTGTACTTGACGTTGAAGCTGAGCCACCTGCCCTTGAATAGAGAGCAAGATAGCTAGCATGTCTGGTGCCGCTTCCGCTGCTCTTGGCGCTGGGACCGAGGAAGCAACCGTGGTTTTTTGTACCATTGTACCCCTACTTGCCGCCATTTGGGCGAAAGTAATTCGGGGCGTGACGGCTGGAGTTTGAAGCTGAGCGTAATCTCCGCTTCCTGCTAACGAGCCATGTTTGCTTTTTTTATGTCTTGGAACTTGGGACAACCCCGATAGTTAGCGGTGTGTACCGAGTTCTTGCATAAAGCACATGAGAGTTGACTTTTGTCTGACTCTCTCTCCTGACCCAAAGTACATTCCTGTGAATTGTGGTTCTTTCCATTTGCATTTGCATTTGGCAGTTCGATGCGACATGGTCGAACCTTTGGCAGCGAACACATTGTATGATGTTATCGCTCCTTTTTAATTTCTCCCAGTGAACAACCTGGTAGTCCAGGACTTTGATACCCCTTAGTCTATCCAGTCTGTTGTTGGGAGTGAGCTGTACTAGGAAAAACGGTAATTTCCGCTTTTCCCTTTTTGCTCTTAAAGTGGTAAAAAGCTTAACCTCCACAAATTTGAGATCTTCGCACTCTTTCTCTTGAAGCAGTTTTAAGAGCTCTTCGGGATCAGTGGACGGTGTACATTTTCAATGTTTGTGACATAAATTTCACTGATCGGTAGTTGTTTCAATTTTTCGTGTCGGCTTTGCCTTTATACAGTGGAACAAAACATCCGAATACCGAACAGAGTTTTCGCACGACTCTTACATTTTTCTATATTTCAAATACTAATAACAGTTTCAGGAGTAAATTAATTTTGTTCCTGTTATGACATTTAACTCTAAAAAAAAACTTTTATGGACTCGACTCCACCAAAGCGTTAATTTTTATCCTGTGCTCTGTGATTAGTGAAATCGGTTTACATAAGTTTTCCTAGTAACTATTGCTCCAGAACATTTTTTTTTTTCTGATATAATTTCGAGTTAGGCGCTTCTCAACATAAACTATCTGATCTTAAAAGAGGAGAGCAAAATCAAGAAAAATATTTTACATGACCGTCTTCAAACGGGTACAATAACAAATACGAAAAATTAGCTCTCTCATCTTAGTAGTACAGATCATGTGGAAGATCACCAAATAAAGAATTCTTAAAAATTACTTGTTAACAAGGCAGGAGGCTAAGCTAATCGCATAGATGGAACTTTTTGTTTATCAATAGTTGGTCATAAGCAACTGGAAACGTGTAGAAAGGATCGATTCAACTTTGTTAAGTAAACAACACAATTAGGGGCCATTCAGAAACAAATAAAATCGGACTACAGATGAAAGTAATAGTTTGCCGCTGGTTTAAAACGAGGTCAGCAATTTATCCATCCCAAACAGATATGAGGTTTGGACTCTGCGTTGAATAACCGAGTCGCTGCTCTTGCATTAAAAATAAAAATAAAAATCCCATAAAATCCGTAACTCACTTCAGAGCAGTCGCATAATGTAACAACCAAATGTTCACTATAAATTAACATAAAAATACCAATTAACACTAAAAGTTCATGTACATTCTCTTAACTTACCACAATAATGCCATTCTCTCCGCTGCTCGTTACAATAGTGGCGCCTAGCCACTGATTCGATTTAGTGTCGATTTGTTCACCTCGATCGTTGATTTGATTTGCTACGAAAATAAAAGTTCAAAATACAAAATTAATCAAAAAAGAGGCCTTGTAAGAAAATCACCGTATTAAAAAAAATAGATCACAACATTTAGACATTAAAAAAGGAACAAAAAAAAAACTACCAAATGTGAAAATCAAAGGAACGTGACAGAAAAAAAAAATCAAAATAACGTTTTACCAATTTTATTATGTCAACGGAAAAATTTAAATTTAAAAAGAAAAATCAAGATTAAGTATTTCCTGTCGGTCGCCAATGTAATAATATGTGCGACAGTGATTTGTGAGTTGTGATTTTTGAGTAGACCACAGGGGGCACTAACTTAATCATCTGCCCCCGAATATTGAAGCGAATAAAGAAATAAATGGAAAATAAAAATTCATACTACAAGATAACCATAAAATGAAAACAATAAAAATAAAATAAATAAATAACAATAACAAAAGAAACATTTATGAAGATGAGGAAAGACAATCAAAATTGTCAAAATTAATTTTCTGCTTTTACTCGTATGTGAGTGGTTTTCTGTTTTTCTGTTCTCGTTTTCGAACACACATCCCCTGCATGGAAGCAGCTAAATTTAGACAAATGAAATGGGTAATTTGCAACTGAATTGTGCAGAATATAAATAAAAAATAAAATTAAAAATACACGGCACTGATATGGAACGGTGAAGAAGTACAAACTTAAAGAAATCGCAAAAGAAAAGGAAAAAAAAGAAAAATTAAATTTCTACTGTTTGAATGTACAGGATGGCAGCTAAACATTTATGACGACAACAAAACTACACCGGACATACCTATGAGTGGTATAAAGCACTTGTTTACACCCGCTGTTTTGATCGGATTGTAAAATAAAATAGAAAATATAATTTTAATAAAATTTATTAATATTTTGATAATTGACTACTTATTAATAAGTATGATGATCACATAAATTTCTCAGAGATTTCGAAAACAAGTTGTTGTTGATGACATACATAAATATAATATATTTGTGTGAATGTTTGGATAGCTCCCGATCGAATTAAGCTATTATTCATTTTCTGACAACCACAATCTAATAAATATTATATTTCTCTGATTTTTTTATACAGTTTATTTTATTCGAACAAAGTTACGGGTATTGCCACTGAGCTCTCCCGCACGTTTGGACTACAAAACTCATATTTAAAAATGTACCAGAGTGAATCGCAAAGGCCTTGATTTTTCGAATGAAAGGCTGTTTTTCACAACAAAAAAAAACAGAAAACCTTTTTGTTTTTCTCAACGTAGTCTTCTTTGAGCTGAATACAATTCGTCAAACGTTTCTTCAATTTATTGATGCCTTTCGAATAATATCTAAGATTTGTTGAGGTCCTTAAAATAGGCGTCTGTCAATAAGTCCCTGAAAATTGAAATAAGGAACACAAAAAACCCTTTAATTTTCAACATAATATTCTTTTAGCTCGATACACTTCGTCCAACGTTTTTACAACTTTTTGATGGCCTCCAAATAATACGATTTCTCGAGGCGAGAATTTCGAGGATTTCGACCCAAATCTCTTACCACCGAGCCATTTCTTCAAGTTTGGAAATAGGAAATAGCCGCACGAGGCTAAATCTGGAGAAAATGCTGTATGATTGAGCATTTCGTAACTTAATTCATGCAATTTTGCCAGTGTTCTGTTGGAAGAGAACTTTATTCCTCGCCAAATCGACGTCGAATCGGTGCAACAGCCTTGGCCTTCTTCGGCTTCGATTCACCAGGAGAAGTCTCTTGATCTCTGTCGTGTTGTGATGAATCCATGTTTTTTTTTTTTTTTCTACATAGTCTCCACTTCTCACGGTACTTGGCGTTTTTCGCTGCAAAATAATTGTTCACAAAGGTGATTGCCTCCTCATTTGACGAAAATCTCTATCCTCCGAGCGAACTTTTTAGATAAGGGAACAAAAACAAGTCGCTTGGGGCTATATCTGGTGAATAAGGAGGAAGGTCAAGCAGTTTAAACCATATTTCATGGATTTTCGCCATGGCAACCGCTGAGGTCTGAGATGGCGCGTTGTCTTGGTGAAACAGGATTTTCTTTTTCTGCAAATGTGACCGTTTTTCAGCAATTTCTGTCTTCAGCTTGGCAAGTAATGATGCGTAGTATGCTCCTGTAATGGTTTTTCCTTTTCGAAGATAATCGATTAAGATAACTCCTTTACTATCCCAAAAAAACAGTCGCCATCACTTTCCTAGCCGAAAAAACATTGCAGTCCACTGTTTTGACTGAATTGTTGTTTCAGGCGTATAATGGTGTATCCAAGTAATTAAACGGTGCCAAAACTCGGATTTATTGAGTCAAAAAAGCGTTGGAAATGTTCATTCGAACACGTTTTTGATCTAACGTAAGCAAACGCGGAACCCAACAGCTTTCTCATGCCTAAATCTTGATTTAATATGTAACAAACACGTTGTTTGGACATTTTCATAACCTCTGTAATCTCTCTCACTTTAATTCGGTGGTCGTCTAACACCATTTGGTGAACTTTAGCAATGTTATCGTCAGTGGTTCCAGTTTTTGGATGTCCCGAACGCTCATCATCTCCCAAGCTCTTACGGCCACATTTAAATTCAGCTGCCAAAAATTTCACTGTGGTAAATGATGGTGCAGAGTCCTCAAACACAGAGTCCAACTCATTTTTGATTTTCAAAAACAAGAATTTAATAACAGCTCGATACTCAATTTTTCCCATTTTCACAAAAAACACTCACATCGACTCACTCAAACGAGTGTCAACTAAAAACTGCGCGTTCAAAATGACTGAAACTTCGGTAAGTAACTGACAAAAGATGCACAATTAGCATTCACTAGCTTTTATTGACGAATGCCGCTATCTTTACGTTGCGTTCGGACACTTTTCAGACAACCCTCGTACCTCTTGACAAGCAAAATGTTGGTGGCAATGCCATCTGTTTTAATTTTCAGGGACTTATTGACCCACCTTGTGGATGAAGGAGCACTCCGCAGCTCAATTCATAAAATTTCGGCGTGGCGACTATGAACGTGTTCATTTATGCAGTGTCTTGATGGTTTCTGCGTGTCGATGGTAATCGATGTCAACGATGTCGGGTGCATACCAAAAAACTCGCTCCCTGTACTTGTTTCGTATTTTTTTTAAGAACCTCAAGTGTGTATGACTACATTTAAAATGTGTAAACATATGCTAAGTTTTTTGGATGGCATCCAGAATTAGTGTTAACTGACTTGCTGTTTTATTTTAAGCAGTCACCCATTTCACGTGATTTTAGTTGCTTGGAAAATACGATTTTGGATTGAATGGTGAATCGTCCTATTTGGAAGCCCATACACTACCACTTGAGCCATGGCACCCACGAACAATCGACAGATCCGCCTTGGACCCCTTCATCGCCGATTTGGGCGGAAAAACTCACTGTTTCGGATGCTATTTGGGCTGATATAAAACGGAGTAGAAGCTCAGATTGCGGTTGAACAACGCCAAACAGTTCTCCTTCGAAGTTATCGTACGAAGTTCACTATTTTCCATATCTACCAAATTTCACACGGTTGTCTGTTTCTAATGGTTGTCGCACACAAAGAAATGACGCATTTCGCTCAAAATTTGACAGTAATATATTGGATGGCAACTATTGGTATTAAGGTTCGTAGAAGTTGCACATTCTGACAGATGCTGGTTCGCTAAATAACGAGAAAAAGCCTCTGTAACCGAATGCCTTGTAGCTCTGCTAATAAGACCATATGGACCAATCAGGACGAGTGTCGGAAAACCAAAGAGTGGAACTCAAGAGTTCATCTCTACAGATTGAATAGGGAACAAAAGAAAATCACCGCCGCCTAGGCATTACGGTCGAAATTGGTGGTGTAGATCCAAATGCAACACTGGTTAGAACCGATCCGCTTCTACCGCGAGCATCGAACTTGTCGAGTTGTAGAGGCTGAGTAGGGTCAATGAATCTCGAGAAGAAATTCTCCACACGAGTCCTGAAACCAAAGGATGCTCCCCCCCTCCCCAACTCACAAAGCACTCCATCATTCCCCTGGGCTGGATCAAGGTGTTATACGACCCGTGCCGAAGATCAACCTGGCTGAGGGCCCAGTATCTCCAAAAATATCTCAGTCGCGAACGGAGTATCCGGATACCTGGCGACCTCCGGATTAGCTAGCCTTATCTGTATACAGCGGATCTCTGTACAGATGGACACCCCTTTCTCCGCTACTCGTGGGACCATTAATGGATAACAACCAAAAAACAAAAACCGTGGCCGGTACCCCTTCATTACCGGGCGGTGGAACGGTGACTACACCGACTACCGGCAAGGCTCCTACATTGCCGAGAGGAGGCAAAACTGTGGCAGGCCATGGTGCGCCATCCTCTAAAGGCAAAAGGAACGAGCCAAAAAATAAGAATTCAGGAAGTGTTAGGACTGTGGCAAGCCATGGTCCTATCACTTCCTCCACCCCCAGCAGCAGGAAGTTTGTGGCAGGCCACGGACTTGTTGCTGCTACCAAAACTCCTCCCTCCAAGGAGGAATCTGGAGCTCAGCCATCTAAGGCGCTCTACATAAGACGCCGAAATGCTTCACGCATCATCAAAACCTTCGGATCCATTCCGGAGGTTGAGAGAAGTGCGGAAATAAAGAGCAGGGTTGAGTGGGCTAAAAACATCCTAAAAGACGGATTTCCCACTGCTTCCATTTCCACACTCCCAAAACGTCAAAAGACTCCTCTAAGCGCCAGAGATCGTTGGAGAAAACCGTACCGGTTTCCAAGAAGCCCAAAACACACAATTCTACAACCCCTGGGCCATCCAACAGCAGATCTCTGAGGTCTTATAACGAAGTCCTAAAGGACGCATTGGTGATCGCGGTGATCGACAGAAGCGATACCGACGGTTCCATTACACCGGAGCGGTGGCAATTGGTCAAGCTGAAGCTCTCGAGCAACTTCTTGGCCATCATGCGGGAAAACCCAGGACCACCTCCTATCACAAGCGACGCTGGCTGGCACCAAGGCCATGTCAAGCTCATCGCTTGCTCCAACCAGAGATCTCTCGATCTCTTCACCAAGGCCATCGATGGTTTAGGAGAGGTTTGGCCAGGTGCAAAACTCGAGGTCGTATCTAAGGAAGACATTCCTAGTAGACCTCGAACTCGTACCTGGATTCCAGCCGAACCCTCCTCTCCAGAAAGTATCCTGGAAATCATCCGGCTCAGCAACCCGACTCTTCCGACTCATGACTGGAAAGTCGCGAAACTGGAGGAACTAAGGGGTTCTTATAGATGCGCGTTAATTGTGATCAATAAAGAATCCCTTAATCCTCTGGCGCAGACGAAAGGCATGATTCGGTTCGGATTCGAGTCAATTCACTTAAGGGTGTACAAAAAGGATGAGCTGGATGCTGATAAGCAACCTCCTCCTCCTTTAACACCCGATATCACAACCTTGGATCTTGGAGCGTCGATATCCTTTCCAGAATTGGATAGCAACGACTCCAATCTGTCCGAGGTGACTACCAAGCCGTCGTTCTCCTCTTCTGACACACTGTCGGAAATGGAAACCGATGACGAAGCAATTAGAGGTTCTACACGATCAGAGATAGAAGATGAGCTCTTGGGCACATCTTCAGAATCGGAGGACCTCAACAACACCGTGGTGGAGGCGACTCTGGAAGACTGTAGCAATGATACGGTTTCTCCAGATTAATCTCCACCACTCAAAAAAGGCTTCGGCCGCAATCATTCTGCGTCTTTCCAAAAACGCAGAAGACATAATTCTAATCCAGGAACCATGGATTGCAGAAGGCGTGGTTCGTGGACTTAGGACACCCACATACGCTCCGCTCTATACAAGAGACAAAGGTAAGATTAGAACTTGTATATTAGTGAAACGTAGCCTTAATGAATTTCTACTTCCCAACCTCAGAGACCCCGACCTAACCGTTGCCAGATTAGAGACTGCCACAGGATCTTACTGGCTGGCATCGGCTTACCTTGGCCACGACCAAGTGGGCCCTCTCCCTGGTGATAACCTAGAAAGGGTGGTACTGGAAGCGGGAAGGCGAAAAACTGGCCTCATAATCGGATGCGACGCTAACGCACATCATACGGTATGAGGCAGTACCGACATCAATGATAGAGGTGAGTCACTTTTAGACTATATTTTAAGTACTAACCTCTTAATTTGCAATATTGGCAATGAGCCCACTTTTATAACAAAAAACCGACAAAAAGTATTAGATATTACTCTTGTCTCCGACAGCATCACCCAAAGGCTAACAAACTGGATGGTATCGTCTGAACACTCCTTTTCAGACCATAGATACATCCAATTCAGTCTGAGTGATGCTCCCCCCCGCCAACCAGCTTTCCGGAACTACCGGAAAACTGATTAGACAAAATACAGAGGAATACTGTCGGAAACGATATCCTCTAAACTATCAAGTCCCCCGCGTGACACCAATGAGCTCGACATGAAAGTCAGGAAATTTACTCTGACTCTCAATAAGGCTATGGCCGCTTCCTGCCCTCTTATTCAACCAAGAGGCAAGAAAAAGCCACATTGGTGGACATCGGCACTGGGACTGCTCAGAAACGCCTGCAGAAAACTTTTCAACGCAGCAAAAAGCACAAGAAAAGTGACCGACTGGGACTCATATAAAGAATCCCTCAAATTATACAAAACAGAACTGAGGAAGGCAAAGCGACAATCCTGGAGGTCATTCTGCGACAAAATTACAGAAACCTCTGAGGCATCGCGGCTAAGAAAATCCTCTCCACAAATCCTATGATGCCCAGCTGTTTGAAAAAAACCGATGGCTCTTGGACAACCTCAAGTGATGAATCACTCAACCTGCTTCTGGACACCCACTTTCCAGGTAGCTCCCAACTCGCGGCCAGTAGCAGCCCAAACAAGCCTACTGCAACCGTGACCAAAATTCATGGTCTGATTACGAGAGACAAACTACTCTGGGCGCTGCATAGCTTCAAACCATACAAGTCTGCTGGTCCGGACGGTATTATACCTGCCGAGCTACAGAGATCCTCAGATATTATTCTACCAGTGTTGGAAAATATTATGAGGAGCTGTGTAGAACTTATCCACATTCCACTGTTATGGAGAGAAGTCAATGTAGTATTCATTCCCAAAGCTGGAAAATGTTCTCATGTAGTCCCAAAGGACCTCAGATCTATAAGTCTATCATCATTCCTTCTGAAAACTTTAGAACGACTGATTGATATCCATATTCGAGCTAAAGTTGATCCAAGACTTCTGTCTACGGCTCAACATGCCTACTGTAAAGGAAAGTCGGTGGAAACGGCTTTGCACTCTCTGACTAGCCACATCGAACGATCCCTACAATATAAGGAGTACACAATGGTTGCTTTCCTAGACATAGAGGGCGCCTTTAACAACGTCAACACATCCGCAATCACGACCGCGCTGTCAACTCTGCAGGTAGTCGGCTCACTTGGGGAGCTGATTAATCTAATGCTAACAAGCAGGATAATCAACTCCAAACTGGGTGAGACTTCTGCTAAAAGATATATCAGTAGGGGTACGCCGCAAGGCGGTGTCCTCTCTCCCCTTCTCTGGAACTTAGTAGTTAACGAACTACTGATATACCTGGAAGCGGGTGGTAGCAGAGTGATTGCCTATGCGGATGACGTTGCCATAGCCGTCTCAGGAAAACATCTAAATACCATTAAAGAACTCCTCCAAGTAAATCTTAACAGATTAACCCGCTGGGCAGGTCGCTGTGGATTGGGAATAAACCCCCATAAAACTGATCTTGTCTAGCGACCAAACAGATCTGGCCAAGGCTGGATCTGAGTCGATCTAAGTGTCTGATCCCTTTAGATAGGAAACATCTCAGCGCCATAATAGGTGTCATTACCGGACACTGCCTCATAGGCAAGCACGCAAGAAGGATTGGCGCTTTTACTAACGATTTCTGTAGAAGCTGCATGGACGAGGAAGAGGAGGAGACAATCCCCCACCTACGATCCTAAACGATCTAGAAAAAATAGACGTTAACAGTCTCCTACGATTTATTATAAGCTCAAACTGGTTCCAGTAGTAAGAAGATCATAGCTCCACGTGGCATCACAATGGGCCAATAGGCCTAAGTGGGTTGGTATTTCTAACAGCCACTCTTACCTAACCTAACCTAGAACCGATCCGGCTGTGGCACAGATCCCTTTAAGAGCCTGTGCCAACCCTCGCATGACCTCACTGCTTGCATAGACAACTATAGGATCCCGAGATTACTACACATCCGGGCATCGATAACAACTTTGAGTGGGGATCCATTTAACACGAATAATAATAATTTTAAGAACAGATAAAAACACTGGTGGAAATGTTGGAGGATGGTAAGAAGCGTTCTATCCACCAACAAACCGAATCCATCAAAGCGTTCTACGAACTGTCGGCGATTGACATGCACGACAACAGAGCTAAGGAAGTCATTCCACAAAACAATGCATCACATCATCAAGCTGTGGGTGAAAGCGGTAGCGGACCCAAAACGAAGACCGTAGCCGAACAAGGAGATCCTGTCTCCGGCTGATGGAAATAAAAGCCTCACAACAAGTTGGACACGGAAAGCGAGAAAAAGCTCATAAAACCAAGTGCTCATAAACACAAATGACGAAAAACCAACCACAAATGGATCTTATTGCCAAAATTTAATACAAGGTGGAACTGTTTCCAAACTGAACCGCTTGTTATGACAGCGTCACATGGCATAGCTGAATCTATTCTGTTATAATCTATTATACTGGAATACTGAATTCGGCCATCGGATTGTAGAACTCAGGGCTATGAATGATTTCATATGCGGCTTTGAAATCGACGAAATCATAGTGATCGTTGGTCTTCACACTAAGTTTGCCTAAGTTTGAAAATTTTGTCGATCGTCGATCTGACGGGCCGGAAGCCACATTGGTAGATGCCGGTTAGTGTGGGTTTGAGATGTTCTCACAATAGGTTGAATAGGTTCTCATATACGATAGTAGGAATATGCCTCTTAACTACACATGTAATATGATAAATAAGGGGTGTTTCTTCAAGAGCCATGATAGCAATCTTTTTTGTACAATTGTATCCTTCCTTAAGCATCGAGATTTCCGATGAAAGTTAATATCTTAGCCCAGCTACATGGATGGAATCTGGATTGACAACGACTAAGAATTCTTGGATCTGCTTCTCTGACTGCACTTCAAAAAAATTTACCCATCAACGAATTCACCCGGACATGAATTGTGTGCAAAATTTTAAGAGATCAGTTTGCACCTCCGAACTTTACCAGATGCCAGAGCCTGTGGTATCTTTTTTCCATAACTACGGAATGCATTCTGAAATCTTCTACAATCGCGGTACAATCCCTAGTACTTACACCCGAAGACGGTAAAATAATCAATGTGCTACCAAAGAATCTCAGACCTTCGAATTCTCAATCTTTAAATCATACACTGCAATCATACAAATCATGCACTGGGTCTACACCACAGTCGTGAGACCGATTCTTAGCAATGGTATGGCCTTTTGATGGCCTGCGCTGCAAATACGAATTAATATCAACCTGTTGAAGAAAATCATCATTGACATGATAAGAGCCTCTCCAATGGCGGCGGCTCCCTAAACTTTGTTCGAATTATTCGGCATGCAGATTACAAATACCTCTGCCCTTAGGTTAAAAGCAAGAGAAGGAGATATTTTAAATGTTGAACAGGCTGAGACTCCGTTCAATTATTAAGGCTTCTTCCTCCAACGAAATTGTCTAATAAAAATCCGGGGTAGAGTAAGTATTGGACTTATCGTAACGGTTTTCGTACTGCTACTATTTGACCAATTACAAGGTGCAGGTCATAGGTCCTGTTCAGTGGTACGACCCCCGGCAGTCCATACCAGAACTGACTTTAAACACGGTACCATGAGAGTCAGGAGCCCCCCTGTAGGTAGGCCGCCTATTGGGAGCGTCATGGTGGTTGGGGTTTAAAACCTAAAACGTAATATGGGTCTGCGTGTTGATTTCGAGCCGATGTAGAGTTGCAATAAGTACTGGGTGCTGATACCCTAGGAACAGCAAAAGGTATTGGTAGGCCTCGACTCATACCAAAGATAAGGTTTATATTGTCAAGAGTTCAATTAAAACACATAATACATCTGTTAAACATGCTAATCTAATCACGCTACATCGTGAACTCTCGTAATCAACCAACCTTGAATCATTTGAAAGTGACTTCACCGTCGACTTTAATCTCCCGATTCTAAAAAAAACAAGGGATAGAGACAACGCGAAGTGTTCCTCGGTACGTTAATTTTCATCTTGACAGACGGCTATATGATAGCCAAAGTCGTTCTTGCAGAGACCGTAGCTCATCCGTCAATGATATGGCGGTACAAAATAATACTCTGAGGGGTTGCCGTACACTCGAACACAATACCCAACTTTAAGTCATACTGTCAAGCGCTCTTTACGGCCAGTCAGGTGGATTCATCGAGACAACTGTGAGGTATCTAGGCTTACAAGAAAGCTGACCAACCAGAAGAGACATCTCCAAACTCACAAATATAGCTGTGATATTGGAATAGAAAACAGTAATATTTTCAGCTTGTTTTCAAAAACCTATGCGGGGATACGAAAATGCAAATCTACAATCCAACTAGTTTCTGACTGCTCAAACCGGCGAAAAACACTTGTAATTCTAAACCGCTTAACGTTTGTTCAATTGCCAAATATTATCACAACCTCAAACGAATGTGCCGGATCTGTCACATACTCGTAGATCGGCACGAACAACAAATAACGTCACATTCGAAGAGAATTAATTAAGCTTTACAACCACTTTAGAACTCAATAACTTCGCAATAGACACAACAAAACCCAACAACAATCACAAAGGGTTCAATGTCTTCTCATATTCGCGTTACAGATTCAGAGAGACACACATATACAGCCACAGCAAATTGGTAAATTCTTACATAAAAAAAAAACTATCTTTCAATTGAAATCACTCCGAGCCGCCTGTCGCTGTCGCTTCTCTTCTCTACGTATGTATGTCATACAATTGAGTTTTATTGCCGAATACATTCAAAAGTAAACGAATGGCGCTTTAAAGATACTCTTATTCGAATTCCCGCGAGCAACTGAAAATAAGTTAATTAACATAAAAAACAATAAAAACGAAAACCCCTCATAGTTATTAGTCTTCACTTGACCAAGTCAGTTACTCGTATCTATCTGAATGTCTTACGCAAATCTTTCAATGGAGAGTTTTTAGAATTTTTTCCGGTCCTCATTCAAACGCCAAATACCTCTATCACAAGCACAACACAGTTGAAGAGGCTAAATTCGAACTCGTTGGGCAGGGTTGTTGTTTATCGTTTTTTTTTTTTTTTTTTTTTTTTTTGAAAATCGGCCGAAGTCTAGCGAAACGAAGCCAACTCGTTGGACACTAAGAAAAGGTGGTGATCACCGGTTTCAATGTCAAATCGAGTATCTGAACTGGAATTGTATCGGAGCGCGTAAATTACTCACACACGTCACCCCAAAGCTGATAGATTCTTTGGATTTACTTCCTAGAAGATAATGATCCATGATAGCATTTGCCATACATAGCATATGTTTCAACGAGGGAACGCTTAGTTGAGATACCAGATTCTGTAACAGACTCAACAGTGATTTATGTAGCTGCAAATTGTGTTTAAGAAAGCTAAGATTACAGCTCACATAAATTTATGATAAAGCCGAGCGAGTTTTACGAGTACTCGTATATTGGTGTGAGTTTATCTTGGAATTATGTAACCCACTGTTGTAATGAATCAAAATTGTTTTTCTTTTCGGATAATTGCTCTGAATCATAAGAATTTTGTGGATTTACCCAGTAAGCGTTGTTATCAAATCGAATTTCGTTTATATACGTAGTACACATGTATGTATATTTACACTCGTCCATATGTGCTTAGATATGGATGCCCTTAGTTTGGAAATGAGTGTTGTAAGTCACTTATGTGTAGGTAAAAATAGGAGATATAGAGAAACTCCTACCCCGAAATATGTACCACCACTCCAGATTCAATCGAATTATCTTCGTCCAAAAGCAACTTCCTCTGGCAAAATCTCTTACAGAAAGATTCGTGCTAAGGTTAGGTCTACAAATCTTAGATTTGGAAAGATCGTGGTTCCGAGAAGTCGTCCTCTGAGTAATCTGATTTCGTATGATCTTTGTGACCTGATTAATAATTTTTACCATGCGCCTGTATTCAGAGAAGTATCATCTCGCCATCCCGAACTAGTTAGGAAGTGCCTGAATGTTGAGCACTAGTTGATCCCGTGATTTTCGTAACATACTCGTATAATCTAAATTTGCTTAGAACTATTCTATAGAGTCATCCAACAAGAGGTGTCATTTTAAATCAATAGGAAAACGCAACAGTTTTACAAAAAGTGGTAATAATTTTATTTTAATCTAATGCACAAACTCTGAGGTTAGTAATGGAATGGAATATCTGTCAAATATTCGCCTTGATTCTGCCTATAAACTGGCGTGTACTTTATCTTTAACATAGACCCAAAGGAAAAAGTCTTTATGGTGTTAAATCGCATGATCTCGGCCAATTGAAGTCTCTATTTCAAGCTTAGAGGCATTGTTTTTCTTTTTTAATTTTAAATTAATTTTTAGTTTTTCTTTCATTATTAACTTAATATTTTTTTTTTTAAAGAACTTAACACTCAAGTGGGTATGAATCAGCGTTGCCAGACGTATCGATTTCGGCGGGACGTCCCGATTTTCAGCCCAAAATTAGATGTCCCGCCGAACAACGAACAAGAAAAATGAAATGTGAGGTGAACTACAACACTCGGTGTAATAGGCAAGATAAGGATAAGATAAAATAATGGGTAATAATACCTTGATCAGAAAGTTCCCGGAACCACCGTGTGGCGCTCCCATTGTTCCGATTCGAGTTCTGTTTTGTTTCTTCAGTTGGTACATCTGTTGTTGATATTCCCAAAAGTTACATAGCCAAGAGTATATAATGGATTTAAATTTGCAACACCGAACTTGTATTAAATTTTGCGTAGAAAACGGATTTAATGGTGCGCGAACGTTGGAAATATTGGAACAGTTTTTCGGCAACGATTCTCTAAAGAAAACTGTCGTTTACCAGTGGCACGAGCGGTTCAAAAGTGGTCGTGAGTCAATCGAAGATGAGTGACCATCGACATCGAAAACCAATGAAAACATTGATTGAGTAAAAGAAATGTTCGTCAATAACCGCAAATTAACCATTAGAGAGATAGCGGAGGACTTGAACATTGCCTATGGATCCGTCCAAGACATTTTGGTTAATGATTTGGGTTTTCGTCGTGTAGCAGCAAAGTTGGTGCCAAAAGACCTCAATTTCATGCAAAAAAGAGAGCGTGTTGATGTCGCAAAAGAGATGATTTGCGAGGCTGAATCCGATCCCACATTCATCAAAAGGATCATTACCGTGAATGGCGTTCACCAAATGAGCCGAGACAAAAACAAAAACACGTCGTTTTCAGCCAAAAAGGAAGGCAATGCTAACGGTTTTCATGGATTACAACGGTGTAGTGCACATGCATTTTAGCCAGAAGGCCAGACAGTAAACAAAGAGTATTATTTTTGCGTTATGAGATGGTTGCGTGAAGCAATTCGCCGAAAGAGACCAGAATTGTGGGCGGAAAACGCGTGGATTTTTGCGTTGACTAGTGGACAAAAATCAAAAAATCGAATGTGCTATAAAGAGATGTAATGCTACGGAACTCAATTGACATATATCTAATTGCAGTACATTCCTATTTTTGCATTATTTACACTTTTGTTTTTGTGGAGTAGCGGCATTTCTGTCAGAAGGTAGGTCAATTTTAGCTTTAGTTCTGGTTTGCAATCAGTTTTCGCTGTGTGTTTATTTAGCCTGTGTGAAGAATTCCAAAAGTTTTATAATTTTTTTTTTTTAACTATAATTATGGATACCTCTCGGGCTGGTATGTGTACTTTTTTAATTATTTTGGAGTGAAATTCATTTTTAAACTAATAAATCAGAAAAGGTTTTTTTTTTTTGATTACCACAAATTCACTAAAGTGTAAATTTGAATTAGACCGTAGCTAGCTGTAGCAAAATCTTTTATATCATTAACTTCCTCTATTCTTATGCTGTACAAAAATAAAAAGTTTTCTTGCTAATAATTGCTAACCTTGAAAAAATTCGACTTTTTGTAGGACCAATTCCAATTATAAAAAAACGAACAAATTTTTGAAAAATGGGTTTCGATTATAAAAGGTTCAAAGATTGAGGCATTAAAGGATTATGTTTTGAGTTTACTAAGAATAAACAATTGCTCAAAGAGGATTGAAAGTGATTTGACCCAAAAAATTAGAGAATGTGACTGCAATATTGCCAGGCGATGTGTGGTTAAAAAGCGAGAAACGAATAAAACCACCTCTTTTGATCTTCCGGAAACTAGTCGTGGAAGACCCCAAAAGCCATTTGAAGAAGCTTCCAACAAAACCAAAAAGCGCAGAGTAGAGGATCTATTAGTCTCAAAAACAAGTGAGGAGTGAAAATACGCAGCAGAACTCTCTGGTCACTTATCTGGTGCAGGGGCATCAACTGTCGGAAGCAGATCAGTTTTATCAACCCAGGAAGCCTTAGCATTATATTTGGAATTAAATCTATCAAAAAGAAGGTATAACATACTAAGAACAGTTGTTAATGCTTTGCACAACGATTGCTTTGCGAGCTTATATAAAATAAAAAAAACTTAAAAAACAAATGCTTCCTATTAATAGAGAGGCAACAGAAACAACTGGAGAAAGTATAGCTGAAATTGCTCATATAGAGCAAAGGACAACTGCAACGTTAGTATGTACGTGGGGCTTTGACGGAAGTTCCGGGCATAGTCAGTACAAACTGTTTGCTGATTCAGAAAGCACAGACGAATTTTTATTTTTGATTGCGTTTTGTCCCCTTAAGTTGGCCGAGGATAGTACCGCTATGGAGCTGTAGAAAAATCCTCTTTCTTCTTCAACTATGTACTGCAGGCCAATTAAATTTTTATATATGAAAGAAAATGCAAGACTTGTGCGAGATGAAGAAACCAAATTGAATGAAGTTATTGGTCAACTCTTTAACCATTGTATACGAAAAAATGTTATTTACGATGATTGATGCGAGTGTTTGTAACATTTTATCAAGAACAAATGCTGCTTCAAAGTGTTACATTTGCGGTGCGACTCCTAAACAGATGAATGGGGTAGCAGTCAATGCAAAGCTCCCGAATGAAGAAAACTGCCGTTTTGGTTTATCCACCCTACATACTTGGATAAGATGCTTTGAATGTTTGTTACACATTTCCTATAGGCTTCCTTTTAAAACTTGGCAAGTGCGTCAATCGGAGAACAAAATAACGTTTACAAATAGAAAAAAAGAAGTTCAAAACTCTTTTAAAACTAGGATGGGCTTATTGTGGACAAACCAAAGCCAGGATTCCGATCAACTAATGATGGAAATACTGCATGACGATTTTTTGCTAATCCAAAGATAACTGCAGAAATAATTGGGGTTGATGAACGTCTAATACAAAAGTTTTCTGTTATTTTAAGGGTCGTTGCTTGTGGAAAAAATATAAATCTGCCGAAATCTTGCGAATTGCTCAATGAAACGAAAGAGCTATACCTGGAACTTTATAGTTGGTATTATATGCCAAGCAGTGTTCACAAGCTCTTAATTCACGGAGCAGATACTATTTGATTTTTTGAAATGCCTATTAGTCAGCTCTCACAAGAAGCCTTAGAAGCAAGTTATAAAGAGTTTCGAAAGCATCGTCTCGCTGACACTAGGATATCATCACGAAAATATACAAACGAAGACCTTATGACTGTGTTACTACTTAGATCTGATCCTGTAATTTCTGAATATAGGGATAAAATTTCTAAAGAAAGGTTAAGGGAAGTCGATAATGACCTCAAACAACACCTAACATTACCAGAAAATATGGAATCATTATTGCGCATACGTAGTAATATAGACAGTGAAGACTCCGATTGGTCTGACTAGATGTATCTAATAATTTACCATTTATCAATTATGTTAATTTTTTTTAGAACATTGAATTTTTTTATGTTTTGAAAAAGAAAACTGCGTCGTAGCACAGTGCCATCATTATTCGTAATTTTTTGACGAAAAATGCAACAAATACCATCCAACAGCCACCGAATTCACCTGATTTGGCTCCCTGTGACTTTTTTCTGTTCAATCGAGTTAAAAAACCACTACGGGGAAGACGTTTCAGCAGCCGAGAGGAAGTAATGGAAAAATCACAGGAAGCACTGGACATACCGAAAACCGAATATAAAAAATGTTTCCAGGATTGGATCAAGCGCTGGCATAAGTGTGTTGCAGTCGATTGGGATTTTTTTTTATATTAGAGTGTATTTTAAAACATAGTTAAATTCGTTAAGAGATGAGTGAAGAAGCCGATAGTTTTGTTTTGGATTGCTCGGAACCGGAAAACATTACACCGAAAAAGAAAGCCAAACTAGGAAAACATCGGCTAACGAAATACAATAGCAACTGGTAAAAAGATTATAATTGGCTGTGCAAAGCGGATAGTGAATATCGAGCTTTTTGTAGACTATGTACAAAAGACTTTAGTATTTCTCACTGTGGATTTAATGATGCAACAAAGCACTCAAAAACAAGTACTCATTCAAAGATCGCCAGTTCTCGTACATCAGCTTCTGCTCGTGATCATGACGACACTATGCTCAAAACATCAGCAGCAGAAATATACCAGACTGTAAAAAATTCCATAAGCTACAATAGTATGGATTGTTTCCAAAAATGACTGCCCCTCATGTACGCCGGTTCAAAAGTAGTAAAGAACGTTAGATGTGGTAGGACGAAGAGTGAAGCAATAGTGTGTAAAATTTTGGCTAAAGAAGCCTTGAAAGTAGCAACACAAAGTTTAATCGAAGATTTATTTTTTTCAATTTCTACAGATGCGTTTCCAATTTGCGTGCGATATTTCTGTTATGAGAACGGCATACAAAACAAATTATTGGATTTTGTGGGAAGTAATAATTAAACATCCGACCAATTAACAAAATTAATTTTTGAATTATTGGAATTATTGAATTATAATCTAAGTTTGTCGCAAATTACTTCATATGGAGCTGATGTAAACTTTGGTTCAAATCATTCTGTCAACACAAAACTTATTAACAAAAACGGAAAAATACTGAAAGCCAATTGTTCAGTCCATATCTTGCAAAACATGAGCAAATTTGCCTGTGATAGATTAGAGATTAATGTAGAAACTATCATTTTAAAAATATACGGACATTTCTCACATTCCGCTTAACGTCGTGCAGAATTAATTGAAATATTTGAAAGTTCGGAAATGGAGTGGGTTGAATTATTGCGTCACGTCAATACAAGATTTTTGTCTCGGCAGGACAGTTGGAAGAATAATCAAGGTTTGGGCTGCCTTGAAAAGTTAAGTTACTTTAAAAGCCGGGATTCTATGCGAAAGCCATTGGAAAAGTATTTCATTCAGATGAAGAGGAGACAAAAACTCTAGCCTACTTCCATTTCGTTCATAATGTTATGAGTTGTTTTGCTACATTAATGAAAGTATCTCAGGGAAATGATATTGCCATAACATAAATGCAACAGAGGCTCATTATGTCTCTTCCGCTCAACGTTGCTTCAAAGGCAAAAGGATTATTTTTCGGCTTCCTGACAAAATAGACATTAAATAAATTGACTGAATCGGAGAAAACCAAGGCTATCGAAGACTTCAACAATTTTTACACAAACTGTCAAACATATATGTAGTAGAAGCAAACACTTTGATTTTTATGAAAACATTTAAGCTAAACTTGGATTCATAAACCTAAAAAATGAAATTAGTTTCGAGATGATTGAGAATGCTGCATCCTTATTAAATTTGTCAGATGATGTTTCTATGGATAACTTATATGAAGAATATAATTTTTTGAAGTCATCCTTAGATGCAGTAGTAGAAAATCGTAAAGATAGCGCGGCACAAAAATGCTACCAGCTCTTCAAACGGTTTCCAAAAATTTATTGCAGGAATATGTTTAAGCTTGTTGATTTCGTATTAAGTTTGCCGACGTCAAACTTATTTCCGGAACGCTTTTTTCCCCAAATGAATTTCAAATGGTCAGATGTCAGAAACAATTGTTCCGTGAATTTAATAAAAGCTGAACTACTCATCCAATTCAATCTTGAGCTTTCCTGTACAGAGTTTTTCAACCTCATTAAAAACAAAAAATATATTTTAAAAGAAGTTAGAACTTCTGATAAATATAAATAATATAAGTTATTCCCACGTAATGTATTACATAATTGTCTTTCTTATAAAAATATCTTTGTCGTCTAATCACTTAAAGCAATTTTAATAGCACAAAATGTCTATGTCTCATTATTTAAAGCTTATTTAACATAAATCTTAAATAAAAGTAAACTATTGACTCATTATGTTTTTTATGTGCATGTTTATTGTTTTTTGTATGTCCCGCTTTCTACATAAAAATCTCGCTTTTTCACTTAAAATGATTTCAAACTCCTGATTTGCTCGAAAAAAAATTCTGGCAACGGTGGTATCAATACACTTATAATGTCTCAGCATGTGTTAAGTTTTTTTTTGGAAAGTGGGATAGAGAGAGAAAGAAATATATTTGGACACAATGGTGATTTCTCTTCTTGGGTGGCATCCAACATTTAATGGGTAGACTAAATTCTTAGTGGGAGTTGACTTGTAATACTTGTGATACCATCCCTGTTTTGCACTAATACTTCAGCAGCAATATGGAGAAAAGCCTCTGGCGGGATAAAGCCCGATAGAAATGAGAATAGAGCCACCACTACCATGTGGTGGCGTCCTTCTGAAATTAAAAGTCATCCGTACTATGTTCGAGTATATACCAACATGCTAGCCGACGGGTTTGGATGTTTAATAATAGAGCGAATGACTTGTTCGATCAGACCAAACAAGCTCAGAGGATTTTTATATAATCATAAAGAAAATAGTGCAATCCAAAACTCTAAATGATTCCAGGACTAGCGAGAAAATCAGCTTATGGTACTAGTGCAGTACATTGCATCTAGTTCAATTTAAGTGAACCCTACAAAAAGCGATGTGTAGGCACTGAGTGATCGATTTTGGCGTTCAGGCTGATCGACGTGAACTTTACGAACCAAGCAATCGTTACACTGGATACGGAAAAATTAAAGGCACACATTCCGGCATGATTAAGGACAACAATTTTTACGACGTTTGCACATAGCGCGGGCGAAAGGAAGTTAGGGAGGGAAAAGAGAGATACCGATATGCGTTGGTTTTAAATGTTTGCAAGTTATACTGGCTAGGAAATAAAGAGTTCGGTAGGGCATTCCATAAAGCTTAGGAAAGTATCACGATATTTCAAAGTACGTCCGAAGATGGGCTTAAGGGTGAACTGATGAGCATTCATAGCGAGGCGGGTGTTACGGTTAAAATTTGAAGGGGCGAAATGCTACTGGCAATTTCAGTAGAGCACTTGTGGTGAAAATAGCGACACAACAAGGTGGGATAGGAGAAATTACGCCGGTGTTCGAGAATGTCGAATTACTGTGTAATACTAGCATCGCCAATGAGTTTTATTACCAGATGTGGACGTTAAACTCCATTTTTGGACGGATCATCGCCTTATATATTGAAGCCAGGCCGGAGGGGGTGAAATATTTCTTACATCGCTTGAGGAATCCTAGACATTTTGCAGCAACGTAAGTTCTCATTTTCGGTTTCGACGATGTTAGTGCCATTCATTGATAATACTGGGTGTTTAAATTTCGCTTTAACTACAGCAGACAGCATTGTGTTTTGGAAGCATTAAATTCCACTCTCTTGATAGTTCCGCAATTGCATATGCTGTTAATATCGGAATTTAATGAGCTTAACATAAGCTACCGTTCCCATTCTACAGACGAAGAGCAGGGACGTGAGACCGGAAACGAATATGAAAAGCAGAGATTACTGTCGTCAGCAAAGGAATATATTGGATTAGAAGTGGCAGACAAGAGATCGTTGATAAAAATTAATAAGAGTGTCGGAGACAGAACAGAGTCCTGGGGAACACCAGCATTTATTTTGTGAATATCAGACTTGAAACCATCCAAGACAACTTGAATCGAACGTTCCCGAAAGGTAATTTCTAATCCATTGAAGAAGAGAGTCATCGATCCCAAAAGCACGCAGTTTCGACAATTGAGTCTGATGCCAAACTCTGCCAAATACCTTAGAAATATCAAGCGCAACTATTTTGCTTTCACCAGATTGATGTACACTTTAGTTCCCCTTTTCGGTGAGATATGCCATCAAATCACCAGTAGACCTGCTGCTACGAAAATTGAAGTTTCATGAGCTGACGGTTTATTAGTGTTTACATGACTTTGGAAAGAAGGGACGTAAATGTAATGGGCCTGTAGGAGCAGAGCGAAGAAGATTCGCCTTTTTTTAAGGACAGGCTGGACAAATCGACACCTCTTCAGAAGAAGGGGAGATATACCATCTGGACCAGCGGATTTATATATGTTACGATCTTTAAGTACTCTTGCTAATACACGAGTGCGAAAGACGATTGGTCCCATTGAAAATTCGATGCACTCAAGTGTATGCGGAGACAAAGCATAATCTGGAAGAGTAGAGCTGGCCGCAAAGTGTGCAGCTAGTAGATTGGCCTTGTTTAAAGAGCTGATAGCTGGAATGTCATTGTAAATGAGCTTTGGGATGGAGGACGAGGCAGAATTTCTGATGTTTCTGACAAACGACCAAAAGTTTTAACTACCTTTGGGAGATTGTAGTATTTTTTGTCTCAAATTTTGGTCGTATTGAAATTTCAAACGCTTAAGAAAGACGGTGCAGTCATTCCTCGCTCGTTTAAAATTTTTTCGGTTTTCCTCCGTTGGGTTGGTCTTGAAGGACCGAAAAAATATTTCTCTAACCCTGACAGCCTCTTTAGAGCTTGAGTCTTGCCTTTTCTTTTGATTTGATACTCTTCATCCAATGAGGAATAAAGGATCTCATTCAAAAGAGAATAGTGTCTGAGATCATATCAGCAGCGTCATCCACGTCATTATCGGGGAAACATAACGACCAGTTAAAATTTCTAAGGAAGCTGTTAAGTCCGCTCCAACTGGCTTTCTTGTGTTGCCATAAGATTCGTTTAGGCATCTTTTCTCTACCTGCGTGATTAATATACCAGAAATTAGCTGATATAACACAGTCTAGAGGCGAAAGCACTTCAACAGTGTACTTATCAGGGTGAGAAGTTAAAACCAAGTCCAGGGTGTTGTCGGTATGACTATCAACGTCTGGTATTCGCGTGGGATCATTTACAAGCTGGGTTAGGGTATTTTACGCATCTAAGATCTCAACACATCGTCCTTCGGGTGTTGTCTGTCCAGAATGTCGAAGCCACCCAGAATTGTATATATTGAAATCGCCCGCAATAACGATTTCATTATGACGATACAGGGCTACAATTCTTTGTATGGAGTGAGACAGTGCATCAAACTCTCGTTGAAGGTGTCGAATTACTGTCCAGTTTGGGACTTCTGTAAATACAGCAATAGTGGATAATTTGCTTACGGATACGGAATTTTTATCACATGAAGTTGAATTCCGGATTGGAAAAAGGATTACATTGTGGTGGAATTTGGTAAGCAACATCACTACGTACGTAAATGGCGAGACCGAGGTGAGAAAATAATAATGGCACTAGTTCATAGCCAGGCAGCTTCAGATCAGCGTTTTTCTGAGAGGTGTGGGCGGTGATCTACCTGTCTTTCACTAAGTGCCAAAATAACTGATCTGTATTTACATACGTGGACGTACACAGAAAGTGATTACGTATATTTGCTACGTCTACACTAAATTCGATAGTCATTACAAAGAAACAAACACCAAAAATACAGAAACCGACGATGCTAAGTAAGGCTGTGAAGTGAAAACTCAAACGTTGGTTTACCGAGTCAAATTGTTGTAGGTGTTATGCCCTTCCAGCAATAAGAAACTACGCACCAACCAAATTTACACTCACAACCCGCTATCCATCAGTTGTTACATGCACTCAGTCATTGTTTTTGCATTACGACAGAGTTATACAGCAACTTGCGGTGACTGAGTGCAAAGAACAGCACTATGACCAAGGGTGCCCCTAACAGCAACGATACTCACTTCCAAGCTCATAAGCAGTACTGGACCTAGGATACAGCCTTGTGTCACCCGACTTTTAAAATAGACCACAGCCACCCAGTCATATTTAAGACCATATAAGCCATATGAATCTTGGATCACAAACCCCCAGCACTCATTAAGTTTCCCAAAATTTATTGTATGATTTCGCTTGTGGGTAATTTATACGTATTTCGCTAAACTCCCGCACTTCTTCTTTGTTCTTAAACTGCCACTCACTTAGTTCTCCGTAACAAACCAACATGTCGAACAACGAACATAATAAACATATTCTCAGAAGGCTTTCTTCTTAAACCAAACCATTTCTCTCATCAGACAATAGCCCCATTCACTTCCTCCTCTGACATAGTCATCTTCATAATAAAACTCAAATTAAAAAAAGTAGAAAAATTATCTCAAAAATTAAGATACTATCAGAATTTCATATTATCTCGATCACACAGATCGGAAATGCATCTTTTGATCGAGACCGCACCCCGTCACAACTTTCGAGGACCGACCATCTTGATTGGAAATGTTTACTCAGCGAAGAGGTCAAAAGAGCGGTAAAGGCGGCTGCACGCCTCATTCTAATGTGGTCTAGACCAAGCATAGGAAAGTCTGCACCCAAGTCCATGTCTCCTATGATCGTGGTCTATCCCCTATGCGCGACTTTGTTTTCTTTATTTATTTTTTTTGGTTTTTTTCTTTTTTTGTGCCATTTTGAATGTGATCATTATGTTGCTGGAGTTCGCTGGGGTGCCGTTCTATGAGTATGGCGCGCGAGCGGATGCACAAGCCACTAAACATGTTAATGATACGTTCCGCGCTGTTTGGAGAGACGCAGGGTAGTGCAACCATCCTATTTATGTATTCTGCTGGCATATCCACCAAAAACCAGCCGCAGAGATCATAAAAGATTGGCAAAGCCATAGACAGCTCGAGGGCAGCACACCACAGTGCAGCGCACAAGTGTGCACCCTCATGGTGCGGTTTTCAACACTCTTCAACGTCGGCTTGAGCTGTCAATGCAATAAACTTTACCCAGAGTCGGTTTTTTTTTTTTTTTGATTTTCGATTTCATTGCATCTTTTGTTAGAAGTTTGTGGTTCAAAATGAGAGACATGTGTGCAGACTTTAGTGGCAACTGCAAAATCACTGCTGCACTGCACAGCACACTGTATGTACGTATGTACACCGGGAACTCTACCAAAAAGAGTGTTCAGTGTTCAGTGTTCAGAAATGCATCCGAAAAAACGTCAACTGCAACGGAGTGTCCAAAAATAACTTCAACAATAATTACTCGTACTTCGTTGCTGTTTCACCCGATTGGCGTACTAAAATTGATTGGTGGATACCGCGTGCGCACAGGAAACGCTCTCTCTGACGCATACTCCGTTCCAGTCGACAACGACCGACCACAATGACTTGAATGACTACGACTTCGACGACGACAATGATGACGATGACAGGTCTTGGCTCTTGGGGTGGGTTGTTAATAGTCAATCCACGCGCTCATTCAGTCTGAACGCTACCTTTGTATGCCGGGATGGACGTCAAGTGCGCCTAACTATCCTTTTTGCTGATGCATAAGTCCAGCCGGGGGAAGAGGTGGATTCCTTTCCTTAAATCCACTGAAACTCAAACCGAAAAAAAAAAAAATACTTGGACTGGGGTGCACGTACGATTTCGCAAAAGGGGCTTGAACGGTCTGCACGGGCTGAACGGCCTGAATGTCTTGAATGGGAGCTTGTTTCTTTTTTTCTTTGTAACGATATTTTTTTTACCTCATAGTGAAAGAAAGAATTAGTCGCATTCTTGTTCTGACCCTGACAGGTTTCTGACAGGTTTAGAAAAAAATTATCGGTAAGGTACACACGACTTAAGCGACACAAGGCAAGAGCACCGGTTCCCAGATTCAGACGGCAAATTTGACGTCAACCTTATTCGGTGGAATAACTCGTGTTCGTGCGATTGTTTGTTTGTTTGTTTGTTTGGTGAACAAATGTTGTTGGCAACATGTTTGTCCTTTTTTGGAGGATAAGTGGTTTTCTGTGTGTACTACGGATTATCAAGCGAACAAGAGAGTGCTCTTTTGGTTTGTTTGCTTTCGTAGTTTCTGTGATTTAATGTTGAACATGATGGAGAAATTTGTTTTGTCAAAGAATCGCTTGTTAACTTGCATTGGTTACGTGGATTACAATTTTGTTGCAGTTGTGCTCAATTGAATTTTTGTCTACACCCAGCATTGAAGATACAATTTGTGTGTACGAGTACACTTAAGTATTCAATAAGCTTCATTGTAACGACACTAGGAGTGGTGAAAACGTTCTTCAATACCCAAACCAATTTGTTTTCAAATTGGCGAAGGAAAGACATATGCCCTAGTTAAGATTACCGTCCTAGTTTAGTAATTCAGCGATGTTGTATTCTGTTGAGTTTCCACTACATTGTCCGCGGCAATAACATGGAATTCGCCACTGAAAAACCGTAGATTCTATGCTGCATGCAACCCAGAGATAATATGCTTTTATCAGTCTAGACTTTCAACATGTTTTTAGAAGGCACTATCTTCTGTTGGCTTTTGAAAAGCCATACTTAGGTGTGAATGGTAAAACGTACTAGAATCCTAAAGTGGCTGTTTGATCATAGTGAGCTGCTTTAATATCCCGAATATTTTAATAGGAATCAGGTTGAAGTGGGTCTGTAGAGCAGCTATTGAGGTTGTTTTGGGGACAAATTTTATACAGATGTATGACTCTGCCTTGGAACTTCCTTTCACTAGATATGTCAGAGTGCTTTTCTTTATTTCGAGCCAAAAACGTCGTGAATTACGGTTGCATTGCATTACTCTTGGCATAAGACCCAAACTTTCTATAGGGAGCAATGGTTAACTTTTTTGCACTTTTTATGATGTTCTAGCTTGTGCAATAGAAATTCAACTATATTGGAAAGAACAGATAAACAAAGCTTTTCGGTCTGGACACTCATCGATAAATCTACATCTTTTGAATGCAAACGTAGATGGTAGTTCAACTACTGAGGACAGAAAGGCCAAGAAACTTTTGCCTACTGCTCGTAAAGATGTTTTTTTTATACAGAATGTGAGGCTCACTTAGGCCAGAAAAAGCTCATTGCGATATTACAGTAAGATATCTCCATGATCTTGCACCTTAAGCGAAGACTAGAAAATCGTGAGAATACATTTTATTAGACTGATACACTATACATCAGTATAGTCTATCCCCCGGGGCGGGTTCGAAGATTTCTCGGACCGGATGATTGGTGTTCATCCGCTCTCAGTCGTTGAACCTTCACTCTTCTGGCTAAGTCGATATCGCTATGCAGACGACACCGAAAATCACCCGAAGAAGTTTCTTCTCAAAATAGACAAGAGCACCGTAATCCATTTTTGATAAAGTCCATGCCTCTGCGCCATAGAGCAGCAATGGGATTATTAAGGTCTTATATAGGGTCACTTTTGTTGTTCGAAAGAGGACTCTGCTAAACAACTGCCTTCTTAATTCAAAGATGCAGCGGAGGCAGGAGTTTTTTTTTTATAATTTACGCGCGCCTAAGGGGTTAGATACCCTTTTACTGTTGCCAGGGCGCGGACGGAAAGGTAGAAGGAGGAGGAAGGAAATTTGTTTTGTTGTGGTTTGAAACTCAGGTATGTTTGGTTTCGATATTTGCTCTCCAGGGGGTGGAAGTCCGAATAGGACGGAGAGTTTTTTCTTCACTCAGAGTGATTCGAGGTATAATTCACAGTATTTTATTTCTGTGTTTGAAACTCTACAACAGCCAAATCTACGTGTCAGTGTTATGCCTTTACACGCAGAATTTTTCTGTCTGAGTTCCAATTACACAAATAAAAAACTGACTTGCCATGGGCAGGATTCGAACCTGGACCCTCCGAGTGAGAAGCGATTTCTAGTACCACTACACCACGGCCACCCCCTTTATTCTACGTTTGATCCCAGCGCTGTTGTCGTTGTCTGAATTGATAGCGCACCCTTGGTAGACAAAGTCCTTAACTAGTCTATCTGTCGTGGGTGACGTTCTGTCCGAGACGTCGATGTTGAGTGCCGTTTCTGGTTGACAGCATATGTAATACTTGGTGTTACCCTCATTGACCGTTAAACTCATCTTCGTCGCTTAGCTCTCAATACTTGCAAAAGCGCTACTGACATCATGTTTGAAAGATTGTGCCACTTGTGTTGGCGAGTGAGTTTTGAACTATTCTTTCAAGAGTGATGTTGTATGACAGCGCATCGCCTTGTCTATCTGTCTATATGTCTTGACATCAAAGGTCTCGGTAAGTTCCTTACCGACTTTGATGGAGCAGCGTTCATTGTCCATTGTCATCCTGCACAAATGGATGAGTTTGTCTGAGATGCCAAAACTAGACATTGCTCTGTATAGTTTATCTATATAGATGCTGCCATACGACTCCGTAAAATCTATGAGCAGGTGGAGTATATCAATTTGGAGCTCATAGGTTTTTTCTAAGATCTGCTGTAGAGTGAATATTTGGTCGATGGTGGACGTTCATACAATATGGCAGATAGGATCTTGTAGGCAATGTGAAGAAAACTGATGCCTCTGTAGTTGGCGCAGTTGAGAAGGTCTCCTTTCTCAAAGACCCGACAAACAATGCCGAGGTTCCATTCATCGGACATACTTTCTTCCGACCCTATTTTACAGATGAGTAGGTGTATGCTCTTTACTAAGTCATCGCCTGCCATTTTAAGAGTTCGGCAGTCAGGCTGTCCGCTCCATGAGCTTTGTTGGACTTAAGCTTCACTTCATCCAGGTCGGGTGGACGGGATTGTTGGTCTACGTAGTCCAGGTTGAAAGGTCCATTCTGCTTTATTTACTTCGTCATCGGCTTAATACAGTCTACAGAAATCCTCCTTCCAAATGCTCAGCATCGACTGCGACTCTACTACTATGATCCCTTGTTCATCTCAAAGGCTTCGATTCCAGGTTTGTGTCCGTGGCATGTTTTTTTTTTACCTTTCCGGATCTCATTGCTTGAGTAGCATCTCTCAATTTCCTCTACCGCGCGCCTCTCTTCCTCATGAGAAGCCGGTGTACGTCTCTCCTCTTCCGCTCATAGAGCTCGTGAGCAGCTCTAGTCCTTCTCTTTGTATGCCTCTTGCTTACCTGTATGTGCTTGCCGTCACTCGTCGTCAAACCAAGGGTTTCGTTGTGGTGGCCGAGTGAAACCTAGCCCATCAGAGGCGGCATCTCCAATGGTTTTTTAGCAATGTTGTCTTTAATACTTGATGCTGGTGGCATAGGACCTCTTAAGAGATTGGGAGATACTCGATCGGAAAATGATTTGGTGATCCAGGGACAGGGCACTGCTAGTAGGTTTTGTCCAGGAGCTGGTAAAAACTCTCTTTGGTGCCGTCATCTTCAAAAATTCGGTACCGCTTATTCTGTCATAACTTCCTTCATAAGAACTTTATTCGTCTGCACTACTCTTTACTTAAACGTACATTGATAATCTTGTTACGTCGAGAACTTTAACATCTACTGAATTCGGAATCAAAGGCGATGATATTGGTCCAATAAATTTACAATACGCAATGCTACGAACCCCTTTTGACACCGAGTTGTTAAGCTATGTCAATAGCTATGAGGTACCTTATCCAAAGCACATCCCATGCATTGGCTGTAAAGTTTTTCTCAATCTGAAATCGCTTTAGGACCTTGTAGCAACTGTTAAGCTCTATGTGGGCATCCATGGCAATACTAACTAATTGCCTAGCGATCTATGAAGCCGTTTTGCTTTATCATCGTTAGTTGACGATTCAATGATTTCTTCCTAACTAACAGCTTGAGCTATAAAAATAAGGTGCGCCTCATTAGTATCCATTGACCTAAATTTAACATTTGCCAGGAAAAAAATTCACACTTTTCACACTATGTGAAATAAAGCGATAAATTTTATGTCCACACTGCCGATAATGACGGTATTATCAAAGACGCTGTTTTGGTGTCTTTACGATTACGACTCCTTCATTTGATTGACAAATATCGATGTTGCCGTCCGGTGTTGCATGATCTTCTGTCGTGCGAGTTTCATGCCTTGACAGGAAGCTCGTATACTGTTTCACTAAGTTTCGAAGCGACTAGTGACTTTTAAAGGCGTCAAATCAAGTGGATTTTCCGGCATTTTTCCCAACCAACTCCATGGAAAAAATTCAAGTTCCGCACTACGATATTTTGCACAGATCATTAATTTAACACAAAAAAAAAATAGTAAAAGACCAATCGTAGGCAGTTCCACTTCAATGCAACGAACTCTGTCCATTTTTCTTTCATTTATACGAGTATAAAGGTACTCACTAATAGAAAACTCATTTTACAATTCGGCCCACGACACAAAGTGGGCCCAAAAGTCAGCCCACATGCAATATTTACTCAACACTATGCACACATGACGCAGCACACATTACATAGCATCAGCAAAGTATTCACATTTTAGCGAACGCGCTAACGCTTTGACAGTTCGCTTATGTTCCACATGCACGTCAAATGGGCGAACTTGTTTCGTTTTACATTCGATTTCTTGTGACTGACTCTGGAAATTCGCTTGCGTCATTTCCTTTTCAAAATAAAATTATAAAAAAAGAAATAAATCTTTTAGTTGGGGGCGGCTCTAAATTTAAAAAAACGCGTATAAACACGAGATACCCATTCTTTATGAGGATTCCATTTGGTTGTTTTTGAACTTCAAATTCTGATCAATTTGGGTCAACAATTTCGGTTATCGGGCGAATTTTCGATGACATTTGTTAGAATGACATTCTAAATCGGAACGCTTAAGTGCACTCAGTCCAGAGATGTCATTGCGGGGGCGTTCTTCAAGTAATAAAAAAAGAACAAAACCCAAAACCGACCGCAAAGCGACAAGGTGTTGGAAAATTTAATGAAACCCAGAATCCAGATACGAATTCATTCAATTCTTTGTTCTTTTTTTTTGTAAATTTTATTTATGATGTCGTAAAGTATCTCATTTTGTGTAAGAGTAAATCACTTGGGAGAAGCTACGCAGTGGGGACTATGTATGATCAAAGTGTCAACAGAGGTGTCGGGATGTTTCTTTTCTTCTGTTTCTGTTGGTTCATGCGGCATTAGTTCATTTCCATAATTAAATTTTATTGCCGAAACAAAATCTTAATCCCGAATTGTTTGGCATCAATCAAATTGTACCATACACATATTCATTAGAGGCGAACGCGCCAACGGCCGTGCCTGCCATGCTGATTGTACATATTCCCCGAAATCTAATTCAAGAAGTAGAACTGTGGAGAGAGGTGGCAACAATTTTAAATTTAGGTGCGTGCCAAGAGCAATTAAGAAATTTGACGCAGTTTGTCATAGAGATTTTCAAGATACACAGAGATTCGAGTATGTATTCGTATCATACATGGATACGAGGATGCACAGGAATTGGGGTAGAGAGTCTTTTTTTGTTGTTGAAAAATTTGATGCAATTAATTCGTTTGAGTTGCTGGCTGGGCTTTATTTACTGATCTTAGAGACCAAATGGAGCTACACAAAGTAGCATTGTACAATATATAGATAGAAAGAGTATCATTTTTGGGTGAAGTATTATAAGGTAGACTTCAATGTCTACCTTATATAGGCAGTATGCATCTTATAGACATCCATACGTAAGTGATCCCCGAGCATGAGCATTGGTACTCCAAGCCATGGAGGATATTCCCATGAATCCTATGTTGTTCGGGAGCCAGCATTAAACTAGATTTGTAAATCTAGAGAAGAGGAAATAGTGTTAGAGTAAGGGAGACTCGGAAGGAAACTTGGAAATTTCTAATTAGTCATACTTGTTAGGCCATAGAATTATAATCTTCAGCCTGGATAGGGTTCAAAAAGAACCACTCTCCCTGCTGGACTACATACAGATCAGTGCATAAAGCCAGAGATCGGTATTCTGTAGAAACGTATTCTTAACCAACCGAAGAAGAGAGCAGTCATTATTTATACAGTACATCGTCAGGTTTTTTTTATATGTAGTAGCGCGCGCTCAAAGGATTATTATTAGAAAAAAGCTTAGCGAGGACGAAAAGAAAGGTACCGATGTAAGGTGGTACTAAATGTTTCCAGGTTACGATGAATAGGAAATAGAGAGCTGGCTTAGGAAAGAATAATGATATTTCGGAGGGTAAACTGATGAGCATTCATAGTGATACGGGTATTATGGTCAAAAGTTTAAAGGGGCAGAATGCTACTGGAAATTTCGATGGAGAACCGATGGAGAAAATAACGATAGAACAAGGTGAGGCAAGAAGCGTTACGCCAGTGTTCAAGCATGTTAATTGACTGTGAAATATTGTGTCACCTGTGAATTTTAGAGGGGGAAAAGTATTTCTTACATCGTTTGAGAAAATCTAGACATGCTGCGAAATTGGGCGACATCAAATATGTGGTCAACCCAACCTAAGTTGTCATTAACACACATACCGAGAATTTAAAGTTTTCCGGCATGGCAAGATTGTGCTTTGGATGCATTCAATTCCTCAATTTCACTCTGTTGATAGTTCTCCAATTATTTATGCTGTTAATATCAGAACATAACATTCGCTGCCGTATGTATGAAAGTCCGGGAATGAACATGAAAAGCAGAGAGTACCGTAATCAGCAAATGAATATATTGGATTAGAAATAGAAGATAAGACATAATTGATGAATATTAAAAAGAGTGTCGGAGAAAGAACGGATCCCTGAGGCATACCAGCATTTATTTTGCCTTGAAACTTGAGACTTTAAGCCATCCAAGACAACTTGCATTGAACGTTCCGAAAGGTAATTTCTAGGCCTTTGAAGAAGAAATTTGTCGATCCCAAATGCACGCATTTTCGATAAAAGAGCCTGATGTCAAATTCTGTCAAATCAATGGAAACTGTGAGACATGCCAGCAAATCACCAGTGGACCTGCTGCTAGGAAAGCTGTACTGTCGGTCATTGAAAAGGTTTCGTGTTTTGAGATATTTCATGAGCTAACGGTTTATCATGAACTTGGAAATTGCAATGGTTCTAAAGGAGAAGAGAGAAGAAGATTCGCTTTTATTAGGGACAGGCTGGTCAAATTCTGTTTTCCATCTGTTCCGAAAGAGTAGGAAAAAGCTTACGTGGTATTTTTGCCAGCGTGGAAGAACACCTCTTCAGAAGAAGGGGAGTTATACCATCTGGACCAGTGGATTTGTGAATGTTAAGATCTTTGTCCAAAAAGCTGACAGCTGGAATGTCATTAGGAATGAGCGTTGGGATGGAAGATGAAGCAGAATTTCTAATATTTTTGACGAACGGTCAGCAAATTTTACTACCTTTGGAACACTGTAATATTTTTTGCCATAGCTGAGGGATAAAAGATATCATTCCAAAGAGAATAGTGTCTGTGATCATATCAGCAGAGGCATCCACGTGGTTATCAAAGAAATATAACCACCAGTTATCATCCCTAAAGAAAGTGCTAGCTGCGCTCCAATTAGCTTTCTCGTATTGCCATACGGTTGTTTTAGGCATCTTTTCTCTAACTGTGTACGAGAAATTAGCTGATATGACACAATGGCCCGATGATAGCACATCGACCTTGTACTTAACAGGGTGAGAAGCGTTTGCTCATTTACAAGCTGGGTCAAGCTGTTTTACGCAGCAAAGATCTCAACATACCGTCTTACTTCGGGTGTTGTCTGTCCAGAACGTCGAAGCCACTCAGAATTGTGTATATTAAAATCGCCCGTAATAACGATTTCAGTATGAGGAAAAAGGAATACCATTCTCTGTATGGAGTCAGACAGCGCATCAAACTCGTTAAAGGTCGAATTACTGTTCAGTTTGAAGCTACATTAAATAAAGGACATAGTAGATAATCCGCTGTCGGTTTCGGTACTATCGTCACCCCTGAAGGCTCATTCAATACTGTGACTACAAGAAGATGGAACTCAGCATATTTTACGATGCTAATGCTCAGAATACTTTCTGGAGCAGTAGCTAATGCAACGTGACAAGCAATCGTATCCTGGATTTTATACTGACCTGTTTGTCAACAATATTGACTCTGAGACAACATTTGTTACGAAAGTAAGACAGCAAGTAATTGGCTGAACGATGTCCAACAGGTACGCTTAGGAGATGCCGTTTGAAGAGGAGAAATCCGAAGAAAGCCAATTGGACATACTTTAAGGAGGTCGGCAAATCTGTCAAACTCAGAACAAAACTAAAAATCACTATACAGGATGCCGACGATAAATGCTTTCTGATGACTTTCCTGCTTTCCCACAGTAAGAAAGACTATAGACTGCTCACTGGCGTTGTAACGAAGTACTATCTTCTTGAGCGAGCTAAGTATAAGTTACACAACATCCTACAATGGGCTTGTTATGAGAACGATGAGAACACTGCGGAGCACTATCTTTGTGAGAGAGAGCAAGTACTCAGTGCTGAGTGGTAGGGCCCAGTTCTGTAGGGACTATGATTGAAACGGAACGGAATCCTGAGGAATGGAACCTGAGCACCGTTTGTATGATTCACAAGAAATTAAAGTCTCTAAGCTACGCCAGCTATAGATACATCAGTCTTTTCACCATGTACAAGGTCTTGTCTGTTTTGTGTGAATTTTATTTGTTAAAGACCAAAGACAGAATTGACCAACAGATGCTAGGAAAAATCCAAGAAATTAGACCGATACCACCGACCTCTTTATCGATTATAAGGCCGCATGTTTCTATGGAGACATAATTGTTGGATTGTTGGATTGTGGAGAATGTCAGTGGAAGCTGGGCGATGGTCTACTATGTTAATAGGAGCATACTCAACGAGGCCTTTGATGTCATAAGAGCATTTAGTATGATTAAGCTATCAACAATAAGGGACGCACGACATCAACGAATCGGACAATAGACAACTACGATGAAAACATATATCCTTGGTCGTTTTCAACGTAAGATTTCTCGAATGATTTTCGCTTCCGTTTGCGCTGTTAAATTTTATAGGAGAAGCACCATCAATCTAGTCACCAAAAATGAGTATCGGTCGTCTAAGACATGATTGGATATCAATGCTCCAGCCCGAACAGTCTTCGATTCCAACCCAGAGTGCTAGCGCAGTAAAGAAGAATTTTGCTTTAGATTACGCCCCGGATAAGGAGACCTTAACCAATTTGGAATATGCATCTGAAAGCAGTTGACCGAAGACTGCGCTAACCGGGGGGGATCTTTAGCGACTAAGATCTAAGAAAGTAAATACCACAGTCTGAAATGCTAAGTTTGAAAGGAGTTTTAACAGATTTAGATATCAGGAAAATATGGTAAACGAGCTCATGCAACTCAGTGCTGGCGATTCAATTTTAATTCTTTGATATCCATCCACCGTGCCAACAACTTTATTGAGCTAACAGTTGTCTGTATAGAGTACTCAACGGGTACACAACACTCCTCAGTTGTTTTGCATGACAGAGTAGGTATATGTTACCCCTTTTAGGTTAGAAAGAATGCCCATATGCAAATGTTAACTCTTTCTATCAAATATTCACTAATCTTGTGGGAAACAAACTTCATTATTCAAAACATCTAACAAGCTGTTTCTATTCATTATGTCAACCCTTGTAATTAACCTTCTGTCCAAAATGACTCATCTACATACAATATTCGTACTCATTCTTCGCTCACATGATATCTTCTAATAGTTTAATTAATTGCACGTCATCAGATCACAATGGTAACTCAAACAACACCCCTCACAATGTTTAACAACCATTGGTACATGGCCTCTCATCTGCTTAACACCTTTACCACCGTCAAACTTATCTCCTCCCATTAATCTAATCACAAGTTAAGGATCTCTTTAACTATGGTATACATACATATGTATGGGGTCTCTGACCGACACACGCCTTTGAGTCACCACCAGTTCCTGTAGCCCAGTGGTACATGCATCTGTTTACCATATCGCGTCATATGATCGGCCAGGTAAGAATAGGATATTCTGAGGGAGAGATTTCGATCTATGGTATCCAACCAGGCAGCCAGTCCAACCATCTTCGTCATTCGAACTCTGGCAAATTGATAAACGTATTCGTATGCTGCTCAGGTAGCTTCTACGACTCTACGAGCTCAGACTAAAGACGGGAGGATGTTGATCATGTTCTACAGATAACAAGGCTACAGACGCAACGCAGGTACAACAATATAACGGCAATGTAAACAGAATCATCTTATGGATACGGATACTACCTACGAGTATTATTGGCTACATACGAGTACATACTGTATGTATACATACACATGTGTGAGAAGTTAAATGTGTTTGTAATAGGAACTCACGTTTTGAATCGAATGGCACCACACGACAGCGATCATCGTCTTCAATGTCGCACCTCCAGACAGCACCAGGTTGATGGATAGTCGGTTGATAGAATGAATTATTGTCCTTTGGAGCTCCAACAATAACCCTGCAAAAAAGAAGAAACAAAACAAGAAAATATGAAGAAAATCCATTAGCGCCCAAGTGGAAAATTGTTAGTCAAACTAATGTGTGATCTGTGGAAGAGTTTAACTTGAACTTTATGACTTTCGAAGAACTTTCCCCAGATCTCACGTTCTTGTCGACATTGCAATCGTTATATCCATGTGCCATAAAGTTTAAGTCGTAATCATGTTTATGGACGTCATACGTACTTGTGTACATTTGGACTCATGACATGAGAACTCCAAAAGATGCAACATTTTACTGCGGCCTTTTAATTGCAACAATTATGATTTTTTATTACCTTTACAACTTTTGTTTTATTAGGCTTGTAATTATTGTAATTATAGTTTCAGGTAATCTGATAATGCTATACAAAAAGATTTAACCACAAAAAAGTTACGGATACGGAAGATACGACTTTGTATACGAATGATGCCCCGAAATGTTAGGATTCCGCAGAAAGGTAAGAACAACCACTGATGGAGGAAATGTCATCTCAATATGGCCAAGCTCCTTTGCCGGCTCTTCTGTTACTTCGTTCTCTCATAAGAACTAACAAAGGATTAGATTAAAAGTACTAGGACGACAGGCTTGAAATCGACACCACGATGCTTCAATATATCACGGCTATTCATGAGTCAGTAATGATGACCCAATCGCCTGATCATACGAATTACGCTGTTCAAGCACAGGATTTACAATGAATGAATGTCTTGATTCATGCCCATTATACCAATTCAGCAGTTCTAAGAACTGAAGATCGGCAAAAATGTTAACGCGATCAAAAGCGTCCGTCCGTCAGCATTAAGTCAGCTGAAGTTCCTCCAAGTATCTTCTCTTTCAAAGCTAGCCGGTTTCTTTCTAATATCAAGTAAAGATCAGCTCAGAGAATACAGACAGGTTTCGATAGTAACTGGTCTTGAACATGAGCCAAACATTCGCCATTGATGGCATACCTGTTGAATTGTGCCAAACAGCACCTAGTAAACCAGGTGATTCTAGAAAACTTCAATGAAAAGATGATCACCACCAAGAATGGCAAGCTAATGGGCTGTGAATCAGATCAGATCTTATGATCTTCAACCAACTGGCTCAGCATTCTTCTGCAAAGACGATTTGATTCACTAGAGATTATGTAGGAGTGCCGAATTTAATAACTTATTCAGACCTTGGGTATACTTTTAACAGCGCAAATCGAGAATTTATTTACTTTTAGTATGATACGCGCATGACTATAAATTACAAAACTGGCAACGCCAGAACTTTTTTTTTTTTTTTGAGCAGACAGACCAACGGAGGTTCGGGTTTTTCATCGGCGATTTCACTTCCCATGATCTCATTATGACCTGGGACCCAATCAAGACTCAGTAAATTTGGCCTTCCGACTGCGTTCAGTGATGTCTTGTATCCTCGAATTAGTTTGGAAGTCGTAAAAGGGTTCAGGAAGGCTCTAAGCGCAGCTTGGATTCACCGGTTCTTCATAATATAGTACGTTGCCAACAGGATTGCGTATATCTCCGCCTGGAAGACAGACTCAAGTTTTCCTAACGAGAAGTGAAATCTAACGTTGTCGTCCTCCAGAAAGACACCAGCGCCGGATCCTATATCGGTTTTGGAGCAGTCCGTGAAGTCCCGACTGCATTCCTTTCCTGGCTCAAATTTTGGCCGAAACCAGTCATGGGCACAGGGAAAGTCGATTTCGTATTTTTATCGCAGTAGGAATTCAGAGTCGTAAGATAGTCGGGGCGCAAGGTCATCAAGGGAAGGGAGACTCATCAATGCGTCTAGGGCGAAGCCAAGCGTGCTAGGGAAAGCTCCCGTTCAGCCGAGACAGACCGTTCCTTGAAGTCTGGTAAAAAAAGCAGCTAGACATGATCCAACAGACAGTTCAGCTACCTCATCCGGGTATCCTTGTGCATAGACGTCGGAACTATTGAGTGCATTAACCAGTGAGCCGACCAACATGCACCATAGCAGTGGAGACAGAACGCCGCCTTGCGAGCAACCACTGTTTACCCCCACCATCACATGTTTGCCATAGTCAGTAATCCGCGATCAGTGTCCCCTTCAATATCATTGCTTTCATCCACAAAACTACGAGTAGTGGTTCGTCTTCGCCATATTGTCTGCCGTTACTTATATATGCCGTCAAAAGCTACAAATTCTGAAGCGCACTCTGGCAATATATTCCGCGTTGGTAGGCATGTTGCATCGCAGACAGAGGATGCATTTACAAGTCAATTTTGCGGACACGATTCTCGACTGTTCGCTCCATGCTCTTCAACATGAAGGAAGTCAGACTTATAAGTCTGAAGCGCTTGGAGAGAGTGTAGTCCTCTTTTCCAATTTTCGGTATAAAGGCTACTCTCACTGTTCATCAGAGTTCTGTTGTTAGCTATAGCTAGGGGATATTTAAGGAGTTTCACAATTGAAACCGTAGTGAGGATCCGCCGAAGACATACCGTAGTCTTTTTGAAAAATAAGCTGAGAAGCAAAAACTATATTGGCTCGACCACATTGAAAATGCAAAAATGCACCCGCTAAGAGTATATGAGCCCCTGGTGGGAGATATTATGAAAATAACTTACCAAAGATAGAAATACCGAACACATCCAAAGAGAAGACCGGGAACGAAATAGACGAGTCACAGTCGATAGTGAACGTTTGGAATGATTACTTTTGCAGACTGTTTAAGGGCGAAAAAGACCAACATTCGGCTGTTATGTATAATGAACCATTTAAGTTTGATGATGATAGCAACTTCGTCTACTCGAAGAAGTGATATCTAAACTAAGAAGCAGATAGACAATTTGCCGAATTATTTAAATCATTCACTTGGTAATGAGCACACACTAACTCATTTGTAAAATGTGGACGGATGGAGGTATGAGAGGAGAACGCAGTACGTGTCGGATTTGAATTCCAGATTTTCAGGACGAGACGGGAGATGCTCACAACTGTGCTAACTATAGAGGAACCAATCTCATTAACATCGGATACAAAATTGTATCTTCCGATATAAGCGAACATCTGAAAATCTATATCAAGAAACTGACAGGTCCTTATTAGTGTAGTTTTATGTCTGATAGTTTCACCATCGACTAGATATTTAATATGTGACAGACCTTGGAAAAAAACCCGGAAACCTCAAATCGACACCCACCATATATCCCGCATAATACCCCGCTAAATGGAGAGAGCTGCTGGTTGAGGTATAAGTCCACCCCGGAGTGTAGTATCACTTTAACTAAAGTAAGCCATGCGCTTTCCTAGCGTTAATGGTTCAGCATAGACTTTTATGATCAATCCCACTTTTCTTTTAAGTCGAACGGTGGTTCTTGTCATTCATCAATGATGTACATATGTACACATTTATTTGTAAAAAATATCCTACGTTGTCTTCCGGAATTCTGCCTTCTTTTTTGAGTGGTAGAATTCGCCGACTACCACGCAACGTTACGAACGTTAGTTCGGGTTTAAGCCATGTCCAATACTAAGAAAACAGAGAAAATGCTTTGCTAACGACACCATCCTTTCGGCACCATATAACAAGCTGCAAAATATTTAACATTAAAAAGTCCCTCCTTCTCTTGCCAGTCGTAAGCCAACAAAAAATCTTGGGTTTTAGGATGAACTACACATTAAGTGAAGAGAATAGGCTTGCGTTCAATTGCTGTTGCGCCATCATATTGCATTTCCCATAATTGCGAAAGTAATCAGTCAAGATACAATACAACGGTATTGAAATTTGTTGCTCATATCTTAAATGTTTCATTCAAGGGATATATTAACGATGACGGTATGCCACAAGCATCTGTGAAATTTTGGCAATTTGGTCACAGTGCATTAAACGTAGAAATCCTAATCAATTTTGAAATTTGACAGCAAAGCTTTGCTTTGATGACATTGACAATTGAAACGTAATGCACTGTCATTTGACATTTGTTGAAGTTCGAAAACTAACTTCGAATAAGTCAAACACCTTCTAACGCAGAGGGAATAAACGAAAATTTCCGAAATCTGTTCATTGTCATTTGCCGTAACTGGCATTTCATAATCCAGCCGATTTTCGTCAAATATTCGTCGAATACAAATACAATGCAAAGTAAATACAAATGACAGATGGACAAAACGCATTCAATCCGGAACTGAAAACCAATTAAAGTCACAACAATTGATTCATGCAAATGTACATAATATTTCGCACCCGTATCCGTGTTGTTTGCCAACAAACGATCAATAATCCTGATTTTGATATCCTACCCTCATTTTGTTTTCATTTCACTTTTGTGTTTGTTTTTTTGACTACCTTCGGCTCAAGTATCTGCATCTGTAAACATTATTGTTACGTAACAGAAGATTGCAAAACAAGAACAGAAGAAAGAAAGGAAGTCCAACCACACCCCATTTAATTACCGAAGCCCACATATTCGTATTTACTCGTATCCGACCCAAATTCCATTTCGTTTTCGTTTACGGTCTTTATTCTTTATTTTTGTTCGTCCTCCTTTTGGCGAAACCAACCACTGTTACGGGGTGAGGGAGCCAAAGCCAAGTTACTAAGTGCCGCCTAACTCACTTATCTGGAGTATGGCAATGCAAGACCCCTCTTGATCGTTCAACATTTTAACGATGATTGACAAGTCTTTTTAGTAAAAGTTGGCGGTTTTTTTTCTTTGGTTCGAAATTGAAGTTACTTTCGCTGCACTTGTCATCGGGTCGGGAGCGCTTGTAAATGCGATTGACAGCATTGCGTGCTGTCTGATAGATGAACCCAATGACAGGAGGAATTGATCAATCTATCGTTGTTTGTCTTCATCAGAGCATGAGTTTGTGACTTTTTTTTTTCTAGGGTGCAAGTATTTCGTGATTCATCTTGAAGTGATTGTCGAATTTCCAAAAGAATAAATGATTTCAACAGTTAAATGGAATAAAGAAACGTCAAATCGCTTGACAAGAATTAAATTAAGGAAAACAAAAAATGTGATCACACAGCTAGTTCTATTGAATCTTGCGTCATCTCGCGTGCTAACTGCTGATATCATTTTTGCTTTATGAGTAGTTTTAAATTGTCTGTTATGACAGATGCATTAGTGATCATGGGGTGAAATTAAAAAAACAAAAATACACAAGCAATTCAGTCTGCAGAGAAATAGGTGGAAATACTCGTAATAATGACAACTGCAGCTGACAAATGACAGACCTTGGGTAATTAAGTCAATAAATCTAATGGCGAAACGGCCTCTCAAGTTTTTACGCTATTTAATACTAATAGTATTCACATTCAGTTGTGACAGTCGACTTTTTTTCAGAATGTCCACATGACAGCCAGAGATACTCGTATGTCACTTTCATCTTTCTTTAAAGACTGTTCGATGTATGTTTCAGGCAATGTGATGTCATTTTAAAATATTTTACTGTCCATTCGAGAATGACACTCTTCAACAGATGAACAGATTACTAAGAGGTTTGTTAAATCAAGGTAAAACCTTCAGACCTACGTATGTATGTCCTCATACGCAAATTTCCTGACGATACTCTGCCAAAGCTGTCATTTTATTGTCGATTAACAGTTATTGATAGCGGATGTCGATTAAGTTCATACTCGCAAATGCAACTATCTTAACATTGTTGTTATGTATGTTACATACGAGGAGTTGAGTTTGATGGATCTTACGTGACATGTGCGCTATCACGTCTGTAATATGTAGGCTTGACGCCATAAACTATTTAGCAAAGTCTTAATATTCTAAACCGATGGTCTGGAATGAAGTACTTCCTGTGAATGTAGAAACTTATTGTTTATCGCCAATTTAAATGAAGCAAACTAACACAACGAAATCTACCGTAACCGGTTTCAGAAAAGAAGGAATGAAAACGCGAATTGTACCATCAACCGGTAGGATATTGAGGTTGACCAAGAAAATGTTGTTGAGCACTCGCATCTGCGTCAAAACCCCTTGGGTGCATAAGAATTAAAATGGTGATGGAAAAGTTCTCCCGTAACAACAACATTATGGTGATTGCTGTGGAGAAGAACGAGCACATATTTGGAAGTCAATTCGTCGTCAGAGAGAGGCTCAGCGAAGAAGTCTTGAGCTTCAGGGTTGTGAGCACACGCGTGATTATAGTCCGCATCAAAGCTAATTTCGTCGAACTAAACCCACAGATTGTTTTTAGGAGCTCTTTTAACAAATATATGTGCGATATGCTAACACAACTTTAAGACCAATTTGATTGATCCCCAGTAAAATTATAAAATATGCTCTTGGAGACTTGGCCAACCTTTGTGGGCTTGGACTCAACCCGCAACAAAATAGGGCTTGTTCTATTCACACATAAAAGGATAATTCCAGAATTTGACCTTCCTTCCATAGATGGGAGAACCTTCCGACTATAAAACAGTAGATAGCCAACTGAGATGGAAGCTCAATATCAAAGAACGTGTAAAGAAAGAAACGATCGCCTACTTTTGCAGCCGCATATTTGGGAGAAAATGGATCCTATGGATGTATACCACAAACCTTAGGTTAATGACAAAAGTATAGAGGATAGCATGTACAGGCAGGACTCATGCCATAAGAATGACGCCAACGGCGGGACTAGAAAATATACTTGGCCTCTTGCCCCTAGATCTATACATGCAAGAATCTGCAGTAAAAAGTACTTTAAGATTTAGATTGTGTGAGTATAATGGGTGGTAGCCAAGCTCGAAAGGGTTCTCCTCGGTGCTTAGAAGTGAACTGGGTTTATGCTCCTATATAGGCTACGGACTTCACGACTTCAAAGCATCATGTGCCTGCATTTTCCCAAGCAGAGTAGAATGGGACGGGAACCAAATGGTACAAGACACGATATCTATTTTCACGCATGCTTCAAATATGGAGACAGTATCTTCTCCGATCAGTTGAACATACGATGCTCACGACGTCTGCCGGACTACAGCAGTGTCTTCCAGGTTGAAATATCGGCTGTAGCAGAAGCAGCAAAACTTGTGGAAATAAAGGCAATATCCCACGAGAATATTACAATATTTATTGATAGTGAAGAGCTTATTCCTCTTTGCGTTCAGAATAAGGTTACGTTATGCTGAGTCCCTGGCCACAAAGGGGTGGGTGGTGAAGATCATGCAGATGAGCTACCTCCCCCTAGAAAAGGAACTGTCAAATCAAAGTGTCAAACCTCTACTGTGCTCTCTGAGAATACAAGTAAAAAAACCAATGAAAGGTGGAAATACCTTCCAACCTGGAAGACCTCAAGACAACTATGGCTGGAACTCAGCAAATCCGGAACTGGTAAGATTCTCTTAAAAAGCAGAGCTGAACTGAGCTGGATTACTTACAGGCCATAATCTTCTGGGGCGTACGCAATAAAGCTGTGCCTTGCAGAGGGCGACCTCATCAGATGCTGTGGAGACATAGGCTCACGGAAGGATACCCGTCACCTTTTTGTCCCACTGTCCCAGCCTCAGTAATTTGAGACAAAGAACTTTATGATGTTATTACCTCCACGACCTCTCAGAACTATCTGCTGCTTCACTTACATTACAACAAGATAGCTTAGACTCGCTCAGGGATAATGCTCAAACGATAACCAACGCGAGACGAAAAGTGGACACTAGAACTAAGAACCGCAATCAAATTCCCATCCCTTTCCAATTGCCCCACCCGCTACATCACAATGGGTCTACACAGACCTAAGTGTGACGAAGTATAGACTGGACTCGGCTCCACATACCTCATCTACCCGCCAACCTAACCTAACCTAACCTATACGCATTTACTTTAGAGATCTCTGCGAACAACTTAATCACGACTGTATAGGGTGAAGCTTATCAAATTGTATCGATGGGGCTAAAAAGTCTTCGCATGCAATCGCCAACATACCCGGTGGAACAGGTGCGACACAACAAAAGTATTGGGTGCCAATTGATCAAGCTCATCATGAGAGTATAACCGTGGTTCGGATCATATTCTGAATGACATCAGTTCTGAAAATTCACTTAAGCTAATCAACTAAGGGGTAAGTATGGATTTTTTTTATCGCAGCATCCACAAGGGGACCTGGCAGAACTCTGATAAAAGCATCGTTAACAGATAGAACACCAATGGTAGGGTTGTCCGCAAAGTACTCTCAATAGTTCCAACGTCTGTGCTCAGGCATATGTAGACGATGGAGCTGTACTGTCTGTTGGATAATGTCTTGCGATTGTCTGCTCTAAGACTCTAGGTCTTCGACTGTCTTTTGCCTATATTCTGGTCTGCCGTCTGACGCAATGACAACAGAACTCCTGTTCCCGAAAAAATACGAAATCGACTTTCTCTGTGTCGGCCAGCAGTTGAGCCAGGAAAGGAAGTTATAGTTGGGTCTTCAAAGATTGCTCCAAAACCGATTTCGGATGTGGCGCTGGTGTCCCTCTGGAGGACGACAATATTATATTCCCTCCTCATTAGGAAAACTAGCACCGTATGCACTTTGATGGCAACCAACCTTAGCCCTCTCACAACTTCAAAGCTAGTTCGAGGATGTAAGACTTTACTGAACCCAGTCGAAAGGTTGAATACACTGAGTTCGCAGATAAACTTGCTAGGCAAGGCCCAGAGGAGAGATTTTCAGGATACGAACCTGCTTCCTCGGTTAGGGCTTCTATTGATAGTTGAGTTCCCAGTGGCTCTCCAGGATGCCATCAGACCAAGTAAATGTTTTCCGACGTATCTATAAGGTGTCCAACAGGTGGAAATACAGCAGGCCAATTACCAGCGTCGTGATAGGCTAAAACGCTTTTGCTAAACACATAAGTGTGCTGGGCATAAGTGATACAACATATGACGACACCGAGAACCACTACTCCTATGAGTGTCCGGCCCACGCTCGCATCAGGCTGCAGGTACTCGGCGCTGATGTGGTAGGTGCTGGTACTGTAGGCTGAAATGCTTACTCATATTTCTTCAAAGACTGAGAGGTTTCAGCTAAAGTACAATCGACAAGGTTTTTTTTTCTAACTGCTCCGTTTCGACAGAAAAAATGAAAAATGTAGGTACTCTGCGAACTTTGGAGCTCTTCATCGACAGCTTGGTTGCTAAGTCCATCATCGACCAGATATTCAATCCAATTCTGGAAAAAGATCCTGGATAAAACAAAGTATACATATGCTGTGAGCTATAACTCTGAGCTGTTAGGTTGTGTCTATCTACGATCAGGTCTAAACGTCAAGTGAAAGTGAAGTTATAAAATCAATCGCAAAATCCATTTGGCTTAAATAAATCGGAGAGTCTTCGAATTTATTCTAAACGGATAACGCGATAAAGGAAGACCTCGTCTTCGGTAACTCGCCAAGTCGAAAGGGGCCTTAATCAACTAGGAGAGCACAAATATAGGCTGTGAGCGCAAGATTTGTGATTAATAGAGAGAATTGTTGGCTATGGCTCATATTTAACTCAGGTTGTTGCACCACCTAAAGTGAAAAAAGTAATCATGCGATACAAAGTGGTATTTCGGAGCAAGTTTTAGGGAGAAGGAGGCAGCAATTATCAATTATTATGTCATTATTCAATTATCTTCAAAACTCAAAATTTATCCAATAGACGGCACTTCAATAAATCAAAATGAAATCTCCAATCCAATTTCGACGCAACTGTGTCTGTCCTATTTTGATGATAAATTTATTGCGATCGAACTGTTGCATAAACATTCCCAATTCAAATCTATTGGATTCAATTGAATGCAATCGCTGCTGTTTTTTTTCCTCCTCCAATTAAAACCAAACCAAAAAAGAATAATCAATGGAACACGAGCTGATTCTCTTCGATGTTTTTGTGATCCGTCGGTGTACCATTGAATTAAGGGTGTACCAACAATTCAATTTATTTCTTGTGAAGTATAAAAGAATCTGCTCTCAAGAGGAGGGATAAAATTGGCCTTAGATTGAGTCACAATGCTACAGAAGTGGAAACAAAGTAGCTCAAGGTCTTTCCTACTGAAGTAATCTGTGAAAATTTGATTGCTTTAAAGAGAATTTTCGGGAACTTGATTACATTGTGAAATTTGGAATTTGGCAGTTTCTCCTCAGGATTCTCAGTGAATGAATGAATAAAGCTGATGTTTTGTTAACGAATGAATAGTCAGTCATTCGAGTGATGTGCTAGCATGAATGAAAATTGTGTTCAGAATAGTTATCGGGTTGAAAGTGTTTCCTGATCTTCACTTATTCGACGACGGCGCATTCAAACTCCGTAATAAATCGATAAGTTCCGCTTCATTTGTGACTTAACTGACAGCCACATACTTGCATCGTTAACTAGGCCTAGTCAACTTACTTTATATCCCATTTTAGTATACGAATCACTCTATATCATCTTGCCCGCATTGTACTCGTGTAAAAATGCCACTCCATCTCGCATTCGTTCAACGATTACATGTCATACAAAATCGTCGTCGTCTGTTTTGCTGTTCGCCCAATAATTCTCCTCTCCTAAGCCATTGTCTGTCGTCGTAATCGTCTATCAGACGTCTACTTGTTGTTGTTGGTTGGCTTTTGTAGGTGCGCCATACTCACTTAAAGCTCACTGCTTTTTTTAGAGCATGGATATGCTGTCGTATGCTTGTTTAAAATAAAAATGCAATTCAAAACACAAACCTTTGATAAACGTTGTCGCCGTAGTTGCTTCTCAATCACACGCCCGTCACAGTGAATTCATTTCAATCAAATTGTGTCGGAAATTTCCTTCAGAATCCGCGGCCCGGCAAGTTACGGATACCTGCTTGCCCGAACTCAACCGAACCGAGCGTAATCAGTGAAATTTTAAAATTCCCAACGCGGCCATAGCCCATTGCAATATTCATTCAAGAAAACTTCAATTTGTGAATCGCACCGTGCACACTTAAACCCACACTGAATTATTTATGAAAATTCGACGTTAAGTTGTTTCAAGCCGACGGACGCCGCCGCCGAATGAATGGAGGTTTAAGTTGCAGTCCGGCAATTCCCAATAAGCCAGCTTTGGTGACTCGTAGCGGTAATAAATTCAAATTGCACTGAATCTAAGCTCGATGCACATAAATTTGCTCGATGATTCAGGTGCGACAAGCATCCTTTTCTATTATATATACCATTCGCCGGGTCAAGATATTGAATTGACTTACGAAATTTAGTTTTATCCTATTGTACTCGTATCTGTATCTCCTAGAATGTATCTATCTTTAAGAAAACCATTTGAAATTCAAATAGTTAAAACTACGAGTACTCCATGGAGTGTACTCTGTGTGCTCTGAGTGCTCTGAGTGCTCTGAGTTTTGTTACGTTCGTTTATTGTGGGTACGGTTCGATGCACGTATAGTCTAAAAGACACAAAAACGACTGTCTTGCACATATGGGATTCGGTGAATGGTTTTATGAGAATAAATTCCAAATAGAAAGACGTGGAAATGTGTCGGTTTTGTTTGGATGGACATTAAAAACGGTGTTTTGATCATAAAAATTTTGACATAAGTCATATATTTTTGGGACGTGCTTAGAAGGCGGATTTTGATAGGGGCGCTGGAGCTATTGTAAATACTGCATTTACCAGTGAAAAACAATATTTTGAGGTTGGATGTGATAAGATTTTAAATGAGTTTTTCTTCTCAAAAAAAATAAATAATTGTACTCTGGGTGTGAGTACAAATACGAAAAATAGTATGAATAGTAGATAAAAGCAAATCAGCGAAAGTAGCACAATGTTAGTATGGTATATCCGGAGAAGACAGAGCAATTATTTGCTGACATTAGGCGTTATACGTTATAAACGAATACGAGAAGAAAATAGTTGCGGATAAAAAAGTGACAGCTCTTTTGTTCAAAAGGAGGTTCTTTGAATGTCATGTTCTAGTCAATGACACTGGAATGAGCCTAAATCATTTGCTGGATTTGGATCATTACTACGTTCATGAAAAGTAGCGCGACCAAGCGCTTTTTATGTAATCTATCATACGGTAGATATTTTTGATTTTAACTGATAACACACGTGTGCTCGTATTCCAGAAAATAGTTTTGCCTTGTCTTATGGCTCAATCTTTTTAACTGCCAGTTTTTTCTACGAATTTTCTGCAGGTAGGCAAAATTGCGGTAAAGGTTGGATCAGTTTTACCAGTACTAATTGTACAACACGGAAATATCTAATAATTTTCATTATTACGAGTAGTTGAATCAGGGTGGTCTACAAAACTACGTTAGAATAGGGAGCGCCCGTTTCGAACGTGAGTCCCAGTTTTCCCAGTTTTATTAAGAATGATAGGCATGTACATGGAGTAGCGTTTATATAGCTTCAGGTTTTCTGCCTTTACCTACGGTAATTGAGTAGATTTTGGGGCCACACAATCATGTTATTTATTCAGATTTAGTGGGCAAATTCAATTGTTGATTTTGACGTTAAAATTAAGTTTCCATTAGCGACGCGGGCTTACTGTACTTAGAAAATTATTGAAAATAGTACGTTAGCTACAAAATCTTAGTTAATAAGTCCCAATTCAGTCAGGAATGAGCAGATTAACATGGCAAGATTAATCTTTGACTGCCGTTGGTGACTTTGCATTCGACAGTTCAGGAATGTGTTTTTACTTGTCGAATGGTAAGGTTTGTTCAATGGTTTTGAAGGCGAACAGCATTTTAGCTAACCCAATGATCAATAAAGAAATGCTGAGATACGGGTACAATCAGAAAATATAGAGTAAACACTGCTTAAAAAAATGAGATTTGACACCTTGTCAGTAAGCCTGAGGACTGGAAGACTATGTTTTGACATGGATATGTCCCTGCGCTGGGGGTTAACATTTTTTTCTGTGTATCGTTTTTGCTTTGCCGTCTTCGGGTTTTTTTTTGCTAATGTTTATCAATTTCATGTGGGAGTTAGTTTGTAACGTAACGTTTCATTACTCGTGTTCTTTATGTCGGCAAAATGCCTCTGAAATCTACGACTGAATTAACAACGCAGGAATCTCGCAAGCAATAGCGTAAACGCTTTTCTACGACTGAATTAACAACGCAGGAATCTCGCAAGCAATAGCGTAAACGCTTTTGGTACGTCGAAAAATCTACGTAATCCCGTAAACGAAAGGCAGATGCGAAACGGGAAGCCAACAAACAGCGAACGTGAGACGTTAAAGTAAAACTCGAAACGGAGGAGCAGAAACGTACATAAAGGGTGTTTTTCTTAAAGGTATACAAATTCAATATGAAATAAAACATTTGAAACTAATGATATATGTATGACATTAGCTTCATTTAATACATAATTATATGCCATTAGTGATATCGGACATATGTGCGCCATGGCTAACTCGAATAAAGCGCAATCGTGAAGTCCAATTCTCGACAACTTTATCGAGCAACTGGGGCCGTATACCAGCAATATCACGTCGAACGTTGACTTCCAAATCGTCCATCGTCTCTGGTTCATCAGCATAGACAGGTGACTTCACATACCCTCAAAGAAAGTAATCTAAAGGTGTAAGATCACAAGATCGTGGATGCCAGTTTACAGGTCCATTACGCGAAATTATGCGCTCAGAAAATGTTTCCCGTAATAAATTGATGGTGTTAAAGCTCTGTCACGTCAATGCCATTCAACTGAGGAACAAAGAAGTCAGTAATCATTTTTCGATAACGCTCTCTATTGACGGTAACATTCTGGCCGGCATCGTCCTTAAAGAAATATGGGCTGATGATTCCACCAGCCCATAAAGCACACCAAACAATGAGTTTTAATGGTTGTAAGGGCGTCTCGACAAAGGCTTCTGGGTTTTCTCTGCTCCAAATTCGGCAATTTTGCTTACTTACACATTTATTTAACTAAAAATGGGCCTCATCGGAGAACAAAATTTTGCCTTGAAAATGAGGATCAAGCTGAGTCATGTTTACGGCCCATTTACCGAACCTAATGGCCACAGGGTTTCAACTTTTGCACAAGCTGGATCTTATAAGCTTTTAAGCCAAAATCTTTCTGTAAAATCTTCCACAAAGTGGATGGGCATGGCTCCAATTGCTGTGTACGATAGAGAATCGACTCATTCGGATTCTCCTCAACACTGAATGCTCTCCACAACGACAATAACTTATTTTGTTCGCACTGTTTGACGTTTTTTTAGATGCGTATTATCCACTAGAGTGCACGTGGCGCTCAGATGGACGATTATGTCGACCGTAAAATGGACGAAGCGCAGCACGTAAAGGTTGAAATTGAAGAACGGAAATGTAAATCCGAAGACTTACAAGTTGATGATTCCATTTCCGAACCACCACGAAAAGTCTTTATGAGCGATCGCATCAGAATCGTAATATCATGTTCAGTTGGCGATCCTTTGTGATTTGTACATGCTGGCTAAACCGGGTAATGTTCCGACGAAAACCCATGCAGTATGTGCGTATGTGACAGTTGCTATGAAGCCTCCCCGTAGACATACAGTCATGTGCAAAATAATAGGTACAACCGTGAGAATTTTTGCGAAAACGAAAAAACTTAAAACCTCTTGAATGTTATGCTTTCTTTTAATTTTGTATTGATTGTTTTGAATTTCAAGACTACGAAAGCAAACAACATAACCCAAAATTTGTACATATTTATCCTGTAAAAAAAAAACATCCATCGAAGAGGCATATTGTCCTCCGCATTGGGTAGCATGGTATTAGTTAATATGTCCACTTAGGACAGTGCCGTCATATTGCCCTCAATTTTGTGGATGAGTTCTATACCCTGGTAGGAAAAATATCTACATACCATGTTGCAGCCTCCACTATGTTTCTTGATGGCGTATTTATTGAAATAAGTCGTATTGCGCGATCTGCACCCTTGTACACTTTAGCGATCTGAGTTAAATAAATTAACTTTCGTCTCATCAGTCCAAAGAATATTGTGCCATTTGGATTCAGGCCAGTTGGAATTGTCCCTATCATATCGTACATCACTGTATCCATGTTACAATCTATAATTCTTCCGTGCAGCGGAGGTACTCAATTTGGTTTTTTTATTTCTAAAACTTAAAAACTAGGCTGAAAAACTAACAACAATTAAGGATTAGGAAGTAAGGGAATAGTGGAGGAGATCACGTTTAAGACGAGAAGTGCTCGAGTTAAAATCAAAAAAAGGGAGGTTTGAGTTGACCTTGCGGAGCATGACGGAGATTGGTTCGTTGAGACCATAAGAGGTGCGGTGGGTTGGAATACAGAAGAGACGAGGAAAGCGAGAGTTAGTGTTGAAGGAAATAGAATTATAAAGAGAAGCGCAATCCACAGAACTAGAGAGCGGTCGATGAATGAAAAGAATGTCAGCTACGTATCTACGTTTTTCGAGGGTATTCAAGTTAAGAAGTTTGAGGCGGTCACGATAGGGAGGTAAGATAAAGGGGTCTTCCCAGGGTAGTCGTTGAAAGGTAAATCGAAGCAAACGACTTTGAATATTCTCGATTCGAGATATATAGACTCGATGAAAGGGGGACCACACTTGGCTGGCATATTCCAGAAACGACCGGACAAGGGTAATGTAAAGTGATCTTGTCACATAGGGGTTAGAAAATTCTTTAGACCATCCTTTGATAAAACCAAGTGATGAGTATATCGCATATATAGCATATCTCACCAATATGCGAACGGAAGTTTTACTCTCTATCGTATAATACTCCAAGATGGTGAAGGGATTGAACCTGGGGTACCTGGGGTTGGCCTTGCAGAAAATAAAGTCGGGGAGGAGCTTGATTGCACTTACGTTCCAAAGTCATAGATTGACATTTGGAGGCATTGACCTCTAAGTAATTTTTAAGCGCTAAGTGGAAAGCCTATCGAGGTCTTCTTGAAGGAGAACAGAGACTTGGTGAAGAAATAGTTTTGGAGAACTTAGTGTCATCGGCGTAAATGGATACGGAGCAGTGTTTGATAATCCTTTCAAGATCGGGGGTTTGGATATGAAAGATTGGAGGCACATTTTTTGAGAAATATTTCTGGGAGCCCAACTGGCCCGGGTAAAAATTCACCATTGAGATTTTGTAACTTTTCTTCGATAAGGGTAGGATCAAAAGATTGTGAGAGAGAAGGGAGGTACTTGAAATGTATCGGGTTAGGTACGAAGAAGTTATCTGCAAATGATTGCTTAAAAAAGTTTGTAAAATAGTAGGCAATGCTATGATACGAGTATATTATCGATTGATTTTCATATCTTTATTTCCATTCCAAGTGAAAATCCGATGTTGCAAGGTCGGGGCTGTATGGTGGATGTGATTTCATTTTTCACGAGTTACCAAAAATATGTGTGGACTTAGGGTTATCATGGTGGAAAACGATTTCGTTCTCTATCACAACAAAGGGAACGTTTTTTTTTGCAGGAATTCTTCTTTGAGCTATTTCATTATTTTCCGAAAGTAAAAGCCGCTGCACGTCTCCTATATATTTCGGTGATTTGATCTCTTGTTGATTTTTTCTTGTTGAAATCTTAAAATAGTTAGCCCGCTTGGCCATGCCTTGATATTGCAACTCTTTCGAGTTGCTCTATTAATTGATTCCAAATGATCATCTTCTAGAATACAATACTCTATTGCCTCAGAGTTTTTTTGGTTTTTGCACTATTTTTTGTATTTTTCCTTCTCTGCACTCAGGTCTCGTCAGATGACTAATGGTAAGCAAGGAAGAATAAACGAATAATGACAATCGTTCGAGTTCGTGGCAGTCAGTGATGGCTTTACTTTATCGAATAGGCAAAATTGCATGCTGAGCAACAAGCATTCCGTTGAAATAAAACCACATCTGTACTTCTCTTAGTGGATGATCGCAGTGGTGCAAAACCATAACCAAATCAAAACCCATTTCCTTTCTCATTTTTCCAAAATCTGTAAAGGTGACTTTGTTCAAATGAAACCAAAGTCCGTCGATGTGTTACATATTCGTAATTTTAATGTAATTATCCCGCATGACCCTAACAAGACAATTAACGCCTGTAAACACTTTCGAATGTCAACTACCCGTTGACCAGACAATTGCCTTCATTTTAACTGAACTCCACCAGTCAGCCCCAGTCCTTCACGTCAATTTCTCTTGACAAAAGCAAATATTAGCCAATTAACGCAGACCATTTAAAACCACTCTCAATTGAATACAAGTCGCATTGCAAATTTGGCAATGACAGCACCTCTTTAAAAGGCGTCCACGAAAATAAACCAAAAAAAAAAAATAAAAAATAACAAAACCCCAGTGTTGGAAAAAAAACAACAATATATGAAAAAAATTCCTCTCTACGTCTGAGTTGTCTTGTTGCCCGAAAAAACGATCATTATTCATTGCCGCTGATTGAAAGCGCAAAAAAAAAACCGTCAAAAATTGTATGCCTTCCTGCATGTTTACCATCTTTAGTTTGCCTACGAGATACGACTATACGCATTCAAAGTACGAGCAATGATGAGGTAATCGATATGACGCTGTCCATTGCTTTTGTATAGGTAGTCATCCAAAAAATAAAAATTATCTATACATATTCGTTTGACTAAAGAATTTGATTAGCTTCACCTCCGCCAACTTGTCGATTTTGTGAATAAATTTAAGTTTCGTTAATTTCTCTCATTCGAAAAATAAAAAAAAATATTAATAATACCGGCCCAAGTTGACTCATCACAATTTGGCATCACCAAGACTTATCGCTTGCCTTGAGGTCGAAATAGTTAACCATTAACCACTTGCGAGGATCAGCAAAACAACAGAAGGCGTCTTTGTCGTCGAAATCCGACGACCGTACTCGTAAATCGAAAACGCATTGCGCGATCGGGTAGTGAATTATTTTTATATTGGCACCAGGCCAACTCAATTCGACGATTTTGATTTTTTTTTTTTTTTTTTTTTCAAAATCTTCGTCTCACTTTCCTCGTTTGATGACTCAACACGCGTCAGCATTGTTGGGCATCAATGGGTCTGTGCTATTCCGACAATTCTAATCCGTTCTGACCAATACCAACATGACAGTTCAGTGTCAGAACGGTGTTGGGGTGAGAGCTATTTTTAGGACTACGCGTTGATCACGATTAGTCACATGGCGCTGTGTCACTTAAAATTCGTCGTAAGAATTAATTACACAATTGGCACAACACAAATATGGGAGAAATTAAACATATGGTCAAAAAATTTGCATTCAGTGTTTTCGAAGTGAGTTTTTTTCCCATTTCCGATTAGAGCCCACAGTTTTCAGAGAAAATCGTGAGCGAACCAAGGGAGGATGATGAATGTTTAACTTTGAAGTATGACGGATGAGGATGAGGTCAAAATTGAGGTACTTTAACGCAAATATTGAGTAATTGAGGTGAGTAACTTTAAAAGAAAAATGAAGAAAGACACCCACTGTAAAGTGACTGGTAAGTGAGTGATTACGACTGGGTGCAAGTGCAAAAAAAAAGCAAATACAAAATTCTATCGTGAAAGGAAACTTACTCATTTCCGGATTGTGGCCGATAAATGACGTGAGATGATATATGATAGTTAGTAATAGTTTCGTGAGAACAGTTTCTCGACTAAAAACAAATGACATCAGTAGAATAGCTTAGATCAAGTTTTCTGTCTTTTTTGTTTTGACATTTGTGATAAAAGGCATTTGAATAAGAATGTGCAATTATGCAGGAAATTCTCCTGCCAGACACAAGAAACATTCAACATGGCCAAAATTCTCCTCTACACAACATAAATAAAGTAGCAATATCTACATTTAGGTACTGCTGAAGCTGTCAGACTGGTCGGACTTAAACAATTTATCTTCAAAATTTGCTTGAAGGAGAGAATAACTGATGAATGGAACCTCGATCCAGGAGATGCGCATCAGCCTCCTTAACACCGCATACAAAATCTGGGCTGTCGTATTGTGTGATCGCCTAAAACCATTTGTCAATGATCTGATTGAGTCCTATAAGGCCAATTTTAGGCCCTGTTAGTACACGATTATATGGTATTTTGGCAGATCTTAAAGTTTAGATCGATACCCACTATCTCTTTATCGAATTTATATAACAGAGTCATTAGTTATACAAATCGTCGTCTAATCTTGGCATCTTTACAAAACATGTCAATTTGAACAGAATAACAAGCACAACTTATGGTAGTCTTACAAGGACTGTTTAAATCTGTATAAGAAAGCCATAAACACATCCAAGAAGCAGGCCTGGATGGACTAGTGCCATTTAGTGGAAACCGTCAAGGACTCTGCTAGGCTTCGAAAAATGCTGTCCAAGGAACATTCCAACTGATATCAGTATGACACCCCGAAGGTCTCGGCAATACAACCTGTATTCTACAGCAATACCAATTCAATCATTTCCGAGGAAACGATTTCCTAGGCTATTAACCGCTTCTTCCCGTTCAAGTCATTCTACAGAGAACGCGAAACCTAACAATACTTTGGCTAACGTCAATCATCAGAAGCTGTTTAATACTGAACTATGTACCCTACTCTTGAGACGCAGTCGAGTAGTGTCTAAACGTAACGCGGTAAACGCGGCACGAGTCCTCAATGAATTTCAGGCCAGATATTTTAAGCTAGTTTTTACTTAGAACCCCAGAGCGTTACTTAGACATCGACATGCGACGGAAACGGCTCTCCACGAGGTAGTGCAAATAATCGAAAAAACCATATACTACAAAGAATATACGAGTACCCTAGCCTCCTTCCAAGACCTAGAAGGAGCCTCTAATAACGTACATACTGGAGCTATTCACAAATCTCTGACCGAGCTGGGCATAGAGGAATTTGTTAGTCAATTATGCCCAGAAGACTCAGAATTATTCAGGCAACCCTAGGTAATAATCACTTAAACCAAATTCATAGAGGACCGACTAAGTCGATGACACGTAGCCTCATTCTACTGGAGCCACATAGTGTCCACATCGATGTTACGTAAATTGGGAACAGGTAGTCGTTGATCTTCTGTTGATGACAGTGGCATGAGCGTCTCATTTTTACAGCAATGGCAAATTTGCTTGTTGACATATACGAGTATATTGAACAAGAAGTGAGCCTCGTTAAACACAATTTGGCAGTAAAATTCCAGATCATCTTGCGATTGGTTTTGAACATATTCAGCGGAGGTACGAGTATTTCTTGCACTAATTTGATCTTGTAAAGGCGTAAAATCCAAGCGCCTGTGCACGCTGAAACTTAAAATAAATACCATTAGTTTGAGAGCTATCCCTATTGATAATCCTGCGCCTCTTAACTAAGTAGCCTTTATTGCTAAGTTCAAGGCAATGGGGCTCTGAGTGTAGGTCCTTCTCGGCGAAAGATTTCTGCGTTCAACAGTGGAATGAGCAATCTGCAGCAGTTTTTCCTTGCACTTTATGTCAGTTCAAAATACTGATGAGGGCACCGTTCACGTCCGAAAAATCATTCTCTGCTTTCTGCCTCGTCTGAGCTAAGACAGTGTTTTGACAGAATTTTCCAAGCTGATCATGATCCAAATCTGTTAGCTGGTGAAATTGTTTATTCGTTTCATAGGTTTTAACTTACTTACTTACTAAGGTAGCAATCTCCACCCAGATTTTGGAGATGAGTTCATATATTCTCCGTATCCAATCATTACCTGCTGCTTTAAGCAACTCGGCAGTTAAGCCAACGGGTACAGCAGTTTTGTTGGACTTTAGCATGGAATGTCTTGATTTCGTCTTGGTCGTGTAGATGGAAATGTTGTCTGTCTTCGTTGAGGTTGAATGGTTCATTCTGCCTGACGGTGGTACTAACTATCCGTTTGCAGAGATAATCTTCCTGGATTCTCAGCACCGACTGTGTTTGTTTGGCATGTTTGCTTTATTTTTTATTTTATTCATTCTTCCCGTAGCATCTATCTGGGATCTCGATCGAGCGCTTCTGGTCGTCTTTCTTTTCTCTTCCGGCCTAGGTTCTTGTCTTCTCTTTGCTTATAGAGCTCACTCAGCTCTCGAGCTTCTCTGTGTTTTTCTAAGGTTGTCTGTTTACATTCCTCACCAAACCATGGGTTTCTTACCGGGGCGCGTTGAAACATAGTACATCAGAGGCGATCTGAGACCTAAAGGTATACTCGAAAAAGACCCTGGCGGTCTCTTGCAATTGTAGCTAGACGTTGAACTTCCTCTCAATGGTACTCTGGTAATAGTTCGAATAGAAGTTAGCTGCTCAAAATGTTCGAATCGATCAATTTGGTTGAGGAGCCAGCCAGGTCCCTTTATGGAAACCGTGTGCTGATACATTACGTCCCGCTGCAAAACCAATAAGCCTGTCTCCGTTTCCAGTAGACTGTTGTAGAAGCTTTATTTTCCAACCGTATTACCAAAGATGCCCTTCTTGTCTAGCTTGACATTAAAATCGCCAAGGACAATTTTCTTGTTATATTGAGGGCATTTCTCGTAGGTTTTGTCGATTAGCTCTTAGAAGCAGTCTTTGGTAAGGTCGTCCTTCTCCTCTGGCGGGACGTGGGAGTTTATGACGATCCTTTTGCGAATTGTCGTCAGGCATTCCCTTACATGCCTGAAGCTCAAAACTTGTTCCCTAAGTCTTCCTCTGACGATAAATCTCCATTTGAATAAACGTTGGGACTTCTGTCCTTATCTCTTCGATTTTCAATATCCGATCAGTCATTATTTGAGGCTATTAACTGCTTCGTCACATTTTATGTTATCTCTTTCGTAGGCCAGTATTATGCTATTACTCATGCCGTGACGGCGGACCACCACGCTACGAACTGGATTGCTTCGCTACTAGCCCAATCCTTCATAATACAATATAATGCATAACAACTGCTACCACGGAGATCCCCGTTCAGAAATCAGACGGACGCATATTTTCCTAATGAGAACTGTTTAATGTCGACGTCCATACCTCTGACTGGCTCTAGAGCCATGCATAAAGATTCGACAATATTTTCAGATTCCTGAAAAATTCGGTGGTGTCATAATGTCAGAAGGAAAAGCCGTAAGACAGGAGTCAAAGGATCCTTTTTTGAAAATTTGATACTTATAATACTAAGATCAATTTATCTGAAGTAGCGAAATGGCCTTAACTTTGCAACTTATGATACGTATATCAAGGTGGGGAGGTTTATCAAAACATCATCTACAATAGACCAAATCCACGGAAAAGTCCCTATGTAGCATAGGTAAATCGTTTCTTGTACAGTTTAGCAATGGAAAGAGTATTTCAGTGAACACTTACGTGTACGAGTATATGCGCAAAACCTTTATAATTTGGCGATAAGTCCTGAGAATCACCGCCGGAAGCACCTATGCATTAACCTACCGTCCTATTCATATTATTTGAACAAATCTGGATAGAGTGCGCCATCCCCTACATTTAGGAGCCGAATTAACCGGGAACATTTTTACTCTCGAAAAAGTATCAGTGCCAGAGTAGAGCTCTTACGAATTACAATAGAATTATTGGGTGCGGGCTTCATCAGTATTCAATTCCGTTGTGGTAACGCCCGATTGGAATACGGACATACTCGTACATTATCCAAGCTCAAATCTGTCAAAACACTGTCCTCTGTTTATTTGTTTAGTTCCTAAAAATAACAACTGACAAATTGAGTATATTCTTAGAATGCAAGCATCCCAACAGATGCTGTTAAGTATGCCTTCGAGTCAGAGTAATAGACAACCCACCCTAGAATTTATTGGCTTTATTTGTGCCACGGAAGTTTCACCTTGAAATTGAATTATTGCCCTTCAATGAAACAGTTATTTACAGTTAATACCAATTTGACGGTCAAATATGAGAATAATTTAAACGTCCATTGTTTCACGCCCCTTTCGCCCACTCATAGTGCAGATCATAAGAGTTAGTTTCAACACACCTATACAAACAATAAACACCCATAGACATGACCTAAGGGAGCAATGGAGTGTTACTGAAACCGATGCACTCGTATCGTATTCATATGAGAGTATGTATGTACATATGTATGAAGGGAAAGGGAGTGAGTATAGCCCGAGTATGAACTATTCGTATTGGGATTCGTCTTTAGGTGTGCAGTTAATTTTCAAAAAATGCATTCAATAAACATATAAAGATACTGAAAGATACTCGTAGAAAAAAGGGCGCGGGTAAACCCAAGTTACGATCCGCTCATGCCGGCAAGATGCTATGCCTACTATTATACTCGTATTGAACAGTAGGCGAGCGCACATCCGCATGTGTGTCATGACTATGCGCCTTGTAGCGCCCCTCTTATTAAATTGTACTTTAATGACTTTGCGAGGAATTGTTCTCGTCTTTGGGTTTTCGGAAATGCATACGAATAATGCACCCCTCACATAGTTATGCACGTGTATTCTATTCGGTTGTACGAGTATATACATATTCTCAGTTCTCACACAACCGCAGTGGGATTCGTTGATACAATAGGAATTGGTAATTCATTATGACATGTTGAGCTGCCTGTGTACGAAGACCATGGAGAGCGGTTCGATTTCGTCTGGGTTTTGGGTTTTGGGAATCCGAAACGGATGTCGCGCACATGTAAGGGATCAGCTTAAGAGATTGTCATTGTCGCTGTTGTCGTCTTGATTTCCAATATGAACTCGAACTCCTTTTGACTTCTATGATACTCTCAAGTCGTATCTCAAGGATAAAGATTTCTATCAATAGCCGATGTTGATCGGTCTGCTATATCGTCTACCTAAGGATTAGGTACGGACTAGTATCGCACAATCTATACCATATCCAATTTTAATTGATTTCAAAGTTTTAGCTTCATCTGGTCATGTATCCTTCGGGAGAATTGAATTGTCTCACATGTGGTCTAGACTACTAATGCTTCGACAATCGAAGGAGACGTTTGTTTGACGTTTCCTCAACATATGCTATGGAGTGAGACCGTTGAGTAAGGTCTGGAATTGGGAGTTTCAAGAGTGTTTCTCTTGGTACGAGTATCTGGGGATTCATTTGTTCGTGCCTGATGCTAGTGCTCGTTTATTTCATGGAATTACTCGACATGGATGGTTTAGATTACTCGTACATACACACATATATCAAGGGAAAGGAAGACAAATTTTACAGGGGTCATCTGTGGAATATGGAATGAGGGCGTGCTACTCAATCATGGGTTATTTCGGTTTTTTTCTTTTCTACTTTTTATCAGTGTGGTTTTGAGTTGTGTCCGAGGGTGATCCTTTGAATGGTGATTAGGTGGAAATTAATTCGAAAACTTATGGTCAATTGTGCGGTAATGGCTATATCAAGGCTCAATGGGAATTTTTTTTTTTCTCTCGATGTAGAACAGTAACGCATGTACATACATACAAAGGATGTATGGGAAATATGAGTATGAAAAATAAATAAATGAGCCGTGACTATCAATAAGTGATTCCCAAGCTCTTTAAAGGCAAACGTCAGATATGAAAGTGAAAAGGGTCTAAGGATGATGAAATTTTCTCCCAGGAATACCATATAAAATCTTTCAGGATGTGTTTTTCTAACGAATGAATTGAAATCGAACGCTTTTTAATATTATTGGGTCGAAATTGTGGGGAACAAGAATCTGGTTCCTCTTGGACACAGCTAGAACGTTGGTATTCATCAGTTCTACGCGTCCAAGTCATCTAACCCGATGAATTTTTACAGTTTCAGCTAAGTTCATGTTGCTGTACAGCTCATGCAGTTCTTGGTTAAATCTCTTGCTACACTCTCCGTCGATGGAGATAGGACCGTAGATCACACGGAGCACTTTTCTCTTGAACCGACCAAGCATCTTCTCATCTCATACTTTTTTGATAAAGTCCATGCTTCTGCGGACTTGGATGGGCAATGTTTTATTGGTTATCCGCATTGTGCCTCTGACGATGGCTTGCGAGATGCGCACATTACTCTAAAAAACGATGTTGAAGAGATTCCATAACAATGTATCGTGACAGTGAAATCTTTACCAATTACCAACTCTAATGCTAGCATCGACCTTGTTCAAGTATCATCCTGCAGAGCAGGACAATTTTAGCACGTTTGTCAATATCTGACATGGATTCGTATAACTTGTTCCGATATACGCTGTCATAGGCGGCCTTTAAATCGACATCGCTTTTTCTAAGATCTGACGTAATGTGAAAACCAAATCAAAGCAGACTGTCCAGGCCCACTTTCAGCAGACTGATAGGAAAAATCCGTTGGTTGCCTAAGAAGATCTTTTAGGGAATGTTAAGGAGAGTGGTGCCTCTATAGTTAACGCAGACTTCTTTCTTCAAGATCGGATATAGAGTGCTGAGGTCGTCTGATCTGATGATATCATATTTTAGAGATAATTTAGTGCATTTTGTTAATATAGTCATCTTATGCCACTTTGAACAGATCGGCAACAGAGTCTTTAGGACCTAATAACCTTGTAGGACTTACGTTTGATAAGCTGTATGGTTGAGTTTAGCAATCTGGAATGGCTGTTTTATATCCTTATCCCCCTATAATCCTTGGAGGTAACTTCGGTTCCTATTTCGTTGAGATAACATGTTCTTTTTGCGTCTCAATTTCCTCGATCTCGCGCTCCGAATGCTCTTCTTTTTTTTTCTTCCTTCTTGAAAGCCGACGCCCGAGCTGCTCTGATCCACCTTTGAATGCACCGCTCTACTCATAGTAATGTTAATTTCAATCACCCGATTCCAGAAAAGAACGAATGGGAAAAACGTGAAGCCTTTCTAAATAAGTCAATTTCCAGCTTCACAATAATATAGCCGGAGACATTGGCGCAGGGTCATTTCTAAAAACCTCACCATATATACTGTACCGTCTTCGAAGCCGAAATTTCAGGTATTGACATTGAGAACGTCAACCCACCAATGTCCTATACCAGTGACCCACTTTCAAGCGCTCTCTAAATCCAGTCATAGGTGGACTTATCGATATAACTATGAAGCATCTGGAGTAATATGGCCCATACTGGATCAAGAGAGATGATCAGCTCCAGAAGAAATGATATCTCCAAACTCATAAGCATAATCACTGTTTAAAACATATGTTTTACCAGGTACCAGGAGTACGAGTACCTAGGACATCGCCATCCCACGCTCTCTCAGTGGTATCACATTGGATTAATAACTGGTCAAAGTGAGGTGCACTACGAACACCAATCTAAACTTACTTAGCTCCATAGGAATATACGACAGTTTCCCTTGGGATAATTTTGACGTTCCATTTGAGGTTAAATACCCAACAAGGGAGTATCTCAATAGAGCAATGTGGAATGATAGCATCAATGAAAGCATCATTCGATACTGACTACTGTCTACAGAATCAAGGGCCGCCAAGGAAGCTGGCTCCGGCATTTTCACACCTAAATCCTGATCCCAATACTTGTAGTGTTTCTCAGGCTTAAGCCCTTGCTGTCCTTGAGACCACAGAAAGCCTGATATCATTTTTAAACAAGGATATTGTTATGTATCTAGAAAGACGCTCAGGACTCAAGGCTTAAGTGCTAAGGTGCTGGAGTTAGTCATTAATAAATTGCTATTGGCATAAAACTACCGCACCATACTCAAGGTTGTGTCTGGACAGAGTCCCTGAACACTATATCATAGACCGAACACACCGATGAACTAGAGCTAGAATTGGGGATTAACAAGCGAGGCACCACTTCTTATCAATCCACCGTACCGCAGAGCTAAGGTCCCGGTCTTAGATTTTGTAGTACTACAAGTCGGCATTAAAAGAATGACCATAAAGTTTCCAAAGCTCCATGGTCGAAAATGCATTCCTAAGAAAAGCAAAAAAATTTTCAAACTTAGTGCTTACATAAAATATCGGCTACTGTGACAAAATCTATCTTCTGAACAAGCATGCTGCATAGTTCGAAAGTGTCCAGATAGAGCGGCGTATCTTCCATACTATGTGACTGTCAGGTAATAACAAAAATTTAACTATTTCTACAGTCTGGAGAAAATAAAAGGCATAAACTACAAAATAGTGAAAATACAAAATTAATCACCCTATCGGAAGATGGTATAATTTTGGCAAATGGCGTCGTACGTCAATCATATTTGACATTTGTGAACTAGACAGCTGCAGTATACAAACAGACAAACAATGGAGCGTTCTACTCCGCAAGAGCGTGGAATAATTGTGTCGATGTTTTTGATTAATAATCGGTCGGTGGTGTTAGCGCAGGGTGAATTTCGATGTCGATTTCCTAATCGTGTCGCGCCAAGTAGGCAAACATTCCGGCGCTTAGCTACTCGACTTAAACAGAGTGGAGCCACAGGAGACCATGCAGGGAGTGGCCACCATCGAACTGGTCGTTCGGCCGCAAATATTGCGGCTGTGGCTGCCGATGTCGCTGAGAACGGACAAACATCAACCATACGAATGGCCGCGCAATTGGCCATCATCAGACGGACGCTACAGCGAATTTTAGTGAATCACTTACACATGTTCTCGTACAAAGTGCAAACAGTGCGCCAGTTAATGCCTCCTGATCGTCAGTCGCATCTGAATTACTGTAAAACCATCCTCAATCTCAACAACGAAGAGGACGATTTTGTGTCGATAATCATCATGAGCGACGAGGCGCATTTCCACTTAAGCGGTTACGTCAATAAGCAAAATCTTCGTTTCTAGGGCACTGAAAATCCGCGTGTGATGCACGAAGAGCGATTACATCCACTCAATGCCACTGTGTGGTGCGGCGTTCACGCGGAAAGAGTGATTGGGTCGTATTTTTTTTGATCACTGTTACTGGCGAACGCTACAGGGCCATGATAAGCGACTTCATACTGTCGGAATTGTATGATCGGGGCTTGGTGAACATGTGGTTTCAATAAGACGGTGCAACCGCACACACAGCACGAGCCACAATGGATATTGTGAAGGAAGCGTTTCATGGTCGCGTAAACTCCCGTTTTGGCAATTTGGCATGGGCAGCAAGATCGCCCGATTTAAAGATCCCTGACTTCTTTCTTTGAGGCTACTTAAAGTCGCAGGTTTATGCAAACAATCCTCAGACAATCGCAGCCCTAAAGGAGAATATTCGAAAATGCGACAAAACGTACACAAATGTGTATCAACACTGACAGCAGCCACTTGGCGGATATGATCTTTTCCACTTAACAGAAACAATAGCAGAGGTCCAAATAAAGATTTCCATCACTCAAAATTATATTTTTTTATTTAGTAAAAATGTAACTCAAAAACAAAATTGGATGATTAATTTTGCGACACCTTGTATTTCTACAGAAAAACAAACCGTCTAAGAGCTTTCAGATCTACCTTGATCGATAAAAAATGAGGCTTTACAGACATTATATAGGGTCCAATTGGAGTCTAGTATCTTATGAATCAAGTAACCTTATACGTACTTACACACATACCTTTTTTCTGCAGATTTGAGTTCCACAAGTTTGCTTTCATATAGGAAATCATATTCTTCTTGTCCCAGACAACACTTCTACAACTTTAAAATATGCAGCAATATGTCTAACAATGTGTTCCCATAAAACTATCCAATTCCAAGCAATATCCTTCAATCTGTGCCCATATACCACCTATCAGTAACCAGAAGTTGATGACTAGTAAGATATTTTACAAAACGTTCTAATTGGAATCAACAGTTAAACAAATTAACGGCCACAAAAATAAAAATAAAAAACATCGAACCATAAAACAATTTCCATCCAATCTATGTGAAGCCACACAGTCGTGGAGCAATAGAACTTAGCACCTCTTCACCTTTGGGGGTCATAATTGTCAATGGACTTGATAATTACAAAGCATAACCACAAATTTCCAAATTCACCTAAACAATTCAATCCAGTCGTTCTCTAATAACTGCACAATGCCACGCTTTCAAGCAGCAGGATGACCTCAATTTAAGATCAAACAAACATGGATGTTAACAACGTAAACACCAATTGATACCGAACCCATAAAAATCTGGAAACCCTACAGACGACCGCTATGACCGGCCGAAACGCCCTATGATCTTTGTTTTCCAATCAATTTTCATTTATGGTCCACACAAGAAACAGAACCCTTTGAAGGAAATTAAGAAATCAAATGAGTAAGCATCGGAGCATTGGAGCATCATCTGCATGCATCAACAACTCCCCGAAAAAATAACAATTCCACAAACACCCACGCACAAGACAATGCAACAATATCTAAGCAGCGGTGAAAGTTCAGAGATACACAATTTCCATATGTAGACACTCTCCATATACCCCCCTTGATGTATACCATCAAATTTGTAATCTCTACCCGCTGCAGAGTCCACAAGTGCACCATGGACAAATAAACACTTAGATTTACAAGTAATTACACGACGTAAATGCACTACTCCGTTGGACTATGCATAATCGGACTTTCTGAGTACGACAATCAGTTCTGACGATCTGCACCGAACAGATACACAACACACAGTCTAGCCCAACCGATCAACAGAGCGTATAGTATTTCCAATAAATTAAAAGAGCATTTTGTCATTCCTGCCATCAAGTAATAAGAGACCAGCGATTATTATGACGACCAAGATGATTTGGTAGATCTTAATGATCATGCTGAAGATCGCGACAACGATGCGGCAATGGATACGTGGAACGACCGAATGAATGAGGAAACTCTTACATAATTGGTAAAGTGACACAAATTCATTGATCAGTTGTTGTGTCGCGCCTAATGAGTTTATTTTCTTATTTTGGGGAAGCAGCACACGTTTAATGGATCAGCGATCACTATAAAAGTGTGCTACTACCACTAACTACCACACGAGTCCATATAGGGGCCGATATCTGTTATTCCTGTTCTACTGACTAGCTTCACAGTATCCAGCCCTCATTATGTTGTTTATTGTTTGTTTTTCTCTCTCTCTTGATCTCTGTTTCTATTTTTGTTTTTTTTTCATAAGATACGGATACATCTTGGATAAAAAGGTGTGATCGCCTGTCTGTACGACAAGTTTCCATAAGAGATTTGTAAAAGTCAGTGGGATGGACGGCATCTAATATAGAATAGAGGGTAAGAGAATAAATAGGGATCAACAGTGTGTGTACATACGAGTATAATACGTACATACGAGTATATCCCTTAAATGGTGTTTGGAAGTTGATGTAAAATTAGCAATCACTTTGGGATAAGCCAGGTCTGGCCTATGCCGTTAGTAACAGAAATGAATCTGTTTATGAGATAAACTGCCACCACAAAAGGTGACTGGAAAATGGGGGGAATTGTGTTCACTGTGGAACCTAAAGAGGTGAGTAGAGTAATACGTGTTTGTTGTTGTGGAATTTTTTTTTTTAACTAAGTAGGACACTAATAACGATATGCAAGCTGTGAATAATTAAACATAGTTTTGAATATTCCTTAATTTTAAATTACTCAAATTAGCAAATAATCTGCCGCCAAATACAGGTTTCCGAAGGTTAAAAAACCTTGATTTTGTACTTTCTGCAGTGGGTTACTTAATTTTCAGAGAAAGGATACTTTTTTCTTCCATCTTTACTCTGGTTACAAACTTGGAATAATTTTCATAATAAAAGGAACGTTGTACTCAAGGAATCTAGATATCAGACCGGTATTTTGAGATTTTCTTTCAGAATTTGTTTCTAGAAGCGGATAAGTTAAGCCACTATCTCTCGACTAGAAAATCTCTAGTGAGCACATAATACCCTACTATTTCATAACAACCAGGAGCCTCGGATAAGGATGGATTCACTATAGACCACCTTGCAAATTGGAAAAAATGACAACGTACCTTGGCCTTGAATCGTTGAAGCCATGAACAACCAGTAGGTGTTCTGGACTGCTATAAAGCAAATATCACTGCCATCCAGGAAATATGGTTGGATGGGAACAACAAAAAGATGAATTAGACTACAGTAAATGGAAGTAGCATATACAATATTTGGGTGTGGATTTGTTGAAAGCGGCAAACAAATGTCCAATGTCTTGAGCCTGTGGCGCATGAGTGACGGTCTTGTAACATTTCGCATCAAAGCTACTTTCCATAACATCATTCTGATGGGTAGCCATGACAAAACCTACGAGTAGTGTACAGACTATGAGGTTAAATAATTTTATCTGATTTCAACGACAAATTTGAGAAATGGTTTATTTAAATAAAATAACAGTCTACATAGGACCACTTCTGGGGGCAGACTTCGGCTAATTGACTTTTCTGCGTGGAAGATAGCACACGGTTTCCTCACGTAACGATCATAAAATTGTCAACCAAAATGGTCATGTTAAGGTCGACGCAAAGCACTGTTCTGCTTTTACATAGATGAACGATGACTTCCAGCAGCTAATGTAGACTCAACAACAAACCCCAAGCCGAACGCGTATCGTTCATCCTCTCGACAAGTCGCTTACAAGATGCTTTAGGTACTGAATTCTAAGGGTTAAGCTGGCGTCAGAAATGCCGCAAAATTAAATTACATTCAGCAAAATAACTCGGTGTAAAAACAACAACAACAACAACAACACCTCAGAATATTGGTTTCTTTGGGGGAAAAAAAAAGAGGATGACAAACGCGTGTACTACTCAAGGAACACCGTTAGAAAGCTTTGCGGGAAGATAAAAATAATGTGTCAAGCCAATAATACCCGAAATTCGGCCTGTCCTGTGACCTATGAAGAGCAAAGAAAGATAAAGTCACAGTCAGTGATGAGGAAGTCGAAAGTTATCAACAACTTCTGGAGACTGTTTCATGGCAATTACGACGACTCAAATTCTTCTCGCAGGCACAACGAACCATTCAACCTGGGCGATTAAAACGAAGTAAAGAGTAGAAATTCTTAACTTAGGTTCGAATACGAATAAAAAAAATTACCAAATCGGTTGCCCTACTAGCCTAGCACATCAGCACGGTTTGCCTAATGCAATGGGATACCTTCCCAAATGCGTCCGCCATAGAGGACCAGATCGATATGCATGGCAACTTGTCGATCGATCCTGTTAGCTTGGCAGATTATGCAGATACTGTTAACAGTAAAGATAGTGCGATGTTAAGTGACTTCTTAGTTAAGAAAATTGTGGAATATTAGTAAGCCAAGGCCAGAAGCATAATTTTGAAAAAGTCAGGGCAACTATTTGCATTCGCTGATGCAATTGGCTAATAAAATGAAAACGAATGAAAATTTTTCAAAACTTTTGATTTTTATCTATTGGGTCACTCAATGGCTACAAATTGTAGAACAACTTATTTGAAATGGCCCCCATTTGCCCTTCAGCAACGGCGAAGTCGGTCTGGCCACTCATTGATTGCAGTACGCACCACATGCATTGGAAAATTTGTCCGCTACTAGAACAAAGACGCGCTTCAAAGAGTCAATACGTGGATGTCGAGTAGTGCAAGACATAGTCTCCAGAACCGTCCATTGTTTGAGGTCTGGGATGCTAGATAGCCAATCATCCGTGTAAATGAAGTTCGGAACATGGTTTTTGAGCCATATTAGGGTCGGTTTTGTGGAGTTGAGCTGGAGTGGAGTCTTCTTGAAGCGTTCTCTAAAACGTCCATTCGATACTTTTTCAAAGAGCCTTTGACACATTCCTCGCAGAAATGCAGCTTGGTGATCCCATCGTGACCATCACAGAAGCTGGGTGGCGGCCACGTTGAACTCTCGGAGTTCAGCAGCATTTTGTAATAGCAGAGCATACACTCTATCGCTCTGTTTGTTGAACAATTCTTCAAAGGTGAAAATTTCCTAGTCAGTAAAAAGAATTCATCTGTGACCGCTCTTCGCGTGCTGGCGAAGCAAGGTTCTCGCGTTTGACTTACGATTCTGTTCCAATATTTCTGTGAGTATGTGACCCGTATGTCTCTAGTATGGGATGAGTCCTAAATCACGTTTTAAGATGAGCGACATACTCTCGAGAGATAATTTTCTTCTTGCGTAACGGATTTCGACCAATATGATTCTCCATGGTATTGATGACTTGTGACGTGAGTACAGTGCGCGGACGGTCGGATTTTACACGGTCGACTATTCAACCAGTATCCTCGAATAACTTTACGGTACGATACATATAGTTTCGCGTGATTTTCAGTGGCTGAAACATCCGAAAAATTTCGCCATTTTCGTAACCGCATTTTTGCAGGCCAATTACGACAGCACGATTTCGTTAGAAATCAAATGCCCATTACTATTTCTGTGGCCTAACACAGGAATTAGGTAACAAGGCCTTGTCAAGAATCACTGAAGAGGCTCTATGGACAAAGACCCTCATTAACCAAGACCAGATCTGTGGCGAAGAAGGAGGAACATTACCGAAAGCGGATGAGGATATCCTTGTTCGGTTTGGTACATTATTTGACTAATTTTCGTTCCCATTTGCGTTGACGGAGGAGAAAATATAACATCGAATTAAACGAATTATACAACAGCATCGACTTGGCCCGCAGATTCTTCTATTTCTACCCAAAAAGTCCAAAGTGGAAGGGGACCACAACCATCAGCGGCCAATGGAAGACAGACTCTCATAGAAAAGTTTTATTAGTTGAAGCCCAGATCTATTCCGAAATTCAAACGTTTGACTCAGATGTTTAGTCGACGCTATTACAATATATGGCTGCAGTTTCTTAAATATGACCGCCTTGGCACATTGGCAAGCATCAAACATTTGTTAATCGCGGTCTGAACAAAAAGTTGCGAGTGCTCTGACCAAATTTTATCTCCAATGAAGAACTTTATCTTAGAATGTGCCAGAAACATGTAGACGTGACTGAAGTGGCGAGAGATTAGTTGCACCTAACATAATCAAGAAAACTACATAGGCCGATAAGCCATGCAATGGAAACCATTGACTCAACGAGAGCGAATATCGTAAGATTCTTGTATAGGGTTTTCCAATAAGGACTTGACAACTTTTTTTTAAATAAATCGCAAACCATTTGAGATATTTCAAAAACTTCATTATCGGCTTGAAGTACAATCAAAACATTTATGAATGGAACTCGACATCGTTCATATGGCCACCGCAGGCACATTTGCAGCGGTCGTTTCGTTAGACCCAATTTTCCACGACTCAGCCACACATTTCGGCCGAAACAGCCGTTATATCGCGTTCAATGTTGGCTCTGAGCTCTTCCAACGTCATCGGCGTGTGATATAACGTAGTCCCACAGACAATAGTCAAGCGGCGTTAACTCGCACGAACGAGGCGGCAAATCGACTGGCCCATTTCTTTAGATAACACGCTCACCATACTTACTCATCAATAAATCGATTGTAGCGTGTGCTGTGTGGCTTGTGGCATCATCCTGTTGAAACCACATGTCGTCCAAGTCCATATCTTCCAATTCGGGCCAAAAATAATCGGCGATCATGGCGCGATAACGCTGACCATTCACAGTAACGTGACGATCTTTATCGTCGACGAAAAAATATGGCCCAATAACGCCGCCGGCATGCAAACCGCACCAAACAGTTATTTTTTGTAGATGAAGTGGTGATTCATGAAACACATGTGGATTTTCACCCGACCAATAACGCATATTTTGCTTATTGACGAACCCATTGAGCCAAAAATGAGCTTCGTCATTGGAGTTGATTTTGCGATGAAATTCATCATCTTGGCGCATCTTCTCCAGAACCCAATCGGAGAACGTACGTCGCTTCAATTGGTCCATCGGCTTCAATTCTTGAGTCAGCTTGATGTTGTATGGGTGTAAACCAAGATCCTTATGCAAAATATGCCATAATGTGGTCTGAGCGATGCCCAATTCTTGAGAACGCCGTGGAATTGACTGATTTGGATCTTTTGCTACGGACGCCTGAACGCCAGCGATATTTTCGACACTTCGACCAACCCGTTGTCTCACTGACACGGCAACATCACACAACGAATATGTAGACTCAAATTTTTGCACCAAACTTGTTATTGCCTGTGTACTAGGGCGAGAATTACGACCGAAAATTGGAGTTAACGCTCTTAAAGTTGCAGTCACCGACTCCGAATTTCGGTAGAAAATTTTTATAATTTTCAGACGTTGCTCGTTCGTGTACATGATGATGATGTTGAGTTTACTGAATAAATTGACGGTGACAGTTTGATGATTAGTGAAAGAGTGCTTTCACAAATTAAATTCAAAGTTGTCAAGTCCCTATTGGAAAACCCTTTATAACGTGGAGCAGAACTATCGAAATGGAATCTCAGCAAAAGCTGGAACGAGTTGGTATGCGTCGTCAGGAATCGATTCGAACCAATAGGGCATAGGCATGTACGAGTAAGATATAAGTAAGAGAGTTTTTTTAGGTATAACGAAGAGCCACCAAAATGAAGGATTCCCAATTCTCATATTGCTGCCACTTTGAGATACCAAATGCTCCACTGTGTGATGCGTAGATTGCGTGTAATGCTTCCAAGGTAAAGTAAATCATCATCAATCCAAACACCCCAAATCAACAGAAACATCTCATCCTCATCGTCTGTGCCAGACCGAGGATATGTGCAACAGAGAAACGGACAAAAAAGTCTAAAACCAAAGTTGAAGGCAAAGTGTGCTGTGCTACCTCTGCTCAAAAATACGAGTATTAATGCACCTTCTAAATATAGGATACACAATATTTCCGACCAAGTCAGAAAAAAAAAATAAAAAACCAAAAACGATCCGAACTTCTCCTTCTTTATCCGTAAGTATGAAGCAGATCCGTCCATTTTGGTAAGACAATTTCGGTTTTTTTTTTTTTTTTTTTTTTGTATTTCGTTGGCCTCTTTTCCTCTAAGTTCTGCTCTCCTGCGGAACGAAAGGAACAAAGATTTTTTGCTATTTTTAGGATTTCGACGTGCATAGCATTCAACGATGAGCAGGCCACAAAGCACGATCATCTAATGCGTTCCACCGTCTTCCCTCATTTGTGGAAGTTGAAGAAATAAACAAAGTAAATCTCTCCACCTCTCATGCTCATGCTCATGATCATACTCGTAGCGTCAGTTCCAATTTACCTGTGTGTGCGTATTCAAAAAGCTGACGTAATCAATTTATAAATATCCTGTCCTGTTTTGATTCAAAATTTGGAACACCAAGCTGATTTTTATTATTTTCTAAAAGACCAACAAGAAAAAACGAAAAACAGAAAGAACGATGTGTAGAAAAGTTTGTGTAATAAATCACTGAAAATTATGATCCATCGAGATTAGTCGCCACGTTGTTGATGAAAGATACGAGTATCTGAAAGCCATTGCTATCAATTGCTTATATTGAAGGCCATTAATAAGTCTTAAGAACCCCTTAAGTACGAGTGCATATATGTACATATAGATGGCGTGGCAGATGCGCCCAATGCACATCATGCACTCGGCCATTATCTTAATTTGGAACTTCATTGCGTTATTGAGTGAATAAGTGTTGAGATATGGATTTCTTGTAGGGCGGTGGCCAAATGGGATTGAAGTACTTGAGTGGAGAGACTCCTGAATTTTTGTTCGTTCCTCACTCCCGATGAAAGACGATATTTCCCAGGCTTTTGTTCTAAAATTAAGTGTCATGGTTTTATGACTTTGATAAAAGGAAAGGATTGTCTCTGTCGTCTGCCAGAATTGAAAGGAGGAAGTTCTAAGGAGTTCTGTTTGCCAGTGATTGTGTAGTACCTACACGGGTATTCAGGGAGATTAATGGGAACGATGGGTTAACAGATTGAAAAGTGGGGAGTGTGTCATTTGATATGAGCAACTGCAGAGGGAATGTAAGTGAAAAGTGAAAAGAATTGAGTTTTAAATAGGTAGGAAGTCATTAAGGTTTTCTTGTAAAACGTATGAAATAGAGAGGGGGAAACTATTATGAGAATGAGTTGAGCCATATGGGAGGGTAAAAATCGACCCTCTAACAATACATATTGCTATTTGAGGTGACTACTCTTCCATTATATGTCCAACACTTGTGTTTCTGAACTCATTTACAACACTTCATCAGGTACCCACAAATACAAAAAGCTTAATGTCCATAATGTTCTCTTTGTCTTAGGGAATTCTTTAACAGTCTGGGGTGTAGCTGGTTCCCAAACAACAAACCTCTCCAAACGGACCTGTTGTTTGCCAGCTGCCTTGAATTTCACACGGCAACGTTGGTTGAGATCATTTTCCTGAGGTGGATTATTCATTTACAAAGTTTTTCTGCGATGAAAGACTCGAAGACTTCCCGGGCTGGAGCGCTGGTATTTATCTGTTCTACATGTCCCAATTAACTAGGCCGATAAATTCTTACTCTTTTAGTTAAGTTGATTTTCACTATAGTTTCTGGTAATTGCCATCGAAGCGATTAAGCTCTTTAATATCCTTATTTATAAGGTCCATACCCCAGTTGCTTTCTGAAGCCAAAAAAAACAGTATTTGGTAAGAATTACTCTTCGAATAATGGTGGTATCGTTGTTTACTCGAATATTAGCCGCGGAGGCTAGGTAAGCTGAGTTCCTGACAACCTCGCAGTTATATCTCTTTTGCCCGAGTTGCCCATGTTGTTTCTCATTTAGTTTGCCGCCAGACCCACCCTCGCCACTTCTTCTTCAATACCTGTAAATACGTCATAAGCAGCTCGCTGTATTCTGCCGATAATCTCTATGATATTTTAATCAGATCCGAAATCTCACGACTGTGATTTGGATTGATGGACGAGTTTTTTTAGATCAAAGTTTTCTTCATGGTCTTCCTTCAAAGTCAGGGTAGTTTGGTAAGTATGCCAAGATCAGACACAGCTTTGTATAATTTTTCCCGATAAATGATGTAACAAGCGACTTAAGATCCATCGATAGTGAGTGTCGATTTGGACCTCGAAGGTCTTTTCCAAGATCTCACATAAAGTAAAGATCAGGTTGATGGAGGACTTTTAAGTCATAAAGACAAAAGTTTTGCCTCTGAGAAAAGGTTTCAGCCGAGTAAGTAGTACGGCAGAGAAAATCGTGCAGGCGCTGTTGAGAAAGCAGATCCCTTTATTGTTTAAGCCATCTATCGTAGAAAGTGGTCATGCTTAAAGATTGGGCATACCACACTAAGGTTCCATTATCCATTCTGGGACATTTTTTGAACGTTTTCCTTGCTTTCGAACATTTCTCGATTTCGTCTTTTCCTGAATTTATGACCTCTTCAGAAGTTCCCCTAGTCCCCATTTGACGTGCCGCTCTATATGCATTCTGTTTCACAATGGTGGTTGGGTGAAATTTAGCACATCAGAACCAGCATCTTTGGTGGCTTATTGGCAGCTTTGTCACAGAAAACGCTAAATCAACTTGATCATGTTGCCATAGACGTAAGATACGCCTCTTGTATTCTAGATTTCGGAGCCCTCATTCATTCAAATCACCACCTTTTTGCAGCCAAAGTACGACTGCGGATTTCCCAAGCACTGCAACAAAGAAGAACTACTGTAAGAAGATATAATGTAAAAAAAACTACAATCATAAGAGACCTCCAGAATATTCCCCAAACGCGTATCCCGAAATCTCTCAGCAACTCCAATGACGGCCTCCAACATCAAGTACAGAAGGCCAGCGGCAACGTTGCCAACGTGCCATCAGAGACGCCACAATTGTTGTGTTTGGTTTTACCCGATTACCACCATCAAATCACTGGTTTGATGGCTTCTCCAGAAGAAGAAAAAAGAGCACGAGAAGCTCGCGATCGAAGACATTGGGTGGTTTTACTCCAGGAATAACGCATACAAGTCTTATAACAGGTAAAAAGAACGTGTTAAGGCAAGAAAACCCGCACGGAAGCTTGTAGAGATGAACAAGCAAACCTAGTAGTAGAGTCACAGTCGGTGCTGAGAATATGGACTGACTGTATAACGGCGAAGAAGTCGCACATCCCGCCGTCAGGCAGAATAGACCATTCAACTTAGACGTTGATAGCCAAAACTTCCGTCCACCTAACCATGACGAAGTAAGGCTAGTAATACTTAAGCTGAAAACCAACAAAGCTGCTGGACCTGACGACTTACCGGCCGAGGTATTCAAAGCAGCTGGAAATGACTTTGTGAAGAGCATGGACCAACTCATACTCAGATCTGGCCAGCAGAGTGTATGCCTGATGAATGGAAACCGTTTGCCCGACCCATAAAAAAATTTACACCGTCAACTGCGCCAACTATAGAGGTATAAGTCTCCTCAACGTCGCATGCGTGATCTTGTCGGTCATATTGAGTGAAAGTCGAAAACCCTTCACCAACAAACTGATTGGTCCCTATTAATCCGGTTTCAGACCACGAAAGTCCACGATCGACCAAATCTTCACACTCCGGCTGATCCTGGGAAGAAAACGATTCAAGAAGTCCAAATCGATGCCCACCATCTTTTCATCGATCTTAAGGCCGCATATGACAGCATTTATAGAGACGAATTACAATATTTAGAGCCATGCCTAGTTTTGGTCAAACTCGTCCGTCTGTGCGTAACCGAGACCTTTGATGTCATAAAAGGTTTTAAGCATGATTAAGTGCTCTCGTGCGACTTCTTTAACATCATACTTGAAAGAATTTTGCTGAACTCACAAGCGAACATAGGAGACACAATCTTTCGAAAGTCAGTACATCTAATGGCGTATGCCGATGATGTATGGCAGACCTCATAGGGCGGTCACCGGTACTTAGTCTAGTATTGAAACGGAAAATGCCTAAATGGGCTTAGCGGTAAATGGAAGTAAAACCCAGTATATACTCGTATATGTGGTCAACAAGAAGGGACATACAACATCGACGAATTAGACAGAACGTGCTATGAATTTTGCCAACAAAAGCTCAGCAGAAATAAAACGAAGACTCGCTCTTGTTAATCGCTGTTTCTTTGGCTAAGAAGGCCCTATCTAAAAAAACTAAGGAGATTTTATATAAGACCTTGACCATCGCATGGACCCTATCGAAAGCAGTTGAAGATATCTTCAGTCGTTTCGAGAGAAAAATCCCATCAAAAATATTCGGTCGTTTTTGCGTTGAGAAAGTCAGAAAACTGCGCATCAGTCGCCTGAGATGGCTACGACATTTAAGGGGAATGGTATTCGAATCTAAACAGGATGGACAACGCAGTAGAGGAAGACCTCAGATTAGGTGACGCTCCCAAGTATGTTAGAATGGGACGTCCACCCGACTTGGAGTGCGCAACTGGAGACAGTTAATTTTGGACCAGGTTTACTCTGAGCTGTAGCGCCACATAAGTAAGTAAATAACTAAGTAAGATTTCTTGTTGTAGGCCTACTTGATGGAATCGGTTTTCATGAACAAAACTCGAAACAATTCAGAAGCAAATTATTTGTACAGAAATTAGAAATTCGGAGACAGAAAGTTGCTCGATTTAATGCAAAATGCTTTAGAAGGAGCCATTTCAATAGTGTTATTTTCTAATTTATTAATTATTTTCAATCCAAGATGGCTCATCTTATGAATGATCCTGTGGCTGTGACTGTGAATTTTTGAACCTAGGTTTCAGAAGCTATTCTGAGGTTTCATAATTCGCAGATTATATCCATAAATGTCTACTGGACAAAATGGCAAAAGTAAATTCAAAACAATTCTTGGAATTTCCAAAAACATATTGTGATGACAAACAAATATTTTGCTCTTAACAAGATTCACGGGAATTAAATTAGTCATTCTACTATTTAACTTATCAAGCCTCTGATTAAAATAGGAGCACTTTAACCTTTTTGCAACAATAAAACGAAAGAGAAAACAAAACCAAAATTGTATAGAACTAAACTCATTAGGAAAATATTCTCTAGATAGCAAGCCATGTACAACAATAAAACGTTCCTTCAACTGTGTAATTTGATAATATCTTAAACAAAAACAAAAATCAAAATTAAAAGTAAAAAGAACCTCACTCCTACGTACTCGTAGGTACGAATGTTGCCCACATTAAAATTTCGCCGTCTAGAGAAGTGCCTTGTTTTGGAAACAGAAACAGAAACAGAAACCGAAAACCTCTCACAATCTTATCACCTCAGCCGGATTCCCGTGTTTGCAAAAGAAAAGGAAAAAAAACAAAAAACAGAAGAAAACAGCTCACGCTTTGTGCTCAAAATGTTCTTATCTAAAGTTTGTTGTAATTATAAAAAAAATCACTTGTTACCACTTCGTACCTTTGCCTGAATCGCTCGCCTATTACTCATTTGTGTCTCGTTTTTCTCCATAGAGACGAAGAAGCCCATACTGGAGGTGGTATCATGCATATGGACTCATATCGTATGGAACTGGCCAAAGCAAGACCAATTGTGGAATAAATCACCGGAACTGCACTTGAATCAGAAACGCAGGCATCTTTTAAATAGACGCCTCATTTCATGGATCATTAGTCGTACTTATAGTGGTAACATTGTATCTTTGTATCTGTTTTTAAAATATTTTTTTCTTACATAATTTTTATTTTTTAATAAATGATCCATGAAGCTCTGCATTTGTTATAGAAATGCGGTCCCGTCATGGAATTAAAAAAAAAATATATAAAAAATATATAAAAAATAATTGAAATTTTCTGAAAACCCCTTTATGCATTCATTTTCCGGTCTTGTCCACCAGTGTACGGTTTCATATGTCCATTAGGAATTAATTTACTGCGCTTGGACTAAGTGATTGGCAGAGCGAAACAAATGCACTGTGAGTATAATGCACAGTCAGATGCATCGATTCGGCAGTTAATTGTAATAGATGACATTCGGGTGCATTAGGTGGCGGAAGTGACTAGGTTAGGTACTAGGCATATTAACACAGCCTGATGTTTATCAGAGAATGCAGTCTGAAATGGAATCAATTACGTCAAAGGGAAATTTCAAAAAAAATTTTTTTCTTGATAGTGAAGGAGTCAGCTTAAGAAATTCCTGAAAAATCAAAGTTCCAATTGTGAGATCTTATCGACCTTCAAATAAAACAATGTTATCAGACCTTTGCTTTACTTTAGATTACGCTATGATGATGCTACAGTCGAGCTCAATTGTTAGCTAGCTGCTTCTAGTTATACCCTGCGAGTTGGTTAAGGTGCGCACACTACCTCCACTATGGCTCTATATTCCTCAGCTATCGTAATCACTGCATTCATACTCTTTTGAATACGTCAACAGCACTATATAAGTAAAGCTAGTCATTGTATCTTGTCTTCCTTCCTTCTGTCTACGGAGGGATTGAAATTGTTTTTTCCCCCAAAACAGTCAAGGGCGGCCTCATCCATTTTGGACAATGTCAATACCTTTGCGGCATAGAGTAGGACTGGAACGATTAGATTTTTATATTTATAAACACACGTAAGTGCCGTCGTAGCATAGAGAAAGCCATTGGTCGGAGTTATTCTTTATTTGAACTCAGCGCTGGTATCTGAATTGATAGTAAGCCTAGGTAGACAAAATCACGCAGTATCTCAAAGTTATAACTGTCTGAAGTGACGTTCTGCTTGAGACGTCTGTAATATCCTTCCGTAGTAGAAGCCTATTCTTTGTTTTGCACTTTTTGGCCCCCAGAACCATCTTCGATACTTACAAAGCGAAGTCTCCGTACATTTTACTGAAATTAGTACATTGCATTGTTCCGAGGCTTCTATCGCCGTGTGCAGATATTTGCACAGAATTTTGTAGGATTTCAGAACGAAGCTTAAGGAATCTCATGACTGGCCGTTACCTTGTCTAAAATGTTTTTTTTTTTATATCAAAGATCTCGGTGAGGTCTCTACTAATCTTTATGGAACAACACATTTACTCGTACACACTTCATCGTTATCCTGCACAATTGGACGAGTTTGACAGAGATACCGAAGTTATACCCATATTGTCTAAGCTTTACAATTGAGAAAAAATAGTGTATAGCCAACCCAATTAGACCATTGACAAAAGGTTCTAAACTCTCACACAATTCAGGATCTTACAGGCAATGTGAATAAACTTCTGATTCTATAATTGGCGTAGTTAAGGGATCGGACAAACATAACTGAGATTCCATTCTCCTTCTTTCATATTTAACGAAGCCTTTGTTCTCCCCCTCTTTTTTAATCGTAAAATTCCTGAAAAGCTCTTGTGCTTCCACACAGCACTGCTCAAATAATTTTTGTTTCGCTGCAAATGCTTTCCGACATTCTTTGCCGAATTAGGATGTAGTTGCTCTCTGATGTCTTTTTGGCAGTGCTGCCACTGATTTTCAGTACTTAATGAAAGCGGCATAGGACTTGTTGAGAGGTTAAGGAACGGCTGGATCGAACTTTCGCTAATGTAGCCGTACGACGTCAAACTTCCTCATTCCTTGTACTCCGCAAGAGTACAAGATTCTGATCCGAAATAATGTTCAAAAATTCGGGCATCCATCATACTGGACCAGTGACTTGCGTAGAGCACAGGGTGGTCATTCTGGTTGGCGGCTGCTTGACAAGATTCTAAATTACCTTGTGAATTATGACAATATCCGTGCTGTTGCAAAGCCTGTTAGTACCACCATAGATGCCCTTCCTTCCTTGCTTTTGACTAAAATCGTGAAGAACGATATGCTGATGTTTGAAAATTGAGCTCTGACACGAATAATAAAGGAGAGCTCGTCCAAATGTCGAAAACTCATGATATTTTATCTAAGTCTAAGTCCAAAGGCAAATCGGCTTCCATATAAATATTTCTGCTGTTGTCGCTAGTAATTACCGTCGTCATATTTCTGCCGGAGTGGTTCAAGCAAAACGGTTATAGATATCTGCCTTCCAGCATTCCAGGGCGCGGCTGATTGTTCGGGTGCACACGGCCTTTCCAGGGGCCTAACATTAATCGTGAGCATTCGAAGTGCAGATCACAAAAGAACACCCTGAGTAGTCTCGAAAATCTTTATGTTGACCTTAGGTCGAAGTAGCTCAATTGCTCAAACGCAGGGATCAATTTTTCCTACTTGCAACGGATATGAGTTTATTGTCTTTTATTGTCATGAGCCATTAAAACAAGTCAGTTTTATAGTATTTATCCTAAGGACAGTAGATAGGATAGTGGTGACGAATACCTTAATTAACCTACGGTCATGTTTAAGTGGTAAACTATACTGCTCGGTAGGTAAAATCTAATCGACTTCTGAATGAAATCAAAACATCGAGTTGCTTGGTAGAGAATGTATAAAGTTTTCGGAAGTTAAAGTTAACCATGGATTGAGTTAGAAAATAGTCGTTTTAAAAATACTTTGCGGTAAAACTGAAGGAGTCAATAACACATTCAATCCACCTAATCGACAACGTTTCATGAATTGTCTTCATCCTGCAAATGTTTCGATGTATCGGCTACAAATCATTTAATGTTTCTCAATCGATCAAGAGGATTGGTTCTGTCGATAAAATCAAAAAATCTATGGAATTCTTCAAGATTCGGTGATTAGTGCCCTACTGATGAATCCCTTACATATTCCAACCCCAATAGTAGTAGACATGACAGCATACATACTTGTATTTGTAATCGCGAACGGGAACTTCTTGTATCTTATGGGATCTGTGAATAACCTGTAGTGCTTAAATCCTGTGAAATTTACATTCCGGGAACTACAATGTATCAGACTTATAATAATTTGAATCATACCTGTGAATATTTATTGAATCTCTCTGTGTATATTGGAGTTTCTCTTGGCAGCACGACCCACACATGATAGCTAAAGCGAAGTTGAATAAAAGGATAAAGCTTTGCCGTACTCTTGTGGGTATGCGGGTATGGTTTTTAAAGATGGCGTCAGCACAGTATGAGTGATATATAATCTCAACTTTCCAGAGCTCGATGAGCGCCTTTAAATCGACCTGCTAGTGGGGCCATTATCATTATGTTGGTACAGCATCTCAGTGATCATCCGTAGAGTGATTCTGTGCTAATCATATATCCTAAAATGCATTCAAATCATTCATAGATGTTATGGCGGCATGATACTTCCAAGGACAACTTAGAGTCTTCTACATTCTAAGTGCCAGCCTTCCACTTTCTTTCAAAGGGCTCGTATTTCTTTCATATATACTCGTATGTATGTATTTATTGTTAGTTTTCTATCTTTTGTTTTCTTATTTTTCGGTCAAGGCTCTATTGTCTGTCTCTTTATTGAATTGTATGTCAGAAATAGAATGGGAGCCAAATTAATTTGAGGAAAGTGCCAAAAGAATTCAGAATCTTTCCAAAGTGAAATTTTAAGAAAAATTTGTATATGCCTTGGGCGATTGGTCTACAGTTTTGGCCACAGACTATAGTCTTCAAATTTGATTCATTCTTTTTTTTAGTTTTAAGATTAAGCCGCTAAAATATTTCAACTTAGTGCGAATGTGCCTCTAACAGATTTTGCTCTCTGTGTTCGTCATTGTTTATTTTAGATAATTTACCATAACGTCCTCGTGTTAAAAAAAAAAAGAGGAAATTCTCCACATTCACTCGCTGGCCAAGCTCAGTGCTACAAAATAAATGAGCAGAGTAGATACAAAAAAAAAAACCAAACCTCCAGCAAAATAATTCAAAAGATCTTCCAGACTCGACTGCAATTAGCTTCAACCAAAGATGAAAAAACCAAAAAGTAAACATCCCCCCAATGCATTTTCCCATCGCAGATACTTTGTGTAAATATTTTTTTCTGTTTTACTTTTATTTCGTATTTCTGTTGTTTTTTCATGTGAATTCCCAGCGAACCCATTATGTTGCATTTAATCTTCATCACTTTTTGTTTCCATTGGAGTCGCAGACTTTATCTGCAGCTCCGTTCCGATGGCGGTTGATAGTGGATCCATGATCTTAACGAAGACTTACTACGAGCAACGCTTCAGTGAGTGGCTTAGCTTAAAGATCAGTTTCATGATGATGATACATTGTCTGGACAGTCCGGTATACTCGTATGAGTATCTCTATCCGCATATGACTGAGTGAGATGAAAATTGAAGTTGGAAAAATATCGGTTAAATGTTAAAGGCTATCATCACTCGGGATGATATACGGATGGGGCTGATGCTATTCCTGGACCATGGATCTTTTGTTCGTTCTCTATGTGAAAAAGTTATTTATTGAATTGAAATGCAGATTATCGGTTGTTGGAGGTTGATATGAACAGAAGATACTCCCAGTTGGTTGAGCGATTTATTATAAAGTGTAAAATATTAATGGAGTGGATTTTCTTAAATGTTAATCTTTTACTGAAGGTGAGGAATGAGTATTTTCGTAAATACTCATGAGATATTTAGGAATTTAGCACAGGGACTTACATCATTCTTTCTTTTGTATTCTTCCTTGTAAGTATTTGAATGAGGCCAGGCTGTTTCCCCTACGTTTTAACTAAATGGTTCAACGATGCATCAATGCTCTTGACAAATTGGGCTCATTGCAGAGGTCTAGATAGCTTTCTGTATAACTTTGGCTTTATACTCCGATCAAGATACCCATCATTGAGCCTTAGGTAAAAATCACCGCCATGATGCTGACTACAGGAGCCCTGGGTTAAATAAGGATAAATCGCACAGCAATATTGAAAACAATGATAAGTCCCATCCTGCTACCTTAATACTGCAGCAATTTGGCATCCAAAGGTGCTGTCCGGTTTAGAAAGGGATATCTATGCTCATCTATAACCTACAAGCCCGTTTCTATACTTTTTCGCTGGGAGATTTCAATGATTTTGTCAAAAACTGATCACATGATCCGAAGCGTGAATTTTTGAATCAAATCAAAGCGGAATATTAGATATTGAGTGCCAATACGGCGACCCTATGTTAGGTACCAAGGCACATATGTAGATATATTGTAGTTAGGTCGTTGCTCTATAATTCACATGCACTTTACTACGTCAAAATTCCATTAGCCTACGTCAAATGCCCCATCGATTGAGCGATTGACCGCTGGTTTCAACTTAACACTTTTATAAAAGCTAAGACGCTTTGGGCGACATAGTACAGCAAGAAGAGATTTCGCTCTATAGTTAGACCGTTAGATACGCGCTGAAATACGCGGGTCTCATGTGAGTAAACTGCGTGAACTGCGCTATATCTACTTACACGTACTCAGGTTTTTCATCTTCTATTTGCGCAATCTACGAGGTATATAACCTTTTGTTAACCCACCTGATACCAAGCCTCACATTTTTCGTCTAAATTTTCAAATTATGAACATTTAATGTAAATCCACGGAAACATATAAACACTCTTAGGCCAAGAATCAATGAATTGTCTTGTCAAGGCTTGTTGTACTACGTTCATGATTTAAAAAAAATATAACGAAACAACTTATGTGCTAAAACCTTTGACACGCGTCTTCGTAAAAAGAGACAACTGTTCCCGAGCTTGTGGCATGCCAACAACTTGTTTCACTACAGAAAGGGAAGGGAGATCTAAAGGAACTTTCATTTTATCGTGTCCATTTGTTCTACATGGTTTTAAGGCACAGAACATCTCTTGTATTTTGAGTGAACACCTGTCTGTATAAGACTTAATTCATAGGAGCAAGGATACGCCTTGCTTTGGAGGCAAAAGTTCTACCCTTGGTATGGGTTGAGGCCCATCTAAAACCTCTTATCATTCGTAGGGTTACGGCACCCAGCAATTGCTGCAACCCTTCCCGTGTTTAAACCACATCCACTCCCAGAGGGCCTACCTCTTTCAATTCAGGCCCGGACCGAAGTCCGCGGGGCCCTGTATCATATGATACCGATTTTTAAGTCCTGGTATAGACTGTAGTACTGGCACCCGTCCGTCATGACCGTAACTAGTCATATCGTAAACCTTCAGTGGCGTTAACTTTTAAAAACCGTTACGATAAGACCAGTCATTTGGTCTACCCTCGCTTTTTATTAGATAATTTCATTAATGGAAGAAGCCTTGATAATTTGACGACGGCCCGGTCTTAAGTCACAATAGACGAGGTGATAACAAAAGTTCACTCATGTAGATGGCAGGCGCTGGAAACTAGGCAAGTCCTACTTCTGAAGAGGGAATTAAAGTGTATTAAGTAACTGGCAGACTACCAGTTCAATCCTAGGCTCATTGCTGTAGAATTTCATATTTGATTTCGTTCTGCACTCAAGTTTAACTATTTTGTAACGAGATCTAGCGCCGGTTCGATCTGCTTCCTCAGAAAACCGAAGTTATGCGTATTAATGCTTAGAGTCGGAAGTCATGAAATGGTTTCTCAACCGTGAATTAAGTTACTTGGATGGGTAAGCGACTCATCTAAGTTAAAAGCGCGATCTGGATAATGCATACTAGAAGTCGTTTTAAGCTATTAGTACTCTCGGAGGATGTTGGGTAATTTTTAAGGCGCAAAACAAAGTATACGACTTTTTCTTGAAGTTGCTGTCAGTTCTATACACATCTAAGAAGCAGAACTATGCTCTTTGATAACTTAAATAAGTAAACCGACTTAGGGTCGATAGTGCGTTTCGAACTGTTTTGAACATTTGAACATTTTTGACCAACCCACTCCCATTAAGGTCACTAATTAGGTGTTGCTTTTGCGCATATTCAGCTGTCTTAGGCTGGTAAAGCTAAGTGCTTGCTATCTTAAATTATTGAGTACTGCAAAGGGTGTGTTTTTTCCTTGACTAATAGGTCTTCCAACAGAGATAACTTTCATTATTATTTGACAATATATAACAATTATTACGAATAGACTTATACCAGAAGAATGCTTCCATATCATTTAAATTTATTTTGAAAATCGGTCTTGAATTCGCCAAACGTAAAAACGCCGCGCCAGTGGCATTATCTATCCTTATTTTTACAAAAAAGAGGCTGGAGCTCACCTTACATTGTCCAACGTCACTGGACATTGATCAGTGATTATTTATTTGAATATATGACGATGACATTGGTCGGGACGATATGTAGCTGCAACAGGATGGCGCCTTACTCTGCATTAAACCATTGAATTACTGACGGTTTGATTAACACCCAGTTTATGTCATAATTGTCTGAATTTTACATTTATAAAGTCATTACCTCGAGCCCAGTGAGGAAATGTCTTAAGTCGGCTTCGCCCTGATCAAAAATCGACCTTTTCGGGAAAGTAGGTAGTATTGGCTGTCGGAAAACTATTAAATAGAATATTCATGTGTTAGGTATAGCGTCACCGTCTTATGTATATGTAAATTTCTCCAGAAGGCTTAAGAAAAAATCAAATAAACATAACTAATATCGTTGATAGTTAAAAATGAACCTTAACCTAAGACACTGGTCTTTGAAACACTGATCTGATGCCAATTGATTCAATTCCATATCACGTATCCGGGTAATTCGTAAATCAATCCGGGATAAAGTCCATGCATACCACTTGCTTTCTCTGCGGATTTTAGTCGTAAGCTGTCTATGATATTAGCTGTATTTAATAGACAATTTTATGCTATTAGTGTTTAAATATGATATCGGGCATATGCGCTCCACGGCTAGCTCGAATGAAGCGCAATCGTGAAGTTCAATTTTCGACAACATTATCAAGCAATTGGAACCAAATCGTCCAACGTCTCTTGTTTATCGGCATAGACATACTCCCAAAGAATGTAATCTAAAGGTGTGAGATCACAGGATCGTGGAGGCCAGTTCACAGTTCACATGTTGCGCCATCTTATTGAAGCCAAAGCTCTGTCACATCAATGTCATTCAACTGAGGACCGAAGAAGTCAGAAATCATGTTTCTATAGCAATGATTCCACCAGCCCATAAAGCACACCAAACAATGAGTTTTAATGGTTGTAAGGACATCTCGACAAAGGCTTCTGGGTTTTCTTCACTCCAAATTCGGCAATTTTGCTTGTTTACATATCCATTTAACCAAAAGTGGTGCTCACCGGAGAACAAAATTTTGCCTTGAAAATGGGAATCAAGCTGAATCATGTTTTCGGTCCATTCACCGAGCTGGATTTTATAAACTTTTCAGCCAAGATCTTTCCGTAAATTCAAGGTGGTTTTATGCTAAGTTTAACCCCAACCGAAGTCAAAATAAATTCCGCAGATGTTCATGTGGTGTATTTAGGGTTTTTGTCTTATGCTTGGCTGTATGCCACCATGCTTCAGTCGTAAAAACCTTGACCAACATGCCCAAGTCATGAAAATCTTGCCTAGATGGTCCTTGAATTGTTGGTCCAGAGAAGACTCTCGTACCATACTGATTTTACATCGGGCTATGCAAAACTTTCCAAATTACTCCCCTTTAAGGAAAGTAAAATATGAAAGGGTTTCTTTATTTGGACAACATTTTTAGGTTTATGCTATATTTTCACCGTGTATTGCGAATAGGGTTATACAGAGACATAGGAACTGTTAAACATTACAGCCTTAACTGACGCTATTCATAAATGAATAGAATCAATTGCTTACGAAACTTCTAAAGAATGCTTAAGAAACAATCTAAACTGTCTACTTCGGAAGATGTTGTGCCTACAGTACTGTAGCCAAAGAATGTTAGCTTCCCATAATTCTAAAAAAATAGTTGCTTTAGAGACTACAAGAAAGTACATTGATGATCAACAAATTGAGACCAGTCAGGAATTCATAAAAATAAAAAAAACAAATTGGATTTTTTATCCATATGATATATCCATCTGTAAAGCACTTATTATTCAGAAAAATCTGACCTAAGTTGGGACGTATCACTGAATTAAAATGTAAATAATTGTTAGTTAAGACATTTAAGTTTATAACAGTTTAAAGACATTATTAGAATTTCATGAGCACTCCGTCTACTGCGTCAATTGTAAACCAAGCAAAAATGTGCAAAATATTTTACATAAAACTCAATAAAGTAGAACAAAATGCCACTTACCATTTAGATGTATAGGGCCCATTAGCTGCACTTTTATGTAACGCAACACTAAATCCAAACATTGATCCAGGAGCTCCTTTATGTTTAATATAACTTGGTAAATCCAAATTAAATCCCATGGTAGTTGTTAATAAGGTAAAAATCAAACAAATTTGTAAAAGGCACAGGGCCGATTTTATTTCACTTTTCGATGTCATTGTGAGGGTTATTCTTTTCCTCTCACTTGATTTAAATTTTCCTTTTCTTTATTTTATTTACTTTCGGATTTAATTTTTTATTCGTTGATTTTAAACTTATAAACTAGAATCACTTGCACGTTAATATTTGTATCCTTTTTAATTGAGTAATTTATTATTTAATTAAATCTACGCACATATTTGCGTATAAGAGATTCTGAAAGGATACGGTTTTTTTCTAATTTAATTTATGGTTTAAGTTATTGGAAAAGAAACATATAGGAACTAACAACATTTTTTTTTTTTTAATTTCAATAAAAAGTCACAGAAAACAAACAAAGGTCTTAATTATTTAATTTATTATTTAAGGCTCAGTTTTAGGACTATCTATCTATAGCTCTGTCAAAAGATCGGTAGGCAAAGATATCTCTGAAAGATATCAAACTAAAAAAAAAATATGTAGGTGTTTGAATGAGGTAGCAGGGGAAGTACGGAACAAATTTGAAGTCACAACTCATAACCAACTGACCTTGCCTGAAACAACGAAAATACAATCGTAGGTTTCTTTCTCACCCACTCAGATTAAATCAATCCTTCAAATTTTGCTGCCAAACTATGATACTATATTTAACCGAAATACTTCATTCACTGAGCGATCAAGGAAATATTTCACATAAAATCCAATTGCAAACACCGCTAGTCTTGATTGCTGATCGTCAAATGATTTTCCACCCATTTACTGAACGCCATATGTTTCAAACAACATCTCAATGCCAACAATCTTACCAATTTAACCTTCAGATACATTAATACTAATAATTCTAAACTTCCAGGCAAGGCATAAACACATAACAAGACAACAACAAATTCCAGTTTTCTTAACAGATACAACCAATTGAAGGAAAGAAACAAAAAAAAAAAATACGTGTTACGAGACGTAGATACTCTCGCTCGGTCTCACTATCTGTTGACATTCAGTTGTACGAGTATCTTTAAAAAGAAAAATAAAAATATTTTAAATAAAAACCCCATTATCAACAACCTCTGATGAAAGCGCAAATTAATTTTTCAATTTGAACCATCACCGCTATTTACACTTGCTGAGCGACAAAAAAAAAAAAAAGGCGCAATCCTATCCTAATGAGATGATGCTGTCAGACGTCTTGTCATAGATAAACCACAGAGATACTTGGCATCCAAGAACTCATATACATATTTACTTGTATATACATAAATGTAGGTGTCTAATTAGGTTATACCATAAGTTAACAAATTCATTGTGCCAAGATAGTCGTCGGTATAGAGATAGACGCAAAAACCCACTCATGATCGTAAGTCACTCTCACTCTCGATTCAATTCGAACCTCGTAGTATAGTCTCGATTGGATTGAATGTGTTCTCATTTCAAAAGCAAAACAACCAAGATCCCTGAGATAAATGATGTAATGATTATACCATGACAGAGTATAGTTAAAAGATTATTAAATTCTTCCCTCAATGTAGGTGTATCCGTACAACTACATATTTGTGGATCTTTGATGGGGAAGTGTGATCTCATACGGCAAAATATACTCGTACATCACTGATGATCAATATTTTTCTCGATCACGATCGTGCAAAATCTTTTCGTATTTCGAATTCGAATTCGAATTTAACGTTTTCTTATTTTATTTATTAACAGATGGTCAGCGAAAATCAGGTAGATACAAGATTTTGAAATATTTATTCATAAGAAGCAAAAACAAAAAATGAATGAGTAGCACACCTCAAACGATCGAATTGAGTGTCATTTTGGATTGTCATATGTATTCGTACTCGTACCTCTTTTCTACGAAACCACAGCTGTTTGTTAAATTTCGAAAAAATGCTCAGAATAGCAATTTAAAAATTCAATTAAACACATTAATTCACCAGTTGGGTGCTAAGTGATCATGTAAGCATAAAATTAAGTCGCGATAGAGTCGATGTTGCGACAAAGAACCTAAGAACCCAACAACAAACAGAACAAACGATCGAATGCATTTTATGTAGTGTCTACACTTTTGACCCGAAGAATGGTAGAACTTAAAACACAAAAGTAGAGGTCCCTCTTTTTGTGAATGTACTCGTAGATACTCTTCAAACAAAACAAAAAAAAAAACAAAAATTACATAATAAACGACGAAAGTGAAACGATATAGGTAATTTCTAAAAATATCTCAAGAAAACACATTCTATTTAGATGGGTCATTTAAACGAATCTTTTACTGTTCTTTTGAATCTTTTGATCGATGGAGGATTGTTTGAATGTTGAAATAGAACTAACCGCAAAAAAAAACTTCACTTGAAATGGATAAATGTGTACTACGAGTACATATATGTACTCGTTTGTATATGGAACACAACACTAATCCGGCAGATAGAACGCGTCTGCAACTAAACGAGCAAACATCTATTCGCGGCGAGATCTCAACACTAACTAAAGAAATCGTTTAAATTTGTTAAGAAAAAAGTATCTCTAGCTACAGCGAGCGAGAATGCGCGGTTAGCAAGAATTGCTATGACTATGACGACGAGACGACTACGGCACTGAGTGCTTTATGGGATTGGCTTGAGAATAAGATTGTTCTGTATTATTTTTTTTAAGATTCAGAGAGCATCGAGTAGATATTCCATCTCTGCTCATACAAAGTTCCCGATTCGGTTGAATACTTTTTTGATGAGGGCGGTAAATGAATATTTTGAAGGTCGTTGATCGAATGTAATTTTCGAATATACTATTGTACATATGTATGTCTTTAGTTACCGTTGAAATACGCTCGGTTTAATATGCAATTTGTCCCCCTCTTTATTTTTACATCGGATCGCGACTTCGAAAAAAAAACAAAACACGACGTGATGACAACGACGATTCAAATGCGAATGCGAAAGCAAATACCACTCTACGAGCACTACCAGGAGAATACGATATACGATGGTGAAGTAGCGGTCGATTTTTTCATTGGCGGTGGAAACTCTAGTTGGCGTTTAATATCTCAGATACGAACACATCGTGTCGAACCCATTCGTGGTATAATGTTCATTGCTTTTGAAGAAAAAGTTCTCGTTGCCGTTCCATTCGAACACAACACAACTTGCATTATGGAGTGTGAATAGAGCATAAACTTGAGATTTGAAGTAAGTTCGACTGCAGCATGTTTGATGGCTTCTGAGTGAGGGTGGCTTGTATGTGAGTTCTGGGTGAAATGAACTGATAATTTTATCGCATGAGTTAAATGGAGCTCGTTTCAAAATGCGGCGTAATGATTTTATACGGTAGTGCCTATGCATTTTAATTGAATGCTTAAAGTTAGACAGCCTAGGGAATTGGCAATTTGTTTGGATGAGAATGAGGTGGAGAAAATATTTATACACAAATATAGTCACACGTAAAGGAAGACCTAATCAATGCCTGCAACTGCCCCTCGAAGAAAGACTATTCAAAGATTCACTTTTATGAAAATTTTAAATGTGCATTAGTTTTGGTTCTTGGAGAAGTATGCACCTTCTAAATGAGATGCCCGAAAGTGGTAACCATTATTCCAATGATGCCGAGTCCTAGAAAGCTACAAACGTATACATATGTATGTGTGTATATGTACATACAGATGATTTTAAGAGAATCGAATTCTATTGGTGATTATGCTTCAACTCTTGCATGCTTAGGGAGTTTCCATATGCAGCTCTCGTGATTGCGAATTTTTCAATTTGGAAAAAAACGACACTGTGCCGAAATTCAAAATTAAATGCTTTTTGTTTTTTTTTTAAGTTTTTTCTTTTGAATTTCCACAAAGAAATAGTCCATCACTTAACGGATGGGAAGGTCTTCGCTAATGCGATTTTTTTAAAATATTGCGCCTCTGGTATTTGGTTTGTGAGTTGCATGCAGTTCAGTCAAGCATGACAATAAGACATAGACGTTAGGGGTGACCGTGGTGTAGTGGTACTAGCAATCGCTTTTCACTCGGAGGGTCAAGGTTCGAATCCTACCCATGATAAGTTTTTCATTTGTGTAATTGGAACTCAGTCAGAAAAATTCTGCGTGTGAAGGCATAACACTGACACGTAGATTTGGCTATTGTAGAGTTTCAAGCACAAAAAAAAGTGTGAAAACCTTCGAATCACTCTGAGTGAAGACGAAAACTCTCCGCCGCAACAAAATACACCTGAGTTTCAAACCACTACAAAACAATTTTCCTTTCTCCTCCTTCTACCTTTCCGCCCGCACCCTGGCAACAGTAAAAGGGTATCTAACCCCTTAGATGCGCGTAAATTAAAAAAAAAACACCCACATGATAGCGCATCACTCTATCCAAGAACTTTCGCTCTATCTAAGCCAATCAAAAGGTTTGGTAGTGTTCCTTCCAGCTTTGATAAAGTGCTCGATGAAAAGGTAGCTATTAAAGGTTTTTGGATCTTCTTCACGATTTTCCCCAGAGTGAGGTTTTGGTGGATGGTGGGTTTACGAGGGCTAAAAGCGAACTAATGTCTACCTATCAGATTGTTTATGATATTCAGATAAACGGTAGTTATCTTTGAGTTATTCCGTCTGCCCTTGCGGATTTGTTAATATATTGTGATAACCACTTAAATGTGAGCAGCGACATCTAGCAGAAAATGTCGAAACTCGAAGACTAGAAGATTTCGATACTGGATTAGCAAAGTCTCGACTGGAGAGTGGAATCGAATTTTCTAGCAAATTGGAAATTGTTTGGGACGCTGGGTGGCGAGGATTGTTCTCGAAGTATGTCATTCGAGTATAAATACCAGCATCCCAAAGGTATGCAAATCAGTTCCAAAGTTGAATTTGAAGTATTAATTAGAAGAAGTGATTAAGTGGTTTAAGTAAAAGATAAGAAAAGTATAAGTGGTTGAGGAATTGAATTGTACTGAGAGAAAGAATTAAATAGTGAATTGTAACTGTACTGAATAAAGGGATTTGTATTGAAAAGAATAAGTTCTATTATTTGTACCCACACAAACATTCTACATTGGTGTCAGAAGTGGGATAGGACTTATTGTGTGTAAAAAAAAAAAAGTGTTTTCTGACTATTTGAAAAAGCTAGAATGGGTCGAAAACTATTGCAGTTGACCCTCGTCCAACTCAAATCCGAGTTGAACAAGAGAAGCCTCAGCGCCAGTGGAGGAAAAAGTGACTTGGTGCTCCGTCTTCAGGAGGCTTTGAACAACGAGGGACATGATCCTGATGCATATTCCTTTGATGTTGACGAGGATGAACAGACAAGTACCGGCAATGACATGGCTGCGATGATGCAACTCCTCTTGTTAAAAATGGACGAACAGAAGAACAGTCTCGACCAACAAAAGAAAAATCTGGAAGAACAACAGAATAGCCTCGAACAAAAGCTGGATGAACAAAAGAAAAATCTAGACGAGCAGAAGAGCAGCATTGAACAAAAATTCGACGAACAAAAGAATAGTCTAGAACAAAAACTGGAAGAACAAAATAACGTTCTACACCAAAAGTTCGAAGAAATCGATAACAAATTTGAAAGAATAGAGAAGAACGTTGATGACAAATTTGATAGAATAGAGAAGAACGTTGATGACAAATTTGATAGAATAGAGAAGAATGTTGGCGAAAAATTCGAGGAAATGGACAGCAAAGTTCAGCAACTGGCAAAAGAGCTCGACACAGTGCGAAAACAGAAACTGCGAGAATGTTCTTTAAGCGGTCCAAGGAGAAAAGATTTGAAGCCTCCCTCATTCGATGGCCAGACCTCATGGTCTACTTATAAGAAGCAGTTTGAAATGGCTGCCTGTGCAAACGACTGGGACAATGAGGAAAAGTGCTTTGCCCTAACAATGGCCTTGCACGGTCCTGCAGCAGAATTGTTGCAAACAGTAGACATCGAAAAGCATAAAGATTATGTGACTTTAGTACAGGCTATCGAGAAACGGTTTGGGGATAGCCACATGCAGGAGGTCTACAAGGTCCAATTGCAAAGCCGAACGCAGCAACGAGGAGAAACACTTCAGCAGCTCCAAGCAGACGTGAGTAGACTGGCACATCGTCATACCCCACCGCAGGCCAGGAAATTATCGACGAAATGGCAAAAGATGCATTTATCAGGGGAATTGCAGATTCGAAGCTACAGTCAGCAGTAAGGATGGCCGGGAAAAGAACCCTTGCTGAAGCACTTGCCTTCGCTCTGGCGATGGAAGCAGCCAATCAGGCTTCCAGGGGAACACATTTCGTCAGGGAAGTAGCATCTGTCGAATGCTCCTGCACAAGAATTAGTGCCGAGGAACGAGATACTCGACGGGATAGACGAATAATGCGCTGCTGGAATTGCAATAAAATAGGACACCTTCAAAGGCAGTGTAAAGAACCGGTGCGACGAAAAGACTGCCCTCACTGTGGTGACAAGCAAATAGAGGAAGAAACCCGCAGAAACAGCTATCAAGAAGCCGGTCAACCTTCCCGAAGTCATCAGTCGGGAAATGCTTAAGCACCAACTTCGCGGGGCAGAAGTTGGTAGCAGGAGTCGACGGCCCCAGGACCATCATCCAAGTCTCGCTGGCAAAACGATGCAGCGAAAGCCTTCTAGTAGAAGTAGTCAGTGGAAAAGAAAAATGGATGGCAACAATAGACACCGGTGCCACGGCCTCAATCATCAGGAGGAATCTTGTGCAGAAGTCTTGGCTGCATAACACTAGCAGTTGCAGCTTGCGAACAGCTACAGGAGCAACGATTAAGGTATATGGTGAAGTCCGCATAAAAATCCAACTGGCCGGAATAACATTCACTGACGCGTTTCTGGTAGCTGACATATGTGACGAGTGCATCATTGGTACAGACTTCATGAGAGAACATGGACATGTAGTCGACTTGGGGGCACAAACCCTGAAATACGGAAACATGGAGATACCAATGATATACGGAAACGCCAATACCACAGTCTCAAATGTCGTTATCTGCAGCAATCAGAGTCTAGAGCCTTCGTCAGAAGCAATTTTGTGGGCAGAAGTGGAAGGTGGTCCTGGTAGCCACCGATTCTATTTGATGGAGCCAGAAAAGAAAAGAGACTTCATGGTGGGAAAGACCTTAGTGGAGCCAAAGAACAACATGGTCCCTATAAGGATTCTAAATCCAAAGACATTCAGTGTAAAGGTGAAAAAGGGGGAGATAGTGGGAAAATGTGTACCTGTTGAGGCTATATCGACTACAACGGAAAAAAAGGGTGCAAAACCGGTCACAACAGTTCAGAGCATAAAAACCAAGAACAAAATTCTCAGCCTCTGTAATCTGGACGAAGATCAGCGAATACTGGCAGAAAAACTAATCGGTGAGTACGCTGATATATTTGCTACACAAGACGGAGAATATGGACGTACGCATATTGTTCAACACCACATTGACACCGGAGACGCTCGACCAATCCGTCAACCTGCAAGGCGTCTTCCATTGGCAAAGCAAACAGAAGTTGCCGAAATGATGTCGAAGATGAAAGCTGAGGGAGTGATTGAAGAATCGCAAAGTCCGTGGGCATCTCCAGTGGTCCTCGTGAAGAAGAAAGATGGCAGCACGAGATTTTGTGTAGACTACCGACGTCTCAATGATGTCACTAGAAAGGACAGCTACCCACTTCCGAGAATCGATGACACTTTGGATATGCTTTCTGGAGCGAAATGGTTTTCAACACTTGACTTGAAGAGCGGTTACTGGCAGGTAGAGATAAATCGTGCGGATCGTGAGAAAACTGCCTTCACTACAGGAAGCGGTCTTTGGCAGTTTGCAGTGATGCCGTTTGGACTGTGCAACGCTCCGGCCACCTTCGAGCGACTAATGGAACGAACATTGCAAGGACTCACCTGGAAAACCTGCCTAGTATATTTGGACGACGTTATCGTCATAGGTAAGACGTACGAGGAGCACCGCGAAAATCTAAAAGAAGTGTTTGGGAGGCTACGAAGTGCTCATTTAAAGTTCAACCCGGAAAAGTGCGCCTTGTTTCGTCCGGAAGTAAAATATCTGGGGCACATTATATCAGCGGAAGGAGTAAGAACAGATCCTGACAAAATCGAAGCCGTGAAAAGTTGGCCTTCTCCAAAAGATAAACACCAACTGAGAAGCTTCTTGGGACTCGCCACGTATTACAGAAGGTTTGTAAAGGATTTTGCTGGCATTGTAAAGAGCCTGCATCAAATTACAGAAAAAGGCCGACAGTTCAGGTGGTCTGGAGAATGCGAAAAAGCATTTCAAGAACTGAAGCGACAGCTGTGCAAAGCCCCCATCTTGGGTTACCCCATGCCCGGAAAAATGTTCATCGTGGACGCAGACGCTAGCAATGTTGGGGTCGGAGCTGTGATCTCCCAAGTTCATGACGGTGAAGAGAAAGTGGTCGCATATTACAGCAAAGTACTCTCCAGACCTGAACGGAACTACTGTGTAACCCGGCGCGAGCTTCTGGCTTTAATTCTGGCTACGAAGCATTTCCATAAGTACCTCTACGGACAAAAGTTCATTCTCCGGACAGACCACGCAGCTCTGAAATGGCTACTCCAATTTAAGAACCCTGAAGGCCAAGTTGCAACATGGATCGAGCAGTTGCATTGCTACGACTTTGAAGTGCAACACCGCAAGGGAACACTCCACTCAAATGCTGATGCTCTCTCTCGTCGACCGTGCGGGATAAAATGCGAACACTGCAACCGTAAAGAAGCGAAAGAACGGGCAACTATCCAAATGATCAGGACTGAGCCAATAGAGGGTTGGAGTATAGACGAAATCCGTTCCTCTCAACAGGCAGACAATGACATCGAACCAATATTGGCCTGGAAGGAACACGAGGAAAGACCAAGCTGGCAGCAGATATTAGATCGGAGCCAAACTCTGAAGGCATACTGGGCACAGTGGGACTCGCTTTTTGTGCAAGATCGATTGCTGAAGAGAAAATGGGAAAGTGCAGATGGGACAACATCTCGTATGCAGCTAATTGTGCCACGGTCCAGAGTCAACCAAGTGCTCCATGAAATACATGACGGAATCTCAGGAGGCCATTTGGGAATAAACAAGACGTTGGAAAAGGTAAGGGAACGTTTCTATTGGCTAAGCGCTAAACAAGATGTCGAGAATTGGTGCAAAAAGTGCATAAGATGTGCAGCTACCAAGGGTCCAAAAGTAAAGCCACATGGACAAATGCAACAATACAATGTCGGAGCACCTTTCGAACGAATAGCCGTCGACATCGCTGGGCCGTTTCCCGAAACCTTTAATGGAAACCGATATACCCTCGTAGTCATGGATTACTTCAGTAAGTGGCCGGAAGTGTTTGCCATCCCAAATCAAGAGGCTAAGACCGTAGCCGAACAGATAGTCAACAACTGGGTGAGCAGATTTGGGGTCCCAATGGAGCTGCACTCTGATCAAGGGCGAAACTTTGAATCAAAAGTCTTCCAGGAAATATGCCAATATTTGGGAATAAGAAAGACAAGGACAACGCCACTACACCCTCAATCTGATGGAATGGTCGAGCGATTCAATCGGACCTTGAATGAGTATCTATCTAAGGTTGTCAGCAACTGCCAGCGGGATTGGGATCGACACATACCCCTCTTCTTAATGGCCTACCGAAACGCGGTCCATAGCTCAACAGGGCACACACCATCCGAGATCTTATTTGGTCAAACAATTCGGTTGCCAAGTGAAGCAAAATTCGGATCCCCACCGACGGAGCCCAAAGAGGTGAACGAGTACGTGAATGACTTACGCAGCAGGATTCGTAAATTGCATGAAGACACCAGAGAAAAGATGAAGCTAGCAAGCAGCCGCATGAAAACTAGGTACGATATCAAGGCGAAATCTTCCGGTTTCAACGAAGGAGATCTGGTTTGGCTGTATAATCCTCAGCGTAAGAAAGGCAAATCACCAAAATTGCAACAGGACTGGGAAGGTCCATACAAGGTGATAACCCGCATTTATGACGTTGTCTACCGGATCTAGCGTGGGGATCGAGGAAAATTGAAAGTGGTCCATTTGGATAGAATGTGTCATTTCAACGGGATGCTGAATGACGAAGTTGTTCGGGACGAACAACTGTAGGGAGGGAGCAATGTGATAACCACTTAAATGTGAGCAGCGACATCTAGCAGAAAATGTTGATACTCGAAGACCAGAAGATTTCGATACTGGATTAGCAAAGTCTCGACTGGAGAGTGGAATCGAATTTTTTAGCAAATTGGAAATTGTATGGGACGCTGGGTGGCGAGGATTGTTCTCGAAGTATGTCATTCGAGTATAAATACCAGCATCCCAAAGGTATGCAAATCAGTTCCAAAGTTGAATTTGAAGTGTTAATTAGAAGAAGTGATTAAGTGATTTAAGTAAAAGATAAGAAAAGTATAAGTGGTTGAGGAATTGAATTGTACTAAGAGAAAGAATTAAATAGTGAATTGTAACTGTACTGAATAAAGGGATTTGTATTGAAAAGAATAAGTTCTATTATTTGTACCCACACAAACATTCTACAATATTATTGGAATCCTCACTTTGTTATGGTCGTGCGGACTGTGTTATCCCAGTCTTCGTGCAGGCTATATGTCGCGTTCTTCTTTACATTGACAAATTCGTCGTCTTCAGGGTTAAAAATTCAGCAGAAGTGGTTCTTTTGATTTCTCAGCATCGACTGCACCTTATTCACAATGCACTCACGGCCGAACTTGTGTTCTTCGGTCGGGTTTTTTTTTTGCGCTGATTTGCCAACTTCACATCCAAGTAAAATTTTCGTTACTACGGTAGAACCTTTCCGTTGCCTTGCCTTGACGCCTTTTGAACTCCGTATTTTCTTTTAAAGGAGTATGTGTTCGAATTTTCTCCACTGCACTGTTGGTATCATGCTTGCCCTGGTAACTTTCACCTCAGCCCTCGTCATCGCATGCAGTGTTGCATGATACGCCTCCTGTTTGGTTGCAAGTGTCCTTCAACATTCATCGTCCATTTATGTCATTGTAATTTACGATCATCTTCTGCAATTTGGCACCATCGGTCTTCTGCACTTGATGCAAATAATATCTACAATTTTCGTTCACTTGCAATCAGCATGCCTGCGGTACTAGATATGATGTAGTGCAGCCTGTACACGCCCGCGGCATATCCAAAGAAGCCTTCGTTTTCTATTTTGACATTGAGGCAACCAAGCACAATTTTATGTCGTTCATGGGATACAAAGACTCTCTCTAAGAGTCCACACAAGCCTTCTTTGGTAGCATAGCCTTTCTCTTCTATTTCAGCAATACGCGCATATACGAATAAAGTTCATAATTGCGACTCTGAAACGATTATTTCAAGCAGTTTACTTATGATTCTAGGGTACATGACTTTATCCTTAAGTTAGTTAACTTCACAAATATGATGACGTCCAAATATGCGTTGCGCGCGAATCTATTTCGCGCATGCAGTTAATCAAGATGACTGCAAGGCGGTGTTGCAAAGATTAACGGGAACTAATAGCAATATTTAAGAGCAAAGTAGATGGAAGTAAAATCGGCATAGAAAGAAAAGTAGAAAGCTCGAAAGTAGTATATTACAACGAAATAAAAAATCGAGCTTACTACATAAATCGCGAACAGAAGCATTTAGGGGTATGAATGGAAACGTAGGAAGACTTTATCAGACTTTTGATGATAACCAATACGAGTATTTTATGGTCAGGGAGAAAGATTCATTCAGTATAAATGACTGTCGATTAGATTTAGATTAGATTAGATAGTTATTTGGTAATCATCAAATGCAATAACATACAATCTATATACTATATAGTATATAAAAATTCAGTGTCACACTGTCCGTTGAGAATGAACTCCGAAACTACTTAACCGATCTTAATTAATAATATTTTGCACTTCTTCTTTTCCTTTTACTAGCCCTTTCCTCGCTACACGAACGTATGCATAACGAGTTTCCCATTTTTACAGCATCGCTACCGCTCTGCTTATGGGGTTGGCTAATGTCGCAGATCGCAGGACGCGTCTGCATACAGCTCGGTCCTGTATCGCTTCGGTGGTTAGCCCCAGGCGTTGTTATGCATTTGCCATCTGAGCAATCCAGGAATTCTTTTTCCTACCTAGTTTTCTTTTAGTAGGAGCGACCGTAGTTGATATTGCCTTCTTAACGGGATTTTCCGGAGATCTTCTTTGAACTTGGAAATACCAGCTAATTCTATCGGACTCAATTTGTTCGATTACCGACTTCTTTATGTGTAGACTTCGTCTAATGTGCGTAGATTTAATGCAGTCGCGTTTCGTAACTCCAGTCGACATCCTTAACATTTTCATCTCTGCCGCCGTCGTTTTATTTTTAAACGCTTCGTATATTGTCCAGCACTGCGAACCATATGTAAGAGCTGGCCGAACCACCGTGGTGTAAAGTTTTCCCTTCAATTTAAGTGGGAATTTTCGGTCACAGAAGATTCCTGAATTTTCTCGGCATTTCATCAACCCCACGCTTACTCTGTGTCTTACGTCGTCGTCACATTTCGCTTCTACGTTGACGATTGATTCTAAGTACTTGAACCTACTGGTTTTCGGAAGAACTATTCCGTCCAACATTATATCTGGAATAGGTCGCAGTGTATCCGAAAATGGGCAGGTCAAATGTTCCGTCTTTGAGCGACTAATTTTATACCCGTTTTTCTCTAGCGCGTCTTTGCATTTACTTAGGACGTTTTGTAAATCTACAACATTATCGCTTAGAATAACAGCGTCGTCGGCGAAGAGAATCGATGTTTCATTTGCTTCGTGCATGCAATCTTTCAAAAGATAGTCTAGAACCACGTTAAAGAGAAAAGGGCTAAGAACGCTTCCTTGATGTACTCCGACATTTACCGGAAATTCTCTCGTAAGTCCGGCGGTACATTTAACAGCAGTCTTGACGTTTCCATACATGTCTTGTATCATTCGTATGTACGTTTCCGGTACCTTTTGAGACCTCAACGCGGTCCATATGAGATCTCTAGGCACACGATCGAATGCTTTTTCTAGATCAATAAATACCATGTGCAGATCTTTTGACGAATCCAGATGTTTTTCCATTAATATTCGCAAGCTTTGGATTGCGTCCACCGTCGATCTTCCTTCCACGAATCCACACTGACTATCGTCGAGCTTTATGATTTTGCGAAGGCGTTCGTTTAAAACTCTTTCAGCGATTTTCATCGTGTTTGACATCAGCTTGATTGAGCGGTAGTTGTTGCATTCTCGCGTGTCGCCTTTGCCTTTGTATAACGGAACCAAAAAGCTACTTCTCCATTGATTCGGCATAGTTTGTCCGCATTTTATTTTATTCAAGTGTTTTGACAGCCATTCACTGCCGATACATTCCATCTTCGACCAAAACCCTGATGCGATTTTGTCCGGTCCCGCCGCTTTCCCGCGTTTCATTTTTTTTTTTCCGATAGCTATACTTATTTCTTCTGTTGAAAAGTCAGCAACTTCTTCTTCGAATGGATCAGCTGTAGGGACGCGATCACGTGGAAACTGTTTGTTAAGCAGGTCCTTACAGTATACAAGCCACCTATCACAGATGTCCTTTTCGTTTGTTAGTAAGTGCCAGTAGGAGTCTTTGATGAATTTTGGCGACGTTATTTCCATCGCATTTTTTCGCCTTTGCGCAGCGAGTTTAAAAATATTTGGCACTTTACTATTGTACGACGTTTGAACTTCTTGAATAGCTTGTCTTCTATCTGCCGATCGTGAGGATATTGGTTTCAAGTCCTGGTAAAGGTTTTCCGCTGCAGCTGCTCGGGTTTGGGCCAGGACTCTCTTTGTAACGTTTTTAAGTCGCTCATATTCAAGTGCAAGTCGAGACTTTTCGATATCGTTGCTCCGATCACATTTTGTCCACGCTTGGAATGCTTGCTTCTTGTCGGTCACAACTCGTATAGTTTCGTCATTCCACCACCATATTTCTTTCTCGATCTGATGATGTCCTGTTATCGTTCCTAGAAGAGACTTTGCGTGTCTAATTGGTCAAACTTACCAGATAGGATAGTTTTTATCTCGATTTATGACCTTAATAATTTGTTATTGCAAATTAAATGAATTATGTGGTAAGTTCCACTACTGCAAAATGCTTCCAACGTCGTCGGCGTGTTGGCATAAACCAATGACTTAACGTAGTCCCACAGAAAATAGTCAAGCAGCGTTAAATCGCACGAACTTGGCGGATAATCGACTGGCCCCATGTCTTGAGATAACACGCTCACCATACTTACTCTTCAATAAATCGATTGTAGCGTGTGCTGTGTGGCTTGTGGTATCATCCTGTTGAAACCACATATCGTCCAAGTCCATATCTTCCAATTCGGGCCAAAAATAATCGGTGATCATGGCGCGATAACGCTGACCATTCACAGTAACATGACGATCGTTATCGTCGACGAAAAAATATGGCCCAATAACGCCGCCGGCATGCAAACCGCACCAAACAGTTATTTTTTGTGGATGAAGTGGTGATTCATGAAACACATGTGGATTTTCACCCAACCAATAACGCATATTTTGCTTATTGACGAACCCATTGAGCTAAAAATGAGCTTCGTCACTGAAGATAATTTTGCGATGAAATTCATCATCTTGACGCATCTTCTCCAGAACCCACTCGGAGAACGTACGTCGCTTCAAATGGTCCATCGACTTCAATTCTTGAGTCAGCTTGATCTTGTATGGGTGTAAACCAAGATCCTTATGCAAAATAGGCCATAATGTGGTCTGAGCGATGCCCAATTCTTGAGAACGCCGTGGAATTGACTGATTTGGATCGTTTGCTACGGACGCCTGAACGGCAGCGATATTTTCGACACTTCGACCAACCCGTTGTCTCACTGACACGGCAACATCACACAACGAATATGTAGACTAAACCTGTCTAAATTTTTGCACTAAACCTGTTATTGCCTGTCTACTAGGGCGAGAATTACGACCGAAAATTGGAGTTAACACTCTTAAAGTTGCAGTCCCCGACTACGAATTTCGGTAGAAAATTTTTATAATTAGCAGGCGTTGCTCATTAGTATACTTTACCATGATGAAAATGTTGAGTTTACTGAATAAATTGACAGTGACAGTTTGATGATTAGTGAAAGAGTGCGTTCACAAATTAAATTCAAAGTTGTCAAGTCCCTATTGGAGAACCCTTTACAAACTTTGCTATTACCAGGCCAGCAATCAATACATCGCCATGATATCACTGCACATGTGTTTAAACAAAAATTAAAATCATTGATTGATTTAATTGTAAAACATTTGGTTTTCGACAACATACGATGTTGGCTGTATTCAATTGAGTGGCAAAAGCGTGGCTTGCCTCACACTAACATTTTAATTTGGCTTCAAATTAAAATCCATCCAGAAGAAATCAGTCAGATAATTTCAGCCGAAATTCCGGATCCATCAATTGATCAACAATTGTTTAATATTGGTACTAGTCACATGATCCATGGACCGTGCGGTACTTTAAACATGACATCGCCATGCATGGAAAATGCAAGTAGCGTTCCCCAAAGCAATGTATTAATGATACTATCACGCACATCGACGGTTATCCATTGTATCGCCGCAGAAACGCAGAGAATGGTGGCCAATTCTACAAATCTAATTAAAATTGACAATCAGTAGATGGTACCATACTCATCATTGCTTTCAAAAACATATAAGGCTCATATTAATGTTGAGCTTTGCAGTTTCGTAAAATCCGTAAAGTACATTTGCAAATATGTTAATAAAAGCAGTGATTTGGCCGTATTTGAAGTACATGACATCGATAAAAATGACGAAATAGCACTATACCAAATGAGTAGATACATAAGCAGCAACGAAGCGGTCTGGTATATTCTAAGCGACCCTTCTGTCCAACATCTAGCAGTACTATACATCGTGAAAACGGTCAACGTATGTATTTCACTGAAGAAAATGTTCTCCAAAGAGCACTTGAGCCACCAAAAACTACACTGACTGAATTTTTCACATTGTGCCAAAAACCTGATGTTTTCGGCCAATTTGCAAAAACATTATTATATACCGATGCTCCATGCTATTTCACATAGAACAAATCAGGTAAAACATAGCAGCCATGCAAACAAGGAGAACCACATCCTTCAATCGTAAGTATTTATATATTCAAAGTCAAGACATTGCATTGGGACGACTTTATGCAGTACATCCAAAACAAGGTGAATGTTTTTGTTTTGCGTTTGTTGTTGGTGAATGTTCCCGGATCAACGTCTTTCGAATTTTTGCGATTGCCGAGTATTCAATAAATATCAAGATGCATGTCGCGAGTTACAATTGCTGGAACACGAAGTAAACTTATTTATAAAAATAAGATTAAAAAAAAAAAGTATTTTTTATGAGACACAAGTCTCTTTATTGCCAACTCACTTAATTCTGAGTACAAATTGTTCTTACACTTATAGTCTATAAATGCTGACACCGCATGAGAAAATATTCCAGACGGGAATATTGAACCTGTGTCCGGTGCAGCGAAACATTACCTACAAGTTAGTTAGTTAGTTAGTTAGTTGACTTTTATTTTCAATAAATGTTTTACAATGTAACGATTGACCTAAGTCTTTAATGGTTTGGCCTGTGGCCGTCTACCAGGTTGACAAAATACATCCTTAAGTTTTACATTAAAGTGCTGATTACTCAGTATCATATAAGACTATCCATCCTTTTTCTCCATTTAAAATGCTCATTACTTCATCTTCGTCTAAATCATGTTACCTACATAATGCCTTATTCAGCAATAAAGTTCTTTTACCCATGCAGCCCATGTGCAGATGGTGCAAACAATAAAGTTGCAGCGCGGGTGTTGATGATGCAAAAATTGGTGTGTTAACTTCTCCCTCCTCAAAATCTACGTCTCGTAGATTAAAATCTTAATTGAATGGGTTGTGGGGTGAAGTCATTGATCATTATTGGAGGTACTTGTACTTTAGAATCTTTTTCTTTTTTAAAATTGAATTTAAATATTGAAAATATTACAATTGTTATAATTAAAATATAAAGTATAAAATCTGAAATGAATGACTTGTTTTTTCCGAATGAAAAGTTCTCTATTTTTTTTTATATTTTCCTTGTGCAAAAGTGAAGATATTTTAAATCTAATTTTACATCTTTAACTGTTAAATTAGCTTGGATTATAGGTGGGATGACGTGGAAGGTTTTTATTTCTTTATTGGTAAAAGTCTTGTTATTAATTGTTAAGGTTTCATTATTAAATTCTATAAGGAAGGTTCCATTAAGAGTTCGGGTTTCATTTCCATGTCTTAAATTACCCTTGAAATCTGTCAAAAAAAGAGTGTTGCTTGTGAGAAGTTCGATTATTGGCTTACTGTGGAACTGATGATCACATCCAACATTTTTTCCTCTTAATAGCTGGGTGATGCAGTGGTCAGACGTAAGCTTTTCAATTTGGTTTTCCTCGCAGAATATCGTATCTCAGATTTTTGAACAAATATCTTTTATGCCATAAAGCTCGTTATGGGTTGAAAGTAGTTCATGAAAATAGGGATGGATTCTTTTGTTATTTCTAACTACGGTTCTGATTATAAGATGATTGTATTCTTTAGCGTAAGTTTTTGGTATAGATATAGTGTATAGCATAATCGATTTCTTTTGTAGGATGATTGGTTCGGCATACTCGATTGCCTCGATTTCGTTGTCGAATGGAAGTGTTTCTATTTCTTCAATTATTTCTTGAATTTCTTTTTTGTCTAAAAGATTAGTGTTCACGATTCCTCTTTTTTCCAATTTTATTTCACTGAGTTCTTCTTTAATTATTAATAATTTATTATACATCATTTGCTCGTATTTATCAATGCTTGTATTATCTATTCTCTGAATTATTTTGTTATAATTTTCTATTATTCCTTGTATAGCTGCTGTTATATGTTCGTTTATTTTGTATTGGTTATTGTTATTTTCTATTACCATATTCTGAGTTTTCAGTAAATTATCCCAATCCGTCGCATCTGGTGTTCCGGCGACCCACTTCCATGCGGATCCTATTCAGTTTATCGATCTAGTTCTTCGAGCCTTACTCCCATTTAACTTCTCAAATAAGTTTTCTATTTGCTGTAATTGATGGATGAGTTGTGGTCGCAGTAAACTATTTTTAGTTATATGGTTTTCTATCGTTGGTGTAAGTCTCTAGTGCTGTGGAATTTTTATTCCATTAATTATATTCGGGTTAAGTTTTTCTTTAAGGGCTTGAACTAAATTTTCCTTATTGAATTCCCATAATCCTAAGTAATGTCGGTGGTAGTTCGGACGCGGTTGTTCAAAAATACTTATCTCGCTATAACTAAATATAAGCTGATTTCTGAATACATTTAGGGGGGCCTCGCAATGTGGGATCAGATCTTGACTATCCTCTTCGGCGCTATGCATGGTGTCTGAACTAGGCGATGTTAAGCTATTGGCTTCCAGTTTAAGTCTCGACAAGTCATCAGCTACTTTATTTGCTTTACCCGGCTTCATATTCACGGGATATGGATAGGATTTTGAATAGATGGGTTCATCGGTTGTTGTTTTGATTTCTGCTCTAACATTTGTAACAATGGTTTCTTTATCGGTTATGGGGCCAAAAAGAGATTAATGTTTCATTATTGGAACTTTAAGTTTTTCTTTTGTTTCTTCTGAAAGATGTGTATCTATGATTTCTATGTTATTGATTTGTTTAGATTCTTTTTCCTTGAGTTTAATTTGTATGTTGGACTTTATGGTCAAAAGGTTATTTTTCCTATCAATTACGGCTTCGAGTTGTTTGAGGGTGTGATCCCCGAAAATTCCATCAAATGTTGTTAGTCCAGGCAAGATGAAAAAAAATCTAAAATGGTGTTATTTCCAAGGCTCTTGAAGAATTTTACGCTGATTTTTTGGTTTATAATGACTTCTCCTCCGGCAGATTGTATTTTAAAGTTGGTTCTGGTTGGCTTTGCATTTATGGCTAGGTTGGGATTCACAAAATTCTTGTTTGCTCCCGTGTGGATGAGGAATTTTAGCATCTTACCTTCTCTAGTTGCACACTCTATGTAAGGTATGCTTGAGAGGCTTTCGTTGTAAAATTTATTTCCAATGACTCATCTTCAGGCTCTCTGATTTCATATTCTTGGTTCATATTTATCTGCATATTCCTGAGGATATTCCTCTTCTTTCTGTGTTTCAATGTTAAATAACCTCTGTCGCTTATGTGGTTGATTTATTGATTCCTGATTTTGTATGTTGTAACTTGTCTGGTTGTAATTTGGTTGATCATAGTATCTTGGGTTGTTATTCGGGCGATTCGTGTAGTTTACTTGTTTGCTTTGAATGCTTTGATCAGTTTCCATTGGCAATGCTGGCTTAGGTTGTGTAGGTCTAGGTGGTGGAAGATAATTCGTTTGTTGTCTTGCTGGCTGTGGATAAGTGTTTTGATTTTTGTGCTGGATGTTGTACGCTTGATTTCTTTGCTGAAGTGGTATAGATTCTTGCGGAAGTGACAGTTTTGGATGTTTTTGTTTAGGTGCTGAAATTTGGTTAATGGGTATTGTAATTGTATTTTGTGTGTTTCTGTTATGTATTGTCATGTTTCTAAAATTTAAATTTTGAACCTCTAGGCAGGAAGCATAAGCTTCCGGTAGGGTTAGTGGTTTTTGTATTATGAGGATTTTTGAGAGATCTCCACTTAATCCTCGAATGAAGACATCGAGTGCTCGATTTCTATAACTTTCGATCAGAGCATTGACTGTCTCTAAATAGTAGTCTTCTGTCTTTATTTTGTTTATTATTAAAGAAAATTGGTGATTGACGTTAGCATAAAATTCGTCAATGCTTCTGTTTCCTTGGTGAAGTATTCCCAATTGGTATTCGAGGGTCCTTATGTCTCGTTTGTCCGCGTAGTGGAGGGACAAACATTTCTTTATATCTGACCAATTTTCGTTAAAGATATTGTATGAAATGAGCGCGGTGTCTGCACTTCCTCTGATTTTCTGCCTTATACTCTGCAATATAGCACGATATATAGGCTTATCTCTTACTATTTCGTAGTCTTTTAGGATATTCTCTACGTTGTGTATCCAGGATGTATATTGAACAGGATTTCCATCAAAAGTTTGGAGTTCCTTTACAGAGTCAGGGAGCTTTTATAAGGATATGAACCAATTGCTTTACTTAAAACTTATTTATTTTATATATAAAAATGTTCTTTAAAAGATTGATTGATTTTTGAAATTACACCACATTACTTGTGTCCGGTGCAGCGAGTTCAAGTTCTTTTGCTCATGCAGCGCGTGTGCTGATGGTGCAAACAATAAAGTTGCAGCGCGTGTGTTTATGATGCAAAAATTGGTGTGTTAACTAGGACAATCATTGGGGCCTGACACTTGCTGATGCAGCGTTGACATCCACGCCGAATAACATTCGTCAACTATTTGCAATTATTTTGACGACATGTTATCTAACACTCTTCCACTTTGTGGGAAAAATACAAGAATCATATGACTGAAGACATATTGCACCGAGTTAGACAAACAGACCAATGTCCAAATATAGATTACACGCCAGAGATGTAAAGCTTTAGTGCTGATCGAGGATTTATGCATTTTAATTTCAAGTTTACCACTCACTCATTATGGTATGCCATCACCTGATCGCCCGGCCACCGACAGTTAACAGTGATTTGCAATGAGAAAAACAGTATAACGACGTTGACTTAGCTACCGTTACTACGATTAATGAGCCATTACTGACAGCTGAACAAAAAAAATATTTATTTATTTATTTATTTGAAAAGTAATTTACAAAAATAAATTTGTAAAATCACAGGGATTGAAAGCATCTGCCGTTTTTTATAAACGATTACTATTGTACAATAATGAGATATGTACTCGTAATATGTTTAACATTTAAACATTTTTTTTTTTTAACAATTTCTTAAAATTAAAAATTTTAAATATCGTTTAATTTATTATGTGCAGAGGCTGCAAATTTAACACATTGAACTGACTGAATAGACGAGGGGTTAAGTGTCATTGCTAGTTGTCGGTCCATATCTATTGAGTTTTCTTGAACTTTTTGCTGGATAGGCGGCATTCAACCATAATGTGCCAGATGGAGAGCGGGATTCCACAGTTACGGCATTCTTCTGGAGGTTGGCGGTCGTAGAAGTGTATACTGGAAAAAATTGTCTTACCTAGTTTAAAACGCAGGAGTATAATGCATTCTTCCCTGGTAAAAGATCTGCTGTACGGGATACGTGTAGATTGAGGATGATAAGAGCGGAGAAAATGTTGGCAGTTTTTCCAGGAAATTAAAAGTTGGGCCTCTTTTCGCTCAAGGAAGATGCGTTTAGTAAGATCTAGTAAAACTGGCATATCGACTACTAAAGGGTATTTTATAGCTTTATAGCTTATTTTATACCAACGTGGCAAGGTACCCACGCCAAGGAGATGTTATATATGGGAATTTCTGATGATTTCTAAAGAGGAGCACTTATTGTTTCCATTTCCTAGTCCAGACATGATACTCAAATTGTCGGTAAGAATTAAAGTACGAGTACGTCCATTCAAAGTTCGTACATAGGAAATGGCTTTATGGATTGCAGTCTATTCTGCAATATAGTAATCGGCCAGCTCTGGAAGTAGGCCTTGGTGGATAGTTGTTGTTTGTCCATTTGATTTGAACTCAATGATGGCTTAAGTAGAGATCTTGTCCTTGTGAGAACCATCCGTGTACAAAGAATTGTCCGCATTGCTCGCGTTAATAATTTCTTGATGGAGAGCATGGAATTGGATCTTAGGCGTTTCCTCTTTTGGGTGTTTGGCAAGGTTGGTTCGAATATGCAATAAATTTCGTTTCCAGGGCGGGGGAAGGACAAAGCCAAATGGTGGGGTAACATCAGATAGGAAAAATGGTGTGTTTGATAGGTGCAATATTGTTAAGGGCGGAGATACAAGTTTTACGTTTAATTTTGATTTCCCGAAATTGTTTTCATATTTCTTTATGAAATGGGTGGTTGCAACCAATTAGCGCCTTACTAATTAAATTAATTCCTCTTTTTATTGCCAGATGTTCGATGGTTGTGTATCCGGCTTTCACTCTAAGTGCTAAGGGCTATCCGGAAGGCAGTTTCTAAGTGGGGTCCTTTTTTTTGGAACATATCATTTTTAGCAGATTGTTCCGTAATTTCAATTGATTAACTATATGCTTGGTGTGTAGGTCCCATTTTAAGTTTTTATTAAAGATGACCCCTAGTATTTTGAGTTCTCTTTCTAATGGGATTGTAGAACCACGTAGCATGAGAGGACACGCAGTGCAATTCCTTTTCCGACAGAGATGAAGTGCTTGAACTTTCGATGTTGGGATTATAGCTCCTACATCTTGCGCCCAGTTGTGAATTGTTACGTCAGCTGCTTCTAAAATTTCCTTCGTACATATGGGATCACCAGATGCGACTAAGTCAAGGTTGCATTCCTGTGAATTGATCTTAACAACTAGCTAGTCTATGTAGGCTAGATGTAGTGGGTTAATGGCAGGATATGCTAGAACTCTGTCAAAAGCCTTTTGCAAGTCAGATAATATGACTACGCTATGTTGCGATGTTGATAGATTGGATGTAATCTTATGATCAAGGAAGTGTATGAGTGTGTGTGCTCCTCGGTTTGGCCTAAATGCATGTTGTTCGGGACTTAGTTTTTTCTCTATTACCCACGTAATTCGTCTAGCAAGGATTTTCTCAAAAATCTTGGAGAGAACTGGCAAAAGCGAAATAGGACGGTACACATCGTAGGTATGGCGGCTATTGGAGTTTTTGGGAATGGGTTTTAGCCCAAACATATAGTCCTGGATAATTAATTCGGTTTTAAGGCGGGACATGATACCTCACATGCCGTGTCTAAACTGGTGCCCGATATCCAATGGAATAAAAGCAAAAACCAATGTACTTGTGCCGGCCTTGTTGACTTGGAGAAGGCCTTCGACACCATATGGTTAGAGGGTCTTTTCTATAAGCTGACTGGGCTGGGTATCTGTAACCCATCTCGTGTACATTCTTTATAATATGCTAACTAACATACAGTTCATCGTGAAGAATGGTGATGTGACTTCTGTTGGAATATTTCAAATTAAAAATGGTTTTCAGCAAGGCGCGGTCAATTCGCCGATCCTATTCAACATTTATACAAGCAACTTGATAGGTTCACTTCCCCATACAATTGCGTACGCAGACGATCTGATAGCGTACAGAACAGGTCAAAGGCAAAACAGGCAAAGCTACGGTTTTTCCTGCCGATCTTGGTATCGCGTACGACTCTGTTAGCCACCTCCAGCTGGTAGCTTTTATAAACTATGATGTACACCTAATGAGAATGTGGTTCACCAAACATAAACTTATTGTCAGCAATAAAAAAAAATAATAAAACGGTTAGCGGTGTTCCTCGACTCAGCCATTCCATGGTACTCTTTAGGAGCCTGAAAATCCTGCTGGTTAGACATCTGTAGTACTATAATATAAGGTGTAACGCTGGTAGTCTCGTTGACGATAATACTGCCAATGAGTTGTATAGAGGCTGAGGAACTCTACCGAGCTAGACAACTGGCAATGGTCTTATCGATCGAAATCGCTACGAGGCTTGCGAGAGCTAAAGTGGGTTTCAGGCAGAGAGTAAGGTTCGCTGAGGGTAAACGAGGAAGGAAAAAAAAGGCACAAAGCACACTTGGAAAAAACTTACTCTAAGGTTAATCAGAGGCTGAGGAACTCTGCCGAACTGATCAGTGGCCAAATCAAGAGTGATCATTTATTTCATGAGCTTGTCTTTTATACATTTTCACAGAGTTTTAATATTTAGTTACTTCTACCGTGAGCATCGAACTTGTCGAGTTGTAGAGGCTGAGTAGGGTCAATGACTCTCGAGAAGAAATTCTCCAGACGAGTCCTGAAACCAAAGGATGCTCCCCCCCCCCCTCCCCAACTCCCAAAGCATTCCATCATTCCCCTGGGCTGGATCAAGGTGTTATACGACCCGTGCCGAAGATCAACCTGGCTGAGGGCCCAGTATCTCCAAAAGTAGCTCAGTCGCAAACGGAGTATCCGGATACCTGGCGACCTCCGGATTAGCTAGCCTTATCTGTATATGGCGGATCTCTGTACAGATGGACATCCCTTTCTCCGCTACTCGTGGGACTATTATGGACAATAACCAGATAACAAAAACCGAGGCCGGTACTCCTCCATTACCGGGCGGTGGAACGGTGACTACACCGACTACCGGCAAGGCTCCTGCATTGCCGAGAGGAGGCAAAACTGTGGCAGGCCATGGTGCGCCATCCTCTAAAGGCAAAAGGAACAAGCCAAATAAAAAGAATTCAGGAAGTGTTAAGACTGTGGCAGGCCATGGTCCTATCACCTCCTCCACCCCTAGCAGCAGCAAGTTTGTGGCAGGCCACGGACTTGTCGCGGCTACCAAAACTCCTTCAGGGAGTGTTAAGACTGTGGCAAGCCATGGTCTTATCACTTCCTCCGCCCCTAGCAGCAGCAAGTTTGTGGCAGGCCACGGACTTGTCGCTGCTACCAAAACTCCTTCGGGGAGTGTTAAGACTGTGGCAAGCCATGGTCCTATCACTTGCCCCGCCCCCAGCAGCAGCAAGTTTGTGGCAGGTCACGGACTTGTTGCTGCTACCAAAACTCCTCCCTCCAAAGAGGAATCTGGAGCTCAGCCGCATCGGCAAGCTCCATCTAAGGCGCTATACATAAGACGCCGAAATGCTTCACGCATTATCAAAACCTTCGGATCCATTCCGGAGGTGGAGAGAAGTGCGGAAATAAAGAGCAAGGTTGAGTGGGCTAAAAACATCCTAAAAGACGGATTTCCCACTGCTTCCATTGCTCACAAAACGTCAAAAGACTCCTCTAAGCGTCAGAGATCGTTGGAGGAAACCGTACCGGTTTCCAAGAGGCCCAAAATACACAGTTCCACAACCCCTGGGCCATCCAACAGCAGATCTCTGAAGTCTTATAATGAAGTCCTAAAGGACGCATTGGTGATCGCGGTGATCGATAGAAGCGATACCGACGGTTCCATTACACCGGAACGGTGGCAATTGGTCAAGTTGAAGCTCTCCAGCAACTTCTTGGCCATCATGCGGGAGAACCCAGGACCACCTCCTATCACAAGCGACGCTGGCTGGCACCAAGGCCATGTCAAGCTCATCGCTTGCTCCGACCAGAGATCTCTCGATCTCTTCACCAAGGCCATCGATGGTTTAGGGGAGGTTTGGCCAGGTGCAAAACTCGAGGTCGTATCTAAGGAAGACATTCCTAGTAGACCTCGAACTCGTACCTGGATTCCAGCCGAACCCTCCTCTCCAGAAAATATCCTGGAAATCATCCGGCTCAGCAACCCGACTCTTCCGACTCATGACTGGAAAGTCGCGAAACTGGAGGAACTAAGGGGTTCTTATAGATGCGCGTTAATTGTGATCAATAAGGAATCCCTTAATCCTCTGGCGCAGACGAAAGGCATGATTCGGTTTGGATTCGAGTCAATTCACTTAAGGGTGTACAAAAAGGATGAGTTGGATGCTGATAAGCAACCTCCTCCTCCTTTAACACCTGACATCACAACCGTGGATCTTGGAGCATCGATATCCTTTCCAGAATTGGATAGCGATGACTCCAATCTGTCCGAGGTGACTACAAAGCCGTCGGTCTCCTCTTCTGACACATTGTCGGAAATGGAAACCGATGGCGAAGCAAATAGAGGTTCTACACGATCAGAGATTGAAGATGAGCTCTTGGGCACATCTTCAGAATCGGAGGACCTCAACAACACCGTGGTGGAGGCGACTCTGGAAGACTGTAGCAATGATACGGTTTCTCCAGATTAATCTCCACCACTCAAAAAAGGCTTCGGCCACACTCATTCTGCGTCTTTCCAAAAACGCAGAAGACATTATTCTAATCCAGGAACCATGGATTGCAGAAGGCGTGGTTCGTGGACTTAGGACACCCTCATACGTTCCGCTCTATACAAGAGACAAAGGTAAGATTAGAACTTGTATATTAGTGAAACGTAGCCTTAATGTATTTCTACTTCCCAACCTCAGTGACCCCGACCTAACCGTTGCCAGATTAGAAACTGCCAAAGGCTCATACTGGCTGGCATCGACTTACCTTGGCCACGACCAAGTGGGCCCTCTCCCTGGTGATAACCTAGAAAGGGTGGTACTGGAAGCGGGAAGGCAAAAAACTGGCCTCATAATCGGATGCGACGCCAACGCACATCATACGGTATGGGGCAGTACCGACATCAATGATAGAGGTGAGTCACTTTTAGACTATATTTTAAGTACTAACCTCTTAATTTGCAATATTGGCAATGAGCCCACTTTCATAACAAAAAACCGACAAGAAGTATTAGATATTACTCTTGTCTCCGACAGCATCACCCAAAGGCTAACAAACTGGATGGTATCGTCTGAACACTCCTTTTCGGACCATAGGTACATCCAATTCAGTCTGAGTGATGCTCCCCCTCGCCAACCAACTTTCCGGAACTACCGGAAAACTGATTGGACAAAATATAGAGGAATCCTGTCGGAAACGATATCCTCCAAACTATCAAGTCCCCCGCGTGACACCAATGAGCTCGACATGAAAGTCAGGGAATTTACTCTGACTCTCAATAAGGCTATGGCCGCTTCCTGCCCTCTTATTCAACCAAGAGGCAAGAAAAAGCCACACTGGTGGACATCGGCACTAGGACTGCTCAGAAACACATGCAGAAAACTTTTCAACGCAGCAAAAAGCACAAGAAAAGTGACCGACTGGGACTCATATAAAGAATCCCTCAAATTATACAAAAAAGAACTGAGGAAGGCAAAGCGACAATCCTGGAGTTCATTCTGTGACAAAATTACAGAAACCTCTGAGGCTTCGCGGCTAAGAAAAATCCTCTCCACAAATCCTATGATGCCCAGCTGTTTGAAAAAAACCGATGGCTCTTGGACAACCTCAAGTGATGAATCACTCAACCTGCTTCTGGACACCCACTTTCCAGGTAGCTCCCAACTCGCGGCCAGTAGCAGCCCAAACAAGCCTACTGCAACCGTGACCAAAATTCATAGTCTGATTACGAGAGACAAACTGCTCTGGGCGCTACATAGCTTCAAACCATACAAGTCTGCTGGTCCGGACGGTATTATACCTGCCGAGCTACAGAGATCCTCAGATATTATTCTACCAGCGTTGGAAAATATTATGAGGAGCTGTGTAGAACTTATCCACATTCCACTGTTATGGAGAGAAGTCAATGTAGTATTCATTCCCAAAGCTGGAAAATGTTCTCATGTAGTCCCAAAGGACCTCAGATCTATAAGTCTATCATCATTCCTTCTGAAAACTTTAGAACGACTGATTGATATCCATATTCGAGCTAAAGTTGATCCTAGACTTCTGTCTACGGCTCAACATGCCTACTGTAAAGGAAAGTCGGTGGAAACGGCTTTGCACTCTCTGACTAGCCACATCGAACGATCCCTACAATATAAGGAGTACACAATGGTTGCTTTCCTAGACATAGAGGGCGCCTTTAACAACGTCAACACATCCGCAATCACGACCGCGCTGTCAACTCTGCAGGTAGACGGCTCACTTGGGGAGCTGATTAATCTATTGCTAACAAGCAGGATAATCAACTCCAAACTGGGTGAGACTTCTGCTAAAAGATATGTCAGTAGGGGTACGCCGCAAGGCGGTGTCCTCTCTCCCCTTCTCTGGAACTTAGTAGTTAACGAACTACTGATATACCTGGAAGCGGGTGGTAGCAGAGTGATTGCCTATGCGGATGACGTTGCCATAGCCGTCTCAGGAAAACATTTAAATACCATTAAAGAACTCCTCCAAGTAAATCTTAACAGATTAACCTGCTGGGCAGATCGCTGTGGATTGGGAATAAACCCCCATAAAACTGATCTTGTCCTCTTTTCTAGGAAATATAAAATTCCAATCGTAGACCCTCCTTCAATAAACGGTACCAGTTTAGCTTTCTCCGATACAGCAAAATATCTGGGTCTGATTTTTGACAGGAAACTAAACTGGAAACCTAACATTCAAGAAAGAGTCAATAAAGCTACAATAGCTTTATTCTCCTGCAAGAAAGCCATTGGGAACAAATGGGGCCTTCAACCTCGCATAACCCACTGGCTATACATCTCGGTCATAAGACCGATACTCACTTACGGGGTGGTTGTCTGGTGGACGGCCTTGGAAAATGCAGTCAACTGCATTAAATTAAGCAGAGTCCAAAGAACAGCATGTCTATGCACAAGCGGAGCCTTGCGGTCTATCCCCTCTGCGGCATTAGATATTCTGCTTCACTTGACACCACTCGACATTTTTAGCAAGCAAGTAGCTGCGACTGCAGCTATTCGCCTTAAAGCGACTAAACAGTGGACAAATAATTCATTTGGCCACGCCAACATTCTTAATACATTAGGAATCCTCACAGAGAACACCGATTACACCATACCTGAACTTTGGTTTGACAAAAACTTCCATGTAAGTTTCCCCTCTAGATCATTCTGGGAGGAGGATGCTTTCATGGAGGACAAGTCAATCCATCTCTACACAGATGGATCTAAAACCGACAGCGGAGTTGGTGGCGGTGTTTTCTCAGATAAGCTAAATCTAAGCCTCTCTTTCCGCCTTCCAAATCACTGTAGCGTGTTCCAGGCGGAAATTTTGGCGATTAAAGAAGCTCTGTCCTGGCTGAAGAAAAACGTGATATCTGCAAAGGATATCCGCATATTTTCGGATAGTCAGGCCGCCATCAAGTCCCTGGACTCGGTCTCATTGTGTTCTAAAACTGCCCTTGAATGCCGATCATCTCTCATGGAGATGGCAGAGCAGTTCAACATTCACCTCTGTTGGGTGCCGGGCCACAGAGACATTCCAGGGAACTGCAGAGCCGATGAACTCGCCAAAATTGGAACCACTCTACCTATCCTACCGGACAAAGGTAGTATAGGTATACCAATCGCTACGTGCAAACTAACACTAAAGCTAGATGCCAATAAAAGAACGGACCTTAGGTGGACTGCTGGACAAACATGTCTAGCGACAAAACAGATCTGGCCAAAGCTGGATCTGAGTCGATCTAAGTGTCTGATCCTCTTAGAAAGGAAACATCTCAGCGCCATAATAGGTGTCATTACCGGACACTGCCTCATAGGCAAGCACGCAAGAAGGCTTGGCGCTTTTACTAACGATTTTTGTAGAAGCTGCATGGACGAGGAAGAGGAGGAGACAATCCCCCACCTACTCTGCACATGCCCAGCTCTCTCTCAGAGAAGGAAGCTTCACCTAGGAGCTTTCTTCTACAACGACCTAAACGATCTAGAAAAAATACACGTTAACAGTCTCCTACGTTTTATTAAAAGCTCAAACTGGTTCCAGTAGTAAGAAGATCATAGATCCACGTGGCATCACAATGGGCCAATAGGCCTAAGTGGGTTGGTATTTCTAACAGCCACTCTTACCTAACCTAACCTAATATTTAGTTAGAAGAGCTTTTCATTTGTTCAGGATTTATCCGCCACCATCTTTATTTCAGCATTCTGGTTAGTTAGGAAAAAGCCTCATTGACGTCAACTCCAAATATGTTTAAGGAATTCAGAAAAGAAATCTGACTGACTGAATCCATGCTAACTATTGACGACACCGTTGACTCAACGGCGTGAGTCCATACGCCTCATGTCCTCCTCCTAATGGTGAGCTATTTTCGATAAATTATTATGTGCCGTCATAGTTTCTCCATTGGGCATCAGTTATATTGAGGTGCAGACCTGGAAAATATTTTACTACTTATCACAAAAAAGCTGTCCCACCGAAAAGTGGAGCCAAAGCGTACATCAATCTCTTGTACTTGATATTACAAGTTGTACTTGATATTACTAAGGTATTTGGCAGAGTTTGGCATCAAGCTCTTTTGTCGACGACTCTCTTCTTCAATGGATTAGAAACTACCTTTCGGAACGTTAAATTCAAGTGTCTTGGATGGTTTGAAGTCTGATATTCACAAAATAAACGCTGGTGTGCCCCAGGGCTCCGTTCTGTCTCTGACACTCTTTTCAATTTTTGTCAATGATCTCCTGTCTCCCACTTCTAATTCAATATATTTCTTTTGCTGGCAACAGTACTCTCTGCTTTTCGTACTCGTTCCCAGACTCTTTCACGTCCCTGCTCTTCGCCTGCAGAATGGGACCGCCAGCGTATGTTAGACTCGTTAAACTCTGATATTAACAGCATAACTAATTGGAGAACCACTAATAAAGTAGAATTGAATGCTTCCAAAACACCATGGTGTCTGCAGTCGTTAAAGCAAAATTTAAACACCCATCCATTATCGTCGAAACCGAAAAAGTTTCCATTCACGGTATGCGTGTCAATGACAACTTACGTTGGGATGACCACATATTCGATGTCGCCAAAAATGCTGCGAGATGTTTAGGTTTCCTCGAACGATGTAAGAAATACTTTTCCCCTTCTGAACTGGCCTCATTATATATAAGGCATTCATCGGCCCAAAATTGGAGTACAATGCACACATCTGGTCAGGTGCGCCTAAAACATCTCTGCACCTGCTAGATAGCATTTAAAACCGTGCGATAAAACTCATAGGTGATACCAATATTATCACCCAGTCAATTGACACCCTCGAACACCGACGAAATGTCTCGTGTCGCACTTTGTTTTATCGCTATTTCCACCATCAGTGCTCCATAGAAATCGCCAGTAGCATTCTGCTCCTTCAAACCTTCAACTTGCTATAAATGCTCATCAGTATACCCTCAAGCCCACTTTCGGACGTACTCTGAAATATCGTGATTCGTTCCTAAGCCGAACAACTCGCTTGTCATTATAATATTCAGACATTTAAAACCAACGTATAGTACATCAGTACCTATTTTTCTTTCCTTCCTAATTTTCCTTCGACCGCGCTGTGTGCAAACATTTTAAGGGTACCTTAACCTCTTGAACGCACGCTACTTAAAAAAAAAAAAAACAAGCTGCAAGAATTCTGGAATAAGCAGCATAAAGATGTTAGTTAGAATCCAAAGATGCTTCATCACCATTGATTAGGCAGCATCAAACATGTAGACAAATATATCGTTCAATCTAAGAATGGTGTCTTGAAGCCTCATATAACATACGTATTTTCTCAATGCTAAATTCCGAAATTCAATAAGACTTCAAACTTATTCTCAATCCGTTCTGATAAATGCCATCTTATAGCTTTGTCCTACAAAGTTAAACCTCTATCTTTAAATTGAGGACAGTCGATCCCCGTCGCCTTGGTAATCCGAGCCGTTCATCGTCAAATCGTATCTATTGTACTTAAAGTGGCGAGCAATAATATCGAAGAGTAAATTTGAATAATTTGATGCTCTAGGCAAATTAAAGAAACCAGTTTGATTGCGCATTATGTGCAGCAGGTTAGCCAAGTTTCGCATCCCAATAAAGGTGCAATATATCTCCATTTATTCTCAACAACCGTCATTTGCATCTTTCCACTACAATCAACATTCTCTTAAATTGAATTAAATCTAATTCATGCATTAAGATGTTGGCTGTGCGATTTTACAAGCATCCGAATCCATAAACTCCACCATTCACCGCCACTAGCAGCTCTAATGCAACAATTGCATGTGCTTCATCCGGCACAGCAACATCAATGATGCACAATTTCTCCTCATCTAATGTGCATAGGCTAATCGTCCATGGCAACCTCATTTCCAGACATCTATATCTATGACACACAATCTGGTCGCGTCAATAAGGAGGAGTGAGACTTTCCGTACATAGCCGTCGCCAGCGCTGGAGTCATTTGACCATGCGCCTCCATTCCGATTTCATCCGCCTGTCCAACATATGCCGACCAAATGTGGTCAAATTCAATTGGGGAATTGAATTGTTGACGCGATATCGTGAATCTCGTTTGCGTTCGCTCCAAGGTGGCAATTGAAGTAAATTGCTTACTACTATAAGCCTGCTCGTGATCATCGTTACACCACCATCTACTCTCTACAGCTCCTGCTAGGAATAGAACTGTCTGAGTAGATACGAATATTATTGTTCGTTCATCTAGTGGTTATGGTGTTCGTTTCTACACCAGCCGGTCACTTAGTGAACGTAAGTGTTGGCAGTTTATCTTTTGATTTCAACGCGAATAATTACGCACGTTTACTGGTGACTGGAGATATGTAACATAATTCCCCATAGAGCTTTTATAGGCCAGGCCGCGGTGGGTATTGGACACCTGTGGATGTAGAACAAATGGTGGCAGCTTTCAACAAAAGATCAGAAACTTCACATATGAATTTTTGGTGTTCACATGTGATTTCTAAAAAGAGATTTATGATCTGACAGCAAATCAATTTGATACCTTCATTGTGATAGCCATCATATATCTAAGTTTACCCGAGGGTAAAATGTATGCTATTCGGTCATGGGTATGCTGTTTCTAAATTCAGTCTTCCTTGTCCTCTCGAACCTGGGATTTGATGACCCTCTTGACTGAAACAATGTTGTCAGTTCATTCAATATTGTCGAGTCAGTGTAGTCGACAATATTTGTCTTTTCGGACAATATCTAGGTCGGAATGTGGTTCTTACAGTTCGCGGCCCTTTTTTTCAATCGACATTCTCACATATGACCCCAAATACACGACAAAGAATTTTTCTATGCAAATTATTCAATAACTGCTCTGTTTTTGTGCTTATCGTCCAGCGAAGTAAGGTATATTTGACAGGATCAGTGTACAATATTTTGAAACATGCATTTTGTCTTCGGAAGTAGCAGTGATTTTTAAGGATAAATCCTCGATAAGTCATTTGTCGAATCTTCACTAGGGTTGAACTCGTAATGTAAACATACTCGTACTCTGAGGTAAACAAAATGTTTAGCTATCGCGAAGTTAATGTTGTTAGGAACGACACTGTAAACAGTTGCTTTCTAGCTGGTTGACAAAATGTACTCCCACCAAGTTGTACGAGTATTAACATTGCGAAGTCCCGAACTTTACCTTCGACCTGAAGAGTTCAAGACGGTGTATGCGAAGGGTATATGGAGCTAATTCTCTAGTCAATGGCAATACTTTGTTAATAACTTGGTGCATGGAACCTACCAAAACATATTCATCGTATTTTTAAAGCTGTTCCAGTTTCCTGACAGATTCTGTGACCTCTTTTATACTGATAGGGTGGCTTATAAACTAAGTTAGATTCGCTTATTTTTTTAATGGCGTTCCGATAATGAATCTATTGAGTGTTTCCAGCATTGAAGGCTCACTCCACCTTGGAGGGTTTCTGACTCAGCTGTTCTTTACACACAATTCTGCTATTTCCGATGGGCACAACATTTGGTCTATTTTTTTGACGTTAGTTGCTCTGAAAATGTGCAATTTTGTAATTATATGCGTGTCTCGCATCTTCCAGCACGTGCAGGATTTTTTAATCCATCCGAACATGTTAAAATAGCCACGTTGCTCTGCAGTCTAGGGCATATAGTGTAACTTACCCCACGACTAACTGCTGGAAAATCAAGTAGTCGTTTCGTAAAGGCAATGCTTTCCAACGTATCTGCCGAGGATGTTTCTCCGACTTTGTTCAAGACAAGCTGTGTAGAATCTATCAAGGAGGTCATAAGATTCCTGCATGATGGAATATTCAGCCCTATCTGTAGGGGCACGTGCTCATATGCTCATAATATATGTTCCCATCCAGTATACTATAACGTATCTCCTGGATTGCGACAATATCTGCTTTGTAAAGATCAAAAATAGCTTCCTTGGCGTGGCACCGGAAGTGTGCAGCGTTGACGTTCCGTGGATAAACGAGGAGCTTATTTGTATTCGAGGCCAATAAGTGACTCCGTTGACACAAACTCCAACTCGGAATACTAGTTGTCTTATAAAGTAAAGTCTGGGACGAGATATTAATTCAAAACTATTACAGTAAGTGAGCCACCACACCATGTTTTTCTGCAGACTTCGGGTAAGTCTTGGAGGTTCCTACAGCTCTGACCTCCATCGAAGTAACTCTGAAAATGTTGACATCACCATTGACTTTATCTTCAGTGGACACCAATTGTAGGTAAAATAAGCGCAATTAATGTGTAGTCGTAGTTGGAACACTCAGCATCGCCAGCTTGATTCTACCCAGTGACTACCATATTCCTACAGTACCATTGATGGCAATATTGATATCAAAAAGTCCCAGTTTTTACTGTGCGGCTAAAAAACACAACAAAATCGGCCAGGTAAAACTTCCAAGAGACTCGTTTTTGCTTCAGATAACGGTAGTACAGTCCAGGGTTTACATGAGTCCCAATCAACAATTATTCCTCATTAAGTGCTATCTTACGTCAGCCGCATTTAGCGGTTGGTGAAGGATTCTTTTTACTTGTAAGCATCACTTAAGCTTTAGTCTTTATTTACTGCATACATAGACCATCGACGTTTCAATGAAAGATTCTGTGAGCTGAAGCGCTAATGATTTGATTCTTGTGAGGTGTCATTGTCAGAAGTAGCATCAGAGTTAGATAGATAGATAGATTGTAGTAAGAGGTGGTATAAGGAATCCCAGATCACATCTTGCATTTAGAGCTCATCCATGATGCCGCAGTTGGCTAAAGTATAGGCGGCTACATCTTTGGGTGAGCTGGCAGCTATATCCGCTGCTTCAAGGTAGAATTTACCTAGTTAACGTTGACGTGTTTTGGTTAAACCATTGCAGTCACATAGTACGTGTTCTGCTGTTCCCACATCTTCGTTGCACAATCTGCATCTGTTGTCTTGGTCATCAGGTGTTTTTTTACACGGCGGCGGTATCCTGTGAGAAAGCCTGTGGTCTCTCGAATCTAACCTCTACTTAGTTATAGTTGATTTGTTTTCTTGTCGCAACAGTTTGGCATAAAGTTGTTGGCTTGTCTGTTTCTTTCAATTTCTCTCCAAAACTGGAGTTTTTTTTCCTCTAGCCAGATTTTAATGCTTCCTTTTACTTTATTAATTGGTAGCCCACAGAATGGTCTTGGCATCATGAATTGAGATGCGCATACTTTCCCGGCTAGTTCGTCTGCTTTTTCGTTGCCCTCATGTCCACTATGTCCTGGAACCCAAATCAGATGTACTTTATTTGTGGTGGCCAGTATTTGTAGGAGTTGAAGATAGTCCCACACCTGTTTTGATTTTATTTCAAAGGCTTTAATTGCAAGTAAGGCTGCTCTACTGTCGGAGAGAATATAAATGTTTTTATTTGTTATATGTCTGTTATATTGCATGTATTTCAGCCTGAAATACGAAGCTGATTGTATCCATACTGGCATATATGGATGGCTTAGTGCAGGGACCGTAGATTCAGGGTTCAACCCCTTCATTTATATTGAAACCGTCTGTGTACCATACATGTGACTCATTGGCAAATGTCGGTTTTTCTTGTTCTCAGTTAAGACGATCTGGAAGTGTAACCTTAAAGTTGTGCCAGAAGTTATAATTTGGTAGACATTTGTCTATTAGGTGTATTCCAAGTAGTTCGTTTCTTTTGAATTCATTTAGAATTGTGGCATGAACTAGTTTGGAGTTGGACTCTTCTTCTGTGATGAGCATGTAGACATTTACCATTGCTTCTTTCATGAGTTCCAGATGAAGTGGTTGGATGTTTAGAACAACTTCAAGCGGTCAGTCTCTATAATTTGTTGTGTTTGGCCTGTGTTGACCTCTGCGTTGCTTTGTGCCATCAAACAGCGGCTGCATACGTGATGATAGGTCTTGTTATTGCCTTGTATATCAATGCTGTCATTTTGGGATTAAGTTCCCAATTTTTTCCAGCTAGACTTTTGCTGGTCCACAGTGAGGTCCTGGCCGTGTCAATAGTCTTAGTAAGATGAGTGTTCCACCTAAGTTTTTCATCTAGTGTGATTCCTAGATATTTGACTTCCGTTGGCAACTCTATTGTTTCACCGAAGAGAGTGGCATTTCTGATTCCTTTTCGTTTTCTTCTCTTAGTGAATCTGACAATAGTTCTTTTCTTGGGATTGGCTTTGAGGCCAACTTCTATGCACCATTCAGCAACTAGGTTCAAAGCCCTCTGGAGGCAATCCGAGATTGTGTCCTCGAATTCACCTCTGATTAGGATACCAATGTCGTCTGCATATACTTGGACATAGAAACTATCATTGCTTAGTATAATCAGTACTTCGTTAACTACAATGGACCATAGTAGGGGTGATAGTACTACTCCCTGAGAACATCCTTTCGTAGCTATAACACTGAGTTTATTGTTGCCTAGTGAGGTTTTTATTGTTTTATCTTCTAGCATATATTTTATCCATACATACATGTGCTGTCGTCAACTCCCATGTTTTGGATGCCTCTATATATCTGGGAGAATTCTGTACTATCAAATGCTCCTTCTATATCGAGGAAACAACCGACCGCTACTTCTTTATCTTTGAGAGATTTTTCAATCCTTGTGGTTAGATTTTATAGAGCGTATGTGGTTAAATTTCCAGCTTGATGGGCAAATTGATATTTATGAATTGGAGTGCTCCGTTGTAATATATCTATAGTTTTGAGGAATAAGGAGGTGAGGCTGATTGGTCTATATGACTTTAGTTGTTCAGACGGTCTGCGTCCTACCTTGGGTATATTGTAGTAAAGCTGGAAATATTCCATCCTCACCAGAGGTTTTGAGGGGTTGAAAGGAGTTGACTGTCCAAGTTATTTTGCTTTCATGAAAGTTTCCTTTGCTCTGTACCAGTCTTCTCTGAGCGGTCTATTTATCCTTCTCTGGGGAGTGTATGTGCTAATGGAACTGTCACCGAGTTTGGGAAGTGTTTTTCGGCTAAATTCTAAAGAGTCTGCAGCCCGTTTTCGGCGTATGTGACATCAGGATTAGTGTGCTGCTTTGACAACATTTTATGATGCGGGCACAACTTCTAGTGTCACCGATTGTGTGGTATAAGTTTCTCCACGATTCTCTCTTAGCCTTCTAATTTCTTAGTTTATATGGTGAGTGTTCGTCTGTATATTTCCCATTCACCATTACGTTTAGCCTGGTTGAAGAGCTTTCTAGTCTCTGTTCTGAGTTTGACTACTTTTTTGTTCCACCAGGGGGTAAGTCCATTGCCTGTTTTATTCTTTTTCTGGGCAAGCTTGATTGCCATATTGAGATTATCACAAGTTAGCTCAGTATTGTCTATATCTCTGATGTTTGTGTTACATCCACCCAGGTTATCCATGAGTTGCTGACAGTATATGTTGCAGACTGTGGATTTGGGTTGCCTGTACTTTTCAGATATAATAACACCTAATTAATGGTCAAATATGATGTGGCAATGGTCCGACATTGAGATTTCTGTTGCTGATGAAACGCCCCAGTTTCTTATAAATTTTTTTAATAAAATTAGTACATAGAGTGAGATCTTAGACCTGTGTCCTAATACTATTTTAAAAGTGGGGTTGCTTCCCTGATTTAGAATTTGCAAATTGCTTGAATTAATAAAGCATCAGAGTTGAGTTGAGTCCATTAAAAACGAAAAGTTGCAGCTGTCGGTTATCATTCTGTTTAATATGTCTATGTTAGATGTGCTTTCTTATACATGCTTCAGCACTCTTCAACGAATCAGAAGTCTCGTTTTTGACTTAAATCGGGTAAAACTCTGTGCACCAGATGCGGCATCTTTGATCTGTCGTCTTTATGCCAACTCTACATCAATTGTCTCATCCAACCGGCCTTAACTTGCGAAATTTATAAGCTCGAGTGTTAAACAGTAGAGAATAGCAATGTTAAAATTTCTTGCCAGAAGTAGCTAACCTCCAGATGAGTTACAGGCAGATGAAATCTTGTAACTGAAGCAACGGTGGTATCAAAATTAAGCATGGCAGACACTCTATATGAACAGTAGTTGGAACTGAGGTTAATAAAGATTTTTCAGGACAAAGTTACCAACTCGGAATATCCAACCGGAGCAATAATACGTTAAAAAAGAAGTAACGAAATCGTTGGGAATGCAGCCAGAAAGCAAAGCCTATACGACACTAGGTCTGGGAATACATATCGTTAAAGCTGTTCACACAGTTACACAGTGACCATCTGATCATAAAACAACAAGATCGATGCACGGCACTGCACGATTATTTTTCTGTGGCCAATATAGACTCGGACTCGGACTCGGACTACTAGAGTAATAATATATATGTATCTACCTAGTTGCAGCCAAGACATGCCTACGGATAACTCGGAAGCCACAATAACGAAGAAATATTGTTTTGTAACGTTGCAACAAACCGCCAGTAATTTTGAAATCGTGCTTCCTTCAACCTCTCTTTAAGTCCTGTGACGTACTCTTTGCTCCGTAAAGGAGCAATTTCACCAAGCTCTGTCAAATAGAGTTCACATAAGGTGATGCACTTGATGTGATAAATTTATGCGAAACCTATAATCCAACACTAGAGGCACAATTTGCCAAAACTCTGTGCAACAGAATACAGCGAGCTGTGATTGGTGCGTCATATAAATAAATAGGTGCGGTATATAAATAGGTATAGCTGGCAAAACCAATTATAAGCTCTCAGCAAATGTAAACGCACATCATCAATTAAGCGTCTCCTTTGTTGGAATGGAAATCCTTAATACAAGTTATCCTACACGCTTTGTTAAAGAACATAATCCTTACCTGCTAGACCTTGTTGTTGTTTCTGATCCGACACTGGTTTTTCTAATTGACCAACTCTCGTTGAATATTATTTCTGATCATGATCTAACTTTTTGCAGATATGACATCCAATTCGATCACACTGCTGTACCCCTACATTTTTTGATTAAGAATATTTTCTCTATTGACTTTGATGCTCTTCAAAATGCTACAATCGCTGTCCCATAGGAGTGACAAATCGACTGTCACTATTCGGAATGCTAAAAAACCCATATACGCCTCTAAGTTAAACATATCGCTGCCGCCCAAAAAGCTGTGGAACTTGGATCCTTGTCACTGGTAACAACATTACATCTTTTATCTCTGGAGAAGACCCACATTGGACGATTTTGAAGTGGTAACAGAAAATTAAGTTATTGCCTGTGTGACTGCAATTAAGTCTAATTTTACTGGAGAAAACGGTATTCTAATCCGCTTCATAAAGATCAATTTGCCTCTAATTGTAAGCCACTTGACTCATATCATCAACTATTGTTTTATGACGTTCACTTTTCCACCGTCGTGGAAAATCGCTAAAATTGTACCCATTGCGAAAAAGGCGAATGCAGTAACTCCAGGCGATTTAAGGCCAATTAGCATCCTGCCTTTTTTGTCTAAGGTCATTGAGAAACTTACAGCAAAACAAATCCTAAGACACATATCAAGTTATCAGCTACTTAAGCTTATGCTTAAGCTGCTCCACGGCATGCTCGAAGAAATTAGACTACGAAATAAGTCTACTTGATTTCTTAGAGGCTTTTAATAAGTTTAATCCTGAAATACTGTGCTGAAATTTTAAATTAATTTTGTTCGGCCTCAAAGACAGAGCTGTAAGACTGCTTCGCAGTTTTCTCTGGAAAGACGCAATGGCTTATATCCAAGGAGAAGTCTTCAGCTCTTAAATCTATTCTATAGGATGAGCAGATAAAAACGATAGATATGATGGCTTTATTTTGAAGCAACATTCATGTTATTATGTGTGGAATAGCACATCATTTAAATGGCCGAATCGGCTTAGCTGGTAGTGTTCCAAGCGGTTTTTTTTTGTTTTGATGACTCCGTCCAATATGAGCGGCATTATTAGGGCAATAGCGTGTTGAATGCTGGCCTTGAGCTCGTCCAAAGTGGTTGGTTTGTTAGCGTAGACTAAGGGCTTGGCGTAGCCGCAGGGAAAATAATCGAGTGGTGTCAAATCGCATGATCGCGGCGGCCATTTGATGAACGCTCGAAGTAAGATGACCCGGTCGCCAAATTTCTCCCTCACAACTTCAAGTGTTGCATCGCTTGTATGACATGTAGCGCCATCTTGTTAGAATCACAGCTCGGATATATCGATGTTGTCGAGTTCCGACCATAGAAAGTCGATTATCATCGCTCTATATCTGAGAGATTGACGGTAACTGTGTCTCCTTCCTCATTTCGAAAGAAATAAGGTCTCATGATGTCGTCATGAAATAAACTGCACCAAACAGACAGATGTCTCTTGTGTTTTACGTAGGTACCTGCCGTGAAGGCTTAAGCCTGCAGTGCGTCTTTGCACAAGATATCAAAACAATGCGTTGAAAAGCGCTATTCGGGTATTACAAGTACTACCACCAGTACCAGATTCGAAGTCATGTGTAATTCACGAACTTCCCCTTTGGTGAAGGGTCGATGCCTATCTAATACCTCCGCCATTCTGTGGGTTCTGGCACTCGGTTGCAATGCAACTCCACATCGAGCAAACCAAATGGTTCCATAGCAATCCCATGTTTGATCACAGGTCGTAGCACACTACAACATATTCTAAGCAATGAGACGTCCAAGCTCCATTTGGTCTACTCTCCACGCGATTTTGGGTACAAACCTACAGCCACCACGATACTCCCATAAGGGGCAAACTCCCAGGTCAGGCCGGAACCATAGTTCCGGAGGCTCCTGACCTCCCGTGGTACTAGAATATAGCTTCCGGTCGAGCTTCGCAATCTTGCGGTCACTTCCAGTTGGGCACCTCACTGTCCAGGACTGGCGGCCTTTCAACAAATTTAAAAATTCCTGTGTTCCACCCGCTAGCTGCCTACTGCGTCTTCTATTATATACCTCTTTTGCAAAACTACGGGTTCTTTCGAACCGTACGGTATCAGGGATAATTCCACTGACATCGTAGGCCTCACCATTAAGGATGATGCCCATAGCCTGCAATTCCCTAATGTCAGCGTAATTGGGACACTCGCATAGGACATGAAGCCAGTCCTCATAGGTGGCTCCACATGAGCAGCTTGCAACCCCGCTAAGCCCTAATGCAAGAATGCATTAAGAGAGCCATGCCCTCTCTTGGTTAGCACATCCCTTAGTTAGTCGTAAGTAACCCTGCCATTTTCGCAGGCATCCCATCTAGATTGCCATCTAGATAGAACACATACGTAGCAAGGTTTTACGCTGCTTCAGGGATAGGCCATCCACTTCTTCCGGGGAAAGCCAATCTCGCCCATTTAGAGGGAGACCTTTTCTGATCTTAAAAGCAATACCACGACGTATCACTTCCAGTTCCAGAGGTGGCACTCCTAGCAATACCTGCATTGCCTCTGTGGAGACAGTGTGGCACACAGGTAAACACCCAAGTAAGGCGACTTTTGGCAAGACCAGAACCGCTTACGACCATCCAGAGTCATAACCCTGTCGTACCATACCGATGCTCCATATGTTGCACAAGCAATAAAAAGACCATCGTATATGATACGTCAGATCGCAAAATGGGCCGGTGAGGCAGGTGAGGCATGAAGTTCATACATTCACCCAACGTTATGCCCAGATATGTGACCTCAGTCACACACCTAATGCTATTGCCGTTCAAATGTATCGCATGAGCCCGACTTCTTGTATTCAATTTGCCCTTGAGCTTCATTAAAACAGTCTCATCCTGCGACACACTTATCCCAACGCTTTCTCCCCATTCAGCAACGACTGCTAGTGCTCTTTCTCCTAATACCTCGATTTGGGCCCTGGACTAGCCTTCAAGGATGAGGAGAAGGTCATCTGCGTAGGCACAGCACCCACAGAGCCCGTTTAGTCGCCACAAGAGTGGATCCATCATCAGGTTCCAAAGGACCACAGATGGACCCCTGGGGGCAACCTCTCTCAACACAAATTGAGACGCTATCGCACGTATTTACCACACTCGTGACAGCCCAATTCCTGCAACCTGATTACTATTTTCTGCCAGTTGAGGTTATCAAAGGCACCTTTGAAATCAATAAAGATGCCTATAACCACATTGGCGCTTCTTCTCAGGACTCTGTCTTTTAGGAAAGACCGTGCATCCTCGAAATACTTGCCTTTTGTAAAGCTGAATTGGAAGGGGGACATTGGGTGCATTGATGCTTTGCCGAACACTTGTAGATTGTGTTCGCTCCAATAAGGGTAATTTTGCTTGTTGACATAGCCGCTGAGCCAAAAATTGGCCTCGCCCGAGAAGATGATGTTTTGTCCGAAATCCGGATCTCCGGTCAACATTTCCAGCGCCAAATTAGCGAACTCACAATGTTGTCTATGGTCGGCTGGCTTCAATTCTTGCGTCAGCACAATCTTATACGGATGTAAGCCCAAATCCAACGGCAAAATAAGCCGGGTTGACTCTCCGGCGATGCCCAATTCAGCTAATCGGCGCCGAATCGATATTTTTTGGGCTTCATCGATACTGGCCGCTCTGGCAGCTATGTTTTCTTCATTTCATCTGGTTGGTGGGCTAAGATCCAAAAGAGTGCGCTCACACTCAAACTTTCGTATGATGACGACCCACCTCACGAAGAAATTCACGTTGCGTATATACAACTGTCCGGCAAACGTAAAATGATGCTTGCATCTTGCATGATGAATGAAATGACAAACCTTACTGAATATTTTGACAGATAGATGTCATTGCTAACTTTGACAGCTGCTGTAGCATAAGAATTGGAAAACTATCATTGCTATCTGGTCACCCTATATTATACAAGTGGTGCCTCCGGGATCGGCTTTAGGACCGATTTTGTTCTGCCTATTTACAAACGACCTCTCATCTCTTTGCAAATATTCTTCAATACACCTTTATGCCCTCTATGCCGATGATATTGAACTTCATGTAGCCCGACCAATAAAGTATATAAAATAAACTAAGCTTCCAACTAAACGATTATCTGAATCAAATATATGGCTTTGCAATGCAAAATATAAATCTGTTGGGCTACACTCATACCAATGTAGTTATTGGCCATATTTACGGATGCCTTCGTAAACTATGGTTAACTGCTAGTGTTACACCCGCAGAAACTCTGAGAAAACTTGTTACAACCCAAGTTCTACCACTTATAACCGACGCTGATGTTGTTAACTGCACCCTCGATTCCTTTTCTCAACGAAAGTTACAAACGACATTCAATGATGCTGTGAAGTATATCTATGGCCTCCGTAGACACGACTACATCTCAAAATATTCAAGAAACGTACCTGGTTTCACTCTGCAAAATAACATAAACTGATTTTTGTTTTGCATAAAATTTTAAAAAATAAAATCCCACCGTATCTTCTTAACAAACTCAACTTTCCCCGCTCCGAACGGACATTTCACATTTATTCAGCTCGTCACAATTACATAAATTCCTCTCGCTTATTTTTCCTGTATATTGTTAAATTATGGAACATGTTACCTCCCAGAATATGATAAAAACCATTTCTAGTAGGTACTGCCTGCGAACTTTAAAAGTGCAATCCTTCTTTACTTTTCAACAACTCCACTTCAAGACTCCACTTTAATTCTCATTATTACGCCACTTTTCTTTTTCAGCACTATTTTCCTTATGTTTTTCTACAATTTTCATCCATTTTCGTTTTGATCCTATTCCTCTTTCCTCCCCTATCGTGATATAAACAAAAAAAAGTTTTAGTTTTGAAATTTTTAGTTTTATTAATTTGTATGACCGGTTGTGGCTAGTGCAGTATGCGCCGTTGCTCCATCCTGATGAAACCACATATTCTCCAGTTCCAATTCAATCAACTGATGGATGAAAAATTTATGACCGTCAGTGACCGTTTGGCCCGCGGCGTTCTAAAAAAAATTTTTCAGTGACTCCTCCAGGATAAACGGCACACCATGCAGTGGCTTCGAGGTGATGTAATGGCTCTTCGGCCACGTGGGCCTCGTTACTGATGATTATTTTTGGCGCAAAACCGTTCACTTCTTTGTTGAGATTCAGGAGGGGGGGAGCGTAGATTAGACGCGATTTACGGTCAACATCCATCAGCTGATGGACTGTCTGCACATTGTAAGGAAACATCTTGAAGTCATTCACCAAAGTGCGCCGCAGAACCTTGCATGGAAATGCCAATTACCTGGCACGTCGTTTGGTCGATGTCGACGAAGCCTCTACAACACCTTCAGCGGTATTCTCGGCCGAATGAGAGGTACGAGGCTTTCCATGGGATCGTGTTGTTTCAATCGAATAGCTAAACGCCACATTAAATGACAAGTTTAAGCGGGGCTACCCCAAAATCATAAAATCACTGACAAGTTGTTCATCAAAAACATTGTGACGATTATTCCACGTTCTTCAGATGTATAGCGTTCCATTACTTATTTCATAAATTCCAATTGTGTTTGCTTCACAAATGTCAAAACCGAATTGACATTCGACGCCATCTGTAAAATCTATGGCACTTTCCGAATGGCTCGTACATTATGGCCCTTAAAGTACAAACCTCTCTGTTTAAATAAATTTAAATTAAAATCGAAACTCATAGGTAGGGATTTTTTTCTATCCTGAGGCAAAATTGGAGGCAGTTGGCCAAAGACCGAGGGGAAGATCCAATTTACTCAGTCCTGTTTGCGTTTCAAGTCACAATACGATCACGGAAAATACAATAGATTGCCTATGAACATGATAGGTAAAGCTTAGAGGAGAATTTCTCAAAGCCCGAACCATCGTTCGGACTGCCTAGGTTCGGAAACATTTAAGTTTCGTGTGAGCATAGCTGCAGTTGGCATTGTTCCCGACATCTCTATTGTCCTACAGTAGAAAAACTATACCTGCAATGCTTCCTGATGCCGTAATGACTAAGCTTTTGCTAAGCACCTCAGTGTGCTAGGCGTGAGTGACACAACATCTGCGACACCGCGGTGAGTGTCCGGCCTACGCCTGCATCCGGCAACTGGTACTTTTCTCATTTTTCTACGAAAAACTAACAAATTCCAGTTATAGAACAGAAACATACAAGGAGTACAATAGACTTTTCCTCTATCTGAGTACTCTGATACGACAGAAATGCAGGAAGTACGAGTAGTACTAAGAAGTTTTTAAGAGTACCTGGTACACCTGTCTCCAGTCTTCTTTGATGAAATACAATGTGGATTACAAATTGTATATACTCTCGGCTTTTGGACCAATATTGTCAAAAACTTGGTATTAAAAGGTAAACACGTAATGTAATAGATATATAAGTCATGGCGCTAAAATCAGCTGAATTTTTTAATATAATTTTTAATTTTAACAACACTAATTCATGAACATTTTTTCGCAACCTATCCCACAGATATCTACGAGTAAGTATGGGATTTATCAAATCTCGGTGGCTTCTAGCAAGAGTTACATTGAAACTCAATTTGGATACGACACAATTGAAGCCACCCTTTTTAAATAATAAAAAAAACAAAAAACATCTCCTTTCTAGAGCCCAGCACTTTCACTAATTTCGAACTAATCTTTTCACTATCCGTATCTGCAAAAACAATTTGCCAGCTTTATCGTACGTACATACTCGTATGTATGTGCGGTCTGTTTGAAGATTACTCGTACAAAAGCAATTTGTTACTATCCGATCTTTATTGTTAAATCAAAGAGAAAACTATTTGTATTTACGAGATACACAATGTATTTGGCTAAAAGGTATGGCAACCGATGTTGTCTTAGATCACTGTGCTATATGGCATCTAATGGATGATCGTAGTTAATAGTTGTTGTGAGGTCAGGAGTATCTATATCTTCTTCGTGGTATCTCTTCAGCATTTCACTTTGATGGCAGAATCATAACAAACGATCACGAATTTTTAGTTTTATGCTCGCATTGTTCTAAAGGTACTACGAGTATCGTGCGAATGTATTGCACTCCCATCTTACGACCCACGGGAGGCACCTTATATAAGCCTGCTTGTGGAGCTCTTCGTTGTGTGGCCATTTAAGGTGGGGTGACAAATCTTGATTGGGTTTTGATGTTTTTGCTTGAAGGGATTTGTTTTTCCCTTTTTTTTCGCATACCTTTGCTCAGAAAAGGAAAGATTGAAATAGTGGTTAAATGGGATACTATGTATGTTTAAAGGAATATTTAAATGCGGATACCACTTGTATTCTCAAACTTATATATGCTAAGATAGTTTTCTGCAAATGTACAAGACGTTCGTCCTTTAGCTAAATCCTAACAGATTAACCCGTTGGGCAGATCGCTGTGGATTGGGAGTAGACTCCTATAAAACTAATCTTGTCCTCTTTTCCAGGAAATATAAAATTTCAATTATAGATCCTCCCAGTTTAGTCTTTTCCGATACAGCAAAATATCTGGGTCTCATTTTTGACAGGAAACTAAACTGGAAACCTAACATTCAAGAAAGAGTCAATAAAGCTACAATAGCTTCTCTTGCAAAAAAGCCATTGGGAACAAATGGGGCCTTCAACCTCGCATAACCCACTAGCTATGCATCTCGGTGATAAGAGGGATACTCACCTATGGGGTTCGTGTCTGGTAGACGGACTTTGACAATGCAGTTAACTGCAGCAAACTAAGCAGAGTCCAAAGAACAGCATGTCTATGCATAAGCGGAGCCCTACGTTCTACTCCCTCTGCGGCATTAGATATTTTGTTTCACTTGACACACTCGATATCTTCAGCAGGCAATAGTTACGACCGCAGCTATTTTCCTTAAAGTGACTACACAGTGGACAGATATAATAATTCATTTGACCACGCTAACATTCTTACTGCATTAGGAGTCCTCACAGAGTCCTCACCTGCACTTTGATTTGACAAAGACTTCCAGGTAAGCTTCCCCTATAGATCCTTCTGGAAGGAAGATGCTTTCATGGAGGACAAGTCAATCTACTTTTACACAGATGGATGTAAAACCGATATTATGGTTGGTGACGGCGTTTTCTCCTGTCGCCGCCCCACGGAAACGTGTTACACAATTTAACACGACTTGGACACCTTCAGAGTGGCAAAGCAGACTAGTTCGACTCTGCACAACAAATCAGATGTTCACCAACCTACTCGTCAAAGGTGCCCCAAGTTATGCAGATATTGCTTGGATTTCAAAAAGAGGTATGTCATCACCATCAGCTAATGCACAATATTCGCAACATCTCACCACAAAATCAAACGGAATTTTAAGATTAATTTACCGGCTAAATGTGAATTGTTATTTGTTAACCCATCCAACACCAATCTCAACCTCGGGAAGATGCAGGTCTCTAAATGGACGGATCAACCAACCGATAAAAACATAGAAAAAAAAATCCATTCGCCATCCACATTCTAGGCCTGACCCCAACGCTCCAGTTGTTCCCAATTTTTTCCCTCCCGTTTATATCCCTAAGCAACCCCCTGCATGTATCTCCACAAAAGCACCAAGTGCCTCTCTTCCATCCAAGACCCAAAGCGTTTCTTTTAATTTAACCCCTGCCCTTGCTACTGACACTACTCAAACTCGTGCTGTCTTGACTAAATCACACGGTCTTTCTTTCGACGTCTATGCTCTTACAGAAACCAATCTGATCCCCGACATAAAGAGCCAGGAGCTATTTCCATCTTCTTATAAAATTTTCCGTGATGACTAACACTCTCTCATTATGATTAATTATCCTACCATCCCTAAAGGTGACACTCCATGTAGAGGTGTCCTACTTGCTATTCACAATAACCTCACCTCTTCTCTCATCGCTATCTCTTCTTCTGTTAAACTTGACTTTGTTTCAATTAAAATAACACTTCCCAACAGGTCCCTGTACGTTATGTGTTGCTACTTTCTCCCAGCTCAACCTACTGATTCCTACATCCTTGCTATTAAAGCAATTGACCTAAGTGATTCCATCGACGATATCCTTATTTTTGGTGACTTTAATCTGCTCCTGCTGAAGGGGATTCCCTCGGATGATCACTTATTTTTTACCGCGTTAAATACCAATTCATCCAAGGAATGTCTTTTCACTGAGAGCATAACTGACTCAAACCTGTGCCAAGTGACGTCCCTAACTCAATCGGTAGACAACTAGACCTTATTTTCACTAGCGATCCTATTAACTCCACTGTAACGTTATGTCCCTTTATCCTATCAACTGTCGTACCTCCATGGTACAACAGAAGACTACGCTCTTTACGAAGCAGACGGTTATCCCCTCTCTCTCTCTCTCTCTTTCGATAATATATCATCGACCGACGCACATATTATTGTCAACTATTTTGCAAACTTTTTTAAACAGTCATTTGCATACAACCTCTTCATACCCGACCACATATATTTCAAGTACCTTCCCAATTTCTCCATTGGCCTCTCTCTCTCTCAACCTTTTGATCCCACCCTTATCGGAGAAAAGTTACAAAATCTCAATGATGAATTTTTACCCGGGTCAGATGGGCTCCCAGAAATATTTCTCAAAAAATGTGCCTCCAATTTTTCGCATCCACTTTCCTCCTTATGTCATCTGTCCATCACACAAGGGGAATTCCCCCAAGTTTGGAAGACCTCTTTCATAACCCCGGTTAACAAAAAGGGACCAAAGAATGAAGTAACCAACTACCGTCCCATTGCTAAACTTTTTCACATGCCTAAAACGTTTTTTATATGAAGTTCTAAGCTTTCACTGTAAGTCACTCATATCCCCCAGTCAGAATGGATTTCTAAAAGGTAGATCAACTACTACAAACTTAGTTGAATTCGTATCCTTTGCACTTTCAGCCCTAGAAAATGGCAACGAAATCGATGTTATTGCTACAGATTTCGCTAGGGCCTTCGATCAATTATCACATCAACTGATCCTTTTCAAATTGTCTTCCCTCGGTTTTGACCCCATATTATTAAAATGGATAATTTCTTACCTGGAGAACCGTTACTATAGCGTTCGCTTTAGGTCAGCCTTCTCAACCCCGTTTTTAGCCACTTCTGGTGTCCCACAAAGCAGCCATCTAGGTCCCTTCTTTTTCATTTTAACTATAAACGAATTTGAGAGGATTATCAAACACTGCTCCGTATCCATTTACGCCGATGACACTGAGTTCTCCAAAACTATTTCTTCACCCCAAGACTCTATTCTCCGGCCTTGTCTGGCCCCTTCTCGAATATGTCAAGTCAAACCTTTCGCTTTTTGATTTTAACCTGAGCACTCCTCGTCTTAAACTTGATCTCTTTAATTAAAAAAATTTCTCAGATAAGCAAAATCTAAGCCTCTCCTTTCATCTCCCATCTTAGCTCTGTCCTGGCTGAAGAAAAACGTGATATCTGCAAAGAATATCCGCATCTTTTTGGATAGTCAGGCCGCTATCAAGTCTCTATCATTAAATGCTAAAACCGCCCTTGAATGCCAATCATCTCGTACGGATATGGCGGAGCAGTTTAACCTTCACCTTTGTTGGGTGACGGGCCACAGAGAGAAGGGTATAATAGGTATACATATCGCTGAATGCAAATCAATATTAAAGAACAGACCTTAGGTGGACTGTTGGGCCAACATGTCTAGCGACCAAACAGATCTGGCCAAAGCTGGATCTGAATCGCTCTAAGAGTCTGATCCTTCTATAATAAATAGGAAACATCTCAGCGCCATCATAGGTGTCATCACTGGACATTGCCCTATAGGTAAGTATGCAAAAAGGTTTGGCGCTTTTACAAACGATTTCTGTAGAAGCTGCATTGACAGGGAGGAACAGGAGACAATCCTCCACCTACTTTCTACATGTCCAGCTCTCCCCCAGAGAAGAAAACGTTCTTCTAAAATGACTTAAACGATCTAAAGAATATATACGCTAACAGTCTCCCTCCTTTCTTATTGCTTGTGGCTTTTTCGCACTTAGGTGAACTCAAAGGTTTTTCTGACTCCTGATGTTTATGCGCTCTACGTGAACTAGCCATCTTATTCGCTGTAGGGATACTTTTCTGGTCAGAAAATGTATGTCGCTGTAAACTCCAACTCAACCTTGGATCTTGGAGCGTCTATATCCTTTCCAGAATTGGATAGCGACGACTCCAATCTGTCCGAGGTGACTACCAAGCCGTCGGTCTCCTCTTCTGACACATTGTCGGAAATGGAAACCGATGACGAAACAATTAGAGGTTCTACACGATCAGAGATAGAAGATGAGCTCTTGGGCACATCTTCAGAATCGGAGGACCTCAACAACACCGTGGTGGAGGCGACTCTGGAAGACTGTAGCAATGATACGGTTTCTCCAGATTAATCTCCACCACTCAAAAAAGGCTTCGGCCGCACTCATTCTGCGTCTTTCCAAAAGCGCAGAAGACATTATTCTAATCCAGGAACCATGGATTGCAGAAGGCGTGGTTCGTGGACTTAGGACACCCTCATACGTTCCGCTCTATACAAGAGACAAAGGTAAGATTAGAACTTGTATATTAGTGAAACGTAGCCTTAATGTATTTCTACTTCCCAACCTCAGTGACCCCGACCTAACCGTTGCCAGATTAGAGACTGCCAAAGGCTCTTACTGGCTGGCATCAGCTTACCTTGGCCACGACCAAGTGGGCCCTTTCCCTGGTGATAACCTAGAAAGGGTGGTACTGGAAGCGGGAAGGCAAAAAACTGGCCTCATAATCGGATGTGACGCTAACGCACATCATACGGTATGGGGCAGTACCGACATCAATGATAGAGGTGAGTCACTTTTAGACTATATTTTAAGTACTAACCTCTTAATTTGCAATATTGGCAATGAGCCCACTTTCATAACAAAAAACCGACGAGAGACAAACTGCTCTGGGCGCTGCATAGCTTCAAACCATACAAGTCTGCTGGTCCGGACGGTATTATACCTGCCGAGCTACAGAGATCCTCAGATATTATTCTACCAGTGTTGGAAAATATTATGAGGAGCTGTGTAGAACTTATCCACATTCCACTGTTATGGAGAGAAGTCAATGTAGTATTCATTCCCAAAGCTGGAAAATGTTCTCATGTGGTCCCAAAGGACCTCAGACCTATAAGTCTATCATCATTCCTTCTGAAAACTTTAGAACGACTGATTGATATCCATATTCAAGCTAAAGTTGATCCAAGACTTCTGTCTGCGGCTCAACATGCCTACTGTAAAGGGAAGTCGGTGGAAACGGCTTTGCACTCTCTGACTAGCCACATCGAACGATCCCTACAATATAAGGAGTACACAATGGTTGCTTTCCTAGACATAGAGGGCGCCTTTAACAACGTCAACACATCCGCAATCACGACTGCGCTGTCAACTCTGCAGGTAGACGGCTCACTTGGGGAGCTGATTAATCTAATGCTAACAAGCAGGATAATCAACTCCAAACTGGGTGAGACTTCTGCTAAAAGATATGTCAGTAGGGGTACGCCGCAAGGCGGTGTCCTCTCCCCCCTTCTCTGGAACTTAGTGGTTAACGAACTACTGATATACCTGGAAGCGGGTGGTAGCAGAGTGATTGCCTATGCGGATGACGTTGCCATAGCCGTCTCAGGAAAACATTTAAATACCATTAAAGAACTCCTCCAAGTAAATCTTAACAGATTAACCTGCTGGGCAGATCGCTGTGGATTGGGAATAAACCCCCATAAAACTGATCTTGTCCTCTTTTCTAGGAAATATAAAATTCCAATCATAGACCCTCCTTCAATAAACGGTACCAGTTTAGCTTTCTCCGATACAGCAAAATATCTGGGTCTGATTTTTGACAGGAAACTAAACTGGAAACCTAACATTCAAGAAAGAGTCAATAAAGCTACAATAGCTTTATTCTCCTGCAAGAAAGCCATTGGGAACAAATGGGGCCTTCAACCTCGCATAACCCACTGGCTATACAACTCGGTCATAAGACCGATACTTACTTACGGGGTGGTTGTCTGGTGGACGGCCTTGGAAAATACAGTCAACCGCATTAAATTAAGCAGAGTCCAAAGAACAGCATGTCTATGCACAAGCGGAGCTTTGCGGTCTACCCCCTCTGCGGCATTAGATATTCTGCTTCACTTGACACCCCTCGACATTTTTAGCAAGCAAGTACTCGTAGCTGCGACTGCAGCTATTCGCCTTAAAGCGACTAAACAGTGGACAAATAATTCATTTGGCCACGCCAACATTCTTAATACATTAGGAATCCTCACAGAGAACACCGATTACACCATACCTGAACTTTGGTTTGACAAAAACTTCCATGTAAGTTTCCCCTCTAGATCATTCTGGGAGGAGGATGCTTTCATGGAGGACAAGTCAATCCATCTCTACACAGATGGATCTAAAACCGACAGCGGAGTTGGTGGCGGTGTTTTCTCAGATAAGCTAAATCTAAGCCTCTCTTTCCGCCTTCCAAATCACTGTAGCGTGTTCCAGGCGGAAATTTTGGCGATTAAAGAAGCTCTGTCCTGGCTGAAGAAAAACGTGATATCTGCAAAGGATATCCGCATATTTTCGGATAGTCAGGCCGCCATCAAGTCCCTGGACTCGGTCTCATTGTGTTCTAAAACTGCCCTTGAATGCCGATCATCTCTCATGGAGATGGCAGAGCAGTTCAACATTCACCTCTGTTGGGTGCCGGGCCACAGAGACATTCCAGGGAACTGCAGAGCCGATGAACTCGCCAAAATTGGAACCACTCTACCTATCCTACCGGACAAAGGTAGTATAGGTATACCAATCGCTACGTGCAAACTAACATTAAAGCTAGATGCCAATAAAAGAACGGACCTTAGGTGGACTGCTGGACAAACATGTCTAGCAACCAAACAGATCTGGCCAAGGCTGGATCTGAGTCGATCTAAGTGTCTGATCCTTTTAGATAGGAAACATCTCAGCGCCATAATAGGTGTCATTACCGGACACTGCCTCATAGGCAAGCACGCAAGAAGGCTTGGCGCTTTTACTAACGATTTCTGTAGAAGCTGCATGGACGAGAAAGAGGAGGAGACAATCTCCCACTTACTCTGCACATGCCCAGCTCTCTCTCAGAGAAGGAAGCTTCACCTAGGAGCTTTCTTCTACAAAGACCTAAACGATCTAGAAAAAATAGACGTTAACAGTCTCCTACGCTTTATTAAAAGCTCAAACTGGTTCCAGTAGTAAGAAGATCACAGATCCACGTGGCATCACAATGGGCCAATAGGCCTAAGTGGGTTGGTATTTCCAACAGCCACTCTTACCTAACCTAACCTAACCTAAACTCCACATAGTTCTCCACTATATTGCCTTCGATCCATCAAATCAGACAAGACCGAAACACAGAGAATTTTTTGCACAAAGCAGTCTTGGAAAGTGTCCATACGTACGCCTCGTTTAATAGCAAAGGGTACTGTATGTTGTCTTCTTCGGTCCTCGAAATAGGAATTTGCCACTCAAGTGCCCATACAAACAGCGGTTAGCAGGAGTTATTCCTCACTCACTTGATCTCCGGGCTCATGTTCATCGCAGATACATACTAAGTATTATCAACAAATTTTGTTGTGCCGCCAAAATTATAGTGACCTGCTGTTATATTCGTGAGACATACATAGGTGTTGGTAAATCTGTTACAGAGTGAATATATAATTGATGATAGACTTACCAGTCTTATACCGCACCGACATGGACCAACTCGGTTGTCAAAGACTAGTGATTTTGTAAGGGGGGTGTGGACTATTGTTGGAATTAGTTTGTGGATGTTGTATGTAAATTTATAGAAAAATGTTAAATGGGTTAGGTCTGCTACTTATCCTTCCTCTGGTCCTTAGCCACGTGTGTCAACGAGTGCGTTGAGTGAATGTATTTGTGTTCGTATGGTGTTATAAAAAAATACTATGGCGAAATAACTACTGCTCGCGATAATAAAAATACTATTTTGTTACTTTAACACGTTATAAATTTATTTGTTTCAAAAATGATGTTTGTACCACAGATTGCTGAACCAACCGATCTCGTTGGCAGTTTAAGAACGAGTGCTCACACAAAAAGCTTACAAATTCTACTCAGATCTTATATGAGTTACATATGTACAATACATTGATAAGAGAAACACTCAATAGAAATAAACAAAGAGTGGAATTGGCAAATGTGTACAATTTTACATTGAGTGACCTTTAGAATCAAGAAATTATCAATTTATGCCAAGAACATTTCTTAACATACAGCCCCCCCTGAAAGCTCTTGGCTTTCAGTATTAGGTAAGGGTGCAACCTTTGTTACTGGTCGAGTGTAATCTCCAATGCTAGTGCGGATCTTCACAACTCTACATAAATTGTCTGCCCCGGGATGCAACTCGATTATGCGCCCCAAGATCCATTTGGCTGGTGGAAGGTTTGGCTCCTTTAAAAGTACAACATCGTCGATCTTCATATTGGGATGTGTCTTCTGCCATTTTGGCCGTTGTTGTAAGGAAGTAAGAAATTCGTTGTGCCAACGTTTCCAGAAACCTTGGACCATAGCCTGTAAAAGAGACCAATTAGTTCGGATAGATACATTTTTTCGAGAGAAATCTGGTGTGGGTATGGCTGTATAAGAATCGCCTATTAGAAAATGTGAGGGTGAGAGAGCAACAGGATCAGTATCAGACGTTGCCCACATAGGACGTGAGTTTAAAAGAGCTTCAATTCTTGTAAGTAGGGTATACATGTCCTCGTATGTAAGCTTGTTGTCTCCTATTACCCGCTTAAGGTGCAGCTTTACGGATTTGACCCCTGACTCCCACAGACCGCCGAAATGTGGTGAGGAAGGAGGTATGAAATTCCAACGGATGTTATCTTTAGATAGGTGGTCGAAGACAATGCTATTGTGCTGTTGGCTGCGAAGAGTATTGTAAAGTTCACCAAGAATGCGTTTTGCTCCATGAAAATTAGACCCGTTGTCGCTCCAAATTTCTTGGGGTTTACCGCGACGCGAAACAAACCGATCAAGAGCGAGTAGAAATGCGTTGGATGATAGATCGCCGACGAGCTCCAAGTGTATAGCTTTCGTCACGAAGCACACGAAAAGAGATATATACGCCTTCTCATATCTGGGACTTCTTCCTCTGTTAACGCGTATCATAATAGGTCCGGCATAATCGCACCCGACCTTGCTAAAGGGACGCGAGTATTGAACCCGCTGAATAGGTAGGTTTCCCATAAGTTGCGTTGATGTGTTTTTACGTTGACGAAAACATTTCACGCAGCTGTGCACTATCTTCCGCGCGAGGTTTCTACAACCAAGAATGTAATAATTCTGTCTTAGTAATGCAAACAAAAGCGAAACACCAGCATGTAAGTTATTTTTATGGGTATATTCAATTAAAAGTTTTGCAATAGGGTGACTCTTGCACAATAGAATTGGATGTTTTTCTGAGTAAGATAAATTCGAATAGTCGAGACGGCCACCGACACGTAGAACACCTTCCGAATCTATGAATAGGGTTAGGGTTGAGAGTCTAGTTTTAGGGGGAAGTTGCCCTTTACCTTTAAGGGTCATGATTTCATTTCGAAAAATCGACAACTGTGAAATTTTTATTAGTTGAGTCTTAGCAGTAGATAATTCTTCGGGAGATAAGTTTCCCAGTTTTCGTGTATTTGGGGTTACGCGACAATTACTTATGAAGCGTATGATATAAGCAACAACACGAACCGATTTAAGCCAACTTGAATGGTTGAGTAAAACAGTTTCGAATATGTTTATTGACGTAATGTTTGAAATAAATGCATTGGAGTTTGATATTCTTCTTACTTCCAGTTGAGTAGAATCTATTTCCTCCATATCGTACGTTGATCGTTTTCATTGGTCGTTCCTTTCCCACAGCCAATGTGGCCCTTTCCACCAAATATGTGTATCTGCTAGTGTAGATGGCAGCATTCCGCGCGTAGCTGCATCCGCAGGATTTGACGCCGATCGAACATGATTCCAGTGATTCGCTGGAATTGAGCTGAGGATCTCTGATGTCCTGTTTCCAATAAAGACAGACCATTTCTTGGGCGAAGCTGAAAGCCAGTGAAGGACTATGGAAGAATCCGTCCACGCAAAAATTTTAACGTCTGATTCGTGCAACGATGTTCTTATTTTGTTCATAAGCCGAGTGAGAAGCAAAGCTCCACAAAGCTCTAGTCTAGGGAGCGGTAGCACCTTCAAAGGTGCGACTCTCGTTTTCGCTGCCACAAGGCTAACATTTATAGAGTGGTCCTTAAGAAAGCTCCTACAATACACTACAGCAGAATATGCGTCAAGAGATGCATCGCAGAAACCATGCAACTCCCAATTTTGTTTGTTATGTACCATAAGTCTAGGAATGGTAAATGATTCGACAAGATGTAATTCGTTCCTGATGGCCTTCCATTGCTCTGATATGTTCGGTGGTACTTCTTCGTCCCATTTTAAATTTTTTCTCCAAAGTTCCTGAAATAAAATTTTTATAGCGATAACAATGGGAGAAAGGAACCCTAGAGGATCAAATATTCGCGATGCGTCAGATAAAATGCGACGTTTCGTGCAAATATTGGGCAAACTTAGTTTAACCTTATACGAAAAGCAGTCCCGCGATGGACACCACTGCAAGCCAAGCATTTTAATTGAGTTGGACTCTTCAAAGTCTACTGGGGAGAGTTCCCTTTGCTCTTCCGGCAAAGACACGAGTAATGGCCAACAGTTTGTCGTCCACTTACGCAGATTGAAGCCTGCAGTGTGCAGTAATTCGATAAGTTCCTTACGAAGGGCTATTACGTCTTCAATTGTATCTGCACCTGTAATCACGTCGTCGACATAAAAGTCATTAATAATGGTAGCGGATGCACGTGGATAGGTTGTAGTAGCGTCAATAGCGAGCTGTTTTAACACTCGAACAGCTAGAAACGGAGCTGATGAAGTACCATATGTCACAGTCAGCAGTCTGTAATGCTTAAGGGTTTCTTGAGAAGTCTCACGCCATAGAATCCTTTGCACATCTGTATGGGTTGGTTCGATCCAAATTTGCCGATACATCTTTTCGATGTCTCCTGTTATTAAATATGAATGTCGACGAGATCTTAAACATATTGAAAATATATCTCGTTGTATGGTAGGACCGACTAGTAACGTTTCATTCAAAGACATAAAGTTATCTGTTCTCGCGGATGCATCGAACACAACCCTTACCTTAGTCGTCGAGCTTTCACCCTTAAACACTGCATGATGTGGTAGATAGTAGACCGGTTGGTTTAAAGGCAGAGATATCTGGTGCTGTGGTACTTCCTCCATGTGTCCAAGCTTCAGGTATTCCCGCATAAATGCATTATATTGTGATCTAAGTGAATCATTTGAATTTAATCTACGTTCAAGTGAGTGGAAACGAGTTAATGCTGTATCTATAGAGTTTCCAAAATCAACCTTTACCGATGGCTTGAATGGTAGATTGACTTGGTATTTACCATCTGGTCGACGAATATGATTTTCGACGAAGTGTTTTTCAGCTAGTTGCTCCTCTAATGATAGGGGTGGTTCACTATATATCTCTTCTTGCTTCCAAAAGCGCTCTAATTCAAAATTACCTTCGTGATCCAAACGAGTACAATATGTTTTTAAATCGGTTTCTAATGGTGTAACATCGGATATGCAACCTGCAATTACCCATCCAAAGATTGTAGGAATCGAACTAATGCCATTCTTACTAATCATCCTAGATGCTCCCGTTATAACATGAAAGAATTTATCGGCACCGAGGAGGATGTCAATGGGGCCAGGCGAATCAAAATGAGGGTCAGCTAAATTATTAGGTAAAGTCTCGTAAGGTAATTTAGAAAGAATAACCGGTGGCAGGGAAGAAGAAATTTTTGTGAGCACATAACAGTTGGTTTCGATGGATTTTAAGCTGAGGCGAGAGTGTATCGTTAGCGTCACTAAGCCCTTTGTGACTCCAGCCGATGTTGATGCAATTCCTATAATGGGGATTCTAGCGCGTTTTCTTTGAAGTCCCAAGCATTGAGCCACCTGCTCGCTTACAAACGAGACTTGGGACCCCGAATCGAGAAGAATTCGAAAGTTGTGGTAAACCCCTTGGTTGTCCTGAATTCGAGCTAAAGCGGTTGGAAGAATTGTGATTTGACGATGAGGGGATTCAAGAGCTTGATTTGAGATGAAAGGCTGATTAGGGTTTTGATGATGATTCGATGAATTGGCGTTAGGTGGTACTAATGTACTCGGATTTGAATTAGGGGTCCTCTGTTGTGAGGGATGTGAAGAGTGAACAAGTGTATGATGGCGGGAGCCACAATGCTGGCAACGGAAACTCGACCGACATTTATTAGAGGCGTGTCCAAGACGTAAGCAGTTGAAGCAGAGTGATTTGATTTTAACGAGTTCACGGCGTTCATCGATGTTGAGGGCCTTGAACTCTGGACAATTGGGAAGTATATGGTTTCCTTTACACCTTGGGCAACTACAAGTGGATTCAACTAGATTGGAACGTACAGCATTTGAACCTTTTTTACAGCCTTGACTTGAACGAGAAAATGAGATACATGATTCAAGGCAGGCGCAACGTTTTTGCAAAAAATCCAGGAATTCGTCGATTGTACTGTCATCCCGAGAGCCTATTTCTTCAGCCCACGCTTGTTTAGTTTCATGATCCAGCTTTTGAATTAAGAGGTAGATGAGCCATGGGTCACGGCTGTTCGAGTCTAAGGCATTGAGTCCCCTAATAGCTTCGTCTGCTCCATCAGCTATTTTTCGAAGCATTTGTAGGCTAGCGACAGTACACGTAGGTAACGACAGAAACGAATGGATAAATGATTTCACGATTAAACTCCTTTGATCAAACCGCTTCTCCAAGCGATCCCAAGCTTCTATGTAGTTCTGCTCAGAACATGAAATGTGTTTAATTAAATTCGCAGCATCTCCTCGGAGAAAGGATTTTAAATAATGCAGCTTTTGAGTGCATGTTATGGATGGGTTTGAGTCGATTGTTCCAGTGAACAAATCTCGAAACGCTGGCCAATCCTTGTAGTCGCCTGAGAAGACGGGAACGGTTATCTGGGGCAACTGAATGGCCTTGGACGTGGTTGGAGATGAACTATTTTTTGAAGAAATAGAAACTTGGCAATCATCATTATCTTCGCCTTTGGAGCATTTCTTAAACCGAAGAATCGCGTCAGAAATCGCTGCTCGGGCATCGAAATATTTTGTTTGATATTCGGCGAACTCAAATTCTTTATCGATGTAATCGGGATTATCCATGAAATCTAAAAGCGTATTCTGCAGCGCGACAAATTCATTCCATGCTTCATCGAGTTTTATAAGACGAAATTCGAGAGTTGTTAAAGTAACCGATTCATCGATTGAGTTTGCAAATGTTGCCAAAAGAGTGATACAGCCCTTAGCGCGACCACGTTTAGCAATTATTTTATTCATATTTACTCGATTTATCGATATAGATTAATAAAAAGGATGATTTAGATTGCTGTTCGAAAATGTAATGATACTGTTCCGTTAACTCGTTAAGATATCATAGACTGATTATGCCGTTTAGATATTAAACGCGTGATACATATAACTGAACTTATATGGCGAATGTATCTTACACCATTTATATAACTGAACGCGTGATCTTAATCGGAAGATCTGTGGGATATACATATGTTACATATGCATAAATGTACGAGTTTGTAGTATTCAAAGAAAAGATTTCTAAACACTTCTTGAGTTTGTTTTTGTGCGAAAGATAGTATACAATAAGTTCGAAATATAAGAGGATGTATGTATATTTGCCAAATCAAAAGTCTAAAATTTCATATACTGGTTATATATCTATGTACATATACGCATTCACACTAGCACACACACTTTCTGCTGGAACCGTTCTATAAATTTTATATAAAATGTATACCAATTTCACTATAAAAAAATGTCTTCCAAAGAGCATGCATTCAATTTATGCACATTTCATACAATCCGGTTTCTTGAAGGACCAAATGATTTTGTAAGGGGGGTGTGGACTATTGTTGGAATTAGTTTGTGGATGTTGTATGTAAATTTATAGAAAAATGTTAAATGGGTTAGGTCTGCTACTTATCCTTCCTCTGGTCCTTAGCCACGTGTGTCAACGAGTGCGTTGAGTGAATGTATTTGTGTTCGTATGGTGTTATAAAAAAATACTATGGCGAAATAACTACTGCTCGCGATAATAAAAATACTATTTTGTTACTTTAACACGTTATAAATTTATTTGTTTCAAAAATGATGTTTGTACCACGGATTGCTGAACCAACCGATCTCGTTGGCAGTTTAAGAACGAGTGCTCACACAAAAAGCTTACAAATTCTACTCAGATCTTATATGAGTTACATATGTACAATACATTGATAAGAGAAACACTCAATAGAAATAAACAAAGAGTGGAATTGGCAAATGTGTACAATTTTACATTGAGTGACCTTTAGAATCAAGAAATTATCAATTTATGCCAAGAACATTTCTTAACAACTAGTTTAAGACTCAGAAAACGCTGCAGCAAAGAAAGATGCAAAGAAAACTTTGCATGCGATGCTAAGCAGGCTAATGAATCGGTACTTAGCGCAATTCAGTGGATCTCCTTTCTTTAGAACTCGACTGATAATGGTGTGACTTCACTCATCAGACATGCTGTTCTCCGACCAAATTTAACAGATGAGTTAATGAGTGCTCCTAAACCAGATAATTTTCAACAGATTCGAAAACATGGGCTCCTGCAGATTCGTTGGTTTTGAGTTTGGATATTGTTATCTTTACTTTAGTAGTTTGGACTTCATCGTTCCGCCATTTGACGGTCTGCAGAAATGGCAATTCCAAATTTTAAGACGCGTCTCAGAAACACGGCTTCGGTGTTTAGAAACCTTACAGACTATGTTTCAGATATGGGTACCCAGACACGTCTTCCCAACTTCGGTCAACTTTTCTTTGTCAGTAGCAGCTTTTATGTTATCCCTTGTCTTAGCATTGAGTATTGCACAACACATTTTTTGTGTGAGTGCAAGTGCCGGCAATATTTTCCCGGTTCTGTACTATCCCATGTATTTAACATACATTCGAACCGTAAATACTGCCAGCTAGTGGTCCGAGCCAAAGTTGGGACATCGGTAAGTGCGGAAGTCTAGATGACGCGTAAAATCAATCGATCTGTGTGTATTTCTGGTTATTAAGTCACGCAGGTTGTGGCGTTTTTATTTCATACATCTTTTAAAAGTCTGTTCGAGTAACTGCATATGCAGATGGCATTGACATAATAGGTAGAACACAGCGCGCTGTCAATGGAACGTTTGTTACTATAGAAGCGGCAGAGATGGGTTTAGCGATCAATGAAAGAAAAACAAGGGCAAAACGACAAGATAGGCAGATACAACTTTGAGGTAGTAAGGGACTATATCTACCGGTTTTATCTATCGGCCCCGCTATTAATTTCGCATGGAAGAGTTTCAACAACAAACTGTACAGCAATGCCCAACTCGTCAGAAAGCTCGGATAACCCGGCTTAGATGGCTAAGCCTCCTTGAGCCCATGGACAACAATGTGGACACCAGGACGGATGACGACCACATCTTAGTGGAAGGCGACATCAGCTAACTTCGTATGCGCAATTGGAGAAAGCTGGGAAAAAAAAAATCACGCCAGCTGGAGAGGAACGTTAGCTGAGGCCCTGGTCCACCACGGACTGTAGTGCCATTTCATTAAGTAAGCAAGAGCATCGTATGCGTTGTACGTTTGGTGAACGTGCCGAGAGCGAGATTGCTCTTGATCCTTTTATTCGCCACAAAATTTTGTGCAGAATGGCTACGTCAAGTAAAATTCCCGCATTTGAAGGAAATTCACAAGTCATTATTGAGACGCCGCTACATCCACCATAACTGTTTAGTGTACTTTATGGGTAGTTGAAACCGCTGGTACCTATTTCTTTAAAAATAATGCTGGACAGAACATTAGTCAATGGAGAGCATTATAGACCCATGATTGCTGATTCTTTGGTTCCCCTCTTAGGCCTCAATCATACGTTTCTCGTGCTCTTTGTTTTTTTTCTTCTGATGAGCCTATGTTCTTCCCTACTTTTCTGCTCGTAAAGCTCGCTAGTCCCTCTCGTTGTTTTCCACTGTGCCGCTTTGTAGGTCCACTGTTTTTTCAGATTTGCCTGTCTGCATTCGTCATCGCACCAGGTGTTTCTTTGTTGGAGCGGACTGAAACTCACAATATCAGAGGCGGGCTCTCTGATTGCTTTTTGGCAGTAATGCCACTGATCCTCTACGATTAATGCTGGCGGCATCAGAAAAGGCCCTGGCGGTGTCTTGCGATTGTTGCTGTTCGAAGTTGACTTTCCTCACAAAGGTTTGGTGGCCTTGAGCTATTACGGGTATTTATATCCGTACCTTGGATACAACTAGGCAATGGTCCGATTCGATGTTATCTGGTCGGAACGTCCGGACATCAAAATTACTAGAAAAGTATTTTACGTCGATCGTAATATAATCAATTTGGTTGATGGTTTATTAATCAGGAGTCAGCAAGGTCCCTTTATGGATATCAAGGTGTAGAAATCGTTTTTTGGCTATAGTTACATAACGTCCCGTCGCAAAATCAATAAACCTGTGTCCGTTTCCGCAGGTGAAGGTGTCAAGGCTATACTTCCCCAGTTTCGTTCCCTAAGTCTTTCTCTTACGCTGAATCCGCATCAAAATAGACGCTGCGACTGCTGTCTTTGTTACGATTATCTGTAACAGTCACCATGGTAGATATCACAGTTTTTCACCCTCTTTTTGTCCGGTCCATCCCATTATGAATGCTTCGTAGCGATCTTTCAAGGCATAGACCAGTATTATGGAGCATTTAAGCTTGCATGAATAAGATTTACTCATGCATTGCCGGGAACCACCACTAGAAAGTAAGGCAAGCACTACGCTACGAACTTTAGTAATAGGACGTATAGTAGTTTCTTGATAAATCGCAGCGCCTCAATTCTTGCATGACTTAGATCTTGTAAGCTCTTTCCTAAAATGGGTGGTCACGGTTTCAATCCACTCATTCGAGTCCTTCTCAATTATACGCTCCACAATGGCAACTGTACGACGTCTCTGCGAATGCGTATTGTCAACAAGAGTAGGCGTGCTGGGATAACGGCCCATGGTTATTCGCATTGCTTGCTCAAATGGACGTATTATACATACAAGTACAATATATGTATGTTGACCATAAAATTGACATGGCACACGGTAAGTTCCGCGAACTGAACAACGGATTTGGAAACAATTTTGCACAATTTTATTCAGGCGAAAAAATAAGCCCAACTGAGCACAAATCAGCTGTGGAAATCGTAGTCGAAGGAGGACAAAAAATAAGATCAATGGGAAAACTAATATTTTAGATTTGATGTAGTTTTTATTTTTCTTAATAGTGAATGCAATTTTATTTCTTTTAAGATTCTCAAAAACAAAACAGAAATGAAAAAAAAATTTAAATACAGAAAAGTTTAATGTGTATGGGGACTTACAAAGTAACTATCAGATTATTCTTTTTTTTTTGTTATCTGTAAATGTTCGCTACAATCTGGGGAATCTCTTAAATTACTCGTATCAAATCTGAATCGTTATTTGTTTATTAAATAAAAAAATATTTTAGTACAATTAGAATTAAAATTACAATAAATGTAGTTGCTAGGCAAAAAATACGATCGGTTGCTTTTGTTGTTGAACTTTTGTCGTGTTTTCGGCTTTTTTGTTTTCTTTTTATTAATATTTTAATGACATTCATATATGAAAGGGTGATAGGTGGGAGTGGACAAGGAGATTAAAGTAAACAAGGAGGATAAATTAAGAATGAGACGTATACACACACATATAACTCATAGGTTTTCTGTAGGTTAACTCTCTCTCTCTCTATCTCTCTCTCACTATCTATCTATCTAGCTCTATCTCTGTATTTATTGATAACTATAAATAAAATTCATTCAGTATTTTGGATCTCGTTTTAGAAATTAAGTTTTTTTGTTTTCTTATAGAAAGAAGGTTACACCGCGGAACCCTTTGGAACATTAAACATACGATTTTATTTGATTTGATTATTTTGACAGAGTTTATATTCCATTTGTGTGTGGATATTATAAGTTAGATCGGCTCTGCAGAAATTATACTTAATTTTGAGTCTTGTTTGAAAGAGTTTTTGTCTGTCTGGCGGTAGGTAAGAGCGTTTTGCTTTCCTATTGCATCAGTTTACCTTGGACTATTTCTAGAATCATCTTATGTCTAAAGTATTCCATGTGTTGCTGCGAGAATGTTATTTCACGACCACGTGATATATATTCGGCAAACATGCAGCTAAAAACACCACAATCACTGCCGTTCATTTGCCGCGGCACATCCCTGACACTTTCGATCAGAAAGTCCGAAGTGTCAAACGGTCTCTTTCTTTTGTCCAATGATTCTTCACGTAGATACTGCTCCAAAGCGGAGAGAATACGTGGATTTGGTGTTCCCATTGAATCGTAATATTTTATAGAACGACCTTGTAGATGTATAATGGCCATACACCAGTGAACACCACCAACGTGCACTGGCACTGGGATTACATCATACGAAAATATGTCGACTTTTCGTGTCCATCGGCGGACACCACTGTGTCCTGACTGCACCAGCTTGGGCACAAAGAACGTATTCATTGCGTATACCTTGGGAAGACCTTGGCTATGGCATTGTTCTCCACGTTCGGTCAGGAGGTTCATGTAGAAGTTAATTACTTCATCGTTGAGCCAGTTTTTGCCTAAGAGGGTGTTAATATCACGGCGGGTGATACTCATGTTGAATTTCGATATCAGCATCTAAAGAAATGAAAATCTAATTAGTTATGCTTTGAGAGCATGTACATTTTGTGATTTTCACTTACCTGATCCGCTGGACCACCGAAGAGCGCTGATTTGATGAGCGTTTCATGCTCTGGTGTGAGTACTGGAAATTCGGGCTCTTCATCACCTTCGGGGAAATCATCAAAGACTACCAGATCGGGATCAACAATTTGCAAGTCTTTTAAACGTTGTTGCATCTGTTTCTCTCTGAAGCGTGTCTCAGCAGATCGTTCTTCAACTCTAAAATAATATTCAACACTGGATTAGACCATGGTATTTAATTAAATCAATGGCCTAGCACAGATTCATATTTGGCACATATTTATTTAGCCTCGAACCTAATATGAATAGTGCTAGGCCAGAGAGTAGATGAGATATGGCAAAAAACAAATAATAAGAAATTCGTGGCAACTTACTCCTTTTCAGTCTCAGCGAGTTGCTGTTTGCGTTCAAGACGTTTTTTCTCCCATTTTGAAGTAGTATTCAGCAGCCAGTCATCCTTGCACACGGGAGCTAAATCAAATTTTTCTTTTAGCGAATTAATCGGTTCTACGTAAGGTCTGGAAAGAAATTGGTCAAAAACAAGTGAATTAATATTGATAAGGTAAGTTTTATAGACACGCAACTATAAGATTTTTCTTTTCTTCGATTTAACTGAACCACTACATTTGAATTTGTAATGACGGTAGGAATGAAGATAATAGAAGCCAGTGGCAATTGTCAGCAATCTTAAGGCCATTTTAGGAGCTAGAGAACTTTTCTTTTAAACTAAAACCACAGGAACTGAGTCATTATGAAGAATGGTTCAAAAATTCCTTCGATCTGATCTAGAACTTTATTTCCGAAATAGGTATTCGTGTTAATCAACGCCCTCTTGATTTAACTCGCAAAATCAATGATGTTAGAAAGCTGAAGAAATTCGCATTGCTACGAATAAAATCGATGACATACTCGTACCTCAACCGCAGTCTACTTCCACGTCCAGCACATCAATGCTTGATTCTGCATATTCTTCTTCTTCGTCTTTACTTAATCACCATGTTTTGGAAGCTGAGTCCGCCCCACTAACCGTCCCTCAGTCGGATTAACAACTCATTCTACAAACTGACTCAGATCCTGTACCACAACATGCTGCACTTCCTGCTATTCAAATTGCTCTTACTGTCATGCTTTTTGGAATATCAAAGGCGCTCCCCGTGAAGCTGATCAAACTATGATGACTAATTTTTTTTTACAAAAAAGTTTTGCTTTGTAGTTAAAAACTGCAAACGCTAAGCATCCCCAAAATCTAAGAATAGCTTTTCTTCAACCCATCTGGTAATGGCATTTACATCAACAATACGTTAATATCCAAAATTAATTCTATGAAAAATTTATTTCAAAACAAACAAATCTCTAGTTCTAACCCTAGCTGGACTTTTAAACTAGGGTCATTTCCTTTTCTCTCCCGGTAGATCCATTATCCTCATCCTGTATCTACGTAGAAAGACCCAAATGTTCAGAGTACCCCTCTACTAAATCGAAAACTCACAACCGAGTAACTTTTAATTTCACTCCCGATCTAACAATTCAATCAACTTCTTCTTGTCCCGCTTCAACTCTTATATCTTACTCTAACTTTATATGCTCTCATACTCTAATAACAAAACAGGTACTACCTCACCATCTTCCTTTTTAGATACCATGCTTCCTCCTAAGTAAAATTAGTTAGGCCGACCATTATGTTCTATCTCGTAGAGACCATACAATTTATGAGAACGTCCATTTATATCTTGCGTGCTTGCATGTAAAGCCTGGTGCCATCTGCATGGCAAAACCAAAACGAACGTAATGGTTTCAGTCCAGCAGGAGGCTCTAACTACTAATCCGACTGACCTAAAAAAAACTTTTCATTCGGTTTCACGAAACCTTCAATATCACTCCCGACGATGTCGCAGACGACCTCTCACCTTTCGAGTCCCATGTAAGCTCTACACGTCTATGGAACCTTCAAAGAACCCGTTCTAATTTTAAAAACAATTATTGTTCCTAATCGTGTTCAAAATTCTCTGCATACCTCTTCATATATTTCGAACTAAAACCTCTACCGTATACTCCCATCTTCTGCCTTACGACAATTTTGCTCTTACGGAAACCAATCTAGTGCCTTGCATTAAAGATATTGAATCATTTACTGAAGACCTTGATCTTCATCGTGCCAATGATCAGGACAAAGAAGAAAACTTATATGACCGTGGAGTTCTTCCGACTATTCTCTTTAAAAAAAAAATCGTCCACATCATATGACTTTGAATTTGTCTGTGCACGAGGAGATCCTTTACATCTGATCTTGTTATATTCGTCCTTCCCAACCAATTCATGGCTACCAGTTAGCTTTAAATACAATTGTTTGTATATTCGATGCTGCGATCAAATTTTTTTTTTATATAATTTGCGCGCGCTCAAGGGATTGAAGTACGAGGGGCGTTCAACATATTCTCGGTATCGGGGTGAAGCTGTGGTTGTATATATAAAACTATATCTTAATCCAACATCGAGGTCGCAATCTTTTTTATCAATATGAACTCTCCAAAAAAATTACGCTGCTTATTTATCAAGTAATACGAGTACTATTATTTTGGTGCATTCATGTAAAATTTCATATAAATGTTAAACAGAATCATAATGGCAACTGAGACGATGATGGTGAAAATTGAGCATCGCGCTGTAATTAAATTTCTCACTAAGCAAGGAAAAAGTCAAAAAACTATTCATGAAGAGATGGTGGCTGTTTACCAGGGTTCCGCACCTTCATTATCAACTGTGCAAAAGTGGTCAAGTGAGTTCAAGAGAGGCAGAGAGAGCATTGAAGACGACCCCCGCTCCGGCGCCCCGGCTACTGCTTGTACGGGAGAAAGCATCAAAGAAGTCGAAAAACTTGTTCTTGAGGATGCCCGAATAAAGGTGAAAATGATGGCAGAGATCACCAAGCTTTCAATTGGCACCATTCACACCTTTCTTCATGACCATCTTAACCTTTCAAAGGTCAGTGCAAGGTGGGTGCCACGAATGCTCACAGCGCCTCAGAAAAAAGTGAGATTCGCATGCTGTAGAGAGCTTTTGGAGATGTGTAGTGAGAACGCGGACGGTGTTATGGATCGAATTGTTACTGGGGACGAAACATGGCTCCACCACTATGACCCTGAAAGCAAACAAGAGTCCATGCAGTGGCATAAAAAAGGAACAGACCCCCCGAAGAAGTTCAAAGTCACTCCGTCTGCCGGGAAGCTCATGGCCACAGTTTTTTGGGACTCAAAGGGAATCTTGCTCATTGAGTACAAAAAAAAGGTGAAACCATCAACGCCACATAATTTGCGGGAGGAAATTAAAAATGGGTATTTTGCAGAGAAAGAGGAAATTTATTTTTTTGAGGGTTTAAAAAAGCATATCTCAAGATGTAACAAATGCATTGATGTTAGGGGAGATTATATTGAAAAATAAAAACAATTTAAATTGAATTCGCATTTTCCTTCATATCGATAACGAGAAATTATTGAACGCCCCTCGTACATACCCCTAAAATGCTTGGTTTTAAATGTCTGAAGGTTATAATGACTAGGAAATAAAGAGCTAGGTAGGGCAATCCATAAGCGAGTTGTACGGCTTAGGAACGAATCACGATATTTTCGAGTATGTCCTAAAGTGTGCTAGAGGGTATACTGGTGAGCATACATAGCGAGACGGGTGTTGTGGTTAAAAGTTTAAAGGGGCGGGATGATACTGGCAATTTCTATGGAGCACTGGTGGTGAAAATAGCGATAAAACAGAGTGAGACACGAGACATTACGTCAGTGTTCGAGGGTGTCCACTGTTTGAGTGTTATTTGTATCACCTATGAGTTTTATCGCACGGTTTTGAATCCTATCTAGCAGGTGCGGAGATGTTTTGGGCGTAGCCGCCCAGATGTGGGCATTGTACACCAATTTTCGGTATAAAATGCTTTATGTATTGAGGCCAGATCAGAGGAGGTAAAGTATTTCTTAGATCGCTGGAGGAAACCTAGACATTTCGTAGCATTTTTGGCGACATCGAATATGTGGTCATTCCAACGTTAGTTGTCATTGACACACATATCGAGAATGGAATGTTTTTCGGATTCGACGATGCTAATGCCGTTCATTGATAATGGCTGGGTGTTTAAATTTCACTTTAACAACAGCAGATAGGATTGTGTTTGGGAATCATTAAATTCTACTCTATTAGTGGTTCTCCAATTAGTTATGCTGTTAATATCAGAATTTAATGAGCTTAACATACGCTGCCGTTCCCGTTCTACAGCCGAAGAGCAGGGGCGTGAGTCCAGGAACGAATATGAAAAGCAGATAGTACTGTCGTCAGCAAAGAAATATATTGGACTAGAAGTGGCAGACAAGAGATCATTGATAAAAATTAAAAAGAGTGTCGGAGATAGAACGAAGCCCTGTGGCACACCAGCATTTATTTTGTGAATATCTAATTTGAAACCATCCAAGACCACTTGAATTGAACGTTCCGAAAGGTAGTTTATAATCCATTGAAGAAGAGAGTCGTCGACAAAAGAGCCCGATGCCAAACTCTGTCAAATGGCTTAGAATTATCAAGTGCAACTATCTTGCTTTCGCCAGATTGATGTACGCTTTGGTTCCTCTTTTCGGTGAGACATACCATCAAATCAAATCACCAGTGGAGTTGTTGCTACGAAAATATAAGTTTCATGACCTTGGAAAGAAGGGTTTTGCCAACCTGGAAGAACACCTCTTCAGAAGAAGGGGAGATATACTCGTACGAGTACCATCTGGACCAGCGGATTTGTGAATGTTAAGATCTTTAAGAACTCTTGCTACTATGCGAAAGTGGATTTGTCCCATTGAAGATTTGACGCCGCACTCAAGTGTAGACGGAGACAGAGCACAATGATATTGTTATTTTTTTTAAGAGATTTTAACTTGCCAAATCTCCCTCCAATGGGCTCACACCGATCAATACTTATTTAGATTTTTTAGAAGATCCCATTCTCTACGAATCCATTAAAAATGCCACCGATACCTTCCTGCAGGGAAGGTAAACAACAACTGGGAGTTTTGACAAAAGTACCAAGAGTGCCATGATAACACTACAGCCGTCTGGGATGGAAACCTTTTGTCTAACGGGTTTCATTCTAAATCTGGAGTGAAGGAAGCATGTCTGCCGAGCCCCCTTCAATCTTCCTAGACGATCTTGTTGTATATCTCTCAGACAATCTCGTTGTATATCTCTCAGGAGGAATATTTCTCAATAGAATACGTATAAATCTTTTGCCGAATTGACAATCCTGGATTTTCTGCCACTCTTGCAGTCACAGTTTTTTCTGTACGCACAGATCTGTGGCATGAAATCTATGCACAAAAAAAAATTACGACTAGCGAACTCAGGACCTAGGACTTCAAACCCGCAGCTGAGATAGGGATGAGCTATACAATGTCATGTCTAATTTTGACACCCCTGCCAATGTCGGTAATGAATTAACCGAAACCTTCTATGTCAAGAAAGGCTATAGACAAGGCGAAACGAGATCATGTGACTTTATTACTCTTGTCACTAGCTGTTTCTTTGTGCTCAGTAGACAATTGAATAATAGAGCCCTCTCTCATAAGACCAAACTGGCTTCATGCAAAACCCTTATCGCCCCGGTCTGTTCTATGGCGGAGAGGTGTGAACCTTATAGCAAGACAATGAAGAAGCACTTGGCCGTTCTAGAGAAATATACTTTTTTCGCTTTCATTCGTATTGATAGGGCATGAAGGAGGAGATTCAACCATGAAAATCAACGTCGGTCTAGTCAGGTGTCTACGGACCAAATGCCTAATTTGGCTGGCCTATCTTGAACTAAAGAGCGACACAGCTCTGGCCCAAAGTGTCTTCGAGTCTAATCCCCGAGGGACTGCGCAGCATAGGACGACCATATTTAAGGTGTCGCAAGCAAGTGGTTGGGGAGAGATCGTGCTATTTGGTGAGGCTTGTTGGTTGAGGACCAGGTTCCTCTCGGAGTATGTATAGGTAGGTTGCTAAAGCGCAGCCAGGGAAGTGAGTGGAGACCAGCTACAATTCCGATGGTAAATCAGGCTCCAAGTTGGACGTGTTTGCGTAGCAGAAACTACGTCAGAACATATATTTCGTTGATGAAACCATTTAGGTTTCCCATTCACGTTATGATCTAAATAGGTTGGCACAGTTAAAATTTGTGATATCCTTGCAGTGCAGTTCTTGTAGAAATGTGCCACACCACTGCGGGTGCTTACCCTATGTCCTCCTTACTGTAGGACAAAATGCGGACGGAAAATTTAGAGAGGAAGTGAGTTCTTTGTTGAGTTCGTCAAGCCGTCGCTGCAATATCAAGAAGCGATTCTCGCACCGCATAAGCGATCGTGTTGTGTTTCTCCCAATTCGTCTTGCGACGATTATGATAGATGAAAAGGGAAAGCAGTTGCTTTTTCGGCAAGATAAGACTATAAGAATGGTAGCGTTTAGTGTCAGTGGCGTATCGAATTTGAAACATGAGTGCGATTAAGATCTGCTTGGCGTTGAAATCGATAATGAAACCGTCAATAATTCAAAAGTCTGTAGAAGTACATACGTATTGGCTTAATAAGAACAAATCGGAAGGATATTGGTATGTCTGCGGCTATTAAAACAGGAGCGACATATAAGAATCTCAAAAGCAACGTCTCGGATAGTACACCACAACTAAAGTGTTACTGTTGATATGACACAGGATCATCGCTGGACTCACTGCTATACTATATAAAATAGCACGATTACAACATAACCTTTGCTTGTGCTCAAACTACTGAAAGAAGTCAAACTGATTGACATCATGACCACACTGATTACTGCTACCGAAACACGAAACCAAAGACGCTCTCATAATCACCAGAAAGGTAATCAATACAGTTTTCCTCAGTCGACGACAACCTACATAGCACATTGGGGAGGTAAGTGATTGACTTGGAAACCACCGTTTTTTTGAATGTTGATGAAATTATTGTGTGACACATCTCGAACTGGAAGACCCCTCTCATCGACTAGAAGTTGAATCAACTATTGGTTGACAGTGGCAAAAATTAGAATCTATAACCCCTTAGCAAAATCGTTGGCTAGTGAAGAACTACTCATATTTTCTTTAAAAATCAAACACACTAAACGTTGGCTACTACTACTTACAATTGTTTCTTCTTCTCAGCAGCCCTCTTCTTCAGATCGTAGGTGCATTCAGCGTCATCTTTTTGTAGTTTTGAACATGCCGATAAAATGTTCAACTCCTCATCGACCAAGTCAATGATTTCGCTAACCTCATCATCTGATAGATCAATAGCTGAGGCATCCTCAACCGTTATACTTTTTCGATTGCTCGTTCTATTCTCTGTCAAATCGATGGTTGGTAAGGTCTTTGATCTATTCAGCACTGGCAATATTTTCACTGGTGGCCGCACTTTAGGTGAGGTTCCCTTTATTCCATATAAATTCGGTACCAACTTTTGCAGCAGTTCGCTATACTGTTCGCGATCTTTTGATTGATTTTCTTGCGAAATGATCGAGCGAGAGTGCCCACTATAACCGCCATTGAATAGAATTGGAGTTGTTCGCCGAATTGGCACTATTCGTTCCTTTGTCGTTGATCTCTTAGCATTTATGCTATTGGTAAATGCATTATCGAAGCCATTATGATAGGCTGAGAGTATGCTTGAATATGTGGGCGGTCGAATCGGTTGCAGATCGGGCATTAGAGTTGAGGCTAAAATCCCGCCAGTTCGTGCCTCTATCAGTGGTGGTGGTGGTTGCTTCTGTTTGAATGGAATGTTTGGTGACGATGTAGATATAACTGCTGGCCGTGAGACTGGGGGCCGTTTTTGAGTGGTTTGGCGTACAACATTGAATGTTTCACCGCGGCCATTCGTAAGAATAAATTCATCTTCATCATCATCAGAGAATTCAATATCAGCAAACGCTGTGTTTGTGATGTGCTTGGTAACGGTTTTTGGACGTAAGAACGACGATTTTTTCTCTTTTTCTGCAAAAAATTAAATCAGAATATAATGTTTTTTTTTTCTTTTAAATAATTTTGCAGTTCATAAGCAAATGATACTTACGTATTTGTTGTTTACGCTGTGCCATAGCCAATGGAACTTGGTGGAATCGCGGTGGTATGATGTTTAGATCATCTTGGAGAGGAAAAGGCCGCCAGACCATTCATGTTTTTTGAAAGAAAATTACAATGAATTATTTTAAGCTTTAACCAATAAATGGAGAAGGAATTTTTTTAGCAGATTTTAAAAGTGTAGTAGGTGGGTCGGTTTAAAGTTGGAAAGAAACTTGTAGCGCGGAAAAAAAAAGAAATCGAGAAAGAACTGTTCTTCCCCGACAAGGAAACCAAACGATTTCTTTATAACCCTTGAAGACAGAGCTAAAACTGATTAATGTGGTAAATATCGTCTTGTTATTATCCAAATCACCCCACGACCATGACTTTGTTGACCTCAGTTGCAAGGTTTTTATTATTTCATTTCACACCTTTGCTAAATGTAGTGGGGTAGAGGGCAGCAGGATACAATCTCACAATTCGCTCAGCATGCCATGAAGGACTGGGAAATAAAGACAGTGTCCTCATGGGATACCGATACACCGACAATTAAAGACCTTGTACAAGGGTTTGTGCGGAACTCACAAGTGAACAGTGAACGCACGCACAATCTTTCAAAACTCTGTGCAACGCGGTCAAACCGGGCTGTCATCGGTGCGTTCGCTTGTATTGAATCCGAAGCCGCCAAAATGGGTTTAGCGATAAATGAGACCAAAATCAAGTTGTGATACATATATATACAACATTGCCGAATTGGACCGTCACAGTCGACTGCTATAATTTCGAGGTAGTAAGAGGCTTTGTCTACCTAAGCTCTGCTATAAATTCTGCAAACAACATCTCAGCAGAAATAAAACGAAGAACCACTATTGCCAATCGCTGTTTCTTTGAGCTGAGAAGGCAATTGAGTAGTAAGGCTCTATCCCGAAAAACCATTAAGACCTTTATCATCCCAGCCCTACTTCAATGGACTCTATCGAAAGCGGATGAAGATATCCTCAGTCGTTTCGAGAGGAAATTCTTTCAAAAAATATTCGGTCCGGTTTGCGTTGACGGACTGTGGAGACCTAGTTAGAAAACTTTGCATCAGCCGTATGAGATGGCTAGGACTAGGGCTAGGACAATCTACGACACGTAATGTATGGCAAGTGGGACCGTTCCAGAACTAAAGTTTTCTTTCAACTCGATTCCCCAATCCAGGATTAAACCAGTCTCTCCTTCTTCAAGACGATCTAGCGAGTCCAAAATTCAAATAAAAAAAAATGACAACCCTGCCAATTCAGAGGAAGATGAACTGATCGCCTCCAGTCAGAAGACCATAGTTGGAAGAGAGATCTTTGACAGAAGTTCAATTTAAAGCACACCCTGCGCTCACCACACCTTCTAGATCCTCTGCATCTGTAGTGCATCTGCATTTTGACTAAGTACCCAGAAGCTAACACCTTAATTAGCCAGCAAGTATAGAAGAAGAGGGTAATCTTTACATTAGGTAAGATAACTAAGAATACGCAGGATCTGAAGAATAAATGGTAGACGAGCTCTCTACCGGTGGCTAGGTAGTGACGGACGTTTGTGGGTTGTAGAGGACAAACTATGGGTTAACTGTTAAACTAGCCAAAGAGAATTCAGCCGCAACCTTGTGAGAATATTTATTTAATTTTAGGTGGCCCTATGATTCGGAACGGACCTGAGCATTAACCATCTCTTCCTGTAGGACGATCTTGTTGTTGGATGGGGTCTCTTTTGATCTTTTGGCCTAATGGAAGACCTTCCGCCGGAGCGGTGGTGTTCATTTGCTCAAATTTGTCCTAGCATTCGGAGCCAATGAATTATACCCCTCTTACAAGATAACTGTCGCTGCATAGCCCATGCAATTCATTGGTATAGTTTTTTTTTTGTTTATATATTGTAGAAGGTAACCAAAGGCATTTCCGTCCGTTTTAGATACCGTCTATGCTTCCGTTGTAGGACTGGGATGATAAGAGTCTTGTACAGTGATTTCTTTGTTGTTCTTGAGGGGGATCTCGATCTTTTTCTTTTTTTTTCTGAGATCCCGATGTTCTCCCCGTCTACTTTGCTCATTGAGTTCTTGAGTAGTTCTCGACCTTCCTTCTAGAACCGCCTTGTACGCCCCTTGCTTTGCTGTAACCATTTCCCGACACTCTTCGTCAAAATTCGGTTCGTGGTCGGGTGAAACGTAGAACATCATATGCGGCGTCTCTGATGGTTTGCTTGATGCAGGCAACTTAAGATTTCTCGAAAGGGTTTGCTAGACTTATTCGATAGTCTGTCGTCATCGTCTTCAGGAAGGTAGTGGGCTGAGTCGATGTTGGCTCTTGTTCAAACTGGTTGACGATTTTTCGATCAGGTACGACTCAGGACTGTGAGCTCCATTTATGGGTGTTAAGCAGGAGTAACAGGCCCGGTTCAACCCCGGACGACTTTATTGAGTTTAATACAAACTGTTCTTAGGGATAATCGAGAGAGCTGATAATGAGGGTACCGATGCTGCAATGAAATCGAATACATGGGGAGTTCTTCCACGTACAATACGAGACAATGATTCGTTAAAACATTATGCTGTTCGGTGGTTATTTGGACGAAAAAGAGGAATAGACCTTAAATTGCGTGGGTTGAGCTGGTGCATAAAGGAATTATATATTTTTCCAGAGATAGCAGACCCAGCAATTTGTGTCGGTCATCATAAGGCGGAAGGATGTAGTGGTCGGCCCGTACGAGCTCGCGCAGAGCGAATCGTATAAATATGCGTTGGACAGCTTTTATACGTAGAATATGGTTTTCAAAGGGGACTAACCTGCTTCGCATATTCGATAAGTGGCCTAACGAAGGTGATGTACAGGGATTTTGTGACGTAAGGATCAGAGAACTCTTTGGAGCGTGGAGTTAGTTAATCAATGTAGGTGCGAAAATTGAGTTCAGTACCACAGTTAACGCCCAAATCCTGCATTGAAGTGAAGCTAAAACTTGGGTTGATATATAGTAAGGTCAGTCAGGAAGTGTTCAATGATTCCGGTAGTATGAGATGGCTTGGCAGTTTTTTATGTTGAGCTCAAGAAAATTTCTGCGATCGTCTTGAAGAGGATGAGAATCAGAAAAATTGGAAATTTGTCTATAAATTTCCATATCATCGACATAGACATATAAATGTGTGAGTTCTGTATAATGTTTACAACATCATTAATAGTCAAAATGGACTGACTGCTTTGTGGAACACTCGAAGTGGCTTTCACTTCTACAGACATACGAGAAGTAAGATTTGAATCAGCTCAGGTTGGAAACCAAGCGCATTGAGTTTGAAAAGAATTAACTTATGCGCGAGTTTATCAAAATCCTTGCTGAAGTCAGTGGTAATCATATCAACTTCTTTCCCTTGCTCTAGGGCACACAATGTACCACAAACGAACTCAATAAGGTGGGTAGTAGTAGATAGATCTTGGGTATGCAGGATAACTTAGCAATGGGTCGGTAGTTGGTACTTAATATTGTGTTTGTGTCCTTTTTTATGAATAGGGTTTATATAAGTGCTTTTCCGCATGACGAAAACCCCCCTGGGAGATTGAAAACCTGAAGATACTTACGACGGGTTCAATAAGATTATTGGCACATTTATTCAGTGGCAGTGACAGGCAAACCATCGAGACTAGGAGAAAAATCATCTTTAGGCTTGTTTATCTTGTCTAGTAGCTGTGCTGGCATTGTTCGATATGATTTGAGGCCCGGGACAGTTCATTGGAATGTTTAATACAAACATATAACTTAACAAACTAAACTTAAAACTATGACTTATAACTACTACGTCTGCTCAAACTAAGGTCTAATGACGGGAAAAATGGTTATTCAGGGAATTTCGAAGGGCTGGCCTGCTGCAGTGGAAATCGAATACTTAACGTATCCGCTTGTTAAGACCATAAGTTGTCCTGTGATTATTTATTGTGATGGTGGACAGATCTTAAATGAGATTTGGGAGAGTATTGTGGGACAGAGTTAAAAGTTTGTGGATGAAGAGAATATTTTTCCAAAGACAGGAGACCGAGTAGTTTGACTCGATTAACATAGGGGGGTAAAATATTATGGTCAGCCCATGGTAGCCCACGTAATGCGAATCGCAGAAAACTACGTTGGACAGCTTCAATGCGCAATGCGCAGAATATGTGAATCGTAGTAAGTAGACCATATCTCGCTGGCGTACTCGAGAAGTGGACGAACAAATGTTACAGGGATTTGGTGACATAGAAGTCGGAGAAGTCTTTTGATCATCGTTTGACAAATCCGAGAGCGGAGTTAGCTTTACTAATTACGGAATCAATATGGATGCGAAATTTGAGCTGTGTATAACAAATGACACCCAAGTCCCGCATTGAAGTAACTGCAGCTACTCTTTGATTTGATAAATAGTAGGTGCGGGTTGGAACGCCTCCGGGAGTGAAAGAAATGGCTTGGCATTTTTCTATATCGAGAATCTATTGAGATCATCTTGTACAGGTTGAGAGTCAGAGAGGCTTGAGAGCGGTCTATAGATTTTCATACCATCGGCATAGATAGATATGTGGGAGTTCTTTATGACGTTAACAACATCATTAATAGTCAAAATAAAAATTAATGGACCGAGATGACTGCCTTGTGGAACACCTGAAGTGGCGAGAATTGGGTCAGAAAAATGGGAACGAAAATAAACAAGATATTAGCGTTTTCTTATGTAGGAATTAATCCAAGAGGTCAGTCTAGATTGGAAACCAAGAGCTTTGAGTTTGAATAGAATTAACTTGTGCGAGATTTTATCAAAGGTTTTACTGAAGTTCGTGGCGATTACATAAATTTCTTTTAATTGCTCTAGGGCGCACAGTGTACTAGAAACAAACTCAATGAGGTCGGTGATCAGATTTACATTGAAAATATAGTGCATCATTAACAATACTTTCAAAAACCTTTGGGATGCAGGATAGTTTAGTAATGGGGCGATAATTTTTGATGTCGTGCTTTGGTCAGTTGTGGAAAGAGCCCTTCAGACAAAGATAGTTTGAAAATACTATTGAGCGGATTAATTAGAGTATCTGCACATTTTTTTTAAGACAATTGCGGGCCATACATCAGGAGCTGGAGAAAAATCGTCTTTCAGTTTATGTATTTTGTCTAGTAACTGCGCTGATGTAATTTCAACTGACGAGGGATATATGTATATTTGACAACAGTTGTTCAGGTAAGAAAAGTATTCAGGATCGGGGTCATCAGATTGGGCCGAAAACGATTGGCTAAAGAAGTTCGCAAATAGATTAGCGATGATGAGAGCGATTTGAGAGTTGATGAGAGAGCAATTGGATTTTTTTTTTTTTGTATTAATAAATTGGTAGAATTTTTAGGGTCTGAGATGATGGAAGATTGCATTTGGCTGTGATATCTTTGGTAACGATGTTCAGCGAGTAGGGAGAAATGATTGTAAGCTAGGAGGTAGTTTTGTTGGACAAAGTCAGAACCAGATTTAACGTATTGTTGCCATAACCTGTTTCTCTTATTAAGAAGTCGTACGAAGTTTTTTGTTATACCAGGGAGGAGATGACGAATGATTTCTGCGTCGAATAAAAGGAGTAGTTTGCCTTATACAGTGGAAAATCTTATAGTAGAAGGTAACTACAGCAGAATCTGCGGTTACGTTACTGTTTTGAAGAAAACTAAATTCAACATTTTTGAGAAAATTGTTGAGCTTAGTGTAATTAAATAACGAGGAGAGGTGAGTGGAGACGGTCAAAATTTCGAAAGAAGAAGTTCACACTCGCGAGCAGGACAGTTCATGGTGTCGGATGTAAAGATCAGATCTAGTTTCCGACCCATGAAGTTAGAAATTGGGTTTATTTGAAAAAGGCCAGAGTTTGTGAGGCAATCTGTGAAGAGGATTTCTTTGTCAGAAGCTGCATTTGTGGCAACAAGATAGGATTCTTCATCCGAGTGAGTTCATTGGAGGTGGGGGAGATTAAAATCACCGAGAACAATAATTTCATCACAGGGATTTGCGATTTCGAAGAGGGAATCAACCACATTAGTTGCAAGCTGATAACTGTGTATTGGTTGGGAGGGGCGAACATAGCAACAGATGATATAAAGTTTGTGTTTGGAGGGAGTAACTTTAACACAGATGAATTCGAAATCGGCGGTAGATGACTTTTTGACGAGCTCAGGACACCTCGTCCTATAGAATCATCATTATTTTCACGTCCATCGTCGCGAAATAAACGGAATTCAGGTGCGAATAGTTCCGAATCCTTGATATTAGATATTAAATTAGTTTCGGTTAAATGAAAAATATCATACGGCAGCTTTTGAGAGTTGAGATAAATGGAAGATGTTTTAGTAGTGAGAGACGATTATTTGCTGGATTGTGGGGCATGTTAGGGACGATAGTAGTTTTTTGGAGATGCAAGAGACGTTTGGAAGAGACATGAGAGGCGTATGAGGAGATATCGTTGTCAACGTTTGTAGAAGAGATATTGAAATTGTTGTAAAAATCGATAAAAATTCGTCGAAGAACTTTGGGATCAGTGGGGAGTCCTTCCTGTTGGATTGAAACCATGAGATTTGTACGAGTGGTACCATCGATGCAGATAGAATAGGGTTTATCGTGCAAGTAAGCAAGGTAGAGTCGCACGTGTTGATATAGCCGACGATCCCTCAGGCGGGAAAGGATATTAGCGACCGTCATTTCTCACATCGGCTAGCTTCTTGGTTTAACTGCGGGAGGAAGCAAGGGGTCAAGAATTGTTGAGGCTGGGATTTCAAGAGTATTAGAGAAATTATGGTCAACAGCCAATCCTCCGATGACGGAAGCGAATGAAATTCCGATAGGGGGCGGAAAGTGAGGGAAGTTTAGGACGTGAGGTTTGGATTTTTGTACGAGATTGATTGGGTGTAATATTAAAAGAGACACGTTTGGGTGGGACAGATTTTGTTGGGAGGGAGGCATCTTTATGCTCATTTGGGTGAGTGAGATGAGGAGGGGAAAGCAAATGATTATGTGGAGAAAACGAGGGAAATAAGCCAACCTTAAAGCTCCAGTTGGGGTCTCGATGGGAGGACTTGGATTGTATATTGCGCTTAGGGTTATCTGTAGGGTTGCGGTTTTCAGGTTGTTTGGGTTGGTTGGGTGACTTAGGGGTATGAGCGGAGTTAACTCTAGATTTAAAGGACCTTTTGTGCTAGATCTGGTTGTCTTTACAAATCTGCATCTTCATTCCATTCAGATTTTCTTTCTTATTAACAAAGCGAAAGAATTGTTAGGGATCAGAAATTAAGGTAGATTGCATTCGACCGAGGTCTCTGTTAATACGAATATCAAAAATTTGGGAGAAGTGGTAGTGAGTTTATTGGTAATTTTCATAGTCAAATTCAGAACCAGATTTAATGTACATGTGCCATAACTTATGTGACAACCCACAATAGGCGACCTCACTTCTCCATGATGCTTTTGGCTGTTAAGCAACGAACCACTGCAATAAGCGGTACTCACCATGATTCGTAGTGGGGAATAGAAGGAGGCTGCGCTCCACAAGCTGATGAATTTAAACTTCTTGGGAGTAGTTTTAATAAAGAAATTTGGATATCAAACCTGTGTTTGACTATTTTAATTAGAATTTCGCAACAGTTCTGATTTTATCCTTCTACAATTTCAGAAGTGGGATACAACTCGCAGCGCTAATACTAGTAAATGCCCAAGAGCTAAGAGATTTACCTGAAGTCGAGGACTAGAGCCAACAGGCGTCAAGGCAGAGCTACTGGAGCAACTCGGATGCACCGAGAAAGCAAGATGCATTGGAATACAAACGCTGCGAATGGAGCTGCAAAAACTGCGTGAAAATATCCGATGATCGAAGGAAATGGAAAAGTGGAGGACAACAGAAGCAGAGACTAAGCAAGCTAGATCTGATTCAAAGGAGACGGAAACCCCCAATACTACCCAAGGAATGCATATTCTATGAGAGACCTAGTACTGATGGCGGCAACTACAAAACTATCTGGGGCGGCAAAGCTTTGCAGTCGCAGCGTTATGTCAGAAGGCCTTTTGGAGAACTGTGTGAAATCTGCCTTGCAGCTGACGACGATGCTGATCTGCACGAGCTATTATGAAACCGCAGACAGCGCAAAGACGAAGAAGCAGAGCAGTATGTGTTCGAGATGAAAGCCATTGCATCTCGAGGACTCACACAGGCGTCATCACTAATTAAATACATTACGCAAAGATTGGTTGACACTGACAGCAAAAATGTGCTCAAATCAGCTCAACCAGAGTCCGAGCAGCACATACTCAAAAAGATACGTTGGCCTATCGGATTGAGGAGAAAGAACGAACACGAGGGCGCACCAAGGTCAGTGAATACTATAGCCACAGCGGAAAAGCTTCCCGCAAGTGAGGTAAAATACTATATCAGTGCCAGCAGTTGGGGCTTATTAGTCGAAATTGTCTATCACCGACAAGGGAAGATCAACTTAGCGGACAAAGGAAGAGCCAAAAGTCACATCAAATGCTTATCTGTTAACAAAGAACCGAATATGAAAATGAAGTCAAGCTGAATGGGCGAAAGTTACCAGCATTCATAGACCTCGGAAGTGACTGTGAGTCCATATGCGAGTCAACGGCCGATCACAACAATGTACGATGCACGAGGGACAGCAAGAACTTAACTGGCTTCGGAGAAGGTGGATGTGGAACTCGCGGAAATCGAAGTGGACAGATTGAAGAGCTGCATAATAGCCAATCCTATCCACAGACAGCGAAAGACAAATGTTGGTCATCAAAGAATATAAGCGAACGAGGCCGAAGGAGAAGATTTCATTTGAGTATCTTGATGTCCAGAAGCTTGTGGAGCTGGAAAAATTAGCGAACGAATAGAAGGATTGCTTTGCAGCAGACTTCGTTATCGAATTTCAAACCAAGAAACCCGTCTGTATTCAACCGTATCGAGTGCCATTCGCCAACAGAAATAAGGATAAAGTAGACGAGCTGTTACAACTGTTATACTACCGTCTAAGTCGGAGTACTGGTCGCCGATTGTTTTAACTAAGAAAAAAGACGGAAGTGATCGATTCTGCAGAGACTACAAGGCATTAACCATTTAAGAGGAGATTTCCAATGCCGATAGTGGAAGAGATACTGGCGTCACTTACAGAGAACTCATATTTCACAACCCTGGATGCCACCAAATCAAACCGACCGAGCAAAGCAGAAAATCCACCGCATTTGCGACTGAATATGGCCTATAAGAGTTTATGGACTCGTAAATGCACCTGCCGCATTCCAGGCATGTATGAATCAGAAGAAGGCTCGCATGCCTTGGAGGCAAATCGCCATCTACCCCATACGACATAATCATCCCGAGCAAAACCATCGACCAGGGTTTGCAGAAGTTAGAACGATTTCTAAAGGTATTTGAAAATTACTTGAAAAACCAAAGGGAGGCAACCGCAATAGAGAAGTAAGAAGGAGTAAGACAATTCTTGGGCCTAACAGGGTTCTTCAGGAATTTCGTGAAGAGTTATGCAACAATAGCAACACCGCTCACCCAACACCAGGAAAAGACGCTAAAGGATGCACTCGTCAACTTCCCATTATTAGCACTCTATAACGTCAAATGCCTTCAATACAACAGCGCCCCAAGGAGAACAAACAACGACCTGCGACCAGTAGCATACTAGAGCTGTAAATTGACGGAGAAAATATAGCACAGTTATGAATTAGAGGTATCGGCGGTGGTCGAAAACTTGGAGACATTCCCAGTATACATCCTTGGACATGAATTCAAGGTAAATACCGATTGGGAAGCCATCGCAGCTTCACGAAACAAACTGAAAATGATTCCACAAATAGCCAGATGGTGGATGAAAATACAAGAATTTGACTTCATAGCAATTCATCAACCTGGGAAGAGGCATCTACTTTCATCCTGAACATAAATATCTCGGAGGAAGATTGGATAGCCAATATGCAATAAGGTGGAAAATCCTCAGAATATGCCATGATGACTGTGGGTACTTTGAAGAAGAGAAAACGCTACAGCGGATACAAAATATCTACAGGTTCCCTAAAATGAGAAGGATTGCGAAGGGTTACATCAGGTCGCATACGCTCAGCACAAAGGGGGAGTCGCTGAAGAATATATTCATAGTGCAAAGGTTCAATTCCATTTCACACGGTACACATTGACCAAATGGGTGGGTGTCGTGGGGAAAGGAAGTACACACTACACGTTGTGCTTAAGGTCGTAAAAAAAACTTCGAACAGGTGCGTCTTGGATGCGTTGACAGAGATGTCTGGATATTTCAGAGACCCAAAGATGTTGGTAAGCAATAGAGGTACCGCGTTCACGGCGAAGAAGTTTGAACAATTTTACGAACCACTGGACATACAACACATGAAGACAGCAACAAGAATATCCAGAGCCCAATGGACTGGCTGAAATGATTAATAGGGCGTCCTTACCAGTGGTAAGGACTGGTCCAGTCACATAACATCACTTCAATGGAGTTTTAATACTTCAAGAAGCTCAATAACAAAGGCTACGCCACATGAGCTCTCTTTTCCATATAGAACAAGGAGCATAGTGGGTGATCGATTGCTCAAAGAACTGGAGCCTCGTGAAGTCACTGGACCGATGGAAATGTCAGAGAGAAGAAGCGAAGCACTACGGAACCATCGTAAAAGATCATGCGTATCAGAAAAGATATGACAAGAAGCATAGAAAATCAATGAAATACATGGTACATGATGTAATACTTATCGAGAAGAGTCCGTTAGCACAAGTGAGCCTCATTTTAAGGGAGCGTACATCATAATGCTGCCGAATGATAGGTATGAAGTTAAAGATTTTCCTATGATGCAGCGCACTCAAAGAAGATTTACCGCAATCATGAGCGCAGACAAGAAAAAATATGGTTTGCCCCATTAAATTTCACTTTTGAAGAAGAAAATGCGATTCGCTATCCGAAGATGGAGAGGTGCGCGACTTGTAAGCCTATCCCGTCACACGGTCAGCAGGTAGTAAGCTTCAATTCGCCAAGTTGAATGACTTCTTGCAAAAAAGCCACCCGTATTTCGTTCGAATGTTAAATTTGAAGCGTCAAGACTTTGACGTTTTGGCCGTGGTAATTTGTTTGACAGTTGAAAATAGCGGTTTTAAATTTACGCTTAAAAAAGTCTTCACGCCAGTTTGTGACGTTGTGATTTAATGCACTTTTGATTGTGAACGTGACACAGTCAGGTTTGTTGCAGGTTTTTAGTTTTTGAAAACGCTTTTTGCATTCCAGAGAAGTACCAAATCGAGAGATTGTCGGTATAGGTGGTAGTTTAACAATTTCGGCTAATCTGGTTAGTGATAGAGAGCGAGGTGGCGGTAAAGGAGTATCTTGAGGCATGATTACAGCATTCTCAAGCATTTCAGCTGGCAGAGATTGAGGCTGTAGTTGTACGGGGAGATCGAGAAGTAAATGAGATGCTGCGACGTTAATAATCACATCATGCACCATGCACATCATGTTACCTAAAATTGGGTAAGGAGCACTAATGCTAATTGAAAATAAATATCGATATCGGACCTAAGACAACTCAAAGCGTCAGTGAAGGAAGAGATGTAAGGCTTCAGAAACGATTTTTCGTCTCGTCAATGTCAGGAGACTTTGAAGTACCAGTTGCTTATCTGAAATTCTAAATTTTGATTAATTGATGTTAGTAGATTGACCGATGCTGCTGGAGAGGTCCTCAACACCTTTGGTGACGTCGTCAATCTTCGAAAACTGGTTCTCATTTTTTTTTTTTTTTTTTTTTTTTTTTTTTTTAAGGAGTCGTGCCTTCACCAGGAGCATTATGTGGAACGGAGAGATCTCTTTGCATTCGTCGCAGATAAAGCGGAAATTGTTTCCATAGTTTTTGGAGACGAATTGTGGATCTTTTACTCAAACCGACACAAAAAGCATGATACTCTTTCTGCAAATAACCAGGTCAGCATTGGTTTCGCAGGTAATTGCACAAGCAAGGTTACCGCAGTACTGTACTGCGCAGTTGTACTGTGGGCCAAAATGAAAACGGAAAATAAGCAATAAATTTGCCGGCGGAAAAGCAATAAATGGCAGTCAATCGTAAACTGATAACGTCGGGTAAAACAACAGCAGGTGACCGAACACGTCCAATTGGTTGGAAAGGAAGAACTGAACTGTGATGGCACTTCGTCCCACAGCGAAGGCGCCTACCTTAAATACATTCGATGACGTCAGTTACGTTTGTGGAGTCAGACTTAGACTACTGCAGAATGTTGGTTGTGATTATCCTCAGCGACTTCCTTCTTCCTATCTAAACCTAAAGAAGTAAGAGATGACGGGATCAACAAATACCAGGACGCCTTCTCCAAGGAATTCCTAAACTAGTGTGATAGTGATTACCTCATGGATGACCTAAAAGTTATCTAGGCTGAGGACTGATCAACACACTCTGTAGAGAAAATCGGGTGCGAATTCCGCTTCGCCAGCGAGAATGGTAGAATAAAAGTGAACAAATGGTTGAAGAGCATGAGGATTGAGAACAGTTGCGAAAGCCACCAATGTCCTATACCAAACAAATGACACACTTTCAAGCGATCTCTAAGGCCAGTTTTAGGTTTCTTCTCAAAACTAACATGACCCGTACTCCATCTTAAGCGATTAGAAGAGCCGATTTACCTCAGGAGATCACAAACATAATCAAGAGACTCTGTGCCATTGGAATAAACGAACGGCGTATAGCAGCACATTGAGTTAGCGTGGGGTGGCTGAAATAACGCGAAAACTCCGAATTTTTTTCTGTGGCTAAGAAGAGTTAGTTTGAATTGCTTTACGCCACACAGTTATGAGTCGAAATCACACACGGGTGTCGCATTATACGTAGAGATTGACGACGTACGAGAAACATGGTAACAACAATATGCCAACCACGGATCCTCTTTTTAAAAGTTGTTTCCGCCAAGAAGTTTGACTCGACAGATTGCTGGACAGAACCTTTTCCAACTCTACGTACTCAAAACCTTTCCAGAGTATAGTAATGGAGACAAGAATAAGCAAATGCTGGACTTGTATAAGACGCTCTATCCCCGCAAACCCCCAAAAATGTGAAAGCGCTTGTAGAAAACAAAGGCAAGCTTCCCAATGGAAAACAATAGACGCAGTAACCTTTACTCTATGTGCCCATCAAAATCTGTGAACCGACCAATGCCCGTCTCCCAAATAGCCCGCTTTATTTTAAGAAATACCTACACATGACAACTTATGCATGTCCCAACCCATGAACGGCCAATTTCAACCTCACACTTCTACACCCAATGCCCTCAAATCAAACAAATCAAAACAATTTCCAATGTTAGTTACCTTCTTCGAGGGACCGCGTTATAATCTTCGGAAACTCGCTCTCCACCTTCCGATACTTGAACTGCGAGCTACTATTGCTATCACCGTCCGCCCTGCAAAGTACACAAATCAAATTTATCAGTCCTCTACCCTTTCCAATTGTTTTTTCGTTTTTTGTTTCTTCTTTTTTTACGACAAATTTTGCAACTCACCTTCGCTTTCGTCCCAAGTTCTCAGCGCTATCGCCTAAGTGTAATAGTTTTCGGATTTTAGCCAAAATATCGAAACCCATTGGGATGCTGCCGTCAACGTTTACGTCGCCGCCGTCACTGAAGCCGTAGCTGTATTTATTTCCACCGTCAACGAAGCACCGATTGCTGTGGCTGCTGCTACTTTTTACGGTTTCGGTGGAGAATTCGTATTCACTGCATCGACGAGTGGCTTCGCGAATTTTTCGGTCGAAAAAGCCGTCACCAATGCCAATGCCAGTACAAATACCACCACCACCACCGTTTTCGACACCGTAGATGCCACCGCTACTAATGCCACCACTGCCGCCGCCGCGACCAATCGACGATATTCTTGCTGGATACTGAAGATGCTGCACTGGTTCGTCTAATAGCTCAATCGGTAAAGTGTCCTCAATGTACATTTGGATTGAAATCCATTTACACCGTCACTCACAATAGATTTCTGATTTTAGTAAACGAATTTCGAATTCGAGTTATTTAATGGAATGGAAAAATGCAGTTCGGCTGTGTTGCGTTTTCTTTTTTTGCGACAAAAGAGAGAAGAAAAAAGTTTTCAGCACGAATTGTACAAAAGGCAAAAAGCCGCCGTCAAATGACACTTGGATTGTAAATTGAATTGCAGTTGGCAGCCGTGACCGGGAAAATCAGCATGCAAGTGAGGTGCGGTTTCGATGTGGATGAAGAGTGTTGTTTGCTTTGTAAAGTAGATGGCATCGGAATTTGTTTTGGGGAAAACATATTTATTAATCAATATTTTGAGGAACTGTATTTATTTCAGCAGGGGAAATGTTATGATTCTATTAAGCTGACAATTTTTCAAAGAAAAACACATTTTTTTTGGGTGTATATGCAAAAATCAGTGGAAAGTTTTTGCACTGGTTCAGAAATGCGCATAAAATGGCTTCTCTTGCTACTAGCTGTGTTCGTTAGGACTCTACTGTCAGAGAAGTATACATAAATTTTAAATCGAATATATCTTGAGTTTATCTTAATACATTAAGTGGAGTCGTAAGGGCTGATTCAATCAGAATGCGGGAAGACGGTACGGCAAGTTATTTTGGTAGTTTTGGCCGCTGTGCTACGTGTATGGCAGCAAATTGCCCAAATGGAAAGAGGGTAGCCGGAAACACAGTGGGCAGTTATCAGGTGTTTGTTTTTATAAAAAACTCGGCGGTCAAGCAACAAAAATGTCTGCTGAGATGAAGAAATTGATTGATTTGGTGAATCCCAGCTGAAAAAATTATTTCTGTGTTCCTGGTCATTTTCTTTGGTTCGTTGAAATTTTTAAGATCTCCGGTGCGATCTGTCTATGTCTATGGTGACATAGTCTGGTGATTGGGGTTGTGTGATTAGAGTAGGCACTGACCGGTGTCAAATTGCCGGTGTCACCCCGAGGTAGCCACGGCAAACTGGTCCCGTTTATCCAGACTTAACTTATTAAACATATAAGTTCGATTATTATATAAGAAGAAAATTGCAACACTATAATACTTAGCATAACATGATGAACCATCAAAAGATGGACGTAGAGCGCATCAATTTACACGATTTTATCAATGCAATTTTACCAACAGCAAATTCATTCAACTTGGTTGAGGTTTCTCTCCACATGAGTACATCATATAAGCACAAGTTTCTTTTACTCCGTTGTTGCGCTCGAGTAGTAGTAAAATACTATCCATCAGCTCTACACGTCTCAGCCATATCAAGCGATTGATGCCTGTTTTTCTGGCCAAGTTTATACCGCTGTAGAGCTTATGAAATGCAAACGGAACTACAATTTTGCGTTGAAAACGACAAATGATATCCTTATTCGTCTAAAGGGCCATTGGGATAACCACTCAATTATTATTCAGTTGACTTCTTAGGCCAAAGAAAAAGCGATTGGGAAATGTAATTCTTCATTTAATTTCTGACACAGGGCCTTTCTCAGAGTTAAAAGCGGAACCAAGGTGGACAAAGTTATTGGTATCAATTGTGAAGTTTAGTTCAAATTTTTGATATTTACAATACGTAAATACTTGGTTTTGCCCTACTTCACAAATCTTGCAAACGCACCAGTGGCAGCACGCTACCTTCTGACATTGATATTAATGTCATCCGGGTATTCTAGTAGATGAACAAACTTCTAAAAAACTTTGTTACTGGAGTTGGTGTGCGGGTTTCTCAAATATTCTCGTAATACTTTTTTAACACCAAGGCTCTCAGCGTGAGATTATTTCCAAACTTTACAGAGTATCGAGCATTATTCATCGTCATACAATCAGACGACACGGAGGGCAAAATTAGACGCGGCTCTGTATAGCTCGTCTCACGAAGTTCAGTTAATTTAGCCTTCAACTGCGTATGCGGGGCTTGTATTCTCGAATTTCGTCTGTGCGTACTTCAGACTGTTGTCGTTGACAGCCTTCACAATTTGAAGCGTCAGAAAGAAGACAGCAGCGTCTAGTTTCGTACTCTTTCAACTGTCGGGGTTTTCTTGGAGGTGGATTTTCCCATGACAGCCAAATTTTATCTACCTGAACTTAGTCGTGTTCATTGCTGGTTATAGCACCGGTTTTATTCGGTCATAATGCGCGAAGAGATTGTTCGACAAAGAACGGCTGCATTCGTTAACAGGGATGTTTTGTCGCCATTGGAAATATTACTTGAAGTGGGAGTATTTTTGTTGCACTTTAGTTGGCCCTATCAAATAAATCTAAGAATCCTTGAGTAGACGAATGGAACGCTAAATTCGTATGCCTTTACGTTAGATAAGAGTTGTGGCATTGACAATGTAGCAAATGATGATCCGGTCATGTAGGGAACACTTACAAGCGGCAAAGAACGCGACGTTGCGTTTTTCCTCGTAGAATGCTGCAGAAAATATTTTTACATACTCATCGTTTCGTGCCCTACTGATCTGCCTTGACCAAAACACGACCAAGAGTCTGTTGGAGAAATAAAAAATCAATTTGACATCACCATACATCTATTACTTTTTGTGTCATCTTAAATGGTTTCAATAAATCTTTTTAAGGACGTCGTTTCATGGTTAGAAATCATGAGTAAAGTCTTTTATTTAAACTCCGGAACAGTCTTATTTATTTTTCGAGGTTTTCGTCGGTTTCTGTGCCATTCTATTGCAAATGCCAGACTTTGACAGATATTCAGGAGAGTTCCTGAGGCAGAAGGAACTTTTTTTTGTTCGCTCTTCAAAATCAAGTCAAATTGATCGATGTCCTCTCCGCATGAGCTGTCAATTTCCGTGTCAAACACCAAGGATCCTCCTAATTCAATACAGAAACAATCCTTAGATTGCGCTCTACGAAATCCTGAGCTCTTCCAATTTAACATTACTACTAATTTATTAACTCAAAACTATTCTTTACAAAATATAAAAACAAAATGCCAAAGTAGTATGCTAAAATTATACAGGGCTGCCGAATATCCCACGCTGGCTTGAAATGTGAAATTCGTCACAACCACATGAGTTCCAATGCCCCAAATCAAGACCAGTACTCCGTTCGTAAAGTGAACTGGGAATCTGATGATGTTCCATTGAGCTCGAGGCATACTGATTTGTAAGACCAAATCCCGTAGGAACATCGTGACAGCCTGTCCAAATCCGAGGAGGACCGATGAAACGCTCAAAAGGAGCTTCGAGGTGGAGAAACTTATAACTGAAAATAAGAAACATGATTGAGATCGTAACATCAAAATGTACCACTCTCATACTTACAAATTAATGCTAATCCCTTGCAGATACATCCAAACGTGTGCCACTTCACCTTTTGCTTTGTCAGAGCGTTCCCAAAACGTGGTGTCATCAGAGAAAAACACATCCACGGAAATGCCAGCAGTGAGAAGAGGAAAGGAATTTCAGCATTTTTGATCGCATGCAAATTAGCAGCTAATTCTGGCAACACCGTCAAGCACATGACATAAGAGAATATATCCGTTGACTGCAACAGAGTTGTGGAGTATAATTTTGGCATAAGTACCGCTCTGCGCAGTGGATACATCATGGTCAGCAAAAAGTTGTCCCACAAATTCATGGTCATTGTCTTCGAGAACTGCTGGAACTTTTCCAAATTTGTGGCACTTTGCTGAATTGACGGACATTTCACGTTTTGTGATGCACCAAGACTGACGCGGCCGTAGTTGTCAATGGTGGCAGAACTGGAACGCATCATTGAGACGTTTTCGTCCTCCTCGGGAATAATTTCCATTATTTCCACTCCATGAGGATTGAGGAAGGTGGCGTAGGCCTCTTCATGTGTGACCATGTAGTTGCAATGTACCTCAGTGTCAGTTGGATTTTTCCATGGTCGCTGTTGCATTTCAATGCCGTCAATTTGATCTGCGAAACTCGATGACAGCTTGGACAGTGGATGCAATGGTTGGAAACCTTCGAATCGAGTTTCGGTTTTTATCAGAGAGATTCTCTTGGTAATGGCACCTTCGCGATGCCTAGTGATTAGAAGACTGATGGGAATTAAGTTGACTAGCATTGCTGCCATTAAGACAATCGATTGTGAAGTTCCGTATAGAGTTCGAAGACTAGTGAAGACAAAGGAGAGGAAGAGTTGACAGAAGGCCTCGCCACAAAGGTGGATAGTCTTGCGGACGTATTTGTCCTCTCGTGGTCGAATGGCTTCCAGGATGACGTGCGTCTTCCAAATAAACATCGCCGAGCCAACACCTGAAAGAGATTTTTTATGTAGAGATTCGATGCTTTAGGAATGGAGCTTCGTAAGAGATATTATGTAATCATGAGTCTTAGTCGTTGGACATAAGATTTTAAACATGAGACACTTACACGGCAGACACTCCTGTGGATCACTGGTATTAATACCTACATATATTGTATAAGATTCCTAAGACATATTGGTCCTGTCTCAGGACTCAATTCAAACTGGCCTCAACGTATTTGAATCGGTTTTCGACAGGACCAATGCTCAAGCACTGCAGATTCTTATGACCATTCTAAACTGAAGCAACAGAAGATGATCTGGACGCATTAGTGAGGACGTTGCAGATCGTGACATCCGATCAGAGAGCGTTCTGCATCACAGTCGTGTAAGGACGCACGAGTTTGGCGGGGATATCAAAGTTTGGAACTACAGTTCGCTTTCATATTCGTAGATGGCGTCATAGGAGGCTTAACAGTTGTTGGATGATATCTATTGATTTAGACTTCCATCGTCTTCCATAGGTTGTCGAAGATAGGGTTAAGGCGATTACACAATACCTTAGTACGAGCACAATAGAAAGGATCTTGAATGTCATACTTAGAAGGCTTATACCTCGGTGGAATAATTTGGCTTGTAGCTCTGTCCCATGAACATCTGCTCTTCGCTATTATCGGGTGGACTCAAGCTGTCATATTATTTTCTCACTGCGTGATAGAAGGATGTTGGTCTTCATTGCACAGAACTGTTTGCTCTAACATTCTCAGCGCCGAATGTGACTGCTCGAAGTTGGCAGTCGAGCTGTGTGGCCAAATAAAACCTCGTTGTTCTATGGAAATATGAATTGCATTTCCGAAGGCCTTAGCGCTTATTTGTATGAGCAGTGTCCGAAGTATGACGTCAGGATAGGAAAGGAGGTAAACACAGTCTGGCAACGGACTTAGGCTTATTGATTTTGCGGAGGGATGAAATATCACTTTATCAAGCACGCGGTTTTCTCATCTCAATATACACAAGGGAATATGGCGATTTCCGGATCTTGAAACGCTGGATCAAATTGGTCATCTTGCGATAGACGTAAGGCATGCTTCCAGAATTCTGGACGTCCAAACGTTCCGGGTAGCCAACATTGACTCCGAACACCACCTTCTGGCAGCCAATGTGCGAATGCGGATTTCCCAAGCGCCATAACAAAGAACTATTGTAGAAAAGCTGCAATTGTAAGAGCCAGCCAGAATCTTCGCCGAAGAATATCAGAATATCCCCAAATCTCTCAACAACTCCAATGCCGCCAGCATCAAGTATCGAATACCGGTGGCAACGCGCCATCAGGGACGCCACAATTGATGTGCTGGGTTTCATCCGACTACCACCAAGAAGCCACTGGTTTGATGCAGAATGCCCGCAAGCACATTCACTAAATAAGAAGCTTACAAAGCGGCTTTGAAACGAAAGACGAGAGCCGCTCGTGAGCTCTAGGAGCAGAAGAGATGGGAAGAACATCGGCTTCTCCAGAAGAAGAACAAAGAGCACGAGAAGCGCGTGATCGAAGATATTGTGAGGTTGTACACCATGAATAACGTACACATCTTTTTACCAACTGGTATAAAGAATGTGTCAAGGCAAGAAGACACGCACGGAAACGTGTGGAGATGAACAAGCAAACTTTGTAGTAGGTTCATAGTCGGTGCTGAGGATATGGAAAAACTTTTTCTGCAAACTGTATAACGGCGAAGAAGTCCACCATCCCGCCGTCAGGCAGAATAGACCATTCAACTTAGACTATGATAGCCAAAACTCTCCAACACCTGACTACAACGAGGTAAGGATAGCGATATCTAAGCTATAATCCAACAGATCAGCTGGATCTGACGGCTTACCGGCCGAGGTAGTCAAAGCTGCTGGAAATGACTTTGTAGAGACCATGCACCAACTCATTTCTCAGATTTGGTCAGAAGTGTGTATGCCTGATGAAAAGAATCTCAGCACCGTTTGCCCGATCCACAAAAGAAGAAACACCCTCGATTGCGCCAACTATAGAGGTATACGTTTTTTCAACATCGGATACAAGATTTTATCTGCCATATTGTGTGGATGTCTGAAACCTTTCGCCAACAATCTGATTGCTCCCTATCAGTGCGGTTTCAGACCACGAAATTCCACAATCGACCAAATTTTCGCACTCCGGCAGATCATGGAAAAACTCAAGAAGTCCAAATCGATACCCACCATCTTTTCATCGATCTTAAGGCCGCATATGACAGTATTTATAGAGCGAGCTATATTGAGCCCTGTCTAGTTTTGGCATCCCTGCCAAGCTCGTCCGTCAAAGTCGGTAACGACTTAACCGAAACCTTTGATGTCAAAAAAGATGTTAACCAAGTTGGCGTACTGTCATGTGATTTCTTTAACATCATACTTGAAAGAATTGTGCGGAATTCACAAGTGAACACGGGAACATCTTTCAAAAGTCGGTGCGACTACTAGCGTACTTCGATGATATCGACATAGTTGGGAGAACTCAGCCGGGTTATCACCGATGCGTTCGCTAATATTACCGGTAATCTACTCGTCCTCTGCCACGGAAATAACCCTTTCAATTTTTAATAGCGGACACTCATGGTCACTTTCATTAGAAACCCATGGCAACAAAAACCCAACCATATTGTTGGCGATTTCTTCAGACTCAACTGCTGCATCCTATCCAGAATTTTTACTTATGAATCGATGCACACGTTACTTATTTTCTGCGCCAAACTTAAACTTTTCAAACTGCACTTTACGAATGAAAGCTTTTCTAGCGTCTTGTACTCATGTGATCTTCCGATATCTTGCTGTGATTCTTTTGCGAGTCTCACTGTGCCAAATATGCCTTTAGAGTGTAGGACTTAAGTCCGAAATTCTTGTCGGGTCTTTCATTGTTTTCATTCCGGAGCAATATAGGGTCGACATCTTCATCAGAGAAAAAAGCCATGGTCCTGAAGGTTAGGGTCCGGAAGTTACTTGCTAAAATATGGTATTAGCGTTTTTTTTAACCATTCTATACTCCGACTCCTATATTGCTGTCATTTCGAGAATTCTCGATGAACGTTTCTCCAGGCCTGGTGGTAAGATGGCGCATTGCATCTTAAGTTCTCGTACATTTTGTTCGCACTTATCCGTTAACTTTAAGTGCGTTCTTTTTTCGTGGGCTAATGCAGGCTCTTTGCAATCTCAGAGAAGTGTTTTACGACCCTAGGATTTGGGCAAATTTATATTTATCCGTGGAAACTGTGGCCTCTCCCTCTCGATTTTGGCAGGATCCGATTTATTTTAGATTCTTCCGTGGAAATGTCTATATTCTTCCCCTCGTTTTTGGTCGTAGATTCCGAGAGGAGCCTCTGTCCTATTTAACATCCCTGTGACGCCAGTTGCCGATATAGAGTTGCCACTTGGTTTTTGTTTTCGCAGATCTACTTCTGCGATGGAACGATTGGTTAAATTTCACATGATCTTTTGCAGTTGCAGCTTTGCGATGTTACGTGTACTTTCTGAAGGGATTTACCTTATTTCGAATGAGTTACTGGTCCCAAACAATTCTGGCTCGGAAACTTTGGACACACAGAATACTGGAGGCCAGCTTTGCATTGATCCGTTTCGTTGGAGATCGCCATAATTCATTGTGGAATACTGGAAGAGTGCCTTGGGTAACAAGATATTTTGTTTACGAATTGTTATTACTCCACTTTGTCTTGCCGATGATGGGAGGTTTTTCCGAGGAATTGTATCTCGAAGTGTTATGAGAAGAAGAAGTAGGCCAAACAACTCAAAATCAGCAAGGCAGTAGAAATTTCATTTCCTTGAAGCGAAGGGAAGACAATGACATCTGCAGTACTTTTGCATTTTTCGAACTACTAACGACTATGAACATTTTTAAAATGGATATACTGATGTGTGAATAATACTGTGATAACCACTTAAATGTGAGCAGCGACATCTAGCAGAAAATGTCGAAGACCAGAAGATTTCGATATTGGAATAACAAAGTCTCGACTGGAGAGTGGAATCAAATTTTCTAGCAAATTGGAAATTGTATGGGACGCTGGATGGCGAGGATTGTTCTCGAAGTATGTCACTCGAGTATAAATACCAGCATCCCAAAGGTATGCAAGTCAGTTCTAAAGTGAAATTTGAAGTGTTAATTAGGAGAAGTGATTAAGTGGTTTAAGTAAAAGATAAGAAAAGTATAAGCGGTTGAGAAATTGGATTGTATTGAGAGAAACAAATAAATAGTGAATTGTAACTGTACTGAATAAAGCGATTTGTATTGAAAAGAATAAGTTCTATCATTTGTACTCACACAAACATTTTACAATACATTGGTTTTGAATGTTTGCAGGTTACAATGACAGGGAAACAAAGAGTTCAGCAGCGCATCCCATAAGAAACTTGCACTGAAAGAATCATGATATTTCAGAGTACGTCCAAAAGTGGGCTTGAGCGTAAACTTATGAGAATTCATACGGAGACAGGTATTATGGTTGAAGGGTCAACGACTTCGCTACATTGAAAGCATCGGTTCCCACTAGATCACCGAAATCAAGCAGTGTGGGCGCGGTAAGTACTTAGATGGGGGACCACATGGGAACTCGGTACACCACTTGCTGTTGACAAACGCCACATGGGCATAGTACCCCGGCGTAAAATCCCGGACTTTACAAATCCCTTGACAAAAAAAAAATAAAAAATGGTTGAAGGACTGTAAGTCTGAATGCTACTGGCAATTTCGTCAGAGAACTCATGGTGAAAATAGCGAAAGAAAAAGCTCAGAAAGAGACTTTGGATGTCAATTGACTGGACAATATGGGGCTACCTATAAATTTTATCGCTCAGTTTTAAATCCGATGTACATAGCAAGTTATTCTACTCAAATTTTGGGGTGATAAATGCCCTATATGTATATTGAAGCCAGATCAGACGAGACATAAAGTTTCTTTCATCGCTTGAGGAGACCTAGATACATATTTTGCAGTAATTTTGAAGACATCTAATATGTGATCACTCTAACGTAGGTGGTCATGCACACACATACCGAGGTTTTTGGTTTCGACGACGTGAGAGTCGTTCATATCAATTCCATTTCGGTGAGAAGTTCCCCGATTTCACGAGCTTAATATAGGCTGCCGTTGCCGTTTTAAGATCTAAAAGCCTAAGAGACGTGGGTCATGGAATGAATGTGAAAAATAGAAAGTACGAGTACTATAGCTAGCAAAGAAATATACTTCGTTAGAATTAATGATAATTAAGAAGAGTTTCAGAGACAGAACAAACCCCTGGGGCACACCTACATTTATTTTATCATTTAAAACAACTTGAATTGAACGTTTCGAAAGATTGTTTATAGTTAATGGAAGAAAGAAGAGATTCACTGATCGCAAAGACTGCGATTTAAAGTAATGTCGAAAACTTTTGAAATATCAAGTGCAACTTAGTGGCGACCTTGGTTCTGGTTTTCGGTGAGATATGGTATCAAATCACCAATAGAATTGTTGGCACGGAATATGGTACTGCTCGTGAAGAAGTTTCATTGTTTCGAGATATTTCATGAGCTCCTGGCTTGATTACTTATCGCCACTGTACCTGTTCATTGATTATGAAACGATTTCGGCAGTCTCAATGTGGCAGGCTTTTGCAGCAGAAAGAGGACAGTTGTAAGCATGAATTTCAACCCCAAGGTCCGTCTAAAGGACAGCTATCATTGGAGTCCGAGCAGACTTGAGCATGTTGCGTGTCTCTATACCAACGAAAGCTGCAGTAGTTTGATTGCTCCTAATATCTAAACTCAAGCTCAAAGACCTCCACCAAATGACAAGCTGTCGTGGAGAGAGAGTTAATGAAGCTTGGCTACAGATATAAGTGTATTGCCAGAAAACTATTGTATTGCTTTCAATTGAGCCTGCTTACCCAGGATTCATCTAATCGAGACTTATGTACAATAATTAGTGCATAACATTTGAAGACAGGTTATGGCTGGTTCACATTGCCACAAACCGAATATGCACGATATAATTCAAGTTCTTATATTTTTAAAGGGATAGAGGACACAATATACGCTTTCAGTGAACCAGCTGATTAATAAAGTAAGCCGCGAGTTATTAGGCCATAACCATTTAAACATCTAGCCGCGATGTATTGACATTAGATTAAAACTCAATAATAAGATCTACTTGACGTTCCTTTTAAGACTGATTGCATCGATAGAAGGTACGAATTCCCGTTGTATTTCTAGCCCACAATCGAACCCCATGACGTCTATCCACAAAGACTGTCCAGATCACATCATACAACAAAAATAACCAAAACAAAGAAAAAAAAAATCACTTATCCGGATTCCAACCGCAATAAGGCTGTTTGTTTTTTTTTTTTTTTTTTTTTTTGAAAATCACAATCTATATACGAGTACATGGAACCCCTCTTGCCACCTTCTTAACTAAGATAAAACAAACAAATATATGTAATATCAAAACTTATCTGTCTTGTGTCGTTGCCGTCATACATATCTTACCTGCAAAACCTCCATAACACACAATCGCTATCACTTGTGTTGTTGTTGTGACAGTAAACCATGCCGACGAGAACAGGCATCCACTTATCATCAGCGAAACGCATGTGATCCCAGTCGCTATCAAGAATATCCGTCGATAAGCAACCGTTTCATGCGGCTTCCCACGATACTCGGTGGTCAAGTGCTCCAGACAAGATCGGCATATCTGTATTATGGCTTGATAAACGATTGCTGGCCAGATGCGAATGACCAGCTCCTTATCGGATTCCACAACATTTCCATAGAGGTAGGCAGGCGTTGATAGGAATGCCTAAATCAGCATTACGATATAGATAGATCGACAAATGAAAAAAGAAAGAAAAAATAAAAAAGGAAAGAGAGAGAGAGAGAACAAGATACATCTATTACAATCCAATAACAAGTCGGGCCTAAATGTATCAAATAATAACTACATGTATTGCGAACCCACATAACAGATACTTCTGTTGGATGTGCTTTTTGAGGACACGACGCGGTACGGCTGCTGTTGTAACTGCGGTACGAGCACGACGCGCCGGATCTAGTACTTTCCCTGTTGCTGGCATACCGTCTCGAAACGTATTCAACTGCGAGTCCATGTTTTCATTCTTTCTCAGTGGGATGAGTTAAAAGATTAACAAAAGTTATCACTGGATTTATACGCACTATCAGTAAGTTCACAAGTTCAAGAAAATCAGAGCCGACAGCATTCTTTTGCTGGGAGAGAGAGAGTAATAGGGAGGTAGAGAGAGAGAGAGAGAGAGAGAGAGAGAGCTCGAGGGAGAGAGTGAATGAGGGAGAATATGTATTTACGAGATTCAATGAGTATCTGCGAGCATTTGCGAATTTGAAAAACACTAACCGCCACCGAGCAGCCAAGGTACGTTTGTAACTGCGGGGTGTAGATATTTTTTTAGACAGCCGAAACAATATAACGAGTGATCACCGTCTACTGACTGTATACCGCACGAACGACAACGGCTATGTACATATGGCTTTTTCTTTGCATTGGGCTTTCGTTGTTCGAGCAGTTCTTGTTTGTCGCCTTCTCTTGACATAAGACATAGCCTTAGTGAAATGAGAATAGCCGTTATAAATAAAGTTGACGATTTGTGTTGGCGGAATAATCTTATCTTTCATTTGCATTGCATGTATCTATAGCACAAGTTCCTGAAGTAGGAGGGGAGTAGGTTTTGTAGCTGATAGCAGTACACTGCACACCGCACACCACACACCCACATGGGTACAAACAATTCCATGGGCTACTGAGTGAGATGCGAACCTTTTCTCTTTTAATCACCTTCATTCGGAGTTCCAACGGACTTGGTTGAAGAGCCTAGAAGTATGCACTTAATGGTCGCGAAGGTATTCCTTTGATGTACCGATAGTCACAGGAGATCGGGTCGCAGACTGACTATGTAAACTCTGCTTCAATTGTTATGACATCTCTGTTTACAAAATAGACACATGGAGATTATTTACACGATACCTTCCAAATGACCGCTTGCAGATCCTCATACTTTTCTTGAAATTCTCAGGGACTCTATCTCAGCGAGGGCGGCTTCAATGTTCGCTTTCAGAGTTGGAACTGTATGCGGATGGTTGGCGTTAACGGTAACGGTGTCTTATTTCGAAAGAAATAAGGTACAATGATTTTATTTATGTTTATTTTTATTCACTTTCTTATTTTGAACACACCTGCTAACACAAACACAATTATAAGCCCTGATAATAATTTAACAGTTTCAATGGTCATGGTAAGTTTTTCACTCTATTTAAACTCATTCTTAACTAGTCACTTAAAGGCTTCTGATTTTCCTACAAAAAATATATTCATACTCGTAGCCACCCATCATGAATATGGGTAGTATATCAGGTACTGAGGAAAACGCAGTTGCTGGAGCTAACGGATATATTGTTGGCATGATTCGTGCTCTCCAGACACAACACAAAGGCATTCATATCTGCCATATTAACGCTCAAAGTTTGTACCCGAAAATAGATGAATTTAGGCATATTTTCGTTTGACGTCATACTCGTATGTGTTTCTGAAACATGGTTTCATGCTGACGTACCAAATGAAATTTATAAAATAAAAGGGTTTGAGCTTCTTCGGTCTGATAGGGTCGGTCGCGTCGGAGGGGGAGCTGCATTGTACGAGTATGTTCGGAATGCTCTCAATTTTGAATTTGTATGCAAATCAAGCCAGGACTGTCCTCTCGAATACTATTTCATAAACATCAAATGTAGTAATGAGAAAATTTTGATTGGTGTAGTCTACAGACCAAATAACTCCATCTCTTTTGCTCCGCTCTTTACCACCCTTGAGAAGAAAGGCTACATTGCCACTAACATCATTATATGCGGCGACTTTAATTGTAATCTGTTAGATACATACGGCTCCATAGGCTTTTTGGAACAAATGAAATCGCTTGATCTAAACCCAGTTAACACGTCTACCCCTACCCATTTTACGACCACTGCTTCAACTCTGATCGATTCAATTTTTGTATCCGATATGGGTAAAGTCCCGTTATGTAGCCAACTCTCAGCACCTGCATTCTCTAAACATGACTTGATATATATAACTTACCAAGTTAAAAATGACTTTGTTGAATCTAAAGTCATGTTTAGAGATTTCCATTACTTAAATTATGCTCAATTGCAAGCTGATACTATAGGCACAAGTTGGGAGCGTATTTATCGGATGCCCCTTGTCAATGATCAAACTAACTTTCTGCAGGAAAAAATTGCTTTCCTCTTTAACAAACATGTGCCGTTAAAAACAAAACCTGCTAGGCCCCCTCACCTTCAATGGTTTACCCCTAATATCCTACAACTTATGAAAAAGCGTGATAATGCCTATAAAAGCTGGAAAAAATACAGAATGCCTGAGTTGTTAAATATATATCGCAAATTACGTAATGAAGCGGTTTCTAAAATAAGAAACGCCAAGCATGTCTTCTACTATCGGAAGTTCGGTAGCTGCTCCTCAGGCAGAGGGGTTTGGAAACATATCCGTGAACTTGGGTTAGGAAAACAAAGGCCTAAAACTCCTGATGATATAGACTGCAACCACCTTAACTCAACTTTTTTAATGTCAAGTGATCCACCCTCAGTAAGCTTAACTACTTTCGACCAGCCACCGGATGATTGTAGAGAATCATACTTTGAATTCTACAGATTACGCGAGGAAGACGTTGCAGAAGCGGTACTATCGATCAAATCAAATGCTATGGGGATCGATGAAACTCATCCAAAATTTGTTAAGCTTCTGCTTCCATATTTACTGCCTTTTATAACACATATCTTCAACTCAATTTTAACGACGTCAGTCTTTCCCACTCATTGGAAAGACGCTAAAATTATTCCTATTCCAAAGAAATCGAATGGAAATGCAGTGGAATTCAGACCTATCTCAATTCTGCCATTCCTTTCAAAAGTTTTTGAGAAATGTATTCTCAAACAGATTCAAATCTATCTACAGTGTAAAGAACTGCTTTGTGAGAATCAATCTGGCTTCCGTCAAAAACGAAGTTGTAAGATTGCGTTATTATTGGTAATTGACGAAATTAGGAAAGCAATTGATGACAACCATGCTACTCGTATAATATTAACGTTACTTAACTTTTCGAAAGCATTCGACACCGTTAATCACACTATACTTTGCTTAAAGCTCAGAAAAGAGTTTAAATTTTCATTGCCCTCTACAAAACTTATATTTTCTTACTTAGAAGGAAGACGACAACAGGTTGTAGCGGGAAACCGATGTTCATGCCATTTGCCTATAAAGAGGGGAGTACCGCAAGGCTCCATTCTTGGACCATTGCTTTTTTCGCTCTACGTAAATGAACTGCCAAAGGTTGTCGTGCATTGTGCAATTCATATGTTCGCCGATGATGCCCAGATCCACTTAAGTTCTCCCATGAATTTGTTTCACGAAGCCACTGCGCAGGTGAATGAAGATCTCCAGCGTATACTTGGTTGGTCAGCTAAGAACGAACTGCGTCTTAATGCCCAGAAAACAAAAGCACTTGTAATCCATAAAAGAAAACTGGACCTTATTCACTTTCCACCAATCCAACTAGCCCAAAGTCCAATAGAGTACGTCGACTGCGCCAACAACCTGGACCTGATATTTAACCGGACCCTTACTTGGTCTACCCACATAAACGACACTATAGGTAAGATATATGGTGGATTACGTGCTCTCTGGACTGCACATCACTTCCTGAATTCTTATTGTTATATATACTTGCACATACTTGTATCTGATATTTGAAAAATTTAAGGCTTCCACATTTAAAAGATTCCATTATCTTACCGTGTAAGCAATACTTACTTAGTAAATAAATAAATAAATAAATCCCGCCATGCCAGAAACCGCACCAAACAGTCAAACTTAGTGGATGCACTGATGTTTGGCCGAACACTTGTGGATTGTGTTTGCTGCAATTTTGCTTGTTGTCATAGCCGCTGAGCCAAAAATGGGCTTCGTCCGAGAAGATGATTTTTTAGCCAAAATCCGGATCTACGGCCAACTAGCGAGCTCATGGCATTGTCTATTATCGTCCGGCTTGAATTCTTGCGTTAGCACAATCTTATACGGATGTCCCAAATCCAACCGTAGCATATGCCGGGTTGACTCTCCGGCGATGCACAATGTTAGGTCATTAAGAGGTTTTTTTTTGCATATTATTACTGCTAGTACCCAGAGTTAATCGATCACATACAGAGTCGTCCTCTCCGGTTGATGCATACGAACAACTTTTGATCAGCTCTCTTACGCGACAGACATGCTTCTATACTTACATCTTCCTCCTGTTGTGTAGTGTTAAAAACAAATCGATCGTATCTTGTGTTCGCCTTTGGTTTGAAAAATATTTCTAATGCACCAAGAATTCCTTTCATAGTCTCTCTATTTGAATCAGAATCTGAAAAAAACTCTGAAGCAGTCATCGCCCATTTATGCTTTTAAAATGGCTACACGTTGTGGATCACTTTTGCTAATTAAGTCGGTAGCTATCTCTTACACTAGACCCCTTACTTATGCAGGCTACAATGGCAATGACATGATCGGCCAGTAGCATTATACTGGCTTACGCTGTCATAGGGCTCACAGCTTTATACGTAAATATTGAAATAGGTGACGAACCAACTAATGGCCACTGATAAAAATGGACTCAATGATGAGAACCTAGCAAACGTTTAAAGGACGACGACCTTCGGATTTGCACGTAGAATATTCGGACCATTAACAGGCCATACCATATCATCGCCATACAGGAAGTGCGATGGGATTGGCCGGACATAAGGAGGATGAAAAACTGTGATATACTCGTATACTATGGTGGTAGCTATAGGGAAAAGAAACAGCGCTTATGCGGATGCGGATTTTCCATATGCGACAGATTTAGGCAAGAACTCTTGAGCTTCCAACACGCTAGCGAGCGTCTTATGACAATCCGCATCAAGGCTAAATTCGGGGCGCGTATTTCGTGTGCTGTCTTTCATCTATTTTGTTTGCTTGTTGCGACTATTAGCCGATCCTCGTGTTTAGTTGTAGTTCTAGTTTGTTCTCACCGTGATTTATCCTCAAGGCTTCACCACCTTGATACCTTCAAATGCGAACCAATTTTCCTCTGCGATTTGCCTTCCCTCCAGATGTTTCCAGATCGTTTCGCGATTGTGGTTTCCGCGACTTTACCCATTTTCAACGAGTTGTTTACTCAAGACGTGAAGTATTTCAAATAAATTCTTATGACTTCAAAGTGTGGCTTGCAACCCAGATCGACAGATTTTGCGATTTGACAATCCTGTTGACATAGGGATTCATAAACAAGTGCTGAATGAATGAATGGTGAGAACAATGCACCACAAAAGCGGTTGTTCCCACATTTGTAAACAAAATTCCAATGTTCAAAAACGTGGGCGTAAAACCCGAATGTGTTGTGTATTGTTTAGGTAAAAAAAATCGATTGTAATCCATAAAATTTAATCTCCATGCATGAATGAAGTCAGTTGTCTATGTAGGCCTCAAACTTTTCGCCTACAGTGTAGCTGCAGCCAGGGTCGGCTGAATTTTGGCGCCCGGCGCAGAACAACAGCGAAAAATATTTGTAGGAACTAATATATAAAAATTAAATACGTTCACGCATAAATATTAAACCATACACACAGATAAAGAAAAAAGATGAAAAAAGCTAAAATTAAATTACGTACATTTTGCAACAATAAGGTTTCTTTAAAGAAGTCTCAAAAAAATATAAACTAAAGAACTAAAGTTAGGTATTTCCATAGGCAAGAAAGTTTGAAATTAAAAAGAGTGTTGCCTTATTGTTCCTTGAAAATGTTCTTACGGGCCTTTATTTTGACAAAACCTTCCACTAGAAAATTACTTTCAAGCTCCGACATAATTTCGTTTTCAATTGATATGGTTGCCAAAGATACCAATCGTTCCTGGGACATTGAAGAACGTACGATTTTTTTCCCTGATGCTACAGTAACTGGTAAAGTTAAAACCATTCTTAGGACTTTAACAGTATTTGGAAAAAGAGTTTTCATATTTCTTTTATGAATAAAATCATGACAACATGAACACTTAAATCGGAACTGCCATTATAAGTTAATTTTTTTTTTAATTTGGAACAGTCTTCAGCTGAAAATAAACTTGAATTTGATTTAAGCTTTCCAATATTATATACACATTGATATAATTCATTGTGCTCTTTTATCTGCTCAAATCGTTCAGAAATTGATGAAATGTTTTGATCTAAAACTTTAAAATAGAATTCTACCTTAAATTTTTCTTGCGGTTCTATAATGGGCTCATCTCTTCCTTCGTAGTAAAACAGAGTTGCCCTTTTTCGGGACCGCAGGACTGCGATAGCTGGAAAAGTGCAGGGAACTTCTAGATCAACAGCTATGATCCTAGCTTAGTCTAAAAACAAGGAGAATTTCTCATCATTTCTCAATTGTATGAGAAATTGTTTTGTTGAATACAAAATCTCAACTGCCAGCTTGAGGCACATATTCCGTTGTTGAAGGAACTTGCTAGCAATATTAATCCTATCTAAAATTGTATGCCAAATTATAACGCAGCAAATAAATCGAAAATCAGTCACCTTGCCGCCAAGGGACGGGGCCACATTTTTGGATTTAGGTCGTCAGTTTGTGATAGTTCAGCAAGGGCGTCATAAACTTCTCCTAAGTATAGGTAAAATGGCCTGATCGCATCTTTTCTGTTTACTCATACTGTCCATTCGGTCGTACATAGGGGTTTTAGTGTCAAACTTATAAGATGTTTTTTTCAGAACTGACCATCTGTTTACAGAGCTAGAGAAAAAAACATATAAACTCTCAACCGTGTCAAAAAATGCCACTGCCTCAAAAGAACATTGAACAGCATCAAAGATGATTAGATTCAGCGAATACGAGGAGCATGGGACGAACAAAGCTCTTGGTTCCAGAGCTTTAATTCTAGCTTGCATACCATAATTTTTGCCTTTCATGTTTGCACCATTGTCATATCTAATTTTGAAAGCTCACCTAATACTAGCTCAGTTAATCCATATCCGGTTGTCTCTTCTGCAACTAAAAAACCTAAGAAGTATTCCTTAACTTCATAGTTTTATTTTGTTATGATCAACTATTCTAACTGACAAAGTTAGCTGTTCCTTCCTTCCTTTTGTCTAAAATAGCTTTTCTAACTTCGCCTGCCAAAAGTTCTATGAGCTCATTTTGAATGCCCTTACTTAGGTATGTGTGCTTCGTCTCTTGATGATGGATTCTGCGTAGGTGTTCTGCTAGAACCATCTCGAATTGACTTACAGCTTGCACGAGTTGCAGAAAATTGCCGTTGTCTTGCTCGAATAAAACATCGGAGATTCCTCTAAATGGTAAAGACTGTGCAAGGAATTGCACGAGAATTATAAGCCGTTTCAGAACATTTCTCCAATGCTTAGTTTCCTTGGCCATCTGGTTTTGCATTCCAGAGTCTATGGTTTTGCCTTCTTACAAACCTAAATCTAAATTTCTCCAAGCCCGAAAAGTTGTCATATGTAAGGGACTTGTCTCATGCTCTTGAATAGTACTTGACAAGTGACTCCAGTCACTATAGCGTATGCTGGACAAAGCGACGAAGATTTCGAGTTAACTAACCATGCCCTTGATGTTTTCTCACAATTTTTTAAATATCTTTGGAAAAAAACGGTTACTAAACAACATTTTCTACTTGAACAGGACCCACCTCCACTAATAATTGAATAACTTGATCACTTAAATTTGGCCATAATTTAGGATCTTCGAATGCTGGTAAAACATTAATTGTCCTACTTTCTTTCTAACACATCTAAGGCTGATTCTGACTGACATAACAAGCGCGTACCTACTGTGAAATATATGTACATACATATAATATACTTACAACTGAATGCGATTGAAGCTAACAACATGTTCACTTCTACCTTCTACATCGAACACGTCTGCCTTAGTTTGTTGGAACCAGTTTTATTTGTTGTAAATAACTTGCATTTGGGGCAGATCCGAAACTCTGCTCCATAGGAAGTTTAATTTGTTAGTGTGTTCTGTGATTTCAGCTGGAAAAACTATGACATTATTGCGCAGAATTTTTGACGTATGAAGCGGCATGATACAACGGCTCCAGAAGCTCATACAACAAAAAACACGTGGATATTAAGTTATAGGTTCGATGAAAGAGGGTATTTTTTTGGATGAACTGCAACTACGTTACTATTGCTGTTGAAGTTGTGTACAGAGTACAGGCACAGGCATTGGAAAAGGCTGTAGGCTGATGTTAGGTATCAATGTACATTTGGTGTGTGTGTATTATTATGAGGATGTGAAAGTAAACTATGAAGTATTGCCGCGCTGCGATTAGGTTAGTGGGAAAAATATTTTCTGTTAATTTTGAAATGTATTTAAAAACGATGTTTGCAAGGCACTATTTCACGAATCTATATAATCTTGCGCCCGGTGCGGCTGTTCCACTTGCTCCAATGCGAGGTCCGGCCCTGGCTGCAGCATTTTATTCCCCATTTGAATACATTCAAAACCTTATTCTCAAAAATTAGTCACACTTGCTGTTGAACTCAGCGGCTGAGTTTAAGTATATCAATTTTCTTATTTACCTTTCTATGTAGGTTTGTGCCTTCTTAATTCCGTAGATTAACCTAGTGCCTGCATATAAGTATTATATGATAACTGTAGGCCGAATATTTCATTGAGAAAAATATTTACCACTCGCACAGATAAATTGCAAGAATCGCAACCATACTTTTGTCGGTTCTTATCTTATTTTTCCTTGTTGGGATTGTTTACTCTTTTTGTGGAGAAAATTGTAAGATACTCGCACAAACTTATATTCAAATGAAGAGAAACAATAAAAAATGATTTACCTACTCGTGCAAATGTTTAATGCTACACTGACAAAAGCGTTTATATGCACACATGTTTAAAATAATATTGTTTTGGCTTAGCAGTCTGGAAAATTTGCTTTAAATAAGCGTTTTCAGCATACCTACGAGTATATTGGTGGTAGAGATTTTTTATTTTTCTTTTATTTCCTTTGTTAGACTTACAACTATCTTATTAACTGTCATTCACTATTGTTAAGGATACAATTATGGGATACGAGTATGGACCTCTGTTAAAAAAAGAGTGACCTTTGTTTTGAAGCGGGACAAGTTAGTTCTAGTTCTTGGTACTGTGAATTAAATGAGCCTGAGGCGCACTAACATCTCCTTAATTAGATTACCCAAAGTCTATACGAGTATGATCACAGTCTGTTCTAGAAACTATCGATGGAGCAAAATAAAAATCGGACCAGCGCCACACGTGACTGTTTATGAATATCATACCACGTCGGGTATTTCCTCTGGACAGGGGAGGAGTGATCCCTGGATGAGTATAAATATTCGTATCAGAACTTGACAGTTTCCGAGGACGAGCAATACCAGCTTTCAAGAATTATTATAAGATTTGTGAATTTCGCAAGTTTGAACGTCGGCATAATGAAGGGGAAAAGTTTCGAATTAGAAAACGTATCAAGTTCAAGAAACTAAGTGGCGAAATGTGGGATACAGAGCTCGACTCTTGAACTTGCAATCCAAAGCATACAAAATGCATTATTACGGAACGGAACAAAATAAAGACGGAGTTGAAATCATCTTAGCAGCTAAACTCCTACACAAAATCGTAACTTACTTACTTAGGCGGCTCTACAGTCCGGGGTGGACCTGGACCTCAACCAATAAGCCCCAATTAGCTCGGTCTTTGGCGAATTCCCTCCAGTTGCGCATTCCAAGTTGGTTGAGATCTTTCTTCCACTTGCGCGCGCCACCTAAGTCGAGGTCTTCCTCCGGATTAGAGTTGAAAATTCAGCGATCTGGAGCGTTGGTCTTTATTCGCTCTACATGCCCCAGCCATCTCAAACGCCGAATCAAACGAATTCGCAGTTTTTTGACTGGATCGATGTCGTTGCACAGCTCGTAGAGTTCATCGTTGAATCGTCTCCTCCGGAACCGGTCAATGCTTACGGGACCAAATACGAAGAATTTTTCTCTCAAAACGACCAAGGATATCTTTATCGGCTTTAGAAAGGGTCCATGCTTCGGAACCATAGAGCAGGACTGGGACTACAAGGGTCTTATATAACCTTACCAGTTGCTTTCTCAGCCCAAAGAAACACCGATTGGCAAGTGTTATCCCTCGTTATATTTCTGAAGCGAAGTCGTTTTCAGATGTGACAGCAGAGCCGAGGTAGACAAAGTCCCTTACTATCTGAATGTTATAGCTGTCGATTGTGACATTCTGGCCGATTCGTCGATGTTGGGTGCCCCTTCTTGTTGACAGCATATACTTTGTTTTGCCTTTGTTTACCGCTAGATCCATTTGTGGCGCTCCTGTTTCTATACCCGCAAACGTACTAGTGACAGCTCGCTGTGTTTTACCAATAATATCAATATCGTCCGCGTATGCAAGCAATCGAACAAACTTTTGAAAGGTCGTACCTCGTGTGTTAGCTTTTAAGTTTTGTACAATTATTTCAAGAATGATGTTAAAGAAGTCACATGACAGCGCGTCGCCTTACCTAATTTCTTTTTTGACATATAGGTCTCGGTTAGGTCGCTACAGACCTTGATGCAGCAGCGAGCTTCCTCCATCGTCATCCTGCACAAGCGGACGAGTTTGGCAGAGGTGCCAAAACTAGACATGGCTCTGTATAGCTGGTCTCTGTAGATGCTGTCATATGCGGCTTTAAAATCGATAAAAAGGTGGTGATTATCGATTTGCACTTCTTGGTTTTGCTCCAGGCGGGCCTAAAACAGCACTGATAGGGTCCAATCAAATCAATGATAAATGGTTTCAGGCGCTGGTACGGCAGACAAGATCTTATATGCGATGTTTAGGACACTGATACCTCTATGGTTGGCGCAATTTAGAGATTCACCTTTCTTGTGAACCGGACAAACGATGTTGAGGTTCCATTCATCAGGCACACATTCATCCGACCAAATCTTGCAACCGGCCGTCTTGTTCGACTTCAGTTTAGATATTGCTATCCTCACTTCATTTTGGTTGGGTGGACGGAATTCTTGATTTGCATCGTCAATATTGAATGGTTTGCTCTACCTCACAGCGGACTGTGACTCTATTCTATTGGTTTCCGTTCGAGTCTTATTACCCTGGCACGTTCTTTTTACCTTTTGGTAAAACTTAAAAACATTATTTCTGAAGTAGCACCTCTCTATTTCACGATCGCGCACTTCTCATCCATTTTTTTTTTCTCCGGAGAAGCCAATGTTCTGTCCTCCTCTTTTGCTCGTAGAGCTCACGAGTCGGTCTCGTCCTTTTGTGCAGCGCCGCTTTGTAGGCATGTTGTCTTGCTGCATGTACTTTCCGGCACTCTTCATCAAACCAGGGGTTTTGTGGTGGTAGGCGGGTGAAGCCCAGCACAACAGTTGTGGCATTTCTGATGGCTTCTCGGCATCTAAGTCACTGGCCTTCAGCATTTGATGGTGGCTGCAAAGGACTTCCCGTGATGTTGAGGGATACGCGATCTGGCGGGTTGTTGCGATCGCAACCTTTCAACGTTACATCTGGTCATAGTACTTTTCCGTTTTTGTGGCATCTGAGATATTTGTAGATGTACCTTAGCTGCAAACAGGTAGTGGTCCGAGTCTATGTTGTTCGGATATCTAAAATACTTGAGAAGTGCTTTACGTCGATCGCAACATGATCAATCTGGTTGACAGTTTGCTGATCTAGTTGTACCATGTTCTCTTCAGAATATTGAGGTGAGGAAACTGAGTGCTTGGTATTGTAACGTTACCTCCCGCAGCGAAATCGATTAGCCTAAGTCCGTTTCCAGACATGGTGTTGGGAGACAAGATCGTAAGGATATGAAAGATAAGCGATGGCAATAAAGCTGATAATAAATGAGCAGGAACTTGAAATCTCGTTAGCGCCTACATACCGGAACAATGAGGAATACCAGTATGATGATGATGGCTTTGATTAGCGGGAAATCGAATTACGCATACGAAGACTTCCGTGGAGAAAACGGTTTCGGAACGAGGAACTTAGCAAGAGATGCTAAACTCATGTAAATCACACGGTCTAACGATAATAAATACGCAAGAGGGCATATATTTTGCAGGTGTGGATACCAAACTCAGATAAGTTACCATATATGTATGATGGAATAACGCGAAACAGCGGATTTTGGTGGAACTCTCCACTGGAGAGTCAATGTAACAAGATGATTTAGCACAAATTTAACTAGAATGAAGGTTAGCCTTAGCTCCAAATGTGCGAGAATGACTACACAATACCATAGGACGGACTGAACACATAGAGTGTCTAGAACAACTTCAAAGAAAATACAAGAATAGTGCAAGAACTCTGTTTGGCTTTTTAAAAGGCTGGCTCCACATAAATAAAGAAACTTAATCGTGGAAAGATGAGATGAAAATGGCAGTAAAGAACCAAAGGCAAGTATGGACGACATACTTCTATATGCAGTTATGAACTAAGCATACAAAAGAACTACAAGATGCTCAAACCCTGGATTACTATATTCATTTAGTAAATAAATTAAAATATAGACTCAGAGTTCAATGTTCTAAACATCCACAAAACAGAAAACTTAAGAAGAGTTTTGTACCTCTGTTTGTGATCTCAACAAAAAAGAGAAATCCTATTGTATAAAGATAGATGTTACAGAAACCAATTTAGTTCTTTTCCAGGAAATATCAAACGAGATTGGGAGATAGTTAATAGTACTCGTATCTTAAACAAGTCAACTCAAGTCAAAGGAAAAATGATTTCTGTTGTACTAAGCGTGAGATCGTTGAATATTTTAATTGTTTCTTTACCCCTACAGATGAATCTCTTTACTCACAACCTTTCATCCAAAGTTTTAGATGTTGTAAATGAGTAGATGATGAATGTTTTTTTATGAACCCATAATGGCTATTAAAGCAGTTAAAACGATTGGGACCTTAAAAAATTCGCGTTCAACTGGAATAGATGGTATTTCTAACTAAATTTAAGAAAAAAAATAATGTATCGTTTATGGCTGCCGTCCTATAATAGCTTTTATTTTTAATAAAAGCATTCTTGCTGGAAGCTTTCTTGATGTACTTAGGTGTGCTGATGTAGTACTACTACTTAGAAAAGATGGTCCTGTTCAGAGCTATCGGCCTATGTCATTTCTTCCTTCATTGTCTAAAATCTTTGAGAAAGCCATCAAAAATAGGCTTTTTAAGTTCTTGATCAAAACGAAATTTTTTCTTTCCATTTAATTTGGACTTCAAATAAGCAAATCTACTGAAGATGCTTATGTTATATTCTCAAATCTACTCGAATCTGGATAAAAAAAAATACTGCTGGCCTTCGATATGGTCAACGAAGCGACACAAGCGTCTTATGACAATCCGCATCAAGGCTAAATTCGCTAACATAAGCCTAATATGCTCCGATACCCCTACGGAATACAATGACGACGCCATCAAAAAATATTTCTATGAGCTCCTCGGCAAGACCTATGCGCAATGTCTCAAGTATGATGGGATAGGAAAGGACGACATCTTGGCGGTCTCCGGATTATTAAAGGTAATAGACGTAAGACATGCCTCCAGTATTCTGGACGGCTGAACGTTCCGGGCAGTCAAACATTGACTCTGATTAAGGTGGTTGCATCCAAGGCGCGAATGTGGGTTTTCTAAGCGCCACAACAAAGAAGAAGATATAACGTCGAAAAGCTACAATCGCAAGAGACCGCCGGAATCTTCGCCGAACATATATCCCAAAATCTCTCAACAACACCTATGTCACCAGCATTAAGTACCGAACACCAGTGGCACCGCTGTTGGTTTTACCCGACCACCACCAAGAAATTCCTGGTTTGATGAAGAATGCCGGCAAGTACATGCAGCTTTTAGTACATGCAGGACGAGAGCTGCTCGAGAGGCCTAGGAACAGAGAGACGAGGCTTCTCCAGAAGAAGAAAAAAGAGCACGAGAAGCTCGCGATCGAATATATTGAGAAATTGTACTCCAGGAATAACGCACAGAAGTTTTACCAACAGGTAAAAAGAACGTGTCAAGGCAAGAAAGCCAGTACAGAAGCCTGTAGAGATGAAGAAGTCACAGTCTGTGTTGAGAATATGGAAAAATTTTTCTGCAGACTGTATAACGGCGAAGAAGCCTAACATGGTAGAAAAAACCATTTAACATAGACGACGATAGCCAAAAGTTTCGTTCACCTAACCAGAACGAAGTAAGGATATCAATATCTAAGCTAAAATCCAACAAATCAGCTGGACCTGACGCCTTACCCATCGAGGTATTCAACAGAATGACTTTAAAATGTTTGCACACAGCGCGGGTGAAGGAAAATCAGGGAGGATGGAAAGAGAGGTACCGGTGACCGCTGGTTTTAAATGTTTGAAGGTTATAATGACTAGGAAATAGAGAGCTCTGTAGGGCATTTTATAAGCGAGTTGTTCGTCTTAGGAACGAATCACGATACTTTAGAGTACGTCCGAAAGTGGGCTTGAGGGTATACTGATGAGCATTCATAGCGAAATGGCTGTTACGGTTAAAAGTTTGAAGTGGCGGGATGCTACTGGTCATTTCTATGGAGCACTTGTGGTGGGAATAGCGGTAAAATAGTGATCATCTGAAAACTCTGTGCAACTACTAGCGTACGCCAATGATATTAAGATTATAGGGAGATCACACCGGGCTGCCACCGGTGAGTTCGCTAATATTGAAACGGAAGCTGCCTAAATGGGTTTAGCGATAAATGAGGGCAAAATCAAGTATGATACATGTAAGCTGCCAACAAGAATGGACACATAACATCAACAAATTGGACAGGTAGCAAGTTGCTTTGTCTTGACTGTGCTATAAATTCTGTCAACAAAACCTCAGCAGAAATAAAACGAAGAATCACTCTTGCCAATCTCAGTTTGTTTGGGTTAAGAAGGCAATTGAGTAGTAAAGCAGTATCTCGAAAAATTTCGCAGACTCTGTATACGAACTTGATCATCTCAGCCCTACTTTATGGCGCAGAACCATGGACCCTATTATAGGCAAATGAAGATATGCTCAGTCGTTTCGAGAGAAAAATCGTTCGGAAAATATTCGGCCCCGTTTGCATTAACGGGCTTTGGAGGAAAAGATTTAACGACGAACTATACGAGTTGTACAGCGATATCGGCCTAATCAGAAATCTGCGCACCAGTCGCCGGAGATGGCTAAGACATGTACAGCGAATGGACACCAATGCTCCGGCCCTCAGAGTCTTGGAATCTAACCCAAGGGACAACGCTGAAGGGGACCTCAACCAACTTGTAGTGCGCAACTGGATACAGTTAGAGACAGGAAAGAAACAATTTTCTTTGAGCCAGCTGTCCAATTTCCGCACTGAATATCCTATTCTATAGAGACTTTACTTAAGTCCACTAAAGTTAACGAAACTTGATGAAACCGAGCAGAATTCCATTATAGTCATACAGTACTATTTACATGTAAAGAGACATTTCATTAAGCTGGCTTAAGCTCATCAAAATCAGCTAGTTTTGGCATATGGGTTTGATGCCTCCTTAAGATCTTAAATGCATCTTCTGCTACTTCTGGATATTTGGACGTCTTTTAACTGTAAAGTTGTATCTCTTTCGTTAGTAACATAATGTCCACGTTAGTCAATCTAATCTAGAAATCCATTGAAGTTAGCCAAGGTCCACGCAAATGGCTGAAGAGACAATATGAGAAAAAAAAAAATGCTAAGACTGCAGTTCGGGGTAGTCCTGGGGCTCAAGTAACATACCTCGCACATACCTCAAGTAACATAAATTTCGCACGCCGAGTACATGTATGTATGCTACTCATACTTCGCCTGCTGCTAGACCCATCTTCGGAGTTTCTGCTTGCAAATGTTTCAATACTTGCAAATGCGTCGAAAATAACTCACTGTGGTCTGCGGATAAAATCTTTGTTATTCGTATAGGAAAATAGTTGCACAGACTTTTGAAAGATTGTACCTCTGGTGTTTCCTTGTGAGTTTCGCACAGTAGTCCAAAATATGATGTTGAAGATATTTCAATATAGTGGATCACATTGTCGCATTCGTTTTGAGTCGTTTTGCACAAAGACATGAGATGATGTTTGGAAGTCTTTATGTATAAAGGTCGGCTTTGTCGAAGGCGATATGTTGGTGGAAAACGTATGACGGACATGGCATCTGGGATAGTTATTGTTGTGCCTTACAACATTTCGAAAACTATTGCTCTTCGCTCCTCCTTGAACACTGTTCGTAGGCCCAGTAATAAGGTTGGAAGGACGTCAACCCAGTTTGTTGAGGTAAGGCATTTGATCGATGACTTCAGCGTGCGGTGCCAACGTTCGATGAGACCGTTTGATTGGAGATGGTAATCAGTGGTTCGCAGATGTGTTATCACCAGTAGTTTCGTCAACTCCTTAAATAGCACACTCTCGAACTGTCGGCCCTGGTCAGTTGTTATGCGTTGGGGAACTCTAAATCCACAGCGCTCGTGCAACTCGAGTCGGCCATCTAGAAAACTGGATAACGATCGTTACGCAATATCGTCGTCCCTGTGACGGCGGCGGGGGACACACAATGTCGACGTTGATATGTTGAAATCGTTCGTCTACAGTTGTGTATTTGCCGTGGGATGAATAGCTGTAACGCCGTATTTTCATTTGCTGGCATTGTATACACGATCTGGCCCATCTGCTGCAGTCACTTTTTACACGTGGCCAAACGAACCTTTGTGCTACCATCTTGGACGTTTCTGGGATTGGCCGGGGTTGTCCGAGGTTTTTCGGGGTGAGTCAACACCGTACACGCTGAAGAGTAGTACCTAGGGCGACGTCTGATGCATCAACCGTCAAAGCCAGTTGACAGTATGGATCGGGGTGTGCAAGCGTGTGTGACTCTGCTACTGATTGCTTGCATTTTTCGAAAGTTGAAGTTGTGTCGTCTGTGCACTCGATTCTGCTACCGTCATTCTTTTTGTTGCCTTTGATGAAACTTTGTAGACAACCTTGGGTTTCCAGCTCGCACAATAACAGGTCGTCTGAGGCTTCGGAAATTCAAGCCGCGCAAGATGTGGTACGGGATACCTATCTGGTTCGGTCACTGCATTCAATCCACAGAAATCTCCACACGGACGCCACTCTGCGTTTCCTTTTGACACCGTATGCAAAGGGCTGGCCAGGAATTTTATTTTTGCTATTTTCAGCATTTGGGGTGATAGCCGTCGTGCTAGTGAATATTTTGGCGGGACTCTCGTGACAATGTGATGAGCAACGTTGTGCAATGTTTGTTTCGGTGTAGGCGGTTGTTGCGTGATGTCTTTAAACTCTGAAAGAAGCGAGTTATAGGGAAATTCACAATAGATATTTGTTAATTTAAGAGAGTCTATACAGACTAAACTACTATTGGATTTGATGAACATCGTTTGGTAGATTAAGCGCTTATCTTTCAGATCTACGAGTATGTCGAAATAGTGAAGAAAATCTGCTCCTAGAATTGCGCCTTGCAAAGTCCAACTGAAATTTCGCCTTAACCCGAAACTCAGAACAATTGTTTTTCCAACGTAGGTTGCTATTTTCGTCTCGTTGGCGGTGTAGAGATAGTTACCACTGTTGCTGTTTCGTTGTTGCAGTAATGTTGGCGGAAAAACCGAAATATCGGCACCAGTGTCGACTAAAAATTTAATTTTTGTTACGGGATCTTTGACGAATAAACGGGAATTAAGTTGGCTGCTGTCAGATGCCGCTTCAAGTGACAGGCCTTTTAGTTTTCCTGTTTTTTTTAAGACTTTTCAAAAGAGCAAGGAGGACGACAATTTTTCGCTTTAGATCCATGCTGATTGTGGTACCAATAGTAGTCGTCTCGATTGTTGCTTGATTTGGATCGACCACGAGGTGCATATTGGTTTCTACGAGTTGAGCGTGAACAGCTTCGACGATGTGTAAGTGCGAATATACAGCATTTCAACTCATCTATTTGCTGTGTGAGATGAGTAATTTTGTTCTCTATGTCGGTTTGCGTGAGTGAGATGGACGGTGGTTTCGTTTCCACTGCAGAAACATACCAAGTCTTACTTACCTCTGCTATCTTGTCAGCCAGTTCGGCAACATGAGATAGCTCTTCTTTGCTTACACTTATAATACTGCGCATGATTTTAAAAGGTCACTGCTAACAGATTTCCCAGCCAACTATTTCATCTCCCTCAGCAGATGCGACGCAATAAGTTGCGTAGACGTTTGTTCTCTGAATCGGCGAATTGGGAAATGAGTCTGTCATTTAGCGTGCCGTACAGGTTCTGTGCCGGTGGATTCAAAATGATGTCACGCCACAATGCAGCTTTCTACTGCAGCTACCATTCTGTGGTACCCGATGTGAAGAATTGTGATTCTACTTGTGAGAACCAAAGCTGTGGTTGAAGTTTCCGAAAGGGAGGAATTTTTACCGACATTTTTGGGTATTTGGGTACATTTTCCACTAGACTCGATTTTCTGGGCTGGGAAACTGGATGTCTCTGTGTGTCATTGCTTCCTTCGGGGTCGTTGAGGTTATTTTGATCCATGGCTGGTGCGCGAGTGTGTTTTTCGACTAAAAAGTTATGGAGGAAGTCGGTCAAGTGTTGAAGGGTGTTAGGTGTCCCCCTTAATGATCACGTCGGGGTCACTAATTGTAGTGGATGGTTCGTCGAAGAAAATGGAAATCACGAACTACTCAACACTAGAATTTATTAACTTACTTTTCAAGTATTACATCAGTATAAAGATTTAAAGTGCGATGAAGAATCGATGCGCACAGCTCAAGTAGTCAGGAAAGAAGAAGGCGAGATGTGGCCAAGTAACATCCGAGCGGAATGGTATGGACTGAAACGTTAGTAGTGGGTGCATGCAGCCCCCACAGATCTGATCGATGTTGGACTTTTTAGGTCTGAAACCACCTAACAAACCCCAATCAGTTGGTTGACAATACGTTTTTGTACAGCAAAGAAGACCTTAGAGGCGATGTTGAGGAGACTGATGCCTCCATATTCGACGCAGACTAGAAGGTCCCTTTGTTTAGAATGGGCCACACAATGCTGAAGTTCCATTCGTCCGGCATGCTTTCGTTTGACCATATTTTAAGAGAAATAATCTCATGCTCTGTACAGGGTCATCCCCAGCGACTTGAACAGCTAGACAGCTGGGCCATCAATCTTGACTGCCTTCTTGGCTATAACTTTGGATATAGCTATACTCACTTTGTCGAGGTCGGGTGGACGGAGTTGTTGCCCATCATCGTTCAGGTTCGTTCATTCTCTCAGAGAGGAATCTGGCTCGCTCTTGCCGTTTCACAATTCGTAGAAGGGGTTCTCCCGTATTGACTATGGATCAGTGAGGAGAATGAGTTGAAGAAAACCTATGGCCTTTATGAAAAGTCTATCAAGTGCCAAAAAATACGCTTCTTGGGCTTGGAACGATCGAGAAGATATTCCTTTCCAAACAACCAGAAAGGGCTAGATATTTGGTCTGCAGATTTTGGAGTTGGGATTGAGAGATATGGGATACTACAGTGTTCCAGTCAAAACGATTCACCATTATTCGCTTTTTAATATTCGTTGAACACAATTATATTTCAAAACCGATTGTGTTGGCTTGTAAATACGTGTATACAATATTCATATGTACACATGTATATTTACCTTTCCAAATTTAATCGCCTTCACTGTAGCTTGTTTGCAAAGATAGTATTGTATTTTTTTTCCTACTTTCGGGCGTTGTGCTAATTTGGTGGCAAACTGAGTAAGTTATTTTTTTTTGTATTATCTAATCGACAAATGAAATGCAAACACCTACAAAGTACATAGTTTTGAAATACAAAAAAATTAAATTGTTTTAGGGCGTGCCAATTAGAGGTGGAAAAATAGGAAACCGAGTAAATGACTTCGGATTTAGAAGACAAACATTAGGTTGACGATTTTTATCCGCAGATACAGGTGGTGCTGCGTATCTGTACCTCTGCTCGTATGATGAGTAAAGAATTTTTATTGCCCGACATAAAATGGAATTATATGTTACATATGTAGTTTAAAATTAGGTGAAGGGCAAGGGCATTGCACGAGGTTTACTGCTAACAAACAAATGCAAAGAGATGCTCAGAATTTGACTATTTTAAACGACGTATGCTAAAAGGACGTCAGATACCCTATAACCTTTAGTCATAGCGTAAAACAATTCAAAAATACAACAATTATTATAATGACGAAGCATATTGAATTGGAATATTTATCTGAAAGCAAAGGGTACTTTCGTAAGAAAGAATGTCGGAGACAGGACGTAGTCCTGCGGCACACCAGCATTTCGTTTGTGAATTTTAGTTTTGAAACCTCAAGATGGACTGAGTTGATCATTTTAGGAAGCAGTTTGTTTGTAAAGGGTATCTTTGTGTTGCCAGTTTTATTGATTGCTTTCTCACATCCAATACTGGTTTTCGTTTTCTTTTAAAATAAACTTAAGTTCAAGGTTGTTAACATTAATTATTTCTGTCGACGAAATATGCATATGTAGCACTTATGTTGAGGGGTAGGATTAGTCCTTTCAGCCCTCAGTGGGGACATGTTGGAAAGCATTCCATTCTGTTAAAATTCTAAAAGATCTGGTATCTCGATGAGTTTCACAATTCACACCACTCTATGATGGTCGATTTGGAAGACTGAATTCGCCGAATTCAATATCAGAGTCTATGCTTGAGCAGTTCTGTTATTAAAGCCTAGCCACTGCAGTTATAAGCCACGAAATGTACGTTGTAGTTGATTCAGGTTATTTCTCCCAACCAACGGAGCTCATTGAATACTGTGATTCCTGGAAGACGGATACTTACTATCTACGATAGTAGCATGCGCTTAATTACATCTTCTGGTAGCCTTATGAGGACTTTTAAGTCTGTATAAGAAAGCCATAAAAACATCCAAGAAGCAGGCCTGCATGGACTATTACCATTGAATAGAAACCCTCAAGGACTCCGCCAGGCTTAGCAAAATTGTATCCAAGGAACATTCCAACCCTTCCAACACACTGATGCAGTGATATTAGCGCGGAACTCGAGAGGTCTCGGTAAGTACAATCTGTAATATAACGAAGAATGCAAGACCTAGCGTTAATCTTCAGAAGCTGTTTACTACTGAACCACGTACTCTTAAAGAGGCGCTCAAGTGGTATTTATACCGAAGGTTGGTAAACGGGGGCAGGCGTCCTCAAAGAATTTCAGGCCAATAAGTTTAACCTCCTTTAAACTTAAAACCGTAGAGCGTGTCTTAGATATCTACATGCGGAGCATTCTATATAAATCACAGCACGCCTACCTCAAGGCAAAGGGCTCTCCACGAGATAGTGCAATCAATCGAAAAATCCATACACTACGAAGAATATACCCTAGCCTCCTAGAAGGAGCCTTTAATAACGTACATACAGAAGCTATTCACAAATTTCTGATCGAATTGGGCAGAGGGAAATTGATAGTCTCTATGCTCAGAACACGAATTTGTCAGGCAACACTAGGCATCAGTCACTTAACCAAATTATCCCACAGGGCGGCGTTATTTCTCCTCTATTCTGACTAATGGTTATGAACAAAATTCTTACAAGGCTAGACAGAGAAGGGATCAAAGTGGTCGCGTATGCGGATGACGTGGTCCCTCTCTAATAAGTGAAACCGTGGAGGCTGCTCTATACAAGGCAATCACCTGAACCGTAAGTTGTGGCATTGGTGTCAACCCGAGCAAAACTAAACCACAAAAACCAAAATACCTGATATACAAGAAAAATACCGCACTTTGCAGCGCATTCAGACTCAAAGAATCTGAATGCTGTACTGCACGGGCTCACGGCCACAGCAACATTTTGGACTAGTTACCTACCGGCATGGTCACGTTTTCAGCCGAGATCCAAACACAACCTCTAGGAGTGGCAAAGGACTTCGACACGGTGTGTAGTGTGGGAGCCGGTGTCTATTCGGAATCACTAAAAATGTCACCGTCTTTCAGGCGAAGCCTCGCACAAACAAAACAATGCTATACTATAGATAGCCAAGCCCCTGTCAAGACTATAGAATCGGTTACCATATCCTCTAAACGAGTGGCAGATGAACTTGCAAGGTAGGGCTCAGCTTTGCACAGCTCATACATGAAAAGAGTACGTACCCCGCTAGAAGCGGTTAAAGAAAAAATCCATTCATACTTCCTGCCAACCTCCATTGGAGGGAGTTAACCAACTGCGCCATATCATGGATGATATGGCCGACTTACGGTAAGAGTAGAACTAAAGATCTACTACCCGTCCAGATATTGCCAGAATCATGGCCATAATCAGGGGGCATTGGCCAATTAGAGAGCAAGAGGCCGAGCTAGGAATCCCATTCAACTTCACTGCCACAGTTGGGGGAACGAAAATGAGATGTAAACTCTCTCACATTTCCTCTGCAAAAGTCCGGCACTAGCAAGAGTCAGACTGCGTGCACTACACCAATCATTCTTCGACGACCTTCATGGCATCTCGGGTAAAGAGATACGAGATCTAATCCGTTTTCTTAACTTCACAGGCTGAATCTAGGCACTGGAACCTCTACCTACCTACTTAATCATTTAAGGAGATAACCAGCTGGAAAAAAGGTTCTATGTCAGACTATGGGCACATAATTTCAAATTGGATGCAAAATCCCGAACTTGTTGAACAGGTAACAAGATCGTCGGATTAAGCAATGCTACCGGATACAACCTTCATTGCGGGTGCTGATTGCCCTTCTAATTTTCGAGAAGTGCCACATGTGACTCATTCTTGGTGGAAAGGAAATATTGTAGTGCGAATTAAAAAAACTTCAAGGGGGCTTTACTCTCAACGAGGGGTATACAGTCCATCATGCACTAGGTCATCATCAAGGTCGAGAAACCAATTTTCACTTATAGGGTGGCCGTGGTGTAGTGGTAGTAGCAAACGCTTCTCACTCGGAGGGTCCAGGTTCGAATCCTGCCCATGGCAAATCAGTTTTTCATTGTGTAATTGGAACTCAGACAAAAAAAATCCTGCGTGTGAAGGCATAACACTGACACGTAGATTTGGCTGTTATAAGAGTTTCAAGCAATGAAAAAAAATACTGGGAATTATATCTCGAATCACTCACTCTGAGTGAAGAAAAAACTCTCCGTCCTATTCGGACTCCCACCCCTGGAGAGCAAACATAGAAACCAAACACACTTGAGTTTCAAACCACTACAAAAACAATTTTCCTTTCTCCTCCTTCTATCTTTCCGCCCGCGCCCAGGTACAGTAAAAGGGTATCTAACCCCTTAGGCGCGCGTAAATAATAAAAAAAAAAAAAACTTATGGTACTCGTATAGTATATCCGTTTGGTGGTCTGTACTGGAAAGACGGACTAATATCAACCGTGTTGGGCGGCCTGTAAAATCATTAATGGCGCCCCTCGAAAGTTGGCTCAGATTGCAAGTAACTCCGTCTTTACCCAGAACTAAGTACATGCCTGCTAAGAGTTAAATGTAAGACATGCAAGTCAAGTGAATCTGTGTAGTAGCCTCTCGCAATGAACTGACTGTAAATCATCTGAAAATGACTTCAATGACCTGATTTCAGAAAGGATACAGCCTGAAGTCTTCCTCAGTAAGTCAATTTCAATATTTAGATCTCCAACTTCGAACATCATAAATTGGGGAATGGGTAGAACCTGTGTCGCATCTTTCAATGATATGGTTAGGATGCACAAGATCACACTATTTGGGTATCCGGAACATTCGGGTATCCCAGGGTGGCTGTTGTCGCTCTTTGCCTGAATCCAGATAAAAACAATACTTGCTTCTTTTACAATAACTTTGGAGAATATCCGACTCTTAAACACCAGTGCGGGTTTCATCAAAAACAGTCTGAAGATGAATCCAAAAGACAAACAATTTGTCCTTTTGTTGACAAGCTATTGTATGTCATCATCCTTGCCCATTTCTTTCTTCTTTTGACACAGTTCACTGTGACCTGGCACTGCTCAGCCAAATAGCTTTATATATGGCGCACGTATAAAATTGGACCCAGTGTGGAGTTGCTCATTTGATGGATGGGAAGCTTCCTCTGACTTACCTTAATGGAGCTGTGATGGAGAGAAAGGTCTGTGAATTATGAAGTACCGACTTCTTCTTCTTGTCTAGTTATGGTTACCATATCGACACTCGATATCTCATACAGAAGCTTTCTGTAGATTCCTATAATCATTGATCGTTGGAGTCCAGAGCATGAGCAGCTGTCTGATTGTCCGAAAAGATAGCAATTCAGCTCTCGGCGATATCATTCTCCGATATCTTTCTTAACACCACTGGTATGTAAGGCCAGTTTTTCTGATTGACTGTGGGGTGTGATCAAGTTGTTGGTTAAGGTAATAACCTGCGTCAAGGACCGACTCCTATCCTTTTGCAACAATACAAATTTTTCACCAGTATTAGTGTGTGGTAGAGATTTTCGCCTAAAACTAAGCGAAATTTGTCTAATACCAGGATGGCCAAATCCGAAGCTTAGGCCGCAGAGTTAAAGACATTGTTGTGCAATAAACTGCAGAAGCACATGTTACTACGAAGTTTCTCTGCACGCCTTCTTTCTGCAAATTGCATGATAATGGCGTAGCATTTATGTCGACGGTTTCCAGAACTCTACGGAGTGCCGTTTCTATCTATCTATCTGCCTTTCAGGTACGTATGTTGTGATTAAGACAAATATTTGTAGCCAATCTCTTGTACTGCGAACATACCTTCGTATCAACCTTTCCAGAATTTTCGGGATAATAGATAGGTAATGTTTTTAAGAATGCCCTAATAGCTGCCATGCAATGCTGATTCTTTCTTTGGGATGAACCTATCCTTTTTCTATTGCTTTTGCTCAAAGAACTGCCGAAACTGTTATTTTGTTACGTTGGTGAATGTATGTACATACATTATCGAACAAAGTGTTTGCTGATGGTTGTCGGGACGTCGATTGTATAGTCAGCAAAGGAATACATACGTACATATATTGGAATTGATGTGACAGAGCAGAGATCATTAATAAAAATTAAAAAGAGTATGGGAGAAAAAATGGAGTCTTGAGGCACATCAGCATTTATGTTATGGATATCAGTTGGGAAACCGTCCAACACATTATGAACTGAACGTTCCAAAACGTAATTTCTAATCCACTGAAGAAGAGATTCATCGATCCCAAATGCACGGATTTGGGACTGATGCGAAATTCTGTCAAATGACTTTGAAATATCAAATACTACTATCTGGCTTTCACCAGATTGGGTTATGGTTCTGCTTTCGATGAGGCATGCCATCAAATCACCAGAAGACGTGTTGCCAGGAAAACTATAGAAAGCTCTCGTGTTTCAAGATGATGAGTTGACGGCTTATCAGCGCTTCCATGACTTTGGAGAGAAGCAACGTACAGAGTAGGATTGGTGGAAAAGCTACGCAGTGATTTGCAAGCAGAACACCTCTTCAGAAGAAGGAGAGATATACCATCTGATCTGGTGGTGTATATTGAGATCTTTATGTATTCTTGGCACTCCCCGAGTACAAAGATGGATTTATCCCATAGAATTTTCGACGCGCTCAATCGAAATGCGCAGCAAGCATATTGGCCTTATCCAAAGAGCTGACAACAGGAATGCCAATGTAAATGGGCTTTGGGATGGACGATGAGGTTTTGACGATCGACCAACAAGTTTTACTACTTTCGGCACAATGAAGTACTTAGCTTTTGTCTCAGTTTTTCGCCCTAACTATTAAAATCTCACGTATTAATTTGAATTATTTTTCTTCCCTTTGGTGGGTTGTTAAAATCCCTATATAGCTATGAGTTAAAAATGATCATAAAATTTTTTTGCGACCTAAGAGATCTTTTGTACCACAAAATTGAGAAGCCAAGAAAGGCTCAACTCTTTTGATGAAATTGAGAATCTCTCTGGTGGAGATTTTAAAAATTTCCCCAGGGATTAAAATTTCTCTAAGGAAGCATCGTCTCCTTAAGGCATTTAGAGCCATGCATTCACATAAGATGTGTACCGCAGTCTCGTTGTCTTCCATGCAAAAACGACATTCAGCTTTCAGAAGCAGACCTATTTTGTGTAGGTGATATCGTAGGTGGTAGTGTTCGGTTAGAGATCCAACCAGTCTTGTGATATCCCAACATCCCCTTTGAGTTGTAGAGATTCTTCAAATGATAGATTGATTGATTCGTGAAACGGGTTGAACGATCTTTTAGCCTGGCAAAGCACTGCGATCTTCTCCCAATGGTTTATAAATATTTTGTTCCCCCAACTCATTATTGCTGAATTCGGGATTTTAGAGAACAACTCAGGGCCGATGAAAGAATCAGTCGAACCGTATAACATTGTGCCGACGCAAGAATAGAAGCCGGACGACCATAGACAACGCAATGGGTTCGCTAATCCGAAGATCCGGATTTTGGACAAAAAAATCATCTTTTCGGACAAGGCCCATTTTTGGCTCAGCGGCTATGTCCTCAATCAAAATTGCCGTTATTGGAGCGAACACAGTCCACAAGTGTTCGGCCAAGCATCAATGCATCCACAATGATTGACTATTTGATGCGGTTTATGGCATGGCGGGATCATCGGACCTTATTTGTTCCGAAATGAGGAAGGAGACACCGTTACCGTCAATGTCTCAGATATAGAGCGATGTTAAACGACTTTCTGTGGTCGGAGCTCGACAACATCGATATATTCGAGCTGTGATTCTAACAGGATGGCGCTACATGCCATACAAGCGACGCAACGCTTGAAGTTCTTCTTCTTCTTCTTTTCCTTTTACTAACCCTTTCCTCGCTACGCGAACGAGTTTCCCATTTTTACTGCATCGCTACTGCTCCGCTTATGGGGTTGGCTAATGTCGCAGATCGCAGAACGTGTCTGCATACTGCTCGGTCCTGTGGGCCCCCGCCCAATTATCAAGGCTTCGTCCTTTAATGACGTTGTCTAATAATGAACGGGGGCAGAGCAAAGTACTGGTCTTATCGTAAACATCTTCAGATGACGCTACCGAATGTTGCTACGATTCGATCAGTCACAAGTTGCCGGTCATAGGTCTAGTTGGCGGCTAGGCCACCGGTAGTCCTTACCATGACTTAAATCACGGTACCATGGGAGTCAGGAGCCCCCCGGATATCGGTCCGGGCCTGACTTGTTAGAGGTAGGCCCCCTTGTGGGAGCGTCATGGTGGCTGTGGTTTAAACCCAAAATCGCGGGAAGGGTCTTACCTTGGGTTTTCCCTTGGTTTTTCCCTTGGGTTTTCCCTTGGTTTGACCCAATGTAGAGTTGCAATAAGTACTGGGTGCTGCGACCCTAAGAGCAGTAAGAGGTTTTAGGTCGGCCTCGACTCATACTAAGGGTGGAACTTGTGCCGGCAACACAGTTCCGAATTGGTATCTGAAACAGTGAAAATGTTTGGTGAGCTATGGCAAGGCGTATCCTTGCTCCCATGGATGTATGGGCATCCCGTAAATTTAAGCCTACATGGCAGGTACTTACGCTAAACACATGAGACGTTGCTCGGTCTTGTATCGCTTCGGCGGTTAGCCCCAGGCGTTGTTGTACATTTGCCATCTGAGCAATCCAGGAATTCTTTTTCATACCTAGTTTTCTTTCAGTAGGAGCGACCGTAGTTGATATTGCCTTCTTAATGGGATTTTCCGGAGATCTTCTTTGAACGTGGCAATACCAGCTAATTCTATCCGACTCAAGTTGTTCGATTACCGAACTCTTTATGTGTAGACTTCCTCTAATGTGCGTAGATCTAATGCAGTCGCGTTTCGTAACTCCAGTCGACATCCTAAACATTTTCATCTCTGCTGCCGTCATTGTATTTTTAAACGCTTCGTATATTGTATATTTGTAAGAGCTGGCCGAACCACCGTGGTGTAAAGTTTTCCCTTCAATTTAAGTGGGAATTTTCGGTCACAGAAGATTCCCGAATTTTCTCGGCATTTCATCCACCCCACGCTTACTCTGTGCCTTACGTCGTCGTCACATTTTGCTTCTACCTTAACGATTGATCCTAAGTACTTGAACCTAGTGGTTTTCGGAAGAACTATTCCGTCCAACATTATATCTGGAATAGGTCGCAGTGTATCCGAAAATGGGCAGGTCAAATGTTCCGTCTTTGAGCGACTAATTTTAAACCCGTTTTTCTCTAGCGCGTCTTTGCATTTACTTAGGACGTTTTGTAAATCTACGACATTATCGCTTAGAATAACTGCGTCGTCGGCGAAGAGAATCGATGTTACATTTGCTTCGTGCATGCAATCTTTTAAAAGATAGACTAGTACCACGTTAAAGAGGAAAGGGCTAAGAACGCTTCCTTGATGCACTCCGACATTTACCGGAAATTCTCTCGTAAGTCCGGCGGCACATTTAACAGCAGTTTTGACGTTTCCATACATGTCTTGTATCATTCGTATATACGTTTCCGGTACCTTTTGAGACCTCAACGCGGTCCATATGAGATCTCTAGGCACACGATCGAATGCTTTTTCTAGATCAATAAATACCATGTGCAGATCTTTTGACGAATCCCGATGTTTTTCCATTAATATTCGCAAGCTTTGGATTGCGTCCACCGTCGATCTTCCTTCCACGAATCCACACTGGCTATCGTCAAGCTTTATGATTTTGTTAAGACGTTCGTTTAAAACTCTTTCAACGATTTTCATCGTGTGTGACATCAGCTTGATTGAGCGGTAGTTGTTGCATTCTCGCGTGTCGCCTTTGCCTTTGTATAACGGAACCAAAAAGCTACTTCTCCATTGATTCGGCATAGTTTGTCCGCATTTTATTTTATTCAAGAGTTTCGACAGCCATTCACTGCCGATACATTCCATCTTCGACCAAAACTCTGAAGGGATGTTGTCTGGTCCCGCCGCTTTCCCGCGTTTTATTTTTCCGATAGCTATACTTATTTCTTCTGTTGAAAAGTCAGCAACTTCTTCTTCGAATGGATCAGCTGCAGGAACGCGATCACGTGGAAACTGTTTGTTAAGCAGGTCCTTACAGTATACAAGCCACCTATCACAGATGTCCTTTTCGTTTGTTAGTAAGTGCCAGTAGGAGTCTTTGATGTATTTTGGCGACATTATTTCCATCGCATTTTTTCGCCTTTGCGCAGCGAGTTTAAAAATATTTGGCACTTTACTATTGTACGACGTTTGAACTTCTTGAATAGCTTGTCTTCTATCTGCCGATCGTGAGGATATTTGTTCCAAGTCCTGGTAAAGGTTTTCCGCTGCTGCTGCTCGGGTTTGGGCCAGGACTCTCTTTGTAACGTTTTTAAGTCGCTCATATTCAAGTTCAAGTCGAGACTTTTCGATATCGTTGCTCCGATCACATTTTGTCCACGCTTGGAATGCTTGCTTCTTGTGGTCACAACTCGTTTGGTTTCGTCATTCCACCACCATGTTTCTTTCTCGATGTGATGATGTCCTGATATCGTTCCTAGAAGAGACTTTCCGTGTGTCATGCATGCCTCGTGCATGCTGTTCCACATTTCTTGAGGGCTAAGTGAGTCTGCGATAACGTTTATATTAAGAAGTACTTCTTTAGGGCGTGCAATAAATCTTGTGCCTCGTTCTTTTGATAAGTTATACCACCGGATTTTAGGCTTTCTAACAGGCTGTCGTGTTTTTGGTGGTTCCGCTGTGAAGAATTCTGTAATGAGCAGCCCGTGTTGGGTAACTAGCGATTCTCCAGGGATTACCTTGCAGTCCTTGACACTGTTTCTCATCGATCTTTTGCAAAGGTGATAGTCTATTTGTGTTTCGTGGCCTCCGCTGCTATAGGTGATAAGATGTCGTTAATGTTTTATAGACGTCGTATTTAAATGAGTGAGACCGTGGGCTTTACATGCTGCAAGGATGTCTTCACCAGCAGAATTTCTGGTTCCAAAGCCTTTACCGGCAGTCCTCAAAATCTACATTTTATTCTTCAATGTGGCCGTTTAAATCCCCGCCTACGAAAAGCATCTCCTCGATGGGTATATTTCTGAGTAAATTACCGAAATCTGACCAAAATTTATCCTTTTCCGATTGATCGCAACCGTTTTGTGGGGCGCACGCGCTTACAATATTCCACATTTCATTGTTTATAATGAGTTTTACACTCATCAAGCGGTCTCTTATTTTTGAAATACCAACGATATTATTAAGAAGATTTGCCGCGACAATAACACCGACACCGTTTCGTCCATTGACCGTTCCATGGTAAAACATCTTAAATGGTAAAACTTTTAAATCAAGAAAACGCGCTATATTTCCGGTATTACACCACTTCGTTTCCTGAACGCACATGACATGTAGAGTTCTGTGGCGCATTATTGCTTCCATCTCCAAGCTTTTCGAGGTCATCGATCCGACGTTCCAACTTGCAAACCGAAATTTAGTAAAATTTAGAAACTTCATTTTGCCCGCCCCCGGAATCCGTCGGGCTCTGACATAAGCATTTCTGCTTGCCCTGGGATCACCCGAATGCGAGGCAAGCGTGGTGCCCAGCGGGGTAGTGCTACAACTTGCGATCATTTCCATGAAGTTTTTTTGTAGTTTCGTACGAGATTGATTTGACACACGAATGCTCAATTGAAGTTAGTTGACTTTGCTTTTATCCCACCGGTAGTCGCCAGACGTGGGAACCCACTGATTGCATACGAGCTTGTGGGAAAGTTTTAAAGGTGTTAAAGTGTCACAGGCTCATTTTTGGTGTTATAGTTGCCTGTATATGACTGATTCCTCATTTTAGTCGCATTTACGACAAGCAGGGAAGTAACGCAACGCTTGAAGTTGTGAGGGAGAAATTTGGTGACCGGGTCATCTTACTTCGAGCGTTCATCAAATGGCCGCGATCATGCGATTTAACACCACTCGATTATTTTCCCAGGGGCTACGCCAAGTCCTTAGTCTACGCTAACAAACCAACCGCTTTGGACGAGCTCGAGGCCAGCATTCAACACGCTATTGCCGGAATAACGCCGCACATATTGGACCGAGTCATCAAAAATTGGACGGATCGCTGGAAGCACTGCCATCGAAGCAGGCAGTTGTTGTTTTATTAAAAAAATTTTTCCTCTATACAAAAGGGCTGCACACAGACTCGTCTTTGATATACCATTCGCCGTGCTGCCCCAGATATCCGATATACAAAGCAAATGTGATAGCCTTTAACAATATTGCAAATTGCAGCCCGGGGTGCTTTTGTATTGAACGCTTATGCAACTTCAAGTACTTAGGGATTATATTGGATAATAAGCGTAATTGGAAGGACCATACATTGCACCTTAACTAATATTTCAAGAAAGTTGTGAAGCATTTATATCATTTTAGCCTATACTGTCGCCTACCATTCTTAAAATTAGTCTACTATAGCTTGTTTCATTCTAAATTGCAGTACAGCACTTCTTGTTGGCGTGCTACCTACTCTAATCCTATTTATCCTCTCCTTATAAAATAAAAGCTTGCAATTCGGTTTATGCTTACGGATCCTCCCTTTACAGCATTTATACGTCTACAAAGTCTTAAAATAATTTTTTTTTTAAACACGGTATATAACATGACCAGCTATCGTATAATCTAAGCGGCAATACCAGAGATTTAATACTCGTAATCATACCCATGATCCATAAAGATATTTTTTCGCGCCATTACGGTGCAATTGCTCCGCGCTTATTTAATAAGCTACCAGAAACTAAACAATGATTTTTCTCATATGACCATACCAGCATAAACGATCTTGATACATTATACCACCTTGATCAAAAAGTTCCCGTAATAACCACCGTGTGGCGCTCCCATTGTTCCGATTTGAGTTCTGTTTTTTTTGTTAAGTTGGTAAGTCGGTTGCTGACATTTCTTTTAAATCTTAGCGTCATAGCTTGACATTTGCAAAAGTTACGTAGCCAAGAGTACATCTAAATATGTGTGTGTTTTTTAAAATTTTACGTAAAAAACGAATTTAATGGTGCACGTTGGAAATGTTGGAAAAGTGTTTCGGCAACGATTCTCTAAAGAAAAAGGTCGTTTATCAGTGGCACGAGCGGTTCAAAAGTGGTCGTGAGTCAATCGAAGATGATGAACGCAGTGGCAGACCTTCGACACCGAAAACCGACGAAAACATTGATGGAGTAAAAGAAATGTTGGTCAATAACCGCAAATTAACCATCAGAGAGATAGCGGAGGATTTGAACATTGCCTATGGATCCGTCCAAGACATTTTGGTTAATGATTTGAGTTTCCGTCGTGTAGCAGCAAAGTTGGTGCCAAAAGACCTAAATTTCATGCAAAAAAGAGAGACCGTGTTGACGTCGCAAAGGAGATGATTTGTGAGGCTGAAACCGATCCCACATTCATCAAAAGGATCATTACTGGAGAGAAGACGTGGGTTTATGAGTACAACACCGCAATTCAGACATCAGGCAAATGAATGGCGTTCACCAAATTAGCCGAGACCGAGAAAACCACGTCGTTTTCAGTCAAAAAAGAAGGCAATGCTCACGGTTTTCATGGATTACAACGGTGTAGTGCATCATGAATTTTTGTCAGAAGGCCAGAAGTAAACAAAGAGTATTACTTGGGCGTTATGAGACGTTTGCGTTCGGAATTCGCCGAAAGAGACCAGAATTGTGGGCAGAAAACTCCTGGATTTTGCACCATGATAACGCACCTTCGCACAGTGCCATCATTATTCGTAAGTTTTTGACGAAAAATGCAACAAATACCATCCAACAGCCACCGAATTCACCTGATTTGGCTCCCTGTGACATCTTTCTGTTCAATCGAGTTAAAAAGCCGAGAGGAAGTAATGGAAAAATCACAGGAAGCACGAAAACCGAATATAAAAAATGTTTCGAGGATTGGATCAAGCGCTGGCATAAGTGTGCTGCAGTCGATGGAGATTACTTTGAAGGGGACAATAGAGATTTAGATGAATAAACTTGTATTTTTAATTTTCTGAATAAATTCCGGTGGTATTTTTGATCAAGGTGGTATTCTTCTTTCCAAATTGTTGCTATACAATTTTTGCATTTTTCGCCATCAATTGATACAATCGCCACTGGTCCTTCGGGCAACAAATTTGTATCTGACTATATAATATTTGAACTAAATTTTACATAATTATTTATAGTGTACTTAATGTAATAATTAGCTCTAAGTTTATTGATTGAAATAAAGTGAAGAAAAGTAAATTTTGATAAGAAATAAGATTCACCAATGAATCACAAAATCCGCCTCCTTGGTTTGTGTAAAAAAAAATTAAAGACAAAAAGACTTTTAAAGACACTTAAAATCTTCGTCCGTTTAGTAACAATGGTTTTTCTTTAATCAAAACTGTCAACAATTAAGACCGATCGATAGCTGATAATTCTACTACGTTCATAGTTCTCGGAAAATAAAAATCGCCTCTATGTATTCAGACGCCGTGATTTAGATAAGCCTCTGCATTAATGGCATATTATTTCAAAGATTACCATCAGCATTTTTTAATCTCAAAGTCATGACGTCAAGAAACTGCGATACATGTCGTGCCGTCGTGCATGACTCTTTTGTTTTTCATTTGGTAAGTAACGCTTGTACATACGATTATGTTAATCATGCCATGAAACACAATCAAAAGAACAACAAGAAACCGCGCAAATATTTGATCGGAAATAGCGAATTTGGATTTGTTTTGTTTCTGACAGCTGAACTAATCCTACAGACAGTAAAATATGTACCATCTTGGAAATCTTTGCAGCAATTTAAATAAGACACAAGTAAACAGTGATACACATATGTATAGTACTCGTGCGAGAAATTGTAAAGTTTGAATTGCATTCACCATTTACAACTCGTCGTAAAGATTCAAATGACAGCTATTTCCGGTGGCGGCAAAATACTCCCGAAATAGCGGTTTTGATAAATTTGAAAAACTCGTTCCAAGCAGTTTAATGGGGGTGCAAATTGTTTCACGATTATTGCCTAAATTTTTGCTACTCGTAGCTACGGATTTGTATCTATTTTTGCTGGAAATTAGAAAAAAAAATGTTTAAGCTTTTCAATCGCAGAATATGCATCTACGTAAGAGCCGAAGATGTTATCTTATCTGGGGACCAAAGAAAACAATTTGAATTCGAAAACAATGTTATCTATGCAGTAGAAATACGAGTAGATGCTTGTTTGCAGGTATCTTCTGCCGCAAAGTAGCTGCCTGCTATTTCCTTTTTTTCCACAGAGTTTTGTATTGTCAAATGGTTTTGTAAATAATATTGCAAATGAATAGCGTGTGCCAGAAAGATAACTCCATTTGGTTCCTGGCAGAGCTTGTAAATTAAATTGTAAAGACTTACAGGGTGCAATTCATAAGAGTTCCAGTAAAGGTAAGATTTTATCTGGGGTGTCATAACGATATTTTCTAAGCAGCATTATACTCGTACGTACAATGCAAAACCTTGCGGATTAAGTTGCATTTTTTGATGGCCCAGTTATCACTCAAATGGTTTGCCAAACGGCTTAGTATTTTTAAGCTACCATTTCCTAATCGTATATGTACAACATTTTACATTGGTGTAGTAGGTATTAAATGATGTTTTGTTATTCTAGAGTGGTCCTACACTAAGATTAGTTGGCCAATTCTGGTATCCCAGACAGAACTCCTGACTATTCCTGGAGCCAAGGATCATTTAGATCCCGGAAGCGGGATTGCAGTTCGGTGCATGCTGAAGCAGCGCTCTTTTAGGTCCTTCTACTCAGCCCTTTAGCTTCTGCAAAAATCTTTGTAAGGAATACTCATTGCGCGAGTGTCATGTGGCTGTATTTGTGACGATGGAGATATCAGCTTTCCAAAGTTTAATCAGCTCGTAGAAGTGCGTCGGCTCGTGTGTAGGAAACTTATGTAAAGATGTCGTTTGGTTCTAAAGGGTTTTCCAATAGGGACTTGAGAACTTTGAATTTAATTTGTGAACGCACTCTTTCACTAATCATCAAACTGTCACTGTCAATTTATTCAGTAAACCCAACACTTTCATCATAGTAAAGTATACGAGGGAGCAACGTCTGCAAATTATAAAAATTTTCTACCGAAATTCGTAGTCGGGGACTGCAACTTTAAGAGTGTTAACTCAAATTTTCGGTCGTAATTCTCGCCCTAGTAGACAGGCAATAACAAGTTTAGTGCAAAAATTTGACCCTACATATTCGTTGTGTGATGTGGCCGTGTCAGTGAGACAACGGGTTGGTCGAAGTGTTGAAAATATCGCTGCCGTTCAGGCGTCCGTAGCAAACGTTCCAAATCAGTCAATTCCACGGCGTTCTCAAGAATTGGGCATCGATCAGATCACATTATGGCGTATTTTGTATAAGGATCTTGGTTTACACCCATACAAGATCAAGCTGACTCAATAATTGAAGCCGATGGACCATTTGAAGCGACGTACGTTCTCCGATTGGGTTCTGGAGAAGATGCGCCAAGATGATGAATTTCATCGCAAAATCATCTTCAGTGACAAAGCTCATTTTTGGCTCAATGGGTTCGTCAATAAGCAAAATATGCGTTATTGGTCGGGTGAAAATCTACATGTGCTTCATGAATCACCACTTCATTCACAAAAAATAACTGTTTGGTGCGGTTTGCATACGGTTTGCATACGGTTTGCATAATTTTTTCGTCGACGATAACGATCGTCACGTTACTGTGAATGGTCAGCGTTATCGCGCCATGATCACCGATTATTTTTGGAAGATATGGACTTGGACGAAATGTGGTTGCAAATGAAGCAGACCTTGCAGTACTGCCGTTTCAGAATTTTCAAAAGCGCCGGTGATGCTTATGACGGCAGCAACTTGTTTTTTGTGTTCAGCAAGTTTATGCTAATCTTATCACAGAAGACTACTATATCGGTTTGGTGGTGATTGGATCGAAAAGTGTTGTTAAGAAATACGACAAACATAAACCAGAGGATACAATTTTTCCTTGAAAAAATAATAATAAACGAAAGCTCATATGCGAACATACTCTAATCAATGAGTTGCAAGCTACCAAGTTTGGAGCAACCGCCTAAAGGAATTCGGACCGATTTCAATGGATTCTACGACAGAACTATGGTGTTCCGGAAGGACGCTTTCGAATCACATCACGTGAAAGTAATTCAGCAAACTTTTGATTCCTTCAAATTCAACAACAATACTGATCGCCCTTGGATCAAAACTATCGAGAGTTACTTCTCTTTTAGTTAAATTAATACATCGTAAAGGTTGGAAAACTGGCAAACCCTCTATAGAAGCTGCACGAAAAAAGATTGTTCTCTGTCAGTGGTGCTGTGGATGATAAATTTGATGCAGTTTTCATTTTCGTTGATGACAAAGTGAATGTTTGGAAGGAAGACATATTCTTCACCTCCTGCAAAAATAAAAGCCTTCAAATGTGTTAAGATTTGTTGCGACGTTTGTCTCGCCTATAAAACATCCTAGTTTTTCCCTTTTCCCGATCGGTCTGGTTTAAATATTATATCCGAGTTCAACCTGGTCAACATGCCAGAATACTGGATTAATGAAAAACATCTGGATGAAGCTTCAGAAGATAGTGTAGAGGATGTGCACGGTAAGATTGACTATAATTTGTACTTCAAATTCTGGTCGCTGCAGGACTTTTTCAGCAATACCAACCAATGCTATGGTAAGGTTCAATGAAAGATGTTTCAAGATTATTTTTACAAATCCAAAACTGCTAGCACTGCAGTTATTTGACTCAATCTTTATAAGATTGGTGCTGGTGGAGTTTCTGATACTTTTCCGGTATTTGCAGTTTACTGTGAAGTTTAAAGGAGGTTCATATACTCACAGTTGGTATTTATCAAAGAAACCGAAGCGAAGGTATACAAATTGATCAGGGAAACTCCGCCAAATGAGAAGAACACATGCTTCAGCGAGAGGAAATATGGAATAACTGGAAGAACGATGGATGCAAGGAATTTAAAAAACCCGACACAAATGAAAAAACTAGCAAGACACCTTTGAAACGGCTTCCAAAATCACTCGGAGATAGTATAAACGACGCCAATCAGAAAATCTATCACCAGATAATTTGCATTAGAACAATCCTTCATTCGAATGGCCAGCGCTTCGTTTACTTGCGAAACAATCGCCACATTTCTTTACTCTTGTCAATGCGCCTTCATATAAAATTGCCGATTACCTTGAAAGTGTAAAGAAACAGATTCAAAAGGAGAAGAACGAAGTCATTAAAGTTGGCAGTCAAACATATGTTATAATTAAGAGCGTCCTAGAAATACCAGAACAGGAGCAAATTGCGTTCGAAGAACAGGAAGATCCGGAGCTTTTGAAATCGGACCCAATTGTGGTGCATAAAAACATTCATAAATCATGTACAGCGACTAACGAGAATATAAAGGAGTTAGTTCCGAAAATAGGTGCCGATTGGAAGAAATTAGGCAAGAAGTTCGGCTATGCGATTGATAAGCCCGAATGAATCATGCAGAGCAAAGCTCAAAACGAAGACGATATTTGATTAGCAAATTTGATGCACATCTTCGAAGGCTTCCTTGCGGAAGCTGTGAAAACGATAATAGACCCACTAGCTTTTTTAATTCGCTGGTTCCAGGTTTCGCGTCACTAATAGGCAGTTACCATTGTTCAGTGAACAAAGACGCTGGGGTGAAGTGAATTCAATCCTCTGCTTGCCAGAGGGAATCAAAACAAACCGAACTGTATGGTGTTAACTTTAAATCAAGCCCACTCTGTATGCTATATTAATTGTTTAGTTTTCGGGAGTTTAAATGACGAGATTCAAGAATTCCTTGACCCTTGAACAGGTGCCGTAGATTTGGCCATGGGCGAAGCAAGGCATTCGGAAGTTCACAGCAACCGTCTTTAGCGTATGTTTAGCGTTATTTTTATTTGAGTTGATAAATCAATGCTTGCCGTTTGAAACACTTTTTTGATCATATTTGCTAGGTATCTTGCTAATAACACGTGTTGTGTGTTGTCTTCCAAGGCTGCAATTGACACTGGTTTATCGGCGTAGACGAGTGATTTGACGTATCCCTATAAAAATTAGTCTAAAGGCGTCGAATCGCACAAAAACGAGAGATAAATTGCTCACCGAACTCATTTCTCAATTGGTCCATCGATTCGCGTGCTGTATGGCATGTAGCGCCGTCTTACTAAAACCACACGTCGACCAGGTTCAGCTTGTGCATTTTCGGCAAAAAAAAGAAGTTCGAAATGATTAAACGATAGCGGGCGCCATTGAGGGTAACGTTGTTGTCACGGTAATCTTTGAAAAAATACGGGCCAATGATTCCGCTGGACCATAAACCGCACCAAACAGTGCATTTTTCCAGGTGCATTGGCAGCTTTTGTATTGCCTGACCTTGCTCATCGGAACAAAGACAGCAGTTTTCTTTATTAACATACCCATTCAACCAGAAATGAGCTTCGTCGCTGAAGACAATTTTTCGATAAAAAGCGGATCTTCCTTCAGATTTTCTATGGCTCACTCACCGCAAATTCAACGCTATGGTAGGTCGTTCCGCTTCTTGCACGAGTTGTATTGATCTTAACCAATTTTCCTTTTGGTAGGCGATATGAGAGTTGGAAAGACTTTAGTGGTTAAAGCTGTCGGGAATTCTTTTTAGACGGACTGATTTGTCTGAAACGCAATGGAAGAAGTTTTACTTGTTTTGGGTATACTCAATGAATACACAAAATATTGTACCATCGAGTCCTGGTGCTATACTCGTACATGATTGGATATCTAAGACTGCTCTTTCGCTATATCGTGACTCGTATATCGGCACTGGGTTGGGTAGATTTTCTTAAATTAACTGTGGGGTTGGTTTCTAGAGTGCAGCCAGGTATGTGCTCATCGGCAAAAACAAATCCAAAGATCCGTCTTATGAGTCAATCCATGTATCATTTGGGCTTGTCGTATTCTCGCTGGGATCCTTTCATAGAAACAACACAAGGAGCAACGTCAATGCTTTACTGCCTTTTCGTATCCAGATCTTAAGTGTGACTTTATAGATTTTTCAGTTTCATAAATTTATGATTTAGAGAACTACAAGTAGTTTGATTTTCAACACGTCAAGCTCAAGTCGTCAGCCTTTAGTTATAGGAATACGAAAAATGACAATGATTATGGAGAGATAGACTAGGGCTAAGCATGCCGAAGAAAATAGCTCAATCATGTCCTATGTAGGTAGGTAGGTATGTAGGTAAGAGTGGCTGTTGGAAATACCAATCCACTTAGGCCTATTGACCCATTGTGATGCCAAGTGGATCTATTATCCTCTTACTAATGGAACCAGTTTGAGCGTAAAATGAAGTTCTCTTCTCTGGAAGAGAGCTGGACATGTACAAAATAGGTGGATGATTGTCTCCTCCTCTTCCTCGTCCATGCAGCTGCTACAGAAATAGTTTGTAAAAGCGCCAAGCCTTCTTGTGTGCTTGCCTGTGAGGCAGTGTCCAGTGATGATACATATAATGGCGCTGAGATGTTTCCTATTTAGAAGGAGCAGACTCTTAGAGCGATTCAGATCCAGCTATGACCAGATCTGTTTGGTCGCTAGACATGTTGGTCCAACAGTCCACCTAAGGTATGTTCTTTTATTGGCATCCAGCTTTAATATTAATTTGCTCGCAGCTATTGGCATACCTATGCTACCCTTTTCCGGTAGAATAGGTAGAGTGGTTCCAATTTAGGTGAGTTCATCCGACCTACAGTTCACTGGGCCGGCACCCAGCAAAGGTAAAGGTTGAACTGCCATCTGCATTCAAGGACTTTTTTAGAATTTAATGAGACCGAGTCCAGGGGGTTGCGAGGTTGAGGACCCAATGGCTTTTTTGCAAGAGAATAAAGCTATTGCAGCTTTATTGACTATTTCTTGAATGTTAGGTTTCCAGCTGAGACCCATATATTTTGCTGTATCGGGAAATACTAAACTGGTACCGCTTATTAAGTTAGAGTATATAGTGGGAATTTTGTATTTCCTGGAAAAGAGGACAAGATGAGTTTTATGGGGGTTTACTCCCAATCCAGAGCGATCTGCCCAATGGGTTAATCTGTTGAGATTTAATGGTATTAAGATGCTTACCTGAGACGGCTATAGCAACGTCATCCGCATAGGAAATCACCCTGCTACCACCCGCTTGCAGATATATCAGCAGTTCATTAACCACTAAGTTCCAGATAAGATTAGAGAGGACACCGCCTTGCGGTGTAACTCTGCTGACACATATTTTAGCAGAAGTCTCACCCAGTTTGGAGTTGATTATCCTGCTGTTTAGCATAAGAATGATCAACTCCCCAAGTGATTCGTCTACTTGCAGAGTTGATTGCGGATGTGTTGACTTTGTGAAAGGCACCGTCCATGTCCAGGAAACCAACCATTGTATACTCTCTATATTGTAGGGATCGTTCGATGTGGCCAGTCAGTGAATGTGGAGCATTTCCACCGACTTTCCTTTACAGCAGGCATGTTGAGCCGTTGACAGTTCAATGATCAATTTTAGCTCGTATATGGATATCAATCAGTCGTTCTAGAGTTTTCAGAAGGAAAAATGATAGACTTATAGCTCTGAGGTCCTTTGGGACAACATGAGAACATTTTCCGGCTTTGGGAATAAAAACTATATTGATTTCTCTCCATGACAGTGGAATGTGGATTAGTTCTACACAGCTCCCCATTATTTTTTTTAGCGTTGGCAGAATAATATCTGAGGACCTCTGTAGCGGGTATTATACCGTCCGGACCAGCAGACTTGTCTGGTTTGAAGCTATGCAGCACCCAGAGCAGTTTGTCTGGTCTCTTGTGATCAGACCGTGAATTTTGGTGATGCCTCAGAGGTTTCTGTGATTTTGTCACAGAATGACCTCCAGGATGGACGCTTTGCCTTCCGCAGTTCTTTTTTGTATAATTTGACTCATACAAAGAGTATGTCAGTCAGTCACTTTTCTTGTGCTTTTTGCTACGTTGAAAAGTTTTCTACAAGAGTTTCTGAGCAGTCCCAGTGCTGATGTCCACCAATGTGGACAACAATGCCTCTAGGTTGAATAAGAGGGCAGGAAGCGGCCATACCCTGATTGAGAGCCAGAGTAAATTCCTTGATTTTCTCATCGGTGTCACGCGGGGACTTGATAGTTCAGAGGATATCGTTTCTGACAGTATTCCTCTTTATTTTGGCCAATCACTTTTCCAGTAGTCCAAAAGTTACTCACCTCTATCATTGATGTCTTTACTGCCCCATCGATGCCAGCCAGTAGGAGGCTTTGGAAGTCTCTAGTGTGGGAACGGTTAAGTCGGCGTCGCTGAGATTAGGAAGTAAAAATGCATTAAGGTTACGTTTCACTAATATAAAAGTCCGAATCTTACCTTTTTGAGTGATGGAGAATAATCTGGAAAAACTGCATCGTTGCTACAGTTTTCGAGAGTAGCCTCCATCACGGTGTTGTTGAGGTCCTCCGATTCTGAAGATGTGCCCAAAAGCTCATCTTCTACCTCTGATCGTATAGGACCTCTCCATTTCCGACAGGGTGTCATAAGAGGAGAGCGACGGCTTAATAGTCACCTCGGATAGATTGGAGTCGTCGCTATCTATTTCTGGAAAGGATATCGACGCGCCGAGATCCAAGGTTGTGTTATCTGGTGTTAAAGGAGGAGGAGGTTGCTTGTCAGCATCCAGCTCATCCTTTTTGTATATCCTTAAGTGTATGGACTCGAACCCGAACCGAATCATGCCTTTCGTCTGGGCTAGAGGGTTAAGGGATTCCTTATTGATCACGATTAACGCGCATCTACTCGTATAAGAGCCCCTTAGTTCCTCCAGTTTCGCGACTTTCCAGTGATGAGTCGGAAGAGTCGGGTTACTGAGCCTGATGATTTCCAGAATACTTTCTGGAGAGGAGGGTTCGGCTGGGATCCAGGTACGAGTTCAAGGTCTGCTAGGAATGTCTTCCTTAGACACGACCTCGAGTTTTGCACCTGGCCAAATCTCTCCTAAACCATGTATGGCCTTGGTGAAGAGATCAAGAGATCTCTGGTTGAAACACGCGATGTGCTTGACATGGCCTTGGTGTTACCCAGCGTCGCTTGTGATAGGAGGTAGCCCGGGGTTTTCCCGGCTTCGGCTTGACCAGCTGCCACCGTTCAGGTGTTATAGATCCGTCGGTATCGTTCCTATCTATTACCGCGATTATTGTTGCGTCCTTTAGGACTTCGCTGAAAGACCTCAGAGATTTGCTGTTGGATGGCTCAGGCGTTTTGGTGCAGTGAGTTTTGGGCCTCTTGGGAACTGGCACGGTTTCCTCCAAGAATCTCTGGCGCTTGGAGGAGTCTTTTGGTGTTTTGGGGACAGTGGAAGCAGTGGGTAATCCGTCTTTTAGGATGTTTTTAGCCCACTCAATCTTGCTCTTTATGTCCGAAGGTTTTGATGATACGTGAAGCATTTCTACGTCTTAGGTAGAGCGCCTCAGATGGAGCTCGCCGATGCGGCTGAGCTCCAGATTTCTCCTCGGGGAGAGGAGTTTTGGTAGCAGCGATAAGTCCGTGGCCTGCCACTAACTTGCTGCTGCTAGGGGTGGAGGAAGTGATAGGACCATGGCTTGCCACAGTTTTAACACTCCCTGAAGATTTCTTTCTAGGCTCGTTGCGCTTGCGATTAGAGAATGGTGTACTATGGCCTGCCACAGTTTTACCTCCTCTCAACAATGCAGGAGCCTTGCCAGTAGTTGGTTCAGTGACCGTTCTACCGCTCGGTATTAAAGGAGTACCGGCCTCGAGTTTTGTTTTGTTTGATGTTTGGTGTGGTCCCACGAGTAGCAAAGAAATTGTGGTCCCTCTGTACACAGATCCGCTGTATACAGATAAGGCTAGCTGATTCGGAGGTTGTCAGGTATCCGGATACTCCGTTCGCTACTGAGCTATTTTTGGAGATGCTGGGCCCTCAGACAGGTTGATCTTCGGCACGGGTCGTATCACACCTTGATCCATCCCAAGGGAAAAAGTCGTTGGGCGGGAAGGGGGGGAGAAGCATCCTTTGGTTAACGGACTCGTCTGGAGAATTTCTCGAGATTGATTGACCCTACTCAGCCTCTACAACTCGATAAGTTCAATGCTCGCGGTATAGGACGTCCTATGTAAATCTTCTTCAAAAATTCATCTCTCTCCCGGAATGAGTTTTAGAGGAAATGGTGACTTGGAAGTTTTTGTTGGACACTTCCAATGGTGAAGTTTACTTTTTCTAGAAGGATCTGTAAGCATTCCGGATAATTAATTAAATTAATTATTTGATGGAGTCCAGGCGGACCAAATCGTAGTTTTCATTCTTACTCGTACTGTGTTGTTGGTCTTGTCATTTTGAGCATACGAGTAGCGTCGTCGGATATAAGATATTTTGCCGACGACGAGCGACTTTTCACAGGCAATGAATTTTCGAGGGTTTGAAATTGTTCACCGAAAGAGTGGTGATGTTAGAAAGTCGATTCCTTTTTCTGCTTTTTGGTGTTGTCCGAACTTTGAACACAGACCCTCTTGCGTGGTATGATATTTAGCGTTGAGATCTGTTAGATGAAACATATAACGCTGCGGAAGGATTTAATCGGGTAAACTGCGAGAACTACAGAGGAATATATGTATGTTCTCAACATCGTTTACGAGATCCTATCTGTCTGAACTGTATGAACCCACATCAGTGTGTCTTTAGGTCACTAATGTCCAACACAGAAAAAAATTTTGATCTTGGAAAATGTCACCAGATCAATACACTCCATCTTTTTATCGGTTATAAGGCCGTGTATTACAGTGTTTGTAGAGGCAAAGCAAGGCCTTAATTCACTTTTCTTCTGAGCCCATCCAATTCTGCAGAAGGACGTTGGAAAATACATGTATTATTTTACAAACAAATATAATACAAGGCCGCTAAATATCTCACCGATGTTTTGATAATAAAGAAAGAACATGGGCAAGGCGATATGCGATCGTTGTTATTAAGAACAGTTTCTTCGGAAACGAGGACAAAACGAAGCTTACTCTATCTTCAAAAAAGGATATTCAACCCGAACAGAAAGTCTCCTCAGACAGATATTATTTGAAGATAGTTAGAAGAAGAATAACTCTGCTAATCACTGTTGCTTTGTACTCTTTATAAGCATCGCAGTTTTGGTCCACCGGTCAAAAGAATGGGCTTTGGAAGGAATTGGTAAATCCACCTTAGGTTGCTTTCAGAGAAAAATTGTTCAATTTCTTTTGCATGGACGATACAAAATACAGTAGCAATACAGTAGAGAGGATGAACAAAAGCTCTCCGTCTTGTAGAATTTGCGGATCCTTGACTTAACTATCACATGAAAATGGAAGAGGCCGCAATCAACTCGTCGTGGCTATCTTGGTTGAGTCCTAGGCCCATCCAGGATCACAGTCCCATTTTGCATGATATTTAGCAAATCACAGTGAGCTAGCAGCTTTAGTGTCTGGAAAGGCTTTCTGTTTTACTCCGTATTGTAATCAGGATAGTAGATGCTACGTGCAAGTGCACTGATCCTACACCGATTTATGTTTGCATTATTTTTAGAAAGAATGACGATGGGCTACTGAGTTGAAGATCTTTCAGACTTACGAATATATTAGACAATTTCCCACATTTGGGTTTATACCCTCTCCTTTGATCTTTCAACAGAGCGTAGTCGATTAAGCAATTCTTCGCTAAAGCCGCCCTAGGGCCATCGATTTTTTGAAATATCCTCACAGTAATGGGTTTGTTGGGTAGTTTTCTCTTAGCCAAGATGTTTCTTTTTTGTCACGAAAAAGATTCTCTGATAATCGCTTAGCTTTTTACAATCCTCATCGGATTATAATCATCAGGTGTTCTCTCCCATCCATGACATTCAAAAGTTATTTCCGTTCGTCAAGGACCTACTCTACGTGTACCGTTTAAGTTTTTTACTTAAATGGATTTTCAATAACAAATCTGCAAAAATTGATATGATTGACAAGATTGATTGAATAGACTGGATATCTTACATCTTTCGGAAACAGAATTTTTAAACTTAAAATGGTTGTCTAAAGTCAGGTACTCTATTTATATCAACAGTATGCAATTCCTCCAGAAGGCTTTGTTTTTCCTGTCGTATAAAAACTCCGAGTTAATACTCTCTTTCTGAAAGCATTTTCGACGGAAATTGCTTTCATAAAAACTCTCAATTGACGGCTTATTGTCTGCAGAGTCGAATCTACAAATCCCAAAGAATTTCCGAAGTGTTTTTTCGCAAATAAATCTCAAATGAATCATACATATCTCTTCAAATAAAAACCGGAGAACGTCAAGTGAAATAAAAACAACAAGAATTACTAATATCGGAATTGTATCTGTCACACTACTAGCAGCAAATTACTCGTAATTTACCTGCAAAATCATAAATCCCGGTCCTTATCTGTTGCCCGATACGAGATAAGATTCTATTTACGAAGATTGGATGCTCGAGCGACGACGATAAGAAGAAACTTCTTTTCGAATTTTGCATAAAAGCCACGAAAGTATCTGCCATCGGAACAGTAACGAAACTTTACTTCGAAAACGATGGAAACGAATAAGATAGTCGGATTATTCCTTATACTTTTGGTAAATTGAAATTTGTTTTGCTTTATCTAGATATCCTTCTATACTTACTGTGCAATTATTCGTATTTGTGAATCGTACGTACATATATTGTGGCTGATTTTGTGGATACATGCATACATATACATATACTTTGTCATTAACAAATGAAGATTTTGGGGCTTATAATGCTGCGGATGGGAGCGACAAACACATTTGGGAAATATGTATTCCAAGCAAGTTTACTGCCCTCGCGGCGTAGATTAAAGAGTGTGATAGTAAAGAGACAGTATTGTCCTAGTGAATAGTTGAAGACGTATCCTAAACTTCTGGGTAGAATCAATTCCATTTAATTGTATCTGGTGCGATTTCAGTGTGAACATTATACTGACTCTAAGTCAAGTTGAAATTTATGAATATAGCCCCAGTTCTCTGTGTTTGTGATGCAACTTTTTAATTTCGATTTTTCTTTTATAATTGCAGACAGCCGGGCTAACAGAGGCACAGCCCACCGGCGTAAATTGTAATGGAAAGAGTGCGGTCTGTGTGGGACCACTCAGTTACAAATTTTGCTCGGAAGATGCCAGTGGCAAATTTTTCGCAAATAACGAACCCTCGATTCAATGTCCAGATCAAAGCCGATGCGTGAATGATGGCACTTATATCTGTTCTCCCTTAAAAGCATCCACAGAGGGATCGATAGTACCAGCTGAAAATATCACAGATGCTCCTGCAGTTGAATCAACGCCAGCGAATGCCAATGAAGCAACTAGCGGCACCGTTGAGCCCATTGTAGCTCCAGTTGATCCTCTTGCATCCTTGCAAGCTGAATCTACAGAAGCTCCAGTATCTCCAACAGAGCCAACTCCGGTCGAAGAAAGTACTCTTCCAGCTGAAAGCAGTTCTCCTCCTGCCGAAACAGAATCAACAGTAGCACCTACAGAATCAACAGTCGTTCCAAGTGAACCAAGTGTTAATCCAGTCGAACCTGTGCCCGAATCTAGTCCAGCGCCAGTACCAGAATCTAGTATAATTCCAGAGGAATCTAGTCCCGCTCCAGCAGAATCAACTCTTGCTCCTGAATCAGAGTCGAGCCCAGCTCCCGAAGGATCCAGTCCAGCACCAGCAGAATCTACTCCTGCTCCTGAACTGGAATCAAGTCCAGCTCCTGGGGAGTCTAGCTCAGCTCCAGCAGAATCAACACTTCTTCCTGAAGCGGAATCTAGCCCAGCTCCTGTTGGATCCAGCCCAGCACCAGCAGAATCAACTCCTGCTCCCGAGCTGGAAGCAAGTCAAGCTCCCAGTGAACCTAGCTCAGCTCCAGCAGAATCAACACTTGCTCCTGCACCAGAATCTAGTCCAGCACCAGCTGAATCAAGTCCAGCTCCCGAAGGATCAACTCTTGCACCTGAAACTGAATCGAGTCTAGCTCCTCTCCCAGAATCGAGCCGGGCTCCTGCTGAATCAAGTGCAGTGCCAGAAGAATCAACTCTCGCACCTGAACCAGAATCAAGTCCAGCTCCTCTCCCAGAATCAAGCCAGGCTGCTGCTGAATCAAGTCCAGTACCTGAAGAATCAACTCTCGCACCTGAACCAGAATCAAGCCCAGCTCCTCTTCCAGAACCAAGTCAACTTCCCGCTGAATCAAGTCCAGTGCCTGAAGAATCAACTCTCGCACCTGAACCAGAATCAAGCCCAGCTCCTCTTCCAGAACCAAGTCAACTTCCCGCTGAATCAAGTCCAGTGCCTGAAGAATCAACTCCCGCACCTGAACCAGAATCAAGTCCAGCTCCTCTCCCAGAATCAAGCCAGGCTGCTGCTGAATCAAGTCCGGTGCCTGAAGAATCAACTCTCGCACCTGAACCAGAATCAAGCCCAGCTCCTCTTCCAGAATCAAGTCAGCTTCCCGCTGAATCAAGTCCAGTGCCAGAAGAATCAACTCTCGCACCTGAACCAGAATCAAGCCCAGCTCCTCTTCCAGAATCAAGTCAACTTCCCGCTGAATCAAGTCCAGTGACTGAAGAATCAACTCTTGCACCTGAACCAGAATCAAGCCCAGTTGCTCTTCCAGAATCAAGCCTGGCTCCTGCTGAATCAAGTCCAGTGCCAGAAGAATCAACTCTCGCACCTGAACCAGAATCAAGTCCAGCTCCTCTCCCAGAATCAAGCCAGGCTGCTGCTGAATCAAGTCCGGTGCCTGAAGAATCATCTCTCGCACCTGAACCAGAATCAAGCCCAGCTCCTCTACCAGAATCAAGTCAGCTTCCCGCTGAATCAAGTCCAGTGACAGAAGAATCAACTGTCGCACCTGAACCAGAATCAAGCCCAGCTCCTCTTCCAGAATCAAGTCAACTTCCCGCTGAATCAAGTCCAGTGCCTGAAGAATCAACTCTCGCACCTGAACCAGAATCAAGCCCAGCTCCTCTTCCAGAATCAAGTCAACTTCCCGCTGAATCAAGTCCAGTGCCTGAAGAATCAACTCTCGCACCTGAACCAGAATCAAGCCCAGCTCCTCTTCCAGAATCAAGCCTGGCTCCTGCTGAATCAAGTCCAGTGCAAGAGGAATCAACTCTCGCTCCTGAACCAGAATCGAGTCCAGCTCCTCTTCCAGAATCGAGTCAGATTCCTATTGAATCAAGCCCAGTGCCAGAGGAATCAACTCTCGCTTCTGAACCAGAATCTAGCCCAGCTCCAGAAGGATCCAGTCCAGCACCAGCAGAATCAACTCCTGTTGCCGAACTGGGGTCGAGTCCAGCTCCCGGTGAGCCTAGTTCAACTCCAGTAGAATCAACACTTGCCCCTGAACAGGAATCTAGTTCAGTTCCTGAAGGATCCAGTCCAGCACCATCAGAATCGACACTTGCTCCTGAACCCGAATCTAGTCCAGCGCCAGTACCAGAATCTAGTATAATTCCAGAGGAATCTAGTCCCGCTCCAGCAGAATCAACTCTTGCTCCTGAATCAAAGTCGAGCCCAGCACTAGCTGATTCAAGCCCAGCTCCCGAAGGATCCAGTCCAGCACCAGCAGAATCTACTCCTGCTCCTGAACTGGAATCAAGTCCAGGTCCTGGGGAATCTAGCTCAGCTCCAGCAGAATCAACACTTCTTCCTGAAGCGGAATCTAGCCCAGCTCCTGTTGGATCCAGCCCAGCACCCGCAGAATCAACTCCTGCTCCCGAGCTGGAAGCAAGTCAAGCTCCCAGCGAACCTAGCTCAGCTCCAGCAGAATCAACACTTGCTCCTGAACCAGAATCTAGTCCAACACCAGCCGAATCAAGCCCAGCTCCCGGAGGATCCAGTCCGGCACAAGCAGAATCAACTGCTAATCCTGAACTGGAATCAAGTCCAGCTTCCGGCGAACCTAGCTCAGCTCCAGCAGAATCAACACTTGTTCCTGAACCGGAATCCAGCCCAGCTCCTGTAGGATCAAGTCCAGCACCAGCAGAATCAACTCCTACTTCTGAGCTGGAATCAACTCCAGCTCCCGGCGAGTCTAGCTCAGCTCCAGCTGAATCAACACTTGTACCCGAACTAAAATCAAGTCCTCCTTCCGGCGAACCTAGCTTAGCTCCAGCAGAATCAACAATTGCTCCTGAATTGAAATCCAGTCCAGCTCCTGAAGGGTCGACTATTACTCAGGGCTCAGAGGGTGCACCGGGCTCTGCAGGCTCCCCAGGATCAGAAGGCGCTCCTGGTGCCCCAGGATCAGAAGGCGCTCCAGGTGCTCCGGGCTCAGCAGGCTCTCCAGGATCAGAAGGCGCTCCAGGTTCCCCTGGCTCAGCAGGATCTCCAGGATCAGAAGGTGCTTCAGGTGCCCCAGGCTCAGCAGGCTCTCCAGGATCAGAAGGTGCTCCAGGTGCCCCAGGCTCAGAGAGTGCTCCAGGATCAGAAGGCGCACCAGGTGCTCCAGGTGCCCCTAGCTCAGCAGGATCTCCAGGATCAGAAGGTGCTCCAGGTGCCCCAGGCTCAGAAGGCGCACCAGGTGCTCCAGGCTCTCCAGGATCAGAAGGCGCTTCAGGTGCCCCTGGCTCAGCAGGATCTCCAGGATCAGAAGGTGCTTCAGGTGCCCCAGGCTCAGAAGGCGCACCAGGTGCTCCAGGCTCTCCAGGATCAGAAGGTGCTCCAGGCTCAGCAGGATCTCCAGGATCAGAAGGCGCTCCAGGTGCTCCGGGCTCAGCAGGCTCTCCAGGATCAGAAGGCGCTCCAGGTGCCCCTGGCTCAGCAGGATCTCCAGGATCAGAAGGTGCTTCAGGTGCCCCAGGCTCAGCAGGCTCTCCAGGATCAGAAGGTGCTCCAGGTGCCCCAGGCTCAGAGAGTGCTCCAGGATCAGAAGGCGCACCAGGTGCTCCAGGTGCCCCTAGCTCAGCAGGATCTCCAGGATCAGAAGGTGCTCCAGGTGCCCCAGGCTCAGAAGGCGCACCAGGTGCTCCAGGCTCTCCAGGATCAGAAGGCGCTTCAGGTGCCCCTGGCTCAGCAGGATCTCCAGGATCAGAAGGTGCTTCAGGTGCCCCAGGCTCAGAAGGCGCACCAGGTGCTCCAGGCTCTCCAGGATCAGAAGGTGCTCCAGGCTCAGCAGGATCTCCAGGATCAGAAGGCGCTCCAGGTGCTCCGGGCTCAGCAGGCTCTCCAGGATCAGAAGGCGCTCCAGGTGCCCCTGGCTCAGCAGGATCTCCAGGATCAGAAGGTGCTTCAGGTGCCCCAGGCTCAGCAGGCTCTCCAGGATCAGAAGGTGCTCCAGGTGCCCCAGGCTCAGAGAGTGCTCCAGGATCAGAAGGCGCACCAGGTGCTCCAGGTGCCCCTAGCTCAGCAGGATCTCCAGGATCAGAAGGCGCTCCAGGTGCCCCAGGCTCAGAAGGCGCACCAGGTGCTCCAGGCTCTCCAGGATCAGAAGGCGCTTCAGGTGCCCCTGGCTCAGCAGGATCTCCAGGATCAGAAGGTGCTTCAGGTGCCCCAGGCTCAGAAGGCGCACCAGGTGCTCCAGGCTCTCCAGGCTCAGCAGGATCTCCAGGATCAGAAGGCGCTCCAGGTGCCCCTGGCTCAGCAGGATCTCCAGGATCAGAAGGTGCTTCAGGTGCCCCAGGCTCAGTAGGCTCTCCAGGATCAGAAGGTGCTCCAGGTGCCCCAGGCTCAGATAGTGCTCCAGGTGCTCCAGGATCAGAAGGCGCACCAGGTGCTCCAGGTGCACCTAGCTCAGCAGGATCTCCAGGATCAGAAGGTGCTTCAGGTGTTCCAGCTGCCGCAGGCTCAGAAGGCGCACCAGGTGCTCTAGGCTCAGCAGGCTCTTCAGGATCAGAAAGTGCTCCAGGTGCCCCAGGCTCAGAGAGTACTCCAGGCTCTACAGGATCAGAAGGTGCACCAGGTGCTCCAGGATCAGAAAGCGCACCAGATGTTCCAGGCTCAGCAGGATCTCCAGGTTCAGAAGGCGCACCAGGTGCCCTAGGCTTGCCAGGCTCTCCAGGATCAGAAGGTGCTTCAGGTGCTCCAGGTACCCCCAGCTCAGCAGGATCTCCAGGATCAGAAGGTGCTTCAGGTGCTCCAGGCTCAGCAGGCTCTCCAGGATCAGAAGGTGCTCCAGGTGCCCCAGGCTCAGAGAGTACTCCAGGCTCTACAGGATCAGAAGGTGCACCAGGTGCTCCAGGATCAGAAAGCGCACCAGGTGCTCCAGGCTCAGCAAGCTCTGCAGGTGCCCCAGGTGCTCCAGGTGCCCCAGGTGCTCCAGGTGCTCCAGGTGCTCCAGGTGCCCCAGGTGCCCCAGGTGCCCCAGGTGCTCCAGGTGCTCCAGGTGCTCCAGGTGCCCCAGGTGCCCCAGGTGCTCCAGGTGCTCCAGGTGCTCCAGGTGCCCCAGGTGCCCCAGGTGCCCCAGGTGCTCCAGGTGCCCCAGGTGCTCCAGGCTCTCCAAGCTCTGAGAGTGCTCCAGGTTCTCCAGGCTCAGCAGGATCTCCAGGATCAGAAGGTGCTCCAGGTGCTCCAGGTGCTCCAGGTGCCCCAGGCTCTGAGAGTGTACCAGCTGCTCCAGGCTCAGCAGGCTCTCCAGGATCAGAAGGCGCACCCGGCTCTACAGGATCAGAAGGTGCTCCAGGTGCCCCAGGCGCTGAAGGTAATCAAGGTGGTCAAGGCGGCCAAGGTGGCCAAGCAACTTCAGGGGGACAAGGAGGCCTAGGCGGTCCAGGCGGACATGGCGTAGCAGGCGGAAGTGTAATCCCTTCGATTCCATGGCCTTGGTTCCCAACACCACTTCCATCACTAGCAAGTCGACCAAATAAACCAAATTGGCCTTTCCATCCATGGATCCCTCATCACAGTCTAGGACAACGACCTGAAAATCATCCATCCTTACCTAGTTGGCCATTTATACCACAACTTCCAAGTCGTCCAGGTCATCCCAGTCTACCTGAACTTCCAGTTTGGGTCTTACAACATCGACCCAGCGCTGAATCACCAGAGTCTATTGAATCAGGAGCTGTTATTGCTCCACAACCAAATGTTCCAGTAGATCCGCTTCCATTGCCTCTGCCCGTAGGTCCTGTTCTCATTGCATCCAGTCCTGAAATTGTACAAGGTGAGGTCGCTGAACAAAATCCAGTTGCCGAACCAGCACCTGTTCAAAGTGTCGAAGTTGAACCTGCTGTATCATTGCCAAGTAGCGAAGATAGTGCTGAAACCGTCGAAGTAAATCCAGTTGAATCAGAATCTTTGCCTAGCGTCGAATCTGTCGAGCCAGAATCAGTTGAATCCAAGCCAGTATCAGTTGAGGATGTATCTGCAGAATCCGCTGAAGTACTTCCACCACCACCAAAACCAGAATCCGCACCAAGTGTCGAAACTGAAGAAGTGGAGTCAGTTGAAGTCGTTCAACAACCTAAGCCAGTATCAGTTGAGGATGCATCTGTAGAAAATAATTCAAACGAAAGCAAGAAAAAGGGGAGGAAATCCAAGGAAAACAGCAAAAGCAGAGAGGAAGATGATGATGATGAGGATGACGATGATGATGACGATGATGATGACGACGATGATAGCTCCTCATCAAAGGGACGCGTTCGCAGGCACTATCGTCGGCACTAAGCTAAACGTCTCCTTAACTGTATAAATTATAAATTAACTCCAAAACTACACGCATACTCACTAAAGTGTTCGCCAAGTTTCATACCGAACTGACATTCAGCAACTGTGCGTTAACTACAATATTTTTAGATAGACACACCATAGAAATTCCACGTAAGCCAACCTACTTAACCTATATTTATTGTATCATTGATGTTGGACACTTGTGTTAGAGATTTAGTGAGAAATAAAGCAATTCAGCAACTAAGCGACAGTCTTCAAATTTAGTTTTTATTTCACTCCATTCATTGTTATTTACTTTTTGTATGCTATAGGTACATTAGATATGCGAGTATTTCCAGTATCCGCCACATTCGAAACATCATGGGGAATAGATCCATGGGAAATTGAGGAATATTCAAGCGAGACAAGCATAGGTGTAACCTTGGTTAATTTATTGCCATATTTTCGACGAACCATGTCCTGGGCCAAAGGAGCGGCTCTAGTTAGTCAACTGTGGGAGCTGGCCAAACCAGAAAATGTTTGAATCTAAGCAGATGACTGCGATGTGGAAACGGAACTAAATCCGAAATCATCTTCTCCTGAACAATAAACCTTTGCTGTTTTCTTTCAGTGCCTTATTTCCTTCTGGAGCCAGCCCTACCTTCTCACTTTCCCTGTCAAACCATAAAGGCCGTTCTTTAACCAAATCTTGTTTTGATGGAGTTTAGATTTAACCAAAAGCCATAGAGTTCATGGGAATCAAAAGATCTAGCAAGTCCTTAATCAGCGCTTACAGCGACTGCGATTGTTTGGAAGTATGCTTTCAGATTCCGCGCACCGATTGTAATTTAAAGACCAAGAGTGTCAGGTCAAAAGCTGCAGTCAAAAACCGTCGTTATTTTCTGGCACAATACAGGAAAGAAATAAGTGGGGTCATTCAGTCAGCTTAACACCAATTTTCTTTAATTTCCTATATTTAGTATAGTAGCGGATGTCAAATCTTAGCAAATCTTATGTTAATGGCTCCACACCAAAAAGGCCAAGGTCCCTAGGAGAGATGTCTAATGTCCCAGAAAAGGTGACAACGTTAAAAACCTTTTCCAAAACTTTTAAAGATGCGGAAAATGCGGTAGAACAGAAAATGTTGCCTTCTACTGGTATAAAGGGGCTGTTTGAGTTCTAATTGGGATGAACAAATCCAGTCCCAGTTCTTAAGCTTACACAATGGGTGTTACAGCAATTTTGACTTCAATTATCTGATTCCAGATATTTACTTACTTACTTGGGTGGCGCTAAAGTTCGGGGTGAACCTGGACATCAACTTACAAGCCTTTCCAGTTAGCTAACTCCCTTCAGCTGCGCACTCCAAGTCGATTGAGGTCCTCTTCAACAACTAAGGTGGGATCTTCCTCTACTGTGTTGACCCTCTCGGTTAGATTTGAAGACTCTGCGGGTCAAAGCAATGGTGTCCATTCGCTCTACATGCCCTAGCTATCTCAGGCGACTGATGCGACGCAGAGGTGACCGAATATCTTACAAGGAATTTTTCTCTCGAAACGACAGAGGACATCTTCATCCCCTTTCGATTGAGTCCATTCTTCAGCACCATAAGGTAGGACTGGGATAGTCAAGGTACTATATGGAGTCTTCTTAGCTGTTCGGGATAGGACATTACTACAAGAGCGTCATATATCATCAGGCATACACTTTTCTGACGAGATCTTAGAAATAAGTTGGTGTATGTTCCACATGAGATCATTTCGAGCAGCTTTCAGTACATCGGCTGGTAAGTCGTCAGATCCAACAGCATTGTTTAATTTAACCTGAGGTATTGCTGTCCTTACTTCGTTTTGATCACGAAGTCGGAAGTTTTAGCTAATTTGAATAATATTCAAACGTCATTCCTAGTAAGTTCATCTCCATTTTAACAGACGTAGAGTTGGTTCAGAGATTTTCTCTAAAGATATCTACAATAACAGATCCGTCTTAAAAGCAAAACTCTTAGCTTTTCATCAAAATCCTTTTTCGCCTAGGCTAAATCTAATGACTTTGACGGATACTGCAATAAATGTATTACGAGTATATGTACATAGACAGCCCGGCAGAAATTAGTTTTCTACTATTGAATACCATAAGATCGGCCTACAAACTGACGCTTAGCTTTGAACAAAATAGCCTAAAGCACAAAATTACGCAGAGATCATAAACTTTCAAAAATCTGATAAGAAATCTCTACTGCGCCAGGAGTAGGCAGGACATTGCTCTCTCACACTCACTCAATGTTATCACAGTGGATCTATAACCATTCTAAGTAAACCTCAAGTCAAGACCCGTAGTAGAGAATCAGAAAGCCGACAAGTTTGAGGTCAGGCAGAAGAAGTTAGACTTTAATATGGACAAAAGTGGTTAATTTAGGAGTATGTATATGCAATCAAAACGGCATAGTCGACGTAAGCCGAATAGTGAAGCAAGCCATCAATCACCCTACTTAAGCTCTTCAAGTGTTGAATTATCCAGACACTTGTAAAAGTCTATAGTGGAACTTGAGTTCAAAAAGGAAATGGCTTGTTAATAGATTTGAAAGATAGATTTCCAAGAAACCAGAGAAGAATGCAAAAATGTCTTGCCTGTAATCTCAAGTACGCAATCCTATCTATATGTTCTTCCGCTTAGCACATAAATTAAATAAAATCGTACAATCAATGGCATCAATCTCAATTTATGAGCATTTCCTGTTATTTCAAAAAATCTGATTTCTACCTCCAATACGCTCGTTTAGGAAATAAATCTTTTCCCATTTATAGCCTCCTTTTCCCTAGTCCCTTTCCCACTTTCAACAGTCGAATTTAATTAACAACTATTTGCAAAAGATTATCTCTTCCAGATTCTTATATTTTAGCTGACGATTCGTATTTAAATTAAAAAAAACATTGAAACGTATTCGCACTGCCAATTAATTCGATGAATACATCAGTACGGGTTCCGCGATTAGATTATAGGCTTTCCAACTCTCTAATCAAGGGCGCAACACAAAATGAGCCACGTGTATCTAGCTGCGTAACAAATCGAAATCGGTGAGCGATAAAAATAACTCAAGTTATCAGTTTGTCCACTTACTGAACTTTGTCGCTCTAAAGTGCCCAGAAATGTGATTCTATAAAAGAATCGAATATGAATCAATTAGGTTCAGTTGGAAAATTGCATTGCCTACCGGCGGAAGGCATCGTTCAGACAAAAAACAAAATTCCAAACCCGAACGAACGAACGAAAAAGTGAAAAAGTGATCCGAAATTGTTCTATTTTGAGTAAAAAACAAATATACAAATTTTTAAAAGCTTTAAACTCAAAATGTTTCGCATGATTTTAATTGGCCTTTTGGCAATAACTTTTGCTCGGGCACAATCCAATAACGAAAGACCTTGTGTCACAGCTGGTAAATTTGCACTTTATCCAGGCTCTCCAGTGTTCTATCAGTGCTTGCCAAATTCATCTGGAAAACTGGTAGTGTCGTATTTCCAGTGCCCCAAAGGAGAAGGATTCAATAGTGGAACACAAGCTTGTGTTTTAACTAAAAGTAATATAAATGATGAGACGGAAACTGTTCAAACGACAACACCCATTGTGGAGAAACCGACAATCCCCACGACAATATCACCACCAACAGAAGCTCCAACAGATCCAATAACAGATGCACCAGCTACTACAGAAGATCCTGCTAGAACAGATGACCCTGAAACAACTGTAGATCCAACTCAAGATCCAATATCTACTGAAAATCCAGTTACAACCCAGGATCCAGTCTCATCTACTGTAACAACTGAGGAACCACTGATAACAACAGAAAGGCCAGGTTCTTCTACTGATGTACCCATTTCAACAGAAGAACCCAATACTTCGTCGGAAGCTCCTGTAACAACTGAGGAACCAGCAATAACCACAGAAGAGCCAGTATCTACTACTGAAGCACCCATTTCAACTGAAGAACCCATCACTTCTTCGGAAGCTCCTGCAACAACTGAGGAACCACTGATAACAACAGAAAGGCCAGTTTCTTCTACTGATGTACCCATTTCAACTGAAGAACCCAATACTTCGTCGGAAGCTCCTGTAACAACTGAGGAACCAGCTATAACCACAGAAGAGCCTGTATCTGCTACTGAAGAACCCATTTCAACTGAAGAGCCCAATACTTCCTCGGAATCTCCTGTAACAACAGAGGAACCTCTTATAACCACAGAAAGGCCAGTTTCTACTACGGAAGCACCTGTAACGACTGAAGAACCACTTATAACAACAGAAAGGCCAGTTTCTACAACGGAAGCACCTATAACAACTGAGGAACCACTTATAACCACAGAAAGTCCAGTTTCTTCTACTGAAGCACCCATTTCAACTGAAGAGCCCAATACTTCGTCGGAAGCTCCTGTAACAACTGAGGAACCAGCAATAACCACAGAAGAGCCAGTATCTACTACTGAAGCACCCATTTCAACTGAAGAACCCATCACTTCTTCGGAAGCTCCTGCAACAACTGAGGAACCACTTATAACAACTGAAAGGCCAGTTTCTTCTACTGATGCACCCATTTCAACTGAAGAGCAAAAGACCTCATCGGAAGCTCCTGTAACAACTGAGGAACCACTTATAACCACAGAAAGGCCAGTTTTTTCTACTGAAGCACCCATTTCAACTGTGGAACCCAATACTTCTTCGGAAGTTACTGTAACAACTGAGGAACCAGCTATAACCACAGAAGAGCCAGTATCTACGACTGAAGAACCCGTTTCAACTGAAGAGCCCAACACTTCCTCGGAATCTCCTGTAACAACAGAGGAACCACTTATAACAACAGAAACAACTGAAGCACCCATTTCAACAGAAGAGCCCAATACTTCCTCGGAAGCACCTGTAACAACTGAGGAACCGCTTATAACTACAGAACGGCCAGTTTCTACCACTGAGTCAACCACCGAAGAACTTTGTACTTCAACACCAACTCCCGTAATAACTGAGGACCCAGTCACAACCACAGAAGAGCCAGTTTCTACTACTGAAGAACCCATCACTTCCTCGGAAGCTCCTGCAACAACTGAGGAACCACTTATAACCACAGAAAGGCCAGTTTCTTCTACTGAAGCACCCATTTCAACTGTGGAACCCAATACTTCTTCGGAAGTTACTGTAACAACTGAGGAACCACTTATAACCACAGAAAGGCCAGTTTCTTCTACTGAGGCACCCATTTCAACTGAAGAACCCATCACTTCCTCGGAAGCTCCTGTAACAACTGAGGAACCACTTATAACAACAGAAACAACTGAAGCACCCATTTCAACAGAAGAGCCCAATACTTCCTCGGAAGCTCCTGTAACAACTGAGGAACCGCTTATAACTACAGAACGGCCAGTTTCTACCACTGAGTCAACCACTGAAGAACTTTGTACTTCAACACCAACTCCCGTAATAACTGAGGACCCAGCCACAACCACAGAAGAGCCAATATCTACTACTGAAGCACCCATCACTTCCTCGGAAGCTCCTGTAACAACTGAGGAACCACTTATAACAACAGAAAGGCCAGTTTCTACTACTGAAGCACCCATTTCAACTGAGGAGCCCAACACTTCCTCCGAAGCTCCGATAATAACTGAGGAACCAGCCACAACCACAGAAGAGCCTGTAACTGAGCCTACTTCCACTACTGATGTTCCCGTCACCGCTGATCCAGCATTCAAATGCCCCATGCAAGGATTTTTCCCAAAAGACAACAAATGCGATGAATTCCACATGTGCCTTTATGACGACAATGGTGATCTAATCTCCTTCACAATGGCATGTCCCCCCGGACAAAACTTTAATCCATTCACCCAATACTGTGTGGAAGAGGACAGCTACTCCGATTGTACTGCCACCAATAGAGCCTTTACTGATTCGCACTTCTTATGTTCTCGAGAAGGGCTCCATGCCCATCAAATGGATTGTTCCCTCTTTTACAATTGTTTATGGGATGTCGGCAATAGGCGCTACTTGGTATTCATTCAACGTTGCCCTCTAGGACAGATCTTCAGTCTGACCAGCAACACTTGTGTGTCAGGCAACATGCTGTCATGCATTGGACGGCCCTTCAACTACTACACTCTCTTACGGAAGGACTATTAAACAAAGAATCCAGGATAATAGCCAAATAGTCTGTCCAACTATTCTTTAGGAAAATTATTGATATTTACAAAATATGTGATCTGTGTGTTTGATTTGCTTAATCCCTCTACTCCCTGTTCACCCTGTTTTTTGCATGAATATTCAAAATTGATAAATGTACGTATGTATTGTTTAATATATTTAAATTGTAGAAATAACAATTATTAAATAAGGACGTGATAACGATAAAATAAAAACGAAACGAAAGAGAGTTCTTGCAAATGATTTTCAGTTGTTCTCTTTCACATTCATTTAGGCCGAGTACTCCTTGCAGTCGGCCATTTTTTCAGGCAGACATTCCACCGCCATGTCATCGGATTTTTAGAATTTCGGACATTTGGTTTCGGTGACGTTATCCATGAAGCACAGGAAGTAACTGCGATAGCTCGCTAGGCTTCGAAATCGCGTTGGTGACGTACAATTGATATTATTCGGATTTTAATTTTTTAAAGGCAGCAGTTGTACATGATTGACGTAAGCTGTCATATGCTGTACCTTGATGACACATAAATGTCGACTGAATAGTAGGGGAAAATTTCTTTGACAGACACAAGTGATACATTCGGTAATTTGACTCATCGGAATACTTCCTTGGTGTCTTAGTCGAACAGTCCATGGAGCTGGTTCTGGTTGATGTTGTTTTTGTTTCGATACTTTTTCGTTCTTGGTGGAACATGGTCTTAAGAAGGCAGTGCTTGTAGGTTTTGTCAAAGTACCGTCCATGACCACACATCATGTGTCTAAGGAGATACCAGTGACCGTTTAGTGGGATATCGCAATACCAAAAGGGTGATGCATTGTTTGTATCTGGGAATAGATTTGACTGGTGACATTTGACAGATCACAGTTGTAGGTCCTATGTTAATCTTTTCTTATTTCTGTTGATACGTGCGTGTAGATACCTAATTAATATATTTATTCAAATGATATGGCATAGAAGATAGTAGCGGCCAAATTATCTAACTCATTCAGTCATATCCGACAAGATTATGAATGGTCACAAGCTTAACTGTTGATAAAATTTTTAGAGTACGAGTATGTTTACGAGTTCGTACACATGGAGATGTATGGGAAAGATAAATAATAAGTCAAGAGATCTCCATTTTAATCAGCCGCAATTAGTATATTTTTTTGTTTTTAATATTTCCGCTATCAGGTTGGCCGACAATCACCAAAGACAAAAATGAGTAGGTTAGCAGGTCTACTCACACTGCAAACCGGCTGCAAATTTGGTCGAAGACGTCGTAGATGTCCACAAGTAGGAAGAAATAATCATAAGCACCCACCAACGAGCTCACAGAAACGAGAGCGAAAATAAATTGCAGATACTTGAAAAATTCTACTTTCCCGCCATGTCACTCAAAATCAAGCAAACAACAAAACTTTGTTCGAACTGCATCCAGACATAGCTGAAATTCAGGCCACCCATATACCGGAGCATCCAGGATATTTTCTCTACCGAAGGCAACTTAGCACTGACTTCAGTAGACAATTTCTCCAAATATGCTCAGGTCAAGAGAATCCAATCAAGGATTTTAGACATTAGACATGAGACAACTGCTTAGAGACATGATTTTTGCGTATGGGATTCCGAAAACCATAGTATTTGATAATGAAAAATCATTTAATTCCATCGCCATATCCTTCATGCCTGAAAATGAGTTCGGCATATAAATACACAAAACGCCTCCCTATACGAGTTCATAAAATGGTCAAGTAGAGCGATTTCACTCGACTCTTGTTGAGATCATGCGATGCCTGAAAAAAGAACTGTTACACAGATCCTTCACGGAATCAATAGAAGCAGCCGTAAATGCCTACAACTGTTCAGTTCACTCCGAAAAAAAAACCAGTTGACCTAGTCTTTAGTAGGAACAAACAAACAAACTCTCAAATAGAAAAATCTCGTCCATAAAACAAGCAAGGTAAAATCCCGATTAGGAGCTACTCACGTGGCGACATGATCTATGCCAAGAGAAACAAAAGATTAGGCTCTTAACTTACCTCCAAGTACACTCAAGAAACCGTAAAGGATAATAAAAAGACAACAGTGCTTACTGAATCAGGTAGAGAAGTCCATAAATCACATATAAAAGCCTAACACACATCCCATGTTTCTCTTCTCTCTTCCAGATACCTTATACCTGCCTACCTAGCTAATGTACAGGTACTGCACTATACGAACTCCCGACTATTGACAATAGATACTGGAACAGTCAGACTATAGATAGGAACATTTAAATGAACCCTTTTAAGCCTAAATTAAAGCCGGAGAATTTAAAAAATATTTGGCGTCATATTTTCGCAATTATTACCCTAAATATTAGGTTGTCCCTAACTAAATGTATAGACATTGGTCGTGAATAGTATATTTTTTTTACTAAACCAATATATTAAAGTTTTTTACGCATATTTAAGTTCTCTGTTTATTTACTCTCATGTAGGATAATAATATTATTTTTAAATGTATGATTACATATTTTATTTATTTTCATGTATGCAAAGATGCAAAGCAATTTTTTTTTGCTAATTTGAACAGAGATAGACGTCGCACTTAGAACATTTGGAGCGAGGGTATCCTGTCTGGCAGTCTGCATCTGCCTTTTCAGCCCCATTGAATCCAATGTTCGGTTTTGTCATATCTTAGAGCTCTAGGAGGATCCGCGACATACGAGCACATTGGAGCTGATGAGCTTGGAGACACATCATTTGCGTCAAAACAAAATAAAAGCTGAGGTGGACGTCCTCTCTTTCTTGAAGAAACTTCATTTGTACATCGAAGCAGTTCGTGAGCAATATTTAGTTGAAAATTGATAAGAGACATGTGTCTCTTTTCATTTTGGGTGCACACTTCAAGTCTCTACGGTATAGTAGCCAACTATTGATTACCGCCATATTCATACACCAGGAAATGATACGCAGGTACTATTTACTGGAACTATGATTGACCTTATAAAGCTCCAACAGCTTGTCCGATAGATCAATCCAACCCATGTGCTTATTGTAGAACTCTACAATCGCCGGACGTGTAATTTGTATATTTTTTTTTTTTGTCCTTTCTGCTCCATCGAGTGCATTGAGTGAGTGGTTGGTCTCCAATATAATTTGATATCAATTGGACACTTTTGTTGTCGTACAAGTGGCAGGTAATCAAATTATATGAGGTTTCAACCTTAGAATCGTGAGATCCTCGACCTTCTTTAGCCAGGTCCTTTTCACTCTTTAAGCCAAAATATTTGGGTCGGTTGTTACGAATCGTTCCGACTGCGAGGATGCCTCTTACGGACGTGAACCAGTTGTCAAAAAATAGTTTGAAGTTCTGATTTTTAGGGATATTAGAAACCAAATGAAGGACAATGTCGGATGATATTCCAAGGCCAAAAGAACTACAAGTCTCTTCACCAATATAGAGGCAGAAATCATATATCAGACCGGATACTCCAGCTCTATAAAACATTTTGAAACCCCACTTATGTGGCTTTTTCGGTATGTACTGTTTCAGGCTATGTTGGCCTGCAGGATAAATGTATTTTTTATATGATTAAAATATAAATTTAAGTAACTATGTAGCTTTAAAAGGAATCATTTGCTCGTGTACGCTCTGATGCTCCTCCTGCTGCAGTGCATTACATGGTTCTTTAATTTTTATCAGTAACGGGCGGAGTTTGTACAATTTGTCGTATTTATCCGCACCTTTTTTAGGCTGCTAGGAGTTGTCATTTAAATGAGAACTACTTTTAATTTGTTCAAACCTTTTTCGTGGCATTGAATCGGCGAATGCAGGCAACCAAAAGCTTGAAGACCACGCCATTCGCCATATAGGTATTTTGACCACACCTAAGTACAGCAAAATCCATATAAAACGTTTAATTTCGCTATCATGGCACTTGAGTTCCTCTCCATCCTTTTATAAAGCGTAAATGTTAGTTTTAGTACAAATTTTCTTCAAAATCGCTTTGCCGAAATACAAAGAAAAGTATGTCATTGGTTAATTTGTTTCTGAGCCGTTCACGAAACTTTTCCATGAACTATTTATTTCATTTTCATTTAAATTATTTCTTCTCCACTTTGAGATTAATCTTTTCAAAAATCTCCTGTTTACTTTCAGCTAAAATTTTTGATTCATTCTGTTCGGGCTCACTCAGCTTCAGGAATTCATTCTCCTATGTTTCGCCTTTAGCAACAACATTCTGCATTGCTTCCTCAATACAATTTTCCAATGTCTCACGTGCATTGCTGTCCCCTCCATTTTCCTCATAATTTTCATCTTTGGAGTTATCCCGATCAAATTGGGAAATTTCTTCGATTTCGGTTTTTGTCAAGCCTTTGGGTCGCATGTCTAGATAATGAAAGCGGTTTTAAAATTTGTTTACCACTCAGGACCAATGTTGCCTAAAGACAACACTGACTTTGGAAAATTCCTGACACATAACCCAAGTGTTTTCATTTAAAAATAATTTTTTTACTTATTTACTCACCTTTTTCTGCCCGCGTAAAACATTAATTTTGTAAATTTTATTAATTTTTTTTTATAAAACTTAATAAAAAGCTGTAGTACTTTTTTATTCAATTCTTCAGCACATGTTATCTTAACGAAACCGGCGTTAATACTAAAAATTCTCAATAATTTAATTGTGTTAATCCTACATGGTAATGAGCGAGACAAAATACACGATTAAATGAAATCGAAACAGAGCAAATAAAAATAATGTAACGGTATTTTTATCAACTGAAGACAATGTTGCCCATAGGCAACAATGGTTCTGAAAGGGTTAATACATGAGATTGATCTTTCCAAATACCTACTAGTCATAGATGCCATAGAATCATCTGTGAAAGCAAATTTCCAAACCTCCAATTCCAATTTCCACTTCCTTTCCGAAGAAATATCCTTTAATATGTAGATCCCACATACAACGTCTTATTTCCAATCACTCAAAAAGCAAAAGATCAACAGACTTCATAGGAAGTGCCTGGAAGTGGAGAAGACTAATAATGTCCTAGAAAATAATAACAGACAAATTATAATAAACAAATTAATAATAGGCAAAATAAATGAGGTAACAAACAAAACAAATGAAATAAATGAGCGCATATGACCCTAATTCGTGAACGAAAATTCGGGGAATGATTCCTGGGCATATTCTAAGAAAAAAATCGTCATTCTACAGTAACGGTCTATCTCCAATGTTGACATCATTTATCGAGGATTTAAGGAACGGCTTTCTCTGTTAGAACTAATGGTAGAAATTTGATGTAGGACTTTATTTTTAGAAGAAATACCAGCCTTCGTAACGGCGGCATTTATTTGAGTCTATAGATATCCAATTTCTAAGCCTGTTCCATTTTCATTGCCCTTTTCTCCAGAAAATGCCTAATTAACATTACGTTATACAATTTTTTTTTTTACGAAAAAAAATCATCAATAAGTTTGCAGAAAAACCAACATATTGTATGATACTTGGAAAAAACCTGCAGCAGGTAAAATTTATAAAAAAGGGTTTCTTTGCTTTAAGCTGCAAAGGCTATGTGGTCTTAGGTAATTTTTATTTTATGTGTGTACTAAAACAGTAATAACAGGTGCTCAAAGTGACCTCCTTGCTCTTGTATGCATGCTAGAGCCCGTTGTTGGATTTCACTGCAAATGTTTATTGATGCTAACGGCTGCCTCACTTTTGATGATGCTTCGAGAATATGCTCTTCCAATTCAATTAAAGTTGCTATTTCGGTTGAATAAACAAGTTCTTTCATTCTTCCCCATACGAAACAATCCAATACTGTAAGGTCAGGAGATCTTGCAGGTCAGTGAACTGATCCATTTCTTCCTATCCGACGGTTACCCTACTCTTCATGTAGCTGATTCTTAACCTGACGACCATAGTGGGCTGGAGCAGCGTCCTATTGAAAATCTGATGAAGCGGTTGAATCAGTGGAATGTCCTTCAATAGTTCTTGTAAATCATTTCGCAAAAACTCCAGATAGTTTGTAGAATGCATGTTAACACCCAGGATATTGAAACATGCTCCAAACTTGTTCCCACGATTGACACATGTCACGCATTTTTCGCATGCATTCGTTCCCATGACATATGGTATGAGCACACCAAACTCAAACACCTGCACATCAGACAACAACATCGAATTCCGAGAAATCAACCTGCAAGTAATCAATTCGAAGGTATAAATAATTGTATTTTCATTTCTAAGATCAGTTGTGATTGCAGAATTAAATAAATCGGACAATTGTCCCTTAAAACCGAAAAATTGTTTTTTTCGTTTTCCCCGCGTGTTCAGAGCTAACTTGCAGCCTAGGTGAAGTTGCCGATTAACTTGTTTCCAAGTACACCTGCCCATATATTGACGCTGTATTTGTGTTGAAATGGTTTATGTCTCCTTGTATGTGGATTGTCCGCAGTGATTACAACTCTTGTAAATTGAGATTCGTCCGTCCAAATAAATTTTGCTAATAAACTCGTTGCCATCCAAGCTCCGCTCCAGCAACCAGTTAGAAAACTCAAATCTCTTTTCCAAATCATTGGGAAGCAGTTCTTGTACAGGTGTATGGTGGTATAGATAAAGATTTTCTCCATGCAGTACATTCGAAATTTTATGTCTGGAAACATTGAATTGCAAAGCTGAGCGTCTGATGCTAATTGACGGATCAGTTGTAATAGCTTCCAGTATTCTTTCTTCTTACTTGTGGAGCTCTCGCGTTAGGTCGTGTATTTGAAACTCATCCCGTTTCTCGAAGCCTTCGATACGTATTTTCAAATACTCCTTCACTAGTAAGTCGTCGGTTAGGATAAAGTTTATGGTATATTCGTCGCGCTCTAGTTGAACTTCCTCTGTTCAGCCCACAAACGTCAGTAAAGTCTGCGTATTCTTGTTCTGTAAGTGCAGACATTTCAAATAGCGTTTCTAAGCAACTTTAACCTTGACATAAAAAAGTAAACTGATGAATTAATTTTTTTTCTAATCTTTTATACAGGGTAAGGGAATGAAGGTTTTGACAGGTAGTCAAATAAACGTGCACGCTTTAAAACTTTTTAAAAGTTATGGAATTTAAAAGAAAATTATTGTAAAATTAATAATTCTTGGAAAACTACTGTTATTGCCAACTGTTGTTAGAAACGTAGGTAAAAAACCAATAATTCCTTTTTTTACTTGCTGGTTTTCTCAAATATCATAAAATCTATGGGTTCTTGGTTTTGGTTTTGTTTTATCCTAGTTCACTTAATTTCACAAGAATACTTAGTTTTTAGTTTTCTTATTGATATGTTTGTTTTACGTTTATTCAGTAGTGTTTAATATTTTAATTAATTCTAGGCATCACTAACATATAAGATAATTATTTAATCTTAAAGTGTATGCTTCCAATTTACAAATAAATATAAATATAAATCAATATGGGGTTTTCTGCAAACTTGCTGATGATTGTTTTATTATTATTGTTACGTTCATAAGAAAAAAATAGTTTAACGTAATGTTAATTAGGCGTTTTCTGGAGAAAAGCGACCTCAAAGTCAAAAATTAGCATGGGCAAGAAAAATGGAACAGGCTTAGAAATTGGATATCTGAAGACCCTAACAAGATATCAAATTTATTTAAATGCAGTTACAAAGGGTAGTATTACTTCTAAAAACAAAGTCATCAACGATGTTTCCGGCATTAGTATCTAATAACTGATTAATTTCCGTTAACATGCGTCAGGGTATACCAAAGTAAGCCTTTCTTTAAATCTTCGATAAGTGATGTCAGCATTGGAGATAGACCCTTACTATGGAACGATTTTTTTTAGAATATACTCGTACCCAGGAATCATTTCCCAAATTATCGTTGACGAATTAGGGGACACCCTGTATATTTGTTATTCTTTCAAATTCAAATTAAATGTACTACGTATTATACTCAATCTCATGATCTTGCAGCTTCCGTTTGCTTCTTGCTCTATCTGCAATACTTTCTTCTTCTTCTTCTTGCTTATTCTTTTGCATTTTAGGATCAACATCTACTTTTCTTACAAAAGGCGCCGAAAGTAACCTAATTTATTATTATTATTATTATTATTATTATTTATTACAATATAAAATAAATTTACATAATAGTAATAGAAATAACAGCACTAGCTACTAGAGGCTTGCGGCTGGAAATTATAAAACAGGTTGGAAATAAGTGTTTTAGATACATTAATATGGTAAGTATATATATGTACATATATGGGACTGTCAGAGGCCTTCAGGCCAGCGACCAGGATATAGTCGAAGGACTCCTAGCCCCCGACAGCCCCCTATACACTGAATAACAAAGGTTAGTTAGATCATAGAATCTAGTTTAAGTGCAAGTAATAGTTTGTATACATTTTAAATGTTGTCGGTTGATGTTGTTGACAGAAGGTCAGTTAAATTTTTATTACAAAGCGATTTACATACATTGTATACTTTAGGGCATTCTGAGGTGAGATGCTTTATGGATAAAATTTGACTGGATTGGCAGAGGTGACATCTGGGTGGGTTTTCCTTTTTGAGTAAGTGGGCATGCGTAGCTTGTGTGTGTCCAAGGCGAAGACGGAGGAAGAATTTGTTCATGATAGTTGTCGTTTCTGTTGGATATACCGGTGACTCTCCCTTTGGGTTAATGGTGGAATAGTGGTGAACATATGTTTTCCACTCGTCTATTCTTAATTTATCCCAATGGGTGTTGATCACATTGAGAAAATCTTTCTTAGTTGGAGGAATAGAAAGAATATTCAAATTTTCTGAGGCTGTTCTGGCAGCAGCGTCTGCTAACTCGTTCCCTTTGATCCCTGAGTGCCCTGGCACCCATAGTAGCACAATTTTTCGTCTGTTCATTAGAACGTTGTTACGGATTTTAGTTATGGTAGGGGAGTAGTTTTGGATTCTGTTGATTGCCTTGACTGTAGATAGGCTATCGGAGCAAATCACTATGTTTTTCGGTATTGATTTTGCTATCTCTGTCGCTTTCAGGATTGCGTAAGCCTCAGTGGAATAAATTGAGAAGTAGTTTGGTAGTCTTGCACTGTATAGGATGTTACCAGCTTCCGATACGATTGCGAATCCAGTACCAGTGTCAGATTTGGAGCCATCTGTGTAAATGAAGTCCCATGAATCTTTTCGGTATTCGTCAGTTATTTCATAGAACATTTGCGTGTAGTATTCCTTAGGTGTGGAGTTTTTATTGAATGTTGCTAGAGTGGCATTTACGATGTTGGTTGGTAACTCCCATGGAGGGATGCTGCCAAGAGTGAGTGTACTGATTGTTGGAGTAATCCCTAATTTACTGGCACTGTTCAGAGCGCTGTAGATGGCGGAGGGGAATTTTGGCGTTTTTTTACGGTGTAAGATTTTTTTGGCATCTTTGATTATTGGTGATCTGTAAGACATGCATATTTTTGGTGCGAGTCTTGCCGTTATAAGATCTCTGCGGTGGTCTATAGATGGGAGACCTGCTTCAGTGAGGATGTTCTTTGTTGGTGTGGTTGCAAACGCTTTCAAGCTAGTCCTAATAGCGGAGTGGTAGGTTGGTTTGATGATGTTGAGAGTAGATTTAGCGCATTTCCCGTAAACTGCCAACCCATAGTCAATTTTGGATAAAATAATGCTACGCGTTATAAGGATAAGTGTATTAAGATGCACAAAACTATTTTTTGATGACAAGAATCTTATTATATTAAGTCTGGAAGCTAGTTTTTTCTTTAGAGATAGACAATGATCCTTAAAAGTAAATTTATTACCAAAAGTAATACCTAAAATAGTTAGAGAGTTTACATTTTGAATTTTGGATGAAGTAAGATAAATGTCAATGTTGGGACAATTTCTTTTTTTACAAATATGTAGGTGCTTGCTTTTATCGGAAGAGATAATAGACCCCGATTGGGAGCACCAATGGTTTAGGTCGGCTAAAATGTTGTGGAAGAAGTCAGTCGTGCGATTGTTGTCGTTGCATTTTGATAATATAATCAAATCGTCCGCGTAAAGGCAATGGTCAATTTTTTTGTATTTGGCCATAATATCACTTATGTCGTTGTAAGCGATTATGAATAAGGTAACTGAAAGGGGTGAACCTTGGGGAACCCCGTTTAATAGTTTATATATACTTGAATAAAAGTTATTTGCTCTTACTCTGAATTGCCTATTAGAAAGAAAAGATTTAATGAATGAACGCATTTTAGGACCAATCTTCCATTGCGTGAGCTTATTTAGGATAACGTGAATGCCGATCCTATCGAAAGCCTTTTCAAAATCAAGGGACAGTATGGAGACATGGTTTTTGCATGATAGCGCAGAGGTAATGTATTCATCGATGTGCAAAAGTGAGTCGGTGGTACTACGTCCCTGTTTAAATGCGACTTGGTTTAGGTTGAGATAGTTATTTTTTTCAATAAACCAGAGAAGCCGTTTAGAAATAATTTTCTCTAAAAGTTTGCTAGTACAAGGTAGCATGGAGATTGGTCTGTATCCTGTAGGATCGTTCGATTTTTTAGACGGCTTAAGGATTGGTATTGTACTGGCCACTTTCCAAGTCTGCGGTATAGTGCCTGTATCAAAGATACTGTTGTATAAGAGCAATAACCTCTTTTTGAGTAGATAAGGTGCATTCTTTAACATTGGGTATGAGATGCGGTCATACCCTGGGGTTTTACCTTTCAGAGTGGCTAAGCAGCTTTCCATTTCAATCAGGCTAATCTGTTTTTCTATGCGTTTAGCAGGTGTACTGAGGTTTTCTAGATGGTAGTGGCTATTGAGAGCTAGAGATTTGGAGTTGAGGAAGGTTGATGGAAAGTTGGAGTCGTTAGAATACATGGACCAGGTTTTACCAAAGTAATCGCAAATATCTAATGGGTTATAGAGTGGTCCCGATTCTGTTATTAGGATTCTGTTATTGGGTATAATTGCCTGATAGAGTTTTGATATCTGCCCATAACTTTTTACTTGAGGAGTTTGGATTAATGTTTGATGTGAATTTTTGGAAGCTTTCTTTTTTCGCTATCTTACTGTTCCTGCGGAATAAGGCATTTGCCTTACGGTAATTAACTAGGTTGGTATTGTTGGGATGTTTTTTAAAGATTTTCCACAAATTTTGTTTGCTGTTACGCAGAAATGATAGCTCAGAAGACCACCATGGGGTTATTTTCTTGTGGGGGATGTTTTTAGATTGGGGAATTGCTACGTTGGCAGCCGCGCGTAAGGTTTTGGTGATCGAAGCAGCTTCTTTGTTTATGTTAGAAGAAAGACTGTAATTGTCTAAAGTGTTGAGTATTGTACTTTGGTATAATTCCCAGTTGGCACGGTCGGTTTGAAATTTACATGTGGGTTTTATTGGGAAAGATAAACGCCCAAGATCTATTTTAGTCACAATCGGAAGATGGTCGCTGCCATGTAAATCTTCTAAAATTTCCCATGAAGTTTTAGGAAGCAATTGAGGTGAGGTAGCTGACACGTCGACATGTGTCCATGTCTTATGTGTCGAGAAATGTGTTGGACTTCCGTCATTTAAAACGGAAAGGTTGGCACTTAAAAGAAAATTTTCAAATTCCTTACCCCTTGAGTTGGTTAGAGAGGAACCCCATAGGGTACTCCAGCAATTGATATCTCCAGTTAACAGAATCGGTGTATGGATATTACTAAGGATGTTTGACAAATCGCTTGAGGTGAATGATTGAGAGGGGGGAATGTATAATGATAGAACAGTAATTTTAATTTTGAGGTTAATTTCTATTGCAACTGTGGATATGTTTGAGTGAATGGGTAAACGTGTGTGTGGGATAGAATTATGTATCAATAAACCTGTACCTTGTTTCGCATAGGTGTTTGTTGCGAAGTTGTGGAAATATGGTGTGTATTGTTTTTGGGGGACGGGAGAGAGGTTGGTTTGTAGATGAGTTTCTTGCAGAGTTATAATAGAAGGATTAAGGTCATTGATCAACAATTGCAATTCGTGACAATTATTGTAATAGCCTTTTATATTCCATTGCAGAACTATTAAATGGGTTTTGTATGGAGTGGGAGGCTTTGTTCCAATATTTGTTTGATTATATTGGTGTAAGCCAGAGTTGGTGTTGCAAATGGCGGTGGTAGGACGCATGGGACTCCGTTGTCCAGAGGATGGGGCACCTGGGGCTCTGAAATGTCCCGCTTGTCGCAACCTGTGAGCAGCGAAGTCGTCTGTGTTGGAGTTGATTTTGTTGTTAAGTACTATCATCGTCGTTTTCTATAGGATTGATAAATCGTTTTCTGTAGGATTCTATAGGATTGTCGACTAGAGACTGGGTGAATTTTGAAAAGGGTGAGTTGGAGTTATTTACGGTTGGATTAGTGTAACGGGGAGGATTGTTTGGTGGAATTTGGGTTGATATGGTGTTAATTGCTGGAAACTGTGGGTTTAGTAGATGATGTGAGCTTGCTGTGCCTGGGAGGCTGTTTTGTGGAGATAATGATTTGGAAGAGATGTTCGAACGAGAAGATGAATCTAAAGGTTTGTTGGATGGAAGGATTAATGAGGTGTCTTTATTGTTGTTGGTTGATGTGTGTTTATTTGTACAACATGGCTGTTTACTTTGGACTTGAGCTGTAGGGGGTGTTGGGGGGGATTTATATATGTTTGTAACTGGATTATTGGTTATTGGGGTGGTTTTGGCTTGAAGAGCAATTTTTGCAATATTTGCATATGTTTGCGTAGAGGGGAGTTAAGGATTCAATTCTTTATATGCTTGTTTGGCCTCGAGCATAGTGCATTTTCTTATTGTTTTAATTTTTAAAATCTCTTTGGCTTTTAAGAAACTTTTACATGTTTTTGAAGATGCGGGGTGATCCTCAGAGCAGTTCGCGCAGTAGGTACGCGTGCATGTATGGGGGTCAACGGGTAGCATGTTGCAGTTTACACATGATGAAGGGTTTTTGCATCTCTTGGCCGTGTGACCTAAGAGTTGGCAGTTTTGACACCGCATGGGGTTGGGATAATATTCAACGACTTTGCAATTATACCAACCGATATTAACGGAGGTAGGTGGGCGGAAACGATCGAAGGTAAATAGAATGAGGCCTGTAGGAGTTGAGATACCTTCCTTTTTTTCATGAACTTGTAAACCTCAGTAACACCTTGTGCGCTCATTTCTTTGACGATTTCCTCCTCGGGTACGTTTGTAAGATAAGGGGCGTAAACGGTACCCTTAGAGGCATTTAGGTTTGTGTGAAGGGACACTTTGATGGGACAGAGGTTTGACAGAGTTTTTCTTGATAGGAAGGATTCAGCTATTTTAAGGGACTTTACCAAAATGAGTAAATTTCCATCACGTAACTGTGTTATGTATTTATAGCCAGTGCTAATTCCATCTATAGCTTTTTTTAATAAGAATACACTGTACGCGGAGAGAGGTTTTTCACTGTTGGTTGGGGCAATCACAATAAATTTGGGGTTGGGGTTAGACGAGAAAGTCGGAATGGAGGGATTAAGCTCAATGCTCGAATAGTTTGTTTTTTTTCTTTTCTTTTTGTTCGAGGGCTCGGTATGCATGTCTACATCTAGATCACTAAACCGGTTACCCGCAAGCACATGTGGCCCTGGGGCCATGCGTTTTTTTACTTTTTCTCTATCTGGTTTGTAATATGCACTACTAATAACGGGTTCGAAAAAGAAGAAGAGAAAATTTGCTAATGGAAATAGCGGGAAAAGTACCGACGAAAACAAGCGAGAGGCGCACTAAGAAGCGAATCGATGCTGTCGGCTCGGAGGTTAGTCGGTGACTGTAACCTAATTTGTTTATTTTCTTTCTCTTTATTTGATCTATCGCAGATGAGCTTCTGTATTAATTCCGTTAACTTTCAGTAAATATCTGTAAATTTTTGTGGGCAGTTTTCCTCCGATCCAATCCCTTTGCTAACTATTTCAACTATCTCGGTTTATACCTTCAATTCGCCCAGCTTTATAACGTTCTCTACCAGCGATACCTTCATAGTGCGCTATCAAGGCTTAGAAACGATCCTAAGTCTTTCGACTAATTCGTTAACTACAAAAAAAAATCCGACGGTTCTCCTCCAACCTCTCATACGAAAATATATTATAAACTGATCCGCATACCATAGCCAACTTTTTTGCTACTTTTTTTAAGCAATCCTTTGTCGATAATTCCTTCGTACCGGATCCCCCTTATTTCAATTATCTACTTAATTTCCCCATATGACCTTCTATTTCTCAAAGTTTTGATCAAACAGTAATAGAAAATAACTTACATCAACTTAAAGATGAATTCTTACTCGGCACCGATAGCCTTTCATCCATATATCTTAAAACATGTTCCTCAACACTTTCCCACGTCCTTTCAAATCTCTTCCAGTTATCGCTCTCTCAAGGTGAATAGAAGTCTTCTTTCATAACACCGATGCACAAAAAGGGATCAAAGAGCGATATCACTAATTACTACCCCATTGCTAAACTTTCACATATACAGAAATTCCTCGAAAGCATTTTGTACGTAGCCTTAAGTGCAAATCTCTTATTTCCTTTAATCAACACGGCTTTCTGAAAGGTAGATCAACTACTATTAACCTCGTCGAATTCGTGTCATCTGTTCTCTCAGACTTGGAAAGTGGTAAAGAAGTTGAAGTTATAACAACTGATTTCAGTAAGGCTTTTGATAAGATATCTCAGAAATTAACCCTATTCAAATTGTCCGTCTTGCACTTTGAAACCATTTTGCTAAAATGGATATCTTCTTACCTGGATAATCGTTTTTATAGTTTTCGATTCAGGTCGGCTCTTTTGGCCCCTTTCTTGACCACTTCAGGTGTTCCTCAAGGTAGTCACCTAGGTCCACTCTTCTTCATACTAACTATTAACGATCTTGAAAGGGTCATTCAACACTCAGCACTTTCTCTCTATAATTAGTAAACCACTGCTGTATATTCTTTTTGTTATGCTCACCAGTAGACAGTTCATCGTGAAGAATGGCGATGTGACTTCTGCTGGAACATTTGACATTAAAAACGGTCTGCAACAAGGTGCGGTAAATTCGCCGATCCTATTTAACATTTACACGAGTGATCTCATAGGTTCACTTCACCATACCATAGCGTACGCAGACGACATAATCGCGTACAGATCGGGTCCAAAGATTGAGGTCATTAATATACTTTTGCAGCGTGACTTCGACAAAATTAAGCGATATTGCGATGACTGGAAGTTGAAAATCAACTTTCAGAAGTCGGAAACCATTCTGTTTAGGACGCCTTTGTCTGGGGCCTCTAGGGATACCAGAAAGAATTGGCGAAAGTTTTCTATCCTCGGACAACACGGACAGCCACTCGCTTGTCGAAATGTAGTCAGATACCTTGGGATCTGGCTAGATCAGTTTCTGTATTTTAACAAACATATAGATGTTGCTCTGGCCAGAGCCAGAGGTGCTTTTGCCCTTACAAAGAGACTGTTCTATAACAGTCAACTCGATGAGAGGGTGAAGGTAATCTGCTACATGGCCCTTATCAGGCCCATGCTTGTATTTGCATGTCCCGTGTGGTTCAACGTGAGAGCAAGTTTATTGGAAAAGATTCGGGTGTTTGAGGGCTTAGGACTTGTCTTCGCCTATACAGAACACCAGAGTCTCAGTACATAAAATTCTATCCTAATGAGGTCTTATACAATAGGGCGAACCTAATAAGAGTGGACAATTTCGTCATTAAGTTGACTCAAGGCACGTTGCAAGAGCAATGACCTCATCGAACAACCTGATCTCCGGGGCTTACTACCCCAATTATATGTATCACGAGAGAGTTCGCTTTGACGGCTTTATTCCTCCAGAAGCGTTCCTCTATCTAGATAGCAAAGGTCTGATCCAGGACAGATTGGCGGTGCCGCTAATCTTCCACGTTGCTCGAACAGCTGCGGACAGGCGACTCAACTACGACAGAGACGTCGCACATGGCAGTGCGGAGCGTCTCCGGTTCAGTAGGGCGGTAGGGAGTCGCGACATGAGGGATGTTGCTCAGCAGCACCAAAACTTTTGGTGGCTTGTTGAAGGGGAGGATGCTTCGTCGTCAAACTCCTTCAGTGATATGTAGCTTCATGTGAAGCAAAGTGGGCCAGCCAAATTTTTTTTTTTTTTCGTTTTTAGCCATGGCCGGCTTACATAGTTTTAGGTAGGATTAAGTTAGTTTTAAGAAAAAAAAATATATAAAATCCAAAAAAAGAAAAAAAAAATATACATATATTTATGCATGTATTTATATATTATGTATATACATATTATGTATATATATATTTATGTATGTCTGTGTTTGTGTTAGATGTAAGTAGGTTAAGTAGATTAAGATTTATTTTTAGGTAGTTTGTAGGCTTTAGTTTTAAGTTTTATACAAAATTAAAAAATGTCCATGTGCTAAGTTTTTGATTAAAATTTATTTCCTTAGTTTTAGTATTAGTTAATGTTAAAATAGAAATAAAAGTAGACTGTAAGATTCGTCGAAAGACATAGTTTAAGTGTTAGGTTTAACTTAGAGTGCCCGCATGGGGCCACTAAGTTAGAATAAGATTATTTGTAAGTAATTTAAGCTAATTTTTAAGCGTTTTTTGTTTAGCATATAAGAGTAACTTAAGTTAAAAAATAAAAATGCATAAAAACTGAACTGACTTTCTCTCTATGCTGACGATATCAAAGTTTTTAAACTCATTTCCTCACAACATTACTCCAGCCTCCTTAAAATAGATCTAAATAGTTTTTCCACCTGGTGCATCAAAATCGGCTTAGAACTCAATGTCACCAAATGTCAATCGATTACCTACTCACGTAACATAAATGCAACAAGTCTTCTCCCCTAATTTACCATCTCCACGGCCAAACTATATTCCTTGCTGGGTCTATCCACGACCTTGGCAAATTATGCGACAGGAAGCTTAATTTCCGTTCGCATATTGATGAGATAATTACTAAAGAAAACTCACCACTTGGTTTCGTTAAAAGATGGTCCAAAAAATTCTGCAACTCGTACGTGACCAGATCACTATACATCACATGTATCCCCCCCCATGTTCATCACATGTTCGCCACCTTTTCGAGTACGCTAGCCAAGTGTGCGTATCCTGAATTGAGAGCATCCAACGTCGAGGTCTACCTTGGAACCCAGCAAAATTATAATCAGGTCTTATAAAATCAAGTAAGGTTTTTGGCTTAAACTTAAACAACAAACTAGCAGGCGAAAATTTCGTTCCCGTATTTTATCGTATCGTATTTTGCTAAAAAAATTGTTGAGTTTTAAGTTCATACATAGATGAGGTGATCTTTGATCAAGTAACATTTTCTTTATAGCGGTTTTAATTGTTTGCACAGTCCTCTCAGCGCTCCGATTCGATTGCGTATGGCACGCTTCTGACTTACTAAAATTTTGTTAAATTTTTCAATTCTGATTTTGATGGACAGAAACGCTGTTCGATTTAATAAGGTTTTTTTTTAAAGATTTACAAAATAAATCTTCAATTTGTATTATAATATATGTCATCAAAACGGCATAATCGACGTAAGCCGAATAGCGAAGCAAGCCATCAATCACCCTACTTAAGCTCTTCAAGTGTCGAATTATCCAGACACTTGTAAAAGTCTATAGTGGAACTTGAGTTCAAAAAGGAAATGGCTTGTTAATAGATTTGAAAGATAGATTTCCAAGAAACCAGAGAAGAATGCAAAAATGTCTTGACTGTAATCTCAAGTACGCAATCCTATCTAGATGTTCTTCCGCTTAGCACATAAATTAAATAAAATCGTACAATCAATGGCATCAATCTCAATTTATGAGCATTTCCTGTTATTTCAAAAAATCTGATTTCTACCTCCAATACGCTCGTTTAGGAAATAAATCTTTTGGCATTTATAACCTCCTTTTGCCTAGTCCCTTACCCACTTTGAACAGTCGAATTTAATTAACAACTATTTCCAAAAGATTATCTCTTCCAGATTCTTATATTTTAGCTGACGATTCGTATTTAAATTAAAAAAAAAATGAAACGTATTCGCACTGCCAATTAATTCGATGAATACATCAGTACGGGTTGCGCGATTAGATTATAGGCCTTCCAACTCTCTAATCAAGGGCGCAACACAAAATGAGCCACGAGTATCTAGCTGCATAACTAATCGAAATCGGTGAGCGATAAAAACTCATGTTATCAGTTTGTCCACTTACTGAAAGCAATTGAGGAACTTTGTCGCTCTAAAGTGCCCAGAAATTTTATTCTATAAAAGAATAGAGTATGAATCAATTAGGTTCAGTTGGAAAATTGCATTGCCTACCGGCGGAAGGCATAGTTCAGACAGAAAACAAAATTCCAAACCCGAACGAACGAAAAAGTGCAAAAGTGTTCTTTTTTGAGTAAAAAACTAGATATACAAATTTTTAAAAGCTTTAAACTCAAAATGTTTCGCATGCTTTTAATTGGCCTTTTGGCAATAACTTTTGCCCGGGCACAATCCAATAACGAAGGACCTTGTGTCGCAGCTGGTAAATTTGCACTTTATCCAGGCTCTCCAGTGTTCTATCAGTGCTTGCCAAATTCATCTGGAAAACTGGTAGTGTCGTATTTCCAGTGCCCCAAAGGAGAAGGATTCAATAGTGGAACACAAGCTTGTGTTTTAACTAAAAGTAATATAAATGATGAGACGGAAACTGTTCAAACGACAACACCCATTGTGGAGAAACCGACAATCCCCACGACAATATCACCACCAACAGAAGCTCCCACAGATCCAATAACAGATGCACCAGCTACTACAGAAGATCCTGCTAGAACTGATGACCCTGAAACAACTGTAGATCCAACTCAAGATCCAATATCTACTGAAGATCCAGTTACAACCCAGGATCCAGTCTCATCTACTGTAACAACTGAGGAACCACTGATAACAACAGAAAGGCCAGTTTCTACTACGGAAGCACCTGTAACGACTGAGGAACCACTTATAACCACAGAAAGGCTAGTTTCTTCTACTGAAGCACCCATTTCAACTGAAGAACCCATCACTTCTTCGGAAGCTCCTGTAACAACTGAGGAACCACTTATAACAACAGAAAGGCCAGTTTCTACTACTGAAGAACCCATTTCAACTGAAGAGCCCAACACTTCCTCGGAATCTCCTGTAACAACAGAGGAACCTCTTATAACTACAGAACGGCCAGTTTCTACTACTGAAGAACCCATCACTTCCTCGGAAGCTCCTGTAACAACTGAGGAACCACTTATAACCACAGAAGAGCCAGTATCTACTACTGAAGCACCCATTTCAACAGAAGAGCCCAATACTTCCTCGGAAGCTCCTGTAACAACTGAGGAACCACTTATAACCACAGAAAGGCCAGTTTCTTCTACTGAAGCACCCATTTCAACTGAAGAACCCATCACTTCCTCAGAAGCTCCTGTAACAACTGAGGAACCACTTATAACAACAGAAAGGCCAGTTTCTACTACTGAAGAACCCATCACTTCCTCGGAAGCTCCTGTAACAACTGAGGAACCACTTATAACCACAGAAGAGCCAGTATCTACTACTGAAGCACTCATTTCAACTGAAGGACCCAATACTTCCTCGGAAGCTCCTGTAACAACTGAGGAACCCCTTATAACAACAGAACGGCCAGTTTCTACCACTGAGTCAACCACTGAAGAACTTTGTACTTCAACACCAAGTCCCGTAATAACTGAGGACCCAGTCACAACCACAGAAGAGCCAGTTTCTGCTACTGAAGAACCCATCACTTTCTCGGAAGCTCCTGTAACAACTGAAGAACCACTTATAACCACAGAAGGGCCAGTTTCTACTACTGAAGCACCCATTTCAACAGAAGAGCCCAATACTTCCTCGGAAGCTCCTGTAACAACTGAGGAACCACTTATAACCACAGAAAGGCCAGTTTCTTCTACTGAAGCACCCATTTCAACTGAAGAACCCATCCCTTCCTCGGAAGCTCCTGTAACAACTGAGGAACCACTTATAACAACAGAAAGGCCAGTTTCTACTACTGAAGAACACATCACTTCCTCGGAAGCTCCTGTAACAACTGAGGAACCACTTATAACCACAGAAGAGCCAGTATCTACTACTGAAGCACCCATTTCAACTGAAGAACCCAATACTTCCTCGGAAGCTCCTGTAACAAGTGAGGAACCCCTTATAACTACAGAACGGCCAGTTTCTACCACTGAGTCAACCACTGAAGAACTTTGTACTTCAACACCAACTCCCGTAATAACTGAGGACCCTGCCACAACCACAGAAGAGCCAGTTTCTACTACTGAAGAACCCATCACTTCCTCCGAAGCTCCTGTAATAACTGAGGAACCAGCCACAACCACAGAAGAGCCTGTAACTGAGCCTACTTCCACTACTGATGTTCCCGTCACTTCTATTAATACCCCTGATTCATCATTCAAATGCCCCATGCAAGGATTTTTCCCAAAAGACAACAAATGCGATGAATTCCACATGTGCTTTTATGATGGCAATGGTGATCTACTCTCCTTCACAATGGCATGTCCCGCCGGACAAAACTTCAATCCATTCACCCAATACTGTGTGGAGGAGGACAGCTACTCCGATTGTACTGCCACCAATGGAGCCTTTACTGATTCGCACTTCTTCTGTTCTCGAGAAGGACTCCATGCCCATCAAATGGATTGCTCCCTCTTTTACAATTGTTTATGGGATGTCGGCAATAGGCGCTACTTGGTATTCATTCAACGTTGCCCTCTAGGACAGATCTTCAGTCTGACCAGCAACACTTGTGTGTCAGGCAACATGCTGTCATGCATTGGACGGCCCTTCAACTACAACACTCTCTTACGGAAGGACTATTAAACAAAGAATCCAGGATAATAGCCAAATAGTCTGTCCAACTATTCTTTAGGAAAATTATTGATATTTACAAAATATGTGATCTGTGTGTTTGATTTGCTTAATCCCTCTACTCCCTGTCCCCCACCCCTATCCAATTTTTTTGCATGAATATTCAAAATTGATAAATGTACGTATGTATTGTTTAATATATTTAAATTGTAGAAATAACAATTATTAAATAAGGACGTGATAACGATAAAATAAAAACGAAACGAAAGAGAGTTCTTGCAAATGATTTTCAGTTTTTCTCTTTCACATTCATTTAGGCCGAGTACTCCTTGCAGTCGGCCATTTTTTCAGGCAGACATTCCACCGCCATGTCATCGAATTTGTAGAATTTCGGACATTTGGTTTCGGTGACGTTATCCATGAAGCACAGGAAGTAACTGCGACAGCTCGCTGGGCTTCGAAATCGCGTTGGTGACGTACAATTGATATTATTCGGATTTTAATTTTTTAAAGGCAGCAGTTGTACATGATTGACGTAAGCTGTCATATGCTGTACCTTGATGACACATAAATGTCGACTGAATAGTAGGGGAAAATTTCTTTGACAGACACAAGTGATACATTCGGTAATTTGACTCATCGGAATACTTCCCTGGTTTCTTAGTCGAACAGTCCCTGGAGCTGGTTCTGGTTGATGTTGTTTTTGTTTCGATACTTTTTCGTTCTTGGTGGAACATGGTCTTAAGAAGGCAGTTCTTGTAGGTTTTGTCAAAATACCGTCCAAGAGCACACATCATGTGTCTAAGGAGATACCCATGACCGTTCAGTGGGATATCGCAATACCAAAAGGGTGATGCATTGTTTGTATCTGGGAATAGATTTGACTAGTGACATTTGACAGATCACAGTTGTAGGTCCTATGTTAATCTTTTCTTATTTCTGTTGATACGTGCGTGTAGATACCTAATTAATATATTTATTCAAATGATATGGCATAGAAGATAGTAGCGGCCAAATTAGCTAACTCATTCAGTCATATCCGACAAGATTATGAATGGTCACAAGCTTAACTGTTGATAAAATTTTTAGAGTACGAGTATGTTTACGAGTTCGTACACATGGAGATGTATGGGAAAGATAAATAATAAGTCAAGAGATCTCCATTTTAATCAGCCGCAATTAGTATATTTTTTGTTTTTAATATTTCCGCTATCAGGTTGGCCGACAATCACCAAAGACAAAAATGAGTAGGTTAGCAGGTCTACTCACGCTGCAAACCGCCTGCAAATTTGGTCGAATACGTCGTAGATATCCACAAGTAGGAAGAAATAATCATAAGCACCCACCAACGAGCTCACAGAAACGAGAGCGAAAATAAATTGCAGATACTTGGAAAATTCTACTTTCCCGCCATGTCACTCAAAATCAAGCAAACAACAAAACTTTGTTCGAACTGCATCCAGACATAGCTGAAATTCAGGCCACCCATATACCGGAGCATCCAGGATATTTTCTCTACCGAAGGCAACTCAGCACTGACTTCAGTAGACAATTTCTCCAAATATGCTCAGGTCAAGAGAATCCAATCAAGGATTTTAGACATTAGACATGAGACAACTGCTTAGAGACATGATTTTTGCGTATGGGATTCCGAAAACCATAGTATTTGATAATGAAAAATCATTTAATTCCATCGCCATATCCTTCATGCCTGAAAATGAGTTCGGCATATAAATACACAAAACGCCTCCCTATACGAGTTCATAAAATGGTCAAGTAGAGCGATTTCACTCGACTCTTGTTGAGATCATGCGATGCCTGAAAAAAGAACTGTTACACAGATCCTTCACGGAATCAATAGAAGCAGCCGTAAATGCCTATAACTGTTCAGTTCACTCCGAAAAAAAAACCAGTTGACCTAGTCTTTAGTAGGAACAAACAAACAAACTCTCAAATAGAAAAATCTCGTCCATAAAACAAGCAAGGTAAAATCCCGATTAGGAGCTACTCACGTGGCGACATGATCTATGCCAAGAGAAACAAAAGATTAGGCTCTTAACTTACCTCCAAGTACACTCAAGAAACCGTAAAGGATAATAAAAAGACAACAGTGCTTACTGAATCAGGTAGAGAAGTCCATAAATCACATATAAAAGCCTAACACACATCCCATGTTTCTCTTCTCTCTTCCAGATACCTTATACCTGCCTACCTAGCTAATGTACAGGTACTGCACTATACGAACTCCCGACTATTGACAATAGATACTGGAACAGTCAGACTATAGATAGGAACATTTAAATGAACCCTTTTAAGCCTAAATTAAAGCCGGAGAATTTAAAAAATATTTGGCGTCATATTTTCGCAATTATTACCCTAAATATTAGGTTGTCCCTAACTAAATGTATAGACATTGGTCGTGAATAGTATATTTTTTTTACTAAACCAATATATTAAAGTTTTTTACGCATATTTAAGTTCTCTGTTTATTTACTCTCATGTAGGATAATAATATTATTTTTAAATGTATGATTACATATTTTATTTATTTTCATGTATGGAAAGATGGAAAGCAATTTTTTTTTGCTAATTTGAACAGAGATAGACGTCGCACTTAGAACATTTGGAGGGTATCCTGTCTGGCAGTCTGCATCTGCCTTTTCAGCCCCATTGAATCCAATGTTCGGTTTTGTCATATCTTAGAGCTCTAGGAGGATCCGCGACATACATTGGAGCTGATGAGCTTGGAGACACATCATTTGCGTCAAAACAAAATAAAAGCTGAGGTGGACGTCCTCTCTTTCTTGAAGAAACTTCATTTGTACATCGAAGCAGTTCGTGAGCAATATTTAGTTGAAAATTGATAAGAGACATGTGTCTCTTTTCATTTTGGGTGCACTTCAAGTCTCTACGGTATAGTAGCCAACTATTGATTACCGCCATATTCATACACCAGGAAATGATACGCAGGTACTATTTACTGGAACCATGATTGACCTTATAAAGCTCCAACAACATGTCCGATAGATCAATCCAACCCATGTGCTTATTGTAGAACTCTACAATCGCCGGACGTGTAATTTGTATATTTTTTTTTTTGTCCTTTCTGCTCCATCGAGTGCATTGAGTGAGTGGTTGGTCTCCAATATAATTTGATATCAATTGGACACTTTTGTTGTCGTACAAGTGGCAGGTAATCAAATTATATGAGGTTTCAACCTTAGAATCGTGAGATCCTCGACCTTCTTTAGCCAGGTCCTTTTCACTCTTTAAGCCAAAATATTTGGGTCGGTTGTTACGAATCGTTCCGACTGCGAGGATGCCTCTTACGGACGTGAACCAGTTGTCAAAAAATAGTTTGAAGTTCTGATTTTTAGGGATATTAGAAACCAAATGAAGGACAATGTCGGATGATATTCCAAGGCCAAAAGAACTACAAGTCTCTTCACCAATATAGAGGCAGAAATCATATATCAGACCGGATACTCCAGCTCTATAAAACATTTTGAAACCCCACTTATGTGGCTTTTTCGGTATGTACTGTTTCAGGCTATGTTGGCCTGCAGGATAAATGTATTTTTTATATGATTAAAATATAAATTTAAGTAACTATGTAACTTTAAAAGGAATCATTTGCTCGTGTACGCTCTGATGCTCCTCCTGCTGCAGTGCATTACATGGTTCTTTAATTTTTATCAGTAACGGGCGGAGTTTGTACAATTTGTCGTATTTATCCGCACCTTTTTTAGGCTGCTAGGAGTTGTCATTTAAATGAGAATTACTTTTAATTTGTTCAAACCTTTTTCGTGGCATTGAATCGGCGAATGCAGGCAACCAAAAGCTTGAAGACCACGCCATTCGCCATAGATAATGAAAGCGGTTTTAAAATTTGTTTACCACTCAGGACCAATGTTGCCTAAAGACAACACTGACTTTGGAAAATTCCTGACACATAACCCAAGTGTTTTCATTTAAAAATATTTTTTTTACTTATTTACTCACCTTTTTCTGCCCGCGTAAAACATTAATTTTGTAAATTTTATTAATTTTTTTTTTATAAAACTTAATAAAAAGCTGTAGTACTTTTTTATTCAATTCTTCAGCACATGTTATCTTAACGAAACCGGCGTTAATACTAAAAATTCTCAATAATTTATTTGTGTTAATCCTACATGGTAATGAACGAGACAAAATACACGATTAAATGAAATCGAAACAGAGCAAATAAAAATAATGTAACGGTATTTTTATCAACTGAAGACAATGTTGCCCATAGGCAACAATGGTCCTTAAAGGGTTAATACATGAGATTGAGCTTTCCAAATACCTACAAGTCATAGATGCCATAGAATCATCTGTGAAAGCAAATTTCCAAACCTCCAATTCCAATTTCCACTTCCTTTCCGAAGAAATATCCTTTAATATGTAGATCCCACATACAACGTCTTATTTCCAATCATTCAAAAAAAGCAAAAGATCAACAGACTTCATAGGAAGTGCCTGGAAGTGGAGAAGACTAATAATGTCCTAGAAAATAATCACAGACAAATTATAATAAACAAATTAATAATAGGCAAAATAAATGAGGTAACAAACAAAACAAATGAAATAAATGAGCGCATATGACCCTAATTCGTGAACGAAAATTCGGGGAATGATTCCTGGGCATATTCTAAGAAAAAAATCGTCATTCTACAGTAACGGTCTATCTCCAATGTTGACATCATTTATCGAGGATTTAAGGAACGGCTTTCTCTGTTAGAACTAATGGTAGAAATTTGATGTAGGACTTTATTTTTAGAAGAAATACCAGCCTTCGTAACGGCGGCATTTATTTGAGTCTATAGATATCCAATTTCTAAGCCTATTCCATTTTCATTGCCCTTTTCTCCAGAAAATGCCTAATTAACATTACGTTATACAATTTTTTTTTTTTACGAAAAAAAATCATCAATAAGTTTGCAGAAAAACCAACATATTGTATGATACTTGGAAAAAACCTGCAGCAGGTAAAATTTATAAAAAAGGGTTTCTTTGCTTTAAGCTGCAAAGGCTATGTGGTCTTAGGTAATTTTTATTTTATGTGTGTACTAAAACAGTAATAACAGGTGCTCAAAGTGACCTCCTTGCTCTTGTATGCATGCTAGAGCCCGTTGTTGGATTTCACTGCAAATGTTTATTGATGCTAACTGCTGCCTCACTTTTGATGATGCTTCGAGAATACGCTCTTCCAATTCAATTAAATTTGCTATTTCGGTTGAATAAACAAGTTCTTTCATTCTTCCCCATACGAAAAAATCCAATACTGTAAGGTCAGGAGATCTTGCAGGTCAGTGAACTGATCCATTTCTTCCTATCATACGGTTACCCTACTAGCTGATTCTTAACCTGACGACCATAGTGGGCTGGAGCAGCGTCCTATTGAAAATCTGATGAAGCGGTTGAATCAGTGGAATGTCCTCCAATAGTTGTGTCTTCATTCGAGTTGTGTCTGTCGTGGGGTGCACACTGAACACTCTAGTCTAATTTAACTTAAGTCTTAATTTCTTATTCCTAAAATAACTACTTTGCCAAAATGAACTGCCTAGTTTGCAATCAGAAAATAAAACACACCTGTGCCTCTAAAATCTCTTGTTCGGACTGTAATTCGATTTTCCACTGCGAGTGTGTCAACATCAATTCAATCGACCTAGACTACATGAGCGCTAACGACATTAAATACCGATGTGATAGGTGCACCGCTCTTCGTCGGGAATCGCTGCAACAACACCATACAGAAGTACCACTGAAAAGTGCATCATCATCTAAGGCAAACCGTCATCGTCAGCAGCCAACTAGACTTGGTAAGAAAACGGTAGCAGCAGTAACAGAGCCAAGATCAAAGTCCGATGATATGCAACCAAATTCTCTTATGTGTTCGAATGTGCGTGAGTCATCTGGAGAAGCAAATGAACAAGTGGTTTCTAACGCAGAGACAGCCGCTAGTGCACAACGTCACCAGAGTGCAATAACCCTAGACATGCTCTACAAAGAGATTATCAATTTAAAAAAAATCAACACAAATGTACTTGGCATGATGGCAGATCTCAAAGAGGAAAACACGCAATTGAAATCGAAGGTGATGTCTCTTGAAAATCGACTCAACTGGAGAGAACAAAAATGTTTAGAGAATTCAATTGAGATCGTTGGTGTGCCGGGTTTAAACAACAACAATGCCAGCGAATGTTTGGAGAAGATTCTTATTGACGGGCTGAATATCTCTGTTGAACCCACAGAAATAACAAAATGCTTTGTGAAGCGAATACGGAAGAACATCGATTCATCAAACACCAGTCCCACCAACACCGCGGGATCCAGCAAAGATGCATGTCGTGACGTTTTATGCGTACATCTCTCATCTCAAGCCGTGACACAAAAGATTATGAAGGGAAAGAGGATTGCAAACAAGAAGCTGAATGCTGGTTTATTTGTAGAGTGGAAAAGGGGTAATATTTTTTTGAATGATAATTTAACTAAATTTAATCGTGCTTTACTTATGGAAGCAAAAAAAGTAAAAGTAGCTAATAAATTTAAATATTTGTGGTTTCAAAACTCCCAAATATTGATGCGTAAGGTTGATAATGGTAGGGTTATTGCTATTAGATCATTCGATGATTTAGTAAAACTCCAAGACTAATTTGTCTTGTTCTTGATTTTTTATTAACCTTTATTATGTTTAACATTAATAATAACATCGATCTAGATAGCAATAACCCAATCACTTCGACCATTAATAGTAATTGTGATAACATTTTTCGCTTTAATTCAAATGAGAGCAAACCCTTTTTCGTTGTTCATCAAAATATCCGTAGTGTGAGGCAAAATTTCGATCTACTCGTCTGCAATCTGGAAGCTTTTGAATATTTGCCTGATTTGATATTCATTTCTGAGATATGGATTTTCTCTTGTGAAATTGACGACTATTCTATCCCCGGTTATAAATTTTATGCAAACCCAAATGAATTATATCCAGCAGGTGGTGTAGGAGTTTTTGTGCGAGATATATACACAAGTGAAGATTGTAATGTGGAGCAATGCAGTATGGCTAGTGCAGATCTAATTAAAATTACTATCGGTGTACGCAGTGTATTTTTGGATTTTGTTTGTGTGTATAGATTACAAACTACCACTCCTCAATCTTTTCTGGACGACTTTTCAGATTTTTTAAGTAATGAGAAAGGGTCTAATTTTGTCATATTAGGTGACATCAACATTGACATACTTACTTCCAGTACTGTGTCTGACAACTACCTTGCCCTTACAGCTGAGCATGGTCTTACATCCTTTATAAACGAAATTACAAGGCCCAACTCAAGTAGGTGTATTGATCATGTTTTCGGTCGTTTTTCGAAAATCCTCCTAAGTGATTGTTTTGGTATCAACTTTGACTTGCAAATAACTGACCACTGTATGACTGGTATATTACTTAAAGGTTTTACTGGTATGAACCAAACTTGTAGTAATTCTCCACAGTCGGTTACTAAAATAAGGTATGATTTGCTAAAAAACCAATTGCGTTTTGAGAATTGGGAGGAAGTCTATGCCGTGGTTAATGCTTCTAAAGCGTACGACTCGTTTTTGAACATCCTCAAAAACTATGTTAAAACTTCTAGCTTCACTGTAAACGTAAAAACTTCGCAAACTAGGTTAAAGCCCTGGGTAAATGCTAATATTCTGAAAAAAATTAAATTCAAAAACAAAATGCGCAAATTGTGTCATAGACATCCACTTAACTCCAATTTAAAAAATCGGTTTAAGAAAATGAGTAAGAATATTAATAAGGAAATCTCAAACTGCCGTGACAACTACTATTTGTCTAAATTTCGTGATGCACAAGGTAACCCAAAAAAGGAATGGAAAATTGTCAATAGTATAATTAATAACACCTCTTCTTATCATTTCAATCCCATTGTGCTGAGTGCCGAAGGTGCCGAGATTGTGGAGCCAGTAGCAGTAGCTAACGCATTTAATGCATTTTTTGCTTCTGTCGGGCAAACAGTGGAACCAAACAGTAAGTCGATTTGCAATCGTTGTGCAAGGGATCAAGTGGTGGAAGAATCGACGAGTACAAGCAGCTTCTTTTTTGATAAAATTCAGGAGTTAGAAGTCTTAAAGATTATCTACTCTCTCAACAACTCGAGATCTTGTGGGAATGATGGCATTTGTAATGCTTCGCTTAAGGAAATTGCACCCTATTTAGTTGACATACTAGCACATCTGTTTAATTTAAGTATTTTAAGTGGTATTTTTCCTGATCAATTGAAATGTGCTAACGTGTTACCTCTTTTTAAAAAGGGCGATCGAAAGGAAAAAAAACAATTACAGGCCTATTTCCTAGCTTTCCTCAATTTCGAAAGTTTTTGAAAAAGCTGTAAAAAAACGAGTGTGTGCTCATCTACAAAGAATAAAATTTTTCAGTCCGGTACAGTTTGGGTTTAGGGAAGGGTGTTCTACTGAAGATGCACTTTTGTATTTTTGCTCTTTTATCAGCAAAGCTTTGGACGGTAATAAATCTTGCGCTGGCCTCTTTGTTGATATTACGAAAGCGTTTGACATGGTTGTTCATGACATTCTTTTGGACAAATTGTACGGTGCAGGTTTTCGTGGCTTTATCTACAATTGGTTTGCGTCATATTTAAAGGATCGCAAACAAAGAGTAATAATAGAAGATTCTCTTAGCAGCCCTCAGGAACTTAGCTTAGGTGTACCCCAAGGGTCTGTGTTGGGTCCCATTTTGTTTTTAATCTTTATAAACTCCTTGTTTGCGCTACCTTTTGCAGGTAGAGTCGCGGCATTTGCAGATGACCTTGGCATCGCATACGGCTCAACAAGCCCTCTAAATCTAATAGCAGAAATTAACCATGATATTCATCTGATGAGAGTGTGGTTTGCTGCACACAGGTTACTTGTAAGTAGCAAAACAAAGTTAATGTTTTTTAGATTGAGTTCGCCCGAGTCGCCAGATGTCGATACCTTTTTCCACTCCTTTGATTGTCCGCGTTTCAACTTAATTAATTGTGTTTGTACTGCAGAATTATCAAGATCAATTTTTAATGAAAATGCCACATGTAACTCGAATTGTTTTAAAATTGAAGTAGTTAGGAACTTTAAATATCTTGGTATTACTATCGACCATAACATGAATTGGACTGATCATATTTTGGTACTGAAGCAGTACTTACGCTCTTCCATTCGGTGTTTTTATCGCCTCAGAAAATACTGTTCCAATAAAACTCTTAAGACTGTCTATCATGGAATTTTTCACTCGAAACTGCAATATGGGATAAGCTGCTGGGGAGGTGCTTATATGACCAATCTAAAGCCACTCGTAGTCCTGCAAAAGTGTGCCATAAGAAGAATTAGTAATGCTCACCGCCTGACCCATTCCATGGTGCTGTTTAGATCTTTGAAAGTACTGCCAGTAAGACATCTATTCTATTTCAGAGTCTCTAAGATATTTTTTATGAGAGGTGGCTATATGCAGAGTCCAATATCTGATAATCCTAATTTACGTAGCTCTACACGCCATGTTGTTGAAATTCCAGCCTTTCGCACTACTTACTACAGAAACTCCTACCCAGTTGTATCCTGTAAACTTTTTAATAGTCTTCCTTTCAATATAAGAGTCACAAATTTTTAAATAAAGTTAAATTATGGCTTCTTGATTTTAACCATGATGAGATCGAAGTTTTGCTCACCTACCTTGCATAATTGTTTGAATTTTGTTATTTTTATATTTGTATGTATTTATATTTTGTATTTTGTTTTTGAAATAAGAATTTAAACATTGTCACCCCACAATGATAAAAAAAAAAAAAAAAAAAAAGTGGCATTTAACACTATTTATTGCTATTATCAGCAAAATAAAAAATGTCACTAACTATTCTCCATTATTTATAAGTATGAACTTAAGAATTATGTAGGTACTCACTTGTAAAAGAGAATAATGAATTAATAATAAAAAAAAAAGTTCTTGTAAATCATTTCGCAAAAACTCCAGATAGTTTGTAGAATGCATGTTAACACCCAGAATATTGAAACATGCTCCAAACTTGTTCCCACGATTGAAACATGCCACGCATTTGTCGCATGCATTCGTTCCCATGACATATGGTATGAGCACACCAAGTTCAAACACCTGCACATCAGACAACAACATCGACTTCCGAGAAATCAACCTGCAAGTAATCAATTCGAAGGTATAAATAATTGTATTTTCATTTCTAAGATCAGTTGTGATTGCAGAATTAAATAAATCGGACAATTGTCCCTTAAAACCGAAAAATTGTTTTTTTCGTTTTCCCCGCGTGTTCAGAGCTAACTTGCAGCCTAGGTGAAGGTGCCGATTAACTTGTTTCCAAGTACACCTGCCCATATATTGACGCTGTATTTTTGTTGAAATGATTTATGTCTCCTTGTATGTGGATTGTCCGCAGTGATCACAACTCTTGTAAATTGAGATTCGTCCGTCCAAATAAATTTTGCTAATAAACTCGTTGCCATTCAAGCTCCGCTCCAGCAACCAGTTAGAAAACTCAAATCTCTTTTCCAAATCATCGGGAAGCAGTTCTTGTACAGGTGTATGGTGGTATAGATAAAGATTTTCTCCATGCAGTACATTCGAAATTTTATGTCTGGAAACATTGAATTGCAAAGCTGAGCGTCTGATGCTAATTGACGGACCAGTTGTATTACGAGTAGCTTCCAGTATTCTTTCTTCTTACTTGTGGAGCTCTCGCGTTAGGTCATGTATTTGAAACTCATCCCGTTTCTCGAAAACTTCGATACGTATTTTCAAATACTCCTTCACTAGTAAGTCGTCGGTTAGGATAAAGTTTATGGTATATTCGTCGCGCTCTAGTTGAACTTCCTCTGTTCAGCCCACAAACGTCAGTAAAGTCTGCGTATTCTTGTTCTGTAAGTGCAGACATTTCAAATAGCGTTTCTAAGCAACTTTAACCTTGGCATAAAAGAGTAAACTGATGAATTAATTTTTTTTCTAATATTTTATACAGGGTAAGGAAATGAAGGTTTTGACAGGTAGTCAAATAGACGAGCACGTTTTAAAACTTTTTAAAAGTTATGGAATTTAAAAAAAATTATTGTACAATTAATAATTCTTGGTAAACCAATGTTATTGACAACTGTTGTTAGAAACGTAGGTAAAAAACCAATAATTCCTTTTTTTACCTGCTGCAGGTTTTCTCAAATATCATAAAATCCATGGGGTTTTCTGCAAACTTGCTGATGATTTTTTTATTATTATTGTTACGTTCATAAGAAAAAAAATTGTTTAACGTAATGTTTATTAGGCGTTTTCTGGAGAAAAGCGACCTCAAAGTCAAAAATTAGCATGGGCAAGAAAAATGGAACAGGCTTAGAAATTGGATATCTGAAGACCCTAACAAGATATCAACTTTATTTAAATGCAGTTACAAAGGGTAGTATTACTTCTAAAAACAAAGTCATCAACGAAGTTTCCGGCATTAGTACCTAATAACTGCTTAATTTCCGTTAACATGCGTCAGGGTATACCAAAGTAAGCCTTTCCTTAAATCTTCGATAAGTGATGTCAGCATTGGAGATAGACCCTTACTGTGGAACGATTTTCGTTAGAATATACCCAGGAATCATTTCCCAAATTATCGTTGACGAATTAGGGGACACAATGTATATTTGTTATTCTTTCAAATTCAAATTAAATGTACTACGTATTATACTCAATCTCATGTTCTTTCAGCTTCCGTTTGCTTCTTGTTCTATCTGCAATACTTTCTTCTTCTTCTTCTTGCTTATTCTTTTGCATTTTAGGATCAACATCTACTTTTCTTACAAAAGGCGCCGAAAGGAACCTAACTTGTTTTATTTTCTTTCTCTTTATTTGATCTATCGCAGATGAGCTTCATTATTAATTTCATTAGCTTTCAGTAAACATCTGTAAATTACTGTGGGCAGTTTTCCTTCGATCCAATCCCTTTGCTGACTATTTCAATTATCTCGGTTTATACCTTCAATTCGCCCAGCTTTATAACGTTCTCTACCAGCGATACCTTTATAGTGCGCAATCAAGGCTTATAAACGATCCTAAGTCTTTCGACAAATTCGTTAACTACAAAAAAAAATCCGACGGTTCTCCTCCAACTTCTCATACGAAATTATATCATCAACCGATCCGCATACCATAGCCAACTTTTTTGCTACTTTTTTTAAGCAATCCTTTGTCGATAATTCCTTCGTACCGGATCCCTCTTATTTCAATTATCTACTTAATTTCCCCATATGACCTTCTATTTCTCAAAGTTTTGATCAAACAGTAATAGAAAATAACTTACATCAACTTAAAGATGAATTCTTACTCGGCGCAGATAGCCTTTCATCCATATATCTTAAAACATGTTCCTCAACACTTTCCCACGTCCTTTCAAATCTCTTCCAGTTATCGCTCTCTCAAGGTGAATAGAAGTCTTCTTTCATAACACCGATGCACAAAAAGGGATCAAAGAGCGAAATCACTAATTACTACCCCATTGCTAAATTTTCACATATACAGAAACTCCTCGAAAGCATTTTGTACGTAGCCTTAAGTGCAAATCTCTTATTTCCTTTAATCAACACGGCTTTCTGAAAGGTAGATCAACTACTACTAACTTCGTCGAATTCGTGTTATCTGTTCTCTCAGACTTGGAAAGTGGTAAAGAAGTTGAAGTTATAACAACTGATTTCAGTAAGGCTTTTGATAAGATATCTCAGAAATTAACCCTGTTCAAATTGTCCGTCTTGCACTTTGAAACCATTTTGCTAAAATGGATATCTTCTTACCTGGATAATCGTTTTTATAGTTTTCGATTCAGGTCGGCTCTTTTGGCCCCTTTCTTGACCACTTCAGGTGTTCCTCAAGGTAGTCACCTAGGTCCACTCTTCTTCATACTAACTATTAACGATCTTGAAAGGGTCATTCAACTCTCAGCACTTTCTCTCTATTAATTAAACCACTGCTGTATATTCTTTTTGTTATGCTCTCCAGTAGACAGTTCATCGTGAAGAATGGCGATGTGACTTCTGCTGGAACATTTGACATTAAAAACGGTCTGCAACAAGGTGTGGTAAATTCGCCGATCCTGTTCAACATTTACACGAGTGATCTGATAGGTTCACTTCACCATGCCATAGCGTACGCAGACGACATAATCGCGTACAGATCGGGTCCAAAGATTGAGGTCATTAATACACTTTTGCAGCGTGACTTCGACAAAATTAAGCGATATTGACCGGAAGTTGAAAATCAACTTTCAGAAGTCGGAAACCATTCTGTTTAGGACGCCTTTGTCTGGGGCCTCTAGGGATACCAGAAAGAATTGGCGAAAGTTTTCTATCCTCGGACAACACGGACAGCCACTCGCTTGTCGAAATGTAGTCAGATATCTTGGGATCTGGCTAGATCAGTTTCTGTATTTTAACAAACATATAAATGTTGCTCTGGCCAGAGCCAGAGGTGCTTTTGCCCTTACAAAGAGACTGTTCTATAACAGTCAACTCGATGAGAGGGTGAAGGTAATCTGCTACATGGCCCTTATCAGGCCCATGCTTGTATTTGCATGTCCCGTGTGGTTCAACGTGAGAGCAAGTTTATTGGAAAAGATTCGGGTGTTTGAGAGGGCTTGTCTTAGGACTTGTCTTCGCCTATACAGAACACCAGAGTCTCAGTACATAAAATTCTATCCTAATGAGGTCTTATACAATAGGGCGAACCTAATAAGAGTGGACAATTTCGTCATTAACTTGACTCGAAGGCACGTTGCAAGAGCAATGACCTCATCGAACAACCTGATCTCCGGGGCTTACTACCCCAATTATATGTATCACGAGAGAGTTCGCTTTGACGGCTTTATTCCTCCAGAAGCGTTCCTCTATCTAGATAGCAAAGGTCTGATCCAGGACAGATTGGCGGTGCCGCTAATCTTCCACGTTGCTCGAACAGCTGCGGACAGGCGACTCAACTACGACAGAGACGTCGCACATGGCAGTGCGGAGCGTCTCCGGTTCAGTAGGGCGGTAGGGAGTCGCGACATGAGGGATGTTGCTCAGCAGCACCAAAACTTTTGGTGGCTTGTTGAAGGGGAGGATGCTTCGTCGTCAAACTCCTTCAGTGATATGTAGCTTCATGTGAAGCAAAGTGGGCCAGCCTAATTTTTTTTTTTTCGTTTTTAGCCATGGCCGGCTTACATAGGAGGGCGGGTCAATAAGTCCGTGACTTTTGGAATAAAACACAGATTTTTTGATAAAAAAATAATTTTATTTTTCAACGTAGTCTCCCTTGAGCTCTATACACTTTGTCCAACGCTTCTCCAATTTTTTTATCCCTTCCAAAAAAAATGATTTGTCGAGGTCCTCAAAATAGGCCTTTGTTTGCGAGATGACTTCATCATTGGAGTCAAATCTTTTTCCACCAAGCCATTTCTTCAGGTTTGGGAACAAGAAGTAGTCGCTCGGAGCCAAATCTGGAGAATAGGGTGGATGAGGGAGCAGTTCATAGCCCAATTCATGGATTTTTGCCATGGCAACTGCACATGTGTGCACCCTTGCATTGTCTTTTTTCTCCTCAAATTAGTGAGTAGTCTGATAAAAATGGCTGTCAAACACAAACTAACTGACGCAGCAAGTTTAAATTTTGACAGGAGTCAACTGACAGATGCCTGTTGACAGGAGCAGTGTTGCTGTTTCAGTAAAGAGGTCAGAAATTCCAAAAGTCACGGACTTATTGACCCGCCCTCGTAGTTTTAGGTAGGATTAAGTTAGTTTTAAGAAAAAAAAAATATATAAAATCCAAAAAAAGAAAAAAAAATATACATATATTTATGCATGTATTTATATATTATGTATATACATAGTATGTATATATATATTTATGTATGTCTGTGTTTGTGTTAGATGTAAGTAGGTTAAGTAGATTAAGATTTATTTTTAGGTAGTTTGTAGGCTTTAGTTTTAAGTTTTATACAAAATTAAAAAATGTCCATATGCTAAGTTTTTGATTAAAATTTATTTTCTTAGTTTTAGTATTAGTTAATGTTAAAATAGAAATAAAAGTAGACTGTAAGATTCGTCGAAAGACATAGTTTAAGTGTTAGGTTTAACTTAGAGTGCCCGCATGGGGCCACTAAGTTAGAATACGATTATTTGTAAGTAATTTGAGCTAATTTTTAAGCGTTTTTTGTTTAGCATATAAGAGTAACTTAAGTTAAAAAATAAAAATGCATAAAAACTGAACTGACTTTCTCTCTATGCTGACGATATCAAAGTTTTTAAACTCATTTCCTCACAACATTACTCCAGCCTCCTTAAAATAGATCTAAATAGTTTTTCCACCTGGTGCATCAAAATCGGCTTAGAACTCAATGTCACCAAATGTCAATCGATTACCTACTCACGTAACATAAATGCAACAAGTCTTCTCCCCTAATTTACCATCTCCACGGCCAAACTATATTCCTTGCTGGGTCTATCCACGACCTTGGCAAATTATGCGACAGGAAGCTTAATTTCCGTTAGCATATTGATGAGATAATTACTAAAGAAAACTCACCACTTGGTTTCGTTAAAAGATGGTCCAAAAAATTCTGCAACTCGTACGTGACCAGATCACTATACATCACATGTATCCCCCCCCCCATGTTCATCACATGTTCGCCCCCTTTTCGAGTACGCTAGCCAAGTGTGCGTATCCTGAATTGAGAGCATCCAACGTCGAGGTCTACCTTGGAACCCAGCAAAATTATAATCAGGTCTTATAAAATCAAGTAAGGTTTTTGGCTTAAACTTAAACAACAAACTAGCAGGCGAAAATTTCGTTCCCGTATTTTATCGTATCGTATTTTGCTAAAAAAATTGTTGAGTTTTAAGTTCATACATAGATGAGGTGATCTTTGATCAAGTAACATTTTCTTTATAGCGGTTTTAATTGTTTGCACAGTCCTCTCAGCGCTCCGATTCGATTGCGTATGGCACGCTTCTGACTTACTAAAATTTTGTTAAATTTTTCAATTCTGATTTTGATGGACAGAAACGCTGTTCGATTTAATAAGGTTTTTTTTTAAAGATTTACAAAATAAATCTTCAATTTGTATTATAATATATGTCATCAAAACGGCATAATCGACGTAAGCCGAATAGCGAAGCAAGCCATCAATCACCCTACTTAAGCTCTTCAAGTGTCGAATTATCCAGACACTTGTAAAAGTCTATAGTGGAACTTGAGTTCAAAAAGGAAATGGCTTGTTAATAGAATTGAAAGATAGATTTCCAAGAAACCAGGGAAGAATGCAAAAATGTCTTGCCTGTAATCTCAAGCACGCAATCCTATCTAGATGTTCTTCCGCTTAGCACATAAATTAAATAAAATCGTACAATCAATGGCATCAATCTCAATTTATGAGCATTTCCTGTTATTTCAAAAAATCTGATTTCTACCTCCAATACGCTCGTTTAGGAAATAAATCTTTTGGCATTTATAACCTCCTTTTGCCTAGTCCCTTACCCACTTTGAACAGTCGAATTTAATTAACAACTATTTCCAAAAGATTATCTCTTCCAGATTCTTATATTTTAGCTGACGATTCGTATTTAAATTAAAAAAAAAAATGAAACGTATTCGCACTGCCAATTAATTCGATGAATACATCAGTACGGGTTGCGCGATTAGATTATATGCCTTCCAACTCTCTAATCAAGGGCGCAACACAAAATGAGCCACGAGTATCTAGCTGCATAACAAATCGAAATCGGTGAGCGATAAAAACTCATGTTATCAGTTTGTCCACTTACTGAAAGCAATTGAGGAACTTTGTCGCTCTAAAGTGCCCAGAAATTTTATTCTATAAAAGAATCGAGTATGAATCAATTAGGTTCAGTTGGAAAATTGCATTGTCTACCGGCGGAAGGCATAGTTCAGACAGAAAACAAAATTCCAAACCCGAACGAACGAAAAAGTGCAAAAGTGTTCTTTTTTCAGTAAAAAACTAGATATACAAATTTTTAAAAGCTTTAAACTCAAAATGTTTCGCATGCTTTTAATTGGCCTTTTGGCAATAACTCTTGCCCGGGCACAATCCAATAACGAAGGACCTTGTGTCGCAGCTGGTAAATTTGCACTTTATCCAGGCTCTCCGGTGTTCTATCAGTGCTTGCCAAATTCATCTGGAAAACTGGTAGTGTCGTATTTCCAGTGCCCCAAAGGAGAAGGATTCAATAGTGGAACACAAGCTTGTGTTTTAACTAAAAGTAATATAAATGATGAGACGGAAACTGTTCAAACGACAACACCCATTGTGGAGAAACTGACAATCCCCACGACAATATCACCACCAACAGAAGCTCCCACAGATCCAATAACAGATGCACCAGCTACTACAGAAGATCCTGCTAGAACTGATGACCCTGAAACAACTGTAGATCCAACTCAAGATCCAATATCTACTGAAGATCCAGTTACAACCCAGGATCCAGTCTCATCTACTGTAACAACTGAGGAACCACTGATAACAACAGAAAGGCCAGAAGCACCTGTAACGACTGAGGAACCACTTATAACTACAGAAAGGCCAGTTTCTACAACGGAAGCACCTGTAACAACTGAAGAGCCCGATACTTCATCGGAAGCTCCTGTAACAACTGAGGAACCAGCAATAACCACAGAAAGGTCAGTTTCTTCTACTGATGCACCCATTTCAACTGAAGAGCCCAATACCTCCTCGGAAGCTCCTATGACAACTGAGGAACCACTGATAACAACAGAAAGGCCAGTTTCTACTACGGAAGCACCTGTAACGACTGAGGAACCACTTATAACCACAGAAAGGCCAGTTTCTTCTACTGAAGCACCCATTTCAACTGAAGAACCCATCACTTCTTCGGAAGCTCCTGTAACAACAGAGGAACCACTTATAACAACAGAAAGGCCAGTTTCTACTACTGAAGAACCCATTTCAACTGAAGAGCCCAACACTTCCTCGGAATCTCCTGTAACAACAGAGGAACCTCTTATAACTACAGAACGGCCAGTTTCTACTACTGAAGAACCCATCACTTCCTCGGAAGCTCCTGTAACAACTGAGGAACCACTTATATCCACAGAAGGGCCAGTTTCTTCTACTGAAGCACCCATTTCAACTGAAGAACCCATCACTTCCTCAGAAGCTCCTGTAACAACTGAGGAACCACTTATAACAACAGAAAGGCCAGTATCTAGTACTGAACCACCCAGTTCAACTGTGGAGCCCAATACTTCTTCGGAAGCTACTGTAACAACTGAGGAACCAGCTATAACCACAGAAGAGCCAGTATCTACTACTGAAGAACCCATTTCAACTGAAGAGCCCAACACTTCCTCGGAAGCTCCTGTAACAACTGAGGAACCACTTATAACTACAGAACGGCTAGTTTCTACCACTGAATCAACCACTGAAGAACTTTGTACTTCAACATCAACTCCCGTAATAACTGAGGACCCTGCCACAACCACAGAAGAGCCAGTTTCTACTACTAAAGCACCCATCACTTCCTCGGAAGCTCTTGTCATAACTGAGGAACCAGCCACAACCACAGAAGAGCCTGTAACTGAGCCTACTTCCACTAGTGATGTTCCCGTCACTTCTATTACTGATTCGCACTTCTTCTGTTCTCGAGAAGGACTCCATGCCCATCAAATGGATTGCTCCCTCTTTTACAATTGTTTATGGGATGTCGGCAATAGGCGCTACTTGGTATTCATTCAACGTTGCCCTCTAGGACAGATCTTCAGTCTGACCAGCAACACTTGTGTGTCAGGCAACATGCTGTCATGCATTGGACGGCCCTTCAACTACTACACTCTCTTACGGAAGGACTATTAAACAAAGAATCCAGGATAATAGCCAAATAGTCTGTCCAACTATTCTTTAGGAAAATTATTGATATTTACAAAATATGTGATCTGTGTGTTTGATTTGCTTAATCCCTCTACTCCCTGTTCACCCCCCCCCCCCCCCCACAATTTTTTGCATGAATATTGAAAATTGATAAATGTACGTATGTATTGTTTAATATATTTAAATTGTAGAAATAACAATTATTAAATAAGGACGTGATAACGATAAAATAAAAACGAAACGAAAGAGAGTTCTTGCAAATGATTTTCAGTTGTTCTCTTTCACATTCATTTAGGCCGAGTACTCCTTGCAGTCGGCCATTTTTTCAGGCAGACATTCCACCGCCATGTCATCGAATTTGTAGAATTTCGGACATTTGATTTCGGTGACGTTATCCATGAAGCACAGGAAGTAACTGCGACAGCTCGCTTAGCTTCGAAATTGCGTTGGTGACGTACAATTGATATTATTCGGATTTTAATTTTTTAAAGGCAGCTGTTGTACATGATTGACGTAAGCTGTCATATGCTGTACCTTGATGACACATAAATGTCGACTGAATAGCATTGGAAAATTTCTTTGACAGACACAAGTGATACATTCGGTAATTTGACTCATCGGAATACTTCCCTGGTTTCTTAGTCGAACAGTCCATGGAGCTGGTTCTGGTTGATGTTGTTTTTGTTTCGATACTTTTTCGTTCTTGGTGGAACATGGTCTTAAGAAGGCAGTTCTTGTAGGTTTTGTCAAAATACCGTCCAAGAGCGCACATCATGTGTCTAAGGAGATACCAGTGACCGTTTAGTGGGATATCGCAATACCAAAAGGGTGATGCATTGTTTGTATCTGGAAATAGATTTGACTGGTGACATTTGACAGATCACAGTTGTAGGTTCTATGTTAATCTTTTCTTATTTCTGTTGATACGTGCGTGTAGATACCTAATTAATATATTTATTCAAATGATATGGCATAGAAGATAGTAGCGGCCAAATTATCAAACTCATTCAGTCATATCCGACAAGATTATGAATGGTCACAAGCTTAACTGTTGATAAAATTGTTAGAGTACGAGTATGTTTACAGTACACATGGAAATGCATAGGAAAGATAGAAAATAAGTCAAGAGATCTGCAGTTTTTTTTTTTTAAAAGTGATATGAAATCTGTTGGACTTAGCTCCTCCAGCTACACCGAGAGTTTATGATCTTTAAAGTTTACCAGCAACTTTTTAGCAGCTGCACAGATTTAAATGCAGGATTAAATAATTGAACTGATACCGCACAGTGGGGCAGAATACCCTAAAATGTAGTGTCAAATCAGCCGTTACAGCTAAGAACCTGCATTTTTTCAGGATAGCTTTTGAGACCAGTCCCAAAATATATTTAAACCCGCCCAACCGATACGCCCAATAAAACGCCCACTTTTCTGAAATGTGTCTATTTTCCAATATTAAAAACTTAAAGAAAGAACTCTAGAATAGACCGAATGTTGGATTAAACAAAAGTGACATTTATGTACCTGAGAAGTATCCGTAAAGGTCACAATCGAATGGCGGATCTTCCGTGAATGCGCTTTCATCATCTTCATCCGATTCAGTCGGTGCTTCTGTGGGCTCATAAACATAATCATCTCCCTTACTTTCTCTGACAACACGTGCTTGTTTATGGTATGCCTCTTCATCTTCATCATCAAATGAATCTTCGTTGACAGATGAAGAACCACTCCTATGATCTCCTTTATATTTTTCATGGATAATTTTATTTGCTGCTTCTTCTGGTGTATAATAAGCCGGATTATCCTCATCACAAAAGTACTCCTCTTCACATTCATAAATCGTAGTCAGATCACTGATGTCATCTACGGTTATTGGGCTAAATTTCAAACACTTTTCGTCCAAGCATTCGAAGCCATATTGACCGCAATTACTAATCGCAAAATCCTCGGTGGTTTCTTGGGTCCTAGTCAAGGCCCTCAGGGTTATCAACAACAACAAAATTACTTAAAATAATTTCATCTACAGTATATCAGGGTAGGGCTTATTTACGCTGTTATCGTTGGTTTACAGTTATGTTTGCTTCATGCTTACCAACATTTACAATGAAAGGCGGTTGGTTAATAGGTGCAGTTGCGTTAGGAATGGAAAAAAAATTTCTAAAAAAATATTCAAACGTCAATTGATAAATAACTGAAATAATTGTTTTTTGACAGTTGAGTCTAGGGTATGTGTGTGGCTGGATTTTGATTCGTGAAACACAACGCCTGATGCCTCAATCGCCATTACGACTATTTTGAATTGAATGAAGAATTTCAATTAAAAACAATCCGCAAGGAGATCTTGATTAGAGGTCTTGATTCGTTCCTTTTTATAGTTTATGTTTTTTTTTAGAGAAAGAAAATAAAAGAGTGGCCACTGTGATGAATCGGTATGTGAATCGATGTGACATAAGTTCAGTCCAGCAGCGGTTGCATGCTGCGATTAACTGAAAATTCCAGCTAAGACAATTTTATTTTCGAATTAATGTTGAGCGGATATTCATTAAGCAGGCAATCGGATAGGAAAATTCATTTTATCTATTAACGAGATCAATCAGAGGAAATAGATGGCTGTATTAGGCACGTGCTATTGACTAGAGACGGTTTCCGGATTGCATAAAAGATTTCTACTATACTCGTTCATCACTATTAGAGGATATGGAATGTGACAAGGTATGGACCTTAAGGTATGGAAATGTTGGAATCTCTGGTTATCCAATCGCGTTAGATTAGGGAATCGCTCGTTTTTGAAGGCTGGTAGTTAGCTGTGCTGTATTGATGACCATACATCAAATTCTTTTATTTTACGTCCTCAAGGTAGCTACAGGGTGCTAGTCCAGTCCTTCCGGGATTAACTTGCTAGATTTATAACTGAAAGTATTGAGCAAGAGCTGAGAAGTAACACTATAAAACTCGGCCGGATGTGATTTCCCCTCATACCAATGATAAGTTCTTAAAATTGAAAAAACGCTGACGTCAAAATTCAGCATGGTAGCTACTTTACATATGAACCACTTTAATTTACTTGGAGCTGGGATGAATAAGGATTTTCAGGTCAAGCCGTACTTAAACTGAAGTATTGGTGGATAAACATTTTATGAGTCACCGGCAGCTATCATTTTTCTTTTCTTTCTGTCGGAATAGAGCACTCAGACAAAAAACGAGTCCATTGTACTTCTTGTAAGTTTCCTTTAATGGAATCTGTCTGTCTTTCAAAGAAGTTCTTATTGTCCTTGAGTGATTAAATGCCTATAGCACCAGCACTCAGCACATCAACGCCGAGTACCCGCAGCCTCATGCGAGCATAAGCCGGACATTCAAAGAGGTAGTGCTCCGCGGTATTGTTATCACTTTCATAGCGCAAGCATCGCAAGCATCAATGCTTAGCAAAAGTATAGTGCCTCACCACGATGCCAGTAAGCAACCTGCAGTCTTTCCTGCTGAGCGATAGCAAGAAGGCCGCTGGTTTCTTAGAGACGTCGAGAAGCATTCGTTTTGACTGCCTGCAACCTGGGGAGTCATGCCATGTCCAATTGGGCTGATATGAAACCCAACTGCTAACGGAAACCTTAACCGAGGACTCAGGTAGACTTAACGTAGGTTGGGGTCCTAAGAAAGCATACTCTGAGCCTTGCTAACCAAGTTTATCGGTGATTTCATTTCATTTGGGACCCAAACATGACTCAGTGAACTTAGCCTTGCGCATTAGCTTGGAATTGGATGTCGTAAGATGGTTCAGCATGGCTCTAAGAGCAGCTGGGTTGTCGATTCTTCACAATATATTTCGTTGTCATCAAGATTGCGCATATCTCCGCTTGGAAGACAGACGCAAGCTTTTCTAACGAGAAGTAAATTGTAACGTTGTCATCCTCCAGAAAGAGACCAGAGCCACATCGTTAATGGGTTTTGGAGCCATCCGTGAAGACCGCTCAAATTCTGACCGAAACCAGTTCTGGGCATAGGGAAAGTCGTTTTCGTATTCGTTTTTTTTTTGTGTTCAGGTGTTGCAGGTAGAGTTTATAGCAAAGACAGACAAGTTCCTCACTACATCGGAATTAAAGCTGTCAATTCGTAGTTTTTGTGTGTCACTTTTTGTTGACAGCATATATACGTATGTATCCTACTTGGTATTACCCTCGTTTACCGCTAAACCCATTTTGACAGCTTCCGTTTCAATACTAACGAGCGCACCGGTGACAGCCCGCTAAGTTCTCTCTATGATGTCGATATCATCGGCGTACGCTAGTAGTTACACACCTCCAGTGTTCACTTGTGAGTTCCGCCCATGACACGGCGTCACCTTGTCTAAAAGCTTTTTTGATATCAAACTAAGCTTGGCTCTTTATGTTGTCATATGCGCCCTTAAGATAGATGAAAATCGATGGGTATCGATTTGGACTTCTTGAATTTTCCCAGGATCTTTCCTAGTCTGAAACCGCACTGATAGGGACCAAAGAGGTTATTGGCGAAGGGTTTCAGACGTTCTCATAGGATGCCAGATAAGATTTTGCATACGATGTTGTGGAGACTTATACGATTACCTCTATAATTGGCGCAGTTAAGGGGGTGGATCGGGCATACGGTCCTGAGATTCCATTCACCAGGCATACATTCTTCTAACCAGATCTGAGAAATGAACTGGTGCAGGCTCTCCACAAAGTCATTTCCAGCAGCTTCGAATACCTCGGCCGACGAGCCGTTAGGTCCAGGTGCCTTATTGAACTCCAACTTTGATACTGCTATCCTTACTTCGTGATGCTCAGGCGAACGGAAGTTTTGACCATTATCGTCTAAGTTGAATCTCTCAATGTTTTCGATCGCGTGCTTCTTGTGGTCTTTTTGCATCTTCTGTCGAAGATGATGATCTTCCCGCCTCTCCTGCCCGTAGAGATCATAAGCAGCCCTGGTCCTTCTTTGCAGCTCCGCTTTACAGGCTTCTTGTGTAGCTGCATATGGTTGCCGGTATTCAACCCAGGCATTTGTTAGTGTTGGTGGTCGGGTAAAACCCTTCACATCAATTGCGGCGTCTCTGATTGCACGTTGGCAGCCTTGTAACTGGTTTCGGTATTTGATGTTGGCTGCACAAGAGTTGTTCAGAGAAGAAACCATGTGTTAGCTATAGTGATATTCCACCTTGTTGCAAAGTCAATCAGCTTAAGTCCATTCGACTGCACTGCCAAAGACGTTCTCTCTTCATATTTTAGCTTTAAGACTACTTAAAGCCATTTTGCCTCCATACTTATAGCATTACTCGTAGATTTTGAAACGAAGTTCGTAGAAAAATTCTATGGTAACCTGGGCTGTGGAGGCTGATTTAACCTTGCGAATTTAAGCTTGCAATACATTCGGACTCAAATAAACGTTGCTTCTGTGTTCTCTGTAGTAGTCATTGGCTACATCTCACAGTTTTCACCCTTTTTTGTCCGCTCCCTCCCACCATTTTCTTGATAGCGGTTATATCTACTGAAGACTGTAAATCAGTTTGGGGTTTCCTGATAATATTTGGCTTTACTTAGCCTATTCAAAGTCCGAATATTTTAGATGCAGATCCGAACGTCGTTATCATATTTTCATTTTGCAATAACCCAGAAACTCGCTTTTGGGGCATGGAAGCTGCCATTTAGGGTTCATCATCAGTACAGCACTGGTCATCGGCAGAGTCACGCCATTCACTGTCTGCCCTAAACGACAATACCCATCCAGCAGAGGTAGCATGACACAGGAGGTAAAAGAAAATAGCGTACCCAGAGAATGCACCTCGTCATGAGAACTTGCCTGATGCCCATTTTTACTAAGTGTTGGCATTCTGGGCGGCAGTAGCTCTTCTAATTTCTTCGACTCTGTGAATAGAAGCAGCAGAACTTATTGCTTCGAAAGCAGTTTGGGGGACGAGCCTTACTTACTGATGTCTTATTGAGGTTTACAGCATTTAACCTTCTCTCAGATATCAAGGAAGGGGAGATTTTGTACTACCAAAGATGACCATTTCGTGGTATAAGGTTCTATAGCCTACTGACTGTCCTTGCTTGCTTTTGAGATAGGAACCAGTGAGCTCGCAAATATCAAATAACAGTAACTCTGCGTAATTTTCTTAATAAATACAGTAGCTTTCAACGACTTAAGAATCGAAAAGACTTCACTTAAGAGTCTCCAATACAATCAACTCTTGTTAAAAGCATAAGTGACAACAACTTTAGAAAACAATTTCGTTTTTTTGTTTTCCAATTCGTTCATTTAACTTCCCGGTTTCACCACATTTTTGCATAATATTGAGGCCATTTGCTCCACATACAGAAGAAGAAGAAACATCTCATTTGTCTTTGGAGTCGTAATACCTGTCAACGGTATGCACCCATCATAGCGTCCGCGTACTCGTACAACACATCTTCTCATTGTCTATTCCGAAGTAAAACGTTTTCGCAACTCCTCCCGAATGGCATTTATACGCAGTCATAACAATTACACGCTGTAAAAACCGCGCTCACAATACGACCATTTGCTGTCAGCATGCAATTACTACATCTTTTGACGGAATCATAACTCGGGCATGAGTGTTCGTTGCGCCGCATTTCGGATTTTGTGTTGGATTCCTATACTTGAGCGATGAAAATCACACAGTCACGACGGATCAATGAAAATCATTCGACCATTGGACCATAGTCGACTTCAGCAAATCATGTTCACGTCAACGGATACAATCCTGTAATGGATGGTCTTGATGACTGGGCCCAATACGAAGCCACTACTTGCACTTTACACTCGTATGTAGTCCCTTGATCCGAAACGAAAGTGACGCCGATTTGAATGTCAGAAATTTCCTAAAAAAAAAAAGAAGATGTATTCGTACCCGTTAACTAGTAAAAGTGTCTTCACGCTGCAACATAAGTTAGGTAGGTGCCTTAGGTTGGTTAATGAGATATTCTGGTCACACTTGCGGACCTGCATTACATAGAAAACTGCTGTTTCGAGGCATTTGTCGCGTCTTCGTCGTTGTCGGCGCATGAGTGAACGGTCAGTTGGCAGAGTGTCAACATTTTATTTGCCTTGGCATCGAGTATACAAAAAGTATCTGCTTATCATAGTAGAGGGTTGATTATGGATTCGAACGATGAACTGTTTACAGCTCAGGTCCGCTTGTTACGCGAAGCCAATTTTGACAGTTCAGCAACAAATAATTGGCAAATGGATGCGAATATTGTTGTGGGAATTTCTGTCCAACATTATCTGGATAAATTGGCGACAATGTGCCAGTTGTAATGGCAGACGAATTGTTGTTTGAAGGCAGGTTTAAGGCACGTAGCTCACATGATATGGAGATTAGATCGTTGTAGACGACGCTATGTGTATGAGGTGAAAGTGATTTACCGATCATTACCAGTGCACTGAGTATGCGTTTGCATTTCAATTGAACACAGTTTTGTAGTTTTCTAGGTGAAATCATCCAACCAATAGTTGGAATGTTGGCACGGCGTCAAGCAGCATTTTTTCTAGTGGAGACTGAAATTACAAGTGCACAACAGTGGCTAATTAGGCAATTGATGAGGGTCTATTTCGCTATCGTGGCTATTTGTTTAGGCCAAAAGAGTTGGACAATTTTTAGAATGCATACTGTAACAACAAAGGTTTCGAAGCGATTGTTGCATTAATGTAAGTTTACGGTATTTCAGAGCCAGATTAAAATTAATTCAGCTTTTCCTTAATTGTTTTATTAGTTATTAGCTTAACTTTAGAAAAAAGTCTTGAGCAGTAGTACAACAGTAGATGTTCTGAGAGGTGTTAATACAATATATTCTATACAAAATAATAATCTTGCTTAGCTTATACTACATTTATTGTGGACTGAGTCATTCTTCTCCAAGTTTTACACTACTTACTTAGGCGGAGCTACAGTTCAGGGTGGACCTCGGCCTCAACCAATAAGCCTCTATAATTAGTACAGTATTTGGCTAACTGCCTCTAGTTGCTCCAAGTTGGTTGAGGTCCCCTTCCACTTGCGCGCTCCACCTAAGGCGAGGCCTTCTTCTACTGCGTTGTCCCTTCGGATTAGAGTCGAAAATTCTGCGATCTGGAGCGTTGGTCTTTATTCGCTCTACATGTCGCTGCCATCTCAAACGCCAAATGCGCAGGTCGATGTCGCTGTACAGCTCGCGGAGTTCATGGTTGAATCCTCTCCTCCGGAATCCGTTAACGCATACGCGACCAAATATCTTACGAAGAATTTTTCAAAGATATCTTCATTCGCTTTAGAAATCGTCTATGCTTCGGAACCATAGACCAGGACTGATTACAAGGGTCTTAAATAAAGTTTCCTTGGTTGTTTAGGAGAGGGTCTTAATACACAGTTGCCTTCTCAGCCTAAAGAAAGAGCTATTGGCAAGCGTTATTATTCGTTTGATTTCGGAAGAGATGTCGTTTTCAGATGTGATAGAAGACAAAGCCCTACCTCAAAGTTATAGCTGTCGATTGTGACATTATGGCCGATTTGTCGATGTTAGGTGTCTCTTCTTGTTGACAGCATATACTTTGTTTTGCCCTCGATTACCGCTAGACCCATTTTTACCGCTTACGTTCCTATACTCGCAAACGCACCAGTGACAACTCGTTGTTTTCTACAAACAATATCAATATCGTCGCCGTATGCAAGCAATTGAACAGACTTTTGAAAGATCGTACCTCGTGTGTTGGCATATAAGTTTTGCACAATTCTTTCAAGTATGATGTTAAAGAAGTCACATGACAGCGCGTCGCCTTGCCTAAGCAGCGAGCTTCCTCCATCGTCATCCTGCACAAGCGGACGAGTTTGGGAGGGATGCTAAAACTAGACATGGCTCTGTTTAGCTCGTCCCTGTAGATGCTGTGCGGGTTTAAAATCGATTGAATATTGAACTGAACTTCTTGGGCTTTCTCCAGGATGTGAAGTAGTTTGAATATTTGGTCAATGGTGGACTTACTGCTCGCACATTAGGGTAGACAAGTCGCAGTTTAAAGGGTCTCCTTTCTTGTGAACCGGGCAGACGATGCTGAGGTTTCATTCATCAAGCATACATTCATCCTACCAAATCATGGGAAAAATTTAGTCTCTACCAAGTCATCTACTGCTGCCTTAAATAGTTTGGCAGGTAGGCCGTCCGGCCCGGCCGCCTTGTTCGACTTGATTTTAGATATTGTTATCTTTACTTCATTTTGGTTGGGTGGACGGAATTCTTGACTTGCATCGTCAATATTGAATGGTTCGCTCTGCCTGACAGCGGAATTTGAGTCGTCTTCGCTGTTCAGCAGTCTGCAGAAATAGTTTTTCCGTATCGTCAGCACCGACTGCGACTCTACTCTACTGGTTTCCGTTCGGGTCTTATTACCCTGACACGTTCTTTTTACTTTTTGGTAAAACTTCCGAACATTATGCCTGGATCACGCTCTTCTCATGCTATTTCTTTTTTCTCCGGAGAAGCCGATGTTCTTCCCTCCTCTTTTGCTCGTAGTACTCATGAGCCGCTCTCGTTGTTTTGTGCAGCGCCACTTTGCTGCATGTGCATGCCGGTACTCTTTATCAAACTAGGGGTTTCGTGGTGGTGGGCGGGGGAAACCCAACACGTCAGTTGCTGCATTTCTGATGGCTTTTCTTGAAAGGTTGAGGGATCGGCAAAGGTTGTGGCGGCTTTTTGCGATTGCATCCGTTCAACGTTAAATCTCCTCATAGAATAAAATTTCCCGGTTGTTGTGGCGTCGGAGATATACCTATAGCTTATCCAACAAAACATTTCAGTACAGGGCTTATGGGAAAGCTTTCTTTCTAACAGTGGTGCCTGTAGGTGGACTCAATGGCACGTTAGCACTGAAACACAAAGGAAGCCACTGAACTTTTTCAGTGTTATTGTTATTCGATTTAAAGCTTTTGAGAACACAAAAATGATTTTGTGTGTAATAATATGTGTGGTGGTGTTGTCATTTGCGTTTTTTTCTCCTCTTTTTGAGAAACCGTTAAAATGTAGTCAAACCATTTTTTTCGACTTTGTATTTTAAATTTTATTCGCGCGCTATTTTAATGCATTGCAACAAAGCAGTGCAATAAGTGACCATATTATTGTTGGACTATGTGCGTTTTAGTGATATTGTGTTAAGTAATAGTGGTTCAAATTACTCTGTTGTGTCGGTATTAATGTTGTGTTTAAGCAAAAGAAGGATTATTTTCGCGGTGTTTCGACTGTGCAATTAGTGATCATATTGTGATAACCACTTAAATGTGAGCAGCGACATCTAGATTTACAGAGCAGAAGATGTCGATACTCGAAGAGTAGAAGATTTCGATACTTGAATAGCAAAGTCTCAACCATTGATGACTGTAGAGTGGAATCGAATTTTCTAGCAAAATGGAAATTATATGGGACGCTGGATGGCGAGGAAAAAGATAAATGAAATTTATATCGTTCTGCAATATTTTTATTTGTTTATTTTAAATGGGGAGATGGTAACCCTAAACGAAATGCTCTTTCTCTTTGTGGTGATTCATCATATACACCATGGCAACCCTATGAGGGCTTTAAAGAAGAACACATTTATGCATGTTATTGCAACCAGACTAAGAGGCAAATGTCCCAACTTCCCTGTACTGACATTTATTCTTGGATAAACTATAGACGTACCTTGGCTGCAACTACTCGTACATATAGGTAGTGGTCCGAGTTTTTGTTGGCCGCTCGGAATGTTCGGATATCTAAAATACTTGAGGAGCGCCTTATGTCGATCGAAACATATTGAGGTGAGGAAACCGTGTGCTTGCTATGGTAACGTTACGTCCCTCAGCGAAATCGATCGCTTCCAGACATGGTGTCGGGAAGGCTATGTCTTCCGATTGTGCTACCAAAGATGTCCTCATCTCCAGTTTTGGCATTAAAGTCGCTTAGGACGATTTTAACGTCATGCATCGGACATTGCTCGTAGGTTTTGTCGAGGAGCTCGTAGATACTTTATTTTGGGGCGTGAGCGCATGCATATAGGGCTGATGTTAGCGAATTTCCCTTTGATACGGATTGTTATAAGGCGTTCACTCACGTGTCGAAAGCTCAAGATTCTTGCCTAATTCTGCCGCTTACAACAAATTCGCATCCAAATAGACGAAGCTTTTTTTTTTTTTTTTTTTTTTTATAATTTACGCGCGCCTAAGGGGTTAGATACCCTTTTACTGTTGCCAGGGCTCGGGCGGAAAGTTAGAAGGAGGAGAAAGGAAAATTGTTTTTGTAGTGGTTTGAAACTCAGGTGTGTTTGGTTTCTATGTTTGCTCTCCAGGGGTGGGAGTCCGAATAGGACGGAGAGTTTTTCTTCACTCAGAGTGATTCGAGATATAATTCCCAGTATTTTTTTCATTGCTTGAAACTCTTATAACAGCCAAATCTACGTGTCAGTGTTATACCTTCACACGCAGAATTTTTTTGTCTGAGTTCCAATTACAATGAAAAACTGATTTGCCATGGGCAGGATTCGAACCTGGACCCTCCGAGTGAGAAGCGTTTTACTACTACCACTACACCACTGCCACCCCTCCTTACGTTCCCTATAGCAATCACCGTAGTAAACATCACAGTTTTTGATCTTTCTTTTGCCCGGCCCATCCCACCGCACTTCCTGGATGGCGGTGATATTTGCTTTATAGCAGTCTATGGCCTGCGCTAATTTCTCGGCTGCACTCGGCCTGTTCAATGTCTGAGGGCCCCCGCCCAATTATCAAGACTTCGCCCATCAATGACGTTGCTTAATAATAAACGGGGGCAGAGCAAAGTAGTCATCTTCAGATGACGCTAACGAATGCTGCTACGATTCGATCAGTCACAAATTGCCGGTCATAGGTCTAGTTGGCGGCTGGACCACCGGTAGTCCTTACCATGACTTAAATCATGATACCATGGGAGTCAGGAGCCCCCCGGATCTCGGTCCAGGCCTGACTTGAAGAGGTAGGCTCCCTTGTGGGAGCGTCATTGTGGCTGTGGTTTAAACCCAAAATTGCGGGAAGGTCTTCCCTTGGTTGACAAGAGGCAAGTTTGCGTGATATACATAGCAACTTTAACATCAATATTGCGATTGTTCTACATGTATAGAATACAGCTAATATATCGTCGGCTTACCTCAACATAGTATATCTGGCTATGGGGAGTATGTTGCTTGTCAAATGATATTCATCTAACCTTGTAGGGGACCATGTATCAAGCTACATTGCTCCCAAAGCGTTTACAATAAACCTATCAAATTCCAAGGGCCTTTAGCTGCAGTAAATATCTACTATTGTATTGAAATCAGCAGATCTACATATCTATGCCTTTTCTGTCGTTATCGCCTTGCTTTATTGCTCCTGGGGGAAAGTCCACTATATCGTCTATAAGAAGACGAATAGATTAGGGTTCAGCGAACATCCCTGTTTTACTCCTGACTCCGTCTGAAACCATTCTGAAAGCGTCTCGCCATTCCAAAGAGCTGCTTTGGTATCTTTATAAAGATTTTGTAAAACACTTCCGAATTTTGATGACATTCCTCTATCCATGTGGCTAGCCGCCTCTGCAATATTGCTGCAAAGCTTTTGTAGGACGCGTTTAGGAACGATATTTCCCGATAGTTAGCAGGATCCGATGTATCGCCTTTTTTGTGGATGGGAAAAATCAGAACTTCCTTAAACCATTGGGGCACTATCCCATGACATAATATGCTTTTGTACAAGCCAATATAAAAAAATTCACTACATGTATACCATCCGACCCTGCAGCCTTTCTATCTTTCAGACCAAGCAGCGCATCCGTGAGCTCCTGATGAGATATACTCGTAGGTTCATCTAAAATGTTGTTTCGTATATCTGGCACAGCATATTGGAAACTAGGACCACCCACCGATGAGTTCAGTAACCTCTTGAAATGATTTAGCAAGATATAAGGGCTAAGACCTCTGTTGATCACATATCTTCCTCCATTGAGTGCTTTTGCTAGTTTACAAAACTCGGATGCGTTATTACAACACCCTAGTCTGAGCGCCTCTCTTTCAAAGTAATTTCGCCTACTTTGTCTGCAAACATCTTTATACTCGTGATTCGTTCTTAGGTAACGAATATCAGTGTTGAAGGCATGAAATAATTTGAGCCACGCAAACGACAGCCATCTTGCTTTCTGACAATTTTTATCGAACCACGGTTCTCTATTCTGTTTGCGGGAGTTTAGGTTTACCGTTTGGGTTATGGTCGTAATATTTCTTCCTTGCAACTTCTCATCAATTTTCGTTCTATATTGGGCGGCTTTGTTCTCGTTCCATATCATTTTTGGGAGCACCCTCATATCCTTTATTTGCTCGATTGTCGTATATGACTTGTTAGAGTTCTAAATCAGTTCCAGTTCCAGTCTCCCCTTGCCAATAGCTGATGCCCCAGCAGCTCTAATGTACGTCAACTGACTCCGTTCATCACTCGCACTAGTACCATTCAGGATCCGAAAACCAAAAGAATCAAAGAACTCAGAACTCTATAAGTTCCTTCCTCTCTCGTTACACAATGGATCCTTGGACCGCCTCTCACAGTTCTCTCCTACTCTCGCATTCAAATCTCCAATTATAAGCACGTTGTGTTCATCACAGCATATCATTGCTTCTTCAATAATGCTGGGATTATATAAAACTCCTTGCTGTCATAGCTTTGTACCCCTAAAACGTTTGCACATACCACGAGCGAATGGAATGTAGGGAGAAATGAAAGAGGGACACCGATGTACTTTGGTTTTGAATGTTTGCAGGTAACAGTAACTATATAAAGCAAATTGTATCATTTTCGAAAAAAACATTTAATTTCTTCTTTGATCATTACAAGGAGGGCCCAAAGCAATGTCATAAAGTGAATTGGCTGCCAATTTATTAGAAGTGAAAAAAATGGGCAGTATTTTCATGAAAATTTTATGCGAAAGTGTAAAATTGATGACATTTAGTTGAAAAAATGATATCGTTCAAATGACTACCTCCTGAATTGATGCATATTTGTGCTAGTTTTACGGCATTTTGAATTGTTGCTCACAAAACAATTGACTCCAAATTTATGGTTTCCAGAGTTTCTAGATTTATGATTAGTTGTGGTAAACGCGAGATGTCAAAAGCCCCCCCACACACTGAGCGGCCAGTTCAAATCACCGAAACGGGAGATCACACGGCTTGGAAATTGGTTGTTCAAAATATCCATCGTTGCCCGAGTTGTGTGAGCGGTTGCTACGTCCTGCTGGAATCTATAATACTCGAGACCTAATTCAGCAACTTGCGGCAAAAAAAAAATTAATTCAACACATCTGTCTGTAGCGCTCACCAGTTGCGGTTGAGGTGGTGCCGTCGGCGTCCTTCAATCACTTCTTCACTGCAAATGCCGCACCAAACAGTCACTTTGAAGGGATGTAATGGCTCTTCGTACATTTCATGTATTTGCAGAAATGCTAATTTTGTTTATTCACATAACCACTTAAGTGAGAATGGGCTTCGTCGCTCATTTGGATTTTGGATACGAAATCATCTTCTTTTTGCACCAGGTTTAACAGAGAATGGGAGTAAGTTAATCTCAATTGGTGAACGGTTTGCACTTTATAAGGGAACATCTTCAGGTCTTTCACCAAAATTCGACGCAACGAACGTCTGCTGATGCCAAATTGTGTGCATCGTTGTCTCGTTGATGTTTGTTGACTCTCTCGGCCACAGCAGTGATATTCTCGGTCGAACGAGCACTACGGGGTCGACCACTTCCTGCGACAGCTCCAGTGGACCCAGTTTACACGAGACGTTCAGCCAAACGCTTAATTATTAGCGCATATGGTGCAGGACGAAGAGGAGAATGACGACGAAATTCACACAGCTTTAAAACAACAACAACAACCGGAAACTGGCCAAATAAGCAGTAACAATAATTCCGCGTGTGTCTCGCTCTATTGCTTATTGTTAAGTAATTCCCTATCTTTCTACAACATAAATGTCAAAGCACAATGACACTTGACGCTATTTGCAAAAATTATTGCACATTCGCATTATGGCATTACTTTTGCTCCACCTTGTACGAGTATTATATGTGTGGTGTAAATTAAGAAAATATAGAAAAATATTTTGCCTTAAGAGCAAACTAATGAGCATTCATAGCGAGATCTGTATTATGGTTGAAGGTTTGAAGGGATAGAATGCAGCTGGCAATTTTGATGAAACACTGGTGGCGAAAATAGCGATATTCAAGGTAACGTAGGAGACATTACGACTCACGGTGGTGTTCGAGGTTGTCGATTGACTGTGCAATATTGAATAGAGTTGTAGAGAGATCTTAGGAGGTGTGGTCATTGTGCTCCAATTTTGGGCAGATGTGGTAAACTTGGTGGTTTTCCAGTTAGTAAAGCTATCGGAATTCAGTGAGTTTTGCATATGATACCGTTCTTGTTCTACAGCTGAAGAGCAGTGACATGAAGTAACAAGTAACAGACAAGGGGTCATTAATGAAATCTAAGACAAGTGTCGCAGATAGAACCCAGCCCTGTGGCATACCAGCATTTATTTTAGGAATATCAGACAATTCAAAGAGATACGTCGATCCCAAATGCGTACATTTTCGACAAAAGAACTCAGTGAAATGATTTCGAAATATCAAGTGCATTAGTACGTGTTTGTTTTTAGCTTTGGTTTGAATTAACAGCCAGCATCTTTTCCAGCAAAAGCTAATTTGACAGCTGATAGCTGTTTCGTACTCAGTTTGGCTTGCCATTTTACCACGAATAGGCTGACGCCAGAAATCTTACGAATTGGTAAAGGTGTTGTTCAGTTTGCTAGATTTACCACGCTTTAGTTTCATTTTCCGGTCGACATAATCGCCCATCTGAGTAAGTAACTCGAATAACTATAGATCGCTTCCGCACAACGCACGCATTCTCTAAATGATAATACACATATGCGAAGACGCCATACAGTGCGCACCGGAGAAGCTGTTGCTGTCGTGAGACGTAGTATTGAAAAGTCGATTGGCCACAAGGCACAGCAATAGCAGCGGTGACCATTCACGTTTTACTAGCTTTCCAGATCCAGCTCGTGCATGTACTTCAGCCGCTGGTTTATCATCTGCATCTTACATGGTAATGGTCCTCTGTCAGGTTGACTTGAAAAATCGAAATAGTTCTCTAACATTGACAGCGTCTTTAAGCTCACTTGTACCACGGCTTTTCTTTTGGTTTGATAGTTTTCAGCCGATGAGGCATAAAGGATATCAGTCCATAGAGAATAGTGTTTGTGTTCATATTAGCAGCGCCGTCTAAGTCATTATCGAGGAAAAGCACGGCCAGTCAGCTCTAATTGGTTTTCTTGTATTGCCATACAATGGTGTCTTAGGAATATAATCTCCAACTACAGTGGTCCGTCGAGATAGGAGTGAAGAAAACATCGATGGAGTATGGTACTTATCAGGGTGGGGAGCTAAAAACAAGTCAAAGTCAGGTGGGCTTATTTACAAGCTGAGGTAAAGTTGTTTTCCCCAACCAAGATCTTACCGTCCCTTGTTTTGTGCTTTGGCGAAACCACAGGCAGCTTCAAATCTGAGTGGTACGGGTGGGAATACATCTCTGTTTCACTAAGTGCTATAATAGCTGGCATACAAACATGGACATACTCAGGGAAGTGATTAGAATTTAAAATTCTATCTTTGTTTTGTTATGCCCTTACAACAATAGGAAAAAGTGCACCAATATCGGTCATTGCTTCTGATATGGCAATGTTATATAGACAATACTATCAATCAAGGTCATCAGTGTATGCGAATAGTTGTTCAGACTAGACTTTTGGAAAATTATGTCTAAGGTGTGGGCTTGCGAGTTCCACACAATTTTCTGAAGTATGATGTTAAGGAAGCACCATGTCAATGCATCATCGTATCAACATATTTAAGCCAAGGCTTCCGACCTTTACAGAGTAGCGAGCATTCTTCTTCGTGTTTCTGCACAATCTTATAAGCTTGATAGGGATGCCAAAACTTGACACGCAATTGATACCTCTGCCAAAGTGCTGCTCCTATTGTCTGCAGCTCGGGGCCGAGCTTTGGTTACCGAGGGGGTCAGAACAGTGTCGGATTGCTGAACGGCCTACAGAGATGTAGGCTAGCTGCGAATAACCAATAAACAGGGTGTGACGGAAAAAACACACAAGTCTAGTGAAATTTATGTGACAGGGCGAGTAGATGCCGCCCATAAATAGATATTTTGTCCCCTAAGGCAAGGCGTTATGAGACCCGTAAGGACTGAATAGTGCTGGGGACATAAAATCCATACAGCATCGCTAAAAGAGCCCTCCAGATACTTGGCGCCCTCTGGTTGTAACTTAGCCTTACCACATTACAGGGGTCTCGTTTACTCGTAGGATCCGTCCGATCCCTGGGGTACCGCCTACAGGACGGTTATGGCAAAACTAAAGGGCTCTAAGGCACCCCCACCCTCATGCCCTTTACTGATATAAAAAATAGTGTCGGGATTATTTCCACTGCAAGCACCAACAAAGCATATAGAAGCACCGCAAGAAGTAGGTGAGAACCCACCAGTTATGCAAGCGGAGCTTCTGGACGTATGCAAACGATTTAGCAATAATAAATCACCTGGATTGGACGGCACACCAAATAAGGGCCTTAAGCTAGCCGTCAAAATAAACACAGAAGCATTCGTGGAAATGTATAACAAGTGTTTAACAGAAGGGGTTTTTCCAGACCAATGGAAAAAGCAACGTTTTGTGCTGCTGCCCAAAGGGAATCAACCACCAGATGAGCCCTCGTCATACCGTCCCATATGCTTACTAGGCACGATGGGTAAAATACTGGAGCAAATAATATGCAACCAACTGTATGTATCAATGGATGAAGTCGGAGGACCCTCAAACCAGTGGGTTTAAAAAGGCTCGCTCTACAGCAGATGCTATTCGGAAGGTAACTACGACCCTAGAAGAAGCCATTCAGGGCAGAAGATGGAGAGGAGGTACCAACAAATACGGCACCGTATTAACATTAGACGTCAAAAATGAGTTCAACTCTGCAAACTGGGGGCTTATAGTAACATACACTCTCTTAGGTCAATGATGGTGCAATGTTTTTAATAAAAATTATGCTAAGTTACTTCGACAATCGGTTCCTACTTTACGATACCGACGATGGAGTAAGGCAGTACCACATAACTGTCGAAGATCCACAAGAATCGGTACTAGGACGAATTCCCATTATCATTATGTACGACAGGGTTCTAAAACTTGGAATCCCGATTGAGGCTAAAATCATAGGCTTTGCAGATGATATTGCAATCGTTGTGGCGGAGAAACACCTGGAAGAAATAGAAGAGATTGGCAATGAATTGCTGGCAGAACATACAACGAAAGCCAATCACAATGTATGCGGCACCAATATGGGCGAAAGCATTGAAAATTAAGTCATACGCAAGAAAGACTAACTCTGTCAACAGACTACGTGCTCTGAAAGTTTGCTGTGCATATCGGACAGTATCAGATGATGCTATATATGTCATTGCGGGAATGCTATCAGCAGATATACTGGCTACAAAGGACCTACGATTCAAAAATTCGGGAACCCGGAGTTTCAGTCAAAGATATCAAGCTGGGAGAAAAGCAGCGCACCAAAAGTGCGTGGCAAGAGAGATGGAAAAAGTCTACAAAGGGGAAACGGACCTACAGACTTATACCCGATATTCGTAAATGGGTAGAACGTAAGTACGGAGAGGTAGATTTTTACTTAAGTCAGCTCCTAACTGGACATGGCAGCGGCCAGGGAAGATGCACAGCACGTATTTTTCCAGTGCCCACACTTCAGGACAGAGCGCAGAGAACTAGAGGAAAAAATTGGAGAGATATCAACTCCTGAAAACATCGTAAACCATATGCTAACATCAAGTATAGTATGGGATGTGGTAAAACAAGCTGCGGCAAAAATAACGAAGGAACTTCGGCGGTTGGAAAGAGTCAGAGAGAGCACTAATGAAAATCAAACCCAGACGGCATCTCTAATACAACAAAGAACAGTAAATACTGTATACAATGTCGAACCAGCAAACGGAGAAAGAAGAGAATAAAGTGCTTACCAGCCCCGCGAAGTAGTACTTAACGGCAGTTCCACGGGGAGAGTGCTAGAAGAGTGCAGGTTGTGAGTTAGTATGTAGGCGCAGCCCCGAAATCGAGTACTTGGGGTTTCCGAATCGTGCATGCTGATAAGCCCGGTCTACTAGTATCTTTCGAAGATTGCCACATCCTTGGATTGAAAGAAATTGTCTGCAGAAGTCACCGCAGTAAATCCATCCTCCGCTTGTCGGATATCTGCTTTATACCAGTGTCAGGTCCTCGCTGGTTGCTCTGCGGCATGTTACCGGAATGAACATTTTGCACAGAGGTTCAATTGAGGCCAGGCCATCCCTGGCAGTAATATTAGGATTTCATCCATCATCATGTCTATTTTAGCACCTGAACTAGGCCGTGAATAAACTTTAATGACTTTTACTCCAAATACTTTGAAGGAGTTCATATTGGGAATCTGGCGTGCTAACTTCTGTGTCCCTCATTGATTCAGTCAGACGAATTCTTGATATTAAATTATTTCCAATAGAACGTTATAGTGTTACCATTTTCCCTGCTAAACAGTTGCGAACATAGCGAGTTAAAATAAGCACAATTTATGTGTAATCATAGTTACAGCGCTAAGAATTGGTGCTTGTGCAACAACCCCCCACCATCAATGAACACTTCATTCTTTTTGTTGCAAAGAAGGAAGTGGAGAGCTATAGCAGAATGCGTGAACTAAACTAAATTAATCCATTGATGCAGCCCCAGAATTCCAATTCAATGGCCGATTTCTGGGTTCGAATTCTTTTTGCAATATTAAATGATTTCGTTTTCAAAGGTCAGGAGAGTTAGTTAAGTGCTTACCATGGCACACAAGCAAGGCAAAACCTCTGCAGAGGCAATGGCAAACCAGCCATCCGTATCTTTTACTCCAATTTCGTTTCCTCTAGACAAATAGAAGACAAATCTCTTCAGCACAATTGAAGCATTTCTCACCGTCATCGGACCTGCTTCCGCACTTTAAAAGGTTAACCACACAACGCATATATTTGCTCACGGTTTCGGCCCACCATTCTCAAATTTAATTTTCCTTTCGCGAATTTTCTCACACTTTTTTAAAAATGGAAATTTTTCAAATTACCAAAAAAAAAACAAAAGAGATACCACAAACAAAGCTCCACCACAACAATCGAGTGTAAGAATAAATTAAATTATATCACACTACGCGCTTTTTTAATTGATCCAGTTTGGGGGGGCGGCTGACCAGCGACCAACCGACCTATCAACCGACACCGCCCTTCTTCATTGTTTCACATTCAAATGAAAAAAAAAATAAAAATAATAAAGTGAAATTTGTTTAGTGGTGGGTGATTGCTTTCGCTTTTAACGCACTCGTTGCCTGTGGACGGGGCGGAAATGAGGGGAGAATTGTGCAAAATTGACAAATGATTGTATTTATTTATATTTATATTTTTTTTTATGGAGACGGCCACATTGCAGACATCATCACCAAATCGTTCATTTGTCATTGTCTTATGACTAAAGGGAAGTTTCTTCAGAGTTTTAATTCCCGCCATCACTCAACCCGGCATTAATATTCACCACATGGGAATTTAACGTTGCAAGCCATGGTACATGCTTTCAATTATTTGCTGACGAATGTAGGAGCAGACACCTACGTACTTGCCAATCATTAGCAGAAATGAGTCCCCTCGGCAAGAGCTGATATTAAATTGAGTGAACTTGGTGGTCACACCTTATTTCTCAAAAGACCCAAAATTAGAAATTCAAACATTCAATTACTCGTTTAAATCTAAACCTCAGGTAAGCAGAAATGTGATGCAATATGACGAACACCTAACCCATTGTTCTCCTTTTATGTTTCTTTGACTGGCTTTCGTGGTAAGTAACAACTCAGAGCCGTGTCTCAAACAAGGCTCAGTGAATTCACCCTACCCTACAAGTCTTGCATCTTCGAACAATTTTGGAAATGAGGGGTCTCAACAAGACCTTGCAGCTTGACCGTCTCAACAAACACAGACACTTTTCGAGTATGTTATACGAGGGGCGTTCAATATATTCTCGGTATCGGGGTGAAGCTGTGGTTGTATATATAAATTGACTTATTTATCAAGTAATACTATTATCTTAGTGCATTCATGTAAGATTTCATATAAATGTGATTATTAATTCGCGTTTTATCTCTAGCTAAACAGAATCATAATGGCAACTGAGACGATGATGGTGAAAATTGAGCATCGCGCTGTAATTAAATTGCTCACTAAGCAAGGAAAAAGTCAAAAAACTATTCATGAAGAGATGGTGGCTGTTTACCAGGGTTCCGCACCTTCATTATCAACTGTGCAAAAGTGGTCAAGTGAGTTCAAGAGAGGCAGAGAGAGCATTGAAGACGACCCCCGCTCCGGCGCCCCGGCTACTGCTTGTACGGGAGAAAGCATCAAAGAAGTCGAAAAACTTGTTCTTGAGGATGCCCGAATAAAGGTGAAAATGATGGCAGAGATCACCAAGCTTTCAATTGGTACCATTCTCACCATTCTTCATGACCATCTTAACCTTTCAAAGGTCAGTGCAAGGTGGGTGCCACGAATGCTCACAGCGCCTCAGAAAAAAGTGAGAATCGCATGCTGTAGAGAACTTTTGGAGATGTGTAGTGAGAACGCGGACGGTGTTATAGATCGAATTGTTACTGGGGACGAAACATGGGTCCACCACTATGACCCTGAAAGCAAACAAGAGTCCATGCAGTGGCATAAAAAAGGAACAGACCCCCCGAAGAAGTTTAAAGACACTCCGTCTGCCGGGAAGCTCATGGCCACAGTTTTTTGGGACTCAAAGGGAATCTTGCTCATTGAGTACAAAAAAAAAGGTGAAACCATCAACGCCACATCCTACGCTTCCACTTTGCATAATTTGCGGGAGGAAATTAAAAAGAAAAGACGGGGTAAACTCGCAGCGGGTGTGTTGCTTCTTCATGACAACGCTCCTGTTCACACGGCGCGAGTTTCCAAGGCTGCTGTGCGAGATTGTGGTTTCGAAGAAATCCAACACCCACCCTATAGTCCAGACCTTGCCCCTAGTGATTATTTCCTGTTTTCGGATTTGAAAAAATGTCTTCGTGGAAAAAGATTTTCGGATGATGAAGAACTCAAGTCGGCAATAAATGGGTATTTTGCAGAGAAAGAGGAAATTAATTTTTTTGAGGGTTTAAAAAAGCTTATTTCAAGATGTAACAAATGCATTGATGTTAGGGGAGATTATATTGAAAAATAAAAACAATTTAAATTTAATTCGCATTTTCCTTCATATCGATACCGATGAATGCCCCTCGTATATACGGCATGAAAGACAAACGCAAGTTTTTCTAATAAGGAGTGGTATCTTACGACACCAGAACCTTAGATTCTTTTGATCGATTTTGGACCAATGAAGACTCGAAAGCAATTTTGGCCGAAGCTATAAAGTTGATTTGGTGTTTCGCAGCAATAGACTGATGGTTATGATGCGTCAGTGAATCTAGAGCAGAGTCAGTCCTTCTAAGAAAAGTCTCTTCCGTCCCGTTCCAAGTCTGGTAAAAACAGCAGTCACTTATTTTTTGAACACTTATTCCACAAGATAGCTGATGCATAATACATACAGGGTGTTCCAGATAATACGAGTATGTTGAAGACTTTCAGAGGAGATTCCTTAACATATTTTGAGAAGAAAATGGTGGGCTTGGAAGTGCATCCCCTCTGAGATGCAGAGGTTTTAAGCAAAGCCCCACGCTACCCTCTCTTTTGACTTTTATTCCAAATAACATCTTTCAATCTTTGAACTCTTTAATTATTTTATAGTAAATGTTGCGCTAAAGTTAATGTGTAAAGAGGTATTGAGGATCAACAGTGTTTTTTTTTGCAATTTTGATATGCATAGGTACCTAATATTTGCAAACAAAAAATATGAGAGGTTATTTAATCCTCAGTGAATTACGAGTACCACCTATTCAAACTATTCAAACTGTTCACAGAAATGAACACTCAAGGCATAAAGTTACAAAAGTCTATACGAACGCTGATAATATCGACATAATATCAGAGGGCTGTCACCGGTGCGTTCGCTAGTGTTGAAACAGAAGCTGTCAAAATGAGTTTAGCGGTAAATGAGGAAAAAACCAAGCATGAGCTGTCAACAAGAAGGGTCACATGGTCACATTCGATCGCTACAATTTCGTGGAAGTCAGGGACTTTGCCTAACGTGGCTCTGCTATAATGATGAGGCACATTTGCTTACGTTACTAACTTCAGTTTTGAGATATGCCAATACCGGTGTAGATACGCCAAATCTCATATTATCAACATAAAGTTTAATGGGACGCGTGCTTACTTAGTACGTTTTGTCGTACAAGTGCTATTCGCGTTTACTACAGAGGCTCAGCCAAGAAATTTAATTAAATCGTGGACATTTTCATGCTATGATTTTTTTATGATTTCAACGTGGATTAACTGATCTACAATGTATCGATCCACTCGTTCCGACTTTTGATTATAAAATACCATCCCGGGCCACCGTGATTCACTGCATTTCCGAATTCAATGGTAATCGGTGGTCACTCCAGGACGAATTTCGTGAAGGTCGTCCGAAATCGCTTGTTGTGCCAGAAAACATCGATTTTGTGTGGGAACTGATGTTACAAGATCGCTATGTGACTTATCGTGAAATGAAAACATACTTGGGCATTGGTTCTACTTGCACATATTTATTGTAATATTGTCAAAAAGATTACTTTCTCGTGATTTCGATCTCGTGTCGGCTCAAAAATACAATATGTCGCCATCGTGCCATTAGATCATTCTTCATCACGAAAATGCGAGCTCCCACAGGTCGGCTCAAACAAATGAATTTATGAGGACTCAAAATATCGAATTGATAGGTGCTTCGCCGCAGAGCCCGGATTTCTTTTTATTCCCGCACATCAAAAACAAATTGCGAGGTCAACGTTTCTTGACAGCTGAATTAGCGGTTAATGCGTTTAAAGCGAATGTTTTGGAGTTACCTCGTTCGGAGTGGAAAAAGTGCGTTCAAACACATGCAAAAGTGTATTGATCTTCATGAAACCTATTTTGAATAAACAATAAAGCCATTTTCGATGATAAATATTTGTTTTTACTTGTTTTGCTCCAAACTTAAAAAAGAATTAAAATTACCGGATTTGGTCAAAAAATAGCCGAGTTCCGACAGTAGCCATTGTATGGGGTTTTCCAATAAGCATTTGACAACTTTTTTTTAAATAAAACGCAAACTATTTGAGATATTTCAAAAACTTTATTATCGGCTTGAAGTACAATCAAAACATTTATGAATGGAACTCGACTTCGTTCATATTGCCACCGCGGGCACGTTTGCAGCGGTCGATTTGTTGGACCCAATTTTCAACGACTCGGCCACACATTTCGGTCGAAACGGCCGCTATTTCGCGTTCACTGTTTGCTCTGAGCTCTTCCAACGTCGTCGGCGTGTTGGCATAAACCAATGACTTAACGTAGCAACACAGAAAATAGTCAAGCGGAGTTAAATCGCACGAACGAGGCGGCCAATCGACTGGCGCATTTCTTGAGATAACACGCTCACCATATTTACTCTTCAATAAATCGATTGTAGCGTGTGCTGTGTGGCTTGTGGCATCATCTTGTTGAAACCACATGTCATCCAAGTCCATATCTTCCAATTCGGGCCAAAAATAATCGGTGATCATGGCGCGATAACGCTGACCATTCACAGTAACGTGACGATCGTTATCGTCGACGAAAAAATATGGCCCAATAACGCCGCCGGCATGCAAACAGCACCAAACAGTTATTTTTTGTGGATGAAGTGATGATTCATGAAGCACATGTGGATTTTCACCCGACCAATAATGCATATTTTGCTTATTGAGGAACACATTGAGCCATAAATGAGCTTCGTCACTGAAGATGATTTTGCGATGAAATTCATTATCTTGGCGCATCTTCCCCAGAACCCAATCGGAGAACATACGTAGCTTCAAATGGTTCATTGGCTTCAATTCTTGAGTAAGCTTGATCTTGTATGGGTGTAAACCAATATCCTTATACAAAATACGCCATAATGTGGTCTGAGCGATGCCCAATTCTTGAGAACGCCGTGAAATTGACTGATTTGGATCGTTTGCTACGGACGCCTGAACGACAGCGATATTTTCGACCAACCCGTTGTCTCACTGACACGACAACACAACGAATAAGTAGACTAAAATTTTTGCACTAAACTTGTTATTGCCTGTCTACTACGAGAATTACGACCGAAAATTGGAGTTAACGCTCTTAAAGTTGCAGTCACCGACGCCGAATTTCGGTAGAAAATTTTTATAGTTTACAGACGTTGCTCCCTCGTGTACTTTACCATGATGAAAATGTTGAGCTTACTGAATAAATTGACAGTGACAGTTTGATGACAGTTTAATTAGTTCACAAATTAAATTCAAAGTTGTCAAGTCCCTATTGGAAAACCCTTTATTAAAAAAAAATTACGTTTCTATTTCTTCTGAGAGGATGCCAGCGAGTTGTTTACAGTTAATAGAACCGCTATCGCTCGATATTAACCAATTTTTTTTTGACATAAATTTGAATTTGAAGTCTTGGACAATATGTGTTTTTAATAGGATGGTGTCACTTACTACTTAGTGCGTTCGATGATAATTATATCCACAGAAAGGACGGCCAATTAGTCCCATTCGTGCAATTTAACATTTTAAGGCTCTTTTATTTGAGGCTTTTTTGAGTTTCTGGTCTATGTCAAGCTGTGACAAGTATGAAACTTAAGAAAACGGTACAGACCACTCAGGTAAAGAACTAATCCACTGTAGTGGTAGTAGTAGTAGTAGTAGTAGTAGTAACTGTGATTTCTATTACACGATAAAATTGTTTAACAAAAGTGTTGGAATGAAACACGTCTTTACATTACGATTGCTTTATTCAGGGAAAGATAATGAGTTTACAATGTCAATGCAGTTAAAGTAACGAAGACGAAGAAAGGCTGCCCACGATAGTACTCACATATATCCTTACAACAGGCGGAAACCTCATCCAGGAATGGAGGCACCCAGCGTCTAACTGCGGACATGAACTTTCATTAACACCGACAGAGGAGCACATCTCATTAATAAGACAGTTTGACATTTTATTGGAGAAAATTAGTGTAGTCACTTACGAAAAATATATTGCTGAAGCTCGAGCTTCTTAATATCGGTTGCACTACAGTCAATTGAGCTACAATCTTCAGTATAAGTCTTATTTCTTGAACCAAAATTCAATTGACAAAATAAGCTTTATATTTCAATTGAGACGGGAGCTTTTGAATTTAAATTTCATCCCACACCAACCAATTTTGTGCAGTCTCTGTAATCAGAGAGCGAGAGCGGACGTCCTACATTTCCTAGGAGAATGCCCAATTTTAAAGGAGTTTCGAAAAAGATATTTCAGATCCGAGGTCTTGTTTGCTGGCGAAGTAATTAACATTTTGAACGGACAACAAGGCTGGGTTGTTTTATGCTGTATACTATGCTGTAAATGCCTTCCGCTACAGAAAGCGTATCATCGAGGAAGATTTTGAAGTTTATTTCCATTTTCTACTTACGTTAAAATAAAACACAAACACCTGTTAATCTGGTAGACGGCGTTATGCCAAACCAATCAAGACTAGGAAACTTATTCTTTATGTTAACCTTTTAAGTGAAATAAAATTCTTTTAGAAATCTAAATCTAATGTAATCTTAACGAAATATCTTAGCAGTCTTTCGAGTTCCTCGTATTGAAAAATTTGCTGTACCTGAGCAGCGTAGCACATAAATTGTATACATTCTGTGTGCTTAGTGCAATGTTTCTTTTGACGTACTTTGCAAAACTTCCAATTTTTAGCTTCTTTTAGTTTCTCTTCCAAATGATTCTTAAAAGTTAGGCGAGGTGTTAAGATGACTCCAAGATTTGGTAATTACTATATTTACCTTCGCGGATACCTGGCTTTTTAGTCATAAAAATTGAAAAATCAACTTAAACCTTTTTTTGATTGCCGATAAAAAAAATTTCATATATTCTTTTCCGTTGGCTACATGAGAAAACAAACAATTAAAAAAAAAATATTCGAAGATTCATACATTTTTCGATTTCATGCAAAGATGATGGTTGTCACAGATGACATGACAATTAAACCCGCCGACCACACTTCGGTGGTTTGATTTATACTATAAGTGTATTGTAGGTACGAGTATAAGCACCTGCCTGGCAATTGTTAACATACACTGAGTGGAACGACGAAGGCCCTGAGGAAAGGGATTGGAAATCCTTTTTGCCGGAAAGCGGCTGACCCGATGAAAATCGAAAAAAACGTTTATCTTTTATCATATGTAAATCCGCCGTAAACAGGAACATTTAAAAAAAATAAAAATTAAGTTTCATCCATTTTTCGATTTTTTATGGCCAAAAAACCAGGTGATCGCGAAAGTAAATAATTATAATCCTTCACTCCAATTACGTCCTTCATTTTGAAAAACCCAAAGCGTTCAGTCTTATTTCGGAATATCATCATGAAATTGTTTATAATTTTTAAGATCTTTATTTATTATTCTAAATCTATTTCACCGGGAGTATCTCCTGATAAAATAAATTTACATATGTCAACGGTTTTTCCAATCCTCGAAACAATTGTTAAATTCGAGTCGATTTCCGGAATGGCCTTCAAAGCGCGCAGCGGATCCAGTTTTTATCGCTTCAATCGTGTCGAAACGGTGTCCCCGGAGCGGTCTCTTGAGTTTAGGGAATAGCCAGAAGTCACACGGTGTTAAATTAGGTGAATGCGGTGGCTGTGGAACAATATGAGTCGAATTTTTGGTAAAATGGTCGCGAAGAACCAATGCAAAAAAAATTTCAAAAAAATTAGTGTTTTTGGAACGAAACGAAAGTTGACTTTTTTCAGGCACAAAACATCTTTCATAATGGTTTGGTCTGATCGAAATGAAATGTTAATGATATCAGCGAGGTCTCTGATTATCAATCGATGATTTTTGAGCACCAACTCTTTGATTTCCTTGACGTGTTGTTCCTTAGTTGATGTTGATGGCCGTCCAGGGCGATATTTATCTTTAACATTTTCTCTGCCTTCTTTGAATTGTTTGAACCACTTGTAAATTTTTTTTTTGTGACATAACCTAGTCACCGAAGGCCCTCTGCAGCATTCTCAACATTTCTGCAGCAGAAATTTCATTCCGCAAACAATATTTAATGCAACTTCTTTGCTCAACAAAACCGGATATTGTAAAAATCGTTAAATTCATTTTTTGGTACTCACAAAACATGTGCGTAACTATTGAAAAAATTTAGATTTTGACATGAAATTTGACACAGATGTCAGTGAAAAAAAATATTTGCCGTAAAATTTCACCTTATTTTCTGATCACATTATTACGAGTATATTGCAGTGCTGCTGTAATTTGTCGATCAATTTGTCGATCGTTTGGGTTTCCGAGAGAGTGACGATGTTGTCTGCGTACATAAAAACTTGTTTATTTTGATTCGGTAGATCGTCTAAAAAGAATGAAAACAGTAAAGGACTCAAAAGCCAACACTGCTCAACACCCGAGAGCGAATCGAACCAGTTTGGCAAGCTTTTCTCATTTCAGACTGCCGTTATACTTTCACTGAAATTTATCAGTCTTTCGAGGAAAGATAAGTATGCGCTTTAGCAATAAAGTGTCTATAGTTCCTTAGCGAGCGTTGGTGGTTGCTGTCGTCACTCTCACAGCAAGCATCATATAATTTTGTACTAGGGTAAGGCGAAGAGGTCTCGACATGTAGGAGGTTTCATCAAACTCAAATTTCTCGCTTATTTGAAATTTGACTGAAATGACAATATCCTATACCCAACGCCTGACAGCATGCCTTACTATTTTCCTCTATACCGCTCAGTTACTGTTAGTATAACAAATTCATTCGCGTATTGTTTCTTGTGAAGTGCAGATGTAATTTTGTTTCGTAAGTTCTTAAGTGATATTTTTTTTGTATTAAGTTTTTTTAAAGTGCTGTGTTGATAATAAAGTAAAGTAAGTAAACGTTTTTTCATAATTATAATCATTAGACGTTAATACTTAGGTGAAAATTTTCTGAAGAAATTTATAAATTTGCACGTGTTAAAGGAGGTTTCGACATGTTTTGGGTAGGAGGTTTAGTCAAAATGTCGAAACCTCCTCCTTTAACTCTGCTTGTAATTTTTCCCTTTTTTATATTAAAACTGTATAAATTTTAAGTAAAAATGCCAAATATCTATAAAAAAAGAATCCTGAAAAGATATTTGATGAAAAATCTATGCTAGAAGCCGTGAAGTCGGTACTTGAAAAAAAGGAAACGGCTTCCAGTGCCGCCAAAAAATACGGCGTAAAAAGAACCACAATTTTGTCCCGTATTAAAAAAGCCGATTCTGTCCCATTGAACAGAATATACAGCAGTAAGTACTCAGGCTCTCAAATCCTTACTAAACAAGAAAATGAGCTCGCGAATTATTTTAAAAAATGTTCACGCCTTCATCATGGGCTTACTTTGGATATGTTCAAAAAATTTGTGTACCAATATGTTGTTCGCAACCATATTAACCGTCCATCAAATTGGGATCGGGATAAAATGGCTGGAAAAGTTTGGCTGCAAGGATTTATGCTAAGAAATTTAGAAGTAAGTCTTCGAAAGCCGGAAAACACAAGCGCAGCTCGTCTTTTCGGATTTACAAAAGTCGCTGTTGATGGTTTTTTTTGAAAACCTAAGAAATGTATACTGCAAGTACATGTTTGGTCCTGAAAGAATTTATAACTTAGACGAGACTGGAATTACAACAGTTCTAGAGCCCCCAGAGGCAATATTAATTTTCAAAATAACGATATGATTACCTACCAATCACACTATCACATAATGCCGAAGAGAGCTTATAGCAAGCTGTTGCTTAGGACAAATGTCTCATCACTTAGTGCATTGTTAGTTGTTGTTAGTAGACTAATCTTAAACAAAAATATACTTACACATTAACAAAACATTACAAAACAAACAAATTTACAAAAACACAAAAAATACAAAAAACATTTAAGAACGTGGCACACTATCTACGAGTATTAATTAAATTACAAAACCAGGTCATTGCTGAAAAAGGGAAGAGGACTGTTTCCCAAGTTGCTTCTGCTGAAAGGGGGACATTAGTTACTATGGTTGCAATAGTGAATGCAGCTGGAAACCATATCCCTCCAGCATTTGTTTACCCAAGAAAAAGGACTAATCCTGCATTCCTCAAAGGTGCTGTTCCCGGATCGATTTCCTTATTAACAGAAAGTGGTTGGATGAATTCTGAGCTCTTTCCGAAAGTTTTAAAACACATTGCAAAACAAACTCGGTGTTCAATTCAAGATCCAATTATGGTTTTATTTGATAATCATGTGTCGAACTGTGGACTCGATTCTATAATTTTTTGTAGAGAAAATGGCATTATCTTATTATCTTTTCCACCTCACACACCGCACAAGCTTCAACCTCTCGATGTATCAGTGTTTGGACTGTTTAAGAAATACTGTAAGTCAGCATTCAACAATTTTCTTGTCAATAATCCGGGTCGTATAACTGGAATTAATGATATTGCGGAAATCGCTTGCCAGCCATTCTTGAAAGCATTTTCCCCGGAAAATATTATAAAAGGGTTTTCAACAACTGGAATATTTCCGATGAATGATGCTATTTTCCAGGACTTTGATTTTCTAGAGATTGAAAAAACGGACAACAGCCTAGTGAAAATTGCATCGCCAAATCGAAATCTTCAGGGGAATTCCAATGAACCATATCAGCAGCTTACACCGGAAATACAAGAAATTGAAGAAACGGGGCACAGCCCAGTAAAAATTGTATCGCCAAGTCTAAAAGTGCAGAAGAATTCAAATGGTACCTATCAACACCTTACACCGGAAGTGATTCGACCTTACCCGAAAATGAATTCAAAGAAAAAGAATCTTAGCAAAATTTCTAAATCACGGATTTATACCGACACACCCGAAAAAAATAGAATTGTGGAACTAGCCGAACAAAAACAAAAAAAAATTAAACAAAAAGGGATTGTAGGAAAGAAAAAAGTTACAAAGCCAAAACACGTAAAAAAAGTGCTTGCATCATCCTCCTCCGAAAGCGAAACCTATAGTGTTAAAAATTCAGATCAATCTCTTGAATTTGGTATAGATAGTGATGCAGAGGTAGACGTTGAGCCTACCAAGAATGTCACATTTTCCCAAGATATTAATGCTGAAATTGGTGACTTTGTTCTGGTCAAATTCGAAGACAAAAAACCTTTTTATTATGTCGGTAGAGTTGAAGATGTAGATATGAAATCGGTGATGTGTTATTTTATTAAATACTATCGTCGGCAAAAAAATGGCAACTATTTTTATGAACCTGTATTTGAAGATAAAGGAATAGCAATGAGATCTGACTTAGTGGCTAAATTGACGAATCCAAAAGACCTTCTGGGAACATCAAGGGCCAAAAATAAAATCTGTTTTGATCTTAACTTTGGTGATTTAGATGTTTGTTAATTTTCTTATTATGTTCCATTAATTTATAATTTAAAGACTGCTTTTAATAACTTAAAAAAAAATAAAACTAAAAATTGAAATGGTATTTACTTTATTTAAATAAGAACTAAAATTTGATTTAAGTTTATTTTTTAATGACAGGATTTCTTGTTTTTTGTTTTTGTTTTACGTTTTATTGTCGTTTTGTTTTGTTTACTATCTCTTGTTTTATTGCCTTTATAAAGATCATTAAAACCAAAAAAAATATGTATATTTGTTTTTGTTTTTTTTTTAATATATCTTTAAATTTTTTTCGAACTGTCGGAACCTCCTATGTCATGATAAAAACTCATACTTAAATGTCGGAACCTCCTACAGAGTAGGATGTTTCGTCACTTTTTCTTCTTTTATAAATTAATAATAAACTCTGATATGGTAAGTAATTCAAGTATTAAAAATTGTTTTTGTATAAGCTTAAACCCTAATAAAGTTAATTTGATGTAAATAGAACTTTGCTTGTTACATTTTTTGACAATATCCGTTAAGGTGTCAGAACCTCCTCGCCCTACCCTACTTATAACCAGCACAAGAAGGTGCTTAGCAAAATGGAAGTGGCTTGCCACGACGCCAGGAACAAGTATACAGTCTTTCCAATTGAGGGACAGCAGCAAAGTCACTGATCTTTTAAGCACACCGGAAGGCATTGGTTTGGTCTGCCTTGAACCCGGAGACTTAAGCCATCTGCAGTTATGCTAATACAATATTAAATCCGACCGTGAAAGCAAGTAGTCTAACATAAGTTCGGAACTAGAAAAAAATCTTCCTGATCTTTGTTTACAATATTTATCGGTGATTTCATTTCCCAAGATCCCATTGTGACCTGGGACCCAAACAAACCTCAATAACTTCAGTCTTCCAATTGCGTTCAGTGATGTCTTCAATTCTTAAGTCTTGACTTGCGCTACAGACATAGATACTTCTGTCCCCCCAGCGTCTCTAAGCAATATGTTGTATTTTAGTTCGTTGAAGTCAGGATTAGAAGACATAGTCAAGTTTTCCTAACGAGGAGTGAAATCTAACGTTGTCGTATTCCAGTAAGACACCAGCGCCGCATCCTAAATTTTAAGCCAACTATATTCCTTCCTGGCTCCTACTTTCATCAAAACGATTTCTAGGCACGAGGAAAATCAATTTTGTATTTTTTCCACCGCAGGAGTTCTGGTGCCATTGCATCAGATGGCATATCCATAAGACCAGAGTCAAAATACAGTCGGCGCGAGGTCATCAAAACACCAGTGCGTGTTGCACAAAAGACCGCTTTCTTTTAAATGGAAGATGCTTAATACAAACATATACAAAAGTTGAAACTAACATTAATATGACTTAAAAATAATGGGAAAAACAAGGGGTCATGGAGCTTGGGAGGGGGAATTTCGAAGACTGGTTTTGCTGATGTTGAAGTCTTATTTTATTTGCTTATATGAGTAAAAACATAGTTACAACTTAAACACAAGCGTTAACAATTAACAATTCTATGGTTAGGAAAAGAGTAGTCAGGGTTAAGGTACGAAGGGCATGTTCAAGGTTGATTTGTTGCAGCTTATGTCAAAAATATTTGAAAATATGTTTGCCTTGCAGAGCATTCTAGTTAAAGGTTCGTGGTGGCCATAGTCAGTACGGTGATGTGGAAGACGGAATAGTGTTGAAGGAGATCTGATGGAGCAAATGAGAGCAATCTACGAGTATATTACCATATAACAGCTGATGAACAAAAACTATATCTGCGATATCACGAAGAGTGCTAAGGGATTGTAAACTAAGCAGCTTTAAGCGATTCAGGTAGGGAGGAAGATTGTGTGGTTCATCTTACCTTAGCCCACGTAAGGGGAAACGAATGAACCTATGCTGGACAGCTACGATTCTCTGGATATGTAATTGTTGGTAAGGAGACCACATCTGGCTGGCATATTCGAGAAGTGATCTCACAAACGTCATATAAAGGCATTTAATGACGTAGGGGTTTGAAAACTACTTCGACCAACGTTTAACAAAGGCTGAGTTAGCTCTACTAATAGTGTTGTCGATGTGAGCACGAAAGTTAAGTTGAGCGTCGCATCTACTCGTAATACCAAGGTCACGAATTAAAGAGACAGTGGAGACAAGCTTCGTGTTAATGTCATAAGATCATTGAGGTAGGGGATGACGTTTCCGAGAGAAAGTAATAGCTTGTCATTTCTTCACGTTAACCTCTAAGAGATTATGTTGGCACCAAGTGTAGAAGTGGTTTAGATCAGCTTGTAGTGAGAGGGAGTCAGCAGTGCAAGTGCAATGTTGAACACAACATAGTTTATAGTCAAATTGAAGATCAGAGGTCATAAGTGACTTCCCTGTGGTATATCAGAGGATGCTGTGACTGCGTTGGAAACGGAAAGTCTAAAAAGGACACTATACTTCCGGTCTTCTAAATAATACTTAGTCCATGAAGTAAATCGGGGGGGAAAACCGATCGCTTTTAGTTTGAGGAGTATGACTTTATGACAGGTTTTGCCAAGCCTTGCTGAAGAAATCAGCGAAAAGGGTGGTGATCGTTTTTAAGTCTACAGACGAACAATTAGCATATTTCACCAATTAGACGGACAATTAGCATAAAGTAGAGGGATACACATTCGATTTTCGTTTAGTGTTAATAAACTGAAAGAACGGTTTGGGGTTGAAAATATGGTCTGCGGGTAAGGTATTCGGAGTAGAGAGACTCGCACATTACGGAAAAGTTATAATAGGCTGAAAGATAGTTTGAAAAGTTAGACACAGATTTGCATCGGGGATATGTTTGCCCTTAATATGAATATCAAGGAGCAGGAGATTCATCAGTACTAGAGTAGGGCCGGGCTAGCTAGACAATGTTCCCTTATAGCTGAGACAGACCTTTTTTTGGAGTCTGGAAAACTCAGCAATGACGTTTTCCGTGAAACCTTTTTCTTGCCGAAAGCTATCGAGGCTTTCGTCGTCACATGTTTAGTCCATAGAAGTTTGGTCTCCGGGATGACACCTTTTTTTAAGCACTGGATGAATTAGACAGGCTTCCTCCTTTTCGTAAAGATATTAACTTTAGTTTAGAAAGGACTAACTGGTTCAAGTTTTAGTGTATTAGCTTCCCAATCGGACTGTTCCGGGTTCAATACCAGCTGTGTCCGAAAAACATATTTTTTTTTGCAGGCAACTAAAATCTCTTGAGATGAATGGTTGCCTAAAATACAACAACAAATCAATTTACACTAATAATTTAGTCTCCCCATTAAATGTTGAATGACACCAATAATGAAGCGAAATAACCACTGAGCCCAAACATCTTTCTTTCTCTCTCTCTCTCTCTCTCTTTCCGATTTTCCAAGAAACGTAACACGTACGGCATTTTAAGAGTAGTAATACCTTCTTAAGTGTTAAGTGCTTTAAAAAAATCGATTGGTGTCGATCGCAACTATGGCCTTCTGTGCTTTAGAGCAGATAGCCGAAAGTTAATTTAAAAATGAAATCAAAATGAAGTTTTTAACATCTCAACAGAAATTTGAATTAATTGCAACTCATCTATTTATGATAAAAACTGCTCGAAATGCGCGGTATTAAAATTGTATTCCAAAAAATCCCCCATTCGATTCCTAGGCTTTCCGGTTACGAAATCAATTAAAAATTTATTACACATTAACATTTCCTGTACTGTACTGAGTTCTACTGGCACTTTAACCCGTTTTACTATGATAGCCTTTTTTTTACTTCCATATCGATGACAAATTATCGTTTACATTTAATTTCGTGTTATATAAATTAAGCCTTCTACGTCATTGCATGCTTAAAATGTTAAAAAATTAGCATATTCCACCATACGCCAAAATCCTGCCGCGTCGGTAACTAACTCATGCTGTCAACACGCCTTTCCAATTTATTCCAAAAAAAGTCAAACCCTACAAAAAATTGCTTGTCACTACTCTGCCTAAGCGTTTCATTAAAATCGCCCCCTGAATCACTTCCGCCTGGGCATAATTAAGCACCTATTGCCACACCAACGAAATGTGACTAATTGAGATATCGAAGCCTAAATCGATAAACGATAAATTACAAATCACATATGGCAACTGACCTAACCGAACCACCCTAACTGGCTTGTTCTTTGGACTCTCCCTACATTGTGGGATTTTCGTTTGTACACCATGTTTTCTGAGTGTCGCCGTTATTTCTCATTCACACACAAAGCTAGCTAACGTTTACGATATCAAAATATCGAAGTAATTAATCGATTTCTCGCCAAATGCAAAACATGTGTCGTCTCAATATTATGAAATGTCCAGCGATAACTCGTCGATGATTGAAGGATATTGTCGCACTCGGCATCGACCACACGAATTGGTGACAAGAAACTTGATTCGTCAATTTCCGTGACCCGCTTAACTCATCATGTAATCGACTTAGCACTGGTACTTGTACACGCGATATCGATTACTCAATATGTTTACTGTAACAATGCAGGTGCCTCTTAACTGATCAAATACGAACGACTACGGCTTATCGTTCCCTTTTGATTGTCTTTTTTGGCATTCGATTGTCTTCGAATCGAAGTGTTAACTCAAGTGTGACAAGTTTAGTTTGGTTTTTCGTATACGATTCTCGTATTTACGTATTTTCGAAAACTAATCACGTTTCGCAAGTAACAGTAAAGAAGAAGACCAACAAGTAAAAAGAACGAAAAAATTCAAATCAACATGCGGTAACAATGGTGGCTTTTCTCTGCATTTCTTGAAACAATTTTTTTTTTTTTGGCATTTGCCAGACAAATGATGGGTTGGACAGTGTTTCGTCTTGACACTTGGGAGAACTACTCGTAGGGTATGTGTTCATGGCTAGTTGTCAGTGGAACTCATTCAGGGTACTAAACAGCGCTTTAGTGCGTTCGCTTTCACTGATCGCTGCCGCTGTTGACTTTGGTTTTGAGGCATTTAAGCTAATTTGTATGAGAAATTCCCTGACATATCGCGCGTCCCATTGATTGCATATTCGGAACGGATATGCTAATGTCAGAGATACGAGTATATACATTCTACAAACAGTTGGGGTTATTGTTGCCAAAACAGAGGTCTGCCTTCTTTTTATGGCATTTTCGCCAATGTTTTCACTTTCGTTTGAGGGAAACAGATTGAGACGTTATATGTCCAATTGTGGGAACGATGACTGGGCGGGAAAGAATTTTTTAAAAATATCTATTAGAGGGTGTTAAGATGCTGTCTGTCTGCTGTGTGTAAATATTCGGAGTTTATTGAAGTGTGACCACGGGTTTATTCGCTTATTAGTTTTAATCCAGACAAAGAGGCGACGAAATTTGAATTGGAAGATATTTACCAAATTTTCGGTAAGGGAAATATGTTAGTTTCAAAATTTCTGCAACATTAGGTGTATGATGAATCTCACTTCATTCGTTGTTTTAAAAGGCCGTAGTTTCTCAGAGGAAACTATATATTTGTGTGAAAAAAACTACGTTTGACACTACATAACAGAGAATGCGCTGCAAGAGAAGGGGCAATCGACTTCGACGATCGAAACACTCAAGTTTTATGACCAGTAGGATTGACTTTGCAGTAAGAAATGTGGTAGTTAATAGATAACTAATCAAGAAAGTGCAACTAAATTCGTTAAGTTATGATAAGCAATCAGAAATGTAGTCGTAATCACGGACCATCGCCATAATATCGTCGCAGACCACTATTTTGCTGCAGTCGAGTACGTACTTGGCTTATAATGGAACTGGAGAAACCACTGATATGGCTGCAAACAAAGTTAGTTTTATAAAAAGGCGTGATAGTTCGATAGAGTGATAGTTCAGTTTATGGAGAAGGTAATTCGAACAACCATGCTGTCTTGACAATACAAATGCGGGTGTACGAGTAGATCACCAGTTGGCAGAGTCGTTCAGGGCATTGAAGACGAATAGCTAATAGACCTTAGGTAGGTAGGTAGGTAAGTAAGAGTGGCTGTTTTAAATACCAACCCACTTAGGCCTATTGGCCCATTGTGATGTAACGTGGATCTATGATCCTCTTACTAATGGAGTTTAAGTTTACGATGAAGCGTAGGAGACTGTTTACGTCTATATTTTTTAGATTGTTTAGGTCATTGTTGAAGAATGCTCCTAAGTGAGGTTTTTTTCTCTGGGAGAGAACTGGACATGTACAGAGAAGGTGGAGGATTGTCTCGTCTTCCTCCTCGTCCATGCAGCTTCTACAGAAATCGTTTGTAAAAGTGCCAAGACTTCTTGCGTGCTTGCCTATGAGGCAGTGTCCAGTGATGACACCTATGATAGCGCTAATAGAGCGATTCAGATCTAGCTTTGGCCAGATCTGTTTGGTCGCTAGACATGTTGGTCCAACAGTCCACCTAAGGTCTGTTCTTTTATTGGCATCCAGCTTTAATATTAATTTGCACGTAGCGATTGGTATACCTATTCTACCCTTTTCCGGTAGAATAGGTAGAGTAGTTTAAATTTAGGCAAGTTCATCGGACCTAGAGTTCCCTGGCCCGCACCCAGCAAAGGTAAAAGTTGAACTGCTCTGCCATCGGCATTCAAGGGCGGTTTTAGAATTTAATGAGACCGAGTCCAGGGACTTAATAGCGGCCTGACTATCCGAAACGATGCGGATATCCTTACGACGACAACCCCGTAAGTAAGTATCAGTCTTATGACCGAGATGGTCAGTGGGTTATACGACATTGAAGGCCCCATTTATTCCCAACGGCTTTTTTGCAGGAGAATAAAGATATTGCAGCTTTATTGACTCTTTCTTGAATGTTAGATTTCCAGTTTCCTGTCAATAATGAGACCCAGATATTTTGCTGTATCGGAAAATACTAAATTGGGAGGGTCTATAATTGTAATTTTGTATCCTGGAAAAGAGGACAGGATCAGTTTTATGGCGGTTTACTCTCAATCAACAGCGATCTGCCCAACGGGATGATCTATTGAAATGTACTTGAAGGAGTTCTTTAATAGTATTAAGATGCTTACCTGAGACGACTATAGCAACGTCATGCGCATAGGCCATCACCCTGCTACCACCCGCTTGCAGATATATCAGCAGTTCATTAACCACTAAGTTCCATAGAAGAGGAGAGAGGGCACCGCCTTGCGGCGTTTTAGCAGAAGTCTCACCCAGTTTGGAGTTGATTATCCTGCTTTTTAGCATTAGACCGATCAACTCCCCCAGGTGAGTCGTCCACTTGCGGATGTGTTGACTTTGTGAAAGGCACCCTCCATGTCCAGGAAACCAACCATTGTATACTCTCTATGTAGTAGGGATCGACTTTCCCGTACAGTAGGAATGTTGAGCCGTTGACAAAAGTCTTGGATCAATTTTAGCTCGAATATGGATATCAATCAGTCGTTCTAGAGTTTTCAGAAGGATACATGATAGACTTATAGGCCTGAGGTCCTTTGGGACAACATTTTCTGGCTTTGGAATTGAAAACAGTGGAATGTGGATAAGTTCTACACAGCTCTTCATAATATTTTCTAGCGTAGGCAGAATAATATCTGAGGACCTCTGTAGCTCGGCAGGTATTATACCGTCTGGACCAGCAGACTTGTATGGTTTGAAGGTATGCAACCCAGAGCAGTTTGTCTGGTCTCTTGTGATCAGACAATGAATTTTGGTCCCGGTTGCAGTAGGCCTGTTTGGGTTGCTACTGGCCGCGAATTTGGAGCTACCTGGTATGTGGGTGTCCAGAAGCAGGTTGAGCGATTCATCGCTTGAGGTTGTCCAAGAGCCATCTGTTTTAGCAAACAGCTAAGTATCATAGGATTTGTAGAGAGGATTTTTCTTAGCCGCGATGCCTCAGAGGTTTCTGTGATTTTGTCACAGAATGACCTCCAGGATTGTCGCTTTGCCTTCCTCAGTTCTTTTTTGTATAATTGGAGGGATTCTTTGTATGAGTCCCTGTCAGTCACTTTTCTTGTGCTTTTTGCTAAGTTGAAAAGTTTTCTACAAGAGTTTCTGAGCAGTCCCAGTGCTGATGTCCACCAATGTGGCTTTTTCTAGACTCTAGTTTGAATAAGAGGGCAGGAAGCGGCCATAGTCTGATTGAGAGCCAGTCATCATTGATATCGGTACTACCCCATACCATCTGATGAGTCTTAACGTCGCATCCGATGATGAGGCCAGTTTTTTGTCTTCCAGCTTCCAGTACCACACTTTCCAGGTTATCACCAGAGAGAGGGCTCACATGATCGTGGCCAAGGTACGCCGATGCCAGCCAGTAGGAGCCTTTGGCAGTCTCTAGTCTGGCAACGGTGAAGTCGGAGTCGCTGAGGTAATAGACCTTATGTTTTATACATTGTCCCGTGAATTGAATAGATGTACCCAATCCACACTAAAGACCGAGAAAAGGTTCTTGCAAACTTACTTACTTACTAACTTGGGTGGCGCTAGAATACACGCTGACCGAATACCCTTGTAAAGGTCGCTTTACATAGCCCAACCATCTCAGAAGTTGGATCTGTAGACCGATGTCGATGTGCAAACCATACAGTTCGTAGTAGAATCTCCTCCTTTATTCCCTGGGATCGACAACCACACCCAGTATTTTCTCTCAAAACGGGCAAGTGCTTCTTCATCGGGTTTTGACAAGTTCCAAGCCTTTGCGCCTTAGAGCAAGACCGAAATTATAAATCCAGTTTAGTCTAACCCGAGAAGTCTCTGTTACTCAATTCTCTTGCTGATCCCAAAAAACCGCGATTCTGATTTCTGATTTCTCTACTAATGGCTGCTTGTAATTGCAGAGCCACAGTAGAGGAAATCCTTAACTACCCCGAAGTTATATTGTAGTTGCCCATAGTGACGTACTGGCCACGTTGTTGATGATATGCATCTTTTTCTGATGACAGTATGTACTTTGTTTTGGTCTCGTATAGCGTAATAGTCATTTTAGCCTCCCTCAATATTCCCGAAAGCTTCATTGACGACTCTCCGCTGTTTTCGTCCAATCACATAAATGTTATCCGCATACACAACTAATTGTGTAGATCCTATATTCCTATGAGACCGATGTTGACTCTTGAGTGTTGTACGATTCTTTCTCTAGGTTGATTTTAAAAGTAATCGCATCCCCTTATCTTAAGTCCTTCTTGGTATTGAATGTTTTGTCAATTCTTTACTGACCTTGATGGAGCGATGCTTGGACCAACCGGATTGTTGATGGGTGTTTAAGAGAATTATTCCTTTATAGTGTGCGCAGTTGAAACGGCTCCTTTCTTATGGAAGGGACAAAGAATACTGAGATTCCATACTTCTTTTTTTCCTCTGACCATAAATCTTTGTCATCTTGAGCTGTTTTAAGTAGCCCAGCAGCTTCTTTAGACTTAAGCTTCGATATTGTTACTTTGACTTCATCTAGGTCAGCGGAACAATATTTGAACGCTAATCAGCCAGTCGACACAAGAGATCTGTTGGGGTCTCACTGGAAGCCCAACAGAGGCTTTATTCTGTACCATGAGAGATATAACCCGACAGATATAACCTTGAGGTGGTTAAGGACATTGTCTTCTTAGGCTACGAATTCAGACAACGACACGCTGAGGTAAAACGAAGAATAACTCTTGCCAATCGCTGCTTCTTTGGGCTATGAAGATAATTGACTAGCAAAGCCCCCTCTCAAACAATATGAGCCAATATATATCTATTAACCCCAGTCCTGCTCTATTTCGCAGAGGCATGGACATCAAAAATGGATGAGTGTGCTCTTGGTTGCTTTGAGAGGAAAATTCTGAATGAGTTTTGATCCCACATCCCTCCCACGGTGAGTGGAGGATGAGATACAAAGACGAACCGTACGGGCTGTACAGCAATATCGACTTAGCCAGAAGTGTGGAGGTCCAACGATTGAGATGGCTGGAACATTTAGAGTGGATGGACACCGCATGCGGAACGGGAACTCAACCAACTTAGCGTGTGAAACTGGAGGTAGCTAGCAAAAAATCGAGTTGGCTGAAGACGCTTGTTGGTTTAGACCCAGGTCCACCCTGGACTGTAGCTCCACCTGAAGTAAGTAAGTAGTTGGTCTTGATGGACTTGGCATGCTTTATTTAGCGATTGGTAAAACATTCGAACCCCATTCCTGCAGTAGCAGTTCAATTATCGCTTCCCATGCATTTTTCTTTTTATTTTCGAGATTTCGTCCATTAATTTCTTCCTTCCTTTCAAAGCCGATCTATAAACGTCCTGTCTATCTGTATATATGTTACATTTATCATTCACCCAAGGTATTCTTCCTCGAGATCGTATGAAATCTAGGACATCACTGTCTGCTTTGTCTTGTGGGCGCTGCTGCCACTGATACCAGCAGCAAATTTCTGATGAGTTGGAGGTACACCCTATTGGCATAGACTCAGGTAATCTTCTCTGATTGTAGGTTTTCGTTTGGCTTGTCGATTAACATGATAACCTGATCCATGCTTTGGCTACTACAACGTAGTGAGCCTGATAAATTTTGATACCTCGGGAAGTTCCACAATGTTGAAACAGGGCTTTGGGATCGATCGCATGTGTTCTATCTGATTGGCAATCTTCGTAGTTTAGATTTCGAAACTACATGCTGGCTATGACTAAATTTTTCCCCACCACAATGTCGATTATCCGGATCCATTATTGGAGCTGTTGCAGCCTCCTAAGATGTCCTCCTTTTCTAGGTGTACATTAGGTTCAGATGGGACGATCTTTATGTCATGTCTAGGATGCTGTTAGTATGTCTTTTCTCTTAACTCCTTGAAACTAATTTTATCTCATTTTTGATGAATTGCATAGCAGGCACATTTTGGGGCCCGTTTAACTCTCACAAACGACGGACTTTTTGTCTGAACACTAGATCCGGATCCAAATAAGCGTTGCCTTTGTTTCTATATCAGTCACCGTAGTTTACTTCCTAATTTTGTTGTATTCCTTTTGTCTTTTGGGTCCCTCGGAATAGTAGGGTTTTCATTGGCCAGATATTAAACCCTACATACAACTGTAGGATTAGGCACTTTCTGAGACTCCTGATGGAAAGGAACCAAAGTCTCGGTAACTTATTTCGGGAGACGTGAGAACTTCGCTTTTTTTTTTTTTATATACATATTTTTTATATACATTGAGCGCGCACTCAAGGGATTAAGGTACCCTTAAAATGTTTGAACACAGCGAGGGCGCTACCATTTCTATTTCAACACCCTGACTAGTACTGAGAATCTCTATTGACCACAGCTTCAAACACGCTAGAGTAACTTATATAAAGCATCTGCCATGCCATAGCCACTACACGTGAATTCATTTGGAAATCGCCATCCTGCTGAGGTTGTTAAAAATTTAATGTAAGGATACAAACATACATATATTTGTAGTCTCTTACGAGGGGCGTTCAACATATTCTCGGTATCGGGGTGAAGCTGTGGTTGTATATATAAATTGACTTATTTATCAAGTAATACTATTATCTTAGTGCATTCATGTAAAATTTCATATAAATGTGATTATTAATTCGCGTTTTATCTCTAGTTAAACAGAATCATAATCGCAACTGAGACGATGATGGTGAGAATTGAGCATCGCGCTGTAATTAAATTTCTCACTAAGCAAGGAAAAAGTCAAAAAACTATTCATGAAGAGATGGTGGCTGTTTACCAGGGTTCCGCACCTTCATTATCAACTGTGCAAAAGTGGTCAAGTGAGTTCAAGAGAGGCAGAGAGAGCATTGAAGACGACCCCCGCTCCGGCGCCCCGGCTACTGCTTGTACGGGAGAAAGCATCAAAGAAGTCGAAAAACTTGTTTTTGAGGATGCCCGAATAAAGGTGAAAATGATGGCAGAGATCACCAAGCTTTCAATTGGTACCATTCACACCATTCTTCATGACCATCTTAACCTTTCAAAGGTCAGTGCAATGTGGGTGCCACGAATGCTCACAGCGCCTCAGAAAAAAGTGAGAATCGCATGCTGTAGAGAGCTTTTGGAGATGTGTAGTGAGAACGCGGACGGTGTTATGGATCGAATTGTTACTGGGGACGAAACATGGGTCCACCACTATGACCCTGAAAGCAAACAAGAGTCCATGCAGTGGCATAAAAAAGGAACAGTCCCCCCGAAGAAGTTCAAAGTCACTCCGTCTGCCGGGAAGCTCATGGCCACAGTTTTTTGGGACTCAAAGGGAATCTTGCTCATTGAGTACAAAAAAAAGGTGAAACCATCAACGCCACATCCTACGCTTCCACTTTGCATAATTTGAGGGAGGAAATTAAAAAGAAAAGACGGGGTAAACTCGCAGCGGGTGTGTTGCTTCTTCATGACAACGCTCCTGTTCACACGGCGCGAGTTTCCAAGGCTGCTGCGCGAGATTGTGGTTTCGAAGAAATCCAACACCCACCCTATAGTCCAGACCTTGCCCCTAGTGATTATTTCCTGTTTCCGGATTTGAAAAAATGTCTTCGTGGAAAAAGATTTTCGGATGATGAAGAACTCAAGTCGGCAATAAATGGGTATTTTGCAGAGAAAGAGGAAATTTATTTTTTTGAGGGTTTAAAAAAGCTTATCTCAAGATGTAACAAATGCATTGATGTTAGGGGAGATTATATTGAAAAATAAAAACAATTTAAATTGAATTCGCATTTTCCTTCATATCGATACCGAGAATATATTGAACGCCCCTCGTATTTTGATAAAACTGAATTCTCTTTCTTCGTCTTAATCACGCCATCTAACTGAATTTTTTCCAAGATTATTTGTCTCTTTCTTTAAGATGATGCCATTGTGTTAAGTGCAAGTTGAGTTCTTTCTTCAAATCCGCCGCGGATGGTCGCAAAAATTAAAGCATAAAGTTGACTGTATCTTTTTTATGATAAAGTGAAATAAATAAATATAACTCAAAGCAGCCTTTTATTTGAACGTTTTTCAACACTTCGTGCCGAAACCCGGGAAGGCTCATCGGTAGTTCAAATTGATTTTAATAAAGATTAAAAATACAGAAGAAACTTGTCAATGCGGATATCGAACGCGAGTTAATAAAAGTAGCCGAGTACGAAGGTTCTGTCATTTCAAGTCTCGCAGGCTTAAGTACTCGTCTTAAAAGACTTAACGAAAAGGTGCATCCCCCATCTCTACCTGTCACTACTGGATCAATAATGCCACCCAATCCATCAAAAAGCCTACTAAGTCTCCCTAAATTGTTCTGAAAAAGATTTGACGGTAGCATTAAAGACTGGCTCCCACTCTGGGAACAGTTCCGGCTAGCCGTTCAGGAGAATACCTCATTAAACTGCTCCGTAAAATTTGTTTATCTGGAGTCATGCGTCACTGGACCTACCAGAAAGGTTGTAGCGGGATTTACAGCATCAGAAACATGCTATGATGCTGCCGTCTCACTACTTCAAGAACAATACCGTGACTTAGAGCGCCTGATTGACAGCCAAATCCAACAACTCGTTTCACTCCGTCCCGTTCACTCACACTCGGATGCCCAAGGTCTTCGAAATTTGTACAACAACATCACCACCAGTACGATGTAATGCTGAAATCTATTTTGCTGCGATGCTTGCCATCTGAACTTCGAATTAGTTTCCATCGGTTGAAAGAGCGAGAAGAACCTACAAATCTCCTTTACGACAAGAACGAAGAAGAAAACAACGCATTGTCTTGTTCTGATTAAAAAACCACATCAGTTAACACACAAGTGTACAAACTCATGGATTTCTTAAAGACTGAAATTGAACCACTCGAAAGAAGTAAATTTCCTAACATCACCCAAAACCATTCCAAGGTACACGACAATACTACAGCCGCCACTTTAGTTACAGTAAATGCACAAAATAAACGTGTTTTCTGTCATTCCTCTTCTCACCACACAAAATATTGTGATACCCTTAAGACGCTTGCGCAAAAAAGAGACATTCTGGTAAAAGAAGGAAGATGTTTTAGGTGCGCGAAAAGGGGTCATTCTTCAAGAAAATGCAGAAGTGCGAAATGGATTACATGCAGTAAGTGCAAGGGAGCACACATATCATCAATGTGCGACCCAAAGCTTAAGCATAATCCAACAGTTCTTGCGTATATAGCAAAAGAGGATAAAGCAGAACAGGAAACAGTTTCGTCCAACCTCATGTGTAGCATTAAAGTTGAAACAAATATCTTTTTAAAAACGGTGTTGCCAAACCTGGCAGCACTTCTTAGTCAGAAAAACGATGCTAATCTGTCAACATTTAGTTGTGGCTTCACCAAATAGCTCAAGCTGCATGTGAAGTCACTAATATGTCATGCACTCGGCTCGCCGACACGAAAAGAGAATCATCAAGAGAAGAAAAGAGAATCATCAATAAGACCCTTTTGAGCGCCAACCACGAACAGGTAGAAAACAATAATCAAGTGCGACGTGCATGTGTTATTTGCAACAGAAACTGCAAATCGGTAGAACAGTGCAATGTGTTTCACAATCTAACTTTAAAACAAAAGTGGGAAGAGGTAAAGAAGAATTTTCTTTGTCGAACATGTTTGGTTCGACACTATAATAGGAGATGCACCTCTAACAAAAAATGTGGAGTAAACAATTGCGACTACAAACACCACAAGTGTTTACACAAAAATAAGGAACCATTAAGGGAAATAGCCGGTACTAGTAATGTGAGCGAAGATCATTGCAACATTCATAAAGACCAAAATAGCATTCTCTTTAAAATATTGCTTGTAACACTTTACAACAACAACATCAAGGTCAAAACCTATGCCTTTTTTGATGATGGCTCCTCAATTTCACTGATGGATAAAGAGCTGGCTGACATGCTGCTGTTGAGAGGGAAAAGCGAGCCGTTGTGTCTTAGGTGGACCGCAAATACTCAAAGAACCGAAAAGAACTCAAAAAGGGTAAGCCTGCAAATTTCTGCTGTCGGATGCTCAAAGAAACATTTCCTCACTAATGTTCGCACTGTCGAACTTACCATCGCAGTCGATGAACTTTGAAGAACTCACGTTAAATGTTCCTTATTTAAAAGGTATTCCAATGGAGTGTTACCAGAAAGTTAGACCCCGAATTTTAATTGGCATTGATCAAGTTCATTTAACAAGTTCAAGAAAACATCGCGAAGGAAATACTGACCAACCAGCCGCTATAAAAATTCGTTTAGGGTGGACGGTATTTGGTCCATGTTCTGGAAGCAAAACGAGTGCTAATAATTTCTCTCATTTCCATGTGTGTGACTGCCAAGAAAAAGCTGATGGAATACTTCATGAGCTCGTACGAGAGTTCTTTGCAATCGATAGTGTTGGCTCAAAAAACGTTAAGCGCCTGTTGAGTGGAGATGATACGAAAGCAATTACTCTTTTAGAAAACTGCACTAAGCACATTCAAGACTATGTTGATAAGGGATACGCTCGTAAGCTAACAAAAACTGAGCTCCAGGATAATAAAGGGAAAACAATTTGGTACCTGCCCATCTTTCCTGTTACTAACCCTAATAAACCATCTAAAGTGCGCATAGTATGGGATGCAGCTGCAAGAGTAAACGGAGTTTCACTCAATTCAATGCTCTTATCTGGACCAGATAATCTGCCATCACTTTCAGAGATTCTATTTCGCTTTCGCCAGAGAAAAATTGCAATATGTGGGGACATAAGAGAAATGTTCCACCAAATTTAAGTACAAGTGTCCGACCAGAATGCTCAAAGGTTTTTGTGGCGAAATACAGAAACAGGTGAACTTGAAGACTATGTCATGCAAGTATTGACATTCGGTTCAACCTGCTCCCCTTGCTGCGCAGCCTATATTAAAAATAAAAATGCCCTTGAATTTTCGTCGAAATCACGGAGAGCAGCAGAGGCCATAATTCAAAACCATTACGTTGACGATTTTCTTGATAGCGTTGACACTGAGATGGAAGCTATACAACTAGCTAAGGAGGTCATACATATTCATGAACAAGGAGGATTTAAAATTAGGCATTTCATCAGTAACTCCTTTACTGTGCTTAAGGCGTTAGGAGAAAAGGCCGCTTACTGCGACAAAAACTTCAACCAACGTTTTGGTGATTTTGAGGTTGAGAAGATTTTGGGAATGTGGTGGTCTCCTACAGCAGACAAGTTTTCATTTTTAAACAATGCCAAGAAGTTTGACTCGGGAATTTTTAATGGGGAACGCATTCCAACCAAAAGGGACATTCTTAAAATACTGATGAGTGTCTTTGATCCGATTGGTCTTATTGCGCACTTCCTAATCCTACTTAAGATACTTTTGCAAGAAGTTTGGAGGCAGTGCACGCAGTGTGATGAAGAAATACATCCAGATCAGTTACGGCTATGCAGCGAATGGGTAAAGTTATTGCCCCGAGTGAAATCAAAATAAGAAGGCCATATCTTAGCGAGTTGAAGTTTGAAAACGGATGTTCAGTCGAGCTTCATATCTTTGTAGATGCAAGTACGTCGGCATATGCAGCAGTTGCCTACATGAGAGTAAAAAAGCGATCTCACACTGAATGCTCGCTTGTTTGTTCTAGATCGAAATTGGGTCCCATCAAGTATATATAAGTACCACGTATGTAACTTGAGGCGGCTGTGTTAGGTGTACGTCTGGCTAGGACCGTGATAAAAGGTCATTCGATTAAAATTGACAAGCGCTTCTTTTGGTCAGATTCTCAGTCTGTTCTCTGCTGGATAAAAAACAACAATCGAAAAGTAAATCAGTTTGTCATGTTCAGAGTAGGTGAAATATTGGAAAACTCGAATGAAGATGAATGGAGATGGGTGCCTAGCGAGATCAATCCAGCAGACGATGCCACTAAATGGAATTTGCAGATTGATTTCTCATCTGAAAGCCGTTGGTATCATGGGCCAAACTTCTTATACCAATCTGAAGATACATGGCCATCGAGAATACCAAAAATTAATGAAGGCGAGTTTCAAGTTTTCATTCACGTTAGGTTTCATCTAGAACCATTAGTGGAAAAAATTAAAAGGTACTATGGTTTATGTTTATCGTTTTCTGGAAATAAAGTTAAAACCAGGGCAAATAAAAAACTTGAACTTTAAATCGACTAAAGCAGTTACTATGTTATATCTATATAGACTGTGCCAATTTGAGAATTTTGGAAACGAAATAAACATGATGAAACAAGGCGTTGATAATTCATCTGAACAATTGCCCTTTGAAAAATCAAATTCATTGTTGAAGCTAAGCCCATATTTAGATGAGAATGGTATATTGCGGGTAAGAGGTTGTATCGATGCTTCTAAAGATGTGTCATTTGACAGTAAGAAACCAATAATTTTACCGAGAATGCACTACATAACAACATTGATAGTCCAGAGTGTACATGAACGCTACCATCACTCGAATTTTGATACTCTTGTGAACGAACTTCGTCAGTCTTACTATATCGCACATCTGCGAACAGTTTTAAGAGGGGTTCAACGCAAATGCCAAGAATGCAAGAATAGAAGAGCAGTTCCAGTACCACCACTTATGGCAGACTTACCTCCAGCACGGCTTAAAGCCTTTACTCGCCCATTCTCGTTCGTAGGTGTGGACTATTTTAGGCCCATGTTGGTAACAGTAGGAAGACATAACGAAAAACGATGGGGAGTACTATTCACCTGCCTAACCGTAAGAGCTGTACACATAGAAATTGCACATAGTCTCTCCAGTGACTCGTGTATACTAGCAATTCAACGTTTTCTTGCAAGAAGAGGAAAACCAATCGAGATTTGGTCAGATAATGGTACCAATTTTAAAGGCGCAGATCAAGAGCTTCAAAATGCATTTAAATTGTTACGAGAAGATGTTGTTGTTAACAAGTTTCCTCAACAGAACTTCAGATGGAATTTTATTTCTCCAACATCACCACACATGGGTGGTAGCTGGGAAAGACTGGTTCGTTCGATAAAACAAACATTAGCACACATGTCTAGCAGTAGGAATCCAAAGGATGAATTGCTGTTAACAATGATGGCGGAGGTTGAGTGCATCGTCAATTCGCGACCTTTGACTTACATACCCTTAGACAAAGACAGTGACGAAGCGCTAACGCCTAATCATTTTTTGATGGGTTCTTCGAGTGGAATAAGGCTAACAGGAGAATTTAACGATGATGGGTCCGTTCTTCGAAAAAATTGGATGACTTGCGAAAAATATGCTGAAATTTTATGGAAGCGCTGGATCCGGGAATATCTTCCTTCCCTCACTAGAAGAACAAAATGGTTTCAACCGGCAAAACCCTTATCGGAGGGTGAAATCGTTGTCGTAGTGGATGCGAATTTGCCTAGAAGCACATGGACTAAAGGAAGAGTGATACAAGTTCACCGTAGCAGGGATGGGCAAACGAGATCAGCGGTAGTACAAACGATGACCGGCATTTATACTCGCCCAACAGCGAAACTAGCAGTTTTAGACGTTTATAGGTTTGGGGCTAATGGTAATCCGGCGATACCCAGCTTACCAAGGGGGAGTGTTGCCAAACCTGGCAGCACTTCTTAGTCAAGCTAGCTCAAGGCTACGAGCTCTTAAGATGTCAAATGGCTTGAGCGGGAACAAAACAAAGGGAGAACCAAAGTTGCCGCCAAAGGAAGAAAACGGAGAAAGAAAACTGAAAATTTTAGTTTCACTAAAAGCACATGCATTTTTTTCTTTAAATAAATTTGTAACTAAAGTTTCAAAAGTAGTCCTTTTTATTTGACGGCAACAAACGGCTCGTTGTATTGCAAATGGAGAGGGACCGAGTAATGGCCTACTGCTTCGAATTGTCATTGACGGTGGCAGTCAAAACACTTACGAGTACTACATCAGCGAAGAAGATGTAAACAAATTAAATCTTACGGAAATTGGAAAATTAAAGTTGGCCGTAATTCCTTTTGGATGCAGTGAGCCATCTCCCCTTACGAAAGGTAACAGTTAAATTAAATTTCCAAGTTGTGCAAGTAGAAGCTTTAGTGGTACCGCAGATCTGTATTGACGTTCTTGAAACTCCAAATGAAAATTGTTATTCGATAAAAAATTTCAAATTGGCCGACAAGAAACACTTAGCAAGCATAGAAACGGCATACGGATTCAGCATGCTAATAGGTGTAGATTTTTATTGGGATGTTGTGACCGGGAGGCAAGAAAAAACTGATAAATGTCTTAGAGCTGTGGAAACGCTATTCGGGTGGACTTTGCAAGGGCTTCACGAATGTTCAAATATTCAAGGAGACAGCAGAAAGGTTTCATTGTTTGGTTCAAGGGTGCTATCTGTGGATGAACTGTGTGTTCTACTGATGTGTCGACAATTTGGTCATTAGAATCGGTGGGCATTGGAGTCGAAGAGCAGGAAAAGATCTCATTGGTCAACGGAATCAGGCTGTTACTCGTGTCGAATCACTTGTCAAACGACTCTCAAAACATCCAGCTAAACTGCTAGAGTACGATGAGGCTATGCAGAACTTAGTAAATCAGGGAATAGCAGAACCAGTCAACACGCAATCATCTAAACGGATCTTTTATATACCACACCATCCTATATAGAAAGAAGGAATTGAAACAACCCGATTAAACATTGTGTTCGGTGGTTCATTTCACAAGGAAGATATTCCGTATCTTAACAGTTTTCTTATAATGTGAACAAACTTGCTAGCCGACATACCCCAAATTTTGCTGAACTTTAGGATGGGACCTTATGCGCTTGTGGCCGACATTGAGAAAGCGTAAGACTCTCATCAAGTTGTGTGGTTTTCCTCCTTAAGAGATCATCAAGAGCAAGATTTTAGAATGTCGCGCGTTACATTTGGAGTCAATTGCAGTCCATTTCTTTTGTCATCAACGCTGCAGTATCATCTGCAACAGGAAGAGAAAAGGTATCCGGACACATGTAAGATTTTGCAGAAAGGATTTTATATGGACGATTTGGTGTTGTGCTTTAACACAGAGAGTGAAGGCCAGGTAATTTATGAAGAATCTACAGAGATAATGAAAAGAGCTTCAATGTCTTTGCAAAAGTGGCATTCGAACAGCGAAAAGGTTCGTACTCAATTTAGTAATGGTGGTCAAGCTATTACACAAAAGTTTCTGGCTCTTATCTGGTTTGTGTTTAGCGATGAACTGCAGGTGTGTTTGCAGTCTTTTCAGAGCCTTAACCTCAATATGACCAAAGGAAGCAAAAGAAGTGTACTCCAGGCATTCGCAAGGATTTATGATCCACTGGGTATTATATCGCCAAAAGTTTTTCGATTGAATGTCCTGTTCCAAGCTATATGGAAAAGGAATTTGAGCTGGGATGAGAACCTTCCACCAACCCTTTTGGCCGAATGGGATGAATGCATCAAGAATGTGAATCAACTGAATCAACTAGGAAATAAAACACACGTTCTGGCACAATCTCTATTTCCTCGCAGGGCTAAAAAATTGTGATAGGTTCGATTAAGTGGTGGCAACTATTTCAAGTTGATAATATTTTTTCATTAACTTGATACGTTTCCATTTGGTTCCACATACTCGTACTCGTAAATGTTGATACCGGTATCTGTAAATTATATGTCGGCAGTTCGCACTTCACATCACCGAACGTTTAAAACATCGTTGCTACGTCGTTGAAAAAGTCATTCTAACGATGACTAACGACATCATAATCTAGCGCTCACTAAAAGAATTATTTTCACAAATTTTTACGGCAATCATAATCACTCTAAGTGGCTAGAGCTGGCAGATACGAATATCTGTTGGGCTTGACGCGTGGTAATGGCTTACCATTTCACATACACTATCTTTATCACTTACTGCGAATCCGTTTGATATACAATTTAGTATTCGAGTCGTCAGTCTTGTATCTGACTTCGGGAACTTTTGAAATAATGTCTGGGTGACATTTCAGATCTTATAAATTTTATTGAATCGTCAAAGTGGTGACAGGAAGAGAAATTTTCCATTTCATGAAAGGAGTGATTAATTTGTCACTTTTCATAAGATTTGGTTTGACTTTTGGCAGGTTGAAAGTGCACTGGTGGTTGCTAGATAACCACTGCAATTTAGTAGAGATACCAGTATATGCGTCGGGCAAAGGTTAGCGTTTTTATGGGTCGTTGGAGAAGATTTGATTATTTGGAAAGGCAAGTTAGTGCAGGCGGCAAAGTTGATTGTCTTCACCTTACTGGCAAGGTAAAGCTGGTTATCATTGGAGTTCATCATCAAGAGTAATCACGTCATAGAGTGAGCAGGGTTATGTGGAATTTTCGGTGACAAGTCTTGGTTGAATGTGAAGGTTTGAACTGTGGCTGTGGATTTGCATTTGGAGACGGAGTTGGCATGAGCATTTAAATGGTTTAATGTGAGATGACACTTGCATTGAACTTAAGTGAATGAATTATCGAGAGAGGTTTTCTTGCGTAATAAATGGTTCTATTAGGTGAAGTACTCATAAATGCGACTACAAGTGACATTGCAATACTGAATAGGTATGTCCTAGACCTCATTAACTATGTATTTGACAGAGTTGTTTAGGCCAAAATTGATAGCAGGGGCTTATATAGAATTTCTGTATATTCAGATAATTCGATCGATCAATGTTATGCAAAGAAAGCTCCGGTTCTCATAAGGGATCTTCTCAACAATGTCCATTCATTCTACATTTAGGTAATTCGACGGATTTGTGTGGCATATACGTAGGGCATCGACAGCACCTGCTGGCTATTATGTTCGGAGTTCTGAAACGAGCTTGTGTTTCTTTCAAGTCATTTTCAAAGATCTGGATATCTTCTCATCTGTTCTTCGCCATATTTGTCTACAGCATCTCACCGGTCTACCTGATTGGGTAAGTGGATTCGATTGTATTTCGCAATGGAAGTACGAGTATCTTCGTGCCGTAAAGTGTGACTGCAACTTTTTCCTTCGTATTTTGACGTCTATTGTAAACTTGGTCTGTTATTACGTGTAGTTTGTCTTTTGATATGCAATTTGGCTGGAAGATACTAAAGATGTTGGGAAGTCGTGTACTTATGAAGGTTTGCAGATTGCTTATGACAGCCTTGGTCACTTTCCAGGTACTAGAACCATAACGTACATAGTAGCACTTGAGTTTTATGTTGAAAACATTGTTTCTCCAAATTTTGGAAAGCATGCCAAAGGCAGATTTTGGTTTTTCCAATTTTAGAGTCCACATCCACTTTGGTATTACTATTTTTTTGAGACCATACTTTCTAGGTATAGAAACCTGCTTACTTCCTCAGCTTGCTGTCCTAAAAAGTTGAGTTAAGTGGCGCCGGTGGTATGGCGAGAGGGGGTGCTTAGGGGTTTTATTTTTACTGCATTTATTTTAATCTCTTCTTTGCTCGTCTTTGACTTCAAGCAGTGGGTCATCTGGTGCAGGATCAATATACTGTGTGAGAGCTGGTTCACGTCACCAAAGTAGATGTGATCCATCTCAGTCCCAGGTTTCTTTTAAATAGATTACATCACTGCAATCTTAATATCCCCAAATAGCCGTATTAAAATCGACTAGCTTTTCTAGTATACCTCACCTGCACAAGGCTCAACATATAGTATTCGGATTCAAGCTGTCGACGGTCTCCACGAGTTCGATGAATTAAAATCTGTCAGAAATCTATTGTATATTAGACGCATTGTTTAACGCTGATATTTTCGACTGCTGAAATAGGAGAAGTCACTTTGAAGACTTGTTTAATCGATGAAGAGCGTTGAGTCAAGATGTTCTTTCGCTTGACTCAGAATTATACTAGATGTTAGTTCAGACAAAACCGAAAGAACATATATACGTTTCCAAGTGCTACAAACCGTCAAGCTTGCTTTTTGGAATATATTAACTTCGGTTTCCCATTCTTTCCTAACTAGTGGTTGTAGGATATTCGCTGAAGTGTTGCGCGAGCTTGGAAGAATTCCATCGGGATGCCGGTTATGCTAACTGGCTCATGTTTTTTCAGGGCCCTCGTCGCAAATACGGGTATTTGTCGCTTCGGTGGCTATGCGGTTAAACACTGCTGCAATATGTTCCCTCCATATGGAAAGCTATTTTTCGTCCGGATTAAACAGATTTCCATCTTGTTTTTCTTTTCACCTCATGCGGTACTGGATTTATGTCTTGGAAGGCTCTACTGCTGAGGTCGCTGCAACCCATGTTTTTAGTTCAATACGTGAATTGATCCATTTCCAGATGTTTGTTATCAGAAATGTATTTTGGCTTGTCGGCTTGTCCAGACAGAGGTGTCTGTAGCGTGTTCAATATTGCAGTGCAAAATGCAATATTGATTTGCCACAGCAGTTCTTGAAGAGAACGTTTTCTGATGACCATATCGTGCTCACCTTACCGATCTCACCCATCACGCGTACCTGGGCTCTCTCATTTGTCATTCCGGCCTAGCACAGCCTGCGTGGATCCGGATATGCGAGATGGTGTGAGAATTTATTTAACACAATTTTAATAGAAGAGCGGATTAATTAATTATTCATAATGACGTGTTAGTGTACATATGTAGGCTGGTGGAACCGAGCAAATGAAACCAACTTGACTTCTTATCAAATTCAGTAATTCATGATCATTTTATTAAAGTAAACAAAAAAATAGGAACTCATAGCAAAGGTTAACTTAAAGAAAAATATGTTAAAGACACGTACTAGGTACCGCGAGATATATTTCGTGCTATCCTAATGATTAATAATAAAATCACTCTCTTAGCTATGTAATCCGCTGGTCATGACGTCAGGATCAGTTGATTGATTTGCACATTTTTGCTTTTTTTCGAGACTTTTGTTATCTTTTTTTTCGATTTCTTATTTCTATTCTCTTTTTTTTTTAGCAGGACAAGGTTTATCACGGTTCACAATTTAGTATTATTCTTTATTCTTATCATTACATATATATTTTTTTTTTTTTAAACATAGGTCACTTAAATATATAAGACATTTGGCTTTTGATTTTCTTTCTTTTTGATCACTTCCTTTGGTTTTTTTTTTCCGAATGAAATTTTGCACTTTGGCTTTTTTTTTCTTTTTTCTTTTTACAGGGGCGAAAAAGAAAAGACACGAGGTTGCGATAGTTGAGGATTTGAGGATTTGAGGATTTGGCTGCCGTGGATGTTTGGGAGGTTGCACAACAGAGATCTCTGAAAAGTTCTTCCTTAGGTTGTAGCGACTTGTGTTCCGCGTGCTTCAGGTACTCCGGTTGGCAGGTGTTTTATCATATACCTTCTCGAGCGCTTGTTCGAGCAATAATCTTGGCAGATGGTTTGCCAACTACGTCGTTGCTCTTCTCTGGTAATCAAATCAGCCTGGTATGTTTTCCTTTCGGGTGGGAGTTTATCCCAGGCATGAGAGCAAAAGAAAAGCTAGCTCGTAGTTTTTTCCTCAACCTTAGAAGTGTGTCAAGATGAAAAAGAAGACATCTTACCGCCTCGAGAGATCAGATCGAAAGCCGGAAGTTTTCTTGGCGGAAGCGCAACGAGTAAGTGTAAACGCAATAATTTGAGTAGCGACCCCTAGTTGAAATTTCTGTTTAGGTACTCGTTACATAATTAAATATGTGCGTTCAGTGCTGAGTATTAGAAATTTTTTATTATTAAGGGATTTTTTATACGAATGCTACATGTCGTCTAGGGGTATCTCCCTTATCAGTTGAGGATACTGAAACCTGTCAGCATTATACCTGGGTACCCTAAGCAAGTTAAATACAGAAACAGTAGGAAGATGTATAGTATCTATCATTGCAGGTGGTCCCCCTTTATTCTGATGTCAGCTCCATGTTTGGTGCGAACGTCTTATATGCGTCAGCCAAAGGTCGACTTGGTTCGATGAGCATTGCCGATCAGTCGAAACTCACTTAATCTTACTGTCAAATAGTGTCAGCCGAAACTCACTTAATCTTACGGTCAAATAGTGTCCACACAACAATAGTGCTGGACATGTTCCTGACTTTACCCTCTGACTTAACCTCGCCGTCAATATCGTGTCACCATAAGCTCAATATGACATAAAGCTGTCTCTAGCTTAAGAAGTAAGGAGCCCGACCCCATATTCGTGAGTGGTGTTTCCAGAGCATGTCAGAAAGATTGTGTCAGTCCCGGGTGTTGAATGCTCAGTTCCCAGCATTTAATTTCGCTTACTCCTATGATGTCTAATTTGTATCGCATGAACTTCCGCTTTAGTTGTACGAATATAGAATTTTAGGAACTTTCTATTGTTTGTCTGTCATTGTCTTCGAATACTTGTTATTAAAATCGATATCTTCTTACCTGGAAAACCGTTAACACAGTATTAATTTTAGGTGCGGGGACCTGCTTGGCGATTAATATGGAAACTGCTATCTTCACAATAACTTGAATTGGGCTAAAAGCGCAACAATTAAGCTCGTCGCAAAGTTCTTGCCTTACTTCCCAGTGGTGGTCCCCCGTAACTGCATGAATAAACCCTTATTCAAGCTGCCTAAAATGGCATGGACGTGCTCGGCCAGTAGCATAATACTGGCCTATGCTATCATAGGACTCACAACCCTATACGGAAAGGATTAAAAAGATGTGGCGAACCAACTAATGGCCTCATATAAAAATGGATACACTGCTGATGACCCTTGCAAACGTTTAAACTACAACGACTTTCGGATCTGCATGTGGAAAGTTCGAACCCTTAACAGGTCACACGCAGCCGAACAATTAGCAGAGGCCCTTGACTGCTATCACGCAGATATTACCGCCATCCAGGAAGTACGTTGAAAAACTGTGATACATACTATGGTGATTGCTATAGCGAAAAAAAACAGCGCTTATTCGGTCACGTATTTAACTCAGGCCAGAAGTCTTGAGCTTCCGACACGTGAGCGGTCTTCTTGTGACAATCTTCATCAAGACTAGATTCGCTAACATAAGCCCATGCCCCTATGGAAGACAAGAACGACGCCACCAAAGAATGTTTCTACGAGCTCCTTGGCAAGACATATGCTATGAACAATGTCCGAAGTATGACACTAAAATTGTAGTAGGGGATAGGAAAAGAAGCCACCTTTATTAGGACAGTTGGTAGATAGCCTACACGACACCACATCTGACAACAGACTTAGGCTTATTGACTTTGCGGCGGGACAAAATATTACTAATATTACTATAGCAAGCACAAGGCTTCCTCTTTTCAATATACACAAGTCGACATGGTGGTCTCCGGATCATGAAACACTAAATAAAATTGCTCACATTCTGATCGATGTAAGGAATGCCTGCAGTATTTTGCATCAGAGATGCCGCAACTGATATGCTGCGGTTCATCCAACCACCACCAAGAAATACCTGGTCTAATGAAGAATATAAGTACATGCAACTAAATAAGAAGCGCCTTTAGCTCTAGGAGAAGAAGAGAGGGGTAGAGCATCTCCTTCTCCAGGAGAAGAAAAATGAGAACAGATAAAAAGAACATGTCAAAGAAAGAAGACCCAAGCAGACCCTGTAGAGATGAAGAAAGAAACCTTGTAATGGAGTCACAGTCGGTGGTGAGAATATGGAACAACAATTTCAGCAGACTCTATAACGGCGAAGAAGATAAACAGAATAGACCATTCAACCTAGATAATGATAGCCAAACCTTCCGTTCACCATACCAAAGTGAAGTAAGGATACTTATATCTAAACTGCAATTCTACAAAGTAGCTGTACCTTACAGCTTACCGGCTGAGGTATTCAAAGCTGGTGGAAATGACTTTGTGGAGAGTATACATTATCTCATTTCTTTAACAATATCTGTTTGGTTTCAGACCAGGAAAGTCCACAATCGACCAAATATTTACACTCCGACAGATCGACAGATTGAATCACCAACCCACCCTCTTTGTAGCGATTTTAGGGCCCCAGCATTTATAGAGACAAGCTATATAAATGCCTCGAAATACCATTGTCTAGTTTTGGCAAAAGCCAAGGTCGTCGACTTAGCCGAGTCCTTTGATGTCAAAAAAGGATGAAGAGAAGGTGATGCGACATCATATGACTTCTTTAACAAATTGTGTGGAACTCACAAGCGAACACTGGAGACACAATGTTACAAAAGTCTATACAACTCCTAGCGTATACCGATGATATCAACATGATTTAGAGAACATAGCCGGCTGTCATGCGGTGCGTTTGCTAGTATTGAAGCGGAAGCTTCAAAAATGGGTTTGACTGTAAATAATGTCAAAATCGAGTATATGTTGGCAACAAGCAACACATCATTGACGAATTGGATAGAACGTCAGAGTTGTCAGCAATAATTTCGAGGCAGTAATGGAGAATCACTTTTGCCAATCGCCGTTTCTTTCTTCTAAGAAGGCAATTGAGTAGTAAAGCAATATCTCGAAGGAGAGCGGAAAACGGATGAAGATATCCTGAGTCGTTTCTAGAGCAAAATTCTACCAAAAATATTCAGTCTCGTTTCCGTTGACGGGCTTTGGAGGAGAAGATTCAATGACGAACTATGCGAGTTGTACAGTGACTCGACCTAGTCAGAAAACTGCTCATCAGTTGCCTGAGATGGCTAGGATATGTAGAGCGAATGTACAGCAATGCTTCGGCCCGCAGAGTTCACAAATCTAAACCGGAGAGACAGTAGAGAAAGACGTCGCCTTAAGTGGCGGGCTCAGGTAGAAAGGGACCTCAATCGACATGCTCTGCGCAACTGAAAGTAGTTACTTAAAGTGGGGACTAACTGGAGAGGAACTGTACGGCTAATTAAGCAAGTAAATAATTTTAGGTGCGCCCTATCAGCCCCACTTTTGGCTATCTCATGTGTTCTGCAGGCCAATCATCTAGGTCCCCTTCTTTTCATTCTCACCATAAACCATCTTGATAAGTTTGCGCTGAGGATACCATCTATCTTCGATAGATTTTCGACAAAAATTATCACAACAAGTTCTATTCCTTCCGTTTTTTCCTGTTCCCTTCTCTAACCCTTTGTACTGTCTTTTTATTGTTGTTTAATACATATGTCCTAGGAGAGTGTTGGGGACAACCATTGTTGTAGTCTCATGGTATATCGAAGAAACAATAACAACAGGTACGATGGACTGTCAAATAACTTATCATTAATACTGAAACAGGTAGAAGGCCTGCAAAAAATAGTACCAATAGTGTACGAGTATATCGGAGGAAGAATTAATAGATTGGGAGCCCTATTAAACTCTCATTGGTTAGGAATACCAGCAGGTCATCGAGAAAGCAGACAGACAGCTCCAAAGACCAGATGCACAAGGACTATATATTATAGATCTAGACAGACTCCGAATTGGAAAGACTGTCACCAATTCGTGCCCCTCGGAAAAGCATCACAATTGCACCTACAAAAATTATAAAACGAAGACACAATGGAATGCGTCAATGTATTTCGATCTGAAATTCATGGGTTTTCTCCCAGACTGGCAATACTTTAATGTTCTGAATTTTGGTGGACACTCCTGGCCTAACACTGATATGATTGCACACTGCAACAGATAAGATCTCGAAGTGGATGCTGAGGAGACTCATATCTCTGTAGTTCGTGTAACTTAAAAGTTCTCCTTTCTTGAGAATAGAGCAAAAATTGTTTACATTTGATCACATTTAGCAGATGAGTTGGTGTATGCTCCTTACCAAGTCATCTCCAGCAGATTTAATCAATTTGACAGAAAGTCCGTCAGCTCCAATGGCTTTTTTGGAATTAAGTCTTAACGATGTTTACTGAAAACTAATGGTGCCTAGAGTTCTTATCCGTTTATGAGTGAAGCAGTGTAGAACAGATCACAACTTTTCAGTACTTTGCTCCAACAAAAAAGGTAGTGGCAGCAAGCATTCATTAAGGTTCTCTTAATCCTCTATTCCTCTATTCTCCAAGGGAATCATTGCCCTATTCCAAGTTGAATACGAAGGTGAAAAGTGTTATAGTTTGCTTAACGAGAAGTTTCAGGGTTCTTTGAAGTCCAAAATAGATCAGACAGAATTGAATGGAGAAAACTAAGAGCTGAAGTAGATCGCACTGAAAATACTTTAATTGATCAGAGGACCATTGCTTTGATTAACTATTGGAAAAATTTGGTGTTCAAAAGGATTTCCTACTCTACCAAGCAACTTCATATTGCTCCGAGGTTGGAAAAGTTCAATTTCTTTTCTTTTTTTTTATCGAAAGCGCATGTTTTCTGATGGCGGTGATATCTGATCAGACCTGAAGACGGCGAAGGCGGAAGTGGCAATGAATAGAATATTCGATTCGGTTCGATGTTTGCTATATTGTAATATGCCATATGCCAATATGAATCCGATATATATTGTAGAAATCAAATTAAAGAAGCCATACGTGATAGTATGACTGCATTCCTCTCTTGGCCGAAGAGCCTAGCCGAAACCTGTCCTAAATACGGGGATAGCGAACTTAGTACCATCAAAAGATCCAGGGTCCTTAGGTCAGATGGCATATCGGTCCTCGAACTCCAAGGCGAGTTGTGCTAACCACAATTTTTTCTTGAACTGATGATGAACTAAGGAGTGCAGAGGTGCCAAGGCCATCAAAACTCTAGTTCGTACTGTACCGAAGAACACACGGAGAATCCGAGATATATTGTAGAAATGAAATCAAAGAAGTCATACGTGAAAGTATGACTGCATTCCTTTCTTGGCTTAGAGATTGTCCCAAATAAAGGGACAGCGAACTGAGTACCATCGGAAGTGCCAGGGTTCTTAGGTCAGACAGCATATCAATCCTTGAACTCCAAGGCGAGTAGTGCTAAGCACAATTTTTTCTTGAACTGATGATGAACTAAGGAATGCAGAAAATGGTATGAGTAGCATGGTATAGAGGACCAATTTTGTGGTAGACTCCCAGGCAGCCGAGGCAAACCGTTCTTTTAAGTATGATGACTCCTAAGAAAGAATTGTAGTTATCATAGCCTAGGCAAAACTCTCCGTTATTTGTTATGGAAGGCTTAGTCCAAAGACTTTTGATATTCAGAGTCACACCCAGACATTTAACTTCATTTGAAAGACGGATACCAATAAATGTATCAAACCAGCTGGCCTCTATATTCTCGAGAAGAAATCAAACTCCGTTTTTAGGCGATCGCCCGATGGATGCAGACTAAAGCATTGCTTTAATTCACCAGACTAGTTATTCGTCTAGACCACTCAAATCTATTAAAAATTGCGTTGTCGATGAAAATGTCCAACCCGGACCCCTTTTTATCAAGAGCGCATTCAGGTCGCTTTGAGGAATGGATTTATGAAGCTCAACCAATCCTCTTCCTGTTTTTCAAGAAGGTGGCAGCTCGGATATGTATAAAGCTCTTGGTGGCTGAATGGTCATCTTTACCGAATATCGCTACTACCCGTAATTCGGTACGGGCTCGGTCTAGATTGCTAGCACCAGGCTTATGGTGAAGTTTCACTTAATAGTGAAATTAATAGTGATTGTCTACGGGTACTCGTACCTTTCTATAGCAAAGCTTGATAGCTATATTCCATTGGAACTAGGCGATTCGCGCATAAATCAAAGAACCCAATAGGGTTCGCCCTTACAGAAAGTACCGCATTACTTAACTCACTTATGAGGTGATTGTGCACCGGTTATAATGTGGTATTTTGTTTTCCTTTTGTCGAAGCAGAGCAGTCAAGGCTCATTGTAATTTTTGTATGTTAATTTTATTCGAATTTATCAGTCTTTCGTAGAAAGATAAGTAAACACTTTAGTGATGCCTACGGTATCAGCACTTACCATATCAGCGCCAAATATCTGTGGCCTTATGCGAGCGTTGGCCGGAGACTTAAAGCGGTAGTGCTACGCTATGTCGTCACCACTGTCTCAGCAAGCTTCACAGGATATTTTCGTATACAGTCTAAATGCATGTTCGGGTTTTGAATAGCTCTGCCTGAACCTTGCTTATCAAGTTCATCTCATCTCATTTCCCTTGATCACATTGTGATTTGGGAGCCAAATAAGACTCAGTGAAATCAACTTTCTCACTATTAGCTTGGAAGTCTTAATAGGGTGCAATAAGGCGTTAAGTGCAACTTGGTTTTCGCTACAAATGCGGATGCTTCACCACTCTTCTAAGTTATCATAATTTAAGTCATCGCCGTCAGGATTGCGTAAATCGTTACTTGGAAGACAGACGCAAGTTTTCCCAACGAGGAGTGAATTCCTCGCTTTTGGAGCTATCCATGGAGACTCGACTACATTCCTGCCTTAGATTTTGGCCAAACCCATTCCTGCCAAAAAGGGAAAGTCGATTCCGCTTTTTTTTGCGGCAACAGGAGTTCTCGTACCATCGCTGTAGACGGCATGTTCATAAGACAGTCGGTGCCCAAGGCCATCACAACTTTAGTTCGTACTATAGCAAAGAACACACGGCGAATTTCGGGCATGACGATGAGACCCTCTACTCTTGATATCTGTGTATGTTTGATAATTTCCTCCAGTCCTCCTCTTCCTTCTAGGCTTCTTCTATTGTAAATATTGCTATTGGAGGCCTCTTATATTTCCTCGAGCCGCAGGAGTTTTACTGGTGTGCCGAATCACAGGGGGAGCAGGCTGATGTGACAAAAAACTTATGGTATCTTCTGTTTGGTTCACAGATTATCACTGTAGCAATCAAATGTTGGTTGCAATATTATCCAAGCTGGACGGAGACGGAGTCACATTAGAGAGCCTATTGAGTTCATCTGCTATCACCCATTCTTGGTTGATGACATAGCAGCTCTTCTATGAATTTCACCAATTTTGCACTTTATCAGATTCAGCTTACTTTTGTTACTAGCAGCAGATTCCTTGAATAAAGCGATTTTAATCGATATTCTGGATCTGTGTCCTTCGATCAACTTAGTAAATTTAGCAAAAGTGCTAAAACGTCAACGATCATCACATACCAGATGCCTAAATATCTTTCTTCCAAATCTCTTACAAGCCCAACAAACTTAATTTACAAAAATTGTCACAGTGCTAATTAACTGCGTGGAATTTTCAATGAGAATGGATACACATTTCGATTTGTGGCCTTTCTAGTCTATGAGTCTATGGGACGACTCACATTAAAGATTCTCACAAATAAATCTCATTGCGATCGTTTTCGTTTCACCCAAAACTAAGCCCTAACCGTAGTCTTTATTCTTTTAAACATCCAATGGTTCTTCTCTCCATAATGGCCATGCCAATGGCAGATAAAAGAAAAAATTATTTGACTTTCATGAAGAGCTTCGTTGTCATCAAAGACTAAATGCATATTTATGCGGATAAACCAAAGAAAATAAATTAAAAAAAAAAATATTGTTCCGTATCTATGCTTGTACCTTTGCGCGAAAATTTGAAAGCCACAAATCACATGTTTCGAAGAAGAACTCAAAATAATTCATATTTACTTTCACCTTTTATTCAGATACAGAGAGCGATCTGTCTCTCGCTCTGACTCAGAGTTCAACTTGGACCGTGCCATATGAGTTTGATTAAGCCAAGCATTTTATGCAATCAATAACTGACCTAAGATTTAGAATAACTCTTTAAGGTATTCGTATCTCTACACACACATTATATCTTAAACTTAACAGTGACTTAACATTAGATACATATTTGACTCTCTTTATTTTTACCATCAAATAGACAACTAATTCGTTCTCTTTTACTTGAGTTTTGGTATCAACTCTTTCGTTTACACACCTGGAAAGCAAACATGTGTAACAGCAGCGTAAAAGATACCAAGTAAATGATAAATGGTAAAATGAAGAACCAAAACCACCTTGAGAGTAGAAAAGATACAAATGAATACAATACAAACATTTCCCCGCCGCCAGATTGAGACAATTTCTCTTCTTTTCCTTGGCTGATCGTCGCTGAATGTTTTTCTTGTTATACCAGTATGTTGGTCACACTTTGTCGTCTTGTGTTGTTTTGGTACGTTCTTCAGTTTTTATTCCGTTTTGGTCGTGAACGGTCCGACATTCATGGTTTTTACCTGCATCGTATCAGACGTTTGTCGGTTCGCTGAAGATCGTTTCACGCATTTCGTTGTTTGTCGTCGTACATGTGTCGCTACTCTACCGGGGTGAGAGATACTTTAAGTGATCCTCGTTACTTTTATCGATCATTGATATAGTTTGTGATTCCCTATATTTACTGTGCTGATCAATTATATTGTATTTAAGAAAGTGAATAAAAAAAAGTGTTCGGAAATCAAAGAATACCTGAAAAATACTCACTGATCGTGTTTCGACAATTGTCGATCGCTAGTTGTTTAAAGTGCAAGAACCATGCCATTCGGTGATTATTTCACACCCTGAATTCGGATAATTTTATTGTTGGTTCACCTTGAGGATAACGAAACAAGATTCTCTTGGATTTTCCTAGAAAAAAAAATAACAAAAAAACACTTAAAAATTGTTTACGCCTACACGAATACCTGTTTGAGGATACCTAAAGGATACACCGATACGCCGACCCCTTCTTCTTTGTGGATTTTCTCTTGACTTTATCATGGTAAGTAGAAGAAGAATTATTTTCCAACATTTTTCATGGAATCCGAGATGGGTTCTTAGAGCGGAGTACCCTTGAGTTTGACCATGAATTTTTGACTCTATGACCATAGAGTGGTCATTTTACGATCAATTAGGCACGATGTGGATGGTCCGTCAGTCCTATTGTCCAATTATAGAGAATATTTCAACCCAAAAACGACAGATAAGAAATTTATTTAATGTGGTATCCCTGGTGTGGGACTCAATTATTGTCGTTGACAGAGAAAGTACATTCTCGTATCTCCCATGTTGGGACCAAGATAATGATGATGATGCTGATGATGATGACGGGCGTTTTATGGTGGAATGGAAAGAGTTATTTTCTAGATACAAGTACGACCGATGTGTATGAATTTGAGTGCGAATATGACTGTGAATAACTTGTACGAGTATCTATGCGATTTTCATTTCTACGATTGAATCATTGTTATTAGTTTGCATTTGTATTTCTTATTTTTACTGCGGTTAAAGTGGTTTCCTAGGTTAAACTCAATGAGAATTTAATTATTTACGGCGAGAGTGAAGCTTGTGTGCGCATAAGCCAGATGACGATGCTACTCTGGATGCAGTTGCATTACTCCACAGATTTGCGATTTTTTATATGAACTATGCGGTGAAAGAGCAGTGTGAATATGAAGCAAAATTAATGCAGATTTTTTCTTCTTCTTTGATAAAAAAAAAAAAAATGATTTCAAAAAATTATAGCATTGTGTAAAATTATTATAGTGACCTAATTTTTTTGTTTTTCAAAAAGAACCAAAAGCACAAGTAGGTCTCTGCCTAATTAGTTTAGCAATAGATGTAGAAGTGTGCTCCTACTTAAGGATGTAAAGTAATTATTTGAAATGTTTGCTATCCCGTATCTCCTTTGAGGCTGTACATACTCAAGTTTTGTGTTGATATCTTGTTCAATAAGACTTGGTTGCATGAGGGGATCATGAATATTTTTTGGGGTACTATGTGGGAGATTTGAGACATGTAAAACTAATTTCTTTTATTAATCTTATAACAAGATCTAATGCTACTTATTTTTCCCACGCATCTGTATTGCTGCTCTGCTGCTATTGGAGATTGCTAAACTTATGGACCTTAGAATTATTATACAGGCTAGTCTGTTTTGGATGCTCTCATTCCTGAGGCCAAGAGTTTGCCGATGTTATTCCATTTGGGTGATTATACTATTTTTCTGTCGGCCTCTTCTACGAACCTCGGCTGGAACTTTGACCGATGTTCGGCCTTCGTTGAACATGATAAAACCAGCTAATTTGCTCAGCCTGAAGTTTGTCCACTAACAGCAGCTTAGTATGGGAACTTTGCAATATGTATGCTAAAGTTGGACAACAACTGTCGTGAAAGTTTAACCGACATTTTTCTGTCTTAAAATACTGCAGAGCCTTGGCGCCATTTAAGCCCAACAACACTGGCACTATCCTCGACACTGTCATTGCAGTTTATTTGGTGGTTAACTACAGAGACTAAGTACTTAAATTGTGCGGTACGAAAGGAGTTTGATATGTGGGATTGGAAAAACGACAATGCAGATATTCGGTCTTGGAACGAGTTTAACCCCTTTTCTTCTAGCGCCTTTATCCAACTCCAGACAGTTGCTTGAACGGCTGTTACGTCGTTGCTACATGCCATCGTTTTATTATTTTTACCTGTTCTGAAATTTGAGTGTACGTTTTCTATTGCGTGTCGTTCGCATATAGGCAAGGTGGGTGACAATTATACTCATTACTCATACAATGCTTCTTCTGATACCACACCTGCTACAGCTACTACTTTTTTCGCCTTTTTAGGCTATATTCCTAGTCTAACACTACACACACTCTATCGGTTTCGCTATGTTCTTGACCATGCTTCAAGGTCTTGCTTTTTGTTCCTTACCGTTCTTATTCTTATAGTTACACGGTAACGTTTCTTTATTTATGTGCAGCAGACCTTTCCAAACACCGAGTAGAGGTTTTGCACTTACTTATGTACTTACTTAGGTGGCACTACAGTTCGAGGTGAACCTGGGTCTCAACTATCAAGCCTCTACAGTTAGTCTGGTCTTAAGCTAACTGCCTCTAGTTGCGCATTCCAAGTCAGTTGAGGTCGCTTTCTACTCATGCGTGCTACCTAAGGTGAGGCTTTCCTTTATTTCGATGATTCGAACACTCTGCGGGTCGGAGCATTGGTGTCCATTCGCTCTACATGTCTCAGCCATCTTAGGCGACTGATGCGCAGTTTTGTGACTAGATCAATGTGGCTGTACAGTTTGTATGGTTCGTAGTTGAATTTTCTCTTCCATAACCCATCAACGCGCCCGGAACTGGATATTTTTCGAAAGTTTTTTCTCTCGAAACCACTGAGGATATCTTCATCAGTTTTTGATAGGGTCCATACTTTAACGCCATAAAGTGGGACAGGGATGACTAAGAATCTATTTAGTTTCTTTCTTAGCTCAAAGAAACGGCGATTGACAAGAGTGATTCTTCGTTTTATTTCTGCTGAGGTGTTGCTGGCAGAATTTATAACAGAGCCATAGTAGACAAAGTCCTTTGACGTTCTGTCCAACGTTCTGACATAATGTTGTGTGTCCTTTCTTATTAACAGCATATACTCGGCTTTGCCCTCAATTATCGATAAACCAATTTTGGCAGCTACCATTTCAGTACTAGCGAACGCACCACCTGAGTTCTTTATGTCGATATCATTGGGGTACACAAGTAGTTGCACAGAATTTTGGAAAATTTTGTGCGAGCTTGCGAGTTTCGTACAATTATTTCAAGTTTGATGTTAAAGAAGTTACAAGACAGTTCGTCACCTTGTCTAAAACCGTTTTTGACATCCAAGGATCCGGTGAAGTTGTTACCGACCTTGACGGAAGAGCTTGGCAGGGCTCTATAGAGCTCGCTCTATAAATGCTGTCATATGCGGTTTGGACTTGTTGAGTTTTTTCCAACATCCGCCGGAGTGTGAAGATTTGGTCAATTGTAGATTTTCCTGGTCTGAAACCAATCAGCTTGTTGATGATAGTTTTCAGCCGTTTACATAATATGACAGATAAGATCTTGTATCCGATGTTGAGGAGGCTTTTACATCTATATATGGCGCAGTTGAGGGTGTCTCCTTTTCTATGGATTGGGCAAATGACGCTGAGGTTCCATTCACCCTTCTTACCATATATATACTCTCCACAAAGTCATTTCCGGTATCTTTGAATACTTTGACCGGTAAGCCGTCAGGTCCAGCTACTTTGTTGGGATTCAGCTTAGATATTCATATTCTTACTTCGTGTTCGTCAGGTGGACGACAGTCATCGTCTAAGTTGAATGGTTTTTTCTGATTGGTGGCAGCATGTTGGGCTTCTTCGCCGTTATACAGTTGGCAGAAAAAAATGTTCCATATTCTCAGCACTGGCTTTAATTCTACCAGAAGGTTTTATTCTTCATCTCTTCAGGCTTCTGTATGGGTATTCTTGCCTTAAAACGTTGTTTTATTCAAGCCCTGGATGCAACAAGGTGGTAATCAGAGTCAATGTTGGCTCCCCGGAATGATCGGACGTCCAGAATTCCACATTCCACTTGTAGATCCGAAAGTCCTTGTGCTTTAAGCGTTTGCTAGGATCGTCAACACTGAGTCCATTTTTATCCGAGGCCATTAATTTAATCTCTTTCGCATAGAGTTGCGAAAGGGGCATACCATTAGCATTTTAGTCTGAGTAAGGGTTTACTGACGCAATTACTGGTAACTACCACTGGGGGTAAGGCAAGCATTTCGCTATGAACTTTATTGTTGCTCTACCGTCCCAGTACGAGTTATAAGACACTCAGCAGTTTCCCGATCAATCGCCATGTAGGGCCGTAGAGATTGTGCACTATTCTAATATTTTTCCTCGAAGCTGTTCTGCACACCTTGGGTTTTTTTTTTTTGATATTTCGGTGTCATTGCCATTATTTTAGAGCACCGAGTTAGCCATTTTCCTTATTTAAGTTATGTCAGTATATTTTCTCGACTGATGCGGGTTTTTTGTCTTTTCTTTGGCTTCATCACGAAAGTGCTGTCAGCAAAATTCGGTGCTTTCTTTGCATACGATCACTTTCGAATCTTCATCCAGCATAGATGGATAGTGTCCACGGGTGCAGAATCAAGTGCTGCTCTTGCTGAAAAAATATTATATTTAGTAAAATTAAATAGTGTGATTTGCATGAGTTTTGGACATGGCCTAATACCGAGTCTGTCGTTCCGAGACCGTTTTCTCTGTGATAGTCTTCGTATTCGCCATTCGATTCCCCGACATGTTCGTTAAAATCTGCAGGGCTGGGTGATTTCTGCTTTGATATTCCATTTAAAATCCTGAAAATTCTAAGAACTTTTACAGTTCCTTCCGCGATACTCTAACAGCGCTGTTCATGTCTTCTACTATAACGTTCTACGTCTTTTATCATAGCTTCCCGGTGTTTAGAAATATCATAATTCAATGCGCTTCGTTTCGGGGATGGCTTATACTCTAAGGAAGATTCGGCTGCTTTTTTGATGACGTTGCGACACTGAATCCAGTGGGCATTAGTGTCAATGAATGATGAATATACAGGTAAGAGTCTCTCACTCAGCTGGTGCTTGTATTTGAGACACCCAACGTGAAGGTAAAGATCTCTTTTTCTGAGCTGCGACTATACGAAAATGATCACAGTCGACTCTGAAAGTGTGTACAATCGTCTATTAACACGTGGTGGATTCTATTGATAGTTCGAACTTCTGCATGAATCCATGTAGCCAGTAGTCCTATCCACTGGATCGCAGTAAAGTCTGCTTTACGCATCCTGGTATATAATGTAATATTCATATGTTTCAAGTCCGCGGACGTTCCAGGTCATGATCTTAAAAGAAAGACCCGATTTGTATCCGAGGGTAGAAACTTTGCTGGTTTTACGTGGCAAAGATGTAACACTGGTAAGACAACTCCAAGCCCAGGAGTCCAGTTCTCTTATTGAAAATTACTAGATCAGGACGAGTTTACTGACCGATGTTAGTAGCCCACTTTGACGATGTAAGCGCTGTTGTTTTCGAATTAACATTCATCCCCTACAATCTTCTTTTTGGGGTGCTGGCTTAGTCATGGAGGTCTTTTTCTTAAAATCGCTGATGATGAGATAATTTAATTGTGAAACTAGTTGACCTCATCGTTGACTTCATCCAATGGGTTCCTCCATTGACGTGATCCTGCTGATTGTTTTCGTCTCTTGGTCAGCACTAGCGCTTATTACAAGTCGACTGCAGTCGAACTGCATGCAGTCTTTACTTATACCTATTGGATACCTGTTCAATTTAAAGCACAGGTTGATGCCAGTCTGGGTGTGATATTTCCCTTCTACATACAGCCGTTTTACAGAAAAGGTCATCACATTCTGACCTTTAGATTCATACCTTTTTAATCAGTTTGAATATTTTGGTCTAAATATAATTATCCCTTTGTTGTGTGACCATCGACAGTTCGATAAATCATTAGATAAATGGCGCCAGATTTCCTTACTACATTTCGTATGATTGATTACCTTTAAAGGCTTATTATCACAAAACAAAGAAATAGGTTTTCAATCAATATGCCCTTTTGTTACACTACTTTACAAATCATCCTAAGGCAGTATCACTTTAATGAGCTGCATTGATTTTACCAAAGCCTAGCTTGTCAGGATCATTAGCGTTTCATCGACTATGAAATATTTCATTAAACGTTCGAAATTTTATTGTAGTTTTAGTTTGCATTTTTTGGCCTTGGAATGCTTGCTTCTTATTCAAATACATTTTCCAAGATCATAGTGACTTTTGAATATATCGAGTCATCTGGTTTTCTTCTCTGTCTAACTATCAGAAATGGCACGAATCTATGCCTATTTCTATAGACACTTAGATATGGAGATATGGTAAATCTGTTTCATGATTTCTTGATTAGAATATAACTATTGTACATAGCCCAATGCTAGGTAAATATCCACGGCTTCCTGGACTCCTTTTATTTTCATCACTTTTTGCACTGCAGCCATATTTTAATACATCTCGTAAAAATTGTAATAAAATTCTCTCATCTATAGGCGCTTCTTGCAACAAACAGGGCAAATCTCTACTTACAACTCTTGGTGCTTCAAAAATTCTTGGATTTCCTGCTTACTATCCAGGACTCGTTGCTCTAAATCACAACTAGCTTGATTAACGTTTTTTAAGACATGCATTTTGTTCTTTTGAATAAGGAGTTTTAAACAAATTTGTTTTTAAACCGAAGTAGTGGCAGTTTTTAGGGTTACAATTCTTGGATCTCCACATCCGTGGAGTTACGCAATTTTAACTTCAAAATGAGCACACTTCTTATCTTTCGTAAATTTCTCAATTGGATTGGCCTCTGTTTTTTTAGTTACAAATATTTTTTGTTAGGAAAAACTTTAATCGTTGTACATACACCATTATTTTCTACCACATTCTGACACCTTTCGGGCAATTTCATAATGCAATGTAAGATTTTGCTTTGCGAAGAATTGCTCTAAGTGGATTTTACAAGCTTCCAGAGAGACGAAATTTTTTCCATTAAGTGAGTTCTGCAGGGACCGGAATAAATGGTAATCGGTAGGTGCAAGATCAGGTGAATACGGCGGGTGAGGTGAAACATTCCCATCCAACTTCTGCCGAGTCTGCAAAGAGACGGTCTAGCGTTGTTGTGCTGGAATACGACTGCTCTCCGATTAACCAGTTCACCTCTTTTGCTTCATGATCTTTTCCATTTCACGTTCTTGTAAAGAATACACTTTTTATCGCCCTTTATCATCTGTTTTAAAAATGATTCACTTTCGTTGATCTTCAGGAAGGAATCGCTGATGGAGACATGATCGAATAAATTGTTTTCACTCAAATTGTGCGGCAGCCAAATATCATTCGATTTTGGTATTACAATTTGCGCAAGTGATTTTCTTGACTTCGATATGTCCAATATTTCTGCTATGCACCGAGGTGTGTAGTGTGCATTATTTTCAATTAGTGCGTTTATTTAGTCCGCTTCAATCATAACCGGTCGTCATGAAACTGGCAAAACGACGGCACCACTCACGAACAGTCCAGGCTCTGAGAGATTTATCCCCGTGAATAGCGCAAATAAGTCGAAAATGCTCCTTATTTGTCTCCATCTCCAAACAGCAGTAAATCAAATGCGTAAAACACAATCGATCCCGATGAACTTTCTTTAATATATTTACTTCGATTTTTATTTAAAAAAAAACTAAAATCTCTAAACAACATTTACAAACTCCTTCATTCAAATTGAACTTTCCAACCCAATACATTGGGATCTCATCAGCATTGGGAGTCATTGCTATTTTTCCCATCCTGCTATGGGTGAGTCCGTGTTTATACTGTTCCATAACATTGATTCAAGCGAGCATTCGGTCATATGATGAGTTCAGTGTGAGAATTAACCAACAGATACCAGCATTACATGGACTTCCACAAGGCCGGTATTTTTTTTCCTGTTTTGTGATTTATTGCATTGATGAAGCTACCACATTCTTCTAGTTGATACTTTAAATGGCACTATCGTCCATAGTACAATAGATCTGGGGTTCAATCACCAAACTTTTTGATTCAGCTGGATCTGGTGACAGCTACTTACTCCACTTACGCACTGCTTGAGGTTCTTCGTAGTGGATATATGGGAACTCTTCTGACAAAAGCTGGCTGTGAATTACAGCCATCACAGTTCGTTGCGGTATTTTATCTTCCATTCACCATACATATTGCAGAAGGGACCAACGACTATTAAAATAATTTTCCCCTCAAAGCAACCTAAGGATCATCCATTTCTGGCGAAGTTCGAGCTTTCATGAGCATGCTCCATAGACAAGGAATTCGAGAATAATGTTTTTATAAAAGCCAAATAAGTCGCTCTCTAAAGTGTTTTGCTACTTAATAAATGTTTTAGGCTAAAGAGAGCTATTGACAAGTGTTATTTTGATAAGTGCCAGAATCGTGTAAATTTATTTCTAAAATCGAAGCTCTGTACGCGAAACTTATGGAGCACTTCGTGAAATTTATGGTAGACATCATCAGCCACGTGCTATTTATCGAATTATTGAAAAATTTCGCACCCCATTCATGCTATTGGATACTCACACACCAACAAGAACGACAACAGGGCGTTAGGAACAACATACCGTGGCTGTGGAACCTTGTGTTGAAGAGGACCCCAGTTAATCGATAAACATTGTCGTTTGCAGCAACTTGGCCTTTGTTTGTCCACTATCTGCAAAGTTTTGCATAAAGATCTTGGTCTCAAGGCTTATAGGATCCAATTGTTGCAAGAGCTAAAGCCGCGTGGCCAGGCTTACGTGTTTCAGTAATATCAAGTCGAAATCTGTGTTGAGGGCAAAGGTTCATGATGCTGCCACTAGGAGATCTATCTCCTTCAAGTTTGGGCCGGACTGGAATCCGGGGACCCTAATTCCCATAGTATCGAGTCTTAGGTCATGGTAAGGATTACTGTCCAACAGGACCTTAGTCAAATCGGAGCAACCTTATTGGCTTCAGTCAGAAAGCGTTTATGATAAGACGACCAGTATTGCTCTATCCCCGTTTATTATTAGACGCCATTGGTGGGCATAGCCTTGAAAATTGACATCGGTACTCGTAAAATGGGCTGATTAACGAATATTTGTTCTCAAATTTGCGCGACATCAATGTGGGAGAACTATGATTCCATCCCATACTACCAACATACTACACGATTTGGCAATAGAAATGGACCCGTCAATTAGCCACCAAGATCGTGCGATTTGACGCCATTGGATTGTTTTCTGTTTGGCAACGTCACGTCACTAATTTATGCCAATAAACCAGCAACGATTGACGCTTTGTTGCAAAACATTGTTCGAGTAATACCTGATTTTGATCGAAAATTTTGTAAATTTAGAATGCGCTTGGTACGAGGCAGTCATGGTAGACATATGCCCAAAATTATTTTCATGCATTAAATGGCATGAAACAGCCTTTCGAATGAATTTAACAAGTCGTCATCAAAATGATTTTTTTGTGTTTTATTTAAATAAAAAGTGCGAACCTCTAAAAAAAACAACACCCGTCATACGATACGATATGATATATGATATACGAGTACATACTACTGGTGAGTACATGCTTTCATATGCGGCTTCGAAATCGATAAACAGATGGCTGGCGAGTGTCGATCTGAATTTGATGGATCTTCTCCAAGACCTATCGTAGTGTGAAAACTTTGGTCGACTTTCTGCCCTAAATCCACCTGGACGTAGACCAGTTATGTTGTTGGCAAACGGATTTAGGTGTCTACGATCTACTGGATGTATTGAGAAGATTTATGCCACTTTTCTAGCATAGTGGTTTATTGGATACACTTTTGTCCGACCATATTTTACAGATAAATTGGTATATGTTCTTAACTAAGTCATATGTAGCTGATTAAATGAGCTTGCTAGATAGGATGTCACTTCAGCGGCTTTGTTAGTCTTTTCAAAATTTTTTTTTGCGAATTCAAATGCTTTCTTAGCCTACTCGAACATGATTACTTTATAACTTATATACATATGTACATACATACATAATTCGATCAACGTTTACCCTAAGGTGTCGAGGTTTCTTCTGTTTGCTGTTTTCCTTTCAATCATGAACTTTCTTTATGTAGTTCTTACTCTTGCTATTGTCTTACCCGAGTTCCATGTATGTCCCGCTGTTTCATTTTCCTCTTCTAGGAGTCACCAGAATTCGGTGTACTGTTTTTCGGCATCGATCCGATCCCTGTCTGCAATCGCGGGACTAAAATGGAGGAGCTCCAGACCATTGGCAACATACCCGTCGTAGATGAGCCGATTGTCCCTCGCACCGCGTTGGCGGTGGTATATTACCGCGATGCCATCCCTGCTTTGCACTAAACCTTTAACATCAATATGGTGAAAGTGAGCTCTCGTAGTACATTTCATTGGGGTAATAAGCCCCAAAGAGCAGGCTATTATCGTTGGTCTTTGCCCCTGTATTCGGTGTATTCGAATCACCTTAATCAGGAATTGGTCTGTCCTATTCAAATTAGCCCCGTCGTAAAGGAATTTGTTGGCATAATATTTTTTGTACTCTGATTCTGGTGTTCTTTACAAGCCGAGATAAATCCTAAGACACTGCCTTTCAAACACCACAATCCTTTCCATTTAATACGGCGCTACATTTAACCACACGGGATAACCATACGCGATAACTGGCCTGATTAGGACCATTGAGCATATATGAGTTGACTACTGTGAAAAAGTCTTCCTGTCAAGTCTAAAGCCTTTTTGGCCCCAGCAAGACAAGCATCTATATGTTTGTCAAAATACAAATACTTGCCGAGCCTGATATCAAGGTATCTCACTGTCCGTACTGTCCAATGATGACTAAATTTCGCCAATTATATCTGATATCCCTAATAGCCCATCTCAATGGAGTTCTAAACAAGATTGTTACCGACTTTTGAAAATTGATTTTCAATTTCCAATCGTCGCAATACGCCTTAATATTATCGAAATCAGGCTGCAGAAGAGTATTGATAGCTTCGATTTGTGGACCTGATCTGTATGCCACTAAATCGTCTGTGTACGCTATGGGATAAATGAGGGAACCTACTAGATCACTTGTGTACATATTAAACAGTATCGGAGGAATCACAGCCCCCTGTTGTAAGCCGTTTTTAATGTCAAGGATCTTGGTCGAAATGACGTTGTTACATTTAACAAGGAACTTCTTTCCCATAAGCATGTCGTAAGTCATATATGTATAGCAGAGGTTTCGCCATACCCACCCTGGTCAACTTATAGAAAAGCCCCTCTAATCATACGGTGTTTCCAAGATAGTTTCTAGTGTCGTGTTCCATGATGTTTTGGGTCTTCCTCTCCTGTGCTTCTCTTTGACTTGTCTGTCTTCTTCCATTCTTATAAGGTGTCCACACCATCTTAACTTTTTGTTTTCCATTGTTACTTTGGCTGATTCTACTTCTCGGATAGCTTAGTTCCTTCTTTTGTCGATTCTTCTTACGCCTAATAATCTCTTTAGATATTTCATTTCCATTGCTTGGATGTTTGTAATATGTCTATCGGTTAGGACCCAGTTATCCGCTACATGTAATAAGACAGGAAGACACGTGGTTTTGTAGATCGAGATTTTAGTGTTTAAACTTAATAACTTCACGATTTATTAAAACTTTAAGGAGGAATAGGAAAGGAAAGAAAGGAATGTTGATTCGAAAGGAAATCAAAAGTGACACATCGCCAAGCGGAATATCAACAGTGTTCAGTGCTTCGTTGGACTTTTTTTGTTTTTATTATTAAATCGAAAACTTGACCTTGCTAAGTTCGGAACGTCTTTGTTCATTGCGGACCAGAAATATCGATTACCGACATCAAGAATACCTGGGTGTGATAAATGGTGAAGTATGTCCAAAAATTTTTCGCGGGATAGCAAAGGGTGCGAGAGCGAAAGGAACCGGCCCTTTCGTTATAATGTGATGAACCATTGGCTGATTAATGGGGCAAAGTGGTTGGGAGTATTCGTGAAGCTGGGGGATTTTTACAAGATCTATCCATATTTCGGTGCTCAAGAATCTTTTATATCAAGAGTTGTTTTTGGGTCTACCAGCAAACCAAACTCGTTTGTGAAATCTGCACCTAGGACAGGTCGATTGATGGATTCAATAATGAAGGTTTAGATGAAATCTTGTTGAAAATTTCTGAATACTAAAAAATCTTGGACTGACATGTCAGCCCCAGTGGCTACCAAAAAGGTAATTCGATTATTTTTAATTTTGACTGACTGTTTGCCGCATCAAGAGCAGTCTCGTATAGTTTGGGCATTTCCAGGATTGGTTACAAAAAGTCGCTGACTGATGGGTTTCTTTGAAGTTGCAAGATTTATTGCATTTAATGGCCCTCGATGTGAACTTCTTGTGCTACCAAGATGTTGATGGAGCGTATTCGATTTGAACTACGATTTCGAGTATTATTTGAACTTATTCTAGAACGATTGCAAACTAATGGACTAATTGATACGATTTTTGAAAGGCGTTGCTTAGGGAGGTCTTAAATCTAACTTCGTTGAGCCGACTCAAAGAAGCAAAATGTTTATTGCTTGCGTCCACCTTTGGTGACCCCGACATTTCTTTCTTTGGCTTCTGAGAGCCGGTGTTCATCCTATCATAGGGGTCGCAAGCAGCTTTCTGCGCTACTTATTTCGCTGTAGTCTTCGTCAGACCAGAAGTTTCATTATAGACGAATAAATGTTGATGCGACGGTGATTTCTGACGACGTTTCATATTATTTTCTAGTCCACAAACCGTAGTGATCATCAATGGGATCAATTTGGTTAATGATCGATCGATCATGGATATTGTGATGAGGGAAACGTACACTAGCCACGACAGCATTAATCTACGTTGGAAAACTCTGTTAGCCTGAGTCCGTCCTAGGAGGTACTGTTGTACAGGCTACATTTCCCATTAGTATCATGACAGATGCCAGGACAATTTTGATCTCATATGGCACTGCTCATACGTTGATTTCGGGATCTCGTAGAAGCTAATTTTCGTGTAATCGCTCTTTGCACTCTATGACTGCTTGTGCAAATATTGTCCTGGTGTTTGAAGATTTTGTCTAATTGCGAATTGCCATAAGGAGCTCGTTCATATGCCAAAAAGTCAAAGCTTCTTCAGGCCCCAAAAACAAATGCTTGTTTGATTACGTTGTCGACAGTAATAGTCGTAGTATATGTCAGAGTGTTTTGAACTCTGTTTGTTTGGTGCATAAAATCGCTCTTCTTGGATGGCAATTATATCCGCTTTGCATCAGTCAATGGTCTCCGCTAATTGTTTGGCTGGATGAAGTCTGGTAAGATATCTAGAATTCAGCGAACGAATCTAAAGATGGTTAACCTTATTTAATTTGAATGGGTCTAAAAAATTCAGCAACTCTTTCGAGAGAAATGCTGTTCTGATGTCAGTTGCAAACTACCGCAACTACCGAGAACTTCGTCTGTATGACCTGGGTATCGAGGCGAACAACAGCTGTTACCTGAATGAGAGCCTCACAAGACAAACACGCTGTCTCTTAAAAAGCGCTTTGGATCTCCGACGGAAGAAAAAACTGTTTTCTGTGCACACAAAATACGGAGATGTTAATGTAAGGAAGACGGGGAATGGAAAAAGCTTACTCATTGGAAGCTCAGATGACCTGCTTGCAGCTGCGGTTGATATCAATATATAAGAGTTTGTTCACCTTGTCGTATTTTAATTTGCAGACTATTTTAAGCTCTTCTATTTGTTCACCACTCACTCTTTGCCTAATTTTTCCACTCTCCATAAAACTGCTCTTTTATTATATTTTTATAATTTTATTAAATGGTTGGAAATGAACTCCGGGATCAACGCGTTACAAATGAGGAACCAACGTACACCCTGCTAAATTAATTAGGAATTATGAGGGACTTAGGGTATGTTATCTAAATGCACGCAGCTTAAATGATAGTAAATTAGATTATTTAAGGTATCTGTGTGAAACCTGGTTCAATCCCGACGTTAATGATTTATGTTATAAAATTCCCAATTATAAAATTTTTCGAAACGATAGACTCACCAATACAATTGGAGAGGGTGTAGTCGGAACTGAATTGCAAAATTATTTCTATATCCACTGGTAGCGAAATTGAATCATTGTTCAAATAAGTGATTGTAATACTAAATGTTTGGCTTCGTGTGCGTATAATAATAGCAGAACCACCACAATATCTGAGTATTGTGCACTCTATCAGCACATAGTCATCTGTGGGGATTTCAATACCAATTTGTTGGAAAATGATTCGCTTGCTTTTCGACTGAGTGACTTAGTTTCTTCTGTGGGAATGAAAATAATTAACACGACTTATCGCATACGTTTCGCTAACAACTGTTATCCTAGCCTTCTTGACCTAATTATTGTTTCTAGTCCATCTCTTGTTTTGCTGATCGATCAATTATCATTTCTTTTTTGTACGCATGATGTTAATTTAACTCGATGTGTTGTAGCCGATACTTTTTCGTACAAAGATTTCAGTGCTATCGACCTAAACACCCCCAAATAGCTGCTGGCTCTATTCCTTGGGAGCAGTGCCGTTTTAGACCTGATCCCAATGATAAAGTTAACATGTTTCAAGAAACGAATGCAAGAGTGTTCGATGAATTTGTACCCACTAAAACGGTCAGAATTCAAAACCGTGCACGTCCTTGGTTCACTACTCAATCAAAATGAAGAACAAGCTACATAGTAAATGGAAGCACTCTCCAACTCATTACGACTTGTTTTTGTACAAAACGCCACCTTAGTTGTACGCTTCTAAACTGGATCCATCCCTCTCGTCACAGAAGTTATGGAATAATCTCCACAAAATTGGTATAACTTCTAGAAACAGCAAATCTGAATGCCTTCTCGATCCAAATGATTTGAATCATGTCTTTCTAGGGGATGATACCTACTCGTGCGATTTTGACTTCAACCAGAATGTGGACCGCATTTACTTGCGGCTGGGGCTAGAGGATTTTGCGGTAGCTACGCAGGACCAAGTATTCAGATATGTAGTGCCTGTCAAATCTGATTCTATCGGTGAAGATAGCATTCCCGTGTGATTCGTCAAACTCATCCTACCGCAAATTGTTTCGGCTTTGACCCATGTAATTAATTGTTGCGTAATCACATCTACCTTTTCGAAGTCATGGAAAATTGTACGAGTTACATATGCCGATCGCTAAGAAAGCTCATCCAGCATCATCTGCCGATTTTAGGCCAATAAGCATTCTGCCCTGCTTTTTGAAAGTCGTAGAGAAAATTATAGCAACACAAATCACAGAGTACTTAATAATAACCTTTTATACAACAAGCAATCAGGCTTCCGGGCCAACTACGGCTCGAAGGCTTTCGATAAAGTCAACCACAAGATACTGTGTTGGATGCTAACACACTATTTTGGTTTTGGTGGTGCCAAGGTGCCAAAGAGTTTTCTCCAATGGATGTAGGTCATCCCTTATGGAACTCAAGCAAGGCGGTACTCAACGCTCGATATTGGGTCCAATTCTTTTTGTATATTTATCAACGATCTAACGTCAGTAAGCTGTATGTATGCTGATGATGTACAATTACACCTAGCCAAACTATTTCGAAAGATCAATGAACTGACCCGACTGCTCAATGTTGACTTGCAACGCGTCTATATTTGGTCAGCTACTAATGGACTACAATTGAAGCCGACTAAAACTCGAGTAATTCCAATATCCGAAATAAGGTTTAACCCCAATCTTCTGCTTGACGTTCTTCTTAACAACTCGAAAGTTAAAGCCGTAGAGACTGTTACTAGCCTTGGATTTGTTATTAGTCGAAATTTGTCGGGTTATAATCATACCAACATGGTTGTTGGTCGTATCTACGGATGCCTTGGTAAGCTTTTTACTCCACTTGAGACGCGACACAGACTAGTTATTGCCTTAATTTTGCCTCTGGTTACATATGCCGAAGTAGTCTATAGTGGCCTGGACTCATTGTCCCAGCGAAAATTACAAGTCGCTTTAAATGATTGTGTGCGATATGTCTATGGCATTCGTAGGTACGAACATACATATTTCCTTCTACACCAGGGAACAGTCGCGTCAGCTGTAAACCTTCAATGTCCGAAACGAGATATCTATCATTAGTAAAAACCCTTTTTACCTCATATGGACCTCGAAACTTCGCTAAGAGCTTTTTATGTACACCTGGTGTTGTTACTGTATTTTTAATCATAATGAGATCACCTTGTTTGTATTTTATTGGCATCTTATGACGGTTATCAAAATAACTTTTATTTTGCATTTGCGAAATTTCTATGTTCTGAAGCGCCCTATCCCTAATGTTTTCTAAACTAGGCCGTTCTACTCTAAACTTACTGTCAAGAAATTCTTTCAACCTATCAGAAAGTTGTCCTTTTTGTTCAACACCAAAAAGCAATACACTCGATGTAAACCCTGTGCTTCTGCTAATAGTGTTGTTAAGCGCAAATTTTATCTTCGCCAAATGTCTATCCCAATCACTGGTTGTATTGGAATCACGTTCCTTAACAAGCATTGGGACGAGAATTCGATTCATATGTTCAACCTGCCCGTTTGACTGGGGTGAATGCGTTGCGATTTTGATATGTTTGATGTTATTTACCTCCATAAATTCCAAGAATTCTTTGGATGTGAAACAAGTTCCATGATCAAAAACAATGCGCTTAGGTCGCGAATAGGTTTCAAAGAACGATGTGAGGCACCTAATCGCTTCTTTACTTTTTGTTGTTTTTACCGGATAAAGTTTAATGAACTTTGTGAAGGCATCCACCACAAGAAAGACATGTTTCCTTTTCGATTGTGAATTTGGTAAAGGCCCAAGGTGGTCAATATGTAATGTACAAAAAGGCAGACTTCCTTTTGGAATCGAATGTAAAGTTGCTTCAACTTTTCTGGAGTGTGGTGAAAAGTATATGCATTTTAGACACGTCTGAATGTAGGATTTGCTTTTGTCCTTCATCTTTGGGAACCAATAACAATCAGACAAATACTGAAAACATTTTTCTACTCCCAAATGACACATCGCCTCATGATGTGTGCGAAATGCCTTCGCATTTCCTATATATCAACCCATCCACCATCTCATATAAGGGACTTTCACTTTTCTCGAGATTATTTGCAATAGAAATTATCTTTGGGTCCTGCTTCTGAGCAGCAGCCAGGACGAACTCAAAGGATTCGTCATTGACATATAGGATATTGAAGGATCTACTCAAGGCATCGACATGAGCCATTCGCTCACGTTTCCTATGCTCGACAACGAAATCAAAACATTGTAATTCTAACGTCCATCTGGAAATTCGAGGATTCAATGACTTTTTCTTCAAATTCAAAGTCAAGGCCTGACAATCTGTTATTACCTTGAAAGACATTCCCAATAAATAGATCCTAAACCTCCTAAGAGCATAAATTATCGAAAGTGTCTCAAGCTCAAAGCTGTGATATTTATATTCTGCTTCTGATGCTCGCTTTGAGAAATAAAATATAGGATGAAACTTCCCATCCACCTGCCTCTGCATAAGCACGGATCCGACTCGAATCGAACTTGCATCACAATGCAATTCTGTGGGACTATTCGGACTGTATATAGCAAGAACTGGAGATGCAATAAGTTTGTTTTTTTAAAGAATTGAAAGCTTCCATTTCATTTAATCCAAAAACAAATGGAGTGTTTCTTCTCAACAAGTCATAAAGCGGTTTAGCTATATAAGCGAAATGCTTTATAGACTTACGAAAGTAGGAGCATAATCCCAAAAAACTTTGTACGTTCTTAGTACACTTTGGTATCGGAAAGCTCTTAATTGAATTTAAATTACTTTCATTGGGCCTGACACCATCTTCTGTACCCCTATACCCGAGGTAAACAATTTCAGTTTGCATAAACATGCACTTATCGAACTTAAGTTTCAAATTTTTATCAACTATCAGCTTAATCACTGAATCTAGAACTTCTAAGTGTTCCTCAATAGAAACGGTAGCAATGAGAACGTCGTCTAGGTAGGTAAGTATTTTTCCTTTTCTAATAAGATCATTAAAAATGTGTTTCATAAAACGCTCAAACACTAAAGGAGCATTTTTCAGCCCGAACGGCATCCTTGCATACTCGTATTGCCCCATTGGGGTAATAAACGATGTATATTCCATCGAATCATCTGAAAGTTTTACATGGTGAAAACAATTTTTCAGGTCTAACGTAGTAAAATACTTTTTATTTTTTAGAGGATCGAGATGATCTTCAATTAATGGCAATGGGTAATTATCTCGCAATCTGATTTTGTTGAGCTCTCTAAAGTCAATGCAAAGTCTAAGTTCCTTATTCTTTTTGTGTACTAACACATAGGGGGAACTAGATTCACGGATAATCCCCTTAGTCAATAAATCATCAATAAGTTTTTGAAGTGAAAGTTTGTGTGGATGTGGAAGCCTTCTAGGTGCACAACGGAATGGAATATCTTTCGATAGGGATATCTTCATTTCAAAATTAGTTTCCCGAAATTGAATTTCACTGCAAGATAACGTACGGTATTTCCCTAACTCTAATTTGAATATCTTCATATATACCGGGGTTTTGGTCGTTGACGTCAGCTAGCTTATGTCGATTGTTTGGATGAGAAAGTAGAGATGAGGACTGAAAACCTATGGAGTTGCTTAACGTTCTCTGATCTTGGTTACTGTTGATATTGAAGCTTACTTTTCCAAATGCCAAGCCCGTTTTCTTTATGAAATCTCTTCCTAAAATGATTGAATAAACTTTCAAACTCTATAATGGTATTTATACTTCCAATGGACTACTATTAACGCTACAGTAAGTGTGTTTGGGTTTCTTCAGTGTTAATAGCAAAGCTGATGGCAGGAATCGTTCTTGAAGAAAACTGATGGGACTTCCAGAATCCAAAAGCGAAAGCAGCATAATTGAAACCTCCATTTGATCACTGGTCCACTTGCATCGAATATTACGCTCAAAATCATTGTCACTTGTTGTTGTTGGTATTGAAGTATTGTTGGCATGAACCTGTTCATCTCGAATCAGGTTTAGCTTTCACAACTCCTTGAAATGTGGCCAGGTTTTCCGCACTTGTAGCATGTCACATCCTTCTTTTGGAACTTCGAATTGGTGAGTTGTTTAGGCATTGGTAAATTATCGGCAGGTGTTCTAGATTTGGTTGGTTGTACTCGACGCGTATGCGGGGTAAGTGATGTCGATATCTTTACTCGCTTACTCACTTACTGGTTGTTCTTCAACTTGGTATATTTCCGAAGGGCGTATTTTAATTCCCCAATGCTATCTGCAGTGTATAAAAGACTTTTATTAGCTTCTGAATCAGGAATACTTTTTATGATGAATTGTATTAGATCCTCCTCATCAATTTGTCCATGCGATGCTACTCGTATCTCTTGCATATGTAGGACATACTGCTGCATTGATTCGTCGCGATGTTTTTTTCTTTCCCGCAGCGCGTTGTACACGTCGGAGCTTGTCACTACTTTTAGGAATTCACTTTTTAAAGCACTTTTTAACTGTGTCCAAGTTCGAATATTAACTGTTCGAATAAACAATTTGGCTGTGCCCTTCAGAAGCCTCTTCGCGTAAATGAATTTGTTTCGGTCATCTAGACCCAAGACCTCCGAACACACCTCGATCCAGAACTGCACATTAAAATTGTCATCTCCACTAAAAGGTGATACTGAATCTTCCACATCTCTAAAGTTGTACACAGAGGTTGATCGAGAATTTGGTTCTATCTCATCTAGTTGTAGCTCGCGAAATTGTTGTTTAAGTTTCATAATCTCCTCTTTCTTTTTACAAATTAATTCTTTAATTCTTTCTTCCCTTACAAATGATAAATACAATTCTACAAATTCTTTGAGATACATTATAAATTACAGATTTGTAAAGAATAGTTAGTACAACCTATTGTCAGAAGACAAGAGGCGAGAGTACATATCACTTTATGTGCATACAAACTAATAAAAAGATTATTGATCTGGAAATGAAATACAATATACAATTAATAGAGAAGTGATAACAAATAACAATAAAAAAGATAGAAAATTCATTTTATACCAATGGATTAAAAAACAAATCGATTTCATTATGATCAAAGGAGAAGAGCCATTTTTTAACATTTTTAAAAAAAAATACTGATTTCTTTCTATCACACCTAAGGTTTACAGGTAATAAATTAAATAAGCGTGGCGCAGTAACGTAAAAGAAACGGGAGAAGTGAGTTTTATGTGTAGTTGGAATAGTGGCGAAGTGCATGGTATTGATGCGCAGCTTATACCTATCAGCAAGCCTTACGTTGTAGTATCCGGAGTTGTCAAAAAATATTCTTAATACATTATAGCAGTACAGATGTCTCAGAGAGAGAATATAAAGATATTTGAACAAATCAAAACTGGGTGTTCTACGATTTACTTTGGTCATAATCCTTATTGCATGCTTTTGCTTAATTAATAATGGTTCTATTTTATTATACGAGTAGTAAGCACCACCCCAGCAAGATATACCATACTGTAATTTAGATTTAAGTAAACCATTGTACACCATTTTTAAAATTTGCGTATTGCAGTAAAGACTAAGGTGGTAAATCTGTCTAACGACTTTATTTAAATACTGTTTTATATAAGTTGTGTAATCTGTCCAAGATAGCTTATAGTCTAAAACAATACCTAGGTATTTAAAACTATCAACACACTCATTTCTAAAGCAATCCTTACTGCAACTTATATTTTCATTAAATGCCGGTAAACTACCTAAAAGTGAATCAGCTAAACAGAACCGTTGACAATATGGTGAGTAACAATATAGGACAGATCTTTGCAGATTAGACCCTTGATATTAAACATCATAAATTTAGTTTTATTACTGATTACCAAGCTATGTTTCTTGAACCATCTTCTTAAAATGTCTAAATCCCAATTTACATCTGATAATAAACTATGATAATTCATATTTGAATAGGAAATGGCTGTATCGTCAGCGAAAGCTGTCATTTTGCCCCTAAAATGCTAAATGAATAAAGAATTCACATATATAAGGAACAGTAATGGACCCAATACAGATCCTTGAGGAACACCTATATTGGAACGTACGGAACTAAATTCGTTTTTAATCTTTACCACTTGTTTACGATTCAATAGATACGAGGTAAACTACTCAAGAATGAAGCTCCTAAAACCTGCATTAAACAATTTATTTAACAGTATAGTGTGGTTAACCATGTCGAATGCCTTTGTAATATCAATAAAAAGACAGGAAGGGATTTGTGAATTATTCAAACTATCATATATTTCCCCAGTCAGCTTTAATAATGCACTTTCTGTAGACTTACCACCTCTAAAGCCAAACTGGCAGTCACTAAAAAAGTGGGTCTTGTCTAGAAAAGATAGCATTCTACGCTTTATACCCTTTTCAAAGATTTTTGAAAAAAACTGATAAAAGGGAAATAGGGTCATAGTTATTCAATTCTCTGGTATCACCCTTTTTGTGGAGTGAAATTACCACTGCTGTTTTAAGGCAATCCGGAAAGACTCCTTTACGAACACAATATTTATAATTAGATAAAACATAGAACGTCAGAAATCTGAAATGAAATATTTTTCAATACGTTGCTTAAGATATTATCATGTGAATGTGAATTAGAAGCTTTAAGGGAATTTATAATTTTTTTGAATTTCAAGTGAAGTAAATTCCTCAAATAAAAAACTTTCTGGTTGAAGGCTCGATTCCAGTATGGTATTCTCGCTAAAATACGGAGAATTGCCATTACAGTTAATGTGATTATTATTTGAAACGAAACTAATAAATAAATTGGCAACTTCCAAATCTCAGAAATCTCAAGGTCATCATTTAGCAAGACAATATCGACGCCGGATTTATTCTTATTAAGTATTTCGTTGACAACCTGCCATTCTCATTATTAGCTATTATTAGCTAATTAGCAATATTATTAGCTAATTTACAGATAAAGTAATTATTTTTGCAAGTTAAAATGTCAGATTTAACTTCACGACAGATCCTCTCGTAATACCGTTTAAGTCTAGCATTATTAGGATGTTTCTGAATAAGTAAACAGATTTTCTTTTTTCTATTAATTTTTTTACGAAATGGGATGGACGTCCAATTTTTTAAAGGCTTTAACTTACTGTCCCTTATATTATTCTTCTGGCAAGATATAGAAATATAGTACTTTAGTCTTGAAAGAAACAAATCAAAAGCGATATTAGGATCAGTAGCATTATAAACTTCATCCCAGAATCCAAAATTCAGATGTATTCTTAAGGCAAAGAAATCGATTTTATTAAATTCTCTGCTTGCGGATAAGTTTTGTCTGGCAATCTCACAATTAAACTGTATACTAGTTAAACTATGGTCAGTTATTTTCAGGTCATAAATTATTGTTTTATAGGCTACGCGGATGTTCTTGTTCTTTGTAGCTTCGATAGTTCAGCATTCAGTGCATCTTCATACTCGTCGCTGGATTCATTACTTGAAACATGGTCACATTGGGGGACTGAATCGTTGATGATGCTTGGTTCCCTGCTCGTCGATGGAAACTCCTGCATAAGTTTTGCTTAGTCTTCGTTCGTATAATCCAGCACTGCTTCTTGAACCCGGATTTCTAATTCGGCTTTGAAACCTTAAAATCCTCAGTATGTTCTTTAGCCTGGATACTGTAGCAGACTCCAAGAATTTTATCCATTCTTCCGACATTATCAATAAAAATACCACACGAAATTAACTTTTCCGTCTATCAAATCACAGATTTGGCACAAACGTACACTCGCACAGTACAGTAGTTCCGAAACCGATATTTAGAGAAAAACTATTGATTCACTCGCCGTGATCCCAGTTCTGAGAATTGTAGGAGAGAAAATGCACCGATAAATAAAAAATGAGATGACACTGTGAGTGCAACCGATAACTTCTCTTTATGTTCTACGTCGCTGCCTTTGACGGCTGGCATATTTATACATAATTGAACAATAGAATTTGGAGAGTTCGGGTCATTCACCTGATTGGATAAGCGGCCTCTTTCATAACTGAAAAACTGCAAACAAACCGTATCACACAATGTACAATTTTACTGTGTGGTGCAATTAACCTATTCCATCCTTCCATCAATCCTTATCATTTAATTTTAAGTAAAGGGTCCGCCATCTAACGTTTTTTTTCTCAACTAGTGCTTATTTCGTGAATAGTAACACTTAGCTCATGTCTGATTTGACAGATAATTAGTTTTATCCTTCCGGTTAATAATGGAAAATAATTTCATTCAAATGGCTGCCTCGGCTGGCCATGCAGTAGCCTACACGATCGGTCCAAGTTTTAAGCACATTATCGATGTGCTTCACGAATATTGTCCTTTAAAGCGTCAATTGTCTCTGGCTTGTCGGCGTAACACTTATTTTTTACGGCACCCCACAAATAATATTCCAACGGTGTCAAATCGCAGCTCCGGGGTGTCCAAACGACATCAGCTCTGCGGCTGATAATGCGATCTTCAAAAACAGGGCGCAAAACATTGAGTGTAGCTTCGGCTGTGTGGCACGTAGCGCCGTCCTGTTGAAACCAAATGTTGCCAATATCCTCCTCTTCAATTTGTGTGAACAAAAATTCGTTCAACATGGCCCGATAACGATCGCCATTGACTGTAACGGCCAATCCTTGCTCATTTTCGAAGAAAAATGGCCCACTTATGCCTCTGGACCAAAATCCGCACCAAACAGTGACTCGTTTTGGGTGTATCGACTTTTCAATGTATGCGTACGGGTTTTCTGTCCCCCAAATGCGACAATTTTGCTTGTTTACATACCCGCCAAGATCAAAATGAGCTTCATCTGAAAAGATGATTTTTTTTGGCAAAATCGGCATCTTCTCTAAGTCGATCGCAGACCCACTTAAAGAAGCGAAAACGCATTGGATGGTCAGTTGGCTTCAACTCCTGAACCAATTGGACTTTGAATGGCGTCATACCAAGGTCTTTATGCAAAATTCGTCTCAATGATGTCTCCGAAATGTTCAATTGTTGAGAACGACGGTGAATTGATGTTGATGGCGCTTCACGCACACTTCTACCACAGCAGCAATATTCTCGGGTGTACGCACTGTTTTTGGCTTTTCACGCTTTGGTTTATCGATGAGGATGCTAGTTTCTTTCACTTTTTTCACAAGATAACGAACATACGGAGCTGACGGTGCTTCTCTTCATCCAAAATCCGTACGCAATTTTCGCACACATTCTGCAACATTACCATGAATTTCAAAGTAATGTCGCAATATTTCCCAGCGTTGTTCAAGCGTATAAACAACCATATTCGTTCAGCGGAAGGATAAAACTAATTATCTGTTAAATCAGACATGAGCCAAGTGTTACCATTCACGAAAGAAGCACTAGTTGAAAAAAAAACGTTAGATGGCGGACCCTTTATTATATTATGTTATAATGTACAAGTGTTAGCCGTAAGTCAACTTGAATTCCAATATTTAGTTACTAAGTACTAAAAAAGATTTCTATCTTAATGTACTCGTACCATTAATGTATGAATAAATTGAATCTACAACACACTGACTAGTCCTGAAGAAAGCTGAAATATCTTATACTTGTATCTCATATGGTGGCTGTTAACGCTACGTTAATTCGAAGGTCAGTCTGAGTTTCTGAGCGTTTATAGATTTAGCTAGTCAAGTGCGTTTGGACGAGACCAGTATTCGATGGCTATTACGTTGTGGTGAAATTGGAACAATTGATTGCGAGATTGATTGAGCAAATTTCAGTGTGAAGGTAGTGTTTCCAAAAATAAAAGACACCAAATTCCATAAAGACCCGCTTAAAATCCACCGCCCATTTCTCGTCAGAATCACAGACGATTCGGTGAAATAAAAACAGAAAATGAAAAGATCGCGTGGAAAATCGCACCACTTCGCATTCATTTTCCAACTTTTCCAAAATTTGGACTTTCATTCTCACTCTGATCTGCACGAGTATCGCTGCAACTCTGACTAACCTTTGCCTTGGTGTGAGTAATAATCGTTACACAGATACATTTCCTCTTCAAGAACAATGAGGAAATTTCCGATTAACTTGCTGCTGGTGTGTGAAAAGCGCATAATTTCAAGGTAGTCGCTGAATTTTCACTTTTTTCCTCTTCTACGTCGTCTACATATGGTATAACTACTTTTCTACTTTTGTAGAACCAAAGATCTCCCAACAAAAAAACAAAAAAAAACGCAAAATTAGCGACAAGAAAAAAAACCGCCAACAAGTGAAGTCGCAGAAGAATGGTTGATTAGTGTGTGGGAAGAATGTCAGGTGAGAGATTCAAGTTTTGCTTCCACTTTTTACTTTTCATCTGAATTCTCTTGAGGCTGTAATAAAGATCTTCGTCTACGTCGTCATTGAATTTTGAGTGTTAAGATACTGGTAGGTAATCTTTGAAAGCACGTGAGATGATGATTTCTTTGAAATTGTTTTTTTTTTCTGTCTCTCTATCTGTTTTTCTTTAATTTCGCACGTCGTGACTTGATTGAATTTTGCGCTCAAGACCTAGATTCTTCAAGTTTTTTGCATTAATTGATGAGAGAGATACAGATCTATTGATTTGCTTTTGTTGTTGGTGGTACTTACTGATCTGTTGGGGAATCTGAGGTAGGAAAGTATGTCCTCAAAATTGTTTGCCATGAGAAGATATCATAAAAATGAACAATGTCTCCTCATCGTCATGATAAGAAAGTGAAGAAGTGAAATACATAGACGGACAGTCTAATTCTGGAAATAAATTATTCAATGACACCTCGCTAAAGTATCTTTAAGACAAACTCCAATACTTCTCGTATGTAGGTGTTTTTTTTTTTTTTTTTTTTTTTTTTCCAAAGTACCATAACTGTGTTATGTATGAACGTGATACGAAAGTACGATACCAAGAGAGCAGATTATTTACACGGAAGACTCAAAATTACAGGCTTGAGGTGCTTTCATTTCAAAAGTATTTATGTTGAGTGCAAATTGGTATACAAAAACAATTAGAAAATATATATGTAGTTAATTAGAAATGAACGGATACGGATTGTATGGAAAATGAAAATGCAGTGAAGACAAGCCAATCGGTACAATGGATAATCAAAGCGTTTCATTATGCAAGATCAATTTAACTTGATGGGAAAGTTGATGGATTCACTACTCTCTGATATCAAACTTATCAACAGGATAGTTATTGGGCAGTAGAGCAGAGGAAACTCTAACATTTGTGATAGCATGCGATCTTTTTCAGCATGACCTGGTACTCTAAACTTATCTTAATGAGTTTGTGATTCGGAGCTCATTTAGTTTGTTCAAGTGTTCTTAACACATTTCATGCTGATTGAAGTGCCATCTATGGCTTGAAGATGAAATTGTTCCGAGAACGGAGTGATGCCTTTAGTTGAGGGCCTGTTCTATTTATACAAAATGAACAGCTTTTGAACAATATCTTTGGCTTATATGAGTCAGATTTCGACTCATTTTATAGTCAATTAATTTGGCATTAATGAAAAGGGTTTTCGAAAGACAGACCGGGTAGGGCACACACTTCGTTCCTAGAACCCATTCATTCCTTTAAAAATTTTCTAACTTTAGTCATTAGCTTGTATTACCATAGCATATTGGCAATCAATCCATCCAATAGTGTTGGGTTTGTTTTGAAGGATTCTAGTGTATGGTAATTATACCGAACCTGCAAGAAGAGAACGCCGTTGACTCCTTTCAAATTTTAGAAACTTCTGTAGACCTTGACAGAGGTTCGTAATATCTATACTAAATGTTCTCTACTATCGTGTTATTTATTTGTTAAGGACAAAATCTTAGAGTATTGATAGAAAGATGTCGGTGACGACTTAACTGATATCTTTGGTGTCAAAACAGCTTCTAGACAAGATGATGAGTTGTCTTGTGACTTGTTTAGCACTATAGCTATAATATTGGTGCAGAAGTCACAAAGCAATACATTAGGCATTATCTTTTAAAAGTCTGAACAGGACTTTTAACAGAACTCAGCCGGTTGTCATCGGTGCATTCGGTAGTATTGATACGGAAGCTGCCAAAATGGGCTTAGCGGAAAATAAGGCAAAATCAAGTATTGTATATACTGTCAACAACAAAAGACACACAGCTTTCACCAATTGGATAGAACGTCACAGTCGACAGCTATAATTTCGAAGTAGTAAGGGACTTTGTCTACTTTGGCTCTTCGCATTCTTACCAATGGCTGTTACTTTGCGCTAAGAAGGCGATTGTGTAGTGAGCCCGTATCTCGAGGGAGACCCTATATAAGACTTCGATATTCCCAGTCCTACTTTATGGCGCTGACGCATGGACTCTATTGAAAGCGGATGAAGGTATCCTTAGTCGTTTCTAGAGAAAAATCCTTCGAAAAATATTTGCTCCATGCAGGGGCTTTGGAGGAGTAGATTCAACGACAAAGTATACGATCTGTACGGCGGCATCAAATGCCCACCAATGGTCTGCGTCACAGAGTCTTTGAATTCAACACCAATGGACAATGCAGCAGAGGAAGGCCTTGCCTTAAGTGGCGCGTGCAAGTAGAAGGGACCTCAACGCACTTAAAATGTGCAACTGGATCCACTTAACTTACGTCTGAGCTGAAGGAACTTGTTAGTTAAGGCCCAAGTTTACTCCGATCTGAAGCACCGCCTAAGTAAATGTAGGAAACCTTTTTTATTTATAGTAATGGACGTGGAGCTTAACCGATAAAACTCTCCAGTAGGCGGGATGGAGTCTTCGGCCAACAGCCCAAGCTACATACTGCAGAATAATTGAGGTCTGCTTTGCCTTTTTTAAATGTCTTTGTACCTCCAGGTAGGGACCGAAGATTTTTCGGGGCGGATATATTTACTTATTATACAACTCGGGGATTTAGTGTGGATATAGCAAGCAAACGCAGGCTAATAATTATGACTTCCTAGATAAGAACTAATGCTTTTATACTTTTCTCACTGCGGTCTCGCTCTTTATGTGCTTATTGATGTAGCTCACTAAATTCCATAGTAATGCCATCTGTCTTTCAAGCCGGACTTCTACTTTGATTGGTTAAAACTTAATGCACCCCTAACTGGAAAAAAATTTAACTCTTAAAGAGTTTCAAGCACTGGCTGGCTCGATACGAACTATTTTATTCCTGTGTCCTCATAGTTAAGTCGTTATTGCATTCGATTTCAATATGTATTGTGTGGCTATAACATTTGGGATGCGCAAAATCCGAAAACAACTTTACCCCAGCTTGTAGATGGACTCATGCGAATGCCAGTTGTGTCATATCAGATAATTTCTCGTACACTGACCATAATAGTGTCTTTAAAACAATTGAAAAACTTTTGACTTGTTTCGGGTCTAAGCTTATTATTTCAGCAGTTTTTGCTGGATATTTAAAAAAAATTTCGGCCCGTGTTGCCGTCATTGGTATTTCTTCAACCCTGTTTTGAAGAATCTACTGAGATTCCCTTTTAAGATCTAAATTCATTTTGTAATAATCCTTTTCTATTTTTAACTGCTAGTTTCTCTTCAGCTCCTGTTGCCTGCCAACTTTCATTTTCAATTTTGTTAGGTACATGTAGCAATGCTTTCATAACTTCCATAGTAAACTGAGCTACCCCTGTTCTCCATAAAAGCATTGCATGCATGTTTTGCCATCTACCATTGTTTTGAACAAAATATGATTAAGTAGAACAGTTCTGTCGTTAAAGGTTACTCTTGTGGCTTCTAGACAATTTGTTGCGGCTTCCATACGGTTGAACTCTCTTGTTATTGTCTCCATATTTTCCTTTGCGAATTCTAAACGTCAGTATCTTAGAGAAGGTGTTCTTGAATTTATCCAGATATTTTCAGTCGCAGAACCAACTTTACTTATTTCTAAAGGTCTATGCATGTTAGCACAATATCAGTATCACTCATATTTACCAAAAAAGTTTTGCTTATAACGCCAGTGCCCTCCACTACCATCAGAGCCCCATTTCCACGAACATACATACTAAAGTAACACCGTTTTCTACATAAATGGTTCTCAAAAGTTTTAAGGTATGCAGCAGAAAAAGGTTGTAGTGTCAAGTCCAAAAATGGATGTACAATAGTTCAACTTCACATGAGGTCTCGGTTATACTCAAAAAATTAATTGTTGGATAACACTCTCGTTTTACTTCTAAAATAGTATCGTAGGCTGGGTAGGTAAATATTAGCATTTAGCATTAGCATTGATGTTTTGTCAGTTTCAAATCGGTTATAAGGGTTAGCCTTTCTTCAGGTGTATATGGCTTGTTCGTATTCGAAGTTTCGAGTTTCTTAAGCTTTGGGAGAATACTCGACAACCCTGTTTACGACTTCGGCTTTAAAACGCTTTCCTTCTATTCTAAGCTTAGACTCAATAGTAAATGATAATTTTTCGGCCGATGTTCCACAAGGTTTCGAATTTTTTCGTTTTTTAGTTCTATTTCCACATTTCCGGAATACCTTTTCCGGTCTTCCTTGTCTAGAAGAAATTGTTGACACATGAATTAGGAACTAGGAACTCTTTTTGAAGCCAAAACTCTTCAGCTTTTAAAAATCCTTCCTTTTGACATTTTTTTTTTTTATACTTTTTGAAAAGGTGTGATACAAAAGTTTTACTGTATTCGAGACATTTTTTATGAGAAGCTTCATCTAGAACGGTTATTGACGTTGTTTGACATTACATTTGACTTCTTGACGTAAAGGAAATGGTCGCCCTGAAAAGGGCGGATTGATACCTGTAGGAGAAGAAAAGGGAATATTGCGCTGAGTTTCGGCACTTGAATTAAGCATTATTTTAGAGGTAATAATACAATCTGCAAAAGAAAAAAGTTTCACGATGTCACTTTATCGCACTTTTTTGTTATGGACCAAGAAATAAAAAAAAGGTTAGCTCATCACTACAAAAAAATAATGTACCATCACATTTAGTTCATAGTGATAGAGCCTTACTTATTTTTTAATAAAAAATACTTTGAATCTAAAAATATTTACCATACTCTGACATATTTGCTACAAATAATTATCGCACTTTTATTTCACTATAACACTTTATAAACACCTGTTACCGCGCGAAAGGCAAATCGAGAGTGAGCAAAACTTTATGCATTGCATTGAGATACTTTCCATTGATAAAGTAACAGAATTAAAGAATTTTTTTTGTTGTTTCTCGTTATTTGGGTGGTTCACTTTAAGCCTACTGGTATTTTTTTTAATACCTATTCCTGCCATAAGTTCTGTTTCAAATATAAAACGCTGTGAAAAAAAACCAGTAAATATATTGTATTCAAAATTGTTTCATTTATTAGACCACAATATTGATTATTAAAAAAACTTGGAAATGAGTGCCTTTTGCTTTAACACAAGCTTCCAAACGGTGTGGCCATTGGGATATAGCTGCACGTACGGTTTTCATGGAGGTCGTGGACGGTACTTTGGCTAATGCTGTTTCAAGGCTTTCTAAATTTCTGTGGGAAGTCTTGCAGTCCATTCTCCCCAATTCTGACCACAAACCATAATCCAGTGGATTCCGATCTGGACTCCCCGACGACCAATCCTCTGCTACTATAAAGCCAGAAATATTGACTCTGAGCCACTGCTGCATGGCTTTGGCTTTGTGCGCTGGAGCCGAGTCCTGTTGGAAGATCCATCTGTATCCATTGAAAAGGGTATTGGTCACAAAACCCTCTAGCACATTTTCTTGGTAAACCTTTGCACTAGTTTTTACGCCTTTTTCACTGAAATGGATGGATATGACACAATGGTGAGAGACCTTCTACCAAACCATTTTTCGCTCCCTTAGATGAAGTGGCATAAATTTTGTCATATTGTTTGTTGAAAACTTCTTCCACGGTAAAAATTTTCTCATCCGTAAACAGAATGTTTTCATGGCCATTGACCACTTACCACTACACAAGTCGCTTGCATCTTTCCAGCCTAATTTTTTTTAGTTGAGGAGTTAGAAGATGAGCCGTGGAACGACGATAGGCTTTCATATGCAGATCATCCCGAATCAGCCTAGACATGAATCTGGTTGATGTATCTAATTCCTTGGACATGATCTTTTGCTTTCTAAGAGGATTTCTCAAAATTCGTTCACGCACTGCCTTTACTACGCATTCGTATGGACGACGAGCGGGCGACCACTTCTTGGCCTGTCCTCGCCGAAGCGAACAATAGCCCGATAAACGATTATTCTCGCTATTCGAGTGGTTTTAGCAACTCGAAAATTTGGCCGGCACTCTTTCCGCACTTATGCAACGTTATTACCGCTGCTCGATTTTCTTTCAGAACTAGGTAGTAACAACATTTTTTTTTTCACTTTGTGCGTTTGAAGTGCGTGCCGTCTATTTGTTCTAGGTTTTTGAAAAGTATTTCCCTAACAATTTTCTTCGACTACAGCTTGCAAATATCCGTATCTGACAATTTGCGTTTCTTTGCGTGTTGCCGCAGACAGTGTACTGTCAGTATTCCTATTACTGTCTTCCAAAGAGCCTTGGATACCTTGTGTTCTTCAAGACTTGACCACCTTAGGTTGGCAGTCTTGATTTTTTCCTCGATAGTGCCCCTTAATATTCAAAGGGGTGGTTTGATGTTAGAAACCTCACTATTATCGAGTAACCCTCCTCTTCTTGCAAGTTCATCCGCTTGTTCATTTCCGCAGTGTTCAGGCACTCAGCACAGTCTTACCCGGTTCTGACTGCATAGTGCCTTGAGAACTGTGCGAAAGCCCCTGACTGTATCAGAGTTGACGTTGTTTGATTCTGTAAAAAATTCCAAATGAACTTTTAATTTAAAAATAATAATTTAAATTAAAATAATTTAAATAAAAATAATTTAAAAAGACAAGCCACTTTGTTAAACGTTATAAAAATTATATTTATTCTTTTTTAAACCATAACGAACGATTCGCCTTTGAAGTTAACAATGCAATGATTCAATTCACAAACTGTATTAAAGAGGAAAGGAAGAAAATTAGGTGTGGTGAGTTTGTTCTTGTGGGAAGTTTACTGTATGGATTAACGTTCAAGTTTTATATAATGAAAAATACAAATCAATATTTATTTAAGGCGGGAAATTCAAAAATGCTATGTTTTATATAAATTTAAATAAACTGAAGTGTTGGCGCAAACATTCAGGCCCCATTGACGAGCTGTGCGGTCAATCCAGATTAATCGGTGCTATCTTGGTTATTGGACGTCGAAATATCCCATTTAGGGTCTTCAAATCCACCACCCGAACGTTGTCGTCATCTCCTCTTATAATTCGCTCCACCCTCGCTAGAACCCATTTGTATGGAGGTAGGTTTTCATCCTTCAGAATAACTAGAGCGCCTTCTTTTACATTCGTCTTGGTGGTACACCATTTGGACCTCTCTTGAAGACATCTCTTCCAAAACTGCTGCGTTAGGGCTGTAATTCTTTGCCACCTGTTAAGATATGAAATTTTATTACTTAATATTTGTGATTCAGGAAACGAATTCATCGGTGCGCCAATCAAAAAATGGCCGGGGGTAAGAGCACTGATATCTCTAGGATCTGATGACATTTCAGTTATTGGCCTTGAGTTGAGAATTCCCTCTATTTCAGCCAGTGCTGTGCTGAGTTCTTCAAATGTCAAAAGAGCTCCACCAAAAGTTTTCGTCAATAAGGTCTTTGCTGCTTTGACTGCTGCCTCCCAAATGCGTCCAAAATGAGGCGCTCGAGGCGGTATGAACTTGAATTGGATCCCCTTTTCTGCAACAAACTCAAGAATAGATTTTTTAGTGAGATCTTTGTAAAATTTATGTCTAAATTCATTTAATTTAGTCTTTGCGCCAACAAAATTGGTTGCGTTATCGCAATATATTTTATTTAGGCACCCCCTTCGCCATATGAGTCGCTTTAGTGCAGCTATAAAAGCTTCGGAGCTGAGGTCAGATACAATTTCTAAATGAACCGCCTTTGTGGCAAAACAAACGAAGACAGCGATATACGAGTATGATTTGTATGGTCTCTTTCCGCGAATCTTCCAAGAAGTTCGTATAGGACCACAAAAATCGACACCACATATACTAAAAGGCCTACCTGAAGTTAGTCTATCCTTTGGTAAATTTCCCATTACCTGGTCAAGTAATATTGGCTTATACCTGATACAGTGGATGCACTTGTTGATAACGTGTCTGACCAACTACCTAGCGTTAAGTATCCAAAATCTATCTCGAACGAAATTCAAAAGAGCTTGAGGACCGGCGTGGTAATTTTTAATGTGCAAATATCGCACATACTCTTTCACAAACGTGTTGTCCCCTGGTAAGAGAATTGGGAATTTAGTTTTGGATTCCATCTCGGCATTCCTGATACGTCCACCTACACGAAGCAATGCTCTGTTGGCAACGATGTCTAAAAATGGACACAATTTCTCTATGCCCTTCGAGAACTGATTTTCCTTTTTTGTAGTTATTTGAGCTATTGCTGCTGGAAAACTTCTCTGTTGTATGCACCACACGATTGCGATCATTAACTCGTCCAGCTCATCTGCAGATAATGGTTTTCCTTGTAAGTGTTTTTGGCCTTTATCTATCTTGCAAAACCGCAGTATGTATCCTACAACTCGAATGGCCTTCATGAAGCTGCTATATTTATTAAGAGTTTCCATAAACTCGACACTTACTACCGCACAGACGAACACATTTTTGTTTCTTTCTTCTTCCAGAAGTGAAGTGTCAATTGTAGTTTTGTTAAATTTTGAGTTTTTGGGCCAATTCTCCAAACAATTTTTTAAGAATTCCGGACCCTGGAACCAAATTGCCGCATTCAAATCCTCAACTAGGTTTTTACGAGATATTAAATCTGCGCGGTTATTTTCCGATCTGACATGTTTCCAGCAGACATTTGAAGTTAAGCTCTGAATATCGCTAACCCTATTGGCCACAAATGTGTCGAACAAATTTGATGGAGACGCAATCCAATACAAAACTATTTCGGAATCGACCCAAAAATATATTCTTTCAAACTCCGCTTTCAAAGAATTTTTAATCTTTTGCCACAATTTGGCTAGCAACTGGGCACCACTAAGTTCTAGTCGAGGTAACGATTGCGTTTTTGAAGAAGCAATTCGCGATTTTGCTGTGAGTAAACGAACTAAAACGTTTCCAAATTCATCGGTACATCTAGCATACAGACAACATCCATAGGCCTTTATTGAGGCGTCAGAAAATCCATGAATTTGTATATCCTTAGACCTTGGGGAATAGATATAAAGTGGAATACGAATGCATTCAAGATTTCGGAGATCTGCTATGTATCCTTTCCAACAACTATCAAGAGCATTTGGCAACGGATCGTCCCAATCCAATTTTTCAACCCAAAGTTCTTTGAGAAACATTTTCGCCTTTACAACGATTGGCCCAAGCAACCCTAGAGGATCAAACAACCTGCTAGCAGCGGACAGAACAGAGCGCTTTGTTGAATTGGTTAGTGAAACCAAGTCTTTATAAAATAAGTTAAAAACATCCTCTTTCGGATTCCACTCTAAGCCGAGCGTTTTGGTTGTTTCAGCTTCATCTGGTTTAAATTCTGAATCCCACGAAGAAGAGCTATGCAATATGTTGCTGAAAATTCAATTTTTTTTTTTTTTTATGCAGCGAAAAATGTGATCATGCAACAACCAGAATTAAAGCTTTCAAGCGAACTGTTTCTCTTGACACCGAGGCGACGATCGTTAAGCTGAACAATGCTAGCAGCAACAAATGGTAAAGCGAAAAGTGATCACACAAACTCCTGAAAGGCTTTGCAGCGAATTTTGCCCACGACGAAATCTGGTAATCTCCGAAGCGAAAAGCGGCTAACAATAACAGCAACGACACGGAAAATGATCGAATGCACCCGTAGATCTAGAAAGAACTTTTCCAACGACTAAATATTCTCCTGGGTGATGGAAGCTCACGATAGGCAACTGAACTTGCGGTAACGCTGTGACGCTAATTCTTCACAACTATTATTGGCTGATGAGTCCAAAGTCCTAAGCGTAGATTAGATTGTCTGCAATAATTCAGGTTTTTTTTTTTTTTTTTGGAGCAGACCATTTAAGTCTATGACGAATTTCTCGACGAAAGCGGAGAAAGCGAATTCAATTCTTGTTATATGTGTGTATGTTATAACACTTGCGATTTGAGAAAATGACTCTTTGAAGTGTGACCTTGGGATGACTCTGTGCCACGATACGAATAAAAAAATGAGTTAAATCTATACTATTATACCCATATAACGTGTGGATGTTCCGGCTTATCTTTAAGGATTTCTATCTTACTTTGCAGGATAGGATTTTCAAATGTGAAAGTGCAAATGAAATACTAGCGAATATTGACGATATAGGGGCTCACTTAAGTACTTTTTTTTTATTTATTGGCGCAATATCTATATCAATAAAATCTAAAATGAACGATACAGACTCACCAATGTTATGTGGATTTGTGAAGGCTGCCCTTGATGCAGTACTATAGATGAAATATTTTGTAGTATGCAGTTTCTTAACCGAACGCACCGAACGCGGAACGGAACACTTTCACTGATAACGTCAAAGTCTTTATCAATTGTCTATAGTTTATTTTTCACTGATTTTTATTTACTTTGACCTCTAGAGTCCTGTCACGGTCGCCATGCAAAAAATTCCAAATGAACTTTTAAATTAAAAGACAAGCCACTTTGTTAAACGTTATAAAAATTATATTTATTCTTTTTTAAACCATAACGAACGATTCGCCTTTGAAGTTAACAATGCAATGATTCAATTCACAAACTGTATTAAAGAGGAAAGGAAGAAAATTAGGTGTGGTGAGTTTGTTCTTGTGGGAAGTTTACTGTATGGGTTAACGTTCAAGTTTTATATAATGAAAAATACAAACCAATATTTATTTAAGGCGGGAAATTCAAAAATTCTATGTTTTATATAAATTTAAATAAACTGAAGTGTTGGCGCAAACAGATTCCATTGCCTTGAGCGCGACCTGGCTATCAATGTAGATAGCGATATCTCTTTCGGATAAACATCTCATCTGCATTAGCTCAGCCGCCCTGAGGACAGCCAGAACCTCTTATTGGAAGACACTGCTTGTGTCCGGTAGTCTTATAAACACTCTTAGTTCTGGGTCTTCTGAGAAGATACCAGAAACTGTTCCTTCCTCTGTTTTCGGACCGTCTTTGAGAATTGCACTTTCATTTGACCTGATTATTGTATTTTCTTGATAGTCCTCCCCCTCCAGATATATTATATCATACGGGATGTTGAAGTCGACAGAGGAAGGCATTTCATCCGTTAGAATTGGATTGCCAGGCCGTAGCTCTGTTAGGACCGTGCCATGTCGGAAACTACTGCTCTTGAAATAACCCAGATTAGTGAGTCGTATTACACTGTTGCCAGCATGTTTTTTGATCTGTAGATCAAGTGGTGTTAGATGCAAAAAGATGTCAAATGGCTGCGGTTGGGGTGGTAACGAGCCCACCTGTAATGGCTATGGAAGCCGTTGTTTGACCCGCGGCTAATTTCCTGTAAATCGTAAATCGTAAATCCTGTGTCTTGTTTGTTGCTTTCCATCATACTACTCGTAGTGTGCCGTATGTAAGCATGGGTCTTAGGTAGACTATAGTAGGTTTTAAGCCCCAAATTGTTCCTACTGTTCTTTTGCAAATAAAAAGACCATTATATGCCTTTTTGATTCTTTCCGCTACAATAACATTCCAATTCAGTTTTTTGTCCAGAATCACACCCAGATACTTTGCGCTATCCGAAAGGGACAGTTCCACTCCGTAGAATTTTGGGAGTTAGAATTGCGGTAACTCAGGACGTTGTTCATGGTCGTCCGACTTCAATTCTTGTGTCAGCACAATCTTATACGGATGTTGGCTCAAATCCAACAACAAAATAAGCCGGGTTAACTCTCTGGCGATGCCCAATTTAACTGATCGGCGCCGAATCGATATTTCTGGGTCTTCTTCGATACTGGCCGCTACGGCGGCTATGTTTTCTTCATTTCGCACCAATCTCTGTCTGGTTTATGGCTTAAGATCCAAAGAGTGTACTCACGCTCAAATTTTTTCACGATGCGACGAACTGCCGGAAAACTGAAGCCATGATGACCGATCTCACGACGAAATTCACGTTGCGTAAAACTTATAATATATAATATAATAAACAATATTTTTTTTTAATAATTTCTGCACGTTCGGCAAGTGTGAGACGATGTATGATGAAATGGCAAATCTTACTGAATTTTTTGACAGCTGGATGTCATTGCTGACTTTGACTGCTGCCGAAATATAACAATTGGAAAAAGTATCATTGCTGTCTGGTTACCCATTAGATCCGTAAGCATCTGCTCCAGGTTTGGAATTTAGGATATACATGTTAAAATCACCAAAAATATTGAGATTATCCACTTTTTCAGTATTTAGAAAAGCTGAGAACTTAACCAGAAACAATTCAAGTGTCATATACCGAACTCTGTATACACAAACAATATTAAAAATTTCGCTTCAAATGTTGCAGGTGATTTTTACAACATCTGCACTATTCAAACTATAAGAAGCCTCCTTACACTCATATGAATCTCGCAAAAACACTCCTACACCTCCAGCAGAATACGAATCATTATTGTTTGCAAAAAAATTATAGTTTGCAATTTTGAAGTCTTCTTTTTCACAAGAATAAATCCATATCTCCCACAAGAAAATAAAATCAGGGGAATTCACAAAAAACTTTTATATTACGCCGCTGCAGCGGCGCGTACACCACACCAAAAAGAGCGTTTTTGTGGTCGTTATTCAGTCTCGTGAATATCTTACGGATTTGCTTTACTTCATAAATGGTAACTTGCTTGTTCCGAAACCCATTGAGCCGAAATTGAGCCACGTAACTAAACATGGTTTTTCGATAACAATAAGGGTCGAGTTCGAGCTGGGAACCTTGCTATGTCTTAATCTCCTTAACCCTTCTTTCCAAAGTCATCATAAACGGTGAGCTCATGAAATATCTCGAAACACGATAACTTCTCAATGACCGGCAGTACGGTTTTCGTAGCAACAATTCCACTGCTGATCTGATGGCATGTCTCACTGAAAAGTGGAACTAAAGCGTACGTCAATCTGGCGAAAGCTAGATAGTTGCGCTTGATATTTCTAAGGCATTTGACAGAGTTTGGCATCAGGCTCTTTTATCGAAAATCCGTGTATTTGCGATCGACGAGTCCTTTCTTGAATGGATTGGAAACTACCATTCGGAGCGTTCGATTCAAGTTGTCTTGGATGGTTTCAAGTCTGATATTCACAAAATAAATGCTCGTGTGCCCCAGGGATCCGTTCTGTCTCCGACACTCTTTTTAATTTTCATCAACAATCTGTTGTCTGTTACTTCTAATCCAATATATTCCTTTGCTGACGATAGTACTATCTGCTTTTCATATTCGTTTCCGGACTCGCGTCCCTGCTTTTCCGCTTTAGAACCGGAACGACAGCGTACGTTAAAACTTATAAGTGATACTAATATCACTCAATCAATGGACACCCTCGAACAACGACGTAATGTCTCGTGTCTCACTCTGTTTTATCGCAATTTTCACCACCAGTGCTTCATAGTAATTACCGGTAGCATTCCTAACCTTCAAACTTTTAACTCGCTATGAATGCTCATCAGTATAAACTCAAGCCCACTCTAAATATCGTGATTCGTTCCTAAGCCGTACAACTCGCTTATTGAAAACCCTGCCTAGCTCTTTATTTCCTAGTCATTATAATCTCCAAACATTTAAAATCAACGTTCACCGGTACCTCTCTTTCCATCCTCCCTGATTTTCCTTTGCCCGCGCTGTGTGCAAAAAAAAAAAACCTCCTGCACTATCTATATCTTATACTGTTGAGATGTTTTCGCAAAATTGTCCACATAATGAGGGGACCAGAGCCAAGGCCAAACTGTTACGATCAACCGAACTGACAATTCAGGATCTTCCGCCACACTTTCACTCATAGCGGCAAGAGTTTTATCTGTGCGCACATTACATTAGCACGTCGTTGGCTTTGTGTCATGAAGAGTGTATGTGGTGCGAAATTTATCTACAACCGTAATTTCTATTGGAAGATCGATCAGTCTAAATGTATTACATACTTTTAATAATCAATCTCCTTCATGAAGCTCTTCTAAGGATTAATGTTTCAAGTTCATCATACTCGTTCATCATTTTTTCCAGTGACGATTCCTCAAATCCGCGAGTTTCATTTTGCTATAGGTATCCTTCTGCGTGTCTTTTGAATTCCAGAATAACCACAAAAAGTTGAAAACACAGCGGCGAGATTTCCAATAACTTTGATACTATTGTGATTTGATACTTTAATATTCTGGTTTATCAGGGAGACTAGCGTTTTTAGATATCCCTACAAAAACTAATACAGATACTAAATCACACGATCTTGGAGGCCAATTCACAGGTTCATTATTATGTTCTCATTGAATTGAAGGAAGCAACCTTAATGCCATTCAATTGTGAAAAGTGATCATGGATTTATAGCGCTCTCCGTTAAATGTAGAGTTCTGGCCGACATATGGACTAATGATTCCTACCACCTACAAAACGCAGTGTGGCCCAATTGAAGTGCAACCAACTTCAGAAGGCTGTAACTTCCAAATCAGTTGGTAAAATTTCGTCAATGTTTCACCTAATGACAGTTAATTTTGATGCAGAAGCATTTGCGTCTCAGTTTCGTGTAGTTGTTTTTATCCATAATAAAATTCAAACATAATAGTGTGATCGCACGTGGAGAGTCATAAGTGGCTATCGTTTGAGCCTGCCAATACTTTACAGTCAATAAATCATCGCCAACCATAGCACTTTACATACAACGATACTGGCAGTAATACAAAACCCTATGGTGGTGGTCGGAAAAAAACTGTGGTTCGGAAAGTGAAGGCTCAGATTGAAAGAAATCATCGACCGAGTGGTAGGAAAATGGCTGCTGAGCGGAAGATATCACAGATAACCATGCAACGGATATTGAAAGATAAACTCAAACTAAAGCCATATAAGTTCCAAAAGGACTAAATCTTACCGATGCTAAAAAAAAAGTGAAGTTCGATAGAGCAAATGAGCTGTTGCGTTTGCACGAACGTGGCCAGTTGCCGAATATCGTGTTCTCTAATGAAAAAAATTCCCACTTGAACAATTCGTAAAAAAACAAAACGAACATGTTTATCTAAGGGAAATGTCATAAAAATATTTGGACCTGTTTGTGTTGTTGGACCGTGGCGATGAATGCGAACTTTTACCGCGAAAGGGTTTTAGAGAGAATGGAAGTCCCAAAAGACTTTGCACCCGCATACAAAGCTCGCGTCAACAAAGAGTGGTTAAAGAACAACATTCCTTGCTTCATTTTGTTCACGCAATTGCCTCCACAGTCACCAGACGCAAATGAACTTGATTTTCCCATATGGGCCATTTTACAGGCCATATCAAAATATTCCAAAATATGGATGAGCTCAAGAAAGGCCTCCTACGAGAATGGAAGAAGATTCCGCGGACTCACTCAAGGCCATAGCTTGCACTGAAAGCGACTGTATCGAAAATTAAAAATAAATTCTAAACACATAATTGTTTTCCAAATTTTTATTCTTGTACAGCGTTTTCAGAAAAGTTCAATTGGGCCATCCTGTAGATTAAACCGTGAGTTTTGTGCCTACAGCGGCACGGCGTCTCAACTGCAGCAATTTAGCTTTTCGACTAAGAAAACTTTATGATGAAAAAAAAGATGAAGAGCAATCTCGTTTTCGGCCCATTCACCGACCGTACGACGGACACGATTGGCAAGCGGCTTCAATTATTGCACGAGCTAGATTTTGTGAACCAAGATCGCTAAGCAAAATCTTCCAGCTCCAATTGCTATGCATCGTGGCGAATCGACTCATGCTGGTTCACCTCAGTACTACATTCACAACAGCAATAGCGTCTTTTGTCAAATTGGCTATCGCTTGAAAAAGGTGTTTAAAAAAACAAACTTGTAGAAGCACGATCTAAAGCCTTTATCCAATTATGAAGAGTTACTTGAAGGGCTGACAACAACCTTCCCTATGATAGTTACAAAATATCATCGAAAAGAAGAAGAGTCGTGCCAGACAAAAAGGACTTTATAGACTGCCTTGGTGGTGTGCACTTAATTAATCTTCGAGTTTTCCGCTTATTCCGTCAATACTTTTGATCTATGTAGCGTGTATCATATTCACTTCTAATTCCGTTTCATATCTTTGACGACATTTTTCTATTCTGTAACATCTGTAGAAGCCTTAATTCCCTTGCACCTAATCCTGGTAGTATAGCGTAAGACATGTAAACGCCTATCTGATGATGACCATCTGATCGAACTCAATTGGGTCATTCTAACTAAGTGGAACCAATTAATGCAGCGACAGCTCAGAATATCCACCAAATGATCGTGTGAACGCAGAGGGTTCTGCATATACAATATAAGATTTCTTTCATATCAACTATCATGTAAGCCAGTTAATTAAAATCGATCTATACACAAATTTTATAATTTTTTTTTGGAAATCACCAGATAGGCAACTTTCGCTGTCGCAAACAGCATGTAATCCCCCAGTTCCAGAGACAACGGTATTGACTTTACTTCCTATTCTACTATCATAATTGCTTTTTTTTTTAGTAGCGCGCTCTCAAGGGGTTAAAGTACCTTTAAAATGTTTGTACACAGCGCGGGCGGAGAGAAGAAAGATAGGTACCGATGTACGTTGGTTTTAAATGTCTGAATATTATAATGACTAGGAAATATAGAGCTCGGCAGGGCATTCCACAAGCGAGTTGTACGGTTTAGGAATGAATCTCGATATTTCAGAGCCCACTTTCGGGGGCTTGAGGGTATACTGATTGCTCTTGCTACTACACAAGTGCGATTGTTTATAAATACCGTATTTCAACGGAAATCTCTGAAACTACTAATCAAGATCGTAACCTACGTCAATCGTTTCATTTTAGGTTGATACGAGTAAAGTTTGTCACGTCAGAGTGTGGGGTACCTACCAATATGAATTCACTGTAAAATAAAAATTCCAAAGCATATCTATCGTTTTAGGATCTCAAAAGGTATGAGTGAAGCCCATATCTCGGGAAATCCTAAAAAAAAATTTTAATTTTATTTCTACTCATTAGCATTCGTATCGAATCTGAAAAAATTCATGGCCGCGTCATAACAACACGTGTCACAGGGCCAAGATAAAAGTCGATCTCACAAAATCCCCTCACAAAAGCTACGATGAAGTAGGTATATCACTTGTGTTCATTGAGCAGAACACTTAAGATAAACGATGTTCGCCTAATCTGACACATCATCGTTAAAATGTTGCAACATATTTTTCGTTACCTAATTATTTTTACTTTATCTTTTAATTTGTGTGTTTCATAACCACGCACATGACTGAGAACTTTGATCTTAATAGAAGTACGAGCACATAAACTAAAATTAACTTGACGGTTGAGCGACGTACGAGTTACTTTTGACAGGTGACAAGTGCTAGACGACAATAACAATAAACTCAATAACGATCTTCCTAGGCGTACTTAGATAACCATTCATAAAGTTTTTAGCTAATTTAACAACATTTATGACCCAAATTAGAAGTTCACTTACAGATTTTTAATGTGCAAAAATGACAGAACAAACGTCATTGGGAGCTACTTAAAAGCATACAAATTGAAGAGCAATTCACGGATAAATTGGTGAAGAAGGCATCATTGCCGTCCAGTCCATTGAAGTTTATAGACTATAAATAAGACTTCTTGTCAAAATTGACAATAGCCAGAGAAAGCAATTGTTTCTTTGTCCAGTGTTCATAAATACATCTTAAAGTCTTTACAAAAGATTAAGCTGCCTTCTCTGTTTGCTGTGATGGTCAATGTTGACAATTAGTTTTGCTTAAAGATATTATGTATAATTCAAAGATTTGTGCATTAATTATACAATGACTAGCAATAATCGCGCATTAGTCAGTTGTTGTCGTTTTTCATCTTTCAAAGTGGGTACTGCCGTCAGTAATTATGTATGTACATACATACGGTAAGAGATAATATCTCTACTACTAAATGCTAAGCTTACGATGTAGATACTTTGTCTTAAGGGGACGGATTGGAGCTTTCTTGGTTATAGGAATGGTAATTCAAAGTGTTGATAATTATTCGTAAAAGAAGGTAACAAATAGAGTGGATGACAATTTAAACGCGAAATTAAATAAAATTGTTGTACGAGTAGTTTGTGTGTATTCGGAAGTTAGACATGGCAATTAAATGAACCGCACTTATGTTAGATTAGGCTAAATACACTTACACCAATTGTAGATGCATTGCGATACTACTTAAAGAGCGTCGAAGAGTGTTGCCCTGTCTACTTCTGGGATCAAAAGCGATTTCCTGAAAAATCTGTCAGAGTTAGTGATCCATAAGGAGCAGGGGTTGCTTGAATCTCCGAAGTGGTAACTGCCGATAACAGATTCAGACTAATCGACGCGGCTCCCATATCTCGATATTCATAAGATGTCAGATCGACTCGAACTATTACCTTGCGGTACGGTTGCGGATATCCCGAACATCGCGAATGCAAACTAATACTGTGAGCAAGTTCGAAGTCGGACGGCCACAATTGCAAGAGAACGCCACATCCTTATCTGATCGAGTCTCTCTTAATCTCTTAAGCATCTTAAGGCCGCCAGCATCATGTATCGAAGGCTGCTAGAAATGCCGCCTCTTATGTGCTGGGCTTCACTTGGCCACCACAACGAAACCCTTGGTTTGACGATGAGTGCCGGCAAGCACATGCAGTTGAGCAAGAGCCATATAAAACGACGCTGCATAGAAAGACTAGAGCTGCTCACAAGCAGAAGAAGGGAGACGAATACCGGATTCTCAGGATGAAAAACCCGATTTGGATGAAGTGAAGGTAGCCAAGTCCAGTCTAGCAAAGCTGCTGTAGCGGACGGCCTGATTGCCAACCTCTTCAAAGCATCAGGCGTTGAATTGGTAAGAAGTATACACCAACTCATCTGTAAAACATGGTCGCACGAAAGTATACCCATATGAATTGAACCTCGTGTTTGTCCGATCCCCAAGAGATGAGACCCTCTGCACTGCGCCAACTACAGAGGCATTAGTCTTCCTAACATCGCCTACAAGATCCTCTCCGCATAATTGTGTGAACAGCTAAAGCCATTCGTCAACAGCCTGATTGGTCTACATCAATATGGCTTTTGGCCTGGAAAGTTCACCAGTAGGTGGACAAGGTCGGTAAAGAACTCACTGAAACCTTCGATATCAAAAAAGGATTAGGCAAGGCGATGCGCTGTCATGCGATTTCTTTAACATCATTCCTGAAAGAATAGTGCACAACTCACGCGCCATCACAAGTGGCAGAATCTTTCAAAAGCCCGTCCAATTACTCGCATACGCCGATGATATTGACATAATCGGAATAAAGCAGCGTTATGTTAGTGGCGCTTTCGCCAGTGTTAAGGAAGAATCGGCGAAGATTAGTTTAAAAGTCAGTGAGGGCAAGACCAAGTATTGTATATGCTGTAAACCGACGTCTCGGACAGAACCTCACTCTCGACAGATATAACTTTGAGGTAGTTAAGGACTTTGTCTACCTAGGCTTCGCTATCAATTCAGACAACGGCACCAGCGCTGCAATCAAACGAAGAATAATTCTTTGGGCCAATAAGGCAATTGACTAGCAAAGCCCTCACTCGAATAACGAAAGTTACCCTATAGAAGACCTTGATAATCCCAGTCCTTTTCTATGTTACAGACTCATAGACTTTATCTTGGCCATTTTGAGGGGAAAATTCTTCTAGTGATTTCCCGTCCCGTGCACGATAGGCTTCTTTTCATATTCGTGCCTGCGACTTCTTTAAAAATTATGGTAATGAATACTCAATTGTCGAGCGTGACTTTCAAGGGCACAGTAACTTGTGAGGAAGGGTTCTTTGCATCTACATGGATATGATAAAGATATTTATTTCCTATACGTTGGCTATCTGTAGTAACAAACTCTCATGAAAATGCGTCATTCCTGCTCTTACCAGACTCCAAAGAACGGTTTATCTTGACTGCATAATGGCTTTCCCTTCACGCACGGCTGCGCTCTAAACGCGCTGTTGAACTTACTATAGCTCCCCTTGATTTTCATGTCATGGGCTACGTTTCCAAATCCATCTTCCATTTAAAAAGAAGTTGTCTTCGGTACAACACGCACTGGAGTTTTGATGACCTTGCGCTCCGACTATTTTTTGATTTTGGTCAAAATGACGCAATAATACCAGAACCCCTCTACGAGAATACGACTTTCCCTGTCCCCAGGACTGGTTTCGGCCAGAATTCTAACCAGAAAAGGAATATAGTGGGGTCTTCACAGATGGCTCCAAAACTTATTTAGCATTGCGACTCTAATGTTATTCTGGGGGAAGACAACTTTACATTTCACTCCTCGTTAGAAAAGATTGCGTGTGTCTTCCAAGCGCAGATATGCGCAATCTTGATGACAACGAAATATATTGTGAAGAATCGACAGCCAAGCTGCTCTTGGAGCCATGCTGAACCATCTTACGACTTCCAAGCTAATTCGCTAGACTAAGTTCACTGAGTCTTCTCTGGGTCCCTTGGGATAACGGAAAATGAAATCACTTGTTTCCATTGACAACTGGGTTTCATATGAGCATAACTGCAGATAGCATGATCCCCCATGCTTTCCGACGACGCGGTGCGCTTAAACTCTTGAATATGCTGGGCATAAGTAATACAAAATCCTGCGACGCTTGCTGTGAAAGTGATAAGGACGCTGAATGCCTCTGCTAATGTCTGGCTTATGCTCTCATCAGGCTGCAGGTATGTACACGCCGTTGACGTGGTGGGTGCTGGCACTTTATCACTGAAGCGCTTACTCATCTTTCTTCGAAGACTGAGAAATTTCATTAAAAGGAACTCTGAGCGCTATTTTCGAATCGAAAAAAAAACATTCTGATTATATTTGTGAGTTCGGGATCAACTACGAGCCATATTAGTTTAGATGTCTCACATGTCACATCTGATTTCATCTAGAGAATTTAGTGTTTGAATGAGTCATAAGTTTGGCATAGGACATTGGTAGTTTGACACTGACCATCTGCTTAATATTTGATCTTGATATTTCGGCAAAGCTCAGTTGATTCATCTGCGCCACTGATTCCTTGGGACCTCTGAGCATGTCACAATTCTTTAGACAATGTAATTCTGTTCTGTTCGGTTACCTCTTTGACAAATGAGTGGCAGTCTTACTGTCATAAAGAATCTGATCGCTGCCTTCTTGGGTGCCTATGAATTTTGCAATATCCGTCGAGGGTATTGGATTAAGGCAGAGACACAAAAGAACTTGATGCATACCTGTAACTTTGGCTTAGAAGATGCTACGTTGTGAAGTTAAACTGGAGGAAGGCAGCCCTATGTTAAAGCCGACTTCCTTAAGTTGAAAGTTGGCTCATTTCAATAGGCTGAGATGTAGCATGAGTAGCATACTCCACGTTCAACTGTTCTCGTTGCTCACCACGCTTATGATGCTTATCCAGGTAGTCCATGTCTTTTTTTTTCACTGCTGGTAACCAGATACTCGTAGCTATGTCATAAGTGATAATTTGTCTAATTTTAATGATGTAAGCCCACATTTAATTGTAGACGCACTTTAAACCAACAAACGTTTCCCGAGCGTAGACGGCAATAAGAGGTTTTTTGTTTCACATTTTCTGTCTAGAATGAAACCTATGCACTCTTCAGTAAACTCAGAGAGATGCCATTTAGCTTCTGAACGCAGTGAGCTAACAAAAATTGAAGCGGCAGTAGCAGTGAAAGAGGGGTACTAAGTAAAAGGTGTTTCTTTCTTACTGATATATATTCCAATTCGGAATAACATTCAAAGCGTGTATTCTCGACAGTTCATTATCATTTAGATTCAGTTTTGTTTACCAAACCGTGAAACCGGTCTTTAGTTCATAAAACGTGTAGAAAATTATGTGAACTGAGAATATAGGTTGCTACTCGTCGTATTCTCTACATGACGCAAAGCCGACAATAGGTCAATGTGATTTGCGTACAGAAGAAATTGAAGCCAGTGTGAGTGAAAGTGATGAAGAAGATCCGAAATTGACAACACGATGTCGGTTTCGCAACGGTTTGGCCTTTGTCCATCCACTACACAGAAAATTTTGCGAAAATATCCGGGCGTACATCCGTAACTGCGCAGGAACTATGACCATGGCATTCAACTGGAGTTTACAGATTGAACTCTTAAAGTCAAATGTTATTTTTATCAAAAAATCGTGTTTAGTGGTGAGACTCAGTTGGAATTGACAGAAGGAACTCAAAAGACTCAATTATACCTACAACAGTGCACTGTTAATTTTTTCAAACCACACCGTAGGTCATTCCTATGTGAGTGTTCGCCCAATGCTTGCAGCAGTAAATTGGACAGCAAAGAGGTCGGCCATCTCCACTACGACGAAGAATCAGGCAAAATTCCTTCTGTTTTTGAAGAATGGCCAACAATTAATAATATTTTTTGGAACATTGCAGTATTTCATGCCCTAATCTGTTGGTCGTATTTAACAATGTAGCTACGAGCATCTTGTAATACGTCTTTGGAAGTAGGATACTTCAATCTCAATCAGTAGATCAGAAATCGGTTGAAACATCCAATTACACCAGAGACCAGTCAATGTTGGTGCTCACGGAAACCTATTGAATATGCACAAGTGTTCCTACGTGACGTAGGTTGAAATGCTTGAAAAGGTGCAGTTTTGTTATTATTAATATTCGACTACTTCTGACTGCATTTCTCATGTTATTCTTTCATATGCTTATAAGATTTGTGGGTGTAGATACACATAGTCGCAACAAAGTTTGAAGAGGAAAGTGTTGCATTAAATGCCCAATAGATCTCTAACTTAAACAAAATTTAAGGTCAGGAACAAAGCGCACAAGGGCCATTCATATTCACAGAAAAGGCTTTAAGAAAATAGAGAAATCAAATATAATTTCCTAAACAGAGGAAACACAAACATCACTTTAGAATCCATATGATATAAATGAAGATACATTAATTCTACTTCAAAATGAAATTCCATTCCCTGTCAAGTCTTCGAATATTTGAAAAGGGTGCGACATTTAGTTGTCTGCAGCACCTGCTACTCCTTGATATCTAAAGATGCCAAGAATTCGAATACTCGTACATTTCTCATTCTCAAGATTTTATTATCATACATTGTGTCATCCCTTTTATGAGTAATTAACAAAGTTGGAGAACAACTTTTCAGTCATTGGGACGCTCATTAAATCGCTTGGCATTAGAATACTCGTACCTAGGCGAAACTGAACAATGTAATCCCAGTGGTGTAGGAAGCATCTGCATTCTGCACTATGTACAAGGTTACCGATTTTACAATAATTATAAACGTAAATAAGGGTTGCTGCACTGTCCTTGCACATCACATAACTACAAATGAAGTCATAAAACTCAACACCATCCATGGAAAATTATTCAGGTGTAGGTGCCTTTCAAGTGCTTTCGAATCTGTCTGACTGACTGACTGTTGGTTTGCCTTTCTGTAAGCACTTTGATGTTACACCGAGAAGCGGTGAACTATCCAGTTAAAGGAAATTTTATTTACGTAATGGAATTGAGTGCAATAATATTTTTTCTTTTTTTTTCAAATTTAATGAGTGTGCTTATGGTAAATTGAATTTCCTTCAAGGTTGATGGGTTTCAAGAGTGTGGGTTTCGATCAAGCACTCTGCAATCGTACTTACGAAAGTCGAAATCGATTGGAAAACTTGAAATTCGTAGCGTAACATCTAGATTGAAAATCTGGTCATATTCAAGAATAAAAACTAAAAATTGCTTATACAAGTTCCTACGAGTATACTCGTATGTGCCCACGGAAGTTTGGTGTGGCGTTTCAATTCAAGAAAATGTTCCATTGGCATAAGAGTTCATTAAATAACGTTATTGGCTTAGTTATGCCAAAGATTTTTTAAAAGTACTCAAAATTTAATTATAGCAAGATAAGACTTTTATTTCACCATTGACACTACTGACATACGAGTACACTATGGAAGCGTTCTTGTCCGAGTAGTTGAGAGGAAGCGGAAAGTTCTGAAGATCCAGAACTAACAACGAGTTATATTTGGTGTGGAACTTGACTACTTCGGGTTTTTTTTAAGCCTTTGCAAAACCAGGACTATGACTCCATCTGCAACAATAAGATTACGTTGCTAGATTTCTTGCCCCTGTCAGTGCGAGAAAAAACCTCGAGTAGAACCGCTCGACATTTATTGGCTACATTAGTTCGTCAATAATGTCCCACCCTTTTGGTCTGACGAATTATGTGACTTGGGGCATTTCTCATTCAAATTGGTGAACAGTTTTAGATCGATAATTGTCGTTTCATTAGCCCCAAAAAAAGGTTGTGAGTTGCTCACTCGTTCACATTTAGTTCATTGTTGTCACTTTGAATTCTTTCGACACTTTTTCTGTATGCGGGCCTAAAATTTTTTTTTTCAACTTTCTGACTCGCCAATTGCGAAGTATGACACTTGGACGGTAGGCTAGTAGGTTTCCTAATTTCCGAATGAAGTTGATATCATTGATATCATTTCGTCTAATTCCGTTGAGGGTTGGAAATTCACATACGATGTGGTCAGCTGTTTTGTCTTCTTCAAGAAAGATTCGGCACTCCGGAGAGTGTGAGGTAATCTACTAAGTAAGATATCGTTCCAACTTAGATTTATACATCTGTTGTCTGTCTTAGACGTGAGCTATTCTCCCAATGTGAGATGCATCTCGAATGCTCCCAGCTATTAATGGATGAATTGACTGCTGATTTAGGAGTACAGCAGAAGGGTTCAGGTCCAATGAAGAGAGTTTTTTAGCCCGTTCTGGCCAGTTCGTCAACTTTTTCATTCCCATCGATGCTTTCATAACCAGCCCACCAGAATTTGGTTTTGTTCCTGGAGCTTAGTTTTTTGATGGTTTTGAAGCAGTACATTACTGATTTGGAGTCAATGGTGTGCGAGTGTGCCAGAGTTGTAAATATGGTTAGCACATACCTGAATGGCGTGGAGTTGTGCATCTGATACACTTAAACTTTTGCCCATAGCTATGGTTATATTTAGATTTGGTCTCTGTATTCCAGCTCCCACTCCCGATTCCATTTTAGAGCCATCCGTTTACAACTTTATGCCATTATGGCTGTTTGGTGGGTTATTGCTCACCCATGCTTCTTTCCGTGGAGAAGCCTTTATTGAAACATAATGTATTTTGAAGCCACTCTGTTACCGTGAGGATCATATTAAGTTCCGGTTTTTCGGAGAGTAGGGTCCTTAGGTTAGGATGCTCTCTAAGACTTAACTCTTTAATGTGTACCAGACTTCCTGTGCTGCGTAATATCACTTTGCTTATATATGTATAAGTGCAGGGCGGTTAGTTATTGCTTCTATCGCAGCTGAAATGCTCAGGAATGCAAGGCGCTGTACTCTGTTGAGCTTTAAAATGGCGGTCTTTTGCGGGACTTGAGTCCACCATGCTATAGAAGCATATGTTTTGATGGGCCCGACTATCATTGCATAAACCCAGTGAGTGATCTTTGGTGAGATCCCCATGTGCTGCCATACATGCGATGGTAGGCCCGTAAAGCATTGGTTGCTTTAGTTATTTTATTGTTAAGTGAGAGTTCCAGTTGAGTCTTTTGTCTAGGATTACTCCCAGATATTTGACGGCTGATACTGATACTGATACTGCAGTCGGCCATGATGAAAATGACCATGAGCATCGCTTTGAGCCAGTTGATGGTAGGTTGTTCGATGTTTCTATGGAGCAAAGCATTTGATATGGAGTTAATCTAATGTTGTCGAAAGTACCCTCTATGTCAAAGAATGCGCAAAGTGCATCTTTATACAGTGGAAGGAGCTTTTGATTTCAGCTGTCAGCTTCATTTGATCACTTTCCTTCGATTTGTCTTTCTGATAGGTGTACTGACATGGATGCAAGCTATTTTCAAAGCCTTCTCTGATATGGACGTTAATAATTCTTTCCATTGTTTTCATATAAAACGACGTCAGGCTTATAGGACGATATGAATTATGTAGTTCCCTGGACTTGTTGCCTGGTTTGGCGATAAACACCACATTGACCTCCCACCAAACGCGTGGTATGTAGCCCAAGTTGAAGCTCAACCTAAATAAGGCTATTAGCCTTATTAGGGTCTGGATCTGGAAAAATTCCATCTATGTCTGGTGTTTTGTATGGTTTAAGTGAGTCGATAGACCACTTAACCTTATCCCGACTAAGGCGTTTTCCGGATAACGTGTTACTCCTTATACAATGTCGGCAAACTCGTAACCGACAAAACAATGTAAAGGAGTAGTGATTGCGTCCATGGTGTCGACCTAATAAGTTTCACAGAAATACACTGTTTCGCAATGATTTAACTACTACTTTTGTTGAAGCTGAGAGTTGTACTTCCTTCCTAAGGAAGCTTGATGATTACTCATACTTTAACCACGAACAAGTGCTGAGATTCCCTTTCCCTTCTATATCTGCAGGTATTGGCGGCGCTGCTTTTGAAAGCTCCACGGGAGTGCGGTCAAGTTTCACGTTTTTTTAGATGAGAATTGACTTAAAAGAGTGACCTATCAGGTCTTGACAGATCACTAGTTTGTCTATTCCATGGAATGTCTAAAATCGAATTCAATCTTAAGGTCGTGATGCATAATTCCTCCGATCTAATTTTTTTCCATATGACCAGTTGAAAACGGTCTGGTTGCCTTCTGATCCTGATGTAGTGGCTGCCTGCATGTCCTCATGCAGTTCATTGACTGGGCTTCTGTCACCGAAGTGGGAAAGTTGATTGCTTACGACTGCTGGCAATAAATGCAATTCAATTTCAGTGTCATCGTCTGCACTATGATTCGCTGAAAACTCCTGATATCGTGGTCGGACCTGATTTTGGTGTCGCTTAATTTTTCCGTTAGATGCTTGCAAAATGTAAGTAATATCCCCAATTGCATTGGTAATACTACCAGCAATCCAACGATTGTAGCAAGGAGCGTACATTTTTTGGCCAATTTCGAATTTTCGAGACTTCAATCGGATCTGTTTCACTTTTGGAAAGAGGGCTGAAAAGATAGTTCGGGGCTGCCAACCATTTAAAAGTTTTGCGGATGACTTGCCAGACTCTTCTCTTACATTTTGAGATACTGCTGCTATTGCTTTATTATTGACTTCTACTGCTACATCAATTTTGTTTACTTTTAATACAACGAAACCAAGTTCTTCGCAGCTACATTCCGGTTTTGAAGCGACAATCAAATTTTTTATACCCTTTCAGACCACACCGATGACAATTCAAATGAAAGCGGGACATACCTGTTTGTCTTTTGTTTTCAAACTTCTTTGCGTGGGAATTTGAGTGGAATCTAGCTTTGAATACTTTGTCTCCAACCTCATCGCTGAACCTCTTCTTGTCACTTGGTTCCAATAAATGTGCTCGCAAAATATCTATTGTGGGAGTTTCGTTTGATGCGTCAAAGGCAGCTTGCAAAAACATATTTAAAAGACTCTCGCCAACTATCCAATAATAATAAAGTATTACGAGCAAATCGTCATTCAGTTTGTTGTTCATATCACGTAATCAAATTAAAATTAATTATGTAGGTGTTGTTCCATATTTTGGTTTTGACGCATTCTAAAATTAAGCAACTTACGAAGTTCTTCCAGTTGAGTTCGGGTTCCTTTGATAACCGCTTTTGTGTTATCCACACTCCTTTTTGCGATGATATTCCATGAACTAGTGATACCGATTCTAGTTTCATTGATATGCTAGTCTCACTTCTTGTATTCAGATTCTTGTTACACCATTCTTCCTTTTTTTATGATTTGCGTGCGCTCAAAAAATTTAAGTACCCTTAAAATGCTTGCACACAGCGCGGGCGAAGGAAAATCAGGGTGGTTAGAAGGAGAGGTACCGATGAACGTTGGTTTTAAATGTTTGAGGGTTATAATGACTAGAAAATAAAGAACAGACAAATTTTTAAACGTAAAATTAATAAAACATTGATTTAAAAATGTACACATAGATGTCGTTCTTTCAACAGATACTTTAACGTATTTAAAGCAAGATTAAGAGTGTTTCACAGGACTAGAAAGGAATTGGAAAAATTATGAGTCAACAGTAGCTCTCATAACTTCAAAAAAATCTGATCGTCCAGGTTGGGGGTTGCGCGTAGGGTTAGCCTCTCAGTCATGTTAAAACCCTGCCATTGCAAAATAATCTATCGACACGGATGAGAACCAATTTTGACGGCTCTGCAAAACAAAAGTAGAACAACAACGTTCGGAACTGCACATGGAATGCTCGAATTTTGCACTTGTGAAAGCCCTAGTCCACTATTCCGCTTATATCACCACCATTTAGGAAGTGCAGTGCGATGGGGCGAATAAAATAAGTGTATGACAGTATGACATTTAAATCGTTGTTGGATGGTTTTAACTCCAAAGTACTAAAAGGATGTATTTGGTAGTATACAACCGAAAAGTAAAGCCCACACGACACAATGTCTGGAAATGGTCTTAAGCATAACAACGAAGAAACACGTTGAACGTCTGCAATCGAGGCAATCTTTGCAGGCAATGCAGGCAAGCACATGTAACAAAATAACTCGCCTTTAAAGCAGTACAGCATAGAAGGGCCAGGGTAGCTTAAACAAAACAGAAATATCCTCAATTACCAATAGAAATAAGGGAAAGTCAGTTTTGTAGACTATTGAACGCCCCGGGGACGTCTCTATGTTACGGTGTTAGGTAAAATGAATCATTCAATTTGGTCGATGAAAGCCAAGACATCCGTCCCCTGAGATGGTGATGACATTTTAAAGAGCATACACCAACACACGAATGGAAGGAAAGTATGCCCCATGAATGGAATCTCAGCACCGTTTGCTTGAGCCTCAAGAAAGGAGACCTTGTTAAAGACCCTTTAAATTGTAACAGCTACTGAGGTCTGTCTCCTTAATATTCTTTATATTGTATATCATATTGTCTACCTGAAACGCTTTGTCAATCATCGATCCTCTTATCAGTGCGTTTTAGGCGCAATAGGATTCACAACTGCACAAGTGACATTTATGCAAAGTTCCTGTGTAAAAGGATTTTGACCTCAGTTGTTTGCAATCATGGAATGGAGCTCGCTCGAAAATCATGTTGACATAATTGGCCTGAAAAATGCGGCTACGATAAAGGCGAAATCTTTCGGATGCCGCAGCTGACGAGAAAAAGTTCACCGTTGAAGAAACGTTCAACAAACAGAATGATAGTATGTATGCTCTGTCATCACGGTATGCGTCTGAACTCGTTCCGAGCTTCTTCCACCCAGCTTATGGTTTGGTGAAGAGTCGCCTGCCATGAGGTCACCGAGCTCCATTTCTGTGAGAAATGTGTCAAAAACCTCACCGAAAGTGTATCAAATGAATGTTTTAAAGATTGTTGTGGAGCCCCTCAGAAAAACACTATTCGCTAATAAGACCTTTCAACAAGACACCGCTGCAGCTCAAAAGGCAAAAACGACTCAAAAACCATGTTCTGAACTGCCCAGACCTCAATCCATTAGACTACAAACTAGGGTCTGTTCTGGAGACTATTGCTTGCGCTAATCGACATCCTTTTGGATCTTTGAAGTGCGCCCTGTTCCGAGCAGTGGGAAATTTTCCAATGCATGAGGTGCATACTGCAATCGATAAGTGGCCGGACCGACTTCGCTGTTACTGGAAGGCAAATAGAGGCAATATTGAATAAGTTGTTCTACACTTTGTTGAGTGACCAAATAAATGGAAAGAATGGCATTTTATTAGCCAAAAACCGTATACCAAAACATTTCCTAGTACTAGGTGTTTGGTGCACACAACCCTTTGGAGGTACTTCGACGTACTCAGAGCCCAGGTCCACAGGGTTGTGTTCAGACGCTGGAATAAAGATGTCGGCGCAAAAGACTGGAATATGCTAGCGGCGCCTCTCATTACTTCAGCGAGATTACTGCTACAGGACTATTAGCCGCACTTGATCCTCCTGGTGCAAAAAAAACCAAATTATTTCAGAGACAACCAACAGCCTCGAATTCGGATAAATATAATGTTGACAATCCAGCAATCGTTTTAAGGACTGCGATTTCAGCTTCACACATGGAACGTTAGAACTGTTAACAGGCCACGTACTGCGCAGCAACTCGCTGAAGCCTGAGGCTGCTCTAATATAAAGCAGATATCCGAACCCAAAAAAGAGCGATGGAATGGGTGAGGCAAAAATCGTATGAAATTTGGATAATTTTTTCTGCCGTGTTACGTGAGTGTCTGAAACGATTCATGGCCAACCTGGTTGATGCATGGTCCAAAGCGGTTTCAGGTCAGGTAAGTTCACCATCGATCAAATAATCTCTTTACGAGAGATCGGAGAAACTACACGAGAATTTCGAATCGACACTCACTACCAATATGCCGACTTCAAACCTGATAATGACAACTTGATAGAGACGAGTTAGATAACGCCATTTCTAGTCTTGCCATTCCTGCCAAACTCTTCAGGTTGTCCGGCATGACTAGCGAAGAGTTACACTTTCCAATCGCTATCTCTATGACCCAAGAAGGCAATTGTCTTAACATATAATGACTTGTGAAAAAATACCAGGAAGATTGTATTTAAGACCCTTATCGTCCCACTCCTGCTTACTGCTGCAGAAGCATGGTTGATTAGCGAAGGTTGACGACGATAATCCGTTTTCGGTTGAAGATTTTCCGAGTTGGTTTTGGTCCTATTTAAGGAGAAATATCAGCAAAGTCTAGGTGCAAAATCGACTAAAAAGGTGTCAAAAAAGCGAAGCGATGGTTAGGATATGTTACGAATCCATTAGAATGCCTGACCCAAAGGGTTTTCCATTCCTATCTGGGCAACAGCACAGTACAAGAACGCGACTTCGTCTTGGGAGGCGCGCAAAAGTGGAAAGAACCTCACTCACCTTGGAGTGTTCAAATGTTAGCAATTGCCCAAAGACCGCACCAGCTAGAGATGTTGGATTGATGCAAGTAAGAAGATAAGTTTCGGTACGGACAGGGTATTAGGGAATAAACAGATGTGCCTTGATGCGAAGAATCCTTACCACAGACTTTTGTTGCAAGTGCATGGATTCAGATGCAATTCAGTATTTAACTTCTGCGCGGCAAACATATTTCATTAAGCAGCTACAAACTATCAATATTTCGTCAGCTTTACAAAAATGGTCTTACGGGTAATGAGAAAAGGTCGTCTCATGAAATAGCGATTTCTTTTAGACACAGTGGATAGCTTGCTGCCCTTACCTTAACAAACACAGTACCCTTGGTATGCTCTTTTAAGGTTTTTACAAAGACCTAGTGGCATACGATTGCTAAGAAGAAATACAACTGGCAATGGTTTCGATTACCAGTAACATAGAAAAAATTGGGAAAACAAGGACGACTCTTCCCTTGATGTGGGCTTAGACAAAGCTTCTATCGATACCAATAAGCCTAGGTATGACTCACGTTTCTATCTGCACCTGGGAAGGGTTAATTTCCACTTTGTTGCCAAATAAGTGTAGATGAAAGACGACTACCCCGGTACTCATCTATTTTGTGTACGCAGATCAACCTTCAATATTCCATGTCTGCTACTGCATCCCTATATAACAGGCTTTCCGTGTTGAATACAAAACCTCACATAATATCCATACAGGAACCATGGGTGTGGAGTAAACGCATCTGTGGTTTCGGATGTTTAAGGTGCTTCACTCCACTATGTGACGAGCGATCTTTATATGGCGAACTCACTCTCATCATCTAAAATTGTGGAATTTTGTAACCAAGATTTTGTTGCTGCAGATATAAGTTACGAGACGAACGGAGAATGGCACAAATTCGTCCTTGCGTCTGCTCATTTGCTCTATGATTCGTTACTACAACGAAGGCGGTAAGCGAACTCATTGATCTGAAGAGAATGTTCACTGCTAGCTTGGCACTGGCATATATACCGGAACCCTAGCGAACAATGAGAATAGCTTTCATACCGAAAATCGGAAAAAAGGACTACATGCTCGCCAAGAACTTCAGGCCAATGAGTCTGACTTCTTTCATATTGAAGGGCATGGAGAGAAAGGTCGAGATCCATGTCCGCAAAACTGCCTTGCGAATGCATCTTCTGTATGAGATGCAATATAGTTACTAACGTGGAGAGTACTTGCGAGAGTGCGCTTCAAAATCTTCTGGGCAGAATTGAAGGCGCACTCGACAAGAAATGCCCTAGGCATTTTAACCGACGTTGAGGGTGTTTTCGACAACGCAACTTTCGACGGTATGTGTAACCCGACCAGACAACACGGCGTAGACGAATCATTACTTTTGCGGATAAAAGTAATGTTGGTGAATAGAACACTGATTGCTGACTGTGGCCAATATCTACTGGCGGGGCAAACAGGGGTTGCCAACCAATGTGGCGTTCTGTCTTCACTGCTCATGCTGGTCGACTTACTGCTCAAAGTTTTGACGTTTATGCACAAGCATACGCGGATTATGTAGCTCTAGCTGTACTGTCTGTTGGATCGTGTCTAGCGACTATATGCTCTAAAGCGCAAGCAGCACTAGACGGCATCGACGATTGGTGCACTAGAAATGGGCTTTCAGTCAGTACTCTCAAAACTGAGGTTGTTCTCTTTACGAGAAGAAGGAAGCTGTCTCGTCTAACTCATCTAGTGATTACAAGATATCACCATCCAATTCTCAGAAAAAGTTAAGTATTTGGGTGTCATGCTGGATAACAAACTCCTATGGACAAAACATGTTACGTCGAAAGTCCCAAAGGCGCTGTCATCCTTCTGGCAGTGCGAAGGAGCTGTCGGCAATACATGTGGCCTGCCACCGAGAGAGGTCCTCTAGATCTACACGCCTATGTTGAGGCCAATTATATCCTAGGCGTCGATTGTCTGGTGGAATATACTCTCACGAAAATAAGTCATTGCTGCTTTTACGAGACTCCAAAGAAAGTTCTGTTTCGGCTGCACGGGGGCTTTCCCTAGCACGCCTGACTCTGCTCTAGATGCATTGATGAATCTCCCTCCCCTTGATATTCATATCGTAGGCTGCACTCTCAGAGACATATTCCGTTTAAAAAGAAGTGGTCTTTGGTACAATACGCACTGGAGCTTTGATGACTTTCCACGCCGGCTGTTTCTTCACCCTGGTCGTATGGCCATCTGACGCAATGACACCAGAGCTTCAGAAAAAAATACGAAATCGATTTTCCCCGTGCCCAGGACCGGTTTTGCTCAGAATGCGAGCCAGAAAACGCGGTCTAGGATGCGGTGCGGGTGTCTTTCTGCAGGACGACATGTTAGATTCCACTCCTCCTTATTAGAATTTGCGTCTGTCTACCAAGCGGAAATATACGCAATCCTGATGCCAACGAATTATATAATATTATGAAGAATCGGTGAAAGAGGTGAAGCATATGCATCTGTAGCAACTATCAAACTGCGCTTAGAACCCTGCTGAACCATCTAACGAATTCCAATATACAATAGTTCGAGAATGCAAGACATCACTGAACACAGTCGGAAAGCTGAATTCACTGGGCCTTGTCTGGGTACCAGGTCACAATGGGATCACGAGAAATAAAATCGCTGATAAACTTGCCAGGCAAGGCTCAGAGGAGAGTTTTTCAGGACCCGAAACACCCAGAAAAGCAACTCTCCACCGCCCTCCCACGCATTCGGATGAATATGATTAATGCAAAATCAAAACTTAGAAGCGCCGAGAAATGGTTAAGCATCAATACTTCGAAATTGACAGATCACTCTGTCATTGCCTTGGGAGTGCCATCAGAAATATGGTATGTGCTTTTGAGCTCGTCATCGTTCAAGATTTACATGTTACCAAGTAGCTTCTATCCATCTGTCTATCTGACAAGCTCAGTTTGTTTCAAATTATCAAATGATCAGACGATTCGCGTGCCGTTTTTCAATTTCGCTTTCTTTAAAATGCTCAACGATCAGCAAGACACTATCTGACGTAATTTGAATTAATTTTCAACGAACGTTTGTATCTGTTGGTGTTCGTACAAGTTGCGTGGTTAAAAGAACTTTCCTCGCGATTACTTGAACATATCATTACGGCTATACCTACATTCTCTCACTTGAGATTTAGCAACAGAAAAACTTTCATGAGACCAAATCAAAAGTCATCGACATATGGTATTATCTTCGGTTTTTCTGATCTTTTTTCCCCCTCTGTGCCTACCTTTTAGATTGCTCCATCTCCGGGAGTTAATAGCTTTTCCTTTCGGTGGAATGTTAAATTTTTTGTTTTGTTTGGTTTTTACATTTGTATTCGTATCTGTCACTGCAAATCACAGTTGTCACTCACACCCATTTCATGAGCTCTGCGAATACCAACAATAAAAACAAAACGAAAAAATGAATCCATGAAATGTGTTTCGCGGTTTTTGTATATTAATGGAGCAATTATACTACAGCCATGTATCTAAAGTATAAACACTGCACTTATGTATGATACTCGTACATAAACGGATACCCACTACCAATAGATACCCAGTCATTAAACTCAAACTGCAACCCGCAATCGCATACGAGTATCTACGACTTGTAGATGCAGAAAACCTTCACTGACGCGCAAGGTGATAGCCGTGTGCCCGTGTGAAGTAGTTCGCATTAAGGAAGTCTCTGCTCGATGAGGTTTCGTGGCTTCACAGTTGCACTACCAGACTCTAAAATGGTTGACATTAAATTAATTGGATTTAACTTGATTGTTTTTTGGAAATGAATCTGTCGCAGATAGTTTTGACTGCTCCAGGAAATTTAGTTCAAGTGGATCTGTTCATTGGACTTCCTTCAAACACTGCCACTGTTTCATTGTAACTTTTGTTATTATTATGAGTACAACCATTTCAACCAAAATTCATTTTTGGATTCATTGTTGACAAAAGGAAAACGTTTAATGGTGTCAAAATTTATGTCACTACATTTTTCATTGACATCATATTGCCTATGTGCATTTAATAACCGTTTTCCGATTCTGATGTCACTTAGTTCATTTTCCAGTTTCACATTTCCATGTCAAATCTTGACTTTAACTTACTTCGAGAGTAATGATGACAGATTGTTATAAAAAAATCTAGATGACAGATCGATTGTTCTTTGATTCAGGCGCTCAGGATGCCATGATTGTTCTTCAGTGTCATTCTTCCAATTAATTATTCTGTCATAGACTGCACTGCATTGGACTGTCGTGTTTGATTTGATATTTGTTCAGGCGATACAATAGAAATGTGATGCATTCTGATTGTACTCGAATATATTCGTATACAAGCATTCTACTTATTCTGTTGAAATGCTGAACACATTTTCCAGTGTCAGATTACTTGTCAAACTTGCTGTCATTGTACCTGTAATTGTCAACAATATCATTCTTAACACAAAAAACTTACTTTCCATTTCAAAACCCTGCAACAGTAACACAAAAACAAAGAAAGAAAACAGAAAAAAACAAACAGATCATAACCTCTTACGCGTCTAATAACCTCTCATTATCCGCACCCAAGTCGTCGCCATGTTGTTATCGTTTTTAGTCTAGCTGTACTGTGGTTTTAGTTTTCATTCCACATTATGACAGTTTACCAAGGATTTCGATTGCCATGACTTTCCAAGTTTCCACAGCATACAAGACAACCGTGGTACTTGTACATACTCGTAGACGACACAAAATTTACGATGTCATTTTTCTGCAACTCAGTTTTCTTCTTCTTCACTATGTAAATGTCCGCCTTGACATTCTCTTCATATCTTGTTTTTGTACGTCTATATGTGTGTATCTATGTAGTCGTAACTGTCCAGAGTCAAAGTGTTTATTGCAATTGATGACGACGATTATGACAGTAATCATCATGGCTATCATTAATAACCGCTTTGCATGGATCATTTGAGATGAGAGCAGCAGAAGCAACAGAAGAGGTGCCACTAACTGTAGGGGCTTTCGACGCAAAGTTTAATGACACTATAGTAAGCGAGAGTGCTTAGTTGTATTTTTTTTATTTTGTATTCAAATGAAGTGCGTTCAGTGAGGTAATTATGGACAAAGAAAATGAGTTTGCCATTTTATTTCTTTAGAATGAAGAAAGTGTCAAGCAATTGACGTAACTTCTTACAGATACAGTGTTAGATAATTTCGTCTAATTGACTTTTATCTAACAAGTGCTATTTCCTTGAGATACATTGATAACAGACTAAGTTTTTGAACCTGTAACAGTTATTCTTAAAGTGTCAACTCGTTAATTTGTTAAATAACTAAGAAATAATAATTTCCTACTTGAACATGTCAAGTTGAATGCACCGAAGCCTCTTATAAGTGTAACTAGTGCTTTTTTTTTTTTTTTGGATACTCTTCGACAGTAGAGAAGTCCATTTTGACAGGTAATTATGTTTGAAAATTTTGGTGGTAGGTGGTGTGAAGTTTTAGAAGTTTGATAAATAGTTTTTGACAGCAGTGAATTCTGTGACGGTTTGAGTCAAGCTTTGGAGTACATTTTCGTTTAGAATGACAAATCTGGCATGAAGTGATGTACTCGTACTTCATACCACGTCAAGTGATATCAGATAAAAATCTATAGCCCATAGTCGTCCCTTGGCATAGATTGAGGATAATATTGTAGATACAAGAGCTAATTTGACTTGCTCCTATAGTTCGATATAATATTTGATTAGACAGACAAATTTGGTCGAAATCCGTAGTGCATTAGTTACAGGTGTTCTACACTTAGCTGTTCTTGGTGACACCAAAGACAGATTATACCATTTTGGAATGAAATGAATGGTTTAAGAAGACTGATTGATGACAGACAGCAGGCCTGGAAGATTGATGCGAAACAAGATTTCAAAATCTATCAGGTCATTGAACTTGATTTATCCCGAGAAGCGACTTATTAACGACGATATCAACGAAGTTTCTTATCAAATACTTAAACTTTTTAAGCACTTTAGTTTAAAATAAAAACTATGTTCCTCCTTTTCATTCTTCTGTTTCGTCATCGTTATTGTCTCCAATCGTGTAGAACCGCGCACTTTAAACAGTCAAACGATGAAGAGTGTCGTCTTAAGTTTTCAGAGTTTCATATTACCAGGGACATATTTTACCAAAGCCATTGCCACTCGGTTCTTCTCTTCTCGCAAAGATGCTAGTAAAAAAATAACTCATTTCAACTGAGTCCTTGTATACTATTCCTTATATAGTACTACTGAACCGAGCGCCGTATCAAGGGCAGCCACTTAATTTATACCTACAATTCGTTGTTTCATCGTTCACGCATATTGGGCAGTAGACCTTTTTTTCTTCTCTCAAATGTTCTCAATATCCACACAAAATTGTTCGTCATCGGAGTATTATTTAGTACTTCTCCTCACCCTCGTTCACAGTTAGATGAGTATCTTTCTGGTAAAGAACTTTACGAAGTTACTACTTCGACGACTTCTCAGAGCTATCTTTTCAGATTTGCTGCTGCATTAAAATGCCTTAGATACGCTCAAGGACCAACCGCTAACCAACGCGAAACGGAAAGCGGAGGAAAGCCCTCTGGGTTTGTGGCTATCACTTTCACAACAAGTGTCGTAGAAGGAGCTACTGTACTACTTATGAGTACCACGTCCAAAGCGTAATGTCGCGTTAAACAAGAAATACAGAGTCCTTTCTGCTGAGGTGGATTAGGAATGCCGCACATTTTTCAGAAACGTCCATAAGAAATCTGGAAATGGAAGCCGTAAAAGCGAAGATGTGCACGACACCACACAAAGTAGGTAACTACTATACACAATCAAGATCGAAGCGTACTGGTTGCTTGATCTCTCAGTGGTGTTCCCCGGTAACTTTATAAGTGACAAGCGTATGCCCAGCTAGTAGCATAATATAGTACTGGTCTACGGCGTAAAAGAGCTCACAAGCCTATATGGATGAGATTTGAAATATTTGGTGAACCAACCGAATTTCTAAGTCGGTAGCCGCAATCTCAGGAGCGTTTACTTCAATTTTCGATCGTAATAATTGTCGCACCAGACAGTGCATGCTATACCGAATAAATTCAAGCCAACATATTCACTATTTAATTTTCCTGTACCAGTGAGACAACGCACCGAAAATATCGCAGCCACAAATGTTTAGGTTCCACTCCGTCCAGAGGAATTGGGAATCTCTCATTCCACATTGTGGGGAATTTGGCATAAAGATCTTAACTTACACCCTTAAAAGATCAGATTAACAAGAACTACAGCCTCTTGGTCATTTGAAGCGCCGAAACTTCCCCGATTGGGGTTTGCAAAAATTTGAAGAAAATCCTGTATTTCATCGAAAGATCATCTTCAGCGATGAAGGTCATTTTTGGCTTAATCACTTTGTCTGTAAGCAAAATCTGCATTATTGGACAGTAACAAACCCACATGTGCTTTAAGAGACTCCATTGCATCCACAAAAAGTGGTGTGGATTTCATGCCAGAGGTGTGATTGGACCGTAGTTTTTCGTCGATGAAAATGATCGCCATATTACGATCAATGGAGTTCGCTATTATGCCAGGTTGGACGACTATTTTTGGCCAAAATTGGATGAACTTGACATCAGTGATGTGTGGTTCCAACAAGATGGTGCCACATGGTCAAACAATTGATCTATTAAAGCGAAAGTTCGGTAATCGTGTAATCCCGAGAAATGGTCCGAATGACCACAACCACCGAATGCCGATATAACGCCGCCGGATTTCCTTTTGTGGGGTTACGTTAAGCCGTTGGATTATACCTAACTAAGATTGTTTCTATGAGCTCTTCGACAAAACATAGGCACAATGTTCGAAATATGCCAGGATAGGAAAGAGGGACATCTTTTGTAGGACAGTTGGTACCCATATCATACATCACACCACGTCTGGGAACAGACTTAGGCTTGTTAATTTTGCGGCGGTGCAAAATATCACTATCGTATGCACACGGTTTCCTCATCTCAACATTGACTCGGATCACCACCTTGTTGCAGCGACGAAGCCCAACATTCCGCCGTCAGGCAGAATAGATCATTCTATTTAGACGATGATAGTCCAAACTTCTGCCCACCTCACCAAACGTAAGGATTACAATATCTTGGCTGAAATCCAACAAAGCAGCTGGACCCGACGGCTTACCGGCCGAAATGTTCCAAGTAGCTGGAAATGACTTTCTGGAGAACATGCACCAACTCAGTTCTCAGATCTTGTCAGCAGAGAGTATGCCCGATGAATGGAATCTCGGCATTGTTTTCCCATTCTACAAAAAAGGAGACCTCCTCAACTGCGCATAAGTCAGAGGTATAAATCTCCTCCATAAGTCTTCGCCAACAACTTGATTCGTCCCTATCAGTGCGGTTTCAGACCAGGAACGTCCACAATCGACAAAATCTTCACAATCCGGCTAATCCTGCAAAAACTCAGAAACACCAGTTCGATACCCACCATCTTTTCATTGATTTTAAGGGCGCATATGAGAGCATTCATAGAGCTATATAGAACCATGTTTAGTTTTGGCATTCTTGCCAAAGTCTTCCGCCTGTGTAGAATGACGATTAAGAACGCTTGCTGATCCATTTAGGTCATCTTAGCCGAGACCTTTGATGTCAAAAAAGGTTTTAGACAAGGTGACGTGCTGTCATGTGACTTCTTTAACATCATACTCATACTTGAAAGAATTGTGCGGAACTCACAAGTGAACACTGGAAGCACAATTTTACGTCGATGATGTTGACTTAATTGGCAGAACTCAAAGGGCCGTCACTGGCACTTGATCTAGTATTGAAACGCAAGCTGCTAATATGGGTTTAGCGGTAGATGAGAATAAAACCAAGTATATTCAGTCACAAAAAAGGACACACAACATCGACAAATTGGACAGAACGTCACAGCCGACAGCTATAATTTCGAGGAAGTAAGGGACTCTGTCAACCTCGACAAACGACTTTGCCAACAACACCTCAGCAGATATAAAACGAAGAAATCGGTCCCGTTTGCGCTGACAGGCTTTGAAGGAGAAGATTCAACGTCGAAGTATACGAGCTGTACAGCGACATCGACCTAGCCAGAAAAGTGTGCATCACTCGCATGAGATGGCTAGGACATGTAAAACATGTGGAGACCAAAGCTCCGGCTCACAGGGTCTTCGAATCTAACCCAGGGAGGGAGACTCCACATTAGGTGGCGCGCACGTATTGAATGGGTATCGCAGCAAGTCAGAACACATCACGGCATTTGGTAAGGATTATGTTGAGAATAATGCACCGATGCAATTGAGTAGAAAGACGGCATGCCTTTATATTGAATCTTAGCAGTCTTCAAGTCCTAAAGAATGACCCCGTAGTTAACAGCTTACAGCATTTGATACTGGATTGCATAAGCACATGCAACGGTTGATTGCTTAGTAATGCTACAATATCTTATGCAAATCAGACTGATCCTTCTTTATTACGATGTATAACTTTGGTTTCTTTGCCATCAGATTTTATTCGTTCAAGGCGACCACGAATATATCATAGTTACTTGCAAGTTCGCCATCAGCTTAATCTTTTTCAGAAAATCCTCAACCACTGCTGAATCTGGAGGATTCTGGTAGATCTTCTCCTTAACGGCAAAACTATTTCGTTGACTTTCGTTCTATGTAAATACGATGCATGCACTAACATGATTTTTCATGATTATTTAATTTAATCAGCCTGTTCGCTTACTATCTGAATGGTTTTTGAGGGCTTTTTCTTTAATAGAGAACTCAATTTTCAGTCCCATATTGATATAAGAAAGCAGCCAACTCCGTTCGTGGTTTTGTCAAGCACTGGTCTTATAGATTATCCAACTATTATGCTAAAAATATTTTTATATAATTTGTGGTCGGCTTCTTCATTAATTTTTATAATCAGCGCGCGAGTTATGTACATAACGTATTATGTCCAGCGCCTAGCTGGACTAGCAACAGAAGAGCAGCAATACAAGCAAACGCAACTTCCTAGCAATACAGGAACAACACAACCTGCTGTTAACAACAAGGCTCGGGATCCACTTGACTGCATGCAAAAGAAAGAGAAAATCATCATCGTTATCTCTGGGTCATCACTGAAGAAACGAAGAGACAAAACAACATGTTATCACTCTATGTATCATTGTTTTCATGTCAAATCGTTTTCATACCATATATGGTATTCTTGTTGCTATGCTTGTTGAACTGTTAACTGTGAATCGTCCTCTACATTTTTGTTGTTGCTTTCTTTTTCTTTTATGTACATTTATGTTAAGTGTTATCTTTTGAGGAGAATGAATTACGATTAGTTGATAATTAGAAGTGAATAAAGAAACTTGGATAAAAGAAAACTTTAATTATTTACGAAAACACGCGAAATCCTTAACTGGCGCAGTCGGTAGGATGCTAAGTCCAGCATCGTAGTGAATCTATTTTAAGTAGCTACAATTTAAAAGGACCTCAAGAACACACAACGAGAAGAACATTTTGAAGTGGTGGATTTCAATCCTTTAGTTCTTACCTACGTTAAAGAGCTTCGCGAGTGAAAAAACAAAATCTACATACATATATGCCGAAGTAGATCAAAACTATTTAACAATTAAATTTTTCGAAGCCAGTATTTTTAAGGCTCATCTGCTATACATACGGAAAGGTAATTACCCAAAATAGTAGTGAAAAAAAAAAACACAAAAAAAAAAAAAAAAAAAAAAAACAACAACAACAACAAAGAACAGCAAAGAACAAATTATACTATACGGAAGTGACTGTACTATATGGATTGATATCTGGAGCTAATATTAATTTGACTAAGGGGTGAGTCCAAATTTGTTGCTTTTATCAGTGATCCCTTATGCCTCCTATAAAAAAAATTTCTAGAAATCGTAAGATTGGAGCCAATTGCTTTTTAAATTGTAAAAGTTGGTGTAGAAATTCATTGAATTTATTTAAGGGTGTTAAAAGTGATTCGAAAAACAGAGTGCTTGACTCTAAATTTAGAGTTATTGCTACCAAGACTGAAGGAAACTCTTTTTCTGATCCAAGTGGAGGTTCCAATACGAATCCGAAAGTAAATTTAGAAAGTAGCGATTTATATAGTGCCCATACAATGGATTCGTACGGTATCGCGGTTGCTACGGATGCCTTTAACTCCCTCAGGATCCCTGATGCTGTTAAAGATCTTCCCCATTTTGATGGCAATCCTCGTTCATTGTATGAATTTATTACCAACGTGGAGGAGATTTTAAGCCTCTTGCCACTCATAACGGGAACTGCATACGAAAGAATTATTTTACGCGCAATCCGAAACAAGATCGTAGGACCAGCTAGCGAAGTACTTACTATGTATGGTACGCATCCCAATTGGAATGAAATTAAGGCTAATTTAATCCTGCATTACTCTGATAAGCGCAATGAGACAAGTCTCATTCGTGATTTGCATCAGCTTAGGCAAAACCAAGGCACAGTAGAAAGTTTTTACGCAAAAATAATTGACATACTTTCAGCAATGACAAATCACGTGAAAGTTCACGAAAGCGATGCGAATGTTATTAAGTCCAAATTATCTCTATATCAGGAAATGTGTTTAAATACCTTTTTGTCTGGGTTAAAAGAACCATTAGGATCCACAGTTAGGTCAATGAGGCCTAACAAATTGGCAGAAGCACTCAATTATTGTCTTCAAGAACAGAACAGCCTCTATTTTCAAAACCCCCCGAGCGTACAAACCAATACGTCGCCTAGAGTAAGCCAAAGTAGACCAGCATACACTAATTATCCAACATATTTTTACAGACCAACTCAAATACATCCTCAACAGTTCCAAAGACAGACTAATTTTACGGCCCATTACCCTTCAAACACACAACCCTTTAGACAACCTCAAAACTATTCGCAGCCTTACAATAATAATTCAGGCTTCAGAAAACTTCCACAACATGAACCCATGGACACTTACAGTGCCCACACTAATAGAAGTTCTAAAAAGTCCCATACTCAGCGCAATCAATTACATAACATCGATACAAATTACAGTCCCAATATAAGAACTTCAAATCCTATTCAGGAATATAATGAACCTCAAAATTATTTCCCGAATCATGACAAAAACAGCTCTTCTTGCCAAAGCATTCAACGTGAAGTAGATGAGGAAAATTTTCATTCACGTGCCTCGGAAAGCCAATAGGATACTTAGACATAAATAGTTACAATTCATATTTACTACCATATATAATCATTCATAGTATAAATAACAAAAAGTTAAAGTTCCTCATAGATACAGGGAGTAACAAATCCTTCATTAGTCCTGGCATTGTAGACAATACCAATGTACGAACTATAGAACCTGTGGAAATAAAAACAATATTTAATACGAAGTTTATAAATAAAAGGGTAGATATTAACGGGCTAAGAGAATTTAACACTAAGAAGGTTATATCGTTTTATATTTTTAAGTTCCATAACTATTTTGATGGATTAATTGGCACTGATATGATGAAAGATCTTGGCATCAAAATAGATCTAAAGTATTCATTTCTTGAAACCGATCGTGCCTAAATTCGTATAAATTACAAACCAAATTTAATGTCAAAAAGTTATACTGTCCCACCTATGTGCAAAATAGTTGGCCACCTACCTGTTGATATTGAGTTTGGTAGCATTTATATCAAACCAACTAGTATAAATGATTACTTGATAATACCTGAAGGGATTTACAAAGCCCACAATTGGTATTCTTTCGTGGAAGTTATTAATATTTCTGATTTGGCACAGACTTTTCTAATTGAACAGCCACTTAAAGTTACATTTCTTACATACATAGAAATCCATAGTCTTTCAATAAGCAACAATAAACATTTAAATAACTCAAATGTATGTGAATTGCTTCGAACCAGTCATTTGAACACTGAGGAGGAACATGCGATAAAAGCTTTATGCAGAAGGTATGAAGATATTTTCTTTGAAGACGGAAAGAACTTAACGTTCTCTAATGTTATAAAACATGAGATTAACACCAAAGATAATATCCCAGTATATACCAAATCCTATCGATATCCTTACGTGCACAAAGCTGAAATACAAAAACAAATAAATGATATGCTTGGTCAGGGTATCATCCGTCATAGCTTTTCACCTTGGTCGTTTCCAATTTGGTTAGTACCAAAGAAAAGGGACTCAAGTGGAAAGGAAAAGTGGCGGTTAGTCATAGACTACCGCAAATTAAACGAAAAGACAATAGATGATAAATACCCAATACCAAATATCACGGAAATTCTTGATAAATTAGGTAAATCGATGTATTTTACCACACTCGACCTCGCATCTGGATTCCACCAAATCGAGGTTAAGGCAGAAGATATTCCTAAAACAGCATTCTCCGTTGATAATGGGCACTATGAATTTGCTCGGATGCCGTTTGGACTAAAAAACGCCCCGTCGACATTTCAGCGTGTCATGGACAATGTTCTACGAGAGCTTCAAAATAGAGTATGTCTAGTGTATATGGACGACATCATCGTATTCTCGACATCTCTACAAGAACATACTAAAAATCTGGAAGCAGTGTTTCAAAAGTTAAGAGATGCCAACCTGAAAATTCAACTTGAGAAGTCCGAATTTCTGCAGAAAGAGGTCTCCTTCTTGGGGCATTTGGTTACAGCCGATGGGGTTAAACCTAATCCCGACAAAATTAACGCTATAAAAAAATTTCCATTACCAAAAACCTCTAAGCAAATAAAATCATTTCTTGGACTTCTCGGTTACTATCGAAAATTTATCAAGGACTTCGCTAAACTTACAAAACCTATGACAAACTGCCTCCGCAAAGGTAAGGGTGTAAAAATCGATTTCGAGTACATCAATTGCTTTGAAACCTGCAAGACGCTATTGTGTAACGAACCTTTATTACAATACCCAGATTTCTCAAAGCCCTTCAACCTTACGACGGATGCGAGCAATGTTGCAATAGGCGCTGTACTGTCACAAGGGCTCATTGGTTCAGATAAGCCGATTTGCTATGCAAGTCGGACTCTATCGAAATCCGAGCAGAATTACAGTACAATTGAGAAAGAACTCTTAGCAATAGTTTGGGGTGCAAAGTACTTTAGACCTTACCTTTTTGGACGAAAGTTCCATATAGTAACCGACCACAAACCACTTACATGGCTTTTTTCGTTAAAAGAACCAAATTCGAAACTGGTTCGTTGGAGGCTCAAATTAGAAGAATTTGATTACGATATTACTTTCAAAAAAGGTAAACAAAACTCCAACGCTGACGCCTTATCTCGAATAGAGATAAACACAAACGAAACGAATGAGCCTTCTTATGAAATAGAAAATATTGACCTTTTATCTATTCAAAACAATGTAGATGAAAATGATAACTTGTCCACTATCCACTCAGCAGAAGAGAATTTCAATGATGGCATTCCGATATCGGAACGTGCAATAAATGAGTTCTCTAATCAACTTATTCTGAAAGGTAATGCTAGTAAAAGTAGCCCGGATGTTAAGTTTCAAATACTGTTTAAAAGAAAGAAACGGTATACAATAGAATATAGCAAAATTAGTGAAGAAAATTTCATAATTAATGCTTTTAAAGATTATATGAGTACTAGAAGACTTACCGCGGTACTAACGGATGACAGTACATTCAAAGTTTTGCAAACTGTATACTCTAAATATTTCAGTAATAGTTCCTTAAAGATAGTTAGATGTCATATTATGCTAAAGGATGTAACAGGTTCTGATGATCAGGAAAAAATAGTTCGAGATTATCATAAAAGTTCCAACCATAGAGGAATAAATGAAAGCTTCGAACATATAAAAAGAGAATCCTACTTTCCAAATATGAAGCATCTTATTACGCGTATTATTAATAATTGCGAAATATGCCATAAATATAAGTATGATCGTAAAAAAGAGCGTTTGAAATACGAAGTTACAGAAACACCATGTAAGCCTTTGGAAATACTTCATTTGGATATATACTCTATCCACAAAGAGAACTTCTTGACAATAATAGACAAATTTAGTCGATTTTCCAGCGTATACTTACTTACTGCGAGGAATAGTCTAAATTTGATAAAATCTCTAAAACACTTTTTTTCCCATCATGGGATTCCGAAAAAGATAGTCACCGACAATGGTAGTGAATTTGTGTCTATTTTGTTTAGGGACTTCTTAGAGATTTACGGGATAACCTTTCACACAATATGTGCCAAAAGTTCGACAGGGAATTCTCCTATAGAGAGGTTCCATTCCACCTTAACTGAATTAATACGAATTATCAAATCTGAATGCAAAGACAAACCCATTAGCGAGATCGTTGATGAAGCTGTTATTACATATAATAACACAATCCACTCTTCTACTAAACTATCCCCTTTTGAATTACTAACTGGTCACTTCACTAAGAGTAATCCATTTTCCATTACCGAAACAGCAAAAACGAAGCAAGAATATCTTGGGGAACACATAAAAAGGTATGAATCTCTGTCCAAACTTGTACACCAAAGAAGTTTAGTAAATAAACAAAATCTTATACATAAACTCAACGATAATCGCAAAGACCCACCTAACTTTTCACCAAATGAAAAGATTTTTGAGGCTGACGATAGAAGGAATAAACTAGCCCCTAAATTTATCGAACATTCAGTTATAAAAGATAACAAAATTACAGTGGATACAAAAAAGAGGAAAGTTCATAAGCAAAAAATAAAGAAAAAACGTAAATTTGCCGGTTGAAACTATGATCTTGTTTTATTCGTGTGGGCATTTGTAAATCGTTATTTTCTTCGACATAGCGAACATACTGGAAGCAAATTAATTTATGGATGTAGAGTTGTAGTGTGTATGTTAATCTCGAGTCACTTTTTTCCCCCTTCTTATTTACACCCACAATAAATATGAAATATGTACGCATATATATACAAAACTTATACGTTAACTATTTCTATTGCAACTGGCTTTAATTAGCGTTTCCCCACTCCCATTCCCCTTGATCGACAAACTGATAAAATGCCTCGAATTTGGATAAACGTCTTTGAATCGGTACATGCGCCTAAGAATTAGTAGAAATGAATCAACAACTAGCAAAGCCAAAAAACTCATCATCAAGATTCTCTGCAACATACACTATGGCCATCACTCATCCATACGTGCTGGCCATTCTTCGGGGGGAGAAGTTATGTACATAACGTATTATGTCCAGCGCCTAGCTGGACTAGCAACAGAAGAGCAGCAATACAAGCAAACGCAACTTCCTAGCAATACAGGAACAACACAACCTGCTGTTAACAACAAGGCTCGGGATCCACTTGACTGCATGCAAAAGAAAGAGAAAATCATCATCGTTATCTCTGGGTCATCACTGAAGAAACGAAGAGACAAAACAACATGTTATCACTCTATGTATCATTGTTTTCATGTCAAATCGTTTTCATACCATATATGGTATTCTTGTTGCTATGCTTGTTGAACTGTTAACTGTCAATCGTCCTCTACATTTTTTGTTGTTGCTTTCTTTTTCTTTTATGTACATTTATGTTAAGTGTTATCTTTTGAGGAGAATGAATTACGATTAGTTGATAATTAGAAGTGAATAAAGAAACTTGGATAAAAGAAAACTTTAATTATTTACGAAAACACGCGAAATCCTTAACTCGCGCTCAAGGGGTTTGAGTACCCTTAGGTGATTGTACACAGCGCGGGCAAAGGAAATTTAGGGAGGAAGAAAAGAGAGGTACCGATTTACATTGTTTTCAAATGTTTGCAAGTTATAACGACCAGGACATACAGAGATCGGCATTACATTCCATAAGCGAGTTGTATGGCTTAGGAACGAATCACTTGCTTGAGGGTATACTGATGAGCATTCAAAGCGAGACGGGTGTTACGGTTGAAAGTTTGAATGGGCGGAATGCTACTGGCGATTTTCAGTGGAGCACTGGTGGTGGAAATAGCGATAAAACAAAGTGAGACACGAGACATTTCGTCGGTGGTCGAGGGTGTCCATTGATAATAGTATCATCAATAAGTTTTATCGCACGGTTTTGAATCCTATCTAGCAGGTGCAGAGATGTTTTAGGAGCACCTGACCAGATGTGGGCGTTGTACTCCAATTTTGAGCGGATGAATGCCTTATATATTGAGGCCAGATCAGAGGGGGTAAAATATTTCTTACATCGCTTGAGGAAACGTAGACATTTCGCAGCATTTTCGGCGACATCAAATATGTGGTCATTCCAACGTAAGTTGTCATTGACACACATACCGAGAATGGAAAGTTTTTCGGTTTCGACGATGCAAGTGCCATTCATGGATAATGGCTGGGTGTTTAAATTTCGCTTTAACGACAGCAGACAGCATTGTGTTTTGGAAACATTAAATTCCACTCTGTTGGTAGTTCCCCAATTGGTTATGCTGTTGATATCGGAATTTAATGAGTTTAGCATTCGCTGCGGTTCTCGTTCTACAGCCGAAGAGCAGGGCCGTGAGTCCGGGAACGAATATGAAAAGCAGAGAGTACTGTCATCAGCAAAGAAATATATTGGATTAGAAGCAGCAGTCAAGAGATCATTAATGAAAATTAAAAAAGAGTGTCGGAGACAGAACAGAGCCCTGGGGCACACCAGCATATCAGACTTGAAACCGTTCAAAACAACTTGAATTGAACGTTCCGAAAGGTAATTTCTAATCCATTGAAGAAGAGAGTCGTCGATCCCAAATGCACACATTTTCGACAAGAGAGCATGATGCCAAACTCTGTCAAATGCCTTAGAAATGTCAAGTACAACTATCTTGCTTTCGCTAGATTGATGTACGCTTTGGTTCCACTTTTCGGTGAGACATGCCATCAAATCACCAGTGGACCTGTTGCTACGAAAACCGTAATGCCTGTCATTGAGAAGTTTTCGTGTGTCGAGATATTTTATGAGCTGACAATTTATCAGCGTTTCCATGACCTTGGAAAGAAGGGACGTAAGTGCAATGGGTCTGCAGGAGGAGAGAGAAGATGATTCGCCTTTTTTAGGGACGGGATGGACAAATGCTGTTTTCCATCTGCTCGGGAAGAGTCCTAAAGAGTAGGATTGATGAAAAAGCTTACGTAGTGGTTTTGCCAGCGTGGAAGAACACCTATTCAGAAGAAGGGGAGATATACCATCTGAACCAACGGATTTATGTATGCTGAGATCTTTAAGTACCCTTGCTACTACACGAGTGCGAAAGTAGATTCGTCCCATTGAAAATTCGACGCACTCAAGTGTAGGCGGAGACAAAGCACAATCTGGGAGTGTTGAGCTGGCCGCAAAGTATACAGCAAGCAAATTAGCCTTGTCCAAAGAGCTGACAGCTGGAATGTCATTGTAAATGAGCGTTGGGATGGAGGATGAGGCGGAATTTCTAATGTTTTTGACGAACGACCAAAAACTGTTACTGCCTTTGGGACATTGCAGTATTTTTTGCCTAAATTCTTGGTCGTATTGGAATTTCACAAGCTTAAGAAAGTCATTTCTGGCTCGTTTGAACTTTTTTCGGTTTTCCTCTGTCGGATTGGTCTTGAAGGACCGAAAAAATATTTCTCTAACCCTGACGGCCTCTTTACAGCTCGAGTCGTACCATACCTTTTCTTTTGGTTTGATACTTTTTATCCGATGAGGAATAAAGGATCTCATTCCAAAGAGAATGGTGTCTGTAATCATGTCAGCAGCGGAATCCACGTCGTTATCGCGGAAACATAGCGACCAGTTAAAATTCCTAAAGAAGCTGTTAAGTCCGCTCCAGTTGCCTTTCTCGTATTGCCATACGGTTCTTTTAGGAATCTTTTCTCTAACTGTGTGGTCAGTATACGAGAAATTTGCTGATATAACACAGTGGTCCGACGAGCCTAGAGGGGAGAGCACATGAACGGTGTACTTATTAGGGTGAGAAGTTAAAAACAAGTCCAGGGTGTTGGCGGTATGACTATCCTCGTCTGGTATTCGCGTGGGCTCATTTACAAGCTGTGTTAAGTTGTTTTCCGCAGCGAAGATCTCAACACACCATCCTTCGGGTGTTGTCTGTCCAGAATGTCGAAGCCACCAGAATTGTGTATATTGAAGTCGCCCGTAAGAACGATTTCAGTATGAGGATACAGGGATACAATTCTTTGAATGGAGTCAGACAGCGCATCAAACTCGTTAAAAGTAGAATTGCCGTCCAGTTTGGGGCTTCTGTAAATAAAGCAGTAGTGAATAATTTGCTTACGGAAATGGAATTTTAACCACAAGAAGTTGAATTCCGGATTGGAACATGGATCACATTGTGGTGGAGTTTTGTAAGCTACATCACTACGCACGTAAATGGCGATGCCGCGGTGAGAAAAGAATAATGACACTAGTTCGTAGCCAGGTAGCTTCAGATCAGAATTATCTGAGAGTTGTGGGCGGGGATCTACCTGTGTTTCACTATGTGCTAAAACAGACGTGGAGGTACGCAGTAAAGTGATTAGTTTTTAGCCCGCGTATATTGGCTACGTCTACCCTGAATTCCGTAGTCATAATCACAGATAAACACAGAAAACACAAACACCGACGATACTATGTTGAACTTATCACTCCACTTCTGGATTGATAATCTAAACTTACCACCATGCATAGATCGACTGAGACTTATAGGTTTATAACCCCTTTCTATATGTCGAAAAGTTGTCAATATACGTGGCGTTAGATTTTAGCATATCTGTACTTCAGTTTATCTCACGTAATACCAATCTTATGTCTGTGGGGTTCCTTTAACTCAATACGTGAATTCTACTAGTTCACGTATGGTTTTCAACTTCTCTTTCACTCCTTCCACCTCCTAGTTTCATTTATAACTTTTAAAAAATGATCTTTCTTGTTAATTCTTGATATTGAGGACCCTTTGCTTCTGCCCGCAGAAGGTATTTAGCTCAATGTTTGATATACCATATTAGATCTGTCATCAGTTCAACAAAGGACTTTATTGCAAATCAATTATGAAGCACTTTTTTATTTCAATTGCTTTATAATCATAGTTATTTTTCAGGTCCAGTTAAAATTAGTATGTATAGGGTTTTCCAATAAGGACTTTACAACTTTTTTTTTAAATAAAACGCAAACCATTTGAGATATTTTAAAAACTTTATTATCGGCTTGAAGTACAATCAAAACATTTATGAACGGAACTCGACTTCGTTCATTTGGCCACCGCGGGCACGTTTGCAGCGGTCGTTTCGTTGGACCCAATTTTCAACGACTCGGCCACACATTTCGGCCGAAAGGGCCGCTATTTTGCGTTCAATATTGGCTCTGAGTTCTTCCAACATCGTCGGCGTGTTGGCATAAACCAATGACTTAAAGTAGCCCCACACAAAATAGTCAAGCGACGTTAAATCGCACTAACGAGGCGGCCAATCGACTGGCCCATTTCTTGAGATAACACGCTCGCCATACTTACTCTTCAATAAATCGATTGTAGCGTGTGCTGTGTGGCTTGTAGCATCATCCTACTGAAACCACATGTCGTCCAAGTCCATATCTTCCAATTCGGAAGTCGTCGTTATCGTTATCGTCGACGAAAAAATATGGCCCAATAGCGCCGCCGGCATGCAAACCGCACCAAACAGTTTCACCCGACCAACCGCACATGTGGATTTTCACCCGACCAATAACGCATATTTTGCTTATTGACGAACCCATTGAAAGAGGTTGGGGAGTCCATCAAGGATTTAATAAATATTAGATTTCTATTGCACCAAAGGGTTTACTGGGAAAAGAAAAGTAATGGGGTGGTTATTAGGTGCTACCGTTGCCAACGGTTTGGTCACAGTGCAGACAGTTGTGCCTATAGTACTCGCTGTCTTCTCTGTGGAGAAGATCATGATTATGAGTCTTGCATTGAGTCGCACAAAAAATGTAGGGAAGTAAATCAGGAAGTTCCTGAACTTAAGTGCATTAACTGCAATAAATCAGGGCATGCAGCTAGGAATATAAGCTGTCCATCATATATAAAATATAAGGAAAGAAGGGAAGCCTTGTCTCATACTGCAAAGCTGAGAAAAGTAACCAACATAAGAGATGTACATGAGAACGTTAATCAACTTATAAGGCCACACGTTTCCTTTGCTGATGAAGCAAAAATGTCTTCCAATGAAGGATACTCAAAAGGACCCAGACAGGAAAACAATCAGTTTGTACAGACAAGCAATTTGAGCGACTTTCTTAGTGAATCGATTAACTTATTTAGCCTTTCATTTAGGGACCTGTTGATAAAAATCAGGCAATTTTGGCCAAAGTATCAACAGCTTCAATCTAAAGAAGAAAAAATGTTTACATACCTAGAGTTTGTTGCTTCAATTGTAGTATAATGTACACACCAAACCTAAATATTATATCGATGAATTTTAATTCAATAACTTCCCACGAACGTAGATTTGAACTCTTAAAAATATTAAAAAGTAAAAAAACCCAAATTTGTTTCCTGTCTGAAACCAGACTACAAGCAAGACACAAACCTAAATTTGAAAGTTTTAACATCATTCGGAATCACGGCGGCAGGGGAACTGCAATCATCCTGGACGAAAAACTCAAATACAATCCTGTTCCTTTCTACAGTGATATCTTTTCTGTTTGCCTCAATTACTTTCAAAAACCTCCAAGAACACATTTGCGGATGCTTCTAGGAAGTATTTATATTCCTAGTAACGGTGGCCGAAGCTTACTTAGAGAGCTCGATAGGTTATATGCCGTAGCAAGTACTTTTGACGCAATGATTCTTGGAGGGGACTTCAATGCTCGCCATCAACACTGGGGAGATAGCGTTCACAATGGCAATGGACTCAAAATATATGATTGGTTTTACAACGGCCCCTTCATAAATCTTGATTTGATTTCGCCTAATAGCCCAACATTCCCACGTTCCTCTTCGGTGTTAGACTTTTTCCTACTGTCATCTTTTATGAATAGCGCAGGTAACAATAATTTGTGCCCGACATTCCCTACAATATCTGACCATTACGGAATTTCTCTTAAGTCAACAACTTCACACCTCTGTTGCTACCGCCAGTCACTTATAGAAGCTTTAAAAGCACTGACTGGAAAACCTTCAGACTAGATCTTCATAATAGTCTTTCCCGACTAGACATACCCTCAGACAGGAACCTTTCGAATGCAGAAATAGACACATTCTTCGGCGAAATAATTTTGGGGTGGGAAGAAATATCGATTCTCATTCGGTAATATGTCCACCTAAACAATTTAAGTACAGTAACATCTCTCCTCTTACAATGAAACTAATTAAAATACGTTGCCATTGGCTCAGAAAACTAAAAAGAATATATCATAGACACCTTAACACAATAAATCAGGAATATCGCCAGTTGTCGTCAAGAATTTCATGCATCAGTAGAATAGAATCATTAGTAAGAGAATACGAGTAAACTTAGATATTAATTCTACCTTCAAGTCAAGACTACAGAAAATAAGACCTTCTCCTCAAGCTTTTAAGGAGATCGACAGAATAACTGGGCGAAAATTGTTTGGTACGGACATATCAAGGGACATAATGACGCATAATAGCGTGGAGCTAGTGGATACTTTTAAAGATTTTTATTCCTCTGTCTACCTGGACAAAATACGAGTACCTAATTTCAATAATAATCTGACTAATGAAGTGCTGTCCACTGTTACAGAATTTTGTGCTAGTCGAAATGATATCCCCATCACTACGTTTTCATCATCTCATCTTTCGGTCAACCTCAATGCACCTCCTTTCACCACCCCTGACAAAATACAGATTTTAAGGGCCAACATTAACAACAAACATTCTTCAGGCATAGATGAGATATCTAATTTCATATTAAGAAAATGCTGCCATACCCTGGATTCAATTTTGTCTTCTGTGTTCAATCACTGTATCAATAACGGATATTTTTCTACAATTTGGAAAAAAGCCAAACTTTTGCCAGTAGCAAAAAAAAAAACAAGTCTGCTAAGGAAATCAAGGAGTTTCGTCCTATATCCTTGCTCTCAAATATAGGAAAATTGTTTGAAAATATATTAGCTGAACACGTTAACATTTTCTGTGAGGAGGCAAATGTGATTCCAAGAACCCAATTCGGATTCAGGAAAGAGCACTCGACAGAACATGCGCAACTTCTGTTATGTAATAAGATCATCCAAAGCTTAAGGAATAAGAGGTGTTCAATTGGGTTGGACATTGACCTTGAGAAAGCCTTCAATTCTCTCTGGCATAAAGGCATGATTTTTAAACTCATAAGATTAAACTTTCTCATCCATATTTATACATTCTGAGTACTCAGAACCATTCCCGGTGTTGTCAGGGATTCCGCAGGTGTCCGTTTTGGGTCCGATTCTGTTCATCATATTTCTTTATGATTTTCCATACGAAAGTGTTTTAAATGCTGAACGAGTGAATTTTTTTTTGCAGACGATACCTTAATATTAGCTAGCGATGCGAGGCCTCAAAATGCTCTAGATAAAATCAAGGAGAAGCTTCCTTTGCTGTTAGATTATTTTAAAAAATAGGGACTTAAAATAAACACAGAGAAATGTGTCATTATTTGTTTTCGCAATTCTAGTGGAAAAGGCCATTGTTTAGCTGTGAAAGAGAGCAAAACGTTGAGTTTGCAAATCGATGGCCATTCCATCCCTCTGCGGTCAGAATTGAAATACTTGGGTGTATACTTCCACAACAGATTTCTTTTTAACAAACATGCTAGAAGGACATTAGCGAAAGCTAAAGCTGTTATCGCTTCGCTAAAGCCTTTATTGCAGTCAAAACGCATTGCCCTCAAACACAAAGTTACTGGTATACAAAACGCTTATAAAACCTATATGCATATGGATTCTGTGCGTGGTTTACAATCTCCCCCACAGTAGCAAAAGAACTGGAACAATTTGAGAGAAGAATACTTAGATTCTGTTGTGGAAAGTATAGAAGACCCGATAAAAATGGTATCCAAATAAACTTCTGTATAACACTTGTCAAGTAACACCTCTTATAACATACCTCATTAATCTTACCCTAAGAAAACTTAAACACATAGAATTCCATCCAAATGCACTAATAAAATCTTTGCTGGGCTCAAACAAATGTGAGGGTTTGGACGACAATTACTATCTTTCACCATTTAATCTCCTTAATGAAAGATCCATCCATCATATTGAACAAGATCTTGGTAGAAGCCTTATGTTACCATTTTATGTAAAAGCGTCACAGTCTAATTTGAGATGATAACATAATTGTCCTCAAAAACATAAGAATACCCTTGTTCGGACTGAAAGCATCACAGTAATTTTGGACTGGATGCATTACACACAGACTAATCCCATTTGTTCGGACTGAATGCAACACAGTAATTTTGACTGGATACATTACACCCACGATTGAGACCATTTCACATCACCCAATATCCCTTAAAAAATGGCCAACGAAGTCATGATCACTCACTCTTCATCGTTCTTTCCGGTCGGCGAGCTGTAGTCATCATTCACCTCGTGTTTTATTATATTTTCTAATCATTATCTTTTATTTGTAATAAACTCAGTCCATATTATACAAGCGTCTTTTGATTTGAATACGGGCCGGAGATTTCAATTTTTTCCTTCGTCCCAACAGAACGAACATTTTGGTGCCGAAACCCGGGACGCTTGTTATATTTTACTAGTTTATCGCGCAATTAATATTGCATACACATTCATTAGCTTACTGTCATCGTAAAAGTTATCATTTTCCGCGTGTGCTAAAGTTAGGTTACGAGTACCGAAATGTCAAATCCGTCAAAAAATACAAAAACTTCGGTTTCCGCAGAACTTTATGCACAGCAGAAACAACTGATTGAACGCGTGGAAAAAAGCCTCGTCAACCACCGAAAATCCCCGCAAGATCGACACACTTCAGCTTGTTTCAAACGTCGCCTGGAAATCTTGGAGAGCCATTATCGTGAGTTTAATTCAAACCATAAACTCATAATCTGTGAATCTGACGAGGTTACAAGTGCATATATCAAAGAGGATCTGGTGACAGCGTTGGAAGAAACATACATAGCAGCCTGTGGAGAAATAGAAAGTGATTTATCAAAATTGATACCACCTGTGGAAGCCAACCATGCATCCACATCTGCTAGTTTATCCGGCTCCACATTAAACAATACGGAAATTATGTCACCAGGGAACTCTCACGTTAGACTACCTCCTATCACTATCCCCACCTTCGATGGCACCTACAGTAATTGGTCATCATTTAACAGTTTGTATGATTCCATGATACACTCAAATACTGCTTTGGGAAATATCCAGAAATTCCATTACCTAAGAAGCTCACTAACCGGCGATGCAGCCAAAGTCATCGGGGAAGTACCCTTGCAAGCTGGTAATTACGATGAGGCCTATAAATTGCTATGCGAGCGCTACGATAATAAACGAATCCTCTTCCAAAAGCATATGAAATCATTTTCGTCGTTTCCAGTCATTAAAACCGAGAATGCAGCCAGTTTAAACCGCCTATTGAATATGTGCAAAGAATGTGTCTGTGTTTTAAAATCTTTGGGCTTCGAACTTAAGCATTTTGAACCTATCCTAGTGTACTATTTGTCCGAAAAATTGCCTCACGATACCCGTGAATTTTGGGTGCAATCATCCGGTCAAAGTAAAAATGTTCCCAACTTCAAGGAGATTACCGACTGTATCGAGATTCGCATTCGCACGATTGAAGAGATGACATCACAAACTGAAAAAACATCTTCACAGATAACGCTTAAACCAATAAAAAAGGGGCCGGTTCAATCCATCAACTTCAAACATTCCCGGTCCTTCCATGTCAATACCCAAAAGGCTAACCAAATCGTTTCTTATCAATGCAATGTCTGTGATGGTCATCATCCCATTCGTCAATGCACCAAATTTCTCTCCATGTCAATCAATGATCGAGAAAAGGTAATTAAAAATCTTAATTACTGTTTAAATTGTTTAGCGTATAACCATCAGCTCACCAAGTGCCCCAGCACACGTACCTGTGGAGAATGCCGTGGACGCCATCACACTTTGCTATATAATCCTGCTGTTCAGAATGCCGGTGATCATTTAATGCACTCCAGTCCATCAACCTCAGCTACAACAACAACTCATTCTAATAATACTCGCTTTAATTGTCATTCCAGACTTACACCACCGAGATCATGCTCAAAAACAGAGGCTGAAGTATTATTAGCCACTGTATTAATACAAATACAATCTATCAACGGCGTCTATCATTACTTTCGGGCATTGCTAGATTCTGGTTCACAAGCCACTTTCGTTACAGAGCGAGCAGCACAAGTACTTCAGTTAGTCCGGAATCCAATTCGAGCAAACATCAGCGGCGTGGGGTGTTTTGTCGGAGAAACCTCACGAAATAGCGTTACTTTGCATATCAAAACTCCGATCAGCACGAATTTCACATTATCAGTGGACGCGCTTATCTTATCACAATTGACCAGTTTTTTACCTGCTCGCGAAATTCCTCTCCGTACATGGCCCCACCTCAATGGTATTCCATTAGCCGATCCAGATTATCGTTTACCAGCGAGAATTGATGTTATTTTGGGAGCCGATGCTTATGCACAAATCATGATGAATGGAATTCGACGAGGGGCACCAGACGATCCAATCGCTCAAGAAACCAAATTAGGATGGGTACTCTGCGGTCGGGTTAATACTTCTCGACCAAACACACCAACTGTTTCCAACTTTTTAATTCGATCAGAGATCGATACACAGATCCGCAAGTTCTTCGAATTAGAAACTGTCCCAGACAAACGCATTCTCACGTCCGATGAGAAATGGTGTGAATCATTTTACACCAGAAGCTTCTGCCGTGATCAGCACGGTAGATTCATCGTACGGTTACCATTCAAAACATATGTTGATAAGTTCGCAGTACTAGGCAAATCGAGAGACGGAGCAGTGTCTCGTCAGCTGCAGTTGGAGAGGAAATTTCGACAAAACGCAACTTTACGGGAAAAATACATTGCTGTCATGTCAGAGTACATAGAATTGGGACACATGCATCGTGTACAAGATACCGAAGATGAGCACATAGAACAAATTACACCTAATATAACTTCTTACCGCTGCTGTTACATTCCACATCAAGTCGTGTATAAGGAAGATAGCTCCACCACTCAATTCCGAGTCGTCTTTGATGCTGCCCGGAAAACATCGAACGGCAGGTCATTAAATGACATAATGTTCACGGGGCCTCCGTTGCAAAATGACATTGTCATGGTAATACTTAATTGGCGATTTCATTGGATTGCTTTTAGCGCGGACATCGCAAAAATGTACAGGCAAATTCAAGTACCACCATGTGACGCCGAGTTTCAACGAATCGTTTGGCGAAACCATCCAAGCGAACCGTTGCAAGATTATGCCATTAATACCGTGATGTTTGGGAATTCATGCTCTCCATATCTTGCAATTAAGACCATTCAGCAACTAGCCTCCGAAGAACAAAAATCATATCCAACAGCATCCAAAGTTATACGGACAGACATCTATGTTGACGATGTGTTTTCTGGCGGGGATGATCTAAGGTATGCCTTTCACTTACAGTATGAATTAATCCACCTTTTGAAAGCAGGTTGTTTCAAATTGAGAAAATGGGTCAGCAACTCATCCGAACTGTTGAGTAACCTCCCACCTGAAGATCGAGAAGTTCAACTGCCCTTACCTTTAAATGATATGGAGACGGTTAAAACTCTCGGGATTTATTGGCAGCCAGCAGAGGACTCCTTATCATTTTGCATGAAATTTAACCCAACTACAATGCCGTTCACCAAGCGATCAGTACTTTCTGTTATCTCACGCCTATATGATCCAAGTGGTTGGATTGCACCAGTGATCGTAGTTGCTAAAATGCTTCTTAAGCAGCTGTGGTTTATTCAACTGGATTGGGATGATTTAGTACCAGACGAGTTCTTAGAAAACTGGCGAAGATTTCTAGATGGCCTTTCGGATCTTCAATTAATTAAAATTCCACGATGGTTACATACGGTCTCATCCAACACCTGTTACCAACTGCATGCTTATTGCGACGCATCCTCCAATGCGTATGCAGCTGTAATATATCTCAGAACAATAATGGACGATGGTTCTACTCATGTGACTCTATTAATAGCGAAAACTAAAATTACCCCAGTGAAAGTGATTTCTATTCCTCGACTTGAGCTCTGCGGGGCACTTCTGCTGGCAAAGCTGCTAAAACACGTGAAGGCTGGTTTAAATTTTAAAATATCTGAAGAAAGTATTTTCGCCTACAGCGATTCAAAAATTGTCTTGGCTTGGTTGCAAGGAGACGTCAACCGCTGGAAAGTCTTCGTTGCCAATAGAGTTTCCGAAATCCTGGAAACTACTTCCGTTCAGCAATGGCATCATGTCTTAACTAATCAGAATCCAGCTGATTGTGCCACTCGGGGTATGTACGCAAAGGAGCTCGCTAACTATCTATTATGGTGGAGAGGACCCGAAGATTTACAACAACCTAAGCCTCATATCGTACCTGTGAATTTAGATTTGGGTGAAAACGATCAACAACAAGTATCGATGGAGGCACGACCACAACAAGTGTATACAGCAGTCGTATCAGAGGGTTTTATTGAATGGTTCTCCTCTCTCAATAAACTATTACGGATGTCCGTTTTGTGCTCCCGATTCTCTTTTAATTCTCGAAGGAAAACCCCACTCGAGCGAAAAACAGGTGCTATCACCGTCGAAGAAATTCACTTCTGGACGCAACATTGGATTAAGATCGTTCAAGCTGTTTCTTTCCCTCATGCATTAAACCATTTAAAGTCGAACAAAAAATTTAGTAAGTGGAAACAATTCTTAACTCTTAACCCCGAGTTCGATGGGGAAGGTGTTTTGCGAGTGGGTGGCCGATTGCATAGCTCTAATTTATCAACAGCCCGCAAACACCCGATTATCTTACCAACCAATCATCATTTTACAACTCTAATCATTCGGCAAGCTCATATAAATACCTTGCACGGGGGAGCTCAAGTTACACTGAATCTGATTCGGAACAAGTATTGGATTTTAAATGGTCGCACAGCCGTTCGTGGGGAAATCAGAAAATGTTTGATTTGTTTTCGTCACAATCCGAAACCATGTCAGCAGATGATGGGGAGTCTGCCAACGCCTCGAGTGAAATTTTCTCGGGCATTTACCCACACCGGTATCGACTATGCCGGGCCAATCTCTATTCGACCATCAAAAGGACGTGGAATTGTGGCAACCAAAGGATATGTGTGCATTTTTATTTGCCTCTGCACCAAGGCCATACATGTGGAGGCTGTCACGGATCTATCTTCTCAGTCTTTTCTCGCTGCCTTTAAACGTTTCGTTGCTCGGAGAGGATTTTGTGGACACATATATAGTGACAACGGGACCAATTTTGTGGGGGCAGAGAAAATCATACAGCGGAACAAACACAACTTCAGGAAAATCGTAGAAGCCGATATTGTACCAAAGTTAACAGATGTTAGCATCAAGTGGCATTTTATCCCACCAGCTTCCCCGCACTTCGGTGGCTTATGGGAAGCTGGTGTCAAATCAATAAAACACCACCTGAGAAGAGTTATTGGACTTTCAACGCTAACATATGAGGAGATGTCAACATTGTTGTGCCAAATTGAAGCTGTGTTGAACTCAAGACCGTTGTGTCCTCTTACTAACGATCCGGAGGATTTGGAGGCGCTGACCCCCGGTCATTTCCTGATTGGAGGTCCGTTGTTGGCACCTCCTGAGACAATGTTACTTGACACAACGCTTAATCCTCGGTCGCAACTGAATCGTTTCGACTTAGTCCAAAAGATGCAGCAAGGATTCGCTAAAAGATGGAAACAAGAGTATGTTAGCCGATTACAATCCCGTCCGAAGTGGCTTAAGAAAGAACGAAACATCTCCGTTAACGACATGGTACTTCTGAAAACGGAGCAGTCCCCATCTATATTCTGGAAGCTCGGTCGGATCACTGAAGTTCATCCCGGGCCTGATGACTTGGTCCGTGTAGTTTCGGTGCGCACGTCGACGGGGGTGTGTAAGCGACCTATTACCAAGGTTTGCCTACTTCCAGACTGTGAACCAGATACCCACACTCAAACTTTCTAATTTATTTTACATTTACAATAATATCTTTAATTTCTTTTTCTTTTTTTCAAACAGACACAAGAATGATGATGCCGCCTGAGCAAGAGGTCCTTTGTCATTGCAGGCCGAGTCAGTGGCGGCTTGAATTAACCACTTAGCAATGAGAAAGGACAAAGAGAGATTCAGATGCTGGATGCATCAGCGGGGCCCGGTGTGTTCGGACTGAAAGCATCACAGTAATTTTGGACTGGATGCATTACACACAGACTAATCCCATTTGTTCGGACTGAATGCAACACAGTAATTTTGACTGGATACATTACACCCACGATTGAGACCATTTCACATCACCCAATATCCCTTAAAAAATGGCCAACGAAGTCATGATCACTCACTCTTCATCGTTCTTTCCGGTCGGCGAGCTGTAGTCATCATTCACCTCGTGTTTTATTATATTTTCTAATCATTATCTTTTATTTGTAATAAACTCAGTCCATATTATACAAGCGTCTTTTGATTTGAATACGGGCCGGAGATTTCAATTTTTTCCTTCGTCCCAACAGAACGAACAACCCTCATATACTCGCACTATACATATATACTATGTATGTTCATATGTTCTATATTGAGTAAGCCTTTAATTTCAAATTAATAATTACTCGTAGCTTTTGATTATATAAGCATTTATATATTATTCATTAAGAAGATTAATTTGAAATTTGTACTAGAGCATAAGGAGATCATACTGCTATATGGTTTACCAAATAATATTTAAATTGATTGCACATGTCACTAGTCTGTGTTGTTTTGTTTCGTTTTCGTTCTATGTATCTTTTATCTAGTCATTGTTAAAAGTTGCTTAAAGTATGCCGGGAGCAAGCATACAGACAATCGATCATTGTTACAAATAATACATGTACGAGTATGTATATTGATAGAAAAGCTCACGAAGCTGTATTTCTAAACTCTGTTTAGCCAGGCATATACTGTACAAGTCGGCTACAATCTTGTATAAGTACAAAAAATAATTGTGTTGATTTTTAAAGTCTCAATAAAGATAATTGTAAGATAATTGCAAGACGAACCCATTGAGCCTGAAATGAGCTCCGTCACTGAAAATGATTTTGCGATGAAATTCATCATCTTGGCGCATCTTCTCCAGAACCCAATCGGAGAACGTACGTCACTTGAAATGGTCCATCGGCTTCAATTCTTGAGTCAGCTTGATCTTATATGGGTGTAAACCAAGATCCTTACGCAAAATACGCCATAATGTGCCCAATTCTTGAGAACGCCGTGGAATTGACTGATTTGACTGGACGCCTGAACGGCAGGTATATTTTCGACACTTTGATCAACCTGTTGTCTCACTGACACGGCAACATCTCACAACGAATATGTACAATGGTCGGAAAAAGTATTTTGACAAACAAAATATCGTATATTTTTATTCAAATATTTTATATGATGAATTGAAAAAATTTAAAAAAAAATACATAATAATGTTAAGGCCATGAGCTTTCAAAAGAACTTTAATTAATTGAATTCAATGTTATAGTTCTGCAACTGAAAATTATTTTTCAGAAATATGTGGTGGAAAAAGTATTTTGACAAAACATATTATGAGGAAAAAATGAGTTTGAAAAGAAAATTAAACAAAAATTAAGGCATAATTTAATAGAAAATGAAATTTCCGTTGCTATTCTTTCTGCAATCTTGCTTTCTGCAATCGGCCTGGTATAGATTTTACCAAATTTTGGAGAGTTTGCGGAGAAATTTCCTTCCAGAGGCTTTCGACCTCAGCGATTGTCTCTTCGCGCGCTCTTGTCAAGCATGGACTCCTTTTTCGCTTGATATAGGCCCACACATTTTCTATTATGTTTAAGTCGGGGCTTTGAGGTGGCCAATCTAGTGTATTTACACCCACTTCCTTTAGAATATTAGTTATCATCTTGGCTTTGTGGCAAGGTGCGTTGTCTTGTTGCAAAATGAACGACTGTCCAATCAATTTATCACCAGAACTAAAAGCGTGGTTATTTAAAATATCCAAATATTGTTGTTTGTTCATCATTCCCTCGATTGCTACCAAGTCTCCGGTGTAAACACATCCCCAAAACATGACGGTGCCACCACCATGAGGTACTCGTTTACACACAGGTGCTACTTTGCTTCGCATTTTCCTAGGGATTCTGCAAAAAGTTTTCTTTTTTGTTCCGTGGTACTCAAAACAGCTTTCATCAGTCCTACTTTTTCCCAAAATGATGAAGGCTTATGTAAAAATTTGTTGGCAAACTGCAGGCGTTTAAGCTTATTTTTTTGGGATATTTGGGGTATTGTTCTGGCTATGTAAGTAGGAAAGTCAGCCTCCTTCAAACGATTTCTTACAGTTTTTTCTGAAATTTCAATTTCATACTCCTTTTCTATTTCAATTGCCACAGATTTTGGGGTGTTCAGCACATTTTCTTTAAACTTTCTGACTATTAAACGGTCCTCTTTCTTGGAAGTCTTGCGTGGTCGCCCTGAACGTGGTAATAGACGGTTTGACGAACTTTATATAGTTTGCTTAACTTTTCCACCGAAATACCCGCATAATACTTGGTCACCATCTCAATTCTTAAATCTTGGCTAATTTCCGACGTTTTACCCATTATTATCAACTAATTGTTTGTAAATGTCGTCGAAGTTAATAAATGTTATTAAAAAGAGACAATATAAATAGGAAATCTCAACTCTGATGGCACGCGACACGAAAGAAACTGCAAAGATTTCGATGTCAAAATACTTTTTCCAGTTAGTTATGGCTCAGTCTATTCATTAAAAGGGTCCCAAAAAGAATGCATGAGAAAAATAAAATATTTCTGGATTTTACCGTTGCCTAGGTGCTTTGTTTTTGGTTTTGAGTAGCAAAAGATTCCTGTTACATTTCTTAGTTTATCATATCAAGTGGTCTAGCATTACAAATAGTACTGTCAAAATACTTTTTCCGACCATGTAGACTCAAATTTTTGCACTAAACTTGTTATTGCCTGTCTACTAGGGCGAGAAATACGACCGAAAATTGGAGTTAACGCTCCTAAAGTTGCAGTCACCGACTCCGAATTTCGGTAGAAAATTTCGTGTTTTTTTTCATGATGAAAATGTTGAGTTTACTGAATAAATTGACAGTGACAGTTTCATGATTAGTGAAAGAGTGCGTTCACAAATTAAATTCAAAATTGTCAAGTACCTATTGGAAAACCCCTTATATAATCGAATTAGAAGGCAGAATGCCTTGACCTTTATTTGTTTCTCGATACTTTAGGACTAACATAACCTAACAATTATTGAATTTCTTATATATTTATTTATAATCTAATTTCCCTAACTCAGCTTCTGCTGTTGTTTGCTGTTTTAGAAATTGTTCGATGTGCATTGATTGCACCAGCTAATTGCACAGATTGGGGAAATAATTTGCCAAATACTAGAGGGAACCTACTACTCGATTGGTGGGGTCAGCACGATGTCATGTACAGACTCGGTCTTAAAGCGACGGATAACCCGTCGTTTCCCAGAGGCGGGTCTTATTTGGATTTATTGCTGTACGACGAACGTATACGACTGACAGGTACGAATTTACAAACGCTAAACTGTCTGCGCACATTCGTGTATGACAGCGAGCATTGCGGTTTTAGCACCGAAATTACAGTTCCCAACGAAATTGCGGAATTGGAGGAGTTTGTCCAAAGATATTCTTACAACTACAGTAAGACTCGATGGACACGCTTCTCCGCAACCTTGAACAGAGCGCTCTCCTTGAACACGCTCCACCCACCGTCCAATAGGAATTTGTTAAACGAGGAGATCGACAACTACCTAAAACAAATGGACGAGACAATTAAACAAACTATGGACACTACAATACCGCGGTATCGACGTACGACTAACGAAGACCTGTTCCGCAATTATACTATTGACGCACTGCACCGACAGAAAAGTAGACTTCTGTCAAGACTCAAAAACTTGTACAGACAGTTAACTGACAGACAAGATCCGGAGATTAGGACACTGAAGTCGTCGATTAAAAATGTGTAAAAGTTAATAAAAGAGAATTACAGAATTTCTGTAAGCTCATATGGGAACAACAAGGTTCGGGCTGTAAACACCAGCAACCCGAATATGTTTCCACAAATCAATAAACTATTTCGGAGAAAAAACAAACCTTCAGTGTCTTAAAATATCCCGGACAACAGACAACGAACGGTTACTGACAATAGCAGGTATTGATCCAAATGAGGCCGCTGATGATGACAACTTCTTTGTGATCGAGGATCCACAGGAGAAGGTTGAGACCATAGGGGCTACTTTCCAGGAAGTATATAAGGCCATTGATAACATTGGCCCTAATTACGACCTGGACAATCGCGTCTTGGTGCACGACTTCTGCATTCGAAATGAAATAGGGAACTGGCGATCCGAGGGCTCTGGTTTCACCCGGTTTAGCGACGAAAATATGGCAAATAACGTCATTGCCAGAGAGGGTGGCCTACCCCCGTTCATTTCGAAGGCAGGACTCCATGAGATCTTCGACACAATCAGGGCTAAGAAATCGGTGGGGACCGATGGTATTCCGAACATCGTGCTTCGACATCTTCCTCTAGAAGCGGTGGACATTTACACCACCCTGTTTAATAATGCAATGAATAATGCACATTATCCAGCGCATTGGAAAACGGCGGTGGTTCAACCTATCCCCAAAAAGGGAAAGGATATATCCAATCCGGCGAATCTCCGGTCGATAAGTCTCCTTCCGAATATCAGTAAGGTTTTTGAAAAGGCAATCAATAGAGCTCTGTCTAGGTGGGTTGAGGACAAACATATAGTTCCGGATAATCAATTCGGTTTTAAGGCGGGACATGATATCTCACAGGCCGCGTCTAAACTGGTGTCCGATATCCAATGGAATAAAGGCAAAAAACAATGTACTGGTGCCTGCCTTGTTGACTTGGAGAAGGCCTTCGACACCGTATGGTTAGAGGGTCTTTTCTATAAGCTGACTATGCTGGGGATCAGTAAACCACTCTTGTACATTCTTTATATATACTAACCAACAGAACGTCTCTCGATTTTCGTGGACACCTGCCTTTACGGCCTTATTGCACGGGATGCCCATACATCCATGGGGGCAAGGATACGCCTTGCCAGCGCTCACAATGATATTCATTATTTGATACCAATTCGGAACTGTGTTGCCGGCACAAGTTCCACCCTTGGTATGAGTCGAGGCCGACCTAAAACCTCTTACTGGGTAGCAGCACCCAGAACTTATTGCAACTCCACATTGAGTCAACCAAAGGAAAACCAAAAGGAAAACCAAAGGAAGACTCTTACCCGCGATTTTGGGTTTAAACCACAGCCACCATGACGCTCCCACAAGGGGGCCTACCTCTAACAAGTCAGGCCCGGACCGAGATCCGGGGGGCTCCTGACCCCCATGGTACCGTGATTTAAGTCCTGGTAGGGACTACTGGTGGTCCAGCCGCCAACAAGACCTATGACCGGCAGCTTGTGACTGATCAAATCGTAGCAACCTTCGGTAGCGTCATCTGAAGATGTTTACGATAAGACCAGTACTTTGCTCTGCCCCCGTTCATTATTAGACAACGTCATTAAAGGGCGAAGCCTTGATAATTGGGCGGGGGCCCATACTAACCAACAGACAGTTCATCGTGAAAAATGGTGATGTGACTTCTGTTGGAATATTTCAAATTAAAAATGATCTTCAGCAAGGCGCGGTCAATTCGCCGATCCTATTTAACATTTATACAAGCGACTTGATAAGTTCACTTCCCCATACTATTGGGTACGCAGAGGATTTGATGGCGTACAGAACAGGTCCAAAAATCGAGGTCATTAACACCCTCTTGCATTGTGACTTCGATAAGATAAGACGATTTTGCGATGACTGGATTTGAAAATCAACTTTCAGAAGTCGGAAACCATTCTCTTTAGGACGCCGTTGTCTAGAGCCTCTAGGGATACCAGAAAAAATTGGCGTAAATTGGCGTTCTCGATCATTGGACAACACGGGCGGCCCCTTGCCTGTCGAAATGTAGTCAGATACCTTGGAATCTGGCTAGATCAGTTTCTGTATTTTGGAAAAAATGTAGATGCTGCTCTGGCCAGAGCTAAAGGCGCTTTTGCCCTCACAAAGAGACTGTTTTATAGCAGCCAACTCGATGCGAGGGTAAAGGTAATCTGCTACATGGCCCTTATCAGTCCCTTGCTGGTATTTGGGTGTCCCGTGTGGTTCAATGTACGAGCAAGCTTAATGGAAAAGATTAGGGTGTTTGAGAGGGCTTGCCTAAGCCCTAAGACACCAGTCTTCGCTTGTACAGAACACCAGAGTCGGAGTACAAACAATTGTATCCTAATGAGATCCTTTACAACAAGGCGAACCTAATACGAGTGGACAACTTCGTAATTAAGCTGATTCGAAGCCACATTGCAAGAGCAATGACCTCGACGAATAACCTGATATCTGGGGCTTTCTACCCCAATTACCTTTACCACGAGAGTGTGCGATCTGACGGCTTCGTTCCACCGGAACCATTCCTCTACCTAGATCAGAAAGGGTTGATCCAGGATACATCAGCGGTCCCGTTAATCTTCCATGTCGCTCGGACAGCTGGGGACAGGCGACTCAACTACAACAGAGACGTCGCACATGGCAGTGTGGATCGACTCAGGTTCAGTAGGGCGGTGGGGAATCGCGATAAGAGTAATGTCGTTCGGCAGCGCCGCCATTTCTGGTGGTTGAATAATGGAGAAGATGCTTTGTCGTCGTTTCCGTCAATTACGGACCAGCTTTACTAATGCGGCAGAGCTGACCAATCTGTTTTCTCTTGTAAATAGCGAAGGCCAGCTTACATAGGTTTAGGTTAGCATCTAAGAAATATATACATATATTAGTATATACAAAGGTGTATACTAATATATGTATATAATTGTGTATAATGTCTATGTGTGTGTATGTGTGTTTTGTGTATGTAGGTTAAGTAGAGTAACGTTTATTTTAAGTTAGATATTAAGTTTTTATAAAAAAATAAAAAAAAGTCCATATGCTAAGTTTTTTCTTAACGAATATTTTTTCTTAGCCTTAAGTATACAATATAAATAATTCTAAATAAATTGTAAGTAAAGTCGAACGACATAGATATAAGTATTTAGAGTAGCTTAGAGTGCCTGTTTGGGGCCAGTAAGTTAGTATAAGATTGTTAAGTAATTTTAAGCTAGCATTTAAGCATTTTTTGTTAGTATGTAAGAGTTAGTGATTAAGAAAATAAAATGCAATTAAAACTGAAAAACTAAAACTAATTGGTCAGCATTTCATGTTATTGGTTTTGTTTGCGTCGTCTGCTGGTGTTAAGTCTTCCGCTCTTAAATGCGATTGTCCTCAATCGCTAAAAATATGGGAGGTTATTGAATTTTGCTGTGACATCTCAAGATATTGTGATGCGTTGGATGACTCCATTGTTTTTGCCTCGGGATGCTTTTCATAAATCTTCTTATTGTTTCTTTTGGATAGAAGATTATAGGCGGTGGCTATTGTGGCGAGTATTCCAAGACAGGAGATGAGCGAGTAGGTGGTTATTTGAAGTGTGTTCTTCTCTGTTTGTAATAGTCGGATTTCGTTGGTGTTATTAATGTGAAGATCTTTCATCATCTCTAAGGATAATAATTCTCTGTGCGTTTCCTCCTTTGGACTGGGTTCAAGTATTGCCGGTAATGCTCTAACCATTGACATTTCTCTGGAAATGAATGATCTTCCATTGATGGTTACAGTGGTATTGTGGAATTTTATAAGGAATGTTCCATTGAGGTTGTTGATAGTATTTTCGAATTAAACCATTAAACTGGTTTATCAATATGTTGCCTGTTGAAATCTCGTCTATGGTTGGAATATGCTGACTGTGAACGGTGTTGCAGATAGCTGCAGATAAAGAGTTATAACTTTTAAATTTTTTTATTACTTCTAAGAATTACGTTAAATAAAATTTCTGTTACAATGTTATTTCTTTTTATTGGCTTTATCACAAGACTTTCATAAATTTCATTTGTTGTTAAAGGAATGATTACAATATAGAGCATAGTTGAACTATTGCTTATAATTTTTATTACTAAAAAATCTAAAGCTTCCTCTGATTGTATTGTAGGGCAATAGTAATATTTTACATAAATATTTATAGAAAGTTCTATTTCATTTTTTGACAAAATAAATGAATTGATCGTGCCTAATTTAGCCCAGTGAATGGCATAGTTCATATTTTCTAATTCTTCTTTTACATGTTTAATTTTGTATTGAACATTTATCATTATGTTACTTCGAAATTTAATCCATTGTCTTCTTTTAATAATTTCTGTATTTCGTTTTGAACTTTAGTGATATTATTCATCCTCTCATTTTATAATTGGTTTATTACAACCTGCTTGTTATTATTTTTTAGAACATCTGTGACTTTTGCTTTCATGGTGACATACGAGTAGTCGTCATGGTCTGGACTGCCAGCAATCCATATCCATGTGCTGCCAATGAAATTTAAGGAACGTTTTGTTATTCGCGGTTTCAAGTTATGTGAGAGATTTATGATTTGTTGCAACTCATGTGTTAGTAAAGGGAATATGTTATGGTTTTGGATTGATTCAAGGTTAACCCTCTAACCGTTTTTCCTTAAAAATTAGCTCAAGCGTACGAAAAATTCAAAAAAGGTTATTTTTAACGTTCTTGGCACAAATCTTAAATCTAAATTTGATTTACCTGTGATATTTTGGGTTCATTCAAAAATTTTTATAATAAAACAAATGACTTGTTAACACTGATGAAAGTCTTTGAAACAATTTTTAGTTGGAGTTAGACATAAATTTAGGTTGCATTTTATGCAATAGATTTGGGTGTCTGAACTTTTACAGTGCTTGCATCGTTTTTTGCCGGATTTGTCGAACATTCCATGAACATGACCGACATTGTCATATTTCATGTCATCTGATGGTCTTGGACACTTTTTTCCTTTTCCAGAAGGTTGAGCTGGGCTATTAGCTGATGGTCTTCCAACTGTACGAACTGGAGAATATTTGCATAATGCAGAAGCTATTGCTTCGCGAAATTGCGGTAATTTTACAGTCTCTGATTCGGGGTTTATGGGACGATGTAAAATATACGCATTTGTGACTGTCACATCGATGAGATGGTAGAATAAACGAGTCATCACATCACGTGTCTTCAAACGAATATGATACCTCCCCATAAGTCCGTCCATGAAGTCGACACCTCCCATATGGCTGTTATACTCTCTTATTATCTGGGGGCATTCAACGTCAACATACTGCTTTTCTTTTCGATTATATCGTGCTGCTTTTGATGTTTATGTTGAAGGATTGTTTTTTTAAAAATGGTTTTAGCCCAACGTAGCTCGTAGCCAGCCGAACAGCTTTGTTGTCCTTCCATAAAACCGTGGATATATCCACACCATATGCTACACAAGCATATTCAACAGAGTAACCTCTTTCAGCTTTTTTAAATTCTTCATCTTTTGTATACCTTTAGCTCGCAAGTATACAATTAGAGGCAAAGAAGTATAAAAATTGTCGAAGTAAATTATATAATTTTTAAATTCCGGAACGGTTTGAGTTAGACGAACAACAACATTTGAGGTGGCACCTAGATCTGGTGTTCCTGGTAAAAATAAATTGTCCCCAGCACCGTTATAGATTTCAAACCGTTATGAATATCGTTATGAATATCGCATAAAACAAATAATTTTACTCTCCACTTGTGAGGCTTATTAGGCATATATTGCCGAAGGTGATGCTTCATTTTTGTTGCACACATCTGCTCATCTACACAAAGATGTGCTGTTTTGGGAATGCTATCAAAACTTTGATTGAAAAGAGTTGAAAATTTTCTTATGCGATACAAGGAATCATATCCTGGAGCACCTTTTTCAACTCGCTGTTCTACATCTGCGAAACTCAAATATCGTTTGATATTTTCGAAATGTCTACAAGTCATGGTACTTCGTATTGGTTCGAAAGCATTTTTGCTCCAATAGCTTTCTAAATTTGGATATCTATACAACGAGATATATAAAAGGCAGCCTATGAATTGATGAATTTATTGTTCCGTGACTGAAAACGAAGTTTTTATATCCTTTTGTCGAGTAACACGATAATTTTCGCTATATCCGAAGTAAAGAGATATTGAAAACATTGTAATGGACTCTTCAAATTCAGTAAGCAGTTTGTAAGAGTACTGTTGCCTTGAAATGCAACTTCGTTGACATGTATTTCCATTGGTTTCTTTTTCCACAAAATATTTGAAAATTCACTTGATTTTATATCAATACTCGCCAAATTTGCTCCGATAAAACCACCAGCAGATGGAACTATGTAAGGACTGTCATCTTCTACTTCTGGTAGTGGTGTCCGTGTTCGCTTTGATGGCTTGAAAAATAAAGGCGTTGATGATGACTGAGCTGGTGTAATTGATGATGTGGTTGGAACTAATGATGTAAAAAAATTATCACAATATAATAAAATATGCCAAACAAAATGGTACTAACTTGGAGCATTAATCATATTTAGAGACCAATTGGCATTGTCGACGGATGTCGAACTTGAATCACATGTTTCCATTTCACGCAAGCATTCCGAAATTGCTGATTTTGTTGTTTCCCCACATTTTATCTGATCTTCGATCTGATAATCAGGATCAGCCACGGTATCATCACTATCAAAGTCATCGTTGATAAGCTCATCATCAATTTCCTGCATAATTTCTTCAATTTCCTCCTCAGTCATTTTTGAGAGGTTGCACTTTCGACGCCTATCTTCCGGAGATCTAATTATATCTTGACCATCATTTTTAAAGGCACAGCGTTCATTATCCATTTCTTAACCAAAGAAGATTATAAAGGTAAAAACTGAACTAAAAAATAAATCATGTACAAAAAATCCAAGAAAGTAAGTTTTTGACGCAAACCGTTTTAACCGTCTTCAAACGGTCTTCACAAATCGTTGTCAAAATTATATTCTCTTACTTACTTTTACAAATTTGATAACATATTGTAATAAGATATAACAATTAGCACCTACCGTAATTTTTACAACGAAAATGTATGGATAATTAATATTTTATGGACTTTTGAAATATCACCTTTTCTTAAATTAATTAAAAGCACTCACTTCAATGGCTTATAGTAATCAACTAACAATAACATCCGAAAAACACATCGAAACACATGACACTTCACCAGCTGCGTGAACGTATGTTACTTGTAAGTATATCGATAATGGTCCCGTAAATCATAAACAATACCTGCTCAAAATGTGTTCAATTTAATACAGACCGTCTGTGGACGGTTAAAACGGTTAGAGGGTTAAGGACTGGAGTTATTTCCGATATGAATTGTTCGTATTGGTCTAAGTCAATGACGTGTATTAGTTTAAAGTTTCCGTCCTGTATCTTCGTCTGTCCATTGTGAAATGTTACTACTTGTGAATTTGAACTGTTGCTTGACTAGTGCAAAAAGCACATCTGGAAAGATAAAGGTTAATTTCTAATATTATTTTTGTGCACTAGTTTGCAGGATTCGGTTGTTATTGTAGAATTCTTATTTTCCTTAACAATTTCTTGTCGATATCTACTTGTAAATTTCGATCCTATTCGTTTATTATTCTTTACATAAATAACTTGTCCTATATGATAGTCTTTATTCGGTTTCCTTTTTTTCATCCTGTTTAATTTTATGTCTTTCAATGTTAGTTATCCGTGTCTTTTCAAATTGTTCTGGGCTTAGTTTTGGTATTTGTCCGTAAAACAGTTCTATTGGTTTCCTACCTGCGGTCGAGTGGATAGTGAAGTTGTATTCGTTGATGGCTCGTTCCAGGAGCTCTTAAAAGGACCGTAGAGGTCCGTCTGAATTTAGACATCTCACGATTTTAGACAATGTGGAGTGAAAACGTTCAACTTGACCGTCCACTTCACTTTTATATGGTAGGGTTTTGAAAATTTTGATTTGAAGGTCATCTTCCATCATTGAAGTTATTGAGTCTGAATTCAGGGCTTTTTCATTGTCTATTACAACAACTTCAGGTACGCAGAAGAAGAATAGAATGTTTCGTAATGGTCGTCTGATATCTTCGATTGAGCGTGATTGAATAATTGAGCGAATTTAGTGAATTTATCTACAGCTGTTAAAACAAGTCATTTTTCGGTGGAAAAGATGTCGATATGGAGGGTGTGTCCTGGATAATTGGGGATGGGTGTAGGATTCAGGTGTGGTTTGTTGGTATGGTATGTCTGTCGTATTTGTTTTCCTTACATGTTGCACAGCGGTTTACTATGACTTTAATTTTTGAAGACATTTTAGGGAAGTAGAAATTCTATAACAACTGAATACGGTTCTCTTCGGCGTTACGGTGAGCGCGTCGGTGTATCTTTAGAATTTTTTCTTCTTGCTCGGTTTCGCTGGGAACGTCTTCTACTAATTTTTGGGTAAATTTAATACGGTAATCCTTGAAGTGGAGCGGATATATTTCTTTTACCTTTCCCATAGTTGCTTCGTTTGTTAAAAGTCCGTTTATAGTGTTAGGATTCAGATATCGCTTGAATTTTTTTTTTTTATAATTCACGCGCGCCTAAAGGGTTAGGTACCCTTTTACTGTTTTACTGTTGCTATGGCGCGGACGGAAAGGTAAAAGGTAGTTGTTTGTGCTTGAAACTCTACAACAGCCAAATCTACGAATTTTTCTGTCTGAGTTCCAATTACACAAATAAAAACTTGAAAGACTTGTCATGGGCAGGATTCGAACCTTGACCCACCGAGTAAGAAGCGATTGCTAGTACCACTACACAACAGACTACAGTCTGTTGCTGTGTACTCTGGTTTGGTAAAGATATGTCTTGTGTAATTTTCGAATGGTTTTCTAATTTGGTATCTATTTTCTTCTCCTACTTTAAATATTAGTTGGTTACGGAATACGTTTATGGGTGTTTCGTCAATAGGAATTAAATTTTTGGAAGAGTAATCGGCACTATGTTCGGTTGGGATCATTGAATGAATTTCGTTTATTTAAGGAGGCATTGAAAGAGAATCGTCGACTACGTTTGCTTTACCTGGATTTTACTTGAGTTCATAGTTATATTCTTCTAAAATCGCCTTCCATCTTTTCATCTTGCTGTTAGTGTTCTTATTGTTCAAAGCATAAGTGAGAGACTGATGATCGGTAAAGACTTTCACTTTTCTAGATACTTAGAGGAAGCTTCGTAATGAATTTAATGACCATATAATGGCAAGCATTTCTTTCTCGTTCGTGGCATAGTGTTCTTCGGTCTTGTTTGGTGTTCCCGAGAGGAATGTGATTGGCTTGCGGTTTTGAGAAAGGACTGCACCGATAGCATTGTCTGAGGGATCCATGGTTAGTTCAAATCCATTTTGAAGTTTGGATATGACAGGACAACTTCTGCCGAAAAAAGTGAATTTTTTACTTTATTGAAATCTTCCAAGGCATCTTTGTCCAAGACAATGTCAGGGGCTTCGCAAGTTTTGCGTAGTCCTTGATGAAGCGCCGATAGTATCCTGACATACCGAGAAATAAACGGAGGTCTTTAAGAGGCTGGACTTTTTTAGTATTTGTTGTAATTCCATCTCTACTAATGACAAAGCCCAGGAATTCTATTTCTTTCTGAAGGAACTCACATTTGTCCAATTGTATTTTCATATTGGCGGCTTCTAGGGTTTTAAATACTCTTTCCGGGTTCTTGAAATGTTCAATCTCGTCTTTCCCGAAGATGACGATGTCGTCAATATAAACATAGCAACCCTTTCCGATGTATTCCTTTAGAATATCATCTACAGCTCTTTGAAAAATAGAAGGGGGATTCTTTAGCCCGAAGGGGAGACGAGTGAATTCGAATTTTTCGTTATTCACGGAAAAGGCAGTTTTTTCAATATCAGATTCTTTGAGGGGGATCTGATGAAACCCTCTTTTGAGATCAATTATAGTAAACCATTTATTTTTGCCAATGTTGGCAAGAACCTCATTAATCTCGGGAATCGGATATCTGTCTGCTACGGTAACAGGGTTTAGCTTACGGTAGTCGATGACCATGCGATATTTTCTTTATCCGGACGCGTCCATTTTTTTCGGAACGACCCAAACTGGAGAATTTTAAGGTGATTTAGATCATCTAACGATTCCATATTTTAGTAGGTCATTTATTTGTTTTTCGACTTCTTGTTTTAGTGCCATCGGGTATGGGTACGATCTTGAATAAATAGGTTCGGTGGTTGTAGTTCGAATTTCCCCTTTTATGGTGGTGGTGTAAGTCTGTTTCTTGTCAGGATCAGAAAAGAGGTTAGGTTAATTATGCTAGTAAGTTTGTCAGACTGTTCTTTACTCATGTGAAAGGTTCTTAGCGTAACCTTATTAATTGATTGGGAGATATGCTGTTTGAGTGGTACTGATATGTTTGGGTAAATAGTCATATGACTTTCCCAAGTATGAATGACCACGTTTAATTTCCTTAACGTGTCATTGCCCATTATTCCGTCAAATGAGATACGGCTGGGGAGAATGAAAAATTTTATTTTATCTATATTATGGCCAAATAATTGAACAAAGGAGTGGTGTGCAATTTTAATGATCCCTCCGACTGATTTAACGTAAAAATGTCTTTCGTTCGGGAGAGGATTCCTGATATGACGGGGTTGAATATAATCTTTATAGGATCCTGTGTCTATTAAAAATCTTAATGTCTCCCCACTTCTTACAATATTTTCAAAGTAAGGAAGCGAAGAAGGCCTTAGTCTAAAAAATAGATATCACCGACTTGTTCTTGTTCGTCAAGATCAGGGTCATCTCTTGAGTCAATGTAGTCTGCTAATATCTGATCATGGTCATGGTCTTCTTCAACTATTTCGTTTTCATATTCCTCCGATGTCTTCTCATCTGGATCGGGCCCTTCAGTGTGGTAAACTCTCTGCAGTTTGTGTGGCTGGCGGATCTGCTGTGAATGTTGTCGTTTCTCTGGAACAAACTGTTGGTTGCGAGGTTGGTTCTGGTAGTTGACCCTTTGGGATTTGATGGAATGATTAACGTCCATTGGCTTCGGAGGAGGTGGGCGCTGATTAGGCGGTGGTTGTGCTGTGCTAATGGTATTTCGGCTGGTATCGTGAGCACTCCGAGGGTTATGGAGTAATTCGGGATGAAATTCACGTCTGGGTGTGGAAATTGATGTTGGTGCTGGATGTGAAAAGTTGTTTCTTCTGAGGGAAACTGGAGGCGGTGTTTGTTGGAATGTTTTCCGGGAATTGGATTGTGAGTTGTTTGCATGTTGCGCTCGAAAATCGACATTTTGCAATTTCAAGCATAGGTGTATGGCTTGTGGTAGGTCAGCAGGCTCACAGATACTGAGTACCCTAGGCAAGTCGCCTTTCAACCCTCTGACGAAGGTGTCAAGTGCCTTGTCCCGGTAACATTGGGTCATGTTATTCATGGACTCTTGACTCATATTCATTGATCCTAACTTGTTTAAGATAAGCGACAAATGGTGGTACCCCTCTTAGCTGCATAGTGCAAAGTAAGACCTTTTGAAATTTTTTCCCAGTTTAGCGGTGTATTATAAGTTTCTAGGGCGACGTCTGCGTAGCCCGTTATCTTATTTCTGATAACCGATAAGATCCCATAATATTTGGGGTTACCTTTTAAGTGTTCATAGATTTTAAGTTCGTGTGGTTGCCCAGAGAATTCTCTAAGGCTTTTCACAACATCGGGTATTTTGTCCATATCGGACAAATTCCTATCATTAGTCAGGTTTATTGGTTGGTCTATGTCGTTGTTGATGTCGGACGCGGGATTCATAATGGAACTGAAAATTTGGCGTCCCTGTATTTGAAGGGTTTCAGTCACTAGTTGAGTGATTATTCGAACCATATCGTCACTAATAGTATTGGGAACGGGAGGAAGAATGGTTATTTGGGCTTGCCATATTTTTTTTTCTTAAGATATTTGTGTTATTCAGTGAGAGAATCAATGATATTACCCGTTCAAGTAATTATAGGTAAAACAGATTTATTTAAATTTATAACTTAGAACATAAATGTACTATTCACTATTTTGACAATCTTTAATATAGTGTAAGTTTTAATTTAAATTGGTAGATAGTGGTTCCGGGCTGCTTTCTGCTAGTTAGGGCAGAATTTCCTGACTGACCTGACCTTTTGTTCGTTTGGTTAGAGAACTACTGGGGGCCTTTGTTTTTCCCTATCACTACACTGTTTGATAGGTGGGGTGGCTTGGTTGTCCACTCGAACTTTGTCTTAACAGTGTACAGAATGCTGCCCCCACTTTGGGCGCCAGTTAATTAAAATGCTCTACTTTTATTATAAAAAAATTACAAGGCAGAATGCCTTGACCTTTATTGTTTCTCGATACTTTAGAACTAACTTAACAATTATTGAATTTCTTATATTTATAATCTAATTTCCCTAACTCAGCTTCTGTTGTTGTTTGCTGGTTTGGAAATTGTTCGATGTGCATTGATTACACCAGCTAATTGGTCAGCATTTCATGTTGTTGGGGTTCGCGCGTGCAAGCGTGGTCAGCATTTCTTGTAATTGGGTTTCGCGCGTTTGCCTCGGCTGCTGGTGTTAAGATGGCGCAAAATTAATCACCCTATCGAAAGATGGTATAATTATTGTAAATGGCGTCGTACGTCAATCATATTTGACATTTGTGAACTAGACATCTGCAGTATACAAACAGATAAGCAATGAAGCGCTATAGTCCCCAAGAGCGTGGAATAATTGTGTCGATGTTTTGGACCAATAATCGGTCGATGGTGTTAGCGCAGCATGAATTTCGACGTCGATTTCCTAATCGTGTCGCGCCAACTGGGCAAACATTCCGGCGCTTAGCTACTCGAATCGAACAGAGTGGAACCCACAGGAGACCATGCAGGGCGTAGCCGCCACCGGACTAGTCGTTCGCCCGCGAATATTGCGGCTATGGCTGCCGATGTCGCTGAGAACAAAGAGACATCAACCAGACGACGGGCGATGCAATTGGGCATCACAAGAGACCCTATAGCAAATTTTAGTGAAAGACTTACACATATTCCCATACAAAGTGCAAACAGTGCATCAGTTAATGCCTCCTGACTGTCAGTCGCTTATGAATTACTGTAAAGCCATCCTCAATCTCAACAACGAAGGGGACGATTTTGTGTCGCAAATCATCATGAGCGACGAGGCGCATGAACCACTTAGGCGGTTACGTCAATAAGTAAAATCTTCGTTTCTGGGGCACTGAAAATTTTGCGTGCGATGCACGAAGAGCCATTAGACCCACTCAAAGTCACTGTATGGTGCGGCGTTCACGCGGGAGGAGTGATTGGGCCGTATTTTTTTGAGGACGCTCTCGGCAATACGGTCACTGTTACTGGCGAATGCTACAGGGACATGATAACCGACTTCTTACTGCCGGAATTGGATGAGCGGAGCTCGGTGAACACGTGGTTTCAACAAGATGGTGCAATCGCACACACAGCACGAGCCACAATTGATATTGTGAAGGAAGCGTTTCCTGTTGACGTAATCCCCCGTTTTGGCGATTTGGCATGGCCAGCAATATCGCCCGATTTAGCCATCCCAGACTTCTTTCTCTGGGGCTACTTGAAGTCGAGGGTTTTTGCCAACAAGCCTCAGACAATCGCAGCCCCTAAGGAGAATATTCGTCAGGAGTGTGAACGGTTATCACCGGAAAACGGGCACAAATGTGTATGAACACTGGCGGCAGCCATTTGACGGATATTATCTTTTCCACTTAACAGAAACAATTCTAAAGATCCATATAAAGATTTCCATCACTCAGAATAATTTTTTTTATTTAGTAAAAAAGTAATTCAAAAACAAAATTGGATGATTAATTTTGCGACACCTTTGCATATTGTTCAAATGAATTATTTCTGCTGAGCTGTCAAATATTGGCTTCAACAAATAAATTATTATATCTGTACTTTTACCTCCCAAAACTTTTACCAATTTACGTCAATTGCAAACGTGATAATAATTAAGAGAATTTATAAGATTTAGATAAATATAAAATTAAAAAAAACTCGAAATTCTTGCTATGCAACTAATTAAAATAATTTAGATCACGTGCTTCTTTATAAATAATTCTGGATATTCCCTTTATATAAATATTAAGTGCGCAACTAAGTTATCGTTGTTTTCTTTTTGACGAAAATGCAACTTTATTGTGAAAAAATGGTTACAAATGAATCATTCAAAGTATTGCCCATTGCTAGCTGCAACTTTTTCCCATCTTTCTGGCAGAGCTCGGATACTGTTACGGTAAAAGTGTTCATCTTTTGGGACTACTCGTATATGCGAATTAAGCCATTTTTTGATGTCTTCATATGAGCGGAACTGCTGATTAGCCAAACCATGTGCCATCGAACGGAAGTGAGTTTGGTATAACTTCCCATTTGAGCGTTTCCAGGTAGGTTTTAACGGGTTTGGCAATTTGAGGCCGACCGTTGTCATGATGTAGAATCACTTTTTCGTGCCTCTGCTCGTATTATGGCTGTTTTTCGGGCTCGCCTCAATCGCATCAACTAAAGTTGATACAGTTCCTAATAAACAACACCGACCTGATTTCGCAAAATACATAACATAACCTTCGCAGTGTGAATATTCGGACGAGCCGACGACGTAGAAGCATGACACTCGTCACGAGCAATGACTCTAATCACGGCACGTTGTTTCACTTAGAGCAGCACCTCCGTAAACTTTCTGGAGCTCTCGATACGCTTCAGCCGACGTTTTCTTCGAATGAAAGAAGAAAATCAACACTTCCCGCCAAGGACGACTATTTGGCACAAAATCAGACATTTTCACACAACCAAAAGTATATGACGCCAAAAAAAAGTCACTAACGTGTCAAAACGGTTTGTTTATCATATGTTTAGGCTTGATTTGGATATGTCAAAATCAATCAGCACTTACTGCTGGAGCCATCGAACTTCGTTACGCCCCTAATAACAAAGATAGAGCTAAGTATAAATAATAACAAATCTAAATTAATTCTGTTAAAACTGATTTTGTAAAATGTTCAGAACCAAGACTAAACACTTTCAGATACTAAAAGTGACAATCGATTTCCTCTTAATATTTTCTATATTACAAATCTTTGATAGAAATTAATTTACCCTATAGCCATAGACAACCTATTATATTACTACAGACGCAATAAAAATGTATAATCCCAGTCTTGATGGATTAGATTGGTTGCTTCCTCGTATCGGAAAAATGCAAACGCTCACACGATATCGGGCAATTACGGTAATCGAATTTTAAGTCCAAATTAAAATACTAAAATTTGTTGATTTCGATTTAGTCATAGTATTATTTGTGTTGTAGGTCGAGTAAATTGATTCTACAATGATTTATAATTGAGGTTTAGAACAGAAATGAATTGCCTTCGTGCTGTAGTAACCGAATTCAGAATCTTTCCAGGGAACCGTTTTCATATTGATTTTTGAAAACAATTATTTTTATTCTATAAAAATTGCAGGTGCATTCAATGGACTTCAATTCGGTGATTTTTTCCCAAAAGGCTTTCCATCACATCTTATATGAAAAATTGATCTTAAATTCATTTAAAAATTTGGTAGCTAATAATCTACTCGTAACAAATTTATCAGTGATATGACTACATTTTCCAACTGCTTGGCACCCATTCTATTCATAGAATAAACGTGAAAGATTTTTGTATTTAAAAATTTGACTTTTGAACATTTTATATGCGAGGGAGCAGAGAGATAAGATTTTGACTATTAGTCAGTGGATAATTTGAGACGATTATTCGATCAGGTGCAAGTCTATAGCTCTGATAAAAGTTCGACAAATGTTTGGTAGGCAACGGACCCTCAAATTACTAAATGGATGTACCAACACAATGTGTAAACCTATTCGAAATAAGTTCAATTCACTTGGTGATTTCATTTTCATTTCACAAGGTGATTTCCAAACGTTAATATTGTAGATAACCATTTACACATAACTGTACTCGTATAGCAATTGTTTCGGGCATATGAGGTAACATTTTTAAGATTGCGACACAACATCACCCAAATATATTAAAGATGGCAGGAATGGAAAATAACGATATTCACAGAAGATGGAAGGAGTACTTTAACGCGTTATCGTTCCCTGTATGGAAACTAATCGATTGTACTGGGGATGAAAGAACAACTGCAGAAACGCCGAATACAAAAGACAATTCCAATTCTGGCTACCCAGTTGTTTTTTTTTACGCACCATAAGGAGGTCTGTTGGCGTGACCTTCTGTCAACACCTGACCTTACCCGTGTGTCCGGCTCTCTCCGCATGCTTTCGGATCATACGGGCTAAAACTCCTCCCAACCCTGTGGCTTCTGACACAACTCCCTGGGACCGCTCTTCGCATTACTTCAAGGGGCTGTGATCCTACATCCTTTCGGGTTTACCTGTTTTCCCGGTATTGATCTTCTTCTCTTTTATTTCTTCTGAGAATATCTTCCACAAACTGGCAAATTCTTCCCCAGTTCAGGTCACTCGTCAGCATTTTATCCACTATGTTTTCTGGGTTGAAGGCACCAATGCTGTTTTCTAGTGCAGTGCGTTGAGCTTCCCATCTTCTGCAGGCAAAAAATGTGTGATGTACGTCGTCTGCTGGGGAATCGCCGTACTGGCAGGCTGGGCTATCCGTTTTGCCAATCCTATGTAAAAAGGCTTTGAAATTTCCGTGTCCGGTGAGGAACTGGGTGGCGAAGTAGTTGACCTCCCCGTGTTTCCGGTCTTTCCACTCAGCCACATTTCCTATCAGACTCGCTGTCCACCTTCCTCTGCTTTCCGAGATCCAGCGCTCTTGCCATTTCCGTATCGTTTGCTGTTCTGCTTGGTCGATTTCGTGGACGTAATTCCTTTGTGCCGGTAGGAGATCGATGGGAGTCACTCCTGCGACTACAAGGATGGCTGGTTGCGACACCGTTCGGTAAGAGCTAGACACGCGTAGAGCTCCACGTCTTTGCTTTGCCGACATCTGCTTCCGGTACTTTTCTTCTAGAAGCGCGTCTGTCCAGATCTCACTTCCATATAGGAGAATGGCATGCGTTGTCGACATTAATAGCCTGCGTTTACTTGGCGTTGGACCACCTATGTTCGCTATTAATATACTGAGTGATGTTGTAACTCTAGAGGCTCCTTTCGCTGCGTACTTTATCTGTTGCCAGAAAGTTAGTTTTGTGTCAAGCCCCAATCCCAAATACCTCACCGCGTCCTTGCTCTTAATGACTTCATAGCCAATTTGGAAGTCTATTTGTGTAGGGATTTTCTTCTTCGTCAGAAGGACTATCTTAGTTTTCTCTGTGCTCATCCATCCAGAAGGGTTTTCGTCGCATGATTTGGTTCAACTTTCTTTGCGCTTTTTCAGTGTCTCTTGCCGTTATTACTGCCGCAATGTCGTCTGCGTACCCAACGAGAAAGTTGTCTTCGGGCATCTCCATCCGCAGTATATCATCATAGGGGATGTTCCAGAGGTCTGGTCCCAGGATTGATCCCTGTGCTGCTCCAGATGTTATTTCCTTCCTTCGTAGGCCTCCTGTGGTCTCGTAGAACAGCTCCCGATCCCTGAGATAGTCCTTCATCATAGGCTGGAATATTGTGTATTTAGTGTATAACTACACCTGGCTGAGTTGAATGCATTTCTTACGTCCAGGATTTCCAGCAAAACGATCTTCTTAGAGCGGCAACTTCCTTGTTGGGCGGTTTGAACAGACTTCACCTCTTCTTCAATAGCTCCGACCGTGGAGCGTCCTTTTCTGAACCCGTACTGCCTTCCTGCCAAGTCTTCCGCTCTTTGTACTGTATCTGTGAGCCGTGATTTGAGCAGCTTTTCCATCAGTTTTCCCGCTTTGTCCAGCATACATAAGGGCCTGTACGCTTATGGGGAGTCTGAGTCTCCTGTTCCTTTGCTGATCAGCACCAATCGTTGCTTTTTCCAGCTCTTTGGGAAGACTCCTTCTTCGAGGCAACTGTTGCACATCTTGAGCAGCAGGTTAGGGCATGCTTGGCCAGTCACTTTTATTACTTCTGCTGGAATTCCATCTGGGCCGGGTGCTCTTCTGTTTTTTATTGTCTGCACGGCTAATCCCAGCTCTTCTTCGCTGAAACCTGGAGTTTCCTGTAGTCGGGCTGGTGTGTTGTCGGGAGGCTTGACCGGATGATTTGGGAAGAGGGTATTTACAATGCACTCCGTCTTGTCTTCGTTTAGAATAGGCGGTGCCGATTGGGCTCCCAGTTTCCGCATTACGACCTTGTAGCCTAGCCCCCAGGGGTTGCTGCTTATGTCTCGGCAGAGATCCTCCCACTTCCGTTTTTTGCTCGAATTGATGGCCCTCTTGAGGTCGGATCTTTTGGTTCTGAACTCCGCTAGAGCTTCCTCTATGTTTTCAGCGTGTCTCCTCCTTCCCCTGGTGACTATGTGCCTAAGTTGTGGGCATCTCCTGCGGAGCTTAGCTATCTCGTCTGTCCACCAGTACCCTGGATTCCTACTTCTGTTGTTGCAGCTTTTCCTGGGCATTGAACCATTACATGCGAGCCGTATCAGTTACATCGTGGCTTCAGCTTTTACTTCCGCGGATCCTTGTACTTGGAGCATGGCACTTTCTACCTCTTCAATGACGGATTTGAAAAGCTCTTCGTCTAACCTATTGATGTTCCATCTCGGTGCTGGTGAACGGTTCCAAACAGGAGTTCGCTGGTTTGCTTCTAAATCAAAAACAATGTATTGATGATCGCTGCACGTATAATCCCCGATTACTCGCCAGTTTTTTATTCTTGCGGATGTATGGTATGATGCTTCTTTGCCCTCGCCTCCTGAAAATCGGGGTGTTACCTACATTTGCTACGTTTAGACCTTGTCTCGCAGCCATCTCAAGTATTTGCCTTCCTCGAGAGACTGTAGTTGGCATTCCCCACTCTTGAGCTCTGGCGTTAAAGTCGCCGGCGACCAAGATCTCGCCTATCGCTTCATTTAAGAACTCCTCCAGGTCATCCAGTTTTTGACGGAAATCGTCGATCCTGTCGTTGGGGCTCTGGCTACCTAGTAAGGAACCGTATGTCTGCTGCGCATGTCAAACTTTATTGTCAAACGAAATTGATAAAACAGCAGCCTCAGTTTCACTCGATATTGGTGGTCCCTGTTGATTTGTGATCGGCAGAAACTCTAAACCAGTAACAAACATCGAATGCGTATTAGGAATGTGAAGGACACGCTGTAAACTAAATGCAATGTAAATCGAAAAACTTTCTGAGAACAGGGAGCCGACAGCAATAAATCATCCATCATCGTGTACTTCCATCGTATGCACCACCCTCTGCAGTGGTTCAGAGTTGAGAAAATCCGTTTGAATCGAATCAGCTGCCCTAATATCGAAGCGAATTCGTTTTCTATTCACATTCAGGTCATCTCCTCTCGGCGAACCTCGTCCATTTGGTATATCTTCCCCTCCAGATGGTTGTTGTGCATTTCCTCCTCCTCTCCGTCTAACACCATTCTCATTTGGCCATTCAACAGGTTTCTTCTTACCCTCAGTCGATTCGGTTTCGCCCTCGAGTACAAGTCTCGGATTCACTAAATACATCTGGCAGTGAGACTCCTGTCCGGCCAGCAAATATGACCTTCGTTCGCTGTTCATTACAGCAAAATTCATAGCAGCATTAGCACCAGTTTCATGGCGAACCACTTCCTCGGCCACAAAGTGCTGACCATGGTGATAGATTTCGTACATTTCAAATTTATTGGCGACACCAGTTTTACTGGAACCCCCATCACCGGCGACCAAAATATGACGACTGGTCAGCGTAAAGTGGAAAATTCACACGAGCTAGCAATCCGTCGCTGGGTCGTCGTGTTGCAGCCATCGTAAGACTTCAAGATTTCCTTCTAATTTTTCGGGTACACCGCCAAAGTTTGAGTTAATTTGTGAGATGTCTGTGAAAGCTCCACGTATCCATGACACGCACGGAGAGAGCGCCTATTTTTTAATTTGAAAAACACGCAGTGTTTACTCGAGATCTTCTGATGTTCTTATTTTAATAAAGAGTGTAGACACGGAGGTTACCTATGGAGCACACAGTCCGATAAATCACCACCTCGTGACTGATGGCACATGTTAGTCCTTTTGACAAAATCTTCGTTGGCATTTTGGCATATTGCCGGTTTAACTTCATCAATGGCGCGTCGAATCTTGTCTTTCAGTTTAATGGCGTCAAGTCGTATGATCTTGGTTGTTGGATCACTTTTGGATTCTCAGCTCCCTAAATGCTACAATTCTGTTTGTTGACATAGCCATCTAGTTTGAAATGCACTTCATCGGAGAAGATGGATTTTCTTCGAAACATCACCATTCACTTATTGTTACTGTAAGATCCATTCTGCAAACGTTCAACTACTGGCTTCAAATGTTGTGTCAACTGAATCTTGTAAGCATGTAAATGTAAATCTTTAATCAAAATTCGCTGTAAACTGCTTCGTGAAAGTCTCAATTGCTGAGAAGAATGGCGAATCGAAGTGGAAGGATTCTGGTCAACACTCTCACTAACTGCTACTAAGTTTTCATTAGACCGAGCTCCACGAAGACGGGTAGGTCTCTTCTGGGTTCAAATTGACCCAATCGCCTGAAATTTCCCGATTAATCAGTGGTCCGGTATGAGGAGAAGGTGCATTATGACGACCGAAATATCTACGATACTTTCGAACCGTCGTCTCCACGAAAATCTCACCATTTCGGTAGCGGATTTTCACAATTTGCGTCCGTTTAATTCTTCATCACTAAAAAAAAAACACAATTGTTAAAGCTAAAATAGATACAAAGATAAGGAAAATAAAAATTAATTAAAAAACAAAGGAACCGACGATCAAAGATAGCGTAAGTTTCGTAAAATCTGTGAGTACCGCAGCTATCCAAACTAGGACCACTATTCATCATTTATATGAACAATATGTTGGTAGCTCTCAAGAAATACAACGTACTTGTCTACGCAGATGATATTGTAGCCAATCGATGAGTCCTGCAGATATTTTAGGAGAGGAATTCAACTCAGTCATGGTGCCATGGCGGCGTTAGAATTAACGACAGGAAAATTGCATTGCAAAATACAGAATACAAATGAAAATGCAAAATTCGGAAGGTCTGCACTAGGCTCAAAGTCATGTGTTACTTCAAGTCAATGAAGACTGCTCAACTATGTTCGAAAACGTATCAGCGTATAAATACTTTGAGCTTATAGTCGACTTATAAATGTTCACTAGCAGTTCATTGTGTAGTCTAATCTGAGGTCTGGCATGATGGCGTGGTGAAATGCAACACGCTGCACGGCAGTTTTCAAGAATTGACGAAATTGTCAATCGCAACGGCAACACGGTGTTGACATCAAAATATCTTTCCGTGAACCAGTTTTATAAATTGGATATATTTTTAACATTCAGCTATGACATGTTACCAACTCAACAATCGATAAACATAAGCAGGCGATTGCAAAACAAATATAGAGTTTCGAGTTACTGGAACGAATAGAGCCGTAGACGATCGATCTGTGAAAATCTTTATTTTTGGAAAAAATTAAAGAATTATATCTCAACAGTAAACTCTTTGATCCCTCTTTTAAAAAAAATGGATTTAAAATGAACTCAAAAATGCTTTTCTGAAAATAAATGGTTTTCCAATAGGGACTTTGAATTTAATTTGTAAACGCACTCTTTCACTAATCATCAAACTGTCACTGTCAATTTATTCAGTAAACTCAACATTTTCATCATGTTAAAGTACACGAACGAGCAACGTCTGCATATTATAAAAATTTTCTACCGAAATTAGGAGTCGGTGACTGCAACTTTAAGTGCGTTAACTCTAATTTTCGGTCATAATTCTCGCCCTAGTAGACAGGCAATAACAAGTTTAGTGCAAAAATTTGAGTCTACATATTCGTTGTGTGATGTTGCCGTGTCAGTGAGACAACGGGTTGGTCGAAGTGTCGAAAATATCGCTGCCGTTCAGGCGTCCGTAGCAAAAGATCCAAATCAGTCAATTCCACGGCGTTCTCAAGAATTGGGCATCGCTCAGACCACATTATGGCGTATTTTGTGTAAGGATCTTGATTTACACCCATACTAGATCAAGCTGACTCAAGAATTGAAGCCGATGGACCATTTGAAGCGACGTACGTTCTCCGATTGGGTTCTGGAGAAGATGCGCCAAGATGATAAATTTCATCGCAAAATCATCTTCAGTGACGAAGATCATTTTTGGCTCAATGGGTTCGTCAATAAGCAAAATATGCGATAACGATCGTCACGTTACTGTGAATGGTCAGCGTTATCGCGACATGATCACCGATTATTTTTGGCCCGAATTGGAAGATATGGACTTGGACGACACGTGGTTTCAGCAGGATGATGCCACAAGCCACACAGTACACGCTACAATCGATTTATTGAAGAGTAAGTATGGTGAGCGTGTTATCTCAAGAAATGGGGCAGTCGATTGGCCGCCTCGTTCGTGCGATTTAACTCCGCTTGACTATTTTTTGTGGGGTTACGTTAAGTCATTGGTTTATACCAACATGCCGACGGCATTGGAAGAGCTCAGAGCCAACATTGAACACGAAATAGCGGCCGTTTCGGCCGAAATGTTTGGCGGAGTCGTTGAAAATTGGGTCCAACGAATCGACCGCTGCAAACGTGCCCGAAGTCGAGTTCCATTCATAAATGTTTTGATTGTACTTCAAGCCGATAATAAAGTTTTTGAAATATCTCAAATGGTTTGCGTTTTATTTAAAAAAAATTTGTCAAGCCCTTATTGGAAAACCCTATAGTAGTGCAATAGCAGTAGTAGTGTAACTTTATTAATTAAAAAGAGAACTCAGTTGTGACAAGATTCTGTAAGTCTTGTCCTAATAAGCTTTGGCTTTTGCCTTAAGCCGAGAAAAGAGAGTTTTGAACTTATAGCTTGGTTCAAAATTTACACCTGGTATTTTGGAGCAGACTTTATAAATTTAAAGAGAATAGTTCAGTGTTCTCCACTTAGAACGCGACAGACTTTATCCGAAGAGAGAGGGAGTGTTCCATCAGATCTATGTGGCATGTAATTTAATTGCAATAGTTCGTCCCTGGCCCTGAATACTGTAGGAATTACCTCTATCTATGCTATCCCGATCACGAAAATAGTTCTGATCTGCACGATTTTGGGTTAAGACTTTATAAATATTTCTTACTTGTCTTTGCTCGCTTTCCCTTTGAAGTAACTCACGCAATGATCCTTCGATTTTGATTAAAAGTCTGTGCAGTGTACTTCATGTAGGAGTATATTATGCTCACGGCCAGCCCAGCCCTAGTGCATAGCAATTTTATAGGGGAAGACGATGACTGTATATGATGATGAAGTATAATCGTAAGCACATGGAGCGGTGCCAACCCAGTTTTCATGTACAACATGTAGTTTGGCAGTCGGAACATTTTCTTTAGGAAGTGTCTCTCCTGCATAGCACATGATTGATCTTATGACGGTTTCAAATACTTTATACTTTACACTCGGCGTGATTTCTTTTCTTCCCGAGATCGAATTAATTGCCGTTTTTGATTATTTTAACTGGTCTTAAGGGGGCTTTCTAAAAGATAACTATGGGGTGATCCGAGGTATTTGTATTCCTTCACATTTTCCACTTCTTCATTTTGCCAGGTCCATTTTTCACCATTGTGTAGCGCTCCCATCCGTTTCGCAAAATCATAACTTTCGATTTGTTAGTGCTTAGATGCAAGTTTCATATTTGGCGGTATATAGTATAGCGAATAGCATGTTTGGTGTTTCCGCGAGTATTACGATATCGTCAGTGTAGAGCAAAAGGTACGTAGCCCACAGAAGTATTCCCCGTGGGAGATGGGCAACGAGGTCGTCCAGGAATATTGAGAACAGAATAGGGCTCAGTGACATCTTTGCCTCACTCCACATTTAGAGTGAAACTAGTTAGACAAAATATTTCCATCTCAGACCGTTTGTCGAAACTCCCAGGTTGGTCACTTTAAAGAACATACCTCTTCTGTCGATTCGAAGAAGGCATGCAGTGTTTACCATTATCCATAAACGTTTGACCGTTACTTGTTAGAGAGAAGATATTGTCGAGTGTGGAGTATTCTTTGCGGCTTAAAACTCATTTTTCGTATTCAATTTATTAAGCGTTCCAAGATAATTCCTGTAAAAATGTTGGTAGCCCCATTTAAGGAAGATATGCCTCTGTAGTTGGTTGGTACCTTTGGGAATATTATATTTTTCTTGAAAGATGATGGCAGTACTTGCCAGTACTGAGAATGAAATCATACGTCGCATTTTTATGAATTCGTAAGGAACACGATCTTATCCTGGAGTCTTATTTGAGCATCATCTATTTATAACTCTGATGACATTCAGGAAAAATATAGGTCGATCTAAACAGTTTACTTGAATGTGAGGTAAATCACATTGTATATGGTTTGGATTTTGTTGTGAACTGATTACCTTTTGGAAATATGCGGCTAACATGGGTGCTTCAACTTTGATGATATTCGCGAAGAGCGCACCTTTAAGCGTTTTCGCCAGCTTCTAAAAAGACCCACTGTCGCAAGTGCTGACGGCAGTTTTCTCAATGAACAGCCTTTTTTTCTGTTTTGAACTTCTTATTTGCAATCTGTAGAGGTCACCGCAGTATGCATATGTTCACAGTTGTCTTTTTGTCTGAGCTATATTTCGATAATAATGATATCTACTTTGTAGTAGTTTAAGAACTCTGCTAGTTATTCGGCTGCACACAACAAGTTCAGGGTTCGAACTTGAACTTTCCATATGTAGATTCCATAGATTCGAACGTCGATGTTCTTTTTTTATTTGTAGGTTGGTCTACAGAGAATCCGTTCTTATACAAAGCTTGATTGCTCTTCTTGGACCTTTAGCAAAAGCGGCCTGATATCCCGAAGCCTGTAAGTCTCTTCATGAATATGAGAGCTGCCGTTCGCTGTACGTCCTCCATTTAAGTTTCAGTTATTTCTGACCACCACAATTAATATTTAGTCATAGTTACAGCACTGACCATGACGGTCAGTGTCTAACTTAATCATATTCCACTTAGCCACCTGATTGGGTGACGATTCTTGAGAAATCGGTATAAGCAGACTCGGACTAAAGACAAATGCGTCCGAACTCAATAGCCTACCAGCTTTTAACTGTGATTATTTCGCCCCGAGAGTGGAAAACTATGTGAGAAGTAACAACACAGTAGGTCGAAAACTATGGACTTTTGTAAAAAGATGTATCCGCATTAATCTGCGGGGCTTCCGGCTATACTCCAAGATCCAGTAGACATCACTATATGGCGAAGAAATTGGTATTGAAGTAAACAAACCTTAATGCGTGAAGAGAACTACATTGAGGATACTTGGAATATGTTAGAAAAGAGGCGAAACCATACAAAATTCCATCGGCGCCCTATTATTCATAAGAAAGAGGAAAAAAAAACCTTACGAGTACGTGCCACAAAATCCATTGCCCTAAGTTTCAAGTACGATCGGAGTGTTTTAAAAATTAAAAAAAATATGCAAATGCCAACCAAAGTAATGTTGCCAAAGGGTCAAGTATCTCCTTCAATTAGCTCAACAGAGTATACACGGGGCTAACCTTTGATAAAATTATCTACAGTTTTTTTTTTACAAAGTTGACTGTGAATCGATAGGTGACTAGCACCTTGGCCGGTGAAAAATGTTCAGCTAATCTTTCTAAATTAAGGTGATATATACTCAATTATATTTCCATCGAGTGCAATTACAATTTCTAGTATTTTCTAAACATTTTTTAATAAGGAAGTCATACATGTTATCTCTTTTGTTCGCCTTGAATAAAATAATTAATCAAGATTGCAATTAGTTGCCTTGCCGAAGTTTTGCAATTTCAATGTTATCAAGTTCTAAAAAAATTCAAGCAAAATCTAACTAGAGATTACCATTCTCACCTTCCGTGACAAAAAACAAAAAACGGGCAATCTACCTGCATTGATAAAAACAAATGACAGTTAAATGTCGGGAAGGCCGTGAAGCTCGTTGAATATCTTCCAAAAAGTGCTTTATCAAGACTTACATATATGAAGGAAGTCGGGAAAGTTGTTCGAGATACAATACATGGGCCGGATTTTTAATTAGAAATTTCTTAGAAATCGTATTAATTTTTCAGTTTGATTTTTGAACCGCTCTCTGTGCCTTTTCATCACTACAAAAACGCTTTCACCCAAAATAAGTTCCAAAATATTAGCAACGTTTTATCGAAGCTCATTGTTAATTTTTATAAAAAAAAGGTAATTGCCTACCACTGCAATGGAAACGACATTAAGACGAACCTTGCTATCTACGAGTACAATAGTTTGTTGTTTTTTCATAGTGTTCACTGTAACTGGATGGGCTTCACGTGAAATGTCGTTTATGGCGATTTTGATACATCAGTTGTACTCGTATCTATTAGTTTTGGATTTTTTTCAGTCAAAGGGTCCAGACAACATACGAAATACGAGTAGTGACTAAAATATTGTGAATTAAAAATATTGTCGATTAAAGGTCGAGACTTTACTGAAAGCGGTATGACGCAGTAAGTTATCAATCGACATTATTGTGCGCAACGAAATTGGCTCTTTCTAAAGAATATTGCAAGTTAAAGTACCTTAGACCCGTTCATGTGAATCTGCTCGAAATCGTGTGTCAATTTTTGAAATAAATTGGGTTTTGTGTCATTTTTATCTCTTTAACGTTTATCAGTACATTATTTGGCGTGGAAGTAACGCTGTTAGATGCATTCAATTAATCATTTCAAGGGTAGTTGCAAGTCCATAATTAATATACCGATATTTTTAGTACAAATGTACCCCGATTGGCACACATACCTTTAAACCTGACATTCCATGAACCTGCAATCTCAGAAATAGCTTTTTTTTGAACTAGCTCTTCATAATGACAATTAATGTCAGTTTTTTCTTAAAGGCATGCTGTTAGCGTAACATTCCAGCTATCTGATGTTTTTTGCGTCAACAATGCAATACATTGTTTTTTTTTTACGAAAAAAATAAACGAATTGTATGATATGAGTAATTTTAACATCAGCAACCTGGCGCGTCATGACACGAAAATCTTCGTACTATCCTTTTGCCCTAAAACAATGATATTTTCGCTTGAACCTAGATAAAGAGCTGTCAGTGTTGCTAATAATTTAGTAATAGATATGTATTTCAGAGACATTTACCAGCAGTGGTAACTTTAAATAACTTGAGCTTGCTGTAAAGGAACTAGATATTGTAGCGCTTATTAAACAGTTTGGCAACGTTTTTTTTAATACAATATTCAAATATGTATAGTTTTAGTTTTAATTGCATTTTATTTTCTTAATCACTGACTCTTACATACTAACAAAAAATGCTTAAATGCTAGCTAAAAATTACTTACAATCTTATACTAACTTACTGACCCCACACAGGCACTCTAAGCTACTCTAAATACTTATATCTATGTCGTTCGACTTTACTTACAATTTATTTAGAATTATTTATATTGTATACTTAAGGCTAAGAATGAGACTCAAATATGTATATTTGGCATTAAATGCTTGAATATAATTTTAGGCATAAGACGAAGTCGACTACGTTTTACAAAGGTCATCCTGTCGGACCAGTTTTCAACCACTTTTTTGAGTAAATCGGCCAGTACATTCCAAATGATAGTCACAGCATTGGCTTCCAAGAAGTCATTACTTACTTACATAAAGTGGAACTACAGTCCGAGGTAGACCTGGGCTTTAATCAACAAGCGGCTACAGCTAGCTCGATTTTTAGCTAGCCGCCTGAATCGCGATATTTCTCTACTGCGCTGTCCGTCGGGGGTGGATTCGAAAATCGTTGAGACCGGAGCATTGGCGTCCATCTGCTCTACATGAACCAGCTACCTCAGTCGTTGGGCCTTCACTCTTCTGACTAAATTCGTTATTGTACGAGTATGTCCTTCAAAGAATTTTCCTCTCAAAACAGCCAAGAGCACCCTCATCCATTCTTGATAAAGTCCATAGCGCAGGACTGGGATTATTAAGGTCTTATACCAAAGGATTTTGCTATTCAATTGCCTTTTTTTTTTTTTTTTTTTTTTTTTTATAATGAGCGCGCGCTCAAGGGGTTTGAGTACCCTTAAGGTGAATGTACACAGCGCGGGCAAGGGAAATTTAGGGAGGAAGAAAAGAGAGGTACCGATGTACATTGTTTTTAAATGTTTGCAAGTTATAACGACCAGGAAATACAGAGATCGGCAGGGCATTCCATAAGCGAGTTGTACGGCTTAGGAATGAATCACGATATTTTAGAGTACGTCCGAAAATGGGCTTGAGGGTATACTGATGAGCATTCATAGCGAGACGAGTGTTACGGTTGAAAGTTTGAATGGGCGGAATGCTACTGGCGATTTCAGTGGAGCACTGGTGGTGGAAGTAGCGATAAAACAAAGTGAGACACGAGACATTTCGTCGGTGTTCGAGGGTGTCCATTGATTGACTGATATTAGTATCGTCAATAAGTTTTATCGCACGGTTTTGAATCCTATCTAGCAGGTGCAGAGATGTTTTAGGAGCACCTGACCAGATGTGGGAGTTGTACTCTAATTTTGGGCGGATGAATGCCTTATATATTGAGGCCAGATCAGAGGGGGTAAAATATTTCTTACATCGCTTGAGGAAACCTAGACATTTCGCAGCATTTTTGGCGACATCAAATATGTGGTCATTCCAACGTAAGTTGTCATTGACACACATACCGAGAATGGAAAGTTTTTCGGTTTCGACGATGCAAGTGCCATTCATAGATAATGGCTGGGTGTTTAAATTTCGCTTTAACGACAGCAGACAGCATTGTGTTTTGGAAACATTAAATTCCACTCTGTTGGTAGTTCCCCAATTGGTTATGCTGTTGATATCGGAATTTAATGAGCTTAGCATACGCTGCCGTTCTCGTACTACAGCCGAAGAGCAGGGCCGTGAGTCCGGAAACGAATATGAAAAGCAGAGAGTACTGTCATCAGCAAAGGAATATATTGGATTAGAAGTAGCAGACAAGAGATCGTTAATGAAAATTAAAAAGAGTGTCGGTGACAGAACAGAGCCCTGGGGCACACCAGCATTTATTTTGTGAATATCAGACTTGAAACCGTCCAAGACAACTTGAATTGAACGTTCCGAAAGGTAATTTCTAATCCATTGAAGAAGAGAGTCGTCGATCCCAAATGCACGCATTTTCGACAAAAGAGCCTGATGCCAAACTCTGTCAAATGCCTTAGAAATATCAAGTGCAACTATCTTGCTTTCGCCAGATTGATGTACGCTTTGGTTCCACTTTTCGGTGAGACATGCCATCAAATCACCAGTGGACCTGTTGCTACGAAAACCGTACTGCCGGTCATTGAGAAGTTTTCGTGTTTCGAGATATTTCATGAGCTGACGATTTATCAGTGTTTCCATGACCTTGGAAAGAAGGGACGTAAGTGCAATGGGTCTGTAGGAGGAGAGAGAAGATGATTCGCCTTTTTTAGGGACGGGCTGGACAAATGCTGTTTTCCATCTGCTCGGGAAGAGTCCTAAAGTGTAGGATTGATGAAAAAGCTTACGCAGTGGTTTTGCCAGCGAGGAAGAACACCTCTTCAGAAGAAGGGGAGATATACCATCTGGACCAGCGGATTTATGTATGTTGAGATTCTTAAGTACTCTTGCTACTACACGAGTGCGAAAGTAGATTCGTCCCATTGAAGATTCGACGCACTCAAGTGTAGGCGGAGACAAAGCACAATCTGGGAGTGTTGAGCTGGCCGCAAAGTGTGCAGCAAGCAGATTGGCCTTATCCAAAGAGCTGACAGCTGGAATGTCATTGTAAATGAGCGTTGGGATGGAGGATGAGGCGGAATTTCTAATGTTTTTGACGAACGACCAAAAATTTTTACTGCCTTTGGGACATTCTTAGCCCAATGAAGCAGCGATTGGCAAGAGTTGATCTCACCGCTGCTGGTGTCGTTGTGTGAATTGATAGCGGGGCTTAAGTAAACAAAGTCCGTATTCCTTTCTTCCGATGATGTCAATATCATCGGCGTACTCGAGTAAATGGATTAATTTTTGCAAGATTGTGCCTCCTGTGATGGCGCGTGAGTTTTGCACTATTCTTTCAAGAATAATGTTAAGGAAATCGCATGAAACCGAAGGTCTCGGTGAGTTCTTTACTGACTTTCATGAAGCAGCCTGCATTTTCCATCGTCGGAAGGGATGTTAAAACTAAACATTGCTCTGTATAGTTCGTCTCTATAGATGCTGTCATAAAATCGATGAATAGATGGTGTGTATGGGTTTTTTCCAAAATCCACCGTAGTCGATTTGGTCGATGGTGGACTTTTCTGCCTAAATCGACTCTGATATCAACCAATTAGGTTGTTGGCGATTCTCTTCAGGCATTCACACAACTGCCGTATTGTGTAGGCGATGTTAAGAAGACTGATCTCTTTTTAGTTGTCGCAGTTCAGAAAGTCTCATTTATTGAATGTCGGACAAAGAATGCTGAGGTTCCATTCATTGGGCATACTTTCGTTAGACCATATTTTACAGATGAGTTGGTGTATGCTCCTTACCAAGTGCCTGCCGCGATGAACAGCTCGGCAGTCAGGCTGTTCACTCCAGAAGCTTAGATACATATGACTATCTTCACTTCGTCCAGGTCGGGTGGACGGAATTGTTGGTCTACATCGTCCAGGTTGAAAGGTTCACTCTGCTTGACAGCGGTATATGGTTCGTCATCGTCGTTATACATTCTTCAGAAATCCTCATTCCAAGTCCTCAGCATCGATTGCAGCTCTACTACAATGTTTCCTTGTTCGCCTATACAAGTTTTAGTTTGAATTTTGTATCCGTGGCATGTTCTTTGTACCTTTTGGTAAAACTTCCGAATCTCATTCCTGTTCTTCTCATGCTTCTCATGTCCTTTCTTTTTTCTCTTGAGAAGACGGTGTTCGTCTTTCTTCTTCTGGGCGTAGAGCATGATCTCTTGTGTCTCTTATGGAACCGCGAGCCTGCTAAGACTATTAGAGGTCAGCTAAGCAACCCCCTATTAGAGAGAGAAATATTAACTTGTCATCCTTCAAGAAGACATTTGCGCTGCATCCTAGATCTGTTTTGGACACATCTGTGAAAATCCGAAGTAAAGCCGATTCCAAATGGTTTGGTCTCATAACATCAGATGGCATATCTACAAGACCAAAATCAAAGGCAGAGGAAAACATTTTTACAACTCCAGGGAGAGTTGTACCAACGACCATGGCAAGCTGGATTTTAGAGTACAGATCATGATATAAATATCAACGGGAGAGAGATTTATTAGTGCTTCTAGAGCAGGGCTAGGCATGTTGGAGCCCTGGATAGTGCCCTGGCCGAAGTTCTTTGCCTAAGTCTAAATGGGCGCTGTTTTTGTCGTAGATAAGAATCGCCGTAGTAAATATCGCAGTTTCTCATCCTCTTTTTGTCCGAACAGTCCCATCACATTTCTAGTTAGTAGTTCGGCTGCACGCGGCCTATTAAGGGACCTGATATTCCACGTACATATTCGAAGTTCTTTGTTTCGTGTGCAGGAGTTTTCAACAGTAGATCCGTCCGTATCCAAGGCTTATTGTTACTTCGTTACTTGGTTTATTGAGCGGGCAATTAAGCCGGCGGTACAACCCCCAACTTGGCGGCCCAGTTCCATTATAGATACCCCTAGGACGAGGCGTCGGTTAGACCGCTATAACTTTGAGGTAATAAGAGACATCGATGCTGAACGGGAACTGATATCATAAGATCACCATATGACTTACTGTGAAATTTTGGCATTCTTGGTCATGCATTTAATATTGCATGAACATTTGGCCGTCAAAAAGATTTCTTCGCGATAGATACCGTATGGTGCCGCTTGGTTCAAAGAAATGTTGATAAAGTTTAATCGCGACCATGACAGGTGACGAATCATGGGTCTATTCATATGATCGACTGTATGGGTGTTTCAAGACGATCCAAGTCCAACAAAAGTTGTTTGCGTTCGAAGCACTTCAAATCTCGTCTTTTTCTTCAGGAAAACCGGATATGTCACCATTAGAGCAACGTAGAACGATCAATTCGGAATAGTACACCATCATTTGTAGAAGTCTTTGGAGAAATAAGGAAAAGCAACCGATGAACACGGACCATTCTTCACCGCGACAGGTCCGCTCAAACAAGTAACTCAAAAGTCAGTTAAGTACTTATGTAGCAACCTGCGTAAGACCTTGATCGAAAGATTCTATCGCAAGCGGATGGAGATATCCTCGGTCTTTTCGAGATAAAAGTTCTTTTTAAGATATTTGGTCCCGTTTGCGTTGATGGAGAAGATGATTCAACGACGAACTGTACGAGCTGTACAGCGACATGGACCTAGACAGAAGGCTGCGTGTATCTGTCGCCTCAGATGGCTAGGACATATATAGCGAATGGACACCAATGCTGAGGGACAACGCAGTAGATGAAGAGCTCACTTTAGGTGAGGAAACATTAACTGACTTGGGGTGCACAGCTGGGGGCAGTCAGCTAAAGAATAGACTAACTGGAGAAGCTCAAGTTTATTCTGAACTGGAGCGTCACCTAAGTAAGTAAGTAAGACTAAGGAGTGGCCCGGATTAGCGATATACAAACAGAACTGATTCTTTGAAGAATTCCGCCAATGAAGTTGTGGGGTTTGCTTTCTATCTGGTCACCCGTGGTAAGGCTCGATATTTACTAGCAACATCATTTCTAGAATAGTAGGGCAGTTTCTATAGTTGACAGACTAATGATTATGATATTAGTAGTCTCGCCATTTGAAGTGTACTCCGATGGCAGATAGGTACGAAAGTAGTTGCTGTCATTCCATAGTGGCCCACAGCTTAGTTTCTCCGCTTACTATGTTGTTCGTCTTCTTTATTTCTTTACAGATGTTTTGCCAACTTCGAAGGATTAGGAAAAAATGAGATTATTAATCTTAAGTATAACTTTTTGCCTCTGGAGGACTGTCATTGCTTGCCAAATGTGTGGTGATCTCAGAAAATATTTCTTATGTTTTTCGTTTCCCGAATTTGAATTTATATATCTAGCGCAGAAGTCGACTCATTGCGCCCCGCCGCAGCATCAACAGAAAGCTTTTAAATAAGCAATTAAAGCCTGCAATTTTTTCCGGTTAAATCTTAAAGAGACAGATTGCCAACCATTTGTGGTTCACAATCAAAATCAGTATAATGCTGAAGCCCCTATATGCAGATTTTTTATTTTTTTTTGAATCATTAGTCCTTCTTGGGGATGTGGGGGGAAAAAATATACATACATATATACAGAATTATACTACCTTAGCAAAGTGTCCCTGGATCTTGGATATCTAAACTGTTCAGATGAGAAATAAACAAGGACGCTCAATAATTTCCCATCATCTGATTGTCCACTATTATCTCTTTAGATGAGGGCTCTGCAAGAAGTATTACTCTTCGCGATGGGATTAAAGACATAACCATTCATAAAGCGTTAATGGCATTTTTACTAAAAAGACTACGGACTGTTAACTGCCATCAATTCGTAAATGGACAATACTCCTTTGGTATTCATCTTAACGCTTTGGGCGACACAGACACTCATGTATCTATATGGTGGGTCCCGATACTGGTTTCAAATTTTCACCAACACCAACGGAAAACTCATATCATTCAATTTATGCAAATACAAATCAACAAAAATGCAAATCCAATGGAAAGCCGCTTACGAGCATAAGCCTATGTGGCCGCTTTCCACAGAGGCCGACATCTGGCAACACTTTAAGTTTCTGTACTCACACAATTATACGACAATGTCCTAATTTTAATCGCCATTCTCTCTGCATATATTTAACCATAATCCCACCATCACCATAAGTCTCACAAGACAAATTAACGGAATTTCGATACAAAATTGCTTGCATGCATTCGGCATTATACGATGACTCTCCAGGCAAACTGCACCCTGCACCCCTGTATCAACATCAAATTGTCGTATCCCCGATAGAACGTATACGTAATTCACTCGACGTAGTTCCATTCCATCTAATGACATTTTTACGTTATACGAGTACGTCGCGCGGACTTTCACTGCTGCCACGACATGTATCTAAATTCTAATTGAATTGGCCTTGCTCTCTATGACTTGTTGGAGGGGAGGAGAAGGAATAGGAAATGCAGAGATCGCGTGCATTCGCATAATATTTGTGCAGCCTCACTGCACTGCATGTGGATCTAATCAAAAATGACTTTGTGTCTGCCCTTTTCACTTTTCTCGTGCAACTTGCAGGGGTCTCCCTCTGCTTCGGGTGCTTTTCCTTGTAAAACTGGTCTCCTCCAGCCTCTGATAGTGGTTCCCACAATCAAATTTACTTAAATGGTTTGTCGGTGGAGTGGATATCTAAATTTAAGACCAAAGCTGAAAAGGAAACAGGTTTGTCCCTTGCTCTTGCGATGCTGCCCCATCGGCTAAATGGTATTCAGAGTCAAGGCAGCCATGGAGGCTACATCTAAGGCTAATGCTACCTTATGACCGACAAGAGTTGGAGTGTGGGCCATGGTAAGTCCGTAACTAGCAAATGGTCGTTCGTCTACGGATACATGAATTCCCATGTTTGGGTATCTCTTGGATGCATTTGCTACTTACGAGCACCATTTGGAACAGCTAGTCCGGGGATGAGTGAGGTGCCAGTGTTTTTCACTTTCTTTGGGACACGGGGTGACCTTATTGTTGAAAAGCTTTGCTAACCGTTTTTTTTTTTCGCTTGTGTGGTGTTGATAGCTTCTCTATATGTGCAACTGGTTGTTGGGACTTCCTTTGATTGATTTTTTATGGCATTCGGGTACTCGGTTGGTTTGTGTGCTTTGGGTGGCTGTAAGCCATGTCGAGGAAGCAGGGAAAGCGGTTTGTTCGTGGAGAGGTTTTTCCGATTTTGTGGGTGCGTGATGAATTGAATTGGATTGGATTACGGCTGGTTTTTATGCGATTTTGGCTGAGATATGGATTTGTGGTTTGACATACCACAGGCGGTGTAGGTCATGTAATTACGAATATTTTTTTTGCTTCTATGGCGTGAATGGATGCATTTTGGTGTCGTTCACACGGTATACTCCAGCGATGGAAAATTCGTTGAGTGACATGGAAAAGTGATGAAAAGTTGAATGTGGATTTTGAAGCAGATTCACCAGCTGTGACAATGACGACGGAAGTGAAAGGGAATGTTGTGTTGAAATGTGGGTTAATGAAGTATTCAATGGTCTTAGTTAAATACTGATTCTTCACTCGTGAGAATTCTTGAGATGATCAACTTCCTGCCAAAGTAAGTCTAACTCTTCCAAACCAAGAATGTTTCATTATGGCTGCCTGAAAACTTTTTCTAGTATGCCAGACTCTGCCCTAGATGTACTGGTGATCATCCCTTCCCTTGATATTCATATTCATATGATGCATATCATGTATTAAGGCCATATTCTGCTTATAAGGACATGATTTTTGGTACAACCTGCACTGGAATTTGCGTACCAATTGTCATTTGATTCCGATCTTGTGGATATGTCTGGCGCAATGTAATCGGAACCCCGATTGCTGCTGGAGTACGAAACCACATTAATTTTGCCTGTATTCAGGACTGGTTTCGCCCAAAATCAGTGGACTCAACTTGATAAACTTATAAGCGCTAGCGTAGGGCAGAAACCAAACGGCAACTACACGAGTATAATAGCTTTTCGGAAATAGCCGAACAAAAACGTATAGCGGATGATCTTACGAGATTAGATCAACGTCAGCTTGGCAGACAATTAATGAGTTTCTTCATTGAGCTGAGGTCAATAAGGGTTTCCCCTGAAAAACCTTCAATGCGGCTGATGAATCCTTGATATGCTAACCAAAATTTTATCTCTCGGAAGTAAGTTATTCACTGCAGAATATCCTCTAAATTGGCGGTTGTGTTCTGGAGTTATCCACCTAACCACGTAAGAATCACCCTGTTTCTAAGCAATCAGTGCCTCCGTTTACTGTTGACATTTACTGGTAAAAATTAAAGGCAGATCTGCACTTCATGGAATGTTAAGTCCCTAAATAGGATAGCTAAAAGAAGTGGGAAAGAACAGACCTAAGGCGACTGCTAAACACAATAAGAGGAAGAAGCCTTGAGTATCTACAATAAGTTAAATTGTTCAACATCATCTTAATATGCATGGCTGTTACATGATGAAGAGAAAGGCGATGAAACAAGAAACCGATTATGAGCTTTAGGGCAAAACGTACAAGCAGTGCCAGAACTACACTTATTCTGGAGGAGGACATCTTTGGTTGCACGACATCACTTTCGATAATGGATTCAGTCTAACAGGCTTTGCGTGGGACGAACCATTGCAAGCGCTAGTAAGCGTTTTCAACATCTCAATATTCAGAAGATACTTGGAAAAGACCCAATCAGTTCAATGTCAACCAGATTGATAACCTTGCCATCGATTTTTAATGAATGTTCGAGTATTTTCAGTGGGACTCTAGCAACCACCTTGATGTACGAGTATCTATCTATCAGTGGTATGTTTCAAAATATCACAAGCATCCCAAATACAAGCAAATAATGTGAGGAAATTTGACGATGGGAGCTACAATCTCAAGGCTTAAGAAGCTTTAACGATCAAATGTTCCGATCCAAATGTGGATATCATATGAGTACCGACCAATCGAATGCTTCCGGATGTTAATGAAAATTCTTTGGCGATATTACTATCTTTGGACTGCTTAATGAGCTAGTCATAAATAAATAGATAACGACACCACAAAGCAAATCTTCTATGAATGTCTCGTCTATTAGAGGTATAAGGTACAAGACGTTGTTTTCTTTCTCCGAAAGGCTGAGAAACTTCATTTAAAGCAGCCTGAAAAGAGTTCAGTGGACTAATTTCTTACCTGAGCGTTTTGTCCTTTGCCGCCATGTACTGAAGAACTGCAGAAGCACTGAAAAAATGTCGACATAGATGCTGCCTCTTATATGCTAGATTTCCTTCAGCCACCGCAACAAAATCGCTGGTTCGATAAAGTGGGCCGATAACTCGTCCTAGACAATTTTTTATTTTTTTATGATACTGACTTTCCAATTGCGGTTGGCCGTGTGACCTTAAAAATCTATTGTGCCACAAAGTCAGATGTGAAAATCATTCTGGTGGCGATACTTTGCAGTTCCTCAGTCACTAAAATTTCTCTGAGAAAGCAATGCCTCCTTATAGTGCACTGAGCCAGTTTTCTAAGTAATACTGAGTTTATCTGGCAGTGTCCCATTAAAAAAGCTATCCAATCTTCTGATACCATCTCCTTTATAGTTAGAAAGACCTAATTTGGATTTGTTTTGTTCGGGTTTCATAACTCTTTTAGGTTGTCGAAGAAACGGTATGCTCTCCCAATAGGATAAACACAAATTTGTCTGGCAACTTTTGATCTTTGAATTTATTGCTGAAAATGGTATGCCGCACAAAGATTTTGGGCTATTGAATGGATCAGCTGCTCCTTTACTATCCAGTCCATAGGCTTTTTCATTTCGTTCAACAGCCTTGTGTCCTGGTACCCACTTGAGTTGGTTTGTTTTTGACAAGTCCTGATGAGTATTGAAGCAGTGTAGCACCGATTTGGAGTCAAAAAAAATGTAAGCCTAATGTTTTCAATGCTGCTAAGGTATATCTATCCGTGATTATATGGATGAAGGCGCTTTTCATTTCAGTTTCAAGGATGTTACCTGCAGACTTTTGGTCATGAAGCTCGTCTCGAAAGATGCTTGTGTTTTTCCCCATTGGCATTGCAGCGTTTGTTTTTGAGTCATGGATACCTGCATCTATTCTGGTCTCCATTTTGGATCTATTCGTACACCAGTAGGTGGTATGATTCCATTTACCGTGCAGATCATGACGAGTTCAAAAATCTCTCAGATGAAACTTGCGAGGTCCGGTTGTACTGCGAGTTTCGTCTCCCCTGTTCATAATAACCTAACCGTACTGCGGATTGCCACTTTTTTAACATTTATGTAACTTCAAGGATCATGGGATCAAGGATACGCCTTACCATCGCACTCCGTCATTCCATTGATACCAATTCGAAACAATGTTGGAGGCACAAGTTCCACCCTTGGTATGAGTCGAGGCCGACCTAAAACATCTTACTGCTCTTAGGGTCACAGCACCCAGTACTTATTGCAACTCTACATTGGGTCAAAACACACAGGAAGACCCTTATCGCGACTTGGATTTAAACCACAGCCACCATGACGCTCCCACAAGGGGGCCCATGGTGCCGTGATTTGAGTCCTGGTAGGCACTACCGGTGGTACAGCCGCCAACAAGATCTATGACCGGCAACTTGTAACTGATCAAATCGTAGCAACCTTCGGTAGCGTCATCTGAAGATGTTTACGATAAAATCAGTATTTTGCTTTACCACCGCTTTTTATTGATTGGCGAAGCCTTGATAATTGGGCGGGGGCCCTCCAATGATGACAAAGTCATCGGCCACTGCTAAGACAGTAATTGATGTGTCGCTGGAAGTAGTTGTTATTCTACTGTAGCTCGCTGGGTTTATTGTCTCGTTTAAGGATAAAAACTACGTTCACCTCCCTCCATGTTCGTGGTATGTATCCCAGATTAAAGTTAAACCTAAATATAGCAACCATAGTTAGTAGAATGGAATCCTGACTTTTTGAATCAGAGCTGGAAAAATTCCGTCAAATCCTGGTGACTGAACATTTTTCCAGGCAAACAAATGGTTCTGCTTTCGTTATGATAGATACTAGGATCGGAACTAATATTTGGTGTAAATTGGATTAGAGTCGAGCCTAGGAAGTGTACCTCAAGTAGAGTTGGTAGAGTGTCTTCTTGGCTAGACAGGAGTGTCTGATTTACGTAAAAGGCCCTCGATATTTGAAGGGAGAAGATTTTAAAGCTCTGCGATAGCCGGAGTTTTTTTTATCCAAGTACTTCTTTCTGATTTTTTCAATTCCATGTTCAAGGTGGTTAATGTGGACCTGCAAATGCTCTGTGAAAAGTTTTCTCACCCATTTGCTTAGTTATTCTAAATACTCTAAGTTTCTGTCTCTATTATTGAAGCGAATGATCTTACCATGTAGTCCAATTCTCTTGGACAGAACAAAGAGCTATGTGGTTTTTGTCACAGCATTTGCTAAAGATATCCGAGACACTAGAGTATCAAACCAAAAGGCATGGCATCACTTGAGCTATAAAGAGGCTGTCAGGGTTAGAACAACCCAACAGGGGAAAACCGAAAAAACCAGGAATAAATGCAACGTCTTTTCTAAGCGTGCGAAACTGCGTCAAAAAATACTACAATGTCCCAAAAGTAGTAACAATGTTGGTCGTTTGTCAAAAACATTAGAAATGCTGCCTCATCCTTCATCCCAACGCTCATTTATAATGACATTCCACCTGTCAGCTCTATGGACAAGGCCAATCTGCTTACTGTAAACTTTGCGGTCAGCTCAACACTTCCACATTGTTCCTTGTCCCCGCTTACGATCAAGAAATCCTCTGGTCCAGACGGTATATCTCACCTTCTTCAGAAGAGGTGTTCTTCCACGATGGCAAAACTACCGCGTAAGCTTTTTCCTACTCTTTAAGACTCTTTCCGAACAGATAGAAAACAGCATTTGTCTAGCCTATCCTTAAAAAAGGCGAATCTTCTTCTCTTTCCTTCTACAGACCCATTGCACATACGTCTCTTCTTTCAAAGGTCATGGAAACGCTGATAAACCATCATCTCATGAAATATCTCGAAACGCGAAATATTCTAAATGACTGGCAGTACGGTTTCCATAGCAACAAGTCCACTGGTGTGGCATGTCTCACCGAAAAGTAGAACCAAAGCGTACATCATCTGGCGAAAACAAGATAGTTGCACTTGATATTTCTATGGCATTCGACAGAGCTTGGCATCAGGCTCTTTTGTCGAAAATGCATGTATTTGGGGTTGACGGCTCTCTTCTTCAATGGACAGAAATTACCCTTCGAAACGTTCAATTCAAGTTGTATTGGATGGTTTTAAGTCGGATATTCACTAAATAAATACTGGTGTGCCTCAGGGCACCGTTCTGTCTCCGACATTCTTTTTAATTTTCACAAACGATATCTTGTCTATTACTTCTAATCCAATATATTCCTTTGCTGACAACAGTATTCTCTGCTTTTCAATATTCATTCCCGGATTCACGTCCCTGCTCTTCAGCTGTAGAATGGCAACGCCAGCTTATGCTAAATTCAATAAATTCCGATATAAATGGAAATTTAAACACTCAGCATCGTCAAAACTGAAAAACTTTCCATTCTCGGTATGCGTGTCAATTACAACCTACGTTTGACAACGTCGCCAAGAATGCTGCGAAATATCTAGGTTTCCTCAAGCGATGCAAAGAATACTTTTCTCCCTCTGACCTAGCCTCAATATATAAGGCGTTATCGGCCCACAGCCTGCCTAAAACATTTCTGCATCCGCTGGGTAGGATTCAAAGCCGTGCGGTAAACCTCATGATGCTAATACACTCAGGCAATTGACAGCTCTAACACAGACGTAATGTCTCCTTTCTGAATTTCAAAATTGCTAGTAGCATTCCTTCAAACCTTTAACCGTAACACCCGTCTCGCTATGAATACTCAAACCCACTTACGGACGTACTCTGGAATATCCTGATTCGTTTCTAAGCCGGACAACTCGTTTATGGAATGCCCTGCCGAGTTCTCTATTTCCTAATCGCTATAACTTGCAAACATTTAAGAACAATGTATGATACATCGGCACCTCTCTTTTCTTTCACCCTAAGTTTCCTTCGTGCGCGCTGGGATGACTTTATAAATGAAAGGATGATCAGATCCGAGTCCTATTCAATAACTCAGGCGAATGGACTTTGCCAGGAATGAATGAGGTGGACCTCGCCTTCTTTGTTTTGCTTTGAGCGAACAATTCTTCGTGCAATCTGCGCTAGACTCTAGATAGACGGTAAAAAGAGAAGAAGATACAAAACGAACTTTATGGGAGGCTACAATGGCTGGAGTATGTGGGAAAGAGGAAGGCGACCATCACTTCGGCTCGTATTATCTTCGAATCCACCTCAGATGCACGGCATAGTGAAACAACACCTTGACTCAGGTAGCTCGCGTAAGTGTAAATGCAGGATTAACTGTAGTCAGCAAGCTTATGATCACGCTAGATGGAGATATTTTTTGGTTGCTGCATCAAGTTCATTTCAGAATGTAGCGCCATCAAAACAAAAAAGTTAAGATATTCCAAATCGTTCCCATTGTTTTGGGGAGAAGGTCTCCAGTCTGCATTCCATGCCACCATAGTAGGCTGGTGAAAAAAAAATATTTCCATATAATGTATCACTCTCTGTTGAGCTAATCGTTTGTTCAACATGTAAGGTTGTCTGCAGAAACTATCTTCTGAGACTGTAGATCAGACCAAGATCTGTATTTTCTTCAACGATGACGTTTTAATTTACGTTCATTTTCAGTTCCACAGATTTTATCTTGGCAACCTTTCAACGTACGTCAAGGCTTCGTTGGTTTGTTTTCCATTTTCAGAGCTAAGTTAATATATTAATAAAAAACTTGCTGTCAAACAAACTATGGTGTTAACACTTTCATCAGCATTAAATAACCATACATCACACGGACAACAGTGGACGTCTGGTCTGTCACCTTTTCGCCAATACTTTAGATTAACGTCTTTTTGCAGATGTTTCAGACAAGCGATGCCATTGGTAATCATGCTTACCTTTGCTCTCTATCAACCGTCAATCTGTGGTTGACTTCTGTCTTGAGCATGTTCAATTTTGAACTTAAATATCCCTTCCTTATCCCAAGTCTCGAGGCAAGACAGTCTCATATAACTAATTTCTGATTTATCTATGTACATCGATAAATTAAGGTATAGTACACATTTGACTTTTCTGGAGCACGGCAAGTCTTCAATTTGTTCACTCTCCTTCTTAGCTACGAGTATGCTCCAAAACATGTTTCACTATCAAATCCCCAGAGGCCAGCACGTACTGGCGCGCCAGCATTTCATTCCGGTTTCGCTTGAGCCGTTCAATAATTAATCATGCATCCGAACTGCGTTAACCGGCAGGCGTCTTGCCACAAAACAGACACACAACCGGCCACCGCGCCGGCTTGTGTACTCGCATTCGTATCTTTATGTCGGAGCAATTTCTCAAGCTCAAGTATGTTGCTAGTTGCTGTTGGTCGAGGTCAGTTTTCAGATTTTGTTTTCAATTAAACAGATCCAATCGACGACAGGAAAGTTGTACTGCAATCCGGTGTCGGTTGTAGCCGCAGTATCTGAATCGCTTCACTGGTTTCATTTGAGCTTAATTAGCCTGATAGTACTACGCCACACCACGCCGTTGGATAAGAATCTGCCACCAAACAAGTGGATTTTCCTCTCGATTGTGTCTTCACTCTCCATGTGCTCCTTCTCGTATATTCCTTTTGTTCACGTGCTTTGTCAAGTAATTACGAATACATACTTGCAACTTGCAATTTCGATTTCTAGATATGTGTATTTTCTTTCGTTTACTTAGACGTCTGTGCATCTCTCCATTGTGGCGTCGGTCGTCAAGATGCTATTGTATCTTAAGTGTCCCCCTCATGTCATTTGTTGGTTGGAATAAAAGCCTGTTCGATGGGAAAACAATGAGACTACAAGTGGTGCTCTCGTTATTCTCACACCCAAATGCATGTTGCAAATCGACCTAGTCTCCTAGATATGGTTAATTTGTATAGGACGGCAACAAACCTGTTGTCGCTCACGTTATCACATGGAAAAAGGTCTTTGGTAATGGGTTCGTGTTAATAGTGACGTTTCTAGATACAGATACTCACCGAACTTGTTCAAAAATAAAAATTCTACCAACGAAAGGTTGGGCGAAAGATTGTCTGGTTGGTTCCGCTCAAGCTTTCAGCTTGAATGCTTATCAAGATTAGATGGTTTTTGGGATATCAATGGTCGACAGTTGAATTTTGATGCCACAAAGGCCATACACATGCAGTTGGGGAAATTTGAATATGTAGACAGGTAGAGCGTCACTGTAGCTGTGCTATCTGTGTTTATGCACAATCGCGGTACAAGAGATACTCGTAAACCGCCAAAATGTTGTGAATGAGGTTTTTTTTTTTTTTTTTTAATTTAAATTTTCTGATCTCTGCACTTTGCCTATGGATATGGGTGTAGTGAAAGTATAAACAAAGCCTTAAACCATAATCTTGTTGGTCGTTTCCCGTAACAAATTGTGGGTTTGCTGCAGGTTTTTTGTCTGAGAAGTTTTTAACAAGATTTTACTATCATGAGTATAGTAAGTTATGTACACACATGAGTGCTTAAAAAGATTTGAAGCAAACACTTGTAGTATGTGTGGGTGCCAATGGGGGTTGTTTAGTTATATGCTTCATAAGAAAAGTGTAACATGGTTTGGGTCAGGGCCGTCTACCAGATTGACATCTTCATTCACATTTAATTTAAATTTAAATTCCATCCTAACTTTGATTGTCGTTTAGGATGCTCATCAGATACTCGACAGTGGGTATCTACAATAGAAGCCAAAGAAACTGAGATGAAATTCTTTAAAAATAGGGCAAATAGCGATGAAATGGAATACAATACATTCCCTTGTTCTTTGGAATTACGAAGGTTACATACAGGAGGAAGTTCTGGGCGGAGCGGTACATAGGTTAAGCTTATCAGTTCATCGCTTATGTGATTATCATACCAGTTCTGCAACTTGCCAGGAATTAACTTTGATTCTTCAATTTGCTATAATATGTCCAATATCACAATGACTGGACTTTATGTAAAAAGTGCTTCTAGTTTTTAAGAACTATTTTCTCTAGTGTGGAACTTGTGTTTTTGAAGCCTCAGCTGTTAATCAGGTGGAACTAAAAGGTTGAAGCACTTTGATCCGTTAAGCTGTACCTCAGCACTCCATGAAGCTAGTCTAATCAGTACAAAGACATCTAACAAGAGGTGTCATTTCAAGTGAATAGAAAAACGCAACATTTTTATGAAAAGTGGTGATATAAAGTACAGACTCTGAGGTTAGAGATTGAATACAACATCACCAGCTGTAGCAGGAGTCGTCCACGTCAATAGCATAAATTTCCGGCAAAAAAAATGTCATTCAACATCGTCCGCTAACGCAATACATTTACTCAGAATCACTTTCGAAAAAATATGGCCCAATGACGCCGCTAGCCCAAAAAACGCACCAAACTACTCGTTGTTAATGGAGAGGTTGGTCCACCATTTCTTTTCGGGTTTCGGAGCCTCAGATGCGGCATTTTTGTTTGTTTACGTACCCATACAAGAGGAAATGAGCCTCATCACTCAGAATAATAAAAACAATCAGCAAAAGTACGGCTTTTCGTGAGAGCGTATTACATCAAACACCCGACGATAGAGTGATGAATTTAAGACTAGATGAGTCAAACCAGACAGCGTCTTCCATCGTAAATAGAACAACTCAGTTTTGAGAGTAATGACTGAAAGCCCATTTAGAGCAGACAGTCGCTAGACACGATCCACCAGACAGTACATTGATGTTAGAACTATTGAGCGCGTTGAGCTGTGAGGAGACCAACATACAATAGCACAGGAGACAGAACTCTTGTGTGCGGGCAACTCCTGTTTACGCCCGCCATCACATATTGGCCACGTTCAGAATCCCCAATCAATGTCCTATTTACCAGCATAATTAGTGATTCATCTACGCCGTGTTATCTGGACGAGTTACACATGCCGTCAAAAGTTGGGTTGTCGAAAGCAACTTCAACGTCGATGAAAACGCCCAAGTGGTATCCCTTCTTGTCGAGTGCGCCTTCAATTCTGTCTATCAAATTCTGAAGCACAGTCTCGCAGGATCTCCCGGAAAGGTTGAGTACGGTGAATGTGGCAGCAATTCATGCACCTTGCCCACGGCGACTCCGGATGAGTGATCAGTTGCCTTGTCGTGGTGAAACAGCACTTCTTTATTTACCAAAACATGCTCTGCATCCGTCGTGTAGTTATGGATCCTAGTTTTATTAACGTTGACTCTCGATACAAAAACTCCTATGGTTCTCGCTTAAATAGTTCCAAACAATGCTTCGAAATTGAGAGGCGTATCCGTTTGTTGTGTAATGTGAGCAATCGCGGCACCCATTGGGCCGATCTGCTATTTCGCGCACTTTCGTTCGGTAATCAGCAAGAATAAACGATTTTCTCAACAGTAACGCCTGCCTAGGCGCTTCAAATAAAACTCAAAAACAGAAATCTCACGGTTGTCTTAGATAATGAATAGTACCTATGGACACCATCCAACTTCTCTTTAACTTCTTTACTCGAATTACGGACATAAAGTAACTGGAGGTAGAGATATTGATATGAAGACTGAAACACTGATAGTAGTGAGTCTTATCCTCTGATATCTGTTTTCTATTTTTTTTTTAACATAGATCCTGACTAGCAAAAGTTTTTTCTCGGTCATATCATTAAGATTTATGTTTGTATCTTTTTTAGCCTTACTTCATTCGCCTTACAATACTATCTCAAGGAGAAAATTACGATTTTATTGTTGTTGACTCAATCTTGCCTTGTGAAGACCATCCCCAGCAGCATTATGCCACATAATCACTTATAATCACCGTCTCATTTTTTTTAACTACTTGCACAGCACGAGAATATCGCAATTACTAACTAGAGTTCGCTTACATTCATTTCAACTCGTTCATCAACTGATTTCATTCAAAGATGAAAAACAAACATTCCTTTTGCATCCAACCAAAATAGTAAGATACTCCATTCAACTATTCCTCTATTTTGTCCCCCTACATGGTATTAACGAGTTTAAAAGATGAATTGTAACGAATCCAGTTTTCGCCATCTGAACTCACTCCGTACTACTTCAAACCATTTACGAGTACATGAACTCGACATTGATTAGACTCCTCTCACTTAATACATTTCTGTTTTCTTTTTCATTTCAGGTTGGCCGTCGGTTTCTTTTTTTCATTGCGATAGTCCTGCATGTTGTAGTGGTTTCTTCCATCACAGATCATTTAATACCACCGCCGCCTCCTCCAGCACCTGCACAACCTGAAGTGCATGAACAGCAGCTACAACCAGCAGACAGAATTAGTCCTCCAAGGACACAGACTTATCCTTATCGTTATGCTGGCGGTGCACACAATGAACCACCTGGATTTATGCAACGCATAGCTCGATGGTTTGGTTTTAACGATGATAGTGCTAGGGAACAGCAATTGCAAGCGTCACAACAATACGCGCAATATAAGGAGTCTCCTAGAGGGTATCAACAGAACGGACAGAAAGCTTCATGTGGATTGTGTAATAAATATCCATGGGTGCCTATGTTTCCTGGCAGCTTCCAGTATCCTCTCATAAAACACTATCAAGTTCCACAAGGCAATCAAATCCATCAGGTTAAATGGACTCAACAGCAACAGCAACAGCAGCAGTTATATCAACAGCAGCAAATAAATCAACAACAGATACAGCAGCATCAAATCAATCAGCAACAGGTGCAACAACAACAACAACAGCAGCAGCAGCAGCAACTCAGTCCCCAGCAGCAAGCACAGCTAGCAGGCTATAACTATCCGCAACATCAACAGCAACTACCCCCGTATCCACCTTTAAATGTAGCAGAACCAAAATACGCACCAACTCATTTTCAGCCCCCATTAGTGCAAAGAGCAGTCCAATTTAACTCACAGCCATCTCAAGATTTCCGTCCTCCACCACCTCCTATTCAAACTGGAAATCCACCTCCTCCATATGTTCCACAGCCTCATTTCGCCCCAATACCAGTACCGAACTTAAGCCCATCAGCATTGCCTCCGATATATGATGCTCAACCCTTCAGACCTGTGAAACAACCCCAGCCCAGCTTGGAATCAGTACAATTCCAACAGTTGCCAAAGTATGAGCCAACATTAAGCTTCCAGGCTCAGCCACAGTCAACCCTATATGAACAGCAACAACCGCCCCGAATAGCAGAACCTTCCTCATTTCAACAGGTCGGCGAGAATACATATCCCTCAGTTACTGAAAACATTGTAGCATCTTCCGAAATTCAAACTGCCTATCCAACACAAATTCCCCCCAGTGGTTACATAGATCAGCAACAGCCACAACAACCTCAAGCACCTCAACAGCCGCCAACAACCCCTGGTTTTGAGATAATCAAGAGCCACCAGGTAACCAACTTTGTATCAGAGATTGAGTACCCAGCAAACTTCGAGCAATCTCAGTCAATTGATGTTCCTCAAGAGCAACCTGCAACTACAGCAGCCCCAGAAATTCAACATCCAATAACATTGACGGAGCTGGGTTCATATTCGCCCCTCTATACCTCGCCAACAGAAGAACCACCAACCATCACACCTGATGATAGATTTCTGCCGACAGACACGATAATCTACCATAACCACCAGGAAGTAGACAACTATGCGACAGATAACTTCCCCTCAGCTTCATCGCACAATCTCTCGGTCCAACATGAAAACCATATCGATATTGATCCCATCCAGCACTCATCGTCTGAGAACTACCTTCCTCAAAATGAAATCTTTCTTCCCACGATAGAACCAACAACTCTTCAGCCGCAGTTTGTGACAGATGACTCACAACACACCACCGTAGAGATCGTTCCGTCACTACAGACAACTTACTCACAAAGACTGAATTACAAACGTGACCGAGAAACCCCAAAAAGACTACTGGACTCCCCAATTCACTATCTGCAAGGAGGAAGCTCGCCAAGGCCGTTTACTAAAGATCCCGCTGAACTACATATTCGAAGTTCGACCATCATTCCTCCACATCAAAATCAGAGAGAGAATGCCCTATCTACTCCGATTCCTTGGCATATGGCACCAACTCCCACATCAACTTACACCTCCATAGATGCTAGTGGTCATTTTGCTGGAATGACACCTCCTGCACAACAGCAGCCACCAAAACAGTATCACCAGATCATCATTCCATACACAACCAAACACAAGCCCCGACCCTTCCAACCGAAGGAGCACGCGGGACGTTACGAAAACTGGGCAACCGACTTCGATCCCCATGAGCAACAGGAATCGAAGCTTGTGACAGCAACTCAACCAACAGCACAGCCAACGACAAAGTATCTTACGAAGATCCTCGCCTCGAATCTCAGAGAACTTCTTAAGAAGGAGCACGAGATTAAGAATAAGTCTAAGAACGGTTTTGATTTTTCAAAACTACAAAAGAACATTGACGACTGGACGGAACAGGAATTCACCTCGCTCTCACATCGAGCGAGTACAGTCTCACTCAGAGGTCATTCCAAGCACATACCCACGGAGTACTTAACAACAACTCCATCTTTCAAAGAACATAAGACAACAGTATTCTCTCCAAATCACCTAGAGCCCCTTCTATACAAAGATCGAGGCACAAAACGTTACGAATTCCACCATGTCGGAAACAATCGGATAGAACCTCAAGACGTTTCCACGACGACAGTGGCTCCTAGTACGACCACCACAACGACTCCAGAACCGTCAACGACAACAACCGAACCACCAACGGTGACGCCTTTCTACATAAGGGCTGTATCAACTACCAAGATTCCAAAAGAGAACTGGAACAAAGCCAAGGTGACAGTGTCTCCTCTAACCAAAGAAAAAATCTACGTCGTGACGCCACAACCAACAATCGCTCCAGGAGGCGTCGGATCTTTTAAATCTCCTAGATTTATAGTGAGGCCAACGCCAGCTAGCGGTAAGTCTTCACAAAACACATTTTATACACAAACCATAACTCCATCTGTATTACAGGCAGCACAACAATCAGGCCGTCCCTCTATACACCGGAACTGTTCGGTCTTATGGGAATCTCAGCCTACATACCAGCGGCTCCTGTGGAGACCATCGATGGACATTCAAAAGTATACCGATCAAATGCCCAATAGAAACCTAATCTCTAATCTTCTCTCTCTCTCTTAATCTTATCAACTCTTGTGTAAAAAATAATAAAATAAAACTTTCAGGTTATAACGGTAGTAACACCATCGAATAGCATAAAACGGTCTGAAGACAATGAAGTCGACTCTGCAGTTGCCTCCTCAAGTTCCAATGCCAAACAAAGTGACCAAAGTAGCAGTTAGAGCCAGCGATCGATGACTTAAATCGGTCACACGGTGCAATTGTTGTTATTGTTGCGTCCTATGTTAAATATTGTTTTAATTTTTTTTTATTTGTTCTTCGAACCTTCTAAGTCTACACCTTGCTTTATAATTTTGCCTGCGCATCCGCAAACCGATTTTGCTTCATAAGTTACAGATACGGATACATTTCCTTGTTTTCATGCCTAAGGTGCCAGTGCTAGTTGGTTGGGATTAATTTTTTGAATGATGTGTGAGAGAGTGTATGGTTATTTGGGTGAGCGTCTGCCTGTGTGTGTGCAAAGGTATGTGTGTAAAATGTGTAAATTTATTTTTGTTGAAAGAATCCCGCTTTTCTATACATCACATACATACATGACTGAATATAGAAATTTTTGGTGGTTTGACAGACAATGTTTTTGTTTATTTTTGAAATTAATAAGGTGGGTGTTTCCGATGTGTATTGGATAGATTTTCTCATTTAAATTCACATACGGGTTGGTGTCCATGATGTGTATCATCTATGATATTTCTTTTGATTTTGTGAAATTTTTAATTCATCTTCCTGACGACTTAAAGTTTGGTTTTTTCGTCTTATTAAATTTATTTTCATGTTTATCTAGTAGTGTAGGGTAAGTTGGAGATTTCTATGTTTGTTTTTGTTTATTTTTAATTTTGTAATTATAATTCTTCTACTTCTATTGTGTATCGTATGTAATAAGGATTTTTATTTAAGCTGATAAATATAAATTAAATTGTAAAATATAAAATTGACTTGTTTTTCTATAAAAAAAAAATAGCAAGCATAGCCGATATATAGGCAGTTAGAAGCCACAATCATTTTGTACTTACCTTTTTTGTTGGGTGGAGCATTGACAAGCCAAAGAAATATTCAAATTGCAGTGCAAAGATTTGCGTTCCCAGTACCGGGAGGCAAGAGAGCGCGAGATGGACTAGAGGCTTCCCTATATAATGACGGAAATATGGTATTGATAGTTGTAGTATTTTTATTATATAGCAAATTCGTTTTAAAGTTGTCGCACAATTTAAGGAGTTGTATCTTTCTACTGACAAAACCATGGGACAATTTAGAAGAATATTTGTACGAGCACATTTATGGTGTTTTAATCGATTTTCATAAGATGACTTGTTGGAAGATACTATTACAATCTGTTCAGTTTAGTAATTTCATGAACCTTGGTTCAACCGTTTCAGAGTAATGCAGGCAGAAATATGAAGTCCAGCACATCGTATACGGAACCAATATTGAAAAAGACTTTAAAGCCTCTCCAATTCGAAAACATTCGGTATTATTTTTTTTATTAGGTCTGCCAATTATGCTAGTGTGAAATTTTGAATGATTTTCTGTCCGCTCAACTAAGGAATTTACTGTGAAACTTAAAAGGACACTTGCTGTTTTACCAACATGAAAAGTGATTGTTTCGCTGAAATTTATATAGTTATCGATGCTTGAGTCTTATGCTCGGATTCATCGACAGCATCCCAAAACAACTCTACATCATATTATCTTGCTTATGTACCAATTTATTTACCCCTAAATATATAAACGTTAGTATTGTACATTCCGCGCTATGTCTGTGTGAATTTACTCACTCTCCTTGTTATCTGTGGCAACCACAACATCGATTTCACCACTAAATTTAAATTTTTGCGCTTTATGTAAGTCAGCCAAGATTGCAACTTCACCCAAGGCTCTATCGGCTTTTTGGCAGTAATGGAGCTTTCGGCAAGACATGGGGATTGTTATCGACAAGCTCCAACAAATGGTCTGTATATGCTGTGAGGGAAATTTCCTAACATGCCTGGCCCTGCTCTTGAAGAACTAATGAATCTCTCCCCCGTTGATATTTATATCATGGGCTGTACTCCTGAAGCCATATTCAGTTTAAACCGATGTAGTCATGGGTACAGCTCTCCTTGGAGTTGTGAAAATGGTTTTCTCTGTCTTTGACTCTGGTCTTGTAGACATGCCATCTGATGTAATGAGACCAGACCATTTGGAATAGACTTTACTTCGGGTTTTCGTAGATGCATCCAAAACAGATCTAGGATGCGGCGCTGATGTCTTTTTGCCGGACGACAAGTTAATATTTCTCTCCCTCTCTCTAATAGGAGGTATACGCAACGCTGACGGCAAAGAACTATATTGTTAAGAATAGGTGTCATGCGTCTGCGGCGATTGCTAAGCTGCGCTTAAGTACATCATATTTCCTTTCACTACTTCTAAGCTAATTCAAGAATGCACGTCTTCTCTGGGGTATAGGTCACAAGGGGATCAAGGACAATGAGGTCGCCAACGAATTGTTCGTCCAGTTTCAGAGAAGAGTTTTTTAAAACTCAAACCTGCGTCCTCGTTTAAGCTTCCATTAATAAGCACTATCTCAGCCCTATGCTGGTACTGTAGACAATTTATCACTGAAATGTATTTTTATCTGTCTACTAATGGCATAACCACTTGATGACATAACTTGATGGCATAACCAAAACCAACATTATGGTTTCGATTCAACGAGAAGGTCTTCCTATTAAGCCAGCGGAATTAATGCAAATTTTCGTTCGCTACCATGAGAGTTTTGACATCTCCTCCGACGAAGTTCATAATGATCTCTCTACGTCTTTCCCATTTGCAAAGAACTCGTTCAAATTTTAAAAACTATTACAGTTCCTAACAAACTGAATTCTGTATCCTCCAGTCCACAATGTCTGTCCATTTACTACCAAAATGTAAGAGGTTTGCGCTCTAAAATCTCCTCGGTATACCTCAATTCTCAAAAGTTTCCCTATGACCTAATTGCTCTTACAGAAACAAATCTACTTCCAGACATTAAAAACCATGAGCTGTTTCCTCCAAATTTCAACGTTTTTCGAAATAATCGATTTGAAAGAGCTGATAATCCTTATGGCCGAGGTATTTTATTAGCAATCCGGAACTGCTTTCACGCAACTCCTGTCGATATTCCCCACACTGACAACTTTGAGTTAGTATGTGTCAACATTACGCTCCCCAAACGCTGTCTTTACGTACTTTGTTGCTATATTCACCCATCTCAACCCATTGAGTATTATCAACCTGTAGTTCACGCAGTTGATTTTTTGACTGATGATCCACAACCTGAACATTGCATTAGTAGGAGATTTCAACCTCCCTCACCTTATATGGAAGCCTTCCGATGATTCGTCTCATTTTGTCTCTCGTAATTCGACCTCTGAAATAGAAATATTGATGGTGGACTGCATAACCAACTCAAGTCTGCATCAGATTAGTGGAATACCTAATAAAATGAACAGACAACTCGACCTTGTCTTCACATCCGATTCAGATAACTGTGTCGTTTATAGGAGTCATCATATTCTTTCTACCCTAGACCGCCTTCATCCCCCCTTGTCAATTATATACTCATATGAAAATGGCAATGGAAAATTCATTTTCATTTGACTTCCGAAGTACCGACTTTAACAAACTTAAAAACCTCATCAGCAACATTAACTTTGACTTTATTGTTGAGACAACTAACATTGATCTTGCCCTATCAACGTTCTATTCGTTAATTTTCTCCTGCTTTGCCCAATCGGTTCCGTATACCTTTCGAAAAGACTGCATATAAGCTCCACCCTGGTACAGCAAGGAGTTGCGCTCTCTCCGTAATCTTAAGAACTCGATCTAATTCCGACTACAGTAATTATCGATTGGTATATAATCGTTTCTCCGAACTTTGTGAGTATCTTTACCTTGAGTACCTCTACCGCATGCAATTTAGCTTAGTCTCGGACCCTAAACGCTTCTACCAGTTTATTAATACCAAAAGAAAGTCAGACGGCTACCCATCTACTCTTAAATTTCTTAGTGAATCTTCTGCCGACCCAAAAACCATTGCAAATTTCTTTGCCTCTCATTTTAACAAATCCTTTTCTAAGAAAACAGCTGAACCCGATCCTAGTTACTTTAGCTATATGAGAAACTATCCTCAGACGTCATCCATTTCACTAAATATAACAACAACTTTGGTATCTGAAAACATTACCAAACTTAAAGATGATTTCTCTCCCGGCCCTGATGGCCTTCCGGCTATTGTAATAATAGAGTGTGTTACCCATCTCGGTCCTCCTCTTGCTGCTCTATTTAACTTGTCTGTCTCAACAGGTACTTTCCCTTTCCTATGGAAGGAATCTTACATCATCCCTATTCATAAAAAAGGAAGTAAGGCTGAAGTCGATAATTATAGGCCCATAGCAAAACTCTCTTGCATACTCAAACTTTTTGAAAGCATAGTCTATCAACAACTGCTTCCGTACTGTAGGCCAACTATCTGCACAAATCAGCATGGTTTCATGAAAGGTAAATCAACGACCACTAACATAATAGAGTTCGTCTCTAGGACGCTTCATGCTTTAGAAGACGGTGATGAAGTCGATTCAATTTCCACAGATTTCAGCAAGGCATTCGATAAAATTTCTCACCAACTTATCATCTTTAAACTAACAAAACTTGGCTTTTCCCCTCATTTTGTGGCATGGACCAAATCCTACTTAGAAGACCGAGAATACAGGGTCATCTTCAGATCTTCAATATCCGAACCCATTAAAGCAACATCTGGTGTCCCTCAGGGTAGTCACCTTGGTCCAATCATCTTTATCCTCACAATTAATGATATAAATCTAATTTTAACGAACTCTAATCTTTCTATTTTCGCTGATGACATGATGACATGCATACCCTAAAAAAACGTCGTGAAGTCGCTTATGTACTTTTTATCCACCAGTTACTGACTGGAAATATCGACTGCTCGACAATAACGCAAAATATTGCATTCACTCCCAATCCCCGTAATCTAAGATCTGTCCCACTCTTCCTGATCCGAACTCACCGCACCAACTACGGTCACTTTGAACCCATATCCAGAATATTGCGTATAACGAAAAACTACGCCGAAGTCTTTGACCTAAAAGCGCTGCTCAATATGCCACCCCCTTAACATCTCCCCCCGTCCACCATTTCTCCTCGTCCCATTAGGTTAAGTATATCTTTGTTAGTTTTTAAGTCTAGCTTTAAGTTTTGCCAATAAAGATTATTTTCATAATAAAATGGAGTTTGGCCCAATACTCAATCGTTTGAAGACCGTCCCCACACTTTCGCTGCATGCCTTAAACCCACACAGTCTATAACTTTCCCCATAATCCATAGAAATTACCACAAAAAGCAAACATCGTAAGGTGAGTTGACGGTACACATTTTTTGATTAAACGTTCCGCTACTGCATATTCTCCTTAAGTTCTAAACACTTTTGACGGTCCAGACAATTAACATCGTTTGAGTACTGATTTTCTTGACAATTTGGACATTTGAGATGTTTCAGTGTACTGCAGACTACCAGAGCAATCCAACCAATATGTGATAGTGTTACAGTTCTTTTCATCATCACGCCAATACAAGAGCCACAATATTTAAGACCCTGCACAACTGGAGGCCTATGCTGACGACATTGACATTATAGGAGGATCGCGGTCACAGCTCCGTTTTTGATGGTTACCCAACAGGCCACAAAGGTGGATTATAAATTCATGGTGGTGCCTGTGCTCGGTTGTACTCGTCCGTCCATCCGTAGAGATCAAGCGAAGAATTACTCTTGCCAATCGCTGTTTCTTTGAGTTAATTTAATTTTGGTTTTTAATTTAATTTTGGTTTTTAATTTAATTTTGGTTTTTAATTTAATTTTGGTTTTTAATTTAATTTTGGTGGGGGCTAATTTATTTGGCTTAATACAAGCTTAAAAACTAGGACTTAAAAACTAAAAGAAAACTAGGACTTATCACTAGGGCTTAAGGCTAGGGATGCTGAAGGAGATCGGATTTGAGGGAGAGAGTGCTGCGATTAAAATCGAAAACGGAAAGGTTGAGGTTTACCTTACGCAGCATACGGGAGATTGGTTCGTTAGAGCCATATGCCGTGCGATGGATTGGTAGGTAAACGAGACGATGGCAACGTAAATTACGAGTGTTAGTGTAAAAGAAAATGGAGTTGTAAAGAGACGTGCAATCGACGGAGCCTGAGAGCAGTCGGTGAATGAAAAGAATGTCAGCTGCATCCCTTCGTTCCTCAAGGGTATTCAAGTTAATGAGCTTGAGACGATCTCGATAGGGAGGTAAGGTTAGAGGATCATACCAAGGTAGACCTCGAAGAGCAAATCGAAGAAAACGACGCTAGATGCTCTCAATACGGGGTATATGAACTCGTTGAAAGGGACACCACGCTTGGCTAACGTACTCGAGAAGGGGGCGAACGTAAGTGATGTATAGTGATCTGGTCACGTACGGGTTGCAGAATTCTTTGGACCATCTTTTAACGAAGCCGAGCGATGAGTTTGCTTTAGAAATTATCTCATCAATATGCGAGCGGAAATTAAGCTGCTTGTCGCATAGTATGCCAAGGTCGCGGATAGATTCAACAAGGGGTATAGGTTGGCCGTGGAGATGGTAAATTCGTTGAAGAGACTTCTTGCATTTACGTGAGAAAGTAATCGATTGACATTTGGAGACAATGAGTTCTAAGCGGTTCTTGATGCACCAGATGGAAAAACTATTTAGATCTATTTGAAGGAGGCTGGTGTCTTGTTGTGAGGAAATGGGTTTAAAAAATTTGGTATCGTCAGCATAGAGAGAAAGTGTTGAGTGTTGAATGAGCGTTTGAAGGTCGTTAATAGTTAAGATGAAGAGGAGTGGACCTAGGTGACTACCTTGAGGAACACCTGAAGTGGCTAAGAAAAGGGCCGATAGGGCAGACCTGAATCGAACACCATAAAAGCGATTATCCAGGTAAGAAGATATCCATTTTAGCAAAATGAGTTCAAAGCCCAGGACGGACAATTTGAACAGGATTAGTTTGTGAGATATATTGTCAAAAACCTTACTGAAATCAGTTGTTATAACGTCAACTACTTTACCACTTTCTAAGGCTGAGAGAACAGGGGACACGAATTCGACGAGGTTAGTGGTAGTTGATCTACCTTTGACAAATCCGTGTTGATTAGGGGAAATAAGAGATTTGCACTGGAAGCTTAAGGCTTCATGCAAAATACTTTCGAGGAGTTTGGGTATATGAGTAAGTTTAGCTATAGGGCGGTAATTAGTAACTTCGCTCTTTAATCCCTTTTTGTGTATCGGTGTTATGAAAGAAGACTTCCATATCTGTGGAAATTCACCCAGAGAGAGCGATAACTGGAAGAGATTTGAAAGGGGTGGGAAAGTGTTGAGGAACACTTTTTTAAGAAATATAGATGGAAGGCTATCTGGACCGGGTAAATATTCATCTTTAAGTTGTTGTAATTTATTTTCTATCACTGTATGATCAAAACTTTGAGAAATAGAGGGGCCAATGGGGAAATTAAGCAGGTATTTGAAATAGGAGGGATCCGGTACGAAGGAATTATCGGCAAAAGATTGCTTAAAAAAAGTAGCAAAAAAGTTAGCTATGGTATGCGGATCAATTGATGATATATTTTCGTATGAGAGGGATGGAGGAAAACCGTCGGATTTTTTTTTGTAGTTAACGAATTGGTAAACAGACTTAGGATCGTTTATAAGCCTTGAGAACGTTATAAAGCTGCGCGAATTGGAGGCATAAACCAAGGTAGTTGGAATAGTCCGCAAAAGAATTGGATCGAAGGAAAACTGCCCATAATTTGTTTCTCTTGTTACGTAAAGAGCGAAGTTCACGATTATACCACGGGGGCTCGTAGAAAGGTTTTTTTACGCGAAAAGGGGACGTAGAAAGAAATAGAATTGAATAATTCTCTGTAGATGGTAGAGAGAGCATCACTGAGGGACATATTGGCGAAATTAAAAGAACACTTACTAAGATATTCGTTAATTTTGCGGAAATTCGCTTTATGAAAGTCGTAAGAAGAGGCAGCTGCAGATGGGGAATGCTGGATAGGAGAGTGGTGGAAAAGAGAAAGAAGAAGTGGTGGGTGAAAGTTATCAATGGTCGATAGTGAAAGGGGATAGAGCGAGACAGACGAGTTTATGGGGTCAGTGGTGAAAATGAGGTCTAATTGCCTACCCATATAGTTGGAGACCCCACTAGCTTGGCATAAGCTAGAGTCTGTAAGCTTATCCAAGAAGAGGCGTTCTTTACTCGAGTTAGGGTTTGCGGTAAAAAAAGTTTCATCCTCTGATTGAGTCCAGTGCAATTGAGATAGATTGAAATCGCCGAATACGATGATATCATCGAGAGGATCAGATAAATTAATTATTTGATCAATTGCATCGATAGCAAGTTGGTAGCATTCGATAGGTTGTGCAGGTAGGATGTAAAAATACATAACGTACTGGGACCTGCAAGGGAGTGTTATCTTTATTGAAACGTAGTCAAGCTTAGAAGAAGTAGAAACAGCGATTGGACAGCCAGTAGGACACCTCGACAAGGAGAATCATCTTTTGGACGGGTAAGATCGTCGTCTCGAAAAACGTTGAAACTTTATATCGAGAATTAGATTAGTTTCGGTCAGAGCGTGAACCTCAAATGGGAGAACGTGAGACTGGCGCAAGACAGCACAGGTTTTAGATCGCAGTCCTCTTACGTTTTGATAGTAGAAGATAAGAGGTTGGTTATTTCGAGAGCGCGTGGGAATGGATGGTTGGAACACTGGCAATGGTAGCACGTTAGGGACGAAAAAATTTGTCGTTGTCAGCTCTGCTCCGTTGAAGATGTGAGATCCTTTTTGAGTTCACATAGTTACCGAAAGCAGCAAGGTCGTCTGAGACTTATTGAAAATCTCGTGGAACTTGATATATAAGTTCCTCAGATTTTTAAGGTCAGTACGGAGACCTTCTTGCTGTATGGAGACCATGACACTTGTTTTCGTTTTTCCCTCAAAGCAAACTCAGTCGGATTTGTCATGCAGATACGCTAGAAGTAGACGTATATTTTCGTACGTCTTTTTTTCTCTAAGCCTAGAAAGTGCATAACGAGATTCTGTTGTGTCAAAAGTTTGTTGAGTTATTTTAACTGCGGGATGCAGAAGGGGGTCAAAAATGGGGCTAGTGGACGAAGATGTTGGGGGCGAAGCCGCAGTAATAGACGGGGCTTTAGACACATTTTCCGATGAGGGATTTATGATTTGGGTACTAATGAAATTGGGATATTTAGCTCCGGTTTTGAGATCGAAATTTGGAAAATTATTTGGGAAAGGCGTGTGTGTTAGAGGTTGATTGCTGGGAGTTTGAGTTGTAGGTGTTAAGTCAAAAGAAACACGTTGACATCGGGGCTTGGTTTGGGATGGAATAGAGGGAGTTGGAGTATATTTGGGAGGCTTAAAATTAGGAAAAATTTTAGTTTTAAAGCTCCAATTGGAGCTGGGTCTATTTTGAGAAGAGGAGGTGGGTCTTGGCAAATTGGGTTTACTTGCTACCTTGATAGATGGTTTAGGTAAGACGGACTGCTTGACTTTATCCTGCTTCTTGGTTGTATTTTCAAACCATTTGCAGACATGCATCTTTCCAAGATTGAAATTGCTGCTGGCTGGATTATGGAATAGCCATTCGTATTTGGCCGGAATATTAAGCTTGAAGCTGCGCTTACTTCTGTGGTGAGATGTTGGAAGTAAATTGCAGTGACTAATGGTGATGCCATATTTTTTAACGACAAAATTCGAGATCCAATCGGCATCAGCGTTTGGTGGGGCGACTTTGATAAGACGCGTTGTGACCAATTGATTCTTCGAAGCAAGCTTATCAAGTCTGCGCTGCCATTCGGAAGGTGTCCAAGTTGAGTTGAAGTGATTGATAAGCTTCCGTGGGGCAGCGATTGGAGGGGTTGACATAGACGTGTTCCTTATTGTTAAGTTGGAAGTTCGTAGGAATCAGTAGGTTGAACCGTCCGCAGATGACTTGTATGTGAGCGTGGATCCACTTCAGGTTCCATTAATTCAGCAATTAGCGGTGTATTATAGGGAACATTCTGGTAAGGCTGCGGGAAGTTTGGTGGGTCAACGATTTTGCTGTTTATTGTTGCGATGTGATGTTCAATATCGCATACGACGGATCGAGTCGCAGTAAATTCATCACTGACATCGTTCACTTTGTCGAAGATCACTTCGAGCATAGGATCAGATTGTTTGGGAGATGGTTGTTTGCGTGACGAGGACTGGAAATGAATGTCAATGTCGTCAACTCGCAAGTTTTTTGGTTGGATATAACTCGCGTAGAACAGATGGCTTTGATGGCACTTAGCACTTTATCCAGGTGACGTAAGAGAGTTTCTTCATTCCAGAATCTCCCGGAGTCTAACTCGATTAGACCAGCAATTTGTTTATCCATATGCTTTACTTTGGATTTTATTAGTTCGGCTGAGGTCTGCACTGAGTTCTGTAACTCTTCAAAACTTTTAACACTGCTTTCGATAACCTAAATTTTGTCCGTGATCTTTTTCGCGAGTGCGCCTTGGTAGGAGTCATTGGAATCGCTTAGGCATTTTATGGCCAAACGAACATGCGAGAGTGAGATATACTTGCACTCATCACAGAAGAAAAGGAGGTTATCAGAGAATTCCTTGATAAACACCGTATTTCTTTTGTTTAACCCGACACAAACGGCATTAAAGGCTTTCCCACAGATGCCCTCTCAAGCTACCCAGTCAGCACTGCAGTCATCGATTACACAATTGGCAATTCCGCAAGACATGTTTAAATTAGTTGTGTAGGTCAGTGAGGGTATAAATATTAGGTCGAACTATTGTTTTTTTTTTTTGTATTGCTTGGTTGCAATTTTATATATGTAGCCCCTACATTGCACTGAAAAAATTGCACAAAAAAAATTAAAGAATTCAAGCACTGGGGTTAAGAACCGGAAAATGCAATTTGACGAAAATTAATTAAACAGGTGAATAGGGTGAATAGGTAAAGGGGCCGAAGGAGCAGTAAAAGATTGCTCCTGGCCAGAGTGTTAAGTTCTGCAATCGTCGAACCGGGCGGACGCGTTAATCATAAAGAGGATCAAACGTTTATTTGTTAATCAAAAGTGTTTATACATAGAAACTAGATGTAACCATCGCTCAGGGTTATATGGGCTTTTAGGAAAATTTCAGTTGTTCGTTATTGTTTAATAACGAGAAACACTGACTTATACATAAGCTGTGTTTAATTTACTTGTTCGTAGTATCCAAGGAATAATGGTCTTATCCTTCCGAATTTGACTTGCCAAATTTATTGACTAGCATTCCTCTAGTATTGTCGATGCATGAACCTTCGTGTTTATAGGCGGCTCTATTTTGGAGTGCCTCGTTACGGAGGTCAGCAATTTGCTGCTGTTTTTGCATTTGAGTGATCCAATTATTTTTCTTTCGGACTTTTCTTAGAAACTTGAGAAACTTGAGCATATATTGCTTTTTGGAGTAGAATCTGACGAACTTGCAATGCTCAACGGTGAAACCAACTGGTTTACCCAACTTGAAGTTTCTCCAATATCGTCACGATTACTTCCATCACTATCATTGTGATCTCTCACACTTCTCGTACATACTCCTACATTGTGATGCGTATGTTAACACTGAACGAATAGCTGTCGTGTATAATAAGGGCATTTATCTGTCACAAAATATTGCGGACTTTCCGCACCATTTAAGCCAGTCTATACTGACTATGTAAAAGTGCGACATCGGCATCGTAATTCTCTTGATAGATGACGACAGAGCCTGAGTATTTAAATTTCTCGCACTTCGGCAGGATGGCTCCTTCTGAACAAATGTAAGAAGTTAGGTTTAGGAGTTCGGAAAAATACAATACACATATTCGATCTAATTACGACTGATCCGTAATGCTCGACAATTGAAAGTAACAAACTTGTACACTCTTTTTGATTTCGTTTTAATGTCATCGTTGGTATAGCCTTATTTCCTTATTCTAGCGAATATATTTCCGATTTCTTGCGACTGTCGCTTTTCTACGTTATATCTTCTCACAGTAGTTCTTCTTTGTTTTAGCGCTTAGGAAGTCCTCATTAGTACCGTCCACATACGGATGTCCAAAATACTGGAGTTATACCTTACTTCTATCGCAATGTAATCAATTTGATTTTGCATTTTATGATCCGAAGACCATCATGTCCCCTTGTGTATTGTGTGTATTGAGATGAGGAAACAGTGTGCTTGCTATAGTGATAATTCATCCCGCCGCAAGCTCAATAAGGCTGAGTGTCCTGTAGACTATACTTACCAACTGTCCTATCAAAGATGTCCTCCTTTCATACCCTGGCGTATATTTCGGATATTGCTCATAGGTCTTGTCAAGGAGCTTGTAGAAACATTCTTTGGTAGCGTGTGTTTGTCTTCCTTAGGGGCATGGGCGCATATTAGACTTATGTTAGCGAATTTAGCCTTGATGTGAATTGTCGTAAGGCGCTTGTTCTCGTGTCGGAAGCTCAAGACTTCTTGCCTAAGTCTCTAACATAGCGGAGATATCTGTTTTTTTTTTCTCCCTATACCAATCACCGCATATCACAGTTTTTCACCTTCCTTATGTCCGGTCCATCCCATCGTACTTCCTGGATGAAGGCAGGGGCTTCTGCTTCCACGTGCAGATCCGAAGGTCCTTGTTTTTTAATCGTTTGCAAGGGTCGTCAACAGTCCAATTCAAAATATAAAACAGTGGCAGTTTTCCAATCAATCGCCGCGCAGGTCCCCTTAGCATTCGTATATACAATATGTCACAGGAAGATTTTGAGATTCCAGATTCCATTGACATAAGATCTTTGGGACTCCTACCCAAAGCTTTCCAAATCATTGACTATGGTACGAGTATGTAGATATTTTGAAACGTCCCGATGTGTGTCCATAATTATCTGTAAACTTTGAATAGCGTCATATTTCGAACTACATCCACAAAGCAGCATTGACTGGCATGGAGTAGAAAAATACGAGTATGTATAATAGAAGTTCATGTGTTCTCACAGTATGCGAAATTAGCTTTAACAATCGGCAGTTATTGGAGTTTTTCGTGTTGCCCTTGCCTTTACACAGGTAAGGAGCAAGAAAGCTCTCCCTTTTTTGGTTAGGGATCCGATCGCTTCTCATCATTTTATTAGACAAAATCCCGGGCCACTTGAATTTAAGATTTCCGATTGTTGCCTATATTTCCGAGGATATGATGCCTGGTTCCACCCCTTGCACCCTGTTTATGCTTCTGACTATTTTACTAGGGCAGGTTAGGTTATAGTGGGCCTTGTTGATGTTCACTTAGACTAGTTGTAGGCTCCCAGTATCACATACCACTGAGAGAACTCGGGAGGACGATGCCCTAGCAGCTCCAGCAACTGAAGAGACCTGTTGTTAATTTTGTTAAGATCAGTGATCTCCAACATAGTAGACCGATAGTACTGAAGGAAGTGCGCCACAGATTCATCTCTGCAGTTCCTGCAAAAATCGCTGGAGATATCCCTTTCCCTCAGGTAATCAGCCTCAGTTAACCAAGTTCTTCTGATTTCTTAGGATCGAAGAAGATTTTTCGTATTTTGTGTTTTAAGGCAACGGGATGTGTTTGACATTTTGAAAAACATTCTTCATTTGTGCTTAATTTGCTTGTTCCTGCACCTCACGGGATACTGATTTCGTCCCTCCGTATTATCGATGTATAAATATTCCGAGCGGCTAATAATGATTCGACCAAACTAAGTCTACAGACTTAGACTTAGAGAGAAATATAGTGACGAGATTTTACTTTGAATAACAAGAAATGCAAAAAACCACTAAAAGGTATCTTATCCGTGTGTTCCTCTACCTTGAGAGACGTTACTCCATGAGCAATTTTTGGAATACAACGTGTCAAGCCAACAAGATCCGAGCAGGGGCCTATATACAAGAGAAAGGGAAATTGGTATTAAATAGTAACATAGAATCACAGCTGGTGCAGAAAATATAAAAAAACCACGGCAAGGATGACCCCAATACCGCTGTCAGTCAGAATGAACCAGTCAACTTGGGCGACGGAAGCCAAGAATTTCATTCGCTTTACTAAAATGAAATAACGATAACTATATGTAATCGTAAGTGTACATAACAAGTCTACCGGACTGAACTGAATATTTGCTTAACCATTTAACAGACCCTCTAAACTGTACCAACTATATCAATGTCTTTAATATCAATGCTGGAAACCATTTGTCTGATCGGCCCCCATCAGTGTGACTTCGGGCTCAATAAATATCGTTACTCACAAGCAGATCTATACCCACAACCTCTTAAGGCCATATAGAGTTGTGTCTAGTTTTGGCATCCCTGGAAAACTGATTAGATCATGCAGAATGATACGCAGTTTTTGGTTTAATAATATCAGCTGTGCCATGTGGGCCAGTTGTGTAATGGAATAAGCTTCCACCAAACTCCAAAAAAGGAGTCGTCTTTGGTAAAGCTCGCACTAGAATTTAGACGACCTTGTGTACTGATGGTCTTTTACTTTAGTCTTACGTGCATGCAGTGTTACGTAATGACACCCGAACCTCGGTTGCTAGGGGAATACTAATTCGATTTTTCCTGGACTCATGGCTCGCATCGAGCAGAATCTGTGCCAGTAAAAGGAATGTAATGCCATCTGCACGGATTACTCCGAAACCTATCAAGGATATGATTCTGGCATCTTCGGCTTCGGCATCTAGACTGCACAAGAGTGGATAAGTCAAGATTCCGATTCCGTGCCGTTCTCGATAACTGGGCATCTCTCGAACGTTTCTATGGAATATTTTGATGCAAAAGCTAATGCTAAATGGCTATTGACTACGTCGAACTTATGCTGATTAGTTTCTATTGAATATGTCGGAAGGTCCGGATTCACCGAAAAAATCATCCTCGGTTTCGATGGTTAAATGGCTTTGTTAATAAATAAATTGCCGTATTTGATCAAGAGCTGGAGGTCTTTCAACAGCAGTCATTGTATACGAACATTGACAAATTGACTGCTTAGAGTGGTTTTTATCCCGGAGATGTCACTGGATCGTACTTTTCCGAGATGATGGCGGCGAGCAGGTCACACTTAGGAGAGATCACTATCGTTCCATGTTAACCAATTTTTTTTCTAGTGAAGCTTGGGGGCTTGGAGGACATGTGGTTTCAACACTTGCCATGCAGATCGTCGTACCATCGACTTATGAAAGACGAAGTTCTGTGATTATCTTGGTGTCGGAAATGGCTCTATCAATCGCTAGCCCGTTCCAGCGATTTAATACCTTTAATCTCTTTTTTCACGGGCTAAATTAAGTCTCTGATCAGTGCTTACAATCCAGAAACTTTAGGCGATATAGAGGCGAACACACCGATGTAGAAGTATCGGACGAATTATGCGAAAATTTCATGGAAAGTTGAGTCCAACACATCCATTCATGCAAACCTACAGATTACACCACCTGACTGCCATATTTTGTTGCTGTGAAAGTAATGACGACATTGAACAACAGCTTTCAGTGGGAATGTGCACATTGGGCTTTAGGTACTGAGGTGCATATAGTGTAGTGCTGTTACGGTAGGTCTTTTCTTTGAAGCGCTTGCTCATCCTTCTGCAACATACCAAGAAATTCCATTAAAAGGAGCATATAGTCCTCTGTTACTACAAAGAAAAAAAGGTAGTTGGTATTTAAATTGTACCTAGTTCACCGTAGAAAAGTAAAGCGACTCCTACCAGAGCCTATTCTAGAAGTTAAATTTCACGCATTTTGCGCAAACAATGTGCTTTAAATGGGTTGGGATACGAAGAATGATCAAAACCTATTTACAACATAAAGGTAATAATGATTTGGTAAGACGTATTCCTCAAAGTCACAGTTCTTAAGAACACCTGTGTTCTCTAATCATAGCCTGGATGATTAATTTAAAAAGACCAACACACCGCAGCTTTTATTACGCATTAATTCAACTTGATGCGAAAAGTTCAGTATATTTAATGTAGAACTCCTTGAGGTTCCGGAAATACCTAGGGCTTTTCAAAAACCCTACATCGCTCTGAAATCTAATCTCCGGACAAATCGTTGTTTACAGCCAAAGTTTTGCAACAAACCCCCAGTTCGTATTCAAAACAAAATTCGTCAAATAAAACAACAACAATTTTCAGTTTTGTTTAAACATTTAAGTATTATATGCATGTATTGTCTAAATTGTTACATTACAATAGAATTATATTAGCTACTCCCCCTTATTGGCCTTAAATAGTTACAAAAATAACGTTGGTTTGTTTTTGGATTCTTGTTTTCTTTTGTTATTATAATTTTGTGTGTTTTTTGTACAAATCTATCAGAAAATATTCAACTTACAACTACGATATATTTATATATATATATATGTATGTATATATAAGTGTGTATTCATGTTTTTGCTGAGAGCTTAAAGCTATCCTTAGTCACTAGATTATAGGATTTTTTTCGTTTGTCTTTTTGATATTCAAATCACATGCATTTTGTTTGTGTATGCAAAATAATTATGTAGTAAATAATTGAATTATTATCGTTAGTTCGCTATAATTGTGTTTTAGAAAAATGTCCAATCAAAAACTAAGAACTCTAAAATAAGGAAGCTATTAAACGTCCACTAAACTACGAGCTCTACTGTATTAGCATAAACATCAACCCTCTTCTCATTATACAATTGATATCAGTTCATAGCCATGACTCGAACCAGTATACTTAAGTTTTGACACAAGCCATTAATTTTTTTCTGCGATGTAGATATCGGAGAAGTGCCTCTGCCGACCACGAGATGGCTGCAATAAATGTTAGCGCATTTAAACAATGAATCGTTACAGAAAAATTATACCGATCGCGAATTAAACCTGCAAAAAGAGAGAAAGAGAGAGAGATAATAAATTGTAATTGTAATTTTTGTGAATTTTATTTCCTCTCACCAACAACTGGTCCACAAGCCAACGTAAACATTCCTGATATGATCAACTGCAAGCCAGAAGCCCCTGGTAGTCGCTTCAAAGGAACATACCCCGGTATGATTAGCGGCCAGAAAATCGTTCTCAAACCCTTGAACATCCCAATTATAACAAAACAACCCAAAATGACCGAATACGATCTGGAAGACGCCACTACTGTCCGTCCTAATGCTATACCCAAAACTCCAATAAGCAGGAACACCCTATTATCCCATTCGATCTTCTCTGTGATGAATGGCACAAAAAACCTCACTGTGATATCCATTCCGCCCAATACTGACATAGCCAATGATATCTGGGAATTTGTGAATCCAAAATCTGTCAAAATAAACGGCGTCAAAATCGAGAAGTTTAGCTCGCCAAAATTGATGATCGTGAGCCCAGCCACGAGGTTTACAAAAGTGAAGTCCCTCAGTAGATCCAAATCGAAGAAGGCAACGATCTTCTGTAAGAAAGTCACCGAGGAAGAGTCTTCTGATGGTGGGGGCGTTGGTGGTTCCGCCTCTAGCTTTTTCTCATGTGCCAGTGATAGCGTTGTCATTCCGTTGGGCAACTCCAATAAGGCCTTCTCCTCTGCACAGGTACAACGTAAAACACTTGGGGAATCCGACCGAATGTACAAGTTGTTTCGACTGGCCGACATCTTTATCTCTTCTCGTTCTCGGCTAAAGTAATTCGGCCTTAGGAACCGTTCATCACGCTCATCTTCCTCGGTGATCACATGATTTAGACGGAACCCACCTTCGATATCTTTACAACTGGACACTGTACGGAAGCGCAATTGTGGCTTTGTTGAAGCAATTGATAGTTTTGATCCAAACCACCCATCATTGGCACGCGATAACATCGGAGTACCAGGATCGATGATCTCGTAGCCGGGCTTGTCGTTATCATCGTCCGTGTAGAGGTATTGACTAGAAAAGATTCCGGTATTCTTCTGACGATTCATCTCACAGAATTTACAAAGATACTCAGGATCAGGAGATGGTATCAGATCAGAATTGATCTGTGTCACAGCGGTCGGCCGTACGTGATTTCGCACCGGCTGATACACCATGGCACACACTAACGAATGCAGTGATATTGAAGCAAAAATTATCACAGTCCCTTGGACTCCATAGGCTGAGAGTAAGTACGTGACTGCATAGGGTAAAAAAATCGGCCCAAGACCAGTCAGAGTCCAAGAGAAACCTGCCGCTCTGCGGCGTTTATTCTTAAAGTACGTATTGATTGCCAAAGATGATGCTGAGACACTTATTCCCATGCCGAAACCTAAAAAGAGAACTCAAGTTCGAACCGGTTTGTAGATTTTCTTTCAGGGATACTCACCAAACAGCAGTGCGTAGGTGATCATATATGAAAAGAACGTATCCGAAAAAGCTGTCAGGAAGAGACCACAGAAATTAAACAACGCCCCGGCTATGGCCACCTCTCGAAAGGTGAATCTTCTAAACATTGGACCATTTAACAACCCTGTACAGGCAGAGATCGCTGGTTGAGTATTGATGATCGTCGTGACCTGTGAACTTGTCATTCCAAGATCTCTCAGTCTGCCGCGAAAGATGAATCCGAATTGTTGCAACGACGGAAAGATGCAGAGCTAAAATACAAATTCAAATATGATACAACCAATCAATAGATGGCGCCAAAAAGAATAAGGTGAAAACAAATTCATTTGTCAACTTACATTCGACAAGCCGGCGGCAATGCATACCACCCAAGCCCATCCACCGTCTGGGGCGACAAAGTTGTCGCCAAGGTCACTTTTATCGCGGCGTTTTCCCTTCTCCTTCTCCTTCTTCGGTTTCGGTTTCGGTTTCGGTTGCGACTTTGCCTTTGTCTTCGGCTCTGACATCTTTGGCACTTTAGCTGTGTCATCGTAGACCTTCTTGTGTTGTTCCTTTGTCATATCCAGATGGTGTTAGTGTACATGTGGAGTTATTGCACTGCAAATAGATAAAACACGAGGCATAGTGAGCTGAGTTTTTTAATTAAATTGCAAAGATTCCCTCGCGATCCTAAGTGATTGGAATGAGAATTAATTGCGCACACAACTGTTAAGGCCAATTATAGACGACATACGAAGAGTACTATCTGAAGGCATATACATTGCACTTTCTGGGAGGGATACTCGTACAGATACCCATTTGAACGATTACATTCTGTTGGACGCGTTCTCAGTAGATGCATTCGCTGGTCATTGGGACAATTGGAAATGATGACTTCATTGGCCTTAGAGTAATTGTTTTGTTATTGAGATGACAGTTGTCGAAGGGCAATGTTGCCTAGATGGATGGCCGGCAACGGTTACTGTTGGAGGGTTTGTCATCCGAAAGGACTGTGGGTGTTACTGGCCATGAACAGATGTTCGAGGGAAGAGATGATTCATTGGATTTTCTGCTGTTCCTTTATGTGTGACAATTAAGTCAAGCAAACGGCAAACGATGTACCATTATTCAACAGACAGTGCAAGGGAAACCGGCTATGCTTGGTGGATACCGGGACTGCCAATTCGTATGGGAATTCCCCATATGACATGGAGGAAAAGACACCAACGAACACACAAATACGGATACAAGACGCCATTCGCTTGGTAAGAAAAATGTATCTTCACGAGAGAGTAATGAAACTTCTGCGAAATGCGACATGACGATCAATGCGAATGTGGAAGACAAAATGTTTGTATATTTATGTTGGATGGCTGTCTTCCCTGGTCTTGTGGGGCAGACGTCTTTTGTGCAATATTTCTCTTCATTTTCATTCCCAGAAGAAGTGTGTTGACCGAATTTCGTAAGATTTCGAAAATAATTGCATCAGGTCTTTGTAAAAACAAACTCACGGATTGGAGATGAAATGCAAACATTAATTCACGTACTTGTAGTTGAGTTTAATAATCGTTTTTCGACGGGGACTCTCTGAAATTTTTATAGTGAATTTTAAGTGGAATCCTTCAGATCAACAGGGTGAAGATGCGTTGAGGCGTTGCACATATGTATGATGAGGATTGGAAGGGATTTATTGCCTTCAGTCGGCTGGTTCAGGAAATATTTGAGAGGTGGTCCTGTCTATTTTATGATTTAACTTAGGATAGACATATGTAAAGTAAACGGTGATATTTGATTGCATCGATGATCTAATTTGGTGTTTGGTGTACTTTCGTTGACCAGCAACACACCTTGTCGTAGCTAAAATCCCTCTTTAAACTTAGTGAATCTTAAGGAACTATCGAAGGAAAATAGCTCAGGAGATAGCGAACTCTTTGAGACAGTGGGAAGTCACAAAGCAATAAATGACTTCGTTACTAACAAGCACTGTACCTGCACTCGGATTATGCATTGCACCAGAAGGGAATTTGTTTTACCAATGAAGAAAAATAGGAAGCCTAGACGCGGTTCCCGGATGTGGATATTCATTCATAAGAGCACCTAGAGAACTACTGATTACTCAACCGTCAACAAGATTGACCACATTACGATCGAATCAGGGCACTTATCCAATATTATGGACGTTCGAATCTTCCGAGGGGCCAACATCGACTCGGACAATTACCTTCTTGAATCCAAGGTACGGATGCGGATATCCCAAACGCCGCAAACACAAGCTTACATTTTGAGGAAGTTTGACGCAAGAGATCACCAAATCCATTAATCTCTTAAAAGGCCAGAATTAAGTATTGAAGACCAGTGAAGAGAACATTGGCAAAAAGCCATCACAGATGCCGCCACTGGTGTGCTGGGTTTCACTCGGGCACCACAACGAAACGTCTGGTTTGATAAAGCTAATGCCGGCAAGGACATACAGCTAAGCAAGAAGCATACAAAACGGCGCTGCATAGAAGGACTATAGCTATTCACGAGCTCTAAGAGTAGAAGAATAGAGACGAACACCGGCTTCTCAGGAGGGAAAAGAAGGAACATGAGAAGCGAACGGTCGAGGAAATTGAGAGTTGCTACTCCAGGAATGAGATTCTAAAATCTCTGTAGAGACGAACAAGGAAGAATAGTAGTATACCCGCAGTCGATGCTGATGATTTGAAAAGAGAATTTCTGTAGACTGTATAACGACGATGACGAACCAAATACCGCTGTCAGGCAAAGTGAACCTTTCAACCTGGACGATGTAGACCAACAATTCCGTCCAGCCGACCTGAATGAAGTGAAGATAGTCATATGTATCTAAGCTTCTGGAGTGAACAGCTTGACTGCCGATCTGTTCACCTCGGAAGTCGATGACTTGGTACGTAGCATACAGCAACTCATCTGTAAAGTATGGTCGGACGAAAGTATACCCGATGAATAGAACTGCAGCATTGCTTGGCCGATACTCAAGAAAGTGACACTCTGAACTGTGTCAGCTACAGAAGCGTCAATCTTCTTAACACCGCCTATAATATCCCTTTGATCCATATCAGTATGGCTTTAGGCCAGGAAAGTCCACCGCCGACCAAATATTAACACTACGACGGATCTTGGATAAAAACTCATGAGCTCCAAATCGATACATACCACCTATAGACACGAGCAATATCTAAAGCAAGGTCTGCTTTTGGCATCCGTGCCAAGCTCATCCATTTGTGAAGGATGACTATGAAGAATACACGCTGCTCCATCAAGGTCGGTAAAGAGCTCACCGAGACCTTCGATGTCAAAAAAGGATTTAAACAAGGCGATGCGCTGTCATGCGATTTATTTAACATCATTCTTGAAAACTCACGCGCCAACACAAGCGGCACCATCTTTCAAATGCCCGTCCAATTACTCGCATACGCTGATGATTTTGACATAATCGGAAGAAAGCAGCGTGATGTCAGTGGCGCTTTCGAGAGTTTTGAGGCGAAGATGAGTTGAACGGTAAATGAGGACAAGACCAAGTATATGGTGAAAAAAAGAAAGGATGCCGAACACCTATGTCTCGGACAGAACATCACCCTCGACAGATATAACTTGTCAGCGCTGACACCAATTGAAGAATAACTCTTGCCAATTGGGGCTTGCTGCCCTCTCTCGAACAACAAAAGTGACCCTATAGAAGACCTTAATAATCCCAGTCCTGCTATATGGCGTAGAGCCATGGACTTTAACAAAAACGTATGAGGGTGCTTTTGTCTGCTTTGAGAGGAACATTTTTCGGGTGATTTTCGATCCTGTCTGCATAGATGGTGAGTGGATTGTACATCCCCGTACAGAAACAATTATTTCAGACATTGCTTCTTCATCTGTACTTGTGGAAGGCATAGTCTTTCCTATAGGGAATAATCTACCGAAAACTCTCCTGATTGGAAAATCCTTAAACAAAGTCTGCAATGGGACTGTGCTCGTACGAATAGGCAATCTAGTAGACCATTCTGTGGCTCTACCTGCTGATACTAGCATCACCTTTTTTGTGTGAGTGTTTGTAGCAGGAGTTGACGGCACCAGAACCGTCATCCAAGTCTTGCTGGCAAAACGATGCAATGAAAGTCTTCTGGATGAATTAGTCAGCGGTAAGGCAACAATAAACACCGCTGCCACGGCCTCAATTATCAGGAGCGATCTTGTGAAGAAGCCTTGGTTGCATAACACCAGCAGTTGCAGCTTTGGAATAACTACGGGAACAACGGTTAAGATACATGGTGAAGTCCGCATAAAAATCCAACTGACCGGAATAACCTTTTCTCACGTGTTTCTGGCTAACGAGTGTATCATTTATACAGACTTCATGAAAGAACATGAACTAGTAATCGACTTGGGAGCACAAGCCTAGAAATACGGGAACATGGTACCATGACACCAGTGGTATCTAAATGGAAACACCAACATTTCCATCTAAAAGCCGTCATCTGTCGCAATCAGATTCTAGAGACTTCGTCGGAAGCTATTCTATTTGATGGAGCCAGAAAATAAGAAAGACTTCATGGTGGGAAAAACTTTAGTGGAACCAAAGAACAACATGGTTCCTACCAGGAATCTAAATCCAATGTGTTAAAGTGATGAAGCGGGAGATAATGAGATGAGTCTATATCAACCACAACGGAAATGAGTGGTACAACACCGGTCGCAACAGTTCAAAGTATGAAAATCAGGAACAAAATCCTCAACCTTTGTAATCTAGACCAAGAGCAGCGTATCCTGGCAAGAAAACTAATCGATGAGTACGCTGATATATTTGCTATACAAGACGAAGAATATGGACACTGGAGACTGGAGTTTGCCAAAGCAAACAGAAGTTGCCGGAATTATGTCGAAGATTGAAAGTTGAGGGGCCAGTTTTTCTTCTTGAAGAAGAGATTTTATGTAGAATACCGACATCACAACGATGTCACCATAAAAGACAGCTACCACCCACTTCCGAGGATCGATGACACTTTAGATACGCTCTCTGGAGCGAAATAGTTTTCAACTTTTGACCCGAAAAGCGGTTACTGGCAAGAGAGATTAATTGTAAAGATCATGAGAAAACTGCCTTCACTACCAGGAAGCCGTCTTTGTCAATTTACAGCGATGCCGTTTGGACTGTACAAGGCTCCGGCCACCTTCGAGCGACTAATGAAACGAAAATTGCAAAGGTTCACATGGAAAAGCTGCTAAGTATATCTTAACGAGTTTATCATCATAGGTAAGACATTCGAGAAAACCTATAAGTAGTGTTTGAGAGACTGCGGAGCGCTCATTTGAAACTGAATCTAGAAAAGTGTGCTTTGTTCCGTACGGAAATAAAATATCTGGGTCAGATTATATCAGTGGAAGCGGTGAAAAGCTGGCCTGTCTCAAAAGATAAACGCCAACCGCGAAGCTTTTTGGGACTTCCACGAAGTACAGAAAATTCGTAAATGATTTTCCTAGTATTGCAAAGAGCCTACACCAACTTACGAAAAAAGGCCGACAGTTCAGGTGATCTGGAGACTGTGAAAAAGCATTTCAAGTACTCAAGCGGCAGCTGTAGAATGCCCGCATCTTGTGTTACCCCAAACCTGGGAAAATATTCATCTGGATACAGACGCTAGCAATGTTGGAGTCGGAGATGTTTACGATGTTTAAGAGAAGGTGAATGCATATAACAGCAAGGTACTTTCCAGACCTGAACGTAACTACTGCGTAACACGGCGCGAGCTTCTGGCTTTAATTCTGGCTACAAAGCATTTCCATAAGTACCTCTATGGATAAAAGTTCATTCTACGCACAGACCACGCAACTCTGAAATGGCTGCTAGAATTTAAAAACCCTGAAGACTTCGACTTTGATGCTGATGCTCTCTTTCATCAACAGTGAGGAATCAATTGTGAACACTACAACAATAAGGAAGCGAAAGAACAGGCCACTATCCAAATGATCAGGATTGAACCAGTAGAGCACAGACGAAATCCGTTCATCCCAACAGGCAGATAATGACATCGAACCAATATTGGCCTGGAAGGAACACGAGGAAAGACCAAGCTGGCAGGACACATCGGACCGGAGCCAAACTCTCAAGGCGTATTGGGCACAATGGGACTGGCTTTGTATGCAAGATGGTTTGCTGGAGAGAGAGTGATGTAGATGACTTGTGCAGCAGGATTCACAAATTGCACGAAAATGCCCGAGAAAAGGTGAAAATAGCGAGCAACCGGCTTCTTCCGACTTCAACGAAAGAGACCTGGTGTAGCTGTATAATCTTCTGCTATGAAAAGTCAATCACCTAAATTGCAACCGGATTGGAAAGGTCCATACCAGCCATACCAGTCAATTTGTGAGAGCGTCATATTTAAAATATGGCACGGCTGCTGACACGCATTACTGACGTTGTCTACCGGATCCAGCCTGGGGATCGAGGAAAAATAAAGGTTGTCCATGTGGCTAGTGCAGTATCAAGCTCTCTTTCTCCAATCATATTACTGAGAGTTTTTTGCCCTGCCCTTGGACAATTAAATGAACAGCTTCAAGCAAACAAGTATATGTAGCAATCACTATACGGCAGAAGAAGCTACTGTGAACCAGTTGAAATATTGCTGAGTTGTTTTCCAAAAACCAAATAAGAAATCCTGCAGGCATTATTGACGTCATATAACACCGAGAGGAAGACAATGGGATCATTTTTATTTGGCGATTGTCGTCTATCAACATAAGACACCCATGTGTCTTGATGGAAACAATTTTGATTAAAGGAAATCGCCCTCTACTTTGGTTGACAATTAGCCGGGACTCGACGTCAGTTTCATTTTTCTAGTTATTATACTCGTATTTATCATAGTAAAACTTAGTTCCTAAGTAGGAATATTGCTCACAATATTTTAAATTGCCGGAAAACAGAAAAGGCAAGCTAGATACAAAGAATATTTGTTTATTTGGTTTCATAGTGATGCAAATCTTAATAATAGGAATTCCTAGAAAAGGTGAACAAAGTGATGAGTCTTCTGATAGTTAGAGGCAGATATTGCATGTGTGTAATATTTATGAATATGACTTAAAGGTCCATCTTTTGTATTTGAAGCTTAATCTTATACAACGAGTCAATTGTGTGGAAAGTGATGAGAACAAATCGAAAGCCAAAATTGAAGCAGTTCAATGAATTGGGTTGCTTACCAGGTCAGTACGAAATTAAATTAAAATCAACATGCAATGCCATCAAATTAGTAAATGAACCGACAGGGTGTGCACTACACTTGTAATTTATCTTAAATTCGATGGAGATACACATAAATGAAAAGACTTAACGAATGCATCGAAAGGGAAGTGCATCCTACGGCAAGCAACGACCACACGCTTACTCTGCTGGCTGATAGATACGAAGAACAGGTTTTGGCAGGTGAATTTTTCACCTCAGTAACAGCTATTGACAAACTTTATTATCCCTTTTGCCACATATTGTTTTTGCCGACTACCGTTCGGGATATCCAGTGCTCCGGAGATATTCCAAAAACCAAATTCAAAGATTTACTCAAGTCATTCAAGAAGTAGTGTGCCAAACTGACGACATCCTTGTATATGGATACACAGTACAGAATCACGATTATAACCTTCGTCGGGTTTTAAAGCAGCTGGATGGGCTAAGCTTAAATAAAAAGAAGTGTCAAGTGGGAATTACCAAAGTCGAATAGAACACAAATGCATATATTCAGGTGAATCAAAAGTTAAAGTGATCGAGGAGTACTCACCACTGCAAAACGTCGTTACGAAGATTTTTGGGTCTCGTCAACTATTTGGGAAAATTTGTACCGAATATTTCAGCAATTTACCATGACCACGACCCGGCCATCTCATTCATTGGACCTTCACTCTTCTGGCTAAGTCGATGTCTCTGTACAGGCTACAGTTCATCATTGTATCTCCTCCTCTACTCACCGTCTATGCAGATTGGACTGAAAATCTTCCGAAGAATTTTCCTCTCAAAGCAGCCAAGCGCACCCTCATCCATTTTTGATAAAGTCCATGCCTCTGTGCCATAAAGCAGGACTGGGATTATTAAAGTCTTATCTAGGGTCGCTTTTGTTGTTCGAGAGCGCTTTGCTAGTCAATTGCCTTCTTAGCTCTATGGAGCAGCGATTGGCAAGAATTATTATTCACTTAATGTTCAGTTGTCTGAATTGATATCGGAACCTGGGCAGACAGAGCCCTTAACTCCCTCAAAATTGTATCTGTCGAGGGTGACGTTCTGTCCCATATGTCGGTGTTGGGTGTTCTTTCTGGTTGGCAGCATATACTTGCTCTCATGAGACGTGTGTGCATGTCCACCTGCTCACAACCTCGTCAACCTATTCTCGCTGCCAGCACGTCAATATTCTACTTCTCTTGTCGGTAACTTGTTCGACTTCCGGGGACAGATGCCACCAGTGTTTTGCGTAGGTACCTACTATGAAGACTCAATTCTTCGGTACGTCTTCGCACGAGATATCAGTACAATGTTGATCACCGCCCTACGGATAGTAGGGGTACCACCATCTGTAACAGATTCGAAGTCGTGTGTAAGGTACGAACTTCTGATATGGTGAATGGTTGAGGCCTAGGGGCTTCGAGGGCAACCAGTAGAACGCTATATCATATGTATATTGATCCATGAGATATCCAGCTCCAGTCGGTTTACACTCTCTCACTCTCCGCGATTTTGGATTTAACCTACAACCACTGCAATACTCCCGCAAGGGGGTCAACTCCGGGTACGGACTGGAACAAAGTTCTAGGGGCCTATGACGTCCCACGGTAGCAGAATATAGCTTTCGGTCGAAATTCGCAACTTTGCTGTCACTTCTGGTTTGGCACCTTACAGTCCAGGGCTGGGGGCCTTTAGCCCAACCTTAAACTAGTCTGTAATTGCCACCAGCTGGCTACCTATGCCGAATACGACGGAAAATCTCATTTGCGAAGCCAATAATTCTTCCGAATTTTGCTCTGCCAACAAGAATACCGCTGACATCGCAGGCCACACCATCATAGGTGATGCACTCTTGCTGCGGAGACCGCGACCGCCATTCGATACCTCTGGCCCTACGTCTCCTTATCTACCTCGGCAATAAGCTCTTACCAACAGCGCCTCTTGCTCATTCTGATCGCCCTCAACAGGTTTTCCTTCGTTTCTTTATACACCGCCACTGTCAACTCCGCATCCCCGCAGCTTATTTATATGCCTCTGGGAGACGCGTCGAAGGCGTTGACATTTTCATTCTCTGTGCAGGGTCATGATTTTCTGGGTCCACCAGTAGCTTACAGGGCATACACGCATTGCGCCATTCCTCGAGTCTCACCTGGAGTTTTGCAAACGATCACCGAGCCCCTGGTGCCAATCGGTTTGTACGTCGCTTAATTACCAGAATTCAAAACTGTGAGATAAAGCCTCGAGAGCATCTCTAGCATCAGTTCCTCTAGGATCAGTTGCAGTTTCTCACAGGTGGTCTTAGAGTTGAGATCGCCTGCGAGGACAACGTCATCAAGTCGATCCTCCAAGACGCCCGTCGTAGTATTCGGGGATAGATAGCCATGACACCAGTTATGCCACACATACCGGTGTTGGAAATAAAGAGTTTTCCGATATTGCATTCCACAACCGTCGTACTAACGCTGTACCAGCCCGTCACAGGAAAAATGACTGGGCAAGACCTGCGCAAGCCTGGACCTCCTGAGTGGTGACAATCTGGCGATGCGCACCAATTCTGTATATATTCCCTCCTAGTACTCATCCGTACTTGACTATTTATACTAATTAGACCGAGCAATGAGCTCGAAGAAAAGTAGCAATACGTACGACGGATGAATCCTCATGATTTTGTGGCCTCTAAAAAGAAGGATGAGAGATTGCTTTTAAGTGAAACCTCAATGTATTATACATGAATATAATTGAATAGAGATGGTGACATATGAACAGTTAATTAGACAACGACCGCTATCATATCTCTGAAGTGGGTAATTATTGTATATAGCTCCAGAATATCTGGCCTCTTTTGTTCAAGTGGTCGCAAAACGGGACTTGCTCTCTTACTGTTTCGAAGCAACAAACAGCCGTGCAAACTAGGAAAAGAACAGCAGCGCTCAGATTTGCATAAAGAATTGTTGGAACTTAAACAGACCTCGTTCGGCCTACTGGAATGAAGTAAACAACGGAAACAGCGTCTTTTTATGATGCAGGTTTGTTATAAGTAGCAGACTATGGCAAGAAGCCTTGCGGTTTTGGCACTTGACCGAAGACAATGTAAGAATCGGCATTAAGGCTTAATTCGCCATCACCAGCTTGGTATACGCTTGGTATCACCACAGAGTATAAACCCGATGCTACCAAATAACGCTGATACCAGCTTCTCAATAAATTCTGTAAGCAATTTGCCAAGAGAATACCTTTCGTAGTACAGTCGGAAGGCATAGGATACATGTCACCACGTCTGGTGCAAATATCACTATATTTAGCACACGGCTTTTCACCTCAACTTATACAAGGAACATAGCGGTCCTCTGGTCATAAATTAACTAAATTGATCCTGTTGGAGGTACGCCTCCAGAATTAAAGGCGTCCAAACAAGCATTGCACTCAGACAACTACTTTATTGTAATGAAGGTACGTCTAAGGAAATTTCAGAATCACAACAGTGATGAAATACTGTGAGGAGATTTAACGTTGCACTGTCGCAGTCGCAACAAACCGAGAGTAGCTCTACTGTCTGCGAATCCATCAACCTCCCGGCATGTCCAATGCAATCTGCATCAAATGCTAAAGTGGCAAGAAACTGATGGAAATAGCGCAATATCGTACTTAACAAACCACTGGTTAAACTGGCTCTGCATAGAAGAGCTCGAGCAGGTCATACGCTCTACAAGCAAAGGAGGAGCAGGAGAATAAACCATTCAAACCAAGCTAAGATCTTCACTCACCCGGAAGCAGGAGACGACTTAGTGAAGGCATACAGTAACTCATTTCTCAGTATGACAGAGCGTCATCGTCATCTGTCCTCTCTTCTACACTGCACCAACTGCAGAGGCTTTTGTCTCCTTAAAATTGTATAGAAGATCTTGTCTACCATATTCCGTGAACTTTGAAACTATTTGTCAACCATTAGTACTCCTGTTAGTTCAGTTGTGGGTCCAGTAACGCCACAATTGACCAAATATTCTCACTAGGACATACTCGTACCATAGAAAACCTTTTATTGAATTCAAAGCCGCATATGATAGGATCTATAGAGACAAGCTATACAATGTCATATCCGATTTTGGCATCCCTGTCAAAATAATTCCAATTATGCAGAATTACTGGAGAACACTTGCTGCGCCATAAGCGTCGGAATAAACCTCATCGAGACTTTTGTCCTTCTATGAGACCTCTTAACCTCATACTTAGAAAATTGTGCGCAACACGAAAACTAACAACGAGGAACGATTTTTCTACAGTTTGTGCCACTATTTGCAAACGCTGATGACATTGTTATCATTGAAAGAACGCATCGAGCAGCTATTGAAACATAAATGGCAAAATGGGTTAAGCTGTGAAGGAGTTTAACACCAAGCCACAATATCGACGAAGAGTTAGACTTATCAATCGTTGTTTGTGTGGCTTTAGAAGCCAATGGAGTAATAAAATCTTGCCAAGGAATACCTAGGAGACTATTATATGATAGTTTTATTCTATGGCGAATAGGCACGGAGGTTAGCGAAGCTGGATTAAGATGTCTTTGCTAGTTTTCAACGCAAGATTCTGTGAATAACGAAAATGAGGTACATATACATATCAGCGAGCCCTTCGAGCTGTACAGTGACATCGACCCGGGCAGTAAAATGCGCATCAGTCGCCTGAGAATGCAAAAGCATATCAATTCTTTCCTCCGAATAATTTTCGATTCCTACTAAGAGGGATAAGGTTAAAGGAAACCTCGCCTTAAGTAGCGGGACATCAACAATCTCAGAGTATGCAACTAAAAACAGTTGATAAGCTATCGCGCTAGCTGGAGATTTTTATTGGTTGAGGACTAGGTTTGCCGTTGGAACTAGCGCCATCTAAATATGTACGAAAGTTACTATTAAGGGGCCTGCGTGGCGATTTATCGGCAAACTGCTGAGTGTCCTATAACTTGGATTGGACCAGCAGCGCAACAATCAAGTTCGTAGTGAAATGTTTGCCTTACCCCCAGTGGCAGTTCCTAGTAATTGCGTCAGTAAATCCTTACTCATCAAGGCTAAAATGGCAAGGACATGCCCGGGCTACACTGTCCTCCCTATCCGGAAAACATTAAAATATGTGACGAGCCAACTAATGACCTCGGATAAAAATGGACTCACTGCTAACGATTCTAGCAAACGTTTAAAGGACAACCATCTTGTTAGCAGAGGCCCTTGACCGCTATCACTCTGATATCACCGACATCTAAGAACAGCGATGGGATGGGTAGGACATAAGGAGGATTGCGACGATAAAATGTGGAAAAACTGCAATCGAAAATGGCCGCAAGAATCTTCGCCGAACGCGAGTCTCGAAATTTCTCAACAACTCCTGTGCAGCCAACATGAACATCAGATACCGAAGACCAGTGGCATCAGAGACGCCGCAACTGATGCGCTGGTTTCACCCGAGCACCAGAAATATATCTCTCTTTTGATGAAGAATGCTGGCAAACCAATACAGCTAAACAAGAAGCCTACAAAGCGGAGCTGCAACAAAGAACGAGAGCTGCTCGTGAGATCTACGAAAAGAAGAGACGGGAAGAATACCGGCTTGTCCAGAAGAAGAAAAAAAGAACGCGAGAAGCCCGATCGAAGATATTGAGATTTTGTACTCCAGGAATAACGTACGGAAGTTGTGCCAAAAGGTAAAAAGAACGTGTCAATGCAAAAAGACCCGTACAGGAGCCTGTAAAAATGAAGAAGGCATAGGTTAGGTTACATAGGCACTAGGAGAATATGGAACAACTTTTTCTGCAGACTGTATAACGGCGAAGAAGCCCAGCATCCCGCCGTCAGATAGAATATACTATTCAACTTCGACGATGATAGCCAACATTTCCATGCACCTAACCCACACGAAAGAAGCACAGCAACGTTTTAACTGAAATCCAACAAAGCAGTTAAACATGGTGGCTTACCGGCCGAGGTATTCAAAGCTGCTGGAAATGACTTTGTGGATGGAGAGCAGGCACCAACTAATTTCTCAGATCTGATAAGAAGAGTGAGTATTTCTAATGACTGAAATCTCAGCACTGTGTGCTCGATCCGCAAGAAAGCGCCAACTATAGAATTATAAGTCGCCCTGCCTGCCATATTGTGCAAACGTCTGAAACCCTTCCTCGACAATCAGGGCGACTTCAGACCAGGAAAGTCATCAATCGACCAAATCTTCACACTCCGGTAGATCCTGGAAAAAACTTAAGAAGTCCAAATACAAGTAGATTCCCACCCTCTTTTCATCGATTCCAACGACTCACATGACAGCATTTATAGAGACAAGCTAAATACAGTCATGTCTAGTTTTGACACCCCAGTCAAGCTCATTCGTCTATGCAGAATGATGATTGAGGACGATCGCTGCTCCGTCAAGTTCGGCAAAGACTTAACCGAGACCTTTGATGTCACAAAAGGTTTTAGACAAAGTGACGCGTTGTCATGTGACTTCTTTAACATTATACTTGAAAGAATTGTACGAAATTCACAGGTGAACAACGTTTGTGCAACTACTGGCGTACGCCGATGATATCGACGTAATTGGGAAAATTCAGCGCACTGTCACCAAGAAATACATGTTGTCAACAAGAAGAAGAACTTGACAGAACGTTACAATCGACATCTATAATTTGGAGGTAGTAAAGGACTTTGTCTACTTCGGCTCTGCTATCGCGTTTACGTTGGCGGACTTTGGAGGAGAAGATCCAACGACAAACTATACGAGCTGTACAGCGACATCGACCTAGTCAGAAAACTGCGAATCAGTCACCTGAGCTGACTAGGACATGTAGAGCGGATGGATAACAATGCTCCGGTCCGCAGAGTTTTCGAATCTAAGCCAGAGAGACCACGCAGTAGAGGATGGCCTTACCTTAAGTGGCGCGCACTAGTAGAAGAGGACCTCAACCGACTTGGAGGTTGTTTAAGTCCAGGTTCACTCCGAACTGTAGCGCCACCTAAGAAGAGGAAGAAGTTACTATTGAAATCTATCCATCCATCTAATCCATCTATGTAGTTTAGAATAAAACCTAAAAATTCTTTTGAATTATATCCCATCTCATAAAATTGTTTGGTGGTATTAAACTCATGAAGGGTAGTGTAACTTGACCCAGCTGTTGCCCAAACGAGCGGAAAATTCCGTAGAAGACGGCAAGATTTATTCAGTTCTTCATCGTCAGCAAACCGCCTCCTAAAGGGGTAAAGTTTTTTGTTTCCTTCTTTGACGAATCCATTTGAAACAGACTTTACAATTAATGACGTTACATGATCATCTTACCACTCCCGCAGACAATTTCCATCATCATCCATAACGAACGTCTCTACTGTAACCCACCATCGAAGACTCATTTTATCATGATGCGCTCGACTGATTATTTGACAAGCTGTCAGTCGTAAAAATGACATGCACTATCTGTATTCCATCATCCCTTTTACTACCACTCCTAGCCCTAGAACCAACATCATTTTCTATCTTACACAACATCCTGGCTCCTCATCATATACTCGTACGTACTCGTGCATATCTCCAATCTTGTCCCTGTCGTCTTTTCATCTTTGATTGCAACCGAAAGAACATTCAACATAGACACTTACCCCGAAATAAGTGGCTCATTAAATGATCCCTCCCGAATGCACTTGAACCCGAAAAAATAAATAGAAAACCAATTTATCCTTTGAAATCCTTAATTGGTCGTAAAAGCAGATATCAGCGATGTGACCCTTTCGAAACGTTTGATCTTGAGCTCGAATAATCGTTTGACTTATAGATCGCAACGTAGAATCAGGAAATTAAAAAAAAAAAAAATAAATTAATCGCCTTACTTCCCAGGGTATACGCAAGTAACTGCCTTTTTGACGTTTTACTACCAACACTGCTGCAATTTTGTTCATAATTTATGTGCAGACTGATATTGGCATATACTCGTATGTTCAAATAGTTTATGAGCCGCCTTACGTACGAGAGTGCGCTTGGCGGGGTATCGCGGCTAAGCGACGGTTTTTCCAATTTTTTTTTTATCTCATTTTGACAAGTGGTATGAAATAGTGAATAGCAAGACACCCTCGGGGAATATGATCAACTGCGCCAGAATCAGATTCATGACTCATTTCCATTTGCCATTTGTAAATGGCTAAAGTGCTGATAGATGGACTTTGGGTAGACAAACAATGTATCTACACAATGCTGTCAATTGGAATGGTCTGGTAACACGATCGGAGGGGCTTAATCACGTGGTGCCTTATGACAAGTACGCTCGTAACAATTTATACGGAAAGTAAGCTTCTCCGCGAATTTCGTGGAGACGGTGGAGGATTACTGGCCTTCAGTTTATTGGGGTCGATGTTTTTTGTAAGAGGAGCTTAACATCACAACTGACCAGTGGCAGGGTTTTATTTTACAAGGGGAACACGTTGTAAGGTGATCTAGGGAATCAGTAGGAATGTATCATGTCATGTATCTTCATGCTCTGCAATTAGTCAATATAATGATGGTGATTTTGCTTCGGAGGAAAAGATAATATATGGTGTCCTTTTTAGATTTGCGAATATTTTACTTAAAACTCCTGAACCATGACAAATTTTGAATATACTGCGACTCAAGTTGGATGAGGTGTATATGCATACGCGTATTCGGCGGATAATCTAAAAATCAGACCAATTGCGACTTCTCGCAGCAGGTAAATGGCTTGGCTTACATTCAAAAAGTATAATATAACTACTCTCCATAATATAGCAAGTTCTCTTAGTCCTAGGAGTTCAAAAAGATTCATGCTTGAAGCGGGAATAGGCAAATACTTTATCAATCTTCACACATCGAAACTAATTTTGCCCACATTAGCCGTTTTACTTTCCATGGCAGGCCATCTCTTAACGAACATGTAGTTCCATCCTACTCGATACCTGCCTTCACACGTTTAGTTGATTGGGCTGGAACTGTTAAGATTCATCAGAATATACAGGTGGTTGGTCAGATTGCTTTTCTTGACAGCTTATCCCGGAAATCAAAAAGGTCAAACGCGATTCAGCAGAGGAACATTCTGAAGAACTACCATCTAAGCAGTTGAAGAGACAGCAACTGCTGTTTAGGGCGCGTGTTCTCACTTCTCAAAGTCTCACTTCTCCAGCGGCGACAGAGTAGTGACACCCACTCACACAGATCAAGCTCTTCGAACTAACACTGAACCCCTTTTATCTGTTTCGAATATGGCCAAGAAGACTGACTCCCGATGGAGTTAATAGATTTCCCCGTGCACGATACCCAGATGAAACCGGTGCTGCAGCGAACAAAGGCTACAGTTCCAATGGACGGAAATCGGATGAAACGGTCAAGCTCAGTGACAAAAACAAAACCAGTGGTGGCTCTACCCGCACACGATGTCCAGATGAAGTTGGCACTATAACCAGCAAAGGTCGTAGTTCTGGCAGACGGAAGTCTGTTGATGAGTCAATTCCACCCTGAGAAACAACACTGATCGTGGCTTTCCCACTGCAAAATGCAATTTCCGGGATATCTACAGAATTTAGATGTCATACGATTCACAGCGGCCAACAATCATCAATGGTCTGAACAAAGCACATTCCAGGATGGTTTGCAGTTCAACAGATCGACGATTTACCGAATTTTAGGTCGGGAATGCTAAATTGTCAGGCTATCTCACACATACCACATCTCTTCTTGAATGTTTCAAATTTGTTCCGCATGACATCTAGCACATCTTGGAAAGTATGATAATGGGGAGCTTACTCTTCGCTTATTAGCATACTATCGGATACCTCACGGATACGACAGGTAGCAAAAACACCATAGAAACAGCATCTCACAATAAGTAAGGAAAAAGAGACACTGGAGTCAAAAACGTAATACTCCGATAGTAAGCACTAGACTTACCTCCTCGAGTTACCAGCTGGACTTTCTTCGCAAACTGTGAACGGGAAAATAAGAATGGCGAGTCTTCTAAGCTACAGAAAGGGGATAAGTCAGTGGTCTGTGGCCCAGCTAGCGCAATATTAAAAAAAAACCCTACTATTCCGAAAAGATGAACAATGCCTTGAATGCGGACGGATATTTTCTTGACGACCTTTGGCTATCATAGATGGTCAATAATTGGTTTCTTAAAAGCCAAGACTCACTCCAGAAAGGGCCAACAAATAACACTGTTACGTTGAACTTCTGTAAACCAGCTGGGAACACTAGGAGATCAGGAATAAGACTGATGTATACTCTATCAGCACTAAGCAGTCTTATATCCTGGAAATCTCACAGCGATCGGATACTAATTGCCCGATTTCAGAGTCGAATAAGAAAAATTACAATCATACAAAGGCGCGTGATAATGATAAAAACATTTTCTACAGACGTTTCGTTATAGTGAAGCGGAATTTTGACGTCAAGATAGTAAGGAGGCAACAGTACTATGTTGACTTTTGTAGACTTCTGCTTCTGCAAACTTGTCAAACTCCTTGTCATTGGAGGTGCACTGTTTAAGCATAACACACCATATAAGCATTTAAACCCATCGGCAGTGAACACTTAATCAGATCCATCACACTGCGATCAGCCGTCACTTCGGAAACTGCCTCTTAGATGACCGAAAAGGTAAGGTGAGACGCGACAAACGTCAAAGAAGGAGCAAGCAGGTGCGTAGGTAGGACTGCCTGTAACTTCACTAATGCGCTCATTGGCTCTTGAAACTCCAAATAAAATCCAGTGAAGTGCTTTGATTGTAGCCCTCTGACTTTGGATAATTAACTCACCAAACGTAGAGAACACTTCGTTCCTTAGCCACTTAGACGATGATATACGATTATGACAATGAGTAACAACAAATTCTCTAATTCGCACCGAACTTCCTAATCAAACCGAAATAACAGAAATCTGATGGCATCTCTGTGGAGTTACAATATTTCTCCGCATCGACAAATAATAAATCGTATAGACATGTTGTTTGAGCGGCCATGTATCGGTCTCGGAACTTTTCGAACCACCTGTTCAGCACCATTTCGTGCTGAAAAAGAGGAAATTTTCATAGAAATGGAAGAGGTAGATGATCGTCATGATAGATAGTCGAAAACGAAGAGGTGTATCCGTTCGGATAGTTGTAGCTCAAATATAACATATCACATTAGCTATGATTAGGTTTCACTTGGACGATAACCAGGTTTTCGCTCTGAATTCTACCGTTTCGACCGCATAAACACATAGCAGATCATAGTAAAACCATCTCTGCTACAACCACTGTTTATCGATTTTGAGAAGGTTTTCGACAACTTGAATCGAGATACTATCTTGTCAGTCTTACGAAGGAGAGACATCTCAGAAAAACAAATAGCTATTACCAAGTCTACATGCAAGGGTAATAAGCGTCTTATACAGTAAAAAGATGTCGGAGTACGTGCGTATGAGCGTAGTTCAAGTTGGAGTACGCCAAGGATGCATACTGTCATCTGTGTGGTTCTTGGTGTTCATCAGCAATGTACTCCATACTAATGAGCCGACGCTGGATTCTTGTCGGCTTAAACCACCTCCACCTGAGCATACCAATTTGTATGCTTGGGGACGGCTTAAAGACTTGGCTTACTCTATACGATTTGATTATTTTACCTGTTCGGGTTACGTTGATGGTCAAACAGTGAAAGGTCACTTTATATGTGCACTGCTTTATAACTAACGTTAGACTAGCTTTCCTCGTTGTAAAGCCTGTACGAAAAGTTATTATCCGAGTGGACCAAGGCCAAATCTGATTTCCTAGGGCTCTCGGTTTCGTATCGTGGGCACTGAAAAAACACATGTTCCGCGTTATCCGGGATAAGTTGGGAGGTTTTCATATTTGCGTTTAAACAGATACTCTCTAAAACAACCATGTGCCGTCAAAAACTGATTCAGATAAAAGCTTGCTTCGCCGTGATTCTGTTTAATCCATACATCGACCAAACATTGACCACTGTACTATATATGACATTTTTCTGTGCCTTTTTCGTTGTTTACCCAATCATTTCGGACACGCTCGTTTTTAAGTCTTACCATAAGACTTAGCGCCATGCTAAATAGTCCGAACGACCTGGCGGCTATTAATGCGCTAATGCGTTAGACCTTTTCGTCATTTGAGCATATTTCCGCTGCATACATGAGTGCAGATCCGCAGCTCCAGCAAGGAGGAATCACTTATTCTGTTTTGACCCTCAAATATTATTCATCGGCCTTGTAAGGGCACTTCTGCACAGTTTTTGATGAATTCTTGAATATCTGCTGTAGAGATGTTCAAAACTTTGAGGACTATCAACAATAACTCGGAGATACTTAAGAAACAATGAGGTTGAGGTACAATTTCATGTCCTCCAACACTCACCCTTATCGTTTCGCAATTGTTTTGTTGATGTAGAGTAGAACTTCTTCTGTTGTCTCACTGCAATATCAACGTCAGCAAATTTCATTATACAATACATAACCTTCCACAATAGAGGACCTACAATCGAAGCTTGTGGCATATCTGCCAGTAACTTTGTACGCTTTAATTCCATCGCCAGAGTCATAGAGGAGAATTCTATAAGTAGGTGGTAGGTACTGTCGTGATTAATTCGACTCTTATAAAGGCGCCGTTCTTTTGCTTACAGCCGCAAGTTACAGGAATGTCCAAGAATCATCTTGAAGATTTCTTAGCCTCACGATTTCAACTTCATTGTGAAATATGTAATCCAGTGGTAACTATCCGGTCACCCAGGCAGGCACAACTGCAGGGCTTCCTAGATAAACGTGTGGAATGAGCTGGGATATAGGTCAAATGCATCAGAAACTAAACAGGATACCGGTAGAAGATTTTGACGCCCTATGTTCCTCGTATTTTGAAAGGACCTCACTAAAGAATGGTAAGTACAGAAACTACTCTCAACCTATTCACCAAAAAAATTAATCTCAATTGCTTTCCAATGACGCTAAATACGAGTATATTATCAAAATATGAAAATCATAAAAAAAGGAAAATTAATAAGATTAATTGTAATGCAATTAATTTTCACTGCAAAACTTGTTGATTGCCATGCGCAAATGTTCACGTTCACGAAAAACACTCTCAATAGCCATGATATCTTCGGAACGCAATCGCTTCTTATCGATTTGGTGCAATCGGGTCAGCAGTTCTTGGATAAGCATGTCATTGTAATGCTTTTTTATTTCAAGACTCGCCAGCTCGCCATAGGATTGAATAAAATTCCGATTCCAGTAAAACACAAGAACTAGCAACATTGCAAATGCTAGTAGCATCAATGATGAAATAATTAAAAATTCGATTTCATTGCTGTGTGTCCAATCAATTAGTTGTTGGCTGATATTTTCCAGTTCGGAGCGAAAATAGGCAATACATGTAGCTAGAACCATCGATGACACAAGGATCTCCGCTAGGAATCCTTTGAAAATTAGTCCACATCTTTGAAGAATTGTTCTGCACGGTTGCATGTTTTTTTTTACTAGGAACTTGTACGTTTGTATTTAATGTAATTTTTTTCTATTTTATTTTCAGCGACAACTATGATTGTTTATCACGAGAAACTAGGGGAAAGTTGCTCGTGGGTTCCTGCACAGTTATCGCTTCCTCCTATTTACCTATTTTATAGTGTGAATACCTCTGTTGAAACCCGAAAATATATGTCTTTCAAAACCGTTCCGAAGAACTGTTCCCAAATTGTCAGATTCGTTGGTTTTGTCGTTTAGGATTTGCCCAAGTGTGACACTGATACGTAGCACTCACATCTCCGCGGCACACAAAGATCCTATCCAAAGCATTACGATAGGATCTATAAATCTATGAATCATGCAAGACTTGGGGCACTAGTTTTGTAGATAATAAAGGGTTTTCCAATAGGGAATTTAATTTGTGAACGCACTCTTTCACTAATCATCAAACTGTCACTGTCAATTTATTCAGTAAACTCAACATTTTCATCATGTTAAAGTACACGAACGAGCAACGTCTGCATATTATAAAAATTTTCTACCGAAATTAGGACTCGGTGACTGCAACTTTAAGTGCGTTAACTCTAATTTTCGGTCATAATTCTCGCCCTAGTAGACAGGCAATAACAAGTTTAGTGCAAAAATTTGAGTCTACATATTCGTTGTGTGATGTTGCCGTGTCAGTGAGACAACGGGTTGGTCGAAGTGTCTAAAATATCGCTGCCGTTCAGGCGTCCGTACCAAACGATCCAAATCAGTCAATTCCACGGCTTTCTCAAGAATTGGGCATCGCTCAGACAACATTATGGCATATTTTGTGTAAGGAACTTGGTTTACACCCATACTAGATCAAGCTGACTCAAGAATTGAAGCCGATGGACCATTTGAAGCGACGTACGTTCTCCGATTGGGTTCTGGAGAAGATGCGCCAAGATGATGAATTTCATCGCAAAATCATCTTCAGTAACAAAGCTCATTTTTGGCTCAATGGGTTCGTCAATAAGCAAAATATGCGTTATTGGTCGGGTGAAAATCCACATGTGCTTCATGAATCACCACTTCATCCACAAAAAATAACTGTTTGGTGCGGTTTGCATGCCGGCGGCGTTATTGGGCCATATTTTTTCGTCGACGATAACGATCGTCACGTTACTGTGAATGGTCAGCGTTATCGCGCCATGATCACCGATTATTTTTGGCCCGAATTGGAAGATATGGACTTGGACGATATGTGGTTTCAACAGGATGGTGCCACAAGCCACACAGCACACGCTACAATCTCAAGAAATGGACCTCGTTCGTGCGATTTAACACCGCTTAACTATTTTCTGTGGGGCTACATTAAGCCATTGGTTTATGCCAACACGCCGACGACGTTGGAAGAGCTCAGAGCCAACATTGAACGCGAAATAGCGGACGTTTCGGCCGAAATGTATGGCCGAGTCGTTGAAAATTGGGTCCAATGAATCGACCGCTGCAAACGTGCCCGCGGTGGCCATATAAACGAAGTCGAATTCCATTCATAAATGTTTTGATTGTACTTCAAGGTGATAATAAAGTTTTTGAAATATCCCAAATGGTTTGCGTTTTATTTAAAAAAAAAACTTGTCAAGTCCTTATTGGAAAACCCTATATAAGTACAAACCTCATCTCTTAATCTTTCACCTTTCCCTTTTCGACTTTCCCTGACTATCAGTGATTGCTCTTGACACTCTGCTGTCGTGAATACATATAGCATCATTCTAGAAGACGTAGACTACAACATCTTCCGATAGATATTGGTGTGCCAAATAACGACACAGAATCTTCCATAGTCGAACATCTTGTAGCTCTGTTAGCAAGCCCTACTCCACGTCCCCTTGCGGCATTCACTGGTAATTTCTTCGGAAATTACGAAATGGAGGGGACAAATGGAGAGCTTAATACGCCACAAAACAGGATTAATGTCGGTTGGCTGTCTAGCCGCAACCGGGATTAAAAAAATGTATTGCTCCAAAACGCCACAACAAGCCTCAGATACGGACTGATATTGCATTGACGAACGTTGGTTATGGTTACCGACAACGACTAAATTCTCAGATTCCTCCAACTTGAGCGAGACTTCTCACGATATAATATGGACATCTTGGGGCTGAGTGAAATAAGATGGTTGAGTGCTGGAAAACTGCTCTTGAAAACGAACCGGAAGTAGTCGAGCGTCCGACCTAGTACTGATGCTAACACTAACATCAAGAAGCAGCCTCATATCTTGGAAACCGTATAGTGATTGAGGTCCAGATTTCAGAGTAGGGTAAGAAAAATTCTATAAATATCCTACGCCGAAACCGCGACTGAAGACGAAAAGGCAATTTTTACAGTCAACTTGCCGCCGCCCACCACTGAATGCCCAACGAGGACATCGCAATCGTAATGGTAGATTTCGAACGCCAAGGTAGGCGTGATGGGAGTTGAAGTTGGTTTGAAGATTTCGCAAAACCAGCTAGTTAGTCATTGGAGGCACTCTGTTCGAGCACAATGCATGCCACAAGATCAGTTGCGTCTCATCTGAAAGGCAGCGAACGTCAAACCAAGTCGACCGTTTCGCGATAAGTCGACGTTTCAGAAATTGCCTACTAAACGTCATTCACGACTCGGATTGCAGCAGAATCAGCAGTAGAGAAACCCGAGTTAGAAGGACAATATCGTGTGAAGAGGAAGGAAGGAAGTGCAGCGTAGTGTCAGAGGTGACAAGGGTACATACACCAACGCATTGGAATCTAAATCGAGCAGGTATGACAACAGGACAGTCTACAGCACAACAAAAGAATTTGTGATGTTTGTTGGCTGCTGATTTCAGATGAGGATCAGTTCACCAAGTGGAGGGAACAATTCGCGTTAGTGCTAAATACTTTAGACAACAGTTTCATAGTCCCAAATTCAGCAGCAAAAGTTTCCGAATTCGAACCAGACCTCTCAGCAACACAAGGATAGCAGCCGCTATTCGATCCTTCAAAAAAAATAAAGCGGTAGGCATTGATGGTATCCCTGCCGAGCGTTTTCAAGTGACGCCAACTCCAACCGCTCATATTAGAGCATAGGAAAATGAGCGGAAATGGAAATGGTGATCATTAAGCTTTCATTGAATTCCAATTTGATGGAAAGGTAATAGCTAAGATGGTTCTAGAACGTATAAAAGAGCATCTGGGCTCGACTTTGAAAAGGTTTTCGACAGTTTGAGCAGAGATGCTATCTGGATAGCCTTGGACAGGAGAGGTATCCCAGGAAAACTTATAGTTACTATTGAGGCTACTTATGAGGGTGGTAATAGTCAGGGGCTATTTTACAGTGCTTAAGGCACTATGCAGTCAGAACCGGGTGAGACTGTGCTGGGTGCCAGTACACTCCGGTATTAATGAGATGAAGAAGCGGACAAGCTTGCAAGAAAAGGAGGGCTACTCGACAATAGTGAGGTCGTCAACATCAAACCACTCCTTTGAATAGTGAAGGACACTATCGAGAAAAAAATCACAAAGACTGCCAACCTAAGGTGGTCAAGTCTTGAAGGACCCAGGGTATCCAAGGTCTTTGGCCGCTTTTAACGTCAAAGGGTCTAGGAAGTTAATAAAATTAAATAGGGGTAAGCTTAGGACAGTAATAGGAATCCTGATAGGACACTGTCTCCTACGGCTACACGCACAGAGACTCAAATTTTCAGATACGGATATCTGCAGATTCTGCTGCGATCTGCAAGCGGTTGAGGACATAACACACATTCACATACTGTGTAAATGCGAGGCAATATCGTGTAGTCGAAGAAAATCTTTAAAGAAATACTTTTTTTGAAAATCCAGAGGAAATAGACGGCATGAACTTCAAAGACATTCTTTTCTTTTACAGGCCCCAGGACGATTGTTTTGGTTTTTGCAATTTGAAGGCAAATTCAACTGGTTCTACAGGAATCGCGATGGGCCCGTTTTGGTGCCTGATGTCTGTCACACACCTGTTTAACCTAATCTAGCCTAACCAATGAGGATGGAAAGTGTCAAGTTTTGCACAATGGTAAGGTGTTAGATGATTTTGTTGTCCATAATGGAGTACGTCAGGGCTATATACAATGCTTTCACTGTCGTGAAAGCAGCACTAATTGAAAGCAACCAAGGATTGAGGTGGACAATGACAGCTTACCTCAAACATCTGGGCTAAGCTGACAATGTTTGCCGCTTTGTCACAAAATACGCAAGCTGAAGCAAACAGAGTAGGGCTTAATACGAATGTGGGAACAACAAAGGCCCTGAGCATTTCCAATTTCTAATAGGTCGAGAAAGTGGAAAACTTTCTATATTTAGGAAGCATCGTCTCGGCCGAACGGTGCACCGAGCTCGATGTAAGCAGCAGAATCGGAATGCTATCAAAAATTTGGAAATGTAATATTCTCATCACAAAAACCAAGAGGAGACTGTTTAGATCCACTGTAGAATCAGTACTACTATACGGTTGTAGTACTTGTAAGGTTACCAACATTCTCACTCGAAGACTGCAAACCTTCGTAAATAGATGTCAACATAACATCTTAAGGATTTTTTGGCCGAAGAGCTTTATCTGAGGACGCGTCAAGAACCTATAGATGTCACCATACGAAGGAGGAAGTGGGAATGGGTTGGTCGCACCTTACGCCGCCAAAACGGCTGTATTGCGAAATATGCCACGCAGTAGAATCCACTCACCCAGTCAGACAGAGGAGCAGGGCAGTCTAAACAAACATGGTGAAGAACAGTCGAACAGGAATCGAGACTACTGGGAAAGAGCTAGAGCCATTTGAAACGCATTTCAGAAATTCGTGCAAGATGGCGCGCAGACGTTGTGACGCTCTATGCCCCTCGAGGGGTGACCAATTTTAAGTGGACTATAACAAATCTTGGTAACAGTTCTAAAGAAAGCTTATGAGTCACCTTCGAACTTATTCTGGAAGGAATATTTATTCTTCAAGGATAAATCAATGCACGTTTACATCAACAGATCAAGGTCCAATAACAAAGTAGGTAGAGGTATTTTGAGAACCTACATCTTAGTCTCTCTTTCCGTCTTCCTGACCACTGTAGTGTGTTTCAGCTTTAAAATACGCCCTTAAAGGAGCTCTTATCTTGACATAAGAAAAATTTGCTATACGCTAAGAATATCCAAACTGCAATCCGACCGTTGAAATCAGAGTCTGTATACCCTAAAGTCTAGAATCTAGCGTTAGACTACCTTCATACCTCTAAATGGGGGAGCAAACTCGTGTTAAAGTTAATGGCATCGAAAGAGTGCAGATAAGGTTGATGCGATTTAAACTTGATATCTCACAATAGACGGTATATTAGTGGTACAAACGGTATCATCATTGGACACTTTTTCATTCAACAAAGCTTGGAGTACATTGCAGCAATTTCTATGTCTTGAAATGCACTGCCAGCCTTTTATACAAAAGTAAATTAAAGCCCTTCAAGCTACTGTTGGCATTAAATTGTAGAATGAAGTAACCATCCCAACATTTTCCATGAAAATATCTCAAACTTCTAAAGTAGTGTTGCCTCAGCATATAAAACGGGTATGTCATCAATTTAATTTAAAAAAAAAATTCGACATAAAATTAAATAACGCTTAAAAGTCTGTCATCCCAATATTTCAACCCATCCATAGGATAAAATCGATTTAAATTCCCACTATCCCTCTGAAACCAATTCATTTACCGACATCAAATACAGGCATTTGACCTTTGTCCCTTTTTTATAAAAATATTTTACTCTTAACATAATCCATAAAAACCCAAGAATGTATCTAATACATACCCACACTCTATCTACAAATTTTCTTTTCTCAAAACATCAATGACTGGGTACCAAGAAGAACCGCCAACACTTAACATTTTCGCCGCAAATACTCACATTTGTTACATTTTTCAACGCCTTGGTAGAATGTTCATTGCTTTCTCTAGAAATACTTTCCTCCCATTCGTATTCGTATCTCTTTAAACCTCTTCACATTAGAGTAGACCTCACTCCTAAAAATAGCTATTCGTACGGCAATGCGAGAACAATTTACTTGCTTAGGACTTACTTGCAAATACAAAACAATTTGTCAATTCCATTGACGTTCCTTTATCTTCATGTTACGTGTCAACCTTCTTCAACAGACACACTTTCCACACTTTCTAAAGGACTTTCTAACATCTGAAACTGTGCTGTGAAAATGTAATGTTGACGCCTCAGTTGGGAACATATGTGCACCAGATTGCATCCGATGGGCCGACTTTTGAGAAAGGATTTTCAAGATGACCACCTACGATAAAAATATTTTCCAAGTAATAATGTGCAACATAAGTGTATATGTGTGCATGCATGACGAATAATCTGTGCAGTTTAGCTCCAGCATAAGATGATGTATCTAGCAATTGCAGCAGCGCGTAGTTATTCAGTTATTCGTACGAATATTTTCCTTCTCCCTGAGGGAATACCATAGATACTTCCTTTGCTACACATGAGCATTTGAATTGTATCCACACAACTCTGTAACCGAGACTGGGAGATGACTTCTATTTACATAGACGTAGGGTACGAGTACCATGGCACTCATACAGACAGTATCGCACGAGTACCTACTCGCACGAATACATTTCCCTACCCAGTCCGATGCGCTTCAATTTTTCCTGCAAGCATTCGTACGTATCTCAATCTGTTTGTCTTCGTTTTATTGGATCGATAAAAATGCAGTAACCTTGTAGCTGCTTAAGTTTTGACAATAAATTCTCGCTCTCTAATGATATATAGGCGGCAACGCTCGACACTGACAGCAAATGATTCCTCTCGTTTATTAATAGAAATTAATCGAGCCTCCAGAGTTCCCAGGGGAGGCATGGAGTCCATTCGACTGACATTCGAGTCACATCTTCTCACTGAAATAACACGTTTCTCAAGACACGTTGAAGAAGGCTCTTTAAGTCATCAGCACGTATTCGATTAGACGTTATTGTGTGCCTTGTCGCTTTGGTGAGCTTGCTGGTATTATGACTTGCTTGACATACTGAGCGATCGCTTAACGTTGACATATGAAGATGTAAATGCCTCTATGTAAACACTGATGGAGGGGGTTTGGGCCTAAATTCCAGAGAATATTACTTATCCAGGAAACAAGTTGATGGGATCAGACAAAGTGTTATGCTGACAGGTATTATATAGAAATTTTATAGGTCGATGCTAAAAATAAGCCCAAAATGGGGGAGGGCAGATGATAAATCCATATATCGCCTGTGTATCGGCACAGTGTCGATTAGACAAATCGTTCGAAGTCTATGGAATTTTGGGTTATAAACATGGAACGGGTTTCTGTAATGCATTCATAAATCAAACAGAGATATTTTGAGAGTGGTTGGCAATTACTATTTATTAACTGAAACACTTTCTAACAGAGATGAGAGCTTTTGCCGGTCAATGGCATTCGAAACAGAATGAAAACCGAAATGTAGGGTGTTATCGAAAACGTATGCCATATTTGTGCAGATTAGTTAGCCATTTCAATTGTGGCTACAGAAAAAGTTAGACGTTACACGGGTTCAAGGCCAGGATAATCCACTCTTGATCATGTGTTTGTTTTAAATATTACAGTATTGTGGAGTTATTTCTCTTGAGAAATAGGAAACTGTATGCATTCTTCGTTGACTTCAAGGCTTTTGCTTTTTTTTACTCAGGCAGCGGTCCGAAGAGCCTTGCTATATCGGGTGACCAGATAGCAATGATAGTTTTTCCAATTGTTATGTTTTAGCAGGTGTCAAAGATACCAATGGCCATCTAGGTGTCAAAATATTCAGCAAGGTTTGCCATTTCATCGTGCATCGTTTTACGCTTGCCAGTTGTATTAAATACGCAACGTAAATTTCATCGTGAGGTCGATCGTCAGGCACAGTGGAAAAGTTTGAGCATGAGTACACTCTTTTTGATCTTAATCCACCAACCAGACAGAGATTAGTGCGAAATGAAGAAAACATAGCCGCCGTAGCGGCCACTATCGAAAAAGACCCAGAAATGCCGATTCAGCGCCGATCAGCTGAATTGAGTATCGCCAGAGACTCAACCCGGCTTATTTTGCGGTTGAAATTGAGCCTACATCCATATAAGATTGTGTTGACTCAAGAATTGAAGCCAGATGACCATAAACAACGCCGTGAATTCGATAATTGGGCGCTGGAAATGTTGGCAGGAGATCTGGATTTTGGGCCAAAAAATCATCTCCTCGGACAAGCTACATTTATGGCTCAGTGACCATGTCAACATGCAAAATTGCCATTATTGGAGCAAATACAATCCACAAGTGTTCGGGCAACATCGATATACCCGAGCTGCGATTCCAACAAGACGGCACAACATGCCATAAGATGTGAAGGAGAAATTTGGCGTCTGGATTGTCTCACGGAGGGCCGCAATAATGCGATTTGACACCACTTGATGATTTTCTCTGGGGCTACGTGAAGTCTTTAGTCTACGCTAGCAAGCCAACCACTTTGCACGAGCTTGAGGCCAACATTTGGCACGCTATTGCCGAAATAACGCCGCACATATTGGAGCGAGTCCTCAAAAATTTAACCGACTGCTTGAAGCACTGCCAGCAAGGCCGAGGAGGCTATTTGAATGGTGTGCTATTGAACACATAATGACACGAACGTAGCTTTAAAATAAAGCCAGAATCAATTTTATATCTATTGTAACACTGTTGTTCTGTTATTCAAATTTTTTTTCCCATCGTTCTTATCTGGTGTATATGGTGCTGTATAAGCATGAGTATGTTGCTAAATGTCAGACGAGTGATAGAAAGCCTGTATGCGGATACCAAAGCAGCCATGTGGAATGCTATGGTATTATCATATTGGTTTCGATCGTAATCAGGAATGAGACAAGGTTGTGCTTTCAGCCCTAGTCTATTTGCACTTAGCACACCTACTAAGTATGCTGGTTAAAGCTCTTTTTGTGAATGTTATCGTACTCACCCGAATCCCGAATCTTCGAATACCCCAAGATGTGGAACCTAGTTGTCGACTTAAGTAAGTCTCAAATAATCATATTCAAAATAGGTGGAAGCAGAAACTTCACAAATGAAAAATGACACCTTAATGGTGAAACTATTCAAGTTGTTGAAGAATATAAATACCTCGGGGTTTAGTTTACGAGGAACCTCAATATGGGGAGGCATCTAAAAGAAAAATTGTCGAAGTCAGAAGCAGCCATCAAGCAACTTGGAGAAACTGTTACACCAACAAATATATTGCCCACAGCTGCAAACATAAAGTTTTTGAAGTTGTTTCGGAATCCATTTGTTTCAATAAGAGACAGTGGGAAAACTACTTAGGTTTTATTAAAAGACAGCATGTCATCTTCCGCCGAATATGCTCATGTTGGAAACAGGGTTACCACTATTCTTTAGGAAAACCCCGAAACTACAGGTGGAGTACGAGGTCAAAGAACTAAACATGCCTAACTATCGGCTAACCAAACAGAGCAGCCTTACAAACAAACGGGATGTTACATAGAGTGACTGAAATTAGCTAATGGTTGTGGAATGAAACTGAGTGTCAAGGATATGGCGATGGCGCATATGGATGAGCAAAGGGTTCCACGAAGAAGCGTCAGGGTCACTCCACAGAGTTGTCTACAACCGGTTATGCCACAATGTGGAGCACAATAATTATTTTCGTGAAGGTACGTGGGGAGCTCCTTAAGCTGAATTTTTGGACGACCTACCGATAATCCTCAGAATGTGTAATTTGGGTAGAGAGAGAGAGGATATTTTTAATTTTATTGGCAGGCACCGAGATAAATATTTGGAAATGAAGTGCTGTCAGAGAACCCTGTCCCTCAAATCCTTAATGAGATTAACATTCCATTACTAACCAGATACTGCAAATCTGTCCTACAGTACAGAGACAGAATCTTAAATGAAAAAGCAAGAAAGTAAGCAAAATAATAATAATAAAGAATCAATTCATCATACTTTGCTATTAGGTTGTAGGCAATATTCTACACATTTTTGTCAAACAGGTAGAAGGCAATGCTGAGACGGTGCTGAGAATATGGAAATACTACTTCTGCAAGCTGTATAATAGCGATGATGGTCAAAATACCGCTGTTGATCAGAATGAACCACTATGAAAAACAACAGCAAACTGAGCAACATGCATCAGACATCGTCATAGCAGAGCATATCTCGAGCATGGATGCACAGCATCGTTTGTCAGATGCACAAGAACGTAGATCCTTTTAGCTTAACCAACTATAGAGGAATAAGCCTCCTCAACTTCGCCTCTAAATTTCTTTCTGACGTTTATGTGAGCGCCTGAATCTATTCATGAGCAATTTGGTTGGCCCATATCAGTGCGATTTGCGGAAAACCCACCAACAATCAAATATTCACACTACGCTAGGTCTTTAAAAAAACTCAGGAACCTTGTATTGTCTACTTTGAAGCTAGATATGACAGCGTGTATTTGACATCTCAGCCAAACTTGTCAAGTTGTGCAGGGTGACTATTGAGAATGAAGCTCCCTAATGAATTAGCCTCTAGGTAAGAGGAAGCGCTGTCATGTGGCTTTTTTAACATCGCTCTAGAAAGAATCTTGCAAACAAAAAGAAACACGATCTCTGATTGGAGAAATACAGCGAGCCATCAATGAAGCTTTCATGAGTATCTAGGTGAAAGTAGCCAAAATACATCCTGACATCAGAAAGGGACACACACCATCAACGGCTTGACCAAAACTTCACAATTTGCAGTTATCAATTTGAGGTAGTTAAGGACTTTGTCCATAAGGTAACTGCCATATGAGCACAGGAATTCGACTCAGAATTACTCTTGCAAATCGCTGTTCCTTTGGTCTCAGTAGGCAATTTTGCAGGAGAGTCCTCTCTCGAAAGGCCACACAGGCTTTATACAGAATCCCTTAACATCCCGGTCTTGTTCTATGGTACAGAGGTTTGCAAGCTCAAGCAGTAGGAGATTCAACCACTTCACTCATTAATTTAACAGAAGGCGGCTGAAGAGAGATCATGCTAGTTGAACAAGCTTATCTTAAGGACGTAAGAACCGGACGGTACCACATTCTTAGAATAAGAACAAAATTTGTTGTTCGTGCATGAAGCAACGAAAATAGAATAAAAAAGCTATAGGCCGCTTGGATTGGACCGGACTAGGCTCATGCTATTACTTTTCAAAAACCAGTCAACATTCCACATAAACTTTTCGACAAAACGAGGCATAGCAGACAAATTCTAGTCGCAGTGGGAAAATGTTAACGCACCTCAAAGTTATCATGCTCTATCGGCCGAGACCTGCCCTCCCTTGCCTGCTTTTTGCAAATGAGTATTGGTTGTCAAATGGTGTATCTTTTTCGGCATCAGAATCTTGTTGTCTGCTTTGGACGACCAGAATACATGGATAAGTATGACAGTGGTATTGAAACTACACATACTCGTAGCTACTAATTCTATCACAATTTCTGTAGGCTTCAGTTTAATTTCAGATATTCTGTTGTCTCCTTCCTTACAATCTCCGTTTAAAGGGTAGTTAATCTTCCGATTATCTCCTCTAGTGCAGATTTTTTGTCTATGAGATAACAATCTCAACCATGTCACAGTCAAACCCTCTGAACCCATACAAATAACCGGGCTATCATTCAAATCTGAATCTATTCCGGAAACTGACATACATACACTCGTTCATATTTCTACATGCACTCACCACCCACTAAAGCGTAGGGATATTTCCAACGAATTTAATCTACTCCCAGTCCGGCTTAATTTATTCAACAAAACGTTGCTCACTGCCATCCGAATCAGACAGACAGACAGACAGACAAACTTCTCCTCCAAATAAGTCCAACAGAGCTGTAGAGAGCTTTTAAAAAACAAAAACTGTCTGAAAACAAAAAGAGCAAACTGGAGTTCTATTGTTCTAGGAAAATCGTTTTTTTCCGACAATTTTTTGAAAAGACTTAACCCTCCGAACATGTGCATATACGAGTACATACCTACTCGTGTGTATAGAGTTGTCTGTCATTGTTGTCGCTGTGCTTTTGCTGTGCAATTTTCCATTCAACAGATACGTTTCTCATTCATATCTGTCGTTCTTTATTCGTATCTCTCGAATTTGTGTGATGTTTTTGAGCTATTTTCTGTTGATAATTTTATGTTTTCATTTATATATAGATTTAATTCTTTATTTTTTAACAAAAATCAAATCGACAGTTATGCACGTACGAACACATACTCGTACGACCATCAGCACGTGACGGCCGCAGACGCCCTTTTTTACGAATGCGACACGGCCCAAAATATTGATTTTATTCGATAAAACGAATTCGTCCACGTGCTTTGTATCTTCAAGTCGACAAATGCACAAGCAGATTTTTCTAATGAAGTAGGATTGTGGATGTGGTAGGAAAATGCAATTGACAAAACTATGTCGAGTTGTGGTCAATGGAAAAGAAATATGTTACATTGGTTCCTAGAGAAAAATGTTGGAATTACCATGAAATTGAGTTCACAAATCGATTGAAACAAAACAAGTTGGATCCAGTCACTCGAATGTATGGACAAACATAAATATATTTACATACATACGAGTACATATGTCAACTCCACATACCCATCTATTGTATGTTACATGCTGGTTTCAGGTTTCTGTGTAACTTTGTAGGGACATATGGAAAGAATATTATATGATAGATTGACAAGCATGTAATCCTGACAAGACTTGGAATAAAATTTCGAATCAGTAATGAATTGAGAGGGGAGACCAGCTTTGAACAACATCAAGAAAAAGCAGCTGAGGGATGAAAAACTTTGACAAAATAAGGAGAGAGGACATCTTTGGTAGTACAGTCGGAAAAAGCAATAACAACACGACACAACTTTTGGGAACGGACTTAGACTAATTGACTTTGTAAAAGTGAAACATCACTTTGGCTGACACACTTCAAAATTCACAAACAGTCAAACAAATTGGTCACGTTGTATTCGACACAAGATATTCCAATATTATAAATGATCGTACAACCACTATCGAGCCATGGATATCTCAAAGGCTACAGCAGCGAAGAATCACCAATGTCTTTCGTCTAACTGCAACAGGTAATGAAGAAATACGAGAATTAGTGTACTGGGTTTCCACCGATTACCTTCACAAAACATCAGACTAAATGAAGATAGCATACTCGTAGAAGCACAAATAGCAAAACAGAGGAAAACCTAACAAAGCTCAAATGAATCTTCTTCTTCCTCCTCCTACAAACCTATTACACGTCGATAAACGGCCAGCTCATGAGATATTTCGAAGAACATAGCAAGGCGTTTCCTAGTAATTTGACGGCATGCTTCCCCGAAAATTCGAACCATTGCATTGTACCTATTCACAGATCTGGTGGAAGCAACACAATTGCCTTTGATATCTCGAAATTTCAAATGAACAAAGTCTGTCATCATGTTCTTTTGTCGGAAATGCGTACATTTTGGAACAAGGAATCTCTTCTCCAATAGATTAGAAATTACTTTTCGGAACGATCAATTCCAGCTGTCTTAGACGGTCTTAGCAAGTTTGTTTTTCACAAAATAAATACTGGTGTGCCCCAGGGCTCTGTTCTGTTACCGCCACTCTTATTTTCATAAACATAAACAACAGAACATTATCTCTGGTCTGCCACTTCTAATACGGTTTATTCCTTTGCTGACAACAGTACTCTCTACTTTTCATACCCGGACTCAGGTCCTTGCTTTAGGCTATAGCTTTGTAATGGAACGAGAACGGCAGTGAATGTTACCATCATTTGATTCCGATACTAACAGAATAATTAAATAGGAAGCCAACACTAAATCCATCTGCTGTCATTATAGGGAAATTTAAACTTACCTTAATAAGGTATTTATTCGCCTAAAATTGGAGTGAAATACCAATATCTGCTTAGGTTATCCTTAGACGCTGCAATGTCATCATTGGCAGAACGTAGCGATCAACCGCTGGTGGGCTGTAAAGTACTGAATTAAAACTGAAGAGGTTTATTGCGAGGATGAGTACAAGCTTACGCCTACCTTCTAAATGGAGACACTACACATTCTAATACCAATAAATGACATTGTGGAGGCATTAGGCAATCCTAATACCTCTTCGATCTTCTTCACAATTCCCAAGCTAGTTGAAGAATGCAAAGACGACTAAATTGACTAAATTGTATCAATGTCCCAAGTCACAATAGGTGAGTGGGCACTATCTCACTGAAGCGATTACTAGACTTACATTGGCCAAAGGCAGATTTGTTTTTCTATCAGAACAGGGTACTCTGACACAGAAACTACCCCATTGTATCTAAAACGCATGGCATGGCATGGCATGGTAGAAAGAAAAGTTAGCCCAGGGTCAATCACTATTGCAGCGCCGAGCGATACTAGTAGCCTCATCATTAAAACCAGGATGACTTGAGAATCGCTGTACCTTTGATCTAAGATGGTTCTGCGGTATGGTCGTAAATAAAAAATCCAATGAAGAAATCCTTAGTCGGTTTCAATTCGAAGTTCTTCGACAGATTTTTGGTTCGATATGCGTTGAAGGACCTTAAAGACGATAATATATACGAACTGTACAGCGAATTGAGAATGGAACCATAAGTGTCTTCCAATCAAACCCAGAAGCCATAGCGACAACGACGGCATGCAAGTTGAAGATGACTCTAACTTAAAGTGCACAACTAGAGATGATTTGCAAAAGATCGAGCTAAGATAGAGAAGAACCATGGACTGCGACAGCCCCTCAAATAAGCAAGTAAATAAGTAAGTGTAAGAGGTTTTTATATTCTGGGAAGTAGGCTTTAAGTGCTTTAATTGGAGTTCTCTCGGAAATAATCATCGCGCACACCCATACCTCCGAGTACCGTCTTGATGGAAATAAACATCCTTCACATCTATACTTTCGACTCCGGTTATAAAAATTCATTAATCTAGATTCAAAAGCGCAATAAATTCACAGTGACAGCCACACCCGCTCCATTTTAGAAGACGTAAGTGCCTCCTGCCCAAAAACCGCAGCGTAAAGTAATACCTTGTGGTTAAAGAGGCCTTTTCAACACTCAATTCCAAAGTTACGATGCTGCTGATGACTACCACAGCCTTTTTGGATTTCTAAGAATTCCGGAGATCGATAAACCTGGGCTTTCGGCCACACTTCACCAGCTACAAAAGCTATATTCGCAGTTGTTCTTGTGCGATGTCAGGGTTGTAGAGGCAGAATGGAAGGGTCGTAATCAGTGCTAAAAATATGGAATTATGGAAAAATCTGCAGAGTGAATAACGACGGTACTGATCAAAACACCGCTCTCAGGTAGAATGAACCATTCACCCTGGACGAGAATGACAACGAATTCCGTCCTCCTGACTTAGACGAAGTTAAGGTACCAATATCGATGCTTAAGTTTAATAAAGCTGCTGGCGCAAACGGACTGCTTCACTTCCTGTTTAAAGCACCTGGATATGACTTGGTCGGGAAAATAAACCAGCTTATCTGTAAAATATGGTCAGACGAAAGATTGCAATGGCTAACATTACGTAGAAGTAGCATCTTCCGACAACGAAATAAAAGTCGCTACAGCCGAACATATTGCAGCTCTGTTAGCTAGCCCTACTCCACGTGTCCTTGTGGCATCATCTGGCATCAAATGGAGGGGACAAATGGAGAGCTTCCTGCGCCAAAAAATAGGATTAGTGTCGGTTGGCTGTGGCCCAGCGAGTTGCAATCGTAAAAAAATATATTGCTCCGAAACGCCTCACAAAGCCTCGGATATAGACTGATATTTTGTTGACGACCTTCTGCTATCGACTAAGGACAACGATACGATTCTGGAATATTAGGATGCACCTCGATTCACGAGACGAAGATCCTCACAATCCCAGATTCCTTAAACTTGAGCGAGAGTTCTCACAATATAATATGGACATCTTGAGGTTGAGCGAGATAAGAACGAGATTAGCCTGAGAAACCAACCGGAAGCACTTGAGAGTTTGGCGTATACCTGATGCTCATACCAACAACAAGAAGAAGCCTCATATTTTGGAACAATTTTTGCAGTCAACTCTTCGCTGCTCACAATTTAACGCCTAACGAGTGCTATGACAATGCGGAATGGTTTGTAGATTTCAGCAATACCAACTGGTTACTCTGTCAGAGCGCAATGCTTGCCACAAGTTCAGTTGCATCTCATCTGACAGGCAGCGAACGTCAAACTAATTGACCATTTTCCGATAAGTCGAGGTTTCAGAAATTGCGTCCTAGACGCCTGAAACCAACGTGGAGCCCATTTGGGAATATCGCGTGACCATCATCATATGTTAGCCACTATAAGTCTTCGTACTACATTTGTCAACAGCAATCGCTCAAACTTGATTCGAGTTACCAGGTAAATACAATACCGACAGACTTCGTGTATTTAGGGATCATCTTGCCACAGAAGCAGAAATAAGCCGCCGTGAAAAATGTTTTCGTATCTGCCTACATCCGTATAAGGCATAAAAGTCACAGTACATGGTTACCAGGATACCTGGAGATGGATCGATGAGCATATTTCACTTAAGGCTCGGATTGCAGCGGCATCAGTAGTAGAGAAAACCGAGTTAGAAGCCCAATATCGTGTGAAAAGGAAGGAAATGCAGCATAGTGTCGGATGTGACAGATGTCATACAACAACGCCCTGGACTCGAAGGCTGAAGAAGCAGCTAGCAGGTGTGACATTAGGACCAACTACAGCATCATAAAAGAACTTACTAATGGTCGAAGTTCTAGACAACATCCAGTGAAAAGTTTGAATGGCAGTCTGCTGATTTCGGGTGAGGAATAGCTCAACAGGAGAAGGGAATATTTCTCGTATTCCCGAATTCCAAAGAGCGTTCCGTGCCGAACCGAACACAGAGATAGTAGCCGCTATCAGAGTCCTCGAAAGGGATGCCGAGCTTCTTCAAGCGGCGCCAACTACATCGGCAGTGTTACTAAAAGCATGGAAAAATTAGCTATTCCTGGAGGAGTAGAAAAGAGAGATGAACGTCAAGAGAGAAGGGCAATCTGATGGAGAGGAATATGCGTTCTCCCAAATGTAGCAAAGATAATAGCTAAGATAGTCCTAGAACGGCTAAGAGAGCATCTAGACTCGGAGTGGATATTCTTGCGTAGATCACATCAACACCTTGCGAATCATCATTGAGCGAATCATCAATGCGTCGAGTTCAAGTCTCCGCTACATCTATATTTATTGCCTTTGATAGCCTTGCGTAGGAGAGTTATCCCGATCAAAACGACAGTATTGGGAAATATGCCAAGCAGTAGGATGCGGTTGAATAGGAATCGAGACTACTTACAAGGAGATGAAGTGAGTTGAACGCATTGCAGAAATTCGAACAAAATTGTGCGCAGGCGTTGTTGAAGCTGAGGTTTCAGGCCAGGAAAGTCCATCATCGATCAAAATATTCACACTACAGCAGATGTTGGAGAAGGCCCGGAAATTCAAGTTCGACAATCAAGATCTATTTGTCGACTTCGAAATCATATATGAAAGCGTGCATAGGGACGAGCTAAATATACAAAGCCACCTCTACTTTATTCCTACCAAATTCATCAAGATCTGCAAGATCAGTATGGAAAATTTGATTTTGGACAAGGAGACCCGCTGTCATGTGGCTTTCTTAACGCCTGAGAGAGATCGTGTAAAACTTTCTAGCGAAGAAAAGAGGAATGATCTTTCGAAGCTCACACAATTACTTCCGAACGACGACGACAATGATTTTATTGGAAGAATACAGCCAGCCATTAATGAAACTTTACCTGACGGTAAACGAGCACAAAATAAAGCACAAAATATACTTCTGTCGGGCTGGCCAGAATGTCACCATTGTTATAACATCGAGGTAGTTAAGGACTTTGTTTATCTTTTCTCCGCAGTCGTGACATCAGCGTTGAAATCAGACGCAGAAGTACTTTTGCACAGAAGAAGAAGAATCAAACTGACTTTAAATATTCCGATCCGTCTGTTATGGACCTTTTCAAAAGTGTATGAAGACGCACTTGCCCGTGTAGAGAGTGGAGTACTGCGCGTGTGACTTCTCATTCTAGTTTGAGGCCGAGTTTTACGTCGGATTATAGTGCCATCTAAGTAAGTAAGTCCTGAGCAAATGGGATGATTTTGGCTTAACTAACTTGTCTTAATGGCTCAAATTTTGGTACCAATTTAATAGTTACTACGTGAGAAGGTGCTCTGCGATGACCGAGAAAACTTTAAGCTTTTCAAACTACCAATTTTAATTAATTAAATTGGAAAATACTGTATAAGACATATCTACGGTTCTGCAATCGGAGGTTCCACATTACTTCAACCACATCCAAAGCACTTTTTTCTTGAATAAATTGCTCCTTTTTATATGGAATATCATCCTAATGCCTTCTTCAACAAAATCGGTTTCGCTTGGAATTCTCTTGAGTGATTTCTACTTTCTACTTCTATTAAAATTTAATCTATTGGCAAATTATATTCTTTCGGCAATTTATTGAAATGAGCGTTCCTACGACGTCTCGCCGAAAAGAAAATACTGAATCAGCATGTGTCTAGCATGAGAAACAGTCGTGCTTACAGACTAATCCATTTAATCAATTTAAATCGACTTACACTTAAATAATAGTTCATCGGATGCGGATTTATTGCTGATACACAACTTGTCGCCAATACATCCAAAACAACGTTAACGTCTAATCTGGCCTGCTCCCAATTCGATGATAACTACAGAGTGCTCGTATCTGATGTTACTTCGCTTGAGCTTATTCAATTTTTATTCGCATCTAAATCTAAACAAATTCGTAGGAGGATGAAATTGTACTCAGTTCCGCAACAAGACTATAATTAGTAAAAAAAAAACAACGAAAAGCACTTGGCCTTAAATACGACATCTGTGATATTTGTAGTCATGTATGTGTACTAGTACGAAACTTACACACTGTGCCATTATGGGAAATAGTACGGGCGAATTTATTATTTTTGTTGTTCATCCAAAGATGAGAAAGTTATGACCTCTTATCTGTACGACCATGACCATTACGAGTATATGTATATCATTGCCGTCAATGTGGTAGACGTCATCTGCTTCCAACCGAGATACGGATCCAAAAGAATAGAAACTTTTGCTTTGAAATGTGCTGCCACTTCTGCATTTGACAACAAGAAGTTCAAGACTTTGATTTGATAGAACAAAGTTTTGTATCTCAGCGGTTGCTTCCAGTTGCTGCCAGATGAGCTTATTTCTTTTAATTCGGTTTAGAGTTGTGTTCTGAATGAAAATTGATAAAAACAAACTTTTCAACCGATGCTGGCGATGGGAAGATACAAATGTTCAGATAATTTCCCCGTAGATATTGAGAGAGATGTTTTCTGTTTTTCTTCGAATGGGGCGGTTGGTTTGACCTTCGAATGTAATTATGTGCACGTTTCCTTGATTTATTTATGTTATCGTAGGAATGTTCAGAGCTTAAGTATTTTATCTGCACTATTCATATATATGTGTGAATATGTGAAAACTCGTTCAGAGTGTAAGTAAAATCAATGAGAATGTGCGAAAGATAATGCCAGGCAATGACCGCTTCTTTCGTTGATAACGCTGTATAGTATTTCGGAAAAATTTCCGCCAATTTATTGACGGATAGCTAAGTTCTAATAGATACCTTTTCTTAAGATTAACATGGTAGTGGCAATTATTTGGTCTTCTTTGATATTATCTTGCTCAATTGATCCAATTACCCACCAAATGTGGCGGGAATTGTGTAGCCTTGTAGTCCGTTGCCCTCAACATCGATGAAATGAGAATTGTGATCAAGTTTTTGTGTAGAAAAGTCTACAGTCGAATGAATCTCTCTCGGAGCCCATTTCAGTAAAGCACAGTAAAGGGATTCTTAGTGATTTGCTCCGAAAATTAACCTTTGGATGTTGACTCCCAAACATGCTTTATAAGCATTCGACATAGAGGCCGTTATACAACATTACCATTGTATAACACTACACTGTTCTGAGACTAGTCTGATCCCTTTAAAAAGGCATGCAATATAAACTTGATAAGATTTATCCTAAGCTGGAGACGCAAAAGCGTCTTACACAGAACTTTGTATCCTTGTATCCTCATTCTGAAATCGTTATTGCGCGCAATTTAAATACACACAATTCTGGGTGGCTTCGACATTCTGGACAGACAACACCCGATGGATGGTGTGTTGAGAAATTCGCTGCGGGAAACAACTTGTAAATGAGCGCATGCGAATACCAGACATCGATAGTCAGCTAACACCTTGGACTTGTTTTTAACTTTTCACTCTGATAAGTACAAGGTCGATGTGCTATCACCTCTAGGTTTGTCAAACCACTGGACTGGACAGCTTCTTTAGAAATTTTAACTGGGAGTTATGTTACCTCGATAAGGACGCTGCTGATATAATCACTGACACTATTCTTTTTGGAATGAGATTCTTTATCCCTCATCGGATGAAGATTATTAAACCAAAAGAAAAATCTGTAAAGAGGCTGTCAGGGTTAGAGAAATGTTTTATCGGTCCTCCAAGACCAATCCAACAGAGGAAAACCGAAAAAAATTCAAACGCACCAGGAATGACTGCAACGTCTTTTTTAAGCGTGCGAAACTGAGACGAAAAATACTACAGTGTCCGAAAGGGACACTCATTCGTCATTCGTCAAAAACATTAGAAATTCGGCCTCATCCTTTATATCAACGCTCATTTATAATGGCATTCCATGTGTTAACTCCATGGACAAGGTAAATTTGCTTGCTATACACTTTGCGGTCAGGTCAACATGTCCAGATTGTCCCTTGTCTCCGCCTAAGATCCATAAATCAGCTGGTCCAGATGGTATAACTCCCCTTCTTCTGACTGCATCAGCTTTTTCCTACTCTTTATGGCTCTTCCTGAGCAGATATAAAACAGCATTTGTCCAGTCCATCCCTAAAAAAGCGAAGCTTCTTCTCTCTTCTTCTACAGACACATTGCACTTACGTTCCTTCTTTGCAAGGTCATGGAAACGCTGATAAACTATCAGCTCATGAAATATCTCGAAACACGAAAGCTTCTGAATGACTGGCAGTACGGTTTTCGTAACAACAGGTCCACTGGTGATCTGATGGCATGTCTCACCGAAAAGTAGATCCAAAGAGTACATCAATCTGGCGAAAACAAGATAGTTGCACTTGATATTTCTAAGGCGTGTATTTGGGGTCGACGACTCACTTCTTCAATGGATGGAAATCTCTTCTTTCGAAACGTTCAATTCAAGTTATCTTGGATGATATTCACAGAATAAATACTGGTGTGCCCCAGGGCACCGTTCTGTCTCCGACATTCCTTTTAATTTTCATCGATGGTCTCTTGTCTGCTACTTCTAATCCAATACATTCCATTACTGACGACAGTATTCTCTGCTTTTCATATTCATTCCCGTGCTCATGCCCCTGCTCTTCGGCTGTAGAACCGGAACGGCAGCGTATGTTAAGCTCATTAAATTATAATATTAACAGCATAACCAATTGGGAAACCACCAACAGAGCGCAATTTAATGCTCCCAAGACACAATACTGTCGTTAAAGCGAAATTTAAACACTCGGGCAAGTTTCTTATCCATAACCCAAAAAACCTGTACACTACCGAGTGTAGCAGAAGTAACAGGATTTGACGAATCATCACCAGGAGTTGATACCGCACCGACAATAGAAATGGAACCCTTACGTTCTGGGTTAACACCATCGGCACGTTCGTACAATAGGCACCCAAGTAGGCTGAGTAACCAGAATCAACAGGTATTTCAGTTAGACAATCTGAATTTTAACTCGAGGTAGACTCAGTCATCATGGATACGTAGTAACCCATATCACGGAAGTATTCGGAAAAAGTGATACCATTGTAGATGGAAGCTTCACGAATAGTGTCAGGCGTGTTAGCAACTAGAACGCTACGTTTCATGATAGATTCGGTAACACATCGATTTCAACTGACAACTCGAGGAAATCACAAAGTACTTCAGACATTTCGTTACTACGTTCTCCGCAATCGACGAAGATGATGTCATCAAAATTGAAGTACTTGGACAAGGCTTGTGAGATGATAGTTTTACCACTACCAAAATCTCCGGGAATGGCAGTGGAAGCACTTTGGATGCAAGGGAACAACGAATGCGATACAAGGTGACCTCAGTAATCGTACCCGGTTGACGCACTGTGTTTGCTGATCTCTCCATCGAATTCGGTTTCCAAAACAACATCATCGACATTGTAGTTGCCAGCTGATGCAATATAACGCACTATACACTTGGTCCGAGGTCCAACGATCATCTTATGTATACTTGATGAGAGGGTTTTCATGTAACAAATCACCTTGTATAATGTGTGACCAAACTTTCACGTTGACTCAATTGAATTCCCATAACCACCCTTTGGAATGTAAATGGAATTGGTCAGCTTGTTGATGTCTTTCAATGGACGTTGGATACCATCGGAAAATGCTGCCCATAATACAGGGACCTAATTCAACTGAAAGTGAACACTAGATCTCCGACAGTAACTCCAGATGTTTCTTCATATACCTGAATGGTGGTCATGTCACCTTCGATACTAATGATTTCACCCACTAGCTCGACTTAGCCGATATGCACCAGTTCGTACATAGCTGATCCGGACATGAATTCTGCTGATACGACGGAGCCTGATACGGTAAAGACACGTCCATAGATGCAATCTTTCTCATCATCATCGAAGCCCTTCAAACTGAACATTGTGGCATTGGTTTAGAGTTGTTTATCAGTGAATCCGCTGACATGAATTGAAATTTAAAATTTTCAATTTTTCTAGTGATTTGGTGAGAGAGAGCTTTTTTCTTGAAACTTGAAACGAGAAAATGTAGCGTTTCACCAACAGAACAAATACGAATATCAAATAGAAATATCGAAGTCTAGACCTAACAAAGTTGCTGACGCCGACGGACTGCCTGCTGAGCTATGTAAAGCAGCTGCGAATAGCTGGTTAAGAACATGGACCAGCTCTTCTGCAAGATATGGTCAAACAGAAGTATGTCCGAAGCATGGAATCTCAGCATCTATCCATGCGATAGCAGACATATTAACTGCGCCAACTACCATATAAATTTGCGTCTGAAAATATTCGGGAATGGTTGGCTCGAACCACTGAGCTTTTAGGCCAGTAAAGTCCATAATCGATCAAATATTCACACCATGGCATATTTTGAAAATATTCAGGAATTCCAGATCGATACTCATCGTCTGTTTGTAGACTAGAATGTCAAGAAAGGTTTTAGACAAAGGGGAGCGCTGTAATGTGACTGATCTAACATCGCTCCAGAAAGAAACTAACTGAGGAACAAAAGAGGCACGATCTCTTATGATTCCACACAACTATTATACTTCCGTACGCGGATGACATTGATGTGAACCATAAGTATTGATGCCGAAGCGGCCAGAACGGGTCTAACGGTAACCGAGAGAAGACAAAGTACAAGCTATCATCAGAAAACGACGCACAGCACCGACGGTTTGGCCAGAACGTCATTAGAACGTCACTTTTGCTAAGCGCTGTTTCTTTAGGGGTGGCCGTGGTGTAGTGGTAGTAGCAAACGCTTCTCACTCGGAGGGTCCAGGTTCGAATCCTGCCCATGGCAAAATCAGTTTTTCATTGCATAATTGGAACTCAGACAAAAAAATTCTGCGTGTGAAGGCATAACACTGACACGTAGATTTGGTTGTTATAAGAGTTTCAAGCAATGAAAAAAATACTGGGAATTATATCTCGAATCACTCTGAGTGAAGAAAAACTCTCCGTCCTATTCGGACTCCCACCCCTGGAGAAACCAAACACACCTGAGTTTCAAACCACTACAAAAACAATTTTCCTTTCTCCTCCTTTCTATCTTTCCGCCCGCGCCCTGGCAACAGTAAAAGGGTATCAACCCCTTAGGCGCGCGTAAATTATAAAAAAAAAAAAAAAAAAAAGAAGGCAATTGATTTACAGAGCCCTCTCTCGTAGGACCATACAGTCGAGTCAGACGTCTATGGAACTAAATGAAGTGACTGCTTCATGTTGAACGAATGGACACCACAACTCTGACGGATTCATAACCCGATGGCGGCGCAGAATAGGACGGCAAAATCTAAAGTGGAGTTCACAAGTGAAAGGGGACCTCAACGAGCTCGTAGTGTTGCACTGGATGCAGCAACATGGTTAATCCGAAAATACTCATACTATTGATTATGCGACATTATTAATGATCCGATATTCAAAAAGTTACTAAATGTGAATGGGCCGTTCCAAAGTACGAAATTTCATGTTCGCTTCACCGGGCCAAACAGTTAATGCATAACTGAAGCATTTGGTACATCATATTCATCGTATTCGGCCAGAATATGGCGCATAAGGAAGTTGGCGTTTGTTGCACGATAATGCGCCATCTCTTTGATGGACACTTGTGACCGATTTTTTGGCTAAAAATCGCAAAAATCCAGCAAATTGGCCATGTACTAATCACTCCAAGGCATGCATCCAATATTTTGAGTTGGAACATTCAGAGAACCAAACATTGACTTTAAGTATTACCCCAAAAGGAAGTTCTAGCTGCCTAGAGTAACAAATTCGATATTGTGCGGCTTAGCCACTTCTGGAATAGTCAAAGTCTACCGAGACTGCCTGAGCGTGCACCTACACTCAAATGCAACCCATATTTAGAACTGTCCTGAGGAAAAACTCCTCCAGACCCCCGTTGTATGGTGAAACACCACTTTATAGTGAATACGCAATGCAACACGAAAATTCCTTAAAAAAAAAGTCACTTAAGACTAATTTGGAGGAAACCGAGAATCAGAATTATGGTCCTCGAAATAGCTCAGAAATTCTGATGGCTCCAGAGATGAAATCAGCAACTCTCTCATGGTCGAAACTCAGTTCCCGGTTCACAAGTCGCTCCTATCACTAAAACTAAAAGTGAGATATTGAGAATGCTTTCGACAAAGTAACTTTGGCGGCGTGTATTCGTTGTAGAAAATTCACTTGTTTTGTGGATAAACCCGATTTTGGTGAACAGGACCATGATTTCAGATGCTGACTGCGGTTAATAAGTGATGGCGCCCAGAAGACTGGATTTTAGTCCACTCTCAACACTCTAACGTCTTCGCTCATAGCTATAGTTTTTGTCCACTCATGCAGGCAACCCTAGACGTAATCTGCGATTGTTGCACTAGAAATGGGCTTTCACTAAGATTGTCCGCATCACGAGAAGGAGGAGGCTGACTGGTCTGACTTATGTAGTACTAAAAGCTACAGTCTTTCAACGAAAATAAACTTCTTTGGACTCAATCTGTCATATGGAAAACCTGTAAGGCGATATAGGATTATTGTTACCAAGAACGGTGATTGCATCTTCAGACTAAAGAGCAATCTATCTTGGCTGCAGGGATGCTTACCTTAGCAGGTCTTGATCTGCTCTAGATGAACTTATGAATGTACCTAAACTTTATTCGTATAATCGGTTGCACTCTCAAGGCCGTCTTTGGTTAAAAAAGGTCGAACACGCTCTAGAGTTTGTTCACGAATTCATTTGCTTCTGATTTTATGGGCATGGCGTTCGATCCAATGAAACTAGAACTCCTGCCGTTCTGAAAATACGGAGTCAACTTTACCGATCTGAGCAAGGAAAGGAATTAGTCAGGTCTTCGTGGATGCCTCTAAAACTAACTCACAATGCAGTGCTGATGCATTTTTTCGAGAACAAGACTTCTGTATTCAAAGTGAAGATATGCGCAATTTTAATGGCAATGAACTATATTGTGTAGAATCGGTGGAGGAAGCGAAGTATCTGTGTCAACAGCACTCTCAAAGAGCTAGTTAGAGGAGGCAAGCCGCTGGTTGAATTCACTGAGTCCGGGTTCTGTATAATCGCTAATTTCAAGTTTTTCCAGTGGAAAAAAATCCTGCGAAGAAGGAAAATGGCGTGAACAACATGTGGCTATTATAAAGGGTTTTCCAATAGGGACTTGATAACTTTGAATTTAATTTGTGAACGCACTCTTTCACTAATCATCAAACCGTCACTGTCAATCTATTCAGTAAACTCAACATTTTCATCATGGTAAAGTACACGAACGAGCAACGTCTGCAAATTATAAAAATTTTCTACCGAAATTTGGAGTCGGTGACTGCAACTTTAAGAGCGTTAACTCCAATTTACAGTCGTAATTCTCGCCCTAGTAGACAGGCAATAACAAGTTTAGTGCAAAAATTTGAGTCTACATATTCGTTGTGTGATGTTGCCGTGTCAGTGAGACAACGGGTTGGTCGAAGTATCGAAAATATCGCTGTCGTTCAGGCGTCCGTACCAAACGATCCAAATCAGTCAATTCCACGGCGTTCTCAAGAATTGGGCATCGCTCAGACCACATGATGGCGTATTTTGAGTAAGGATCTTGGTTTACACCCGTACAAGATCAAGCTGATTCAATAATTGAAGCCGATGGACCATTTGAAGCGACGTACGTTCTCCGATTGGGTTCTGGAGAAGATGCGCCAAAATGATAAATTTCATCGCAAAATCATCTTCAGTGACAAAGCTCATTTTTGGCTCAATGGCTTCGTCAATAAGCAAAATATGCGTTATTGGTCGCGCCATGATCACCGATTATTTTTGGCCCGAATTGGAAGATATGGACTTGGACGACATGTGGTTTCAACAGGATGATGCCACAGGCCACACAGCATACGGTACAATCGATTTATTGAAGAGTAAGTATGGTGAGCGTGTTATCTCAACAAATGGGCCAGTCGATTGGCCGCCTCGTTCGTGCGATTTAACTCCGCTTGACTATTTTCTGTGGGGCTACGTTAAGTCATTAGTTTATACCAACACGCCGACGACATTGGAAGAGCTCAGAGCCAACATTGAACGCGAAATAGCGGCCGTTTCGGCCGAAATGTGTGGCCGAGTCGTTGAAAATTGGGTCCAACGAATCGACCGCTGCAAACGTGCCCGCGGTGGCCATATGAACGAAGTCGAGTTCCAATCATAAATGTTTTGATTGTACTTCAAGCCGATAATAAAGTTATAGAAATATCTCAAATGGTGTGCGTTTTATTTAAAAAAAAAAGTTGTCAAGTCCTTATTGGAAAACCCTCTATCAGACAATTCAAATTAACTGTCTTAAAGCCAGGCAAATAAAACGAGACATTGTTAGCGAAGTGTTGAGAATGTAGGAGCTTGTAATTTCGCAATATATGACCCAGTTATCCAGAAGCAATTAAAGACAGCTCGTTGAAACCTATTCAAATATGTGCACTATCGACTGATCTCTGTAACATTCCATTACAAATTATTTTATGGAATTTGAACCATGACAAAGCCATGCCCATACTTGGTTCTGGTTAAGTTACACTCTCAATGAAGGAAAAATAAGTGACATAGTTTGAGTGAGTATGAAAGGATGACCACAACTCGGCTCAAAGGGCAGAGCTATTCCGTCGTAGTTCTATTTTCAAATAATAATGAGGATTCCCCGTTACTTTTTCGAATATCCATAATTGGATTCTTCTTAAACAAAGAACAATTCTTACGTAAAAAAAACGCCTTTCTCTAATCAGCAGTCTCGACGTCAGTTAAGCTTGAAATCCTATTTGCATGAACTCATCAAAATCATCCTGCAAACGACTGATTAGAACTGTCATCCCAGCAACATCCCCAGTCAACATAATCAAATTCCTTGTAAAACCCTTCACCTCTGTTCCTACATTGCTGGACGGTAACCCCGATAAGTTTGATCTTATGGTCCTTCACTAATTGGATGTTACTGTCAGCCTCGTTTACATGACACAGATTACCAATGAGACGAATGCTTACGAGTACTCAGTACTCGTATGCAACACAAACTAATAGTATTAGACGACACCAACAACGATAAGCCCAGAATTTATGGTGCAACAATTTGCATGGACACAAGCCACAGTGGCTGCAGATGCTGGCCACTAAAAATTCCTCGCTTATCTGAACTTCTCACGCATGGCCGTCTGGAGCGTTTGAAAGTCCAAACTGAACTGTTAGTGAAATTGCAATTTACTTTGTTTTATGGATGTCTTTCCTGGCCGACTATCGCAGAATGAAATGAAATGCGTTTTGCAAGGCAGCACCGCATGAATGACTCTGTAGATACAGATGCAATAATCGACTCGAACCGTTGTCACCTGCTAATTGATTTCTCTTTTTCCTTGTCATCTCTTAGTGTGCCTAATGAAAATGAAATTCCTACCGGGACAGCTGGCATTGGCAAAAAAGCGATTACCTCTTGCGCTTTGTGCATCCTAATTACCATCGCTTTTTACTGCCTATCCGTATGCCTGTGCGTGGCCACCACCTGAAATGGTTGTTCCAACGAGACCATCACACGGTGCACGGCATCGGAGTACCGAGCACAGACAATCACCATCCATGGCAACCATCAAGTAAGGAGCACGGATCACGGACGGAGTCCTCCTCGTCCTCTTCCTCCCACTCTAAGAGCACCCCTGACTGATGGGTCGATACAGGTATTTTACGCGTTGATTATCCCTGCAAGTCTTGCGGAAGACGACTGCGCCAGCAATTCTAGGCAAAGCATAACCATAAATTCTTTCCCGTTGACGATGTCATTGACGCAGCCCATGGCATTAGTTCTGTATACTGACTGATACCTTCTCTCACGCTCCCCCCGGCCCAAAGGGGTTGGTTAGATACTTTTTTTTTTTTTATTTCTTTCTTTTCGGAGAAACCCATTACGTCGAGAATGTTTCTCAAGGCGAAAGTGTTGTGCGGATTCGATTATGTCAATGGACTAGGAAAATTACCTTCATAAATTCCTCAAAGAGATTCGCAAGGAGTTTGAATTTTAATTACACATTAGGAGTTATGCGGAAGGTAAGAGTGCGAGTAGGAGCCTTGCGAAATATTAAAAACGTCAAGTGAACGTGACAGGTCGTCAATATATTCAAGGAGAAGTGTTCGTGGGTAGGAAAATGTTTTATAGTGAGGATGGAATGTTGTCTTTGTTGTTAGCGACAGACAGATGGCTTCTGTTTGGAAATGTCTTGAAGACCTTAATTTGTGCATTGATTAATGGTTTTGAAGATTCTTCCACATAAAAAAAAAAACATTAATACCAGCAGAGATCATCTACAGTTCGTCTTCGTGAACCATAACCATAAAAGACTATCTGAGTTGTTAAAGTAAAATTCTGGCCACTGATATTATTGAAAGATTTCTCAATGTTACGATTAAGAGGGTAGCTACTGAATGCATTTAAATATGGATTAAGTAGAGCAACGTCAAGTGCTTGCTTTACCTAATCGTCGCGACGACTATAATACAATATAAACCGCCAGGGCAGCCTAAAATTGTTACTATGAGCTAGAACTCAATGTTGGATAAAGGAACAGTGTAAGAATTTTCCAGATGAAATTAACGATGTTGCCTGCAACCAGTCTTTTGAGGTTCTGATCGTCTTTCAATGCTACTGCAACACATTCGTCGCGCAGATCTGAAAGGGGTTTCAGAAACAGCTCTCAAGGCTCTTGAAAGACAGAACTTATATTGGATTAATGGCAGCATTTGCAATCTCATCCGGATCCATGGCTCCTTATGCCTAAGGAGTGCCACAAATAGCCTGACCCTCCAGATAAAAATATAGAGGTGGTTACAAAACAACCACCAAGCCTTGGATGTGAATGCTATCACTGCTAACGACCCATGCTATTCTTTCTTTCGGTACTCATGGAATGTTGGGTCCTCAAAGACACCAAGTAAAGCCGAGTAACTCTTGGAAACTTTATACTTTTGCAAGCAGAACTTATCAAGACGTTAGCAAAAAAGATGAAAAACCGAGAATAGGGCAGCATCTTTTTGGATGGATGCGGATTCGTCGTTAGAGGTAAACCTGGGCACGAAGTCTTGTATTTAAGGTATATGAACGACTGCCTCATAACAAACCGCACTAAGGCTAGATTCACTAACATCAGCCCAATATAGGCACATGTTCCAACAGAGATGAAAGATATATACGGCCCCAGACAATTCGAATACAACGTTAGGAAAGGAGGACATTTTTGGTGGCACAATTTCGTAAATATAGCCTCCTACAACGAATTCGAGCTTACTGACTTCGCTTCGGATTGAAATGTCATCGCAGCAAACACGTGGTTCTCGCATCTTGACATTCATAAGAGGACCTGGTGAACTCCTGTTAGGATCTGAATCCCTTCAAGAGAATTTAAATACAATACTATAGTGAATCCTGATGTGGGAAACGAAGTAGAAAAACTGATTTCAGCATACGAACCTAGACGACTAAGTGCATTGTGTGTCACTATGAACATTAATTTGGATGAGGAAAAACCAATGTATCAATGACACCTGATGAGGTGCTACAAGTTGTAGTCCAGCAAAGTAATTCAGATTTCACCAGTCCAATTGTTCTCGTTAGAAAAAAGGATTATCCCATGCGCTTGTATTTCGATTGTCGTCAGATTAATCAGGAACATCATTTATACGATGGTTTTGTAACTCCCGATGTTCACTAAGGTCCTCTTTGGGCTATGCAATTCCCCCGCACTATTCCAAAAATTTATTAATACCATATTTAGGGAGCTTATAAGAATAGGAGTCGTTTGGGTTTACATGGATGACTTGGTTATTGCATCATCAACTGGTTAAGTGGATTGAAAGAAGTGCTGGAACTCGCTGTTTCGTTAAGGAAGTGGTAACATTTCTTGGATTTGCCATAAAGGGCGGGACTGTCAGGCCGTCCAAAGAAAATATCCTTGCCGACAGGTGCTAGGTACACAGTCCCCATAGTTTTGTGAGGGCCCCTTTAGAAGCTACTGATTCTAACCGTCTCAAACAGATATTGTGTGCTGATCCATTCCTAATCTCCCAACACATTTGCATATCGATGACTGTGGGGGGAGAAGAATATGATTGTGATGTCCAGTACCCATCTGGATCTGTGATGCGGCATGTAGACACAATTAGTCGTTACCAGCAGCCGTTTTAGCGGTTGCAGATGGTTCAGTACAACACGTGAGGAAAGCCAAAGCAAGCGATGAAGCGTGTACGGCAATAGCAACGATTCTCGATGAAAGGGAGTATGAAGATTATTTTATTAAGAATGTCTGAAGAGGGAACTGATTATTAATATTCATAACCAAGGTCAATTTGGAAATACAAAAGTGGAAAACATCCCCAAACACGACTTTTTCATTCCTAATTTGTCTAAGCGTGTAGACGACGTAACTAGAAATTGTATTGCTCGCATTCTAGACACAAATAAAGGTGGCCCTTACACACGTAACACGTGGACTACTTAGAACCACTACCTTCCACTGAAAAGAGTGCACTGGCTATCTTATGGCTATGGTCTTATGGACATCTCGTCCGATGAAATGACACCAGAACTCCTGTTGTGGAAGAAATATGAAATTGACTTTCCCTGTACCCAAGATTAGCTTCGGCCAGAATCTGAGCTACGGAAAGAATGCAGTCGGGTCTTCATGGAGGACGACAATGTTAGATTTCAGTTCTTGTTAAGAAAGCCTACATCTGTCCTCCAAGCGGAGATTTACGCAATCCTGATCTTAGCGAACTATACTACGAAGATTCTATGGAGGGGGCGAAGCATTTGCATCTGTAGTGACAACCAAGCTGCACTTAGAGCATTGCTGAATCTTCTTACGACTTCCAAACTAGTTCAAGAATGCAAGAATCACTGAACGCAGTCGGAAGGGTGAATTCAGCGACCCTTGTCCGGGTCCCAGGTCACAATGGGATCACGGGAAACGAAATCGCCGATGAACTTGCCAGGCAAGGTTCAGAAGAGAGTTTTCCAGGACCCAAACCTACGTTTGATCTGCAGGTTGCTTGCTGGCGTCGTGACAGGGCATTACACTTTTGCTAAGCACTTAAGTGTGCTGCATATAAGTGACACAACATCCTGCGATGCTTGCTGCGAAAGTGATGACAAGTGATGACTATCTCTGTGAAAGTCCGGCTTACGCTCGCATCAAGCTGCAAGTACTTGGCGCTGATGTGGTGGGTGCTGGTGCTGTAGGCATCTTATCACTGAAGCGTTTACTTGTCTTTCTTCGTAAGTCTGAAAAATTTCATTTAAAGGAACTTACAAAGAACACAATGTACTAGTTCTTTGTCTGAGTGCTCCGTTCCGACAGAAAACAAAAAATTAGGTCCTGACTAAGTAGGTTGGGACAACATATAATCTTAGCTGGTATCTGATACTTAATGGAACAAAAGCAAGAAATAATGCCCAATTGCCTGCCTGATTGACTTGAAGAAGTCCTTCAGTTCAAGCTAAATCGGCTGGGGATAAGTACATAACCCACTTTGTGAATAATGGAAGTGTGACTTCTTCTAGAACATTTGAAATTAAAAACATGGTGCGGTTAATTCGCTCCTCCTATTCAACATCTACACGGGAACAGATCAGGTCCAAAGATCAAAGTCATTAACATACACTTGCAACGTGACTTTGATAAGATCTAGCGATACTGCTATGACTGGAAGCCAAAGATCAACTTTAAGAAGTCATAAATCATTCTTTTTAGTGCGCTTTAGAATGAGGTCTTTAAAGATAACACACAAAATTGGCGACCGTTTCGATCATGTGACAACACGGACAACCACTTGTTTATGGAAATTTGTTCTGTTATCTTGTAATCTGACTAGATCAGTACCAATATTTTCAAGGTGCATTTTGCCTAACAAAAAGAGACTTTTTCATAGCAGCCAACTCGATGCGAGAGTGAAGAGAATCTGCTTCACGATTCTCATACAACCTATGCGTGGATAGTTGAATGTGAGAGCAAATTGATTGGAAAAGATTCGGGTATTTGAGAGGACTGGACTTTGCTTGTGCAGAACACCAGAGTTGGTGTACATAAAATCCACAACAGGGCGAGCCTTGAACAATTTGGACTCGAAGGCACACGGCTAAATGATATCGGGCGGCTTATTACTTTTATCATACAATATGTACGACGAAACTGGGAATCTGTAATGACTTTATTGCCCTAAAAGCATTCCTCAATCTGGATGAAAACGTACTGACGCTAGATAGATTAGCTGTGCAGATAACTTTTTTAAGAGATCCGGATCTAGTAAACATTTGTCACCACATTACTCCTAAACTAGCTTTCACAAGACAGCTTAACTAATGTAGATAACGTCTAAGGTCGTTCTAATCACTTCGACCTTGTCAACTCTGTCAGTAATTCCAAAATTTCGAAAAATTCGCACTTCAATACGAGTATACAACTGATAATCTTAATCATAAACTTGGTTACTCTGATGGAGTACAAGGTGATATGATATATTTGAGTTATAATATAAGATTTGTTATATTACTCAATATGTATGTGTCGTGTCTCAATAAACTGTTTCGAGATGTATCTTTCTCTGAATTATGTTTGAAGATACAGCGAAAAGCAGCCTCTCTTCAACCAGGTGGGCTCTCAGCAAGTTACTCAAAGATTAATTCTGATTAATTACAGATACATTCATAAAAATTTTACCAAAATTCAATTCATTCTTCTTGCACAGATATTTCTTCACAAAAATAATCCAATTTCGGTACTTCCTGGAAAGTTACAATGAGATAATTCTTATCGAAATCGAACCACCGAATATAATGAAAGCTCGTTGAAATAAATCAATCAATTGAGGCTGTAAAAATATAGCCCATGTCAGCAGCAGAAATGTTACGAAAATATTTTCATTTTTGAGTAATTCATCTTCCCCATCATTAAAGTAGGAACAAAGTCCGGACCGAAAAATGTTCTGTAATATTGCAAAATCCTCTACAAAAAGTTTTACCCAAGCTGACTGATACTATCTTTACTTTAATTCCAACAAATCCAATAATTAAATGAGTAGACTTTGGAAATCTTAGGTCAATAATTAAAATTTTAGAAAATGACAAGATTCTTGGTAAAATTGTTTTGAGAATATTTTCATACATAAAAATTGCAGCGAATGATACAGAAGAAGAAGAATGACTTGCCAAATGTATCTGTGCAGTGTTATTGTGGCACTTTTATTCCATACTGGTCATCAAGGAAGTGAGTCTGTATATGCGTACTTTGTTCTACAACTACAGACCTCAGAAAATAAAAATTTAAAGTATTGTAAGAGTTGAACGGCAAAACACGTGTTCGGAGTTCTACCATTGTTTATGTTTCTTCCAAAGTTCGACGTTCCTCCTCAACTATCGTTTTCCGGGTTTACTTAGGGCAGCTCATTAGTCTGTCTGTTTGGATAAGTGGATTTGGACTTGCAATAGAATTGTCTTCGCGGCGTTAGTTATGACAATTTGTTCCTCTGATGTGGATGTTTATAGAGTCTTGAAACTTATGATGTTGTCAAGTCATTAGTGAAGGTTTCCCTGTCATAGAATTGACCACTTTCTCAGTACTAAAATAGAACCCCTTAGTAGTACGCATTTTCCATTGAATTTGAACAGCTTCATATTGGAGAGGATTAGATAAGCAAAAGAGAGAAAATTGCAACATCTGCTAGAGCTGTTACATATTTTAAGATGCTGATTCGTAGCATGAAATTCACTAGGCGTAATGATAATTGACTTTATGGCGATAAGCGGTCGTCTGGCTCTGATCCGGATCAAGGCAACATTCACCATAATACGTAAACACGCCTTTGCCTACAAAGTTGAAGACTCTACTATATTAAGGAGGAGTGCCGGATGAAGCTTATGGAGCCTGTCCGAAATATGATGTCAAAATCGTACTCCAATGACAAAATCGGTAAGACACTCAAATAATTTGTGGAATCATATCATAAAAGAGGTATCCAAGGCCACAATGGGCTACCAGCCACCAGTACGACGAAGAATAGAGATGGAAAATACCAACAAGGGCTGCAGCATAAAACATTAGCAGCGAGGCAAGAGCCAGAAGACGGGAAGATAATAAGATTCTGCGAACAAAGAAAACGCCCTACACAATCTTCCATCTCAAGGATATCGAAAGAACAATATCCAGATGCTAAGCAATTAGCAGCTGGTTTAAAGCCCGAAACGCATGCTCTTCGAAACAGTGAGGGAAAGATAGTCGTTGAAGCGCAGGGAATAGTAGATATGTTTAGCAGTACTTCCAGCAGCCAGGCAGGGTGACAAAAAGCACGAAGATAACCCTTTTCCAGTGAATGAAGAAGACATCGCGCACACCACTGATTGCAGTATTTAAGTGATATTTTGGTAGGGTTCATGCGCCAACCAGATATGGTTGAATGAAAGCGTGAAAGATGATTGGACTATAGTATTGGGATCTAAACGGCGATGGCCAATTCGGGATCCCGCAAAACTGAAGCGTAACTATGGAAAACAGTCCAGGCAAGGAGATGCACAGCCATTTGATTTCGTCAATTTAGTGCTGGAACTGATAGTGCGCAGGTTATCCATTAACATGGAAAGCACTATCTTCAATAAATCTATACAACTGTTGGGATATGCAGACGACATCAACATCATCGGTCGCTCCCAGCTCCCGTAATCCAAGAACAGGCAAAACTAGTTGGCCTTGAAATAAATGAGGACAAAACCAAGTAGATGTTATTAACAAACAAAGAAGCGTCTGTTCACCGTCTCGGATAGACCTCCGAACTGATTTCGGAATAAGCACCACCTTCACGAATGATATCTTTGTGGAAATTCAGCGAACGCTTGCCCTAAGAAACCACTGCTATTTCGGTTTGGCGAAACAAATGGATTCAAAACACCTAGCCCGGAAGACAAAATGCATGCTCTACAAAGCACTGATTCTTCCAGTTTGCCCATATCGCCGAGTGGTGGGCGATATGCAGGAAAACAAAGCAGATATTGATCGGGAGCCGATTAAGTACGAGTAAAGTAACTAGCTTGTTCTTGGTGGTGAAAACATTGGCTTACCAAAATTTTGTCGAAATACTTTATGCAGCTTTTGCTTTATGAGTTCTGCTGTTCATATCCAATTTGGTGCTATTCTTCAAGCAATAACCCCTAGACCAGGAAAAGTTGTTTATTGAATCGATTTGCTGTCCGGCAATGGTGAGCTGTTGGGGGTTATCTTAAGAAATGCTTATGGTTTTGACCCTTCCATTATCTGTTTAGACCTATACTAAATCCGTCTAAATCTGTAGGTTGGGCAGTTATGAAATGGTGGTTTGAGTTCTGTACGCCCTACGATCGTAAGTGCTCACAGCCATGTCCTATGACTATTCTCCCTGCTACGTACAATGATGTCAGCAACAGACTTACAAATAATTTGTAAAGCCTTTGAATGCTCGTGGGGCTTTGCTGATTCTGAAATTGTTACAAGAGGGTCCCGAGTCTGGCGGCATACTTGGGAATGTCACTATTATGTTTGGGAAATGCTATTGCCTTAACGAATGTACGAAGATCTAGGTTTGGCTCCTGTGTTTGCTTTAGTTTCCAAAGCACCGAATGATCATTTCCTTCGACGATGGTTACCATTGAGATTGCACCCAGCTGATCTTGTGCCTCCAATAACCAGATTGTTGATATTATAAAAATCAATAATCCTTATGCCGTTGTCACTTCTGAGATTGCAGAAGCCATGTAGTCTCATCACATATTTAAGAACGCTGTTGTCGTTTCCTACCTTTTCCCACGACGACCAAGCATTAAATTGGTGGAGGTTAACGTTTCTGTTGAAAGTACCCTTTTAGCCTCGTTCGCATAGCAGCTTGGCGAAACAAAGCATTGCTTAATGGCGATGTTTTTGACTTTGCATTTTACTCTAGACTTCAATATGCTACCGCTATATGAGAAAACGGTTTACCATGTTGTTGCGATTGCTGTCTTACCAGAGTGAATAAGGAAGCTATTCCTTATTTAAAATGAATAAATGCCGTGATTTCATCATCTTACCACCCGTACTCCGATTTGTAATTTCGTGTCTCTCTTTTCCTGTTGTACAGAAGACTTTTCCAATTCCAAAATTTTTATCCCAGTTTGATAGCTAATGGTCGCCAAAAGAGTATCTCCATGTATTCAAGGCTAACAAATCAATACTTAACTTGTCACGGCAGACTTGCCAGCCGAACTCTACTTGAATAATTAATCAACAGAAAATCGTTAATTTTGCTGTGACCAAATTATTTCATAAACCACCACATGATTGTGACAGAAAGTCAATTAAAATAGTTAACCCCACCCATGTTTGCATTCGTATTAAGGCCCTGTCACCAAGATTACCATGTTTCAGACCGTGACTTGGCCTTAAAATGATTATTAGAACCGTCACCTACCCTTAAACTCTTCTTATTCCAAAACCCTTTTAACTTTAACATTTGAATGGTGTTTCTTTCACAATAGAAAAAACATCGACAGTCAGCATGAAGGATTTTTTATATGAGCTACTTAAGGATTTTTCAGTGCTTGTTACGAGTAGACTGCTGAGATAGAGATAGCTTGCGAATGAACCCCAATGGATTGATGGCAGCTCACAAATTTTTGGAGCAGAGTGAACCATGTGCTACAATCCATATCTATGCAAATTAAACCAACGTCAGCCTGGTAAAAACTCATGGCCCAGAGAGGATATAAACGATTTTGACAAAGAACGCTTAAATAAGAGCAGAGTGCGTCTGTAGTAGAACAGTCGGACAGCACAACCAATACGACACTGAGTCCGAAAATTAACTTTGGCTAATTGAGTTTGTGTGGACCGGAATATTAGTATAGTGGAAAATGGTTTGCTCGCTTCATCATCATAAAACTCACGACCAAATTGATTTTGTTACGGTCGAAGCAAGGCGCCCTAACCGTATTGCAGATGTCTGAATCGTCTGAGTGGCAAATATACAATAAACCTGGACCAATACCAGTTTAGCAAAGGTATTCGTCTTCCATAACCCCAGATGCCACATTAACAAAAAAATACTGTAAACCCTTAATTATGCATTCTAGAATGACAGGGGCATTCTCGGCCAGAAGCATTATACTGGCCTAAGCCGTCATAGAGTTCGCAATCGGTGGCCATGGTGTAGTGGTACTAGCAATCGCTTCTCACTCGGAGGGTCCAGGTTCGAATCCTGACCATGGCAAGTCAGTTTTTCATTTGTGTAATTGGAACTCAGACAGAAAAATTCTGCGTGTGAAGGCATAACACTGACACGTAGATTTGGCTGTTGTAGAGTTTCAAGCACAGAAAAAAAAATACTGTGAATCACTCGAATCACTCAGAGTGAAGAAAAAAACTCTCCGTCCTATTCGGACTCCCACCCCTGGAGAGCAAAACCAAACACACCTGAGTTTCAAACCACTACAAAAACAATTTTCCTTTCTCTTCCTTCTACCTTGCCACCCGTGCCCAGGCAACAGTAAAAGGGTATCTAACCCCTTAAGCGCGCGTAAATTATAAAAAAAAAAAAATCTTATACGGACGAGATTAGAATACATATGTGGCAAACCAACTAATGGCCTCGGATAAAAATGAACTCAATGTACACAACACTAGTAAACGTTTAAAAGACAACGAACTTCGGGTCTGCACGTGGATTGCTCCGACCCTTCGCAGGCCACATGAAGCCGAACAAATCACAGAGATCCTTGACTGCTATCACGCAGATATCGACCGCACATAAGATGGATGAAAATCTGTGGTATATATTATGATGATAGCGCTTATTCGGATGCGGACTTAAGCAAGAAATCTTGAGTTTCCGACATGTGAGCGAACGTCCTATGACAAACCGCATCACAAACCCTACGGAAGACAAGGATAACGACAATAAAGAATGTTTCCACGAACTACTTGTAAAAAGTTCCGGGCAGGCAGCACTTTGTTGCAGCCAAGGTGCGAATGCGGATTTCCCAAGCGCCGCAACAAAGAAAGACTACTGTGAGAAGATATAACGAGAAAAGCTGTAATCGAAATAAATCAAAAGAATCTTCGACGAACGCGTATCCCGAAATCTCTCAACAATTCCTAGGCTGCCAGAATCAAATACCGAAAACCAGTGGCAAAGTTGCCAACGTGCCATCAGAGATCCTCCAACTGATATGCTGAGTTTCACCCAACCACCGCCAAGAAAACCCTGGTTTGATGAAGAATGCCGGAAAGCATATGCAACATAACAAAAAGCTTACAAAGCGGCGCAGCAAAGAACGGCGAGAGCTGCTCCTGAGCTCTACGAGCAGAATAAACGCGAAGAACATCGGCTCTTTCAGAAGAAGAAAAAAGAGCACGAGAAGTGCGCAATCGAAAATAATGAGAGTTTATACTAACAACCGGTAAAAACAACGTGCCACGCCAAGGAAACCCGTACAGAAGCTTGTAAATATGGAGAAGGAATACTTGTAGTGGAGTCATAGTCGGTGCTGAGAATATGGTAAAGCTTTTTCTGCAGTCTGTATAATGACAAAGAACCCCAAAATCGCACCATCAGACAGATAGCCAAAACCTTCGGCCACCTGACCAGAACGAAGTAAGAATCGCAATATCTAAACTAAAATCCAACAAATCAACGGCTTATCGACCGAAGTATTCAAAATTGCTATGACGAACTCATTTCTCAGATCTTGTCAGAAGCGTGTACGACTGATGAATAGAATCTCAGCACCGTATGCCCGATTCACAAAAAACGAAACCCCTCAACTGCGCCAACTATTGAGGTTAAAGTCTCTTCAACATCGAATACAAGATTTTATCTGCCATATTGTGTGAACGTCTGAAACCCTTCCTTAAAAACCAATGCGGTGTCAGATCAATAAATTCCGCAATCGCGCAAAATTTTCATACCCATTCAGATCTTAGAAAAAACTCAAGAAGGCTAAATCGATATCCATTCACCCTTAAATCGTCTATGACAACAGCCATATAAAGCCATGTCTCGTTCTGACATAACTACCAAACTCGTCCGTCTGTGTAGAATGAGAACGCTCGCGTCAAGGTCCGTAACGACTTAACCGAGATCTTTGATGTCAAAAAAAGGTTTTAGACAGGGTGACGCGCTCTCATGTGACTTCTTCCACATTATACTTGAAACAATTCTGGGGAGGTCGCAAGTGAACGCTGGAGGCACAATATTTCAAAAGTCTGTGTAACTACCCGCGTACGCCGATGACATCGACACTTAGCCAGCTATTACCGGTGCGTATTGAAACGGAAGCTGTGAATAAGGATTTAGCGGTAAATGAGGGCAAAACTAAGTTTTTTTTTTTTATAATGAGCGCGCGCTCAAGGGGTTTGAGCACCCTTAAGGTAATTGTTTACAGCGCGGGCAAAGGAAATTTAGGGAGGAAGAAAAGAGAGGTACCGATGTACATTGTTTTTAAATGTTTGCAAGTTATAACGACCAGGAAATACAGAGATCGGCAGGGCATTCCATAAGCGAGTTGTACGGCTTAGGAATGAATCACGATATTTTAGAGTACGTCCGAAAATGGGCTTGAGGGTATACTGATGAGCATTCATAGCGAGACGAGTGTTACGGTTGAAAGTTTGAATGGGCGGAATGCTACTGGCGATTTCAGTGGAGCACTGGTGGTGGAAGTAGCGATAAAACAAAGTGAGACACGAGACATTTCGTCGGTGTTCGAGGGTGTCCATTGATTGACTGATATTAGTATCGTCAATAAGTTTTATCGCACGGTTTTGAATCCTATCTAGCAGGTGCAGAGATGTTTTAGCACCTGACCAGATGTGGGAGTTGTACTCCAATTTTGGGCGGATGAATGCCTTATATATTGAGGCCAGATCAGAGGGGGTAAAATATTTCTTACATCGCTTGAGGAAACCTAGACATTTCGCAGCATTTTTGGCGACATCAAATATGTGGTCATTCCAACGTAAGTTGTCATTGACACACATACCGAGAATGGAAAGTTTTTCGGTTTCGACGATGCAAGTGCCTTTCATAGATAATGGCTGGGTGTTTAAATTTCGCTTTAAAGACAGCAGACAGCATTGTGTTTTGGAAGCATTAAATTCCACTCTATTGATAGTTCCCCAATTGGTTATGCTGTTGATATCGGAATTTAATGAGCTTAGCATACGCTGCCGTTCTCGTACTACAGCCGAAGAGCAGGGCCGTGAGTCCGGAAACGAATATGAAAAGCAGAGAGTACTGTCATCAGCAAAGGAATATATTGGATTAGAAGTAGCAGACAAGAGATCGTTAATGAAAATTAAAAAGAGTGTCGGTGAAAGAACAGAGCCCTGGGGCACACCAGCATTTATTTTGTGAATATCAGACTTGAAACCGTCCAAGACAACTTGAATTGAACGTTCCGAAAGGTAATTTCTAATCCATTGAAGAAGAGAGTCGTCGATCCCAAATGCACGCATTTTCGACAAAAGAGCCTGATGCCAAACTCTGTCAAATGCCTTAGAAATATCAAGTGCAACTATCTTGCTTTCGCCAGATTGATGTACGCTTTGGTTCCACTTTTCGTTGAGACATGCCATCAAATCACAAGTGGACCTGTTGAGAAGTTTTCGTGTTTTGAGATATTTCATGAGCTGATAGAAATTCGTCCCATTGAAGATTCGACGCACTCAAGTGTAGGCGGAGACAAAGCACAATCTGGGTGTGTTGAGCTGGCCGCAAAGTGTGCAGCACGCCGATTGGCCTTGTCCAAAGAGCTGACAGCTGGAATGTCATTGTAAATGAGCGTTGGGATGGAGGATGAGGCGGAATTTCTAATGTTTTTGACGAACGACCAAAAACTGTTACTGCCTTTGGGACATTGCAGTATTTTTTGCCTACATTTTTGGTCGTATTGGAATTTCACACGCTTAAGAAAGGCGTTGCAGTCATTTCTGGCTCGTTTGAACTGTTTTCGGTTTTCCTCTGTCGGATTGGTCTTGAAGGACCGAAAAAATATTTCTCTAACCCTGACGGCCTCTTTACAGCTCGAGTCGTACCATGTCTTTGCTTTTGGTTTGATACTTTTTATCCGATGAGGAATAAAGGATCTCATTCCAAAGAGAATGGCGTCGTTATCGAGGAAGCATAACGACCAGTTATAATTCCTAAAGAAGCTGTTAAGACCGCTCCAGTTGGCTTTCTCGTATTGCCATACGGTTCTTTTAGGAATTTTTTCTCTAACTGTGTGGTCGGTGTACGAGAAATTAGCTGATATGACACAATGGTCCGACGAGCTAGAGCAGGGAGAGCACATCAATGGTGTACTTATCAGGGTGAGAAGTTAAAAACAAGTCCAGGGTGTTGGCGGTATGACTATCAACGTCCGGTATTCGCGTGGGCTCATTTACAAGCTGCGTTAGGTTGTTTTCCGCAGCGAAGATCTCAACACACCGTCCTTCGGGTGTTGTCTGTCCAGAATGTCGAAGCCACCCAGAATTGTGTATATTGAAGTCACCCGTAATAACGATTTCAGTATGAGGATACAGGGATACAATTCTTTGAATGGAGTCAGACAGCGCATCAAACTCGTTAAAGGTTGAATTGCTGTCCAGTTTGGGGCTTCTATAAATAAAGCAGTAGTGGATAATTTGCTTACGGAGATGGAATTTTAATCACATGAAGTTGAATTCCGGATTGGAACATGGATCACATTGTGGTGAAGTTTGGTAAGCTACATCACTACGCACATAAATGGCGAGACCGCGGTGAGAGAAGAATAATGGCACTAGTTCGTAGCCAGGTAGCTTCAGATCAGAATGATTTGAGAGGTGTGGGCGGGGATCTACCTGTGTTTCACTAAGTGCCAAAACAGCTGGTCTGTACTTACAGACGTGGACGTACGCAGAAAAGTTATTACTTTTTAGCCCGCGTATATTGGCTATGTCTACCCTGAATTCCCTAGTCATAATCACAGACAAACACAGAAAACACAAACACCGACGATACTAAGCAAGACTGCGAAGTATAAATTCTGACGTTGGTTTACCGAATCAAATTGTTGTAGGTGTTATGCCCTTACAACAATATGAAACAGTGCACCAACAAAATTTTCACTCACAACCCCGCTATCCATCAGTTGTTACATACACTCAGCCACTGCCCGTACCGTATGGTAAATACAGTAACGGCAGTGACTGAGTGCAAGCAACGGTACTTCGACTAGGAGCGGGTGAGGTGGGATAGCCGCACTGTGTGATATTCACTGTCACTGCACTGCATTTTTTTTTTTTTGCACGCGCGCTTTTTTTTTTGCTGCACAGCACACAACAATATTGCACTGGTGGAGCTGTGCACTCGACGGTGGTCGACTCGGTACTGTATATGTATATGCTGTTAACGAGAAGGGACTCATAACATCAGTGAATTTGACACAAAATCACAATCGAGGCTATAAGGGAGGGTAAATTCTCTCCCCATTAAATTCTGCCAACACACTTTAGCAGAAATAAAACGAAGAGTCAATCTTGCCGATCGCAGTTTTTTTGTGCTGAGAAGGCAATTGAGTAGTAAGGACCTATCCTGAAAAACTAAGGAGATTCTACAATATATACCTCGATCATCCCAGTCCTACTTTATGTCGCAGAAGTTTGGACCCTATTGTAAGCAATGAAGATATCCTCAGTCGTTTCGAGACTAAAATTTTTCGAAGTAGAAGGGGACCTCAACAGACTTACCGTGCGCAACTCGACCAGGCTAACTGATGAGGCTTGTTCACCCTGACATATAGCGCCGCCTAAGTAAGTAAGTAAAGTTGCAGTTGCACTTAAACTGCTCATCAATCCCTTTACAACCTGCATCAACTGTTGAAGAGGATAAATTGAAATAATGCTATCAACAGGAACTGGCGCACAACGTCGATATATCTGACGGAACATACCTTTGGGGTTTGATCAAAAAACTTTTGAAGTAGGTACCTGGACTTTTACATGAAAAACCATCTGGTCCCCAATAGACCGACTTACTTCAACAGTTGCACAAGCTATTCCTCGTGAAATCAAGTCATGCTCATAAATCTACAATACCAAACACGGTTCGGCACTTACCAATTTATCGGTAACATGTTCATATCTTACATATGTAAATGTCAGCACTTAAAAATGCAAATTTATGCCTCCAACGGTATCGCCTTAAAATGCCCACTGCCCGACTATCCATACTTATCACTTAATTTTTTGCGAATTAATACCTCCTGCTATCAGATGTATACAAAAGTCCGCTAGACAAGATTTGCCAGAGCAATAAATCACATCAATGCCTGAGTCCATATCGTAGCACTTACTCAAATCAACACAACATAAGTGTGTATCTGTATCTCAATCCATCACTCGATGCAAACCTACTGCCCCCAGTCAACTTCTCAAAATCTACTGCATAAATTCAACTCCCTCCCAATGCACTCATTATTTATACACTACTTCAAACCTCTAGACAATTCCCCACATGCAAACAAATAAAACTTCATAAATTAAATTGATATCAAAAAACAAAAAACCAAAAAACAGAACATTTGGGTCAAGGATAACAAGGATTAGCACTTTTCCATTATCTCTGACCCGTGGAACCATTCGTGCGCGATAAAATTGTAAACAAAAACCACCGTAATTCCTACCCTCCCCCCCCCCACCAGAAAGTACTATCCAAAAACACATCCATCCGATGGAGGATCCCGGTCGTAGGCACCGAATTCTCATCGTATATCCCTTCGCATTATAGGGGTAAGCATAATCCACTGAACCTGAACCTTAAACTAATTTCAAACCAAAAAGGAAAAAAAATGAAGAAACAATTTCCTCTCCACTTACTTGTGTTGCAGAGTTAAGAAGGACTTTCGTCAAAGTGAAACAGACTAGATTGAGGCAATGATAAGGATTATTTGGGTCACCATTATGGTATCCATAACTCTATCGTATACTTGAAAAGACCTTAGACCCCGTCCTTTGTTTCCCGAGTAAGGAACAACTTAATAAATTTTCTGGTCATAAGACTAAAGCTTAAGTTGTCTTAAGTGCTGATAATAAAACCCCGAACAATACGGGCTAACCACCAAGAGGTGGTTGGTTCATCATCCAATAAACCCAGACTTGTACAGCCTCTGTCTGTCTTTGGATCTAATTCAGTATCCTGTAGTTCTTTGTTTGTGGAATCTCTTCATGGATCATAAATAAATGATTAGATCTGTAACAAACCAAAGCAAAGATGAGCAAACGCTGCAACCGGGGCGCATTACAAATGAAAAATCAACGGCAACAATAAAAATTTCGGAAATCCCCTACATGATTAGATATTTCCGTAAACCATCCGATATTCATACATACATATGTACTCGTCTGAACACTCCGATTTGACTACATTTCGATGTATCAAACGACCACAGGTAGACACCGAGAATGACATGTGCATAGACCATAACCTCGGATCGTGCTCGTATTTAGCATGAATTAAGTAGACAAACCCAGAGATGCCATCTTTTAGAGATGACTCAGTTTCCACAATATTGACGGCATCCACTGCACTGTGACGAGCAACAAAAGTGTGGAAAAATAGATACTGACATAGACCTACACACGTGAATCACCATACTGCAGACACCTATCTCAATCAATTTGAACAAACAACACATTTGTCTCAAATCCTACAAGTCACCTCCTGCTGTGACCAATTAATTGCTCAGACTATCAGATAATTTCGAATCTTCAGCAGCACACAACGACTTTTGACAGAGAGTGCATCCATTCAACAGAAAAATTACCCACAATTATCCATTCATTGATGCGGATACTATTTGGACGCGTGAATACTTCCAAATGCATCTCCCTCCCCCCCCCCTAGAAAGATAATTTTGCTCAATAGTTGTTGTTATGGATCAATAAATTAACATGTGTTTTATTACTGAAACCATAGAGACTTACAATTTAGATACTCGTGCAATCTGCACCTGTTGCTTTCAGCTTAAGTGTTTCTACTATGACGTGTGTATTGGTTCCTTATCAATGAATCGATAGTGTATTGACTTGAAATTCCACTTCTCCACTATTCCACCTATCAGCGATAAGTTGGTAGAATTGAATAACACCTTTTACGACTATGTAGGTATATTGAACACTTGACTTATAAAATACAGCATACTCCAACTGGTGTGACGATTTCAATTAGCCAAAACACTATTTCATCAGACACAGCAACATGACAATATCACACAGTCCTAATACACAACATACTCGTCGATACTAGTGGAACCTCTCACAGGGTAGACAAACTTTAGATAAATTTAATTGTTTTTTTTTTTTTTTTTTTTCGCTTCGAATTGAATCTTGGCCAAGAGATAGATTTTCACCACACTACCGAGCACGACGACAACAAATACACCATTCAGACCAAAATGCCGATACGATGTGTCAAGTTCAAGGAAAAAACGCACTTCTACTCGGTTCTCGGATCTCGGTTGATGGTTGTTGGTTGCGACAACTGCTGCAATTGGACGAATAACACTATAACCACACGTCCATGAGGATGGACGACACCAGAAAATGCTTTAATTTCGCACCGCAACGCAACCGCAAAAATTCGTTTTTGGCTTCTTTTTTTTTTAAGATAAAGAAACGTCCAAACCAAACCGAAAAAAAAAAACGTAAAACAAAAAAGTTATTCTTCTTTTATATGCTCAGATTCTGTTACATCATCACTAAGTCGCAGGACTCGTCCTAAAAAGTACAGCTTTTCCGGACTATTTCTGAACTCATACTGAGTGGAGGGCTACTTCAGTTGTTCTACCCAGTAGCAGAAGCAAATATCTGCGCCAGACCAGCACTCAGCAGCACTTAACAGACACAAAACAGAGTGAGTGAGTTTGGTGGTGATTTTCACTCAATACTGAAATGTGTCTGATAAAGTGTGACCAGAGTTGAATTTTATGAGTTACACGTGCAAATTCTGAAGCTAAATCACTCGGAATTTTTCGTCAAGATTTGGCTTTTTGTTTCTTTTTTTAATGAAAAATCTGATGGTCTAGGAAAATCTGAGAATTTGTAAATATTCGCATGTGAGCTGTCTTATGCATTGGGTCGGACGGTTTGCGTAGTTTATTGTATGAAATCAGAACTAAGAATTTCGGATACGTGCATGTACTCTGGGAATCAATTAGATTCGAATTGGTTAAAATACTTAAACATTTTGCTTGCGGACGACTAGTATAAGTATTTAGGTATGGCGATCGAAAATAGGTGAAAATCATCTTCTACACTACGAAGTCATAAACGTGTAGACACAGATGTGAGTGGCTACGGGGATTGTCTAATACAATGTTAGACTTGCTTCATTGTATATTTCAGGCACTACGAGTATAACCTAAGCAAATAAGGAATATTGCTTCTTTTTCCTTTTTAATTCATTATTCTCAAAATCCAATATTATATGAACAGTTTTTACAAAAGTTATGACTATAGTTAGAAAAATTTTAAATTCCGTTAAGAATAGGGATAAATGTCGCATTATTTACAGTATTTCAGTGTGGAATGAACAAAAATATAAAGTTATTGAACCTTAAATAAATTTTGCAATTCAGTTCTTACTTCGTTAGCTGGCGATCTGTAAAATTGTGTAATACAGAGATATGAACACAAGGCAAATAGAAGCTGGTTTGATGAAAATATGCCGATGTACATTTTATAAATATGTTTAGGTTATAAAGTGCTACAAAATTTCAATTAAATTATGGTCGATATCCAGATATTCACATTTTTACTTTCTGCAAAAAAAAACCTCAACTTTCTAATGCTACGAATGTCTTCGGGTAGTGCATTGAATAGATAGGACTCTGTAAGTAACCACAATAAACAAAGTTTTTAGAACTTTATCTATATACAAGTATATAAAAGAAAGTTAAAATAACGTATGTTCGCTATAGACTCTCAAAGTATCCAACCGATTTTGGTTTCCGAACATGCTATAGAAAGAGGACGTTACGACGATGGTATGTGGCAGAAAAAGATTAAAATGTTGGCCCATTTTTGGCCGTTTTTTGTACGATTCAGCCGATTTCGGCCAAACATCATTTTCTATGTTTATAGGGGCGGGAAATTAGAATTTTATGTTTAAAATGCTTACTTTTGATTTTTTCATACCACAGATTCAAGGTCAGATTTACCACAGAGTAGGCTCATTGTTGCCATTCGCTGATGCCGATTATCAATTCTTGCAAATCTATTTCGTCGGTAATGCGAATACTGCGCCATTTATTCAAATGTTCGAAGAAATATTGTACAACAATTGCAAACTATATTGCAATTAGATAAAGCACCAGCTGGAGAGCATGCAAAAAGATTCAATGCACCAACGATTGATGATGTGGCAATAGTAATTTTTGGAGAAGAATTTCCAGAACGTGAAATAGAATCTTCAACGTCTTTCTGAAACTCATCGCTGTTATGACGCACTTCAGTATCCATTGATTTTCTGGCAAGGAGAAGATGGTTATGATTTTTTGTTACAAATGACCAGTGCAACTACTGGTGAGTGAAAAATAGTTTTTTAATATAATGGTCATTGATTAAACTGTCAATTGGTTTATTGAAATATTGTTTGCATTGTAGGTGCGGTAACACTAAAAAAAAGTCAGCGCAATAAATTACTATGCGAATCGATTGATGATTCGTGAAAATGAATCAATATGCGGTTTATATGTATGCAAAAATCGAAACGGAACGCTTGAATTTCATCAGATATAATCAAGCCAAATTGCGTTCCGAAGAATATATTCATCTACGTGATGCGACTAACAATGATGACAATGCAGCTGATGTACATAGGTAGAATGGTAATTCTACCAGCTACATACACTCTGAGCCCGAGCCATATGTACGAATATGAATGACATATGTGCGATCTTATGGACGACCTGATCTATTTATCTATCCACAATGGGATGAAATCAAATATCATTTCTTCAACGGTCAAACGCCGAAAGATCTTCACGATAAAATAAAAATTTTTGATGGATTTTATCCTCAAAGTATGGCAAAAGAGAGGCCTGCAACATTTGGCTGGTGAATAAAATCAGACCAGAAGAAATCGATAGCATCATATCAGCACAAATACCTGGTCAAACAACTAATCCAGATTTGTTTGATGTTGTCGTAAACAATATGATTCACGGACCATGTGGCGAACATAATCCGAATTCCAAAAAGCATTGGTTTCAGACACTGTTACAGGCAATGATGGCTATCCACTGTATCGCCGTCGCTGAACTGATGACAACGGCAGATCAACAATTATCAATGTAGGAAATGTGAACGTTGATAATCGTTGGGTTGTTCCATATTCGCCATTATTGTCAAAAGTTTTCAAATCTCATAACAACGTTGCAATTCGATCACATCGATTAAATACGTCGGAATGATGAAATACATCAATATCAAATGGGGCGCTATATAAGTAGTAACGAGGCGATATGGCGAATTTTTGCATTCCAAATTCATGAAAGACATCCTACAGTTGTTCATTTGGCAGTCCATCTCGAAAATGGCCAAACGGGGTATATTTTACGGAAGCAAATGCATCGCGAAGAGCAGCAGCACAACCAGATACAACATTGACTACTTTTTTCAAATTGTTCCAAAATGATAGATTTGCTCAAATGTTGCTATATGCTGAAGTGCCAAAATATTTTACATGGAATGTGTCGAACAGAGAATTTTAAAGATATAAACAAGGTACAGCAGTTGAAGTTCAACAGATTCATTAGGTTGTATTTACACAGTACATCCGAACAATGCTGAGTGTTTTTATTTGCATTTGTTATTGATCAATGTTCGTGGACCAACATCATTTGAAAATTTACGTATAACCGTTGGTCAAGGAGTGTGTGCGACATATCGTGATGAATTTCAGCAATTGCATTTACTGGAAAATGATACGGATTGGGATAACATCCTTGCAGACGCAGCAATTTCAGCCAATCCAAATCAAATACGGACATTGTTTACGATCGTATTAGCTACATGTTTTCCAGGCAATCCAATTGAAATATGGCCAAAGTATCGAGACGATATGTTAGAAAATATTAACAAGGAAGTATTGATTTTGATCGAAGATATATATTTAATGATGGCAAATGAGGCACTATCACAATTAGGAATGACAGCGCCAAATCGTTCAATGCATGCCTTATTCAATCAAGATCTGCAACGTGAACGAAAGTATTGAATATTGACAATGCATTGAACATATTTGTTCAAGAAAACGCTGGAAAATTGAATTCTGAGCAAAGAATTGCCTATGATACAATCAAAATATTGTTGATAATGATGGTGGTGGATTGTATGTCTTGGATGCGCCTGGTGATACTGGAAAAATAATTTTGACGCACGAATGCGTCCACAAAACAAAATTGTGTTAGCTGTTGCTTCTTCTGGCATTGCAGCCATTCTATTGGATGGCAGTTGAACAACGAATTCATCACTTAAGTTTGCCATTGAACATGCAAGTTCACGATATACCCACATGCAATATTTCAAAGTCATCTGGAATGACTTACAGTCTTATTATATGGGATTAGTGTACCGTGGCTCACAAAAGATCATTAGAAGCTCTGGATAGAATACTGAAAGATCTACATGGAAATCAAGAATTGTTTGGTGGTGCTTTGGTATTATTATCTTGCGATTTTAGACAAACGTTGCCAGTTATAGCCAAATCCAAATCCACACCAGCCGATGATTTGTATGCTTGCTTGAAGTTTTCATATTTGTGAAGATATGTGAAAAAACTCACATTGATAACAAACGTGCGTGTTCAGTTGCCAAACGATCCATCAGCGGCTGAGTTCTCCAGACAATTATTGAAAATTCGAAATGGTGCAATGCCTGTTGATGATACTGGATTCATAACAATACCACCAAATATGTGCACTTTTACAGAATCTAAAGAAGCATTGATTGTAAGTGCATTTTCAAACATTGTACAGCATTACAAAAATCGCGATAGAGAAATTTGGCACCAACAAATAAAGATGTCAATGAATTGAATGCGATCATATTATCAAAAATGAGAGGAGAAGTTGTGTCAGTAGACAGCGTTACAAATCAAGATGATGTGATTTGCTTGGATTGCCACCACACAATTTGCAGTTGAAAGTTGGAGCAATGATAATTATGCTGCGTAACATCAATCAGCCAAAACTTTGCAGTGGTACCAGAATCACAATGAAAAGGTTGATGCACAATGTCATCGAAGCAACTATACTGAAAGGCAAATTCAACGGCGAAGACGAATTCCAATGATTTTATTTTTTTGGTATGTTGAATATACTCGTACATGTGTTGAACAATACATATAAACGTATTTATATACTCAAAAAGGCTCAACGAGCAAAAAAACACAAACAATGTACCTACGAGTATATGTTTATTTCTCTATTCTTTGTTAATTTTATTCAAATGAAATAACTACTGATACAGTGCAGCGAAGCGGGCAGTGTTTTACTAGTAATAGTATAAATGTCGTACAGGTAGAATTTTAATGATATTGAATAGCACAAAGTTGCTGGCTGTACGAAACGAAAAACACATTTCCCTTATGACATATTTTTGCAAAACTCTTAGTTGTTGGATTTTACTTAGTTTTACTTACGTTAGAACCACCCCGGCAACTAATACCATATCATACCATACCGTATCTCGAATGAAATACCACAAAGGAAACATTTTTTAATATGTTTATGGAGTAGTATTTTCTTATAAAAACATCGTAGTGTGGATAAGAAGTAGTTTTCCAAAGTAGAAATGTGTTTGAGCCAACTCGGATTTTGACCAATTACGACGTTTATGTATTTAAAGCTTTTATTTCAAAGCAATTAGAACTACAGGAAATATTTTCTTTATATAAAGTATTATTACCTGGAATATAGTTTTAATTCCCGTCAATTCTTTAGCGGTTAAGCTGAAGTAAATAAATTTAGTCTCACTACTTACTAACAACTTCTCCTGCGCAAACCAGATTCTTAACAAATGGACATCGTTATTAATTTCCCTAAAAAGATTATAATGGTTACTTGAGCGAAGCAAAGTCATCGGCAAAAGTCTTTACCATGACGTTAAATGGAAGACTGAAACACGAGTTTACATATATTAGAAGCAATAGGGGACCAACGACTCATCCTTTATCCTTTATCTAAAACAATTTTGTGGTCTATAATGTCGTATGGTTTGGTTACGTATACAAAAGTTCTGCGCGGCATTTTTATCATCGAGTCTCTTGCAGAAGGTAGAAGTAGTGTTGAAAACTTCAGCAGCTAGGAATGTTTCGCTGATAAACCCACAGTCCAGTTTCGATGCTTACTCGTCGAGTGTCTTGTGCAACAAAAGAAGGAAACGTTTCCTTGAAAATTAATGACTTATTTCGTTTCGAAGTTCAAGTTTGGAAATGAATATGGTCGCTGTACATACGTCGCTCGCCATTTAAGGATCCCATTAACGCCCAAAATGAAACTAATAATAACTTTATAAATTTTACTTCAATTCTTTATTAAAACACACTTAATTAGCAAGATAAGATAGAAAAAAAATAATAATAATAAAAATTCACGGAGTTATAGGGGTGTACCCAGGCGAGTACAATGGGCAGTTCAAGAATGAAATTGTCCAAAACAAGATTTCTCAACACATAATGTTGACAAACATTTTTGACAACGCCAACGTACTCTATTGTGACAAATAACACATCTTAATGGATTTGTGATTCTTTCAGGAGTATGTCCATAATTGTTACGATTCAGGTCCACTACTACACTTGATGAGGGACGGTGCCGTGAAGGTTTTAATTGACGCAAATAAGAACGGGCGATGTTTCTTCTAAATGCTAACTGGTCCATACATTCTGAATTTTCATTTTTCTTCAAAATCAAATGTAAACGAACATAAGTAAAAATTACCCACCACCATTTTTTTTCCCTCATTGCAACGCGGTATAGACCGATCGACTGATCCATTTGATCCACGCCGCCCATTCCTCTGTTGTAGTTTTGAAATAATTTTGGCATATCGAAATCCACCTTCTCTTTTTTCTCTGAACACCAACGCTTGGCTTTAGCTAACGGTTCCACGTTATCGAAGTTAGTGCCAATAGTACAGACGTTGTTATCTTTCCATCATACAAAGAGTATCTCATTCTTTTTGTCGAAGCGATAATCATAAGTTGCCCGAGGTTTTTTCTTCAATTCTTTTACTGTATAAAGTGGGCAATTTTTCGTTCTATTTTCGCGTATGGTCCCTGATGCCCTAAAGATATTCCATTCTCAAGTCATTCAATAAATTATAACTTGTAAAAAAGTTATCGAAATAGACAATGTGTTCCTTTGGCTTTGCGGGTATTTTCCTCAAAAGAGACTTCACAACTCTAGATCCCAAAGTGTCTGTAGAGGGCTCATTTGACTTTCCGCAATAAACGTCGAATGCGTAACAATAGCCATCAGAGCTGGTCACAGCCCAGTTTCGGTATCCAAAGCGCACCGGTTTTCCCATAATAAATTGTTTGGCTGGATGATGACCAAAATATTTAATCATAGACTCGTCAATAGATAAACTTTCGTGAAATACTCCCCACTGACAAAAGTTCGCCTTTAAGATATTACACAAAGACCTTACCTTGAACATCCTGTCGTTAGATGAAGCCGCTAAATTATTATCTACAAAATGCATGTTTTGTTTTATTTCTAAGTAGCGGTTTCTCGACATACAGTTTGCAACTAGTGGCACGCTTAAATCTTCGTCCAGAGACCAATAAGAACGTTCAGTTGGTAATTGGTGATAGCCTGATATCAAAAGTATGCCTAAAAAACCCAAATTGATTTTCGCTTAAAAAGTCTATGCTAGTGAGAAATTTTAGAATTCTAGGCCTAATAGTTTTTTTTTTTTTCTAATTTTTTGATATGACTCAGAGTAAGGAAATAGATTCTGTATAGTCCGTTTCAAATCACCGTGCAATTGGAAAACTGCGCAAAGAGAGCCTGTAAGCGCATGCTATTTATTTGTTCCCTGGAAAATGATATTTACGAAACGGCTGAACTTTCTCTACTTACTTTCATATTTAACCCATTTGCATCATAAGAGCATATATCTTATTTTCATTATTTCTTCTTTTCGACACAATAATTGTGAAGAGAGTGCTTTCCATAAAATCGTCACTGTCAACTCCACTGAAAAAATATACAATGGACACGCCTTCCACGTCCATGCATTCTCTCTACACTCTGGTTTCGCATCTGTCAATACCGGCTTCTTATCTTTTCAACAATAAATTATCCAATGCTATTCAAGCAGATAATCAATAGCCGCTGAGACCATAGATAAACTAACCTAGATGTCGAACTTTCCAGATATTGGAAAACCAAAACCGGTTTTCTACTGATCGCCACTATTCGTGTGACCCTGTCTGTGAATACTTGTGAATTGCCATCAATGTCAATTTCCCTCCCGTTTTAAAGAAAACCCGTCCATTTTACGCAAAAAAACGTCATCCACATTACTCACACTCGTGCAAATCGCTCTCATTCTAGCAATTTTACTTGTAAATTGCTCTCATTCTGGCAAATTTTGACAAAGTTATAGAGATGTAAAAGTGCTGGAATTCACTTACAGTGGATCTGTGCGAAAGTTAAGGGTTTGCAAACGTACTCGTATTAGTAGAGTTTGACATCTAGGTTAGTTTATCTATGGCTGAGACTCAGTGCAATCAACATCAAAGTATGGTTACGCTCCTTCTACCGCGAGCATCGAACTTGTCGAGTTGTAGAGGCTGAGTAGGGTCAATGAATCTCGAGAAGAAATTCTCCAGACGAGTCCTGAAACCAAAGGATGCTCCCCCCCCCCTCCCCAACTCCCAAATTACTCCATCATTCCCCTGGGCTGGATCAAGGTGTCATACGACCCGTGCCGAAGATCAACCTGGCTGAGGGCCCAGTATCTCCAAAAATAGCTCAGTCGCAAACGGAGTATCCGGATACCTGGCGACCTCCGGATTAGCTAGCCTTATCTGTATATGGCGGATCTCTGTACAGATGGACAACCCTTTCTCCGCTACTCGTGGGTCTATCAATGGATAATAACCATAAAACAAAAACCGAGGCCGGTACTCCTTTATTACCGGGCGGTGGAACGGTGACTACACCGACTACCGGCAAGGCTCCTGCATTGCCGAGAGGAGGCAAAACTGTGGCAGGCCATGGTGCGCCATCCTCTAAAGGCAAAAGGAATAAGCCTAATAATAAGAATTCAGGAAGTGTTAAGACTGTGGCAGGCCATGGTCCTATCACCTCCTCCACCCCTAGCAGCAGCAAGTTTGTGGCAGGCCACGGACTTGTCGCAGCTACCAAAACTCCTTCAGGGAGTGTTAAGACTGTGGCAAGCCATGGTCCTATCACTTCCTCCGCCCCTAGCAGCAGCAAGTTTGTGGCAGGCCACGGACTTGTTGCTGCTACTAAAACTCCTTCGGGGAGTGTAAAGACTGTGGCAAGCCATGGTCCTATCACTTCCCCCGCCCCCAGCAGCAGCAAGTTTGTGGCAGGCCACGGACTTGTTGCTGCTACCAAAACTCCTCCCCCCATAGAGGAATCTGGAGCTCAGCCGCATCGGCAAGCTCCATCTAAGGCGCTCTACATAAGACGCCGAAATGCTTCACGCATCATCAAAACCTTCGGATCCATTCCGGAGGTGGAGAGAAGTGCGGAAATAAAGAGCAAGGTTGAGTGGGCTAAAAACGTCCTAAAAGACGGATTTCCCACTGCTTCCACTGCTCACAAAACGTCAAAAGACTCCTCTAAGCGTCAGAGATCGTTGGAGGAAACCGTACCGGTTTCCAAGAGGCCCAAAACACTCAGTTCCACAACCCCTGGGCCATCCAACAGCAGATCTCTGAGGTCTTATAATGAAGTCCTAAAGGACGCATTGGTGATCGCGGTGATCGACAGAAGCGATACCGACGGTTCCATTACACCGGAACGGTGGCAATTGGTCAAGTTGAAGCTCTCGAGCAACTTCTTGGCCATCATGCGGGAGAACCCAGGACCACCTCCTATCACAAGCGACGCTGGCTGGCACCAAGGCCATGTCAAGCTCATCGCTTGCTCCAACCAGAGATCTCTCGATCTCTTCACCAAGGCCATCGATGGTTTAGGAGAGGTTTGGCCAGGTGCAAAACTCGAGGTCGTATCTAAGGAAGACATTCCTAGTAGACCTCGAACTCGTACCTGGATTCCAGCCGAACCCTCCACTCCAGGAAGTATCCTGGAAATCATCCGGCTCAGCAACCCGACTCTTCCGACTCATGACTGGAAAGTCGCGAAACTGGAGGAACTAAGGGGTTCTTATAGATGCGCGTTAATTGTGATCAATAAGGAATCCCTTAATCCTCTGGCGCAGACGAAAGGCATGATTCGGTTCGGATTCGAGTCAATTCACTTAAGGGTGTACAAAAAGGATGAGCTGGATGCTGATAAGCAACCTCCTCCTCCTTTAACACCCGATATCACAACCTTGGATCTTGGAGCGTCGATATCCTTTCCAGAATTGGATAGCGACGACTCCAATCTGTCCGAGGTGACTACCAAGCCGTCGGTCTCCTCTTCTGACACATTGTCGGAAATGGAAACCGATGACGAAACAATTAGAGGTTCTACACGATCAGAGATAGAAGATGAGCTCTTGGGCACATCTTTAGAATCGGAGGACCTCAACAACACCGTGGTGGAGGCGACTCTGGAAGACTGTAGCAATGATACGGTTTCTCCAGATTAATCTCCACCACTCAAAAAAGGCTTCGGCCGCACTCATTCTGCGTCTTTCCAAAAGCGCAGAAGACATAATTCTAATCCAGGAACCATGGATTGCAGAAGGCGTGGTTTGTGGACTTAGGACACCCTCATACGTTCCGCTCTATACAAGAGACAAAGGCAAGATTAGAACTTGTATATTAGTGAAACGTAGCCTTAATGTATTTCTACTTCCCAACCTCAGTGACCCCGACCTAACCGTTGCCAGATTAGAGACTGCCAAAGGCTCTTACTGGCTGGCATCGGCTTACCTTGGCCACGACCAAGTGGGCCCTCTCCCTGGTGATAACCTAGAAAGGGTGGTACTGGAAGCGGGAAGGCAAAAAACTGGCCTCATAATCGGATGTGACGCTAACGCACATCATACGGTATGGGGCAGTACCGACATCAATGATAGAGGTGAGTCACTTTTAGACTATATCTTAAGTACTAACCTCTTAATTTGCAATATTGGCAATGAGCCCACTTTCATAACAAAAAACCGACAAGAAGTATTAGATATTACTCTTGTCTCCGACAGCATCACCCAAAGGCTAACAAACTGGATGGTATCGTCTGAACACTCCTTTTCAGACCATAGATACATCCAATTCAGTCTGAGTGATGCTCCCCCCAGCCAACCAGCTTTCCGGAACTACCGGAAAACTGATTGGACAAAATATAGAGGAATACTGTCGGAAACGATATCCTCTAAACTATCAAGTCCCCCGCGTGACACCAATGAGCTCGACATGAAAGTCAGGGAATTTACTCTGACTCTCAATAAGGCTATGGCCGCTTCCTGCCCTCTTATTCAACCAAGAGGCAAGAAAAAGCCACATTGGTGGTCATCGGCACTAGGACTGCTCAGAAACACCTGCAGAAAACTTTTCAACGCAGCAAAAAGCACAAGAAAAGTGACCGACTGGGACTCATATAAAGAATCCCTCAAATTATACAAAAAAGAACTGAGGAAGGCAAAGCGACAATCCTGGAGGTCATTCTGCGACAAAATCACAGAAACCTCTGAGGCTTCGCGGCTAAGAAAAATCCTCTCCACAAATCCTATGATGCCCAGCTGTTTGAAAAAAACCGATGGCTCTTGGACAACCTCAAGTGATGAATCACTCAACCTGCTTCTGGACACCCACTTTCCAGGTAGCTCCCATCTCGCGGCCAGTAGCAGCCCAAACAAGCCTACTGCAACCGTGACCAAAATTCATAGTCTGATTACGAGAGACAAACTGCTCTGGGCGCTGCATAGCTTCAAACCATACAAGTCTGCTGGTCCGGACGGTATTATACCTGCCGAGCTACAGAGATCCTCAGATATTATTCTACCTGTGTTGGAAAATATTATGAGGAGCTGTGTAGAACTTATCCACATTCCACTGTTATGGAGAGAAGTCAATGTAGTATTCATTCCCAAAGCTGGAAAATGTTCTCATGTGGTCCCAAAGGACCTCAGACCTATAAGTCTATCATCATTCCTTCTGAAAACTTTAGAACGACTGATTGATATCCATATTCGAGCTAAAGTTGATCCAAGACTTCTGTCTGCGGCTCAACATGCCTACTGTAAAGGGAAGTCGGTGGAAACGGCTTTGCACTCTCTGACTAGCCACATCGAACGATCCCTACGATATAAGGAGTACACAATGGTTGCTTTCCTAGACATAGAGGGCGCCTTTAACAACGTCAACACATCCGCAATCACGACTGCGCTGTCAACTCTGCAGGTAGTCGGCTCACTTGGGGAGCTGATTAATCTAATGCTGACAAGCAGGATAATCAACTCCAAACTGGGTGAGACTTCTGCTAAAAGATATGTCAGTAGGGGTACGCCGCAAGGCGGTGTCCTCTCCCCCCTTCTACGGAACTTAGTGGTTAACGAACTACTGATATACCTGGAAGCGGGTGGTAGCAGAGTGATTGCCTATGCGGATGACGTTGCCATAGCCGTCTCAGGAAAACATTTAAATACCATTAAAGAACTCCTCCAAGTAAATCTTAACAGATTAACCTGCTGGGCAGATCGCTGTGGATTGGGAATAAACCCCCATAAAACTGATCTTGTCCTCTTTTCTAGGAAATATAAAATTCCAATCATAGACCCTCCTTCAATAAACGGTACCAGTTTAGCTTTCTCCGATACAGCAAAATATCTGGGTCTCATTTTTGACAGGAAACTAAACTGGAAACCTAACATTCAAGAAAGAGTCAATAAAGCTACAATAGCTTTATTCTCTTGCAAGAAAGCCATTGGGAACAAATGGGGCCTTCAACCTCGCATAACCCACTGGCTATACATCTCGGTCATAAGACCGATACTTACTTACGGGGTGGTTGTCTGGTGGACGGCCTTGGAAAATGCAGTCAACCGCATTAAATTAAGCAGAGTCCAAAGAACAGCATGTCTATGCACAAGCGGAGCTTTGCGGTCTACCCCCTCTGCGGCATTAGATATTCTGCTTCACTTGACACCCCTCGACATTTTTAGCAAGCAAGTAGCTGCGACTGCAGCTATTCGCCTTAAAGCGACTAAACAGTGGACAAATAATTCATTTGGCCACGCCAACATTCTTAATACATTAGGAATCCTCACAGAGAACACCGATTACACCATACCTGAACTTTGGTTTGACAAAAACTTCCATGTAAGCTTCCCCTCTAGATCATTCTGGGAGGAGGATGCTTTCATGGAGGACAAGTCAATCCATCTCTACACAGATGGATCTAAAACCGACAGCGGAGTTGGTGGCGGTGTTTTCTCAGATAAGCTAAATCTAAGCCTCTCTTTCCGCCTTCCAAATCACTGTATCGTGTTCCAGGCGGAAATTTTGGCGATTAAAGAAGCTCTGTCCTGGCTGAAGAAAAACGTGATATCTGCAAAGGATATCCGCATATTTTCGGATAGTCAGGCCGCCATCAAGTCCCTGGACTCGGTCTCATTGTGTTCTAAAACTGCCCTTGAATGCCGATCATCTCTCATGGAGATGGCAGAGCAGTTCAACATTCACCTCTGTTGGGTGCCGGGCCACAGAGACATTCCAGGGAACTGCAGAGCCGATGAACTCGCCAAAATTGGAACCACTCTACCTATCCTACCGGACAAAGGTAGTATAGGTATACCAATCGCTACGTGCAAACTAACATTAAAGCTAGATGCCAATAAAAGAACGGACCTTAGATGGACTGCTGGACAAACATGTCTAGCAACCAAACAGATCTGGCCAAGGCTGGATCTGAGTCGATCTAAGTGTCTGATCCTTTTAGATAGGAAACATCTCAGCGCCATAATAGGTGTCATTACCGGACACTGCCTCATAGGCAAGCACGCAAGAAGGCTTGGCGCTTTTACTAACGATTTCTGTAGAAGCTGCATGGACGAGGAAGAGGAGGAGACGATCCCCCACTTACTCTGCACATGCCCAGCTCTCTCTCAGAGAAGGAAGCTTCACCTAGGAGCTTTCTTCTACAACGATCTAAACGATCTAGAAAAAATAGACGTTAACAGTCTCCTACGCTTTATTAAAATCTCAAACTGGTTCCAGTAGTAAGAAGATCACAGATCCACGTGGCATCACAATGGGCCAATAGGCCTAAGTGGGTTGGTATTTCCAACAGCCACTCTTACCTAACCTAACCTAACCTATGGTTACGCTCGAATTTCATCTGGATCACTTCCAGGATTACTGGAAAAGAGGGCAAATGCGCAAGATATTGCACGGTGATTTGAAATGGACTATAGTTTATTTTTTCTAGAATGTTACCCCTTCTGAGAACGAGACTGACATTCTAGAAGAACAACAAACCAAAATTTTGTCTCAAGCCTCTTATATTTTGATGTTACTATGAATACAGATTTCCCATCGTTATTACTTGAAATGAAGAATATTGGCTTCTCCAGAAGAAGAAAAAAGAGTACAAGAAGCGCGCGATCGAAGATATTGAGAGGTTTTACTCCAGGAATAACGTACGGAAATTTTACCAACAGGTAAAAAGAACGTGTCAATGTAAGAACACCCGTACAGAAGCTTATAAATATGAAGAAGGAAACCTTGTAGTGGGGTCATTTTGGAAATCTTTTTCTGCAGGTTGTATAACGGCGAAAAGGCCCAACGTCACCATTCAACTTAAACGATGATAGCCAAAACCTACGTTCACCTAACCAGAACGAAGAAATGATAGCTATATCTAAATTAAAATTCAACGATCAGCTGGATCTGACAGCTTACCAGGGTAGGTATTCAAAACTGCTCATCACCAACTCATTTCTCAGATCTGGTCAGAAGAATGTACGCCTGACGAATGGAATCTCAGCACCGTATGTCCGATTCACAAAAAAGGAGACACTCAACGTCGGATACAAGATCTTATCTGCCATATTATGTGAACGTCTGAAACCCTTCGTTAACAACCAGATTGGAAGCTACCAATGCGGTTTCAGACCAGGAAATTCCTTAATAGCCCAAATGTTCACACTCCGGCAGATACAGGAAAAAATTCAAGAAGGCCAAATCGATATCCACCATCTTTTAATTTATTTAAGGCCACATATTACCGAATTAATTGAGACGAGCTACATATATGGTATACAGCCATGTCTCGTTTTCGCATTCCCACCAAACTCGTTCGTCTGTGGAGAATGACAACTGAGAACGCTCGCTGCTCCGTCAAGTTCGGTAACGACATAACCGTGACTTTTGATGTTGAAAAAGGTTTTAGACAAGGTGACGAGCCGTCATGTGACTTCTTCCACATTATACTTGATTCTGCGGAACTCGCAAATGAACATTGGAGGCACAATCTTTTAAAAATCCAGCGTACGCCGATGATATGGACATAATTGGTAGAACTCCGCCAGCTATTACCAGTGCGTTCGCTAATATTGAAACGGAAGCTGCCAAAATGATATGTATATGCTGTCAACAAGAATTGAGACACAACATCGATGAATTGGTCAGAACGTCAGAGTCGATAGCTATAATTTCGAGATAATAATTGATTTTGAATGTAGTCAGTAGCCTCTACTATAACACCTGCCAACAACACCTCAGCAGAAGTAAAACGAAGAATCAAACTTGCCGATCGCAGTTTCTTGTTGCTAAGAATGCAATTGAGTAGTAAGAACTATGGAGATCTTGATCATCCCAGTCATATTTTAGGGCCCTGAAGGATGGACTCTATCGAAAGAGGATGAAGATATCCTCAGCAATTTCGAGTGAAAAATCCTTTGAAAAATATTCGGTCCCGTTTGCGTTGACGTGCTTTGGAGGAAAAGATTCAACGGCGAACTATACGAGCTGTACAGCGACATCGACCTAGTCGGAAAACTGCACATCAGTCGCCTGAGATGGCTAGAAAATATAGAGTGAATGGACACCAATAATCCGTCTCGCAGAGTCTTCGAATCTAAACTGGAGGGACAACGCCGTAGAGGAAGACCTACAAGGGGACTATAACCGACTTCGAGTGCACAACTGGAGCCAGTTAGCTAAGGATCCGTCTAGAGGCTTGTTAGATGAGGCCCGGACTCACCTTGAACTGTAGCATCACTTAAGTAAGTAAGTATTTGTGAAGATCTCTCTATATTTTATTTTTTCTCCCTGCTAGTACGCCAGTTAAGCATGGTGCCCCTTTTAACGACTTCATGTGCCAACAGTTCAAAATATAAAATGTAGTTTTCTTCGCTTCTCCTTTCGAGGTATGCCCTAAAATGAGCATTTTTTCTCACCCCTCTATCTAATCCTTCAGGCAGTTTATACATTTTTTTAAATTTTAAATTCTTGAAAAGCGCAGGAACGTAGCAGACATTCGGTCCATTCATCTATTCCTCTCAGGTTTCTTTAAGTTGTAGTTTCATATATTGTATGTAGTTTTACAATTGAGTCTTAGTTCATATTAAACCGAATAAATGCGGCCTTCTCCATCAAAATCTTCGGAAAGTTCCATAACCTCTGTTCTAATTTGAGTATATTTCAATTCATACACGTAGCCTTTAATGGCTCAGAACTATTGGATGAGGATAGTGTTTTCTAAGACATCAGATGCTGTGGTCCTCCGACATCATTAGACGCCCATAAGTGATGAAATCGACGGATAGGTCGGAAGATTTTCCATGCAAGACGGAGCAGAACTCATTATTGTATAACATTAACAACGTTTTCGTTTTTAAGTTCCATTTCACCTTTTTTACAGACCTTTGCCTAACTTGACAGAGGGTTACTAACAGAGGCTGTTAATAAATCGATGATAATAACGTCACATCACCATGCTTTTGAGCCAAAAGACCTGACTATGTTCTGATTGTGAGTTAAAATATTAAAATCAATATCTTGCCAAATGGGAATAAAACCTGCAGCAACAAAAGTTATTGGTGCAGAGCTAAGGTATATTTTAGTATACCTCTATTTGGGGAATGATCTCAACTCGAAATTCAGAGATTGGAAGATTCAGCTGTTACCGGTGCAACTAACGGGTTTTGTATGGTCTTAAAAACTCGGCAATATTTTATTAGAACTAATGACCCTGGGGTTGTACTTACTATTTTTCAGAACCTGGATTAACATACGAGTATTCGTGACGACCCAAACAATGTCTCGAAATAGATAAATTCGTCAAGGAAATCAATTTATTTAAGATCATCGGTTTTGATAAGATTTCATACGTTAACCAGAGCTTAAATCTAAGTAGCTAAGTATCTACCTAGCAACGCACCAGTCCAATGAATTTCATTTAAAATTTAACGTATTCATCCTACACATCGATTTTTTTTTTGTTTTTTTTTTGACATTCCTTCGCATTCAATTTATTTGATTTCTGTTTTTGTTGTAAAGTCATCCACGGTCACACTAGTTTGATGGCATTTTTAACACCACTCAGTTTTTGAGTGGAAAAATTCCACTCAAACGTGGTTGCGGAGTGACCGATGTCAAGGTGACAACCTGTTGCAGGTGAATTGCAGAGCGCAAAATCCCCAAGAAAGCAGAAAACGGAAAAGATACTTTTTTTGCAGCAGCAGCAGCATCAACATCAACATCAAAAGCATCGGAGCGCCGAGCAGGGGACAAGGTAAAGAAAAAAGAAAAGTAAAATTAAATTGAAGCATCCGAAGCATTGAGTTGATTTGTTTTTTATTGTGTTTTGGGTCAACAGATTGTGTGTATCTGTTATCTGAGCGGAATAACAAACAGCGTAATGGGTGACACTGTATGACGGTGTACCTTTTATTCATTAGCCCTTGGGTATGGATCACTCACTGGATCTCTAGTTCTGGGTACAGGGGTGGCACGATGACACTGGGACCAGCACCATCCACCAGTCACCAGCAATGACGGAGGAGTCTGAGGAACAGGCATTCTCTGCGAATGAGTAATTTATTTCGTTGGATATTTGGAATGGTTTATGGTCGTTTTCCTTAAATACTCAGAAGATACGTTGAGAGCTGCTGCCTCTACACAAATTGATTTCGTAACAATATGGGGTGGTAGATGGGTGGACGGATGGATGGATGGGTTGATGGGTAGGTAGGCCAAGAAAAGAAATGTTTAGCAATATTTTTGACATAAATTATCTGTCACTTGGTGAGGAGGAAGTGTTGGACTGAATGATGGCGGTAAATCATAAGCAATGTTATTTCGTAAGAAGATGCCTTCAGAAACAGCAGCAGTGCTCCTAGTGTAAAATGAATCTGGCGGATACTCTGATACTCAGAGCTGTGGAAAATTTAAAGTGTTTCCGTTAGGTTTTCTCTATTTAAGAAATTGGTAGAGCATGAAATTTATTTGCAAAGGCTTAGTTGGTTAATGAACTAAACTGCCGACATGTTAAGGATATGGGCAACTTATCACTGGTGTCAACCTTGGAAAAAGGGTTCTATTTCAATAAACAAACAGGTCAGGTCATTGACATGAATTATTCGAATAGAGTATATCGTTTCCCAGTGTATACTTGACCTGTTTAGGTTGAAACTGGAACTCAAACACGTTCAAGATATTTTCGCCAAAGTATCATAATTTAAAATGGGAATGCTCTCAGGATGGATTACGTAATCCATAACTTCGAAGCTGTTCCTTGATAATGGTGCGTTCCATATCGAAAGCTGTCCATAACCTGCCCTTTACAGAGAAAACAACAGCAACCATTTGAGCCATATTTGCAGTGCTTCCTGATGATTGATTACCGCGTGTATGTAAAAAATCGAAACTTTGTACAATCTTAGACGATGAATTGGGGGGATTTCAATTCAAATGACACCAAATACCATTCGAAGCATTTCTACATTTATTAGCAGGTAAGACCAGAAAGAAAAAAGTAGTCTTCAAATATTTTTAATCCCAGAAGAGCACTGATAGATGCGTAACTCATATACTTAACATTGCGAACTTCTTATTGCGATCTCTGCTGGGGCTCTGACTCTGCTTTAATTTTTTCTAATTCGCGAAGAAGGCATCACTTTCCACATACTTTAAACACCAAACAACAAAGCCGACACAGATTAAAGTATGCAGCCCAGCAAATAAGGAGTGAAACAAATATAACTGGATATACCAAAAGCAGGAACCTTACACAGGGGGCTACTAATTTAGTCGAACTACTAACCATGGCGAACGAGGTTATGTGGAATTAATTATTAATTTTATTAGCTTTGGAACACAAGACTAACCTCAGTCTCCTTTTCCTGTACTAACTGTATGCCTGGGGGCTAGAATTCAGTGTGTTTGTCTGCGACGACAGTACTAAACAGCCTTCGCCGCCACAAGTGCAAAACCATATATACTCGTACATTTCTACCATGAATAAGGACAAATGCGGTGACTCTGCGTCACACAGTGAAGTTAAGCCCCCCAAAAAGGCATTCACTGTCAAAAGACTTGACCGAAAAGCCTCAATTACTCTAAAAGTAAACGACTCTGAGATTAGAGGCTGTAAGTAAGACTGTAAGTGTCAGTAAGACGAGAACTTGGCATAAATTTCGGTACATAATCGCTGATAAAAGTACTATAACACAGTGATGAGCTATTCATCGATTCAGAGACTTAAAGCGTGATAGAGTGTGACATAGTTATCTGAGTCTACTCTATTTTTTCTGTCTTTGACAGCGTAGATTGCATCCAATGAAGTAGGTAAGTGCTTTTAAGTTATTTTATAGAAACAACATTAACCAGCATTACGTCAGAACACAAAAAAAGCTTGGTTGCAATGACACACCTCCAAAGACAAATATCTGCCTCTGAAAAAAAAACCTCATTCCCTAGCCGTTTGGGGTTGGAAAATTACCTTGGATCCTCTATGTGTGCGGTGAATGACCAGATGAATACTGTAAGTAAACTAAACATTATTGTTGTGTGCTCTTCCAACCAGGTTAATAACGCTACAGAGCTTGTAGAGTTCGCTTTTATGGGTATATCTCCTCCTCCAATGCAAACGGAGACAAATATCTGTTTATGAATTTCGCGATCAAAACGACCGAGGATATGTTCATCCGCTCTCGATAACATTCATGCCTGTTCGCCATAAAGCAGGACTGAGATAATTGGAGTCATAAAAAGACGACGTGACTGTCTGCTCGAAAGCGCAAGCAAAGCTGAACGTGATCGACAATTCGTGCACTAGAAATTGTCTTCCAGTCAATTCTCTAAAACCTGAGGTAGTTCTCTTTACGAATTAGGAAACTGACTGGTTTGACTTATCTAATGCCTAAATGTATCACAATCTGTTTCACAAACGAGGCTTAGTATTTAGGTCACATCGAAGACCTCCAAGGCCCTGTCGGCCTTCTCACTGGTAAAGAAATTCCAGTAAGCCTTTGGGCTTATCACCTAGTAGAGTCCTCTGGATTTACACGGTCATGATAAGAAGAAATATATCCTATGCGTCAGTTGGTTGGTAAAACAAACGTTCAGGTAATTGGTGCTTTTACAAGATATCAAAGAGATCAAAGCATGTCTGGCTCTACTCTAGAGACACTGAGTAATGTTTCTCTAATTGATAAACATGTAATGGGACATCATCCGTTTAAAAAGAACTGGTCTTTGGCACTATGCGCACTATGACTTTGCGGCCCGAATGTTTTTTGACTCTGGTGTTATAGACATGCTGCCTGATGCAATGACATCAGAACTTATTTTCCTGTGAAAATACGAATTCAGCCTTCCTTATGGCCAGAAATGGTTTCGGCTAAAATCTAAGCCGCTAAAGAATGTAGTCGGTTCTTCACAGAAGGCCCCAAAACAGATTTAGGATGCAGCGCTGATGTCTTTCTCACTCTTCGTCATACAATCTTGCGTCTATCTTTCAAGCGGAGATATACCCAGTCCTGATGGCAAACAACGACATATATTGTGAAGAATCGGTTGTGGAGGCTAAGTATCTGCATCTGTAGCGACAGGCGAACTGCGCCTGTCCAAGAAGCAGTGAGAGTGGAATGCTTCTCTAAAAGTAGTCGGAATTTACTAAGCTTTGCTTGTGTCCTGGGTTACAATGGGATCACGAGAAATTAAATTACCGATGAAATTGTTTGGCAAGGCTCGCACCTCTCTAAGAGGTCAGCTACGTCTGCTGTCCGCCAGACTGCACTAAGCATGTTAGTGTGCTAGATATTATTGTCATAACATCCGGCGACACTTGCTGAAAGAGTAAGGACGAAACTGCGGAGTAATACACCTGTGAGTGATGTGGTGGGTGCTCTTAAGGTATAAGGTATTCATCATCATCTCTGACGCACTTACTTCCCTTTCTACGAAAGGCTGACAATTTCCAGTAAAGGGAACACACAAGGACTAGCTATTCGTCCGAGGGCTCTGTTCGGAGGGATTGTTGGATTGTTATTATTCCCTGACATGGAAATCTCTCGTTGATCTCAATACTCTTTCCGATATCTCATCGACTAACAACGAATACCCAGCATACATATTTGTGACGATAAGCCAGCTCGTTCATGGTCTGATATTAAGAAACCATAAACACGACTTTATGGGCAATTGAGTGGTCAAGCAGCCTACTTAAGCAGTTGTCAAGCGCTTCTTCTTTTCAATCTAAACACTAAATTACCTGAAGTCCACAGAACATCAGAGCTCAAAAGAATTGTCATATTGCGTCAGAACATTCTGTTTTCTCCAGAGAGTGAAATAGTAATAATTGCAAATCTTTATACCTTCGGCAGGTCACTCTTTGAAACTCACACCAAGATTAGCAAATAAAAAAAAAGTATTTCGAAGAGGCACATGACCCATGAAAATAAATTTGAGATCGGTGTCGTCGGCGGTGCAATAAATTTCGCATGTGAAGCTGGAAATTCAGAACTATTGTACTCACTGCTATCGACTGTGTTTATCTTAGATCTCTCCAAAAGTGAAGAGATACATACCTTCTTCAAAAGTTGGATTACTGTAATTAGCTCATGGATGGTTTCAAGTGATTTTTAATGAGAATTCAATTGATGCACAATCCATGGCATAACGTTGTCGGTAAACAGACAAGCAGATCCAAGAAATGCATGCATTCAAGAGCGCCTTTAGACACTTCCATCTTTTCTATTTTTAAAGCAATCCACTCGACATAAGATTTATTTGAATTTAACCCCATTAATGTGCTCGTCTTTCCCTTTAAGTACATTAACCCATTTTAGAATACATTTTAATGGGATTTAGCTACACTACTTGTTTATGAGCTCCCGTGGGTGGCATCATCGGTGTTTCCTCCACAAGGGGAATTCTTTTTACGTTTCATAGATACATACTAGCGGGGTTAAAATTATTCTATAAATACTCTAAAAGTATTTTTAAAAATTTAATTCACGACGTACACTTGTTTCGTTCAGTCGGGAGTCGAGATACCTCATTTTCTTTACTCGATATGTTCGTAAGATCCACATAGGTTCCACATTATGGAAAAACCACCCTACACCACCGGGTAACATCTGCAGTGTGCGTGTTTTTAAGCACAGACACCCTAGGCACCTAATCCACCCTAAAGTTTATAGTTAAACCCGCAGCAACTTTAATCAGATACGGCAATTCGGAATTCATGAGGGGGATACAAATGGTGGCCATAGGCCGGAATTCACCGCATGCCTTTAAACACTGTGAACAGAGATGTGGCAAATTTTTGGGCTTAGGGCATGTGAATTATGGATTTTACGAGATGCCACATTGGAATTTGTGTAAATTTGTCAGTCTTGTGGTAGGGTGCAGCCTACAAATCTAATTGTGTGTCAACACAATCAGGAGGTACTTCGTAAAAAAAAATACAAAACAACAAATACGAAATACCATGTATTGTTGAAACAGATTTCTATCTCCACTTTGCATTCGTGTTTCTTTAATCTTCTAATTTTCCAAGTGAGTCGGTTTTACGAGTAGTACCTGTGAAAGGTCAGCTCAACCCAATTCAAGTCACTGCGTCCCTAATGTGAATCCACGCAGAACAAACTGATTATTGCGCTCGTAAATGATGGTGCCGGCAAAGGGAAACAATGTTGTCTGTCGTGTAATTGGGGGAATAAAAAAACAAAAAACACACCCCCAGCAATGATGATGAGGATAATGGATGGCAATTTGTAAAGATCGGTAACATCAAACAGTTGGATCTACCGCAGAGTCACTGGTGATGCTGCAATTAGATAGGGAGAAATACCCAGAGTAATTGGACATATGGTGTTTGGATGGCGCTTAGATGGCGCCTTCAATGATACTGTATCACTTCCTGAAACCAATGAGCTGTCGGATTGAAGATACTTTATTGCTCTAATTGATTTGTACGAGTATGTAACTATTAGTTTTGTTCGCTAGGGTGAATGTTGTAAGATAAAACAGCCATATGGCTTATTTTGACTTGTAAAGTTCTTTGGCCGAAAAAGGTTAAATAAGTTGTTAACTAATAGGTTCCATACATTTTATTTGATAAACAATTTGTCAAAATTGTTCTGAAAAAGGTTTGACAGATTCTATTAGTTAAATTATCATTTTGGATGGATCTATGTTGTCTACAACTTAACCCAAACTGACCATCCAAATACACTAAGGCGACTGCTACAAAGAAGGAAGCATCGCTTATTCGGAAGTGGATTTGCTATAAATATCCTAAGCTTTCGGCATGTGAGTTAATGCCTCAGAACAAGGATAAATTGGGAAATATATACAAACCTGATTTCCGTCAATGCTTCTACAGAGGATAAGGATGACAGCATCAATGGCTATGATTTCCTAGACTCAGTGCCCGAACTGAAATTGTGCTAAGAGATGTCAACGCAAGGCTGGGTATGGAAGCCCACCTGCATAACTCGATGTCCGACAATCAATTTCGGTTTTTAGGTGTAACCTCTTAGCAGTCAGAACACGGTTCCAATATCTCAATATCCATAAGTCCCGCATGATCAACCAATCGTATTGCTGTCGGCGCTGGATGCTCGTCCAGCATTTTATATGTCCGAACTTTCCGAGGAGCCAACATCGATTTTTACTGAAGTTCTCTCAGAATCCTAGCCCTCATACACATGCAGTAGAACACCAATAGGAATGTTCTCATCGAGCCATCAGAGAAGCTGCTTCTGATGTGATTGGTTTCAAAGTATCGTCACCAAGAAACCTCTGGTTTGACGGTAAATATAGGCATGCAGCAAAGCATATAAAATAGCACTGCATCAAAAAAGGACGAGAGCTGCTCACACGATCTACGAAAAGCAAGAAAGATCACAGGCTTCTAGGAATAAGGAATAAGCAGAATAAGGGTCCGAACGAGAAAATGGAGAGACGTTACTCCAAGAATGAAGACCGAAAGTTTTCTCAGAGAATAAAACGAACATGTGAGGGTTACAAAGTAAGAATGGAAGCCTACACAGATGAACCCAGACAACTTGTAGTAGTCAATGCTGTGAATAAGGAAAGACAACTGCTGCAGACTAAAGACGATGATGGTCCAAATATCGCTGTCATACAAAATGAACGATTCACCCTGAGTGAAGACGACGTAGAATTCCGTCCCAATGACCTAGACGAAGTTAAGGTAGCAATATTGAAATTAAAGCTGCTGGCCCAAGCGGACTGCCTCATATGGTCGGACCAAAGCATGTCCGAAGAATGGGGTCTCAAGATCTTTTGTCCGACTTACGAGAAAGAAAACCCCTTTGACTGCTCCAACTATAAAGGAATGAGTCTCCTAAGTATCGTTTATAACATCTTTTCTGCCGTATTATGTGAGCATCCCATATCAGTGCGATCTTATGAAAGTCCATCATCAATCAAATATTCACACTATGGCAGAACACTGGAATTTCGAATTGACACTCACCATCTACATGGCACGGTCACAAACTCTCAAGGTGAGCCTCCATTCCAATACGTATATAATTGTCCATAAACTTTTATTTTCTAACCGCGGTAATGAAAAATAGACAGGAGATCTTAGATATCACCCAGCTGAGTAACTCAGATACCCTTGCCGTAACCCGTAAGTCCGAAGGTCTTGATCTGAATGATCAAATTCAATGTCAAAGACATACCTATACCCCCTCTACTGTATAAAAATCCCGAAAATACTAACTGGGAAAACTTTACAGCAGAGATAGAATAGAAACCAAAAACTGGAGATGATCTTTACTCAGGCTATTAACTAAGCATGCCCCACGAAAATCAGGATATCCAAGAATTTCCCACATTGGTTAATTAAGGAACCACAATGCATTATGAAAACTGTTCAATGCAGCCAAACGCTCAAACTCATGCTCCAACTGGGACAAATATAAGTCCAGTCAAAGTCATGGACAAAGTTTTGCTCCAACATTGAAAGCACAACAGACTGTGCCAGACTAAGGAAAGTCATATCGAAAGAACCTACAGTATTTGACGATCTAAAACTACCAGTTGGTGCAGAAGTTTTTGGACTCTTCCTAGAAACCAATTTTCCTGGATGCACTTCTACTCCAAAACCAGAGTAAACACAGACACATTTCTTCCTAGCCAATATGAAGTCCCAGAGGCGATAATAGAAGAAAACAAAATAAGTTGGGCACTCCGTTTACAAATTTACAAATACCCTGGACTAGACGGAATCATATCAATCATGCTTCAAAAAACGAAGCAGGCTACAAATATGGATACGTGCCAACATGCTGAAGGGAAGCCCAGCCATACCTATCCAAAAGACCTTAGGCCCATAAGCCTAACATCATACAATTCAAAAACATTAGATAAACTGCTCGACACTCATATTCGAAGTTATCGGCACCCAGAAGACTTAGCCTAAAACCAGCATGCCTATGCAAAAGGCAAAAGCACGGGAACGGTTATACATGAAGTTGTCAACACGATTGAAAAAAGTCTATGCTACAGAAGCATTAATGCAACACTAGGGAACACGTTATTCAGGGTGAGGCACTAGGCTCTTCTGAGGAGCCTAGTGGTTAATGAAGTACTTGTGAGTCTAAGAAGGAATAAAAGCCACTGCATACGCGGAAGATGTGGTTCTTACGGCCACCGGCAAGTTCCTCCACACGATCAGTGAAATCCTAAACTATGCCCTTAGAATCCTTGGAGACTGGGACAAACTCTGTTAGCTGGAAATCAACATGCAAACAACAGAGCTTGTTCTACTCTCACATAAAAGGATAATCCCACAATTTGACCCTCCTTCCATAGATGAGATAACTCTTCGATTATTGAACAGTGCTAAATATCGCCATCGGTTATCTTCAGACCCATCTTAACCAACGGCAACGTAGTATGGTTGCAATCCACCTGTAAAACTTAGGTTAACTACAAAACTGCAGAGGATTCCATGTATAGGCACAACTTATGCCATGAGAACGACGCCAACTGCGGAACTGGAAAATTTACTCGACCTCCTGCTCCTAAATCTGTACATGCAAGATTCTGCAGCGAAAAGCGCTTTAGTATTGAGTCAGCTTAATGGGTGGAAACCAAACAAGAAAGTCCAGACTTCGATGATTACAAATGAACTGGATTTATTTATGCTCCAATACGGACTACATAATACCCCATCATGACTTCGAAACACAATTCACCAGCATTTTCGCAAACAGAGAGGAATGGGGCAGGAACCAAATGGTACCAGACTCGATATCTATTTACACGGATGGATAAATGATGGATACAGTTCCAACGCCGGGATCTTCTCCGAAAAATTAAATTAACGATGCACAAGACGCCTGCCGAACTACAGCAGTGTCTTCCAGGTTGATATATTGGCTGTAGCAGAAGCAGCCAAACTTGTGGTAATATCCCACGAGGATATTACTATGTTTTTTGACAGCCAGGCTGCCTTGAAGGCCATCGCGGCAGTCAAAATCAAATCGAGGCTTGTGAAGCGAAAACCCTTGTGTTCAGTTATGAGACGCTGGCCATAAAGAAGTGGCAGGTATTGATCATGCAGATGAGCTAACTCGAAAAGGACCCTTTCTATTGTATAAAGGGAACTGGCAGATCAAAGCATCAAACCTCCACTCTACACTCTAGGAATATGTACAAATAGGACGAACGATAGAAATAAAATCCAGTGAAAGGTTGAAAAACCTACCAACCTGCGAGAACTCAAGACAATTATGGCTATAATGCCGCATATCCAAAACAAGTAAAATTCTCTTGAAAAGCAGAGCTGAACTATCTACGCTTCTTGGATTGCTCGCAGGCCATAAACTGCTGGAGGTGCACGCAATAAAGCTGCGCCTTACCGATAAAGATCTCTGCAGAGGCTTACGTTTGGATACACTCCACTTTTTGTGCCACTGTAATTTGAGACAAAAAATCTTTAGGAAGTCACTATTTACAAACCCTATCAGAACTATCTGTTGCTTCACTTACATTTTATTTTAGATTCGGAGATGCAACTAGATGGCTTCAACAAGACCGCAATCAAATTCCCACCCTCACGTAGACAATGGGTCTACACAGACCTAATTGAACGGACTCTGCTCCAGATACCACATCAACCCACTAACCTAGCCTAACCTAACCTATCTATATATTTTTCGAGTTCAAAGCCACACATAACAACGTGCATAGGGACGAGCAGAACTGACAATCCTGCCAAACTTGTAAATGACACGCTGTACAGAACCAATGGTTGGACCGGAACGTCACAATTGGCAGTTATAACTTCGAAGTAGTTAAAGACTTCATCTATACTACCGCAAATATCAGAAGTCAATTGAGTAACAGAGTCCTCTCCGGTAAGACCAAACTAGCTTTATGTATAGTCGTTATTATGCCGGTCGTATTCTATTGCGTAGATGCTTGTCGAAACCGGATTACGAAGCACTTGGCCATTTCGAGAGAAAGATACTGTTTGTGCTTTTCGGTCCCATTTGTACTGACGGGGAACAGAGGATTCAATTCAACTCCATTAAAATATCTTTTCCATGTATATTACACAAGTTTTTACAATTTATATTTATCTGTACGATTTTCTGAAGGAGTATCTAAGGCAATAATCCTTCAAATTTTGAAATACTTTATTTTGTTTATTCGAAAGAGAAAAAAAAACAAAAACAAAAACCATTCCAAAGCATACTCGTACAGATACTCGTATACGAGAAATACTTCACACTGTTAAGCTGTATCCGCTGCTACTCAATTTCAAAAGATTAGGACATGGACGACAACGAATTTTGTACAAAGTATTGATTTTTGTTTTTCTTTTCTTCCCCGGAAATGACGCTTCAAACTCGGGAAATGTATTTTCTGTTTTCTGCTCTTTCCTGAGACTCATTTCATCCACTACCCAGGAATTCAATTCGCAGTGGAATTACACGCCAAAACAGGGATTTATTTTACGTTTGACTGTTTGTTTAGTTAGGTTGGATGGATTCCGAAATACGAGTACTCCAATATTTTCACAAAAATGGATGATTTTTCTTGCCTGCTTTCCTTTCGTTTTGTGTGCTTTTTTAAATGAAAGCTGAAGATATAAAGGAAGGTGGAGAATAGTGATTATTGGTGAAGCGAGGTAATTATGTGATTTGATCGTACGCTTCTTCAAATAAGATATCGTATCATTGAAAATAATTGGCCTCGCTTGGTTGTAGTCCACCTGATTATACGATTCACTATCATACTTACTTAACGAGTTCCCGATCCGTGAAGAGTCTTTGTCTGAGACACTGCAGTCTTCCATCCTCTGCGATCCATTGCATCCGCGATGGCTTGTTTTTTAAAATGGAGGTTCGGCCTTTCTTGTCGTCTCGAACCTGGGGCTGGGAATCGAAGATCCTCTGAGCTGGAGCATTATTGTCCATTCGCTCGATGTGGCCGAGTCAATGTAGTCGACGTATTTTGGCTTTTTGGACTACATCCACATCTTAATACAGCTCATAGCATTCGCGGTTGTATCTTCTTCTCCATTCGCCTTCCTAGCACACAGGACCAAAAATCCGCACCATTCATCAGAACTGGCAGGACAAGTGTTTTGAAAACCGAATTTTATGGAGCAGCGTACATTCTACATCGTTATCCTGCACAAACGGACGAGTTTGGCGGGGATGCGAAAACTAGACCTTGCACTCACTATATATAGCACGTCTCTATAGATGCTGTCATACGCGCCCTTAAAACGAATGAATAGGTGGTGTGTTTCCTAGATCTGTCATAGTGTGAATATTTGGTCGATAGTGGACTCTACTACTATTTTTTTTTAATTTTCGTGGGGGCTAACGCCCCCATTTATTATGCTTAATACAAGCTTAAAAACTAAGACTTAAACTAATACTAGGGCTTAAAGCTAAGGATGGTGAAGGAGATCGAATTTGAGGGAAAGTGTGCTGCGATTAAAATCGAAAACAGAAAGTGTTAAAGAAAATGGAGTTGCAAAGAGGCATGCAATCGACGGAGCCTGAGAGGAGTCGGTGAATGAACAAAATGTCTGCTGCGTCCCTTCGTTCCTCAAGGGTATTCAGGTTAATGAGTTTGAGACGGTCTCGATAGGGAGGTAAGATTAGAGGATCGTTCCAAGGTAGACCTCGAAGAGCAAAGCGAAGAAAACGACGCTGGATCCTCTCAATACGAGATACATGAACTCGTTGAAAGGGACACCACGCTTGGCTAGCGTACTCGAGAAGGGGGCGAACGTAAGTGATGTATAGTAATCTAGTCACGTACGGGTTGCAGAATTCTTTGGACCATCTTTTAACGAAGCCGAGTGATGAGTTTGCTTTAGAAATTATCTCATCAATATGCGAGCGGAAATTAAGCTGCCTGTCGCATAATATACCAAGGTCGCGGATAGATTCAACAAGGGGTATAGGTTGGCCGTCGAGATGGTAAATTCGTTGAGGAGACTTCTTGCACTTACGTGAGAAAGTAATCGATTGACATTTGGAGGCATTGAGTTCTAAGCAGTTCTTGATGCACCAGGTGGAAAAACTATTTAGATCTATTTGAAGGAGGGTGGAGTCTTGTTGTGAGGAAATGGGTTTAAAAAATTTGGTATCGTCAGCATAGAGAGAAAGTGTTGAGTGTTGAATGAGCCTTTGAAGGTCGTTAATAGTTAGGATGAAGAGGAGTGGACCTAGGTGACTACCTTGAGGAACACCTGAAGTGGCCAAGAAAGGGGCCGATAGGACAGATCTGAAACGAACATTATAAAAACGATTATCCAGGTAAGAAGATATCCATTTAAGCAAAATGGGTTCAAAGCCCAGGACGGACAATTTGAACAGGATTAGTTTATGAGATATCTTGTCAAAAGCTTTACTGAAATCAGTTGTTATAACGTCAACTTCTTTACCATTTTCTAAGGCTGAGAGAACAGAGGACACGAATTCTACGAGGTTAGTGGTAGTTGATCTACCCTTCAGAAAGCCGTGTTGATTGGGGCAAATAAAAGATTTACACTGAAAGCTTAAGGCTTCATGCAAAATACTTTCGAGGAGTTTGGGTATATGGGAAAGTTTAGCTATAGGGCGGTAATTAGTGACTTCGCTCTTTAATCCCTTTTTGTGTATGGGTGTTATGAAAGAGGACTTCCATATCTGTGGAAATTCACCTTGAGAGAGCGATAATCGGAAGAGATTAGCAAGGGGGCGTGAAAGAGTTGAGGAACACTTTTTAAGAAATATGGATGGAAGGCCATCTGGGCCGGGTAAGTATTCATCATTAAGTTGTTGTAATTTGTTTTCTATTACTGTATGATCAAAGCTATGAGAAATAGTAGGGCCAATAGGGAAGTTAAGTAGGTATTTGAAATAAGAGGGATCCGGTACGAAGGAATTATCGGAAAAAGATTGCTTAAAAAAAGTAGCAAAAAAGTTAGCTATGGTATGCGGATCAGTTGATGATATATTTTCGTATGAGAGGGATGGAGGAAAACCGTCGGATTTTTTTTTGTAATTAACGAATTGATAGAAAGACTTAGGATCATTTATAAGCCTTGATTGCGCACTATCAAGGTATCGCTGATAGAGAAACTTATAGAGCTGGGCGAATTGAAGGTATGACCCGAGATAGTTTGAATAGTCAACAAAAGAGTTGGACCGGAGGAAAACTGTCCATAATTTGTTTCTTTTGTTACGTAAAGAGCGAAGTTTACGATTATACCACGGGGGGCTCGTAGAAGAGGTCCTATTACGCGAAAAGGGGACATAGAGAGAAATAGAATTAAGTAATTCTCTGTAGAAAATAGAGAGAGCACTTTTTAGGGGCATATTGGCGAAATCAAAAGAACACTTACTAAGATATGCGTTAATTTTGCGGAAATTCGCTTTATGAAAGTCGTAAGAAGTGGTAGCTGCAGATGGGGTGGGGCGGAAAGTAGAGTGGTGGAAAAGAGAAAGAAGAAGTGGTGGGTGAAAGTTATCAATGGTCGATAGTGAAAGGGGACAGAGCGAGACAGAGGAGTTTATGGGGTCAGTGGTGAAAATGAGGTCTAATTGCCTTCCCATATAGTTGGAGACTCCACTAACTTGGCATAAGCTAGAGTCTGTGAGCTCATCCAAGAAGAGACATTCTTTACTCGAGACAGGGTAAGCGATAAAAAAAGATTTATCATCTGATTGAGTCCAGTGCAGCTGAGGTAGATTGAAATCGCCAAATACGATGATATCATCGAGAGGATCAGATAAGTTAATTATTTGATCAATTGCATCGATAGCGAGTTGGTAGCATTCGATTGGTTGGGCCGGTAGGATGTAAAAACACATAATGTACAGGGACCTGCAGGGGAGTGTTATCTTTATTGAAACGTAGTCAAGTTTAGAGAAAGTAGAAACAGCGATTGGTGAAGAGTTTAGGTCATTGCGGACGGCCAGTAGGACACCTCGACACGGAGCATCATCATTTGGGCGGGTAAGATCGTCGTCTCGGAAAACATTGAAACTAGGGGGGAATAATTCCTGATTCTTTATATCGGGAATTAGATTAGTTTCGGTCAGAGCGTAGACCTCAAATGGGAGAGCGTGAGATTGGCGCAAGACGGCACGGGTCTTAGATCGCAGTCCTCTTACGTTTTGATAGTAAAAGGTAAGAGGAAGGTTATTACGAGAGGGCGTAGGAGTGGATGGTCGAAACACTGGCAATGGTAGCACGTTAGGGACGAAAAAATTTGTCGTTGTCAGCTCTGCTTCGTTGGAGGTGTGAGATCCTTTTTGAGTGCACATAGTTACCGAAAGCAGAAAGGTCGTCTGAGACTTTTTGCGGAGACATATTAAAAATCTCGTGGAACTTGATGTATAAGTTCCTTAGACTTGTAAGGTCAGTAGGGAGACCTTCCTGCTGTATTGAGACCATGACGCTTGTTTTAGTTTTCCCCTCATAACAAACTGAGTCTGATTTGTCATGCAGATATGCTAGAAGGAGACGTATATTCTCGTACGTCTTTTTTTCTCTAAGCCTAGAATGTGCATAACGACATTCTGTTGAGCCAAAAGTTTGTTGGGTTATTTTAACTGTGTGAGGCAGAAGGGGGTCAAAAATGGGGCAGGTGGACGAAGATTTTGAAGGCGATGCAGGGGTGATTGAAGAGGCATTAGACACATGTTCATGTGAGGGATTTATAACATGGGACCTAACGAAATTGGGATATTTAGCTCCGGTTTTAAGGTCAAAATTAGGGAAAGAAGTGCTAGTGGTGGCACGTGCAGAGGGGTTAGGTATTTCCGAGGGGTTATTGTGAGCGGTTGGTGCTAATTTGAAAGAGACGCGTTGACGCGGTGGCTTGGGTGGAACGGAGGCTGCAGGTGCAATATAATTAGAGGACCGATGAAGTCAGTTCGGAATGTGAGTGGGAGGGGCGAAATTGGGGAATATATTCGTTTTAAATCTCCAATTAGAGTCAGAATTGGAACGGGAGTTGGAAACGGTTTTCGGTACAGAGTCAGGTTTGCTACGGTTTGGGGCGGATTTCGGTATTTTATTAGAGTCCGGTTTGGGATGGGAATTGGAATCGGAATTAGGTAACTTAGATTTAAGCTTCTTTTTATCCTGTTTCTTGGTAGGTGTTTCGATCCATTTACAGATGCGCATCTTTCCAACGTTCCCTTGTTCGTCGCTACAGGCTTCGGTTCGGGTTCTGTATCCGTTTTACCTTTTGGTACAACTTCCGAATCTCTTTCCTGGAATAGTATCTCTCGATTTGCTCACGCACTTCTCATGCTCCTTCTTTTTTCTTCTTAGAAGCCGGTATTCGTCACTGCTCTTCTTCTCGTAGAGTATGCTAGCAGTTCTAGTCCTTCTATATAGCGCCGCTTTGTATGCATTTTGCCGGCACTCGTTGCGAAACCAGGGGTTTAGTTGTGGTGGCCAAGTGAAACGCAGCACTTCAGAGGCGCCATCTTTAATGGCTTCTGGCAATGTGCCCACTTCGATACTTGATGCTGGCGGCATAGGACCTCTTCAGAGATTAAGTTAGACTCGATCGGAAAATGATTTGGCAATTAATTCTCACTTCATTAGCTTGTTTGTCTTTGCCAGGATGTCCGCAACCGTATCGTGGCTACAGCAAGGTAGTGGTCCATGTCGATGTTGATCCCAACCGTAATACTGGAGCAGTGTCGTCAATCTGGTTGACAGATGATTGGTTATGAGATCTCTAAGTCCCCTTATGAATATCGTGATGCAGGAACATGATGAATCCGTTATCGATGGTGGTGTTATGAAGGCTATACTTTCCGACAATAACTACCAAATCACCGAGGACAATTTTCATGTCACAGCTAGGACACTGTTCGTAGGTCTTTTCCAAGAGCTCGTAGGTGTTATGTTTGGTGTCGTCACTTTTCTCCTACGGTGGTGGCGTGCGCACATATCGTATAAGGCTAATGTTGACAAATTTTGCCTTAATACGGATTGTTACGAAGCACTCGTTAACATGCCGGAAACTCAAGATTTCTAGACCAAGTCTGCTTCTAACAACAATAGGCGCTGCTTTTACAGTCACAGTTTTTCATCCTCTTTTTGACCAGCCCATCCCATCGCATTTCTTGGATGACCGTAACGTCTGCTTTGCAGCAGCCCAGCAGCTCCATCAATTGTTCGGCTGCACGTGGCTTATTAAGAGACCTTATTTCGTTTGTCGGGGTTGTTAAAAGTATATCCGTTCGTATTCTAGGCTTGTTGTTGCTTCGTAATTGTTTTTTTTTTATGGCCGAGTAGTTACCCCGACGGCAAAGCTCCCAACCCAGAGGGACAGTTGTGAGTAACACTTTCGGAGAGGTGAGTGCTACCATTGGTCCATTAAGGGCTCATCCGGCACCAAAAGATCCTGATTTAGTCTGGGAAATTCTTACCGGCCTGAGCTCCAAAATTGTCAGAGTAGCCCGGTTAAGGTCTTATTTGCTTTTTGATTGGATCTATTGATTCCATCTGGGGAATCCATTCGGTGTCCCGTTTATAGTGCTGCTATTTTTTGTCTGCTAGTCAGCACTCGCGTTTATAAGTTTGGTAAGTCGAGTCCAGATGGACATCGACCAGTACTGGATGGTTAGCACTTGGAGATATTGATGAGTTACAACATTGGCACCTCTCAGTGGCTACCCCATTTCTATAACACCCAACCGACAGATGTACAACTCTTTAAGAGAAATGTTAAGCGGTAATGATGAACTGACTACCATTCAACACTATATCAGGTAGAAGGCATCATTCAACATCATTGTCGATGCGAACAATTTTCTTGTCCATCGGACCTGAGCAATATATATAAAATATTTGACAATATGTTTCGATAGTCGGAGTAAGGCCATCAGATCGATGTTCCTGTAGCACTACCCAGGGAATTGTAATAAATGTGCAAAACTGCTGAGTTGAGGTAGTAATTGCTGTCCTATACTGCGTATGCCTCAGATCCGACTGTTTGCGGTTTATATTGCAAAAAATATAATATGTGCAACTTTCCTTGAAAACTCGGGCTGATCATTTCGTGACATTGTCGTATACTGAATCAATCTTAGAGTTACGACTACCAGGAAATGCGGAAGTTCACCTTAACTAATCTTTAGCCTGGGTATCTGTCTATCTTTTAGAGAAAAAAAAACAACAGAAATAAAAACTTGTATAATTGCTGACAGGTTCTAAAACACTTAAAACAAAACCGAAACGTCAAACAGCACGTGAGAAAATGTGAGAAAAACCTTATTTGTTTTTTGATATTCATTTGAAGTATTTAACCGCCAACAGATGTTCATTTAACAGATTCGCACGACTAAAATAGGTTTAATGTGTGCAAACATTATGCAATACAGTTGTAATGACATTTGCCAAGTCAAGTGGCAGTAAAAAGCAGTAAACTGCAGTAATTATTCTCGCTACGTGCTTTCATCAAACGCGCACACAGATGTCTCCAACTTGAGTATTCCAAAGGAAATAAATACGACTTAATGCACACGACATTCAGTTACCTTGACTAGAGCCATCTTGACTTTAAGCCTACCAAAATGAATTGGCACAGATACTCCTCGAACATCGGATAAAATCCCCCATCACATGACGCAGTGCTTTTCTCATTAATGGTTTCTTCGCGCTTGGAATAAATTTTGCTGTCTTCACTCTCTTCTAGGTCCTACCTATCGATTTACACGCGAGTACTCATCTCATTTTTTATTGTCAGATGTAGTTGTCTGTTGCTGTTGCTGCGTGGCAGTTCTCTTTCGTTTACTGTGTCAAAACATGTTAAGCGATTAATCGATAATGTACACAGAGTGAACACATCTCTTCCATGTTCTCTTGTGTACGTGCGTAATTGCATTGCCACAAGTATCTAATAGATACAAGAATTCCAACCATATCAACGCCAGCAACCAGCAAGCAACAACAAACATTTGACAACCAGCAACCAACGAACCAGTTATTGGAGCAAACCTTTACTAAGGAGACCAAACGATCCGTAAGCTGGAAGATGAACTGGTCCCTGCCGTTAGGGTTGGGGCTAAAGGACTCATGATTACACGGAAATTGATAGTTAAATGGCATTGATGGTTTTTGACCAAAGGGATTTCGTAGAACCAACACAACACCAATGATGGTGCAGAAATGTACGGATACGGATAGATATAGGAGAGCGGAGCGTACATATTCGTGTTCGTATCCTCAGCCAGATTGTGGAGTGCGTAATTGGATTGCCTATGGCATTCTACTAAAAATCGGATTGAGAACGGTTGGATGTTGTTGGTAAAAGCATAGATTTCCTATCGATTTTACGATTTTCCAGATGCTGGTGTGTGCATTTGTGCTAAAAAATGCGGTTAAAAGTAAAAAAAAAAGAATTAATAACCACGCTGGCGGAAGGTCAACAAGAGGAAGGAAATGGTACCGGACAGGGTCAACATTAAATTTAAAATTAACTGCTTTAGGCATAGGTCTTTGGGGGAAATTCCATTTATAGCTTAGGCTCTGATAGACATCCGATAGAATCTCCCCTTTGCGTAATGCAGAATTGGTTTTAAAAAAGTATCTCCAGCAATAGTCGTTCCATCTTTGATTTATTACAACCGGCTTCAATAAATTTCCAACTATCTAGACAAGCGTTTGAATCTGTGCAGATACATGTGTATCCGTAGTAATATTCAGTGGCGATGGCGTAACAGTAAGCACTGTGATATCAGATATAATTGGCAAACGCTAACATAAACTTTTTCCTTTTCCTTAAATCAATCAGACTCGTGACACACGTGGATGCAATGAGTGTCTTCTGTCGTACAATTCAGCTCAACTGAGCGACTAAGTCGCGTATCTGACATTTTATATTGCACTTGCAACCGATATGATGGAGAGGGTGGAGATTTTCTGCAATTAGGTAGGGAAATGAATTTAATATTTTAAAGTACAGCTGGGAAGCTTTATTTTCACAGCTACTAACTTACATGTGGAAGTACGAGTACTGGACCATGGGACATTCATGGTATGAAGTCGGGTAACTTCTAAGAGTACCTTCCACTCGTTGGAATTGAGTGCAAAGTCGTGGTTGGGTACCAACATTTTCCTTATACAAGTCTAAAACATCTTGAATTTTGGTTGAATACGAAATAAATCTTTTGAAGATTACAGTATTATCGTCATGGTAAATGGACCGTTCCCAACTCCAGGTCAGGTGTAGTTTCCATTCCCAAAGCTGACCCAAAGGACCCCAGACCTATAAGTCTATCATCTTTTCTTCCCAAAACTTTAGAACGACTGATTGATATCCAAATACGATCTAAAATTGATCTACTACTTTTTTCTACGGCTCAACATGCCTACTGTAAAAGAAAGTCGATGAAAATGGCTCTACAAACATTATCGAACGATTCTTACACAATGGTCGCATTCCTGGAAATATAAGATGCCTTTAACAAAGTCAACACATCCGCAATCACTGCAATAACTCCTTCAGATAATTCTTAACAGATTAACACGTTGGACAGATCGCTGTGGGATTGATTGGGAGTAAATCCACATAAATCTAATCTTGTCCTCTTTTCCAGGAAATGCAAAATTCCAATAGTAGACCTTCCCTCAATCAATAGTAGCAGTTTAGTCTTCTGAGATACAGCGAAATATCTGTGTTTTATTTTTGACAGAAAACTAAACTGGAAACCTAACATTCAGGAAACAGTCAAGAAAGTAGCTCTATTCTCTTGAAAAAAGCCATTGGAAACAGATGGAGCCTTTAAACTCGCATTACCCACTGGCTATACGTCCGATAGCCATAGCCATAGCCGATACAACCGATGGATGGTGTCTGGCGGACGGCCCTAGACTAAGCAAAGTCCAAAGGACAGCATGTTTGTGTATAGGCGGAGCTCTACGTACGACTCCCTCCGCGGTATTGGATATTCTGTTTCTCTTAACACCCCTCGACATTTTCAGAAGCTATTCGCATTAGAGCCACTACATAGCGGACAAATAAATTATTTGGCCACTCTGATATTCTTAATATACTAGAAATCCTTCCAGAGAACATCGATTACACTATTCCGCAATATTTGTTTGACAAAGACTATCATGTAGGGAACCCCTCTAGATGCTTCATGGATTACAAGTCAATCTACTTCTCCTTCCGCCTTCCAAATCATCATAGCGTGTTCCAGGCTATTAAAGAAGTCCTGTTCTGGTTGAAGAAAAACGTGATATCTGCTAGCGATATCCGCATTTCTGCAATCAAATCCCTAGACTCAGTCTCTCAAAATTCTAAAACCACACTTGACTGCCGAGCATATTTTAGGCAGATGGCAGAGCAGTCGGTCGACGAACTCGCCGAAATTGGAACCACTCTACGTATCCTACCTAAAAAATACTACAGCTGGATGCTAACAGAAGAACAAATCTTAGGTGGACTGTTAACATGTCTAGCGACCAAACAAATCTGACCAAAGCTAGATCTGAATCGCTCTAAAAATTTGATTTTTCAAAATAGGAAATATCTCAGGGCTATCATAGGTATCGTCAATGGACACTGCCTTATAGGTAAGCTTGGCGTTTTTACTAATGAATTATGCAGAAACTGCATGGACGAGGAGGAGTTGGAGACAATCCTCCACCAAACTCTCTTTAGGAGCTTTCTTCCACAATGACTTAGGCGATTCTTCATCAGAATCTCAAAATGTTTCCAAGAATAGGAGGATCACAGGACCGCGTGGAATCACAATGGGCTATTAGGTTTGGCTTCTGCAAACCTATTTTGTCAAATATAAAATTTTGCTTAAGATATTGCAGTTCATTGAGGTAATAAAATAATAAAAAAAACAAAAACTAAACCTTAAGCTTAAAATAACATTTCATGAAATAATTTATTGATTTAACAATTTGTTAAATTGCAAAATTGATCTCAGGAAATGCAAAAAGGATTTAAAAGGGAACATGGGAAAAATGTTGAAAAATTGCATCTTCAAATCTAGCAGTGTTAGGCATACCCTTTAAATGGCAGTGAGTTCCACAGTTTAATCGTGTGAATAAAAAACATGCGAGAGGAGTTTAAATAATTATATCTTGGTAAGATAATGTTAAACGTTCTTGGAGACTGAGCAAATTGAATGGTACATATGATGGAGATTTAGTTTTTATTATATTAAATAGAAATATGCAATTTCTGGCCTTAATAAACTGTTGAAGTGTGCATTCGAATTACGAGTAGTTCCTGGATAGTTCAGAAAGATGGTCCTATCTTCGAATATCATAAATGTATCTTACTGCGTCATTGAAGGCAACTTGTGGTTTGTGCTCGCATAGCAAGTCCAGTTTATAATAAACATTCTCAGAGTACGTGATGAGGGGTACCATAAGAGCTCCAATAAGCCTTCGTCTAGTTTCTATCGGAGTGAAATTTTCGGTGAGCAAAAGTTTTCGAAAACATCGGTAGATTCGGCCTACTATTACATTCACATGGTTATAAGCAGTCAAGTGCCGATTAATGGTACGTAAGACCAAGACTAGATACAGACCCAACGACTCTTAGTTTATTATTACAAAGCCAAAAATCATGAATTCTGATTATATCGCCGATTTGCGATTTTGCAGGGTTGCTGACTAAGCCGTTCTTTAATGACTGGTGATGGATATTGACCAGATCTTTATTGATAGCGTGAGCCAACTCGTCAATTTCGTGTAAAAGTCGCGATAAATAGAGTTGGACATAATCAGCATATTTCAGATGAATTAAATCATATTCACATTTTGTTGGCAAGTCAGTTATGAACATGCAAAACAGAAGCGCTCCTAAGATATATCCTTGTGGAACACCTTGTTTTAAAGGCTTCAGATGGGAAAAGATTTCGCCATTAAGAGCCTTTTGCATTCCCTTTTGCTTTTCATCAGCTGTGAACTCATCTCTCTAAGGCCAAAAATGAAAGCTTTTGAGAAATGCAACAAGCAAAGAATTGTTAAAAACCCCTTATCAGAATCCCATCGAATGTCATCGAGAATATGTACAATTGTTATGATTAGCTCTAAAGCCTGATTGAAATGGACTGAGCAAGGAATCAGCTGATAAGTGGTTTTGTATTTGCTTGCAATAAGTCTCCCAAAAACCTTCGACAAGCATGGCAATATACTTATTGACCTAAAGTCATTTAAAGTTGAAGCGTAAGTCTTTCTAGGAATTGGGATAACCTCAGCAATTTTCCAGGATCGTGGAAATGTTGAGGTTGTAATACAATAATTAATTACACTGTTCAACACATATTTTGTGACATGAAGATTTTTTGGTGTTTCAGATGTACCTATATACGAGTATTTCGGCACCCTAAAAACTAATATAAAAAAACATTTCTATATTAAAATGTATGCAACGCATGTTGGATAGAGTTGTTTATGTAAAGGAATAAATATTGCACCACTCTGCTTGATTTGACAAACATATCGTGTTCAGACAAGTTCATTCCTGTCTGTTTGTTGTAATAAATACGCATCTAACTCAATAGTGTGTATTGGTGGGCATTCAATAGCGTACGGAGTTATTTTCAATCTTGTGCCGCGAAAAGTCGTTACTATCGTTTTTTTTTTTTTTTTTTTTTTTATAATTTACGCGCTCCTAAGGGGTTGATACCCTTTTACTGTTGCCAGGGCGCGGGCGGAAAGATAGAAGGAGGAGAAAGGAAAATTGTTTTTTGTAGTGGTTTGAAACTCAGGTGTGTTTGGTTTCTATGTTTGCTCTCCAGGGGTGGGAGTCCGAATAGGACGGAGAGTTTTTACTTCACTCAGAGTGATTCGAGATATAATTCCCAGTATTTTTTTCATTGCTTGAAACTCTTATAACAGCCAAATCTACGTGTCAGTGTTATGCCTTCACACGCAGAATTTTTTTGTCTGAGTTCCAATTATACAATGAAAAACTGATTTTGCCATGGGCAGGATTCGAACCTGGACCCTCCGAGTGAGAAGCGTTTGCTACTACCACTACACCACGGCCACCCCCATCGTGTTTGTGTTCTACATCTTCATGTTTATTCAAGCAACTACAATGCCTACGAAGTATGTGAATAATATCAACAACAAACGTAATTTCACCCAACTTGTCCGAAAAGCTTACAAACTTTATTTTGGAGTTAAAGTAGTAGATCAAGTTAAATCATGGGCTCCTCACATACGTCGTAAATCTTGTATAATATTGTTAACAAGTTGGTTGAAAGGTACAAAACGTCATATACACTTTGCAGTACCCATGGTGTGGAGAGAACCGAAAGACAATGCCGCAGATTGTTGCTTTCGGTCTGAAATCCAAGCATACTGTGCAGTATCCCAATTTACCATCACCTTTATGGCGTATCGAACATAGTGAAGAATATCCTATTCCAAAACCACCAGAATCATGGAGTTTGGACGAGGAACCTGAAAGTGACAGTGATGCAACTAATGATGATATGCTATTCGAAGAGGAAATCGACAATGATCCAGACATTCAAACACCAGAATGTTCAAACGCTGAACTGTATGATTTGGTTATAGATTTAAAGTTGGCTAAATCACAATCAGAACTCCTAGCATTCAAATTAAAAGTATGGAATCTCCTCGAAGGAGACTTCCGAAAACGTGAAAAAGAACTTGCACATTGTTTCGCTCAAGAAGCATGAATGTTGACAACAACTTATCTGATGCTTTGGGATAGGAACATTAACCAAACAATTGGCTTAAAAGCAATTTTACTGTATCTATAGCTCACGCTGTTCATATGAAGGGATCATACTCGTACAAGAATAAAGACTATAAGTGGTCAATCTGTGGAGATTTAAAAGTTATAGCGCTTCTTGTTGGACTGCAGCTCGGGTATACGAAACACTGCTGTTTTCTGTGTGAATAGGACAGCCGTGCACGAAGTCGTCATTATATACAGAAAGAATGGCCACTACATCGAGCATTAAATCCGGCCGTAAAAGATATTAGTAATGAACCCCTGGTTGATCCGAAACACGTATTCCTACCACCGCTCCATATCAAATTGAGCTTAGTGAAAAATTTCGTTAAAGCTCTAGATTGGACCGGTAGAGTGTTCTTGTATCTGAAAGAGAAATTTCCGAAAGCTAGTGAGCCAAAAATTAAAGAGGGCATAATTGCTGGACTACAAATGCTGAAGCTTTTGAGAAATAGTGAATTTGACAACATGCTAACTGATGTTGAACTAAGAGCATGGAGGGCTTGGAAATGTGAAAGCCGAAAATAACAGAGACCGAAAATCACTAAAACTTCACTTTCTGGATGATCATCTTGATATCTTTCCGGGGAATGTGGGCGCAGTGAGCGACGAGCATGAAGAAGGATTCCACAAGGATGTCGCAACAATAAAAAACCGAAAGCAAGATAAATGCAGTCCTGCTATGCTTGCTCATTACCGCTGGACATTACTCAGGCACAAAGTACCACCTTGATCAAAAAGTTCCCGGAGGCAGAATCCGATCCCACATTCATTAAAAGGATCATTACTGGAGACAAGACGTGGGTTTATGAGTACGACACGCAATCCAGACATCATGCAAATGAATGGCGTTCACCAAATGAGCCGATACCAAAAAAACACGTCGTTTTCTGTCAAAAAAGAAGGCAATGCTTACGGTTTTCATGGATTAGAACGGTGTAGTTCTTTTTTGCCAGAAGGACGGACAGTAAACAAAAAGTATTATTTGGGCGTTATGAGACGTTTGCGTGAAGAAATTCGCCGTAAGCGGCCAGAATTGTGAGCAGAAAACTCGTGGATTTTGCACCAATAATAACGCACCGTCGCACATTGCCATCATTATTTTTAAGTTTTTGAGGAAAAATGCAACAAATACCATCCAACAGCCACCGAATTCACCTGATTTGGCTCCATGTGACTTCCTTCTGTTCAATCGAGTTAAAAAACCACTACGGGGAACGCAGCAGCCGAGAGGAAGTAATGGAAAAATCGCAGGAAGCACTGATGGACATACCGAAAACCGAATATAAAAAATGTTTCGAGGCTTAGATCAAGCGCTGGCATTAGTGTGTTGCAGTCGATGGGGATTACTTTGAAGGGGACAATATAGATGAATAAACTTGTATTTTTAATTTTCTGAATAAATTGATCAAGGTGGTATCCACGTAAAACATCCGCAAAAATACTTTGAAGTGTAACAGGGCAAACATATTGATATAGATTTAGATTCAGTGTAAAACACAATACTTTACAATAAAAAATCGATGGGTGATAGAGAAAATCTGAGGTCATTTTCTGTTTTCTAGTGCAATTTGTATGTGCTTTTACAAACTCCAGCCGTTATTCCCAAATTGCGGAGAACAAGCGAAGGTTGCTTCTCAGGTGCCAGCGCCCAGAGCACCGGAACCAGTACCTGACATGTTAGCTATCTTGCTCTCTATCCAGGGGCAGATGGCTCAGCTCCAACGTCATTTAACTGAACAAACCGCCCGGGTGGATCAAGTATACGCGCTGCTACCGGGCATAACGCACCTTTTGCCGTAATGGGTACGTACGTGCCGGAGCAAACCCTGAAGGTCCTTGCTGTGAATGTGAATTCACTGATAAGGTTCGAACGACGAGCCGCACTATTTAAGTTGCTTAAACACCAAGCCCTTGATGTGCTATTGGTTAGCGAAACTAAGCTTACCAAGAGACACAAAATTAGGCACAGAAGATACAAAATAGTACGAAGAAATCGACCCAACTCCATTCAGGGAGGCGGCGTTGCAATTTTCGTACGAAAAGGAATACGTTTCAAAAGAGTATACAGTCGTGTAGTACGTAGGTTCTGGGTGCTGGAAGCATGCATCGTGTATATCCCCCTCCGTAGTGGAAAGCGGTTGTACATGGTGTCTGTCTGTGCGTCTTAGGCCACTCAATCGACCTTATACATCTCAGAGCTCGAGACACTTTTTCGATTCCCGAGGCTGGAATTGGAAGACAACTATTTTACTATCGGCGGAGATTTCAACGCCGAAACATAGTGATTGGGGAAATAATACACCAAATACTAGAGGGAACCTACTATTCAATTGGTGGGGTCAGCACAGTATCGACTCGGGCTTAAGGCGACTGATAGTCCGTCGTTTCCCAGACACGGGTCCTATTTGGATCTTCTGCTGTTCGACTCACAAATACAACTGACATGAACTAACCAACAAACTACAAACTGTTTATGCACTTTCGTGTATGACAGTGACCATTGCAGTCTCAGCACCGAAATAACTGTTCCCAACGAAATTGCGGAATTGGATGGGTGCGTTGGACACACTTCATCAGAACACTGAATAGAGCACTCTCCTCGAATTCGCCCTACCCACCGTCCAACAGAAATCTGTCAAACGAGGAGATTGACAGGTATCTAAGACGAATGGACTAGACAATCAAACAAACAATGGATAAAACCATACCTCGGTACCAACACACTGACGAAGAAGACTTATTCCGCAACGCAACTATTGATGCGCTGCACCGACATAAAAGTAGACTGCTGTCAAGACTAAAAACCTTGTACAGACAGTTTATTGACAGACATAACCCGGAGATCATGACACTGAAGTCGTCAATTAAAAACCTCCAAAGATTAATAAAATAAAATTACAGAGCATCTGTAAGTTTGTATTGGAACAATAAAATTCGGGCTGCAAACACCAGCAACCCGAATATGTTCCGGCAAATAAATAAAATATTTGGGATAAATAATTAGAACGACCTTCCGTGTCTTAAAATCGCCCGAACGACGGACAACGAGAACATACTTATACCAGCAGGCATCGATCAAAATGAGGCCGTTGATGATGACAACTTCTTTGTAATCGAGGATCCGTAGGAGAAGGTGGATGCTATAGGAGCGACTTTCCAAGAAGTGTATAAGGCGAATGACATCATTGGCCCAAACCACTAACTGGAAAATCGAGTCCTTGTGCCCGATTTCTACCTTCGAAATGAAATTGCGAGAGCTCGGGTTTCACCCAGTTAAGCGACGAGAATATGGCAAATAATGTCATCGCCAACAATAGGGTACTACCCCCGTTCATTTCAAAGGAAGAGCTCCAAACGATCTTCGAATCACTTAGATGTAAGAAATCAGTGGGAACCGATAAAATACCGATCATTGTGCTTTGACATCTTCCTCTAAAAGCGGTGAATATTTATACCACCCTGTTTAATAATGCGATGAATAATGCACATTATTGGCAGCACTTACAGGCAGTTGTCAATAAGACAACCAAACGAAATGTCAAGCGCTCTCCTGTCAAAGAAAGCCGCAAGAACTGAACTAAAGAGAACGTTAAAATAAAACAGTACTAAACTGAAATTTGAAAATAACTAAAAGTAAATATAAATTTAATATTGTTTGCCTTAATTAATAATTGTAAATTGTTACCGGAAAGTTGGTAACTAAACTGGCGAGAAGTGAAAATAAATAAATTGAATTTAAAAAGGCCATTTCATTTTCTTTGCCGTTCGTTAAGAATTCTGAAGCCGTTGCCCCTGAAAGCAACAACCCCAATTATATGTATCATGACACGGTTCGCTTTGACGGCTCCAGAAGCGTTGCCCTACCTAGATATGAAAGGTATAATCCAGGACAAATTAGCGGTGTCGCTAATCTTCAACGTCGCTCGAACAGCCGCGGACAGGCGACTTAACTACGACAGAGATGTCGCACATGGCAGTGCGGAGCGTCACCGGTTCAGTAGGTCGGTAGGAAGTCGCAACATGATGGATGTTGCTCGGCAGCACTAACAATTTTGGTGGCTAGTTCAAGGAGGGGAAGCTTCGTCGTTTAATTCCTCCAGAACTAAGTAGCTCCATATTAAGCAAAGTCGGTTAGCCAAATTTTTTAGTCATGAGGCCATGCTTACATAGATTTAGGTAGAATTAGGTTACTTAAAAGAGAGAAAAAAAGATTAAAATAAAAAAAGAAATTATAAAAGAAATAAGATGGGTAACAACTTCTCTAAAAGAACGTGTAATGCATAAAAAAAAAATAAATTTTATGATATAAACAATAAGGTAGGTTAAGATTTATTTATATGTAGATAGTTTGTAAGTTTTAGTTTTTATAAAAAAAAACTCCATGTAGTAAGTTTTTGCACTAAATAAAATTATTTTCTTAGTTTTAGTTTAAATAGATATACAGGGTGAGTTTTTAACTTGAGACATCCAAATTACTCGAAAAATATGCAATATCGCGAAAAATGTTTCAGACAAAAGTCACAAGGTCCTGAAGGGGACATAAGATGGTGACCACAAGTTTGACCTTGAGCCCCATTTTCAAGGTCAAACGAAGGTCACTTTTGATTTTTCAAATGATAATTCCTGATTTTCATTGCTCAGTCGTATTCCTCAATGGGGCACACGACTTTGTCTCAAAGGTCTTATTCATACAGTGCTAGATACCACTGCACTGGCACGCCTAAATCATTAATCGGTTTCCAACGTTGTTACGGTGTTAGAAGGTCGAGATTTGTTTTGAGGAAGTCATTATTGCCTCGAGTGAAGTTAAAACTCAAATTGTCCTAAACTTATCTGAGAGTGTATGATGTGCACTCTGCCCTTTTTTTCTACTTGAATGGAACTGTACTTCATTTAGAAGTTCGATATTTGTTTTGAGGAACTGATTATTATTAGTAACGTTTTCCAGATTAATAATGCAGGCTATTTCAATTCAAGAGAAAATTGAAATGATATTGATTTATGGAGAAAGTGGAAGGAACATCGACGGTGCTGTTGCTCGCGCGCTTCCTTTTATCGGGTCATCCAACAATTCACTGGTGAAAGAAGTGTGCAACCAAAGAAAAGGAATCGGTCAGATAGGGTGCCTGTTGAGGACAATGAAATAGCAGTGTTAGCTGCCGTTGCACACGATCCTCACATTAGCCCTCGCCAAATAAGTCGTGAATCAGGAATTTCTCAAACGACTGTCTGTAAGATATTATATCGGCATAAATACCATCCTTATCATGTTTCAATGCATCAAGAACTTTCTAGCGAGGATTTTCGCAACCGGGTTTCCTTTTGTCAATAGGCACTTCAGCAAATTGAACGAGACCCCCTTTTCTTCGCCAAGGTGTTATTCTCTGATGAGTCGACTTTCACCAATCTCGGTACGGTCAATCGACATAATATGCATTACTCGGCTACCGAAAACCCTTTATGGTTGCGACAAGTTGAACGCCAGCACCCTTGGAATGTTAATATTTGGGCGGGAATTATTGGGGATAAATTAATAGGTCCATATTTTATTGAAGGCAACTTGAATGGCGAAAAGTATGCAAACTTCTTGCGGGACCATCTTCCAGTATTACTAGAAGAACTGCCATTGAAGTTACGACAAACAATGTGGTTTCAACATGATGGTTGTCCAGCCAATTATTCCCAAGTAGCCCGGGGCGTATTAAACAATGTTTACCATCAACGATGGATCGGACGAAGGGGTCCGAGGCAATGGCCTGCTAGATCACCTGATCTTACGTCACTTGATTTCTTCTTGTGAGGCTAGTTAAAAAGTGAGGTTTACAGAAAAAAGCCAATAACACGTGAGGACATGAAAAGACGAATAACTGAAGCTTGCCGGAAGATTACGCCAGAAATACATCTCAGTTCTGTTGGTTTATTTAGAGCGCGGATAGACAAGTGTATTGAAGTCACATTTTCGAAATAAACGTCGAAACGGGAAGAATTCAATGATTCAACAGTGGGAGGCAAGCACTCTAATTAATCACCCCGAAGGAAACAAAATTCTGCTACGTCCACGTCGTTGTTTCTGGGTTATGCTAAACGCAGTATGTAAAAACAAATGACAAGCCTACGAGCAATACGACTGAGCAAAGAAAATCTGGAATTATCATTTGAAAAATCAAAAGTGACCTTCGTTTGACCTTGAAAATGGGTCTCAAGGTCAAACTCGTGGTCACCACCTTATGTCCCCTTCAGAACCTTGTGACTTTTGTGTGAAACATTTTTCCGGATTGAGACTCGGAACGAAAATTTTTGCGGAAATTTTTTGTGCTATATCGACTATATAAATTTCTGACAGATCGTTGGCTGGAGCAAATTCGTATGAAAAGTGAAAATTCGGTACGGAATAATATTATTAATTTTGTTAAAGAAATTTTTGTTTTCAAATACGTGTTGGCTTAAAATGTTGAGAAAAAATACACGAGTTTCGAAATAAGTGCTTGTGAAGTGTTTAGATGGGATAGTTTAAATAGAATCGTGCTTTAAAAAATGTAAAAAAAGTATTTGTTAAACGCGAAGAAATTGTTTTTCTTGTTATTTCTTTATTCAATATTAAGTTCGTAGTGAGTAATATAAAGTGTTTATTTAATATATTGTTAAACAAGTCAATAACGACAGTGAAATGCAACTTAAAGTTTTCATAGATGGAATCCTATTAATGTTACAGCAATATTATTTCAAGGGGAATATTTCCGCTGGTGAAACTGAAAAGTTGGTGCAAATTGGTTTGGTTTTTAAGTTATAATTGAAGCAGGATCAAGTGCAAGAGAGTAATTGCAACCAGCTTTCAGTATTCCTTCACTTTTACCAAACGAAATAGTCCTTTTAAAATATTTTGCTATGAGTACAAGCATATACATACTCGTACACATGTGTAGTATTCCAACTATGAATTTTCAGCAGCATTTCACTATTTTATTGATTTGTTTAACCATATATTTAAGAAAAAGACACTATATTACACAGTATTCACTAAATAAGTAAATATTTAAGAGTAACAACACAACAAATTCTTCGTGTTTCACAAGTGCTTTGTTTACATTTTTTTAAAGCACGATTCTATTTAAATTAACCCATCTAAACACTTCACAACCACGTATTTCGAAAATCGCGTATTTTTTCTCGACATTTCAACTTTATTCTGATCAGACAAAAATATATTCTTTAACTAATTTATTTATTTTGATCCACACCGAAATTAAACTTTGCATATGATTTTGCTCCCAGTCAAAATCTGTCCAGTCGTGGAGGTACAAAAAATGCCACCATGGGGCGCTGAAAGCACTTTACCGGGTGTCAATATTGCGTATTTTTCGAGTAATTTGGATGTCTCAAGTTAAAAAACTCACCCAGTAGAAAAAAAATCGAAAGACATAGTTTAAGTATTAGGTTTAATTGAGAGTGGCCGCATGGGGCCAGTAAGTTAGAATAAGATAAATTTAAGTTAATTAGACAAATTTTTAAGCATTTTTTTGTATAGCGTATAAGTGTTAAGGAATGCAACATAATAAAAATGCATTTAAAATGAAAATGAAAAATGCATCGGTTCCCACTAGATCACCGAAATCAAGCAGTGTTGGGCGCGGTAAGTATCTAGATGGAAGACCACTTTACAAATTCATTTGTATCGATCCTTTGAAAAAAAAAAAAAATAATCATAATAAGATAACATATTTTCAGTCCTTCTCTCTGTCTACATAAAACATTTTACATTTAACAACGCACAATTAGTGGTTGTATCCGGAGCATTTGACGAATTTCTGTCTACAGCCAAAGATATCAAAAGTAATACCCCAAATTAAAGGACGCAATTTCACAACATGACAATACAAAAAAGGTAAATGAGGAAAAATGAGGAAAGCCCAACCAATCAATAATATGAGGTTAGTTCATACTCGTACATAGTAAATGCTTAGTTCTCTGCTTTCGTCGACGGCATTTCACTTCCCAGATACAATTTGATGTGTTGCTAGTTGTTGTTGCTTACGTTGTTGATGTTTATGCTAGGAGGCGTGCATTACTAACATATCTTAGGTAATCTAACCTAATTTAAATTGTTGCGTGTACAAGCGGAAGGGTACCTCAACCGACTTTTAGTGCGCAACAAGAGGCAGTTAGTTAAAGACCGGACTAACTGGAATGGCTTGTTTGTTTGGGGCCTACGTTCACCCAGAACTGTAGCGCCACCTAAGACGTAAGTCAGTAAGTAAGTAAGACTTTCTTTCGGTAACTATTCCTACACTTTTCTCTTGGCAATCTTAATACCATCTACTACCATCCCCATTCAGATCTGACAGAAATCAAACAAATGCAATTTCCTGATATTAGACACATTTATTGCAACAAAAAAAAACACACACAAATCACTCATTCTACACAACTGTCCTTAGTCTAATATGTTCCTACAGGATAAGCGGTCGCACCTTTTATAATATTTACAAAGCTCCTACAACATTAAATAAAAATTTTACGTATTCGTATATTAATTTAAATTAAAACTATGTTATGTATCTCTTTCATTTGGTGAAAACCACGACAGCACTGGTTTTATGCTTCGCGCAGTCCAGGGAGATGCATGCGCCTTTTCGCACCATGTCAATGGGGTTCGATATATGTGTGTCTTTATAAAGAAAGTTTCAATGTGATGTTGATGTTTGACAACTGCTGTCAATTGAATGTCAAGAATAAAAGTTTCACTATATTACATTCCCTGCGACTTTTGGTCCAAAATCTATCGGATGCCTCCAAGCGTTTAACGCCATTTGTTTCTGTTTTTGTTGTTGTTGTTGTTTTTTTTCTAGTCTTTGGTGTATCTGACTATTGTTATTGGATTTAGTTATCTTCGATTTGACGCTGCTTCTTTCTGCGCATTATTTTTCGAACCAAAGCTTCTGCGATCCAAAAGAATAGAGCCAACATAGTTAACAGATTGATGAAATGGATAGATGTGACGTAACTGCTTGCATCCGTAATGGCACCTAAAATAGAGAGACGAGTTTTAATGACTTCAATCACACAAAAATCTTATAAAGAACTTACCGATAACTGGTCCAAAGGCAAGTGTGAAAATACCATTGGAGATAAGTTGAAGTCCCGACGCAGCTGGAAGGCGATTCAACGGTACATAACTCGGAATAATCAACGGCGCAAAGATGGTTCGTAGACCCTTTCCAAAACCAATTAGGATGGCTACAGCCAAAAGGACATGGAAGTTTCTAACAAAGGTGATGAATAGCCGCCCAATGGCAATAGTCATGATGCCAATTGAGAACAGAATTCGATTGTCCAATTTGATTTTCTCCAATGCAAATGGGGCCAAAAATCTAACAGCAAGATCCATGCCACCGATCAAAGACATTGCAAACGATATCTGCGAGTCGATAAAGCCAAATTGATTCAGAATAAATGGTGTCAATACTGAGAAATTCATCTCTCCAAAGAGGATCACAGTAATACCCAAAACCAGGTTGACAAATGTAAAGTCATTCAGTAGATCCAAATCGAAGAACTTGACAAGTTTTTGTTTAAATGTCAAGGGTTTCTCGATGACAACTGCAATTGATTCTTCATTTTCCATTTCTTTTTCAGCAGCAAGCTGTTTTTGCAATAAGGCTTTCTCTTCGGCGCAGGTGCACTTGAATTCTTCCTTTCCAGATTTGGAATAGATACTGACTTTGCTGGTGTATCTGTCAAGATCTTCTTTCTCCCGATTGAAGTAATTTGGTCGTGCGAATACTTCGGAGGGTAAAGTTCGTGGTTCGCCTTGGGTATTTGTCGAAATACGTCGTTGAAGTTTGCGTGGTCCATTGATATCTGTAGCAATCGAGAGCTTTGAACCATACCAACCGTCATTGGCACGGGACAACATAGGAGTTCCTGGTTCAATGATTTCATACCCCGGCCTGTCGACGTCATCGTCATTGAATAGATACTGACTTGCGAAGATACTACGTTTACGTTTCCTTGCCTGACAAAACTTACATTCATAATCAGGTTCAGGATCTAACGCCTCCACATCAGGCTTAGGTTGGGGTTTGACATGTCGGAGCACTGGTTGAAGAACCATGCCAGCCGCAATAGCATTCAGAGATATCGCAGCAAATATGAAGATAGTTCCTTGAACGCCATATTGTGGCATAGTTAGAGTGACTATGTGGGGAAAAATAATCGGTCCAAGGCCGGTGATTGTCCATGAGAATCCTGTCGCTCGACGACGATTTAGCTTAAAGTAGGTATTCACAGCCAGCGATGTGGATGACATGTTGATACCAAGGCCAAAACCTAGAGATATACATACATAATATTGTTAGATCCAAAGGTCGTTCTGACGAATGACTTTTGTACTTACCAAAGATCACTGCGAAAAAGATGATGAACTGCAGGAATGTCGTGCAAAAGGCTGATGCAATGATACCAGCTGTGATGAAGATGGCACCAACTATGGCGACTTGTCGGAATGTATATCTTCGGAACATAGCTCCATTAATAAGGCCTACAAAAATGTCATCAACAGGAGGAATATGGACGAAAGAAATTCGGGTTTCCTTACCTGTTAAAGCGGACACTGACATGACGATATTGATGATTGTGCTAATTTCCGAGGTCTTGAAGCCCAGCCCGTATAGACGTTCGCGGTAAACCAGCCCATATTGTTGAAGACAGGGAAAGACTGAAAACTGAAATGAAGAAAGAACATTCATTAATAATCTTCTCATAGTTGGATGAGGAAGAGATTTACGAATCTATCTGATTTTCCAGTGACTCAATATTGCTTTCTGATTAATACAATTAACTTGGATTAGCTTCGAATGGGTCATTTCTAAAATGCTTGCAAAAAAAATTCGAGGATGTTGCAGTAACTGAGTCACTCCTACAGATACAACAAAATCAAAAAGAAAAAGCAATAAACAGGAAGCTTAAGTTGCGATACTATCTTCAACAGAACAGCAGCCATCCATAAACCATTTGTCAGTACCTGACCAACATAAACATCAGTCAATTCGTAAAATTTTAAATAAAACTGAGAAGACCGTGAGGACAGGTACTCATGTTTTCGTCACACAGTTCACTGTGACAAGACAATAATAATCTCAAAGAAAGTTGCTCCAAGAAGCAGTGAAACGGAACCATTAATGACAAGAGGCTGTTTCGAGGGGTTAGTCAGAACGAGACTGACGTCAGCCAGTAAAGTGAAGAAACTGAAAATGAAAAAGAAAAAATCCCGAATGAGATACTGAAAGCAAATTAACGATTGAGATATGTATGATACCGGCGAACGTCGTGACCTACTTTAAAGTTGCAAATTACAATCGGGGCATGATGTGGGTCACGGCTACATCTTACGAAATAAGAATAACCTCATCTTAAAGTGAGCATTGCCCAGGGTATTTAAGATATTTTCCTAGCGCGTGACCATCGTCTTGTACTAGGCAATATACGCTTCACTGCTACACCTACTAATGGCTTCATGGCTCTTCAGTGCTTAGGCACCATGACAGCATGGTGTCACTCGTAACAAAAGCAAATAAACCCAAATCACTAGTCTCAAGATCAAAGAAATACCAAGCCGTCTTCAATATTAGTCCGAAGAGTTGTGTTCGATGAAGCTGACATTTCAGCATGTAAAAGATAGCCAACCGCATCGCAGAGCTTAAAACAAAGCAAAGCCGTAAACATGGGTAGAATTTGTGTCCAGTTTTTACAAGTGACACCATGTACTCGGACATCGGCAGAAATTTTCAAATCACAAATAAGAAATAATCGATTCGTGGAGAAATCGAAAAAATCGAAACTTCCGGGTGGGATACTCTTGAAAATTTTCATATGATCGCTTTACCGATCATTTTGGGGCAATGTGGCAAGTCCATGTAAAAGCTGCTATATCGAAAGTTTTAAATCGCCCTAAATTAAGGTTGACTTCTATTTTTGACAGCTTACGCGTCATTTCACGCTATTGGACATCATGCCACCTACCCGTATTCGTAGAGTGCTGCCGTATCCCCGCCAGTGTTAATGAATTTATCCATACGTCGCCGTTTTCAGCAATTGGGATTGTTTTACTTGACTACGTGGGAGATTTTACGCAAGGATCTTAGTCTAAAACCTTACAAAATACATCTCGTTTAAGAACTGAGGCTGAAAAATCTACCACAGTGTCGAATTTTCGGTGGGTGGTCATTAGAAATGCTGAAGGAAGATCCGCAATTTTATCGAAAAATTGTCTTCATCGACGAAGCTCATTTCTGGTTGAATGGGTATGCCAATCAACCAGACTTCCACATTTGGTCCGATGAGCAACGTCAGGCAATACAAGAGCTGCCAATGTACCCGGAAAAATTCACTACTTGGTGCGATTTATGGTCCGGGGTATGTTTTCAAAGATGACCGTAAGAACAACGTTACAATCAATGACACTGGCTATCGTTCAATGATTTCAAACGATCTGAACCTGGTCGACATGTGGTTCCAGCAAGACGGCGCTACATGCCGGGCAGCACGTAAATCGATGGACCAATTGAGAAATGAGTTAAATCGAGGCTAAATCGTGCGATTTGACGCCTTTAGACTATCTTTTTATGGGGATAAGGATAACCCGACATATTTCGGATCTGAAATGGGGTGAGTCAGATTATTTGATGGCCTGCATCGTGCATCATTGGATTAACCCCAAACTGAATGATTAACAATCACCTGTAAATCTGGAGGGTTTCACGATAGGAATTTCTGAATGGCAAATGATTGCAATGATTCCATAAAAGTCCAAAGAGGTGCAATTAATGTTTTATTTAAAGATCTGTAAGAAAATCACGAAGGCTTTCAATCGTAGTTATCTTATATTGACAGCCGAAATATATTGATATTGATATAATTTATTTCTTCTTATAAATTCATTATAATTCACAAATCTTAAAATAAGTAAATAAAAACCTTAAATGCAGAGCAATAGAAATAAGGAGATTGGTGACGTTCTGTATTTTAGATTACAGAAGTAAAGAAAATAGTGTTGAATGTCACTTCAAAGGACTTTAACAATATAAAATTAAATTTTTTGGGTGGGGTGACCCTGTAGGAAGCAAACATAAGATTGAAGTATTTTAAACAATTTAAAAATGTGTAAGAAAAAGTTCATGTAAGCATAATAGAGTACAGCAGAAACATTTTTGTTTTAAGAAAAAAATACAATACAAAATACAAACAAAGGATGAATAATGAGCTAAGGTTTAACCAGAATGTCAGAAGTCGAGCATCAGTGAATGAATGATTCTAGACTAGCATGGTTAAATTGGAGGAGCCAGAGTTTTAAATGTTTTATAAGCAAACCAGATGTTGAAATTGCCCTGATTGTGTGAGGAAGTTTGTTCAATAAGCGAAACGACAAAATAGAGTAAAAATTACGATAAGCAGTGGTACGAAAAGTAGGTACAGATAACATATTAGACAAGTTTCCACGTAGATTATAAGATGACATTAAACGAAAGTTACGACTATCAGACCTCATACAGAAAGCTTTTAAAACCTTAAAACAATATAAATGACGAACTGGAAGAATGTTCATGTCACAAAACAAAGGATAACTAGGATGTCTGCCAGGCTTACGGCATATTATTTTTAATACATATTTCTGAAAGGTTAACAAGGGTTGAATTTTATTTAAATATGCACCTCCCCAACAAGCGATTCCATATTGCAACTTAGAATGAAATATTCCATAATAGATTGTTTTCAGGAGTGTATTACGCAAATAAAAGAAGTGTCTGAGAGTCTTCATCGAAAATACTTTCTCAATGTTTAAGCATGGTTCGGAAAGCTCATTCTAGAATCAATAGTGAGTCCCAAGTATTTAAATTCATTAACTTTCTCAATTAAAAAACATTTATCACTGAAGTTAAATTTGTTACTCAGTCGTTCGCAAATCTCTGGTGAGAATAGACGAATTTCGTCTTTCGGCTTTTCGTAAAGAAAAACAAAAACAAAAAAATCGGTTTATAAACATAAACAGTTAAAATCCCGTAAATTGACTCGGTAGCCCAGCGGTTAGCAGCGGACACAAAATGAGGCACAAAAGATACAAAATAGTACGGAGAAACCGACCCAACTCCATTCAGGGAGGTGGTGTTGCGATTTTCGTACGAAAAGGTATTCGTTTTAAAAGAGTATACAGTCGTGTAGTACGTAGGTTCCAGGTGCTGGAAGCATGCATCGTGTACATTCCTCTCCGTAGTGGAAAGCGGTTGTACATGGTGTCTGTCTATGCACCTAAAGCTACCCAATCCACCTTATTTATCTCAGAGCTCGAGACACTTTTTCGATTTCTGAGGCTGGAATTGGAAGACAACTATTTTATTATCGGCGGAGATTTCAACGCCAAACATAGTGATTGGGGAAATAATACACCAAATACTAGAGGGAACCTACTATTCAATTGGTGGGGTCAACACAGTGTTATGTATCGACTCGGCCTTAAGGCGACGGACAGTCCGTCGTTTCCTAGACACGGGTCCTATTTGGATCTCCTGCTGTTCGACACACGAATACACCTGACATGCACAAACCAACAAACCATAAACTGTCTACACACTTTTGTGTATGACAGTGACCATTGCGGTCTCAGTACCAAAATAACCGTTCCGAACGAAATTGCGGAATTGGACGAGTTTGTTCAAAGGCATGCCTACAACTATAGTAGGGTGCGTTGGACACACTTCTCCAGAACACTGACGAGAGCAATCTCCTCGAATTCGCTCTACCCACCGTCCAATAGAAATCTGTCAAACGAGGAGATTGACAGGTATCTAAAACTAATGGACGAGACAATTAAACGAACAATGGACAAAACGATACCTCGGTATCAATACACTGACAACGAAGACTTATTCCGCAACGCAACCATTGACGCACTGCACCGACATAAAAGTAGACTGCTGTCAAGGCTAAAAACCTTGTACAGACAGTTTACTGACAGACATAACCCGGAGATTATGACGCTAAAGTCGTCGATCAAAAACCTCCAAGTATTAATAAAAGAAAATTACAGAGCATCTGTAAGTTTGTATTGGAACAATAAAATTCGGGCTGTAAACACTAGCAACCCGAATATGTTCCCGAAAAAAAAAAAAAATATTTCGGAGAAATAATCAGAACGACATTCCATGTCTTAGAATCGACCGAACGACGAACAACGAACAAATACTGGCAGCAGCGGGCATAGATCCAAATGAGGCTGTTGACGATGACAACTTCTTTGTGATCGAGGATCCGCAGGAGAAGGTAGAGGCTATAGGAGCGACTTTCCAGGAAGTATATAAGGCGAATGACATCATTGGCCCGAACCACGACCTGGAAAATCGAGTCCTTGTGCACAATTTCTACCTTCGAAATGAAATAATGAATTGGCGATTCGAGAGCTCGGGTTTCACCAGTTCAATGACGAGAATATGGCAAATAATGTCATCAAAAATGATAGGGTACTACCCCCGTTCATTTCGAAGGAAGAGCTCCAAACGATCTTCGAATCACTTAGAAGTAAGAAATCAGTGGGAACCGATGAAATACCGAACATTGTGCTTCGACATCTCCCTCTAGAAGCGGTGAACATTTATACCACCCTGTTTAATAATGCAATGAATAATGCATATTATCCAGCGCATTGGAAAACTGCGGTGGTACATCCCATCCCCAAAAGGGATAAAGACACTTCCAATCCGGCAAATCTCCGGTCGATCAGTCTCCTTCCAAACATCAGTAAGGTTTTCGAGAAGGTGATCAATAGAGTCCTGACCAAGTGGGTTGAGGACAAACATATAGTTCCGGATAATCAATTCGGTTTCAAGGCGGGGCATGATGTTATTCATGCTGCGTCTAAACTGGTTTCTGATATCCAATGGAACAAAGGCAAGAATCAGTGCACTGGTGCCTGCCTGATTGACTTGGAAAAAGCCTTCGATACCGTATGGTTAGAGGGACTCTTTTTCAAGCTGGACAGGTTGGGCATTAGTAAACCATTGCTGTATATTCTTTTTGATATGCTTTCCAGTAGACAGTTCATCGTGAAAAATGGCGATGTGACTTCTGCTGGAATATTTAACATTAAAAACGGTCTGCAACAAGGTGCGGTAAACTCGCCGATCCTATTCAACATTTACACGAGTGATCTGATAGGTTCACTTCACCATGCCATAGCGTACGCAGACGACTTAATCGCGTACAGATCAGGTCCAAAGATTGAAGTTATTAATATACTCTTGCAACGTGACTTCGATAAAATTAAACGATATTGCGATGACTGGAAATTGAAAATCAATTTTCAGAAGTCGGAAACCATTTTGTTTAGGACGCCTTTGTCTGGGGCCTCTAGGGATACCAGAAAGAATTGGCGAAAGTTCTCGATCGTGGGGCAGCACGGGCAGCCACTTGCTTGTCGAAATGTAGTCAGATACCTTGGGATCTGGCTAGATCAATATCTGTATTTTAACAAACATATAGATGTTGCTCTGGCCAGAGCCAAGGGTGCTTTTGCCCTTACAAAGAGGATGTTTTATAACAGCCAACTCGATGCGAGGGTGAAGGTAATCTGCTACATGGCCCTTATCAGGCCCATGCTTGTATTTGGATGTCCCGTGTGGTTCAACGTGAGAGCAAGCTTATTGGAAAAGATTCGGGTGTTTGAGAGGGCTTGTCTTAGGACTTGTCTTCGCTTATACAGAACACCAGAGTCTGAGTACATAAAATTCTATCCTAATGAGGTCTTGTACAATAGGGCGAACCTGATAAGAGTGGACAATTTCGTCATTAAGTTGACTCGAAGGCACATTGCAAGAGCAATGACCTCATCGAACAACCTGATCTCCGGGGCTTTCTACCCCAATTACATGTATCATGAGAGAGTTCGCTTCGATGGCTTTGTTCCCCCAGAAGCGTTCCTCTACCTAGATATGAAAGGTCTGATCCAGGACAGATTGGCGGTGCCACTAATCTTCCACGTTGCTCGAACAGCTGCGGACAGGCGACTCAACTACGACAGAGACGTCGCACATGGCAGTGCGGAGCGCCTCCGGTTCAGTAGGTCGGTAGGGAGTCGCGACATAAGGGATGTTGCTCGGCAGCACCAACAATTCTGGTGGCTAGATGAAGGAGGGGAAGTCTCGTCGTCGAATTCCTCCAGTCCTACGTAGCTCCATAAGGAGCAAAGTCGGTCTTCTGCATATTTTTTTTTTGCCGTGGCCGGCTTACATAGTTTTAGGTAGAATTAGGGTAGTTTTAAGAAAAAATAAAAAAAAAATAATAAAAAATAAAAATCACAAAAAAAAATATATATATTAGAACAGAGGTGGGTAACACCCTCTAAAATATGGTATAGCATTAGATAGTTTAAGTAGGATTAAGTAGGTTAAGATATAGTTGTAAATAGTTTATACGTTTAGTTTTAAGTTTTATATTATAACAAAAAGTCCATATACTAAGTTTTGCTACTTAAAGTTTATTTTCTTAGTTTTAGTTTTAATAAATGTAAAACAAAAATAAAAATAGTCTGTAAGAAACGTCGAAAGACATAGATTAAGTATTATGTTTAACTTAGAGTGCCCGCATGGGGCCAGTAAGATAGAATAAGATTATTTGTAAGTTATTTATGCTAATATTTAAGCATTTTTTGTCTAGCTTGTAAGTGTAAATGAATTCCTTAAATAAAAATGCATATAAAATGAAAAAAAAACTTGCGGCGCCAGTCAACAAATCGTGGGATACGAGTTCGAATCCCGAGTGAGAAGTTTGGAACTTTTTTTTTTTTTTTTCTTTTTTTCTTTTTTTCCCTCATCAAATTGTGAAAACATATAAACCATCAGGCAATAAGAAGGAAAAACAACAAAAATCACGTGATGGATGGTGGAGAGCGCCCCGCTCTTCCCATAACCGTGGCGAAAGCCAGCAAAAGGAGGAAGAGGCTGAATACCCCTCCTAATCTGTCAAAAAAAAAAAAAGTGCTGTTTCCATAGCTGAAGAAGATAAAGAGGAGGGGGGCTCCAACAGCTTCGCCTCTCTGGCGTCATCTGAGTCGGAAGACGAAGATGGCGAAATTAACATCATAAAAAGCAGCATACAAAAGCTGGAGCAAGACATGCTTGCTATTAAACAGAGGCAAACTGCACGAAGGCAGAGGGAGCAATCAGAAGTAGAGAGCTCCCTAAAACAACAACAAAAAGAGCAGAAACATCAACTGCAGCAACAACAAAAACATCAGCAGCCGAAGCAACAACTGCAGCGAAAGCAACAGCGGCAAGAACACCAACAACAACAAAATCAACAACAACAGCAACACCAACAAAAACAACAACAGCAGCAGCAGCAGAAGAAGAAGAAAGAGAAGGTGCCTCCGATCAACACCTACAAACTGGAGGTAAGTGCAACCAAGGACCTGTGTAAGTTGGTCATTGGTAATAATTTTAATATCAAGAGATTGGGGAACGATCGCCATGTCATCCACTGTAATACCGTGGAGGGCTACGCAAAAGTGAAAGAGCTCCTAAAAAAAACGACGACGGAGCACTACTCATACACACCGAAGTGTGAAAAGCGGCAATCGATGCTGCTGAAGGGGTTGGAACCGTCTTCTGATCCTGAGGAGATCCTGGCACTGCTCAAAGAGAAGGAGTGCGAAGGACTCAAGTTTGTGGGGGTAAAGCCATTTACCACAGCTAGAGCCAGGCGGGTGAAACGGAGTCTGCCGTTCTTCCTGGTACAGCTCAGTCCCGAAAGCCGTCTGGATAGTCTAAGGAGTATCAATGTCCTAGAATACCAGGTGGTTCACTGGGAAAAACTAAAAAGGAGCGAAGGCGTTATACAATGCGTTCGCTGCCAAAGGTTCGGGCACGCCGCGTCGAACTGCCAAATGCAGCCTCGATGCGTGAAGTGCGCAAAGAACCACAGTTCCGAGGAGTGTGCTCTGGGTGTTGACGGAGCATCCGATAGGTCGCAGCTCTCGTGCGTATTATGTGGGAACGTGGGACACACCGCAAACTATCGGGGTTGTCCTAAGTTCACCGAAATTAAAAAAGCAAAATTGACTCGGCAGCAGAAGGTGGAGGTCAAACGTTCACCTGTGAGGTTTCAAACACCAGCCGTCACGCACCAAATTTCCTACGCCCAAATGGCGTCAGGTAGGGGGGCTACGGTACAGCAAGCGACTGTTGCTTCTCCGGCTCCGATGCCGAGAACAACCGAAGCTGCACCCAACATGCTAGCCATCTTGCTCGCAATCCAAGGGCAGATGGCTCAGCTGCAAAAGCAGGTTCAAGAACAGGCCAAGCGGGTGGACCAGATCTACGCGTTGCTGCCGGGCCTAACGCAACACATGCCGTAATGGGTACGCACATGGTGGAGCAAACTTTGAAGGTCCTTGCGGTGAATGTGAATTCATTGATTGGGATCGAACGAAGAGCCGCGATGTTTAAATTGCTACAAGACCAAACTCCTGATGTGCTTTTCGCTAGCGAAACAAAGCTAACCGATAAGCACAAACTGGAGTACAATAATTATATTGTTAGAAGAAGAAACCGGCCCAGATCCAAACGTGGAGGCGGTGTCGCGATCTTCATTAAAGAGGGAATAAAATTTCACAGAGTGTACAAGGGCGTGTTGCGCAGGTTCCGGGTGTTGGAGGCAGTCGTCGTTTACATCCCGCTCCGCAGTGGAAAGCGGCTGTACTTGGCCTCTGTTTATGCACCTGAGGCTTCACAATCCGCCCTATTTATTACAGAGCTCGACACGCTTTTTCGACTTCTGAGGCTGGAATCGGGGGAGAATTATTTTATAATCGGCGGGGATTTCAACGCTAGACACAGAGATTGGGGAAATAATTTGCCAAATACTAGATGGAACCTACTACTCGATTGGTGGGGTCAGCACGATGTCATGTACAGACTCGGTCTTAAAGCGACGGGTAACCCGTCGTTTCCCAGAGGCGGGTCTTATTTGGATCTACTGCTGTACGACGAACGTATACGACTGACAGGTACGAATTTACAAACGCTAAACTGTCTGCGCACATTCGTGTATGACAGCGACCATTGCGGTTTTAGCACCGAAATTACAGTTCCCAACGAAATTGCGGAATTGGAGGAGTTTGTCCAAAGATATTCTTACAACTACAGTAAGACTCGATGGACGCGCTTCTCCGCAACCTTGAACAGAGCGCTCTCCTCGAACACGCTCCACCCACCGTCCAATAGGAATTTGTCAAACGAGGAGATCGACAATTACCTAAAACAGATGGACGAGACAATTAAACAAACTATGGACACTACAATACCGCGGTATCGACGTACAACTAACGAAGACCTGTTCCGCAATCCTACTATTGACGCACTGCACCGACAGAAAAGTAGACTTCTGTCAAGACTCAAAAACTTGTACAGACAGTTAACTGACAGACAAGATCCGGAGATTAGGACGCTGAAGTCGTCGATTAAAAATGTGCAAAAGTTAACAAAAGAAAATTACAGAATTGCTGTAAGATCATATTGGAACAACAAGGTTCGGGCTGTAAACACCAGCAACCCGAACATGTTTCCGCAAATCAATAAACTATTTCGGAGAAAAAAACAAAACGACCTTCAGTGTCTTAAAATAGCCCGGACAACAGACAACGAACGGTTACTGACAATAGCAGGTATTGATCCAAATGAAGCCGCTGACGATGACGACTTCTTTGTGATCGAGGATCCACAGGAGAAGGTTGAGGCCATTGGGGCGACTTTCCAGGAAGTATACAAGGCCACTGATACCACTGGCCCTAATTACGACCTGGACAGTCGCGTCTTTGTGCACGACTTCTGCGTTCGAAATGAAATAGAGAACTGGCGATCCGAGGGCTCTGGTTTCACCCGGTTTAGCGACGAAAATATGGCAAATAACGTCATTGCCAGAGAGGGTGGCCTACCCCCATTCATTTCGAAGGAAGGACTCCATGAGATCTTCGACACAATCAGAGCAAAGAAATCAGTGGGGACCGATGGTATTCCGAATATCGTGCTTCGACATCTTCCTCTAGAAGCGGTGGACATTTACACCACCCTGTTTAATAATGCAATGAATAATGCACATTATCCAGCGCATTGGAAAACGGCGGTGGTTCAACCTATCCCCAAAAAGGGGAAGGATATATCCAATCCGGCGAATCTCCGGTCGATAAGTCGCCTTCCGAATATCAGTAAGGTTTTTGAAAAAGTAATTAATAGAGCTCTGTCTAGGTGGGTTGAGGACAAACATATAGTTCCGGATAATCAATTCGGTTTTAAGGCGGGACATGATATCTCACATACCGCGTCTAAACTGTTGTCCGATATCCAATGGAACAAAGGCAAGAAACAGTGCACTGGTGCCTGCCTTGTTGACTTGGAGAAGGCCTTCGACACCGTATGGTTAGAGGGTCTTTTCTATAAGCTGACTAGGCTAGGGATCAGCAAACCTCTCTTGTACATTCTTTATAATATGCTACACAACAGACAGTTCATCGTGAAGAATGGTGATGTGACTTCTGTTGGAATATTTCAAATTAAAAATGGTCTTCAGCAAGGCGCGGTCAATTCGCCGATCCTATTCAACATTTTTACAAGCGACTTGATAGGTTCACTTCCCCATACTATTGCGTACGCAGACGATATGATAGCGTGCAGAACAGGTCCAAAAATCGAGGTCATTAATACTCTCTTGCAGCGTGACTTCGATAAGATAAGACGATTTTGCGATGACTGGAAGTTGAAAATCAACTTTCAGAAGTCGGAAACCATTCTCTTTAGGACGCCCTTGTCTAGAGCCTCAAGAGATACCAGAAAAAATTGGAGAAAGTTCTCTATCGTTGGACAACACGGACAACCTCTTGCCTGTCGAAATGTAGTCAGATACCTTGGAATCTGGCTAGATCAGTTTCTGTATTTTGGCAAAAATGTAGATGCTGCTCTGGTCAGAGCTAGAGGTGCTTTTGCCATTACAAAGAGACTGTTTTATAGCGGCCAACTCGATGTGAGGGTAAAGGTAATCTGCTACATGGCCCTTATTGGGCCCATGCTGGTATTTGGTTGTCCCGTGTGGTTCAATGTACGAGCAAGCTTAATGGAAAAGATTCGGGTGTTTGAGAGGGCTTGCCTTAGGGCTTGTCTTCGCTTGTACAGAACACCAGAGTCGGAGTACAAGAAATTTTATCCTAATGAGGTCCTTTACAATAGGGCGAACCTAATACGAGTGGACAACTTCGTAATTAAGCTGACTCGAAGGCACATTGCAAGAGCAATGACCTCGATGAATAACCTGATATCTGGGGCTTACTACCCCAATTACCTTTACCACGAGAGTGTGCGATCTGACGGCTTCGTTCCACCGGAAGCATTCCTCTACCTAGATCAGAAAGGGTTGATCCAGGATATATCAGCGGTGCCGTTAATCTTCCATGTCGCTCGGACAGCTGGGGACAGGCGACTCAACTACAACAGAGACGTCGCACATGGCAGTGTGGATCGACTCAGGTTCAGTAGGGCGGTGGGAAATCGCGATAAGAGGGATGTCGTTCGGCAGCACCAGCATTTCTGGTGGTTGAATGATGGAGAAGATGCTTCGTCGTCGTTTCCGTCAATTACGGACCAGCCTCACTAATGAGGCAGAGCTGACCAATCTATTTGCCCAGTAAATAGCGATGACCAGCTTACATAGGTTTAGGTTAGCATTTAAGAAATATATACATGTACTGGTATATATAAAGGTATATACTAGTATATGTATATTATTGTGCATAATGTCTTTGTGTCTGTATGTGTGTATTGTGTATATAGGTTAAGTAGACTAAGGTTTATTTTAAGTTAGATATTAAGTTTTTATAGAAAATAAAAAATTACATCCATAGGCTAAGTTTTTTGTTAACAATATTTTTTCTTAGCTTTAAGTATAGTAAATAAATATTCATAAAGAAAATGTTAATAAAGTCGAAAGACATAGTATAAGAATTTAGAGTAGCTTAGAGTGCCTGTGTGGGGCCAGTAAGTTAGTATAAGTTTGTTAAGTAATTTTAAGCTAGCATTTAAGCATTTTTTGTTAGTATGTAAGAGTTATTGATTAGAAAATAAAATGCGTTTAAAACTAAAAACTAACTTAAATTTGCTACAAAAAGATTTAGAAGGAATACCAGCCGTACAATGACAAACGGACAGTTTGTATCTTTGGCACTCGGGTGCATGAAAATAAACATTTGCATCTAAGTTATGTAAGGATGATAAACTGAAAAACATTATTTTCCTTTTAGAGCTTATAGCCAAGATATGTTCAGCAAACCAGTTTCTCAGTAAGTTGAGATCCCAATCCGATCCAAGGGACTGTTACAACCATAGGAAAAGCCAACATCATCAGCAAAAGCAGTTGGTGTACCTTTAAAATTATGTGAAAAAAGTGAATTTATGTAAATCAAGAACAAAATTGGTACTAGAACAGAGCCTTGGGGTACACCCAAGTTGAAGAATTTAACTTCACTCCTAATATCATCTAATTTCACTCTTTGCGACCTATTTCCAACATACGACCTGAACCAATCAAGCATGAAACCACGAAGACCTGCTTTTTCCAGTTTTCTCAATAAAAGATTATGATTTACCATATCGAAGGCCTTGGTGATGTCAATAAACAAACCAGCCGTGCACTTTTTACTATCGAGATTTGGCATTATTTGAGAGCAAAACTGTAGTAGTGCGTCTTCAGTTGACTTCTCCTTTTGAAAACCAAACTGAGTTGGATTGAAAAACTTAGTTGCATTTAAAAAATTCACTAACCTATTTTTTACAAGTTTCTCAAAGATTTTACTGACAACTGGAAAAAGAGATATGGGCCTATAGTTAGAAATTGGCACAACATCTGCACATTTAAGTGCTTCCGGGAATACACCTGCAAATACGCAACAATTAAAGATATGTACCAATACGTCCAAAATGAAGCATGCAATTCTTTTAAGAATGAAACTCGAAATACCATCAACCCCACACGAATTAGATTTTTTTTAGAGTACCAATAGCTTTAAATACCTCGAGAGGAGTAAAGGGATTGAACACAAAACTGTTTTTTTGAAAGTGTTCCGTACATTTATGAGTGGAACATAGGGAACAGATTGGTTGAACGGGACACGGTTGTAGTTTGCTAGCTATAACAGTAAAATAGTTGTTGAATTTATTTGCAATAGTAAGTTTGTCGGTCATTTCGCAATAATCGGCATGTATAACTGTAGGTTATTTTAGAGGAAGACGATTTATTTAGAATGTTGTTAACTACCTGCCATTCGTTTTTTTATGTTTCCCTTGGCAGAATTGAATTGGGAACGGTAATATGTATCACGGCAAATAGGAATCTCCTTTTTGAGTTCACCGCACAATTTCTTGTATTTTCTTTTCAAGATCAAATTTCTTGGGTACTTACAGCATTTGATTCTAAGTTTGTTTTTGACTTTTACTTTATTCAATAAATACATAGAGATCCACGGTTTCGGCCTTTTTACCACTTTTCTCGAGGGCAAAAAAGAGGAACAACTCAGAATATGTTTCTTTAGGGAATTAATACAGATTGTAAAGGGCTTTGAGGCATTTTTACACAAGAAAACATCTTCCCAGAGCTCATTCAGCAGAAGGCTTTTAATCTTACTGAAGTTAACTATCAATTGCTTACTAGGGAGTTTTGAATCTTTACTACCAATGCTTGACTTTCTCGTATATTTTCAAAGTGTACAACATTCTTTTTATTGATCTATATATCGGAAAACTAGTTAGGCATCCTCTTGTATCTCATCATTTTGTTGAACAAAATCGCGAAACCTTGTATCCGATCCGATAGTATGCCCTGTTTCGCTAACTTCGACTTCTATAAATTCCTCCTTTTCCTTCTTCGTGATAGTGGGTGACAGTCGAGGGAATAGTACTGCGCAGGAGTTCTGCATTAGAAAATACATCTATTGCAAATTTCGTCGTTCCCTAAAGAAGATTTCCCTGCTTGTCATCAATCTACTTCCACTTTCTGCACCTATTTTTTGCAACGTCCCTCTATTTACAATTTCCTTCTTGATTTAAATGGAGCCGGTCTTCTGAAACACCGATCAGAATCTTTGCACTACTTTTACTTTTAGTTTCACATACACACTCGTATCTTGCCCGTTTGATTCTTCTTCTTGGTTTATGGCATTTAGAAGCTATTCTCGAAAATAAAGCATCAAGAACTGGCCCCTTCCCTTACTTGAATTGTGACAGTTTATTTTTCCGACTGATGCCAATTTTTTTTGTAGGATTTGACTGGTTTCTTTACAAAACATCGGTGTTGACTTACTAATGATCCACCCACGATCGCTATAGAATCTTTTACTATTCATAGATGGTTATCTGTTTGGATTTGGTTTCCGCCGTTTTGCCACGTATTTTTTTCGTAACACTAATATACGAAACAATTCACAAATAAACTACTCGTATAAGACACGGAATGTCTGATGGCGTACTGGGATTGTTCCTTCTAATCTTCGCCCTTGATAACAGCATAGGCCTCGATAATTATTGAGAGACTCGATTAAAAATGTCCCAAAATTCCCTTCCAGCAGCTGTACCAAAAGTCAAATACAATCTGATTGACGGCTACTTAATTAAGGAGTGCTTAATCATGTCTTAAACAATGATATATTGGATAATGTTTTGCCACTCCACAAAGCCGATTAACATAAGTCCGGTTTCGGATCTGTTGTGGTACAGGTCATGTTTTCATATTGGGCTTTCAAAAATATGTTCGAGTCACTAAGGGCGACTTCAGCATCATGTTCCGGACATTACTTTTGGATAGCAATCCTGTGAATGTCGCGCTCATATATGTAGTTCTAAAGAATTATTACCCGAGTTCTTTTTTCTACAGAAATTATAACAGTAATTGCCACTATTTTGAGTGCAAAATGTAGAAAATATCGCAACTGCTCGTGTGAAAAACATCATAAATCTTAACATTGAGTGCAGGTAAGTGAACCTCGAATCACGAAAACTCCTCAATGACCTCAATGACAATATGGTTTTCGTAACAACAGGTCCACTGGTGATTTAATGTCATGTCTCACCAAAAAGTGGAACAAAAGCGTACATCAATCTGGCAAAAGAAAGATAGTCTCACTTGATATTTCTAAAGCATTTGACAGAGTTTATCATCAGGATATTTTTGGATCGACGACTCTTTTTTTTCAATGGATTAGAAATTACCTATCATGTCTGATATTCACCAAATAAATGCTGGTGTGCCGCAGGGCTCCGTTTTGTCTCCGACATTCTTTTTAATCTTCATCAATTATCTCTTGCCTGTTACTTCTAGTCCAATGTATTCCTTTTCTAATGACAGTGCTCTCTGTTTTCCATATTCGTTCCCGGACTCACATCCCAGCTTTCAGCTGTAGAGTGGGGACGGCATACGTTACTCATACTAAGCTCATTAAATTCCAATATAAACAGCATCATTAAATGGGGAACCATCAACAGTGTGGAATTTAATGCTTTCAAAACACAATTCTCTCTGCTGCCGTTAAAGCGAAGTTTAAATACCCAGCAATTACTCATTAATTGCACTAGCATCGTCGAAATCGAAAAACTTTCCATTCTCGGTATGTGTGTCAATGAATGACCACATATTTGATGTCAACAAAAAATGTGTGAAATGTCTGGGTTTCCTCGAGCGATGTAAGAAATACTTCACCCCCTCTGTCAGGCCACAACACTAAAGGTATATAAGGCATTTTTCCGCCCAAAATTGGAGTATTATACAATGCTCACATCTAGTCAGGTGATCCTAAACAGCCTCTGCACTGATAGATAGAATTCAAAACCGTGCGAGCCCTCACATAGGTGATGCTAATGGCACCCAGTCAATTGACAGCTTTGTTGTATTGTTATTTTCACTACCAGTGCTCCATTTTAAATGCCAGTAGCATTCCGCCCCTTTACAATTGTAACCGTAACACCGTTTCGCTATGAGTGCCCATCTGTTTACCCTCAAGCCCACCTTCGGACGTATATTGAAATATCGTGATTCGTTCACTTATGGAATGCCCCTCCCACCTCTTTATTTCCTAGTCAATGTAACCTACAAACATTCAAAACCATCGTACAACTATATCACTTTTTCTTTCCTCTCTTGAGCGCGCCAATTTAAAAAAAAAAACAAAAACCCAAAAAGCAAGATTACTTGTAAGTATACGTATGTACTATATGTGACTGAAATGAGGATTCAGAATGTGGAAAACAAATCTACGGAAGTCGCATTCGCCGATTAGGTGCGAAATTAATGTTCTGATTAAGCCTATCAATGTTGGTGATATCTTCAATTGGAGAAGATATCCAGCAAAACTGCAGGAGGGTGCTTTCTATTCCATACTCTGCCCTAGAATCCTTTCAGAAGCGACCAATTATATTTTTGAAGTGGGAATGGTATGATCCTTTTAACCATATCCAGAACTAGAGCCCAAATCCTACGGTTGAAGAAGGTTATTTATGGTACTAACTGAACACTGCAAGCTACGCAGCAGTGAACGGATATACTCGTATTATTATCGTAGTGAGATGGTGAAAAAATAAGGCCTTGGACAGGGAACAAATTTCGGCAATGCCAATCATGTTCTTATAGGAAAAACCATGCACGTTAATCGTACTTTAGCTTTATGAAGACAACTGATGACTAATTAAGGAGCGAACGGCTGTAAGTCTTAAATTACAGCAATTCTGGCACGGGGGAAGATTCGTCTTTTGTCACTTTACCAAGTACAGTAGAAGTTTCACAGAAAATTAGATAATAAGGAGATAATCCTTACTTCATACACATAATTGCTACAAACGCTGACAGAACGTATAAAAAAATCCGGTTTAGGCGTCCGCTTCTTTTCAATATCAGATGAGTACCATCAAAGAAGATGTAATTTCGCTTCATTTCTGAAAGATGTATTTGCAGCAACATGCACTCACGTCAAGTATCTACAGTTTGGAAAATATTATAAGGTCCACCTTCTTACCGCGATTCCTTCTACGCAACCAAGCAGGCTTCAGCATTTCAATCACATAGGAGTTCTTTCGAACGCTCCATCAACGGAAACTGGAGGGGACTACGACCTCCTACATCTGGACTAAAATATTTGGACTATCCGTGCAATTTATATTCACTGTCGTATAATATGATGAGCTTTTACCAAACTGCGTATGACGTAGACAGTAAGGCACGTGCGGTTAGCCTAAGAAATCAAGATTGTACTGGCAATTAAGTTGAATCTACGATCTTCAGAATTCGTACATATTGGATTATATTCCTCATAAGGAATGCCGTCTATGATGACGCTCTCTTTTTCCACTGCATAAAGGCAAAAGCGACACGAGAAACTGCAACAATTATTGTCAGTTGAGTAAATGTCGCATACAATTAAAATATAAGAGCGAATCCTAAACAGTTGACAATGTAGTCAAACTTTTTAGCTATCAATGTGGCTTCATGGGATGCTTATTGGCATAGGACGCAGATCAAAACCTAAGGATAACGATTGAGGAACATCAAAACGAGAAAATATTCACCAGAATTCCGAGAGGCTTTTGGATAGACTTATTTTATATATATAAGAATGTTACCGTACCAAAGAATTTGAGGAAAATATTGGAGGGCACCAATGCGGTGTTCAAGGCGCGTTGTTATACCGAATTTTTTGCTGAGTCCGGAGTGACTATACTTGCATTCGCCGACGACTGTTTTATCAGGAACAACCCAATAATTAGAGAAGGGCGTTAAAAGGTAACGATTTATGAATCAGTCGTACAAGATCCAATATCTGCATTGCTGATTTCGCGAACCGGCGAACACAGCTTCCGACGTATGTACAGACAACACTCGTATTGTAGAAATAGTTATCGTCCTGAAATGTAAATATTTGTGTTCAGTTGTAAGCAATCAGGGCAATTACCATGAAAATATCGCACATAAAGTCAATGTTCAGTCACTGAAATAGCGCAGTTTTTAGGACAAAACAATGCCGCTTAAGGACACAGATTTGCTTTATACATACTACAGTAATGCGTCCGTCATGACTGCAACGGAGATGGAAATGGTATAGATGGCAGCAAGTATACCATAAAAATTGCCGAATTACTATCTACACATGGACACAGTAGATCCGATGCATAATGAGTGTAGCACCCGGAAATGAAATGAAAAAAAAAAGATGAAATGCTCCAGGCATCACTGTTTTGAAGACCAAAGTAGCTGTGAAGAACATTTTGAAAAGAGACATCCCCATTGCTTGTCCCGTAAAGTAGAGTAGACCTATTACACAAGACTTAAAAAGGGCGGATCAACCAGTTCATGACACGAAATATTCGAAAGGAGTCACGGTGATAGGACAAAGGTCGGATGGAACTGAGAAACATTGCCGCACTTCGTACACCATGGCTTATAGGAGTGCTAGCATAGAACTACACATTCACGCAGAACACCTGGCGAGCAATAAGGCAAGCATTTATACCGGAAATCGATAGCTAAAAGATGAGTACATGCTCATGAATGCATCATATCTCTCCAAGATGCAATACCACCTTGATCAAAAAGTTCCCGTGTGGCGCTCCCATTGTTCCGATTTGAGTTCTGTTTTTTTTTTAAGTTGGTAAATCTGTTGTTAACATTCCCTCTAAATCTTAGCGTCATAGCTTTACATTTGCAAAAGTTACGTAGCCAAGAGTACATCTATCTCTGCGTGTGTTGGCGATTTTCTAAAATTTTAGAAATGGATTTAAATTTGCAACAACGAACTTGTATTAAATTTTGTGTAAAAAACGGATTCAATAGTGCGCGAACGTTGGAAATATTGGAAAAGTGTTTCGGCAACGATTCTCTAAAGAAAACGGTCGTTTAATAGTGGCACGAGCGGTTCAAAAATGGTCGTGAGTCAATCGAAGATGATGAACACAGTGACAGACCATCGACATCGAAAACCGACGAAAACATTGATGGAGTAAAAGAAATGTTGGTCAAGAACCGCAAATTAACCATCAGAGAGATAGCGGAGGACTTGAACATTGCCTATCCGTCCAAATTGTTTTGGTTAATGATTTGGGTTTCCGTCGTGTAGCAGCAAAGTTGGTGCCAAAAGATCTCAATTTCATGCAAAAAAAAACCGTGTTGACGTCGCAAAACCGATGATTTACGAGGCTGAATCCGATCCCACATTCATCAAAAGGATCATTACTAGAGACGAGATGTGAGTTTATGAGTACGAGACGCAATCCAGACATCAAGCAAGTGAATGGCGTTCACCAAATGAGGCGAGACCAAAAAAGCACGTCGTTTTCAGTCAAAAAAGAAGGCAAAGCTCACGGTTTTCATGAAATAGAACGGTGTAGTGCATCATGAATTTTTGCCGGAAGGCCAGACAGTAAACAAAAAGTATTATTTGGGCGTTATGAGACGTTTGCGTGAAGCAATTCGCCGTAAGAGACCAGAATTGTGGGCAGAAAACTCGTGGATTTTGCACCATGATAACGCACCGTCGCACAGTGCCATCATTATTCGTAATTTTTTGACTAAAAATGCAACAAATAAGATTCAACAGCCACCGAATTCACCTGATTTGGCTCCCTTTGACTTCTTTCTGTTCAATCTAGTTAAAAACCCACTACGGGGAACGCGTTTCAGCATCGAATCGAATATAAAAAATGTTTAGAGGATTGGATCAAGCGCTGGAATAAGTAAGTTGCATTCGATGGGGATTACTTTGAAGGCGACAATATAGATTTAGAGGAATAAACTTGTATTTTTAATTTTTGATCAAGGTGGTATGTCTTCCAACACTGAAAATCCTGCGTGACATTCGGAATATTCGACCTTACAAGACGATATAGATGCATAACTGGTTTTATAGGTAAGATCAATGCCCGCAAGGAATCTTCACTCATATGGTGTATGGTGGTCGATTCTAACGTCTACGTTTAGGCATATGCATGAGATATAGAGGCACCAACTGTTGCCTGATTCCTAGGGACCCTTTGCAGGCAGCCCTATACGTAGTCAAAAGTTGGTGCTTTATAAATTGGCTTTCAACAAATCTCCTTCAAACTGAGGTTGCTTACTTTACCATAAAGAAGATGTCGATTGCTGTGACTCATCTAGAGCTCAAATCATCCGTTTCTAAAACGAAACTTAGTAATATGGTGCCATCCTGTATAAAAAACTTCCTTATACTTAACTTATCGCGTCGAAAACCAGCTTTTTCCGGCAAGACATAAGACTTACAACCGTCGGTTGTCTGTTATAAGCTTCCACGAAAATATGTAACCGCTGCTGTAACTATACTTCAAAGAACGTTCTGTCTTGGTTGCATGGCGATTTTTTCTAGCACGCATTTCTCTGCTCAAGACCCATTGGTCCCATATGTTCACCCTTAAGTCCACCTTCCGTTTAAAAAGAAGTTGAGAAAACGTGTCGTCTGATGCAATGACAGCCGCACTCCAATTGCTGCGAAAATACGAAATTTGACTTTCCGTATGCCTAGAATCTGAGTCAAGAAAAGAGTTAGTTGAGCCTTCATAGTTTCAAAAGTAGTCTACATAGTAGTCTACAAATTGCCCTTGATATCCTGATGCCAATGAACTATATTTTAACAATCGGTGGAACGACCGATACCTTACTTAATCCTCTCACCACTTCCAACCTAGATAGAGAATACAAGGCTTCTCTAAGTAGTAAGGCTGAATTCTTTCAGCCTTATTTGGTTTCAAGACCACAATAATACGCGAGCGCTAGAACTGCATTCGTTCAAGGTTAGGTCTTCCATTGGCAATTCAGTTTCGTGTGGGCAAAACTGCAAATGCCATGATTTTCAAAGATGATTTCTGACCAAACGAATACTCCCCTACGTATCTAAGAGGACAACGACTTTCCTGCTGTCCTTTTAGAAGAAAAGACTGTGGAGTATCACTGGTATTGTAACGGGGCACCACGCTTTTACTAAGCACCTAAATGTAATAAGTGATAGCATTCAGCATCGTTTAGTGTTAGAGAGAAACACTATCTGTGTGGCTGTTCGGTATACCCACGCATCAAGCTTAAGGTACTCGGCGTTCATATGATGGGTGCTCGTACCGTATCACTGAAGCGTTTACTCCCCTTTCTAAGAAAGACTGAGAAATCCCAGTGAAAGGAAAATACAGTGAGCGTAGAAAGAAAAAAAAGACGTTAGTTCAAGTGTTCCCAAAATCCTATTGACTTCATTCAAAGAACTTTTTAACTTCCTAAAATTGAGTCCTCTTTAAATTTCATCCATCAACGACTTACTTCCTCAAATATTATAAATTTGCAGCTAGCCTCACTTATTCGACACGATGTAACAATAAAAATTTATAGAAAACTTCAAAAGTCGATGATGGCTCTTAAAGTCACTTCTATTCCTGCCGAAAGACATCTTTATGGAGACCATGTGCGACACATTTGGCATTCATAACATTCTAAACCAATAAAACTGAATACCTCACCAAATACCTGTTTACAGAGATGGCTCATTCAATTTTATGGCAAACCCATCGAAAACTAAATGCCAGACGTCCCTACAGACGTATGTATTAGTACCTATCATATATGTAGATATGGCTTCGAGTGTAGTGCACTATTTTAGGGCTGCGTATTCGTGCTTATCATTTAGTACGCTCACGTCGCACGTGGGTATTATGAGTATTTGGAAAATTACATCATCAGCCATCACCGTCGTGCGGCTTGTCAGTGTTTATTTTCGGTGAAGCACCAAAGCAATTTCCTCCTCTCCCAGTGGTAGGCCTAGGCATTTGCTGCCCCAAATGCCACCCATGATATGACTACAACAGAAAGACGACGACTAAGCTGCGCATATCTACAAACATTTACGAGTACGCGAGTGTCGTTCTAAAACAACAAATTGAGGACGCACCATTCGGATACAACAGACGCCGCCGACTGCAATAGCTTAATCTGAAGAGAGTTAAAATTGAATTAATTAGTGCAGCTGAAGTGGGGGTAGTAATTAAAAATGTCAAGTGGATGCTATTGAAGGAGAATTAAAATTATTAATGGAGAAGGATGCACTTCCACTGGGTTGGTTGTACGAGACTTCCTTGGCGGAAGAGTTCTTCTTCTTCGAACGAATGATGACGACGGCTGGCGTAGCACTTACGTTGATTGCTTCCATCTCAGATCCTTTGTCAATTGCATCCACTTAGACATGCATTTGGGGGAGTATGATTACGAATATACGCTCCCTTCGCATTTCTTGGAAAATTGACATTCGATTTCAATCTCTGATCACTTCCTGCCGACGACATTCAACATTCCAACCCAACACAACCATCATCATCAAGGGCCCATCCCTAATTTATTCCAAAGAAAACATCATTACAGCCCACCATTCGACTACTCGTAAAGACTCGATTTTCCATCAGCTATGGATGCGAGTACATGTCACCTCGGGCAATATCTAGTGCGGCCCATAATTTGAGCACTTGATACACCTCCAGTTGTCTCGGCCGTCATAAACCTGGGTGGAGAAGTACTTATACTTACATTAGATACACCAGCGGCAAGGCATACAGCCCAGGCCCATCCACCGTCGGGGGCTACAAAATTTTCACCCAAATCGCTTTTATCGCGTCGTTTCTTCTTCGTCGGTTTCGTTGTCTCATTGTACACTTTGAGGTTATTGTTCTCTGTCAGCTTTGTCTTGTCCATTTTTATTCTTTTCTTTATATCTGAAACGAGAAAAGCAAAACAAATAACAAATAAATGGGAGGTTTAGCTACGAACTAAAAAAGTGAAAAAATTTCAAAACAGTAGCCGATTTCTCGCAGATTTTTCAGTTACATACATGTACACCTATACAAGCAGATGCAGATACGGATGTAAGCTATCAACGTTCTGTCGGCAGAGTAGGCGAAATCGTTAATCACTCTTATTAAACCGAAACAGCATACAAACACAACATGAACACGCTTTTTACTTGAGCCAAGCTATTAAGTCGCATGACATGGCGAATAATTTTAATTTATACTAATTTACAACTTCCCCGTACTTTCCCTCATTTCCCTTACACAAAGTTTGGATGGAGTACAAGTAGATCTATAGATTTAATTTGATGTTCGGTTTAATGTCACTGGGATCTTGTTTATGAGGTTGTTAATACTCTTCGTTGATCTAACGAGATGTGAAACAACCGCTTATCTATGAAAATTTCCCGCGAAATTAATTGCACGGATATTCGTAGATGAACTCCAATGAACATGTGGAACACTATTCGTAATTTTGTACCGTTTGTAGGTGAAATTTTGCCAAAGTATCGAATAGATTTTAATCTGCGAATTAATGCTCACACATGAGACTGGTTTAGGAAACTCCGATTTATGTTGGATAGGTTTGGTGCATGATTTGGCATTGCTTTTACTTTGAGGTTGGTAGTGGAGTCGGTAGAGAAATGAAATTTCTAAAATTTGTAATTAAGCACAGAAGACCTTTCACTTTTTGATGGGTTGAAGTGTGTGGCTTCCCTGACGAAAAGAAGTGCTAGCGGCTACAACATACAACATATCAGCCCTGAGGCAACATACGAGAATCCGGCATCCGAATAGGATTAGACCAGGATAATGATGATTATAACAAATAAACGGCACTATAGATGGTGTAGATGAACTTTCTGACAACAACATCGGCTCAGGAAACATATGTACCTTGAGCATCTCATCGCTTCAATGAAAGCAGCAGGAATGTGTAAAGCAAGCAGATATAATTCTCAGGTTCTTGCTGAAGAAGTACCACCAGTATGTGCCTTTTTATTACCACGGCACGTGTGACCTGGTTGATGATATTTGTTGTTGAGAATGTAAGAAGTCGGTGTGGAGTTCAAAAAATGGATTAGATCTCGTACCCGAGATGTCGTTAAGGTCGTCTCGAAGAAATTGAGTTAGTGCATGTAATCGGGATCTTGCTAGCGCCGGGCATTTGCAGAGGGAATGAGAGAGAGTTTCCTTCTCATTTTCATTCCCACAACTGAGGCATTGGAGGTTGTAAGGGATATGTGTTTCGCCGCATGATTTCCAGTTGGCCAATGCCCCGTTATTCTATTCTTATTGTTGGTCGGCTACATCATCTTTGATATGGCGCAGGTAGTTAGGTGAGCCGAGCAGAGCTGGGCCCTACCTGGTCAGATCATCAGAACCCGGAACAGTGTGACTCTAAAGCCTTCGCCCAGGCGGGCAAGGTCATTCCGGCACTGCTGCACCGGTTTGGATGATATGGTAGTTGAGTCGATAGCTTTGATAGCGGCTTGCCTATCCATGAGGATATCAATGACTTATTTGTGGGTTCTGTTACGCCCGAGTTTCGTGCAAGCCTCTCTGATTGCCAGTAGTTTCGTCTGGAAGACACTGGAAAAATCTGGCGAGCCGTATTTCAGCGTAGACACCGGCCCCCATACCACCGGTCATCTTTGATCCGCTGGCGTAGATGATCGTACTATTGTACTTCGTAGCTCTTCTACTGAGCTCTGGTGGGGCATCATACGTGGAAGTTTTTCTTGAAGTTTACTTCGGATGTGATGTAGTCGGCTGGAAACGTGACCATGCCGTTTGGTAACGAGTCCAGGATTTTGCTGTGGCCGTAACGCTAGACTGCAGCAACCAGATTCGTTGAGTTTGACTACACTGCAAAGTGCGGTATTTTCTGTATGCAGGTTAAGTGACAAAAAATGTAGAAGCACAGTAAGGGCATCCATTGGGGCCGAGCTAAATGAGCCCGTGATGCTTATACTGGCTGTTCTTTGAAGCTGAAATAGGAAATCTACATATTGCTATGCGGTAACCCTATCATGGTAAAACGTGGAGTAATCAAATGTATGTCTAGTAATAGGACTCTGATTAAATGGTATATGACGTACATTTCCATTGTGAAGACCTTTTTTGGAGAAAGCAAGTATTGTCCGAGTCTTAAGCGGAATTCGTAGGAAAATCATATGCCATGCGGATAATTTCTGATGGGCCTTTTGTGGAAATTGACTAAGCTGTCAACTGATCAACACGTCGTATGTTCCCATATAAGAGCTAAGTGTAAAGGAAGATTGACAGATGCTTCACTAGAGAGTAAGGGAACTATTTCAAGGTATGGATTTCGCTTCCCGTACCCGAAGACGTAAAGTACTTGCAGACTATTTCTTATATTATCCAGAAGAACTTCAGTTTGAAGTTAGTCCAAGATCAATGATTTGCCAGCTTAGAGGGAAGGAGTTAAATGGTATTGAGTGGGTTAAGCCGGTTTGATTTTCTTTATCTCGGATCATGCGCTGATGTTGTTAGTCGTAAAACCTTGAATAGAGGTGACAGGTATTGTTTGCAACCATCAATCAGAAGTACTATTGAACTGTACTGTACGCGGTGTTATCTGGGATGGTGAGCATGTTGCACCACAGCACAGGGTAAGTAGCCGGATCGTGTTGATGATCTTTGGCTGTCGTATACGGTATGGGCAGTGATCGGATTTTGGAGTATGCTGAACCTCCTCGAATTACGAAATTAAGGTCTGCAAAACATCAGTTTAATCAACTAGAGGGGTTACTCTTGCAGCACAAGATTTACATTTTGTAGTTCGGAACTCAGATACTGATGAGTACGCTTCGCCAATCGGAAGCACTGTGTTCTTTGGGGTCTTCCGAATCAGCCGAATCATACACGACTACACGTTGAGCAAATGTTTTTATGAAAAACATTGCAAAAGTCTGAACTGATGATGAGATGAACAACTTCTCCGGCGAGGTTGCCACTGAACACAATCTAATGCCTAACACTTCAATGCCTTGAAGATTGAAATGACAATGCCGAAAATTCGTGGATTTCCACATGTACTGTACTGGCTACAAATCAGCTAAAATTCATCCGGCAGAAACAAAAATCGGTCCAGGTAAATCATGTTATGATCAATCGACCACTCGATTGTTGAGAGAAATAGAAAGTCGGTATCTGGCCGGGACGCAACCACTGTCTTTTGCTTGGAGCATATGAGCTGTCATGCTTACTTTATCCGGTTACAATATCAACAGGCTACAGGATGCCGCAGGGCGCGAACAATTCAGAGATCACTCAGTTAAAGAGCCGCAATAATTACCAGATGTTAGGACACTACTCTGGAAGATCTGTGATGATAGGTGGAGGAGCATACGAGTATTTCGTTCAAAGTTATGATTGCGGCAGACCGAGCTTAGTGTGCTATGTAGCAAGCATAATCTCATTAAGGCTTTAGGTGTACAAGTCGAAGATGCAGCAGGAAAGTGAGATAGTATGTAAAGTTTTCCGGCAGACATCGTGAGGTACATCAAAGCTATCGCATGTGAAAGTGAGCGTTTCGCGGAAGAATGGAATGAAGACTTGATCGTCAAGTTTTCGAAGAAGAGATGACTAAGATGACAGCGAAGATAATCCGCTACAAGACCAGATCTTCCTACATCGGCCAGATCTTCCACTTTGCGACCAATTATAGACGAAGGCGATGAGTAGAAACCTCCGATACGTTTTCAGATGCTATTCAAGTCTTAAACAGAGACCGGAATTTTGGGATAGCTTCTTTATCTGGTGACAGTAAAACAGAGCTATGCTGCTTCCGCCTAAGGTTATGATCCTTTAATTGAAATCAGAAGCAAATAGACTAGGACTAAAGACAAAATTAAAGTTTTACAGATTTTAAACTCTTTCACTCAATATTGCTGGATTGGATGAATCGATTCGGTGAAAAGCGACACCCAGCTTGATGTGGTCATATGAATTAGAAATCTAAAAACCACGTTTTTGGAAAGGTTTACGCAGGATTAAACTCGTTTAGGAGAAATCGAATAAATCCAAGGTCGGTCAACCACATACGCAAATCGGACTGTCATCCGTGACTGTATATGTTTAGTCGAAGGTTTGCCAGCTTACAATATGGATCGTTTCACTTGCTGCAAAAATATTGTTTCGGGAGCAGGTACGTTTCGCGTATTATAAGCGTACTATAGGTAAAACTGTAAAAAACTGTTAGTGAAAGTGTTGAAGAAGATTAAAATCAATCGATTTCACTGCTAGCAAAGCATTTGCGCTTATTTTATGGCAAATTATGGCGTATTTAGCACTTGGATTTGCATCTGCATCCTTATAAGGTCCAACTCACTCAACAATTGAAGCCAGCTGACCACGGAATGCGTAGAATATACGCCGATTGGATGCATGAACATCATGGTTCGGATGACTAATTTTCATTTCGGATGACATTTTCTTCAGCTATGAAGCTCACCTTTCACTCTATGGATACGTTGACAAACAAAATTGTCGCATATGGGGAGTGAAAATCCACATGTGACTATCGAAAGACCAATGTATCCACAAAATGTGTATGCAGTGCAATTTAGTATGGTGTTGTCATTGGTCCACACTGGTCCGTGCTTTCTTCTCATCGCTATACCCAAATGTTAACCGAATTTGTTTGGCCTCCAATCAAAGATATGGATGTGGGAGACATGTGTTTTCAACAAAACCGTGCCATATCTCACACAACACGACCCGTTTTGGCTTTATTGCCATTTCCTGGACGAGTTATATCGCGTGATCTGAACTGGGCACCAAAATCGTGTGATTTTACGCCGATGGATTACTTGTTGTGGGGCTATGCAAAAGAAGCAGCAGCTAGGTGCGAAAGCAGAACCGTTTACAGAGAGTTAATAGGTGGCTGAAACTCTAGTCAACACCCAGTGAAAGGCCTAGACTGTTCGTTGCTAATATCGGATGAGGATCAGCTCAAGAGATGGAATGAGCATTTTGCTTCTGTTTTGAATCGAGTATTCGCCAGCAATATGCATCCAAGTCAGACTGAGGAGTCCGTGGAAAAAATGCCCGAATTCGCATCACTACCCCAGTAAGGAAGGGATCATTACCGCGATCAAAGCATTGAAAACCAATAAGGCGGTAGGACTTGATGGCATACCCGCAGAGCTTTTTCGAGCTGCGCCAACTGCATCGGCTGAGCTACTGCTCCCACTTGTTGGGAGAACCTGGGAAACCAAGAGTTTTCCGAACGAAGGGAAGAGGGGATTGATCGTCAAGCTCCCTAAAAAAGGCAACCTAATGCAATACGAAAACTCTAGAGGCATCTGTGTGCTGCCTGCTGTAGCTAAGATAATAGTTAGAATTATTCTGGAGCGAATTAAAGAACAGCTTGAAGACACACTCGACGCCAAACAAGCAGGTTTCCGCTCTGAATCTTCCTGTGTCGACCACTTCAACACCCTGCGGATCATCATCGAGCAGTGCGTTGAATATCGATCGCCACTCCACCTGCTATTCATCGATTTCGAAAAGCCGTTTGATAGTGTCAATCGGGAATTTATTTGGCGTGCCTTGCGCAGGAGAGATATCCCAGATAAATTAATAGCAATTATTAAGGCTATGTACTATGGGTCCACATGTCACGTTTTGCACAAAGGAAAGCTGTCTGAGGAATTCGAATTCCAAAGTGGAGTTCGGCAAGGCTGCATTCTTTCACCAATATTGTTTTTATTAGTGATCAGCGAAATAGAGAAATTCGATGGACTCTTACATCTGAACTCAAACACCTTGACTACGCTGACGATGTATGCCTACTATATTACAGAACCAAATGACAGTAAATGTGGAGAGGGAAGCAGACGTCCTTGGGCTGAAAATTAACTCGGCAAAAGCAAAAATGATCAGCCTGGGACCGAACTCATCAACTCACACTCGTATATGCATTGTTGGACAAACGGTTGAGAGAGTAGAGAGTTTCCAATACCTTGGGAGTATTGTTTCAACCGATGGCGGAACCGAACTGGATATAGCCAGCCGAATAGGTAAAACTAAGTCTGCATTTGGGATGCTGTTTAAAATTTGGCGAAGTAATGCAATTATCTTAAACACCCAGCTATGAATGTGGTACTTGGAGAGTGACCATTACTATCACAAGAAAGCTGCAAACGTTCGTTAATAGGTGCCTGCGTAATATCATAAGGATTTTCTGTCCAAACCGTATCTCGAACAAACAGCTTTATGAGAGAACCAACCAAGAACCTATTGGCACAACCATACAACGACGAAAGTGGCAGTGGATTGGTCACACTTTCCGAAAAAGTGGCAGGTGAATATCTAACCACGCGATTCAATGGAATCCGCTTACTCAGAATGGCAGGATATGCGGCGGTCCTAGAAATACATGGCGTAGAACAGTCGAGAAGGAAGCACGGCAACTGGGAAAGAGTTGGGGAGAACTGAGGCACATTGCCAGAAACCGCACACGATGGCGCGTAGGCGTTGTAGAGGCCCACAAGGAGATATAGGACATAAGTAAGTAAGTAAAAGTAAGTATGCAAAATATCGTGTTTACGCACACAATTCGCAAACTCTTGACGCTTTGAAAACGAATATTTGTAAAATTATGGCCGAGTTGTTGCCCGATATGTGTCGGAATGCCATTGAAAACTACCTTGTCAGAATCAAGTCCTGCAAAATGTCCCCTGGAGGACATGGGAATGACATTATATTCCATTCATAATGGCAAGATAAAAACAATATATTAAAATAAAAGTTTGATTATAATCTATTATGAATGTTTACTTTTGGAACCACAAAATGGATAACCCTGTACAATTGGAGACTGGTAGTCCGTACCAAGTATTGCTCTCTTGCGACATTGTTAACACCATTTCCGATCTATAAATGCACATTGAATTTTCTATCACTGGATTTCTAAGCCCGGTTAATGCTTTTACCCAAAACATTTCGTTATAATCTATGTACGAAGTTATATTCAATGTATAAAGACCACGCAAATAACTAGAGCTCACGGGTCGTAAATGTATATGAGAAGCACAGAGTCTTCCTATCGTTCACTCAAAGGAGCATCCTAAGACAAGACTAATCCTTCAGTAAACAATCATAATCCTCCGACGAATAGTAGGAAAAATGTGTGACTGACAATTTCCAAAAGGTAGTTCTCTTCCAGTGCTCATTTGTCTTTGACCATGTTAGCCTAGATATTGTTAAGTTTTAACCATTCCATTCCCTTGTTGCTGATAATCTGAAAATCATTTCCAACACCCAATATAACCTCATAAATTCATAAGATCTAAGACAATTCCCAGAACCACCTAACCTTATGCAGATGCATGTTGTATTCGTACGAGTATCTCTCAACTCGTTAATCAAAGATTTCATTACGCTGATCATATGCCTTCGTGTATCTCTTTTCCAAGATTCGATCGATTTTATGAGTTGAACGTGCCTGGACAACGGTTACCTCGGATAAGCGATGAGATTAGTGTTCTTTCTTTCCTAGATCAAATGACAAACTGAAGTTCCAGAGCTCAGCTCGGCATTAAAATCTTGTCTAGAGTTAATTTTGCTGTCATCATGAATGGATTCATTATGAGAGATAAACTTTTACAGCCGTCTATTCGTTTTATTTGTTTGCCGTGGTATTAAGCACTCGGAATTCCTAGATCTTTTGGTCTGGGAGTATCTCCTATCATATACATATCTCCCGCCACTCGTCAAGCTGGAAGTTTAATTAGGGTGCCTGGCAAATATTGTAACTTGAAGGCTTTAATATGTGTTTAGTGTTGTGTAGATACACTTTAATCCCTCTGTGTGCTGCTACTTTTGATTTTCCGGTTTAAGATCTTATTAAGTCAATAAATCTTGTTAGAGGCCAGCAGGAGAGGAGAAAGTCAAGTCAAAAGTCTCGTTTGTTTATTGAGTCAATAAGAAGGTATATAAATAAATATTTTCCTTTTTATCTCGTGTCTCTGGTGTTTATTTGAGGATTTTCTCTGTGACATTTTGTTTACATATTTTTTCCTGATCGGATCGTAGAATCATGAAAGAGGGAAATGGATTGAGAGTGCTAAGATTTTTTAATGTTTAAACATTTACTGAAATCTTGTAAAACAATTTAGGTGAAGTTGTAAAAAGATGCTAACTCAGGTCTAGAGAAATAGGAAGCCAAATCTTGAGCGACGACTTTATTGCTTCTATTTTAGTTTGGTTTTTTCATTACTTAGGTGATCTCATTTGGAGACGATACCACTATCAAATTTGAACCCAATTTATGGGTGTTAGAGACTTCGAACCCTGTACAGAGTACAGAGTATGCTAAAATTGGTAAAGTAAGCATTATTGGCGAAGTGATTAGAAAGCATAATTTACTCCCTCAGAAGAAAATTCCACCAACCAAATCGATCACGCGCTGATGTAAGACACATCCTACGTGTGGATTATAGCTGTTGTAACCCAACGAAGGAAAGGATTTCAAGGAAAGTACTAAATATATCCAATGATATCAACGAAAAGAAGGTATCTGAGCAAACTGGAAATACCCAGAGCGAAAGCAATATGTCCAACAATACATACGAGTATTTGTTACAATGCAGCACTACCTTTCAGGAAGTGGCCCAAGAGACGAAATACCCCCAACCATAATAGGCGCAAAAGAGAACAATCCGCGCAGATGGAGGAAGGAGAAAATATACCGCGCAAAAGAAAAGAGCTAAATGGTTTTGAAGAGTCAAAAAGGAAACACGAAGTATGACGCTTTTACAGAGAAGCTTTAGACCTGCATGTAGCCTGTTCTTCGAAACAGTGCGAGTACTTTTGTCACTTACCCGCAAGGAACTGTGAATGTGCCTATATGTAACTTGTTGATAAGACGATGCTTTGACAGAGACACAGATCTCTGTCTAATGTTGCCAAATGTACTTTATTTACCCGACTAAAGCCGTCTTGCACAGTGCTCATCGGTACCTGGCATTGCGTCTGACGGCCCGACAAATCGACCAAAAAGTCCAATGTTGATACTGACCACCTCTTTTTCGATTTCAAAGCCGTATATGACAGCACCAACCGCACCATATACGAGTACATGAACTAAGATCTAATAATGCCACACCACGCTCAAGAATTCGCAGTGAACTGTGCAGCTAGGCAATATGCATCGATTTTCAGCAATGAAAGGCGCTGTCATGTGATTCCTTCAATCTCGTGATGCGGCAGATAGTTCAAAAGGCAGGCACTACGTCCAAGTACTGGGCTTACCTAACCCTGATCTTACCACTGTTGCTTTATGGAACTGAATATTAGTGTATGAGTAAGCTATTCGAGCCGACCTTGGTAAGCTTCGAGAGAAATTCTATGCCATCCTGGTCCTTGCAAACTCTGCGAACCGAATAAAGGTGCGAAAGTAGCCTGGAAAGCGAAAATTCGTCGATCGCACTGGCTTATCCCCGTAATGTGATTGAACGAGAATGTTCCACCGATTAGCGTCTCTAAATCTCACATTCATGACCAAAACGGAGGCCGAAACTCCAACTTATATATCTGCACGGTATCGTGAAGGATAGAAGGTGATTTGATAAATAAGTTAGTATGCATATAGGCAGAGCTAAACTTTCTAAGAAGCATAGAATGTCTATCCTATATAGCCCTGTTTGCTTGCAAGGCTAGTGACTGGAAGAATGAAAGACTGACTAGAATGAAAGACAATTTCAATAACTTTGCGCAAGATAATGGGATAGACTTCGGAAGACAGACCTTTGAACGTAGCAAAAACAGTTGATTTGCTCACCTGAAATTTACCGACTATCGGTTTCATGATGTGGAAACATCCGCGAACGCGCATACTTCTTTTAAGTTTAAGTTTTGTTACACACGCTGACATTCGTTGACAACATTGAACTGCTTCAAAGTTGATTGCCATAAAGTTTAATAATATTGCGCTGTTGACTGTCTAGAATTTTCTCGCATATCGTATTTTCATAGTAAGTATGCGACATTAGTTTCATTGATCGGTAGTTGTTGCTACACTGGTTTGTCATCCGAAACTTTCTTATCATTTAATTTAGCAAATTTGCGAACCATTTAAACCCGAACTCTGCAATTGTCCGCAATACTTAGCAGAATGTGTGATCTGCAACGACTGGGGTAACGAAGTTGAGTCGACAACTTCGACTTCCGCTCAAATGGTACTGTGAGAAATTCTTCGCTTAGTAAGCAGTTAAAGTACTCTTTCTATCTACTGAAAATCTCGTTGCCCCAGTTATTGGGTTTCCCTACTTATCTTCAATATATTTCGGCGAATGAATCTCTTGCGTATTCTTCCTCATTGTGATGCATCACATTAATAATATAAATCCGCTTGCCTTTAAATTATACATCTTCTATTGTTTTCCATCTAATAATAAATTACGAGGGTACCGATACTATGCGTCTACTGCTATTGCACGTGGTCTAGTTATGTAGAACTTTCTCCCCCTCCTTTCTACCACGTTCGATATCTCACTTTATTCGTTTCGCTATTTCCGTAGTACTTAGTCCACGCTTCAAAGGCTTATCTTTTGGTCCTATTGCCATTATCAAATCTCACCTCGTCTTCTAACCACCATGCTCCTTACTTACATATGTGGAAATGAGCATTTTTACAACAATTTCCATCAAAGTTTTTCCACATATATTGCGTGCATAATTGTATAGCACCATTGAGCTACTCGCACCATTTTAGAGCCCTCTTTCCTCATCTTTATAAAAATTCTGTCAGAAAAAGGTGGTGCTATATTGTTAGTGGTTCGCGAAAGTTTATTTTCGAATCAATTTCTTGGCGTTTCGCATTTTTCCGGCAAAGATGATAATCTATCTGGATTTGGCGTCCACCGCTACAACAGTTCATAATCAAGTTCCATTCTTTGTTCATAAATGGGGTATTTAGCAAAGCTTGAATAAATCATCTTTCCTTCCGCTAAGTTTCTGTAGACGTTTAAGTCTACATAGATGAAAATGCTTTGCGCCCTTAATTTTCCGTTTAAAAGCTCTTTGAAGTCGCGTCAAAATATTTTTTTGTTCTGTTCGATCACCGTCTACCTGTGCTGACGGTACTCCAACTTTCGTGTTCTATTACTATTTTCACCACCGGTGCTCCACTGAAATTATCAGTAGTGTTCCGCTCCCTCGAACCTTTAACCGTAACATCCGTCTCGCTATAAATGCTCATCAGTATACCCTCTTTCGTACGTGATTCGTTCCTAAGACATACAATTCGCCTAATTTGGTGAGGGCTTACGCTCCCATTTATTTCGCTTAATGCAAACTTAAACTAACTTAAAAACCAACAAGAGTTAAGAGTTAGGAAATAAGGGAATAGTGGAGGAGACCAAGTTTAAGAGAGAAGTGCTCAGGTTAAAATCAAAAAGGGGGAGGTCAGAGTTGACCTTACGGAGCATGCGGGTTCGTTAGAGCCATAAGAGGTGCGGTGGGTTGGGATATAGAATAGACGAGGACAGCGTAATAACCAGAGAGCAGTCGATGAATGAAGAGAATGTTAGCTACATCTCTGCGTTTTTCGAGTGTATTCAGGTTAAGAAGTTTGAGGCTACCACGATAGGGAAGTAAGATAAATGGGTCATTCCAGGGTGGTCCACGAAGGGCAAATCGAAGAAAACGACGTAGAATATTCTCGATTCAGCATATATGAATTCGCTGAAATGGGGACTACACTTGGCTGGCATATTCTAGAAGGGGCCCGACAAGGCCCTAGATTAGAGTCTTAGGTTAGGTTAGGTAAGAGTGGCTGTTGGAAATACCAACCCACTTAGGCCTATCGGCCCATTGTGATGCCACGTGGATCTATAATCCTCTTACTACTGGAACCAGTTTGAGCTTATAATAAAGCGTAGGAGACTGTTAACGTCCAAGTTTTCTAGATCGTTTAGGTCGTTGTAGAAGAAAGCTCCAAGATGAAGCTTTCTTCTCTGGGAGAGAGCTGGACATGTGCAGAGTAGGTGAAGGATTGTCTCCTCCTCTTCCTCGTCCATGCAGCTTCTACAGAAATCATTAGTAAAAGCGCCAAGCCTTCTTGCGTGCTTGCCTATGAGGCAGTGTCCAGTAATGACACCTATTATGGCGCTGAGATGTTTCCTATCTAAAAGTATCAGACACTTAGAGCGACTCAGATCCAGCCTTGGCCAGGTCTGTTTGGTCGCTAGACATGTTTGTCCAGCAGTCCACCTAAGGTCTGTTATTGGCATCCAGCTTTAGTGTTAGTTTGCACGTAGCGATTGGTATACCTATACTACCTTTGTCCGGTAGGATAGGTAGAGTGGTTCCAATTTTGGCGATTTCATCGGCTCTGCAGTTCCCTGGAATGTCTCTGTGTCCCGGCACCCAACAAAGGTGTATGTTGAACTGCTCTGCCATCTCCATGAGAGATGATTGGTACTCAAGGGCGGTTTTAGAATATGTTGAGACCGATAGATATCACGTTTTTCTTCAGCCAGGACAGAGCTTCTTTAATCGCCAAAATTTCCGCCTGGAACACGCTACAGTGATTTGGAAGGCGGAAAGAGAGGCTTAGATTTAGCTTATCTGAGAAACCACCGCCACCAACTTCGCTATCGGTTTTAGATCCATCTGTGTAGAGATGGATTGACTTGTCCTCCATGAAAGCATCCTCCTACCAGAATGATCTAGAGGGGAAGCTTACATGGAAGTTTTTGTCAAACCAAAGTTCAGGTATGGTGTAATCGATGTTCTCTGTGAGGATTCCTAATGTATTAAAATTGTTGGCGTGGCCAAATGAATTATTTGTCCACTGTTTAGTCGCTTTAAGGCGAACAGCTGCAGTCGCAGCTACTTGCCTGCTAAAAATGTCGAGGGGTGTCAAGTGAAGCAAAATGTCTAAAGCCGCAGAGGGAGTAGACCGCAAAGCTCCGCTTGTGCATAGACATGCTGTTCTTTGGACTCTGTTTAGTTTAATGTGGTTGACTGCATTTTCCAAGGCCGTCCACCAGACAACCACCCCGTAAGTAAGTATCGTTCTTATGACCGAGATGTATAGCCAGTGGGTTATGCGAGGTTGAAGGAACCGTTTGTTCCCAATGACTTTTTTGCAAGAGAATAAAGCTATTGTAGCTTTATTGACTCTTTCTTAAATGTTAGGTTTCCAGTTTAGTTTCCTGTCAAAAATGAGACCCAGATATTTTGCTGTATCGGAGAAAACTAAACTGGTACCGTTTATTGAACGAGGGTCTATGATTGGAATTTTATATTTCCTAGAAAAGAGGACAAGATCAATTTTATGGGGGTTTATTGCCAATCCACAGCGATCTGCCAAGCGGGTTAATCTATTGAGATTTACTTGGAGGAGTTCTTTAATGGTATTGAGATGTTTCCCTGAGACGGCTATGGCAACGTCATCCGCATAGGCAATCACTCTGCTACCACCCGCTTCCAGGTATATCAGTAGTTCATTAACTACTAAGTTCCCGAGAAGGGGAGAGAGGACACCGCCTTGCGGCGTACCTCTACTGACATATCTTTTAGCAGAAGTCTCACCCAGTTTGGAGTTGATTATCCTGCTTTTTAGCATTAGACCGATCAACTCCCCAAGTGAGTCGTCTACCTGCAGGGTTGACAGCGCAGTCGTGTTTGCGGATGTATTCACGTTATTAAAGGCGCCCTCTATGTCTAGGAAAGCAACCATTGTGTTCTCCTTATATTGTAGGGATCGTTCGATGTGGCTAGTCAGAGAGTGCAGAGTCGTTTCCACCGACTTTCCTTTACAGTAGGCATGTTGAGCCGTAGACCGAAGTCTTGGATCAATTTTAGCTCGAATATGGATATCAATCAGTCGTTCTAAAGTTTTCAGAAGGAATGATGATAGACTTATACTCGTAGGTCTGATGTTCTTTGGGACTACATGAGAACATTTTCCAGCTTTGGGAATGAATACTACATTGACTTCTCTCCATAACAGTGGAATGTGGATAAGTTCTACACAGCTCCTCATAATATTTTCCAACACTGGTAGAATAATATCTGAGGACCTCTGTAGCTCGGCAGGTATAATACCGTCCGGACCAGCAGACTTGTATGGTTTGAAGCCATGCAGCGCCCAGAGCAGTTTGTCTCTCGCAATCAAACCATGAATTTTGGTCACGGTTGCAGTAGGCCTGTTTGGGCTGCTACTGGCCGCGAGTTGGGAGCTACCTGGAAAGTGGGTGTCCAGAAGCAGGTTGAGTGATTCATCACTTGAGGTTGTCCAAGAGACATCGGTTTTTTTCAAACAGCTAGGCATCATAGGATTTGTGGAGAGGATTTTTCTTAGCCGCGATGCCTCAGAGGTTTCTGTAATTTTGTCACAGAATGACCTCCAGGATTGTCGCTTTGCCTTCCTCAGTTCTTTTGTATAATTTGAGGGATTCTTTATATGAGTCCCAGTCAGTCACTTTTCTTGTACTTTTTGCTGCGTTGAAAAGTTTTCTACAGGCGTTTCTCAGCAGTCCCAGTGCCGATGTCCACCAATGTGGCTTTTTCTTGCCTCCTGATTGAATAAGAGGGCAGGAAGCGGCCATAACCTGATTGAGAGCTAGAGTAAATTCCCTTTCATGTCAAGCTCATTGGTGTCACGCGGGGCACTTGATAGTTCAGAGGATAGCCTTTCTGACAGTATACCTCTGTATTTTGGCCAATCAGTTTTCCGATAATTCCGGAAAGTTGGTTGGCTGGGGGGAGCATCACTCAGACTGAATTGGATGTATCTGTGGTCTGAAAAGGAGTGTTCAGACGATACCATCCAGTTTGTTAGCCTTTGGGTGATGCCGGAGACAAGAGTAATATCTAACACTTCTTGTCGGTTTCTAGTTATAAAAGTGGCCTCATTGCCAATATTGCAAATTAAGAGGTTAGAATAGAGTCTTGGGGTGAAGAAATAGTTTTGGAGAGCTTAGTGTCATCGGTGTAAATGGATACGGAGCAGTGTTTGATAATCCTCTCAAGATCGTTTATAGTTGAAATGAAAAAAGAGGCGACCTAGACGGCTGCCTTGTTGGACACCAGAAATGGCTAAAAACGGGGTTGAGAAGGCTGACCTAAAGAGAACGCTATAGTAACGGTTCTCCAGATAAGAAGATATCCATTTAACAATATGGGGTCAAAACCGAGGGAAGACAATTTGAAAAGGATCAGTTGACGTGATATTTTATCGAAGGCCTTAGCGAAATCTGTAGCAATAACTTCGTTGCCATTTTCTAGGACTGAAAGCGCAAAGGATACGAATTCAACTAAGTTTGTAGTAGTTGATCTACCTTTTAGAAATCCATGCTGACGGGGTGATATAAGTGAATTGCTCTGAAAGCTTAGAACTTCATATAAAAAAACTTTCGAACATTTTAAATATGTGAGAAAGCTTAGCAATGGGACGGTATGTGGTTACTTAATTCTTTGATCCCTTTTTGTGAATTGTTGTTATAAAAGAGGTCTTCCAAACTTGGGGGAATTCCCCTTGTGTGAGGACAGATGAAATAGGGAGGAAAGTAGGTGCGAAAGATTGGAGGCACACTTTTTGAGAAATATTGCTGGGAGCCCATCTGGACCGGATAAAAATCCATCATTGAGATTTTGTAACTTGGGGAAATATATGGGGTCGGGTACGAAAAGGTTGTCTGCAAATGACTGTTTAAGTTTGCAAAATAGTTGACAATAATATGTGGGTCGGTCGATGATATATTATTGAACGAGAGAGGGGGGGATTTTTTGTAGTTGACGAATTGATAAAATGTCTTAGGACCGTTGATAATGTTGGACTGCGCTGTGTCGAGAAAGCGCTGATAGAGGCAGTTATAGAGCTGGGTGGATTGCAGGTAGGTTCCAAGATAGTTAGAGTAGTCATAAAAGCTGACCTACGGGCCCTCTATTTCCTAGTCGTTGTAACATGCAAAGATTTAAGACCAATACACATCGCTACCTTTCTTTTCTTCCTCCTTAAATTTCCTTCGTCCGCACTGTGTGCAAATATTTTAAGGGTACTAATAACAGCTTGAGCACGCGCTAGTTATATAAAACAAAAAATTGTCATTAGTAGCAGTTCAGCTGTAAGAATGATGGCAACTCCGTTCTTATATTGTTCCCATCCATAATGATACATTTTGTACGCTTTCGTTTGCAAGTTCAAGTAGCGGCAATTGTTTTCGACACTTGATTTCTTCAATGCATATCATACAGATTTAACGCTTTCTAGTTAGAAACTTTTGCGAGTAATTTTTCTGGTGTTTTAGATTACTATACGTAGTTCACTACTTGAAAGTATCTTATCGTTCGCTATATGAATATTCATATTCGTATTCAGTCTTACGCTGTGCAGAAAAGGTGCCTTTCGGGGTAGTGTATGGTTAGCCTAGCTGTTGATCTGTTATCGAGTTGAATTACATGTACGTATGACAAAGATGTTATCCTCTTTATTTTCTATCCATGTTCATCCATGTGCATATTGATTTCTGCATCCGCCTTAAAATGATTTCGTCTTCAGACTGCTGAACTATGATGTGCAGATGAGATAGACCCAACTACCTGTTGAATAATGCGTGGCTATTCTCGTAAGGATGTGATGTTCTATTGTACTACGGATATGTAGCTGTAACTTGAGAGGACTTGAGAATTTAACAAAAATAGAGTACGAATCCAAGACAAAGAACCATATAAACAATTGACCTAAACACCAAATCCATTTCTTAGAAGGACATACAAGTCACCTTTTGGACAATATGCAAATCCGACCTGATGTGTCCTGCTGATAATAGTGGAAGTACTGGGATCAATTGAATTTTTGTTTTTTCAATTAACTTGAGTAATTTCCTTGCTATGTTTGCACACGATAACTTCCATCGGCCTCATATAGACATTCGAAGACTTTCCACTTAGTACATACGAGTACCACTTGTCTGTCCATATGTTGTCCTAAGCTGATAATTACAGTGAGTATCTACATCAATTGCTCTTATTGTGCATTTGAATTCACATACATTAATATGGCCAATTTGTTAATTATCCACCGTTACACCTCAATGGATACCTTCCGATGGAATCTGTTGATTTGGATTAATCGTAAGTCATCCGGTGTATAATTATGAATATTTTCCTCTCTAAAAAGGTAGAAGAGAGAAAAAAAAAAACATTGAATTGTAGGTAAGCACGTGATTAGATGCCGGTCTACGTGACTTTTTGGAAGGAATCCGCTTTAGGGGGATTAAGATATTTAATATCGTTCACCGATTGTGCATAACCCATGAGACATGTGAGCTATCCTCTATTGAGTCTGGCTCGTGTGGGTGCATAATTTGTTATGGAATTGATTGAAGATAATTATTATTAATGAGGTGGTCCCAGTACTGATACCGGTGCTGGTGCTGGTGCCGGTGCCGGTGCGGGTACCCGGTATTCTTGAAAGAAATGGAGCGTGTAAGTATCTTTATACTCCCTTCAAAAAATGTAGGAGTTGTTGTTTTTTTCTTGGAATTTTTCCAATCCCTAAAGCAGGGATTTTATTGTTCGGTTAGTGCAACCTGTTGGGTGTAAGAGGATAGAACTTCTGAAAATTGAAAAATGTTAAGAATCTTAGGAAAAGACTTGTATCGAGGTATTTAATTCCCTTATCCATTTTAATATATAGTATAATATAGCTATATGGTAAATTTGTATTTCCCTTTCGAATGTGTGCGTGCTGGATCAATGAATTTTTGAAAGGATCACAGAGAAAACAATTTGAATATGAGCATATACTTTACAAAAGGCCAAAAGTAAAGTTAATTACCGTCGTCGGGGTGAGGTTTCTAGTAGACGAATTTGCCCATACTCATTCTCATCGAAAGTAATCAGTCTATGAAAAATAAGGTCTCCTCTTCGGGATACAGGATAAAGCAGATCAGCCGGACTAAAGCCGGACAGTGTAACCAAACGAAACGTGACTCTGGCTGAAGCATTTACAAGGAAGAAGAAAACACAAAAATCTAAGAAATAAGGAAAACAACTGTCTTTAAGAGAGCTGTGGCTTCCAGAGAAAAACAATATTATGAGCGATGTAAAGTACAAGTACTGCGAAATTCATCTGATTGATCTCAGAAAACTATTAAACGGTGGCGATATTACGCAGCCTTGGGCTACTGCCTTTCAAACTTCCAAAAGACCCCTCTGACGACAGCCATCCATTGGATTCCTGGAAAACTACGAACCCCTACGGACGTATCATATTGACGCTTATTCGCTACCAGATTTCATGGCTCAGCACAAGATCATGGGTTGGAGGAAGAGTATAGTAGTGCTAATGAGGAGCCTTGTACCCTCGTCTTAGTATCGGACAAAGCTTTTGTCGAGGTCATTAGGATTAGGTACGACATGCGTCTTAACTTGTATTTTAGCCAGATTCACTTAAGATTGTTAGTTAACTGGTGCAAAAAAAAAACGTTCCTGTTTCTGTGTATGTATGTACATTGTACATATATCCATGATGTTTCTACCCATAGTTGTTGAAACAAAAACTCCATAAGTAGGATTAAACTGTATTCGTTCGATGCTCCTTCTCAACCATTGGTAGCTATTGAGTTCGTTGTAATCTGTGACATTAAAATGTTTCGGGCGAATGCTAATACAATATACGGAAAAAGGATATGAAGGATTATCATGTGGCTGCAGTGCAACATTTTTTCCTGCAATAAGAAACTATCACGAAACTGTTGGATGTCCTATAACTTATATTAGGCCATTAACGCAACAATCAACACATAGCGAAGTGCTTGCCTTGCCTCCTAGTGGTGGTCTCCGGTAACTGCATGAGCAAACCCTTACCCATGCTGGTTAAAATGGCAATGACATGCTCGGACAATGGCATAGTACTAATCTAGGCCATCATAGGGCTCACAACACTATACGAAAGAGATTAAAAAGATGCGACAAACCAACTAATGGGCTCGGATAAAAATGGATTCACTGTCAACGACTCTTGCAAACGTTTAAAAGAGAAGGACCTTTGAATCTGCACGTTGTTGCATGTACGAAGCCTTAACAGGCCACTTGCAGCCGAGCAGTTATAGATATAACCGCCATCCAAGATCGGCGATGAAATAGTATGGAACTTAAGGGGGATGCAAAACTGTGATATATACTATGGTGATTATTCGAGGGAAAAGAAACACCACTTACTCGGATGCGGGTTTGCCATATGTGGCAAACTTAGACAAAAGACCTTAAGCTTCCAACATGTGAACGAACATTTTATGACATCCCGCATCAAGGCGCTAAATTTACTAACATAACCCTAATATGTGCCCATGTCCCTACGAAGACAAGCACGACGACACCACAGAATGTTCGATGTGTGACATTAAAATCGTAATAGGTAATTTTAACGCCAGGATAGGAAAGGAGGACATCTTTGGTAGGATAACTATATCTGGCAGCGGACTTAGGCTTAGTGATTTTTTTGTGGGACGAAATATCACTATAGCGAGCACAGGGTTTCCTCATCTTAATATAAAAAAGCGGGCATGGTAGTCTCCGAATCATGAATTGCTGAATCAAATTGATCACATTCCGATCGACGTAAGGCATGCCTCCAGTGTTTTGGACATCCGAACATTCCGCACAGCCCATTAATGACGTTTTTTTTAATAAAAAGCGGGGGCAGAGTAAAGTACTGGTCTTATTGTAAACATCTTCAAATGGCGCCGCCGAAGGTTGCTAGGATTTAACCAGTTACAAGTTGGTGGCCAGACCACAGGTAGTTCCTACCAGGAGCCCCCAGATTTCTGTTAAGGGCATGATTTGTTTGTGGTAAGCCTCTTCTGGGAGTGTCATGATGGCTGTGGTTTAAACACAACATCGCGGGAAGGGTCTTTGACCCAATGTAGAGTTGCAATAAGTACTTTGTGCTGTGAACCTCAGAACAGTAAGAGGTTTTAGGTCGACCTCGTCTCATACCAAGGGTGGAATATTTGATTCCAACACAGCTTCGAATTGGTATCAATGGATTAACGGAGAGCGATGGCAAGGCGTATCCGTGCTCCCATGGATGTGTGGGATACTTAAGTCTACATGGTAGGTGTTTACGTATAAAGCTTGACTCTATTCCGGGCAGCCAACATTGACTCAGATTACTACTTTGTTGCAGCCAAGCTGCGAATGCAGATCAAGCGCCACAATAAAGAAGAACTACTGTGAGAAGATAATCGTATACGAGTAACGTAGAAATGCTATTATACTTTCAACAATTCCCATGCCTCCATCAAGTACCTAAGACCAGGGGCAACCACTCAACTGATGTACTGGGTTTCACCCGACTTGGACGATGATAGCCAAAATTTAAGTCCATTTAACCAACACGAAGAAAGGATAGTAATATCTAGGTTGAAACCCAACCAAGCAGCTGGAGCTATTGACATACCGGCCGAGGTATTCAAAGCTGCAGTGTAGTGATCATTTTACATAAGTATTTAGCTCCCTACGCCACTGACTATGTCACTGATCACTCTCATATTAACAGACAAAAACGAGAGAGAAGAATTATGTTACATACAATGTTCAGAGGAAGATAAGCATTCGTGCGCCGCGGTCGATTACATGTGAAAGTAATAACCAACTTAAATTAAATATATAAGTAAACTATGTTAAAGAATAAAGTATTTTTATTTGGAACTATTAAATACCGTATGTAATTACCATCGGTTAAACTACAAATTGGTGACCCCGACGTGAAATTTCATCGGTTAAACTCCCAACCTTTTGGGAGAAGGCTCCGGCAGCTTGGTTTATTGCTGTAGAAGCACAATTCGCTACGAGAAAAATTACTAAAGATGAAACTAGATACTTATATGTATTAGCCTCACTTCCAGTAGATGCAATAAACAATATAATAGACGTGTTGAACAATCCTCCAGAAACTAACAAATACTTAAATTTGAAAGATATTTTAATTAAACGCCATACTGTATCCGAACAACGACGTTTGGAGCAGCTCTTATCTGCGGAAAATCTTGGCGATCGAAAACCATCCGATTTGTACCGTCATATGACATCCACGGCCGGAAACATTTCATCCTTATGTGAGGATTTAATAAAGTCTCTATGGGAAAGAAAACTTCCCACGCAAATAAGCATTCCTTTAGCCGTAGCAATAGGACAACCTTTCCAAAATAGATTAGACCTGGCGGATAAAATCTGGGAAACAACACAAACGGTGGGTGTTAATTCTATTCAACAGCCTTCTTGTAGACAAAATCCAACTTCTAGTATGGAAGAAAGATTAATGAAAGAAATAAATGAGCTCAGATCGTCTCTTAAAAAGTTATCCTTTCGAGATAGAGGCCGTTCGCCACATCGTTCTGTCGGATTCAAAAATGTTAAAAGGGAAAATCGAAGCAGTAGCAATCAAAAAATATATTGGTTTCATCGCGTTCATGGTGAGAGAGCTAGAAATTGTAATCCACCATGCTATTTCAAAATAAAAAACAACAATACAAAAAACTAGATACGCCGAGTGTATCCATGGCGAACACTCGGCATTCAAACTTCCGACGCCTTTTCGTTCAATGCAAAATTAATAGATTAGATTTTCTCATTGATACCGGTGCTGAGATATCGGTTTTACCGCATACTCTATTTAAAAACCAAAGCTTTTCCGCTTCAGAAGAATATCTTACAGCCGCAAACGGGTCTCAAATTAAATCTTATGGCTCAAAGCTTTTATAACTCGACTTAGGCCTTCGACGAGAATTTTCTTTCCCGTTTACTCTGGCTGCAGTCACCCGACCCATTATAGGTGCAGATTTTTTAGGCTATTTCAACTTACTTGTGGATATAAAACGTCGTAGACTTATTGATCGTTTAACGAATCTATCCGCCTGTGCAAGCATAGCCTCAGAGAAAACCGAGTTTGAATCGCCACGACTTTCCATCGTTGATAATGAATATGGGAATTTGCTAAGACAATTTCCTTCACTAACAAATCCAACAGATTACACCATCCCAGTTAAACATAATGTGGTGCATTATATTGTGACTTCCGGCCACTTACCAGTTTCGACACCAAGACGTTTGGACAATTCAAAATATAAAACTGCTAAGGCCGAATTCGAACACATGCAAAAGCTAGGTATCTGTCGGCCTTCTACATCTCCAACATGCTCTCCACTACACATGGAGCCCAAGAAAGAACCACATGATTGGCGTCCGTGCGGGGACTATCGAGGTTTAAACTGTGTTACTGTGCCAAACAGATACCCTATACCACATCTTCATAGTTTTTCACAAAATGCACTTGGATGTAAGGTTTTCTCGAAGATAGATCTAGTACGGGCATATAACCAAATTCCGGTGGCTGAAGAAGACATTTTTAAGACCGCAATCACAACTTCTTTCGGTATGTGGGAGTTCACACGAATGCCTTATGGTCTTCGAAATGCAGCCCAAACTTTTCAAAGACTCATGAATGAGGTCGTAAGGGGGCTGGATTTTTGTTATGTTTATATCGATGATATACTCATAGCAAGTCCAGACAAAGATGAGCATTTAAAACATTTAAGAATTTTATTCGAACGTTTGTCAGAGCATGGGTTGACCATCAAATTAGGAAAATGCGAGTTTGGTAAGCAATGTTTGGATTTCTTAGGACACAGGATAGGTGAAGCGGGAATCTTACCGTCAGATGAGCGGGTTAAAGCAATTCAAACATTCCCAAACCCATCCTCTCTGAAGCAAATTCAACGTTTCGTTGGAATGGTTAACTTTTACCATCGGCTGGATTTTTGTTATGTTTATATCGATGATATACTCATAGCAAGTCCAGACAAAGATGAGCATTTAAAACATTTAAGAATTTTATTCGAACGTTTGTCAGAGCATGGGTTGACCATCAAATTAGGAAAATGCGAGTTTGGTAAGCAATGTTTGGATTTCTTAGGACACAGGATAGGTGAAGCGGGAATCTTACCGTCAGATGAGCGGGTTAAAGCAATTCAAACATTCCCAAACCCATCCTCTCTGAAGCAAATTCAACGTTTCGTTGGAATGGTTAACTTTTACCATCGTTTCATCCCTAAGCTTGCTGAACTTTTGACACCAATTTACGAGCAGATAAAACTTCTTAGTAACACCAAAAACAAAAAGGTAAATGTTTGGCCGATAGAATGTTCAAATGCTTTCTCGAAAATCAAAACAACTCTTTCTGAATCAACTTTACTAGTACATCCAAGCGAAAATTCACCTACGCGTCTCACTGTAGACGCATCTAGCTTTACAGTAGGATCCGTGCTTGAATAGTTTATTGATAGAGAATGGAAACCGTTAGGCTTTTATTCGAAGAAGCTAAGCAAATCCGAAATTAAGTTCTCCGCGTTTGATTGAGAACTTTTGGCTATCTATCTGTCTATACGACATTTTAATTACTTCTTAGAAGGTCGAATATTTGTTGTGTACACAGACCACAAACCCCTTACTACAGCCTTATTTACTAAAGCAATAAGAAGACCGAAGCAAACTAGGCATTTAGAATGGATAGCTCAGTATACAAACGACATAAGGCACATCAAAGGGAAAGACAACAGGGTCGCTGATTTACTTTCTCGACCCGAAGAGAGCGCCATTACCACTGATCCATTTGATAATTCGCAACCTTTCTCTCCTGAAAGTATTATTAATGCTCAGGAATCTGATGAAGAGCTGAAATATCTTTTGACTCTCAAAGCAAGCTCTCTTAAGCTCGAGAAAATAGCGTTTCCGTTGTTTATCCGTCCCATATGGTGTGAAACATCCACCAAAGGGAATAGACCTTACATTCCGAAATGTCTTAGGCATGCAGTTTTCTCCAGTTTGCATTCTCTTTCACATCCTGGTATTCGAGGATCAAGAAAATTACTAACTGATAGATACTTTTGGCCAAAAATGAATTCGGAGATTAAGACATTTGTGCAATCCTGCATTGAATGTCAGCGCTCTAAAATTCATAGACACACCAAAACACCTTTAGGCAACTTTAAAGCCCCAAGTGAACGCTTTGAACAAGTTCACATGGATTTGGTAGGGCCTCTTGATATATCCAACGGAAATCGTTATATTTTGACCATAGTTGACAGATTTACACGTTGGCCAGAGGCCAACTGAAACAATCGCTAAAGTTTTCGTGTCCGAGTACATTAGTCGATTTGGTGTTCCATTAAGAATCACGACGGATCGTGGGGGACAGTTTGAGTCAAAATTATTTTTCGAGTTGCCAAAGCTGTTAGGATCTCATAGAATAAGAACGACAGCCTACCACCCACGGGCAAATGGTATAGTGGAAAGGTTCCACCGCGTCCTTAAAGCAGCACTAAAATGTCAGGGAAACACAACGCATTGGAGTGAAGACTTACCTATAGTTCTCTTGGGAATAAGATCAGCTTTGAAAAAAGACATCAACTGTTCACCAGCCGAGATGGTTTATGGGCAAACCTTACGACTGCCATCAGACTTTTTCACCTCGCAAAGTGTAGCAGGATCTTTTGATGACGAAAATTTACCAACTTTGATAGCCAATCTTAAAGATTCTATGAACTCGTTGCGTCCTAAGGAAACCCGCCAACAAAACTCTCACGTTTATATTCCAAAGCATCTGACCGACTGCGACCAGGTTTTTGTCCGCGCACCAACCAATAAAGCAGGTCTCAAACCTCCCTATGAAGGACCATTTAAAGTTTTAAAGCGACTTATAAAATGTTATATTCTACAAATAAAAGGAAAAAATGTTTTCGTATCCCTGGACCGTCTGAAGCCCGCGTATGTTATTGATTCATCTTATCAAAGAAAAATTGTTGCCAAGTGTGTTACATTTGCGCATGGTTCTTGAGAAAAAACATTTTCGAAGTTATGTTTAGTATTGTACAGATATTTTTATATTGTTTAATCACCTTCGGCTGGAAGGGGGGTAATGTAGTGATCATTTTACATAAGTATTTAGCTCCCTACGCCACTGACTATGTCACTGATCACTCTCATATTAACAGACAAAAACGAGAGAGAAGAATTATGTTACATACAATGTTCAGAGGAAGATAAGCATTCGTGCGCGGCAGTCGATTACATGTGAAAGTAATAACCAACTTAAATTAAATATATAAACTATGTTAAAGAATAAAGTATTTTTATTTGGAACTATTAAATACCGTATGTAATTACCATCGGTTAAACTACAACAGGAAATAACTATAATATGGTATTTCATAAAGATCCCCTTATTGGAAAGCCCTTAACATAGACGCTTCTTTTGAAGTCCGATTTTGAGAGTATAGGAGCGGACACATGTCGCCTTGAATTTGTCGAACGCCTTGAGCACATTTCTCTTGATCGTGATGGGCTTTCTTAAAATATTTCCACTTGGACATGCCAAGCCAAGCTAGTATAAATGGCCCAGAACATCCTGTCACCCAGGCATCTTGTAGTTAAGCAATGAAAACAATTTCAAAAAAAAATTAATAAAATGTGCTAATGCTTATAATTTAATTTTCTTATAACTACTCCCATAATAGATGATTATCATAACACGTCTGTAGCTGAAATATTGTAATTATTATATTTATTTCTTAATGCACGTAAGCCACAAATATCTGAAAGAATTTTCAAAGCTACGAGTAATGTCCTATCAATCACGTGAGTCCATACCATATTTCTTACTAAAATATAGGTTCGCTCTCAACGTCGAATATAATATTATAAACAACGCGTTCATTATGCGACGAAAAAGTGACTCAAAAGTTAATAAAAACATGCGCCCCAATATTATTTAACATGCTGCCTTAGAATAACGATAAGACGAAATTAAAAAAATATTTAAGTATTTGCAATATCGGAGTAGATTAGCTCCAAACAGTAATTTAAAATATCGCTAGGGTCTTGTTGTTTGTGTCTGTCTGCCTTTAAGAACGAAAACTATCAACATTATCGAATAGATAAACACCAACAAAAGATACAGCTACATACACTTAATTAATTTTTAAACAACAACTTGAGCATTCTCATACTTATGGAGTGTGTTCCTGGTGTAGTGTAATATTCGAACTCATATCTGTTGCTGTATCTACTGCAAAAATAAAACAATTGAAAATGCTGCAAAGCCAGTAGCAAAAAATGGGGAATATTGGCACAAGTGCGAACTTCAAATTGATTTATTTCCGCGTTGCACTGAGGAATTAACTTTTATAATCTCACATTTTGTATAAAGTAACGAGTGTTTGTGGTTACATTACATCATTCAGTAGGCACTCACATTCTATATCTATAGATGGCGATACATTACACTTTTTCATTAATATTTTGTTTGTTCTTAATTTGAAAATATCTAACAAATTTTAATTAAAGATACACAGATGTTTGTATGTTACACCTCCAACTGAAATCTGCAAACGGTCCGTCAGAGGTAAAAGCAATCTGATTGGAGTACCTGTGTTGGGAAATTATAATAAGTGCGATATTTGAGGCAGCCACAATTTGAGAGCTTTGAAATGATAATTTTTACGTATGTGCAGGTGTACGAGTAGGTGTAGATTATTTTATTTAATTTTTTAAACAAGATAAGACTGAACATGATAAGTAGCTACTCCCTATTGAATTGTGCCTCTCTTTGATTTTATTCAAATGGGACTTTGCACAGTTGGTGCGGAGATAGTGTATCAAATGACGAAACTTAAAAAGAAGTTCAGGAATAGGGTGAACCTGATTTTTTTTTTTTTCAACAAGAAAATTAAGATCACTTAAAGTATATCTTTTTCCACATATAACTACGGTGATCATCTGTGGTTTTTTTTTGTTTAGAGACAATATAATCTATTTGACTTCTATTCTGTATTTTTGATCTATTACAAAAAAATTACGATTTTGTCTTCTACCTATATTTGAAATTGCGTTTTAAAACGTCGGTTAAAATTTTCATGCATCGAAAATCTTTAATATTTGTCGCACCATCAGTAATAAAAAAATTTTTTTTTTGTCGTTACTTACAACAGATTAGGTGGCACTTCAGGGTGGTCATTATCTTCACAGAATGGATTAAAGACCAGTGGCGGTCGAGCGGTGGTATTCAAACACTCACCCAAACACTCAATCAACTAGGTAAAGTTCAGTTGTGATGAGAAAAACTGATTCTCCCCTTAATCTCTGCGATTGCGTCGTTATTTTTATTTAGGACTCAAACCAAGCAGACTGGTTTTACAGTGTCAAATGTATAGTTTTGGTTGTGGCATGTTACTCCATGCATAGGAGGGGAAGTGTCTATTCTTGCCAAAAACGTATACTTTGTTGCACCCTCATCTAAAACAAAACTCATGCTTGTCACTTCTTTATCAATATAGCCGCAAAACAAAAGCACCTTTCTACATCTTCTCATAATTTTAATGCCATGCGAGCAGTTTTATAATTTTTTGACATCAAATGTCTCGGTGGTTTTACAACCAACTGGAGCAAAGAGCATTTTCCATTGTCATTGGGGACGAAACTAAGTACATGCAATTAATTGGCATGCGAATATCAACGACAGCTTGGCTAGAAACTTATTTCCGCTGTTTCAAGCAGCAGGGGCAACGCAGAACTGTTCTTGCCAATCACTGATTTTTTCTGCTTAGAAAACAATTGAATAACAGAGCCCTCACTCTTAAAACAGAAGCTTGCTTTATACAATACCCTTCTCATCCCAGTCCTGTTGTACGGCGCAGAGGTTTAGAAAGCACTCTTGCCTGCGTGATTTTTGCCCCGTTTATATTAGGAATGGAGGGTGAGATTCAACCATAAACTATACGGATGTTCAGCGCCATCGGCCTAGTCGGAATGAACAATAGAACTGCGGCCCAAAGAGTCTTCGTATACAATTTTGAGGGATGGCGCAGCAGAGGACAACCGCATCTAAGGTGGCGCACGAAAGAGAGCTCAACCAACTTGGGGTGCAGCAATGGAGACAGTTAGCGAGAGAGACCGCAACGCAACCTTAATAAGTGCATCTTAAGTGGAGTTACCAGACCTAAAACGACATGGATGGGGTGGTGACCTCTTAAATTGTTCACTTTGTACGGTAGATAGAGTCTTATATACGATGATAAGGAAACATATTTGCAAATCAGGCAAATGATGCTAAAATTCAGAAATATTTTCATCAGAAAGTATTTTACACATGAGTTTGTGAATGGTCTTTGCCAAATCAGCCTCGTCAGATTCAAATGATTCAGCAGATGGGCCATCTGCTCCATAAGCCCTATTGGTCTTCAATTTACATTTCGCTATCAAAGCGCTTTCTTGGTCAGGTGGACGGAATTGCTAATCATTGTCAGTTGAATGATTCGCTCAACCTGACACTGATTGTGATTCTATATTACGTTTCCATCCTTATCTATGCATGCTTCTTTTGTACTTAGCTTTGTTTATCTATATATTTATGTCCAGGGCAAGTTGTTTTCACTTCCTAGTTTATTACCTGATCATCAGTTCATCATCATCATAAAGTTCGCGAGCAACTCTAGTTCTCCCTTGCAGCCCCGCCTTGTACGCCTCTTATTTCGCAGACACTTTTCACCATACCAGGAGTTTGATGACCTGGTGAAATCTATGTAGTAATGCTGATAGTGTGCTTACAATTTTGCTGTGATACTGACAGTATAAGACTTATTGAGAGATTTTAGGAGTCTCGATCGAAAATGCTCAAGCAGTCTCTTGCGACTCTAGCCATTGAACGTCAGGTATCCTGACATTTGTTGCACTGTATGGTAGTGGATGATGGGTTCCTGCAACTTTCGGGCGTCCAAAACTCTTTGTCGAACGGAATCCAATCAATATGTTTGGCAGGTTTTTTTTTGTATCGGGTGACTGACAGGGCGCTTTGTAGATATTGAATTAAGTAGAACCCCTGTAATCTATTGTATTACGTCAGTTTGAGCTACCTTAAAGTCTATCAGTCGGCATCTGTTTTCCTGAAGTGAAGCCTATATGCCTTTCAACCTTCCGAAGGTGGCGTTAAAATTACCAAAGACTTAGATTAGATTAGATTAAATTTAGACGGGAGATTGGACCAAGTACCCTTATCACTGCGAACAGGTTAGGCCTATTACGATTTTCCTTAAGTTATATTTGTTCAAATCTGGCAACGATATCTTCCGACTCAGGGTATGGCTTACCTAGAAGAAGACGACGTGTTCTGCTTAATCGGTTACAGTGCAAAGGATATGGTCTGCTGTTTCTTTGTCCTCGTTATAAATGCGGCAGGTGTGCTATTCAGCATGAGGTCATGAGGCGGATATTAACTCTGTACTGATCCGTTAAGAATCAGGTTACCCAGAAAGCTGTATAGAAGTTGTTTTGTTCTTTTGTGGGAAGAGCTTGGTAAAAAGTTGTTGGCTTGCCTGTAACCATCAGTATCCTTCCAGTAATGGAAAGTCTTTATTTTTAGCCAGTTACATATTTTTATATTATGTAGCAAAAATGGTCGTTACAACATGAATGTTAAGGCTGAACCTTTTCTGTCCAATTCGTCTGCCCTTTTATCACCATCATAACCACTGTGACCTAGCACCTAGATTAAATGGATCGTATTGGTGCTGGCTAGTGTTACGAGATGTATAATGTAGTTCCAGTAAATTTTTGAGGTTTTCTCATCTGTTTAAGTTCTCCATAATGCAGAGATCTGTTGCGTGTATCTCAGCTTGATGGACGACCTTAAAGTCATGCCTGTTGCTCATACGTGTAGTTAACCAATTCATAAAACCAATATTATTTATCGCGGTCATCCTTCTCCTCAGTGCGGGGATAGGAACATACCAGGCTCATAATGGCGATTTTAGCGTTAATCGGGATCACAATCAGAAGTTCGCTTAGATGTCTGAAACTCAAGATGTTTTGACTACGCTTTCCTTCGATGACTCATCTGTTTGTTTTCAATGTTTCTACTTCATATAGCAATGCATACCTGTCACAGTTTTTCATTCTTCTTGAGTTCGGCCCACTCCATCGCGCTTATTATAAGGCAAGGGAATAGTACCAGCTTCGTAGTATTCTACGGGCTCCACCACTTGCTTGGCTTGGCCACATGCATAGCTGAAAATCCTTGATCTCGACCGCTGTAGTCGTCAGCCAGGTAACTGGCTGTTTGTCACATCATATAATGTTTTACGTGATAAGCTATGACTAACTTAGGTTAGTCAAAGGTTATTACTGAGTCTATCTCTGACTTGGCCGTTAGCGAAAATGGCTACGAAATGGTCGTATTATGCTTTGCCGAAATCATACTTACACACTGACGTTCACTCAGCTATGCATGCGCAGATCCGAGTGTTTAGTCTTATCTGTCTGCTATGGGAAGTTTCTTTTTTTGTTTTGAAAATACCATATTTCAAAAAACATAATTTTAGGTAAAAACAAAGTTCCTAATATAAAATAGAAATTACAAACTCTATATACAAGTTGAATCAGTCAATCCAACATGACCCACCCTATACAACAGAGTCGAACAGATATTTAACCTTTGAAATCGGCGTCAACTAGGGTAATTGCTTTTCCAACTGGTGGCATAGAATTATGTAAAATTAACCTGTCGAAGGCGGAACCGCGCTCAAAACCTATCACTCAAAACTAATTAAATCTTAAATGTGAGGTAATAAATTTGCCAACAGATTCAGCATTAGCACACATATGGCAGCTTGTCGGTTGGCTTAGAAGTTGAAGTCGGGATCTGCCCATAGTGGGCATGTGGTTGAAGCCATGTTGTTGAAGTAATTACTTTTCCTCGCTCTTGAATCGGAAACTTATAATTAGTGGATTTTCTCAAGTGAACAAAATTGGTGATTAGGGTAATAGTCAGGAGGTGAATTACGTATCTTAATCGTTCTTAAACGTGTATTTTCTACGTCTGGATACAATGGGTTCCATAAGATAGTAGAGTGAAGATTTTTACAAAGGAACATGAGAGAATGCTGGCTCCTAACACAGAATATCAGAACAAAATCAGTCTCTTTCAAGAGTACTGCAATTATTTTTATAAGTCATCTTCTTACACGTATATGTATTATCACTGAATTCTGCTGGCTGCAAAGCCAACTCGTGCCTCCAGGTTGTTCTGAGATCGAACAGGTCATATCCATTTGCTTACAACTTTGAGAAAATCGTCAGTTTTTTGACTGCTTATCAAATCTATGTACATCCTGGCAAATATTGTAATAAATAATTTGAATTTACTCCATAAACTGACTAGGCCTAACAACCTCTCTATCTGGGCTTTTTATAAGAGGAATAAGAACTAGCTTAAGTTTCAATGATTAAATCCACCCTAGGCAATTAACTTACTTGTTCTAAACAAATACCATGGCTTTGATGGTCTTCTGGTTATACTAGGATGCTTTAGACAAGCGAAGGGCCTATGGCCAAAAACTACTTGAATATGTTTTCTCTTAGATGTAAAAATTGTTCCTTTTAAGGTTTTATCATTTCGGATAGGTACTCTGTCGCGTTGAAGGATGTAATCAACCAAACGCACGGCGCCAAAAAGACCTCAGATGCGAGGAGAAAAATGCGAGTGCTGAGCCCATTTGACTTTGATGGCAAAAAGAAATGGATTAGCTGATCTCGTTCCAGATTGAAACCATACAAGCTGCGATACACGCAATAGAGCTCTGAATTAGGCAGAATTTAAACAGATCGGTCACCAACAAAGGACAGCAAAGCGGTCTTACTTGCTATCAACGCTTTTGAGATAACCCTAAAAATTGTCTGGGACTACATTATACCTCTGATTACACTAGCCACTACCAATAGAGTCCATTTCATCTGGGTGGTAGATCACAGTGATTATGTTGGTAATGAAAGAGCAGACGAATTTGCCATTAAAGGTACGCCCTCAACATTCATGTTGCCACGACCATCCTGCGGATTACTAAATCGCTCCAAAAAAATCAAAATAAACAACTGGCTAAAAGGCAATCCATTACTGGACGGAAACTAAAGGCAACAGAAAGAAAAACACTTTTTACCAACCCTTTCCCTCAAAAGAACACAACAACTCAAAACACAACGTCAAAAAACACCTCATGACTGAGCACAAGATAACACCTATCATATCTGAAACGTGGACAAAGAAATAGCAGAGCATATCCTTTGCCACGTCGTCTAGATATGTCATACCTTGAGGCTGCCAGCTCACTAAATGATATAACCGAAGTTATTAAAAATGCAGGCATCATGGGTGAGCTTTAACTATTCTAATTTATCATCATCATAGAGATGTCGTACAGTGCGCACCAAAGGAAGTGTTGCTATTGAGGTGTGTAGAATTGAGGAAGGACCGAATGGGTCGATTCGCCATCGTCCAGAGCAGTTGGAGCTGTGTTCATCCAACTTATGGATGTTTTCCTGAAACCGTGCAAGTAATTAAGCTCCTGTGTGTGTGGAAGGGTGAAAACGAAATTATTCTTCATTCCCCTTTTCACCACAAATTCTTTTTCAGCGATGAGGCTCATTGTATTAATAGTCACCGAAACAGCACCGAAATCATTAGGCTCACACTTTTTTTTGACTCAAAATCGGTGCTACACTGCATCAAAACTCTTTAGAACTTATCCAAAAGGAACAAAGTAATGCTCTGATGGCACACGGGTATTGAAAGAAATGCAAAAGCCGATGTACTGGCTAGAAAAGCTTTAACTAATCCCGTATTAAACAATACATTCAACGATCAAAACAAAGTGTGTCTATCTTTTTGGGTTTCAGTCTATTCTGGGTTTTTGACATGCTTAAAGTTTAAAAATTGAATCCAATTTAACTTCAAAAGGGATGATATCAGAAGACTGGTCAGTATCCCTATAAAACAAAAAACAATGGTTTGGCGGCATAATTGGTCCATTTTTTAATAAAACTCATGAACAGAACGTTATAATCAATGGAGAACTCTATATATCCATAACTACTGACTTTATCGACCTCTAATTGAATGACATTAATGGGGAAGACTGCGCAATATGTCACACAGTACGCGCCACCGTCAATCTATTCATGGAAACACTCGATTAATTTTGCATAATGGGTCTATGAATTGATCCCCAAAATGCGATTGAACACCTTTGGATTATTTTGTGTGGGTGCATGTGAAGACGCCGACAATTCAGAGAAAATTTCGCATAACTATTGCTGACTCGAAAAAGTGGTCTTGACTGCACCTTTAATATTTTTTCTTTGCTCTATTTTTTGGAGGAAAAGACCATCCCCTCAAAACCAAAGCTTCCCTCGAAAAAAGTGTTCCTCTCCCACCATCCAGAGTTGAGGGAACACCTTAAGATCACCCTTAGCCGTGATCGATGTTTACAATTGTTTATTTGCGCTATTGACGCCAGTGTTGAAGTATAGAGAAATTGTTATCTAATAAAGACTGACATTTAATGGTTTCAAAGCAGATGACTCTACGATTTTCGTCTCCTCGCATATGACTTTCAATTCAATATAAAACAAATCGTTTTTTTTTGTTTTAGAATATTGTGTTCGGTGACGCCAGCTATCGGTTGCATTGTTTTGTAACTAAATAGATTACACAATGATCTTAGGGTTATATACACAATTGCGGCTGATTACACCTCTACATGGTATGCTGACAGACACAGCTTTTATTTTTGATTTTTCACAATCATGCGAGTATCTTTGCAGTGAAAAACTTTATTTGTATTTTTAAGGTTAACGATAATATCTGTCATTCAGTTCGCCCATTTATTTAAACAAAATACTATGTTTTCGGAAGATCTAATCAAGGAATAAGAACTAACTCTATAAAGTGTTTTTATCAATACTCTAGAGATCGTCTGACACTGATATCCACTGATCAATCCAACTCTTCGTTGCTGTCGAGTCGTTGAAAGTGCATTTTTTGGGAGAAACCAATCACAACATTTTCTTCTTTGTGGTTCTAAATACTCAATTAACAAACTTAACACGTGAATCGATTTCCTGGCTTCAGTGCAATTGGATATTATCCAATTGTAGATTCAGATCTTTGACTACGAAGTGAGCACAGAATTTACATTAACTACATAGTGTTTGACGACGCAGCAGTCACGAAGTGGTGTTTTCATGATCAATCGCATATTTTGGTGTTCGTGTATCTATAGTAATTGGTTTTGATGATGCGCATTTTACTTATACATAAATTACATTGACAGCAGTTAAAATATTTTCATTTAACAGATTTCCAATACTGAAGAATCTCTGAATATTTAAGGTCCAAAAATAAGCTTATTTGCGGCGAATTCATGTAAAGATTTAGCGACGAAGGAGTTTTTTCTATTGTACATCGCTTAGTCAAAAAACTTCTTAGTGCTGCCGAGCAACATCTTTCATCGTCTTCATCATTTCTTCTTTCTTTGAAATATGCTAGTCTAAGGCTACGAGGTTTCTTATAAATTCTCCAGTTTTGACATCCCATAGTTTGACGGTACCATCATCTGAGCTGGTAATCACAAATCGCGAATTGAACTGCAGACATGTCACTGCCGATTGATGTTTATTTGGGCCGGATAATGTCTGCAAACACTGGCCACTGGTTATATCCCAGACTTTAACTGTTGAATCAGCATTGCCTGATACCAAGATGTTTTGCCGTAATTCCATACCAGAAGTTAAACTCTGATGTCCCTCAATTACATTTAATGCTGCATATTATATGCATTTCTACTGCACCACTTATGGCGTTATTTTAATTGACTGACACAAAAACCAAACAGCGTTACATTTAGAGACTTTAAAAACTTAAATAATGATTGTTTGATCCATGATCTGCCATTCTGTATTTAATGGCTCCACATTTACAGTCTACCATCAGTTGACGGCCAGGTTAGATTTTTACAAGGTTCTATAAATTCCCTCTTTGATAAACATATTCCGCTGAAAACCAAGATTATCAATTATCCTTCAAATCCCTGATTTACCGATGACATCAAGCAAACATATATGTGAACGCGATGTTCCTTGGAGTTTAGAAACACGTACCCAAACATAAAGCTTTATTATAAACGCCTGAACGCGTCATTGTCTGGTAAACTGTTGTGAAAGAATCTCAAGGAGATTGGCGTGGCCAAGCAAAAGAGAAGCCTTCCTGACAATGTTGATGGTAACGTACTCAACAAAAACTTTGTGTCGTATTACACCCCGATTGCTTATCCTCCTCCCAATCTCAACATCAGCACCAGTTCAACGCCTTTCGCAACCTTCGAGTTTTCTGCTATAGAGCAGACGGATGTGGTGGAGAGTCTACTTTCCACTAAATCAAACTCAATCGGAGTAGATGAAATGCACCCCAAATTTATAAAGGTTTACTTCCCATAATATTACCGTACGTTACCCATATCTTTAATCAGATATTAGCTACGGGTGTGTTTCCTTCAGTCTGGAAGAAATCCAAAATCTTACCTATTCCTAAAAACCCTACAGGTAATGACTTTCGGCCAATTGCAATACTTTCATTCCTATCTAAAGTCTTCGAAAAAATTATGCAGAAACAAATCTATTGACATCTAAACAATCCGGCATCCGCGCTAAACATAGCTGCACTACAGCTCTTTCAACGGTAGTAGACGACATAAGACGTAACTTAGATAATGATTAGCTAACGTTTCTAGTCCTCCTTGATTTCTCAAAGGCGTTCTATACCATCAACCACGATATATTATGCTATAAACTCTCAAGTAAATTCCTTTTTTCCCTTTCAACGGTGAGACTTTTGGCCTCGTATCTCGTAGGTCGTCACCAAGGAGTATTTGTGAATGATGAAATTTCCGACTCTCTTCCCAATTCCTGTGGAGTGCCACATGGATCTATATTGGGACCCCTCCTGTTCACGTTATATGTTAACGAGCTGCCTTCCATTGTCACAAGTTCATGCGTTGAAATGTATGCCGACGACACCCAATTACACAACAGTTGTCCACTTGACCCAATCGACCTTTGCGCTCGTCAGCTGAACTCTGACTTGGAAAAAACTGTTCGCAACAGAATCTGCTGATAATGAACCCTCGAAAATCAAAGTGCATTGTTATATCGAGGAAAGCCTTTAACACCTCCCGATTCAATGACGATCCCATTAAATATATGGATACCGCTAAAAATCTAGGTATGACTTTCAACAAAACTTTAACATGGATCGATCACATCAGTAAATCTGCGGGCAAAGTTCATGGTATCCTCCGCTCCCTGTGGGCAACTCAAACCTTCACTCCGCTAAAAACAAGAATTCTTCTCACTAAAACACTCATCACTATTATACTCACTTATGGTGGCAAAGTTTTTGGAAAGTGCGACTCTATCAACAGGCGGAAACTTAATGTCACATATAACAACGCCGTTCTATACATTTTCGGCTTGAGAAGGTATGATCGCATTTCAGACTTCTCTTACCGGATCTGGAACCTTCCGTTTGATAGCCTGCAATACCGTACAATAACTATACATACGCATCAACCCCGCAAGCTTTGTAACAGAAGAACTCCGTGTGCATTTGTAAGAACAGGGCAACTATTACTCCCGCGATTTTCTTGTTTAATGTCAGAACGCCAATTCTTGGTAAACGCTACTCGAATCTGGAATTTCCTTCCACGCCAAATTAAAGAAATAAAAGAGAGAAAAACATTTCAAAAAGAACTCTAAAAGATAATGTATCTTCACTGTGGAAGCCATCTTAATAAACTGAAAACCAAAATAGTGCTTGCCGAAACTCTGCTAACTATCTACCCTACTATGCTGTTGCGAAATCTTCAGTAACCCTGATTATGCCACCATGAATAAGCTTAACATTCCTTTCAACAATATTGCTCCATACGTCTTCCACCGCATATGAAGCCAAACTAGGCTTCGCATTCTACGATTCATATTTTTCTAAGAAAACCATTTTGAAATGAATACTCGTAAATAGTAATTACTGTCAGTATTCGGTAAGTACAATATAATAATAGTTAACAAAAAAATTATTTTTAGAAAAAATACATTATTTAAAATATTTTTGTAATTTACGGGTTGCAACTGAACGGCCAGAATCGGTGATTGAGCGGAAAATACCAGGGAATTATTTTTCGTTCTGTTTTACGTTTGCGGAACAGTCAATTCAATTTGTCGTCGATCAGTCAAATTAAAAGCTCTTCAACATAACATCACTAATACCCAGTTTATCCGACAGCTCAATGTGCGTTGAAGCATTGCGCATTGATTCAATACGCTCATATAAACCAATACGCTCATATTCCAATTTACTCTCTCGCGCTCTCATCATTCTTTCATCATCGGGCAGGTATTAGTTGTGTACTTAAAATGGGGGTTTGCAAACGAAATATTTGGATAGGCAAAGAAATAAGAACAATGTATCAGTGTTAGTGTCAAGTGTCAGTTCAATCAGCTGTTTGTTAAACTTCTCTCAATTTTCTCTCGCTCATTTTGGATAATTTCATATAAACACCAGCATTTCTACGGGTGCTGAACCAATGCGGATTGTTTCAACGCACTGTCGGAGAAACTGGGTATCTGTCAGTAAACATAACAACAACCGCAATGGAGCAGTTCGTTGGCATGCTGATTTACATTTATTGTGTTCAACTGTCATCTTCGCGAAGTTATTGGATCAAATCTGTTGGCCAGCAAAATAGTTTTGAGGTGATGACATGCAGCAGACGGGTACGATAAACTTTTTAGGACTTTTCACCATTTGGGGAGGAAATAAGAAAATGGCTTCTACTTATTCTAGACCCAGTCAAGCCTCACAAGTGGGGTTAGATAGTTTTCGTATTCAGTTATGACTTCAAAATTTCTGTTGGTGACAAGCGTAATACTTTGTCCGAGAATGCACGTGATCTAGAAGTCAGTGGAAACTTAATGACGAGGCTCACATCTACAATTTTTTTCCCGATATAATTGGTATCATAGTCAAAATTACAAGTTCACCTGTACCAAAATCAGGTACTATCTTTCGGAATAGTCAAACTAAACCGAGTCCACAGTTCTAAAATGCTCAACAGAGATAGAACTGAATAAACAAGTTCATGGATTCGTGATTGAAAAAGTGACTACGTATGTTGGAAGCAAACACGAAGGTATTCATGTTCGTTTAGCTGTTGAGGTTTATAACAAATATATGGATGGCGTTTACTGGCTGAATTTTATGCTTGGGTTGTACAGAGTCCCTTTCCGATTTATGCTCAGCAAACGCATGGACTTCAAAACTAGTAATTATTGATAATATACGCAAAACAAACAAAGCACTTATGAAAAAACATCCCCTGCCTTGCAGTGGATCAGCTCCACGGACGCCAGAATCAGTCGCCCGTTCAACACTACAATGAACTCCTACAACAAGTTGCCATAACTCTAAGCGAAAGCGTCCTCAAAGGCGTAAAGACTCTTCCGTTTTTTCAATGGATGGCTTGTGTCAGTTCCCAAAATTGAAAAAAAAATAAAAAATCGTCAGATATGCAAAACAATTGTCAATTTCGCCCATTTACTTGTTGCGCAAAAATTGTAAAGTTTATTTATGCTACAATGAGAAGGGAAATATTTGTTCTCATTTCATGGTAAATACACAAGTATTTACATTAAAAAGTTGTGTGCAGAACCTTATATTTAATTAAATAATTTTTCTTTTCTATTTTTATAAGTTTTCTATTCCTTTCTTTTAGTTGGATTTCATAATTGTATAACATGAACCTTACACTAGGTCTATTCCACGATTACAAATTTGTACAAATTTGTTCAAAAAAATGTACCCGCGACAAAAAATTTGGCAAAGAAAACGCATTTGAGAGAGTAATTCCATCGTTTCCCCACGCTTCCAATTCTTACAAATTTCTACACGAGATTTTTCTTTGGGCAGCTATGTAAAAACCGTCAAATTAAACAATTAAAATTTAAATAAAAATTTTAATTTTTGTGAATTGCGACAATTTTATGCACATTAACTAACTCAAAAGGTGACTTGGACATGGTCAAAGAGGAGAAAAAAGAGCTTCATATTGAAGCGAATTGTTCACCTAATATAGGGTTTTCCAATAAGGACTTGACAAATTTTTTTTTAAATAAAACGCAAACCGTTTGAGATATTTGAAAACCTTTATTATCGGCTTGAAGTACAATCAAAACATTTATGAATGGAACTCGCGGGCACTTTAGCAGCGGTCGATTCGTTGGACCCAATTTTCAACGACTTCAATGTTGGCTCTGAGCTCTTCCAACGTCGTCGACATGTTGGCATAAACCAATGACTTAACGTAGCCCCACAGAAAATAGTCAAGCGGCGTTAAATCGCTCGAACGAGGCGGCCAATCCACTGGCCCATTTCTTGAGATAACATGCTCACCATACTTACTCTTCAATAAATCGATTGTAGTGTGTGCTGTATGGCTTGTTAAAACCACATGTCGTCCAAGTCCATATCTTCCAATTCGGGCCAAAAATAATCGGTGATCATGGCGCGATAACGCTGACCATTCACAGTAACGTGACGATCGTTATCGTCGACGAAAAAATATGGCCCAATAACGCCGCCGTCATGCAAACCGCAACAAACAGTTATTTTTTGTGGATGAAGTGGTGATTCATGAAGCGCATGTGGATTTTCACCCGACCAATAACGCATATTTTGCTTATTGACGAACCCATTGAGCCAAAAATGAACCCAATCGGAGAACGTACGTCGCTTCAAATGGTCCATCGGCTTCAATTCTTGAGTCAGCTTGATCTTGTAAGGGTGTAAACCAAGATCCTTATGGAAAATACGCCATAATGTGGTCTGAACGACGCCCAATCCTTGAGAACGCCGTGGAATTGACTGATTTGGAACGTTTGCTACGGACGCCTGAACGGCAGCGACCAACCCATTGTCTCACTGACACGGAAACATCACACAACAAATATGTAGACTCAAATTTGTACACTAAACTTGTTATTGCCTGTCTACTAGGGCGAGAATTACGACTGAAAATTGGAGTTAACGCTCTTAAAGTTGCAGTCACCGACTCCGAATTTCGGTAGAAAATTTTTATAATTTGCAGACGTTGCTCGTTCGTGTACTTTTCCATGATGAAAATGTTGAGTTTACTGAATAAATTGACAGTGACAGTTTGATGATTAGTGAAAGAGTGCTTTCACAAATTAAATTCAAAGTTGTCAAGTCCCTATTGGAAAACCCTTTACAATAGAACTCATTATTCTCTCTCTCTATCCAATTTTGCAAAAAACTTAACACGTCCGGTGCACGGTGCATTTTAAGAGTAGTAATACCCTCTTGAAATCAAGCAGTGTGGGCGCGGTAAGTACCTAGATGGGGGACCACATGGGAACTCGGTACACCGCGTGCTGTTGACTAGCGCCACATGGGCATAGTACCCCGGCGTGAAAATTCCGGACTTTACAAATTCATTTGTAAAGATCCCTCGAAATAATAATAATAATAATAATAATAATACCCTCTTGAGTGCTAACTTCTTTCAAAAAAAAAGGAAAATTAAACTCATATTACATCAATAAGATAGTAATAATAACCAATTTAAGAATTCTGTTTTACAATTTCTTTTTTCTTAAGTTTCACGTTTGGTTTAAGAGAGATGAAGAAAACATTCTCTTTTACAAATTGTTACATGAATCTGGCGAGAACAGACCTACTGTTCTTGCAACCCTTAACATGTTGATGGTCAACGTGCACATTAAAAAAATATTACCAAAGTGCCAAGTGTGTTTTTTTCTGGTAAAATGTGGTATAGTTAATGTTTATAAGTGTATCATAGTTTTTTAGAAAAATTGTGCCGTTTTTTAGTGTTTTTGAAACATGACCACCGGTGTATCATGTGGCACTTTGATAAAACACACATAGATGTGTATGGTGCCACATGACCCACCGGTGATCATACTATTTTCTTTTGTGTTAATTTTTATATTATTTTCATTTTATAGGATTTGTATCGTATGAATAACTGTAATAAATGGATCCCAGAAGATGTTGTGGATCTTCTTCTGATAATGCTGCTTCTGATGAAATAGATGATTGTTGATTTTGAGGGTTCTGCCTTCTGATCCCGATGAACAATCCAGCGATTCAAACGCAATGGAACCATCGAAAGCTGATTCGGATGCAGATGAGGAAGAAGTTTCTATTGTTGATATGTGGACACATGTTGAAAGAAGATCGTTGAAAAAATTTCATTTCGAGGAAACTGCTGAATCTGGTGTCGATTTCAGTGATACAATGAATCCTTATAATTTTTTTTCGCTCATGGTGATCCAAGAAATTTATAAACTGATAGTTCACCACACTAATCTAAACGCTCAAAATACTTTGGCTAGCAGGACAATCATCCGCAATTCACGAATAAAGAGATAGGTTGATACAGACGTTCGCGAAATAAAAAAGTTTCTTGGCCTTATTACAAATATATGGGTATCGTCAAATACCCATCTATAAATGATAATTGAAGCACCAATTCATTCTCCAAGAATTCATTTGTCCCACAAGTAATGTCTCGAAACCGTTTTCAACTGATTTTGAGGTTTATGCATTTTTCCGACAGTGCAACAGTTGGAAACAATCGTCTGATTAAGGTTAGAGGTCGTTTTGAAATTTTAGAAAAAAATTTTATACATTCTCGAACTCCTGGTGAGATCTTAGCTGTGGACGAATCAATGATTCCTTGAAGCGGAAGATTACAGTTCCGCTAATATAACCCTGCAAAATCCCACAAATACGGTTTAAAATTGCAAAGGACAGTACCAACGCAAAGCTGAAAAAAAAGAAATAATCGGACGAGAGAATTTGGCCATTGTAGTGGCCAAATGGAGAGACCAGCGGCAAGTTCTTATACTGATCACAAAATATGACCTTGAGGTGATACAAACTGGAAAAAGGAAGCGGAATAATGAAGATATAAAAAATCAGAAAATTTTACTTGGTTATAACCACGCTAAACAAGGCATTGACATTTCAGACCAAATGGCATGCTATTTCACTCAGTTGAGAAAAACAATAAGGTGGCACCATAAAATTGCTTTCGGGTATTTGATCTCGGCATCTGTGATCAATGAATTGGTGCTTTACAAAGAAGAGACGAACAAAAATATACAAATCGTCCAGTTTCGCAAGTTCATATGCGAGTCACTACATGAGCAAACAACTGCCAACCAGCAATCTTCTTCATCTGATGCACTCGAGGAATATGAAACAAGAGAACGAAGCAATCGGAAACTAAGAAAACATTGCTCGAACTGGTACGAGGACTTATCAAAAGTTATGGGATGGAATGAAGCATGAAAAAAGCCAAACAATTTTCAATTTCTTGCAATAAATCCATCGCATTTTGCTTGGAGTGCCTCAAGAAAAAACATTAATTTTGATTTTATAACTCATATTATTTCTATTGAATTATAATATTTATTTTGTTTGTTTCTTTAAGATAAAAGTCAAAGAACTGCTGCTATTTATAAATTTTTATTTTTTTTTATTCGAATAAAAGTGTCAATAACATGTAAAATTATCCCGAGACTGGTCACTTTTTTTATTCGGATGAAATAATGTACTTTTAACCAGAGTTGCAAAAGCTTAAGTCATTTTTGGCTTAAACCTGTCTTTAATTCACAAGACAATTGTTGGAATTTGAATTAAAAATTTTTTAATTCATAAGCTACGAGGGGCGTTCAACATATTATCGGTATCGGGGTGAAGCTGTGGTTGTATATATAAATTGACTTATTTATCAAGTAATACTATTATTTTAGTGCATTCATGTAAAATTTGATATAAATGTGATTATTAATTCGCGTTTTATCTCTAGTTAAACAGAATCATAATGGCAACTGAGACGATGATGGTGAAAATTGAGCATCGCGCTGTAATTAAATTTCTCTTTAAGCAAGGAAAAAGTCAAAAAACTATTCATGAAGAGATGGTGGCTGTTTACCAGGGTTCCGCACCTTTATTATCAACTGTGCAAAAGTGGTCAAGTGAGTTCAAGAGAGGCAGAGAGAGCATTGAAGACGACCCCCGCTCCGGCGCCCCGGCTACTGCTTGTACGGGAGAAAGCATCAAAGAAGTCAAAAAACTTGTTCTTGAGGATGCCCGAATAAAGGTGAAAATGATGGCAGAGATCACCAAGCTTTCAATTGGTACCATTCACACCATTCTTCATGACCATCTTAACCTTTCAAAGGTCAGTGCAAGGTGGGTGCCACGAATGCTCACAGCGCCTCAGAAAAAAGTGAGAATCGCATGCTGTAGAGAGCTTTGGAGATGTGTAGTGAGAACGCGGACGGTGTTATGGATCGAATTGATACTGGGGACGAAACATGGGTCCACCACTATGACCCTAAAAGCAAACAAGAGTCCATGCAGTGGCATAAAAAAGGAACAGACCCCCCGAAGAAGTTCAAAGTCACTCCGTCTGCCGGGAAGCTCATGGCCACAGTTTTTTCGGACTCAAAGGGAATCTGGCTCATTGAGTACAAAAAAAAAGGTGAAACCATCAACGCCACATCCTACGCTTCCACTTTGCATAATTTTCGGGAGGAAATTAAAAAGAAAAGACGGGGTAAACTCGCAGCGGGTGTGTTGTTTCTTCATGACAACGCTCCTGTTCACACGGCGCGAGTTTCCAAGGCTGCTGCGCGAGATTGTGGTTTCGAAGAAATCCAACACACACCCTATAGTCCAGACCTTGCCCCTAGTGATTATTTCCTGTTTCCGGATTTGAAAAAATGTCTTCGTGGAAAAAGATTTTCGGATGATGAAAAACTCAAGTCGGCAATAAATGGGTATTTTGCAGAGAAAGAGGAAATTTATTTTTTTGAGGGTTTAAAAAAGCTTATCTCAAGATGTAACAAATGCATTGATGTTAGGGGAGATTATATTGAAAAATAAAAACAATTTAAATTGAATTCGCATTTTCCTTCATATCGATACCGAGAATATATTGAACGCCCCTCGTAGCTGGTAAATTATGAATTACACGAATTTCAATTCACCATTGTAGAATTCGTAAGCTAGCTTTGATTTTATAATGTTAAACCAAAGTGATTCAAGACCATTTAAAGGATTGTATATGTATGAGTAGCTATTTATGCTTTAGCTATTTATTTAGTGGCAATATTGATAAGTTAATATGTTGAGCCAGTGGCTTATCGTGCCTCCTGCTCTTTCTCCTGTGAGCGTTTGTTAAAATCGTTAGAAAAAAAAACCAAACTTGAGTTGGTCAATTGATTAACATAAGTCATTCACAAATCGATTGTTTAGTGAATACGTGACAAGCATTAGTGATCAAAGTGCATACAAGTAATTGAAGTGACAAAAGGTAAATATTCAAGATCTATTAACATTTAAGAAAGAAGAGGTTTTTTTTTGAAAAGAATGTACCATTTTTATATCTGTTTCATCTTTTGTTTCCAAATTAGTAGGTAAATACGAGTATGTTCGTTCTAAAAACAAAATCGTATCACCGTCTATCTTCAATGCTGACACCATTTATCGAGGTTTTAAGAAAAGGTTTACTTTGGTGTACCCAAACCCATGTTAACAGAAATTCCTCTGTTAGTTCTAATGGTAGAAACTTGGTGTATGACTTTGTTGTCAGAAGAAATACTAATCTATGCAATGGCGTTTAAAGTTGATACGAGTATTTTAATTTGGATATATTATTATATATATTATTTATATTTCTAAGTCTGTTTATTTTTCATTGCCCATGCTAATTCTTGGCTTTGAGGTCACTTTTTTCTAGAAAATGCCTAATTAACATAACGTTTTAAAATTTTTTTCTTATGAGAGTAACAACAAGCTCCAAATAAAAGATAATTTTGTGTGGTCTTAGATAACCTTTATTTTATGTGTGTACTAGAACAGTGCTCAAAGTGTCCTCCTTTGTTTTGTATGCATTGGATTTCACTTTAAATATTTATTTATGCTAACTGCTACCTCACTTCGGGAATACGCTCTTCCAATTTAGTTAAAGTTGCTATTTCGATTATTTTTCATACAATTATTTTTCTTCGATTATTTTTCATACAAAAAAATCTAATACTGTAAGGTTAGGAGATCTTGCAGACCAGTAAACTGGTCCATTTCTTCCTATCCAGCGGTTACCGTACTCTTAATCTAGACAATTCCTAACCTGACGACCATAGTGAGCTGGAGCACCATCCTGTTGAAAATACGATGAAGCTAGTTGAATCAGTGGAATGTCCTCTAATAGTTCTGGTAAATCATTTCGAACAACTCCAGATAGTTTGTAGAATTCAGCCTAGGCGGTACTTTGAAGGGGTCGATTAACAAGTTTCCAAGTACATCTGCCCACTTATTGACTCTGAATTTGTGTTGAAATGATTGAAATGTCCAAAGAATTCTGCTAATAAACTCGTTCAGTTGGAAAACTCAAGTTTCTTTTCTAAATTATTGGAAAGCAGGTCTTACGTAGGTATATGGTGGTATGGATACAGATTTTCTCCATGCAGTACATTAGAAATTTTATGTTTGGAAATATTGAATTGCAAAGCTAAGCGTCTGATGCTGATTGATGGATCAGTTGTAACAGTTTCCAGTATTCTTTCTTCAGCCGAAATCCTTCCCACCTCTGGACCTCCCGCATTCGGTTGTGTATTTGAAACTGATCCCGTTTCTCGAAGGCTTCTATACTTACTTCCAAAAACTCCTTTACTAGGAAGTCGTCGGTTAGGATAAAGTTATTGGTATCTTCGTTCCGCACTAGTTGAACTTCCATTCCACAGCCCATATCTAAACGTTAATAATGTCTGCGTATTCTTGGGTTGTAAATGCAGTCATTTCAAATAGCGTTTCTAAGCAACTGTAACCTTAGCGTAAAAAATTAAACTGATGAATTATTTTTAATTCTAATCTTTTATACCATTTTTGTTTGGTAAATTTTCGAAATTGGTCTTCAAATCCCAAACCTAACCCTTTCTGAGAACTTTTAAGGAACACGATAAGGAAACAATAGTTTTTACAGTCAAATAAAACAGCACGCTTTAAAACTCTGTAATAGTTATGCAATTTTTAAAAAAATATTGGAAAATTACTAATTCTTGGAAAATCACTCTTACTAGTATTGTACCACAAAATCTGTTTGATCTTCTGCAAACTTATTGATGATTTTTTTATTATTGTTACTCTCATAAGAAAAAAATTGTAAAACGTTATGTTAATTAGGCATTTTCTGGAGAAAAGTGACCTCAAAGTCAAGAATTAGCATGGGCAATGAATAATAAACAGATTTAAAAATTGGATATATAAAGACCGAAATAAGATATCAACTTTATTTAAACGCCATTACATAGACAAGTATTTCTTTTGAAAACAAAGTCATACACCAAGTTTCTACCATTAGAATTAACAGAGCAATTTCTGTTAACATGGGTCTGGGTACACCAAAGTAAGCCTTTTCTTAAATCCTCGAGAAATGATGTCAGCATTGAAGATAGACCCTTACGGTGATACGATTTTTTTTTTTAGAACGAACATACTCGTATTTACCTACTAATTTGGAAACAAAAGATGAAACAGATATAAAGCTGCTACATTCTTTTCAAAAAAAATAACTCTTCTTTCTTAAATGTTAATAGATCTTGAATATTTACCTTTTGTCACTTCAATTACTTGTATGCACTTTAATCACTAATGCTTGTCACGTATTCACTAAACAATCGATTTGTGAATGACTTATGTTAATCAATTGACCAACTCAAGTTTGTTTTTTTTTTCTAACGATTTTAACAAACGCTCACAGGAGAAAGAGCAGGAGGCATAAGCCACTGACTCAACATATTATTTTATCAATATTGCAGCTAAATCAATTGGTTTATTTAACGCATAAGGCATAAATAGCTACTCATACATATACAATCCTTTAAGTGCTCTTGAATCACTTTGGTTTAAGATTATAAAATCAAAGCTAGCTTACGAATTCTTGAATTTTGTTCAATTCATAATTCGACAAGTAGCAAATGAGTTAATTCTTTTTCAAATTACAAGTCAATTGTTAGCTTATGGCTTAGTGTTTGTTTAATTCCTAAACTCGCAACTCTGCTTTTAACTAGATACCCAGGAGGAAGGAACAACATTGTCTCTTATGCCATTAAGATAATGCTAGTACAAAAACATATATCGCATGACCCACCGGTGGTACATGTGGTCAACTGTGAAAAAATTCCATGACCCACCTATGGGTCATATGGCAGTCAACGTGTTAACGCATATGAAGCCATATATGGCTTGGCTTTTTATTTTTTAAACAAATGAAAAAGTTTAATGTATTTTAGTAAATTTTGCTTAAGAATCCTTAAACAAAACCGTTTTAGATGAATTTTATTTTTTTTCTTCTCAGGATGTAATTCATGCAGAAGAGGGTTAAGAAAGTATTATATGAGCGCACTCCTGAGCACGCCAGAAAAATGTTCGGATGTATAATACGTTGAATGACTTTCTTAAATGCAAAGCTTTAATTTATATGCATGCAATTATTACCACTGCACAACTAGAATACTTTTATAGTAAATTGTCATCATTCCTACGGTCACAAGGATCATTCTGCCTTACACAATCCCGTTCCTCGTACTTGACGCGTTCAAACGACTCTCCTGTGGAACTCCCTGCCAACAACCATTAGACGAATTAAAAACAAGAGACAAGTCAGAACTTCCCTACGTAAATATTTGCCCATTACCCACTTCTAAGTATCTAAAGTACCTTATATGCTTTATACGTTAATAAGTTTATTTAATTTTAATCTCCTAAGTTTAATCATAAATTTATGATTAGATATGATATCTACGAGTATCTATTGTATATATATTGTTATAGTACTTTTAACATGCTTAGATTGTTTTTTAAATTTATGCCTGAATCCATGTTATAGCTTGCACAAATTAAAATATTATCAAACCTTAATGTGTAAGCGAATGAATTTCTTTTTGTAATAAATCAATAAGTAAATAAGTACCATTCTACAGACCAGTCTATTCCGGATCACCACGTTAGTGAGGTTAAAATATCGGTGGTGTTTTCGTATTTGTGTGATCCAATCAGTTAGTGCAGTCCCCTCTTCGTACATAGAGCACCTATTGCTTTTTGATCGGTTTTTCGGACGGCCTTCATTGAATATGCCAAAACAATCTGATTTTCTCAGCCTGAAGTTCATCTACTATCGGTTTCTGAATATGAAGAATTCTCCGAATGTCTCTACCTCTTATTACATCGCCTTTCACTGCTGTTATTTTTCCTTTATATTTCTCGTACATCATCCAACATTGTTATGCGTATGTTTAAGTTGAACGAACGACTGTGTTCGTTTTTATGTGTCACAAAATAATACTTTAAGCTATCCCAATGTCAGAAGTTGAGATTGGTATTTACGAAATGTACATATTCGGGCGTACTACTGATCCGTAACTCGATATTTTCCAATGCCTGAAGGGCTAACACATCGTTACTTATGATAGCGCTATCATCGATACTATCGGAAAAACAGATCAGTCGTTCCAATAGGAAATGGCATGACATCAAAAAGTAAGGCACTTAAACTCTGAATTGGTTTACTCCAACTTTAGCTTTGATTTTTCCTGTTATTCCCGCTGAGCATTTAACTTTCATTTTAACGTCAAAGTGCATATCGATAATTATTTTATGTATGTCTCGAGTCTATTTAGAATTCTTAGCGCTATTTATGTCAGATCTCTGGGAATTGTATCGAACGCATTTTCAAATCGATGATAACGATATGCATATTCTTGGAAACGTCGCGATATTCCTCTGTCAATATCTGTAAACTCTAAACGTCACATGTCAACCTGCCTCCGACAAAGCCGCATAGACTGCCATGAAGAAGAATAAAATTACAACTCTCTTGTACATAATATTTTCAATTGTTACAATTTCTCGTGTCGGTTTTGCCTTTATGGAGCGAAACAAAAAGTCCCCGATAATGGTAAAACACTCAATCACAAATCCAAGATTAGCGATTATCGACCATACTGCGGAAGATACGAGTATATGTATGATCCAACTGCTGATACAATCTTTGAAAAAAGTCATAGTTGTGTTCCATATTGTCCACCATTTAATCATGCAAAGGTCACACATACAAATCGTCTAATTTTAGATCAAAATTAGCGGTCATTCATTTAACCGTACCATTGAAAAACCGAAACACCAGAAAGTGGAGAGAATATTTAGGCTGTACGCGAATCGGTTGGTCAAGACCACAATCAATTGATTCCACGGCATTCTCAAGAGCTGGGCATCTCTCGAACGCTTCTGTGGCGTATCGCCCAAAAAGACTTGGCCATACGTCCGTATAAGATCAAATTGGCTCAAGAGCTAAAGCCGCGGATTTTATCCAATAAGCAGAATTCCGACATTTGGAGGTGTTCGACAGTTTTGGTGTGATTTTCATGCAGGAGGTGTCAATAAGTCATTATTCCGAGTTCCAGTCAATGAACATCACTATCGTTCTATAGTAACCAATTTTTTATTACAAATTGGAATTCGGAGGCTTGCAGGATATATGGTTTCAACAGGTTTTTGAGACCGTACCATAATGGATGTCAGCATATCTATCTATTTATGTATATCGAGATGGGAATCATAGTACGTTGCGAACAGAATTTGAAAAATGTCACAAGGTATCTAGAAACATTTTTGTTCTAAACAAAATCAGATAGTGCCCTACGAAAAGCCTTTACAGAAGGTTTAGCAACTAGTATTTGGTTTATAGTTTGATACATAACACTGATCTAGAGCATGATGGACTTAGATTGAGGTTAGCAACGTCTCAAGCATAGTGACCTTCAAAAATAACTTTGTACTCGTATCTACGCAAGAGAACTAGGAGCTATAGGAGAAATGCGCAAAGACTAATGGAAATGAGAAATTAGAGAGCTGAGCTTAATTGTTGAAATTAAGACAAAGCTTGAATGCCTATTAGTTGGCATATCCTGTACGAGAGTTTCAAGGAGGAAATTCATCAATCGGAAATTCCGAAAGAGCTGCGTCAAAGACGTAAATCATTTTCTTGGCAGTGACTATTTAAAAGCCTTCTGAAATGGTGGCAGTTTTCAAAATGTTGACATTTGTTGAATCCCCTTCTGTCTATTTGCATAGAAAGAATTACCACACAGAACTGCAAGCGCTAGTTGATGTTGTAAGGCAGAGTTCCTTGACGGAGCTGGTAGTGCTTCATATATAAAACAAGGGTGATGAACCATCAAAAAACCGTCCTGGATTTTGATAGTACTTCTCACAACGCATTGAAATGAAGAGCACAGCATGCGTGCGTATCATACGTAGCAGTCTTCGTGTATTTCATACACGATTTTGTAGGACTATCAAGAAGTTGTATCCTACTTTTCCTAGCAAGCTTCCATGGCTACTGTCAAGGGGTTTGTTGCAGATAGGGACCTAATTTGCACTGCGACATTGGGAGGAGTTTCGTCGAAACCAGAAACGAACTGTATGTGTTAAAGGAGCATTTCCTGAAGTAACAGACTCATGCTAAGATTGCTAAATTCAGTTCCATCGTATTTTAATACTCTAAAAGGCGGCCTTAAAGTGAGCCAACATTAATCTGTACCGAATTGTTGCTTAGGGTTGGTTAACATTCGAGGACTAGCAACGGTGAAATAAAAACCGTCCTAAACTCTACACGGATGTTTGTTATGTTCGACCGACGAGCACATCTGGCCAATTTTCTTATTTGAACACCGCTAAATTCAAGTACGGAACCACTGCTCTCACAGATGAAGTAGCATTTCTAGAATAATTAGTTCTGAGAGTATTTTCTAGAGCTTCAAAGGAGACAACAATTACAGACATTGTTCGGAAATATGAAGTCCACATAGTAGTGCTAATATGAGACGATGATATGAGTGATTAAAAGACTCTTCCTCATAAATTATTCAACTATACGGATAGCAAGTTAAGAGTGTTTGATGTTAACCCAAAGTATGGAATCCTGTGACGGTAGCTTAGGTATATCCAGCTGCGAAAATTGTGAGAACCCTCACAATCAACAGTCGTTAAGATGATACAATATCTTGAGACTATCAATCTAAGAAGGATAGCCATAAAAGCCATCTTATAAATGATCATTCAAAAACAACGCAATATGGTAAAATAATAATAGAAAACATTTCTAATATTGTAGATACCAGTTATCTCTTACGAATATATGTATGTATGACTGTGAACAGATACACAACTAGTTGCAAGTCATTGCGCGATTGATCATTTTATGTAACTCTCGAGCTTTTTGTTGTCATACAAGTGCCACTTATGTGCTGGAAAGCCTACTACACATACGCAAATCGATTTGTACTTGAAATATCCAAGAACAGCATGAAGATAAGATACTCGTACTCAGCCAACCCAAACCGAGTTTCAAATCATTCAAATGTTTTCAATTACGATAACCTTTTTCAGACTGAGCATGACTTTGATTAATACAACGGCGATTAGCAGAACACGATTTGATTACAATTTGAATTAATAATTTTTGAATATTCAAAGGTGTGTTGAGTAGGGTTTTTAAAAAAAATTTGCATTCAATTTAGGAGCATGACGATGGAAGTGCTGTATAGATAGACAATGAACCCGCTAAAAATATCGGAAAAAATCAAAGTATCATAATGAGTTGGATCTATCGCTCTATATCGGGTAATTAAATTTTATGAATTAATATTTAGGTTTGCCGAATGAGTCACTAAATGAGGTTATTACGTAGATATCAATCGGAGTTCGTGCAGAGTCATAAAACAATCAAAGCCCGTTAACGGTCAGGTGTATGCATTGTTCATTCAGTTAGAAGATATCATCATGTGGAACAAAATCTAGAACCTTGAGCTTAATCTGGAAATTAGATTGGATTTGGTGGAATACATTTAAGAATTGATAAATACATCGCTGCATGATTGAAAAGTTTATGTGATAAGATTTCGTTTGAAGCGCTTCCGGCGTCCAATGGAATGTTCTGATTTTGTATTTTTTTTTTTTTTTGAAGAACTTAAACAGTATTTAATAGTGTATATTTTTACAACAGTCATCAACTTGAAATTGTATCTTACATAAATGTGCCATGTGAATTGAAATTAGTTTGAAACTAGTCTTTTGCTAATTTTTATTAGGAAATCATCAAATTTTTTTGAGCAGCGATCAAACTGCGCCAAAGGTGTACATATATTCGGCCATTAGAATGACAGTCTCAGTACAAAATTCAGAGCAGTTCAAGATCACAGTGCTCACCTGCCTTAGACAGCCTAATCTACCAAAGGCGAAACAATTAACGCAACAAGTGCTCTTCCGTGCAACTTTCTCAGGCCACTTTTAAAATTCATAAAAATTGTTTATGCTGATATCCAACATGCCTCTACAAAATGCAAAGATACAATAACTCAGTGAAAAGGTCCAATTGAGATGATGGCCATATCAGTAGAAATTTCGCCAACGATGTGTGTCAAAGACAAGTCTTAAAATTTCTTGGAAGTTTCAGCTTTTCTATGGTGGCTTTTAGCAGCCATGCAGAAGGATGAAAAGTCCTCATGTACTGATGCAATTATACTAGAATTTGATGGCCCGGATTAATGTATAGCTTAGGTTAGGTTAGGTAAGAGCGGCTGTTAGAGAAGACAACCCACTTAGGCCTATTGGCTCATTTTAATGCCACGCGGATCTGTGATCCTCCTACTCTTGGAACCATTTTGAACCAGTAGGAGACTATGAACGTCTATATTGATTAGATCGCTTAGGTCATTGTAGAAGAAAGCTCCTAAGTGGAGGGAGTGGTGACACAATGATACAACAAAAACTTTGGACGGATTTTGGTATTATATTATTAACCATTCGAGTGTTTTAAGTAAAGGTTCTTATTGTGTTTAAAAAATATATCTCTAGGCACTGTGGCATAAAAGGTAATAAACTTTCCGATCAACTGGCCAAAGATGAACACAAGTCAGGGGCTGACGAAACCATAAACCTAAAATATTTCCTAATCCCTTATCTTATTTCAAGTCAAGTTAGAACTTGGGAACCAAAGAGCATTGAGTTGAGTATAAATCAAAAATTGTTATCCTTTACTTTAGGCATATGACCCACTCTTTGGGGCTCTATCTTACCAATACGCGGATAATATTGGCTACCAAGGCCTGCATAGGTAACAGTTCATCCGCATACACCAAAGGCATTACATAGTCCTCCAAAGAGTAGTCGAGTGAAATGAAATTGCACGATATCTGTGGTCATTTCACTGGTCCATTTTGAAATATATTGTCGTCATTGAATGTCTATGGTTTTGTGAGCAGTATGCCACTAGAGCTATTCTTCTGGAACCACATATAGTCCGGATCAATGTCGTCTTTAGTTTCGAAGAAACATTCACTGATCATTGTGGAGGAATGTAAGCAATTTACTGTAGCATGACTACGGCTGCATTTCTGAAAAAAAAAAATAATAGGACCGACGATGCCACCAGCATGGAGACCGCACCAAAGAGTACACTTTTGTGGTTTTAATTGTCTCACTCTTTTCGATTTTTCGATAAAAATAAGGGTCGACGTCAAGCTTCTGGAGCAGCTTACTCCCCCGAACTCACATCGCAGACCAGTTACTGTAACAGCTAAACCTTATACGGATGAAGGTCGAGATCTTTTCATAAAACTTTCTACATAGTCGACGGACAAAGGTCAAACTTTTGCCATCGAGGCCTAACTGACAATCCTGGATCTTCCGGAACTCTTGCACTCACACAGGCTACAGTTTCTTCTGTACGCCCATTACCTACGGATTGCATCATATGGAGTATTTGTGGTACGAAATTTATCAACAGAATTACGAATTCCAGGTTGAGTATCCTTCTATACGTATCACTAATTAAGGACCAATTTTCAGAATAAGTTTAAATGATAACAAGACCGAATGTAAATGTCAAAAAATATGTAGCATTGGCCTGTACGCTTCTTGTTTAGCTGCATCGCTTGCAGGCATTCTTCGTCAAACCGGAGGTGTCATGTCCTTCTATTTAGCAGCGCCCTATATGGTTCAAGTTCCACTGCCTGTATTTGCCAGCAGCATCTGTCATATAGCAGATGCCATATGTTCTTTCCTTTGTGCAGAGAGAGTTATTGTAGATATCGATTTGACATTGCCAAGACAAATATTGTATTATACAAGAATTGAAAATGGAAATTGAATGGAAAAAACCTACTTTGGTTCGCTTAAATGAAAAGGTATCTAATTAAGGCTGCAATCACAGAAAAGTTCAATAACTATTTTGCCACGACAGATGCAACACTTAAAAAATATTATAATTTTTATGCACCAAGAAGTACTAATTTTAACGCTATTTCAGTGAATCTATTCAAGAAAATAGCTTTTTCTATGACCCTTTAACTACTTTTGAACTACTAACAATCATTGGTAGCCTAAAAAACTCAAATTCTTCCGGAAAAGATGGCATATCTAAATGAATTTAAAAAAACATTGCTTGGTTCGTGTTTTTTTATTTAAAAAAAAAAAGCATACTCACAGGAATTTTTCCAAATGCACTTAAATGTTCCGATGTATTTAGTAGAACTCTTCGAGTGAGCCACATTGCATTAGCGATTACAAGACATATGTGAGCAAAATTTTTGATAAAGTCATCAAAAATAGAGTTGAAAAAAAAAATATATTCTTTAGTCCTGTTCTATTTGGTTATCACAAAAGCAAAGGATACTCTTTTTAATGTTTGTTCACAAATAGTCTCAATTTTAGATAGAAAGAAAATACCTCAGCCGTGTTTGTGGATATGTATATTGTAAGCCTTCGAAATATGGTTGACCATGATATTAAATGACTAGGAAAGCTAAGTAGATCAGATTTTAGGGGCTTTATGCTTGATGGGTTCACATCCTGTCCAGAAAATTGATCACAATGGGTAAAAATAGAAGAAACTAAAAATGGGAAAAATTGTATTAAAATGCCACAAGGTTCGGTACATTGACCAATACTTTTTTTGATCTATATCAATTCACAATTTGTACTCGATTTTAAAGGGGTTATAAGATCTTTTCCTGGTGATTTGATGTGTGTGTATAGGTCGGAGAGCCCTGTAGATCTAGTCGCAAATATAAATTGGGATCTGGACTTAGTGAGAGCATATTTTTCTGAGCACAAATTGGTAATAAGTCGTAAAACTAAAATTATGTTATTTATGCATAAAAATGTCAAAAATTCAAAGTCGTAAGCGATACCCTTAATCTTGCCACTTCATTCTGTAGGGAGCTCTTTTTTTTTTTTTTTGTATAATTTACGCGCTGCCAGGGCGCGGGCGGAAAGGTAGAAAGGAAAATTGTTTTGTAGTGGTTTGAAACTCAGGTGTATTTGGTTTCGGTATTTGCTCTCCAGGGGGTGGGAGTCCGAATAGGACGGAGAGTGTTTTCTTCACTCAGAGTGGAAGGTTATAATTTGCAGTAATTATTTGTGCTTGAAACTCTACAACAGCCAAATCTACATGTCAGTGTTATGCCTTCACACGCAGAATTTTTCTGTCTGAGTTCCAATTACACAACTGAAAAACTTGAAAGACTTGTTCTTGGGCAGGATTCGAACCTAGACCCCTCCGAGTGAGAAGCGATTGCTAGTACCACTACACCACAACTGCAAGGGGAATTGTGTTCAGATTGAGAAAGTACTTGGGGCTAATCATTGATTCCAGAATGTCTTTTTCTAGTCATACCAAGATCTTGCGAAACTATTTTCGCAGTACATTAAGATTTTTTTTTTTTTACTTAAGAGGAGGTTGTTCTACAAAGTTACTTACTTCAACTCACCATAGAATATTCGATTCTAAACTACAATACCATATTAGCTGCTTGGGTGGAACTTGTTTCAATAAAATACAGCCCCTTCTTACAGTGCAGAATATTTTGTGACGATGATTAGTTTTCAACATCACCTTCATCTTTGTGATTTGAAAATTCTTCCAAATCGTCATTTGCACTGTTTTAAAGTTATAGATATTTTTTAACAGATCTGGTAAACTTAATTTTGGAGTCCTTGACGATTAAAGTTATCTAGTATTAATACCTGTATTTCGCACAGCTTTTTTCATAATTTTCATTTATGCTTGTCGCTTATCTAACAAATTACCACAGTCCCCTAGACCGCTAAACTTGCGAAATTCGTTTCTAACACAATTAAAATACTGGCCATACAGTGATGTATTTGATAATCTATAAATTTTCATGAATTTCTAGTTCTAGGTTATTAATTTACATATATACGCAAATATCTAGCTATTTGGGGCATCTTCGAAACGATGTTTCTTTCATTTAAATTTATATTTTTCTTCTTTTTCCTATTACTGTTTTGTTATTTTGCCAGGATTTGATAATATCGTTCTTATCCCAGTTTTTCTCCAAGGCGCTAGAACACATACACATACAAGAATAAACGAGAGCATCAATAGCTATTACGAGAACAGAACGCTTTGAACAGTTTTCGGCCAATTTTTCATTAAGATTACGAAGGATGGAAATGAAGATACACTGCAGAACTTGAACGGGTGTAAACCAAGTTATTTATGACTGAGATGACTGGAGTACGTAAAGAATGAAGAGCAACGAACTGTAACAATATTTGAGGTAGCGCAGTCTAGTGTAAAAAGATATTGGTCAACTTCCGGAGTTAAAACAGAAGACGACCGCGTTGGTTACGTCCGAGAAACACCTAAGGGCAATAGTCTGAAGTACAAAAAAATTGTAAGTGGGCTTGCCGAAACACCTTTTAATTTATAATGTAAATTCCTTTTCCCCGACTTTGATTTGAATTTTCTGCTACAGAACTTTTAAGACAAAGAACGCTCCAAGAGAGAAATGCAGTGAAGCATTGCACCACAAAATAGACGGTATAACCCTCACAACCTATAAGTAGGCGACAAGCAATAGAATAAGTTCAACGTTAGGCCGCGGTCATGATATTGAATCGCCGAAATGTGATGAAGACGACCAGGACACCTAAGGAAGACGAGCGACGAAATTTGCAACAGATGGAAAGAGTACTATAAGGCGATGAAAACCTCATGTAACGGCATATTTTACGGAAGCCGTGGTAAGGAAACAAGTAAAAAAAACTAACCGGGAACAGATTCAATCGAATTAGAGACCCCCTAAGGTTATTGTACCTTGGCTTCCCATTTTGTCCAACAAAATGATGAGATGTGATCAGATGCCTAACCAGTGGAGAGAGAATTTTCTTCTTTCTTAAAGGCAAAGGATCGGTTAAATTTTTTGTCGCATATATACGAGAGTCGAGAACGCAATATTATTCTTCTCCCTAGCAGTCAATCCGGGTTGAGAATTTGTACTGCAGGAACAACTTTCGGAAGTGTTACCAAAAGGTAAAAATAAGGCAACAAGACCCTGTAGAGATAAAGAAGCTAACCTAGTATTGGAGTTACATTCGATGCTGAGAATATGGAACAACCTCTCCCAACGTCAGTCAGAATAGACCATTTAACGTGAACGATGAGAGGTAAAACTTCCGTCCACCTGATCGAAACAAAGTAAGGGTAGTAATATCTATGCTTAAGTCCAACAAAGTTGCTGGATCTGATGACTTACCGGCCAAGGTATTCAAAGCTTCTGGAAGTTTTTTTTTTTTGGACAGCATACTCCAACTCATTCTTCAGATCTGGTTAGATGAGCATATGCCTCGTTGGAAACACTTTAGGGTTTCTGTACAGAATGACGATGGAGACCGCTCGCTAATCGGTCAAGGTCAAAATGGGTTTTAGATAATGTGACGGGCGGTCATGGGACGTCTTTAACATCACATTAACCGGAGGTACAATCTTTCAAAAGTTTATGTAACTACTAGTGTAGGCCTACGATATTAGTATGAATGGCAGAAATTAGCGCCACCGGTATGTTCGCTAGGGTTTAGCGGTAAATGAGGGGCTGAATATGCTATCAACAAGAATGGACACACAACATCGACGAATTAGGCAGCATACCACAGTCGACAGCTATAACTTTGATATAGTAAGGGTCTTTGTCTAACTTGTCTCTGTTAGCAACTCTCCCAACAACACCTCAGTAGAAATAAAACGAAGAATCACTCTTGCCAATCCCTGTTTCTTTAGTCTAACTGGTCTAACAAAGCAATTTAGTAGTAAGGCCTATCCCGAGCAATTAAGATCTTAATCATCCCAGTCCTACTTTATGGTGCTGAAGCATAAACTATATCGAAAGCGTAGGAAAATACTCTCGGTCGTTTCGAGGGAAAAATTCTTCATAAGACATTCGGTAATGTTTGCATTAACGGGCTTTGGAGGAGTATATTCAATGCCGAACTATGCGAGCTGTAACTAGTCAGCCCACAAGAAGCGTTAATACACGTGCTTTGGCCCGCAAAGGACAACACAGTAGAGGAAGACCTCGCCTTAGGTGGCGCGCACAAGTAAAAGATGATCTCAGACTTGGTGAGCGCAAATGGAGGGAAGGAAGTAGCTAGGGATCGAGCTAACTGGAGAGGCTGGTTAATGAAGTACCGCTTTTACTCATACTTGATAACTGAGTTTTTGGCTAAAAAAAATCGGTTCCTTTGATCAATCACACACTACCCGAAACTGCAACGGTTTTGTTACTTAGCCACTGTTATTAACCATAAAGGAAATAAATTGCAATAACGATGTCACAATATTTTATATACCACCGCTTAAGCATAAGGGTCAATCGTTCGCTTAGCCTCATCAAACGCATCACAATATTGGATGATGTACGATCTGTACAAAGGCAAAATGAGGGTGATCGAAATGAAAATGTTGTGAACGTTAGATGCTGGAGCAAAACATTATCCAATAAGAAGATTCGCATTCGCGGAAATCTCAATTTGAAGAAACGGACAAGTTGCCAGGTTTAATGAAAGTCGTCGGAAGACCCGGTCTAAATCCAATGTTCAAAGCAAGGGACGAATCAAATCAGCAAACTCTTGGCCTCTCTAACATGATGAACCAAAATGAAAATGGATGGTTCTGAGGTTCAATCCAAATGAATCCAAAAAAAAATTAGACTCATGGAACCTAGGGCATATTCTGGGGTTGTTATGGGTAAGTAAGTTTAATTAGCCCTCAGAATTGTCGACTGAATAAAATCGTTTTTTGGGGTAAATTGCTGACATAACTAACAATACAAGAACACCAGACTCGTTAAAAAAAAACAGTAGAATCAGACCCCAAAAAGGTATCCCCAGAGTAAGTCAAACCAAGATATTTATAGCTTACACTCACAAGACAAAAACCGTCGTAAGTGTTAACCTAGTTTTAAAAACCAATAAATCGTTACCCAGAATTTTTTCCCATGCACTCCCTCACTCTTAAATTCAAACCAATTTGTCTTTCTGTCCAAAAATAAATCACCTTGAGCACCATTCTTTTGTTAGAAATGTATCTCCAAAGCTGACAGTCGTACAGTTACAATAATTTTATCCGATTATTTGGAATCTTAACACAGTTGTTAATAAAAACAACAATGCATTTGCATACGTTCTGTCGTATCTATAACTGGCTAGTAAACACAGACACTTGACAGACAAAAAAAAAACAAACAAATAAGAATTAAAAACCCAAATTGAACGAAGACACAAAGAGAAATTTGCTCAACAATTAACCAAATAGAATAATCGAAACGCGTCATCGGTTATTTGATAAGTGAGACCGCACTTGAATTTGAAAGCGCAAAACAAGACATTTAGTGACAAGGCAAATTTTTCTCAGATGAAATATTCAATTTGAGTGTAGCATCTTCCTCCGAACGAACATATCTCTAATAATAATAAAACAATTTATAACACAAACAGCCATATCATTCAAGTTCAACGAAGATCAATTCTTGTAAATATTTTTTTATTACCACCATCCAACGCTCAAATTAAACATAAAACCATTAAATTTTCTACCCCATACACTTTACGCTTGCGAACAGATGCACATATCTCACAGCTGAATTTACTATTAAAGTTGCATCTTAATAACGCCGTCCATAATTCACTCTTACAAGCAAATGTATTCCACAATAAAATTTACGATGTAACTTGCGTCTAAACAGCGTTTATCGAGTGGAAATCATTCAGCGATTAAAATGCATATCGTCGAGATGACACAAAAGAATTTGCATTGAGAACAAACACCTTTGAATGCAATGAAAGGTATGATTATCCGATAGATACGTTGCAGTAGTGGGATGTAAGTTTTTTTTTTTTTTTTATAGAAGGTTACATAAGCTTACTGATAGAATTTCCTCTGATTGGAAAGTAAAGATTTATTTTTACAACGCACCTTTTATCACAGATATTTTTGATTGATTTTATTTTTCTTTTTAATAACGATCTTCACTATAACCTATTCTTATAACCAATCACTTGTATTTACTATTTTGAAATTTTTTATTTAATATTGATCTTGAACTTGTTACTCATAGATGCACTACAACTAAATATCACATTTGCGGCCTGATTTACTGCCAAGTACCGCGTCCAATCCCCTACAATGAAACTTCAATACTGACACGACTCGATTACCAAGTCGAAACAAATTGTAAAGAAAATATATAAATTCAACACCGCGGAAGTTTGGGCAAATAAATAACGAAGCACAAGCCACAGAAACATGGAAAAAAAAATACTACGAAGAAAAAGTTCCATGGTATGCTTTAACCAGTGGGCAGAGATACGAGTACATCGTATTCAGCTACTTTAGCTACGTAAACGTAACTGATATTTCGCCGTTAGATTATTTGTTGGATCAACTATTTTGGCCTTATCTTGGAGCACTATACTCGTCCTACATCAGAAGCTCACATAAATGATATCTACTCGTACTCGTAAAAGGTCTCTTCGAATCTCACTCTCCCTTAAAGAGCACATCAGAGAGGGAGAGTTTATGTACAGAGCCCGCATTTGTTAGGTTGTCAGCAATTTCAACAGTCGTCATTACAATTTTTTTTATTCGAATTCCAGGGTATCGATCGGTGCGATCGTGACGAAGAAGAAATGTTAAAGCTTATGACGTCATAGCGTATCATAGACGACGATATGCTGGTGACAAACTTCATTAATGATTATACTCGACTCCAAGCCAAGGACAAGATGGTATGTACGAGTAAAATATTACTACGGCGGATTATTAGCGATTTGTCGATAATTGATCTTGAGTTTGCAAAATTCATTTTCCTTGTTGATATATCTCTTTAGAATATTTTGTTGATTTTTTTTTTTGTGGTCGATTGGTTTTCTTATTTAGATGAAAGGGTTATGGGAGCGTATCTAAGTCATGATTGCATTTGTGTATCTAACTGCATATTTTTAATTAAACGTCATTGTAGAAAATGTGCTAATTCGTTATCTCATTACGATAGGAATTCTAATAAAACGGAACAATGACTAATTGAGAGCTTTTTTATTAGGTGCTTGACAATTTTAGTGATTGGAGGTAATAATTTCGTTATTTTATATATTCCCAGTTACTAAGCAAATACAGGAATTAGTCCCACTCCCCAACCAATGTGTCATACTGCTATGATCCTTCTTCTTAATATTTTACTATCATCATTGTTACTGCGCCAGTTGCGAGAAGCACCTACCTTGTGAGGCCACTAGTTTGTTTATGTTTTCACATTTGCATGATCCAATTATTTTTTTTCGACCTCTTCTTTGAAAATTGAGTAGAGCTTGAGATTCTATGTGCTTACTTCTTAGAAGATCAGGTTTTGTTACACCCGCTGACATTCGTAAGATTTTCGTTTCCCTCGCTGACAATTTTCCTTTTATACTTCTCGTACATCGTCCAGCATTTCGATCTGTATGCCAAATCTCGGCGGACAGCGTCTTTCTATCATGAAATATTGCCCTTGACTTTCGTGCCATTTTAGCTTTCCGATGCGAAATCTATGTGCTTCACGTCGCCATAGATTGTAGTCTTTTGCAAAACTCTATAGCATATTTTCAAAGTTCGTGATAACTATTAGTTACACTAATCAGCAGTAGTTTTAATGTCGCTGTTTCCTTTATAAAGCGGAACAAGAAAGCTCTCGCTACACTGACTGGTTGGCCATCCGATAGCTTCTCATTATATTATTGAATGGAATCGCGAACCAACTAAACGATCCACTGGCCAACAAAACAACAATTGTTTTTGCCGTGGTTCGCAACTGTTTTTTTTTTTCATAACTTGCCATGACATTAGTATAATAACGTGTGTTTAAAAAAAATTTAAACACCCATTTTCCTAGGGAAATATGTTTATAAAAAAAAAACTCAAATAACTGAGTTCTGAAGGCAATTAGTTTTTTTTAAAAAAGAAATACTCTGAAGAGTCTTTTGTTCGTCATGCTTGTCTCTTATAATTGTATGACGGATAACATCGTTTTAATGTCCAACAAAAATCTGCGAGCATTCTCGATGACCATTTTCCTTGCACAGCCCCTAAGATTTCGGGAAAAAGTCGAGATGCGAATCCAGGAAATGAATCTTCAAGGACATATTACATCCCAAGAATTCATAATCCTGTAATAGTTTAGAAACCATCTCCCTATAAAGGATGATTTTTTTAAACGTTTGGTTCGAATTGTCAAAAAAAAACACAGGAAAATTGCAAAATTGTATAAACATTTATTTGAGTTAAGAAATCAATGCATGCCATTTACTTCTTAAATATTATTTCATGTAAATGTTGACCACGACTACGTTTTAAGTGGTCCATATGGAGAGTCCAATTTTGAATCACTTTTACGAGCATATTGGTTACCATCTCGCTAATACCACGTATAATGTTGTCTTCCAAGGCCGCAATTGACACTGATTTATCGGCATACGAGTATATGAGTGATTTGACGTATCTCCATAAAGTATAGTCTAAAGGCGTCAAATTGCCAATTAATTCTCCGGTCCAAAACGAGAGATAAATTGCTCACCGAACTCATTTCTCAATTGTGACCGTGACCGTCTTGCTGGAACCACATGTCGACCCGGTTCAGATCGTTCGAAATCATTGAACGACAGCCGACGTCATTGACAGTTATGTAGTTCTCACGGTCAGCTTTGAAAACATATTGGCTAATGATTGCGCCGGACTCTAAATCGCATCAAAGAGTCCATTTGTCCTGATGCATTGGTAGCTCTTTTATTGTCTGAGGTTGCTCATTGGACCAAATTGTTGAGTAGCACACCCATTCAACCAGAAATGAACTTCGTCGCTGAAGACAAAAACCGCTTCCAGCTTTTCTAAGGTCCACTCACCGAAAATTCGACGCTGTTGCAGGTCGTCCGGTCTCAGTTCTTGCACGAACTGTATTTTGTAAGGTTTTAGACTAAGATCCTTGCGTGAAATCCCACATAATCCCACTTGCTGCAAACGACGACGAATGGGCAAATCACGGTCTTCTTTAACATTGTATGCACTCTACGCATATGGGTAGGTGGCTTGATGTCGATCCAATAGCGTGAAATTCGTGCGAAATTTGGTCACAATGGCTTGAATTGCTTTCTCAGTAGGTCGATTATTACGACCGTCTTTCTATGGTGAAATGGCAATGCTAACTGAACATGTTTTACTTTGACACATATCATGAATCACGTGTGAGCTGTCAAAAATCACCCTTTATACTCGTATTGCTGGCTTTGTACTTCTCAAAAAATGTTTGTCACTTCAAAAAAAGGAAGCCATTCATTTTGTTCTTGTGTTTTTAAATTTGAAATAAAACTGGGATCCTTCATGATCTTCCTTATATCTGGCTCTGCAAACATTCCTTCTTTTAATTTAGCTTCACTCAATCTAGGCAACAAAGTTTTCAAATACACAAAACCTTCTCCACTTCTATCCATCGCTTTAACGCAGTTTTTCATGAGGCCTTATTTCATGTTTAAAGGCGGTAAAATGATATTGTCTGGCTCTACCAAGAGGTTTTCAGGAATGAAATTTCTCCTCATTGGTCATTCTTTTTTATTGTATGGTTGACTTCTAGCACCTTTTCCCTTCATTAGAGGTTGCGTTGTTGGGCTGTCAGTATGAGGAAGCGGTTTAGTTACAGACTCCACGTCGGGATATACAATTTAACTCTTGTTTTTCACATGATCTTTCTGTTCCCTCCAAATTACGGGTTTTGAAAAACTTGGGTACCTTTAAACCATGTGTACGTTACACATCCTAAACAAAATACACTTATTGCCAAAGGTTTGTTAATACACCCAGAAATGTTGAAACCAAAATATGAATTGTCCTCCTTTGGAACTTGAAATAAACTCCCCATAAACAAAACAAAAGGGATCAGATGAATTTGAGCATATTCGAATCATATTGTAAACTTTTGTATATGGTATGTATTCAGTACTTTTTTTTTAAACCAATTCGTATGAAAATTAACGAAAAAAACTTTTCACAATTATTACCAACAACCAGTTGAAGAAAACACTAGAAATAGCACGCCGTTAACTGTAGTACGAGTACGTGTTGTAGCAGCACGAAACCAACAATAGGGGGTGGCCGTGGTGTAGTGGTACAAGCAATCGCTTCTCACTCGGAGGGTCAAGATTCGAATCCTACCCATTGACAATTTTTCAAGTTTCTCATTTGTGTAATTGGAATTCAGACAAAAAAATTCTTCGCGTGAAGGCATAACACTGACACGTAGATTTGGCTGCTGTAGAGTTTCAAGCTCAAAAATATAGTGTAATCATCTTTGAATCACTCTGAGTGAAGAAAAAACTCTCCACCCGTGGAGAGCGAATATCGGAACCAAACGCACCTGATTTTCGAATCACTACAAAAAAACAATTTTCCTTTCTCCTTCTTCTACCTTTCAGCCCTCGCCAAGATAACAGTAAAAGGGTATCAACCCCTTAGGCGCGCGTAAATTATAAAAAAAAAAAAAAAAAAAAAAAAAAAAAAAAAACATACCGAAAACCGAATATAAAAAATGTTTCGAGGATTGGATCAAGCGCTGGCATTAGTGGGCGGAAAGATAGAAGGAGGAGAAAGGAAAATTGTTTTTGTAGTGGTTTGAGAAACTCAGGTGTGTTTGGTTTCTATGTTTGCTCTCCAGGGGTGGGAGTCCGAATAGGACGGAGAGTTTTTCTTCACTCAGAGTGATTCGAGATATAAATTCCCAGTATTTTTTTCATTGCTTGAAACTCTTATAACAGCCAAATCTACGTGTCAGTGTTATGCCTTCACACGCAGAACTTTTTTGTCTGAGTTCCAATTATACAATGAAAAACTGATTTTGCCATGGTCAGGATTCGAACCTGGACCCTCCGAGTGAGAAGCGTTTGCTACTACCACTACACCACGGCCACCACGCACTGTCCATCAGTGCTTCCTGCGATTTTTCCATTACTTCCTCTCGGCTGGTAGACTAAGGTTTATTTTAAGTAAGATATTAAGTTTTTATAACAAATAAAAAATTATGTCCATATGCTAAGTTTTTGTTAACAATTTTTTTCTTAGCTTTAAGTAGTACAGAAAATAAATATCCCTAAAGAAAACGTAAATAAAGTCGAAAGACTTTATATAAGACTTTATTATAAGAATTTAGAGTAGCTTAGAGTGGGGCCAGTAAGTTAGTATAACATTGTTAAGTAATTTTAAGCTTTCATTTAAGCATTTTTTGTTAGTATGTAAGAGTTAATGATTAAGAAAATAAAATGCATTTAAAACTAAAAAAAAAAATAAAGCCAATCGAACTAAGGAAAGTACTCATGCTGCGGAGACAAACCTCATTTTGGAGTCCGGTAAAAGCAACAGTATTTTCATGAAAACTTGTTCCATCTGACAACTGACGCATAAGATATAATTTTCCTTACGATAGCCATGTAGATCCAATGGACCCTTCTCAGTGGCAGGCCCCATGCCTTACCGAAAGCCTCCTTTACACTGCAAAAAAGCCGACAACGCCTTGGGAGTTAACGATAAGACATGTTTCGTCCAAAGAAGTTTGGTTGCCAAAATGACAACGCAGTTCTGGCCTACTAAAGAGAAACGAATGGTGATACCTTTAAATACTATTATAAATGAGTCATTAATCTAACTGATAGGACAACTACATCATTTGCATATGCCTGAGCTCAGACCTTAGAATCATTGAGAGCGTTTAGCAGTGAGTCGACCAACATACACCATAGAAATGAATAAAGGACACCACTTTGCGAGCAATCCACATTTTGGCCGCAATCAGCAGATTAGGGGTCCTACTCAACAGAATTGGCTTTATCCACAAAACCCTTGATTCGCCTATGTCCTGTTGTCTGGTCATGTTACGCATGTCGTGAAAAGTTGCGTTGTCGAAAACACCCTCAATGCGGATGAAAATGTCGATCGTGTATGTGAGACTTTAATTCTGCCCCCCAGGTTTTGAAGCGCAGTCTTGTAGAACTGAACCTCAATCATTCCCTGCCTGCTCAGACTGATTAGTCTGGAGCTCTTATCAAGCGAATAAGTAGTCTATATCTGCAAAGGCTAGCTTTACTACTCCCCATTGCCTGAGAATTCTCCTCTGACTCCCAATAACTGGTCTATACCTTTCTGTAGCATAACTCGATACATGCCATCGATGCCAGATGGCAGCTTGATGACATCAAAGAAAGCAACAGCGTATATGATGACTACATCTGACATGAGCTTCACTGCTTCACTCTCCTCAGTTGCAAATTCGGTGATAAAAGCTGGTTGTGATAGGATTCTGATTAGGTTACGTAAGAAATGAGTCTCAGGCATGAGCCAGCGAAGATGATATTTGGAGTGTTTCCAGGCTGACTAATTTGCCTCCTTTGAAGACTTTGAACAGACTGCATGTTTTACCGAGTTTTACGATCTTTTTGCAAAAGTTTTTATAAGAGGCACCCTTGAGAATCTAAATAAGGTTTCTAGGCTTCCTCCAAATTAGTTTTAAGTTACTTCATCAGAAGTTTTCGGTTGCACTTACGTAGTCATAGTTGAAATTTGTGATCTTCAAGAGTTTTTTCTGACTGGACACGTCAGTTCAAGACCTATGTACGAGTAGCTATGGCCTGACATGGTAGCCTCTAATAATACTTTCTAGTATGTTATCTCCTTAACGTACATATTGAATAGCTTTAACCCAATTACTTGGTGTCTGACTTTCGTTGCCAATCAGATCAGACGACAATATTAAGACCAAGAGATGAATGGCGCACATGCTGAATTTGCCACTGCCGCATAAATTATGTTGCGAATTAGCATAGTCGATTTTGATAAGACGTAGTGGTGCCGAATCACATGAAAAATAAGATGTCGCGACGACGAACTTAGGTTAGGTTAGGTTAGATAAGAGTGGCTGTTGGAAATACCAACCCACTTAGGCCTATTAGCCCATTGTGATGCCACGTGGATCTATGATCTTCTTACTACTGGAACCAGTTTGAGCTTATAATAAAGCGTAGGAGACTGTTAACGTCTAATTTTTCTAGATCGTTTAGGTCGTTGTAGAAGAAAGCTCCTAGATGAAGCTTCATTCTCTGGGAGAGAGCTGGGAATGTGCAGAGTAGGTGGAGGATTGTCTCCTCCTCTTCCTCCTCGCGTTCGTGCGTGCTTGCCTATGAGGCAGTGTCCAGTAATGACACCTATTATGGCGCTGAGATGTTTCCTATCTAAAAGTATCAGACACTTAGAGCGACTCAGATCCAGCCTTGGCCAGATCTGTTTGGTCGCTAGACATGTTTGTCCAGCAGTCCACCTAAGGTCTGTTATTGGCATCCAGCTTTAGTGTTAGTTTGCACGTAGCGATTGGTATACCTATACTACCTTTGTCCGGTAGGATAGGTAGAGTGGTTCCAATTTTGGCGAGTTCATCGGCTCTGCAGTTCCCTGGAATGTCTCTGTGTCCCGGCACCCAACAAAGGTGTATGTTGAACTGCTCTGCCATCTCCATGAGAGATGATCGGCATTCAAGGGCGGTTTTAGAAAATATTGAGACCGAGTCCAGGGACTTGATGGCGGCCTGACTATCCGAAAATATGCGGATATCGTTTGCAGATATCACGTTTTTCTTCAGCCAGGACAGAGCTTTTTTAATCGCCAAAATTTCCGCCTGGAACACGCTACAGTGATTTGGAAGGCGGAAAGAGAGGCTTAGATTTAGCTTATCTGAGAAAACACCGCCACCAACTCCGTTATCGGTTTTAGATCCATCTGTGTAGAGATGGATTGACTTGTCCTCCATGAAAGCATCCTCCTACCAGAATGATCTAGAGGGGAAGCTTACATGGAAGTTTTTGTCAAACCAAAGTTCAGGTATGGTGTAATCGGTGTTCTCTGTGAGGATTCCTAATTTATTAAGAATGTTGGCGTGGCCAAATGAATTATTTGTCCACTGTTTAGTCGCTTTAAGGCGAACAGCTGCAGTCGCAGCTACTTGCCTGCTAAAAATGTCGAGGGGTGTCAAGTGAAGCAGAATGTCTAAAGCCGCAGAGGGAGTAGACCGCAAAGCTCCGCTTGTGCATAGACATGCTGTTCTTTGGACTCTGCTTAATTTAATGCGGTTGACTGCATTTTCCAAGGCCGTCCACCAGACAACCACCCCGTAAGTAAGTATCGGTCTTATGACCGAGACGTATAACCAGTGGGATATGCGAGGTTGAAGGCCCATTTGTTCCCAATGGCTTTTTTGCAAGAGAATAAAGCTATTGTAGCTTTATTGACTCTTTCTTAAATGTTAGGTTTCCAGTTTAGTTTCGAGTCAAAAATGAGACCCAGATATTTTGCTGTATCGGAGAAAACTAAACTGGTACCGTTTAATGAAGGAGGGTCTATGATTGGAATTTTATATTTCCTAGAAAAGAGGACAAGATCAATTTTATGGGGGTTTATTGCCAATCCACAGCGATCTGCCCAGCGGGTTAATCTATTGAGATTTACTTGGCGAAGTTCTTTAATGGTATTGAGATGTTTCCCTGAGACGGCTATGGCAACGTCATCCGCATAGGCAATCACTCTGCTACCACCCGCTTCCAGGTATATCAGTAGTTCATTAATTACTAAGTTCCCGAGAAGGGGAGAGATGACACCGCCTTGTGGCGGACCTCTGCTGACATATCTTTTAGCTGAAGTCTCACCCTGCTTTTTAGCATTAGACCGATCAACTCCCCAAGTGAGTCGTCTACCTGCAGGGTTGACAGCGCAGTCGTGTTTGCGGATGTGTTCACGTTGTTAAAGGCGCCCTCTATGTCTAGGAAAGCAACCATTGTGTACTCCTTATATTGTAGGGATCGTTCGATGTGGCTAGTCAGAGAGTGCAGAGCCGTTTCCACCGACTTTCCTTTACAGTAGACATGTTGAGCCGTAGACCGAAGTCTTGGATCAATTTTAGCTCGAATATAGATATCAATCAGTCGTTCTAAAGTTTTCAGAAGGAATGATGATAGACTTCTAGGTCTGGGGTCCTTTGGAACTACATGAGAACATTTTCCGGCTTTGGGAATGAATACTACATTGATTTCTCTCCATAACAGTGGAATGTGGATAAGTTCTACACAGCTCCTCATAATACTTTCCAACACTGGTAGAATAATATCTGAGGACCTCTGTAGCTCGGCAGGTATAATACCGTCCGGACCAGCAGACTTGTATGGTTTGAAGCCATGCAGCGCCCAGAGCAGTTTGTCTCTCGCAATCAAACCATGAATTTTGGTCACGGTTGCAGTAGGCCTGTTTGGGTTGCTACTGGCTGCGATTTGGGAGCTACCTGGAAAGTGGGTGTCCAGAAGCAGGTTGAGTGATTCATCACTTGAGGTTGTCCAAGAGCCATCGGTTTTTTTCAAAAAGTTAGGCATTGTAGGATTTGTGGAGAGGATTGTTCTTAGCCGCGATGCCTCAGAGGTTTCTGTGATTTTGTCACAGAATGACCTCCAGGATTGTCGCTTTGCCTTCCTCAGTTCTTTTTTGTATAATTTGACGGATTCTTTATATTAGTCCCAGTCAGTCATTTTTCTTGTGATTTTTGCTGCGCTGAAAAGATTTCTACAGGCATTTCTGAGCAGTCCCAGTGCCGATGTCCACCAATGTGGCTTTTTCTTGCCTCTTGGTTGAATAAGAGGGCAGGAAGCGGCCATAGCCTTATTGAGAGTCAGAGTAAATTCCCTGACTTTCAAGCTCATTGGTGTCACGCGGGGGACTTGATAGTTCAGAGGATAGCGTTTCTGGCAGTATTCCTCTGTATTTTGACCAATCAGTTTTCCGATAATTCCGGAAAGCTGGTTGGCTGGGGGGAGCATCACTCATACTGAATTGGATGTATCTGTGGTCTGAAAGGAGTGTTCAGACGATACCATCCAGTTTGTTAGCCTTTGGGTGATGCTGTCGGAGACAAGACTGATATCTACGAGTAGCACTTCTTGTCGGTTTCTAGTTATAAAAGTGGGCTCATTGTCAATATTGCAAATTAAGAGGTTAGTACTTAAAATATAGTCTAAAAGTGATTCACCTCTATCATTGATGTCGATACTGTCCCATACCGTGTGATGTGCGTTAGCGTCGCATTCGATTATGAGGCCAGTTTTTTGCGTTCCAGCTTCCAGTACCACTTGGTCGTGGCCAAGGTAAGCCGATGCCAGCCAGTAGGAGCCTTTGGCAGAGTCTAGTCTGGCAACGGTTAAGTCGGGGTCACTGAGGTTGGGAAGTAGAAATACATTAAGGCTAAGTTTCACTAATATACAAGTTCTAATCTTACCTTTGTCTCTTGTATAGAGCGGAGCGTATGTGGGTGTCCTAAGTCCACGAACCACGCCTTCTACAATCCATGGTTCCTGGATTAGGATTATGTCTTCTGCGTTTTTAGAAAGACGCAGAATGAGTGCGGCCGAAGCCTTTTTTGAGTGGTGTAGATTAATCTGGAGAAACCGTATCATTGCTACAGTCTTCCAGAGTCGCCTCCACCACGGTGTTATTGAGGTCTTCCGATTCTGAAGATCTGCCCAAGAGCTCATCTTCTATCTCTGATCGTGTAGGACCTCTAATTGCTTCGTCATCGGTTTCCATTTCCGACAGCGTGTCAGAAGAGGAGACCGACGGCTTGATAGACACCTCCGACAGATTGGAGTCGTCGCTATCCAATTCTGGAAAGGATATTGACGCTCCAAGATCCGAGGTTGTGATATCAGGTATTAAAGGAGGAGGAGGTTGCTTATCAGCATCCAGCTCATCCTTTTTGTACACCCTTAAATGTATGGACTCGAATCCGAACCGAATCATGCCTTTCGTCTGCGCCAGAGGATTAAGGGATTCCTTATTGATCACAATTAACGCGCATCTATAAGAACCCCTTAGTTCCTCCAGTTTCGCGACTTTCCAGTCATGAGTCGGAAGAGTCGGGTTACTGAGCCGGATGATTTCCAGAATACTTTCTGGAGAGGAGGGTTCGGCTGGAATCTAGGTACGAGTTCGAGGTCTGCTAGGAATGTCTTCCTTAGACACGACCTCGAGTTTTGCACCTGGACAAATCCCTCCTAAACCATCGATGGCCTTGGTGAAGAGATCGAGAGATCTTTTGTTGGAACAAGCGATGAGCTTGACAGGGCCTTGGTGCCAGCCAGCGTCGCTTGTGATAGGAGGTGGTCTGGAGTTTTCCCGCATGATGGCCAAGAAGTTGCTCGAAAGCTTCAGCTTGACCAGCTGCCACCGTGCCGGTGTAATGGAACCGTCGGTATCGTTCCTGTCGATCACCGCGATCACCAATGCGTCCTTTAGGACTTCATTGTAAGACCTCAGAGATGTGCTGTTGGATGGCCCAGGGGTTGGTACGGTTTCCTCCAACGATCTCTGGCGCTTAGAGGATTCTTTTGACGTTTTGGGACCAGTGGAAGCAGTGGGTAATCCGTCTTTTAGGATGTTTTGAGCCCACTCAACCTTGCTCTTTATTTCCGCACTTCTCTCAACCTCCGGAATGGATCCGAAGGTTTTGATGATGCGTGAAGCATTTCGGCGTCTTATATAGAGCGCCTTAGATGGAGCTTGCCGATGCGGCTGAGCTCCAGATTCCTCCTGGGAGGGAGGAGTTTTGGTAGCAGCAACAAGTCCGTGGCCTGCCACAAACTTGCTGATGCTAGGGGTGGGGGAAGTGATAGAACCATGGCTTGCCACAATCTTAACACTTCCTGAATTCTTATTTTTAGGCTCGTTGCGTTTGCCTTTAGAGGATGGCGCACCATGGCCTGCCACAGTTTTGCCTCCTCTCGGCAATGCAGGAGCCTTGTCGGTAGTCGGTTTAGTCACCGTTCTACCGCCCGGTATTGAAGGAGTACCGGCCTCGGTTTTTGTTTTTTTGGTATTTTCCATGAATGGTCCCACGAGTAGCGGAGAAAGGGGTGTCCATCTGTACAGAGATCCGTTGTATACAGATAAGGCTAGCTAATCCGGAGGTCGCCAGGTATCCGGATACTCCGTTCGCGACTGAGATACTGGGCCCTCAGCCAGGTTGATCTTCAGCACGGGTCGTATGCCACCTTGATCCAGCCCATGGGAAGAAGGGAGTGCTTTGGGAGTTGGGAAGGGGGGGGAGCATCCTTTGGTTTCAGGACTCGTCTGGAGAATTTCTTCTCGAGATTCAATGACCCTACTCAGCCTCTACAACTCGACAAGTTCGATGCTCGCGGTAGAAGGACGACGAACTTAAGTCTGCAGCAATCAAATTTTGATTGTGAAATTGGGCGAGTTACTCGTAGATGGTACAAGTTTTCGGGCTGTCCGATCACGTTTATTCTACACCCAGGATTACTTTTTTGGATATAATGTGAGGTTTTATGTTATGTCCGACACAGCATTCAACGCCATACTACAAGAATATATGACGTAGTACAACAGGCCTATGCCTTAGTTAGGTAACTGATTCAGTTGTCTTATTATGTTGGTAGCTTTTATCTATCTACGCAGTAAATTTGTTGTAACATTTGGCATAGGTTTGAAAGTTTGTTGCCCGAAAATGTTTCTTACTAATCAATTTAATAGGACCATGGTTATCAGTGAAAGTCACTTAACACATTATCGTAGGTCATATGCACATAATCAGGCTTATCCATTTAACCTTTACTTATTTTTTCAAGTATTATTGATTACAGATATGTATGCTTAAAGCGAGACGTTTATTTCCGAACGAGCTAACTTCTGAAGTAGACGACAATAACGTATCTTTCGATTGGAATCAGTCTGCTACTGTAAGACACTCAAACTTCCGTGCATCTACATACATATGTGCATCCATATCTAAAGAACGAATGAGCATTCCTCGCGCAAGACGCTCACTTAATTGTTAATGATTATAAAAGGTGTGTTATCTCATTTAAAGTAAATACCCCAGATATATAAAAACATGTCAAGTTCGTTTTTCAATCCAAGATTACTAAGTTAAAATATTTTTCTTAATACTCCCTTGGCCACAGCCCAATGTTTACATATGTATGGTTTGTCTGCCTGCTTAAGATAATTGATACGAACCTGAATATTGATATCGAGATACTTTTGTAAAATTTACTGTGAAAGAAACGATCTTAAGTGGAATGTTTACAAACGGAGACACCTTCAATTTATTTTTTGTAATTCATAAGCAATCATGTATATTTATTTTTCATTATGACACTTATGAGGCATTTAATCAAGAGGGATTTTCTACAGACAAAGTTGACGACTTTGATAACACAAGTAGATACAAAGCATGCGCTGTAAGGAAGAATTCCATGGGACTTATGGGGGCTTATTCTGCATTTAACATAAAAGACTTCCGTAAAGATATTGATGAGAAAAATGTGCGAAATGTGAATGGGATATCTGAATTGGTTCATTTCTCAGAGATTTTCAAAAATTAGTTCATCGACAACCGATATACAATAGTTTCCGTATCTGCTCGTTGTTGCAATGATTAAAGGCTTTACACAACAACAATTTTTTTAACAATTCAGAAGCATCCAGTGACATTTGGTACGCTCATGAAGTGGAGCAAATTACCTTCTGCATGAGCAACGTCCGTAAGAATATCATAATATATTTGCACATGTATATGCCTACAAGTATTAAGCCTTCTTAGCGCTTCTCGAATAGGTCCTATACTCCATTGCCTTCTCAAGCCAAGGAAACAGAGATTACGAAGTATTATTCGTTTGATTTCCAGCGAGATTTCTAAGTATCAGAGTCAACAGCGGAGCCAAGTTAAACAAATCCACTTAGAGCCTTAAAGTTATTTCAGTTCTATAAAATTGCTTTTCATCTATTTTGCATAACATAATTGTCTGCATTATCAATCCAATAAGTTTGGAGAGGATACCAAAAGTAGGCCTGTGAGTACTAATCAGCACTTCTTAGGTTTCATCCTGGGTCTAGCATGGTGACATTATTTGGTCAACTATGGAGTTACCGCAGCTAAAACGGTGCCGGCAAGTGCTAGCTACTATAAGTCGTTGAAAAATGATTTCAGGCGTTCACATAAGTTCTTGTACAATTTAGAAGTCCTTTCTTGTGGATCAGAAAAATGATGCTGAGGTTTTATTGATCCAATTCATCAGACATACCTACCTCCGACCAAACCATGGAAATTATTCTACCAAATCACATCTCGGTATTTTAAATAACTCGGCACACGGCGGCGCCTCGTAACAATCCGTATTGACACTAAATAACAAAGAGGAGAAAGATAGCAACACCAAAGATAATTTCTGCGAGCTCTTGTACAAGACCCACGAGCAGTGCCGTAGCTATGCTATAGAGAGATTGCATTTTTGCTAATACTGTCGAAGATATAGCCTGTACGACACCACCTCCGATAACGGACTCAGGCTAATCGATTTGGCAGCGAGACGAAACATTGTCGTAGCTAGCAAGCGGTTGGCCACATTGCGATCGACGCAAAGTATCATAGATGATACACACTAACATGTGTAGCCAGGGTACTGTTGCAGATATCCCGAATATCGCAAAAGCAAGCTAATACTGTAAGGAAATTTGACGTCGGACGGCTACAATCGCAAGAAATCGTCACATACTTTTACGATCGAGTCTCCCGTAAGAGGTCATATTCCGTATTGCATCGAAAAGTAGTGTCAACATTATCAAAAAGCCATCAGAATTGCAGTCTTATGTGCTGGGTTTCACTCTGTGACCACAACGAAACTCCTGGTTTGACGACGAGCGCTGGTAAGCATATGCAACTACGCAAGATCAATACAAAGCTTCGCTGCATAGAAGGAGGAGAGCTGCTCACGAGCTCTACGAGTAGAAGGAGTGAGACGAACACTGGCTTCTCAGGAGGATAAGGAAGAATCATGAAAAGCGCGAGGTCGAAAAAATTGAGAGATGCTACTCTAGGAATGAAATTAGGAAGTTTTACCAAAATGTAAACAAAAATACACGAATACAGAGCCCGAACTGAAGCCTGTAGAGACAAACAAGGGAACATCGTAGTAGAGTACCGTTCGATGCCGAGGATTTGGAAAGAACATTTCTGTAGACTGTGTAATGACGATGATGAACCAAATACTGCTGTCAGCCAGAATGAACCTTTCAACCTGAACGATGTAGACCAACAATTCCATCCATCTGACCTGGATAAAATTAGGCCACATCTAAGTTTAAGCCCAAGAAAGCTGTTGGAGCGGAGGGCTTGACTACCCGAGCTCTTCAAAGCTGCAGCCGATGACTTGGTAAAAAGCATATCCAACTCATCTGTAAAATATTGTCTGAAGAATATATGCTCGATGAATAGACCCTCATCATTGTTTGTCCGATCCTCAATAAAGGAGACCCTCTGCACCAATTACAAAGGCATCAGTCTTCTTAACATCGCGTACAAGATCCTATCTGTCATGTTGTGTGAACACCTGACGCCGTTCTTCAACATCCTCATTGGTCCATATCCATGTGGCTTTAGGCTAGGAAAATCTACGGCAGATCTCAGAAAAAAAAACCCTGAGCTCCAAAATGGTACACACCACTTATTCATCGATATTGAGACCGCGTATGACAGCATCTATAGAAACAAGCTATACAGAACAATGTCTACTTTTGGATTCCCTGCCAAACTCGTCCGTTTGTGCAACATGATGATGCACGCTGATCCATCCAGGTCAGCAAAGAATTCACCGAGACCTTTGATGTCAAATTAGATTTAGACAAGGCGATGTCAATATTCTTGAAACAATAGTGCTAAACTCACGCGCCAACAGAAGGGACACAATCTTTCAAAAGTCCATCTAGTTACTCACATACGCCGATGATATTATCGAAAGACATAAAGGAAGATGTCAGTGGCGCTTTCGCGAGTATTGAAGGAAGCAACGAAGATGGATTTAACGGTCAATGAGAGTAAAACCAAGTATATGCTGTCAACCAGAAACGACACTCAACATCGACGTCACGGACAGAACGTCATTATCGACGGATATAAATTTAAGGTAGTTAAGGACTTTGTCTACCCAAGCTCTGCTATCAATCCAGACAACGACACCAGCGCTGAGAGCAAATGAAGAATAATTCTTGCCAATGGTTACTTGTTTCGGCTAAAAAGGTAATTGACTAGCAAAAATAACAACAAAAGTGACCCTATGTAAGACCTTAATAATCCCAGTCCTGCTCTATTGCGCAGACGCATGGACCTTATAAGAAATGGATGAGCGTAATCTTGGCTGCTTTGAGAGGAAAATTTTCGGTCAGACGGCGAGTTGAGTAGAATATACAACGACGAACCGTATGGGCTATACAGCGACATCGACGTAGCCAGGAAAGTGAAGATCCAACGACTGAGATGGCTGGCTTATTCTCCGGTGCGAAAAGTCTTCAAATCCGCCCTCGAGGGAGGACAGCGCAAACTTAGCGTACACAACTGGAGGCAGCTAGTTAAAGATCGAGCTGGCTGAAGACGTTGTTGGTTGAGACCCAGGTCCAAAAGGGCTGTAGCGTCACATTAGGTAACTATTATACGTGTCCCCTACATGCATTCGATTATTTTCTTTTTGTAACTCGTTTTCTTGAATCTATGCTGATCCGTGTTCCTTAGAGGCACTTCCTTGTGGAAATTCTTCGTCAATTTTGATTTCCTTACTGTTGTGAGGCATGAAAAACTTATGGATCGAGGGCGCTGGTGTTGAGTTTTATCATTGCTGATACCACTCATCGGACATATTATATGATAGACTATCTATTATCCATAAAAAGGCAAAATGGCTTTCAAAATAATAAGAGCACGGGACAACTATTGAGGGAATTTACTAACATAATCAATGAAAGCCTCAACGAGAACCACCATGTACTAGTGCTGCTTATGGTTTTCAGCAATGAATTTGATACACTGAATCATGTCAAACAGATACAAGCACTCAGCAAAATTGGAATCCGGGGGAATTTATTAAATTGACTTAGAAATTACCTCTTTTCGTGCCGCAAGGATCGAAACTTGGCCCAATTATTTCCGCTGTGCACATGGAATGATAACACCCTGAAGATGCCACATGATACCGAACAGTTCTCGGAGGCCGGAGACTGAAGTAAAATATTACCACAATCCAAGAAGTGCGATGGAATGGGCTAGGCAAAAAGCGGATGAAAAGCTAAAATTTCTACTACAGCGATTGCTACAAAGAAAGTAGATGACTCTTATTTGGATGTGTATCCACAACAATCCGCATCAAGGCCGATTTTGGAAATATAAGCCTGATTTACGTTCCTACAGACGATAAGGATGACAGCATCAAAGATAAATTCAATGACCTCCTAGATCAGTGCACAGCTACGACACCAAAATTTTGTTAGAAGATCTTAACGCATTGCTTGGTTAGGAAGCCGTTCTTGAGCGGGTTGGGATTTTGGAATTTGTAGGGGGCGCAACGCTTTAGTAACCAGCACGCACTTTCCACATCTCAACATCAATTGGCTACCCCCTGATCAAGCAACCGTCAACTGGATTGATCATATTACGTTCGACGACAGACAACTAGTAGAAGAGCCGCAATCGGTGTTGAGAATATGGAAAGACTACTTCTGCAGACTGTTTAACGACGCTGATGGTCAAAATACAGCTGTCAGGCAGAATGAAGCATTCACCCTGGACGAAGATGACAGTCCCCCTCGCCTAAACGAAGTTAAATAGCAATATCCAAATGATAAAAACATTTTCACGAATTCGTCTCATTTAACATCAATTTTAACATAACACTAATCCGAACCATCTTCCGATACCACGGGAATCCATTCCGCACAGTCATGCTGACAGTACAAAATACCAAAATCAAAGCTCTAATCACATTTGAACAGAGCCTCTTCGACGTAGACAAATTTATTGGAACGCATTAATCAGAGAATAGATACCTATTCCTTATCTTTAGTCGTAAATTCTGATAACAGATAAATGGGTAAAACGATCAAATTAACCATAAGCAACAAAAAGCCAGCACATCAATCAAAGTTGTTCAACTACGTTACTCGTATTTGTCCAGATGTGCATTGACATGGAAGTGCGGGCCATAAACGGCCAACTATCGGCGCCAATTACAAAAGCCCAAACATTTCCATTAAGTCATCTGTGCTCGCATATGGTATGGGTAAAGATACAAATCCATCGTCGTTGAGCGTTTGCGGCAATTGAAGTCAATTCAAACTAATTGGCGAAGCGGCAAGTGTAGCGTCAATTTCACTTAACTGCGATGTTAGGTGATATTCAATTGTTATCTACACCTTGCGTCTGGATTGATAGATGACTAACTACACTAACGTGCAGACGTCATTCCAGAGCTGTCAACAGTCAAATATTAAGTCATCTACTCCCACATACTCGTATCTCACATGGCTTTGCTACCCTAAATCTGCTAATCAAATTCCTAACGAGCTTTTCTTATCTTTCGCTTGATATGCTGATGCTGGTGAATGACGGTCTTAATCCGGGGCTGTTTACTATAAGTCATCTGGCAAGACGTTAATATGCGTCGTCAACAATCAAGTTCAACTGCAGTGTATTTTTGAGGTTTTATTTGCATAAAACCATCGTAACGTGAGTGAAATTTTTGGCCAGCCACCATACTCGTATGGTTGGTTACAGCCCAGCATGGCTACGGTGATGAGACACTTTTAAGCGGAATTTTACTCTCTACCAAGAAAATACGTGTGTTGAGGGATAAACAAGTTACTCAATGAGCGATGATGAGTCAAGACAGTGACAATGGAAAATATTTACCTGTCTTGACGGTTATACGAGTATGTCTATTCGCCAGTCTGTACGACAGTTTGTATCAATGACTGGCAACATTTTAGTGGGCTACATGCTGCACACTCGAGACTTTCTGGCTGATTTATTACATACTTCGATTAAGATAATTGTAATTTTCCCAATATGAATATATGAATGGGCTGGTGTATGGATATGGGAACACAGATCTTATCCAAAAGATTATTTAGGGCACACAGTGCAGTTGTTCGTACTGCAAGAGAATTATTCCAATTCAGTGTTGATGACCATTACGGAACTTCATTCATTCATAGGAAAATGTCGCAATGAAACCGCTTTCATTGAGAACGTAAATTGCTTGAAATTGCTTCTGATTAGTTGTTAGTATGGTCTGGGATAACGAAGGGTGCCAACAGATTAATTGGTTGCAGTAATGATGCATGTGGTTTGGTTAAGTTGACTAATAGAGAATGAAGTGCGTGTTCCATGTGAATCCACTGACTAGGCGGTAGATGGTAAATGCGTCAAGATCATACATAATTGTTTTATGAAATCATAAAGCCAACAAATAAAAGTAAAGGGAATCCACTTAATAGACAGAGGATACGCATTAGTTTGCATGGCTCTTTCTAAACTAAGCACCCTGAAATGGTGACTAAATAGAACGCTCTGATCTGTAACCCTGATGGACACAATTTAAATAAACAGGCCATATCTACAATAGATACGCGTCTTTCCAAGCATTTTGATATCCACCACTTTTCAGTCGTTGCAATTTTACTAGCTGCGTAGTTAAAAGTCTCTCCAATAGTCAGCCGTTAAAATTCATTCCACCCATAACTTTAGAATTCACCGATGTCCGCGAATTTAGGATCTCACTTGAGATACTTCGACATATTTGCATCTTAGTTCATTTGAGGTTTTTTCAGAATCTTTGTAGATTGCTGAAATAGATATGACATCACATTTCCTAGTTTCCGGGATTGGCGGTTGAACTAATGCTATCCTGACGCAATGTTGAGATTCGTACAAACCACTTATATTGGAGCAATTAGCGAAGGGACCAAAACACTGCAATGCTGATATCAATGTCATCCAAAAATTGCAATCAAAGTTAGAGATGAAAACCGCTGATATCGATTATGACGGTTGCTATAAAGAGGAAAACTAGAGCCCATTTGGATATAGATATGTCGTCAGAGGAAGGCAAAACAACAAAACCTTGAACTTTAGCCATGTATTCGCAAACGTGTCCCTGACATACGACACGTATGTACACAGCTCACATTCGCACAGGTGTGTAGAACGACTTCGGCAAACATTGCATCAAGGAGCTGCTTGTCAAACAAATGAACAAATATAGACGACTGGTGTCCTATAACAATTTATAACAACTTCTATAGAGACGAATCTCACAGAGCCGTCTGTCTAGTTTTAACATATCTACCAATCTCGTCCGACTGTACTCGTGCTAGGAAACAGTGGAGAACATTATCATAGAGGCTTCAAATATGACGCTTGGCCATTTTATCTTTGTTACTAGCTAATACCCGCGGCTTCGTAGAGTTGGCCGTAGGCGATGAAAGGCGTTCGGATATCTATACCGACCGTCTTTTTAGCGCATGACTCTACGACTTGTTGATGGGCATGGCGAAGCAGAGGAATTCGCGGAATGAAAACATCCTCTCCGCGGCCACATCCGGTTAAGACTGTGGCTTCTATGACGTTCCTTATTAGTTTTTTGGAGCGGTGTCTGGTCACATTGCATAGTTTCTGGGGATGCAAGTTGCATTATGAGCATTTTAGATGCCCCAAAAACTCGTGCACAGGGAGGCGTTTAATAAATTTGAAAACTCCGCTGGGTAATTGGTAGTCTCTTCTGTATCTAGCACGAAGTTGATGGCGAAATACGTCATCGATTCCGGCTTGTACATACTCGTATCAAGGAGGGAATGACTAATAAATTGCACTGTTTGGATATATATTGCAGATAAGTGTATCTATTGTCAATACTGTGTTACAGAATGAAGAGGGCAGTGGGATTTTTCCGTGACTTTCAGTAATAGTACCTTCGCCGATCTACAATAGCATGGTGGAAAATCTTGAGCTTATGATTCGCCTGTCGGAATGGCGCACATACGAGTATTTTGATGTAGTGAATATTTCTCAACATCGAACAGAGGAGAGAACGCTTGAACACCGCGTTTATTTCATCTGCCCGCGTTTCACTAAGACCAACGAGGAGTATCTAACAATAGTTTCCAGATGAAAAAATATGGCTCACTTTACTGTCATTGCGAATTTTTTTTTTTTTTTTAAGTAGCGCGCACTCAAGGGGTTAAGGTAGCCTTAAAATTGTTTGCGCACAGAGCGGGCCCGGAGGAAATAAAGATAAGTACCGATGTACGTTGGTTTTAAATGTCTGAATCTTATAATGACTAGGAAATAGAGAGCTCGACAGGGCACTCCACAAGCGAGTTGTTCGGCTTAGTAACGAATCACGATATTTCAGAGTACATCCGATATTGGACTTGAGGGTATACTGATGAGCATTCATAGCGAGACGGGTGTTACGGTTGAAGGTTTGAAAGGGCGGAATGCTACTGGCGATTTCTTTGGAGCCTTGGTGGTGGAAATAGCGATAAAATAAAGTGAGACAAGAAACATTTCATCACCTATAAGTTGTATCGCACGGTTTTGTATTTTTTGGATATTGTTATAGGCTCACCTGACCAGATGTGAGCATTGTATATCAATTTTTGGCGGATGAATGCCTTATATATTGAGGCCAGATCAGAAGGGAAAGATATTTCTTACATCGTTTGAGGAAACCTAGAAGTTTGACAGTTTCGAAGATGCAAAGATTTTTTGTGCACCATTGTGCATTCGCCCCAATTGATGAAAACGCAGACTCCGATAACAGATGCCTTCAGGCTATCTTTGGAGATGTTGCACACAGGGCTTTCATTTGTGTCTAAATTGAGAGGAATCTTAAAACAGGAAGGTGCCTCGTAGGGCATACAAAAAAATCATTTTGCCTTCATTAGAGAAAATACATGTAATAATTTCTTCACAAACCTGCCGCTGTTGTCGTTTGCTTTGAGCTGCTAGAATTGCGAGTGTGGATGAATCATAACTCGTCTCCGCTGCGTACTTCCGGTTAATTATCATATTGGTGGGCGCGTGTGGAGTCGGACTCCATATTGAGCCGGTAGATGTCCTCCATTTGAAAATACGTTTTCCTCTGAATATTGGTGATATAATTTGTCCTAAAACTCCTTTTCATCCACCTGGAACACTGATGTCCGAGCTGCACCCTAGCACAACTGATACTCACATTAATCACAAGGCGAAATTTCTACATATGAAACTTCACAGTTATATACTTTTGAAGGCGGTTCTCAATTAAATTCACAAATGATCCCGTATTACAGTGCACACAACGTTCAAACACAACGTTCAATATTAAATGCTTTGAACATTTTTTTACCTTTGCCCACAGATTACTCAAAACCAGTATATCTGTTTTAATTAAATTTTAATTCGCTGTGACGTGCTAAACTTAACACAAATTCTAAGGTATCACTCATTTTTATACGTTACCCCAAACGATTAATATCAGCAGATTTATTTATAGTGCTATTCAAAACATTTGGCCAATGGTCTCTTAAATTTATTCTCTTAAATATTTAAATTTTTTCAAAAAATCGATCTTCACAACAATAAATATACAAGAATGCATGGGTGTGCATGTCACCTTCCATTTTTTTTTCTCTTTCAACGATAATTTTCGTATATTTGTTATTGTGAAATTCCCTTTTTTGAAAAATTTAAATTTTTGAGAGAGCAAATTTGAGGGATCACTGTTTTGAGTAACACCAGTAGCACAACACCTTACAAAATCTAATAACAACCCAGTGAAACAAAAATTGTTTTTTTGTTTTGTTTTCCTTTTTTCTGTTTGGCTTTGGCTGTTTGATGATGTTTACGTTTTCGGTAGATCGGCGACTGCATCTCTTGTGTTCTTAGCTATATGTTTGTTTATAGTATATACATATCCATATGCATACATTACATACATATGTACATAGCAGATGTAGTAGTAGTAGTTCAAATTTTTGAAATGTTCTGATTTTAAAATGTTTTTTTAATTGCATCTCGCAGTTTGTAAGTTGAGAAATGGGCTATCGAACAGTGAAAACTTAGGTAAAATCAGTTTACCCTTTTGTGATGTTCGGACTAACAGACAAAAATTCCAGTTTTTTTTTGGAAAATATCTTCAATATACTGACACGACTTTATTACAATTTGCTAGTAGTAGAGAAACGAGCATTTGAAATGATAATGCAAAACTCATATTCCATTATCAAAACCACACTTTTTCCAACACCATCAGCAACCTACAGCGAGGGTAACTCGATAATTCACAGAATGAGCGCTCCATGGCGTCTTCATTATCCTCACAGCAGTAGATACCTAGTGCCACTCATTCTTAGCAGATTTAGATGCTTAACAAAATGATATTGCGACGTTGTTTCAGAAACTAGAAAGGATTTTTCATCAACAGAATGTAAAACAAGCACCAAATGCAAGCAAGCAAGTTAGAGGATGCTTGTGATCTGCTCGCCAAGAGGGTGTGACTACTCTTAAAATGCCTGAGCACGTTTTAAACTTTTAGGAAAATTTGACAGAGAGAGAGATGTAAAGATTTCTGGGCACAGTGGTTATTTCGCTCCATGGGTGGCATCCAACATTTACCGGGGGAGACTAAATTATAAGTGTAAATTGACTTGATGTTGTATTTAGGCAACCATTCATTGTTATTGAACCCCGAACTGTCCGATTGGGAAGCCAATACACCACCACATGAGCCACGGCAACCCAGAGCCAGATCTACTAGGCAGCGGATGCTGGTAAAAGTAGCTGTGACGTTCTTCCATTGAAGCAGAAACTCAGGGAAGCTATAACAAGTTGACAGGTCACATACAATGGCAGAAAACTGAGACCGTCTTGGTAGTCTCTAATGTGACATATTAAGCAAAGAAGATTTCTCTCTATGATGATATTTAGATGCATAGCTTCATTAGAGAAACGGATGCTACGCCTCTAAACACTCGACAAGTAAGATCACCTTCTCTGGAGCAAAAAGATGATATCTTAGTTTTGAGAAGATTGAAAGAACAATTCTAGTGCAGCACTAGTCGACTAATCCTGGGACCGTCTGCACTTTAGAGCAAAAAGTCGGGCGATATGATACGACAGTGCGGCAGCCACTTTGTCTACAAATGCTCGAACGTACACTTTAGAATTGGAGCCTTCTAAGGGGCGGTAGTGGATACAGAGGCAAATTAGGAGCGTTGAGACTGTCAAAGGGGGTGGCCGTGGCTTTGTCACTGCCTGCACTTGAGTGCTCCACTGTTGCACTCGTGTAGTAGCAAACGTACTTATTCTGAAGAGGCGATCTTCCTCGCTGGTTAAACCAGTGCGTAAGCTTTGTCATTAATCGTACTCTTTAGAATTCTTTCCAAGTAAATGGAAAACAGCATTTGTCCAGCCCGTCCCTAAAAAAGACGAATCTTCTTCTCTCTCCTCCTACAGACCCATTGCACTTACGCTCCTTTCTTTTCAAGGTCATGGATATGCTGATAAATCGTCAGCTTACAAAATATCTTGAAACATGAAAACCTTTCAATGACCCGCAGTACGGTTTCGTAGCAGCAGACCCTCTGGTGATTTGGAATCTGACGAAAGTAAGATAGTTGCACATGATATTTCTAAGGCATTTGACAGAGTTTGGCATCAGGCTCCTTTGTCAAAATTGCGTGCTTTTGGGATTGATGACTTGCTTCTCAATGGATTAGAAATTACCATTCGGAACGTTCAACTCAAGTTATTTTGGATGGTTTCAAGTATGATATTCCAAAAATAAATAAAGATGTGCCCCAAGGCTCCGTTTTGTCCCCGACACTCTTTTCAATTTTCATCAATGATCTCTTGTCTGATACTTCTAATCCAATATATTCCTTTGCTGATGACAGTACTACATATCTGTTTCTCATATTCGTACCCGAACACACATCCCTGTTCTTCGGCTGTAGAACGGGAATGGCAACGTATGATAAGTTCATTAATTTCCGATATAAACTGCGTTACTAAATGGGGAACCACCATCAGAGTGGAATTTAATGCTTCCAAAATAGCTGTCTGTGGTCGTTAAGGAGAAATTTAAACAGCCTGCCATTATCCATCAATGGCACTTACATCGTTGAAACTGATAAACTTACCATTCTCGGTATGTGTGTCTACTTGAATGACCACATATTCGATGTCGCCAAATATGCGGCAAAATGCCTAGGTTATCTCAAGCGAAGTAAGAAATACATTTCATTTCATTTTTTTTCATTTCATTTTTTATTTTTTATTTTCTTTTTTTCTTTTACATTTGAATAAAATTATAATATAGTAACTTAAGAAAAGCTTACATCAATTTAACAATAAATAATAATTACAATATACACATTAACCTTCTTTAAGTGTTTTTCATTTGATAAAAAGTAAAAGAGAGAAGAAGAAAAAAAAAACAAAAAAGGCACGATCTGTTGTCTTACGACAAGTGTCGAAAGTACCAAAATATATAATTTTACAATAATATTTAAATAGATATTTAATCAACAAGAGTTGTGGGGTAATAAATGTCGAGTAAACAATTTTTTTTTTTTTTTAAGTTGATGGAAATGATTCAATACTACAAACTTAAACCAATATTTTGATAATATTACCGATTTCTTCAAAATCGTAGTTAAAAAGCCATTTTTTTATTTTTATATTGAATGAATGAGTTGAACGAATACTCCGTATATCAAGTGGTAATTTATTGAATAGTCTAGGTGCTACTGATGAATAAAAGTTAAGAAAGCTATTAGAATTGTGCACAGGAATGATAGCAAGATTTCTATCGATGCTGCGTAATGAGTAAGCAGGCATATTGTGGCTTAAGAGGTATCCACTTCTACAGAAAAATATTTTTAGTACTTTATAAAAATAAAGGTGCTTAAGTGGGAGAATACCCGAGCTGACAAACAACGAAAAACTATGTTCAAATCTTTTCTTCCTCCAGATGGTCCTTAAGATATGCTTTTGAGTAACTAAAAGAGGCTGTAAATAGTTTTTGTAAGTACCACCCCAGCATATTATTCCATATTGTATTTTGGATTGAACAAGTCCATAGTAAATGGTCTCCATAAGTTTCCTGCAACAAAGCTTTCTCAAGTGAAACATGACATAAGTGGTTGACAACAAATACTTTTTTAACGCTAATGTATATATTTTCCAGTTCATTTTGTTGTCAATTATTAGGCCAAGATATTTATACTCAGTTACAGGTTCGATTCGAAAACACTTAGGAGAACAATCAAAGTCAACAACGTTTGTAGGGGCACTATTGGCGGTGCAGCAAGAAACGCTACTTAGCGAGAGTTTTCTACAGTCAATGCTGTGTTGAACAAGAAGTGGAGGATTCAAATCTAAAGCAACCAGATTAAAGAACATAACTCTTGTTTTTTCACTTATAACAAGCTTATGAACACCGAACCAATGTCTGAATAACTCCAAGTCAAAATTGATATCCGAAATTAGATCTAACATTGTGGGACTAGAATAAACACATGCTAGGTCATCAGCAAAACCACTTATTTTTCCTTTTAACTTAAGATTAAAAACACTGTTGATATATATGAGGAACAAAATAGGACCTAAAACTGAACCTTGAGGAACTCCTATGTTAATGTTTTCGGTTTCGCTGAATTTATCGCCTATTTTAACCCTTTGCTTCCTGTTTTTAAGGTAGGAAGAAAACCAATCAAGCATAAAACCTCTGAAGCCAGCTTTTTCTAATTTTCTCAATAAAATGACATGATCTACAGTATCGAATGCTTTCTTAATATCAATATAAAGAGCAGCAGTATACCTTTTTTGATCTATACTTTCGTAGATATGACTGCAGTGAGCTAAAAGTGCATCTTCAGTTGATTTACCAGCTCTAAATCCGTACTGATTTGAGCTGAAAAAAGAAATTTTCTCAAGATAGTTGACTACCCTACATTTGATGGTTTTTTCGAAAATTTTTGAGAAAACTGATAGCAATGATATAGGCCTATAGTTGTTTATACATTTCTTATCACCTCTTTTAAATATAGGAATTACTTCAGCTACTTTCAAACAATGCGGGAATTCACCTTGGGCAATACTTTTGTTAAATAAATATGTCAAAATGTCAACCACATTATGGCCAACTTTTTTGACAAAGTTGTTGGAAAAACTGTTTGACGTAGTGGAAAACGAGTTATCCAAAGCTTGTATAACCTTAAAAACTTCAAATGAAGATAACGTGTTAAATAAAAAACTATTCGGTTGAAATTCTTCATTAAAACAAAATTCTGAGCAATTAACAGAAGGGAGATTTATGCCTGCATCAGTAATAGTATTAACGGCTATTTGAGTAAAGTAGTCATTAAATATTTTGGCCATTACAGAATGATCAACAATGTTCATAGATCCAAAAGTAAGATTAGAAGGAAAATCAAAAGAGGTGTTCCTGTTGAATAATTCATTTATTATTGACCATTCTTTTCTTAAATCCCCTTTGGCCTCATGAAACTTGTTCATATAAAAATTTTCTTTGCAAATTGGAATTTCAAGACTAATCTCTTTACACAAAGTTTTGTAATTTTTACATAATAAAACGCTATCTGGGTGTTTTTTACACTTAAGTCTTAATTTATTTTTATGATGGATTTTATTTAATAAATAGTTGGACATCCAAGGCTTGAGTCTTTTAAATTTTCCTTCCCTGCTCACAACTACTTTTGTACTTTGATCGACATAACTTTTTAAAACTAACACAAAATTATCAAAAGCAATTGAAGGTTCATGAATAGTTAAAACTCTTGCCCAGTCTTCAAAAACCAAATTAGAATTAAGCAGTTCAAAATTAGTTCTGAAAGATTGCTTATGGAATATCTGTTTTCTCTTTTCAATATGACTAGTTTCTTTAAAATTAAAATACAAGCACGTCATACAATGATCTGAAATTTTAAAATCCGATATTGAACTAGTTAGACTTAAGTTAGTTTTCATATCAATTCTAGCTAATATATGATCAATACATGTTTTGGATATTGGAGTTATTCTTGTTGGTTCATTGATACAAGATTTTAGACCAAATGCTGAGAATAACGACCTGTATTTTTCAACTATTAAAGCATCAGATAACAGATCTATATTTATATCACCAACTATAAACAAGTGGTTAGAATTGTTGTTAATCAGCAGTGAGTTGAGCTCCTCAATAAAAATCTCTTCATTTATATTATGAAATCTGTAAAAACACATAAAAACAATTTTAATAGAATTTAAAACTAAAGAAATCTCAAGCATATCAGAGCTTATTAGATTCTTGCTAACAAAATCACAATTCAAGCTTTCATCAATAAAAACAGCAGTACCACCTGACGCATAATTGTTATTGCAGTTTGCATAAAAATTAAAACCGGGAATCTTAAAATAATCCTTTTCATTCTCATAAATCCAAATTTCAGTCAGAAAAATTATGGAAGGCTTATTAACAAACGATTCTAAATGGGCCAAGAACAAATCAAAATTTTTTCGAAGACTTCTAATATTTTGTTGGACAATAAAAAAACTATTTTTGTTATAATCGGAAAGAAAAACACTTTTACAAAATTCTCTATCAAAAAAACAAAAAGGAGTAACCAATGACGCATCATTTAAATCTGTTAAAAACAAATTGGCCATAATTAAATTATTTTATTAAGATCATCAAAAGATGAAATGCGATACGTGGCTTCTCCTTCCTGCTTCTTCATTAAAATTACTCCGTTTTTTATCCAAAGAAATTGATATTTTTTTTCATTTTTAAATTGAAGACGTCAGAACTATATCGTGCGCGTTGAGCAGTGAATCGACCAACATGCACCATAGCAGTGGAAACAGAATGACGCCTTGTTTACCACCGTCATTACATATGGGCCGCAGTCAGAACCCACAGTCAGAGTCTTATTGACCAGCGTTGCTTTGATCCAAAAAACTAGTGATTCGCCTATGTAATGGGAGCATGCTCTAAAGTAACAACACCAAGTAAACATCCACAAATGTCATCAAGAGAAACGTCACCTAGAAACGTCAATACACATCTCGCACGCTTTTTCCCGGGGAGTTCTTGACAGCACACCAAGGAGAATTAACCTCAGTTTCGAGTTTCTTCTTTGTACACAATTAAATAAATTAATCATTGTTTTTACTTCAATAAAAGTTAAATTTATGTTAAATCAAACTGAAGAATATCGCGTTTGATTTACAGTCTACGCCGTGTTGTCTGGTTGACTAGCACATGCCGTCAAAAGTTGAGTTTTCGAAAGCACCCTCAATGTACAATGTACAATGTATTTTTTCTTGTGCACTCTCGCAAAAGCTTCCACATTGGTAACCATGTTGCATGTCAGACAGAGGACGCAATTGCAAAATAGTTTTGCGCACATGGATCCCGACCATTCGTCAGACTTACGAGTATATCACTGAAATTTTCTGATTTTTGGTATAAAGGCTACTTTCACTTATAGAATACTGTTCTCAAGAAATGCACGACTATGCTTGGGAAATGCGCATGAAATTTCCTTCTAGCAGTTAAGGTGAGCAGTTCGGCAGCATCTTACCTGTTAAGTGTCCTTGCATTCCAGATGCGGAAGAATTCAAGATCAATACTGTGGATATGTTAATAAGCGAAATCGTAAATATGATGACAAAGGAGTCCTTAAGAGCAATACTTTACAAAAGACCATAACACGTAACCAAAAAAGATTCACGGTTCGGTGTGCTCTGTAATCAGGCATTGTCATCCACTCTTGCTTTTTTGAGATTAGTCCCAGTGTAGCGCTAAGGGAGCATATTAACCAATTGTTTTTTTTTAAATCGACGATTCCGATTTGAAACGGATGTAGTTTTAATACGATGACTCGTGGAATTCTATTTTCTTTTTTAAATAACTTAACACTCAACAGGGAGGGTAAGACTATTCTTAAAATCCTGGAGCACGTGTTAAGTTTCTTGGAAAATTGGACACAGAGAGAGAAGAAAGATTTTTGGGCTCAGTGGTTTTGATTGATCCATCAGTGACATCCAACATTTATTGGAAAGACTAAATTATTAGTGTAATGTCTTTCAGGCGCGGTTCGTCCGAATGAAGCCCATTACACTACGACTTGAGCCACGGCCACCCACTGGTTTTACCACACGTTTTGGCGACATCAATCCCGAATTCAATGTGATTGAAGAAATTTTACTTTTTTTTTTGTTTGTGACGACGTGAAGTATGGTGTGTACGCCGATAATTCTCAGACGTTGGAGCACCTCAAGGTCAACACTCATCGAGTTACATCCAGAAATATGCACAAAAATTATTGACATGTTAAGAAAAACGAAAGAACCGACTGCTACTGCATTTTATAAATAGCCCAATCATTTTATTGAAATACGAATTTCAAAAGATAAGGTGTTTTCTTTAAACAACAAACCCTGAAGATGAAAATGTATAAATACATATCTATCATTGACGTTCAGAAGACTCATCACTTTGTTCACCTTTTCGAGGAATTCCCATCATTAAGATTTGCCTCACTATCACTCCTTGTATCTACAACTTTTGTCAACAAAGTTTTTAACTTTTCTATGACTGAGTAATTATTATTTAAGAATAATCATAAACTAATTTGAAAACCTTCTGTTGCATGCATCACAGCTTGCCTTTTCTGTTTTCATAGAATTTAAAATATTGTGAGCAATATTTCTACCAAGCACTACTTTACGACTTGCAAATAGGAATTAAATTTTGCTATGATATAATGACTGTATGTCTATTAAAACGAGCGAGAATAGAACAATAAAACTGATGTGGAGTCCCGGCTAATTGTCAAACAAAGTGAAGGCCGATTTCATTTAAACAAAATTGTTTTGATGAATGGCACATGGGTGTCTTATGTTGATTGGTGAAAAGCACCAAATAAAAATCAGCATATTGTTTAGTTTGTCAATTCAATTTCTGATTCCCGTCGGTGGAGGCATAGGAGGTCAACAATGCCCACGGGACGTCTTATTTGGTTTTTGGAAAATATTTCAGTTTTCCCCACTTCAGCAAGATTTTACTGGTTCACTATAAATTATTCCGCTGCATTTGTATGGAGCTGTTTAACTTTGGGCCAAGAAACTCTCAGGAACATGCGTGGAGAATGGGGGCTTGTACTGTAAAAATTGATTTTTCGGTATTTAAATATTAATTTATTATTTAATAATTAATTCTATTGGCTTTTGTTAAGTTTACATATTAATTTACTTAAACCCAATATGCTCCATTATTTTTGAAAATGTTTCGCCATCTTTCGGGTAAAGCCGTGATGCCATTGGTGAAAACTTCTGTGTTTTTTGGGTGAAAAACTGAATCAAGTGATTTTCACTGGCTTGTCTTGTAGAGTAGAGATCAGAAGTAACCGTTCGACCATTTGGCAATACCTCATGGTGGACAATTCCCGTACAGTCTCACCATGCACACAACATCACTGTCTGCGCTGTCAACTCTGGCTTCGCAATCGGTTATAATAGCTCACTATTTATTGCTCATGATATTTGACGCTTCCGAATGTCGTACGAGACCCATTCTTCATCACCGGTTACAATTCGTTTCAGAAATAACTCGAGTTCATGAGTTGCAACAAAGTATTGCAGATGATTACTACGTCCAATATGTTTTTTTTCGCGCTTACATTGAGTTTCTTTCTATATTAATGCCTAGCTCCATACCATATGCCCGTCTTGCTCTACTTTTTCAATAATTTCATCAGCTTTTTAGGTGATTGCTAGATCGAAGCGAGCGAACTACTTCAACACTGCGGATTCTAATAAAATTCCCTCCTCGTAAACAGCACAATTATTTCTACAAGTCTACACAGCATTCTTCCTCTTTTCGTGATAGTATTGCAATATGATATTTTTTATCATTTTCCCAATTTTCAAAGCAAATAGCTTAACAACAGCTGCAAAAAAAAGACATGTTCACACAAATTCAAGATTGAACTGTCACCCTTAGACAACTGTTAATGCTATCAGCTATTTTTGAATTATTTGAATTGAACGGTATCCATCGCCAAAATGCCACGAACTTTTTTCCAGACCCAATATTTAACTCAGCTTTTGCCCCCTTCAGTTTCGATGCCCTCATTAGCCGAGACAATAATTTCTGTATTAGGAAAGTCAGCAATTTGTTCGCTGGAAAAGGCCACCCAGCCAAAGAACCAGTCCATTGTACTCCTTTTTCTGAAATTTCGAAGTTTTTCATAGGAAAATGATGAAACGCCTGGGGTGCTAGTGTCCACCACATCAATCCACTTTCGGACGTGTTCTAAAATATCGTGATTCTTTCCTAAGCCCGATAACTTGCTTCCGGAATGCCTTGCCGAGCTCTTTATTTCCTAGTCATTGTAACTTGCAAACATTTAAGACCAACGTACATCGGTACCTCTCTTTTCTTTTTCCCCAGATATCCTTCGCCTGCGCTGTGTGCAAACACTTTAAGGATTCTAATAACTCCTTGAGCGCGCGGTAATTATAAAAAAAGCGTTGAGTATCTACAGTCTGATGCGAGCATAGACCGGATAATGCTCCGCGGTGTCAACATCGCCTTCACAGCAAGTGTGTTTTGGCGCCTTATACACTTAGACGTTCAACAAAATCATAGTTCCCAGTTCCAACGCTAGTAACCAGTCTGCAGTCTTCTCTATTGAAAGGCAGCAGGAAAGACACTGACGTGTTAGAAACATCTTCTTCCGGCATCGTATAGAGTCATGCCAGCTATGTTAGCCGTAACTGTCAATAGAAGCCCTAATCGAGTACGCAGGAATTCGTACAGCGGATTCGATTCCTAAGAATCGCTTCTCTGTGCCTTTCCTAGCCAGTTCATCGGCGGTTTTTATAAAAAAAATAAAGAAAGTCCATATGCTAAGTTTTTTCTTAACGAATATTTTTTCTTAGCCTTAAGTATACAATATAAATAATTCTAAATAAAATGTAAGTAAAGTCGAAAGACATAGATATAAGTATTTAGAGTAGCTTAGAGTACCTGTGTGGGGCCAGTAAGTTAGTATAAGACTGTTAAGTAATTGTAAGCTAGCATTTAAGCATTTTTTGTTAGTATGTAAGAGTTAATTAGTAAGAAAATAAAATGCATTGAAAACTAAAAACTAAACTCATCGGCGACTTCAATTCCTCCGACCCCATTTTTACAACTCAAACAAGACTCAGTGAATTCAGCTTGCGCTCGAATCTGAGCTGATATTTATCAATGGGAGCAAGGATACTGCATCTATAGCAGGGCATAAAATGCCGAGGCTACGGCATAATTTCCTTAAAACACAAACGCTTTTCAACAAGATTTGAAAACCCTATTATTTTATAAGTGATGAAAGCAGGGTTGATATTTTGTGACAGATGCCATCTATAGGTTTGGAAAATCTACCATGGCATGCTACAGAATAAAAGAAAAAATCCAAATCGATGAATTTTATTACGAAAATTAAGGTTCAATCGCCAATTTCGCACGTGTGTGCGCAACAAAATCAAAAAATTCGAAAACGCCGAGTATAAGATGTGAAGACCTCGAAATGTGTTCGGCGCAGACATTCAATGAAAAATATCGCCGCAGTAAAGTCGAAAACGATCCAAAAAACCTCCATTCCTCACCGTTCTAAGGAGTTTAACCTCTCCACACGGTATCGAGTTTTGATGAAAGATTTTGCTCTCAATGCGTACAAAGTCCAGTTAACGTAAGAACTGATGCCACCCGAACTCCAGCATCACCTCTCAAATTGGGTCCTAGAAAATATGCATGCTAACATTGATTTTTGCAAGAAAATCGTGTTTTGGGATGGAGCACATTTCCAAATTGGCTACGTTAATAAGCAAAATTGTCGCAAAAAATCCACGAGTGATTCAGGAGATGCCAATGCAAGCGGGAAAAGATACTGTTTGGTGCGGCTAGTGGATCCGAGGTAGGATATGGATACGGACGACCTCTATTTTCAACAGAATGGTGCTGCGTGCCATACAAGACACGAAATAATCGAGTTACATATTGTGCACGAAGTTTCCCCGCAGCGTATTTCGCGTTTTGGAGACTCCCACACCGTTAGACTTCTTTCTTCGTTGCAATGTTAAAAGCAAGGTCTACGCCAACCATCAGCAAATAATTCCAACTCTGAAAGCGGACATTGAAGCCGCCATGATCGAAATAGAGCCACAAGAGTGATTAAAAATTTCGAGAAAACGATGAGGTCATTTAGAAGATATTGTGTTCCGTACGTAATCGCCATGTGTCTACCCTATAGAGCAATAAGGACTTCAGAGATATCTCAACTATTGTTCGTTTTATTCAACAAACAAATCCAACACCTCCTGCGAGATGATTTGGTGCATGCTCTTCACAAAGTCATAGCCCATTCTGACAGTAGTGGCAAACTTGTTAGACTAAAGTTTGGGTAGATATGCGAGTGGAAATGATTGGTTCTACCTGAAATATTGATCGTCATTGCCATTTAACAAATTGCAGGAATGATTTCTCCATATCCTAACAACCAACTGAGAATCTACCATTGGATTAGCATGTTAACGGGCTTCCGTTTGTGATTTATTGATCCGGCATGTTCTTCTTTTTCGAAAGTCGTTTTTGCTCTAATATCTCTATTTTCTTCCATCTGAGAAACTAGTGATTGTCCTTACTTTTTTGGTCATAGAGCCACTATAGACCTTCTCTCCAGTCGCTATATACGTAAGTTTTCTGTGAATCTGCATGCATTAGTTGCCATCCCTCGTCAAAGCACGGATTTTCCAGTGGTGGGTGGGCGAAAATTACGACAAAATACTGTCGGCATAGGGTATCAGAGTATTGTCCGAGGTTAAAGGGCATTTCGACAAACGCCCCGTTGGTTTTCTGCAATTACAGCCTTCTGACACTTTCCACGATATGGTATAAAATTTTCTTAGCGGCCTTAGGAATATCCACATTCGTACCTTAACCATAACAAGGTGGTAGTGGTCCAAGCCAATGTTGGACCCGCGAAACAGCCGAACATGCAGAATACTGGAGGCGATTGTGATCACTCTTGTCGGTCAGGAGATGGCCAAATCACCATTTGAATAATATTTCGCCCTGAAACGAAGACGGTAAGTCTGAAGCCGTTTTCTTGCATTCTGTATGTAACCCTATCTCTTTTCCTGTCTTGGGATTTAAACAGCGTAGGACGGCTTTAACATCATCTTTTCGAGGAGCTTAAAACCCCCGACTTTGGTGTCATTGCCTTTTTCCTTTGTTTTGGTGTGCTCGCATATTAGGCTGATGTTGTTGAATTCGACACTTCGACGAGAGCTGCTTATTCACTTGCCTGACAATCACGACTAATTCTTGAGTAAGTCTGCATCTAAAGACAAATTCTCATCCAAATAGCCACTTTTTGCCTTCTTGGTAGTAATCACTGTGGTATATGGTAAACCGCAGTTCTTCGACCCTTAAGCAAATTTCAGACCTGGGTTTTGAATATGTCAATGAGATCACCAGTTCAAATGTGTTCTTCCACTGTTCCATCATTATAAGGGTTTACGAGTACAGATGAAGTTTTCAGGAACCACAAAGCAAGCACTTGATGGGAACTTGAAACGTTGTGCTTTTGGCTTAATCCAGTATCTATTTGTTCAACCATCCTCGTCCTTGCAGGCTAAATTCTACAAAATTGTCTTATCCATGTCATCATGCCCTACAGTCCCCGCTGCCTTCGCATTTCGTACAAGTGATCCATGTTACTCCGAGAACTTCAGAAATGAATTAATAAATTCATGTAACTAGTATGACAGATCGAAGCTTCCAAGGTTACGATTGCATCACTCGGTCCAAGGCTGTATTTATATCTCTTAATTTTACCAAGTCTTGAATCTCAGACGTTTTGTTTGTAATTGGACCGTAAAGATGGTAAATTTGTTTCAGAAAAACACAATAACAGTAAGAATCCATGGAGATTAAAGCTATTAAAACCGCTTGATAAGCCCACTTGTTGGGCTCACAATTTACAATTGACTTAAAAATGTTCCCAGCGGCGTGCTGAGAATACCGCTGTTGGATATGAATCTAGAATAATGTGATTTATTGACATATTTCAGTTAACAATAAAGGGAGTCAGACAATAAAAGTAAGTCTTTTGTTTGCATTCATAATTTAAATTTCCATTTAAGCAGATGGTGTTACGTTCCAGACATTCGGGACATCGACCTCAAATTGAGTTTGTGCAATCAAAAAAAAGTTAATCTTTTATGAATCTGTCAGTATGAGCACACGAAAATTATCTTTAAAGTGCCAGTACTGGATTTATTTTACTCGTAATTAGTGTAAAGGATCTGTCTGTCGTAAAAGAAATTCGCGATAATATGTTAACATGTCAAGCATAGTTAGCATCAGTTTACTCGATTAGGTAACTAATATGTTATGTCACTGAAATAGAACGTGCCGCGAACACGTGTTTACAAGTAGTGTCAATTTGTATTATGTTTTGACATTGGCTGTGCTCTGAAGTGGAATACATTAAACGGTTGCACTCGACGGCTCGTTAAAATGCATTCAAATAGATACTACCAGTTAGGCAGTAAGAAATACGACAGCACAACGTTAGTAAGCTGTCAGTTGTTTGATAGAGTGAATTTTTCTACGAATTATAACTTTGACAGCTGAAAAATTGCCTGCTATCTTACACCTTTTGGCAGTGCTTAAAGTAAGTTATGGCTTATTGGCTAACCGCCCACATGAAGCATTTTGCACACTAGTTCACCCGCACTTATGTTACTTGTCCTTAGTCTACCCCCATCTATTTGTCTTTTGGGCGAATCTTGTAAGTGTTCGTCACCTTCTACGATTAGGATTAGAATGCGTGCGAGTATATCTACAGAGCAATAAAGTGAAAAGTGATAAATTATTCCACGAACACTACTATACACGATTATACGATTATCCTGCCAAGTTCTACTAAAATAAGATTGCGAGTATTATCTTGGTAATGAAGAGACACTGAATCACATACTATTGCTAGAATGGAGCTAACAATTCAGCTGGATGCTGCAGGAATTGGGTAAACACTGACTGCCGTCAACCTAACGATACACACTGTTATAGCTGTTACTGCAGATCAATTCTGCTTGTCTTAAACCCAAGTGGTAGCCATCGGATACTGGTTGATGTCCATGTTGCTTAGGTGGCGCTACAGTTTGGGTTGAACCTTGGTCTCAGCTACCTTCCTCCAGTTGTGCACTCCAAGTCGATTGAGGTCTTTTTCTAGCTGTGCGCCCCACCAAGAAAAGATCTTCCTCAACTGTGTCGTACCTCCGCGTTAAATTCGAAAACTCTGAGTGTTGGTGTCGATTCGCTCTTCATGTCCTAGCCATTCCAGCCAACATGTGCGCTGTTTTCTGATTAGGTCGATGTCGCTGTACAAATCGTATTGTTAGTCGTTGAATCTTCTCCTTCAAAGCCCCTCAACATAAACGCGACCGAATATTTTTCGAATGACTAGGGATATCTTTATCCGCTTTCGATAATATCCATGCTTCAACGTCATAGAGTAGGGCTGGGATGATCAAGGTGTTATATAGTTTTCCGGGATAGGGCCTTAATACTTAATTGCCTATTTAGCCCAAAGAAACAACGATTGGCAAGAGTGATTCTTCGTTTTATTTCTGCTGAGGTGTTTTTGGTAGAATTCATAGCAGAGCCAAGTTAAACAAAGTCCTTTACTACTTCGAAACTTTAACTGTCGATTGTGACATTCTACCCAATTCGTCGATGTTGTGTGTTCCTTCTTGTTATTGTAGTTTTGCCGTCATTTACCGCGAAACCTATTTTGGCAGCTTCCGCAGCTTAATACTAGCGAACAACGGTGACAGTCCGCTGTGTTCTCCCAATTATGTCGATATCATCGGAGTACGCTAATAGATGCACAGATTTTTGAAAGATTATGCCTCCAGTGTTCACTTGTGAGTTCCGCAAAATTCTTTCCAGTATGATATTTCATTACTTGCCAAAATTCTTGTGAATGCCCGCAAAATATTTATTTTCATTGTCTGTCGCTCTTTATTGTTGACGGAAACATGTCAATAAATCACATTATTCTAGATTCATAGCCAATAGCGATATTTTCACCACGTCGCGAACATTTTCATGTCAATTATAGATTGCGAGCCCAACAAGTGGGCTTTAATGAAATAAAATCTTTTTTAACATTAAAGGTATTGGTTAAGCTGTTAGATGTGGCTCTATATAACTCATCTCTATAAATGTAGTCATATACGGCCTTAAAAGCGATGAAAAGATGGTGGGTATCAATTTGGACTTCTCTGCCGTAATGTGAAGATTTGGTCGATTGTGGACTTTCCTGGTCTGTAACCGTACTGATAGGGACCAATCAGATTATTGGCGAAGGGTTTCAGACGTTCACCTAATATGACAGATAAGATCTTATACCTCTATTGTTGGCATCCGATGCTGGGTTTCCATTCATCAGGCACTCTATTAACCAGATCTGAGAAATGAGATGGTGCATCCACTCCACAAAGTCATTTCCAATAGCTTTGAATACCTCGGCCGGTAAGCTGTCAGATCCCTCTGGTTTGTTGGATTTTAGCTTAGATATTGCTACCCATACTTCGTGTTGGTCAAGTGAACGTAAGTTCTGTCTATCATCGTCCAAGGCGAATGGTCTATTCTGCCTGACGGCGGGATGTTGGGCTTCATCGCCGTTATATAGTCTGCAAAAAAAAGTTTTTCTATATCCTGAGTACCGACATTGTCTCTACTAAAAGGTTTCCTTTTTGACCTTGGAACACAACCTCTCAATATCTTCGATCCAGTGCTCCCATGCTCTTTTATTTTTCTTCTGGAGAAACCGATGTACTTCCCGTCTTTTTTGCTCATAGAGCTCAAGAGATGCTCATGTCCTTCGTTGCAGCGCCGCTTTGTAGGCTTCTTATTTAGCTGCATGTGCTTGCCGGTATTCGTCATCAAACCAGGGATTTCTTGGTGGTGGTCGTTTGAAATCTAGCACATCAGTGGCGCCGTCTCTGACGGCAAGTTGGCAGCGTTACCACTGGTCTTGGTTACATGGTGCTGTGGGCATAGGAGTTGTTGGGAGATTTCAAGGTACGCGTACGGCGAAGATTCTGGCAGTTATACTTGTGTCTTCTCACAATAGTTCTCAAGATAGCTTTTCGTAGTATGAACTACTGTCCTCATCATTCTCTTCTCTGGCTGGCAAATCCAAGAAATCTATTAAATTTGACTCGGATTCAGAGAGTGTTTCCAACAATGCTTCTCGGGTTCACAGAAATAATCCATCCATCAAGATAAGAATTTCGTAGTAAGAGTCCAACTTTTTTTTCTAGTTCCGGTCTTAACACAGTCACGAGTATACAGGTCCAGCTAATAATAGGGGGTAAATGTGGATCAGCAAGTGGCTTGTTGTATGAGGACTGGGAAGAAGTGTTGTAACACGTTTGACTACAAGGGCTTTTATATATACAAATGGCAGTTCTGGATAATCAAGCTTGAGTTTGCTGCTAGTAATAGAACGGACTGTTCCCATTTCTCCCCCTATCCCTGTAACTTTAATCAGAGTACGTTTTTTTTTTGGCAAACGTAGTAGATTTCAGGATATGTAATTCGCTTGGCTGCTCTGATCTAGCAAGCAGCGAATAGAGGCGTCTTCATTGTTGATGAAAAGCGTTGCGATAGCTGTTGGTAGAAGCGAATTAGAAGACGTTTCAGACTCATTGTGACACAGTTAAATGCTGAGGTTGCGCGATGAAAATGAAACACTTTCTCGTTTGTTGCGGTTGGACGGTGGCATGGACCTTTCTGAACGGAAATGATTGCATAATTTTACTGCTACCATCTTAAATTCAATCGTGGTGGTATTCGTTGAACGTGAAACCTTCTATTTCTTTCAAGGTGGGAAATCTGATTTTAAAATTAACAACATATCCTACCCTACCGCATGTGATAGAGTCTATCTCTTACCTTATTTTTTTTCCAAACTGCTCTTTAGTGTAGTGCAGTAGGTTATGAATGATTGATCGATAGAATATGATTGGACGTTGGGGTAGAGTCAGCAAACCCTCCAACTCTACTTTTGCTAGGTGCCTTGAGTTATTCAACGTTCTATCTAAAAGTAACTAGGCTATATGATAATTGTCTTCAGTAAGGTACAGATAGCGTATTTCCTCTAATGCTTTGGAATCGCGTTCAAGTGTCAACCTTGTATGGATGGCTGTTGTGGCGGATTGATGGTGAACTCTTCCTCGTGATCATTTAAAACGAACCCAACCCCTTTCACATATATGGATTGAGCTGGCAACTTGAAATTCTGGGTAGTTAGTAGCTGTGCTTCACCCTCCTGTTGATTCTGCTGCATCCCAAACTCGGGACCGTTATTTGTGTGCTACCTCTACACTGTTGTGCTGTTTGAGGATAGTAATTCTTCATTTTTTGTGATGGAGTCGAATTTGCTAAGTTGATCGGAGCGTCAGTCTTCGGGTTAGGACCCGTGGGTGACGGAGCTTCTGGAGGCTGGCTGGTTCCAGGACGAGCTGCCTGAAAGTCAGCAGCGGTTGTTCCATTTAAGCCCATCTAGGTAGTGCGGTTAGCCTCGATGTAAGTCCAGAGGCTCTCCGTCCTCTCCGTACTACTTTGCAAGAGTTGCCCGTATATGCTTATCTAATCTTAGCTTGGTAAGGCTAATTCTAACCTCTACCAATTGGACTATGACATCCTGAAAATTATCTATAATGCTTTTAATTTTTGCTCGAAGGACCACATGTAAAATGAAATAACAATTTGTTAGGGAGTTTTAATAAATAACCACCGTACCTTTGGCAGGGGGATAATTGTTTAAATAAGTGTGCCATCAATTTGACTGTGAAATTAATTCTGGCTTCATTTATTTAAAATGCAATCTATTAATTGCTTATTCTAAGTTTAAAGTGCTTTATCTGAGTCATCAATTTTAGCTGATGCTGCTGTTTGACTTGGTGAACTTGGGCTTCGTGCTGACTGTAGCTCAACTGCTGAGTCCTCATTATGATGGAGTTTGTTTATTTCAGAAGCATTTCATAAATAGGCAGCATTGCTCCAATAAAGAGCATCTTCGAATTATGGTCCCAAGGTTCGAGATGATATGGAAGACCGAACCCCCGTTCTAAGTATCAAGCTATCGAGGGTGCCAGTGCGCTTGGTCTGGTAATCTGAAAAGAGCGTGCCACGGAAGTGAATAGCTTTCGCGTTTCAGCAAGTAAGTACGTTTTATTGCTTTTATTGTTTGGGTGGCGCTACAGTCCACGATAAGCGTGGGTCTTAAAAAAACAAATCTCTGCAGTTATACCAATCTTGCGCTAATCTTTTCCAATTGCGCACATCAAGTTCGCTCTAACGCGAAGTCTTCGTTTACCGGAATGGATTCCAAGACTCAATTTGTCCTGGCAATCAGAGCCGCACTTTCATCTTCCTGTTAATTGAGTTTTGGAGCCATTCTTTTAAATGTAGCTCATTGAGGTAGCCCCTTTCTCCGTTTAAGTTGTGTCAGTTTATGTTCTCGAATGATCTAAGTTTTCGTTGGATTTTGTCAGCTTTCTTCACGGAGAATGGTGTCTACAAAATTCATGGCTGGTTTGCGCAAGATCGCTTCAGAATCTTTTACTCGGCTTTTTTCGTTTATCCAGCATTGTGGTCTAAGTTTTGCTCCCACTGCTGCAGTATGTAATCAAGTTCCACTGTTTCGAAGCGAAGATCATTACTTTGACAATTATGAAGTCTATTCTGCTAAGACGATTCGTGTCATGTCGAATAGCCCTTACTTACTTACTTAAGGTACAGTCCGGGGTGAACGTGGGCCTCAACCAACAACAACAAGCGTCTCCAATCAGCTGCCTGAAGTTTCGGCCGCTAAGTTGGCTGAGGTCCCTACGTTTGTTATACGTTTCTTTATATGCAACAAAGTAATGACGCAGCCATGATGAACCAAACAAAAGAAGGTAACCTTCTTTTCAAATCTATGCGGCTATCAAAAATCTGACACATTATTTTCAAGGAGAGAATTAATGACATATTAACTCTTTGTCACGATTATCTCAATGTCCCAATTAATTAATCAGTCGGTTCTGATTATGGAAGACCAAAACGACGAGTAAAAGGATGGCGAATGGTTTTTGTTTTCTCTCTCTCTCCGCTTTTTTATCTGTTGTATTCGTAATTCCGCATTTACTTTTTATTTTCTCTTTGCTTCTCCTCATTGTTATGGTCGTTATATTGTATTATCTGAGGAAATTACTTCATTATGAGATAATATTTTATTGAAAGCTTATTTGGAAAATAAATCTGCCACAAGCTGCATTTATTGCTCATTTTACGAGCTCACGATATAATTACCGGAAATAGCAATCGCGCCAGTGTTGGTGTTACAGCAAACGCGATCATCATTATTAAGTTAAATCTACAAACAGTCTAAAAGTATGCAATATATTTTACCTCCTTATTTAAATTGTATCTATTTATCTACACTCATATGTATATACATTCCATAGGGTGTCCCATTAAGACCGCCTATTTTGAAAATTGAAAAATGCGCACTGTTTACGCGTGACATAGCGTGACATAACGCCCATTTTCTGAGGAAAAAAAAAAACAATTATAGGTCCTAATACTGTAAAAAAAATAAGCAGATCTATTATGAAATATTATAAAAGAATGCAAAATTTTTTCGCATAACCAGTTTGCAGTTTTTAACTAAGATATTGAAGTTTATTTCACAATATCCTTGATGATAGACTTTTCAATGGTTTATGTCCATGGTTTCTGCAACGGTAGGACAGATACGACTGCAGCTAAAGAGTGGTTAGATCGCGTATATGAAATCTCGTAGATAGGGCGGGATGGACCCACTCTCTGGCCCCCAACCTCTCCGGACTTGACCACAAAAGACTTTTTTATTTATGAGGAGAGATGAAGGAGATTGTTTGTTCATCAGATTGGACGACTGGAGCCATAGGATTGCCGAGGCAGCTGCGAAAGTCCGAGAAGAATTGGAAAGAATGGACATTGTTAGAGCCTTTCAAAGACGCGCTCTGGCGTACATACAAAGGAATGATTTTCACTTTGTACAATTGACATGATACAAGGTTTGGTCAAAATATAAAAATAAAATTGTTCAATCAATATTTGTACTTTTTTTCCTAAAATCTTAAACAATTGTTGACTTACTGTTTTACCTGTTTCAATAGATAGGTAGGTGGGTAGGTAGATAGGGGTGGCAGTTCAATATGAACCAAAGTAGCACTAGAATGTGCAACTTTTGTTACAATGACTCGTGTGACCTGGTTGAGGGTGTGAAACAGTTGGCGCCTAGATCCTGCCTGTTGAGTTGAAAGTTAAGATCTCGAATTCCATTACACGAAATGTCGTTAAGGTCGTCGAAGAATGGTTTGTTTAGTGCACGCAGTCTGGCTCTTGCTAGCGCCGGGCATTTGAAAAGGAAATAAGAGAGAGTTTCCTTCTCATTTTCATTCCCTCAACTGTTTGGCCGCATGTCCCGTGATTATCTGGTATCTGATATTTATTCTTCTTAGAGGTTGGACTTCTGCAAGAAGTGTAAGTGTGTTTGTCCTTTAACCGCTCCAAGCCGGATGTGAACCCATGCCGCGAGTGAACCGTGCAGAGCTAAGCCCTAGCTAGTTCATCTGCACGCCCATTTGCTTTTATGTCACTGTGCCTTGGAACCTAGAGCAATCTAACCCTAAAGCGTACGCCCACGGGGAGCAAGCTCGTTCCGCACACCGCTTGGCTATCTATGAGGATAGCAATGTATTTTTTGTGCGTTGTGTAACGTCCGAGTTCCGTACAAGCTTCTCGAATTGAAAGTACTTCAGCCTGGAAGGCGCTGGCAAAATTCGGCAAGCAGTATGATATCGCTATTTTCAGTGGTTCCGAGTAGAGACCGGCCCCCATACCACAGTTCATCTTTGACCCGTCAGTCAGTTTTCAGTTTGTATGCATTTTATTTATACACCTTAAATTACTCTTACATGCTAGACAAAAAAATGCTTAAAAATTAGCTTAAATTACTTACAAATAATCTTATTCTAACTTACTGGCCCCATGCGGGCACTCTAAGTTAAACCTAACACTTAAACTATGTCTTTCGACGAACCTTACAGTCTAATTTTATTTCTATTTTTACATACTAAAACTAAGAAAATAAATTTTAATCAAAAACTTAGTATATGGACATTTTTTTAATTTTTTATAAAACGTAAAACTAAAAGCCTACAAACTACCTAAAAATAAATCTTAATCTACTTAACCTACTTACATCTAACACAAACATAGACATCCATAAATATATATATACATAATATGTATATACATACATAATATATAAATACATGCATATATATTTTTTTTTTAATTTTTTATTTTTATTTTTATTTTTTTTTTTTTCTTAAAATCTAACTTAAACCTACCTAAAACTTAGCCGGCTTACACCATGGCTAAAACAAAAAAAATTAGGCAAAGTGGGCCATTTGCTTCACATGAAGCTACATATCACTGAAGGAGTTCGACGACGAAGCATCCTCCCCTTCAACAAGCCACCAAAAGTTTTGGTGCTGCTGAGCAACATCCCTCATGTCGCGACTCCCTACTGAATTGGAGACACTCCGCACTGCCGTGTGCGACGTCTCTGTCGTAGTTGAGTCGCCTGTCCGCAGCTGTCGAGCGACGTGGAAGATTAGCGGCACCGCCAATCTGTCCTGGATCAGACCTTTACTATCTAGATAGAGGAACGCTTCTGGAGGAATAAAGCCGTCAAAGCGAAACCTCTCGTGATACATATAATTGGGGTAGAAAGCTCCGGAGATCAGGTTGTTCGATGAGGTCATTGCTCTTGCAATGTGCCTTCGAGTCAGCTTAATGACGAAGTTGTCCACTCTTATTAGGTTCGCCCTATTATACAAGACCTCATTGGGATAGAATTTTATGTACTCCGACTCTGGTGTTCTGTACAAGCGAAGACAAGTCCTAAGACAAGCCCTCTCAAACACCCGAATCTTTTCCAATAAACTTGCTCTCACGTTGAACCACACGGGGCATCCAAATACAAGCATAGGCTGGATAAGGGCCATGTAGCAGATCACCTTCACGCTCGCATCGAGTTGTCTGTTATAAAACAGTCTCTTTGTAAGGGCAAAAGCAGCTTTGGCTCTGGCCAGAGCAACATCTATATGTTTGTTAAAATACAGAAATTGATCCAGCCAGATCCCAAGGTATCTGACTACATTTTGACAAGCAAGTGGCTGCCCGTGCTGCCCCACGATCGAGAACTTTCGCCAATTCTTTCTAGTATTCCTAGAGGCCCCAGACAAAGGCGTCCTAAACAGAATAGTTTCCGACTTCTGAAAGTTGATTTTCAACTTTCAGTCGTCGCAATATCGTTTAATTTTGTCGAAGTCACGCTGCAAAAGTATATTAATGACCTCAATCTTTAGACTTGATCTGTACGCGATTATGTCGTCAGCGTACGCTATGGCATGGTGAAGTGAACCTATCAGATTACTCGTGTAAATTTTGAACAGGATCGACGAATTTACCGCACCTTGTTGCAGACCGTTTTTAATGTCAAATGTTCCAGCAGAAGTCACATCGCCATTCTTCACGATGAACTGTCTACTGGAGAGCATATCAAAAAGAATATACAGCAGTGGTTTACTAATGCCCAACCTGTCCAGCTTGAAAAAGAGTCCCTCTAACCATACAGTATCGAAGGCTATCTCCAAGTCAATCAGGCAGGCACCAGTGCATTGTTTCTTGCCTTTGTTCCATTGGATATCAGAAACCAGTTTAGACGCAGCATGAATGTTATCATGCCCCGCCTTGAAACCGAACTGATTATCCGGAACTATGTGTTTGTCCTCAACCCACTTAGTCAGGACTCTATTGATCACCTTCTCGAAAACCTTACTGATGTTTGGAAGAAGACTGATCGAGCGGAGATTCGCCGGATTGGAAGTGTCTTTATCCCTTTTGGGGATGGGATGTACCACCGCAGTTTTCCAATGCGCTGGATAATGTGCATTATTCATTGCATTATTAAACAGGGTGGTATAAATGTTCACCGCTTCTAGAGGGAAATGTCGAAGCACAATGTTCGGTATTTCATCGGTTCCCACTGATTTCTTACTTCTAAGTGATTCGAAGATCGTTTGGAGCTCTTCCTTCGAAATGTTGGTGATGACATTATTTGCTATATTCTCGTCATTGAACTGGGTGAAACCCGAGCTCTCGAATCGCCAATTCACAATTTCATTTCGAAGGTAGAAATTTTGCACAAGGACTCGATTCTCCAGATCGTGGTTCGGGCCAATGATAACATTCGCCTTGTACACTTCCTGGAAAGTCGCTCCTATAGCCTCTACCTGCTCCTGCGGATCCTCGATCACAAAGAAGTTGTCATCGTCAACAGCCTCATTTGGATCTATGCCCGCTGCTGCCAGTATTTGTTCGTTGTTCGTCGTTCGGTCGATTCTAAGACATGGAATGTCGTTCTGATTATTTCTCCGAAATATTTTTTTTTTTTTTCGGGAACATATTCGGGTTGCTGGTGTTTACAGCCCGAATTTTATTGTTCCAATACAAACTTACAGATGCTCTGTAATTTTCCTTTATTAATGTTTGGAGGTTTTTAATCGACATCTTTGACCCGTCGGTGTATACGAGATGACCGTGCCGAAGTCCTTTACTACTGCGTTTTTCTTCCAGTAAGCTCTGGTGGAAAATTCTACGTGGAAGTTTTTCTTGAAATTTACTTTGAGTGTGATGTATAATAGTTGGTTGGAAAGTGACCATGTAAGGATCTCGCTATGACCGTAAGGAAAGTCCAGCATCCAGATCATTTGAGTCTGATTGCGCTGCATAGTGCGCGATATTTTGTATGCAGGAGGACAGTAAGGGATTCCATTGGTGCCTGTTCTTTGGAGCCAGAGTAGAGGAGAAGTAACGCCACTCGGTGGCGTTCCTCTAGGCGAGAATTTAGTTAAGTGCCTGATTCCTAGTGTTGCCTGAATAATACTTGTTCTGAGGATAGCGAAACCCATTGGCTAATAAATTCCTCACCATCAGAGATTTATGAATAGCTTCAGTGTGTAATAACTTAAAGGCTCCCTCTATGTGCGCTAAAATGGCTGAGTTCCCCTTCCACTTGCGTGAGCCACCTGAGTCTTGGCCTTCTTCTACTGCGCTGTCCCTCGGGAGCGAATTCGTAGACGTTTCGGACCGGAACATTGGTGTCCATACGCTCTACAAGACCCAGCCATCTCAGTCTTTGAATCTTCTCTCTTCTGGTTAGGTCGATGTCGCTGTACAGTCCGTAGAGTTCATTGTTGTATCTCCTCCTCCATTCACCGCCAATGCAGACGGACCGAAGACCGCTCGAAGAATTTTTCTCTCGATGCAACCAACAACAACCTCATCCATTTTTGATAATGTCCATGCCTCTGCGCCATAGAGCAGGACTGGGACTATTAAGGTCTTATAAAGGGTGACTTTTGTTGTTCGAGAGAGGGCTTTTCTACTCAATTGCCATCTTAGCCCAAAGAAACAGTTTGATCTCAGCGCTGGTGTCGTTGTCTGGATTGATAGCAGAGCTTGGGTAGACAAAGTCCTTAACTACCTAAAATTTATAGCTATCGAGGGTGACTTACTGCCCGAAACGTCGGTGTTGGTTGTCCTTTTTGTTTGACAGCATATACTTGGTCCAATAAGCTGTTCCGGTATGTGAGTGCTGCCGTTGGCCCATATAGGGGTCGTCCGCCACCATCTCTTTTCCAAGACCCTGACTAAGTCTCGGAAAACCTTACCGACCTGAGCTCCAAATATGTCGGAGTAGCCCGGATAAGGTCTTGTTTTGATTTACCGACACTAACCCTATGAGATTCCCAGATGGCGCCACGGGGAGGCGTGAAGTAGGGCTTATTAGCAGAGCTGCAAGATTTTCGACTGCAGAGTCTCATTCTTGTTATTTAAAGAACCAGAACCTGTCGGAAGATGCTACTTTTACGAGGCCTAATACTAATCGTTACCACATAGTATGCGATCAATGCTTTTTTTCTGCTCTGTCACCAAAGCCACTCATTTTGAAGTCGCGAGCAATATTACGACCGAGGTCTTTATATCCGCGCTTAACTAACGAAGAATTAGAGACGCTTATTATTGAGATAGAAATAATCTTAAACTCAAGACCACTTTCACGTAATCCGAACGGCCTCGCGGCATTAATCAGCACAATTCATCGTACCACACAAAGCTCAACCAATAATTTGGGAAAAGGGTGGAGAACAACGGTCCAATGAACATCGTCAAAAATGGAAACAGGAGAACCGTCACATCAAAGACGGAATGATGTTTGTAATATTGGAAGACCACTTATCCCCTCTGCAATGGCAGCTAGGAAGGAACTTACTCCCTCTGGAATGGAAGCTAGGAAAATGATGGTTTGGTACGAGTTGCCGAGGTAAAAATCAGTAAGGCAATACTTAAAAACCCCATTCATAAGTTGGCATCCTTACCTATTGACAAAGAAGAAGAATCACAACAGTCGCTTGTCAAACCAAACGTACAATCAAAGAATCATGAAATTACAGCTAAGGATCCCCAACAATGTAATCATAAACCAGCCAATTCCTCAAGGATACAATCTGAAATACCAAAGAAGAGAGTAAAGAGATCATTGGGTTCTACCCTGGCAATGATCTTGATGACACTCACCACCCATAAATAAAGAAACACCCAACAATTGACTGGGTTCAGTTTCCATTCTTATTTTGAAAACATTGGAGGAGCAAGCATAATATTCAGTGAATGGAACATTATAGCTCACTTTGATATGGAACTTTATGCAAGAGAACTGAAGAAGAAGAAAAATATCCAGAAACATGGATCACCAGGACGTATTCGAAAAATTTATGAGCCAAATACAAAATCTTGTAGTAGAATTGGTAGACTGTAACAAGTTACTATTACTATCATCCAGTAGCAACCGAGGTAAAAGTGGTGGAGCTGTAAACGTCATAGGGAATCTCACAAGCACATTATTCGGTGTACTCGATTCCGAATATGACGAAAATTACGTATCGCAAATCTTCTTATCCCTTGCGATCCAAACCTTAACTGTGATAATGAATTTTCAATGAATTCAGAGCTCACTGTTTTGGCCATTTGAGTCATAAGGCCTTATAAAAAAAGGCCTAGAGAGGCTCTATATTAGATCCGATCAACACAGTCCTGATCTATAGCACAGAAGCATAAACATTCACATAGAACGAAAGATTTTTCAAGTCATTCCTGGTCTAAAGTCGTTGACCACTAGATCACACGACCAATGTCAGTACTTCAGATGTGCACATTCTTTGGCCTTCGAAAGATCACAAGTTTTTGTTAATTCTTTGTTAAATATTTCCTTATTTATTCAGTACGATGTTTTTGTTAAGTAACAGCTGCCTCCAAACGACGCACGTGACACTCTTTCACTCAAGTACAAAAAAACAAAAAAAAATAATATTCAACATTCACATAACAAAAAAAAGTAAAAAAACACAAACTACTTCATTACGATTTTAAACTTAATCCTATTGTAAAAACAGATAAAAAAGAAGAGGTCAGTTAACTAATTTGTTGTTCCATTTGTGGGAGCTTCCGCTTCCGCTTCGCTGTCCGCCTGCTTCTGTCTTTTACTCCGAACTTTTCTGTAAATATCTTCCCCTACCCACGATATGACAACCATATAGCACATCGCATTCATCCAATGGATTGTGAAAGTATAGTCGGTGGCTTCCCGAATCAGACCTGCAAATTAAAAAGATTGTTAATTGAGAGGATCTTGCTCCCTAGATAAATTCCTATAATTTACCAATGACTGGCCCACAAGCTAAAGTGAATATTCCGCTAAAAAGCAATTGTAAGCCAGCAGCCGCTGGAAGCCTCTTCAACGGCACGTAGCTTGGAATGATAAGTTGATAGAAGACAATCCTCATGGCTTTGTTCAGACCCATCCATCCAAAGCAGAGTAGCGTCACAGTGAAGTCTGTACTATGTGCCACAATAGCTCTGCCAAGAGCCATACCAACGACACCGCCCAAGAAGAATACTTTATTGTCGCAATTCACTTTGGCGGTGATGAATGGAATCAAAAATCTTACTCCCATGTCACAAGCTGCCAACATTGACATAGCAGCCGCAATCTGACCACTATCGAATCCAAAGTCACTCAAAATAAACGGCGTCAAGATGGCAAAGTTGATCTCTGTAAAGCTTATGAAGGTAAGACCAATGGCCAGATTGAGGTAGGTAAAGTCTTTCAGTAAATCCAAATCGAAGAAGACGGCGATCTTCTGAAAGATTGTCAACTTTTTCTTTTCTTCAATTTCTAGTTGTTCAATGGATTTTTGCAAGAACTCTGCCTCTTCATGGACGGGTAACTCCTTCACTGGCTCCATTAAGGGTTTACTCAGTGAAAATGATAATTTTGGAGTTCTTGGTGAGATCGCTGGCGTATGTACTGGTGTAGTTCCCTCCTTGGTAGATATTATAGTCCCAGTTGAACTCAAACGACGACGATAATGACTAGATTCCAATGAAATCTTCGATCCATACCAACCGTCGTTTGCTCGAGATAACATCGGGGTATCTGGATCTGGAATATTGTCCAAAATTTGGTGATGATCTAAATCAGTTACTGAGGGTTTTCTCAAGGCTTCAGCATCTTCGTTGGGTTTTTTGACATGCCAACTTACGGGTTGATAGATGCATCCACAGGCTATGTTGTGCAGTGACATTGCACCGTAGAATAGGACAGCTCCACCGACACCATATTTGACCATAAGATAGGTGGAGAGGTAGGGTAGAATGATAGGTCCTAGGCCGGCTACTGTAAACTGATAGGCAGTGGCTGCACGTCTTTTAACTTTGAAATATGTGTTAACAGCTAGCGAGGACGCAGATACCATGAATCCTCTCCCGATACCTAAAATTAAAAATGCACATAAGTTGGTGTATCTTAAAAACGATCGGCTTTCGACTTACCATACGTAAAAGAGATGGTAATGACGTAGAAAATAAATGAATTAGCAAATACTGTAGCTAGCAGACCGATGAAAATTAGAACTGCTCCAGTTATGGCAACACGCCGATATGTAAACCTTCGAAACAGTGGACCGTTGAAGAGACCTGGAAATAAAAAGAAAAATTTACAGAACTATCCTCATTTAAAAATTTTTCAATAAATGAAGCCGAATCACTAAACCAGGTGAATTTGACTCGATTACAGGGGAGACTCATCGAGAAACTAGCTAGAAACACGAGTACGTAGTAGGATTTTGGGTACATGACTTCTCCGGAAGTGAGGCAAAGTTCTTTTGTTTTGAATCGAATTGTCGCCTACCGAAGAATGAATGCCATCTAAGATTCAGATAGTCTAAATGAGCGTGAATACCACCAGTTATATCAGCCATGATAAATCAAACCTTCCGAACTCACTTAGCAACAAATCGAATTTTGACAATTTTCTACACTTGAACCAGGGCATGCTGACCATGGCATTAGATCCTCCTTCGTTGACTATATAAACACTCTGGAGGCTTAAAAATAAATGATCCTTGGTACCGGAGTTTCGAGACATGCAGTCTAGTGCAATGCCATCAAAACTCCGGTTGAAATGAGTAGACGAATTCGAGTCAAATCGAGCCTACACGGATGGCTCCAAAACTGACCAGTGATGTATACCTGGCGTCTTTATAGAACACGGCAACCTCTGAAGAGTATAAGCCTTCCAATCGGTGACATATATTGAACAGATAAAGGGGACACATAACTGAGTCTTCAGCGACAACCAAGGTACGCTTAAGCCACCTAAATAAGCACCAGAATTAAAGCTTTCTTTGAATGCGGTCAGAACGCTAAAGTCTTGCCTGAATCCGAGGCATGAACTATGGAGACTGAAATAAGGACTTCTTAACCTACGTTGATACGAGTATTATAGCTCCTATGTTCTCGGTTAATCCGTCTGTTGGGAGTTGGTTACCCTGCTGTAGGTGGCATGACTCTCCGGAATACAGGCAGATAAAACGAATGCTTGCCCACTTGCTTAATTTAATTTTTTAATTTAGTGGGGGCTAAGGCCTCCATTTATTTCGCTTAATGCAAGCTTAAACTAACTTAAAAACTAGGACTTAAAAACTAACAAGAGTTAAGGGCTGGGAAGTAAGGGAATGGTGGAGGAGATCAAATTTAAGACGAGAAGTGCTCAGGTTAAGATCAAAAAGGGTGAGGTTTGAGTTGACCTTACGGAGCATGCGGGAGATTGGTTCGTTAGACCCATAAGAAGTGGGATGGGTTGGGATATAGAAGAGATGAGGACAGCTTAAATTACGAGAGTTAGTGTTGAAGGAAATAGAATTGTAAAGGGAAGCGCAGTCCACAGAACCGGAGAGCAGTCGATGAATGAAAAGAATGTCAGCTACGTCTCTGCGTTTTTCGAGGGTATTCAGATTAAAAAGTTTGAGGCGGTCGCGATAGGGAGGTAAAATAAATGGGTAGTCCACGAAGAGCAAATCGAAGAAAATGACGTTGAATTTTCTCGATTCGATGAATTCGATGAAAGCCGGACCATACTTGGCTGGCATATTCAAGGAGGGGCCGGACAAGGGTAATGTAAAGTGACCTTGTCACATAAGGGTTGCAAAATTCTTTAGACCAACGTTTGATAAAACCGAGCATAGAGTTGGCTTTAAGGATTATCTCATCAATATGTGAACGGAAGTTTAACTCTCTATTGTATAAAATTCCAATTTCGCGAAGGGATTGAACCTGGGGTACAGGTTGGTCATGCAGAAAATAAAGTCGAGAGGGGGATTGATTGAGCTTACGAGACAAAGTCATAGATTGACATTTGGAGACATTAAGCTCAAAGCAATTAGAATAGTAGAAAACCTATTGAGGTCTTCTTGAAGAAGAATAGATTCATGGAGAACTTAGTGTCATCGGTGTAAATGGATACGGAGCAGTGTTTGATAGTCCTCTCAAGATCGTTTATAGTTAAAATGAAAAAGAGGGGACCTAGATGGCTGCCTTGTGGGACACCAGAAATGGCTAAAAACGGGGTTGAGAAGGCTGTAGTAACGGTTCTCCAGATAAGAAGATATCCCTTTTAACAATATGGGGTCAAAACCGAGGGAAGACAATTTGAAAAGGATCAGTTTGTGTGACATTTTATCGAAGGCCTTAGCGAAGTCTGTAGTTATAACATCGATTTCGTTGCCATTTTCTAGGGCTGAAAGTGCAAAGGATACGAATTCAACTAAGTTTGTAGTAGTTGATCTACCTTTTTGAAATCCATGTGATATAGGTGAATTGCACTGAAAGCTTAGAACTTCATAAAAAAAACTTTCGAACATTTTAGGTATGTGAGAAAGCTTAGCTTAGTTGGTTACTTCATTCTTTGATCCCTTTTTATGAATCGGGGTTATGAAAGAGGTCTTCCAAACTTGGGGAATTCCCCTTGTGTGAGGGACAGATGAAAGAGGGAGGAAAGTGGGTGCGAAAGGTGGAAGGCACACTTTGAGAAATATTGCTGGGAGCCCATCTGGACTGGGTAAAAATTCATCATTGAGATTTTTCTTCGATAAGTGTGGGATCAAAATGTTGAGATAGAGATTGGCCAATGGAGAAATTGGGAAGGTATTTGAAATATATGGAGTCGGGTACAAAGAGGTTGTCTGCAAATGACTGTTTAAAAAAGTTTGCAAAATAGTTGGCAATAATATGTGGGTCGGTCGATGATTATCGAACGAGAGAGAGAGATTTGTAGTTTACGAATCGATAAAATGTCTTAGGATCGTTGATAAGGTTGATCTGCGCTGTGTCGAGAAAGCGCTGATAGAGGCAATTATAGAGCTGGGTGAATTGCAGGTTAGTTCCAAGATAGTTAGGGTAGTCATAATAAAAATTGGTGCGAAGAAAACCTGCCCATAATTTGTTTCTTCTTTTTCGTAAAGCGCGAAGTCTTCTGTTGTACCATGGAGGGGAAATACGAGTAGAGAGACAGCATCAGATAAGAATAGGTTGGAAAAATCAAAAGAACATTTGCTAAGATAGGTATTGATTTTGGGAAAATTAGCTTTATGGAAGTTGTAAAAAGAGATGGTAGTTGAAGAAGTGGGCTGGGATGGAAAGTTATTGAAAAATCTGAGAAGAAGAGGGGGGTGAAAGTTGTCGACAGTTGATTGGATAAAGGGGCACAACGTTACTGTGGAGTTAATAGGATCACTAGTGAAAATAAGGTCTACTTGCCTAACTTGAGTCAGTTATGCTATCAATGAAAATACATTTCTTGGATGAACTGGGGTTTAACGCGGTAAAAAATAAGTGATCATCCGATGGAATCCACTTTAGCAGGGGCAGATTAAAGTCACCAAAGATAAGGATATCGTCGATGGAATCACTTAGGTCAATTGCTTTAATAGCAAGGATGTAGGATTCAATATGTTGTGCTGGGAGAATGTAGCAATACATAACGTACAGGGACCTGTTGGGAAGTGTTATTTTATTTGAACTAAAGTCAAGATTAACAGAAGATTAATAGAAGATTCTTTCTGTCCTTCAACATAAAGGATTGCACCCTACTTACCGACGTCGTAACGCACTACTACGCTTTTGGCTGACACCTAAGGGTTCTGTGTAAAATTCGACAACGGACAGCTTCTATCTTCCAAGAAATGCAATGTTAACACACGTCCGTCGTCACAACTAGTTAAGGATGCATTGCGGGATATCATATTACTTTAGGAATTGGTTTTGGGCAAATGTCGTAGGTTTGAAGGTTAACACTGCCAAAACCAAACTCATCAACCCCGGTACTAACTCATATACTCAAAGCGCTGCTGGATAACCAGTAGAGAGAGTAGAGAGTCTCCAATATCTTGGGAATATTGTCGCTATCGAAAGTGGAACCGAACAGTGATGATATTTAACAATTCTAAGAAGACCTTTTCATATTAGTGCTTCGACTTAAGAGAAAAAGAGCGAAGAATAAATTTATAAGTCATAGCAATACGCGAGAGGTTTGGTCCAATCATTTGGTACCGCAACCTTCCAATTATTACATATATAGGACCTTTGTCTTTTGATCTCTTATTTTCGGACCGTACTGTTTGAAAATCACAATCACAACATCTATCATAGGTATAAAAACAAATGAACTGAAAAATGCCCTTCTTTTAGATTCTCACAACTCCGTGTGAGTTACCCTCTTCATATTTCCTTAAGTTTCTTAATCAAATCTACTGACTTATGTCTACTACAATCGAATACATACCTGTACACGCCGACACAGCTTGTTGTGTATTAATGATTGTAGTCATTTGTGAACTACTTATTCCTATATCCTCATACCTGGTACGAAATAATATGCCAAATTGTTGCATTATAGGAAATGTGACTAGCTGCAAAAGAGGAACCATTCACATAATTGAATCAATGCCAACAGCCAGACGACTGAAAGAATGTAATTAATTTTAACAATATTACTTACAATACTTATTCCAGATGCAATGGCAACTAGCCAACCCCATCCGCCATCTGGTGCAATGAAATTCTCACCCAAATCACTTTTGTCTTTGCGCTTCTTTTTGGCGGGCGTCGTCTGATTTCGTATTGAATTTGCTTTTTGAATGTCAAGTTTGAGGGGAATTTCGCTGCCGTTGCCATTTTTTATGTAGTCTTTGTTCATTTTGAAGAGCAAATAATTTCAATTTCACGAGTGATAATATTCTTTGTGCATTCATAAAACCTGAAAAAGCGAAAAGATTTCTGTTAAAAATGTGTGAGAAACAAAGCAAAATTGATTAACGACAAATGAATTCACACTGAATTCGCGATGAATAGAACTGACAAATGTGATTTGTAGTTGTTTTTGACTTGCACTTAAAAGTTTAGACATCTAAATACTACGGCCTCCGATGTGGTCTGTAGTGGCGGAATAAGTAAATTCCCTATTTTTAGTGTTTCCGTCAAGAAACTAAGTGCCTATGTTTTTAGAATGGAGCAACATAGTGCTTAAAGGCCGCTAGTGACTCACTTACTTAGATGGTGTCACAATCTGAGGTGCACCCGGACCTCAGCTAATATAAAACTCTCAAGTAAGAGCCATTCATTTGCTCACTTTAAGATGGTTGAGGTTCCATCTACAATACTAGTGTTCGTCCCCTTGGAGTGAGTTGTCCCCCGGGTAGGAATCGAAGATTGCTTAGATCAGTTCGTTCTAAATGTCCTGACTACCTCAGCCGTAAGGGTCCAAGCCCTCATTTGAATATTTAGTGAATTGTGGACATATCGGCTACAAAATTGCACTGATATCGGCCATTCACATTATTGACAAACGGTCTCAGGAGTTCGACATTGTCCTTAATGTTAAAGATACTGATCACTGTACAGTTGAGACAGTTTAGTGGCCCTTTTTTCTTGTGGATCGGGCAAATGATGTTGAGGTTCCATTTATCCAGCATACTCACCTTGAAAACAATCTTGTATATGGTCTCTGCCTTAAGTAGTTGGACAAATTGACCTCCCGATCTTGCAATAACAATCCTTTATACCGCTTTAGATCTGAAGCAGATGTTGCAGGATGAAAAGAACTGTTTAGAAACTGAGGGATACCGGATCAGTTAGTGTACTGGTAGCTTGTAGCAGTTGCAGTATGGTAGTATTCTGAGGGAAAATTCAAGGCATCTTGCCATAGTGTGCCGCTTTGAAATTCCTCTGGCTTTTGAAGAAAGATGACCATGTGCCTTAGTATAAAGTCCCCACAGTACCCACTATATCAACGCCGAGTACGCGCAGCGTGACACAGACACTCACAGGGGCAGTGCCCCCATGCGTCGGCATAAGCGTAGTGAGTAGTATTACGCCCTTTTAAAAATACAGTTTTTTTTACCGAAGGCCAACTGATATGGAGCCTATTTTGAGATATCTAGATGCATTTGTTTGATTTGCTTAAGACCTAAAGAGTCATGTCATCTACGATTGTATTCACAAGAAACCCAACTGCCAAAAGAAACTCTAACTGAGCATGCTAGTAGTCCCAACGCTGTTCTATGTCCTGAAAATTTCTCCTCTGAGCATTATCTAGCAAATTTCATCGGCGATCCAATGAAACTACACTCGAAGAAACTTTTCATTCTCGAACGTAGAGGTGGTGAAAAGGTTTCCTGTTCCACATTCCTCACAATGAAGTTTATTGCCATCAGAATTTTGTATACCTCCGCTTCGGAGACAGTTACAAGTTAAACGTAGCGTGAAGTCTGGGGCTATCTTCCTCCACAGCGACGACAGCGCTATTTTTTACGTTGGTACTGGTGCCATCTGTAAAGATCGGACTACATTCATTGTTTTACTTTAATTTAGGTTGAAGCCGTACCAGAGTACAACGGTAATCGACTTCATATTTCTGCAGCAGACAAAAGTCTGGTGTTGCACCGATTGCGCTTGGGCGTAAATTTTGAACAAGTAATTGCTAAACATGATCCAAGAAAATGTATAGCTTCATCATCTGCATATGGCTGAGCGAAGACTTTAAAATTGCTAAAAGTATTTAAGTCAACCAACAGGAAAACAGGACTCACACTTTGTGGGTGGCAGTGGCTCAAGTGGTAGTTGACTGGCTTCCAAATCGGAAGGTTCGGTGTTCGAATCCCAGCCTCTCCCGAAAGACATATTCATTTTTTCAGTTAACGAAAATCAAGTATGATGAGTAGTTGACTAGAAATCAACACCGAGCCAAACAACCTCCACTAAGAATTTAGTCTCCCCGTTAAATGTTGGATGCCACATATGGAATTAACCACTGAGCCGAAACATCTTTCTTTCCCTCTCTATCCCATTTCCCAAAAAAACTTAACACGTGTTCAGGCACTTTAAGTGTATTCATACCCACTTGAGTGTTAAGTTCTTTAAAAAAAAAAAAAAACAAAAGCAGAACGTCTCTAAGGTTTTAAGTGAACTCATGTATGTAAAAACTTAATTTCACGGGATGCCGATACATCCATGGGAGCAAGAATACGCCTTATGCATAGCTTGCATGTATTATGAATATCAATTCCTTCAAAACAGCTCCACCCTTGGTATGAGTCGAGGCCGACCTAAAACCTCTTACCGTTCTTAGAGCCACGGCATTCAACACTTACTTGCTACTGCACAAGTGGAAGTGAAAGATCCTTCCACTTGGTTTAAGTTGAAACCACAGCTACCGTAAGCACAATCTCAGAATGCATTCGGCGTTAGATGGATATTGCATCTTAGACAAGGGATACAACTTCAAAATAGTCTTGCGTACATGAAGCTCAACCATTCTCTTCATGTCATTCAGTAAAGAAACAGTCAGACCGCTAGTGAGTAGTCATCTTTGCCGATTTTCGGATAAGAGCTATTCTCACTGATCACCTGGGGCTCGTTATATAAGTCTGTGGCAGGCTGCCAGTGAAGATTCTCTTCAGAATTATATGGAAATGTGCCATCAGCGCATTTCAACTTGAAGCCTTCAAAGGACACTGCTGCGTATTTAATGAATCTTCTAGCGATGTTAGAAACCAGATACGGTGAGTTGTGGTAATCTTGGTTACTTGCAGCTTCAATAATAAGAGCTGATTGTGAGCCGGTCCTAATCAGGTTACTTTGAAAACGAGGAACTCAGAATAGGTGCCATCAGATCTTTTGAGTTTTTTTTTTCAATCTAACTATATTTGTTAATCTTTTTACAAAATACCTTCAGAAAGCACTTTTCCAAATTCGAATTTATCTCTTATATTTCTTTCACTTTGCCGTCGTTAAAAGAATTCTGATTTCCTTAGAAAGTCATGGCAAATACCATATGCATTCCATCTTTCATTTAGCCTTGAATTAATTTTTGTGTTAAGGCTGGGAATGGTCTCCAATGTCCCTATGAGTACTGTGTTGATTGACCTCAGAACTCTGGTACAGAAGGGCATAACACCTACAACAATTTGATTCGGTAAACCAACCTCTGAATTTTCTCTTCGCAGCTTTACTTAGCGTCGTCGGTGTTTGCGTTTTTCGTGTTTGTTTTTTGTTTTGCTTATGAATTTAGAGTGGACATAGCAAATAAACTATATGCTGACTAAAGAGTAAACACTTTTCTGCGTACGTCCACGTCTGTAAATACAGACCAGCTGTATTGGCACTTAGTGAAACACAGGTAGATCCCCGCCCTCACCTCTGAGATTACTCTGAAGCTACCTAGCTACGAACTAATGCAGCTTTCGCGGTATCGCCATTTACGTGCGTAGTGTTGTAGCTTACCAAACTCCACAACAATGTGATTCATGTTCCAATCCCGAATTCAGCTTCATGTAGTTAAAATTTCATCTTCGTAAACAAATTATCCACTACTACTTTACTTAGAGAAGCCCCAAACCAGTCAGCAATTCGACTTTTAACGAGTTTGATGCGCTGTCTGAATTGTATCCCTGTATCCTCATACTAAAATTGTTATTACGGGCGATTTCAATATACACAATTCTGGGTGGCTTCGACATTCTGGAGAGACAACACCCGAAGGACGGTGTGTTGAGCTTTTCGCTTTGGAAAACAACCTGACGCAGCTTATAAATGAATAACAGAATACCATAGTCATACAGCCATACCTGGACATGTTTTTAACTTCTCACCCTGATAAGTACACCGTGGATGTGCTTTTTCATCTAGGCTCGTCGGACCATTGTGTCATAAGCTAATTTCTCGTATACTGACCATACAGTTAGAGAAAAAATGCGTAAAACCATCAATACGAGAAAGCCATTTGGAGCGGACTTAACACGTTCTTTAGGAATTTTAACTGGTCGTTATGTTTCCTCGATAACGACGTGGATGCCGCTGCTGATATGATCACAGATACCATTCTCTTTGGAAGGAGATCCTTTATCCATCATCGGATGAAGAGTGTAAAACTAAAAGAGAAAGCATGGTACGACTCGAGCTGTAAAGAGGCTGTCAGGGTTAGAGAAAGGTTTTTTCGGTCTTACAAGACCAAGCCGACAGAGGAAAACCGAAAAAATGCAAACGAGCGGAAATGACTGCAACGTCTTTCTTAAGCCAATGAAATTCCAAAATGACCAAAGCCTGAGGCACAAAATACTACAATGTCCTAAAAGTAGTACAAATTATTGGTTGTTCGTCAAAAGCATTAAAAATTCTGCCTCATCCTCCATCTCAACGCCCATTTACAATAATAACATTATATGTTAGCTGTCAGCTCTTTAGATAAGACCAATCTGCTTGCTGCACACTTTGTGGCCATCTCAGCACTTCCAGATTGTGCTTTGTCTCCGCCTCCACTTGAGTGCGTCGAAGCAAGAGTACTTAATGATCTTAACATAAATAAATCCACTGGTCCAGATGGTATATCTCCCCTTCTTCCGAAGATGTGTTCTTCTACACTGCCAAAACCACTGCGGAAGTTTTTTCATTATTCCGACTCTTTCCGAGCAGATGGAAAACAGCGTTTGTCCAGCCCGTCCGTTTTTGTAGCAACACGTCCACTGGTGATTTGATGGCATGTCGCACCAAAAAGTTCAACCAAAGCATACATCAATCTGGCGAAAACAAGATAGTTGCACTTGAACGTTCAATTCAAGTTGTGTTGGATGGTTTCCAGTCTAATATTCACAAAATAGATGTTGGTGTTCCACAGGGCTCCGTTCTTTTTAATTTTTTTCAATGATCTCTTGTCTGCCACTTCTAATCCATAATATTCGTTTGCTGACGACAGTACTCTCTGCTTTTCATATTCGTTTCCGAACTCGGCTGTGGAACAGGAGCGGCAGTGTATTTTAAGCTCATTAAATTTCGACAGCAAAACCAATTGGGGAACTATCAACAGAGTGGAATTAAATACTTACAAAACCCAATGCTGTCTGCTGTCGTTAAAGCGAAATTTAAGCACCCAGCCATTATCCATGAATGGCACTTGCATCGTCGAAACCGAAAAACTTTCCATTCTTTCATTAAGCGATGTCAGAGATATTTCACCTCCTCTGACCTGGCCACAATATATAAGGCGCTTATCTGCCCAAAATTGGAGTATAATGCCCACATCTGGTTAGGTGCCCCTAAGACCTCTTTGCACTTGCTAGATAGGATCTAAAATCGTGCGATAAAACTCATATGTGATGCCAATACGACAAAGTCTTTAGACACCCTCGAACACCGGCGTAAAGGCTCCTGTCTCACCTTGTTGTATAGTTATTTTCAATACCAGTGCTCTACCGAAATTGCCAGTAACATTCCGCCCCTTCAAACTTTTAACCGTAACACCCATCTCGCTATGAATCCTCATCAGTACACCCTCCAGCCCAACATCGGACGTACTCTGAAATATCGTGATGCTTTCCTAAGCTTATGGAATGCCCTGCCGAGCTCTTTATTTCCTGGTCAGTATAACTTGCAAACATTTAAAACCAACGCACATCGGTATCTCTCTTTTTTCCCTTCCTAACTTCTCTTCGCCAGCTCTATGTGAAAACATCTTAAGGGTACATACACATAAAACCCTTGTGCGCGCACCTATTATATATAAAAAAAAAGCAAGTTATACTTCGTATTTCAAAATTTTTTTAGTAGCACTCAGTATTGTAATGTACGAGTAAATGTATGAAACATGTCTTTCTTTTATCCAGCCCTTGTCCAAACCAAACTTCCTGGATAACAGTGATTTCTGCTATATAGCAATCTAGGGCCTCTGGTAGATATCCCATTGCACTTGGCCTATTCAAGATCTGAAAGTTGTTGTCAACTAGGCTCTTGACTCTTTCACGACTGCAGTATTCTTCTGGGGATTAATCATTCATTATTATACTGACGGATGGATGGGACCAGTATCCTGTGGCTATCACTAGTACTGTTGATCTATGCTGTCTTTGTCCCTGATCTTTGATTTACATACCATCTCTGGTCTCTAACGTACCTCGTGTTTATCCAACATTTTCGAAAAATATGTTACAACCACACCCTTGAGTTTCAACAAATGGTTGACCAAATTTGATGAATTTTCAACTCAAACCTTTCTCCTAAAAATAAATTCTGATCGATACTTTGTCCGATAAGATAATGCTATCAAGACATTCTTTTGGTTATTACCAATAACCAAGTCATTGCTTTACCTTCACCCGTTTAGTGACCTTGAACGTTTCAGTTTAATTTTTCGCAGGTAATGGAATGGATTACTACCCGTCAAGATTGAGTTCTAAACGTGTAGATAAGCAAAGCGTGTTGGATCTCAGATTTTTCATAAGATTGATGAAAATGTCAGCATTATTTCTGTTAAATGTAATCATTTTCGCGATGGTTTAATAATTAAGCGTCACAAAATCAAATGGCAGTACTCGATCATGAAACGTTCGTTGCTTTTCGATTTATTATTAAATTACTTTCACAAGCGAAGCTATTTGGTCAATATCTAAAACAAATATTAAAATCAGTTGATTAATTAGATGTATGTTTGTAAGTCGATGATAAGTGAAGGCAGAGGGCAATTTATTAGTTATACAATTTGTACATAAGTTGAGATGTACTCGCAGTCGAAAGCTTATTTAATTGTCATTGAATTTTAGTGATACAACAAACTGGCAATCATTAGATACTGTGTTTTGCATATCATATAATTGTCGTAATAACACAATTCAATTAATTAAAATTACGAGTATGTTCTTCGTAGTTGCATCTCATCGTATGATGTGGGCTCGTTAGTCATTTAGCCAGTCAGATCAGTGTCATTTCCGTAATCACTGTGTCTACGGAATTTTTGAAATTGTTAACCCGTCTCGGAGAATCAACATTTACAAACATATCCACAGAAGTTAATAACACTGAACAGCCTATTGCCACAGAATAACATAGAACATAAAAATCACTTCAGTTCAGAACATGACAAAAGTTCCTTCTTCGTGATTCTCATGTTTTTGTGTCAGTCAGAATTCTAGTTTTTGCTCTTGATTTAACTATTGTACTTCTTTTGCTGGATTTATTTGATGTTGTCAAATTTAGATACATATCGTTGGAAAATATTATAGTTAGCACCCATTGCCTTTATTAGTGAGTTAGTTATAGATATTAGAGATCTGTAGCAGAAATGAAAACGTTCACACATTTTTTTACAATTCGCTTTATATCCATAATGAGGTTCTTTTAGTGTATAGGGTAGTGATCCCACTTGATATCAATAAAGAATTACCTCATATCTTACGCAAGAGCAAGTGGTGTAGAACGTGAGTTAGGACCGATAAGAAGGAATTATATAACCCGATACAATGAGTATTGGTATTTAGATAGAGAACTAAACGAAAAAAACAAACAAGCATTTCCGTTTGCGTTCTTCAAGGTGGGAATTTTCCAGATTGCAATCTTTCTTCATTCTAAAGCAAAATAAAAGAAATATGATGATTATGCAAAATTACTTAAATAATTCGAAGAGTGATATTGAAAAATACTTTAGCAAAAATATTATGAGATTGTGTATTCACTGTTTCAGTCTGTTTCAGTCTTTGAAGTATAAGATTCTTGCCAGTGACAAGATGTTATAATACATTATTCCATTTTGCTGGCACCTGCCACTGACGATGAATCTCGAAAATACTGTGCCATTCAGCCGCCTGTGATGCATGCAATGATGCCAGTTAGAGGCGTCAATCGCATTCAGTTCATCGCCTGGTCTCTCGAAAATCGATTAGGACGTCCCTTTACTGTGTGTTCCACTAATGAATTCTTCCGAAAAGAGCGTCTTCCTGTCTATTAGCTCAATATGACTGAGGCGTTTTTTTTTTTGTGTACGCAGCAATGTCAATATCAACGTACAACTCGTATTAGTGACCTAGATCTTGAAAGGAGCTTAACTCTTGAAAGCTCCTAACATCATCTTATCGTTGCTATAAAGTTGGAGTAGCAACTGTTCGTAAAACGCTAATATCATTACTGGATTCCAGTTCGACAAAATCATTGACCACTTCAACAAGGTGTATAGTCCAGGATGCCATTACCCCTTGCTTGATGACATTAGATATCTCGTCTTGCCCTCGTTCATCACTAGACCCACTCGACGAGATTCCTTCCTAATGCTGGAAAATCCTTTGTTTAACGTTCATACGATGCTGATACTGTCATTAACATCGGCCTACGCAGGCAGAATAACAATCTTATAAAAAAACAACAAATGTAAGAGATTTCGGTATTGGTTGCACGGACAATTTTCTCCACCTTTTAGAAAAGTCACATTAAAGGGAATCATCTTGTGAAGAAAATATTTAAAGTGTAATCATTATTTTAGTCACTACTGTTATGTAATTGGTATAAAATAGATTTCTTGGTCAACATACATAATTTATATTCTAGAATGTTAGTCTATATTGTAATAACCACCGAGACGGTCATAAGCCGGGAGAATATATGTATATTAAGAAGTTGTTTGAAGTTGTTTTTAATTTCGAATTCATTATAAATTTTTTATAGAGAATATTTATTTATACATCGGCAAAAATGGACATAACATTTCGTGCGACGTGTCGTGGCCAAGTAACGAAATTGTGTAAAACCATATCAGTTTATCTGAAAGCGGTCGATTTCTCGAGCGAGGACCAAAGTGTTATAGAACAAGATATTGCCATATATCTTGATCGCATAAAAAATGCACATTCCAACATGAGAAAAGCGGATGAAGCTGTAAGGGCAAGTATTAGTGAAAATGACTTGAAAAAAGAGTGCGAGACTGTACTTGAGTATGATGATACTCGTAAAGCGGTAACAATGATTTCTACATCGGAGCATCTCCTAAGGTCAAAATTCAAGGTTGAACAACACCATCAAACTTCTTCTTCTAACCTAACAGTTTTGGAAGATCGGTACAATGTGTCATCTCATGGTGGTGGTGGTGTAAACCCTTATAATGGTGTGAAACTTAAAGGCTTTGAACTACAAAAATTTAACGGGGAATTTGAGAATTGAATTCCATTTTGGGAACAATTCAAACAAGCAATTCACGAAAATGTGCACTTGAGTTCAATCACTAAGTTTAACTTTCTAAGCGAAGCTTTAATCGGAAAAGCAGCAGCAACAATCGCAGGGTTCACTCCTTCAGAAAGATGCTACGATGATGCTATCTCCCTGCTCATTGAAGAATATGGCAACACGGAGTTAATTATAGAAAAATATATACAGAAATTAATGTCCATCAAGCCTGTGTTTTCTCCTACTGACGCAAATAAATTCAGGCATCTGTATAATGAAACGAGCATAACTATAAGAAGCTTAAGTGCATTGGAAGTCTCTCTTCACAATATGATCTCATCCTAAGATAGATTTTATTAAAAGCATTGCCAACGCAATTAAGAGTTAATTTTCATTGATCGTTTAATCGCCCCGCTTCTGCCGTGGGCAATATTAGTGGCTCTTCGTCTGCAGAAAACGATCAAATTGACAGTGATACTCGCCTAAAAGATTTAATGAAATTTCTTAAGCATGAAGTGGAGGCCTTAGAAATTTCTAAACTCTCCTAGAAGAAGGAAACAGAAATACATAAAACAAAAGGGGAACATTCCTCACAAAAGCATCGTTTTCATCAAGGTACAGCGACTGGCCTTTTTGTTGGTGCCCAAGACAAATCTCACATCGATAAGTGCATATTCTGCAAAAGCACTAATCATCCAACAAAAAATTGTGACGCTAAATTATCAGTAAAAAACAAAAAAGAGATCTTGATGTAAGAGGGGAGATGCTTTCGGTGCTCAAAGCGGAATCATAGCTCAAAATTTTGTAAGAGTCAATGGGTTAAATGTGACTTCTGTTCTAATAATCATTTAACATCATTGTGTGAACGAAAAGAAGATACCACAGTAGCACAACAGCGTGATAACGAGAGCTCAACCGCGGCTCTTAGTACAATTCAAAACACTCTCAATCAGTCTTCAATTTTCTTGCAAACAGCAAACGCTCTTTTTTATGCTCCGAATATTAAAGCCAAATGCCTCCTTTCTCGTCTTATAATGGACAACGGCAGCCAGCGTACATACACTACGAGAAAACTAAGTAATCAATTAGAATTGCCGGTCGTTGGTATGATTCGGGTGCGTATTATTCCCTTCGGCGAAGGTATGGAGAAACGTCCAAACTTGTGTAAACAAGTTGAAATTGTAATAAAAAGTCAATTCAGTGATCGAACCATAAACGTTGTTGCTATTGAGGTACCATCAATTTGTGCAGACGTACTACCAAAACCCGATTTAAAAGAATACCATTTGAATCACTTGCAATTAGCGGACGTAGTTGTTAGTCAAGAGAAACAGATAGGCAATCGATCTTGTTGCGGTAAACACATTTTTTGGGTGGACACTGCAAGGAAAAAGGCGAAAACAGAAAGTACGTGCAACCAGAGTGCACGAATTAAATCATTCTTCATTAGTGGTGGCAATGATCAGGACTTGGAGTTTGATGTTACTAAATTTTGGCAGCTAGAACATATTGGAATACAAAATGAAGAAAAAAACAACGAAGTTTTGAAAGAAGTTATAAGCGGCATCAAACTTAATAATGAAAAAAGATATGAGACATGTTTACCTTGGAAAACTGAAGGGGGCTTAAATGATAATAGGAATGTTGCAATGGATCGGCTACGCAGTTTGACCAGAAAATTGATGAAACATAGTGAACAATTATGTAATTACGATCGTGGTATTCGCGAATTACTCGATTTGGGTATAGCAGAAAGGGTAGTTAGCTCTGCAGAAACTACTCAATTATACTGTATGCCGCACAAACCAGTTTATCGACAGGACAAGACAGCCACCAAGCAGAGAATAGTTTTCGACGCCTCATCGAGCGAACAAGGATTGACTTCATTGAACGAACATCTTTATACAGGGGATAATTTAGTTCCTGATATTTTATCAACCATCTTAGGTTTTCGTTCCAATAATATTGCAATTGTTTCAGATATTGGAAAAGCTTTTTTGCAGGTTTGCCTCTCAGAGAAAGATAGAGATTCCCATTGCTTCCTGTGGTACGAGTCATTACCAATTCCATCAAAGAAATTACCGTCCGTCATAGAGCTACGTATGAAAAAGGTGACGTTTGGGGTTACTTCCAGTCCATATTTGTTAACAGCAACCATACGAAAGCACCTCGAAATGAAACAAGCGGAATATGGATTAATATGTAAAAAGCTGAGTAAATCTTTCTATATTGATGATTTAATTTTGAGCGTAAATAGTGTTGAAGAAGGCGAGGAAATTTTCTATAAGGGCAGAGCTATCATGAATGATGCGAATATGAACTTGCGCAAATGGAACACTAACGATGTGGACCTCAAACAAAGGTTTTTATCGGAAGGTATAGAGTTGTCAGTCGAACAGAAGATTTTAGGATTAGTATGGAATACGGAAAGCGATGAAATCAGAATAGATTTGAATAACAGTAGCAGCATAGAATTTTTACAATCTCTGAGAGGGACAAAGCGAAATATTATGAGGGCAATGGCTAGGGTTTACGATCCACTTGGGATTCTAGGATCGTTTACTGTTCGAATTAAGGTATTGCTGCAAACAGTGTGGAAAGAAAATCCAGAATGGGATGCAAATTTAAGAGATGAGCATTTAGCAATTTGGCAGGCGTGGCAGGAAGAATTGAGCGAGTCAAGCGAACTGACAATTAGGAGATGCATATCACCAACGATTTCAAATGGAAATGTTATCGAAAGACAGCTACATATTTTCGCGGACGCTAGTCCAAAAGCTTACGGTGCAGTTGCTTATATTAGAGATTTACATAAGGATAACTTTGTTTACATCTCACTTGTTTGTTCCAAGAATCGAGTTTGTCCATTGACCAAAACAAAAATCAACGAATTATCGCTTCCGAAGCTTGAGCTTACAGCGGCTCTTATAGCTGCACGGCTAAGTAAATTTTTATTGAAAAGCCTGGATTTTAATATTGATTCAGTTCATTTGTGGTCGGATTCTACAATAACTCTCAATTGGATACTAGGGCAAAAGACAAAAATTAAACCTTACATTACGAATAGAGTTTCTGAAATTAATGCTCTCTCAAATATTTATGATAAATGGAAAAGAAAACCCAGCTGATCTTTTGACTAGAGGAATAAGTGCAAAATCATTAAGAAAGTCGGAACTATGGATGTTTGGCACCAGGTGGTTGAAAGAGGATGTATCGGCATGGCCTGAAAAATTTGTAAATGCAAGTTCAACTGTTTTACACTGTGTCGAGGAGCTAAGCGGTGTCCGAATAGAAACCAAAGATTTAGAAGCGGTTCTGTGCATTGAAAAGTATAGCGATTTGAGTAGAGTATTTAGAATAACAGCATACATCTTCAGGTTTATTAAGCGGAAAAGAGACATCTCGAATGAAAGCATTTACTTAAAAGCGTGGGAACTTGCAGAGGCTGAACAATACTGGATCAAGTTTTACCAGCAGAAATACTTCAGGTTAGAAGTTGAATCGCTTTCAAAGTTAGGTTCAGTTTCATCAAGTTCACCAATATTGTCTCTAAATCCGAAATTAGTGGATGGTATTTTACGTGTTAAAAGTCGACTGCCTGAATCAGCGTTCGGATTTAATATCTGTTATCCAATTATACTACCAAAACGAGCTTATTTGAGTAAATTGTTGGTCTTGGATGCACAACGTAATTCTTTGCATGGAGGAACTAGCGTCGTGTTGGCCTATTTGAGAAAAAAGTATTGGATCGTGCAAGGTCGTCAATTGATTAAAACCATTTTGAGAAATTGTGTTATTTGTATGAGGTTACACGGAAAAAGCACAAACGAACGATGGGCGCAATTGCCAAGAGAGCGAGTGATAACATCAAGGCCGTTCGAAACTGTTGGTTTAGATTTTGCTGGACCTCTCTGCATCAAACCGCTAGAAGGTGGAATCGCTAAACCAAAAGTGTATATAATGCTTCTTACATGTGCTGCGATTCGGGCACTTCATTTAGAGTTGGTGCCTGATATGACTGTAGAAAACTGTATTAATGCGATACGCAGAATTTTTTCAAGAAGAGGTGTTCCAAGTACAATTATATCTGATAATGCCAGAACTTTTAAAAGGGCAAATTTAGAGTTACGCAAATTGCAAGATCTTCTGAGAACCAGTGATATTCAAAGTTTAGCAGAAAATAATGGAATAACCTGGAAATACATTGCAGAGCGAGCAGCATGGTGGGGGGGGCTTTTGTAAACGATTAGTCCGGAGTGTTAAGGAGCCCCTGAAGGCAGTTATTGGAAAAAAGATTCTGACTTTTGAAGAGCTAAGGACTGTATTGACTGAAGTTGAAGCGGCAGTTAATTCTAGACCACTAACCTATGTTACGAACGATCCTAACGACCTTAAACACCTTACCCCTTCCCATTTCCTTAATAATTCCAATTCGATTTTATTCGCAGATTTCCAAAGCGATGGATCAGTAATAGGAGAGTCATGGAAGCTTCGACAGGCTGTGTTCAAAAAATTGAAAAGATGGCGAAACGACTATTTGAATCAACTTCGTACTGTACACCATTATCGTGATGTAGAGTCGTGAAACTTAAGACCAGGAGACGTCGTACTTGTACATGAAGATGGAAATTTACTTACATAATTTATATTCTAGAATGTTAGTCTATATTGTAATAACCACCGAGACGGTCATAAGCCGGGAGAATATACGTATGTATATAAGAAGTTGTTTGAAGTTGTTTTTAATTTTGAATTCACTTTTTACATCTTGCGTTCAAGTACAGGAAACTAGTCCATCGATAGTTGGCGAAGTTTTAGGGATCTCATATTTTGTGGATTAGCCAGACAGTGTTAAAATTTCAGTAGAGAGTATACTTTTTACCGCTTTTATTTCTCCTTAAGGCGTATACATTCGCTGTTTAAGATAGCCTTTAACAGCCCCGTCGGCAAGACATTTGCGCCTACCACTTTGTCAGTTTTCAATCGGGCTTTCAAGATTTCATTTTAGTCGGTCTGTGGAATGTAAACACCATTATTAGTAGCGGGTTTGGTGAGATCAATGACACTAGACAATCCTTCCATCTCTGTAGAAAAAGGCCAAAATCTTATGTGAGGCATCTTGTCTCTTCAAAGTATTTTCGGGTATCATTCAATTCAATTTCAATTTCAGTTTATTAAGATGACTAACACAGTAAGATACTTTATCTTTTAAGGTAGTGATAAGCTTAACTGAGGTAATAAAAATATAGGAGAAAGCTACTAGCAAATAAGACTAACAATGTTACAAAAAAATTTTAAACGGTCAATCAAAGTTTTTTTGAAAGTATTTTGAAATGTTTTTCTCTCTTTTATTTCTTTAATTTGGCGTAGTAGGGAATTCCAAAGTCGAGTAGCGTTTACCAAGAATTGGCGTTCTGACGTTAAACAAGAAAATCGCGGGGGTAATAGTTGCCCTGTTCTTACAGATGCACACGGCGTTATTCTGTTAAAAAGGTTGCGGAGTTTATGCGTATGTATGATATTATGCAGCATAGTTACTGTACGGTATTGCAAAAGGCTATCAAACGTGAGATTACAGATCCGGTAAGAGAATTGTGAAATGCGATCATACCTTCGCAAGGCGAAAGTCCGCCTGTTGTTAGAGCCGCACTTTCCAAAGCCCTTCACAACCATAAGTGAGTATAGGAGTGATGAGTGTTTTAGTGAGAAGAATTCTTGTTTTTATCGGAGTAAAGGTTTGAGTTGCCCACCGGGAGCGAAGGATACCATGAACTTTGCCCGCAGATTTACTGATGTGATCGCTCCATGTTAAGGTTTTGTTGAAAGTCATACCTAGATTTTTAGCGGTATCCATATATTTGATGGGATCGTCATTGAATCGGGAGGTGTTTAAGGCTTTCTTCGATATGACAATGCACTTTGACTTTTGGGGGTTCATCAGCAGATTCTGTTGCGACCAGTTAAAAATTTTTTCCAAGTCAGAGTTTAACTGGCGAGCGCAAAGGTCGATTGAGTCAAGTGATCAGCTGTTGTGTAATTGGGTGTCGTCGGCATACATTTCAACGGAGGAACTTGTGACAATGGAAGGCAGCTCGTTAACATATAATGAGAACAGGAGGGATCCCAATATAGATCCCTGTCGCACTCCACAGGAATTGGGAAGAGAGTCGGACATTTCACCATTCACAAATATGGAATTTACTTGAGAGTTTATCGCATAACATAGCGTGGTTGACGGTATCGAACGCGTTTGAGAAATTAAGGAGCACTAGAAACGTTAGCTAATCATTATCTAAGTTACGTCTTATGTCGTCTACTACCGTTACAAGAGCTGTGGTGCAGCTATGTTTAGCGCGGAAGCCAGATTGTTTATATTGTTTATATATGTCAATAGATTCTTCACGTTAAGATATTTGTTTCTGCATAATTTTTACGAAGACTTTAGATAGGAATGAAAGTATCGCAATTGGCCGAAAGTCATTACCTGTAGGGTTTTTAGGAATAGGTAAGATTTTGGATTTCTTCCAGACTGAAGGAAACACACCCGTAGTTAATATCTGATTAAAGATATGGGTAACGTACGGTAATATTATGGCAAGAATAACCTTCATAAACTTGGAGTGCATTTCATCTACTCCGATTGAGTTAGATTTAATGGAAGGTAGACTCTCCACCACATCCGTCTGCTCTATAGCAGAAAATTCGAAGGTTGCGAAAGGCGTTGTACTGGTGCTGATGTTGAGGTTGGGAACATAAGGAGGAGGATAAGCAATCGGAGTGCAATACGACACAAAGCTTTTATTGAGAACATTACCATCAAGATTGTCAGGAAGGCAATCTCCTTGAGGTTCTTCCACAATTGTTTACCAGACAATGACGCGTTCAGGCGTTTAGAATAAAGTTGTGTTTTGGCTGCGCGAATTTTACGAACAATGTTATTACGGAGAGTTCGATATTCTCTGAGATGCTCGTCTATTGTAAAGCGCTTCCATCGGTCTTACGCCTCGTCGCGTTTTTTCATGACTATTTGAATGTCAGTTGTAAACCATGAATTTAGTTCATGTCTTGATGTTTTCATCTTTAAGGGTACGTGATTGTTGAAAAGTTGAAGGATTTTGGATTGTAAGATTTCGACTTGCTTATGCAGTTTATCCTGCGCACGTCGTTTTCCAACACCAAGTATTCAACATATCTGATATCTCTAAAATTAATTGTATTGGCTGAAACCTGGTAACTAAAATCGAATGTAACGTAGATATGGTCGTGTTTTGAGAATCCAGGAGCTGACAATTGATCCTAAAAAAGAATTTTTCTGGTTAGTGAAGTGTGAGTATACTGTAGTAGAAGAATCTGTAAAGTGAGTTGGTGTAGTAGAGCTAACAGGAGAAAGGTTAAGTTAACTCTTGTCATTAAAACTATCAATCTAAAAGCCCATTTCATCTTCGTTCTCTCTGTTTCAATCCTGAGCACTTCGCGGTTAAACTGACTACAATGTGGATCGGTATACGAATCCAGCACCTTTCACACCAATATTCTTAGTTTCTCGGGCGTAGTTGGAAGCCAGTTAACTCTTCGACAGCAGTCCAGATAGAGCGGAAGATATTTGTACACACCTCGTATTATATTTATCATCGACCTGAAGTGGGCTGCAGTAGTGAGAGGTGAGTAGCAAAAGTACGGGTTGTCCATTCTGATTATTGCTTTTCAATGTCGGGTTTGTCGGGCTGCAGTGGTGAGAGGTGAGTAGCAAAAGTACGAGTTGTCCATTCTGATTATTGCTTTTCAATGTCGTGTTTTCTCTGTATCGGGCTTCGTATATTTTTTGTTGTTCACAAACTGACACGCCGGACATTTGTTCTTCTATCAAGACATATCGAGATACTGGAATCTGATACTACCTGCAAATAAAATGTGTCTTACTGCAGCGAATCCTTATTCATTCAGAGACTGAGTTAGACGGGTCAGGTTAGAACCACGATAATTCGGAATACGTCCAAAGGTCGGCTTGAGCGTGAACTAAACTATACGGAGACGTGTGTTAAGGATGATAATTTTAAGAGGCAAAATACTACTGACAATTTCGTGGTGGATTGAACATTACGTCGATGGTCGAGGGTGTCGACTGCACAGTATTGTGTCGACACCTATGAGTTTTGACGCACGATTTTGAATCCTATTTAGCAAGTGCAGAGAGTTTTTATCAATGCCTGTCCGAATATAAGCATTGTACACAAATTAAAATAAAGCATAACAAAGACATTTCGCATACCGAGACTAAAAATGTCTTCGGTTTCATTCAATTCCACTCTGTTAGTAGTTGCAATAAAAGACCATTAATGCAAAACTATAAAGAGTATCAAAGACAAAACGGACCGTTCGGGACAACCATCATTCTTTTCTGGATACCAGACTTGAATTCCTACAAGGAAACCCGCTAAAAACTATGATTTGAACTGACTTTGGAATTAGCAACACTAAACACTTATTGCCCTCTGATATAAATTGTTTGTTCTGAACTTAGACTTCTCATGTTTCATTTTACTTTCCCTTAATTGTCAACCTTTCATACAAATAAACCATTCTGTCTTTCGATCACTACGAAACCTTAAACTCATATTGGATTCTCTACAAAACTTCAGTTGAAGTAAGGTCGTTTTTAATTCATTGAAGAAGAGGTTCGGACTTTGGTTCCACTCTTCGGTGCGAGCTGTTACCACAAAAACCGTACTGAAGTTTTCTTGTCTTAAGGTATTTCATGAGCTCACAGTTTATCAGCATTTCCATGAACCATGGTAAGAAGAGACGTAAGTCCCTGTTTTAGAGGAGGGGCAGTAAAGATGAATGAATCCTAAGAGTAGAACTGATTGAAAAGCCTACGCAGTGGTTTGCCAACGTGCAGGAACCCATCTTCAGAATATATACCTTTGGATTTGTGTATATTGAGATCTGTGGATACTTTTGCTACTACACGAGTGCGGAACGGATCTGTCGCAGATAATATTCAACGCGTACATAACACAATCTGAAAGTATTGAGTAGGCTGCAAAGTGCACAACAAGCATATTGACCTAATAAATTATCGTTGGGAAGGAGGATTGGGCAGAATTTTAAATGGTTTTGACGTACGACCAATAGTTTTTATTAACTGTAGGATACAGAAATGCAATTCTTTATATATGCTATAGTCAGACAGCGCATAAAACTAAAAAAGAAACAATCAAATTGCTAAGCAGTGTGGGGCTCTGTTAATAAAGCAGCCATTAAGACAACAATTCAAAATTAGTTTTTGTAGTAGATTATACATAGTTGATGTAAACGATGCATTAGTCGTGTATAAGAGAAAGTAAACAAAAAAAAGGAAATAAATATGGAAATGAAGAATTAGAGTAAAGAATAAATAGAATAAGAATAAATGAAAGTTAGTCTAAGTTCAGCATTTAACCAATAATAAACTAAAGCTGTGTTTGCTTAAAGATCGCGTTTTTTCTTTTGGTATATTTTATTGAGATCTACAGTTTTGAACATTCGAGGACGATGGTCTACGAATGAGTCGTACAAAAACCAATAATCTGCTAGCAAGTTGAATACACAACAATGATTGAATTTAAAACATTTCTTAAAAAAAAAAACAAAGCGAAATTCAACTGAAAACTATGGCCAAAAATAAATGTAAGCAGAATTACCCTCTATAAGGTCACCAAAAGTGCGGCACATCTGCTCCATGTTCTCCATAAACCGTCTGACTGTACACGATATACAGAAAGTATATTCCTTACATTTGTTATTGTATAATGAATAATTTTACCCGCTATTTTGCGCACGTTTTACCTATGAATCTTGTTTTTATTTGAACGTCATTTCCACACCATACCCCACCCAAAATCACGTGCTGTTTCTTATTTCTGTATTCGATCCCCCCACGTCACTGAAATTGTTTATAGCGAATGCTTAAAAATAGCCTGGAGGCGGTACTCAAAATAACTCGGCGGGAACAGATTTAAATTTGATTTAAATGTTATTAGCTTTTCAAATTTTATTTAACACTTAGCGCATGAATAATTGTAATGGATACTTATTCTTATCTTCAAAAAAAGAAAAAAAAGAAACGTCATATTCTATTTTTAACATAGCACAATTAGAATAAGCTCAGAATTTACTGACGTCACGAGAGACACCATTGCTTAATCAGAATTATTCAAACACTAATCAAACAGATTTATCGAATGCATCGACGACATGGCCAAATTATCTATATAAGCGCTCGTAGATACTCGTATGTTCGAAAAACAATGAATAAGGTTTACCTTAGAAAATTTCCCATGTTAACTGCAGGTTAAATTAGTATTTGTATGATGAAATTGCTAGCAATTTATTAGTAGATACTCGGAGTAAATACCCAGTGGACTTTCGAATCAAGTTTAAACATTTTTATTATTCTGTCGGAAGAAAGATATTGTTTGCGGAAATATTTTATCATTATGGCTCTATAGTCGGAGTCATAATGTTTGCTTTTTTTACACAAATTATTACTTTATGTTATGTAGGGGTATTGTTAAGATTAAGTGTACGTGAATTTAGAGGCCACATTGCTTCGGAAAATTCGTTTTTAAATGAACCTTCTTATTTTTGACAAGGTAACTGAAACTGGTAGTAATTAAATATCATTAAGCGGTAAGCATGCATTCTGAGGTAGAATTGGTAGCAATAATGCTTATTATAAAGATCAAGTAAATTAATACGTTAGCACCGATTCAAATAATGGCAAGGAAATATAGAGCATGGGTCATTTAATTAAAACCGGATGATACGAGTAGTTGTCCAAGTTAACAATTAACAGTGAAACTGGTTTTTAAAGGTTTTTTATTAACACATTCATTTTACTTTTACATTTGTTTACCGCAAAGCAAACTCCTTATCTGTAGGTTGGTATAAAGAATTTTAGTTTTGAAGTGATTTCGGATCAGGTCATAACATTTCATAACGCATACCAAATGCATAACGATAAGTTAGTAATCGTATATCAGGTGTAGGACAGTTTGAATCTCATCAGGCTGTTTAGGACCTCAAAGTTTAGTTGATATCACCTGAATTTATGATACTCGCCAACGACATAACAGTCGAACTGGATAACTATTGTCCAAATCGTACTATAGAGATTGCCTAGGTATTATAATAACCCTTATATGTATCGGGTAACAAGACTGAAATTATAGTTTCTCCAATTGTTATGTTTCAGCTGTCAAACCTACCAATGACATCCAGCTGGCCAGTAAGGTTTGCCATTTCATCGTGCATTCTTTTACGCTTGCCGAAGGTGCAGAAATTATTAAAAAATATTGGGTCCGTCATCATCATGGCTTCAGTGTGCAGGCAATTCGTCGCACTGTGAAAAAGTTTTGGATCTTAGGCCACAAACCAGACATAGATTGGTGCGTAGCGGCCAGTATATAAGATCAGCTGAATTGAGCATCGCCATCGTCAACCCGGCTTATTTTGCGGTTTGATTTGGGCCTACATCCGTATAAGATTGTCCTGAAGCAAGAATTGAAGCCGGACGACCATAGACAATGCCGTGTGGTCGCTCTCGGACAAGGAACATTTTTGGCTCAGCAGCTATGTCGAGAAACAAAATTGCCGATTTTACTGCGAACACAATCCACAAGTGTTTGGCAAGCATCAATGCATCCGAAAAGATTGACTGTTTAGTGTGGTTTATGGCATGGTGGCATCATCGGCCTTATTTCTTTCGAAATGAGGAAGGTTTCAGGTATAGAGAGATATTAACCGACTTTCTGTGGTCAGAGCTCGACAACATCGATATATCCGAGCTGTGGTTCCAACAAGACGGCGCTACGTGGCTTACAGGCGTGAAGGAGAAGGTGACTGGGTCATTTTACGGCTACGTTGAGTCCTTAGTCTACGCTAACAAGCCAACCACTTTGGACAGCTTCAGGCCAACATTCAACACGCTATTGACGGACTAAAGCCGCACATATTAAACCGAGTCATCAAAAATTTGACCGACCACTCGAAGCACTGCCAGCAAAGTCGAGGCGGCCATTTGAATAATGTGCTATTCCACACATAATGGCAAAATATAGCCGAAATCAATTATATATTTATAATTTGTTAGTTTATTTAACCTCTTTTTCCTATCGTTATGATCTGGTCAACAGTTATTATATATATCTTGGCTTTTTGTACTACATGCAAACCTAAAGAGCTAGCTCTACATCTTTCTGTCTGATTTCTTTGATACTTTTCGTCTAGCATATACTAGGTGGCGCAAAGGTCATCATCCTATCGGAAGATGCTATAATTTTTGCAAATGTCAATTCTACTACAAAATACACGTCAACAATGTAATCCTAAAGAACGCGGAATAATTTTTACGATTTTTTCGAGAAATACTTCGTCTGTGGTGTTGGCGCAGTGTGAATTTCGGACCAGATTTCCCGTTCATCAGACACCAACTGGGCACAAACTGCGACGTTTAGCCGCTCACCTAAAAGAGTATGGGACAACACGAAGTGCTGCCAGGTCTGGCCGGCCCCAGAGCAGCCGTTCCGCTGAGAATATCGCAGCTGTGCATGAAGATGCCGCAGAGGTCCCCGGAGTATCGACGAGACGACGTGCCACGCATTTGGGCATCAATGTTACCTTACAAAGTGCAAACGCTGCGTGAGCTGTTAGCTGTTGACCGCCAAGAGCGACGAGGCTCATGTTAATAAGCAAAATAAGCGCTTCTGGGGCACCGGAAATCCGCACATAATCGACTAAGAGCCATTACACCCGCTCAAAATTACTGCATGTTATGCTATTTGCGCGGGCCAAACAACTACTGTGAACGGCGAGCGTCCAACGACTTTCTCCTTCTCAATTGGATTAATTGGAACTGAAGAAAATGTGGTTCTAACAGGATGTAGCAACAGCGCATACCGCACGAGCCACAACCGAAATTCGGGGGCTGCATTTCCGGGTCACCTAATCTCTCGTTTTGGCGATTTGCACTGAGTTTTTTAAAGCCACGAGTCTATTTCAACAAGCCTCAAACTCTTGAAGCCCTCAAAATGAATATCCACCAAGAATGCGAGCACATCTCGCCAGAAGTTCTGGCAAGAGTGATGGAAAATGCAACAAATCGGGCCCGATAGGTCATCAATTCTGGCGGCGGCCAAGTTTAAGTTAAAGCAGAACCAAAGTTATTCATTCATAGGTTGACAACTTTTGCGTCACCTTGTGGTAAAGGGTGTCTACTAGAAACTGCTCCAAATTGCTCAAATATTATCAGAGTGATGTAAGCGAAAGAGGTTACGTTCAACGTGAGGGTTTTACGGGCTTCGCAGTCACTATGCGTCACTGCAGCGAGCGCATTGGGAGTTCGTGTCGGTAGAACTCCTTCCATTAATATCAGCGGCGACGCCAAACCATATGGCTAAAGTTTAAAGTATTCTATGTTTGTTATTTTTATTAAATAAACATAAAAGTCAAAAGAAATAAGAGAATTTGTGACACTTAATACGATAGTTTCGAATGCCACTTAAAAGGGTTTTAAAATTCAAAAATCAAGTTTTGGATAGGGCGACCCTGACAATATACATAAATATAATATGTTACAAATGAAAAGTAATACATCAACACAATTGCAAATTTAAAGCTTTAGATTGCTCACAAATATACTTTTTTAAAGCAAAAAGTTCGATCACAGTAATATTCAAACAAATGATAAAGAAAGAACAACGAATAGTTAAAAAAAGGAGATTTAACATTTAAAATAGTTAAAATATTTAAAGAATGAGCTACAATCCATCAGAGGCATAAAAATGCTTACGACATGTATCTCAAACGCAGCAGGAACCTTGCAGTCCAAAACAATAAATAAAAGAAAGCAACCTTGGTATGACTAGGAATGCGAGGCAACCAGGAAAAAAACGTTAACATTCTAAGGCTTCTGAGAATGATAGGCACTAAAAATGCGAAATATATGTACCAGATTGCATATAAGAAATAAGGACACTACATGCAGAACTTCTCAGCGCTTGCGAACATAAAAGACAGTAGGTCCTTTTGGAAGATGACCGAAACGCTTAACGGCTCTTCGCGAATGGCATAAAAATTGAAGCACCCATTTTAGTCGAATACTTCAAAAAGCTGCTCAGTTCTCCGCAAAATCAAAACCATATGCAATGTACGCTACCTCACATCGAATTAAACTGTTTAGATTGACCTATAACTTTCCACGATGTCACAGACTTATACAGTATGAATCCACTTTTGCACTCATGTAGTAGCAAGAGTACTTAGAGATCTCAACATACACAAACCTGTATGCTGGTCCAGCTGGTATATCCCCCCTTCTTCTGAAGAGGTTTTCTTCCACTCTGCAAAACCACTGCGTAAGCTTTTTCATCCATCCTACTCTTTAGGACTCTTTCCGAGTAGATGGAAAGCAGGGTTTGTCCTGTCCGTCTCTAAAAAAGGTGAATATTCTTTTCTCTCCTCATACAGGCCCATTGCACTTACGTCCCTTCTTTCCAAGCTCATGGAAACGCTGATAAACCGTCAGCTCATGAAATATCTCGAAACACGAAAACTTCTCAATGACCGGCTGGTGATTTGAAGGCATGTCTCACCAAAAAGTGGAACCAAAGCATACATCAATCTGGCGAAAACAAGATAGTTGCACTTGAACGTTCAATTCAAGTTGTGTTGGATGGTTTCAAGTCTAATATTCACAAAATAGATGTTGGTGTTCCACAGGGCTCCGTTCTGTCTCCGACACTCTTTTTAATTTTTTTCAATCATCTCTTGTCTGCCACTTCTAACCCATAATATTCCTTTGCTGACGACAGTACTCTCTGCTTTTCATATTCGTTTCCGAACTCACGTCCCTGCTTTTCGGAGTACGATAACTTAGGCGCCAAAAATTGATAACAGTTGTAGTGTGGAAGGGGTGGGGTCTATCTCGCCCCGTTTAGGAGGTTGGGGCAATTTTATTAAAAAATTACTTAAAATGGAAAAAAAAAATATTAAAAAACAACGGCAACACTTACAATAAAGTACTGTACCTTTCGAAAATCAGAAACCTATTCTTCAACTCCAAAAATCCGAATGAATTTATGTCGTCTAGTTTTTTAGAAAATTGTTGTTGCCGCTGTTTTTTTAATAATTTTTTTCCCATTTTAAGTCATTTTTTAATAAAATTGCCACAACCTCCTAAACGGGGCGATATAACCCCCCCCCCCCTCCCACAGTAAAAAAAATACTTGTTTTTGACCCCTCTATAAAAACACGTTATCAATTTTTGGCGCCAAAGTTATCGTACTCTTCCCACGAACAAGAATTACATATTCCTAATGAATTTAAAAAAAAAAAATGCGATGTTGCCTTCCTGCAGAAGCTTATGGAAAAGTGTGATTTTATTTACAGTGCTGGCAAGGTGCCATCATCTTTCAAGAAAAGTACTCGTATGATATTCCAGATATTCAAGAAAGGAGAGTCAAATGAACCAAGCACCTACAGAGACATGTCTTTCTTAAATGCGACCATCAACATTTGTATAGGAATTATCTTGGAATGCCTAACAAATTGGATACGTGAAAGAGACCTACTTAGTGAGTTTCAAGCTGGTTTCTGCAAAGATTATACCACAGTCGGCAACTTCTTCTCTCTAACAAGCATCGCCGGATGTTTTTGTATAAGGGTAAAAAACTGTATCCCTTCTTCGTGGATTTTAAGGCGGCTTTTGATTGCATCGATAGAAGAGCTCTGTTCTTTGAACTGAGCAACCTGAGAGTTTCGACAAAAGTACTAAGAGCGCCAAGACAACACCACAGGGTTTATTATAGTTTGCCTAACTAGATTCAGTCTAAATTTGGAGTGAAGCAAGGATGTCTGCTGAGCTCTACTTTGTTCTCAAACTTCCTCGACGATCTCGATGTACAATATATCTCTCACGGGGAATATTTCTCGATGGATTATATATAAACCTCTCGTTCTAAGTCGACGGTATGGTAATACTCGCGGAAACACTAAACATACTGCAAATCATGATAAATAAGCTGCAACAATACTACCAAATATGGAACTTGCAACTTCACACCAATAAATCAAAAGTTATGATTTTTTGAAACGGATCGGGCAAAACAAAGAACTGGAGAAGGTCAAGGAATATAAATACCTCGGGGTGATCCGTTACCGTTACAGTTACCTTTTAGAAAGCATTTTCAAGAGAATTTAAATGAATCAAAGGGCAACCGATTATAACTAGAAAAGGATCAAAGTACATGTTTACTTGGAAACTCGGTTGCCACCGCTCCACGTGTTTACGCTTGTACCACACTGCTCATATGTTTTGAAAATTTTATCACAACCAAGTCATCGTCTTCCCCGTAAAATTGCTATCGGAATCTCCATTTCTTTGCCGAATGGACTAGGCTGGAACGGGAGCAAAACGAAGTACACGTAAACAAGCCAACCTTACGAAATGCACTGCAGGAACTTTTAATCAAAATCGAAGGGATTTCGAGGGAGTTACTTCAAAAGCAAAGCGAACAAAGCCAAATAAGAAGCATTTATAAAATTTTAAACAATAATCTTGGATTTGAGAACTATTTCCATGTTCGGAATAGCTTAAACGTAATCGCTACAGTATTCAAGGGCAGGGGCGAACTACTGCAATTATAGTAAATTACACTCCACATACAACTGATGGAAGTGATGAATGTACACTGTGCAACAATAGAACAAGAGAAGACGCCACTCAAATTTTCCGAAATTGTCCCCTAAATTGCTCAATTTCCCATACATTATCGCACTTGTAAATTGCATAAATGCCGTCAAAATTACGTTTTATAATAGATTACGTCAGTTTTCCAATAACTACGAGTAAAATAAACAGAATTAACAAAGTTGACAGAAAAATTTGCTGCCAAGTTTGTTTACATTCATTTATGTGGTTTACCAGTTGATTTAAGAAATATTTACCCATTTTTGTTTTAAATTTCTTGTACATATATATATGTCCGTTCTAGATAGGACAGATATATGTGTTTGGATAAATTTGGATAATTTCAAATGTAATCGCAATTTTGTCCAAATTGAGGAACATACCATTCCATATGTATGTATGTATTTTATGAACAGCTGGAGCATAGATATTTCTTTGATCACTGGTGGAAGTCAGTTAAATAACCGATACGATGATACAGAGAAAAACAAACAGTAAACTGCTGAAAGTATCTACACGACATGCAGATTCATTGGAACATGGATATGTCTTATAGGCATACGGCGAAAAAACCTTAATCGTTTTACGAGTGAAGATAAATAGAATATAGGGTTGTTGTGCAAAAAAAGAGATGCTTTAAAGTTATAGGGTAAAGGCACTAGTATCCGGACACTTCGTCGTTTATTGTCAAAAAATAAGATAATTTTCCGGTTTTAGTGTGAAAAATATATAAAAAAACAAACCTCTATGTTTCTTTCATAGACACACGTAGTTTCCAACAGATACGATAACTGGTTTGCGAAATACGCATTAGTTAGTACGCGGTAGTCGTGAAGTATGCAGCTAAGTGCGTTTTTTCTCTAACAAAAATAGTGTCTCTATTTTCAAAATGTAAGTATTTTAAGCATTGTTTATTGCATTTGCACATCAAATTAGGTTTAATTTATAATTAAATATAAATAATTCCTGTATTCAATAAGAAAAACGAAAAAATTGTTAAATTCTAGGCAAATTATTTGGTGTCCGGATACTGGAGCCCAAATTTTATAATGATTTTAGTTTCCGGACAGAGTGTCCGGGTACTGAAACTTTAATGGAAATTGTAAATTCATGTTTTAATACATTTAAACGATACCTATGTGTATTTTGCTTAATTTATATAAAGAATATTGCATGTTTCTTTAATAATTTCAATATGCGGACAGTGTTTTTAAACTAAGAAACCGGCTGTCCGGGTACTGAAAAATTTATGTTTAGTATCCGGACAATTGTTTCTTTTACACATTAAAATATGTAAAACATTAAAAATGTCATATTTTTAGATTTAATTACTTAAAAATGGAGGAAAGCAGTTTAGCACGGGCTTTAGAAGATATTCGGACAAATAATTTGAGTTTAAGAAAAGCAGCTGCCAAATATGGTCTGTGTCGATCAACTGTTCATGACCGACTAAAAAGTAAGAGGCTAATTGGTGAAATGGCAACAAAAAAGGGGCCAGATCCTTACTTAACACCTGAAGAAGTAAAATTGCTGAGTGGTTCACCGATATGTGCAAATGTGGATTTCCCATAAAGACTAATGACCTCCTTAATACGGTGCGAAAAATAATTAAGGACTCGAAAAGGGAAACACCTTTTAAAGATGATCGACCAGATAAAACATGGCTCAGATCATTTATGAAGAGAAATCCTTCTTTGGCTATGAGAGAAGCTGAAAGCATAAACAAAGGCAGGGCCGTCGTCGTCACAAAAGAAAATATTTTAAAATGGTTTAAAGAGCTGGAAGACTATTTAAAGAGCATAAGCCAGGAGGAAATAATACACGACCCAACAAGGATCCTCAACGGCGATGAAAGCAGTTTCTGCCTTTGTCCAAAAACTGGCAAAGTGATAGCACCAAAGGGTTATAAAAATATTTACCAAACATGTGCTGGTAATGAAAAAGAAACGTTAACCGTACTAATTGTTTTCTCGGCTGATGGAAAACTCTTTGAACCTATGGTAGTGTTCCCATACTTACGTCCTCCAAAGGACATTGTTGAAAGTATACCCCAATCTTGGATCCTAGGGAAAAGCGAGAGCGGTTGGATGCGCAGTGAAACATTTTATGAGTACGTGGCTAATTGTGTACATAAACGCTTACTGACAGATCCAGCAAAACGTCCAGTTATATTATTTGTTGATGGTCACTATTGCCACCCAATACAACCTATATTATGCAACTTAATTCAGAATGGAAAAAGACTGTTCGTGAGTGACAAACAAGGAATCTAGGACAATCACTCACAAAAAAAAATGTTTGCCCTCTTTTCAACGAATGCATAATGAAAAATAAATATATGGCAACAACAATCAAGAATGGCTTTCGCAAATGCGGTCTTTATTTACTAAATCCAACTGCTATCGATTTTTCTAAATGCGTTAAGAACACCGTTGAAAATTTAGTAATTGCTGAAGCTTCAAAGTCAACAAAATCACCTTCAGTGGATAAGTTTAAAATTGCTGCCGAAGTTATTGAAAGCCTGTCCGAAAAATTAATTGCTTTTGGTGTTGAAGTAAAGTCTGTTTTGGAGGTTATTGCTGCAGAAGCATCGCAAGGTGATAAAGTTCCATCAACAAATGAACTAGATATAACTATTAATCCACTACTAGCAGAAGGAAGCTTAAATACTTAACTTAAGCCTTGTAGTTTACTATCATCGAAATGATGGCACTTTTGAAAAGGAAACTGAAACAGCAACCAGTTCTACCATAAAACCGGGCGACGATGTTGCACAACACTCACCTGAGCGAGTCCCTATTAGAAATCCTGAAAGCACTATACCAATGACTCCATCGACAAGTGCACAGTGCCTTAAAGATTTGGTAACAAATAAAGATTGTTTTTCACCATCTACACCTAACAAAACTTCAAAGCAAAAAAAAAGATTTTCAAGATCAAAGAAAAATGTCAAGAATATGGCGACGAACTGCAAAGCGACGTTAAAGACGATCATTTGAAAAATATTGGATGTGATATGTGCATTAGATGGTTTCGTCTTAAGTGTACCTCCATGGCAAACACAGAGTATAATATCGAAAGCAGAAAAGATTTTATTTGCAACTATTGCTGTGATATTTAAATACCATAAACAGTTTACGGAGCGAAATTTATGCTTAATTTAATATTATTTTTACTGAATATTTTGCATTAATAATATTTTTTTTTTGTTTTACTGAATTTAAAGTTTCAACTTTGATTTTATTTTTCCTTTTAAAACGTGTACCTAGAAGTATTCTTAAGTGTTAGTTAAGTAATAGACTGAATTTAAAACATTAAGTTTAGAAACTTTTAAAAGTATTTTTTATATTAAATATCTTTTATCAATTCCTTTTTATTTTTTTGTTAAAGAGTATATACATATGTACATTTATTTATATTTATTGTTATGTATTAACTATGTTAAGTTTGTTAACAAAAATGTGATTAAAACTTAATTTTTTTTTTGTAAAACTAAATATCTGTTATGAATTCTTTTTTAGTTAAAGATTATATAAATAAATATACATATATATATATATTATTAAATATTACTGTCCGGATACTAGCGCAATTAATTAAATTAATAGCGAATTAAAAAAACAATTATCCACAATAATAAATATATTTTAGGAGTTTTACAATCTTTTTAAAAATTATCCACATTATTTATATATCCAAACCTTTTCACTGAAGCTTTAATAGTTAAAAAATAAGAAGAAGTCAAAGTTAAGATTTGTGTTAATTGTCGGGATACTAGTGCCTTTACCCTACCCCAGTGTAAAAAAAAACGCAAGTTCAAAAATTATGTACATACCACCTTGGTAAAAGTTCCAGTTTATTCAGAAAATTAAAAATATGTACAAGTTTATTCATCTAAATCTATAGTGTTCCCTTCAAAGTAATCCCCATCGACTGCAACACACTTATGCCAACGCTTGATCCAATCCTCGAAATACTTTTTATATTCGGTTTTCGGTATGTCCATCAGTTCTTCCTGCGATTTTTCCATTCCTTCCTCTCGGCTGCTGAAACGCGTTACCCGTAGTGGTTTTTTAACTCGATTGAACAGAAAGAAGTCATAAATCAGGTGAATTCGGTGGCGGTTGGATGGTATTTGCTGCACGAGTTTTCTGCCCACAATTCTGGTCTCTTTCGGCGAATTGCTTCACGCAAACGTCTCATAACACCCAAAAAATACTCTTTGTTTGCTGTCTGGCCTTCAGGAAAAAATTCATGATGCACTTCACCGTTCTAATCCATGAAAACCGTGAGCACTGCCTTCTTTTTTGACTGAAAACGACGTGGTTTTTTTGGTCTCGGCTCATTTGGTGAACGCCATTCACTTGCCTGATGTCTGGATTGCGTGTAGTACCCATAAACCCACGTCTCGTGGGATCGGATTCAGCCTCGCAAATTTATTTCTTTTGCGATGTTAACACGGTCTCTTTTTTGTATGAAATTGAGATCTTTTGGCACCAACTTTGCTGCTACACGACGGAAACCCAATTCACTAACCAAAATGTCTTGGACGGATCCAAAGGAATTTTTAAGTCCTCCGCTATCTCTCTGATGATTAATTTGCGGTTATTGACCAACATTTCTTTTACTCCATCAATGTTTCGTCGGTTTTCGATGTCGATGATCTGCTACTGCATTCATCATATTCGATTGACTCACGACCACTTTTGAACCGCTCATGCCACTGGAAAACGACCATTTTCTTTAGAGAATCGTTGGCGAAACAATTTTTCCAACATTTCCAACATTCGCGCACTAATAAATCCGTTTTTTACGCAAAATTTAATACAAGTTCGCTGTTGCAAATTTAAATCCATTTCTAAAATTGTAAAAAATCGCTAACACACACAGAGATAGATGTACTCTTGACTACGTAACTTTTGCAAATGTCAAGCTAGGTTAGGTTAGGTTAGGTAAGAGTGGCTGTTAGAAATACCAACCCACTTAGGCCTATTGGCCCATTGTGATGCCACGTGGATCTATGATCTTCTTACTACTGGAACCAGTTTGAGCTTATAATAAAGCGTAGGAGACTGTTAACGTCTATTTTTTCTAGATCGTTTAGGTCGTTGTAGAAGAAAGCTCCTAGATGAAGCTTCCTTCTCTGAGAGAGAGCTGGGCATGTGCAGAGTAGGTGGGGGATTGTCTCCTCCTCTTCCTCGTCCATGCAGCTTCTACAGAAATCGTTAGTAAAGGCGCCAAGCCTTCTTGCGTGCTTGCTTATGAGGCAGTGTCCGGTAATGACACCTATTATGGCGCTGAGATGTTTCCTATCTAAAAGGATCAGAAACTTAGATCGACTCAGATCCAGCCTTGGCCAGATCTGTTTGGTCGCTAGACATGTTTGTCCAGCAGTCCACCTAAGGTCCGTTCTTTTATTGGCATCTAGCTTTAGTGTTAGTTTGCACGTAGCGATTGGTATACCTATACTACCTTTGTCCGGTAGGATAGGTAGAGTGGTTCCAATTTTGGCGAGTTCATCGGCTATGCAGTTCCCTGGAATGTCTCTGTGGCCAGGCACCCAACAAAGGTGAATGTTGAACTGCTCTGCCATCTCCATGAGAGATGATCGGCATTCAAGGGCAGTTTTAGAATATAATGAGACCGAGTCCAGGGACTTGATGGCGGTCTGACTATCCGAAAATATGCGGATATCCTTTGCAGATATCACGTTTTTCTTCAGCCAGGACAGAGCTTCTTTAATCGCTAAAATTTCCGCCTGGAACACGCTACAGTGATTTGGAAGGCGGAAAGAGAGGCTTAGATCTAGCTTATCTGAGAAAACACCGCCACCAACTCCGCTGTCGGTTTTAGAAATGTCAAGCTATGACACTAAGATTTAGAGGGAATGTCAACAACAGATTTACCAATTTAACAAAAAAAACAGAACTCAAATCGGAACAATGGGAGCGCCTCACTGTTATTCCGCGATCAAGGTAGTATATACTTGAGGTATTACCTGTATGAAAAAATGAGTTTAGTTCCAGTATAGAGATCACTTCTTGTACTCAAATTGTAGAACTCGATGTTATAGACAATAATGGGCGGTGTGCACTAAAGTAGGAAATATGTCGGGCGAAGATGGCATCAATACAAGTTGAATTACGAGTTGTTGAGATGGCAAGTTCGTTGTGCATAAATTCTACAAACTTGGCACAATCAGGGCTACGTAGATCTAAATTGAGATCACCACTGAGAATTATCGGCATATTGTAATAATTATGCTGTTCTAGATTTTCTAACAAACCCCTAAGTTTCGGATTAAAGGCGAGCAAATTCAGAATAAAAACTACCACATCCTTTCTTACAATTATTTTTTTTTTCTATCCACTCCTGTTCCGGCAACCCATTGTACACCTAACACAAGGTAGAAATGTACGATCAATCGAATAAAAGAAGAGAAGCAAAACAACTACATATGTATTGACTTTTATGAGTCAACTACACACAACCCTTAAACCACTTGCATTAAGCGCCCTGTAGACGGTAAAACCTGGTACTAGTAAACATGGTACCACTAAAACCCGCAGACGTTGAGACCAATTCACTCCAACATAATAGAACACATCTCTCCACAAAGATGGTAGGCTGTCAAAACACTTGAAAAATTCTTTCCAAACATCAGAATTTTGAATATTCGCCATTTTTTCTCGATTATTTTGTGTGTTCACACGACGAAATTCACTGATAAAATAGCTTGCTCGAGTAAATGTTGAGAGATGAGAGCGCAGACACTGAAACATAGTATCAGCAACACAAAACTCCGCACACAAACATCGATAAAAATCAAACCAATTTTGATTTTAGTGAGACCAAATTCTGATGTTGGTGAGACCAAATAATTGGTAACATCAGCTAAAACTTGGTTAGTGGTACCATGTTTACTAGTACCATGTTTTAGCGTCTACAGGGCGCTTTACACATAAACAGCTCATCATACTACATCTTTTCCAACAATTGGATTCTTCCCTCCTATCAACCCCAACAATAAATCGGTGTAAAAGACAAACTTATCCGCACACAGAGTACGATCACTGAACGGTAGAAGGAAAGTAAAACACATATGTATCTGGGAAAAATCTAATAAAATCCGGCAACATCACTTCCTACCAACCAATACAATGATATAAGAACCTCTAAAGAAGCGGGAGCGGTGTCGGTATCGTTAGCAATACCAACATTGGGCAAAAGGCTAAAGGAGGAAAAAGAAAACAAATATGCACAAAGGATGAAACGTATGGTACATTTGTAACACACACAAAACGTCGAGAAACAGAGCGACGTCGATTCATGTGTCCATGTACAGACTGTTCTCTAATATCCCATTCCTTTGCACAGTTGATTCGTTGTGAAGCACACAAGCCCAACAGCAACACCAAATACGCACACAGAGTACGATCATTGAACGGTAGAAGGAAAGCAAAAATGGGACACATTTTGTGACGGACACATTTTTCAGAAAGACAAGCGGTTAGACATATCCATGCTAAAAGTCACGATAGACAGTGCTGTGTACGAAGAAATGATACAGATAACATGGTCGAGAAGCTTCCACATAGATTATGTAATTGTTCATAATTTCGCTTACAAGACCACATAAAATACATATACGAGTAAATGAGGAATTGGAAAATTTTCAAATCACGGAACAATGGAAAACTAGGATGTCTGGCGGGCTTCTGTCATATTTTCCTTAAAATATATTCTGCAAAACTAATTGAGGAATAATTTTGTTGAAATACAATACATGCCTCCTCAACAAACAATTCCATATTGTAGCTTCGACTGAATAATTCCATAATAAATTGTTCTGACAGTGCATTGGAGATATTTTTTAAAGTTTCTGCATGATTCGGGAAGCCACTTTGATAGTCAATGGTGAGATCCAGGTATTTGAATTCCTTATCCGTCTTCAATTTGGAAGCTTAGGTAGGCAGAACCAGATGCACAGTTACACATTGACAGATTATATACCATATTTGGCACTCAGCAAACTGAAAAACACTAACCTAGTTTTGAACTTATAATTAATTTGAATTTGGTGGTCAGCCCCCTTTTATTTCGCTTAATGCAAGCTTAAACTAGCTCAAAACTATGGGCCTTACTATCAACCAAATTAAGTATACAGCTTATGTATAATCCTCACATTTTCCAAAATGTTTGTACCAATAACGAATTTAATTATCGACTTTAGAGTTAGTATGGAGTTAAATTTTAATGTAGAGAAATTCATGTCGAAGTTTTTAAATATGACATTAAAGTGATGCCAGTGTACTAAGTACAGTACAGTAATACTAAGAAAAATACTGAAAAGGATTCGATTTGGTATCTAAAATACTAAAATTATGCGTAAACTGCTAATTGAATTCAGTTGGAAATGTATAAGTTCTATTTAACTTTCTTGAATTTGAAATTCATTTATATTCGTTATAATCTATTGAAATTTATTTGCAGTAAAAACTGGTCAAAATGTGTTTTTCGTAAATGTTTTACTCAAGCAATAAAATAAAATGCAAAAAATAAAGCGTCTAACTTGCGTATCCTCTCCGTTCTTATTTTTGAATACAGGACAATGAAAAAAATGTTAATAACAAGCATAATTCGTAGCTAAACCCGACGGATAGTCCGTCGTTTCCCAGACACGGGTCCTATTTGGATCTTCTGCTGTTCGACTCACGAATACAACTGACATGCACTAACCAGCAAACTACAAACTGTCTACGCACTTTCGTGTATGACAGTGATCATTGCGGTCTCAGCACCGAAATGACTGTTCCAAACGAAATTGCGGAATTGGATGAGTTTGTTCAAAGGCATTCCTACAACTATAGTAGGGTGCGTTGGACACACTTCTCCAGAACATTGACGATTCGAGAGCTCGGGTTTCACCCAGTTCAGTGACGAGAATATGGCAAATAATGTCATCATCAACGATAGGGTTCTACCCCCGTTCATTTCGAAGGAAGAGATCCAAACGATCTTCGAATCGCTTAGAAGTAAGAAATCAGTGGGAACCGATGAAATACCGAACATTGTGCTTCGACATCTCCCTCTAGAAGCGGTGAACATTTATACCACCCTGTTTAATAATGCAATGAATAATGCACATTATCCAGCGCATTGGAAAACTGCGGTGGTACATCCCATCCCCAAAAGGGATAAAGACACTTCCAATCCGGCGAATCTCCGATCGATCAGTCTCCTTCCAAACATCAGTAAGGTTTTCGAAAAGGTGATAAATAGAGTCCTGACCAAGTGGGTTGAGGACAAACATATAGTTCCGGATAATCAATTCTTTTTCAAGACGGGGCATGATATCATTCATGCTGCGTGGAAACTGGTTTCTGATATCCAATGTAACAAAGGCAAGAACCAGTGCACTGGTGCCTGCCTGATTGACTTGGAGAAAGCCTTCGATACCGTATGGTTAGAAGGACTCTTTTTCAAGCTGGACAGGTTGGGCATTAGTAAACCACTGCTGTATATTCTTTTCGATACGCTCTCCAGTAGACAGTTCATCGTGAAGAATGGCGATGTGACTTCTGCTGGAACATTTAACAAAAACGGTCTGCAACAGGGTGCGGTAAATTCGCCGATCCTATTCAACATTTACACGAGTGATCTGATAGGTTCACTTCACCATGCCATAGCGTACGCAGACGACATAATCGTGTACAGATCAGGTCCAAAGATTGAGGTCATTAATATACTTTTGCAGCGTGACTTCGACTAAATTAAGCGATATTGCGACGACTGGAAGTTGAAAATCAACTTTCAGAAGTCGGAAACCATTCTGTTTAGGACGCCTTTGTCTGGGGCCTCTAGGGATACCAGAAAGAATTGGCGAAAGTTCTCGATCGTGGGGCAGCACGGGCAGCCACTTGCTTGTCGAAATGTAGTCAGATACCTTGGGATCTGGCTAGATCAATTTCTGTATTTTAACAAACATATAGATGTTGCTCTGGCCAGAGCCAAAGGTGCTTTTGCCCTTACAAAGAGGCTGTTTTATAACAGTCAACTCGATGCGAGGGTGAAGGTAATCTGCTACATGGCCCTTATCAGGCCCATGCTTGTATTTGGATGTCCCGTGTGGTTCAACGTGAGAGCAAGTTTATTGGAAAAGATTCGGGTGTTTGAGAGGGCTTGTCTTAGGACTTGTCTTCGCCTATACAGAACACCAGAGTCTCAGTACATAAAATTCTATCCTAATGAGGTCTTATACAATAGGGCGAACCTAATAAGAGTGGACAATTTCGTCATTAAGTTGACTCGAAGGCACGTTGCAAGAGCAATGGCCTCATCGAACAACCTGATCTCCGGGGCTTACTACCCCAATTATATGTATCACGAGAGAGTTCGCTTTGACGGCTTTATTCCTCCAGAAGCGTTCCTCTATTTAGATAGCAAAGGTCTGATCCAGGACAGATTGGCGGTGCCGCTAATCTTCCACGTCGCTCGAACAGCTGCGGACAGGCGACTCAACTACGACAGAGACGTCGCATAGGGCAGTGCGGAGCGTCTCCGGTTCAGTAGGGCGGTAGGGAGTCGCGACATGAGGGATGTTGCTCGACAGCACCAACACTTTTGGTGGCTTGTTGAAGGGGAGGATGCTTCGTCGTCGAACTCCTCCGGTGATATTTAGCTTCATGTGAAACAAGGTGGGCCGGCCTAATTTGTTTTTTCCCATGGCCGGCTTACATAGTTTTAGGTAGATTTAAGTTAGATTTTAAGAAAAAAAAAAAAAAAAAACAATATATATATATATACATATATTTGTATATTAAGTATATATATATTATGTATATATGTATATATGCATGTAGATGTAAGTAGGTTAAGTATATTAAGATTTAGTTTTAGGTAGTATGTAGGCTTTGAGTTTTAAGTTTTATAATATAATAAAATTAAAATATTCCGTATACTAAGTTTTTAAACATGTTTTCTTAGTTTAAGCTGTAGTTAAGTCACTGTAGAATAAGAATAAAATCCGTCATAAACGTCGAAAGACATAGTATTTAAGTATTATGTATAACTTAGAGTGCCTGCATAGGGCCAGTAAGTTAGTTTAAGATAAATTTAAGTTATTTAAGCTAATTTTTAAGCGTTTTTTTGGCTAGCATGTAAGAGTAAATTAAGTAATATAAATAAAAATGCATATAAACTGAAAAAAACTGAAACTCTATAAAAAATGGAGGGATCTGAACGGTAAATTCCAAAACGCTTTTTCTGTTTTCCGAAGATGGTAAGCAGCTTCTCTTCGGTGAAGCTAACTGAGAAAGATGCTGAAAGATTGTTACTTATGGGAACTGAAATTTAGTGGAATACCTCTGAAAGTTCACCGGCTAATATCAGTAAAGGCAAATGGGCACTTATGTTTCAGTAACAAAATAAGCATAGGTTTGGTCCAAGAGTCCCCGAAAAACTCCTAAAGCTTCTACACGTGCAAAAGGACTTGACGGATCGGAAAAATGGATCAATATTATGGAAAGCGAAGCATGACGTAAGTATGGTATATTTGTAGTCTTATTATGTTCTCTAACCTCAACATCTAAACCATGGCAAACACCCCACATTAATAACGAGTAACCGGCAAAAAGTGATTGATATTACGCTACTGACGAACGCAATTAGGAAGTATTAAGTGATTTATCATAGGAAGCGCCTCTTCAGATCACAAATGGATACTTTCAAAATAATCCCAACCACAAGTAAATTGATATTTATGAAAATTACAGTAGAAAGAATTGACCTACTCGTATGTATGTACATTATACATATCATGGGTTGGAGGATATTGCGTCACCTCATTGAAATATCAGGATGCATTCACTTGGTATGCAGGAAATCCGGAGGAGCTATGAAACCCCATTGGGTCGTGAAAAACTCTCCTATGAGCCTTGCCTAGAATGATCACTTACGATTTCATTTCCCATGATCCCATCACTGCCTGGGATCCGAAAAAGGCTCACTGAACGCAGTCGGAAGGCGGAATTCACTTCTTGATACCTTAAAATAGCTTAGAAGTTGTGAGAGGGTACAGCAAGCCTTTAAGCGAAGCATGGCTCTCATTAAAGATGCAGATATCTGGCCACTTCCACCAATTCTTCACAATCCATCCGGATTGCGACTATCTCCGCTTGGAAGACAGACGCAAGTTTTCCTAACAAGAGGTGAAATCGAACATTGTCATCCTCCAGACAGATACACCACGGCTTAGGATTTTAGGCCCACCACAATATTTTCATTTTTTCTTGAGGACTTTCAAGGTCTCTTGGGTGATTATAACAGAAGCAGCTGCGGCCAATTTGGTGACTCGCAATACATCGTTTTGAAAAGCTGATCAGTAGATAAATCACTCCATAACTTGGGAAGGATCCCATAGATTAGCCTTCATCAGGAGAAATTCACTTTAACAGTACATGTGGATACCTTTTACAACAACAAGTAGGGCCATCAGTGAAGGTTTTTTTTTTTGTTAGAGCAATGCATTGAATATGTAAAATTCTCGATTCAAGGAATATCAAGTCGACATCAGGTCTCAGTAGCTCTTGTTTGGTGGAAAGATTAAACCAGGACAAAGTCCCTATGATATATAGTGACGAAATTTTCAAAGAAAGACCCGCGTTGACATCACGGATTTTCTACGCACCATGTCAACGACAGTCGGCTACATTGACAACTGCTCGATTTACGAGCAAATTTTGAAGCGAAAATGAGCGAACTCGGACTGATGAGCAAAGGCGCTTTAGTCACAGAATTAGCACAATAGGAGTCTGCAGGAATAGACAATGTTAGGTTGTCATTCTATTTTAGATGGAAAGATGGAAATTCTTCAGTATTAGCAGTATTAGATAATGCCATCGTTACTACATGAAACTTATAGACTCCTGGATACTTGTAGTATTTTTTAGGCAAAATCCCCTTATGGTACTGAGGTCAGCCATCATTATGTCATGTATGCTCGTATTGTGGCCTACAGAGAGATGAACTGGGGAACGAGTCCTAGATCCGGTAAATAATTGCCAAGGGAGGCAGCACTTCTCATTAAACCAAAGTTCAGCGAAACTGAGATTACAGCCAAATGGACATATGATGGACAAATATTGAAGACTTAAGGCTGTGAATGTGAATAGTGTGACGGCGCTTCTCCAAAATCCAATAAACACATATATGGAGGATATTTGATTGTTTATTCCCAAATTCGACATTACAATGGGTACATTCTACTATTTTCGAACGCTATCATCCAGCCGTATGTCTTAAATAACCAAATCATCCACTCAAAATACTTAATCGTGTATTTGTTGAACCATAATTAACGTTAACTTCTAATATATTATTATATCATTGCTAAGAATTGCTAATTAAGTCAAAATGTAACATAATTAGAACAACTGAAATTAGCCTCCAATATGAGCCAGGGATTTTATATGATGAAACAGCAATATCGTCTGTCCCGTCAATTATCACATCCAAATGTCTGACAGAAATTGTTTATATTTGAAAGGTGCTAAAAATATAAGCACCTCAGCTAAGTGAATTTTTCAAACAATTTGTTAAGAATTCAGTGTCCGAGATATAAAGAAGAAGAAAAAGTGTTACTAACTATCATATAAGAGTATCATATCGTATTTGCATTTCGTGTGATGTCATTTATTAAGAATAAATTACAAATTTCCCCTACAAGTTATTGACTCCTCTTAGTTGAAACCAGTACAGTCCTATTAGAGTAAGAAGCGTAGTAAGAGGAGATTACGGAAGGCAATTACTATACGGTAACAAAGCATCACTGGATTTCGTTAAAAACAAACGCTCAACAGATATTTGAACGATATACACTATGCGTTTTGAAGAATTTCCACAGGTACTCGTACGATACCAATACGTTTTATGAAGGCCAACAAATATGTTATCATCGTTGCATTCATCTCCTGGACTTCATACTATTGTATGACCTTCTTGTCATTATTACGACAGTAAGGCAGCCATCCAACAGGTACGCCAATTGGAAAACACTTTCGCAGGCTTCCATTTGAGACCATATGTGCGTCGAATTCAAAATCAGATGCGAAGTTTTTCTGGTTGAAAGGAACTTATTTGCGGAAAATCAAAAGGACACACTTGAAGGAAGCGATCGACGAGTCAATTCTCCGCGTAAACTCAGAACGGTACCCTCACCAAGTGTCCGACCAGGAAAAACTCCAACAGGTCACCTGGTATAACTTCCTGACTACATGCGGAAACCCGTATACTCCTAAGCGAGTTACCTTTTAAATCAATTTATTGAACCTGGAAGGAGAAAGGAATGCTGTAACCAGAAGCTAAATGGGCAAAATTGTTTTCTCACTCAAGCTGCACTTTTATCGAATAGGACCATGTTTGCGCTTCTATCTCAATTTCACCAAATGCGCTAGTGAAAGTCCACTTGTCAACCAAGACATACGAGTTAGGCGTATCGGCCAGACGTCTGGGTCCAACTCCTAGGTACTCGTAGTAAGTAAGTACACCGAAAACTAGAAAAAAGCATTTTCGAAATCACCAACAATTTTAAATCCTTCTCTCTGTAAACAAAATGGTCATTATCAACTATCCTGAACATAAAACACGAAAACAACGTTTTCTTACTTAATAGTTGACCAATTAGCTTGTTACAAATCGTTATGCATAGGTGGAAATGAACACAGAATCGGAGATCAAGGAGACAGCTGACAATCGCATCTGTGCTAGTTGTACAAGCCCACTAAGATACAATACAGTTGCTCAGATGACACCCAATCCACATCAGATGTGGGATCTCTTATACCTTCTGCATGAGCATAGAACTTCTCTATCGAACTTACCTACAGATACGGCGTATCGGATGATGAAGGGATGTATCAATAAGCTCATGCAGTGAAACAAAAGCTATACAAGACTGCTGCTCGTATAATCTACTCATAGGTTCGGAAATTATATTAACAAGTGAAAATAATGCGCCAAAAACACAACTTCCGAAGTATGCATAAGTAAGGAAGGAAATGAAATAGTAGAGTCAAATTTGGTGTTTAAATTCTAAAAGGATTATTTCTGATGGATATTTATTTCACTTGACACTCATAGATATTTTGAGCAGCCATAGGGCTGCCAACGCGGCTATTCGTCTTAAAATGCCTACACAGTGGACAAAGAAACTATCTGGCCACCCTAATATTCTTAATACAATGGAAATACTTGTAGAGAACATCGACTACAGTATGCCCGAACAGTGGTTTGACAAAGGCTTTCATGTAAACATCCACTCTAAATCTTTCTGGGAGAAAGATGCTTTCATGGACGGCAAGTCAATCCATTTCTATACAGATGGATACAAGACTGATAGCGGGATTGGTGTTGGTATTATCTCATATAAGCTTCAACCAAGCCTCTCCGCCGCAATTCCAAATCACTGCAGCGTGTTTCAGGGGGAAATTTCAGGGAGACAATCCTCCACCTTCTCTATGCATGCCCAGTTCTCTCCCAAACTATACTTAGGAGCTTTCTTCTACAATGACTTAAGCGATCTAATAACATTGATGTTAACAGTCTCCTAGGCTTCGTCAGAAGCCCAAATTGCTTCCAAAAATGGGAGGATGACAGATCCAAGTGGCATCACAATTGGCCAATTGATTGGTTTTTCCAAAAGCCACTGTAACATAACCTAACCCTAACCTAACGACAAATATTTCGCTGTCAGACAGAATGAACGATTTAACGTGCATGATGATGGACAACAACTTCGTTAACCTAACCAAGATTAGAACTGTATAGCTGGAGAAAACCGACTCTCAATCAAATTATTTCAAGTTTGAATTGAAGGACTTCGAAGGACTGCAAATTGTATTAACAAATTGTACATTGTGCTTCATGGCCTAGTTAGTTCATCAGAGATATGATATTCACCTTCCGACAGACCTTCGGAAAAGTTCATAAATATAAAGTGCTGTCTTATGATTTCTTCAACCCAACTGCTAGGATTGACGTTATGGAAACAAATCACTGGGATGTCACTGGTACATTGGCCGTTTAAACAGCACTCCACAAAACCAAAACTATAACGACACAAGGCATGCATGCTAATCGCTGTTTCTTGGGGCTAAGGAAGGCAACTATTAAATGAGCCCTCTCAAGCACCACGAAAAAGGCACTTTATAAGGGTCTGCCCCAATCATATTCATACTGTAATAAAAAATCGAATCAACGTGCCCTCGGATGCTTCGAAAAATATGTTCTTCAAGTAGTTTTCGGTCATGTAAATTCTTCATACACGGAATTTAAAGAAGGACATGCAACTACACACCCTTCACAGTGGTATTGACCTTGGCAGGAGAACCAGGATTGAATAGCTTAGAAGGATTAGATATGTTGAACGAGTGAACACTTCAGATCCTTTGTATTTGAATCCATCTTGGAGGGACAGCAACAGGGCCCTTAACCAATCGAATGTGATCACAACTGGAGATGATTAAAATGAAGAGAACCATAGGTCAAAATCCAAACTACGTAATGCAGCGCCATCTAAAGTAAGTTAGGTTATGTTAGGTTAAAACAGGGCTGCGATGGATATGATATCACACAAAAACTAGGCCCAAAACGGGCCCATCGCGATCCCTGTGGGACCAGAATTTGTATTCAAAATGACAAGAAAAAACTAGACAATCTCACTGGTGAAACATCCAGTTTGTTTGCAAAAGCCAAGAAGGCCTTTGAAGTGGCCAGAGAGCCTTCGGTACCTTGTGTCGGTCAAAATTGACTACCATAGGTTGGAAGTTTTTATGATCTTTTCGTCGATAGTGCCTCTTACTATGCGTCCGGCAGTCTTGTAGACACTCTGGGTCTTCTGAGAAGATACCAGAACCTGTTCCTTCCTCTGTTTTCGAACCGTCTGTAATTTTTTTGCCAGTCCTCCCTCTCCGGATATATTATATCATACGGAATGGCGAAGTCGACCAAGAAAGGAATATCATGGCAGTAGCTCCGCTAGGACCGTGCAGCGTCCGAAACTACTGCTCCAGTAGTTCGGCAATTTGAAATATGTATCGATAGTTTACTGGCACAGAGTATCGTGGTATGTCTTTATGGATATTTAGCTGTGGACAAGTGCGTTTTGCTGCGATGATATGTCACTCCAAGGATGGTGTTTTCTGGACTTTCAAACTGATGGTTCTTCTATAAATATACGTAGATGTGTAGATGCGCATGTGTCAGTTATGTTCAGTATACTTAGGCAAATTACCATGCAAAGACATACACCCGATTAACGTTTAGGAATCTTTGAATTTTTTCTCCAAAATTGGCGTTCTGTGCGCCAAGCTTATAGAGCACCACGCTCTGAATAGCTTATATCCAATATTATGAATTGATTTATGTCTACTCTTATGGATAATATTCATCCAACACAAGCTCATACTGTGCGTGCAGAAGAAGCCATCGCCTCTTATCGGTGAGTATGACCGGGGAATCGACGCCATTCGACTCGGTCTCTACTCGCTCACAACGTGGAAGATTCTGAGGAAAGTTGTTGACCTAGTCACATATAAAATCCAATTGGTGCAGCAATTGAAGCCGATTGAAGTGAATGGGCTGAAAATCAACAAGAAGTTAAACCGAATTTTTGCCATCAAATCATCTTCAGTGATGAGGCTCATTTCTGGCTTAATGGGTATGTTAACAAGCAAAATCGCCCTTTTTGAAGTGAGCACAATCCCCATGAGACTCTCGGAGGCATAATTGACTCTTTTTTTTTAAATCTGAAGATGGAACCAACATTGCCGACAATGGCGAGCGCTACTGACAAATGATTCGCGATTTAATAATTTATTAGAAATGAAATGTTATTCGTTTTTAAAGGTATCTAGTTTTTTAAGAAATAAATTTAATTTAGAAGTTTAAAATTTATTTATTTAATTTATTATTAAATAGATAATTTTTAAAATTTAATATTTTATGGGATAAGCGTTGATTCTCTCTGTCAATAACAGAGGCGCAACATGCCATACGGGGGGTCAAATGATCACTTTATTGGGACAAACACATTAAGAAATGGACCTGTCAAATTGGCCGGCCATGTCATGTGCTTTGACTCCTTTGGACTAGTTTTTGTGGGGGTATGTTAAGTAATTCGTATATGCTGATGAAGCAGCTATAATTGACATCTTCGAGGCCAACATTCGACGCGTTATTGCCGAATGGATGGCCTTCAAAAGACACAGCCGTAGTGGCCACATGCCCAAAGTTTAAAAACCACTAAATGCCATGCGAGCTAATAAAGCCAAACCATTGAGTCCAGAATAGTTAAATTTGCATCATTTAAAACTATTTAAAGATTCAGTTGATCAAGGCGCTCTTGAAAACGGAGCAAATCATTGTTTCATTGAACTAACTCGTTTAAATTGATTTTACTCCCATTGAATACGGATGTCCTTTATTTGTTGGCATCAATATGGTTGGCATTGGAATTTATTATGCCAAGCTGTACTGCTGACAGTACTGATAACTAAAAACTTCATATACTCGTATTAACGTCCATTTGTCTGGTTGACATTGTAACTAAAATTAACTTCTAAGTAACCTGTTGCTCTGATGAGCTATTTTTCATTCACTCTTAATATGTTCTCTGCCAATGCAAGCGAAATCAGCAATGTTGACCAAACAAGTTCTTGTGTATATCATGAAATTGTCGTATGCGACAAAAAGATACAGACATGTTCAAAGTATGGAAAAACCCATTTCTTGTTTTATTTATTTATTTCAAGAGCATCTTGAATTTACACAGATACAGTTTTATCTCTGAAGAAAATAAACAAAGCGAATTTATGCTCAAGTGCTTACATTTATGGTGATTGTCCAGATACGTTTACATAATTTACGTACATGTCCATATATTGACTATAAAAATTGCAAAAGATGTTCTGCTACCTAGTCTTATAAATAGATTTATCAGATGTAACTCGTTCCCATATTTTTACCAGTTACCTTGGCAAAGCAATGAATTTTTAAAAATCAACAAAACAGCTTAAGGCACTATCTATACAAACAGACAAAAACACGTTCTCTTGGACTTCTTTTCTGCTATTTTGCTTGAAACCTTGGTCGGGCTGTTGACTGAACTTTTGTCATAAAATAAACGAGATTGAGTCAGGTTTGAACTGGATGCAGGATCCGCCTGCTACACCACATTGAAAAGTAAGGAATTAAGGATCCATGAACGTGTTCCTCTCAACAAGCGGTTGACTTATGCGATAGATGTTAGCGGCACCGAACTAGTGGAGCAACAAACATTATGTCCACGAAAAGTGTTTCACGGATCTTGCTCAAATCAAATATGGTTAAGTATGATGAAGTAGCCTTAAGGCCAGAGTCATTCACCACGATTTTAAATGGTAGAATGAAGAATTTTATTTTATCCAAATAACGATTCCGAGGCTCCTACTCACAGAACATGCCAAACGCCTATAGACTTTTCTCAAAGGGATTTCTTAGACAATCTAGACCGAACAATGAGCCAATATGATCAACAATTTGTAATTGATGGTACCGTGGAATTTAAGTTTATATGGTCGCATCGAGGTGAAAAATCATGCCACCCGGTTTCTTATGCGAATTTTGACACCAGGTATGTTCAAATTCGTTCAAATTGGTCGTTTACAGTTAGGGTTGTAGCATAGGAGTAATTTCGCCTCAACATATTAACCTCGCCAACTTTCAGTGTGAAGACAGGAGAATTAATTGTAACGTAAGGTGTACGAATAAATTGAGAAGCCAATAAATTGCCAATATCCTGAATCAGGATCACAATGTCTTCAAAGAGGCTATCGCTGCAATGGAAGGATATCAACGCACTTCTTACGGGTCAGAATTTACACACATCTTTAAAACTATGTCCCGCAAAATTAACTCTACCAAGGAACAGTGCCGCGTCAGAAGAAGTGTGATGCAAATATCTTGTTCAGTAAAGACGCAGTCTCCTTTCTCCAGTTAATCGAAAAGCAATATTAGAAACAACTGAAAAGAAGTGATGATGAAAGAAGGTGGTTTTCATTCCTAAAGCAAGAAGATCTAACCACACCTCTCTTAAGGACCACAGACCCATAAGTCTCTCCTCGTTTCTGCTATAAATCCTAGATCAACATATAAGACAAACACTCAGCAAACACAACCTATGCGTTTCTCATCGCACTTACCTTGCAAATGAAAATCAGTAGAGACGGCACTGCACGAGGTTGTAGCTAATATGCCCTATAAAGAGTACGCCATATCCATCTTAATAGATTATGTAAGACCATCAGATCTATAAGGGCGGCTTTGGTCTAACTCCATGTAGAAAAACGATAGCACAATGGATTAAGACCATGTTGAAGAACAGAATTACCGCTTCAGAATTTGGGAGAAACACCGTCAGGAAAACGGCTGGAAGAGGAACTCTACATGCAGCTTTCTATGGCTTCTTGTTTTTAACGACATCCTTACAAGTTTTGAACAAAAGAGTGTGAAGGCAGTAACCTAAGCCAACGACACAGTCATTCTGATGGGAGGAAAACAGTGAAGCGAAGTCGGCCTTGAACATATTCGCAAAATAGACAACATAAAACGGTTTAGAGATAAATCCTTCTAAAACCAAACTATTGTTGTTCAGAAGAAAAAGGAAAGTTTAATCTTCCAAGAATCAACGGTGTTAGAATACAACTTTCATCCGAAACTAAATGTCTAGGAATCATCGTACACAGTAAGCTCAGTCAGAAACGTAATATCGAAGAAAGAACCAAAGAAGCATTATGAGCATTCTACACATGCCAAAGAAACTTTGGTAAACATTGGAGACTTACGAGTAGACCATGTACAATATAATACAATAGATGTACATGGCGAAGTACCAAGCGTGAACTGTGATAGGAGTTTCTCCATTAATACCTAGAAGACATGACTAGTTAACTGACACTGACATCAATATTGGAAAACTCCACCTCTACACGAACGGCTCCGAAATGGAGAGATCTACTGGAGATGGAGTCTAAAATGTAGCAAAATGCTACACATCCAGGACTCCTTCAAGATTCCGGACGATTGTAATATTTGTCTCATGGAACTTGATCCCTTAGATATCTCTATTCTTACACACAGGCGCACAAATATCGTCAAACTCTAAGTAGAGTCTACGAATCTGGTCGAGTGGATATCTGCTGGGTAGCTGGACACACAAAATCGTAAGGGAATGAGAAAGCGAATAAACTAGCATCAGAGTGTGCTTCTCTGCATGGATTTAACACTAGAAATGAGATAAATATATCAGTTAAAACCCTGAAACGAAAAGTGGAACTTAAAACCAGTAGTGACTGCGTCGCCTCACGCCTCCTTTTGGCTAAAGCTATATAGATAGTGGGAGAACACGTACCCTCCTCGGATTCAACAAAGAAGGTAGCCGTATCGCTAAAGGTGTCTTACTAGCCACTGCCTCGTTGGCAGATTATAGTACTCGTAGAAGCTGTAGCACACTTTCTGTGTGTAATATCCCTAACCTCCACATAGGACGTACCAAATACCTGGGGTACAAACGTCTACGTGTAAAAGATCGAGGAAATTGAGAGGTTATAGTCTAGGAACAATTTTCGGAAGTTTTACCAAAAGATTAAAATCCAACAGAAACCTATAAAGATGAACAAGGAAATCAAGTGCCACTGTGGTTTCTGAAGATATGGAAAAAACTCTCCTGCAGATTGTTAATCGGCACTGACGACCCATATCCCGCTGTCGTGCACAACGATGAAAGTAAAGATTTCTGTAAAAGTAAGGAAAAATATGTTTGGAATTACGTATAACACTGCTGCTGGACTGAACGGTATACTTGTGAAGCTAGAAAATGAGATCATACACCAACTTTTCCACAGATTTGACCAAATAAAACCATGCAGTATGAAGTGTACACTGCACAACTTGTCCGATTCACCAACGAAAAGGCCTTCTTATTTTAACCAGCTATAGAAGCACCGGTCTCTTCAACATAACGTACGAAATCTTGCGAGGATCACAGGTACGTTTTTCTAAAAGTCTGGATAACTACTTGCTTACGCCAATGTCATTGCCAGACCTAAATGAGCTCTAACTTATAAGCGGCAACCAAGTCTACGAGTATCCTAACAACAAAAAGACACGCACAACAGCGACAACAACGACAACAAATTTTGCCTACATCGGCCTCGTATTAGAAATCAAAGAAAGAATTAACATTGCCAATTGCGGCTTCATTGGCCTAAGAAAATAACTAAGTAATAAGACCTTGTCAAGACATACTAGGAATAAACAACTTTGATCTCGTTCACCGAAACGGGCTTGGAAGGTGGAGATAGACCAGTGAACTGTCGTGATCTATGATCAGTACGGCGACATCGTCCTTCTCCAAAAAGTGCACATCAGTCGCGGTCCAAGCTCCGATTCCTTTTCGACAATGTAGTAGGAGAAGACCTTGAATGTATTGACGCGTACAAGTGAAGTGCAGCGCGAAGCTGGAGGACATACTTGGTTGAGATATTATTCCGCCGGTGTAAGATATAATCCTGAGGAGTTATCTTAATCCGGTTTATATTCCAGTAATATGGAGAGAAGTTGGAATGTTTTCACGCGCAGGCAGACGCTTACTAGGGTTGTTACTCATCCCGTGTGGTTGCTTACAGTAGATCAGGAAAGCAACATACAGCGCTACCATTCTGCGTACTCATAGAATTTCTCTAGAAAACATGGGCTAGATGAATCCCAAGTGATCATTCCTTCCAGGTCAATTTGGGTGCGAAAATAAATCGATTCAAATTTCAATCTATCTAGGCTACTCTTCTTTCATTTTTCTGATCATTGCAGCTGGATAATATACTGACTACAAAAGATTTCCTACCTTAGCTACAGGAAAACGTGATGTCCGGATCTCTTTCGATACCCAAGCTATAATCAAATCCTTGAAATCAGTATCTGAATTTATGAACTCGAAAACAGCTCTTAACTGCCATTTAGCTGATATATCGATGACGACTCAGTTTACCTTTAGAATATTCCAGGGAATTGCAAGGCCGATGAACTCGCCAAATGTGAAACTACAGCATTCTATCGGAAGCAAGGTTCTTTACCTTCCTACATTCTAACTCATACCATTGGAAGAGTAAGTCTTGAGTAAACAAGGAACGTTTTAATATGGCTTCCGTATTTGTTCAGTATTTAATTGATTTACTCAAAGTAACTACAAGTGTTTGCTAACACAATCAATACCAGAAGCAGTACCATAATTGGATTCTTAAATTGATCGCACTGTAGAACAATCAATCAGAAATATGTACTTCCTTTGACTCATCATCAATTGAGGACGGGCCATGTAGAGATACGCTATTAAAACCGTATTGCAAAAAGTTTAAATGGTCAATTAGGAGAAAAAGAAATTGATCGAGCAATAAACAAAATAAAGCAAACTACTCTGATTGATTCTATCGTGAACTGGTCCGATGCGAATCGATTTCCATGACGCCAATTCACCCACTCACTCTTTACATAGTCTCGCAATTTTCTTATCTAGCATTTTCTGGACCTTCCCTATCAATTGGATTACAGGAAATTACAATTGTTAAATCAAAGAACTGTTCTCGAAACCTTACGAGAGCATCTGACACTCCAAGACTAGATAAGATGCATTCTGTCTCTCTGGCCTCTATTGACAGATATGAGGAGATAAGATTCATGGTTTCAGACCTCTCAATACTCGTAAGTCTACGTGATTAAAATCGGTCTTGCTGTTGATGGACGTTACCTTACAATGATTTACGTGCGTCACCAAATCCTGTCTCTTTTGCTGTCTATGTGTATATGTCATCACATTTCTCTAATCATTCCGGTTTTTTGGCCTAATGACAGTCATTGATAACACTGATTAACCAAACCACCAAGATTATTTGTGGTTCAAATGTTAAAAACGATTTCGAATGACATATTGATTAGTTCGGGAAGGAGCATGTGCTTAAAATAGGCGTAGTGTCTAGTTCAGAAAAGGACAATCTTATCTATAGACAATCTTGAGTATGAGACCTTGATTTTGGCTCGTAAAACACTCGAAAATTATTTTAATTGCCGGTATTATGTGCTTTGGGGCTTTACATATTTAAATATGCGGCGTCAATGTTTTGCGACATCCATGCAGTACTTACGATAACATGGCAGCAGCAAGGCACGCCTTAAATTTTTTGTGTTTCGTCTCTGATTACGAATTTTATCAGGGCTTGACTGACACTTTTTATGTCAAAACAATGGCAATCTTAATTATACGTGTTCTACGCTTCAGTTGGCGTCAGATGTGGAAATACTTCACTAACACTAACTTTCCTGCATTGAGTCTTTCCAGAACCATCAAAGACCAAATACTTTTCGACGTCGGCGTCGAAGATTCATAAAAGAAGATTCAGAGAATCAACCAACATCTTGTGGTGTTTCGTGAAAGTGTAATGTCCGACTAGGATATCCTTCAACAATCTCTTTTACTGCAGAAAATCTATGAATTTTAAGAGACATCGGATACTATGTACAAGGTAAATAAAGAAGCCTTGCACTGAACTACAAGATTGCTTCCGCAAACTAGTTTTTCTGACACTCAGGTTACTAATCCATACATGTCTCTTATCTCTGAACCCACACAACACCGCCAAAAACGCATATGCATATGTAGCCATCCGAGGAGAAGTTCTCTGACGACTCCATCAGATGGGTTATTTCGAAGCAGAACCCACACAGAGCTCCTAGCGGCAATGAAGGTTTTTCGCCCTCATACAACACAGAATCGACGTTCTCAAGGTTAATGTGGTGTTCACACCTACAGCAATCAATATATCTACACAATAATGTGTGGCTTGGACATTCTGGACAGACAACACCCGAAGGACGACGTGTTGAGATGACTGTGGAAAACAACTTAACCAAGCTTGTAAATGACTCCAATCGAATACCATACGTTGATAGTCATACCGCCAATACCCTTGACTTGTTTTTAACCTCTCACTCTGTTAAGTACACCGTTGATGTGCTCTCTCCTCTAGGCTCGACGCATCATTGTGTAATATCAGCTAATTTCTCTTACACGAACCACACAGTTAGGTTTAAGATTCCTAAGAGAACTATATGACAATAAGAGAAAGGCAGTTGGAGCGGACTAAACACCTTCTATAGGAATTTTAACTGGTTTTTATGTTTCCTCGATAAGGACGTGGATACCACTGCTTACTGAGATCACAGCCACAGATACTATTCTCTTTAGAATGAGATCATTTATCCCTCTTCTGATGAAGTGTATAAAGGCAAAAGAAAAGGCGTCGTACGACGACTGTCAGGGTTAGGGATAATAAACCAGACCGAAAGAGAAAATCCGAAAACAATTCAAACGAGCCAAGAATGATTGCAACGTCTTTCTTAAGTGTGTGAAATTTCAATACGACCAAAAACTGAGGCAAAAAATAATACAATGATCCAAATGTCTCATTCTCCGTCCCAAAGCTCATTTGCAATGACATTCCAGCTGTCAGCTCTTTGGTCAAGGCCAAATTAATTACTGCACATTTTACGGCCAGCTAAACACTTCCAGATTGTCCTTTGTCTTCGCTTAAACTTGAGTGCTCGAATCTTCAATGAGACGAATCCACTTCTCACTCGTGTGGAAGCAAGAGTTCTAAAAGATCTTAACAATCACAAACGATTAAGATGGTATATCTCCCCTTCTTCTGAGGAGGTGTTCTTCTCGCTTTCAGGATGCCCTGCTGAGTTCTCTTTGTCCTAGTCATTAAGACCAACGCACATCAGCATCTCTCATTTTGCCCTCCCTAACTTCGCTTCGCTCGCCCTGTATGCAAGCATTTTAAGGGTACCCGCATATTTAAAAAAAAAAAATTAAAGACCCATCGGTGTTCCTAAGAGTAATAAAAAAGATAAATCAATGGTAGCAACTTTCCATCATCGCTTCATTCTTCGCTTTGCGTTCCTGGACCTCACTAGTGCCTTTGAAAACAAATACAGAGGTTAATGCTACGAGCTCTAGTGCCGAAACCTCCGAAAATCACATGCCGACGTATTGTCAGGTAGCTAAGCAGCCTTGTAAGCTCTCAAGACCTTAAATTTGGAGTATGAGCTAGTTTCGAGCTATCTGATCTATACTATCAGATCCTCCTGTATCCTGCCGCAGACAATAATCTCAGACTAATATGGGTTCCTTCAAATACAGAGATCTCTGGCAATGAAGCTGTAACAAACGACCAGAGAAGGTGCTCTGTCGCAATTTATTGCGCAAATTGTGGAACAAAAGACGTTCAGCCGGAAATAAGGCCAAGGTCTTAACGGACTACCTAATTGGTCATTGCTGACATAAATACCATCTTAAGAAAACTTTCCTCGCATAATCGGACATACTCGTACTTGCACGCTGGCTCTGTTTTGAAGACATCGAAGTCATATACTGTGCTTTGCCACTATCTGCTTCTGAAGTACTCGTATCAGATCACAATCAAACCAGCAGCCTTCACAGAACTCTACCCTGCATTCTTAGTGAAAAATTAAATTTCCTCCGCAATGGATACAGAAACGACTTATTGCCAACGCTGACCATCCACCTAATCAACTTCGTGCAGGTCATTGTGCACACTGTGCAATACAGAGCGCGAAATAATTGTAACAGAAAGATGGACGGACAAAGTGGTATTCCGCGGTAGTCAGAATCGAAGTCAAAGTCGTTTTCACCTCAGCCAATTGAAATTGCGTAGTAAGAGCACTGAAAAACTAATTTGGAAATATTACTCTCTACTATGTTATGGATAAGAGACCGAATACATGCATCACTTTAGGCGAAGTTCCACAAGAGGCTGCCTTGGGTCCTGTCTTACTGAGTGAAGTAGAGCTCATCAATTATGCTGATATTCACAGTGGTTGCAGTATCCAACTAGAAGTGGTACCACAGAACGGCAACCGAAAGACCAGACCCATGCATCAGGCATGGAACTGGTGAACAACTAAATGGACATTGTTGAAAGCCTCGGTGAGCGACACCCAGATACTTATCTTCACGTAGAAGACGAAGGAAATGTATTTCGGCATTAGTTCAGACAGTTTTATCAGCATTGGGAGAATTTCGATTTTTATTCTGCGGTGCCCACATTATGCAGGATCCTATGGTTAATATTTATAGATAGTGAAGATGGAAGAGTCCGCTACCATGCACCAAAGAAGCGAAAGCATGATGCTACTTAAGGATAGCCTACGATCACGAAATGGCTCTCCTCAATCAACAGCTACGAAATATTGTCTGGTCTAGTTACGAGTACATGAAGTCTATTTCATCAAGGAAACATTTTCCTAAAAATTACCCTCGATTTCGAGATACTCACGCATATTCGTATATGTGCTCGGCTTGTAGGCCACCGTAAAATCGGCTTCCCGGCATATTTCTTTTAATAATGTCTGCGACCCATACAGATGTTGTGGCGTCCAAATTTGCAAATAAGATGTTATAACCTGCTCACTCTGCTATTTTAAACCCAGCTCTGTAAATTACAATTACATTTGACCTTGTTATTTATTCTCTTTACCGCTCTGCTTTTCACTTTTCAAAGGATATACTCATATCACATGAAACGACGAAGTCGACCAAGGGAGAAATTTGCATCTACGATCGAGTCATTCTTTCCATGGATATAAAGCTCAGCAGGATGGGGGAAGGATTCATAGCTCTTAGCATTCAGTTAGCCATCGTTCGCTATTTTTGGTGTGTATGTAGCTGTTTTCTTTAGTGACTTTACTAATGGGTTGTTGCAATGAAGTTTTGTCATCGGTACGTAAAATAAAAACAGCGAACGTCACAACGCCAGCGTGTTTGTGGGGTGGCCGTGGTGTAGTGGTAGTAGCAAACGCTTCTCACTCGGAGGGTCCAGGTTCGAATCCTGCCCATGGCAAAATCAGTTTTTCATTGTATAATTGGAACTCAGACAAAAAAATTCTGCGTGTGAAGGCATAACACTGACACGTAGATTTGGCTGTTATAAGAGTGTCAAGCAATGAAAAAAAAATACTGGGAATTATATCTCGAATCACTCTGAGTGAAGAATAACTCTCCGTCCTATTCGGACTCCCACCCCTGGAGAGCAAACATAGAAACCAAACACACCTGAGTTTCAAACCACTACAAAAACAATTTTCCTTTCTCCTCCTTCTATCTTTCCGCCCGCGCCCTGGCAACAGTAAAAGGGTATCAACCCCTTAGGCGCGCGTAAATTATAAAAAAAAAAAAAAAAAAAAAAAAAATCTCATGCGTCGTCACAACCGATTACGAATGAAGAGCTGTTTTACTCAACTCATTTGTACTCGTAGGTTCAAAAATCGGAGCTTATTGCGACCCAATTTCTGATTATCGGGTAATGAACTTGAAACTGAGAGTTTCCTCGTTCGATTGGGTAGGCGATCTCAATCTGCTGTTTGATGTTTCAAGTTTAACTGAACTGTAATTGAATGCTTCAATGTTTTTCGATATTCAAATTATTTTCGTCAAATGTTGAGGTTTTGAACAGTTTCCTCTACCATTTCCTTTTTTTTATGCAAAGTTTCGAGACAATGGACTTCTTATGGCAAAAACCATGTTACTGGCGTCATAGTATTCATTAACCACGGCCTGGAAGGTCGAGTACTTGTGCACAATTTCTGCCTTCGAAATGAAATAGTGAATTGGCGATTCGAGAGCTCGGGTTTCACCCAGGTCAGTGACGAAAATATGGCAAATAATGTCATCACCAACGATAGGGTAGTACCCCTGTTCATTTAGAAGGAAGAGCTCCAAACGATCTTCAAATCGCTTAGAAGTAAGAAATCAGTGGGAACCGATGAAATACCGAACATTGTGCTTCGACATCTCCCTCTAGAAGCGGTGAAAATTTATACCACTCTGTTTAATAATGCAATGAATAATGCACATTATCCAGCGCATTGGAAAACTGCGGTGATACATCCCATACCCAAAAGGGATAAAGATACTTCCAATGCGGCGAATCTCCGCTCGATCAGTCTTCTTCCAAACATCAGTAAGGTGTTCGAGAAGGTGATCAATAGAGTCCTGACTAAGTGGGTTGAGGACAAACATACAGTTCCGGATAATCAATTCGGTTTCAAGGCGGGGCATGATATCATTCATGCTGCGTGGAAACTGGTTTCTGATATCCAATGTAACAAAGGCAAGAACCAGTGCACTGGTGCCTGCCTGATTGACTTGGAGAAAGCCTTCGATACCGTATGGTTAGAAGGACTCTTTTTCAAGCTGGACAGGTTGGGCATTAGTAAACCACTGCTGTATATTCTTTTTGATATGCTCTCCAGTAGACAGTTCATCGTGAATAATGGCGATGTGACTTCTGCTGGAACATTTAACATTAAAAACGGTCTGCAACAGGGTGCGGTAAATTCGCCGATCCTATTCAACATTTACACAAGTGATCTGATAGGTTCACTTCACCATGCCATAGCGTACGCAGACGACTTAATAGCGTACAGGTCAGGTCCAAAGATTGAGGTCATTAATATACTTCTGCAATGTGACTTCGACAAAATTAAGCGATATTGCGGTGACTGGAAGTTGAAAATCAACTTTCAGAAGTCGGAAACCATTCTGTTTAGGACGCCTTTGTCTGGGGCCTCTAGGGATACCAGAAAGAATTGGCGAAAGTTTTCTATCGTCGGACAACACGGACAGCCACTTGCTTGTCGAAATGTAGTCAGATACCTTGGGATCTGGCTAGATCAATATCTGTATTTTAACAAACATATAGATGTTGCTCTGGCCAAAGCCAAAGGTGCTTTTGCCCTTACAAAGAGGCTGTTTTATAACAGCCAACTCGATGCGAGGGTGAAGATAATCTGCTACATGGCCCTTATCAGGCCTATGCTTGTATTTGGATGTCCCGTGTGGTTCAACGTAAGAGCAACTTTATTGGAAAAGATTTGGGTGTTTGAGAGGGCTTGTCTCAGGACTTGTCTTCGCTTATACAGAACACCATAGTCTGAGTACATAAAATTCTATCCAAATGAGGTCTTGTACAATAGGGCGAACCTAATAAGAGTGGACAATTTCGACATTAAGTTGACTAGAAGGCACGTTGCAAGAGCAATGACCTCATCGAACAACCTGATTTCCAGGGCTTTCTACCCCAATTATATGTATCACGAGAGAGTTCGCTTTGATGGCTTTATTCCTCCAGAAGCGTTCCTCTATTTAGATAGCAAAGGTCTGATCCAGGACAGATTGGCGGTGCCGCTAATCTTCCACGTCGCTCGAACAGCTGCGGACAGGCGACCCAACTACGACAGAGACGTCGCACACGGCAGTGCGGAGCGTCTCCGATTCAGTAGGTCGGTAGGGAGTCGCGACATGAGGGATGTTGCTCAGCAGCACCAAAACTTACTTTTGGTGGCTTGTTGAAGTGGAGGATGCTTCGTCGTCGAACTCCTTCAGTGATATGTAGCTTCATGTGAAGCAAAGTGGGCCAGCCTAATTTTTTTTGTTTTAGTCATGGACGGCTTACATAGTTTTAGGTAGGTTTAAGTTAGACTTTAAGAAAAAAAAAAAATATATAAAACCAAAAAAAAAATAAAAATATATATATATATGTACATGTATTTGTATATTATGTATATACATATTATGTATATATATATTTATATATGTTTATGTTTGTGTTAGATGTAAGTAATTTAAGTAGATTAAGATTTATTTTTAGGTAGTTTGTCGGATTTTAGTTTTAAGTTTTATTAAAAATTAAAAAATGTCCATATACTAAGTTTTTTGCTTAAAATTTATTTTCTTAGTTTTAATATTAATAAATGTAAAAGTAGAAATAAAAGTAGACTGTAAGATTCGTCGAAAGACATAGTTTAAGTGTTAGGTTTAACTTAGAGTGCCCGTATGGGGCCAGTAAGTTAGAATAAGATTATTTGTAAGTAATTTAAGCTAATTTTGAGGCGTTTTTTTGTTTAGCGTATAAGAGTAATTTAAGTTAAAAAATAAAAATGCATAAAAACTGAAACTGAAACTGATAGTATTCATTAATAATGCATTTGTACTCTTGAATGTGGTAGTGGTGTAAAGTTATTATCATTATGAAAAAGTTATTTATTTTACCTGGGCGATGGCAAAGTCACAGAAAGTGAAATCTTCCCGCCGTTCAGAATCGACAAAAATTAGTAAGTGGCCTCTCTCTGTGCATGAAATAACAAGGCGAGACTAGACCTTAGTGACCAATCTAGATAGTCGTGCCAACAATTAATGTTATTTACTTCTGCTCATGATACAACGGTTAGCTTATTTATGTCTGAACTCGCCTTGTAATTGAAGACTGAAGCAACCAAATTGTGTTCAAAAAAATAATCGAAGCTTAAGCACTAAAAGTTTCTTCAGCTCGATAAGATAAGCCCTTTAGACTGCCATATGATATATAGTATACTCACAAATTACATATTAATTGCTTATTATGAATGACATGTGTCAACTAAAACTATGGCCTTCCGACTGTGGATCATTTTTGAACCATTTCCCACCTTCCAGAGAAGGATTGATAAAAAACAGCCCACTTCCTGTTTTCCTTTTTTTCAATTAAATTATTCTTGCTTAAGAAAAAAAACCCTAATTATTGGAAATCAGGAAAACCAAGTCTATTTTGCAATGGAAAATCCAGTATCAAATTTAATCTTTTCAATCAGTTCTACGAGTATTTAGTTCTTCTGCGCCGAGTACTTTCGGTTTGATAAAAATTTGTTTTATTCAAAGTTTCATGTCAATACTTTTTTATTTTGATGTCCATTAAAATGTTCAAAATTCACCAGTTCCCAAGCTCTCTAGAAATATGTTAAACCTTATTGGAGCACTTCGGTTCCGTTTTCTATAGAGGCTTCTGTCCTTGGTAAGGAGCTACCCCTTGAAGGATATCCGTAAACCTTATACCAAAACGCTGTAGAATTAGATGTTGCAAATTTACAAGGAGAAGAACATTAGGAAGAACGAACAGAGCAATTACATATCTGCATCTCCAGGAATGTTGTTTGCAGATGCAATCGCAAATCTTACCTGCAGGCGGTCAAACTTTTGACAAAGAAGAAAATGCAACAAACATTTTTTGCCTTTAGCACTAGGCTTACGTATATTGTTAACAAACGCAGGCTACTTACTCAACAAATTTTCATGCAAATGTTGCAGTTTCAATCAGTACTTCGCTGCATTTACTGTTTCAGTAGGTTTAGGGATGATGGAATTCTATGAACTCCAGAACCATCATCGGTGGATTAGTCAGTAAGCAGAGCCTCCAATACAGCAGCTCGTAACATGGTAATAAATAGCGCTTTCTAGGACTGCGAATCCACAGAGCTTACTGGTATTCTACAGATTATCGAACAGTCATCCATATCGACCATGTGCTGATAGATTCCAGACTCGCATATAGCACTTTGAATGTACAAACTTTAAGAGTGGCAAACATCGACGCTGACCTCTTCTTCATTGCAGCCAAATTATAAGGTTGATTATCAAATGAGGAAATACCGCAAACCACCAAGAAAAACAACTGGACAAGCACGAGGCTGCCCAGATCGCCTGAGCGAGATACTCTCCACTGTGCATTCACCATTTCCAAATACCAACAGTCTGTGGAGCCAGTATCGCGATAACATCAAAGAGGTGGGTGAGAGCACTGTAGGCTACCAGCCATCGACAAAAAAAGGTGAGAGAAAATGGACACCTAAAAGCGCTGCAGCACAAAAGCCGAGAGGGAAAAGTATTGAGACACAAAAAGGTAGTAAAAGAAGATCCTACGTAAAAAGAAAAGTGTGTGTGTAAATTTCCATCTCATGGATATCAAAGAGTTCCGAGATGGGAACAGGCAGCCAAAATCAAACTTAGAATTCATTCGAAACAGTGAAGAAAACCTAGTCACCGAAGCCCAGGGAATAGTACATAAATGTACTAACTACTACCTAAAGGGCATTACGTAGAGAGCGAGAGAGATAGGGCAAGAATCAAACCAGCGTGTGAAAAAGTCATCATCCTTTCGAGTACGAAAAAGGTTAGCTCAGCAATCAAAAAGCTTGAGAACAACAAGGGTCCGATGGTATGTCACAAACAGACTGTTTGTTTACAAACGCCGAGGTTATATTTTGGTAGGTCGCATGCACGAAGTTGTTAACCAAGTATGGATCGATGGAAGCTGGTCCTATAACTTGACTATCACCTCTTTATGTCTCATTTCGAAAAAAAACGATCCTATGTCCTCTAAAGGCACACACCTGCTAATGCACCGGAACGCGCCAGAATGGCTATCAGATCAACAGATCGATCAAATTTTCACACTTTGGTAACTGGAAAAAACCCTTGAATTTCTTGTCAAGACACACCATCTCGGTGAAATGTGCCATTTCGAGACATTACTCCGCACTATTCTAAATGTGTACTGGATTTCGACAATGAGATCCACTGTCATGTATTTTCAATCTAGTGCTAGAACAGAAGTACGCAGAGTAGACAGGACTATTTTCAATAAATCTGTCTAGACGACATCGACATCATCGGAGAAAACAAGTTGGCCTTGAAAAAAATGAGCGCAAAACCAAGTATACCATATGTCATTAAAAAAGATGTATCTAACGCCTTGGCTAGAACGTGACTTTTAACAGCAGCAACTATCGATATAGGGGGTCTACGTGACGATTGATCGGGAAACTCCTAAGTGTCCTATAACTTGCCGTGAGTCAGCAGCGTAACGAACCAACTAATGGCATCGGATAAAAAATGAGTCACTGTTGACGATCCCAGCAAACATTTAAATGACAGCGAGCTTCGGATCTGCACGTGAAATGTTCGTACCCTTAACATGGCACAGATGGTTTACTCATCTCAATATCCACAAGACGGCATGGAATTATCCGGATCAACAAACGCTAAATCAAATTGATAATTTTGCGATAGATGTAAGGAATGCCATGAAAGTATACGAACTTTCTGGGCAGCCGACATTGGCTCGGATCAGCACCTTGTCGCCAAGGTAAATAAGCGCCACAACAAAGAAAAAATTATTTGAGAATATATAACCTAGAAAGCTGCAATCGCAAGATTGGACTGGATTTCAGCCGACAACCACCAAGAAATCTTTGGTTTGATGAAGAATGCCGGCAAGCACATGCCGCTAAACAAGAAGCATACAAAACGGCGCGGCAGCGATGGACGACAGCTGCTAATGGATTCTACGAGCAGAAGAGACAAGAAGAGCGTCGGCTTCTCCAGAAGCAGAAAAAAGAGCACGAGAAACACGCCATCGAAGAGGTTATACTCCAGAGATGAGGTAGAAAACCTTATAGTAGACACACTCGGTGCTGAGAATATGGAAAACATTTTTCTACAATCTACTCGTATATAACGGTGGCGAAGCCCAACATCCCGCCTTCAGGTAGAATAAATCATTCAACTTTGACGACCTGGCCAAATCTAAGTAGGATAGCAATATCTTACCTAAAATCTAACAAATCAGTCGGACCTGACGGTTTACCGGCCGAGGTATTCAAAGCTGCTGCAAATGAATTTGTGGAGAGTATGCACCAGCTCATTTCTCAAATCTGGTCAGAAGAGCGTATGCCAATGAATGGAATATCAGCACCATATGAGCGATCTCAATTGCGCCAGATATAAAAACATAAGTCTCCTCAACATCGGATACAAAGTCTTATATGACATATTGTGTGAACATCCGGTTTCAGACCAGGACAGTAGACCAAATCTCCACAAACCTGGAAAAATCTCAAAACATCCAAATCGACCCCCGCCATCTTTTCATCGATTTTTTAGGTACAAGCTTTATAGAGACATGCGTCCGCAGGTCCATCAAGGCCGGTATCGACTTAACCGAGACCGTTGATATCAAAAAAGCTTTCAGGCAAGGTGATGCACTATCAAGTGACTTCTTTAACATCATCCTACTTGAAAGAATTGTTTGCAACTCACAAGCGAATACTAGGGACATAATCTTTCAATAATCTGTGCGACTACTATGGTACGCCGATGATATCGATATAATTGGGAGAAGAGAACTCAGCGATCAACGGTGCGTTCCCTGGTATTGAAACGAAAGCTGCCAAGATGGACTTAGAGGTAACTGAGGGCAAATTCACTTATATTCTGTCAACAAGAAGGGGCACGCAACATCGACGAATTGGACAGAACGTAGTAGGACTTTGTCTACCTTAGTTCTGTTACGAATTCTACCAACAACACCTCAGCAGAAATAAAGCGAAGAATCACTCTTGCCAATCGCTGTTTCTTTGTGTTAAAAAGGTAGTCGATTTGTAAAGCCCTATCCCGAAAACCTAAGGAGACACTATATAAGATCTTCGTTATCCCAGTTCTACTTTATGGTGCAGAACCATGTACGCTATCGAAAGAGGATGTAGATCTTCTCCGCCGTTTCGAGTTAAAAAACTTCGAAAAATGTTCGAGTTGTAAAATACGAAAATACGAGTTGTACAGCGACATCGACCTGGTCAAAAAACTGCACGTAGTAAGGACATATAGAGCAAATATACACCGGAGGTTCGTAAAAGAAGATCTCTCCTTAGATGGCGCGCACGAGTAGAAAGTGACTTCAAACGACTTGGAGTGCGCAACTGGAGGCAGTTAGCTAAAGACTGGCCTAACTGGAGAGGCTTGTTAGTTGATGTCCAGATTCGTCCCGAACTGTATCACTTACCTCGGAGTAAACATCAACTCAACGAATAACACCTTAGTCGACATTCGTCAAAGACTTCGAAAACTATTTCGGTTTAAAACTCCTAACTTGAAATAGATATAGTTCCCCTATATGAAGACAAGTGCTGGACAAGAAAGGCGAGCTGGTACAAATTCTTCGTCGAATATTTGGTCCCATATATGTATTACGAACGTGAACTTTTTGTTCTGTATGAAGATATGGAAGTAGCCCAGAAAGCCATAACATGCTGACTACACTAGCTCAGCCACATCGAGCGAATAGAGAATAATGCTCCTGCAATCTAAATCTTCGAATCGCAGCTGCAGGTTCGAAACGACAAGGGAAACATCACCTCCGTTTGAATATAATCTGACTCAGCCGGAATGTTAATAGACCAGCATGTGAAATGTGACCTGTGATAAATTCTCGATGAATCTTGATCGATACCAGTTCTACATATTTTCTTACTTTGATACAATAGTAACAATCATTTTCAAAAAAGGAAGTTCCCATGGCTCCTGCAGTTATTAAATTTCTGTCAAAGAACGGGCTGGCGCTCTGTTATCATTTCCGAAATCATAGGCCAAAAATTCAATGACAACCAAACAAATGGAATACATCACAAAAGAGATCATGATTCATCAAAGAGGGCCAAAAGTGTCTAAAGTTCATTCGCTTCGACAGCGTAATAGCATATTTTTGAACACAAAGTTCAAATACAGCATTGTAGATGAAGTTTTCAGATGACATCTGGGTGAAGACATATACTCGTTTACATGTCTGTCCTCCTTTTCAAAAATAAATCTGATATTGAACGTGACTCCATCAAAATGACCGCCAAACATCTTCTTCTTTTTAATATTGACCTATATAATATAAACTTAAAATTAATGTTAACACTTCAAATATTAATTGCTTGAACGTCAAAAACATCTTTAGAAAGAAGAGAGAAATTTAAAAATAAAGTCCACGAGTGAATTATCATATTTTGATATGTTGTCAGACACAGCTTTTTTTTTTGTTTTTTTTTTCATATCTAAGACACTTAACGAAAACGCTATCTAAAAAATCTTGAAGATTATACCTATATTGTATTTGAAATTTCATATTTTTCCGCGTTACTATAATGATAAGAAAAATGATTAAATATTTATAATTTCAAAAATTAATCACTAGTAGTTTTTTTCTTTCATTTTAAAAAGAAAAAAACTTTGAAAAAACAATCTTAAACATCTTGAAGATTATACTCGTAATACGAGTATATATATTCGAAGTTTCGTATTTTCCCCCGTTTCTATGTGATAAGAAAGATAATTAAAAATTTATAATTTAAGGAATAAATCACCCGTAGAATCGATACCCCATTAAATCCCTCAACAAACAGAAAATCACAATTAAACTCGAAATGTCAACGTATCTCCACCGTGTGAGCCAAACTAGGTATGTCATCAGGAGTGTGCACATGAAAACAGGAGAATTTGCAAACAATTTAACTGTATAGAAAGCTTGCAGTTATCCTTATACCTATTGGCTGATGTTAGTATATTCAAATAATTGCTACCGATATACCCGCCTTACGTGGCTCGGCTCATACATGTCTTTAACGCTCAACCCACTCACCGAAAGCACACACACACTTAAATAAACTTAATTACTATTGTATCTTTTCCTAAATTAAACTCAAAACCAACCTAATTTCGACTGAAAATACCTCAAATCCCAGCACGATTCGGAACTATTCAAATAAAACCCTTACACGTGCGTGGGAGTTAGTAGCGGGTAGCGGATAGGGAGGCATGAGACATGAGCCGCTCCTCCCCAAATATAAACAGAATACAAAAACACAAAAAATCAAAATACCATCAATCACCCAAGTTTTATCGCAAATTTGACTCATTCATTACGACAATATGTCAAAGTCACAGTTCCCATAGATCAAACGAATTTTTATTATTTTTTTTTTTTTTTGACATAGAAGTGCAAAGTAATCATGTTTTCCGAGTAGGAATAATCGGTTCGCAACACCAACTTAACCAGGCGACCAACAGTCCGATTCCCACCTGCCCTTGTTTGGTGGATTCTCCATTCAACAGTATTTTTTTTTCACTAGATACTCAAAATCATATGTTCCTAATTTTTGTTATTTTTTTTCAAGAGACTTTGCCGCATCGTTTGTCTGATATTGATTTTAAAAATAAAATTTTGTTTGTTGCTGCCGGAACAGAGATCAGACATAAAATCGTTAATTACCGTAAAATAGGGTCAACGGGGTTTTACACAAGTTGATTACGAATGAAATAAGATGAACTTTGTTTCAAAAATAAAAACAATCACAATAATACGATTCACAGATACAATAATTGCAGTCACTTTATGAGCACCACTGAGACTCACATAAATTTAGGAAAAATAAATTTAATTTTTTGGTTCTAACCTTCTGTGACACTTTTCCGGGACAAAATTATTATTTTTTTTTTTTTTTTTTGTTTTCAAAAAATGATTAAAATCAATTTTTCCAGCGATCGTGAAAGATACAAAATCTTCGATCAACCGATGCGTAAAGTAGTCGAATGACGCTGCCGATATCGGCCGACAGCAGCTACACCGATTAACCAACTAACTCAAGTCCCCGCGTCAATATACAACTCCACTGAATCGCACCGAATATCAGAATATACGAAGGCTATTGGCGGGCTGCTTGCTTAGAAGCTATCAAACTGATAATCAGTTTTTGTTTTTTCATTGTATCTTTTTTTGTTGTTGTTTCTTTATTTTTTGTTTTTGAAAAATTGCAAAATTGAAAAATTGGAAAAACAATATATCTGTAAGTAAGAGTAAGCGTCAGATGGGGGAAAATATATAGGAAACCTAGTTCTGACTTAGCGTAAGTATCTTTAAGTATCTTGCAAAGCTTTGACTCTCTTTTGCTCTCTTTATCTGCTGCTCTCTTTGAAGTCGGTATTTATGGGTGTGTTACTTATAGATTGCCTCAAAGTAGCTACATAATATCGACGAGATGGTACGAGTATAGCAATAACCTAAAAAAAGAAAAACCAGCTAATGTTATTGTAATACTAGTAATTATGTTAAGCGTAACTCTATGTACCGCAGGTTCGGAAATGTTATTTAAATGATAATGGCACATTAGCGAGTACAGAACTGTGTGTAAATAAAAGTATATGTATGTATTGTATATTACCATAAGAAATTGATTATACATATACTGGCTCCACAGATATTTTAATAAAGAATAAGACCAAAGTCTAAAGATATCAGCGACTATCTCTAGAGGCTTGTTTCAATTGTTTTTCCTTAAAAGGGGCAAATAAAAAATTTAAAGTAAAACCAACGATAAATTGTTGGACAATGTTTTATAGCTCGAAGAGCTAAAGGTCTATTTATTTATTGAACTGTGTCTAATAAAGGCTGTAGAGTGGTTTAAAATACATGTTGTCAGGGATATAATCTTTATTTACTTTGAATTGAACCGATTATGGGGTGTACTTTTAAGACTGTTCCGAAAAGCCTTAGTGTAGCATAATTTAAACTTCTTATGGACCAGAAAGTTTGATAACAACATTGTGCCAATCTTTCATATGACAAAATGAGAGAATATTTAAAAATTGGTTCATAGACAGAGATTTTATTCATCTGTTTTCGACTCCGAAAAATTCGGAGAAAATTCTTTGTGCAAGTTATTTCTGTATTTACCCTTCTATTTCCAGAAATATGGATAAACTTAGAAGCTAACTAGAAGATGAACAGAAGTCTTATTCGAAATAGGCCTTTCACAAATTAACTTTACTGCAAATATATTGGTTGCTGCAGTCATAAGCTAAGAAATAAACATAAGCTCGTTGTTGCGTTAGTTTATTTTCCTTATGATTCGGCAGTATTGTCACTACCAACGAAAGTAGCGGAACTTAGTGAACAATGTTAGTCGTGTCTATTGTATAAGTTAGGAGTTAATTAGTTCGTGGACTGTAATTTATCATCTGATTTAGTTATTAACAATATTGTACTAGCTACGAGTAAATTTTGTTACGAAAGAAAGATAGCGAGAAAAAGACTTGTAACATCTATGTACATATATCCAACAGGATATTATCAGGTGGAATATAATAATGGAGATGATAGCAGAGAAACTATTCGAGAATGTACGTATAACAAATTCCAAATTGAAACGCAAGCCCCGACATTACTAACATTGCTGAATAGGTGGAAGCCAAATGAAACCAGCTGGACACGTTTTAAGGAGGAGTTTAGCAAAACGACCAAAAAAACACGGGGAGATGAAGCTATTGTGAAGGTGGGCGGTCAGCCTTTGCTTTTGACTGACATACCCTGCAGAGAAAATCTCCTTCAGAGTGATACCGATATCGTTGATTTGTAACGTTTGTAGGCTACAATAATTAAGGAAATAAATAACTCGGGAGTGCATCCCGTAAGCGAGTTGTATGTTTATAACCTCAACCACATCCATTGCCTCTAAAACTTCTGCTCTTCATATGTTAGGCTCTATACTCCCCCTCTCCTCTCCCATTGTAAAGTTTACTAGTCGATATTGGTGACTACGTTCGCTATCTCCTTTCCCGCTTATGAAGCCGCAGAAATTAATGTTCGCCTGTACCTCGCTTATTTGCATGATAAGCCCGACTCTATCTGCATCGATGGCACAACTAGAACTAATATTATGGTTTCAATCCAACAACAATTTCCATGAAAACTTCCGTTCTAGCTTTAAAAACTAACACTCATCAATAACGCACCCAAATGCCTATCACTTTATTAGCAAAATGTAAACAACTTCTGTCTATCTTAACTCAAAAAGCCTCCCTATGATATTTTTGCTTTAACCGGAACGAATCTAATATCTGGTATCAAAGATTCAGAACTGTTTGCACCACAATTCAAAATGTTTCGTGATGATGGCCGGCCGTGAGAATGTTTCTTCTATAGGTCGAGGGCTCCTCCTGGTAATTCGCGATAGTTTTGATCGTTAAAAGTGCTAAAGCTACTGTTTCCAAGCGCAGATTATATAACATATACTCAGTTATTACATTCGCCCCTACCATATCAGTTTGCGACTAATGTAGTTGACTCCTGTGAAAATCGTCACTCATCTTCTATGGACTCAGTCGGATGATGAATCTTATCTCGTTGCCTCAAATGGTGTTTCAGATAAGCAAATCCTCTTTACTTTCTTTCCAACTTAGGGCTTTTTCAAATAATTCAAAAGTCATCGAGACTGGATCTGTACATCTGATGCCATAAATTATGTTGCCCGTGAGAGTGGACTTCTTCTCTTCAAAATAGACCGTCTACAACCTCCCCCGCTTGATATTTTGTCATAAGACATCAACAATTCTAATACTCCCTCAGAAAAAGAGTTAGGGAAATGTTTTTTTTTTCTCGGTCCTTCAACCGAAAGAGGAAAACCGGAAGAAATTCAAACGAGCCAGAAATGATTGCAACGTCTTTCTTAAGCGTGTGAAATTTCAATACGACCAAAAACTGAGGCAAACAATACTACAATGTCCGAAAGGCAGTAACAACTTTTGGTCGTTCGTCAAAGATATTAAAAACTCAGCCTCATTCTCCATCCCAATGATCATTTAAGACGGCATTCCGCTGTCAGCTCCTTGAATAAGGCCAATCTGCTTGCTGCACACGTTGTGGTCAGATCAACACGTCCAGATTGTGCTTTGTCTCCGCCTAAACTTGAGTGTGTCGAATCTTCAATGGGACGAATCCACATTCGCACTCATGTTCTTCCACGCTGGCAAAACCACTGTGTAAGCTTTTTCATCAATCCTACTCTAAAGGACCCTTTCCGAACAGATGGAAAACAGCAATGGGTCTCTTTCCTTCTATAGACCCATTGCAATTAAGTCCCTTCTTTCCAAGGTTATGGGAACGCTATTAAACCGTCAGCTCATAAAATCTATCGAAACATGAGAACTTCTCAATGACCGGCAGTACGGCTTTCGTAGCTACAGATTTGATGGCAAGTCTGACCGAACCTGGCGAAAGCAAGAAAGTTGCACATGATATTTCTAAAACATTTGACAAAGTTCAGCATCAGGCTCTTGGATTAGATTAAATAGATGGATTAGAAATTACCCTTCCTAATGTTTAATTCAAGTTTTTTTTTATGGTTTCAAGTCTGACATCCACAAAATAAATGCTGGTGTGCCTCAGGGCTCCGTTCTGTCTCCGAAACTCTTTTTAATCTTAATCAATGATCTCTTGTCTGATACTTCTAATCCAATATATGCCTTTGTAGAACGGGAACGGCAGCGTATATCAGCCTCATTAAATTCCGATATAAACAGCATTACTAAATGGGGAATCGCCAACAGATTGGAATTTAATGCTTTTGAAACACAATTCTGTCTACCGTCGTTAAAGAGAAATTTAAACACCTATCCCTTATCCATGAATGGCATTCTTGATATGTGTGTCAGTGACAAACTACTCATACGTTGGAATAATCACATATTCGATGCCACCAAAAATGCTGCGATAGGTCTTCTGAAACGATGTAAAATATACTTTTCCCCCTCTAATCTGGCCTAGATATACAAGGCATTTATCCGCCCAAACTTGAAGTAATATGCCCACATCTGGTCAGGCGTTCCTATAACATGTCTGCACCTGCTGGATAGGATTCAAAATCGTGCGATAAGGCTCTTGGTGATGCTAATATCACTCAATTAATTAACACCCTTGAACACCGGTGTAATGTCTGCTGCCTCACATTGTTCTATCGATATTTCCACCACTGGAACATTCCGCCCCTTCAAACTTTTAACCGTTACACTCGTCTCGCTCTGAATGCTCTGAAATATCATGACTCCTTTCTAGGACATACAATTCCCTTATGGAATGCCCTTCTGAGTTTTCTATTTTCTAGTCATTGTAACTTGCAAACATTTAAGACCAACTTACATCGGTACCTGTCTTTTCTTCCTACGTAACTTTCCTTCACCCGTGCTATGTGCTGGGCGCGCGTCGATTTCGTATTCCCACAGCATCCGGAGTTTTGTTACTATTGCGGTAAACTGAATGTCGAATTGACAGATAGTCCGGTTTGTACTAAAAACCACTTCTTCTAAACGGAAGATGGTTTTGAACGTGCAAAGCAGAGATTCATCAGTAGAACATGCTAGGAAAAGCTTCAATGCAGACGGATATATCTTTGGAGTCTGATGAATGTATCAATATTGTCTTTGAGGAATAAAGCCATCAAAGCGAACTCTCTCGTGATACATATAATTGGGGTAGAAAGCCCCGGAGATCAGGTTGTTCGATGAGGTCATTGCTCTTGCAATGTGCCCTCGAGTCAACTTAATGACGAAATTGTCCACTCTTATTAGGTTCGCCCTATTGTACAAGACCTCATTGGGATAGAATTTGATGTACTGAGACTCTGGTGTTCTGTATAAACGAAGACAGGTCCTAAGACAAGCCCTCTCAAACACCCGAATCTTTTCCAATAAACTTGCTCTCGCGTTGAACCACACGGGACATCCAAACACAAGCATAGGCCTGATAAGGGCCATGTAGCAGATAACCTTTACCCTCGCATCGAGTTGGCTGTTATAAAACAGTCTCTTTATAAGGGCAAAAGCACCTTTGGCTATGGCCAGAGCAAAATCTATATGTTTGTTAAAATACAGAAATTGATCTAGCCAGATCCCAAGGTATCTGACTACATTTCGACAAGCAAGTGGCTGCCCGTGCTGCCCCACGATCGAGAACTTTCGCCAATTCTTTCTTGTATCCCTAGAGGCCCCAGACAAAGGCGTCCTAAACAGAATAGTTTCCGACTTCTGAAAGTTGATTTTCAACTTCCAGTCATCGCAATATCGCTTAATTTTGTCGAAGTCACGCTGCAAAAGTATATTAATGACCTCAATCTTTGGAAGCATTCCTCTACCTAGATCAGAAAGGGTTGATCCAAGATATATCAGCGGTTCCGTTAATCTTCCATGTCGCTCGGACAGCTGGGGACAGGCGACTCAACTACAACAGAGACGTCGCCGTCCACACGGCAGTGTGGATCGCCTCAGGTTCAGTAGGGCGGTGGGGAATCGCGATAAGAGGGATGTCGTTCGGCAGCACCAGCATTTCTGGTGGTTGAATGATGGAGAAGATGTTTCGTCGTCGTTTCCGTCAATTATGGACCAGCCTCGCTAATGAGGCAGGGCTGACCAATATATTTGCTTTGTAAATAGCGATGGCCAGCTCACATAGGTTTAGGTTAGCATTTAAGTAATATATACATGCGTTAGTGTATATAAAGGTATATACTGATATATGTATATGATCGTATATAATGTCTATGTGTGTTTATGTGTATTTTGTGTATATAGGTTAAGTAGTCTAAGGTTTTTTTTAAGTTAGATATTAAGTTTTTATAAAAAATAAAAATTGTCCATATGCTTAGTTTTTGTAATCAAATTTTTTTCTTAGCCCTAAGTATAAAAAATAAATATTTCCAAATAAAATGTAAATGAAGTCGAAAGACATAGATATAAGAATTTAGAGTAGCTTAGAGTGCCTGTGTGGGGCCAGTAAGTTAGTATAAGATTGTTAATTAATTATAAGCTAGCATTTAAGCATTTTTTGTTAGTATGTAAGAGTTAGTGATTAAGAAAATAAAATGCATCGAAAACTGAAAACTGAAAACTGTCTCGTCCATTAGTTGTAGATACCTGTCAATCTCCTCGTTTGACAGATTTCTATTGGACGGTGGGTAGAGCGAATTCGAGGAGAGTGGTCTCGTCAGTGTTCTGGAGAAGTGTGTCCAACGCACCCTACTATAGTTGTAGCAATGTCTTTGAACAAACTCGTCCAATTCCGCAGCTTCATTCGGAACGGTTATTTCGGTGCTGAGACTGCAATGGTCACTGTCATACTCAAAAGTGCGTAGACAGTTTATGGTTTGTTGGTTTGTGCATGTCAGGTGTATTCGTGTGTCGAACAGCAGGAGATCCAAATAGAACCCGTGTCTAGGAAACGACGGACTATCCGTCGCCTTAAGGCCGAGTCGATACATTATACTGTGCTGACTCCACCAATTGAATAGTAGGTTCCCTCTAGTATTTGGTGTATTATTTCCCCAATCTCTATGTTTGGCGTTGAAATCTCCGCCGATAATAAAGTAGTTCTCCTCCAATTCCAGTCTTAGGAATCGAAAAAGTGTCTCGAGCTCTGAGATGAATAAAGTGGATTGAGTAGCCTTAGGTGCATAAGCAGACACCATGTATAACCGCTTTCCACTGCGGAGAGGGATATACACGATGCATGCTTCCAGCACCTGGAACCTACGTACTACACGACTGTATACTCTTTTGAAACGTATACCTTTTCTTACAAAGATCGAAACGCCTCCTCCCTGAATGGAGTTGGGTCGGTTTGTGTCTTTTGGTAAGCTTAGTTTCGCTAACCAAGAGCACATCAGGGGCTTGGTCTTTAAGCAACTTAAACAGTGTGGCTCTTCGTTCGAACCTAATCAGTGAATTAACATTCACTGCAAGGACCTTCAGGGTTTGCTCCGCCATGTGCGTACCCATTACGACTGGAGGTGCGTTAGGCCCGGCAGCAGCGCGTATATTTGATCCACCCGCTTAGCCTGTTCCTGTATTTGACGCTGAAGCTGAGCCATCTGCCCCTGAATAGAGAGCAAGATAGCCAGCATGTCAGGTACAGGTTCCGGTGCTCTAGGCGCTGGGGCCTGAGAAGCTACCTTTGGTTGTTTTACCGTATTTCCCCTACCTGCCGCCATTTGGGCGTAGGTAACGTGGGGAGTAACGGCTGGTGTTTGTGCATGCACGAGTGGACGTTTAACTTCTTCCACTTTCTGCTGCCGAGCCAGATTTACTCTTTTGATGTATTGGAATTTGGGACAACCCCGATAATTTGCGGTGTGTCCCGTGTTCCTACATAACGCACAAGAGAGTTGGCTTTTTTCTGACGCTCCGTCCTTACCTAGAGCGCATTCCTCGGATTTGTGATTCTTTCCATACTTCACGCATCGAGGCTGCATTTCGCAGTTCGACGCGGCATGCCCGAACCTTTGGCAGCGAACACATTGTAAAATGTTTTCGCTCCTCTTTAAATTTTCCCAGTGTATAACCTGGTAGTCTAGGACTTTGATGCTCCTTAGACCATCCAGTTTGCTGTTGGGACTTAGCTGAACCAGGAAGAACGGTAGTTTCCGTTTCTCCCTTTTGGCTCTAGCCGTGACGAATGGCTTAACCCCTACGAATTTGAGCTCTTCGCACTCCTTCTCTTTGAGCAGTGCAAGGAGCTCCTCCGGATCAGTCGACGGTTCTAACCCCCTCAGCAGCATTGTTTGCAGCTTGTCCCCCTTCGGGGTGTAGGAGAAGAACTCCGTCGTCGATTCCTTCAGTAAGTTTTTTATTTTAGTATAGCGCTCCACTGTGTTACAGTGGATCGCATGCCTATCTAAACTAAGTCTTCTAATGTAAAAATTATTTCCTATGGCCGACTTACATAGTTCAATTGTTTCTTTTAACTCCATCTTAAAAGTGTTGATTGGAGATACCCGCTGCTTAGTTGATTTCGGTTGTTGTTGTTGCTGTTGCTTCTGCTGCTGCTGTTGCTGCTGCTGCGATTTTTGTTGTTGTTGTTGTTGTTTTTGCTGTTTATGCTTTCGTAGTGGTTGTGCATCTTTTGTTGTTTGTCCTTGTGTCGGTGTCTGTAGATTTTGTTGTTTTGACGGCTGTTTCTCTTTTTGTTGCTGTGGTTGCTCCACGCATACTTTTTGTGGTTGCTGAGAGATCTGGAGTTCTTGACCGTTCAAACACTACTCCCACTGGGCTGATTGACCCTTTACTAAACGTTGTGAAATACGGGTTTTCACGTAATATGTTTTTTTTTATTCCTTTTTTACTCGATAAAAGCCGAAACACGCTTTCACTCCACGACGGTCTGTGAACGACTGAGACATTAGACCTGTTGAGGGCGTTAGTCACAGAGGCGACCAACATAACATAAGAAGTTCATCAAACTAGACAGTGCCAAGTAAGCTTCCGGTCGAATTATTTATCAAATCTGGTATCGCTTGCGGAGTTGGTGCCACTGCAACACGTAAAAAAGGACAATGATGCACGTAACGGCTTGTATACAGTGAAGCACTTGTCAATAGCAGAACGCAACGATAATTTAAAAATATGGAAACAGAACCTTCAAAAATAGCTAATGCCGTGATTAAGGAGAAGACCAAGAATAGGGTCATCCAATAAGAGGTGTTCTTTTAAATTAACAAAAAAATGAAACATTTTTATGAAAAGTGGTGAGATTTTTATTTTAATCTAAAACACAAATCTTAGGGTTAGTAATGGAATACGACATTTGCCAAATGTTTGCCTCGGCTCTGTCTATAAATACTCATTTCCTTGACAAAATCTTTCATCACGTTTTCATATAATTGCGCCTGTATTGCGCGAATAAAAGCTCTGGTATTATCTTTTAGCGCATGAATCATTGTTTGAGCATTGACATAGACTTTATCTTTAACTTAGTTCCAAAGAAAAAAGTATAACGGTGTTAAATCGCACAGTCTCGGCTGCCAATTGAAGTCTCAATTTCGATAAATCAGACTTCCAGGCATGTGCCGCCGCATGCAAAAAAAAGTCAGTCAACATCGGTCAGTAGCGTAATCCATTGATTGAAACGGTGATACAAGCATCATTACTAACGCTCGTTGCAGATGGAGAGGTTGCTCCACTACTTCTCTTGGGTTTTCGGAGCCCCAGATGTGACAGTTTTGTTTGTTTACGTACCCAGGCAAATGGAAATGAGCCCCATCACTCAGAATAATTTTGTGTAAAAAACCTTACAAGCAAGTAGGCCAAGATCTTTATGTAAAATGTGATGCAAAGTTGTTGCAGATAGGCCCAATTGCTGTGATCGTCTTAAAATGGACACGCCTGGGTTTTCAGTTATACTCTCAGGAGGTGATATTTTCATTTTCAGCTGACCTTGCCGGACGAAAACGAGTTGGAGTCTTCTGTTCCAACTGTTCCACTAACCTGTTCGAGACGTTCAAAATTATCGGTTAAATTCATATTCATACTGACCAAAATCAGTACAAGCTTTACGAAAGGTTTCCCCGATATCTTCATCGTTTTCGTACTGAATTTTCACTATTTGAAAATATTTTGCGAGTATCTATCGATTCATATTTAATAACTTCCTAGTTTTCACTCATGAAAACTCGTCGCAATGGTAGTAGAATGTTGACAGTTCAATAATAGCGCGAAATTTAAGATGACAATGATTCGGTCGAATTGTCACAGAATGTCGCAATAAACGCCTATAACTTTGAGGTCTACCGCGATTCCGTTTTAATATCTGAAAGTGACGTTAGAAATCAAACAAAAAATTACACTCACCAATCGCTGCTTCTTTAACACAAGGCATTAAGAAGATCTTCTCAAGAAACAAAGAAAAGAACATGCATTTCTTTCTTTTTTTCTATAATCGTCACCCGCTTAAGGGATTTTGAGTACCCTTAAAATGTTTACACACAGCGCTGGCAACTGGTGGAAGTAAGCCTGTTTGGCTGGAGAAGCTTATTGGGTTAGGCTCAAATCCACCTCCCACTGAAGTAAGTAAAAGTATTTTGTACGTTTAAAAGCTATAACAACTTCCCTGACAGTATTTGGGAAAGCGAATCCTATTCCTCCAATTTTGTTACCATTACCATTCTTTCGAGCATTTGTGCTCTATATTAAAAATGATGTGCTGAATGTTGGCTTCCAAGGCCTGAGTAGCTTGCGGTGTATCAGTCCTCAGTAAGTCAATGATTTCATGGGCAGTATAGCTCGTAGCGTCATCGTTTTAGAGCCATACAACTTCCGACGCAATGTCGTCCATATTTTCAAAGAAATAACTACTGATCATTGTATGGTAAAGGTGACATTTAACTCACTAGTCTCCCCATATTAGGAAAGATATTTTACTTGTTTACAAACCCGATGCTCCCGCCAGTAAATAGGATTTTTCAATAAAAGTCAGTCATGCTTCTCAAGAGGCCTATCGTGTATTGGTTAGCTGATCCTTTTTCTAGATAATTCTTCAAGGTTATTGAAGATGTATTTAGCTAAGGATGTATTCCCGAGCCATACATTTGCAAAGAAAGTGGGTAAGGGATTCTTCTCATTTACATCTTTGCAGCTACGACAGAAGGTATTATGGGGTATACTCAGTTGGGTTGTATGATCCCCTAATGGCCAGTGGCTTGTGATTATAGATATAAATCTAGTATTAGCTTGTCTTGATCTGCGTAGTAGTTCTGTTGTTTTTACTTTGTTATAACTGAGTCACATATAAGGCCCAATGTGTTAGTCTAAGCCAGCGTTGCTTGGCCAGCATGAGGAAGTGCTGACTACTCCTGGCAGAATTTTGTCCGTTTCTACAATTATTTTTGATAACGATAGAAGTCTAAAACTGATGTCGAAAGCTTTGGAGCAACAGGAAAATTGGGTCATTTTTCTTAACTACACTGCGCCTTTCTTTCTACTTGTGGTTTCAGACTCACCATTCCGTGGATTCCATGCCACAGTACGTTGAACAACATTTAACGGATTGACAATTAAGACATGACGAAGACTAAATATTTGATTTGCACTCCACTCCTGGAAGGCTATTTTTATTCCTAATTACATGAACTTTTATGCACCCCCCAATGCTATTCAATTGGGAAAGAAATAGTCAGTAATCGTGAATCTAGAACGCTCTCCATTGACTGTAACGTTCTGGACAGAACAAGCCGAACAAAGGACACGAATGGCCTGTGGATTTTCATCACCCCAAATGCGGTAATTTTGTTTGTTATAGCTCATCAAAAATGAGACGAATCGCTGAACAAAATTTGGAGTGAAAAAAAGTGATAAAGAGCAATCTCGATTTCGACCCAACTACTCAACTTACTCAACACACACGATGGTCACGCTGCTTCTATTCTCCCACCAGCTGGAAGGTCGTAAGCCAATGTCCTTCTGCAAAGTATTCAATAAAACGGATAGACACAGCTCATTGTAAATTGACTCGTTTAAATACTATGCCCCATAGCAGCAATTGGTTTTTTAGTGCGCCCTGCACGACATCTCCGCGAATGCGTATTATCAACTAGACTGCGCGAGGTGCGGAAATGATTCATGGTTATTAGATAGAGCTACTAGCTTAGATAGACGACTATGTCGACCGTAAAATGAATACGTGTGCTAAGTTTCGCGAACTGAACTAAGTTAGGTTTGCTAAGAGTGGTTGTTGGAAAGATCAACCCACTTAGGCTTATTGACCCATTGTAATTCCACACGGATTTGTGATACCTACTCTTGGAACCAATTTCAGCTTATGATGAAACGTAAGAGACTGTTAACGTCTATATTGTCTTGATGGTTTAAGTCATTGTAAAAGATAGCTCTGGGGGATTGTCTCCTCCTCCTACTCGCCCATGCAGCTTCTGCAGAAACCATTTGTAAAGACGCCAAGCTTTCTTGCGAGCTTACTATAAGGCAATGTCCAATGATAACAGCAATGATAGCGATGTTTCCTATTTAGAAAGACCAAACTCATAGAGTGATTCAAATTCAACTTTGACCAGATCTGTTTGGTCGCTAGACATTTTACCCAACAGTCCACCTAAAGTTTGTTCTTTTGTTAGCATCCAGCTTTAATATTAGTTTGCATGTAGCGATTGGTATACCGATGCTACCCTTTTCCGGTAGGATAGGTAGAGTGGTTCCAATTTTGGCGAGTTCGTCGGCCATACAATTCCCTGGAATGTCTCTCTGCCCCAGCACCCAACATAGGTGAGGGTTGAACTGTTCTGCCGTCTCCCTAAGAAACGATCGTCAGTCTAAGGCGGTTCTAGAATTTAGTGAGATTGAGTACAGGGACTTGATAGCGGCCTGACGTTTTTCTTCGGCCAGAACAGAGCATCTTTAATCGCTAAAACTTCCGCCTGGAATACGCTAGAGTGATTAGGAAGACGAAATAAGAGGCCTAAATTAAGCTTATCTGAGAAAAGGCTGCCACCAACCCCGATATCAGTCTTAGATTCATCTGTGTAGAAGTGGATTCACTTGTCATCCATGAAAGCATCTTCCTCCCAGTAAGATTTAAGGGGGAAGCTTACATGAAAGATTTTCTCAAACCAAAGTTCAGGTATAGTGTAATCGATGTTCTTTGCGAGGATTTATAGTATATTAAGAATATTATTTGTCCACTGTGTAGTTGCTTTAAGGCCTGCTGAAGATATCGCGGGGTGTCAAGTGAAACAGAATATCCAGTGCTGCGGAGGGAGTAGAACGTAGGGCTCCGCTTATACATACGAGTACATTGACATGCTATTCTTTGGACTTAGTTTGCTGCAGTTGACTGCATAGTCTAAGGCCGTCCACCAGACAACCACCCTGTAGGTTTGTATCCGTCTTATAACCGAGACATATAGCCAGTAGGTTATGCGAGGTTGAAGGCCGCATTTGTTCTCAATGCCGTTTTTGCAAGAGAATAGAGCTATTGAAGCGTTCTTCACTCTTTCTTGAATGTTATGTTTCCAGCTTAGTTTCCTGTCAAAAATGAGCCCCAAATATTTTGCTGTATCGGATAAGTCTAGGAATGGAATTTTATATTTCTTGAATAAGGGGACAAGATCAGTTTTATTGGAGTTTACTCGAAATGCACAGCGATCCGTCAGGTTCGTTCATTTGGGATTCATTATGATTTTGCTGCAGGAGTTGTTTAATGGTTTTAAGATGCTTACCTCAGATGCCTATAGCAACGTCATCCGCATATGTAATCACCCTGCTACCACGCGCTTCCAGGTATATCAGCAGTTCATTAACCACTAAGTTCCAGAGATGGGGTTAAAGGACACCCGCTTGCGTTGTACCACAGTTTGGAGTTGATTATCCTGCTATTTAGCATCAGACTGATCAACTCCCTAAGTGAGTCGTCTACCTGCAGAGTTAAGAGCGCAGTCGTGATTGCGGATGTGTTGACCTTATTAAAGGCGCCTTCTGTGTTCAGTAATGCCACCATTGTGTACTCTATATAATGTAAGGATCATTCGTTATGACTAGTCAGTGAATGTATTGTAGAACCATTTCCACCGACTTTCCTTTAGAGCCGTAGACAAAAGTCGTGGATCAATTTTAGATCGTATATGGATATCAATCAGTCGTTCTTGAGTTTTCAGGAGGAAGGATGATAGACTTATAGGTCGGAGGTCCTTTGAAACAACATGAGATCATTACTCGACTTTGGGAATGTAAACTACATTAGCTTCTCTGTGGACAGTGGAATGTGGATCATTTCTACATAGTTCCTCATGATATTCTACAGCGTAGGCAGGATATTATCTGAGGACCTTTGTAGTTGGGTAAGTATCGTAACTTCCAGACCAGCAGACTTGTATGGTTTGAAGCTATGCAGCGCCCAAAGCAGTTTGTCTCTTGTAATCAGACCATGAATTTTAGTCACGGTTTCAGTAGTCCAGTTGTGGTTGCTACTGGCCGAGAATAGGGAGTTACCTGGAAAGTGGGTGTCAAGTAGCACGTTGAGTGATTAATTCATCACTTGAGGTTGTCCAAGAGCCCTTGGTATTTTTTTTCAAACAACTAGTCATCATAGGTTTTATAGAAATGAGTTTTCTTGGCTGCGATGCCTTAGAGGTTTCTGTTATTTTGTTATAGAATAACCTTCAGGACTGTCTCTTTGCCTTCCTCAGTTATTTTTTATATATTTTGTGATGTTGTCGGAGACAAAAGTATATATCTAACACTTCCTGTCGGTCGGTTTCTTGTTATTTCGACGATTGTCGAAATAATGTTAAGTACATTATTTGCAAGAATGGTTCCGCGTAAGGCGGAATACTATAGTAAACCTAATTGATCACAAATCAGCTGTGACCTGTCAAATTGACTGCCATTGGATATGCTGTCAATTCAAGAAACAAACTGTTGGAAAACCACCGATTAGTATTCACGATGAATGCGGATTTCGACATTGTACCTCTTTTGATACATGTTATCTGTTTATTACTTACGAGGACACATCTTCAAAGATAGTCCAGGTCAAGGTACTGTAAACTTAATGTATGAGTAAAAAGCGCTTAGAGACCAACTGCTAAAGAAAATTGTAAGTATATAAACGTGGTATGGTCAATCGATTTCATGAGAATCACAAAGAGGGTACTTTTTTGCTTTATCGTTAAGAATGAGGAAAAATATTATTAAATCTCTTACAATGATTAAATAAACGTCTAAGTCTATAAAGAAGTGAAGAGGGGAATATAGGAAAGTAAAGGAATTTCTGGTAAATTAACAAACTCGGGAACAAAGAAAATTCTTAATTTTAATTTTAAGTTATTACACATTTCTTTACCCATATTGAATGTACTCAAATTGGATTTTTTGAATTTTTTTTATTACTGAAAACGAGGAAGTAATAATTTATTTTGGTCCTACACCCGGGCTAGGAAAGAAATCAATAAGTAGAATCTTTTGAGAGGGTGGAGAAGGTTAAGACTGATGATGGCAAATCTATTTCGCAACCAACAAAGAGGAAAATATTTAACTTTTTGCTGAAATCTTTTTATATCTTCCACTTGCCCACACTTCAATTTTTTTTTTTGATTTTTGGTAATTTCGTTTCGCATCACTACATACGCTTGAATTCCATTACAAATTTCATTCCATGCATTTTGTAAGATTTTCTTTTTTATCAATAGAAAGCCACAAGAGAATTCATATACAAAACGTATCTTTGTTTTTGAACAAATAATTCCAGCTTGTTTTATAGTTATAGCAGAGTCGAAATTATAAATAAATTTATGTGACAGCTGTTGGTGAGTCTTGTGAGGCTAAGATTTCCAAATAAATGAATTAAAATTAAAAAAAAAAAAGTCGCACAATTTTCGCAAACGGTGGAAATCCGGAGTCTTATCATGAGTTTCTTGGAATTGAGGCATTTTGAAATGTCCATATCGCCAAAGAAATACTGTAATCCATGTGAATGCCTTTGCGGCTGGCCTTCAGAGTTTGCTTTTGCAGGTCATGGATTTGTATTCCTTTCATTTGTGATAATATAAACTGTCGGACTTCCAGATTGTGCTTTGTTTGAGTCGGCCGGCCGCCTCAGATTTCATATTAAAACAGAAATTGCAAAAAAATTTTCCAACAAAGCCGCTATCATAAACATTTCCTCGACATAGGCCTTTCTTTCACCAGAGAGGTGAATGGATTTTTTAGCTTCGAACTAGACAGTTCTCTCCATCTCATTTAGGAAATAACATCCGTTGTCCGAAAATCAACTGAAATTCCCATTTCTAGGATTCCAATCCCCGTTTACGTCTAGAATGTAACATTCTCAAGGCATTACCTGACATTACATATTAACTGCAGTCATCAAAGGTTCTTTTTACTAGCATTATTTAAATCTATAAGTTTAGTCATTTAATATCAAAACCCTTTGTAAAATTAAGCTGCAAGTGCACTGAAACTGCTTCATATTGTAATATTTCATGGGCTGCTGTTGTTACGGACGAGTATATCAACTGTGCTGTTGATTCCTTTAATGGCTTCAGGTTGCCAAACATTGATAGCATATTTCCAGTTGTGATAGGGAAAGGTGTAGGCCATTCGCTGGCAACTGTGAAGAGAAACTGCCATGATAACCTACCGAATCCCTGGTTCATATCTGCAAAACTCATTTGCGAATCCATCCTCTGCCTAAATCTGAGCCAGGAAAGGAATGCATTTGGGGGTTCACCGACAGAGAACGATAACGTTAGATTGAACCCCTCGTTAGAAAGACTCTGTTTGTCTTTCAAGCCCAGACATATCCGATCTGTATGGCAATGAACTACAATTTATTTTGTAGAATAAGTGGATGAGGCGAAGTACATGAGCCTGTAGCGCAAGCAAGATCTATTTAAGGCCCGTTTAACCATTTAACCGCCTTTAGATTCCTTCTAGAATGTAAGGCTTCTCTAAACATAGCCGGAAGGTTGGTTTCACTGAATATAGTTTTAGTCTGAGGTCATAATTGGATAACGGGAAACTGGATCGCAGATAAAGTTGCTGGACAAGGCTCGGAGTACAGTTTTTTAAAAGCCCATATTGTACTAGGCTGCTGAGATTCCCTGAATATAACTGCAATTGGTATAATCCTGGCCCCTGACCAACAAATGATTTTTTTGTGTCAAGCACTTAAACGTGCCAGGCATAAGTGACACAAGATCCTATGACGCTTGCCGAAAGATCGATGAAGACACTGCAAAGCATCCACTCTTCGACTACGCACGTATATGACGAGACCGTGGAGACAGAAGAATAATGCCACTAATTCGCAGCCTGGCATACTTCAGATAAGTGCAGTCTGGGTGGGGATCTACCTGTGATCTACCTGGATCTATAGCGAAACTATGTGCCAAAACAGTTGGTCTGTATTTACAGACGACGTGGACGTACGCAGAGAAGTGATCGCTTCTTAGCCTGCGTATTTTTGCGGAATCCACTCTGAATTCCGCACTCATTTCTACAAATAAACACAAACACCGACGATGCTAAGGAAATTTAACCGATAGTGACAAAGACAATGTTACAGCAACAGTAGCGATAGGGTGCACACAAAAGAACTATGACCAGGAGCAAGAGATGTCGCAATATCGTCCTATCGCAGTCGCAATATGGTCCTCTTTTGGTTATGTCACTGAATAGTTTTTTTTTTTTTTTTTAAGAGCACTCAGCGCTTTGTTAGTTGGGAGGTCAACTGGGCTTGGGCCAGAATCTAAGCCAGAAAACAAAATGATGTCGGATTTTACCGGAGGGCCTTAGAACCTATCTAGGATCTAGAGCTGGCATCTTTGTGAGAGACCACAATCTTAGAAAATTCACTACTCGTTCGGCATATCTGTTTCTATCTTCCAAGCAGATACATACGAGTAAGTGATCCTAATAACGGATTGTCTGTAACTGTAGTAGCATTTTCGGCATTCTAGGTCACAATTGAATCACAAGAAAAGAGATTGCCAATGAACTTGATAGGCAAGACCGGAACTCCTCAGTACGTGTGATAACAACAGTAGATAGCACGAGGAATGTAAAATCTGTATTGACTACCGGGACCCGTTGAAATAAAGGGTGTTTTTTTCAGAGGTTTGGTTTTTAAACTGGCAACACTTTTTCTACATATTGTCAATTTGACAGTTGAAAGTTGATTTGTGGTTAATAGGTTTTGCCATTTTACGATGAATAGATCAACGCCAGAACAAAGCGTGTAAATTGTGCAAACTTATTTTGAAGCCATGGTTCGGTTCGCTAAACTTACCGTGAGCTAGGTTCATTTTACGGTCAATATAATCGTCCAACTGAGTAAGTTATTCGGAACACGATGAATCGTTTTCGCACCACGTACACTCTACGCATCCCCAAAGATGACAAACAATGCGAACAGAAGAAGTTATTGACGTTGTGGAGCGCAGTATTGAGGAGAATCCGAAAGAGTCGATTCGCAATCGTGCTCAGCAATTGGAGTTTTGCCCATCCACTTTGTGGAAGATTTTACGTAAAGATCTTGGCTTAAAAACTTATCAGGTCCAGCTTGTACAAGATTTGAAACTGCGTGACAATTATACGTGTCGTAGGTTCGGTGAACGGGCCGAAAATGATTCATGATTCAGCTTGATCTTAATTTTCAACGCAAAATTTTGTTCTCCGATGAGGCCCATTTTTGGTTAAATGGATTTGTAAACCAGGAAAATTGCAGAATTTGGAGTGGATAAAACCCAAAAGCATTTGTCTAGACGCCCTTACCGCCATTAAAACTCACTGTTTGGTGTGCTTTATGAGCTGGTGGAATCATCAGCCCATATTTCTTTAAGGAGGATGCCGGCCAGAATGTTACCGTCAATGGAGAGAGCTCAGTTGATTGACATTGACGTGACAGAGCATTGGTTTCAACAAAATGGCGCAACATGCCACACGGCGCGTGACACCATCAATTTATTTCGGGAAACATTTGCTGAGCGAATAATTTTGCGTAATAGACCTGTGATCTCACACCTTTAAATTACTTTCTTTGGAGGTATGTGAAGTCACTTTTCTATGCCGATTATTGCTGATATACGGCCCCAGTTGCTCGATCGAAAATTGGACTTCACGATTGCGCTTCATTCGAGCTAGCCGTGGCGAGCATATGCCCGATATCATATTCAAACACTATTGGCATAAAATTATATATTAAGCAAAGCTAACATCATAGACATTAACATTAGCTTCAAGTGTTTTTATTTCATATTGGATTTGTATACCTCTAAGAAAAACACCCTTTATAATCAAATATAATGAGGGTCACCAGACTATCACCCGTTTGTCAATCAACTTTCAGGACTGTCATCAGCTTTAATTAAATTTCTATCAACTAATCGGTCTTAGTTTCCAATAATATTCATAAATAACATTAATCTCAAAGTCAACTGTGCTCAGAATTCGCGCAAACCCCCAAAAGTAAAACAACGATAAACGTGCCAATTATGATACATCCGTACAGAGAGCACTGTTCGACTTACAAGCTGCCCGTGTCATGCGAGCACTCAAATCGTGACCAACATGGAATGTTTTTTTTCTTTTAATTTTACTCACGCCAAGCATTTGACTCTTAGTACAGAGTTCGCGTTATGAGTTTGCAATATTGCGTTCCGTTCCAACCCGTATCGATAAAGATAAAAACGGGCTCATTGATCAAACAAAAACAATTTCAATGGCCAAATGGAAAAGAATGAAGATAAGAGGCAGCGGCATTAGTGTGATTTTGCGTGTTTGCAGTTGGATTAAACACCTTGTGTGGGTAGGAAATACAAAGTGAAATCGCATTTTTGTGTCTTATTTAGACAGGGATTAATTGGCGGCAGGTTTGAATTTGGCGGAGTGTTCAAAATGACAATAATTTGAAAAGGTGATGTTATGTCAGCCCAAAAGTATGCATGAAGTATGATGATGGGAGAAAAAAGTCATGCAGCATACTTCTAAATGTAACGTGTTTATTACACCCGCCATTTCCGAACAACGCACACCATTAAGGATTACTGGCCGGATCCATTGGTACATAGAGCTATTTTCCTACTTCTCATTGCAAATACGTAGTCCGAAATGCGTTCAAAGACTGGTTCAGCACACGACTACACACAGCACGTCTTAACTGTTCCATCCTTGACACAAACATCTTGCAGGCATGTACTGCGGAAATTCACTTTACTAGCTCCCAGAACTTTTCAACGGTGATCTGCGGATCCAGTGACACTTTCTTACGAAAGAAGAGATCATACGAATTCTATGACTGCTGATTTAACTTTTTTCTCGAAACTGGTACGTAGGTTTGCGACTGCTAAAAGGACAATGAAATTGATATTGGCACTTGATGCATTATTTCAGCGACCTGCGCTAGCGCTCTATCAAGGACGTGTAATCTTACCGGGTTACTAGAATGCACGATTTTCTCGCCTGATTGCTCTATTCCAGGAACGCGCCTACCTCTAAACACACTTCGACCACTCACTTCGCAATGTTATGTCTCCTCTATTTGCTGCATCTGCACGTATTATTCTTTTGATCCTTCGCAGCTCGTTTTGCAAGTTGGTGCAAAAGCTCGCAAGATTTGGTCAATTATTGACTGTGGGTTTGGTATGTCTGTTCTCCATCCAAGAAAGCGTCTGCACTGGAATATAGCATACTTTGTGTCCTCCTCCTGATTTGGCAGTGAGGGCAAAAAGGCGAGCTATCGTGCCCGAAGCGGTGTAGATATTTGTGATAGACATCGTAACAAAATTGGAACTGCTTAAGGTGATAATTAACGTACAGTCCCCGTGTCGTCGACTTATCCAGTCTTGGATGATCGGTATTAGTTTAAAGGTCCATCTGCCAAATATTGTAGTTTTTGCCGCTGACTTTTCTTCAGTTTTTATCATCTTAATGTCATTGGCGTCGTGACATTCGGATTGAAAATTATGCTTTCAAAGTCTCCTTTGAGCTAAATACACTTAGAATCCGCCTTCCAAATCACTGTAGCGTGTTCCAGGCGGAAATTTTGGCGATTAAAGAAGCTCTGTCCTGGCTGAAGAAAAACGTGATATCTGCAAAGGATATCCGCATATTTTCGGATAGTCAGGCTGCCATCGGACTCGGTCTCATTGTGTTCTAAAACTGCCCTTGAATGCCGATCATCTCTCATGGAGATGGCAGAGCAGTTCAACATTCACCTCTGTTGGGTGCCGGGCCGCAGAGACATTCCAGGGAACTGCAGAGCCAATGAACTCGCCAAAATTGGAACCACTCTACCTATCCTACCGGACAAAGGTAGTATAGGTATACCAATCGCTACGTGCAAACTAAAACTAAAGCTAGATGCCAATAAAAGAACGGACCTTAGGTGGACTGCTGGACAAACATGTCTAGCGACCAAACAGATCTGGCCAAGGCTGGATCTGAGTCGATCTAAGTGTCTGATCCTTTTAGATAGGAAACATCTCAGCGCCATAATAGGTGTCATTACCGGACACTGCCTCATAGGCAAGCACGCAAGAAGGCTTGGCGCTTTTACTAACGATTTCTGTAGAAGCTGCATGGACGAGGAAGAGGAGGAGACAATCCCCCACCTACTCTGCACATGCCCAGCTCTCTCTCAGAGAAGGAAGCTTCATCTAGGAGCTGGAGTGACGGAGAGACCACATGTTGTTACAAAAAATTCACCTTTTTCCATTTTCGCCAAAATTCACGCCGTTGTCTGCTTCCAAAAGCTGTCACACGCAAATTTAATTTATGCAGCTGGTTCAAATGACAGTAGTCTATTGGCAGAAGTAACACTATTGCACTGTTGCTTTTCAAGTTAAAATGCGCGAAATTAAAAAAGTCACAGACTTATTGATCCACCATCGTAGATGTCTTGATGAGCGTGCTCCCACGATGTTAGTGCTTCGAAAAGAGCAGATCCGAATTGCATAGTTGTATTGATTCCGGCCATCGCGTGAATCATTCCATCATCGTCAATAGATGTTTCGTGTATCAGTGGCATTATGGCAATATCGACTCTGTCTCCCGGAATCGAATTATTCTTTGGAACATGCCTGCTGACTTTGCCCGGGTTAGGGGCATGTTTTATCACGCGCAGTTCTTGAAGATTTGATGTCTTGCCGTTTGTCCGCTGAAGACTTTGCTACGAAGATTTCTTGGCATCTATGGGCAAATGCCGTTGCATCCACATTTCCAGTATGCGTATGTGTATGACATTAGTGATATATCTTCTGGAGTTGTCAGAGGAAGCTTCCGTTCGTCGTGCTGTATGTTCGTCTAATCCAAATGTATGGAGCTGGCCAAAACAGGCTAGGTGCGAATGGTGTCAATGCGAGAATAAGCATTAACTACAATATCCTAGAAGGACATTGGACATGGACGGATTAGTTTAACTTTATCTTTCAAGTTAGCTTTGCATTCTTCGAATGCTCTTTCTGGATCGAGTGTCCACACGACTTGTTGATAATCGCTTTTTTTTTGCTCTTTTGTTGATAATCGCTTTTTTTTGCCCAAGGAGATCCGATAAAAATGCCAAAATCCTTGAAATTTCCTTAGTTTGTTCATTTACTTCGGCTTTGGACCTCGATTCGACTTGTGGAAAATTTTATACCAGTCTTGCTGACTCACAGTGTTCGAAGAAGTACCTGAAGTTTATCGAAGGCTTCTTCGTTGGCTGACGCAAGAGGATGTCTTCGATAAAGCGAAGGCAAAACTCATGTCCTCAGCACGGTGAGAGAGATATCTAAGGATATGTTCATTTGAGGTCCAGCGTGGTAAAGATGAATAACAAACTATTAACTGAAGTCCCGAGGGTGTGGTACAGAATAACTACATTTCTGGGATGGTGATAGCGCCGGTAGTCATCACATGACTTCCAACCTCCTGATTTCAGTTACACGATTCGATTGGCAGACTCTCGTTCTATCCTACAAATGCAGAGCTCAAAAATGGTGTATGTAACCGAATATGTGAATTATACATATAAGCACGTACATAGTCTATTTTACAGTCACTGAGAACGCCTAATAGTTACGAAGAAGGCAAAACTCTCTTGGAAATAGAAAAAACCGGCGCAGAGCGGAGCATGAGAAGCCAAAAATAATGCTCTCACAAATATTTACATCGAAAGAGCGAAGCGTTAATAAACTCAGAAGGAGTCAAATAACTTAAAGTCCTTATGTCAAACACAGGCCTATGAAATAATGACTTCACTGGCAGTTCTTTAGAGAAAAAGAAGTGAAATATTATAAGCACTGCACGTTTTAATAAAAGATACGCCCGACAATAAAAGTAACCCTGGTATCTGAGTTGGCTGACGATTTGATGGTAATGCTTTTCGAAACTACTAGTACGAGTATTATGCTAAACGGCCATGAAGGTAGTGATTCCGCCTCTGGAAGAAGAAATTCAAAAATGACAAGGTCTAGCGATACGGATGTCCTACCAGCAGAGTATTCAAGCTAGGACACCTTGAGAGAATGTGGTCAGTTGAAATCGTCCTCCGCTGTTGCAACCCTGTTGAATCCATGTGAAAGGATTACCGCGTATGCTCCTGAACGATCCACACTGCTGTTATCGAAGAATACAATTCTGTCTTCTAAAAAAGTCTCATTCCGCTCGTGCGTACCGATAATACTGATGTTGGCCACACTGTCGAGAAGGCTCTTTACTGCTATAAAGCAGATATCACCGCAATCCAAGAAGTCCGGTGAAATGGGCTGGACATGAAGAGAATAAAAAACTTACAACATCTACTACGGCGACCACTACAAAGAAAGAAGGTAACGAGCAGAAGAGAAGAGAAAAGCACAGGCTTCTCAGAAATGGAGAAAAAGACGCTCGAAAGTTTTGTCAAAGAATAAAACGAACATTTGCAGGATGACTACTGTGAATTATCGCTTACCATCAAGTTCGGTAATAAATTAACTGAAAAGTCTTGGACAAGGCGGCGCAAAAGTCGGTTATGAGACTTTTTTTACACGGCCCTTAACAGAAACGTGCAAAGCTTACTGGCCAACAAAAGAAGCACAATTACTTGAATACGTGGATGACATCTATGTGATTGGATAAACAAAGTGAACCGTCAATGAAGCTTTATAAAGTATTGAGGCGGAAGAGGTCTATGTAGAGCCACTTTTGTAAGTAAGTTAGAACAACGACACACAAAATATAGTATTAATAAATAGTGAACAATGACAGAGCAATATCATCAATAATGACATCTACATAAGAACTCAATGTAAGAAACGTAAGTCTCTTTTTGCCGGGCTATTGTAACCCAATAACGATGACATGATTGGTAAAAATCGAGAAAATTCAAGAAAATTATTCGCGAAATCTACTATCCGTACATATAAATGAAATACCCAAGTTACACTTTCACATTCGCTGATAGTAAAGTAAAGCGCACAAAGATCTGGTTTGAAATGATTGGAATACAAGACACATCCGATTTTATTTTCATCTTAAACAAAACACAAAATAAAATAATTTACTTATACACATACGTCATAGTCCTTTGGGCGATAGCTTGCAGCACAAAGAAAACTACCACAATCCGCAAAATGTTATAGAAAATCTGCTTGCTAGAAACGAGACTCTTTCAAAATTTAATTCTAAATGCAAAACGTTCATTTAATCTTACGCTTTCAGTATCTTTTTACATTTCTCTATACTTTCATCATCCTCATTTAGAATAAACTTTCTGCATCCATGAACAACAGATTCAATTGACTTAGTCAAGGATTTTGGATTTGTTTTCATATCCGCAAAATGATGTATACTGAAATCATTTCTAAAATTTTGAAAATTAACAAAAAAAAAAATTCATTCACAGTATGATTATTCTTACCCTTCGCCCATTTTTAACATCTCGTCAAAGTCCGTGATGCCATCACAGTCGATTTGATTTTGAAGGAAAAACAGTAGGGCTTGTCGGGTTATATAAACCCTCCGCTGAATGGCCATTAAAAATGGTTTTTGCCTGAATAACTTCAGCATGGCATCTATGATGCACGATGGCAGGATTTGTAGGAAAAACACCTTTTAAAAGAGCAATCTCTCAAATTCAGTAATGACAACATTTATGGTATAGCAGTACTTATGAGATACTCACGTTTAACCAATACCGAAGCACCGAGTCTGTCACTGTGACGTTTGGTATCCATAATGATTTTTCCAACGGATACTTCTGGATAGCATCGTTGAGACCATAGAAAAGTTTGGCTAATGGTGCATTTGAAAAAGATGAGGAAGAAAATTTTCCCACCGGAACTGCTTCAATGAATCTACAGAGAGAAACAAAAATGTTTTAAATAGACAAGACAATCCACTGACTACACGGTTGGTCAGGTATCTTTTCTCACTTTTCTCTCGGTAATTGAGCTTTCAGTGCCGTAAACATAAGAAGGGTTTTTGTACCCATATCCAGAGGAGTTAAATCGATATAAAATTTCAAGTCATTTAAAAAGAACCCCTGCAAGAGACCTAATATAAAAAACAAATCACATAGAACTACGAGTAGATCCATAAAATCAATCTGTCACCTGTGCCCCATATTCCGAACAGACCCATGACTCCAGCCATTGTTTCTGTGAATCCGGGTTCTGGTTCCACAAAGGCTGAGATAACTATAAAAATCCCAGTCTTAGAATCATTTATAGCTCGCTTAGAGGTTTCGGGACTTTGATCACTTACCAATCGAAGGCTTGTAGATAACAACTGGTAATTTGAAGCGATATTCATTGACAACATGTTCTGCCAAATGTTTTGTGAAAACATATGTGTTTGGCCATCCCGTCAAGACTCTGTTAAGAATAAAATTTGGAGCAATTTAGAACAAAAATAAGGACAGGATAGACTTACGAGTACTCACTTATTTGTTATGCCATCCATCATGGGATCAATTGTATCATCTTCGAGCATTTTAAGCGCTGTTCTCCACCCAAACGCTGGTGGATATATCTAAATTGTTCAGAATCTTTTCGTTATAAAACACATTCAAAATATAAAAAAACTATTTGAAGAAATCCACCTTGTCTTCCACATATTTCAAATAGGGATTGCTAAAGAATGTCGAAACATGGACGAAAATTTTCAACTCCTTCATTGCTTCGGCTAATTTTAAGGCCTCAAGAGTCGATTTAACATTAAGACGAATGGCTGACTTGAGCGATTCATTGAAACGTGTTGTTGCTGCTGAATGGAAGAATATTTGAACGTGTTTCAATTTCTGTTTGTCTTCGGGCGATATGCCAAGACCATCTTTGGCTATATCCCCTCCGATCGCAACCAATTTGTTTAGTTCATTTGCTTTCTTTTCCTTCAGGACTTTGAAGATCTATTGAAAGTAAAAATAAAAGAAAATTAAATAAAAGATATTTTCAAAAATAGCAGTAACAATAACACAAAGCAACTGCAACTTGTAAGCAACTACAATAATTCAGCTGAAACTATCGAAAACAATTTATGAATTATTAATTAATGTTGTTACGCATTTGCGTAAGGCACCCAATGGGAAATTCCTTTCCTACTTGGGCTAACTGGGATGGCAAACGACTTGTGAATGAATGTTAAAATGCAAGATGATGCCGTTGTAGATGGACATTTTTGATGCCTATTGGCTACCGATCACCGACAAATATTGTATTCTAGAACCTCCAGATCCTCCTTGACAACGGAAAAGAAATCTTCTAATTCTAGGCTCCTACAACTAGTGCCGGGATTCCTTTTATCTGGGAATCCAAGGAATAAGCGTAATTAGATGGTTAGAATACGATACTCAACTTCCGAAACTGAATAAATATTCCTTGTCTACTCTTCAAACTAATCAACACTTTTCGAAGATATTGGGTAGGGCTCCTACTGTACCTAAAGCTATTGACACAAGGTATCCTGCCCACCTCGTTATTGTGATGATGAGCAACGACCATCTTCAAACATGTGATAGGTCCACACAGGAAATTACACACACACGGTCGGCTGGGTGGTTAACTGATCGCGAAGTTTCATCGAACTAAATCAATCACTTTACCTTTGGCCGACCCTAGTATGCAAGATATCGTGAAATTGAAATCGGAATTGATAAGACCTCATCTGCTTGCTTAGGGTATCCAAGTATAATACCGATAGCCGCAGAGATCTCTAAGTGCACGAAGGAAGGCGAAAAACTTCAACCACATGGCTGACAGCAAACACCTGGTGTGGTATCGGTGAAAGTGTGGAGGTGCCAATGAAAGTGGATTTGGCTAATAGCGATATAAAACACGCGCAATATCTTCGATTTCTTCCCTCTTCTTTTTTGTTTTTCTGACAAATTTATTGCAATAGATGACCCCAGGTGGTTTTAATTACGTAAACAGATCGACTATACAATCGAGTGTAGGGTTCCCCAAACGCCTACGTGCTTTTAAACGGAATAAGTACCGACCAATGTCGACGAACGCAGAAGATACAGCAGGAAACAACATCGCAACAAACCAAAGCCGAACAGATTTTCGTCCATTTTGGAACGAGTGCTCTGAAATATGGTTCGCGTAGGTAGAAGTACAACTTTCCATGGCTAACGTCACTTCAGATGTCCCAAAGTTCAACACCGTAGTAGCAACAATGGTAACGAAAGTTCTAATGCAGATTAGAAAGTCTCATACTGGAAAGAAACATCCGCAAATTACTTTCAGAGGGACAAAAAACCTATACAGTTTCTGAACGAGATGAGATAATTGGGGAAACGCACGTAAAGGACCAACTCCTGCACAACTTATGGTTAAACAGACTTCCGGTCCAGGTGCGAGCAATTCTTCAAGCCTGGGATGTTCTGGCAGACAAGATTATGGTGGCGAGTGGTCATTCACATGTGGGCTGTGCATCTACTTCTATACCTGTGGACCAGCAAACAAGTCTTGAGCTTCGCATTCATCACATAGATTGGCAACGGAGGCATCTCCAAAGTTGACCAAGAGGCGCAGATCTTTCACTCGAAGCACGAAATGTGAGCATACACCTGCAGTTAACAACGGCGAATATTGTTGGTTTCATAAAACATTTGGGAGTGTGGCCAAAAATGTCATCCTCCATGTCAGTGGGAAAATAACTCGGTCTCAAGAAACTAACAACCCAGCTGCCAGGAATAGCAGGCATTACCGACAACAATGGCGTAGAAAATGCGCGCCTGCACGTAATAGACAAAATATCGCACGAACATATATTGATTGACGTGGACGCAGACGAATCTATTATTCCACCACGACGAAATGAGGTATATAGGCCGGCTAATTTTTCAAAACTGTATGCGGCAAATGACAGCGAAATAGCAACATACGGCGATAAGAAATTCATCATCGAGTGGCTCAAGTAAAAACTCCAATAATCGCTGGAGGCAAGCTCATCGACAGCAACACATTCTTGAAAACTTCGGGGGATCCACCCCAACCAATTACTTATATCTAAAATTCATACCTTTAAAGTTGATGATGGGTTACCGATGATTTCAGATGATTTCAAGGACATTACTAGATCTGTCGCAACAAAAAAAAACCAACTGCAGTTAACATAAGCATCACATTGTCATGGCAGGCTCTGGCCCTAGCCAACGCCGTTCTTTAGTATCATCCTGCTCCAAACGCCAACTTGGCTTTTCAAACTGATGATTCAAGCTATGCAGTGGGCGCCGTACTTCATCTAGTCATCACCGATGAATTGCAACCTTTGGAATCTTATTCCAAAAAGTTAACCATTCCGAATCCTCTATAGAACCTACAGCCGTGAGCTGGCCACAGAGTGCCAAGCGATTAAATTTTTCAAAAACCTAATCAAAGGAAGACAATTTTTGATCTTAACCGATCACAAACCAATTACATTCGGGTTCCAGCAAAATCTCGATAGGGCTTCTCACCGTCAACGACGTCTATTGGATTTAACAGTACAGTATTCTACCGATATTCGCCACACTGAAGGAGGGCAAAGCAACGTTGCTGACTGGTTGTCGAGAATAAGCCAAATTTCGTTGTATAGATATCGACTTCGACAGAATGGCGCAAGAACAATTGAACGACGCGAATCTCAAGCAATACATTGATGGAGGTAATAAAATTTCTTCTAGTTTCAGTATAAAATTGTTTCGTCTGCAGGTTTTAAAAGCATTTCTCTACTGTGGCGCTTCACAACACAACACCCGTCCTTTCGTCCCGAGCTCTTTTCGTGAAATGGTCATCGAGAAACTTCATAGCATTTCCCATTCGACCACAAGGGCGACGATAAAGCTGATCAAAGGGAGATACGTCTGACCAAAGATGTTTCTTGGTTCGGTGTTCCACAGCGCATTTCCAGCGACAATTTGAGTCCAGGTTGTTTAAGGAGATGACAAATTGTTACCTCGACATTACCCACTTGAAGCCTACGCCTTATCATCTCCAGACGAACGGAGTGATCGAGAGGTGGCATAGGACTCTCAAAGCAAACATACGAGTATATCTCCTCCTGACTTCGGATGACGAATTCTTGCCAGATGACGGAAATATTTTGTGACATAACTTTATATTCCAACCTTTCCTCTAAGGGAAGAAAGCTGCCAAAGAAGGGGAACTTGACAGAATGTGGTAGCTGGGAATGCATATGCATTCTTCCGGCTATAACTAAGCTAATAGGTAGAATAATAAATAAGAAAGAATAAGGAGAAACATGTAAATTCAATACACGACATTTTACAGACATAGTTTCGAGTTGGATCCTCCTGTATCGACCACATTAAAACCTAGCGGATCATCATTGAACAATGTATCTAGTATAGATCTCGGAAATATTTGTTGTTCATCGATTTTGAGAGGACCTTCGACAACTTGAGTCGAGTTGCTGTATTGCGAGACTTACGCCGGAGAGGTTTATTAGAACAACTAGCTGCTATGTATTATAAAGGCGGTAAATGTAATATCATGTCACAACAGCAAGGTGTCAGAAGAATTTGTAGTTCGCAGTGAAATATTATACGACATCTACTTCGTCAGTGATGTGAGAACCAAAAAAACAGACTGTCCCAACCAAATGTGGAAGCGGTGCTACTTAATTTTTAATTAATTTTTAGGTATACTAGGGCCTCAGCAACCCGCCCTCTTGAGCCAGTTCGATTTCTAGCAGAATTCCAGGTTATTGGATGTCCTTTTCAACTACGCAAGCTACCTTAGTTATAGTATAGTCTTCCTCTTATGCTTTGGCCCTCTGTTTTGGATTTAAAGACTATTCAGGGAAATGCATTGATGGAAAGGTACTCCACATGACCTATTATTTTTAGATGTATTTTAAATGCTCGTCAAGTATATTTCTTTATTAAATCTGCTTTTCCATTCTCTACCAGTACTAACGCTGCCATATACCCCACGAAAAACTTGTCCTTCAAAGAAGCCAGGGCACTTCATACACATGTGAAAAGATCTATGAAAATGTGCCACTAGCTTTCTACTCGTATGTTTGAAAATGGATTCATAGCACTTCTTGAGTAGTTAATGTGTAAGTGATCGGAAAGTTTCTTCTGGTTTTTTGCGACTATAGCGATCGGACTTCGAATTTGCTCATTACAATTTACTGTACGCTCATCTCAGTCTTTCGACTTGGTAGTGATCAGAGTCTGGGGTTTTGTCTTGCATTAAAAGTAATGTGTTGTTTCAGATTGACAGTTAAATGACCTGAAAATCATCATGTCACTGTGGTTAAGGTATTTAAACTGCGTGCTAGCCATCGACATATTTCGCTCCACAGAAAAGTTAGTTAAGGTCTGTTTAAAAACGTGTGATCCTGAACACTCTAAATTTCGATTGCGCTTGCACGGCGACCCTCCTTTCTTATCTCTGCTTCTAAGACTTGATTGCCATTTAGGACACTGCCTGAGTATTTTGGCGAGGAACTTCTAGAAATTATCATTCTTCTCCACTGTGCAAGCACATGAGACTACTGCTGGCGAGCTTAGTCCTGATGTGCATAGTTATTAAGCGTCTGCTCAAAAACCGGAAGGTAAAGGATTCTTCCCGAAATCTGCTTCTCACATAAATTGACATCCAAATGTGCGGTTTTCTTGCTCGATCGAAGAGTTTTTTTTTTTTTAACTTACTCGACCAAAGATGACGTTTACTTTTGATGTCATATTACAGAACGGAGCGGTCCTGAGTTATGCACACCAAGTTGGTCCATAGTTCAACTGTGAGCGAAACCTTATGTAAGGTCTTCCTATAATTCGTTACCCCACTGGATGGAACCGAAGATCCTTTCGGCTGAAACGATCATGCTTCTTTCGCCTTTGAGAGAATAACAGGAGTTCTCCATTGACATTCGCAATCGAAGGAATTTGGCAGCGATGTCTGTGTACACGCTATCATATGTCAGAGGTGATGGGTAACTCTTTGATAATCTCGGATCTTCTCTAAAATCTGGTGCATAGTGAAAATTTGCTTGATGGTTGATTTGCCAGGTCTAAAACCACACTGATCAGTTTGTTGACGTTCAATTGAAGACGTTCACAAAATATGGCTGCAAGGAACTTGTACACGACCTTAAATAAATCTATGCCAGGTAGATGATTTTCAGATTCAATTCAGCGGGCGTCCATTTCTCTAACCAAATTGTACATAACATATGAGCTGGATAAATTCTTTCAACTTTAAAGAGCAGGAGCACTACTAGACGGCAGCGTTGTACATAAAAATTTAACTGCGAGCGATATGCTTCTTCGAAAGAAACTGGGACACATTAGAACCACTTTGTCGATTAAATAGATATTTGCTTTCGTATTCTACCAAAATTTAAGAAAGAAGATTCGAGAATAATTAGGCATTGGAATAATATCGAAAGGATTGTGTGTACACATCGTTCATAGTGCATGTCCCTCAAAACTGTTATATCAAGCACCACAATTTCCCTTCATTTCGAATGCAACCCTTTCGATTTGTTGACGTGACTTGCAATGCATACAAATGCGGAACACGAGCAACACTTCTAGGTTTAGCACGTGCTAAACTGAAAATAGTTGACATTTACATTGACCATGCATAACATACTCGTACATATGCAATCTCTCTTTAGATTGTGAATATGGATGCGGAAATTTAATTTGCATGTAAACTAGCTTAGTGACACTGCGCACGGAGGTTCTTCAGATATGGTTCCTTATCATCAGATCTACGTAGTATTGTAGTGCAACGGTAGTGCAGCGTAGTGAATACTAAAAAAATACCCACAAACTTGAGGCTGAGGATTAAGCTGAAAGCAAAAGAGCTCTTTCAAATCCATTGTCGGCATCTGTAGTAAGAATCTGTTTTCTGTTGAAAAACAAAACCACGGGTAGGTATTTTATCAGAAAATGAACTGCTTCCCTTCAGTCAAGAGACAACAATAGAATGCAACTCTTTTTCACGAATTCTAAATCGAAAAAATCTACATCGTCTCTAACTGCAGCGCAGGAGTCTTGATCTAGTGCAGAAAAGTGAAGGGTTAGCAAGAAATGCTTATTCCAAATTATAATAATATAAATAATTCCATGTTAAATCATTAAGATTGAGGGTACTAGTACAACTTTTACGCGACACCAGGTTGAGAATGTCGTGTGCCTGTAAATTTTTGTAAGTACATCAGTTGCGATAACGACAATGCACCTCAGCCCTAGAACAATGCAGCTTGCCAAAGAGCATCATCTCTGATTTCAAGGTGTGCAAAGTGGCCAAATTTGGGATTCCGAACTATAACAACTCAACGGTTATCTAGACCTAATGAACTGTAAGTAAGGTCACTCCAAATTGAATTGTTAGATTGGCGTGTTGAAATATCAAAAGCAAGGGAATCAGCAATTAGAGGGAAATAAAAGAATCCTACCACCAAAAAATTCCCCGATGAATCCATTTACAAGATTCATGACGATTGGAACCCAGAATGATGCACTCCAAAACATGACCATCACCAGTCCAATGTGTAATCTCTCAACAATATCCTTCATCGAAACTTACATATTCGAAACGCAACAGCGAAAGCGTGATCGAATCTTGAAAATCTGAGTGCTGAAGTCCGTCACCTTACCATTACACCGATATTCTGGTTACAATGCCGATAGAACTCATATGGTGATTTCATGAGATTATATTATCTTCAGACTTATAACTGCTCACAAGCGCTGAATGGGTAGTTGGGCAGGATATTCGACTAAATTTTCTAAACAGACGGTTCATAGCAGGACTACAGGATCAAAATAAAGGGTCCGCCATCTAACGTTTCTTTTTTCAACTAGCACTTATTTCGTGAATGGTAATACTTAGCTCATGTCTGATTTGACAGATAATCAGTTTTATCCTTCCGCTGAACGAATATGGTTGTGTATACGCTTGAAAAACGCTTCGCTAAGTGGGCCTGCGATCGACTTAGAGAAGATGCCGATTTTGCAAAAAAAATCATCTTTTCAGATGAAGCTCATTTTGATCTTGGCGGGTATGTAAACAAGCAAAATTGTCACATTTGGGGCACAGAAAACCCGCACGCTTACATTGAAAAGCCGATACACCCAAAACGAGTCACTGTTTGTTGCGGATTTTGGTCCAGAGGTATAATTGGGCCATTTTTCTTCGAAAATGAGCAAGGAGTGGCCGTTGCAGTCAATGGCGATCGTTATCGGGCCATGTTGAACGAATTTTTGTTCACAAAAATTGAAGAGGAGGATATTGGCAATATTTGGTTTCAACAGGACGGCGCTACGTGCCACACAGCCGAAGCTACACTCGATGTTTTGCGCCCTGTTTTTGAAGATCGCATTATCAGCCGCAGAGCTGATGTCGTTTGGCCACCTCGGAGCTGCGATTTGACACCGTTGGACTATTATTTGTGGGGTGCCGTAAAAGATAAGTGTTACGCCGACAAGCCAGAGACAATTGACGCTTTAAAGGACAATATTCGTGAAGCCATTGGTGAAATACAGCTGCACACAATCGATAATGTGCTTAAAAATTGGACCGATCGTGTAGGCTACTGCATGGCCAGCCGAGGCAGCCATTTGAATGAAATTATTTTCCATTATTAACCGGAAGGATAAAACTACGAGTAATTATCTGTCAAATAAGACATGAGCTAAGTGTTACCATTCACGAAATAAACACTAGTTGAAAAAAAAAACGTTAGATGGCGGACCCGTTAGTTGTGAACATCTCACAACCTTACATCTATGCATATTCCAGTTCAAAAAAGTTACCACCCGGGAACTCGTAGTTGAATCAAATTACACATAATTTCACCATATCGTTTTTGTTGAAGGCGCTTCCGCTTTTGCCTCAGTTACTATAGGCATGGTTTGCAGAAAGATGAATTGCCCAGACAAGACTCGTTCCTTCACTACTAGCTTGTAGAGGAAGCACACCTACCGCGTGGAGTTGAGTAGTTAAAGCAAAAATCTCTTCAAACTTTCATATAGTACAAGAGCAAATCATAAACAAACTAGGCTGACAAATTTTATAATATCACCGGAGTGACAGCCCGGGACACTGATCGATAGGAGGCTGTGAATCCCAATTTAGACATCACGTCTGAGAAAAAAAAACCCAAACTCATCTCATATTTGTGCTCACTCACTCACCAGAGACAGTATCTTAAAAAATTTACCTGCAGTATGTTTGTGAAATATTTTCCCTGATACTGGATACTAGATCCATACTATTAGCCCTGCTGACGTCTTTCATTTAACACAAAAAACTAATTAAATCACACAACATAACAAATCACACTGATAGCACATAAATAACACTTACTCTGGAATTTTTCAACTCCACTAATCGATCCTCCGGACTGACACCTTTCTTTCCTCTCAACAGAACATAAATCTTCTTCACATTGCACGATCGTAGTAACTTATCAATAGCCGCTTTGCCAACAACGCCAGATCCTCCAGTAAATAGTATCTCACTATTCTCATAAAATTCGCTAGTCATTTTCACAGATACAAACTAAAAACTATATCCCACTCGAATTTCTCGAAGCCAAAACTATTCAGTTACCGTGCACAATGACAACTCAACTGAAAATAATCTGCGTTAGCTACTTTAAAGGCTCACCGTTCAACCTACCCGGACAAAACAATTCGATATGTAATTAATGAATATTGCCAAATATGAATTAAAAATTTATGACGTTTGAAATTTCACACAAGTCACCCTGTTGACCCTGTAATGGATAGGATAGCTGTGCACCTTTAAAAAATAAATATATTTTCAATTCACTAGAATTGAAAAGCACTTCTGACGACAATCAACTAGGTTGCAATGCATACGCGAAATTTGTTGAGAAATGTTGCTGAATTTTTACCGATCGCAATGTACGAATGTATACCATACGGATAGATACGCCACAAAGGTTTTTAGATTTATTTATTTTTTTTTTGTAATTATGAAAATCAAAACATTGAATTATGGATTTGTTTGCTTTATTGCGCACTTACATGTTTTTTAAGGGCTGCTTGAGAGGAATTCTGTTTGTTTATGAAATTTTGTAACAGTTTGGATTGTTTGAATATTCATTCAACTCTTTTCTGTTGACAATTGTTCAATAGTTTTTTTTTTAAACTGCACAAAGTTCGAAATACAAAAAGGAGGAACAAAATTTGAACATTTCATCACCTGAATATCTGTAGTGTCGAGTAAGTAATAACTATATTTTTAGCATGGTAATGCATGCTTTTACTATTTCTGAGTTATTCTCCTACGTGTTTGCTTATCTGCATTGTTCAGTCTAGGTTGGTGAATGTTCTTGAAACCGTCTTTATTCCACTTCATCTGCTTTGTTGGACTAGTCCCCTTATTAACATCTAATTATTCGCGTCGTTGCCAACACTTCCAATCGTCTGTCTGCTTCCTCCATTGTACTTACATAAAAATCGCCCCATAGCTTCATATTATCCGTACTTGTCGTCGTTACAAGTGGCCCTCGTGAATACGTACGTACTTCATAGCGATCATTTGGAAACACCTTCGTGACGGTATACGGACCTAGAAATTTTGAACAAATTTTTTGATCAGCATCGCATTGAGTTTTCCTAATAGCAACTAAATCATTAGTTTTGTATATAAAGAGTGGTGTTTAATCGCAATAGTTTTTGCGACTTTTCGACTATAAAAAAAATGTCCTCCCGATTTGTCCGATGGTTTAGATCCAGAAGTAAAACTACTAGTTCTTAAAAAACGTTATAAATTCAAAATTTTATTAATAGTTCTCAACAAGCGATTAGACGGTTTCACAATCCAACTTCGAATCCTCGGCCGTACGACTACTTTCCCCTGACCTCTGTGCCAGTTGTGCCTCTGTTTCACTTCCAGAGTATCTTTCGCCGGAATCCACAGGAACTTAATACTAGATTTTCAAAAATGTTTCTTTTATTCACAATAAACATGCTTGTTTTAGAAATAAATGCTCTAAGAATTTTATATACAAAGATCAAGAAAAAATACTTCAATTATAAATATGTTTCAAATAAAACAACAACAACAATTAACATTCTGCCCGCCTTGAAGTCTCAGCTGCTACAGAGACTTTAATAGCTCTCCGCAGTGTACCATTTCTTTGTTTTTATGTCGACCACTCGAATTTTCCCAACCTGTGAGGTGATAACTTTGATGATTTTTCCCATCAACCACTGTTGAGCTGGTATATTGTCATCTGCGATCAAGACCAGAGTACCCAATTTAACATTCGCTTCCGACGCCTTCCACTTCGTTCGTTTTTTAAGCTCTAGCAAATACTTTTTGGACCAACGAGCCCAGAAATTTTGCTTAATCTGGGATAAACGTCGCCATCTTCTCAGATCCCTCCGATTCTATGCATGGTTCAACTATCGCATTTAGAGGAGCACCGATCAAAAAATTCCCTGGAGTCAGCACTTTTTCATCACTTGGATCGATCGACATAGCGCAGAGAGGTTGAGAGTTTAGAATTGCCTCGATATCCGCCATAACCGTGGACAACTCTTCGAACGTCAAATAAGATAGCCCAACTGAGTTTTGGCAGACTTTACGGCTGCCTCATACAAACCTCCAAAATGAGGTGCTCTAGACGGAATGTGGTGAAAATGCATCTACTCCGCTGCACACCATGTTGCAATCTCCTTTAGGGTCTGATGCTTCAAAAATTGACGTCGGAATTCGGGCTCCAACGAAGTTCGTCCCATTGTCGCAGAAGGTATCACTACATACTCTCCATCGCGCGACAAACCTCTTGATGGCTGCTATGAAACCTTGTGTGGGCATATCGGATACCACCGCCAGATGTACTGCCTTGACTGCAAAACACACGAACACCGCAACATACGCCTTGTAAGTCCGCTTTCCTCGACGTCTCAATGTTAAATGGAACTGGCCGCAAAAGTATACACCTGTTTTGTGGAACGATCTGGATGGTTGCACTCTATCAACTGGAAGGTTTCCCATTATTTGCCTTGATAACTTCGGTCGATACTTGAAGCAATGCATACAGTTGTCTACCACCTTCTTCACCAATCTCCGCACATTAAGAACCCAGAAACGCTGTCTGATGATTGCAACTAGTGCCCAGCAAATAACAAGATTTTTCTATTTGTGAAAAATTTGGTTAGATTTTGGGAGTAGGATAGGACATTTCACAAGGTAAGGAATGTTCCCATTCTGCAAACGCCCACCAATTCGGAGTAGTTTTGCAAAATTTGTATCTAGGAAGGGATTAAGATTTTTGATACAACTCTTTAGGCTAATCGGCTTCTCATTTTCCAACTGCTTAAGTTCTTCTTTAAAGGCTTTCTGTTGGACGTGCCAAGTTATCCTAGTCAACGCGTCATTCAGTATATTCGCTGAGAGTAAGGGGGTGCAGCTTGTGTCGAATACATTAACCTTCCCTTTCTCTGATACGTTTGATAATCGCTCTACAGTTTTATTCCGGTTAGCTATTCATCGACTCACGTATCCAATGACCCATAATACCTTTTGAAAGTCGGTATATTTCAGGTAGTTTTCGCTGAATTCGAAAGATACTCTAACACCTAATAGCGCAGTCTGTCCTTTTCTTTTGCCAGGAATACTCGTACTGATTTTGAAACAATCCTTCTTCGGCCATTTCGTTTCCGGTAGATATAGAAATTCTGGTCCACAAACCCACCGACTTTCCAACAACTCGCTCGCAAATGCTCCCCTGGATATGATATCAGCTGGATTCTGTTTAGTGCCAACATGTTTCCAAACTGCTGCCGGCAGCTCGCTTTGTATTTTAGATACTCGATTAGCTACAAAAACTTTCCATGTAGGCGTATGTGCAGACAACCAACTATTTCTGAATCTGTCCACAGAAAAATTTCCTCAACTATGGGGACTAAGTTTGGCATAATGTTAAAAAGAAGCGCCACCAACAGCTCCGCAGCGCACAATTCTAACCTAGGAATGCTTTCGGTTTTGATTGGAGCAACTCGAGGCTTTGCACTCTATGATTGACAGTGCACTTGGTCCAATTCATCTACTATTCGTATGTAGATACAACATCCGTAGGAGCGCAATGATGCATCCGCGAATCCATGGATTTGTACTGACCTGAGTTGTGGAGTTAGTACATATCGTGGAATCCTAATACCCTTTAGTTCTTTAGGCCGACTTCGAAGCAATTCCCACTCCCACTCGCTAAAGACTCTAGCTTGGACCGATTCATCCCAGTTAACCTTTTTTACCCACAGATTCTGTACGATACTCTGACCCTTTACAATTACGAGGTTAATTAAACCTGACACGCTTAGTAATATTCTTCGCAAATTGTATTGCTGGAACCATACCATATACTGCAGCTGATCACTCTGGGGGTTCCACTTGATTCCTATGATGTCAGCGTCATTGATTCGTAATGGCATTAAGAATGCGTCCGAGTTGTAGTTTCTCGTTTGTCCACCACTTCCGCAACTCAAATCTCGCTTCTTGAAGAATGGTACTGCCTTCAGTGTTAAACATATACACATTTCTTCTGCAGAATCTCCTCCACTTATGAGGTCATCCATATAAAAATCATCCCTCAATACCTTTGCCCCTAAGGGAAACTTCAATTTGTTGCTATCTGCTAGCATCTTTAAGGAGCGCGTTGATTGGAAGGGCGCAGACGTTATTCCATACGTAACCGTCTTCAACAGATATCCCTGTAGATCGTCCATGGCTTTGTTCCTCACAACTATGCACTGGTACTTCCTATCGCCTTCCTCAACTCGTATTTGCCGATACATCTTAGCAATATCTGCGGCTATGGCGTACTTGTATAATCGAAAGCGTAGAATTACTGAGAACAACGAATCTTGAATGACTGGACCCTTTAGCAAAACCTCATTCAACGAAATATTTAATGGTGTGGGACAACTACAATCAAACACTACTCTAAGTTTCGTCGACTACGATTCTGGCCAAAGTACACATTGATGTGGGCAAAAATAATTAATTTAATAGAATCCAATTGATGTTGAGAAATTTTATCCATGTGACCTAACTTTTCATACTCTTCCATGAATTCGCAATATTTTGCCTTAATTTCTGGATTTTTATCCAACCTTTTTTCTTATAAAAATAATCTGTTCATTGCAATGCCGAGCGATTTTCATAACACTTCCGGATTATCCTTAAATGGCAATTTAACCACAAATCTACCGTTCTCTTCTCACTCTACTGTGTTTAAAAAATGTTGTTCACAGCGTTCTCCATCAGGGGTAAGGAAATTTTTCATTGACTTCACTCTTTCTATTTTTCAAAAGTTTTCTACCAATTTATTTAAATTGGCATCCTCCATTTACCCGTGACCACTTACCAAATATACATTTGCGTTCGGTACCACCGAAAGGTCGTATCTCCCAGATACTACCCAACCAAACAAAATTTTCTGCAGAGTGGGTCGCCCATCTAACTTAATCTGCCCAATAGACAACAACTCGAAAAAGCATTCAGCTCCAATCAGCATATCTATTCTAGAAGCTTTGTTGAAATTGGGATCGACCAGAACTATGTTTTTCGATAATGTTCTTGATGACAAGTAGTTCCAGATCAGTTTTGAACTTGGAAATCCTCGACTTGCAAGTCGCGTGTGTAACATATTTGATTTTTGATAACTCATTCCCTATTCCACTTATTTGCATCTCCGTTTGGGCTTTTTACAAGTCTTAACCTTTATGCCATCTGTTCAGTTACATAATCCAAGACGGCACCTACCGGGTGATAACTTCCTAAATGATGTCTAACCTCAACTACTGCCGTCGCTAATACCACTTGATTTTCTGTACTTCCAAGTAATACGGATAAAGGCGATGTATTTTGTTCACCGTTTGCCACAGAAGTAGATGTAATGTTAGGCTCCGTAATGGCAGCAAACCTATGTACTAAGTGGTGGTGGGGTAGAGGACAAATACTGCATTTCGTTTGGGAGCAACGCCTCACCGAATGCCCTACTTCTAAGCAATTTATGCAGAGCATCAACCTTTTGGTTTCTTGCAATCGCCTAGAAACTAGTAGGCTTTGAAATTCTCTACAACTATCAGCTTTGTGACCATTTGATTTGCAATATGGACATTGAATCTGATGCACAGCTAACAGAGTGGATCTAATTTGTCGACTATGACCTTCATTACCCCCGCTACCACGTACACTACAATCGTTTCGAGCACTTGACGATGGTAATGCATTCTCCGAATGCAGTGTTTTGGCTTCCTTCGCTTCCATTATTCTACACCGGTGATCCAGAGCCTTCGTGAATTCATCCCACGACGGCAGTTGATTGTAATCAACCATATCTTGTCATATTGTTAAAATGGATATCTTCTTATCTGGAGAACCATTATTATTATAGGTCCGCCTTCTCAACACCGTCTTTAGCCACTTCTGGTGTCCCACAAGGCAGCCATCTAGGTCCACTATTTACCAAATGCCAATCTATAACTTTGTCTCGTAAGTCCAATCAATCTCCCTCTCAACTTCGAATCGAGAACATTCAACGTCGTTTTGTTTGATTTTCTTCGTGGACTACCCTGGGGTGACCCATTTATCTTACCTCCCTATCGCGACCACCTCAAACTTCTTAACCTGAATACCCTCGAAAAATGCAGAGACGTAGTTGACATTCTCTTCATTTATCGATTGCGTTTCCCTTTGCAATTCTATTTCCTTCAACACTAACCCTCATAATTTATGCTGTCCTCGTCTCTTCTATATTCAAACCCACCGCACCTCTTATGGGTCTAAGGAACCAATCTCCAAAAAACTTAGCATATGCTGAGGCATTATAAGTGTATTCATACCCACTTGAGTGTTAAGTTCTTTAAAAAAAAAAACACAAAAACAAAAAAGCCAACTCAAACCTCCCCCTTTTTGATTTTAACCTGAGCACTTCTCGTCTTAAACTTGACCACCTCCACCATTCCCTTACTTCCTAACCCCTAACTGTTGTTAGTTTTTAAGTCCTTGTTTTTAAGTTGGTTTAAGTTTGCATAAAATGGGGGCATGAGCCCCCACCAAAATCAAAAAATTCAGAGAACAGGATCAAGTTTCGCTTTTAACCCGCCGCTCAATTAATTGCCGAAGCCTTCAAAATGTCTGTTCCATTATTATCAAAACATAAGAGGATAACAAACTAAGATTTCTGCTATACGAGTATATCTTAATTCGCAGATTCTGCCCTACGACACTTTTGCCCTCATAGAAACCAATCTGACCTTTAATACTAAAAATAATGAATTATTTTCCCAAGACTTCGATTTATACCGTGACGATGGTCTAGATAAGGGAGCGAATTTATATGGCCGTGGTGTACTTCTAGCTCTACACTCTCGTCTCGAGTCTAGACCCTTCAAAAAAGTCGTCCTATTTGCAAGCGCAACCTCTATATTTGTTGCTGCTATATTCGCCCCTCTCAACCAATTCAAGGTAACCAGCAAGCTGTTGATGCAATCGATTGTATTTTTAATGCCGCTGATCCCAACGATGTTGTTTTTTTTTTTTTTTCTATTTGCCCAGACTGGCCAGACCTTCTTTACTGCAACAAATCCCACCTCTGATAAAATAAAATGTTTTCATCGACTGCCTTACTGACTCTGGTCTGTATCAATTACTCGTAAGTGGTGTCCCTAATAACATTGGCAGACAACTAAACCTAGTCTTCGCCACTGATACAGATAAATGCGTCGTTTTAGAAAGTAGACATCTTCTCTCTAAGTTGGATAGCTACAACCCACCCCTTTCTCTTACGATGTTGTATAACAATGGTCTTAATCCTATGGTATTTCTTATGAGTATTCTTACAGATTTAATTTTCATAGGGCCTACACCAAATTGAACAACGTCTTCAGTATGGAAAATTTTAACTTCCTCTATTATAATTAGTTTTTAGTTTTATATGCATTTTATTTTCTTAATCACTAACTCTTACATACTAACAAAAAATGCTTAAATGCTAGCTTACAATTACTTAATAATCTTATCCTAACTTAATGGCCCCACACAGGCACTCTAAACTAATCTGAATTCTTATAACTATGTCTTTCGACTTCATTTACATTTTTTTAGAACTATTTATATTGTATACTTAAAGCTAAGAAAAAAATTTGTTAACAAAACTTAGCATATGGACATAATTTTTTATTTTTAATAAAAACTTAGTATCTAACTTAAAATAAACCTTAGCCTACCTAAACTAAATGTACAATACACACATAAACACACATAGACGTTATACACAATCATATACATATATCCTCTATTATAATCCTAACCTTACCATTAACAGTGCTCTCGCATCCTTTTATACCGAAATTTTCAAATGTCTCTCCCAATCTGTACCTTTTTTACCCTAAAAGAATCCCTCACCTTCACCACCCTGGTATAATAAAGAGCTTCGATCTCTTCGCAACAAGAGAAACAAGCTCTGATATACTGACTCTCCATGACAACTATTTAAACCGAAAAGACCACGCACTCATTTCCGACCCCAAACGATTCTTTCAGTTCTTGAAAACTAAAAGTAAATCGGATAACTATCCGTCATGTCTGAATTTTCTAGATAGGTCCTTGGGCGATCACTAAATTATTGCAAATCCATTCCCAAGAGCCAGACCACTCTTACTTTTCCTACTTAAATAGGTGCATACAAACAACTTTGGAATCTGTGTCTATAACTTTAAATAAAAACCTCAAAGATGATTATTCTGATGGACCTCATGATCTTTCCCCTATATTCTTAAATAAATGTGAAATGCACCTAGCCTAACCTCTTACGTGGTATGTGATGCCATCGTTTTCATCAAAGAATTTGATAGAAATTCCCATGATATAATCCTTACAAAATTGAAGGCTCTTGGTTTCCAAATAAGCTTTATAACGTGGGTTCAATTATATTGAAATGAACGGCATTACTATGTTATATTTAGGTCAATTAAAGCCTCCTCTGGTGTCCCTCAAGGTAGCCACCTTGGTCCCTTATTATTTGTTCTGACTATTAATGATATGGATTGTATCACTGAAAATTCATCGTCTTCCTTAGACAGTCTACCACTGCAGGATGATCTAGACAGATTTTGTACTTGGTGTCAGAAGAACATCCTTGGGCTTAACGTCAGTAAGTGTCAGGCTAGAACTTATACCCGTAAGCGCCCTCCTACTTCACCTCATTGCTTTCTGGTCTTTAGTCTGCATGTTCCCTTAGTGAATGGGTTATGAGATTTAGGTGTCATCTGTGATAAGGAACTCGTTCTCACATTGGTGATATGATTAAAAAAACTCTGCCCTTGGCTTTATCAAACGCTGGTCTAAGGAGTTTTCCAATCCTTATGTTACCAAATCACTTTACATAACCTTTGTTAGGACAACCAATCAAACCAAGTTTGGTCATCCTACTGCAGAACTTACATCCTCCGGATAGAAGCTGTTCAACGCAAGTTTTTACGATTCGTTTTCTGGGATGATAGCTAGAGTTTTCCAATCCTTATGTTACCAAATCACTTTACATAACCTTTGTTAGGACAACCAATCAAACCAAGTTTGGTCATCCTACTGCAGAACTTACATCCTCCGGATAGAAGCTGTTCAACGCAAGTTTTTACGATTCGTTTTCTGGGATGATAGCTACCGTACACTGATCGGCTGATATAGGGTTTTCCAATAAGGACTTGACAATTTTTTTTAAATAAAACGCAAACCATTTGAGATATTTCAAAAACTTTAATATCGGTTTGAAGTACAATCAAAACATTTATGAATTGAACTCGACTTCGTTCATATGGCCACCGCGGGAACGTTTGCAGCGGTCAATTCGTTGGACCCAATTTTCAACGACTCGGCCACACATTTCGGCCGCAACGGCCGCTATTTTGCGTTCACTGTTGGATCTGAGCTCTTCCAACGTCGTCGGCGTGTTGGCATAAACCAATAAATTAACGTAGCCCCACAGAAAATAGTCAAGAGGCGTTAAATCGCACGAACGAGGCGGCCAGTGAATGAAGTGGTGATTCATGAAGCACATGTGGATTTTCACCTGACCAATAACGCATATTTTGCTTATTGACGAACCCATTGAGCCAAAAATTAGTCACTGAAGATGATTTTGCGATGAAATTCATCATCTTGGCGCATCTTCTCCAGAACCCAATCGGACAACTTACGTCGCTTCAAATGGTCCATCGACCTCAATTCTTGAGTCAGCTTGATCTTGTATGGGTGTAAACCAAGATCCTTTTGCAAAATACGCCATAATGTGATCTGAGCGATGCCCAATTCTTGAGAACGCCGTGGAATTGACTGATTTGGATCGTTTGCTACGGACGCCTGAACGGCAGCAATATTTTCGACACTTCGAATTTAGAATTTTAGAATTTTGGTATTTTAGAATTTTGGTGGGGGCGAATGCCCCCATTTATTCGGCTTAATACAAGCTATAACGTAAAAAATAAACTTAAACTAAAACTTAAAACTAAGGTTGGTTGGAGTGGTGAAGGAGAACAGATTTGAGGTAGGAAGTGGTGTGGTGAAAGTCAAAGACGGTAGGGTTTGAGTTGATCTGACGTAGCATACGGGAGATTGGTTCGTTCGCGCCATTGGTGGTGTGGTGGGTTGGTAGATAGAAGAGTCGAGGGGTACGTAGATTACGAGGGTTAGTGTTGAGGAATATGGAGTTGTGAAGGGACGCGCATTCAACGTGACCTGAAAGGAGTCGATGAATGAAGAGAAAGTCTGCTGCATCTCTGCGATCTTCGAGGGTGTTTAAGTTGATAAGATTGAGACGATTTTGATAGGGGGGCAGATTAAAAGGATCGTCCCAGGGCATACCTCGAAGAGCAAATCGAAGAAAACGACGTTGAATACTTTCAATTCTCGAGATATGAACACGACGATATGGGGACCATACTTGACTGGCGTACTCTAGGAGGGGGCGAACAAAGGTAATATAGAGGGACCTGGTCACGTATGGGTTGGTGAATTCTTTGGACCACCGTTTTACAAAACCTAGTGCAGAGTTGGCTTTGAGGATTATCTCATCCATATGTAAACGGAAGTTGAGATCGCTGTCACACAAAATGCCGAGGTCGCGAAGAGACTTTACGTAGGAGATAGGTTGGTTATGGAGAAGATAGAGTCGGGGAGGAGATTGGTTCCGCTTATGTGAGAAGGTGATGGATTGGCATTTGGCGATGTTAAGTTCCAAAGAATTTTTGAGGCACCAGATCGAGAAACTATCAAGATCTTGTTGAAGGAGGAAAGAGTCATGGGGAGAGGAAATGGTTTTGAAAAATTTGGTATCGTCGGCGTAAAGGGAGACAGACGAGTGTTTGATGATCATATCGAGATCATTTATGGTTAATATAAAAAGAAGGGGACCGAGATGGCTGCCTTGTGGAACTCCAGAGGTGGCTAAAAATGGAGCGGACTGGGCTGACCTAAAACGAACACTGTAAAAACGGTTTTCGAGGTAAGAGGATATCCATTTTAACAATATGGGTTCAAAGCCGAGGGCAGACAATTTAAAGATAATTAACCGATGAGAGATTTTATAGAAGGCTTTGCTAAAATCGGTTGCAACTTCATCGACTTCATTGCCATTCTCTAGGGCAGAGAGGGCAAAGGATACGAATTCAACGAGATTTGTGGTGGTTGACCTACCCTTTAAGAAGAAATGTTGTCTAGGGGAAATAAGTGATTTGCATTGGAAGCTTAGAGTTTCATACAAAATACTTTCGAAGAGTTTGGGTATATGGGAGAGTTTAGCGATGGGACGATAGTTGGTTATTTCATTCTTTGATCCTTTCTTGTGGATCGGGGTTATGAAGGAGGTTTTCCAAACCTGAGGAAATTCTCCTTGTGAAAGGGATAGATGGAAGAGATTAGAAAGGGCAAGGGAAAGAGAGGAAGAACATTTTTTAAGAAATATGGCAGGGAGGCCATCTGGGCCGGGTGTGAATTCGTCATTGAGTTGGTGTAATTTATATTCGATATAAGACGGGTCCAAAATATGAGAAAGAAGTGGGCCATTGGAGAAGTTCAGTAGGTAACTAAAATAGGATGGATCTGGTACAAAGGAGTCGTTGGTGAAGGATTGTTTAAAAAATGTGGCAAATAGGTTGGCAATGGTGAGTGGATCGGTTGATGACCTGTTGTTGAAAGAGAGGGAAGGAGGGTAACCATCGGACTTTCTTTTGTAGTTAACAAATTGGGAAAAGGACTTAGGGTGGTTTATAAGGTTGACTTGCGCATTGTTAAGGTAGTCCTGGTAAAGGGAATCGTAAAGTTCGGTGAAATGAAGATAAGCACCAAGATAGTTGGAATAGTCGGTAAAGGATCTGGTACGCAGGAAAACAGCCCATAACTTATTTCTCTGATTTCGTAAGGAACGAAGCTTGCGATTATACCAGGGAGGACTAGTAGATGATGTTTCAAGGCGGGAAAACGGAACGTAAAGGGAAAAAGAATTAAATATTTCTTTATAAAAAATGGATAAGGGATCATTTATACGTAGGTTGTGAAAGTTAAAGAGGGATCTGCTGAGATATTCACTGATTTTGTGAAAGTTTGCTTTATGAAAGTCGAGGGATGAGAAAGTTGTGGGGGAGTGGACTGGAATGAAGAGTTATGAAAAAATGAAAGTAGAAGGGGGGGATGGTAGTTATCGATTGTTGAGAGAGATAGGGGACAAAGTGAGACTGAGGAGTTAATTGGATCTGTTGTGAAAATAAGGTCTAATTGCCTGCCCATATAATTGGATATACCACTGACTTGGCATAGACTTGAGTCTGTTAAGCGATCTAAGAAGAGACATTCCTTAGCTGAGATGGCATTTGAAGCGATGAAAAACGATTGATCATCTGATGGAGTCCACTGTAGCTGAGGAAGATTAAAATCGCCGAAAATAAGGATATCATCAGTAGGGTCTGACAGGTCAATTAAATGATCGATCGCATCAATAACAAATTGGTAAGATTCGATAGGTTGAGCTGGTTAGATGTAGCAACATATAACGTAAAGGGACTTGAGAGGCAGTGATATTTTTATTGCGACAAAGTCGGCTTTAGAGGATGAAGAAATTGTAATGGGAGAAGAGTTAAGGCTGTTGTCCATCGCCAGTAGGACGCCTCGACAGGGGGAATCTTTATTTGTGCGGGTAGGATCGTCGTCGCGGAAAACATTAAAAGTAGGAGGGAACAATTCCTGGTTCTGGAATCAAATTGGTTTCGCTCAAGGCGTAAATATCAAAGGGAAGAGCATGCGATTGACGTAGGACAGCATTGGTTTTAGAGCGAAGACCTCTTACATTCTGGTAGTAAAATGTAAGAGGGATGTTGTGGGGTGGAGGTGTGAGGCAGGCTGGTTTAAGCGCTGGCAAGGGAGGCACGTTATGGACGAAAAAATTTGTCGTGGTCGGCTCGGCTTCGCTGTAGGTGTGATACTCGTTTAGAGTGAACATAGTTGCCGAATGCGGCAAAATCGTCTGCTACTTTCTGAGGGGACATGTTAAATATCTCGTGGTACCTGACATAAAGGTTCCTGAGACTGATAGGGTCGGTAGGGAGGCCTTCCTGCTGGATGGAAACCATGACGCTGGTTTTGGTTTTCCCTTCGTAGCAGACCGAGTCAGATTTGTCATGTAAATAGGCAAGAAAGAGACGAATGTTTTCATATATCTTTCGTTCTCTGAGCCTAGAGAGAGCATATCGACTTTCTGTAGTGCCATTGGTTTGCTGTGTTAGTTTAACAGTGGGGGAAAAAAGGGGATCAAGAATAGGAGCACTGGAGGAGGGAGATAGAGATAAATGATTGGATATGGAGTTTGACGAGGGATGAGATGTGGGGATTAAGGTATGGGAGTTAATGAAGTTAGGGTACTTAGCTCCAGTTTTAAGGTCGAAGTTGGGAATTGGGTTGCTAGCTGAGTTTGGTGGCGTAGAAGGTTGAGAAGGAATAATATGGGTAGTTGGGGTTAAGTTGAAAGAGACGCGTTGGCGCGGGGACTTCGGCGGAACGGGGGGAATTGGGGGATTAGATGATTGGTGTGTAAGGGCTTTGTGTCGGATAAGTGAGGAGGGAGGACTAAAATTGGGGAATAAGTTTGTTTTGAAGCTCCAGTTGGGATCGAGATTAGAGCTTCGTTTTTTGGAAGCATATTTTTTATTTGGAAGGGAGTTGGAGAGGGGTCTTTTTTTAAGTTTATTGTTAAAACTACGATTATTTTTAAAACTTTCATTACTCTCGAGATGTGCGTTTTCTCGTTCTTCAGAGCATTTTGTAATTCTTATCTTCCCAGGTTTAGTTGTCTTACCAGGAGGAGTAGGGAACAACCATGAATATTTGGTTGGGATGTTGACTTTGAAGCTGCAGGAACTGTTGGAGCCAGCGGGGGAAATCATCTGGCACTCGCTAATGGTGATAGCGTAACTTCGGTGAAAGAAATTCCGCACCCAAGAAACATCAGCGTGTTGAGGGGCCCCTTCAACGAAGAATGCCGTATGGTTTCCCTGTTTCAGCTTTTCGAGTCTGTTTTTCCATTCGGAGGGGGTCCATGAAGTTCCAAATTGATTGAGCAGTTTGCGTGGAGCGGCGACGGGCGGGATTTTAGTTGGTAAAGGCAAGACGGTTTCGGTTTCCGTTGTTAGGGTGGCGGGAGGAGTATTTGAAAATGATGGCAAATGAGACTCCGTGTCTACTAATTCATTATGAATTGAGACATTGTACGGGGAACTAGCCTGGAACTGAATTTGACCGGGTATTCCATCGATTTTGTGGGAAGTCAATCTCACTTCTTTACCGATTTCGGCAACGGTCAACCGAGTTGCTATGAGTTCCTAGCTGACATCAATCATTTTTAGCGTCAGGTCATCGAGCGTAGAATCTGATGGATGTGGGATGTGATGTGTTGTCTTGGAGGAGGATTGAAAGAGCAAGTCGAGATCAGTACGGAGAAGGCTGATAGAGTCGTTTATGTGTGTGAGTTCGTTGGAGTTAAGGAGGTTGGCAAAATTTGTTTTGAGGAAAGCTTTAATTCCGTCGAAGTGATATTTGATCACTTCGCTCTCGTTGTCGTGGTTAGATTTGTTTTTCGATAGGTTTTGGATCGCTGCCAGTTGCTTTTCGATCATTCTTCCTGTGGACTTGTAAGCATCCACATTACTATCAATGCAGTTTATTGAGTCTTCAATCTTTTCTATTCTGTCCAAAATAGTTCTGCTAATATGACCATTCTCGGTTAGCATCGCATTAATAGACTCGTTGTTGCATTTAATTGCCAACATAACGTGAGCCAAGGTGATCTCTTTGCACTCGTCGCAGTAAAAATTGAAAAGACTGCAATACTCCTTGAGGTAGGTTATGGATCTCCGGGTTAGTCCGATGCATATGGCATGGAATGATTTCCACAGAGACCATTGCATGCTACCCATTCGGCGTTGGGGTCAACAATTGAGCACGAAACACTAGCACAGCACTTTTCCATTATTAGTTTATTGAGGTTAATTTTTGTTTGGATCTGTTTTTTTTTTGTTTTGTTTTCGTTTTGGTTTTGTTTTGTTTTGGGGTCAAAACTGGCACAGTTGAGTTTGAGGAATCGGCAGACAAAACTAGGTCGACGAACAACGGTAGATATACTGAGTCGGCAGTTTACGGGACTTTGAAAAAAAAGTGGAAAATAATAACTGAACTCGGTATACGGGAGAAAAAGAAAAACACGTCCGCACAGGTTGACAATTGAATTTTACTTCGACCAACCCGTTGTCTCACTGACACGACAACATCACACAACGAATATGTAGACTCAAATTTTTACACTAAACTTGTTATCGCCTGTCTACTAGGGCGAGAATTAGGACCGAAAATTGGGGTTAACGCTCTTAAAGTTGCAGTCACCGACTCCGAATTTCGGTAGAAAATTTTTATAATTTGCAGACGTTGCTCGTTCGTGTACTTTACCATGATGAAAATGTTGAGTTTACTGAATAAATTGACAGTGACAGTTTGATGATTAGTGAAAGAGTGCGTTCACAAATTAAATTAAAATTAAAATTTAATTTGTTATTTAATAAATTAATATTTTAATAAAATCCCTTTCACAACTTATGCAATTGTGTACTCACTCCGGTGTGCACCATCCCAAACGAAATCGAATTCTCCGGGAAGGAAGAGGAGCAGACAAAAAAGATAAATAAAAAAAAACACTTACCTTTTATTATTAACCCTAATCCGCCCACCCGGTGACTTAAGGTCGCCGTTTCAGTTTCGAGAGTAATTTTCACAAATTTTTGAAAAGCAATCCCATTCGCACTCATTGACTTTGTTTGCCTAACACCGCGTTTCCACGATGCACAAATATGTCAGACTAAATTTCAGACATATCGTCTGACATTTTTTCTTTCAACATCTATGAATGTAAGTTGCTTGCATTCGGTGTTTTTTTTTTTTTTTTTTTTTTTTGTATATGAACTTCGCCACATTTTGTTATTTTTTTGTTGTTTCACATTCCGAGGCGGCGCAGATGTAGATTTCTTGTTCTTTTTTAGCAACAGATCGCATTGAGGTGTATGAAGTTCGCCACACTTTGTTATTTTTTTTTTTGTTTCACATTCAGAGGTCAAACTGACAAGTGCTGTCAAAAAAAATTTCAAAAGAGATGTTTTGAATAAAAACCAAACATTTATTTCTTGAAATATTTCTTGTCTGCAAACTATCCGTCTCCACTGGACATTTTGATTTCATGAAAATTTTTTTAACACCAGCGATGTCTCGTGTAGACGCGGTGTAAGGAAACACTACGTAGAAATGAGTACACCGCCATTATTATTTACCAACCTAATCCACCCGGTGGTGTCTCACAGTCACCTGTATTTCAACAATAATAGAATATACGGAAAAGCATGCCTTGTATACATAGTGTATTCTTTTGTGCTAAGTGGTTTTGAATTGTCATGGTTACTAAAGGGAAACAGTCCGTTCAGATTTTTTGTGCTCCAGTAAGTTGTTCCGAATTCCAGTGTGTGTTCTTATATTTTTATAAATGTTGGTAGGTTTTTGTCATGGATTATAGAAGATGTATAAGACAATTATTTTGTTGTATATAGATTGACATTCAAGCCGTAATGGCTGAAAGAAAAAATCTTACACAGATAGGATATATACTGGCGATCACTAGGATGAGGCCATACATTTTGCAATCGATTTTCACTCTTTATACCTGTTGGAAATTTGGAATCCGGAAACTTTTACTACCGGGAACAGGTACATATTTAATCAACAGGAAGTCATAAAATTAAAGGGTAAATAAGAAACGACCGTTGGAATTTCCCAAGATCAATTAATGAACTACTTGAAAAGCGTATAAAAAGGTGCTCCACTAGGATGAGGCCACAATCTTCGAAAGAAAGCAAAAAATGAATAAAATGTTTATATTTTATGGTTTTAAAATAAAACATTTCTTTATTACGTTTTTCTACATTAATAATACTTATGCCCGCCATTTTTCGATATGACCTCTATAAGACGGTTGGAAATACAATCATAGTTCTTTTTTTTGTAATAATCAAGAGAAATTTGGGAACATGCATCACGAATAGCTTCGATTAAAGTGTCCTTGTCTTCAAATTGTCTGCCGCCTTCATACACTTTACGAGATAACCATGCCCAAACATTTTCGATTATGTTTAAGTCCGGTGAACAGGGCGGCCATGGCAAAAGTTCCACGTCTTCTGATTGAATCCAACTTCTAACAACCCTGGAAGTGTGGATGGAGGCATTTTCTTGTTGGAATGTCCAAGGCAGGAGTCCAAAAATGTTTTTCACTTTTGGAAATGACCATTGCAGCAAACATTTGTAGTTGTTTCCGTTCATTGTTGTGGATAAAAACTCCAACTCGATTGTAGGTAATATAGTAGGTAATAGCTCCCCACACCATTACACCTGATGTACGGCTATGATGTCCTGCCAAAATAAGCTCCTCCTTTCTTAGATCATGGAAATAAAATTTTGTAACAATCGGGGCGGTCATCCTTTTCCTTTGTCGTTTTCATCCGAAAGGAAAACGCGTTTCCATTCACTGCTCCAAGCGACGTGTTCTCCTGCAGAATTCATTCGATGCTCCTTGTGTACTAGCCTCAAAACCGGTTTCTTTTTAAGTTTTCTTCTCAGTATAGTTCCACTTTTTCATATCATCCTTCGGACCGTTGCTATGCTGGCTGGCTGATACTTTGCTGTTGGCCCTTATTTTAGTCGCTGGTAGAGTAGAATTTGAGGCAAGACGTAGAATTAACTGCTTTTCTCGCAATGGTCTTGCTTCTGCCGTGCGTGTTGTGAATCAGCAATTTCTCGGCGTAAGAGTCCAAACTCATTCAAAGCATATATTTTTCCTCTTTCTGTCGCTGTCTAGGTCTATTCGGAACCCTTTTTTCTTTAAACTAAATAAAAGCAGTTCTTTTCAACGCTTTTTTAAATATTCTTAACAAAATTTGGAAAATATCGCTAATGTGAACTCCTGCAACGAAATATTCGCAATGGCCTCATCCTAGTGGCGTATCTTTTTATACGCTTTTCAAGAAGTTCATTGTTTGATCTTGGGAAATTGCAACGGTCGTTTCTTATTTACCCTTTAATTTTATGACTTCCTGTTGAGGAAATATGGTATGTACCTGTACACAGGTAGTAAAAGTTTCCGGGTTACAAATTTCCAACAGGTATAAAGAATGAAAATCGATGGAAAAATGTATGGCCTCATCCTAGTGATCGCCAGTGGATAATAAGAAGGGCTGTTGAAGCTGACTCGGACAACGATAAGAATCGTTTTGAAGTAAATGACGAAAGTGACTTTAATTATTTGGATAACGACGATAGTAAGGAAGATGTAAACATTGAAGCTGGAAAATACTTGAGAAGGATAGAACTGAATGAAACTCTGAACCGTTCAGTCAAGGAAGATGGGCCAGTTATAGCATTATTAGAGGCCAATTAGATAAAGTTGTTTTAACGCCTGGAAAGCGTATTGACGACGTAAGTTATGCATTCGTCGTTTTTTTTTTTTGATAGTACAATTATTGGTCTTATTGTTTCATAGGTTTCATACGATTATTTATTTACGTGGGCACTACAAATGGAGGCATTTTTGATTTTACAGACTTGCCATCTAGTGTTCTGGCAACAATGTCAATGTCGGTTCACCAAAATTTCGGAACATTTCCGATTCGATGACACATCAACTAGAACAGATAGACGACAGAGAGATAAATTTGCACCAACAAGGGAACTCTGGAACTCCGTTATACCAGATTTGATGAAGATGTATGCGCCTGGTATGAATCTGACAATTGATGAGCAACTGGCCCCTTGCGAGGCAATTCAAACAATACATCCCTTCAAAGCCGGATAAATAAGTCTACATCTTATCCCTTGTTTGGTATTCCTTACTTTGGAAAGGAAGGGAATAAAAGTCTTATTCTCAATCGAACCGAAATCTCACATTTGATACTCTTTTACATCATATCATCTGGCAAATCAATTGTTGAGCAGGGGTCTCATCAGTGTTGGAACTCTAAGAAAAAATAAAGCATGTTTCTTCCGAATATATGCAGAGATCTGGAGTCAAGTTTATTTGGGTGCAGGAAAAAAATATCATTAGTCAGTTATGTCCCAAAAAAAAAAAAAAAAACAACAACAACAAAACACACATCAACGATGCATCATACCAAAACAATGGAAGTCAACAACAAAAAAAAACAGAAGTTAATTTGTTTTACAACTCAACTAAAGGGGCGGTTGATACTTTGGATCAAATGTGCCATGGACATAGCGCATTGTGCATTGAGGCAATACGCTTTAAGCTGTCATATAAAGTAGGTAACAACTAGGATATTTTGCTATAGCTGGATTCTTCAAAAAATATATATGTAGGTACCAAACATCAATATAAATTAGAATTAAAATTAAATCGAAGTACATCTTTTATATTTATGGACTTTAAGGAATTTGAAAAATGGACATCTTATAAAGCCTCCCCAAGACCTTTAAATAATTTATTATTTTAAATAATAGATTTATTATCTGTGGTCGCAGGTTCGGTGAATGGGCCGAAAACATCATTCAGCTTTATCCTTATTTTCAACGCAAAATTTTGTTCTCCGATGAGGCCCATTCGTGGTTAAATAGATATGTAAACAAGCAAAATTCCTAAATTTGGAGTGGAGAAAACCCCGAAGCCTTTGTCGAGACGCCTTTACAACCATTAATCCTCATTTTGTGGGCTGTGTGCTTTATGGGCTGGTGGAATCATCGGCCCATTTATCTTTAAGGAGGATGCCGGCCAGAATGCTACCGTCAATGGAGAGTGCTATAGAAACATGATTTCTGACTTCTTCTTTCCTCAGTTGAATGGCATTGAGGTGACAGAGCATTGATTTCTGTCATATAATAGGGTGTTGGTAACACCGTATGAGATTGACATTCATTCTGGCTGTCAGTCCATAGATATATTGTGCTCACATGTGCTCACATGTGCTCACACGCATTATTGAATTGAATTCAAATTAATAAAGAAGTATAACATAACAATAAGTAATATCTTTTCGTATTAATTCACAACACTGGCGACGAGGAAAGCAAAGAAAGATGAACGAAACTGGAATGGTAAACATCAACGAGAGAGCAGTGGCAACTTTTGCCAAATTGGATCAGTTCCAACCTGCAACGATGTCATGGAACAACTACAAGGAGAGGATGGAGTTTTATTTTGAAGCCAACGGGATAAAGAACGAAGTGCAACAGAAAGCAATTTCTTTATTATGTGTGGGAGAAACCACATACGAAATTATTCGCTCATTATTAACACCATTGGAGCCCAAAGATGTTACATTCCAAGAGATTCTGGAGAAGTCGGATGGTCATTTCCACCCAAAACCGAACGAGATCGTGCAAAAGTACACGTTTCACAAGAGGACTCAAAAGGTTGAGGACTCCATAGCCGACTTCGTGAAAGATTTGAAAAAATTATCTGAGCATTGCAATTTCATTGAACTAAATAACATGCTACGCGATCGAATCGTATGTGGTGTCGCTGATGAACCAGTACAAAAAGAGATTATTTGGTGAGCCGAAGTTGGATTTTCAACGAGCATATGAACTGGCACTGGCTCATGAGGTTAGTTAGTTTTAAACGCATTTTATTTTCTAATCAATAACTCTTACATACTAACAAAAAATGCTTAAATGCTAGCTTAAAATTACTTAGCAACCTTATACTAACTTACTGGCCCCACACAGGCACTCTAAGCTACTCTAAATTCTTATAACTATGTCTTTCGACCTCATTTACATTTTCTTTATGGATACTTATTTTCTGTACTTAAAGCTAAGAAAAAAAATTGTTAACAAAACTTAGCATATGGACTTTTTTTTTTAATAAAAACTTAGTATCTAACTTAAAATAAACCTTAGCCTACCTAAACTAAATGTACAATACACACATAAACACATGGACGTTATACACAATCATATACATATATCAGTATACACCTTTGTATACACTGATATATGTATATGTTTCTTAAATGCTAACCTAAACCTATGCAAGCTGGCCATCGCTATTCACAGAGAAAACAGATTGGTCAGCTCTGCCTCATTAGTGAGGCTGGTCCGTAATTGACGGAAACGACGACGAAACATCTTCCCCATCATTCAACCACCAGAAATGCTGGTGCTGCCGAACGACATCCCTCTTATCGCGATTCCCCACCCGCCCTACTGAACCTGAGTCGATCCACACTGCCATGTGCGACGTCTCTGTTGTAGTTGAGTCGCCTGTCCCCAGCTGTCCGAGCGACATGGAAGATTAACGGGACCGCTGATATATCCTGGATCAACCCTTTCTGATCTAGGTAGAGGAATGCTTCCGGTGGAACGAAGCCGTCAGATCGCACACTCTCGTGGTAAAGGTAATTGGGGTAGTAAGCCCCAGATATCAGGTTATTCATCGAGGTCATTGCTCTTGCAATGTGCCTTCGAGTCAGCTTAATTACGAAGTTGTCCACTCGTATTAGGTTCGCCCTATTGTAAAGGACCTCATTAGGATAAAATTTCTTGTACTCCGACTCTGGTGTTCTGTACAAGCGAAGACAAGCCCTAAGGCAAGCCCTCTCAAACACCCGAATCTTTTCCATTAAGCTTGCTCGTACATTGAACCACACGGGACAACCAAATACCAGCATGGGCCTGATAAGAGCCATGTAGCAGATTACCTTTACCCTCGCATCGAGTTGGCTGTTATAAAACAGTCTCTTTGTAAGGGCAAAAGCACCTTTGGATCTAGCCAGAGCAGCATCTACATTTTTGCCAAAATACAGAAACTGATCTAGCCAGATTCCAAGGTATCTGACTACATTTCGACAGACAAGAGGCTGTCCGCGTTGTCCAATGATCGAGAACTTTCTCCAATTTTTTCTGGTATCCCTAGAGGCTCTAGACAACGTCGTCCTAAAGAGAATGGTTTCCGACTTCTGAAAGTTGATTTTCAACTTCCAGTCATCGCAAAATCGTCTTATCTTATCGAAGTCACGCTGCAAGAGAGTATTAATGACCTCGATGTTTGGACCTGTTCTGTACGCTACCAAATCGTCTGTGTACGCAATAGTATCGGGAAGTGAACCTATCAAGTCGCTTGTAAAAATGTTGAACAGGATCGGCGAATTGACCGCGCCTTGCTGAAGACCATTTTTAATTTGAAATATTCCAACAGAAGTCACATCACCATTCTTCACGATGAACTGTCTGTTGGTTAGCATATTATAAAGAATGTACAAGAGTGGTTTACTGATCCCCAGCCTAGTCAGTTTATAGAAAAGACCCTCTAACCATACGGTGTCGAAGGCCTTCTCCAAGTCAACAAGGCAGGCACCAGTGCACTGTTCCTTGCCTTTGTTCCATTGGATATCGGACACCAGTTTAGACGCGGCATGTGAGATATCATGTCCCGCCTTAAAACCGAATTGATTATCCGGAACTATATGTTTGTCCTCAACCCACCTAGACAGAGCTCTATTGATTACTTTTTCAAAAACCTTACTGATATTCGGAAGGAGACTTATCGACCGGAGATTCGCCGGATTGGATATATCCTTTCCCTTTTTGGGGATAGGTTGAACCACCGCCGTTTTCCAATGCGCTGGATAATGTACATTATTCATTGCATTATTAAACAGGGTGGTGTAAATGTCCACCGCTTCTAGAGGAAGATGTCGAAGCACGATGTTTGGAATACCATCGGTCCCCACTGACTTCTTAGCCCTGATTTTGTCGAAGATCTCACGGAGTTTTTGCTTCGAAATGAACGGGGGTAGGTCACCTTCTCTGGCAATAACGTTATTTGCCATATTTTCGTCGCTAAACCGGATGAAACCAGAGCCCTCGGATCGCCAGTTCCCTATTTCATTTCGAATGCAGAAGTCGTGTACCAAGACGCGACTGTCCAGGTCGCAATTAGGGCCAATGGTATCAATGGCCTTGTATACTTCCTGGAAAGTCGCCCCTATGGCCTCAACCTTCTCCTGTGGATCCTCGATCACAAAAAAGTCGTCATCATCAGCGGCCTCATTTGGATCAATACCTGCTATTGTCAGTAACCGTTCGTTTTCTGTTGTCCGGGCTATTTTAAGACACTGAAGGTCGTTTTGTTTTTTTCTCCGAAATAGTTTGTTGATTTGCGGAAACATGTTCGGGTTGCTGGTGTTTACAGCCCGAACCTTGTTGTTCCAATATGAGCTTACAGCAATTCTGTAATTTTCTTTTATTAACTTTTGCACATTTTTAATCGACGACTTCAGCGTCCTAATCTCCGGATCTTGTCTGTCAGTTAACTGTCTGTACAAGTTTTTGAGTCTTGACAGAAGTCTACTTTTCTGTCGGTGCAGTGCGTCAATAGTAGGATTGCGGAACAGGTCTTCGTTAGTTGTACGTCGATACCGCGGTATTGTAGTGTCCATAGTTTGTTTAATTGTCTCGTCCATCTGTTTTAGGTAATTGTCGATCTCCTCGTTTGACAAATTCCTATTGGACGGTGGGTGGCGCGTGTTCGAGGAGAGCGCTCTGTTCAAGGTTGCGGAGAAGCGCGTCCATCGAGTCTTACTGTAGTTGTAAGAATATCTTTGGACAAACTCCTCCAATTCCGCAATTTCGTTGGGAACTGTAATTTCGGTGCTAAAACCGCAATGGTCGCTGTCATACACGAATGTGCGCAGACAGTTTAGCGTTTGTAAATTCGTACCTGTCAGTCGTATACGTTCGTCGTACAGCAGTAGATCCAAATAAGACCCGCCTCTGGGAAACGACGGGTTATCCGTCGCTTTAAGACCGAGTCTGTACATGACATCGTGCTGACCCCACCAATCGAGTAGTAGGTTCCCTCTTTTATTTGGCAAATTATTTCCCCAATCTCTGTGTCTAGCATTGAAATCCCCGCCGATTATAAAATAATTCTCCCCCGATTCCAGCCTCAGAAGTCGAAAAAGCGTGTCGAGCTCTGTAATAAATAGGGTGGATTGTGAAGCCTCAGGTGCATAAACAGAGGCCAAGTACAGCCGCTTTCCACCGCGAAGCGGAATGTAAATGACAACTGCCTCCAACACCCGGAACCTGCGCAACACTCCCTTGTACACTCTGTGAAATTTTATACCTTCTTTAATGAAGATCGCGACACCGCCTCCACGTTTGGATCTGGGCCGGTTTCTTCTTCTAACAATATAATTATTGTACTCCAGTTTGTGATTATCGGTTAGCTTGGTTTCGCTAGCGAAAAGCACATCAGGAGTTTGGTCTTGTAGCAATTTAAACATCGCGGCTCTTCGTTCGATCCTAATCAGTGAATTAACATTCACCGCAAGGACCTTCAAAGTTTGCTCCACCATGTGCGTACCCATTACGACATGTGTTGCGTTAGGCCCGGCAGCAGCGGGTAAATCTGGTCCAGCCGCTTGGCCTGTTCTTGCACTTGCTTTTGCAGCTGAGCCATCTGCCCTTGGATTGCGAGCAAGATGGCTAGCATGTTAGGTGCAGCTTCCGTTGTTCTCGGAATTGGCGCCGGAGAAGCAACAGTCGCTTGCTGTACCGTAGCCCCCCTACCTGACGCCATTTGGGCGTAGGAAATTTGGGACGTGACGGCTGGTGTTTGAAATCTAAGAGGTGAATGTTTGACCTCCACCTTCTGCTGCCGAGCCAGTTTTGCTTTCTTAATGTCAGCGAACTTAGGACAACCCCGATAGTTTGCGGTGTGTCACACGTTTCCACATAACACGCACGAGAGCTTCGATCTATCGGATGCTCCGTCAACACCCAGAGCACACTCCTCGGAACTGTGGTTCTTAGCGCACTTCACGCATCGAGGCTGCATTTGGCAGTTCGACGCGGCGTGCCCGAACCTCTGGCGGCGAACGCATTGTATAACGCCTTCGCTCCTTTTTAGTTTTTCCCAGTGAACCACCTGGTAGTCTAGGACATTGATACTCCTTAGACTATCCAGACGGCTTGCGGGACTGAGCTGCACCAGGAAGAACGGCAGACTCCGTTTCTCCCGCCTGGCTCTAGCTGTGGTAAATGGCTTTACCCCCACAAACTTAAGTCCTTCGCACTCCTTCTCTTTGAGCAGTGCCAGGATCTCCTCAGGATCAGAAGACGGTTCCAACCCCTTCAGCAGCATCGATTGCCGCTTTTCACACTTGGGTGTGTGAGTAGTGCTCCGTCGTCGTTTCCTTTAGGAGCTCTTTCACTTTCGCGTAGCCCTCCACTGTATTACAGTGGATGGCATGGCGATCGTTCCCCAATCTCTTTATATTAAAATTATTACCAATGACCAACTTACACAGGTCCTTGGTTGCATTTACCTCCATTTTGTAGGTGTTGATCGGAGGCACCTTCTCTTTCTTCTTCTTCTGCTGCTGCTGCTGTTGTTGTTTTTGTTGTTGCTGTTGTTGTTGTAGTTGTTGGTGTTGTTGCTGCTGCTGCTGCTGTTTCTTCAGCTGCTGTGGTTTCAGCTGTTGTTGTTCTTGCAGCAGTTGCTGCTGTTTCTTTTGCTGCATTTGTTGTTTCGGCTGCTGCTGTTTATGTTGTTGCTGCAGTTGTTGGTTCTGCTCTTGCTGTTGGGAGCTCTCTGCTTCTTGTTGCTCCCTCTGCCTGCGTGCAGTTTGCCGTTGCCTAATAGCAAGCATTTCTTGTTCCAGCTCTTGGATACTGGTTTTTATAATGTTGATTTCTTCATCTTCGTCTTCCGACTCAGATGAAGCTAGAGAGGCAAAGTTGTTGGTGCCCTCCTCCTCTTTGTCATTTTCAGCTGTTAAAACAGCACTTATTTTTTTTTGGTTAGATTAGGAGGTGTTTTCAACCTCTTCCTCCTTTTAATGGCTTTCGCCACGGTTATGGGGAGAGCGGGGCGCTCTCCACCATCCATCACGTGATTTTTGTTTGCTTTTTTTTTTTTCTTATTGCTTGCTGGTTTTGATATGTACGAGTATTACACAGTTAGAAAAAAAAAAATAAAAAATAAAACAAGAAAAAAAAGTTCCAAATTTCACTCGGGATTTGAACCCGTGTCCAACGATTTGTTGACTGGCGCCGCTAACCGCTGGGCCACCGAGTCAATCGACAAAATTGCAACTAATTATATGTATTTATTTGTATTTATACACTGAAAGCCGAAAGACCGAAAGACGTCTATTCTCACCGGAGATTTACGAACGACTGCTGACTCATGAGGCTGCACATAAGAATGTACATAACGATGTTCGAGGTAATAATGAAATTTTGGTTTTCTCTAGTCAAAACCGAAAGCCAGATTACAGAGGGAAAACTCTATCCAAATGTTTTCGTTACGAAGGAAGCCATCCCCAAGAAAAATGTATTTTTAAAAACAAAATGTGAGATTTCTGTCAAATGATAGGACACTGCAATAAAGCTTGCTACAAAAAAAAGGCGGCCAGGATGAAACAATAATGGATAATTATTTTTATATAATTAACAACACATCAACAGAGACGGCGTATTCGAGAATTTTGACAAAGCTAAATATAAATAGAGTTTTGGAAGAATTTGAAATCGACTCCGGGGCATCATGCACTGTGATTTCCGAGACTACATGGCACCGAATCAAAGACACGGATCAGGAGCTGGAGACATCAACGCTCAGTTTGCAGACCTGGTCAAGGGAAAAACTCAAAGTTTTAGGATCTGTTTGGGTGAATGTTATATATAATAAAATTGAATGTAATTTGCTGGTTGTTGTCGTTTCAGGTGGAGGTCAGAGTTTGTTGGATCGGAACTGGTTTAGTCATTCGGGTATATCGGTTGAAGGAGTGTGCGCTATGGAATTAAAAACGGATTGACAAGGTATGAAGTTGAAATACGCAAAAGTGTTTAAAGAAGATCTAGGCGCTCATGTAGGGCCCGCCATTAACATCGAAGTGTTACTCGGGGTTACACCGATTTTCGTAAAACACCGTCAAGTACCTTTCGCTTTGCGTAGCCTGGTAGAGGACGAAATAGAAAAATTGGTACACCAACAGATTCTCGAGCCGGTTCAGTTTTCGCGCTGGGCAACGCCAATAGTGCCGGTGCTTAAGAAAGATGGCGCATTTGTGGAGACTATCAAAGTACCGTAAATACTACGACTAAGACTAACTCATATCCGTTACCCGTGTATTCAGAGTTGATGGCAACAATAGCTTCGGGAAATTTTCACTAAGTTAGTCCTTCAACAGGCTTATCAACTATTGAGGGTAGATGACGCTTCTGCCGAGTTAGTCCGCTTTTACACGTCGCAAGTGTGTAATGCGCATGTTCTGGTTATTTTCTTTTGAACTGTCATTCAGTGATGTGCGCAATTTTACACCAAAGCCTTTCCCCCTTCTTTGGTTTTTCATATTATTTGACAGCTCTCTTTCATTTCATCTTTGGCGCTCAGTCTTTCATAATTGAAAATGAGCCCCCTTGTTAATTCTTTGGTTCATTTAAGTTCATTCGCCATACTGAAATGTTGTGCTCGTAACAACAGCGAAAAAAGTAATGAAGCAAATGTGAAAAAGAAAGAAGAAGGAGAAAAAGAAATTTCAAAAAGATGCAATGGAAATCCTACCCACACCAGAGTTTTTAGGTCAGAAAGGATACTAGGTCACTATGACGAAGGCAAACCACTAGTACTCTCTTGCGACGCTTCGCCGTATGGAGTAGGTGCAGTCTTAGCGCACCGAGATTCAGAAGGAAAGGAACGGCTGATTGCGTTCACTTCCCGAACCCTGGGGAATAGTGAGCGTGATTATGCGCAGATTGATAATTAGGCTTTAGCAATCGTGTTCGGAATCAAGCATTTCCATCAATATATTGCTGGTCGATCAGTGCTAATTACAAGGGACCATAAATCTTTATTGGGCATCCTTAATACGCAAAAGCCGATACCAGCAACGATTTCTCCTAGGATGCTGAGGTGGTGTTTGTTATTGGCGGCATATAACTATGAACTAGAGTACCGCGCGGGCAGGTTAAATTCTAACGCCGATTGCCTAAGTCGGTTACCGTTAAGGTGCAAGGTGGAGGAGACAAACGGACCGGCGGAAGTCTTTCTTCTGTAAAGCAATGATAATAATTGTCCGGACAGAGGAAATCGCACGGGAAACAGCAGGAGATATGCATTTCTCGAGAGTAATGCGTTGGATACTTCATGGGTGGCCTTCGAGTGTAGAGAAGGATTTTCAATCTTTTTTCCAACAAAGAACAGAGCTATCTACGCATAAGGGCTGTATCTTGTGGGGAAGCCGACTAGTGGTCTCACCGAAGTTTCAAACGTCGTGAGATGCAGACATTGCATACCAACCACCCGGGAATAACTAATGAAATCTCTGGCACGCATTTACTTCTGTGTCCTAACCTTAATCAACAAATCAAACTAGCCGTTCGCCAATGTCAGCAGTGTCAGGAAAACCGGCCAAATCCTCCAGCGGCGGCACGACAATTCATGGACAGGGAGCTAAACTCTTGGTCTAGCCTTCATATAGATTTCGCCGGACCTCAGAAGGGATATGTTTTTCTAATTGTCCAAATGGCTCGAAGTCAAAATTGTTTCAAACCAGTCGGCGACAGAGGTAATTAAAAAAATGCGAGAGATTTTTGCCATCCATGGGATACCGAGAAGGATCATAGCAGACAATGGAACGGCGTTTGTGTCAGAGCAACTTACGATTTTTTATAAAAATAACGGTATTAGATACCACACTATTGCTCCTTGCCATCCGTCGAGTAATGAACAGGCAGAAAGGGTGGTAGGTTACGTTAAGTCTTCGCTAACTATTCTAGTGGACGGAGATATGCATTTAAGACTACAGAGGTTTTTATTCAAACAATACACAACGCCGAGAACTACCACAGGGAGAACACTGGCAGAACTTTTAATGGGTAGAAGATTGTTGACACTTTTAGACATATTGCACCCAGATAGTATCGATGAATCCAAAAACATTTACGACAAAACGGTAAACCAACACGTTAGAAGCTTTAATATCGGGGATGCAGTATTCATCCGTAATTACTCTCATGGACAATGATGGATAAAGGGAAACATAATCGAAATAATATGGCGCGTCTCATATGTCATACAGACAACCGCGAACCAGATAGCAAGAAGACATGTGGACCAAATTCAAGAGCGGCATGATCAAGGTACCGAATATGTATACTGAGAACAAGCCAATCGAGTCAGCTACAGAAGGATAGACATTACCCGCATTGCATATTGGCCAGACCCCATCACAACTTCCCGTCTCCACCCCAAAATACCTAAACTATGACGCACAAACTCCGACCGGAACCAAACCATCTATGACCCCATCAGCAGCAGCGGGAGCCACTATTCCAGTCATAACAACATTGCAGACTTTTCAACAACCTTCACCAGCAGCATGCAGCGGGACCGTAGCTACGAGGTATGGTAGAATAGTAAAACGACCATCGCGATTCACCCCCTAAGACCATACTAAGAGGGGAGGAGAGTGTTGGCAACACCTTAGTGTTGATAACACCTTATGAGATTGTCTCTGAAGTTGACATTCATTCTGGCTGTCGGTCCATATATTGTGCTCGCATGTGCTCACACGCATTATTAAATTTAATTAAAATTAATAAAGAAGTACAACGATTGCGCTTCATTCGAACTAGCCGTGGCACGCATATGCCTGATATCATGTTTAGATACTAATGGCATAAAATTATCTAATAAATAAAGCTTTTTTTTTGTCAGCATACCCTGTAAATTTGTGTTTTTTATACCTATCAACTTTACACAATTTTAGATTAAAACAAAAAGGTGTGTGTTGCAAGGTCACAAAAAACTAAGCGTATTTTGAAGAAGTGTCCCCTCTTATTATATATACATAGATATTCTTTGATTTACATATACATAGTCACACAACACAATACTCTTATGGCAAAAGAAGTACAACAGCAATTGGGTACAGAAAGGTACAAGAATGATCGAGGACATTTGCGGACGAAGATCGTTCGCATGTTCGGAAATACAATTCTAGAAAATACATTTCATTTTAAATAATTGTTATCTTTATTGAAACTGAATCTCAACTGAAACTAAACTTGAATTTACTCGTAAACTAATAAACGTAACACGAATGTATGATACTTTAAACTTCAAAATGGATGTAAAGTACAAGAGTTGTAAGGCAGCTGCCGAGAACTACAAAATTCCTTGAACCACCTTGCAAAGGTTCATAAAAAAAATCAGTTCGAAACCCCGACCTTCCACTTGTTGTAACAAAACAAAACACCATTTCAACCTGTTTTTTTTTTCGGTGAATCAAGAAAAGGAATATCTTAAGGATATGGAAAGGCGCCTGTTTTTCTTTTCCATAAAGGAATTCCGAGAAATAGCGTATGAACTAGTCCCAAAAAAATGAATTAGCCAACAATTTTGAATCTGAAACACGCATGGCTGGAGAAGATTGAGCATACAACCTTCTAAACCGGTACGCCACGATTTCATTAAGAAAACCGGAAGCAACATCTGCAGCCTTTTTTTCAACTGCTGAAAGAGTGCATCGAAGGTTTTTTGTCAAATAAGATATACAACGTTAACGAAACGGGGTTCAGAACGATCGCGAAGAGTCTCGGGAAAATTTGGGCAACAAAAGGGAAGAAATAAGTAATAAGAAGAAATAATAAATAAGTAAATAAGCTTCTTACTGTGGAAATTTGCATCAGCGCTGATGGTTCGTACATGCCACCAGTGTTTATTTTCCCCCATGGGATGAGTGTAACCAAAATCGATGGATTACCAAAGACTTGTTTTTATAGCGGTTCAAAAGTTTTATTAAAGGTTCGCGGGCAACAAAAGATCAACCGGTTTTGTTACTTTTAGATGAACATACAATCCACCTTAAAAACATTGAAGGGGCCAGTGGTGTGGTCACGCTGTGTTTCACAACTCATTGCACTTATCGGTTGCAACCCTTGGATGTTACTTTTATGAAGAACCTGAATTCATATTGTGATAACCACTTAAATATGAGCAGCGACATCTAGATTCAAAGACCAGAAGATTTCGAAACTGGAATAACAAAGTCTCGACTGGAGAGTGGAATCGAATTTTCTAGCAAATTGGAAATTGTATGGAAGTATGTCATTCGAGTATAAATAACAGCATCCCCAAGGTATGCAAAGCAGTTCTAAAGTGTAATTTGAAGTGTTAATTAGGAGAAGTGATTAAGTGGTTTAAGTAAAAGATAAGAAAAGTATAAGTGGTTGAGAAATTGGATTGTACTGAGAGAAAGAATTAAATAGTGAATTGTAACTGTACTGAATAAAGGGATTTGTATTGAAAAGATAAGTTCTATTATTTGTACCCACACAAACATTTTACAATATCATCCTCAGACCCCGTTTCGACAATCGTCAACACAGATTCACCTATTTTTTAATCAGTTTTGCTTTATTTTGTTATTTGTTAAACAATTGAAGCGTATTAATAATGTTGTTAGCTAGAAAAAAATAAACATTAAAAAATTATCATACTGTGAAAACCATTTAAATGTGAGCAGCGTCATCTAGATTTACATAGCAGAAGACTTCGATACTCAGGATAAGGCAGAAGATTTCGATACTTGAATAGCAAAGTCTCAAACCTTGGTGAATGCAGAATTGAATCGAATTTTCTAGCAAGATGGAGAGATGAGACTCTGGATGGCGTGGATTGATCTCGAAATATGTCACTCGAGTATAAATATCAACATCCAAAAGGTGTGCTAGTCAGTTCATCAGTTGGATTTGAAGTGTTAATTAGGAGAAGTGATTAGGCGGTTTAAGTAAAAGATAAGAAATGTAGAAGCGGTTGAGAAATTGGATTGTATTGAGATAAACGATTAAATTGTGATTTGTATTGAAAAGAATAAGTTCTATCATTTGTACCCACACAAACAATTTATAATACGTTTTTCTCAAAACGATATCATTTCGTGCTTTAGGTCTGACCAACACTGTATGTGCAAATCTTGTTGGTCCAACGATAACTAGAAAACTAATAGTACTATCGATTTGAATTTTTGCAGATGATGCGTCTTCACGAAGATATTGTTCATTCGCCGATGAACACAACATACACAAAATTCAATTAATTTTTTTCTTAAAAATAGAGGACTCTTTCGAAATGTTTGCAAAACTAAATGAAATTTAGTAATCTAGCACACATTTGACGAATATTTAAAAAAATTCGGAGCTAAATCGTCTGAGTTACTCAAATTGAATTATCAAAGCTAACTACTAACTATGATTTCGTTAGTATCACATCTTTTGATATTTTCTTATTATCTAAATCGTACAAAAGTATCGTGTACGTGCACGTTAACGAACAGGAAGAAATAAGTAACGAACGTTAGCAATTTTAAATTGTATGTCCTACTCTAACAGAGCGAGAAAATATAATTCCAGTTGCGACAACGTTCAGATACGCCAATATTGGAACGCCGACTAATATTGGAATCTCTTTCACAACTGATAACGAATTTTATAGCATAAATGGAAAGAAATATGAAAGAAGCTGGCTGATACAGAAAGTCTTCGAAAGATGGCAGAGAGTATAAATATCGGCCTCAAACACTACACATCTATGTTCAGTCCTAAATTTGAATTTGAAAAGTGTGTAAATAGTAGTGAAAAAGTGAGTAAAGTAAAAAATTCTGTTGTTTTGTTCAAAATTTATTTCCATCTTACTCGTACATAATATAATTTATTTATTCATATGTACATATATGCCCATGCGTCGTACAATAGCTGTCAGCACAACGAAAACTACCAAAATCCGTAAAACATTGTAGAAGATCTGCTTCCTAGAAACAAAACTCTTTCAAAATTTAAGCCTTTATTCAAAATCTTCATTCAGTCTTACGCTTTCAATTTCCTTTTACATTGGTCTATACTTGAATCGTCTTCATTTAGTATAAACTTCCTGCAACCATGGATAACACATTCAAATGCTCTATTCAGAGTTTTTGGATTCGATTTCAGGTCACATAAGTACTGTATGCTGAATTCATTCCTTAAAAATTAGCATTCACAGAAATTTAAATTCTAAGAAATGCTTTCAATCCACTGGTATTCTTACCCCTCGCCCATTTTTAACATCTCATCAAAGTCCGTGATGCCATCACAGTCGATTTGATTTTGAAAGAAGAATAGCACGGCTTGTCGGGTCACATAAAGCCTGCGCTGAACGGCCATTAAGAATGGTTTTTGCCGGAATAATTTCAGTATAGCATCTATGACGTACGATGGCAGGAGTTGTAGAAATAGAACCTTTGAAAAAAGCGATCATTTTGATTGAGATTGAGACTTATAATCGAAAGATACTTACATTGAACCAATACAGAAATACAGAATCTGTCACTGTGACGTTAGGTATCCACAGTGATTTTTCCAAAGGATATTTCCGAACAGCTTTATTCAGATGAGAGAAGATGTGACCCACCGATTTATTAGAGAATGATGTGGATGAAAATTTTCCAACAGGAGTTGCTTCTATGAATCTGGGGGGTAGGAAATGATTAGTAATTCATAAGAGGATCAGTGGATCGAATGAACTTTTCTCTAGGTAACTGGGCCTTTAGTGCAGTGAACATAAGAAGGGTTCTTGTACCCATATCCAGCGGAGTAAAATCTATGTAAAATTTCAAGTCTTTTAAAAAGATGCTTTGTATGAGACCTGGAGTGATAGAACTAATGTGAACCTGATGTTTGGGTCCATATATACCAAACACTTACCTGTACCCCATATAACGAATAAACCCATGCCTCCAACCATTGTTTCTGTAAATCCAGGTTCTGGTTCCTCAAAAGCTGAGATAACTATAAAGTAGAGGGTCTTAGTATCATTTGTGGTTGCTTAAGAGTTTTCGAGATTTTGATCACTTACCAATCGAAGGTTTGTAAATCACTACTGGCAATTTGAAGCGATATTCATTCACAACTTGTTCTGCCAGATGTTTTGTGAAAACATATGTATTTGGCCATCCTTCTATAATTCTGCCAAGTATGAAATTCCAATCGAGAATTTAGCACACCACTGATTCTTTGCATGATACTATAGATACTCACTTATTTGTAATGACGTCCATCATGGGATCAATTTCATCATCTTCGAGCATTTTAAGCGCTGTTCTCCACCCGAAGACTGGTGGATATACCTAGATTGTTCAGAATCATTTTGTCATATAACACATCTGTGTAACAAAACCTATGTATACTCATCTACCTTGTCTTCCATGTATTTTAGATAGGGATGGCTGAAAAATGTAGAAATGTGGACGAAAATGCTCAACTCCTTCATTGCTTCGGCTAATTTTAAGGCCTCAAGAGTCGATTTAACATTAAGACGAATGGCTGACTTTAGCGGTTCATTGAAGCGTGTTGTTGCCGCCGAATGGAAGAATATTTGAACATGTTTCAATTGTTCTCTGTCTTCGGGTGATATGGCAAGGCCATCTTTGGCTATATCCCCACCGATTGCTACCAGTTTATTTAATTCATTGGGTTTTTTCTCCTTTAGAACCTTAAAGATCTAAATTTAATTAAAAGAAAAGACAGTAAAATAATAAATAATTTGAGAACGCATGTATAATATTTAAAAATAAGAAAATAAAAGCGATGCCTAGCCTTCATAAATTAAATCTGCCTGGTTTACCTCTGTGAAACTGTTGCTACAGCATAGTTACTTATAAAAGGTAGAAAATTAAGGAGCTGTTTATATACATGGCCATGTGTTGGATAGGGAACATTTCATTGTGTTGTGTTCTCAGAAATTCCTGGCATCTAGATTTCTACTTTCTAAAGCATTCTCAGATCATCGTCCAATAGGCAAATCATAAAGATCGACCACATCTGCTCCCTGAATAAGTATTTTGTGAATCGATGTTGCCATGTATAATAGTACCAAGAATATAAGCTTAGGTATAATGTCTTAGCTTCGATCAATAACTCTCTGCATTTCTCTAAAGAAATTTTGATCCCGCTTGATAATACTCGCTTAATAACAGAGTTTTGTATGTCTAAAGAATATTCGAGAAGTATTTCCTCGCCTGAGCTACATGATTAGTTACTTGCTTAAGGCGGCGCTACAGTTCTAGGTGGACCTGGGCCTCAACCAATAAACGTCTCCAGTCAGCTTCCCCTAGTTTCTCACGCTAAGTTGCTTCGCAAACGAAGCAGCACTATATAAAAAGACGCAAACGGTCCTTTGACTCTACAAACAAACGAGGAGGAAATAATAAAACAGGTGATCAAGGAGGAGCAGACGTGTTACGCTCGGAAGTTCAACCAAAGGATAGTAAAAAACATATCAAGGCTGAACACAGACCTGTAGAAATGAGCAAGCAAACTTATTAGTAGAGTCAGAGTCGGTGCTAAAGCTATGTCTTCTACATCACTACTTCAACAGGCTGTTGAACTGGACGGACGATCTAAATTTCGCTTTCGAATTCGAGTAGAATGAACCATTCAATCTGGATGATATATCTTATACTACTCTTAGCAATTTCTAACCTAAAATACGATAGTAAGGTTGCTGGCTAGGACCGCTCATTTGCCGATCTATTTTAAGCAGCAGAAGATGGCTCGGTAGAGAGCTTACACCAATTCATTTCCAAGACTTGGTCGGAGGAAAAAAATCATGATAGACGAAATCTCACCTCAGGTATACTATTGTAAAATCAATCAATCAATACAAATCCCTTTATTCAGTACCGTTATAATTCACTATTTAATTGTTTCTCTCAGTACAATCCAATTTCTCAACCGCTTATACTTTTCTTACCTTTTACTTAAACCACTTAATCACTTCTCCTAATTGCACTTTAGAACTGATTTGCATACCTTGGGGATGCTGGTATTTATACTCGAATGACATACTTCGAGAACAATCCTCGTCATCCAGCGTCCCATACAATTTCCAATTTGCTAGAAAATTCGATTCCACTCTCCAGTCGAGACTTTGTTATTCAAGTATCGAAATCTTCTGGTCTTCGAGTATCGACATTTCCTGCTCTGTGAATCTAGACGTCGCTGCTCACATTTAAGTGGTTATCACACTATTGTACAAAAAGATGTCTTGTTTTGACAATATTACCAAGCTCATCAGATTCTTCAGAATGACAATGGAATGAATGGAGAATGCTCGTTAGTTCAAGATTTTTGATATGACTTCTTCAACATTGTGAGAAAATCGAAAACCAATGCAAAGGCACAATTTAACTAAATTCTGTGCATTCCCTGATGACATAGACATCATTGGCAGCAATATTGAATGCAGGCAAAACCAAATATATGCTGTCAATAAGAAAGACATATACCATTGACGAAAAGGACATAGAGAGACACTATGGACACTGCAAAAAGAACTCATTGGCGCCGAATCACAGACCTAAGCGAAGGCCTGCTTATATATTCTTAGTTGTTCTGAACTATAAAATCGGCTATCATCGTAGTGGCCTATTCTCACATCTCACATCACTACAAAACGGACCAAAGTAGGATCAAACGCTTCAAGACTTCAAACGAGATGACATCGTTCTTGTTAAGAATTGAAATCTACCCATTGGCATATGAATGATCGGAAGAATATCAAAGAATATCTCGGTGAATGCATTCACAAGATTCATAACGCTTGGGGCGACTTAAAACACAATGTAATCGTCGCTATGAAAATATGGAAATTCTAAGAATTTGTTCATAAATGTGAACACTTTTGATAATATGTCGCTCGTGAATGAAGTTTTTAAAAAAAATATTAATTGGAATATTAAATTTATGAACAAAGAATTATCTAACAAATTTACAATGATTTATTTACAAATATATTTGTGGATGTATTGAAACATTGAATAATGAACAGTCAACTCCGTTGACGACTGCAAACATTTTTCTCGTCTCTTGTTTTCTTGTCCAAATTCTTTCATGGTAACTTTCATAAACTGGAATCTGGAAAGATATTAAATCAAACGGAGATCCAAAACATTAAAAATTAATGCGCCAAGAGGGATATTCAGTCAACAGAATTACAAAACTTTTGAAGTGCAGTCGTACAATAGTTTCAAACTACGGGAAAGGTTCCAGAAAACTACAACAAACGATTCGTACCTGGACGAAAATATAGCTTGACACCAGCAGATCGACGATCCCTACTAAGAGAAGCGTCAATTTCTACAGCAACAACAAGGGAAATCGCGGTATCAGCAGGGATTTCGAATGTGGACAGAAAACTAAGGGCTTGTCAGCGTGTGTTAGTACAAGCGGAACCTCTTTAAAGAAAACGTTTAAAAATACAACCCACATCGAAACGCCCGTTTGATCTTTGCGAGAAATCATTTAAGATGGAAGAAGCGTTGGGGAACTGTCATCTTCACCGATGAGAAACGCTTTTGGCTTGATGGACCTGACGGATTTCGTCATTTTTAAGACGACGACGATAACAAGGCGGAAGTGGAGTCATTATTTGGACAAGAATATCATACAAAATAAGACTAATGTCTGCTCCCAAACGGCAGGATGAAAAGTGACGACTACCTTAAGATCTTAGACGAAGAGATCATGCATCATAACCAAGAAAATTTTGGCGAAAATTTCATCCAGCAATCCACACAGCTCGGAAGGTGAAAGTGTACTTGGAGCGTAACATCATTTGTGTTCTTGACTGGCCAGCATTGTCTCCAGACTTCAACATAACTGAGAATGTATGGGGATATCTCTCCAGAGCTGTCTGGTAGAAAAGACGACAATTCAATAAAGTAGCAGACCTTAAAGAAGCCATTGAAACTAAATCTCTTCCATCAAGAATGTTAGAGGTTGTAAGTACTAAAGGAGAAAGAACTCATTACTAAAAAAATAAAATCATTCCGATAAAACTCCAAATTTTGTTTAAAAAAAACCCAATCCTGTCTCAACCATTTGTCGCGGGTAATTGGGAACAATTTGCAAATTCCAAAAAAATTGCGGGAAAAAAAGGATTTATGGCGATTAGAATTTTCTTAAAAATTTGCAGTGATTACCTAACAGTACGTTTAATTGAAAGCAATCTCAAAAGAAACCCAGCATACTTTCCGAGTTATATAATTACATACTAATGGCCTTGCAGCAACGATGCAGCTTGCTGCTAGGACAACTAGCGAACCTATGGTAATAGCAAATACAGTGAAACTTCTCTATAGCGGACACGCAATTGACCATCAAGATTGTCCGTTATGTAGAAGTGTCCCTTCTATGGGGGTAACGTAAGTTATTTATGAAAATTGGAAAATAATTCCAAATTAAAAAAAATGAAGTTTATTATTCAGGGTGTCCCAAAAATCAACGTCAAGCCGGAAACGGGTGATAGATCAAGTGGAGTCGTTTATCAAAAAATTATAAAAAAAATCTAAATCAAGTACCTTTAAAATTATTGGCACTCAAAAAAAATTGAGAAATCTGACACCCTGTGACGATCTTTCAAGTACTGTGACTGCAAATCTTTACTTTTCTTCGATTTTTTTTTTTGTCACGTAACCTTGAGTAACTCTTATGCAAATTACGGTCCAAAATTGAAACATAACTAAGTATATCGGTTTTAACTAAAATATTCCTTTTTTGTCCATCCATGTATCTGAAAATCATTAATCATCCAAGTTGAACTGACTGTACTGACAAAAAAATGTACTATGCCATTTTGGGAAGTAACTTTAGAAGATGGCGTATTTAGTCTGGATTCCAAAATGGTATGACACTTGCTAGACTAACGCTTAATTGAGGACAAAAAAAATATTTTGATAAAGAAACCCAATTCATAGTTAATTCATTTTAATAAGTTAAAATGAGTACCAAGTGTGAGCGAGACAGATTGAGACGGATAAACACGCCATTTCGACTAGTGTAAGTAAAACAGATAGAGATGCCACCCTTGTCATTTCATTTCATTTTTGCCCATCACAGAGCACACAGAACACTACGTTCTCTTGGTGTATACTCTCAGGATCGCTTTATACAATTGTTTTTCTTGTTGCGCGACTAAACGCCATTTACCGATCTTGTATCTTACAACAAATGTTCAAACTGTTTGCCTCCAGCGGCAATGCAAGCTCTACATCTTCTTACAAATGATCTGGTAATAAGACGGGCATATCTTCTGCAGTTGATATCTTCAATGGCTTCTGCAATTTTTTGGCGCAACTCGTTTAAATTTTTTATGGGCTTAGAATAATTTTTTTCTTTTACTGCTCCCCAGTAAAAAAAATCGAGTGGATTTAAATCAGGTGAACTGGCTGGCCACGAAATTGTACCAGACCGCCCTATCCACCTGTTGGAGTATTCCCGATCGAGGAAATCTCATACTGTGCTATCATAATGCGCTGGGCAGCCATCTTGTTGATACCACATGCATGCATAAATATTAAGTGGCACGTCTTCCAATAAATTTGGTAAGTGGTTCTCCAAAAAATCTAAATAAACCTCCGCATTCAAATTCTGCGGCAACTCGAATAGGCCAATAATTCAGAATTCCTGTCCACATACTTACTTTACTGTGATCTATCTTCCCGTATCAAATGTGGATTTTCCACGTGCCACTCACCTACAAATTGTGGAGGCTCATGTAACCGTCCCTTTTAAAAGTTGATTCATCCGCCCATAGAATTTTTTCGAAGAACCTCGGATCTTCTCTGAACCTCTGCACCATCGCACCATGTACGTATTACATTTCGCATACACTCCGCTTCAACTGAATAAGTATCAAATTTTTCAAAAGTTTGTGTTTCGTTATTTTCAAATGCATGAATTTAATAGTTCTTACTGGTTTGTTTATGATGTTGGATAAAGAAATTAGAGAGAACAGTTCAGAAAGCACCGCTATATTTTCTCTGGCTCTCCTGCAAGGTATTTCATATGGAAAAATTCAGTCTTTTTTTGTATCAACTGAATAAGTACAAATAATGAAATTACAAATTTGTTTTTAAAAGAGCATTTTATTTGTTGTCTCTAGTAGTGAGTTCTGCCACCTTTGTTCATAATCACATCACAAATTCGGTCCGGCATTGAATCGTAAAGTGCTTTTAAGAAATTTAACGAAATTTCTCTCCAGGCTAATTTAATAGCTGCAATGAGTGATCCTCTGTCTTCAAACTGATGGAAACTTCAATTAATGGAGTCCAGAAATATCACAAAATTTCGGAAAATTCCTTTCTAATATTTCTTTATAAGTTGTTGTGGTCATTTTTGCTGTTTGAAATTCTAGTTCAACAGTTCCCTAATAGCTAACCGCTACCCATACCATAACACCACCTTCTCTGCTATGATTCCGGGCTCAAAAGCGCTGGTCCTTTCTCATATCGTGAAAGAAATAGTTATACCCATCAGGTCCATCAAGATTGAACTTTTTTCCATCTGAGAAAACAACGCAACGCCATTCTTCTTGACAAGCCTTATGATACCTCGAAAATTCGAACCCCATACGCTTTCGCTGAGTGTTTAAAGGTGGCTTTTTTGAAATTTCAGACGTTTTAGGTAATTGGCATAATTAATTATTCTTCTAACTGTTGAAATACAAGCATTAACATCTGCTGTTTGCTTTATTTTCGCAGCTGAGTCAGAAGAATTAGAAGCACATCGCAAAATTGCATTTCTATCGGCCGCTGTGGTAGCCGTTTTTTTTTTATCTCATTTCATGTTTTTTCCCATACAAATCTATGTTTCTGAAGTAAGAATAGACCACATTAAAACTTCAACCAATTTCTTTAGCTATAGCATGCCCGGCTTATCTTTGCTTCTGTAGTAAGTCAATGTCAGCTTCTTCAATATTGTTAAGGGATTTCGCTTTACCCATGTTTAGCCAAATTGAAATTTACACAGTTATTTTCATTTAGGCCACCTTAACAATTACTTAAATGTGTCATTCCTCTCAGAATACACGTAAGGAATGAATATAATGGCCATGTACCTATTCAGTTGACGCAATTCCATATGAAATGTGTTGCAAGAGAGCAAGAGAAAAAATAACGGTGCTTTTTGAATTATTCCTTCTAATTTCTTTCTAAAATAATGAAACACAAACTTTTGAAAAATGCTTCAGTTGAAGCGGAGTGTATGATACGAGGGCCGGTCAATAAGTCTTGAATTTCTTGAATAAATTTGAATTTCTGACCTCTTTACTGAAACAGCAACACTGCTCCTGTCAACAGGCATCTGTCAGTTGACTCCTGTCAAAATTTAAACTTGCTGCGTCAGTTAGTTTGTGTTTGACAGCTATTTTTCAGACTACTCACTAATTTGAGGAGAAAATGGAAAAAAGTGAATTTCGTGTGCTTCACTTCACAGGAAGGTTTGGCGTTGTTTAATCACAATATGGAGGAGTTTTTGCGCCGTTTTGTAACCGTGGACGAAACATGGATCCATCACAACACACCAGAGAACAAACAACAGTCAAAACAGTGGGTTTCTAAGGGTGAATCGGCGCCAAAGAAGGCCAAGGTGGGTTTGTCAGCCAATAAAGTTATGGCGACTGTTTTTTGGGATGCACGCGGGATAATCCACATTGACTACCTTCAAAAGATAAGAACAATCAATGGGGAATATTATGCCAACTTATTGGACCGATTCAATGACGATTTGAAAAAAACCGACCTCATTTGGCCAAGAAAAAAGTTCTTTTCCACCAAGACAATGCAAGGGTGCACACATGTGCAGTTGCCATGGCAAAAATCCATGAATTGGGCTATGAATTGCTCCCTCATCCACCCTATTCTCCAGATTTGGCTCCGAGCAACTACTTCTCGTTCCCAAACCTGAAGAAATGGCTTGGTGGAAAAAGATTTGACTCCAATGATGAAGTCATCTCGCAAACAAAGGCCTATTTTGAGGACCTCGACAAATCATTTTTTTTGGAAGGGATAAAAAAATTGGAGAAGCGTTGGACAAAGTGTATAGAGCTCAAGGGAGACTACGTTGAAAAATAAAATTATTTTTTTATCAAAAAATCTGTGGTTTTATTCCAAAAGCCACGGACTTATTGACCCGCCCTCGTATATACTAGTACCTACATAAATTTTTATAAATAAACAAACAATTTATTCAGGACAATATATGGTAATGGTTTGTGCGTAGAGTATGCCTTAACCTTTTTGAAAAACGAAATCATTAATTCTTGCTTCTTCACTTTGGATTTCATCATCTCAAGCGCATGGTTAATTATTAACTCATTTATCATTTTAAATCCCGTTTCATCTCTAGTTTTCTATTGCTGTAATTTCAAACTCATTTTCATGTTTACCCAACTGGCTGCCATCGTTGTCCTCGTAGTCTTCATGGGACGTAGAGCTTGCTGGATGAGGAAAATGGTTTTTAAAATATCCACAATATCTTCTGTGGAGCATTCTGTTGTCAAATTTTCGTCGATGTAGAAATATTCTTCGTATATGACCGTTGGCAAAACTCTTACAGCTCTGCTTCATCAATTCCATTTTCTATAATAAGTAATTCACCTGATGGAAATCCAAAACATTAATCCGTGTTACAGCTTTCTACGTCAATTTGGTTTGCTAGATCTTGGGCACTTTTGGCACTATCTATCTTCTTCTAAATTTCCGCTAAGATGACCGAAGGTGAACTGGCGATAAACAATCTTGAAATTTTAAATTATTCCTTATTACAGCAAGATTACGAACAGAACAGTTACTATGTATTGTCTTCGCGGTGAGTAATCACGACCACTTTTTGCTTCCAAGTAAGCTATTTTCGCGTTTTTTTAGACGCCATTACAATAAAAACTTCCACGCACTTTCAATTTCATTAAAAACTGATAATAATAACTGCATAACAATCCAACTGTATCATTGGAGTTTCAAAGTCCACAAATACAATACGAGTTGATTATCATTTTAGTCCCTATAGTCCGCACCAATTCAGTTGGCCATTCTACTGCGTAGGTCTCTTAAAATTTCTTTTATCATCTCTTAAATTGACAAATATGACCTAAGAAAGAAAATGGGTTGAGACATAAATAAAAAGGCTCTACATCCCAACATTGCTTTCAAGATCGTAGTTGCGATCTGACTGAGGTTGGTTTTTGTTATTTTCCTTCTATTAAACTGAAGTTGGAAGCGCACTGATTGGACAGTCATTTTCTACCTGAGGTATAATCATTGTGTATATCCAGTTTTTCAAAAAATTATTACATCCCTGGTCTCCCACCAGGAAATGTAGATCCTTATATGCCAGATTTACTTTGAGAAAATTATATTCTGATGAAATATAAAAAAACAGTTCTGTACGAGTATATCTGTTGGTACTGTATGGGATTTTCGTATGATGACGACTGGATAAATGAAGCAAAAGGTCTCGCATGAATTGATTGTTTGATTTTGTTTCTATGTAGCTATACGGTTTTTGATTATTTGCTCATTATACTTTCGTAGATCATTATTGCTGGCAAAGCTCCATTTCTGTAAAAAGGTGTAATAACTGGTGCAAATGTTTACTAAGAAGATGTGCTAGAGGGTGTTGTGAAGGGCTTCACCAATACAATACAATTTTTTTTAATAATCAATATTGTGGTCTAATAAATGAAACAATTTTGAATACAATATGTTTACTGTTTTTTTTTTATAGCGTTTTATATTTGCGTTTTCAATTTGAAGAACTATCAGTTTCATAATCGGTTGAGGAATCATCTCCTGGACTATTGCATCCGATATTGTGTCCCACATTCGCTCATAAGAAAAGTACTCCTCCTCTGTCCTTATAACTTTTGCACAAACTTTGCGCCAATCTTCAACTGTAATGAAAGTTCTTCTTCAGCTAGTTTCTGAACATCCGATAATTTAAATGTTGTGTTTCGGTTTCCCACTCTTGCCTTGACAGTTGCCCAAATATTTTCAATAGGGTTGAGATTTGGATGATAAGATGGCAATCGTAGTACTTCGTGTCCCGCTCCGTGAATTGTAGCTTCAATCTTATGCTTTGGATGGTGTATAGTTCGATGTTCTTTTATAAGCTCATAAAGTTCGAGTTTGAGCATCTATGAACTATGTAGTATATTGTAGTTTGCAAGCCATTGTAACATCTCAAATTTTCCGGAACCAGAACTAATTTGCTTGTCTTCCCATTTGTTGTGATATGATGCGTTGTCCATTACAATAACTGAAGGTTCTTCTATGTTATTCAAAACTTGATCTGTCATCCATTTGGAGGAAATTTTCAAAATTCATCTCATCGTGACGATCTCCTGTTTTAGTTCCAGATTTAAATAAAAGCAAGGCATTGTTTACGAAGCCTTTCTCGCGACCTGCATGCGCCATTATTAACATCTGACCCTTTGAAACTGGCGCCTTTAATCCACGTCTGGTACCATCAGTCTATGCCCTTGGTCTGGTGTGTGAGCTGTGAATATAGCTCTCGTCCAAATAAATTATCTCATATCCTTTTGATCTGTATTCGCGTCCCTTTCTCAGATATTTCACTCGTAAAAGTTTAACTTCATTTTTTTCGCACATAAGTTTACGGTTGTGCTCCGTTTTTATATACGAGTAGGAAAATCCATTTCTTCTTAGAATCCTGTGTAGCGACATATTGCTAAAGTTAAGCTCCAAATCTTCCTGGACCCGTTGTCTCAACATATTTAAGGTAATCATCATTTTTTCCTCAAGGTGAAAGTTGTATATAATTCGCCGAATAGCTGTGATGTCAAAGCTGTCTAATGCAGTTTTCCATTTTTTGTGTGGTACTTTTTTATTTGGTAATTTAGTAACACCTTTCTCGACGTATGCCTTGATAATCGTCCGTATTGATCGGTCTGAAATTCCAGTGAACTCCTCAGTCTGCAAGTTTGCGTACGTTATGGGATTATCCAAACATAAACTCATATTTTCTTCTAATTTTTTTTTATACATGTTAACAGCGTTCTTACGGGCCTGACTTCCTATTGGTTTTCCCATTCGCGATGAATCCATGACAATTTCCTATATTTGTATAAGCTTTTGTTCGATCAATGCTATTGTTTTCGTAAAACTGGATTCCAAATAGCAAATCCATCATTAATAATTAAACAATTACTATTACTAATTAGGTACGAGTACACGTAACTAAAAAAAACTCTACATCAAAATGCTCCGGCTTTTGACGAATGCAGCATTGGAATAATCAGAAATGGGAATATGGTAAGATTCATGAGCATGGAAGGCATACTCGTACAATAGATTCAAAATATGGATTTGATACTGAGGGAGATGCAAGAAAGCGTGGAAAAAAACACAAGTTGCTTAAAACTGTACAAAGAAGAATTTGAGGAATCAATGAAAAAAAATGAAAATGAAATAAAGAACTTACTTGAAGCAATCGAAATTAGATATACCGAGAGAGTAAGCGAAATGCAAATTGCCCAAGAAGTCTGCGAAAAAAGTGTAACGGAATTAAAAAATATATGCAGCATAACGCAATGCAATAACATTGTGTGCAATGAAGTGAAAAAAATTATAAATAGTAAACAAGCAGGTACGGGAAATCAAGTTTCATTTGCGGAAATTGTCAAAGGAAGAAGTGACAAGTCAAAAGAAAAAGTAATGCCAGAACTATGAAAAAAAGAACCTCTTATAATAAAACCGAAGAAAAACAACATTGTTACAAAACTAAGGAGGATCTACGTAAAAAATGTCTAAAGAATCACAAAACAAGTGAGTATAATAACGAATCACTTAAGAAATGTGTAAATTGCATGCGTGTCAATGAAAAACTAACCTTAGGCCTTGACGAAAACCACGACACTTTCAGTAAGACATGCCCAGTATACATAAACAAACTTGCATCAAAAAACAAGCGAATTGGTTATTAGCAATCGAGTTCTATTATGGGAATATACGAGTAGTCTATATTCTTTTCGATATCGACTGTTTGTAACAATTCTGCCGCAGGACCACGTAAGGCCATCGCTAGGGCAAAGCACTTCTCCTTATTGTCCCAGTGGTTTGCACAGGCAGCCATTTCAAACTGCTTCTTATAAGTAAACCATGAGGTCTGGCCATCGAATGAGGGAGGCTTCAACTCTTTTCTCCTTGGACCGCTTAAAGAACATTCTCGCAGTTTCTGGTTTCGCACTGTGTCTTTTGCCAATTGCTCAACTTTGCTGTCCATTTGTTCGAATTTTTCGCCAACATTCTTCTCTATTCTTTCAAATTTGTTATCGATTTCTTCCAACTTTTGGTGTAGAACGTTATTTTGTTCTTCCAGTTTTTGTTCTAGACTATTCTTTTGTTCGTCGAATTTTTGCTCAATGCTGTTCTTCTGCTCGTCCATTTTTTATTCCAGACTGTTCTTCTGTTCTGCCATATTTTTCTTTTGTTCGCCCATTTTTAATAAGGGGAGTTGCATCATCGCAGCCATGTTATTGCCGGAACTTGTCTGTTCATCTTCGTCAACATCAAAGGGGTATGCATCAGGATCATGTCCCTCGTTATTCAAAGCCTCCTGAAGTCGGAGCACCAGGTCACTTTTCCCTCCACTGGCGCTGAGGCTTCTCTTGTTCAACTCGAATTTGAGTTGGACGAGGGTCAACTGCAATAGTTTTCGACCTATTCTAGCTTTTTAAAATAGTCAGAAAACACCGTTTTTTTTTTTACACACAATAAGTCCTATCCCACTTCTGACACCAATGTAAAATGTTTGTATGGATACAAATTATAGAACTTATTCTTTTCAATACAAATCCCTTTATTCAGTACAGTTACAATTCTTTCTCTCAGTACAATCCAATTTCTCAACCACTTATACTTTTCTTATCTTTTACTTAAACCACTTAATCACTTCTCCTAATTAACACTTCAAATTCAACTGATGAACTCACTTGTATACCTTGGGGATGCTGGTATTTATACTCGAATGACATACTTCGAGAACAATCCTCGCCATCCAGCGTTCCATACAATTTCCAATTTGCTAGAAAATTCGATTCCACTCTCGAGTCATCAAAGGTCGAGACTTTGTTATTCAATTATCGAAATCTTCTGGTCTTCGAGTATCAACATCTTCTGCTCTGTAAATCTAGATGTCGCTGCTCACATTTAAGTTGTTATCACAATATATAAGTAACGGTTGCTGGGATTTACACCAAACAGCTCAGAAAAGGAATTTGGTAGCTTTTTCAAGAAAAATATAGAAAGAAAAACAGAGAAACCAAACAATATAATTTTAGGAGGTGATTTCAATTTTAACTGGCGCCTAAATAACACATACAAAAAGGAAATCAAAAGAATCCTGGAAGACAATTACCTTCAGCAAAAAATGCAACTATACTCAAGAATTACAGCGCAATCTAGTACAATATTGGACTTTATCATAACCAACATACAAAATATAGAAGTAAAACCAGATGAAAGGGAAAAAATATCTGACCATGAGAGTATAACTTTTCGTATGCAAAATGAACCAAACACAAAGAGAAATCATGGAAATGTTTTCAAGTATCACAGGGAGCGATTTAGTGAAAGGGTAAATACAATGTCTGTGGCATGTAATAGAGCTACTACGGTACATGTAAATGCTGAAAATATCGAATGCATTCTTAAAACAGCAGTAAGCACTTTTACAGCGAAAGTAACCGCAATAAAAAACAATCAAACAAATAAATGGATTAGCAAGGAACTTCTAGTTTTAAAAAATGAAAAAATTAAGAAATACAATAAGGCAAAGCTTAATAAATGACGAAGAAAGTTGGGATAACTATAAGAATATAAGAAACTCTTATAAAATGGAAGTAAATAAAGTCAAAAATAATTTATAAAACTACAAATTTAAAATGCAGGTGGGCAAAAGCAAATATGGAATGTTATAAAAAACTTAGTGCTTAAACAAAGAAGAATAACTATAACTGACGTAGATTTTGTAAAAACAAAAAAAGAACACTATACTGATGGGAAGGAAATAGCCAACAAATTCAACTTATACTTTATTGATAGTATTGTGATAACCACTTAAATGTGAGCAGCGACATCTAGCAGAAAATGTCGAAGACCAGAAGATTTCGATATTGGAATAACAAAGTCTCGACTGGAGAGTGGAATCGAATTTTCTAGCAAATTGGAAATTGTATGGGACGCTGGATGGCGAGGATTGTTCTCGAAGTATGTCATTCGAGTATAAATACCAGCATCCCAAAGGTATGCAAGTCAGTTCTAAAGTGAAATTTGAAGTGTTAATTAGGAGAAGTGATTAAGTGGTTTAAGTAAAAGATAAGAAAAGTATAAGTGGTTGAGAAATTGGATTGTATTGAGAGAAAGAATTAAATACATAGTGAATTTTAACTGTACGGAATAAAGGGATTTGTATTGAAAAGAATAAGTTCTATTATTTGTACCCACATAAACATTTTACATTAGTGTCAGATGTGGGATAGGACTTATTGTGTGTAAAAAAAAAAAAAAGAAAAAAAAAGTGTTCTCTGACTATTTGAAAAAGCTAGGATGGGTCGAAAACTATTACAATTGACCCTCGTCTAACTCAAATCCGAGTTGAACAAGTGAAGCCTCAGCGCTAGTGGAGGAAAAAGTGACCTGGTGCTCCGACTTCAGGAGGCTTTGAACAACGAGGGACATGATCCTGATGCATATTCCTTTGATGTTGACGAGGATGAACAGACAAGTACCGGCAATGACATGGCTGCGATGATGCAACTCCTCTTACTAAAAATGGACGAACAAAAGAAAAATATGGAAGAACAGACGAACATTCTCCAGAACAGTCTGGAACAAAAAATGGACGAACAGAAGAATAGTCTCGAACAAAAAATGGACGAACAAAAGAAAAATCTAGACGAGCAGAAGAGCAGCATTGAACAAAAATTCAACGAACAAACCAACAATCTGCACGGTCTTCAACAGAAAATGGATGAACAAAAGAATAATCTGGAAGAACAAAAGAACATTCTCCAGCAAAAATTCGAAGAAATCGATGACAAATTTGAAAGAATAGAGAAGAACGTTGATGACAAATTTGATAGAATAGAGAAGAACGTTGATGACAAATTTGATACAGCAAAGTTCAGCAACTGGCAAAAGAGCTCGACACAGTGCGAAAACAGAAACTGCGAGAATGTTCTTTAAGCGGTCCAAGGAGAAAAGAGTTGAAGCCTCCCTCATTCGATGGCCAGACTTCATGGTCTACTTATAAGAAGCAGTTTGAAATGGCTGCCTGTGCAAACGACTGGGACAATGAGTAAAAATGCTTTGCCCTAACAATGGCCTTGCACGGTCCTGCAGCAGAATTGCTGCAAACAGTAGACATCGAAAAGCATAAAGATTATGTGACTTTAGTACAGGCTATCGAGAAAAGGTTTGGGGATAGCCACATGCAGGAGGTCTACAAGGTCCAATTGCAAAGCTGAACGCAGCAAAGAGGAGAAACACTGCAGCAGCTCCAAGCAGACGTGAGTAGACTGGCACATCTGTCATACCCCACCGCAGGACAGGAAATTATCGACGAAATGGCAAAAGATGCATTTATCAGGGGAATTGCAGACTCGAAGCTACAGTCAGCAGTAAGGATGGCCGGGAAAAGAACCCTTGCTGAAGCACTTGCCTTCGCTCTGGCGATGGAAGCAGCCAATCAGGCTTCCAGGGGAACACATTTCGTCAGGGAAGTAACATCTATCGAATGCTCCTGCACAAGAATTAGTGCCGAGGAACGAGATACTCGACGGGATAGACGGATAATGCGCTGCTGGAATTGCAATAAAATAGGACACCTTCAAAGGCAGTGTAAAGAACCGGTGCGACGAAAAGACTGCCCTCACTGTGGTGACAAGCAAATAGAGGAAGAAACCCGCAGAAACAGCCGGTCAACCTTCCCGAAGCCATCAGTCGGGAAATGCTTAAGCACCAACTTCGCGGGGCAGAAGTTGGTAGCAGGAGTCGACGGCCCCAGGACCATCATCCAAGTCTCGCTGGCAAAACGATGCAGCGAAAGCCTTCTAGTAGAAGTAGTCAGTGGAAAAGAAAAATGGATGGCAACAATAGACACCGGTGCCACGGCCTCAATCATCAGGAGGAATCTTGTGCAGAAGTCTTGGCTGCATAACACTAGCAGCTGCAGCTTGCGAACAGCTACAGGAGCAACAATTAAGGTATATGGTGAAGTCCGCATAAAAATCCAACTGGCCGGAATAACATTCACTCACGCGTTTCTGGTAGCTGACATATGTGACGAGTGCATCATTGGTACAGACTTCATGAGAGAACATGGACTTGTAGTCGACTTGGGGGCACAAACCCTGAAATACGGAAACATGGAGATACCAATGATATACGGAAACGCCAATACCTCAGTCTCAAATGTCGTCATCTGCAGCAATCAGAGTCTAGAGCCTTCGTCAGAAGCAATTTTGTGGGCAAAAGTGGAAGGTGGTCCTGGTAGCCACCGATTTTATTTGATGGAGCCAGAAAAGAAAAGAGACTTCATGGTGGGAAAGACCTTAGTGGAGCCAAAGAACAACATGGTCCCTGTAAGGATTCTAAATCCAAAGACATTCAGTGTAAAGGTGAAAAAGGCGGAGATAGTGGGAAAATGCGTACCTGTTGAGGCTATATCGACCACAACGGAAAAAAAGTGTGCAAAACCGGTCACAACAGTTCAGAGCATAAAAATCAAGAACAAAATTCTCAGCCTCTGTAATCTGGACGAAGATCAGCGAATCCTGGCAGAAAAACTAATCGGTGAGTACGCTGATATATTTGCTACACAAGACGGAGAATATGGACGTACGCATATTGTTCAACACCACATTGACACCGGAGACGCTCGACCAATCCGTCAACCTGCAAGGCGTCTTCCATTGGCAAAGCAAACAGAAGTTGCCGAAATGATGTCGAAGATGAAAGCTGAGGGAGTGATTGAAGAATCGCAAAGTCCGTGGGCATCTCCAGTGGTCCTCGTGAAGAAGAAAGATGGCAGCATGAGATTTTGTGTAGACTACCGACGTCTCAATGATGTCACTAAAAAGGACAGCTACCCACTTCCGAGAATCGATGACACTTTGGATATGCTTTCTGGAGCGAAATGGTTTTCAACACTTGACTTGAAGAGCGGTTACTGGCAGGTAGAGATAAATCGTACGGACCGTGAGAAAACTGCCTTCACTACGGGAAGCGGTCTTTGGCAGTTTGCAGTGATGCCGTTTGGACTGTGCAACGCCCCGGCCACCTTCGAGCGACTAATGGAACGAACATTGCAAGGACTCACCTGGAAAACCTGCCTAGTATATTTGGACGACGTTATCGTCATAGGCAAGACGTACGAGGAGCACCGCGAAAATCTAAAAGAAGTGTTTGAGAGGCTACGAAGTGCTCATTTAAAGCTCAACCCGGAAAAGTGCGCCTTGTTTCGTCCGGAAGTAAAATATCTGGGTCACATTATATCAGCGGAAGGAGTAAGAACGGATCCTGACAAAATCGAAGCCGTGAAAAGTTGGCCTTCTCCAAAAGATAAACACCAACTGAGAAGCTTCTTGGGACTCGCCACGTATTACAGAAGGTTCGTAAAGGATTTTGCTGGCATTGCGAAGAGCCTGCATCAACTTACAGAAAAAGGCCGACAGTTCAGGTGGTCTGGAGAATGCGAAAAAGCATTTCAAGAACTGAAGCGACAGCTGTGCAATGCCCCCATCTTGGGTTACCCGACGCCCGGAAAAATGTTCATCGTGGACGCAGACGCTAGCAATGTTGGGGTCGGAGCTGTGATCTCCCAAGTTCATGACGGTCAAGAGAAAGTGGTCGCATATTACAGCAAAGTACTCTCCAGACCTGAACGGAACTACTGTGTAACCCGGCGCGAGCTTCTGGCTTTAATTCTGGCTACGAAGCATTTCCATAAGTACCTCTGCGGACAAAAGTTCATTCTCCGGACAGACCACGCAGCTCTGAAATGGCTACTCCAATTTAAGAACCCTGAAGGCCAAGTTGCAAGATGGATCGAGCAGTTGCAGGGCTACGACTTTGAAGTGCAACACCGCAAGGGAACACTCCACTCAAATGCTGATGCTCTCTCTCGTCGACCGTGCGGGGTAAAATGCGAACACTGCAACCGTAAAGAAGCGAAAGAACAGGCAACTATCCAAATGATCAGGACTGAGCCAATAGAGGGTTGGAGTATAGACGAAATCCGTTCCTCCCAACAGGCAGACAATGACATCGAACCAATATTGGCCTGGAAGGAACACGAGGAAAGACCAAGCTGGCAGCAGATATCAGATCGGAGCCAAACTATGAAGGCATACTGGGCACAGTGGGACTCGCTTTTTGTGCAAGATGGATTGCTGAAGAGAAAATGGAAAAGTGCAGATGGGACAACATCTCGTATGCAGCTAATTGTGCCACGGTCCAGAGTCAACCAAGTACTCCATGAAATACATGACGGAATCTCAGGAGGCCATTTGGGAATAAATAAGACGTTGGAAAAGGTAAGGGAACGTTTCTATTGGCTAAGCGCTAAACAAGATGTCGAGAATTGGTGCAAAAAGTGCATAAGGTGTGCGGCTACCAAGGGTCCAAAAGTAAAGCCACATGGACAAATGCAACAATACAATGTCGGAGCACCTTTCGAACGAATAGCCATCGACATCGCTGGACCGTTTCCCGAAACCTCTAATGGAAACCGATATACTCTCGTAGTCATGGATTACTTCAGTAAGTGGCCGGAAGTATTTGCCAATCCAAATCAAGAGGCTAAGACCGTAGCCGAACAGATAGTCAACAACAGGGTGAGCAGATTTGGGGTCCCAATGGAGCTGCACTCTGATCAAGGGCGAAACTTTGAATCAAAAGTCTTCCAGGAAATATGCCAATATTTGGGAATAAGAAAGACAAGGACAACGCCACTACACCCTCAATCTGATGGAATGGTCGAGCGATTCAATCGGATCTTGAATGAGCATCTATCTAAGGTTGTCAGCAACTGCCAACGGGATTGGGATCGACACATACCCCTCTTCTTAATGGCCTACCGAAACGCGGTCCATAGCTCAACAGGGCACACACCATCCGAGATCTTATTTGGTCAAACAATTCGGTTGCCAAGTGAAGCAAAATTCGGATCCCCACCGACGGAGCCCAAAGAGGTGAACGAGTACGTGAATGACTTACGCAGCAGGATTCGTAAATTGCATGAAGACACCAGAGAAAAGATGAAGCTAGCAAGCAGCCGCATGAAGACTAGGTACGATATCAAGGCGAAATCTTCCGGTTTCAACGAAGGAGATCTGGTTTGGCTGTATAATCCTCAGCGTAAGAAAGGCAAATCACCAAAATTGCAACAGGACTGGGAAGGTCCATACAAGATGATAACCCGCATTAATGACGTTGTCTACCGGATCCAGCGTGGGGATCGAGGAAAATTGAAAGTGGTCCATTTGGATAGAATGTGTCATTTCAACGGGATGCTGAATGACGAAGTTGCTCGGGACGAACAACTGTAGGGAGGGAGCAATGTGATAACCACTTAACTGTGGGCAGCGACATCTAGCAGAAAATTTCGAAACTCGAAGACTAGAAGATTTCGATACTGGATTAGCAAAGTCTCGACTGGAGAGTGGAATCGAATTTTCTAGCAAACTGGAAATTGTATGGGACGCTGGATGGCGAGGATTGTTCTCGAAGTATGTCATTCGAGTATAAATACCAGCATCCCAAAGGTATGCAAATCAGTTCCAAAGTTGAATTTGAAGTGTTAATTAGAAGAAGTGATTAAGTGGTTTAAGTAAAAGATAAGAAAAGTATAAGTGGTTGAGGAATTGAATTGTACTGAGAGAAAGAATTAAATAGTGAATTGTAACTGTACTGAATAAAGGGATTTGTATTGAAAAGAATAAGTTCTATTATTTGTACCCACACAAACATATTACAATACTATCAATAAAGTATAAGTTGAATTTGTTGGCTATTTCCTTCCCATCAGTATAGTGTTCTTTTTTTGTTTTTACAAAATCTACGTCAGTTATAGTTATTCTTCTTTGTTTAAGCACTAAGTTTTTTATAACATTCCATATTTGCTTTTGCCCACCTGCATTTTAAATTTGTAGTTTTATAAATTATTTTTGGCTTTATTTACTTCCATTTTATAAGAGTTTCTTATATTCTTATAGTTATCCCAACTTTCTTCGTCATTTATCAGCTGTGCCTTATTGTATTTTTTAATTTTTAAAAACTAGTAGTTCCTTGATAGTCCATTTATTTGTTTGATTGTTTTTTATTGCGGTTACTTTCGCTGTAAAAGTGCTTACTGCTGTTTTAAGAATGCATTCGATATTTTCAGCATTTACATGTACCGTAGTAGCTCTATTACATGCCACAGACATTGTATTTACCCTTTCACTAAATCGCTCCCTGTGATACTTGAAAACATTTCCATGATTTCTCTTTGTGTTTGGTTCATTTTGCATACGAAAAGTTATACTCTCATGGTCAGATATTTTTTCCCTTTCATCTGGTTTTACTTCTATATTTTATGTTGGTTATGATAAAGTCCAATATTGTACTAGATTGCGCTGTAATTCTAGAGTATAGTTGCATTTTTTGCTGAAGGTAATTGTCTTCCAGGATTCTTATGATTTCCTTTTTGTATGTGTTATTTAGGCGCCAGTTAAAATTGAAATCACCTCCTAAAATTATATTGTTTGGTTTCTCTGTTTTTCTTTCTATATTTTTCTTGAAAAAGCTACCAAATTCCTTTTCTGAGCTGTTTGGTGTAAATCCCAGCAACCGTTACTTATATATTGTGATAACCACTTAAATGTGAGCAGCGACATCTAGATTTACAGAGCAGAAGATGTTGATACTCGAAGACCAGAAGATTTCGATAATTGAATAACAAAGTCTCGACCTTTGATGACTCGAGAGTGGAATCGAATTTTCTAGCAAATTGGAAATTGTATGGAACGCTGGATGGCGAGGATTGTTCTCGAAGTATGTCATTCGAGTATAAATACCAGCATCCCAAAGGTATGCAAATCAGTTCTAAAGTGTAATTTGAAGTGTTAATTAGGAGAAGTGATTAAGTGGTTTAAGTAAAAGATAAGAAAAGTATAAGTGGTTGAGAAATTGGATTGTACTGAGAGAAAGAATTAAATAGTGAATTGTAACTGTACTGAATAAAGGGATTTGTATTGAAAAGAATAAGTTCTATTATTTGTACCCACACAAATATTTTACAGTATTTTAAATATCAGAAACGAGATTGAAGATGTGGAATATGTAAATGGTATAAGACAATATGAATGCAAATTGCATTTTCAAACACTAGAGCAGTTAAAACATATACATATGTAAAAAAACTAAAAAATAAAGCCAATTTTGATAAAATAAGTCCAAGAATTATCTTTGGTAATTGGGCCGCTTTAGGAAACACGTTATTAGAAATTATTAACCAATCTCTACAGGAAGGTGAATTTCCGAATTCATGCAAAGACGCAATGGTGAATCCAGTGGAAAAAATACCAAACACAAAAAAAATGTGAAGAGTTTAGGCCTATAAATACATTATGAACATTTGAAAAAATACTTGAAAGCGTAATTAAAAGTCAATTAATAGAATATATGGAGGGTAGCAAAATCTTTAACAAACATTAATAAATCTGGCTTTAGGAAGAATTACTCGTTCGAAACGGCGGTAAACTACGTTATAAACGAATGGAAAAGCGAAGGAAGTGCAAAAAAACAATGGCACTTTTTCTAAATTTTAAAATGGTTTTTGAAACAATAGATCGTCAAATTTTACTCACACACGTTGGAAGTAAACATACATAGGAGTCCCACAAGGATCTATCTTAGGTGCACTGCTATTCATAATTTATATAAATGATATGTCCAATATCCTAAAAGATTGTAAAGTCATTTTATACCCGGATGACACGCTAATCTACTCTGACGGAAAAGATGGAAGTGAGTGAAAATCAAAGCTTCTAAAAGATATAAAACGGATAGCATCATGGTTAGTGATGAATAAATTAAAATTAAATGAAAAAAAAATACAAAAGTAATGGAAATAAATATTAATAATAAGACAACTATAGAAATCAACAATAGCATTATAGAAAACGTTAACCATATAAAGTATTTGTTAATAACAATCGATAGGAATCTCAAGTTCTCGCAGCACATAGATTACATATGCAAACAAATTTCAAAGAAAATAGGTTTCTTTAAGAGAATAAGGAAGAAAATGGACTGTAACACAGCGATCAAAGTTTATAACACAATTGTGAAGCCCCATTTTGATTATTGTTCCACAATTATATACTCATGCTGTAACCAAGGACATGTGGAAAGACTCCAAAAACTGTAGAATAAAGCTATGAGAAGTATTCTTCAGTGCAATAGATTTACATCGATAAGAATAATGCTAAATGCACTCAAATGGATGAACATACGCGAAAGTTTAGAACTCAACACATTACTGGCAGTTTTCAAAATGAAGCAAGAAAGCACACAGAGTCTATTAATGAGTGAAACAAGGACCGTAGGAGAAGCACAACCATATCGACTACGTAATTGCAACGATTTTAAAACTAAACGACAGATGTCAATGTCCGGGCAAAACAGATTTCTATACAAAGGAATTCTTTTTAACAACCTGGCAGAGTATATAAAAACCGAATGCAACTACAGATTATTTAAAAGCAAAAGCATAGATTTTTTGAAACTTAATAGCTAAATATATTTTTTGTATTTTTTCTCTCATATTTATTAAAGTTTTTAAACCATTAATTTATTAAAGCATTATGCAAACAAAAGACTTATATATAGTATAAAAAAATTTTAAAACAACATATATAAAATGTAAAATCTAAAAGTATAACTATGTACTAATAAATACAACTACTACTACTACTTTTGGTAGTAATTGAATAAAAAGTATGGCTTTAATTATTCTTTTAAGTGATTACCAAAAAACAGGAAATAAAACACTTTAACAATTTTATTTTTAAGACCTAAAATCCTATCCTAAAACCTATGAACTAAAGTCCCACAGGTTGAAGCAAACGCCATAAAATAAATGGAAACACACCACATACACGGTACCTAAACCTAAACCACAAATAATAAAACCATAAAAAACGTTGAGAACCTAATCAATTACGATGGGAATTTTTTGCCAATCGCACCCTAGATAATAGGTAGCATTACATATGACGTGCGTTGAAATTTATCGACCCCATATTAAAAAAAATAAAGTAATTTATGCAACAGCATTTTAGTTCACAGCCATGTAAAATTGGGTTAGGCATTGTAAACTTCAGGCAAAAACGTTTACTCTTTCGTACCATTTTTGTTCTCTTAAATCCTCTCTCTGTGCAATCGACCGTTGGCAAACTCAGTTGGTATAGTCCGTACCAATTCAGTTTGCCAACGGTCGATTGCATAGAGAGAGGATTTAAGAGAACAAAAATGGTACGAAAAAGTAAATGCCAGCAATAATGATCTACGAAAGTATAATGAGCAAATAATCAAAAACCGTATAGCTACATAGAAACACTCTTACTTCATTTATCCAATCGTCATCATAAGCAAATCCCATACAGTATCAACAGATATACTCGTACAGAACTGTTTTTTTTATATTTTATCAGAATATAATTTTCTCCAAGTAAATTTGGCCTTATATGCCATCTACATTTCCTCTCCTACCAGGGATGTAACAATTTTTTGGAAAATTGGATACACACAATGATTATACCTTAGGTAGAAAATGGCCCTCCTATCAGTGCGCTCTCAACTTCAATTTAAGTCAGTTGGTACGGACTGTATTCATTTTCACTCTTTCTAATGGTTTTGGCCTTTTATGTTTAAGTACATATGTAGAAGTACATACCATATGTATGTTTGTCTCTACGAACAATGCAGCAATGTTGTTGCATATGTACATATGATTTATATTCATGTAGAGCATATAAGCACGTAGATGCATACATACAATATTTTTTGTCTCTTCAACGGTACATGTGTCCGTTATGAGGAGTACAACTCCGCAATATGGATTAAAATTCATGTCTGTGTAAAATATGGAGGAGGTCCGTTGTAAAGGGGCTGAAATACACGAATAACCCTATCCTCATACCGGGCCCAAGACGAATTGTCCGTAAAGGTGTTCCATATAGAGAGGGCTCCGTAAAGAAAAGTTTCACTGTACATACTCGTACATATGTAAATGTTTAGTGATTACATCTACAATTCAACAAACACCTGTCCTAATAATAAAAAATATTACGAGTCATTGCCATCAAGTGTTGATTCTTCCTGTCGTTCAATCGATATTGACGAAGTAGCGTCAATGCTTAGCTTACTCGTAAATGCTTAGAACCCAAAAAAACGAAAAAACCTTCTAGGCTTTTATCCATTAACCTTTCGATATAGCACCAGCTCATTTTCTTTTCCAGAGTTAGTTGACATTATTAACCAGCCTCTTTCTGAGGATGTTTGTTTTACCCACACTCACATCGGTATTAGGTGAAAAAAAAATATATGTAGATATTTTCCCGGATGCATATTGTCCGTAAAGCATCCTGTTCAAGCATAAGAATACTCATGTGGTGATGAATTAAAACAAATACCGGTAGGTAGTCCTGATTCCTGAAGTTAAACATAAATAAGTTTGTTATTGACCGAAAAATGGATTGGAGAATTTCGATTACAGATCCAATGTTTAAGTCCGCGCAAAGAAATTCAATATCCAACTATAAACCTACCTACCAAACTTTCACCTATCCCCAAATTATCAGATAACCTATTCAAAAACATATTGAATAGGGCTATGAAGCAACATGTTTCATGTTTTCGACATTGATTCTGGAAGGGAAGATCCACCACATCTAATTTAGTGGAATTCACAAGCTATTGTATTAAAACCCTAGAAAGTAGAAATCTGGTGCATGCGGTACACACTGACGTTGTTAAAGCATTTAGTAGAGTAAGTTTAAACATTTTGCTAAGTAAGCTTAAGGTTAATGGATTCCATGAGCCACTGCTTAAATGTTTCAAATGCTATTTATACATATAATAGAAAACAATTTGTCAGGCTTGGTGATTAAGGTCATTTCTGGAGTTCCTGAAGGAAGCCACTTGGGATCTTCATTATTTTCAATTTTTGTAAATGACCTTCCAAAGCTAGTGAAATATTATAGTATAAGTTAAGCACAACACAATAAATTCTTCAATTGCACCTGATACCAAACATCCGCCACGCGATTGACTTCATCATTTACATTTTTGCACATGCACACCCACACACATTCCACATCTCAGAATCTTCCCACAGATCACTTGCACATCACGGGGTGGCCGTGATGTAGTGGTAGTAGCAAACGCTTCTCACTCGGAGGGTCCAGGTTCGAATCCTGCCCATGGCAAAATCAGGTTTTCATTGTATAATTGGAACTCAGACAAAAAAATTCTGCGTGTGAAGGCATAACACTGACACGTAGATTTGGCTGTTATAAGAGTTTCAAGCAATGAAAAAAATACTGGGAATTATATCTCGAATCACTCTGAGTGAAGAAAAACTCTCCGTCCTATTCGGACTCCCACCCCTGGAGAGCAAACATAGAAACCAAACACACCTGAGTTTCAAACCACTACAAAAACAATTTTCCTTTCTCTTCCTTCTATCTTTCCGCCCGCGCCCTGGCAACAGTAAAAGGGTATCAACCCCTTAGGCGCGCGTAAATTATAAAAAAAAAAAAAAAAAAAAACATCCCAATCATGCTCCAGACTCATGTTGCCGACGTTGCAAATGAAGACAATCGGACACCACCTGCATTCCATCACGTCCCATAATCCCATGCATCGCCGCATTAGTTTAGTTAGGTGTTAAGTATAACTTTGTGACATCAGTAAGACAGTTGTATTTTGTATTTCATTAAATAAAGAGGCTTCTCCTCCTCCTAGTAAATAAAAAATTATTTTTTTAATTTAAATTAACTTTAAATAGTTTAACTGGCGCCCGAGCAGGGACCGGTGATTTTCTCTTACGCGAGTACCTAAAAGTGAAAAAATACGGATTCCTTAAAAGGAAAATTGCTAGCCTAAAGTGACCTGAAGTAGCTCCCGTGCTACGCAGTTGCCAGTGAATGTAAGAAGCTCCCGTGCTCCGTATTAACAGTTTGCCAGTGACCTAGACAGTTCAGTGCATCGCGTTTGAGAAGACATCAGTCCTCAAAAAAAGGAAAAAGAGAGCGTGCGTGTCTCTACTAAAAGGTCCTAAGAACACCGTTAGTGTAAAAAGAGGGCGTGTGTATCTCTACTAGAAGGTCCTAAGAACGCCTCTAGTGGACTACGTAGTGTGTGCGTATCGAGGATCCTGAGTCACCGACAACAGACGGAGAAAAGGGAAAAAATCAAGAACGCCGGCGTGGGAAGGATGCTGCTCCTTTTGTAAGCATAGTTTTAAGAAGTAACTAACTAAAAACAAAAATAAGTAAAAAAAGAAAAAAAATTAATAAATTTTATAAAAATAAAAGAAAAGAAAATCAAAGAAAAGAAAAGGTTGACAAAAGTGAAAATAAACAAAATTTTAAAGAAAATAAAATCAATAAGAAAAGAAAGAAGAAATATATATATGAATATAGAATTGTGAAGAAAAAATATTTAAGAAAGTGAAAAGTAGAGAACAATTATAGCTTAGCTTAAAATATTATTAAATATTTTTAATTAATACATTATTAAATATTAGCTTAAAATATTATTATTATTAAATATTAAATAAAAACGTATATAATGCCCGATTTACGATCAGGATCATCTACCCATTCTCAAACTCCCCATCCCTCTATTAATCCTCCAGTTTCTAATCTAAACCCTAATCCCAATGTTATAACTACCGAAAATCCAAATAGTTCATTTCTATCTAGTGCTTCTAATAACGATCACAATGTTAGAGCAACCCCCGAATTAGAATCACTCATTTCGTCTCTTATCTGTCGAGTTTTCGAAAACGAAGGGAAGAATATCATACAAAATGCATTAAACCCATTTGCTAATAGTTTACCTGGCATAGACCAAACTATTGCCCAAGAACATTGGGGCAATTTATCAGATATGGATAAGATTCCAGATGTCGTTAGATGTCTAAGAGATTTCTCTGGAAATCCAGGGGAATTTAGTTCTTGGCGGAAAAGCGTCGACCACATCTTAAAAATCTACGAGCCACTAATGGGTATTCCAAGATACTATGGTATCTTAAATGTAGTCAGAAATAAGATTGTAGGAAATGCTGACATCGTGTTAGAATCCTACAATACAGCACTCGATTGGAAAGCAATTTCCAAGTGTCTTACGATGCACTACGCGGACAAACGCGACCTGAGTACGCTCGAATATCAAATGACGTCGCTTATCCAAGGAAACTCATCCATCCAAGAGTTTTACCAAAGAGTTTATACTCATCTATCCTTAATTTTAAATAGAATTGCCTTTATGGAAATGGGTTGTGATTCTCCGGCACTATTCTCCTAAACTTATAGGGACAAGGCCCTCGATACCTTCATTAGAGGTCTCAAAGGGGACTTGCCAAGATTACTTGGAATGAGAGAGCCACTTGATCTCCCTCAAGCCCTACACCTTTGTTTAAAATTAGAAAATCAAAATTTTCGATCTAATTATGCTGTGAATGCTCATAGCAACGTAAAACGAATGCAACATCCATCACCTCAACAGTCGCCCATGCGAAGACCAAACGACTGGAACCCAAATGTTAGCCGTCCACCAAATCCCTACCATCAAAAACCCATACACCAACAAAATAGATTCAATCATCAGCAAGGTCAGTCACAACCATCAGCATCGAATACTGAAACTCGACCTCCTAATCAGAATCAACAGTCTACATCTCAATTCCAAAATCCACACAATTCTAACAATTTTCAAACAAACCATAGACCCGTAAAATTTGAACCTCCACAGAGTTCACAAACCAGAGCTCAGTCTGGACCAAAACCTCATTTTACAAACTCTAACAACGTACAACGTAATTTCCACATTGAAGCGACACAAGACGAACCAGACCCCTCTAATCTACCAATGGAAAATGAATCAATTAATGATCAAACAATAATTGATTATGCTCAACCCGACACCGAAGAAGTACTTCAAACTTGAGATAAATTACAAGAATTCAATTTTTTAGATTAGAGAGCTCTTCGCTACCATACTACGAATTTAAGGCGAAGAGTGGAAACTTCTTAAAATTTCTCCTAGACACAGGATCAAATAAAAATTATATAAAACCATGCTATATTAGAAAACCAATAGCCAATCAAAATCCTTTTTATGCAAATTCCGTCAGTGGTAAAATTAAAGTTACACATCATGCCAATATTGAAATTCTTGGAACAGAAATCGGGAAGTTAAAATTTTTCATATTACAAAGGCTCGAAACTTTTGATGGAATAATTGGAAATGACACTCTTAAAGAACTAGGAGCCGTCATTCATACTGATAAGAATTACGTCATCCTTAAAGGAAACTACAATTTCCCTCTGAAACAATTGAAAACGCAAGCAGTAAATAACGTTGACATTAGAACTTCACACCTGAATCCATATCAGGAAAATAAGATTAAACAAATTATACGTACCTTTCCTTTATTCTTTACAGAACCCAATAAAAAGCTTACCTTTATAACGTCGGTTGAGGGCGAAATCAAAACGATATCAGACTCTCCAGTTTATTCTAAACCATACCCATACCCACAAGCATTAAAAAATGAAGTAGAAAAGCAAATAGCTGAACTCTTAGAAAATGGAATAATACGACCATCGAGATCCCCATACAATTCCCCCATCATTATTGTATCAAAGAAACTAGACGCATCGGGAATAAAAAAAATACCGCCTTGTAGTTGATTACAGGAAACTAAATCTAGTGACTGTACCTGATCGGTACCCCATTCCTGAAATTAGCAATGTTCTCTTTAACCTAGGCAACTCCAAATTCTTCACTTTAATTGATTTAAAGAGCGGATTCCATCAAATCCCCTTCAAAAATTCGGACATCGAAAAAACGGCGTTTTCCGTTAATAACGGTAAATATGAGTTCACCAGACTCCCGTTTGGCCTTAGAAATGCACCTTCAATTTTTCAGCGCGCAGTAGATGACATCTTAAGAGAACATATTGGTATTAGATGTTATATATACGAGTACATCGATGATATTATTATTTTCAGTCAAACTGAAGAACAACATTTCAAGGATCTTGTGACAATATTCCAAATATTAAATGAAGCCAACGTAAAAGTCCAAATGGACAAATGTGAATTCCTAAGAACGGAAGTAGAGTTTCTCGGATTTGTTATATCTCAATCTGGAATCAAAACAAATCCTACAAAAGTCAGAACGATAGCCGAATTTCCATTGCCAAAAACATTGAGAGATCTTAGATCTTTCCTTGGCATGTCAGGATACTATAGGCGTTTCATTCGCGATTACGCGAAAATAGCTAAGCCCTTAACATCTCTGTTAAGAGGAGAAGATGGACGAGTGTCCAAAACGCAATCCAAACTAAAACCTATTCACATGGATAAAAGTGCGTTAGAAGCTTTCGACAAAATCAAAAATTCCTTGATATCGAATGATGTCATGCTATCATACCCAGATTATAACAAAGATTTAGAATTGACCACAGACGCATCCTACTATGCTCTTGGTGCAGTGCTAAGCCAAGAAGGGAAACCAATAACATTCCTATCAAGAAGCTTGAGTAAAACCGAAGAAGCGTATGCCACAAACGAAAAAGAAGTGCTTTCCATTATATGGGCATTAGGCACCTTTCGTAATTTCCTTTACGGATCGAAAAAAATAAAAATATTCACAGTTCATCAACCGCTAACCTATGCGTTGAGCAATAAGAACACAAACGATAAAATGAAAAGATGGAAATTTTAGAAGAGTTTAACCATGAACTTAGGTACACCCCAGGAAAGTCAAATGTAGTGGCTGCCGCTTTATTCCGCATTCCACAATCAAAAATTACTTCTCTAACCCCGACACAACACAGCAGTGAAAGCTCATCCCAAAATTTAATTCCAGCAATGGAAGTCCCTATAAATATTTTTAGAAATCAGATAATCCTCAAACTAGGGAACACAAGCAGTCACCAATTACAAGTCCCATTCACTAATTTCCGTAGACATATAATAATTCAGCCAAATTATACTAAAGAAAATCTCATAGGAATTTTTAAACGATTCCTAGACCCAAAAATAGTAAACGGCTTATCATCCCCTGAAAGAGTAATGGGAGTAATTCAAGAATTATATCGTTTACATTTCTCAAACTATAAGATACGTTACACTCAATCTCTGGTTGAAGATATTTCATCTGAAAGCAGACAAGAGGAAATAATAGTCGAGACTCATTCTAGGGCTCACCGCGGTCCGGATGAAAATAAAAAACAAATATTAGACAAATATTATTTTCCCAGTATGATGAAAAAAATCAAGCAATTCACAAAACAATGCTCGACTTGTAAGAAAAATAAATATGACCGACATCCAAATAATCCCTTGTTAGGTAAAACCCCGATACCAAATTACCCAGGTCACACAGTTCATATCGATATTTTTTCGACCGAAAAACAATTAGTTCTCACTGCAATAGATAAATTCACAAAATTCGCAATAGCTAAAATGATTAACTCTAAAGCAATAGAAGACGTTAGGCGACCACTTCGCGAAATTATTTTTCAATTTGGCGTTCCTCAATATTTAATAATTGATAACGAAAAGTCTTTGAATTCTGAAACAATACAATTCATGCTTAAGGATGAATTGAAAATTAATGTTTTTACCACACCACCTTATAAAAGTGAAGTGAACGGACAGGTAGAACGGTTCCATTCTACCTTGGCCGAAATAATGAGATGTTTAAAAAAAGAAGTCATAAATAGAAATTTCGAAGAATTGCTTGGAAGAGCAGTTAATGAATATAATCACACTTTCCACACTTCTACAAAAAAAAGACCAGTAGATTTTTTTTGGCAGAACAGCACATTTTTCACCAGAAGATTACGAGAGAACAAGATTAAGCAATATTGAAAAATTAATGCAGATACAAAATAGAGACATACAATACCATAATAAGAAGAGAGTTAAGATAAAAGATTACACCCCAGGTGAAATAGTTTACGTTAAGCAAAACAAAAGAGTAGGTTCCAAACTGACTAACCGCTATTCTAAAGAAATAATTCTTGAAAACTTGAAAACAACCATTAAAACAAAATCAGGAAGAATTATTCACAAAAGCCACATTCGAAATTAAAATTGTCATCATTCCTTTTTTTTCTTCTCTCTTTAGGTTTTTTATTGTAGGCTGCATAGCCGAAGTGCAAATTTTAGATTACTCATCAAGTGAATTAGTCACAATAGAAACAGGAACAGCAAAAATCCAAACCGGAACTTTTAAGATGGTTCATATTATAGATCTGGAACCTTCTGAGCATTTAGTAAACGACATTAGAAGTGCAATAGAAAATAACGTAACCAAAAACCACCCATCCTATCCTTTCCTTTCTCACGAATTAACACAAATTAATAATATATTAGACAGATTGAAACCGAAAAATAAATATAAAAGATCACTTAACTTTATAGGGAGCGCATGGAAATGGATTGCAGGCAATCCTGACCATAACGATTTCCGTATTTTAAGAAACAAAATTAATAATGTATTAACAAATAATAACAAACAAGTGCTAATCAACAGAAATATAATTAATAATATTAATCAAATAAATAATGTGACTAATGAAATAATAAAAAAAATTAAAAACCACGATATGTATAAAAATAACATTCTTTTGATTACACAATATAAGATTAAGTTACTTAAAGAAGAACTTATTAATATAGAATATGCCATACATTGGGCAAAGCAAGGATTTATATATTCATATATATTGTCAATTGAAGAAATAAAAATTGCAAAAGAAATACTTAGAAATGAGAATATTCCCTTTAAGAATATAGATGGAGCACTTAACCTAGCAGAAATAAAAATAGCTAGTAATTCAACCTCGATAGTTTATATTATAAGCATATCAAGTGTAACATCAGATTTTTGTAATAAAATTCTAATAAAAGCTGTTAAGAAAACTAATTTTATAAATAAACTTGAGTACGAAAATATTCCAAAATGTCAAAAATCAATATATGGCATCAAATTAGATTGTAAGTCATATAATAATTTAGCTATATGCCCTAATCATAATATTGTAGATTTAAGCGGCACATCATGCATCCCTAACCTACTCCAAAGCACAAAAGCAAATTGTCCCAAAATCAATAATCAACATGTCCCGAAAATAGACGAAATCTCCCCAAGAATTATCCTACTAAATCAGTTTAACGGAACCTTGGTACAAAACGACAACGAAACATTGGAACTAACTGGCACGTTCATCATTAAATTTCAAAATTCATCAATAAAAATCGACAATAAAACTTACACATCCAACATAATAGTTTCCACTCTGAAGCCATTACCTGCAATCGCACAACTCTCCACAGCAGAAGACATAGAAGAGTTACTATGGCTGGAAATGCTGAAAGAACTACATAATAATAACATAGAAGACATCCAATTACTAGAAGCAGAACACCGTGCAGTAAAAATTACAACCATCGGATTAACACTAGCCATATCTATGTTTGCATTGGTCCTCATAATGAAAGTCATCTGGAATAAACGCTCAGCACAAATCCAAGTCACCAATGTACTCGAAACAGAAAGCAAAGAGATGGAAGAAGTACCAACACATATTTCTAGCCAAGAAAAGAAAAGAGACCAACAAGAAAGCCTCGCAAATCATTTCTTTTGCGACGTCAACAAGGTCTCTTTTTTACATGAAATTGAGGTCTTTTGTAACCAACTTTACTGCTACACGACGGAAACCCAAATCATTAACCAAAATGTCTTGGACGGATCCATAGGCAAGGTTCAAGTCCTCCTCTATCTCTCTGATGGTTAATTTGCGGTTATTCACCAACATTTCTTTTATTTCATCAATGTTTTCGTCGGATTTCGATGTCAATGATCTGCCACTGCGTTAATCATCTTCGATTGACCACTTTTGAACCGCTTGTGCCACTGGTAAACGACCGTTTTCTTTAAAGAATCGTTGCCGAAACACTTCTTCAACATTTCCAACGTTCGTGCACCATTAAATCCGTTTTTAACGCAAAATTTAATACAAGTTCGTTGTTGCAAATTGAAATCCATTTCTAAAATTGTAAAAAATCGCCAACACACACGGTAATAGATGTACTCTTGGCTACAAAAACAGAACTCAAATCGGAACTATGGGAGCGCCACACGGTAGTCATTCCTTTTGATTAAGGTGTACTTATACAAACCGTTAGTGGTACTCAAAGACTCTGCAACGGCGAGTCCAATAACTGATTCGGATTGTAGCCCAACGATGTCGAGCACAATGTCATCACAAATGGTCAATATGCAGTCCCTTCCACCCGCAGAACCGGTTTTCCTTGAGTTACCCACTTTTGCCTAGAATTGATTTTGTGGATTTAACTTTTCACTTTGAAATTGCTATTAATTTTTCTTGTAATAATTGTAGTAGGCGCTTACAATAGCGCGCTTTCTACAATTTTGCCAAAGTGCGTCACATATTTTATTTTGGGGAACCATATTAAGGGAACCATACTTGGCTTTTATAGATCTCCTTCCATTTTTCGCACTTTGTTTCTTTTGACAGAACATCAATAAACGTACCAAAGAGGATATCTTTATTTTCTCTTATTTTTGTTAGAAAGGATTGCAACTTTTTTTCTGTCGCGATTTTTCCCATTTTTACTTATCGAACACTTGTCGCGGGAAATTATTTTTTCGGACAAGTGTAACACAAATGTAACGATTTCCGTTGTATTACAGAATTAAATTTGTGGTCCGGATCAGATTTATTAAAACTTATTGTAAGCATATTTTTAAAATTAACAATTTCACTTAAAATTAAAGATAAAAACTAAACATGAGGCATATGTGGAAGTAAGAATGTTATTGAGGGAGAGTTTGCTGAGATGGTAGTCGAAGAGAGGCAAAACATTATTAACTTCATGAAGCATTCTAGACATTGGCTCTAGGTGTCATTAATTAGTTCTGTGAAGATTGAGCCGGAAAAGTGGCGCAGACCTAAGATTAGGTAGGTTGGTGTTAAAAGAAACAAGTTGAAGTAAAGAAGGACAATCAATATTACAAACTATGATCTGATAAATAAAGAGAATATCAGCCGATCAATGTATGGTGGTAAGTTTTGGCTATCATCCCAGAAAACAAATCGTAAAAACCTGCGTTGAACAGCTTCATCCGGAGGATGTAAGTTCTGTAGTAGGATGACCAAACTTGGTTTGATTGGTTGTCCTAACAAAGTTTATGTAAAGTGATTTGGTAACATAAGGATTGGAAAACTCCTTAGACCAGCGCTTGATGAAGCCAAGAGCAGAGTTGGATTTTTTTTTTTAACATATCACCAATGTGAGAACGGAAATTGAGTTCCTTATCACAGATAACACCTAAATCTCGTAAGTTATTCACTAAGTGAACAAGCAGATTATTGACGTTAAGCCCAATGAAGTTCTTCTGACACCAAGTACAAAATCTGTCTAGATCATCCTGCAGTGGTAGACTGTCTGAGGAAGACGATCAATTTTCAGTGATACAATCCATATCATTAATAGTCAGAATAAATAATAATTGACCAAGGTGGCTACCTTGAGGGACACCAAAGGAGGCTTTAATTGGGTCAGAAACACAATAACTCAAATCGGAACAATGGGAGCGATACACGGTGGTTATCCCGGGAACTTTTTGATCAAGATGGTATACTACAGTATGCTTATGATGTAAAATAGTTCGCTCAAATCAATACTGTTCACGACCGTTAGTTGTTCCAAAATGACTTAAACTTATTTATAAATTGAAGTCATATTAACGACTTGCAGTTAAGTATCAGTAAGTGTGCTTTCATCTGCTATAAATGAACCCTTGTCGACAATATTCCTATATACTCGTATTCCTATCTATGGCTTTAAAGATCTTTGAGTTGATTTTCCGAGTTTTTCTTAGAAATCCACATTAACCAAATTATTTTTAAAACAAATTCGCTTCTCGGATTTTTAAAAATAAATTTCATGGATAGGAAATAAAGGTAGGATAGAGAGTATTCAAAAATGATTTTTAAATCGTTGTCTTGCGCTTTTTGCCTACTGGGGCTATTGCTTTACATTCTTATCAAACCTAATGTCAATTACTGGGTTTCCAAACTCTTGAATCGAGAAGAAAAATCTATGGAGTAATGTTTGTTTATGATATCTTGGATTTCACTATCAACAGTGAGAATTTACTTGCTTGAATTACCATATACACCCCCTTAAGGCTCCTTATACCCAGATCTTGTTAAAATAAGACTTTTTACGATGTATACTCAACATGAGCATATGGTATTTCATGTTGCTGCCATTTATTTAATATGCATTGCACTGAATGTTTTGAATTAAATATTTCTCTGTACGGAGCTAATTTAAAGAATAAATTATTAAATGTAATCTAGCATTCTAATATGTTATAAAAAATAAATAATAATAATAAAAATAACAATAATATTGATAATAATTATATTAAAACATTGTAAATGTTATGTATTTTCTGTATATTTCTGAATTTAAAAATTATTGTATAATTTTCATAATCTGTAGATCATATGATTGTAGATTTATTAAACTGAACTAAACAATATCTCTCATCAAGACCCACATATTCAAACTACTGCAATGAAAGAGTGATTGAGTCTAGAATACCATCACTATGTAAAATCTGGTAACAATGCCGATGGAACTCAAACAGTGACTACAAGAGATTATATTATCTTCAGACCTACAACTTCCAATAAGCGCAGAATGGGTAGTTGGGCAAGATATTCGCGTAAACATGATTTCGTCTACACTGCCGGTTGAAAGAAGGACTGTGAAGCCGAATGGTTGCGTTTTCGGAATCCGTGGAAGTTTTGTTTAGTAAGTATCACATGCACTCCATAAGCATACAAAATTATCTGGAATAACTTTAATATTAATTTGTCTTCTAAACGAAAACACGTTTTGAAAATATAGTCCAAGATTTTCTGTTCTTGTTGCTCATCCTAATAAAACAGGTCAACAAGCCTAAACTAGCATTTTTTTTCCATTTATTTTATAAAACGTCAAATACAATTTCAAAACCTTACACCTTTGCGGATCCAGTTCGAAAAAAATTACCACCCGGGAATTCGTCGTTCAATCAAATGATATGTACATTAATCAAGACCAACGCAAAATATCGCTATTGCCTCAGTTACTATAGGTACAAAATATTGAAATAAGCTAGCCAAATGAGCTCTGCTGAAAAGCCGGCGAATTATCCAGACAAGGCTCGATCCTTCACTGCTTGCTTGGAGTAGTTAATAACGATGGGCAATTGCGAATAAAAACAATCGAATAATTCGATTGTTCAGTTTGCCGCGCGCTTTCGACTGCGCACAACGTGTGTTAACCCTCGTGCGTTTACTTTCGCAAGTCCCTTATAAAACGCAATTACCATTCGCAAACGCAATCGATCACCTGAATCCGAGGGCAGCCAATTGTCCTCGGATAAAAAAATACGTACAGCCATGTCCAGTGCAAGTGGTCTTCGTAATAATCCCTGGTTTCCTCTCCAATGTCATCCGGACACTGACATAGTGATGAAATGGATGAAATCGTGTCACCTGTTGGAAAGAAAGTTTATGTGCCGCCTATTCAATTGTTACAAAAACCTCCTCAATTTGTTCATCTCCTAATGAAAAACCTTAAAATATCCGATTATTCTATTAAGAAATTGTCAATCGGCATAAAAATAGTATGTGAGTCTGTAAAATCATTTAACGCTGTCCTTAAAAAACTTAACTCACACAATTGTCAGTTCTTCTCGCATGATCTTAAGACCGCGAAAGCTTTTAAAGTGGTTCTATATGGTTTAGAAGGCATAGAAGCAATTCAACTTAAAAAAGAAATTGTTAGGCGTGAACTAAAATGTGTCGAAGTGAAAAAAATATTTAAAAACTATAAGCACTACAGTGACACTTTTTATATTGTCTCCTTTGAAAATGGGTTAGTTAAATTAAGTGATTTAAAAAAAAAAATTTCGTTCAGTATTTCACACCCAAATCAATTGGAATGGAACTACCAACGAAAGCTTAAAGGCAAGGTGACACAATGTCATAACTGCCAAATGTTCGGCCACGGCGAAAAAAAATTGCCACATTAAAACTTATTGTGCGATCTGTGCGGGTTCACACAAAACAGCTGAATGCGACAACGTCTCACATAACAAATGTGCTAACTGCAATGGCAATCATAAAGCTACTGATTCAGCCTGTACAAGTAGAGCAAAGTATCTCGAAATAAAAGAAAAGAAAAAATCAGCTCGTTCCAATTTTAATTTCCGAGCAAGTGCTCCAGTCTCTGCACATGCACAGGTTCAAGGTTCCTCGCAAAAACCGGTTTTCTTTGATTCGATGAACGATTTCCCAATGCTCCCAACACCACAAGGACAACGAAAAAAATTCAACGTGCAGAACAAAGAGATTGCAAGTTCCAACACTCAACACCAAATAACCAGCGCATGGTACTCGTATAATGGAGCTCGCGTTGCCGCCTCCCTTCCATTGCCTTCTGTTCAAAATACCTCATGTGTTGCTAATACATCATATAGCAACAGCAGCAATTCATCTCTTTTTTCTATTGAAGAACTAAATGCTCTCTGTATGGAGATGATAACTAACTTATCGTTTAGTAAGAATAAAATTGAGCAATTTAATGTGATCGCACATTTAGCCTCTAAATTTTTATATTCTCATCATGATAAATAACATGGTAAATAATCATATAAATATTATTACTTGGAATGCTAAGGGTATCCGTAACAAATATTTTGAATTTTTAAATTTTCTAGACATCAATAGAGTAGATGTTGTGTTAGTAACAGAAACTTGGCTTACAAACGAAATAAGACTACCGTCTTCTGACTTCATGTGCTATCGTGTAGATAGAACTGAGCAGAGGGGTGGTCAAGTTGCAATTCTAATTAGGAAATTAATGCAACATTCGCTCTTGCCTGTAATTAAAACATCGTCTGTGGAGAATTTAGGTATATCTATTAGGCTTATAAATGGAAAGGAAATAAAGGTCTTCTGTGTATACTTTCCTGGCGGATCTTCATCGGACTCTAAAAGAAAGATACTCAAACGCGATTTCAGGAAACTATTTGCTATGACTGGAGAATTTTTACTCGGTGGTGATTTTAATTGCCGTCATAAAGACTGGGGTTGTAGTAGAGCAAACGCTTGGGGTAATGTGTTAGCAGATCTGCCTCTTGTCCTGCCAGTAACTATTTTGTTCCCTCCTAGCCCTTCGTGGTTCTCCGTCCGTCCTAGACTTATTTCTAACAAATGTTCCCAGTCAAATATCGCAACCAACTTCTCTCAGTGCCTTGTGTTCTGATCATAACCCTGTTTTATGTCATGTCCCTTGGTCGGGAATAAAAAAAGTGCAATACATACAACAATTATATAAAACTAATTGGAAAATGTTTCAAACAAGCTTGAATACAAGTCTTCGAAATATATCCACTGATTTGGATAATGTTTCTTGTAATACTGATGTTGAATGTATTGTTCAAGGTTTTACACGCACTATTTTAGCTTCAGTTGATAAATGTGTTCCTGAAGTAATAAAAAAAAAAAACAATTGTTCAAATAAGAAACTTCCGGTCCACGTTCTGGAACTCATTAAATTGAGGAACATTCATAGAAGAAGCTGGCAAAAATATCGTCAGCCCTTTTGTCGAAACATGGTTTCTCATTTCAACCAGCTTATTTCTAGAGAAATTTCAAAATTCCGTAATGAAGAATGGAATAATAAACTGAAAGTTCTTGATAAAAATGGAAAACCTTTCTGGAACATTGTAAAAATAATGAAAAACAAAAACAGGAAGATTCCATTTCTGAATGATTCTGCGCAAACATTTTGCACAGATTTGGATAAAGCCAATTTATTTGTAAAGCATTTTTCAACAAACCACTTGGTATCACAAAATCTAGGCGATAGGGAAACAAGTAGTTTAGAGCGAAGTAGTTTAGTAGCGAATAGAACAATTAAACAGTTCGATGCCTCCAATGAAACGACGCCTTCTTACGCATTCGTTGCGGATGAAGATATTAAAACCATTATAAACAATCTGCATATAAAAAGAACCGGAGGCTTAGATCAAATTAAAAATATTTATCTAAAACATCTTTCGAAAAGTGGTATAATATATCTGACTTTTATTATAAATGTCTGTTTAAAAATGCAATACTTTCCAACTAAATGGAAAATGGCAAAAGTTGTGCCTATTGCCAAAGCTGGGAAGGCTCCTGATATTGCTAGTAGTTATAGGCCAATTAGTTTGTTAAGCAGCACAAGCAAAATCTACGAGAAGGTTTTAAAAGAACGAATCCTAAAAATTGTTCATCATAAAAGAATATTCCCTAATAAACAATTCGGATTTCGAAGGTTTCACTGCACTTCTCATCAGGTAAAAAGAATTTGTCAGCATATTCATGACAACCGTGCACAAGGCAACTCAACTGGAATGATTTTACTTGACATAGAAAAGGCGTTTGATTCTGCCTGGCACGAAGGAATTATATATAAAATGATTACATTTAAATTCCCGTTATATATATGTAAAATAGTTCAAAGTTTTTTGTCAGACAGGTGTTATAAGGTTTATGTCGATTGTGGTATTTCTTCTGTAGTGACGTTTAATTTTGGTGTCTCTCAAGGATCCGTACTTGGCCCACTGTTATATAATATATTTACATCGGATTTCCCAGCTATCCCGCAATGTGAATCAGCCTTAATTGCTGATGACACAGCAATATATTCATCAGACAAATTCGCTGTCAATATAGAGAGGAATTTAAAACTGGCTGTTGAAATATTGGAAACTTACTATAACAAATGGAAAATAAAATTGAATGCGGAGAAATTTCAAGCTATCTTTTTCTCTTAAAATCAATGGAAAAGACATAAATTGGGAAAGGTCCGTAAAATATTTAGGTATACACCTTGATACTAAACTTACGTTCAGCTATCATATTAATAATACTTTAAAAAAAATAAGTCTAGCAATAAAATTACTTTATCCTTTCATAAATCGCAATTCCATATTAACAAATGGAAACAAAATCATCATATTCAAGGTAGTCTTCCAAGCAATATTACTTTATGGTTGTCCTGTATGGGGGGAAAAGCTGCTAACAGTCACATAAAAAGACTTCAGGTCTCACAAAATAAACTGCTTAAAATGATGTTGGCATCATTCGACTACAGATCTCCACCAAAGAGCGAATGTTGAGTTGATTTCTGAACGAATTCAAAAATTGAAAATAACTTTGTTTGTAGCTGTGATAGTTCCGATAACCCACTAATTAATCAAATATATGCATAGTAATATATCCTCTTATTTTATTTTGTTTGTTAAAGAATTTATATGATTATACGTGTATTACATATATTATATAATGTTTCTCTTCTTTTGTTTTGTAATGTATTTATTAAATAGTTTATTTTGTATTTATTTATTATTATTATTTATTTATAAATTAATTAATTTATTTATTTATTCATTTACTTATTTATTTATTTATTAATTTATTAATTTTGTTTTTTTTTCTGTTTTTTTGTATTTTCTTTTTTTTTCTATTACTAATTTACATACATAGTTATATGTTTAAATGTTAATTTTTTCTTAATTTTTCGTTTATTAACTTTATTACTTTGTTTTCAATCATATTAGTTATTCAATTGTATGCATTCTAGTCATTATCATCCTTTTCTTTTCTAATTACTTTAAATTGAAGGTTTTTAATTGCATTTTCCTTCAAACAAACAATATTGCCGTTTTGTATATTTTTATAATAGTGTTACGATAATGTTTCAGATGTAAGATAATTATAGTCAAATCTCTGAATTGTAAAATGTGCGGTTACAACACCTTTGAAATTGTTCTGCAAATAAAATATATCTATCTATCTAATTCGATTGAACAATCGAATTATTCCAATTATTCGAATTGAAATTGAGGGGAGTCGATTGTTGCTCGTCGATTCTTGTACAATTCCAATCGGCGTCGATTATCTGTATTCCCCGATTCTTCGCGGATTGTTCCACTGTACACCGTACGTGTAAATTAATCAAACATTATTAGTTTGATTTTAAAAAAAAATTTTTTTACTTTATTTCAATAAACTGGCAGCGATTCCGCCTTCGAATACAGACTGAGTTATCTTAACAAAAATTCATAGCTTAAATACTAATTTTCTGCTGAGACAAGTGAAAAGCGTTGGTCATCATGTTTCTCGCATGTTTGTTCTGATGCTGACACGAACGTGATGGAATGTCGTTTTTGCATTGTGCTCCAGTTGCAATTTTCAGCAAATACCGTGGGAGTGTTCAGGTTGAGAATTGGAGCTGTTGTTAGGAGCTTCTGAATGTTTTCGTTGTTAACTCCTCCACCTTTTAAAATCGAACGCCCTCGTTCGATGACATTGGCTTAATTGTTTTTAAAAGCTCTTCGACCCCTATTGCTCTAGGCATTGAAACTGGGTGTTCTCTTGATGCGCCTTCTTCTGAGTTCGATGTTTTTGAAACAAGTTCATCCGCATTAGATTCTTCTTTCGCCGATTTTCTTTTCCGGTCTTTGCATGGTTTCCATATTTTTCTTATCATTCTCCATAGTATGAGTAGGATGATGAGAATTGTTAGCGTTGATAGTGCGAACATACCCATAGTCTTCTTGCGACTACTAATCTCTAATTCTTGGATGTAAGCGGTGTTATTAGCTTCCAGTTCTTTAATCATTTCTAATGAAAGCAGCTCTTCAATTTGCGGGCTTACTGCTGAAGGTTGTAGCAAAGCAGGAAGGGGGTTGTGATTGGTGGTTTCTATGGCTTCAAACGTATATTGCTGGGCTTTGATGGTGGCATTATGGAATTGAATGATATAAGTTCCATTCAACGCTACTTTATTGCCGTCAATTTCTACGTTGTCGTCAAATTGGTTAAGTAGGATGATGCCAGGTGCTATTTCTTCAACTGTTGGAACATGCTGGTTGTTTATCTGCGTACATGAGGGAGGACGACTTGATAGGAGGTTGCTGATACACTTGTCATTGCTTATATTAAAAATACAATTTTGATTACATATTGCAAGACTGTCAAAACTCTTACATCTAGTAGTTATTCCATACATATTATCCTTACATTTTAAAATTTCCTTAAAATCTAATTTTACAACATTTTTATTTCGTTTAACAGGTTTAATGAGCATTTTGCTACATGATTCCTTACCAGTTATTGGTAGGCTTAAAATGTATAGTAACATTGTACTATTTGAGGCTATTTTGACCTCTGAAAATTCGACAGCCTCTATTACATTACTATAGGGCATGTCGTCTTTATTTATTATTTTCTGCATCAAACTTATTTCGATTTTTGACAGAATAAAAGTGTTAACTACGCCGGCTTTTGCCCATTGTATGGCGTATTCGATATTATTTATTTCTTCTTTTAAAGTATCAAGCTTAAATTTAAGGTTTAACAAAAGGTCAAATTTTGTTTTTTCGCTACCTTTTAGGTTTTTTATTATTTTATTTGTGACATTACTTATTTCATTTATTTTACTTAAAAATAGGTTATTAACAATTCTCTGTTGGTTGTTGTTAGTTAAAACATTATTTATTTTTTCTTCTATTATTTCAAAATCATGCCTATCCGGTGTTCCAGCGATCCATTTCCATGCAGAACCGAGGAAATCTAGGGATCGTTTTGCTTTGAACTTGGGAACAAGGCGGTCAAGGTGTATTTGGATTTGTTGAACTTCGTTGGACAGGAAGGGAAACATCGGATGGGGAACACTTGAGAATTTTTGTATATTCTGGTCTATTTCCTTTAGGGATTGTTGGTACTGATTGATGTCAATAACATGAATCAACTTAAAAGTTCCAGTTTGAACTTTTGCAATACCGGAGCTTATGGATATGAGTTGGGAATTGGAATAATCGAGCATCTTTACATCCGCAGTGGTAGGTGCAACCCAGAGCCTACAATAAATTTTAATTTTTTATTAGGGACTTATGGACAACTTTTCCTGATGTCGTTAAAATGGTTGAAGATCTGTTTTCTGAAACTGTTTCCTTTTTGTATTTGGGGGAGAGTTTGTTACCTAACCTTTTATTAATTTTAACATAAATAGTTTCTCCTACAGAATAATTTTTTAATGGAGCCCTATTCTTGTTGTGGTAGTTTAAGTCTGCGACTTGTTTGCTTTTGATCCTATCAACGTTTTCTTTTCTTTCTAATTCCAACTGTTCTGGATTGTTCAGTTTTTCTTTTCCAAAAAAGACGTCTATAGGTTTTCTTTTTGTCGTGGAGTGTATAGACCTATTATATTCATAAATCGTCATATCTAATAATTCTGCAAAAGTGTTATGGATTTTCTTGGACTTAAGACAACGCATTAATTCGGAAAGTGTGGAATGGAATCTCTCCACTTGTCCATTAGTTGAGCTGGTATAGGGGGGGACCTTGAATATTTTAATTTTGAAAAGGGTTTCTAACATAAAAGATACGGCGGTTGAACTTAAAGACTTTTCATTGTCTAGAACAATGGTTTCAGGGACGCCGAAGGCCAATATGAGTTTTCTAAGCGGTTGCTTTATGTCCTCGATAGCTTTAGATTTCAAGATTCTTGTTAAAGCATATTTGGAGAATTTATCGATGGCAGTCAAGATTATTTTACCGTCAGTAAAGTAAATATCGACATGCACAATTTGGCCGGGGAATTCGGGTATCGGAGTTGGCTGAATTTCAGGCTTGTTGGGGTGGCGATCATACTTGTTTTCCGTACAGATATTACACGCCTTTGTAATCCTTCTAACTTTTCTAATCATACCTGGAAAATAGTATTTTTTTAGGATTTGAGCTCTGTTTTCCTTTGCATCTCTATGCGCTCTTTGATGTGTGTTGATAATGATGTTTTCTTGATCTGTCTCATTGGTTATGTCTTGGACCTGTAATTGAGTGAAACGAATTTTGTAGTTGTTGAAATGGGTGGCATATATGGTTTGTATCATGCCCATTATTTGTTCGGAGGTTTTAATACAGTTTATGACTGAGGGGTTTAAGATTTTGTTGAGGATCAACTTCAGTTTCTCTTGATTATAATTAGGTTCTGTCACTACGTGCCTGTGGTATGTGGGGAAAATTATTTCGAAAGTTTTGGAAGAAGTTGCACCAAGTTGCAGAAAAATTTGGTTTTTGAACGCATTTATGGGAGCCTCAACACTTTGTATAAGGTTTTGGGATGAACTGTCATCGCTATGTTCCGTAGGTGTAAGCGAGTTTATTTGCGAATTCATTTGAGGGGGGCGCGACAGTGCGTCTGCCACGACATTGCTTTTACCTGGTTTGTAGTGCAATTCGTAATTATGTTCTTCTAGAATTGCTTTCCACCGCTTCATCTTACTATTGTTGTTTTTGCTGCTAAGAGCATAGGTAAGAGGCTGGTGGTCGGTGTAAATTTTGACTTGTGCCGATCCATACAGGTAATTACGCAGGGAATTCAATGCCCATATTATTGCTAACATCTCCTTCTCGTTAGCTGCGTAACCTTCTTCGGTTGGTCCAAGCGTTCGGGAAATAAATGTAATTGGTCTGTTTCCTTGGGACAAAACTGCACCTAGAGCGAAATTAGACGCGTCTGTAGTGAGTTCAAATGGTTTGCTGAAATCTGGATATGTAAGAACTAGGTCTTTTGAAATAAGGGAATTTTTAATTTTAGCAAACGCATCGATAGCTGAGGGGTCCAGAGAAATTTTGATTTTAGAAGATTGTGTTTTGGACATACGTCCTTCCTCCCCTCTTAAAAGGGCGGTAAGTGGCTTTGCAAGCTTTGCATAGTCTTTGACAAAGCGGCGGTAATAGCCTGATAGCCCAAGGAAAGAACGTAGATCTTTTAAGGTTCGAGGTAATGGAAAATTATTTATCGCTTCAACTTTTGCGGGGTTGGTTTTTATTCCTTCCGAGGAGATGATAAAACCGAGAAATTCAACTTCTTTTCTATAAAAATGACATTTGTCTAACTGGACTTTCATATTTGCGTCATAGAGCGTTTGGAAAATTTCCTCTATATGCCGGGCATGGTAACTTTCGGTTTTGCTGAATATGACTATATCGTCAATGTATACGTAGCACGTCTTACCTAAGTGTTCTCGCAAGATGTCGTCGAGTGCCCTTTGAAAGATGGATGGTGCGTTTTTAAGTCCAAATGGAAGTCTTGTAAATTCGAACTTTCCGTTGTTTATAGAAAAAGCTGTTTTTTCTATGTCAGATTCCTTCAATGGGATCTGGTGGAACCCGCTTTTTAAGTCTAGGACTGTGAAGAATTTATTTCTTCCAAGTTGAGCTAAAACTTCATTTATTTCTGGTATAGGGTAACGATCGGCTATAGTGACGCTGTTAAGCTTTCTATAATCTATTACCATTCTATACTGTTTTTTTCCCTCGGAATCAGCCTTTTTTGGTACGATCCATACGGGAGAATTGTATGGGGACCTGGAGGGTCTGATAATTCCGTCCTCGAGAAGTTTCTGGATTTGCTGCTCGACTTCAGACCTTAGTGACATCGGGAAGGGATAGTATCTACTATAAATGGGTGAATCAGTTGACGTACGAATTTCTCCTACGACTCTTGTAGTAAAGGTCAAATTTTCATTGGGTTCACAGAAAAGGTTTGGAAAGTTATTTATAGTGGAGTTTAAAAGCTTTTGCTGTACCCCTGTCATATGGCTTGTTTTGATATTGAGGGTGTTAACCATTGGGGAACGTAGCTGTTTAATTTTAATTTTCACAGAGTCTAATATTCTCATAGAGTTATTTTTCGTATCTATGATAGCGGATAGTTGTTTAAGGCTATCGTTGCCAAGGATGCCATGAAAGGTTTGCAAGGTGGGTAAAAGAAAGAACTTAAGGCTAATGTTTTGAATATTAAATAGATTTATCATTGTGTACTGAGTAATTTGGACGTTTCCTGCTATAGATTTTGCAAAGAAAGGATTTTCGTTATGTAAAGGTTTTGGTACAAGGGATGATTGAATGTAATTTTTTGAAGATCCGGTGTCTATAAGAAATTAATAAATGTCACCACTCTTCGACTTACACTCGAAATAAGGTAAGGAAGAGTCGCTTAACCTAAAAAATTGATGTCGACATGTTCCAATTCTTCGATTTGGGAATTGTTGGTATCGGAAGACACGTCTATGCTTTCGACATATTCACTGAATGGTTGCTCGGCTTGTCCATCACTCAAATTGAGGTTTTCGTAGTATTGGCTTAGTTCTTCTGGGGATGGGTCAATGTGGAAATTAGGATGATGTCTCACAACTTGGAGATTTTAAGGTATAGTTCCATCAGGTCTTCTTTGGTTATTGTTGAAATTTTGTCGATTTTGGTGGTGTATGTCTCTAGCATGAGCACTAGGTCCTTGTGTCAAAGGTTCTTGCTTCACATTCGGTCCTGATTGCGGTGTTCTGGCCTGTTGGTTGTTTTGATGATTATTTGCCGAAGTTCTTTGTTGGTGATTGTGTCCTTGGTTCGAGTGGATTGGGCGAAAGGATTGTTGCTGGTTTTGGTTCCTAGGAGGACCCATATTTCCTTGGAATACAGTATTTTGTGGACGCATTTGTGTAGATTGTGGATTAAAACACTTTTTAATTGGCCCTTGATTATTCCTAGCGTATTGAGACCTAAAGTGTTGATTCTCATATTTTAGACATAGGTGCAGAGCTGTAGGCAAATCTGCGGGCTCCTTCATGCCTAGAAGATCAGGCAGATGGCCCTTAAGCCCTCTTATAAACGTATCTAATGCTTTATCGCGATACGTTTGAGTCAATAACCTCATTGACTCCGGGCAAATGTTCATACAAGAAATATTATTAATTATCAGGGTTAATTGTGAATTTACTGCCTGATAAAATTGTTGAATAGATTGGTTACCCTGAACCATGGTTGACATCTGGAATTCCAGTGTCGTAACATCTCGCTTGTCAGCGTAATGCGTTGTAAGGCAGTTGGAGATGCTGCTCCAATTGAGTGGAGTGTTATTTGCTTCTAACGCTGCATCTGCTTGACCAACTATTTTATTACGAATAACGTTTAGTATTCCGTAATATTGGGTGGTACCCTTCTTGTGTTCATAGAGTTTCAGCACTCTTTCAACACTCTTTCTCCAAGAAGAAAACTCGCAAGCTTCTCCCGAAAAGGTACGAAGACATTTTATGATGTCAGGAATTTTTTCGAGACCATCTATGTCACTCTGATGCTGGGGAAAAATGACCTGATCTACATTAGGAGGACGTTGAACGTGAGGATTAAGTACACTTTCTATTATCTGTCTTCCTTGTTGTTCTAAAACACGAGTTACAATGGAAGCAACAAGAACATCCAATTCCGGGGTTGACCTAACTTCTTGAGTTGGAAGATCTGCATTGGATGCACTCGAATGAAATGAGCAGTTGTGGTCCTGACCACTAGCGGAATGAGCGTGATTTGCGTGAAGATTGCCTACTATCGTTAAAGGATTACTTGTGGATGCAAATATAGGAGGGTTAGAAAGAGGAGGTGTGATGTGGGAAGTAGTGGGATTAGGTAATAAGTGGTTATTAATTGAAATTTGGGGAATTTGGCCTTGGCCTTGGTTTGGTTCTCGGGATTCACCGGTACCTGCCCTTGTTAAAACCATTTTCTTATTTAATGCTTATATTAGATAAATATTTCACAAATGTTTTCAAAATTTAATTAGTTGTATTTAAATATTTAGAGTTAAGTGGTAACAACTTTTGTAAAGGGAAATTAAAATCTTTATCTTTGTAACAATTTTAATTCTTAGAGATTCTATTTTTTCTTAAAACTAACTTACATGGTGTACAGAATCACCAAGCCGGTCACTGGGATTTGTTCCGTTTTGCCCATAGGGTTACTGGGGATCCCTCGTTGACTCCTTGCTACTGCTGCTTGGCCCCTATAGTTGGAATCACTGTTAGGGGTTCTTTTGCACACTCACTAGATTTGCTTTACGCGAGCGCGGGAGCTACTTTAGATCACTGACTTTTTCTCTCTGTCACTTTTTTACCGCGACTTGTTTTGTGGACCACCGTTCTTTTTTCTAATTTAAACTTCACGTTTTCCGCGAGCACCGGAGCTACTTAAGGTCACTGACTGCGATATAAGAAGAAAAAAAAAACCGGGTCCCTGCTACTCGGGCGCCAATTAATCAAACATTATTAGTTTGATTTTAAAAAAAAAATTTTTTACTTTATTTCAATAAACTGGCAGCGATTCCGCCTTCGAATACAGACTGAGTTATCTTAACAAAAATTCATAGCTTAATACGGTCCATAATGTGATTCAACGTTAATTAAATAAGTCTCAAATAAAAAATAAGCCGCGAAGTGGTCGACCCCAAAAACTAATTCAACGTGATAAAAGGCTAATACAATACATGATCTAAAAAAAATCCTTTTATAAGCGCAAGGAAGATAAGTGATCATCTCGAGACTTATCTAAACAAAAAAATTAATCAAGAAACCACAAGACGTTGCATTGTAAATGCTTGTTTCAAATCTCGTTCACCAAGGATTTCGTTTAAGAACAGATTGAAGAGAATTGAGTTTGCCAAAAGTAATTTCAATAAACCTGATCACTTTTGGAATAAGATAGTATTTTCTGACGAGTCGAAATTCAACATATTCGGGTCAGATGGTCAGATGTATAATAAGCATACCATAAAAACAGTAAAGCACGGAGGAGGTGGCATCATGGCATGGGGATGTATGTCGCCAAAAGGTGTGGGAAATCTGCATTTTATAGACGGAATAGTGAACCAATACACATACATAGATATTTTAAAAAGACATTTAAAGGAAAGTGTAACCAAAATGGGTCTTACGGAGCCGTATTTTTTCCAGCAAGACAACGACCCAAAACACGCTGCCCATAATGTTAAGATGTTGATCATAATGAACAATGCCCATATGTTTGTAACACCTCCCCAAAGCCCCGACTTGAACCCTATCGATCATATTTGGGATTCTTTGGAACAAAAGATCCGCCAAAGAGAGATTCATAATAAGAACGATCTTAAAACTGCCTTACAAGAGGAGTGGGAGAATATTAGGCCAGGATATACAAAAAATTGGTCGAATCAATGACAGGAGACTACAAGTTGTTCTTAAATATAAAGGATACGCCACTAAATACTAAAAAAGTAATGTTTCATTATGAATAAATGTATTAGCAGTTCGAGTTCGACTGTGGTCAAGAACAGACGTGTTTCTTAAAGTGTCGTGGGGTGCGTACTTTAGTCCCTGTCTAATCTTCCAATTTTCCCGTTTTTTTTTAAAAAATTAACTGCCCGGTATGCTAAGGTAAAATAGATCGCAATCACACAGCGAAAATACAGTGCGGTGATTGTAAAAGTTTGTTCCACGGCTCGTGTGCCAATATTCAACCGGCCGATATTGAATATCTCACAACCAACAATCTCACGCATCGATGCGACAAGTGTTCTGTCTTGCGCCGTAAATCGCTTCAACAACCTTTACCTGTTTCATCCAACTCACGCCTAATAAATAAACAGCAAAAATCCGCAACTTCAAAGTCTTCAGCAGCCATCAAGTCTGATTCACTTTCATCTCAACGGGAAATAGTACCTACTAAGGTGAACATTACTCCTAAGCCAACGGACGTCATTAAAGTTTGTTGCAATATTCACAATGAATTCTTCAATTTTATCTGTGTATACAGACTTCATTCTTCTTCTCCGAATTTGTTTTTGGATGAATTTTCAAATTTGTTAGCCAATGAAGGATCTGGAAATCTTGTTATCCTAGGTGATTTTAATCTAGATATCTTATGTTCTAACTCCGTTTCTGATTTCTACCAAGCGATCATGGCTGAACATGGTTTTTTATCTTTTATTGCTGAGCCTACTAGACCAATTTCAGGCTCCTGCCTCGACCATGTTTTTGCTCGGTTTGAGAATATTGCTTTGGATTCCCTTGCTGGTATTAACTTGGATCTACATATATGTGATCATTGTATGACGGGAATCCTTTTTGAAAATATAATATGAAGGAAATCAAACGTATCATCTCAAACCAGCTTTGATAAAATTAACTTTTCTGAATTGAACAATAGGCTACGTTATGAATATTGGGAAAGTGTTTATGTTGAAAGAAATGCTTCCTCAGCATATAGTACATTTCTTAGTATTCTGAAAAATTACATAAGCGCATCTACTTACACTATAACATACAAAAAATCGGAGTGTCGCCTTAAGCCTTGGATAACTCGTACCCTTATCAAAAAAATAAATATCAAAAACAAATTAAGAAAAAAATGTTGGAAACATCCTTTGAATACCAATTTAAAAAATCGTTTTGATAAATTCTGCACAAAAGTGACAAAAGAAGTTAAAAAAGCTCGGGATAACTATTTTCGTTCGAAAATACAAGCGGCAAGTGGAAATCTTAAGAAAGAGTAGCAAGTAGATACTGTTAACTGTTAACCATGTTAGTCGAAAAGTGTGTACTAATGCAGATCCAATTGTACTTAAAAATGGAAGTATTAACATTTCAAATCCTTTGGAAATAGCTAACGAGTTCAGCAATTACTTTGCTTCCATTGGACAAACTTCCTTTCCAAGTAATTCGCAAATTTCGTGTAACTGTTGCCCTAAGGCTGGCTCTCAAAACAACTGTTCTAGAAGCAGCTTCATGTTTAAGTTCATTACGGGATTTGAGGTACTAAAAACTATTAATTCCCTTCCTAATTCTAATTCACATGGAAATGATAAAATATGGAATTTGGTACTCAAGTACATTAGACCCAACTTAGTAGATATTTTAACATACCTTTCTAATTTTAGTGTTATGTCTGGTGCCCTTCCATCTGAACTTAAATGCGCTGTAGTAATTCCGTTATTTAAGAAGGGCAGCAGGACAGATAAATCAAACTACAGACCAATTTACTTACTGCCATCAATTTCAAAAGTTTTTGAGAATATAATTAAAACGAAAATATTAACTTATCTCAATCATTATAATTTTTTCTCTACTATGCAGTTTGGCTTCAGAACTGGTCTCTCCACTGAAGATGCTCTATTGGACTTTTGCTCCTTTTTACATAAGGGACTAGATAAAAAACATTTTTGTGCAGGCCTTTTTGTGGATATAACTAAGGCGTTTGACATGGTTGACCACGTCATACTATTAGATAAACTATATAAGGTCGGATTCAGAGGATTCATACACAATTGGTTTGAGTCTTATCTTAAAGATAGAATGCAATATGTAAAAATTGGAAGCAATATAAGCAGTTCAAAAACCAATAACCTGGGGGTACCCCAAGGTTCTTTACTTGGCCCAATTTTATTCCTAATATACATAAATTCCTTATTTTCTCTCCCATTCATAGGTAAAGTTACAGCTTTTGCCGACGACCTTGGAGTTGCATATTGTTCAGCCAGTCCGCTAGATCTAATCGCTGATATAAACCATGATGTTTTCCTACTTAGATGCTGGTTTGCTAATCACAAACTTATTGTTAGTAGTAAAACTAAGTTGATGTTTATTAGTCTTACTGAGCAAGAGTACCCCGACTTAGACATAATATTTCATTCTAAAGTCTGCCCGTGTCACAACTTGCTATACAGCCAATGCAGAATCCAAGGTGGTCAAACCTTCAACAGGAATACTAACTGCAGTATTGATTGCTTCAAAATTTAAGGTGTAGATAATTTCAAGTATCTTGGTGTTACAATAGATCAAAACTTGAACTGGTCTAAGCACATTTCTGCCTTAAAAAAATATCTTCTTTCTGCTACTCGTTGCCTTTTCCGCCTTAGAAAGTATTGCTCTATTAACACGTCGAAAAGGGTTTATTATGGTGTATTCCAGTCAAGATTGTAATATGGGATTTGTAGTTGGGGTGGTACTTATATTAGTAAACTGCAGCAAATAACTGTCCCTCAAAAATCTGCAATTCGTAGTGTTTGTGGTTTTCACCGTTATGCGCACACAATGGACCTTTTCAGGGCCTTGAGCATTCTCCCTTTGCGCCATCTATTCTATTTTAAAGTCCTTAAGGTCTTTTTCATGAGAGGCGGGTATCTAGAGAGTCCAATTTCTGACTTTCGTAGCTTACGCAGCCATTCAAACTTTGTTGTAAATGTCCCTGCTTTTCGCACTACAAATTACAGAAACTTTTACTCCATTGTTTCATGCAAACTATTTAACACTCTGCCCTTAGAAATTCGATCCATAAGAAATTTGTCCGCATTCACTAAAGTAGTTAAATCATGGCTTCTTAGTTTTAATCATCATGAAATCGAAACTCTACTAAGTTATCCAATTTAAAATATAGTAAAGTAAATAAATAAAAATGATTTGCTCATTTGCTCAACTATTTATTTACCTATTTCTGCCATTTACATTCAATTTTGTATGTAAGCGCTTTTAATTCGTTAAAGATTATTTTTTTTCTTCTTTCCTCTTTTTCTTGAATTGAACTTCTGTTTTTCTACCTTTGTACACCCCACACAAAGTAATTTTTTTATTTTTTTTATAATGTGGCATCATCTCTATTTTTCATAAATAAACGTGTCACTAACTATTCTATATGTACATATCGAATGCATGTAAAATCGTATTTTAAATTTGTAACTTTTGTATATACATATGAATAAAGAAATTTGAAAAAAAAAAATTTAAATATATAACATAGTAGATTTTTGATCCCTATTTCAGATGTGCCTCCACTTTTGTGGAATGAATTTTCGTCCTTGCCGCATTAAAACAAAAATATTTCCGTCATTTTTGGCAACAATACAGTAAAATTCGTAACAAATACAAATTTTCGTTTTAATTTTTGCCATACGGGGATAGTTTGGGTGCTTTTTTTTTAAAAAATAGGAGCTGTGCCTTCACTTTTGTGGATGACTTTTAAATAGAAGACTTGGCTCTCTTGAAAGCTTCAAATCCATAGCAAAGAGTACGTTTTTAGATCCCCGGTTTAAAAAGTCAAGAAAATGCAAATAGAGCTCAAAACTGCCTAACGGACGAATTAGCGGCACTTATTCAACACACAGCCAGCCGATCTGATTGTTATATTACTGCTCCCGAAGGAATTAATAGCACTATATCTGTAATGATCGTGTGAATGACTTGTGGAGATGTTTCGATGAAAAAGTTTCAAACGAAACGTCGTTAGCAACACCAAATACGAGTACATCAGCCATAAGACAGTATTTAGAAATGCCACGATTAAATAGGAAAGAAGATCCATTTAGTTTTTGGAAATCTCATTGTAATACGTTTCCCCTTCTATGTCAACTGGCATTTAAATATTTATGTATTCCCGCTACGTCTGTTCCAACCGAACGAATTTTTTCAAAAGCGGGTATGTTAACCAATGAGAAAAGAAATAGACTTACTCCAAAAAAAAATTAATGCAATTTTATTTCTTAACAATAATTTTGATTTGTAGATTTTTTTGTATTGTTTTATTTTGAAGACATCGTTTTTTTGTTTTGTATTGAATATATATGTATTATTAATTTTCGTTACACAATAAAATTAAAATGAAGGAAAGTCTTTTTATTCTTCATATCAAGGGATGTATTCAGATTTCAGATTCAAATTCAACAAGCACACTGATGCAACAACAGATGAAGAAATCCAGAAATACATACATATCTACAATCGAACATTAGTAAACGCCATTCTCTTGATTGCAACAGGTACTGAAATAAATTGTCTAGAATTCGATTCGATTATTATTCGATTGTTTTTTAGTGAGGCCGAATAAATCGACAATCGAATTCAATTTTTAGCAATTGACAATTTATTCGATTGTGAGGTTCATTCGCAATCGCCCATCGCTAAGTTAAGGCAAAAATCTCTTCAAACTTTCTCAAAAGAGCAAATCATAGATAAACTAGGCTGACAAATTTTATAATATCTAAAAAGATATGACCATATGGAAGGGATATCACCGGAGTGTCATCACGGGACACTGATCGATAATAGGCTGTGAAATTCCAAATTAGACATCTCACATAGCACACATTGCTGAGAAAGAAACCCAAACAACACCCGTATGGTAGTTGTGCTCACTTATTCACCAGCAACAGAGGGATGTCAGCCCAAAATCTTGAAAAATTGTACCCTTAGAGGGTATTTTGAATATGTTCCCTTTGCCATCAAATATGAACACTGAACTTCAACTGCTAAGTCAAAAACGTCTTGAGACATTTAACACAACGAATCACTCTAATTACAATAAATCTAAGACTTGAAGCTTAAAAATATCCTTTTCCTACACTGCCGCCATACACATAAATAACACTTACTCTGGAATTTTTCAACTCCACTAATCGATCCTCCGGACCAACACCTTTCTTTTCTCTCAACAGAACATAGATCTTCTTCACATTGCACGATCGTAGTAATTTATCAATAGCCGCTTTGCCAACAACGCCAGATCCTCCAGTAAATAGTATCTCACTGTTCTCATAAAATTCGCTAGTCATTTTCACGGATACAAACTGAAAACTATATCCCACTCGAAACTATTCAGCTACTGTGCACAATGGCAACTCAATTGAAAATGATCTGCGTTAGCAACTTTAAAGGCTATATATATACCATATATGATTTAGAGGAAATACATATATATATAATGGAAATCAAATATGAATTAAAAATTTCCGACGTTTGAAATTTCACATGTGTCACCCCGTTGACCCTGTAATGGATAGGATAGTTGTGCACTAGAAGGCGGTTGAATTGAAAGGTGCTTTTAACTATAATCAACTAGGGTCCAATGCAAACGCGAAATATATTGATAAATGTTGCTGAATATTTACCAATGCTAGAATACGCAACACACGAATAGATATACCAAACGGACAGTGTTTTATAATTAATCTACAATAACATACATAGGTACGAAAAGCTGAAGGGAAAGGTGTTCTACTGTGCACTTACATATTTTAAGGGCTTCTGGAGAGGAATTCTATTTGATTATGAATTATTGTAGCAATTTGGATTGTTTGAATATTTATTCAACTCAATTCGGTTAACAATTGCTCAATTACTTTTGGCACATTTACAGGTTTTCAGCACCTGAATATCTGTAGTGTCAAGACAGTAATAACCAATCAGATGCTGCATCGTTGCTTTGTCCATATTGGCTTAGGGGTGTTGGAAATACAACAGCTCAAGAATTGAGGAGAAGAATTACTGAAAAATCATTTTGTATTTAGCTGAGTCTGACCATGCAAATGAAACAAAAACCACATGGGACCGAATTTTTTCAATAACTCTCTTTATATTGCCTTTCAAAGCCTCAAATAAACAAATATGTAGACCAAGAGCCCACAGCAAATTTTGGGCGTGAAAATATAATGAAAAGATTTATACATCAACATGAAAGTCTTCAAATCCGGAAGTCTGGCAACGATTTGTGGCACATTATCCAGCGCATTGGAAAACGGCGGTAGTTCAACCTATCCCCAAAAAGGGGAAGGATATATCCAATCCGGCGAATCTCCGGTCGATAAGTCTCCTTCCGAATATCAGTAAGGTTTTTGAAAAGGTAATCAATAGAGCTCTGACTAGGTGGGTTGAGGGCAAACATATAGTTCCGGATAATCAATTCGGTTTTAAGGCGGGACATGATATCTCACATGCCGCGTCTAAACTGGTGTCCGATATCCAATGGAATAAAGGCAAAAAACAATGTACTGGTGCCTGCCTTGTTGACTTGGAGAAGTCCTTCGACACCGTATGGTTAGAGGGTCTTTTCTATAAGCTGACTAGGCTGGGGATCAGTAAATCACTCTTGTACATTCTTTATAATATGCTGCACAACAGACAGTTCATCGTGAAAAATGGTGATGTGACTTCTGTTGGAATATTTCAAATTAAAAATGGTCTTCAGCAAGGCGCGGTCAATTCGCCGATCCTATTCAACATTTATACCAGCGACTTGATAGGTTCACAACAGGCCCAAAAATCGAGGTCATTAATACTTTCTTGCAGCGTGACTTCGATAAGATAAGAAGATTTGCGATGACTGGAAGTTGAAAATCAACTTTCAGAAATCGGAAACCATTCCCTTTAGGACGCCGTTCTCTGGAGCCTCTAGGGATACCAGAAAAAATTGGCGAAAGTTCTCTATCGTTGGACAACACGGACAACCTCTTGCCTGTCGAAATGTAGTCAGATACCTTGGAATCTGGCTAGATCAGTTTCTGTATTTTGGCAAAAATGTAGATGCTGCTCTGGCCAGAGCTAAAGGTGCTTTTGCCCTCACAAAGAGACTGTTTTATAGCAGCCAACGCGATGCGAGGGTAAAGGTAATCTGCTACATGGCCCTTATCAGCCCCATGCTGGTATTTAGTTGTCCCGTGTGGTTCAATGTACGAGCAAGCTTAATGGAAAAGATTCGGGTGTTTGAGAGGGCTTGTCTTCGCTTGTACAGAACACCAGAGTCGGAATACAAGAAATTTTATCCTAATGAGGTCCTTTACAACAGGGCGAACTTAATACGAGTGGACAACTTCGTAATTAAGCTGACTCGAAGGCACATTGCAAGAGCAGTGACCTCGACGAATAACCTGATATCTGGGGCTTACTACCCCAATTACCTTTACCACGAGAGTGTGCATTTTGACGGCTTCGTTCCACGGGAAGCATTCTTCTGCCTAGATCAGATAGGGTTGATCCAGGATAGATCAGCGGTGCCGTTAATCTTCCATGTCGCTCGGACAGTTGGGGACAGGCGACTCAACTACAACAGAGACGTCGCACACGGCAGTGTGGATCGCCTCAGGTTCAGTAGGGCTGTGGGGAATCGCGATAAGAGGGATGTCATTCGGCAGCACCAGCATTTCTGGTGGTTGAATGATGGGGAAGATGTTTCGTCGTCGTTTCCGTTAATTACGGACCAGCCTCACTAATGAGGCAGAGCTGACCAATCTGTTTTCTCTGTGAATAGCGATGGCCAGCTTGCATAGGTTAGGTTAGTATTTAAGAAATATATACATATATTAGTATATACAAACGTATATATATACAAACGTATATACTAATATATGTATATAATTGTGTATAATGTCTATATGTGTGCATTGTGCATGTATGTTAAGTAGGCTAAGGTTTATTTTAAGTTAGATATTAAGTTTTTATAAAAAATAAAAAAATATGTCCATATGCTAAGTTTTTGTTAACAATATTTTTTCTTAGCCTTAAGTATTCAAAATAAATAGTTCTAAGTAAAATGTAAATAAAGTCGAAAGACATAGTTATAAGAATTTAGAGTAGTTTAGAGCGCATGTGTGGGGCCAGTAAGTTAGCATAAGATTATTAAGTAATTGTAAGCTAGCATTTAAGCATTTTTTGTTAGAATGTACGAGTTAGTGTTAAGAAAATAAAATGCATTTAAAACTGAAAAAAAAAAAACACTGAGGCATAGACTCCATTAGCTCCACACCAGTAAAATAATTGTCAAAATACACCACATGTTTTTGTGTTTGAAATCGGACATCAAGCTCCTTACAACTTTAGCTCCAAGATTGGTTTCTGCAGTTCCAACTGCTGACTTCCCGGTGTAAATATCAAACCCGTGACAGTATCTCATTTTATCTGCAAGCATGCACACCTTGTACCCCCTTTTTGTCGGTTTCTTTGGCACACCATATACTGTTTCATATAACTCCGACCCTTGAATTTTACCATGGATTCGTCTATGGCTACTTCATGACTAGGATTTGCACATTTTTCAACATTTTTTGAGAACATTTAGAGCATAGGTTTAATTGTATAAAGTCTATCCTAATTGAGAGCACCTCGTTTTGGTTCAAGACACCCATCATTCATATGTAAATTTCCCAACAACCAACTAAACCGTGCTTGCTTCATACAGGAGTTGATATAGGAATCATGTAAATCGTTTAATCGTAAAAAAATTGTGTTGGACTTTCAATATCTTTGACAAAATCAGTAGCCTTATAGTTATGTGTAAACTCCGGTAAGTTTTGATCGTGACCATTCTGCAACCATTCCAGTTACGAGTCACTTTTGGAGAAATATCGTCCTCCCAATCAAAAGATAATATCAACTGAGGTTCCTGACCCTCAGGCTGTAAATTGAAACCTGACCCAAATGAAGTCACTGAAGAAATATCAGAATCAGGTCCTGAATGAAGTGAATCTGAATCATCGTCTGTTCCCAGTTCTTTCAAAAATTCATCAAAACTAACTCAGGCCAACGAAATTAAGATCTGGCTCTTTATAATCCGACATGACTAAAATAAGTAAAAAAATGAAAAAGTGGAAAAGGCGAAAAAGGCTTCCGTCGCACTTTGACCCAGTGAAACGAACCACTTGTTTTTCTTCTATATTTACGGATTTCCGAAAAAAAATTTATATATACTAATAATAATAAACTGTATTATAAATACACTAAACACTTTATAAATTATAAATTTTGTTAATAACTTTGCAAAAACACGAATTTATACGAAAACGAAATTTTAAAAATGAAATTCAGATGGTTTCCAAAATTCGTGCTGCAAAAAAGCAAATATATGGTAATAAATTAAACCCAGCTATGAAAAGTCGACAACTTTGAAAAAATCTACGAGATATTGGAATTGGAAAGCGTAACACAGGTCTTGACACCAATATCGATGTAAACGCACTCAATCACACCTTTGTAACGCTTCCTTTTCCAGTTCTGAATCAAGTCTCTCAAAGCACTTCCGAATCCCAAAATGGTCCGCAGAACCCAAATCAACGGATGTTCGAGTTCTCCGGGGTTGATAGCGCAGACATGGTTGCAAGCGTTTTATCTATAAAATCGACTGCGGTCGGTATAGATGAAATACACCCAGTTTTTACTAAGGCCATTCTACCAGTTATATTACCCTTTCTTACACACATTTTCAATACCATCTTAACAACTAGTGTTTTTCCTACCCAATGGAAGCTGGCGAAAGTCCTACCGATTCAAAAGAGCGCTAATAGCCATGATTAAAAACCTATTTCCATTCTACCATATTTCTCGAAAGTGTTTGAACGTATCATGCAAAAGCTAATAAATGCCCATATCCGTTCATGCAATCTTTTATCTACAATGCAATCCGGTTTCCTCCAATACCACAGTTGTACAACCGCAGTTATCAATGTTGTAGAGGATATAAGGAAGGCGATAGATGATGACCAAGTAACTTTTTTAGTTCTTCTAGATTTCTCAAAAGCATTCGACACCGTGGATCACAACAATTTGTGTAACAGACTAGCATACCGATTCCAATTTTCCACATCGGCCACACGATTAGTGTCTTCCTACCTTCGGCTCAGAAAACAAGCTGTTTCGATTGGTCATATGCTATCTGAATTTCTTCCAACAACTAGAGGGGTTCCACAGGGTTTCATACTAGGACCTCTTCTCTTTTCTTTATATGTCAACGAGCTCCCTTCCATTGTCAGCTCATCCTCTATACACATGTATTCCGATGATGTCCAATTGTTTAACAGCTGCCCTCTTGGGTTGATTGAAGACTGCGCAAGTAGAGTTAACGCAGATCTAGACAGGATCTCAGTATGGGCGGAGAAGAACGGATTATTTGTTAATCCTAACAAATCTAAATGTTTATTGATTAGTAGGAAGCCCGTCGATCTATCATATTTTCTTAAAATTCATCTAAACGGCTCGACCGTAGAATATGATAAAACGACCAAAAATCTAGGAATGCTATTTAACAGGACACTATCTTGGGATACCCATATTAATGCGGCGGTAGGCAAAGTTTATGGTATACTGCGCTTGTTATGGGCCTCTCAATACCATACGCCCCTGAACACACGTCTGCTACTCGCAAAGACACTAGTCATTCCAACCCTCACATATGGCTGTGAAATTTACTGCAAATGCGATGCTTTAAGCAGAAGAAAGCTTAATGTTGCCTTTAACAACACCGCACGTTACATCTATGGTTTGAGGCGCCTCGATCATATCTCCAACTTCTCCCGACAAATCTATAACATCTCATTTGACCACCTTTTACGTTTCAGATCACTCTTATTGTTATTTAATGTAATTCAGACACATCAACCCAGCTATTTATTTAATAGACTACGTTTTGGTTCATCTAATAGATCCCAACAGCTTGTCCATCCGCGGTATCATTATCTTACTTCGGAGCGCCAGTTCTTCATTAACGTTACCCGTCTTTGGAACTCCCTTCCACATCATTTAAGAAGGTCAGGTACCATTGCACAGTTTCGGAATGGGTTACAGTCTTATTTCCAGACAATCTCTGACTAACATTTTATTGTATTAATACTTACGCTTATATATGGTAGTTTTTGCTAAAGAAAAGAGAGATGTACATTGTATATTGTATATTTCATATTACGAGTTCCTTGTTTTTTTTTTTTTTATTTATCTTATCGTATCTAAGGAACAGAAAGAGAAAAACTCTAATTATTGAATTATTAATTTAACGCTAACATGTTATGTAGCTTTTTCCGCTTTTCTAAATAAATTATATTTAAGCCTTGCACTAGTTTATAAGATTATTGTTATCTTAATGTGTAAGCTTTCAATGAATAAATAAATGAAATGAAATAAATGAAATTCCAGTGCCAACTTCACAAAAGTACAGTTACTCACTTTACCGTAAGAACAAAGTTGAAACGAAAAATTCTCCCTTCTCTCTTGCAAGTCACACAATGTTTTTCTTTCATGTCGTATAAATATTAAACAGAAAATATTTTCGGCATTATTAACGGCAAGAAATAGCATATGTGGTTCAAAATTTGAACCAGTGACATGGAAAGAGTTAAGTTCTCATTGTGCTGGGCTACTAGCTTTTGTGACATTGAATCGATTTGAGTAATTTTTGTGCGGAAAGAATATTGAAATATTTACTCGGTTTGCAGGACAGCTACTGATAAACTCACCGGTTGCGCCATGTTAAAAGACATTGGTTCTGTTGGGCAAAAAAGCGTTTTAATCCAGGAGATCAATTTATAAAGTACTTAAGTGTCGTCTTAGAATAACTCATATGCTCATATACATACCTTATTGACTGTCTTAAACAAATCCTCTTAAAATCTCATGTTCCGGACAAGGTTTTTTTTAAACATTTTCCAAGAGATATGAAATGACGTTCCTGACTTATCTCACTTTTTATTAGATACTCGTATCATACCATATTCAAATTTTCGAAAAGCAACTTTAGAAGAATGTTCTTCTTTTCCCGCGCTATTCCTGTGTTGTATTCATCCCAAGTACAACAGTTTTAATCTGCATTTGACAAGTTTCGTGCTTTCGCACCATAGAATAAGGTCGAGGATTTCATATAGTTTTCCTAGCTCTTAAAGGAAAATTTTTTTGGTTTATTTCCTTATGATATATTACTTCAAATATTTTATTTTGTTTTTTTTTCCGTTGACCGCAAAATCTATATGTGCGGACACTACTTTAAAAAAGTTAGAGCATAACTCAGGCCGCTCTTTCGTCAAACAGCCGTAAAACTCAGCTAACCTTGTCAATATGACACCTTTCTTGCTGTAGGTGAGACACAGTCCTGGTGGGAATCTATGCCTCAACCGACAGCTCTCTCCATTTAAATGCCATCATGTCTGTTGAGTTCGCTTCGCACTTGGGCTAGGTCTCTCTTTATCACATTGTCCCACCGGAACGGATTCGAAAACTATCAGTGAAAAACCATTGCAGCCCATTCATGACAAAGTGCCTACAGTACATCAGTGCCGAGTGCATATACATATGCTGAGGTAGGCCGGAAATTCGTAGAGAAAGTACTGGGCGGTATCGTCTTTAATTTCGCAGCAAGCCAGGACATTCAAGTGCTAATCAAAAGCGTAGGATCTCCACTTGCATTTATGAGCCCGTCTCATATCCCCGTTTTTCTTTAGTATTGTAACAATGGGAGATACCCACTTTAATGGTTCCTGAGACATTGATGTTCTCCAGGCTATACTGAATTATTGATTGGGATATTCACTAATACATTTTTGAACTTTGGGAAAGCATTACTGTTTACTTGGTTTACGCCGATTCCTATTTTTAAAATATTTAAGGAGCCTTTAACACCTAAAGAAGTTTGACTGCCATAAGCCAAATGATAAAATTTTTGTCAACAGTGATACTATCTCCCGTTGTCAATATCTTCTTCCTAAGTTCCCTTGGAACTTCCCTTTCTTCGTTATTTAGCCGATTAGTTGCTCAATTATGTTTTGTTAATCACATTTTCTTAATCTTAATAATACTTTTTCGAATTTTTCATCTTCCTCTTGCTTTAGGAGTCTCATCTAATTTTGGCATGACAATTAGAAAATCATCATTTCCATCGGAGCTGGGGACTTTTGCACCAGGGCGATTGTAGAAAATTTCATGCTGCTCTTCTTCCCAAGAAATGACAACACGCCTTTTCCATTTTTGCCTTCTCAGCCGTAATGATGCATTGTCTCCTTCCAAAGAAAATTTTCCAATGTTGGCAGTGGATTTGTCATTATTTATTTCAGAATGGGGAGGAAACAATGTGGAAAAAACACCTTCAAAATGTTTATCCTTTGGTATTGCGAGCATCTGCATACATATGAATACATGTCTACATTCTGACCTTCTTTCTTAATGACGTCCCTTTATAGATACTAGTCGCGTCACCTAAACCAAAGTCTTCCTCTACTGCATTGTCCTTTCAGCGAATACTCTTTGGACCGTTGATGTCCGTTTGCTCTATATATTCTTGCCATCTGAAGCGACTGATGCGTCTTTTTCTGACCAAGTCAATGTCGCTGTACGTTCTGGCATTCAAAACGGCTAAGAATTTCTTCGTACCATAGAGCAGGACTGGGGTATAATGGCGGTCGTATATAGAGGTCCTATTACTCAGTTACCTATTAATGCCACAAAAAAAAAAAACATAACGTAGCGATACCTATTCCTAAAAGTTATTACAGCTTTTAGAAATGAAATTGATATTAAAAAGTTTTGTACGTGGGTACCACCTTTCCACTCAATTATTTTAATACCAAATACATTTTCTTGATATTGGCAACTCATCAATCTACTACAATTTTGCTCAAATTTTCAGTTTTCTCTTTTTGTGGTTTGTATTCTCTTGCAACACGAATTCGCCACAAAAACTTAGTAACGCGTCACGTTTTTGTAGTGCCAACGAAACTAAGCAGTAAGCAATTGACTAGACTGTTAATAGGCAGGATTCTTTTCAAGGGTTGGTGGCAATGGAAACGATGACGAATGACGTAAGCTCAGATAGTACTTTTGATGGAGTGGTGTTGGCAACACAGTAATTTAAAGCAACAGTTGGTCTATGGAAATGCATTCTACAAATTAAGCTGGAGTCCATGATTATTTAGAGTTCTCTTGGCCAAATTCGGTGTCAAGAGTGAGTTCTTTCTCCTGCTGAATCTAGTGCATGTTGAAGGAAATGTGTGTCAAAGGATGCTCGTTGCTAAAACGAGGAAAGCGGGACATAGGAACTTACGATTATGCTCAGACTGAGTGTACATACATATGTATGTATGTGGATACTTCAAGGATTTTCCTAAGAACAACGGTCGCTCATAGGGGTATTTGCCTTGAAAAACCACTCAAAAATATTTTCTTGTCCTAATGAAGTGATACTTGCCTGAAGTAACTTTAGAAGTGTTATTAGGCTTATTTAAGTCAAATTAATGTATAAATAAAGTATCTTTTATATATTTAGATCTTATTTAATTAATACCAAAATTTAGTATGGAATGAAATATGTGACACTTTAAGTTATTCAGTAGACTCTGCCCAGGATTCTTCTTCATCAATACAAAATTTTGTAAAGATAATGAATTCGGAATCCTGGAAATCAGCATTTCTAGAGCTTCTTTTGTAAATTGTTTAGTTTTCTTAGCAGGTAAGTGTCTTAAACTTGTTATTAGAGGATCCGAGCTTAAAAGTAACCTGCAGATAGTATGAAAAACAGAATTATTTATTATTTCCGACAGCTAATAATGTTTTTTAAACCTGTTAAGAACATCCATGTTTCACTCCGTCCTAGAAAACTTTCTCGCAAAATTTAACCGGTATTACCTGAAATGCTTGTTCCGTGCTTCTGCTGCTTCTTCGGATAGCTGCCCAATCGGTAGGAGAGCATTTCGAATAACTTCTGATCCATGGAGAATAATTTTGTGCATCGTTGGAGTAATGAGATACCACGGATAGAGCTCAACATACCATACATCTTAGCCGTATCATAAGCAAATCCTTCAAATTTTGGGACATCGATTTCAAATCCACTAGAAAGCACTTCTAATATGACTGTTGCACATCAACACCATTTATTTCAGCAACTACTTGCGGATTGTTGAAAAACCTGCGGCTTGTATTGCCGTGATTAGTTTTCCCGAAACCAGGTTTTGGTACAACAGCAATGAGTCCTAGCTTTGTTTTAAACTTTTCTTTTCTTTTCTGAAAGCGTTCTTAGCTGTCATTTTTTTAACGCAATCTTGTAAGCAACATGAAGAATGCTTTCAAAAATCCGTATCCTGGCATACAAAATTGACAAACCAAATTTTATCGCACCTTTATCAACTTCTTTTGTTCTGGAGATATCATTAAAATCTTTTGAAGTTGTTCCATAAATTGTCGTTCCAGTGGGTAGCTTTCACCCCTTAAGTGCAGATTTCATAGTTCTGAAAAACCAACATGCTCTAAAATGTTATCAAACGTAATACAAAATGCAATACTATAAATTATGGACAATTGTACTTTATTATAGTAAAAATGTTTTACAAAGCTTCTTTGTAAACAATGTTTGAGGTTGCGTTGCCTGGAGCATAAACAAATATATTTTTACTATCGCTGACACGGGAAAGAGACACGTATAATTGACCGTGTGGGAAGCAGCCGGTAGTGAGGTTCAGGACCGCGGTACGCAGTGTTTGTCCCTGTGCCTTATTTATCGTCATCGCGAAGCAGACGGTAATGGGAAATTTCACACGCTTAAATTGAAACGGAAAACTTTTCGGTATGATCGGAATTCGAGGGATAAATACATGTTCGCTGGCACCGCAGCCCGTCAACACTTCCGCTTCTACCAGATTTCGTTGCAAAGTTGTAACTCTAAGTCGGGTGCCGTTACACAACTTAGGCGGATTCAAGTTTCTTAGGAGAATGATAGGCTAGGTACACCCAATTTTAGTTTTAATGTATGTGATGGAAGCCCGGGAGAAGAAAGCGAATGACCATCAACACGTGTCAATATCTCGTTATTAATAGCTGCAGCTTCATCATTCCGAGGCGACAAAATAGCTCGCTCACAAAGCCAAGAACTCTCACGGTTTGTTAGTTGCGATATATCACCGTAAACGGATGAGATAAGTTCTTCGGTAGAAGACACTGTTTGGCAAAAATGATGTGTTAAATTTACTTTGCCATTTTCTTCCGGAAGCCTCCACCAATTTTAAGTAATTAATCAGAGAAATGTTGTGCGCTTGGATTACCTGCTGTTCGTGCCCGCATATTGATAGTCAAGTGCATTTGAATAACACTGGACCAGAGACTTGGCTTTTTCAGACAGACTTTTACTTCGTCAGCTCTTGTGCCTCGTGTCACTACCGGCAACGTTTGTCTAGAGTTTCCGCAAAATAGCACTGTCGATCATTTTGTCGTATATTCTGTAAGATTCTGTTAACGGCTTCCACTGCCTTACGGAGTGTCATAGTGCATTCGTCCCAAACAAATAGAGTCACGGAAAACTCTATCACTATTTCGGGGAATGTTACAAACTGGACTTTCAGTGGTGTCTAATTGTATGAGTATTTTAAACATTGCATGAGAAATTTTACCACCAGGCAGCAATGTAGCTGCTATTCCTGATGACGCCACAGCGAATGCAACGTAACCTTGGCTTCGTATATGCGCTAGTATTACCCTTGTTAAAAGTCTGCATCTAAAAACAACAATTCTCCAAAGCAGTTGGTGGCGCTTTAACAAATTCGATCGACAATTTTCCGCTGCTCTGCTGTGAGGCTAGGCACACCGTCTTGAAGTGCTTGTGCTGTTTCGACGGGGTCAGAGTTGGTTACGGATATATACTCTCTGTTACCACGCTCACTAACTGAGTTTGGTCCAGGCAAACCATATTTTAACAGAAGATTACCACCAATGGACAAAACTGTATCTTGTATAGCTTTTAAACAGCAATTAAGAACATTATCCCACATCGGGTCGTCCCGCTCGGAAAAAACCTTCTGATAAACTCTGTTGATATTTTTGCCACAATAGAGCAGCATCAGAAAGTCCGCAAAATACCAACATTATGGCAAACAAATAGCGCAAGAGACTTAGGCTCTCGCTGACGCATACTTCCGCCAGCGTATCGTCCCAGTGCTGGTCGTCATCCAGTATATTTCGCGCCCGGCAAGCAGCTTGATAGGTGGGATATTTGACTTCATCAACCATTCGCAAGGCGGCGAAAGAAGTGGGTCCTCGTACTGTGTGCAACAGCAAGCGTAAATAATAACATTCCGAATTGTTTGGATGAACTGTATAGGCCCTTAGTATAACGTGTTCTTTGAACACGCCTAGAAAACCTTCTACCGTAGCACCTCATTTTCGACGATTAAAAATACCATGATGCTTATCATATGTGTAGTAGGATGGAACTTCATCGTACAGTAGCGTTTTAGAAAAGCTGTCTGCCTCACATAACAGAAAAAATGCCAGTAAAGTTGTGTGTCTTGGGTTGTCTAACCGCTCTCTGATATTCTCAGGGTGAAAATGTATGCGTTGTCCGCCCTCTAAGTGAACGTTAAGATGTATGAGCGGTGGGTAACTCTCGTGTATCTGAAAACTGAAAATCCGCCACATAGCCTCAGAAGAGCTTATATAACGACCAGACTGGAATTGTGTCACTTTGTCGCGTTTGTTTCTCAATGCAAAAGTAGCTTGATCACTATCTTTATTTACATATGTACTTTATGGACTGAACGCTGATACACAATTCCTTATTTATGTGAGCACAACACGTCTTTGACAGTACTGGCGAGTATGGTACGACCCATCTATTGTCTACCACGATTTGCTATCCACGCAGTCTTATTTGTGCAGTAAATCCACCTTGCTGAGGAGAACGTCGGCGATATAATGGATACCCATCTTCTCCTGTTACAGCCTGTTGGATCTGCGCTCTCGGATAAGGAGAGTTGGTGTTCAATGTACCACAGGGACCATGCAACATTTGATTCTTTACGATATCGTGTAATATTGGATCTTCGTTGGGGTCCGGAAACTCCCCACTAATTATATTATCGACATCGTTGGGACGGATTTTTTCCTTCAACCATAGTAGAATGTGCGCATGGGGCAAACTACGCTTCTGCCACTCAAGACTATACATAAAGCATAAGGACGCACCGAAAACATTTTCCTTTGTCAGCAAGTTTATCATTAACTTGAGTTTTAAATGGAAAACTCTTGCTATGACATCGTGTCGATCATAAGAAGCTTGACCTGTGAAAAGCTCGTGGGTGACTTCGTCCCACTTAGGATTAGTGGTAAACGTTATAAAGAGGTCCGGGCGTCCATACTTCCTTACATAGCAAAATGCATCTTGTGTAAGCTCGTGCATGTAGCGCGGCCCACCCGTGAAACTCGACGGCAGAATTACCAACCGCTACAGTTCCTCAACGTTAGCATCCTGCTGCATATATCAATATAATTTTCAGCACGCAATCTTTTTTGATTTGATCGAATGTATACCAAACGCTCTGTTTCGATCTTAGCGTACATATCAACCACAAACTGATTCAAAATACCCCGAAAGCGGTGCAAATGAGCAAAACGGTTGCGTCGTATATGCATGAGGTATGAATAGCACTGCAGAGCAGATGCTTTTTTATTGTAATTTGGCGCCCTGGTAGTAGGATTGACTTGGCAAACGTCAAAGTTATATCCGTCCTCACCGCGACAATAAATCAGTGGGTACTGAAGACTATCATAGGCCGTATGCGTCTCACTTATCCGTTGCAAGCGATTGTCACGGGTGCGCAGCACAATATCACGCCTATCGCACTCCTGATCCACCAAAGCGACAGCGCTGATTAGAAATTTGTAATTATTTTGTTGATTTTGAGGAACAGACTCCATCCAGTGCAGCCTTGAAATTATTCACATATGGATTGATATCATGAAACATGCTTTGCAGCTCGGAAATCAGACTGCCGATAAGATTTTGGAAATGTTAATTCCTGATATTAGCTTGTTCGCAATAGTCGGATACAAAGTGTATTAATTTCGGTTCATTTGATGGCAACAGAGATCCAATTAAATGAAAAGCTTGACCCCGAATTTTGAAGGTGGACATAAATGACCCTTCTGCAATTTGGTTTGCCCCAAACGAAGTCATCTGGAATGCACTGTTGTAAGAACGGATACATTCCAAAAAATATTTAGATTGTGGGTGATCCCCGGTCAATAGGGATTTCAAGGGTTCTGGTGGTTCTTGAAAAATATCTAAACGTACCTTTCCGCCTGAGCAGCAGACTCCATTCGACTCTTTTGACAATGATCACAGAATGAAACCCACTTCTGTTTTTATTGATCCACTGAAGATGTGTGTTTGTTTGTGACATGCGAGTTGTAGCAAGACGTTCATCTTCGGTACCTGATGTGATGTTCTTTATTTGTTTTAGATCGGGATTGACGAATTATCCTAGCACGTTTTGAGCTTCGAGAAAGATTCGACTTTTTCCTCAAAGGCATATTTTTATAAAATAAACGGCGTTACCTAAAACAAAACGGTAAGCCTTGTGTCAAGAAATAAATCTATACATATAATAAAACTGTAATGTTTTTCTTTTGTTGCCTTATTATTCTTACCTTACCATATTCGGGTAAAATTTTTTTTTTAAATATTTCTTAAGACTCTATGTCGTCTTTTACTCAGCCTACTTTTTGAGAGAGTTTTTGTAGTTTTTACTGTTTTTTACAGTATTTGTTGAAGGTAATGTGCTTTCGATGTGCGCCCACAACCGTTGTTAATTTCTTTCGGTTTTAGAAAATAAATATAGTTTTATCATGTTAGATTTTGGTCTGTAGCTCAGCTTCTAGATGAAGCAGAAAGCTGATGCATAGCTTAAAATACCATATTAAGGGAAGTGTTGACCCCATTACGTATTCTTTTTTTTTTTTTTTATTAATTATGAATTACCAGAGTAATAGGAGGATAAAGGCAGTAAAGTCAGTAAACAAAACAATAGAAACTACAAAAACGCTCACAAAAAGTAGGCTGAGTAAAAAACGACATAGCCTATGTCCTTCTTGGAGCCTTAAGAAACGTTTAAAAAAAATGTTCACCCGAATCTATCGAGCGGTTCTCATGCCATTAGGTAACAAAAGAAAAACCTTACAGTTTTATTATATGTATAGAAGATTTAAAAATTGCTTAGAAAGTCTTATAAATTGGGTTTTCCCATTAGGGTTTTCCAATAAGGACTTGGCGACTTTTTTTTAAAATAAAACGCAAACCATTTGAGATATTTCAAAAACTCTATTATCGGCTTGAAATACAATCAAAACATTTAGGATAGCCACCGCTGGCACGTTTGCAGCGGTCGATTCGTTGGACCCAATTATCAACGACTCGGCCACACATTTCGGCCGCTATTTCGCGTTCAATGTTGGCTCTGAGCTCTTCCAACGTCGTCGGCGTGTTAGCATAAACCAATGACTTAACGTAGCCCCATAGAAGATAGTCAAGCTGCGTTAAATCGCACGAACGAGGCGGCCAATCGACTGGCCCATTTCTTGAGATAACATGCTCACCATACTTACTCTTCAATAAATCGATTGTAGTGTGTGCTGTGTGGCTTGTGGCACCATCCTGTTGAAACCACATGTCGTCCAAGTCCATATCTTCCAATTCGGGCCAAAAATAATCGGTGATCATGACGCGATAACGCTGACCATTTACAGTAACGTGACGATCGATATCGTCGACGAAAAAATATGGCCCAATAACGCCTCCGGCATGTAAACCGCACCAAACAGTTATTTTTTGCGGATGAAGTGGTGATTCATGAAGCACATGTGGATTTTCACCCGACCAATAACGCATATTTTGCTTATTGACGAACCCATTGAGCCAAAAATTAGTCACTGAAGATGATTTTGCGATGAAATTCATCATCTTGGCGCATCTTCTCCAGAACACAATCGGAGAACTTACGTCGCTTCAAATGGTCCATCGGCTTCAATTCTTGAGTCAGCTTGATCTTGTATGGGTGTAAGCCAAGATCCCTACGCCAAATATGCCATAATGTGGTCTGAGCGATACCCAATTCTTGAGAACGCCGTGGAATTGACTGATTTCGATCGTTTGCTACGGACGCCTGAACGGCAGCGATATTTTTGACCAACCCGTTATCTCACTGACACGGCAACATCACACAACGAATATGTAGACTCAAATTTTTGCACTAAACTTGTTATTGCCTGTCTACTAGGGCGAGAATTACTATTGGAGTTAACGCTCTTAAAGTTGCAGTCACCGACTCCGAATTTCGGTAGAAAATTTTTATAATTTGTAGACGTTGCTCGTTCGTGTACTTTACCATGATGAAAATCTTGAGTTTACTGAATAAATTGACAGTGACAGTTTGATGATTAGTGAAAGAGTGCGTTCACAAATTAAATTCAAAATTGTCAAGTCCCTATTGGAAAACCCTTTATGTAAATCAGTTATATATTTGAAAACATGTATATGTAAATATATTACTTACTAAATATTCAATGATTTGCCAAATAAGTGAAAAGAAAACGTTTAAAACTTCTTGTGCTTCTGATTGCTCTCATCGCAATTGGCAGGACGTTCCAAAGGCGTACAACATAAATAAAAAATGTACGCTGAGTGTTAAGATATTTAAATCGAGGTGGTATAAGTGCGAAAGACCTTGTTGATTGGGGGAAATTCAGCATAATACGAAGGTAATCAGGTTTTTGTGTTTGACTGATTTGAGTGATGTATGTACCTTAGGGAACGAAATTTCAATAAATTTTCTACACTGGTACCGCAGACTTGTATCGAGAAAAATGATATATAGTCATATCGGCGTAAGTTGAATACAAAGCGGGAAATATTGTTATATACTCGTACAACTTTTAATTTGCGGCAGGTCGCATAGTTCAAATCACAGAAAACTTCGCATCCATACAGTAAAACGGGAAGTAAAAGAATTTTTTCCAGCAATAGTTTAGTTTTTTTTAGGAATGAAGCTTTAAGTTACCCGAAGAAGACGAAGACTGCCATAAACTTTTCCGATAGCACTATTTAAATGGTCGTGCCAAATGAGGGTACTATTGAAAATCATTCCTAGGTTTCGGGCGGAGCTAACATAGTCAATGGTTTCCTCCTCTAGCTTCAATGAGTTAACAACTGATACATCTAACGCAGGGCTTTCGATTTGTCAGGATTTACGAGTAGGTAGAGGTTGTTTTTTTTTTTTTTTTTTTGACCAGCTGAATATGAGAAACAAGTCCTCGTTCATTAAATCAACTGCTTTATTTTTTTCAGAGAAGGGTCGACTGATTAAAAGTTGTACATCATCAGCGCATAGATGACAACTCATTGACATTGAGTGAAAAGAGGATTGGGCCAAGTATAGATCCTTGTGGCACACATGTCAAAACGTCCATAAAGCTGGATGAGCGACCATTTGCAACAACGCATTGTTGTCTCCCACTAAGGTACGAGAAGATCAACTTACAGGACTCGAAACTAAACCCATAAGAGTTTTGCAGCTTTTTACATAAAATAAGTAAGTATAAGTAGATATAGAAGTTTATTTTCACTAGAATATAGTTACAATACTTCAAAATATACTTAGAACAATTAAACAACCAATAATATTAACTAGAGAAAAATGAGAGACATTTTATATTTCTTAATCAGAAATAGTATTAAATGCCCCATCAAAAGGATATATAGCAATAATATAAATAAATGGGTGGGGTGACCCTTTCATCTAAAAAAAAATAAAAAAAATTACAATTTCAAAATTAAAGCAAACAATGCATTGAACCTTAAGTAAAACGTAATACATTATGTCATTGAAGAAAAAGAACACAATGCCAAGGTTCAAGTTAGAAAATAAGATTAGTTTTATAGAATAAAATTACCCCTTTTTGAAAAGAATAAAGAACGAAACACCAAATCATCAAAAACATCAACAACAGACTACGAATGAGAATTAAAAATGAACTCTAAACGTTTAATATCATGGGCTAGAAGCCAATTTCTTACATGCTTCAAAAATATTTTGATAGGACTAAGAGTCCTAATCAAAGAGGCTGCGCGATGAAACTGTATAAAAATTCCTATAAAATTTAGGAACAGCTACTAAATTCAAGTGATTACGACGTATATTGTAATTTTCGAGAACTCTAATATTTAAATTACCAGATCTATAGAAAAATGAACTTTAGAACTTTAAGGGGCACACCTAGTGTGACAGCCTAAAAAAAATGCGATTTTTGGGAATTAAAAAAAAAACTACTGTATCAATTGTTTTAAAATTTTAAGGGTATATTTATACATATTTTAAGAATACACAGTAAAATTTTTAAAGAAAAAAATTAAATATTTTTCCGGATACATGCGATCTTCGACGGCGCTAAAAAAAAAAGCTCCTCCTCTGCTACAGTGATTCCTTCTCCGTGGATGAAATATAAAAAAAAAACAATTCCCGTTAAACTAGAAGATATTGTCCGTACAATGACCTACGATCGGAAAAAAAAAATCAAAAATTAACAAAATGGCGGCGTTTTTTAAAAAAAAAAGTTGAATTTTACCCAAAATTTTGGTGGTTTTTGGCCTGCCAAAATTCGATTTTTGATCAGATCAAAAAACTGGTAGGTCATTGTATAGAGAACTATATACAGAATATTCAGAAAAAATTTGATAGTGATCGGATCATTTGTCTCCGAGTTATCACTGCAGCAAATTTGAAAAATGCTGTTTCGAGAAAAACGCGTTTAAAGATAAAATGATCGTTTTCACTGTTATAAATGGATTAAAATCATACTTACAGCTAATCTGCTATTCCAGGCCCATATATATACATATATATGTCTGTATACCTGAAAGCCTACAATAGAAACTGGAATCGTATTATAACGGTTGCAACCATTAGGAAGAGACGGTAGACTCCGAACAATACCTCAGGTACGTCCCGTATGCTAATACAACTATTAACTGCCGAGCAGTTACTCTTCAAATGGCTGTAACTCAAAAACTATTTGAGATATCGATTTAAAATTTTAGTATGTTATTTTTAAAGGTATAACTTATCGAAATATGAAAAAAAATCGATTTTTTTTTTAAATTTCACACTAGGTGTGTCCCTTAAAACAATATAAATGCCGGACGGGAAGGATTTTCAAATTGTAATATAATGAACAGCTATGATGTAAGCGATTTTTCACGCAGATGTCAGACTGTAATACATTATTTTTGTTTTTGAACTGATCATTAGTCTATGTGCAGCAAACCATGTCCTAAACATTTCCGAATCTGCATTGATATCAGCAATTAAATTTCGAGGGCTTACAGAACCATATGTTAAGCCAACATCATCTGCAAAGGCAGTGATAAGGCCTTTGAAATTTTGCTCAAACAATGAGTTGATGTAAATCAGGAATAGAATTGGTCCCAATACAGAGCCCTGAGGTACCCCCAGATTCACGGATTCATAAACCTAGTGTTACTTCTGATTCCTTCAATCTTTACTCTTTGAGATCTATTTACAAGATATGATTTGAACGACTCAAGAACAAAACCTCGAAAACCGGCATTTTGTAATTTCCGTAATTTCCAAAATGTAATGGTTAACCATATCAAATGCTTTCGAAATGTCGACGAACAGACTTGCTGTAGACTTTTTATTGCCTAAACTATCGAAAATTTGTGAGCAAAAATTTAGCAGTGCATCCTCCTTACTTTTACCTATTTGAAACCTACATTGAAGTGTTTTTAGTTCACTTGTTTTATTAAGAAACTTAACAATCCTATTTTTCATAACTTTTACAAAAACTTTGCTTACTGAAGGAAGAAGCGAAATAGGTCTGTAGTTGTTTACATAATATTTGGCACTTTTTTTATAAAGTGAAACTACATTCGCAGATTTAAGAGCTACGGGAAAAAGTAAAGACAAAACGCTTTTATTAAAAATAAAGAAAAAAGTACATCTCTGAGCAGTTTCGTAAGGAGTAGATAAAAAACTAGAATTCCTGCAATCGATGGATAATGTTGGCAAAATAATTATTGAAAATGTCAGAAACGTCAAGCCTATCACTGACAGTGCGATCATTATACAGAATCGTGGTAGGACTTTTAGAGGAAGCGGGCTTATTGAGAATGCTAACATATTAACGAGTTTCCATTCATCTCTTATATTTCCGCTATTTAAGCTAAAATGATTTTTATAAAACGTATCAAGGCAAATTGGAACTTTATTTTTTACTTCCAAGCATAGCCTTTTGTAGCTCCTTTATAGATTTGTATTGCTAGGGTGTTTATAGCATTTCTGTCGCAGTTTATTTTTTTTATTAATTAATTGTACAAGCTCAGTAGTTATCCAAGGTTTGAGCCTTTTAAACGAGCTTTTTATATTTTTCGTAAAACTACAATATTTTATATGATTTGTATCTGAGATCTGGCTCAATAAAAACAGATTCCCATGACTCAAAGCTGAAAATAGACTTTAATTTAGAAAAATTTGGTGGTTGACAGTGTCGAATGCCTTGGAAAAGTCTATGAGAGTTAAAAGCGCTATGTGATCACTATCAATTGCAGTTCTTATTTCATCAGTTACTAGGAGTAAGGCGGATTTGCAACTTCGTTGTGGTCGAAAACCTGACTGGCAGGTGCTTATCAGATTGTTGGATGTCAAGTAATTTTGTATTTGCTTGAGAAACCTTTGAAAGGAACGATAGTATGGCTATTGGTCGGAACTCTGGCACAATAGTTGTGGTTTTTTAAGAATAGGAATATTTTAACCTCCTTCCATTCCAAAGGAAACTCGAAGGTAGTCAATATACAATTAAAGATGTGTGCTATGAAACGCAAAATGTACGGTAGTAACAGTTTTACAAATTTAGGATGTATTAAGTCAAGGCTAATAGCATTCGATTTTATTGATAGAATTGCCTCAACAATGTCTTCCTCTTGTAGTCTTATAAAGTTGAAAGTGCTACTAAAATGAGCTATTGGCGATTGCGATACCAGGGGACTGTGGACTTGAGGTGAGCTTCTTGTTCAGGACATCGCAATCAATATTATCAGGTTGCTCTTTAGATTGCCTCCCAATACCGATTTCCCGCAGGTTTTTCCAAACTTTATTGCTAGAAACTGAAAAAACATGTTTTTCTTCGTAAAAGTGCATTTTTGCCAATCTTATCATTCCGACCACTTGATTTCGAAGTCTACGATAAGATCGGTGAAAATGGTTCATCTTGTATCGTCACCACTGACTATAGGCAGCATCTCGTTGTGACATCAGAGCAGAGATGTCGCCATTCAGCCTGGATGGAGCCGTACGCTTCGCCACACATGTTTTTAAAGAAACATGCAAATCAAACAGGAAGTTGACGTTACGGCCTAAAAAGCATATCTGGTCGTTTACATTTAGCATAAGGTATAGTGAGTTCCAGTTTAAGCTATTAAAGTCTCGCATCAGTTCATATATATTTATATTTTTAAAATCACGGTATTGGAAACTTTGCTGACCAACCTGACAAGCTATATCCAGGTATAACAAACACGACGAGACAGAGCTTCACTGTGAAAAATTCTATAACTTTCGGTGCCATATTAATGCAAAAGAAGACGGATGGCAAGTTGCACCCAGTGTTTTACTTCTACAAAAAATACCATAGTTTTGAATTGGAAACTTTGGCAATTATCTATGCACTACAATGATTCAGAATATATTTGCATGGTATCAAATTCAAATTTGTAACAGATTGCAACTCCTTGACGTTAACACTTAACAAAAGAGAGGTAAACCCCAGAATAGCTAGATGGGCCTTAGAACTTCAGAACTACGACTATACCCTGGAGCACCAAGGTAGGCACAAAATGTAGCATGTAGACGCCCTCAACAATTCTTGGGCTAGAAGAAAACACATTCGAACAGAATCTATCCATTTGTCAACACAAGGATAGAGAAATTAATGAGATAAGGAAACAATTAGAGGAAAAGGTAAGTAGTTTTTGGGAGATGCGTAATGGACTGGTGTACAGAAGAGTCGTAAAAAGAATATTGTTTTATGTACCTAAAGAGATGGAGAGTAAAATATTACATCTTTATCATGATGAGATGGGACATGTAGGTTGCGACAAAATCTCGTGCTTAAGACATACTGGTTCCCTGAAATGAAAAAAAAAGTCGCACATAGAAAATTGTTTAAAGTGCATCGCATTCTCCCCTAAATTCGCGAAGCATGAAGGCTACCTTACCTACATAACATACCAAAGGGAAATGCACCTTTCGAAACTATGCATATAGATCACTTTGGTCTGGTGTCCCTTACGAATGCGAAAAAGAAATATGTGTTTCTAGTAGTAGACGCTTTTATTTTAAGTATGTTAAGCTTTTCGCTGTTAAAACAACTAATACTACCGAGGTAATTAGCTGTCCACGATCTTATTTCAATGCATATAGCCGACCAAGAGTGTTAGTATCATATAGGGGAAGCGAGTTACATCCGGCACATCTCCCAACGCATAAGATCACATTACCCAGACATCCGCCACTCGCCAACAAAACTAACCTAATAAAATTGCTTGCACAAGTAATTGTAAAATTGTAATTGCACAAGTAATTCTTAGAATGCAAATAAAATTGAGTATACAGAAAGTTCCAAGAATTACTTTAAAAAATAACACCTTTACCTTTGTGAGAATTTTAAAAAGTTAATAAAAGACAGTTGTTAATAATCGATCAATCGAAGAAGGTGTATTTTTTTCTGGCTCGACACGACGAGCACTATAACTGGCGCAGTCGGTATTGGAACGGTTGCCTTACAAAACTAGCGAAAAATATAAAACGGTTTCCCGAATAAATTAACCGCGAAATTTTACGGTGTGTGTTTAGAACTGTTGAACAAGTAAAGAAAATTAACACAAAGTGATCGATAAGTTTGCCATCCGAAAGCTTATCGGAAAATCAAAAACAATTCTTGCAAAAACTGACAACATCGGTAGAGGTGTTAACGGAAAATCCGGCTGAATATCGGAAGTAAATAAAAGAAGAAAATAGAACAAGGAAACAACAACCAAACATCAAGGCAGCAATGTACCAACTCTTGTTTGTACTAAGTAGATTTACTGTAGATTTACTGTTTTATTTGTGACATTCTAAATTGTGTAGTGTATTAAAGAAAATTTTGAGTTAACAAATAAAAAAAAATATTCACTAAATTAATGAAAGGAGGCAGTAAAAACAAGCTTCTTCCCTATTCAAAACCCTACTCGATCCTATTCAAAAGGAGCCTTGATACCAGCAAATTAAATTCTATTGACGAACGTTGTGAAATTTCTGAAAGTTTAAGTGAATCAATTTCGTGTCCAAATCTCTCAAATTTAAAATTAAATATAACTGAACCATCCTTTTCAAACCAAACAAATATGCCCAAAATTTTAAATTCACTAAAAATACCAGATGCGGTAAAAGATCTTCCACGTTTCGATGGAAACCCTAGACTTTTATTCGACTTCATTGAAAACGTCGAACAAATTTTAAACATAATAAGAGGTGTTGACGGTACACCATATAGTACTATCATTTTGCGATCTATAAGAAACAAAATAGAAGGCCAAGCAAATGAAATATTAAATATGTACGGTACAACTATTTCTTGGGAAAGTATAAAATCAAACTTGATTTTAGATTATTCAGATAAACAAACAGAAACTTCTCTTATTCGTGACCTCTACACTTTAAAACAATATTCCGAACTTGAATCCTTTAATAATTTACAAATTCACGAGACGGAATATAATGTCATTCAAGCTAAAAGAAGCTTACATTCAGACATGTGCTTAAACACTTTTCTTTCGGGGCTAAAAGAACCACGCAAGTCGCATTCTCTTATTGCGTTAAAGAACAGAACATCTACTATCTCCAAACAGACACTAAACAAGTAAAACCCAATAATTACGTGCAATATTCTCCCTAGAACTAATTATCCTTATCGTCAAAATGTTCCTAATTTCCCACAAAATTTGCAATATAATAAACCAAATACAAGACAAAATTTCATTCCAACGAAAAACTCGTATCCACGTCAGGAAACTATACCCCTAAATTCATTTAACAAAAACCCCCATAAGGTTTCTAACCCCCAGTTATTCCAATGAGCATTGCCTCAAGAACAACGAATTTAAGTCAACCGACAGCATACCAGCCCAAACAACCAAATTATCTTCCAACAGTCAGTATGCGAACAAAGTCATCAAATTATCCCCAGAACTTTATGGAAGAAATACATAACCTCACTCAAATGCAGCAAGAAACCGAACCCCTATACTACCCTGACACACATTCCTGATGGATATAATATTCCGTATTTAGAAAATGACCTTGAAAAGTTTACAAGAAACCACGCGGATCCTCTAAATAACTTCCAAGAACAATTCAAACAAATAGTAGACGACAACGATGATCCAAATTTTCCCAAACCAACCGGTTAAGTGAGCATATGGTATACACTCACCGTAACACACTTCCGTATATTAACATATCTTCACCATTTGGCAGAAATCTTAGATTCCTGATTGACACTGGAGCAACAACTTCCTTCTTAAGCCCTGAATTTATTGATCCCATTAATCAAAAAATGTGCAATCCTATTGCAATTACAACTGTTTTAAGTAAACATGAACTAAACAAACAAGTAACTTTACTAACCTTAATCGAATTCAATGAACCCAATGATATCACAATCGATTTCCTTTTATTTAAATTCCACAAATATTTCGATGGACTACTAGTTATCCATACCCTAACTAAATTAGTTGATTTAGCAAAGAGAACCCTAGTCATTAAAAATTCTGTTATTCCTCTAAACTTTAAACCCAACCTTAATTTTGGAAAAATTTGAATACCCCTAACTCTAAGCAAATTGTCAAAATTCCAGTAGACGTTCAAGATGGAGACATATTTATTCGGTCAACCTTAATAGAACCCAGCAGTTACTCCCCATGTTACCTACGCCCAAATGGTGGAAGGTAGTGGAAATACGGTACAGCAAGCGAAGGTTGCTTCTCAGGCCCCAGCGCCCAGAGCTCCGGAACCAGTACTTGACATGCTAGCTATCTTGCTCTCTGTCCAGGGGCAGATGGCTCAGCTCCAACGTCATTTAACTGAACAGACTGCGCGGGTGGATCAAGTATACGCGCTGCTGCCTGGACTAACGCACCTTTTGCCGTAATGAGTACGTACGTGGCGGAGCAAACCCTGAAGGTCCTTGCTGTGAATGTGAATTCACTGATAAGGTTCGAACGACGAGCTGCACTATTTAAGTTGCTTAAAGACCAAGCCCCTAATGTGCTTTTGGTTAGCGAAACTAAGCTTACCAAAAGCCACAAAATGAGGCACAGAAGATACAAAATAGTACGGAGAAACCGACCCAACTCCATTCAAGGAGGTGGCGTTGCAGTTTTCGTACGAAATGGTATACGTTTTAAAAGAGTATACAGTCGTGTAGCACGTAGGTTCCAGGTGCTGGAAGCATGCATCGTGTATATACCCCTCAGTAGTGGAAAGCGGTTGTACATGGTGTCTGTCTATGCACCTAATGCTACTCAATCCACTTGATTCATTTCAGAGCTCGAGACACTTTTTCGATTCCTGAGGCTGGAATTGGAAGACAATTATTTTATTATCTGCGGAGGTTTCAACGCCAAACATAGTGATTGGGGAAATAATACATCAAATACTAGAGGGAACCTACTATTCAATTGGTGGGGTCAGCACAGTATAATGTATCGACTCGGGCTTAAGGCGACGGATAGTCCGTCGTTTCCCAGACACGGGTCCTATTTGGATCTTCTGCTGTTCGACTCGCGAATACAACTGACATGCACTAACCAACAAACTACAAACTGTCTACGCACTTTCGTGTATGACAGTGACCATTGCAGTTTCAGCACCGATATAACTGTTCCCAACGAAATTGCTAAATTGGATGAGTTTGTTCAAAGGCATTCCTACAATTATACGAGTATTAGGGTGCGTTGGACACACTTCACTAGAACACTGACTAGAGCAGTCTCCTCGAATTCGCTCTACCACCCTGTTTAATAATGCAATGAATAATGCACATTATCCAGCGCATTGGAAAACTGCGGTGGTACACCCCATCCCCAAAAGGGATAAAGACACTTCCAATCCGGCTAATCTCCGCTCGATCAGTCTTCTTCCAAACATCAGTAAGGTGTTCGAGAAGGTGATCAATAGAGTCCTGACTAAGTGGCTTGAGGACAAATATATAGTTCCGGATAATCAGTTCGGTTTCAAGGCGGGGCATGATATCATTCATGCTGCGTCTAAATTGGTTTCTGATATCCAATGGAACAAATGCAAGAACCAGTGCACTGGTGCCCGCCTGATTGACTTGGAAAAAGCCTTCGATACCGTATTGTTAGAGGGACTCTTTTTCAAGCTGGACAGGTTGGACATTAGTAAACCACTGCTGTATATTCTTTTTGATATGCTCTCCAGTAGACAGTTCATCGTGAAGAATGGCGATGTGACTTCTGCTGGAACATTTGACATGAAAAACGGTCTGCAACAAGGTGCGGTAAATTCGCCGATCCTGTTCAACATTTACACGAGTGATCTGATAGATTCACTTCAACATGCCATAGCGTACGCAGACGACATAATCGCGTACAGGTCAGATCCAAAGATTGAGGTCATTAATATACTTTTGCTGCGTGACTTCGACAAAATTAAGCGATATTGCGATGACTGGAAGTTGAAAATCAACTTTCAGAAGTCGGAAACCATTCTGTTTAGGACGCCTTTGTCTGCGGCCTCTAGGGATACCAGAAAGAATTGGCGAAAGTTCTCGATCGTGGGGCAGCACGGGCAGCCACTTGCTTGTCGAAATGTAGTCAGATACCTTGGGATCTGGCTAGATCAATTTCTGTATTTTAACAAACATATAGATTTTGCTCTGGCCATAGCCAAAGGTGCTTTTGCCCTTATAAAGAGACTGTTTTATAACAGCCAACTCGATGCGAGGGTAAAGGTTATCTGCTACATGGCCCTTATCAGGCCTATGCTTGTGTTTGGATGTCCCGTGTGGTTCAACGCGAGAGCAAGTTTATTGGAAAAGATTCGGGTGTTTGAGAGGGCTTGTCTTAGGACTTGTCTTCGCTTATACAGAACACCAGAGTCTGAGTACATACAATTCTATACTAATGAGGTCCTTTACAACAGGGCGAACCTAATAAGAGTGGACAATTTCATCATTAAGTTGACTCGAAGGCACATTGCAAGAGCAATGACCTCATCGAACAACCTGATCTCCGGGGCTTACTACCTAAATTATATGCATCACGAGAGAGTTCGCTTTGACGGCTTTATAGATAAGGTGAGGATGCTTCGTCGTCGAATGCCTCCAGCAATAGATAGCGTCATCTGAGGCAAAGCGGGTCAGCCTAATTTTTTTGTAGCCATGGCCGGCTTACATAGTTTTAGGTAGGATTAAGTTCGTTTTTAAGAAAAAAAAATATATAAAAACCAAAAAACAAAAAAAATAAAAAAAAAAGAAAAAAAATATATATATTCATGTATGTCTATGTTTGTGTTAGATGTAAGTAGGTTAAGTAGATTAAGATTTATTTTTATTTGTAGGCTTTTAGTTTTAAGTTTTATAAAAAATTAAAAAGTGTCCATATACTAAGTTTTTGCTTACAATTTATTTTCTTAGTTTCAGTATTAATAAATGTAAAAATATAATTAGACTGTAAGATTCGTCGAAAGACATAGTTTAAGTGTTAGGTTTAACTTAGAGTGCCCGCATGGGGCCAGTAAGTTAGCATAGGATTATTTGTAAGTAATTTAAGCTAATTTTAAGCGTTTTTTGTTTAACATATAAGAGTAATTTAAGTTAAACAAATAAAAATGCATAAAAACTGAACTGAACCTTAATAGAAACAAATCTTTTTATATATGAAGGAACTTACAGTTCAAAAAATTGGTATAGACTTGTAGAAATTATTAATTGCAATGAAGATAACAAAATCCTTTTAATAGAACAACCAATTAAAGTAGAACAATTTTACTCCCAAAATTTTGCCGAAATAAATAATTTTATCATTGAATGCAGTAAAACCATTCAAGGAAATAATATAACCGACCTCATACGATCCGAACATCGCAGTTTAGAAGAGAAGAAAGCGCTATTTGTCGAAAATATGATAACATTCTAAACTCTCATTTTCAAACACAGTAAAACATAAAATCCCAACACCAGATAATTTACCAATCTACACTAAGTCCTACTGATACCCCTACATCCATAAAGCAGAAGTTAAAGCTCAAATAGAAAAAATGTTAGAGCAAAACATCATCCGTCCTAGTTACTCTCCCTGGAGCTCCCCAGTATGGGTAGTTCCCAAAAAAGTTGATGCCAGCGGTAAGCAAAAATGGCGCCTAGTCATAGATTACCGTTAACTTAATGAAAAAACTATTTCAGATAGATAACCCATCGCTAAAATTTCAAAAATTTTAGATAAACTTGGTAAATGCTTACACTTTTCGACATTAGACTTTGCCAGCGGATTCCACCAAATCGAGATGGATCCAAAGGACATACCTAGAACAGCATTTACAGTAGAAACCGGGCACTTTGAATTCGTACGAATGCTCTTCGGGTTGAAAAACGCTCCATCGACGTTCCAACGAGTCATGGATAATGTGTTAAAAGAGCTACAAGGTACAATCTAGGTACAATACCTAGATGACATTATTGTATTTTCGACCTCGCTTCAAGAACACGTAGAAAACCTAACAAAAGTTTTCAAAAGACTACGCGAATTTAACCTGAAAGTCCAAATTGATAAGTCTGAATTTTTACATAAAGAAATTTCATTTTTAGGCCATATCGTAACTACGGAAGGCATCAAACCAAATCCCAATAAAATTCAAGCAATCAAAGATTTTCCTATCCCAACCACACAGACACAAACTAAATCTTTTCTTGGATTATTAGTTTACTACCTAAAATTCATAAAAGATTTCGCACGCCTCATAAAACCCATGACCGAACTTCTAAAGAAAGGACGAACCGTTGAACTAACCGAACAATATATTAATACTTTCGAACTTTGCAAAAATATCCTTTCTAACGATCCTATCCTTCAATACCCTGACTTTTCAAAACCTTTTATATTAACTACAGAAGCTAGTAACTATGCGATTGGAGCTGTACTCTCGCAGGGACAAATGGTTCAGACACCAATATGTTACGCTAGTAGAACATTGACGACGACAGAAACAAATTACTCTACAATTGAGAAGGAACTCTTAGCAATTGTATGGACAAAAAGTACTTTAGACCATATTTTTTCGGTAAAAAGTTTCAGATAGTAACCGATCATAAGCCACTTACATGGCTAATGAATTCGAAAAGATGCAAATTCTAAATTAGTCAGATTGAGACTAAAACTGGAAAAATATGACTATCAAATAGTCTACAAGAAAGGTAAATGCAATACGAACGCAGACGCTTTAAGTAGAATTCGACCAGTAAATCCGGAAAACTCTCCTTGCCTCGATGTTAATATCTTAGATAATACCCCTTTCCCTTCAAATCACAATACATCCTTAACTACTAATCATTCTGCAACCGAAAACTTAAACGACTGAATCTATATCTCAGAAAAACCCTTAAACGAGCTTAATGTCCAAGTAATTTTAAAAATTTCAGACAAATCAAAAATGAATTTAGAAGTTCCATTTAGAAATAAACAAAGAGGAACCATCCATGGACCAGTCTTCACTGAGCAAATTGTACTTGATATCTTTAAGCAATACCTTCCACCCAACAAATTTTTAGCTATTTTTACAGACAACGAAACATTCAAAACAGTCCAAACAGTTTATTCAAAATACTTCTCACAAAATACTATAAGAACTTCAAACTTATTAGATGCACAAAAATATTAATCGATATAACAGAGAGCGATCAACAAGACAAATTTATTAACGATCACCACGAACAGAATAACCACAGAGGAATAGATGAAACACACCTTTACTTAAAAAGAACACACTATTTTCACCAAATGACACACAATAACTGCGAAAAATGTCACCTCATGAAATATGATAGGAACCCTCCAAAATTGCAATATTAAAAAACTGAAATTCCCTCAAAACCATTAGATTTACTACATATCGACATTTACACCATAGGCTCTAAAATCATTTTAACTATTATCGACAAATTACAAACACGTCAAAGTATTTCAATAGTAAAAGCCCTTAGAAACTTCATCACTATCCATGAAATTCCTAAAAAACAATATTGTAGTTTGTGACCAAGGCTCTAAATTCGCAGCCAATATATTTAAAGACTTTTGCAAACAGTATAATATTGAAATTCATTTTACTAGTTTCCAACAGACCAGTAGTAATCTCCTGTATATCTTACACCCTCTGATCTTGCCTCAAAATATAAAGCATTCATCCACCCAAAATTGGAGTACAACGCCCACATCTGGTCAGGTGCTCATAAAACATCTCTGCACCTGCTAGATAGGATTCAAAACTGTGCGATAAAACTTATTGATGATACTAATATCAGTCAATCAATGGACACTCTCGAACACCGACGAAATGTCTCGTGTCTCACTCTGTTTTATAGCTATTTCCACCACCAGTGCTCCACTGAAATCACCAGTAGCATTCCGCCCATTCAAACTTTCAACCGTAACACCCGTCTCGCTATGAATGCTTATCAGTATACCCTCAAGCCCATTTTCGGACGTACTCTAAAATATCGTGATTCGTTCCTAAGCCGTACAACTCGCTTATGGAATGCCCTGCCGATCTCTGTATTTCCTGGTCGTTATAACTTGCAAATATTTAAAAACAATGTACATCGGTATCTCTCTTTTCTACCTCCCTTTGCCAGCGCTGTGTACAATCACCTTAAGGGTACTCAAACGCATTCAACCTTAACCGAAATTTTTAGAATAATAATAATTTTTAGAACAATTTAACCTAGCGGTAGATTACGAAGATTTCCTTTTCGAAACTTTTATAACCTACAACAACGCAATCCACTCATCCACTAAATACACTCCTTACGAATTATTCACTGGTACGAACTGGTAGAACTTTTAGTTTCAATCATGACACAAAATTTAATGACGAGCATGACTTTATAAAGAAAATTAACGAATTTAGAGAAAAAACTTTACCCAGATATACTCGTACAAAATCAGGCAGAAAAATGTTTCAATAGTAGAATAGATAAAATAAAAAAGAACAGAAATGAACCGGAAGATAAAGAAAATGATGAAATAGTTTTTAGGAAAGAATGTAGAGAGGGAATAAATTAACTCTGCGATTCTCTAAGCATATAACGAAACAAAACAATAAAGTTACAGTTATAACAAAAGAAGATAATTAAGAAAGAAACATAAAATTCAATTACCAACTTGAAACTTATTAATCTTACGTATATCCCCTTAGGTTCTCAACAATTTTTTGTCAAATGATAGATATTAGAAACATAGGGAAAAACCAAGGATTACTTCAACTGAAACTAGGAAATGCACGAACGATACTTTCTTACAACAAACTCATACACATTGTAGACTTAGAAGCATACAACTCGAACATTCAAGAAATCTCCCATTCTTTAGATACTTTTGAAAAACAAAACATTCTGAGCAACCTGACAAAAACGACTAGACTAAAACTTAGAGAACTAACAAACAAACAATCAGTGCTAATGCCAAAGACTAGAAATAAAAGATGAATAATTAACGGACTAGGTACAGCAATCAAATTCATTATTGGAAACATGGACGCTAATGACGCACTCGACATTAACAACGAAAGAAAACATCTCAAGACTACAGAAAACTACTTAACTCACAGTTTCGCAAACCAAATATATCTCAATACACAAATGATCAATAGATTTACAAACTTAACCTCACACATTAATAAAGATCAGGCAGTTATTCGGAAATATTTAAAACATAATATAGAATCAGCAAATAATATGATCAGAAGAAATGAAAATTTTATTATTCAATCGCAATACCTCAGTCAAATAAACTATAATATCGATCATATAATATCGTAGCAGAAGCTATTGTCTTAGCAAAATTGAATATTATTCCAAAACTAATCCTCAATCCGGAAGAATTGGACGAAATTCATAAAACTCTCAGAAATCAGTCACTAAATGTTATTTCAGGCGAACATATTTATGAACTTCTTGGTATCCAGGCTTACTATAATCATTCCAATATAATTTTTAATGTCCAAATTCCCATACTTTCCCAAGAAACGTTTTCCTTGCCTCATATCATACCACTTCCAATTAACAAAACAAAAGAAATTTTTACAATCCCATATATACTAGGTGGGGTGAAAAGTAACCTTGGGAATGAAAAAAAAATTTTTTTATTTTATTAAATATACTCCCCTTTTGCTTGATATACTTATTCCAGCGATTTTCCAACTTCTTAATCCCGTCCGAAAAGTAATTTTTCGGAAAGTCTGCAAAATACTCCTCCGTGGCGTCGATGATTTCCTCGCGTGAGCTGAATTCATAGACTAACTATACCTAGATATCAAACTTTCCAGATAATGGAAAATCAAAACCGGTTTTCTACTGATCGTCACTATCCGTGAGACTCTGTCCGTGAATACGTGAGAATTGTGATTAATGCCAATTTATCTCCTTTTTTATACAAACCACGCCCATTTGAACCAAAAAACGTCATCCACATTACACACACTCGTGCAAATCGCTCTCATTCTAGCAATTTTACTTGTAAATTGCTCTCATTCTACCAAATATTGACAAAGTTATAGAGATGTGCGAAAGTTAAGGGTTTGCAAAAGTATTAGTAGAGTTTGACATCTAGTTTAGTTTATCTATGGCTGAATTTTTTATTGATGAACCATGAGAGCGCAGACACTGAAACATAGTATCAGCAACACAAAACTCCGCCCACAAACATCGACAAAAACCAAACCAAACAAAGCACTACATAAGAATTTGCGAACGATGTAATATAAGAGATGAATCACCTGCTGAAGCTATCGACGTTCCTAATCGGTTTGATGTTGATGATACATTCGCTTCTATATCAAAACCAAAGCGCAGCAGAAATCAATCACCGACCTGAACATACAAATACAAAATATATTTATATTTATGTTTTTTAAGTATATATATAATTTAGATTTAAATAAACAGCATTTTTTTTACTCTGATCACATATAAAAAATGCAATCTTCCATACTTAATTTATAGGTACACGATAACTTAAAATTTTACAGTACACTGGTCGAAGGTTAAGAACCTAGACACCATGACCAATCTTCAAATGCAAACCGAACATTTATTTACATATTATCATCTCTTCATCTTCAATGCATTTTCTTATCCTGGTCATATTCGTCACCATCAAAAGAAATAAATTAGCAACATTAGAGCCCGCAACTACTTCATCCTATTACATCGCTACAGCCCCACCAAATTCGTTGTGGCCTTCGCTCTACACCAAGGGGGGAGGAGTTACATCCGGCACATTTCCCAACGCACCAGATCACATTACCCAGACATCCGTCACACGCCAACAAAACTAACCCAATAAAATTGCTTACTAACAAAATTGTAAGTGCACAGTAATTCTTGGAATGCAAATAAAATTGAGTATACACAAAGTTCCAAGAATTACTTTAGAAAATAAGACATTTACCTTTGTGAGAATTTTAAAAAGTTAATAAAGGACAGTTGTTAATAATCGAAATGTGTTTTTTTTTCTGGCTCGACACGACGAGCACTATAACTAGCGCGTTTACTTCAAAAGACTTTGAAGGATTCCTGGAAGACAAAAATATACGCCACATAAAAATCGCTACGGGTTCGCCACAGGCCAACGGGCACGTAGAAAAAATAAATAGGAGTCTTGTGTCCATGATAGCAAAATTAACAGATGCAGGATATGAGTCTTCCTTTGATAAAGTATTACCAAGGATAGAATTTACTATGTACATAAATAGAAGTATAGATACGTCAGCAAGTGACCTGCTGTTCGTAGTAGAACAGGAGGGAGAGTTATTGATTTCTTAAAAGAAAGTTTAAATGTTTAAATGAGTGTTATAAAGAAGAAACCGAAAGAGATTTAGATAGAATGCGAACGAGAGTTATGGATAAAATATCTAAGTGTCAGGAATATAACACGTTGTAGAAACTCGTTTATTCTAATAAAAAACAAACTTTGTAATAATTGAAAAGGGAATTTGGCAACGCCATAAAAGAAAGTTCAAGATCATATTTACTTGCATACAAAAAGCTCGTACTAATAAAAACTCATATTGCCACTAAAAGCTTTTACTTAATTTATGGTTCACACCCAAGTATTGCGTGGGATAAACATAAATCCGAAATGGATGACGTTGAAGCCCCACTCAGGTTTGACATCTCACAAACGACAGGTCGGGTTTGTCCACTAGTCTTGAAAGGTGCCACACTTGCGTGAGAAAATCCTGCGGTGATTGTAAAACTGCAAACTTTGAGTTTGAGTGCTGCAACAGTCGGATCATTTCCACTGCTTTAAGCACGCACACTCAAAGATCTTTTTTTTGTTTTTAATTTTAATTTTTTTTATTATTTTTTTTTTCCTTTTCTTTTACATTTTGAATTATTATTGTTTTCTTTTTTTTAATAAAATATATTCTTCCATTTTAATTGCCCAAGTTTTTCTATTAATTACTGCCTGTTCAGCGGATGCTGGGGTCTTCGAACAGAACAAAACGCGGCAGAGAGTGTAGTAAAGCAGCGCTTTCAAAGATAGTGTCGTTCGCTTACGACTTTGTCAAAATTTGCTAGAATGAGAGCGATTTGCACGAGTGTGGGTAATGTGGATGACGTTTTTTTTTTTAGTTTTAAACGCATTTTATTTTCTAATCAATAACTCTTACATACTAACAAAAAATGCTTAAATGCTAGCTTAAAATTACTTAACAATCTTATACTAACTTATTGGCCCCACACAGGCACTCTAAGCTACTCTGAATACTTATATCTATATCTTTAGACTTAATTTACATTTTATTTATAAATATTTATTTTCTATACTTAAGGCTAAGAAAAAATTTGTTTACAAAAACTTAGCGTAAGGACATTTTTTTTATTTTTTATAAAAACTTAGTATCTAACTTAAAATAAACCTTAGCCTACCTAACCTAAATGCACAATACACACATAAACACACATAGACATTATACACAATCATATACATATATCAGTATACACCTTTGTATACACTGATACATGTATATGTTTCTTAAATGCTAACCTAAACCTATGTAAGCTGGCCACCGCTATTTACAGAGCAAATAAAATGGTCAGCTCTGCCTCATTAGTGAGGCTGGTCTGTAATTGACGGAAACGACGACGAAACATCTTCTCCATCATTCAACCACCAGAAATGCTGGTGCTGCCGAACGACATCCCTCTTATCGCGATTCCCCACCGCTCTACTGAACCTGAGACGATCCACACTACCGTGTGCGACGTCTCTGTTGTAGTTGAGTCGCCTGTCCCCAGCTTTCCGAGCGACATGGAAGATTAACGGGACCGCTGATATATCCTGGATCAACCCTTTCTGATCTAGGTAGAGGAATGCTTCCGGTGGAATGAAGCCGTCAGATCGCACACTCTCGTGGTAAAGGTAATTGGGGTAGTAAGCCCCAGATATCAGGTTATTCATCGAGGTCATTGCTCGTGCAATGTGCCTTCGAGTCAGCTTAATTACGAAGTTGTCCACTCGTATTAGGTTCGCCCTATTGTAAAGGACCTCATTAGGATAAAATTTCTTGTACTCCGACTCTGGTGTTCTGTACAAGCGAAGACAAGCCCTAAGGCAAGCCCTCTCAAACACCCGAATCTTTTCCATTAAGCTTGCTCGTACATTGAACCACACGGGACAACCAAATACCAGCATGGGCCTAATAAGGGCCATGTAGCAGATTACCTTTACCCTCACATCGAGTTGGCTGCTATAAAACAGTCTCTTTGTAAGGGCAAAAGCACCTTTAGCTCTGGCCAGAGCAGCATCTACATTTTTGCCAAAATACAGAAACTGATCTAGCCAGATCCCAAGGTATCTGACTACATTTCGACAGGCAAGAGGCTGTCCGTGCTGTCCAATGATTGAGAACTTTCGCCAATTTTTTCTGGTATCCCTAGAGGCTCCAGACAACGGCGTCCTAAAGAGAATGGCTTCCGACTTCTGAAAGTTGATTTTCAACTTCCAGTCATCGCAAAATCGTCTTATCTTATCGAAGTCACGCTGCGAGAGTATTAATGACCTCGATTTTTGGACCTGTTCTGTACGCTACCAAATCGTCTGCGTACGCAATAGTATGGGAAAGTGAACCTATCAAGTCGCTTGTATAAATGTTAAAAAGGATCGGCGAATTGACCGCGCCTTGCTGAAGACCATTTTTAATTTGAAATATTCCAACAGAAGTCACATCGCCATTCTTCACGATGAACTGTCTGTTGGTTAGCATATTATAAAGAATGTACAAGAGAGGTTTGCTGATCCCCAGCCTAGTCAGCTTATAGAAAAGACCCTCTAACCATCTTCATCATGCACTGATTTACAGGGTGTTTAAAAACGTTCTTTCAGTCGAATAATGCCACAAACTTCGTCGGCGTATCCAAACAATGCCTCGCAGGCGAGATCAATTTGAAATTTATAGCGCTTCGGCCATCACACTTTGGTGGATTTTGGGAGGACTCGGTGAAGTTAGTAAAATCGTACTATTGGCCTTTCGATCCTAACGTTTGAAGAGCTGCCCACTCTTGTGTGTGAAATTGCTGCAATAATTCATTTTAGCAAACTTTATCTAATTTCAGAGAATTAGGATCTGGCAGTGCTTACTCCTATACTCCTTTACTATTTAAACCAATGGCAACGTATTTGTCACATTAAGCAAACAATCGGAAGAAGTGGAGTGCGTTTTGCCTATCACTCCTACAAGAACGTGGAATGTGTCGTACTTCAACTGTGAATATTCGTGGGGACGCTCTGATGATTGCAAAAGACGAAAATCTTCTTCACCTAAAGTGGCAGCTTGGTCGTGTGGACATGTGGCCCGCATTGCCTCTATTAGTACATCAAATGGAGTCATTAAGCGATCTGTTAGGAAACTAGCCTTCCTCCTTGTGGAGGCAGATGTAGTATACCACCTCGAATCGAACACTCTTAGGGGGATATCTGTTTCCAGACCCGAGGTGCTGATGTTATCGCCTCCGCTTTAACATTTTCCACCCTCGCTGTCAAGAACGGTCATGAGGGTATATTCCTTGAGTTTGAAAGTTTTTTTCAATTAGGACTCGTGAGTAAACGGCCATCTTTGCATGGTCCGATTTATGCTTTGAAGAAGATAGGTGTTAGTCAATCTTTCTAGAGTTTTCAGAATGAAAGATGACAGGCTGATATGTCTAAGGTTGTTAGGAAAACAATGAGAATTTCTACATGGAGGTGTACACACGTGGATTTAAGTGGATTTAGGCTGTTTATACCCCATTTAGCGTTTTTACTGATAGAGGTAAGGCAGTAAGGTTTCCCTACTGGAATTCCTCCGGGAGCTATTGGGTTTAAATACATATCTTAGAGGAATTGGGTCGGTTGCAAGAAATGTTTGAAGTCACGAGGTTTCAGAAAGCGCTTGAAGTTGTTAGATTCGATACGAGAAATGTACGAAGTATCCAGGCTTCAGGCTTTTTTGTTTTTCCTCCAGGATTTTCTTCAAACTTTCCTATGTTCAATTTAGAATTTTTTGAAGAAGCATCTTATGCTATGTCTGCACCAAAACTAAATCCAGGATTTAGCGAACAAAGATCTAGATTTACGTAAAGTGGTTTCACCGGGATTTAGGACTTATATTGACGCTTGCTGTAAAAAAAAATCATCACAGATGGTAATATTTTTATAAATTTCAAGAAATGGATACCAACGATGTAAAACTACTATATGTATACAATAAAAAGATGTATTTATACACCAAAACATTCGTAGATTGAAAAACAAACTATAGTTCTTTTGTTGCTCATATCGATTCATTAAATTTGTTAGCTGATTTTATAATCTTGGTTGAGATCTGGTTGTACGACGGGGAAAAATCCAATTACGAAATTCCAGGTTATGAGTTAATAGATAATTGTAACAATTCTTATTGTGCTGGCGGATTAGCAGTTTATGTAAAAGAAATATACAAATGTGGAAGAGTAAAATATAACTTGAGTAGCGCAGATGTTGTCAAAATTACTTGCAACATTAATAAAGAATTTTTCACAATTTTATGTTTATATAGACTGCATGAAAAAGGATTGAGTTTAAATGTTTTCATGGAAGAATTGAATGAGCTTCTGCTAAGCATAAAGTCAAAGAATTTGATTGTTTTAGGAGACATAAACATTAATATCTTAAAAGAAACTAGTGATTCTGACAAATATTTGCTTTTGATGTCTTCATTTGGCTTAAAGTCACTTATCAATGAGCCAACTCGTATAACTGGCAGCACACAAACCTGTATTGATCATATGTTTGTTAGGTTTCAAAAAAAGAGAAAAGTTTTAAGTGAAGTTCTTGATTTAAAGATAACGGATCATTGTATGACTTACCTCGAAATAGAGCTTGGAAATGAGAAACAATCTAAGAAATACGAGGTGCGTTCAACATATTCTCGGTACCGGGGTGAAGCTGTGGTTGTATATATAAATTATTTATCAAGTAATACTATTATTTTAGTGCATTCATGTAAAATTTCATATAAATGTGATTATTAATTCGCGTTTTATCTCTAGTTAAACAGAATCATAATGGCAACTGAGACGATGATGGTGAAAATTGAGCATCGCGCTGTAATTAAATTTCTCACTAAGCAAGGAAAAAGTCAAAAAACTATTCATGAAGAGATGGTGGCTGTTTACCAGGGTTCCGCACCTTCATTATCAACTGTGCAAAAGTGATCAAGTGAGTTCAAGGGAGGCAGAGAGAGCATTGAAGACGACCCCCGCTCCGGCGCCCCGGCTACGGCTTGTATGGGAGAAAGCATCAAAGAAGTCGAAAAACTTGTTCTTGAGGATGCCCGAATAAAGGTGAAAATGATGGCAGAGATCACCAAGCTTTCAATTGGAACCATTCACACCATTCTTCATGACCATCTTAACCTTTCAAAGGTCAGTGCAAGGTGGGTGCCACGAATGCTAACAGCGCCTCAGAAAAAAGTGAGAATCGCATGCTGTAGAGAGCTTTTGGAGATGTGTAGTGAGAACGCGGACGGTGTTATGGATCGAATTGTTACTGGGGACGAAACATGGGTCCACCACTATGACCCTGAAAGCAAACAAGAGTCCATGCAGTGGCATAAAAATGGAACAGACCCCCCGAAGAAGTTCAAAGTCACTCCGTCTGCCGGGAAGCTCATGGCCACAGTTTTTTGGGACTCAAAGGATATCTTGCTCATTGCGTACAAAAAAAAAGGTGAAACCATCAACCCCACATCCTACGCTTCCACTTTGCATAATTTGCGGGAGGAAATTAAAAAGAAAAGACGGGTAAACTCGCAGCGGGTGTGTTGCTTCTTCATGACAACGCTCCTGTTCACACGGCGCGAGTTTCCAAGGCTGCTGCGCGAGATTTTGGTTTCGAAGAAATCCAACACCCACCCTATAGTGCAGACCTTGCCCCTAGTGATTATTTCCTGTTTCCGGATTTGAAAAAATGTCTTCGTGGAAAAAGATTTTCGGATGATGAAGAACTCAAGTCGGCAATAAATGGGTATTTTGCAGAGAAAGAGGAAATTTATTTTTTTGAGGGTTTAAAAAAAGCTTATCTCAAGATGTAACAAATGCATTGATGTTAGGGGGGATTATATTGAAAAATTAAAACAATTTAAATTGAATTCGCATTTTCCTTCACTTCAATATATTGAACGCCCCTCGTATATTCCTTTTCCTGTAAAAAAAAACTATAGATTATTTCTGTTTGGTGAATGCCTTAAAGTTTGAGTGTTGGGAGGAGGTATTTTTGGATGATAATCCATCATCAGTTTATGATAATTTTTTAAAAACATTAAAAAGACACATAGATATTTCGACTGGAATGCAACCACATACCAACACTAAACTTAAACGACTAAAACCTTGGATTGGAAAAAATTTGTTGAAATCCATAAACGAGAAAAATTTACCTTGCAAAACAATTAAAAACAACCCGCAAAACGTAAATTTAACAAAGCAGTACAGAAAGCTTTGCCATGAAGTGAAGCTGAAAGTAGCTTTAAATAAAAACAGCTTTTATTCAGCAAAGTTTGAAAACTGTAGTGGAAATATTAAAAAGGAATGGAGAGTTGTAAACAGTATCTTAGGTAATGGCAGCAGTAGGGATAGCCCCTGTGAAAGTGAGGTAGACAATGTTCTAATTCGTGATCCCACAAAAATTGCAAATACCTTTAACTAGTTTTTTGCCACTGTTGCAACGAAATTGCAACCTAAGCCCTTCTGGTTGCAATTGTAACATATATCCGGATATTACAGATGATGGTTTTCAAACAAATAGTTTTGTTTTTCAGTCTTTTTCACCATTGGAACTCTATAAAGAGATAATAAGTTTAAATAATAAAAAATCTTGTACTTCCGATGGTATTACGAACTGTCTTGTAAAACGCATTGCTTTTTTTATTGTTGACGTGTTGTGTCATATATTCAATATGAGTGTCAAGTGTGGTATCTTTCCGTCAGGTCTAAAAACGGCTGAGGTAATTCCTCTTTACAAAAAAGGTTGTAGAAAATCGGTAAGTCAATACAGACCAATATCCTTGCTTCCAACCTTTTCCAAACTTTTTGCGAAAATTATGAAAAAACGAATTATGTCCTTTCTAAACAAAAACTATTTCTTTTGCCATCAACAGTATGGTTTTCAAAAAATCAGATCGACGGAAGATGCCATTTTGAAATTTTGTAGTGAGCTATGCGATGGTTTTAACACAAAAAAAAGTCCCATGGCTTTATTTATAGATATGACCAAGGCTTTTGACATGGTGAACCATAAAATTCTCTTGGACAAACTCTACAAAGCTGGATTTAGAAATTCTGTATTGAGTTGGTTTAGATCCTATTTATCAACTAGATTTCAAAGAGTGAAAATAAACGAAGTCTTAGCGAAAAGTTAGAATTATAAGTCCGCTTCTTTTTTAATATATATCAACTCAGTTTTCAAACTAAATTTTTATGGAAACATTACAGCTTTCGCCGATGACATTGCTTTTTCTTACACCAATAACTCCTTATTTGAATGGGTGGCTAGAATACAAAGTGATTTACAGCGATTGAGACAGTGGTTTGCCAAACATGAATTTATTGTTAGCGAACAAACTAAGCTTATGCTTTTCAGCTTAAAAAATTCACCTTTGCTTGAGACTAATGTTATTTTTCATTCAGCTGGTTGCCCAAGGCTCTCAAATGTTCACTCATAATTGCAGATGCAACATATTGTTTAAACAATTTCAAAATAGATTCTGTTGAATCTTTCAAGTACCTTGGAGTTTCAATAGATAGAAATTTAAGTTGGAAAACACACGCGACTGAATTAAAAGTTTACTTGAGATGTGCAACGCGCAAAATGTTTTTATTGCAATCTCACTGTTCCAAGAAACTTTTAACTGTTATTTATTATGGAATCATAAATTCGAAGCTTCAATACGGCTTGACAAGCTGGGGTGGAGCTTACAATAATGTGATGGAACCATTACTTATAGCACAAAAACACATTGTCAGGATTATTTGTAGAAAAAGTATAATAACAAGTAGCTGGCCATTATTCCGCGATCTAAAAATTCTGCCTTTGAAACACCTCTATGTCTATAAGGTCCTAAAAGTTTTTTTCATTCGCAGTGGCTACAACAGAATGTTTAGAAATTCAAATGCATATGAATTAAGAGTTAATTCTCAGCAGCTTTTGAAAGTTCCAGTTTCCCAAAGAACACATTTTACTAACTTTTACACTGTTTCGGCACCTACGCCATTTAATAGATTACCTTACGAAATAAGATCGCTTAGAATGCGGTATTCTTTTCTTAATAAAATAAAAATCTAGCTATTTTCATTGGATATTTCCCAAGTCAAAAATTTGTTTATGAGCATAGTTTAAGTTCAATTGTTTCTATTATTTGTTAATCTTGTTTGAAATTGAATTTATTATATTGAATCTATTTTCTAAGATTATTTTATTTATTTTTTATTTTTTCCTTAATAACTTAAAAAAACCCCACATCATTGTTTTTTGTATATATGCGGGTCATTCGCTACTAATCTTTAATCGATGAAAGAATGAACCTTTTCTTTTCCTTATTGTTCAATTACTTATATTGTAAGGCATCATCCTCAAAGATAAGAAAAAATAAATGAATTAATAAAAAAAAAAATTAAGATAAAGTGATAATACATGCATTGGACCGGAGGATCCTCTACCACCGGAAAAAACGGCATCAAATAATTGTTAAACTATTATAATGGAGAAGAGAAAGATCTGCAATAATCAAAGCAAAATTTAAGCAAAACAAATCAACAAATGGCTGGGTTTTTGTGTGTTGAGTTCTCTGACCCAATCACTCTCTCACTCTCAGGATATGATATAAAAAAAAAGACATTATTTGATTTGGCAACTCCGCCGAAACAACATAGACTTACTTGTAAAACTATAGTTCGGCAGCTGACATGTGGGACAAGAAAAAGGCGCGAAAAAACTACATTGTTAAAAGAAGAATAAACAAAAGAATTTTAAAGTGGATTAATAAAGTTGAATTAAGAACTTATTAAGCTTTAATAAAATTATCCGCTACACAAATTCGAATAAACCACAAATCGTTCGACGATTTAGGTGGATTTAGCTAAATCCTTGCTAAATGCCGGATTTAGTTTTGGTGGAGACATACCATTATTCAGCTTTAGTTCCATTGAAAAACCGTCAACTTTTGCTTCTTACATACAAATACGAGTATGTATGTAAGTGTATCTCGAATCATAATATTCCACCAGGTGGCTTCGGCTGCCCCTAAAAATATTAAGATTACATGCGTCGTCGACCACTTTGGTATACTCTGATTTAAGTCAGTGATTCGATCAGTCGATTCAGATCCTTTTTACAGGTAGGAGAATTCACTTTTTTATCTTAGATATATGTAGCTGTTAATGGCATTCCTAAATTAGTTTCAAGCTTAGGATGATCACCCATTCTTTGCCCATTTTTTGCGGCAATAAGTTCGGAGGGATAGGACTCTTTGTGTCCTAGGTTAGATTTGCCAAGAAATTAACAAGAAGCCAAAATTAAATTAAAAATTAACTACGACATGGCTATAACTGTCGCTACTCTAATACTTTTCCTGTAAAATTTACACTCAAACTCAGCATATTTCTATTTTGATACTGTTTTGCAACAATGGCAACTCGCAAATCTAGTACAAATTTAATTTATATTTGTTTAGTTTTACAGTCTCTTTTGTTATTAGGAAGCAATAGTAAGCAGCTGTATCTTCCGAACTCTGACGACAGTGTTTCTGTTTTTGGTTTGGGATAAGTAGCGTATCCAATGATGACGAACTAGCACAAAAACCGGTTACATGAATTAAACCAATCAGCTGGTGGTTTCCTCTGATGGTGGTGGTGGTACTAGTTGCTTGCTAGTAACAGGTGACTAAAGCAAGAATTTCTTTGATGGCGGCAAGCGGCCTTGGAAGTTGTTTGTCTTCCTTTTGTGTGTTCATTGGCCACTAGTGTGTAAAGAATCATTTGTCCTTACGATTGAGTGGGCCTCTGTTTGTCAAGCGCGTGGTTGAAAAAATGCGAAGTTATGGTAAGTAGGTAGTCCGAATGTACTATGTCGTGCCAACTATCCAGAGTGACATGAATTTGGATTTTCCATTTGTCTTTCAAGTCATTCTTAAGAGAAAAAAATGCTTCCTAATGAAAATTCTCTCTTTTTATTTGGTTTTTACCCAATTAACCTCTCTTTTACTATTCTCTTCCATTATTTTGCAATGAGATGATTATTACCACTCAATCACTTAGATTCACTCAATAGTATTGTTCGCACAGCGAATTGATTAATTAATGTTTTCCGTGACTATGAATTTGATTAGAATGGGGCAACATATGGCATGAGTTGATTATTTGCCATTGTAAAATATAAACTTTAAAACTAAATTGTTGAAGTTGGTTTATGTGTTGAAATGAAAATATGCATTCTTAATATGTGGAAGGCCGTTAATTTTCCGATAAACGATCAACTTTAAGCCCCATTTACAATGGTCCGAAATCCCATACAAGAGTCGCATTCGGACATTGGACGTCTGTTTACAATGATACATCAAAACGAAAAGAACAATTGTCAAGTGTAGTGCTAATCATGGGAAAAATAACCCGAAAAACTATAATTTGTGCCTTTACAAATCTTCACAAAGAATTAATTGAAACACCACTCACAAATGACAAGCTCAGTATGAAAATAAAAAAAAATTATCTGTCACGCATTGCGAGAAGCGAGAGTTTTCCAGATTTTCGAAATTGACTGCGATGCTTGCTGCGATGCTTGCCGCGAGACTCGCATTATTGTAAACAAACACATTAGTACATGTTACGGAAATATTTTTGACAGTTCATGCGCTCTCTTTTTCGAACAACGTATCGCATTTCGCAGTGTTGTAACTGGGGCTTTAAAAGGGCCTGATACTTCATACATACGAGTACCTATATGGTGCCGCAAAAGTCATCACCCTATCAAAAGATGCTTTCAAACCCCGTCTTATGTCATAGCGTCTTTGATATTTGTGAAGTTAACAACAATAGTTCTGGTTTGGTGTATTCTTCGAGAGGACGGAATAATGGTGTCAATGTTTTTGGTAAAAGATCGGTCAGTGGTTTTGACTTTACGTGAGTTTCATCGTCGATTCCCTGCAAATAACTCGAAGAAGGGTTGGAGTAGAAGTCGTTCGGTCGGGAAAATCTCTGCTCTGCTGCATATGATCAACCAAACGCCGAATCACCCGATAGACACTCTCAACAGTGAGTTTCTGCTGGAAGAGCTCAAGATATTCCAATACAAAGTGCAAACAGTACATCAGCTATTGCCACCAGAAATTAAAGAATTTTGAGAAAAATGATCGAAGAAGTTGCAATACGCATCCGAACATCCATCAATTTCCATTTTTCGAACTTCAGTAATTATTTTATTTTATTTCAATTTTGTTCAAGATAGGTAAATTAAAATTGTTTAACAGTTGACAGATGGAGTGTCATTAAATGTCATAGATATTATACATACATAGATGCTAGTACATTGGTGTCAGAAGTGGCATTGCCGAGTTACCCCCGTTCATTTCGAAGGAAGAGCTCCAAACGATCTTCGAATCACTTAGAAGTAAGAAATCAGTGGGAACCGATGAAATACCGAACATTGTGCTTCGACATCTCCCTCTAGAAGCGGTGAAAATTTATACCACCCTGTTTAATAATGCAATGAATAATGCACATTATCCAGCGCATTGGAAAACTGCGGTAGTACATCCCATCCCCAAAAGGGATAAAGACACTTCCAATCCGGCGAATCTCCGCTCGATCAGTCTTCTTCCAAACATCAGTAAGGTTTTCGAGAAGGTGATCCTGACTAAGTGGGTTGCGGACAAAAATATAGTTCGGGATAATCAATTCGGTTTCAAGGCCGGGCATGATATCATTCATGCTGCGTCTAAACTGGTTTCTGATATCCAATGGAACAAAGGGAAGAACCAGTGCACTGGTGCCTGCTTGATTGACTTGGAGAAAGCCTTCGATACCGTATGGTTAGAAGGACTCTTTTTCAAGCTGGACAGGTTGGGCATTAGTAAACCACTGCTATATATTCTTTTTGATATGCTCTCCAGTAGACAGTTCATCGTGAAGAATGGCGATGTGACTTATGCTGGAACATTTGACATTAAAAACGGTCTGCAACAAGGTGCGGTAAATTCGCCGATCCTATTCAGCATTTACACGAGTGATCTGATAGGTTCACTTCACCATGCCATAGCGTACGCAGACGACATAATCGCGTACAGATCGGGTCCAAAGATTGAGGTCATTACTACACTTTTGCAGCGTGACTTCGACAAAATTAAGCGATATTGCGATGACTGGAAGTTGAAAATCAACGAAAGTTCTCGATCGTGGGACAGCACGGGCAGCCCCTTGCTTATCAAAATGTAGTCAGATACCTTGGGATCTGGCTAGATCAATTTCTGTATTTTAACAAACATATAGATGTTGCTCTGGCCAGAGCCAAAGGTGCTTTTGCCTTACAAAGAGACTGTTTTATAACAGCCAACTCGATGCGGGGGTGAAGGTAATCTGCTACATGGCCCTTATCAGGCCCATGCTTGTATTTGGATGTCCCGTGTGGTTCAACGTGAGAGCAAGTTTATTGGAAAAGATTCGGGTGTTTGAGAGGGCCTGTCTTAGGACTTGTCTTCGCCTATACAGAACACCAGAGTCTGAGTACATAAAATTTTATCCTAATGAGGTCTTATACAATAGGGCGAACCTAATAAGAGTGGACAATTTCGTCATTAAGTTGACTCGAAGGCACGTTGCAAGAGCAATGACCTCATCGAACAACCTGATCTCCGGGGCTTTCTACCCCAATTATATGTATCACGAGAGAGTTCACTTTGACGGCTTTATTCCTCCAGAAGCGTTCCTCTATCTAGATAGCAAAGGTCTGATCCAGGACAGATTGGCGGTGCCGCTAATCTTCCACGTCGCTCGAACAGCTGCGGACAGGCGACTCAACTACGACAGAGACGTCGCACATAGCAGTGCGGAGCGTCTCCGGTTCAGTAGGGCGGTTGGGAGTCGCGACATGAGGGATGTTGCTCAGCAGCACCAAAACTTTTGGTGGCTTGTTGAAGGGGAGGATGCTTCGTCGTCAAACTCCTTCAGTGATATGTAGCTTCATGTGAAGCAAAGTGGGCCAGTCTAATTTTTTTTTTTTTTTAGCCATGGCCGGCTTACATAGTTTTAGGTAGGATTAAGTTAGTTTTAAGAAAAAAAAAATATATAAAATCCAAAAAAAATAAATAAAAAAAATATATATAAATGGTCCGCCATCTAACGCTTTTTTTTCAACTTGTGCTTATTTCATGAATGGTAACACTTAGCTCATGTCTGATCTGACAGATAATTAGTTTTATCCTTCCGGTTAATAATGGAAAATAATTTGATTCAAATGGTTACCTCGGCTGGCCATGCAGTAGCCTACACGATCGGTACAATTTTTAAGCACATTATCGATTGTGTGCAGCTGTATATCACCAATGGCTTCACGAATATTGTGAATACAGTGACTCGTTTTGGGTGTATCGGCTTTTCAATGTATGCGTGCAAGTTTTCTGTGCCCCAAATGCGACAATTTTGCTTGTTTACATACCCGCCAAGATCAAAATGATCTTCATCTGAAAAGATGATTTTTTTGGCAAAATCGGCATCTTCTTTAAGTCGATCGCAGACCCACTTAGCGTAGCGAAAACGCATTGGATGGTCAGTTGGCTTCAACTCCTGAACCAATTCGACTTTGTATGGCGTCATACCAAGGTCTTTATGCAAAATTCGTCTCAATGATGTCTCCGAAATGTTCAATTGTTGAGAACGACGGTGAATTGATGTTGATGGGGCTTCACGCACACTTTATGCCACAGCAGCAATATTCTCGGGTGTACGCACTGTTTTTGGCTTTTCACGCTTTGGTTTATCGATGAGGATGCCAGCTTCTTTCACATTTTTCACAAGATAATGAACATACGGAGCTGACGGTGCTTCTCTTCTTCTAAAATCCGTACGCAATTTTCGCACACATTCTGCAACATTACCATGATTTTCAAAGTAATGTCGGAATATTTCCCAGCATTGTTCAAGCGTATACACAACCATATTCGTTCAGCGGAAGGATAAAACTAATTATCTGTCAAATCAGACATGAGCTAAGTGTTACCATTCACGAAATAAGCACTAGTTGAAAAACAAAACGTTAGATGGCGGACCCTTTATATACATGTATTTATATATTATGTATATACATATTATGTATATATATATTTATGTATGTCTGTGTTTGTGTTAGATGTAAGTAGGTTAAGTAGATTAAGATTTATTTTTAGGTAGTTTGTAGGCTTTAGTTTTAAGTTTTATACAAAATTAAAAAATGTCCATATACTAAGTTTTTGATTAAAATTTATTTTCTTAGTTTTAGTATTAATTAATGTTAAAACAGAAATAAAAGTAGACTGTAAGATTCGTCGAAAGACATAGTTTAAGTGTTAGGTTTAACTTAGAGTGCACGCATGGGGCCATTAAGTTAGAATAAGATTATTTGTAAGTAATTTAAGCTAATTTTTAAGCGTTTTTTGTTTAGCATATAAGAGTAACTTAAGTTAAAAAATAAAAATGCATAAAAACTGAAAAAAACTGGCATTGCCGAGTAGATATGGCTAATCAGAAAAATCAAGAATTATCACTGAAAATGGAACAAATCCTCACAGTCCTAACCTCACTTGGCGAATGTTAGAATGCGGACATCACTCAACTTAAAAGTGAACAACAGCGTCAAACAGAGCAATTGCGCACGATGGGTGCTGTTCTATAAATGCCAAACACGAGTACTTTACAAACTTTATAATTTTATTTTTATTAATCGAAAGATACAATAATTAATTTGCTTGAACAAGTCAACTGATCGCGGTGGTTGCTACGAAAGAAGTGAAAGGCTGTACATTTTCGACTGAATATTATGCATATAACATTGGTAACGGAACAGAGGATTATCTACATGGTGTGATGGTACAGCAATATCTACATAATGTAATGGTACATACCATGTAAATAATGACCTGCCCACGCTTATTGATGATCATTAATGATGGAAATATAGTGTACATTATACAATTATTGCATGAAAAACTTTAAACAATTTTTAGTGATTTTAGATATTAATTACATTTTACATTTTCTTTTTAGATATTAAAACATAGCTCATTTAAATAATTATAATTACAATTATGCAAGAATTATAAGATATGCAATTCTGAACACGCCGCCACCCCTGAAGGCACTTCAGCAATTTGGTAGAATAGCCAGCTTGGTTATGGGTCTCTTGAATAATCCACTGCTGGTACGAACGGAGACAACTCGAACATGGCCGTCTTTCCCAGGAAAGATTTCATCGACTCTGCCCAAAGTCCATTTTGAAGGTGGTTGGTTAGGCTCTTTTACGACGACTAGATCACCAACCTGAAAGTTCTTCTGCCTTTCTTTCCACTTCGGTCTCTGCTGCAGCGAGGTGATGTAATCTGATTGCCATCTTTGCCAGAATCCTTGCAGCATATTCTGTATTAGTTCCCAACGTCCCAAGCGATTTATAGGAGTCTCCAAATAGTTCGGTTCTGGTAAAGCTGTGTACGGTCTACCTATGAGAAAATGAGAAGGCGTTAAAGGGTTTTGATCAGTGTCGGAAATAGAGCATAGGGGCCTAGAATTTAAAAGCGCCTCAATTTGCGCCAACAAGGTACTCATCTCTTCGAAAGTAAGACAATGATTGCTAACAACGCGGCGAAGATGCTGCTTCACGCATTTCACCCCTGCTTCCCACAATCCCCCAAAATGGGGACTATGCGGAGGTATGAACTCCCACTTGATGTTATCAGCAGCTAGCGTTGTTGAAACGATTTCATTGTGATCCTTTGATCGTGTTAGTTTGTTAACATCAGAAAGGACTCGGGAAGCTCCCTGAAAGTTTGCACCATTATCGGAATAAATAACACTGCATTTCCCTCTTCTTGCCATAAATCTGTGTAGCGCTGCTATAAAGGCATCTGTTGAAAGGTCTGTTACAACTTCTAAATGTAATGCCTTTGTTGCCATGCAGACGAAGATAGCAAAATATCCTTTAGTAAGTTTAGGATTTCTGCCTTTCGAAGAACGAAGAGTTATAGGCCCTGCATAGTCGCAACCGGTGTGGGTGAACGCGAATGATGGCGAAAGTCGGGATTTAGGAAGATTCCCCATTAATTGCGATGATGTTAATTGCCGTTGTCGAAAACATTTAAGGCAGCCATGAATAACCCTGCGAATCAAATTTCGGCTCCCCATTATCCAGAATTGCTGACGGATCAATGAAAACATCTCCGATATACCAGGATGCAAGAATCTTATGTGGGCATCCAAAAGGATTAGTTCTGAAATTCGATGATGTTTGGGAAGTATAATTGGGTGTTTTATACTGTAAGGTACATCTGCGGCATTGGAAATCCTTCCCCCTACTCTTAATACACCGACTTCATCAATAAAAGGTGATAACATCAACAGCTTTGAACGTTTAGATACCTGCCTCTGGAGTTGAAGTGCCTGAATTTCTTCCTTGAATTCCGTTTGAGCCCAACGAAAACATGATTGCTTGGCAGCTTGAACCTCACAAAATTCTAAATTACCCTGGACTCGATTTTCCGGCGAAGTTCTACAATTTTTTGCAAAGCGAACAACGAAAGCAACAATTCTAATAACCTTTGGCCAAGAGGACACCCTAGGTAAAATCTCATCAAGAAGAGTAGGTTCTGTATGCGATGCTAATACTACTGCTTTCCGCCTTTTTTCCTCGGGTATTATGCCTAAATCCACCGTAGAAGTAGTTGGCCAATGACATGAGTCCTCGGACATCCAAATTGGTCCATTCCACCATAGATCCAGCTTCAACAACATCTCCGGACTTACCCCCCTCGAAGCAAAATCCGCCGGGTTTTCTTCAGAACGAACATGGTTCCATACGGAACGCGGCAAGGTATCAATTATTTCTGCGGTACGATTAGCTACAAAAGAATTCCATCGGCGGGGAAATGAAGACAACCACGCCAACACAATTTGAGAGTCCGTTAATGCAAATATTTTTCGGGGTTGAATCTCCAACGATGAGCAAATAAGTTTTATTAGCCTACTCAAAAGAAGCGCTCCACATAGCTCGAGTCGAGGAATTGACACTTGTTTTACGGGCGCGACTCGTGTCTTGGCAGCGACAAGGTGAACTTCCACAAAATCAGATTCAGAAACGCTACGAGCATACACCACAGCCGAATACGCCTTTTCTGAGGCATCAGAAAAACCAACTAAATCGAAACACTTGGAATCGGAAGTGTACCTCCTAGGAATCCTTAAGCTCTCGAAACAGGGTAAACCTTTACGATATGAATGCCATTTTTCCATAAGTTCTGCAGGTAGCGAATCATCCCAGTTGATCTTATCGGCGCTCATCCATAACTCCTGAAACAATATCTTTAGCAAAATAGTAGAAGGCGCAAGAAAGCCCAGGGGATCAAAAATTTTTGAAATTTCCGATAGCAAACTGCGCTTAGTAAATGTTGAATTATCTTCTAAAGAAATTTTAAACGTAAAGCAATCATTATACGGATCCCAAATCAAACCTAGAACCTTCTTCCAATTAGCCTGGTTAATTAAATCCAAAGAAACAGCTTGGTCACTATCCGTATTGCTGAGAATGGTCCAACAATTAGACACCCATTTGCTTAGTTGTAAGCCGCCGCAAGAAAGTAATCCAACTAGCTGCTCTTTTAAATCAAGTACCTCCGCCAGTGAATCTGCTCCGGCAGCAAAGTCGTCAACATAACAATTGTGTAAGACTGCATAAGAAGCCTTTGGATACTGAAGCACATAATCTTTGGCTAACTGCCTAAGAACTCTTAGAGCTAAAAAAGGTGCAGGTGCAGTTCCGTAGGTAACGGTGCACAAACGATAATGGACAATTGGCTCCTCAGGCGACTTTCGCCACACGATTCGCTGAAAGTCGCGATCCTGGGGTTTGACCCAAATTTGGCGAAACATTTTTATGATGTCCGCACAGAAAACGAAACGATACAGCCGAAATTGCATGTAAACATTCAATAATTTACGCTGAAGTGGGGGTCCAATATGCAGCATCTCGTTTAAACTTACTCCATGGTTATCTCTATGCGATCCATCAAAAACCACTCTCATCTTATTCGTAATAACGGCGTGATGCGGAAGATAAAACACCTTTCCTGACGTGGGTTCGATCTCATCGTCCGGAATACGCTGCATATGGCCTAACTCTTCGTATACTTTCATAAATTGACAATACTCGTTCCGAAGATTTTCACACCGTGAGAAACGACGCTCTAAACTACCCAACCTGGACAAGGCCCCTGAAAGACTATTCCTGAAGTTCACTGCTGGCTGTCGAAAAGGCAATTCTACCATATATTTGCAATCAGGTGCCCTCGAAAATGTTTTGGTAAAATGTTCATCAGCGACATCCTCCCCTTTACATTCAAAAACAGGTGAAGAGACCTCTTCCATCTCCCAAAACGACTTGAGGAGCGCATCAATATCTGCTCCCACGTGCAACGAAACAACTTTGTCCTTTGACATACTACCAGCAATTATCCATCCGAAAATTGTGTTCTGTGCATTAACATTTCCACCCGCAACAGTGCAATTGCCATCACACAAAATACCCCAAGCCTGGTCCGAACCGAGTAGCACATCAATAGGCCCCGGAAAATTGAACCTAGGATCGGCCAACTGAAGATTTTTATCTAAAAGAGTACCATTAATTTCGAAAGGAAGTGGAGGTGTAGGCGATGTAATAGTCTCTAAAATATAAGCATCAACCTTGATCTGCTGCGCGTCAAAGCGGGAATGTAAACTAAGTGTAACAACGCCGTGTGTGACTCCAGCTTCCAGGGCGGAAATGCCTGATATAGGAACACGAGCATGACGACGTCGGAGACCTAGTCTTTTAACCAAACGATCCGTTACAAAGGAAACTTGCGACCCTGTATCCAGAAGCATACGACAAGATTGAAAGTTGCCACCAGCATCCAGCACCTTTGCCACTACGGTTGGTAAAATGCCAGGCGAAAGACCTTTATTTTTTGTGTGATTACTTACAAACGATGACAACGGATTATTAGGATGTGACTCTTCATTTGAAATGCCCACAGGAATGGGTTCGTTATTATTAGTGCGGTCCAGGTGGACCAAAGTATGATGGCGAGATTGACAATGAGAACACCGAACGCTAACTCGACACCGCGCTGAAGAATGCTGAGCTCCTAGACAATTATAGCACAGCCTTTGATCACGCACGAAACCTCGGCGAGAGATAATAGTCATTGATAAGAACTGTGGGCATTGAGGAAGGTTGTGGTTTTCCTTACATTTGGGACAAGTCGTTTTGGACACTGCCAGGCTCTTGACATTATTCGAACCGACGACGTTAGAACGCGACACGGTTTTATGTCGAAACTTTGTCTCACTGGCTTCTAAAGCACTACAACGTTCATCGAGAAACTCAATTAAATCTTGTATCGTAGAGTCTTCCGAACCTTTATGATGCAATGCCCAAGCCTTTCGCGTTTCTGTGTCTGTTTTATTAAGTAATAAATACATTAACCACGGATCTCGACTCTCTGCCTTAAGAGCTTTCAACGCACGAACGACTTCATCAGCATTGTCCACTAACCGACGCAATTGTACACAGTCCGCTACCGACACCGATTGCAATTTAAAAAAACTTTCAATATATGCATTGATTATATACAGTGGTTTGTTGTACCTGCGTTCCAGTTTATCCCAAGCCTGTTTATAATTAGAATCAGATACATTTAAATGACACAACAATTTGGCTGCATCATCGCGCAAAAACGATTTCAGATAACGCAATTTTTGCGCGCCCGATAAGTTACTTTTGCAGTCTACGCTACCAAGAAACATGTCACGAAAGGCCGGCCACTCGCGATAATCTCCCGAAAATGGTAATATTTTCATTGGTGGTAATTCGACCTCAGAACACACCTTTGAAACCGTAGTTGAGTTAGAAGTTTTATCTAGTTTATCTAAAAACGACGCTTGTTGCTTAGCTAAATCATCTAATCGCGAATCTTCATGAGGAGGAAGTTTTTCCCGAAGTGCTTTACGAAGCGCACCCTTAGTTGTAATGTACTTTGATTCAACCGTCTCGAAATCCCCTTCAGGGTCACCGTATCCATCCACCGAATGAAATTGAAAAAGCTCATTTTGATTATCCCGAAAGTCTTTCCACGTGTCTTCTAATCTTTCCAATCGGACTTCAAGGACTTCTACAGGCGTATCAGAAGGAACGTTCAATGCGAAATTATGCGCCCGAGTTATTGCACCTTTAAGGTGACCACGACTTTGTTTTAACACATCCATTCTTCACAAATCAACACTATGAATATCTTTGACCTCTAAATACAGCAGCAGCAACAAGATCTAGCAGCAATGTCGACGACTATCAGAATCCAGCAACCAGACAAAATGACCCTTAGACTACTAGATATTACCTTTAATTCCAAAGCGATGATGTTGAAAGTCAAGGTATTTCGCTGCAGATTAGCAACCACACGCTCAACCGCAAACAATAAATATTAATTTATCCGGATCTAAGAAGGACCAACTTTGTTCTATAAATGCCAAACACGAGTACTTTACAAACTTTATAATTTTATTTTTATTAATCGAAAGATACAATAATTAATTTGCTTGAACAAGTCAACTGATCGCGGTGGTTGCTACGAAAGAAGTGAAAGGCTGTACATTTTCGACTGAATATTATGCATATAACATTGGTAACGGAACAGAGGATTATCTACATGGTGTGATGGTACAGCAATATCTACATAATGTAATGGTACATACCATGTAAATAATGACCTGCCCACGCTTATTGATGATCATTAATGATGGAAATATAGTGTACATTATACAATTATTGCATGAAAAACTTTAAACAATTTTTAGTGATTTTAGATATTAATTACATTTTACATTTTCTTTTTAGATATTAAAACATAGCTCATTTAAATAATTATAATTACAATTATGCAAGAATTATAAGATATGCAATTCTGAACAGGTGCTACAGATCGATCAATTCAGGGGCCGAATTACCTCAATCGATAACAAGTGAGTGAGTAGCACTCGTCATCGAGTGATTGAATAACCTCATCGAGATGATGGCACTCGAAATGGCGGTGGATTTAAAATACAAAAAATATTACTTGCAGTAAAATATATATTAAGATGGACCTATATTTATATTTGTCCTGTTTATTTGCCGCTGTTGCAGACAAGGTTGAAGTAGCTGTCATATGGGACACTTGGTTTTGCGGCTCCGAATGATCGTGCGGATATGCCTTCCACTGCAACATCTAGCCCACTCGCTGTTAGCAAAAGCTCATCAGCTAGACTCAGCAGCTTCTCTTCAAAGCGGCCACCACCGGTTTTCATTCTTGATTGTTTATTAAACGATAATAGCTCTCGGGATGTTTCGCCATAAATGCAGTCAGAATATTTATTTGGCGATAATTTATTGAATTTTGTTTAGATTAGACCTAAATAAAAAAAAACTTACATTATGCTAGTAAATACCTTTAAAAACAAAAATACTCACATCTTTGTTGTTTTGCGTGACGACTCGACAGCAAAACAGTGTTCGAATGAAATTATGCACGAAAACGTTTGCTGTCATCTCAAATATCGGTAATTCGGCCTCGGGACACGCGCTCTTCTAATGGCGGATCTAAAGACGATGATAAGAGTAGTCAGTAAAGCCAGCTCTGCAGAAGCCACCTATTTAGCCACGAAAACAAGTCATTTGGTTCGGTACATCGAAACTTCAGAAACGCAATCGCAATATACTCACCGCCAAAATCAAAGATCACGAAAACAGCATTACAATTAGCCTCACGCACTGCTTTCGAAATAGCTTCAAAGTCGGGAAACAATCAGCCGTAGTGTCGAGGGACCAACGGTGAAGAATAATAAGAGTGTCCAAATTTATAATGTTCACTGCAACAAGCAGTCACCTGCCCGTGGTCCTTGGCACCGTCCCTTACCAGATGCTTATAGATACTGTGTCATTAGTAACATTAGTTCACCGAACGGTTATACCTCATAATATATGCCTTCAACCTTGAAAAACAGTTATTGGAACAAACGTCGTATTTACGTCATGGTAGTCGATCTTGCCCTTCCCACCTTCACTCAGGGCGTCCTTGGATTGGACGTATAAAAGGCTTCATGCAGTTAAGCTTCCAGAAAATGCTTCCATTGGGACCTTTGAGGCCGTTGAGTGTTTAGATATGAAAATGTTAGAATCAAACACCTTACCAAATAACCTGAATGATCTTCTACGTAGATCCCAGCAGCATCTTAAACCAACGCAATGCCACCCCCTTCATTCACTGCTAACAAAATATGAAGATATTTTCTCCCGTAACCAGGACGACTTGGGGAGAACGAAATCCGCCCAGCGTAAAATTGATAGTAAAGCCTATTAAATAGCTATCACGTTCACTACCACTAGCAAAATAAGAGCAGTCACGAAAAAATAAAGAGAGCGTGCTACGAAACACTATAATCAGGCCTCCGAGCAATCCTTCGGCATCGCCAATCGTAATGTTAAGAAAAACCATTAAATAATGTAAACAGATTAAATAATGTAAACACCAAGGATTCCTTTGCTTTACCGCGAATCGACAACACTCTCGACGAAAGTTTGCGGGCTTCATAGTTTATAGTTTAGCACAGTGGACTTCCAATCTGCAAATGTTTCCGATAGATCGTGAGAAGACAGCTTTCGTCACAAGAGATAGGCTGTGGCAATTTAAAGTTGTGCGTTTCGGCCTGACGAATGCTCCAGTCACATTCGAATGACTTATGTTAAACGTCCTTCAAGTATTACCTACATAATGAGACATGCTTGGTTTATCTGGACACGGTAAGAGTTTTGATGAGATGATTATTAGCTTAGGACAAGCAGGATTGAAAATTATCTTCGTCCGGACTGTGACTTAGGCTCAGTTTCCGGCTGTAATTTCCAAAGGTAAAATATTGCGCAAAAAATAGGTGCCCGCTTCATATTAACAGCGTGATCGCATGCTACCAATTGTTTCAAAGGCATTAACCAGCGAAGTAATTATGTATTATGTTTCACAATACTCCATTTGGCAAGCATTTTGGTTCTAACAAAACTTTAGAAAAGATAAGATCACGTTTTTAATGGATCGGAATCAGAGAGGATATGCAGCAGTTCTGCTCTGCTTGTGATACTCGTGCGTCCAAAAGTGGGCCAAAGCGCAACACCAGAGGAAAACTTCAAATTTACCTTTCTAGGGAGCCATTCCAATGCGTTGCCGTAGACATCTTGGGACCATTGCCCTCAACGAAACTGGGAAATACGAGTAATATGCCATAGTGTTCATGGATTATTTTATCAAGTGGGTTGAAGTTTCCCCCCATTCCAGATCAGACGGCAGGAAGTGTTTTGTTGTTTTGGGTTCCGCTTGAGTTGCATTCAGATCGGAATTTCGAGGCCGACGTGTATTCCAAAATGTAATGGAGATTTTGAGGATCCACAAAATAAGAACTACACCATTGCATCCACAATCCGATGAACTTGCGGAGTGAATGAAGAAGACGGTGTTGCACTATCTTCCTAAGCTCGTCAATGAAAAGCAAGATAATAACACATAACCATTTGCTATGCTTTTCGGTGGAGAAATGTGGCTTACTCCTGACTTAATGTTCGGAATTCAGCCAGATGTGATTTTGTTGAAAGAATTCAACAATCGCAATTCTATCATGCAAAATGTAGTTCAAATTTGGTATTATAGAGTTCTATGCAGCAAAATTAGGAGATAGAACTTTGTTATGCTATTCTATTCTATTGTAATACATGCCTTCTTATGGACATAGAACTTTGTGTTCCTTAATTTTGAATATAGAACTTTATAACTGTTATGAGCTTGACGAAAAACACAATAAAGTTCTGTATCCATCAAATTATGGAAAGGAACCAAATTTGGCCAGAGGAACTCTACAACGGGAAGTGATCTCTCCACTTCCGTGTCTTCTTGTTGTAAACAGCTGCTATACAAGTTTCGAACAGGAGTGTGTTAAGGTAGTAGCCTAGGCCAACGACATAGTTATTCTGGTGGGAGGAAAATATCTTCCAACGATCAGCGAACTAATGTAGTCGGCCTTGATCACACTCGCAAAATGGAAAACACAAAACAATTTAAAGATAAAGAGATCAAAAACCGAACTAGTGTTGTTCACAAGAAAGGAAAGCTAGAAAAGTTTATCTTCCCAGAACCAACGGTGTTAGTATACAACTTTCATCCGAACCTAAATATCTAGGAACGAAAACAGTAACACAGTAAGCTCAATTGGGAGCGTAACATCGAAGAAGGAACCAAAAAAGCATTAGGAGCATTCTAAAGAACCTTTGGGGACTAGGACCATGTATAATACACTGGATATGCATGGACATATGTAGTTAGTCGCATTTTTACCTATGGTGCAGAAAGCAGCGGAAAAGACTGGTTAATTAACACTGCAGCCACAATGCTAAATTCCTCATCCACAAGGATGGCTGCAAAATTAAGAAAGGTATTGGAGCTGAAGTATACTGTGAAATGCTTTAGCTTCAGATGCTTCAGATTCCGGACGAATGTAATGTCTTTCAGGCAGAAATATTTGCCATTCGTAAAGCTGCACAGGCTGTACTACTCATGAAACTTGATTCCTCAGAGTTCGTCAAACTCTAAGTAGAGTCTGGAATCTGGCCGAGTTTATATCTGCTGGATACCTGCATATACAAAAGCGAAAGGGAAGAAGCCTGAAAAGCAAAATGGAACTTATAGCCATAGAATGATCCAAAATAACATGGATCTCCAGGAGTTACTGTGCCATCTCACGCTCCCTATGGTCACACCTAAATGGCGATAGAACACGTACCCTCCTCGGACTTAACAAAGAAGACATCCGTATCGCTACATCGGCGCCGAATCGACATTTCTGGGTCTTCTTCTATACCGGCCACTACGACGGCTGTTTTCTTCATTTCGCATCAATCTCTGTCTAGTTGGTGGCTTATTATTCAAAAGAGTGTGCTCCCGCTCAAACTTTTCCACGGTGCGACGAATTGCCTGCAGGTTGCATATTTACAACTGAGCCGGATTTTCCATAATATTATATTTTAATAATTTCCGCAAGTTCGGCAAAAACGACAAACGATACATGATGAAATGGCAAACGTCACTGAATATTTTGACAGCTGGATGTAATTGGTACGAGTAGCTTAGACAGCTGTTCACTTTCAGTCAGTATCTCAAACCAGACAGACGTGTTTTTCTTGTTCTCCCTTTAATTAATTTTCGTCAAATTGCATTTTCCGGTTCTTAAACCCTGTGCTTGAATTCTCTAATTTTTTTTTTTTTTTTTTTTTTTTTTTTTGTTGTGCAATTTTTTCAGTGCAAAGCCCCTAAATATATAAAATTGCAACCAAACAATAGAAAAAAAAAATAAATAAATAAAAACAATAATTCGACCTAATATTTATACCCTCACTGACCTACTCAACTAAATTAAATATGTCTTGCGGAATTGCCAATTGTGTAATCGATGACTGCAGTGCTGACTGGGTAGCTTGCAAGGGCATCTGTGGGAAAGCCTTTCATGCCGTTTGTGTCGGGTTAAACAAAAGAAATACGGTGTTTATCAAGGAATTCTCTGATAACCTCCTTTTCTTCTGTGATGAGTGAAAGTGTATCTCACCCTCGCATTTTCTTTTGGCAATAAAATGCCTAAGCGATTCCAATGACTCCTACCAAGACGCACTCGCGAAAAAGATCACGGACAAAATTTCGGTCATCGAAAGCAGTGTTAAAAGTGTTAAAGAGTTACGAAACTCAGTGCAGACCTCAGCCGAACTCATAAAATCCAAAGTAAGGCATATGGATAAACAAATTGCTGGTCTAATCGAGTTAGACTCTGGGCGATCCAGGAATTAAGAAACTCCCTTAGGTCACCTGGATAAAGTATTAATTGACATCAAAGCCATCTGTTCTACGCAAGTTATATCCAACCAAAAAACTTGCTAGTTGATAAGCTCTCTGCGTGACGACATTGACATTCATTTCCAGTCCTCGTCACGCAAACAACCATCTCCTAAAGAATCCGATCCTATGCTCGAAGTTATCTTCGACAAAGTGAACGATGTCAGTGATGAACTTACTGCGACTCGATCCCTCGTATGCGATATTGAACATCACATCGCAACAATAAACAGCAAAATCGTTGACCCACCAAACTTCCCGCAGCCTTACCAGAATGTTCCCTATAATACATCGCTAATGGCTGAATTAATGGAACCTGACGTGGATTCACACTCACCCCCACATCTGCGGACGGTTCAACCAACTGATTCTTGCGAAGTTTCTTCCAACCTGATAATAAAGACCACATCTACGTCAACACCTCCAATCGCTGCCCCACGGAGGCTTATCAATCACTTCAACTCAACTTGGACACCTTCTGAATGGCAGCGTAGACTTGATAAGCTTGCTTCGAAAAATCAATTGGTCACTACGCTTCTTATAAAAGGCGCCCCACCACACGCTGATGCTGATTGGATCTCGAATTTCTTCGTAAAGAAATATGGCATTACCATTAGCCACTGTAATTTAATTCCGACATCTCACCACAGAAGTAAGCGCAGCTTCAAGCTCAATATGCTGGCCAAATACGAATGGCTATTCCATAATCCAGCCAGCAACAATTTCAACCTTGGAAAGATGCGTGTCTGCAAATGGTTGGAAAATACGACCAAGAATCAGGATAAAGTCAAGCAGTCCGTTTTACCTAAACCATCTATAAAGGTAGCAAGTAAACCCAATTTGCCAAGACCCACCTCCTCTTCTCAAAACAAACCCAGCTCCAATTGGAGCCTTAAAACTAAATTTTTTCCTAATTTTAAGCCTCCTACCCATACTCCAACTCTGTCTATTCCACCCCAAACCAAGCCCCGACGTCAACGTGTTTCTTTTGACTTAACACCTATCTTAAATCCCGCTTCCAGCTCGCCTTCTCCCTCGGTTTCACGGGCCCCAGTCCCTATTTTTGATACACCACCAAACCCAGCTAGCAACTTAATTCCCAACTTCGACCTTAAAACTGGAGCTAAGTACCCTAATTTCATTAACTCCCATACCCTAAACCCCACATCTCATCCCTCATCCAACTCCATATCCAATCATTTATCTCCCTCCTCCAATGCTCCTATTCTTGATCCCCTTTTTCCCCCCACTGTTAAACTAACACAGCAAACCAATGGCACTACAGAAAGTCGATATGCTCTCTCTAGGCTCAGAGAAAGAAAGACACTCGTATATGAAAACATTCGTCTCTTTCTTGCCTATCTACATGACAAATCGGACTCGGTCTGCTACGAAGGAAAAACCAAAACCAGCGTCATGGTTTCCATCCAGCAGGAAGGCCTCCCTACCGACCCTATCAGTCTCAGGAACCTTTATGTCAGGTACCACGATATTTTTAACATATCCCCTCAGAAAGTACCAGACGACCTCGCTGCATTCGGCAACTATGTTCACTCTAAACGAGTATCACACCTACAGCGAAGCCGAGCCGACCACGACAAATTTTTTCGTCCATAACGTGCCTCCCGTGCCAGCGCTTAAACCATCCTGCCTCACACCTCCACCCCACAACATCCCTCTTACATTTTACTACCAGAATGTAAGAGGTCTTCGGTCTAAAACCAATGCTGTCCTACGTCAATCGCATGCTCTTCCCTTTGATATCTACGCCTTGACCGAAATCAATTTGATTCCAGAACCAGGAATTGTTCCCTCCTACTTTTAATGTTTTCCGCGACGACGATCCTACCCGCACAAATAAAGATTCCCCCTGTCGAGGCGTCCTACTGGCGATGGACAACAGCCTTAACTCTTCCCCCATTACAATGTCTTCATCCTCTAAAGCCGACTTTGTCGCAATAAAAATATCACTGCCTTTGTTATTGATGCGATCGATCATTTAATTGACCGGTCAGACCCTATTGATGATATCCTTATTTTTGGCGACTTTAATCTTCCTCAACTACAATGGACTCCATCAGATGATCAATCGTTTTTCATCGCTTCAAATGCCAACTCAGCTAAGGAATGTCTCTTCTTAGATCGCTTAACAGACTCAAGTCTATGCCAAGTCAGTGGTATATCCAATTTTATGGGCAGGCAATTAGACCTTATTTTCACAACAGATCCAATTAACTCCTCAGCTCAGTCTCACTTTGTCCCCTATCTCTCTCAACAATCGATAACTACCATCCCCCCCTTCTACTTTCATTTTTTCATAACTCTTTATTCCAGTCCACTCCCCTCACAACTCTCTCATCCCACGACTTTCATAAAGCAAACTTTCACAAAATCAGTGAATATCTCAGCAGATCCCTCTTTAACTTTCACAACCTACGTATAAATGATGCCTTATCCATTTTTTATAAAGAAATATTTAATTCTTTTTCCCTTTACGTTCCGTTTTCCCGCCTTGAAACATCATCTACTAGTCCTCCCTGGTATAATCGCAAGCTTCGTTCCTTACGAAATCAGAGAAATAAGTTATGGGCTGTTGTCCTGCGTACCAGATCCTTTACCGACTATTCCAACTATCTTGGTGCTTATCTTCATTTCACCGAACTTTACGATTCCCTTTACCAGGACTACCTTAACAATGCGCAAGTCAACCTTATAAACCACCCTAAGAACTTTTTCCAATTTGTTAACTACAAAAGAAAGTCCGATGGTTACCCTCCTTCCCTCTCTTTCAACAACAGGTCACCAACTGACCCACTCACCATTGCCAACCTATTTGCCACCTTTTTTAAGCAATCCTTCACCAACGACTCCTTTGTACCAGATCCATCCTATTTTAGTTACCTACTGAACTTCTCCAATGGCGCACTTCTCTCTCATATTTTTGATCTGTCTTATATCGAACATAAATTACACCAACTCAATGACGAATTCACACCCGGCCCAGATGGCCTCCCTTCCATATTTCTTAAAAAATGCTCTTGCTCTCTTTCCCTTGCCCTTTCTAATCTCTTCCGTCTATCAATTTCACAAGGAGAATTTCCTGAGGCTTGGAAATCCTCCTTCATAACCCCGATCCACAAGAAAGGATCAAAGAATTAAATAACCAACTATCGTCCCATCGCTAAACTCTCTCATATACCCAAACTCTTCGAAAGTATTTTGTATGAAGCTCTAAGCTTCCAATGCAAATCACTTATTTCTCCTAGACAACATGCCTTCCTAAAGGGTAGGTCAACCACCACAAATCTCGTTGAATTCGTATCCTTTGCCCTCTCTGCCCTAGAAAATGGCAATGAAGTCGATGTAGTTGCAACCGATTTTAGCAAAGCCTTCTATAAAATCTCTCATCGGTTAATCATCTTTAAATTGTCTGCCCTCGGCTTTGAACCCATATTGTTGAAATGGATATCCTCTTACCTCAAAAACCATTTTTACAGTGTTCGTTTTAGGTCAGCCCACTCCGCTCCATTTTTGGCCACCTCTGGAGTTTCACAAGGCAGCCATCTCGGTCCCCTTCTTTTTATATTAACCATAAATGATCTCGATATGATCATCAAACACTCGTCTGTCTCCCTTTACGCCGACGATACCAAATTTTTCAAAACCATTTCCTCTCCCCATGACTCTTTCCTCCTTCAACAAGATCTTGATAGTTTTTCGATTTGGTGCCTCAAAAATTCTTTGGAACTTAACATCGCCAAATGCCAATCCATCACCTTCTCACATAAGCGGAACCAATCTCCTCCCCGACTCTATCTTCTTCATAACCAACCTATCTCCTCCGTACAATCTCTTCGTGACCTCGGCATTTTGTGTGATAGCGAGCTCAACTTCCGTTTACATATGGATGAGATAATCCTCAAAGCCAACTCTGCACTAGGTTTTGTAAAACGGTGGTCCAAAGAATTCAACAACCCATACGTGACCAGGTCCCTCTATATTACCTTTGTTCGCCCCCTCCTAGAGTACGCCAGTCAAGTATGGTCCCCATATCATCGTGATCATATCTTGAGAATTGAAAGCATTCAGCGCCGTTTTCTTCGATTTGCTCTTCGAGGTATGCCCTGGGACGATCCTTTTAATCTGCCCCCCTATCAAAACCGTCTCAACCTGATCAACTTAAACACCCTTGAAGATCGCAGAGATGCAGCAGACATTCTCTTCATTCATCGCCTCCTTTCAGGTCACGTTGAATGCGCGTCCCTTCACAACTCCATTTTCCTCAACACTAACCCTCGTAATCTACGTACCCCTCGACTCTTCTATCTACCAACCCACCACACCTCCTATAGCGCGAACGAACCAATCTCCCGTATGCTACGTCAAATCAACTCAAACCTACCGTCTTTGTTTTCCACCGCACCACTCCCTACCTCAAATCCGTTCTCCTTCACCACTCCAACCAACCTTAGTTTTAAGTTTTAGTTTAATTTGTAAGTTATAGCTTGTATTAAGCCGAATAAATGGGGGCGTTCGCCCCCACCAAAATTAATTAAATCAAACATTACAAGTGAAAAAAAATATCATTGCTACATATCTGGTCACCCTATATTTAGATGTTTTTTTTAAAAAATAAGTGTACAGAGATGTGTTGTACATACTGCAGTTGTTTTCAAAAGTCAAACTATATGCACATTTTTAACAATTACAGTGTTCTATGCGACATATAGAACTGAGCATTGAATATTTAAAAGTTGAATTTCTCAAAACATGGATCGCTCTACACAGAACCCTGTGATTCTCAGCCGACGAGTTGTGCAAAAAAAAAGCACGGTTATTGTTTCAACAGAAAAACAGTTCATGCGAGACTCTTTTAATACTATACCAACTACGAACAACGGCAACACTATCTGCATTACACTCATTAAAAACTCAATACCTCAAAGCGACTCAAGAGAAACGGTACACGAATTCGAATCGAAAAAAAAAATTAAAATTGAGCAGCACTCAAACAGTAGCAAAACGAAAGAAATCCAGTTGAGCTGAACAGTAAACCACCAACGCAAACAGAAACAAATTTCAGTCACCAATGAGCTGTGCAACTGGTTGCGACTTGGAGTTGGCGAAAGTGCCTTTTGTTCGTTCAATTCGCTTGAGTGATTTTTTTTTTATTCTTCTTCGTAACTTTTCACATTTCCATTGTCTCTCACAATCTCTTCACTCAACCAAACAGCTGAAAATATTGAAAATTCACAATTGAGTGCGATTTGAAAGAAGTGCTATTGCTGTTGCTGCTTATCGTTAACGAAATAAATAAGAAAAATTCACCAACAGAAACCCTGAGTAAAATATTCTCCGGCAATCCGGGTTGGTAGCAGCTGTTACCGTATCGTACTGCAACCACACGTGAATCGTTTATTGCTAAATTGTTTCATTATTCGCTTTCCTTTGTTCTCCTTCTCCGGTTGCCGTTTCATATAGTGTAGTCGCACAGTCTGTTCGGTTTCTTGTCAAACTTGACGTCTCGATCGACTGACATACTCGGTATATTTCTGGTTTTTTCGCGACCATCTAGAGTTAAAAAGACAAAAATTACTAATAATTCGTCGGGTCGTTGTCCTATGGTTTCTTGATTTTTGTGAAGTGATCGTGCCTTGTCGTTGTGTCGGATGTCCTGCTTCTTATTTTTAAATGGAAAAGTCTCAATCCATCGAATTTTGTCTGAATTTAAAGTTGCCCACTGTCAAGTTTAGTAATTTAACCTTTTCAAAAATTGTTTAGCTAGAATAAGAAAAAAAAAATAAAGTAAATAATTATCTCAGTGTATTGGTGCCAAATTGATCCTTTACCGTTGCCAAAAAATAAGTTAAAACGAAAATTCCATTGCGCTTCTTTGATCAAAATTGCCAGTCAATTATCGTGTCATCTCCACCTCTGAGCGTTTCTATCTGTCTGAACCGAATCCACCCACCGATCGGACGTAAACAAAAGAATTTAGATTCTTCTTTTTTTTTAAATCTACAGAAAAATGAATAAAACACCAAAAAAAGTCGCCCCCGATGGCGGATGGGGATGGGTGGCCACTTTTGGTGTCAGCATTGTCAATGTAAGTACCAACCAACCAACTTTATTCTTTCTTTGTTGTCGCATTCCGCTTCTATTCCACCCTTCTGAATACAGTCGTCCGATCCTTTATTCCCAGGTCTATTTGGTTTTTGTTTTGTCTGCTGTAGATTGTGCCTCTGGCTACACCATTTGTTTTTCATGCTTCTGTTTTGATTCTGTTCCCTATACGATCAGGCTCTGGTCACGTGAACACTTTCTGGAAGCGATTTTGCCGTACATATCGTCAAGTGAAACACGATCGAAAAAGGAAAAAGCAAAAATCCATTGTGCTATGTTAGACGGCATATAGTGAATCAGAGAAATGTGTGGAAGATCGGTAGCAAAGCAGAGAGTGAATAAATCTGTATACACAAAGGAGTTCCCCGTTTTGATAAATTGATTTATTTACTATTTTTCGTTTTTCTATTTTTCATTTTGACAATAATTTATTGTGCGATTTGTTTCAATATGATGCTCAGGGATTTTGTTAAATTAGATCGTAGGTCAGGTAGACCAGACGACTCACACAGGGTTCGTGATTTTCTTTTTTTTGAAGAGTGATATATGAGACCTTCTGAGAAGTTATAATTATGGTTAATTGCTAAATGAGCTGAGAGGGTACTTTAATTTCCCGTCCAAATTGCAACAGACGGCAGTAACAACAAAACTTGTTTTTTTCTCTGTTTCCACCATTTATGAGAGCATATTCTTCGGGCCAGTCTAAATCTTCCTTATAATCTCCTTCCCGTTTTTGAAAACCGACCCCTGTTGTCTGCCAAATAAATAGTGATGGTATTACACGGCATTTGAGATGACCGCTTTGTTAGCAAAATCTACTTTAGACCCTGAAGTAAAGTCATAACATGCTGGTGTCTGTCTATCTACCCAGTACCGAAACCTCGTCGACTGCCATTTAAAGATTTGGGAGGAATATCACATTTAAAGGGATAAACCACATCGATCAGCCGATTGCTGTGGGTGAATAAAATTAGATCACTTTATATGAGTAGCATATATATAGATAAATGTGTGTATATATATATGTATGTATGTATGCATGTACTTTCAAAAGAAGGTGCCTCTATAATTGATCGAATTCGACGTGATCTACTAGGGAGGAATAAACACTAAAACAGGTTCGCATAAAAGTGCTTTAAGGTGTCGTTAGCGCTGTCTATATTTTGTTAGAGGAAATCACCAAGCACGCATTTTAAAGGGTTTTTCAATAAATGCTCCTTTTTCATGCTCAATATCTTTTGACAGGTGTCATATATATGTTTCAGACTAGCTACAATTTAATCATGAATAGGTTAATAGGTTATATTTGCGAGGTATACATATTGTCACCAATTGAACGGACTTTTGAAATTTTTAATTGCACTGCTGTTATTGGGGTGTAAGTTTTATAAGATGTTTTTAAGAATGATGTTAGAGGGATAGCGAAGGTCTTATTGATGAACGAGTTCGGCAAGGATACTATTATTTAAATTGCTCTGTATAGCTCATAGTATGATCAATAAAAATGTTGCGTACATCGATCTAAAATTCACTGGCTTTCTCCTAGATCTGCCATAGTTTAGGAATTTGGTCAATAGTGGACTTTTCTGAGCTAAAACCACACTGGCATGTACCAATCAGGTTATCGATGGAAGGTCTTAAGCCCTAGTTCAGTGCAGAAGATACGAACTTGTAGGTGATGTTGAAGAGCCCTATGTTTTATATTTTGCGCCGTTTGAAGGATTTCTTTTATTGAGGATTGGGCAATATTTCGACCATATTTTGAAGACGAGTTGCTGTATTTTCCTTCATAAATCATCCTTCTGTTGCTCGTAGATGCAACAGCTTTGTTGGACTTGAGTTGTGGGTATGACTATCCTTACTTCTTCCAGGCAATGTGGATGAAATTGTAGGTTACTATCGTGCAAATTAAATTGCTCTGTCCGCCTAAGAGTGAAAATATGATCAGTGTGCAGAAATGGTCCCTCCATATTCTCAGCGCTGACTGGGATTCTACTTTTATAGTCCTTTGCTCGTTTTTGCAGGCTTCGGCTCTGGCTTTTTAGCCTTGGTATGCTATATTTAGTCATTGGTACGTTTTTTGAACCTTAATCCTGCATTCCTCATTTTTCGATCGCAAGATTTATATTTTACTTTTTTTCTAAAAAGCCGGTGTTTATTGCACATATTATGCTCCCAAAGTCCTGAGCACATCTCTGCGCTTTTTGCTTCGCATCAGCGAACTATCGGTTTTATTGTGAAGAGAATCCCAGCTCATTAGTGTCAGCATCTCTTATCTCTTTTTGGGAGCACTCTCACTGGTATTTAGTATTTAGTTTTGCAGTAGCACCTTTTTAGGCATTAAGGTGTACTTGGCTACTAAGACAATAACGATCTGTAGCCGATCATTGTTAAACCTTCTTCACTATCGAATAGCTAAACTGCGCTTGAGGTCTCACTAAATTTCCTCACCACTTCCAAGCTAGAGCATGCAATGCTTCTTCGAAGACGGTCGAAAGGTTGAATTCACTGAGTTTTGATTGGATTTCAGATCGCAATGAGATCGCGGAATATGAGGATTGAGGATCCGGATTAAGATTGTCTGCATCTTCGGGTTTCTACCGACAGTTGGCCTTCTTGTGAGTGCAGCTGTAGATTACATGGCCCTCTAAGTTGCAACGAATTCTTCCTGACATCTCTAAAGAGTCCGCGTTCTTATGAATATACCATGCTTTGGCTAGCACCTAAAGAAACTCTTTATAGTTGGCACCAAATGTATTTGCAAAGTGTCTGCAAAGTGTCGACCTTTTCTCAATTTTCTGTTTCGATTACATGGCGTCAAAATAACTCAAATTTGCTGCGATCACCTTGGTCCAGTTAAAGAAGTTCGAAAACCAATTTAGTTTTGAAAGACCCTATCCAGATTTCGAATCGCTGGAAATGAAACTGTGTGGCAATTCAATTATTATATTAAATGCCAATCTACGGTGTGTGCACTTCAAAGACATGTTTACCAAATACCTCGTCTCCACCTTAGAACATAGAATGTACACATAGCCTGAAATAAAGTTCTAAGAAGCAACGAGTTTATCGCTTTTTGGTTTTCTATTGTTGCTCAGATTTCCTTACACTGCTTTTTACACCTCATTCGGTGAGTTTTAGGTCTCCAGTTCTACTTACTTAAGTCGTTGTTCCTCTACTTCTACTTAAAAGCATTAATTAATGTATTTCGCAATCCCACTTAAAATTGTTTTTGGTATTAAGATATTCCTTATCTACTCGAAGGTGTGGAATGCAAAGTTCTCAAGCGGTCAAAGGTGGTAGTGAGTGTGTAAACGTGCTCAATGTCAAAACTGGACTCGACGTGGGTGATACATAAGCACTAAACATGAGTTTCATTAACAATGACGTCTTTTATTTAAACCAAACAAAAATACTAAAGCTGTACCACTTAGCAAGCCACTCGAACTGAATAGAACTTTCGTTCGCCAACGTGAAAATCTTCACAAGTGGCCGTATTACCTTGATATTATGTGACAGCGTAGCCAGTGAACTGGAAAAGATTTCTCGTCATAATGAGCGCACTACCACATGCGCTGGAAAACCACATAGATTTCTTTATTATGTCCGCACTGAGGGTACTGTGGTATTGGAAACTTACGTTGGTTGATATTAATGGTGCACATGTCAAATCTCTTTTAAGGATATCTCACATTTTGCCTCCCTGTATCTATGAAAATATAGGGGTGGGGTGTCACAATAGTTTACAATGAATAACGACATTGACAGTGAAAGCGCAAAAAACTCAATAGCGTCAATGTGGATGTCCGATAAGTTTAGGTTAAACCCAATTTTCCGCATTTCCTACATTCTGTTTCTCTCGAACTAATCAACACGAGTTTGATTTTGTCGAAACTGATTTACTGAAACAACCAATCCCTTTTTTGTATTCAAATTCAAATTCAAAGGTGAAACAACTTAATTAGTCACCTTCTAAGGGTGTCGGCCTCAAAAGGCGATGCCGAACCTCTTTTATGACCTAATCAAGTCAAAATCACGCGACAACATTTATAATCCCCTAAAAGATACTTTATAATTTTTAGAAAATTAAAAATAAGTTAACAAACAAACAGAGTGTCGGTCTTTACGTCACACCACGTAGACAAATGCCTACAGCAATCTGTTCGTCGAGTATGACTATTTGCATGTGCATGCCATTATTCGTAATTGTAACTGATAGGCCTGTGAACACTTCACTCAAGCCATGCTATTAACTGAACTGCCTCTCTCTATATAACGATAATTTTATACTGCAAATACGTTTCTAATATTTAGAGGCGATAAGCACCCCTTTGATGCTCGAATGGCAAATTGCCTTTGGGTTTGTTGTTAAATTATGAATCCCGGAAGGAAATACGAGTACGTTATCTTGGGTATAGTTGAGGTTCTTGGTCTGTGGATCTTGTTCGATGACAAAGTTGAAATTGATTAAGATAAGCAATAAAAAGAAATGTCGGAACTCAATTTTTTCTTTCATTGTAAATCTCATACATTTAAAACCTCGGCTGGAAACTGTTCCAAATTTTCCTTCATTAGCATGGTAATCTTAGAATGCGGTGTAAATTAAACGAAGATTAGTCAGAGCCTCATGAAAATTTTCGGTTTTGGTACAAGGATATCACAACGAAAGTAAATAATGGATTTTGTCTGGAACTTTTTGGAAAATCATTACCGCCTCTAAGCACAATTTTGTAGAAGGGAGTGGTACTTAACGTGCAACGATAAAATGAGCGTGCAACACGATGAATTGAAGATGAGTAGCGACGCCTGCTAAGGGTTTCTAATTTTTAATTGGAGTATTACTTTGGTATATCTGGGACGACTTTTCTTCTATTCGCCGATGGAACTGCAATAATTAGCAACGACGTAACGGCCCTTCACATAACGCCTAATCATTAGAAGATCTTGGACTACCCCTCGGCCATACTTAAATCCAATATCTGTATCTCGATCACCTATCTATTCAGAAGAAGTCATCGTGTCAAAGTGCGAAAAATGGAAATACTCTGGCTTTGTCGTTAACATCAAAGAAAATTGCTGTGAAGATGTTGCACGCAGAGTCAGGGATGGCTGGCTTCAATGGCGCCAACGTTCTGCTATTTTATGGTACAAAAGTGGCAGTTAAACCAGCCTTAACCTACGCATCGCAACAATGAGCGGTGTACGAGAAGTATAAAGGAAAAATTTGACCTGGGATCCAAACAATATTCAGTGAAATCAGTCTTCTGACTGTGAAATGGTTAATGTGGCTAAGCAACGTTCTTCAAAAATATGCACCCTGGGTCAGTGAAGGATTGTTTCACACGACAAACGACCCAAAAGGTATAATTAGTTGTGTCCTAGCCGTGTAGATCAAGAGGAGACAAATCTTGTCCTGCCGAAAATACATTTACTCTACCTGAAGGCGCAGCGCGGACTCCTTGTTGGGTGCGCTTTCAGTTTTGCCTATTAGACTTCGATTACTCGTATACAGGCTATGGCTTATCGTAGCTCACTTGCAGCTTCAGTTATAGGAACTAGTTTTAAATGGGTACTGAATTGGTGACCTGGTCTTTGGTAACCAAATCTTTCTGATTTGAACTACTTTTGAATGGTGAAAAACACTTACCATGAGAACTAATTAGTAATGTCAATTAAATGCAAAAATTGTAAGAGGATCCTCGGAACTGAAGACATAAACTTGTTATCTAAATTGTGACCTGAAATGTCACTGTCAATGTCACAATCAATTTCTGACGTAATCACTGATAATGGCGAACTATCGGAATGTTTTTGAGCGCTTGCCAATGTGGTATCCAATGCGAAGAAATCTTTTTGAAGGTCAAATGTTCGTGTAATATTAAATGTATGCGAGTGGAGCTAAGTCATATGACGATCTTGCCAGCACCATTCACACACAGCATGGATGCTTTCTGGCATAACAAGCGATTTTGGACCACCTTGACGAAATTCGTCCTGGAGCGAACAGCAACCATGATTGAATTCATTCTAGTCGACAGTAAAGTGATTCCTGTATCCTATATCCAAAAGCGCTGAAGAAAAAGGTGCAGTCCAACCCACTTTATTAGCTAAAAGGTCCTAAGTGTATTGGGTGTTTGAAGTCAACACAAGCCTGATTCGTGAGAAACTAAAATTGCTTTAAATAGCATTGGAACTTATGCTGTCTGTTCGGTTTGCTGACATGGAATGATTGTTCCATCTAATGGTATCATTTTAAGAAGCCTGCTTAGTATTGGTGGTAAAGGCTAACGAAAACTATTTAGTATGATCGAGGTACGTAAATCAAATTCGCATATCTTAAATTTTTTTTTTAAGTTTGAAGTTTTCAAGATTAGGAAACGTTCATTTATATGACGCATTACATGATGCCAATCGAATTATCAGCCTCAACTGTAATCCATGTATTCGTATAATGATTATTGATTGAGCAATAGGTGTTCTCAGTTTTTTTTCCCCGACGTAACCAGGCCAAATGAGTCATGTCGTTTGAAGTGCTGTCACTGTAGATACTCATAATTCTTATCGCTTCAAGGTTAAGAGTCTGTCTGCCCTTGTACGTATGTAGTACATTTACATGCAATGTCTAAAGAAAGTGCAACTGTGATTAAGCGCCTTCAGTTATCGATTGCTAAATGTGCCTATGTTATGATTAATGTTTTCCTTTTTATTTCTAGATCTCTGATGCAAGTCAAGACTCTTGTTATTTTGAAATGTGATTCTATTATTCATCCAATTCATAAAGGGAGTCTTTTTGTGTGCTTTATTTTAAGAAAATCTCGTATCAAAACATCTGTTCCAACAACATTAATTCTCATTGATTTGTGTTCTCCTTTCCTTCGGTTTGTTCTTTGTGACACTGGTGACTTACGTAAACCTAAAGTCCCCATTCCGCCTTTTATTGTAAAGCTTATATCGATTTTTATTCGTTCTTCTGTCGAACAAAAATTGGAAAACACATTTTTTTCGATGTTTTTTCTTTTTGAGCACCCTCATCTGACAGTTTATGTGTATATCGTTGTTTCGTTAGAAGAAACCAAGAGACAACCACAGTAATCAAACGAAGTAATTGGCTTTGAGAGCTCCGCCGAGAATACCGTCATCAAAGGAAATAAATAAAAAACAATAAACAAAAACATACTCGTATCAACAAAATAAAGAAACAGAAAGAAACATTCGCAATGTAGACACTTGGTCTAATTTTACGAGTACTTGCACGTCAACGATAACGAATAATGACTGTCGCTGTCAGAAGTCAGAGCGTCTTTGGACAAGGCGTTCAACGGCATATGCAACATACGAGTATGTATGTATGACTAACCAAAACATGCTTACTCTTTGCGTTTCTGTTTTTTTTATTGTTTTTGTTTATTTCTTGTTTTCGCCATTTTTCCGGTGAAATTGTTGCTGCAAAGTTTCTATTCGCGATGATTCGCTTAAAGTCAGATTCCCAGTAAAGTCGCACTATCTCTTTGTTAACTTGGTAGTAACTGTCATTTGTCACACGTGTTCTCGTAATTTTCACGCACCATTTACGAGTATTAAGGCGGTCGTCAACCTGATGAATGTTTTCATACACCAAGGTTCCGATAGACTGACGATAAAGCAAGTACTTTGGGTTGTTCCTCTTTTCATCATCAGCTGTATTCAACAAAAGTGTCATCATAATCGTAACCGGAGTTGGAGCTGTCACCTCTGTGGCTGTCACTTGGTTAACTGTCATTTGTGGGTTGTAATTTATGATAGTGGTGGCTTAAAGGGCTTTGACTGTTTAAGTTTGCCAGTTGACATTTTGATTACGTTTTAGAACGAAAAGGGAGAAAAGTAATGAACAACTCGCTAAAATTGACAGGTTTTAGGCAGATGACGAGAATAACCTTGTAATTCGTAGTCCATTTAATGTGTTATCGAGGGTAAGCAGTGGTAAAGAAAGTATCGATAAACGTCTCATGGTCGACTGATTTAAGTGGTTTCTGTTGCTACGGAGGGTCGTGTCTTTTAGTTGCATAGGAGTGGAATGGACGTACTATTCTCGAAACGACTAATTGAATGTTGAATAGAATTCTCTTTGGGGTTTGGGTGTATTTGGCAAAACAGCTGTTTTGTTCGTGAATACAAATTACACGGTGTATTCATCCATTAGCACTGTATTCATCCATTAGTGTCTAGTCTGACATTGATTTCATTTTCTACTTAAACAGTGATAAGTCACGATATTCGTATCCAAAAAACTTATCAAACGTCACAAAAAAAAAGAGTATGACGAGAACAATTTTTGTGTTTCCCAGGAAAGATTTAAAAATAAAATTCTTTTCACCGAATTGTAACATTCTTGACATTTTGTTTATGTGGGGGTTGGCATCATGTATTTATTTTAGTTTTTAAAAGTGATGAAATGTTTGGTCTAGTGTTTTCAGTTTCCATTTTATGAATTTCGTCACATGCATTATATGTTGTCACGAGCCATCCAGGCATACCACCTTGATCAAAATGTTTCCGGAATTTATTCAGAAAATTAAAAATACAAATTTGTTCATCTAAATCTATACTGTCCCCTTCAAAGTAATCCCCATCGACTGCAACACATATGGTATGCCAGCGATTGATCCAATCCTTGAAACATTTTTTATATTCGGTTTCAAGTATGTCATTCAGTGCTTCCTGCGATTTTTCCATTACTTCCTCTCGGCTGCTGGAACGCGTTCCCCGTAGTGGTTTTTTAACTCGATTGAACAGAAAGAAGTCACAGGAAGCCAAATCAGGTAAATTCGGTGGCTGTTTGATGGTGCGACGGTGCGTTATCATGGTGCAAAATCCACCAGTTTACTGCCCACAATTCTGGTCTCTTTCGGCAAATTGCTTCACGCAAACGTCTCATAACGCCCAAATACTCGTAATATTCTTTGTTTACTGTCTGGCCTTCTGGCAAAAATTCATGACGCACTACACCGTTGTAATCCATGAAAACCGTGAGCATTGCCTTCTTTTTTGACTGAAAACGACGTGATTTTTTGGTCTCGGCTCATTTGGTGAACCCCATTCACTTGCCTGATGTCTAGATTGCGTGTCGTACTCATAAGCCCACGTCTCGTCTCCAGTAATGATCCTTTTGATGAATGTGGGATCGGATTCAGCCTCGCAAATCATCTCTTTTGCGACGTCAACACGTGGCAAGGTTCAAGTCCTCCTCTATCTCTCTGATGGTTAATTTGCGGTTATTGTTTTACTTCATCAATGTTTTCGTTGGTTTTCGATGTCGATGGTCTGACACTGCGTTCATCATCTTCGATTGACTCACGACCACTTTTGAACTGCTCGTGCCACTGGTAAATGATCGTTTTCTTTAAAGAATCATTGCGGAAACACTTTTCCAACATTTCCAACGTTCGTGCACCATTAAATCCGTTTTTTACGCAAAATTTAATACAAATTCGTTGTTGCATCCATTTCTAAAATTGTAAAAAATCGCCACACACACAGAGATAGATGTACTCTTGGCTACGTAACTTTTGCAAATGTCAAACTATGACGCTAAGATTTAGAGGGCATGTCAACAACAGATGTACCAACTTAAAAAAAAAACACACAGAACTCAAATCGGAACAATGGGAGCGCTACACGGTGGTTATCCCGGGAACATTTTGATCAAGATGGTATTGTCGCTGTTTCCTTCAATCGTACTCGGATCACATGCGAAACGCATTGGACTACGTCATAGTTTGTCCCATTAAGACCGCCTATTTCGAAATTAAAAAAAAAGCAGTGTTTTTTTCAAAAGTTCTGATGATTTATAAAGAGATAAAGATAAAGAGTGTAGTCATGGAAGTTACGTATAGAACAGAGTATCTGATAAATGGCCGCCTCGTGATAGATGACACACGTTGGTCTTTCTGACGAAATTTTCAATGATATTTTTGCATATTGTCGGCTCAATTTTATCAATGGCGTGTCGAATCTCGTCTTTCAGTTTCAAAAGTGCCAAAGGAAGAAATACAGTGGCATCAAATCGCCGCAGTGCGAGTTAACTCTCCCTTCAAATTTCGTCTTCAACAATTCGATTGTTTCGATCGCTGTGTGGTAGGTTGCGCCGTCCTGTTGAAACCACATGCCTTCGAGATCTATTGTAGCAATTTGAGGTCAGAAGAAGTTGTTCATTATCTCACGGTAACGAAAGCCGTTGACGGTCACAGCATTGGCAGCCGCATTCTCGAAGAAGAGCGATCTAGACACTCCGCCAGCCCAAAATCCGCACCAAACAGTGGCTCGTGGTGGATGAGTCGCACGTTAATGCATCACTCTTGGATTTTCTGTTCCCCAAATGAGACAATTCTGTTTGTTGACATAGCCAAAAAGTTCGAAATGCACCTAATTTTCTTGTTCATTCACTTGTTGCTGCAAGATTCATTTTTCGAACGTTCGGCGTGGCTACTGGCTTTAAACGTTGTGTCAACTGAATCTTGTAAGCATGCAAATGCAAATCTTTCAAATTTCGCCGTAAAGCGCTATGTAAAAGTCTCAAATGCTGAGAACGATGGCGAATCGAGGTGGAAGGATTCTGATCAACACTCATTAAACCGAGCTGCATGAACACGGAGAAGTCTCTTCTGGGTTTGAACTGACCCAAACGCCTAAAATCTCTCGATGAATAGGACAACCGTACGACGAGAAGGTTTCATGCAACATTTTCGAAGCGTCTCCGCAAAATCTCACCATTTCGGTATTGCATTTTCACAATTTCTATGCATTGTGCGTCCTCTGTAACTAGTTCTCCATGATTAAACCTTAATGTTCTCACATGACAGCTGTCAAACAATAACGCTGTACGATGGATACAAAAAAATGGGAAAAAATTCGAAATAGGCGGTCTTTATGGGACATCCACAGAAAGTAGCAAGGTCTTATTTAGTAATTTAGGTGAACGCCTGTTCATTTGATATATGTATCTGCTTTTCCGGCTGAGAACTTAACTTAAGACAGGGTATACACGTATTTCTCGTGCCGATTCACATGAAGTGACTTATTGGACTTGCAAGTTAATGTTAACAATTCGTCGTTTTATCTAGGTGTAAAGCCATCTCGGTAGGCGGTTGATATAATTCGAAAGTTCTGATAGTCTCTCCGATTCAACTGGTGACTTAGCAGACGACTCGGCTTTATATTTCCAAAATATTCATAACATTTGCAGTTCGCTGACCGATTTAAGTCAAATATTTAAGGATCAACCACGTTATATACTCGTACGTCAACGTCTGTTGAGAAATTAATCGGTACTGCTTTGTGGTGAGAGTCGGCGGGCGAGTCGACTAAACATGTTTCCGTACACAATTCCAGATAGATACTCGTAGACACTATCTTTAACAATCTCGAATTTATTGCCATCAATTGTGACATACAGCTTAAATGTCAAAATTTGATGTCATTCTTAATTGCGGTGGACCGAATAGCCAATGGCTGAACGGCTCCATACTTGTCCTGCTTATTGCTTGTAGGGATTTCGGAAGCTCCAGGCCACGTGAAAATTACTTTTGAAAGATGTTGATACAATAAAATTGCCTTGTCGGAAGCCCTTTTCGACATAGAGGTCTCAGCAGAACCAGTACAGATCATCACGTAGAGCAAGCTTTTTCCATGTTCATACCGAGTCGAACAAGTTAAGAGGGAAAATCAATCAATCAAAATCAAATTCATTTAATTTTTAGCGATGTAGACACATGCTGTCACTGTCATGTTCGGCCCTCAAATTGACAAATAGGTGGTGGCCTTTGAGGTTCTTTCCCAAGTTCTGCCGTGAAGAAAAATTCTGATCGATGTTGGACTTTCTAGGCCTGAAACTGCAAAAGGTTTTTTGGCAGTTGCATAGTACTACAGGGAAGTTCTTATAAGCGATGTTCAGCAGACTTGTGCCTCTATTGTAAGGGCAGACTAGAGGGTCTACTTTTCTTGGAAATTGTTCCACATCATCGTCTAAGTAGAGTAGTTCGGCCTGCCTGACAGCGGAATGTTGACCATCATCTCCGGTTAACAGTCTGCATAAGTGGTTCTTCTAAACCTCAACATTGATGTCTAATAAAATGTCCAAATGCCTTTTCTGCTAGAACATCTCTGAATTTCATCGATTTCGCACTTCTCTTGCGCTTTATCCCTCCTTCTGAGAAGCTGGTGCTTGGGCGAAACCTATTGCATCAGAGAAGGCTTCTCTTATGGCTTGTCGGAAATTTTGAAAAGGCGCTGGCGATGAATATGTCGAACGACATTAACGGGCAATTGCTCGGCAAAGGGCCTTGCTTGCAATTGCAGCTTTTCGACTTTAAACTTTCTCACAGTACTATACTTCCTCTTCTTAGCGTCTTTAAGGATATCCGCTTTCGTACTGTGGCCATAATAAGGGACGCAGTGCGGCAATCGCAATATGATGAATATAATTGGTGGCAGACTGATCAGAAGACCGCCACTTCCCCTTATGAATGTCAAGATGCGAAAACCTGAAGCCTGAATCCGTTGTCGGAGGTGGTGTGGTGTGGGATATAACATATAGTATTTACCACGGTGCTACCAAATATGTATTGTCATAAAAATAGTCCTTAGTACCATCGCCTTTCTCCTCTGCAGGGACAAGCGCGCATATTAAGCTGGTGTTGATGAATTTAGCCTTGATGCGGATTGTCACAAGGCACTCCTTCACATGCTTCAAATTCAAGTCTGCTTCTTACGACAATTCCGCATCCAAATAGCTGCTGCTTATCTTTTTCATACTAATCAACGTAGTACAATATATGGTATGTCACAGTTTTTCATCCTTCTTATACACGGTCTATTCCACGCACTCCTTCGATGGCGGTTAGATCTGTTTTATAACAGTCTAGGACCTAATATTCCACGTGCAGTGCGGGCAATCATTTAACTTTCTCGAGTAACACGAATCGTCAGCAGTAGTATTTTTCTTATCCAAGACTGTCGGTTGTTACGTAGCCATATATTTTGTTGTACACTTCTTGGGAGTGAACTCAACGAGTAAGTCCCAACCTGGAGGAGCAGACCTTCTGTGGTAACCCTTGGACATAAGGGGTCTGCTGTCAGTATGTGGTTGTGAATGCTGCTGTTTACCCAATTTCATACTGATACTCGTAAGCACCAAATTGACACTGAAGTTATTTATTTATTTATTGCCATTTGTGACCTTCTATCTCTACATTCCATTGAACCCTTCTATAATAAAAAAAAAAATTGCGGTCAACCATAACCCCGACAACTACGTGAGGATTCCTCTTGGGATATTTGTTAAATTATTGGTTATTTATTTCCTTAATCCACAACAAAGAAAAAGTTCGACCCCAACTCAGAATCAGTTAATACGACTTCAGTTGGATCATTATCTACATTCGTCGAATACCAATTTCAATAATAGGAAAAAGTTCCACATCGAATTTACGATAATAGGCAACTTTAGGCCATTAAATCGTCCTTTTAACTCAAAATATTGAACAGTGATGTAATTGTCTGCCCTTGGAAACCTGGAAAAGTTGTTCTTTCTTCTATTTCTCTTTACAACTCAATTCTACAATATATTTATTGCAACCAACATTAGATGGAAAGGAAACACGGGTTTTCCTCGTGTCGGATTTCTATCAATAGAACTCGAGGACCTCCTTAATTTAGTATACGTGTTTGTTCGTATGGATACCCATCGTTTGCGGCCTTCGTACACTCGTATGTGATGAAATGCTATGGGCTTTCAGAAGACAGTCGAAGGGTTATAAATCCTTCGGATAGACCATGAAACACGTACGTACCATAGTAGAATGTCGTCTTAGAAATTTCCATTCATCCGGATATACACGAATGATGGTGTTTGGGGTTCGTATCAAGTTTAAAAAAAAAATGCACAATCTCACAGATGAACATGTGCATAAATTTCCGTCTAGTCGTGTGCGAGTATATCTTGCGAAAGTTTGTGTCAGGAAGTCATCTTGTATGCACAACATGACCCTGGCTGAAGGGTTTTCTTCTTATTAAGTGGGGGGTATTCCTTGAAGAATATGAAAAAGAAGATTGTACATCTGTACACAGTTCTACTCGTACTTTAAGTTGAACTTACTGGTATCTTATCAACTTTAAGCGCAGTTTTAGTTGCACAGAATGCCATATTTGTCCTCGTACGTGATTTTTGTCGCTGCGTGACCCTGAAATGTGTGATGTTTCTTCTTTCGGTCACTAATAGATTACTAAAATCTACAGCTACTACAAGGTGGCACAAAATTAATCATCCAATTTTGTTTTTGAATTTTGAGTGATGAAATTGATACCCGTGTTATCGTATTTTCCATGACTTTCCGCAAGATTTCCGGTCGAATATTCTCCTTAAGAGCTGCGATTGTCTGAGGCTTGTTGGCATAAACCCGCGACTTCAAGTAGCCCAAAAGGAAGAAGTCTAGTCTTCAAAAAATTACACACATTGGCTTTGAGTGGATGTAATGGCTCTTCGTGTATCACACGCGGATTTTCAATGCCCAAGAAACAAAGATTTTGCTTATTGACGTAACCCTTTAAGTGGAAATGCGCCTCGTCGCTCATGATGATTTTCGACACAAAATCGTCCTCTTCGTTGTTGAGATTGAGGATGGCTTCACACGCGACTGACGGTCAGGAGGCATTAAAATTCGCTGTAGTTTCCGTCTGGTGATGCTCAATTGCGTGGCCCGTCGTCTGATTGATGTTTCTTCATTCTCATCGACATCGGCAGTCACAGCCGCGATATTCTCGGCCAAACGACCACTCCGGTGGCGGCCATGCCCTGCGTGATCTCCTGTGGTTCAACTCTGTTCGAGTCGAGTAGCTAAGCGCCGGAATGTTTGCTCAGTTGGCTCGACATGATTGGGAAATCGACGTCGAAATTCACGCTGCGCTAACACCACCGACCGATTATTGGTCAAAAACATCGACACAATTATTCCACGCTCTTGCGGAGTATAGCGCTCCATTGCTTGTCTGTTTGTATACTGCAGTTGTCTAGTTCACAAATGTCAAATATGATTGACGTACGACGCCATTTCCAAAAATTATACCATCTTCCGATAGGGTGATTAATTTTGCGACACCGATCCGCATGAACATTTAGCTTCGCTTCACTTCACTTCCTCTTTCCGTTGTGAAAAATTCTGAGTTGAGTAATCGGTAGCGAAAAGTCGTAAGCATTTATTCGTATCCCTTGCGTGATACGTCAGTTTAGAATTGTAATGCTACCGTGATTAGGTCAATACAATAACATTCAAAACTCTGTTGAAATGGGGGCTTCTCTCCCTGTCGAAGCATCAGAGCAGAATTTCTCAATCCCGATAGAATCCAGAAAATTAAAGCAACTAATTCTATTGTTAGTCTATAGGAGCCATTAGTTTGGCATTAAGAAGTCTAAGTTTGCGATCTAAACTATGCTCTTCACCATATTCAACTTTCTGATTGTTTTCGAGTTGATTAGAGTAACCTCGCTAGCTACCGACGGCGATCAAAGCATGAAGTGACCTCGTAACGGAATCCAGGGAAATAATAGAAGATTGCCAATGAAGTGAAATTCATGTCCTACATCATCCAATATTGAGTAGTTCCCTGACCACAGGAAATTACTTGGTGGAAGGTAGCGCTACAGTCCCGGGCGGACCTGGATCTCAACCAACGAGCGTGATCTCAACAAACTGCAAGTGCTCATTTAGATAGAATATGAAATTCTTAGCAAAACTTGTAATGGTTTTCTACCAGTTTGATAGCTGGCCAGCTTTTTCATATAGTGAAGTACCTGCGGGCGTCCAAGCATTTTTCTTTATGGTCACGTATCGCCGAAAACACTTGTCGATTAATTCTTCAACATTATTTGGCTTAACTGCGCTGACTAAACAGATAGTCGTATAAATGCCAATTTTATCATCTAAATTTCTAGAGCTACGAGTAGATGTGTTTGATTTTTGGCAGTACCATATGTGCACAATACAGCAATAAATATGTTCACTCGTAAGTAGGTTCCAGATCATGATAATGACCCTCAATCAGAGATTCGTCTAAATTAAAGATAATGTTTCTTGGTATTGGAAAAATGAATTCTGTTTTAAGTGGTTGCAAAGTAGATCTTAAAGCTATTGATGCTGGCTTCGTACGGTTTTTCAAGGTGGAGAAACGGAGTTACATCTTGCTCCTTGGGTTGCTTTCGTGTCTGGAACATTCCTTTAATTGTGGGGTATATTGTTCAAAAGATGGTGAAGTATAATATTACATCTGCTCCAGTGAAGTAGGATCCTCTAGTGCACGAATCGTTTAAACGACGCTATTTGATCCTACAAATAGAATATATTACTGAGGTTCTGTCTGAATTTTTTTTTTTGTTCTATGGAAACCAAAGAAGGGCCTGATCATTTCTGCCCTCAATAGACCAATTTAAGACTAAGATCTTAAACAGAGGATGCTAGTGGATTTTGAGTTTGTTGTCCCAAAGTACTTTCTTATGGGTAAGGGGTCTAAAGAGATTCCCTGATATTCAACTTTGTTTGATATTGTTAAGTAACTCCCTATTTGGACCTTGAGTCTTGCCAGAGCTAGCTCTGCATCCGCTAAAAAGTATATTAATTTTGTTTATCTCCTCAGCTCAGGCTGATGTTCGTGATACATTAATTTCCATGAAAATTCATTGATTGCCGTGTGGTATCCGGGAAAAACTGACTGGGCATGCTCTAAGGAGAGTACAGTAAATCCATCTTTCTGGAAGTATGAGGGAGCTTGTGTGGCCTTCCCCCGGAGAGGGAGCCTCCACGTTGCTTTCACCCGACCCTAAAGAATAGTTTGCTTTAGCTGCTAAGGAGCATCTCCTAGCCACGTCTGGATCTGCTCTAGATGCAGTGGTGATTGTCAAGGTCCTATTTTGTTTTAAAAGAAGTCATCTTTGCTATAATTCGCACTAGAGTTTCATTTAAATTGCTCACCGACTGTGATTTGATTGCGGTCTTATGAACACTGAGTAGGTTGACATACTCAGTGACACCAGGACTCCGGTAGCTGCGGGTATACGAAGTCAACCTTCCTGGTACTTAGGACTAAATTTATACAATATGAGCTACAAAAGGAATGGAGTCGGATCTTCACCAATGACTCCAGAACCGATATAGGATGCTGGCGTCTTTATGGAGGATAATAATCTTTTATAGGGTTTTCCAATAAGGACTTAACAACTTAACAACCACCGCTAAAATCAATGACTTACGGCTCCAATTGCTGTCGCATCTACCGTATTCGCCCGATTTGGCTCCCTCGGACTATTATCTCTTCCCAAACCTCAAAAGATGGCTCATTAATAAAAAATGCAGCTCACGCGAGGAAATCATTGACGCCACGGAGGAGTATTTTGCAGACCTTCCGGAAAATTACTTTTCGGACGGGATCAAGAAAATGGAAAATCGCTGTAATAAGTGTATCAAGCTAAAAGGGGACTATATTGAATAAAAAAAAAACATTTAAAAAAAAAATTTTTTTTCATTCCCAAGGATGGCCGCGGGCACGTTTGCAGCGGTCGATTCGTTGGACCCAATTTTCAACGACTTGGTCACACATTTCGGCCGAAACGGCCGCTATTTCGCGTTCAATGTTGGCTCTGAGTTTTTCCAACGTCGTCGACGTGTTGGCATAAACAAATGACATAACGAAGCCCCACAGAAAATAGTCAAGACGCGTTAAATCGCACGAAGAAGGCGGCCAATCGACTGGCCCACTTCTTGAGATAACACGCTCACCATATTTACTCTTCAATAAATCGATTGTAGCGTGTGCTGTGTGGCTTGTGGCATCATCCTCTTGGAACCACATGTCGTCCATATCTCTCATATCTTTCATATCTTTCAATTCGGACCAAAAATAATCGGTGATCATGGCGCGATAACGCTGACTATTCACAGTAACGTGACGATCGTTATCGTCGACGAAAAAATATGGCAATATGGCACAGTAACGCCGCCGGCATGCAAACCGCACCAAACAGTTATTTTTTGTGGATGAAGTGGATTTTCACCCGACCAATAACGCATATTTTGCTTCTTGACGAATCCATTGAGCCAAAAATGAGTTTCGTCACTGAAGATGATTTTGCGATGAAATTCATCATCTTGGCGCATCTTCTCCAGAACCCAATCGGAGAACGTACGTCACTTCAAATGGTCCATCGGCTTCAATTCTTGAGTCAGCTTGATCTTGTATGGGTGTAAACCAAGATCCTTTTGCAAAATACGCCATAATGTGATCTGAGCGATGCCCAATTCTTGAGAACGCCGTGGAATTGATTGATTTGGATCGTTTGCTACGGACGCCTGAACGGCAGCGATATTTTCGACACTCCGACCAACCCGTTGTCTCACTGACACGGTAACATCACACAACGAATATGTATTCTCAAATTTTTGCACTAAACTTGTTATTGCCTGTCTACTAGGGTGAGAATTACGATTGGAGTTAACGCTCTTAAAGTTGCAGTCACCGACTCCGAATTTCGGTAGAAAATTTTTATAATTTGCAGACGTTGCTCGTTCGTGTACTTTCCCATGATGAAAATGTTGAGTTTACTGAATAAATGGACAGTGACAGTTTGATGATTAGTGAAAGAGTGCGTTCACAAATTAAATTCAAAATTGTCAAGTCCCTATTGGAAAACTCTTTATTTCACTTCTCATTAGGTAAACTTGTGCCGGTAGCAATTATTCTTAATTCTGATGGTGTGCCCAAGGTCTGCTTCCAAACTACTTGGAGAATGCAAGGTTTAATTTTTGGCTGAATTCATTGAGCCTTTTCTGGCTCAAAAAATTGCCGATGAGCTTACTAGGAAACGGTCAGGGAATGATTCCTGAGCACTTGAATCCGCGTTGGAACTGCCTGTGTTATGTGTTATGGCTTAAATTGACAGATAATCACAACTGTAGGTAGTATATCTCTTTAGATTGCATCCAGACCGAACGAACGTTTGTTGAAGTCGCTTAGAAGCAGCGGCCTCTCTGTTGTCATTCGTCAGGAAATATTGTCGACGTTTTGGTGGCATTTTTACAAGATACTACGCCTTTGCTGAGCAGCTTAATGTGCTAGGCATAATCGACTCCTGTGAGAACTCCTCTATAAAAGTCTTTCTTAATCATTAGGCTGCAGATACTTAGCGGTGATGTAGTTTGTGCGGTTACTATAGGCCCTCTATCAATGAGGCTGTTATTCATTTTTCATTGAATGGCTAAAGAATTTCATAAAAAGGAACACAAAAGGAGCATAAAGAGCAAAAGAAAACTGATTAATTCATCAACTGGGGTGAGCGCGTCCGGCAAAGTCTTCTTCTCAAGTTCTATTCCTGGACTCCGCTAGAAATGGATACATGATTTCCACGTATGACAGAACGTACGCCATGATGAGAGATATCTCTATAAATCGCTCTATTAATGCTAATGTGCTGGAATACCAGTGCTGAAGTCTGTCCTTGATGCGACCAAGCTCCCTTGTATAAGTGCTTTACTTCAACATGATGGCTCTACTTCGATGTGGTCTTCGTACAAAATACGAAAGAAACATCACCTGAATCTAATTCCGGTATTACGTCGGAAAATGATCTTGAAGCCTTCCTCCAAGAGGCAATCACTGGACACAGTACTCCAAATTAACCATTAGCTCAACTCATCAAGCTAATATCGATCCAATAAGTTTCAGTGAGATACCAGCTGCAGCTTAAATGACGTCTTCATTTCTTTGGTTTCTTATCATGGTCAGAAGTTTCAAAGAACCCGAAGTTCTAGAAATAATCCAGCTAAGACATCGACCTAAGTGCTGAATGCCTTGTGATTCATCACTAATCTGCTTAAAAATATGACGATGACCATTACAAAATTGTGTAATCCTATTCGCACTTGCAATAGTGATTATCCTTGAGTGGTTGTTTTGACCGCGACCAGGACACGAATCCTATTGTACTAATGTATATTACTACCATAGCCCAACACTGATGCGGGCATGGCATAACTTTCTGGATCTTTAGATTCCGATAACAACTGCGGCTCCATTTTATGACACGTCTCCGAACTGAACGGATAAATTAGTGATTCAGATCATTGTCAGACAGAAAGTTATTCAGCATCCAAAAGCATCGGATTCGATGGTTTCATACAAACAACATGACCTATCCGATGAATCGCTTAGAGTCGCGTTTGTTAATTTGCGAAATCACATCGATTCAGCAAGCCTTAGCCTCGACAAGGGCAATACACAGTTATGGTAAGTCTATTGTAGTACTCGCATGTATCTATATGCACATAACATAGCGGCAGTCGTCTATAAATACATATGTGTGTATTGTTTACTTACTCGCCACTTGCCAAGTCGCTTCAATAGGACTGCCATTTACAGCCACAAAGTTGACGCGTTAATTTTATGCCCGCCATTAACCAAATACGAGTAAATACAATACGATGGAACCGTGTAAATAAATTCTTGCCCTGATTTCGGCTATATAGTCAGCACTAAAATTTACTATGAATCTGACATCATCTATATGGAAAAGGGGTAGAGTTAACCATAGTAACCTCAGGACGTCTGCTCATAATGAAAATAAATAACGATAAAGAGGACTTATTACCCTCATAACCAAACACCCTAGTGCGTGTCGCCAGCCAGCGATTATTATTTCATTTCAAGGCTTACGACGACTTGCCTAAACCCCAGCGCTCATCGGGTGTCAATAAACTTTTATAACTAACTCGAACAACTACCCATCAGACTGTTTGGACTATAGGAAAATTAATAATATTGCCAAATTAAATTAACGGTTTGCGGTTTCTTCGCAGCGCCGCCGTCTCAATCCCAAATGGTTGTATATAGTTAGTCATCCGTGATGTTCCCAGTTTTTCTAGGGGGGAAATAGCCCGCCATTGTGAAGGAAGTCAGATTGGTTGTTTTGCAAAATTTGCGTGAGAATGTGTCACTGCGTTGTGTAAGATAAATCCCCAGTCTGATGCAAATATCGCTTATGAATTGGATAGATGCAGATCCAAATTACTGCTAATTGGGAGCAATTAGTTAGAGATACGTATAGTAGCTAAGTGGAAGACAAAGTTGAAGCCGGAGCCCCTATGTCACATGACAAGGGGGAAGACATCGGTTGCGGCTGCGGCTGCTTGGGGAAAATGACTATGACGACAATAAAAATGAGACATTAGTAAGTCGGGCGATATTGTTGATGAATCTCCACAGAATTTCTACAGTTGCATCTATGTTATATGTTGAAGCTTTTTTTGCCCATTCTCTAGGTGTGCCTTTGTTCATAGGAAAGTTACCATACAAGAGGGGCTAACCAACTTAAGCACTTTTCTCTGTTTTTGAATTAAACGAAAAATAACAAAAACAGCAGCTGAGATTAAGTGAAATCGTTCATTTCACCTCTTGCAAGAGCTTGGCAGGCGGAAAATCGCAATTTTCTCGAGCAGAAAATGTGCACTTCAGTTTAATTTCACTTCATGTTGTTGCTGCTGTTGTTGTTGTTGTAGTTGTTGAGTAGTCTTCACTTTGTTTGCTTCTTCGATGGTGTGTTTCTTTTATCCAACAAGAGACTGACTATACATGTGGGTGGCGGGAGGCAAGAAGGATGTAATTTGTGATAATGAGCAGCACAAGCTGAATTGAATTGAAAGCAACTGGGCTTTAGTCGTGGTTTCTGGTGTCTGGTCTTGGTTGTGGTCAGCACAAGAGACGAGTCGACGAGATTTTCCTTTTCTGTTGTGTTCATTTTATGTTCAGTTTTAAGCTATGACTTGGGGGAGTGACGAGTAAAATCGGCTTTCGACTGGATACAGAGGAATCAGACTGATTTAGCTCATGTGGCAGATGACGAGTCACAGTTTGATGTTGAAGAAAATCATTTGTTTAACATTTTGAAGAGATTAGGTAATATTTATACGCCTCTTCGTTGATATCATTGCCTTACGAAAAGGAAAAACCTCTTACAGTCCGTAATCCTTTACTTTTTTTGTCGTTGGCATGCGATATTACCTTACAGACCAACACTTTTCGCTCTTAGTTACGACTTACTTTGGTGGAATATATATCTCCAGCTATCACTATCCGTCGCCAGGTGCCTCCAGTTCCGCATTCCAAGTTGGTTGAGATTCCCACCATCTCTAAGATGATATCGTTTAAATTAACTTCGAAGTCGTGTATATTGTGTGTCTTTTCTCTATGATCCCTCGAGGGTCTTTTGTAAGATCTGCTGCAGTGTGAAAATCTAATCGATGGTGGATTTTTCAAATCTGAAACAACCACACTGATAGTAATTAACCCGATGGTTGACAAAAGCTTATACGGGTTTGCATAGCAAGGCTCAGGCTAGAGGATCTCCTGCCTTCAGGATTCCGCATTCCGAAGAGTCCGTTTGTCTGCCATGTGTCTCTTGTATGCTCTTGTACAAAGTCATCTTCTGCCGTGTTTAAAAGCTCATCAGCTAGCACGTTAGTTCAAGTCTTCTTGGGCCACTTAACAATCTCCACTGATGGTAATAGAGGAGTTTGGCAGAGATGCCAGCTCCACTGTGAAACTTATGCCTATGATGGACCTTCCTGGCATTAAGTCACCGATCAGGCTGTTAACCGCTTTAAGTTACCACATAGCACAACAAATATGATCTTATAGGAGATTTAAAATAGAATCTGCAAGAATGAAGACATAGAACCACAGTGCTACGAATCTGGAAAGATTATTTCTGCAGACTGTTGAATGCTTTTGACGAATAATATTATATGCCACCGTTAGGCAGAATGAGCCATTCAACCTGGACGAAGACAGACAACAAACATTTCCCTCCAACCGAGGAAGATGAAGTCAGGACAACATTACAACAAAGCTTTTGGACCCGATAGCTTAACTACCGAGCTGTTTAAAGCAGCAGGTGATGATTGAATACGGAGGATATATCAACTCATCGACGAAAGCTTGCCTAACGAATTGAATCTCAATTACAGGGGATTAAGTCTCCTCAACATCGCATATAAAATCCTGCCTGCGTGTTACATGAACGCCTAAAACCCTTCGTAAACAGTCTGACCGGCCCCTATCAGTGCGGTTTTAGACAAGGAAAGTTCACCGTAGATCAAATTTTCGATTTCGTTTGCATCGTTGCAGACTGGAGGAGACGTTTCAACACCGAACTGACGGGCTTATATGGCTAGGTTACATTGAGTGCATGGACAAAAGCGTCCCTGCGCGGAAAGTTTTCAACTCCAATCTAGAGGTACAACACAGTAGAGGACGACCCCATCTAAGGTGTTGCACACAAATGGAAGGGGACCTCAACCGACTTGGATTGCGCAACTGGATGCAGCTGGCAAAAGATCATGCTAGCTAGGGAGGCGTATTAGCTTAGGGACTAGTCCATCCTGTACTGTAGTGCCGTCTAAGTAAGTAAGCAAGCAGACATGTATTTAGATGTAGCGCAGTTTAAAGATCAGCTTAAAGAGTTGCCTTTCTTGGGAATTAGACAAACAAATGTGAGGCTTCATTCATTAAACTTTCATTCGTTCGTTCATATTTCCAAGTCATCTTGCGTTTGCTTTCACAGCTCAGTGGGTAGGCCGCATGATTTAGTACCTTCGTTGAACTTGCATATAAATATGGCTATCCAGTCGGGTGGGCTAAATTGTCGGTCTTATAAATAACCGACAGCGATTCTATGATACAATTGTGTTATTTTATTAGACTTTCCAAGCTTCTGCTTGGTTGTAGCCTTGACATGCTCTTTTAACCTTTGAACCCCATTTCCACAATAGCATCTCTCTACATCCTCTACCAAGCGCTTTCCATGATCGCTCTTTTTTTCTCCATTACAATACAGACGTTATTACGTCTCTGTTGCTAATGGTGTTCGTGAATAGGTCAACATTTTGTATTCAGCACCACTCTGCATGCTTCTTGTTTTGTTGCAAATGTTCACATTCTTCAGTTAAACGGACATCTCTAATAGCTTTTTGCCTATATAGATTCTTCACTTCTTGACAGATTTGCTCTTTGAGGGCTGCCAGAATCTGTGACTTGTTCACCTAAACCCGTGACTTTAAATAACCCCATAGAAAGCAGTCTAGGAGAGTCAAATCGGGTGAATTTGCGGGCCAATGCAAAAAAAAAAAAAAAAAAAAAAAAAAAACGCGACCGGGAAACTCCTGCTTTAGAATGTCGACTGTGATTTGTGCGATTTGCGCCGTTTTTTCCGTCCTACTGGAATCACATATCCTCTAGTCCCAATCTAATTTGGCAGCATGTTGTCTATTAATGGACCTAGTTTTACTCAGATCCACAGTTTTACTTCATTTGCATGTGTCATCAACACCAAATCCGTCTTTATCCAAGGGTCGGTAGGGGTTTTGCGTGGTCGGTCTGCTGGCCAAGACGTAGTATACCCACATTATTTATATACATTTTGTGTATCCAAATCCCTTTAGATTCTTACAAAAATCCAAAACAAATCTTCTACAAATACGAGTATTTCAAGTTCATCGAGACATCCTCGCCCCTATCGTACCCTCCTTTTCAGCAACAGCCATTCATTTTTGTCTCTCTCGGTTAATTTACTCGAGTAAATAAACAACTAAAATTTGTCTGAAGAGAAGAAATAAAAAAATTAATATTCAGCAACCCGATGTGTATGACTTCTTGATAAGAATTTCTGGTATAAACAAAATTCTTTCGCAAAAATTAGAAATAAACGCCTCACTTCAACGAAAGGGCTATATCGCTCGTCATTTGCTGTGCATGTGAGTTCTATCGCCTACTTATAACTTGGATTGTTCGGTTATGGATACGAGTGCTCGCAGAAGCACTAGCGCCGACCTCTATCATCAGAGCAGAATTCTGATAGGACTCCCCTTCAATTATGCTTCTATTCGAAGGCCGTATCAACTTAGACCAGATGGTGCTTCCAAAGATAAGCCAGGGACCCGTTTATGCCCACTCCATACAGACTGTACAATAATGTTAGTCAACAATAATTTCTCCCTCCCTAAATGAGTTTCACGATATGGTATCCGTGGTCTTGGTGTTGGTTGGCTTGATACCACTCTCATGGCTCGATGAATGTAAAAATTACACAATGACGGTGATAACGAGCAATTTAAGTGATTTAAGTGATATGGCTACCGTCACGTAAGGCTGTTTCGGAAAACCTCTCCGGCTCACCGTGTTGTGGTATCGAATCGGAACGAACAACAATCACCGTCATTAACTCTATTTTGTTCTTTAGTACTCACATCTTGACAATGGTACTCAAGAAAAGCAGCAATGGCATGAGTGGAAACTATTGTTTTCGAAAAGTCAAAAGAGGTACCTGGTTACGGTGTGAGGCGACAAGAATTGGGACAGCTTCAACATAGATATTTTTCGTCATTAAGTCAGTTCAGATTTAGAACAGTGACAACAACTCAATATGTTTACTCGTCTTCAAAATTCGACAACAAATCTATTTCTGTCTGATGTAAACAAAGACATTTCAATCAACAAATCGAATTTGGTTCGCGACGAAAATGTTGAAACCCTTCCACAGATGTATCATTTTTAATTTTTGCATAGATACGAGTATTATCTGCGTCATTTTCGATACCAATTCAAGTTGTGTCATTCATTTAAGTGAAAATTTATCGATACAAGAAATCAGCGATAAACCTGTTTTACTTTAGAAGAAGGCAGTGCTTTTCGATTTGTTCAATAGTAGTAATTGATAAGACAAGTTTAAGTATCGGTTATAGAAAGAAATCGTTATAACGTAAGCTAGCGAATTTGTTTAAGACAGATAAAATAAGTGCGAGTTCGAGTAATTGGTTTAGTTTTTGAAAAAGATAAACCAATCTGGATTATCTTCCTTTGAAAGAAAAAAAAAACACTTATTTATATTTTAGTCGAAAGTGTGGAATATATTGTTCTGCCTTATTCCTTTGAGCCATTGCAACTCTAAGTATAGATCGAATTTTTGTGTCATAGAGGGAAATCTAATTGGTCATTTGTCAAGAGATTCATTCGTTCATTCAATATAACATTTAGGATTGGAGCGACATCATTTTCAAAAAAAAAACCAGAAGAGAATTCCGATCGAACCAATTTTTAATGAGCGCTCTATTCACGTTTGGGCTTCCAAGTTATGGGTTAATTGGAGTACAATGCCCACATCTGAACAGGTGCTCCTAAAACATATCTACACCAGCTAAATAGGAATCAAAATCGTGCGATAAAACTCATACGTGATACTAATATCAGTCAGTCAATTGACACCCTCGAACTCCTGTCTCACTTTGTCTATCCCTATCCAGTAGCATTCCGCCCCTTTAAACCTTCAACCGTAATCCCCGTCTCGCTTTGAATGCTCATCATTTGAATGCACCCTTAATCCCACTTTCGGACCTACTCTAAAATATCGTGATTCGTTCCTAAGCCGTACCACTCGCTTATGGAATGCCCTGCCGAGCTCTCTATTTCCTAGTCGTTATAACTAGCAAACATTTAAGAACAATGTACATCGGTACCTCTTCTTTCTTCCTCCCTAAGTTTCCTTCGTTAGCGCTGTGTATGCCATAAACATTTTAACGGTACACAAATCCCTTGAGCGTATTGAGGCCTCGGCTATGGATGAACTTACTGCTGATGACCCCAGCAAACGAAAAATGGACACCGACTTTCGGCTATTCACGGGGTATGTTCAAATGATTTACCGAATAATATGCGGATGTCGTGAACCACTACAAAGCGGATATTACTACCATTAAAGAAGTACGATGGGAGGGACGGGTAAAACAAGGATGGAAAACTAAATTCGCCAAACTAAACCCGATATGTGCTCATGCCCCTATTCGCTTTAAGGCCTTGAATCATTTTTGGACTATCCGAATAGCAGCGATCTTTAAGGGCACCCTACAACAAAAAAGCCTAACGGGGTCAAATCGCAACTTCTGAAAAGCGATAACGGACCGAAGCGGATAGTCGTTTGCTTTCATTGCTGAGTCAATTGGACTTTGTAAGGGAATAATCCGAGATCTTTGTGCAAATTCTTATCAGGCTGGTGCGTGAAATGTTGAGTTGTTGAGATCGATGGCGAGTCTATGTTCCCGGAGATGGGCAGATGTCTCTTGTTTTTTAACGTAAGTACCTGCCGTGTGGGCTTAAACCTACGGGATGCCCATACATCCATGGGAGCAAGGATACGCCTTGCCATCGCTCACCGTCAATCCATTGATACCAATTCGGAACTGTGTTGCCGGCACAAGTTCCACCCTTGGTATGAGTCGAGGCCGACCTAAAACCTCTTACTGTTCTTAGGGTCACAGCACCCAGCACTTATTGCAACTCCACATTGAGTCAACCAAAGGAAAACCAAGGAAAACCAAAAGGAAAACCATAGGAAGACTCTTACCCGCGATTTTGGGTTTAAACCACAGCCACCATGACGCTCCCACAAGGGGGCCTACCTCTAACAAGTCAGGCCCGGACCGAGATCCGGGGGGCTCCTGACTCCCATGGTACCGTGATTTAAGTCCTGGTAGGGACTACCGGTGGTCCAGCCGCCAACAAGACCTATGACCGGCAGCTTGTGACTGATCAAATCGTAGCAACCTTCGGTAGCGTCATCTGAAGATGTTTACGATAAGACCAGTACTTTGCTCTGCCCCCGTTCATTATTAGACAACGTCATTAAAGGGCGAAGCCTTGATAATTGGGCGGGGGCCACCCGGAGATGGGCAGCCGCGTTCTTGTCGGTAAGCAAGCCAGTCGTACTAACTTTTCCACAAACTTGTGTACAGCCGGCGTGGTGGGTGCTTCAATTCGGCTGAAACTTCTTTTCAATAAACGCACTGTTTGGGCAACAGAGCACTCACTTTTGAAATAAGTAAAGCTACATATTTTTTTGGTATGATACTGAGGTATAATACTGACTAATAGTCAAGATTCCGAGCGTGAAAGAGCTGTCAGTGTCAAAATAACATATGGTTTCAAAATATATATTCCGGAGCGGGCATGCCACTCCAGCTAGTACCTTTTTTTGAAAGCTGCTTCTATTTGCACACACGAAGTTGACTATGGTCTATTTCCTTTTGTGTGCGCCACCTATGTAAGATCAGGTCGTCCTCAACCGAGTTGTCTCACAGTTGGAATTGAAAACCTTCCGGGCCAGGACGCTGGTAGCCATGTCTTTAAGGTGACCTAGGTCACCTAAACTGTGCTATCGGAGTTTTTCTGACCAAGTCGATATCGCTGTAAGCCCCGTACCTACGTCTTTCCATTTCATCCGCTTTCGTTAGTGTCCAACTCGTACATATATATATGTATGTATAATGTCGTTTTGGTTGCTCAAGAGAGGGCTTTACTACTCAATTTCTTTCTAAGCCCAAGGAAGCAGCGATCAGTAAGAGGCATTCTTCGCATGATTTGCGGGCTGGTTTCGTTGTCGAGGTTGATATCGAAGCCGAGGTAGATAAAGTCCCATACTACATCAAAATTGTAGTTATCTAGACGTCGATGTTATGTGTCCTCTTTGTTGGCAGATTATACGATTACTTTGCTTTTCCCTCATTGAACCGTTACTGCTTTAATAGTTGCAAACGCTCATTTCATAGGCTGCTGTGTTCTTCTGATTATTTCAAAGTCGCCTGCAAATTGTAGTAGCTGAACAGACTTTTATAAGATGCCCCTGGAGATAAAGTCACATCACAGCGTACCGGTATGTTCAAGTCCTCTTCAGGCATTGAAGGACGTTGACGGAGCTGTGTGTATTGCCCATTCTTATTTAGCATAGTCGAATGAGCTTAGCATTGATGCAAGAACTAGAAATGGCTCTGTATAGTGCATTTCTATAAATGCTGTCATATGCAGCTTTGAAATCAATGAATTGATTTGGAATTCTTAGGGTTTTTTTTCAAGATCTGCTGGAATATGAAAATGATATCTTCTTCTTTGCTCACAAAGTCTCATGATCAAAATACTGCCAATCAGACTGATGACATTGCTATCTGCGCAAGGCACAGCTCTAGTTTTATGGATGTTCGATGGTTTCAAGGAGCAAGCTCAGGCTCTATCTTGTCGAAATGCTGTTTTCCATCTGCTTGAAAAGAGTCCTAAAGTGTAGGATTGATGATGACGCAGTGGTTCTGCTAGCGAAGAAGAACACCTCTTTAGAAATCCGCTTGTGTATATTAAGATCTTTAAGTACTCTTGCTAGTACACGAGTGCGAAAGTGGATTCGTCCCGTTGAAGATTCGACGTACTCAAGTATAGGCGGGGACAAAGCAAAGTGTGCAGCAAGCAGATTGGCCTTGTCCAAAAAGCTGACAGCTGGAATAGCATTATAAATGAGCGTTGGGATGGAGGATGAGGCAGAATTTCTAATATTTTTGACGAACAACCTACAATTTTTAACGACCAGTTAAAATTCCTAAAGAAGCTGTTACGTCCGCTCCAATTGCCTTTCTCGTATTGCCATATGGTGCTTTTAGGAATCTTTTGTCTAACCGTGTGGTAGATGTACGAGAATTTAGTTGATATTACACAATGGTCCGACGAGCCCAGAGGGGAAGTACATCAACGGTGTACTTATCAGGCTGAGAATTTAGAAACAAATCCAGGGCGTTGGTGGTATGACTATCAACGTCTGGTATTCGTGTGGGCTCATTTACTAGCTGGGTCAAGATATTTTCTGCAGCGAAGATCTCAACACACCGTCCTTCGACTGTTGTCTGTCCAGAAAGTCGACGCCACCCAGAATTGTATATATTGAAATCGCCCGTAATAAGGATTTCAGTATTCGGATACAAGTATACAATACAATCTGTATGCATTAAACTCGTTAAAGGTCGAAATGCTATCCAGTTTGGGGCTTCTGTATATAAAGCAATGTGATTAGCTTCAGATCAGCGTGTTCCGAGAAGTGTGCGCGGGGAACTACCTGAAAAGAAAAGTAGAGAAGTGATTTCTTTTTAGGTCGGTGTATGTTCGCTGTGTCCACCCTAAATTGCCGAGTCATTATAAAACAAAAAAACACAAACACCGACGATACTAAGTAAGGCTGCGAAGTGAAAATTCTGACGTTACGTTGGCTTACGGAATCAAATTGTTGTAGCTATTATATGCCCTTACAACAACCCGCTATCCATCAGATATTACCTACACTCAGCCTAATAAAAAACAAAGGCATTTCAATACTAGACCAAAGTTCTGGAACTGCCTTTAGACAGCTCATTTATATCTCTTTATTAGAAGTCATTTGAGTAAGCTTTCGTAACTCATATGAATACTTCATATATCCATACGTCATCCTTGCCTTTCATTGCCATTCGGTCAACATTCATTTATTACTGTATTGCAGTTGATTTCATGTTCGTATGTACAAAACCCAAACTTCAGTTCTACATGTGCTTCTCCGTAGAGGATTTAATTAAACAAAGGCAAACTTAGGGAAAAGCCAAATGTGCCACAAAAGACACCAACAATGATGATGCCAACTGACAACGACCACATCGAAGGCAACCACCAGACCAGCAACCAGGGGGCAATAATTTTAAATTGCCATCTCGTGATGACTCAAGTGATGGTGTGTTCCACAACGAGCACGTGATGAAAGCGTGAGCATTCTACTTAAACCTCCATCTCATGACTATGGAGATACTCCATAAGTCCACCAGCTTCAAGCAGCCGTCGTCGTCGTTGTCGTCGTCGTCGTCTTCGTCCGCATCACTTTCGATTTCGATGTCGAATGCGATCACGGTCTTTATCTTCTTCCACTGAAATGTAATCCAAACAATTCGATTCGAGGAGCAATTGGAGCGGTAACGAACACAATGCTGGCCACAGTCGCAACCAAAGCTACAGAGCACGACGTCGATCAATTGAAATTAATTATTATCAATTAAATTATTTGTTTGGGGACTCGATTTGATCAAAATAATAGAACTGAATTGGTGGCAATTGCTGGCGGCTGATGTCTTGATAACTGTTGGCCGACAGCTGACATTTGTTGGCTGGTGCTCATATGATTTCCCGGAGATTAGGGCAACAACAGAGATGAAATCACGTGCAATACAGGGTCGATTTACGATTGCAGTTTCTTTAAACCTGCTGACAGATGGCAGGAGATATCATAGATACAATACAACCATACGCGCATATGGATAGCTGCTGATATTTGAAAAGTAGCAAATGTCAGCTGGTGCAGATACGCGCTTGTTTTTTGTCTGGTTTATGTTTCTCTTGGTTATTTGCAACAGTGACGAAACAACTGGTTGCACGAGGTTTTGATGTTGCAATTTATCCCCTGGGTATTGATGGAGAAGAAATATCACGCTTTGGTGTTGTTTTCACAAATTAAACGCAAAGAGTGATGTCTGTGACACATCGTACATCGAATGCGGTAAATTCTATTGTGAAACTTCATTTAAACTTAATGAAAAGTAGCACTATGACATTTGGCCCCTTAAATGTGTTCGTCCGATTTCGACATGATTTGTATTCACCTTTTTATGAGAATTTTATTGATTTATCGGGAATATCTAGAACTCCACTGTAAAAATTGCCCTATTATGGCTTTGTTTTCGAGATAGAAGGTTTGGCGAAAGTGTAATTGCGTGATATCGTGATTTGGTCTGTCAGTATCCTTACCCATCGCAAGTGTTTTATATGTTAATGGAAGGTCTGACTTCAGTAATACACCTCTTGACATTTCTTGAGTTCAGGACCCAAACGACGCTTAGCTTATAGTGTCAGTACAAGGGAAAGTTCTCTAAATTTGACTGCTACTACAAATTGACTAGGCGAATCCTAGGAAAATTTAACAATATTATGAGAATATTTGCAAATCGTACACATTGACATTTGAAAAGTAATAAAACGAGAGTAATTGATTAATAAAAATAAATAAAGGCTGTTCTACGAGTATATCTAATAAATCATGGTCAGTCTGGTAGGTGCTCAGAAATCCACATAAATAAGTTTTGAACAGTTTCGCAGTCGAGCAGTTTGTACAACAAATTTGGGATGAAAGGCATGCAAATCTGGGTCGGACAAGAAGTAGAGATCCGCGAAATTACAAGAAGTTGAGCTCATTGTATAGGCAGTCTGAATTTCAAAAGGTCAACAAAAGAGCAACCGCTTATTTGCTGAGATAAGTAGAAGATGTGATCTCGCTGACTTATGTTGAAAACGTTGTTGAAGACGCCTTCCAGTTTATTGAGGCTATTGTATTGTAGTCGCGTTTGTAGAAAATTTCATATCCGTGTAGTAAAATTGACAAAATAAGAGTTTTTGCCAATAAGAGTAGGTTTTCGTAGGAAGAAGGTGGTAATGATTGGTAATGTGTGTGTCCCAGCTAAGTGTAATTAAAAGTCACACCAAGGTTTTTAGCGGAGGCAGCCCATACTGTGGGTAATTGATTTATATGAACAGGTTGTAAGTCTGACTCTTCGATGAATGACAAGTATCTTAAATTTGTCAGCGTTAAGTCGAAGGTTGTGCGTTGTTGACCAGTCATATTGTAGATACGAGCGAGATCTTCATTAAAGAGCTCAATCGAAGTTATACATCATATGCGTACATGTGGACTTTACAATGCATTACAACGTTATGCAGGTCATTAAAGTACAGAGAGAAAACTGTAGGTCCGAGGTTAGATCCTTATGGTAGTCCACTTTGTATAATACATTAGGAAAGTTGACGAAATTGTTGCCAACACAAACGCATTGCTTCCTTTCCTTTAGGTAGGACGTAATCAATTTCAGAGATGGAGTGGAAAAGGTGAAACAGCTTTTGAGTTTACCGTAGAAAATATCATGATTTACCGTGTCGAAGGCCTTTGAAAAATCAAGTAGCAAAGACTTACGGATTTCTTCTACTACCAGTAGTGGCGGATTGATGCCTTTTTAGAAAATCCTTGCTATTGAGATACCGAAGGATTTGTTTTTGTCTTAATTTCTCAAAGGCCTTTGACAGGTATGGCAGGATTGCAAATGACTTTTATTCAGTTGCATTCATCGACCTCTTCTTGGGAATTGGGACGATTTTTACTTTTTTCCATTCAAAAGGAAACTTGGAGGTTCTAAGCAAGCAATTAAAGATATGGACTCTTGTACATAAGGCAGAATATACGGTAGCAAAAGTTTCACAAATCTTAGGTTAAGAAGACAATCGAAGCCAGTAGAATTGGACTTAACTGAGAGAAGGTCTTCCACTTTGTTAAAAGAAAATGCACCTTCGACGTTGATTGTGCCAGAGCACAGAGGTTTAGCTTATCACTATAGAATCTTATCTTGGCGGATCTATTGAAACTTTTGAGACAACTTTGTTGCCAAAGAGGTGATATTTTTTTAGTAACTCACCAAGTTTTAACCTTTTTCACATTCAATAGCCTCGCTAGCATCTCGCTTATCCATAAGTTTCAGGATATGAAGAGCTAGCCATTAAGGGGTCTGCACGCACCGAGTTATTTCCTTCAGAGGAATGTGATTCTAATATAGGTACAACAGCTGTTGTTAACGGAAAATGACTTGATCGTCTGCAGATGGCATGAAATAAATGCGGTCCCAGTTAATGCAATTAATATCGCGAATCAGTTTATTGTAATCTATATTACGGAAGTCCCTATAGAATTGTTTCGGGACGCAGCTGCTTAACTGTATATTGAGTGATATATGGCTTGATTAAGTCGTGTTTCGAAAAGCGTATTTGAGATATCACCAACAAAAATAACTCGAAGCTCAGACTTTGCTGGAGGAAAGGCATTTAATCGGAGGCACCAGGTCACTCTTTAAAAGGCAAATAAGGCATATCAAGATCCAGTTCTAAACTTAAAATAAGTCAGAACCTAGGGAAGCTGGTCAAAACTTGAATTTTCACCGATCATGATTAATTGAATAGAAAATTGAAGATTGTTTTTATAAGCAACTTTGCATTAAGGTCAAATATCACAAAAAAGAGGTTAACTAGCCAAAACTCTGTTTGTTCTCTGGTTATGTCAGGGATCTGTCAGTAACACATAGGGCTGTTGAAACTGATGACCTCATGTATTTAACTTGCATAGCTGTATGACAATTCTGATTCTATGTGCATTGATGAGATGACTAAAACAAGCTTCCTAGTTGCAAAACACCAAGAAGGTCTCCGAACTTATCCCAGCGAATTCCAGCTAATCATTTTCCGGAGTCATGCTCTCTTTGCATTTGCCACACATGACAACTTCAAACGTCTTTTGCTCTTCAAAGACTACAATCGCTCCTAACCCATCTCTTGATGAAGCCAACCTAGCGCTACATTCTACAGTGGACCTGTTTCTTAACCAACAGCGCCCTCTATTAATCATCCAGTTATGCACGACACTTCGGGCTGGAGCTCTGCTTTTCATTCATGTTGTGGCGTGCTATCCATCCAACACATCGGTGTTGGGTGCCCAAACTAGAAATGACTGCAAAGTTCGTTTCCATAAGTACTTTCGGGTAGCTTGGTGAAAATATCGCCACCAGTCTTCTGCGTTTAATGCTGCCAGCATAGAATTTTAAGAGAGATCTTTGGGTAATTCGACCGGAATTAACTCGCGGAGTCTCTTGCGATTGTAGCTGTTCGACATCAAATTTCTTCACAATTGTTCTTCGCTGTTCTGGTATCCGGGATATTTGCATTCTCACATTATCTACAACAAGCGAATAGTCTGAGTCGATGCTGCGCTCGGGGTAAGGCAGTGACAGCATAGCAGCAGTTGGTAGTTCCAGTATTTCACTAGAGTTGAGAGTTCAGATTGGTTCGCTTACCATCTTTATTTCGACAACCTTGCAAAATATATAAAAGCAGCAATGTGCAGCTGTGCTTGCACAGGTCCTACGTCAGGCTTAACATACTAAAAAATATTAGTGGTGGATATCGTCAGTGACACCCCTCCTCCTTTCTTAGCCTAGACTTGAAAACGACAACAGTTGAGTTGAGTCCATCAATCAAACACTTTTAATGTTGATAACATACGTAATCTCTAAGTGGTAATGAACACTTAAATAACTTGTTGAGAGCGCAAAGTATTTATGCCTACCCAAACCCTTTTAATACTTCTAAACTGGAGCAAGGCTTTCCTGAATGCAGTCGAAAGGTCGGGTTCATATAATGTTTACTGGGTTTGGAGGTAACCTAGTTATCGCTAGAAATGTGATTGCCGATAAGTTTGTTAAAAAAAAGCTTAGGAAAGGATTTTTCAGAATTTGAATGTCCCCGGTTAGAGTTTTCATTAACAGTTGTATTTCTCCTGAGCTCAAATGTAGGTTGAATTAACCAGGATGCAGCAAACTAAATATGTAAACGCTTCTCGGCTACATAGGAGTATGTGTCGGTTGTTGCCTTTCGGCAGAAAAGACTACAGTCTGTGTTAGGCATGGTTTTGCTCACCCCATATATTTGCTAGGTATAAGCCTTCTGCAACGATTTATTTATTTTTCTTCTGTCGGGAATTCCATTAATGCGACGATTGCTTTGATACAATGACGACAGCATATCACTTCCCCTGTGAGCTACGCCGCACATCTTCGCATCAGTCTGCAGATACTTGGCATATGTACTTACTAATAACAACGTCTGAATACCGTATTGTTTGGATCTCTACAACTGAAAACACACTTTGCCTATGCCTACCAACAAAAACCACACAGAAATCCATAGCGATGACCAAGGAAATTTTAAGTAGATCAATAGTCGCACTACGAAGCTCGCAGGCCGAAAAGACTACCTGACTAGCTTAAGGCTGCAGGAGATGACTTGATAGACAGCACAGTCATTTCGATGGTCTGGCCGGAAGAAATTATGCCTGATGAGTGGAACCTCAGCATCGGTTGTCTGATCCACAAGAAAGGCGACCTTTTAAAATGCACCAAATGTAGAGGCATGAGTTTCCCTTAACTTAAAAGATCTTGCTTGACGTAGGAAGTCAAGCGAAGAGGTACATTTAATTGCTGTTTTTTTAATCCCAAGACGGCAATTCCTAAGTACTACGGTCTTGTCAAGAAGAATCTATAAAAGAGCCTAATTATTCCAAAAATATGAACGTTTTTTGAGTGATGTTTTGTCCTGTTTGCATTGAACTCTATGAAGTGCATGGAACTGGTATCTTAACCATCTTGGAGTGCGCAACAGGAAGCAGTTGGCCAAAGATTTAGCTAACTAAAGAGACTTATCGGTTAAGGCCCAGGTCAATCGCAGACTATCCTCGATCACATAAGCGCAGAATACATTCAGCCTGATGCGGGCAAGGCCGAACTGTATCCCGTTACGTCATCAGCACTCATCGCATTTCGCCTGCCGGCATCCTGGAGTGTGCCGACATTTGTAGTTACGTTCACATGACAGCCAGTAGTCATTGAAAGCCCTAACCGAGGATGCAGGCAGTCCTAATCGGGATTCGGATTGTAACGAACTCTTTTCTGCGCATAGCCTAGCAAGTTCGTTGGCGATCTCATTTCCCGTGATTCTATTTTCATTTGGAGTCAAACAAGACTCTGTGAATTCAGCCTTCCGATTACATTCAGAGAAACCTTGCTATCTCAAACTTTATTTGGAAGAGGTGAAAGGGTTTAACAATGAAAATGAACATTACTTTCCTTGCCCATGGCCGAAACCACTCTGGGCACAGGGATTTTTTCGGCAACAAAGGTTCTGGTTTACTGTCGGTTACAGTGTCATCCGACGCACAAGTTTATCAAGACTCCTATCCGTGGTGTACCGCTTATCTTTAAATACGGAGATGGCTTTGAGAATGTATTTCAACGAGAAATAGATTCATCAGCGTTTCTAGAGCAGGATCTGGTGCTTTGGAAAGTCCTCTTGCTGCTGGGACAGTCTTGAGTCTGGTGAAATTCATAGTACGAGTATATACGTACCCAAGATACAGCATATCATGGCTAAGTCCGTGCTTTTATTTGTCAAAATTCAGTGTTAGCCTGAACCTTAGTTAAGGTTTCATCAGCATTCTAAATGATTCTGTCTATTATCTGTTTGCCCTTTAAATATGTATGTTTTTTAAAATGTGTACCAGTTGCTGTAGCTTTTTCGGAAACAGTTGCCTTAAACAACAGGGTAACTAAAATGTTCTTCCAAATTTACTTACTCTTACTCTTAACTATGCTGTTGAACTTAGCTACACAAATTTGTTTTAGAAAAAGTGATAACCTCACTATCTGTCTGCTGCCGATATAATCCCAAATCTATTCACCACCTAACCCTGCGATATAAATACTAGAGATTCCCATTAAAAGTAACTAACAACTCACAAATCACCACCTCACTACCTCTAAACACACCTGCAAATGTCTCAATCTGTCTAATGTGCCCGTTAAAAGACCGCACCTGCTCAGTTGGTATCATATCATAACTACGTTTAATCAAATATTTTTTGTTCATGACAACGCCGCTACAATCCATCCACCTGTCTACTTGAAGAAACTATTGTAGTTCCCCACAATACTTCCCATAATAACCAAAATTACACTCAAAATACAGATACATATGTATACTCGCTTGTACTTACATTTATCGCCTCACCAGTAAAGCGTTCCAATTAAAGTCAACTACGTTACTCACCGCCGATATCTATAGATAGAAGTACTCCTATATACGAGTATCTACATATCTCCCACTCTAAGGTCAGAGTCTAATCTAAACTAACCACTAAACAAACAGCTACCTACAAATTGTGCCATCTGTGACGCCATAAATAATCGGCCTACCACTCTGTCACAAATCGAGTGAAAACCCGTTTTGCCGGTAAAAGGTTACTCAAGCGTAAATTGTCACTGGTACCAGCTTTTAGCCACCAAAGTGTCTAGGTGGAGCGTCACTGCAGCTACTGTTGGCCGTCAAAATCATGCTTGTATTCCAGATACGTTCAAACCCGATCGTTGCCTCTGATTTTTCCCCGGAGACCACATTCATTGCATAGCAATTTGGAGAGACAACTTTTGAGTTAACCACGTGCCTGTGGCACTAGTGTCATTGCCTAAAAGACTCTTAAACACGATCACGAGTTAAACATGTGATCGATCGTCCGTTTGTCGCCGGCACTAAAATCTGTATACCGCTCGCTATTTACATTCAAAGATATGCAATGTATGTATGCATGCAGCATTTAAGTCGAGTTCAAGTACATGGATTAAGGTGCTTCTTGCCATGTTAACCACTGTATCTGGTCTAAAGCAAATTCGAAAATGTGGTTTTGAGTGACAATTTGAGTGACATTGTTGCTGTTACTAGATACGAATAGTTGGAGGCAATCGACGAGTATTTCGAAAAATTTTCGATTCAAGGTGAGAGATTGAGTGTATTGGATTCGACTTATGTTTTTTTGGGGTAATTCGCAATTCAGTAAGTGGGGTGAGAGAGGTATGCAGGGCAGGCTGTAATTAATCATCTAATTGAAGGGGTGTTCGCGTCTAAGGTAATGGGCCCGACATTGAACGGAATAAAACGGAATTTGCATATGCAAACGTAGACAGTGGACATTTTTTAACCACCTTATTATGTAACAGCACAGTGGGGTATTTGTCAATCAGAAGGGGTAATTGGTTATAGACACTGGAGTCTGTTGTAGTTTGAGTGGATAAATTGGATACGGTAAAAGGAGGTGGTTTTCCTTTTCTAACAACTGCATTAGTTTTACCTTCGCTTCGAAATGTATTTCCTGACACAGAAAACGCTCATACGAGCATATTTAGAACACATTTAGGTTCCATTTATATGACCTAGTACTTGATTACTAAGGATGATTACTAAATGATATCGATGGGTATTGCGACGACTTTAAACTAGCATGGAACTTCCCTTGTTGTAATTACATCTGCACAAAAGTGAGACCAATTTATAAGAAATTAATGGGACTAGATAGGAAACTCGTACAATTAGAATTCCGGAGGGTGGTGGTATGATTATTGCGCTAGAAGGTCTAACTAAGTTCCAAACTCCATCAAAACTGAAAAACAGCAAAAATAATAATTAACCCTTCTGAGTTCACCACCCTTTCGTCAGGTTATGATAAACCTCTGAAAGCAAAATCTTTTAGTTATGGAATGGTCTCACACACTCCCGCGTTCGGGGATGGGAGAAAACCGCAGGTCATCTCTCACTCTGCATAAAATGAAAAAGCGAACAGCATAGTGGGCAAAACTAGGACCTGGTCCACCCCGGAACGTCACGTCAACAATTTATTTATTTATTCCGAAGAAAACCTTTCCTCTATGGAACCTATCAGCGCGTAGAAAAATACAGTACCACGACCCACCATATTAGCGTCTAGATTAGAGCGTTACGGTGCGTGCAGTTATGCTCACAAGAAACCCAACTGTCAAATGAAGATCTAATCGAAGCAAGACTCTATGCAGATTAAGGTGCTCAGAAGCCCTTCCCTGAGCCTTGTCTAATAAGTTCGACTTATTGACGACTTTATTTAATTCAGACTTCGATTTTTACAAATGTGTTCAGGGAAGCTAGTTTGGTTGTGAGAAGTGTTTTTCAAAAATTCAGCTTGGCTGTCGCTATAGATGCAGATGATTGGCTAGATCCGGTTTCATACCCGGAATCTCAAAATCTGAATAGATTTCTTTTGTCCTGATTACAACGAAAGTTGACTTCTTATTCCCGCAGCGACCGAAGTTCTGGGCTTGCGAGTCTGATAAAAGCAGCGTTAATGTATTTGCTTGGAAGTATAGCCTACAAAAGAACTGCCGTTTCTGATAGAATTTGTCTTATCAGGGCCGTATACATCCAGAGGGCGATCGAAGATATTGAAAAGTTGTACTCCAAGAATAACAACGGGAGTTCAACCAACAGGTGCCAAGTTCTTGCCTATACCAGCACAGAAGCCTGTAGGGATGAAGAAGGAAACCTTGTAGTAGAGCCACAGTCGGTGCAGAGCATATGGAAAAAATGACTCTGCAAACTATATAACGGCGAAGAAGCTCAACATCCCTCCGTAAGGGACCATTCCACTTAGAAGATAAAAGCCAAAACTTCCGTCCACCTGACCTAAATGAAGTAAGGATATTAATATCTAAACTAAAAACCAATAAAGCTGCTGGACCCAACGAGACGTAAGTCTCTTCAACATCGCATACGAAATCTTATCTGTCATATTTTGCGAACGTCTAAAACCCTGAATCAACAATCTGATTGGACCCTATCAGTGCGGTTTGAAACCTGCAAAGTCCACAATCGACCAAATCTTCACACTCCCGCAGTTCCTGAAAAAAAACTTAAGGAAGCCAAATCGATACCCACCATCGCTTCGGGAATAAGAAAGTCTTCGAATCTATTCCGGAGTTGGAGTGCGCAACTAGAGAGGTTTGTTAGTTGAGGCCCAGGTTCACCCCGAAATGTAGCTCCACCTAAGTAAGTAAGTAAGTTCTGTTGGATAAGCACCATACAAAGCCTGTACCAAGTATCCTATAAATAACTCAGAAGATTGTACGCCTCAAGTAAAAGGTTTAAGTTGCAGATTCATCTCGTATTGTAGCGCCAGTAACAGCTGGTAATTCACTAAACAAACACACTTGAACACAAACTCATAATGTCACTGTCAGCAGCTGTCAAGATCAAATTGACACATCTGTCGCCATAAACGACCAATTCTGAACAATGATCGGGGATAGGCAAATAAGAACTCATTCAAGCTTGCTTTTTTTTTTTTGTTTTTACTAATTTTTGATAAAAATCTTCCCACCATGTGCTAATATTTTGTTCATAGAAACCATGACAGGTGACTAACTAAACCCTCGGCCATAAACATCTTTAGTGTATATCATTCGACTCTTAAACTCTTTCTGTCATTTCTGACACTCTGTGTCACTCTTCAATGTTTGAAACTTTCACTAAGCACCTATTTAAATTTGAAATTGGGTCGCACAAATATCAAAATAAATTTGAATTATTTTCGTCTTTCATATTTTCGAAACCCGCTGGCATTTGATTGAGGATGTAATCAAGAAAGGAACAATAAAATGAAAATGATCAACGGCCAGGACGATGACTTGTTGGCTTCCTTATTCGCTTGTTTACTTTCTCTGTTGTGACTGGTCTCTCGTTTGCTTTTCTTGATTTTGCAATTTGAATTGGCCAATAAATTTGTCATAATAGCCGGCCGGGAATTGTAGTTCAGAGTGGTGGCAGGCACTTGGACGAAGCAGTGAGTCAGATGAGATACAAACAATGCTGTTTGTTGCCATGTGTGATGGAAATTGTCATCAGTGACTTTTATTGCCCCGACCATATCAGTTTGATATCATGTGACCGACCATGTTCTGGTAAGAAAGCTATTGACCTCTAAATAATGGAAAGCTAAACTGATATTGGCGCTCGGTACCGCTTTGGACTGCTAATTTTCGATTAATAATGGTTGAACGAATACGTGGAGATGTGGCTTCAGTTTGGTGATTTTTGTGTCATAAAATTCGACGCCAAAGTGCTGATGTGTAGTTGGCGCCAAATCTGAGGAAGATATCAAGTGAAGAGGAACTAACATAACCGGAAGAAACTATCATAATACGAATTGGTCGACAAATTATTCCATTAAGCAGAAAATTGAGTATCCTGTCAAAGGAGTGTCTAAGTGATTTCCACGTCGTACCGAACATCAATGGAAGGTGTCTGCATATCCGAGATAAAAATTGCTCAGCGAAGTATAAAATTTAAGGGTATGGTACCACTTCTGATGGCAACGCGTGTATATATAGATTTGTTCACATATTATCTAAGGGCTCCTATAGCTTAGCATACACAGTACACCCTCTTGAAATTATGTGTTGCGAAACGACTCTCACCCGCACCCATTCATACGGCATCATCAGCATAATTCTACACATATGACGTTCACCATGGTGTTTTGATTTTTAAATCAATTTCCTTTAATCTCCGATGAAATGGAAACTCTTGATTTGGATACATCAGCGAAGAAGCCTATTACACAAGGATGTTTTCCAAAACTAGGTCATCGCTAATACCACCCACAAAGGTGAGGCATATTTTTATGGAATGAAAAATGGAAATAGACTTTCATGTTCACATGACAAAGTACGAGTAAATCGTTCTTATGTGTAAAAAAAATTAATAAAATAACGCGGTTACTTATTTGTGAGCTTGCCTCGCCACCGCCAGAAATGTTTCCTTAATTTGATATTCATGTCAGCAACTCAACGTGGATTTAGTCCTCGGAATTTTTGTGTTTAATTCAATGTGGAATTATTTTTCAATTTTATTTTACATTGTTTTAATTTAAAAAAAAAAAAACCGTACCAGACATATTTTTAATAATTTTTTTTTCTTTTCATTTTAGGTAAGTCTACTGCATAATGAATGAAATATTTGTAAGTAAATTGGCAAAACATTTCATAAAGAATATTTTAAATGTTTTCCTCTTGGTTGATCATCTTGGAACGTCTTAAAATCGATTACTTACTTAACGGACTCCCGACCTAGGGAGAGCCTTTGTATTAGGCACAGGAGGCGGAATGATTTATCTCTACCTAAGGCTGGAGCGTACCCAAGAGACGTGTCTTTGTCAAAAAAAGAATCACCGGTGTTGTCATCACTTTCACATCAGTCGAAGGATGTTGTTTCACTTATGTTTCACGTACACTTAAGTACTTAGCAAAGCCTGCAGTCTTTCCTCTTAAGGGAAAGTATTCATTTGGTCTGGATAGTCATGGTATCTGCTATATCATATGAAACCCAAATGTCAATATAACCCCTAACCGAGAACACAGAAATGCCTAACGTCGGTTTGCGTCCTGTAAAACTCTCCTCTGAAAGCCTTAAAGTTATATCACTCTTGTTATATTTAAAATAAAAAGACAACTCTTCTTATTCCGACAACTGTTCTTTATTCCGTCTATCTTAAGACTAACTTACTTATTCATATTTCTGTCCACCAAACTTCGTAATCAATCCGAATCAGAGGGATTCGGTTATTGATTGATCTTTTTCATAAAAAATTCTTAATGACTCAGTTCTAAATAGACGCTGGGTAAGGGATTATTCACTTGTGTATGCAAGTGTGTTTATTTGGGGCATGCATGGTCATTGATCCAAAGGCACTTGATCGATGACCATTTGGTTGGATGCTTTATAAGCGGTTGAGTGGAATGCAATTAGAGAAAAAGTTTGTAATTAAATTGTGAAATATGTGACATGCGCAAGAAGAAGCATTAAATAATTGTGGGTGCGGGGTGAGCGGTGGTAACTATAACTCCTTAACTCGCAAGTTCATCATTGATTTTATTTTCCATAATCCCATTGTGATCCGGAACACAGACAAGACTCACATAATTCAGCCTTCAGTAAAGTCTTGCATTTTCGAACTAACTTGGAAGTCGGAAGAGGGTTCAGCTACAGATGCAAATACTTTGCTGATTCTTCACGATATAGTTGATTGCTAACAGGATTACGTATACCTCTGCTGGAAAGACAGAGGTCAGTTTTCCTAACGTGAAGTGAAATCTAACATTGTCGTCCTCCCTCCCTCTGTTAAGATCGTTTACATTCTTTTCCTGGCTCAGATTGTGTTGAAAGCAGTCATGAGCACAGGGAAAGTTGATTTCGTATTTTTTCCGCAGCGGGAGTTCTGGTGTCATTGCATCAGACGACATGTCCATAAGGCCAGAGTCAAAGGACAGTCGGCGCGCAAGCTCATCAAAACGGAAGATGATATACGAGACATACCGTTCTTTAGAGTCTAGTAAAAGCAGCAATCACGTATTTTCGTGAGAGCTTATTCCACCAGACAACCGATGCATAGGATATAACTGGCTCTATCATAGCCACGTAGATCCAGAGGACCCTCTTGGGTAACAAGCCCCATGTCTTGTCGATAGCTCCTTTGCACTGCCAGAATGCCGATGCTTTTAAGCTTCCTCCTTCTCGCAAAGAGAACAACAACAGTTTTGAGAGGTTTTACTGAGAGCCCATTTCTAGCAGATCGCGTCTAGCGCTGCCTTCCTTTTAGATCAGTCGCTAGGCATGATCCAACAGACAGTACAGCTTCATCTTCATCATCTACATCTCCTTGAGTGTGGACGTCAGAACAATTGAGTGCGTTGAGCAGTGAGTCGACTAACATGCACCGTAACAGTGGAGACAGATCGCCGCTTTGCGCGCAACACCGGAATGCCTCCTACATAGGATTACATTAGCTGACTTGGAATGTTTAGGGTTGATCTGAGTCAATAATATACATATGTAGATAAGTGTAGATAAGTCTTGGTAGTCTCTTATCTACGCTCATTTGGAAACAAAATGGAAATTGACCCTTCCAAGCTGCAGATAGGAACGTTGGTCATACCTAGATTTAACGCCCTCGACAGAAGCTTTGTTTAAGCCCGCAACAAGGGAAGAACCGTTCTTATTTTTCAGATTCTTTCTCTCCTTGTGAGAGTAGATTTTCCACTTTACAGTGTCGTGTACAGGGTTCTAGGTATGAAGATGCATCAGCCCATTCCCCGTTTCCTTGAATGGCCCCGGAACACGGAAAATTTCGCGCGGAAGATCCATCGAAAGCGGGAGTGCCGGAATCTTTTTTCCTCTTGACTCTGTTCCGTATAGAAGAAGAGGGCGCAGTTTCACATCCGAGAGGTTTGTCGGTTACAGTGAGTGTCACTTCTACCGACCTATTCTACACTATCGCCGCTGGGGGGAGTGTGAATTTTAGCACTCGTGCCTTCGACAATACTTGCCGTTTCCTTGTACGTTTGTCCCACGTCTTCGTATCCTCTTTAGCTGCCCCATAAACGGGGGTCCTTCTTCTGAAGCCCGTTCCACCTTTTGGGTTTCCCAAGACAAGCCGTCAAAAACCACGCTCTGACCAACCACTGGTCTATTCTGGAGTTTAATCGTAACAGGCAGGACCTCATCGGTACTCTCTCCATCGTTCCAGGCCAATCTACCGAACGTGTAGTAGAAAGCGCCGCGGGAGTCATCGGAATCAGGTTTAATCGTAACAGGCAGGAACTCATCGGTACTCTCTCCATCGTTTCAGCCCAATCTACCGAATGTATAGTAGAAAGCGCTGCGGGAGTCATCGGAATCAGGTCATCCAGCTGCTCTTGGGTCAACCCCTTAATCGACGAGTTTTGCTTAAGCGTATTGGTTGGAGCTTCGAGAATCCGTGCGGTGTCCGCCGTCGAGAATACCACAGGTGAATTGTCGCTATTGCGAGTACCACCTACTTTATCGAGCAACTGGGGCCGTATATCAGCAATAACACGGCGAATGTTGACTTCCAAATCGTCCAACGTCTCTGGTTTATCCGCATGTGACCTCACATACCCCCAAAGAAAGTAATCTAAAAGTGTGAGATCACAGGATCGTGGAGGTCAGTTTACAGGTCTATTACGCGAAATTTTGCTCAGCAAATGTTTCCCGCAATAAATTGATGGTGTCGCACGCCGTGTGGCATGTTGCGCCATATTGTTGAAACCAAAGCTCTGTCACGTCAATCCCATTCAACTGAGGAACGAAGAAGTCAGAAATCATGTTTCTATAGCACTCTCCATTGACGGTAACATTCTGACCGGCATCGTCCTTAAAGAAATGTGGGCCGATGATTCCACCAGCACACCAAACAGTGAGTTTTAATGGTTGTAAGGGCGTCTCGACAAAGGCTTCTGGGTTTTCTTCATTCAAAATTCAGCAAATTGGATATGCTTGTTTACATATCCATTTAACCAAAAATGGGCCTCATCGGAGAACAAAATTTTGAGCTAAAAATGAGGATCAAGCTGAATCATGTTTTCGGCCCATTCACCGAACCTACGACGCGTATAATGGTCACGCGGTTTCAACTCTTGCACAAGCTGGATCTTATAGAATCTTATAGGATCTTCCACAAAGTGAATGGGTATAGCTCCAATTGCTGTGCACGATGGCGAATCGACTCATTCGGATTCTTCTCAACACTGCGCTCCACAACGGCAATAACTTCTTCTGTTCGCACTGTTTGTTGTCTTTGGGGATGCGTATTATCCACTAGAGTGTACGTGGTGCGAAAATGTTTCATTGTGTTCCGAATAACTTGCTCAGATGGACGATTATGATGTTGATATTTCGGGAATGGTATGGATGTCCTTGAAATAGTTTCTATCTTCAAGATTGTAATTTAGTCAGCTATACGTACAACGATATAGTGATCCCGTCGCTTCTTCTACAAACTTCGTTCTGGCCTGTTCATCAACTCTCGTTATGAGCAGGTATAGTGAGTTCTCGCAGTGCATGGCTTCCGCATTCAGCTCTACACCACACCCGTGAGCTAACTCTAGCCAGTCTTCGAACTATGCTATTTTGTTCCGAATCGCGTGTAAGGCCACTATCTTTGGAAGTCGGTTATCTGACATGTTTATAACCCTTAAGGTTATAAGGCTTGTACATAAGGCTTGTAACCCCATACTTGCGCCGCGTAGAGCATTACTGCCTCCGATGCAGCTTCAAATACTTTGAATTTACTGCTGTGCGTAATCTGTGGGTTGCTGAAACAGTTTTTCCATACTACATTTATGACGGTTATAGATTTCGTGAATTGCTCCTTCAGATGTCTTTTCATACTAAGGCTACTTGTCAAAAGGATTCCAAGATACCTGTATTCATTTACAACTTCTATACTTTCTCCGTTAAAGTGCCATTTTTCGTTGTAAGCAAGTCTCCCACCTCTATTTTTAAATATCATTATCTTGGATTTATCCAAATTCACGACCAGGCTCCATAGGCTGCTATACTCATACAATTTATTACTCATCAATTGCAAGGATTCCGGTGAGCTTGCCAACAGTACAATGTACTTTAAGGAGAACTCCTGCTATTTATATTCCTCCTGGGAGAAGATCCACTATATCGTCTGAGGGCGAATAGATTAGGGCTCAGCGAACATCCCTGTTTTACTCCTGACTCCATCTGAAACCATTCTGAAAGCGACTCGCCAAAGAGCTGCTCTGGTATCTTCATAAAGGTTTTGTAAAACACTTCTGAATTTTGATGACATTCCCATACTATATAACTTATAAAATAAGGCGTGTCGGTTCACAGAATCGAAGGCCGCTTTGAAATCCACAAAGAAGGCGTAGAGTTTTTTATTTCGGCTTATAAATATATTTGCTAAGCTTTTCAATACGAAAATGTGATCGACAGTTGAGTAGCCAGGCCTAAAACCCGCCTAGAACTCCTTTAGTAGATTATTGGCCTCTATCCATGTGGCTAGCCGCCTCTGCAATATTGCTGCAAAGCTTTTGTAGGACGCATTTAAGAACGATATTCCCCGATAGTTAACAGGATCCGATGGGAAAAATCAAAGCTTCTTTAAACCGTTGAGGCGCTATCCCATGATATAATATGCTGTTGTATAAGCCAATGAGATTGTCATTCAGCCCATTTGTGCTAATTTTAAAAAATTCAGTTGGTATACCATGCGACCTCTGCAAAGTGATGAAATCAATCTTAGACAACAAAGTCGAAAAGGTCGTGGTCTCGAATAGTTTGGTTGAGTCACCCTGCTGTATCGTTACATCACAGAAGGGTGGTCTGCCAACATGGAACGCATCATGAAAGCACAAGCTTTACGTGACTCATCATGGGATACATGGCTGGCAAGAAGCACTTGGAAATCAATCCAGACCATCCAATCATTAAGACTCTTCGTCAGAAATCCGATGTCGACAAGAACGACAAAGCCGTAAAAGACTTGGACATCCTTTTGTTCGAGACCTCCCTGCTATCATCTGGTTTCTCATTGGACAGCCCACAAGTGCATGCTTCACGAATTTATCGCATGATCAAGCTGGGTCTTGGCATTGATGAAGACGAACCAATGGCCACCGAGGAGATCCAAAGCGCCGGTGATACTCCACCAATAGTCAACGATCCAGAAGACGCATCTCATATGGAAGAAGTCGATTAAGCTCTCTTACGCTCCCAACCTAGCTTAATATTGGTCGTTATAACGTTAAATTTACTTATTTAAAATTAATTAAGCTATTTTAATTATAATTTATGGTTCCATTTTGGTTAAGCCACCGCGTTGTAGCGGTATCAGCGAAAACGCATTGTCGTCCGAGAGTAGTCGGTGTGTTTTGCTAAAATTACGACGGCCGACGTCTTAGGTTAAATGCTCTTTAATGAAAAATATTTTTAATTTTCTCGAGAGTTGACAGAATGTTGAAATAAAAAGAAACAGACCCTGCAGCCTTTCTATCTTTCAGACCAAGCAGTGTATCCGTAAGCTTCTGATGAGATATAGGGTCATCTAAAATGTTGTTTCATATATCTGGCACAGCATATTGAAAACTAGCATCACCGATGGGTTCAGTAACCTTTTGAAATGATCTAGCAGGATATAAGGGCTAAGACCTCTATTGATCACATATCTTCCTCCATTGAGTGACTTTGCTAGTTTCCAAAACTCGGATCCGTTATTACAACACCCTAGTCTGCGCGCCTCTCTTTCAAAGTAATTTCGCCTACTTTGTCTGCAAACATCTTTATACTCCTGATTCGTTCTTAGGTAAGCGTTTTTAAGAATATCAGTGTTGAAGGTACGAAATAATTTGAGCCACGCAAACGAGTTTGCGGGAGTTTGGGTTTACGGTAGTATAGGACTCCTTAATAATTTGCTCCACATCCGCTATGGTCGTAATATTTTTTCTTTGCAACTTCTCATCAATTTTCGTTCTATATTGGGCGGCTTTGTTCTCGTTCCATACCATTTTTGGGAGCACCCTCATATCCCTTATTTGCTCGTTTGTCGGCGTGGAGTGAATAACCGTAACAATGACAGGTAAATGGTCAGCGTATATGACTTGTTTGACTTCTAAATCAGTAACATGGTAGTTCCAGTCTCCCCTTGCCAAATAGTAGTCAATAACTGATGTCCCAGCAGCTCCAATGTACGTCAACTCACCCCATTCATCACTCGTACTAGTACCATTCTGGTTCTGAAAACCAAAAGAATCACAGAACTCTATAAGCTTCCTAGACCGTCGTTCTCTCCTACTCTCGCGTTCAAAGCACGTTCGGTTCATCACAGCATATCATTGCTTCTTGGAGATTCCCAAAAATATAATTCCCAATAATTGTAGTTTAGATATGCTGGGATTATATAAAACTCCTAATTACTATTAGGTTCTTCTCTTTATAAGCACTCAGAATTCACCAATGAAAATACCTTTCGAAAGTGCATGGAATCTGTAAGCACACAACATTGCATAATTCTCATTTTTGTAATCAGAAGACGGTTTCATAACATCAGCACTAAGAAAATAAAGCTTAACACACCCGGGTACATAACCATTCTTCTTGGTCTTTCCGTTGTTCTAACTTATTACTCTGATTGGGGATCGGCACTACGTTTAGATTTTTTGGGGTATGTATCCCAGATTGAAGCTGGACCTATATGAAGAAAACATAGTTGGTAGAATGGGAATCTGCCATTTTTAAATTAGAGCTGGAAAGTTTCCATCTTTTCCCAGTGCCTTGAAAGGTTTTAATGTTCTATTCGATTAGGTTATGTCTGAAAGCGGGTACGAAGAGCGAAGATTCCCATACGAGTACCACACTAGCAACCGGATTTTTGTAGTTTTTCTTTATTTGCAAAATATATCGGATTGTATGAATCGAAAGTTTACCGCGTATGTGTTTGTACCATACTTCTTTGTAGTTCTAAAATTTATATGAGACCATAACCTCCCAAACAGCGAAAGCATATCAAAATCGTGTTGGTACGAGTAGTTTGCGAACAAATAAAGAAAAGTCCAAAAAAAAAATTCAGGAGTGTCCAAGTTTCTTACAACTATTTTTTCCTTACGTCAATTCGTCAATATCTTATTTGTAGTTGTAAAATCAATTCTGCTTTACAAACTCAGTCGTGTTTGGTAAACATGACTCAATCAAACAAGCCCATCCAATTAATCGTTTGTTGCCAAGTAGTACCAACACTTTACTGACAATAACAATCAATAAATAGCAAATAAAATTGTACATACAAGTACTGTATCTATGTACAATATCTAGTTTATCACTGGTGTGCTTTCGTCTACATGTTGAATAATATTTTTGCTGCTGATTTGCCAGGACTAAATAGCAGCTCGTTATGTCAGGCACGATTTGCAACACAATCTGCAACTTACTAATTCACTAAATCCACAACTTATCCGTCCTAAATACCGTGTCTAGTAGTGCAAATAAATTTATTTTCCAATTTCACATAAACACGATAGATACGATGGAGATCGATGGATCTCCATTTGATCGTAAAGTCATGCGATCGTGCGCCCGCACAGATTACAATCCAAACATGGATCGAGTTGCCATGCCGTAGGAAGTATCGATATTTTTGAAACTTCTTAACACTTAACTTAGTCCGATTTGATGTTGTTTTTGACATAAGTGGCAAAGTGAAGTGTTTTGGATCACTTACTAAAATTGAAAGAAAAGCAACAAACATATGTCATTCTTATTCTGATCAACTTTAATTTGACTATTTGAGTTAACCATTATCACTTCAGCTAATTTAAGTATCTTTTGAGAGGCCGTAATGATAATTCAGTAAGTTGTTTGTGGGAATAAAAAGTAACCTTTTAGTACAACTCTAATTGGATTGGACGTGCGATTATGTTAAATTGGAATTTTGTTTTTTTCTTCGAAAAAGAAAACACGTTTTACAATTGTGAGAGGTTTTTACAATATTTTTTCGCACAGACTGTGCAAATAGCGACGGGTCGATTTGTACACATCTGGAATATCGACCCTATTGTGGCAGTCATGCTAATTTAAGGAGCCCTTAAGTTGTCCTTAATTATGTTTGCTTGGCTTGTAACGTTTTTCTGGAGATACTTCCATAAATAAGTGGTAAAGTATGTATATACGAGTACGCGTAAGTTTACTCATATCGTGTGGCGTCTTGTCTGCTGACAATTCAGCATCTTCAGCTGATCTTCAATTGAATCTGGAAAGAAATTGTTTTTGGAGATACTATTTGCATACTCAGGAAAAATGTTTTGCGAGGTCATCAGCTCTCTATGCTATTTGTAGTCAAGCTGTGTAAGTGTTCTGAGAATTCTAATGTTTCACATCATAGACGGCAAGTTCCTTGTTTGAAGAGCATCGCCATCATCATGGCTATTTGGTGAAAGAGTGACAGACATAGGTCTCACACTTGACCATCAGCTTGCCTAAAAATTGAAGTGAGAGTCAAGAAAAAATCCATTGCTTTGTACACAAGTTGTCCCCAAAGATCTTGCATTGGTTGTACACTGCTGATGTAAGGACCATACTAGCATACCATATGACTGCACCGTTTAGTGGGCAGCTTCGAATAAATTTAAGAATTCAAAATTAGTAACCAAGATGCAACCAGCAGCATGCCTTTTTATTATAGGTGATCTCGAGATAAATTTGCATATCTTCGCCAGTACATATTATAATGTAGGTATTTGTTCTGTTGGTGAAAAGCAGCGTTAGCTCGTTTCATGTGTTACCCCGTAGACTAAAAAAAAGAATACAACTCTCATTCGTCAAATCACAAGAAAATTTTAATACTTTTAATTTCAATTGAACTTAGCGGATTCACTAACAAACAATGCTAAACCAATAACACATGGTTGATAAGGAGAAGGAGTACATCTATGGACTTGCCTTTGTCGTATCCGGTCCCCTCGTAATAGCAGAATGCATGTCTGGATCGCCTATAGTTGCAGCGCCTTGGCAACTTCGAGCTAGTGGGTGATATCATTCGTCTGGTATACGAAGAAACATCTGGCGTCATTGTCGGTGATCCGGTGTTGCCTAATGGCAAGCCATTTTCAGTTGAATTAGGTCCTGGTATTATGGGCAGCATTTTCAACTGTATCCAACGTCCATCATCGAGCTGACCAACATTCCAAAGGGTGTTAATACTCTATCCCATTTAACGTGAAAGTTAGATCACACATTACGGTTGGGTACATGAAAACACTCTTGTCAAGCATAAGATGTCCGTTGGACCCCTCGGCAAGGGTACAGTTCGTTAAATTGCACCAACTGGCAACCACAATGTCGAGGATGTTCTCTTAGAAACCGAATTCGATGGAGAGATCTGCAAACGCAGTATGGTGCAAGTTTGGCCTGTACGTCAACCACGTCCAGTTAATAAAGAGTTGCCTGCTAATCAGCTACTTCTGGCCGGGCCTTTTGTATTGGATTCGTTGTACCCTTGTGTCCAACGTGGTATCACTGCTATTCCCGGAGCTTTCGGTTATGGTAAAACTGTCATCTCACATTCCTATTCGGATGTTATCATCTACGTCGGTTTCGGAGAACTAAGTAAGGAATGTCAGAAGTACTTTGTGATTTCCCCGAGTTGAGAGTTGAAATCAATGGTGACACCGAATCTATCATTAAACGTACCGCTCTTGTTGCTAACACACCCGCTTCTAGTGAAGCTTTCATCTACACTGGTATCACTTTTTCCGAATACTTCCGTGATATGGGTTACAACGTATCCATGATGGCTGATTCTACCTCTCGTTGGGCCGGGGTTCTTCGTGAAATTTTAGGACGTCTCGCTAAAATGCCTGTCGATTCTGGTCACGCAGACTATTTGGGTGCCCGTTTGGCTTCCTTCTATGAACGTGGCGGTCGTGTTAAGTGTTTGGGTAACCCAGAACGTGAGTGTTCCATTTCTATTGTCGATGCTGTATCACCACCTGGGTGATGCTAATATCAGTCAGTCAATTGACACCCTTGGACACCGACGTAATGTCTCCTGTCTCACTTTGTTTTATCGCTATTTCTACGACCAATGCTCCATTGAAATAGCCAGTAGCATTTCGCTCCTTCAAACCTTCAACCGTAACACCCGTCTCGCTGTGAATGCTCATCAGTATGCCCTCAAGCTCACGACTCGTTCCTAAGCCGTATAACTCGCTCTCTATTTCCTGGTCGCTATAACTTACAAACATTTAAGAACAGTGTACATCGGTACCTTAAAAAATTTTAGCGCGACATCGACATAGACCAGAAAAGTGCGGATCAGTCGCCGGGGATGGCTATTATTTTCAGAGCGAATGAATATCAATTCTGCGGCTCCTGCCAATAAAAATAAGGTAAAACAGAAAAACATAGAAAAGGAACCTCAACCAGCTTGAAGTGCGTAACTGGAAGCAGTTGTCCAATGACCAGGTTAACTGCAAAGGTTTATTGGTGGTCGAGGGCCAGCCTGATGCGCCATCCAAGTAAAGGTAGGGGACTTATACAACACTCAGCTAAGGAAGTTCCTGGTATTTATAATATTATTTGGGTAGGTCTAGTGGTTCCATATATTGACAGGAATAATCTTCTCGGGCAGTCGATGTTTCCAGTTAATAACTGGTAGATAAAAGCGACTTCACGACTTTTTTTTAGGGTATGCATGCTAATTAGTTTTAGCCTATTTTCATATTTTAAGTCATTTAACTTTGCATCAAAGTTGGTTGGAAGCTGTTTACAGATGCTATTGTAGCCTGCTGCAGACAATAAAGTGAGTGTTCATTTTCAATTAATTAAATTCTGAATCGTTTTGTAGTTTTCTTGACATCTAGGCAAAAATTGTGGTAAGAAGTTTGGAACGCTTAGAAATACAATGTCAAATGGATCCTTAAGGGACCTTTTATCTCGACATACGGAGAGTGTTATAAAGTGCTTTCATACTGATTTGTCAGCTATACTTAAGTTGTACGAAGAATATGTATATCGAGCAGAAAATTCTTCATTTAATAAATATTCTGACAATATCAGTTCATAGATGAAATAACGTATTTTATAACTTCCGTATGGTAAGTCTAAAAACAATGAAATTGGGGCAATCACGAGGGCATATCATGAAGCGAACAACTGCAAGTAAAACCCTTAATTCCAATCATAAATCACATGCCTACAACGAAAATCAATTCTTCAATAAAAATACGAACGTATCCGCCAATTATGTACAACAAAAAGGCTATAAAGATAAGTCGACCGCCACATGCCTTTAGATTGATATTTCAACAGTCAAAGAGCACATTTAATTGGCATACGATAGCTCGTCCACCTCACAGAGATAAGTCAGCTTTGATAGCATTTTTAAATGACAAAAGAGAAATTCGTACACGAATTCGAATTCAAATATTCTGCAGAGATAATTAAGTGTGATATCTAATTAGGTTTTTGATAATGTATTCGAAATTGCGTCACTAATGCCTCAAGGACACGTCTTTGCCAACTATTCGCACAATGTAGCAGCCTATTAAAAAGCATTCCCATTTAATCAATTGTTTTATTTTTTTCATTTTCCAACCATATGTTGTTTGTGTTTGGTGACAATTACACAGAACGTTTATAATGTCAATTAAAAAAAAATTGCTAATTGACTTGGCATTAGTCAGTTACAATACTAATTCACTCCATTGAAAATTATAAATAGGCTAGAAATGCAAATTATTTAAGCTCTTCTTTGAGGCATTTGAAACATTCGATAATATTTTATTTACATATGTTTGTTGTTGAATTTTTTCAAAAATAATATCGAATTGAAAGAACAGAGAAGAGAGAAAGAAAAGATTCTGGGCAAAGAAACTTCAATCGAAACATATCATAGAAGGTTGCGGCTAGCAGGTTCTGTCACTAAATGTCAATGTAATTAGTTGTCAGGCGCAAAATGTGTTACTAGGGGACACTTTTTTAGGTAGTTTCCTGCCGGTTGACCTATGATCTACAGGGTCTTTCAATAGGGACATTCAAAATTTGTTAGGTTTTGTTGATAAAGCAAACCAATCTGCTAAATTTGTTGTGAATTGTTCAGTAGTGTATGGCAAATCACCACGGAGGGTTATAGTGCTGACGAACGTCTGTAGATCTTAATTTTTTTTTCAAAATCTTTAGCGACGAGGCCCATTTTTGGATGAATAGATGTGTGAACAAGCAAAATTGTCGGATTTGGGACGATACCAATCCACATGCGTGTACTCGTATACACCAGCACAAAATGCATTCCGAGAAAGTCACTGAAAGTTTTTAATGCGAATTTTGGTCTGTCAGATTCATCAGTCCGTACTTCTTCAAACGAAACTGGCATTGCCATAACTACTACGTGCATAAACCAATGACTTAACGTAGCCACACAGAAAATAGTCAAGCTGCGTTAAATCGCACGAACGAGGCGGCCAATCGACTGGCATATTTCTTGAGATAACACGCTCACCATACTTACTCTTCAATAAATCGATTGTAGCGTGTGCTTTGTGGCTTGTGGCATCGTCCTGTTGAAACCACATGTCGTATAAGTCCATTTCTTCCAATTCGGGCCAAAAATAATCGGTGATCATGGCGCGATAACGCTGACCATTCACATTAACGTGACGATCGTTATCGTCGACGAAAAAATATGGCCCAATAACGCCGCCGGCATGCATTATTTTTTGTGGAAGAAGTGGTGATTCATGAAGCACATGTGGATTTTCATCCGACCAGTAACGCATATTTTGCTTATTGAAGAACCAATTGAGCCAAAAATGAGTTTCGTCACTGAAGATGATTTTGCGATGAAATTCATCATCTTGGCCCATCTTCTCCAGAACCCAATCGGAGAACGTACGTCGCTTCAAATGGTCCATCGGCTTCAATTCTTGAGTCAGCTTGATCTTGTATGGGTGTAAACCAATATCCTTATGCAAAATACGCCATAATGTGGTCTGAGCGATGCCCAATTCTTGAGAACGCCGTGGAATTGACTGATTTGGATCGTTTGCTACGGACGCCTGAACGGCAGCGATATATTCGACACTTCGACCATCCCGTTGTGTCACTGACACGACAACATCACACAACGAATATGTAGACTCAAAGTTTTGCACTAAACTTGTTATTGCCTGTCTGCTAGGGCGAGAATTACGACCGAAAATTGGAGTTAACGCTCTTAAAGTTGCAGTCACCGACTCCGAATTTCGGTAGAAAATTTTTATAATTTGCAGACGTTGCTCGTTCGTGTACTTTAATGAAAATATTGAGTTTACTGAATAAATTGACAGTGACAGTTTGATGATTAGTGAAAGAGTGCGTTCACAAATTAAATTCAAAGTTGTCAAGTCCCTATTGGAAAACCCTTTATAACTAATCTTAGCTAACTGATCCCTGGAATCTCATGTACGACGGGCACTTGTGCCTGGAAACCCCTCCGGTAGCCAGGTTAATCGGCCTTGTGGACAACGTCGCACCGATCGTGACCGGGTGGTCCCGCGAGGAGGCCTAAATTTCCAAACGGGTGACATTTAAATCTTCGAACCTTTGAAATAGAAAATGGTAAAGCAGTTCACCCGCCGTATAGCGGAATACCGATTCGAAGCGAAAGTGAATCGAATAGGTGAAGGGAACGTTCGATCCGCACGTACTATATAGCAGAATAGGGGTGATAATCTACGCACACTCAAGAGATTGGAGTGCCCTTGAAATGCTTACTCCCAGCGCAGGCGACCAAAAATTAGGGACTAAAGAAAGAGAGGTAACGATTAACGTCGGTTTTAAATGTTTGAATGTTATAATAACTAGAAAATAAAGAGCTCAGCAGGTCCTTCCCTAAGCGAGTTGTACGGCTTAAGAAAGAATCACGGAGAGTACGTCCGAAAGTGAGCTTGCGACACCCGACAGCATTGTGTTTTGGAAGCATTAAATTCTACTCTGTTAGGGGTTTAACAGTTAGTTATACTGTTTTAATGAGCTTAACATATTCTGCCGTTCCCGTTCTACAGCTGACGAGCAGGAACATGAGTCCGGAAAGAAATATAAAAGGCAAAGAGTACTGTCGTCAGCAAAGAAATATAGTGGATTAGCAGACAAGGGTGTTGGAGACAGAACGGAGCCCTGGGGCACACCAGCATTTATTTTGTGAATATCAGAATTGAAACCATCCAATATAACTTGAATTTAACATTCCGAAAGGTAATTTCTCATCCATCTAATCTAATCCAGGAACCTGATGCCGAACTTTTTCAAATGACTTAGAAATATCAAGTGCTACTATCTTGCTTTTGCCATATTGATGTATGCTTTGGTTTCACTTTTCGGTGAGACATGGCATTAAATCACCGGTGGACCGTTTGCTACAAAAGCCGCACTGCCGGTCATTGAGAAGCTTTCATGTTTCGAGATTTTCACTAGCTGACGGTTTATCAGCGTTTTCAAAGAAGAAGGGACGTAAGTGCAATGGGTTTGTAAGAGGAGAGAGAAGAAGATTCGCCTTTTTTAGGGACGGGCTGGACAAATGCTGTCTATTTTATCATGATTGATGAAAAAGCTTACGTTTACGTTGGGGTGGAGGATGAGGCAGAATTTTTTAATATTTTTGACGAACAACCAACCATTTTGTACTACCTTTGGGACATTGTAGTATTTTTTGCCTCAGTTTTTGGTCGTATTGGAATTTCACACGCTTAAGAAACACGTTGCAGCCATTCCTGGCTCGTGGAAATTTTGTTCAGTTTCCCTCTGTCAAGTTGGTCTTGCAGGACCAAAAAAAAAACATTTCTCTAACCCTGAAAGATTCTTTACAGCTCGAGTCTTACTACACCTTTTCGTTTGGTTTGATACTCTTCATTCGACGAGGGATAAAGGATCTCATTCCAAACAAACTCAGACCGACACGACCAATTCTGTCAGTATCTTAAAGGAAGCACGTTTCTGAAAGGTAATCGATATCGACCTGAGGATCTTCAAAGAGATAACGAAATACATCGATTTGTGCCACAAAATAATGGCAACCCCGAAGGCCATCTTTTTCCCAGAAAATAACTACTCTTGGCAATGGAAAGTAATACGGGATTACCACCCAACTGTGGAAAACCCCGTCTCTGACTGACAAAATTTCGACCCCTAATTCTTACCCCTGCTAGTTGGTCTGTCTACGTACATATATTCTACTGCCAATTCCCAAGAATTAAATGCATCAAATGGTTCTCAACTCATGAAAAAGCTATGATGTAAGTTAGTTATGCACACGACTGTCATGATATCAGACAACCGGCACCATATTCATCAAATACTTGGAAACGTTATTGAACTCGATACGATGAGGAGGAATAAGGGTAGCTATTACGAGTACTCGTAATTAGGAAGTATAGTCCAATGGAGGCCAACGGTTGGCGTAATGACTGATTAATAGAAACAGTGGATCCAGAAAATAAAGGCCTTAGATCTATGTAATAATAAGAAAGTAATTTTGTTTTAAAAGCATCCAAAAAAAGATTAATGTAATCTAACTTAAAACTCATAAATTCGAATCTATTTATATCACAAAAACTGATGTACTACATGTTTGTATACAAATGTAGGAAAAGAGCAAAAAATTTCGAAAACCAAATTAGCTGGATGCTGGATGAATTTTTTTTGAAAGAAAGCTGACGCCTTTCGGTAATGCGTCTTTGAAATTAAATCAATTTCTCGGATGTCGATCGCAGTTTTGATTTAAGAATATGGAATTTTATTTTTGTTGTAATTTAAAAATAACATTTTGTTTTGAACAATATTTTATGCATAACCCGACAGGACGGCACGTGGAACGATCAACTTCCACCCTAATATCAATTTATGTTGTTTTTTCTTCTTAATGAACTTATGATAGCTATGTAGAGAGAAATGTGGGAGAAGTTGTTGTAAAGCACCGTAAGTACCTTAGGCACCGTAAGTACCTTAGGCACCGTTTCAAAGTATACCTTATTTACTCCCAAACAAGCATCACGCCAGTGAGCTTAGCAATAATTGTGGTATATTTTTTTTTATGATCGGAACAGAGAGTTCGGTTCGCTCTTAAAATATATGTACGAGTATATAAAGCTAAATAAGTAGTTGTTTATTGAAGATTTATAACAAAAAGTGTTCAGTACTGATTGTCACTTGTACTGCTCAAAAAACTCCATACTTCAAATCAACGGCCATTATATGAAACGGACACCAACTAAAAACTGGCAACAGTATATCACTTTCGTTTTCTATGCCCACCAAAAAGAGCACTAAATACAGTTGATAAGGAGAGTGTGTCAGTGGGAAATACTCGTATGTCTGTCAACAATTTAAGCAAATAATTTCGAAATTATTGGATGATAAATCATGGAGACGGAAGTTGAATAGTGGGTTGAATAGTGTGTCCTACCTAACAGTAAGCTGAGTTCAAACAAAGAATAATTTGGGATAAGAAGGCAATTGACTAGCAAAGCCCTCTCCCGAACAACAAAAGCGACCCTTTATAAGACCTTAATCATCCCAGTCCTGCTCTAAGGCACAGACGCATTGACTTTATCAAAAATGGATGAGTGTCCTCTTGGCTGTTGTGAGATGAAAATCGCGTGATTTTCGGTCCAGCCACATCGACTTACCCAGAAGAGTGAAAATCTAACGACTGAGATGGCTGGGTCATAGAGCGGATTAACATCAATGCTCCGGTCCGAGAAGTCTTCGAATCCATCCTCGACGGACAGCGCAGTAGAGTGAAACTGGTGGCAGCTAGCTAAAGATCGAGCTGGCTAGAGACGCTTGTTGGTTGAGGCCCAGGTCCACTTCGAACTGCAGCGCCTTAAACACCTTAAGTAAGTAAGTAATTTCGGAGAAGCGACTGGGCAATGTCAACAGCAGGTCCAAACTCAGCCCTCATGCTCACTTGTAGTGTTGCACGATACGCCCCCTATTTAAATAAGAGTATTCGCCAGCATTCATTTTAGAGTCCTAGGTTTCTTGTTTGTGGTCCCCTTTTAAGACCTGACACATCAGGGGCGTAATAGTGGTAATTGGTAATGGCCTTCTTAACAGTGGTCCTCTGCATTTGATGCTGCTGATGTGGGGTTATGAATGAGGTTGAGGGAGATTCTGGCGATTTCTTGTAAATGTCCCTCCGACATTAAATCTACTCACAGAATTCTCGCGGCGCGGTATTTCCTTTCATATCTGCATACGTACTATGGCTACTACTGGGCTCCCGCCCAATTATCAAGGCTTCGCCCATTAATGACGTTGTCTAGTAAAAAGCGGCAGAGCAAAGTATTGGTCTTATCGTAACCATCTTCAGCTGACGCCACTGATGGTTGCTACGATTTGACCAGTTACAAACTGCCAGTCATAGGTCCTGTTGAGTGGCAGGATCACCGGCATTTCATACCAGGCCTTAAAACACAATACCATGGGAGTTAGGGCTCCCCGGACTTCGGCCCGCGGCTGACTGGCTGATAGCCACCGTGGCTGTGATTTAAACCTAAAACCTTGGAAGAGTTTTCCAGTTGGTTTTGATTCGATGTAGAGTTGCAACAAGTACTGGGTGCCATGACACTAAGATCGACAAGGGGTTTTGTCCCCTCAACACAGGTTCGGCTTTGGTACTACACTACTAATCTGGATAAGCGCTGCTGGCGAGGCGTATACTGGCTCCCATAGATGTATGGGGATCCCATTTATTCTCAGGCGTTCACGCAAAACATATGAGACGTTCTGTGACCAGTTGTGTGACGTATGAATACTGGATGTATGTCTTCCGTCTATCGCGATATATTGTAATTAATCTGGTTCGTCATATTTTGAGCATGAGGTCGCCATGTACCCTTGTGATTCTTAAGATGTGGGAAACTCGTATTTTCCACGACAATTACCAGTTCACTTGCAAAGTTTGTGAGCCTATGTCTGTTTTCGGATATGATGTCATGCAGGCTGTATGTGCCCGTTGTTATAGTCACTTTTGCATGGGTCGTCAACAATTGAATCAATCTTAGCCGAGTCTGTTGTTGCCTTCATCACAACTTTGTTTCGCTTTCGAATAGGGTTGTGAGACCTAAGGCGGTGTATTTTTTGTGAATCAATACAAACAATTATTATTTATGGTACGCCCTGATATATTGCCTTCCAATGGGGTTCTTGTTATGACATACAAAAAAATACGTTTCCGTCCTCAGTTTTTTATTTTTGACCGGCAAGAGCAGTCCCGATTAGTGACTACTAACAATATATTAGTTATCCAATAGACCCTAAGAGGAGGTGATGTTGCGATTTATCCCACCGGTTCTCCAACTTGCTAATTAGTCCAGAAATTTGTCAGATGAAAATCACGTAGATTCATGCGCTCTTTTTCTGATGTTCATTGAATGGTAAGAAACACATGAACTTACAAAATTTATATTTCATCTTAAGAGACCGTATTTTTTCGGATTTTTAAGTGCATGCCAGTATGTAAATATCGACATTATTGTCGTACAATACCCAACTGTAACTAGCAAGTCATCTATGATATCAGTGTCCAAAATTGGGACAGAACCAAGTTAATGCGATCTTCCGTTGCTGTATTTCGAACGATTGGTCTATCGCTTTCCTTGTTTATTGGATGTTAGCCACAGAATCTCTTCGGTAAGGTATTGTACACTATCTAGCTGGTCAGAGAGATGCGCTGGGCAGTGGAAAAGACCAGTAAGAGTATGTAAGGTCTTCTTCTGAAGACGTTGTCATGAGAGTTGCAAAAAAAAATGTCTACCGCAAAGCCTTCGTACGGTTTTACGATGACCTCGAGTGTTCTAATGGTTTCTTAAGTATATATAACACCTCCAAATCTAGTAATTATTCATCACAAAAGTTCAACACATCACTGATTGGCTTTTTAGACCCTAAGTAAACATAAAGTTACATTTTAAATCCTCCTACACACGCAATTGCAAAAATAGGAGAAAAAGGTCGGTTCCGCTATCGTACGTCAATCAATTTCACGATATCGTGCCAAAGGCGTGCTAAGCACTTAAAAGCGGCAATTTATTGCATGACAAACGCGTGCTCACTCCGCGATCGGTCATGAAGCAAACAAACAAACAAAAAAATACCGAAAAACGAAACGAAAAACTTCGAAATGTCACCTCAAGACATTATCTCGAAACGACCTCTAACATACTCGTACATGTAGTGGCATCAACTTCTTATTGATTCATAAAACAATAAATAATAAATCGAACAGAATCGATGTTTTTTTTTCTCCTGTCTAGTAAACAAGATCACACTCTGATTGACAAAAAAAATCCGTTCTCAATAAATTCATAACCTCATGATTCAGTTCCTAGTGAGCCGGTGTTGGTGAGCGAACATCACGAACGCGACACGAATTCTATCGAATCCCAATCAGAGCAGTGTTTGAGGCAATTTTTTTTGTCTCCACTGAAACTGCTAATTGAAAGTACTCGTAAGTTTTTGTAAATTATTCGAACAATGAATTGTTGGGAATTTTAAAAATAACTTAAAAAGGAACAATAGAGTCGTAACTGGTGTCTGAATCGATTGTCATCGAAGAGTCATTAAGCGTTAATTTGTTTCGAAATTGTAACCGAAATCGTAACCGACATAAAATTCGTACCATTCCAGCGGACCTAAGCTCTAAAGCCGCATGCTCATTTAATTTTTGCATTCCCCCAAAAAATAAAGTCGAAACAATAATTTCGAAGAATAAGGCACATGAGACATGTTGCGCTCTGACAGGCGAGCAAATCGCACCTATTGTAAATTAGCAGAATTAATGACAGCGCGCGTCAAAACCGCGACAAAAACATCGTGGAGCAGAATTTAGAGCGGTAGCGTGCTAAAAATTATATAAAGTGATTTGCGATTCAAATAATCGAAATTCCGTCAATTTTTCTTTCCTTCTGATTCAGCTATTCAGCAGTGATTGGATCTGTATGATGTTTTTGGGCGCTCGTCTGATAGGAGCACGTGTTGGATTAATGGAAAATTTGAAAGTCGGTACAAATTTTAGTAAAAATCGGCAATGTAAATGGTTAAGCCTTCACTAAACAAGTTTTTAAAGAGAGCAATGCTGTGGGAAATATCTTTTTAGCAGTGTTTTCAACGTGTCACAGTTTTTGCGTCATCGCCTGACAATTCTAAGCACGAAGCCAATACTGAAATGTTAAGAATATCACATGTATACCTAAGTCAATTACTTGCGGAAGCCTTTCTAAGAGGAATAAAACGCCGACCTTAGTCGAAGTAGTCTATTTATGACTGCTCTATTTGTAATCTAAAATTCCCATTGTATTGGGCGGTTTTAGGTCGTTAACTCGTAGAAAATACTGGTATGCCACAGGGCTTACTTTTGCCAACTATATTCTTTATTGATTTTGTACGAGTTTTCTGCTCTTTTTTAGAAATAGGCTGAATTATCAGCGACAAAATCGAACCCTTTACTATATGAGCGTATGACTATTCTGCTTGCCAAGAGCACATCTGAAGATAGTTGTTGATAGTTGACATAGCTCTTCTTACACTTACTTACTAACTTAGGTTGCACTGCAATTCGGGGTGCACTTCGGCTTCAACCAACATACGTATCTCTGAAGCCAGACCTGTTGGTTGCAAGCTGTTCCCAATTTCGCACACCAAGTTGTTGAGGTCCTTCTCTACCTGTGCGTCCCACCTTAGGACGGGTATTTCTCTGTTGCTTTTTTACCTCGTGATGAATTCGAAGACTTTTCGAGCTAAGTGCCACATCTCTCATCAATTTAAGCCAAGATGTCCCCGCTCTTTTAGCGAAGTCCATGTTGTCCGTACAGTTCTTATTTACATCTCCTTTTCCACTCTCCGTCGTTGCAGACAGAACCGTAAACCACTCGAAACGACTAAGCGTAACTGGCACTACCAATATATTAAAAGGCATTAACGTAATTGTCCGCCAGGGGCCGCTGCTGTTCAATTGACTTCTGTGCTTGACTTCTGTGTCGTTCAGCATATGATTTCCAAATAAACCGAAATTTATCGTTATTGACTTATGACTTTTAATATTGTACTCTGATCACAAGGTCTGTATCCAAGCGGACACAAAATATTTCTCGTAATCTCTATATGCTCGTCATGTAAAGGGTGGACAAACTGTTGGTTTCATTTTAAACCATATGTTAGATTGATATGGTTTATGAGCTCAAAAAATTGACAGAAACTCAGTATTGTATTTTTGCGGTACGAAATGGATCGATTTCAGCTGGTTCAACGTTGGGAAATATTGCAAAGTTACTTCCAAAGTGAATTCTGTGTCAGTGAGGATTTTGAAAAGAAATTTCGGTCGAAATAATGCACCAACTGCGCCTGGTGTACGTAAGTTTGTGAAGAAAGTTCGTGAGACTGGTTTGCTGATTGATAACCGAACATACGAGTATTCCCGGATATTACTGCCGAAAGTGTACGCACAAACCCGCTTCTCTGTTGACGACAATTTTGCTCAAAAAATCATGTTTTCAGATGAGGCGCATTTCCACCTCGGCGGCTACGTAAACAAAGTTATTTTTAAAATTGCCATATTTGTGGCTCGGAAAATCCACACGTAGTCATAGAGAAGCTTATGAAACCTGAACGTGTGACTGTTTGGTGTGGTGCATTTTTCTTCCAAGACGACAATGGAAGAAACGCTATAGTCAATGGAGACAATTACCGAGGCATGATAACCAATTTTTTATGGCCAGAAATTGAGGATTTGAACTTGGCCGAACTATGGGTCTAGCGGTGCCGTGACATAACGCCAGGTGACAAAGATATAAGCTCCTGACAGACGCTAAAATTGAGATAAGAGTAACACTTTTATGTGCGAAGTGGGTGAGCCACCCACCCCCCAGACTCGCTTCTAGGCGTCTGCCTGACAGTTGTTGATATACCCTTAGTGGAGCGACAAAGTCGCTTGAGCGGCTAAAACCTGCGGAGAAAAGGGTGAAATTCTGTTGACATTAAGCCATTTTGACTGGAATTTCGAAAATTTGGCCTTATGTCGCTTGGCGTTATGTCACGGCAACATTTCAGCCAGATGCTGCTACATGCGACACAAGCCATCCAACAATCGGTTTATTGCACACGAAGTTCAATAAACGTGTAATCAGTCGTTTTGGTGATGTTGTTTAGTCACCGCGGAGCTGCGATTTCACGATCGGAAGGATTGCTCTTTTCAAAAAAGTAACAATCGTTGACAAATATTGAACAGTGTTTTTTTTTTATAGCCTTTTTAAAAATAAACCAACGTACGATGTGCTTACGTTTCAAATCGCATTTGAAGTTGTTACATTTCCGACAAGGCCGATTGTCAGATGCAAGAATTCACTTCGCAAGTGTACGCTCTGACACTGGCTCTGTTCTTCGGAAACCTTCCCTAGGGTCCTCTAGATTGATAAATACTATTTCTTGAAAACACATTGCACATTGCAGAAACACTTCATGAGCAAATACGAATACTTGCGACCCAATATCCACCCTTATCTTTTGATTTTCTCTTTCAAAGTTGTTTTCACCTTTTCGATTTGTTTTCGTTGGCTAATTTCGAGTAAATTAATCGCTGATTGAGTTAAAATGTTTGTCAAGGACTTATCAATAAATTGGCAAATACGAATATCTATTCATACACACCATCATTGTGTTATCGATATCGAAGTTTGTTTGTTTCGTTTTATCGATAAATAATCACAATGTCGCATACAGTTGGCGTTCACTTGAGATTAAATGTTTGATTAACGTTACGTCATCGAAGTTACTCCTCAATGAAATTTAGGCCACTCAGGTACCAGTTACTTACAGACGAAACACTTAACAATAGATAAATAATAAATTTGAAGTAAATTAAATTCATAATCAGATACAGTCGTCACTGATTCGTAATTGATTTATCGGGCTTATTTTACTCAACTCATTTAAAAGCTAATGTGTGAGATATACGTAATTTTGATAATTTTTTTTTTATAAAAGTCTGGAAACCAGCTAAAATGGGTCTAAAATTGCCTGATTATAGTTTGTTTTTACTTCCTAAAACCGTATAAATACTTTCATTAGATATTAGCTTGATGATTAATGTAGCTTGGGTGGGGTAACCCTTAGCAAGACGATTGTACATTATTTTTAAAAAAAATTAGAGATAGTATTCGTACAAATAATTCGATAAATCAACAGAAAATATGAATTTATCTACGCATTAAGTTGTGACTGATACATGAGAACACTTAAGAGCGGAAACGAAAATAACAAATAAATAGAAAGTAGAAAATGAACAATTTCAATAATAAATATGATTCCTATTACCTATATCTATAAAATATATTGACACTAGTCTATATTTAGTTTTGCGATGCTAATCTGATGTTTGGTGTACATTTGACACAAGGTTTTATAGAGCCGATTGTAGAGTCAAAAAACAGCTATAATGTGCTGGTTTGTTGCGGAAATTTTCCGCAATTTTTGTTATTTTTATTATTAAAAAAAACAAAAATAATAATAGTTCAACTACAAATATAATAAGAAGGAAAAAAGGGCAGGTTGAATCGAATGGAGAATACTGAAATTTCATTTGCGATGAAGTAATTCGCATTTCTCGCAAAGAATAAAACGATGTTCCGTACAAGTTGGTTTCACGCACATGTTACAGCGAACACTGTGAACATTTGCGTTCGGAGTTCGAGGGAACATGTGACATCTAGCCCGTTTTTTTTGTGATTGGCTGATGAATCAATGTGTTGACCACAAGCATTTTGACCGATGCTGATGCTTGTGATGATGTTAATGGAGAATTCGAGCAAGAGGAGTACGGTGAAATCTACGAACTTGGATCTCGCACACGACGAAAAACTTCTACCGCATGTATACAAAAAAAAAAAAAAAAAAAAAAAAAAAAAAAAAAAAAATCCAAACAAAAATTAACCTCAATAAACAAATAATGGAAAAGGGCTGTGCTAGTGTTTTGTGCTCAATTGTTGACCCCAACGCCGAATGGGTAGCATGCAATAGTCTCTGTGGAAAATCATTCCATGCCATATGCATCGGACTTACCCGGAGATCCATAACCTACCTCAAGGAGTATTGCAGTCTCTTCAATTTTTACTGCGACGAGTGCAAAGAGATCACCTTGGCTCACTTTATGCTGGCAATTAAATGCAACAACGAGTCTATTAATGCGATGCTAACCGAGAATGGTCATATTAGCAGAACTATTTTGTACAGAATAGAAAAGATTGAGGACTCAATAAACTGCATTGACAGTAATGTGGAAGCTTACAAGTCCACAGGAAGAATGATCGAAAAGCAACTGGCAGCGATCCAAAAACAAATCTAACCACGACAACTAGAGCGAAGTGATCAAATATCACTTCGACGGAACTAAAGCTTTCCTCAAAACAAATTTTGCCAACCTCCTTAACTCCAACGAACTCACACACATAAACGACTCTATCAGCCTTCTCCGTACTGATCTCGACTTGCTTTTTCAATCATCCTCCAAAACAACACATCACACCCCGCATCCATCAGATTCTACGCTCGATGACCTGACCCTAAAAATGATTGACGTCAGCGAGGAACTCATAGCAACTCGGTTAACCGTTGCCGAAATCGGTAAAGAAGTGAGATTGGCTTCCCACAAAATCGATGGAATACCCGATCAAATTCAGTTCCAGGCTAGTTCCTCGTACAATGTCTCAATTCATAATGAATTAGTAGACACGGAGTCTCATTTGCCATCATTTTCAAATACTCCTCCCGCCACCCTAACAACGGAATCCGAAACCGTTTTGCCTTTAGCAACTAGAATCCCGCCCGTCGCCGCTCCACGCAAACTGCTCAAACAATTTGGAACTTCATGGACCCCCTCCGAATGGAAAAACAGACTCGAAAAGATGAAACAGGGAAACCATATGGCATTCTTCGTTGAAGGGGCTCCTCAACACGCTGATGTTTCTTGGGAGCGGAATTTCTTTCACCGAAGTTTTGCTATCACCATTAGAGAGTGCCAGATGATTTCCCCCGCTGACTCCAACAGTTCCTGCAGCTTCAAAGTCAACATCCCAACCAAATATTCGTGGTTGTTCCCTACTCCTCCTGGTAAGGCAACTAAACCTGGGAAGATAAGTATTACTAAATGCTCTGAGGAACGAGAAAACGCACATATCGAGAGTAATGAAAGTTTTAAAAATAATCGTAGTTTTAACAATAAACTTAAAAAAAGACCCCTCTCCAACTCCCTTCCAAATAAAAAATATGCTTCCAAAAAACGAAGCTCTAATCTCGATCCCAACTGGAGCTTCAAAACAAACTTATTCCCCAATTTTAGACCTCCCTCCTCACTTATCCGACATAAAGCAATTACACATCAATCTTCTAATCCCCCAATTCCCCCAATTCCCCCCGTTCCACCGAAGTCCCCGCGCCAACGCGTCTCTTTCAACTTAACCCCAACCACCCATATTATTCCTTCTCAACCTTCTACGGCACCAAACCCAGCTAGCAACCCAATTCCCAACTTCGATCTTAAAACTGGAGCTAAGTACCCTAACTTCATTAACTCCCATACCTTAAACCCCACATCTCATCCCTCGTCCAACTCCATACCCAATCATTTATCTCTATCTCCCTCCTCCAATGCTCCTATTCTTGATCCCCTTTTTCCCCCCACTGTTAAACTAACACAGCAAACCAATGGCACTACAGAAAGTCGAAATGCTCTCTCTAGGCTCAGAGAAAGAACGATATATGAAAACATTCGTCTCTTTCTTGCCCATCTACATGATAAATCGGACTCGGTCTCCTATGAAGGCAAAACCAAAACCAGCGTCATGGTTTCCATCCAGCAGGAAGGCCTCCCTACCGACCCTATCAGTCTCAGGAACCTTTATGTCAGGTACCACGATATTTTTAACATGTCCCCTCAGAAAGTAGCAGACGACCTTGCTGCATTCGGCAACTATGTTCACTCTAAACGAGCCTCACACCTACAGCGAAGCCGAGCCGACCACGACAAATTTTTTCGTCCATAACGTACCTACCTTGCCAGCGCTTAAACCATCCTGCCTCACACCTCCACCCCACAACATCCCTCTTACATTTTACTACCAGAATGTAAGAGGTCTTCGCTCTAAAACCAATGCTGTCCTACGTCAATCGCATGCTCTTCCCTTTGATATTTACGCCTTGACCGAAACCAATTATTCCCCCCTACTTTTAATGTTTTTCGCGACGACGATACTACCCGCACAAATAAAGATTCCCCCTGTCGAGGCGTCCTACTGGCGATGGACAACAGCCTTAACTCTTCTCCCATTACAATTTTTTCATCCTCTAAAGCGGACTTTGTCGCAATAAAAATATCACTGCCTCTCAAGTCCCTTTACGTTATATGTTGCTACATCCTACTAGCTCAACCTTTAATTGACCTGTCAGACCCTATTGATGATATCCTTATTTTCGGCGACTTTAATCTTCCTCAGCTACAGTGCACTCCATCAGATGATCAATCGTTTTTCATCGCTTCAAATGCCAACTCAGCTAAGGAATGTATCTTCTTAGATCGCTTAACAGACTCAAGTCTATGCCAAGTCAGTGGTATATCCAATTATATGGGCAGGCAATTAGACCTTATTTTCACAACAGATCCAATTAACTCCTCAGTCTCACTTTGTCCCCTATCTCTCTCAACAAACGATAACTACCACCACCCCCTTCTACTTTCATTTTTTCATAACTCTTCATTCCAGACCACTCCCCCCACAACTCTCTCATCCCTCGACTTTCATAAAGCAAACTTTCACAAAATCAGTGAATATCTCAGCAGATCCCTCTTTAACTTTCACAACCTACGTATAAATGATGCCTTATCCATTTTTTATAAAGAAATATTTAATTCTTTTTCCCTTTACGTTCCGTTTGCCCGCCTTAAAACATCATCTACTAGTCCTCCCTGGTATAATCGCAAGCTTTGTTCCTTACGAAATAAGAGAAATAAGTTATGGGCTGTTTTCCTGCGTACCAGATCCTTTACCGACTATTCCAACTATCTTACCAGCGCTACCTTAACAATGCGCAAGTCAACCTTATAAACCACCCTAAGTCCTTTTTCCAATTTGTTAACTACAAAAGAAAGTCCGATGATTACCCTCCTTCCCTCTCTTTCAACAACAGGTCATCAACCGATCCACTCACCATTGCCAACCTATTTGCCACCTTTTTTAAACAATCCTTCACCAACGACTCCTTTGTACCAGATCCATCCTATTTTAGTTACCTACTGAACTTCTCCAATGGCCCACTTCTCTCTCATATTTTGGACTCGTCTTATATCGAATATAAATTACACCAACTCACACCCGGCCCAGATGGCCTCCCTGCCATATTTCTTAAAAAATGCTCTTCCTCTCTTTCCCTTGCCCTTTCTAATCTCTTCCATCTATCCCTTTCACAAGGAGAATTTCCTCAGGCTTGGAAAACCTCCTTCATAACCTCGATCCAAAAGAAAATATCAAAGAATGAAATAACCAACTATCGTCCCATCGCTAAACTCTCCCATATACCCAAACTCTTCGAAAGTATTTTGTATGAAGCTCTAAGCTTCCAATGCAAATCACTTATTTCCCCTAGACAACATGACTTCCTAAAGGGTAGGTCAACCACCACAAATCTCGTTGAATTCTTATCCTTTGCCCTCTCTGCCCTAGAGAATGGCAATGAAGTCGATGTAGTTGCAACTGATTTTAGCAAAGCCTTCGGTAAAATCTCTCATCGGTTAATCATCTATAAATTGTCTGCCCTCGACTTTGAACCCATACTGTTAAAATGGATATCCTCTTACCTCGGAAACCGTTTTTACAGTGTTCGTTTTAGGTTAGCCCACTCCGCTCCATTTTTGGCCACCTCTGGAGTTCCACAAGGCAGCCATCTCGGCCCCCTTCTTTTTATATTAACCATAAATGATCTCGATATGATCATCAAACACTCGTCTGTCTCCCTTTACGCCGACGATACCAAATTTTTCAAAACCATTTCTTCTCCACATGACTCTCTCCTCCTTCAACAAGATCTTGATAGTTTTTCGATCTGTTGCCTCAAAAATTCTTTGGAACTTAATATCGCCAAATGCCAATCCATCACCTTCTCACATAAGCGGAACCAATCTCCTCCCCGACTCTATCTTCTCCATAACCAACCTATCTCTTCGCGACCTCGGCATTTTGTGTGATAGCAAGCTCAACTTCCGTTTACATATGTATGAGATAATCCTCAAAGCACTAGGTTTTGTAAAACGGTGATCCAAAGAATTCACCAACCCATACGTGACCAGGTCCCTCTATATTATTTTTGTTCGCCCTCTCCTAGAGTACGCCAGTCAAGTATGGTCCCCATATCATCGTGTTCATATCTTGAGAATTGAAAGCATTCAGCGCCGTTTTCTTCGATTTGCTCTTCGAGGTATGCCCTGGGACGATCCTTTTAATCTGCCCCCCTATCAAAACCGTCTCAACCTTATCAACTTAAACACCCTTGAAGATCGCAGAGATGCAGCATTCATCGACTCCTTTCAAGTCACGTTGAATGCGCGTCCCTTCACAACTCCATTTTCCTCAAGAACCAATCTCCCGTATGCTATGTCAAATCAACTCAAACCCTACCGCCTTTGACTTCCACTGCACCACTTTCTACTTCAAATCCGTTCTCCTTCACCACTCCAACCAACCTTAGTTTTAAGTTTTAGTTTAAGCTTAATTTTTAAGTTATAGCTTGTATTAAGCCAAATAAATGGGGGCGTTCGCCCCCACCAAAATTAAAATTAAATTATACCATGTGGTGTTTGTGCCAAACCTCAAACTCAAAACAAACCTTGACGAGAAGCGAAATCTATTGTCGAGACTGATGGACATGGTGACATTGGATCACGCACTTACTAAATTTTCTTGTCTTTCGACTTGAGAGCGTTGTCCGGTTCAGTAGCGGTTTCCAAACGCATTTCTTGTACGATAAAATCAGCATCACTCTTGTCACTGTTATAATCTTCGGAATCAGTTGGTGATTCCTGTATCATCTTCCGAGAATTCGGGCAGATCATTGCTGTCTTCTGTTTGCCGTACAAACTGTTCCCAGAATCGATCATAGTCAGACATTTTGCAGTAATTGTTTGAAAAAAAAATAAAAATCTGGAATAATTTACAGCAAAAGGTTACACAATCGAATAATAAGAAATAACGGACGAAGTGTCACAGCACAGGCGATATCAAATTGACACCTAACATCAGATATGTAATAACTCTTCTACAAGCCTTCAGAGCCCTTTGGCGACAACAATTTTTTTTACGGAAACTATACGAGAAAGTAGCCAGGTAGCCGCGTGCGTTTGGTAACAGCACTACAATTATTAGGAGTTTTGCTTATTTGAAGAAAAAAATGTGTCAAATTGACACTAAATATAGACTAGTGTTAATTAATTCTGGACTATTAGGAAGTTTTCCACATCACTGAATTCAAAACTTAGAGGCAATTTCTTTATTTCTGCCAGAAATTTATCAGCTGATCTAAGTGGTCTTATAGACGGAAGTAAATTATTAAATATACGACAAGAAAGAACTGTATAGATGCAGGGAATATCCACGAAGATTGTAATTATCAAGACGACGAACCGGAATGAGATATTTTTTGTTTTTATATAATCGGGGCGGCCTGAAGGCATTTTGTGTAGCCTTAAAATTTTTACACAGAACGCTGGCGAGGAAAAAAGAGAGATATCGATGTACATACGTTTGTCTTCAATGTTTGAAGGTTATAATGAATAGGAAACAAAGACCTCGTCAGGGCATTCCACATGCGAGCTGTACGACTTAAGAACAAATCACGATATTTCAGAGTACGTTCGAAAGTGGGGTTGAGAACATACTGATGAGCATTCGCAACGAGACGGGTGTTACGGTTGAAGGTATAAAAGGCCGAAATACTACTGGCCATTTCGATAGAACATTGGTGGTGAAAATAGCGATAAAACAAGATGAGACAGGAGAAATTACGCCGGTGTTCGAGGATGTGAATTGTTGGCATCGCCTATGAGTTTTATCGCACGTTTTGAATCCTATGTAGCAAGTGCAAAGAAGTCTTAGGGGAACCCGACCAGATGTGGGCATTGTACTCCAGTTTTTGACGGATGAATGCATTATAAAGGGGCCATGTTGAACGAATTTTTGTTCACAAAAATTCAAGAGGAGGATATTGGCAACATTTGGTTTCAACAGGATGGCGCTACGTGCCACACAGCCGAAGCTACACTCGATGTTTTGCGCCCTGTTTTTGAAGATCGCATTATCAGCCGCAGAGCTGATGTCGTTTGGCCACCTCGGAGCTGCGATTTGACACCGTTGGACCATTATTTGTGGGGTGCCGTAAAAGATAAGTGTTACGCCGACAAGCCAAAGACAATTGACGCTTTAAAGGACAATATTCGTGAAGCCATTGGTGAAATAGAGCTGCACACAATCGATAATGTGCTTAAAAATTGGACCGATCGTGTAGGCTACTGCATGGCCAGCCGAGGCAGCCATTTGAATGAAATTATTTTCCATTATTAACCGGAAGGATAAAACTAATTATCTGTCAAATCAGACATGAGCTAAGTGTTACCATTCACGAAATAAGCACTAGTTGAAAAAAAAAACGTTAGATGGCGGACCCTTTATTTTGAGTACAGATCAGACTGGGTGAAATATTTCTCACATGACGACGTCGAATATGAAGCCATTCGAACGCGGGTTGTCGTTTATGCACGGTTTCGACTATGCAAGTGCCATTCATGGATAATGGGTGGGTGTTTAAATTTCGCTTTAACGATAGCAGACAGCATTGTGTTTTGTAAGCATTAAATTCCAATCCTTGATGGTTCCCCAATTGGTTAGGTAGGTATATATATATTGGAAGTAGCAGACAAGAGAACATTGAACAATTGGGGTGGCCGTGGTGTAGTGGTACTAGCAATCGCTTCTCACTCGGAGGGTCAAGGTTCGAATCCTACCAATGACAAGTTTTTCATTTGTGTAATTGTCAGAAAAATTCTGCGTGTGAAGGCATAACACTGACACGTAGATTTGGCTGTTGTAGAGTTTAAAGCACAAAAAAAAAAAACAAGTGTGAATTATAACCTTCGAATCACTCTGAGTGAAGAAAAAAACTCTCCGTCCTTATTCGGACTCCCACCCCTGGAGAGCTAATATCGAAACCAAATACACCTGAGTTTCAAGCCACTACAAAAACAATTTTCCTGTTTCCTTCTTCTACCTTTCCGCCGCGCCATGACAACAGTAAAAGGGTATCTAACCCCTCAGGCGCGCGTAAATTATAAAAAAAAAAATATCAGACAACTTGAATTGATCATTCCGAAAGGTAATTTTCAATCCATTGAAGAAGAGATCCGTCGATCCCAAATGCATCCATTTTCGACAAAAGAGCCTGATGCCGAACTCTGTCAAATACCTTAGAAATATTTATCAAGTGCAACGATCTTGCTTTCGCCACTTTTCGGTGAGACATGCAATTAAATCACCGTTGGACCTGTTGCTACAAAACCATACTGCCGGTCATTGAGAAGTTTTTGCGTTTTGAGATTTAATGAGCTGACGGTTTATTAGCGTTTCCATGCCCTTGGAAAGAATTGTTCGTAACTGCAAAAGGTTTGTTAGAGGAGAGAGGAGAGGAATCGTCTTTTTTAGGGACGGGCTGGATAAATACTGTTTTCCTTCTTCTCGGAAAGTGCGCCAAGGAGCAGAATTGCTTGCGTGGAAGAACACCTCTTCAGAAGAAGAGGAGATATACAATCTGGACCAGAGGATTTGCGAATTTTTAGAACTTTAAGTACTCTTGTTACTATACAAGTAGTGTACTACACTCAAGTGTAGGCCGAGATAATTGTGTTCCAGCCGACGATCATTGATAAGCGCTGTCTTTGCAATCAATGATTTGTTTGCATTGAAAATTGTACAGCTCTCTTTATCGAAGGTTGAGGTGTTTGTCGTTCCAAGAGTGTGTTATCGGGCTTTCCAATAAGGACATAACAATTTTGTATTTTGAAATAAAACACATAATAATTGAGATATCGGCCTGAAACTTATTCCAGGTGTAGTACACATGTTAGATTTATGTATGGAATGCAATCTCGTTCATATGACCACCGCGAGCACATTTGCAGCGATCGATTCTTTGGAGCCAATATTCCACCAGTCTTGCACACATATCGGCCGGAACGTGAGCAATTTCGCGTTCGATATTGTTCCTAAGCTAATCTAATGTCGTAACGACTTTACGTAACTCCATAAAAAGAAATCCAACGGCGTTAAACCGCAGGACCGAAGTGGCTATTCGACCGGAGCATTTCTTGAGATTAAGCGGTTACTTCCCTTCAATCGATCAGTTGTTTGACCAGGTGTGTGGCATGTGGTAGCATCATGTTGGCACCACGTATCACAGATGTCAAGTCTTCCAACATGGCACGATAGCGAACTCCATCATGAAATCCACGCCACACGTTCACTTTTTGTGGATGCAATGTAGTCTGTTGAAGCACATGTGGGTTTGTTGCTGTCCAATAACGCATATTTTGCTTATTAACACAGCCATTAAGCCAAAAATGAGCGTCATGTAGGCTTAGATCTTTATGTAGACTGAGAGATTACCAATTCCTGTGAACAGTGTGGAATCGACTGATTTGGCTCATTTTGGACTGAAGCACTTAAAGCTGCGATATTTTTGATACCTCGACATTCAATAGTGAATATGTTGACTCGAATTTATCCATTATAGCACGAACAAACTGGCTGGTGGGACGATTATTACGACTGAAAATTGGACTAAGCGCTTTTATAATTGCGGCCACTGACTCAGAATTTCGGTAGTATTGTAATTGTTCGTGAATTTCACCATGAAAACAATGTAGACGTTGACTGACGTTTTGACATTGACAGATTAATAAAAAAGATTATATGTCCCTATTGAAAAACCGTTTGCAACATCTTTCGCTTGTGTAACCTTTTGGAGTACGCGTTTGCACAGAGTCTGTTGATATTTCAGGTATAGAATTTTCGATCGTCATAAACATTTGTCTGGAATATTTGCCAATAGGAGAGCTGCAACGACGTGGTCTCCGATTTCCAAACTGGCTTTTTTAACTTTTGTCGATATTAGCTTCATTTTGTGAACATAAGTCTTCTATAGATGCATAATCAGCCTGTTTCAGCCTGACCACTTTTTTGAGTAGTTTCACATGTGTGCCGCGCGATGCCTTTATTTTCGAACACATTACATACGGCTTTCTTGGCAGTTGTGCTCCTTTATATGTATGTGTAAAGTGCTGGTGAGAGCAATAGTTTTAGCTATTGTATTGTCAATAAATTTTTATCCAGATCTGTCGCCGTGCCATTGAAATACTTTCAGTGCCCTTTGATGGCAAGATAGGCTTTAGGTTCCACCTTCCACTCATCGTAATAGCTTCTCTCTTCGAGTTTCTTGTTTCCCGTTATTTAGGCTTTTATTTATCACGTCTACCAAGTTGGCAAAGTAACCACGAAATACAAAAAAATTCCCGCAATTAAGCAAGAAACAGGTATGTTTGTTTGGAACACTACCTATATGGTATAGCAGATATTTACGACAGAGTCATTTCTATCCCGTTGGAAATAGACGTCATTCTCCCAGGCACCAAGTTCAGGCAACGCTACCAAATTGAGTTTTGAATACCATATATTTCTTATTGAAAACAGCTTCATAAGAAAGCGTATTTGAAGAAAACACGTGTTAACAGTGTCTCAAATTTTTGACAGCAGAAACCGAATGACATTTCTTTGAAAATGCCGACTGAATGAACTCATTTGGTGGTAATGACCGATTTTGCAAATTGGAACCTTTTTTTTTTTTTTTTTTTTTGCCATAATCACGTCATTTGAAGTTTAGTAGCAACATCTGTCACATTAGCACAGTGGTGGCCATCAAAATAAGTATCATACATAGCCGTCACGTTACAGGCATCTAAGTTGTGTAGTTCACAAAATGATTGCTTTTTATGACATTTGCATTCAGAGCAGCTGCTAGGTCCAAATGCAAATGCAAATGAGAGCGGAATATTTATAACAGCAACAAGTCGAACTACTCGTCGTACCAATCGATCGATGTACGCCTTTTTTAGTTCGTTATGAGTGTCAGATATTTTTGTATAAGGCACTGAGAAGGTTGCAATAGAGCAATGGCTCAGATGTAAACGGATCTGACTTCGAGGGGTTTCTGATTATGAAATCGTCATCTTATGACCTATGAATATGGAAATGTCTCTCATTTTAAAAGACCAACCACGCCCACGTTCGACTGTAATTCATTGTTCCAAGAAACTCTTTTTTTTCTATTTTTTACTTCGAAATATCATATGTACCTAACCGCGTTGTTGATGGAATTTAAGCTAATTCAATTTTGCAAATAAGGTTGCCCCTTTTCAATTCATTTGAATGCATTTTAATGTGTGTCTTGTCGTCGTTGTCGTTGTTTTCATTGCTGTCATTGTTGTCATCTATTTTTAGAGTCACAATGTGCATTGAATGGCTTGAATTGACCCCACACTCTCTCTAAATACTGTTTCATAGACTGATGCACATTTTCAACTTATTTTCTATTTTCTAATGCAATCTAATTTTAGTACCGAAAACAAAAACATTCATTCCATAGCCAGCCGTCTGCACTTGTCGAAGACTGTGATGGCAGGCCCCATCCATATACAGAGTACATCCCCTAGAAATGACCCTTTTGTTGTTCATTCACACTGAGCGATATAAAAACAGATCCATATACCGATTACGAAACGAGTAAACAAAAGACTATTTCTGTCGTGCCAAAGTACGAGTACGTACATACGAGTATCTATTACAACTTTGATGGAATGGCGATCCCAGCTGTTAATCTTTCGTAATCAGAAATAAATTCACTTGATCCCTGAGTAGATGAAATATACTTCGAAAGTGAGCTGAAAGTAAAAAAAAATAATTCCGGGTTAGAATTTGCAAATTAATTTAACGAGAAAAACAACTAAGAATAGACCAATACACAACTATGAATATGTTCCCAATCATTTGTAAATATTGAAAATCGATTTGGTTGTTGTAATTGTAGGTATTTAGTCGGAATGGTACTTGACTGTCATGTGGCGACAACCCCACTTCGCATTGTTGCGAATCATCTATGGTGCACTGTAAGTAATTTTATCCCCGTGCCACGGCCAAAGATGATGACGACGGCTTCTAGCCATCGCCGTATTCATATGTCAAGAAAACTCGTTATCTTGTTTACCATCAAAGTTGTCAATGGTCGGGCACACATCGCCACCGACAAACGACGACACCGACACCAACTCTGACACCATCGAGGCGACGTAAACATCAACACATAACCGAGGCTTGGTGCTTCAAGACGCCGTTTGGGGGCGATTAGATTATGTACGGGAATGTAACTGACGTCACTCAGACATCTTGTCGTCACGTGCATCATACTTAACCACTTGGTAGTTTATTCAACACTTCAAGGACTCCTCAAAAGTGGATACGTTTACTACTCAGATAAGTTAATTCGCATGCCTTTGGATACATCGGAGAACTACTATTACGATGCAGAGGGAGCAGATATTCTTCTCTCGTTAAGGACAAAACTCTTATGCTAGCTTTCAGAGGATTACTGCTATTAACTTGTAAATAGATTTTCATTTATATTTACATGCACATACACATATGTATTTACATATATATTATATATACATATTTACTTGCACAGATAATTTTTTAAAGAACGCTCTGTGTCCGAAATAAAATTTGTAATTTATCGGACGAAGCTCTGCGGCATACCGATGTTCATGGGAGTGAAACGTGTAATTTTTTTTATCTTTTATTGGGATACAGATGCGAGGGCCAACTCTATGACTGATGCATGCCTTTTATTTTGATTTTTCTTTCTTTTTTCGAGCTCATTTGACTTTGCTATTGATCGAGATGATTTACGATTTTGTTAGTTAGTACGGTGAAAACTTTTCTTGGTGAGAAGTTTCTACTGAACTCGATTCTTAAATCACCAACTACCTACTGTTGCTGTCGATGTATGCAAATGTTGGTCTGCCATCCTATAGCTGAAAGAGTGCCAATTGAGAGATTTAAAAGTAACGAAGGCAAAACTGAACCTTGTGGCATACTGGTATTTACTCGTACACCAATGGTGAACCCGCCATTTACTCAGTTATTAAGATGGACCTGGATGCAATTGATGATGAACATAATTCTTAAGCCACAACTCTTTGTAATATTCCAAATTATTTCACATCATCTTTCAATACTGCGTTGTCTTCCAAGCTTAAATTCAAGAGCTTATATCCATTTGATCTATATATCCAAGGTAGTTTAAATATCCACTAACATACTAACTTGCTTAGATGATAGCGCTACAGTGCGGAAAGGATCTGCACATCAACTTATTAGTTTGTTTATCCCACCAAGGTTGTTGAGATCTTCCACTTGTGATCGCCATCTAAAGCGATGTCTTATTCCTTACTTATACTTGGTCTTGCCCTCGTTAACCGTTACACCCATCTTTGCCGTTGACGTCTCAATACTAGACAGTGACATCGCGCTGCTTTCTTCCGATTATGTCAATCTTGTGTTGGCGCATGAGTTTTGTACTCTTCCTTCAAAAATAATGTTAAAGAAATCGTATGACAGCACATCGCCTTGTCTAAATCCTTTCTTGACATCAAAGGACTCAGTGAATCCTCTACTGACCCTGATAAAGCAGCGTGCATTCTCCATCGCCATTCTGCACAAGCGGATGAGTTTGGCGTTTGCACAATACGGCAGATAGCATCTTGTAGGCGATGTTCAGAAGACTGATGCCTTTGTAGTTGACACAGTTCAGAGGGTCTCCTTTCTTGGGGATCGGACGAACAACGCTGAGGTTATTTTACAGATGAATCAATGTATGCTCCTTACCAAATCATCGCCTGCCGTTTTGAAAGGCCCTGTACTCCGTTCTAGCACCTTTGTTGGATTTATGCTTAAATATGGTTATCTTTACTTCATCCGGGTCGGATAGACCGTTATACAGTCTAACAGAAATGCCCTTTCCAAATCCTCAGCATCGACTGGGACTCTACTACTATTCGTATGTTCATCTCTACAGGCTTCGGTTCGGGTTTTGTGTCAATGGCATGTTTTTTTGTGAGCAGCTCTAGGCCTTCTATGCAGCGCCGCTTATTGCTTAGCTGCATGTGCTTATTAGCACTCGTTGTCAAACCAGTGGTTTCTTTGTGGTGGCCGAGTGAAACCCAACACATACTAGGCTTTTTGGCAATGTTGCCACTGATCTTCAATGCTTGATTCTGGTGGCATAGGACCTCTTAAGATATTAAGGAGACGGGTCCTGGGAACGTTCCGACATCCATAATACTAGAGGAGTGCCTTGTGTCTATCGCAATGTGGTCAATCTGGTTGACGGTTGATTAATCAGAAGTTCTCAATCGCATGCTAGCCATAACAATGTTTCGCCCCGCCGGAGGTAGTGTCGTGCAGGCTATGCTTTTCCACAGTACCACCAAAGATGCCCTCTCTTCCTCGCTTTGCATCAAAGTTTCCGAGAACAATTTTAATGTCATAGCTAGGGCGTAAATCTTGTCCAATAGCTCGTAGAAGCTATCTTTGATGTCGTCATCTTTCTCCTCTGTGGGGGCGTGCGCGTGGTGCCCGTCCGCATGCCGCAAGGGGTTTTGCGTAAGTCTGCCTCTAACAACGAATACGCATCCAAATATGCGCTACTGTTATTATCGATAACAATCGCCGTGGTAGATGTCGCAGTTCTTTATCCTAATTTTGTCCGATCCATCCCATCGCAATTCTTTAATGGTGGTAATATCTGCTTTGCATCAGTCCAGGGCCTCCGCTAGTAGTTCGGCTGCACATGGCCTATTAAGGAACCACGTGCAGATCCGAAGTTCGTTGTCCTTGTTTCGTTTGCAGGGGTCGTCAACAGTTGATCCGTAGATATCTGAGGATTGATATTGCTTCGTAATTTAGTTTATTTTTTCCATGGTCGGACAGTTACCCCGGCGGCACAACCCTCAATCTGGAGGGCCAATTCCATTATAGATACCCCTAGGACGAGGGGTCGATTAGACCGAAGCCAGTAACCCGTTCGGGTTGGTCGCCGCCATCTCTTTTCCAAGACCCTGACTTAATCTCAGAAATCATTACCGGCACGAGCTCCAAATATGTCAGAGTAGCCCGGATTAAGTCTTATTTGCTTTATTTCATCGTTGATTGATTGATTCGATTCCGCGGTCCCGTTTATAGTGCTGCTATTTTTGTATGCTAAGTTGCTAAGCTTGGCAAGTCGAGTCCGGATGGACATCGACCAGTACCCGATGGTTATCACTTGGACGTAAAATAGGCACAATTGATGTGTAGAAACAATTACAACGCTGGGCATCGCCAGTTTGACACCTCTCAGTTCCTACCCTATTTCTACAGCACCATTGTTGTGGTTGGGTTATTTATTTATTTAAACGAATAAGTTAATTTTTCATTAAATTATTTGATATATTATAAAAAAAAAAATTTAACTTTAACTAGATATTCATTCTGCCAAAACTTAATTCGCTTATTATCTTATTATCCATTATTTTCAATTCAATTTCATTAACTACCCGTTACAGAAGTCGTTAGCTTCTAACAGCCAAGTTCAACTTCGCATATATGTATGCATATGCACATCGGGCGTGCAACTTGGCATAATAATTTTTTATTTTTTTATTTTTTACAACCTTATATTTATTACCCTTCCTGATTAGTTAAAAATATTTTAGATTAGACAATAAAAACGAAAATTTATTGCAATTTAGTTTTACTAAAAAAAATAATAATAAAGAACGTTCTGAGTAATTTCATTCTGAATGGCTGGTCAGCCACAAGTATGAGACCCGTATCACGTTAAACAAAAAAAAACAAACAAATACGTGGGCAGGTTTACTGGGAATATATTTAAAAATCAAGCTGTTTGCCTAGAGATGATTTTTGTTTTTTTTGCAAGTCCGTCGGAATAGGAATCCCCAGATAAATAATTTCTAGGAACTGAATGAGTACCACAGTTCTTGAGTCGTTAGCAAATAGAGGTGCTCACTATTCCCAGAATTCCTCTTACGGTTTTACTTGAAGTAATTCTATTTATGATCTGCGGCATTTTGCCACGTGATGATTTTTTTCTTTTTGTCATGTCTCTAAAGAATCTTCTAATTGGGTTAACTACCGCAGACTGTTCCAAAAAAAATAGCAATAGTTTGTTCGTCCGTGTCCATCTGTCACATAACTCATTTCGAGGTCAATGTCTTCGATCTGAAAATAAAATTGTATTTATGATCATGTCTTCAAGTTATTTTTCTTCTTTCAACCGTCTTTGTATTTTGTGAATTTGCATGCAAAAACGAATATGCGTCCAATATGACTGTGGCCATGAAAATGACACTTCCATTCTGGTCATACGAGGTTTTTTTTTTGCAAAATAAATTCGCCTATCAAGGTGCTGCATTAGACCGATACGAGTACTCGTACTTGGGTTGTAGATAGCTTTTCACAAATTACCCGTATGTCACGCTTCACATGCTCAATTTGATTAAAAATCGACCATTTTCCATTGCAATTAGATTAGTCGGTCATAAAAATAAACATGTTATCGGCCTACATTTCAAGATGAAATCGAAAACAATTATTAACTGATTGTTGGCATCGCAACCAATCGATGTAGATACAACCAGCCAGCAAGTATCTAACCCAATTTGCAATCATAAACAAATAAAACAGAAAAAAAAAACTACATCGATAACAGAGATCATGCATATCGATAACAGATGGTTCGTTTCCTGACTCAGTGAAATTAACGGTCATCATAGTATTATACACTTGGGAAAGTGGCAAATTATGAGCATGTTCTTCGATTTTAATTTCCGTACATGACGATGGAACAAATCAGAATAAAGGCGCGCATCCAAATAATAAACAAAAAAAAGTGTCTTTCAAATTTGCGATGCAATGTGGTGTTATCGAAGCGGAACGACATTGCCTTCATAAATTCATTTGCAAACATACAAACACAATGGCACAGCGAAATGGGGCAATAAATCCCAAAGTCAGCTCATTGAGTTTCAACGACTCTTCCAATTTTTTGTTTTAATATTTTTTTCTTCTTCTTTTGCTAAAATTTTGTGTCTGTAATTTCTAGTGTCGAATTGATTTTTTGTTGTCGGTGGTTGTTGGGGCAACTTTATGTTGCTTAGCCAAACTCATCTGTTGGCATTTTGGTGCGACGAATTGAGTTTTTTTTATTTATGTTATTGTTTCCCTGAATATATATATATTTTTTTTAAATTTCTGTCGACAATTGAAATAAACACTTTTCAATCACACTTTTGATTAATTAAGTTATAAACAACGCATGTGACTTCATTTGCTAATAGCCACCAAGTCTAAGGTATATGGTCAAGGGCTGTTTGTATTTGGAAAAGTCGTAAAAGTTAATTGAACAATGATTTGTTATGAACAATTTTCTATATGCAAGGTCAAGATAGTAAAGATATCTCAAACTGATGTACGAAAGTCGTTTGGTAGAACCTAATCGCTGGGTACTAATTTAGTGATGTAATTCCTAATCGCAAATGCCAAACATATGGTAACACTTTGCATAAAATATCTGTAATTCTGTATTTTTCTTAATTCAGAATCTGTAAAAATTTCCAGAGCTATCGATTTCGTACACAATATGTATCAATGAAAACTCATCAATCTGCGAAATTTGGCACTGTCCTAGTTTGGATTTAAACAAAAAAAAGAGCTTTACGAAAAGGAGACAATCTGAGTTAAGGTTATGCCTAAGATAGCGACAGAAACTAGAAAACCCTAACGATAATCGGCATCAATCGGGAAAATAAACTGGCACAACTAAAACAAGGATTTTCGTGGCTTGAAACTGCATAGGAGAGTCCGTCACTGATCAAATATTTACACTACAGCAGATTGTAGAAAAAACCCGGGAATTTCAGATAGACATTCACCATCTATTTGACGACTTCTAACCCGCATATAACAACGTGCGTAGGGACGAGCTACTAAACTCAGGTTGTGCAGGATGACTATGGAGAATTCTCGCTGCTTCAGCAAGGTCGGCACTGAATTAACCGAGACCTGCAATGTCAAGAAAGATTTTAGCCCCCGCTGTGACTCTTTTAACATCGCCCAAGAAAAGCGCGATCTGTATTTAGGTACGCGCAATTCCATTCATACGCGGATGACATTGATGTGATAAGAAGAACACAGTGACTAGTCAATGAAGCTCTCGTGAGTTTAGAGGCTGCTGGAAAGTATTATTATAAAAACTAGTTCTCACTATTGCCCCATATCTGGCAATACCATCGGTAGATAACATACTCGTATTCATCGCAATGTCAAGCATATGTCATTTACATTAATAAAACGTGTTTCAAACAAGAGGTTATGTTTTCTTTCTTTTCAAAGTTCTTAAAAACAAAAACCTTCTTCCAAACATTGGCATCCCTTGCGGGGAACCTGATTCTTCCATGTAAAATATTCTTGTTTCTTACTAAAAAGGTTTTTTTTTCAAAGATCAATAGCGCTGGCTAAGGAAGAATCTATTGCGAAGCTAATTTGTAACTTCTCATCTAATTCACAAAAAGTCGGCAAGGCGAGGCATACAAAAGGGTACTTCATGGGCAGAAGAAAACTCCTGGACGATTACTGGAGAAAATTCAATGATGCCCATGATTGCATCTCATCAACAGAGGTAACAGAAGATAATGAAACGGATCTTCAGAGGTTTCTATCGGATGAGCGTTTTCCCAAAATTGAATCTGCGTATTGCGAAGCCTTAGGATAACTCAATGTTCTCATAGACGAGCTGTCCATAACTGCGCATGATACCATAAGTATGTCTCATTCAACGCCGACCCGTCCCGTCATAAGCGGAGTCAGCAATGTCAAATCAGCTTTGCCAAAACTTCAGCTGCCCATGGATCGTTTAACGAGTGGCTGAAATTCAAAGACATGTTTACCAGCTGTGTAATTAATGATACATTGCTCTCCAATGTGCAACGATTACATTATCTCAATTGTAGCCTTCGTGGTAGTGCTGCGAGTGTGTTAAAATATATTCCGATTAGAGATGACAACTTTCAGACCGATTGGGATATTTTACAAAGTCGATATGACAACAAGCGTAGGCTTATTAAACAGTACCTTCGTGACATGTAAAGCTGCCAATCATGACTGCTGAATCGTCTTGGAGCTTACGTCAGATTCTTGATGGAATCACTGAAGCTGTTCGGGCTCTGAAGCAACTAGGGCGGCCAACCGACCAATGGGACCAATGGTTAATTTTGTATGTGACAGAAAAACTGGATCCTGTCATAATTAAAGACTGGGAAACTTCACTTGATAGCCCGAATTCCGTTCCCATGTACGCAGAGCTGGAAAAGTTTTTGGAAAACCGTCAACAAAAAACCATTCAAAACACAACCGGTCCACAGCCATCATGCAAATGTCAATCGATGTCCAAGTTGCTTTAGTGAGCATGTTCTAATGTTTTGCCCTGATTTCAGAAAACAAACCCCAGCAAAGAGACTGACGTTTGTGATGAAAGCGAAGGCGTGCAGAAATTGTCTTAAAGCTAACCATACACAACAGCACTGCCCATCGGATTTTACTTGCTTGAGATGTCACCGAAAGCACTACACAATATTGCACGACAGCATCCAGGTTCAAGTGCCCAACGTAATAACAAACCCTCATAATTCACTCTGTGAATCTGTCGACGAAAACTCACTTGTAAAGCCAGCTACAGCTCAAATTGGAGTACAATCTGCTACTGGACATCATTTAAAACTTCGAGCTCTTTTGGACAGCGGTTCCCAAGCTTCATTTATTAGTAAGTATGCGCTTCAACAACTTCATCTTCGACGAACACGGCTTCCTGTGCCGGTGGCTGCGGTAGGGGGATTGAGCGTGGGTAAATCAACTGTTCGGTCTGTTCGATATCTCTGTGAACTCTCTCAGAAAACTTGATTTCAACATTAACTGCAAAGCATTAATTTTACTACGCTTGGGTCATCTCATGCTCACTATGCGAATTGACACCAAACCATGTTCTGAATTGTTGGATCTTGATCTGGCTGATCCAAAATTTCATGAACCCGGCTCTATCGATGTAATTCTGGGAACTGATCTTTATGACTCTCATCTACGAGTACATGGGGAAATTATGCAATCATTTGCTGGTGCTCCTGTAGCACAACGTACCTATTTAGGATGGTAAACCAGCAGTAAGTCGTAATTGACGTCAGCTTTAAGGTGTCGAGTACTTTGGAAGCTACTTTCGAAGCAAAAGTGCTCCATTGAGTTCCAAACACTGGACGGTGATCTTCTTTAACGGTGCTACTTTAGTTTTGGCCATGAGAATCGACACTTTAATTTCACCATCAACTGTTTTGACTCTTAGATAGGAAACGGCAGCATAAGCAGAGGTAGACGCGTCGGAGAAAACATGTAGTTGGTAGTTCGAGGCCTCTGGTGACGAGAAAACCTTGATGTCATCTATCCATGGAAGCTCTTCTCGAAATCGAACCCAGTTCTGCTGATGAGGTTTCGGAAGTGGATCATGCCAGGAAATACCAGAAATTTACAATTGTTGACAGATTATTTTGCCTGTTATCTGCAATGGAGCCAGCAGGCAAGTTGGATCATTAATTTTTGGCGACATCGGAAAGTTGTTGACGTATTGTAATTTCTGACGAGACTTTTGTGACGTTCACCTTGTAGCATATGCATATTCACGGTCCAAATTCAGATCACAGCAAGGGTCGCTCAAATTGTCGTGAGTGCTTATTCCTTTTAGAAATTCGTTCGAATTTGAGTTCCATTTTCGTAGCAGGAAACCTCCGGCTCGAAGGACCAATGTTTGGAAAAAGGTTTTTTTGAAGAACTTGACAAGAAGCGAAAATCGTTTTATTAATGTAAATGACATATGCTTCACATGTTATCTAGCGATGGTATTGCCAGATATGGGGCAATAGTGAGAACTAATTTTTATAATAATACAGAGGCAGAGGCGGCCATTGGGTCTGCCGGTAAAACAAAGTACAACATGCTGTCATCAGAAAAGAGCGCACACTTCGGGGTAGCAGTAGGACCAGAAAGTAGTACTTCATCTACCTTGATTCTACAGTTGCTGGCAGCAACGATATAAGCGCAGAAATCAGAAGCACAATTACTCTTGCCAACCGCTATTTCTTTCAGCTCAAGAGGTTATTGAGTAGCAGAGCCCTCTTTCTTAAGACCAAAATGGCTTTACACAAGACATTAATCATTCCGATCTTGGTATATGACGCAGAGGCTTAGACCTTGTCAAAAGCGCATGAAGAAGCACTTGGGCGTTTCGACGTTTCGAGACAAGGATACGTGTGATTTTCGGTTCTGTTTTTATTGACGGGGAATGGAGGAGGAGATTCAACCACGAACTCTTCGGTTCCAACGTCTGAGATGACTGGGCCATGTTGGGGCAATGGACACCAAAGTATCAACCTAAAGATTCGTCGATTCTAATCCCCGGCACAGCAGAGGACAACTAGATTTATGGTGGCTCACGCAAGTGGAAGGGGACCACAACCAACAGTGTTACACTGAAGACAACTATAGTGATCATTCTAGCTGGAGAGGCATGTTGATTGAGGCATAGGTTCATCCCGGTACCACCTAAATTAGTAGTCATCTGGATGCCAGGACGGCTCCAAAATGCCGGAAACCAAGATGAAAAGCTAAGCGCTCAAGTTAAGTGGGGCAATTTCTATGAAAAATGATAATCTGCAGTCTTTCCTACTAAAGGGCAGCAAGAAATTCGCATTCGTTTGGTTTGCAGGCAAGTTGGAGAGTCATGTGCATGTGAAACCCAGCTGCCAATAGCAGCCCTAAACTAGGACGCAGGTAGTCGGAACGCAGGTTTGGGTCCTAAAAAACTGTTGTCTTTGCCTGTGATTTAATCATGACCTTACACCAAAACAAAACATAATCAGCCCTTCGACTGCAGTGAAGTCTTGAAGTCGAATTAGCTTGGAAGTAGCTAAAGGGTCTAGGAAGGCTTTAATCGCAGCTTGGTTGTCGCTACAATATCACATGTTTCGCCTCCTCCATCAATTCTTCACAATCTACGCGTAGTTCTTTTTTCTTTAGTATTGCCTATATTTCCGCTTGGAAATAATGAGAGGAGTGAAATCGAACGTTGTCGTTCTCCAGAAGACACCAGCGGTGCATCCAAAGTCATGCGTGAAGATTATATTTCTTTCCTAGCTCCGAAATAATCTCCGAGTGCGAAGAAGATCGATTTCATATTTTCACAGCAACAGGAGTTCTCATGTTATTCCATCAGACAGCATATCCATAAGATCAGAGTCAAAAAGCAGTCGAAAGGTCATCAAAACTACAGTTGTATCAAAGTCTACGTTTTTTTTTAAATGGAAAATGGCTTTTAGGGTATAGTAGTCTATGATATGAATATTATGGCGGGGGATATTCATCAGTTGGTCTAGTGCTAGTGAAAGCCACCATTCAGCCCAAATCGATCTCAGAGAATACAAGAACGGCGGTTTAATGTTGAGCGTCCTATAAAGTCTTCAAGTATAATCCTGTAGATTAGTAGTAATGATATCTAGATACCGTCATAAACGTCACAAGCCATGTGCGGTCCGAAAGTTTAACCAAAAGACAACAACATCCGAACGGGGATTTGTAGAGATGAGCAATGAACTTAATCGTTGAATCTTATGAGTCTTTGAGTCTACTACAGACTATTAAAAACGCAAGGTTGACCCAAATCAGGCAGAATGAACTATTCAATCTTAACAATGAAAGTTAAGAATGAATTAAAGAACGGCCCACCTGACAAGCAATTTAAGGCAACTGAAGACAACTTGTCAGAGACAATACAGAAAATTTGGTCGGAGCAAAATATGCTTGTTGAATGGAACTTCATAGTCATGGTCCTAGGTCGCCCAAAATTGACCAAATATTAGGTTCTCCCTAATGAAATCTCCAAGAGTCCAGATCGATACTTACTACTTTTTTGTCGATTTCAAGCCAGCCTAGGAGAGCCATACAGAACAATGTCTAGATTTTTTTACTCCTGATAAACTCGTCAGATTGTCCAAATTGGAATAGAGAATCTCGCTGCTCCGTAAATGTCAAAAGCAATCTCTCCATAAGGATAATCAGGAAAGTTATCAGCTGTCATGCGACTTTCTGAACATGACACTTTTGCGAAATTCCCAAGCCACAACCGGAGACACAATTTACTTATATTCACTGATGACACATACATCAGTATCCGGAAGCAGCGGACTGTAACTATAATGAGGTCCAAGCCAAGTATATGTTTTCAATAAAAATGAACGCACAACATCGACGAATTCTACTTCATTGACATTGTCTACTTCAGTTGCCAAACTAAGGGTCACGCTTGCCAATAGTGGTGTAGGATTTGTTTTTTTCAATAAGACGAACAATTGTTGAGATATCTCAGAAACCTTACTTTCTGACTCTCATCCTTTTCTCGAAATTTTCAATCACTCATTCACATAATTAGGGTTCTATCTCGGTGATGATGGCTTCAATGTCCGCTTTCAGAGTTTGAATTGTTTGCGTATGGTTGGCATAGACTTTACTTTTAACATAGCCCGAAAGAGAAAAGTCTAACAGTCTTAAGTCTTCCGATCTTAACAGCCAATAGGTGTCTCCGAAACGCGAAATTACGCGGCCAGGAAACTTCGTGCGCAATAACTCGATTGTTTCGCGACTTGTATGGCACGTAGCACCATCCTGTTGAAAGTAGAGGTCACCTGTATCCATATTCTCGAGCTCCGGCCGCAAAAAATTATTTATCATATCTCCGACTTAAATTTCGAAAAAGTACGGCCCTATGACACCTTCGGTCCATGAACAGCGCCAATGAGTTACTCATTCTGTGTGCATTGGACCTCATCCGAAAACACGATTTTGTTGCAAAAATCAATGTCGGCCATACATGCGTTTTCCAGGACCCAATCCGAGAACGTGCGGCGTCGATGGTGGTCAGCCGGCTTCAGTTCTAGCCAAAACTTTCGTCAAAATTCGGTGCAGTGTGGCTATACAGAGATCAAGCTCCTAACAACGGTGACGAATGGAGTTCTTTGGGTCGTTTTCGTCCGGGGCGAACACGTTTCAGCGTACTGAGCCCATCTCTTGAAATTTTTTGATTATGTTGCGTACGCACGTCTTGCAAGGCGCATGATTAACCTATGTGCAAAATTGACACGAATTTTTCGCATCATTACCGCGAATGAACGGGAATTCTCGTAATAAAATTCAACGATTCAGATTAGTTCTCTCACTGTGTAGCGTGTAGCGTTCCTCTATAAAAGACCTTTCGAACGCAAGATTTTTCGGTTGATTTACATTAGCTTTGTTCGGTGAGGAAAAACTAGAACAGAACAGCACAGATTTGTGAAAAACATCAAACCAAATGAGAACAGAAAAGTACAGCACAGCTGATTTTGTGTTCTACTTCGAAAGTAGGTGCAAGATTTTCTGTTCCGAACAGATTGGAACAGCCTCACTGAACACAGATCAGAACAAATTCGAACAGAAATTTTTCTCATTGAACAGGAAAGCTTGTACTTTTCTGTTCGGAACAGTCCGGAAGAGTGTAAAATAAGACACCGAAATCTGAATTGTACAATGACATCGACTCAAAGAATTCTCATCAGTCGTCTGAGATGACTAGGATTCGGTCCCTACCCGATGGATTAACATAGTAGTAAACCTAAGCTCAGGTAGCACAAGTAGATGTTTTTGGTGTAGGCAACATCTACCATTGTTGGCTATAGCTAGGTAAGTAAGTTGTGTCCGTGGTGGACACAACATTGTACATATCAGTCGACATCTGTCGACTCACCCCACATTGTGTGATCACATCAACTGAAACCTCGTTTTCCGAAAAATCAATTAATAACCGAAAAGTGTTTTGTAATTAATAATTGTATCACTAAGTAACGAAACCAAAGCTAACTGTATTCCATTAGCACTCATTAATACGAAAATAATTGTCATATATCTAGAGGTCGTTGCCTCGCAAGCTATCATCTTATTACTGATGAGTCAGTCAGGAGCTTTAAAATAATTTTTTTTTACTAATTTACGCAATTAAGGTCATTAAATTCCATTAATTTGTTACATCATTGTAATTAGTACAAACACAAAAATTCCGATCATCGTGCTAGGTAGTCACAATACACAGACTTTTTGTATCTACAGTAACTCAGAAGAGTCAAAAAGGGTAATCCATTTTTTAAGATTTAGCCTCCATCTTGGCATCGATTTGTTGGAACCCAACCTTATCGGAAAACGATTTAAATTACAGCAGAATAAAATTGCTATGTTTTAGCTCTTGGGCTAGCCCCACATTTGGGACGAAAAACCGTTCTTGGCCATACTTTGTTCTGTCAATGTCACAATTGCTTTGTGTCATGCGTGCGTGGTATCAGAGATAAACTTAGACTATACGCAACAAGATTACAAAACATGTCCTAAACTTTATTTAATCCTTTTCCTCTTTCATTTTCATTTCAGTTGTGCACCCGTTCAATAGAACCCTCATTTGGGCTACTTTTCGGCGACTTACTACGTGATCTCGATGTTGGAACAACAGGAGCAGCTGTGATTATGAGTACCTTAGACGTGTGTATGAACTTTTCCGGTCTATTCGTCGGACCGCTGTTAAAAGAATTCTCTTATCGCAAAGTTGCTGTAGCTGGTGCATTACTGTGCGGCATTGGCTTGGCATTTACCTCACCTGCAACAAGTATGGCACATATTTTAGCCACGTACAGTGTTATCAACGGCATAGGCGTGGGTCTATCCACATCAGCTGCTTTTGTCGCCTTAAATCACTATTTTAAGAACAAACGAGGACAAGCTGTGGGTCTGTCTATGGCTGGTACGGCGATGGGCATGCTTATTATGCCACAGCTAGTTCGGATACTTCTCGAGGCATATGGCTTCCGAGGAGCAGTCCTTATGTTAGCTGCTGTTGCTCTTAATGCAGTTGTTGGTGCAGTCTTACTTCAGCCCGCAAAATGGCATATGATTGATGAGAAAATTGACGTTGAAATGATGCCGGTGCCGGAATTTGATCCAATTAAAGAAGCTGAAGATGAGGATGCCTTACCTGAGTTGCATACTCCTTTCTTTAAAAATTTGGAAGGGCATAACATGAGGAAGAACTTCTCCGAATTGGCGATGAGCTCGATGAATGGCAATCGAACTGGAATGCCTAAACGACCGACATTCCCAAGAATCATGTCTTTGGCTGGTGTGCAATCAGCAGAGAAGGTTTACTCCAACAACGACTTGAACACACAGCTGAGACATCGCAAACAATCTGTCACATCAAACTTGTCGGTTCTGGATTTCGGAGGAAGCATCCTTCAGGTTCACATGAATACTGGTGATGACGAACTTGAACGACATGATCGGGAACTGAAACGTGTGAATACTCTAACTGGCAGCATAACAAATGAACAACAGGATTCATTCATCAAAATGAAACCAACAGAAGGCGATAAGTCTGATAAAGAAAAAGCTGTATCTGAGGAAAAAACAAAAAAGCCAGGTTTTTGGAAACGCTTTGCCGACCTTATGGATGTGGACTTACTGAAGGATAAGAAATTCTTAAATCTTCTCTTTGGTCTGTCGATATTCTATGTAGCTGAGATGAATTTCAAGATGGTCACACCGTTCTTCTTTGCCAATTTGGGCTACGACAAAGCTGATGTGGCCTTTTGTCTATCGATAACGGCGATAACAGATATCGCTGCAAGAGTTGTACTGCCACCGATATTCGATAGAACGACAATAAAGAAGAGAACGATATTCCTTGTGTCGATCATCTTTGTGGCGATCACTAGATCAGGTAAGTCAATCCGTCAGATATTTATGATCATTTACTATGATTTCTTGAATTCTTTTCTTGTTTTGTGTAGGAATGGCAGAACAGACTGAATGGACAAGCCTCATGGTCTGGCTATCAGTCTGTGGCTTCTTTCGTGGGTCAGCTTTAAGTAATTTCACATTAACCGTATCAGAGTATTGTTCCTTGGAGAAATTGCCTTCAGCCTTCGGTTGGCATTTAGTTGGAAAAGCAATATTTGTTATATGCCTTGGACCACTTATTGGTAAGTTTAGTTTGAAAAAATATTTACTGATCTTGTGTACGATCAGTTGTTTGTTTTAACTTTGAGCTTTGGGTTAATGGGCATTGTCATCACAGCTCTTTGTTTCCGAATTTGTTCTGGATTATGAATGTCAGAGACCTTAAAAGAATTCCAAATGAGATCATGTGATTCTACATGATCGTGTCTTTTCGAATTTGTTGTGCAGTTTATTCACGTGATCTTGTTATCGCGTCGAGAAGTTATGCTCGATATTCAAGAGCAACAACAAATGTTTATTAGCTGAAAAGAATAATCTTTGTTTAGCTTATTCAAGTTTTGATTAGGCACTCGTTAGTGATGACTCAAGTCAGAGATTATTTTACCAAACAACTTTTATAACTGATCGTTGTGTGATCTTGTCACCAATTTGTCTGATGTCGGCAGCAAATTTTAAAAAAAGATAGGAAATATCGTTATCTCATCGTGATTATGTCTAGAAAACCCCATTATAAGAAGAACTTCACTTGCCGACCAAGTAAAGTGCCTCATTCGTAGAAAACTTGAGTTCAGGAACTTTGCTAATATACGATACTTAGTCACACCCACGACCCGTGTAAAGTTTTTGTTGTGTCATGCCCACAATGAACTGCATTTCAGTGTTAATATTGTTTTTTCTGAATAAATTTCTGTTAACTCGCAGCATTTTTCAATTATCTTTTACAATTACGCTACGGCGTGACAAAATTGTCTGTGAATTTTTTTTCACGGGCTTTTTGTTGTTTTTGTTCATTTAAATCTAGCAAATGTTGCTTTTGCACTTTATAAGCCTAAAGATCATAAATAAAGATTAACTTTGTCTATTATTGGGGTTGTAGCTTTATTTTCGTCCCTGAATTTGGTGTCCATAGATCTCTACAGACAGTATACATTACCTATAACGATGTCTTTCCTTCAGGATCAATGCAATCATTTTCAAAGATTTAACGTCATTGGCTCAACATCAATGTACATATCTACTTTATTTAGATTAGCAGCTGTATCACTAGTTTGATGTCTACAAACCTGAAACTTCTAAGGTCCTATTGGTCTAAGTTAACAACATCAACATTACGCAGTCCTTACTGTCGATACTATTCCATGTTCAAAAAAGCTTGACGAAAATTATCTTTTCGACTACCGGATTTGAATGCAATCCTAATGCAATTTTGTACATTGTAATGGTATTAATTCGATCATCTAAAATTGAGGATATAGACAATTGATGCAATTTGTAGCACTCTAATCCCTTGGCTCTATAATTGTTTATTTATTTCACTTGGGGGCTCTGAGGCTTCCGCGATACTTACGTGAGCGTTCTGGCGATTTACAAACTTACTTGCTTAACCTATAAACTATAAACCTCTCGATCTTCCGCCCGCAGCTCCAGTGATGTACACCAACTTGGTTGAGGTCCCTTTCCGATTGCATGAGCCAGTTTAGATCCGTCGTCATCTAATGTGCCGTCCCTCGGGGTTTGAATAGAATACTCTTTGAGCCGAGGCTGTGGTATCCATTCGCTCAACATGGCACAGGCGTTTCAGATATTGAATCAGTAGATGCCTGGCTTAGCCGATGTCGCTGCACAGCCCGTACAGTTTATGGTTGAATCTCTAGGGCAACGTTAAAAAAGTCATATGAGCGCGCGTCACCTTGTTTAAAACCTGGTGCTATGTATGATGTCTTCTCTGGCTTCTTTACATTAAGATCCCCTAGCACAATTTTGTTGTCAAAGCTGTGGCACTGAGCATACCATATATGCGGTTCAGAGGGTCATACAATTCGTCTTTGATGCTGTTATCCTTATCCTCTGTATGGGCATGAAAGCAAATCAGGCTTATATTATATTATATTGACGTAATGAGACGTTCGCTTACATGTCGAAAGCTTAAGCCTGAGACTCACTCGAATAGCAAATCCACATTCAAATTAGCGTTGTCTTCCTTCTTTGTAGCAGTCACTGTAGTATGTTGTAGAGTTTTTCATCCGCTTTTTGTCCGACTTATCCTATCACAGTTCATATATTGCGGTAATATCTGCTTTATAGCAGTCTAGGGCCTCGGCGAGTTGTCCAGCAGCACGTAGTCCGTTCCATGAGCAAAGCCGAAATTCGTTGTCCTTAAAACGTTTGTTGGGTTCGTCAACATTATAATCGTCCGTATCCGAGGCTGTTGGTTGTCTCTAATCTTTTTTTTTTCATAGTGGGGGAATTTCCTCCACGCGCAATTCCCAACCTAGCGGGCTAGGTCCTTAATAAATTACCAGGACAAAGGGTTCGGGTAAACAGTCCGGTGCAAGTAGCCTAGCTGAGATTATGAAAGCCGCCATTGTCCTACTTTCTTTTCTTACGCCCTCATCTTTACTCAAGAGTTCCGACATGAGGGTCCGTTTAGACTTGGTATCCCAATACGTCGAAGTAGTTTTGATGCGAGTGTGTGCCAAACAGACTAAATAGCTGTGGATGCCGCTGATGTTCCGTTTATAAGATTTTTGCGCCACCGTCTTTCGGATAAAGTAGAAATGCCTTAGTGTAAATGCACATTGCATTTTTTCTCAGTTTCGATGACCCCTGACTGATTGGCCTGAATTATGTATTAACCCAGAGCAATGTAAGACCCAATTTGAAATTCGTCCCTTTCCGTCAATTCCTTTGATACCAAAGGGGAACTGTTTTGAAGGCATAGCTCCATCCTTGATATGAGTCGAGGCCTACCCATTAAACTCTTGCTGTTCTTAGGGTCTCAGCACCCAGTACTTTTTGCAACTCTGCATCGGGTCGAAGCGAACTGGAAGACCCTTTCTGCCTTTTAGGTTTTAAACCACAGCCACCTTGACGCAATCGGGCATACAATGCTAAGGTTCCATGCGTTAAGTATGCTTTCGTCCGACCATATTTTAGAGATGATTTGTATACTCTTCACAATTGCTGCCTATCGAGGTAGAACTGTTCGTTTCGATTAATAGCGCAATGTTAATCGTCATCGCCATCACCAGCACTGAGTGCGAATCTACCAATAGGTTCCTTGTTCGTCTTGCAGACTTTCGTTGGCACTTTGTTGACTGAGTGGGTTTTATTTTTATTTTCTGGTATAATTTATGAACGTGCTTCCTACTAAAACATCTCTCAATTTCCTCGATCTGGTGATGCTAGTGCTCTGGTTCCTTCCTTCTGACAAGCCGGTGCTCTTCATTCCTTTATTGCACATAGAACTTGAAAGCCGCCTTATCCCTCCTTTGCAGTACCGCTCTTTATGCTTTCTGTTTCTTCGCATGTGATAACTGCCATTCATTATGGGTTTGTCAGTGTTGGTCGGACGAAATCGATGGCTTGAAGGTAGCTTTGTAAGTAAGTAAGTAAGTAATCCATTCATTTATTTACAATTTTTAACATACATTTACATTAACTATTTATGAATATAAACGCTTTGGCATTGCCGTCAGCTCGACTAACAACTTTAATTTCTTCTATTGATTTTAAATATACTTTATTATTTTAATTTTCAGTTTTCATTTAATATTTTTGTTTATTATTTTTTTTTTATCGTAGATCAATCATATTCAGTCATGATTAGTTTCCTAAATCTGCAAGTTTCCTTTAGATAATTGGCAAGTTTTATCCAATCTGGTCCATCCAATATTTGTATTGTCTCCTGCATTGAGAGAGAGAATTTCCCAAAATACGCAAATCTCTCTTGTCGAAAAATTGGACAGATACTTATAAAGTGGAAGCAGTCTTCTTTGGATCTTGTGTTGCATAGTGTGCAAAACTGGTTGTAACTCCCATTGTAAGGTCTTCCGTTGAGGCATAATAATTCGCATCTTGCTTTAAATATTAGATAAATATCTTTGGGACTTAGAGAATTTTGAAAATAATTATTGTTACACAGATTAAATTTCAACTGACTGTATAATATTCGGCTTTCAGATTCAGTAGCTGTTTCTACAAGCAGATTTCGAACCGAGTCTTCATTCAGCTGAATAATTCTATAAAGCTTTTCCTTTACACCAAGAATGTTGTTTGGATCAATTTCTATATCTTCGCCAAAAGAAGTGGCGATCTGTTGCCATTTATTAAACCACCAGTCTTTGTTCCTAACTTCGTATAGCAGAATCTTTTTACTCAACGTTCATCTCGAAAACCTAAGACTTTAAGTAGATAATCAGCTTGTAGTTTCAGGGTGCTGGTAAATATCTTTGGCAAGCCGGTTTCTAAATAAATCGCATAATTCGGTGTGTTGATTGGTAGATTGAAAATTTTTCTGATGAAGTTCCTCTGAAGTTTCTCAGTTACCTCATACTCTTCCATTCCCCAAACTTGAGCTGCATAGCACAGAGTTGACTTCACAACTGAATTGAAGATTTGATATTTGGTAGACAAATGTATACGGCTGTTTGTAAAAATCTTTCTCCATGTTAAGTTTATAAGACTTTGAGAGGCCTTGGCTTTTTCGGCAAGGTGCTTACTAAAATTTAGCCTTGGGTTAAGGTTCACCCCAAGATACCTATATTCATTTGTCACTTCCAAATGCCTTCCATTGTACACCCAATTGCTTCCGACTTCAGTTCGATTGGAACGCGAGAAAATCATAATTTTTGATTTTTCAGTGTTGATTTCAAGTCCCCACTTTTCACAGTATGTAGACAGCCGGTTTATCATCAATTGTAAAATGTCTTTCGATTCTGATAATATAACCAAGTCGTCAGCATATAGCAACACATTGATTTGGATTCCTGCCATTCTAATTCCTCCAGGAAGGTGGTTTACAATGTCGTTTATAAAAAGTGCAAATAAAAGTGCGCTAAGCGGACATCCCTGTTTGACACCTGAATCAGTACTAAACCATTCAGAGAAACGTGAACCATCCCACACGCTGGCTTCTGTGTCATTGTACATATTTTTGATAACATGTAGAAACCTGGTTGAGACACCTAGCTGTGAAAGTTTGTATATTAGCGCATTCCGATTTACCAAATCAAACGCTGCTTTGAAATCGACAAAGAACGCGTACACCTTTTTATTTCTAGCATGATATGCTTTGACAATCGATGTCAGAGAGAAGATTTGGTCAACTGTGGAATAGTTTTTCCTAAATCCAGCCTGGAAATCGGATAGTATATTTTTTTTTCTTCTACCCAGTTTTCCAATCGGCTAACAAGAACTCCACAGAGTACCTTAGCTATGATATTCATAAAAAATATACCTCTGTAGTTGGCAACGTCATTCATGGCACCTTTTTTATGTATTGGGAATATAACAGCTTTTTTGAACGAGGATGGAACTTCCGCATTCATAAGAATTTTGTTAAAAAGCGTAGCCAGTTGAATACTAAAACTTTGAGAAGCATTCTTAAAAAATTCATAAGGTACACCATCTTCACCCGGAGCTTTTCTATTTTTAGCTTTCAGAAGCACTGCTTTTATCTCAAAAATAGATATCTCGGTGTCAAGTATATCATCGGTGAAGAAAGGTTCAGCATAAGCAAAAGTTAAGTTGGAATTCGTTTGAAGCATTTTCGAGAAATGAATAGAAAGATCATCGGCGGATACATTTGTGCCTATTATGTGATGAGAACCATTAATATCCTTCGCCAGCTTCCAAAATTCCTTTGTGTTCTTTGTTTCACCAAGTGATTGGGCTTGTTTATTTTCAAAATTAAGTTTCTTTGCAAAACACAGACTTTTATATTGGGAATTTGATTGAACGTACCATTTTCGTAATCCTTCATTGTTGGAATTACGGAATGCATTTAAAAGAGCAAATTATTTTTTTCTTGCTCTCATACACTCTTTATCAAATCATTTTTGTTTGAATGCTTTTGCTACATTAGAGCTAAATGCATGTTATTATTTCATTTGAAAGAATATCATTAGACTCAATGCCAGCAGGAATTCTTGAAAGCCAAACGTCTAGTTTGTGTTGAAAGGTTTTAGCTTCTTCATCCCTCCATTTAAGTCTAGGTAACAACTGAAGATTTGATTGTGACGAGTCAGGTTCGGTTTTCCATTCTACTGCGATTGGCATATGATCAGAGAAATGTTTGCATAGCACCTCAAACTTATTTATGAGGTCTAGCCAATCATTGTTCACCATACAGTAATCAATCACTGACTTACCTTGTCCTCCAATAAAGGTATATTGACCATCCATGTCTCCTTCGGTACAGCCATTCAAAAGAATAAAATCATACAATTGCAGCGTTTCAAGAAGTGCAGCACCATTACTATTGCATATTATGTCTTTGGATGTTCTAGAGTTAACGTTTAAACAAACATTGTTAATGTTTCTGACGGTAGTGACTTGATCGTTACTAGTTCTGGCGTTGAAGTCCCCACTCATTAGTACGCTCTTGCTGGCAAAAACAGATAAATTATTGTTGAGTTGTTCTAAATCCTCGGTCCACTTATTGCAGTTTAAATAAAGAGGCATACATATCGTTTCTTTTTAAGAGTTTAATTACAGTTGTTTCTTGTATCTTTGCAAAGTCGTACAATTTAATATGTGATGTTCTTATTCCATACAAACAACCTCCGCTTGCTCGTCCCTTGTTACATGTTTTGGTAGCATGAATCCAGTGAAGTTTATATCCGCTAAAATATTTTATGAATTTAATCGAATTTTCTAAAGTAATATGTGTTTCAAAAAGGAAAAAAAGATCAAAAGTTTTAACAAAATTGAAAAAATCTACATACAATAACTTATTATTCAGACCAGATATATTATATGCTAATATTTTACAAAAACTATTACTTAATGAGCTGACGGCATTTAATTTTCAATTTCTTGGTTTAATACTACTACTTTGTTGTTTTTGATGAAGTGACATCCCTGGTTGCTCAGAAATAAGTGCTGATCTATTAATTTCGTTGTGACGCCTATTTGACAGCATCGTGTTTGTGACACTTCCGAAGTCCAATTGTCCAAACATTTGTTGTAGCTCTTTTTCACCGTTATTATTATTAATTTTAAGATTGTTATTTTTGTTCAAATAAAATATTTTATCTTCGATAAGAAGAGTGTTGTTTTTTATTAGTACCGAAGCGTTTGGTGCATTAAGTTTAATTATTTTCCTATATTGCAGCAAGATTCTTCGTTTTAACTGCATTTGTTTAGTAAGATCCTTTTGGATGTAAACACCTGTGTTCTTTAGCCTAGAAGAGTTTTTAAGCATTTTCATTGCAGCTTCCCTACAGCCAGTGTTTAATTTCATTTTGATTAAGTTGTTGTTTTTGCTTATTTGAATGGGTTTTGACATCCCTTGTATATCTGCATTATCCAACAGCAGCCGAGTCATACATCGTACTTTTTCTTCTGGATCAACGTTTTCAGACGGAATACAAAAAATAATATTTTTGCCTTTTAGTTCACGGCTTTGCGCTTCAAGTTCTTCTTCCAATAAATTGCATCTAGCTTCAAATTGATGAACTTTTTGCGCTAAGTCTTCATTTTGTTTTTTCAAGAAGGTTATTTCTGTATTTAGCGTAATGAGGTCTTCCTTCGATGCTAAATTCGCTGTTGCCTTTTCGAGTTCAGTATGGAGAGAATCAACAATAATCATTTTAATTTTTTGCAAATCAGCATCAGATATGGACATTGTTGAATTATTTTTAAAAATTTTAGACGATCTGTTGTTAATATCGGTGTTTTGATGGTTGCCGTCGGGAGAAGTTTGACAACTCTTACGTTTGTTATAACTCATGAGATTCAGATCTCTGGTTTATAGGCAATTTTAAGCGATTTTACAATTATTACCTGTTATAAAAATCGTTGGACAAATTCTTCAGATAATAAAGAGTAAATTGATTAAGAAAAAAACAATTATTCTTGAAAAGACTTGATATTAAACTGAATTTAAAAAATAAAAAAAACGGGAGAGAACCAATGTGTACAACTTTTCACTTTCACAGCAGTGTTGCCAGCCTAAGGTAGCTTTGTCATTGGGTTTCGGCAAATAGCATCGTGTGTGGTAAAGGCACACTTGATCTGCAGGTGCCCTGCATTTTTTGCGATTGCACCTTTCTGGCGTCAAACTTTATCATAGCATTTCCTCTCTTAGTGGCGAAAGAGATACCAGAATTTTTATCTCGGCAACAATGAGGTGGTAGTTAGGATCAATGTTGGCTCCTAGGAATGTTACGATATTGTGGATATTCCCCTTGCGTCGATATCAATTTAATTAATTTGGTTGTTGATAGATTGACCAGGACACTGGATCCCCCCTCGCTTTATCGAGCGAGTCGATAAACCTGAATCCGTTACCGAAGGTGGCACAGCCTATATTTACCCCGACTGTGATGCAAGATATGTCATCCTTCCCAAGCTTGGGACATTATGCTTAATACAATATATTGAGCGTATGTCTTGTCGAGGAGCTAATAAAAACAGTCCTTTGTCGGGGTAGTGTATGCATATTAGATTGGTGTTGGCAAATTTATCCTGAAACTCGAGTTTTCTTATCTATGTTTACTTTTAATAACAAATTCCCATCCAAATAGCTTGACTTATCAGCAACAATCATCCCTTTTACATTTGGTTCATCGCACTTTTTGGATGGTGGTCAGATCAGCTTAGGATCTTCGCTAATTGTTTGGCCGCACGTCGTCTGTTAAGGGGCCTAACATTCCATGGGCGATACCAAACAGAGGTTGTCTGTTTCGAATCGGTCATCCAATTCATATTCGAGACTTTCGATTGTACACTGCTGGGGAATTGGCCCGACGAGTTAGCCCATGTCGATAGAGCTATTCCCTTTGTAGAAGCCCTTGAACATAAAAACATAAAAAAGCTGTCGTTGATTCAATTTGAGTTCCCCTACCACCATTTCTACTTCAGAAAACCTGACAGCTATTTTAAACCTGGTATTTGAATATATCAAAGTATCCGTGAAGGAATATTACCTGGTCAAGAGGGTTATCCCTTTACTGGAGTTATTCAGCTGTTTCTTTATCTAGCGTTGAAACCTGACTTGCCCTTGCAATTGAAGGGTCTATATGCAATTCTCAGAGGCCACTGCGAGGAGTTAAAGCACTCACTTGACGTGAACTTGAAACGTAGTTACCCGCTTAATCGTCTAGGTGTGAAACTGTGGTAGCCCTACAAGAAACTTAGGTTAACCTGGTTTATTAAAGCGCACAGAAGGTTGTGTCTTTGCAAAATTCATTGTTACCAAAAGAAATTTGAAAAATTAAATTATTGCAGGTTCGTGTCAGAGAACATGAATTCTCCGATCAATCGTTGAGTTGGTTTGTATCTTTGATAAATTTAACACCATTTGTTCACAACAAGAGGGCGCGCTGAGATCGTCGGTTATTTTAAAAAAAAAATGATTCATTCATTCATTCTTTCATATTACATACTTTGTAAATTTTTCTAAATTGTGTTTTTTTTTTTTAATTTGCAGGTGCTATTCGTGACGTAACACAAAGTTATCCCATCTGCATTCATTGCCAAAGTTTATGCATCATTATATGTGCAGTCGCCTGGGGAATTGAATATCTTTTGGACTTCCTCCGAAGTCGCAAGAAGAACAAAGATCAACAACCAATCGATATTAAGCAGTAACACAAATATTTATTAAAGAAAAGCAAAACTAAAACCACTACTTACTAGATTTTAAACAAATTTTAAACCTAATTCTAACTAACCCAAATCCTTAAACTAGATTATTTGTTAAGTTTTACTTTTTTTCGTTTTCGTTTTTACTAAAATAAGAAAATAAAAGCAAATAGAAACAAAACTCATTTCATTTTAATAACTTTGTTTAATTGTAATTTGAAATGAAAGTTTTAAGTATCTAAAACCTAACACCTACTTACAGCTTTGTGATAGTTCAAAGGAAGAATAAGAAATAATGAAAGATGTACGATACATATTTATGAGATAGGAGGGCGACACAGTTGCCGATTGACCAATTAGATTTTTTTGTTTTTTGAATTTTTACTTTTTATTTTAGACTTTAGTCTTACGAGATACAATTTGTAGAATTTCCTGTCATAAGTACTTAAACTTTTAATAACGGTAACAATCTTAAGCTTACTTTTCAACATAGAAAAGGAACAAGTTTCTCCAAACAATTGTGTTAGTGTTACTGAACAAGTAAACGAGTATTAACTTAACCTTCTTCGCGAAGACATTTAGCTCTTAAGCCAACAATATATATATATACTTATTTTGTAACAAAAACAAAAAACAAAACTATTTTAGTAAAACAAAGCAAGATGTAATGAAAACCAAAATTTAAAAGAAAAGTAAAAATGTAATTTTCTCTAATGTGTAGTAAATGTATAATTGTAGTTAACAATGTAAAGCTGATGATTTTAAGTGTAAATTTTATACAAATAAACTAATAAAAGAGAACACACGATTACGATGTAAATATTTATTTAGGTAGTAACAAATTATACTTTATATAAATATAAATATATTTTTACAATTTTAAAACAACAAACCAATAAGAAATGAAAACAATGTTTCGTACTTAGTTGAAATGGAGACGAAAAAGCCCAATTCAAAAGCAAAGATATGAGATCAAATGTGAGAAAAAAAAAACAAACAAACCGGAGCCAATATAATGATTATTTTATTGAGAAATATGAAAATTATTGTTGTTCTTATTTATAGATTTAAGGGGCACACTAGGATCTTGGGGAATCCATTCTCCAAGTTTTTCTTTCAGCTTTCTATACAAATTCTTAAGTATATCCTATGATTTACAGAAGGTGGTCCCAAAGTATTGATAATGAGTTACTTCACCACGTCTGGAGACTAAGTGAAATGGTGGGGGAAAGAAACGGGTATAATATTAGATGCACCTCATTTTCCCAATAGGGAAGAGGATTATTAAAGGATTTTAATCGCTTCGCCTTACCTATTTAAGTCTGAAGTGAAGCATTACCTTAGCTAAAATACATCTTTTGCTAGCCGCTGCAGTTGCGCACAAGAAGTTAGCTGAGGTCTAATGCCATTTGTGTGCGCCACCTAAGATGAGGTCGTTCTATACGGTGTTGTTCCTTTGGATTGGAGTCGAAAACTTCCCAGCCCCGGGCACTGGTACATTCAAGGCGACATAGCCATCTAAACCGGATTATCCGAGCTTTTCTAACGAGGTCGTCATCGCTGTATAGCACGTCGAGTTCGGTAATGAAACATCTCCTCCATTCTCCATCGATGCAAACGGGAACAAAAACTACCCGAAGAACTTTTATACCGAAGCGCCCTAGAGCATTTTCATTCGCTTTCCCCAGTGTTAAAGCTTTTGTTTTTTGGTTGCTCCAGACTAGTTAAATAACTTCTAAGCCCAAAGAAGCAGTAATTTTTTTTCCGCCGAGAGAGATTGTTGCCCACAAAGAACACTTTCCTTCTAAATCAATGTGTTTGTTATTGCAACTAAGTTTCGACATCAAATAAACGTGTGTGGTAGTTATCTCTTCAATGAAATACCCTGGATGTTCCGCTATTTAAATGCGGTTACATTTTAAGATTGATAAGTCTTAGATTCGTAGGACTGTGTTATTGATATGTCCACTTAGTCGAATTTTGTGCTATCACGGGAAGCCTTCAACTGTAGAAATTCCGAGCCTTTGAGTAAATCGTCATTTTTTATGTACCACTGTGGATGGAAAATTTCTCATGCACTCAAAAGTTTGTAAAATATGTATTGGCATTCGTGTCCTTGGTGCTAGTTCAGTTTGTATACCATAGATCCACACCGGTTTCGGCACATGCTTCGAAAAGTTGCCGACATTCTCTTTATTCATCAAATTTTAGTAGGTAATATCGATTGTCCTTCCTTACTTCAAATTATTTCTTTTAACACCAATCCCCGCAATCTTAGGTCTGTGCCACTTTTCCGGCTCAATCTTCACAGAACGAATTACGGACACCTGGAGCCAATGTGTAGGATGTTTCGCGAAGCTAACGATGTTCTGCCTCTCTTCGACTACCATCTCAGCAAACTCTCCCTCAAGAACATACTTATTTCCACCTATTCCTCACGTCCTAACTTTCTTTAACCACCCTTTAGTTTTTAAGTGAAAATGTTAGTTTTAAGTATATGTTTGCTTGCAATAAGCTTAATAAATCTGTCCGGGATTGACCCGGGCCGCAAAATCAAAATCAAATATAATAGCATCTTGTTCTCGATGCTAAGCTTGGAACATGTATATTCCAAGTAACTAGTACATTTCTCTATATTTACTTTTGAGTGTTTTCACGTGCGACTTTAGCTTTGCGTAGATTGTCATTCCGAGGTATTTAGCTTCACTTGCAAACGGAATACTGTGCGAGTATGTGAAGGCAAGTAATTTGCTCGTTCTTCTGTAAGCGAAGCTCATTTGATCAGATTTGGTTTCACCGAGCGCAATCCGCCAGGCTTTCTATCTAGTCCATACATTTACTCTATTAAGGGATGTATAGGTTGTATCACATAAAATGTCCGATTTTTCACTTAGTCCTCAATTAGAAGCTGTCGAGTGAACATCTGCACAATACAGTGATTTTTTTTTATAAGGTAAAGTGATATGTGTGTTTGATGTGACTTTTAGGGACCGTTGCAAGTATAGTTATTTTTTTCTAATTCGTACTCTTTTCCTTTACGAGTTCAAACTGGGACATAATGCGTCTCTGGCAGCCAAAAACATAAGTGACGCATTTAAGAATATAACGGTGAACGAACGCACCATTCGGCGTTGGTTTGGTAAGTTCCGTTCGGGAGATTTAAGCCTCGAAATCGAACTGCGTGGGAATCCGGAAACGGTAATTGATGACGCCATTTTACGCGAAACGGTGGGTGCAGACCCAACAAAAACAGTGCAGCGCATTGCACACAACATGGGAGTTTCCCCTGACAATAAGTCGACACCTATCTCAAATAGGAAAATTTAAAAAACTCGATAAGTGGCTATCCCGTGAATTGAATGAGGCCCAAAAACAACGCCGTTTAGAAACCTGTGCATCACTGAGTCTAAAACCGTGCACTGAGTCTTTGCACCGTATAAACAACCGTAAAAGATCTGGGCAGTGGTTGGATGCAGGCGAGAACCCAAAGCACACCCCCAAACTTGGTCTTCACCCAGAAAAGGTTATGGTGATAATCCGGTGGACATCGAAAGGACAAATCCACTTTTCATTTCTTCAACCAGAGGAAACGATAAATGCAGTCAAATATTGTGAGGAAATCGACATAATGCATACGAAATTGGCTGAAAAGCAGCTTGCGTTGGCAAATAGGCATGGTCCGATCTAGTTGCATGACAATTCTAGACCCCATACCTCACACGTATCGGTGCAAAAGCTGCTACAGTTGGGATTCGAAATTGTTCCGCATCCACCGTACTCTGCTGATATTTCTCCAACGGATTATCACCTTTTCCGCAGTCTGGAGTTATTTGATCGGCAAAAGGTGTTCCGAAACCTTTTTAGCGTCAAAATATCAAGCCTTCTATAAAAAAGGAATAATGGACCTTGAATCACGGTTGAAGAAGGTTATAGATGTCAATGGTTCATGTTTTGACTAAATAAAATTTTATAAAAAAGAAATATTGACTTGATTTTTACAAAAAAATCTGACATTTTATGTGGTACAACCTAATAGTTTCTTCAATCGTTTGACCTCTCGGCAATACAACAGTGTCATCAGCAAACGTAGCTAAATCAGTCTCCTCTTCTCGTGGTACATCACGGTATATACACGTATGTAGGAGATATAGAAGCGGACCGCGTACATTTCCTTGTGATAGGCCGGATAAAATTTCTTGAAATAGCGAAAACTCTTTTCCATGCCTAACACGGAAAGGTCTATTCTCAATATACGTTGTTAGTATGATAAATTATATGATATTGTAGAATGTGTGTGTGGGTACAAATAATAGAACTTATTCTTTTCAATACAAATCCCTTTATTCAGTACAGTTACAACAATTCACTATTTAATTCTTTCTCTCAGTACAATTCAATTCCTCAACCACTTATACTTTTCTTATCTTTTACTTAAACCACTTAATCACTTCTTCTAATTAACACTTCAAATTCAACTTTGGAACTGATTTGCATACCTTTGGGATGCTGGTATTTATACTCGAATGACATACTTCGAGAACAATCCTCGCAACCCAGCGTCCCATACAATTTCCAATTTGCTAGAAAATTCGATTGCACTCTCCAGTCGAGACTTTGCTAATCCAGTATCGAAATCTTCTAGTCTTCGAGTTTCGACATTTTCTGCTAGATGTCGCTGCTCACATTTAAGTGGTTATCACAATATTAAGCTGAAAGGCAAATTAAATTTCAAGCCTTCATGCCACACTTTGTTCAACGCTTGAGAAACATCAAGATATACGACTGAGCAAATCTTTTTCTCTTCAAGAGATTTCTTGATTACGTCGGTGATCCATCAATTGTTGAATGCTCGCTTCTGACCCTAAACCAGTCAACAGAGATACAATCTTTTGTATCATTAACCGGCAGTATACGATTATGTAGTGTCCTCTCAGCGATTACCAAAAGTGATTCTTCGCATGATTTCCGCGCTGGTGTCGTTGTCGGACTTGATAGTGAAGGCGAAGTACATAAAGTCCTTTCCTACCTTAAATTTGTAGCTGTTTACCTTGACGTTTGAACCTAGGCATCGATTTAGGGCAACCCTCTTCCTTGACAGAATATATGTACATTGTTTTTCCTCCGCTGACAACTGAATCCATCTTTGTTTCAATAGCTGCAACTGCTCCCAGTGTTCTTCCCATACGCGTATGCGGGTGATTGAATAGTTTTTTGAAAGATGGTGCCTCTGGAGTTGGCGCTGCGAAGTTTGCACAACCCTTTTAAGAACGATGTTAAAATAATTACATTCATATTAGCGTATATTCTTCATCGTCAACCTGAATAGTTGACTGAGCCCGTGTCTATAGACATTGTAATGTGCGGCTTTGAAATTATGCTTCCATAGTGGACATTTGTATGGAGTCGAGGTCCATACATAAATGTACTTCAATAAGCAATAAACATTTTTTCGATACATTCAACTGTTTGTGTTTTATTCAAAAACAAAAATGTATAGAGGAAAACCTGATATTTGCAAAATAGCAGCTTCCATAGTGGCATGTCTGACCGAAAAGTGGAACCAAGGAGTACATCAATGATATTTCTAAGGCATTTGATAGAGTTTGGCACCAGGCTCTTTTGTCGACAATGCCTGATTTTGGGATCGACGACTCTCTTGTTCAATGGATTAGAAATTACCTTGCGGAACGTTCAATTCAAGTTGTCTTGGACGGTTTCAAGTCTGATATTCACAAAATAAATGCTGGTGTGCCCCAGGGCTCTGTTCTGTCACCGACACTCTTTTTAATTTTCATTAACGATCTCTTGTCTGTTACTTCTAATCCAATATATTCCTTTGCTGATGACAGTACTCTCTGCTTTTCATATTCGTTCCCGGACTCACGGCCCTGCTCTTCGGCTGTAGTACGAGAACGGCAGCGTATGCTAAGCTCATTAAATTCCGATATCAACAGCATAACCAATTGATGAAGAGATTCGTCGATCCCAAATGCACGCATTTTCGACAAAAGAGCCTGATGCCAAACTCTGTCAAATGCCTTAGAAATATCAAGTGCAACTATCTTGCTTTCGCCAGATTGATGTACGCTTTGGTTCCACTTTTCGGTGAGACATGCCATCAAATCACCAGTGGACCTGTTGCTACGAAAACCGTACTGCCGGTCATTGAGAAGTTTTCGTGTTTCGAGATATTTCATGAGCTGACGATTTATCAGTGTTTCCATGACCTTGGAAAGAAGGGACGTAAGTGCAATGGGTCTGTAGGAGGAGAGAGAAGATGATTCGCCTTTTTTAGGGACGGGCTGGACAAATGCTGTTTTCCATCTGCTCGGGAAGAGTCCTAAAGTGTTTTTGCCAGCGAGGAAGAACACCTCTTCAGAAGAAGGGGAAATATACCATCTGGACCAGCGGATTTATGTATGTTGAGATCTTTAAGTACTCTTGCTACTACACGAGTGCGAAAGTAGATTCGTCCCATTGAAGATTCGACGCACTCAAGTGTAGGCGGAGACAAAGCACAATCTGGGAGTGTTGATCTGGCCGCAAAGTGTGCAGCAAGCAGATTGGCCTTATCCAAAGAGCTGACAGCTGGAATGTCATTGTAAATGAGCGTTGGGATGGAGGATGAGGCGGAATACTTTTGCAAAGCCTTAACTTTCGCACAGACACACTGTAAGTGAATTACCAATACTTGGACATCTCTATAACCTGCCAGAATTTGCTAGAATGAGAGCAATTTACAAGTAAAGTTGCTAGAATGGGATCGATTTGGACGCGTGTGTGTAATGTGGATGTCGTTTTTTGTGTAAAATGGGAGAGAAATTGCCATTGATGTTAGTTCATCTATGATGAAATGGCAATGCTAACTGAGCATGTTTGAAAAAACAGACATAAAAAAAATCACCCTTCAGGTTGAGAGATTGTGTTTGATTAGAGTTTTCTAACGGATGTGACGTTTTCTTATGGTACACTGGGTCGTACATTACCTTTGCATGTCAACCTTTACATAAGAACAATAAGAAAAAAAACTTAAATAAAACAACAACAATGTGAGATATAAAATTAATTCTGGCTTTATTTTGAAGCTATGTTCATGTTATCGTGTGTGGAATAGCACATCATTCTAATGGCGCCTCGGCCTCGCTGACAGTGCTTCAAGCGGTCGGTCAAATTTTTGATGACTCGGTCCAATATGTGCGCTGTTATTCCGGCAATAGCGTGTCGAATGTTCGTTTTGAGCTCGTCTAAAGTGGTTGGCTTGTTATCGTACACTAAGGACTTGCCATAGTCCCAGATAAAATAATCGAGTAGTGTCAATTCGCATGATATCAGTGGCAATTTTCTACAGTTAGTAAGTGCGAGAACATTTAAATCATGTTCCGCAGCAAGTATCGGTGAGCACCTAGAAACTTTTGTATTTGAGTTGGAATAGAGTCAATGCTGTAATCAGCAGTTTCACTGAAACTTTATAAGCTGTATCAAGGTTGAAGGTATTCTAAAAAACAGTCTATAGGCTTAGCGTCTATATGAGATTGTCCGCATTAAGTGAACGGACAATAATGTCGAAACTAAAAAAACTCCTTAAAATCAAGCCTCCAGAAATGGTTAACACGATCTTAACACGTATGAAACCTATAAGGTCCTAATTCTGGGATGTCTTTCAAATGACATGATTTTACCTTCATTATGTTATGTACATTCCTCGAAATTTTTAAAAGCTGAGCACATGGCAAAATTATTATTATTTTTTTTTTTTTGGAAATTCGTTGCGATTGTTCTCACATTTCTTTACGACTTAGAAAATTGCCTGACAAGTCCTTTCATACGAGTACCTGGGACTTGTTAACCTAACGTAATGACGTTAATGGTCACTTTGTACTGATTTTATTGGTTAAAATAAAAATACTAACCATAAAAATTGTTTACTACAAGATTTTATATTATTTTGTGAAAATATATTAAGAAGAGAGAGTATTAGTGTAGTGTGCTTAATTAAATGTAAAAAAATATTTAAATCAGATTAAAATGTCATTATACGCATAAAAGTGCAGTAAATTGGCTCGATTCCTATAAAACTAAGTCAGTTTGGAAATAAGTTACCTGTTCAATCTACAAAAAGAGTGTTCGTTGTTAATTGCTATCGGAAAGAATGTATCTTAAAAGACTTATTATCAGAGCGAAGTAACCCACTCAAAAGAGTCACCTGCACACGAGCAAGAAAAAAGGTAAGACACGTGACATCCGTCACTTGACAGCTTTGTGGATAAATTCTAAACAAAATTATATCACAGTAAATGTTGTGGCTTAAAAGTTTTCGATGTCTCAGTGAGAAAGAAATTAAAGTATGCCAATAGTTTTCGCTGTGACAAGCAACTTCGCTGAATAGGTTAGGTGAGGGTGACTGTTAGTTAGAAAAACGAACCCACTCTGGCCCATTGGCATATTGTGATGCCACATGGATATGTGATCAAGTGATCTTCCTACTGTTGTAACCAATTTGAGCTTATGATGAAGCATATCACTGTTAACGTTTACACTATTTACGAGTATATTGTCTATATTGTTTAGATCGCTTAAGTCATTGTCGAAGAAAGCTCCCAAGTGAAGTTTTCTTCTTTGGAGGACAGCTAGATATGTACAGAGGTGGTGGAAGGTTATCTCCTCCTACTCCTCGTTCATACAGCTTCATTTGCGAAGCCTTCTTGTATGCTTGCTTGCCTATGAAACAGTTCCAGTGATGACACCAATAATAGTGCTGAGATGTTTCCTATTTTGAAAGATCAAACACTTAGAGCGATTGAGATTCAGTTTTGGCCAGATTTGTTTGGTCGCTAGACATGTTTTTTTTTTATAATCTGCGCGCGCTCAAGACATTTGAGTACCCTTAAAATTTAATCTTGATTTAATTTAATTTTTAAGTTACCGTACCGATTTACGTTGGTTTTAAATGTTTGAAGGTTATAATGACTAGGAAATATAGAGCTCAGCAGGGCATTCAGTAAGTTGAACAGCTTAGGAAAAAATCTTGATATTTCACATACGTCCGAAAGTGAGATTGAGTGGAAACTGATGAGCATTCATAGCGAGACGGGTATTATATCTAAAAGTTTGAAGGATGGAATGCTACTGGCAATTTCGGTGGAGCACTGGTGATGGAAATAGTGGTAAAATAGAGTGAGACACGAGGCATTACGTCGTTTTCAAGGGTTTAACATATAATTGTTATCGCACGGTCTTGAATTCTATCTAGCAAGTGCAAAAATGTTTTAGGAGCACCTGAACAGATGTGAGCATTTGAGGCCCGATCAGAGGGGATGAAATATAGGGTTTTGCAATAAGGACTTGACTATTTTTTTTAAATAAAACGCAAACCATTTGAGATATTTCAAAAACTTTACTATCGGCTTGAAGAACAATCAAAACATTTATGAATGGAACTCGACTTCGTTCATATGGCCACCGCGGGCACGTTTGCAGCGGTCGATTCGTTGGACCCAATTTTTAACGACTGGGCCACACATTTCGGCCGAAACGGCTGCTATTTCACGTTCAATGTTGGCTCTGAGCTCTTCCAACGTCGTCGGCGTGTTTGCATAAACCAATGACTTAACGTAGTCCCATAGAAGATAGTCAAGCGGCGTTAAATCGCACGAACAAGGCGGCCAATCGACTGGCCCATTTCTGGAGATAACACGCTCACCATACTTACTCTTCAATAAATCGATTGTAGCGTGTGCTGTGTGGCTTGTGGCATCATCCTGTTGAAACCATATGTCGTCCAAGTCCATATCTTCCAATTCGGGCCAAAAATAATCGTTGATCATGGCGCGATAACGCTGACCATTCACAGTAACGTGACGATCGTCATCGTCGAAGAAAAAATATGGCCCAATAACGCCGCCGGCATGCAAACTGCACCAAACAGTTATTTTTTATGGATGAAGTGGTGATTCATGAACCACATGTGGATTTTCACCCGATCAATAATGCATATTTTGCTTATTGAAGAACCAATAGAGCCAAAAATGAGTTTCGTCACTGAAGATGATTTTGCGATGAAATTCATCATCTTGGCGCATCTTCTCCAGAACCCAATCGGAGAACGTACGTCGCTTCAAATGGTCCATCGGCTTCAATTCTTGAGTCAGCTTGACCTTGTATGGGTGTAAACCAAGATCCTTACGCAAAATACGCTATAATGAGGTCTGAGCGATGCCCAATTCTTGAGAACGCCGTGGAATTGACTGATTTGGATCGTTTGCTACGGACGCCTGAACGGCAGCGATATTTTTGACCAACCCGTTATCTCACTGACACGGCAACATCACACAACGAATATGTAGACTCAAATTTTTGCACTAAACTTGTTATTGCCTGTCTACTAGGGCGAGAATTACGACCGAAAATTGGAGTTAACGCTCTTAAAGTTGCAGTCACCGACTCCGAATTTCGGTAAAAAATTTTTATAATTTGCAGACGTTGCTCGTTCGTGTACTTTACCATGATGAAAATGTTGAGTTTACTGAATAAATTGACAGTGACAGTTTGATGATTAGTGAAAGAGTGCGTTCACAAATTAAATTCAAAGTTGTGAAGTCCCTATTGGAAAACCCTTTATTTCTCACATCGCTTGAGGAAACCTAGAAATTTCGCAGCATTTTTGGCGACATCAAATATGTGGTCATTCCACCCTAGGTTATCATTGACACACATACGAAGAATGGAAAGTTTTTCGATTTCAACGATGCAAGTGCCATTCATGGGTAATGGCTGGGTGTTTAAATTTCGCTTTAACGACAGCAGACAACATTATGTTTTGGAAGCATTAAATTCCACTGTGTTGATGGTTCCCCAACTATTATCTTTATACTTTTAATCGGGATTTAATGAGCTTAACATACGCTGCCGTTCCCGGTTTGCAGACTAAGATCTGGAACGTGAGTCCGGAAACGAATATGAAAACCAGAGAGTACTGCCGTCAGAAGTAGCAGATAGGAGATCATTGATGATCAGAACAGAGCCTTCGGGAACACCAGCATTTATTTCGTGAATATCAGACTTGAAACCATCCAAGACAACTTGAATAGAACGTTCCGATTTAATTTCTAATCCATTCGTCAATCGATGGTGTCTTTCTGCAGCACAATTGGCTCTGTGTAAGACGAACTGATGAATCTTCTTTCCCTTGATATTCATATTACAACACACACTAGTTTGATGTGATGACTCTATAACTCCTTTTGCTGGAATGGTTTCGACTATGGAGCGTTTTGCTCCAAAAATTATATAAGATGCGGCACTGTTTCTTTTTAGAAAACGACAACCCTAGATTGTACTCTTCGTTAGAAAAACTTGAATTTGTCTAAAAGTGGAGATATACGCAATTGTTGACAATGAACTATTGTATATTGTGACGAATCGATGAAGTGTGCAATGGCTAAACTGCGCTTACCTTGCTGAACTCTCTCACGACTTTCAATCTATTGTGAGAATTGCAAGTTTTTTTCGAAACGCAGTAGGAAAGAATGCCTAATTCACTATTTCGGTCCCAGATTGCAGTGGAACTGCAGGAAAGAGAGCGCCAATAAACTTCTTAAGCAAGACCCAGAAGGCCGATTCTCAGGGCCCGAAGCTGAACTAGGACTTCCTTCGTCTTCGGTTGGGGCGACAATTGACAGCTGCGTTTCTATATACTTATACTTCATTACTATATACTTCATTGCTCTTCAGAATGCCGGAAGACCGTATATTTTTCGACGTCTCTAAAAAGTCAGTAGCTTTCTTTCTGTCTCTCAGTAGGAAAGATTGTAGATTACATGTTGGCATCAGAACGGTACACTACGGTTTTGATTTGTATCTAATTAAAATTGATTAAGGGAGGTCACAAGAGGTCACGACTGGCATATTGTAGGCTTAGCTTCTTCCATTGCAGAGTGTCTCTCAGCATGAAGACAGCGTTAATCAAAATCTGCATACCGAACAAATCTACAAATCTGCACATTATCACTAGTGATACAGTGATTCCGTGAAATAAAGTATAACCTCGCCATGGTTTTTGAAAGTCTATTGGTTCTTTGCCGATTCCTATATGAAGCTCTCTATTCTCAAAACTTTTTGTAGGTTTCTGTCCTCTAGTCCTCAAAATGTACACCTTTCGAGTGATCTTTCACTCAAGTATGTACATCTATTATACATAGCAGTATTGAAGTGAGTAATCTGCTACCTGACAACTTTATCCAGATAAATCAAGGTGCAAGGGACATATTCGTACATATGTATGTATATCGGGGCGCGTTAAATAAGATATTTTGTCGACCTAGTAAACAACACCAGAATAGAGAGTGAAATCTACCATCTGACTGACTTCCGTCAAAAGCAAACTTCATTTGGAAAGATCCCCCATTACCAAAATATACTTTGAAAAACACAAATCATTTCCAGAGGAATTCCAAATTTTGTAAAATTTAATTTTGGTTATTATTTTTCTTCTTTTATTATGATACCGATACTCAGATATTTTCTTGTTACACTAAGAACTGGATTCGCATTGGATTTGTTTAAAACCAGTAGAAGCTGACCTGTCACCAGTCATAACATCTCAATTCGAATTACAGTTCATCCAAAGTCGCGTACGATTGAACATGTATCTGGAGCTCTAAACAATGTTTACATTTAGTGTTGTGTTTTAATCTTATACGAATTGTGACAAATATTTATTTAAGTGTGATGGAAATATTTTAATAAATTTTTTTTTAAATTTACTAAAGTGATTGTTCTGAAGCAGCTGAAAAAATAAGCCAAAAAAATTGTATATTTGTTCGAAAATCAAAATATAATATACTTGTACCTATAATAAATAAAGAAAAAACTGTAAGTACATTTTCTGACATGTAACAACGACTAAAATGCGAAAAATTTAACAAAAAAAAAATTGTTTGAGTGTCCTCAGTTTTTCAAGAGCTTCCGCAAAAATTTGCTATAGCCAGAGGCTTTGAGTGCTTCGTATTTAACAGCTTTTAATCTATTCGGCACCGCACTATGTTTTAAAAGAGCATTTTTCCGGGGAAATATTATAAGACACTTAGTCGTATTGTCATCTGCAAGACATTTTGTTTTAAGTAGCGTAATTTGGAGTAGCCTACGGATTTTTGTATGTGAAAGATGTGAACATACGCCAAATTTTGAATTGATTCTTTTGCTTTTCGATTTGTTTTGACCGAAGTTTTGATGGATTTTCACAAAACAAGAACGCAGAAAGCGCTTTGGCAATACATATTAATGTTAGCAGAAAAGTGCCGAAATACTCTGACAAAGATGTTATTAATGGTCGTTCCGCGAGGGAAAACATCCAGTCAATCTTTGCTTTAGGGAGGTAGTTTAAGTCGGTAAGAATTTGAGAACACTTGTTGGTCACGGTTAATCGGTCTCCGATTGGCCTCCTTACATAAGAGATCTGGTATGCAATGAAATGTTTTTATTTTATTTCGAAGGACCCCGATATTAGCTCCCCCCTTATACTTATCAGGATTACAATTTTATTGTATAACCCATACTACGAGTAATTAAAACAAAGCTTTGAACCCGTTTGTTCATTTTCTTACATTACCAATGGAACTGCACTTACAAGTATTATAGTTATCAATTGTGAGGATAAAGTTTTGTTGTGAACTGGGTTGGCTCCTTCAATATACTTCAAAATTTTGTACATATGAGAGATGAGGAATGAACACTTTCTCTGTCGACGGTCTTCATTTAACTGTTCTAATCAATTGCAGCAAATTGCTCCGATTGTGTTGATTTCGACATCTTTTCGAATTATCAAATAAAGATTTATTAAAAATGAACTACGTGCTAATAAAGGGTCCGCCATCTAACGTTTTTTTTTTTCAACTAGTGCTTATTTCATGATTGGTAACACTTAGCTCATGTCTGATTTGACAGATAATTAGTTTTATCCTTCCGCTGAACGAATATGGTTGTGTATACGCTTGAACAACGCTGGGAAATATTGCGAAATTACTTTGAAAATCATGGTAATGTTGCAGAATGTGTGCGAAAATTGCGTACGGATTTTGGAAGAAGAGAAGCACCGTCAGCTCCGTATGTTCCTTATCTTGTGAAAAAAGTGAAAGAAACTGGCATCCTCATCGATAAACCAAAGTGTGAAAAGCCAAAAACAGTGCGTACACCCTAGAATATTGCTGCTGTGGCAGAAAGTGTGCGTGAAGCGCCATCAACATCAATTCACCGTCGTTCTCAACAATTGAACATTTCGGAGACATCATTGAGACGAATTTTTCATAAAGACCTTGGTATGACGCCATACAAAGTCCAATTAGTTCAGGAGTTGAAGCCAACTGACCATCCAATGCGTTTTCGCATCGCTAAGTGGGCCTGCGATCGACTTAGAGAAGATGCCGATTTTGCCAAAAAAAATCATCTTTTCAGATGAAGCTCATTTTGATCTTGGCGGGTATGTAAACAAGCAAAATTGTCGCATTTGGGGCACAGAAAACCCGCACGCATACATTGAAAAGCCGATACACCCAAAACGAGTCACTGTTTGGTGTGGATTTTGGTCCAGAGGCATAATTGGGCCATTTTTCTTCGAAAATGAGCAAGGAGTGGCCGTTACAGTCAATGGCGATCGTTATCGTTAGATGGCGGACCCTTTACATTTATTATTTAATCAAAGCTATTTACTATTGCATTCATGAAAATTATTCTCATATCTATGTATTGCTTTGTATTCTGTATATATTCTTCTTAGATCATTCTATTTTACGAGTATATAAAGCCAAACATGCTACGAGTATTATTTACCTCTCTCTTAATTTACTGAATAAAACTGTGCTAAGTTAAAAGGGCATACTTTCTCCTTGTTCAGTTGCCAAATTGCAATAGGTTATGGGCCCAGGGTAAAATCGCGCATTAGGTGTTTGATATTGTAGTTTTGTGTTGGTTCAATTCAAACTCGATGAATGAAATTACGAGTTTTGGAACATGCACATGCGGAGTGATTTGTAGAACTGTTTAAATTCGATTCCTAAGCCAATGGCTGAAGCTAGTGAAGTGGCAAACTGGGAAATCAAGAATTCCAAAGCACTGGCCATGATATTTTTTGAAAAAGAAAAAAAAGAAAGAAAGGCACAACAGCTAATGCTGCGTGGAAAACCTTTTCAAAATGAGAAAGCGGAAAGGCCAATCTATGACCGAACATCTAAAGGGTTTTCCAAGCTATGACGGACTAGATGAAGCTGGACTAATTACACCCAAGGAGTTAAGGAGTTAGCGTATATAATGCTTTTGACTTCGTTACCTGAAATTGTGAAAGCTTTTCTATTGCAATTGAGGCTCATGACGAGCTTCGCATAATAGCTAGGTAGGTAGGTAAAAGTGACTGTTGGAAAGATCAACACACTTGAGCCTATTGGCCCATTGTGATGCCATGTGGATCTATGATCCTCTTACTCATGGAACCAGTTTGAGCTAATGAGGAAGCGTAGGAGACTGTTAACGTCTATATTATTTAGATCGTTTAAGTCATTGTAGAAGAAAGCTCCTAAGTGAAGTTTTCTTTAATGGGAGAGAGCTGGACATGTATAGAGTAGGTTGAAGATTGTCTCCTCTTCCTCCGCATCCATGCAGCTTCTACAGAAATCGTTTGTAAAAGCGCCAAGACTTCTTGCGTGCTTGCCTATGAGGCAGTGTCCAGTTATGCTACCTATGTTAGCGCTGAGATGTTTCCTATTTATAGGTAGAGTGGTTCCAATTTTAGCGAGTTCGTCGGCCTTACAATTCTCTGGAATGTCTCTGTGGCCCGGCACCCTAAATAAGTGAAGGTTGAACTGCTCTGCCATCTCTGCTGTAAGAGATGATCGGCATTCAAGGTCGGTTTTAGAATTTAATGAGACTGAGTCCAGTGACTTGATAGCGGCCTGACCATCTGAAGAGATGCGGATATCCTTTGCAGATATCACGTTTTTCTTCAGCAAGGATATAGCTTCTTTAATTGACAAAATTTCCGCCTGGAACATGCTACAGTGATTTGTAAGACGGAAGGAGGCGTTTAGATTTAGCTTATCTGCGAAAACACCGTCGCCGACCCCGCTATCGGTTTTAGATCCATCTGTGTAAAAGCGGATTAATTTCGCATAATAAGAATGTTTGAAAACAAAACTCTTAGAAAAAGAAGAACGCAGAGGCCCGACTTCCATGGAAGATACGCATAATAGTGCACTTTCTGTAGACGAAAAGACAAGGTGGCGAAAAGGTCAAACTCATGGAGAAAACAATAAAAATATCAAGCCAAAACCAAAACAGGCACATACGAGTAGATTCAATAAATATAGCAAATACGGACATAGAGCTTGTAAATGTAAGCAGAGGCATGAAAAAGTTACAAAAATATGACTGGTGTTTGGACAGCTTGGAAAAATTTACTATTTAGATTTCGATCAAATTTTTATTTATTTCAATGTATTGTTTGGCGTTTGCTATTATGGATGAAATATAACATCATACAAATGTTCTCCGCGGGAGTTCTTGCACGATTTTATTCTGACAATGTAATTTTCGATGACTCTTCGACACATATCGGGCAATACAATAATTCGTGAATAACAATATGGATATTCATTTTCAAAGCGTCAAGGGTTTGCGGATTGTCTGAATAAACAAAATTGTTTGTACAGCCCTTTCAATCGCTCGATCTTGGTGGCCAGTTCACATTACCAAAAGGCGAAATAATTTTTCTTGCAATAAAGCCAAAACGGGTAGTATTGCGTGAGATGTGCCACCGTCTTGTTGAAATCACATGCCTTCCACATTCATATCGTCAATTTGAGTCCAAAAAAAATTTGGTTAAAATTTGGCTATAGCGATGAGAATTGATGGTGACGGTTAAATCTTTCTCGTTTTCGAAGAAGTATGGACCAATGACACCACCAGAAGAAATTGCACACCATACAGTGACTTTTTGTGGATGCAATGGTCTTTCGACAGTTAGGTACATGTGGATTCTCATTTCCTCATATGCGACAATTTTGTTTGTTAACGTATTCACCGAGTGTAAAATGAGCCTCATCGCTGTGAAAATTGGTTATCCAAACGCTATATGTTCAAGCACTTAATCGGCGTTTGTCCTACGCATTCCGTGGTCAGCTGACTGGAGGAGATCCGCAAGACAAACCCAAATGCTGTGCTCGCCGTAAAATTGATAGATTTGGATCGTCTTCAACACTTTCACTAACGGCAGCATTAGAGCATGCATTTCTATGATTGATAGGCCTTAAGACATCTGTAACAGAGCCAGTTCCTTCGTTTTTTTTTTACAGTTTTTCCTATAGTACGCTCAGATGGACTATCATGTCTACCATAATGCGCCAAACATACCTACTACAGAATCAGTATTTTTGTAGTAAGTTTGCACAATTTTAACAGGTTCCAATGTGATTGGAACAGGGATGTCAAATCCGGACCACGAATTGGATGACCCTACATATGTAATGACTCAAACAGATTTGTTTAGTGGCAGAATAGATACAAACAGATAGTTAAAACAGCAGATTATGATACTGTAATTGCACATGATTCGGGCACATCAAATCAAAGTACATTCTCAGATGTTAAGCTTATGAATGTGTTGTAGAGTGATATCCAACAAGAGCTGTCATTTTAAATTTCACACCATCGTTGAACTGCCAACACTCAACTATCATTGGGGGATGAGTATTATGACATGTAAAACTAGGCAGTTATTAAATATGGATAGATACAGACTCGCACAATGTACTGAAATAGTGAAAATTCACTACAAAAACTGTGAAAGAATTGCGAAAAACAGGGTTAGCTCGAGTGTAAGACCAAAATAAATTATTACTTCCTCGTTTTCAGTAAAGAATCAAAAAATTCAATTTGAGTGCATACAACAATATGGGCGAAGAAATGTGTAATGACATAAAATTAAGATTAAGAATTTTCTTTGTTCCTGAGTTTGTTGATTTACCAGCAATTCCTTTACTGTCTTATTTTCCTTCAATTTTCCCCTCTTCGTCTCTGTACAGACTTAGACGTTAATTTAATCACTGTAAGCAGTTTAATATTTTTCCTCATTCTCAACTATAAAGCAAAAAAGTTCCCTTTTCGTGATTCTCATGAAATCGATTGACCATACCACGTTTGCTTACATACAATTTTTTTCAACAGTTTCAACAGTTTCTTAAGCCTTCGTCCGTAAGCGCTTTACACTCAAATATCAAGTTTACAGTACCTTGACCTGAACTTTGAAAATGTGTCCTCGTAAGCGATAAACCGATCAATGTCGAAACACATGTAACCATCTACAATCAGCATGAATCAATGAATTAATTTTCATCAATGATCTCTTGTCTGCTACTTCTAATCCAATATATTCCTTTTCTGATGACAGCACTCTCTGCTTTTCATATTCATTCCCGGACTCACGTACCTGCTCTTCGGCTGTAGAACGATAGAACGATAGAAAATTGGGGAATTATCAACAGAGTGGAATTTAATGCTGCCAAAACACAATGCTGTGTGCTGTCATTAAAGCGAAATTTAAACACCCAGCCATTACCCATGAATGGCACTTGCATCGTTGAAACCGAAAGACTTTCCATTCTTGGTATGTGTGTCAACGACAACTTACGTTAGAATGACCACATATTCGATGTCGATAAAAATGCTGCGAAATGTCTAGGTTTTCTCAAACCATGTAAGAAATATTTTACCCCCTCTGACCTGGCTTCAATATATAACTCGTGTATCCGCCCAAAACTGGAGTACAATGCCCATATCTGGTCAGATGCCCCTAAGACCTCTTTGCACTTGCTAGATACGATTCAAAATCGTGCGATAAAACTCATAGGTGATGCCAATATTAAGCAGTCATTCGACACCCTCGAACACCGGCGTAACGTCTCCTATCTCACCTTGTTGTATTGCTATTTTCACCACCAGTGCTCCACTAAAATTGCTTGTAGAATTCAGCCTCTTCAAATTTTTAACCGTAACACCAGTCTCGCTATGAATGCTCATCAGTTCACCCTTAACCCACCTTCGGACGTACTCTGAAATATCGTGATTCTTTCCTAAGCCGTACATCTCGCTTATAGAATGCCCTTCCGAGGAAAGCCAGTATAACTTTCAAAAATTTAAAACCAACGTACATCGGTATCTCTCTTTCTTCCATCCTTAACTTCCTTTCGCCTGCAACATATCCAGTGGCAGTCAATTTAACAGCTCATAGCTGACTTGTGCTCAGTTAGGTACACTATAGCCTTCCTAACGCCGTAACAACGTGTATCTAACATTTTTTTGACAATTGTACTTCAGTTCGCGAAACTTACTGTGTGCTACGTTGATTTTATGGTCGACATAGGCGCCCATCTAAGCAAGTAATTCGAATAACCATGAATCGTTTTCGCACCACGTACAGTCTAGTTGATAATACGCATCCACGGAGACGTCGTGCAAGGCACACCAAAAAACCAATTGCTGCTGTGGAACATAGCATTAAGGAGTATCCAAATGAGTCGATTCACCATCGAGCACAGCAATTGGAACTGTGTTTCTCAACTTTATTAAATATTTTGCAGAAAGATATTGGCTTACGACCATTCCAGCTGGTGAAAGAATTGAAGAAGCTTAACCATCGTGTGTGTCATATGTTGAGTAAGTGGGCCCAAATTTTGTTCAGCAATTTGTCTCATTTTTGGTCGAATAGCTGCGTCAACAAACAAAATTGCCGCACTTGGGGTGAGGAAAACCCACAAGCTATTCTCGAGACGTTGCATAGAGAAAAAGTGATTGTTTGGTGGCCTTGTGGGCTAGTGAAATCATTGTTCTAGAACGTTACAGTCAATGGAGAGCTCTAAAGATCCACAATTACTAACTTTTTCTTTCCCAATTGAATACCATTGAGAATGCATAAAAGTTGATGGACTAGTAATAGTAAGTAGTAAGTAGGCGGGGGCCCTTTTTTGGAGACAGCTGAAGTTTTATCCGAGCTTTTTAATGAGCCTCCGCTTGCCGAAACGATATATGACATGACCTTTTAGGTTGTTTAACTGTCCACATGGTCTTTGCTGTAAATGACAGTGTGGCGTGAGATCTTTCTCTTCCACTCTTTGCAGGACTCTCCAGCTTCTGGTGTTAAACCTGAGGTTTGTGCATCCAAAGACGCGAGAATTTTCTCACTAGCTAGGCCGATGCTTTGCGGAAAGAAAACGCTTATGATGCGTGGTTTCGGAAATGAGTCCTCCTCCACTAACATTACGCACAGACCGCATTTCTCCTTCATTTTGGAGAAATTACTCCTTACTCAATTTGCAGTAGCTTCATTGAAGCAGACAAACACGGCTTCAATTCTTAGTATCGAAGTATCTATAACTCCATCCTGTATTTGAGCCATTTGCTCAACACTAAATTATTAGCTTAATTTTATAATGTGAGTGTACGCTATTAGCGGCGAAGCTTAGGTTCAAATATTCCTAGCAGATATCAGATTTCACTTAAGCCAAGAAAGACAATTGCTATTTACCGAAATGTAGGAAAAAGAAAGAGATAATAATCAGTGCGAATTGTTAAAAAAATACACCACTTCCATTTGTTGACGACGGATCCGTCCTTCGGCCCATCCTATCCCCACAGTTCGCAATTGAGTCACTTCGTCCGTTTGGAAACAAAAGTATGGTATGGTGTAGTACTTATTAGTATGACTTTTTGTCTTTTCGAATTTAAGGATCCGCAAGGATCCAATATGTACTCGTATACTATGATTGGAGATAAAAAGACATATAAATCTCTAAGCATTGCTGATGCACACGCAGGCTGTTCCTCTAGGTGTGGACACCAAACTGCTAGTTCATATATACCGTCGAGTGATTTGAGGTTATAATGCCCATTTTTTTCTAGGGCTAATCTAGATTTTATTGCTGGTCTATTTGGCAAAAACTAGTTTGATTTCGGAAGAAGTAAATTAACCTATTTACGGACCCCATATTTCTTTGAAAATTCGAGCTCACCAGTGTTGACAAACTAGCCGCACTTTTAAATGCACTTGGTCTATGCAAGGCTCCGGGAGCATTCACTTTTATAATTCAATTTTGTTATAGAGTCCCTTAATGTCGAGGAAGCCTGATGTAGCATATTAAAAGCTTTTTCAGTTAGACGAGCTCATGACAGCATGTTTTCATTTGTTTTGTACACTTTGAGAAATAAAGAACAAGGTCGTAGTTTTACTCTTACAAAGGTCTAAAGAATTCTCCAACCATTATGTCACTAAATTTCTTTACATAACATTTGTCGGCCCTCTTATTAAATACGCGAACCCAGTTTCGCCGAGTAGAAGCTGTGCAACGCAGGTTTTTCCCTGGACTGATAACATACTATACACTTACCACCCTATATTAATCTACTAAAACTTATAGACTTTGTACATACGAGTATATTGTGTTGTGTGAGGACTTTAGTCAGCCCGGAGGTATCCATGATGCAGGAGTAGACGACAGTGGCACACTCGCGGTTGCTCGGCTCTAGATTGACGGAATGGGTTTGTACTTGCCACTACCCCATACATCTCAGTCGAGCAACCACGATTGTATTGAGGACAAGCTTCTACTGACAGTTCTCCTTCAAGAGAGTTCAATTAGCCTTCTGGAAGCAGCCTGATGGGCCCACAAGAAGTGACTCACCGTATCTGTGGGCTGAAATTTACTTCGATGTATGAACACGTTCCGATTAAGCATATTTTCATCGTTAGCTTACTAGAAAGTTATACAGCAAGAACCGTCAGGATATAGGTACTTTTACGATATCAACCATTGGGCACTATCACGTAAGTGTTCAGTAATAGTCTTTTTGAACTGTACCCTATAGTACGAGTATGTCACATCGTAAAGGTACATTATTCGGCTGATAAATTAATGGATATATATCCTGCGAAATGAAGTGACACACCTTTCTCATGACAGTATATGAATAAAGACAATTTATTATGAAAAAAAAAATTCTCAACGGAACAAGTTACACGATCGGGTGAAAGTCTTCCCCGAGAATATTCACTAAGTCACGTTTATAATTAAAAGAATTATTACCAGGGGACCACTAACAAGTTCTTGTGATTCCCCGGTCAATTCTTCCTCTTCTTCATCACTTTATCCTCTTCGTTCGAATTCTTTTTCCGCATTAATGATCGAATGCAAATTCGGATTTTTGGCGCAGCCGAAAAAGTATATCTGTTTCCTGTAACATCTTCTCTTATCCAATTTGTGAAAGAATAAAATCAAATGTATCCGCAAAAAATTTGGAAGTCGTTATCAAATGATTTGTGCTGAAGCACATGCCAGGACTGAGTCCCGGTTTATAAGAATTATTCTTAGTAGTCATTGTTGATGGTGATGCCAAGAATAGCAATTTGCAGTTGTAACTAGTTACGAGTATGTCATAGCAGCCGTAGGGGGCTTAGAGTGTGTGTGAAGATTTATGATTTGACAAAAATATATAACGCTTATGATAAACCACAACCACAACATGAGCTCAACTCAAATACGTCTAATCTCTTATCTCTTGCAAAATTCACTACTCTTCTTCAGCTAACAGGCCAAAAGCCGATACCCTTCCAAGTCAGTTCAAATCGATACCTTGAAGGCTCCACTCAAAGATGAGAAAAACGACGACAAGACTGGAAGCTCCCGATGGCGGTTGGGGATATTTGGTGTGTCTCGGCATGGCAATGCCTTTTGTAAGTATTTTTTTAAAATATTACTGAGTTACAATAGTATATTATGTTAATTCCGATTTTTTATTAGACTTGTGGCATGGGACCGCTCTCATCCTTTGGTTTGATATTTGGGGATTTCATCAAAGAAATTGGAGCCGATTCAAGTGCGATAGCTCTTGTGACGGGTACTTATTTCAGTATACTTAGCTTCGCAGGACTTCTTACCAACATGCTCTACAAGAAGTATTCTTTGAGACAGGTCGGTCTACTTGGCGGAACGATGTATTTTATTGGATCAATAATGCAGATCTTTGTGCAGTCAACGTTTCATTTACTGGTGGCTTATAGTTTTGTGCAGGGACTAGGTCTCGGGATGATTGTTCCCACTGCCTACACCTGCGTCAATAACTACTTCGTTAAGAAACGAGTGGTCATGATGAACTTCACTCAGACGATCGTCGGTGTCGGTGTGATGCTCTACCCTATTATGGTCCAGTTTCTTAACGAAAGATACGGTTTCCGGGGGTGCCTGATGGTTTTGGCTGCAGTAAATAGTCACGCGATAATGGGTATGTTGATTATGCAGCCAGTCAAATGGCACATGAAACGAGTGACAGTGATCCATGAGGAAGAACCCATTGATGAGAAACAGATCGAAGAAAATGAGCGTAAGGAACCTCTTCTAAATGGACATGCAGGATCCAGAACTTCGTTAACATCAGTGATGAATAAAAAACCGTCAAGTCGAAAAGGCAGTGTTGTTAGTTTGGGAATTTTGGATGGAGTAGTCGATTTAAACGACGAAAAGAAAGACGAACCAAAGGACAAAAAGAAAACCAGTCTTTGGCGGTCTTTTGTAGATCTCATGGACTTGTCACTACTGGAAGATCCGATATTTGTAAATATCGTTATAGGGATCGCATTTGCTTTATATGCCGATATCACTTTCTTCTCTATGCAACCAATGTATCTGTTCGAACTTCAATATACCAAGGTATACCATTTGATCGGTGTTATTTCAATTCATCATATTGATCGAGTCAATCTGTTTTTTTTTTTTTTTTCTAGCTGGAAACATCCAATATCATTGCCATCGGTGCTGCTGCTGATATGGTGTCTCGAGTATTCCTTTCGTTCACTGCCATGTGCATCACGATCCCATCACGGCATGTGTATTTAGCTGGAGCTATTCTATCAGTTATCGCAAGATTTGGTAAGTACAAGTACATCCACTCATTGTTGTATTTTTGTACCATTTTCGAGTTCCATTTGACATGTTTGCAGAAACCGAAAACTTTATAAATCAACAAAGAGTGTAGACATAATTATTATGTAGACAGTTTGTGCCGTGCGAAGTGCGAAAAGTTTCCACCGCTATTGTGACACCAAAAGAAAAGATTGCTTTGGCAGGGATTAGATGTTAGACGTCATTGATTTAGGGTTGTGAAAACGTGCGTGCCATAGTTGAATTTGTGCATACCACAATGTTAATAGAGTTTTTCTTCTGATTACTTAGACAACATTGTGTGAATGTGTTTGAGATTGGTTTGACAGTTCCCTATCTCAGTTTAATCTGGAAAATATTTTCCACCTGCGCCATCTAGATACATAAAAACGAATACGTAAGGTCATTGGATTTTGTCTTCGCTAGCACTGCAGAAATGTATGTTGCAAGAACTCCTTTCAATAGTTGATCTACAAAGCTTGAAATATTTCGTGGAAGCTTTTATACGAGTTATATGAGCAAAATTATTATGTAAGGCCAATGCAAAGCCTCTAGAACTTAAACTACAATACATTGAATCCACATAATTATGAGATCCGTGGTGTCACAGGATATACTGACATTCTACAATCGATTACGCTACTACCATTTTTAGAGGAGTTCAAATATTGTTCGGGCTGTGGCATGGGTGCTCGTACATTTCATGATTGTTTTACAATTCTTCGTTAAGTTTATCCAAGCTCTAGCGATATCAGCTAGGAAAAAAAAACGATTATAACACGGAAACATTTCTTCTGATGCACTTTACAGCAGAGCCGTGTTTATGATGAATCTTTGATTCTTTTGTTTGCACACATTATAAAGAAAACTGTTATCCGTTTAACATAAGCATATCTAGGCTTATCCATTTTTATAGATTGGTCATATGATTCTGAAGTCGAGTTTATAAGGAAGAAGCTGAGGAGGAACGGAGTTTCCCACGCCAAGAATTTCTTTAACCCTAGAATTTGACATTCTAGAAAACTTAAGGGTAGAAGTTGTCTATAATTAGAAATCCGTCGCGGATGAAAGGACATTTTTTAATCTGTCTAAATCATCTCTATTACTTGGTGAACTTTTGGTTTATTTCATTTTCGACGAAATTTCGACGGGAACACTTAGAAGTATGTGGACCACACGCTCTCAAGATTATGTATTGTATATTCTAGCAATACGGCTTGGAGTTTCATTTGTGAACCACTGGCACTAACCATTAAAATAAAGAAATAAGTAATAGCGCTTAGTGATGAGCAGGCTACATAGGATAGGTTCTCCCTGGCTCACCCTGGACTACAAAACCTTATATTGCACTTATTATCTTGCTTACTTACATAGATGGCACTACCACGGCTTTTGGTCTGCCTGTCCACTTCCATTTATGCAGACTATTGTGGACAAAATTAGAAGCATTCCTTCCTTCTGCCCCTTCGGTCTTCGGGGCAGAGTCTTACAATTTATTCGTTCCACATGTCCTAGTCATCTCATTCGACTGATGCGCCACTTTTTTTGTCCAAGTCGATGTCGCCATACAGCTCGTAGAGTTTGTTATAATATATGCAGCTCCGAAGCGCATCAATGAAATGGGACTCGTTTAAAGAATCTTGCGTTTAAAATTATAAAATTATAATCTTCACCCACCCTCGCTAACGACCTTGCTTTTGCGTTATAGAAGAACATTAAAGTGCCTAGAGTCTTATTCAGAGTCTCCCTAGTGTTTCTTGACAAGGCCTTATTACTCAATTGGTAACATTCCAGTAATCGATGTTGTGCGTTACTTGGGGACACCATACACTTGGTTCTGCCTTAATTCAATTAACACAGCTTCTGTTTCAATTCTTGCAAACGTACCACAGTCAGCTCGCTCGTTTCAGTCAACAGTATCGGTTTCATTGGCATGCAATTTTCTTAAGTATGATATTAAAGATCTTCCCAGCAGGCAAATATCTTGTGAAAGCAATTTTTTGACATCAAAAGATCTAGGTGAGATTGCTTCCTAGCTTTACATGACAGCGAGCGTTTTTGGTCGTCAATCTGCAACATCTGATGAGTTTTGTACAGATGCCAAGAGTGTCAAATGCTCCTGGAAATTGATAAACAGTTAGTAAGTATTGACCAGGACTTCTTGAATTTCTCTAGGTTCCACCGTATGGTGACTATTTCATCAAGTGGATGGCCGTGGTAGTGGACTGGCTTCCAAATCGGAAGGTTCGGTGTTCGAATCACAACCACGCCCGAAAGACATTAATTTTTTCGGTTAACAAAAATATAGTAAGCTGAACAGTTGACTAGAAATTAACAACAAACCAACTTCCACTTAGAATTTAGTCTCCCCATTAAATGTTGGGTGCCACCTATGGAACGAAATAACCACTGAGCGAAGCATCTTTCTTTCTCTCTCTCTATTTCTGAATTCATAGAACGTCTGGAAAGATCTTATATGCGACTTTGAGGAGATTGGCGTAGACTCCTTCCTTCATGATCGAGGATACAATGTTTAGATTCCATTCGTCTGGCATGGAGTATTTTAGGAATGACTCACAAAGTCACAAGAACTGCTCGGCAATAAGGTCGTTGGATTACAGTCTAACTATTCTTACTTCATCGAGGTCTGGTCGCCCATCATTAGGGTTCGCTTTACCTTTTAACAGTCTGTATGAATAATTCTGCAATACCCTCAGCACTTACTGTGCGTCTGCCACTAGATTTTCTTGTTCGTTTTTGCAGGGTTCTTGTACTTGTACTTTGTTTATATGGCGTGATATTTCTTGTGAAATTTGCGAACGTCTTTCCTCCTACAACTTTGCTTTACGCTTTCTGTTTCTTTTCATGCCACAGCCATCATTGATCGTCAAACGACGGATTTTGCAATAGTGATCGGACGTAACCTGGCCTTTCACGTTACACTTTCTCAGAGTGTTTCCTCTTCTTAGCGATGCTAGATATATTCGAATTCGTAATTTAGTCACAACAATGTAATAGCCCAAGTTGATTTTGGCGTTTCGAAATCTTCGCACGTCCAGAATACCGGAAGCACACTTTGCTTGGTGGAAGATTGAATGGGAGACTGCCAGTTTCCATTAGGACTTTCGTGATGCGGGAACCGCTTGCTTGCTACGATGACATTTTCCCTCGAAGCAAAGTTGGTTAGCCTTTGTAGACGGTCGTGTCTTGAAGTCTATATTTGCGTTTAAGTCACCTAGGAAACATGAAACTCCTCCGCAGTTCATGTTAGAGTTTCTCATGCTTCCTACACTCGGGCAATTCCTTCTCGTACTTAGATCTGCTTTATATCAAGCAAGAGTCTACGCGAGTTGTTCGGTTGCACATGATCTGTAATGGGACCAAACAGTCCACGTACAATTCCGAAAACCGTTTACGTTTTAAAACTAGCAAGGGTCGTCAATAGCTACTCGTATACTAGCTATGAGTGCTGCCGTTGATAAAATTCGAATTATTCCGCCACCATCTCTATTTTAGTGACCCTGACAATTAATTTTGAAACCCCGTTAAGATCTGGGCTGGGAATATTTCTAAATAGCCCTTGAAGAGATCACCACGTGAAGAGGCTGGATGCAGGCAACACAGTTAATTCTATGTGGGCAGTTCTTACGCTAATTCTGAATCCATTGTTGAATTGTAAATCCAAGCGAACTTGAATCTTTGCGCTACTGGCCTAATCAATGTTCTAGTCAGTAGTTACCCCCTTAATTGTCATCGAGGGCCTCTGGAAAATGAGTGAAAATCGAATCAAATCACTCATTTACCCAGCGTCAAAGATAAGCTGAAAAGTATTCGGAGAAATTAGGAAAAAGCTGAAAAAAATTTAATCACCATAGGAAAATTGTAGTGTATAGTTTAGAAAGCGCATAGCTGTGCTTTAGACCATAGGGACCGACAAAGGAACAAAGGACATATTCAAGATTAAAATGCGGAATGTGTCCATTGTCTTTTCTTCTCCTTGTCTACCACAAACACTTGCCAATGTTTTAATACTATTTTATTTATGTACTATTTTAATAATTGCCTTATTTTTTACAATGAACAATCCTCTGAAGTTTCCATCTTCTTCATCAAAAATATCTTTTCCCTTTTTGCTTACAGTTTTCTTACAAGTATTTGATTTCACCTCAATGGCTATAATCACAGCGGTACTGGGTTTCCTCAGAAGTTGGAATCACACCCCAACTGCCCTAGTTTTTGCCGAATTTCTACCAAAAGAGAAGTAAGTACGATTTAACTAAAGACAAGTTGGCATTCTAACACATTCAATTTATGTTTTCAGATTCGCCGCAGGTTACGGACTATTCATGTTCCTACGCGGCAATGTCTCGTTCATTATTGGCCCAATCATAAGCTACATTCGTGAGAAGACAAGGGACTATATTCTCCTGTTCTATTGTTTGAATTTTTTGACGTCACTCTGTGCCATTCCGTGGATAATTGAAATCGTTTATCTAAAATTACGAAGAAAGAACACCTCACAGGCCATTCAAGTGAAAGTCTAAAAAGATCGTAACTTTCTACCACACCTTGTGCAAGCTTACTAAAGTATTATTAGTTGTAAAACACGTTAGTAAAATAAACTTGTATTTTTATTTAAGAAGTATCTGTATACTTGTATATATGTTTTAATTTATTGCAGCAAGTTGAAAGATATTTTAGAAATAGATGTCAGTTCGAAGGCTCTAATTGCAATGAGACTGCTTTCACGGCAATAAAAGTAATAATGGCCCACTAAAATGCAAAAACATTTTCACTTTACTTTAAAAGTTATTTTTAAACTTAATTAAATAAGTTGGATCATTTGTTCGATTTAAACGAGTTACGGTAGCGGGATCTTGTTTTGATTGTATATATGATATGCATTATCCGTTTTCTGGAAATTTACATCAGCCCTTAAAATCGAGGGTCCATTCTGTGATACTACAAAGTGGATTGGAGTAGCGCTGGAGAACAAGTCGGCAGTATTCTTATGCATACTGGTGTGGTTCCATATATTCCATAAGCTTCGCTAAAAGTTGTAAGTCCCCGACCCCTTTTCTGCATGTATCCAGCACAATGTGATCATGGAATCTTTCCATGCGAAAATGGAGATGTCTCTCCCCTCAAGGATCTGTGTAATGTGGTGTATAAGGCCGCTTCATATAACTCCAAGTGCGGAACAGCGTGTGCGCTTTTTTTTTTCTTAAAACTATCCTAAACCTCTCTAACGCTATGTAAGCTGGATTTACCTCCTAATGAAGCTACCGTGTAGTGGAGGAATTCGATGAAGAAGCGTCAATAAGGCACCAAAATTATTGATGCTGTTGTGCAACGTCCCTCATGTCGCAAATTTGTTACCGCCCTACTGAACCGAAGACGCTCTGCACTGCAGTATGCGACGTCTCTGTCGTAGTTAAGTCGCCTGTCTACAGCTATTCGACCGAAGTGGAAGATTAGCAACACCCCTAATCTGCCCTGGATCAGGCCCTTCATACCTAGGTAGAGGAACGCTTTTGGAGGAATAAAGCGGTCTAAGCGTACTCTCTTATGATGCATATAATTTGGGTAGTAAGCCCCGGAGATTAGGTTGCCCTATTATAAACAGTGATTTTTTTGCACTCGTGATTCGTGACATGTGTCAAAGTCAAACACGCTCATTTAGCATTGCTATTTCATCATGGAAAGACTATCAACCGAACAACGCTTACAAATTATTGAATTTTGTTATTAAAATTCGTGCTCTATGAAAAATGCTTTTCACGCAGGTCATTATAATCGACCTACTGAGCAAGTAATTCAAGCCATAGTGACCACATTTCGCACCAATTTCACGCTATTGGACATCAAGCCACCTACCCGATGTATCCGCCAGTGTTAACGAAGACTGTGATTTGTTCATTCGTCGCCGTTCGTAGCAATTGGGATTGTATTATATTACTCGACTACGTGGAAGATTTTACGCAAGGACTTTGGTCTAAAACGTTACAAAATACAGCTCGTTCAGGAACTGAAGTCGAACGACTTGCTACAGCGCCGAATTTTCGGTTAGTCTTCAGCGACGAAGCTCATTTCTGGTTGAATGGGTATGTTGATAAACAAAACTGCCATACTTTGTCCGATGAACAACCTTAAGCAGAACAAGATCAGGCAATATAAGAGCAGCCAAACACCGTAATGGAGGTTTCTCTGATTGATTGTAGTAGTGATGCTGCGGTATCTTTAGATTCTTCTTCTGCGATTATCCAAAACACAGAGGACATCATCCTTATCCAGAAATGAACTTGAGACACTTGAATACGTTCTGCTCTATACAAAAGACAAATGTAAGATCAACACTTGTACACAGATATATCCAATTCAGTCTGAATGATGGTACTCCCCGCCAACTAGCATTCCCGAATTATCGGAAAACTGATTGGTCAATATATAGAGGAAAACTTTTGAAAATGGCTCTTAATTCGCTCATGTTACACTAATGAACTTGGCATGAAACTCAAGGATTTTGCCTTAGCTATCAATCACGCAATGGCTGATTCCAGTCCTCTTATTCAACCTAGAGGCAAGAAATAGCCGCACTGGTGAATATCAGTACAGAGACCGCTTAGAAACATCTACAGGAAACTTTTTAATCAAGGAAGCAGCACGAGAAAAATTACTGAAAAATGAACTGAGGGAGTCGCAAAGCGACAGTCTTGGAAGTCATTCTATGACAAAATTACAAACACCTCTGGGGCTTTGCGCATCCTAGCTGTTTGTAAAAAACCGATGGCTCTTGGACAACCTCCAGCACTGAATCACTCAATCTGCTATTGAACAGGTAGGTAGCTCCCTATTCGTGCCCAGTAAAAGCCTTAGAATGACTACTACTGCCGCGGCTAAAGTTTATGGTCTGATTACAAGTGGCAAACTGCTCTGGATATCTGAATATCTTCAAACCATACAAGTCTACTGGCTCGGACCGTATAATACCTGCCAAGCTACAGAGGTCCTCAGATATTATTCTGCCAACGCTAGAGAATATCATGAAGAGCTGCATAGAAATAATTCAAATTCCCTAGCCTCGGAGAGAAGTTAATGTAGTTTTCATTCGAAAGGCCGGCATATGCTATCATGTTGTCCCAAAGGACCTCAGACCTATAATGACTGATAGATATCCATATCCGATCTAGAATTGATTCACGACTGTAAAGGAAAGTCGGTGGAAACTCACTAAATTCACTGACTAGCCACATCGAACGATCCCTACATTATAGAGAGTACACAACTGTAGCATTCCTGGACATAGAAGGTGCATTTAACAAAGTCAAGACACCCGCCATCACAACTGTGCTGTCAACTCTGAAGGTAGACGACTCACTTGGGGAGCTGATCAGTCTTATGCTAAATAGCAGGATTATCAACTTCAAATTGGGTAGGGCTTCTGCTAAAAGATGCATCAGCAGAGGTACGCGGCAACGCGCTACTGATATACCAGAAAGCGGGTGACAGCATGGTGGTTGCCTATGCGAATTTCGTTGCTATAGCCTTCTCAGGAAAGCATCTCAATACCATTAAAGAACTCCTACAGCTAAATCTTCACAGAATAAGCCGTTTTGCGAATCGCTGTGCATTGGGAGTAAGGCCTCATAAAACTCATCTTGTCCTCTTTTCCCGGAAATATAAAATTCCAATCGTAGACCTTCCCTCAATCAACGGTCCCAGCTCCGTCTTTTCCGATACATCGAGATATCTGGGTCTTATTTCTGACAGAAAACTAATTTACGAACCTAATATTCCAGAAAGAATAAGGAAAGCTACAGTAACTTTTTTTTCTTGCAAAAAAGCCATTGCGAACAAATGGGGGCTTCGCATTAGCCACTGACTATTCGTCTCGGCTTTAAGACAGATACTCACCTACGTGGTGGTTGTCTGATGGATGGCCTTAGACAATGCAACCAACTTCAGCAAACCAAGGAAATTCCAAAGGACAGCATATCTGTGCATAAGCGGAGCCTTACGTACTACTCCTTTTGCGGGACTCCATATTCTGTTTCACTCGGATGCTAACTCAGCTCTTCGCCTAATCGCGTCTACACAGTGGAAAAATAAACTATTTGACCACCCTAATATTCTCAATACTTTACGAATATTTCCAAAGAACATTGACTACATTATGCCCAAACACTGGTTTGGTAAAGACTTGCATGTTAGCATCCCCTTTAGATCCTACTGGGAGGAAGATGCTTTCATAGAGGACAAGTCAGTCAATTTCTATCAGATGGACCCATGGTTGATAGTGGAGTTGGTGATGGTGATCACTATAGTATAGCGTATTCCAGGCAGAAATTTGAACGATTAAAAAAAGTCTATCCTAGATGATAGTCAGGTCGCTATCAAATCCCTGGACTCAGCCTCACAAAAACCTAAAATGGCCCTTAACTGCAGATCAATAGATCATCATCTATTGGGTGGCGGGCCACAGAAATATTCTAGGGAATTGTAGGGCCGCCGAACTCGCCACAATTGGAAGCACTCTACCTAACCAATTGCTACGTGCTAACTGGAACTAAAGCTGGATGCTATTAGAAGAACAAACCTTAGGAGGACTGCTGGGTAAACATGTCTAGCGACCAAACAAATACGGTCAAAACTGAATCTGAATTGCTCTAAAAGTTTGATCTTTCTAAATACCAAACATAGGTGTCATGACTGGACACTCTCTTATAGGCGAGCATGCAATGCAAGGCTTGGCGTTTTTACAAACGATTTTTCCAGAAGCTGCATGGGCGAGAAGGAGGAGGAGGCAATTCTCCACCTACTCTGTACATGCCAACCTCTCTCCAAAAGGAGAAAACTCCACTGAGGAGCTTACATCTACAATGACTTATGCGATCTAAGCAATATATAGTAGACGTCAACAGTCCCCTACACTTCGTCAGAAGCTCAAATTGGTTCCAAGCGTAGGAGGATCATAGATCCACGCGGCTTAAGTGGGCTGGTTTTTGCAACAGCCACTCTAACCTAACCCAACCTTCCCTGTGAAACATCGCCATACAATGTTTTTGTAAAATCTTTTTTACATTTTTCCCAACAGCCATACTGTCTTTAAGACCGGGACCAGTATAAACAATATCAGTTCTATAAAAGAATTCAGTCACCAATCAGCAAACCTGCTTCAAATTCCAAATCAGCTGCCATTTTTGTAGCTAATTTTAATCCTATACATTCTGTCACATCATTGATAATCGGGCAAGTTGGAAGACTTCTCAAGCATTTTAGCACGTCCTTGCTGTACGTTTGGCGTACACTCTTAGGACTCTCTATTATAGATTCTAAAAGGCCAAATGAAAAGTTTGGAGGAAAGCCTATCAACTTGTTATGAATTAAAAAACTCGCCCTGCTCTGTAACGCACGCTACAAATAATTGAAATTTAATTTAGAGTATCATAAAATAATACACACACAGTAGCTATAACTATGTAGATAAAACAGTTACCTGTTTAACTGTCTGCCATATACGAGTATATGTACATATGGCTTACGATGGAAAACTATGTCACGCTCACGTGACGTACGCGACATAGATCAATCTGTTTTCAAATACCTTTCATTTACACAACTGGGTTTTGGCGAGAAAAATAGACGTACTCATAGTATAAATTATGACAGATATGTGCAGTTATTAAAAATAACAGTTATGAACCATGTGAAAATTAGAAATCCAAAAATGTAAATAGAAACTCTGTGTATCGTACGTAATTTCAAAGTTTGATCAATCTCTGTCGTACTGATAAATGACATATTGTTTTGCTTGCGTTGTAAAGTGAATAGAAAAATTTTAAATTACTATTGTAAACTTAACCCAATATAGATGTACTGAGGATCTGTAAAAGTTCAGTAGAATGTATAATATTTGTTGCATATGGCTAAAATATTACCGATTTGTGTGGGTGGAATCGATATGGTGGTGCGATTAACTCAAAGGCAATACTGATACTCGTACTTTCATCGGACTCCAAAGAAATATCCGTATGCAATGAAACTTTTCCCAGTATGTTCCACTGATGAATCTCTGCTTTGCACGCTCAAAGTACACACCGTGCCATCTGTCAATTCGACATTCAGTTTACAGCAGTAGTAACAAAACACCGGATGGTGAGGGAATACGAAATCGGCGCGCGTTCAAGGGATTACGTACCCTTAAAATGTTTGAACACTGCGCGTGCGATGGAAATTTAGGGAGAACAGAAAGAGAGGTACCAGTGTGCGTTGGTTTTAAATGTCTGAATGTTGCAATGACTAGGAAGTAGAGAACTCGGCAGGGCAAATTTCAAAATTTTAATTTAGGAATTCGGCGTTATTGCGTTCCACGTTATTTCATGGCGGCGCTTATGTTCAGCAAACCATGTTCTTAACAAATGAACGTCATGATTTATGCCTGCGGCTACATTTAAGGAATTAGATGAATCGTAAGCTATGGCTATATCATCTGCGAAATGCAAGAAATAGTTGCTCAAAGATTGAATTGATATATATCAAGAACAAAATTTAACCGAGAACTGGCCCTTGTGGTACTCCTAGATTAATCGCTTTCAAATCACTAAAGGTGTTGCCTATTTTGACATTTTGAGTTCTGTTGTTAATTTTAAAACCAATATTATGTAACTTAGTTACTATAAAAGAATATTGTTGTCAACCGTGTCAAAAGCTTTGGTGATGTCTACAAAAAGTGCAGCGCAACATTTTTTATTATCTAAGCCCTTTTGAATATAAGAACAAAAGTCCAAAAGCTCATCTTCCGTAGAAAAACCTGCCCTAAAAGGTTGTAATTGTTTTAATGGACTTAAAAATGTATCTTTGTTAAGATACAACATTTCAAATAACTTAGAAATCGCAGGCAGCAATAAAATTGCTCGATAATAATTGATAATGTCCTTTTTGTTATCTTTTTTAAACAGTGGTAAGACATTTGCATATTTCAATTCATCCGGAAATATACCAAGAATAGAACTTAAATTAAAACTATGTGCTAAGATATCAATAATATTATAAGATGTTTTCTTCAGAACCAAGTTCGAAATGCCACCATTGCCACAGGAATTTGAGTTTCTAAGCGAACGAATTTCTTTAAAGAGTTCTAAACCGGAAATTGGCTCAAAAAAGAAACTGTTTCTGGAAGTAAAGCTGCCAGAAATGCTGACATTCGTGCAACAATTACAGACTACGAGTATTTTAATGTCATTAGAAAATGTAATTTGAGCAACCGTAATAAAGTTATTGTTAAATAAATTTATTATAGTAGGATCTACGATAACTAAATCATCGTTTTGCAACCAAAAATGTATCTGTTTGATTGAAAATCTTTCTATTAACTATGCTGTTTATTATAATACCTCCCACTCCTTTCTTAAATTCCCTTGGGCATTTCTGTATTTGAGATGAAAATAATTGTCCTTACGATTATTTATTGGATTTATTTTGAATTTTACTTTTCAAACTGTTAAATATGATACACGTCATGCAGTGATCTCTTATTTACAGGTCGAAAATAATAGTAGCACACGGATTTAATGTTAACTTGGAAAAGCGCCCAAATATATGGTCAAGGCAGGTACCTGTTGGTTCATTTATACAGGGTGTCCCCTAATTCGTCAACGATAATTTGGGAAATGATTCCTGCCTCCTGGGTATATTCTAAGAAAAGTAAGGGTCTACTCGTATCTCCAATGCTAACATCACTTATCTAGGATTTAAGGGAAGGCTTACTTTGGTATGTCCTGACGCATGTTAACGGAAATTGCTCAGTTATTACTAATGGCAGAAATTTCGTTGATTTTCCGAATAGGCCTTCACAGGGTAAGGAAATGAAGGTTTTGACAAATTTTGAGTCAAATAGACTAGAAGGCTTTAAAACTTTTTAGATATGAATTTAAAAAAAAAATTTAAAAATATGGAATTTTAAAAAAATTATTAGAAAATTATTCTTGGAAAACCACTGTTATTGTCAACTGTTGTTAGAAACGTAGGTCAAAAACCATAAATTCCTTTTTTTACCTGCTGCAGGTTTTTCCAAGTATAATAAAATCTGTAGATTTTTCTGCGAACTTAGTGATGATTTTTTTTATTATTATTGTCATATTCATAAGAAAAAAATAGTTAAACGTTATATACGTATATTAAGCATTTTCTGGAGAAAAGCGACCTCAAAGTCAAAAATTAGCATGGGCAAGAAAAATGGAATATTTTAATGCAAAATTATTTAAATGCAGTTATAAAGGGTAGTATTTCTGCTAAAAACAGAGTCATCAACGAAGTTTCTGCCATTAGAGTATACCAAAGTAAGCCTTTCCTTAAATCCTAGATAAGTGATGTCAGCATTGGAGATAGACCCTTACTGTAGAACAATTATTTTCTTAGAATATACCTAGGACTCATTTCCCAAATTATCGTTGAAGAATTAGGGGACACTCTGTATAGGAAGTTAAACCATAAACAGCCATCAGAACAGCGTACGAATCTGAAACACTACAAGAACTCAGTAAGTCTAAATTGAAGGGAAGAAAACTCGTCCACAAAAATTTGAAGTGATACAGAATGAAATCTATATACACAAATAAAAGTAATTAATTCATTACATATGCGGCAAGATATCTTTAAGATGTCTGCACTTTTAAAACTAATAGAATTTGCTTCGCACTGGAACAAGTACCCTACAAAAACTCCAATTCCTCCCGCAGAATACGAGTCATTAGATAAAAGTTATATTGGATAAAAATTATAGTTAGGTAATTTGTAATCATCGATTTCACAAGAATAAATCCAAATCTCAGACAAGAAGATTATATCTGGTAAATTAGAAAAGACTTCAAGGTTGGAAATTAATAAATCAAAATTTTGCCGAAGGCTACATATGTTTTGATGGACTATTGTACAATACACTTTTTTGAGGTCATTTAAAGTATTACTTAAAATGCTATCACAATTGGTTCTAATAATATCTAGATTAGTGATGGGCAGATTTTTTATACCCACCCGGTAGTTATTTATCAAAGGATAAATACCGGGTATATACCCGAAACTATATTTACCCACCCAAATATGGGTTTTTATTATATTTGGTAATTAGTGATAATGCCTATCAGCCCTGTCGTGAATAAAAATTTCCCCGAAATTTTTGGAAAAGTTGAAAAAAATGTACATATATGTAAGTGTTTTGGTTTTAGAAACGTTAGTAAACATAAGTTTATTATTGCAATAAAAAATATTGTAAATAGTGAAATAGTGAAATCACCAAACGTCACCACTAAATACTGTAAAAAAGATGTGGAAACTTCCTTCGATAGCAATACAATTCCCAGCCTAGACAGTGAGCAATCAAATGCTAAATCATCAAATCCATCCCAGCCATTATCAAAAAGTGAAAACGCAAGCATTTCATTAATAAAAATATTTACATTTGTTTTGTATGTAAATTTTCTAATTTGATAAATTTTATATATATTTCAGGAATCGTTAAATAAAACGTTAGTAAGAGCCATATATGTTAGTGGCTCTCCTTTATCACTGGTTGAACATCCTTTGTGGATTTCATTTTTCGTACAATTACTACCATCATTCAAACTGCTATCAAGAAAGCAGTTAGCCACAAATTACCTGGAGGAAGAATACAACTACACAACGCACAACATTTACATCTTCAGTGTGATGGTTGGAGCAATATCCGCAACAAAGGCATTATAAAATTTATTATATCTAAAGCGCTCTGTAGACGCTAAAACCTGGTACTAGTTAACATGGTACCACCAACCAAGTTTTAACTGATGTTGATCGTCTGCGGGCTGGTACGCGTACCAATTTTTTGGTCTCACCAACATCAGAATTTGGTCTCACTAAAATCAAAACTGGTTTGATTTTTGTCGATGTTTGTGGGCAGAGTTTTGTGTTGCTGATACTATGTTTCAGTGTCTGCGCTCTCATTTCTCAACATTTACTCGAGCAAGCTATTTTATCAGTGAATTTCGTCGTGTGAACACACAAAATAATCGAGAAAAAATGACGAATATTCCAAATTCTGATGTTTGGAAAGAATTTTTCAAGTGTTTTCACAGCCTACCATCTTTGTGGAGAGATGTGTTCAATTATGTTGGAGTGAATTGGTCTCAGCGTCTGCGGGTTTTAGTGGTACCATGTTTACTAGTACCAGGTTTTAGCGTCTACAGGGCGCTTAAGCCAGACCCAGTTTCTGTTGACTTTTTAATAACTGAAGATACAAAGCACACGGGAAAATACCTACAGGAACAAATGCAAATTATAATCGAAAAATATCAAGCCGACAAATTTTTTGTTGTAATCGGAGATAATTTCGCAAATATACAAAAAGCTTTTCGTTTACTGAAAGACAATTACAACCATATTGTTCCATTGGGCTGCATAGCGCATACATTACATTTATGTTGCAATGATAAGGATAAAATCAAAAGCTGTTGGCTCTGATGATGTATACCCGGCTTTTATACAAACTCTTCTTCCAGCTTTTCTTCCGCATATAACGCATATATTCAATACTATCATTACAACGTCTGTTTTTCCCAACCAGTTGAAAGTTGCCAAAATTCTTCCATTGCCTAAACCAAATAGTAATGAATATCTACCCATAGCTATCCTTCCTTTTTTAAGTAAAGTCTTCGAAGCAATAATAAGTAACCAAATTAAGTCTTATCTAAATAGTAAAATTCTTGTCACGAATTTTCAGTCGGGCTTTTGTGCTAAACGTAGTTGCACTACCGCGTTACTAAAGGTGTTCAGTTCAGTTCAGTTTAAATGCATTTTTATTTAACTAATTAATTTACTCTTACATGCTAGACAAAAAAATGCTTAAAAATTAGCTTAAATAACTTAAAATTATCTTATACTAACTTACTGGCCCCATGCGGGCGCTCTAAGTTAAACCTAACACTTAAACTATGTCTTTCGACGAATCTTACATTCTAATTTTATATTCAATTTAACATTACTTAATACTAGAACTAAGAAAATAAATTTTAACTAAAAACTTAGTAAATGGACTGTTTTTTTTTATATTATAAAAACTTAAAACTAAAAACTTATAGACTACCTAACCTACTTAACCTACTTACATCTAATACATACACACACATACATATACATATACATCCATAATACCTATATACTTAATATATAAGTATATGCATATATATATATTTTATTTTATTTATTTTTTTTAATTTTTCATTTTTATTTATTTTTTTTGTGTTTTTATATATTTTTTTTTTTTTCTTAAAAACTAACTTAATCCTACCTAAAGCTATGTAAGCCGGCCATGGCTAATAAAATAGTCAGACGACCGACTTTGTTTCCTATGGAGCTACCCAGTACTGGAGGAATTGGACGACGAAACTTCCCCTCCCTCAACCAGCCACCAAAATTGTTGGTGCTGCCGAGCAACATCCCTCATGTCGCGACTCCCTACCGCCCTACTGAACCGGAGACGCTCCGCACTGCCGTGTGCGACGTCTCTGTCGTAGTTGAGTCGCCTGTCCGCAGCTGTTCGAGCGACGTGGAAGATTAGCGGCACCGCCAATCTGTCCTGGACCAGACCTTTACTATCTAGATAGAGGAACGCTTCTGGAGGAATAAAGCCGTCAAAGCGAACTCTCTCGTGATACATATAATTGGGGTAGAAAGCCCCGGAGATCAGGTTGTTCGATGAGGTCATTGCTCTTGCAATGTGCCTTCGAGTTAACTTAATGACGAAATTGTCCACTCTTATTAGGTTCGCCTTATTGTATAAGACCTCATTAGGATAGAATTTTATGTACTCAGACTCTGGTGTTCTGTATAAGCGAAGACAAGTCCTAAGACAAGCCCTCTCAAACACCCGAATCTTTTCCAATAAATTTGCTCTCACGTTAAACCACACGGGACATCCAAATACAAGCATAGGTCGGATAAGGGCCATGTAGCAGATCACCTTCACCCTCGCATCGAGTTGGCTGTTATAAAACAGTCTCTTTGTAAGAGCAAAAGCACCTTTGGCTCTGGCCAGAGCAACCTCTATATGTTTGTTAAAATACAGAAATTGATCTAGCCAGATCCCGAGGTATCTGACTACATTTCGACAAGCAAGTGGCTGTCCGTGTTGTCCGACGATAGAAAACTTTCGCCAATTCTTTCTGGTATCCCTAGAGGCCCCAGACAAAGGCGTCCTAAACAGAATAGTTTCCGACTTCTGAAAGTTGATTTTCAACTTCCAGTCATCGCAATATCGCTTAATTTGGTCGAAGTCACGCTGCAAAAGCATATTAATGACCTCAATCGTTGGACCCGATCTGTACGCGATTAAGTCGTCTGCGTACGCTATGGCATGGTGAAGTGAACCTATCAGATCACTTGTGTAAATGTTGAACAGGATCGGCGAATTTACCGCACCTTGTTGCAGACCGTTTTTAATGTTAAATGTTCCAGCAGAAGTCACATCGCCATTCTTCACGATGAACTGTCTACTGGAGAGCATATCAAAAAGAATATACAGCAGTGGTTTACTAATGCCCAACCTGTCCAGCTTGAAAAAGAGTCCCTCTAACCATACGGTATCGAAGGCTTTCTCCAAGTCAATCAGGCAGGCACCAGTGCACTGTTTCTTGCCTTTGTTCCATTGGATATCAGAAACCAGTTTAGACGCAGCATGAATGATATCATGTCCCGCCTTGAAACCGAACTGATTATCCGGAACTATATGTTTGTCCTCAACCCACTTAGTCAGGACTCTATTGATCACTTTCTCGAAAACCTTACTGATGTTTGGAAGAAGACTGATCGAGCGGAGATTCGCCGGATTGGAAGTATCTTTATCCCTTTTGGGGATGGGATGTACCACCGCTGTTTTCCAATGCGCTGGATAATGTGCATTATTCATTGCATTATTAAACAGGATGGTATAAATGTTCACCGCTTCTAGAGGGAGATGTCGAAGCACAATGTTCGGTATTTCATCGGTTCCCGCTGATTTCTTACTTCTAAGTGAATCGAAGATCATTTGGAGCTCCTCCTTCGAAATGAACGGGGGTAGTACCCTATCGTTGGTGATGGCATTATTTGCCATATTTTCGTCACTGAACTGGGTGAAACCCGAGCTCTCTAATCGCCAATTCGCAATTTCATTTCGAAGGCAGAAATTGTGCACAAGGACTCGATTCTCCAGATCGTGGTTCGGGCCAATGATAACACTCGCCTTGTACACTTCCTGGAAAGTCGCTCCTATAGCCTCTACCTGCTCCTGCGGATCCTCGATCACAAAGAAGCTGTCATCATCAACAGCCTCATTTGGATCTATGCCCGCTGCTACCAGTATTTGTTCGTTGTTCGTCGTTCGGGCGATTTTAAGACAAGGAAGGTCGTTCTGATTATTTCTCCGAAATATTTTATTTATTTGCGGGAACATATTCGGGTTGCTGGTGTTTACAGCCCGAATTTTAGTGTTCCAATACAAATTTACAGATGCTCTGTAATTTTCTTTTATTAATACTTGGAGGTTTTTAATCGACGACTTCAGTGTCATGATCTCCGGGTTATGTCTGTCAGTAAACTGTCTGTACAAGGTTTTTAGTCTTGACAGCAGTCTACTTTTATGTCGGTGCAGTGCGTCAATAGTTGCGTTGCGGAATAGGTCTTCTTCGTCAGTGTGTCGGTACCGAGGTATCGTTATGTCCATTGTTCGTTTGATTGTCTCGTCCATTAGTCTTAGATACCTGTCAATCTCCTCGTTTGACAGATTTCTGTTGGACGGTGGGTAGAGCGAATTCGAGGAGAGTGCTCTAGTCAGTGTTCTGGTGAAGTGTGTCCAACGCACCCTACTATAATTGTAGGAATGCCTTTGGACAAACTCATCTAATTCCGCGATTTCATTGGGAACAGTTATTTCGGTGCTGAGACCGCAATGGTCACTGTCATACACGAAAGTGCGTAGACAGTTTGTAGTTTGTTGGTTAGTGCATGTCAGTTGTATCCGTGAGTCGAACAGTAGAAGATCCAAATAGGACCCGTGTCTGGGAAACGACGGACTATCCGTCGCCTTAAGCCCGAGTCGATACATTACACTGTGCTGACCCCACCAATTGAATAGTAGGTTCCCTCTAGTATTTGGTGTATTATTTCCCCAATCACTATGTTTGGCGTTGAAATCTCCGCCGATAATAAAATAATTGTCTTCCAATTCCAGCTTCAGAAATCGAAAAAGAGTCTCGAGCTCTGAGATGAATAAGGTGGATTGAGTAGCCTTAGGTGCATAGACAGACACCATGTACAACCGCTTTCCACTACGGAGAGGGATATACACGATGCATGCTTCCAGCACCTGGAACCTACGTACTACACGACTGTATACTCTTTTAAAATGTATACCTTTTAGTACGAAAATTGCAACGCCACCTCCCTGAATGGAGTTGGGTCGGTTTCTCCGTACTATTTTGTATCTTCTGTGCCTCATTTTGTGTCTCTTGGTAAGCTTAGTTTCGCTAACCAGAAGCACATCGGGGGCTTGGTCTTTAAGCAACTTAAATAGTGCGGCTCTTCGTTCGAGCCTAATCAGTGAATTAACATTCACAGCAAGGACCTTCAGAGTTTGCTCCGCCATGTACGTACCCATTACGGCTGTAGGTGCGTTAGGCCTGGCAGCAGCGCGTATATTTGATCTACCCGAGTAGCTTGTTCTGTTATCTGACGTTGAAGCTGAGCCATCTGCCCCTGAATTGAGAGTAAGATTGCTAGCATGTCAGGTACCGGTTCAGCTGCTCTAGGCGCTGGGGCCTGAGAAGCTACCTTTGTTTTTTGTGCCGTATTACCCCTACCTGCCGCCATTTGGGCGTAGGTAATGTGGGGAGTAACGGCTGGTGTTTGTACCTGCACGAGTGGTCGCTTAACTTCCACTTTCTGCTGCCGAGCCAGATTTACTTTTTTTATGTATTGAAATTTGGGACAACCCCGATAGTTTGCGGTGTGTCCCGTGTTCCTACATAACGCACAAGAGAGTTGGCTTTTTTCAGACTCTCCGTCCTTACCTAGAGCACATTCCGCGGATTTGTGGTTCTTTCCGCACTTCACGCATCGAGGCTGCATTTCGCAGTTCGACGCGGCGTGCCCGAACCTTTGGCAGCGAACACATTGTAAAATGTTTTCGCTCCTCTTTAATTTTTCCCAGTGTACAACCTGGTAGTCTAGGACTTTGATACTCCTTAGACCATCCAGATTGCTGTCGGGACTTAGTTGGACCAGGAAGAACGGTAGTTTCCGCTTCTCCCTTTTAGCTCTAGCCGTGACAAACGGCTTGACCCCCACGAATTTGAGCCCTTCGCACTCTTTCGCTTTCAGCAGTGCGAGGAGTTCCTCCGGATCAGTAGACGGCTCTAACCCCCTCAGCAGCATAGTTTGCAGCTTTTCACCCTTCGGTGTGAAGGAGAAGAACTCCGTCGTCGTGTCCTTCAGTAATTGTTTTATCTTATTATAGCGCTCCACTGTGTTGCAGTGGATCGCATGTCTATTAATACTTAAACGCTTTATGAAAAAATTATTTCCTATAGCCGACTTACATAGCTCAATGGTGTCTTTTAATTCCATGTTGAAGGTGTTGATTGGTGGCACCCTTTGCTTGACTGTTTTCTGCTGATGTTGTTGTTGTTTTTGCTGCTGTTGTTGTTGTTGCTGCTGTTGCTGTTTTTGTTGTTTCTGCTGTAGTTGCTTTTGTTGTTGTTGATTTTGTTGTTGTTGGTTTTGTTGTAGTTGCTGTTTAGTTAGTTTTTTTGTTGCTTGCTTTACTTGTTGTTGCTGTTGCGGATGTTTTTGAGTTTTGGTTTTGGTTTGATATTGTTGCTGTTGTTGTTTTTGAGAGCTCTGTGGCTCTTGCTGTTCCCTCGCCCTTCTCGCTATTTGCTTAGCTTTAATGTCTAGAATTCGTTGTTGCAGCTGTTGTATGCTGTTGTTTATGTTCTCTACCTCTTCTTCTTCGTCGTCTGATTCGGAGGCAGCTAGACAGGCAAAGTTATTATCGGCACCCATTAAATGGCCTTCACCACCGTCGGAGACGTAAGGGTATTTAGCGACCACAGGTGTATCCTTCTTCCCAGCTGCTGTATTTGTTGTTTTCGCCTCTCTCCTGGCTTCAACCGGCAGCTTTTCGGTTGAAGCTGTTAGGGAAAGGCGTTTAACAATAATAGTTGGGCTTAGCTTCCTCCTTCTTTTTGTTGTCCCTCCGCTCTCTGATGTACCAGTCACGGCCGACATTATTGCGTCATCGGCTGATTTCATCACGCCATATACTGGATCCGCTATTGCGATAGCGGACCGCTCGTCTTTATCCATCACTTGATGGATACACTTATGTTGTGTTATGACTTGTTTTTTTTTTCTATTAATTATAGAGAAAAAAAAAAAAAAAAATAGTTCTCCCCCGCCAGGAGTCGAACTCGGCTCGCTTTGTCGCCGATTGTCTGTCTCTTCCACTAGGCCAACTTGCCCCTTTTGAAACTGTTGTCAAACACTTTATTTTTAATATGTGCACTGTTCTAATTCACAATTAAATACGTCTCTTCGCCTCGATGGTCGATGGACGACTGTTACTAAAGGTGTGCGAAGATATTCGTGCCGGTTTGGATTGCGATATGTGGGGTCTCATAATTTTCTTAGACTTCTCAAAGGCATTTGACAGCGTAAATCATTCCATACTAATAAATAAACTGCATAGGCAATTTTCCTTCGAAAGCTCCGCGTGCAAATTAGTAACTTCATATTTATCTGGTCGCATACAATATGTGTCTAATGGTACCAAATGCTCCTCATTTCTTCAAGACTCAATGGGTGTTCCTCAAGGTTCCGTACTAGGCCCTCTTCTTTTTTTATGTTTCATAAATGATATATCTGAATGTTTCGCGACCTCCGCGTACCATATATATGCCGACGATGTACAAATATATTCTTTGTTTCCGAAATACCATAAAAACCAGGCGTTAATTAATATTAATGAAGATCTTATCGAGTCAAGCGGCAATCTCGGTCGAAACCGGAGCTTTTTCTTCTGCGCAAGACTTCTCGTATTGACTTTCTATCTAAAACGCTTCAAAAATTCCGAAACCGAGGACAATCGCTTGTCCTCGGGTAAGAAAATTCGTTGTACAATGAATAAAAATAATAATGATATGCGTGGCCGGAAAGATCACAGTAGAATTAATTATTATAGCCCTTTACAGTGTCTTCCGGACAGCGATACGGATGATGACAATATGGACGAAATTATCGCGAATAATGTCTCATCAAAAAAATGCATATTCCGTCTATTAAATTGCTACACAAATCGCCCGTTTACGAGTATGTTCACAAGCTAATGAGTTCCCTAAACATTGCTGACTACTGCATTAAAAAAATATCCATTGGAATTAAAATTATATGTGAATCCATAGTTTGTTTTAACACCGTATTGGCTAAGCTTAAAAAAGAGAATTGTCAATTTTTCTCTCACGAACTTAAAAGTGAAAAAGCATTTAAAGTGTTTTTGTACGGTATTGGTGAAATTGACACGGCCTTACTAAAAGACGAACTTATTAAATTAAAATTAAAATGTGTGGACGTTAAAAAAATAACAAAACAATACGAACGCTACACTGACCATTTCTATCTCATTTCACTGGAAAATGGTTCAGTTAGGTTCTTTGATTTAAAAAAGAACTATCGCTCAATTTTGCATACGCAGGTTAACTGGGGTCTACAAAAAAAACTCCGCGGTAAGTTGACACAATGCCGTAACTGTCAGATGTATGGCCATGGTGAACGAAATTGCCACATAAAAACATACTGCAGTTCTTGTGCAGGTCCACATAAGACTGTGGACTGTAATGAATCAAATGTCATCAAATGTTCTAATTGTAAAGATTTTCACAAAGCTACCGATCCAACATGCATCAGCAGACTTGCTTGTCAGGAGATGAAGGAGAAATCTGCAAAGAAAAAATCCAATTCTCTTAACGCTTCTTCTCATTCACATGCACCACCGCGATCGCAAGCCTTTCGTCATACTGAACATATGCATAACCAGCATTTTGTTGGATCGTTTCGTACCATGCATGATTTCCCCCCGCTTACACCGCCACAACGCCAGCGACAAGTTACACTGAAAAGCGGCGCTGCGGCCACCAATCTAAATTCACCAACAAATAATGTGTGGGAGAACCGCTCTCTCTCTTCATTCGACACCATCCCAAAAACAACAATGCTTCCAGCAGCATTCCAGGCAACATATCTCTAAATACTTCCAGTAACATTGCCAATGATGATTCTACGCTTTTCAGCATCGACAAGCTAAACACCCTAGCGATGGAAATGATTACATTATTATCGTCTTGTAAAACAAAAAGTGATCAATTTAAGGTAATCGCACATTTAGCAAGTAAGTTCTTGTATAGTAAAAACAAATAATATGACAGACAGATATATTAAAATTATTAATTGGAATGCCAGAGGAATTCGAAATAAAGCTATAGAGTTTATAAACTTTTTGAATAGTAGTAACATTGACGTTGCTTGTGTTACTGAGACCGGTCTTAAAAAAGGAATGAATTTATCAACATCAGAATTTCAATGCTACCGAAACGATCGAATGGGTCGTAGAGGTGGAGGTGTTGCGATACTTATTAGAAAATCAATTCAGCATTCGCCCCTACCTATCATAAATACACGTTGTGTAGAAAACGTCGGTATCGAAATTATGTTAAAAAATCAAAAATTATTAAAGGTATTCTGTGTCTACTTTCCTGGAGGCTCTGCATCAGCTGAAAGGAGATTAAGCTTCAAGAATGATTTAAGAAAAATCTTAACAATGAATGATGACTTTTTAATTGCAGGAGACATTAATTGTCGCCATAAGGATTGGGGCTGTATTAGAGCAAATGCTTGGGGAAACATATTTTCTAGTCTGTCTTCTATGTAGCCAATTTCTGTAATGTTTCCTCCTTCTCCCACCTTTTTTCCAGCTAGTTCTCGTGGTAGTCCTTCTGTCCTTGACTTATTTATTACCAATGTGCCTAGTCTGATTAGTCAACCATTATCCTTAAATGAACTTAGCTCTGACCACAAACCGGTAGTTTGTCAGCTTCTATGGTCGGGTTAAAAAAAGGCACACTACATACAAGATTTTAAAAATGCTAACTGGTCACGCTACCGTTCTGAAATAAAACATAGGTTGCGCAATGTTCCAAGGAATATTGATAATGTTTTGTGCAAGGAAGATGTTGATTCTATTGTCAAAAATTTTTCTGATAACGTGCTAAACTCTGTTGATCAATCTGTGCCAAAAATTAAAAAAAAAAATCACTTTAATAAACTACTCTCTCACATCTTGGAGTTAATTAAATTACGGAACATTAGCAGAAGATATTGGCAAAGATATCGCCAGCCCATATTTCGATCCCAAATGCGTTATCTAAAAAAACAGGTTTCCCATGAAATTTTGCAGTACCGAAACGCTGAATGGAATTACAAACTCAGTTGCCTGGACAAAAATGCAAAACCGTTCTGGAATACTGTGAAGTTTATAAAAAACAAAAACAGACAGTTACCGTTTCTTAAAAATGCATCCAGTATCTATTTTACGGACATTGAAAAGGCAAATGCACTTGCCTCCAGTTTTGCAAATAATCATCTTGTATCTCAACATCTAGGTGATGCATATACAAATAATCTGGTGAGAAACACTGTTCATGCTTTCACTGGTGAGAAAAAATGTTCATGCTTTCACTTCATCGAATGCTAATTGCGTATCAAATGTTTTTGTTAACGAGGTGGACATAGAATTTATTATTAAAAGCCTGCGCATTAAAAAAGTAGGAGGCACTGATTATATACGTAATATATAAATTAAATAAACATTTAATTATTTTAAATAAAAAAAAAACTTTTTTTTATTTTGGAGGAGAAGCCTCTTTTCTTTATTGACTCCAAACTAGAACTAACTTAAACAATTTTATTTGAATACCTTTAAACCTATCTTATGCTATGCGGCGGAATATGAGAAAGGAAAAATGTGGGAAAATAAATGAAATGCGATCACGCCTTCGTCGACTCCAGACGCATAATCAGCAACATGAATCTGGAGCGTGTTTCTATTGTAATATGGTAGCATAGGAATGTGGATTGCTGGATTTTGGAAACATGAATCGTGGACGTGATGATTTGGGGGTTTATGGAATTTGTATGTGTTATAACGAAAAGTTCGTTAACTCTTCCCCGCTTAAATTCAAACTTCCATGTTTGAAAGGGTCAGAAATACGGGATTTGGCTAATCCTATCTGGCTTCTGTTGTGGTTGTTCTTGTTTTCCACCTTGGTCCTTATCCGGTATATTGCATCGTGTTTGTGTTTCTTTCGGATCGGTAATATTAGAAACTTGGATTTGTTTTGTTGTTTCCACTCCCGCTGTTCTGCTTTCCAGGTCAAGTACGTTGGTTACCTGGACTTTGGTTGACCTTTTAAACTGAATGAATTTTACTAGCAGAAACAATGCAAGGATGGATAGTACTATTGTTAGCCCAAAATTTGTTGTTGAAGTGATAACATGTTTTGATTCTAATAGCTTGATATCTTCGATATTACTGGAGTGAAGTTCCTTGAGCATTTCCAGTGATAACAGCTCTTCTGTGTCGTCTGGTGAGGAAGATTGTGCTATTGCAGGCAAAGGTTTTACCGTTGAAATTATAATGTTGGAAATGTAGGTTTTATTTTCTATCTTGATTGTCGAGTTTTGATAGTTTATAAGAAATGTGCCAATAAGGTTTAACGTTTCATTGTTCTCTTTCGTTAGTGTTCCATTGAATTGATTGAGCAGAATAACACCTGGATAAATTTCATCGATGGTTGGGATATGTTGGTTATTAACACGGACACAGTTCGCTTTTTTACTTTGGAATAGGTTAGGAATACAGGGAGTGCCGCTTAAATCTACAATATCTGAATTTCTACAAATCGATAAACTATTATATGTCTTACAATCTATTTTAATGCCATATATCATTTGATTACATTTCAAGATCTTATCGTATTCTAGCTTATTTACCAAATTATTTTTCTTTACTGCTTTAACAAGAATTTTATGACATGTATCAACTTTTACACTTGGTATGTTAACAATGTATATTATTGAAGTAAAATTTGATGCTATTTTTATTTCCGCAAGGGTTAGAGCCTCGTCAATAGAGCTATATGGAATATTTTCAGTTTTAAATATACTTTTTGCAATATTTATTTCTTTAGTTGACAAAATGTATGGGTTAATAATTTGTTGTTTTGCCCAGTGAATGGCGTATTCTAAATTTAGAAGTTCTTCTTTAAGTATCTTAAGTTTGTGTTGCGTTATTACCACTATATTGTTTCGGAATAAATCATGGTTTCGCATTACATTTATTATTTTATTGGTTATATTCGTAATAAATAGAGATTTAATTAGCCGTGTTAACTATCACGGCTAATTAAATCTCTATTTATTACTACCTGTTTATTGTTATTTTTTAAGAAGTTATTAATTCTGTTTCTGATTATCCGGAAGTCCTCATGATCGGGGGTACCCGCGACCCATTTCCAGGCACTTCCTATAAAATTGAGGGATCGTTTGATCTTGAAGTTTGGCTTGAGTCTATCTAGTATATTTATAACCTGGTTTAATTCGTGGAGAAGGAAGGGATGGGAAGGATGGCTTTCGTTGATGCTGTGTTCTATTGCGTTTTTTATATCTGATATCAAGTGTATACAAGGCTCCAAGTCTATTATGTGGATTATCTTAAAACTTCCAGTCTGTATTTTGGCTATTCCGGTTTCGATCGATACTAGCTCACTGAGTGAGTAATCTAGTATTTGTATTTCGGCAGTTGCAAAGGCAATTAGGAATCTAAAATGAATGTTAATTTTTGATTAGAGATTTATGTACTGTTTTGCCGGATTGAGTTAAAACAGTTGTTGTTTTGTTTTCTAATACTACTTCTTTTTTGTATCGGGGTTAGCTTGAATCCAATGCGTTCGTTCTGTTTTACGTATACTGATTGACCGGGAGTGAAATCTTTTATTGGTATTGGAATTGAAAGAACGTCTCATGCAGTTGGGTAGTATTAAAACGCAGTTTAATTTTCAATTTTGAGCATCTTTATTCATAAAGCATGCTAAAATTTCATTTGATTTTAACTGCTTCATATATTTTTCACTATTTTAAATGCTTACAAATAATTTATTTAATTTTAACTTTTACAAATATTTTACTTTAATCTCCTCGATCTTGTTTGATTCAATGCCAAAGTCCAAAGAAAAAGCAAAGCAAAAAAAAATGTCTACTTCCTTAAGAAAATGTGCTTGCCGAGGCTAGCAACATAAAATATAAAAAAAATAAAAATATAAATATTGGTGATGACATCTATTGTCGAATAGCGCCAGTGATGCCAGGTTCCTCAACATTCCCCCCTGGTAAGTAGGGCATGTTGTTCCTGCTTACCACCTCTGTAGAACTGGCAACATCTAGGAGCGCTAATTTGGAGACCGGTCGAACGTATATTCCCGATTGCGTCTGTACGACTGCGCTCCTTATTTTACCATCCCGACCACAGTTGACTTCTACTATGCGACCTTTCGGCCAAACATTTTTTGGATTCTTCTCATCAACAATCACAACAATTTCGCCGACACTTATAGGTTTTGCAGGCTGGAACCATCTTGTCCTTCTGGTGAGGTTGGGCAGGTATTCGCGGATCCATTTTCTCCAGAATGAGTTACTTAATTGTTCAGCCATCATCCAATTTCGCTTAAGTACAACACCTTCACCGTTGCACTCTCCTAGTGGTTTCGAACCACTTGAGGAACCCAACAAAAAATGGTTCGGCGTCAAGGCTTCTTCGTTTTCTCCTGTTATTGGAACGTACGTAAGCGGGCGTGAATTTATGATATTCTCAACCTCAGCAAGCATCGTAAGCAACAGTTCATCAGTTGGATACCTAACAAAGGAAATATGCGCAAGTGTTTGCTTAACGGAGCGTACTAAACGCTCCCAACAACCTCCCATATGTGGCGCTCCAGGGGGAATAAATGACCATTTGATTTCACCCTCACCTATGCCCTCTGCCAATTTCCTTTTATCAATTTGATCTATTGCCAACCGCAACTCTCTGCTAGCCCCTCGAAAATTCGTACCGTTGTCTGAATAAATTTGTAATGGTGACCCTCTTCTTGCGACAAATCGTTTCAAAGCCTGAATACATGAGCTGGTAGACAAAGTGTGTGCAACTTCCATATGCACCGCTCTTACCGTCAAACAAGTGAAAAGCACACCCCACCGCTTTTCCAAACGGCGGCCCACTGCGACGGATATCGGCCCGAAGTAGTCTAATCCGACGTAAGAGAAGGGCTTTGTAAATGTCTTGAGTCTTGCTGGTGGTAATTCACCCATAACTGGAACCGATGGTTTAGCTTTTTTGTTCCGACACTCCTGACATCGACGTTGTATTTTCTTCACCATAACGCGCAAGCTTGGAACGTAGAATTTTTGTCGAATTTCATTGACTATAGTTTCGTTGTACTGGTGCTTAAATTTAAGGTGGTAGTGTGTAAGGATCAAGTATGTTATGTAATGCTCCTTAGGTAAAATGACAGGCCTTTTGGTTTCGAAATCGACTTCCATAGATGAATCTATTCTTCCAGCAATCCTTATGACTCCATTTTCATCGAAATAGGGAGACAGTTTATAAAGTGTGCTGGTCTTTGGAATAGTGGCTTCTTTTGATATACTTGCTGACTTTAAAATTCTAATTTCTTCTCCAAATGATTCGTTTTGGGCTTGTTTCCATAAATACCGCTCGGCTTTAATCAAAAAGTTTTGACACTGGTGGTTTAATTTCTTTTTTAAGTGAATTTCAATAAATTGGTAAACTCGTGCCATAGTGTTTAATAGCTTTCTCCACTTCGAAAATCTTCGGTAGTCAATTATGCAGGGTGTTATATTTATCGCATGATGATAGTTTTCAGCGGGTTCAACAGATTTCTTTTCAATATCCTCTTTTGGCCACCATTGGCCCATAGAAACTCAGGACCTCGGCACCATTGACTTTGCAGGAAGGAATCGAAGTTCGTGCGAATTCTAGTGGCTGCATCTGCAATATTTAATTTCGATGGAACCCACTTCCATAGTGCTGCTTCAGTCCTCTCAAGTATTTCACCAACCCTCAATGAAACGAACTGTTGAAATTTTCGGCTGGGTGATCTGATCCAGAAGATAACTGTTTTGGAGTCGGTCCAAAAAACTCTCCGTGTAAACTTTATAGAATGGTTTTCAATAATTTTTGAAGCTAACCTACTTCCTAAGACTGCAGCTTCGAGCTCCATACGCGGTATCGAAATATGACGCAAAGGTGCTACCTTAGTTTTCGCGGCGATAAGACTGCACTCGCATTGTTCTCCCATCGTGACACGGATGTATGCTGCTGAAGCAAAGGCATCTTCGCTCGCGTCGCAAAATATATGGAGCTCAACTTCTTCAGCATTGGCAAAGTTGAGCACTTTCAAGTAAGTACGTGAAATTTTAATTTTATTTATTTCTGACAGAAGACACAGCCACTTTCTCCATATTGCAAAATGATCCGATTTTATCTGATCATCCCACGCTACATTAGATCTCCAAATCGATTGCAGCAAAATTTTTAAACTAATCAAAATGTTTGCGATCAGCCCTAAGGGATCATAAACCTGCATAAGCAAACGAAGCACCTCCCTTTTTGTAGGTATTTGTTCCCCACGCTGTACGTCAGAATTCGTTCGATTACTATTCAGAACAAAGAAAAATTCGTCAGTTATTGGCGACCACCATAGTCCGAGAACCTTTTCAGCGCTTGACATCGAAACACTGTTATCCATGTCGACTTTGCTTTCCAGTTTGTTCATTAGGCTCGAAGAATTAGATCGAAAATTTCGGATATTAAACCCGCCCTGGCTGTGCACATATATGATGTCCTTTGCTATTTTACCTGCCTCCTCTTCGTTGTCAAAACTTGATATAAAATCATCGACATAATGGTCTCGGATGATAGCGTTGGCGGCATCGGGAAATTGAAGCATGAATTCCTCAGCGTTCTTGTTTTTTATGTACTGTGCGCAGAATGGAGAGGACGTGGCACCGAATGACATAACCTGGAGAATATATGTTTCAATTCTATTTGTTTTAGGATTCCTCCAAAGAAAACGCTGAGCTTCTTGATCTTCTGCTTTGATTCGTATTTGGTGAAACATTTCCTTTATATCCGCACACAATCCTATCCGACGCTCCCTAAACCGGAAAAGAATTCCCAAAAGTGGCGAAGTAAAATCAGGGCCAGTAAGTAGAACGGAATTAAGGGAGACACCATTTACTTTGCATGCAGAATCCCACACAATACGCACTTTATTTGGTTTGTTTGGGTTGAACACAGGGAAAATTGGTAAATACCATGTCTTCTCCGTGTCCATTTGCTTTGAATCAACCTTTCGAGCGTAACCTTTACAAATATAATCGTCAATTAAATTATTGATCAATAGACGAATATGCGGTTCTCTTTCTAATTTGTTTTCCAAACACTGAAGTCGACGTTGCGCGTTCTTAAAACTATTCGGCAACTTTATAAATTCAGTCCTCCAGAGCAGTGGCACTTCGAATCCGTTTCCAATTCTTTTTGAGGAAACATCAAGTATTTGCTTTGCCTTCTGTTCGTCCGGCGATAATAGTGAAACCCTTTTTGTTCCCACGCTTTCTACTGCGAAATACTCTTTTACGCTTGCATTTAGAAGTGTATCATCATTCTTCTGGCACTCGCATGTATGAATGTGATAATTGGCGCTTAAGTTTTTCATAGACTTTATGTTACACGGGCCAAATACCACCCAGCGTAATCGTGTCTTTGTTGCCACAGGTTCATTCTCATTTCCCTCTCTGGTACGAAGGGGTATCCCCAAGCTCCAATGTTTCAAACCAATGAGTATACCAGGTTTTGCATCGACAAATGATCTCAATGGAACTCTTCTCAAATGTTTATATTTCTCCCTTAAATTATGTGCGTTTATCGATTGTTGAGGTAGGTCAAGCTTATTTACTGTATGCACACCACTGATCGCATATATTGCCGTCGGATTATCGCCTGAAATTCTTATATTGAGTTTCTTTGAGTTTAACTCTTCTCGAACCACATTTGATGTCCATTTCATCTGCAGTGTGAGTTCTTCTCCCTTTACTCCTAACTCATTAGCTAATTGTTCATCCATCAACGAAATCGATGACCCATCGTCGAGAAAAGCGAAAGTTTCAACCCTTGTGCCTTCTCCATATAATGTAACAGGCATTATTCTGAAAAGAATTCCGTTTTCCTTCGATTTTGTGTGGCATACAGATGACGGCGTTGGTGTGAACGCAGTCGATGGAGCGACAAGATTAGAAACTTGATTTTTGTCAACAACTCTGGGAGTAGTGGTATTTGACGTAGCTGTGTTGACATCGAACGTGTATGAGCGGCTGGTAGAAGCTTGTGTATTTGTACCCTTGTTGGAATTATGAAGGAGTCTGTGGTGGCGGTATTTGCAGTCGTTGGTGCCGCATAACTGTTTTGAGCTACATCTGGATTTGTGGTGGCGGAGACACGTACGACAAAGTTGATGTTCTTTTATGGCTGACCAGCGTTGTTGTGAATTTAGATCGAGAAAGGTTTGACATCTATCAACAGAGGAACAGTTCTGACCACAAAGCACACAAATTTTAGTTGGTGAGTCTTGATGAACATTTAAAATCGATCGTTCTTGCTTTGGCTTAGAGTCAAATTTCTTCTTTTCTGGAGCTAAAGGATTACAAAACAAAACATCACTGGCTGCTCGTCCCACCTCAGACAACCATGAACTGAAATGTGAAATGTTCACGTCATTGAGTATCTGCTTATAGATGGACCAGTTCAGACGAAGTGAAGGGGGTAACTTCTCCACTAATTCCTGGAGAAAAATTGGGTTGTTCAAATGTGACTCACAACCGCTTATCTCCATCGTGGCACAAATGTTTTCAACGTCTAGTGAGTACTTCAACACTGTATCTAATTTGTCCGCCTTTGGTGGTGAATCCTGTTTTAGCTTACTAAGCAATGAATTAATAATTATTTCAGGCCGAACATCATTTTTAATGTGCTAATTATTTTTTGCACTTGACCTGGATGGGACAACCGACAACGTACAGCTTCGAGTGCTTTTCCCTGGAGGCTCGCACGTAGACGCACCAAATTTTCTTCGTCCGAGAATCCACAGATCTTCGTACTGCTCTCGAAAGAGCTTATAAAAAGGGCCCAATCCTCCGGATGTCCACTGAACTTAGGAAGATCTTTTGGTGTCGACTGTCTGGCGGCCATTTGGCGCTGGGTCAATCTAGGTGCATCCTGAAATTCTTCTAGAACGTGTGACTGAGCTGGAAATTCGTTGACGGGAATTGTGGAATTGAATTGTGTCATCTTTTGTGGACATTCCTGAGTTTTTGGATGAAATAAAGTGCTATTTTTAAACGATTGTTGCTTTATTCCCATCCACGTGTTGTTAAGCATGCTTTTGTTCAGCATATTTGTTCTCTCAAGTTGATCGCGTCGTTCGTTTTGATACTCAATCCAATTTTCCACCTGGGCCTTCGAAGTTTTATTCTTGTCGTTGTCGTTGATTTGCTCTCCATCGTCTTCGGACGAGGATATTTCTTCAAGGATTTCATATTTCTTGGCTAAGTATTTCTCCTCCAGTAACCGCTCTTCCTCTAATCGCTTCAGTTGAAGTGAGATTCTTTTTCTTGACGATGATTTCGATGCGATCGATGCAGCCTTTTGAGGAATTACTGTTGATTGTGTGGCACTTGGAGAATTTGTTGGAGCTGTATCGTATGACGTTGGAGACTTAATGTCTTTGGATTTTGAGGATTCTAGGGGTGTGTCTATTTCAGGTTGGTGAAGTGGGGGCATTGGTGTTCGAGAGTTTCCTTTTGAAGAATTTGGCATTGCAATATTTTTGACAACTAAATTGTCCTCAGAGATTGATTGCGGTGGAGTACGTTGCATTGGCTTTTTTTTTTTTTTATGTTGGGCAATAGGATAAGGGAAAAGAAACTAAATGGTACTCACTTTGAATTCCAATGGTTTTGGAGATAGCGATGTACGTTGCCGATGAGAATCTTCTGTTGATCGAGAGGGGTGGCGTCTTTAAAGGTGGATCCAAGTGATGTACGCTGTTGAAAGGATGATCGGAATGGATCTTTCTCGAATTTAATTCTGTCTCGAACAGATTATTGGATGCTTTAGAGGTGTTGCCTTTGTCTCAAACAAAGGATTTAATGCACTTAATGATGATGAAATTACTCTGTCTCAAACAGAGATTGTGACTTGTCTCAAATGAAATTTTAGACTATTAAAACGCAGTTTAATTTTCAATTTTGAGCATCTTTATTCGTAAAGCGTGCTAAAATTTCATTTGATTTTAATTGCTTCATATATTTTTCACTATTTTAAATGCTTACAAATAATTTATTTAATTTTAACTTTTACAAATATTTTACTTTAATCTCCTCGATCTTGTTTGATTCAATGCCAAAGTCCAAAGAAAAAGCAAAGCAAAAAAAAATGTCTACTTCCTTAAGAAAATGTGCTTGCCGAGGCTAGCAACATAAAATATAAAAAAAATAAAAATATAAATATTGGTGATGACATCTATTGTCGAATAGCGCCAGTGATGCCAGGTTCCTCAACAGGTAGTAAAGAGACAACAGCATATCAGCGTATTCAGCGTATTGGCTTGATAGAGAGAAGGCAATCATTTTAAAGATTGTCATATCTGGAGCCTTTTATCCATACTATTTTGTTCGCTCGAATTTAAATAATACAGATTTGGAACGTTCAACATATCACACCTTCTTTGGAAACAATCCATGTAGTACCGCTTACTTTAATAACTATAACACAAAGCATATTAGTCAATTGTACACAAAGTCGATTAAAGAAGCTCGTATGATTCAAAGATCGTATGATTTGAAAAGGTTTTGATGCATTTTAAGAGTGATACAGAGGACAAATACTGTGGAGAGAGCAGCATGAAGGTGTAGGTTCCTGGCACTGTACACTTAGAAGTGTACAAAGCAGTTAAGATGAGGCAGCTAAGATGTCCTTGATCCATAAGGGTTATGGATGCTAGATCTTGAATTAACTACGCTGAGGAACATGGCATAGGCGTAATGTTTGAAGGTATTTGGATCCCAAAAAAAGAAGATTATAAAAAATTCCGAGATTGTTGTCATTCCAACTGTTTTTACAAAAACAATTCGAGGCTACATTACTCATATTGTTCCAAATTCTATTACCAACCTATAAGTGAAGTGGATCGCTTGAAGGAAATGTCTTTTACGCTAAATAATCCAGACGCTTATGAGCGTAAATTTGGAAATACGTCAGCTGTATCAAATGGCATGCTGTTAGCAGCACCATTCCAAAACAAGTATTATCCAGCCAAAGTTGTGCAGGTCATTCACAGTTCAAGACAGCATTTGGAATTTAGAATTCTGTTTATAGATTTTGGTAAGTTGGCAGTTGTAAACTTCAGGGAATTACGCCAACTATGCTTTGATGCAGAGTATTTAGTCGATATACCACCACGTGTATTTGAATGTTGCCTCGCAATGGAGCAGCCATCATCTGTAAAGAGTCCCAGTGGAAAGTGGGTAGATGAAGCAATGGAGTATTTAAAGGAGTTGCTGATATCGGTGTTGTTGATTTGGAAATCTATTTAGTAATTGATTGGAATTTGATGAATAAAGATTTGTAAATGGAATCTCTGCTTTAGTGTTTTTTTGTTAGTGTCAGCCAGCTAGGGGAGCGGGTTAAACGGTTGGAGGATTATGTATAATGGTAGGATTTGCATGAGCCTGTGGCCCAGAAGTTTGACTTCTAGTCTGAGGCATTTTAGTGTTTGAGCAAGTAAGTATTAAGGGTTGGGTTATTTGTATTTCTTGTTACGTCTACTACTTATTACTTTTACTACTTATTACTTGAATTTCTTTCTTCACTTTTTATTATCTTAAATTTATCCTTAAAAATATTTGTCTTTTTGAATGTAATTTTCTTAGTATGAATATTATTTTATATTCTTTAAAAATTTATGAGCAATTATTTTGCAATAAAGTTTCACTTCAATTTTTTCACTTATTTCTTATTCTTAAAAAAAAATTTTACTTCAACTTAATTACTTTACTTTTTTCCTTTTTAGTTAACTTTGATTAAATTTAATTTTATTTCTTTACTTAACTTATAACTTGCTTACCCTAAAACTAAAATAAATCTTATCCCTATGAGTCCGTTTGGCGTCATCTGAAATGGGTCTCCTCGCCGGGTTCTGGGAAGGGTGGTGCGGCTAGCTCTACGAGCGTCCTGTTTGTCCAATTTCCTACTGGTCTACTAAGGGGGGCCCCCGCCCAATTATCAAGGCTTCGCCCTTTAATGACGTTGTCTAATAATGAACGGGGGCAGAGCAAAGTACTGGTCTTATCGTAAACATCTTCAGATGACGCTACCGAAGGTTGCTACGATTTGATCAGTCACAAGCTGCCGGTCATAGGTCTTGTTGGCGGCTGGACCACCGGTAGTCCCTACCAGGACTTAAATCACGGTACCATGGGAGTCAGGAGCCCCCCGGATCTCGGTCCGGGCCTGACTTGTTAGAGGTAGGCCCCCTTGTGGGAGCGTCATGGTGGCTGTGGTTTAAACCCAAAATCGCGGGTAAGAGTCTTCCTTTGGTTTTCCTTTTGGTTTTCCTTTGGTTGACTCAATGTGGAGTTGCAATAAGTGCTGGGTGCTGTGACCCTAAGAACAGTAAGAGGTTTTAGGTCGGCCTCGACTCATACCAAGGGTGGAACTTGTGCCGGCAACACAGTTCCGAATTGGTATCAAAAATGAATTATCATTGTGAGCGATGGCAAGGCGTATCCTTGCTCCCATGGATGTATGGGCATCCCGTAAGTTTAAGCCCACGCGGCAGGCACTTACGTTAAAAACAAGAGGCATCTGGTCTACTAAGGGGCCCTTGTACTACAGTACTCTCACCACGACACTTCACTCACGATGGACCACGGTTTTTTTTTTTTTTTTTAAAGTTTTCGCCACTCGCGGGGTTGGTACTTGTAACCTTTTATCCCGTTTAATTTACTACTTCAGTACCGAGTTACTGCGATTAACCGTGGTCCCTGCTCGGGCGCCAATTAAATAAACATTTAATTATTTTAAATAAAAAAAAAACTTTTTTTTATTTTGGAGGAGAAGCCTCTTTTCTTTATTGACTCCAAACTAGAACTAACTTAAACAATTTTATTTGAATACCTTTAAACCTATCTTATGCTATGCGGCGGAATATGAGAAAGGAAAAATGTGGGAAAATAAATGAAATGCGATCACGCCTTCGTCGACTCCAGACGCATAATCAGCAACATGAATCTAGAGCGTGTTTCTATTGTAATATGGTAGCATAGGAATGTGGATTGCTGGATTTTGGAAACATGAATCGTGGACGTGATGATTTGGGGGTTTATGGAATTTGCATGTGTTATAACGAAAAGTTCGTTAACTTATACCTCAAACAACTGCCTAAAATAGGCTTCAAATTTATTACCTTTATAATAAACGCCTGTATTAAACTACAATACTTTCCTGATGCCTGGAAAAAAGCTAAAGTTGTGCCAATTCTAAAAGCTGCTAAACCACCAGAACTTTCAGATAGCTATAGGCCTATAAGTTTATTAAGCAACTTAAGTAAAATATATGAGAAGGTTATAAAGGAAAATCTTTTAAAATTCATCCGGGAACATGATATTTATCCCAACGAACAATTTGGCTTTAGACGTTTTCATAATACTTCCCATCAGTTATTAAAAATCTGTAATTCTGTTAAAAGTAATCGTTCTCAACGTAAATCTACTGGGATGATACTATTAGACATCGAAAAAGCTTTTGATTCAGTGTGGCATGAGGGCCTTATTTACAAAATGACCAATTTTAGATTCAATCAATTTGCTCTCAATATTGAGAGGAATTTAAAAGATGGAATGGATGTATTGGCAAAATATTATACTAGATGGAAAATTAAGCTTAATGAAGGAAAAACTCAAGCGATCTTTTTCACCCGAAAAAGAAAAGCTTGTTTTCTTCCCAGCAACCAACTTCAACTAAATGGGAGCAATATAAATTGGGTGCCTACGGTAAGGTATTTGGGTATTCATTTGGACACTAAACTCACGTTTAAAGACCACATAAACACATTAAAGAAAATAGGAATTGCAATTAAGATGTTGTATCCTTTTATAAACCGCAATTCGCTACTTACAATTGAAAATAAAATTATTCTCCACAAAATGATTTTTCAGGCAATTCTCTTATACGGTTGCCAAGTATGGGGAGACGCTGCTGCCTACCATATCAAAAAGTTGCAAGTTTCACAAAACAAGATATTAAAACTGATGCTTAACTTACCATGGAGGCTTTCAACTTTAGATTTGCATGAAAGGGCGAATGTTGAATTGATTTCTCATAGGATTCAAAAACTAAAATACATATTCCTAACAAGATGTAGTTTTGCTGACAATCCTCTCGTTAATCAATTGCATAACTAAAGTAATTATCTATCCATTGTTATTCTGTTTTTATATGTTCTTGCCATATAAGAATCCTATTTGTTATTTATCATACCTTGTTATAACTTATTTAAATGTTAATTTATTTATTTATTTCCACATTTATTCTTGATTATTTATTTATTTGTTTTATTTGTTTTATTTGCTTACTTATGATTTATTTCTTTACTTAGTTATTTATTTATTTATATATTTATTTGTTATGTTTTTTTTTTATTGTTTTTTCCTTTTTTGAATTGAAGGTTTTTTCGTATTTTCCTTCAAAGTCGATTTCATATCCTAACTGTATATTAAAATATAAAAAAGCATATTTCAATAGAAAGATAATTACCATTATCAAATTATTGTATTGTAAAATGTGCGGTTACAATCTACCTTTGTAAATTTATATATACGAAATAAAAATATCTAAAATCTCTATGAAGATCTTAAAAGAATTCATGATTGGTCAACAAAAACTGAGTTCGGTAGCTGCTCCTCAGGCAGAGAGGTTTGGAAACATATCCGTGAACTTGGGTTAGGAAAACAAAGGCCTAAAACTCCCGATGATATAGACTGCAACCACCTTAACTCAACTTTTTTAATGTCAAGTGATCCACCCGCAGTAAGCTTAACTACTTTCGACCAGCCACCGGATGATTGTAGAGAATCATACTTTGAATTCTACAGATTATGCGAGGAAGACGTTGCAGAAGCGGTACTATCGATCAAATCAAATGCTATGGGGATCGATGAAATTCATCCAAAATTTGTTAAGCTTCTGCTTCCATATTTACTGCCTTTTATAACACATATCTTCAACTCAATTTTAACGACGTCAGTCTTTCCCACTCATTGGAAAGACGCTAAAATTATTCCTATTCCAAAGAAATCGAATGGAAATGCAGTGGAATTCAGACCTATCTCAATTCTGCCATTCCTTTCAAAAGTTTTTGAGAAATGTATTCTCAAACAGATTCAAATCTATCTACAGTGTAAAGAACTGCTTTGTGAGAATCAATCTGGCTTCCGTCAAAAACGAAGTTGCAAGACTGCGTTATTATTGGTAATTGACGAAATTAGGAAAGCTATTGATGACAACCATGCTACAATACTAACGTTACTTGACTTTTCGAAAGCATTCGACACCGTTAATCACACTATACTTTGCTTAAAGCTCAGAAAAGAGTTTAAATTTTCATTGCCCTCTACAAAACTTATATTTTCTTACTTAGAAGGAAGACGACAACAGGTTGTAGCGGGAAATTGATGTTCATGCTATTTGCCTATAAAGAGGGGAGTACCGCAAGGCTCCATTCTTGGACCATTGCTTTTTTCGCTCTACGTAAATGAACTGCCAAAGGTTGTCGTGCATTGTGCAATTCATATGTTCGCCGATGATGCCCAGATCCACTTAAGTTCTCCCATGAATTTGGTTCACGAAGCCACTGCGCAGGTGAATGAAGATCTCCAGCGTATACTTGGTTGGTCAGCTAAGAACGAACTGCGTCTTAATGCCCAGAAAACAAAAGCACTTGTGATCCATAAAAGAAAACTGGACCTTAATCACTTTCCACCAATCCAACTAGTCCAAAGTCCAATAGAGTACGTCGATCGCGCCAACAACCTGGGCCTGATATTTAACCGGACCCTTACTTGGTCTACCCACATAAACGCCGCTATAGGTAAGATATATGGTGGATTACGTGCTCTCTGGACTGCACATCCCTTTGTTCCTACACGGACAAAGCTCTTGTTAGCGAAAACCCTCCTAATACCGATTCTGCTATATTGTTCTGAAATCTTTTGCTGCCCCGACTACGACTCCAGACGAAAGCTCAATGTCGTATATAATAATATTGCCCGATTTGTATTTCACCTAAAACGATATGACCATATTTACTTTTACTCAAAGCAAATCAGCGGATGTACATTTGATAATGTGCTCAAATACAGAACGCTAAGTCTCTTGCATGGCATAATTCAAACTAAGCAACCAGCATACCTATTCAATAGGTAGATCAGTCAGGTAGATCATGTATGCTTTTTCAAACGAGCTATGCCTGCTTGACGTCTGAACGCCAATTCTTCGTAAACTCCGTACGACTGTGGAATTCTTTGCCCATAAATATTAGGAAAATTAGAAGCATAAAACAATTTAAAACCTCTCTCTTAAAATACCTGGCCAATGAAACTAATTAGATTTAGAATTTTAAACGCTTAAAATGTTCAATTTGAGTGTAAAGCCAATTGTTCTTTTCTATCCTTTTCTCTCTTTTACTTTATCTTACTTACCTTATTTTATTTTATTTTGTTATCACTTCCTGAATTCTTATTGTTATATATACTTGCACATACTTGTATCTGATATTTGAAAAATTTAAGGCTTCCACATTCAAAAGATTCCATTATCTTACCGTGTAAGCAATACTTACTTAGTAATAATAAATAATAATATTTCTAAAGCAGTCTTAATCCAGTCAAATCAAAAGCTATGTTCATTAATAGAGGTAGACAAACAGAAATTTCCGCGCCAATATTTCTCAATCACACTCCTGTAGAGTATGTGGATAAGATAAAAAATCTTGGAGTCTACTTTAGTAGTACATTCACTTGGAATTTACACGTAAACAGAGTAATATCGCAAGTGTATAGCGCTCTTCGTGGTCTAAGTCCCACGAAAAACTACCTCCCGATAGGTGTTAAATCTTTGGTTAAATCTTTTATCTTGACGATATTGCTTTAAGGATGCGAAATATACGGGGACTTGGACTATGTGTCGAAAAGAAAATTAACTGTGGCATATAATAGTTGCGCAAGGTATATTTATGATATCAGACGGTCAGAGCACGTTATTGAATTACAGAACCATACTATTCATAAAATAATTACTACCAAAGAACCAGACTATTTATTTGAAATGCTAAAATTTGCAAGTAACCAAAGATCTATGCAAATAATTTTACCCAGGCATAAGTATCTTACGATATCAAACGATCAAGCAACACAAATATATTTACAAAGGAGGTTTTTAAATACTTTGCTCAAACTTGCTGATCGAATTCCCAACCTTTATACTCCTTCCCCAAATCTTTTTTCCAAACTATTTTAGTCTTCTACATCCCCCATTTCTTCTCCTCTTCTTTTTTTTCTATTTTCTTTTTATTTTTATATACCATATTTATAAGTTTCCTAATTTTTTATCGCTACAATTTAACTGTTTTTTATTTATTTATTTATTTTTTTATTATTATTATTGTATAATTACCTAGCTTGCACAATGTGAAAAGATTTAATCTTAATGTACAAGAATTTTTGAATTAAATAAATAGAAAAATAAAAAATAAATAAATAAAAATGATATTATCAAGTGTTCTCCTGTAAAAAGTGTGATAGAAAAAGCAACGGTGATAGTGAAAACAATAAAAAATAGTCAAGTTCTTAGTGCTTTCCTTAATAAAATAAATAAAGAAAAGGGCATACAAATTTAATTAAAACTTCCAAGCAAAACACGGTGGGGGAGCTACGTATTCTCCTTAGAAAACATAGTAAGTAATAGAGTCAGCTTACAGACATTGGCCGTCAATGAGGCTTCCTCCCTCGCTAGAGACATTAAGACTGCATTGCTGGATGAAGATTGGATGAAGATTAATATTTTTGTTGTAATTGAGGTTATTAAGCCAATAGTTGTGTGGATAACTAAATTTGAATCCAATAATTGTTTAATACACAAAGTCCATCAAGTGCTAAAAGAACTGGAAAATTCAATGTCTACTTTATTAGGATCCGATAAAGTTCGACTTCTAGACGATTTAGAGAAGAAACATCTCAACAAAAAACTTAAGGACCGAATGGAATTCGCAGAATCACCAATATATCTCACCGCTGCTCTTCTTGATCCATTAAATCAAGGATGCCATCTAAGTGATTCTGACCAAATTAGAAATTAGACCAATAGAAATGGAATTTATTTATGAAGTTTCCAAAAGTATGGGAATTGAAGTCATGACCGATTTGGCCCTTTATCGATTCAAAGAAGGTATTTGGGGTAAAGAATTCATTTGGCCAAATGTTTCCTCCATGGAACCATTGATTTGATGGAAAGGCCTTTGTGCTAATAAAAATTTAAGCAAAGTTGCAGCACGCATTTTATCAGCACCTGTAACTTCGGCAGCCACAGAACGTTTCTTTAGTACATTTAGTTGGATTTACAATAAGAAATCGCCTTACCACCGAACGGGCAGGCAAGTTGACGTGCATATCTCATAATTGGAACTTTGAATTCCATGCACAAACAACACACCAAGCTGTATCAGAACAAAAACCCGAACCAGGTTCCAGTTCCACAAATATCCACATACCCAGCACATCAAAGTCTACTGAATCAGTAGAATGCATGTATATTGACGAACATTTGATAAGTTTACTATCTAATTCAAGCGACTCAGATTAAATTAATTCAAAGATTCTTTTGTTTACATCGTTCCTTTTCCTTTTTAAATCTAATTAAATAAAAACAAATCACACAATGAACACATTTTTCTCAATTAAAATAAATACCCACATAAATACCCGGTAAATATCTTGGGTATTTACCCTCAAAGGGTATTTACCGGGTATTTGCCCATCACTAATCTAGATTATTATTATTATTTAGCATCATAAAATAAAGAGTATTCAATGATTTTGAATTTTAACTAGATCATCAAATGATCTTACAACAATAACCTTACCATTTTCAAACTTTCTTAGAAGCAATTGCGAATTCTTAAACCATAGATAATTGAACTTATTCTCAGTTTTTATATTTTTTGCTGCCGTATAAAGGACACGAGTATATTTAGTTAAACAATGGTTAATAAAAATGTTTTTATCTTCAACGCCATTAAAGAGCGAAGCATTTAATTTATTCCTCCCTTCTTTCTTGCCTGCCATAACTTTCTCCTTGACTTCAGTTGAAGCAAAATGAACACAAAATATTTTTCTTTTTTCATTTGAATTTGGCTTATTAACTCTCTTAACATATAATTGTTTTATTTCTTCAGCAGAGACTGCTAAATTTAAACCATTATTACAAATCGTCTGCACTCATGCAAGAGCATTTTCATTGTTTACATTTGGAATGCCCGCTATCTCAATTATAGTCTCCATCAGCTGTTGCTCTTTCCCGATTAGTTTGCTTTCAATTGCTTAAGATCCATATTCTCCTCGTTCAATTCCCGCAAGGAGGCTAGGAATTCCCTATTCACCTTTTTCAGATTTATAATCTCCTCATATAGAATCATAGCTTCCTTCTCCCGCCCAAACATATTTATTCTTATAAGGTTTTAAAAATATTATTTATAAGAGGTGGTTATCTTTTAAATTTAAATTCAAATGCTTATTCTCTGCGTAGTAATGATAGTAATTTTGTCATTGCACCGCACCATAACACTCATAAATCAGTTACCAACTGAAATTCGGAATATTAGAAAATCCTATTCGTTCAATAGACAATTAAAAAAATGGTTATTTACGAGTAACTTTGATTACAATGAAATTAATCTCTTACATATACTATTTTTTTTTCTTCCTCTTTCGCCTTCGTATCTCATTTGCTGTCACTAGTTACTGTACTGCGGTACTGTCCCCTAATTCGTCAAGAAAAAAATTGTTCAACAGTAACGGTCTATCTCCAATGTTGACATCATTTATGTCTGGGAAGTATAACGATACGCAGCAAAAACTCTTAGAAAAATGCGGTAAGAAAATCCCTTACATTCCATGCCAAGCGCATCGGATCAACATATTCGTTGAAACAGCATGCAATGCCAGTATGTTGATTAAAGTGTTTTTCAATGTTTTTGAAGCATTGTATGGTATGTACGAGTATTTATGGCAGCACAAAACGTTTTCAACGTATGCGTGAGGTAGAAATGAAGGCGCAATCGACAAGAAAGGATACGCACTGAGCATTCTCATCGACATTGAAGGTGTCTCCGACAACGCAGTCTTTAGCAATCATATGCACATATTTTTACATAATAAAATAAAATTAAAAATGGATCTAATCTGAAGAGAAATATGAAGACTCGGTAAGCTGTAATGTGCTGTCATCAATACTTTCCGCTGTTGTGGTTTAAAAAAATTGTCCAATTGTTTGTCTTGCCTTGCTTTTTGCTACTTTTTCCAGTTCTTTATAACAGTTAATTGTTGCGTTAATTCCTCAACAAACTTTAACGCTACGTTCTACGTCGGGATCATTTTGAAGAAGGATATTAATTCCTTGTCAAAATGAGAAAGCGCGTTAGACAACTTCTGTAAGCTTAGTTTTGGGCATGCAGCAGGAACTGGCTCCTCATCGAGGGTTGGTTCTGTGTCTAATTGGATCAGTTCCTCGTACAAAAGAGGTTCTCTATCTGCATCTAATAAACCAATCACATCACGTTCTTCCAAATTCTCAAAACTAAGATCATTTGCTAAGGTCAATATGGTTTGTCGAACATCAGAAAGAGCATCAACTTCAGGTTCATTAGTTTTTATGCATTCTGGCCATATATTTTTCCAAACATGGTTCAAAGTTGTTAATTTCAATTCCTTCCACGATTCACTAATGTTGTCTACAGCATCTTTGATGTTGTATTTTTTACAAAATTGTTTAATCGAAGATTCATCACTTTCATTTATAAGTTGTCGAAAAATTCTGCATAAATAGTATGCTTTAAATGTTGCTATTGCACCCTGTTCCATTGGCTGGATCAGAGCTGTTGTATTTTTCGGAAGATACTGAATCTCCACATTTTCAGATAATTCGGATAAATTAGCTGGATGTTTGGAGCTTTATTGCTAAGGTTGTTGTCTTCCAAATATTTTTTAACTTCTGGACAAAAGTAATTTTTGAATCAGTCTTCGAAGAGAATTTTAGTCATCCAAGCTTTCTTGTTGGATCTCCAAATGACGGGTAGTTGTTTCTTGTTCAGCCCTTTGAAAGGCTTTGGATTTTCAGAGAGATATACTAAAAGTGGTTTGAGCTTAAAATCTCCCGAGGCATTAGCACCAAGGAGCAAAGTTAATCGTTCTTTAGATACTTTATAACCAGATGCCGATTTTTCGCTTTTTGAAATGAAAGTCCTATCAGGCATTCGCTTCCAATAGAGTCCTGTATCGTCCACATTGAAAACCTGTTCAGGTCGGTATCCACCTCTTTCAATAATTGTTTTTAAAATGTTGGGATATTCTTTAGCTGCGTCATGGTCGGCACTAGCTGCTTCACTTTCACTTTTAAGTTTTTAGATTTTTCAAACCAACCTCGGCTTCCTTGGAAGGTTACATCTTTACTAGATTCATCGGCAACTCTTCAAATTTTCAAAAATATTTTTAGCTTTTTCTTGGATAGTCATTTGGCTTATTGGCATCCTCCGTTGATTATTATCTTCAATCCATATAGCCAATAATTTTTCCATCTTTTCCATAATACCACTTCTTAGTCGAGTTAATTTTGAGACACTTAAAGGTGAAGCAGATTGCGAGTACTCTTTAATTTTTTCTTTGTTATCCCAAATAGTTTGCACAGTAGACTTCGGCAGTCCAACAACCTTACAAATTTCTACGATTTTCTCGCCAGCTTCAATACGCCGTAAAATTTTTGACTTTGTTTCAAGCGTGACTGATTTTCGGCTTCTCTTTTTTTTTGCATCACTCTCCGAATTTGATGAACGTTTCGGTGGCATTTTGTCTATTAAAAAATAATTACATATGTACGAGGGGCGTTCAACATATTCTCCGTATCGGGGTGAAGCTGGTTGTATATATAAATTGACTTATTTATCAAGTAATACTATTATTTTAGTGCATTCATGTACATTTCATATAAATGTGATTATTAATTCGCGTTTTATCTCTAGTTAAACATAATCATAATGGCAACTGAGACGATGATGGTGAAAATTGAGCATCGCGCTGTAATTAAATTTCTCACTAAGCAAGGAAAAAGTCAAAAAACTATTCAGGAAGAGATGGTGGCTGTTTACCAGGGTTCCGCACCTTCATTATCAACTGTGCAAAAGTGGTCAAGTGAGTTCAGAGAGAGCATTGAAGACGACCCCCGCTCCGGCGCCCCGGCTACTGCTTGTATGGGAGAAAGCATCAAAGAAGTCGAAAAACTTGTTCTTGAGGATGCCCGAATAAAGGTGAAAATGATGGCAGAGATCACCAAGCTTTCAATTGGTACCATTCACACCATTCTTCATGACCATCTTAACCTTTCAAAGGTCAGTGCAAGGTGGGTGCCACGAATGCTCACAGCGCCTCAGAAAAAAGTGAGAATCGCATGCTGTAGAGAGCTTTTGGAGATGTGTAGTGAGAACGCTGACGGTGTTATGGATCGAATTGTTACTGGGGACTAAACATGGGTCCACCACTATGACCCTGAAAGCAAACAAGAGTCCATGCAGTGGCATAAAAAAGGAACAGACCCCCCGCAGAAGTTCAAAGTCACTCCGTCTGCCGGGAAGCTCATGGCCACAGTTTTTTGGGACTCAAAGGGAATCTTGCTCACTGAGTACAAAAAAAAAGGTGAAACCATCAATGCCACATCCTACGCTTCCACTTTGCATAATTTGCGGGAGGAAATTAAAAAGAAAAGACGGGGCAAACTCGCAGCGGGTGTGTTGCTTCTTAATGACAACGCTCCTGTTCACACGGCGCGAGTTTCCAAGGCTGCTGCGCGAGATTGTGGTTTCGAAGAAATCCAACACCCACCCTATAGTTCAGACCTTGCCCCTAGTGATTATTTCCTGTTTCCGGATTTGAAAAAATGTCTTCGTGGAAAAAGATTTTCGGATGATGAAGAACTCAAGTCGGAAATTTATTTTTTTGAGGGTTTAAAAAAGCTTATCTCAAGATGTAACAAATGCATTGATGTTAGGGGAGATTATATTGAAAAATAAAAACAATTTAAATTGAATTCGCATTTTCCTTCATATCGATACCGAGAATATATTGAACGCCCCTCGTATACATATGTATGTATTTATAACGAAAATATTTATCAAATTTTGCTAAAGGTTTCCAATGTTTTTTCTATTTAAACAGAAACTAAACACAAACAGGAACACAAAAGAATTAACCTTCTGCTTACGAGCATGTAATCAACTGCAGCAATAACGCAGTAACTCATATACACATGTACAAAAATATGTTCTTTTTCGTTTTTTCTTTCGTTGTTTTTTGGTCGTATAACGAAGCATTTTTGGCCGTAAATCGAAAAAGTGCCAAAATTAAAGTAGGCCGTTATAGCGTAAGGCCGTAAAAATAGCGGCCGTATAGCGAGGTATGAGTGTACAGTACAATTTCGATAATGTGTACCCCGATAGTGTGAACTGGAAAAATGGTGCACTACCTACTCTAAAATATGAAATCGTGATCATTTTTTGCTATTCGGAAATGTGAATTTGTTTTTTATTTCGTCTTTGTTTCTTTTCTTATTTGCTTGCAAATTCTAACCGTTTTAAAAGGGAAGAGGCAACAGCAAAAAGTGAATGTGGCGCCATCCCAGAGCAGACTCATTGTATGTTACTCGCGCACGTGTTCATTTCTGTTAGTTTTTTCTGGTGTTAAAGGTTTATCACAGATAATAAATCTATACAGATGTCTCATCGCTGTAGAAAAAAATGGTTAAAATTTTGTCGTCTAGCCGACACGAGCTTTCGGAATAATGCAAAGCTTTTTTTCATTTTCGCTCTTTTTGCTTTGTTTACTGAGAGATTTTTTTTTTCTCTCACCACAAGTTGACGGCAGGGGCAAAAGAATATGAGAAACAATTGCATTGGGTTTGCGGGAAGGGGTATGAAGACTTGGCTGTTTGTTTTCATTCGACTGCAATAGGAAATTATGTAATTTTTCATGAATTGGTATTTTGTTTGAGCGTATGGGTGTGTATGTAAGAAAGAACAATTCAAAGGCGGGAAAAGTCGAATATTTCTTTACATTTTGTAATTGAAGTTTGACGAGCAAAATATTATTTGTGTTATTAATATGCAGTGCAGATACACCTGTGTGCAAAATAATAGCAGTGTTAGATGCTTAACTTTTTATTTTACAATAAAACAAATTTTATAGCACCTGTATTTTAATTATTTATTTTTTCTTTCTCTAATGTTCTAAAGACTTCGTATTGAATTTGAAATTAAGTAACTAACCATTCTTATAGAAAACCTAAAATACCACCTTGATGAAAAGGAATTTATTGAGAAAATTAAAAATACAAGTTTATTCATCTAAATCTATATTGTCCCCTTCAAAGTAATCTCTTATCGACTGCAACACACTTATGCCAGCGCTTGATACAATCCTCGAAACATTTTGTATATTCGGTTTTCGGTATGTCCATTCGTGCTTCCTGTGATTTTTCCATTACTTCCTCTCGGCTGCTGAAACGCGTTCCCCGTAGTGGTGTTTTAACTCGATTGAACAGAAAGAAGTCACAAGGTGCCAAATCAGGTGAATTCGGTGGCTGGTAGATGGTATTTGTTGCATTTATCGTCAAAAAATTACGAATAATGATGACACTGTGCGACGGTGTGTTATCCTGGTGCAAAATCCACTAGTTTTCTGCCCACAATTCTGGTCTCTTTCGGCGAATTGCTTCACGCAAACGTCTCATAACTCCCAAATAATACTTTTTGTTTACTGGCTGGCCTTCTGGCAAAAATTCATGATGCACTACATCGTTGTAATCCATGAAAACCGTGAGCATTGCCTTCTTTTTTGACTGAAAACGACGTGGTCTAGATGTTCTCGGCTCATTTGGTGAACGCCAAATCACCTTCGTGAATAATTATTTTACAGATAAAAACACCAAGTACTATTTGAACGGGTTAGAGAGATGGGAGCATCGTTGGGAGAAGTGTGTAGAGTTCCTTGTAACCTTGACTATGTAGAAAAATAAAAAAAATTGAGAAAAAATGTCTTGTATCACTGTTCGGTCGGAAACTTTTCAGACAACCCTCGTACATACATATAAAGGATCCGCCATCTAACGTGTTTTTTTTCAACTAGTTCTTATTTCGTGAATGGTAACACTTAGCTCATATCTGATTTGACAGATAATTAGTTTTGTCCTTCCGCTGAACGAATATGGTTGTGTATACGCTTGAACAATGCTTCGCTAAGTGGGCCTGCGATCGACTTAGAGAAGATGCCGATTTTGCCAAAAAAATCATCTTTTCATATGAAGCTCATTTTGATCTTGGCGGGTATGTAAACAAGCAAAATTGTCGCATTTGGGGCACAGAAAACCCGCACGCATACATTGAAAAGCCGATACACCCAAAATGAGTCACTGTTTGGTGCGGATTTTGGTCCAGAGGCATAATTGGGCCATTTTTCTTCGAAAATGAGCAAGGAGTGGCCGTTACAGTCAATGGCGATCGTTATCGGGCCATGTTGAACGAATTTTTGTTCATAAAAATTGAAGAGGAGGATATTGGCAACATTTGGTTTCAACAGGACGGCGCTACGTGCCACACAGCCGAAGCTACACTCGTTGTTTTGCGCCCTGTTTTTGAAAATCGCATTATCAGCCGCAGAGCTGATGTCGTTTGGCCACCTCGGAGCTGCGATTTGACACCGTTGGACCATTATTTGTGGGGTGCCGTAAAAGATAAGTGTTACGCCGACAAGCCAAAGACAATTGACGCTTTAAAGGACAATATTCGTGAAGCCATTGGTGAAATAGAGCTGCACACAATCGATAATGTGCTTAAAAATTTAACCGATCGTGTAGGCTACTGCATGGCCAGCCGAGGCAACCATTTGAATGAAATTATTTTCCATTATTAACCGGAAGGATAAAACTAATTATCTGTCAAATCAGACATGAGCTAAATGTTACCATTCACGAAATAAGTACTGGTTGAAAAAAAAAACGTTAGATGGCGGACCCTTTATATTAATTTCAACCATGATGACTCGGTAAAAATTTCTAACATCGCCTTCAAGCCTTGGTTGTAGCTTTTTACATTTTTCTACCTACATTTTCTACCGTACTCTTAAGGTACGTTTTGAGTTTGGGGAATAAAAACAAGTAGCACGGGGCCAGGTCAGGACTTTTGGGACACGTGATTGATATAGACACTTCAGGATGGCCAAAATCTGCCGCCATTGTAAAATACATTTTGTCGAGCAAAGATATCCCCGTCGTCTGCCAAATCGTACAATTCGTCACTGTAAACACTCATTGCTTTAGAGGAGTTCCTCTTCCTCTGGGTTAATGCAAACTGAACAAATAACACCTTGTCGAAGATTACCACCAGAACAAGCCTAGGCAACCGGTGCTACTTCAGTCTGGTTTAACAAATTGGATCCAAAGTCTCTACTCCAAGGAACATTGATTTTGCTAGTTAAAATATGGCTCATTCATGGCTGTCGGAAAAATATTTCCAATATTTTCCTTACTTACTTCGGTGGCGTTACAGTCCGGGGTGGACTAGGACCTCAACCAACAAGCCTTTCCACCTGGCGCGATCTTTCGGCAGCTGTTTCCAGCGGTGCTGCACTCCAAGTTGGTTGAGATCCCATTCCACTTGTTCGAACTCCCATATATTCGGCCGTACATTACTGCGTTGTCCCCGAGTCTCGGAATTGAAGATTTTCGATCTTTACATACAAATATTTTGCGTACAGTTTTAAAAACTCCCTTTTACATAACTTGAAAGAAAAGGGAGCAAATATGTACTCGCAAATAACATATACATACATTTTCCGAATAAGTTCAATGTTGCTCAATGCTTGGAAATTTTTCAAATTTTGTAGGTGCTTAATGTCCTGCGCACAAAATTAAAATCGGGAAATTGGTCTAGCGCTCATGTACATACGTATGTATATCTTCAACCCCATAACATGTATTAGCCCTTAACACCTCGTGCTTCAAATATCAACCACTTTTATAGTGTGGTGCAACGCCATACCCACCCCCTCCAGCACGACCACATCTCGGACCATCGATCTCATGATCATCAAAATTATATTCCTACCCCCATTTAATTTACATTGCATAACAAGTTACAAACAAAATAACAAACACACCTACATAAACACAAGTAAACCGGTTATGCTGGGCAACGTCAACGTACTCGTATGTTTTTCTTTATTTATTTCTTTCGTTCACGAAGTGTTTTTGCACGATAAACGACTTTGCATGTGTGAGTGACAAGTGGCAAGAGCAAAAAGCGAAAAGAAATAAAATGATTTTTCTGCTCTTTGCAGCTTTTTAAAAAAACTTTTTTTAGTTCGATTTCATTTTCATAGGACAAAACTTCCCATATGAATGAGACATCTGTATAGATTTATTATCTGTGGTTTTATTAAAGCTATGGCTCATTCGAAGCAAAAGCAAGAGAGATTTTGGGAAAGTTTTAAACTGGCTACTCAGGATTATTTCTATCGCAGAAGTATGGGGTTACAAAATCCACTATACAGCCATAAAAAAACAAAATATTTGAGTTTATCAAAAAAACGGAGTCTGGAATCGGAAAGAGAAACACCTTAAGAACCTTAGAGACGCCTCAAATGGAAACTGTGCTCTTTGAATGACTTAAGAAACAGCGGGAAAAAAATGTACTAATTTCAACTAACTTACTCAGAAATCAAGCAAATCATTTTAACAGTCAGTTTAACCTTCATCTCATCCTCAAAAAAAATTACGTTCTCTACCCTCGTGTGTAGATTTCTACACATATGGGATTTTAATGTATTTTCTAAATTCTTTTTTAAATTAAACCGAAAAATTGCTTTTATAATTTATTTCTAAAATAACAAGAGAAGGTAGGTAGGTTCAAATTAATTTTTCTTGAATGCATTTTACACATACATTTCGATTATGTTGAATCGTCTCATAGACATTATTTTTTTTGGCGGATTTTTCTTCATAGCAAACGTGACATCTTGTTTTGCCTTTAATTTGTGGTGGAACGCTTCTTGATCGTTTTGATGGATTTGTTGAAGTTGATGCAAAAACATCCTTTAAAGTTGACGATGGTGAACTTTCTTCCAAAACAGTTGCAAGCAATAAAGCAGACGATGCTGATCTTGGATTCGCACTTCTAGCTTCCATAAGTGGTTTAGCAAGGGATATTCCAAGTTCACGTAGAAAATTCCTTCTTACTGTTGTTTCTTGTGTTGCTTGCCAATTCGGATTCACTTCTTTCTTCAAAGCAGAAATGTCAATTATGTTTGCAAATACAGCCATTGGCCATCTGTTAGTTTTTCTTTTACAGCTGTAACAAGTGAGCATTTTGTCAACCGTATCCACACCGCGTATATTGAATGAAAAAAAAACATTAGAGGGTCTTGAAATTTCAAAAAGTAGTATATGAACAAACCTTTTATTTTATTGTAATAGGCTATAAAAGCTGGTAACTTTTTTTCAGTCGATTCGATTTCAATTGAGTTATGCAAAGTACTTTGCAACGCGGTACACTTATTTTTCCGTCCAATGTACGAAACGAGTGCTGTGTTTTCGGTAAATGCAAAAGTAGGTTCATACAACGGTCTATTTTTGCATTCAAGAACCTTTGGTGGGCTGCTTCTTTTATTTGTTCTCATCGTGCCAACCATTGTAATGCCCTTTGACAACAATTTTTTCCCAAGCTCATATGAGGAAAAGAAGTTATCCATTGTTATGTTGTGACCTTTCAAGCCATCAACGAGTCCCAAAACTACTCATTCGCCTTGTCTTTTTTCACTTGAACTGGATCCAATCGCCTTTCCTAAATATGGCTGGATTTTCCAAACATAGCAGGTATAAGATTTTAGTCCGTATTTTACTGGTTTTGATGGCATATATTGACGAAATTTACATCTTCCATGAAAACCAAGTAATTGCTCGTCAACTGTCACAGATTCATGTGGATTGTAGTAGTCACTCAATAAATTGGACCATTTATCAAATATATCCCGAATAGTTGCAAATTTATCTGTAGATCGTTGCTGTCTTCTGCTAATGACATCATCAAAACGAATAACTCGATTCAAATACTCAAATGTTTTCTTCGACATAATTGCCCTAAATACCGGACGACCGCTAATATCATCAAACAATTCAATTGTAGTTTCGTTTTTCGATCTAAAAGTAAAAAAGTCCAGCATCAGTTGAAATAAGAAAGAAAGCAACTACGACTTACCTATAAACACCAGATAAAATCAAAACACCAATATACTCGTATGCTTGCAACATATTCGAATCGATTTGTTTGAAATCCTTACCATATGTTGCTTGTGCATACGCATTTGAATGCTTCAAAATGGTATTTTCAATTTGTGGTGGGAAGAAAAGCAAAAAATCATCTTTGATGCCATCAACACGAGCTTTGGCATATTTTGTTGTTCCAGGATGAAGAGAAATTATATTTTCATTCCGCAATCTACCACTTTGATGCTGAAATGGCTGTAGTTGCCAAACAATACCATCTTTCGAAACAAGCAGTGGATCCACATTTTCAACTTCAGCAATTGATTTGTTGGTTTCATTTGAGCCATTCGCTTGCTCTTCGTCAGAATCGCTATTATTTGAATATAAGTTATCGTCATCATCAATATTCTCTTCTGGCACAAATTCGTCATCACTGTCTCCAGAAACATCACTGATATCGCCATCGTCTTCATTCAAAATTGCTTCCGCTTCTTCCTCTGTCAGATATCTTGCTTTTGACATTGTTATCTTTTATGATTTTTATAAATTTCACTAAATATACCAACGATATTAGCTTGCTAAAACACTTAACGCAAATGACTTTTTATATGGCATGCACTTACTGTCCATATATGTAGAAATCTACACATGAGGGTAGACAACGTAATTAGTGCATTATTAACCGCCATAAACATTTTTATTATGGGGAGGTACGTTTTATTTTCGGTAATCAAGGATATAAACAAAGTCTGAAAATTCCGGAAGTTTGCAATTAGTGGTTTTTGAGAAATTAAGAAAACAAAAATTGTTTGTGTAGTTTTCTACACAAGGATGAGATGAAGGAATCTCCTAATTTTAATGATAGCGACGGGTGGCTTCAAAAGTTTCGAGAACGTCATGGAGTGCGAATAATAAAAATATGCGGGGAAAAAAAAATTGTCTGCAAACCATGAAGCTGTAAAGCCCTTCCCGGAAGAATTTCATGCATACGTCAGAGAAAATTCTCTTGCTCCTAAACAGATTTATAATGCTGATGAGACTGCTCTATATTGGTAACTTCTTCCATGGAAAACTCTTGTGTTGTCCAAAGAGGCAAGTGTACCAGCCAGAAAAACCAGTAAGGAACGTGTGACTTTTTTGAGATCAACAAATGCGACTGGAACACACAAATTAAAACCTCTCTTAATCGGAAAGTCCAACAATACCTGTGAGTTTTCTGGATTTAATGTGCCTGTGTTGTACAAGTCAAGCAAAGATTCCTGCATGACAACAGAAATTTTTCGAGACTGGCTTCATAATAATTTCGTAAAGGAATTAAAATCAGCCTTCTTCTCTCTCAATAACGAATCATACGAGTAATGTTATATTATTTTTTTAAGGGTTACAATTTTTTTTTCGACACAAAAACTTATCAAAAAAGGCATTGCTTCTGTTGGAAAATGCATCTTGTCACGGCAAAGAAGACAAGTTAATAAGCATCAATGGAATAACATTTATGTTTTTTCCACCACACGTTACTACCTTGAACCAACCTATGGATCAAAATGTAATTAATCTTTTGAAACTTGAATACAAGAAAAGAATGCTGTCTGAAATTGTCGCCACACAAGACAAAGACAATGACTTAAGCTTAGTTTTAAAAAAGTTTAATTTACGAAATGCTGTACGCATTTTGTCGGAGTCTTGGAAAACAATTTCGGTGGCAGCCTTAGCAAAATGTTTCAACAAAATCGTACCAATTGGGAAACAGAAATTTTAAAAGTCAATTCCAATTTCAATCGGGGATATATGATTTGGGTTCATCGACGCTGATGGTGGGATAAACGAAGGGGAAGGTGTACAAAACGATGAATATTGGAGCCTTTTTCTTTTGAAGAAGTATATAATCCAGCAAAAACGTCTCACTGTCATGCAATTCAATGCTCAAATAATACTAAAATTATGGCAATTGAAAAATCGACTTTCACTGTACTCAAGACTAGATTCAGACAGAGTCTGAGGCAGAAAAGGAACGTAATTGTGGTGTCTTTCGTTAGGAAAACTTACGTCTGTCTTCCAAGCAGAGATATACCCAATACTAATGGCAGCTAACTAAATTGGGAAGAATTGGTATACACAGAACCCTCTTACGACTTCCAAGCTTGTTGGAGAAGGCAAGACTTCACTGAACGCAATCGAAAGGCTGAGTTCTGTCTGGGTCCCAGCTCACAATGTGATCTGGGAAAATTAAATCGCCGATAAACTCAAAGGAGAGTTTTTCAGTACCGAACCTGTGTTAGGCTCCATTGGCAAGCAGACTAAACGAATGTTTCCCGAAGTCTCTAAGACGTCAGCGGCTTTTCTAGAAAACTGAGAAATTTCATTAAAACAAGCTGATAAGGAATACAATGGACCAGTTCTTTGTCTGAGTGCTCTGTTCCGACAGAAAAAAAAAATGCACTGCATTGGCATGAATCAGAATGAAATCCAAATGTTGTTTCCTACTCTATCACTAATCTACAGATTACAGACTTTGGAATTGGATTAAAAATGTCTTGCCCTCTCAGGGGTCTCAGAATGTTCGTACGAGAGGTCTAAGTGCCACTGAACAAACTAACCCAAACTTCAAACTAACCCTACCTAACTGGTCCGATGACATCGGCATAATCACCAGAAATGCGAAGAAAGGCTGACATATGGTAGGAGTACTCCATCTAGGCCATAACTTCAATTATCTCCAATAAGACGACCAATGAATTTATTAAATTATGAATTAACGATTTTGAATTTTTGTTTGGTGACAGTTTCTAAATAAAGTTACACGCAGTGAACGCCTAGTTCGCGCTTAAAATATAAATTGAAATTCATGTATACAGAACCTCGTCATCTTTCAATGATTGGACCTCAACATTCATACATATATATTTGTAAAAATCTCCAAAGTTGCATTTACAAAACTGTAACTCGTGATCAAGAGAATGATAAACCTTTTAACCGAGGTAATTGCAAAAACTTCTAAGAACTATAAGTAAGCGTGTAACCAATTCTTCACTATAAAATGCAAATAATTCCAGAAAGTAAATTTAATCTAGTTGCAGTCGATTTGTACTTACGAGTAGTTGCCCCTCTTAACCTCACGTGTGAAAATAAATTTATTGTACTCGTAAGTTCGTAGCTGTACCGGTACCGCTGGAAAAATGGTGCTGTGCTAACGCGTTTCTATTTTTAAAAATCTAGTTTTCAAATCACATTAAAATTGTCATATTTTTGCCTTAACCGCGCATAACCGATTTTCAGTTAAGAATGACGGAACAGATAATTACTGTCAAGAATTGTGTTACCGTTAACATACACTGGTGAAATACGTTTAAAATAAAAACAAAAACACACTTTCTAAACATAGCCGGAGGAGTGCGTTCGTAAAATATGTTAATTTTCTCGCTGCTTATTGTAGTATTGAAAAAAGCGAATTTTTCGCGAAAACTCATTGGAGACGGATATAACAACTAAAGGTGCTTAGTATCTGTAAATTTAAGTGCACGTAAACACCTGTCTATTCAATCTTACCCACAATAGATGCAACTCAGATAAGACACGAGATTTTATGATTGCTTCCGTCTCTTCTGTCACTGTTTGTAAGATTTACAGTCTGACAAAGCTACGTCGTCGTATCCTCAGATTAACTTATCATCAACAAAACAAGATACGAGCCCCTAGAAGGCCTACCACAACTAATCTCCTTATCTACCTTAAGATCTCAGTATGAATTATGTAGGTCCACAGTAGGAAAAAGTATCTCAGTTGAGTCTGTTGTGTTGAGTGGATAGCTTTAACAATCTTGTAATGAAGAAGATCACAAGACTGGAAGCCCCGGATGGAGGCTGGGGGATTCTGATTTGCTTTGGATTAGCTATGCCATTTGTAAGAAAAAAAACTCTGAAATTCATCAATTCTAAGAAGGCTTACGTTCCTCTCATTTTTAGACTTGCGCTCTTGGATCTATTCCATCGTTTGGTCTAATCTTTGGCGACTTTCTGAAGGAAATCGGTGCAGAGACAAGTGGGACAGCAGTGATAACAAGCGCCTTTTTTAGTGCCATGAGTTTTGCCGGCATATTCACCAGTGTTCTGTACAAAAGATATTCCCTAAGAACCGTTGGCCTTTGGGGAGGAATACTCTACTTCATGGGATCTGTGATGCAAATCTATGTCAAGTCGACGATTGAGTTGCTTATTGCTTTCAGTTTAATACAAGGAATTGGATTTGGTCTGATAGTTCCCACTGCATTCACTACCTTCAACAATTACTTTGTCAAGAAGCGCGTGATGATGATGAGCTTTGCGCAATCACTCCTTGGTGTGGGGACCATGTTGTACCCAGTCGTAGTGCAGAAACTCAATGAGTGGTATGGATTCCGCGGATGTTTACTAGTTTTGGCTGCCATCAATAGTCATGCTATTCTGGGAATGCTGATCATGCAGCCTGTAGAATGGCATATGAAATCAGTTGAGGTACTTGAGGAGGATGCTATAGGCGATCTTGTTCAGGAAAAACATCCACTGGAACCACTTTTAGAAGGTGTTGGCGAAGACTCCAGGAAGTCCATAGACATCCCCTTAAACAAGGCACTCTCAAGTCGGGCGGCAAGTATTGCAAGCCTGGGAAATTGGACTGGTGCCGTAGTTGTAAGTGATGCATCTGTACAAATGCAAAGACATCCAAAGGCGGCTACCTGTTGGCAGGGTATTGTTAATTTTCTGGACTTAGCCCTATTGAAAGACCCTATCTATCTAAACATCGTTTTGGGAATCTCATTTGCTTTGTACTCCGACACAGCCTTCTTCACGCTACAGCCGTTGTATTTGTTTGAATTGAACTACACCAAGGTAAAGCCCAGATGTGTGACAAACGATAATGACCTTCACCGTGAATATTAACTGTCCTATCTACGATTATGTTTTGTCATTTGTTTTTTTCTTTTTTTGTTCCCAGGCAGAAGCAGCCAACATAATTGCCATCGGTGCTGCTGCAGATCTTGGATCACGTGTATTTCTAGCTTTGAGCGCGATTTTTATAACAGTGTCGCCACGTCATGTATATTTAGCTGGCGCGTTTTTCACCGTTATCTCTAGATTTGGTAAGTTATGCTTCTTATTTTACTCTATTTTTATTTGACATGTTTGCAAGTACCAAACATTTTATAAATCAGCACTTATCATGTACAGAGTTGGAAATGAAGATAATAGTTTCGACTTCGTGATCTATAAAAAGTTTATTGCTTTAAATATTTAGAGCACGTCTGTTTGAAATGCTTTATTTGGAATTTGTGTTTTTATTTTATTTATTTATTTAAAAAAAAATTAGGCAAAATGTCTGGGTTTGATTAGGCGTATGGGTTCTATTTGGTTTTGGATCCCCTTAAGGCTTCTATTTTGTTGAAAATGTGTGCAGACTTAGACCAGGAGAGATTTATTACAATTAGAAGGATTTTTTCCGATTTTAGCCAATGACGCCAGCAATTATGAGCTATCCTGTGATTACTTAAGCGCTCGATTCGGTTCGAGATTTATCATATTCCAGCTGTGATTTGTCCAAACAATAGCGTCTAACTTGAACAAGTCTATCAAATGGCATACATGGTGTTTTGCATTTCGGCAGTAGCGCTGAATCAATGCCTTTTCTGCTTAGCTCATCAGGCATGCAGTAATCTGCCAGTCTCGCTTGGTATGATTCCAAAACCTTAACTGCCGCTTTAGTTACTCAGATTGAGGATTTCAAAGAATATATGTTCCGCTTCAAGACGTATATGAAAGTTCATTGCATCTCCATCTAAATGGATGCCCCCTACAGAGAATAATTAGTAGAATAATGATTAATTTATAAATCATATTAATTTTAATAAATAATAAATAATATAGGGTGACCAGATAAGAACGATATTACATTAGCATTCAAAAGGCCGTCTCGGCTTTGCTGGCAGTGCTTCAAGCGGTCGGTCCAATTTTTGATGACTCGGTTCAATATGTGTGGCGTTATTCTGGCAATAGCGTATCAAATGTTGGCCTCGAGCTCGTCCAAAGTGGTTGGCTTGTTAGCGTAGACTAAGGACTTGACGTAGCCCTAGAGAAAATAATTGAGTGGTGTCAAATGGCATGATCGCGGCGGCGGATTTATGAACTCTCGCTCTGACATAACCTGGTCGCCAAATTTCTGCTTCACAACTTCGAGCGTTGCGTCATTTGTATGGCATGTAGCGCCATCTTGTTGGTACCACAGCTCGGGTATATCGATGCTGTCAAGCTCTGATCACAGAAAGTCGGTTGACATTGCTCATATCTGAGACCATTGACGGTAACGGTGTCTCCTTCCTCATTTCGAAAGAAATAAGGTCCGATGATGCCGCTGTGCCATAAATAGTCAATCTTTGTGGATGCATTGATGCTTGGCCTAACACTTGTGGATTGTGTTTGCTCCAATAACGGCAATTTTGCTTGTTGACATAGCTGCTGAGCCAAAAATGGACCAAAATCCAAATTTCCGGCCAACATTTCCAGCGCCCAATTAGCGAACTCTCGCCGTTTTCTATGGTCGTCCGGCTTCAATTCTTGCGTCAGCACAATCTTATAAGGATGTAGGCTCAAATCCAACCGCAAAATAAGCCGAATCGACATTTCTGGGTATTTTTCGTTATTGGCCGCTACGGCGCCTCTGTTTTCATCATTTCGCATCAATTTCTGTCTTGTTGGTGGGTTAAGATCCAAAAAAAAGTATAGTCACGCTCAAGTTCAAATGATGTATTGCCTGCACACTGAATAATATATAATATTTTTTAATAATTTCCTCACGTTCGGTAAGCGTAAGTGAGCATCGTTCAATGAAACGGCAAACCTTACTGAATATTTTGACAGCTGGATATCATTGATAACTTTAACATCTGCTGACACATAACAATTAAAAAAACTGTCATTGGTATATGGTCAATTTCGTCTTGATGGGGATTGTCATAATACGCTCGCTCACATCTCAGAAGCTCAAGGCTCCTTGACTAAGTCTGTCATATATGGCAAATCCGCATCAGAATAAGAGCTGTTTCCTTTCACTATAGCAATCATTATAGTACAAATCACAGTTCTTCATCCTCGTTATGTCCGACTCATGCCATCCCACTTCCTTCCTGGTGGTGATATCTGCGTGATAGCAGTCAAGACCGTCTGTAAATAACAAAAAATTGTACAATAAATAAATAGAAAGGACATAAATAATAAATACAATCAAGAAACTGTAAGCTAACTGGCGATTTCATTTAGTCGGGTAATCAATAGATTATCTGACATGCTGCATCTTAAGCTGTACTTGTTAAATATTATAGTTTTAGTATTTTCGAGAATACTTTCTCTATTTTGGCTAATACGAGTAGATATAGCTGTTAAAGTAAAAAATCATGTTCAATACTTTGTTTTGACTTCTTTGCAATTTCTGAATGTGACTTTAGCTGATTTTACCCATACATGTGAACTGTAGAATAGAAGAGCTTGGAAAATTGCTATAAAAATTACAATTTTGTTGTCGTGGCTCATTTTGAAGATACGAATAATGAAGGGGTAAAGAATTTTGACTGTTAAGCTCGCTTTATTTATTACTTACTGAACATGTAGGGCAAATGTGAGCGATTTGTCAAGGTAAACTCCAAGATATTTAGCGTGGGATTTCCACTCGGTTTGCATCCCACAGGTAGTATTTTCAGTTTCCGAACTGGTATCGTCAGCGAAGATAGCTGGCTCAACGTTAGGAAAACGACAAAATTCTGAGGTGTAAATATTGGACCTAGTACTGACCGTTGAGGAATTCCAATACTTCCAGGAGTTTAGTTAGAATACCAGTGGGTGGCCGTGGTTCAAGTAGTAGTGTATTGGCTTCCCAATCGGAAGGTTCGGCGTTCAATCCCAACCGCCCCCGAAAGCATTCTTTTTCCAGGCAACTAAAACAATGTAAGATGAGTGGTTCCCTAGAATACAACAAGAAGTCCAATTACACTAATAATTTAGTCTCCCCATTAAATTATGAATGCTACTTGTGGAGCGAAATAGCCACTGAGCACAAACATCTTTCTTTCTCTTTCTGTCAGATATTCAGAAATACTTACGAGTAGCACATGCTTTGGCATAATAAGTGTAGTAATACCCACTTGAGTGTTAAGTTCAAAAAAGCTGTCAATGAAGCCTTTCAAGTTTCGTCTTCAAAGAAATGATTGAAAGATTCATAGAACATTCAAAGAACATATAATATAATTTGTGCAGCAGCCCTTTATGCCACACTCTTCAATATCAAGAAGGATAATCCCTGTATTCCTTTCTGAATTAAAGTTGTCTTTTACGTATTAGGTGATTCGATAGATTTGGTTGACTGTTCAAAAGGCAAAATGTTACTGGTCTTCAAATGAGCCACTGGCATAATTTTAATTATTTTCTCAAATCAACTATAAGCAAGTATAGAAAAGTAAGTAAACTATGTAATTGGTCTATAATTGCAAGGCATGCAAGCGTTTCTACCATTCTTCAGAATCGGAATGATTTTGGCTAATTTCCACGCGTTAGGGAAATAGCCTACTTTAATGCAACTATTAAACAACAATTAAAGGAATTTCAGGCATTTCATTGAGAATTGAGATAGAGTTGGAGAGACAGTTAGTTACAGAGAATTAATAGAATCCATTGAGTTGTAATGTAATAGAAACTGAAGCTTCGGCAACCCTATTGATCGAGTTGTTGGTAGTAGTTGCGAGGTTAGCAAAAAAAGTTTGAGCTAATGCTTCAGCCTTTTCTGAGCTCGAACGCAATACTGGGTTCCGTATTTTAAGAGCAGGACTATCTATATCTATGTGCATTTTTTTTAAATAATTGTTACCATATCCTAGAAGGGTTTACTGCTTTTTTTTATAGCTTTTGAAGCTTGTAATTCGATGATTTATGCCTGAAGTCGTTGGCCAGATCTTTAACAATTTTAGTTAATACTTTAACTTAAAATTGGTGCCAAGTTGTGATCTATAATCTGCTAAATTTATTCCTACATTTAATTACATTCCTTCGTTATTGTGTTTGATTTTTTTGGGAACAGATCGTTTCGCACTGTCCAAAATGATTGCTGATAGAAATCTAATTTTTCCGTCAATCCGTCAAAGGCTTAGTTACGAGTATGTTTTCAAAATTGAAAAAGTTCGGCTGGACTCAATTTTGATTTAATAAGTCTTTGATACTTTGCCCAGTTGGTATTCTTAAAGTCTAAAATTTGGTAATTAATTACCATCTCACTGGTAAATAGTCAGAGCTGAGTTTATTTATTACCCCTGCTAATAAGTTCCGGATGATCAATAAGAAAGAGATCTAGTGTAGATGGGTTTGAATGGGAATTAACTGGAAAATCTGTGGGATGTGTGGGGGTATAAAATTTGAAAGGGGTGCCTTGAATTCAAGTTTTGGAGAATGTTACCCCAGGCAGCCCCAAATCCGGTGCCCACGATTAACATTATTATTTGAGCTTATTAACTTCCTTAAATCATTTTTTACAAGAGAACGCCTTCTGTCAGATGCAGGTCCGCCAGGAAAATAGACAGTGGATATGTTCATTGTTTGACCATTTGAAAACGATACCTTAATACCAATGTTTTCTAAAGGGTCCGCCATCTAAGGTTTTTTTTTTCAACTAGTGCTTATTTCGTGAATGGTAACACTGAGCTCATGTCTGATTTGACAGATAATTCGTTTTATCCTTCCGCTAAACGAATATGGTTGTGTATACGTTTGAACAATGATGGGAAATATTGCGACATTACTTTGAAAATCATGGTAATGTTGCAGAATGTGTGCGAAAATTGCGTACGGATTTTGGAAGAAGAGAAGCACCGTCAGCTCCGTATGTTCGTTATCTTGTGAAAAAAGTGAAAGAAACTGGCATCCTCATCGATAAACCAAAGCGTGAAAAGCCAAAAACAGTGCGTACACCCGAGAATATTGCTGCTGTGGCAGAAAGTGTGCGTGAAGCGCCATCAACATCAATTCACCGTCGTTCTCAACAATTGAACATTTCGGAGACATCATTGAGAGGAATTTTGCATAAAGACCTTGGTATGACGCCATACAAAGTCCAATTGGTTCAGGAGTTGAAGCCAACTGACCATCCAATGCGTTTTCGCTTCGCTAAGTGGGCCTGCGATCGACTTAGAGAAGATGCCGATTTTGGAAAAAAAATCATCTTTTCAGATGAAGCTCATTTTGATCACTGTTTGGTGCGGATTTTGGTCCAGAGGCATAATTGGACCATTTTTCTTCGAAAATGAGCAAGGAGTGGCCGTTACAGTCAATGGCGATCGTTATCGGACCATGTTGAATGAATTTTTGTTCACAAAAATTGAAGAGGAGGATATTGGCAACATTCGGTTTCAACAAGACGGCGCTACGTGCCACACAGCCGAAGCTACACTCGATGTTTTGCGCCCTGTTTTTGAAGATCGCATTATCAGCCGCAGAGCTGATGTCGTTTGGCCACCTCGGGGCTGCGATTTGACACCGTTGGACTATTATTTGTGGGGTGCCGTAAAAGATAAGTGTTTCGCCGACAAGCCAAAGACAATTGACGCTTTAAAGGACAATATTCGTGAAGCTATTTGTGAAATACAGCTACACACAATCGATAATGTGCTTAAAAATTGGACCGATCGTGTCAGCCGAGGCAGCCATTTGAATGAAATTATTTTCCATTATTAACCGGAAGGATTGATTTCAAATAAAAAAAGAAATTTGAGAAAATATTCAGTAGTTTTTTTTATAGCATTTTCAAAAAAAAAAAATTATTTGGCGGACCCGTTATTAAATTCGTATTTATGATAGCAAGTACCTCATATTTTAAAGTTCTTCGCACGCCTAAGGCAACACCACCACCCCTTCTCTCTTCTCTACCATAACGATAACATTTATATTCTACATTAGATAGATTATATTCATTTTTAGACAGATTATTATTAGATTTCAACAAAGTTTCCGAAACTGAGCTCATATCTATATTATGTTTGCTTAGATAAGCTAAAAATTCACGAATGCTTCTGGCACTCCTCATTATTTGTGACCATTATATAAATATTTGATAGATAATTGTGCAATCGTGTTGAATTGTCCAGCTTCCGTGTTACAATTCGATAAGAGCGTAGATATTTCTGCTGTGAGAGCATTAAATTCATCCTAACAAAGCTGATTCTGTTCGCTTTATGCTATTATGGTATTGTTGTTGTTGAACCAAACACTGCTGCTGTTAGTGGTTGCCAAATACATAACATACAATGCTTAACTGATGTCCGTACCTTTCTTCTGCTCTGGTATGATTGTGGATATAGGGATGGCAATTCCATGAGGTTGGGTTCGACGGCTTTAAGGGCAATTCTTTTCGTTGCTGTTTGAAAGCCTTTGTCGGTTTAGGTGCTTGAGAGTTGTTTGAGTCCTTGCTACTCAATTTACTTGTTAGCCCAAAGGAACAGCTATTCTTCTTTTGGCCCCAGCGCTGATACCCCATCACGATGCCAGTAAGCAGCCTACAGTGTACGGCCGCTGACCTCTCAGAGGAAATATGTCGGAAATCTGAAGAGTCATGCCACCTGCATAATCCACTCAAGTGGGAATGAATACGAGTACATTTATAATGCCTCAGCATGTGTTTTTTCTTTTCGGAAAATTGGGCAGAGAAAGATGTTTGGGCTATTTTGCTCCATGCGGGAGGGAGAGTAAATTCTTAGTGGAAGTTGGCTTGTTGTTGATTTCTAGTCAACTACTCATCTTATTTGATTTTAGTTGCATGGTGTGAAACCTCTTAAACACAGATACGTTTATTCCACACCCATTGTTCCTGTATGGATATTATTTAATTTTCCACTTTTCATTGTTGAGTCCACAGTTATGGGTATGAAGTATGGTAAATACTCCCTTTCCCTGAGTTGCCCCGGAATCTAGAAGATGGCCCGCGTCAACTTCCTGTTCTTAAAACCTCGAAAGCCTTAGTTTGCAGAGGTGGGATAATCGGCACATATTTATTCAACCATTCAAGATCTTGCTGCGTGGAGTACTTCACTCTGAGAGTTCCGTTTCCATATCGTAGCCCTCTGCTCGAATGTAATGATTCTGTGCTTTAGCTAGCTTCCACAGTTGATCGTGTCGTTCAGACTGTTGTGGTTACCATCCTTCACAAATCGGAGCGCCAGAGAGGTGATAGAGGCATCCTGATAGGTGCGCGTTTTGTCCCTTTTGACGTTTTAGTGTTTACCTAATGCACGTTTCCTAGCTCTAGAGAGTGCTGGGCAAGTACACACATATACATGTATGTAGGATTTCCCAAAAGAAAAGACAACGCCTTTTATTTAGATTTCACAAATTTTATTTAATAGAAAAAAAATTAATATGCCAATGGGTAGTTTTACGTCGTCGGGTGGAAAGAAGCAATCTCGAGTTGGTTCACTCAACTCATCCCCAGCTAGCTATCGTCTTACTGCAGCTTTGCAGATTGAGTGGAATCGTCTGTCTGCTTTGGTTTGCATGCACAGTACAGGCTCACAATTTGCCCACAAACGGCGGTCCTGGTTGTTTCTCGCCCTCGAGAAACCGTCTTGAGAATATCGTTTTATCGTCTTAGGATCACGTCTTGAATGTTCTTGGAACCTCTTTATTTAACTTCTTCTTTCTTAGGTTAATATGAAGAAATTGCCCGCGGACACTCGTGAATCCCTACTCTTCTTACTTCATAGCGAACATTTGGAGACATCTTCGTAACGGTATACAGACCTAAAAATTTAGAACAAATTTTTTGATTAGCACCGAATTGAGTTTTCTTAATAGTAGTCGCTATCGTTAGTTTTATATCTTAAAGATGGTTTTCTATTTGAATTGTAAGTCTTACGATTTTCTTCCTGTACGGCTTTGATCGCAATTTTCGCATTTTCGCGAAGGCGTCTCTGTTTTCTCCGAATACAACCCTAATTTGCTCTTCAACGGTGTCGGCTAAGTCAATGTCTTCGTTCCGTCGCATTTTTATTCCGAATAATAGTTCAAATGGAGTACGCTTTATACTTCTACTCCAGGTCGAGTTAAGACACTGTTGAAGCTGGTTTGTATAGCTGTACCATTTGTTTGGATCATTTACTCACAGCTTTGCCAAAGCCGAAATGATTATTCGGTTTATTCTCTCCACCTGACCATTTCCTCTAGGCACGCCTGTTGTAACCAATGTGTGTTCAATATTCTCTTCCTCACAATATTCTTTAAATGCGTTTGAGGTGAAAGCCACTCCTCTATCAGAGATTATACGGCAAGGGTTCCCAAAGCAGACTTTCTGTAACCGAAGTTTGGCAAGCACTTCGGAAACTCCAGTAGATTTCACTGGGTAGATCCAAACATATTTGGTGAACGCGTCTACGACGCAGAAGATATAGGCATACTGCTTCCCTGTGGCTGAAAGGGGACCAAGGTGGTCTACGTGGTATGTGTGCAGTGGTTCGACGATTTGTGCCCAAATTCATTGCAGCGAAAACATTTGATACCATTAGTGCAATTTGAGCTCTTATGACCAAATTTCCCGCAATTGTACTCGTAACACCTTTTAACGTCTGTATACGAGTGCGTCCTACTGCTCGTTGACTGATCTTTATTTAGAGAAGACAGTTCCCTTTCCGGCTGTTCTTTCATTCGCTAACTGGCTAAATCTTCTTTAAATTTGGAGTACAAAGCTATCTTTTCTCTGAATTCTTTCATCGTGTTAGCTCCGTACAAAATAACTTTGTTCGTAATTGCATCGCTAATGCCATTGATCGTGTGTTGAATGATGGACCTATCATCGAGGCGCCCTAAAGCACCGAGTTCCCTCATCTTCAGAAGGTAATCCTGACAACTTTCACCTTTACCCTGCTTTCTTTTATTCATCATTTGGTGGATCTCTGCCGGTGTGACATCATTAGCGAACTCTTCGACTAAAAATTCTTTTAAACTAGCAAATGTTAATAAATTTGTTCTTGATCGTAAAGCCAGCTTTGCCGATCCAACGAGTAGACGTTTAGCGAACAAAAGCTTCTCCAACTCTGACAACCCCATTGAAATAGCCGCACCTTCGACGTCTTGTATCCAGTTTCTAACATCGTATGTCGCATTTCCGCTAAATTCTGGAATAATGTTCATTGCATCCTGAAATGATGAAGCCCCATACCTAGTCCTATTGTCTAATGTACCTAATTCACTTCTTAAAAGAGAGATTTCCAAATCTTTCCTCAAGTTGTCTTCACCAGCCTTCAGCAAGTTTTCTCTTAGTTCTAATTCTCTAGCGAACTCCGGAACTCTTCGAACATCTTCTCTATCCACTTTTGCACCTATGCCAGCATTTGCAGTAGCTCCACTCGCGCCCACTTCACCCGAAACCAACCCAACCGTTTTTGCTACGTCCCCTGTCATCGTATTACTATCTAGATTGCTTCCCACGGTATTTTTGACTACGAGTACATTGCTATTTCACGGATTATTCGGGTGTCCTGATTTAATCAGTTCTTCCTGTCTTCTCAATTCATCTTGCTCTTCGTTGTCTCTCCGTTCGACGTCGAACGAAGTTTTCCTATTTTGTGTCCATAAGGCTTTTGTAGAAAAATCAGACTCCATCAACTCCATCTGTCTTATAACTTTAACAACGTCGCCAGACTTATCATGAATTTCCGTACTATTTGCGGGCTCTCAGTTAACATTGTTTTGTCCAAACATTTTATTCTATTATTATTTTTTTTTTTATACAAACACTATTTTTTCTCTATCCTGCTTTCCAAAGATAGAAATATTTTTATTTGGTTGACAATCGAAGAAATGTCAAGGTGACAGTCCAAATATGTGGATCGAAAGCTTTGATGAGATCGTAATGTTGCGGAAGTTTTTCTCTTTTCCGAAATTGATGCGATGATCGTCTTCGATGTTGCTAACGATTGATCGTTGACCTTACATACGATTAGAGGTCGGATAGTTACTTTTTGGTTTTCCCTAACTTACTTCTTCTTAATAATTTTTTTATTTTTATTTTTTTAAATGCGATATGTTAAAGACGTCTGAACAGAATTCTTGAGCTCATTTGAAGAGTCAATTCGCTGATTTTGTTAGTCTCAGTAGTTGTTAATCATAAGAGCGAGCTCTACTTTAATGTGTTAGTAGTAATTTCATATCTACTCACGATCTGTCCGTATTATACTTATGGATTTCAGATTAGATTATTTCTTCCTTTACGAATGGCAGTTTCTGACAATAGTTTTGTGGGCTCTTAGGTTTAACGGGGAAGTAAATCTGCCTTGGTTTTGTTTTTTTTTTCCTCTTAATTGCTTGAGTAGCTAATTCGACGTACAATCCCAACCTAGAGAGGCAGAACCTACTTCCGATTACTACTTGAATCTTGATTATCAATGTTCCGTAATGTTTTTCAATAAAGTCCTGGGGAGAGATGTTAAATAAAAGTTCGTAAAGATCTTAGGCTATATAAAGGCAAAAGCAACACGAAAAACTGTAACAACTAACAATCGATGAAGCTAATCTTGTGTACAGTGGTTATAGATAGTCTATAATGATTTCATTTATTTACATTCAATTCGGTTTTGTATGATACAGGTCGACCTATGAAGGGATTGAAGTATTGCGGATATTGAGGAAGAGACTTCGCTATTCCAGAAACATCATCAGCATCGATCTAGAGGAAATAATTTATAGAATTCCGAGTAATCTTATATGGACAACGTTGATTTCCGTATGTTTGGTAGCGGCAAAATAAAGTAAGGTACACAAAGCTAATAACGGGGGAATCCGAGGTTTAGGTTTAAATACACCTGTTGTACAACTCTCCCTATTAACAAAAAACATCGATGAACCTGGAATGGATATTACTTTCTTCATCCAAACAAATATTGTAGTATTTCGATTAAGGCCTAATATATTTTTCTTTCAGCATTTCTTGAAGTTTTCGATTTTACACGAATGGCAGTAATAACAGCTGTACTGGGCTTCCTGAGGACGTGGGTTCATGTTCCGCTATCATTGGTTTTCGCAGAATTCCTTCCAAAGGAGCGGTAATAATGGAAATTAATTTTTTTTTTTGACTTTATGTGTATTTATTTAAAACTCCACGCAGGTTCGCTTCTGGATATGGGCTTTTTATGTTCCTCCAGGGGAACATAACTTTTGCGATTGGACCAATTATTGGATATTTGCGTGACAAGACGAAGGACTATGTTCTTACTTTCCACTGTCTGAACTTTTTTATGACACTATGTGCTATTCCTTGGTTAATTGAAATATTTTATTTAAAATGTCGCAGACGTAACAAGAGTGTGTAGCAAACTGCCACTGAGATGAAATGTATCAATGTTCAAAGTGATCATATTAATAAATAAAATGGAAAACTTATGAGTATGTGTAATTTTTTATGTTATTTATATTTTAAGTCAGTTCATTTCTTGGTTATTGTCAGGGGAGCTAATTGTATTGAAAAGGACCTCGTCTTCACGGTATCCTAGTTAGCCTTCATCATACTTACCTTACCTCTTAAAAATGCTAGTTGTTAATCCAAGTAATGTGTTCAATATGTTTCAATGCTTTCGACAACATATATATTTATTACAGCTCTTAGAGTTAATCAGTTAATGGAGCAACGTTTTCGGATAGATATGACTTGAAGATGCTAAGACTTGTTGAAGACTAATCTTGAGAAGAGGTGTCCATCTTTTGCATAACCTAATATGTTACTCGTATATTAGAAAAGAATTTCCAGAAACCATCCAATTGAAAGTTCAAATGACTTATTGGTTGGCCATTACGAAGCAGAGCTCTTCAGAATCATTCTTCCATCCGCAGTGGAAGGTGAATTGTCTTGGATGCAACTACTACCAAATCGCCATACTTGGTGTAATATTTTAAGGTCATCTAAAGATATCATTGACATCTGTCGATACGTCTAGTGTAAGATCATTTCACAATCTCAGTATGGTGTCTTAGTACTATTTATACAAGAAATGTGAACATACCATGCATTCTCCCTCTCAAGCTAAATGGCATTTATCTGAGTTTGGTATCTAAATCTCAAACTGAAGTGGGGAAAAAGTTTAATAGATGGAAACAAAAAACCGAATCGAGCGTACTACACAAAGTATTGCACAGGGCTTGCGACATGATCGTTAGACCAATTCTAACTTATGTCATAGCCGTCTGATAACCTGCATTAGAAGAGAACTAGCATTAGATTACCAGAAAAAATGCAACGTGCTACCTGCTAAAGCATCACCGCCGCATTCAGAACCCTTGCAACTCTTGCCAACTAAACTCAGCTTCATATGTCATACTATCCATTGACATTTTTGACATTGACTGGAATTGGCTTCAGCATAGACTTCATTCAACTGATTCCAGAAAGGAACGAACGGAGACATGCTTAATAAGATCGTCTACACTCAGTTGACGGTGTTAGCATTGTGGTCTTCTCTGAAGACATCTGACAATACCAGTTCTTCAGTTTACCTACACACAGTAACATCACCCAAGATGAAGTATTGCGTATTCATCAGACTACTGAATGGCTCACCCCAAATCTACTGCTCTCTGCAATATGCATAGAAAACCAAACAGAATGAATTGGTTCGAACATCATAAGATCGAGTTTAAGAATTGCCATGTATCTCTCAACGAGATAGCTCAGCTTACAATCACATTCAGTCGGGGTCCGGGATACTAGGATCCATGGAAACAAATAGCAAGCAGCTTGTCAAGCTATCAATGACATACGTCAAGTAGATGACACACTCACACTCGGTGTCTAAAGCAAACCATAGATGGACGTATCTGGGTTTCTGATTTCTAGGATATATGGCCAATGATCGACCCGAAACGATCAAACTGGAAGACAGAATTTAAGCTAAATGAATCTAATTTAATAAATCACGATCATAACTTCGTCAATATCTTAGATGGTGTTTACATTCATTCTTTTACCGTACCCACCATTTTTCCAAGTACGCAAACCACCATAAAGTAGGCTAAATGGTGTGAAAACTTCGAAGTAATTTATGGTGGAAAAATGAGCGCTAAACTTATTCGATTACTATACTCGTATCATTTTTGTCATGCTCAGCACAACGTCAGGAGATCTGGTCTAGAAAGCAATAAGGTCGAAGTTCCAGCCAAATTCAATGGAAGGGTCTACAAACAAATAAGTGGATCAGTTAAAGCAATAAAAACATCAGCAAACTCTTGGACACACTAACCAGATGATCCAAAATAAATCATTTTGTATCATAGAATAGTGCTACGGTCCAAAGATTAGCCAACCCCGCAAATGGCGCTGTTACATGGCGCATATTTGAGAAATTGGATAAAGTTATATACCTTACATATTTCAATGATTAAAAAATGAGAAAAAGTTTCAGTAGTGCTGTCAAGCCATCAGCCCCTACAGCATTGTCTAACTTTAGTATGTACATATGTACATATATAATCTTTCTTAAAATCGACTTAAAAATAGGACGGCTGGGCTCTTGATTTCCGACCAGGTTCGAAACACATTCATTTTTTCAGTCAATTAAATTTATGTTAGATGAGTAATCCAATTACACAAACATTTAGTATCCCCATTAAATTTTGGATACCACCCAGCGAACAAAATAACCGCTGAGCTTAAACATGTTTCTTCTCGTTCTATCCAATTTTATACTTAGTATGTTTCTTATACTTAGCACATGTTTCGGCACTCTAAGATCTATTATGCCCTTTTTTTTATTTTTTCATTTTAAATCAGTTTAACGGCCATATTGCTCACATTTATCAGTCTCTACGTTTTATTCCTTATGACTGACAGTGGTATTTATGTCATCGTTTCCGTTTTAATTTCATTATTCTCTCGACCGAACGGTTATTGTGTTTGCCCTTCTTCTATTTTTTCTTTTCGCGACTCTTTTGTTTCGAGGTTTAACGCCATTTATCGTCAAGTTTAGGGATCCATAATCATTAATTTTTTGTGCTTGGTCGTTTGTTAACAACATTATAAAGTCTGCTTAACCTTCATCCCAACGCTCATTAATAATGACATTCCAGTTGTCAGTTCTTTGGACTATACCAATCTGCTTAATCTGCACTTATTATCCATTTCAGCGCTTTCTGATGTTCTCATCTATAAACATCTATGGGACGAATCCTGTTTCACACTCGTGTAGTAACAAAAGTACTCCCAGATCTCAATATATAGAAATTCCTTGATCCAAATAGTACATCTCTCTTCCTTTACGCTAGTAAAACCACTGAATAAGCTTCTGTATCAATCCTGCTCCTTAGGACTCTTTCTGAGTATATGGAAAACAGCATTTGTCTAGCTCGTCCTTAAAAAATTCGAAACATTTTACCTCTTTTCGTACAGTCATACAGACCCATTGCGATAACGTCCCTAAACGCTAATAAACCGTTAGCACCTAAAACGAAAATTTTCGTATAACCAATAGTACGGTTTTTGTAGCAACAGGTTCACTGGCGATTTGACAACATGTCTCATCGATAAGTTGAACCAAAGTTCACACAAATCTGGCGAAAGCAAGATAGCACACTTGATATTTCAAAGGTATTTGACAGTGTTTGGCATTAAGCTCTTTTATCGAAAATGCGTGAATTTGGGATCGGTGAGATACTTTTCAATGGATTAGAAATTACTTTTCAGAACACTAAATTCAAGTTGTCTTGCCGGTGGAATTCAACACTTTTCAACTTCTCAAGCACAATGCTATCTACACACCCAGCTATGTCTGCGATATGTCTAGGTTTTCCTCAAGTTACCTCATCCCATCTGATCAGACATCAATATATGTAATCAGCAAATATCCGCCCAAAATTAGAGTTCAAAGTCCACATCTTGTCAGGCGCTCCTAAGACATCTTTGCATTTGCTGGAAGTATCCAAAACCGTGTGATAATCATAGGTATAGCCAATATTGTTCAGTCAATTGACATCCTACAGAAACGACGTAGTGTCTCGCTATAAATGCTCATCAATGTACTCGTATTACATTCACTCCTTTTTGGCCAGTCATTGTAACCTGAAAACATTCAAAACCAACGCACATCGGTATCATCTTCTCCTTCCTTCCCAATTTTCCTTCGTCTGCGCTGTATGCAGACATTTTAAGGGGACACTAAGCCTCTTGAGCGTGCTTTAAGTTGAACCAAAAATTAAAGAAAAGCAAAATGAAAAATAATTTTTTTTTTAAAGAACTTAACACTCAAGTGGGTATTAATATACTTAAAATGCCTGAGCACGTGCTAAGTTTTTAGGAAAATGAGACAGAGAGAGAAAGAAAGATTTTTGGGCTCAGTGGTTATTTCGCTCCATAGGTGGCACCCAACATTTAATGGGGAGACTAAATTATTAGTGTAATTGGACTTGTTGTTTTATTAGAGGCAACCATTCGTCTTACGTGATTTAAGTTGCCTGAAAAAAATAATGTTTTTCGGACGAGGCTGGGATTCGAACACCGATCTTTCCGATTTGGAAGCCAAAACACTACCACTTGAGCTACGGCCAAAAAGATTTCTAAATGTGTTTAATTAATTAAATTTATAAGTTGTGCCTGGATTATTCTGTGCAAAGCAAAACAGATATATTTTCAGCAGCTACACCCTGTAATTCAAAGCAAACTCTGCGCGTACCCCATTGTTAAATGTCAAAACCATATGGTCCAAGGGTTGTTTTCACTTTCACAAATGACACCTGTCACAATCGAAATACGTGAAAACAACAAATTAGCCTCTGTCATCGCTTTTTCCTCTGAATTTTCACTTAAGTTTTCTTGTTTCCCTCGAGTTTATCCCCAATACGAATTTGTTTACTTAAATTTCTCCTACTAATCACTTGTCTGGCGACATGTTGAACCAAATTAAAATGCTTTTCCTTGGTATTATCGGGCTGTTTCGCCGTGCAATGTGCTGTTTTTCTCGTCGACGTAAGTCCTCAGTGTCTGACTCCGAGCCACTACAGTGTGTCAATGTTGTTGATAACTATCCGAGGAAGAACAATAACCAGGTAACAACAATTACAGTAGGTAATATTATAATTGCTTAATAAGAAAGAATATTATCGACCCAGGGGCAGGAACGTGATTGGAATTCATGGGACGACAGTCCACGTACTGTCGAAGAACATATTGAACAGTATCGACAGAAAATTGCCAAACCTCCAACGCCGAAAGAAGAACAGCCCGAACCAGATTTCTTCAGCGTAAGTAATTAAAAACGCACACATATGTACACCTTCTCCCATTTCTTGTGCTTCTCTTCCGTGTACCTTGTAGGAAATGGCTCCAGAAATCAAACCACAACTGAAAGTATATCTCGGACAAGATAAACCCCAAGACAAACGTGACTTTTCTAGACTAGAAGCGAAATCAGACGTGCCAATTGCCGTGAATGTAAGTTTAACTTCTTTTCATCCAGGAATTGTGACTGAAAATCAATTTACAGGCTGATTTAGAAGACTGGGTAGAAGAAGATCCTGGTGGTTGGGAAGAACTTGATACAGAAACAACTAAACAACTCATACGAGAGAAACGAAGGGAAATGCGCTACCAGAAGCATGCCAATCAAAAATCTAGAAATAATGGAATTGTAAATGATAGTCCTAGGCACGAGATTATTGCCACTAGAATCGGTTCCAGACATTCATAGTACTTAAGGTGCAACTAGTTTGTAAGCGTACACGTATGCATTGAGAACCTATTTGCGTTTCTTTTTGTTTTGTTTTGCATTTTTTTTTTTTGTTGATTGTGCAATGACATTTTTTTTATTTTCTACTTTGAGTTGTGCGGTGCTTCAAGATTTCCTTTCGCTCTCAATATAGACGTGTTCATATTTAAAGTTTTTTTTTATTATTTCCTGATCTCGAAAACATGAAAAGAAAAATAAAAAGTCTGTCGAGCATAGGATTGTGTCGTTAATCAGTGTGATTTGTCAGTCCTAAACGTTTTTTCCATGAAAAGTTATAATCTTTGCAGTATTCTGCAATTACATAATTCTAGAAGAAATGGCGACAATCTGATCCTTTATGAATCATCCACTGCACAGTGAGTGCCTAGTCGTTGATAGAATTTTATCTATTACAATTCGAACAGCCGTGCGTTGCCTAACCGACATGATAATAACCTCCATCAATTAAACCAATTTAATAAGCAGGATACATCAGCCAAGCACCCTCTTCGAGGGTGGCACCCTGCTATCGGCAATCGCATGTTGCCTCAAAATGTGGTTCGGTTTTGCTCAGCTAGGATTCGAAGGTTCTCTTGGCTGTTGTCACTGTTTGCTCGATGTGGCTTAGCCAATGTAGTCAACATGTTTTACCCTTTTACACTACATCCACATCGTTTATGGCTCTTCCCCACCATTCGCTTATTCTCATATGTAACCAAATATTTACCGATAAATGTTTCTCTCGAAAATGTTCAATACCTGCTATATTTTCCTGTTTATCGTCCAGCATTCAGCACCATTTAGTCTTTAGCAAGACCGGCAGGATGAGTGTTTTGTGGAGCACGCATTTCGTCTTCCGAGTTAGGAGCCCTCTAACCCAAAGTTGGTAAATTTTCATCGGATCTCCTTTAAGGTATCATTTGTGGGGTTTGGGTTTACTGCGAAGTATGAAAACTGTTACTGTTAGCTGTGAAATTTGGTTCCAGATGGTGGAAGATAGATTTCAGTTTGTTGACAGTACGTACGTGGTTTGTTCTCCATTAATTCTAGGACTTATTCATTTCATCTATCCTATTACCGTAAAAGCTTCGATGACGGTGCGGTGCGATGATGTCGATGTTGTGTGTGTATACCATTAGCTAGACAGATTTGTTGAATAATGTGCCTTCCGCGCAAACTTCTTCGTACACATTACCTACTCCAGCACTGAATTCAAAAGGCCACTTGGTAAAGCATATGATACACGTTTGGAATATTTCATAGGAGTAGTGTCGACGCATATTCCATCGCATGTTTTCCAGAGTTATGCGACAAAGTTGTTATAGAGCTGAAGAAGATGTAGCTTGGAAGTCGATGAATAGGTGCTAAGTTTTGGCTTGAATTTTGATCTACAGTCAATTTTTCGAACTGAGAGCCCAAGCTGGTGCTTGCCGATTAGTATATTGTAGGAAGGTTTGAGACATTCACATATTACATTTGATCCTATCTAACGTATAGGTCACATTCAACAAGAATATCCCTCTGTAGATCTTACAAAGACACAACATCACCTTCTTTATAAATGGGGCATATGGAGCAGGTTGCCCAGTCATCGGGTATATATTCGTCTAATAATACTCTGCTAATGGTTTTGTTTGGTGCATGCATCCTAGTAAAACATCACCTCTGTACTACTTGCTCCAACCACTTCTTAACTAGGAAGACTGCTTATCATTTCCTGGAAGTGGGTGCTCTTCTTTCTACATAATGGATTTGTGTTCCTATAAAAATATTAGACATTGTTCCCATTGCGCGACTCTCTGACATCTTTGAGCTTTGAAACCGCCTTTGTTTTTGTCCTTTCGCTTTTCGAGCTGCTGTTATTTTATGCCGTGCCTTAAGGTATGTATCTTTGGTAATTTTTTTTTCGATATTTGGTAGGATGATGATACCACGGACATCTTTTCATCGGTAGGGATGCTACATGGACTGGGAGTTGCAGTGGAAGAGAGTCTCTCACTCGGTTGCTCCTGATCGAATTGTTTCTCTTTTAGGCCCTCCTCGAACCTCTGCCAATTCTTGTGCCACGACAGACCTTGAATATTGAAATTTTCCACACTTCCGCACAATGACTTCCCCCAAAAAAATGTCAGAAGTTGGGTTTACGGGTTCGGAAAAATGTCAAAGCAGATAATCGGCATTAGTTCAAGTCAATACCTTTAGTGAATTTATTCATTTATATAGGCTGCCACGTCACTGCTTATGATAACACTTTCGTCAGCGAAGGTAAAGTACTTCGACTTTAAATTCAAATTTTCTGCCTTTCCTGCCTTGCATCTTTTCGGGAACATTTTGAAACTTTAGCGCTGTCCATACACGATTTCTGTAAATTCCATCGAACACTTTTAATAGCTTCACCGATCGGTAATTTTTGCAATTTCTCGTGTTGCCCTCACTCTTATAGAATGGAATAACAGAGCGCCCTCCACTGGTTAGGCATCTAATCATATCTGATAATTTTTTTAAACAATATCGCGAGCCATTTAAACTCAAGATATCTGATTGTCGCTCATACTACTCGTATGAAGGTCATGTGAACAGGCCCGACTGTACGGTCACGGGTCATTTATTTTACAGCTTCAGTTAAATTTTCTTTTCTATGCGCAACAGCCTAGTGTTATTTAGCGGGAATTCTTTGTTACATACTATGCGTTTTCCCCTTCAGCAAGCGTTGCTGTTCGCCTTCAATAAATTTTGGTGATTGGATGTATTGCAAGTTTTTCCCCGGCTGTGTCACAATTTTCAAAACACTAGCCCGTTTGCCTGTGCTCCGACGTTGAGGTTGTGAGTGTATATCTTATAACATCCGATACAATGTCTCTACTGCTCACGCACGTGCCTTAGTTACCGATTTTTTCGCCTCTGTTTCGCGCCGTTCGTAGTCTAACTTAAGAGCAATTGCATCTGCGTCGTTTTTTCTGCTGTACTAAGTCTGGTCTAGAAATGTTTGTCTTGTTCTTTTCCAAGATCACTAGGGCTCTTTATGTATGTGAATCCCACCGAGCAGAGGTTTTGCACTAGTCATACGTTTTTTTTTCGAGATTGGGTTGCATTGCCTTTGCCGATTCTTTACGTTTCTTCACGAAAAGTTCTGTTAGCAAACCACTTGCTAGTGGTTCACCTAACATCACTATTGAATATTTTACTTGCCATTTCGTTATTTCACCATGGATGTATGGGTGTTAATCTGTTTGGCTTTGGTGTCCTATTCGGTAGTAACCGCCTCTAATATCGACCTTGTATTCCGATTTCCGATAGCTACATCCTTTTTATTAGAGACCACATTAAAAGAGGAAACATTTAGCGTCGGTACCGGGGATTTTATAGATAAACTTCGAACCTCGTGGTTCGACTCAAACAAAAATCACTTAAGAAAGATTATATCGTTTTAATACTGAAGCGAATAATATAATCACATCACCTTAAACCGTTATTTAGTCATAGGACACGCTGGCGTGTATTCTTTCTGGATATGCATAACAGAATAATGATTTTGTGTTTTATTCCCGGAGATCGGTGTTTGCTAAATATACCCAACTGAAAGTCATATTCCAACCACCACTTCAAAATAAATACGCAGCGAGCCATAATAAGTGCCAGCCTTAACCGAATAATTCCCACAAAAGACTGAGTTGGTTGCAGATATCTTCTGCAATCACGAACTGTATGAATTAAATAGTATTGTAAAATGTTTGTGTGGGTACAAATGATAGAACTTATTCTTTTGAATGCAAATCCCTTTATTCAGTACAGTTACAATTCACTATTTAATTGTTTCTCTCAATACAATCCAATTTCTCAACCGCTTATACTTTTCTTATCTCTTACTTAAACCACTTATCACTTCTTCTAATTAACACTTCAGATTTCACTTTAGAACTGATTTGCATACCTTGGGGATGCTGGTATTTATACTCGAATGACATACTTCGAGAACAATCCTCGCCATCCAGCGTCCCATACAATTTCCAATTTGCTAGAAAATTCGATTCCACTCTCCAGTCGAGACTTTGTTATTCCAGTATCGAAATCTTCTGGTCTTCGAATATCGACATTTTCTGCTAGATGTCGCTGCTCACATTTAAGTGGTTATCACATTGCTCCCTCCCTACAGTTGTTCGTCCCGAACAACTTCGTCATTCAGCATCCCGTTGAAATGACACATTCTATCCAAATGGACCACTTTCAATTTTCCTCGATCCCCATGCTGGATCCGGTAGACAACGTCATTAATGCGGGTTATCACCTTGTATGGACCTTCCCAGTCCTGTTGCAATTTTGGTGATTTGCCTTTCTTACGCTGAGGATTATTCAGCCAAACCAGATCTCCTTCGTTGAAACCGGAAGATTTCGCCTTGATATCGTTTTCATGCGGCTGCTTGCTAGCTTCATCTTTTCTCTGGTGTCTACATGCAATTTACGAATCCTGCTGCGTAAGTCATTCACGTACTCGTTCACCTCTTTGGGCTCCGTCGGTGGGGATCCGAATTTTGCTTCACTTGGCAACCGAATTGTTTGACCAAATAAGATCTCGGATGGTGTGTGCCCTGTTGAGCTATGGACCGCGTTTCGGTAGGCCATTAAGAAGAGGGGTATGTGTCGATCCCAATCCCGCTGGCAGTTGCTGACAACCTTAGATAGATGCTCATTCAAGGTCCGATTGAATCGCTCGACCATTCCATCAGATTGAGGGTGTAGTGGCGTTGTCCTTGTCTTTCTTATTCCCAAATATTGGCATATTTCCTGGAAGACTTTTAATTCAAAGTTTCGCCCTTGATCAGAGTGTAGCTCCATTGGGACCCCAAATCTGCTCACCCAGCTGTTGACTATCTGTTCGGCTACGGTCTTAGCCTCTTGATTTGGGATGGCAAACACTTCCGGCCACTTACTGAAGTAATCCCTGACCACGAGGGTATATCGGTTACCATTAAAGGTTTCGGGAAACGGCCAGCGATGTCGATGGCTATTCGTTCGAAAGGTGCTCCGACATTGTATTGTTGCATTTGTCCATGTCGCTTTACTTTTGGACCCTTGGTAGCCGCACATCTTATACACTTTTTGCACCAATTCTCGACATCTTGTTTAGCGCTTAGCCAATAGAAACGTTCCCTTACCTTTTCCAACGTCTTGTTTATTCCCAAATGACCTCCTGAGATTCCGTCATGTATTTCATGGAGTACTTGGGTGACTCTGGACCGTGGCACTATTAGCTGCATACGAGATGTTGTCCCATCTGCACTTTCCCATTTTCTCTTCAGCAATCCATCTTGCACAAAAAGTGAGTCCCACTGTGCCCAGTATGCCTTCAGAGTTTGGCTCCGATCTGATATCCGCTGCCAACTTGGTCTTTTCTCGTGTTCCTTCCAGGCCAATATTGGTTCGATGTCATTGTCTGCCTGTTGGGAGGAACGGATTTCATCTATACTCCAACCCTCTATTGGCTCAGTCCTGATCGTTTGGATAGTTGCCTGTTCTTTCGCTTCTTTACCACTGACTACTTCTGCTGGGAGGCTTTCATTGCATTGTTTTACCTGTGAGATTGGGATAATTACCCTGGAGTCGACTCCTGCTACATACTTCTGCCCCACGAAGTAAGCATTTCCTAACTGATGGCTTCTGGAAATTTGACCGGTTTCTTGGTAGCCGTTTCTGCTGGTTTTTCTTTCTATTTGCCTGTAACCCCAGTGCAGGCAGCCTTCTCGTCGTACCGGTTCTTTACAATGCCCTTGCAGATGTCCTACTTTATCGCAGTTCCAGCAGCGCATCCTTCGTCTCTCCCGCGGGATATTTCGTTGCATAGTAGTTGGTCTTGAGCAAGAGCATTCACCAGATACTATTTCCTTGACGAAATGCATTCCTTTGGAAGCCTGATTGGATGCTTCCATCCCCAGAGCGAAGGCAAGTGCTTCAGCAAGGGTTCTTTTCCCGGCCATCCTTACTGCTGATTGTAGCTTCAAATCTGCAATTCCCCCGATGAATGCGTCCTTTGCCATTTCGTCGGTTATTTCTTCCTGCGGTGGGATATGACAAATGTGCCAGTCTACTCACGTCTGCTTGGAGCTGTTGCAGTGTTTCTCCTCGTTGCTGCATACGGCCTTGCAATTGAACCTTGTAAACTTCCCGCATGTGGCTATCCCCAAACCATTTCTCGATAGCCTGCACTAAAGCCATATAGTTTCTATTCTTTTCGATATCGATTGTTTGTAACAATTCTGCCGCAGGACCGCGTAAGGCCATTGCTAGGGCAAAGCACTTTTCCTCATTGTCCCAGTCGTTTGCACAGGCAGCCATTTCAAACTGCTTCTTATAAGTAGACCATGAGGTCTGGCCATCGAATGAGGGAGGCTTCAACTCTTTTCTCCTTGGACCGCTTAAAGAACATTCTCGCAGTTTCTGTTTTCGCACTGTGTCGAGCTCTTTTGCCAGTTGCTGAACTTTGCTGTCCATTTCTTCGAATTTTTCGCCAACATTCTTCTCTATTGTATCAAATTTGTCATCAACGTTCTTCTCTATTCTTTCAAATTTGTCATCGATTTCTTCGAATTTTTGCTGGAGAATGTTCTTTTGTTCTTCCAGATTATTCTTTTGTTCATCCATTTTCTGTTGAAGACCGTGTAGATTGTTGGCTTGTTCGTTGAATTTTTGTTCAATGCTGCTCTTCTGCTCATCCATTTTTTGTTCCAGACTGTTCTTCTGTTCTTCCATATTTTTCTTTTGTTCGTCCATTTTTAATAAGAGGAGTTGCATCATCGCAGCCATGTCATTGCTGGTACTTGTCTGTTCATCCTCGTCAACATCAAAGGAATATGCATCAGGATCATGTCCCTCGTTACTCGGTCACGTTTTGCTCCACTGGCGCTGAGGCTTCTCCTGTTCAACTCGGATTTGACGAGGGTCAACTGCAATAGTTTTCGACCCATTCTAGCTTTTTCAAATAGTCAGAGAACACTTTTTATTTTTTTTTGTACACACAATAAGTCCTATCCCACTTCTGACACCAATGTACAATGTTTGTGTGGGTACAAATGATAGAACTTATTCTTTTGTATACAAGTCCTTTTATTCAGTACAGTTACAATTCACTATTTAATTGTTTCTCTCAATACAATCCAATTTCTCAACCGCTTATACTTTTCTTATCTTTTACTTAAACCACTTAATCACTTCTCCTAATCAACACTTCAGATTTCACTTTAGAACTGATTTGCATACCTTGGGGATGCTGGTATTTATACTCGAATGACATACTTCGAGAACAATCCTCGCCATCCAGCGTCCCATACAATTTCCAATCTGCCAGAAAATTCGATTCCACTCTTCAGTCATCAATGGTCGAGACTTTGTTATTCAAGTATCGAAATCTTCTGGTCTTCGAGTATCGACATCTTCTGCTCTGTAAATCTAGATGTCGCTGCTCACATTTAAGTGGTTATCACAGTATTATGAAACAAAACTTGGCAGTTGGCTTTAAACAACGCCTAATACCTTAAAAAGTGTAGTAACAGACGTTCTGTCGTCAAAAATTAACCAAATAGACGTTTGGACCGGGACCTAGTCTAAGATGTTGTGAAAAGCTATATCTTGCATGCACAATTTCTATGAGTGTCTGAAATGCAAAACATGATATTAGCAAAGAGTGCCCTGACTGTGACAACTAATGAAAGCGCTATTAAAACATTCAACTTATGGAAGGAAAATAAGTAACTCCGATGAAGTGGTTATTTGTTGGCGCTCTTGCTAGCCTCTTGCTAAAGAAAAAAGCGTCATGAATTATCTGAGGAAAGATGATCCCTCTAGTTCCGAAAATTAACGAGGTACAATAATACTACTGGACTACTAGGTTGAAATTTCCCTGCTTCTTCATAAATATTTACATTTAGCTGCAACCTAAAAACTTTTACGGTGCAGCTATCAAGCTCAAAGTCAACACAGTCAATTTCAAAGTTAGCTGACTGATGTCGGTTGCAATAAAAAAAGGTAAACCTTAATGTTTCGAAAAAGTATGATCCAATGCAACAATGATTCTTCTTCTTATTTGTCTTTTATTAACCGTTAAAATATGTAACGCGTATAACTACATCTAATGTGATACATTTCTCCCACGTATCTGCATTGCTACTGCGGCACTTGTGGGGTTAGCTAAATTTGCGGTCCTTAGAACATTCTACAGGCCACTCTATTTTGGATTAACTCGTTAGTAAGGCCAACAACTTGCTGATGTTTTAGCATTTTAGTGATCCAATTTTTTTTCATCCCCTTCTTTGAGCATTGGCTGAAACTTAAGCCGCCATTGCTTTTTAGACGGGATTTTCCGAGGACCTCCCTTGAACATGACAAAACCAGCTGATTTACTCAGCCCGAAATTTCACTATTATCGGTTTCTTAATGTGGAGACTTCCGCGGATGCGCGAGCTTCGTATAAAATCACGCTATGTTACACCCTCTGACATTCGTAATATTTTTTTATTTTTTGCGATGCGTATGTTAAAGCTGGACGAACGACTGTCGTATATAATCGGCAATTTTACTTGCTAGAGGAATTGTCGCATATTTCAAGGTGGACTATTTGTACATAATAGTGTTATAAGACCAAGATAAATTTAGTATGTTAACTCGAAAACTTAAATGCTGAATCAAACGGTTTTAGATGTCAATAGCATACATCATTGAAAAAGACATAATGGCGATATCATACAAAAGGCGAATTGCCTTGTACTTTACATATGTGTGTATGTTTTCCCATTCTTTTACTTAATCTATTTTTAGGCCTTGGGGTATACTTCATAAGGCTGTGCTGCCTGTACACTATTATTTGTCGTTAAAGCAATAAACGTAGAGGTTCTTATTCTACAGCTAACATGAAACACAATATTTTAAGCTCAATTTCATTCCAAAGTCTACAGCTCTATTAAAAGAGCTCGATAGCCACATAACATATAATATTTCATGTTTCAACTGTTTGTTATCGCTTTTTATTTTATTTGAAATATTTAAATAAAGATATAATTTTAGAGAAGAACTATTAGTTGTAAAATTTAAATTTTCCTACAACTTTTCGACAATTGTAACCTTTGCATTCAAGGAAACCAATGTTATTGTAAAAAATAAAAAGAATTGTGTGTTTATAAAATGGGGCTAAATAATCTTAATACCGTACGGCTACATCGTTCATGTTTAAGAGAACACTTCCATTCAGTAATGAATCCTTGTCAGGAAACACTAACGGTGACTTTATATAAGACTCATATCATCACCATCCTGCATGGACTTTAGCAAGGCTGATTGAAGATATTTTTGGCCGTTTTGAATACAGTATTTGTCGAGTGATTTGAGATCCCATTTGTGTTGGGTGGAAGATATTTATTTATTACACCTTGTACAGTGACATCGACTTTTTCAGAAACATTCGCATCAGAAGTCTAAAATGACTAGGACACGTAGCGCCATTATCTTGGATGTACTCGTACATATCGAAATTATAATTTTCGAAAATATAATTATTGTAATAATCATTTTCCGGTAACGTTGGTCATTGACTGTAATCCGAGCTCCGGCCTCATTTATGAAAAATTCCAGACCGATAATGGCACCAACGTAAAGAAAATATGCTTTTCAATAGCCCAATCGGCGATTTCCCGTCTCAAGCCGTTATCTCGTGACTTTAGCTTCTGGAACCGCTGGATGTTATACAGGTGTAGGCTGAGATCTTTCGCAAAATATTCCACATAATGGACTGACAAAGGCCAAACTGTTGCAATCGACGCCGAATTGATAATTCTAGATCTTTCGTCATAGTTTCCTTCACAATGACTGCAATTTTTTATGCGGTATGAAATTCATCCACAGCACGACGAATACCAAGTTCGAATTCGCGAATGTTTGACTGGTGTGAATCCCTTCCCTTCGTTTGTCAAAAATTCACTGAGGCAGTGCTCTGCGGAGTCGTCACAAGCGTAGTGTGTAGTATTAGTGCCCTATTAAGACACCAGTAAGCAATCTTCTCAATGGGTTGGGGAGAGGTCACTCTCCGTTTTAGTTTGGCCTGCCTACAACCTCGTCCAAAGAAACATTTCATTATCGAATAAAGAAGCGGTAAGAATAGTCAGTAGAGCCTCCAGATCAACTTGGCTGTCGTTACAAATTACAAACGCTCCTCCCAGCTGTTCCTCACAATGCAATTCATTGTCATCAGGGTATCGTATAGCTCCGTGAAAGGCAGAAGAAGATCCGACTACATTCTTTTCTTGGATCTGATTTTGGTTGAAACCTTTCCTGAGTACAGGGATATCTGACTTTGTTTTTCTGCAGCAATTAAAGGTCTGTCACAGTGTTAATGTCAACTAAGCTTCGGTGTGGGTTATACAGCCCGTTATATGGATATCAAAAAGAAGAAGATTAATCAATGATCGAAGAGTGCTGGAAAATCTCCCAAGTAGCCGAGAGTTTTGTGAAGGTAATTGTATTGCCAGGATATTTTGCAAAAAAAAAATAAAAATAAAGAACTGCGACTGGTGAGCGAAAGGCGACGTTTGGGCAAAAATATTCGTTACAATTGTTGCGTTACAACAGTAATAGTGACATGAGTATTTGAGTACGAACTTACCATACAAATGGTGTGTAATGTAATCGTATAGGTCCAGTAGGTCGTCCTTGACAACAAACTTTGTGTGTTTTGCCGAAAGCTCACTACACTACCAGAAGGTCGACAGCGTCTTGGAAATCTGCGATGCGAGATGTTTAGTCCAAAGAAGTTCGCAGTCAAGAATTAAGCTCAGATACTAAGCTTCGTCGTAGAGACGGATGGTGAGGCGTTTTACTACAATATGAGTCAAACCAGTCAGCTTTTTACTTCAGTTTGTCAATGTTGAAAGGATTAACTCAAAGCACATTTCCGGTACAACAATTTCGTTTTAGGCTGCTAGAGAGTACGGCTTCATCATCTGCATATTCCTAAACGTATACCTTAAAACTATTAGAAGCATTTAACAGAGTCAACTAACATATGCACATTGTCAGTGGGTGCAGGATAACGTTCATACGCGACATCATGATTTGACCCCAGTCGGCACACCAAAGATATTTTCATTAGCATTACTTAACCCACGAAATGCGTAAATGTTGCGAATTGTTCGGCCGAGTTAAACATGTTATCAAAAGTTTCGTTGTCGCAGGTACTCGTAATTTTCGATTCAGTGAAGTTGCCGTCGGATTTTATGAGCATTTTCAGCCTGGCTGATTTGTATTTTTCAAGAACATTGACCAGCCTGGTGGTTTCACCGAGTGTTTCAACCGTTTCGAAATCCGAATTCTGTATTATTGTAGTATAGATCCAGCGGATTATGGTTAGACCTGGTCTCCGATGCAGCTGTGCGCAATGCTCTGATTTTTTTTTTTTTTAAATTGAGGGCTGGTAGAACTTTTCTAATACCTTCCCCCAGAATAAATCAGGATGGCTGTAGCTTGTGAAATTGTGAAACCCTAAAACCTTTGGATTAAATTACCCCTCCGCTTAGGATTGAAGGAAACTGTCAAATAGAGGACACATCGTTAGCATAGGCTGCTAAAATTGGCCATTTCCCCTCAATATTACCAAGACCTCTTCAATCACAATGAGCCAGATAAGCGATGAAAGAACGCCGATCTGGCGAGTTCCTCAAAGTCAAGTTTCCATTCTAGCCGGTTTGAGCATTATCATGAACGGTGTGCAGTTGAAGGCTCTGTAGGCTTAGCAGAATCGCGTCCGTTGTTCCATTGAAGAAGGTGAAGAGTATTTTATATCGATGATCCTACGTGGTATTTACAAATCTGCTCCTCATGTATACGGGCTGTAATTTAAACAGATAATTGGTATTTCGTTCCTGAGACCGCAGTATAAATGAAAATTGGTTTAAAGGTCTACAGTTATGCGGCCATCTCTGCTTTAGGCATGACACGCACTTGTCACAAATATTTGGAATTACAGTGTCCGTTGTCTTATGTAAGATGATTGGTAGAATATTATTCATTCCTGATGCCCTATAAGGGTAAAATTTCATTTTGTTGCTCACGCTGATAAGGAAAATAAGTGCTGATAAGGTCGTCTAGTACTCCTGCATGTGAACTAACCCAAGAAACATTGCCTCACGTGATACAGAAAGTTGGCGATGGCGTTTAGCCAGAATTTTCCGTAAACGAAATGATACGATGTCTACGGTTACTCTTGGCGAATGCTATCTCTACCTTCAGCAACTTGGCACCGTCTTTGAATGTGGACTACCTTCTTTAGCAAGAATTGTAACTCTTAAATTTAATACAATTTATTCAATATAGCTTGGTACAAATATGGTATATATAGATAATTTTGCGCGCGAAAGCGCCTATTCTTTGGGAAGTGACAAATCTGGCCATCCGACACATGCACGCACATAATTGCGCAGTTACATTTGCTACATTATTACAGTGTGCAACAGTAGGGCCCCACGCTGTCGAACACATTGGAGAGCGCCCAAATCTTTCCCATGAAACACTGAAAAATTAATTAATCCAATTCCTTGATAAAAATTTCCCAGTTCACTCTGAGTATGATTGAAACAGATTTTCTATTTTTCAAGATGTAACTTGAAGAGTATCCGGCAATGCTCATCTAGGGATGCTTTCGTAAAGACTTCGACATCCGATAACCTCAACTGAGCTTCCAAATAGGGAATGATAGATATAATCACAGTCAAACGATTTTAAGTCCGACAATTAATATAGCTAGAACATATCGAGCGAATAGTCTTCAAGGTTCCGGCCGAAAGAATTTTCACGCAGCAGAAAAATGTCATGTGTAAATTGTAAGAGACCTCAACCAAATGAGAGTGCATGACTAGAAATGACTGCCTAGTTCTTGAGCCAATTGCAAAGTTTTCTTAAGCAAGGTTCATGTTTTCCGTGGGTAGAAATGCCCCTATTTAAATAAGCATTAGAACCTCAGGGTTCTCCATTAAATAATTGAATGTCGAATTCAAAAGGGCACAAACGATGTTTTTTAATTCGTTATTTTCCAACTAAGATTTCAGTTTCTGGACATATCATACGCCCCGCGTCAGTATCTACTTTCGCTATTTGAAAAAAAAGAAGGAAATCAACACCTAAACAGTTTATCGACCCTATTGACTCTCTGAAAAAAAAAAAAAAAAAACAATTCAGACAGTCAACACCATCCTGTGTGGCAAACTCCAGAGGAAATTGAAAGTTGTGAAAACCGCCAATCAATAACACGCTTCAACTGCGCCATTTAGCAATGCGACATCAATAATCTTTTAGATGCAGATGGTCGTCTACTTTATAAAAACCATTGGTAGATATTCGCTTTATTTAGAGTCATCTTATTCGTTGGGCATAGATCATGAAATAGGACAGCTGTCGTCATGGTATACTGGAGTAAACTTAATCTTTCAATAAAACTAATCGAATCCTTCCATTAATTTCAGAATCTTACACTAATCTTTGGTTTGGCGATTCTCTGGAGCTTCAGCCTTGCCTATCAGGTTAACGAAAAGGAGTCAGTTACACCGAAATTCCCACTCCAGCCTGGAGATCTCTTGAGAAGTCTTGATGAGCTAACATCTGACGCCCAAGTCATTTACTCCCCTCTCGAGGAAACTTCTGGACAATCAGCAGATCGTAGAGTCTATCATGACGACAACACTGGCTCTAATTCAGAATTAGATTACGACAGAGCCTATGACGATTTTGTCAACAAATACTTCTCACAAGGTGAAGAGCATCTAAACTCCGATGATGAAGATGAAAAAGATTTAGACATAGACGATGCAGTACCTTATGGATCATCAGTCGAAGAGGATGAGGATGATGAACCTGGACCGAAGGAAAGATCGTCTAAATCGAAAATATGCGAGAGGGTTGAGATTGGCGATGAAAGCTGTTTAGTCTGTGAGAATCCAAAAACTAATGAGAAATCCAAATCGTGTTCCTATTCATCAAATTCTAAACCAAAAAGCTATGGATACACCAGAGAGAGATCATCAAAGCGGTCGAGTGATGACGACGATGGTGATGATGATGACAATGACCACAGCACGGAAACTGCAAAATCGTTAAAACGGGAAGCGACTCCTAAAGCCGAAGACTTTAAAATCCAACCACGAAGGACAAATATCACATCGTTGTTGCCTCCATCTATTGTTGCGTCTAAGAATGGTGAATTTTCGAAGTGTACCAGAAAGAAAGAGGGCGGCATGATATGCTACTATTGCGGGACGGAGGCAGATACTTCACGTGAATGCATGTCTGACAAAAACCTTCCGAAGAAAAGACGTTTACATGAGTCTTCGAAAAAAGGCTCCAAAACCAAAAAAGTCTTCAAACGCATGGTCAGATATTCGTACAACAATGATGGGGAACCAAAAATAAAGGAAAACACTTATGCAGCAGTTCGTGGCTATTAGTTTTAGGCAAACATAAATTCATTTACACCTTTTTATGTATGATTTACAATATAATAAACAAATATTTTGTTGAAAAGGAATTTTGTTACAAAGCGAAAAAGAGCTGAAAAGAATGCAACAACTGGTTCTGAGCAGGAACTTCAAGTCCAATAGTTGCACTGTTCTTTTTTTCAATATTCACTAAAATATGTATAGGTATGTAGATCTTTTGGCTTTAGCGGTAAGTACAAAATCTGGATTATCTTCTGTTCTATTCTCGAGGCAACGAACAGAGCAGTGTCGTTGGAATATCCTACTAACAGCCTTTACATAACGTTTTCCAAAATATTGAACATCGCAGATCGACATGTATCTGTCGGAACACTTCATTCTTAACTGTTTGGTAAACGACTAAGAAAGGCCCATGGGAATAGCATCTCCCGATATGTGCTGGTCACTGTAACAGAAAACCTAGCACAACTATTATAAGCAAGCCCCGTTCCCAGCTCTCCGTGGTACTAGCTGGAAGTTTCGAATGGGAAATGTTGACGCAAGGCGTCTCAAAATCGAATAAGTGTCGGTTTGAACTATTGTTCCGAAACGGAACAGAACGCCTCATATACAGACAGATACTTTGGTGATGGCTTTTGGTTATCGTACAAAGGCAACGATCGGTTTTTGAAAAGTCAAAACATCCTCCATTTACGACACCAGCTTTCACTAACCAGAGTGTGAGTTAACTCGATATGAGATAATCACCTTGGTGTTGACTGGGACAACTGGGACTGGTTAACTACAGCAAAGAGCACTGAAATCGAATGTCGGGAGTAGGACTGATGCTTAGCAGCACCAAGTAGTCTCCTGTGCTTGAAACTCCATTAAACTATACATAGATTCCGGAGCAGAGTAGGGCAAATTGCCATAATACAATATTATGTTCCGATCGAAGATGTGACCATTTCTATATAGACTCAGGCGCTGTCTAAAAATCAACACCCAAACGGGACCCCGACTATGGTGACGGTAGATCTCGACGCCTATTTGGGAAGCGATAACAGTACCTATGTACATATATGCATGAGCTGGGTCTCGGAAACCGAAGTGGCAACGGTCAGTGGTTTCTAGGCTTCTGCATACCAACCCACGCAATTGAGATTGATTCCAAATGCAACGTCCCTTTAGCCGAAAAATGAGAAATTATTTGTTGTGCCAAAATGGCAGCTACTCGTACCTTATTAAGGAAGTTATACTCGTACATGTAATATAATTTTCTGATAAAAGACCATTACCTACTTTGGTGTACAGAGCCGTTTTTGGGGCGAATGAGATATGCATATTTGACATTCACAATTTTGATGACGCAGGGGTTGTCTTTTTTGTCGAAAAATGAGAACTTTTTGTTGTGCCAAAAGGGTATTTAATTTTGTTTATTTATAATCTGCGCTCGCTCAAGGGTATTTAGTACCATTAAAATGTTTGCACACAGCGCGGGCAAAGGAAAATTTTGTAGGAAAGAAAGAGAGGTACAGGTTTTAAATGTTTGAAGATTATAATGGCTCGTGCATTCCATAAGCTAGTTGTACGCCTTAGAAACAAATCACGGTATTTCATAGTACCTTCGAAATTGTGCCAGGGAGTAAACTGATGAGCATTCACAGCGAGACGGGTATATTTCGGTGGAGCACTAGAGGGTGTCAATTTTTTTATTTTTTTTTTATAATGAGCGCGAGTTACATATGTGCAAACACCAGCACCATTGCCAGCACCAGGCGATGAATTTGACACGTTTATCCGGTCGATTACAAAAAATAATTAATTATTTCACAATTTCCTGGAAACACCTCAATTCGGTCGGTGTATTCCCAGAAAATATGTGCAATTGCAAAATCGCTGACATTACGTCTGCCGATTAACAACCCAGAAAATTGAATGTAATAAATAGAGGCGAACTACACGAAATGTGTGTAGTATCCCGTGTTAAGTCTTACAATAAGTTTTTTTTTGATAATAAACGTTCCTAGTTACCAGTGATTTTGTTGTTTTTTTTATAATCCGCTCTAACCCCGTTTATGTTATTGGCGCAGTCGGTAGGATTCTTATAAAATAAGAGTCCAGCGAAACGAATTTACGTCGTGTGAAATTAATTAAATATAAGTGTTCCTAAATGAAACATTTCAATTAGCAGCTAGAACAAGTAAGGTCAGCGTACGTACAATTCCAACAACGAGAAAACCGAGAGGAAAGGGAAAGGATTTTAAAAGATGTCCGTTACATGTCAATATTCACCGGACAAGGAGATGTTACGATCAACTCATTCTTCAGTTGCGTAGAATACTACCTCAATCAAGTAGAAGATCCAGAACTAAGGAAGATTGTAGTGAGAGCTGTTTTCCACGAGAAGATTCAAGGTGAAGCGAAGAACGCCGTGATCAACACACCAGAGACTGACAATTGGACTACCATCAAGGAAACATTGAAGCTTAGATACAAACCGGACACAGAGCCGCACGAAATATACAAAAGAATTACAAATTTAAAGGTCAATACGGTAAGCGAATTAGCAGTAGAATTGCAAAGTATTAAATATAAAACTGACGAACTTATTGTATATTATAAAGAAGAAAACTATATAGACTTAAGCAATATTGGTGTAATATTAATAAATACCGCTAAAGAAATAGCGCAAGGCACATTATTAGACAGGATATATGAAGAAAACGATTTAAGCAAAATAATCTCAGTAATGAGAAAGAGAAGATTCGAGGATTCCTGCATTAGGCCGGAATTTAGAAGAGTAGTTAGGCCAAAGACAATTGTTCCACCAGAAAAGCAAAGAAGACCAAATTATGCTGATGAGTATCATAATAGATCAGGACAGCATCGACAAAATAATCAGGGCCAACAAAGACATTTTTCAGGACAGTTCAGGCAGAATAACTATCAGGGACAGCAACGAAACCACTCGGGTCAGTATAGGCAAAATAATTATCAGGTACAACAAAGGAACTTGTCAGGGCAGCATAGGCAGCCTGATAGACAAAATCCACCAGCAGAAAACATGGAGGTTGATAATATTCAGGGAAACAACGATAGGAGACAGATAAATAACTCCCAAGGTCAAAACCCAAATTCAGGACACTTCAGATCATCTCCGGGCCAAAATAGCCATCAACAGGAGAGATCTGGACAAAGAATGGTAATGCCTCAGGAAATAAGTAACGAAAATGTAAGAAATCAAAACGAACAATGTCCCGCGTTTTTTATGAACTAGCCTCGGACGAATTACCACAAATTAGGATAACTATTTGCTCAAAAAACTTTATAGCATTAGTAGATACGGGCTCAACCCTAAGTATAGCAGACGATAGGTTGAATGAATTTGAAAAATTCCGTATTGAGCCAATTCACTTTACTACAGTAACAGGTAGGGACACAATATCGTATGAAATACATACACCTGTACCAGAAGAATTCAAAGCGTCACCCAACACCCTTATTAGATGGAAAGTCAAAAGACTTTGCAATAGAGGATATCAGTTTATAATTGGTATGGATTTACTAAACAAATTAAACACTTTAATAAACTTCGAAGAAGGAAATATTTATCTAAACAATCAGTGCTTAAAGTTCACTAACCCCCCATATGTATTAAATCAAATATGTTCCCTAGAAACTACTGATACTAGCATCAATCATATAAAATTAGACCATCTTAACAAAGAAGAACGCCAAGAAGTAGATAACCTGTTAAACAGATTTGGTAATCTATTCTTCAAAGAAGGTGACAAATTATCAAGTACCCCAGAAATTGAGCATGAAATTGTTACAACCACTGATCAACAAGTGAACGCTAAATTATACAGATACCCCCCTATGCATGACGAAGAAGTAAAACGTCAAATTACAGAAATGGAATCTCAGGGAATTATTCGAAAGAGTAATTCTAAATACTCGAGTCCACTTATAGTTGTTCCAAAGAAAATGGACAACTCAGGGAAAAAGAAATTTCGTATCGTAATCGATTATCGAAAGTTGAACGAAATCACAGTTGACGACAAATTCCCTTTGCCAAATATTGATTCAATATTAGACAAACTTGGGAAATCACAATACTTCACCACAATAGATCTTGCCAAAGGATATCACCAGATATTAATCAAAGAAGAAGATCGCAAAAAGACAGCTTTTGTCACCCCCCACGGATTATATGAGTTTATAAGAATGCCATTCGGTTTGAAGAATGCACCTGCGACATTCCAAAGGCTGATGAATGATATTCTTAGAGACCATATAAATAAGACGTGCGTAGTTTATCTGGATGACATACTTATCTTTAGTACGTCATTGAAAGAACACGTCAGAGCTATAACAAACATTTTTAAAATATTAGAATCTAAACGACTTAAGATACAGGTAGATAAGTGTAATTTTATGAAACGAGAGACCGAATTCTTAGGTCATATTCTCACTAAAGACGGTTTAAAACCTAATCCGGATAAGATAGCTTGTATTGAAAAATTAGAACTTCCAAAGTCCCAGAAACAAATAAAGAGCTTTTTAGGAATAACCGGATACTATAGGAAATTTATCCGAGATTATGCTAAAGTAGCACAACCTATTACCAAATACTTGAAGAAAAATGCCAAAATAAATGCAAACGATCCAAACTACATAGAAGCATTTGAAAAATTGAAAGGACTAATAAGTAGTCACCCAATATTAAGATACCCCAACTTTAAAAAACAATTTACACTGACAACTGACGCATCCAATTATGCGATTGGAGCGGTAATCTCTCAAGAAGGACACCCGATATGCTATGCATCACGTACTCTCAACAAGCACGAACTTAATTACTCCGCTACAGACAAAGAATTCCTAGCGATAAAGTGGTCAATAAATTATTTTAGACCTTACCTTTACGGTAATAAGTTTAAGATCTTTACAGATCACCAGCCAATTAAGTATCTTCATGCAAAATATAGAGGAAAAGATCTTTCACCTAGACATCAACGATGGCTTCTTAAACTAGGAGAATATCAGTTTGAAATAGAGTACCTTAAAGGTAAAGAAAACAGGGTAGCAGATTTTCTTAGCAGAATAGAGGTTAACGAGGACGTTAAATCTAAGGAGGGAGAGAATCCCACACTAACAGAAAATTTTTCGCTTAAAGGTAATCAAAGTGATTCAGAACTTGTATTTAATGTAGAAGAAGACGAGGACAATGAAACTGTACATTCGGCAGAGGAAGAACTAATGGATCACATTCCAATTGTCGAAGACATCGTCAATAAGTTCAAAACTCAGCTAATACTAACAAATAACAAAATTAGGGAAATTGAGATCCTGCACAGTAAAAGAATTATCTACATAGCAGAGTATGACTTTGACAGGTTAGGAGACATACTAAGGAGATTTATAAAAAAAGGAAAAGTAGGCATATTCTCAGAACTAGCGGATAACGTATACAATATTCTCCAAGAAAAAATAAGAGAGATGTATTCGAATGACAACTCGGTAAGATTCGTCAAGTGTTCATTTAGGGCACAAGACATCGAAACAGAGGTAGAAGTTGTGAAGCAAATAGCTCTGTACCATATTAAGGAAAGCCAACATTCTGGTATACAGGAAACATATAACCAAATTAAGTATAAAATATACTATCCCAAGCTAATGGAATTTATCCATATTGTTATAAACCAATGCGACGTATGCCAAGCAGTCAAATATGACCGCAATCCCATAAAAGCTAAATTTAAGAAAACGGAAACACCTACAGATATCAATCAAATAATCCATATTGATACATACGTAATAAGAAAAATAAGTTTTCTAACCATAATAGATAAATTTTCTAAATTCGGTTCAGCGTACCATTTAACAGACAGAAACCACTCTACAATAATTGAGCAACTAGAAGAGCATTTTACAAAAATAGGAAAACCAAATAAAATAATAGCAGATAACGAATTCAAAGCTGTTCAGATAAAGGAATTCTTAGAAGAAGAGGGAATTTCTCTACATTTAACAAAGCCAAATAGTCATACCGGCAATGCAGACATTGAACGTTTCCATAACACTATAGCAGAAAAATTTAGAATTATTTCATTCAATAAAAATAAACTTTCAGTAAAAAGAATTATACAAAAAGCTGTAAGAAATTATAATCATAGATTCCACTCTACCATTAAATGCAATCCTTTTGACGCACATACTCATAAGATTGATCTAGAAAGAATTCGCCAGAATATAGAGAAAGTAAAAGAAAGAAAATTAGGAAAATTAAATAAGACTAGAGAAGATTATGAAGAACAGAGGTCAACGGGTTTTATTAAAAATTACAAGGCAGTTAGACACAAGCATGAGCCAAAATATAAGAAAGCAAATTTGAAAAATATCCATTATACAAATATTAAGCGACCATTAAAATTTACAGGTAATAGCATGGATAGTACTTCTGACACTGACTACTCAGATTAATTGCCAACACCTCCTTGACGTACAGACGATAAACGAACAGAACGGATACGTTAAACTTCAATTGACTGACATAAGCATTACAAATGAGACAGACATTATACTACATATTATAAACCCAGCTGAAATAATAGCATTAGTAAAAAACATTTCTATTAATCTAGCCCCATTACAACTCGAACAAAGACAAATGTTAAACGAAGAAATTTCAAATATCATATACAAGATTAGGACTTTAGTACCCTTACAACATAGACAAAGACGAGGTCTAATTAACATTATAGGTACGACACAAAAATGGCTATTCGGAACCATGGACGACGACGACAGACAGACTATAGAAGAACACCTAGATACAGTAGCAAAGAACAGTCATAATGCAATCGTAGCATCCAATAATCAAATTAAAATTAACGAATATTTTAACAGTACTTTTAACATGCTTAGAGATACCATTAGTAACGATAGAGTAACAATTTTAAAACAGGTTAACACTATACAGAGAGTAGAAAGCGAATTAGTAATGAAGCAAATTTATTTTGATCAATTATTTAAACTTAAGTATATCGAGTCAAAAATAGAACATATTCAGGATAATATTGTATCAGCAAGAAGTAACATTTTACACCCCAATATCCTTACAAATGATGAAATCGAAGCATATAAAATAGATTTTTTCAAATTAAAACAAATAAGACTTGGAGTTGCAAAATACAAAGAAAACATGTTAATGTTCGCCATTAAAATTCCAAAAAATTATGTAACTATGCCCCTTAAACTTTTAACTCCAGTTCCTAATACAAATTTTCTAGAAATTGATGCCGAAAAAGAATTCATTATAGAGTATAGAAATAAAACGTACAAATATGAAGAAGACAAAAATCTAAACGAATTAATCGAAAGTAAACATTGTGTAATAAAACAAAATTGTAAACTAATCAAAAATGATCAAACCGAAATTGAATCTTTAGATGACGAAACACTATTCATTAAAAATGTAAACTTAAAGATAAACCAAACATGTGATGATAGAGATATAAAACTCACAGGAAATTATTTAATCAATTTCGTCAATTGCACCTTGTATTTCTTAGATCTAAAATATTCTAATGTAAAACATATACAAAAGCAACGATTTTATTATCCGAATTATAAAGAAAAATTTAATTTTACTGAAACAATAAAGTTTGACAAAATTATCTTAAAAAACTTTGAAAATATCAAAGCAATAGAAGAAATAGAATTTAAGAAAGATGTATCCTATAAAATAAATGTAACTTGCATTGTAACAATACTAATTATGTTTTTAATATTATCATGTTTATGTATACAACAAAAAAGGATACAAATGAACTTTAGTAATAAAATTCAGGAGAATTTCACTCTTAAGGAGGGAGAAGTTACATATGTGCAAACACCAGCACCATTGCCAGCACCAGGCGATGAATTTGACACGTTTATCCGGTCGATTACAAAAAATAATTAATTATTTCACAATTTCCTGGAAACACCTCAATTCGGTCGGTGTATTCCCAGAAAATATGTGCAATTGCAAAATCGCTGACATTACGTCTGCCGATTAACAACCCAGAAAATTGAATGTAATAAATAGAGGCGAACTACACGAAATGTGTGTAGTATCCCGTGTTAAGTCTTACAATAAGTTTTTTTTTGATAATAAACGTTCCTAGTTACCAGTGATTTTGTTGTTTTTTTTATAATCCGCTCTAACCCCGTTTATGTTATTCGCGCGCTCAAGGGGTTTGAGTACCCTTAAGGTGATTGTACACAGCGCGGGCAAAGGAAATTTAGGGAGGAAGAAAAGAGAGGTACCGATGTACATTGTTTTTAAATGTTTGCAAGTTATAACGACCAGGAAATACAGAGATCGGCAGGGCATTCCATAAGCGAGTTGTACGGCTTAGGAACGAATCACGATATTTTAGAGTACGTCCGAAAATGGGCTTGAGGGTATACTGATGAGCATTCATAGCGAGACGGGTATTACGGTTGAAAGTTTGAATGGGCGGAATGCTACTGGCGATTTCAGTGGAGCACTGGTGGTGGAAGTAGCGATAAAACAAAGTGAGACACGAGACATTTCGTCGGTGTTCGAGGGTGTCCATTGATTGACTGATATTAGTATCGTCAATAAGTTTTATCGCACGGTTTTGAATCCTATCTAGCAGGTGCAGAGATGTTTTAGGAGCACCTGACCAGATGTGGGAGTTGTACTCCAATTTTGGGCGGATGAATGCCTTATATATTGAGGCCAGATCAGAGGGGGTAAAATATTTCTTACATCGCTTGAGGAAACCTAGACATTTCGCAGCATTTTTGGCGACATCAAATATGTGGTCATTCCAACGTAAGTTGTCATTGACACACATACCGAGAATGGAAAGTTTTTCGGTTTCGACGATGCAAGTGCCATTCATAGATCGTGAATGAAAATTAAAAAGAGTGTCGGTGATAGAACAGAGCCCTGGGGCACACCAGCATTTATTTTGTGAATATCAGACTTGAAACCGTCCAAGACAACTTGAATTGAACGTTCCGAAAGGTAATTTCTAATCCATTGAAGAAGAGAGTCGTCGATCCCAAATGCACGCATTTTCGACAAAAGAGCCTGATGCCAAACTCTGTCAAATGCCTTAGAAATATCAAGTGCAACTATCTTGCTTTCGCCAGATTGATGTACGCTTTGGTTCCACTTTTCGGTGAGACATGCCATCAAATCACCAGTGGACCTGTTGCTACGAAAACCGTACTGCCGGTCATTGAGAAGTTTTCGTGTTTCGAGATATTTCATGAGCTGACGATTTATCAGTGTTTCCATGACGTTGGAAAGAAGGGACGTAAGTGCAATGGGTCTGTAGGAGGAGAGAGAAGATGATTCGCCTTTTTTAGGGACGGGCTGGACAAATGCTGTTTTCCATCTGCTCGGGACGAGTCCTAAAGTGTAGGATTGATGAAAAAGCTTACGCAGTGGTTTTGCCAGCGAGGAAGAACACCTCTTCAGAAGAAGGGGAGATATACCATCTGGACCAGCGGATTTATGTATATTGAGATCTTTAAGTACTCTTGCTACTACACGAGTGCGAAAGTAGATTCGTCCCATTGAAGATTCGACGCACTCAAGTGTAGGCGGAGACAAAACACAATCTGGGAGTGTTGAGCTGGCCGCAAAGTGTGCAGCAAGCAGATTGGCCTTATCCAAAGAGCTGACAGCTGGAATGTCATTGTAAATGAGCGTTGGGATGGAGGATGAGGCGGAATTTCTAATGCTTTTGACGAACGACCAACAATTTTTACTGCCTTTGGGACATTGCAGAATTTTTTGCCTCAGTTTTTGGTCGTATAGGAATTTCACACGCTTAAGAAAGGCGTTGCAGTCATTTCTGGCTCGTTTGAACTTTTTTCGGTTTTCCTCTGTCGGGTTGGTCTTGTAGGACCGAAAAAACATTTCTCTAACCCTGACGGCCTCTTTACAGCTCGAGTCGTACCATGCCTTTTCTTTTGGTTTGATACTCTTCATCCGATGAGGAATAAAGGATCTCATTCCAAAGAGAATGGTGTCTGTAATCATATCAGCAGCGGCATCCACGTCGTTATCGAGGAAGCATAACGACCAGTTAAAATTCCTAAAGAAGCTGTTAAGACCGCTCCAGTTGGCTTTCTCGTATTGCCATACGGTTCTTTTAGGAATTTTTTCTCTAACTGTGTGGTCGGTGTACGAGAAATTAGCTGATATGACACAATGGTCCGACGAGCCTAGAGGGGAGAGCACATCAATGGTGTACTTATCAGGGTGAGAAGTTAAAAACAAGTCCAGGGTGTTGGCGGTATGACTATCAACGTCTGGTATTCGCGTGGGCTCATTTACAAGCTGCGTTAGGTTGTTTTCCGCAGCGAAGATCTCAACACACCGTCCTTCGAGTGTTGTCTGTCCAGAATGTCAAAGCCACCCAGAATTGTGTATATTGAAGTCGCCCGTAATAACGATTTCAGTATGAGGATACAGGGATACAATTCTTTGAATGGAGTCAGACAGCGCATCAAACTCGTTAAAGGTTGAATTGCTGTCCAGTTTGGGGCTTCTATAAATAAAGCAGTAGTGTATAATTTGCTTACGGAGATGGAATTTTAACCACATGAAGTTGAATTCCGGATTGGAACATGGATCACATTGTGGTGGAGTTTGGTAAGCTACATCACTACGCACATAGATGGCGAGACCGCGGTGAGAGAAGAATAATGGCACTAGTTCGTAGCCAGGTAGCTTCAGATCAGAATGATCTGAGAGGTGTGGGCGGGGATCTACCTGTGTTTCACTAAGTGCCAAAACAGCTGGTCTGTATTTACAGACGTGGACGTACGCAGAAAAGTGATTACTTTTTAGCCCGCGTATATTGGCTACGTCTACCCTGAATTCAATAGTCATAATCACAGACAAACACAGAAAACACAAACACCGACGATACTAAGCAAGGCTGCGAAGTGGAAATTCTGACGTTGGTTTACCGAATCGACTGATACGTTTTGTATCCTATCTATCAGGTGCAATTAGGTCTTAGGAGCAGTTGACTAGGAGTGGGAATTGTACTCCAATTTTCAGCGGATGAATGCCTTATACATTTAGGCCTGGTCAGAGGTGGTGAAACTTCAGGAAACCTAGACATTTCGCAGAATTTTTGTCGACATCGAATATGTCATCATTCCAATGTAGGTTGTCATTGCACACATACCGAAAATGGCAAGTTTTTCGATTACGTGCCATTCATGGATAATGGCTGGATGTTTAAATTTCGTTTTAACGACAACAGGCATCTTTGTGTCTTAGGAACATTAAATTCCACTCGATTGGCAATTCCCCATTTAGTAATTCTATTTATATCGGTGCCGTTCCCGATGCCGAAGAGCAGGGACGTGAGTCTGGGAACGAATATGAAAAGCAGAGAGTACTGTCGTCAGCAAAGAAATATATTGGATTAGAAATAGCAGACAAGAGATCGTTGATGAAAATGAAAAAGAGTGTCGGAGACAGAACGGAGCCCTGGGGCACACCAGCATTTCTTTTGTGAATATCAGACTTGAAACCATCTAAGACAACTTGAATTGAACGTTGTTGCTACAAAAACCGTACTGCCGGTTATTGAGAAGTTTTCCTGTTTCGAGATATTTCATGAACTGACAGTTTATCAGCGTTTCCATCACCTTGGAAAGAAGAGACGTAAGGGTCTGTAGGTATATAGAGAAGAGGAATGGCCTTTTTTAGGGCCGGGCTGGACAAATGCTGTTTTTTATCTGGTCGGAAAGAGTCCTGAAAAGTAGGAGTGATGAAAAAGCTTACTCAGTCGTTTCGCCACCGTAAAGGAACACCTCTTCAGAAGTAGATGCGGTATACCATGTGAACCAGCGAATTTGTGTATATTACAATCCTTAATTACTCTTGCTATTACACGAGTGCGAAAGTGGATTCGCCCCATTGAAGATTTTACGCATTCAAGTATAAGCGGGGATAAAGCACAATCTGGAAGTGTTGAGCTGGCCGCAAAGTATGCAGCAAGCAGATTGGCCTTGTCCAAAGAGCTGACAGCTGGAACGTCATTATAAATGGGCGTTGGGATATAGGATGAGGCAGAGTTTCTAATATTTTTGACGAACGACTAAAAATCTGTACTACCTTTGGGACATTGTAGCATTTTGTGCCTCAGTTTTTAGTCGTGTTAAAATTTTACACGCTTAAGAAAAACGCTGCAGTCATTCCTACCTCGTTTGAATTTTTTTCCATTTTCCGCTGTCGGGATGATCTTCTTGGACTGAAAAAACATTTTGCTAACCTTGACAACCTCTTTACAGCTCGAGTCGCACCATGCCTTTTCTTTTGGTCTGATACTCTTAATCCGATGAGGGATAAAGGACCTTATTCCAAAGAGAATAATGTCTGTGATCACATAAGCAACGGCATCCGCATCGAGGAAACACAACGACCAGTTAAAATTCCTAAAGAAGGTGTTAAGTTCGCTCCAATTGACTTTCTTGTATTGGCCAACGGTTCTTTTCGGAATCTTTTCTCTAACTGTGTAATCAGTGTTCGAGAGATTAGCTAATATGACACAGTGGCCCGAAGAGCCTAGAGGAGATAGCACATCGATCTTATAAATACTTATCAGTGAAAAGTTAAAAAGAAGTCCAGGGTGTTGGCGGTATGACTATCAATCTCTGGTATTCGCGTCGCCCATTTACAAACTGCATCGTTATATTTTCCCCAGCGAAAATCTCAACATAGCGTCCGTCGGGTGTTGTCTGTTCAGAATGTCAGACACCCAGAATTGTGTCTATTGAAATTGATTTCAGTATGAGGATACAGTCGAATGGTCGAATTACTGTCCAGTTTAGGGCTTCTATAAATAAAATAGTAGTGGATAATTTGCTTACGCAGATGGAATTTAAACCACCTGAAATTCAATTCCAGATTGGAACAGTTGTGAAGTTTAGTAAACTACATCATTACGCACGAAAACAGTGAAACCGCCGCACAGTGTGACGAATCGCTGATTTAGCGGAATTAAACTAATAGCGCTCACAAATGTTTTTGTTCAGGTTTTTTGTTTTTTTTTAATTGAAATTGTTCACAGAATAGAATATATCAAATTTTTTTAACATATTACTACAAATTTCAAGACAAAACAATACATAAAAACCAGCTTATTTTAATTTTGTTACTTATTTGGTACATCTAAAAGTTGCAAGACTTCATGTTCCATGACACTTTTCTTTCTTGTCGGAAAGCATCTTAGACTTGCTAAGAATGGATCTGCGGTTATAAGCAATCGATTTAAAAGGTCAGTATTTGTATCTACACGTGATATTTTTCTAGTAAACAGTTCCCTAAACCTTCTATTTTCCTTGTTTCTGAAAGTAGAAATTATTTGTTTTCCATGAAACAAGACAACAAGACCTTATGCACACTTACTGTCATAAAATACCAGGCATAATTTTTAAGATATAGTTCCTGTAATTTGGGCAGTGTTTTCCTCATCTCTAAAAAATCTTCTAACCGTGTTTCCGTCATTAGTATTGCTAGACTGTTGAGTTGGCATATCTATCTCTTCTAAACCACTGCCGTGGTGTCTTACCTACCACACCTTGACATCCAATCTATACGCTATGTGAAGGATGCATTCCATAAATCGTATCCATGAGTGAAGTGGGCTTAATCCAAAGGACATTGCTTCTTGGTTCACATGCCTATTTGAAAGATTAGTTAAGTTGTTCATTTCGGAGGGTTTGGCACCGCAAATGTAACACGTTTGTGATAAAGCAAAAAGACCGGTTTAATTATGATATGCAAACTGTCAATGTTAAATTCTGTAGGAAGTAGGGTTTTAATTTGATATTTAATTGATTCTACCTCTGACTAGATCAGTTCTGTGGTTTCCTTAGCAAAATTTAATTTTATTGGTCGACAATATCGGGTTGCTTAATTTCATCTTTAATCCGAATTATCACCAGCAGAAAATTTTTGTTTTTGTAGGATTTCTCTTGAGCACCATCACAGCCCCATTTTATTACCAAGGATAGTTTTTTTAGGTCAGCAACGGAACTTAAAACGTCTTTTTGAGCTAAACATAAACGCTCAACGCTGTGATTTACTAAACTTTGCAATCCACATTCTGCAGAAGTTTCGCTCACAGTTTTATCACTTGGGTAGCATTTCGTCTTAGCTTCTTTACTGTTGTAGTATGAAGGTAATAAATTTAGAACTTTGTTTTTAATTTTTAGGCGTAGTATTTCGTACTGTTGAGTTGAAAGCTGAATGTCCGTGATTAATGCTAGTGCATCATTTGCAGTTATTGGTAAAACAATCCAGGAGCAGGTGTTTTTAGCGTTTTCCTCACAATAGAACCTTAATAACAAAATGTAACCTACAAAAATATTAAAAAAAAAACAATCAAACCTCGGTTCGGAGAACTTTCAGATAATTTTTTCACTGCAATAGCAGTATTTCTTTTTCCGTCTTGTCTAAGCCTTTTTTCATGAGCCGTTGCAATTTCTTAAGCGGCAAAAAATCTAAAATGGTTTTAACTTTTCTCTTCATGCTTTTCTCACAGCACTCATCACAGCTTTTTCTTGGTCTTCCTACTCTAGATGAAGAGGGTATTTCATCTAAGATTTCATTTAGCCATTTTGGCCCATTTCTCGTCAAATCTTAAACATAAAGTTTTTAAGGTTAATTTGATTGACTTTGTTGCAGCCTCAGAAAATAGTATATGGCTAAAGTAACCCATAACAAAAGCAAAAACAGCATCTAAGCGCTTAATTTTGACTTTAGAAATGCAAACATCAAAAATTTGCTTTTTTGTGATTTCTATGGGCATCCTAAAAAACGAAAAATTTAGTATGAGTGTCGCACTTGTGCGCAAGAAGTTGAATCACATACTCGTATTAGCAGTACATATGCGAGGCCTTAGGTCTTTAGGTCTTCAATTTGAACAACACTGAACAACTATACTTTTCGTCTAATGAATACAAAAAACACATATTTTATCTATAAATTTTACTTTCATTTACCCCTTATATATATTAAACAAAATCTCTAATTATTTAAGAAAAACTTACTTTTATATCAATTGACTGTTTACTTATTGAGAAAAAAACAAAAAAAAAAGCTATAGAATATACGCGAACTAATTAAAAATGATATAAACACTTGCTCTTCAAATTGACATTCTCATAAAAAAAATTATACACAATTTGAAGTTTGAGATGATTTTTTACGTAGGAGGTTTACTTTCTGAGAGAAACCGGTTTTTGTTTAATTTTGTGCATGTCATTTTCTTAATTGAATCAAGCTAAATCAGCAATTCGTCACACTGTGCGCCGTGAAAGAAGAATAATGACACTAGTTCGTAGCCAGGTAGCTTCCAATCAGTGTGATCTGAGAGGTGTGAGCGGGGATCTATCTGGGTTTCACCAAATGCCGAAACAGCTGAGAAGTATTTGCAAGACGTGGATGTACAAAGAGAAGTGATTACTTCTTAGCCCGGGTATGTTAGTGACATCCACTCTAAATTCTTGAGAAATTATTATTCACAAACATAAAAAAAAAACACAAACACCGACTATACCAAACACAGTTGTGAGTCCAACAATTTATGTCCTCCGGATTATGTACATGCATGATTTGTTGGTGGAAGAAGAACATTCCTTTTGCGTAGAGAGGCGTTTCTCTAGCGAGTGAGATATGTTTGAAATCCGAAATTTTAAAGACTCCAAGGTCGTCTTTTTCGCTGAAATATGGCAAATTTAGTTTCGGTCGGTGTAAGAGGTGACCTATCTCATTAAGCAAGTCCTAAAGTGTAGGACGAAATCACAAGTCAGTTACAAAAACCCTACAATCTACACAGAAAAAACGACAATGTGGACATTGTTTTATATTTTGTTTATTTTAATTTTCGATATAATACAAAAAATGTTTTACTTAACATCTGGATTAATTCTTTAGCCTTACGTATATATTAAATTTCTTAAAAAAAAAAATATATAAATCCTTCATGTTCAAATACATGGAAAAAAGAAATCACTTACACGCTAGATGCATATCATAATTATATTTTTGTTTAGTCACTTTAGGTTAATGTTTGTTTTTTTTTTTAAATGCATGTGTGTATTTTGATAGTATTAATTAAGTTTTGTTATGTAGTCAGTGTTTCTAAAAAGAAGACACTGCCTTTTATTAAGCCAACAAAAACCGTTGATGTTTTTAATTTCATTTATAAAATTCGCATATAATTTTAAATTGTAAAAAAAACCATTGTTTTATGAATATCAGTATAAGTTTTACATAGATTTTTTAATAGCATGGATTAATTTATTTATTAAATTCATTGTTCCTTTTCGCAAATGGCGCAAATGTTTTTTGTGTTATTTTCTTTTGATTTGTTGTAAATTTGATTGTGTTCTTATTTGTCCTGTGTACAATTCAGTTCACAAAAAATAGAATGTACATATGTATGTATGTACGTATCTAGCTTCTTCGAAGGCCGCTTTGGAATGAGGTAGGCTTGCCTTTTTGAAATGTTAATTAGCAGTGCCAATTCGAATGGAAAATGTATGATGGCTAAATTCTGATATGAGAATGTGTTAACTATTCAATAATACATACATATCTGCTTTTATATTGGCATATGTATATAAATTTCTAATATTATAAAGTGCAGATACTTAAAGCTTACAAAATAATATACAAACTTGAAAACTTGGTATTAAAATAAAATTTAAAGTTACACAAAATTACGACATTAAAGGAATTGTTCAACAGCTTCTTGGACAGCCCAGTTCCATGAAGGAATAAATACAGTGTATTTGGCTCCATGTGCTTCGTAAAAATTAACCCCTAAGTCGCAGATGATTTTTCTTATGTTAGAATGATTTCTATTGAAAAGTCTCACTTCAATTGCATCTCGATTTTGTATGTTACAAAGCATATTCTGTAATGACTGCTCTATGTATATGAGGTTCGGTTTAAGGCTAAGTATTTTATTACTCATCCACGGAACCAAAATTTGGTGAGACCAAAATTGTCTTCGAAAGTCGAGAGAGTTTTATGAGGTGGAGCGATTTAATGCGCATGGAAACATTGGCTATCGCCCTGAACAGGGAAAAACAAAAGACCATTTCAAAAGCCGTTGAAAAGAAAGTGCTTTTTTTTTTAAATATTACAAGGTAACTAATCCTTTGAAAAGCAAGATAGATATTATTATAAAAATGTTACGAGGATTCTATTTTCAGTATTTGCAACACTATCCGAGAAAAAGATTTTACTCGTAATCACAAAACCATTCCGACAAGCGCATGATTAGTGGTATGTCTCCGTGATATTGATATCTACTGCATTTTCTTAAAGGACCAGAGTTACCAGTGTCTAATTTGAGCAATATGACATTATTCCTTCGCTTGTATTTGCGCTAGTGCGATTAATGTGGTGTTAATGTGACTATTCGATTAATGTGGTGTTATCATATGGTAAGTTTTTCTTTATAATATTTTGTAGAGGAAAATAAATATTTACAGTTAATAAAAAGTTATAAAAAAGGCAACAAAATATATAGTATTTCGACTACGAACCGCCACTAAACGAGGGGAAAAAATATGGATATGGACATAAACAGCGATATCGCAACCCCAATATAGTCTTTTAATGAAGGATTATTAATTGGATGATCCAAAAAGGAAGGAAGACCTTTAAAGTGTTGTTTTTTTTTTTCAAGTAAAAGGGGCGATTAAAATAAGGATATGAATACGGTAGTGTATGAAAAGAGGTTCGAAAAAATCTTCAAATATCCTGGGCCCAACTCTGTCATAATAATGGCTATCACTACTTATCATTCAAGGAAAGAAAAACAATGCGCATTGAACTTATACAGAAAAGAAGAAATGCAAACGTGGCTTAGTAGAAATACATTACCATCCGAGAAAAGCATTGTTAAGGCTGAATTCCTGAATATTGTTAAGGATCACAAAGGCAAACTTGATGCCCAAAGTTCTATGATTGTCGTCGTACCGCACTGAGTTAAAGAGGACAGAATGGATATGGACTCAAGTTAAAACAGGACTTTTAAAGTGAAAGACGACAATCCATTGTAAATGAAAGCACTTGAGAAAGTGAATGGTGTTAAATGGCAAAACTGTGTCCAATACGCGTTGAATTAAACGTTGAGACTAAGGTGTGGAATCTGGATGTATTCACCAAGAGAGCAATTTTAAGTGATGAGAACGGTAGAAGCAGTGAATTTTTTCGGATTAGTTACTTCTCAAAAGGAAAATATCATCAAAACACGTAGATGGTAGCCCTGGCCTCCTAACCATAGGTTCATCGCGGTAAATATGTACACCATGATAACCATATTAGATCCCTAAAAAGAGTGGAAAGCTTATGAATTTCATGGTAACCAGAGTGAGGGGCTAACTTCCTAACTTCCCTGTACTGCATTTTTTGTTGAAGAGGGTACATATATTTGTTTAAAATCATAGAAGGATGGGACATTAAAAGTCGTGCTAATATAGATTGTCCTTATTTTTCAATGACAGAACAATTAAAACATAAAGAGAAGTGTTACAATCAAACCGAGGCCCTGCATGGCCACTATCCTCAAGCTGATCCAATACAGAGAATATGATTTCTGATGCTCAAGAAGGTCTTCTCGATTCAAACAATGTTCCTTGTAATATTTTTCCTGTTTCGAATAAAGTCAATTTATTTCAATTGGAGTGTAATTGCAAGTAAGGGTCTGAAACGGTCGATTATGCGGCCGGACTGCCTAAGACATGATTCAGGCCAGTAACTCAACGTTTGAAGTTCGCGTCAATTGCTTACTTTACCTCCGTACTTTACCTCGTACTGCATGTATAAGCCCTTATATATGCAAGTTTAAAGTGCAAGCGCGATCCAGGATTCAACTTTAGGTACAGAAGCGTTTTTTATGACTACTAAAGGAGCTTCAAAACCAACGCTCAGCGCTTCTGCAGTAAAGTTTATGACAGAAAAACATAAATAAGGTTAGTGGCAGCATTCATAACTTCGAACGAGGGGTGCCACAAAAGAGCTAGGCCAAGGTTTCTCTTGGGATAAACTCCCCTGCAGTGTATACCAAAAATGTATGGTTATGAAACTTACCCTCTGATATAAATGATAGTTTACGAAGCATGTTTTTACAAAATGACGAACGATTTAAGGTGGAATATTAGCACCTTAATAGACCATGTGCCAAAGAGACCGTAGACTGTTATAAAGGATATCTTATTACCATCTAAGAAATACGATCAAATGGACCGAGCATAAGAAAGATGGCCATTCGGATGCAAATTCACATTAAAAGGAGACTAAGGCAAGAAGCGTTATGAACGAGCACTTCTTGACAATCCTCGTCAATGTTTAATTCTTTGACATCAGCCTTATATGAGCGCACGTTCCGAGGGAGGAAAAACACAATGTTCTAAGCGATTTCAACGCAAAGTTTTTAACTTGAGTTCATCTTGGTATCTTGGTATGTCGGTAAATAAAGCCTGCACATCACCTTGACAACAGATTTAGGCTTATCGACATCGAGTCGAAATGTCATTGTAACAATTACGCGGTTTACGCCTTTCCACCAATCAACTCCAGTATTCTGTATGTCTGATCGTTCCGAGGCGCTAACACTACTATTATGTTGGGGCCAAGGAGGAAGGGAAACAATTATGAAAATGCCTAACTTCGGTAGGTTGAAATCACAAGAAACTAACAAGGCCCTTCCAATCAAGTGTCCCTTAACCTCACACGACCCTCTGGCCAGCCACAATCTTCTCCCGAATCCAAGCGGCAAAGCTACTAACAAAACATCTGCGATGCCGCCTCTGGTGTGGTATGGTTTCCGCCCATCACCACAGATTTTGATCAAGATATGGTCGGACGATAAACTACCAGACGCATGCAACCTCAGCCTTATATGCCAGATACTGAAGAAAGGAGACCCTCTGACATAGACATTGATTGGAACAGAGGCGGCGAAGATGCCCCGGCGATAAAATTTCGGCAATAGAACGGTATAACCCGCGGCTCCGGCGCTCCAGCTCAGAATTAATCCATTACCGTGAAGAAATGGAGCAGAGGAAAGGGAGGGACTACAACCAACTTGGCGTCTGAAGTTGCAACTAAACAATGAGTTATGCAGTGTTTTTTTTTTTAAATAGAGAGCTCGGCAGGGCATTCTACAAGTGAGTTGTTCGGCTTAGGGACGAATCATGATATTTCAGAGTATGTCCAAAGGTGGGCTTGAGGGTATACTGATGAGCATTCATAGCGAGACAAGTGTTACGATTGAAGGTTTGAATGAAGGGCAGAATGCTACTGGCGATTTCTATAAAGCACTGCTGATGGAAATAGCGATAGAACAAACCACAGGGCTGACTGTAGACTGAAGAGGCATGTTGTTGAGGCCCAGTTACACACACCAACGGTTTCAAAGGAAGAAACTGCCAACTTCTTACTTCGCAAAGACAATTCTATTGAAAAGCAATCATAATCTACTAAAGGAAGTATTCACGGCTTGATCACATATTTAGGCAAAGAAGCACTTCCATTTCAAATCGCACTGTGCAACTGAACTATCTTAAGCCAGTATGATGAAAGAGCATGTCGACAATCAAGGATAAACTTTTGCTACTTTAAAAGAATTAGAGCACGTTTGAAAGCAGTAGAGGCATTGTATTGGAAATTGGACAAGCCATAGAAGTGTACCGACGAAGCACGGGCAAACGAGTAAACATTCTTAACACTGCGGCACAACGGAGAAAAAACTCTATGGAGTTTCAATCGTCAAAATACATATACATATATATTGAAGATGGGCATGAATACCTGCCGAAATTGGCAATAGGTACAGAAGCCCAAGTCGGCGAAGCATTCGTGCCAGATTACGTACCCTCCGAAGTATGGACGAGAATTGGAATGATTAACCAGTGGAAGGTGAGCATTCTTGTCTCACTTTATAAAGGCAAAGGTGGCTTGAGAAACTGCGACAATCACAACTATCGATGAAACTAATACAAATAATACTAGGGTTCTAGACAGTCGACAGCGCAATATTATTTAACTCCATGGCAGGCAATTGTGCTTGGTGAGAGGCAGGTCGGCATATGACGCCATTCAAATTTTATGGATAACGATGGAGAAAAGGTGTTCGACAGATTTTATTTGACGGGGCAAAGATCTCGAAATATACCCAAGATTACATATGTAAGAATGATGCGCGATATGCACGATAAAGTTAAAATAAAAGTTAAATGCACAGTGGAAATAGAGTAACCATACGCAGTGTACAAAATCCGTTCCTCTTACCGTCGTAGAAAATTTTCTATTGATAGCGCTATCATAAGCAGATATCATAATTCAGACAACTCTTAATGATGGACTTAAGGCCGTAGAAGATAAAGGGCTACGAATCAGTTGTACTTAGACCGAATATCTGCATTGCCTTGTCTCCAACCCACAGATCCAGCTCATGGCATCTAGAAAAGTAGTCATCGTGCTAAAGTGAAAAACAATTCAATACTCGTACTTAGACTCTATCGTTTACCACAAAGGAAACTACGATAACGATGTCACACTTAGAGTGTGGGCTGCCTTAAATAGCGCGAAAACTCCGCAGTATTTTTTAACATAAAAATTCCGCTTAATCTAATGGGCATGTTATACATCACAGTCGCTAGCCTAACTTTAATATACGCATCCCAATGCTGGATGTATAAAGGGAAGAAACTAAGTAAATGAAGATATTGAACATCTACGAAGAATAGTCTCACAGAAAAATGATTGGATAACTTCAACGAAAACAACATCAACAAATTCGTTGATCTAAAATAGAGCATCGATAGAATATCTGGAATTCGACGTAATTCCAAAAATCATAAACAGTGGCGTATCGGGTCATAAATCATCAGTAAAATAGTAGATAGAAATGAGCCAAGAGCTAATCTCCATATGGTAAAACTATGATAACTAAGCCGATCCTATCACAAACAACTCGAACTAATAAATCTTCATGCGGAGCACTTGTGTTCCGCGCATTCCAAAAGAACATTGAAGCAAAAACTAAATCATTCAAGCCACTAAAAGCACACGATCAGTACAAATGAAAAGACTAAAGGTCCACTAAAAAAAGGAAATAAATAAATAAAGGAACAACTAATTCATTTGATTGAACTCGTACATACGAATATAACTTTCTATCAAAGAGGATACATGCTTCCTTTTTGTTTTGTTAAAAAAAAAATCATAACTTTGCTTAGCAATAAGTTTTGTTTCATTTTTATATTATTTTGTTTATTTTATTGTTTTTCTTTGTTGTTTTGTTTTGTTTTACTTTTCTTTTGTTATAATTAAAATACAAATACATTATGTTCACGCTTTAATACATAATTAATTAATCACTTTAAATACATATACAAATATATATAATAATAATAATTACAGCACCTACGTAAAATTAGGTTTTTAATTTTTTTTTCTTTATAAATTTTAACAAAAAAGAATTGTTATATAAAAAAAAACTGTCAAAAATGTGTAATATTTGTTTAACTTTTGATAGTGCATTTTATTTTGTTGTTTTATGTTATTTTTGTTTGACTTATTCCTTAGGAATGCACCAATTCCCTCCCGCTTGGTATGGAGAAGTAGAGAATTGGATTATTAAATGAATTTTACTCGAACTTTCGACAATTTAAAAAAAAAAAAGAAAAAAAAAACAAAGAAAAGAAACAGAATTAAGTAGGTAGGTATACCTAATATGGTCGAGAATGAAGACACTCTTGCTAACACATACAAAAAAACAAATAAGTTAAAGTGATTTCGTTCTTTTTTTGTATTCTTCTACATGCTCTTAGTATAAGAAAAAAATTAGTTACGTTTAGTATTGCTTTACTTCTTCACTTAATTGCTGTTTACATTATTTTGTACACTATCCATATTTGGAATGTAGTCCATGGCCATTAGACATGCAAATACAGTCATCACCATTTTTGGTTTCACTTCGGTGATATCCTCAGGCAGGGCATAAACACGAGCACCAATTTTGCGCGCCATCGAAATTGCGTATTTTGCATTGGCGAGGTTGTCCTAGAAAATATAAAACATCAAATACACTTAAATTAGCTACGAATTTTGTTTGAATAGAACCTACCTCCTGACTGCCAGTATGTCGCACCAATTCATAATTGATGCTGCCCTGTTTGATTGAGTCAATCAGATCGATGACGATCTTACCATCAGCGATCGCAGAATCATTAAAGTTCTTTAGACTTGTTTGCTTGCCACCAGCGGCTAGTTTCTCATTTACCCATTGGACGATTTCCATTTCGATGATTGGATTACCAGTGTTGGCCAGGCGAGAAAGAATCGAAAGTGTGTAGGCACGCATCAGTTGCCAAATTAAAGCTGCAAATAAAAACATTTATATTCAACGTCTCGATTTGTGAGAAGTTTTTATCAAAATCTACCTAATGTCAAGGTTGCATTTCCGTCATTCAAATCCTGTCCAGCGATTCCAACTAAGGAGAACTTCAGTTGTTTACCCAATTCCACGGCATAATTACAATTCTCCAATTTCTCCATGAACTTCTTGCGCGGAGTAAATCTCTTGTGCACTTTGCTCCAGTTGACGATGCCTGGCTTGATGATATCAAATAATTGGAAAATAACCAAACCATCAGCCAAATCCGAATAGAGCCAGTTGACGTGAGGAGCCACACCCATGGAGTTCATCCAGTTTCTGTAAGCTGGACAAGGAAAATAAATAATAAGTAAATTAGTCAAATTCCTTGAATATATCAAATATAGCGCGTACATCAAATACGCAATTCATTCAAAAAGTTCCGGCACAGATTTTTTTTTTAAAGATAAAGATCATTTTTAACATAGTAAATTTTTGATCGGACATAGAAACGCTGGCAGACCGTCGAGAAATATTTTTCCGGGATGCTTCGCAGCATGATCGTCGTATTTCCTTGAATTGGAGTATACATCGTCATCGGCTATTGTTCTTTCATTGGCGTGGCCAAATTCTGCGAGTATACCATATTAGGTGATTAATCAGAGAAACTCATTTATTAAAACTAAAACTGAGCTACCAACGTCGACGCATGCCCATTAGCATTATCATGAAGAATGTATCAATCGCCGTGCAGTACAATTCTGGGCACTAGAGCCATAGGATGCAATATAAGATGCAATATCGGACAGCGTCAAACTAGATATCCAAGCTGAATTACTGCTTTCATCCCTTCGTCCATTGGTGAGGTGAATGAGGCAGCCGATCAGCTAAATGAAGCCATTATCCCATCAATTAAATGCAGGTGCAAGTTGAAACGCAATATGGTTAAAAGGTGTGTACCATGGTGGTACCCTCAACTTGAACAAATACGTAAAATGGGGAGAAAAATGTTTAACAAATCCAAATACACCGGTAATTGACCAACTTCAATAAACAATTAAGAAAATCCAAAACAGCTTCCTGGAGAAAGAATTGCGAGAACTTGGAAAAACTGCGGGAAATCTCGCGTCTCCAGAAAGTTCTCTCAAAGGACTCCTCAAATAGCTAATGTATGTACAAAAAGAAGATTGCACTTTCACATCTGGTCGAGATGAAACTCTAAAGATGCTACTCAAAGTTCATTTTCCAGACAACACACAGTATTTCAATTCCGAAGCCACAAGCTTTCCCTACAGCAACAGAATTAACAGCCTATCTGGAATATGTTCACTGTTCAACATAATCAAAATTGAGTTGGCTATAAACTCATTTAAACTACGAATACATAAGGCACCTGGACTGGACGTAATCTTCCCAGCACTGGTTGAAAGAGGTCTGGTCTATATTCTTCCTCCTAACCGCCTTATTTAGGTATAGCTTCAACTGGGGATAATTCCCACAAACCTGGAGGGAGGTAAACGTAGCTTTTATCCCCAAACCAGATAAACCTACTGGGCTACCTAAACCTTATCGACCAAGGCTTACATCATTTTTTCTGAAAATCATGGAATGACTTATCGATTTACACAACAGAGACATCCTCAACAGAAATTCACCTTTGCACCCTCACCAATATGCATAGAGGAAGGAAAAATCTACGGAAGACGCTCTACTAAATCTGGTAACACAGATGAAAGAGGCCTACCGGATATGAATCCATTTCGAAAGCCATTACCAAAAAAGGGTATTGACCATCCCTCTAACCGTTGGGTTAGAACGATGCTCGTAAATCGGAAAATCTCCACATCTTTCGGTGAGACTAAAATCCCCGTCCTGGCCGTCAAGAGTTGTCCACAAGGAAGTGTTCTCTCTAGTAAAACTTAGTAATATCCCAATGACTATGAATGGTCATAATAGTGAAGGGTTAATACCCTAAAGACGTTTCCTATAAGATGCAAATTGTTCTAAAGATAGTAAACGACTGGTGCATTGGAGAAAATCTCCCAAATCAACCGACGTAAAGTTATATTTCCTCCCTTCTCTTGTAAAACAAATCTGAGCCTTGACCAGATCTCACTTAAAGGTACAGAAATTGTGTACTCCAACAAAGTAAAATATTTTGGAATATTCCTCCATAAAAAAAAAAATAAAATTATAATTTACATAATAGTAATATGCGACTAAGGTCATGTTGGCTTGCCGTCGTATGAATGGTAAGACCTGAGGATTAACCCCAAAGATCGCCCATTGGATATATATAGAATGATGATAAGACCCATCATCGCCTACTCATCAGTAGTATGGTGGAACAAAATAAAAGAGAAATCTACCAAAAAAATGCTGCAGCATCTGCGGCGGAATGCACACATGACCACAGCAGCTATAGAAGCCTTAATTGGTTTAACGCCACTCCATCTCTTTATAAAAAATATGGCAATTCGCAGCACGATCAGGTTCAAATGAATCTTCTCCCCGAAATCACTCCGAAAGACTCTGTGCTCGGCAGATAGTCCAATATAGTGATCCCAAGCCGAGGAACATGGAACTACAAACCTTAAAGGTATTAAGTGTTATACGGATGGATCAAAGATGGATACTGAAGTGGGTGCTGGTATATTTGGCCCAAACACCAGAATTACACAACCATTGACTCCAAATCAGTCTTGCACCGCTTCAATATAGTGAAAGAGGACTACTAGAGGTTTTTTCTTTCGCTCTGCAATATTTTCTTTCCACTCCAGGTGCTGAGGCCTAGTTACCTGACCCTCTTCGATAAAATTAGAAAGATGCCAATTAGTAGCGTGGTATGTTGCCAAGTCTTGAAGACTGGCTCTGCTTTAACTGAATGTACAATAATGCTCGCTATGTGTCCAAGAGGTGAGTATGTCTAAGGTACATTGAAGAATGCTGCAGGCTGTTTGCCTGAAACATAAAACGCTACGTCGTCTGCGTAAGCGTCATGCGTCCTCTAATTTGGTAACTCCCTTGAGAACTAGATAACATACCGAGATCTAAACAGGCCTTAAGAATGTGTAACAGGGTGTCTCTGACATATTGTAGTAGTATTCTGTAGTTGTGGATAAAAAAGGAGAAGAAACCATCCGGTTTTGGTGACTTGCAAGGCACGGAGCTAAAAGCTGTCCATTTAAACCTTTTGCTCGTAAATTACGCACGCATTAATCAACAGGTGTATACATTTTTTGGTGGGGGTTGCTGACGTACAGCCATGGAAGAGAGTGTTCATAAGGATTCTTTCACAAAGTTAAATGGAGTAATATTCGTGTGTTTAAGTACTCTCAAAATTCGAGGTGTTGTGGACAGAACTTGGGGTAGACTTGAAGATTCAATTCTGTTGGTGTTTCTTTCAAAGGAACTGCCCGACCCATGTCGGGTCTTCCTTACTTCTCGTTTTTAGTTTCCTAAGGTTTCTCTAGGTTTCTCAGTCACATTATGACGAAGACAGTTTTAAGATTTTTTTTCTAGCTATGCAGTGCAGGCAATATATAAAGAGGATGTAAATTCATTGTTGAACTCGTTAAGCTCTAGCTGCAATATCGGAGAGTAACTTTGGCAATCAACCAGTTTGGAATGTGTTGTTGTGTTGTGTTTCCCACCTAACTTTTCCTTTTCCTAACATTGACACTCTAATTCAGACAGTTAACAGTTTTGGCCAAATAGCCTCATAAATATTAACATTGTCTTCACCAGTACTGCGAGATATATTTTCAATATAAGGTAGCGTTAGCCCGCCTCTTTTTTTTGCAACAGAATGACCGGTTCCTGTTTTTAGGTAGATAAAGTCCACTCTGTCTTCCATACCCCCTAATGTAATGTCGGCAGCTAAAATACCTCAACAATAAGCTTTTGTTGTCACAATCAAACAAATCTTTCTTGCTAAACACTCACGCTTCACATCCGAACACACATTTTTTATGTTAAATAAATGGAATAAGAATAATTTTTGTTTTAATTTAAGAAGACTTACTTTTCTCTTCGCGAGTTTCTTCGATTGTCTGTAGACCTTCAATTTCCTCAGGTTTGTCCAAACCTGGATGATTGTTGAAAAGATTGGCAACGAAAGCCAAATTCAATTTGTACACTCCATTGACGACATCCTGTGGTGTCAAGAAACTACGACAGTTCAATTTGGCAGCCTGCTGCAACATAATTTCAGCTCTTGACGTCAAATCTTGTTCCTACAAAAAAAAAAGAAGATATATATATATAATTGAATAAGACTTCCATTCACATAACTCTTTTAAAAAAGAAAAACTCACCCTTAAAGCTTCCACATTGACTCCCGAATCATTTGATGCAATTTGCTTCAACAAGTGTGTATAGATCTCCGAATCTACGATGTCACTTTGGAAATTTGTGCAACGTCTTGAAATGCCAGCTCTTTCCAAGTGATGATTGACCCAACGCAAAAGAATAGCCTCCGGTGAGAGCTTCATCAAATCCTCTAGCCTTTCATCCTCAAACAGCAAACCAGCCAAGCCCGGACAACTGTCCAGGGTAATATGACTGAACAGACCAATTCGAATAATCTGCCATAATAACCCCAAAACCAAGTGTGGTTTTCCCTTTGCCAAATCATGAGCATCGATGTTAACGATATTACAACCGATGGCTTGGGATGACACCAAGGCTAGAGTTAAATTTTCAAACTCTCTGTAAACGGTAAGGCTCTTTTTGTTGATTGCACGTTCGTCAATTGTGTCCGGGCATGAGTGATTGATAATCTTGCAGAGTAAAATACCATCTCTGATTGATTGATACAAGTGTTTGCCTTCTTGGTCGATTGGGAGTAAGTGCTTCAAATCGACATCGTATCCCAAGTTGGAGTTAATCCAATCAGAGAAAGCCAATTGCTCTTCCAGACGAACTGAATGTGTTGTTCCTTCTGATGAGATCGATGACATGCCACCCAATGTTTCGAGGTTTTCTTTTTTCGAGACAACTGTTTTGAATGTGCTCGCTACATCTTTGGACTTTAAGTCTAGGCAGAGGTTTTCGAATTCCTCTAGATTAAGTTTGCCTTGATGGGCGGTTCTCTGCTTGTTACGAAATTCATCGATCATTTCACGTACTTGGTAGCCGGCGAGCTTGAAACCGACTTGATCGAGGGCGTCTTTTAGTTCAGTGAGGTCAATGAAACCATCTTTGTTTGCATCAATCTGAAATAAAAAGATTGAAAGGAATGTTTAGTAAGAGTTCAAGGAAGTGTGTTTTTTTGTTATTTAAAAATGTTAAGGTGTGTATTAGAATTATTGGGATATCTTGCAGTTGGCAATGGCTTGCAATGTGTCTTATTGTATATTGGAAGTAAACGGAATCTACATTGATTGCAAGGAGTTCAACCGGATGAATTCTTCCGACGTGTGTTGATTGGGTCACCAGCTACAACGTACTATAGTACCCTAACTTCTTTGAAACGAAAGTCAACGACTTGAATATGAACTTATACTTTGTTGTAGACTTTCAGATTCGGACAGAATGATCGGATCCTGGAACGTAAAGAGCCGTCTAGACTCATAAGAAAGAAATCCGCAGAACATTAGGTTGTTTTAAATTTAAGACATTTCACTATTTGAGTATCGGATCGCCTACAAGATCTACTTGGTAGCGAACATTGGACTAGATAGATCAGGTTGAGATTAGCTGATGATTCAGAAGTTGCCACAAACAGGTGGAAACCGGCATCTAAATGGTTTGAATCAGTTGATAGTACATTCGACCACAACAGAGGTACGAAACCGACAACATTTCGAGATCCGTAGTTTACCAAGAATTCAGGGACAGGTTTGACCAAGAAGCGGAAACGATCAGCAGATTCGAATGCACAGGTGTGGACTACCACTGACGCCCTTCGAAAAATGTTTTCGAAACCTAAAGGAAACTGTGGCACATTGTATTATGATACATCACCATGTGTACAGGCTAGAAGTTGTATCATGCTCAGCGAGCACTTCGTGATTTGGATGAGCGTTACAAAACAATGTGTAAAATTAAAAGGAATTTACGGCATCGTGCAGAATTTTTCGAACAGGACCAACGGCAGAGTTAGTGAGATAGCTCAACACAATCATATACAGATGTACATACGTAACTCAGAGTTTATCAAAGAAAAATTAAAGATATACTCTTTATGTTAAGTTCTCAACTAAGGGCAATCTGAAAGGCGCCAACAACTAGACGCATATAATATGTATAGTTATAGTTATACGAGTATATTCCTATGTTAGAATAATGGCGGATATGATCCTATACAGGAACAATAAACAAAGGGATTCAGTATGTGTATCCAACAAGCAGGATTCCTCTCTAAATTATTTTGAGAAAGCCTTCGGTAAAGCTGACCTTGAGTTATTATGGACACCTATGAGGAGTCGTAGTGAAAAACAGTTGAGAACAAATGTTCAGGGGACGACATATTTACCACATGGATTACAGAAGGACGTGATAAGTATAATCCAATTTTGGACAAGAAGCAATTGCTTAAGAGATTCTTTGCCATAATTTGTGAACGCAGCATGAATTCGGATCTTAGCAATTTCAGAAACAAAATACTTCCAGCGGAACTGAGGGAAGTTAAAAACATCGGTCCAGAATTGTTTAAGTATTTCATCATCGGGCATTAGGTCTCGAGTGAAAAAAAGAGCAAGTATGGTGATTTTATTTATAAGACGGACTTACGTAGATATGCTGAAAGTGTAGCACGTCTTCCAAAGGTTATAGAATAGTTTATTAAGATCAAATAAGTGATCATCAACAGAGTGGAATATTCTTTCGAAGCAGCAGAATGACATGTAAATCATCAGCAGGTAATCGTAATAAAAAGTCATCGTAATCACCTGAAACACGCATTCCCCAAGGCACATGAGTAGCGAAAGAAATTTAAGAGTTTTGTTCATTCTTGACGGCGAGTATCAAGTCAGATGATTGCTCGCAGTCGATCAATTATTAATTTCGAAGCAGTGTTTGAAGCTCTTTAAGCTAAATCTGCAGGAGATTTTAATTCGAGTCGTCACCGTTTTTGAAACCTGGATCCACTACGATACATTAGAGACCAAGCGGCCAGGCGAATCTGCTCCGAAGAAGGCAAAGATGGCTTTAAAAGAAATTGTGAAAAACTTTTTATTTCTTATTCATTGATATCCACCCTCGCAGATCCTATTTTGTCAGACGTCATATTACTTCATAAGCTAAGGTTTCATATGATTCGAGTTAAAAAATACTGCCGCATCTAAAACATTAGATTTCAGTCCCAAGAGAAAGTCATTCGTTTCCAGAATTGATACAAACTCTTATGTGGCGCATGCTTCGAGACCTTCAACGAGATAAAGACCAAAATACACGTTTTTCTGAATTTGACTGGATCTATCTTTGTTGTGTGCTTTCCAACAAGCTGTGCTTCTATGAATTAGCGGTTTATTATGTGCAGTTTCTTGTCTTTCTTGTTTCTTCTCACATCCAACTTTATTTCCGCTAAATTGTCAACAACAATGTCAGAACAATTCCTTGCAGCATCATGTAAGAACTTTGACTCAACTGCACACAAGGTTGCATGTGATTTGACATACATACGATCTGTCTTTGTTCGCTGAGTTACAATTCTATTCTAGATGTCTATTTGACATTGAACGAAGACAGTGTCAGTCGCAAGTCATTGTCAAGAAGTTCTTTCAAATGTCATCGGATGAAATAGCTTCAGATACTCAATATTAAATATCACCTACACGAACGGAACAATGCGCAACTATCGTTTTCAATCAGCAGTTTGTCATGTTTATTTGTAGAAAAACAAAAGTTCCAGACGCACGATCACGTAACGTGCATTCTAATGTCAATTCTGGATTACATCAAACTGACGCGACACCCGCATTCCACATCACCACTTTTCGACGTTTCGTTCATGCAGTCATCAATTTTCGATCATCAATGACAAAACATCGGAATTCAAAGTAGAAAAAAAAAAAAAACACTAAAGTCTACACCTTGTCATGTCTGACGTGTCGTAATAATGTTTTTCAATATTCGTGTCACTAGTAAAAAATGCTGTCTTCCCATGAATGACAATGCAATTGATTTTGTAATGCTGTCTTGTTACAAGCTGTCAAGGTTCGTTATCTTCCCGCCTAGACCTCAAGAACAAATTAATGGCCAATTTATCGACTTCTTAGCGCAATTTACAAATATGGAAACCTACAGAACCACACAGAGAAACATTGTTAAATGCTATGCAAAGGTTTTTCTTTTATAATTTGAATATCATTAAATTCTGTTTGTTTTTACGACGATAGCAGTGGCAACTAATTAGGAGCTGCTTGTAGAAGCCCAAGTAAAGTAGACACCTTCTCCGGGTGGGTGGTGAGTCACTAAACAAGTACATGTGGAACAAGTTAGGTGTTTACGTGAATTTTTATGCGTATTCTGTTGCACGAGTTTCGTTTATAAATAAACAATCTACGATCTTCTAAATAAATAAAAATTCTTAGAATTGTAAATATTAGTGAAAAATTCCACCTATACGAGTAATCAAGCTGTCAATGAGTCAGCGCGATGAGTAACTAACTTAGTGGAGAAAATTGTTTATGATTGAGTTGATTTTCAATTACCTATGCAAAAGTAATCGGGTTCAATTACTTCGATTGAACTACATCTGTGCCAGATGTAATTTAGTAAACGTCTAACATGGTGGTGTCAGATTGTCCGTTAAATATTTTGGCGCCATTCTTTTTGACATTTGATACTTTTGACGGTGCAATGTGCTTCACTTTCTATTTTAAGTTGGGAAAATAGATACTTGATTGAGCAGGCAATTATAAAAACCTTAAAATTTGATACCAAACTGATGATCGAATTTATTCGAGAGGTGATCTATTGTAGTCCATATCTACATCAGGGATGCAATCAAAATAAATATTAAGAGTCTGGACAATAACTGTCGTTGTTTTACGATAGTTAAAGTGACATACATATTTCCGTCGCAGAATATTGCAGTTTTCGCACCAATTTTGTCACCACACGCTCTACGGGCCATATTGTCATTGCTGGTAAACAATTTGCAGCCTAAGTGTTGCAAATTTTTGCACTTCGGCATGATACCTCCTTTTTTAGATCTCAGGAGTTAATTATACCTAATTTGTAATACGTTATTTTCTAGCTCCTTCATCCTGCCTGAAGGGCATCACGTCGTTGCCTACACTAGCGCTATCATCTGCGGATAGAAAAGAACTCGTTTCGGACTCGCCAATATGCTGTTTAAATAGAAATTCTTGATGTAGGTACTCCAACATTAATATCAAATTATGCGGTTATTCCTTCTGCGCACTTTATTTTTGTTTTAATGTCATCGTATATGTCGGGATACATTTTTTTATACGTCTCGGGTGCAGTTTGAGATCCAAGCGTTCGACTTGGCACCCACAAACCGGATTGACTGCCATGGAGTTGAATAATTTTGCGTTGACTACTATTTAAAATACTCTCGAATACTTTCATAGTACGCGATATAATTATCACCGATCAGTAGTTGTTCCAATTTCTCGTGCCGCTTTTTCCTTGATAAAGTGGAACACAAAAGCTCACCTTTCACTGGTAAGGCCTTCTATCGCCTCTTAGTGTTATCCACGTTGGAATATAGCACCACTTCGATTAACCAGACTTAGCCGATTCTGCTCTAATCTGCACAACTGTAGATAGTAGACTTTTACGGTGGTAGTCTGGTTAAGAGACAACCGTTAAAAATGGATTATTCCCTCAGTTACACCTTGAGCGGGTGAAGTCCATATCTGGGATGTTGTGTCGGTCTGTCTTCTGAACTAAGCCATTAGTGGCGACGTTTAATGTTATAGTAAATAACGCATTTTTCATCTCCGGCAGCGATCCGGTTTAAAAACGGCTCTCGATTGTGACGCGCCAGAAGCGCAGTGCAAGATTGGATACTTTACTGAATCGTCATTGCGATTCACAACTTTATGCCTTTTTCCATATCTGTTAGGTATTGATGGATAGTCATATAGCTTAAGTTGAGTTCGCTTACCGTAACAGCTTGATTTATTTCGACGGTGGACTTCAGGAACTCATCGTCTAGCTCGTTTAGCTATTCCATTGCCATTTCTTAACTTTGCAAACCAAATTTGGACTCACTGAAAACACCCCCATCCATACCCATATTGGATTTCTCTTGAGGCTTCACTTCGAAATTTGCCTACTGAATGTGCATTCTTTACATTCCAAATACAATACTAACGTCAACAACGATTTCAGCATTAAATTGGTTTTGTGCATTTTATGGCAATTGGAAAATAATCCCAGAAAAAATGCGCAATACTTATCTTACAACCTAATATTTGGGAAAATTTTGAACGATATAGTCAAACCTACAAATACCAGGTGTATACATAAGTCTTTTCCGGTTTAGCGGTTTAGCTAAAAGATGGCGCCCGCAAAAAGTACCTACGCAGCGTATTAATTTGACACATAACATACGTCATGTTGTTCATCTGACATTTAATTATAAACACACACAAGTTGAGTCCGCCAAAAACTAGCGCTTTTGTTTTATGGTTCAGTGATCATGTCGAGTTTTGTGCCAGGAGAAGAACTTTTGCGGCATGCATTCTTATTCTTTCTTATTTAATCAAAAGACAACGGCTGTTGAAAGTCATGGTTTGCTGATAGAAACACATGAAAACATATGAGATATGGTTTCCACAATTTAAAACTGGTAATTTCAATTTGAAAGACAGTGAGCGCCCTGGTGGACCACAAAAATGCGAAGACGAGCAATTGCAGGAGTTATTGGATGATCACCCAACTCAAGCTCAACGGCAATTATGTAGAAGAAGCATTATATGTGTCTATCAGCAGACGTTTACGAGCAATGGGGAAGATCAATAAACTCGGTAAATGGGTCCCACACGATTTGAATGAACGTCAAATGGAAGTTCGCAAAGTCACTTGTGAAATGCTGCTTCAACGCCATGAAAGGAATTCATTTTTGCATTGAATTGTGACGGGTGACGAAAAATGGATTTATTTTTCTGCACCCGCCGTACTCCCCAGACTTGGTGCCATATGACCATCAGCACTTCAGCGATTTCGAGGAAGTTGGAAAATGGCTCGATGAATGGTTTATCGCAAAAGACAAGCAGTATTTTTGGCATGCTATTCATAAATTACCTGAAAGATAGGCGAAATGTGTAGAAGCCGGTATCCAATATTTAGAATAAAAAACAAATTAATTTCCCTAGAAAATTACGTATTTTTTTTACAAAAAAAAGAGGAAAAAACGTATGCATACACCTGGTACAAATCATATTTGTAGTACAAATGGTTACAATATCAAATCAAACATGGCTTCCGAATCGGAAGCACTTAGGTAGATAGTTCCAAAACGAAGTAAAGGATAAGTTTTCGATCAGAAGATCAAATGTTCCTGTTCAAAACCTGGTCCAAACAAGTGGAGTCCTTGTATAGCTTACAAAAATAATTCATCATTGCCTTTAATGGTTCGCTTTTCCTTTCCGAGACTCTACCCGTACCTAACCTTATTCGTATGAGGCGTAGCACTGACTAACTACTAAACTTTGCGACATCCAAGGTACAGCTTAACTGATACGCTGTTCTGTCTTATGAAACTGATTTGATAACATGCGCAATACTTTGAGCATTTTTATCCCCTGATCAGCCATACTGACCATGGCCATGAAAATTAGGAAATGACCGACAAATAAATAGCAAAAGGGATGATTTGCAAAGATTCCTCACAAGTTACGGTTTTCTGCATAAAAGGAAGGCTAATCCAGGAACAAAGTAAATACCCAAACCATACAATTTAAGCTTATTTCAAGTGCTCTGGTTTGAGGTTGAGTTGAACAGAGTTCCATACGCACTCACTGACAAGGAGATTCAAAAACGAATCAAGAACGTAACTTATCCCTCTGCAATGTAAAAAAGCAGACTTTTAGATTTCCATGTCAAGATAAAGAATATAGTCGCCACCCATAGTCAATGTCAGTCTACGCCACTCGTTAATATCGAATCCGTGAAATAGCATTTGAAGGACTTCCTTGTCGTAAAAAATCACCGGTATCGTGTTTACAAGAAAAAAAAGTATTTTTAAAATATTTTAAGAATAAACAAATATTGAAAATAGATATCAGTCAGCTTAGGGCAGTTCACCGTAGTCAACAGAACATAGGCTCCCCTTTCTAGTCGGTTTCTATTTTCTTTTTTTTTTCTTTTCTTATCAATATCGATTGGGGTTCCTATTAATTTGCACACTCTAGTACCACACATAGCAACCCCTTATCTTATCTACCCCTGAGGTATTCTTTTATTAGAGATATTTTTTTTTCACCAATCATGTGTACAAGGTTTTACTACCTCATTACCGTTGGTGAACGCGATGAACACTTACATTTTTCTCACCAGGCAACTATAATTCATATCTTCAATTAGTAACTAGTGTCTGTCATGGGGTTGAGCTGGTGTAGTAGTGTAGTAATGTTGTAGTGATAGTAGTGGGGTTTTACCACCATTACTTCCCCCTGTTTTCTTCTGTGAGGATTAACATTTACAATATTATATTTGTATTTGAAGCCTCTATATCAATATAACACTTGAACGCTACTTTGAAACGTTAGACTAGGGTGTGACGCATAACACAGCAGGAAATGTTGCTTTCAAGGAATGCTCAGTTCTGATGAAAATTTCTTCTCCTCCCACTCCTTAAATGGTGGTGCTTACTACAATTAACTTTAATGGGTTTTTAGCGAAATTAAAACAGGCCGCTCCCAGTATTCGGTCGGCCAATGGAGAGCTGGTCGATTTTGAAATTTATTATGTTTCGTCTGAATTTATGCAACTAATGAGATTGTGCACTTTCATTATCTTAAACAAAAATATCAGGCATACGCCCTATTGCATTGGTGCCGGTCTGTTTATGAACTCTGGCTAAGGTTGTTGTGTCGATCTTGGGCCTTATCTAAATTTGAAGGTAAGATTTTGTAGGTCTTTAGACTGTAATATGGAAACATAGCCGCAGTGTAAATGTTGGGATATTTATGACCGCCAAAAGATTAAAGCAGGTTGTCATAAATCAATGAACAGACTGAAATGCCTTACCTTGGGTGGTAGGTGTACGTGAAACTTTTTAATGGCATTTATATTGCAAGCCAGTTTTTTTATTAATTTTTCTATACAAGAATATCTTAATCTTCCATCGTTTTATGGTCATTGTCTTAATCATTAATGATTGCCTTCTTATAAATATAATTTTCCAATCCAATGGCATATCGATTGGATGATCGGGCTCAAAGCTCAAAATTGGATGGCGATATTTGACCACGTGAATGATCGAAAATTCCACTTACGGAGAATGTATTGATTGGAAATATTGATTGAAAATATCTACCAATGACGACATCGCTGATAAGGAAATATGAAAGAACTAGTCGTACTTTATAGATTGGTTGTACTGCGATTTGCATTCCAAGGTAACTGAATTCGTCTCTATAATATGAACGAGTTTTAAGTTACTATTGACAAAGCTAGCAAATGGAGCAAGTATAACAAATAGCAGGCCTGGATGAGTGAATTTTTTTGTTCCCTATTTCTAGAGTACACAAAATATATGACAATCCAATGTAAAGAGTGTTTTTTAATAGCTATAGAGCTTGACGACAGCCATTGAGATTGAATCAAAAATGTTTATTTAATGTGAAAAATGGTTCATGACAAATACAACTTCAGACATATGGCTTCCTCTGCTCATCCAGTCGGCCCAATTTTTGACAACTCTTTTGACCCTTCAGGGCTTAACCCCACAAGAAGTAGTAGAGTGGCATCAAATCGCATGATCTCGGTGGCCAATTCATTGGTCCACTTCGTAATACAATGTATCATAAAATCGAGTCTTCAATAAGCCGCCGGTTTCATAGGATGGCACGTAGCTCCATCCTGCTGATGGATCAACCCTGCATCTCGTCCGGATCAACCATATTTTCGACCAACGTTGGTCATCATCTAAAAATCGAGCACCGGTCTCATTTTTGAAAAAATTAGTACCGATATGGCATCAGTGTGAAGAAATCGCCAAAGAGTATCCTTTTGTGGGTTTATATGAGTCTGATGAGTTTCTTCTGGATTTGCTTATGCCTGAAACAGCAGTTTTGTTGGTTCGCAAACCAATTGAGCCAAAAAAGAGCCTTTTCGCCACTTGACACGATTTTTCGATAAAAATAAGCATCGTCATCAAGATGCTAAAGTGCCCAATTAGCAAACTCTCGGTGCGAATCATGGTGTCGTAGTTTCAGTTCCCGCACATAGTGAACGGACAAGGACAAAATGTTGTGATCGACGCCTAATTCACATATCCAGCACACCGCCTACAGTTTAAGTTTTTTTCATGATCTGTTATGCGTCTTGCAACACTGATATGATATTTTTCTTCAACATTGTTTGACATTTCATCATGGAAAGACTTAAGGTCCATTCAAAGCTCAACGAATTGCGAATGAACTGACTGCGAACAAATCATTTTTAGTACATTTAAAGACAGACAAGTGGCAATTTTACTATTCCAAAAGCACAGAGCTTAATTTATCTGTGAATTAATAAGAAAAAACTCAAATTCAATTAGTTTTTGTGAAGAAATCAACGAGGAACGTTCTACGAGGAATGTGTTTCGTGCGCTTAGAACAACTTATGGTCCAAATACTCGGCCTATTAAACGCACAATTTGGTATACCATCGAAAAATTTCAAAACCCAATTTTCACTATTGGATAATACGCTGCCAAATAGACCACATCCAGCACGTTGTGAAGAAAATATAGCGATAACGGAAAGTGTTATATTTTATTTGCTACTTCAGTAACCAAAATAGCCACATTTGGGGTGCGGAGCAAGCTGAATAGATTCAAGAGCTGGCATTATATCCAAAATCGGTTTGGTGTGGTTTATGGGCTGGTGGAATCATTGGTCCATATTTCTCAAAAACTGAAGCCGGCCGGAACGTATCAGTGAATGATGACAGCGGACTATTTGCTGCCTCGTGGTCTCGATGACAATTGATTCCAAAAACACGGCACCACTTGCCACACAGCCTGTGAAACCATGACTTTATTCGAGAACGATTCGGTGATCTGTTAATTTCATCATTTGGACCGGTGAATTTTCAGCTTAGATCATGTGACTTCACATCTCTAGACTTTATCGTTTGGGTCTAAGTAAAGTTTAAGGTCTACATGAAGCCAGCTACGATTGAGGAATTGGAGACCAACATTACTCGAGTCATTGGCTAAACACCACTAGTACTGCTTGAACGCGTCTTCGAAAATTTGAACTTCAGAATGGACCATGTTAGCTGCATTACGGCCAGCATTAGAAAGAAATAATTTTTAAAAAATAAATGTAAAGAATGGTTCTTTGGTACGATAATATTGAATCACCCTTTATAAATACGATGACAGTTGCCAAATTAAAGTGAGAGCTCTGATCAAAACCTAGGTGCCATCGCTTCAATTGATCACTTACTTAGGTGATGCTTCAATCCGGGCTGACAGCTAGAACGATCTCTCGCAGGCTGCCTCCAGTACCGCACTTTAAGTTGAGATTCCCTTCCACTTGCGTACACAACCTTATGTTGGTCTGACCAAACTGTGGCCGCTGGAGAGCCGTATCTGTCTCTCGAAACCGCTAAGTGCTTCTTTATTCGCTTTCGACAGTGTCCAAGCCTCTGCGCTGTAGAGCAGAACCGGGATGATAAGGGTCGTATAAAATATTAAAACCAGTATGGTATTACGAGATCTGAAATTCACAGGTCTTTTCCGACATAGTGGCCTTCCTGGCCTGAAACCGAATTGATGGCGATGTTGTTGGCGTAGTAAGAAGGGTCACCTTCCTGTGGACCGGACAAATGATGGTCAGATGCCATGACTCAGACATGCATTCCCCTAGCCATATCTTACAGATAACGAAGTCATCTCCAGCTGATTTTAATAGCTCAGCAGGGAGTCCGCATTATACTGATCAACGTCAATTTTTGTAGAAGCAGCCAGTTTGAAATAGCGCAAGGTAAAACAATTATTTTCTCAAAGAAAGGTTACGAGTATGATGACTATTTGATCACTATACTCGTATGTTCCTAAAATCTGATAAAACAATACCTGCAAAGAAGTAATAATTCTTACTACAGCATATGCAAGATATATTGGTGTCCAAGCAGTGTCCAATTTTTGTCGATCGCATTGAGATGACTAAATATAAGATCGAAACCAAGATCACTATAATCTTGCACTGGCAGCATCCGGAGGGACAACATACTAGAGTAAGTTGTAACGGTTTATTGATTGTTAGTTGTAGCGCCACCTAAATAAGAAAACAAAAGAAATTTCCCTAAATTTGTTCTCGAAAAATCTTAAATATTCGGGCTTTCACTTGGTCTTGTTCTTGCACACAAGGTCCGGGTCTAAGTCATGGTCTTTCATGTTAAGTAGTGGGTCTAAGCCATGCAAACATTGGTGTGATTTATTCATATCTGGTAATAGATTTCGCCTCCCTCTGACTGTTTTCTTTTGCAAGATGATCTTAAAGAGTTTCCCACTTGGTGCTGGAAAAATTTCCTACAGCTTAACGTTAACGAACACAAGGTATAACCTATTTTATTTTAGAATGAACCTACTCACGAGTTTCTGCCACTTCGCGAACTAGGTGTTATCAGTGGTAACGAGAAAGTCATAAGGAAAGCAATCTCCGCTCTAAGTTTCATCAAGCCTGGGTCTAAGGAATTCTTCGACCCATATGCTATTATATTTAAAATTTTGTTATAAAAGTTCATTCGGTCTGTTCTTGAATACGCCAATACGCCACACATATATTGTTGTACTTCAACTTACATTATTTTGACCATCTAAAAATGATAAAAATACAACCCTTTAGAATAAGTTAGTGGCATACTACTTATTCATCAACTTTTAACTGGTAACATTGACTTTCCTGCTCTGAGTCAACTCCATTCAACCTTTCTTTAACTATGCCTCAAGACTGCTTCTAATCTTCCTTTTGCTCTCCCCCATAGAACATAACAAAGTTTATTAGTTTTTAAGTTTAGTGTAAGTTTTTGCTTCTATGTTTAATTGGTACAATTGATGGGGGTTTACACAGGCCGCGATTCAACACAGCCTAATACGAACGTTAGCCAGAAGTTCTTAGAGAAATGTCGCCAACAGTCTCACAACAAGCATCGCAAGACGTGGTGTCACTTATACCTAGGTGCTGTTAAGGCCACAATAAGCACTCCAGTCTTTTATTCTTGCCCTCCGTGTATGCAACGGGGCCCTTGCATTCGTGCTAATAAAAGACCCAGATGTCAATATACGGCCTAACGGAAGACACAGGCAACCCACCATGGGATCAGGTCATGAGGAGCTCTCCCAAGTGGCTTGGCAAGCAAGTTAATCGGCAATTTTATTTCCCGCGATCCCATTATGATTAGAGACCGAAATCAGCCTATCGATTGCGTTCACAGATACTCGTACCTTGCAATCTTGAACTTCCCTCTCTACCACAATATAATATAGATCACTGCCAAAAGGGTATGTCTCAGCTTGATATACGAGTAAATACGCAATGAAGGGTGAAGTCTAAGGTGTCGTCCTTCACGGATTTTGTAGCCATCCGTGAAGATCGTACTAAATTCTGGACGAAGCCAGTCCTGAGTATAGTGAAAGTTGGCTTTGTATTATTTCAGCAACCGAAGTTCTAAAGTCATTACGCCAGGCCAAATCCATAAGACCAGAATCATAACATGGTCAGCGCGCAAGGTCATCAAAACTCTCGATATTGTCGGAATATGTAAATCCCATGGAAATCAGACGCTCACATCGAATGGAAGAGACCATAGTTAAGTGAATGTGCGAAACTCGAGGCCTCCATTTATCAACATCACATGACAACAAATTTTTATTAAGTCAGGTGCTCCAACTATCAACATCCTGTTGTAAAGTTATGTAAGTGACTGATAAGTGACTTTTAATGGAATTTCGATTAATCTAACAGTTGGAGCAAATTACACTTTCGAAATACTCGTATGGTATGTTTGAGATAAGAATGGAAGTGATATTGAACGAATCATTTTTATAGGAATATTTCCCGAAAAACATATGGACAATATTTTTTTACAATTGTGACTCATAAATGACAAAACAAAACGATAATTGAACCTCGGTAGACGTCCGATAAATACGAATATGCAATGCAGGCTGTTACAGATAACATTGGCTCTTATAGTCTGATTTATTCGGAGACAGAAAATAACAAACAGAACTTGTACAGAAGATCAGGAACATGAAAATTTCTCTCGTGGGAAACATTATAAACCCAAACATGATAATGCCTAAGGGTATAGTAGTCTAAAGAAATAAGGAAGCCTGTGCGATTTTGGTATAATAAAACCAAAAACGAACACTACTTGCATATATCTATTTTAGTATCAAAGGCTTTAATATTAGGCTTTCGACCTTTTGAGAAGTGATTAGATCTAAATCAAACAACGATTGGATCAAACGAATTCATATCTCAAATAAAGTGGTTAAATTCTTCTAACCTACTTCGCCAGAGATGTGGGTTCGATTTCCAAGCTTTACACTAAAAAACACAGAACTATTTTTTGAAGTTAAAAAGTCAAAACATCCCTCCTTCTTTCGCCGTTTAAGGTCGACAAAAAAACGTAGATCCTTTTCCTTGTACACAAAACACAGTGAGCGTACGTAGAGACTAGGTTTCTTTGTCATATGGTAGACTCTTCTGTACTGCGACCAGATCAAAGCCTTAGAGAGTTGCTACCAGAAGAATGAAGCTCAGAAGTTTCACCAAAAAATAAAATGAATATGCTAAAGCCTTAAAGACCGAACAGAAATCTGCAAGTACGGAGAAGGAAACCTCATAGCAGAACCACAGTCTGTGCTGATAATCTGGAAGGACTATTTCTGCAGACTTTTAAACGTCCCACTGACAGACAGAATGAACCATTCAACTAAAACGATAACAGATGACATTTCCGGTCACCCGTTCAAAATGAAGTCAGGACAGCAGTCTCCAAGCTTAAGTCCAATAAAACTGCTGGACCCGGTGACTTAATTGCCGACCTGTTTAAACCAATAAGTGATGATTGGATAATTAGCATACATCAACATACATCAGCATCTCTAAAATCTGTGTGGACGAAAGTATACTCGACGAATGGAACTTTAGCATGGTTTATCCGATCCTAAAAAAGGAAGATCCCCTGAACTACGCCAACTACAGAGTTTCCTCCACAACGCTTATAAAATTCGATCTGCTGTAGACCCTGATCTATCAGTGCGATTTTTCGTCAGGAAATTCAACCGTATATCAAAATTTCACATTACAGCAGATCTTCGAAAAAACTCGAGAGTTCCAAATCGATACACTACAGTGATATAACAGCGTCTATAGAGATGAACTATACAGAGCGATATCTAGTTTTGCCATCCCTGCCAAGCTCATTTTACGTGCAGCATGTCGTTGGAGAATATACCCTGCTCAACGTCGGTAATGGCAAAACCGAGGCCTTGAATGTCAGAAAATGACTTAAACAAGGCGATGCATTGCCATCGTTCTAGAAGCACCATCTTTCAAAAAGCTGTTTAGTTACTTGCAAACGCACACGACGTTGACATAATGGGAGGAACATGTCAAGGGGGCGTTTGCGAATATTGAAGCGTAAGCTACAAAGATGAGTTTATCGTTTAAGGGAGTTAAAACAAAGTACACAGCGTATATGTGCTGTCAACAAAGAGGGACACACATCATCGATACCTAGGACCAAACGTCACGATAGCAGCTAAGACTTTTAGACAGTAAGGGACTTTTATCTATTGTATTTCGGCTCCACCATGAACTCCGACAACGACACCAGCGTGGAAATCATGCGAAGAATCACTCTTGCTGACGCTGCTTATTGGGGTAGACCTCTCTCGAGCAGCACAAAAGATTTTATAGAGGACCATGATCATCAAAGTCATTAAACACTGTGGCCCCATTTGCATCAATATATAATAATGGAGGTGACTCTTCAACAGTTACTTCGAGCGCTTGGCCCACCCTGCATAACTGTATTTATTTGAACGCCACGGCCCAAAAATACAAACGAAAAGCATTCACTAGAAGTTACGATGCACCAAACCATCAATTACGTTGGTACTTGCCCCTGGTGAAGTTACGGAGGTCTTAATTTATTTATGAGCTCTCTGTTAAGCAAACTCAACCGTTCTTCTTGGGGATTTTTCGCTCAATTGAAAGTGCAATATGGAAATACAATCTTTGGCAACTGGCCACTTTCAGGCAAGCAAGCAAGCCGGTCTGGCCACTCATCGATTGCAGTACGCACCTCATGCATTGGAAAATTTTCCACTGCTAGGACAAGGGCTCGCTTCAAGCACTCAATGCTTGATGGTTTCGTGCATCGCAGAAGCTGGATTGTGGACACGTTGAACTCTTGGAACGAGTGCAGACGCTCGTCGTGATGACAGAGCATACACTCTATCGTATCAAAGAATTCGTCTGTTACCGTTCTTCGCATACTCGCGAAGCAAGGCCTTCGATTTTGACATAAGTTTCTGTTTCAGTGCTTCTGTGAGTAAGTGGCCTGTATGTGTCTTGTATGGGATGAGTCCCAAATCACGTTTTAAGATACGCGACATGCTGTTCTAGCTGACATCCATCTCTCGAAAGGTGATTTTCTCTGCTAGCGCAACGGATTTCGATCAATACGCTTCTCCACGCGTGCCGTGCGTGCAGTGCGCGGACGACCACATTCTGCACGGTCGGCTATTCCACCAGTATCCTCAAATAACTTCACGGTACAATACACAAACTTTCGTGTGATTTGCCACTGAAAAATTTCGCCTTTTTCGTAGCCGCATTTTACACAGTACCTTTCTTTACTTCCGCCCTAAGTTTCCTTCGCCCGCGCTGTGTACAAACATTTTAGGGATATAATAACCCTGTGAGCAAGCGCTAATTATAAAAAAAAACGCGGTAAGTTTGTATAAATGTCACTTGTCAAATAGCCGTTAGATTGGAGTGGATGCGTTCATTGGTTCTTGACAATGAATGTGTTAATTTCGTGTACCAAAACATTTGCTAGTACTAGATAAATTATATCCGTTTTCATAATATATTCAGCTCAGCAACCATTTATCAGACACTACCGCACCGTTGTGCGATGATGATGTGACGGTTTTTTTCGTAAATAACGAATATTTTATGCACTTTGAAGTCTCAAATCCAACGGTAGCTGGTTGTGATTTTCCAGTCAAAAATAGCACAGTCACTTGACCGCAAGCAATCTGCAAAACTTGACCGAAAACGATTTGACACTCAAATGAATAATAAAATTAATTGTTATTTGGGCTCCAAGTCACTGACAAGAATGCGCAGACTGCGCACAGATGAACACATCATCGTGCGCAAAAATTTGACCCGTGTCCATCGACTTTGGGTAAGATTTTTCACAAGGAATAGAAGAAGAAGCTAGGCAATTATTTTTTCCGTCGTGACTTCGCTCATTGAACGATTGAACAATTGGAAGGCGAACCACTTTTCTACCGTCAAATTTTGCTTAGTGATAAGGCTCACTTCTGCCTTTGTGGATTTGTTAATAAGCAAAAATTGCCGAATTTGGAGCGAAGGAAATCTAAATGTGATCAATCAGCTACCGTTGCACCCCGAAAAATTCGCTATTTGGTGCGATTTATGCGGCAGCACCCTCAAAAATGAGGGAAGTCAAATTGTCACCGTCAATGGCGCCTGGTACAGGGCCATAATCAAAGATTTTTTGTTTTTAAAAGTGTGTAAACATGGTCTGTAGAACATTTGCTTTCAACAGAATGGTAACACATGCCATACTGCCGGCAAAGCTAATGACTTATTGAAGGAAGTGTTCGATGACAGCATTATCTCCAAAAATGGACCTGTAACTTGCCTTTAAAGGTCGTGTGATTTGACGCCGCTGGACTATTTTCTGTGAGGATATTTGAAGTCTACGCAGACAGGCATAACAACGTTTCCACTCTTGTTAAGCCAACATAGATAGCACCATTCGTTCGAAAATTGGAACTCCAGGATGAAGTTCTTGAGACGCTCCCGTATGGACACATACCCGAAATCATTTTTCATCATAAATTCCGCGATTGGTTTCCACAACTTGTGTAGATTTTCTTTCAATTTCAAGCTCTTGAGAAAACGAGAAAACTAATTTGGTGGCATCGCAATGATTGATCTTAGGTGCAAGTGTATCCATACTACAAGAACCGACAGTCAGTCATCTTCCACTCAGTTTACAACTATTTTCTATTGAATATAGGATGATAGTTGTTATGAAGGTCTGAACATTTTACGTCTGGTGGGTTTAATGGCTTTAAAAACCAATCAACTTCGTATTAACCTCCATAAATTGTGTAAGCAAATTCCACTACCTCGATTGAATAATAAACCAGTAACACTATGGCGTTACATGAGATTCGATTTCAAAAATTGGTGCGAGGTACTTAACATCGTTCTGTGGTCAAAATTTGAGTTTCTCTTGCAAATAGAAACCATAACATATGTAGGTCCAACAGTCATGCTCGACATAACACTTTAGTTTCAAATATCTCTAAGAACCGCTAATGAGTCAACGCCCCAAGACAACCAACATAAAATATCATGGTTCCGGTCTGATGTAAAGCATTTCACATTTTAATTCTAACAAACGCACAACTTTCGAATATTTCTCGAAATTCATAATACATTCACTTTTCGATGCCGTCACGAAAACAGGTAGATAGTATCTTTTCATTTAAATAATTAAAAATGCAACAAAGATATGTAGAGATACCCGGATAAACCGGTCTATTCCAGAATATCTACATAAACATGTATTTTCGAATCTTATGAACTGGGTCAGAAATCATTACCTTTGGTAATGATCAATTCAGCCTCATGACAATTCAATTGATTTGAGTTATTGCTGGAAAAAAATAAAAATTATCCACACAGATAGGAATATATACAAATACACAAGCGTCTCTTTTAACAATCAAATAACCGATTACCCTATCAATCCAAGATACGCTCAACAAAAAGATAAAAGGAAAGGTGGAAACAAAATATTTTATTAGTTAATTTCTGCTATCGTCAACAGTACGCATGAACTCATTCATCGATAAAAAAAGAACCCGGGGAAAATTATTAATAAAAAGGAAATTATTTCCTCTTATAAACTGTTCAAGTACGAATATCCGAATGATGTCGTGTTTTTGTTAACCATTTGTGACAAACTAAAACGCACTCTCGGAATAAGACATATTAATTTGATCCACAAGTTGCACTTAATTTTACAGTCGTTGTTTGGATTTTCTTTTTGCGGTTTTCTTTTCTTTCTCTTAGCACCAGTGGTGTCAACGCACCACAAACTATTTGCACACTATGTACTCTACAACGTAACACCAGAAGCTCATTACCTTCGATGAGGTAATATGATTCATAGATACTCGTATCTATGATGCAAAAAATAAAATAAAAAAAAACAACAAATTGCGACGTTAATCAGTGTAATTCAATCTTGCACACTCTTGAGTACCTACTGAGATTCTAATCGTCTAACACTCATACACTCCCAGTAACACATACACACCAACACATCACCAGAATGCAATTAGATATATGTCCGAGTTGCCACTTTATTTAAATTAAAATTAAATTATTGGATCCTTGCCCAAGGTACCTACAGTTGGGATCAGTTCATGTAAATTCTGTTTGTAATCCTCCAGAAGCTGATAGTGTTCCACTTCTTGTATATCCATGATTCGATTCTATGTATTCTATTTCTATATTCCAAAAGGTTTAACGAATGTAACACGCACTCAGGACAACGATGCGAAGAGCCAAAAACACCGAAAACGACTGAAAACAGTTTCCCAAGTCTGACTGATTAACTTTAGTTCAAACCGACAACCACACTAACAACAACGACAACGACAACGATGAAGGTAACAACGAAACGAAGACGGCAAGAGAAAAAAGAATACTCAGCGTCACAAAAACGCACTATCGTACCGACACTGATTTCTCAGTTATGCCATACTATAGAGTTCCACTTCCACCTGTCGCCGTCGCTCTTCAAAAAACAAAAAAAACACAAAACCTCTGACTATCGGGTGAATATGCCACTAACTATGTCTACACACTTCACCTTATCAAATCATAATGTATGGCTAGATAAGGCCGTGAATAGAAATAAAAATTGGGGGGGGGGGGGAAGAAGTTCAAAAGAAATAACCAAAACTGTTTAGCTACTCCTATCTCCAACATGGGTGATTGGATTCTCAAAAAATAGATGGTTAGTGAGCTGTCAAAAATGTGATCACTTTCCAGAAAATAGCAAATCACTGGAGTCTGAAAAATCACAAAATTTCCAAATCGATTACTTTCCGCTTCAACTCGATTCAAAGGATTCAATTAGCTTTCCACCTTTTATGTTTTATGAGACAAATGACATTTCCGCATTTCATTTGTCACTTCCTTAACTTTACGTCATTCTTCACATTTGACACTTTACTCGTATAATGTCGCGTTCTAATGTCGAATGTAAATTTATGGAAAAAAAAAGCCAAAAACAAAAAATAATAAAACATGGACCAGTCTGAAGTAAATCTTAATGACATAACCAGCGTGTTTGGTTTGAATTTCTTTTTATTTATTTATTTTTTTTTTCAAACAATCAAACACAAATTTTGACAAAACAGTAATTTTGGTGAATTGATTAATAATATTCGTGATAAAAAAAGGTGACGGTCCATCAGTTTGTCAAATTTGAAATTGAAGGAAAAGGTCCCCCCCCCCCCCCCCCCTCTTCTTTTGTTTGGAGAAAGGCGCCCGCGATCATTCAACTTCGGGAATTCGGGTTTGTTTATCAAATCGTTATTAAGTAGTAGTTTAGAAGGAAAAGGTGACGAAAAGAAAGTTTGACGATGAGTCAAAAATAAATCGATTTTTTTTTGTCGAGTTAATGAGATGGTTACGAAACAAAATCGACAGCACGTGAGATATACGAGTAATGAGACAGTTTCGAGCTAATCGGTCAAGATTTATATTAGTGTTGTAGTGGGGAGGCGAAAATTCCGGACAATTTGGAGACACATCAATCAAAACGCTGGACGTTGTTTAGTCATTTGACAGTACAATAAACAAAACACCTATGAGTGAATATAATTGGTTGAATATTTAAATTTATTTGCAATGGCAACAGATTTTTGCAACAAACAGGCCTTATGCAAACGTTTGGTGTAGACTATTATCACTTTCACAGCTTGAGTCTAGTCTTGTATAATCTTGAATTCATTGTGAATGAAGTACTGAACGCATCCATTTCAAATTGACTGACATTGAAGGAATATACAAATGGTCACCGACGAATTCTGTTCACTAAAGAAAAAAACCTCACCGTTGAAGAATTTTTCAATAAACAAATCATGTTCCAGAAAGACTCCTCGACTAAAATGTTGCTCCTCGTAACTGTTTTCTCTAATGATGTTGCTATCTGCTTCGAGGCTATCATAATCGCATGAAGATTTTTTTGCGGAACAAGTTAAGGCCGATAATTGGGGACGACTCTCGGATGGATTAGCCCAGTAGCGCAACGTTCAATTTTGCGTCAAATGCTTACTTTATCTCCTCGTGGGCCCTGGAAAGGGTGGTCCAAACACTAGTTACTTTTTGAATCGTAAGCTATTTTGACACTTCCCGCTCGAAATTTTAATGGTCAGTCAGTATCATACCTTCGAAGAACGAAATGAATCTCTGTACGCTTGAACAACGTTGGGAAATATTGAAAATTTATTTTAAAAATGAGTGCTGTGTTGCCCAAACATTGCCTCTATTGAAAATAAGTTTTGGCCGATATGAAGCACCCACCGCGCCCGCTGTACGCAAGTTTGTGCTGTGGACGAGAGTATTCGACTCAATCTAGGAACATCGACTCGCCATCGATCTCAACAACTCAACATTTCACGCACCAGCCTGATGAGAATTTCGCCCAAAGATCTCGTATTCCAGAGTCCCATGCTATTCAAAAAGGGCAAACAATTTCCAGTACTGCATGTGGAATGTGAAGATCATTAACGTGCAGTCAAATAACTCTCGGAGACCCAAGACTGCTATAAAACAGATCTAAATACCATCCAAGAAGTGCGATGGAATTGACCAACTGTAACTGGATGACTAACTACGGCATATGCAACGGTGATTGCTATCGAGAAAGAAAGATTTGCCGTCTCGAGCAGACTTACGCAAGAAGTCTTGAATAAGAGAAATGTGAACGAGCGCCTTATGCGCGCACATCTCGAGGGAGTAAAAAGACGATAGCACCAAATACTGTTTTTATGGGCTCCTCGACAAGAAATATATATGAAAATAAGGACTTTCACATCATCTTCATAATGTCATCGTATCAATCACGCGACATAGACTTAGCGGCCTCTTAATCAACCTACCATTAAGTAGATTTACCACATTGCGATCGACGAAAGGCGGGGCTCCATTTTTATGGATGTCCTCAGGCGAAGAAAGGAAAGGAAATACTGCGAGGATGTTTGACGTCGGAAAGCTGAAATCGAAAGAAACCGTCAGGGCCTTTGCGATCAAGAGTCCCTTAATTTTATTTGATGCCCTGACCCGACAGTGTCGAAACATAGTGGCAAAACTGCCAACAAGCCATCAGCTATATCGTTTCACCCCAGGTTTCAAACCCGTGGTTTGATTATGAATGCCGGCTGGCGGTACAGAAAGCATATAGAACAGCGGTGCAGAGGAGGACTAGAGTGGCTCGTGAGCTCTATGAGCAAAAAAAAGAAGAACGAGCACAGGCTTCTCAAAGAAGAAAGCATAGGACGCGAAGTGTAAGATTGAGGAAATCGAGAGATGTTATAACAGAAAGCCTGCAAGGAAGAACAAGAAAACTAAGTGGTATTAAAGAACCATTTTTGCAGACAGTAAACCGCGATGACGATCGCCAACCAATTGGTTGCTCATTATCAGTGTGGAATCGGGAAAAATTATACTTGCTGCCAGCGAGTCACAACGTAGACGAATCGGACAACAAAGAGTCAGAATAAACTCGTAGTTTCCCAAGTACTCTTCCCAATCGCTGTTGTTTTGGGGCTCAGTGGTTGAAAAAAAAAAAAAAAAAAAAAACAAAACTGATTTCCCCTGGACCCAGCAATGGTATCGACCAGGATCTGAGCCAGGAAAGAATGCAGCCTGGTCTTCACGAATGGTGATGGTGTCTTTCTGCAGTGTTAAATGTAACTTGCGTTTGTTTTCCATGTGGAGATATACGCAATCCTGTTGGCAGCAAGCTATTTTGTGAAAAATCTGTAACGACAGCCAATTTGCGTTTAAAGACTTGCTAAACCCTCTCACGACTAAGCTGGTTCGAAAATGCAAGACATTTTTAGGGGCCGAACTGGCGTTAAGACTGCGTACTCGTTAAGGGTGCTAGTTTCATATGAGTATAACTGCAGGTGGTATGCCTTCCATATTGCCGGCAGAACAAACGAATGCTTCCCGACGTCTCTAAGAGGTCAGTGCCTTTCCTGCTGTCCTTCAATAGGAAAGAAGACTGCAGGCTCAGTCTGGGTGCTATGTTCTGACAATGAAAAGAAAACAATTTCCCACCACATCAACGTATAATACCAGCATATGGCGAGCGTAAGGATACGAAACATACGTGTATACTTAACAAAAGTGTGGTGTCATGACCCTTTACATGTGTCGACAAGCATTGGTCTGATTACACCTTGAAGAGTGATGGCACCTACAATTGTCCTCACGAAAAACCCAACTGTAAAAGGAAGCCATGATGCAGGTCAGAAATAAGGCGGGCTTATGGTGTGACTGACAGGTCTTCTTTTGAGATCTGCAGAGCATGACCATCAGCGTTCTCATTTCCTCAGTTCTCATAATGGCCAGGACAGACACAATTAAGTTTGCATTACAACTATGTAATTGGGCAGAGAACTGAATACAGGGTGGTTGAGAAAGAACGGCTTAGCCTTTCCAATAAAATTCCGCATGGTTTCGTAACGAAGGGTGTATTCTAAAGATGTTTACCTCCTTGAAGACGACAGCGCTTCTTCCCTGCATTCGATTACATTCTTCTTCTGCCTCAGATTCTGTTGGAAGATTATTTGCTTTTTTAGCAGTCTCTGAGTTCTGATATCAAACGACATTTCTATAAGATAAGAGTCAAGAGGCCGTAATCGCACAAGGTCAACGAAATTCCAAGACACCTTGTACCAAAAGTCACCATCTTTTAATGAGTTAAGCCAGTGGCACATATGTATGCATGCACGTTCAAGGGGGCCTCTAGAATAGAGGCTAACATATATGGAAAAGCCAGTAAGTTGAAACAAACCGGCCGACTTCTTACGAGACTAAGTTTATTTAAATCAACAATGGGTACCCCTACTTGTTCTGGAATCAGGCTCAGATTCATACAAAAGCAGCCCAAGTGTTTCCTCAGAACAATTGTATTCCCAATAAAAAATTATCAAATATCTACATATCACGTCACGAAAATCTGGAGGGTTATTCCAGAAAATCTGGAGGCTTTCCTTTCTTTCAAACAATACCTACGTAGGTACATACCAGTAGGTACAAGCTTTGCAGAGCCATCTTCGCTAGATCAATCAATTGTGAGAAAGCTGTTCTACTTGTACTAACCACTCTCACTCAAATTTTCATTCTCTAATCGACTGTAGTAGTTAACGAACTTTGAAAGAAAAAAAATCTCCCTCTTCTTGGACATCTTTAAAATGAATATACCTACTTAGCAGCTAATCGCAACCTTTCTCAACAGAGGCAATACAACTCGCCACCTTATTCACCTAGCTACCGTGTGTCAGGCGCTTTTCATCATCAAATTGATTTGTTCAGTATTTACGTCATTAATGACAGGTGCAAGATGCTTCATTGACGTAAATATTTTTCGCTTTCAATCTTTATAATCATGACCATGTTGGATCATCTACAACCCATCGTGACCATTCTCAGCATAAACATCTGCATGAGTATGTTATGTGCTTCAGCTCACACACGATTACTACTAATTCAATAAAAGCTAAGACGTCACTCAATTTTCACATTATCACAAATGGCATTTAATTTTTGAATATGCAAAAGATTATCGAATAAATCAACAATTTATGAGTGAGAGATGTCACGATTGATTGTCCAACTTGTTGAGACAGATGATCTACCATCTCCTTCTGAATTTATGACATTTCCCAGACATTCATTTAAAGTGACAGTAAGTGATTGCGACTGTTAAGATCTTCCCCATTTGCATCGTAAGCCGGGGTCAACTAATTCTATGACACCGTCGTGGACATTTCAATTCACCCCTTTTTCTCTTAGTAAGTATGAGTGTATCTATCACGTGATCACATCCCGGGAGACTTTCTCCAGTGGAGATCCCCATCAAAGCGCCCAATTGCAGATGGCAATAATCGTATTTTAAACAATTTTATTAACTCGTTCATTCTCTTCCGCTAAATAAAGAACAAACAAACTTTAAACGACGCCAATAAACTTAATGAAAACAAAACCAAAATACTCGTAACAAGAACAAAACAAAATTGAAATTCCACTTCAGATCTGTCAGATCAGAGGTAGGAGTTCCAGTGTTTCAGTGCACCCTAGTATGAGTATCTACGGTGTGTATATCCATCAGACGGGTCAGCTTATCTCACATCTCTCTCTCTCTACTTCTACCAAACTCTATTGTCAATAAACGTCACTGCAACTGGAACCCACTCGTAGTCTCCAGAGTGCTCTTGTTAGCCGCACGGAATTCAAATTACAACGAACAACCCGCCACCGGCCGCCGGCGGTCAACTCTGTAATTTCTCAGCTGTGCTATGCACTCGTAGTACTCCTAGAACAGACCATGAGGGGAAACCCCTATCCCACATGTGATCTTTCATTCGTTGATGGAAAGACAAAGGAAACCTTCTCTGTCCTCAGTTGTAAAAGAAAGAAATCTTAATCCAGCACCAAAACTGTGGTCACTGGCATGCATTGCATCTCCATTAATTTCGAGGAATGCAACAATAACAGGCGATCGACCCAAGGAGCTGCAAGAGGAGGATCGATCTTCAACTTCAACTTCATCTTCATCTTAAACTCAAGATCGCTTGATGTAGTGTGTTGTGGTGATCGTCTGTAGAGATTCAGATCCAAAGTCAAGGCACCATTGAACCGAGGAGATTCCTTCTGCGTCTCTTCAAATTGTTGTTGTTCTTGTGTTTGTTGGCTAAAAATAGACACTAGCTTTGATTGGATGGTCGAATCCACAGGAGGATTTCTCGAGGGGAGATTCCAGAGAATCACGGGCTCCAAGTTGATTGTTTGTTTAAGGTTTTTTTTGTTTTTCTTCTTCCTCATATCTAGCAGATTTCTTTCTGGCTCTTGATAAATAGAGAAGTGTTGTCACTAGTGGGGGGTGACTAGACAAGTCAACTATCGGGAAATTGGTGTACCGGTACCGCCATGCTCACGTCGCTATTCGAAACAATTTAAGAGATTTGCCGACAAATTCTGTTCAGAAATTAAGTGGGCAATGCTCGACGATCAGGGAAAAGTGGAAAGATCGCTCGATTAAATGACTGACTAGCATGCCAGTGGTGTACGAGTACGTATTCGGATAGGATGCGCACACCTGGGAGGCATGTTTGACAGTAGAAAGTTAGCTACGTGGAATGCCTTTTGAAAAGAGCTTATGTGTGTTCGCTTACGGATGTGCTCGATTGGATGGAGCATGTTATTACGAGTGGAGTAAATTGTTGTTATTCAGAAAAAAAAAAAACTGCACCCGCCGGATAAGATTCTAGTGGATGTTTCGAACGGTAGGTCAGCCAATCCGATGTGAAAGTGATAAATAGCATATTTCGCATTGGATCGTAAATTCAAATTCATTAACATATCAGCAGGGTGCTAATTGGGTCAATGACTCTGGAATTTTATGAGATAGTTGTCGGTTTTTGACCTACATAAAATTCTTATAAATTTCGGTGTCATAGTATATCATGACTCCAAAAATGCTGCATGAGGATTCAGATTATACATAACACCGTTGCTTGACCTTCTGTGTAGCGATTTGAATGACTCATAAGTTGACAATGCACGTAAAAGTGAAGACAAATTTTTGCAATACAAATGGGTCACATGCAGCTGGAGATTTTAGGAGAGATTGTTAACTGACATTGTCTGCCGTCTGCCGATTTAAATACCATTAAGAGAATCGAGAAGGGGTCATTGTTGTTTTCATAACAAAAGTGTGCAATACTTAAAATTCACTCCATAAGACCTAGTCTTACATCATTTCCATGGATACCTCTTAAGGATGTTTGACTTAGACCTTGCTTTTAACATAGCCCAAAAGAAAGAAGTCTAACGGCCAATGGTGTCTCAATGCCAGGAAACTTCGTGCGCATTAACTCGATTGTTTCGCGACTTGTATGGCAGGTAGCACCACCCTGTTCAAAGAAGATGTTGTCCGCATCCATACTCGTATCTCGAGCTCCGGCCACAAAAAAATTATTTATCATGTCTCCGCAGCGCACTCCATAGACCGTAATGGCTTTTCCGGCCCTATGACACCTCCGGCCCTATGACCGTACTAAACAGTTATATATTGAAGAATTTATGACGGAGCTACACCGTCATAAAAGGCTGAAAGTAATCTCCAAACCATGGAAGGTTGCTGAAGGGGCTGCAACAAATGTAGTACTAGAAGGCCCCGCTGCGTCCATAAACGCCTTACGTAGCACGGGCAGATGCTACATTAAGTGGTTTTCGTTCCCGGTAAGGGAATACAAAGTAAGAGTGGGATGCTTCCGCTGCTTTGCTGCGCACTGGAAGGCCATAAGGCAGTTAGCTGCAAGGCAGCTATGCAGTGCAGGAACTGTGCTGCAAGAAGACGTCCGGCTGACCACCTTATGGGGTCAACCGACTGCCCCATGCATGTAGCAGAGTTGGCAAGGTTGGCAGCCAGGAATTAGGCCTATGAAGATAGTCCAACAAAATTGTCAGGGCGCTTTTTCGGTAGGGGTTGATTTAGGAGCTCAGATGGTTAGGCAGGGCTGCAGCATTGCCCTGGTTCAGGAGCCCTACACATCTGATGGATGTGTTAGGAGTTTGCCTGCAGGAATGCGGGTCTTCCTTGATACCAGAGGAAATGCTGCGATTGTTATAAGATGTCAATTTAGTTTGTGTGCCTGTTTCCTCCAGCGAACGAGGTCTGGAAGGCCGTCCCAGAATACCTGCTTGGTCTTTACAGCAAATGTATTGCTTGCAGCTACTTCCCCAAGGATTGGAAGGTGGCAAGGGAGGTTGTGCTCCTGAAATCCACCGATAAGAATAGGTCTAACCCTAAATCTTATCGGGGCATCAGCCTTCTTCCGGTACTAGGAAAAGTACTGGAAAGGGTTTCGGAGAGCATGGCGGAACCAATGCCCCCCTTCCAATTCGGCTTTACAAGAGGCAAGAGTGTCGAGGATGCATGGTCTTTCCTAAAAGACAAAGTCCTCAGAAGCAGGGCCAGAGTGGTTATAGACATCTTTATTGATTTTAAAGGTGCCTTTGATAACCTGAACTGGCAGAAAATAGTAACCGGGTTGCAGGAATTGCCCAATTCCCGCCCAATTGGCGGGAAATTGGGCTTTGGGGAAGCTACTTTTCCGACAGAAAAGCGAGTGTGGTAAGTATGCACGACAGCGTCTCAATTAATGTTGAGAGAGGTTGCCCCCATGGATCCATCTGTGGTCCTTTTATTTGGAACCTGATGATGGATCCACTCTTGCGGCGACTAAACGAGCTCTTGTGCTGCGCCTACGCAGATGACCTGCTCCTCATCCTTGAAGGCCAGTCTAGGGCCGAAATCGAGGCATTAGGAGAAAGAGCTCTAGCAGTCGTTGCTGAATGGGGAGAGAGCGTGGGGGTAAGTGTGTCGCAGGATAAGACCGTTTCAATGAAGTGACTGAGGTCACATATCTGGGCATAAAGATGGGTAAGAGTATGAACTTCATGCCTCACCTGGTTCGAACGAGACTACGCATGCTGAGTGCTGTAGGCCAGGTAAGGCGCATTTTGCGATCTAACTGGGGACTCAACAGGCGTTCTGTTCGTATCATATACGATGATCTTTTTGTTGCCTGTGCAACATATGGAGCATCGGTATGGTACGACATGGTTATGACTGTTGATGGTCGAAGGCAGATCTTGACTTGTCAAAAAGTCGCCTTGCTTGGCTGTTTACCGGTGTGCCACACTGTCTCCACAGAAGCAATGCAGGTGTTGCTTGGAGTGCCACCTCCTGATCTGGAAGTGATGCGTCGTGCTATTGCTTTCAAGATCAGAAAAGGGCTCCCTCTAAATGAGCGCGATTGGGTTTCCCCGGAAGAAGCAGCGTAAAACCTTGCTACATGCATGTGTTCTATCTAGATGGCAATCTAGATGGGATGCTACCGAAAATGTACTTATGGCATCCTAAGGGATGTGCTAACCATGCGAATCTTTCCTGAACGGAATTTTAACCTCAGCCTGGGCTTTTTGTTGACCGGGAATGGCTCTTTTAATGCATTTTTGCATAAGAGGGGGCTTAGCGAGGTTGCGAGCTGCTCATGTGGAGCTACTTATGAGGACTGGCTTCATGTCCTATGTGAGTGTCCCAATTACGCTGACATAAAGAACTTGCAGGCTATGGGCATCACCTTTAATGGTGAGACCTACGAGTGAGTGGAATTATCACTGATACCGTACGGTTCGAAAGAACCCGTAGTTTTGCAAAAGAGGTATTCAATAGAAGGCGCAGTAGGCAGCTAGCGGGAAGATTGTAGAAATTTATTGTTGCAAGGCCGCCAGTCCTGGGCAGTGAGGTGCCCAACTGGAAGTAACCTCAAGGTTGCGAAGCTTGACCGGAAGCTACATATATTCTGGTACCACGGGAGGTCAGGAGCCCCCGGAAGTATAATTCCGGCCTGACCGAGGAGTTGGCCCCCTTGTGGGAGAATCGTGTTGGCTGTAGGTTTATACCCAAAATCGCGGGGAGGGTAGACCGAATGGAGCTTGGACATTTCATGGCTTAGCATATATTGTAGTTTGCTACGATCTGTGCTAGACCATGGGATTGCTATGGAACCAACTGGTCTATTCGATGTGGAGTTGCATTGCAACCGGGTGCCATGACCCACAGAATGGCGGAGGTATTACGAGTACATAGGCCTCGACCCTTCGCCAAAGGGGAAGTTCGTGCCTTACACACGACTTCGAATCTAGTACTGGTGGTAGTACTTGTACTACCCGAAGGGCGCTTATCAACGCATTGTTTTGATATCTTGTGCGAACACGCACCGTAGGCTTAAGCCCTCACGGCAGGTAAAACACAAGAGACATCTGTCTTCACAACTTGTACTGAGCCCGTCTTTTGGCACAGAAGGCACATGATTACGTGTCAAATTGGCACGGATTCTTCGATTCGTTGACGCGATTGAAAGTGAATTTTCGTAATCAAATTTAAAGACTTAGATTTTTTCTTTCGCTGTATAGCATTCCATAGTGAATTTCCCAAAGAAACGACTCAAGCATGGCTCAAAAACCACGTTCCAAACTTATTTTCTGGTAGCCCAGGGCTCTATCCATTAGACTGCAAGACTATTATCCGTTCTGCAGATATCCCAGCATTGAGTCTTTGAAGCGCGCCCTTGTCAAAGCAGCGCATCATTTTCCAATGCAAGAGCTGCGTACTGCAATCGACGATTGTGTGAACGTCTGAATCCATTTACCAAAGATCTGACTGGGTCTATTACTGCGGTTGACCAAATATTCACATTACGGCGGATGCTGGAGAAATTCCCAAAACTAATCTAGATCGAAACTCACTCACCAAGGCCCCATATCACAGCATCTATTGAGACGAACTATACAGAGCTATGCCTTGTTTTGGGATCTCTGCAAACTCCTCATATTAAACAGCACTACGATGTATTATACCTTCAACCATGCGAGCTCCAAATAATTTTCAAAATGCCTGTGCCACTCCACTCCCACTTGTCTCCTGTTATGATTGCATTGCGACAAAAATCAGTTTAGCTGTTGAATGAGCTGCCAAAAAGAACAGACGCACAATTTCGACGAATTGGGCAAAAGATCACACCAGATAGCTTTAACTTCGAGGAATCCAGGGATTTTGCCTACCTGGGCTCCATCAAAAATCAAATAAAAAGTTATAATTGAGGAATAAGGCCTTGTCAAGAAACACTAAGGAGCCTCCACATAACATCTGTGTAATCCCTTATTCTGTACTATGGCCCAGAAACATGGATGTTCCTGAAGAAGATACCTTTAGTCGCCTTGGATGCAAGATTGCTCGAGTGAATTTTAGTCCCATTTTCGTTGGCGGATTTTGGAGGAGCAGATATAACACTGACACGAGAGGTACAGCAACTTCGTCCTGATAGTACGCTCCAGCCCGAAGTCTTCGATTGTTACCCGGAGGAACAATACAGTAGAAGAAGACCTGGTATCAGGTAGCGCGCAAAAGTGGAATTGAACCCAACGCCATCTTACTAAGTAACGAAGTTGGGCCGGAAATACCTACACGTATCTACGGAACACAAACAAGTTAAACCATCTAAGGGACCAAGTGATGACACACGTCTCTTTAATTGGAGACAAGTTACTTGGAACCACAAAAAGACGAAGTCGGCTACTAAGAAGGCACCAGGTCTGCACAATAAGGGGATTCCAATAAAGTAAAAGCAACAGAATAGAGATGAATATGGACAAGTTTACTTTCCTTTAAAGGAACACAGGCTCGTTTATTTACATGTACAAATGGTTCGTCGACTCTTTACAAAAACCCGATTTGAACATTTAAAGGACAAAAAGAAGAAAAACAAATAAACAACTCTACAACGCATAAAATTCGATAAATAAATCAGCAAACATCAATCGATACATACCAATTGAACGAGTCAATAGCAACGAACCACTTTCTAAATTTAATTTCCAACCAACTACAACAGGGTGGTCCATGCGTCCCCATTATTACAATAGATACTCAATTTTCAATTGATACGATGCGTCTAATTTGTCATCGTTTGACACTGATTAACGCTCGATAAATCAAAGAGAATCGCCGCTTGAAGAATCCACTCAATTGATAACTTCATCTCAGTGCATCTATCGATAGCATGCTTGTATCTGACTGATTTATGCTAACAAAAACTGTTGACGTGATGCTCACATAATTCGCAACTCACGACGCACGACAAACTTGACGTTTATGATGGAAAAGCTGAAGAGACAAAAAAAAAGATATTGAGCAAAAGCAACGCCAAAATCGTTTAAACTCAAACATCGATTATTCGATCGCCACAAACGAGTATATGTATTCGTATGAGGCTGGCTTTGTCAGCGTTTGTAGTTCTCATTAACCGTAATGATCGACTTTTATGGGACCGTGACTATGAGTCCCATGTGCGGCGATAATTTAGAGAAGACATGACAAACATTCTTCAAATAGCAGTCGATATTACGTAACTCAGGTGTATGAAGAAACTGGTTATCGATTTCTCCAACGTGTTAGACTCATAGTCGTAAGTCATTCGATCATTCGATTAGTTTTGATCATGAACCCGTCCCTTATCAGAGAATTTCGAACAATTTGTGTAACAAGCTCATTACTAAGGTTCGAGATACAATTCGAAACATGAAATCTATCATATTCGTATTTATCGATTACGTCCGTTAATATGAACGTGAAATACTCAAACAAGACTTTGATAAACTTTGATTAGAAAACTTGTTGTCTCATGTCTAAATGAGTACGAGTATCTCGGCACTTAATTCAAATTTAATTGTCATTCAGAGCTGTTGAGTGTGCCGTTCTAGATCAAATAAATGTAACAATTAACAGACACTGCTGCGTGTAAGTATCTGACACAGCAGCCGGTTTGATTGAGACAAGACGTCATATGGTTTGACTGAGTTTGCAAGCGGTAATTGCAGATTCATTCGTATTTTTCAAAGTTAAGATGTTCAGAGATAGAAGAACCGAATGTAGGTCAAAAGGCCGAAGAGATTACCAGCGTAGACACATAAATTGTAATCGGATTGAGCTCTTCCGATGCTGGGATCATGACATACGAGTATGACTTTTTTATCAGCAAAGATGCGGGATATTAAATTGACTAGAATGTTCGGTCGCACGTTTTATTGGCATGTTAATTGTAAGATTTGTAAAATTGACAATTTCTTTTATAAGATTTCAATGGAGAAATTCAATGAGGTTCTGAGACGACATGTTGCAATTGTCATTCATATTGTACATACCTATTCTATATCTCTGTTTAAAAGCTCAGCGGCAAAGCAACAATCATGTCCAATTAGCGAAATAGGCCATTTCGTTAATAAAAGCGTAGAACCCAGCTCATTATCCACTCTGGGGAAGAGCACATATACTCGTATACACACGTCTTGTAAATTGAGACTTCTGGATATTTTAAACTTGACCTTTCATTGCATGTGTGGATGATCTTCCATTCATGTGAGAAGCAATCATAACTGACACACATTCTTATAGGTGTTGCCAGCATTACTTTGAAGGGAATACGATAAGAACCGGTGGGAGAATACACTTAAATCGGCTTGATGGGATATTCTGGTATGGACCATGAGCTGGTCGGTCCATTCGAAGAACTCAGATAGGTGATCGATTCGTAGTTGATGATCGAGAACTTTTGAGCCCAGAAAACCGATGTTAACAGCCGAGGACAAAAGGGACAGAAAGATCCTGATAAAAGCAACTAAACAAATGGGACACCGCTACGAACCGTGTTTACTTTGCCATTACGACGAGTCCTTCTTACCGAACAGCATTGACATGACAAAAATAGGCTGCTCAAGATTGAGGCAATAATGCGCCAGCACAAACCGGACTTGATATTTGTCGCATTTTGCAAATGTCAACCCAGGGAAGCCATTGAACTGCTGTGTTGTTCGGACGATTGGTCGCCAGAGCCAAAGTGGTATCGCTCAACGCAAGGATCGGAGCCCAGATTCAGCCTGTGATATTCAAATTGTTACAAGATTTTCCCAAATTGAAATTAGACCAACCGCGTTTTAGTGGCGTGATGGAATTTGGAACCAAATTCGAACGTACCTGATGATATATGCAAAGGATTTTCGGTGTTGCCTGATAGCGTGTGCAATGCTGCAGCTGAAGTTGAATAGATTTTCGACTCAACAACAATTTACCGTAAACATTGATGCTAGTTATGGAGAAAGGAAAATTCTCAGTTCCTATTAGAACACCCTATATGACACGTTCCGGTTTCAGGTAAGATTTCATTGGATTGCAGGAGATTTTTGTATACCAAAAAGGCCGCTGATAAACAGGGAAATGGTTGAAGTCCACAATACCATGCAGTTAGACAGTGGCCGAATATGATAAAAGCCAATAAAATACTTTGTCGTCAGGCAAAAAGGGAAGTGTTTAACCTTTAAATGGTTTTGCTTAAAGAGAGTACATGCATGCCAAAGTTAAACGGAGGCCGTTCGTGTACGTACGTGGCCGCTTAAACGCAGCTGAATCTGCCTTTTTAAACACGCTGAACAAACGACTTGAAAACACTCACTGACGAAACTTATCGGCCTCCATAATCTGCATCATCATAACGACCCGCTGAATACCAACGAGCGCTCCTGCCTTACCCACCTCCGAAGAGTACTTGGGCATCCCTAACTTGACTGCAACAAATCCTAATTTTTAATGGCCAAGGCAAAGACGCCACTCAATGCACTCCATTTATCTGCCCTTTCACTTACACTGAATTGGACTTCTTCGGCCCGCGTCAGGTCACAATCGGCCGCTGCAGTACAAAACTATGGGCGGCTATATTTTGGTGCCCCACAGTTAGAGCCATCCACTTGGAGTTGACAGCCTACCTGTCCACTGACGCTTGCATACGAGTATTGTGTATTCAATTAATGTCAATCACCGTGTGATCAGTTTGGTTGGTGTAAAGCAGGATTTAAAACGCGAAAGAACACTGTTTGACGTTATTCGCATCCAAACCGAGTTACCATCGAAAGGAATTGAGTGGCTTTTTAATGGTATATTAAGCCCCGGATAAGGTGACATATGAGAGCCAATGGTGAAATTCGTGACAAAACTATTTGCGATCGACCGTCTTAAAGCTAGAAGCTTCAAACGGTGAGACAGTTTGAAGTTAGTTGATAAAGGCGGAATCCATTATCACCATCACTCGGCCGCTCACGAGGCTGCCCCTTTCTAGCTGAGGAAGAAGAACCTCTCCCCTCCGATGATCAGCAAGTGCAATGCACATGCAATGCGAAAAGCAAGAACCCGACTAAACAACGCGGCTAAGTCCAGCAAACATATCAATGAGGCTGAAAGGCTGGCGCAGGCACAACATGACCGGTACGCTTGCAATCTGACCTTGTTTCCACGGCAAGAAAGTAGGGTACATCACTAGAGTTCCACCACACGCGAAAAAATTATTCGAAGCATGTAAAAAGATGCGGAAAAAAAATCACCGGGTCTGGATGATATTCCAGATAAAGCCTTAAATATCGCTATCGACCAGACTTATTTGCCGAAAGGTCTAACGCGTGCCTTCAAGAGACCGTTTTTCCTGAGCTTTAGAAGCTCCAACGTCGTTTATTATTGACAAAGGAAAAAGCGAACACAAACCATCTTGTTTAATATCTTCGGAAGAATCCTTGAGCGGATCACTTACAATGGCTTCTTGCTAGCAATATGCTATACAAGAAAGGCGCTGGAAAGGAGGCATCAAGAAATATAACCTTGGACATGAAGAACGCATTTAATTTGACGAATTGGGAACGGATTACAAACTACATATCTTTATTGGATTGAAATACCGGACTATTTCTCGAATAGAATCCTCTCTGACTCTGACGATGAAGTTAAAGCGTACCAAATTACTGGCGGTGTGCCACAAGCCTCGATCTTATTGTACTTACTACGGTGCCTACAGATTCCATGCGAAGTGGCGTCGATTTTCGGATTTGCTGATACATTTTTTTTTTTATAATTTACGCGCTCCTAAGGGGTTAGATACCCTTTTACTGTTGCCGGGGCGCGGGTGGAAAGGTAGAAGAAGGAGGAAGGAAAATTGTTTTTGTAGTGGTTTGAAATTAGGTGTGTTTGGTTTCGATATTCGCTCTCCAGGGGTGGGAGTCAGAATAGAACGGAGAGTTTTTTCTTCACTCAGAGTGATTCGAAGTATAATTCACAGTATTTTTTTTCTGCGCTTGAAACTCTACAACAGCCAAATCTACGTGTCAGTGTTATGCCTTCACACGCAGAATTTCTGTCTGCGTTCCAATTACACAAATGAAAAACTGACTTGCCATGGGCAGGATTCGAACCTGGACCCTCCGAGTGAGAAGCGATTGCTAGTACCACTACACCACGGCCACATTGTAGTGGTTTTAGCAGCAAAACTACCAGGACAAGTTCAGCTCTACAAAATCGTCGATGGTTAACTAGTGCTGGATAATCGAATCGTATAGAGTAAGCTAAGTCTTTAAGCCGACCGTTCGTGAAGTAAGGTCAAGTGGAGGTGGTGTTATGCATCCGGTCCATGCATCCGGACAGTCCATGCAGTGTGCCAGATGCTCTAACTAGACAAATCAGAAAAAGGCGATGCTCTCCCACTCACCATTTCAAAGGTACTTCTATTTATAGAGACAAATAATAATGTCACATAGAGTTCAAACATACTGTATCTACATTGTGCAATGCTACGTAACGCCTTTATGACTATGTTCAAATTCGACAAAGAATTTCAACGATGTGACATACGGCGACGTCATAGACATTGCCAAAACAAAGTGAACTGCAAAAATGAATCTAGCAATCATCGAAGCAAAACTTAGTGCCTACTGTCCACAAAAAGCAGCATAAAACAGTAACAGTGAGGAGAGCCACAACATCTAGGCAGTAGGAAACTAACTGTGAGGTTTTCCAAACCTTTTCCTTAGTATAAGATAAATGTGAACCGATATTTGCATTTTTTTTTTCCGCGCTTTCCTAACTACAGCCACAAATTGGCAATTTTAAATACCCTCCACTAGTCTAAACAAATTTGGTCTACATTCCTTGTATCTGTTCGTATTTGTCTACATAATCTCAAATGAAACTCAATACCCACAATTTATATAGGCAAAACAATAGTTCTACTGGCGGCGCAACAATAAGCGTATCGCTCCAATTAGCCAAATGACATATAAATTTTCTACAGCCAGACCTCTAGCTGGAGTGCGCGATTCATGCTAAAATCGAACGAGAAACCTCCATGACACCTCATTCCAAGTGTCAACAAAACGCAGCCCCACCAATGAACACTTACCGCTGCTATTATGCTGGTACACTAGACTTGGTTCCACTATTGGAATTCTCTATTGTACTCGTATTCAAGCCCCCAAATGCAATTGTGCAACAGATACTATACTCAAACATTGCTCTCTGTTGCTCTCTGAATATACTCGTACGTGGAAAAGTGCGAAATGCAACACCCGTATGTACCGCTTGTGAATCGGAACCAAAGTTTCGTCTCTAATCCAAGCGCGCATTGCTTTTGTAGTCACCTCACGAACTTGCAATTGGCGCGCACACTATGTCATAGTCAGTCACTAAGTCATTTCGCAATTATGCATCTCTTAGACGAGCTCTGCGATTCCGCAGTGTAGATTGGATTGGATACCTCATGGTCAGCCAAAGTTTTTATGGATACACAGCGGGAACAGGGAACAAGGATGACAACGGCGGAATACTTTGTGGCAAAACTCAATTCCATCATCGTCGTCGTCGTTGCCATTGTCGTCGTCGGGCATGACATCATTTTCCGTTGCATGGAATTGCATATTCACCGTGAAATTCTTTTTAAATTAAAAGCGGGGCGCCCCTACGAGGGCGGGGTGAATATCTGTGAGAAAACAAGAAACACTGCACTGGGATTGACACCGCTGAGTTGAGGCTCGCAACGGTGGGATTTCTTTGTAGCAGTTGTACGGATTAAGGTTTAGCATTTCATCGAGATACTTCGAAAGAAAAGTTACACCAAGTCGCAGAGCAAAACAAAGTCATATTACGACACGCTTCCTCAATCACAGTCAGAATCTATAAATAGTTGCTGGAGAAGATGGGGTTGAAAGGTTTTTATGTTCTTTGTTCGATTGAAAAGAAATGTTAAAAAGTGTACAACCGAATGTGGAGACGAGTTTTGACATACTCGTAAATACGACCACGTGAAGGAGGTTAAGTAGCCCAATATTCACTTCAGCTCACTGGCATGAACAAAATCGATAGTTGCAGGGAAGGATTGATTTTAATAATGGGATGCTTGCAGTGATTTTAGATAGAAGAAAAAAACCATTGTGTTCAAGTTGAACCCATGGATTATTCAAAGGCGCACTTTTTGAGAGGTATCCATTAAAGGATCCGAGATGGAAATGGAAAATTCATGTCAGGATCTGAAACAAGTGATTGACCCGCTTTTAGTCAATTGTTAGAGGGTGAAATAGATTTCTTTACACTTATTGATCCAAAGTGTTTTGTTTGAGTGAGATTGTTATAATACTGAGTGTTTGAGTTCCATTTTCCATAGTGATACAGTTCTACGCTCGAAACTGTGATTTGGAAACACCCTTGCTCTAGCAACCAGTAAGGCAAAACACAAGATAGATTCAGAGACACTCACATAATAAAATAATAATGAAATAAGGCATATCATAATAGATTACGCACTCAATAATTTCCAATTTATTTAGGCTTTCAAACACGTGACTCTGACAGAAGGAGTCTCTGAAGTTCTGAAGTTCTCTGCTCTCTTTCAATTCTTATCGACTGGACCCTGACATTTACCATTTCTTTTGTGTCCCCAGTAACTGTGGTACTGCATGCCAAGGTCAGAACCGCTGCGTGTCAAAAAAATTAACCCAATAGAGGCCGACACCCATTCAAATTAGGGTTTCTTAAACTATGTGAAAAATCCATTGTTACGAAGCAATCAAGAGCCGGATAAGGACGGTTTCGTCCTCGGATCTGCACATCGAATGTGCGGAATTTTAACAGCCCACGCGGAGCCGAACTGTTATAATAATTACTGGAAGCCCTAGACTAAAATATAAAAAAGTGACATATACCATGGTGACTGCTTCGGAGCACACGCATTTCGTGTAAGCGGCAGACTAAAGCAAAAATTCTTGTCTTTTAGGAAATTGAGCAATCCGCATCAAGGTTCAATTCGACACGTCATTTGATTTTGCTGCGATTCAGAATATCACCTAGCACATGATTCCCTCATCTCAATTAAAATTAACAAAAGGACATGATTGTCTCCTCCAGTATTATAAATTTCTGAATATTTCGAGTTACCAATAGAGACTCGGAGCACTAACTATTGTAGTTGCAACCATGGTACGTCTACGAATATCTTAGACGACACAACAATGTAGAAACATGAGAAAAATGAAACATAAACTGCAAACGCAACAAGCTGCTAGTACCTTTGCCGATGGTGTATTCTACATCAGGTGCTGAGGATAAGTAGTATTGATGCCAAGAATTCGGCAAAAATTTCGCCATTAATAAGCTGGGTTTCACCTGACCATTCCTATGAAACCCTTGATTTGATAAAGAGTACAGGCAAGCACACATCGAAAAAATAACCCCGCTGCGACGCGGCACTGTGTAAAAAGGCGAGAATAGGTCGAGGAGTTAAAAAAGAAAAAATACCCCACGAACAATGGAAAAGGAAAGTCTCAAGGCAACAAGAGCCGAACGGATTCGCGGAGAGATCAGCAGAGAAACTTTGTAGTAGAGGCACAGTCAAAAGCTTCAGGTCGATTCGCCTCTGCGTAGATTACAAAGATATATTAAACAACTGCATCATCAACGATAATTACCCAATACCAAGGGTTGAGCATCCTTATCAGAAGCCGAAAGATAGTAAGTATTATTGTGTTTTCGATATACTTAAATAGGCTTTTTACACCTGATGATTACGGACGAAAGTGCCCTTCTACAAACAATAAATACCACTAAAGGAATATACAGGGCAAATGCAATAGATTGATGTTCGGGGTCAAAATTGCACCTAATATATGGCAGAGGTTCATGGACCAACTTAAAAGTACTGCATGTATTTTTTATGACATTATAGTAACAGGTTCAACCCACAATAAAGCTCAGAAAGATGTACAGTCTTGCTTCATAAGTTGCGCACATTCAATCTTCATCTGAGCAAACAAAAGTATGAGATGTACGAAAAAAGTGTGTCATAATTAGGAGACCGAAGTGACAGAGAAGGTTTACACAAGACGCATGAAAAGATTGAAGCAATGCCATTACAAAACTTAGACAATTTCTAGGATCAATTACAGATTTATTCCCGACGTTGCAACAGAACTCCATCATCTCCACAAGTTACTCAAAAAGAACACCGAATTTATATGGACATCTGACTGTCAGAAGTCATTCGAACAGCTGGAAAAGGAAATAACAAATGACAACGTTGTAATAATTTTCGACGAAAGACTTCCTTTAATTTTAGCGACGGATGTATTACCGTTTACACTTTCTACTGTGCTGTCCCATGTAACAAATAACGGAGAACGACCCATAGCTTTTGCATCGCGGCGGAAGCAAACTACAGTCACGTCGACAAGGTAGCAACAGCTATATTTTGGGGACTGAACAAATTTTTCAATTACTGTTATGGCAGATAATTTGCACTGATTACAGGCAACAAGCCACTTGAATAAATATTTACTCTAGAAAAATTTCCCATTACTTACCGCTCAATGTTTATTACATTACGCCCATTTCCTAAGCGGACGATGGTGTATCAAATACAGATATTCAAAATGAGTTCAAATTAATTTAGTCGAAACTCATCAGATATGGACTTAACTGACTTAACACACTTTGCACACCCGACACAGATACATATATTGGGTTGGCAAAAAAGTATTTGCCGATTTCACATATATGTAGATGTCTTTGGCCATATTTTTTAATGGCTTCTGTCAATGAGATATTTTTTTCTCTTTGACATTTGTTAGATGTCAGTCTTACTATGCTTTAGAAGCAAATTGCGCGTATTTTTGTGCAAAAGTATCAGTTTGGCGTTAATTTTAATATGGAGTGCAAAAACGAGCATTTTCGTCATATTTTACTTTTTTATTTCCATAAAGGAAAGAACGCAGCACAAGCTGCTAGAAAGTTACGTGATGGGTATGGTGAAGAAGCCTTAAAAGAAAGACAGTGCCGGATTTGGTTTGATTTCCAGAGATTTTTCACTGATTTTTTACAGGTGTCACATACAGCGATTGAGAAACATTTAAAACATATGAAACTCGTTAAAGAGCTTGATTTTTGGGTTCCACATGATTTGAAAGAAATTCCTTTACCAAAGCGTATCAACGCGTGCGATTTGCATTTTAGACGAAATGAATCCGATCCCTTTTTGAAACGAATCATCGCTAGCAATCAATCAAAAACGATAATGATCCATTCTTGATGAGCCAGCACAATCCACTTCGAAAGCTGAAAAGAAAATTTTGCCCTCAATTTGGTGGGATTGGAAAGGTGTGGTGTATTTTGAGCTGCTTCCAAGGAATCACACGATCAATTAGGTCAATACTGTCAACAACTGGAGCGATCAACAAAAAACGGCCAGAATTAGTCCACCGAATATGTGTCATTTTTCACCACGACAACGCTAGGCCGCAACATCTTTGGTCACTCGTCCAAAATTATTGGAGCTTGGTTGAGTATTGATGTTACATCCACCATATACGAGTAGTTCTGACCTTGCTCCATCAGATTACCATTTATTGCGATTTTTGCAAAACCCTTCGGATGACGCTGTGCAATCGCACTTGGTTCATTTTTTTTTAAAGGCCCGAAGTTCTGTTTTATATTGAAAAAATGAAAAAATCGGCAATTACTTAGTTGCCAACCTGACAGATAATTGTGCACCAATGGGAAATTCCACCTCAACCATGGCAAAGGCTGGCTTGGATTTTGCTGGACCGTTTCATAAACAGTTACTTTTTGATCATTGTCGATACAAAAACCAAATGGTTGGAAGATTTTCAAAATTCCGTCTTCCATTAACTATCATTTCAGACAATGGTACAAACTTCACCTTAAAGGAATTCCAGGAGTATTTGAAGTCTAACAATATTCAACATTACCCCCACATCCCTCTAATAACGGACAGGCAGACCGATATGTGCAGATTTTAAAGAATGGTCTTCGCTCATTGTCAAACGACTCAGGAGATTTTCACACCACACTACATCGATTTCTATTACAGTACAGGAAGTCATACTCAACATCGACTGGAAGAAGTCCAGATGTTTAAATTTAATATTCGGACCAGGCTCGATCTCATGAAAGCCCAACAGGAACGTTGCAGTTCCAAGTAGGAATCTAATAAGGTTTAATCAAAATCAAGATGCAAAATGGAAATTTGGTAGGGTCATTTGGCGTAATGGTCATTTATCCTACATCGTTGATATGGATGAAAGATTCAGTCGGAGCCACATCGATCAAATGAGACGTACACCCATCGAGAGCAATCCTCTTGACAACATTCATTTACATCAAGTCAATGGAGGCATGGAGACAGGAGTGGTAAAGGAAATTGCTGAGACTGGAGCCGTTAAAGTTACTAAAACGGACAAAGGTAGTGTTTCGAATAATGCCGAACGGTCTGACGCTGCAGGTGCTGCCGGCGTTCTCAACAAACAATAATCAATAGTTTCGTGAGACCATGAAGGAGATAAGATGTAACCAAGACGTTCTTTTAGGATTCGTTGTCCGTGTGTCCCATACCAGGCTTAAAGTCGGCAGGGAGGACTATTATATACGGAAATATATTAGCCTAATGTTGGCTTCTAAGTCATTAACTGTAGCTGGTTTATCAGCAAAGACGAGTGACTTAACATGCCCCCACAAAAAGTAGCCCAAAAGATTCAAATCATTTGACCTTGACGGACAATTGGCAGGTCCATTTCTTGAGATGATTCGCTCACCATGTTTGTCCCAATAAAGTGATGGTTTGGTTCGCTGTATGGCATTTTGCGCCGTCCTGCTGAAACCATTTGTCTCTTAGACGATTGTTATTGAAACAGATAATCAAAAATTCGAGAATCATTTGCCTGTAGAACTTGCCATTGACGTGACGGTAATGTTAGTTCTATCTTCACATTCGAAAAATAAAATTGGCCAATTATGCCTCCGGCATGCAAACCGCGCCAAACAGTCTCGAGAGTCTCGTGAGCATTGTTCTCACTTCAATTTTGCTTGTTAACATACCCATTAAGCCAGAAATGACCCGCATCACTGAAGATGATTTTACGGTAACAATTCGGCGGTTCAAATTCCAATTGATTTTTAGCCCATTCATCGAACATACGACGCAAACGATGGTCCACTGGATCCAGTTTGTTCTTATACGGGTGTAGGTCAGAAATCTTCTACGTACATAGTGAACTTGCAGAGGCCGAGTTGCTGGGAACGTTATCGAATCAATAAATGTGGATCTCGGTCACACTCACCTCTACCGAGGCGAGTGTATGAACTCGTGTTGGATGAATATTATCCATAGGAGTATAAGTAGACATAAATCGATACATAGTATTGCGTATAAGCTGCTCAGATGGATGATTATGATTGAACGTAAATTGGGCGTAGTGCTCTTTAAATATGGCGCATAGAACGCGAATTTTGTAAAAAAAAAACTTCTATGATTTCTAAACGTTGTTCGGGTGTAAGTCTTTCCATGGAAATTTGACAAAATCTACTGAACATAAATGTCAAAGACACGTGCTCACTCTGACAGATAACCCTATCGAAAGTTCTATACCAGGTGAGTTAGAGTCATCTAAAGCATTTAATGGCAGATACCAGCTACAGTGTGTTATGTTACTCAGATTACCTGCGAAGTTAGAATGTTTCCAAAAACGTCATACTAACAAAGAACTGCATTAGTTGCGTTCAAAAATGCAGATTTTCCGCAGAACTAACTTAGTCAAACTTTATTACTTTTGTGTTCATAAACGTCAACGGATCGTCATACTCTTGCAAAGTACGAGTAAGTGTGAGACGGACTGCTGGTATTGACACCATGCTCTATACCACATGTATGTCACTACAATACTAAGCTAAAAGCTAGTATACCACGAAACATACCTGATATTGAGATTCGCAATTTGATGGTGGTATAAGTACTATACCACCATCTTATTGATTGCAGCGCCACTTTCGCTCTGTTGGCTATTCTTCGTAGATTATTTGGCAAGTAACCACGGTGAAGAAGTATAACATTGTTTTTCTTTAATTCGAAGAGAACTAATATTTTATCCAAATGCAAAACAAACAACACGCGAAAATCAGCGTGTACTACGGAATACTGTCTGTAGTATTGAATATACCAAGGTATAAACAGTCTGTCCAGCACCTTAGTTAGGCATTTTAATTGTGGCTGCAGAAAAGTTTGAAGATTTTAGTATGAAATAGTTTTTTGTTTTTTGTTTTTTGAAGAGGAAAGATGTAAGAACTAGCATTCACAAACACACAAAGAAAGATCTACGTTTATTCGACACCCATGGTATTCGCATGGATATTATGAGAATGCGTTTAAACGTGAACAAGAATTGATAACTAGACTAAGTAGCTCTATGTTGATTTCGCAGGAGAAATTCAACCTAAGAAAGATTGTTTACCCAGAATGCTAGTTAACATTTTCCTCTACAAATTCCTGTATCAAACATTTTAATACAAACTTTCAACATTCCACTAAACAAAGCAACTAACATCCTCGTCTTCATTTTAATTGTCGTGCCTCATTGCCTATATACCTAGACCTCCAAATAGCAGCGCAAAGCACACTTTCTTCAGTACCATGCGCAAATAAATATGCCGACGAACTTAATTACAAAAGTGGAAAAAAAGTAAAATGAAGTGAAGAAAAAAAAGCAAAAACCTCTCCCAAGAAAGCCATACAAGAACCGCTTATAGCTTCATCGATGAAATAATAGGCGGTTGCCCTCTCCCAGTTTTTGCTCCAAACCAAACCTTCTTTTTTTCGTTTTGTTTTTTTCTAATTTTTGTATGAATTCTTCTTTTTGGTTTTCGGAAGAATTTTTTCGGCAAAAATTTATGTGTGTTTTCAATTTAGTCGTATTTAACCATCACGTCATCGTTACTTCCGCCGGGGTGTCAAATATTTAGTTTAATATTCAGAACCTGACGCTGCCAAAGGAGTTCCGCTCTGGCAATGTGGCCTTTCCGATGATATTGAACTATCGATAACATTATGGCGAACTCAGTAGTCCACAGTTCTGACCACACATCATGATACATACAAAACAAAAAAAGGGAAACCCCTTGGGGTGTTATATTAAAATGTGAAAAAAAAAAGTTAAAAGAAACTACCCCGCCCTTAGCCATGATTCATCATTAACTAAAAATGTATGTTACGCCATGTTTCACTTTACTTATGTTTACATGGTCATGTTTCCTTCGAGGAAAAGTCGCTCTCGTCTAATTGATTATGAAACGCTGACGCGACGAACAGTCTGACGATGAGTCATCTTTCGGTCTCTGCGTCTGAGATCAATTAATGACAACATTTGCTAGTACGGCCCTAATAAAGTAAACTGCTGGTTGCAGCTACTACTATGTACAATGTACATACTCGTACATATGTCATGAGTGTGCAACGGCGAGATTGTGAAAATCTTATCAGAGAGCGAATTCAATTTCCGGCGGTACGTGCAATTTCTGCTTCTCGAATTCATTCGTAATCAAGTGAAAATAATAAATATTTGGAATTTTTTTTAAAAACTCGTATCGCGCACGGGTTGAGGTTATTTCTGACGCTAATGATGTATGAAAGGCCTTCCGAGTTTATTTTTTCTTTTTTTTCCTGCTGCTGTCACTTCAAAACACTTCATGGACTTGATAAAAGCAAATTTGCAAATTGAGATAAACAGTAAACGTCACATTTTTTTTACTGGCGACAGTTTAATAAACTTCCAATTTTAGCCGGCGTTTTTTGACCTATTTAAATGTGCAGAATTGAAAAAACATAGTTTTAAAGCTGCCACACTCGCATAATTACTTAAAGGCGCAAAATAATCGAAGACCTACGTATACATACGAGTATGTAGTCAAGCAGAGCGTCACATTCTCCTCAAAACTGAAGGGAGAATATGTTGGGAATTTTACTATATATAGGATGTAATAATTACAGATCCACAGGGCGAGCAGTTAGGTTAGGTAAGATTGGCTGTTGGAGAAGCCAATTCACTTAGGCCTATTGGCGCATGGTGATGCCATGTGGATCTGTGATCCTCCTACTCTTGGAACCATTTTGAGCTTTTGATGAAGCGTATGAGAATGTTAACTTTTATTTTGTTTAGATCGTTGAAGTCATTATAGAAGAAAAGCTCCTAAGTGGAGTTTCCTTCTTTGGAAGAGACCTGTACATGTACAGAGTAGATGGAGGATTTTTATACCAATGCTACCTTTTACCCATAGGGTAGGTAGAGTGGTTCCAATTTAGGTGAGTTCGTCGTCCCTACAATTCCTTGGAATATCTCTGTGCCCCGGCACCCAATATAGGTGAAAGTTGCACTGCTCTGCCTGGCTGTCCGAAAAGATGCGGATATCCCTTGCAGGTATCACGTAACACATGACTCCTTTAATCGCCAAAATTTTCGCCTGGACCGTGCTACAGTCATTTGGAAGGTGGAAAGAGAGGCTTAGGTTAAGCTTATCAATCTTGGATCCATCAATATAGAAGTGCATTGACTTGTTGTGCATAAAAGCATCTTAATCCCAAAAGGATCTAGAGGGGATACTTACCATACATGAAAGTTTTTGTCGAACCAATATTGGGGCATAGTGTAATCGATGTTCTCTGGAAGGATTCCTAGTGTATTAAGGATATTGGCGTGGCCAAATAATTTATTTGTTCACTATGTAGTCGCTTTAAAGTGAATAGCTGCGATGGCAGCCAGGGGTGCCAAGTGAAACAGAATATCCAGTGCCGCGGAGAGGGCTCCGCCTATGCAGACATGCTGTACTACTTTGGACTTTGCTTCGTTTGCTGCAGCTGACTGCATTGTCTAAGACCGTCCACCAGACAACCATCCCGTAGGTGAGTATCAGTCTTATAACCGAGACGTATACCCAGCCCCATTTGTTACCCATGGCTTCTTTGCAAGAGAATAAAGCTACTGTAGCTTTTTTGACTCTTTGTTGAATGTTAGGTTTCCAGTTTAGTTTCCTATCAAAACTGATACCTAGATATTTTGCTGTATCTGAGAAGACTAAACTGGTACCGTTAATTGAGGGAAGGTTTATGATTGAAATTTTATATTTCCTGGAAAATAGGACAAGATCCGTTTTCAGTTCCGAATCCACAGCGGCCCGGGTTAATCTGTTAAGATTTACTGCAGGAGTTCGTTATTTGTATGAAGATACTTACCTGAGACGGCTATAGCAACGTCATCCACATAGGCAATCACCCTGCTACCACCCGCTTCCAGGTATATCAGCAGTTCGTTGACCACTCAGTTCCAGAAAAGGGGTGAAAGGACACCGCCTTACGGCGTATCTCTGCAGAAAAATCTTTTAGCAGAAGCCCCACCCAGTTTGGAATTGATTATCCTGCTATTTAGCACAAGACTGATCAACTCCCCAAGTGAGTCATCTACTTGCAGAGTTGACAGCGCAGTCGTGATTGCGGATGTGTTGACGCTGTTAAAGGCACCTTCTATGTCCAGGAATTCTGGGTACATTGTGTACTCTCTATAATGTAGGGATCGTTCGATCTGGCTAGTCAGTGAATGTAGAGCCATCTTTCCTTTACAGTAGGCATGTTGAACCGTAGACAAAAGTCGCGGATTAATTTTAGATCGTATATGGATATCATTCAGACGTTCTAGAATTTTTAGAAGGTCTGTGGTCCTTTGGGACAACATGAGAACATTTTCCGGCTTTGGGAATGAAAAGCACATTAACTGCTCTCCATGACAAGGGGATGTGGATCATTTCTACGCAGCTCTTCATGATACGCAGTAGCGTTTCCAGGTTAATACTCGTATCTGAGGACCTTCGTAGCGCGACAGGTATTATATCGTCCAGACCAGCAGAGTTGTATGGTTTGAAGCTATGCAGCGCCCAGAGCAGCTTGTCTCTCGTAATCAAACCGTGAATTTTGGTAAGGGCTGCAGTCGTCCTGCTAGAGTTGTTACTGGCTTTAAATAGGGAGCTACCTGGAAAGTGGGTGTCCAGTAGCAGGTTGAGTGATTCATCACTTGAGATCGTCCAAGGGCAATTGGTTTTTTTGAAACAGCTAGGCACCATAATATTTGTAGAAAGGATTTTTCTTAGCCACTATGCCTCAGGGTGTTTCTGTTATTTTATCACAGAATGACCTTTGCCTTCCACAGTTATTTTTAATACATTTTGCGGGAGTCCTTACATAAGTCCCAGTCAGCAATTTTTCTTGTGCTTTTTACTTGGTTAAAAAGTTTCCCGAAGACGTTTCTAAGCGGTCCAAGTGCTGATGTCCACCAGTGTGGCGTTTTCTTGCCTCTATGTTGAATAAGAGGACAGGAAGCAGCCATAGCCTGATTGAGAGATAGGGTGAAATCTTTGATTTTCATGTCCAGCTCGTTGATGTTTCGCGGGCAGTTACTGATGGAAAACTTACTCGAACAACCAATGCGATAACACTTCACCTCAATCCCTTAGACCAGCTGTAAGTCCAGATCGTGAGAGGACGATGACTAACTAATCTTGGAATTTAAAAAATTTCTTGATAAATTTGTCAAGATCGGTGATCGGCTTAGGGAATACATTTTAGAAGCGCGTCATCAATTTTTCTATGCTTTCGTCTCTGTAGCTCCTTTAGAAATCATTGTGAAGAATACCCAATCGCTGTGCTAGGTCCAATTACAGTGTCCCGTGACTTCATTTGTGAGTGTGTTGATGACACCTATAATGAGGATGATAAGCTTGATCGTAGATGGGCCATATCGTTTTAGATATATGAAGAGTTCACCTATGACTAGCCTTAGGGAGCACTTAAAAGTGTGTCATTAGTTTAGTCTAGGACATTGGTGGTTGTCTAGTCAGTTGATCAGCGATGCAGATCCCTGGGACGATCTGATCGCTGTTTGATTGTCGATATATGTATGTATTGTATATTGAAATTTCAAACAAGGGTATTGGATTTAGTTTGAGCTAAACAGCGGCCTGATGAACAACTGATACTTAAGCTTGGATGACGGTACAGTAAGGACCTCAGAGAAAACACCGAAGGGTGTCTGTAAAGATGGAAATTGACAAACAGAACAAGCCTTCGCGTTGTTTCCAGTCGTTCTTTTTGATTGAAGTCAATGTTGAAGTCACTTTTAAATAATTTAACTTCGGTTGATTTGGTTTATTTAGCTTCTTCTATTGCTGTGAGTGTCTGTGTATACTTACCAAATTCAACGTTTTAAGAATCAACGGTGCAGAAGTTCTTAATGCGAGAGTGATGCTCATTCAAAAAACTCGTTCCTTACAGGTTGATGTTAGTCCATCTATCAGTTCAGTCTACAAAATGATTATAAGTGAGAATTATTCTCACGACCTTGGTCTAGACCCTACCTAGAGCCTTCAATTCTCATGCTCGAGTGGAGGGTAACTAGAGCCTTTTTGATTTCTTTCTGCAACATTGTCTTTCCAGCCAAGTTTGCTGTCCAGAGGAGATACCCGACGACAAGCTACCACACGACATACTACGTCCTTTAATTTGGCAAACAGCTTATTGAGAACTAGACATAGTAGAAAAAAAAAGAGTACACCCCCATGGGTTGTGCTCTGTGTCTTTTTCCTTCTGTAGAGCAGCTAACATAGGTTGCATTTATGGCTCCACTGCCGGCAGGGTTGTTTATGTTCAGTTCTTGAAGCGAGTAATCTAGGAGAAGTCAACGTTGTTGAAAGCTTCCCCAATATCAGGGGACTCCAGCATTGTATTGTATATGTACTCCTTGAACTAGATTGATTTTTCAATGGATGGTAACGGGGAGTCTAAGGCGATCTCAACCGATTTTAGTTTTTGACAGGTTCGAAATTCGAGATTCAGATAGGTATGAGATAGTTCAGGAGCATGTGGAATGTTTTGCCTGTTTAGAGCATCAAAACTACGGCAATGTGTATTGAACTACAAACAAAACAGGTTTTCAGAATGCATAATATGATGTCAGAGACAAATGTTGGGGAAACAGGCTATCTCTTTTTATCCAATGTCTCGCTGTGAACGAATTTCTTGATTATTTTACAAACGTTGGCATCAATTTTCCAGCCTGTGACGATGATAGTACTGAACAGCGTTGAAACCTTTACTCTTCTGGGAGTCGATATAATATATCTACAATAACATATTATATTTATAACAAGAGGGACAATTTGGTTGGGTCTGGGGTGACAACCAGTCTACTCTTGGGTTTAGTTGGGAGGTCTATTTAGAGTTTTCTCATGTAAAGAACTCTCTAAGACTTCCAACTAGGTTCAGAGAAGCCTTGCATTCTTCAAATATCGGCTGGCATTACAGACGCAGGATCTGCTCCTCCTCGCAAAATATTTGTAGTTCATTGCCATCAGGATTGCGTTTGGAAGCAAACGCTAGTTTTCCTAACGAAAAGTGAAATACAATGTTGCTGTCCTCGAAAAAGACAACATCCTAGATTGGTTTTCGAACCATCCGTAAAGATCTGACTATATTCGCTTTCCAGCTCAAGTTCTGGATGAAACCATTCCTGAGTAAGCGTCTAGAGCAGAGCCAGTATGCTATTTCTTAGCGCCTATACAGTCGAGCCTCAGTCCGGTTAGTTGCCTCATTCCCATATAGAGGATTGACTGAAAGATCGCTTTTCGGGTAAAACAATCGTCGATTATGTTTGGCGCTTCTTGGGTTTTGGTGCCAGATCCAGAAAATGGTGCACGTCAGCCTTGGTGGCCTGAAAATCTCAAAATTCTTAGTTCAAGGGGGGATTTTCAGCAAAGACTTGATTTCCTGTGTGGAACACTCCACTCTTAGAGTGTCGTTTTCCACATCGCAGCTCCCTTCTTGCTTAGGTTAGTTTCCACGGTTGTTCAACACATCTGTGTTGTCATTGCCAGTCTTCCCATATCAAAGTATCAGAGAGTTGATAGTAGCACTTCTATAATAATGTCGGCTTCATCTTCTTTGGCATTTTGGAATTTTCTTAGAACTGGAATTTCCGGCGACATCCAAAACCCGTCCACCCAAACTGCTGTTGACTGCAGCACGGGTTTCAGCCGGGCATTGTACGCATTGCCGCGGGAGCAGCAATACTTTAAAGTTCGCGCCTTTGACAGCACTCATCGGAATTGAAATATGTAAATTTCAATAAATCGGCGGGGAGTTTATGAAGCACGTTGGGAAAACCGCGACTGAATTATCACTATTATGTGTGCCACCTGGAGTATTATCCTGCGTACTGTTAAACCAATTGACGTCTAGTGTGGACATCATCGGGTCTTAGTTCAACGTCACACCTGGATTATTTTCAGAACCATACGGCCTTTGACTTTTGTCAGCCTCCCTGACATGCAAGGAAGTCGGGAATGCCGAAATACTTTCATATTTTTCTACTCTTAACCCCAATTCCATTTAACCCAGAAAACTCACCTTAAACAAATCTGTCCGACATCTTAAAATCCTCTTAAAAATCAACTATATACTAAATCTTGATTCGCATAAAACGAATTCTTGACAGAGTGCGGTCAAGGAAACCTTTCAACATAACCCATAACTCGTCAAAACAATTCTCATTGGAATTCACCGCACAACTGTCAGCTCGTTGACAGATTTATAACGCTCAGAAAGCGCTAAGAAATGCAACAACGTCACGCATTCTGACTTTGTTTACTCCAAAATGTTGATATAAATTACCTCCCATTGACTTGAGGTAAACAAGACAGCTAAAATACAAATCTAGAGCATTAATGGAAAGTGATCTAATTCAAATCGAGCCACAACTAACCAGCTCTTCCTTGTGCACCTTTCTAATTGCTTCTCACTTCACATTATAAACCGAAAGCGAAATTTATTTCCATCAACCACTCTATCCGTGACAACATAATCAATAAATCTTCACTTCTAAGACAGTATTTCCGCAAACTACAATCTAAATTTGTTAAAAATGGAAAAAAAAATCCAACCAAGTGCATTATCCGTAGCTATTCGTCTCCCCTCGGTGACGACGCCTGCCATGACGTTTTTGTTTTCACCACACCATACAGCTGATTTATAATTACAATATTTTCTGCATCTACCCGTACAACACATCTGCAACTTGTCTAATTCAAAATGTGGTTACGAGTATTATTTTGTTTTCTTTTCGTTCTTTCTTTACTTTCTTTTCAACGAGAAGAGAGTAAATCATTAAGATACTGTCAAATTACAGACTGGTTTGTTGTTAATCACAGCTATATTCACTTCACACATGAATCCACCACCTTCAGATGATAGTCATAACAAATTCCAGCCTGTCCAGTTGCCTTAACGTCAAAAATGTCATTTTTACAGTGTGCTCGTACATTATTGTTGCTACACTTTTTGGTAGTCGCAATTAATAATTTTCATGTTTTTTTTTTTTGAAATATTCCATCAATCGGACAGTGATCCCAAAAAGATGACAAGTCAGAGATGTTACACGATTCACGATGATGATGGTGAACATTGTTTGAATTTGATGTTCAGATGATGGTTGGTTAAATTGTGGTGTAGTGTGGGTGATGGAATTCCACTTTGTTATCTTGAGGCGACATACACAAGTACAAGTACGAGTACGAGTACAACTTTCAAATTCTTGCCAAAGCAACGAACAATGCTCCAAATGGGGCACACAATAGAATGTCAATTGAGAAGTTGTTGCTATTTCTGGGTATAGTGACATGAAAACAAAAAAAAAAAATCTTTTTGGGGCACAGTAAGTGGGTGACGATGGTATGGAGGTACTCGAATTGTGGTCGTATTGTTGTGGTTCAAGCTCTTTTCCTGAAACAAGAACGCAAACAAATTTGGCTGAGAGATATATTGGTCATGTGTCAATTTGTTGTAGCCGATGTCTTAGGAGGAACGATCATATGGGTGCAGAAGAGAAGACGACAACTACTCATACTTGGAGGGTTTTAAGTGATTTTATTTTTCCTTTCTACAATTGTGACGTTTGACTAATGACTGTCGCGTGCTGAAAGATAAACCACTCCTAGGATGGCTGATGCATGCATATTACTCAGTTTGATTACACGGAATGACAGTGAGTAAGTTCCGCTTTTGTGTGCAAAAAAAAACAAACACACTTGGGAATACCCTTAAAAAGTTTCCCATTAAAATCTATCAGCTTGAGACTATTTTTCTACTGAACAACGAAAGGCGCTGTAAACGTGGGGAGTTGGAAATGGATTGGAGGTTTTTCAGCGCTAGTTGTTGATATGGATACGAGCAGTAAAAAGGAAATTTATGTTTCACCGAATGATTGGTTTAACTGTTTTAGATATGCTGAAAGGAGCGCTTGCGTCACTATCAGGTTTTACAACAAAGAAAAATGACAATTTATTTGGTAGTCCAGAGTTGATAAACTTTTTTGATTTCTCTCTTGGCAATTGTGTCTGGGAAATGCGTTGCTTAGACGTCAATGATTATTTTTATTGCAGCAGAAAAGTGACATTTTGAACAGATTCCAAGAAAATGAAGATATAAGATTATATTATTCAGGCCAGTTCAAAACAGATACTGCTCAAAGCCAATACCCAACCCAACTAACCAAAATGCCAGTTTAGCGCAAAAGATTTTAAGCTACTAACATATTTGAGTTGCCACAGGAAACTTATGGGAGAGTAGTAGACAATTTTGGGAGAGTAGTTCTCGCGGAGATCCTTTCAGCTATAATAGGTTGCGAACCTCACCTCCCATAATGTCCATTTCTTACTATGCTCCGCATATATCCACATTCCACTGTTATGGAGAGAAGTCAAAGTAGTATTCATTCCCAAAGCTGGAAAATGTTCTCATGTAGTCCCAAAGGACCTCAGACCTATAAGTCTATCATCATTCCTTCTGAAAACTTTAGAACGACTGATTGATATCCATATTCGAGTTAAGTTGATCCAAGACTTCTGTCTACGGCTCAACATGCCTACTGTAAAGGAAAGTCGGTGGAAACGGCTTTGCACTCTCTGACTAGCCACATCGAACGATCCCTACAATATAAGGAGTACACAATGGTTGCTTTCCTAGACATAGAGGGCGCCTTTAACAACGTCAACACATCCGCAATCACGACTGCGCTGTCAACTCTGCAGGTAGACGGCTCACTTGGGGAGCTGATTAATCTAATGCTAACAAGCAGGATAATCAACTCCAAACTGGGTGAGACTTCTGCTAAAAGATATGTCAGTAGGGGTACGCCGCAAGGCGGTGTCCTCTCTCCCCTTCTCTGGAACTTAGTAGTTAACGAACTACTGATATACCGGGAAGCGGGTGGTAGCAGAGTGATTGCCTATGCGGATGACGTTGCCATAGCCGTCTCAGGAAAACATCTAAATACCATTAAAGAACTCCTCCAAGTAAATCTTAACAGATTAACCTGCTGGGCAGATCGCTGTGGATTGGGAATAAACCCCCATAAAACTGATCTTGTCCTCTTTTCTAGGAAATATAAAATTCCAATCATAGACCCTCCTTCAATAAACGATACCAGTTTAGCTTTCTCCGATACAGCAAAATATCTGGGTCTCATTTTTGACAGGAAACTAAACTGGAAACCTAACATTCAAGAAAGAGTCAATAAAGCTACAATAGCTTTATTCTCTTGCAAGAAAGCCATTGGGAACAAATGGGGCCTTCAACCTCGCATAACCCACTGGCTATACATCTCGGTCATAAGACCGATACTTACTTACGGGGTGGTTGTCTGGTGGACGGCCTTGGAAAATGCAGTCAACCGCATTAAATTAAGTAGAGTCCAAAGAACAGCATGTCTATGCACAAGCGGAGCCTTGCGGTCTACCCCCTCTGCGGCATTAGATATTCTGCTTCACTTGACACCCCTCGACATTTTTAGCAAGCAAGTAGCTGCGACTGCAGCTATTCGCCTTAAAGCGACTAAACAGTGGACAAATAATTCATTTGGCCACGCCAACATTCTTAATACATTAGGAATCCTCACAGAGAACACCGATTACACCATACCTGAACTTTGGTTTGACAAAAACTTCCATGTAAGCTTCCCCTCTAGATCATTCTGGGAGGAGGTTGCTTTCATGGAGGACAAGTCAATCCATCTCTACACAGATGGATCTAAAACCGACAGCGAAGTTGGTGGCGGTGTTTTCCCAGATAAGCTAAATCTAAGCCTCTCTTTCCGCCTTCCAAATCACTGTAGCGTGTTCCAGGCGGAAATTTTGGCGATTAAAGAAGCTCTGCCCTGGCTGAAGAAAAACGTGATATCTGCAAAGGATATCCGCATATTTTCGGATAGTCAGGCGGCCATCAAGTCCCTGGACTCGGTCTCATTGTGTTCTAAAACTGCCCTTGGATGCCGATCATCTCTCATGGAGATGGCAGAGCAGTTCAACATTCACCTCTGTTGGGTGCCGGGCCACAGAGACATTCCAGGGAACTGCAGAGCCGATGAACTCGCCAAAATTGGAACCACTCTACCTATCCTACCGGACAAAGGTAGTATAGGTATACCAATCGCTACGTGCAAACTAACACTAAAGCTAGATGCCAATAAAAGAACGGACCTTAGGTGGACTGCTGGACAAACATGTCTAGCGACCAAACAGATCTGGCCAAGGCTGGATTTGAGTCGATCTAAGTGTCTGATCCTTTTAGATAGGAAACATCTCAGCGCCATAATAGGTGTCATTACCGGACACTGCCTCATAGGCAAGCACGCAAGAAGGCTTGGCGCTTTTACTAACGATTTCTGTAGAAGCTGCATGGACGAGGAAGAGGAGGAGACAATCCCCCACCTACTCTGCACATGCCCAGCTCTCTCTCAGAGAAGGAAGCTTCATCTGGGAGCTTTCTTCTACAACGACCTAAACGATCTAGAAAAAATAGACGTTAACAGTCTCCTACGCTTTATTATAAGCTCAAACTGGTTCCAGTAGTAAGAAGATCATAGATCCACGTGGCATCACAATGGGCCAATAGGCGTAAGTGGGTTGGTATTTCCAACAGCAACTCTTACCTAACCTAACCTAAGGCGAATTAATCTTTTCGACGGCCAAATGTTCATGCAATATTAATTGTACACAAATGCAACTAATGCCCAAGCATGCCTCAATTTCACCATAAGTCCCGCACAGCATCCATAAATCAAATGGCACCAACACTCAGTCGAAAGCAGAGACTCTCAGTGATATGTTCGGAATTCACTTCCTGGGTAACCCGACCATCGTTGAAACTGCAATTAAGCCATGTAATACGAAAAAGACAATACAAGCTGGTATCTGCTATCGGTTCTGGTGATGGATGCGGCCATCAAATAGGTTGTAACCTCCTCTGATGGCTACATGACACTTGACACCAACGGATATTTCTGATTGTCCCAAAAAAAAATTTAAATCGGCTGCTGTCAACTATGAACAGAATCTTCAGTCCTAGCCTTCCAATAGGCTATATACAGAAGCCTTGGCGAATAGTGAAAGTAGTACAGAAAATCAGCAAAGATCACTCACCAAGACCTTCATACCCATTAGCCTGACGTTTTTCCTGCATCAAGAGCATCGAGAGTATGTTTGAGCTTCATGTGAGCAAAGTTACAAATGGATCTCGCATAGAAGATATTGTGAGATTGCGCTTCAAAACCTATTGCGCAGAATTGAACGTGCACTCGACAAGAATCTCCCTTTTGACATAAATGACAGCGTTCAATAGGTGATAACGAAGAACAGGGCTGTTGATCGTTTGCTGTAAAGCGCAGACGTAATCGACGATTAGTGCACTAGAAATAAGCTTCCAGTCAATCCTCTCAAAAAGACTTTCACCAGATACCAAGGAATCGTTTGATTCGGCTGCTTAGGAGCATACAATGTAACTAGAACTGAAGCCTCAGCGACCTGAGCGACCCTCAATTGACTCGGATCTTATGATGCGGGGATACGAATTCGAATTTCCTTGTTCTCAGAACACACTTCAGGCAGAATTTAAGCCGGGAGAGGAATAAAATTGAAATACCGATGGCTACAGAACCGATCTGGGATGTGGCGTTTAGTAATCCAAGGTTTGTATTGTCTACTGGTATCTTAGCTGGAACTTGGATCCTGCATAAATAACTAAGGTTTGGATCTAGACAAATTATGGACCTACGAACCCATATGAGATCCGAGTCAATTTCTGAATTCACTTTGGTTCAAAGTCTTTCCGACAAAAAAATTAGATGCGACCTTGTACGCAGCAAGATAGTAGGTGACGCCTGGGGAAGAGCTTACTCTATGGAGGACAATTGGATGCACGGTGATGTCGGAAAACGGTCAAAAGAGCATCCTAGACATCATATCACAGCAGATTCTGTCCTGACAATCCCGGCTAAGCAAAGCTTAATATGAACGCTTCGGCGGAGAATTTCTCCAGAAAGAATCACGACGACGGCAAGGAACGAGTGTCAGTTTGGTAATTTAGGCAAAAAGCCAGCATCCTCACGACATCTCTTCCATAAACAGACTTATAGTACTGACTTCGCAGAATATCATCATTGCCAGATCGTGTTATCCACATCTCGATAACCATAAAGGCATCTGACGTTCCTCTGATCACAAAACTGTGAATATGGTTGCCATACTACGGTGCAATATCACGCTAACAGAGGAAGTTATTGGTTGAGGCACAAATCTACGTACACGGAAGGTTCAAGTACAATTACCGCATTAATGATCGTATTATTATGTAGATTAAGTAAATTTATTGTTTAGTGCATTTTAAGTTCTTACTAGTACAAGATCGATGAGAAGAAAGTGGTTAAGGCGCTGCCACATTGTCCGTGGGGCATCGTGTGTGTTCCTTACTTGAAGTTAATTAACAAGTACCAGAATGCATAAGCCTGACGCCATGTCATTCACCATTCACAACAAAACAACACTTTCCCCTTTTCCGACATTCCTACGAACATCACAAAAATAATTGCATAGACCCATAAACGCTTATCCGCCAGTGAATAATCACATTCGACCTAAAACACGCGCGCACATATTCACTTGTCATACATAAGCGGACGCACCTACTCTACTTGACTACCCATTACCTGATAATCTAATTAAATTCAAATACCATTAGCATAAGCGCATTTTCAAAATCGAAAACAAAAACAAAAATCAATATGAACGCTCCCTTATGCAACCAAAAAACTTCCCAACCTAACCTCAACAACTTTGCTCAGGCCACAGTAAAAAAAAAAATTAAAGCACGATTTACAGCTCCCGTGATAAGAATTTCAATTACCTTTTCATTTCCAATTATAGTCAAGCTTTATGCAGTGCCTAGTGTCAGCCGCTGTGCCGAGCTGTCACTTCGATTCGTTTACACTTTCATAACAAGAAAGTAACGATAATATAGTAAATAGTGATAAAATGAACGATAAAGACGCGACCAATTCCAAACATTATATAGGAATGTGTTGATGACATTTCTCATAAATTCGAAAACGATGACAGCTCTCTCTAAACGTCATCCACCTGTAACTACACACACATCGAAAAAAACCAAACTCTGGTCATTGATCTCTGAACACAGCCCCCAGGATGGATTCGAAATTTCACTCCACTCCAGGCAACATTCTGCGATTGTTTATCCATGAACACAAACGCTTGCAAGTAAGTAAATAATTTCAAGTTAATGAAACAAGAACATTGCGTTGTTCATTGTGATTTTGTTTGGAGTTTTACGACAATATGAAAGATGGACTCGCGCCCACGGAGAATGCATTCAGTCTGCTATGTAGGAGTATCTCCCCGTTGGTGCAGAAATAACGATAATCTGTGGATTCCATTTCAACTGTTAACATAGGAATGGATAATTAAAAGATGATGAAAACCAGATTAAATCGCTTGAGAGGGTGAAAGCTAATGTGCCGATACACCAAACTCTTATATGCTCTCATAGGGGTGCGCTATTTCCTTGAAACTCACACCAAAGGTTAGCCGAGGTTAAGTGGACTTACTATTCCCCTTCAAACGATTGACAAGTGTAGATCTGCGTTTGTAGCATTTCATCACATAAACGCTTGAGGGAACTTTGAAATTCGAAATGTGAGACAAATTGAATTGTCGAGGGGGCGGACTCTCTCTCTATCCAACCAGTACTCGGACTCCAGTCCCTGTCTATTATTATTGATTTTTCGAGACGATGCTGAATGTTAAAAGGTGTGGGTCTCTAGAGTGCGTAGCACGAGTGAATATTTGAATTTCTATTTTTTTCGTCTGAGAGATTTCGGACGGCAGATTTGAAATGATTAAAAGCAAGTCCCCAAGTCAGGCGATCGTTTTAAGAGATTTACTTTGACGAACATAAGATTAGATTGATGTTTGTGGTAAATTTTGAGTAATGGGTTATTGCAGTAATTACTTGATTTAGTGAGTGGAGGTCATGAAATATTGACTAAGGCGATGAGTAGATGTGTGGTGTTTGGTGTTTGGCAAGCGAATGAGGTCATCGAAAAGTAATTGAAATCAACATTGTGGAAAACGGTCTTAATGACTTTCTTTGATGTTTCGACATTTTTTGAAAAGCATAAGACCTCTCAAAACAATCAAATCAACGCCAGCCGACATTATGCGGTAATTAGTGCATGGTGAGCTTCGATTTATACAATGTGATATGTTGAAAGAAAGATGTACGAGTATGTACTCGTATCTACGTTCAGGTTTGAAGCAAGTCTTTCCTGAAGAGGGCTCTGTTTTATATTTGAAATGCATGGCTTGGACTGATTTTTACGGAAACATCATGGAAAATAGGACTAATAGAAGGAAGAACTAATTCAATGAATGCACTTGAATGAAATTCTAGAAGTCGCCAGAGAAATATGTTATCTGCAATTAGAAATTCCGTTTGCGACATGAGCGTCCTCTGTAAATGGCTTCATTTGCTTCAATGTTGGTGTGTTCCAACGGACTCAGAGCACTAGGCACAAAAGAATCGCAGGGAAGATAGCACACAACCCTGCGTTGATCCTTAACTTCAAGTTATCAGTAATTTTAAAGCGAATTTCTCAAAATGTCAAACACTGGCTAACCACTCAAGCTAGCTTCCCTATACATCATATCAATGGCGTTTTTTTTGTCGATAAAAAAGGGCTTGATTTGTGTTTTTTATATCACCGACTGTGGTAGTAAACTGAGGTGTGGTGCTGATATATTTAAAGGTGGCAGATGACAATGCCTAATAGTGGACGAATGGTGGGCATGACTAAAGACCCAAAAGAGGAGGCAAGTAGCTAAACAGATTTACTGGACTGATCTAATGGGATCCCTTGGACATTTCTAACCAACATCATCATCGCAGATATACAAGCATATTAAATTGAATGACAAATTGTTATAAAGGCAAAAGAAGGAATAATCCACGACATGAAATTTATAAAATCAGCAGAATATATCTACAGAAAAACAGCGTTTGAAGTGAAATGAAGCAATAACATTCAATTTATGCTGAAGTGCAACAAACAATATGTTTCAGAAACCACTTATACCATGTGAAATTCTCGGACTGCCAATAAAACTCTATCTAGTTTGAGTAATTTCAAGCGCATGGAAATTCTCGAGTATTGTCAAGTCTTGATGATTCACATATGTCTGAAATAATAAGAGAATAAGGGCACTCTCTCAGTGTACTGGATGTTCAGAGCTTCCGTAGTGCAATTCGGTTTGGACCATTTTCTTGTTTAAGCAAAGATGTGAATGCAAAAATCGAGAAATAACATATGTCGGCTAGTACCTCTAATGTGTAAAATTTTGAAATTAAAAAACTGATATCACAGCTAAACATACGATTTTCAAAAAATCCCTCAGTTGAGAGAACATTGCTGCCAACACCACCAGTAACCTATAAACCTGCGCGAAACTTCCAATTTGATGATAAATGCGCACGGCAAAACATAACCAATATAAAAAGCGCCACAGCAAAATGGGCATCTTACAAGCAGAAAAGGAGTCATCTTCTGAGACGAAACAAATTCAGCTACTTTGCACCTGCAAGAATTGTTATTGCTGAGTTCGTGCTGAATATGTGGAAAAAAAATTTGCACCTACACTAGAGGACTGGAGCGTATCGCGGGCAGAATGACTTGTAACGGGCCTCGTAGGAGCACAGCCGCGAATGAATATTTGTTTGCTAAATGACGAGATGATACCTCTGCAGACGAAACCCTACTAGTAAGGCCGACTTTCAGCGCCTCCACGTGGCGACCCCTGTGATCTTCATCGTAGCCCAGCGAACCGCAACCGTGAATTTTGAATAAATAGTAAGGTTTAGCAATACCTAGGACTTATCACTAGGGCTTAAAGCTAGGGATGGTGAAGGAGATCGAATTTGATGGAGAGAGTGCTGCGATTAAAATCGAAAACGGAAAGGGTGGAGCTTACCTTACGCAGCATACGGGAGATTGGTTCGTTATTGGTTATTGGTTCGTATGTGGCGCAGTGGATTGTAAAATAAAAGAGTCGGGGGCAACGTAGATTTCGAGGGTTAGTGTAAAAGAAAATGGAGTTGTAAAGAGACGTGTTACCGACGGAGCTTGAGAGAAGTAGGTGAATGAAAAGAATGTCAGCTACGTTCCTTCGTTCCTCAAAGATATTCAGGTTAATGAGTTTGAGACGGTCTCGATAGGGAGGTAAGATTAGAGGATCGTTCCAAGGTAAACATCGAGGGGCAATTTGAAGAAAACGACGCTGGATGCTCTTAATACGGAATACTCGTACATGAACTCGTTGAAAGGGACACCACGCTTGGCTAGCGTACTCGAGAAGGGGGCAAACGTGAGTGATGTATAGTGATCTGGTCACTGGGTTGCAGAATTCTTTGGACCATCTTTTAACGAAGCCAAGTGATGACTTTGCTTTAGTAATTATGTCATCAATATGCGAGCGGAAATTGAGCTCCCTGTCGCATAATATGCCAAGGTCGCGGATAGTCTCAACAAGGGATATAGGTTGGCCGTGGAGAAGATAAAGCCGCAATAATATGCCAAGGTCGTGGATAGTCTCAACAAGGGATATAGGTTGGCTGTGGAGAAGGTGAATCCGAGGAGGAGACTTGTTGCACTTACGTGAGAAGATAATCGGTTGACATTTGGTGGCATTGAGTTCTAAGCAGTTCTTGATACACCAGGTGGCAAAACTATTTAGATCTGTTTCAAGGAGGCAGGAATCATGTTGTGAGATATGGGTTTAAAAAATTTGGTATCGTCAGCATAGAGGGAAAGTGCTGACTGTTGAGTGCCCCTTTCAAGATCGTTAATAGTTAGGATGAAGAAAAGTGGACCTAGGTGACTACCTTGAGGAACACCTGAAGTGGAAAAGAAAGGGGCCAATAGGACAGATCTGAAACGAACACTATAAAATCGATTATCTAGTTAAGAAAATATCCATTTTAGCAAAATCGGTTCAAAGCCCAGGACGAAAAATTTGAACAGAATCAGTTTATGAGATATCTTGTCAAAAGCCTTACTGAAATCAAAGAACACTTACTAAGATATGCGTTAATTTTGCGGAAATTCGCTTTATGAAAGTTGTAAGAGGAGGCCAGCTGCAGATGGGGTGAAACACAATACGCTCCCAAACGGACACAAGCGCCTCGAAAACGATTGGGTTTTAAAACACTGGAACATTAAGACCCTCCTCGACAACGGGAATATAAACAGGGATACAAATTGGACATTCTTGGAGTTTGCGACATAGAGTGGTGGGACCAGAACATCTATTGCTCCGAAACTGGAAACAGTTTCATTCTATAGCACACATGCGATTTAATATAGTACTGACCCTAAAAGCACGCCTCATGTCCTATTTACCACTCAGTGACATGATTTTGACGGCTCACTCACACAGTGAGGAACATCACCATCCTCCAGTGCTACGTTGCACCAAACGGTTCGGACGACGAGTTTAAGGATGATTTCCACAGGCAAATAGACATCGCTACCAGTTCAAAAGTTCGGAACAGAAGAAAGAACTCTTACTGTTCATTTATTGACGTTTGAGTGAAAAACGTTCAAAGAGAAAGAAGTTACAGGTTTTTTTTTTTTATTACATAGAGATAGCGTGATATTGAACGGCTCTTAACACTCCCACTTTCAGATCACGATATCTTTCCTCTTTATTTATTTTTATTTTATTTTTCTATTAAAAAAAATTTAGCATCCTTCCTCGGAAACCCACAAACTTCTCTAGTAACAATGATTTTGTGAAGATGTCTGCAAGCTGTTCATCGGATGACACATACTTGGGACCAAAAAGGTTTTCTTCATACTTCTCGCGTATGAAGTGGTAACGCACGTCTATGTGTTTAGTGCGTTTGTGGAATTCGGGATTCTTGATCAATCTGATCGCCCTCTGATTGTCCATTTTGAGTTTCACCTGCTTCGTGATTCCGATGAGTTCCGTCAACAAGCGCCTCAACCAGATAAGTTCCTTCAACGCATCAGATGCCGCAATGTACTCTGATTCAGTTGTTGATAGTGATACTGATTTTTGCTTCTCAGAAAGCCAATTGATTGGACCATCGTTGTAGAAATAAATACTTCCCGACGTTTCTGTGTCGCCAGCATAGTCCGCGTCACTATATGCAACCAAACCTGTTTCTAAAGTTCCACTGAAACAGATTCCGCAGTCAACTGTTCCACGTAAATACTTCATTATACGTTTGACTAAGTTCATGTGCTTCCGTTGGTCGCTGCATGTAGCGACTTGTAACACCGACATCAAATCTGATATCTGGCCTTGTTCCGATTCCCGGATACATCAGACTTCCGACTGCCTCCCTGTACGGATAGCGAGTCCCCGAAAGCTCCAGCCGTCTGATTCGTGTCCATAGGTGTCGACACCTTGTTGCAATTTTCCATTCCGATTTTCTTCAGAATCCTGTTCGTATACGCTGACTGCTTCAGATGAATTCCGCCATTTTTCAATCGTGAGAGCTCCATTCCGACTACCATTTTCAAATCCATGGTCTTCACGTCGAATCTTCTCTTCAAATGCTCGATTATTGGTTTGATATCTTCTCGTTTGTTCGCTGCGATGAGTCCATCGTCCACGTAAATCGCCAGAATCAGTCTCTCGCCGCACTTTCCACGCACGAAGATGCATGGATCTGACTCCGTCGCTTTAAAACCGAACCGTTCGATGAATGATGTGAAACACTGGTTCCCTCACCTCGACGACTGCTTCAGCCCATACAAACTCTTTTGCAGTTTGCAAATTCTGCCAGTTTCATCGTCAACACCGATCGGTTGACTCATGTACACATTTTCGTCCAGCTCGCCGTAGAGAAATGCAGTTTTAACGTCAAACTGCTGAAGTTCCATTCTCTCTGCGGCTGCAATATACAAGATTAAACGAATTGAAGTATACTTTATCACCGCCCTTAACGTTTCCATGTAGTCAATGCCATATTCCTGAATGAATCCTCGAGCCACCAATCTAGATTTGTAACGATCCACCTCTCCATTCGCCGTATACTTCACCTTGAAGACCCATTTGTTGTCAATGAGTTTCGGATTTCCCTCGGCCTCCGCAGTCACTAGTCTCCAAGTTTTGTTCTCAAGCAACGAGTCGTACTCCTCTTTCATTGCATCCGCCGAATTCATTGCCTCCTTGTAGTTCCTCGGTTCATCGATATAAGATGTCACTGCAACTGACGCCGTTTATTCTGCTGGTTGTCGTGTTCGATGTTCAATTACGTTCTTGTCAGAAATGGAAAGAATGGAGCTCCTCAAGACCTTTTTCGTCTTTTGGTTCTAAGTAAGGTTCGTCAGTTTTCTCCGCATCAGTTTCCTTTCTGCTCACAGAGATTATTTCATTCTGTTCGATGAATCTTACGTTGTATGCGATTTCAACACGATTCGTGTTTGGATTCCAAAAGCGATAACCTTTAACGTTTTCGTCGTAGCCAATAAACACATATTTCACCGCTTTCGCATTCATCTTCTGTCTGTGTTGCTTCGGGATATGGACATATGCTTCACCTCCAAACGTTCTCAGATGATCCACTCTCGGAGGTTTGCCATACCACAGTTCGTATGGTGTTTTTTCCCGGCACGCTGCTCTTTCCTGTTCGATTCAGTACAAACACCGCTGCAATCGCCGCCTCAGCCCAAAAATGTTCATTCATTTGCTTTGCATGTATCATTGTTCGAGCTGCTTCCTTCACGGTTCGATTTTCTCTCTCAGCTGCCTCATTTTGCTCCGGTGTGTACGGCACAGTTCGTTGATGACGAATGCCGCTCCCTTCCAGGACGCTAAGCACGTCTCTGTTGACAAATTCTTTCCCATTGTCACTTCGAAAAAATTTCACTGGATGACCGCTTACTTTCTCTGCCAAATGAATGAATGCCTTGATTCTTCCGGCCGTCTCTGTTTTTTCTTTCAACATGTAAGCAAAACGAAAATGTGAGTAATCATCTTTAATCAAAAACATGTACCTGGCTCCGTCCGATGATTGTGGATTGATTGGCCCACACAAATCTGCATGCATCACTTCGCCGCACTTGGTAGATCTCTCTCTCGATTTTGTTCCCCTTCAAAAAACCGCGAATTTGAGTTAGATTCGTTCATGCCAGTTACGCAAAGTGCTTTTTGTTTTTACCAAATTTACTGAACTTGTTTCAATTGCCTTGAAACACATTTTGAACAAATTGCCAACACGACTTCCAACTGCTACCACGCCTGTTTCATCTCTGAGTACGCAACCGTTGCTGGTTGATGTAAGTTTGAAACTTCTGTCCATTGCTCTCGTTCCCGAAAATAGATTGATTCGAAGACCTGGCACGTACAACACATTCAGCAACTTCTTTCTTTTCCATGTTTTTCCATCGTAGCACACGATGTCGATTGTTCCTTTGCCATGAGTCTCCATCACGACACCGTTTCCGACAGTGATTTCCTTTTTGGGTGACAATTTCTTAAAACCTTGAAAAATCTCATGTGATCCGTTGCTCCAGTGTCCAAAAGCCATTCATTCAAGCCGCCTTTCTGCATAGAACACATAAAAGCATCGTTTGACTTTTCGCGTGAATTACCTGCTTTTCCTTTTTCCGGACAGTTGCGTATAAAATGTCCAGTCTTGTGACATTTATAGCATTTGAACTCTGATTTACCTTGTTCAGTATTATTTTTCCTTGGCTTATCCCATTTCTTTGATTTTTCGTCAGAAAACTCTTTACAGTTTTGCTGTTCCAATGTCGCTTCGCTAACGGCGCTTCCGATGATTCAGTAATTGCTCCTGCAATAAGTCTATCTTCCTCAATCACAAGTCTCGGCCGTAAATTTTTCTTTGTTTTCTCTGCCTTCGCCACTGAATCCCAAGCACTTCCGAAAGGTGCGTATTCTTCTGGCAAACCCGAAATAATCTTCGCCATAACCATCTCCGCAGGAACTTTTCGATCAAGCGCCTCCAATTTATATGCCATTTCTTCAACTCGGCATACATATGTACGTCGTCATGTTTTCTAACAGTTCCTTTTTCGATGTAAAAAACTTTGTGTGCAACATCAATCGACTTGTCTCACTCTCTCTGTCCGAACACCGATTCAAGCTTGTCCCACATTTCTTTCGACGTACTGCACATCTGAATATGTTTCATGTGTTCATCACGGATTGATGTACCAATCAATTTCTTTGCTTTTTTTGTGCCTGTTTACATTGGCGACGGGATGAAAGTCCTCACCATGAACGTCGTGTTCACATTGTCATGGGGTGAAAAACTTTTTGACAAGTGGAACACTTGAATCGGAGCATTTTTAATTTTTAAATTTGAGCAGTTGGCGTGAAACATACCTTTTTTCCTATTCTTCACACTACGTTTCTCATCAACGATCAAAACTAAAATGAAAAAATATGTCAGAAATGGAACGATATGGAAAAAACGATGTGTTGCACCCGAGAATCCACTTTAGAAATGGATTCTCCGTGGAAGTAACCCTTCTTCTTCCCACTTCAATAAAAAGCGTTCCCTCCCTCTCTTTTGAACAATTTTCCTGCCCGCGCCAATGTGAACAGGCACTTTGTCTGATTTCAACCACGCTGCGCGCTCATCTGCATTGGCCGCCGCAGGCAAGCCCATCAGTTCCATCAGCAATTTCGAGCACATCCAACTAATCCAAAATCAATTTAATTTTGAATTTCCACCCAACATATTGAATTACGTCCGTCAGTTTGTCGATTTTCACACTGTCAGCTTCCATTTTTTTTTTCTTTTTGTTAATTCACTCGGAAGCCAAACCACCAAAATGCCTTTTTGTTAAGCGTTCACCGCGTGCTCTCTTTTTCGTACTTCTACAAAATGTTCAGAATTTTCCGCTTTTTTTACTTGGTCATTTCTAGGCCCATAACCTATTGAATTACTTACGTACAAAAAAAAAAATGAATGTTGAAGAGCAAAGAAAAATGCGTGCGTTCGTTTCCAAAGCTCGGAACAGAAGAAAGAACTCTTACTGTTCACTTATCACTTCACCCGATGTTGTAGAAATTTGCATCGAAGACGTCCGAAATACACGTAGAGCAGACATCAGAGCCACCATCTTTTGAAAGCTTCAATATAACCATCGCCCCAATGTGGTGAGAATACCCTGGTATAATACCATCAGGTTAAATCTGGGTAAAATCTGAAAAAATAATGTTTTCAGCACTAAAACCAAGCTGATACTGTTTCGATCCAACGTAAAATCCGTGCTACTACATGTATTTGTGTAGTAAGTGAAAGGTGGCTAACACTGTCACAGGAAACTTGCAAACTTTCATTAATAGATGTCTACGTAACATCTAAAGTGTCTTCTCGTCGAACCGTATATCGAACGACCAACTTCATCCGATTGCAGGCCAGAAACCTATAGCCGTCCAAATACGAAGAAAGAAATGGCAGTGGATTGGTAACACCTTATGGGGCAAAACAGTTCCATTGCGAAATATGCCATGCAACTTACCCAATCAGGTAGACGAGTGGACCGCCCAAGGCCAACGTGTAAAAGAGCAGTTGAGGAGGAGTTGAACCCTCCAGCTTAAGCTGAAGGTAACTTGAGGGCATTGCAGAACTCGATGGGGAGCGGGTGTTTTGGACGCCATATTCCACACGACGACGGGTTCGAAGAATTAAACTAAATACCTAGGTTGATCTGAGAATGACCGCCAAAAACGCAGTAAAAGATTGCTTGGGTTGAAAAACCTATCCTAACAGAACAAAAACGTAAGCTTTAATAGAAAAACAGTTCGTGTCAATTATCATTCGAATATGTGGACAACCTATTTCTGGTGACTCAACAACTGGACCCCTAACCAGGGACTTCCAATGAAGTAAAGGCCTTCGCGACAGCGTTAAAAATTTGATTTTAACAGCAGAAATTGCAAAGAGCTCTTCTACTCTCCTGTCTATTCTCAATGAATGTGGCTGGCAAGCGCAAGTATTCATAACACTAGTGTGATCTATTATCAGCAAACTCCCGCCTACAGGTTTTCGGATTATCAGGGGAAATACATACTGAAAGTTATTTGTTTGCAAAGACACATTGTCATCATCGGCAAAAAGAAATAAACTATTACTGGCATCGTCGAGATACTGTAGCAGATGTGTCACAATGACAAAACTCCCAATATCCATCTTTATAGGAATAAAGGCCTCAAACTCGAAGCTTACTCATACATTCTCTAGAAAAGTAGGCAGTAGCCCACCAATGTAAATCTAAGTATTTGCCAATCAGCTCATGTCTCGCTCATTAACATTAATTGTGGTTTCATCCGACCATTATTTGCCACTTATTCATCGCCATCAACAAACGTTTGGAGGCCTCAGCTCATTACTCTAAATGAAAGGAAGCCTTTCCCAATGGTGACAAATCCAATCCTGTCATCGTGCTTGAACTTTCTCTTCGCGCGTAAATCGCGTGAATCATGCAAATGCAATACACGCACAACAGCATTCGAAGAATCCAAGTGAAGCCACTTAAGATACCATATAAGGCATTCGAAACAAAGCACTCGTTCTTCGATTTACTTTTACTTACGAGTACTATTTAGTACAGGGACTGGCATTTAATTTATGATTCAATTGATTTAGATTGGCAATCATGAGATTTCTCAAGCGATAAGCGATGTTTTTTTCCGAATTCAAACAAACAAATCCATTATTTCCAAGTGTAGTGGCACAAACTTCACCGACAAGCGGATGTACGAGTATCTCAAACTCAAAGTCACACGCAAACATTTGGTCAACAGATGTCGCCTCTGATGGTTTTGAATGTTGCTTTTGTGCTCGTACTATAGCCGCCAATTCATATGTCTATCATGTGCTGCAAGATTGCTGTTTACAAATTCATAAACCATAAGAGGCAACCGGGAGGAGTTCCATTTCATGCATCTATGATAGTATGTATTACGTAAAACGAGGAGCTGTTATAGGCTTCTTCAATAGACTGGGCTCGGAGCACTTGGTATTCTGCACGAGCAAAGACCTGAGCACGTTTCTGGTTCACTTTCTTCTCATGAAGTATCCGTTTAGCTACGAGTACCTACTCAAAAAGCAAAAATCGTTTGGCAGTTGCATAAACCAAGCGACGAGATTGAGCGAAAGCGTTACGCAACAGCGTACGAGTACCTACCTATTCATATTATAACCAGTCAGCGTCTCATGTTAAATCAATTAAACAATTAAATTGATAAGAACCACTACGACGATGAGGACGATGGTGTTTGCTGAGTTCTTATCTTGACGGCCGACGTTGCTTGGTACCGATATATGCATGTATGTACGTGTATCTCTTTTATTCTGGCATTGGCGGTTTTCTTCGTTTTTTTTTCATAAACATTTAACGAACGAGAGAAATGTGATCTTTACCGAGTTCTGAGATCGGAGTGCACCGTGAGTATAATAGTAGCAACATCAACATGTAGTGTTTCATTGGCGTCACCCAGGGATTTATTGAGATAACAATGCATTAATGCAGCTGCAAACGGTAAACGGCAAACAGAAGTGATTGTCCACAGAACCATTATCAATATTCGAGAAGGCGAAATTAATTCTAGAGGAGTGGGCATTGGTATGGGCACTTAAGGCGTTGTCATGACTCATACTCTATACCTGGAGAGAAAACATATTTATGAGGTAAAGTTGAAGACATTTTCCTTGACCTCTTGCAACATCAGTTAAAGAGGGTAGATCTAGGGTGTGGAATATTTTTGGTTTACAATAGGTGCGCCGATCGGTCCATTTCTGGTGTTTTCCTAGGTCAAATGGGATATATTTTTGACTCGATTGCTTTAAGGTGTAATAGTGGTTGGTACATACGTACTGTAGCCTTCTGAATACAATCAGGCTCTTTTAATAAAAACTAAAATTTTTTTTTGCAACAGCAGCACGCCATGTAATGATAACAATATTTGATTCCCCCGTTTTGGCCATTTAAATTGACAAACCATTCCCGAGCACCGGAAAAGTCGATCTCTTACTTTCGCAGCAAAGTTCTTGAGCAAAATCAGGCATGATGGGGAAGTCCCACCCAGGCGGGACAATCCGTTTTTTGGAGTGTGGTAAAAATAGCAGTGAGGTATTTTCGTGAAAGTTTATTCAATTAAATAAGGGACCCTACCCGGCTACCGCAAATCTTCCCCAGTCAGCATCCGCAATCAGGGTTACATTTATCAGCCTTGCTCTTTTTCACAGAACTTGGAAATCTTCCGCTTTGGTTAGGAGTGTTGCATCTTGGACAGAGAATGCATACGAAAACAGTTTTTCGTGGAGGGAATACCTACCTCCATGATTTTCCAATATGAAGGAAATTAGATTGAGAGGTCTGAAGCTCTTGAGGATCGCATATTCATTTTCCTTTACCTTTTTCAAGTTTCGGTATAAAATCAACTCGTACTGTTCGCCAGGGGCTCGGTATACGAGTACATGTATGTCAAAGGTAACATTAAAGATTCTTTTCAGAGTCGCCAACAGCTGATCTATACTTTTATGAACCCTAACTAGATTAACTCGATAGATGTCATCGGTACCAGATGGTTTGAAGCCATCAAAGGAAGCAGCAGCGTGTTTGATGCCCTCATCCATTACAACATTCGGTGACACATACCAGCTAATGCATGTTGTGTGACTCAGCTCACTTGGAGCTGGTTGTTAACAGGTTTTGATCAGATAACTTGCGAAGTGAGTTTTAAGCATAAGACAGAGAGCGCTGGCTTTGTTTACGGACGTTGACTAGCCTACTGGCACAGATAATAAATCTATAAATCTATAAATTTATTACCTGTGCTACTGGTTTCACGGAGTGTTCCAATCTTTTCCCAAGAGTCTTTTCTACATAGATTCACTCTTTGAAATCAGAATAAGTTTAGATTTGTAAGGACTCCAGTCTTCCAAGTCGTAGTCGCCGCAAATCTGGGTTCCACCATGAAACGGGTGATCTTCAGGAGTTTTTTTCTGGCTGAACACGTCAACTGAAAACACTTGATGAGAGCAACATTCAAGTTGGTTTTGAAATATTGCAAATTATAATGACTAGAAAAGAAAAACAGTTCGGCAGGGTATTTCATAAGCCAATTGTGCGGCTTAGGAAAGGAAGAAGATATTTCAGAGTACCTCCGCAACAGAGCTTGATGAGCATTCATAGCGAGACGTTTACAGTTCAAGGTTTGAAAGAGTGGAATGCTACTGCCAATTTTGATGCAGCACTGACAGAACAAACCAAAGCAGGAGACATTACGTCGGTGTTCGAGGATGTCAATTGACTGCGCAATATTAGAATAGCATCTCACGGTTTTGAATTATATCTATTATAACATGAATAAAGAGGTCTTAGGAGCGCCTGATCAGATATGGCATTTAAACTCCGATTTTTGCGGATATGTAGATGCCTTATATGTAATTAAATATGTACATTGCGGTCAGAGCAAAGGGAGTGAAGTATTTCTTATATCGCTGAAGGAAGCCTAGACATTATCAGCAGCAGACGCATTAAATTCCACTTACTATCTGAATTTAATAATCCTAACATACGCTGATGTTTCTCTGCAACAGCCGAAAAGCACTGACGCGACTAGGCGTAGCAGGTAAGAGATCATTAATGAGAATTAAAAAGAGTGTCGGAGAGGGAATGTAGCTCTGCGGCACACCAGTATTCATTTTATGAATAGTAGACTTGAAACCGACTTGAATTGAACGCTTCAGTTCGGGTATTCACTACTTCATTAAAGAAGAATGAAATTGTACCTATTTTCGACAAAAGACACTGACACAAAACTCTGTCAAATACCTTTAAAATATCAACTACCACAAGTTATCTTACTGTCACCAGATTTATGTACACATAGTTCCACTCTCATGCCATCAAATCAACAGTGGATCTGTTGATATGAAAAACGTACTGCGGGTCATTGAGATCATTTTCGTATCTCGTAATACATACGTATTTCCTGAACTGACTATTTATCGACCTTTCCATAATCTCTTCAGTAGTAGAGATATACCATCTGGACCAGCGGATTTTGGATATTGAAATATTTGAGCAGTCTTGCGATTATACAAGGTATCAAAGTAAACGAGGCTTCTTAAAAATGAGAACCACAAATAGTTTTTTTTTGGCAAAACCGATTTATTTTATTCAAAATAGTCCCCTTCCGACTCAATAATTTGCACGGTCTAAAAGCATGTCGAATGAATGTTTTAGATCGTCGGCCGGGATGTCGGTACAAGCCGTTTGAATGGCTTCTACGCGCACAAAAGATTTGCTTTTCATCGGCAAACGCATTTTTCCGAAAAGGTAAAAGTCGCACGGTGCCAAATCAGGTGAATAGAAGGAGTGTGGTTGACAGTTAAAGTGCGATTTTTAGCCAATCGGTCACAAGTGTTGATCGATGAGATGGCGCATTATCATGCAAAAAACGCCGACTTCCTTCTGCGTGATATTCTGCCGGAATACGATACACCAAAGGCTTCAAAACACCAAGATGGAATTGTGCATTAACCGATTGGCCCGATGAAACGATCTCTCTGTGTACAATGCTTTTGGAATCGTAAAAGCAAATCAACACTGTCTTCACTTCTGACATCTCCAAACGAGATGGCGTCATATTAAACACACAACGTTACATCAGCAGTCCCAATGCTGTAAAGGAAGTTTTTGTCCTTTTTATTCTTCTTGGTGATGTCCTTCGAATGTTGAATTCTGAGCAATTTTTGGTCGATGTTCATTTTTGTACTGCTGACACAAACATACTGTCACTTCAGACACAATAACTCCGTTTCTATTCATTCAAATGTCATGAAATTTTAACAGTACATCAGTAGAAAGATCTATCTTTCCGATGCATGTAATTGCCAATAGAAATACCTATTTTGAAGAAGTCCTATTTACTTTAGACCGGACTTTGTATATACGAGTGTAAAAGTGGATTCGTCCTATAAAAGCTGCCCACCATCCCTCTGTTTGGCACCTTTATGCTGTGAAATCATGTCAAACTCTCCTGTCTCTACCAAGTTCGTTCTGAAAGTGAAGACTATCCGGCCGGCTCTGAATGTCAAAGAAAAAGTCTTACAACAACAAATACAGAATTTTGCAAGTTTCGTGCTACAAACAACGTCCAAAAGTGTCAACAAAGTACTCAAACTTTTGTAAACAGACACATCCTTCTCGTGGACTTTGTTTTTGCTTCAATTCAAATACATTTTTAACACTTTTACGCTCGCTCCATATTTAAGACACCAATATGTATATGTACATATGTCAACGGAATAGCTGATGCCGACTGACCATTAATTCAGCCAACTCTGTTCATTAGACAGAATAACGAAACACCGCATCATAGGCAACTTAATGACTTGATGCCGTTTATGGCGGTTGAATTCTTTATATCGTGAGTGAAACGTCAAGTTTATGACATCTAAACAAGATGCTGAGACAAGATGCTTGTTATCACAGTGGTGTGGTAATAAAAGGGGCGGATAAGGCTGTTAATGTCTATCTGATTATATAAATTGATTTCCTCAGTAATGATCAAGAAATTACTTTACTCCAAAGTGATTGCCAAATCAGAAACATCGTCAAGTTGAATACGAAAACAAAAAGGCATGAGTCAGAAAATTAAAATATCAATAAGCCAATTCAGACAACCATTCATCTAAGTAGCCAAACCGCTACAGAGTGAGTAGGTACTCATATTTCTATCAATTGTTAAGAGACTTGCAAAGAAATTCCTCCTGCATGACTAACCGCTTATAGGTATTCGTACATACAATACTCGTAGGTACCTCAAACTCAAACTCAGTAGCAAAAACCATCCTCCATCAGCTCGTAAACAAAACAAAACCAAATCCAAGCGATGAGAGAGTTGGAAAATGAGCAGCATGAAAATCAACTACACTTCCTGGCAACTGAAAAACATTTTCACTTCATTAGCAACCCAATCGAAGTGTCTCCTTACCTTACCCCACTAGATCTCTTCCATAAGTTCCTCAGTGATCATGTACTTCAAAAACACGAAAATATTCCACATACACTTACTGTACTGATTCCATATGTACACACATACGTACGAGTACCTACTCCTCGTACAGAAAACTCATTTTATTTTTTTTATTAATTCAGCAGAATTAATTGCCAGCGCGGGCAAACAGCGGCCGTCAGCTTAAAGAATAAAAAAATAAAAAGAAAACAATTGTACGCTCTTTATAATCGTACAAAACAGACAGACTAAGTAATGAATTGAACAACCGGTTTGATGTACATATGTTCTGGCCTCGTAAAATCGATATAATAGCGAATTCAAAAAATAAAACAAAACCCAAGCGAACGACCCTTCCAAATACACACCCGACCCACTGTCAGCAAGTCCCTAGTCCAATTAGGGTTACCTTTCTACGTGCACCTTTGACTCTTTTTACTACAACTGGGACCTTGCTACCAGAAGAACATAATTTGCAGTTTTCAGCAAAGCACATGGTGCAAAAGTGAAAGCAAGTGGAAAAGTGGATGCGTCACGCAGAATACGAGTTACTCGTACGATATACCATCCCTTCCAGACTGAACTGTACCTGATTGGGGGTTGAAATTTTATTGCGTTTCTGCCAACACCCAAGTTCGTATACCGGTTCAATGGAGTCCAGTCCAGTCTGATGTTGGTAGTGAGAAATTATTTTTCATTCAAAGCCTTCCATATTTACCCGTACTGCACCAACTAAACGACGACACAACAGCGAGTCTCAAAGCCAAGGGGACTCGGAAACAAACCGAAACAGAATCACTTTCAGTAGATGACAAAAATTCGGATTCGAAAAACCGGTTTAGAGTTTAAAACTCTCAAAGGCAGAGGAGAATCATCTCCTGGTTTCGTTCTACTCATGTTCTGTTTTGTTTTTTTTTTTTTTTTTTTTTTTTTTTTTTTTTTTTTTTTTTTTTTGTTTTTTTTTTTGCTTCTTAGCTAGTTGGGTTAAATTAGCTGACTATATAAGGAGCAGTGTTGCCGGTTTCAGAGAAGAAAGCCACTGTACTTGCTTTTGGCAGTCGGGAGGAAAATCCCTGTGTGGATCAACCACAAAGTTCTAAAAATAAAATACAATTATTTGATAAATGATTAAAAAATTATATTGGAATGGAAATACATTGAACATGGATCCTGAACCATATGCTGACAGACATTTAGAAAAATAGAAAATAGTGAAGTCTAGGTATTGTCGATGTGGACGGTTTCGTGTTTCGCAGTAGCTTTTACAGTATCTCCTGTACAGCGTGCGGTCTATCATTGGCATGTAGGACGGTTAAACCTTGCCTGTCGGCTATTCCCGGACATAGACGTGGCAATTTCTATTGCGTAGCGCCAATTTTTTGATATGATGGGGATTGAGAACTGTTGACCACCAAATAGTTACTATTATCTGGTTTTCGTAAAATTTCAACTTGGAATTATACGTTAATAACTCATCTCATCCAACCACCGCATTGAACAACATCAATTGCTATACAGAATCCATTCTTCATCGCACTTCAAAAAACTTTGAGAAATAAATCAACCCTCTAGCATCGACGATTCATTTACATTCAACTTGTGACACCATTTTAGGTGGTCAGAAATAACTGATTTGTTTACACCAAGATCTCTCGTAAAATCCTCTGACGTTTGTGCATGAATCCAGTTTAGACAACACCTACTCGTATTATACGCTCTTTACTTTCTACGCTCTCATTTCCTCTATAAGACTTTCGAAAACATCATGGCATTGGGCGTTCATTAGCTTATTATCTTGGCCCAAATGCATAATTGACATTCCTTTCTTCCTTGGGAACAAGTGTTAAGAAATTCAAAGTAAAACAGCAATAACTTTCTGGACACAGCCCTATTTTTAACATCGCCAGCACTGGTAATCTCCGATGCCTTTACACAAAATTTGAGGACGTTACAAAGCATTACACATATCAGCCTGATATACGGGTAGCAACAATCTAACTAAAATATATGCTAAGATAAGAAAGAAGAATCAAGCGTAGATCTCTCAGCCCTTATCCTTATCCGTAAATTGTACGTAACCGCAAGGTTGGGTTTAGCTAATTCAAACGTTATTTATTATTACGGTGAAGAACTTCTTTTAAGCATAGTCTTCGCTAAATATAACATATTTGTCTAGCCTGACTTAGGAAGTTAAAATTTCAGGATATGGATTTCTGAAAGCAAATTGATATAGTTTCGTGCAGCGTATATGTCCTACTATGTTGGCCAGCTAATCAGAAATAAGGAAACATGAAGCACATCGAATCTGGCAGAATGTGATGCCCATGTACCATAGCTTTTGAGTATAAAAAAAAGGACATCTCATCTCTAGAGCTATGATTATTCTCTCTCAGGAAATGTTTACAATGATTCCGCTTTTAGACACTTATTTTGCAGAACGTATTAAGGTAAAGCTGTCGGTGATATTTTCTCACACTAAAACTTAATCCATTACAACGGAAATCTATTGAACAAACGCAATTCTTAACAGAAAAAAGGGCAGCGATTTGGTAGCATGATCCATACTATACATTCCGAGAGCTACTCGAAAGTCGCACTCTATTGCGTAAAAGAATGCACTCAGCGACTGAGCTAACTTCAGATGGTCGACTTGAACCGCCAATAATAAGTTGATAACATAGCATACCTCCAACGTACTGAATATATGAACTTTCCGAGACCACTCCTTTTTGGCTGTCGTAAAATGTAGGGATCGACTATCGAATCAAGACATTGCAAACTGGAAAAAAGGTTTGATGTGACGTCCTACACAAAATTTGGAGCATGCAATGTGTTTGTTTGAGGTTTCGCAAAATGCAACTAAGTTTACCATTTATACAGTGAATATCTAACCAGTCAACCAAAAGTGGAGCCGACTTGATTTTCAAAGCAAACACGAACATCAAATAAATCTTTGCAGAACAAAGCGCATGCCTAGCATTAGTCTTCAAAAACGACTACGGCAACATCATAATAGAGAAGTAGACTGTGAAACTACGAAGACGAGGAATATACTGTTGTCGGACAGAACACACCACTCAACCCAAGTGAAGTTCACGAAAACTTGTATCCTCCTTCCTGAAGAAAAGCAACTATAGAACCATAGGCCTACTAAACATCGCAATCAAGACCCTTGTTGATTATGTTATCGTCTATAGAGCATAGCTATACAGAAAGAAGAGACCTTCGCGTTCATGACAAACTTGTCCTGGGTCTGGGTCAAGCGGTCATTGGAAAAAAACAACGACGCCTCATATGGGAATGGATACCTATCAAATAAAAAATGCATTTAAACTGAAAAAACTGTTCGAAGCTAAAAGGAAATTATTTACCTAGGCTCCGCAGTGAACTCTAGTAATGACATAACCGCGGATATCAGACGAAGAAGAGATGTTGACGCTATTTCTTTGGGTAAACAAGACAATGGAGCCGGAAAACTCTAGCTCGAGTCGCGAAAACAAAACCATTATCATCCCTATCATTCTATATGGCAAAGAGGCATAAAACTTCCAAGATCGAGTGAAAGCTCTGAGATTAAGATAGTTATGAGTTATGCATCGACACCAGTACTCCAACCGCAAGGATCTTCGAATACACTCCAGTAGGACAACGCAGTATGGGAAAATCTTACCTTAGCTGGCACACACGGTTTAAAGGAGAGCTCAACCAACTTGGTGTACGTAATTGAAGGTAGCTAACTAAGGACGTTGATTGAGGCCCAGGAGAGCACTAATCCGTAAGATGTGATCAAAAGTAAAGTAAGTAAATTTTAACACGGTATAAGTTTCATTACAGATGTGCCAAATGTCACTAACTAAACATGATGTTAATCTATAAGTTTCTGCCAACGGCTTTGGAGTGCCTGCATGAAAGCGAACGAGAACAATTCAACTTTTCTCTTCTGTTATAAAATGATTCTTTTCTCCAGCCTACTACTCTGAAGAAAACTTCTTTACCGTAACCTCTCTTAAATCTATAAATAATCCATCAAAAAACTCATGTAAAACTCCGAAATCAGTTCTCGGTTTACCTTTAGATAGCACAAAATGGATCGCATAGTGACGCAGCAGTGCCGTGATCGGTCCCATCTTTCTCGCACATCCCACCCTTAAAATTCCGATATCGCTATCGAGACCGGATATAAACATTACTCATAAATCTATTAAGTCAATGATGGCACAATGCGATGAATAAATTCCCACCATCAGATTATATGTTTTCTCGAAAAAAGCCAGTGAAGTGTTCACTCTTTTGGTGACATTGGAACGTGTCGAACCGGTCTTTGGCAATTTAACTTAGCGGCCCAACGTTCGAAAATTTTTAGCGCCTTCATTAGCAACAACTATTCGCCACCGGACTTGGACAATGTAAAATCAAATCAATCCTTACTTAATCACTCCTCTTCATCATCGTTCGTTCTCAATTCAAGTATTCCAGACTAACCCAGTTCATTTACTTTTCACTGAATAAGTAATTATTCTCACACGAAACATCACATGAAGAGGAGCCGTTTTAAGTTATACAGTCGTTTCGATTGCAGGGTGGCTAACCAAACCTGAATTTGCGTTTTAACTTCTAAAGCCAAGACGCATCTTTTAAAATTCTATCCGTTCTTCAACTGTGAACAACTACATTGGCAACACAATCCAGCACCCCCGCGGAGCCGAAAATCGAAATTGGAGTAAACGTTTCAATCCAAAACTGATTCCGAATCCGACAGAGAGAGTGTGTGCGCGGAGTAGATATAATACAATAGCTAGAAGCGAGGGTGGAGTAAGAGGTGGAAGAAACTATTCAACACGAAATGAATAGAAACACGACTTGTTTTGTGTGCGACCACAACGAAGACGTTAACCACGGTAACAGCAACAACGAATCCGATGTGCGTAGGATGCGGCATATTGCATGTGGTAACTTTTGCCCACCTTGGGCGTGAATACTGAGGCACTCCATCCATATCTGGATGTGAATCATGTCTGCATTCCAAGAGTTTTCTGTTTTATTTCTTATTTTTGTTTAACATTAAATCTACGTCTTAACAATAGAAAAAAGGAAATGGAGTTGTTACAGGGAGTAGTTATCATGTCTCATGAACTTCGTCTACTTACTTCAATGAATTTTTCTTGGATCTCTGCCTTCTCCTCGACAGATAGAGTCTTGAATTTATTATTCAACGTGGACATTTCGCTTGGCCTTGATTCTTTTTACTTTTTTTTTTGCACAAAACAACTTTTTTCTTTCTTTATTTTGATTTTCCTTCTGATTACTGCTTCTTGGTGATTCTCTATTTATTTTGCCTTTTTTTATAATTTTTCACTTTTTATAATTCTAATTGCCTTCGTAGACAACCGCGCGAGACACAATCGATATGATCGAGAGGCGGAGATGCGGTGTTTTCACGTTCGACTTGGAGAATTCGCTGCTGCTGCTGCTATTACTACTAATTGCCTGCTACTTGGAGCACCCGGTTTAGTAGAACTTTCTCTTTAATATGCACAAAACAATAAGAATACACTGCACAGGGTGCACAGTATGAAATTAAATTAAAAAAAAAAAAATTCTACACGAGAGTAAATAATTATAAGCGAATAACAACAAACACAGTTGATATTCTAATTTTTGCTTCTTTTGTTTGGCGTAAAACAAAAAATTTGAACGGATAGAGAGAGAAGGAGACCACCACGAACGACACGAACCCGACGAAACGGTTTGTTATGCGAAAATGAATTGACAGCAAGAACGAAACACAAACGACAGCAACGACAGCGAATATTCGTAAAACGATTAACGAACGACAACGGCAGGGAATCGAATCTTGGCTCTGGAGAGAATTTTTGTTGTGAACTTTGTGCGAATGGATGTATGCTGGTGCTGGGACGGAGCACAGAGCAGGCTGCTGCAGTAGCTAGAGAGAGATGACGGAGCTCTAGTTTTGAGTGCGGTTCATTTTGTAGAGTGAGAGTGAGTAAATAAAGTTACTCTTGGAGAGATTGTTGTAGAAAGTTTGAATGTGGCTGTTGAATTTTGTTGAAGAAATATGTTCGTTGGTTTTGATTGTCGGTTTGATGAAATTTTGAATCGAAGCGAACGGGCTTGACGGCAAGTTTGGTTAAATTCTTGACTTTGGCAGAGTTGATAGTGATAGCCGATCTCATTGAATACTTTGATTCCTTTGCGATGCCCAAGAATACTTTTTTGGGCAGTAGCAAATGTAACGTGAGAGGCAATCATATCATGACATGGTTCATCGACTTAACGCTATCCAACATATTTGTTAAGGAGATTATCGGCTACAAAGTACTATTGGAAGTCTCTATGTCAGCTCATAGATACATCGAATTCAGAATCAGATGCGAGGTCTGGGTTCAAAAGGAGGAATCCAATGAGAACCAAACGGAGGCGATTTAAGGAGGAGCTTTGAAAATCCGACAATACTCCTCCTAAGCTCAGGACAAAACAAAAACTGGTAGAAGCTGTTCAGGTTACCCTCACCAATGTTTTGAAATGGCATGTCCAGTTAGAAAGCAATCATACAGATCGCCCGTTCCTTGGTGGTACGCAGATCTGCAGTGTCTTCATAAAGTAAACAGAAAACTTCCCAACAAGTCACTTAAGACTAATCTGGAGGAAAACTTTAATCTTTACAGATCGAATCGAGAATATAAGAAGCTAGTTCGGATTTTGAAGAGTGCTTCTTATAAAGACTTTTGAGTAAAAATCGATTTTGCGATGTTAATGAAACCAGTAGGCTGGTCAAAGTCTTCAAAGGGGAAAAATAACTAGACTGGAATCACTCAGAAATTCTGATGGCACCTACACTGAGTCGAAAGCAAAGACTCTCCGTCTCATGCTTGTGGGCTTACTATCAAAGTAACCTAATCAGAACCAGCTCACAACTAGCTTCTATTAAGAAAGCTGTTAGTGAGCTGAATAACACAACACGATATCTGATCGGTTGTGGTGATGGAGAAGGTCATCAAACATGCTGTTGCTTCCTTTGATCTTTCCAAGTCGCCTGGCCCCGAAGGCAAATACACAGTTATGCTATAAAAAAGTATAGCCCATCTGTTGGTACTTTTGGAGGGAATCTCCACTGACAAACCGTGAGAGAAGCTTTACACGGAAAATCGGAAAAGAGGACTTCAAGCTCGCTAAGAATTTCAGACCTGTAAGTCTGATTTGCTTCATGTTGAAGAACAGGAAAGAATGGTCGAGCCACATGCCCTCAAAAGTGCTTTGCGAAAGTATCCTCGACCTAAGACACTATATACATACCAACGCCGAAAATCCTGCGAGAGTGCGCTTTAAAATTTGGTAGGAACACCGGAATGAAGAACATGGAAAGAGTGGTCAAGCTCTGCGTGTGCAAAACTGCTTTGCGAAAGTATCCTCTGTCTAAGATGCAACATGATTAACAACGCGGAAAATCCTGTGGCAGTGCGCTTCAAAATCTTGAATGCGCGCTCGACTCGGGCAGACAGCCCGGCATAGGTGAACCACTATTTTTGTGGATGAAGCAGGAAAGGACACTGATTATGGATGCTAACTCTAAATAACGGTATGTCTCGTCTGGAGTGGGGTGGGGGGGGGGTTCCAGTGCACGCCTGGATTAGCTCTTTGGTACAACGTGCACTGGAAGCGCTTCGATGACAGAATCTGAGAAAGGAAAGGAATATAGTTGCGTCTCCATGGATGTTGTTGTGTGTGGTGCGTTCTCTTGTAAAGTCATGTGAAGATCTGATTCAATTATGACTTTGATTTGCTCATCATCACTTTCAGTTAGTCAAACACCTGTAAGTGAAAAATCACCAGAACGGACTTTTTAATCCAATTCTAATAAGCAGTAAATATCGTAATTTTAACATAACATAGCTTAAAGTGTCAGCTGTCAAATGCCAAAGAAAAAACATAATCGTCTTTTCGTGCCAACCCATTATAGTTGTCTCTTGAAGAATGGCCTTAAACCTTTCGGAATACAAAACATCTAACCATACAATTATCTTAAAAATAAATTCAAAAACCAAAAAATCAAATAATCTTTCCATTATCTCTCCGAACTTGGCATCACTCTCAACAATGAATATTCACCAATCCTCAACCCATCACCAATGAACCAGCTACTTGTTTAATACTCCTACATATATTTACAAGCAGCTACACTGTAGTGTTTGTGAATGAATTTCTGCTGCGCTGTGGATGAACACCGCACAAAATAACCCCCGTCCAATCGCTCTTCCCTTCATCTATCTTTCTTTACAAAATATTCAAGCGAAAGTTATGTTTGGTGTTTTGCTGTCAATCTCCTGCTCAAGTTTCTCGACTTCAACAACTGCGAGTTTGCTTCACAACTACGCCGTCGATTACCTCGATTTTTTAAACCATTCCTTCATCAACAAATAATTCAATTAAACAACGCTAGTGCTGTGTTTTAAAGAAATTCCTCCCACCGGCCGCTATTGTGTCATAATTCACACAAAATTCGTCAGTGAATCGGGGAAACCTCTTCCAAATTGAAAAGAAGAGAGAAAAAAAAAAACAGAAAAACTGTCCAAATATCTGAAGGGAGCCGTGTCCCTATGTGGAACTCATATCTACGTGCAATTTAATTCAAAAGACGAAACCATAACTGTGTCGGCTTAGCCATGAACAACGGCTTTAGCACGGGCGAAGAGGATTCGCGTGGTCATACGGATCAAATCTGTTGCCTCATCGATGACAATGGACGGTGTCAAAGCGCCGCTGGAAATGCTTCCTACAGTAAACGTATACAAAAAACAGTTGCCCAGAAGCGGCTAAAACTCAGTAGTGATCCAACGGTAAGTACCCGAAATCCGTAATCACTAATTCCTGTCCTTGGAGGGGAGTTTTTTTAATTCTTTTTTTTTTTGGATTGTAGGCCCAGCATATATACATCTGTGACGAGCATAAGGAACGCATACAAAGTGCGCGTACAAAACGGCGACGAAAAGACTCTGAAGATGATAGCAATGAAACGGACACAGATTTGCCAGAGGTAGATCTCTATCAGCTGCAAGTGAATACTCTGCGACGCTATAAGCGACACTACAAAGTGTCCACCAGGCCGGGAATGAAAAGAGCTCAATTAGCTGATGTAAGTTGATTTTAATCTAAAAGAAATATTCGAAAGGAGAGAGAGACTTCACTCTCCCATTGTTTTGGTGATAAAGTGTGTGGTTTTCGTAAAATTAGGTCAAGAGGTCGTCTGCAATCACTGCCTGTGATTATATGTCAACTTTGTCTCGAAGAACCTTTGAACAAAGTGCCCAGTGAAGCAGGCTTGTGCATAGTTTTCCTCTGTTTTATTTTGTTTTTTACTTTTTTTGTGCTTTGTATTACCGCTGTAGCGGGAGTCGCCCAAAAGTTATTCAACTTCAAAACCGGATTGACGAGATTTCCTCGAATGGTACGTGAGTTTTTCGGTGGTGTTTGAGCTTTTTTTATTCTTGTGACCATAATAAAACGGGGGAAGTTTTGGCTACACTTTTTTTGAGCATATCTTTGTGCGTTGCTCGTAATAACAAACGTGCCTTGGCGATATGAGCTGCACCGCAGCAAACTAATAAAAGTTTCGTCAGCTTAAGTGGTGTTATCGTGAGTTCTTTGTGGCCAAACTAAAATGACTGGTGGTGGTGTGAATAGTCATGGCCATCACCGAACAAAGTAGATCCATTGTGATTAGCATGCTTGTAGGTGGAAATGCGATCGGTCTGTGGTATCATTGGGTATACTTCCTCTTCATTGTGAGGAGTTGATTCGGATATTGTTTGTAAAGTTGGCAATGAATAGGTCTACAGCACTAGCCCTAGGCCAAAGCTCCAAGGGAGCCCGGTTTAAACGAGACTGTCACACACGTTGAAGTAGTAATTTCTTTGCTGTTGGGAAGCATTCCTTAGGAATGTGTGATACCAATTTTTTTGCTGAGCCCTGGTCTGATTTTCAATGTAAGCGCTCCTGATAACAAGTGCTATTTTTTTCTCTCTTTTCATTGCCCCCTGTATACAATATGTAATTGTTTCTATGCTAAAACTTTTTTGTTTTCTTTTACAACTTCTTCGTATAGTCTGCAACAGAACATGGTTTTGGTTTCCGAGTGGTGACGCTTAGGAGTATGTCTCTTTGGCTTCTCCAACATTTTGATTTAGATTTCGAGCAAGAAAATACTAACAAAAACCCCTTGTGAATAGCATCTGCTTTAAACAAAGCAATTCTCAGCTTCTTACTTTTATTTTTCTGTCGGTGTCAATACTCACAAAGAGAACTCTTCTGTTTTTCGACGAAAAATTGATATCGCACACACCACATCAACGCCTAGTACTTTCAGCTTAAGACGAGCCTTAGCCGCAAATTCTCAGAGAAAGTGCTTCGCGGTGTCGTCGTTGCTCTAAATTCAAGTATCGCAGAGTTTTTTCAGCCGGCAGCAAACAGGCCGCTGAGTTAGAGACGTCGACGAAGCATTCGTTCGGTTTCTAAAGAGTCATACGACCTACGGTTGTGCTCGTAACACACCTCACTATCGATAGAAGCTATAACCGAGGATGTAGAGAGACCCAACCCGGGTTCAGGTTATCAGATGTCTTCTGAGTCTTGTCTAGCGAGTTGATCGGTTTTCCCATTACGATCTTGGGCACTGTGAATCCAGTATTTCTGTAGCTTTCAAAGAAATCTTCCATTCTCGAATTAGCTTAGAGGACGTGAGACGATTCAGTTAAATCTTAAGCTCTACAATATATAGTTAGTCACAATATAGTTCATTGCCATCAGGATTGTGATATCTCCACTTGGAAGACAGACGTAAGCTTGCCTAACGTATAGTGAAGTCTACGGTTGTTTGTCGTCTGGCACAAAAACGCCAGCGCTAGATCCGAGATCGGCACTGAGCCCTCGATGAAGATCCGACTAGCAACATTTCCTGGTACAGATTTTGGCCGAAATCAGTCCTGAGTATAGGAGAAACTGACTTCGTCTACGAGAATACTCCAAATACTGGAGCTCCGATGTCATTGTGCCTGTGGCATTTTCTGGCAATTCGTCGCCCAGAGTAGACAAAACTGCAGTGCGAGTTGTGTATTGTGGTGGCTCCAGTGGTATTGTATTAGCTTCGGACGGTTTGGAGGTCGATTGCAGCCGCTCCCGAAAGACATTCTTTTTTTTCAGGCAACTAAATTCACGTAAGATGAGTGGTTGCCTAGAATACTACAAGTCCATTAAATGTTGGATGCCACCCATGGAGCAAAATAACCACTGAGCCCAAAAATACTTCTTTCTCTCTCCGTCCTATTTTCCGTGCTCAGGCATTTTAAGTGTAGTAATACCCGCTTGATTGTTAATTTCTTAAAACAAAAAAAATCAGAGACCATTTCTGCTCTAAGTGTGAATTCTATGAAATGAGTATCAAGCGGTCGAACCAACCTTGCAATTGAAGCTTGGGAGCTTTAGTGGACTGGGATTAGGGAATTCTCTTGATTGCAACAATACCAGCTAAAGTGTTCTGTGTTTGTCGACACCATTCGCATCGCAGTAGAGGTAATAGAGTTTGTGATTCTATTTCTTCTCCTATTCTCCCTTCTCGAACACACAGCTATAGAACGATTTGAGAATATTCAGCATCTCCTGCCCAAAATGTTTAACCGGTGCTTCCTTGTTAAGAGGATTTTATTGGTTTTATACCCTGCTCTGTTTAAGACCAAATCGTTTCACCACTTTGATACGTGTCAAGGCAATGTAGTTACAAGAGAAGTGCGCGACACATTTCTCTTTTTTCAGTATTGTTAGCTTTAGAGTGACAAGCTGCATACTAATAGTTGCTAGGGATCTGAGTATGGACACCTATACCTATAAAAGACAAACCAGTGTTGCTTATCTTGGCAGGCAGCCGCTTGTGTTTTTTTCTATGATTCTACTTTTCTTCCAGTGCTGTCCATCAGACAGCTATGCTATAATAAACAGGAATGAGCGAGTGCTTGTCTTTGGGTTGTAGATTCCACTTTTATCCGACAGCCTTCTTGTACGAATTGAGGGCATTATAACTTGCTGCTTGCTTCTGACACTATGCATAGTGCCCCCAATATGATTAGGTTAAGGACGTTTAGTGTGATTTAAATGTTAAACTAGGAAACGAGACCATCTTCGATAACCTACTACACCTACAAGACGTCATGTCTTAAAATGAACTTAGCTGCTTGAGAAAACGTAGCTGTAGTTACCACATTGTTTCAGTACCTCAGTATTTATAAAGGGACATGGGGATCTCTAGTACATTTCAGTGGCAATGGCATTTCCAGTATTTTGTATGTTCGAACGTTGAAATTCATAAGAGAATTTCTAAAAAACTTTGTCGATTGTATGTCTCTTAAACTCTCCTGTTCGCTGACGCTAGCATCAAATACACCATCAAAAGCATTGCCTCTAGCGTGGTAAGGTTCATTTCACATACACAATAAAACTCTTGAATCGAGGATAAATGCCAGTGAGCGGAAGCAGTAAAATGAGAGAGGCTTACTTTGCCAGCAGAAAAGGGATAAGCACTACCGGCTTCTCTACAAGAAAAAGAAAGAGCAAGAGAAGCTCACGATCGAAAAACGAAAATAATGTGCGAATTGGTTAGCAAGATCATGCGGAAAAATGTCATCCGTCACTAGCTACACGATTGAAGCTTTACGAAAACTAACAATTGTTACCATTTAAAAAGCTGTCTTTGATGATTTTTATCATTGAAGTAGAACGTTATCTCGCACTGACATTGCTAAGGTTACCTTGACGACGATAACACTACAAAGCGACATGCAGTGAAGGTATAATGACATCATCAGCTCTCAAAATTTATGAAGATTCTAAACAATCAAATGCAATCTGCTTTTGCTATAGATAAAATGTACAAGCTCTTCAGGTTGAATTGAGTTTTCTCATACTCATATTGTTGGCTACTAAAGGTAAATTGTACTAAAGGTAAATTGACTTTAGAAAGGAAAGATGTAACCTTCAATTTACTTGGGTCAGTGATATCGTATGTATTATGTGAGCAATCATAGGCTCTTGGTATTGTATTTGCTTGTATGTACAGAACACTAGAGTCGGACTACATGAAATTCCATCCTAATGAGATAGGGCGAGCGTAACGAGAGAGAGATTTTGTCTGCAAGCTGACACTAACACATAGCAAGAGCAAGAGCAACAAATTGGTCTTCGGGGTTTACTACCCAAATTATTTGTATCACGAGACCTTGCCCCTTAATGGCTTCATTCCGTCAGAAGATTTACTCGACTTCGATATATTGTTGAAGGGCTAATAGGGAATAGATTAGCGGTGGCGCCGCTCGAACAGCTACGCACAGGAGACTTAACTATGATAGAGGCGTCGCACACAGCAGTAAGGAGTGTCTTCTGTTCACTATTGTAGCAGGGAGTCGCGAAAAGAGGCACCACCGCGAAGATTTGTTTGTTTTTAAAGGAAAAGAAACTGTTTCGTCATTTGCTTCAAAATCAGGCACAAGTGGCAAAAGCGCCATGATGCTTACAGTGGTTGAATCGGCCAAGTGTTTCTTCATCCGTTTTCGACAAGGTTAAACCCTCTGCGCCATAGAGCAGGACCGGGATGATAAGGGTCTTGTATAAAGCTAGTTGAGAGAATGCTCTTCAATTCGATTGCCCCCCAAAGAAACAGCGATAGGAAAGAGTAATTCTGCGTCTGATTTCCACGCTAATGCCGTTTCTGCTTGTAACTGCAGTACCAAGGTACCTTGAAGTTATAACTACCTATTGTGACGTTCTGCTCAAGCCTTTTCCGCATCCTTATCTGATTACAGCATGCACTTTGTTTTGTCCTCGTTTACCGTCAGATCCATTTTGTCCGCACTCACCTCAATACTCATCGTGGCTCTTTTGTTTGCTAGTGAATTTTGCACAATTCTTGCAGGGCGATGTTTCAGATAGGTCGCCTTATCTAAAACCTTTGTTCACATGGAAGGTTTCAGCTAATTTATTATAGAGCTTGATGGAGCAGCGAGAATTCTCCATATTCATCCTGCACAATTTGGCGAGTTTGGCAGGGATGTCAAAACTAGGCTTGTCGTTGTATAGCTCGTGCTTATGTGTGCTTTTAGATGTGGCTTTTAAATCGACAAATAAATGGTGAAAGTCGATCTGAAATTCTGCTGTCTTCTCCAAGGTCTGCCGTAGTATAAATATTTGATTGGTGCCCTGAAACCACAGATCTGAACCAATCTCTTTCATTTTCATGAATAGCTTCAGAAGCTTTTCTGATGGTGTTTTTCGGTTTAAGTTTGAGGACTAGAGTCTTGAGAGAGCACGATCGTCAAAGTTTCTACCGGCTTTTCAACTTCGAACTTTGGTTTTCTTACTTGACTCCGTTGTGTAAGTTCATGATTGGAGTCGACGTTGGCTGCTGGAAAAGTTCGGACATCACGAATGCTGGAGGAGTGTCTAATGTCGATAGCAATATGATTATTCTGGTTGAAGGTTGATTGATCAGGATGTAGCCAAGTCCTTGTATGGATGTTGAGATGTAGTAACCGCATGCTTTCTTCTAAATAAAAAAATTCTAAAAACCTGAATCCATTGTCGGACGTGATATTATTCTGTTTGCGTTTTCCGATGACCTGCTTAAAGACGGCTTCCTTACAGAGCCTTTCATTGAGATCGCCTAGCATAATTTTGGTGCATTAGCTCGGGTAAATGTTCGATCTAAGGAGTCTAGATTCAGATCAGGCTTACGTATCCCAATTAGGTCCCGATGTGAATTGTTATGAGACCGTTGTTTAGATGATGAAAGCTTGAGACTTTTTATCTTAGCCTGCCTCGAATAGCACATCCATATCCAATAAGTTTCGCCTTCCTTCTTTGTGGTTTTTCATCTGCTTTTTGTCCGGCCCATCGTACTTCTTTTACTGTGGTAATGTCTGCTTTATAGTAGTCTGGGGCCTCCACGAGTTGTTCGGCAGTACGTGGCCTGTAGGGGTAACATTCCATATGCAAAACTGTTGTCCTTAAAACAAAAAAGAATCACGTGATCTTCTAGTCAAAAAAAAAGGCACACTTTAGTTGAAGTACTTAGGTTGCATCCATTGTTATTGTCATTCTCTGGTGCCTGAATCCTTTTAATACAATGGTCAGTCAGTAGGTCCGTGATTTTTCGAATGATAAATAATTTTATTCAGCAAAAAAATATTGTACTTCTCAACATAGTGTCCTTCGAGCATATCTAACCTGTCTCCAATTTTTAATCCCTTCCAAATAGAAAGATTTGCTCAAAATAAGCGTTTGTTTTAGCGATGACTCCATCGTTGGCACTACATCTCTTTGCGCCGAGCCATTTCTTCAAATTTGGAAACAGGAAAAAGTCCGGAGAACATGGCGTGTGCACTTATGCACTTTCTTCTTTCAAAAATGCTGACGTTTTTCGTTCATATAGTCATTGAACTGTTCCAATAATATTCGCTGTTGATTGTTGTTTCCTTTTGAAAATAATCGATGTGGATTATGATGTGTGCATCCCATAAAACTGTCGCCATGACCTTGCTGGCCGACAGTCCAATCAGTTCTCGTCCAATAAGGCAAACTGCGAAGTTATCCACACAAAAAGATGACCAAGCTTGCTTAAAGCAGTGTTTTCAACTTCAACAAGCCACACACTTCATCCACTCGCGTATTAATAACTATTAAGATTAATAATCAGAATTACCACTAATTTAATTCTTCCTGGTCTTTCTCCACAGACAATAATGAAGCACTTCAAAACGATACCCATCAAGGAGAAGGAGATCATTACCTATTTCATCTACATGGTGAAAGCAAACCGAAACAAACTAGACCAGAAGAATGGCATCGGCAACGACACCACCTGAGCTACACTTCAGCCGCCCAAACGCAATGCAGAGAGCAATCCTAACCATTAAGTTCTACAATAAACTTACAAATAATATTATTTTTTTTTTTACTCTCTAGATTGTAACATACTAAAAAATGTTTTTGCATATTTAAAATATTTTTTTATTTTACTCTTTTTTGTTTTATCATTTTTCTTTGTCTGTAAAGTTAGAATTTATTTAAAAAATAAAACAAAAATGTGAGAGTTTAAACGGAGAAAACAATGAAAAGAATGAAAAAAATTAGAAAAACAAAAAAACCACAAAAAGTAAACATCAATGTTTAGTTGTTAAGCGAGAAAGCAAACTTTGTAAACTTGTATAACTAATTCTAAGTATTTGTCGTTTAGCGAGACACGTTTGTTTTTTTGTTGTCTTTAAAGCAGAAACGTACATGAAAATCTAAAAGAAAATAGTAAAAACAAAGCAAAAATCTAAAATGCAAAGCTTAATACTGGTGTTTTTACTCTGTGTTTAGCGGTAAGTGGTGTAGAATGATAGAAAGATGGGAATGCGAATCCAATCAGGTAGTTGGTTGTTTTTTAGTAGTAGCCGATAGCCTAAGCAAAGTAATAATTAGAAGTTAATTGAGATAATTTGTAAAAATTGTAATAATTTGACTCTAATTCGTTAGCATCGATGTTTATTTCAACTAACAGACTGTTAGTTGTACGAAGCTTATTCGGAGTAATCTTTTAAACTCTTCACAAAATTCGTTTTTCGTAAAACTAAGAAATTCTCTCGGTTTTCAAAAGCCAATGAGGCGCAGTAGTGGGTTAAATTCCCCTACATACATATCTTTCCACTTTGCACTGCCATCATATCGTATCGTGCACAAAAGATCATTCTTCCAATTAGGTGACGAGTTATTGTACATCCCTGTTGTCAGTTTTTCTTTGAAATTCTTGTACTTCGGCCAACGCTAATACAGTAAACCTTAAAGCTATATTAGCTTTTGATTCAACTTACGCTCACTTCAAATCACAACTGAGCATAAATGTTAATATGCTTCGAATCTGTGCACATGATTAGGTTCCCATGCCTGGAAATTCCGTTGGGTCAAACGAAAGATTGGATACATGATACTTGTTCTTTATATTAACCTTTCTTTTTTTCTTTTGTAATGATCTGTGAACCTCAGCTAGAACATGGGCTTCTATAATTTTTTGGACCCGAAACTGGAAACTGCTGGGTGTCCCATAATTTGGATTGGGCCAGCAGCGCAACAATCAAGTTCATAGCGAAGGGCTTGCCTTACCTCACAGTGGTGGCGCCGCCGGTAATAACTATGGATGCAGGATGAAGTGACAAGGACGCGCTCGGCCCGTAGCTACTGGGCTACGCCGTCATAGGACTCACAACCCTATACGGAAGACATTAATAACATGTGGTGATCCTTGCAAACGCTTCAAGGATAACGAGCTTCGGATCTGCATGTGGTATGTTCGGACCCTTAACAGGTCACATACAGTCGAACAATTAGCAGAGGCCCTTGACTGCTTTCACGCAGCTATCACTACCATCCAGGAAGTGTGATGGGATGGACCGAATAAAAATAGGATGAAAAATTACTACGGCTATTGCTACAGGGAAAAGAATCAACTCTTTATATTCGGACCCGGACTTGTCATATGCGGCAGACTAAGGCAAAAATCCTAGAACACGAGCGAACATCTTACAATCAGCATCACGGCTAAATTCGCTAACATAAGCCTAAGCCCCTACGGAAGACAAGGACGATGCCACCAAAGAATGTTTCTACGAACTCCTCGACAAGAAATGTGAGCAATGTCTGAAGTATGATGCTAAAATCGCCTGCTATGACACTACGACACTACGTCTGGTGATCTACCTAGGCTTATTGATTTTGCGCGATTATAGCAAGCACACGGTCTCCTCCGGACACCAGGGGTTTCCTAGTCATGGAATGCTAAATCAAATTGATCACATTTCGATGGGTGTAATGCATGAGTCTAGTTTTTTGGTCGTTCGAACATTCCGGGCAGCCAACATTGACTCGGATCACCACCTTGTTGCAGAAAAGACGGGAGGTAAATAAGCTTCTCCATTAAAAGCAAAAAGAGCAAAAGAATCGCGCGATCGAAGGTATTGAGAGGTTGTACTCTAGGAATAACGTACGGAAGTTTTTACCAACAAGTTTTTTTGTCAAGGCAAGCAGACCCGTACAGAAGCCTGTAGCGATGATAAAGAAAACCTTGTAGTAGAGTCACAGTCGGTATTGAGAATATGGAAACAAATTTTCTGCAGCCAAACATCCCACTTTTTCAGGCAGAATAAACCATTACGATGATAGTCAAAACTTCCATCCACCTAACCAAAACGAAGTAAGAATAGAAATATCTAAACTGAAATCCAAGGAAGCAGCTGGATCTGACGGCCTACCGGCCGAATATTCACAGATGCTGGAAATAACTGTGAAAAGCATACATCAATTCATTGCTCAAATCTGGTCTAAAGAGTGTATGCCTGATGAATGGAATCTGAGCACAAAAAAGAACACATCCTCAACTGCGGTAACTATAGAGGTATAAATCTCTTCAACATCAGATACAAGATCGTATCTGCTTTATTGTGTAAAAGTCTGAAACCCTTCGTCAACAACCTGATTTATCCCTATCAGTGCGGTTTCAAACTAGAAAAGTCCACAATCGACTAAATCTTCACACCCCGGCAGATCCCGGAAAAACTCAATAAGTTTAACCATCAATAAGACACACCATCTTTTCATCCATTTTAAGCCTCCATATGATAGCATTTATAGAGACAAGATAATAAAGCAATATCTACTTTTGGCATCCTTGACAAGCTCATCCGACGATTGAGAACACTCGCTTCTCCGTCAACTCATAAGCGAACACTGGAGGTAAAATTTTTCAAAAGTCTATGCAGCTAATAGCGTACGCCGATGATATCGACTTAATTGGAAATGAGGGCAACACCAAGTACACTCGTATGCTGTCAACAAAAGGGACACACATCATCGATGAATTGGACAGAACGTCACAGTCGACACAGACAGCTATAATTTCTAGGTAGTAAGGGACTTTGTCTACCTTGGCTCTGCTTTAGATTCTGCCAACAACACCTCAGTAGAAATAAACGAAGACTCACTCCTGCGAATCGCTGTGTCTTTGGGCTAAAAGGGCAATTGAGTAATAGGGCCCTATCTCGAACAACTAAGGCGTTTCTATATGAGACCTTGATTATCCCACTTTCTGGCGCTGAAGCATGGACTTTATCGAAAGCGGATGATGATATCCTAAGTTGTTTCGAGAGAAAAAACCTTCGAAAAATATTCGCTCCCATTTTCGTTGAGGTGCTTGAGGCGAAGATTCAAGACGGGTTAAATGAGTTGTACTGGGAAATCGAAATAGTCAGAAAACTGCGCATCAGTCACCTGAAATGCCTAGAAAATGCGGAGTGAATAGGCAGCAATTCTCCGGACCGCAAAGTCTTCGAATCTAACCCGGAGGGACAACGGAGTAGAAGGAGACCTTACTTTAGGGGAAATTGGAGACAGTAGGCTAAATATCGGGCTAACTGGAGAGGCTAGGTAGTTGAGGCGCAGGTCTAACGCCACTTAAGTAATTAAGTAGGATTTTTCAACAAGCTTCGCCGAACAGGGAAAAGTTAACTGATTTTTTTAGCCTTTTTTTCACTATCGGTTTCTTAAAATGCGCTGTCGATCTCATAAGATCACGTTTTGTCACACAATTAACATTTTTGTCTAGGTTTATACTTTCGATGCGTTTAAAGCGGCGTCTTTATGTCACAAAATATTAAGAAGTTTTCCTCTATTTACAGTAAGCCCTCCACTGCAGCACTATGTATGGCATCGTCATCGCAATTTCCGTGATGTTTTACAACTAATTCGTAACACGTACATATGCATGACCGTGGAGTTATTTAATATATATTGTCATAGTGTGTGAAATTAGCTTCACCGATCGGTAGTTGTTGCAATTTCTTGAGTCGCCTTCACCTTTATACAGTGGAAAAAGAAACCACTATCTTCACTACTAAGGCATCCCATCACCTCTCATCGATTTGTTGAAAAAAAGCGAGCCTATACTTCTGAGGGTATATAATCAGGCCTGACTGTACCTACATCTCCGGTTATTTTCTTATTGCTTCGTTAGCTTCGGCTTCCGTAAAAGTCGCCGATTTTCTTTGATATCGACAGCCGAGAAAATGTAACTTCGCAAGAATTTTTCGTTACTTTAAAGCGTTATTGTTTGTTTTTTAATCTATTGCAAATTTCGTTGTTTCCCGCTGGCGGAGATTTGTACTCTTCCTTAATACAGTATTACTCATATTTCGGCGATTGAATGTCTTTCGAGTTCTTTATTCGTTGCGCCCCAATTTTAAAAACGTTGCATTTCTTTTATTGCTTCGTGCACTACCCACCGGTATTTTCGCTTGTTTTTTGCAACATTCGTAGTCTAATTCAGGGCGCACCATATCGGCTTCGCTATTTTCGCTATACTTCTATAAGATCGATCATACCTACGTCTCTGCTTTTCGTCGATTCCAAGAAGGCTTTTGACAGTTGGAATTAAAATCCTAATTCTCGAAAAAATTGTATTTCAAATTAAGGTGTCGCGTTATATAAAATATTGATGTCTCAGAAGAGTTTAAAGTCCAAAGCGGCGTAAGACAGGTCAGCATACTTTTAAGATTGCTATTACTTGTGGTCATCAGTAACATTATACGCGAACACTATCCCTTGACACTCGCTGATTACTTACTTATCTACTTATGTCCGAGATGTTCCCCTTGAGCGGCATAGGCCCTCCATTACTCCTACGCGCCATCGTGTACGGTTTCTGGAGACGTATCTCAACTCTCTCCAACTCTTCCCCAGTTGTGCTAATTCCTCTTCGACTGTTCTTCGCCAAGTACTTCTAGGTCGGCCCACTCGTCTGCCTGTCTGCGTTAGAGGGTTCCATTGTGTCGCTTGACTCGCAATGCACTCGTGACCTTTATGAAACGTATGCCCAATCCACTGCCACTCACGTCTTCGTCTGATAGAGTCAATGGGTTCCCAACTTGTTCTCGCATGAAGTTCATCATTAGAGATACTGTTGGTCGGGAAAATCTTCAATATGTTTCGCAGACATCTCTTCACTAACATTTGCAGCTTTCTTGTGACAGCTGGTGTGACTTTCCAAGTGCTGCACCCATAAAGAAGCACGAATTCAACATTGGAGCTGATAGAGTTGTTTCTCCATATTTTGGACAGCATTCCGAATGCAGCCTTTGCATTCCCGATTCAGCTGATTATATCTAGTTCGGTCCCTCCATCAGTAGAGACAATACTCCCAAGATATTGAAAATTCTCTACCGTCTCTATTGGTTGTCCAGAAATCTTTACTTGGTTAGATGAGGACGTTCCAAGGCTGATTCTTTTTGTTTTTGCCGTATTGATCTTTACCCCAATGATTTCAGCTTCTCTCTCCACACTTGTTGTCATTTGATGGAGATCTATGATCCTATGAGAGAGTAAGCATACGTCGTCCCCGTAGTCCAGATGTTTGAGGTGTGATTGCAGAGTCCACTGAATTATTCCATTTCTAGTCGACAAAGCTGCATGCAGTACATCACTTATCACCAACAGAAATAGTATTCGTGACAGTATATTGCCCTGCCTAACCCTAACCCTAACCCAGATAAATTCTCTATTCACACTATCGAACGACTTTTCGAATTCGTTGTGCTATGATGATCAGCAAAGTGTTGATGTGGTCCACACAAGAAGATCCAGTGCGGGATCCTGCTTGTTCGGCGTCGAGTGAGTCTCCGAGGTGGTCTTTTATTCGCTCCAGGACGATTATTGCTACTGCCAGCTGATTGCTTCTACTTAATTCTGGTAGAACTTCCGAACGCACCCCTATTCTGCTAAACGTCGGGGGTAATGATGGATCGAAAACCGAATAGTCTGTGGCAACTTCACAACAGAAGTAAGTGTCAGCAGCCGATAAGAGATGGCAACGTCAATAAGAAAAGGAAATTTCCACCACCTACCGTTTTCGATGGCGATGGTATTTTCAAAAAGATAACAGCCACTCACGGTTTAGTACGCAGCAGATATAACTTCTAACTTCTATTACGCATTTTACATAGAAGAACAAATTGTAGTGAATAAAATAATATTAGTAAAAATAGTTTTGTGCTTTAATTTTAAACTGGCAACCAATCGCCAAAGTGGTGACCCCGACGTGATTTCACAAGTTTCAACGAATAAATTTTGAATTTTATTCACGTCTGAAATGGCAAACCCCAGATCTTCAACTGCTGGAAATGTAACTCCATCTTCAGTTAACACCGCATCTGTTGGAGATTCTGACGAACTGATGGAAATCGCAGCATTAAAAAATTTAAAAATCTCACAGTTTTGGAAGATAAACCCAGCCCTATGGTTTGTACAAATTGAGGCGCAGTTCCACAACAACCGGATAACTTCAGACAACAGCCGTTTCAACGCAATCATCGCTTCCTTGGATCCAGAGGTTTTGAACGAGGTGTCGGATCTTGTCCAGAAGCCACCAAACGAAGATAAGTATTTGACTTTTAAAAAACATTTAATAGCTAGGTTCACTGAGACCAAAGAACGCCAGCTCAATAGGCTGATGACATCACTTGAGCTAGGTGATAAACGCCCTTCAAGCCTGTTACGGGAGATGAGACGGCTAGCAGGACAGAATGTACCTGATGACATGTTGTCCACAATTTGGATGGCAAGAATGCCAAGTCATATACGTGCAATATTGTCAGCTAGTCATAACGTTGATCTCGCTGCGCTGTCAGAGATTGCTGATAAAATTATGGACAACACGACTACTAACGCTGTTTTTGCAACCGAAGTCAGCGACGAAAATCCAACCAGCATCAACTTTGATAGACGACTTACAGTCATCGAGTCTACCCTCACCAATCTGACAGCTCTCGTCAACAAATTGGCAGTGAATCAATCTCACAGTAGATCCCGTACCATGTCACGCACTAGGTTTAGTTCAAAGAGGCCTAACTCTCGCGAACCGCATTCGTCATTGTGTTACTTCCACAAGAAGTTCGGCGAAAAGGCTGTTAACTGCAAAAAGCCCTGTACCTTCGTACAAAAAAAAAAAAAACTAGGAAGCCTGTTGTTACCTAAGGCGGTTGACAACAGCTCAAGATTCAACCCCGAATGCCGCCTTTACGTCTATGACAAAAATACACATCAAAAATTCCTGCTTGACTCTGGATCGACCATATGCGTTGTACCGCGTCCTCGAAACTGCCCAAACAAAAGAGGAGAAACAACACTGCTTGCGGCTAACAACTCTTCAATCCACACATATGGGCAGACAACTCTCACCCTCAACCTCGGTCTCCGAAGAGAAATTACATGGCCATTCTTCATTGCTGACGTCAAGACAGCAATTACTTGCACGGACCTACTTGCACACTACGGACTTCTGATCGATTTGAATTCCAAACCCATTGTCGATAAAACAACCTCACACTTAGTGAGGGAAAGTTCATTCCACTGGAATTACCAGACTATTGTCCTTATTCGGACCTGAACCATATATTAGTCTGGTAAATAAATACTTCCTGGCCAGCAAGGACAAATGTTCTTTCAAATCGAAATACAACATTGTGCAACACTACATCGTCACAACAGGTCAACCAACTGCTGAACGCCCACGTCGACTAACCGGCGAAAAGTTGAGGCAAGATAAAATCGATTTTGAGAATCTTCTCCGAAAGGGTTTTTTGTCGTGTGTCCAACAGTCCATGGGCCAAACCAATCCACCTTGTTCAAAAAAAGAATGGCGGCTGGAGGTGTTGCGGTGACTATCGTCGTCTAAACGCACAAACACAACCAGACAGCTATCCAATACCGCACATCATGGATTTCACAGAGAACTTGCACGACAAAAGCTACTTCTCGATATTGGACCTCGATAAGGCGTATTACCAGATTCCTATGTCACCAGTAGATATTAAAAAAACAGCTGTCACCACCCCCTTTGGTCTGTTTGAGTTTGAAGTCATGCTATTCGGACTTAAGAACGCAACTCAAACGTTCCAAAGGTTCATGGACATGGTTCTACGTGGTTTGGACTTTGTGTTTTGCTACGTGGACGACATCCTTATCGCCTCTAATTCAGAAAAGGAACATCTCCAGCATGTGAATCAAGTTCTACAACGTCTTCAAGAGCACGACCTACCTAACTTAAAAAAGTGCATATTTGGGAAGTCTGAGGTCACGTACCTCTATCAACAAATTTGGCTGTAGACCACCCGACGACAGAGTACAGGCTATTTCACATTACCCAAAACCAATCACTATCTTGAAATTGCGTCGATTCCTTGGAATCGTAAATTATTACAGAAGATACATTCCTCCAAGCTCCGTTGAACGATCTCATTAAAGATTCCAGAAAGAACGACAGGCGACCCTGGACACACTTGGCTGAGACAGCTTTCGAAAACTTCAAGAACAGCATTAAGCAAACAACATTGCTGTTTCACATCAATCCGAAAGCATCATTAATTCTAACAACCGATGCTTCGGATGTTCCAGTTGGAGCCAAGTTGGAGCAGGTAGAATCCGATCAAAAGAAACCAATTGGCTTATTTTCCTGAAAGCTTTCAAAAACTTAGAGTCGGTACAGCACATACGATCGTGAGCTACTGGCAGTTTACCTTGCAATCCTATTTTTCAAACACATTCTGGATGGTCGACGGTTCATAGTGCAAACAGATCACAAACCATTGATGTAAGCATTTCAGCAGCGTTCCGATAAGGCTTCTCAGCGTCGGTTGAGACAACTAGATTTCATATCACAATACACTACGGACATAACCTACCTACCTGGCGAAGATAACCTAGTAGCTGACGCATTGTCAAGAATCAACTCCATATCGATGCCATTGCAGTTTGATCAACGTGAACTACATCTGTCACAATTCCTTGATGAAGAACAGGATATTCTGAAGCAAGGGAATTCGTCGTTGAATTTGACCAAAGTTACCTTAGAACCCGGCATCAAAATTTATTCCGAAGTTTCGGACAACTCGATTCGGCCATACATTCCTGCATCTTTGCGCCGCAAAGCTTTCGCGTCAGTCCACGACCTTTCTCATCCGAGCGGAAGGACAAGTCGCCAACTTAGACAAAAGTTCGTTTGGCCAAATATTCGAAAGGACGCATTAAATTGGTCACACACTTGCATTCAGTGCCAACGTTCAAAGGTAAGTAAACATACACAATCACTAATTCAACCAATTCTCGTTCCAGAAGAGAGATTTCATCATGTGCACATTGACATCATCTTTTGCCACTCTGCCAAGGCTACAGATATTGTCTGACAGTAATCGACCGGTTCAGTAGATGGCCAGAAGCTATACCTCTTCGTGACATGACAGCAGAAACTGTAGCAAATTCGTTCTATTCGAACTGGGTTTCACGATTTGGCTCACCTATCCAAATAACAACAGACCAAGGAACGCAGTTTGAGTCTGCCTTATTCACTGCACTCACCAACTTATTGGGCACAATACGCATTCGAACATCGTCACACCACCCAGCATCAAATGGACTAGTTGAACGCTGGCATCGTTCACTCAAAGCCGCTCTTATGTGCCACGAAAAAACCAACTGGGTCGATTCTCTCCCAACTGTCTTATTGGGATTGAGAACAGCGTATAAAGAGGACATCAAAGCTTCCGCTGCAGAGATGGTTTATGGGAAGAATCTCCGAGTTCCTGGTGAGTTTTTCACAAACGAAAATGCAGTATGCAACCCACAGATTTTCGTCGAGAGACATCGTGAGATAATGCGAAAACTTGGACCAAGAGGGACGTCGAACCACGCGAAACCAAAACTATTTGTTTCACCCGACCTCTTAAAGTGCACACACGTCTTCCTACGATGCGACGCAGTCAAAAAACCACTCCAACAGCCATATACCGGACCGCATCCTGAATTAAAAGAATCACTAACCAGCTTTTCACAATCAACAGACCGACTCAAACCTGCATATATTCATTCGGAAACCGTAGAAGCAATAGACAATCCTGAGAACTTCTCAACTTCAATAAATTTACATCTCGCAACAAATAAAAACAAAACTCAGACACCCATTTTCTACAGCGAAGAGTCAGATTTGACATTCCAAACTAATCGTAACTTCGTTACTAGAGGGGGAGTACTGTGGCAACTTCACAACAGAAGTAAGTGTCAGCAGCCGATAACAGATGGCAACGTCAACAAGAAAAGGAAATTTCTACCATCTGCCGTTTTCGATGGCGATGATATTTTCAAAAAGATAACAGCCACTCACTTCGGTTTAGTACGCAGCAGATATAAATTCTAACTTCTATTACGCATTTTACATAGAAGAACAAATTGTAGTGAATAAAATAATATTAGTAAAAATAGCTTTGTGTTTTAATTTTAAACTGGCCACCAATCGCCAAAAGTCTATTTCACTAAAAAATCTAAAGGATAATGCCTATTGCACTAAACGAACGAAACGGAATACATACAAACCTGTCATCGAATCATCTGTAATTATTTTGTTGCGTTTGACGTTTGTGCTTTGCGGTCGAAAGTTTGTAAGTAGAAAAATGTAAGTATAAAATATTCAATAAATACGTGTTTATGAAAATATTGTTGGTAAATTGTGAGCAATTCAGTGTGATGGTTAGGCTTATGAAGGAAAACATAGGCATAGCGCAAGTAAAATATCTCAGAAGCGGATAAACCAATTCTGGGAAGATTTAAAAATAAAAATGAATAGTATAGGTCCACCCATCAATGAAATCGATGAGTGGAAAAAGGTAAAAAGAAATTCAATTTCAATTTTTTTAACATCAGGTTTGGAGCGACTACAAATCCAATTTAACAAGGCAACTGATTATGAATAAAATGGAGGAGAATGCGACTGGAATTGAAATTATTTAATTCACGCCAGAAGAGGAAGAAGTGATTGCCCTAACAGGTTTGAAGGTATGTGTGTATGGAATTAAAGGGGCAAAATCGTTCGGAGTCCCAAAACTTGAGGTATTGAAACGAAGAAGTATCACGTTCAATGATTTCGATGACCCCGATAATCTTTTTGTTAATTTGAGCAGAGGCGAAGGTAACGTTTGCTTACAAAGAACTAAATTTTGAATTTACTCCTGTTTTTCAGAAGCGAAAGCAAGCTGTTCAAAAATACTTAAAGAGTAACCAGAAACGAAGGAGGCGACTCGGAACAACCAGAGAGATTTATTGAAATCACAAATCGAAATTAAGCACGATTTATGCAATGCCATTAAAAAAGGGATAGAGGAAAATAAAGAAAATGCCAAAAGTGAGCAGATTAGCAACCGAACAATTTACATGACACTAGAAAGCATAGAAAACACGAGTAAAGAAGTGCTCAAAGAAATAAAGCGGCATAATAAGGACATTGGCATTCGAAAAATTTAAGGTACAGAAGCGGATACTAGAGATGGAATTAGAACGCCGCGCATTTGATTCATAAAGGCGTATTATTGCGTAAATATTTATTTTTGTGAATGTAGTTTTTCTTTTGTGCCGTTTAAAAAGCTATATTTTATCCTTGCAAATGAATTCAACAGTTTTTATAATTTTTTGTTCCTTCATTTCAAAATATATCCGTACATTGATACTTTATATTAATTACCACATTATTACATTTGTAATTCTTATCGCTTCGGTCGGGAGTTGAAATGGAGTTGTTTCATAAAAATCATTATGTCTTGTACATTCTAGTTCAGTTGGTACGACTGGCTCCGGCTCTTCATCCGGATAGATAGAAAATAGAGCAGGACCTGCATAATAAGGGTTTTGTTTATATAAAATCAGCTCGGTCTTACGAGATAGGGTTCTGTTACTCAATTGCCTCATGTCCCCAAAGAAACAGTCATTGACAAGAGTTATTTTGAATCTGATTTATACGCTGATGTCGTTGCTACTTGCAACTCCGGTGCCAAAGTAGACGAAGATCTTTCCTAGTACTCGAATTTATAACTGCCCATGGTACATTCTGGCTTAACCATCAGCGGTGTGCGCCATTTTTTGATGATATTGTGTACTTTCTTATTTCCTCAGATAACGTCGGATGGTAGCTTTATGGAATACTGGCTGTTTTCGTCCAGTCACAACAATGTTATCTGCGTACGCAAGTAATTGTGCGAACTGAAAAAAGATCGTCCCTCTTCTGTTGGCCAGTGAGTTTTTTACAATCATTTTTAGAGCGATCTAGATGGGGCATAATCATTCTGCACAGCATGAGTTTGGCAGGGCTGTCAAAACTAGACATGGCGTTCATATGCGCCTTTGAAGTCGACAAATAGATGGTGAGTATCGATCTGAAATTCTCGGGTATTTTCCGAAATCTACTACTTTTGCATCAAATATCGATGGTGGGCTTTCCTGGTCTAAAACCGCACTGATATGGAATAGATTATTCATGCATGGTTTCACGCTCACATAGTATGGAAGAAATAATTTTATAGGAGATTTATTCCTCTATACTTGGCGAAGTCAAAAGGTTCTGTTTTCTAGTGGATCGGACCAGCGATGCACAGATGCCATGCTTTCCTGTGACTATGCCCAGCCAGTCGTAGCCCAGCGGGGAGTATATGCCAGTCATTTTATTGGACTTTACCTTCGATATTGCTACCTTAAACTCGTATAGGGTTGACAGAATTCTCTGTCGTATTCGTCCAGGGTGAATGGCTCATTCTGTCTGACAGCGGTGTTTTCACCATCACAGTCTGGAGAAGTTCGATCTACCACTAGTTTTCGATATTCATCTTTACACGCTTCCATTCTGGTTTTTTTATCCTTGATATTTCCTTTTTATTCTTTGATACAACTTTCGAACGTTATTTCTGCAGTAGAATCTCTTTATCTCCTAGATCGAGCGCTTACCTAATTTTTTCTTATTGAGAAGCCAATATTCCGAGCCGAGGTCTCCTTTGTTTCTTTACACGCCTCTTGGTTTGCAACATGCGTTTGTAAGTACTCTTTATCAATTCGTTGTGGTGGTCGGGTGAAACCTCAGATGGGGTGTCTTTCGAAACGCAATCACCGAAGAGTTTAATAAACAGGCTTAGATTGCCTTTAAACTATTTATACCTAGGATGACTCTAGAAATGATTACCAGCGTCTTAACGTGACGCTTTGTCTAACCACTTGGATTTGAGGAGCATAGAAGAATTAACTTGCTGTGTGGCTATGCCAGATCAGATGCCAAGATAATGGAGTCGCTGCCGATATTGAAAGCATTTTTAAAATGGAGCCGATGTATACTTTGTAGTTTTCCAGACCTTGGCATTCCACGGTCATGTACTTGCCTTGTTTGTAAACCGCCAGTCAGATGGACACTTCAACAAAACACAAATTTCCACAAGAAACAAATTTATTAAACATTCGACTTATAAACGAAGATAACTCCCTACCCCAACACCATCGTTTCCTCCTCTTCACTGCTGCTGCCGCCGGCATCGTCTGGAAGAGAAAAACAAAATACAAATCAGTTCTACACTATCTTCTCTACGTTACGCTTGATAACTCACGTTGCAGATTCTTTTGGCTCAGGGGGTGTATGTTTTTCTTTTTACTGATTGGCTGATTCGTTCTCTGGTGGACGTGAATGAGAGCGTTTTCGATTTGATGCTCCAGATTACCGTCGTTCTCCTCATCTTCTTCGTCATCATCAACATCATCTTCTGAATCGAAGTCATTATTAGAATCTTCATTGTTTGCTCCCTCTGGCATCCATCTGATGGACTCTTGATTAGAGTTGAGGATTCCTGTGTTTTCGCCCATGGAAATAACTGCAAAACGTTGAACTTAACGTCACGCAAATAGACCGCGAAGAACTTACCATTATCAGGTCCCTCCTCGTTTTCATTGAAGTTGATCACCTTCATATCTTGGTCTTCTGACATATTTTGGAAACTAAAGTAGCGTAGTTTGACCGCAAGCCGATCCTCTGCCAGGGCAGTGATTTTATTTAATCGCAAACACTCGGTGAAGCCGACTGGTTGATTCTCTACACGACTCTGTGCGTCTCCTTCCAAGGCCTCTTTCACTTGATCCACAATCAGCTTTGCTTGATTTGCCGCACGATGCGAACATTGAAGGAGGAGATAGGAGCTGGTGAGTGTGGTTCCACCAAGATTCAAACAGCACAGCTCTCGGTAGGAGTTGATTCCAAAGATCATACTTGTCTCAGCGGTTCGTTCCTCAATTGCCGTTGGATCTGCTACTGCAATCTCTCTACAGAAAGAAGAGTACATGTGAATAATGAAGAAACGATAGAGAATATCTTACCCATTGTCGAAGGTGGCATAGGACACACAAACTGGATAATGGTGTAAAACTGTGGGAATCAACTCCTTCTCAGCCGCTGTGTGGATTTTCACTTCATCTTCCATCACCGAGACATCGGGGCGTTTGAAATGTGCCAATGCACAGAGGCCAGCTATTGAGCAGCAATCTGGAAAGACATTTTTTAATTCTCTATCTCCAAAGGGGTCATGTTTATGAAAACCCACCAACAAGGTTCCCCTCATGATTCAAAACGTTCAAATCCAACCTTAAAATCCATACACGATCCTCTGCAGTGACACATAGAGATTCTAAGTCCACGCAACGAGATTCCTTGAACGTCTTTTCCAAAATTCGATTGATTTGAACGCTTAAATCGGAGTTCCTCCCTGCCTCAAAGTTGACTCCAGCCATTGGACCGAGTTCGACATTAATAAACATGATGCCCTCATTAGGGCGAGTAGCTTTCGGCTGTCCTAATTCACAAGTAACTTGCGCCAAGACACGAGTTTCGCCGAGCGACACATGGACACTGCCCCAGTCGGTGCCAAAGTTAATTTTTGCTGTGCGAAATTCACTGTTCTTACGACCATCGAGACGCTGTAAAAGAGTGTAATTGGAACTTATCGGTTTATACAGATGGATGGGTGGTGCACTTACCTGATTGCTTTTAATTGTTTGTAACACGAAATGCTTTTCGCAAGTGGATAAAGGAGTTTCTTTCATTTTCTGCGTAATTTATTTGCCTGGTTTTCAGAATGTTATTGATTTCATGAGAAATGTGAGGTTAGAATCGATTGTTTACTCGAGGTTGTCAAAGTTTAAAAACGATTCTCGATTGGTGGTTCTCGATGTTCGAAGTAAGGTCATGTGATAAGGTTTCTAAGAATTTATGTTTTCTCGGAACTGTTATATTTGGTATGAATAAAAATAATTTCGGAATACCTAGAGGAATAAAAATGTTGCTTTCGAGTTTACGGAGACTTCGAATTGTGAAAATCACTTGGAGAAGTGGTTTGTCATTGTCAACAGAACATACCAGCAGCACGTTTCCTTCTCCAAAATTACCTGGTAAGGAGCATGCACCAGTTCATATGTTCAAATGAAATTCGATCGTTGTTTGTTTGGTTCTGAAGGAAGGACCCCTTAACTGCATCAACTACATAACCATAAGTCGCATACAAGATTTTTGCTGCCGTTTTATATTGTAAAATGTTTGTGTGGGTACAAATGATAGAACTTATTCTTTTCAATACAAATCCCTTTATTCAGTACAGTTACAATTCACTATTTAATTGTTTCTCTCAATACAATCCAATTTCTCAACCGCTTATACTTTTCTTATCTCTTACTTAAACAACTTAATTACTTCTCCTAATTAACACTTCAAATTTCACTTTAGAACTGATTTGCATACCTTTGGGATGCTGGTATTTATACTCGAATGACATACTTCGAGAACAATCCTCGCCACCCAGCGTCCCATACAATTTCCAATTTGCTAGAAAATTCGATTCCACTCTCCAGTCGAGACTTTGTTATTCCAGTATCGAAATCTTCTGGTCTTCGAGTATCGACATTTTCTGCTAGATGTCGCTGCTCACATTTAAGTGGTTATCACATTGCTCCCTCCCTACAGTTGTTCGTCCCGAACAACTTCATCATTCAGCATCCCGTTGAAATGACACATTCTATCCAAATGGACCACTTTCAATTTTCCTCGATCCCCACGCTGGATCCGGTAGACAACGTCATTAATGCGGGTTATCACCTTGTATGGACCTTCCCAGTACTGTTGCAATTTTGGTGATTTGCCTTTCTTACGCTGAGGATTATACTGCCAAACCAGATCTCCTTCGTTGAAACCGGAAGATTTCGCCTTGATATCGTACCTAGTCTTCATGCGGCTGCTTGCTAGCTTCATCTTTTCTCTGGTGTCTTCATGCAATTTACGAATCCTGCTGCGTAAGTCATTCACGTACTCGTTCACCTCTCTGGGCTCCGTCTGTGGGGATCCGAATTTTGCTTCACTTGGCAACCGAATCGTTTGACCAAATAAGATCTCGGATGGTGTGTGCCCTGTTGAGCTATGGACCGCGTTTCGGTAGGCCATTAAGAAGAGGGGTATGTGTCGATCCCAATCCCGCTGGCAGTTGCTGACAACCTTAGATAGATGCTCATTCAAGGTCCGATTGAATCGCTCGACCATTCCATCAGATTGAGGGTGTAGTGGCGTTGTCCTTGTCTTTCTTATTCCCAAATATTGGCATATTTCCTGGAAGACTTTTGATTCAAAGTTTCGCCCTTGATCAGAGTGCAGCTCCATTGGGGCCCCAAATCTGCTCACCCAGTTGTTGACTATCTGTTCGGCTACGGTCTTAGCCTCTTGATTTGGGATGGCAAACACTTCCGGCCACTTACTGAAGTAATCCATGACTACGAGAGTATATCGGTTTCCATTAAAGGTTTCGGGAAACGGCCAGCGATGTCGATGGCTATTCGTTCGAAAGGTGCTCCGACATTGTATTGTTGCATTTGTCCATGTGGCTTTACTTTTGGACCCTTGGTAGCCGCACACCTTATGCACTTTTTGCACCAATTCTCGACATCTTGTTTAGCGCTTAGCCAATAGAAACGTTCCCTTATATTTTCCAACGTTTTGTTTATTACCAAATGGCCTCCTGAGATTCCGTCATGTATTTCATGGAGTACTTGGCTGACTTTGGAACGTGGCACTATTAGCTGCATACGAGATGTTTTCCCATCTGCACTTTCCCATTTTCTCTTCAGCAATCCAACTTGCACAAAAAGCGAGTCCCACTGTGCCCAGTATGCCTTCAGAGTTTGGCTCCGATCTGATATCCGCTGCCAACTTGGTCTTTCCTCGTGTTCCTTCCAGGCCAATATTGGTTCGATGTCTGCCTGTTGGGAGGAACGGATTTCGTCTATACTCCAACCCTCTATTGGCTCAGTCCTGATCGTTTGGATAGTTGCCTGTTGTTTCGCTTCTTCACCACTGACTACTTCTGCTGGGAGGCTTTGGTTGCATTGTTTTACCTGTGAGACTGGGATAATTACCCTGGAGTCGTCGACTCCTGCTACAGACTTCTGCCCCGCGAAGTAAGCATTTCCTAACTGATGGCTTCTGGAAATTTGACCGGTTTCTTGGTAGCCGTTTCTGCCGGTTTTTCTTTCTATTTGCCTGTAGCCCCAGTGCAGGCAGCCTTCTCGTCGTACCGGTTCTTTACAATGCCCTTGCAAATGTCCTACTTTATCGCAGTTCCAGCAGCGCATCCTTCGTCTCTCCCGTGGGATATTTCGTTGCATGGTAGTTGGTCTTGAGCAGGAGCATTCACCAGATACTATTTCCCTTACGAAATGCATTCCTTTGGAAGCCTGATTGGATGCTTCCACCGCCAGAGCGAAGGCAAGTGCTTCAGCAAGGGTTCTTTTCCCGGCCATCCTTACTGCTGATTGTAGCTTCAAATCTGCAATTCCCCCAATGAATGCGTCCTTTGCCATTTCGTCGATTATTTCTTGGCCTGCGGTGGGATATGACAAATGTGCTAGTCTACTCACGTCTGCTTGGAGCTGTTGCACTGTTTCTCCTCGTTGCTGCATACGGCCTTGCAATTGAACCTTGTAAACTTCCCGCATGTGGCTATCCCCAAACCGTTTCTCGATAGCCTGCACTAAAACCATATAGTCTCTATTCTTTTCGATATCGATTGTTTGTAACAATTCTGCCGCAGGACCACGTAAGGCCATCGCTAGGGCAAAGCACTTCTCCTTATTGTCCCATTCGTTTGCACAGGCAGCCATTTCAAACTGCTTCTTATAAGTAGACCATGAGGTCTGGCCATCGAATGAGGGAGGCTTCAACTCTTTTCTCCTTGGACCGCTTAAAGAACATTCTCGCAGTTTCTGTTTTCGCACTGTGTCGAGCTCCTTTGCCAGTTGCTCAACTTTGCTGTCCATTTGTTCGAATTTTTTGCCAACATTCTTCTCTATTCTTTCAAATTTGTTATCGATTTCTTCGAACTTTTGGTGTAGAACGTTATTTTTTTCTTCCAGTTTTTGTTCTAGACTATTCTTTTGTTCGTCGATTTTTTGTTCAATGCTGCTCTTCTGCTCGTCTAGATTTTTCTTTTGTTCATCCAGCTTTTGTTCGAGACTATTCTTTTGTTCTTCCAGATTTTTCTTTTGTTCGTCCATTTTTTGTTCCAGACTGTTCTTCTGTTCGTCCATTTTTAACAAGAGGAGTTGCATCATCGCAGCCATGTCATTGCCGGTACTTGTCTGTTCATCCTCGTCAACATCAAAGGAATATGCATCAGGATCATGTCCCTCGTTGTTCAAAGCCTCCTGAAGTCGGAGCACCAGGTCACTTTTTCCTCCACTGGCGCTGAGGCTTCTCTTGTTCAACTCGGATTTGAGTTGGACGAGGGTCAACTGCAATAGTTTTCGACCCATTCTAGCTTTTTCAAATAGTCAGAAAACACAGTTTTTTTTTTTTTTCACACAATAAGTCCTATCCCACTTCTGACACCAATGTAAAATGTTTGTGTGGGTACAAATGATAGAACTTATTCTTTTCAATACAAATCCCTTTATTCAGTACAGTTACAATTCACTATTTAATTGTTTCTCTCAATACAATCCAATTTCTCAACCGCTTATACTTTTCTTATCTCTTACTTAAACCACTTAATTACTTCTCCTAATTAACACTTCAAATTTCACTTTAGAACTGATTTGCATACCTTTGGGATGCTGGTATTTATACTCGAATGACATACTTCGAGAACAATCCTCGCCATCCAGCGTCCCATACAATTTCCAATTTGCTAGAAAATTCGATTCCACTCTCCAGTCGAGACTTTGTTATTCCAATATCGAAATCTTCTGGTCTTCGACATTTTCTGCTAGATGTCGCTGCTCACATTTAAGTGGTTATCACAATATGAACGTCTAAAACCGATCGTCAGCAATCTGATAGGTCCATATCAGTGTGGTTTTAGACCTGATAAATCCACAATCGATCAAATCTTCACTCTGTGGCAAACCTTGGAAAATACGAAATCGATATCTACCACCTTTCATCGATTTTAAGGTTGCGTATTATTACATCTACCGAGACGAGCTATATACAATGCAGAATGTCGGTGGAGAACTCCCACTGCTTGGTCAAAGTTGAAAGAAACATCAAGATTCTCAGACGGTGTGACGTACTATCATGTAACTTCTTTAAAATCATACTTAGAAGCATTTTAAGCATTCCACAAACCAACACTAGAAGTGAAATATATTTCACAATCTGTCCAGAATATGGAGATGACATTGACATAATCGGGAGAAAACTGCGTTATGTCAGTGGGGCTTTGTGTGGCAGAAGCAGCAGAAATGGACTGGCGACAATGAAAGCAAAACAAAATACAAGGTGGGTGTTGGCGATCGAATTAAATCACGCCGAATAATAAAAAATGTTGTTTTGGTACGGCAGCGACCAGTTGGCGACAAGTGGTTTTCTACCGACGACTCCGATTAGATACATATATTTCCTTTTAGGAGCAAAACAACAAACAAATCTTATAACGATGGGTTTATTATCTGAAAATACAAGTTTTATTAAAACAAAACATTATTAGTAGTTTTTAACTTACTCACTTGTTTCCTTTCCCGGCACGCAGTCGTCGATGAATATTGACTCAACGAATAAGCCAAACTTTAGTTAATATTTAACGAAATTTTGGTGATGTTCATTAGTCTATCATCGCCACAACGCAAACGGGTGGAAGCACAATGAGTATTTTGCCTTTGTTCATTTAAGCAGCAACAGTGGGGCAACAGTGGTGTTATAATGTGAATGTGCCATAATTTTTGCAAAGGACGTCATATGTTATTGTATTTTGACTTTTATGTTGTAGACACATAGAGAATAAGCAATGGAGCGATAAACACCTGAAGAATGCGGAATTATTGTTTCTACTTATTTGACTAATTTCTGGTCTGTTCTTTTAACGAAGCGTGAATTCTTCGACGTTTTCCTCATCGTCCTGCACCATGTTAGTGAACAACTAAGCGCTTGGCTGATCGTTTCGTGTAAACTGGGTCCCCTAGAGATGTCGCAAGAAGTGGCCGGTCCCTTATTCCTCGTCCGACTGAGAATATCACTGCTTTGGCTCAGCATGTCCGAGAGAGTCCACAAACATTGACATGAAGCGCAAACCGTTAACCAATTGCTGTCTGATTTCGACAGGATGATTTCGTATCCAAAATCATAATTAGCGAGAAAGTCCATTTCCATTTAAGTGGTTATGTGAATAAACGAAATTTTCCTTTCTGGGGCACGGAGAATCCACATGACATACACGAAGAGCCATTGCAACCCCTCAAAGTGAATGCTTGGTGAGGCAGTTGCAGTGAAAAAGTGATTGGCCCTTATTTTTTTGAAGACGTAGACGGCACCACCCTAACTGTAATGATCTGATCCGTAACGTAACTGATCCGTACAGACAGATGTTAAACAATTTTCTTTGCCGCAAGTTGCTGAATTGTGTCTCGAACATTGTTGGTTCCAGCAGGATGAAGTAACCGCTCAACAGGGCAACGATGGAGATTTTGAATCACCAATTTCCAGGCGTGTGATCCTCCGTTTTGGCGATTTGAACTGACCGGCCAGACCATCAGATCTGACGGCACCAGACTTCTTGAAGACTTTTTGAAACGTTACGTTTACCACAACAAACCACAGACCCCGCAAACTTGAAAGCCAAACCTTGGAGAAAAAATCACAAATTGGAGCCAGGTGTTTTACCGTAAAACGAACACAAATGCGCATCAACTCAGCAGGTGGTTATTTGGCCGATATCATTCAACTTAATGCCATCAATTTTACATCTTCAAATAAACTTTCCGTGAAAACAGAGCCTAAATTCTTTCAATGGCAACCAATTCACATTATGACGGTTCTTGACCTTATATGGGTTACGTATCCGGTAGCGGCGCATGTTCGTTACCCGAGCCTCTCCACAATAAATTCTTAAAGTTTAGACTCAATCAGATAAAGGAACATGCGTGCGTCACGTGAACTCCATTATCTCGCAGCATGTATCAAACCACCAACATTAAGAATAAAGACAAAACGCTGAAATTCTGGCCAAACATACCTGAAATGGAGCAGCAAAACCTCGATCGTTTAATACAGGCTATGGAAGCCTTAGCAGCGCGAAATTCAGTTCAAGAACAGAGTCGCACAGTTCGAATACTTAAAGAAATTTCATATATTCGTGAATTCGATGGTGACAGTGCAACGTTAACTCAATTTTAAACGTAGTTGGTAACCACATCGGAGCAATGAATGAAGCAGAAAAATCTGAACTTTGGCAGGCGATCTACAACACGAAAATAACAGGACGTGCAAAAGAATTACTTCTTCACAATAGGCCAACAACTTGGGATCCAGCCAGGGATCTACTTAAGCAGCATTTCAGACCTCCAATTAGCTATAAAGACATCGCAAGAAAAATATCATACCTCAAAGTAAGTTTCATAACAGATCTTAATATTAAGTTAGAAGAAATAATACAAAATGTAAATTCATTTGCTACATACGAGAATAATAAAAAAAAAGCCAAAAACACATTTTACGTATTAATAGTGAATAGAATAAAACAGTTAGAAATAGGGAATTTGTCTAGGAATATAAAAGATATCTATGATCTCCATAAAATTAAAGACGTACTGTATAGCTATATAGGATATGATGAAGGTAATATAGAAAGGGAGTTTAGGACAAATAAACCACACATTAACTCAAACACTCATCAGAACATACAGACAAACCATGGACATATTCACAGACGACAAAATTCACAAACTCACACCCAACAAAATAGACCAGAGTCAGTTCAGATAAGGAGACACAATAATTCTAGAACAGGACAATCGGGACAGCCTAGACAGAACAGTAGAGAAAACCATCACAACAATAATAACAATAGGGATAATCGAAACGTAGGCAATCAAATTGTTAACCCTTCAGGACAATTGAGAAACGCAACTCAATCCCCGACTCCTATGTCGATCGGGCAAATCTCTAATCAGAACATCGAGCGTACTACCAATGTAGAAGAGATACATTACATAATATCGAACCCGAGTTTTTTTCTAAATTAGTCCTCGGAGAAAAAATTTTTCTAGATCTGACTATTGACGAACAAAAATGCAAAGCAATAATTGATACTGGATCTACAATGAATATTATAAATTCAAGAAAAATAGATTGTAGAAAGTATAGGGTTATAGATCAAGCTACACTTCGACTTCAAACTGTAAATGAATAATGACAAACATCCCAAAAGAGTTCAAATATGACGCAGGAGGGGCGGTTAAATGGTACATACGAGATTTAAGAGATAAACCTTATGATGTGCTCATCGGCATGGACATACTGAATAAAATTGTCAAAACTCTTGATTTTGATAATAAATGTCTCTTACTAAATAACGGTACCAAAATACCCATTTACTCTTCCAATAACAGAACAGACTTGGATAGTTTTGAGTTCATCTCTGATGAAGAAGAACTAATCTAACTAAGCTATTTGAATAATGAAGAGGAAAAGGCAATACAAAACTTATTAAACCAATTTCAAAGTTTAATTTTTAAAGAAGGTGACCAATTAACCAATACCGAATCTATAACACATGAAATTAGAACCACAACTGAACAGCAAATTAATGCTAAGTTATTTAGATTACCACCCAGGCATGAAGAGGAAGTAAGGAAGCAAATAGAAGATATGGAAATGCAGGGAATAATTAGAAAGTCTAATCTCCAATAGTAGTAGTTGCGAAGAAACCAGACAAATCGGGTCGTCAAAAATTCAGAATCTGTGTAGATTACAGAAAACTGAATGATATAACAATTGATGATAAATACCCGTTACCCAATATTGATAGCATCCTAGATAAATTGGGAAGAGCCCAGTATTTAACTTCATTAGACCTAGCAAAAGGGTATCACCAAATTAAGATGAACCCGAGAGACGTTCATAAAACGGCGTTCGTTACACCCAACGGGCTGTACGAATTTGTAAGAATGCCTTTCGGCTTAAAGAACGCGCCGACAACCTTCCAAAGCTTGATGAACGAGATACTTAGGGAATACATCAATAAAATTTGTGTCGTGTACTTAGACGACATACTTGTCTTCTCCACAAGCTTAAATGAACATATAAATTCTTTAAAATTAATTTTCAATTAACTTTCAGAACATAATCTTAAATTACAATTCTCTAAATGCTCATTCCTGAAAAAAGATACAGAATTCCGTGGCCGTGTTTTAACATCTGATGGTATGAAACCGAATCCGAACAAAATAAAGTGTATCCAAGATTTTGGGTTACCTAAAACCGAAAGACAACTAAGAGGATTTCCGTTTATTACAGGAAATTTGTAAAGGATTACGCAAAGATTGCCAACCCAGTGGTAAAATACTTGAAAAAAGGAAAGAAGATCAATATTAACGATCCAGAATATATCGATGCATTTGAATCCTTAAAACTAAACATAATCAAACATCCAATATTGAAATTTCCAGACTTCAGCAAAACGTTCACGCTATTTACTGACGCAAGTAAATACGCAATAGGAGCTGTATTAACAGAAGAGGGTCAACCCATATGTTACGCCTCAAGACCATTGAACGACCATGAAAAGAATTACTCAGTTACAGATGATTGGGAATTATATGGTCAGTAACTTATTTTAGACCGTACTCGTATTTATGGGGAAAAAGATTCAAGATAGTCACAGACCAATTACCTATCAAATATCTTAATAAAAAGTTTACGAGAAAAGAGTTCAGTCAAAGAAATCAAAGGTGGATACTTAAACTGCAAGAATACCAATACGATATATACGAGAATGCGTAAAGGGAAAAGAAAACAAAATTGCAGACTTCTTAAGTAGGATTCCTGACAATAGCAATATTGTCAATAGACCAGCTATCCGACAATGCAACAGTACACTCACAGACAGGACAACAGTTAGATTACATACCAATTAAAGAGACCATAGTAAATAAATACAAGACCCAATTAATTTTAACCAATGATGCTGAAAAAGAGATAGAAATTTTGCACAATAGAAGAGTAATATTTGTTGATATGACTAGAAATAGGGAATATTGAACTGATTTACTAAGAAGATACATAAAGCCAGGTTTGACTGGAATCTACACCGAACTATCATATCATGAGTTTAATAAAATTCAACAGCTGTTAATAGAATTGTTTCAACACGATAAAGAGAAATAAGATTCATTAAAGCTACTCTCAGAGCAAGAGAAATAAAAACTTTAGACGAAGTCCATAAACAAATCGCATTGTACCACACAAAAGAAAGTATACATAGCGGAATAGTAGAAACGTATCATAGCCTCAAGACCAAAATTTATTACCCAAAATTAGTCAAGGAAATTACAAAAATTATTAATAATTGTAAATTATGCTTAGAAACGAAGTACGAACGAAAACCGATAAAACTTAAGTATGAATTAAGCGAGACACCTAATAGACCCAACGAAACACACATATTTCATTTTATGAAGCACCCATTTCTTACGTTAATAGACAAACTCACTAAGAAGGCATATGCTTACTATTTACCCAATAAAAACTGGACGAAAAAGATAGATGTATTAGAAGAACATTTCTCCAAATTCGGCAAACCTATAAAAATAGTAACCGACAATGCGTTTAAAGCAGACAATTTCAAGGAATTCTTAAACGAACAGGAATTTGAACTACATTTTACTAAGCCCAATACACACACAGGTAACAGCGATATAGAACGGTTTCACTCTACTTTACAAGAAAAACTAAAGAGTCCGCCATCTAACGTCTGATTTGACAGATAATTAGTTTTATCCTTCCGCTGAATGAATATGGTTGTGTATATGCTTGAACAACGCTGGGAAATATTGCTTGCGATCGACTTAGAGAAGATGCCGATTTTGCCAAAAAAATCATCTTTTCAGATGAAGCTCATTTTGATCTTGGCGGGTATGTGGCCGTTACAGTCAATGGCTATCGTTATCGGGCCATGTTGAACGAATTTTTGTTCACAAAAATTGAAGAGGAGGATATTGGCAGCATTTGGTTTCAACAGGACGGCGCTACGTGCCACACAGCCGAAACTACATTCGATGTTTTGCGCCCTGTTTTTGAAGATCGTATTATCAGCCGCAGAGCTGATGTCGTTTGGCCACCTCGGAGCTGCGATTTGACACCGTTGGACTATTATTTGTGGGGTGCCGTAAAAGATAAGTGTTACGCCGACAAGCCAGAGACAATTGACACTTTAAAGGACAATATTCGTGAAGCCATTGGTGAAATACAGCTGCACACAATCGATAATGTGCTTAAAAATTGGACCGATCGTGTAGGCTACTGCATGGCCAGCCGAGGCAGCCATTTGAGTGAAATTATTTTCCATTATTAACCGGAAGAATAAAACTAATTATCTGTCAAATCAGACATGACCTAAGTGTTACCATTCACGAAATAAGCACTAGTTGAAAAAAAAAACGTTAGATGGCGGACCCTTTAGTTACTATGAGAACTTTAGATTTGTCTCTTATTCAAAAAATTCATAGAGCAGTTAGTAATTACAATAATAGGTATCATTCCACATTAAAAATGTCTCCAGAAGAAGCAATGTATGCTGATATAGCTACTTTAGTAAGACAAGTAAAGTTAGGAAAAGAAAAGAGAACTGAGAAAATAAATCAGAACAGGGCAGACTATAAAGAAGTAAGAGAAATCATACCAGTCAAAAACTACAAAATAAATTATTACAGAAATTAACCTAACCTAGAATTAAGAAAAAAGATAGAGAACACCCAATGAATATTAAACGACCACGTTTATTTGCAGATGACCGTATCAGTTTATCTAATACTAACAACATAAACCACAGCGACATTGACAACTGACGAATTGACAACAAGCAACGGCTATACCATAATTAATATGGGACAAACTGAAATAATTCAAGACATGAAAACTATACTACGAGTACATATTATTAATACAAAAGAAATAAGGCAGTCCATTAACTTGTTTGTAGAAAATGCAAAGAAACTTCAAATAAATAATGATCCAGCTATAAGACGCGAAATAAAGACACTTTACGCTAAAGTAACAGCCACAGAACCAGGAAAAAGACAAGAACGAGGACTAGTCAACATTATAGGGACAGGACAAAAATGGTTGTTCGGGACAATGGACGATAGCGACAGACAGGAGATAGCGGAAAAAATTAGGAAAAAATCAAGAGAATATAGTAAGTTATCTTAACCACCAGATACAAATCAATGTTCAACTGAATGAAAGCATATCCCATCTTAAATCCGCGATAGAATTAGATAGAATAGAATTAAGTAAATCATATGCAGAATTAACAGAAAATGAACGAAGATTCATCCTACAGCAGCTGAAATTAGATCAGTTAGTTAAATTGAGAATGTTAGAAGAGCATTTAAATCAAGTAATTGATAATATAATATAGCATCAAAGTCTTTTAATGACAGAATAAATAAATGAAACAGGACTTGACTTTTACAAACTAAAAAACGTAAAAGTAGGGCTACTTAAATACAGTATAGATACATTAGTGTTAGCAATAAAAATTCCAGACAGATACCAGTTAGTTAACTTAAAATTAATCTCAGCAATACCCACAGTAAATAATACAGAAATTGAAGAAGAAGATCAATATTTTTTAGAAGTAAACAATACGAAATATGAATTCTCGGACAATGTTCAAAATGTAAAGGATTTAAAGCCTCTGAAAATCTGTTTTATAAGTCAAAATTGTAAAACTAAGATAAATAAATTCATAGAAATAAAAAAACTAGATGGTAGCACTGTAATTTGAAAAAATTTGCAAGATCAAGAAATAATAAATAAATGCGATGATAGGAAAATTAGGTTAAGTGGAAATTACTTAATAGTTGTTAATAATTGTTCAATTGAGATAATGAATACAACAATCAGTAATTCAAATATAAAATATAAAAAAAGATTCTATTATTTAGAAGAAGTTAATTATAATTTTACCAAAACACCAAATTTTGATGATATCATAATTAATAATATTGTAATGTGTTCCATCATCAAGTTGCTAAAATTTCATAAAAATGTTAACTACATTACAAGTTTAACTGTCATTTTTATTTTAATCATTGTTATATCAGTTACTCTAAAATTGAAGCGCAAGAGCAAAAAACTCAAGATATCAATAAAAACATTGAGTCAAGAAATTCCAGTGCCCTGGAAAATTTAGGAGAATTTTAATTTAAAGGAGGGAGAGGTTACGTATCCGGTAGCGGGCATGTTCGTTACCCGAGCCTCTCCACAATAAATTCTTAAAGCTTAGACTCAAGTAGGTAAAGGAACATGCGCGCGTCACATGAACTCCATTATCTCGCAGCATGTATCTGTTCCCATGAAAATTCTTGCGGATCATATTTGATGCATTTCCTGCAGGTACAATATGCTCCGTGGGAATCATGCAAATACGACAGTTAAATTTGTAAAAGAATAAGTAATTTTAAGATTGAAGAAAAATTGTGAGTTAGTTGATAAGTATCCGCCAAATGGGCAAGAAATAAAATTGTTTCTCTTTTAAAAAGTCTCCCTGTATATTTAAACTTATAAGTTATGTAATTAAAAAAAAAAAACAAAAACCATGACTTCGGGAGCAGGCTTCCTCTGCTATTTTGAAAGAAACGCAATTCTGTCGCAATTTTCGAAATTTGACGTGTTGAGTATCGGCTTTCAAAGCGTGAATATTTTGTGATTTCACAGCAAGGTTTTTAAATAGCCCTACAAGAAGTAATTGAGTGGCGTCAAATCGCTTTTGGTTACTACCTTACTGGTCTATTTTGCGATATTATTTTGTAGTAGCGCCATCGTACTGAATGGCTCCGGACTTGTATCGTCCGGATCAACATCATTCATATTTTCAATCGCGCTACCATTTGCTTCAGCATCATGAATTCCTGCTTCATCAAAATCTAACTCAATATGATTTTGCTGTTGCAACTGAAAAACTACATCGCGGGCTACGTCGATGTTATCCCTTTCGGCTTTTCCTCGAATTGCTGGGGTTTCTAACACCGCGTGTCCACGAAATTTAATGAATTTTAATGAAATCAAAATGTCCAGTGGAGACGGGTAGTTTGCAGATAAGAAATACTTCAAGAAATAAATGTCTGGTTTCTATTCAAAACATTAACTGTGACATTTTTTTGACAGAAAGAAAAATAACAAAGTGTGGCGAACTTTATACACCACAATGCTACGAGTATTTGTTCGTAAAAAAGAATAAGAAATCTGCATCTGAGCCGCCATTTTTCTACTACAATGTAGTTGCTTACCAACCATCTTACACTCACAGAATGAAATGTCATACAATAATTTGCCGACCTAAGTTCAAAAAAAAAATGTCAGGCGAAATGTCTGAAATTTAGCCTGCCATATTTGTAACTCGTGAAAACGCGGCGTAAAAAAAATGCATCTAGAAGTTTTTATATCGAATTTTGGCGTTTCTTTTTGGAGTGAATGTGGACAAAGACCTCGTAGATATTCAACTTTTAGTTGCTTGTTGTACCTTGCTTGTTGATTTGCCGTATTTACTTCTTATGCCTAGAATCTCTTTCGCAATTTCTTCACATGGCTCGCGTTGATTCAATAATCGCTTGCATTCCTCTTTCTGCATCGTACGCTGATGATGTATGCTCGCATCGTTACTTCATCTTATTACTGACAAACTCAAGTATTAAATTTAAAAAACCGGACATTGTTATCTTCATCCTTTTATGCTCATATAACTCTCATAAATATGTGATTTATGCTTCATAAAGTAAACGAAGCGAAAATGGGAGAATTTATCTTTTAAGAACAGAAATTTCCTGGACCCACCGAATGAATCCTTAGGCTCACGCAAGTTTCACATGTAAACCCCTTGTTGATGAAATCAATACCTTTGCTCTGCAGAAATTTACCAACGTGGCGTCCATGCCACACACGAGGAAAATACCTTTTAACGGACATACTTGATATTGCCTCATCGTCCTGTGTTGTTTCAAAAACCTTGGAAAACCTGCAAAACAATTTTTCGTGTAGTACTGCCACGACAACCATATCAACACCATTCAGTAGCGCATGATGCTTATTATCCGAACCAAACTGGTATTCCCGAGTCAAAGCTTTCCCTGATGAAAACAAATTGAAATTAATTTCTTCTACGTGTATCAAATCAGTTGTATTCTCTTTAACCAATTTATCACAATTGAATGTCAAAAAAATAGGTCTTGCCTAGGGCTAAGACCTTCGCACCTTTGCCGTAGTTAAGTCTCTTTAAAATTTTAGAAGAAAAGATGGACCTTCAGGTCTTTTATTTATATTGGAACCATTCCTGGCCTGGAACTTCAGTCAAAATGCGTGATCCTGGCAAAGTACAATACGGATCTTTTAGCCGAGGAACTCCCAAGATTGAGTCAATGAAATAGAGATGATGATGGTGGCGCAGCCGTTGGCTACTGGAATTTAGTTTGGAGGTTTCGCTGTCGGGGTAAGTGTCCAACTACGTAGAACATTGCAATAAGTAGCCACGGATATGTATAGTACTTGTACATAGTTATGTACTTACTGTTTACGACTCTAGCAAATGGGAACTGCCAAGGACTTTCGGGTCTAAGAAAAATATAAACTTACTTACTTGCTTAGGTGGCGCTACAGTTCGGGGTGAACCTGCGCCTCAACTAAAATAATCTTCAGCTTGTCCGGTCTTAAGCTAACTGTCTCCAGTTGCGCACAACAAGTTGGTTGAGGTACCCTTCTACTTGTGCACGCCACCTATGGTGAGGTCCTCTCGCCCTCCGGGTTTGATTCGAAGACTCTGCCGGTCAGAGGATTGGTGTCCATTCGCTTTACACTCCCCAGGCATCTCAGGCGATGAATGCGCGGGTTTTTAATTAGGTCGATGTCGTTGTAGAGCTCTCCTTCGAAGCCCGAAAAAATGTTCTCTCGAAACGACTGAGGAAAGTACGACTGGGATGATGAAGGTTTCCTTAGTTTCTCAGGATAGGGCCTTCCTAACCCAAAGAAGCAGCGATTGACAAGAGTGATTCTTCGTTTTATTTCTGCTGAGTTGCTGGCAGAATCTATAGCAGAGCCAAGGCAGACGAAGTCGCTTACTAGCTGTCGACTGCGACGTTCTGTTCGACGTACATCGATGATGTGTGTCCCTTTTTGTTGACAGCATATACTTGGTTTTGCCCTTATTTACCGATAAACCCATTTTCTCAGCTTCTTTTTCAATACTAGACGACGCATTGGTGACAGCCCGCTGAGTTCGTCCAATTATGTCGATATTATCGGCCTACGCTAGTAGTTGCAAAGACTTTTGAAAGGCTGTACCTCCAGTGTTTACTTGTGAGTTCCGCACACAATTATTTCAAGTATGATGTTAATAGAAGCCACACGACAGAGAGTCACCTGGCCTAAAATCTTTTTTGACATCAAAGGTCTCGGTTAAGTCGTTATCGCCTTGACGGAGCAGCGAGCTTTCATTCCGCACGGATGGACGAGTTTGACAGGGATGCCAAAACTGAACATGGCTCTATGTAGCACGTCTCTATAAATGCTATCATATGCGACCTTAAAATCAATGGTGGGTATAGATTAGGTCTTCTTGAGTTTTTTTTGAGTTGTTGACGTAGGGCAGATAAGATCTTGTAGGCGATGTTGAGGAGACTTATACTCCTATAGTTGGCGTAGTTAAGAGGGTCTCAATAATTGTGGATCAGGCAAACGATGTTGAAAATCCATTCATCAGGCATATATTCTTCTGACCAGTTCTGAGAAATGAGTTGAGGTATGTTCTCTACAAAGTCATTTCCAGCTTTGAATACCTCGGCCGGTAAGCCGTAAGGCCAGCTGCTTTGTTGAATGTCAGCTTGGATATTGCCATCCTTGCTTTGTTTTGGATAGGTGAACGGAAGTTTTGGGTATCATCGTCTAAGAAGAATGGTCTATTCTGCTTGACGGCGAGATGTTAGGCTTTGTCGCTGTAATACAGTCTGCAGAAAAAGTTTTTCCATATTCTCATAACCGACTTTGACCCTACCACAAGGTTTCCACCTTCATCTCTACAGGTTTCTGTACGGATCCTGTTAACTTAACACGATTTTTTAACTTTTTGGTAAAACTCCGTACATTATTCCTGAAGTACAGAATCTCAATATATCAAACACTTCTAGTGCTCCTTTTTCTCTTCTGGAGAAACCGAAGCTCTTCTCATCCCTTCTGCTCGCAGAGTTCACGAGCGGCTATCTTCCCTCGTTGCAGCGCCGCTTTATATGCTTCTTGTTTAGCTGCATGCGCTTGCTGGCATTCTTCCTCAAATCAGGAATTTCTTGGTGGTGGTCGGGTGAAACCCATCACATCAGTTGCATGGTCCCTGATAGCAAGTTAGTAGCATTGGCGCTGGTCTTCGGTATTTGATGCTGGCGGGGTAGGAGTTGTTAAGAGATTTCGGAATACGCGCTCGGCGTAGATTCTGGCGGTTTCTTGGATTGCAGCTTTTCTACATTACGATATATCTTCTCGCAGTAGTTCTTCTTTGTTGTGGCGCTGATGTAGATAACAATATTCCTCTGTCATCCAACAACAGCTTGAAGTTCTGTATGAACATTCCCATTCTGGATTTCCGAAGAAGATGGTAGAACCTGTTCCTCGCGATATTTTAAGCCTTTCTGTGTTAATAGCAACTTCCTTGGCTTCATTTTTGCATTTATCCTATTCCAAAGGGTTTTCCAATAGGGACTTGTCAACTTTGAATTTAATTTGTGAACGCACTCTTTCACTAATCATCAAATTGTCACTGTCAATTTAAACTCAACATTTTCATCATGGTAAAGTACACGAACGAGCAACGTCTGCAAATTATAAAAATTTTCTACCGAAAATCGGAGTTGGTGACTGCAACTTTGAGAGCGTTAACTCCAATTTTCGGTCATAATTCTCGCCCTAGTAGACAGGCGATAACAAGTTTAGTGCAAAAATTTGAGTCTACATATTCGTTGTGTGATGTTGCTGTGTCAGTGAGACAACGGGTTGGTCGAAGTGTCATTTTTGGCTCAATGGGTTCGTCAATAAGCAAAATATGCGTTATTGGTTGGGTGAAAATCCACATGTGCTTCCACAAAAAATAACTGTGCGGTTGGCATACCGGCGGCGTTATTGGGCCATATTTTTTCGTCGACGATAGCGATCGTCACGTTACTGTGAATGGTCAGCGTTATCGCGCCATGATCACCGATTATTTTTGGCCCGAATTGGAAGATATGGACTTGGACAACATGTGGTTTCAACAGGATGATGCCACAAGTCACACAGCACACGCTACAATTGATTTATTGAAGAGTAAGTATGGTGAGCGTGTTATCACAAGAAATGGGCCAGTCGATTGGCCGCCTCGTTCATGCGATTTAACGCTGCTTGACTATTTTCTGTGGGGCTACGTTAAGTCATTGGTTTATGCCAACACGCCGACGACGTTGAAAGAGCTCAGAGCGAACATTGAACGCGAAATAGCGGCGGTTCGGCCGAAATGTGTGGCCGAGTCGTTAAAAATTGGGTCCAACGAATCGACCGCTGCAAACGTGCCCGCGGTGGCCATATGAACGAAGTCGAGTTCCATTCATAAATGTTTTGATTGTACTTCAAGCCGATAATAAAGTTTTTGAAATATCTCAAATGGTTTGCGTTTTATTTAAAAAAATAATTGTCAAGTCCTTATTGGAAAACCCTATATAATATATCGTACGGAAGGTCGAAGCCGATCAAGAAGCAACCTCATCCGGGATTATTATATTGCTTGGCAGCAAATCTTTTCAAACCGCAATGTGTCCAATTCTACAAAAGTTGAAGAAACCCAAACAAGTGAACCATAGGGCAGTATTGTTTGTCGCTTAAAAGTGTTGGAGAGGCTCCAATGATTCCGTTGGGGTAGTACGGACCGCACCTGCAATAACTATGTTTGTTGCTTTTCTTCATACAACTGCGTCATATAAAACGCTGTCAGCAATGACTCAATTACAGAAGAAAGACTTACGGCTTGTGAATTCGCGTGAGCTACTATAATGTCTTTGATATTGACGTGCGCACGCTATTCCAGTAAGATGCTGGCCCTCAAGGTTGGGTGTTGAATATCAATATTCATAAAGGAATATAGCAATTATCTGATTATAGTACAGTTAATGAATTTAATCATCAATCACCTTAACATTGCGTACAAGATCGAAGTCTGGCAAAAACGACATTTTAGACTTGGTAAGACCACAAATGGTCGCTCTTGATTGTGGAGTTATGCAGTGGGTACATTCGTCGAATACTATGCACGAGCGTCTGGGATCAAAACTCGGCAAACATAAAAAAAGGAAAGGAAATCGAATTTTCTTACATCAATACCCTTTTGATGAGCAATGGCAAACCTCCCAAACTAATATTTTCTGACTATGAAAAACTCTCTCACTCCCCGCGCGCAGTTTGGAGTCAGCAAAAACTGCATCATCGATTTTGAAATTGACATCATTTGCCAAACGTAGAGAAGGTGAGCGAAGTTATGGTCGTTTTCAAAGCGCAAACATCCTCGAATGACATTTGTTTCACTTTGCGTTGACGGACTTTGGAGGAGGAAATAAAACAGTAGCAACTTTCACGAGCTCTACATATGGCTGGACATGAATGTCAACCTTTCGGCCCATAGAGTCTTCTTTTTCTACCCGTAGGAACCTCGCACACATAAGCGAAAGGGGATCTCAACCATATTGCAGTGTGCACCTGGAGTTGGCCAATGCCGCGCTAGTTGGTGAGATTTATTCGTCCAGGCCCGGATCTATCTTGAATTGTAGAAGCAAACACCAATTAGTGAAGCACAAGCCCGTTATACCAACGTGTATCTATGTATAGAGTTCTATATAGAAAGCCAAAATTCATCAATAACCGCCGTATAACCTTGAAATCTAATGAACTGACCGTCTGACGTCTTTAAATCGAAAACAGTTCCATTGTTTACACATTGGAAATATTATCGCAGAGCATGGAATCTAAAAATAGTATCTCAAGAGTATTTACGAATTGAAAGCGCGAAATATTCTCCGCACAAACGAGTCCGCCAATCGATCACTGACAATAGATGACGAAATGGAATAATTTCTCTCTGTTAAAGACCTTCAAAACTTTTTGTTTTGAATATTTCATATCACTCTTTACCAATGTGATAACGATAACCAATTGCATAATCGTTTCCATTTTGCATCGTTTCTCGTCTATCCAGAGCTGAATGTGATTCAAAGGCTATAAATTTTAAGGTCACTGTTTCCAAAAATAAAACTTCAACCCACAGCTCGAGCAGCATTCTTCCATCGCCTTAGCAGTATGCGTCTTAAGAAAAACACCATTCGATGGACGCATGAATCCTCCACAGATTCCATCATAAGAACACCTTTTCAACAATCCGGCATACAGACCGTTTCAGAGATATTCTATCTGAAGTGAAATGAAACGCCCAAATCAGCAGTGTTTACACAATGCGAGAACGAGCACAAAAACGCGCACAGTTTACCAGTTTACGCTATGATCATGCTGCCTTAGCCATTAGCCATTAAAGCTAGAAATAAACTTGAGATACACTATTCGTATACGGATACTGCGACCCACCACATAACAAATACAAGATGATGGTACGCAGTCCACTTCCATTCTATTCGTACACCCTCACTGAAATACAAAATTGAATAATCTCTTTCTTTTTCGATTTTTTTCTTTTTTGTTTTTACTTTTTTAAAAATAGAATTTTTCGTTCGATTCGGTTTTCCTATTTAACAGGAACAAAAAATTTAAATTTGAGAAAAAAAAAATGAAGAAACTTAGGAAAAGATACAAAGATACTCGATTAGTGCTCTTCAAGCACAGAACATCGTTGCTTGGGCAGCAAAACGAGTACGAGTATCTACGGAATTATTTAAATTTCGCCTGTAGGCATGCTGGGTTAGGTTTGATGCTCCATCGCCTGGATGTGAATACAGATAGTTTTCTGCTCAGCGAATTTTATTTAGAAAACCAAACCTCAAAATTCGTTCACTGTGAAGCAATTAAATTCCAAAAATAAATCGATAATAGATACGAACACGTTCATACCTACGAGTATAGTTTCGTGTGCTAGTATCATTTGTATCTTCTGGGTGTGTGTGGTGGCTATGTATGTAGATGGACACCCTCTTAATGGTTTTTGGGGTCAAGTAGCAATTTATTGGAGTATAAATGTTTCCGAATTGTGGCAACTGGCTGACAAAGTCCAACGATGGAATTGATTTTGGGTTCTCGGAACCAAGGAATACGATTCAAGTGAATTGAGATACAGAAAGTTAGAAATACGTGCGACGGCAAACCTAACCCTGAAAACGTTTAAATAAATTATTCATAAAGGTCTGTTTGGGGGAATTGAACATCGATACGAGTACACCTGCCATAAGTGATATCCAAGTCTAAATTTAGAAATTTACCTTTTTTAGGCAATCAAACCCACACTCGAATCTAAATGTATGAATTTAAAATATTTCCATTTGACAATGTGTCCTGTTTACCAGCTGTTACCATGTCAATGGCCAGCTTTGGGCTCTAATTGCCTGTCCTTAATCCTAAATCCTAAGTCATCTAGGCCTGATCATAAGACAGTTTTCCCAGAAAAATAAATAATTTAATGACATGGACAACTACGAGTACTTCTATTAATACTATTCTAGTGGGAGATGTCGAAGCACAATGTTCGGTATTTCATCGGTTCTCACTAATTTCTTACTTCTAAGCTATTCGAAATTCGTTTGGAGCTCTGCCTTCGAAATGAACGGTGGTAGTGCCATTTCATTGGTGATGACATTATTTGCCATATTCTCGTCACCGAACTGGGTGAAACCCGAGCTCTCGAATAGCCAATTCACAATTTCATTTCGAAGATAAAAAAGACTCGATTCTCCTTGTACACTTCCTGGAAAGTCGCTCCTATAGCCTCCACCTGCTCCTGCGGATCTTCGATCACAAAGAAGTTGTCATCATCAACAGCATCATTTGGATCGATGTCTGCTGCTGTAAATATGTGCTCGTTGTCCGTATTTCGGGCGATCTTAAGACACGAAAGGTCGTTTTGATTTTTCTCCGAAATATTTTATTTATTTGCGGGAATATATTCGGGTTACTGGTGTTTACAGCCCGAATATTATTGTTCCAATACAAACTTACAGAATTTCCGTAATTTTCTTTTATTAATGTTTGGAGGTTTTTAATCGATGACTTCAGTGTCATGATCTCCGGGTTATGTCTGTCAGTAAATTGTCTGTACAAGGATTTTAGTCTTGACAGCAGCCTACTTTTATGTCGGTGCAGTGCGCCAACAGTTGCGTTGCGGAATAAGTATCAGGTATCGTTTTGTCCATTGTTCGTTTGATTGTCTCGTCCATTAGTCTTAGACACCTGTCAATCTCCTCGTTTGACAGAGTTCTGTTGGACGGTGGGTAGAGCGAATTCGAGGAGAGTGCTCTAGTCAGTGTTCTGGTGAAGTGTGTCCAACGCACCCTACTATAATTGTAGGAATGCCTTTGTACAAACTCATCCAATTCCGCAATTTCGTTTTGAACAGTTATTTCGGTGCTGAAACCGCAATGATCACTGTCATACACGAAATTGCGTAGACAGTTTGTAGTTTGTTGGTTAGTGCATGTCAGTTGTATTCGTGAGTCGAACAGCAGAAGATCCAAATAGGACCCGTGTCTGGGAAACGATGGACTATCAGTCGCCTTAAGCCCGAGTCGATACTGTGCTGACCCCACTAATTGAATAGTAGGTTCCCTCTAGTATTTGGTGTATTATTTCCCCAATCACTATATTCGGCGTTGAAATCTCCGCCGATAATAAAAATAGTTGTCTTCCAATTCCAGCCTCAGGAATCGAAAAAGTGTCTCGAGCTCTGAGATGTATAAGGTGGATTGAGTAGCCTTAGGTACATAGACAGACACCATGTACAACCGGAGGGGGGTATACACGATGCATGCTTCCAGCACCTGGAACCTACGTACTATACTCTTTTAAAACGTACCACCTTGATCAAAAATTTCCCGGAACTTATTCAGAAAATTAAAAATACAAGTTTATTCATCTAAATCTATATTGTCCCCTTCAAAGTAATCCCCATCGACTGCAACACATTTATGCCAGCGCATACTTTTTTTATATTCGGTTTTTCCATTATTTCCTCTCGGCTGCTGAAACGCGTTCCCCGTAGTGGTTTTTTTTAACTCGATTGAACAGAAAGAAGTCACAGGGAACCAACTCAGGTGAATTCGGTGGCTATTGGATGGTATTTGTTGCATTTTTCGTCAAAAAATTACGAATAATGATGGCACTGTGCGACAGTGCATTATCATGGTGCAAAATTCACGAGTTTTCTACACACAATTCTGGTCTCTTTCGGCGAATTGCTTAACGCTAACGTCTCATAACGCCCAAATAATACTATTTGTTTTGTTTACTGTTTTGCCTTCTGGAAAAAATTCATGATGCACTACACCATTGTAATCCATGAAAACCGTGAGCATTGCCTTCTTTTTTGACTGAAAACGACGTGGTTTTTTTGGTCTCGGCTCATTTGGTGAACGCCATTCACTTGCCTGATGTCTGGATTGCGTGTCGTACTCATAGACCCACGTCTCGTCTCGAGTAATGATCCTTTTGATGAATGTGGGATGCAGCCTCGCAAATCATCTCTTTTGCAACGTCAACACGGTCTCTTTTTTGCATGAAATTGAGGTCTTTTGTCACCAACTTTACTGCTACACGACGAAAACCCAAATCATTAACCAAAATGTCTTAGACGGATCCATAGGCAATGTCCAAGTCCTCCGCTATCTCTCTGATGGTTAATTTGCGGTTATTGACCAACATTTCTTTTACTCCATCAATGTGTTCGTCGGTTTTCGATGTCGATGGTCTGCCACTGCGTTCATCATCTTCGATTGACTCACGACCACTTTTTAACCGCTCGTGCCACTGGTAAACAACCGTTTTCTTTAGAGAATCGTTGACGAAACACTTTTCCAATATTTCCAACGTTCGCGCACCATTAAATCCGTTTTTTACGCAAAATTTAATACGAGTTCGTTGTTGCAAATTTAAATCCATTTCTAAAATTGTAAAAAATCGCCATCACTCACAGAGATAGATGTACTCTTGGCTACGTAACATTTGTAAATGTCAAGCTATGACGCTAAGGTTTAGAAACAGAACTCAAATCAGAACAATGGGAGCACCACACGTTGGTTATACCCGGAACTTTTTGATCAAGGTGGTATACCTTTTCGTACGAAAATTGCAACGCCACCTGCCTGAATGGAGTTGGGTCGGTTTCTCCGTACTACTTTGTATCTTCAGTGCCTCATTTTGTGTCACTTGGTAAGCTTAGTTTCGCTAATCAAAAGCACTTCAGGGGCTTGGTCTTTAAGCAACTTAAACAGTGTGGCTCTTCGTTCGAACCTGATCAGTGAATTAACATTCACTGCAAGGACCTTCAGGGTTTGCTCCGCCATGTACGTACCCATTACCACTGGAGGTGCGTTAGGCCCGGGAGCAGCGCGTATATTTGATCTACCCGCGTAGCCTGTTCCTGTGTTTGACGCTGAAGCGGAGCCATCTGCCCCTGGATAGAGGGCAAGGTAGCTAGCATGTCAGGTACTGGTTCCGGTGCTCTGGGCGCTTGGGCCTGAGAAGCAACCTTCGCTTGCTGTACCGTATTTCCCCTACCTGCCGCCATTTGGGAGTAGGTAACATAGGGAGTAACGGCTGGTGTTTGTATATGTACGGGTGGACGTTTAACTTCCACCTTCTGCTGCCGAGCCATATTTACTTTTTTGATGTATTGGAATTTGGGACAACCCCGATAATTTGCGGTGTAAAACGTAAAACACATTGTAAAACGTAAAACACATTGTAAAATGAGTTCGCTGCTTTTTAATTTTTCCCAACGTATATACAACCTGGTAGTCTAGGACTTTAATACTTCTTAGACCATCCAGATTGCTGGTGGGACTTATGGGACTTAGCTGGACCAGGAAAATCGGCAGTTGCCGCTTCTCCCTTTTGGCTCTGGCTGTGGTGAAAGGATTAACCCCCACGAATTGGAGCCCTTCGCACTTCTTCTCTTTCAGCAGTGCAAGGAGCTCCACCGGATCAGTCGACGGTTCTAACCCCCTCAGCAGCATTTTTTGCAGCTTCTCCCCCTTCGGGGTGTAGGTGAAGAACTCCGTCGTCGAATCCTTCTGTAAATTTTTTATTTTATGATAGCGCTCCACATCGCATGCCTGTCTAGTGATAATCTTTTTATAAAAAAGTGTTTGTCTATGGCCGACTTACACAGTTCTGTCGCCTCTTTGAGTTCCATTTTGTACGTGTTTATAGGTGGAACCCTTGTTTTACATGTCTTTTGTTGTTGTTGTTGTTGTTGTTGTTGTGGTTGCTGTTGTTTCCGCTGTTGTTGTTGCTGGTTCTTCTGCTGCTGGTGTTGCTGTTCTTGTTGTTGGTGTAGTGTCCGCTGATTTTTTTTTTGAACCTGTGTATGTTTAGGCTTCTGTTTTGATTTTTGTTGCTTCTGTTGTGTTGTTATGTGTTGGGTTTCTTTTTCTGCTAGTTGTTGCTGTTGTTGTGGCTGTTGAGAATCCAGAAGTTCTATTAGCTGCCCCTTCTCTCTCCTTGTTATTTGTTTTGCTTTAATAGCTAGCTCTATGCTATTTCTAATTTGCTCTACCTCCGCCAGAGATGCAAAATTATTGTCATCTTCCATACATTGGCCTTCTCCACCATCGGACACATATGGGAAGTGACTTTTGAGTGCCTTTTGCCTGGTTTGCTGTTGTGCTGCTGCTGTTAATATTGTTGGCGCCTCTTCTCTCGCTCCGCCAGGCAGCTTTTCTGTTGATGCTGACAGGGAAGGGCGCTTCATTAGGTTCGGAGTAGGCTTCAGCTTCCTTCTCCTCTTCATCTTAGGTTCTGGTTGGATTGATATACTTGAAGCATCGTCTGACTTATCAGCTGGTCCCGCTATTGGCTTTGCGGACTGCTTACCGGAATGCGTGATGCTGTTTGCGCACTTTTTATTTTTTATCTTTATTTAAAAAAAAACAAAAAACAGGAAAACTTTTTGTTCCACATGGAGTGGATTCGAAACCCACGACCTGTGATTTGTCAACCGAACACACTGCCACTGCGCCATTTGGAGCCTAATTAAATTTGTCAAATGCCTTTTGTTGGGTCACATCATCATATCAAAACATCGAAAAAGCATTATTACCAAGAACATACATACTTATCATTTATTTGCCTAAAATTTAATATTAAATTATCTAACATTTGTACTTTCAAAACTTGAATTGCTAACACGACACATAAAACTTTGAATTAAATAAAAATTTAAACTTCGCGCCCAAAAACCAATGTTCGCCATATTTAATAAACATTATTGTACTAAAACGGAAAAATTTATGAACAAATTTGTACTAAAATAGGTTTCTTTTAAAACTAAATTCCAATAAAGTTTCTTCTCGTGTCAACACTCAATAGCAACAGTCGCCATCAATTTTCGCTCGTTTTTCAAAGTAATTTTTTAGAGAGTCGTAGTCGATTTCGCTCCGCATGTTTTTTATTCATTTTTTGTGACACTTTCAAATTTTCGTGAACAATACCTCTTCAGGAAAGTATTGGAAGAAATAATCGTACCAATCTTCCATGAAGAGCAGTCGAAAAAAAAACCTTCTGACTGTACACCTTTCTTATTGCTTTTAATACTCACGAAAAGCTATTAAGCAGTCAACACAAAACGTTCTTTTGAATTTAGTTAGATCACCAATTACAAATTTGCTTGAAAGATTATGCCACCAAATAAGCGATGGTGAGCCCTTTCGGGTTTGGATGAGTCTAGGGAGTTTTTTTCCGCCTCTTCGTGAAGACCTCAGTTTTAAGAAGAGGCCATTCTCATGCGCATTTACATCTAGGGCTGCTTGCATTTTAGGGTAGTTAGTCGCTGGGAAATATTCAACATTCAGTACTCCTACATCATTTGTTTCGTTAAGCAACATTTATTAGCATTGTTTTAGCCCACAAAAAAAGTGATTCGTTTACGTCGTGTTGTCTTGTCAAGTTACATATGCCTTCAAAAGCTAGGCTGTCAAAGGCACTCTCTGTGTCAACGCAAATGGACAATGCCTAATCTTTCTGTTCAATAGAGGTTACACCGAGGATTTCCAAAGCAGTTTTGCTCACACAAGTTTCATCTATTCTTTCTATGTAATAGGTTTGAAGTTCTTAGCTAGCGACTAGCTACATTTCCCAATTCGCCGCGGGTTCAATATGTAGACCAGTGTCAGGCTAGCACTGAAGATTCTCTTCAGATACCAGCAGTTGCTCTACACTTTTTTGTAGCATAAGTAGAAATATTCCATCCCTACCAGGTAATACAATATGAAGCTATGAAAAGATGGCGAAGGACTCATCCGTCACCAAACCGATGAGAAATACCAGTTATGACGGGATGTAGTAGATAGGAGATGTTGTGAACCAGTTCTTATCTGGTTACCTGGGAGCTGAGTTTCGAACATGGACCCTCAGTCTTAGTGAAAACTCAGCCTGGTTGATTTTCTCTTTTTAAGGCTTTTGACTTTAAGTCCTTTATTGGTTTCATCGGGTGCATCGATTTTTTCGAAAAAGCCTTTATGAGAGACATTTTTACTGGCCTACTTAGGTGGCGCTACAGTTCGGGGTGAAACTTTGCCTCAACTGCACTAACGGACGAGTTTCGCAGAGATGGTCAAAATTGAACATGGCTCGATGTAGCCCGTCTCTATAAATGCGGTCATATGCGGCCTTAAAATCAATGAAAAGATGTTGGGTATCGATTAGGACTTCTTGAGTTTTTACCAAGATCTGCCGGAGTGTGAAGATTTGTTCGAATTTGGACTTTCCTGATCTGAAACCACACTGATAGGGACAAATCAGCCAATAACCTGAGTTTCAGATGTTCACACAATATGACAGATAAAAACTTGTATCCGATGTTGAGGCGACTTAAGCCTCTATAGTTGGCATAGTTGTGGGGGTTTCCTTTATTGCGGTTCGGATAAACGATGCTGAGATTCTAATCACCAGGCATACACTCTTGTGACCAGCTCTGAGAAATGAGGTGGTGTATTCTCTCCACAAAGTCATTTCCAACAGCTTGGAATACTTCAGCTTGCTTTCTTGGATATTAGCCTAGATATTGCTATTTACGTTTATTCAGGTGTTCGGAAGTTTTGACAATCATCGTCTAAGTTGACGGTCTATTCTGCCTGACGGCGGAATTTTGGTCTTCGTCACCATTATATAGTCTACAGAAAAAGTTTTTCCATATTTTCATCACCGACTGTGACTCTACTACAAGATTTCCTTCTTCATCTCTACAGGCTTCTGTAAGGTTCTTCTTGCCTTAACACGTTTTTTTACCTGTTGGTACAACTTCCGTACGTCATTCCTGGAGTAAAACAGATCGCGCGCTTGCCGTGCTCTTTTTTTCTTCTGTGGTAGAAGGCGATGTTCTTCGCGTCTCTTCTGCTCATAAAGCTCACGAGCGGCCTTCATCTTTCGTTGCAGCGTCTCTTCTTAGGCGTATTATTTAGCTGCATGTGCTTGCTAGCATTCTTCATCAAGCCAAGGACTTTTTGATGGTGGTCTGGTGAAACCCAGAACATTAGTTCCGTTGGCAGTGTAGCCACTGGTCTTTGGTACTTCATTCTTCCGGCATAGGAGTTGTTGAGATATTTCGGGATACGCGTGAGGCGAAGATTTTAACGGTTTCTTGCGATTGCAGCTTTTCTAAATTATATCTTGTCACAGTAGTTCGCCTTTGTTGTGACGCTGGGAAATCCCCATTCGCACTTTGGTTGTAATAAGGTGGTGATCTGAGATAATGTTGGCTGCACGGAAGATTCGGACGTCAAGAATACTGAAGGTATGCCTTACGTCTATCGCAAAATGATCAATTTGGCTAGGCGTTTCGGACATTGCTCATATGTTTTGTCGAGGAGCTCGTAGAAGCATTCTTTGGTAGCGCCATTTTTGTCTTCGCTGCAGATCCGAATTCCATCAAGAAGCGGATGATCTATATTTACCTAGTTAGTTAAAGACGCTAGTCACAGTATTCGCCCCAGGCCTAATTATTACCTAATAATTTGGATGAAATTGAATTCACAAAAAATGAAAATCCAAACCATGGTATGGACCTCATTGCCAAGCCAATTAGAATTGTGAATACCTGAAAAGGACTTTCTATAATAGATAGGCCTATTCCAATTACTGGCTGCAGCTAATTTAAATAATTTGCAAGCATGATTGGGTTGCTCGTTTTGTGGAAGCAGCAACTGAAACAAATAGTTGACAACCGGATATGCAGGTGGTCTTCTTGGGCGATGGAAATATTCAAATCCAATTCATGTCAAATTTGGCAATAAAAACAGCATGAAACAAACTAATTTAGGATTAATATCTCTCCGTCCTTCAATCAAAATCGAAAAACCATAAATCCAATCAAATTTAGATAACCTCTGCAACCTACACCAACACCACTCTTTCAGCGCCTGATTGATGGGTTGTAGCAAATCTTTTCAAGCTCTCTGGTAGTAAATTCAAAGTGTACAGATACAAAGATACTCGCACATAAATTAATTTGAAATAATAAAATTTTCCACATCTTCTTCCAGTAGTGGTTGTGAAGTTGGTCCTCTGCTGAATATGAGATCGAAGCAATACCAATAGCACTGTAGTCCTCTCTACCGACACATTTAAGCGGACCGTGATCAAAATAGCTCTGTACGTGGGGGTCGATTTAGCAAACAGAAAAAAAAAGACAGTTTTCTTTTTGAAAATATCTCGATTGGTAGTACATAATTAATTTACACATTATTGGCTGATATGTAGAGCTGTTGCCAATTATGCAACACTCAGCAACAACGATAGAAATAGAGAGGGGGTGGATTGTTGAGCGGTATCGATCTATAAATGCCACCCCAGCGGGGTCAAATGATCCATGGGCCTTTAATGAGTACCGTCATAGCATGCAATTGGGCTTCCATAATTAATGGCGCACGGATTGTCGAAGCTGAGGAGCATGCATATTTCTGGCCGTCATCGGCAATGAATTTTTGGCAAAACAATATCGCCCAGCTCTGGTGGAGCAGTTCGTTGGCATCATCTTACTCTGGCGAACAACACTATTTCGGGGATACTCGGATGAGTTTTTGTAATTTAATTTAGATTTTTTCGAATTCGGGGCTCTTTTTCTTTTTGTTTTTATAGAAATCTCAGTTTTGAAATGTGTTATTTTTGACATCGAAATTGGGACAAATTGGCTCTGAGACGGTGTTGTACTGTCTTAATTTGTTTGGGGTGTTCTTGCGAATCTAAAATGTAAATGTGCAAATTAATATTCTTCGTTTGTTTGCTTGTTCGGTTGGTGGTACGAGGAACAGAACAACGAACAGTACAAGGAACACTGTAGCGCAATGCACTGTGTGGCAGCATGAGCAATGGGATCATAATTATTTTGCGCATGGAGCTGTTGCGTCAGTCGGCACTTGGCAGCATATCGTGTTTCATAGAACTTGAGAAATATGCGGTGAAATTTTTCTCAAAGTGGAAATGTGCAAAGTTTTTTGGTTGTTCCTTTCTATTTTCAGTAGAAGGAAAATGACAAGGAAATGTTTGAATATAGTATGAATGCCCTGTTGCACTGTTGGAAGGGAGTAGAAAATCTGGATCAATTTAGAGGTCAATGGAATTCAAATTGGTATTCAAAGCTGGTATTCTTTACTAGGGGGTACATCTGGCTGGTTTAAGTATCAATGAAATCGACTATTTACCAATGTCGTTGATGGGATGTGCGAATTCAAAATTTAAGATTCTGAGCGAGGAACCGACAAACACCAAAAATATGTAATACAAGAGTGCAATTTTCTACTAAGCGCATTTTCACGAGAAAAGTATAAAATCTAAAGGGCCTTTGAAATGTTCCAAGTGTCTGACACCTGGTTTTAAGTTCGGAACGCAGCGATCTATTCATTTTATTAAAAGAAATCCATGCATAGGAGTATGTTTTTATTAAATTCTTGTCGGTGCAGAGACCTCAAACAAAGTAAATTATATTCCTCATATGTTCCTTTTACTTGATTTTCTCAGTCATCATTCAGCGATAAATTCGAATCAGTATCCATTACATCAGCACCGAGTAACTACAGCCCGATACAAGCCCGACACTCACAGGGATACTGTCGTCAGTGCTCTCAAATTATGCTCCCACGTGGGTCCATAGCAAAGGCATAGCGCTCCGGTATGATGCCAGTAAGCAGTCTACAGACTTTCCAACTTGGAGACGTCGGGAATCATTAGTTTAGTCTCCCGGAATCCTAAAGGCAATTCGCTGACATGAAACCCATCTCTTAATGAATGTCTTAACCAGGGCTGCAAGCAGTTTTAGGACAGTTTTGAGTCCTGAGAAATTCCTCACTGTATCTTGCCTAGCAATCTTATTGCCGATATCAGTTCCCGTGATTGTATATTATTGTGACCTGTGACCTGTGACTCAAACTAGGCTCAGTGAATTTAGGCTTCCGATTGCGTTCATACAAGCCTTACACCCTCTAATTGCGTTGGACATGGTGGAAGGGTTTAGCCATATATCTCCGCTTGGAAAGAAGACATACATTTTCCTAACAGGGAGCGAAATTGAACGTTGTCGTCTTCCACTAGAGCCGCATCCTAAATCATTTTTTAAGCTTTCTGTGAAGAGCTGACTATATCCTTTTCTGCCTCAGATTCTGGCCGAAACTATTACTGTGCACAAGGAAAGTGGATTTCGTGCTTTCGAAGGAACAAGTTCTGGAGTCGTAGCTTGACTGTCGGCGCTCCACTACGTCGTTTTGCACCAAAGACTACTTTTTTTAAACGTAATATGGATTTGAGAGTGAAATAGCCCATGATATACCATAAATATCAATAGAGCCAGAGAAAAGACCCATTCAGCCGATACAGACGGCTACTTGGAGTCTGGTAAAAACAGCAGTGATATATTTTCGTGGAAAATTGGTCTATTCATATCGGTGTACATAGATCCAAAAGATCGTTCTGGGTGACAAGTTCATGTCTTGCTGGCAGCTTCTTTATACTGTCAGAAAGTCGACAGTATCTCCCAGGTTTTCGACGTGACATATTTAGACCAGGCAAGTCCGTGATGTTCTAAATATCCTAAAGAAATGAGAAAAGAGCAGTCTTTGTTATCCCGATTCTTGTTCTCCTATGAGAATAGATTTTTAAGTTTTTAGTGCCTGGGTAAGATGAAACATTAATAAATCCTCCGCTTCGGTGGCCTGAAAACCTCAAAAGTTTTAATTTGCATTACTTTCCTGTAATTCATGTATTTGCCATTACCGAAGTTGACACAGTAGCATTCTCCATCGTCGTCTTGAAAAGTCGAATGAGCTTGGCAGGAATACCAAAACTGGGCATGGCTCTGTATAGTTGATCTATATAGATGCTATCATATGCGGCGTTGAAATCGATGAAGAGGTCAATTTTTAACTCCCGAAGATCTGAAATAATGTGAAAATTTGCTCTATGGTGGACTTTCCTGGCCTATCACTGATAGGGGAACGTCAAACTATGGTTTACGAAGGGTTTTACACGTTCACATAATACGAAAGACAAGATTTTATATACGATGTTGAGAATACATATTCCCCTGTATTTAGTCCAGTTCAGGGGATCTCCATTGCTTAGGATCGAATATTCAATGCTGAGATAAGTTGAAGCATTCTCTGTACCCAATCATCACCTGCTGCCTTAAACAGAGCACCATCAACAAGTCATCGGATCTGAAAGCTTGGACTCAAGAAATTGCTGTTCTGACTTCATCTTGGTCGGGTGGATGGAAATGTTGCCTGTTTTCGTCAAGGGTCATTGTGTCTGATATTTGCAAAATAATATCTATGATATGTTCTGTTCAGACTGTATTTGTAGGTCATCGCAGAAGAAGTTTCCGTTACTGAACGTTTGAAGCTTTTGACAAGTTTAAAAACACATCCGGAAGTGCTGTGGGATAAGTAGGACAAAAGGAGGATGGCATTACACATTACTTCAGTGATTGTTACAGAAAATAGATCCAGATTTCATTAGATTGGTTGTATGCGGCAGTCTAAGAAAAAAGTATTAAACTTTCCGCATGTAAGCGAAAGTATTCTAACAATCCACATTATCGCTAAATTCCACATTAGTGTACGGAAGAAAAAGGTGGCTGCCAAAGAATGTCTCTATAAGCTACATTGTAAAACTTGCAATCAGCTGCATTTGCAACGTCCGCTATGTTCATGGCAAGTTCATGTTGCAAAACAATTAGCCTACGAATCGGCGCTGCATAGAAGGACGAGAGACCCTTGTACGCTCTACGGGCAAAGAAAGAAGAACATTAGCTTCTTTGGAGACAAAAATAAAGAGTTTGGCAAAGCGGCCGACTGAAAAATGGGAAAGTTCTGTTACAGGAACACTTCTGAAAAACCAAAAATAACGTGTCATGCTAACAAAATCCAAAATTTAGTAGTAGAGTTACAGGCGGTGCAAAAATACTGAAATACCACTTCTCCAGACAGCAGGGATGACCTAAACGGAATGCCGAGCAGTTAAATGCAGCGAGGGTTCACTTAGTAAAGAGCATCAATCAACTCATTTACAAGATTTAGTCCGCCTGATTGGCCGACCTACAAGGAAGGAGTGTTTGTCGACGATCTGATAGATCCGGTGCGGTTTAAATACTGGCAAATCCGCAATTGAACGAATGTACACACTACGGCAAATTTTGGAAAAACCCCAAAAAAATCTAGATCGATACTCACAAAATATTTTCAGTTTTGCAGAGATGAGCAATACAGGGCTATGTCTAGTTTAAGTGTCGTTGCTTAACTCACCAAATTATGCACACTGATGCATAGAGAAGTCGCGCATTTGCTTCGTAAATGTAGAAGCATATTTCACCAAGATCTCTCTTGTCAAGAAAGGGTTAGAAACAGGTAGTGCGCTGCCATGTACATCTTTCCTTCACACATGAGAAAATTATATCAAAGTTCCAAATTAATACCAGATTCCTAAAAATCTGTTCCATATCATTGCTGATGAAATTGGCGTCATTGGCGAATTCTCATTGATGCGATTACAAGTATTGAAAAAGAAGCAACAAAAATGAGTTAAGCTGTGAATGAGGGCAAAACTAAATACCGGAGAAAACATCTTATTTTGGTGGTAGTTAGGGATTTTATCTACCTTGACTCCACTAAGTATTAACTCAGATAATGACACTTTATGAGAAGTCAAACGAAGAGTTACACCTGCAAATCGATATTGTTTTGATCTAAGAATGCAAGCGACTTGTAGTACTTTATCGAGAGAAACAAAAAAGCTTTATATAAGCTCCTAACCACCCCAATAGTAGCTTATGGTACAGAAGCCTGGGCGTTTGTGAATGCGTTGCTCGTTTTGAATGCAAGATTCTTCAAGTGAGTTTTGGTCTCGCTTGTGTTGACGAGCTTTGGAGGAGGAGATAAAGGGTGATTTTCTTGCTGTTTAGTTTTTCAGTGTTCTATTTTTGACAACTAACGCGTATTTCGTGCCATCAAAGCCAAGCATTGCCATTTCATCATGGAAAGACTTACACCCGAACAATGCTTACAAACTATTGAATTTTATTTTATTATTAAAATTCGTGCTCTGTGAAAAATGATTTTCGCGCACTTCAACCTTTTCACGGTCGTCATAATCGATCGAGACAAACCCCTTGAGCGCGCGCACATTATAAAAAAAAAAAAAACTGAGCAACCAATTCAAGCCATTGTGACTAAATTTCGCACCAATTTCACGCTATTGAACATCAAGTCGCCTACCCGTATTTCTGTTGTATCCGCCAGTTTTAATGAAGACCGTGATTTGTCCATTCGCCGCCGTTCGCAGCAATTGGGATTATGTTACTCGACTACGTAGAAGATTTTACGTAAGGATCTTGATCTAAAAGCTTACAAAGTACAGCTAATGCAAGAACAGAAGCCGAACGACCTGCACAGCGTCGAATTTTCGATGAGTGAGCCTTAAAAAAGCTGGAGGAAATCAGCTTTTTTATCGAAAAATTGTCTTCAGCGACGAGGCTTATTTCTGGTTGAATGGGCATGTTAATTAACAAAACTGCCGTATTTGGCCCGATGAACAATCAGGCAATACAAGAGCTGCCAATGCACTCGAAAAAATGCACTCTTTAGTGTGGTTTATGGTGCGGCTGAATCATTGGCACATATTTTTTCAAATATGGCCGTGAGAATACCGTTGTTGTCAATGGCGCCCGCTATCGTTCAATGATTTCGAACTCTTTTTTGCCCAAAATGCGTGAGCTAAACCTGGTCGACATGTCGTTCCGGTATGACGGCGCTACATGCCACACAGGTGAATTGGCCGGCTAGATAGTGTGATTTGACGCCTTTAGACTATTTTTTTATGGGAATACGCCAAATCAGTTAATTGCAGCCATCACACGTATTATTAGCCAGATGCCAGTCAATATACTCGAAAAAGTGATTCAAAATTGGACTCTCGGTATGGACCACTTAAAACGTGGTCGTGGTCAATATTTACATGAAATAATATGTAAAAAGTAAATGGCAAGCATTGACTTATCAACTCAAATAAAAATTGTATACACTTTTGCAATTTTCCTGTTTTCGCTTCATGTGGTACACACAAATAGAATGTATCCCCAAATTAAAATGAAAGTCGCAACTGAATGCAATTTTTCAAAGACCCAAATTCAACCAGTACAGAATCGCCACCTAAGTGGCGAAAATAGCGTTTTCTCAGTTCTCAGCTCTTACTGGAATAGCACAACAAAAGCTAAGTTTTAAGGACAATGGTACATATAGACAAAGAGTCCGATGAGGTTATACTTCACTGTCCACTGCTTTCCAACGTTTTTAAATACTTTCTAATGTCTCACTTTCCAATTTTTAAGTACAAGTTCTTAATTATATCAAGGTGAGTATACAAATCTGGGGGCTGGATCATGAGAGGAAACCAAAGGAAGGAAACCAAAATGAGTTCACAACGACTTACGTGTGATAGAGAAGAGGCTTGGACTTGCCGGCCCAAAAAACTAATCTCATTGAATTAAAAAATACTAGAAAAACTAAACTTGTATCAGAAACGCTGGTTATGTACAATATATCTGCGCCGAGCTACTATTCGAAAATAAATTAAATGTCTACTTGCAATTTCAAGTCTGGCTACCGATAAGTCTTTCAAATGATACCTAAAGGAGAAACAGAAAATTATCTGGGTTAACTGTTTTTTTTTATAATTTACGCGCGCCTAAGGGGTTGATACCCTTTTACTGTTGCCAGGGCGCGGGCGGAAAGATAGAAGGAGGAGAAAGGAAAATTGTTTTTTTTGTAGTGGTTTGAAACTCAGGTGTGTTTGGTTTCGATATTCGCTCTCCAGGGGGTGGGAGTCCGAATAGGACGGAGAGATTTTTTTTCACTCATAGTGATTCGAAGGTTATAATTCACACAATTTTTTTGTGCTTGAAACTCTGCAACAGCCAAATCTACGTGTCAGTGTTATATCTTCACACGCAGAATTTTTGTTTGTCTGAGTTCCAATTACACAAATAAGAAACTTGAAAAACTTGTCAATGGGTAGGACTCGAACCTTGACTCTCCGAGTGAGAAGCGATTGCTAGTACCACTACACCACGGCCATTGACTTACCTTATCAGAAACAGGGCTTAGTTCATAGCGCAAGGGCTATACTTCTGAATGGCTATCAGGCTATCATTATATTGCATTTAAAACCAAGAACTTAATTGAATTCAATACTTGACGACATATATCAGAAGTATATCGGTCATATGGTCGCCTTCTGGGGCTTATACGAGGGGCGTTCAACATATTCTTGGTATCGGGGTGAAGCTGTGGTTGTATATATACATTGACTTATTTATCAAGTAGTACTATTATTTTAGTGTATTCATGTAAAATTTCATATAAATGTGATTATTAATTCGCGTTTTATCTCTAGTTAAACAGAATCATAATGGCAACTGAGACGATGATGGTGAAAATTGAGCATCGCGCTGTAATTAAATTTCTCTTTCTAAGCAAGGAAAAAGTCAAAAAACTATTCATGAAGAGATGGTGGCTGTTTACCAGGGTTCCGCACCTTCATTATCAACTGTGCAAAAGTGATCAAGTGAGTTCAAGAGAGGCAGAGAGAGCATTGAAGACGACACCCGCTCCGGCGCCCCGGCTACTGCTTGTACGGGAGAAAGCATCAAAGAAGTTGAAAAACTTGTTCTTGAAGATGCCCGAATAAAGGTCAAAATGATGGCAGAGATCACCAAGCTTTCAATTGGTACCATTCATACCATTCTTCATGACCATCTTAACCTTTCAAAGGTGAGTGCAAGGTGGGTGCCACGAATGCTCACAGCGCCTCAGAAAAAAGTGAGAATCGCATGCTGTAGAGAGCTTTTGGAGATGTGTAGTGAGAACGCGGATGGTGTTATGGATCGAATTGTTACTGGGGACGAAACATGGGTCCACCACTATGACCCTGAAAGCAAACAAGAGTCCATGCAGTGGCATAAAAAAGGAACAGGCCCCCCGAAAAGTTCAAAGTCACTCCGTCTGCCGGGAAGTTCATGGCCACAGTTTTTTGGGACTCAAAGGGAATCTTGCTCATTGAGTACAAAAAAAAGGTGAAACCATCAACGCCACATCCTACGTTTCCACTTTGCATAATTTGCGGGAGGAAATTAAAAAGAAAAGACGGGGTAAACTCGCAGCGGGTGTGTTGCTTCTTCATGACAACGCTCCTGTTCACACGGCGCGAGTTTCCAAGGCTGCTGCGCGAGATTGTGGTTTCGAAGAAATCCAACACCCACCCTATAGTCCAGACCTTGCCCCTAGTGATTATTTCCTGTTTCCGGATTTGAAAAAATGTCTTCGTGGAAAAAGATTTTCGGATGATGAAGAACTCAAGTCGGCAATAAAGGGGTATTTTGCAGAGAAAGAGGAAATTTATTTTTTTGGGGGTTTAAAAAAGCTTATCTCAAGATTTAACAAATGCATTGATGTTAGGGGAGATTATATTGAAAAATAAAAACAATTTAAATTGAATTCGCATTTTCCTTCATATCGATACCGAGAATATATTAAACGCCCCTCGTAAAGGCAAAAGCAACCTGCATAGGAAGGCGGATGGGGTTTTTTTTTAACCTCTTGTACATTCTAATCAAAACGGTATTAACTGTCAATCAACAGATACACATTTAGAGTGCACAGTGATTTCATTTCGCCAATGGCAATGGCATGTCTAATAAGAGCATAATCGAGCGACTTTAATCCAATGAATGGATTACGAATATTACATCCTCGAATCGACTTAAATCACTGAAATAGTTTAAGAAATCTTTACCCTTTCATAGATTTTAATTGAGTTCGAAGTACATCGATCCCAAGAGCAATCCTGAACCTATCACTTGATATGAAATGTATGTACCCCCCAAAAATACCCCTTTCAAGTTCATTCTGTAATTTTTCTTCGTAAGTACATTTCGCCAATCCAAGGAGACTAACGACTTCACCCCTAAAATCTCAATGATAAATGAAAAGAATGAGTATTTCTTCCTCTTCTCATAGTAAAAAAAAATAGCAGAAATAACAGAAAACACCATGCACATTATACACATTCAATTGAATCTCAAAGCCAGAAAGATAAAAAAATAATGAAAAAAAAAACTAAATACAAATCACAAAGTATCTCAAAAATACTTCACACACAAAATAGTTGCACCACTGCTGTGTCAGCCGCCAAAGCATACGAAATTAGAACCAGGTTAAATAGCAGAATAGTCCATAGTCTCGTCACCATCATCACTATTCCGATAGTCCGATATTCTGATTGCCTCTACAACCACAGACTCATTGCATGCCTTCTGTATTGTATTTTTATTGTGTATGTACCTTCCCACCTCTTGTCAATGCATATTTTTCTAAAAATTATTCAAAAATCCTAATTTTCTTCAAAACAAGAAAAAAGGAATATTTTTAAATCTGCCACAAAAATCCCTCTACATGTACTCATATCGGTGCCATGTTAGCCGACACCACACCTACAGGAATTCACCGAAAAAAAAAGAAAAGCAAAAGCAAACAAAAAACACTTTTCTTCATATCTGAAAGACACTAGTGGGCGTTTTCGAAAAATTTCAAAAAAAAAATCCCAAAAAAATCGTTTGGAAAAGTTTATATTTCACATAAACGCAGCATTTCTACTCACTAAAACAGGCATTCTCAGGAGAGTGATATTTTTCCTTTCCTCGATCGACTTTTATACGCACACAAACAAATTAATGCTAATAGTATGCGTATGCTGTTTGTGTATTGAAACTTAGATTTTTAATTTAGAAAAACTAAATAAAAAAAAAAAATTGTTCTTCATCAAGATAGAAAGATACAAGATTCTTCAACGGCGTGTTGTTTCTTGGTGTACCGTCAGTCAGTTTAGTCGAACCGCAGCATTCGCTCCAACGACGTCAGCTGCTCGGACTATCGTAGAGATTTAAATTTGTTTCTTTCCCTAGAGTAAGTTTCAACACCAAATCAAAGAAAAAAAATCATTTTCTTTTTCTGAAAACTTGAAAAAGAGTATTCTTTTAAAAAAAAGTGACAAGATTCTAACTTTTTTATAAAAAAAAAAACTACTTCTTATCTGTATCTTTCCTTACAAAAACCAATATTGACACTTTAAGTGATTAAGCTACAACGTTACATAACTTAAAAATAAAAAATAAAAACTTGTAAAAAAAGTAAAAATTGTGAAAAACTCGTTAAGGACTATACAATGGGATAACAGTGACTGAGGGATATCTTCATTGGATAACTGTGATACGATTTATAAAAAAATAAGTGATTTCTAAGTGTTAAAACTAAACAAACTTATATTTTTAAAAACAAAAATTTCTTATAGTGTTTTCATATAAAAAATATTTTAAAATAAAAACTAACCTCAATCTATGACAGATTTAAAAAAAAAAAAAATAGAAAAAAATCCCCAAAAACGATTTCTACGAAAATAAAAATGGATGTTCTAAAAATAGGAAAATCTCTTCAGCTCAGTGTTACCTGATACACACAACGCACTGAAAGCTAACAAAAAACGAAGCGAAACGAACCAAAAAAAACAAAGTATCTTTATGAAGAAAAAAAAAAAAAGAGTTATGCAAAGAAAAACGACCAAGAAGGAAATGAGTGAATTAACTGGCGCTGTGTGTGCATGTGTGTGCTTATCTTTTTTCAAAAAAGTGTGTAAATGTGTTCAAATTTCATCTGCAACAAGGCGTTTGACTATCCAAAATTTAGAGAAGAAAATAATTTAAAAAAAGAAAAGAAAAATGGTTTTTAAGTATACAATTTGTAGATACGAATATATTTGAGACACACTTTATATATATATATATATTTGTACACACACACACAACAACACACACGCAGACACTATATCACTAACACTTGTCAAGACGAAATATTTTCGGAAACACCTGCCAAAAAAGCGTAGGTGTTTGCCATTTGATACTATGCCCTCTGCTAATTTGGGTCACAACTGTCAGTTTGATAGTTTTTTAGGTTTTTTTTTTATTTCAAAAAAGATTAACTTTTTTTTGAAGAGTTTTTGTTTCCTCATCTCCTCGCTCATATTTATTGTGCTGTTGTTTTTGACTCGATTTTAATCCATATGCACTGAGCTGATGACAGTTGATAGAAATCATTCGTTTTCCAATGTCAGAGCAACTGAAATAGTCACTTTTATTTTTGGGAAGAGTTCAATCTCTTGAGTTTGAGTCTGTATATCCATGCCGATGTAGTCGGATTTAACAAGGAAAAGGAAGTAGATCACTTGATGCCTGTCGGTCTACCTGCCGTGGTTGCTAAATTTTTTCTCAATTCATCAAACTTACGTCAGAGCTGTCAATCTAAAGTGGCATTTGTTGTAAAATGTCACTTAGTTTTAATTAAATCATGACGAAAGAACATCAAAGAAGGCGTTCGCTTTTGTAAAGCTTTCAGCACTCATCAACGACCACTTTTTCACAAAAAGAGCAGAAAGAGCATTTTTCGACAGATTGACATGGCAAAAATGAGAATAGAAAATTTAATGCAATGTTCTGAATGTTCTGTGTTCTGAAATAAACCGTGTCTACTATTTTTTAAATATCAAAGCAAGACCTCAGAAGGGAGCTTCGATTTAACTAACCCATATATACTCGTAGATACAATAAATAACGAATTCTATGTTTAAGGCATTCCAAGCTTAGTTATGTCGTAAGCTGCCTAATAATAACAATATTATTTAAATAATAAAATAACAAATTTATTTAAAAATTAAAAGAAGGCCCATTGGGAATGGCCATTGCTACTTCCGAAACTGGAAACGATTGCGCTTTAAACATTTAAGTTTTGGTCCTGCTAACTTCGTCGAAAGATCGCTGGAGATGCACCTCTAGGTGCATCTAACTAGGATAGCTCGTCTACAATATGTTAAGGCATGGTACAGATTAGAAGAAATTTGCAAGAAATGCTCAATGGACCCCTTCCCGTCCTTACAAATGTGTAGACTATCCCTATGAAAGTAGATAGTTAGAAGATATTATCTTCTTTCGTACCAAGTATAATGCTTTTGACCTCAGGTAATAAAGTACTGGTGAAACCAGCCGGATAGTTGTTGCAATAGTCAAGGTGTAGGTAAAAAAAAACATAATTTTTCGGAGTGCCAGGGTTACTAGTAATTCAAGAAAGTCCAATATGGTGCTGTTTGCTTATATTTTTGAGAGCTATTAAATAGTCCTACACAATCTAAAACAGATTTCAAGAAATGCGGGATACGAGGGATCTGATAACAGTGTCTCTTAATGAGACTTTTGTCCGAAGAACGCTGGAAAATTAAAGGAGACTGCAAAGATGGTGGGTGTTAGAGTCGACTTCTTTGATTGTTTTAGAGCTGTCGATTGATATAGACTATCTATATAACTCTGTGGAGTTTCTGGCGGGAATTACGAATTTAAGCCCAAAACCAAAGCCTTTTGTATAAATAGCAAACAAGTATCACTTTAATGCCAATTTCAGGCTAAAAATTCAATTCCTATGGATTTCTGAAATAAAGCCCCAAACGACCATTCGTTCTGGCCCATTGACTTCGTAGTTTCATTAATTTGGACTATTATAAAAACAGTTTTGAATCCCACGCACCCCTTGTTTTCCATAGCAAATCACAAATTTGTGATCCTAAAAGGTGAAATTGTTCAATTCCTGCAAAAACTAGTATGAACATAGGGAGACTCCTAACTTACAGTCTATCCTTTAATATTGTTCACATCTCAGTTGACTGTTTTCTGGTAGTATCATGTCCCTCCTTGAAATCAATTGCTATTGAAATTGTAAGTTGGCATAGGCTCGGGTCCCTGCCAAACAACAGTGGATTGTGTTGATTTTTGGCATTGAAAATTCTTCGGACTCATTGAAATTCGAATACCAGACGGTATTGACGGCACATATCGTGAAACAATGTTAATATTCTGAAGACATACGTTCTGTCAATACTTTGTGAAGCATAGGTTCAATATCCTGTCGAAATCGAGAATTTTTAATAAAAATATTTCATTACCGAACTTGTAATAGTGTGAATCCTTATTAGCACCATCACTGTATCCTTGTGCATTTAAAATGTTCCTTGATACCTTCCCTATGGATTTGCATCCTAGCCGGACATTTTTTTAGTGCATTTGATCGCACCTGAGAAGCACGCAATTTTCATTGTGATTTGGTTTGGATTTACCTAATTTACTTTAATTTACTTTATTGCCGAAAAGGTTGTTGGCGCAAATACCAGGCAATTTTGAGCTCAAAAATATATTTGGAGGAAAGATAGCCTCTTTTGTGTTTTGTTTTTGTTGCTAAAAAAAATTAAATTATAATCCAAATCACCCCAGAGCTTTCTGATTTCAAATGCTTGATTTGGCCAGTGTCAGTGAACATCGTAATTGTATCGAACCATTTCCGTCTACTTCATTTTATAAGCCTTTATATCGAATGAATTCAACGTAAGAGGAACTCCTTAGGTCTCTTCTCTGTCTCTAGAAAATTAGAAGACAGCGTCATTGCTTGAATTTCGCTATCGAAATAAGGAGTTTCAACGGAGCCATCACCTATGAAGTACATTACGATTCAGAAATTTTGTCAAGTTGTCGATCTTGAACATTTTTCTCCTTATCGCTGCAAAACTGATTTTTGTGTTCTTAAATTTGACGCATAGTTCGCATGTAGAAGTATCGGCTTATGAAGTTGCCTATACAGACCTTTAAAATGTCGTGAGTGATATTTGCTTGTTTGACAGGTGTATCAACCAAAGTGCATTGAACTAGAACGGAGAAAGGATTCTTAGCCCAAGTAAAATTTAACGGGTAAAGCTGATTTTGACCAACCTCAAATTCTGTTGGTACGGAACATCACACAAGAGTTGGCATTCCAGAGTTACACTTGCTTCTTGAGTGAGGACAAACCGGAGCTATCGAGCAGTGATTTTCTTGTCTGGATTCATGTTTTCGAATACACCAACGATTTAGTCATATTTTTGTCACAGGTTTAAAAAAAACTGCTCTTGAGGTATATGTTAAGTTTTCGTTCATATTTTACATATTTTCACCTCTATGAAATGACAAATTATTTGAAACTATTGTAAAAGCAAATGCCTTCACTAAAATTTTGGCAAAAGCAACATTTTTAAAATCTTCTGTCACTTTTACTCAAAAAATTTTCCAACGCAAACAAGTTCAGAAATATCTTAGACAAAAAAATTGTGAAACTTTCACCAAATAATAATTTCAAGGCGCAACCAAACTAATTACCCAAACAATACGTCAACAGATGGTATTGCATTATATCCGCTCGGACCTATATTTAGACCTCAACAATACACTTGTTTGAAGTCTTTTAAAATTCTGGCAATTTCTATTCAAAATTAATTTTTCTTTCAAAAATCACACATTTTGTAGTAAAAATAAGCAACGATTTTCGTCAAATACGAGTATATCTTTTAGCCAGCAAAGCTAATTTAAATATAAAAAAAGTGTTATATAAATAATTAAAAAAAAAAATCTTATTTTTCTTAATAAATCCTAGAGGAGTAGGTAGCATCACCTGTTTTTGTGTCTTCCTTGAAAATCAGTAACAAACAATTTCTCACAATTTAATATATTGCCAATAAATTATTAACCCTCCCTATCTGCATTGTATCTTCCGGGGTAAAAATAAATCTTCAGAATAATTCCTTTTTTTTTGTTTTTGTATTTTCTTTGAGAGAGAAGACCAATTTCTTTTTCATCCTCCCACATAAGCACCACCTACACTGAGCTGTCGGAATGTTTTGCCAGTAAATCAAGGCACATTTAGCTATTCAGCAATTGATGAAAAAGAAAACAGAGAAAAGAACGTATATTATATTTTATTTCGTGATGTTGTTGTTGTTATATTTTGATTTTCTTGAAGAAAAACATTCGCATAAAGATTCGCACGTAAAGGAAATTCAATCCGACAAATTCTATTTATAATCAGCGTCAAGACTAACACATATCCCTTTTTGGCCACTCACTTTTCGATTATGTCGAGGAGAGACCAAGTGGCCAACAAATACTGATGTATTGACAATATAAACAAAAAACAACAACAAGAACCGCCCGAAATATGCTACAACGTCAGCTGTGAATCCCTGAAATTTTTATTTATTATTGAAATTAATTTTATGTCTCTTCTTCTTTTTTTAAAAACATATTTAATTTAACAAAAGAAAGAAAATGAAGAAATATATATATTTTTTTTGTTATTTTAAAATTGAAAATTTAGAAAACATATATACGAGTATATGGTTTAGTGTAGCTAAATTGATGTGGCAATAGAAAGATGAAAAGATACAGAGGCAAGAGAAAATACCAAGAGAAGAGAAAGATTGCTTGCATAGAGACGGCTGGTTATTTTTAGAAAATGTGTAATGGTGATCTAATTTTGTTGGATATCATAAATTTTATAATTTCTTCAAAGTTCGTATTTCTTTTGCTGAAATTTCTTGAAAATTTTAAACTCAAAAACAATATTTTAAACGAAAATATAACATACATAGTATACATTTTTTTTGGTTTTAGCCTTTGATCTTTGTCTAAATTACGTTTCGTAGATATTTCCGGATGAGAAAGGGTCCTGATATTTTTTTAATTATTTAAAATTCATTAATCGAGTTCAGCATGCTTTTAAGTCGTAGTGAGATATTTTCCAATATTTTTTTTGTTGATTTCTTTTTGGGACAAATAATCTTACCTGTAATAATAATAATCTTACAACTATTTTCTAGTTGTCGATAGCTGACAGGTGATTAGTTGTCAATTTGGATTTCATTCTAACTATGAATAGAATTATGCCAGAACAACATATGCAAATTGTACAAAGTTATTTGATAATACACATACGCACCGAAGAGTCTATGCACATCCTTACCACATTTACTTACTTCTCCTATCCCAAACTTCTTGCCATTTTTTTAAACCATCTAAAAATAGTGATCTGTCAAACTCTTCATTGATCTGTCAAACTGTCTCACCGATGACCTCCTGACTCGAGCTGAATATTTTTCCTGTGAGTCATGCTTTCATGTTGGATAACATGAAAGAGTCGAGGGGGGTCAGTTTAGGCTAATACTGTGGATGCCGTAACAATTCGTCCCATATTGCATGCAGCTTGGCAGCATCGGTTCAGGATTATTGAGGTGGTGCGTTGTTGTGGTGGAACAGCACTTCTTTTTGGAAAGTGTGACCGTGTATTTGTCAATTTATTATCAAATCGGTCCAATTTCAGAGCACATTCGCCTGAAAGAATTTATTGTTTTGATTGTCGCTTGATCGAGGGTGACGACTCGACGGAAACCATCTGTAGATTTCGATTAAAGAGCTTCAAACGCTTCAACAGCTTCGAAATTGATAGTTGTATTTGTTTGTTGTCCTCAGCGAGCAAAAGCGGTTTCCATCGATTTGACAGTTTTCTCATGCTTAACTTATCATGTAAAATGTTGATTGCCGTACCGTACCGGCTTCTGGTACTTCGTGCACTTTCGTTCGGCGATCTGCAAGAATCATGTCACGGACTTTTTCAACGATCTTCTGAGTAATCAGGTCTGACAGGCCTTGTTCCTCATCAAAAACAGATGTATTGTCATAGATAGCAAGGTGTCCCCATTGAAAATATTCAACTTCTTTGTCGTTTCCTTATACGTTCTTGCATCAAAAAATAAAAATCGAATTACGAATCGATATTGCTCTTTTTCCATTGTCTCAAAAAAAAAAAACACTTTTAATACAAATGGCTGTCACATCAAAATTTTTGTGTCACGTCGTTTCAAAGAAAGTAAGACGCGATGGTAATGCCAAATTCCTTTAAAAACGAGTGCTTATTGATTCATCCAAAGACCGAAAGCTTATTTCATACGCCATACCAATCCAGATATCCCTCTATAAATAATCACAATTGTAAATAGTTTAACTAAAGAGATATAGATATGAAGGAGCAAAAATAAATTAAAAACTATTCAATCTAAAATGATGGAGAAAATATTAAAAAAAAAAAAAACTCTTTTCTCTCCTTCCAGGTTTTTAATCCCAAACCATAACCATGTCCGACGATGAGGAATACACGTAAGTATACAATTCCATTTCAAATATCACAAATGTCTCTCAATAAATCAGTTCAGGACACTGTTAGCACCAAAAAGCATAGATCATTCCAAGACTTAGCAGTCACAAACTTTTATAAATATTTTCACACATTTTTCTTCAATATTTGTAATTCGTCTATAAAAAAATCTTTTATATATATCCTTACTCGTTTATATAAATTTTTTTGTTATTGCATATTCCAAGTGCATCTTTTTGTCACCTTTTGTTATGTTTTTTTTCCTATATATTTTTTATATATATATTTTTTAAATCCCTTCACTCTTTTTCAATGTGCAATGACTATTTCATTTGTTCCTATGTTAAATGTTATGTGAACAAAAATGTCGCACACACTTCAATCCAAAAACCCACATGCACTATTGTTCAATTGTGTTTTTCTTTTTATATTTCTGTTGTTCCTTAAATAATTTTTTAAATAATTTTATTTTTTAAGTCTAGGACTACAGAGCAACTGATTTTCATAAAGTCTGTAAAATAATTAAGAAAAGACGAAAGGAAATATTTTAAAAATTAATTTTTGGAAGAAATAAAGTTCAAGTGCGAGTACTTGTAATTAAGAAGGAATTTTCTTTATTAATTTTATGTATAGAGTTTTACCCAACATTTATATATTCTATGTTTTAAACTAATGAATGTTCTTTCCCACTTATTTTCCCCCAACCTTTACCCTTGATCATATGAAAACAAAAAAAAAAAACAAAAAATTACACAAAACATAGTTCTGAAGAGGAGGAGGAGGAGGAGGAGGTCGTCGAGGAGACCAGAGAAGAGACGTAAGTTAACATCATTTCACTTGATCAGTAAAACTTATAGTCAAATCAAAAATGTATAGTGTAAAGTAAAGTAATTTCTAAATACAATATACAACTCTATGAAGTAACATTTGAAATGAAAGTATCTGCTGAATGAACTAACCAACACTTTGAAACATACAACCAAATGCACATCCATTAATTTTGACTTTTTCTTTATTTTTCTCTCTTTTATTGCAGCAAGTAAGTGTACCCCGATTTCAGTGAATCCTTAGACTTGTCATACATTTTAGATCGTAAGCAAATTCTTAATTGGTTTGATGAAAAGAGAAATAAAATTCTCACACATAATTGGGCACTGTATAATTTAAGATAATAATTTTTAATTTAATTTTATTTCTTTATATACCTATATATATATATAAAAAAAGAAGAAAATCATTCCAAAAAAATACTTGTACACACTTCATAGAACTTTTTATCTCTCATTCTCAAAAATATCCAATCATTTCAAAAAATCTCATAAAATTTTATCAACGTGTTTTTTTTTTTTTTTTGGAAAGAAGAAATCATCTTTTTTTTGATTACTTAAGAAAATATTTCTTAATCATAATATTTTAGTTTTTAAAAAAAAAAATAATTTTTTTCTCTTTCTTTCTTCTTTTTTTCTGAACAAAACAAAAAAAAAATATATTCACACACATAAATTGAAAAATAATAATTTTTTTGTATGCGGGGAAATCCTTTGTTTAAAAATATAAACAAAACTAATTTTTGACGAAACTCGAAACATTCATAAATCAAAAAAAAAAAAATATAAAAACTCTAAAGAAAACCACCTCAAACACCAGCCGAGTAAGTTTTAGTAAATCTGTTGTTAGCTCCAAGTATAAAAAAAAGCTGCCGCTATATTTATTTATATTTTTTTTGAAATAATGTTTTACTTACTCCATAACAAAGCCTATATTGTAATACGAGTTCTTTTTTGTTGAAAAAAAAAACCAAAAAAAAAACCTACAACATAAAATAATGAAGCTTTAGATGGATGTGATGAGCCAATTGGTATTGGAATTTTAAATTAATTTTTGAAAAGGGTTTTTCGTATTGAAGAAGCTTCATTGTATAACGTTTTGGGAAAGTAACGATTTTAGAAGTTCTTTTTCATTTATGATTTTTGTTCTTTTATTTTTGGTAATTTTGATTTTTGCGCCCACCCCGTTTAAGTGACTACTTTTTTTACTTTTTCTCTAAAACCAACAAAAAGATGGTAGAATATTTTAATAATTTTATTTTTTGTGAGTAACGCGAAACAATTTTCTTAATGTTTTTTTTTTTTTTTTTTTTAATAATACATATTACATGAGTCTACAAACAAAAATCATTTACATTACACATTTTTTATAAATTTAAAATTTATTCAAAAAAAAAAAAAAAAAAATAAACAAGCAAATATATTGATACAAGAAAACTTTCTTAAAACATGCGGATACATGAAGCATATGTAAATATTACAAGCATTGTACATAGATAAATTGAAATAATTATTAATGCGAATTTATTTGTTTTTTATATTTAATATAAAATTTAAATTATCCGAAAAAAGTATCAAAAAATAATTACTTTAAATGCAGAAAGACGAGGGAAAGATATTGCAGATATTAAATTGAACAGATAAAAAGATCACAAGCTGATGAATTCCTAAAAGCAAACAAGTATTATATGACCGCAGAAAAAAAGCCAACATGTCTTATATTGTTCACTAGGAATTTTCTAGAAAAGGAATGAATTTGAATGTGTTGATTTTCCTAGATATTATTTACTTTCAAACATACCTGTATTTTTGCACAATTTCAACCATTTTGACGAGCGTGGCAAATCCACGTGACTAATATATGAATGAATAGCCCTGAATCCTTATTGACAGTATAAAATGTTCGCAATATTTTCGGTCTTTTAGATAGAAAAATGCCAACCATTTCGATGCTTAGATGCAAATTTCCTCTATGTGACCTAACTAAACTTTTTTACGCCCCATTTTCACCTCTATATTTTAATTGCCATATTTTAAGATTTCTCAAAATGAGAATTAAAATGTTATTATGGGATGGACTGACCTTAAATTAATTTAAATTTAAATATTCGTTGTGAGTGAACCTTCACTGGAGATTACTGGTGACAAAAGGCTATCCTGCAGTGCACCATTTTTCCCACTTAGAACTTGTATTTTCACACCTTAAAGTGATAATTGTTATTCAGGAAACATACGAGTATTATTAAAGAGCTTTTAGCATTTATGAGTAGAAGTTTAGATAAAAATTGAGAACAACTCAATTTAAAACTTTATATGGTTTCGAGCTTTACGATTTGTAGAACAGAAACATTCAACTATATACAATATAAAAGAGAAGACAATCAAACTTTCATAATCAATGCTAAGTCTTTAATGACAGCGTCATGATTTTTCTTCCAAAAAGTTATAAACGGCTTAGTTTCTGTATCATTGTAGTAGCCAGAATGAGATCTCATCAGAATACAACTATTACAATATATCTTTATACAATAGGTTTGTCAATTTATTAAATATGTCAAACATTTCAGGCTAGTGTCTAAGTTCACTATACTCTTTTCTTTTGTTAGATAATTAAAGCAGGTACATCCTCGGAAAATGTCAAATTATATGAGCAGATAGTTCGTTGGCTATAAAGTTAAATCAAAATATAAATAAAAAAGATATAATTTTTGACGTATCCGTCCATTTAAAAGAGAAGAAGAAGCTTCTCTCTTGCTTTGATATCAGCAATCATCCTTTAATCCAACAAATTTAGAAGCGATCTAAAGAATTGCTAAGAATTTGAAAACAATCATTAGGAATGGATTTCGTTCAAAGTATTCAGAATTTACAGACCAAGCGATTATTATTTCAGAAGTTTTGCGACAGTACCTCCGACTTGGTAGACAATATTTCCTAGGGAATAAGCTCGACACTCCGCAAAATACTAAAATACAACTCTGCAGGCGGTCAAAATCTGAGAATTCTTTTCGGAAACAATTTCAATGGCAGTAAGATTAGGAAACCTTTATATTACTCTTACTCAATTCAAGTACAATACAAGTTATAGTTACTATATAGACAGATAGTTATAGATATCACTGTAGTAACGGCTTGGTTTTGGATACCATGATCCAAAATATTGTAGTAATGAAAGAAAATGATCGATCTTTGTGAGCATTTTAGTGCTTGTTTCAATGTTTTTTTGAATGGCTTTTAAAAAATTAGACTTCTTTCTGTGTGGTGAACTGCTTCAAGTCAGCTAAGGATTTTTCTGTTTTTAAATTGTGATCATCGAATGGAGGTATAAAAATTAGTCCTCGAATTTCGGAATTTTCTACAACAACAAACTTGCTAAAGTCAAAATACATTGTTTCCTCATTCTCTATCTCTACTGATTGTCGAATTGTAGAACTTAGAAATTCCATTCCGACTCCATTACTTCGCATATTTGTCAAGCCAAGCAAGTTAGTGTCCATTTCCTTCAACTTACATCTTGCATGAGTGTTCGTCAATTTGACACTTTTTGGGAACTTCCTTAGCTTCCAAATTCACAGTCAAATTGTTTTTGGAATATCGGCCTGTGTTAACAGTCTTTTTGAAATGATTTCTGAAGAAAAGTTGACCAAATCTGCTTTTTATAGTTTTCTTCAGTCAATCTTCTACGTTCTTTTAGACTTCGGTAGATTGCTTAATTTTTGCCCATAGTCAACTAGCATCTAAAACAACATTATAGATTTATATCCATAGCTCCACTTATTACACAAAATTGTTTAAGCTACACTAGCTTTGTTGTATAGATCTTGAAGTTATGATATTAAGTCAAATAGAATGTCCTTCCAGTCTTCATACATTTAAAACCATCATCCCCATCGCGAAATGCCAGAACTTTTCGTTGTATTATGATGAACTGGGTTTGTGTTCTGCTAAAACTTATCTTATCACATATTTTAGTTAGAAGAATTATTAAAGAATACCTTTTTGAAGAATTCATCTCATTTGCATTGTACAAAAAGCATTTTTGTCGGTCTTTATTCAGATAGTGGTTTTTTATTTATCAGAAATATAAAATAAATTAGACAAATCTGCATTTAAAGTTTCAAATTTACAAATAAAAAAAAACTATACTATAAATGTCTTAAAGAATATTATAAAAAAAAAAAAAACATTGGCAGCATAGTTTAAATTGAATACAACCCTAACAATTTAAGGACAACATGCGAATAAATATTAGTGTTACCTTCTAATTTGTTTTGCATGCATTTTTCCCATTACTTAGTCTTATTTGCATCAACTGCTGGCCCCCTTTTTTTCTCATCCATAAAAAGTATTAATTAGTATTATTAATAATTTATTTTTATTTAATATTTAAATTAATTTTAATTTAAATGTTGTGTATTGATGTATTGATGTTTCGTCCCCCTCCAACAAAATAAAAAAAAAAACAAATCCACCCGCATTTATTCAGTGTAAATATTTCAAAAACACGCCAATAATTCATACAAATTTTGTTACATTGCGGCAATTTGTTTTATTTACGTTTTATATACTCATATATGTATATATATTTTATGTTACTGTCCCCCCCCCCCCCCAAAAAAAAAACCTAAAATTGTTGTCAATCTATTAGTTTTTAATTAAATTGTGTTATGTAACGCCATCTGTGTGTCCCAACCAATAAAAAAATATTCCAAAAAAAAAAGCAGTCCCAACTCAAAAGAGCTTTTTTTCTAAAAAAAATAATATAAAAAAAAAATAAAATAATAATAATAAAACCAATGCTTCACAAACTCAAAGTTTAAAAAAAAAATCTCAAATTGTATTCAAAAAGGCTAACATCTCTAATTTTTTAAAATTTTATTTTTACCAATTTAAAGAGGTGAGGGAGATCCAGAGTTCATTAAGCGCCAAGATCAAAAACGTTCCGATCTTGATGACCAACTGAAAGAATATATTAGCGAATGGCGTAAACAAAGGGCCAAGGAAGAGGATGAGTTGAAGAAACTCAAGGAAAAACAAGCCAAACGTAAAATCTCTCGGGCTGAAGAAGAACAAAAGATGGCTCAACGTAAGAAGGAAGAGGAGGAGCGTCGCGTTCGTGAAGTCGAAGAGAAGAAACAACGTGAAGCTGATGAGAAACGTCAACGTCTTGAGGAGGCTGAAAAGAAACGTCAAGCTATGCTTCAAGCCATGAAGGACAAGGATAAGAAGGGACCAAATTTCACCATTTCCAAAAAGGAAGCTGGAGTTGTAATTATTCTATTAGCCACTTATCAACCATGCTTATTTTAGAATTTTTCTTTGTGTCTTAGTTGGGACTTTCATCTGCCGCTATGGAGCGTAACAAGACTAAGGAGCAATTAGAGGAGGAGAAGAAAATCTCACTGTCGTTCCGTATTAAGCCCCTTAACATTGAAAATCTTGGCGAATCCGCGTTGCGTGAAAAGGCTCAAGAGCTGTGGGAAGCCATCGTCAAATTGGAAACTGAAAAGTATGACTTGGAAGAAAGGCAGAAACGTCAGGACTACGATGTAAGTGAAAAAAATAAATCCTTTATTCTTGAAAAATATGCCTGAATGTACATTTTATTGTAGTTGAAAGAATTAAAGGAAAGACAAAAGCAACAGCTCAGGCACAAAGCCTTAAAGAAGGGTCTTGACCCTGAGGCTTTGACTGGAAAATACCCGGTAAGTTTCCAAACACCTATTCCCAACGTTTTTCTAAATTTATTTGATAATTTTTTTTTTGTTTCTCTTTTTTTTCTAGCCAAAAATTCAAGTAGCATCCAAATATGAAAGACGTGTCGACACACGCTCATATGACGATAAGAAGAAACTCTTCGAAGGTGTAAGTATAAAATTTTGGTTTCTACCGTTTTCAACTTTTTCAAAACTAAGAGAATATATATTTTTCTTACAAAAAAAATATTATAACTAAAAAAGGGTTACAATACGTTATACGCTGAACTCAAAGAAAAAAGATGGCAAGAAAAGCACGAAAGATTTATGCAGCGCTCCAGATGTAAGAATTTTTCCCCTCGTTCCCAAATCAATTTTGGGCTTAATTGTTTCGTTTAACGTTTCAACCAAAGTTTTTCGTTGTTTTTATATGTTTTATATACATTTTTTTCTTGTGCATTCCAAAAATGATGTTATGTCGTGACTTTACATTTTTTTCAGTACTCTGAAAAAACTGTTTGGTATTTAAGTGTTTTGCGTTTTATATAAGTTCTCTTTTTCAAAGTGAAAGTCATAGATAAAACACTTGAAAAGGCTCGGAAAGGCTCAAAACTCATTGAGTCTAATAATTCAACGAAATATCCAGGTTTGACTGTTTTGTATTTCTCTATCTGTTTCCGTCTTGTTTCTATCTTTCTTGTTTTTATTCTTTATCAGTACACACTTAGTAAATACAACATAATACACAAGCCAAAATATATTTTTTTTAAATCGGATGTCGGATGTCATTCACATCAGTCAAACGGTTTCTGTATCAATAAAATAACTTTTGTAATTATAACAGACAGCAGTCAAAAGGTTCTTGTTTCAAAAAATCCCTTTTGTAATTCACTTGTAAGCAATGTAAGTTATAGAACATAACCAAATGCTTACCGTCGTGCTGTCTTTCAATACTGAATTTATAACATCAGTGTCATTCCATTGCATTGTGAAGAGTAAGGGCCCGTAATACCGGTCGTGTGGCACTTCATAAAAACAACTATTATATTATAGTGTAACCAGAAAAAAAATCTGAAACCAGGTCAGGAAGGACGATCAACTTAAAAATAAAAAAATAAAAATAAAACAAAGAGGATAGGTCCACTCCGCCACATTTGTGGCATGTCCTATTTGCTCTATGGAAATCCTCACAACCTTACAGAAGAGTACAAATATACCTAAATTTTCATCAGAAAGGTCCTATAGCCCCTTGTCCTTAATGTCATTCGTTCATCTTAGAACTCCCTTTCATACAAAGACCTCGAAGGAGCACAAAAACAAAAAGCACTCGTACTTGTTCATCAGCCAGCATAAAGTATCTGTAACGTGTTCTCTGCGTAACTATTATAATTAAACATGACATCCATTACAAAACACACACGAAGAAAAAAAAAACTATTTTCTCTGTTTCTATCTGTTTCATGTTATGCTCAGGGCTGGGATGAAATCAGTAAGGACATCAATGAGAAGCTGTGGAACGAAAAGAAAGATCAATATACCGGCCGCCAAAAAGGTACGTACTCCTACACCATGTCTACTTTTTAAGAAAAGGACACTGTCTCTATTAATCCATCTATCCGTTGTCGTTCTGTTAATTGTTATCTTTTCCTTCATATCTCCGATGTCTTTAAGTCATATGATATTTTTAATAACCTAATGGATATACTTATTTTTTTTTTTTTTCATTTGCTGTGTAGCCAAACTGCCAAAATGGTTCGGAGAACGACCAGGCAAAAAATCTGGTGATCCAGAAAGTCCCGAGGGTGAGGAAGATGCTAAGGCCGACGAGGATATTGTCGAAGATGAGGAAGAGATAGAAGAAGAAGTTGCTGAAGAGGAGGAGGAAGAAGAGGAGGAAGAGGAAGAGGAGGAAGAAGAGGAAGAGGAGGAAGAAGAAGAAGAGGAAGAAGAAGAAGAGGAGGAGGAAGAAGAAGAAGAATAAATTAATTGAATTATTATATTTATTTGTTTTTTTAGTAAAAACCAAAAACATTTACGCTCTCTCTTTTTCTCACTCACTTTTAAGTAAAACCAAAACAAAAACCAAAACAACTTCTCAGAATCTTCACATGTAAAAAAAAGGTGTTGAACTCACTCACCAAAATGATAATGCTATGTTAAGAAAGAAAGATTAAATAATTATAACAACAACATTATGTAGAAACAACAACAACATAAAAAAACAACAACAACAACAACAACAACAAGAAAACTCTCTCTCTCTCGATATTCCTTTTTCTTTTTAGATATTTATTTTTCTTTAATCATTTCTGTTCATTTCAAAATAAAATAAATCCAATATCTTTTATATACATTGTTATATTTTTATTTATTGTATAAACAAAACTTTAAAAAAATTGAAAAGAAGAAACTTAAAAAAAAAACCAAAAAAAGCAAAAAAGAAAAAGATTATTTTTTTTTGAAACACAAATGAATCAAGAGCATAGATATTTATGATAAATAAAAAGAAAAGAAAAAACAACTTTCTTCCATGCAGCCAAACCGATTTGTTGGTAACTGCTAATTTTAAAAAAATAAAACATTGGCATTTTCTTTGAAAAACAAAATCGACACAGAATTCCTGATATCCTTTGACTGGTTGAAAAAAGTTTTACATCCGATTTTGCCCATGAGAGCATTATACATATATGACTCAACTCATCCTTTCGAATAACCAGCTCGGATTCTTATAGAGTAGATCAGCAATTACAGACCTAACAGAATTTGTATCAAGCTTTCGATAAACTTTCGAATAAATTTATTCATTATGTGTATAACTTCCTACTTAAAAAAAGGCACTATAGCGTCCTCTTTAGGTCCACAGTATTTGTATCTAAATCCAATTGACGATTCATGCGGATGAATTCAAAATATTTTAGCACATTTTTTGTCTCTTTGACTGTCTTCCACTAAAACCTAAAAAGGTTTTCCACGGTGCTATAAAAATTTCCCCGAGATTAAATAAGATGAAAAAATGTCAATTTCTACATACACACGAAAATGTCTTAACATAGTTACAGAGGTGTGCGATTTAGGTGTTATCTGTACCAACGAATTGTACTTCCATGCTTCCATACATATGTTTGATAGATAACATCATTACAAAAGCCAACTTTGCTTTCGTATCGTCAAGTGCTGATCGAAGGAATTTTCCATTTACATACATTTTTTTGGGCCCCTTCTCGAATATCAGTAGAGTCTGGTCACCCCACTAAAGCACACATGCATACGAGTATATTGCGTGCAGAATCTGTACAGCGTAGGGTCTTCCCTAAACTGACAGCTTCAACCTTCCACCCTATCTAGATCGCCTGAAATAGGTAGATTTCCAACCCCTTACAAAAAATCGTGAAGTTTGTAATATACTCGTATGTTACTACTATTTGTTCGTCAGCCTTTAACTGCTCTTCTGCTCTATTGCAAGTCATCTCATTAATATTTAATGTTAACCTGTGAAATCTTAGATCTATTCTTCTTTTTCGCATTAATCGCTCGGTGAGGATATCATGAACTCGTAGCAATGGTAAGCGAAGGCGATTCTCTTCAATCCTTGACTATTATCTAAGTAAACTCTGTCTCAAGACTGGTGCGACGTGGACCATGACTTCAGCTAACACGCCTGTCCAGCTAGCGCGGTATTCTGTCAGTTGTCACCAGTTGCGTACACGAAGTTGGCTGGGGTCCTCTTCCACTTGGGTGTCCATGACCTTGACATGACCCAGGCATCTTTTCAAGGTGACCTAACCATCTAATCCGGGTTATTCGAGCTTTTCTGATGAGGTTAGCAACGCTGTGCAGTCCGTACAGTTCGCTGTTGAAACGGCTCATCTATTCTGCATTGATGCAAGTGGGACCGAATGTTACCCGAAGAATTCTTTTTCGCCTAAGCCTTTACTACTCAGTTATTCGTAACTTCTAAGCCCAAAGAAGATCAGCAAGAGTGAATTTTCGCATGAGTTAGGTACTGACTGGCTTTTGTGTGTTGGCGGAGCTGCCAGCGGAACCGAGGTGGATAAGGTCGCTTACTACCTCAAACCTGAAATGGGTTTCTAATCATCTCAAATCTGAAGTTGATCTCTTTACGAGAAGGAGGAAGCTGGCTGGTTTAACTCATCTATTGTTGATCTTCTGGCAGAACCAAGCAGCAGTCCGCAAGACATGGGAGCTGTCACATTTGGATCTACACAGCTATGATAAGGCCAATTATATTCTATACGTCGGTTGTCTGGTAGAACAAGCTTCCACGAAAATATGTCACTGCTGCTTTTACCAGACTCCAAAGAACGATGTGTCTCGGCTGATATTCATATTATGCCCTGCACACCCAAGGTCATCTTCCGTTTAAAAAGAACAGTCTTTCGTACAACACGCATTAGACTTCTGAAGAACTACCTTTTGACTCTGGTCTTATGGACATGCCCGTCTAACACTAGAACTTCTGTTGCTGCGAAAATACAAAATAGACTTTCACTGGATCCGGAAATGGTTTCGGCCAGAATAGGAATGAATTCGGCTCTCCACGGGTGTTACCAAAACTGATTTAAGATGCGATGATGGTGTCCTTCTGGAGAACGACAATATTAGATTTGACTTCCAATGAACAATCGGAGGAGGGAGCGAAGCATTTGTATTTCTTACTGAACCCTCGCCTCGTCCGACTTTCAAGCTAGTTTGAGAAGGTAAGACTTCACTAAATGCAGTCCGAAGGCTGAATTCACTCAGTCTTGTTTAGATTCCAAGTCATAATGGGATTACTTGCTTACTTAAGGTGGCGCTACAGTCAGGGCTGAACCTGGGCCTCAACCAACAAGCGTCTTCAGCCATCTCGATCCTTAGTGAGCTGCCTCCAGTTTCGCATGCTAAGTTGGCTGAGGTCCGCTTCAACTTCCGCTCGCCACTTGAGCCGTGGTCCTCCTCGGTATCGTTGTACAGCTCGTATAGTTCGTCGTTGTATCTGTTCCTCCACTCACCGTGTAAGTACGAGTATTATCCTCTGAAAGCAGCCAAGAACACTCTAATCCATTTTTGATAAAGTCCATGCCTCTGCAGCAGGACAGGGATCTTTAAGGTCTTATTATGGCAGATGTCTAAAGCTAAAGGCGTCAAATCGCACGATTTAGCTGGCCAATTCACCGGTTCGAAACGAGAGATAAATTGCTCACTGAACTCATTTCTCAATTGATCCATCGATTCGCGTGCTGTGCGGTATATAGCGCCGTCTTCATGGAACCACATGTCGACTCGGTTTAGTTCGCGCATTTTGGGCAAACAAATTATAGAACGATAGCGGGCGCCATTGACGGCAGTTTTGTTTATTAACATACACATTCAACCAGAAATGAGCCTCGGCGCTGAAGACAATTTTTCGATAAAAAAGCGGATCTTCCTCCAGCTTTTCTAAGGCCAATTCACCGAAAACTCGACGCTGTGGCAGGTCATTCAGCTTCAGTTCTTGCACGAGCTATATTTTGTAAAGTTTTAGATCAAGATCCTTGAGTTATATCTTCCACGTAGTCGAATAACATAATCCCAATTGTTGCGAACGGCGACGAATGGACAAATCACGGTCTTCATTAACACCACTCGCCGATACAGTAGCAATATTTTCCTCTGTACGTACTCTACGTAGTTGGCTTGATGTCCAGTAGCGTGAAATTGGTGAGAAATTTGGTCACTATGGCTTAAATTGCTTGCTCAGAAGGTCGTAAAATGGTTGAAGTGCGCGAAAAACATTTTTCACGAGCACGAATTTGGATAATAAAATTCAATAATGTGTTAGCGTTGTTCGGGTGTAATCTATGATGAAATAGCAATGCTAAGTGAGCATGTTTGACTTTGACACATATCATCAATCACGCGTGAGCTATCAAAAATAGAACACGATTAGTAAGAGTTCTTGTTCGTTTGATCTCAGCGCTGATGTCGTTGTCTGATCTGATAGCGGAGCCTAGGTAGACAAAGTCCTTAACTACCTTAAAATTATATCTGTCGACAGAGACGTTCTGTCCGCGACTTCGGTGTTGGGTGTCCTTTCTTGTTGACAGCATTTACTTGGTCCTGTCCTCGTTGATCGTTAAACCCATCTTCTCCGCTTTCGTCTAAATACTCTCGAGAATGCCACTGAATCATGCTGTTCTCTATATAATATATCAATATCATCGGCGAATGCGAGTAATTGAACGGACTCTTGAAAAATTGTGCGTCTTGTGTTGGCGCATAAGCTTTGCACTATTCTTTCAAGAATGTTGTTAAAGAAATCCCAAGAGAGCGCTTCGTCTTGTCTAAATCGTTTTCTGACATCAAAGATCTCGGTGAATTCTGTACCGACCTTGATGGAGCATCGTCATCCATCGTCATCCTGCACAAACGGATGAGTTTAGCAGGAATGCAAAACTAGATATTGCTTTCTATACCTCGTCTCTATAAATACTGTCATACGCAACCTTAAAATCTATGAAGTGGTGGTGTGCACCGATTTGGAGCTCATGGGTTTTTTTCAACATCTGCCGTAGTGTGAATATTTGGGCGATGGCTTGAAGCCATACTAATATGGACCAATCAGGTTGTTGAAGGACGGCTTCAGGCGTTCATACAATACGATCCAGCAGTTGGACTTGAACTTAAATTATCTTCACTTGATCCAAGTTGAGTGCCTTGTCTACATCGTCCATGTTGAAAGATACATTCTGCCTGACAGGGGTATTTGGTTCGTCTTCGTTGCTATACAGCTTACAGAAATAATCTTTCCAAATCTTCTGCATCGACTCCGACTCTATTACTGTGTTCTCTTGCTTTCTTCGTTTGGAATGTTTTTTTTTACCTTTTGGTAAATCTTCCGAATCTCATTCCGGGAGTAGCACCTCTCAATTTCCTTGATTGCACGCCTCTCATGCTCCTTCTTTTTTCTAATGAGATGCCGGTGTTTGTTACCCCTCTTCTGCTCGTAGAGCTCGTGAGCAGCTCTAGTCCTTATATGCAACACCGCTTTCTATGCATCTTGCTTAGCTGCATGTGCTGGCTGGCACCTGTCGTCGTCTAACCAGGAGTTTCGTTGTGGTGGCAGAGTGACACTAGCACATTAGAGAACGCATATCTGATGGCTTTTTGGCAATGTTGCCACTAGTCTTTGATACTTGATGCTGGCGGCAGAGATTAAAGGAAGCTCGATCGGAAAAGTATTTGGCAATCTCTTGAGATTGTAGCCGTCCAACATCACACTTCTCTACAGTATTAGCTTGCTTTGATGATGTTCGGAATATCCGTAATCATACCTTGGCAAAATCAATTTTTCATTGTATAATTGGAACTCAGACAAAAAAATTCTGCGTGTGAAGGCATAACACTGACACGTAGATTTGGCTGTTATAAGAGTGTCAAGCAATGAAAAAAATACTGGGAATTATATCTCGAATCACTCTCAGTGAAGAATAACTCTCCGTCCTATTCGGACCCCACCCCTGGAGAGCAAACATAGAAACCAAACACACCTGAGTTTCAAACCACTACAAAAACAATTTTCCTTTCTCCTCCTTCTATTTTTCCGCCCGCGCCCTGGCAACAGTAAAAGGGTATCAACCCCTTAGGCGCGCGTAAATTATATAAAAAAAAAAAAAAAAAAAAAAAACTGGGTAATGGTCCGAGCCGGTGTTGGCCCGCGATATAGATAGTTTAGCTATGCTTTTGAAGAGAATCTTACTTGTACTGGTTTTGCTGAGTTGTTTTAACGTCTTACACCTTTCATTGGATTTTATTTGTAGGGAGGATTCTTTCCGACCCAGCTCGCCCGCATACTCATTGTCTATCACTTCCTTGTGGCCAGGGACCCAGCATAGCGTAACTTTATGCAAAGAGACTTAAGCTCTTCTCGACAGCGTTTCACAAACCTGGATTTGATTTCGACTGCCACGATGGCCTTAATTACAGCCTGGCGGTTAATAAATATAGTAATGTCCTCGTGGGATATTGCCGCATATTTGAATGCTTCTGCTACAGCCGATATCTTAGCCTGGAAGACAATGAACTAGTCCGGCAGACGTCCTGGGCATCGTAAGTTCAACTGATCAGAGAAGATTCTGGCGCTGGTTCCTGTCTCCATATTTGAAGCATCCGTGGAAATGAAGATCAAGTTTGGTACCATTTGGTTTCTGTCCCATTCCACTGTGCAGGCGAATGTTGTCGTGATCGGGTATTATGTAGTCCATATTGGAGCATACACCCAGTTCACTTATAAGGATCGAGACGTGGCCTTTCGAGTTTGTTTTAGATCTATTAAGCCGATCCAATCTTAAAGCGGTTTTCGCTGGAGATTCTTGTACGTTTAGATCTAGGGGCAGGAGCCTAAGCACAGTATTCAGTCCCGCCTTTGGCGCCGTTGTCATGGCGAGTACTGCGCCTCATGCTTTTGTTATTAACTTAAGGTTGCTAGTTTTTTTGTGGATTACCACCATACTAAGCTGCCGTAGGTGAAGATGGGTCTCACGATAGCCATGTACGTTCATAGGATAGTCTTTGGGTTAGGTTCCCATTTTCTCTAGCTCTGTTTTTTGCGGGTTGATTTCCAGTTCACAGAGCTTGGTCCGGTCTCTAAGGACTATAAATGCATAGTTTAGAATTTCACTGATCGTGGGGAGGAATTTTCTCTTGGCCATAAGAACCATATCGTCCTCGTATGCAGTGGATTTTATCCCTCTCCTTTTTAGATTCAAAAGTATTTCATTAACCAATATGGTCCACAGAAGAGGTGATATCATTCCTCCTTGAGGGGTACCTCTTGAGGTGTTGACCCTCAATACCGTGTTACCTAGTGTTGCATTGATGTTCTTGTTGCGGAGCGTACAGGTTTTCAGGTTCGTTAGTGCAGAATGAACTCCAGCATTTCCTAAGTATCTACTTATAGCGAGGAATAGGAATGTTGACATTATTGAAGGCTACTTTGTTGTCAAGAAAGACCGCTAGTGTGTGGTCCTTGTCGTGAAAACTTTTTTCTATCGTGCTGACGACTTCATGTAGCGCCGTTTCCGCGCCTTGATCTTTTGTATAGGCATGCTGGGTTGCTTTCTGTGTACAGATTACTTCGAATATGATTCTTATCAAGCCGTTTTTTTAAAGTTTTTGAAATGTATTGTATGATGTTAGGCTTACGGGCCTGAGGTTTTTCGGGTGGGAATGAGTGGGCGTACCTGCCTTGGGAATGAAAACTACCTTTACTTATCTCCAGCATTTTGGCAAATATCCATACTTGATGCTATTGCTAAATAGTCTTTTTAGGAACGGGATCACAACCTTCGTTGTTTTTTGAAGCATGATTGGTATGATTCCGTCCAGTCCAGGGGATCTGAATGAGAATGAATCTATAACCCAGCTTATTTACTTCCCTTCTAGTATCCCCTCTGGGATTTCATATTGGCTAGGGAAGAATGAATCTGTACTTGTTACTGGTGTTGAAGGAGGAGTGCTTAAGCTCCTGTGTTAGATTTCGTGTAGCTTCCAGCTGTCAATTTTAGGTTCCTTAATTATGACTTTCCTTAGTCTCGCACACTTTATTATGCTTTCAATGTTGGAGGAAAACATTCTCCAGGATTTTCTTTTAGCGTTGCAGATTACACTTTTGTATTTCCTCAGATTTGCCACAGTCGGAGCACACGTTTAACGTTTTTGATGTATCTCTGCTGTAAAGCTTTCCCAGTTGGTATTTTTGGGATTTTTGCACAGTAGAGAGGGGGTATGGGTATTTCTTTGACATTAAACTTGATCATTCTATGATCAGAGAATGATATGTTCGAAGACACCTGCCGGTTACCTAAGGCAAGGGCGTCAGAGTTATTCAATAGGGTGATATCTAAAGCCTGCTGTCTATTTCTTACTACAAACGTTGGTTCATTACCACGGTTGGTGATTAAAAGATTATGGTCAATTTTGTATTGGAATAGCGACTCACCTCGAGAGTTTGTGTTGGTGCTATCCCAGTGAATATGATGGGAGCTAGCGTCACATCCAATAATCACATTGTACCTTTCGTGCTCTACTTTGTTGATAAGTGAGCTAAGTATTGTTAGAGGGCGTCAGTCAATCGTGGAAATTACGCCCCAAAAATCCTTCAGTTCCTTGTCCATTTGTTGTCTGTTGCCATTTTCTTTTCTCCTCCTCCTTCTGGTGATGTCCCTTCTTTTCTTTCTTCCCGTTATGCTCCGGATGTCACGGTACAGGTGTGATTCCACCCTCGGTCTACCGCTCCAGAGATGACCATTTAGGTACCCCGGATAGAGGCAGGCGGACGGCCTGGAGACTCTAACGGACGGACGGTCTGCCCCCTTGATGACCCGAGAGGTCAACACACCCAGCAATAGCCGCGAGCACAACGTATATGCAAATTGTTTGAAAAAGGAAAAAGAAAACATGTAAAGAACCCCCTACCCCCACAATAACTTAAATACAAAATTGTAGAGGAAAGTCCCCGCGGTCGTTCGTTTGTCCCTTATGTCTGCATGTCTGTTTACGTCCCCCCCTATGGTACCCCTAGTAAAATAAGTCCTCCTCCCTATCCGACGGTTTCAATTGAAGCTCTCAATCTTAGTTTTGTTTCGGGCTAGAGGGCTAGCTTCGAACATTTCTTAATACTGATGATATGAGGTATGGTACGCTGTAATTGGAGTATTCCAACAAGGTGCAAGGATAATTCGCTCTTTTACGACGGGTCATGTTAATGCTCAGAAGCTTCAGAAGCGCCAGAAGCGTCGATACGCTCTCCTAGATTAGTTACTTAGATCACTGATCTTGGTTATGACTGAGACTGAAATTAGAAATGAAATTTTCTTAAAAGCCGTTTATTTTAGGGGCTTAGGATTGGAAGGCACCGTGATGCATCGATGTTTGAACACGTTTCTAAGTCCCGTATTTGACTCGGACCTAATAATTTGCGGCTGGGTATGTAAAACAGAGCTCTTAAGACTTTAAAACCCATCATCGTGATTGGGAAGAATTCATTGAGCAACTGAAACGGGTTGTCAATTTCTGTAATCCCGAAATGAGCTGGGTATAACCTCTCGCACAATAAGCAATCTCGCGATTGGAAAACGTCTTGTATGTTGTAATTAAGCTCGGAAAAGTGATGGGAGCTACGCGAAACTACCATCCGAGTGATCCCCAAGAAAAATATCTTTCGTTTCGGGATTCGTCGAAGACTTCTGGAAACCGACCGACGAGTGGAAGGCTATTACGTATACAGTAGCAAGGACTTCAGCTGTGCGAAGATTTTTAATTAAAGAAGAGACGAAGATGGGTGAGTCAGTAGAATGGTCCACAAAAAAGGATATAACAGATGATTTCAATCTGCTAACAAAGTTATATGATGACCTCAAAAGATTGCTCATTTATTAGATACCAACTAAGGATGCGAATGTATTATTTTGCTTAACTTCTGTGCCAGTGGTATGAAATTAAATTGTTAAAACTGCTTGTATTCGCATCGCAATTTCCAACAAAGATGTGTTCACGGCAGTAAGGTGGTAAAAAAACCTAATGGCATTACCGCTCTTCTATTAAAGGCAGTGGCACCAACATTTGCAAAGCTCCTACATCCACTGGTAGAGCACAATTTATAATGTTTCCATACCACTTCATTAAGGATTTCACGTGCACAACTCCACAAACTGCTATCGCCGGAAATGGTCGTTTTATTAAAATTCTCCTGCGTACGGATACTGTCATCCTTAATGCATAGAGTGTCGTTTATGCCATTCCATGCACCAATTCGATATTCCTTCTTATTGCTACTCACACCCCACAAATGCGACACACTTCCACTCCAGCTCAGAAAATTTCCCTAAAAAGCGAATAAAAGAAATTCCACAAATTGGAATTCATCTACGGACGTGTCGTTTTACTCATCGATCCATTTGGACGTCCGCACGCGGAGAATACGAATACAAAGAGCATAGGGAACAGAAACGGAACACAGTCGACTTGAAAGCGCTAAAAAAAGAATTTGCAATGCGACAAACGTCGAGAAGGATAAGCCCGACTTCGATAGTCCTCTGTATCATATCGTCGCTTGTTTTCCTGTATCTCCTTGAATTCGATCCAGTTAAACCCACCATAGAAGACTGAAACCATATTGTGTATTCGAAATCGAAGTATTCATTCTTCGGGGGCAGGCAAATCCTTTAAACAATTTTCATCAGCATCATCAGGTGCAAAAAGAAGAAAAATTCCTCTGCAGGTCTTTGATGTTGTAGGTTCTTGGTCATGATTGTGAAGACACGGAACACAGGACACCTCCAGGGCACAGAAATGAAATTAAATTTTTCAAGCAAGTTACCACAGTTGTCGTTTTCACATATCACCTGCAACATTACTCGCCAAAGTGTTGCATTTTGTTCCTACAATCAGTCCAATGTACGGATACCTTCAATGCGACACGACAGGATCCTGTGACTATTCTAGTGGAGGGAGATGGGTGGATTTTTGCATTTGCGGGCAGTATACACGTAGCTTGGTGTCATGCTGATGTGAAATGTGTCTATAACCAGGATGCCTTGGATGAATAAAAATTGTCCTGGCCTTACTCCTTAGCGCTTGAATGTCCTTGCTACAACCAAAACCAGCACCATCACCACCACCAACATCAGTGCTGGTGTACTTCATCCGCAGATGTCGGAATTCAATTTACTCCCTTCGTCATGGGGATATGTGAGGGAGGATAACTGTTTACAATGGGTTATCCTTTTACGTCCTTTTATGCCTTTGTTTTTTTTTTTTTTTTTTTTTTAATTTGAAACTGCAAATTAGCATAATTAGATTATAAAAGAGAACCCATTATTTTCGTGACATAATTGAGGTCGAGAGGTCCTTCAAAGACGGCTTGTCAGTGCGTTGTTTCGTGCCGAAATCATGACAACCATAATTCACGGATTTTCATCCAAAAACCCTCACTCGACAAAAATATGTATGCATACTTTGAAACAATGTCGTTCCACGAAGATAAAATCACTTCCTTGTTGTGTGTAAGAAAGGATATTCGGAGAAAGTTTCTCGAGATAAATTACATCATCCAGTTGTTGCCACTAACTAGCAGCTGAATAGCCAAACAGAACTGAAGGGATCCCTGGTTAGCTGTAGCGAACCGACAACAGATAGATTATTGGATGAATGGTTTCTTTAGGGCTGATATTCGGGACGATGATACGACTGGTGGTAGGGTGGGGTTGCTGGTTCGTTGATTGGATGGAACGGAAACAGTGACAGATTAATTGGTTATAATTTAATTCTTCGGTTTCTCGTTGTTCGTGAGGCTGTGGATATCTGTTTCTTTATAAACATTTGACCGACACTTGAAAGAGGAATTACTCGTAGTCTCTAATTTTAATGTTATGCGAGCGAAATTAATTATTTTATAAATAGCTGAAAAAGGTAGTTGGAATAGGGGATGCAGAGGAAAATGTCCTAGCGATGGTGGTTTCTTATAATTGGAAAGAGCACCAGATGATTTGATTAGCACTGCTTTTTAAAGAAAAACCTCAGGGAAGGTGATAGGAAGGAGAGGCACTGCGACAAGGCCATAGAAATAAAATGTAAAGTAAATGTAAACGCTCTGGTGGAAGTTCGGTGGAAACTTAATTAGAACTGGGCTTCCATGTAACAATTTCCTCGATCCGTATGTAACTGTCTCCAATTTGGGCTAGCCTACGCTGTCATTTGGGTCACAGCCCTATTCGGAAGAGATGAAAAAATGAATAATGACGGATTAACTGTTGACGACCCTGGCAAACTATACGAGTAGATTAAAGGACAACCATCTTTGGAGAGCACATATACTATAGTGTTCGGACCCTTAAACCGTCAAGGTTGTTAATTACAAAACCGAGGCCTTCAATGTCACAAAAGGGCTTAAACAAGGCGATGCGTTGTCAGCCAGCTATCAATGGAGTGTTTACGACTATTGAAGTAGAAGCGAGAAAGGTGGGCTTAGCGGTCTATTAAGGAAAAACAAAGAGGGACACACACCATCGACGAAGCGTTAGTGTTCCTGACTGAGGTGCCGTCAGGAAGAATTTGTGGTTTGAAAAAAAATAAAAAGGCGTACAATGTTCAATCGTTATAATTAATTTATTGGCCTGTCTCGGCTGATGTATATAACAAGAATGAAGAACAGTCTGTTGGTCTTTAAGAGGAAACCTATCAGCTTTTCTTTTACATTGTCCATGGTCGATGACCTAGTCTACTTTTTACATGCTGTTCTAATACATTTATACTCCTTAACAATTGACACAGAATACATTGATGTGTCTAATATTACTTTGATAATCACATATGCATAAGTATTATACACATAGCACACATATGTTTGTTGGATGTGCTTATTAATGCCCCATTCTCCGCCTCAGGAGAGAGAAGGACAGCTCATCAATCTCATTGACATAGCCACCTTGACAGTTGACACTTGATTTGTTTATTTATTGTTGGCAAGGTGGCTGTGTTTTAAATTGTGTAGTTTCGTTTTGATTTTTTTATTTATTGTTGGCAGAGTGGCTGTGATTGTTGTTTGGACTAGTTATCGGATAGCTAGTCCTGTTTGTTGGGAATCAACAGTCAGGATAGGCAGTTACAACTTTGAGGTAGTAAGTGATTGTAGATAAAAATCATGTGAATAATTACTTTAATAATCACAGCTAATCTAGCTTTCTGGACGCCCGCACATTCCGTGGTGTTCACATTGACTCGGATCACGATGTAGTAGTAGCCAAAGTATAATACAAACGTGAATATCAAAGGCAGTTCAGCGATAGGAAAATACTGTGAAGGGCTACAATCGCAATGGATCGCCACCATCTTTGCCCATCGTGTCTCACTCAATAACGCTTCCACAACATTAATTCCAGAGGATCAGTATCAATGTTGCAATGAGGCCATCAGAAATACCGACTCTGATGTGCTAGGTTTCACAAAGTAACCACAAATAAACAGCGCATGGTTGGACGATGAATGCGGACGTGCATTTTTGATCAAACCGTATATGCATATACGTGTTCCGAAATTTTACCAAAAGCTAAAAAGGATGTGTCAAGGTAACAAGACCCGAACCGAAGCCTGCAAAGGCGACCAAGGGAATATTGTAGGAGATTCAGGAGATGGGGAGCTGTCGCTGCTCTGTCAAAGTCGGATGAAACATGTTCAAAAGGTTCTCAAACAGAGCGACTGATTATCATGCGACTCCTTAAATGCTCAAGGCAACGCAATTGTCCAACTTCTCGCATGTGCAGATGACATTGACATAATCGAGAGAAATCAGCGCGATACAAGTGGAGTTGTTGTGAGGTTTAAGGCGGAAGCAGCAAAAAGGGGCCTGACGGTCAATAAAAGCAAAACAACATATACGAGTATGCTGTCGTCAAAAGAGGACAATCTATAGCGGCTACAGGATAGGCGTTGACGACTGCGGTTTCTCTGGGTTAAGAAGGCAGTTCAGCAGCAAATTTACGTCCTGTTGTATGGCATAGGCACAATCTCAGAACCGAATGAAAACTATCATATTTGGTTTGAGCGAAAAATTCGTCGTGTGATATTTCGTCCTGTCTGCGTTGACGGAGTATGGAGGAGGTGGTGTTTTGCAACAAGAGATGTTGGACTTGCCATTTGAATAAAACGAACAATTGCTGAGACATCTGAAACCTCTATTACTCGATAAAGCAGACACATGGGAATTATTTTTGGAACACAATATCTTCCAAATGACACCCTCGGCTCTGCTTGTAGACCCTCATCCTTTCCTCTAAGTTTTCAATCATTTTTTCACATAATTTGGGGCTCTAGTGCACTAGTGCAAATAATGATACGTATGTCGGCTTAGATTTTTGCTCTTCTATTTATGATCTTACATTATGCCATCTGAATATAAGAAGTATGCGAATGAATTTTGATAGATTTTATTCGTATTTGTACAGTTCTTTCTCAATATTACCACAAGTAATTATATTATCTGAAGTGTGGATGTTTAGCCATGAGTTAGGTAATTACTCAATTCCGGCCTATACTCCGTACCCAGCGTGCAATGAAAATTACCCTGCTGGGGGGGAATAATTGCTTTTGTTAATAACAATATTGAAGTCGCAGAAAAATCTCTGTTCCCGATCTGGATAGTGCAGATTGTGTACTTTTAAAATTAAACTTTGAAAAAACAACCATTGATATTGTCTGCATATATCGGCTGCAGTTTGTTCACAGGAATATATTCTTAACCGAACTCGAAGGCCTTCTCAACTCAATCAAAAGTTAAAATCTCTGCCTTGTTGGTGACATAAACATTGACATATTGGATCTTCCTCTGAACTGTGATACCTATTTATTTCTTCTGTCTTCCCTGGGTTATGAATCACTCATAAACGTTCCAACTAGGGTAACTGATGCAACGAAAACATGTGTTAACCATTTATTCGTTCGAGCGAAAAATCTGTCCAATGTCTGTCCGTTTGTACTAGAATGGGATGTAACTGACCATTTTGCTACTGGTATATCGGTTTCAGATCTACCCAGGAAAATAAGAAAGAAAATTTGTTGACAGGGAGTCTTTCTAAGGAAACTTGGAATGGTATGTATAACAAAACCTGTATTTCAAATGCGTTTGAACAATTTTTAAAAAAGCTTACTAACCTTATAAATGTAAATAAAACAAAATAACTGGGACGTAAGTTCCAAAATATCCAACCATGGATGACTGCTAATCCCTCCCAAAGAATTCGGGAAAAAAATAACTTTTATGTTTTAAATAAAAACAACTAGCATCTACACTCCATAAAAAAATACTTACTGTGAGATGCGAAGGGACGTTTTAGAAAAAATTAAAAGCAAAAAGAGATATACGAGTATTATCAAAACAAATTTGGGCAAAATAGGTCTAATCCAAAACGTCTAATCCAACTGGATATTTTAAATGATTTACTAGGTAAAAGCAGTAAAAAAACAACAACAAGAGCAAGTGCAACTGAAAACGTCCCAACAAATAATTAATGCAGAACTTGCACTGTTAAGACAACAAATAGAGACACTTTTTTTTTTTTTTTTTTTTTATAATTTACGCGCGCCTAAGGGGTTGATACCCTTTTACTGTTGCCAGGGCGCGGGCGGAAAGATAGAAGGAGGAGAAAGGAAAATTGTTTTTGTAGTGGTTTGAAACTCAGGTGTGTTTGGTTTCTATGTTTGCTCCCCAGGGGTGGGAGTCCGAATAGGACGGAGAGATTTTCTTCACTCAGAGTGATTCGAGATATAATTCCCAGTATTTTTTTCATTGCTTGAAACTCTTATAACAGCCAAATCTACGTGTCAGTGTTATGCCTTCACACGCAGAATTTTTTTGTCTGAGTTCCAATTATACAATGAAAAACTGATTTTGCCATGGGCAGGATTCGAACCTGGACCCTCCGAGTGAGAAGCGTTTGCTACTACCACTACACCACGGCCACCCCACTGAACGCAAAAAATATCGCCACTGATGTTATTTTGGTTGCACTTGCAGTTCCCTTTCTTCCTGGAGAAAGTCTGGAAACTACATTTAACACTATATGCACTTCTCTCAATTGTCCAACACCTAGCATAAGTCGAATTTTTCGAGCAAAACCTCAGACAAATTCTGTGATTATCATTAAATTCTGCTCCATCTATGATAAACTGTCTGTTTTGAGAGCAATGTCAGCTTTCAAGAAAAATCACTCGCGACAATTTTCGACACGGGATGCAGGATTTATTGTTTATTAGCGTATTTACTTACACGAAAGCCTAGTGACAAAAAACAGAATTATTATGCGAAATGCCGTAAAATATAAGAGGGAAAAACTGTCTATTCATCACGTGGAGCTATTATAATCAAAGTTACTGAAACTTCAGACGAAGTGAATATTGACAGCCGAGATAAGCTTAATGAAGTTGTCGCCACTTATAAACTTAGGAATGAAGATGGAGCAAATCGGATATCAACAAATATCGTTAACTGTCAATCCAAGTTTTAAGTCCAGTCGTACTCAAAATGTGAATTCAAAAACTCTACTCAGTATCAAACAATTACATCTTTGTAATCAATATGCTAATGTGTTACAACTTATGTACTCGTACTATATCCTTATACTCCAACTCTCCCCTCACTCTACTTTTCTATCATCTCTATCTTCTTCATATTTTACTAATCACTTTCTATCATCCTGTCATTCTTTCTAGTTGTTGTGAATACGTCTTTAATTGTTCACGGTATACGTTTGCACTCCCACTATTTGTGGTTATTTATTTTAATGTTGACCCATAAGAGCTTCCCAAAGTCTGGTGATATCAATTACATCACTGGGCGGTCAATGATAAAAAATCTTTCAAAAGTTCACAAGGGCCTAAAAGCATGCTATATTAATGCCCGTAGTCTAAGTATAAGTAAACTTGATTACTTAAAATATTGTAAAATGTTTGTGTGGGTACAAATGATAGAACTTATTCTTTTCAATACAAATCCCTTTATTCAGTACAGTTACAATTCACTATTTAATTCTTTCTCTCAGTACAATTCAATTTCTCAACCACTTATACTTTTCTTATCTTTTACTTAAACCACTTAATCACTTCTCCTAATTAACACTTCAAATTACACTTTCGAACTGATTTGCATACCTTTGGGATGTTGGTATTTATACTCGAATGACATACTTCGAGAACAATCCTCGCCATCCAGCGTCCCATACAATTTCCAATTTGCTAGAAAATTCGATTCCACTCTCCAGTCGAGACTTTGTTATTCCAGTATCGAAATCTTCTGGTCTTCGAGTATCGACATTTTCTGCTAGATGTCGCTGCTCACATTTAAGTGGTTATCACATTGCTCCCTCCCTACAGTTGTTCGTCCCGAACAACTTCATCATTCAGCATCCCGTTGAAATGACACATTCTATCCAAATGGACCACTTTAAATTTTCCTCGATTCCCACGCTGGATCCGGTAGAAAACGTCATTAATGCGGGTTATCACCTTGTATGGACCTTCCCAGTCCTGTTGCAATTTTGGTGATTTGCCTTTCTTACGCTGAGGATTATACAGCCAAACCAGATCTCCTTCGTTGAAACCGGAAGATTTCGCCTTGATATCGTACCTAGTTTTCATGCGGCTGCTTGCTAGCTTCATCTTTTCTCTGGTGTCTTCATGCAATTTACGAATCCTGCTGCGTAAGTCATTCACGTACTCGTTCACCTCTTTGGGCTCCGTCGGTGGGGATCCGAATTTTGCTTCACTTGGCAACCGAATTGTTTGACCAAATAAGATCTCGGATGGTGTGTGCCCTGTTGAGCTATGGACCGCGTTTCGGTAGGCCATTAAGAAGAGGGGTATGTGTCGATCCCAATCCCGCTGGCAGTTGCTGACAACCTTAGATAGATGCTCATTCAAGGTCCGATTGAATCGCTCGACCATTCCATCAGATTGAGGGTGTAGTGGCGTTGTCCTTGTCTTTCTTATTCCCAAATATTGACATATTTCCTGGAAGACTTTTGATTCAAAGTTTCGCCCTTGATCAGAGTGCAGCTCCATTGGGGCCCCAAATCTGCTCACCCAGTTGTTGACTATCTGTTCGGCTACGGTCTTAGCCTCTTGATTTGGGATGGCAAACTTCGGGAAACGGCCCAGCGATGTCGATGGCTATTCGTTCGAAAGGTGCTCCGACATTGTATTGTTGCATTTGTCCATGTGGCTTTACTTTTGGACCCTTGGTAGCCGCACATCTTATGCACTTTTTGCACCAATTCTCGACATCTTGTTTAGCGCTTAGCCAATAGAAACGTTCCCTTACCTTTTCCAACGTCTTATTTATTCCCAAATGGCCTCCTGAGATTTCGTCATGTATTTCATGGAGCACTTGGTTGACTCTGGACCGTGGCACAATTAGCTGCATACGAGATGTTGTCCCATCTGCACTTTCCCATTTTCTCTTCAGCAATCCATCTTGCACAAAAAGCGAGTCCCACTGTGCCCAGTATGCCTTCAGAGTTTGGCTCCGATCTGATATCTGCTGCCAGCTTGGTCTTTCCTCGTGTTCCTTCCAGGCCAATATTGGTTCGATGTCATTGTCTGCCTGTTGGGAGGAACGGATTTCGTCTATACTCCAACCCTCTATTGGCTCAGTCCTGATCATTTGGATAGTTGCCTGTTCTTTCGCTTCTTTACGGTTGCAGTGTTCGCATTTTACCCCGCACGGTCGACGAGAGAGAGCATCAGCATTTGAGTGGAGTGTTCCCTTGCGGTGTTGCACTTCAAAGTCGTAGCCCTGCAACTGCTCGATCCATCTTGCAACTTGGCCTTCAGGGTTCTTAAATTGGAGTAGCCATTTCAGAGCTGCGTGGTCTGTCCGGAGAATGAACTTTTGTCCGTAGAGGTACTTATGGAAATGCTTCGTAGCCAGAATTAAAGCCAGAAGCTCGCGCCGGGTTACACAGTAGTTCCGTTCAGGTCTGGAGAGTACTTTGCTGTAATATGCGACCACTTTCTCTTGACCGTCATGAACTTGGGAGATCACAGCTCCGACCCCAACATTGCTAGCGTCTGCGTCCACGATGAACATTTTTCCGGGCGTGGGGTAACCCAAGATGGGGGCATTGCACAGCTGTCGCTTCAGTTCTTGAAATGCTTTTTCGCATTCTCCAGACCACCTGAACTGTCGGCCTTTTTCCGTAAGTTGATGCAGGCTCTTTGCAATGCCAGCAAAATCCTTTACGAACCTTCTGTAATACGTGGCGAGGCCCAAGAAGCTTCTCAGTTGGTGTTTATCTTTTGGAGAAGGCCAACTTTTCACGGCTTCGATTTTGTCAGGATCCGTTCTTACTCCTTCCGCTGATATAATGTGACCCAGATATTTTACTTCCGGACGAAACAAGGCACACTTTTCTGGGTTGAGCTTTAAATGAGCACTTCGTAGCCTCTCAAATACTTCTTTTAGATTTTCGCGGTGCTCCTCGTACGTCTTACCTATGACGATAACGTCGTCCAAATATACTAGGCAGGTTTTCCAGGTGAGTCCTTGCAATGTTCGTTCCATTAGTCGGTCGAAGGTGGCCGGAGCGTTGCACAGTCCAAACGGCATCACTGCAAACTGCCAAAGACCGCTTCCTGTAGTGAAGGCAGTTTTCTCACGATCCGCACGATTTATCTCTACCTGCCAGTAACCGCTCTTCAAGTCAAGCGTTGAAAACCATTTCGCTCCAGAAAGCATATCCAAAGTGTCATCGATTCTCGGAAGTGGGTAGCTGTCCTTTTTAGTGACATCATTGAGACGTCGGTAGTCTACACAAAATCTCGTGCTGCCATCTTTCTTCTTCACGAGGACCACTGGAGATGCCCACGGACTTTGCGATTCTTCAATCACTCCCTCAGCTTTCATCTTCGACATCATTTCGGCAACTTCTGTTTGCTTTGCCAATGGAAGTCGCCTTGCAGGTTGACGGATTGGTCGAGCGTCTCCGGTGTCAATGTGGTGTTGAACAATATGCGTACGTCCATATTCTCCGTCTTGTGTAGCAAATATATCAGCGTACTCACCGATTAGTTTTTCTGCCAGGATTCGCTGATCTTCGTCCAGATTACAGAGGCTGAGAATTTTGTTCTTGATTTTTATGCTCTGAACTGTTGTGACCGGTTTTGCACACTTTTTTTCCGTTGTGGTCGATATAGCCTCAACAGGTACGCATTTTCCCACTATCTCCCCCTTTTTCACCTTTACACTGAATGTCTTTGGATTTAGAATCCTTACAGGGACCATGTTGTTCTTTGGCTCCACTAAGGTCTTTCCCACCATGAAGTCTCTTTTCTTTTCTGGCTCCATCAAATAGAATCGGTGGCTACCAGGACCACCTTCCACTTTTGCCCACAAAATTGCTTCTGACGAAGGCTCTAGACTCTGATTGCTGCAGATGACGACATTTGAGACTGAGGTATTGGCGTTTCCGTATATCATTGGTATCTCCATGTTTCCGTATTTCAGGGTTTGTGCCCCCAAGTCGACTACAAGTCCATGTTCTCTCATGAAGTCTGTACCAATGATGCACTCGTCACATATGTCAGCTACCAGAAACGCGTGAGTGAATGTTATTCCGGCCAGTTGGATTTTTATGCGGACTTCACCATATACCTTAATCGTTGCTCCTGTAGCTGTTCGCAAGCTGCAGCTGCTAGTGTTATGCAGCCAAGACTTCTGCACAAGATTCCTCCTGATGATTGAGGCCGTGGCACCGGTGTCTATTCTTGCCATCCATTTTTCTTTTCCACTGACTACTTCTACTAGAAGGCTTTCGCTGCGTCGTTTTGCCAGCGAGACTTGGATGATGGTCCTGGGGCCGTCGACTCCTGCTACCAACTTCTGCCCCGCGAAGTTGGTGCTTAAGCATTTCCCGACTGATGGCTTCGGGAAGGTTGACCGGCTGTTTCTGCGGGTTTCTTCCTCTATTTGCTTGTCACCACAGTGAGGGCAGTCTTTTCGTCGCACCGGTTCTTTACACTGCCTTTGAAGGTGTCCTATTTTATTGCAATTCCAGCAGCGCATTATCCGTCTATCCCGTCGAGTATCTCGTTCCTCGGCACTAATTCTTGTGCAGGAGCATTCGATAGATGTTACTTTCCTGACGAAATGTGTTCCCCTGGAAGCCTGATTGGCTGCTTCCATCGCCAGAGCGAAGGCAAGTGCTTCAGCAAGGGTTCTTTTCCCGGCCATCCTTACTGCTGACTGTAGCTTCGAATCTGCAATTCCCCTGATAAATGCATCTTTTGCCATTTCGTCGATAATTTCCTGGCCTGCGGTGGGGTATGACAGATGTGCCAGTCTACTCACGTCTGCTTGGAGCTGCTGCAGTGTTTCTCCTCTTTGCTGCGTTCGGCTTTGCAATTGGACCTTGTAGACCTCCTGCATGTGGCTGTCCCCAAACCGTTTCTCGATAGCCTGCACTAAAGTCACATAATCTTTATGCTTTTCGATGTCTACTGTTTGCAACAATTCTGCTGCAGGACCGTGCAAGGCCATTGTTAGGGCAAAGCACTTTTCCTCATTGTCCCAGTCGTTTGCACAGACAGCCATTTCAAACTGCTTCTTATAGGTAGACCATGAGGTCTGGCCATTGAATGAGGGAGGCTTCAAATCTTTTCTCCTTGGACCGCTTAAAGAACATTCTCGCAGTTTCTGTTTTCGCACTGTGTCGAGCTCTTTTGCCAGTTGCTGAAGTTTGCTGTCCATTTCTTCGAATTTTTCGCCAACATTCTTCTCTATTGTATCAAATTTGTCATCAACGTTCTTCTCTATTCTTTCAAATTTGTCATCGATTTCTTCGAATTTTTGCTGGAGAGTGTTATTTTGTTCTTCCAATTTTTGTTCTAGACTATTCTTTTGTTCATCCAACTTTTGTTCGAGACTATTCTTTTGTTCATCCAGCTTTTGCTCGAGACTATTCTTTTGTTCTTCCAGATTATTCTTTTGTTCATCCATTTTCTGTTGAAGACCGTCCAAATTTTTCTTCTGTTCGTCCATTTTTTGTTCGAGACTGTTCTTCTGTTCGTCCATTTTTAACAAGAGGAGTTGCATCATCGCAGGCATATCACTGCCGGTACTTGTCTGTTCATCCTCGTCAACATCAAAGGAATATGCATCAGGATCATGACCCTCGTTGTTCAAAGCCTCCTGAAGTCTGAGCACCAGGTCACTTTTTCCTCCACGCGCTGAGGCTTCTCTTGTTCAACTCGGATTTGAGTTGGACGAGGGTCAACTGCAATAGTTTTCGACCCATTCTAGCTTTTTCAAATAGTCAGAAAACACTTTTTTTTTTTTTTTTTTTTACACACAATAAGTCCTATCTCATTTCTGACACCAATGTAAAATGTTTGTGTGGGTACAAATAATAGAACTTATTCTTTTCAATAGAAATCGCTTTATTCAGTACAGTTACAATTCACTATTTAATTGTTTCTCTCAGTACAATCCAATTTCTCAACCGCTTATACTTTTCTTATCTTTTACTTAAACCACTTAATCACTTCTCCTAATTAACGCTTCAAATTTCACTTTAGAACTAATTTGCATACCTTCGGGATGCTGGTATTTATACTCGAATGACATATTTCGAGAACAATCCTCGCCATCCAGCGTCCCATACAATTTCCAATTTGATAGAAGTTCGATTCCACTCTCCAGTCATCAATGGTCGAAACTCTGTTATTCAAGTATCGAAATCTTCTGGTCTTCGAGTATCGACATCTACTGCTCTGTAAATCTAGATGTCGCTGCTCACATTTAAGTGGTTATCACAATAATAACGATTTTTCCGATTTCCGCGCCTTAACTACAGGCGTACATCAAGGTTCTATACTTGGTCCAATCTTGTTCTGTATTTTTATTAATTACCTACCTAAAGTATGCTCAAATGTTGCAATTCATGTCTATGCTGATGTTGCCCAGATATATCTTTCGAGACCTTCAGGACTTGTTGAGGATCTAGTCGTCAGAATAAACGAAGACTCATCTCAAATATACCATATAACTGGTCATTATGTAATGGACTCAGTCTTAATCCAACCAAATCTCAAATCATTCTAATAGCTAAAAACATAATCGAATCAGATGAAATACCGCTAGTATTCCTGAACGACAGGCAACTCAATTTTGTGGAGCTTGTTACTAATCTCTGGTTCAAATTAAATCGCCCACTTTCCGCCGTAGACCATATAAACTTTGTTGTTGGACGAATCTATGTTGGACTTCGCAATCTCTGGTTTTCATCTATCTTCACCGCACTAGGTACTAAACTCAGGCTTATTAAAACTTTATTTATACCTATAATTGATTACTATACTCTGTCGTAGTTTATTGCTCAGTCGTTCGCAGATCTCCGCCGAGAATTGATGTGATTCGGCTTTTCTTATAGCAAAATAAAAATAGTGATTCCGTTTTCTTAAACTAAATTACTTGCAATTCGGTTAATAGGATCAGTGGCCCGGCGGTTAGCGGCGCAGTGTTTGTCGTCGAATTTTGGGACACGGGTTCGAATCCCGGACCACACTAAGAATTTTTTTTTTGTTTTCTCCTCAAATTGTGTGGTTTCAAAACAAAACCAACAAATAAAAGGAAAAAAAATCACGTGATGGATGGTGGAGAGCGTTCCGCTCTTCCCATAACGGGAGTTACAAAAGACAACAGTGTTGCCGGTGCCGTGGCGAAAGCCATTAAAAGGAGGAGGAGTTTGAAATCCCCTCCTAAAGTAACAAAAAAAATAATAAATGCCGTTCGATCAGAGGATGATGAACATTCTTCTCTAGCGGCATTCGAATCAGAAGATGAGGATGAAATGTTAAAAGATGTTAGCAGCAGCATAGAAAAGCTGCAAGAAGAAATGTTTAGTAATTAGCATGCATACCCTAAAAAAACGTCGTGAAGTCGCTGATGTACTTTTTATCCACCAGTTACTGACTGGAAATATCGACTGCTCGAGAATAACGCAAAATATTGCATTCACTCCCAATCCGCGTAATCTAAGATCTGTCCCACTCTTCCTGATCCGAATTCACCGCACTAACTACGGTCACTTTGAACCCAAATCTGGAATGTTGCGTGTAAGAAACAACTACCACCAGATTTTGGAACTTCCTCCTACAACAACAAAACAAATAATGAGAGTTCATTTTTTAAAAATGCCACCATAAGACATCTCAGGTAATCACAACAACTACTCGTATAATTCTTCCATCTCTCACTCTTAAACATATGTTAAGTTATTGATTCCTTTGTCGCGTGGAATTAAAAAATGATTTTTTCTCGAACGGATGACCGCTCGATTTAGATCTTTATTCAACTCCAAAAATAATTACGAGTATACTCGTATCAAGGGTAAACAACAATTGGAAAGGTTTCGCTGATTAGGCAGCTTGGTGTCTATTCTGGGAAAAACGGGAGTCGACAGCCAGTGGGTTCAAGTGTCTGGAATTAGGTCGGTGAATTCTGGGAAATGCAAGTGCAGATGCACGGGTAGTATTGTTGTGGGAAAGTGATCATGTGATTGTTTGATGATGCACTGGAAGTCAATCTTTTGGGTGTTAACTCCTCCCTCCTTAAATTCAAGTGTCCTCACTTGAAACCATGTAGACTATGGGGATTTGGTTCTCTCGGCTAGATTTTGTTGATTCTGATTTCGGCTTGGTTTCTATGGTTTCTGATTTTTGTGTCCTGAATTATAATTTTCTTCTGTTTTGGGAAAATTTTAATGATAATAATAAGAATCATTACTGCCAGCATTGCTATGAAGCTGGAGTTTGTTATAGTGTGCTTCTGACTTTCTTCTTTTAACTGATTTATGTGCATTGTGTTATTAACATGTAGTTCTTTAATGGCTTCCAACGATAAAAATTCCTCGTAGGGATTATTTGAAGAAATTGAATGGAGGACTGCGGGTAAAGGTTTTGCTGAAGTTATTTCCTTTGATGTGAGATTCTGTCCATTTATTAATAGAGAAGAGTTATGTTAGCGAAGAATGAAACTTCCAGATAGGTTAACACTTTCATTATCGATGGTGATTGTTCCATTGAATTGGTTGAGAAGAAGGATTCCTGTATGAACTGTTTCAACTGTTGGGATGTGCTGATTGTTTATCTTCTCGCAACTTGTTTGTTTACTCTTTAACAAATTCTGAATAGAATTATTTTCATTTAGTTTAACAATTTCATTTTGGTTACATATCATTAATTTATTATAATTTTTACAACTTTTTTCCATACTATATACGAGTATATCATTTCCACAGTGCTGTGTTTTATTTTGATAATTTTTCGTTCATCTTCATGTACTGGTGGTACAATTTATATTTTTAGTTATAGGTAAACTTTTAATATATAAAATAGTAGAGCGATTTGATGATATTTTAATTGTTGCAACATTAAGTGCTTCTTCTACATTAATTGGTTTTACATTATCTTTTTCAAATACGTATATAATTAATTAGTTTTATTTTGGAATTTGACAATATAAATGAGTTAATAATTTGCGCTTTAGCACAAAGTAAGGCATAATCTCGTGTTATTTGTTAGTTCATTAATTTTTTCTGTGTGCATTTTATTTATTACAACTTGTCTATTATTGTTTGTAAGGACATTATGAATTTGTGCTTTTACTACTCTGAACTCGTCATGGTTGGGGTTACTATTACCATGAAGCCATTTCCATGCGCTTCCTAAAAAAATTTGGGATCTTCGTGCTTTCTTGGGTTGTAGGTTTTTTTAGTTTCAAAAGGATTTCGATGTTAGGTTGAAAAGGATGATGAAATTGGGATCGGTTTCGTTGATGACCTCTTTTGTCTGCTGCTAAAGATTTTCTACTTTTTCTTTGTATACTTCCAAATTTATGACGTGGATTATTTTAAAAGAACTGGTTCTATTTATTATTTTATTTTATTTATTTATTTACTTGTGATTTCTTAAAGGCAGTAAGATACAATATCTTATAAGTTTGCCTTAAGCTTATTTTACAAGAGAGAGCTAATATAAGATTTTAACAATGGTTTTGATTTTATGAATTAATTGATATACATAAATTAAACCTTCAATTAGAAATTAAATTAACAAATTTACTAGAAAATGCTTTTTTAACATCTTTTTAATGTTTGCTGCGTTCTGTGCTTCTTTAATGTAACGCGGTAGAGAATTCCACTGATGGACGGCATTGACAAAAAATTGACGCTCGGATGATAAACAGGAAAAACGAGAATGAATTAATTGACGGGACCTACTCGAGGATATACTAATTCTTTCAAAACAGTATTGTGGCTGTCGTGTTAGCAAAATATCGGAAAGCAATGTTACACTTCGAAGTTGAAGATAATTTTCCAAAGGCATACCAAGCAGACGATTAGCAAAATCAGACAATCCATTATATGTTCGTATCCCAAAGACATAGCGTACAGTTTTACTTTCTTTTACTTACATGGTTGCACCTACAAAAATGTTCACACCCGTAAATTAAAATCGCTAATACCAATGTCTTAGCAAGTAACATTCGTGTCTTAACTGTTGTAATTGACTGAGTTACCCACAAGGTACGCAGCATGCCACAACTTTACCGACGAGGTAAAGCGGAATGATTTTTGAGTTTGAATAGTATAGAATTTGGACTTCGCCAAGACTCTAAGTGAAAAGACATATTAATACGATCCTTATTATACTGTAATTGTGCGCCACTACCTCGTTCAAAGATCGGTGATATATTTAAGTTCATAATCCAAAAACATATGCTTAAATCTAACCTCCTCCTTTTCTAACACACGGGTTTCATGTAATAGAAAAATATCGAAATCCTTAATATAATTAAAAAATTCTGTATATATTAACTTATTTTTTAGGCCAGCTACATTATAACAAATAATTTTTAAGAACAAAAGAGTTTCATTCTGGTAGACGAGAGTAGCTCATTCGTTACGTGAGATTCAGTTTGTGCTAGCACCCAAAACCGTTTTATCGATTTTGTTGTATCGGGTTTTCCAATAAGGACTTGACAACTTTTTTTTTAAATAAAACGCAAACCATTTGAGATATTTCAAAAACTTTATTATCGTCTTGAAGTACAATGAAAACATTTATGAATGGAACTAGACTTCGTTCATATGGCCACCGCGGTCACGTTTGCAGCGGTCGATTCGATGGACCCAATTTTCAACGAATCGGCCACACATTTCGGACGAAACGGCCGCTATTTCGCGTTCAATATTGGCACTGAGCTCTTCCAACGTCGTCGGCGTGTTGGCATAAACCAATGACTTAACGTAGCCTCACAGAAAATAGTCAAGCGGCGTTAAATCGCACGAACGAGGCGGCCAATCGACTGGCCCATTTCTTGAGATAACACGCTTACCATACTTACTATTCAATAAATCGATTGTAGCGTGTGCTGTGTGGCTGGTGGCATCATCCTGTTGAAACCACATGTTGTCCAAGTCCATATCTTCCAATTCGGGCCAAAAATAATCACAGTAACGTGACGATTGTTATCGTCGACGAAAAAATAACGCCGCCGGCATGCAAACTGCACCAAACAGTTTTTTGTGGATGAAGTGGTGATTCATGAAGCACATGTGGATTTTCACCCGACTAATAACGCATATTTTGCTTATTGATGAACTTATTGAGCCAAAAATGAGCTTCGTCACTGAAGATGATTTTGCGATGAAATTCATCATCTTGGCGTATCTTCTCCAGAACCCAATCGGAGAACGTACGTCGCTTCAAATGGTCCATGGGCTTCAGTCAGCTTGATCTTGTATGGGTGTAAACCAAGATCCTTATGCAAAATACGCCATAATGTGATCTGAGCGATGCCCAATTCTTGAGAACGCCGTGGAATTGACTGATTTGGATCGTTTGCTACGGACGCTTGAACGGCAGCGAAATTTTCGATACTTCGACCAACCCGTTATCTCACTGACACGGTAACATCACACAATGAATATGTAGACTCAAATTTTTACACTAAACTTGTTATTGCCTGTCTACTAGGGCGAGAATTACGACAGAAAATTGCAGTTAACGCTCTCAAAGTTGCAGTCACCGACTCCGAATTTCGGTAGAAAATTTTTATAATTTGCAGACGTTGCTCGTTCGTGTATTTTACCATGATGAAAATGTTGAATTTACTGAATGAATTGACAGTGACAGTTTGATGATTAGTGAAAGAGTGCGTTCACAAATTAAATTCAAAGTTGTCAAGTCTCTATTGGTAAACCCTTTATAACTCCCTTGTGTTTCCAGTCAAATGAATTTCGTTGATATCCCCACTAACAGCTCTATTGACGTTTGATATGTTTGACATTTGGCACACATTGTTTTGTTGTCTCCAAAAATGCCTTTAAGAGCTTGCTTTCCTAAATTCATAGATGACATCTGTAACCATATGCCAACCCTGTGAGCATCAGCCGTAAAATAATAGGCCTTTCCAATTCTACACTTCTTATTGAAGTGTATATAGGGAATAACTATTTCAGTTGTATAGCGACGTAGATCTGGTCAGAAGGTTTCTCTTACAGCGATTAAGATAGCTAGGCTCCAGGGCAAAGGATCTTCAATTTTACCCCAGCAGTGTGGCAACGCAGTAAAGAACGAGCTTACTTAAAGTGGCGTATGCAATAGGAAGTAGACCTCAACTAACTTGGTGTGCATAATAGGCGGCTAGACTGCATGTTAGTTGCTGCACTGAAGTACCAGTAAAACAATACAGTTAAAAAAAACCATACCTTAGGTGACGAATGTATTTTATAGGGGACCTCAGGCAACTCGGCGTGAGTGAGTAGCGTCCAGGTTGACAAAGATTGGATGCGCTACTCTTCGTTAGAGATCGGAGGCCTCTTAAATAGATTTGTACGAATGGACAAGTAGGTTCATAATTACCTAAGTCCTTTAATCCAATGACTACCAAAGACAAAAACATTTAAATGATAAGCCCAATTCATTTGACCGTTTGTGCACATTTCCAGCAGCCGCAAACAAATGGCACACCGCAGAAAATATCGGATTAATCCGCGCACACATTTTTCTCATATACCTATTTCACTTTATTTTTCATTTTATACTATTTATTTAGGTGGATATACCAAATAAATGGGATTAATTCAAAAAAATGGTTTAATTTTCGATTTATTTAAAAGCAAAAACCTAGATTCGGAACAATAGATTTGAAACTGTTCAGTCTATTCGAATAATCAACATCCTATCTCATTTCACTTTGAACACAAAAAAAAAAGGAAGAAAACAACAAAAGCTTATCTCCATTTAACCGGAAAAACTAAATAAATCAATAAAAAATATTTTCCGGAAAATTTAAATAAAAAAGAGCGTAAAATCGCTTTCCACAAAACAATGGCAGAATTTGCAAAAAAAGTAAAATAATGGCTGCAGTAAAGTTGGGCTTGCTAAACCGGATATGCTCCTGAACCTCCTCTAAAAGAAAACTTTATTTTTACCATTAAAACCATGCATCAATGGCCAGATGAATAAAAATATCCAAAACTTATGAATAGATCTGTAATCGGAAATGAATACTTTAAATATAATCTACAAACTACAATCTAGGGATAGGTACGTATCTCCGATATCTAACAAGCAACATGAGTATTCGTATCTTTCCCTCAGATTCTTCAATTATTGTTAAAAAGAATATTGTTTTGTTCTGGAAAAGGGGTATTTCGAACGTCTCCATCAAGCACTACCAGTAAGAAGGACAGGAACAGGCATTTCGATTTTGTGAGAGCCAAATTGGAGAGTTTGTCTTGTATTCGTTGTTGGATGGGGGAGAGGTTGTTCCTTCATTACTGAACAGAATTGATACCATTATTGGCCTTTATTGTTAACAAAGTTTACTTTGGAGTAAACAAGACATGAACAAGAGTCCGACAACTGAACAGTTTCTTTGTCGAAGGTAGACATGTTAGTGAATAATATGAAAATACATAAATAACTTGAAGCTTATCCCAGCATCAGTGAATGGACCAGTTCCCATAGTTTAAGAGGAATTCTGATTTGTTTTTCAGGTATTTAGCCCAAAATTTATCTGAAATTCGTTTGAATAAACGCTTTAAGCATTTTGAAAACACAAATCGATTATCGATTTGAAAGGTTCCTAGTCAGATGGTTACTCTCATAATACGAATTAAGATCGTTGCTTTAACCACAGGTACGAATATGTATGTGCTTTTCACTTACTTACTCGTAGATTACGCAACAGTCCGTGGGGGAACTTAATCAGAAATCCTCTTTCTTTGTTATTGCGGTCTTCGACTAAACGCCTTCAGTTTGGAAGGCGGGGAAGTGCGCCGTTTTGTTACCACGATTCGTGTCACCTGGTTGAGGATGTGAGACAATCGATGCCTAGATCCAGCCTATGGAGTTATTCCTGTAACTGCGGCTGTGGTGGTTATAATGGATACCTGGTTTGGCCCCATGGTCTCCAATTGGCAAATGGGCAGGTTCTGTTTAGTAGGTCTTTTCTTCTATTCTTATTGTAAGTCGCCCATATCATCATTGAAATGGAGCAGTTAGTTAACCCGCTTCATAGGAGGTTGACCTTCCGTAGGAAGAGTTCTAGCGGGATGTGCATCCTTGACGCGAGTGAACCCTGCCTGGCCAGTTGATCTGCACGTTCGTTTCCTTTTTTGTCACTGTGCCCTGGAACCCAGAGTTGTATGATAATGAAACGTTCGTCCAAGTGGGCAACCTCGTTCTGGCACCTTTGTACCAATTTGCAGGGTTTGGTTTCCGAGTCAATAGTTTTGATAGCGGTTTGGATATCTATGAGGATAGCAATGTTTTCTTTGTGCGTTTTTTTTTTTTTTTTTTTTTTTCTTGGTTGCGCCAATGGATGTGGTAATCTTCATAGATGCGGTAGCCCGTGCTACCAACATGCACGATTCGCAACACCCGAATGTTCGATGCCAGGAGTGCGCCTACGTACTAATCCACACCACTACGTCCTTCAACCACTCTCCCCGCGGGACTGCCGTTAGGTATTACTTCGCAGGGCTGGTTAGCAGATCATGCTATTCTTCTTGTATTTGCTTCTTCAGCTCTTCTAATTTTTTCAATTCTTCTTAGCTCATTTTGCACAATTGTCACAAATGTGCCGATTTCCATCCAATTTTCCTCCGACTGCAACATTTGGTCTATGAGTAGTATTGGACTGGGCAGATTAATTCTCCACTGCGAAAAACGTCGGCAATGAAATATGGCGTGCTCCATATCTTCCTCCTCGTTTGAGCATTCTGGGCACAAAGGGGAGCTATCGTGTCCGAATCGGTGCAAGTATTTACGATAGCCACCGTGACCAGATAGGAACTGCGTAAGGTGGTAGTTGTTATCCCCATGTGCTCGTTTTGTCCAGGTCTCGATGTCCGGGATCAACTTGTAGGTCCATCTGCCTTTTGTACTATTATCCCACCTGGCTTGCAAGAGGGCTGCTGAGACCGCTCGCTCTTCTCCTTTTATTCTTGCAATTTCACCTGCATCTTGTCGCCCTGGGGTTCTTCTATTATAAATTCTCAGCATCTCGTCCGCGAGAATGTCGATCGGAATCATTCCTGCTATCACGAAGGCTGCTTCATCTGAGATTGTTCGAAATCCACAGATCGCTCTTAATGCACTGAGCCTGTATGCGGACAACAGATTTCTCTTGTTTGCTTTTATGGCGAGTGCTCCCGCCCAGACCGGAGCAGCGTATAAGACGACTGAGCTGACTACTCTAGATAGGAGAATCCTCCTGGCATATCCAGGTCCACCAATGTTTGGTAGTATTCTAGAGAGAGCTCCTTGCAGCAGTAAAGCCTTGTTACTGGAGTACTCTATATGTGCTTTGAACTGTAATCTGTTATCAAGTATTACTCCCAGGTATTTGATTGATTCTTTCGATCGGATTATTTGATGTCCCACCCGTATATTGGTGTATTCCACAATTCTTCTACTGGTAATTAAGACGGCTTCCGTTTTATAGTCCGCTAATTCTAGACCGGCGGATACTAGCCATACTTTGATGCGAATAATCGCTACATTTGTGGCAGCCTCTATCTCCTTTATTTCTTTTGCCACCGTAACGACGGCAATGACGTCTGCAAATCCGATTACTTGAACTCCTCTCGGCAACATAAGCCTTAGCACTCCGTCATACATAATGTTCCATAGGAGTGGACCGAGTACTGATCCTTGTGGAACGTGTGGTAAAGTAGTTTTCTATTATCCTCAGTAAGTAGTATGGCGTATTCATACTGGCTAGTGATTTTCTGATTAACGCCCAGTTTGACGAGTTAAAGGCATTTTTGATGTCTAGAGTCACCACTAAGCAATATTTCTTTGTACCATACCGCCATCTTTCTCCTTGTATCGCTTCGGCCGCAATGTCGACCACAGTTTTTATGGCTTGAACAGTAGACCGCGATTTTCTAAACCCAAATTGTAAGTCTGATAGTGCTCCTCTCTCTTCTGCTACCGCGAGCAGTCTAGCATATATTATCCGTTCCAATATCTTTCCCATTGTGTCTAGAAGGCATATTGGACGATACGAGGACGGTTCCCCAGGTGGCTTGTTTCCCTTTGGAAGCAAGACTAGGTGTTGTAGTTTCCAAGCATCCGGGAAAACTCCTTCTTCAAGACATTTTTGAATTGTTTCCATAAACATGTCTGGGCGCTTATGGATAGCTGTTTTTAGTGCCTTATTTGGTATGCCATCAGGTCCCGGCGCTTTATTGTCGCCTATCTTCCTGCATGCGTTCATGAGTTCAGCCGCTGTGACTATTGGAATGTCCTCCGTGTTGGACTCCCTAACGATATGGTACATAGTAGATGTACTTCGGGGGGAAAAGGTGTTCTACTATGGAGCTTAGGATTGCTGGACCTGCTGCCCTTTATCTTTGTCATGACGATCCTGTATGCTGTACCCCAAGGGTTTATGTCGGCTTCTTCACAAAGTTTTTTAAAACATCTTGTCTTGCTCTCCCTGATTGCCTTTTTTAAGTCGCGTCTTGCTTTTTTAAAGACAATAAGGTGTTCTTCAAAGCGATCTCTTCCCCTAGATCTTTCCACTTTGCGTCGGGCTTTTAAGCACTTTGCTCTAAGCTTTTTTATTTCCTCATTCCACCAGTAGCATGGTGTTCCTCCTCTAGTACCCGTTCTTCTGGGCATTGATGCATCGCACGCAGTAGTGAGAATGCGGACGAGTTGTTGCATACATGCTTCAGCTGTTCCGCTTTGAATTATGTTTCCGGTATTTATCATTTCTTCGAACGCCTCCAGGTCGAAGTTTGTGTCCTTCCATCTTGGGCCCTTTCGTTTAGCGCGTTGCACGGTACTCTTCTCCTTCGTTTCAAATATTATTGCTTGATGATCACTGTGCGTGTATTCTTCGCTGACTCGCCATTTTATGTTTCGTAAGAGGGAGTTGCTAACGAGCGTAATGTCGATAATCGAGCCCGTTCCTGCCTTACGATATGTGTTTGCACGACCTTGGTTTGCAATGCCTATGTTAAGGGTTGCAAAACTTTCTAGCAGACTACGGCCTCTGGCGTTTGTAAGTCTGCTACCCCACTCCGTTGCCCATGCATTAAAGTCGACGCCGATAACCACAGGGGTTCTACCACGAACGTCGGCGGATAGGTTGTCTAGCATTGCCTGGTACTCGTTAATGGTCCAGCTTGGACGTGCATAGCAGCTGTAAAAATATATGCCATTTATTTTGGCCCGTGCAAAGCCCTCCGTAAGTCCGTTAGTTTCTTGAAAGGCATGCCTTCCACATATCCATATAGCAGCGTGCTTTGTCCTATCGCAGATCCATATATTGCTGTCCAGAGTTTTATACGGTTCACTTATCAAAATAACGTCCGCTTTTTCTTCTCTAGCCATTTGTGTCAGGATATCCTGTGCAATTCTACAGTGATTTAAGTTAATCTGTATTATCTTCATGTTTTCTTGTTGATGATGGCCTTCCTAAAAACCAGACACTTGCTGCTTCCGGCTACATGCTTCGAATCGTTTGGGTGTTCTTTTCGACAGAACATGCATGATGGCTCCTTATCGCAGTTCTTTGCTATGTGGCCTTCCGTTCCACACCTTCTACATAGCTTGGAGCGGTCCTCACTGCTTTTGCAATGCTTGGCTATATGCCCAAATTCAAGACATTTGAAGCATTTTTGGAGAAGCGTTCGTTCTCGAATGCGACAAATAACCCATCCAATTTTTACCTTTCCTGCATCTAACAGTTTCTTTGCCAGTCCGACGGGAAGTCCGATTGTTGCTGTTTGGGTTCCACCGTACGCTTTTCGCAAGGATAATATGTCTGCTGGTTGTAGTTCCACCCCGAGTTGAGTCCTTATTGCCTCGCAAATGTCCTCCTTTCCGGTAACTTCGTCGACGTCTTTCAGCTCGATGGTAGTGCGATGTGTGAGTGTCCTTACATTCGCTCGCTCTCCTAAAACCTCGCCAATGACACTCTTAAACTCTTCTTAAACTCTTTGTGCGTTGTGTCATGCCCGATTTGTGTGCAAGCCTCTCGGATTGCTAGTTGCTCCGCTTGGCAGACGCAGGCAATATCCAGCAAGCGGTATTATATTGATATTTTCAGTGATTCTAATATTTTCACACCATAGTTCATCTTTGATCCGTCGGCGTAGATGACCGTGTCGAAGTCCTTTACTTCTTCGTCTTTCTTTCACTGAGTTCTGGTCGGAAATCCTACGTAGAAGTTTTTGTTGAAGTTTAGTTTGGGTGTGATTTAGTCGGTTGGAAACGTGACCATGCCGTTTGGCGGGCCCGTAGCCAGGATCTTGTTTCGGGGTGGGGGCTAGTTTAATTTCGAAGAAGTATTTCTGTATACAAAAATTAGAAATCTACAATACATACAAAATTGTAAGCAAGTAGCTTATACTCCTGAAGTAGGTCTTGTCACATATATATAGCAGTTTCAGAACATCGGTAGAGGGAATTTTTTTCGCACCAGAGTATGTACTCCGTTTTAACAACTAACAAGGATAAACAAGGATATCGAAGTAAATGGTTAGTTTTTCCATTTTATTTTTGCGATTAACGGCAGCAAAACCTGGAATCAGAGCTTGAAACGATGGTAGAACATCCTCGTTGACAATAAATCTGTCAGTAAGATTTTATTAGAGAATCTAGACAGGGAATAAGTACAGAAACTCTAAAATAATCTCCAGGACATGATGTTTCTGGATTGGAGCGTGTTTTTTTTTTTCAAATAAATCCTCGGAGCTGTTATGTTAACTTCAAATAAATCCTCGGCAAGTTTTCCGGAATTTTCTCTTATATTTTTAAGAGACGTTAAGACTTCTTTTGTTTGATTTATTGCAGACACGAAATTTAAAGATTCATTTTGTAGGAAAATTTAGAAGAGTAGCGTTAAACTAAAAAATTGTTCGCATATCATAAGGCTTACCACCAAATCACTTCTTTGAATTGCTGCGAAGAGAGTTGATGCTTTTGAAGACACCGCTAATGTCTTGGTGGATATTTCTTCAAGACTGATCGCAATATATTTGAAGAGCTCTACAAATGAGATAATGCTGTCATGCTTTCAATAAACCTTGTTTCACAAAGGCGTGTTTTTGTATGGCGCTTTGGAAAGCCTTATTTGCATTTGAATGGTTTCGGAACAAACTGGCTATTTCGCTTACTACACCAATACAATTGCGAATCGAATGTGTTGACATGGCATTAGACAGAGCTAGGTTCAAGGGATTACTACGTGCCTACGGTTTGGTAACGAGTCTAGGATGTTGCTGTGACCGTAAGGCCGTGTATTTTAGTGAATAGATTCTTTGGGTCTAGCTGCGCTTCAGAGTATGGTATTATTTGTGTGTAAGTCGATAGACAGAGGATGCAGGAGCACAATAAGGGCATCTGTTGGAGCCAATCTCAATTCGCCTTTGCTCAACACGGCCCACCATACTAGTGATCCGCAGGTAGGAATTGGATGAACTATGCCTATGTATATTCACAAGGTCGTCTTTGGTTAAAGTTCTCACTTCTTTTCAAAGTTTGTGCTGCAAGTATAGAAGACAACACATTTCTCCCTTACCTTGTGTTCGATACTTTGATTCCAGTTAAGTTTTAGATCAAGCATGATACGCACATACCTAGCGCTGGGGGATGGTGTGAGCGGTTGAGCGTTAAGACAAGGAAGGGTAAAATCAAGTATTTTATTGTTTACCTTGTCTAGAGCAGCCTTCGTAATTTCGCTTATCATGGAAGGAAACTTCCCTGACACTAGTATTACCACGTCATCCGCATTCGCGACCACTTTCTCCCCTTTTCTGTATAGTCTTACAAGAATTTCGTTCGTAACTTAGATAGAGAGAGTAGAAATAAAGCCGCTCTGTGACGACCCTCTATGGGCAAATTTGGTTAAGTGACTGTTATTTAGTGGTGCCTGAATAATTCTTGTTCTAAACATATTGGCTAATATATTCCTCTGTGTCCAGCTCGATCAGAGATCTGTGAATAACTTCAGTATGTACGTTTTATTGCATTCTTTGTAGTGCATGAATTTTTCGATCGTTCACACTACCTCGTGGAGAGGCGTTTCCGTCGATCTTCCGTTGAGGTAGGTGTGCTATGATTTGGATACCGATGATTCTTCTAGAATGTTTCGCATGTGGATGTCTAAGATACGCTCTAGGATTTTAAGTATAAATAAAGGAGTTCAAACTTGTTGGCCTGAAATCCATTGAGGACTCGTGCCCGCGTTTGCCGACCTTTAGTATAAACACCAGTCGAGCGCGTCTTTGCTTGTTTTGAGTGTACTATGTACGACCCCCTGAATGTTTCCGTACTAAAAAAGACAAAGGTTGGGGTCGTGCGTATATTGCATAACAGACAGATTCAGTTCATTTCCTTCTGTGCTTCCCCATACTTTTATTCCTTGCGTTGTCCTTACTCGTATGTCTTTATGTGTTATGATGGCTACGAGTTCCTATGGCTGATGAGATAAGATAATGATGTATGCTGGTGAGAGGTATATTGTTTGGGTAGCACAGTCCAGTTTAACAACTGTTAACGCGTTTGAGCTAAGATTGGTACATAAAATGTTTTTTAGCAAGTACACATCTTCTGGGCTTACCGATAGCCTGTTGTTTGTAGAACAGGTCATATTGTTTGTCTTGAAGCGCCTTTATGGCCGAGTCTCTCTACCAGGGCTCCTGAATAATGCCAATTTTAATATTTTCTTCCATTAGAAAAACATACGGGCTATCGGAGCACACCTAGAACCGAGTGACAGAAGTAAGTCTTTTCTGAACGAAACCAGAAGGGTAGATTTGAGATTTGTTTGGGTTTCACCGAAATGAGATCGATAAGCTGATGAACTTACTAGCCAAGACTCAAAGATATCGAGCAGAACTGTACACGGCATTACTCTTTAGGATACCGCCGGACGAGCAAATTAATTCTTTTCAACGTGTTTAAAAGGCGAGCGACTTTTCTGCTGTCACTTGAGGGAAAAGACTATCGCGTGCTTACTTTCAGCATAACTGGGAACTTCGCTTAGCCTAAACTCCTGACACAACTTACAACGACAACGATAACATATCGGACTGTCCGAGCCATATTCGCATCAGATTCTAGGTACTCAGCGCTGATCTGTTTGGTGCTGGTACTGTAGACAATTTATCACTGAAATTTTTACTTATTTTTCGAAAACCGGTTACGAAAACCGAGGAATTAAAGTACAAATAGTGCAAGGGACTAATTCATTGTGTGAGTGATCTGTTCTGGCGGAAACAAATGTTTCGTAGGTAATGTGCGTACAATAGAAGCTATAGCCGCTGTAAGTTGAAGTACGGTGGAAGATCCAAATTTGTCAATTCGGTGTCAATCACAACAGTTTGGTTTTTTGCTCGGGCACTGGAAGATTTCGTTAATAAATCTCAGCCTACCCTTTTATAAGTTCCAGCCGGGACATGAACTAAAGCCAGGAGATCTCGGCTTGCGACAGGAGTGCACACAATTGTCTCTGGAAGGAGGTCAGATACACATGAGATTAATTTACACCCACAAATGGAGAACATTGGATGATATCTGTGTCCAGCAGAATGGCGCTACGTGATGAAAAATGAACTACTAATTTGGCCACCAAAATCATACGATTTGACGTCCATCGATTACTTCGTGTGGGGGTATGTAAAAGCTGTAGCGTAATCCGGAAACTATACGAGTACATGCCGCGGAAGTTATATGCCTGAAGGTATTAAAAAGACATCGTTTATAAAGAGGTTTTATTAGAAAAGTTTTTTATTAGAAAGAAAGCGATCACGTGTGTTGGTATAGAAGAGAAATTTTAACAGACGTCTCTGTTAAAAAAAAAAAAACTACTAAGCTCGAAGAATCGAATCGCTTAACTACCAAAAACACTGCCGACCATAAAAATAATTGATCTTTCCGTTTTATCCAAAAGGACCATTCGCAAAATCATACATAATTTAATCACCCATCAACGCCAGGTTAACACAAAGGGATTTGTTTCGGTCACCTCCACCACCAACAAAGCCAAAAATTGTAACAAAAAACCGAAATCAAAATTGCTAACACCTTCATCGGAATCACTTCTTTTGTCCTTTGGGGCGAAAATCCGTTTTCGATTGCAATATCCCCAGCTCACTGGAATCATTCATATACTATAAAAATCAACCGTTCTACACGAATTTTAATTAAAGCGCCGATCAAAAAGAAATTTAAATACAGGAATGGCTCCCCAAGTTCAAAGAAATATATACGAGTATGTCGACCATCATCAAAGGACTTCAAAAGGGAAAAAAATTTCACAATCGCTATTTCTATTGAACGCCAACGGCATCGTGTGACTCTGGTTTTAATTTACACCATACATTTTGATCTGGACAATCGTTTGTGAGGGATGCTAGGAATCACTCCCATTCGTCATTTGATTAAAAACCACGTCAACGCACAACTATACAAAAAGAACAAGCCATCAATCCCTTTACGGTCTAGGAATTGACTGCCACAGGAATTTATTTGTTATGTGTCCTTTAGAAGTTTCCCTCCTATGACTGGTCAAATTTGTGGGAAAGGGAGAATTTTCTCGTGGAGAAATTGTTCTGGGTTGGTGGTTTTAAAAAGTAATTGTGTCCGTCCGGTGTTGGTCCGGTAACGAAAGAACTTTCTCCATAACTTTTCGATGCAGTGAACAATTCTATCGAGTCCATCTAAGGCGACTGTTTGTTTGTGCCCTTCAGACTTTGAACGACTGTTACGAACCAAAGCGAAAACGAGAACGAGAACGAGAACAAGGATGACTAGACGAACATGGTTCCTGTTTGGATATCGGGTAAGCAATGAGCAATGGTGCCGCGAACAAAGCAAACAAACTTAAATCAAGTTTCCCGGTGTGAAAGCGTAATAAATTACCACCACCCGCGTCGGTCGTGCCGACCATCCCGCGGCGAGTCTTTCTTCTCATAATCTTCTCGAAAGAAAGTGTCGACCTAGGAAATAAAATTAAAGTTTCTTCCTCTCTATAAAACCTTTTGTCTCAGTGGAGTGAGTAGATTCGTGCTCGTAACGTCCTTGGGACAATATCCACTTGGGTATGGCCAGCTCTCAATACCGGAGTTCCGGGATGCATCCTATATTTAACATAAGCTCTGAAGTATGCGTTTTACTTAACTTTGTTTCGGAACTTGTAAAAGATGCTCCCAGTAAAAGGAAGTCTCACTCGGTCCAGAACCATGGTATTGGTCGGGTACTAGCCGAAAGTAGCAATAAATTTTATGGACAACTCTTAAATGGAAGAGTTGGGTCTTTTATGGAATTTAACTCGACGTTGTTGTCTTATTTTGAATTTCATGAAATTATTCATGGAGAAGATGGACGGATGTACGGATACGTAGCAAAGCTGGAGGGGTGGATAAAGTTTCAACAATTGTGTGATCAAGTCCATGAAACTACTCATAAAAGGATTTGCACTTGGAAAAAGAAAAAGAAAGCCACCGATATCCATCCGTTCGCTGGAAGGGATGAAGTTTAATTCAATTTTCATATTGTCGACGATGTGATGGGAATGAGGGGAGACTTTTGGAATGAAAGGGTGTTATCGAATCTGATATGAATTGATCAACGAACACGGTACACAAGGCTATAGACGATTGTGTGGGACAGACGAAACCGGATACTTGAGATAACGAACTAGATTCCGATCATAGAGCAAGCAGGATGGAAAGAGCTGAGGCAGAGAAATAATTAAAATCAGACCAAAAATTTAGTGAGAGCGCTGAAAAATCAAACCATGGAGAGATAGATAGACCAAACTTCTGGTAGTTTGTTTCTGGCGTAAAAATAAGAACTTGATTGTAGGCGAAGAAAAGACACGAATAATATGGTATTTGGAAGAATACTTAATATGTTGACGTGTAGGTGATATACACATATCTGATCCAACAGCGAACTCCTCGTTACCTTTCATGAACAAAAATTCGAGTGCAAGTCTAAATGAACCCTTTTCGGGTTTTAGCCTGATAAGATTACGATCCAGAACGTGGCTCACAATTTTAGACTCTATAAACAACATAGTTAACAGCTTGTAAAAGTAATTTTTGAAGGATCATCAACTTTGTCAATCAGAGCATGTGCACACATCAGATTTATGTGGGAAAATGCAGTTCTTATTTGGATTAGAACCAGCCGATCGCTTATGATAGTCAAAGCTTCAGTCGAGAACTGGCATGTGAAAATCGGACGCATGCTGGGATACTGATATGTGGCTCCTTGAACGTCATTGATCCAACTTAGGACAGATATGTCCGTCGAAGTTGGAGGAAAAAATTCCGAACTTAAATTGAGAGTTAATGTTTTAGAGAGCAAGCTCAACTGGCAGCAACAGCACCTTCTCAGCAATTCAATCGAAATTGTGGGTGTGTCAAACATAACAGCGGTAACCTATAGCAGCATATGTAATCATCGTTTGCAGGTTTTAGGACGTTGGGACAACGCGTTGTCCATCAAGTGGCCCTTGTGAAGTAGCCGGTAATTTTAATACCGCAACTAAGTAGAACTTATCAAGCAGTTTTTATTTCATAAGTTAATCACGATTGGTAGGACACTTTCCAATGAAAGACCCTACATATTCCGCTTTCTTAATGCGGTTTCAATTTATCGCAAGTTTAGTTCGTTGAAGACGGCGTAGTATGTTTCGTTCGTCCAAGATTTCTAGGACTGTATTGTTGATATGGCCGCTTAACCGGACTTTATGTTTTCGTGCGCAGTTCCTGACTTCGTCTTCCACGAAAGGAACTCCGAGGTCTCGATGCAGGTCATTATTTCTTATAAACCATGGGGCACGCACAAATTGTCGTAGCACTTTATTTTCAAAAGTTTGTATTATATTTATATTTGATTTCTTAGTACAACCCCAGAGTTGTATACCATAGGTCCACACCGGCTTTAGCACTTGCTTATAAAGAAGCAGCTTGTTTTCTAAGCTTAGCTTGGAATATTTACCAAGTAGCCAGTACATTTCTTTGTATTTGGCCTCTAGTTCTTTTCGTTTCTTTTTAACATGCGTTTTCCATTTAAGCTTCGCGTCAAGTGTCATTCCCAAATACTTAGCTTCGTTTGCAAAGGGGATACACACCGAGTTTATAGAAATGGGCAAGTGATTTATCTTTCTGTAGGTGAAGTCAACATGTACAGATTTTGTCTCATTAAGGGTAATTCGCCAGATCTTTGTCCACTCGTAGACTTTATTTAAAGCAGTCTGAAGTTTCGCCGTTGAGTCTTCTATTGATTCTCCAACCGCTAAGATAGCGGTGTCGTCAGCAAAAGTAGCGAGAACAGTATCCTCGACGTGTGGTATATCTCTTGTATATAAAAGGTACAAAAGTGGGCCCAGTACGCTTCCCTGCGGTACTCCGGCTAGGATATCTTTAAATTTCGAAACATCATTTCCGTATGGAACGCGAAAAATTCTATTTTCAAAATAGCTTGTCAATATATTATAAAGCTTTAATGGCAAAATTCGTCGCGGTTTGAACTTCAAACCTTCATGCCATACTTTGTCAAAAGCTTGTGAGACGTCAAGAAATACGCTCGAACAAATCTTTTTTTCTTCCAGGGATTTTTCAATTACATCAGTAATTCTATGCACCTGATCAATTGTTGAATGCTTAGTCCGAAATCCAAATTGATGGTCGGGAATAAGATTTTGGTTTTCGATAATTGGGAGAAGACGTTTTAGCAAAATCCTCTCAAAGATTTTCGACAGGATCGGTAGAAGAGAAATGGGTCTGTATGATTTTTTATTGTTTGGAGGTTTTCCTGGTTTTAGTACCATAATGACTTCAGCAACTTTCCACTGACTTGGCACGTATTCAAGCCTCAGAGCCGCGTTAATAATGTGTAAGAGCTTTATAAGTGCTTTTTGAGGTAGCATTTTCAGAACTTCTCCGGTAATAAGGTCATACCCCGGAGCCTTCTTTGGTTTTAATTTCCTTATTACAGTTTTAATTTCAGCAAGAGTTGCATTTGTCATTACAAAATTACTATATGCTATTTCTAAAGAACTGGTGTCGGGTACCAGTGTTGGGCCGTCGGAGGGCTTGAAAATTTCTTCAAGATAGTCGGCAAAAACCTCCGCTTTTTCCTTATCCCCCTTAGCCCATTCGTTATTGCCGACCTTGATTGGTGGCGCGGGGATCTTGGGCCTTTTTAAGCATTTTAAAGCTTTCCAAATCGAGTAATTTGTTTCTTTTCCTGCCGTCAGGTTTTGAATTTACTTCGGAATTTCTGTAACTTTTAAGAGTCTCCTTGAGCAGATTACAGAGCCTGTTTAAGCGTGTTTTATCCTGCGGCGCTCGAGTTGTTTGCCATCTTTTGCGAGCTTTTCTTTTTTCCTATATCATATCTTTTACCTTCGGGTAGGGGCTAGAATATACCCGAGGTATGCATGCCTGTCGTAAGAGGCGACTAAAATGCACCCTCCGTATACCGAGCGCGAAGTGTATACCAAATATGCAATGAGTAAAACAAATGGAATTATTACCCCAGGTGGCAGACCAGCTATGCTGGAAAATCCACCCTCTACGGAGGTCGGCTCGATGGATTCTGGGGCGAGCCAATTATTGCATCTTATCAACCCGTTCGGAAAAAGTTCACGGGTTTCGAGATCTCCACCACCTAGATCTCCAAAACAAGAAAACAACAAAAGAAGTCCAACGACACCAAAAACGTCGTCTTGCGAAGAATGGACTTCAGCGAAAATAAATAGCCTGAAAGACGAAAATACGGAACTTCGTACTAGGCTAACCAAAATGGAAGCGATATGCGAAGATCTTAAAAAAGAACTGGAAAAACTGAAAACCAAGGAAAAGTCAAACAGCGACGTTATGTCTATTGAATCTGTTAAAAATATCTACGAAACAGATGAAGAAGAGCTAGGTCGAGAAACCGACTGGATCTTGCAAAAACGTCCCGGAAAAAAGCGTAAAGCTGCGTCTTCTCCCAAAATCGTCTCTCAACGTGAAGCAAAGGGAGTTGAATCGAAGAAAAATGGCAACAATAACATGAGTCCTGAAAAAATCAAAGCGGAAAAACAACGAACACCCCCGCCAATCAATGTCACTGGAGTTTCAGATTACAAGAAACTCCAAAACATATTGATGACCCTGCCGAGATCGGACTATATAGTAAAATCGCGCAATAATAATGTATGGAAAGTCAACGTCAAGGACGCTGACAACTATCGCATTCTTTCTCGCAAGTTAAGCGTCGAAAAAATCCAATGGTTCACATACGAGAACAAGTGCGAAAGACCTATTCGTGTCGTCGCCAGAGGACTGCATCCGTCTTGCCCAAAAGAAGATATCGTAAGTGATTTAAAAAACAAGGGTTTTAAAATCATTGATGTCGTCAACATCGAAAAGCGAGAGAAACAAAAAATTGAAGGAAAGGATATGACAGTTAAACGTAGCCTTCCCCTCTTTATGCTAACCTTTGAGAACACTGAAAATACCCAAAAAATATACGATATTAAGTCAATCCTCAACATTATTGTTAAAATTGAGCCTCGACGCAAAAACTCGAAACTGATCCCGCAGTGTAAGCGATGCCAGGAATTTAACCATACGCAAGCTTACTGCCAAAAAGAGCCTCGGTGCGTAAAATGCGCAGGTAAACACCTGTCCAAAGAATGCAACGTAAGCAAACAAACCCCTCCGACTTGTGTTAACTGCAGGGGTAAACACGTAGCAAATTTCCGTGGCTGTGAAGTAGCAAAGGAGTTGCAAAATAGACGTGACAAGTTGTTTAAGCCACAAAAAGAGAAGCCCAAAACTAAAGAAAAAACATCGGGATCTGCTCAAAATATCGTTAAAAACGCCAAGGCGAAAGTGATTGATTCCAGTGTTGAAAAGAAAGCATCGGAAAAACTTACATACGCTGAAGCTACCAAGCTAAAGGCAAAAGATTCCGGAGATCCTGCTTCCCAAGTATTTTCCGTTATTCTCGCGCAGCTTGAGTCTCTTGAGCACAACGAAGATATAAAAGTAGAGCTCGAGTCTGTACAACTAATTGCGGTGCGCGTAAAATTGGTACGGAACTCCTTTACTATTTCAGCCATCTACTGTCCTCCACGATTTACGCCTTCAAAACATATATTTAAAAATATATTCAATTCTCTTGGATCGGCTTTTATGATTGGCGGTGACTTCAATGCCAAACACACTTTTTGGGGATCAAGATGTGTCTCCCAAAAGGGTAAAATACTCTATAAAGCATGTATGGAACACAATTGTGACTTCTATTCAACGGTCAAGCCGACTTATTGGCCAACAGATACAACGAAAATACCCGATCTTGTCGATTTCTTCGTTGTTAAAGGAATTCGTAACTCGGATATAAATGTTGATGAAAGCTTCGATCTTTCCTCCGATCATTCTCCAGTCATACTGACAATGAACGACACGTTTATTAAAAAACAAGGACCATTAAGACTAACTGGACGAAATACTAATTGGGAAGGATTCAGAAATGAGATTAATAATAACCTAGAACTAGACGTTTCACTTAAAGCAGCACTTGAACTCGAAATCGAAGTGGATTCTTTCGTTGAAATAGTCCAATGTGCCGCGTGGAACAATACACCTTGCCAACGAAAAAGCACGGCTAAACGTAACTTAAACTACCCACCTGAGGTAAAAGATATGTAATCATATGCTTAAAATTTGCCAGCCTAACGAAGAAATAAAGAATAATGTGCGAAAAGAGGAACAACAAAAACAAACTGAACACATATGCTTCTGGTACCGATGGCCAGGTTGAATCAGATGGCAGCACCAGCAACAGAAAACGAGTTAATACAGGAATATACATTAACGATTCTCTTACGAAATTCACCCAGGCTCTCTACTTGAAGACGAAAGAGGCGATGAAACAGAAAGGTGGCAAATATGTCTGGTTCAATAATTACCAAATTGTAATTAGAAATGAAGAGGTTCCCCCCCTCATCTCAATCAAATCTTTCAATGCATTTTTATGAATCTGCAAGATGATTTGATCGATGACTTTTCTTCTCCTACTTTACATTATGCTTGCCTTGATAATATTTTCTTAAATCGTTAATTTTGTAATGATAAATTGTTTATTGTTCAGCAAAACGTTAGAAGTTTAAGAGAAAATTTCTCAGTCCTTGTCACATATCTGAATTCTTTTGCTTGTATTCCTGACTTAGTTTTCGTGTTTGAAATTTGGATATACGATTTTGAAAAAACCGATTACTTTATACCGGGATTTGAATTTTTGGCTAAAACAAAGAAAATTACGCAGCGAGAGGAGTTGGTTGTTTTGTGAAAAAAGACTAAAAGATTCTTGATGTCTCGTTTGTTGATTTTTTGAGTGATAAGTTTGTATTTTTTTGCATCTATAGGTTGCATATGTTTAGTGTGTTATCATTTATTAGTGAATTTTCAGAACTTCTCACAAAGGAAAAATCAAAAAACTTGATCATTACTGGCGATTTTAACATTAATCGTAACGAAACTACTCGTATGTCCAACTATTTATCCGTCCTTGCCTCACATGATCTAGTTTCTTATAAAGGGTTTTCCAATGACAACTTTGAATTTAATTTGTGAACGTACTCTTTCACTAATATCCGAGTCGTTGAAAATTGGGTCCGACGAATCGACCGCTGCAAACGTGCTCGCGGTGGCCATATGAACGAAGTCGAGTTCCATTCATAAATGTTTTGATTGTACTTCAAGCCGATAATAAAGTTTTTGAAATATCTCAAATGGTTTGCGTTTTATTTAAAAAACAAAGTTGTCAAGTCCTTATTGGAAAACCCTATAGTATCCTGTTCCTTATATCTACATATATAACAAAAGAATGGTAAGAAGACTTAAGCCTTGGATCTCTAAACCCTTACTAACAAAGTTTTAAGAAAAAATAGATTTTATATAAAGTGCAATAAACAACCAAATAATGTAGACTTAAAAAAACAAATATAAGAAATTGTATGACGAACTGAAAAAAGAGATTCCAATTTGCCGTGATATACATTGTATTACCGTGCTTTATTTAATTTAGCAAACGGAAGCCTAAAAAAGGAATGGAAAAGCTTACTTAACAAATTTACTTTCTCGATAAAATCTACAGTTTTACTCGTATGTATTGACAAATCTGACGTGCACGACAAAGTCGCTATTGCTAAAGCTTTAAATAATTATTTTGTTAATGTTGCCTCGAATCTGCAACCGAGTTATGTTCAATTTATGAGTTCCACCTGCCCGTCTGTTTGGGACATTGCAGAACCTTTGCTTAACAATACCTTTGTGTTTAGTCCCATAACTCCCATTGAAATTTAAAAAGTGTTTGATACTTTACCAAATTCGTTGCCATGCGGAGCTGATGGTATTTCTGACTTTACAATTAAACATATTGCATGTTTTATAGTTGATGCATTGTCTCATATTTATAATCGTTGCGTGTTTGATAGGGTCTTTCCAGGTGAGCTTAAATGTGCTGATGTCATACCACTACTTAAAAAAGGTTCTGCCACCGAAATCAGCGAAATCAGTAATTAGAGGCCAATTCCACTTCGCCCGGTTTTTGGAAAAATCTTTGAAAAGCTCATTAAAAATAGGATACTGGTTTTCTTAACTAAAACTGGGTTTTTCAATCCTGCTCAATTTGATTTTCAAAAAGGCAAATCGACGGAAGATGCGTTATTGAATTTTTGTTCCCAAATTATGGCATACCTTGATGCAAAAAAATGCACCGCGGGCTCACACCCAAGCTATAGCTTTGAGTCCAGTTGGGAACTCATAAAGCTCCTACTGGCTGGCATCGGCATACCTTGACGCCACGACCATCTCTCAGTGGTGATAACCTAAAGAGGGTGGTACTGGAAGCTGGAAGGCAAAATACTGGCGTCATCATCGGATGCGACTCTAACGCTAATCACACGGTATGGGGCAGTACCGATATCGATGAGAGAGGTAAGTCACTTTTTGACTATATTTTAAGTACTAACATCATTGTTTGCAATATTGGCAATGAGCCCACTTTTATAACTAGAAATCGACAGAAAGTGTTGGATATCACTCTAGTCTCCGACAGCATCTCCCAAAGGCTAACGAACTGGATCGTCTGAACACTCCTTTTTAGACCACAGATGCATCCCATTCAGCCTGAGTGATGCTCTCCCCAGCCAACCAGCATTCCGAAATTATCGGAAAACTGATTGGTCAAAATACAGAGGAATACTGTCGCTATCCTCAGAACTCTCAAGTCCCAAGGAATTCACCCTGGCTCTCAGTCAGGCTGTGGCCACATCCTGCCCTTTTATTCAACCTAGAGGCAAGGAGAAGCCACATTGGTGGACATCAGCACTGGGACTGCTCAGAAACTCTTGTAGAAAACTTTTCAACATAGCAAAAATCACAAGAAAAGTGACTGACTGGGACTCACTGGGCACCCATTTTCCAGGTAGCTCCCAATTCGCGGCCAGTAGTAACCCAAACAGGACTACTGCAACAGTGTAGAGCTGATCCGCATTCCACTGTCATGGAGAGAAGTCAATGTAGTTTTCATTCCCAAAGCCGGAAAATGTTCTCATGTTGTCCCAAAGGACCACAGACCTATAAGTCTATCATCTTTCCTTCTGAAAACTCTTGATCGACTGATTGATATCTATATACGAGCTAAAAACTATCCAAGACTACTGTAAAGGAAAGTCTGTGGAAACGGGTCTGCACTCACTGAATAGCCACATCGAACGATCCCTACTAAATATATAAAAAGTACGCAATGGTTGCTTTCCTGGACATAGGGGGCGCCTTCAACAACGTCAGCACATCCGCAATCACGACTGCGCTGTCAACTCTGCAGGTAGACGACTCACTTGGGGAGTTAACCAGTCTTATGCTAAGGAGCAGGATAATCAACACCAAACTGTGTGGGGCTTCTGCTAAAAGATTTGTCAGCAGAGTTATGCCGCAAGGCGAACTGCTGATGTACCTGGAAACGGGTGGTAGCAGAGTGGTTGCCTAAGCGGATGACGTTACTATAGCCGTCACTGGTAAGCATCTTAATACCATTAAATAACTACAACTAAATCTTAACAGATTAACCCGTTGGGCGGATCGCCGTGGATTGGGAGTAAGAATCTAATCTTGTCCTTTTTTCCAGGGAATACAAAATTCTAATCGTAGACCCTCCCTCAATCAACGGTACCAGCTTAGACTTTTTCGATACAGCGAAATATCTGGGTCTCATTTTTGACAGGAAGCTAAACCGGGAACCTACTATTCAAGAAAGAGTAAAGAAAGCTTTAGTTGCTCTATTCTCTTGCAAAAAAAACCATTAGGAACAAATGGGGCCTTCAACCTCGCATAACCCACTGGCTATACATCTCGGTCATAAGACCGATACTTACTTACGGGGTGGTCGTCTGGTGGACTGCCTTAGAAAATGCAGTCAATTGAATTAAACTAAGCTGAGTCAAAAGAACAGCATGTCTATACATAAGCGGAGCCTTGCGGTCTACCCTCTCGGCGGCATTAGATATTCGGTTTCATTTGACACCCCTCGATATTTTTAGCTGACAAGTAGTTGCGACTGCAGCTATTCGCCTTAAAGCGACATTAATACATTAGGAATCCTCACAGCGAACATCGATTACACCATACCTCAACTTTGATTTGAGAAAGACTAGACTAGATCCTTCTGGAAGGAAGATACTTTCATGGAGGACAATTCAATCCATCTCTACACAGATGGATCTAAAACCGATAGCGGAGTTGGTGGCGGTGTTTTCTCAAATAAGCTAAATCTGAGCCTTTCTTTCCGTCTTCCAAATCACTGTAGCGTGTTCCAGGCGAAAATTTTGGCGATTAAAGAAGCTCTGTCCTGGCTAAAGAAAAACGTGATATCTGCAAAGGATATCCACATATTTTCGGATAGTCAGGCTGCCATCAAGTCCCTGGACTCGGTCTCATTATATTCTAAAACCGCCCTTGAATGCCGATCATGTTTCATGGAGATGGCAGAGCAGTTCAACATCCACCTTTGTTGGGTGCCGGGCCATAGACACATTATAGGGAACCGCAGAGCCGATGAGCTCGCCAAGATTGGAACCACTCTACCTATTCTACCGGAAAAGGGTAGTATAGGTATACCAATCGCTACGTGCAAACTAACATTAAAGCTGGATACTAATAAAAGAACAGGCCTTAGGTGGACTGTGGGACCAACACGTCTAGCGACCAAACAGATCTGGCCAAAGCTAGATCTGCAGCGCTCTAAGAGTCTGATTCTTCTAAATAGGAAGCATGTCAGCGCCAACATAGTTGCCACCACTGGACACACTCTTGCCTGTGAGGCACGCAAGAAGACTTGGCACTTTTACAAACGATTTCTGTAGAAGCTGCATGGACAAGGATTAAGAGGTGAGAATCCTCCACATATGTATACTGTACATGTCCAGCTCTTTCCCAGAGAAGAAAACTTCAGTTTGGAGCTTTCTTCTACAATGACCTAAACGCTCTAAAAAATATAGACGTAAACAGTCTCCTACGCTTCATCGTAAGCTTAAATTGGTTCCACTTGTAAGAGGATCATAGATCCACCTGGCATTACAATGGGCCAATAGGTCTAAATGGGTTGGTGTTTCTAACAGCCACTCTTACCTACCTACCTTCTACCTACCTACTATCTTACCTTGCAGTATAAATCTCCTGAAAATCTTCAAAAGGAATGATAACAAGCTTATGGGTCTTAAGTCATTGGGATGAAAATGTAGTCTTTTACGTGATTAAGGGGCAGAGGACTCTGTGGGCGAGGAGCTTTGTTGTATCTTCCTCTGACATTGAACAGCCATTTGTGGATAATATTTGTGCTTTCTGCTTTGTGTTGAACTTCACCTCTGATATGCATTTTTAACACTTCAGTAGGCGAAGTTGTCTCTACAGTTTTATTTCGAGGTTCTGAACCTCGATCTTGAGTCTGAGACAATTATTGAATTAGGGGCTTACGTCCCTGTTTTTTTTTAATTTAGTTTGAGAACCAGTAGAGAAAGTAAAGACGGTGCTACCTGTTGTTCTATTAACAACCTCAGTCAATTGAAGTATTATTATATTTTTTACAAGTCTACTGTATAGTGCTGCTAAGTGGCAGAGAAAAGGTAAGCAAAGAAATCCGCGATATGCATGTAAGGCCTATTAATCCAGAAGATGACAATGAACTACGCGGAGGTGATAATGTGAATTTGTCTGCCATCGATTTGGCTAACTTCAGATGGGTGAACCGCTTATAAAAATCAACTCCCTACACATGCTAATTCATACCTAAAATTCATGATTCTGAGAATTTGTTTGCCACCTATACCTTTACCACCTAGATTAGGGCCGATTGGTGCAATGAAAAGTCGTCGCTGGAAAAAGAATGAAATGTCAAATCCAACAAAATAAAATTTCATAACCGAAATATTAATTAAACATTATTGAAGTCAGATTTATACATAAGTAGTGTCTTGGTGTTAATAGTGCGTTGGGCAGGTGCTAATTTGGAGGGCGTTATTTGTAACAAGTCTACCCGGCTGCATGGTTATGCTTGTAATAGTAAAATCGTCGGTCGCAGCTGTAATGACAAGCATGATCCTTAAACCTGAGGTGCGATCTTCCTTCCTGGGCTGAGGTGGAGCATTTTTATCCATTAGTTTAGGTGACGTATTTTGGCATCTTGGATTACACAGAAATCTTGATAAATTTTATAATTTGTTTGCTGTACTTTCGTGCTAAACCTTCAGGACTTGACATTGTAAATTATTACTTATAGAAGCAGTGCTTAATAGAGCAAGCATTTTGTGTTAACATTTACCAGTGGTTTTTTAGCGTAAGTCTTCATCGAATATTCACCTCAAAGTCGAATGGTTTGCTTTAACTGGCAACGGAACAAACGTGCGTCGTTCCCACCGCTCAACAGTCTGTAGAAGTGTTTTTTTTTTTTTCATATCCTCGGCGCCGACACATGCTCTTCAACTAAATTCTCGTGCTCATCTCTACAGATTTCTGTTCGGTTTTTATTGGCATTTTAACCTTTTGGTAAAACTTTGGACTTTTGATGTTGAACTTGCACCTCTCCATATCGTCCATCGTTCACCGGAGAGACGAGCATGGTTTTCTCTACCCGTTTGCCTGCAGTTCTCGGAGTGTCGTTTTAAAGGCGAGTTGTCTTGCTTCATGTGCTTATCTGGGCTCTTCATCAAACTAGGGTTTTGTGGAAATGGTCAGACGCGGCATTTCTATTGGTTTCTTGGTGGTGATATCACTTATATTCAGAATTGCATCTGATGCATAGCATCAATAGACGTAGCTTGGCTGCAATTAAGTAGCGATTTGAGTTTTTTTTTAGCCGCCAGAATGTTCGGGCATGTGCCAAAAAAAGGAGAAGTGCGTTGCATTGATCGCAATATGATCACTTCGGCTGATTGTTTTATATTCCTCTGTGAGAATATTGAAATGAGAAAACTATGTACAGGGTTTTACATTTTTTTTAAATGTGAATGCACCCTTAATTTTTTTTGTGATCTGGGCAGTCGTTCGCAGATCTCCGTAGAGAATAGACGTGTTTCGGCTAAATTAAAAATAGTGATTCAGTGTTCTTAAAGCAAATTAATTGCAATTTGCTTAGTTGACTCAGTAGCCCAGCGGTGAGCGGCGTTTGTTATCAAATCCCGCGCCAATGCTCGGGACTTATTTTTTTCTTTGTGTTCTCTCAAATTGTGTGAATTCTCAACAAAACCAACAAGCAAAAGGAAAGAAATCACGTGATGGATGGTGGAGAGCGTTCCGCTCTTCCCATAACGGGAGTTACAAAAGGCAACAATACGGTTGCTGGTGCCGTGGCGAAAGCCATCAAAAGGAGGAGGTCAAAAACCACTCCTGTAGAGGGAAAATTCGTCCTATCGATGAAACTTGTGAAAATTGGTTTTGATTTATGTGAAAAGACCAAAACTTGGTCGAAGACACACGAATGAACTTAAACCTCCAATCACTTACGAAAGGCCAAGTCTTGGTCGAAACGTATGAGTGATTCCTTTGAATCGGAGCGTAACTTGTAAAAGCTGTTCTCTAAATAAAACACTAACAACGGTTTACGTGGATTTTTCACAATATAATAAAATTTTATTCTTCTATTAGAGTAATTTGGTACTTGAAGTGAGTGTGAATTATATGATGCGACACAAATAAAAGTTGAGAGTTGCCACATCATTATATTTTGTTTGGTACATAAATTTAAATGTTGTCACATCATTATTTTTTATTTGGTACATAAATTTAAATGTTAATTAAAACTGAAATAATGTTAAATAATTCACAAAACAATTAATAATTTATTTATAACAAAATAATAAAATAATAGCTGTGCTACAATCTCCCCCTCTGGACATGAAGTCGTCTCGACGATTGTACAGGTCAGCGTCGGTTGGAAGGTCGTCCCCTCCTTCTTATGGGTCGTATTGGCTTATTTATTGTGGATGCGTCCTTCGCTCGGAATGGAGTTAGCGCAGACACATGATAGGTTCCAAGAGGTACATCTAACTTATCCGCTTCAGCAATTTGGAAAAGTGTTTCGCTGAATCGCCGTATAATGATATATGGACCATCTCGCCTAGGTGCAAATTTGGATGTTATTGTTTTGCCTGCTTTACTAAGAACGTGTGTTGTAATTAGGACTTCATCCCCGAGTTTATATTCTGGAGCCTTTTGGCGCCTTCGATTAGCGTACTGCACATGTTTGTTTTTGTTGTCATCTTCTAACTTGGATACTGTTTCCAAGATGTTGGGTAGTTCTCTTAGGACAGGAAGTATTGTAGAGTCGAAATTCGGATCATCAATGCTGCTACTGAGATCATGGGAGATATGTATTGGTGCTTGCAGCTCGCGTCCAAAAGTAATATAAGCTGCTGTTTGTCCAGTTGTAGAACAGACTGCAGAATTCATCGCGAAACGAATGGATGATAGGTGTTGTGACCATGTGTCATGTTGATTTTCAACGAGGATCGCCAACTGTGTTTTTAGGTCACGGTTCTTGCGTTCCACCATGTTGGGCTGTGGATGATATACCGGTGTAAGCATCTGATCTATTCCGAGACGTGTAGTTAAATACTGCATTATTGCAGCGATAAATTGTGGACCATTGTCGCTAATTACTCTTCTTGGGATTCCGTATCGTAGGAAGATTTCGTGTAACAAAACATTTGAACATTTTTCCGCTGTTGCTTCAGTAAGAGGGAAAAGTTCTACCCATCTGCTAGTTGTGTCTTCTACTACAAATATCCATTTGTTGCCATTGCTGACAGGTAATGGTCCAAAAAGGTCTATAGAGAGTGCCTCGAATCTTTGATTGCTTGCTGTGGTTTTGTAAAGTCCCATTGGTCGTAGATTACTTGGCTTATATCGCTGACACTTGTCACACTCTTTGACATATTTCTGAACCGTAGAGTACATCTTATCCCAATAGAATTTTGAACTTATCCTTGATAAGGTTTTGTCAACTCCGTAGTGTCCAGCAGTAGGGGAATCATGAAGGGCTTTCATGATTGTTTCTATTTCTTGGTCTGGAACTACTAGCGCTGCTTCTTCAGTATCTGTATACTTGTATAATACACCATGAGTCACAATGTATCCCTCATTGGCATATTTTTCACCTTCAGTACCATCGGTGCTCTCAAGTGCTTCTAAAATAATTTTAATTTTATCATCTTTTAGTTGTTCTTGACGAATTTCTTGGCTTCCACGGGTTGGAATCGCGACTTCTGTGTAGCATATGTCACAGGATTCAATCGGCGGGCGTGATAATGTATCGGCTACACTATTCGTTCTCCCTGTAATATACTTTATTTGAATATTATATGGCTGAAGTTGTAACGCCCATCGTGCCAAGCGTCCAGTAGGTGACTTGATCATCATTAGCCACCTTAATGGCTGGTGGTCCGTTAAAAGGGTTAAGTCTGCGCCTTCAATATAGCCGCGAAATTTATTGGTCGCCCAGACGATCGCTAGTGCTTCTCTCTCTGTCGTCGAATAGTTCTGTTCTGCTGATGTCAATAAGCGACTAGCATATTCTATTGGGTGCTCGTCAGGGCCCTCCCCCTGGACTAAAACTGCTCCCAATGCATAACTGCTGGCGTCTGTCTTCAAAAGGTATGGCTTTGTTGAGTCGGCTTGACTTAGAATAGGTGCAGTCACCAAGAGATTCTTGAGTTTTTGAAATGACTCGTCTTCCAATGCACTCCACCTGAATACAGCTGATTTTTTTGTAAGACTGCTTATTGGTTTCGAAACTTTAGCGAAATCAGGTATAAAGCGTCTATACCATGAGCAGGTTTGTAGAAACGTGAGAACTTGCTTCACGTTTTTTGGCTGTTGCATATTAAGTATGGCTGACACTTTTTCAGGATCCGTTTTTATCCCATCTATCGTAATAATGTGTCCCAGAAACTTAACTTCTTCGCAACAGAAATTACATTTTCCTAGATTTACCCGCAAGCCGAACTGCTTAAGCCGGTTGAAAACTTTATCTAAATCATTAATATGCTCTATTAACGTTGATGAGCAAACAATTAGATCATCTAGGTAAGCCTGGACCACTGTGTCATCTAAACCAGATCGGACTTGGTCCATCAGGCGTTGAAATGTAGCGGGTGCGTTCCGTAATCCGAATGGCATCCTATTAAAACGAAAGGTACCAAACGGCGACGTGAAGGCTGTCTTATCCTTATCCGATGGGTTTACTCCGATTTGCCAATATCCAGCTTGAAGGTCAATCGTAGACATGTATGGCGTGGATTTGGCTGCATGGAGCAAGTCATCTATCCGAGGAAGAGGATACCTATCTGGTGTGGTGATGGCATTGATTTGTCTGTAATCAACACACACCCTGATGTCACCATTCTTTTTGGGAACCAACACTACAGGTGAGGCCCATGGTGAATCGCACGGTTCAATGATTTTCTGCAAAAGCATTTTCTGTAACTCAGCTTTAAGCTGTTCCTTCCTCACAGGTGATAGACGATATGGAGGGGAAGCTACTGGTTGATGAGATCCGGTTTCAATGGAATGAACTACACCACGAACAGTTATCTCGTCCTCCCATTTAAAAATATTGTCGTGCTTCTGTAATAAATCATCTAATTGTCCCTCATCCTTCTTTATAATACTGGTCAAGTTTATGCCCAACTTATAGGGTGGCCCAAACAGTCTGTCATTTAGCCGGTCTTCCTCTTCATTAGAGAAATCGAGGAATACGTTTCGTATCCGATTGTTACCTGGTTGTCCTTGGTCGTAGACATGTAGTGGTAAGGAATCCTCAAATACTTCGTATATTTCTTCTGCAGAATATTTCTTCATAGGTGGCAATGGCATGGGTTTTTTATACCTTGGTGCGTTATCAATCAGCTTATTTATTTTTTGTACTATCGCCGGATCGTAAATTGGAGAGACTGGGCTGATTTCACCGTATGCAAAATTCGGTGTTGTTGCAATTTCTGTATATTTAAAGAAAGGAACACTAAATTCGGGTTGATCGGCAAAATACCATATGTTCTTGGCTGGGTTGATTATAATACCAGAGCTTTCTAAATAATCGATTCCCAATAACGTGATATTGTCATTGGCTTCTGACAACACACTAATGCTTATTTTGGTTTGTCGGCGGCCTATTTTCATATAAGTGGTTGTCGTCAAGATATCTTGGGATCTGAGAATACCATCTGCCAGTCTAATTTCCGCTTTCATTTTCCGAAAGTCGTGATTTTCCTTTCTTAGCTGGGCACTCAGCTTGTTGCTGGCAATACTCGTTTTGGCTGCCGTATCTAAGTAAGCAACATGTTTAATACCGCCAAATTCTACTACCACTGCTGGTATGTTACCTCCCTCGCTAATTCTCAAGTCTAAGGCATTAATGCTGGCTCCACTTCCAGAGCTGATGCCTTTAGAGCATTTTGGACAATTTCTTTTTATATAGCCTATGGTTCCACATCCAAAGCAAACTAGCGGATTTTCCGGACCTCTATTATTAGGCCCTAGTGGTCGTTGCTGCTTGGACTGCTCGCTGCTATTAAATTTACGGCAATTTTCTTTCATATGTCCTACAAAATGACAGAAGCTACATCTTATAACTTCCTTCTTCGCTACTGGGTGGAGTCTTTCGTATTCTCTTGCGAGGGCTATGAGTTGGGTAAATGTTTTAAACTCGCCCCTCCTAACACCCTTCTTGATATTATCATGTAGCAGGCTGTATATAATGTCTATACAGTGTACCTCTGGTATGGGTGGCTGGGGAATTTCGGCCAATAATGCTCTTTTTGCACTGATAAATTGGTCCGTTGATTCACCCAGTTTTTGTTTTTTTTTCAAACAATAGCTCAAATATAATGTACACTGGTCGTCGTGGAGCGTATTGGTCTCTCATCATTTCGATGGCATTTGACCAAGTAGTCATTTCCGTATGGATGCCTTTCCACCATGTCGCTGCTTCATTCTTTAGAAGCAAGGGAAGCTCTATCAATGCATCTTCATCGGTGATGCGGCGAACCCTTTTAAAAATTTCAACGTTCGTTATAAAATTTTCGAAACGTTGGGCGTCAAATTCGCCATTAAACCGCTCCGTGCAATCGCACAACGTCTCTTTAAACCGCTGGGTTCCTTCGGGAATACGGTGTTCCATGTCCGTTGTATTTGCTTGTTCGTTGGTCGTCATCCTGCTGGTAGTACCTGTTCTTGTATTTGCCGCTGGACCGTCAAACATTCCCTCCAGTCTTCTTGATCTACCCCCCGAGCCTTGCCTGTCAGAGGTCTTACTGCTGCTTAGTAGGTCTTCTTGCTCTTCCACGTACGTTCCAACAGAGCCTTGCCTATCAGAGGTCTTACTGCTGCTGCTGGTGCTATCTCCTGTGCTGAGCCTTGCCTAAACGCCAAAACGGAATATCCGTTTACCCGCGACCGCGACTCACGTTATCGGTTTCACTGACTCGCGTTATCGGTTTCACTGACTTGCGTGAATTGCCGATAAATCCGTGGGGAACTCGAGCCTCACGTTGGGCGTCAATTGTAGAGGGAAAATTCGTCCTCTCGATGAAACTTGTGAAAATTGGTTTTGATTTATGTGAAAAGACCAAAACTTGGTCGAAGACACACGAATGAACTTAAACCTCCAATCACTTACGAAAGGCCAAGTCTTGGTCGAAACGTATGAGTGATTCCTTTTAATCGGAGCGTAACTTGTAAAAGCTGTTCTCTAAATAAAACACTAACAACGGTTTACGTGGATTTTTCACAATATAATAAAATTTTATTCTTCTATTAGAGTAATTTGGTACTTGAAGTGAGTGTGAATTATATGATGCGACACAAATAAAAGTTGAGAGTTGCCACATCATTATATTTTATTTGGTACATAAATTTAAATGTTAATTAAAACTGAAATAATGTTAAATAATTCACAAAACAATTAATAATTTTATTTATAACAAAATAATAAAATAATAGCTGTGCTACACTCCTAATTTAACAAAAATAAAAATAAGTGCGGCTTTAAAAGTTGAAACAGCAAAAACAAAAGAACAAAACATAAAACACACAGATGATGCGTTGATGTACATATGTACATCTCTGATGAGGTCCATTATGAGGGGGGCAACAACAACTTTGCCTCTCTAGCGGCATCTGAGTCTGAAGATGAGGATAAAATGATAAACGATATTAGCAGCAGCATAGAAAAGCTAAAAGAAAAAATGCTTGCTATTAAGAAAAAACAAACTGCACGCAGGCAGAGGGAGCAATTAGACGTAGAAAGCTCCCAACAAAGAAAGCAACAAGAGCAGAAACAACAATAGGAATCTGTCAAACGAGGAGATCGACAAGTACCTAAAACAAACGAACGAGACAATTAAACAAACTATGGACACTACAATACCGCGGTATCGACGTACGACTAACGAAGACCTGTTCCGCAATCCTACTATTGACGCACTACACCGACAGAAAAGTAGGCTTCCGTCAAGACTTAAAAACTTGTACAGGCAGCTAACAGACAGTCAAGACCCGGAGATTAGGACACTGAAGTCGTCGATTAAAAATATTCAAACGCTAATAAAAGAGAATTACAGGATTTCTGTAAGTTCATATTGGAACAACAAATAAAATAAACTATTTCGGAGAAAAAATCAAAACGACCTTCAGTGTCTTAAAATAGCCCGAACAACAGACAACGAACGGTTACTGACAATAGCTGGTATTGATCCAAATGAAGCCGCTGACGATGACGACTTCTTTGTGATCGAGGACCCAAATGAGAAGGTTGAGGCCATAGGGGCGACTTTCCAGGAAGTATAGAAGGCCACTGACACCATTTGCCCTAATTATGACCTGTACAATCGCGTCATGGTGCACAACTTCTACATTCGAAATGAAGTGGAGAACTGACGGGCTGAGGGCTCTGGTTTCGCCCGGTTTAGCGACGAAAATATGACAAATTATGTCATTGCCAGAGAGGATGACCTGCCCCCGTTCATTTCGAAGGAAGGACTCCATGAGATCTTCGACACAATCAGAGTTAAGAAATCAGTGGGGACCGATGGTATTCCGAACATCGTGCCTCGACATCTTCCTCTAGAAGTGGTGGACATCTACACTACCCTGTTTAATAATGCAATGAATAATGCACATTATCCAGCGCATTGGAAAACGGCGGTGATTCAACCTATCCCCAAAAAGGGAAAGGATATATCCAATCCGGCGAATCTCCGGTCGATAAGTCTCCTTCCGAATATCAAAAACCAATGTACTGGTGCCTGCCTTGTTGACTTGGAGAAGGCTTTCGACACCGTAAGGTTAGAGGGTCTTTTCTATAAGTTGGCTAGGCTGGAGATCAGTAAACCACTCTTGTACATTCTTAATAATATGCTAACCAACAGACAGTTCATCGTGAAGAATGGTGATGTGACTTCTGTTGGAATATTTCAAATTAAAAATGGTCTTCAGCAAGGCGAGGTCAATTCACCGATCCTATTCAACATTTATACAAGCGACTTGATAGGTTCACTTCCCCATAGGATTGCGTACGCAGACGATTTGATAGTGTACAAAACAGGTCCAAAAATCGAGGTCATTAATTCTCTCTTGCAGCGTGATTTCGATAAGATAAGACGATTTTGCGAAGACTGGAAATTGAAAATCAATGAACAAGATAGCGACAGGAGAAACAGAACATTTGCGTTCTGACAGCAGGATTGTCAAGAGGATATTTTGGGGAGGTGAAGATGAGTAGAGATAGTGAGTATGAGATGACTCATACCGATGAGAAGCCGGTTGGTAGAGCGATGTCATGGTGAGGTGAATTACTCGTACTATCTTAGCCAGCTTCGCTCTGGACGAGGCCGGTTCAACGCATATCTGCAGCGCATGGCTGTGAAAGCAACATTCGTACCGCCGAGCAGACGTTATTCGTTTGCGCAAGGTGACATCAGCAACGACAGCTGTTAGCGGACTGGCTGGGTCTGATAATCACGTCCGAAAATATCGTTTCCACAATGTTGAGTTGCGAGAACGCATAGAAATAACAAAAACAAAAGAAGAGAGGAGCAGGCGTCCCCTCGCGCGTAGATATGATTGATACGAAGCCTAATTACGCTGTCGAATAGCGAACAGTCGCTGTGGGAGGTCTGAATGCCCACCGATGGGAGACCACGGTACCTCACGGCGTATTTGCGGTGGGCGTTTATTAGACTGGGAGACGAGCTTCCTCGTAATTGTCGCGGTAATTTAGGAACCCGAACCGTTGCCCTATTTTGAACTTATGCTAACGGGGTTCTAGGATGGATTGAAGCCACTTGGTAAGAGGGGGTTTTTAGTGAGTATCAGGTTAGTTCGAATCAACTATTGCACGAGTCTGTCACTATGAACTCTACCAACATGTGCGAATGATCCAAAAAGAAAAAAACCCGACGGCAATATCGAGGGAAGGGGCAATAATGCTCCAACTGAGAGCATCTTCTGATTGCAAGACACAGATTCAAGATGACATAAAAGTCCGGATTTTAAGATCAAGCGATTGTACCCAGATGCGCGAAGGCTTCGTTTTCAAGATTAAAAAATTGAATTGTAAGTTCCTGGAATCGCCATGAATAAAAGAATAAAGTAGCCCATCTTTGAAATGTGGAAAGTTCGCTCGCGGTCTATTTTAAACCATAGAAAAATTTATTGAACCTTTATTTTCTGTTTAAATTTGGTGGAATTCGCAATCGTTTCAGCTGATTAAAGATACTCTTTTCAGTCTTAACACGACTCATACTTTTATTCTTTCCAAAACAACGTATGGAATTTCAGGATTTTATTTAACCACCCCTACGAGTATTTATCACTTATTATTGCCCCTGAAGGCCGTATCCTTCTATTTCATCTTCAACTCTTTCATCACACTTTACCGTCCCACGTATCTGCCCTGAGCCTATAAATCTAAAGAAGACACGCAATCGTGTAGAAAACTCATTTCCATTATACGTATACACCATCTCGACAATAGATAACCCACTCATCAATCTCCAACAGAATGAGAACAGAAAAAACCTGAAATCTGTCCTACAACTACAAGCACATTTAGAACATCATTCGGCCGCACAACAGCATCCAGCAAATAATAGTCAACCCCCGATGAGTTCAAACCCAGTGATCAATCAAACAGCTGGGGATTACGAATTGCCTTCATTCGTTCTCTATTGTCTATGTTTTTTTTCTTTTTGTTTTTTTGTTTTTTTCTTTTATGTATAAAAAATACAAAACCATTAACCACAACAAAGATTTATACATTCCCCTCCCCTAGAGTACAAATAAAAATTGAAACAACCATCACAACCCTACAAACCGCATTCATAAGCATTTTTTGCAAGACTTTAATCCCCCTCCCGGGTGGACTCTGGTATTGGGAAAAGCTCATAAATTACCATACTGCGCTCTGTTCGATGATCTTAAAAAAATTGACTCCAACTGAAATAAATTTTCCATCCTGACTGACAACTTGTTTACAACTTTTGAATCCGATTTCGCGCTCCTCCCTGACCTACCTATGCCTGTGACACTTATCTCTGTACCCTCAGTCGGGCTCCAACTTGGGCTCAGAAAAATCTGGAAAAACTTTTCCCGCAAAAAAACGTGATTTATGGTTGTGTGAGGTTTCAATTTGGTTGCCAAGTTTCACCTGGCGTAGCAACTCGCATCCAAATAGTCTACCTTGACTGACAGCTGAGCATAGTAGTTGCAGATACGAATACGAATGTCAAATCTTTCCCATCTTAGGATTATCTACTGAAATCCTTCTTTTAAAAAGATACACGTCCAGAATCGGTGGCGACGGAAATGTCTTCTTCTATGGAAATATGAAAATGGGAATTTTCATTCCCTCTTATCCTTTTCTTTCAGTTCGTCGCTTTCATTAATATTCAACAAGTCGACGAAGGCAACAATATGCTTGCCATCTTGATCCCACATGATTCGGAAGGCCTATTGTTTATGTCGCCTTGTCGGAGGAGCACTAGGTACATACCGAATGTCTGTTGTGCGAATGTACCGATGCCAAGGTTAAGAGACGTGTCGAGCGAGCGTGGCATTCTTTAATGGCAAAACACTAAGCCACCCTTCATTGGGGAATGTTACCCATTCCAACGCACCCTTAACGTGCAACTTGTCACTTTTATTAAAATCATTAACGAGCCGTCCGACGTCTTTCTCGTGGGCGTTCCATTTGCAGCCCACTCTTGGAGGACTGTTGTGGCTTCAACTGTAGCTGTAGCAGTTGCTGTTCATTGTCTCTGCCGGTTAATGCGTCCTCCTCGGATGACATGTATCCGTAGGTTTTATGGAAATTTTATGCAAATATTCGTACTGTGCGTCATTAAAACAGGCGCTGAAGCGGCGAGCTCAGCTGAAATATCAGATTTGGAGGAGAAAGAGGGTGCTTGTATGAAGGATACACACCATAAGGACTAAGAAGGATTATCTGATGACTGCAGGACATGATTGAAAAAAAGAGAGAAACAAATTTGAAACATCCGTGTGCCACAAGTGACATGGAATGAGCAAAATATGTATTGCGTCGGCAACACCATTGTCACTGTTAGGCAATGCGTTCCTATGTGGTCCTGGGGTGGTACTTGGTAGTGTTGGATGGCATCTCAATGCGTATTGACACATTCTGCGGGATTTAATGAATTGCTGATGTTGGATTTTCAATTTTTCCACACATTTCCCTGGGGAGTCGGTGTTCATTATTCACTCTCGAGCAGCACAGGAATATTAATTGTAAATGCGTGATAAGGATTTTTGTTTTTCGCTTCTTGATTATTTAATGGAGGAGCTTAAGGTATATGCGCTCGAATATGGCTTGGAAATTCATGTTGATCGGTACAAAAATGAATGCATTATGCAGACAGACACTTGACACCATTGACAAGGATTAAAGGTTGTTTTGCGGTTGAGATGATATGTTTTGAAGCACGATTTATCGTTGTTGCTTCGAATTAAGTTCGAGGATTCTCTGAGGATAAATATCCCATATCAGCGTCCATGTTAAGTTCCAATCGAACACTGAAACGAGGAAGACCTCTTCTTTATGAATTGGAATATTGCTAGGTCGCCAAGAATACAGAAGGCAACATCGAATAATGTACTCGTAAGTCTCAAACGAACCCCAGTATAATCGAAGCACCATCAATCCATATCTGGTGCGGCATAAAAATCGGACGAAACGCCGAGGGACCAAATGACCACGGTGACAACTATCCTGTCGTTTTCGTAGAATCTAGGAAGCCGTGTTAAGATAAGATGGAGGACGGAATGATGCGAGATCGGTAAGATCAAGGGCGTAGTTGAGAGTAGATCATCATGCCAAGGGTAAACCGGGGTCAACAGACCGCGACAAAGAAAAGTGCATGACGTACGAACAGAGAGAAGCCTGAGGAAGGCAAAAGTTCGTTATGGGACCAGGAACACTGTAACAAAAAACTGACCAAAAGTTGTCAAAAATGGTAAAAAGAGGACAAAAGAAAGAAGGCAAACACAACGGCAGCAAAAACGTACTTAAACCGAAAATGCCATCGTGATGGGTAGACCTCATAAAAAACGTGAGAACAGATCTTAAGGAGATCGATGAGAACGAGAACAAGATCAGCAAAATTATCAAGAGTGAATTGCTCATTTAGTTCAAGTGGGATTGTGGGGTACAGGGATCAAATACAAGGAACACATGTCAATAAGAAACAGTTGACTTATGTGACTTAGACCAAGAAATCAAGCAAGCGGCGATATGCTCGGGCACACGCAATCATCCATTAAAACTCCTGGAGTTTCCTAGTCGTATCGCCCCGTATCGTATTTGCCTTCTGGATACCATAGGAAAAATTGTACAAAAGGTCATGTACAACAGACTGACGACAAAAGTAGAAGAGAGCAATGCACTGTCAGCACCAGTACAATACCAGTTTGGGTTCCGAAATTACAGCTTCATAGTAGATGCAATCAAAACAGTGACTGAGGGACGCGATAGCGAACTGGACATTTATGTTGCTAGAATGGATGTATAAAACTACATCGTCAGAATTATATTTAGCTACTTCGGGAACAGAAAGCTAAACTATCACACCGAAGAGGGTACTAAACACTAGGCCCTTTGCTGTGGAATATTATGTATGGCGGTGTCCTCAAAGTCCCTGAACGTTAAGGTAAACTTGGCTTAAGTCAACAGGCCTGAATTTAGCAGACCACGAAATAGAAGTAGCTCGTTAAATATATGCATTTAATTTAAATTTAATTTAACAGGCCCTGGTGAAACCCGGATACCTTTATTGAGTTTAGTATTATACAAATTGCACTTATAATTAAAACTAAAACTAAAGAACAGAGAAGATCAGGGTCGGGCTAGGTAATAATTGAGGGTGTTTCTGAGGGTACTTCTGCTTCCCATGTACACGAAGGAGATCAAGTAATGAAATCAAAACCGCCATTAATGTACCTAGCTATTATGGCTGATAAGATTTAGCTTTAAGGGCCATCTAGACTACGTTCGAAAAAAAGTATCGATCACCCAGTCGTCGCTGACGAAATTAACGCCAAACAAAGGAGGACCCAGATGCAGTCGCAGATTATTACTGACGAAAGTAGTAGCATAGTTATACTGTACGAATCTCCAGTGTGGGCGAGCTCACTGGCAACAAAAGAATCTAGGACTAAGATATCGCGAGTACATATATAGACTAATGGCTTTGAGAACAATCTGTTCCTTCCGGACCGTTTCAGAGGAAGAAGATTTAGCTGGTATGATGCCCATCAATATAATGGCCGAATAAACGAGATTCGTACACGTTTTTGTATACGTTTTTGTATACGTATACGTATACGTTTTTGTCCACGAAATGGATCGATCGCCGAGATCCATAAAGATGAAAGAGATATCTCACTTTAAAAGTTCCACTGCCCATGCTTCAGAAGATCAGGTAGCAACTTTTCACATGCAAGTTTGATTATTAGCGAAATGATCGAATTGTGAAGACTCGAGCGTCAAAGAAGGCAAAAGGACGAAGAAAGTAATATTACCTGAGACAGCAGAAATTCAACCAAGGACCCCGAAGCCAAGTGAGCACAAGCAAATATGCAGGAATACAAACAAATACACGAATAAGAGGTGTAAATACGCGCCACATACTCAGTCCCACTCGACACGTGCACATACAGACATACACTCACACACTTCATTCCAACTTTTCACCACACATGCATACTTACTCACACTGTTACACATTTGTAATATACCCATGTAAAGAAAACACCCAGGAGACTATTGTCGGCCTAATACCATAAGCCAACAAGATGATGCCGTACGGGAACTTGACTAACGATCAACTAACAAGCCCATGATTTCTAACCAAAGGCTACTCCCCTTGCTCCATGAAGTTATGCTTTACGACGGTTCCGCAGGACCAAAACAGGGACGATGTTTCTTTGCGGAGGTAAGATTTAGGGAGTAGGAGCCTCACACTAGCACCTTCACAGTGTGCGGACAGGTATGATATGTATGTTCCTCTTCCGACAAATAAAAAAAAATCACAGGCATCCATATCTGCACATACTCGTACATACAGTAAGCAACAGTGCAAACATATTTAGTCACAGACTACTTCAACAACAGAAGACTCAAGAATCATACTGACGTTGGCTTTAAATACTAAAGCGTTTCCTCGGGAGTGCCGCAAGGGTCGCTCCTCGAACCTCTTCTTTGAAACATAATGACCGATGGAATTCTGCGACTACTGCTGACCAAGAGAGTGATAGTGACAGAATTCATTGTTGCCATCGCCGTAACTAAGCACATCCACGAAGAGGTTATTGCGAGAATCAGACATTAGTTGGATTCTGGCGGTCTGGAACTAGCCAATCACAAGACTATCCAAATTACCAGTCCCAGGCCCGTGGGGTATCCTAATTTCCTACTTTGGAATTAAACAATGAGGTCAAAGGATACCTTTTTTGGAGTGATGCTCGATAACAGGCCGCGCTTTAAAGATAAGTCGAGTATTCCAGCACTTTTTTTGATACTTTCGAATATCGGTGGCCCTGCATATATGCTGCTTTGAAATGGTTGGGTTTATTAGCAGTGCAAAAATTAATAAGAAATGTAACCCATGCAACCCATGTATTAGTCGAGTAAGATGTTGAGGGTATAATGTAGTCGACCCAGGATGCCAAAGTGGTGAAAGAGGATGAAAGAGCAGTATCAGCAGCGATGTGGCATGTAAGGTGGAACAGGTCCAGGAAAGAGGGATAGATCCACAAGCTAGTTCCCGACATCGAATCGTGGATAACGAGGCCAAGAGAGGAGTGTACCTACCACTCCATAAAGTTTCTGTTGGTTACACACTTATGACCGTCAATCAAGTAATTTCTGACCCTATCACATCGACATTGCTCCGGATCGCGAATTTCACAGACACCATCATAAATACTCGTACACCTGTTCAAATTGACACAACGAGGACAATTTAGTTTTTCAGAGCAAAAATCCGATACGTTTGCCACCGTGGTTTGAACTACTATTGGTTCACCAAGGGGTTCCAATCCTTCCAAAAAGAACAAAAAGGAAAAAGAAGAGCAACTTCTAATTACTCGTACTTAAGTTGGCGCCACACCTCGGTATGGGCCTGGACTTTAATTAAGACCTCCATCCATATAGTGTGGTCTTTCGATAATCGGCTTTAGTTATGACAGACAAACTGGCTGAGGTCTCTTCCCACTTGATCGCGCCTTCTGAGGCGATATCTTCCTTAACATCCTTATTCTCGGGTATACATTCGAAGACACTTCGAGCTGGAAGGGTGGTGTTGATTTGCTCTACATATTCCGGCCATTAAAATCGATGTCGCTATGTAACATACGCAGTTCATTATTATCATATCCGCTTTTAAAATTCTGGATAAGCCCGTCTACCATAAATCACCTGAAGCAATAATTTTCATTTGCTTATCGATGTTACCTGCATATGCAAGTAGATGCGCAAGTTGTGGTGAACTGCGTTGTATAACATATGGGGAGATGAGGATAATCCAAATATATACAACGTTTGATATCAGCACTTTGATAAGCATCTTCTTTAAGCATGAGATCTATTACAAAGTCAGCTGGGTGTCACCGGACGGGTCTAACGAAAATCAGATTCATGATTCATGAACATTACCACTAAGCCGTCGTGTTGGGAGTTGGCTCTTATATGTCCAAAACAGACCTGGAAGAGGTTACAGCTGTCAAACTCTAAACTGCTCCGTAATATTACAAGGTACACCTTCCGACTAGGGAACCTTTCAGTGAAGCAGTTAGCTGATAACAGCTTAAGAAGATTGTGAAAAATGTTTTCGCTCCTGGGGTGGAAGGTGTTGTTAGAAAATTTTACGAATAACAAACCATGTGACATTCTGAGGACACCTGGAGATAGATCAAAGAACGCAATACCCAGCAGCAGACGTGAACGGGTTTATGACACAATGTAGCGTGCGATGTGGCAGTAGAATGGCCGCATTGAAAGCTTTGGAGGGTGCCGTCCTCGCATGAGCACCAACTCCGGAGAAAGGCGGCATTTGCCAGCAACATGAAGCCAAGCCAGAATAATATGTCCATTGAGATCACGGCCACAATAAAAGCAGTGAACAACAACAAAGTGGCAGGATTCGATGGTATAGCATTTCCAGAGCTTTTGCTAGAGAGAGAGGACTAGGGGAAGGATCGTTAAGCTTCCGAAAGAAGGTCGTTTTGTATGTACTTACTTACTTATTTAGGCGGCGCTACAGTTCGGGAGGAACCTGGACTTCAACTAACACGCTTTTCCAGTCAGTCCGGTTTTTAGCTAACTGCCTCCAGCTGCGTACTCCAAGTCGGTTGAGATCTCCTTCTAATTGTGCGCGTCACCTAATATAACGTCTTCCTCTACTGTGTTGTCCATCCGGGTTATATTCGAAGACTCTGCAGGCATTGGTGTCCATTCGCTCCACATGACTAAGTCGATATCGATGTCACTGTACAACTCACATAGGTCGCCTTTGAATCTTCTCCTCCCAAGCCCATCAATTCAAACGGAACCCACAATTTTTCAAAGGATTTTTTCTCCAAAGGAATGAGGATATCTTCATCCGTTTTCGATAGAGTCCATGCTTTAGCGCCATAAAGTGAGACGAAGACGATCAAGGTCTTATACAGAGTCTCCGTAGATTTTCGGGATAGGGTTTTACTACTCAATTGGCTTCCTAGCCCAAAGAAACCGCTATTGGCAAGAGTGATTCTTCGTTTTATTCCCGCTGACGTATTGTTGGAAGAATTCATAGCAGATGGTCGATATTGTGTATTCCTTCTTGTTGACAGTATATACATACTCGTATTTGGCTTTGCCCTCATTTAACGCTAAGTCCATTCTAGCGAGCGCACCGGTGACAGCCTGCTGTGTTCTCCCAATTATTTCGATATCATCGGCGTACGTTAGTAGTTGCACAGACTTCTGGAAGTTTGTGCCTCCAGTATTCACTTGTGAGTTCCACACAATTGCTTTAAGTATGATGACAAAGAAGTCAAATGACAGCGCGTCGTATTGTCTAAAACCGTTTTTGACATCAAAGGACTCTGTTGAGTCGTTACCGAACTTGACGGAGCAGCGAGCTTTCTCAATTGTTACTCTGCACAGATGGATGAGTTTGACAGGGATGTTAAAACTGAATGTGGCTCTATATAGCTCGTCTCTATAAATGATGTCATATGCGGCTTTAAAATCGATGAAAACGTGGTGGGTATTGATTGTTCAAATCAATTAGTTTTTCCAGGATTTGCCGGAGTGCGAAGATTTGGTCGATTGTATTTGACTCCGCATTGATAGGGCCAGTCAGGCTCTTGACAAAGGGTTTCAGATATTCACACAATATGGCAGATAAGATCTTGTATCCGATTTTGAAGAGAGTTATACATTTATAGCTGGCGCAGTTGAGGAGGTTTCCGTTTTGTGGATTGGACAAATGTTGCTGAGCTGCTTTGCTGGATTTCAGCTTAGATATTGCTATCCTTACTTCGTTCTGGTCGGGAAGGCGGAAGTTTTAGCTATCATCGTCTAATTTGATTTTTTTTCGCCTTTATATAGTCTGCAGAAAAAGCTTTTCCATATTCTCAGCACGGACTGTAACGCTACTGCAAGGTTTCATTCTTCATCTCTGCAGGTTTCTGTACGGGTCTTCTTGCTTCTTCTTCTGGAGAAACCGATGTTCTTCCCGTCTTTTCTGCTCATAGAGCTAACGAGAAGTTCCCGTCCCTCGCTGTAGTGCTGCTTTCTACGCTTTTTGCTTAGCGATGATGCGGAGACCGCCATGTCCCCTTGTGTAGATTGAGATGAGGAAACAGTGTGCTTGCTATAGTGATATTTCGTTCCGCCGCAAAATCAATAAGCCTAAGTTCATTGCCACACGTGATGTCATCTAGGCCATACTGTCTGTCTATACTAGGCCAACTATTCTACCGAAGATATCCTCTTTTCCTATCCTGGCTTTAAGTTCGTACTTTATACATTGCTCATATGTCTGGTGGAGGAGCTCGTAGAAATAGTCTTTGGCGGCGCGGCGTTGCCTTTGCCTTCCGTAGGGGCTATTAGTCTTATGTTAGAGAATTTAGCCTTGATACGGGTTGTCATAAGACGTTCGCTCTCATTTCGGTAGCTCAAGACTTCTTGCTCTAGTTCGCAACATATGGGGAATCTGGCTCCGAATAAGCGCTGATTTTTTTGTTCACCCTCTTTTTGTCAGTGATATCTGCGTGATAGCAGTCAAGGACCTCTTCTAATTGTTCAATTGCAGGTGGCCTTTTAAGGGTCCTAACGGTCCAAGTTCAGATTTGACGGTCGTTGTCCTTTGAAAATTTTGCAGGGTCATCAACAGTGAGTCCATTTTTATCCGAGACCATTGGTTCGTCACATATTTTAATCTTTTCCGTATGGGGTTGTGAGCCCTATGATGGCGTATGTCAGTATAATGCTACTCGCGGGACATGCCCTTGCCATTATAGCTATTAGTATTAGGGTTTACTCATAAAGCACCTTGAAGCTATACTCGCCCTTAAGAATGCTATCAGCTTAAATACCCAGCTACGATGTTCCGGCAGATGTTGAATGCATACTGTTGCAGCACCTCCAGCACAATGGAATTTTCTTGCCAGACCGTATCCCTAACTCTTGACTTCATTAGAGTAATAGCCAGAATTTTCTAAACATAAAAATGGCAGAACATATCTTTCTCAGGGGCGACACCTTTATTGCTTGTTCCGACATTCAATAAAATTCGCTAGCCTAGGGCAGATAAAGAGCGGATTGATCAAGACGTACATGGTGCAGAACAGTCGACTAGAACGAAGTTGGCGAGAATTAAGACAGACCTCTAGAAACCGTACGCGATGGCAAGTGGTTGCCCTTTGAACCATAAGGGGATATGGGACATACAAAGAAGTATGTAAGTAGAGTGTCTATGATAAATTAAAATACGATGCAATGAAGTTGCTTCCAAAAATGATTTCCTGAGCTGATGAGCTCCTATATGCGGGTCTTATGTTCCACTCTAGGAATCCAAAATCAATTTCAATTAAGATATCCTCCTGCAAACTAGCGAAATAGGGTACATTTCCAATCATTTGAGAAGTCCGCCATAAATATTGTATCACATCATTTTCGAGATCCCTCTCTCCACTTATTCGTGCTCATACAACGTATCCGTATTGCTTTTTCCTGTATTTTGTTGAAAAATGGCCCAACCTTAAACTTTCAATGGAATTACCCCCAAAGGTACGAGTAGATATTCGTAAGAACTCTCGCAGTTTAAAATTCCATTTCAGTAATTCTAATAAATCGATATCCCTCTTGACCTGTTTGACTTTTCGCTAGTGGCGCTCCATTGCACTATGCATCATGCTCTGAATCCTGCAATGGGGTACGAAACCCATAACCAGCATTACCATCATCATAGAATACTCGCTCTTAAGCTTCAGTGAATCCAAGGAGCTTCGATTCAATTGAACTCTATCTAAAGTAGTGTGTAATGGTAATGGAAGTACGGATACACCAGAAAAAGAGGATGAATCCTCTCGAAATCCTCTCAATTCATTTCATCCCTCCGGCAAATCCTTTGCTTCCGCAAATAAGAAAGCCAAACAAAACTGTGAAAAAGGAAAAAAAAACAAATCCATTCCTATCCTCTGACTATGAGGACAAAGACGAGTATCTGCAGCTCCACTTGAAAAAAAAGGACTACACCCTTAAAAAAGGGATAAAGAACACGGGCGCCAAAGACCATATAGTTAGGGGAAGGGAAACAAAAAGAAATAAAAAAAATAACCAGAACTTCCAGCTCCAATTAGGGCAAATCCTTTCTAATTGCCGGAGGTGATAATTTGGGTCAACATCGTCGTTGCCAAAACCAGGAATAGAATAAAACCAGAACCAGAACCAAGACCAAGACCAACTGTCCCGCAGGGTTACACTACTTCTTCTGCCATTGACTAGGACTTTGGTCAGTTAGAGGATTTGCTAGGGGCCCTGAGCCACTTTAAGGCAAAAACAACAAGTCATTTAGATTCAACTCAGAGGTGAGCAAAATAAGAAGTGACCATGGGAGGGAAGGACCTGAAGAACTAAAGAAGTTAAGAAGGACTTGGCTTGATTTTACTTTAACTGGAATGGAGGTATACTAATTGATGTGCGGTCAAAGGCAAAGGCAACCAACGAAAAGCACGAATAAGAGCGAATACAGGACTTAAAGGATTACAAGGTGCTTCCACGTGTTTGTTGGTGGATTTAGATGATTAAATCTCTAGCTGATGCGCTTTAATAGTACGCGAACTCCTAATGCAGGAGATTAATGCCATAAATAGGGTGGAGGGTCCATAATTGCACAAGTTTACTGGGTAATTCGGTAATAACCCCTCCGGACAGGGATTTGTGTGTTTATTAGTGCTGTAATGTCTTGGTCATGATAATGCATTTGGACCGTCATAAATTCCGACAGGAATTTAATACCCTTAAAGGTGTACCCAATTTATTAACAATGAAGGACAATGGTGACGAATATCCAGTTCTCTTGAGTGCTGACTCATTATGTTCAACATCTCTCAAACAGTTCGGCGTTTCTGTGTTTTTTTTTTACGACGACGACGACGACGATGACGACGACTACGACGGTCAGCCTTGTTGCTTTAAGGGAATTGGAAAACTTTTTTGAAGTTTCAATTTAAGGAATATGGTGGTGCGGGGTGGTGGTCTTTGTCTTGTCTGGAACAATCGCCTACGGGTGTTATTCGGAGCACGTACTTTCTAGGAGAGTCTGAAGGCATTGGCTGCGTAATGAATTTTTTGAGGTTCATTGTAGTGTTTTGTTACTGTTGTACAAGATTGCCAGGATAAGTAGATTATACTCGTACTTGTCTTTATCTTGGGTTGAGATTTTGAAATTGTTGTGTATGGAAGTGGTCATGTACGTTGTGGTATAACTGTGAATCTGCAAGAATTACCGACCTCAGTCTGAAGTTTTAGTTGAAAATAGATAGCTTTTGTCTGATGGATGTCTTATCGCCATCAGTTCTAAGAGATTTTGAAGGACATTTGAGGCTTAAATGGGCAAAGTTTACATTTGAGATTTGAGAATGAAATTATGAGATGACATTTAATGGTTTTCAGATAAGGATGTGAATTTGGATTTTACTGTAAGAAGTTTGTCGTCTTCAGTGTCATCGAAAATGAAAATGGAATGGGCGTTACATTGTTGGAATGTGTTTGAAACCTAGTCTTCGACTGGCTCCTGTACCTCTGAGTTTTACTTTAAAATAAATCCCTTTTTTCACTCACAATTCAAGAGCTCATTCGGTGTAAAATGGATGCCTGTGGGTACTCATCTCCGACTGGACACATTTACTTTGATGTGAAAACCAACTGGGAGAGTTCATGTGCACAACGTGGGTCTAATTCTTACATAAGACGCACTACTAAGCCTCATATCATAGAAACCGTGCAATAGAATGATCAAATAATGCCGGGAAAATACCAGCGTAGAGTGGAGAAAAAGCCTAGAATGTCTAGACTGAGGATGACAAGAGTAACTTGTAAGGTGAACTAGATATCGTCTATGTTGGTTTCAAATAATGATCAAGCCTCATATCATAGAAACCGTGCAATAGAATGATCAAATAATGAAGGGAAAATACCAGCGTAGAGTGGAGAAAAAGCCTAGAATGTCTAGACTGAGGATGACAAGAGTAACTTCTAAGGTGAACTAGATATCGTCTATGTTGGTTTCAAATAATGATCAAGAGATTTCTGAAGACACAACCATCAGTACTAAAGCCTCTGGTCATTAACTCCTACGCTCATATCCATGTGGTAAGACCTGGCAGCCTAATACATTTGCCTCTATGTAGGGCAACAAACTACTGCGGGATGTCATTGGCAGCTATAGACGAGTGAGCTGGGAATAGTATTCGCACTAGAGCACTTCTTGTTCATAATTAGGGTGGCGGAGGAATCTCATATACGGACGAATGCCGGCGTCAACGGCTCTAATCAATATGAGCTACTCGGTGCACACCTTTCTCGTGTCGTGACCTTAGAGCAGGGCCAATGCAAGTTCTTATAACCTCATCGGGGCGACTGGCACTAGACCGTTTAGCCGGACCCTTTGTGCAGGTAAATCGATTTACAAAAATCCTCGTTTTGTACACATAACCTCCAAAGTCAAACCTCTTTCTTCAATCAGCACACATTATCAAAAGATCTCCCTGCATAGGGATGGCTCTTTATTAATTCTCACAAAAGACCAGACTATAGCTGACAAATTTATAAAATCGAAAGCCTTTCAAACTATTTGCCCAGTCGAGATAAAACTCCACGCTAAGCTCAATCACTCCAAAGGCATTGCATATGCACCCTGCCTTATAAATGCTCCCGAACCCGAAGTCATGAGTGAACTTAAGTCACAAAACATAACTGACGTCTACAAATTTACCAAAATGAATTCAGACGGGAAACAAATCCCCACAGGGCTTATGATATTCACCTTCGATTTATTTCAAATTCCAAGCACAATCGAAATTGGCTGGTATAAAACCAAAATCTCAAAATATTTCCCTAACCTCATGCAGTGTCGGCAATGCCAACTTCTCGGGCACACAAAAAAATGGTGCAAAAAGCCCTCCCTCCCCATGAAGACAAATTGTGCTATATCCAAAGCAAAGAAATCATTGAGACAAAAACAAGAAATAAATGCACCTTAGCTGAACCTAAACGCATTCATTCAGAACGGAACCCCAAACCTTTTCCCCTCTCCTCTGATCTTTATTGAACTAAACTCAAAAATCAAACCCGCGAAATAATCAATCCCATTCCATCCACTTCTTCTTTCAGTCGCTGTACTGCCGTTGCCACTTTTTCTTCTTCCAGTCACTCTACAACCTCTCCCTCTTCTTCTTCCAAACACTGCACTTTCACTGATAAAGAAAAAATAATTCCCACTAAAACACATAACCCACATAACCATTTAACACCACAAATTACAAACATCCACAAACGAATAGGTGAATCTACTTCTCTTATAAGCGAAAAATATCCACCAGTCTCTGCTTCAAACTCCTATGAAGTTAAAACTAAATCCTCTCTCGATCTACCTTAATCACAACAAGCATATTTCAGCATCAACACCAACAATTAATAATACCAATAACACTCAGAGTAAAATCTCTCATCAAAAACCCTCTCTTCTAACACAAAGTGCAATGGTTAAAGACGTAGATGACAGTCCTTAAAATAATAAATACTTTATCATCAGGTAGTATTTATGGGGGAGCGCCTTCTACAGGTACATTAAATTGTACTGGCAACAAGGTGGCTTCGACCGCCTATAACAATCTAAAAATGCTGCAATGGAACATGAATGGTTATTTTAATAACTATCATGAGCTCCAATTGCTTAAATCAAATAAATAAAACCATGTATTATCTCTATTCAAGAGACACATATTAAACATAATTTTCAACCGTTTCCACCAACAGAATATTCACCAACGTTCCGCAACTTATCCCACATCACAAATTCCAAACACAAATTCCAAACACAAATTCTTGGTCGGCCGCACGGGCTTCTCCTAGTATCAATAATCGCGCGAAATTAGTTGAAAACTTCATCGCAAGTTCCGGATCAGCAATTTTGAAAGACGGGCGGCCCACCCACCTATCGACCCACGGAACATACAACCACATCGATCTTTCGCTCATCTCTCCCCACCACACGCAAACATCTTCCTGGGAGGTCTCCGCTGACTTAAATGACAGTGATCATTTCCCGATTCTTACCAAAATATCTTTAGACACCAGTTCATTCCTACAAAAGCCACAATCGAAATTCCTTACAGACCCAGCCAACTGGGATCTCTTCCAAGTCGAACTCTCTACCCGAATCTCTGTCCAACCACCCCCAACTAACATTAACACGAATAAAGAATTCGCTTTTATTACCAAGATAACTCGCTCTGTTGCAAATTTGGCAAATTTGACCACAAATAAGACCCACCACAAAACAGCTCCGTGGAATCTTAGAATTCTTCGAAAAAAAAAACAAGATACGTTCAAAAAATTGAAAAAGTTTCCAAACGATGTAAATTTAATCCTTTACCGGAAAGCCAATGCCCAATTTAAAAGAGCAGCTAAGACAGCGAAATTATCTTGCTTCACTAAATTTACTGTCGGCTAACATTAAAAGCCTTACAGGAAATTTTGTCCCCTACACAATTAAACTTATGAAAACCGATTCAGAAAACATCACATGCCACTTTAAAATCAACGACTTTTTTGCCAAATGTTGGGAAAACACTGGGAAAACACTGGGAAAAGATGACCCCAATTTCCACCCAAAATACGTTGCAGAGAAATACAATTGCTTAAACAAAGTCGAGCCAACGTACACTATCTCTCCTTCAACGAACTTAATAGAATCTCCCATTAACATTAAAGAGTTGGAAAGCAGCTTGCGCTCTGCTAAATGGAATACCCCTGGATTCGACCGAATTACTTACACAATACTAAAAAAACAGTCCACCTTGTTTCAAAGAGAGGTTATTGTCATTGTATAACAACATACTTGATAGTGAAGTTATTCCCCAAACATGGAAAGTGGCAACTATCGTGCCGATACGGAAAACCAACAAAGTCCATACTTGTATCGAAGGATACCGTCCGATCTCACTTCTGCCCTGCCTTTAAAAAATCTTAGAAAAAATAATTTCCAAACGCTTATCCTGGGGCCTAGAAAAAAATATATTGATTGACACCAACCAAACTGCTTGCAAACTTGACTGCGGGACCCAAGATTCACTTCTTCATTTAGATACTCGTACATTCATCTCCTCGGCACTCTCAGAAAAATATCACATTTCGATTTAAATGTGAGCTATTACATATTTGTAAAAAACACAAATGCCCAAAATTAATACAAAATGTAACATTTAATAATATATAGTACTCGTAAGTATCAAAAATAGTTTTAAATAGTTTGATGAATATAATGCCTAGTATTTTTGAAAAGTTCACATTGTATTAGTTTAAGAAACAGCCTTACTACCAGGGTAAATATTATTAAGTTTCTTTCATCAAAGAAAAGTAACTGCAACGTAAACACTCTTGTTTAGGCTTGTCAATCTATAATTTTATCAAAAATTGATTACGGTCTACCAATTTATGGGAAAAGTTCGAAAGCATCTCTGCAACTAATTTCACGCCATACCATGCCGCTGTAAGAACTTGCTTAGGCGCCTTCCATTCAACGCCGAATCTGCACTCCCAAACCCAAAAGAAAGAATCGAGTTCTGAACTAGGAAAATCGTTCAAAAAATAAATGCATCATTCAGAACACCTATACATGATGATACAAAGAAGCTACTAAGGCGGAAAAAAAAACACCCGAAATACCCATCCGTTTTGTACAGGTCCCTGAAATTGGCGACAGAGCTTAAAATTCCAATTGATATAGGAAACAAAACTAACCTTAACTCTCCTCCATGGTATCTCCCAAAACAATCCATTTGAACCAACCTTTCGAATTATAATATTTATATCAGACACCAACAATGATATTTACAAAGCATTGTTTAAGGAATTGAAGGATAGCCATAAACGCCTCGGATGGAATTTTCTGTTCACAGATGCTTCTAAATCAAACGATGGAACCTCATACGCTATAGTCACGGAAGAAGGCTGCGTTGTCAGTAAAGGGCTGCTCTTTTTTACATGTTCAACATGAACAGTTGAGGCTTTTGCGATACTCCAAGCTATTAAATTCGCAAAAAATATAAAAACCATAATATTCGCCGGTAGCCTCTCATCTTTAGAAGCAGTTCAAAGTATCAACAACTCCTGTGACATAATAGCCGACGTCCGGGACAAACTAATTATCAAAACAAGGAATATCAAACTGGCATGGATTACCGGGCAAGTAGGCATAGTTGGAAATGAATATGCCGATTCCGAATCTAAACTAGCTCTCAAACAACCGCTCATCTCTTTCATTCAATATAACAAAAAGGACACATTAAACTACATAAAAAACAAAAATATGTATGATTGGCTCGAATTCGCACCACTATTCAACTATTAACGCTGGAGCTGTAAAGGCAACTTTTCCTACTGAACTATCTAGGCTTAGAATGAGGCATACAAACACTACTCACAAACAGTTAATGACCAAAGAACCAGCACACACATCAGCTCAACCTCTTTATCCATCGCTAATAAAACTTTCAAAGAGTTTTTAACCGTAATATCACCAAATAACATAAAATTTGCTAACGACGTAGTTTCAAGACTGTTTAATAATTTTGCTTTTGCAAATGGATTGAAAAAAAGAGAGCAAAAAAAACGAAGGATTAATACGACTAACAAATTTTATTTTTTGATGTTACCCTCTTTGCGACTGCGATCCAAATGACCGAGCCAATCTTTCGTTCAATACAATATTAATAAATCAGATGAAAAAATACGGTATCATATTCAATAATTACATTTGAATCATCAGATGAGAGAAAGCACGAGAGAGCAAGAATTTACAGTGCGATTAAACATAATCAATTAAAATTTGTTTTTATAACTGAAGTTAAACGTACGTACCATATAGGGTATATTAGATTTGCATGTTACTTTTTAAAATAAGCAAAAGAATATGGAAAATATGTGTAATACAATAAATTTAAGAGAAAAATACAATAATCTTAAACATTCCCCCGCACCTGAAACCAAGTTTCAGGACACTGGGAGGATGGCCAATTTATGAATGGGACGAATTAAATTTCCGTTGGTAGTTCTTAGAGTGACGACGCGAACATGTCCGTCTGTTCCCGGGTGAGCTTCTATGACTCGACCCATGGCCCACTTTCCAGGCGGTAAGTTGTTTTCTTTTATAACTACCAGATCATTGACTTTGATGTTAGGTCGAATCTGCTGCCAGCGGGGACGATTCTGCAGTGAAGTCAGGTACTCCATTTGCCAGCGTTTCCAAAAGCCTTGGATCTTGGTTTGCAATTGATGCCAGCATGACAATCGATTGGCTGGTATCTCAGTTGTTGGCTCCGGAACGGCTGCATACGATTCTCCTAAAAAGAAGTGAGCAGGTGTTAATGGATTAATTTCGGTGTCCGATATTTGACACAGCGGCCGCGAATTAAGAATAGCCTCGATTTGCGTCAGAAGAGTATACAGTTGTTCGAATGTTAAAATATCGGTACCGACCACACGCCGAAGATGTTGCTTCACCGATTTTACTCCAGCCTCCCACAAACCGCCGAAGTGAGGTGCTGAAGGGGGAACGAAATGCCACGAAATACCATCACGAGCCAACGAATCTGCTACGAGCGAATTGTGGTTTTGCTATAAAAGAAGTTCATGCATCTGCGATAACGAACGAGCAGATCCGCGAAAGTTTGTTCCATTGTCAGAATACATATGCGATGGTTTTCCACGCCGGGAGACAAAACGACGAAGAGCTGCTAGAAAGGTTTCTGTAGTCAAATCACTGACTAACTCTAAATGAATAGCTTTCGTCACTAGGCACACAAAAAGCGCTATGTAGCCTTTACCAAACCTCGATTGTCTACCCGATTTGACTTTTAAAGTTATTGGACCCGCGTAATCACAACCGCAGTGCGCGAACGGTCTGCTAGCTTGAATTCGTTCCGGAGGCAGATTTCCCATTAGCTGAGTAGTGGTTTCTTTTCGTTGGCGAAAGCAGGGTATACAGGCATGAGTTATTTTACGAAGTAAACTGCGACAACCAATAACCCAATATTCTTGTCGAATAAGAGCGAAAAGTGTTGTTATTCCTGGATGCAAAAAACGTATATGGGCATCGAGTAAAATTAGTTTCGTAATGACGTGTCCCTTTGGTATGATGATAGGGTGTTTCGTAGAAAATGAAATGTCGGCTTGTTGAATTCTTCCTCCAACTCTTAGGATACCTTTATCATCTAAGAAAGGAGAAAGATTAATTATTTTGCATTTATTAGGGAAGAAACCATGTTTATGAAATGATTTGATATAGTCACCAAAATACCGATCCTGCAGCCATTTAATAACAGTTAATTTCGCCTCGTAGATTTCATTAGGCATAAGATGAAGCGAAGAAGGTAAATTTCGTCTGTGAGCTCTAGCGATCAGACGTTGTATTCGAGCTACTGTTCGGATCAGAAGAGTCCATGTTGAAATCCGTGTCGAAAGTGACTCAAACGGATGATCACTGGTCACAACAAGGTACGACTGTTTTGGAAGTTTCTTCTCCTCTTGCTTGCAATCGGGATGGTCCTCTAAGTCGGTAATAATAGGCCAGTTTTCAGTTTTTTCCTTTAGCCAATGGGGACCGGTCCACCAAATCGGATGTTTGAAAAGCTGAGACGGTGATATGCCGCGCGATGCACAGTCAGCTGGATTGCATTCCGATCGGACATGAAACCACCTATTTCTAGGAATAGCATCTAGGATTTCCGAGGTACGATTGCCGACAAAAACATTCCAGCGACGTGGAGGAGACGAAAGCCATGATAGTACTACCTTTGAGTCTGACCAGGCGTATATGTTGGTAAATGTAATGCAAAGAGATTTCTGTGCCGCAACAAGTAATCGTACAAGTAAAACGGCCGCACAAAGTTCTAACCGCGGAATGCTTAGTTGCTTTAATGGAGATACCCGAGATTTTGCGGCGATAATGTTTGTTTTAATGGCTCCACTGGGTAATTCATAGCGCGAATAGATAACGGCCGCGTATGCTGATGCCGATGCATCTGAAAATGCATGCAATTGAAATGATGCGTTTTGAAGGCCGATAACTCTAGGTATTTCGATTTTTGTGAGTATTGGAAGTTCGCCACGATATTTTTCCCATTGGCATGTAATTGAGTATGGAAGACTATCATCCCAGCCCACATTTCGGTGCCATAATTCTTGAAGAAGTATTTTAAGTTGGATAACGGAAGGGGCAAGGAAACCGAGGGGATCAAAGATGCGCGCTACGTCTTTAAGAATCTCGCGTTTTGTTATGGGTTCAGAAGTTCTGTTATTCAATCGAAAACTAAACACATCACTATTTGAGTTCCAATATAAACCGAGAACTTTAGTCCACGGATCCGCATCCGTATCAATCGCAATATTTTGTAGGGAGACATTTTCTTGGCGAAGCTCGTCACAATTGCTTTGCCATTTGCTCAATTGCATACCGCACTTCTGAAGGAGTTCAATTAAGGAATTTCGTTTTTCAATGGCTTGGGCCAAAGTATCTCCACCCGAGACGACGTCATCTACATAAAAATCATTTAACACAATGTCGGAAGCGATCGGAAACTCCTTTTGATAGTCCCGTGCTAGTTGCTCCAAGACCCGAACCGACAAAAATGGAGCGCAAGAAGTTCCGTAGGTAACAGTGCGTAGCCGAAAGTGTTGTAAGGGTTCCGAAGGTGATTTTCGCCACACGATGCGTTGAAAATCAGCATCCTTTTCCGAAACCCAGATTTGGCGAAACATTTTAACTATATCTGCTGTAAACACGAATTGATGTCGACGGAATCGTAAGCAGACAGAGAAAAGATTTCGTTGGATAGGCGGACCAATCATTAGCGAGTCGTTTAAACTATTCCCATTAGAGTCTCTGTGAGATCCATCAAACACGACACGTAACTTGGTTGTACTGCTGTCTGGCTTCAACACGGCATGATGGGGCAGATAAAAAACATTTTGTTTTGGGATTTCTGAGGAAGGAATCATGGACATATGGCCCAATTTCAAATATTCGTCAAGAAATTGTGAGTAGCTTTGGAATAGGACTGAGTCTCGTTGAAACTTTTTCTCCATCCAGTTTAGACGCGAAACAGCTCCGCAGAAGGTGTCTGAAAACCGTGGTGGTGATTTAAATGGTAAATCGATGATGTATTTTCCAGACATATCTCGTCGGTGAGTTTGGAGAAAATGTTCCTCGATCTGCAAATTTTCTTTTGACAGAATTGGTTTTGAATCAACTTCTTCGATGGTCCAAAAAGATTTTAAGATCGCATCAATATCGAAATGAGCATGATGTGAAACAATACTTGGTTCTCTAGTGTATGGCAACGATCCAGCCACAACCCAGCCAAAGACAGTCTTTTGTGCTATCGGATAACCCTTTTCACTACTGACGCATTTTCCATGTAGAATGTCCCAAGCTTTATCTGCGCCTAATAATATGTCAACGGGATTAGATCGATAAAAGAAAGGATCGGCTAAGTTTAGTCGATGCAAGTGATTCCAATCTTCAATGGAAAATGACGTAGATGGTAATTTTGCCGTCACACTTGATAAAATATATGTATCAACTGGAATACAATATGAATTACAGAGTGAATTGATGACCAATGATATAAGGCCCCTGGATTTACCAGCGCTGGTAGATCCGATGCCACTAATAGGTATACGCGCGTTTTTTCGTTTCACCCCAAGTCTTTGCACACATGACTCAGTGATAAAGGAAACTTGTGAGCCTGTGTCAATCAGAATCCGAACTTGTTGATAATTTCCGTTTGCATCCAAAACCTTTCCCAGGGCAGTGGGAAGTAATGTTTGGCTCATGAAATGTCTATTGTTTACAGAATGATTATTAATGATTGCTTGTGATGATGTCGGGAACTGATTTGAAGGAAGAAATTGTTGATTTTGAGATACAATGCTACCAATGTTTGGAGAGGGAGGTGATATGTTACTCTTATGTGAATTGATGGAACGATAAGTGGTTGTATGTTGGGGATTGAAGTCATTAGTTTGGTTAATATCAAATTGAGTGTTGTTAATATGTGGGCTTATTGAGTGATCCGATGTATTCACAGGGTCGTCATGTACCAAACTATGATGACGTGTATTACATGATTTGCATCGAAATTTGGATTGACAGCGGGCCGCGGGGTGCCTACTTCGAAGGCAGTTAAAACAAAGTTTATTAATTTTGACAAACTCTCTACGGGATGGTAAATCCATGTCGAGAAATATTTGGCATTGTGGCAGACCGTGGTTTGCCTTGCATTTAGCACATGTTAAATTGGACGAGACATGCATACTCTTTACCACAGGTTTTCTCATTCGATTGGATTCGCGTATGTTTGACCTACAACTTTCTAACGCTTCGCACCGACGATCCAAAAAGTCTAATAACTGATCTATAGTAGGATAGTCCTCAGAGAAGTTTTCTTCAGACCATGCTTGACGCGTTTCAGGGTCCAGCTTGTTTACTAAAATGTATTATGAGATTTAATAGCAGTTAGACCTCTGACTATTTCATCAGCTCCGTCTGATATTTTGCGCAGAAGGCTAATGTTTGAAGTCTGCATAGAAGGAAGTTCCATAAAGGTTTTCACAAAATTATTTATTATGTGACGTGGCCTATCGAAGCGTTTCTCAAGTTTCTCCCACGCTTGATAGTATGTGTCATCGCATACGGGGAAATGGCTTAAAAGACCTAGCGCATCACCACGTAGACACGATATCAAAAATTGAAATTTCCGAATTGGAGATAAATTGGATTTACTTTTAACAACACTTTGGAACATGTCCCTAAATGTTGGCCAATCTTTATAATTGCCCGAGAATGGTTCAATTCTAATCGAGGGAAGGAAGTTATCATCATTTTTTCCTGTAAAAGACTGATTGAAGGTCTCCACCAAAGTTTTCTGCTGAGCAGCTAACTGTCCTATAAGATCATTCGATTTTTCGATTTTTTCACGATCATTAACCGCCGAAAGTAGACTCGATTTAACAGATAAAACTTTTGCCTCGAAGTCCTCCAACTCCGGAGTAGGGTCGATATAACTTTCCTCATTAGCAAAGGCATACATGAGTTTTTGAGAAGACGCGAATTCTTTCCATAAATCTTCCACTTTATAATAGCGAACTTTGAGATCAGATAGCGAAGTTGTATCCGAAATAGCTTCTACGTAGGTAACCAATTTTGTTAAGGAACCTTTTAAATGACCACGAGTAGCACGTAGTACTGGCAACGACGTTGATTCCGCCATTTAGAAATAATCATTTAATGTATTCAAACGATTCCAAAAATAATGTCACACAAATGAAAATTAACGCAGATTAAATTGATATAAAATGTTTGTAGCTGCGAACTATGAAACGAGAAAGCAAAAATCTGGCTCGAATTGGGACCAATAAAATGTTTAATAATTTTGCTTTTGCAAATGGATTGAAAAAAAAGAGAGCAAAAAAAACGAAGGATTAATACGACTAACAAATTTTATTTTTTGATGTTACCCTCTTTGCGACTGCGATCCAAATGACCGAGCCAATCTTTCGTTCAATACAATATTAATAAATCAGATGAAAAAATACGGTATCATATTCAATAATTACATTTGAATCATCAGATGAGAGAAAGCACGAGAGAGCAAGAATTTACAGTGCGATTAAACATAATCAATTAAAATTTGTTTTTATAACTGAAGTTAAACGTACGTACCATATAGGGTATATTAGATTTGCATGTTACTTTTTAAAATAAGCAAAAGAATATGGAAAATATGTGTAATACAATAAATTTAAGAGAAAAATACAATAATCTTAAACAAAGACTGAACATAATCATTTAATTTAAGTTATTTCATTGAGCCAAAGGCCCTGGTAGCTAGAGCTCTATTTATTTAACTATCGACTTGTAATTTTATTATTTGTAAATAAAGTTGTAATAATAATAATCAAATATATGCTCAGTACCCCAAATTTTACTGAGTCCTGCCAAATATGTCAGTATCATCTGCGTACGCTAGTACGAGTAGTTGCACAGACTTTTGAAACATTGTGCTTCCAGTGTTCGCTTGTGAGTATCGCACAATTCTTTCAAGTATATGTTAGTGTTAAGGAAGTCACATGGCAGCGCGTCACGTTGCCTAAAAACTTTTTCAGCATCGAAAGTCTCGGTTAAGTCGTTACCGACCTTGACAGAGCAGTGCCAAGACGGACGAGTTTGACAGGGATGCCAAAAATAGACAATGACTCTACTATATATAGCTCGTCTCTACATACCTTGATCAAAAGGTTCCCGGAATAACCACCGGGAACAATTTTAGAAAAGGATATAAATTTGCAACAACGAACTTGTATACAATTTTGCGTAAAAAACGGATTTAATGGTGCGCGAACGTTGGAAATGTTGGAAAAGTGTTTCGGCAACGATTCTCTAAAGAAAACGGTCGTTTACCAGTGGCACGAGCGGTTAAAAAGTGGTCGTGATTCAATCGATGATGATGAACGCAGTGGCAGTCCATCGACATCGAAAACCGACAAACAAATTGATGGAGTAAAAGAAATGTTGGTCAATAACCGCAAATTAACCATCAGAGGGATAGCGGAGGACCTTAACATTGCCTATGCATCCGTCGAAGACATTTTGGTCAATAATTTAGGTTTCCGTCGTGTAGCAGGAAAGTTGGTTCCAAAAGACCTCAATTTCATGCAAAAAAGAGACCGTTCATCAAAAGGATCATCACTGGAGACGAGACGCGGGTTTATCAGTACGACACACAATCCAGACATCAGGCAAGTGAATGGCGTTCACCAAATGAGTCGAGACTAAAAAAACCACGTCGTTTTCAGTCAAGAAAGAAGGCAATGCTCACGGTTTTCATGGATTACAACGGTGTAGTGCATCATGAATTTTTGCCAGAAGGCCAGACAAGCAAAGAGTATTATTTGGGCGTAATGAGACGTTTGCGTTAAGAAATTCGCCGAAGGAAACCAGAATTGTGGGCAGAAAACTCGTGAATTTTGCACCATGATAATGCACTGTCGCACATTGCCATCATTATTCGTAATTTTTTGACGAAAAATGCAACAAATACCATCCAACAGCCACCGAACTCACCTGATTTGGCTCCCTGTGACTTCTTTCTGCTCAATCGAGTTAAAAAACCACAATATTTCGAGGATTGGATCAAGCGCTGGCATAAGTGTGTTGCAGTCGATGAGGATTACTTTGAAGGGAACAATATAGATTTTCTGAATAAATTCCGCGAACTTTGATCAAGGTGGTATGCTGCTACAATATATGCGGTCTGAAAATCGATGAAAAGATGATGGGTTTTTTTACAGAATCTTGCGGGTTCCAGAATCTCAGGGTTCAATCAGGTTGTTGAGGAAGGGTGTCAGACATTCACATAATATGGCAAATAAGGCTTTTTTGTGATCTATAGTTGGTGCAGTCGCTATTGTTATGGATCAGGCATACGGTGATGGGATTCAATTCTTCTGACATGATCTGAGAAATCAGTTGGTGCACGTTTTCCGCAAAGTCATTTTCAGCAGCTTTGAATACCTCAGCTGGTAAGCCGTCGGGTCCAGCTGCTTTGTTGGAATTTAGCTTTGGCTATCATCGTCTAAGTTGTATGGTCTATTCTGCCTGGTGGCGGGATGTAACGTTTCTTCGTTTTTTAATATTCTCAGAACCGACTGTGACTCTACTGCCATGATTACTTCTGCATCCCGTCAGTCCCCTTTCCCTTTACCTGTTGGTGAAACTTCCGTACGTTATTTCTGCAGCACAACCTCACAATATGCAAAAGAGCTTCTCATGCTCTTTTCTTTCCGTCTCTTCTGCTCGTGAAGCTAATGAGGCTTGCCAGCATTCTACATTAAACCAGGAGGTTCTTGGTGGCATAGGAGTTGTTGAGAGATTTCGGAATACGGGTTCGGCGAAGATTCTGGCGGTTTCTTGCGATTGCAGCTTTTCTGCGTTATAATCTCCTCACAGTAGTTTTTCTTTATTTTTGAGTTTGGGATATCCACATTCGCGCCTTTGCTGTAACAAGGTGGCGGCGGTCCGAGTCAATGTCTATTGCAAAATGATGAATTTGGTTGAGTGCTAGATGATCCGAAGACCACCATGTCCTCTTCAGTGTGCTTGATATAGTAATATTTCGTCCTGCCTCAAAGTTAAAGTCCGTTACCAGATGTGGTGCCGTGTAGCCTATACTTACGAATAGTCCTAGTTTGGACATTGCTCAAATATTTTGACGAGAAGCTTCTGCAGGAGAATAGGAGAATATTAGGCATATCGGAATCGAATTTAGCCTTGATGCGGATTGTCATAAGATGCTCTCTCACGTGTCGGAAGCTCAAAACTTCTTCTCTAGTTCGCTACATATGGCAAATTCACATCCGAATAAGCGCTGTTTCTTTTCCATATAAAAATCATCATAGTACGAGTAAATATCACAGTTTTTCATCCATCTCATTTGCGGCCCTTCCCATCACACTTAACGCAGGGCGATGATATTTGTGTGATAGCAGTCAAGGGGCTCTACTAATTGTCCGGCTGCACCTGGCCTGTTGAGGGTCCGAATATTCCATGTGCTGATTCGAAGGTTGTTGTCCTTTAAGCATTTGCCAAGGTCGTCAGCAGTGAATCTATTTTTATCCGAGGCCATTAGTTGCCTCGTCATATATTTTAATCCGCATTTTGCCATTTTAACCTGCATGAGTAAAATCTTACTCATGCCGTTACCGGGGATCACCACCGGGATTTAACAAAAATTATGGACGCTTATCGGTTTTGAGTTCGAAAATACCTCAATAGAATAGTAAACAAAGTGGCAAACAACTAAAGAGATCTGATTCAAGATCTTGTTCGTCCCAGTCCTACTTTATGGCGCTGAGGCATAGACACTATCGAAAGCGGATGAAGAGAGAAAACTCATCGTACAATATTCGGTCCCATTTGCATTGACAGAATTTAGCGGGGGTATACAACGGCGAATGTAGTTCGAGCTGCACAGCGACATCGACCTAGTCAGAAAACTGCGCATCGGTCGCCTGAGATAGTGAGGACAAGTAGAGCGAATAGACATCAATACTTATGTCCGCAGAGTTTTCGAATCTAATCCGGAGGCATAATGCAGTAGATGGCTCGCACAAGAAGAAGGGCACTCAGAGTGCGTAACTCGAGGTAGTTAGCCAAGACTCGGGCTAATTGGAGAGGCTTGAAAGTTGAGGCCCAAGTTCACCCAGAACTGTAGTGCCCGCGAGGCACTTATCTTGGCTTTCATCATCTGAATTCTTCCTAGTAGCGGACTTCGGATGTTTACTGCCTTTAAATTGTTTGTAAAAGTGATTTTTTCATATCCTCGGTACCAACTGCCACTCCACTTTTCAAATTACTTGCTCTTCTCTACAGGTTTCCGTTCGAATATTTTTGGCTTAACTGGTTGTTTTTTAAAAATTGCTGCTCGCCGCCGATGTTCTTTGCTCGTGGATCTGCTCTCGCCCATGTATGCAACGCAGATTCATTGACTGGCCTGAACTTTTCATCAACTTAAGGGTTTCGTGGGAGTTCCATGTTCTTGACATCGATGTCACTAGTCTTCAGCACTTGATAGTGGCTGAATACGACTTGTCGAAAAGTGAAGTGATACGCGATCGGCAAGGGTTCTGATGGTTTGTAGCAATTGCAGCCATTCAACGTTAAACTTCTTCAAACTATTTGCCCGTTGTTCTGGCATCTGGTATATGCGTTATATGTACTTTGTCTGCAACTATGTGATGATTTAGATTGTCACTGGTCCTTCAGAATGATCAGACAACTAAATATAATAGAGAAGTGATGTCATCTACTGATCGCATCATGGTCAATTTGGTTATCTATTTAATGGCAGTATTTGACACGATCTTTTCTGAATATTCAGATGAGGAAACCATGTAATAGGTGTAGTAATATGGTATTATACCTTTCAGTAAAGCCAATTAACATCAGTCTGTTTCCAGGGGCGGTGTCAAGTAGCGTATTCTTACCCACTGTTCTACCAAAGATACACTCCTTTCCAAGTTTGTCATTTAAAACACATACAACTACTTGAATTCCATATTTCTTGAAGATTTTGGTTTTTGGTAGCACGCATATCAGGCTTTGCATTGACAAATTTGGTCTTGATGTGGATTAGTACAATGCGTTCGCTCAATACTTCTAGTTTGTGCCCGCAGCCTGCTACATATCCGCAAGCAAATAGGAATTTCTTCCGTCAGTTTTTCAGTTTATATGCATTTTTATTTAATTCATTAATTCATACTTATAAGCTATACAAAAAAAACAACGCTTAAAAATTAGCTTAAATAACTTACATATAATATTATTGTAACTTACTGGCCCCATGCGGGCACTCTAAATTAAACATAATACTTAATCTACGTCTTTCGACGCTTCTTACAGTCTATTTTTTCTACTTAAATTTATTATAACTAAAACTAAGAAAACAGATTTTAAATAACAAAAACTTAGTAAATGGACTTTTTTTGGTTCTAACATACAACTCAAAACCAACCCTATATACTATCTAAAAAGAAGTCTTAACGTACTTAAACTATCTACTTCTACTCCTTATTTTAGGGAGTGTTACCCACCTCTATTCTAATATATTTTTTTTTCTTTAATTCTAACTTAATCCTACATAAAACTATGAAAGCCGGCCACGGCTAATAAAATAGACAGACGACCGACTTTGCTCCACCTGAAGCTATCTATTACTTGAGGAATTCCACGACGAAGCATCCTCCCCTTCAACAAGCCACCAAAATTGTTGGTGCTGCCGAGCAACATCCCTCATGTCACGACTCCCTACCGCCCTACTGAACCAGAGACGCTCCGCACTACCATGTGCGACGTCTCTGTAGCAGTTGAGGCGCCTGTTCGCAGCTGTTCGAGCGACGTGGAAGATTAGCGGCACCACTAATCTGTTCTGGATCAGACCTTTGCTATCTAGATAGAGGAATAAAGCCGTCAAAGCGAACTCTCTCGTGATAGATCACCTTCACCGTCGCATCGAGTTGGCTGTTATAAAACAGTCTCCTTGTAAGTGCAAAAGCACCTTTGGCTCTGGCCAGAGCAACATCTATATGTTTGTTAAAATACAGATATTGATCTAGCCAGATTCCAAGGTATCTGACTACATTTCGACAAGCAAGTGGCTGCCCGTGTTGTCCAATGATGGATAACTTACGCCAATTTTTTCTGGTATCCCTAGAGGTCCCAGATAAAGGCGTCCTAAACAAAATGGTTTCCGACTTCTGAAAATTGATTTTCAACTTCCAGTCATCGCAATATCGCTTAATTTTATCGAAGTCACGCTGCAAAAGTATATTAATGACCTCAATCTTTGGACCTGATCTGTACGCGATTATGTCGTCTGCGTACGCTATGGTATGGTGAAGTGAACCTATCAGATCACTCGTGTAAATATTGAATAGGATCGGCGAATTTACAGCACCTTGTTGCAGACCGTTTTTAATGTTAAATGTTCCAGCAGAAATCTGAACTGTCTACTGGAGAGCATATCAAAAAGATTTCTTACTTCTAAGTAATTCGACGATCGAAGAACATTGTAAAATGTTTTCGCTCCTCTTTAATTTTTGCCAGTGTACAACCTGGTAGTCTAGGACTTTAATAAAGGCAGTAATAGTGTTGCCAGTGCTGTTAAAGCCATTAAAAGGAGGGGGAGTTTGAAAACCCCTCCTAACCTAAGAAAAAAAAGAATAAATGCCGTCGAAACAGCAGATGAGGTCCGATATGAGGGGGGCAATAACAACTTTGCCTCTCTAGCGTCATCCGAATCGGAAGATGAGGATGAGCAAATAAATGAAATCAACATCAGCATACAAAAGCTGACAGAGAGAGTGCTTGCTATGAAGCAAAGGCAAACTGCACGCAGGCAGATGGAGCAACTAGAAGTAGAGAGCTCCCAACATCAAAAGCCACAAGAGCAGAAACAACAACTACAGCAACAACAAAACCAGCAGAAGCAGAAGCAACAACTGCAACAAACAATACAGCAGCAGCAGAAACATCAACAGCTGCATCAACAGCAGCAACAACAACAACAACAGAAGCAACAGCAGCAACAGAAGAAGAAGGAGAAGGTGCCTCCTATCAACACCTATAAATTAGAGGTAAATGAAACCAAGGACCTGTGTAAGTTGGTCATTGGTAATAATTTTAATACTCGTATTAAGCGATTGGGGAACGATCGCCATGCCATCCACTGTAATACAGTGGAGGGCTACGCGAAAGTGAAAGAGCTCCTAAAGGAAACGACGACGGAGCACTTCTCATTCACACCGAAGTGTGAAAAGCGGCAATCTATGCTGCTGAAGGGGTTGGAACCGTCTTCTGATCCTGAGGAGATCCTGGCACTGCTCAAAGAGAAGGAGTGCGAAGGACTCAAGTTTGTAGGGGTAAAGCCATTTACCACAGCTAGAGCTAGGCCGGAGAAACGGAGTCTGCCGTTCTTCCTGGTGCAACTCAGTCCCGAAACCCGTCTGGATAGTCTAAGGAGTATCAATGTCCTAGACTACCAGCTGGTTCACTGGGAAAAACTAAAAAGGAGCGAAGGCGTTATACTCGTACAATGCGTTCGCTGCCAGAGGTTCGGGCACGCCGCGTCGAACTGCCAAATGCAGCCTCGATGCGTGAAGTGCGCTAAGAACCACAGTTCCGAAGAATGTCCTCTGGGTGTTGACGGAGCAAACGATAGGTCGCAGCTCTCGTGCGTGTTATGTGGAAATGTGGGACACACCGCAAACTATCGGGGTTGTCCTAAGTTCGCTGACATTAAGAAAGCAAAACTGGCTCGGCAGCAGAAGGTGGAGGTCAAACGTTCACCTGTGAGGTTTCAAACACCAGCCGTCACTCCCCAAATTTCCTACGCCCAAATGGCGTCAGGTAGGGGGGCTACGGTACAGCAAGCGACTGTTGCTTCTCCGGCTCCGATGCCAAGAACAACGGAAGCTGCACCCAACATGCTAGACATCTTGCTCGCAATCCAAGGGCAGATGGCTCAGCTGCAAAAGCAGGTTCAAGAACAGACCAAGCGGATGGACCAGATCTACGCGTTGCTGCCGGGCCTAACGCAACACATGCCGTAATGGGTACGCACATAGTGGAGCAAACTTTGAAGGTCCTTGCGGTGAATGTGAATTCATTGATTAGGATCGAACGAAGAGCCGCGATGTTTAAATTGCTACAAGACCAAACTCCTGATGTGCTTTTCGCTAGCGAAACCAAGCTAACCGATAAGCATAAACTGGAGTACAATAATTATATTGTTAGAAGAAGAAACCGGCCCAGATCCAAACGTGGAGGCGGTGTCGCGATCTTCATTAAAGAAGGTATAAAATTTCACAGAGTGTACAAGGGGGTGTTGCGCAGGTTCCGGGTGTTAGAGGCAGTCGTCGTTTACATCCCGCTCCGCAGTGGAAAGCGGCTGTACTTGGCCTCTGTTTATGCACCTGAGGCTTCACAATCCACCCTATTCATTACAGAGCTCGACACACTTTTTCGACTTCTGAGGCTGGAATCGGGGGAGAATTATTTTATAATCGGCGGGGATTTCAACGCTAGACACAGAGATTGGGGAAATAATTTGCCAAATACTAGAAGGAACCTACTACTCGATTGGTGGAGTCAGCACGATGTCATGTACAGACTCGGTCTTAAAGCGACGGATAACCCGTCGTTTCCCAGAGGCGGGTCTTATTTGGATCTACTGCTGTACGACGAACGTATACAACTGACAGGTACGAATTTACAAACATTAAACTGTCTGCGCACATTCGTGTATGACAGCGACCATTGCGGTTTTAGCACCGAAATTACGGTTCCCAACGAAATTGCGGAATTGGAGGAGTTTGTCCAAAGATATACTTACAACTACAGTAAGACTCGATTTATACACTTCTCCGCAACCTTGACTAGAGCGCACTCCTCGAACATGCTCCACCCACCGTCCAATAGGAATTTGTCAAACGAGGAGATCGACAATTACCTAAAACAAATGGACGAGACAATTAAACAAACTATGGACACGCGATATCGACGTAGGACTAACGAAGACCTGTTCCGCAATCCTACTATTGACGCACTGCACCGACAGAAAAGTAGACTTCTGACAAGACTCAAAAACTTGTACAGACAGTTAACTGACCGACAAGACCCAGAGATTAGGACACTGAAGTCGTCGATTAAAAATATCCAAACGCTAATAAAGGAAAATTACAGAATTTCTGTAAGTTTGTATTGGAACAACAAGGTTCGGGCTGTAAACACCAGCAACCCGCATATGTTTCCGCAAATCAATAAACTATTTCGGAGAAAAAATCAAAACGACCTTCAGTGTCTTAAAATAGCCCGGACAACAGACAACGAACGGTTACTGACAATAGCAGGTATTGATCCAAATGAGGCCGCTGATGATGACGACTTCTTTGTGATCGAGGATCCACAGGAGAAGGTTGAGACCATAGGGGCGACTTTCCAGGAAGTATACAAGGCCACTGATACCATTGGCCCTAATTACGACCTGGACAATCGCGTCTTGGTGCACGACTTCTGCATTCGAAATGAAATAGGGAACTGGCGATCCGAGGGCTCTGGTTTCACTCGGTTCACCGACGAAAATATGGCCAATAATGTCATTGCCAGAGAGGGTGACCTACCCCCGTTCATTTCGAAGGAAGAACTCCATGAGATCTTCGACACAATCAGGGCTAAGAAATCAGTGGGGACCGATGGTATTCCGAACATCGTGCTTCGACATCTTCCTCTAGAAGCGGTGGACATTTACACCACCCTGTTTAATAATGCAATGAATAATGCACATTATCCAGCGCATTGGAAAACGGCGGTGGTTCAACCTATCCCCAAAAAGGGGAAGGATATATCCAATTCGGCGAATCTCCGGTCGACAAGTCTCCTTCCGAATATCAGTAAGGTTTTTGAAAAAGTAATCAATAGAGCTCTGTCTAGGTGGGTTGAGGACAAACATATAGTTCCGGATAATCAATTGGGTTTTAAGGCGGGACATGATATCTCACATGCCGCGTCTAAACTGGTGTCCGATATCCAATGGAACAAAGGCAAGAAACAGTGCACTGGTGCCTGCCTTGTTGACTTGGAGAAGGCCTTCGACACCGTATGGTTAGAGGGTCTTTTCTATAAGCTGACTAGGCTGGGGATCAGTAAACCACTCTTGTACATTCTTTATAATATGCTAACTAACGGACAGTTCATCGTGAAGAATGGTGATATGACTTCTGTTGGAATATTTCAAATTAGAAATGGTCTTCAGCAAGGCGCAGTCAATTCGCCGATCCTATTCAACATTTTTACAAGCGACTTGATAGGTTCACTTCCCCATACTATTGCGTACGCAGACGATTTGATAGCGTACAGAACAGGTCCAAAAATCGAGGTCATTAATACTCTCTTGCGGCGTGACTTCGATAAGATAAGACGATTTTGCGATGACTGGAAGTTGAAAATCAACTTTCAGAAGTCGGAAACCATTCTCTTTAGGACGCCGTTATCTGGAGCCTCTAGGGATACCAGAAAAAATTGGCGAAAGTTCTCGATCATTGGACAGTATGGACAGCCTCTTGCCTGTCGAAATGTAGTCAGATACCTTGGAATCTGGCTAGATCAGTTTCTGTATTTTGGCAAAAATGTAGATGCTGCTCTGGCCAGAGCTAAAGGTGCTTTTGCCCTTACAAAGAGACTGTTTTATAGCAGCCAACTCGATGCGAGGGTAAAGGTAATCTGCTACATGGCCCTTATCAGGCCCATGCTGGTATTTGGTTGTCCCGTGTGGTTCAATGTACGAGCAAGCTTAATGGAAAAGATTCGGGTGTTTGAGAGGGCTTGTCTTAGGACTTGTCTTCGCTTGTACAGAACACCAGAGTCGGAGTACAAGAAATTTTATCCTAATGAGGTCCTTTACAACAGGGCGAACCTAATACGAGTGGACAACTTCGTAATTAAGCTGACTCGAAGGCACATTGCAAGAGCAATGACCTCGACGAATAACCTGATATCTGGGGCTTACTACCTAAATTACCTTTACCACGAGAGTGTGCGATCTGACGGCTTCGTTCCACCGGAAGCATTCCTCTACCTTGATCAGATAGGGTTGATCCAGGATAGATCAGCGGTGCCGTTAATCTTCCATGTCGCTCGGAGAGCTGGGGACAGGCGACTGAACTACGACAGAGACGTCGCACACGGCAGTGTGGATCGCCTCAGGTTCAGTAGGGCGGTGGGGAATCGCGATAAGAGGGATGTCGTTCGGCAGCACCAGCATTTCTGGTGGTTGAATGATGGGGAAGCTGTTTCGTCGTCGTTTCCGTCAATTACGTACCAGCCTCACTAATGAGGTAGAGCTGACCAATTTATTTGCTCTGTGAATAGCGGTGGCCAGCTTACATAGGTTTAGGTTAGCATTTAAGAAACATATGCATATATCAGTGTATACAAAGGTGTATACTGATATATGTATATGATTGTGTATAATGTCTATGTGCGTTTATGTGTGTATTGTGCATTTAGGTTAGGTACGAGTAGGCTAAGGTTTATTGTAATTTAGATACTAAGCTTTTATAAAAAATAAAAAATTACATCCATAGGCTAAGTTTTTTGTTATCAATTTTTTCTTAGCCCTAAGTATACTCGTACAAAATAAACATTTATAAATAAAATGTAAATGAAGTCGAAAGACATAGATATAAGAATTCAGATTAGCTTAGAGTGCCTGTGTGGGGCCAGTAAGTTAGTATAAGGTTGTTAAGTAATTGTAAGCTAGCATTTAAGCATTTTTTGTTAGTATATAAGAGTTAGTGATTAAGTAAATAAAATGCATTGAAAACAGAAAAAACTGGACTTTAATACTCCTTAGACCATCCAGATTGTTGGTGGGACTTAGCTGGACCAGGAAAATTGGCAGTTGCCGCTTCTCCCTTTTGGCTCTGGCTGTGATGAAAAGCTTGACCCCCACAAATTGGAGCCCTTCGCACTTATTCTCTTTCAGCAGTACAAGGAGCTACTCCGGATCAGTTGACGGTTCTAATCCCCTTAGCAGCATTGTTTGCAGCTTGTCCCCCTTCGGGGTGTAGGACAAGAACTCCGTCGCCGAATCCTTCAATAAACTTGTAATTTTATGGTAGTGCTCCACTGTATTACAGTCTACACTTAATCTTTTTATAAAAAAAATACAAGCTATGCCCGACTTACACACTTCTATCGTTTCCTTGAGTTCCATCTTATAAGTGTTTATAGGTGGAACCCTTGTTCAAGATACTCTTTGTTGTTGTTGCTGTTGTGGTTGCTGTTGTTTACGTTGTTGTTGTTGCTGGCTCTTCTGCTGCTGTTGTTGTTGTTGTGGTGGTGGTGTCTGCTGATTGATTTTTCGAGCATGTGTGTGTTTAGGTTGCTGTTTTGGTTTCTGTTGTTGCTGCTGAGTAGTTATGTGCTGATTTTTTTTTTTGCTAGTTGTTGCTGTTGAGAATCGAGAAGTTCTTCTAGCTGCTCTTTCTCCCACCTTGCCATTTGTTTAGCCTTAATAGCTAACACTCTTTGCTGGAGAAACTAAATATTATTTTTTATGTTCTCTACCTCCTCCTCTTCGTCATCTGACTCAGAGGCCGTCAGAGATGCGAACATATTTTCGTCTTCCAGGCCAATATCTTCTCCACCATCAGACACATATGGGAAATTATCTTTGGGTGCCATTTGTTGTGCTGCTGCTTTTTTTGATAGTTTTGGTACCCCTTCCCTCGCTCCGCTAGGCAGCTTTTCTGTAGATGCTGACAGGGAAGGGCGCTTTACTAGGTTCGGAGTAGGCCTTAGCTTCGATGATGTCGGCTTTATATGAGTCTGAGACCTCCGGTATTTATCCGGATTCTAAGCAAGCCACGTACAGCCCAATAACTAGCGGAGGCCCCAAACTCATGAATGTGCAGATATGAACGGCGTTGTTGTTTTATCAATTTGAGGGGCTGTCCGCAGTGAATCCACCGTCCATCCTTATTTGGGATAATTAGTTGTTTCGCCACAGTATGGTTTTCATGTAGTCGTGGGACACCTTGCGGAAAACTTGCTTCGGGTATAAAAGAGCTGCCGCTTGCCCCATAATGACTAAGCACCTTGACTAGTCGTGAAAATTCTTATTGAACTCAGTTCTAAATATGTTGAAGCAGGACGTTTACGTTGATTTACGCATTACCAGTATCTGGTGGCTACCACATGATACCATAATAGGCACATCTGATGCATAGTCATAGTTGACGCCGGTCAGTGTCTACCTTAATCATCGTGTAACACTAACCACGCTGGTTAATTAGAAAGTTGACTTTAGTTTCTCCAGAAATTCATGTACACCTGGCAGACAAAATAGTGTGTCGTCTAGTGTGTCGAATTTCTGAGCGAAAATTTGTTCCAACGATACGTGTCAACATGCAGCAACATACCAAATGGTTGAAATTAATTGAATCCAATCAAAGTATGCCAACTGATTTGGCATATCGTGAAATTCAGAAATTCCAATCAAAATTAAATTATTTCTCCGCCTCTCTGATCATTTAACTCGGAGGCAAATATTTCTCTGAAAATTCTAATTAATTAAGTTTTGTTGAATTTATAGTCTCCACTCAGTTCTATTAGTTCCAATTTGGCATACCAATTCGGGCAATTCAAAAAGGACAATTTGATATTCGTGCATATCCTGCATATACCCATATTTTGAAGTATCCACTTTTTAGTTTCAAACAGACGTGCGATATTTTACCTCCGGCACATGCATGCACTGCTGCACACACTATTTAATCAAAGCGTTCTTTACTTGCTGGGTATTCTGCTCCCCGAAATACCTTAAATTTAGCTGCAGGCGAAATTTAAAAACAAAAAAAAAATTATAGAATTTAAACTCCAGTGGCACTTTATTCTTGCAGATACTACGAGTTCTACTCCCATGCAAAGTTACTCATCCAATTTTAGGGGCGAATTCATCCCGTAGTACCATATATGGTATACCAAAAGCCATCTCTTACTCAAGCAGTGGCCCACATTCATCGCGCTAGCAACATTTTACCATTAACCGAATTTATTTGCTTGAATTCTCGGCGGGCTTATTAAAAAGGATAACACCAACGCCCACGTATTGTCCTTGTTCTGAATCTGCTGCAGAGGTGCTGTTGAGGATGGAACGACTTAATGGCGGCGAGTTTCTGGGTTGAGTTGAAAATAATTTACCCTCTCTAAGGTCGTCGTCGTCGTAGTCTTTGGAGTCGTTGGAGTCGTTGTCGGCAGCATCACCAATTGCATTGGTTGCCTACCTCTGGCAAATGAATATTTGGCAAAGAGTAAAAGGAAAAACCGTTGTCATACCTACCTCTGTGCCTAGAGTGGTGGTACATACGAGTATATGGAACGCTGTCTCTACCGTCGCGTACGATTACATATTTATTAAATAAAAAAAAAAAAACTCCTGGCAAAAGTTATAACGTTGTTTCTACTTTTTAAAAATAAAAACAGAATACTGTGCGAGATCTTGATTGGGGATGATTCTGGAAGGGAGGTATTTTTGCACGTACACCTTTGTTAATTAAGTCATTCGAGGGGAAAAGTGCTAAAGGATGTTTCCATGAAAGTGCTTTCGAAAATTGAAAGTAACTTCTGAAGCCTTGAAGCTAAATGAAAAGCTTATTACTTTTTACATGCTTAAGTTAAATGGATTAATTCGGGAAGGAAAGTGATCAATGGATTTTCCCTAGGAAGGACAATGTTTACAAAAAAGACAAAACAAGACGTGGTTCGTTGTGAAAGTTATGAAGGTTAGGCAAATGTGTAATAAGATATAAACACATTTGCTTTCTTAAGCCGAAAAGGCAGTGGCGTCATGAGGTGTACAAAGTCTCTGACTACCTTAAAGTTATAGCTGCTTATTGTGACGTTCTGTGCGATTAGTCGATGATGTGTGTTGCTTATTGTTTACAGCATAAGAGCATAGCTAGTTTTGCTAATTCTGTTTCAATACGCACAAGTGAAAGCTCGCTGAGTTCAATGATGCCAATTTCATCGCATACGCTGATGATGATGTAAGTTGTTGTACAGACTTTTGAAAAATTGTGTCTCCCAACTATGATTCTGATAAAGTTATGTGACAGCCTATCACCTTACACAGATGTATCTGTGGTCTGAAAAGGAGTGTTCAGACGATACCAACCAGTTCGTTAGCCTTTGAGTGATGCTGTCGGAGACAAGATTAATATCTAGCACTTCTTGTCGGTTTCTAGTTATAAAAGTGGGCTCATTGCCAATATTGCAAATTAAGGGGTTAGTACTTAAAATATAGTCTAAAAGTGACTCACCTCTATCATTGATGACGGTACTGCCCCATACCGTGTGATGTGCGGTAGCGTCGCATCGAATTATGAGGCCAGTTTTTTGCCTTCCAGCTTCCAGTACCACCCTTTCTAGGTTATCACCAGGGAGAGGGCCCACATGGTCGTGGCCAAGGTAAGCCGATGCCAGCCAGTAGGAGCCTTTGGCAGTCTCTATTCTGGCAACAGTTAAGTCGGGGTCGCTGAGGTTGGGAAGTAGAAATACATTAAGGCTACGTTTCACTAATATACAAGTTCTAGTCTTACCTTTGTCTCTTGTATAGAGCAGAGCGTATGCGGGTGTCCTAAGTCCACGAACCACGCCTTCTACAATCCATGGTTCCTGGATTAGGATTATGTCTTCTTCGGCTTTAGAAAGACGCATTTCCCATTTCCGACAGGATGTCAGAAGAGGAGACCGACGGCTTGATAGTCACCTCGGACAAATTGGAGTCATCGCTTGTAACGATAATTTTTGTTATTTACAACTAACCCAGGGTCCTTTAATCAGGTCTCAAACCCAAGATAACGGAGATATAGAGAGTAGTATAACCTCGCGCTATCCAACACTAAAAGGGACCCTCCCTACTACCTTTTCTTCACCCTTATGACCGTCGAGCACAGGTAACTCGAGAGGCCAGTCCGGGCAAAAGCAGTAGGTAGTGTGACCAATCAGCAGCGGTAGGCATGCAAGTATGGGCTCCGTCCTAAGCTCGCCGGAATGGGGGGGATCTTGCTGCTAATAATGGTCAACCGTAGTTACTTCTATTTTCATGCCTGTCTCTGGATGTTGTTTGAGCTAAAAATTTTAAAATGTGGAAACCCGAATTTGCCGTTAGCGAATTCCAAACCTCTATCTAATTTTAAACCGCTTTGGTGTTAACTGCAGATGATCTCTCATTCTCAAATCCCAAAAGAAAGAGAAGGGAGCTAGATGGTACGCTCCCATACGGAGTAAACTCTCCCCTTTTGGGTATAGCAGTATGCTGCTATACCACACCTTGGTAGCTACATGGTCCGTCGATATAATAGTAGCTACCCCTTTTGTGAAGTAATGTCTTTGTAACCTTTACATCTCTCGCTGCCCAAAGATCCTTTCACACCCCTATGTTTCTAAAATTTAGCCCCACATTCTAAGGGAGCAACCTAACAATGCTGAGGAGAAAAAAAAATCAATGATTCGGCTTCCCATGATGTTTTCGATCAGGTTCAACAGCAGGTGCTTGAATACAACTTTTCGCGTAGGAACAAAAAAAGAAACGATTTGTAGATTGAAAATTTTTCGCTACAATTTTATTTTAGTTCATAAGAAAGGAGGAGGAAACAATTAAGAAGCAAAGGACCTTAGTTATTTTCATATGAACAGTTGAAGCATAAAAATTTCAAATAATAAAAACAGAAAATATAAAGTATAAAGTAATTCTTAGGTTAGGATAAAGATATTTATAAATAAGGATATCATATTGTTATAGGTTGTCCAAATATTAAATTTTTATATATTGATACTGCATGTTTGCATGTTTGTATGTATGTTTTAAATGTTGCTCGAGTGATTAATAATTAGATATTATGAGGATACTGAGGGTATCTCTCTATTAAACAATTACAAAATTAATTTTTTTTTCTTTTGTTTAAGTATACGCTTCTTCGAAAATTTTATTTTATAACGTATTTAGGTTTTTAGGGGTTGCTGTCCCTTTTTCTTGCTTGTCAGATCGTAGAGCTATTATCAATAAAATAAAATTTGGGAGAAGCAAAATCTGATAAAAAAAAATACTTAACGATTTAGCCTACCACCTCCTTAGGTCTTTGCGGGGACAAAATAGATGGAATGGGATTAGGTAAGTAGGGTGTATTTCAAGCTGCTTTATGTCCGTGTAACTGCTCTTTTAGATCGATGGGGAAGCTGGTGTTCAGTCTCATTGACATCAATTTTTGGGTAGTGCCTTCAAGTCTTTGCTGCGCTCCGTAAGTACGTATAATTGGACCGTGCCAGGGTTTCGGATGGGAGATCTTTAATCCTTCTATAGTAGCAGTCAGATGATCTTGGCAAATGCCAGAATTTGTCTCAACAGGTTGCGATATTACATACAGGTTTTTGATATCAAACAGAAACCGTTTGACTGAGATACGCTATTCTTCCTTCTTTTTTTTTTTCTTTTTTTTTATTTCAGTCACTTCTTCTATTTCCAATAATTTTTGTTAAACACTTTTTAGAGTAATTCAGTATTTTATTTTTCTCGGATGTGAGTTTAAGGTTGCTTCTTGTTCTTTTCCTATCAGTTCATTTGTCTTTTCTTTATTAAATTTGGAGGTAAATTTTGTGTGTCTTTTTTTTTCTTATTGCACTTGCACTCAGAACCTTTTTCTTTCAGCCAATTTGGAAGACTGTCTCGTGTCTTTCTCCATTGCTAAGACAGCGACTCTCTCTTCAAATAAAAATCCGTTTTTTTTTCTTTTTTTTTCTCAAATACCTAATTTTCAATCATCAGGCCATAGTTCCGAATTCTGTTTTTTTTTTTCTTCGATGCCATGGCACCATGCATAAAATCATTAACCCCATCGAGCTTTAGACACAGTTATTTCACTTTTGATGCACAAGTGTAAAATTCGATACACAAACCAAATAGGATGGTGGTAGCCCACCGCACCTATGTATGATATATATGTAAAAAGAACATAGAATGGAAAGGGATATTATTTAAATTTTTTTTTTTTTGGTTGTTGTACTTGAAATTATCCTTACGGATCATACCAGGAGGTGGCGCTTCCATCGCAGACGGGTGGATATCAGTGTTTTATTTCCGTTTGTTACTTTTTGAAAATTGGTGGAAGAATGCGTACATTACATACATACATACACATATCGACATACAATAAACCAGCGTTTCCCACACGCTATCCAATTCTGGAAAGGATTTCGACGCTCCGAGATCCGAGGTTGTGATATCAAGTATTAAAGGAGGAGGAGGTTGCTTATCAGCATCCAGCTCATTATTTTTGTATACCCTTAGGTGTATGGACTTGAATCCGAACCGAATCATGCCTTTCGTCTGCGCCAGAGGATTAAGGGATTCCTTATTGATCACAATTAACGCGCATTTATAAGAACCCCTTAGTTCCTACAGTTTTGCGACTTTCCAGTCATGAGTCGGAAGAGTCGGGTTACTGAGCCGGATGATTTCCAGAATACTTTCTGGAGAGGAGGGTTCGGCTAGGATCCAGGTACGAGTTCGAGGTCTGCTAGGAATGTCTTCCTTAGACACGACCTCGAGTTTTGCACCTGGCCAAATCTCTCCTAAACCACCTATGGCCTTGGTGAAGAGATCAAGAGATCTCTGGTTTGAACATGCGATGAGCTTGACATGGCCTTGGTGCCACCCAGCGTCGCTTTTGATAGGAAGTGGTCCGGGGTTTTCCCGCATGATGGCCAAGAAGTTGCTCGAAAGCTTCAGTTTGACCAGCTGCCACCGTTCAGGTGTAATGGAACCGTCGGTATCGTTGCTATCGATCACCAATACGTCCTTTAGGACTTCATTGAAAGACCTCAGAGATGTGCTGTTGGATGGCCCAGGGGTTTTGGAACTATGTGTTTTGGGCCTCTTGGAAACCGGCACGGTTTTCTCCAACGATCTCTGGCGCTTCAAGGAGTCTTTTAACATTATGGGAGCAGTGGAAGCAGTGGGTAATCCGTCTTTTAGGATGTTTTCAGCCCACTCAACCTTGCTCTTTATATCCGCACTTCTCTCAACCTCCGAAATGGATCCGAAGGTTTTAATAATGCGTGACGCATTTCGGCGTCTTAGATAGAGCGCATTAGATGGGGCTTGCCGATGCGGCTGAGCTCCAGATTCCTCCTTGGAGGGAGGAATTTTGGTAGCAGCAACAAGTCCGTGGCCTGCCACAAATTTGCTGCTAGGGGTGGAGGAAGTGATAGGACCATGGCTTGCCACAGTCTTAACACTCCCTGAATTTTTATTTTTAGGCTCATTGCGTTTGCCTTTAGAGGATAGTGCACCATAGCCTGCCACAGTTTTGCCTCCTCTCGACGATGCAGGAGCCTTGCCGGTAGTTGGTGTAGTCACCGTTCTACCGCCCTGCATTGAAGGAGTACCGGCCTCGGATTTTGTTTTTGAGGTTTTATCCATAAATGGTCCCACGAGTAGCGGAGAAAGGGGTGTCCATCTGTACAGAGATCCGCTGTATACAGATAAGGCTGGCTAATCCGGAGGTCGCTAGGTATCCGGATACTCCGTTCGCGACTGAGCTATTTTTGGAGATGCTGGGCCCTCAGCCAGGTTGATCTTCAGCACGGGTCGTATGAAACCTTGATCCAGCCCAGGGGAAGAAGGGAGTGCTTTGGGAGTTGAGGAGGGGGGGGGGAAGGGCGGTATCCTTTGGTTTCAGGACTCGTCTGGAGAATTCCTTCTCTACAACTCGACAAGTTCGATGCTCGCGGTAGAAGAATTTGTGATAACAAAGGAGCAAAAATGCTTGAACTTTCCGATGATTTTGACATGCGTTTGTGGAATGGTAGTTGCAAAGGTGATTCGGAAGGTGAATTTATCAGGGAATCATCATGTTCCATAATAGATTACTGATTTGTCTCGGGAAGCTGGTATAAACTTCTGGACAGTTTTAAAGTCGGAATTGAGATCTTTTCGGACCACATGCCGATGGAAGTAACTCTCAATTTTGCTGCCAGCGGCAGCTGCCGCCACTATGCCTTTTGCCAAATTAAACGGTTTGATTCAGATTGTTTGAGAGCAGCAAACCCTTTAAATGCTTGAAACTTTTGAGAACGAATAACTCCAACATTTTCGAAACGCTTTATCAAGATGCCAACAGGGAGTACAAGCACATGTGTCATAGCAAAAAAGTAGCTCTTGAACAACAAAATATCGCGCTTATAAACACCTCAAAGCCCTCGGCGCAGTTCTGGAGAGCTGTCAAACACATAAACGGATGCACGTGAAACATCTCCTTGTCTCTTGAATCCCCGCAACTTAGGACTCAATTCGATAAGCTCCTCCACTAACCTCCCCACTATTTCAATATGCAGCTCCTCTACTCATAGATGAAAAATTAGACTCTGCGTTTACTCTGGAAGAAGTCAAAGAAGTTGTAAACAACTCGAAATCAAACAAAGCAGCAGGTGTTGATCGCATCCCGTTCCAATTTTATAAAATTGCACAAACGAGTTTATAAATTCTCTCACAATAGAATAAACTCGAATCTACAAATATCCCTGATGCATTCAAGAAAGCAATCACCTTCCCACTTCATAAGAAAGCGAATTACAAAGACCCGAAGAACTATAGAGGAATCACATTTTTGAACACGTCAGCCAAACTGTTTGCCGCATTAATATATAAAATATTATGCGAATGGGTTCAAGAAAGAATTTCAAACTTGATTTAGGAAAGTTTATTCTACAATGGACCAAATTTTCTTCCTAACTAATATTGCTGTATCTTACAAGAGCAAGAAAAAAAAGCTGTACACATTCTTTGTAGATTTTCGAGCAGCTCTCGATACAATATCACGTGAAGCACTCTTTTACAAGCTTTCCAAAATCGGTGTACGAGTATTAAGCAAAATCATTCAAATCCTGCGAGCTTTGTATGAGAATAATATTACGTATGTACGTGTGGGATGGGGATTTAATCTCTGAAGCATTCAAAACCTCAATGGGCGTTAAACAAGGCTGTATTCTAAGTGCACTACTTTTTATATTATACATTAATGATATAACCGATGAGGTCAAAGGTGGATAAGGTTCTGCAATGTAACAATCCCGGCATTGATGTACGCGGATGATATCGTCTCTTTCTGTGTGACACTATCCAAGGTATGCAGTTAATGATAAACAGACTTAGTGCATACTGTAAATGTTGGAATCTCACTGTTAATCTTGAGAAATCAAAAGTCATGATATTTAGAAAGGCATGAGGTCATTACTCACGCTTGGAAAAGTGGAAGTTAGACGGTGAAGAAACTGAAGTTGTATCCAGATACAAATATCTAGGTATCCTGTTAATGTCTTCTTTAAGTTTAAAACCGCACTTTGGTGAAAAATTAGCTGATGCTAAAAGAGCTATCTGTGCTATTTGGGAACGCTGTTTGGAAGAAAGTAGCGTTCGAGAGTTCAGGTGAACGAGCAACCTTAAGAGAAAAATTTAACTCAATTTTGGAGACCAATATGTTGAAGAAGCCGAATCGTCACATTTCACCAACTACTCCTATTACAGCAAATTTAACCGTTTTCTAAATGAAAAAAAAACGTATTTCCTTAACTACTCAGCTGAAAAAATAAGTACTGTCTTCAGAGTTGAACTTGTCCATTTAAACTTTATGCCACATCGACCAGATTTACCAAGACTTTGTTACCTCTGCAACAGGAAAAATAGAGAAGATGTCTTGCACTTAATTGGTGTTTGCCCAATTCCAAAAGAATTTCGACAATCAATGTTTGGAAAACATGTCTTAGAGGAAGATGACGCAATAAATATCTTAAATGGAGAAAAAGGATGGGATGTCCTATATAACCACTCAGTAGCAGCACTTCGTTACAGAAACAGAAGCAGATTTTTAATACAAGAATTTTAGTTTATATTTTGTCAACCTGGTAGACGGCCATAGGCCAAACCCATTATGACTTATGCTAAGCTTAATTGTAACATATTTATTGAAATAAAAGTCAATTTAACTAACTAACTAACTAAGCCTGTTTTACATGTTATACCTAGGAATACCACGACAACCACACACGCAGGCTTACCAAGGCAACGTATTAAGTGGACATATGAAATGAATAAAAGTGTTAGGGGTTGCTACTTCATAGCTACTAAATTAGAAACTGAAATGCATGTCTACATACCACAAGTGAGAAAACTCTTTCTGCAACAGTTCCCGAACTTATCAAGGCTAACCGAACAAAACCTAGCCGACAGAAGGAGGGCTATCATGGCAAGACCACCGCTCACAGTGCAGGTAATTCAAGAAACCAAACAACAAGCTCATCCACACATCACAACAGACAGACAAACAGTTAGAGATCAAATTGAGAGTCTAGCACATAATGGACGGAATCTAAACTCATCCATAGAAGGCGAATCCTTAGCCCGCGGATTCAGCCGAAAGCCAAAATTCTGCTGTTTAGTCTAATAACAACGAACATCAAGGCAACTCATAAAACCCATCTACAGTTGGTGGACATACTAGCACAGATGGAGAAATCGAGACTAGTTCGGAAATTTTAAGAACGTTCCGAGAATATTTCAGAGCGGCGTTCGCAATATATTAAAATAGTGACGCGCCATTAAGAGATGGGTTTCCTAGACTTTAAAACAACAAAAGAGTCAACGAGCTAGCAGAAATTGTAAACGTCCAAATTTTACCTGACTACCTAACAGCTGCAAGTGATAATGAGCAGGTTCACTGCGTCATATAAACCGCTGCAGTTGCTATAGTAAAAACAATGGGGGAAAAAATGCTCGCCGACTCAATAAAAAAATTAATAATATAAGGCAAGACTTAGATAGACTTATGGCTTATGGGAGTGGAGTTAGATCAAAACACATCCTAAGGCATATAAAAACCATTACTAACAGACATCAAGGACAGGACTAACACAGCAATTGGCAGCTTATTCAAAAAGACTGGAAAGGTATAAACAATGCCGGACCCTAAAGCTGGTAAACCAGCTTTTTTAAAAGAGCCAAAGACAATTTTACCGAAAGATTGAGGACTTGGAGACAAGTAGAACATTCGAACTGCCTTCTATCGAACAAGTTGTAGAGTTCTGGAAAAATTTATGAACTAAACCAAAAAATACCAACCAGGATCTAGAAACAACATGATTAACAGAAGCTTCAACGAGATGTAAAACATCAACATTTCCCCAGAAGAAATAAGAGATGCCGTAAGAGAAACCAGTAATTGGAAGTCTCCAGGCCCCGATATATGGTTCAAAATATATTGCTTCAAAAGTTGACTACTTCATATAATGTGCCTCGTTAAATTTTTCACCGAGCTTCTGATAGAACGTGATAGGCTCTCGGCCTTTCTAATGACCGGCAAAACATTTTTAATATCAAAAGTAACCAATACATCAGATCCTTACAACATACAAGATCTTGACAAAAATTCTTGCCAATTGTGTATACCCTCACTGCGCTTCATAGTTCGAAAAACTCTATGGGATGCAAAGAACAACTGACAATCGTTTATATAGTGGTCCACCAGGCACTACAAAACAAACGCAATATTTCCATGGGGCATATCGGCTATATAAAAGCATTTGACAGCCTTCCGCATCCGTATTTGTTGCAAATTCTGAAAGCATATAAGATTGATGCCAGCTTTATCCATTTTATGAGGGTCGCCATGAAGAAAGGGAATGTTAAACTCCATTTGAGACCTAAATCGACCGCAACCATTCCAATAAAATGTAGAATTTTTCAGGGAGAAGCCTTTAGTCCACTATGGTTCTGTCTTGATATGAACCCACTGAGTAAAATGCTCAGAAAACTTAACATTGGATTCAACTTAAAAGCTGAAACTGAAAACCTGCGAATTAACCATCTTCTGTATGTTGATGATTTGAAACTATTTAGAATGATAGAGCAAGTGAAAAGTTTCAGTGATGATATCGGAATGCAGTTCGGCATCGATAAGTGTAAAACCATCCACATTCAGTAAGGCAAAGTTCAAAATGACACCGATGGCTGCTCTATAGACGAACAAAATACCATCGCCAACCTAAAAACGGGTGAAAACTATAAGTATCTTGGTTTTATACAACTGAGGGGGATTGTCAATGGTGAAATCAAAAAGAAAGTACGATATCGATTTGACCAAAGGATGCGAAAAATTCTAAAATCCCATTTAACTGCCGGAAATAAGTGTAAGGCCATAAACACTAGGGCAATTCCGGTTTTGACTTATTCGTTTGGAATAGTTAAGTGAATGTCCATTAAAACGAGCTTGTCAAAGCACCTTTGTCTTCACCCAAGAAGTCTAGTAGAACGAGAGTGTCGTTCTACTGCAGGTGATGCAGGTGGAGGAGGAGGACTTCTAGATATCCCAAATCCTCACTACTCTCAGGTATTGAAACTGAGAAATTACTTTAGAGTCTAAATTGAAACATTTGATAGAATCCGGACTGTATGTGTAGCAGATAGGAACTAAACTCCCTTAAATCTAAGGGAGGGTGACTTCGAAATTCCTAGTAGTGTATACTCACAAGATGAGCTGATAGCAACCTGGAAAGTCAAGACACTACACAGAGTACACCCAAGTCAAATGCATCAAAACTACATCGATCTAATCAACTTCAAATGAGGTTATCTTTTCGGGGGAACCGAAGGATTCATAATCGCTATTCAGGACAAAGTAATAGCAACTCGGAACTACTGACATTTTATCCGGAAAGAAAACCTTGCTAGCGATACATGCCGGCGGCGATGCAACAATTATGCAGAAACAATAGACCACATCATCGGGGGATGCCTCGTCTTGGCAGGAGTGGACTATACTGTGAGACACAATCAAATTGCTCAAATTATATATCAACTTTTGGTACATACATAAGTACAAATTGGTATCTCAAACAGTGCCTTACTACCAAGGACGCTCCACGGTCAGAGCTATTAAAGAAGTGGTAAGTCTGTTCAAACCGCCCAACAAGGAAGTTGCCGCTCTAAGAAGATCGTTTTGCTGGCAACCCTGGACGTAAGAAATGCATTCAACTCAGCCAGGTGGAGTGATATACTAAATGCGCTAGAAAATAGATTCAACATCCCAGCCTATCTATTACATATGCTGAAGGACTATCTCAGGGATCGGGAACTGATCTACGAGACCACAGAAGACCTACGAAGGAAGAAAATAACATCTGGAGCAGCACAGTGATCAATCCTGGGACCAGACCTTTGGAGCATCTCCTATGATGATATACTGCAGATGAAGACACCTTTCTCGTTGGGTACGCAGACGACACCGCGGCAGTGATGACGGCAAGAGACACTGAAAACGCGCAAAGAAAATTGAACCAAGTCATGCGACGAACAACCTTCTGGATGCATGAGAACGGTCTTAGTTTGGCAACAGAGAAAACTGAGATAGTCCTTCTGACAAAGAAGAAAATCCCGACACAAATAGACTTCCAAATTGGCTTTGAAGTCATTAAGAGCAAGGACGCGGTGAGGTATTTGGGATTGAGGCTTGACACAAAATTAACTTTCTGGCAACAGATAAAGTACGCACGAAAAGAGCCTCTAGAGTTACAACATCACTCAGTAGATTAATGGCGAACATAGGTGGTCCAACGCCAAGTAAGCTCAGGCTATTAATGTCGACAATGCATGCCATTCTCCTATATGGAAGTGAGATCTGGGTAGACGCGCTTCGACAAGAAAAGTAGAAGATGGCGGCAGTGCAAAGACGTGGAGCTCTACGCGTGGCTAGTACAGTCGTCCTTGTAGTCGCAGGAGTGACTCCCATCGATCTCCTAGCGGCATAAAGGAAGTACGTCCACGAAAACAAGGCGGAAATTGGATTAGAAGCGGAAATTGGATTAGAAGCGGCAATCGACCAAGCAGAGCAGCAAACGATACGGAAGTGGCAAGAGCGCTGGATCTTGGAAAGCAGAGGAAGGTGAACAGCGTGGCTGATAAGAAATGTGGCTGAGTATATAGACCGGAAACACGGGGAGGTCAACTACTTCGTCACTCAGTTCCTCATCGGACACGGAAATTTCAAAGCCTTTTTACATAGGATTGGCAAAACGGATAGCCCAGACTGTCAGTACGGCAACTCCCCAGCAGACGACGTACATCACACATTTTTTGCCTGCAGAAGATGGGAAGCCCAACGCACAGCACTGGAAAACAGCATTGGTGCCTTCAACCCAGAAAACATAGTGGATAAAATGCTGACGAGTGACCTGAACTGGGGAAGAATTTGCCAGTTTGTGGAAGATATTCTCAGAAGAAATAAAAGAGAAGAAGATCAATACCGGGAAAACAGGTAAACCCGAAAGGGTGTAGGTTCACAGTCTCTTGAAGTAATGCGAAGAGCGGTCCCAGGGGGTTTGTGTCAGAAACCACAGGGTTGGGAGGGGTTTTACTCCGAAAGATCCGAAAGCATGCGGAGAGAGCCGGACACAAGGGGATGGTCAACGCCAACAGACCTACTTATGGTGCGTAAGGCATTTCTCCTCCCCCAAAAGGAAAAAAAAAAACAAAATAATAATCTCAGCAACTGAATTAATACCAAAGAGTCTTATTGAACACCTTAAGCAGCGCAGTCTCGAAAACGCACTTCAAACTATGAAAAAAGTTGTGATTCTGATCGTGTGACGTTTCCTGCAGACGACCTCCAACTAAAGGGCTAAAACATGGTCTAAGCCATAACAGAGCCTAATCCCTTCGAATAACCCGGTATAGGTAATTTCCAACTTCATAGAGGTTGAGAAGTTTAGTTAAACTCTATAACAATAATAAGAAGAATTATAATAATACTCGTAATAGTTGAGAGTTTGCAGATATTAAAATCTCCGTTCATCTCATAAGGTTTGCAGTTGTATTCCATTGTATACTGATATATGTATATGATCGTGTATAATGTCTATGTGTGTTTATGTGTGTATTGTGCATTTAGGTTAGGTAGGCTAAGGTTTATTTTAAGTTAGATACTAAGCTTTTATAAAAAATAATAAAATGTCCATATGCTAAGTTTTTTGTTATAAATTTTTTCTTAGCCCTAAGTACACAAAATAAACATTTATAAATAAAATGTAAATGAAGTCGAAAGACATAGATATAAGAATTTAGATTAGCTTAGAGTGCCTGTGTGGGGCCAGTAAGTTAGTATAAGATTGTTAAGTAATTGTAAGCTAGCATTTAAGCATTTTTTGTTAGTATGTAAGAGTTAGTGATTAAGTAAATAAAATGCATTCAAAACTGAAACTGAAAACTGCAGTTGTATTCCAGGATTAAATATTAAATGGAAAGTTATCCCGTAGGCAGTAGTCAGAGAAGAATTCTTCCAGTAGAGCAGAGATTTTGGTCCTCCAAGTCCTCTTAGGTTTTGTTGTCATTCTTTTGCTAACTAAATAAATGTGTTTTTGTTTTTATTATAGTTTTTCTAATGTGTCTCAAAAAAAAAAAAAAAAAAACTAACCAATTGTAGGACACGTTTTAGCACAAAAACAGTAGCAATCAACCACTCAACTTGGTAGTGAAACATCGCACATGACATTTTTCACATCGGAATATGCACGCAGACAGAATATCATTTTATATTTATCGTTCCATTAACATTCAAATGAATACGAAAGTGGAGATACAGAGTGGATACGATATTCATATGCATGAGCATGATTCATGCTTCAGAAATATATGCGAAAATGTTAATATACTCATATAACTTTAGGTATGCAAGGAATAAAGGAATAAAAAAAAGCATAAATACGAAAGGATCTCCTTTCTCTGTTCCTTTCCTGTTTAATGTAATTTTGACGTTTTTTGTTCAATCAGCACTATCCTGTGTGCCTTTCAATACAAAATGTAATTTGATGCCTGCTTTTTATTGAGTTAACAATTTACAGCGGAATTTAAGTTCAGAATGAAGAGGCATCCGAATTGTGGTTGATGGTGCGTTAACTGAGAAAAGCAAAATGTTAAATAAAACAAATATTATCCTTACAAAATGGACTGTAAAATTTTCTGTTCAACAATGTTCAGCCTGTGTGTAATTATACCAATTTATTTAGTCACCTGGAAAGTTCCGAAAAAGGTCATTTACACTGTCAGAAAGACGACATCACCTTGGATGTTTTCGACGTGGCATGTTTACTCAGAAGAAGTTTGCTATCCAGGATGATACTCTCACGTGATAAGTTCCGTTGGGAAAATGGACTTATATAACTGCTAAATGAGGCAGATCTACCAGGTGTATGCATAAGTCTTTTCTGTTTTTTTTTGGTAAAAAAAATACGTAATTTTTTTTTTACTCAAAATATTGGAATAGCATGCTAGAAAAACTGCTTGTCTTTTGCGGCAAACCATTCGTCGATCCATATCCCAACTTCCTCGAAATTGTTTAAGTACTGCTCTGCGAGCGCATGCCCCATTGATGCGAAGAGGTGATAGTCAGATGGCGCCAAGTCTGGGGAGTACGGCGGGTGCAGAACGATGTCCCACGTAATACTTCTACTAATTGCCGTTGAGTTTGAGTTGGGTCATTATCCAATAACTCCTGTAATTGCTCGTCGTCGCATTTTTGTGGTCTAACAGAGCGCTCACTGTTTTCCACATTGAAATCACCACTTTTCAATTGTCGAAACCATGTCTCACATGTTCTAATTGATGGAACGTGTTCGCCATATGCTTCTACCAGTAAACCATGACTTTCAACAGCCCTTTTCTTTTGTTTAAATAAGAAAAGCACAAAACTCGACATGATCACTGAACGATAAAACAAAGACCCTAGTTTTTGGCGAACTCAACTTGTGTGTGTTTGTAGTTAAATGTCAGACGAACAAAATGGCATAAGTGTCAAATTAATACGCTGCGTACACCTGGTATCTGCTTTCTATTGCTCGTAAAGAGAACAACCTCAGTTTCAAGATGATTGACTGGAAGCCCATTTCTAGTCCAGAAATTGCCTGCGCTTTAGAATACACTATCCGTAGGCATGATCGAACAGACAATATGGTTCAATAAAAAGGCTTTGCAACCTTTGGGTAAACCAACGTGCAAAATTCCAGTGGAGACTGGACGCAGGTAAACCTCTGTTTATCCCCGCTCATCACTTATTGGTCGCAGTCCACATTCGCAATCAGCAATGCTCTTATTTATAAAACTAGTGATTCATCTACGCGGTGTTTATTTAGATACTCTAGTATCATGCTGGCAGTGAAGATTTCCTTCAGAGTTTTCAGCATCTGGCCTATGTCTTATTGTAGCTTTTGTTATTGGGTATATGCAATCCGTACCAGTCACCTTGAATCAATCAAAGGAAGCTCCAGCGTGTGACACATACCAGTTCGGCGTGTTGTGGTACTCAGCTCACTTGCACTTTTTTGATTGGAACGGGTAGTGAAATATTTCAGATTTGGTTACCTTGGAAGTGAGTCTCAAGCATTGAACAAAAAGTTTCTGCTTTCAACTCAGTGTAGGTGCCATAAGATTTTCTGAGTGATTCCAGACTGTATGATTTCTCCTTTACAAAGGCTTTGACCAGCCTGCTGGTTTCACAGAATGTTTCAATCTTTTCGCAAAAGCGGCAGTCTTCGAAATCCGAATTCGCTTTATATATTTATTTTGCTTCAAATTAGTCTTAAGTCACTTGTTTAAAAGATTTTTGGTTTCTTTACGTAGTCGCTGCAGATCTGCGTTCCAATAAGGCAGTGTCCAGCTACAAATCCAACCAGTCTTCTGTGAAAGGATTTGATGGCTATTTCAGCCTGGCGAAGCCCTGTGATGTTTTCCAATGGGATATACACATTTTGTTTTCCCAAATGAGTTAATTGCTAAACGGCTCAGGGCCGATGATAGAATCAGCCGGATCGTTTCTAGCCAGATTAATAGCCTAACCGTGTTGCGGATTGCCATCTTTTTTGTAAAGAGATGAACTGGCGTTAAACCAATGAAAGCTTCTATAATTGTTGTGGGGCATGTTTGCATTCTGCCGGTAATGCTTTGTATGGTAGATTTATCTTTTGTTTTGTTCCACCATACCACTGGAGGATGACAGATGACTGTCAATAGTAGTTAGCCTATTAGAGTTGCTGCAGCAATTAATTTCAAGTATTCACCTAATTAAATCTACATATATGTATATCACAAAAGTGTCTGAATCAGTATTTAGAGATATACTTATTCTTCAAAAAGTTACTTTTATTGAAAGTTCATAGAGAGCTCACTAAAATTATCAGCTTTCTTTCGCGCCTTTGTCTTTAACTGCTAAAACTGTTATGATGTCGTTGCCACCAACTCCAGCAAAAACGAGATTTGGTTCCAAGAATAGCAAAACTCAACAGCAGTCACCAGTAACAAGTAACAAAGATGATAAACCAACCAATAGGTTTGAGCTACGTCTTGTTAAAGAATTGGAAGACACCACAAAGGAACTGAAATCTCTTATAATGGACAACCACTACATCTTAATGCAGAAATTGGAAAGTGTTGTCGTCGATTTCAACAGCCGCTTAAACGACGTAAATGCATAGATCCATGTCCGCATTAACAGTAGGAATAGAAGTGCTTGAACAAACTTCCGAATCAATCCGATGCACACAGCTCAACAATGAAATATCTGTGTTACACGGCAAGTTGGACTCAATTGAACGCGGAAAACTATCCGCCGATGCCATACTCCACGGCGTTCCTGTGACAGCTGACGAAAATTTTTGGAATATTTTTGATACCCTCTGCACTTCACTCAGCCATAATAATCAAATTTAACTCGGCCGCCGAAAAAAACTACTATTCTTAGACTGCGAAACCAAGCAGATAAAAAAACGCGTAATAGGGCCCATACACGTCTGCACAGACCAAGAAAATTTCAAAATATTTTGTATTTTCTCAGACCGTCGTTGCAAACAGACATGGATACACACTACACAGACAGTCAGTACAGACATTTTTGCAACAACAATATATATATGGCTGCAGCGACAGTTTCCGTAGTGTATGGGCCCTATAAGCCTATTTGTTTGCAAAATCATGGGTTGCAATCGGACAAGCCGATCTACTTAAATGAAAGCCTCACTGCGCGCAATCTTGAGTTTTATCGAAGAGCTTTTCAACAAAAGAAACTGAAGAAGTTTTTCTCTGTTTTCATCCGCACTGGACGAGTGTTGTGCGTCGAACATCAAGTGACAAAACTTTCCTGATTGACTCTATTCACCACTTGGATGCTTTTGCTGCCACTACTGATGGTGCAAATCGTGATAAAATCCCACCTGTTCCTACGTAAGCTGCACTTCCAGTTTTGTTATTTTTGTTTAACTATTGTCACGTACGTATGTCTGTATACCTTGTACTCACCGCCTGCCATCTGTTCGAAAGTAATAAATTTTGTCCGCATTTTCTTTTCTCCTTTCTGTGAGGTTAATTTTTCTTCTCCATTTTTTAGTATTTTTAATGTCTGGAAATATCATTAACTCCTTCCAAGGTGTTGGCATGAACGATAGCCTGCGCGTAATGATAAACATTTTTTGTAACTGGCGCCAGGGATTGCGTGTGTTTTATATAAATGCGCAAAGCCTTTTTAAAAAAAATTGATGAATTCAAAGGTCTGTTTTTTGGTTTTAATGTTGATGTCATATGTGTATCCGAAACATGGTTTAAGACTAAAGTGAATGACGAAATCTATGCTCTTAATTGCTACAAAATTTTCCGAGGTGATAGGCACAATGCAATTTGAGGGGGCGCTGGAATTTACACTAGTAACAATTTAGTTACTAATCCCTTAATAAAATCACCCGCTGGTAGTCTACTTCAATATTGTTTTGTCGAAGTTGTTTTGTGAACGGAAAAAGTGTATTCTCGGTTTAGTTTACAGTCACAATGCTTTCCACAGTCAGATTTCAGCTCCAGCGTTCTCGAAACACGACCTAATCTTTTCAACTTTTGACTTTCCTCATTGTGAAATACCTTCAAAATACACCTACCGAGACTTTAAAAATCTTAATACTGATGCCCTGAAGCATGATATTCTAAGCATAAATTGGCATCCAATTTATCAAGCTCGAGAGTGAATAGTCGAATTTTAAGTCTACTCCGCCAAAAGCGTTATAAACTCGTCAATAATTATATACAAAATTAAAACTAAAACGCGTGGACCAGGCACCGTGTGCGAGTGCAGTTTATTTAGTGCCAATAAATTCAAAATAACTCATTAAAAGAGCTAAAATTAAGTTTTTCCTTTCTCCTTTTATTCGCGCTCTGTGCCTGCCGTGCATACATACATACATTTCTATCAAACCGCGCATAATGTCATCTATTAACACCAGGTCCGTGTCAAACAATGCTTCTAACCAGAGCAAACCCATCAAGGCAAAACCTACGACGACCACAACCCTGTTGAATTCTCCAAATAGCCCATCATCTTCGCCTGCATTTAAAGGATTGACGCAACAATCTTTCCATGCCGAACTGATTAAGCACACTGAAACAATTTTAAAATCTTTAAAATGCGAACTGACAACCACTCGCAATGAATTGCTGCTCAAAATACAAAACATCGAGCAACAATTGGCGGAAAACGTCAAAAGCATTAATTCCGCCATATTCGACCTTCTCAGCGAGTCAGTAACATCGAACATGTTGTCACAAACAACTTGATTGGAGTTGCAGAAGCGTTGCGATATGCTGGAACGAAAAGAGTTCATCACCGATGCTGTTGGTTTTGGCATTCCTCAGTTGCCCGAGGAAAATATATCTAACTTAATTAATGAACTATGCGACAACATTAAAATAACACCCACAGTCTCCGGCTATCCACCGAACCGTGAACATCGTTTTCTTCATCGGTCTGAGCTTTGTACTTTAGTACTCGTATATTTTCTTAAGAATTTAATTAAGTCAATTTTTTTTTTCTATCGTTTGCTATAAAACCTACTGCACTTTCGAGTGTTATAGCTATTTCGTGAGTTCAGTTTTTACCTCGCTTGAACACATGGCTCCGGGGCCAAGAAAAAAACCCGGGAACCGGTTCGCCGAGCTTTCGGAAGACCCCCGCCCCTACCTCAAGCCAAAAAACACAAACCCTCATCTTTTTCTGATGAATTTCCTACTCTACCTACGACTTCTTTCCACAAAAATCCCCGCTTTGTGCTTATCTCTCCTAAATCTCCTGAGAAGCCACTGAAATCAATTAGCGTCTTTCTGCTTAAAAAAGCCATTGATGGGATAAGCACTGAGTATGACCATATATCCCAACTTAGGGACGGGAACCTTTTGATTTTAGCCAGAAGCCAAAGAGTCGCTGACAAATTTCTTTCAACTAAAACTCTTCTCAACACATACCCAGTCACTGTGTCTTTGCACCAACAACTTAATTCCTGTAAGGGAATAATTTACGCCCCCTGTTTAAGCAATGTGAAGGAGTCTGAAATCATTTCGGAAATGAAAGAACAAAAAGTGATCGGTGTTTTTAAATTCACAAAAAAATATGATGGGATCGATCGCCCAACGGGTTTAATTCTCCTTACTTTCGACCTTTTTCAACCTCCTAGTACAGTTGAAATTGGCTGGTATACCACAAAGGTAAGAGAATACATACCCAACCCCATGCGCTGCCGTAATTGCCAGCTTCTGGGGCACACCACCAAGAGATGTGCTGCTAATCCAGCTTGTGAGAGCTGTTTTCTGCCACCACATTCCCCTTCTAAATGTACTCGTCTCATGTGCGCAAACTGCTTTGGCCCTCACCCTTCTTCAGACAAAAGCTGCCCAAGCTTTGTTCAAGCAAAAAAAACGCTGGCTATTAAAACCAAACATAAATGCACCATGGGAGAAGCAAAGAGAATGTACCGTGAACAAAATCCAACAAATATAAATCACTCGGTAAGCACTTTCGCAGACGTCACCAGGCATTCAGCTAACTCACAAGTAAAAAATACCGTCTCTAACAATTCAATACAAATCCCCAACTCTAATCCATCACAAGAAGAATTAAAAGTTGCTGAAACTGCAAAAAAAATGTCCCTCGCTCACAATCAACCATCTCCTTCCTCTGTAATCTATTCACAAATTGAAAAATCGCTTATTAGCATGCAAAAACCAACTAAACCATGCCAGGTATTACTTACAGACATATATCGAGTAAAAGAAAAATCCCAAATTACACTCCCCTCTTCTCAAAGTAAACTCACATTAGAAAATTCCCCTAGAAATTCAACAATAGATCTAACCTCATCTAATACACAAACCAACCGTGCTTGCGTTAGGCAACAAACCTCACCAACAGCGTCCCAAAAGTTTACTTCAATCATCAACAACAACTCTTTAAAATCACCTATTCCAACAATTACCAACAAATTACTAAAAACCAACACTTACTATCAAACTGCTTCTGAACATGATGATTCCGAAAGCTAACTCTTCTTTAAATATTCCAACTACACATCCTCTGTTGACTAATACCCTATTATCGTCCAATACTGGACGTCCGTATACTCGACCCGATCAGCTTCCCCTTTCCAAACATCACACTAACAAACTCCCTAAATTCGATCACTTTAAAATTCTGCAATGGAGCATTAATGGTTTTATAAACAACTATAATGAACTGAGTATACTTATAAAGAATCATTCCCCAGCTGTTATATGTATTCAAGAAACTCACTGCCCTTTTCAATCTATCCCAATCACACATAGATCCTACATACCTTATTTTACCAATTTCCCACACATCAAGACCTCCAAGCAAGGCATTGGTTTATTAATAAATAATAATGTGCCTCATAAAGAATTGCACATCCATTCTAACATTTTGACCCTCGCTTTCGAAATTCTTGTAGCCCCCAAATTCACCATTGTTACGCTATATATACTTCCCGATCAACAATTCACCAAATCTGACATAATAAATATACTAAACCAAGTGCAAACCCCAGTGGTAATAGCCGGGGACGTTAACGCTTGGAGTGTTTTATGGGGATCCAACACTACCAACTCGAGAGGCGCAGTGTGGGAAGACTTAATTTTAGAATCTAACCTCATGGTACTTAATGATGGGTCACCGACACATCTTTCCACTCACGGCACATTAACTACTCGTAATATAGACATAACACTGTGTTCCCCGGAGCTATTCCCAAAAATATCTTGGCTTGTTCTGGACGACCTTTGGAATAGTGATCATTTCCCTATTATCACCTCGATCAATTTGGGTACAATGGCTTGCAAAAATTCAGTAAATTTAAAATTTAAAACCGACCAAGCTAACTGGCCTTGTTTTACCAAGCTCATCTTAGACTATTTATCGGCACACTCTTCTTCACCAAATATCAACAAAGAGGCGGCTGTTTTTGTAAAAGCGATTCGAACGGCAGCAAATATCGCGATCCCTCAAAGCAACCCTTGTTCTAAAAAAAAACGCTGTGTCCCCTGGTGGAACGGTAAATTAAATATCTTAAGAAAAGAAAAAATGGCAGCTTGGCATTATTTTAAAAGATCTCCCAATCAAAATAACCTCATATTATATAAAAAAGCCAATGCCAAATTTCGTAGAGAGGTTAAAAACAGTAAACTCCAAATCTATCAACAACTTACTTCTACCCTTTCTACCCACTCCACACCAAAATATATCTGGCATAGAATACGCTGTCTTACAGGTTACTTTGCTCCTATATCCATTACTTCTCTCGAAACTCCCCAAGGTACGGTTATTTCTTCGGCAGATATCTGTAATCATTTTGCTTCTACCTGGTCTAACCAGTCAAGGGATGAACATTTTTCAATAGTTTTTAATAGAAAAAAAAACAGCTTCATTAAATTTGTCAGTAAATCCCAATAACGTATCTCCAAAAGCTAAACGTATCGAAGTTCCGATCTCTACATTAGAACTTGAATCCTGTGTATCCAAGCTTAAAGGGAAAACTCCTTCTAGAGATAGAGTCTCATACCCTATGCTAAGGAATCTTTGCTGTTCTTCTAAATCCAGACTCGTAAATCTTTACAATAATATTCTCAACACCGGGACTATTCCTCAAGATTGGAAAGTTGCTACTGTCCTTCCACTCGCAAAACCAAATAAAAACTTAAATTCCTTAAATAGCTTCCGCCCGATATCTCTTATACCTTGTATTTCCAAAGTCCTCGAAAAAATTGTGGCTAATCGTCTTCTTTGGTTCATCGAGGCAAACAAACTTATTAGCCCAAATCAAGTTGGTTTTCAACGCAACAAAGGCTGCACAGACGCTCTCTTACACATGGATTTCTATATATCAAATGCTTTATCTTCCCGCAACCATGTTACTATACTCTCGTTGGACTTTAAAAAAGCCTTTGACAAAATCGGGATACACTTAATCCTCGAAAAATTAATTTCTTGGAAAGTTGGTCCTAAAATGTTTAACTTTATCAAATCTTTCTTAAGTAACAGAAAAATGTGTGTCAAAGCTAACAATAATTTTTCCTCCACGGTTCCTTTATTAAATGGAATTCCCCAGGGCTCTCCTTTGTCGGTAGTCCTTTTTATTATAGCTTATGATGACTTAAGCCGCATCATATTCAGCCATTCAAAGCTTAATCACTGCATTTACGCTGATGACTTATATATTATGTGCAAACACAATGATTTATTAGAGTCACACAATTTTTTTTCCAACGCTGTCGAAGATATTATTAAATGGTCCGATTTCTCGGGAGCAAAATTAGCTCTTGAGAAATGTAAAACGCTACATATTTGTAGAAAGTAGAATTGTTGTGGCCTAGTCTTAAAAATTAATAACAAAAGTATTGAAAATGTTACCTCGTTGACTATTCTAGGACTTAAGTTTAGTAATAGATATCTTTGGAAAGAACATTGTATAGATTTAAGAAAGAGCCTAGCTGCAAGAACCAGTATTGTTAAATATTTAGCTCAAAAAAAAATTAATACACATGTTACCACTCTATGTCAAATAACAAAATCCTTAGTCTTAAGTAAAATAGATTACGCATTGTTTATATACGGTAGCGCATCTAAGAGTACACTCAACGCCATCAAAACTCCATACCATCAAGCAGTTCGACGCAGTCTCAACGCCTTTCCAACTAGCCCGATCAAAAACATGTTAGCAGAAGCAGGTCTTCCAAGTATAGAAGAACGCATTGTACACTCAACAGCCAAACTGTTTCTGAAACTTGCCTGCTCAAACTCGATCATTGACAGCGAAGTTTACTCTGTGATTAACAACAGTAAATCAAAACGAATCGAATCAGCCATCTCCCGCTCGATACGTTTAATAGAGGATCTTCAAATTCCTATAAGAAGGCTACATCGGTACAGATCCAAGTTTCCCCCGTGGTCGTTAAAGAAGAATTCTCTGGACATGTCGCTGGCTCCAAATAACAAAACTAAAACTCCAGACGCCACATTCCAGAAACTGTTCCTTGAGATTTCTGCAGAATTAAAGAATAGAGGCTGGACTTTAGTCTTCACAGATGGCTCCAAAACCAAATCTGGTGCCTCTTTTGCTTCCACATATGTAAATGGCAATCTCATCAAAATAGGCATTTTAACACAATCTGTTTCTATATTTACCGCCGAAGCTGTTTCCATCCTTGAAACTCTGACCTTCCTTTCGAACAAACAGGAACATATACAATATGTTCCGATAGTCTTTCGGTACTAAATGCAATAAGTAACCCCAACTACAGAACCGAAGTGATTGACAAGATTAGAGACTATCTAATAAGATTCCACAACAAATTTAGACTTATGTGGATACCAAGCCATGTTGGGATTTTGGGAAATGAGCAGGCCGATGCTGCCGCCAAATATGCTCACAATAGCCCAGTCTTCCTTTTCCAACATCTCAGCAAGAAGGACTTATCAAAGGAAATAAACCTCAAACTAAAGGCACAATTGCTAACAGATTGGTCCCATTACAAACACCACTACACTTTAATTAATTCGGACAAGTCCTTCCCTAACTACCCTGCTATATCACGACCATCAATTACGACTTTTGTCCGACTACGCCTAGGGCATACCTGCACAACCCATCAACATCTCTTAAAAAAGGAAACACCACCAACCTGCCCCACGTGCTCTCTAACGCTCGACATGATGCACCTACTTGGGCTAGTAGACTGCCCATCCAGCAGACTATTTAAACACCTGTTAAAAACAAGTGCTACTCCACACGAATCGTTACGGGACCTTTCACCGGAAAACATTAACCGTATCTTTAATATAGTCAAAATATGCAATTTGAATATTTAAACCACTAAGATTTCAATTAAAGCCGATAGCCACTGCAGCTAGTGCTTATTAGTTTTAGTTAGCATTTAGTTTGAACTAATTGTTAATAAATAAATAATAATAATAATAATAAAATAACACCTCCTTTGTTGAAGAACTTTTTTCGAACTAAGCCTCGTAACAGAACTGATGAGCCAGCTATCATTCTACATTTCGCCAGTGAAGGGGAGCGAAACAAAATGCTAAGAGCGCTCTCTAACTTCAGGAAAACAAATAAACGTCAATTGCTTTTAAGCGATTTTGGTTTTGATTCTGAACACAGAAAGATGGTGTTTGTGAACGAAAGCTTGACACCGAGGAATCGCCACCTTCTTCAGCTAGCGACACGAACGAAAAAAGAAAGCAAAATACCTATCAACTGTCTTTACGAAATCTGGTTCTGTGAATGTAAAATTCAGCAACGATGAACAGAGTGTGGTAGTTGAAGACTTTGACAGTTTGAATGCTGCTGCAGAGAGACATCAAATTAGCCGAACTATTTTACAATAGCTACTGTTATTCCTATTCATATTGCTATAATTGCTCTGTTAAATTATTATCCTATACAATGTTATCTTTAATCAAGTTTGTTCTGTTTTCTCTTGTTATTTCCTCTGTAAGTGTCTGCGCATGTGACTCTCTGTTTATTTTTTTGTCATTTCCTTATCCATGCTACCAGATGTTTTTCATGGCAATGGGTTTTCTGGCGGTGAAACGGGTAGTAGCTTTTATCTAATGATTCGAATTTTGCGTTCGCAGAAAATGGGCTTACATTTGTGTCATATAAATTTGTGTTTCCGAAACGTGGTTTTCACCCGAAATGTCCAACAGCGCCTACAAGGTTGAGGGGTATAAACATTTCCGTGCTGATAGAATTGGCCGGGAAAGAGGAGGCATTGCTGCTTATCTGCGAAGCGATTTGTACTGCAAAATCGGGTGCAAATCAGACGTATATAGTTCCTCTGAGTACTTGTTTCTTAAACTCCACTGTGGCGTAGAACGCGTACTCATTGAACTTGTCTATAGGGCAAATAAAAACATAGACGTTGCATGGATAATAAGAATCACAGAGGAAATTTCGTGCTCTGCATCAAATGTTATAATATGTGGAGATCTTAACTGTGACTTGCTCAATGCTGCCACCTCAGCTAAGTTAGTTAATAGTTTCAGGAGTCTTTACCTCAGACCAGTCAATTCCACGACAGCAACACACATTACTAAGGAAACAGTGACTCTTATAGATATTCTCTTTGTAGGGAATACTGATAAAGCTGTATTCTACAGTCAGTTAACAGCCTCAGGTTTTTCAAAGCATGACTTGATATACTTGACATATGACATACCAATTGGTTCAAAGCAACACGTAATTATTTTTAGAGACTATCAAAACATCAACTATGAAAGCTTACAGACCGATATTGCTAACGTCGAATGGGAGCAAGTTCACCTTATGTCTTCTATTGAACAGCGATTGGCTTTCCTGCAGCATAACATAAAGACACTTTTTGACCAACACGTTCTATTGATCAGAAAGATTGTTAAAAGCAATTCTCCATATTGGCTTAGCAATCAAATTCTTGATTTAATTTAAAAACGCAATCGTGCATATATTCGATGGAAACGCTATAAGTTACAGCAGCTATATGAAACGTACCGATCACTTCGGAAATTGGTTGCTTTACGACGATGCAAATCTTCACACACTACTGGACCTAGGGATATTATAAATAAAACGGACACAGTCATTAAACGCAACATTAAGCCGATGCTTACAAACACTGTCAAGACAGGGAAATACGGAACAATTAAACAAAAAGTAAGGCATTACAAGCGTTTTGATTAATCGTATAATCACCAGGTGATGCAAGTAAGTTCGCAGAGTATCGTAATTTTCGTAGTCCACAATAAACTTTTTTCAGGGTGTCCCTTACGGCATCGCAGCAGGTAAGTGAAGAGTTTATATGAAAGCCAAGGTATTTAACAGAATTTACAATAGTAATGGGGCTGGCATCAAGGACAACAGGTGAAAAATCATTGGAACACACCTCATTATTTGAAAAACAACAATACAAACTGTCTTGATTGGGTTCAACTTCAATCTGTTACCTTTTGACCAGTTGGATATATTATCAAGATCTTCATTCACCCTAGCAACACAATCTTCTACAAGACCAATAGGACGTGAGAAATATATAATCACATCATCAGCGTACATGTGAATTTTGCAATTCTTAACAATACCTGGGATTTCGTTGTTAAAAGAGAGAACAGAAGTGGTCCTAGTACGGAGCTTTGCGGAACGCCTGCATGAATGGTTTTAGAATTTGAACAACCAAGCTCTGTAACGACCGACTGTACTCTGTCTCTTAGACAACAGCTTAGAAGCTTGGTGGATGAGTCGGAAAAATTGAAGCCATTTTTAATCGTTGTAAGTAACAAAGAGTGATCAATGCAGTCGAAGGCTTTGGATAAGTCTAGAAGAACTGCTACACAGATATCGTTACAATCTATGTTACAATCTATGTAATCGAACAGCAGATTCACAACTGTGTTTACTTCGAAAACCGGATTGCCATTTGGAACGCTTATTATTATTATCTAAGAATTTTTTCATTTGAAGAAATAATACCTTTTCAAAAGCTTTTGACAAAAAACATAAGATAAGTGGTCTGAAGGCAGCAGGACAGTTAGGATTAGACTTCTTGACAATAGGAATAATTTTGGCAATTTTCCAATTATCCGGGAACTGAGCTGTAGATACAATAATTAAATATATTGATATGTTTGGTTCCCAGCACCGATACGGCGACGCCCCGAACCAAACGATAACACTTCTCTCTGGGATCCCGCTATCCCAGCTGTGGGTTCCTCCAGGTAGCGCTTGAACGGCAGCTAAACCTGGGCGAATTTAAAAGGACGCCAAGTGATTTATGGTCGCAATCACGAAACTGTCACGAAATGAGGAAAAGAAAAGAAAAACTTCCCCGATAAAAAAACGAACAAAGGAAAAAAATTAAAAAATCAAAAATTCCACAACGTTATAAACCTCCGTGGGAGCTCGACGATTTATTTTTACTTTGCGTAGCGGTACACTCGTCGATAGAATGACCCGATATTTAACAGTCCCGAACAAAGAAAAACGTTACTTAACGGGTCGCGTGTCCCGTCTGTTCTCGGGAGTCTCGAGGGCACGCGCGGCCCACCAGGGTCTCAACTTTAAAAGCAAAAAATTTCAATATCACTGCACTATACTTAGCTTTTTTTTTCCTTCTTTTCTCCTCGCGGTGCTGCGCCCCTTCCAGTCACAGTTCTCTCCCCCTTTTTGTTCCGCTACTCCAGCTATCACGTTCCTCGTTCCTGTGTCTCCCTTTATATATTCCTTTTCCCCCTTTTTTGTTGTTTGTTTCATCCCGTTTATTATTATTATTATTTTTTTTTTTTGGCCAAAGTAAAACTCGAGACTCTACTTCAAGATGAAAAAAAATCTACTCTCCAGAATTACTTTTCGCAATTCGCAAACTTCCAAAAAAGAAGAAAACTCTGCCTTTCGCAAAACGCAAAAAATTCGCACAAAAAAACTATGTTGACCCTAGCTAGTCGCTGGTCTTCACCAAAGTGTCTCCCAGATCTTTGACGATCCACAGCTCCCGCCAGACGCACACACGCACATTCTCTTACATTGCGAAAAGCAATGTTTCCTTCCTTTCTGTTGCCTGGGTATTTTTCCCCCGTCGAATGGAACTAATTAAAATTTTGCAAAAAATCAAAACGCCCGCGGAGGAGAAAGCAAATACGATGGGACGGTAGCTAGAGTGTCGGTACGAAAGGAAAAAAGTGTATATACAATCCAGAAGGAATTGTATCTCCATCCAACCATCCGTTGGATCGCCGCCCCTCACAAAAGCCAAGTTTAAGGCTTGTGAAAATTATAATTTTTATTTTTAACCGCAGATCCCTAACTACTCCGGCGGATCGGCGTTCAGATTTGGGGGGAGGTGGGGACTGACCAATAGCGTATCACTCCTTATAATTCTTTATTAATTTTTGTAGTTGGGCCCTTCTGCCCTATGGCCTATCTGCTCGTTTGTACTTTTATTTTCTTGTGCAATCTTTATTTGTTGGGTGTTTGCTTATTGTTGTTGGTTAGTGTTCTTTGTTGTTGGTTGTTGTTGTATGTTTGTGTATGTCTTTCTGTTCCCTCGGTGGAGGCTGTCTTAATACTTGGCCGTCCGCCTATACGCCTTTGCTGCTCCTTCAGTGCTCCAACGGTGGGGTGCTGGCTCAAAAAGGGTCGTCATCCTATCACCCATCGAACCTAACTTTTACGGCTGGTACGTCGTTGGGGTATGCCCGATTATACTGGCCGTCCGCATTCACACCACTGTTGCTCCCTCCTTGGGGTGTTGCTATAAAAGAGATCCTCGTCTCTTCACCCATCGATCACTTGGCTCGGTGCTAGCTCTGGCTAGCTGCATCAACATCAGTTGGGGGATGTAATGCCGGTGTGCGCACCATCATCGGTAGCAGGATGGCGTGTTATTTAAGCCTCCTGTTGTTGGATTTCGTTGGGGTGTATGTTCCAGGGATCGTCTTCCCCCACCCGTCATCATCGTGTTGTGGTGTCTGGATTGAAAGGACCGTCCGTCCCCACCCGTCGGCGACGTTCAGACGTCCTGTCTGATGCTGCCCGTTGCGAGTCTCCCGTCTATTTGTACGCTCCGACAACGGTGTTCCTGGTGGACCTCATGTCGCACTCTGGGGTTCCTCCCGTGAACTTATGTGGGTTGTTTTCCGAGGTCTGGGGTTGGTGGGCCACTGGCTGATGGGACCATGGCTGCCCTCCACCTCCGCCAGAGCTCGGTGTTCCCACTTAAAGAAAAGAGGGATCGAAGGGACTTGCATGGGAAAAGAGAGCCAAACTTGTTGCTTAATTCTGAGTTGGTACTAAAGATTCTATTGCAATGAAAATTATCCAAGTTAATAGACTGAAATTTTTAAATCCCACAGCATCGGAAATTCTGACAGAATATAAGGATGTTTTTGAAGGCGATGGAGAAATAAAAACACCTCTAAAGTTGGAAATTGATGAAATATTCAGGAAATATTCAGCCAAAACAGCAACAACCCATACGAATTCCCGTGACAATACGCAACGAACTCAAACGAAAGTTAGATGAATTGGAAAGTCGCAAAATTATCAGCAAGGTAGATCATGATACGCCTTGGATCAGCAATTTAGTTTTCGTAAGGCGAAACAACAAAATTCGTATATGTCTTGATCCAACTGAAGTAAATAAAGCTTTTAAACGTATTAACTACCAAATACCAACAATTGACGAAATTCTCCCAAACTTATCAAAAGCAAAAGTTTTCAGCACATTAGATGCAAAAAACGGGTTTTGGCAAGTAACTTTGGATGAGACGAGTAGAGCACTGACTACGTTTTGGACTCTTTTTAGCAGGCACTGGTGGAATCGAATGCCGTTTGGTATTTCTCCAGCACCTGAATATTGGTAAAAGATTTTGCATGAAATTTTCAATGGATTAGTTGGAATAGAGGTCATTGCAGACGACATCCTGGTATTTGGGAAAGGCGATACTATGGAAGAAGCAACGGTAGACCACAATAGGAATCTTTCGAATCTACTTTCTAAGCTAAGAAAACACAATATCAAATTGAATACGGACAAAACGAATCTTATGTTGGAACAGGTACCTTTTTATGGACATTTGCTGACAAACGAAGGACTGAAAATGGATAGCAGCAAAGTTGATGCAATTATGAACATGCCGCCACCGATAACCAAAGCAGAAACTCAAACATTTATTGTCCTTTGTACGTATCTTTCACGATTTTTACCTAATCTCTCTTCTATTGCAGCTCCATTACATGAAATCTGTAAAGTCAGTGTAATATGACAATGGGGCACCGATGAAGAGAAAGCGTTCCAATCCTTAAAGCAAATGATAATTAAAGCACCTACGTATATTGCAATATTATAACGTCGATAAAAAACGTGACTTTGCAATGTGACGCAATCCAAAAGGGACTAGGAGCTGTGCTGATACAGGAAGGCCATCCAGTAGCGTTTGCTTCCAGGACGCTTACAAAACCGGAGCAACAGTATGAACAAATAGAAAAGGAGTGCCTGGCAGTGCTATTTGGCTGCAAACGTTTTGACCAGTATCTTTGCGGAAGAAGCAATATTGTAGTAGAAAGTGATCACCTATCCTTGCAAACGATTTTCAAAAAATCGATACTCGACACTCCCAGGCGCTTGCAGAAAATGAGACTTAGTCTGGAGATATATAACTTTAATCAGTGTTCACCAAAAGGGAAGAGATCTATCGAATGGACGACCTTGAGAGCTTGATGACAGAGATTAAAGAAATTAATATAATGAAAGAAATGAAGAACGTCAGTATCACGCATTGAAGAAATAAAATCCGGAACACTCAAAGATCCCAGTTTTTAAAGATTAATGCTGATTGTGTCGGAGGGTTGGCCAGTTGACACCAATAAACTGGACTTGGAAATGAAGAGCTACTGGATATATCGAGACGAAATAACAATTCAAAACGGACTTCTTCTTAAAGGAGACAGGGTAATCATTCCAAAATGTTTACGACAATCAATCCTGAAGCGACTGCACTAGGGAATGGCAATGCATCAGGGAATGGAAGCGTGCATGAAGAAAGCTAGGGACACAGTATTCTGTCCTGACATCAATAGTCATAAAAAAAACATGTGCTCTATTTGTGAAATATGTTTGGCAAACAGACCAAATTAGCGGAACCTTACCCTGCAATGTCTAACTTTACCTGACGTGCCTTTTCAACGAGTTGGTCTTGACATATTTGAATATCCTAAAGGTAACAATAGAAAATACTACTCAATAACGGTAGACTTCTTTTCAGATTTCTTTGAAGTCGATGAGGTATCCTCGATTAAGACTTCTTCAATCATAGATACCTGCAAGAGGAACTTTAGCAGACATGGCGTCCCGCAGGTTGTCACGACAGATGGGGGTACGCCATTTTTATTAGTGAAAACTTTGCACACTTCTCCAAGCAGTGGGAGTTCAAGCATACCAGAAGTTCACCACACCATCAGCAAGGAAATGGCAAAGCGGAATCTGCTGTAAAAATAGCCAAAAATCTAACGAAAAAAGCAACGCAGTCTGGAAATTGTTTTTGGAAGATGTTACTTCGAACCATATTGGGTCTAGTCCGGTACAACGATTGATGTCTAGTAGAACTAGATGCTCAGTTCCAGTTATAACTGCAAAACTACAGCCGGAAATTCAAGAGAATGTCAAGGAGAATATTGTTAAGCAACGGCAGGTTACTAAGAAGTACTTTGACAGGAAAAGTTTTTATTTACCTGTACTAGAACAGGGACAGGATGTAATGGTACAACTAAAGAAATCTGAAGATAGTAGGTGGTCAATCCCATGACAGAAAGAGCAGCTATTGTGCGAGTAGGCGATACAGATTATTTACGTAACCGCCAACATATAAAAAGTATCCCAATCACGTTTGAGCCACAAGTAGAAGAAACTGTTCTGGACCTGCAAAGGGAACGTAATCGCCAAACACTCATCGGATTACAAGACGAAGCACAGGAGCTCCCTATTGCCCAAAGAAAGATAAAAAGAAACGTTAAGATTCTGAAGTGCTATCCCGAGTAAAACACAAATTATAAGCTTCTAACCTTTATCACTATAAATTTATATGTACATACTTATACACTCGTACAAGTTAAACAAAAAAACTACTTTAAATTAAGCAGTCTGATTATTTATAATTTGAATTTCGAAAAATGTACATAATTATGTTACTATTTTTTTTTGTAGCTTAACATACAAATCTATTATTTGAAAAAATCTCTTTATTTTTCTAGTAATACGAATTTGAATTTAAAATGTAATGTAATGTTGTAAAGAAGGGGAGATGTTATAGTATGATAAACATACACATTCACATCATGCAGCCATCTATTCCCACTTTTGCGCCAGTCACTAATAAATACTTCTTACAAACGGACGTCTTTTAAAACACATCACAACAACGAGCATCGCTCTTACCCAACGGATAGAGGGATGGTCAATACCTTATTTGGACATGGTTTTCTTTCCTGTGTGAGTATTGGTGAGGGTGCAGAGGTGAATTTCCATTGAGAAGGTCTCTGATGTGTAAATTGAGAAGTCTTTCCATGGTTTTCAGAAAAACTGATGTAATACTTATGGATCGATAAGATTTAAGTATGTCACTACGTTTACCACCATCAAGGCTTGTGGGATGTATCCCCAGGTGGTTAGAGTGGGAAGAATCTGGACTAGGTCTTTCTGAATCAGTGCTGGGACGATTCTGATTCAGTGCCTTATATTGTTTAAATGAGTTTATGGCCCATTTAACTTTGTCTATGCTGAATATGTTTCCAGATAGGCTGTTAATTCTGTTGTTGTAGGATAAGTTTGTGGCTTCAGAATGGACATATTCTGTGTTGTTCAAAAGGGTCGGGTATGGGAAATGAACCTTAAGTAGCATTTTTACAGTTTCCTCTCAACTAGCTGTGAAACTGCCATCTTCTTTTTGTAACAGACCTAAGCTATTTGAGGATTCCTTTGAGATAACTTTTTGGAGACGCGTGATTTTCGGCAGTTTTCCAGGTTCTCGGTTATGAAGAAAGGGAGACGAGATGGTGGGTCAAGTACCTTCTCTCACAGGAGGAATCGCATCTACAATATGTCTCCGTGAAAATACATGAACTCTTGCAATCCATTTAACTGAGGTAGTTCGATGATCGCTGACACAAATGTTAAACCCTGGAATGAGATGACATATAATTTTGGTACTGATAAGTAAACCAGCCCTCGGACTAAAATTTCTCGGCCGAATTCTATTATATTTCTCGCTCACTATTGTTGAAGCAAAATATTTTATCTTTAATATCCCAGGAGTATTGAATTAGTCCTTGGGCGGTGTTGTCTCTTGCGCATCGTTGGTTAAAGGTATAGCAGTTACAGTCAGAAATCTTAGAGAAGACCGCTGATCTCGTAGTCTGTCAGAACTGTTCCAAATATTCACAGTAATTCGCAGATTTTCTTGCTATATTCTGTTTCAAATGTGGTTCCAATAACGACAAAAAGATGCGATGTCACATGGGTTTGACGGAAACTGCTTAGATACTAAGTCCAAGTAGTCATAAATGTTCTCTGTAATCTACGAGTATATTGACGATGTGGGACTAAGGGATGGACTTAAATTCAAAATCTTGCCAGCATCTTCGAACATCTTTTAGGAACGTTTGAAAGACGTTCAAAGAACTTCCTCCCACCAAAGTCATTCACCTAATTTACCTTCAACACCAGAATAAAGAAAATTGAACATAAATTTCTTTGAAGCTTCTTCCGACACACCTCATTAGCTTCTCAACAGCCGAATATAAATTCCCAACATATCCACCCTCATGACAATCTACATCCTGAGAAATGGTGTGGCAACGTTCTGCGAAAAAATACATTTATTCGCATTACCATTTCGATTGGCCAATTGTATTCATTTCCATTGTCGTACGAAATCAGCCACTCGGATACAATCAAATCGAACACTTTTATCAGAGCGCCTGTAATGGCAATGGTGCCTCCTCGTCAAGAGACATACTACATGTATGCCAACCGCAATATTAACAGCAGCGGGGATACTTTGTTAAGGGATTCCTTGTACTTGAATGTACACATGTGCTTGTGTACACATGTACTCGTACGCAAAGTCGCGTATCATGATAAAATCCCTTGAAGTGTTCCCGTCCGATTTATACATATGTAACATACTCGTACGTATGTATGAACATACCCCCACCTCCTAATGGAATTTACATTGAAAACAAATTCGATTCCGATCGAATCAATCGCAAATGTCTGACAAGTGTTCATCAGAAAGGGGAAAGGATGTGGGCCTACGATACGAGTATGATCCCTACAAAGCGGGTTGGGGTTTATTTAAAGCTGAAATGACACCCCACATTGGTGATTTATTGAAGGCGGCACGGGTATTGTTTTCGAAAAGTAGGCAACCGTATTGAAATCCATTCGTTTCATGTTACTCGTACCTACTATTGTCTAACCGCGCCGTACAAGGGCAGTTGAGAGGGTTTTCATGTTGTTGCCGAGATTCGAATTTTCTGTGTACGTCGAAATTGTGCTGAAATTGTGTCAAATACGAGTATGTGTAAGAGGCTTAAAGAGTCGTGCCAGTGATTTGTAGTGAAATCAATTCCGAACACAAAAAGTTCCTCGTTATTGCTTTTTCAGGGAAAGCGGGTTGGGAAATCGTTTAAATCGTGAGCACCAGGTGTAGGGTACATACCATTTTGTGAGTATTTGTCGAGGACAATGATTCATTCACCTGTAAACTGTCACCTCAAACATTAGATACATGTGTATGTTACGAGCACTTCCAGTTTTCAGAGATCATAAACATTTATTTTCATGTTTTTTCGTCGTTATACGCAGCCCGTAGTGGAGATAAAGACTGTTTGTAGTACATCAGAACGTCATGACAGCAGAAACGAGTGCAATTGTCGCAAGAAATTCAAAACAGAAAATTCCTTTAAAGTGCATTTTGGCTGGGTAGACTTGGAAAAAGTTGGAAAACTTAAGCACAACTTCACCGACCACCCACCAGAGACGAGAGGATATGGTATCCTGCAAAATATTGTGTACTCAGATTTGTGCACTCACAGAGGACTTCGTCCTCGACAATGACAGTTCTTCGGTCTGGGAGAAGAACCCACAAAAAATAATTATTTTGCTCTTGATTGCTTATTCTGAAATAAATTGCCCTGTTAGTTGAGAATATTGAGAATAAGGACAATGCTCGTAGTGGGACTCGTCCTTGTCGTCATTTTTGTCATCGTTTTGGTTTGTTTTTTTTTCATTTTTCTCCCCATTGTTGGCATCCTAAGTGACTGCATGTGGTGGGTGGGATGACTTCTGATTCTGCACTGGAGCTGTGTCTTGAGTTTTGTATCTGTCTTGAGAGTATGTTGTGACGATTTTGCTTGGCCTTGTTTTGCTGTGCATTTCTGTGCATTTTCGCTGAAGTAGTTTTTTTTTTTTTTTTTGTACAACCGGATACGCCCAGTCACTGTTGACAATTAAGGATGACAAAAGGATATTAACCAACAACATTTGGCAAATGGTCATACAATTATGTGCGGAAGTATTTCTGAAAACAGCATTCGTATTGTCGTCGCTACGGTTGAATGTTGGTTTTATTTGATGATGGTCATTGTTTCTTGAGATTGGCGACAGTATTATGTCTGTGGCAGAGTAGCTGAAGACGGCCATAAAGTAGTGTTGACAGTTGGGTGGATTGGAGTCGGAGACATGGATGGAGAATTGATAAATTTACTGGGCGTGATAGGATATTTTTGAAGAAAGTTTTCGAGTAGCTCATCAACTTGAGGGTTTTTATTAATTTCTTCCAAATATATAGGATATATGAGGAACCTCGATGTTGCAAATGGCTTGTCCTGTGATGTCATCTTCATGACAGGCAATTTTGGTGATTAATTATGTCAATTCAGGGGAGAAATGAGAGACCGTAACTAACTGACAACATATGCGGAGCGTATAGATAGATGTGTAAAGGAGCTCACACACCAGAGCGGTACGGGAACCAGTAGAAGCGCGGTAGCTATATACCGCTTGTTTGTTGACGCTGGATGAAGATGAATTAATTTTGTTAGAGTTATTGGCAAATGACGAAACAAACGAAAAAAGGTAAGTTTACTGTTTCAATGAATATGTATTTATATTTATTTCAGTAGAGTTGTTAACAAATTCCAAACAAACAAACAAACAAAATGTAATAGATTCACGAAATTCGAAACGAAAAGGGGAATTCTACACCCTAGTACCTAAACTTTTAAAAGATGAGAAAAGATTTTACATGACTTTCGTATGGTGCCAGATTGTTTTGTGTTTTATTAAAAAAAATCGCTTTACGGTAAGACCTACAATATAAATATATTTTAGTTTTTTTTTGTTTCTTAATAAAATAATTGTAAAACTGTTACAGATCACTGCCGTAACGAGAAAAAAAGAAGCCAATGAATTTTCTGCGGATGATTGATCTTCGACCATAGGAGAATGCTCCAACTCGAAAATTGCTGAATGTGACCCTGAATTGGATTCCTTTTCGGAAAATATGGGGTTTTGGATCAGTGTTTTAGCATATCAATTCTGTTGCATCGTAGTCATTCGTAGTCATTACGCCCGCACTTGTTTTGTAGGTGTTCAATCACTCTATCTACTGCTGGTGGTGCATCTACAAGACAACTCGAACTCGAATTCGTTTAGGAGAAGGCGTTACAAACTCTTCGGAATCTTGACAAATTGACAATGACTGGGGGTAGGTTAATTGTTTCCCCCTGAATATTTACATGTTTCTGGATTTTCTTTAGTATTGGATTGGTATATTGGCTTGGATTTCATTACTGCTTACGTTACTAATAGCCTTTGCAAATATTAGAAAAGCAATAAAACAGAGTAGTTTATATTTTTTTGTATTTACGAGTAGTTCGATCTTATATCATAATTACCGACTTTGAAATACCACCTTGATCAAAAAGTTCCGGGTATAACCACCGTGTGGCGCTCCCATTGTTCCGATTTGAGTTCTGTTTTTTTTGTTAAGTTGGTACATCTGTTGTTGACATGCCCTCTAAATCTTAGCTTCATAGTTTGACATTTGCAAAAGTTACGTAGCCAAGAGTACATCTATCTCAGTGTGTGTTGGCGATTTTTTACAATTTTTGAAATGGATTTAAATTTGCAACAACGAACTTGTAATAAATTTTGCGTAAAGAACGGATTTAATGGTGCGCGAACGTTGGAAATGTTGGAAAAGTGTTTCATCAACGATTCTCTAAAGAAAACGGTCGCTTACCAAAAGTGGTCGTGAGTCAATCGAAGATGATGAACGCAGTGGCAGACCATCGACATCGAAATCCGACGAAATCATTGATGGAGAAAAAGAAATGTTGGTCAATAACCGCAAATTAACCATCAGAGAGATAGCGGAGGACTTGAACATTGCCTATGGATCCATTTTGGTTAATGATTTGGGTTTCCGTCGTGTATCAGCAAAGATGGTGCCAAAAGACCTCAATTTCATGCAAAAAAGAGACCGTGTTGACGTCGCAAAAGTGATGATTTGCGAGGCTGAATCCGATACCACATTCATCAAAAGGATCATTACTGGAGACGAGACGTGGGTTTATGAGTACGACACGCAATCCAGAAATCAGGCAAGTGAATGACGTTCACCAAATGAGCCGAGACCAAAAAAACCACGCCGTTTTCAGTCAAAAAAGAAGGCAATGCTCACGGTTTTCATGGATTACAACGGTGTAGTGCACCATGAATTTTTGCCAGAAGGCCAGACAGTAAGCAAAGAGTATTATTTGGGCGTTATGAGATGTTAGCGTTAAGCAATTCGCCGAAAGAGACCTGAAGTGTGTGCAGAAAACTCGTGGATTTTGCACCATGATAACGCACCGTCTCACAGTGCCATCATTATTCATAATTTTTTGACGAAAAATGCAACAAATACCATCCAACAGCCACCGAATTCGCCTGATTCGACTCCCTGTCACTTCTTTCTGTTCAATTGGGTTAAAAAACCACTACGGGGAACGAGTTTCAGCAGCCGAGAGGAAGTAATGGAAAAATTGCAGGAAACACTGTTGGACATACCGAAAACCGAATATAAAAAATGTTTCAAGGATTGGATCAAGCGCTGGCATAAATGTGTTGCAGTCGAGGGGGATTGAAGGGGACAATATAGATTTAGATGAATAAACTTATATTTTTAATTTTGTGAATAAGTTCCGGGAACTTTTTGATCAAGGTGCTATGTCAGGCTCAAATATGTACATGATTTGTAAATAGATTTTTCGATGTAAATGCTTGCGCCCGGCATGTAATTATGGCGTTGCTCTTTGGCATACTGAGATAATAATGATCAGTTACATTGTCTTTAATGTTTGAATCAAATAAAAATTGATGTTGAACAAAAATGGACCGAGTATTGTACCTTGCGCAACACCTGAACACACTGGCAAAAAATCTGAGTGATCCGTGCCGATAAAAATTGAAAGGCTTCTGTTACGGAAGAAACTGCGTAAGGGAGAGCGGGGCTAGTAGACTCTAAATTCGTACTTCTACTTTTTTCTTTTTAGCTAAGGCAAGTACAAAATCAGCACCATATAACCTTTCTAAAAAAATAATCAGAACTAGCAAAAAGTAACATGAATCCAGTTTTTTTTTTCATTTTACCGGAGAGTCTCCATTGGGTCAACAAGCCCCGGTAACGGGGCAAGTTCACTTACCACTTACCTTATGGGGCAAGTTGACCCATGCCGTTTCAAACGGAAATCTTACAAAGAAACGTAATAATCAAGACGAGTTGAATTGTTTTTTAATATCTTTAATTATAAAGATAAATACCATTCCTTGTGATTAAACCCAAAAGGCCTTAAGGGTCGCAAGATCACTAATGTTAAAGAAAATAAATTCCATAATTTTAAGAGACTCTTCTTGTACATTTAGGCATTTTATAATTTTAAATTAAGGAAACTAAAAACCAATTCTCGTGGCATAAAACAAAAAAAAATGAAAATATATAAGTTATATTCTTAGTCGCTAAATAAGCAAATAAATTAATTGTGGTCTTTATTTTCTTAGACTCTTTTTGAAAAATAAACTAAAGCCACTTCCAGTAGTAAGACAAATAATCAAAATATCACTTCTTGTTCTGTCACGAATTAAGAAAAAAAATAAATGAATAAGAGAGGCACTTCAACTCAGAGCTGTAAACTTTGAAGTACAAGTACCAGTACCGGGACTTGTACTTGTACTTCAGTACTTGGATACTGGTACTTGAAAAAACCAAGTACCAGTATTTTTCAAGTACTTCGTCGCAAGTACCAAGTATCGTGTACTTAAGTACCAAAGTACTTGAGTAGTACTTCCAAGTACTTGACCAGTACTTTCAAGTACTTGCTCAGTTCTTCAATTCAAAGTACTTTATTTTGGTCTTTTTTGGTCAATTTTTAAAAAAAATTTTCTAAAAAAATGTTTATGTGTTTAATTGTATACAGTCTTGTAATTGTATAGAGAGTCTCTATTAGAGACTAGGTGATTTCTGAATTACCTGAACTTTTACCTTTCTTGTAGAATAAATAGTAAATAAATGCATTTATACATGCATTTATAAATGCATATAAATGGCTAGAAATTAATCAATCACCAGAAAAATTATTTAGAATCAGAAATTGGGTAAGCTTCCCTTCGCCTTGCGGCTCAAGGGTTTTAAAATTTCGAATACATTCATTTTCAGCAGTCCGCTCGCTTATGATTGCTATAACAATAACTGGACTTACAGTTTCGAGTCTGCTGATCAAAGAAACACTATCTCCTGATGAAATACATAATAATTTTCCTTTACTAATTGACGTAGTAACAAATCTTACTCAATATGCTAGGATGTACTTGAAGTACTGGTCAAGTACTTGAAGTACTGCTCAAGTACTTGAAGTACTGCTCAAGTACTTGGAAGTACTGCTCAAGTACTTTGGTACTTAAGTACCTGATATTTGGTACTTGTACACAAGTACTTGAAAAATACTGGTACTTGCCTTTTTTCAAGTACCAGTACTAGGGTACTGAAGTACAAGTACCAGTACCTAGTACTTGTACTTGAGAGGACTGAAGTCCTGAAATACTTAAGTACTTTACAGGTCTGCTTCAACTCCTATATGACTTAAATTTAAGCAAAGTAAATATATGAAAATCCATTTCCTGTGGTAAAAAAAAATATTATTTTTGGCTCGGTTTCTTACTCACTGTCCAAATTGACATCCGAATTGAAGATTCTACATTTATAAAAAAATAAGTTTCGAATGTGCCCATTTGCGACAGCTAATGCACTGTATCCAAATTTCTCCTGGAACACTTTCTAAGTATGACTCTCCGCAAACAAGGCAAACTTCATTTTCTTCTTTTGAAGACTCGTCTTTTAGTGTTGGCTGATGTTTTCTGTTGTTGTTTTTTCCAGGCTTCCTCCCTCTTTTGGCTGTCTTTCTCTTGTGTTTTGCTGCTTTCTTAGACTTGACCGCGTTTCGTCTTCAATAGCGGATTTTTCTGGTGTTTCAGTATAAATGGTTGAAGATCTTTTACGACAGTTTTCTTTTGGTTTCTGACGGGGAGCTGCCTTTGGCAAAGGGATTATCTCGAGAAAAAGGGCATTTCTTGAAGTGGAGGGCTGCGGTATATCTTCGGGATCGTCAAGATGTGGAGGTACGATTTGTTTTGTTGGAGTTCTTTGGCTTTAGTGGTAAAAGGATACGCCTGGATTATCAGTTACTGGTGATGGTGGTGTACAAACATAATGTTGTTCAACGTTTTCGGTTTGAAGAATTACAGAGCTGCTTGTTGACGGAGCATGCTGATCACAAACATGTTGATTATTGGGTGTACTTTCAGGTCTGTTAGATACATAGCTTCCCAAAAATTCTGATTCAGGAAAGACATTTTCATTTAAAGGATATATTCTCGAAATCTGGAAGCCAGATTAAATGTTGTTTGCGGTGAAAGCCAAGGGAAATGTTGTATTTATGATGGCTTTATGAGGCCTTCCTGAATTGCTGGCCATCCAATTCCCACAGGCAGTATTTATAAATTTTTTGAACTGCCCGAAGACTGACCTGTTCAGCGGTTGCAGTTTGTGGCTACAGCGTGGGGGGAAAGACAAAACAGTTACCCCATTTTGTTTAAATAGATCAAGGGGTGCTATCGACAGATGGGATTCATGATTGTCAAGGAGCAGCAAAGCAGGCCTTTCTTTGGATGGTTTCGCATGCTGTATGAAATGATTTGCAAATTTAAGAACTGTTCTTCTTTCATCCAGCCTGCAGTACCAACTGACTCAATCGGCCCTCCGTTCACAAAATATATTGTTTATAGGAAAATAAAAAAACAGCAGCAGCTATTGTCACCAAAGTTCCTCTCTCAGCTGAGGTTACTGATCCTAGTTGCTTAACTTACTGTTGTCACACCCGTTTCATCCATGTTCCAAATATAGGGTTTTCCAATAAGGACTTGACAACTTTTTTTTAAATAAAACGCAAACCATTTGAGATATTTCAAAAACTTTATTATCGGCTTGAAATACAATCAAAACATTTATGAATGGAACTTCGACTAATTGGACCCAATTTTCAACGACTCAGCCACACATTTCGGCCGTAACAGCCGCTATTTCGGGTTCAATGTTGACTCTGAGTTCTTCCAACGTCGTCGGCATGTTGGCATAAACCAATGGCTTAACGTAGCCTCACAGAAAATAGTTAAGCGGCGTTAAATCGCACGAACGAGGCGGCCAATCGACTGGCCTATTTCTTGAGATAACACGCTAACCATACTTACTCTTCAATAAATCGATTGTAGCGTGTGCTGTGTGGCTTGTGGCATCATCCTATTGAAACCACATGTCGTCCAATCCAGATCTTACAATTCGGGTCAAAAATAATCGGAGATCATGGCGCTATAACGCTGACCATTCACAGTAACGTAACGATCGTTATCGTCGACGAAAAAATATGGCCCAATAACGCCGCCGGCATCCAAACCGCACCACACAGTTAATTTTTGTGGATGAAGTGGTGATTCTTGAAGCACATGTGGAGTTTCACCCGACCAATAACGCATAATTTGCTTATTAACGAACCCATTAATCCAAAAATGAGCTTCGTCACTGAAGATGATTTTGCGTTGAAATTCATCATTTTGGCGCATCTTCTCCAGAACCTAATCGGAGAACGTACGTCGCTTCAAATAAGCCATCGGCTTCAATTCTTGAGTCAGCTTGACCTTGTATGGGTGTAAACCAAGATCCTTACGCAAAATACGCCATAATGTGGTCCGAGCGCATCGCTCGGGCATCCCAATTCTTGAGAACGCCGTGCAATTGACTGATTTGGATCGTTTGCTACGGACGCCTGAACGCTCTTAAAGTTGCAGTCACCGACTCCGAATTTCGGTAGAAAATTTTTATAATTTGCAGACGTTGCGCGTTCGTGTACTTTATTATGATGAAAATTGTTGAGTTTACTGAGTAAATTGACAGTGACAGTTTGATGATTAGTGAAAGAGTGCATTCGCAAATTAAATTCAAAGTTGTCAAGTCTCTATTGGAAAACTTTCTATCTTCGGGATGCAGTTTAAGACGCTCGTAGACAGTTTTAGGGTTTGTGAAAAACAAAACGACTTTGTGCTTATTAAATTAACTAGTTCTCGATAAACTCGTAGCTTGTGGTCTTCGCATCGACAGGGTTGGATGTCTCTTCAAAAAATAAGTGAACCAGTCTTTCCCAGCAATCTGTTTATCAGTCCACAAGCGTGGAATTTTAGCTTTTGTTTTAAGAAACTCGAATGTCAGTTTTCGTGTTTGAAAGCTGTCATGACAAAATATATATCGGCAGTAGCTTTTAAATATTTTACTAAGCATTGCTCTTCCCCGTCGGAAAATATTTGTCTGCTTTTAATATATACCACTTTTAAATTAATTGCACTAATAGAGGTGTCAGGGTTTTCTTCCTTCGTAGTTTTACATTTTGCTACATACCTTTGTAAGGTTTTGTATGAAATGTCTTCATCATGTGATACTGATCATGGTTTTGCCTTCAATTAGTACCAGCCTGCAAGCTCGTTCCATCAAGCTCTTTTCAGTGACTCCTCTTGTCGTTTTCCTTTTATAAGTCCTCATTTTCTGAAAATTCCGAAAAAAAAATACTGAGTCAACTGACCCCGACAAACACGAGTCAACTAGCCCCGCCTGACCATCTGGCAATTGACAAGATTCTTCGTGAAAAACAACAACAAATAACAAAATCTGAGAAACGCACATGGTAATACACACACAGAAACATACTACATTCCAAAAAATCTTGGCGCCCGACGATCATAAAGGACCGAAAAAACAAAAATAAAAGGAAGTAAAAAAATATTTCACAAACTTCGTGCACTCCTGATGAGATACAAAAGAAGACTGAGCAGGCAGCTGCGCTGAATTCTAAAACAAGATCAGACATACATTTCATGTCGTCAATAACAATAAAATCGCTGTGAGTCGACTTACTCCTGCACCCAACTATCCCCGCTTTCCCCTAGTAATCGTACATGTTAACCATCCCGGACAGCTTAATTTTATTAGCTTAAATAAAAGACCTTTGTGCCAAATCGAATCAAAGGCCTTTTCACAGTCTATGTCTAAGCCAACAGTGCATTTTTTATTTCTCAAATTTTGTATCACTTTATTTTGTAAAATAAGTGATGCATGTTCAGTGGAATTACCCTTTCTGAAGCCAAATTGATTATTTGGCACTACATTTGATTCATCGCAGAATGCGTTTAATCTTTCTGCAAGAACTTTTTCAAATAGTTTCCCCATATTGCAAAGCATAGATATAGGGCGGAAATCCTAAACTTCTTTAGCGGTTTTTATCTTTGCATTAATTTAGCTTTCTTCCATTTTGTAGGGAAGTAACCATTGTTTATGCAATTGTTAAATATGCATGACTAAACTGTATCTAGGGACTGAGCACATTTTCGCAAAATGAAATTAGAAATTTGATCGATACCTGTGGATTTTTTTATCATTTAGAATTTGTCTGAAAAGGTTAATGTTGGTAGGAGAAGTAAACGGAGGTAGATTAGCGCTAGATGCGTTGTTAGAGGGACAAAATGATATTAAACTTAGGTCGCATAGAATTCATTTGTTGTTGCATTGATCTCAATTTGGATATTCTGGTCAATCAATGGTACTTTTTCAGAGTACACAGAAAAGTATAATACTTTAAACGCGTTTAATTTAGACTCAATATCCGCTAGCTCTTGACCATTATCAGCAAGTGTTTCTTAAGAAAGATCAGCTCCAAAGAATTTCCGCCCAGTAATCCTATCTATTTCCTTGAAGGCATGTGAGGAAGGTTTTATTTTTTTTTTAATCTCGATTTGCGAGTTTGTTCAAACATTGAATTCTGGAGTGCAATTCGCGGTATTCGTTATTAACTTTATTAAGATGACGGTGAAAAATGCGTTTCAGTTGACTAGGCCAAACGCTTCGTAGTTTAATCAATTTTTTCGTCAGATCAGAACTATAGAGTTGATTTCTACACTGGACATAATTAATGCATTTGTCTGATCTATCACAGTGTCTATTTCTGAGTTGGTTAGATTTCTTTCGATTGGAATGTTAAGACATGATAGGGAATTGTGATGCCCGAATCTAAAGGAATCCTAATTGGTACTTTTAAAACATCTATATGTAACAGGTGGCTGCAAAAGAGGGAAAAAGTCAATTATGTTCAATTCAAATTGTATTCCATGATGGTCAGATGGTACTGGGAAAGTTGTGCATGTGGAGGTGTTCACTGAGCTACTAAATCCATATGCATAAAAGGGCCGTCATAAAACTAGTTATGTGTAACAATTCCATTCCTATTTTGATTGTTATCGCCCCATGCTTTGTGACGGGCATTAAAGTCGCCTCCAATTAAAGCTTCGTCGAATGTGTTGATAAGAGCGTAAAGCCTATCAAGTTCATTAGTTAGATTGGGTCCAGCATTTGATGGTACGTATATATTTCCAATTAATAATTGAAATGTTGAGCCTGAGAGATTACGTGATACTATTGATACGAGACGGATTAAAAAGATATTGCTTTGGAATGAATGTTGAGTAGTGCGAGTCTTATATCATGTGAAATTATTGAGCTAAATTCATCGCGATTGTTTTTAATTTGGTTGGTGGCATTAGACAACAATTGAGGCGACAAAACCAAGGTCGGCGAACATTTTCTCCTCCTTGGTTTGAAGTTGTTGGTATACAGGCCAAAATCACCTAATCTTGTGTAGTAGTTCTGTAAAAGAAATATTGAAGAGATTTTTAGCTTCGTTTAAGAAGTTACTTAGATCTCTACTCTGGCTGTTCGTGTTGGTACTTGAAATTGGTGTTCCCGTAGTAACAGGGAAAGATGGATCTATATTTTGTAGATTCTCATAGTTAGAGGAAGTTTTAGCCCTATCGGCGAACGAGACCTTTGCTTTTGTGAAATCATAAATAGAATCTTCCACAAGTTTTCTGGTTTTATCCACGACTAGTCTTGCTCTTTGGGACGTTATTTCCCTTTTATCTTTATATTTCAGGTAAGCTGGGCAACCTTGATAGCTGGCCGCATGGCCAGAGGCGTTAAAATTTACGCACTTGGGTGTGGCTCACTTGATTCTTTAAGGGTTTTGAAAAGCTCGATACATGCATCAGAATCACGCTGTTATAAGAGCAACACTCACCGGAATGCCCAAATCGTTGACACCGATAACACCAAATTACCTTTCGGTTATGATTTTTTTCCCAATAAACCCGCTGGTGAAGTAGATATCTAATGTTGGTAAGATCTTTAGTAGATTCTCCAATATCTTAAATATATTCATAGCCACCCATCATCAATATGGGTAGTATATCAGGTACTGAGGAAAACGCAGTTGCTGGAGCTAACGGATATATTGTTGGCATGACTCGTGCTCTCCAGACACAACACAAGGGCATTCATATCTGCCATATTAACGCTCAAAGTTTGTATCCGAAAATAGATGAATTTAGGCATATTTTCGTTGACTCTAAAATTGACGTCATATGTGTTTCTGAAACATGGTTTCATGCTGACGTACCAAATGAAATTTATAAAGTAAAAGGGTTTGAGCTTCTTCGGTCTGATAGGGTCGGTCGCGTCGGAGGGGGAGCTGCATTGTATGTTCGGAATACTCTCAATTTTGAATTTGTATGCAAATCAAGCCAGGACTGTCCTCTCGAATACTATTTCATAAACATCAAATGTAGTCATGAGAAAATATTGATTGGTATAGTCTACAGACCAAATAACTCCATCTCTTTTGCTCCACTCTTTACCACCCTTGAGGAGAAAGGCTACATTGCCACTAACATTATTATATGCGGCGACTTTAATTGTAATCTGTTAGATACATCCGGCTCCATAGGCTTTTTGGAACAAATGAAATCGCTTGATCTAAACCCAGTTAACACGTCTACCCCTACCCATTTTACGACCACTGCTTCAACTCTGATCGATTCAATTTTTGTATCCGATATGGGTAAAGTCCTGTTATATAGCCAACTCTCAGCACCTGCATTCTCTAAACATGACTTGATATATATAACTTACCAAGCTAAAAATGACTTTGTTGAATCTAAAGTCATGTTTAGAGATTTCCATAACTTAAATTATGCTCAATTGCAAGCTGATACTATAGGCACAAGTTGGGAGCGTATTTATCGGATGCCCCTTGTCAATGATCAAACTAACTTTCTGCAGGAAAAAATTGCTTTCCTCTTTAACAAACATGTGCCGTTAAAAACAAAACCTGGTAAGCCCCCTCACCTTCAATGGTTTACGCCTAATATCCTACAGCTTATGAAAAAGCGTGATGATGCCTATAAAAGCTGGAAAAAATACAGAATGCCTGAGTTCTTAAATATATATCGCAAATTACGTAATGAAGCGGTTTCTAAAATAAGAAACGCCAAGCGTGTCTTCTACTATCGGAAGTTCGGTAGCTGCTCCTCAGGCAGAGAGGTTTGGAAACATATCCGTGAACTTGGGTTAGGAAAACAAAGGCCTAAGACTCCCGATGATATAGACTGCAACCACCTTAACTCAACTTTTTTAATGTCAAGTGATCCACCCTCAGTAAGTTTAACTACTTTCGACCAGCCACCGGATGATTGTAGAGAATCATACTTTGAATTCTACAGATTACGCGAAGAAGACGTTGCAGAAGCGGTACTATCGATCAAATCAAATGCTATGGGGATCGATGAAATTCATCCAAAATTTGTTAAGCTTCTGCTTCCATATTTACTGCCTTTTATAACACATATCTTCAACTCAATTTTAACGACGTCAGTCTTTCCCACTCATTGGAAAGACGCTAAAATCATTCCTATTCCAAAGAAATCGAATGGAAATGCAGTGGAATTCAGACCTATCTCAATTCTGCCATTCCTTTCAAAAGTTTTTGAGAAATGTATTCTCAAACAGATTCAAATCTATCTACAGTGTAAAGAACTGCTTTGTGAGAATCAATCTGGCTTCCGTCAAAAACGAAGTTGCGTTATTATTGGTAATTGACGAAATTAGGAAAGCTATTGATGACAACCATGCTACAATACTAACGTTACTTGACTTTTCGAAAGCATTCGACACCGTTAATCACACTATACTTTGCTTAAAGCTCAGAAAAGAGTTTAAATTTTCATTGCCTTCTACAAAACTTATATTTTCTTACTTAGAAGGAAGACGACAACAGGTTGTAGCGGGAAACCGATGTTCATGCTATTTGCCTATAAAGAGGGGAGTACCGCAAGGCTTGGACCATTGCTTTTTTCGCTCTACGTAAATGAACTGCCAAAGGTTGTCGTGCATTGTGCAATTCATATGTTCGCCGATGATGCCCAGATCCACTTAAGTTCTCCCATGAATTTGGTTCACGAAGCCACTGCGCAGGTGAATGAAGATCTCCAGCGCATACTTGGTTGGTCAGCTAAGAACGAACTGCATCTTAATGCCCAGAAAACAAAAGCACTTGTGATCCATAAAAGAAAACTGGACCTTAATCACTTTCCACCAATCCAACTAGTCCAAAGTCCAATAGAGTACGTCGACCGCGCCAACAACCTGGGCCTGATATTTAACCGGACCCTTACTTGGTCTACCCACATAAACGCCACTATAGGTAAGATATATGGTGGATTACGTGCTCTCTGGACTGCACATCCCTTTGTTCCTACACGGACAAAGCTCTTGTTAGCGAAAACCTTCCTAATACCGATTCTGCTATATTGTTCTGAAATCTTTTGCTGCCCTGACTACGACTCCATACGAAAGCTCAATGTCGTATATAATAATATTGCCCGATTTGTATTTCACCTAAAACGATATGACCATATTTCCTTTTACTCAAAGCAAATCAGCGGATGTACATTTGATAATGTGCTCAAATACAGAACGCTAAGTCTCTTACATGGCATAATTCAAACTAAGCAACCAGCATACCTATTCAATAGGCTACGCTTCTTTCAGTCAGGTAGATCATGTATGCTTTTTCAAACGAGCTATGCCGGCTTGACGTCTGAACGCCAATTCTTCGTAAACTTCGTACGGCTGTGGAATTCTTTGCCCATAAATATTAGGAAAATTAGAAGCACAAAACAATTTAAAACCTCTTCCTTAAAATACCTGGCCAATGAAACTAATTAGATTTAGAATTTTAAACGCTTAAAATGTTCAATTTGTTTGTAAAGCCAATTGTTCTCTTCTATTCTTTTCTCTCTTTTACTTTATCTTAATTACCTTATTTTATTTTATTTTGTTATCACTTCCTGAATTCTTATTGTTATATATACTTGCACATACTTGTATCTGATATTTGAAAAATTTAAGGCTTCCACATTTAAAAGATTCCATTATCTTACTTAGTAAATAAATAAATAAATAACTGTACCGAGAAAATGTTCAATTTTATATCCAAATCTTTAGTTCTGGATGTTGAAAAATGTGTAATTTTACTTATCTTTACTTCGTGAGCAGCTTCAGTAAGGGCTTTTTTAAATACCTCAACGCGAGTATCACCATCTAGACCCTTCAGCAAGATGGATGTCTTCTTTGTTTCCTTGGGAGAAAAGGAAAATGCACGAATGCCCGTTCCGCGTACTCGTTCGATGATTAGTCTATGCACATTCGCGTTATTTACATAAATATTAGTTCTTCGATATCCCATATTTCCAAATTTATGCAATAAATCAGAAACGTTGCATTCTGCTGATGCTAGTTTAATAACCTCACTTACGAGCATAAGAGTGCAGTTAGCGCCAAAAATAAAGATAGGTGGACAAAATTGTACTACTTGATAAAGAATTATTATTTTTATTAGTTTTATTATTAGATTGTACATCAGATTCACCATATTTCGTGCTATTGTTAGTGGGTTTATCTGATGGATATGTTGATATGGAGTCAGCCAGAGGTGAGAATCGGTTGTTCGATAAAGTTGTTTGTTTAGCTGAGCTGGGTGATGAATTATCTGCATACTCTTTACTTCTTTTTCTTTTGTTAGGTTGGAAGCTGCTGGCGGTTGTCTACTCATTTTGGTTGGAGTATTCAATGTTTTTTCTCAATCGAGTTTTCTTTTGACGATGTTGTGCTTTTATCGTGATTAGTTTGTCCCTTGTTAATTGTCATTAAAGTACAGTTGGGTGGCAGTACATAATTATTTTTAGTTTTGAGCACATTATTAATTGAATAGCGGGGCTTCAATTGCACTTGATTTAACGTAGCGCACTTTTTGGTCTAAAGCTTCGAGACTGGGATGTTGAGCATTTGTTTTTCACTGATTTCAATATTAAGATCTATCTCAAAACAAATTATTAGTCTATATAATTGCGCTGCAAAAGCCGCTGAGAAAAACAGCCGAATAACTGGACTTGCTGTCACAAACCGATCACACGTCTTATCGGCACGAAAGTTCAAACACCTCTCCCGAGTAGCTTATGTTAAAAAAAGTGTTTTTGAGATATTGATGTTTTTGTCTAAATTTGTTGTTTATGAATATGTTTATTATAATTTGTAAAAATACATGAAGAACAATTTATTGAAAACGTGATTTTAGCAATTAAGTTCTTTTGCTAAAATCAATTTGCTGATTGTTAATGTCTTATGTAACATAAGTTCTTTTGTCGTATCCTCAGAAATTATTATGATGTGCCTAAGTTGGTTTAAGATTTTATGATAAATTGTAGATCAGAAATTATTAGAAAATTTTATTAACCTAATTACTTATACTCGTAAAAATGTAATTAAAGGAGCTCAAACCGTAGAAAATTCATTAGGTTTTCCAAAATAAACATAAGATTTCAATTAAAACAGTTTTTTTTTAAACATTATGTTGTTAATCTTCTTCACCACCTTTTATTTTTTTTATTTCATTATATATACATATCTTATAGTATTATACAAATTTTATACAAGACTAATATAAAAATAATTTGGTGACATTTTGTATTTTCCATACATGCAATATTAAAAATAGTGTCAAATTCCACTTCAATGAACTTTAAACTTAGTATATAAAATTTGGGTGGGGTGACCCGATTAATTTTCGTTTCAGTAAAAATACAAAAACAAAAAAAAAATTAAAGAAAGTAAAACAATAGAAGAAAGTTAAGCAATAAGTATTATATATAGTTAAGAATAACTGAGAGATGTAAACAGAAGCCTAGTTTACACCAGAATGTCAGAGAAAAGAATTTCTATATGATGTAAATCATAATCAAAGAGCCAATTTCTTACAAACTTTTCAAAACGTCCTGGAACTTTTATTAAATAATCGACATGATGAGACTATAAAAAAGTTTCGAAATGCAGTTGTGCGAAAAATAAATACAGTAACAGCATATAAAAAGTTTCTGAGTAGATTATAATCAGAAAATAATCTGTAATTTAAATTTCCTGATCTCTTAAAGAACATTTTCAAAACTTTGAAACAGTATAAATGACGAACAGGTAGGATTTTCAAATCGTGAAATAATGGAGGACTAATAAGTGTTTAATTCTCTTCAAATTTATGCCACCCCAACATACAATTCCATATTGTAATCTCGAGTGAAAGATACCATAGTAAATAGCTTTCATTAAGTGCTTCGAACAGAGGTTTTTAAGATAAAAGAAGTTTCGAAGAGTGCTCTGAAAGTATTTTTTTAAGGACCCTGTATGGCTTACAAATGACATTCTAAAATCAATTGTGAGTCCAAGATATTTGAATTCGTCTACTTTCTCAATCACAAAGCAATTATAACTGCAATTAATTCTGCTGCAAAAAGTTGGAAGCTGGTTGGAAACACAATTGCAGATTTCAAATCCATACTTTTGGCATTCTGATGCATGAAAATAAACGTCAGCATTTATACATATTGGGGTAGATAAATTGAAAAATATTATTTTGTGTCTTTAAGCGAATGCTCAAATGGTGCTCAGTGAACCAAATTCTTAGTAGGCTAAGATCCCAATTTATTTATGAAATTAGGTCCGGGACACTATGAGAGCCATACGTACACCCAACATTATCTGCGAGGGCCGTAAGTCTACAACTGAAATTCAAGGAAAATAGTGAATTTATGTATATTAAGAATAAAATGGGCCCTAACACGGAACCTTGAGGAACACCTATATTAAACGAACAAATCTCGCTTCTCACATCATGAATCTTCACTCTTTGAGTTCTGTTTGATAAGTATGATCTAAACCAGTCCAGCATGAACCCACGAAAACTAACTCTTTCCATTTTATTTAATAGTATTATATGGTTGACCATATCAAAGGCTTTCGTAATGTCAACAAATAAACCCGCAGTGAACTTTTTACTGTCAAGGTTAGTGAAAATATTTGAGCAAAAACTTAGAAGGGCGTCTTCGGTTGATTTACCTAGCTGAAAACCAACTTGTACTGAATTAAAAAACTAAAACTTATTCAAGTAAGATAAAATTCTTTTTTTACTATTTAGGCAGACATGCCAAATTTCAGTGCGATTCTGTCTTTAGTTTTGTTTTGACAGCTGATTGTTGTTGACGTGTTTGGTATCATGTTGAGTATGGACAAAAACGCTTTTCGTTCTCTCATAAAACATTATTTTTTGATAAACGACGGAAACAAAAGAAAGGTTGATAAATATTATGGAGCTAATGTTCCGTCAGATTACACCGCCAAATATTGGTTTCGAGAGCTTCGTGGTGGCCGCAACTCCACTACCGATCAATGTGTAGGGTCAATGTAAAAAAAATACATGAAATGGTGTTCGCTGACCGGAAAGTGAAGGTGCGCGAGCTAGCAGATACCACAAAGATTAGTACCGAAGCGGCGGAGGGATGCTCGATGGGTCGGAAAGGTTATGGCGTCGGTTTTCTGGGATTCTCATGGCATACTCCTGGAAAATAGCTCGGGTTGTACCTGTCACGAAAAAAACTACCCCGATCTCTACAGCTGATTTTAGGCCTATAAGTATTTTACCATGCTTGTCAGATGGTTGCTCTACTGCATTGGTTAATATTTTGGAGGACAGAAGACAAGAGTTCTCGAAGGCTTTTGACAAGGTGAACCACAATATCCTTTCCTGGAAATTAAAAAATCGCTTCGGTTTTGATAATAGTGCAGTGCGACTTTTTGAAAGCTTTCTTTCTGATGATGTCCAGCTATATTTGTCAAAGCCATATAAAAGCACTGCTGAACTCGTTAATCATTTAAATAAGGACCTCTGCAGTATTCATTCTTGGTCTAAAGCTGATGGATTACTTTTAAATCCTAATATGTCACAAGTTATTCCAGTTTCGAACAAAATGCTAGCCGTAAATAGCTTACCTGATGTCTTACTTTCTGGGAATAAATTAAATGTGGTTCATACTGTAAATAGTTTGGGATTTATTATTAATTCTGTTAAATTGTTATCCCACGTTGCAATTGAAACAAAAGAATTGACTTGCAATGAAAAGGATATTTAAAGAACTTTATTTAAATGCTTCTTGCCAGATAGTTGAAGAACAAGTGAGGCTTATAAAAGAAAAACGAAAGAACAATGAGAGAAAGAATGAATAAAAGAAAAGTTCGTTAAGTAACAGAAGTGCGTTCAAAAGTGACAATATATGTATGAATGTATACAATGCAAATTTCAATACTCCCACTCATTGTAAACATTTTACATCATATTCATAATAATCAAGTTAATTCAATAGTTCTGTACAAAAAAAAAAAAAAAAAAATTGAAGCACAGTTTCATTTAATGGCTTTTGATCATTCCTATCTTAGCTCTGTTAGACATAAACGCCGGGGTTGCAAGTGGTTTTGTCAACATGTCAGCCAATTGATCTTCACTTCGTACATATTCTACCTGAATTAATTCTTCTTCGTAGAGTCCACGCACAAAATAGAGTCGAACATCTATGTGTTTTGTTCGATGATGTAACTCAGGATTGCGGACCAATCTTATAGCGCTGAGATTATCAACAAACAGCTTTATAGTTTCCTCTTCTATTAAGCCGACATCCTGAAGAAATTGGCCCAACCAAAGAGCTTCCTTTGCACCATCCGTGATTGCCATGAACTCCGCTTAGGTTGTTGATAAAGCGACCGTCTTTTGCCTTTGACTCCGCCAAGTTACGATTCTACTTCCAATCATGAACACATAGCCTGATGTCGAACGTCTTGTATCCACATCTCTTGCAAAATCAGCATCAGTATACCCAATCAAAGTCATGTCATCTGAATCACCAAACGTTATTCCCAATGACTTCGTACCGTTCAAATATCTCAAGATTCTCTTCAAGGTCTGAACATGCGATTGGTTTGGATTCTGCATAAAACGACTGACTTCTCCCACTGCATATGAAATATCTGGTCGTGAAACGGTCGCAGCATACATCAGTGATCCACACGCTTGACGATACGGAAAACTAATATCACACTGCTCCTCTGACTTCGTTAAAACAGTATTGACGTCAAATAGGGTGGAAATTGACTTCGACTCTGTCATTCCAAACTTTTCAATTACCCTTTTGATGTATGAACTTTGTGAAATGCTTATGGTTTTGGCCTTTCGATCACGTTTTATTTCCATTCCAACATAATACTCTCCATTTCCCAAAGTAATTTTGAATTTGTCTTGTAGTCTCCCCACAAGTGTATTGATTTTGATAAAATGAGACCATCATCAACGTAAAGTAAAACAATTACCTTTTCATCCCAGAGCCTTCCGTAGAACACACACGGGTCAGCCATCGATTGTTTCATACCATAATTTTTCAGAAATTGTACAAATTTGAGGTTCCAAGCCCGTGAGACTTGTTTAAGGCCATATAAACTTCGTTTTAAACGACATACCTTACCAGGCTGATGAGCAACTCCTTCTGGAACCTCCATATAAATGACCTCCTTCAAGTCCCCATTAAGGAAAGCTGTCTTCACATCGAATTGAGTTATTTCCATATCTCGTACTGCAGCCATGGCCAAAACACATCGCACTGAATCGTATCGCACTACTGGGGCAAACGTTTCCTGGTAGTCGATGCCAGGTGATTGTGCATAACCCTTTGCTACTAAACGCGCCTTATATTTTGAGTCTTGATTCGATGAGGTTTTCAACTTAAAAACCCATTTACTACCAATCACGTTGCACTCCTTGGGTCTTTCAACGATGTCCCACGTATCATTCTCCTTAAGTGAGCTCAGCTCATCTTCCACAGCCTTCATCCACTGCTCTGATTCTTTGGAAGACAAAGCTTCTTTGTACGTCGTCGGTTCAACACAAATTGCTGATAGTGCCATTTCAGCTTGAAAGAAATCTGTTTGCTTCGGATTGGAACGTAACCCTTCTCTTTTCGTTGGAATAGTGTTCAATTGTAGGCTTTCAACGTTGCTGCTCTTTTGTTCTTCATCCAATATAATGCTGTCATTTTTCTCTATTTTAATCGTTTGTTCATTCATTTTCTCCACATTACATTCGGCCATGTTATCTGTCAGTCCATATCCTACCAAATGTACCTTTCTTGCTTTGGCATCCCATTTCTTTCGGCTAACTTGAGGAACATGTGCATAACCAATTGTGCCAAACACTTTTAAATGATCGAGCCTTGGTTTTTCACCGAACCATTCTTCGTATGGTGTTATTTTTGGACTTCGTGAATTAGTCGATCGATTCAAAATGTATACAGCTGTTCGAACTGCCTCTGGCCACAACGATTTGTCCAACATGCTAGAGAGTAACATCGTTCTCGCTGACTCTTGAACAATTCGGTTATCCCTTTCGATTAGTCCATTTTGTTCTGCTGTGTACGGAGCACTTCTCTCCATCGTAATCCCTCGCTTCGAAAGAATACCTTGAATCCCTTTGTTTGTAAATTCGGTTCCATTGTCGCATCGAATCCGTTTCACACGAAGACCTACTGAATTTTCAACAAATAAAAGAAATTCATTCAGCCTTTCCTCAACCTCGGACTTTTGCTTCAGAAAATAAACTGCTCTAAACGCAGAGGCTTCATCCTTCAGTAGCATAAAAAATCTGGAACCATCTATACCAGTTTGTTCCATTGGACCGCACAAGTCAACATGAAAGCATTCGGCTTTTCGGACAGCACGCTTCTCAGTCGATGGATGTGAACTTCTATGCGATTTTCCCATCTGGCACTCTTCACAGAAAAATTTATTTTCATCAGAAAAATCAATGCCTTTTACCAAATTGTTGTTGACCATTGATTTGATGGTCTTTACGTTGATGTGCCCCAACCGACGATGCCATTGCTGCAGAGAATTCACCATGTTAGGATGTTTTGCAGCTAAGCATGTATCACCAATTGTGTTTTCACTACAACGAAACAGCATTCGAAACAGATTGGAGTCATCCTTCACACCTGCAGCAACAATTTTGTTGAATACATTTGTAACTATGCACTGCTTTTCTTTGAAATGCACATCAAAACCTCTTTCTATGACTTGGCCTATTGAAAACAAATTTACAGTTGCCTTAGGTGCATATCGCACATCCTCTAGCCGCTGTTTCTTCCACTGTCCATTAACCCACGACTCAACTTCAATGGTGCCCGTGCCCTCCACATCCAGCATCTCATCGTTTGCAAGTTTCACGCACCGCTGAGCTCCTTTCGATGAATATTCAATAAACCAGTCTCTTCGAAAAGTTGTGTGCTTAGTCGCTCCCGAGTCAGCTATCCATAAATTTTCGTATGTAGCTGATAAAAGGTCACCGACTGCAGTAAAAGCAACGGATTTTGAGACTTCGTTTTTTTCTATGTTAATCGATTTGCCTGTTTTTCTTTGTGGGCAGTCTCGTTGCCAGTGACCAACATGACCGCACAAAAAACAACTAGACTTTGCTCTTCGGTCAGTTTGTATAAATTTTTTTTTTTTTGTTTTTTCGTGTCTCGTTGCACTAAACGCTACTTCAACATTCGCTGATCTCTCTCGCTCTAATTTGTTGATTGAGTCCTCTTCTAGCTGTAATTTCGCTAACAGTGTGTCCATTGTACGACATTCTTTAATATTGTACCATACTGTGCGAAAATTGCTGAATTTCGATGTCAGCCCACTAATGACACGACACATTTTTAGGTTGTCCGACAATTTTTCGCCTTGTTCTTCAATTTCATGCGCCAATGTCTCAACTTTTGATATAAATGCAGCTACATTTTCTTGATCATTCATTTTTAGTGCGAAATACTCTTTATACAGACCCATGATTTTTACGTCACTTTTCTTGTTATGTATGTTCTCCAGAGTATCCATTATCTCCCTTGCTGATTTGCAGTTCAATACGTGCTTACTTTGATCGACATTTAGTGATGCAAATAAGATTGACACGGCTTTGCCATCTCTTTGAATCCATCTCTTTTCTTCATCTGCCGATTCCCCTTCAGGAGGTCCCAAAGCACCATTAACAACGTCCACCAAATCTTGCGATCGCAATATTGCACTGATTTGGAACTTCCACGTTCGAAAATTACTGCCATCCAATCGGTGAGAAATTAATGAATGTTCAATCGCTGTATTCGCCATTTAACCTGTTAAATTGTTATTAGTACTTTTCTTCAATGAATGCGTCGCCTGGGCCCATAACCTGTTAAATTGTTATCCCACGTTGCAATTGAAACAAAAGAATTGACTTGCAATGAAAAGGATATTTAAAGAACTTTATTTAAATGCTTCTTGCCAGATAGTTGAAGAACAAGTGAGGCTTATAAAAGAAAAACAAAAGAACAATGAGAGAAAGAATGAATAAAAGAAAACTTCGTTAAGTAACAGAAGTGCGTTCAAAAGTGACAATATATGTATGAATGTATACAATGCAAATTTCAATAAATTCAAACTTATCAGGATATGATCATACAAACTATACAATAAGAAGAATTTATGGATGTCTTCGCAAGTTGTGGGTAACTGCGAGCTTTACTCCAGTCAGCACCAGACGAAAGCTTGTAATAAGTATTATTTTACCCTTAATTACCTATGCTGAAGTTGTATACTGCAATATCGACTCCTTGTCCCACCGCAAGTTGCAAATAGCATTAAATGATTCCGTAAGATATGTTCATGGATTATGCAGGTATGAACACATTTCACAACATACATCAAGCATTACATTGATGCCAGAAATTGTATTTTCTTACATAATATCATAATAAATAAGACTCCTGTGTATTTATATGAAAAGATTAATTTTTCACGCTCTCCTAGAACCTTAACTTTGATCCCATCACGTCATAATTATCTCAATTCGTCCCGTTTATTCTTTATTCACGCTATTAAATTGTGGAATTCTTTGCCAATAAGTATCAGATCTATATCTAAGGCCACTCGCGGGGTCTTCCCTGCCTCCCTCCCTCTTTTTTCCCACTTCTTGTTTTTTTCTATTCCCTCCAAATAACTATTTGTAGTTCTAATTTTAAGATCTGCAAAATAGCTGTATCCATCATTTATAATTTTACTTTTTAAAAATATTGTATTTTTATGAAATTAAATCAATTGCTTAATGTATGAAGTCTGAGTACTCTAAAAGATATTTATCTTAATGTTCATTTAACAAGATATTACGAGTATTATAATAAATACATTGAAATTGAAATTGAAAAAAAAAATTGAAATACTCTTCGTGGACTACCTCGAAAAAGGAAAAACCATCCACAGCGAGTATAACTGTGCGTTATTGGCGCGATTGAAGGCCGAAATCGCTGCAGAACGGCCTCACATGAAGCGAAAACAAATTTTGTTTTTGCAAGACAATGCGCCGGCGCACAAGAGTATCGCAACTGCGGCTAAAATCAATGACTTACGGTTCCAATTGCTGTCGCATCCACCGTATTCGCCCGAGTTGGCTCCCTCGGACTATTATCTCTTCCCAAACCTCAAAAGATGGCTCATCAATAAAAAGTTCAGCTCACGCGAGGAAATCATCGACGCCACGGAGGAGTATTTTGCAGACCTTCCGGAAAATTACTTTTCGAACGGGATCAAGAAGTTGGAAAATCGCTGGAATAGGTGTATCAAGGGACTATATGGAATAAAATAAAAAAACATTTAAAAAATTTTTTTTTTTCATTCCCAAGGAGGTTACTTTTCACCCCACCTAGTAATTACTTTTTCAAAAACCTTGCTATAAGTTGGCAAAAGAGAAATAGGCCTATAGTTTTTGATATCATCCACAGAACCTTTTTTATATAGCGGAACTACGTTAGCACATTTGAGCGCATCGGGGTGGTCCCGGAGAATATACTACGGTTAAAAATGACCGCCAGCACATCAACCAGGAAGCATGAGATGCGTTTTAATAATGTATTCGAAATACCATCACAACAGCGTGAATTTGTACTTTTAAGAGATAATAGGTTGGAAGGCGAAACTAGTTTTTTGTGATTGATCACCACAACTTTCTAAATTGGTACATTGAGTACATCTTCTTTTAGCTCTTTGTGTTGGTAGGAAATTTGCTACTGACCTAAAATACCAATTGAATGCATTAGCAACGCCAAGTTTATCTGAAAGTTTGCAATTGTTCACACAGATTGAAATAGGTTTGCTTATAGAGGGAGATCTGTTCAAAATATCATTTACTACTTTTCATTTCGATTTCAGGTTACCCCTAGCGGAAATGAATTTGTTGCGGTAATAGCTATCACGGCATAAAGGAATCTCTTTCTTTAGTTCAAGGCACATCTTTCTGAACTCATTCTTCAACCTAAGGTTATGGGGATTCTTTGCGCACTTGATTCTTAGCTTATTTTTTCTGATTACTTTATCAATGAGATGACTAGAGATCTAGGGTTTAAGCCTTTTATTACATTTTTCCAATTGAATTGTGAAGGAGCAGCTTGTTATAAGATTAGTGAGGCAACTAATAAAGACATCATAGGAAATAGAAGCATCATTTTCCAGGTAAACATCGTCCCATCGCTCATGAATAGGAAGATTTGCTAGCTTTGTAAAATCGATTTGTATCTTTGGTTTTCGGGAGGCATTTACTTCGCTATTTGTTGTTTTGCTTTTAAAAGTGTTTAGCAAAAGGCCTACCATTGCAAAACGTCCATAAATATGGTCCAAACACCTACCCGAAGCCAATCTTGTAGGTTTATTAATGAAGCTAGCTAGAACATGAGCAGCTAAGAGGTTTAAATAATAGGTCAAAGTGTCGCTACTATCTAGAAGGTTCAGATTGAAGTCTCCGAACATAATCAAGTTTCTTGATTTTTGTTTGTCCAAAAGACAAGAAAACCCCTCTATGAACGCAACAACATTGAACATATGCAGTCGATAGACGAACAACAGAAAAAAATCTAACTGATTAAATCCAACAGAAATCTTTAGAATGTCTGCACTCAGAAAATCGGCACACTCTATATCGTTTACTACTAATGCTTCTTTAACAAAACAGCCGACACCGCCTGCAGCATAATTTTCATTTGGATTAGCAAGGAAAACATAACCCGGCAAATGATAGTCGTTTATTTCAAAACCATAAATCCAAATTTCAGACACAACAATACTCGTAATATCCGGAAGGCAATGAAAAGAATCAAGATGGAGAGACAGAGATGCAAAATGTTCTCTTAAACTTCTAACCTTTGATGAAATCGGGATGGAAGTCAGTCACTTTAATTGTCAATCACAGTATTTGTCTGGCTCTCGTAGCGTAAACATCTCTTGTTAACCGCTGTGTTCTCGCTCGACGCGCAAATTCCTAGTGACAACTTTCTGTCTCATTTCCCTTTTCTTACCACTTCTTAATAACCTTTTTCATATCGAACCTCGTGGTTAATCAAACTTGCAACCTTTTGCTGTTCAATTACGACATGGACCCACCGGGGCCGAGAAACAAACCCGGGAATCAGTTCGACATACTATCTGATATGTCTTCTGAGCAACCTAGGGCGAAGAGGAACAAACTCACAAAGCTCACCGGTAGAATTACCCGCTATCTTTCGCAATATCAAGAACCCGAAGCCAAAGATGAAGATAAGCCTATCTCATCTGTTATTTTCGTCTTAAATAAATCAATCGATGCCATTAGTATTGGGTACGAAAATATTTCCATACTTTTTTTTTTTTTTTTTTTTTTTTTTTTAAAGAACTTAACACTCAAGTGGGTATTAATACACTTAAAATGCCTGAGCACGTGTTAAGTTTTTAGGAAAATAGGACAGAGAGAGAAAGAAAGATTTTTGGGCTCAGTGGTTATTTCGCTCCATGGGTGGCATCCAACATTTAATGGGGAGACTAAATTATTAGTGTAATTGGACTTGTTGTTGTATTAGAGGCAACCATTCGTCTTACGAGAATTAATTTGCCTGAAAAAAAGAATGTCTTTCGGACGAAGCTGGGATTCGAACACCGAACCTTCCGATTTGAAAGCCAACACACTACCACTTGAGCCACCCACACTGAAAGATAGTAGCATGCTTTTATTAGCAAAAAGCCAACAAATCGCTGATAAATTCAGAAAAATCAATTATTTAGCTAATACTCGTAAAATCCCAGTGTCAGTCACTCTCAACAAACGACTTAACTCCTCCGAGGGCATTGAATATGCTCCGTGGTTGAAAAACGTACAAGAATCTGAAATGGTTTCAGAAATGAAATCTCATGGGGTAACTGAAGTGAACAAGTTCACTAAAAAGATACATGATAAAGTCGAACCCACAGGCCTCGTTGTTTTCACTTTCGATCGTTACTAAATTCCGCAAATCGTTGAAATCGAATACATTCTTTGCCGTAATTGTCAGTTGCTTGGACATACTACCAAAAGGTGCACTAGAAGTAAATTTTCGTCACTTGCAGTCTTCCTTCACATGAGCCTATACCCTGTACTATGTAGATTGATGTGTGCAAATTGTTTATACAAACATTCGTCCTCTTCAAAAGACTGCCCCAAATTTGTTCAGAACAAGGAAATAATAACTATTAAAACTAAAAATAAGTGCAGTATGGCAGAAGCTAGACGCACGTCAAACGAGCAAAACCAAGAGCGCATGAACAATTCATCATCTCTCGCTGAGCGTATAAAAAAGAAAATATCTAACAGCTCCCACCAACTTCAAAACCCCTCTCTAATTCTTCCTCCCACGCAAACCACTACCCCTGAAATTAAAACCACAGCATCTACACATACAGCCAACCAAGCCGTAAAATTCACTTCACCTCCACCCCATCTACATCACATTCACCAGTCCTAGTCAACATGCACAGATAAAAGATAAAAGCAATCCCACCACATACGATATCTCTCACAACCATACTTTCTCACCAGCCACTTCACTTACCAATTTCACAATACTTAAATCTAACCAACTAACTAACTCTGATAATGAAAATGAGAGCACATAAACATAAATCCTCTGTAACCCCAACGTCGATGGTTGCACCTGCGATGAGGGGGCGCAAATCTATCACATGTCTGTGGTAGAAATTGCGATCCTCTCCACAGGTTTGACCATCGACACAGAATTGACCGCCAACACAACCGACAACTAAAAACATTCAACTCTCTCAACATCTTACAATGGAACCTTAATGGTTACATAAATATTGTAATTATGGTGAACATAATTTATTAATTCAAGAACGCAATTATGATATAATTTCATTACAAGAAACACATGTAGCTTATCAAGCAGACGCTATAAAACCTAAGTCATATATCGGTTACTTTGTCAATCTACCTTTGAATCTAACATCTGTACAATGAGTCGGAATACTCATCAAAAACAATATACCTCATGTACCCATACAAATCGACTCAAACATTTTATCTACTGCTGTCGAAGTTACTATAATATGGGTATCAAGTTTACAATTACTTGTATCTGTATTTTTATTTTCCTTGGGCAAACATTCGCACGATCTGATTTAGAAAATATAATTCAGCAAGTACAACCGCCTTACATATTGCAGGTGATGTCAATTCCTGGAGTGTGCTTTGGGTCTTCCCTAGGAGCAACAAAGTTATTAAAGATTTTATTATAACATCCCACCCACTTCGCAACCCATAGCACGTTTACCCACGTTGATATTACATGTTCCTCTTCAATACTTTTCCCAAAATTATCTTGGCATATTTCTGACGATTTGCATAACAGCGACCATTTTCCAATATCCATTTCACTGCTCTCGACACTTAGGAACGAAACTGTTAAACATATCCCAAAATACAAAACCGATTTGGCAAATTGGAACCTTTTCAAAAACAAGCTCGAACACTACCTCTCCAAAAGAGGCTGCCATTTTACTCAAATGCATTCGTAACGCTTCAAACGAATCCATCAGTCAATTACGGACATTCATCCAGTGCGGACGATAGACAGTCGGACGGACTACACATTTATCAAGAGAAGAATTCAACTACAATATGTACATAGAAGCCATTAACCCAGAAGTCTACCTGCTTCTTATCTGCCAGGAAACGCACAACAGGCAACCATCAGCACGAGAGTAGAAACGCCCGACTACCTGAAGACACCCTTTCCTGATGGGTCGAAGGAGAAGGAGAAGGCTGCTGCACAGGCAGTATACGACCAGTTTGTGGCTTCCTGTCGCAAACATATAGGCTTTGCTGCTCAAATTCACCAAAAACTGTGAGATATTCAATATGGAGAATCACCTGCCTACGAAGATTATCCAGCGGAGGATAAGGAAGACATGGAAACAGAGTTAGAAGACAATGACAGTGCCGACAATGCCGACAATGCCGACAATGCCGACAATGCCGACAATGCCGACAGTGACAATGACAGTGATGAGTTTCCTGTTATTCAAGCAAAGAAATCGGCCACACCACCACCAACACCAAGCCAATCAACAGTAGCAACAAATGCAGCAGCACCTCTTTCATCAGCACCAAAACCTGCCATAGTAATAGCACCTTCAGCAAGAACAACAATTACCTCAGCAGCATCAACACCTCCAGCAGCAGCAAAACCTCCAGCATCAATAACACAAACATCAACATCGAAGGCAGCATTGTAAATTCCCCACCGGCGACGCAAAAACCCAAAAGCCATGACTTCATGCCTCCCATAATTTGTTTCCGGCTCAATGTTTCTGGCCTGACACGTTATGCAAAGCTTGTAGGACTTTCATATAAAATACATAATATCAACAGCACCAAATCGGTTATAACGACAACAATAAAGGATGAACATAATAAAATAAAGGACTATCTGCGCAACAAAAAAACTGAATTCAATACATATACCGCCAAGGAGGACAAAAAATTATTGCTAGTACTGAAGGGTATATAAGACTCTTTTCAACTAGACGAAAGAAAGGATGAACTATTGAAGGAGGGAATCCCCGTCATAAAAGTGACTCCCTATAAAACAAACAGACCAGACAAGATTTTCAACAACTTCGTCATTGAATTTTGGACATGTGGCTAGCAACTGCGGCATGAGATATAGATGTGTCAAATGCCAAGATGGCCACCCTCTAGGAAACTGCCCAAGGACTGCAGCAAATTTAAAGGACTGTATTAGCTGCAAACAAGTAGGACATCCAGCAAATTACAAAGGGTGCCCTAAATATAAGGAAAAGCTTGTTGAAAAGAACAAGCAAACGGAAAAAAAGAAGGAACAGCACCGGTTTGCTGTTTCTTCCGCAGCAAGGAAGATCACAGCTGGACTAAGCTGTGCCGAAGCAGCTGCCCTAGTTACAACAACAAGGAAAGCAAACTCACAACCAGTGAACAAGTCAACAATGCAACGAGCAACATCAAACCCACAACCAGTAAAAAGCCAGCCAAACCAACAATGCAACCAGCCACCAAAGCAACTCAAAGTCCAGCCTTCCGGGTATCCCTGCCAAAAAAACCGAAGACAATTTTAACATCTTCGACGATAGCAAGAGGATATTTGGTACTGATCTGCTGACCCTTCTTCAGAAGGCAAGGAAAGTGGTGCCACCCAACTACGGTTCGCTCGAAGACAAGCAAAACAGTTATCCTGGTTAAATTTATTTGTGAATTACTCGCATATGTTCGCATTAAATAGGCTTAGCATTTTTGCATACAACGTTAATTCAATATACTCTGTAGCCAGAAGAAGTGCACTAAGCATGTTCATTAAGAATCATAATCCTAACATTTTACTCCTAAAGGAAACTCACTTGAACAGGAAAAACCTATATAAACTTGTAGGTTATAGTGTCATCCGAGAAGATAAAGGGCCCGGAAAAAGAGGTACAGGTGTTGCTCTCAGAAATTCCTTCAAGCACAATCAACTGGAAATCACTGGATTACGGTCACTGGTAGCGACACCCGTCATCATATATGTAACAGAAGTGGATACTCTACTTATTGTTTCGATATATAATCATGTTGGTGCCTCAACGGCTAACATTCACAACGATTTACAAAGGGTCAACGACGCGTGTAACCTTCACATTATGAAATTTACATTATTGGCGGAGACTTTAACGCAAGACATCCTCTCTGGCAAGACGACGAATCATCTCCACAAGGAGATGCCATCGAACATTGGCTTAGTGATAACAACCATACACACTCTTTAGTAGTGGTGTCACAGCCAACAAAAATGTTTCCCAGGACCCCATCACTGTTGGATTTCTTTTTGGTCTCGTCAAACTTCATCAACATCTTGCCGGACTTCCGGAACTGCACTTGTTCTTCGCCTAAATCAAAACATACGTCTGCAGAGGCCTCCTCCGGAGAACCACATCAACTTTAAAGCAGTCAACTGGTCCCGTTTTCAGAACAAAATCGAGGCGGAGCTTCAATTGCCAAACCTAGATAAGCTGCCCCACAAATGAAGAAGTTGAAAGCAACATTGGCCATCTACAGACAGTGATAAATAATGCAATTGAAAGACAGAAAAATCCATTAACAACAAATATGGGACAATGGCTACGGAAACGCCTCCAGAGAATCTTCCACTGGACCTGGAATAGAACGAACGACGAGCACTTAATTGTCAACTCACAACTCATCTCTACAAACATTATGTTTCGGCGGGCGATAAAATACCACCGCGAAGGAGACTTCCGAATAAGGCTCGAAGACATTAAGCCAGGACCCGATTCTTTCCAAAAAATCAAACGGCTAATTACGGATGATATCTTGAGCGAATTCAAAAACAAAATCCTAGAAATGAACATTGAACTTTCAACGTTGAAGGCAGACAACACCCTCTTAAGAGAACATATTGATGAAATGCAGCGCTCGCAGAGACTCAGTGATGTCGTCATAAGAGGTATCCCGTATGCTGAGAATGAAAACACCAACGATATCGTCAAAAAACTAGCTGACAACATCAAACACAAACTCTCTCCATACTATGACTCTTTCAGAACAAAGCCAAAAACAACAACGGCTTCACGTAATGCTAATGGCACTATAATTGTTCGACTCTCTTGTCAAGCGGAACAGCGCGCCTTTCTATCAGCCTACAGGTCTAAGCATCGGTTGCACTTGTCAGAGATGGATGGGTTCACATCAAATGATGCCGTCTACATTAATGAAAGTTTAACGCCAAAGAACAATGCAATTCTGCACGAATCCCTTAAATTGCGTCGGTGTGGTAAAATTGTTGCTGTTAGAACAAAGAGTGGCTTGGTGCACATAAAGCGGAGAGATGGTGGAAAAGAAGAGCGAGTTATCAGCATCTCGTGTCTTTCCGAGCTTTTCTGAGCTGTCATGTTGTCTTACTGATTGCAGTGATCCCACTTTTTATTTTTTATTTTTGGCTTTGAGTCGGCACTTTTAATGGTAGTATTTTTCTTTTTGTTTCTTTTTTTTTTTTTCTTCTTTTTATACATATTTTACTTTTGTTATAAATTTATTTATTTTTAGTTTTAAAATTACTTATTGATTATTGTTCTTTATATATTCACTATTTGTGTATTTTTCCTTTTTTCAATTTATATATTTTGTATATGAGTCCTTATGGTGTGAACACTTATTGTATTCCTCGCGTTATGCTTAACATTTTCAGCAAATTTGCAAATGGGCTAAAAATATGTAATTTTAATACGCAAAGTATACCCGCACACATTGACGAGTTACGCGATTGTTTCTCGGAGGGATCAATTGATTTTATTTGCATTACCGAAAGTTGGTTAAATAAGAACATCAGTAATTATGCTATTGATATACCAGGGTATTATATCTTACGTAACGACAGAAACCCGAAACGTGGTGGTGGCGTTGCCATATACTGTAAATCTAAATTTAAATGTGAAGTAATTGAGTCGTCAGAAGATTCCGAGGTTGAGTTCATGTTTATTGAAATAATGAATAGTGTTACAAGTGTGCTAATTGGTTGTGTGTATAATCCAAACAAAAGTTTAAGTGTTAGTCAGTTTTTTGAAAGTCTCAGTGTGCACAGTCCTAAATATTCATCCTTAGTTGTGTGCGGCGACCTTAATATTGATCTCTTACTAGACAATAATCTATCACAAAACTTAAAAAACGAATGTTCTATGGTTGATCTAAATATTGTCAATATTTCCAGAGCTACTCATTTTCGTCCCCATTACAAAGAAAGTCTTATTGATATAGTGTTAACGTCAAACTTAGAGCTAGTCACAGAATACAAACAAGTAAGTTTTCCAGGTATTCCATCATACCATGACCTAATCTTGTTAACTTAGATATACAGATTAGTGTAGTGCCATATCCCATGCAATTTACCTTCCGTGATTTTAGTAAAATTAATGAGCTCGATTTGACTCGCGATGTTCTTAATTATCCTTGGCATCTTTGTTGGGAAACTTGTTCAGTCGATGATAAAGTAAATACTTTCCAATCACTTGTCCAGTCCCTTTTCGAGAAACATGTACCAATTAAAGTTAAGAAAGTCATTAACAACGGCGTCCCCTGGTTCTCTGAAAATATTAAAACACTTATTTTAAATAGGGATAGATCGTATTCTCGTTGGCGGCAAAATCGTAGTAGAAATAATTGGAATATCTACAAATTTCAAAGAAATAGAGCTACGACCAAGGTAAGAAAAGCCAAAGCAGCATTTTACTCCTCAAAGCTTAACACTACTCAGCCTAGCTCTACTCTCTGGAAGAACCTCCGGTCCTTAAGAATTGTTGAAATGACGTCAGTGGGATGCGATCTAGATCCAAACCACTTAAACAGATTTTTTTTTAGAACATTGGATAGTTCAGTTACAGCTAATAGCAGCAATACTAACCTTACTGTAACCAATCATGATAATTTTAATTATTTTGAGTTTCACTGTGTGTTAGAGAGTGATATGGCTAAAGCCTTATCCAACATCAAATCAAACGCGGTAGGAGTAGATTGTATATCTATTAAATTTATAAAACTAATTATGCCCTGGTTATATTATCCTCTTACGCACATTATTAACTCGTGTATCATGAGATCTGAGTTTCCTTCAACTTGGAAATATGCTAAAGTTGTGCCAGTGCCTAAAAATACTACGAGGAACCAGCCAGAAGATTTTAGGCCTATTAGTATTTTACCGTGCCTATCAAAGATTTTTGAGATTTTATTAAAAAACCAAATCAATGAGCACATAAGTTCAAATAAAATGTTATCTATGTTTCAATCAGGCTTTAGAGAAAATCACAGTTGTACCACGGCTGTAATAAAAATTCTGGATGATTTAAGAAGAGCGTATGATAAGAATAATATATCTATTCTGTGCTTATTAGATTTTTCTAAAGCCTTTGACTGTGTAAACCATCAACGCTTGATTGCGAAGCTGAAAAGTCAATTCGGTTTTCGTAATAACGCTGCATGTCTTATATTTAATTATTTAAATGGCAGATTTCAACAAGTACATACTAGCCAGGGAAGTTCAAATTTTCTACCGGTTCATTCAGGTGTCCCACAAGGATCTATTTTAGGACCACTCCTGTTCTCATTGTTTATAAACGACATGCCTAAGGTCTGTCTTGATGCATCGGTACATTTATATGCAGACGATGCTCAGGTATATCTGTCTAGACCGATTGGCTTAATGGATGATTGTATAGCAAGACTTAATGAGGACTTGGAACGCATTTATAACTGGTCTGTTCTCAATAAACTGTCCTTAAACCCTGCTAAATCTAAAGCAATTGTTATCTGTAATGACACGATTCATTCCAGTTGCTTGCCACAAATACATTTAATGGGACAATTGATTCCATATGCAAATGAGGTGAAGAACTTAGGAATATATATCAACTGCAAACTTTCATGTGAAAGCCATATCAGTTATGTTATCAAAAGAATATATGGTGGTCTACGCCAACTTTATATCTCATCCGCCTTTGTCCCTATCTTAACAAAGCTTAAACTCGTAAGATCTCTGTTTATGCCCATTATAAACTACAGCTCAGTAGTTTATAGTAATATTGATGCAATGTCCTTTAGGAAACTAGAATTAGCATTTAATTCGGTGATTCGCTACATATATGGTATCCGTAAATATGATCACATTTCGAGATTTTCACTTAAACTTACCGGATGTACCCTTAGACAACATATAAACATATTAAACTGCACATTTCTGTATAAATTGCTCAAAACTAAACAACCGACATATCTCTTCGAGAAACTAAGTTTGGCTCATTCAAATCGTACCCTAAATATCAATGTTCCTTATTTTAACTTTTTAAATAGTCAACGTTTATTTTTTGTTCACGCTATAAGACTTTGGAATTCCATACCAATATACATACGTCAATCTAGTTCGCTTTTTATTTTTAAAAATTTGCTTGTTTCTTTTGTAAAGAGTAATCGTAATAACCACATTTTTGATAAATAGTAATTTTTTGTCGACTCACATTAATTTAAAAATAAATATATATATATATATATATATATATATATATATATATATATTAATTTTTTTTTGAAACTACAAATGTAACCCAGATACCTTAATGTTAATTTTATATGAATAAGTACAAATAATGAGAATGTAATTCTTAATGTACAGTCCAGAAATAAATGAAATAATTTAAATTAAATTAAATTAATTAGGAAACCAAGTTGCATACCGGAAAATCTTACCATTGGATCACAGACACTCACCACACTGGAAAAAGTAGAAGCCTATGCAAAGTATTTCGATGCTAGTTTCACGGACCACGCCCCAGTGCATCTCCCAGATTTCATCACTGAAGTTGAGACGTGTGTCTCCCAATCTATAAACCGTTGCAATCGGATCATGGAATTCAGTGCTACTAATCCCTTGATCAGCCCCTATAATGGTGAAATATTCACTATAGTTGAGGAAGTAGTAGACATAATCGAAAGCGGCAACTCTAAAAAGTTGGCTGGTAATGACTGGATTTCTAACTTTTTGCTAAAAAAGTTACCAAGTCTGGCATTGATTCTCTTGACTATTATCTTCAATAACTGTATTAACAACAGCTACTTTCCTTCCTGTAGGAAAATAGCAAAAGTAGTTACAGTTCCAAAAGAAATGAGTCGATGCAGTGTTGAGGGTTATAGACCCATTGCTCTACTGTGCTGCGTAAGCAACAAATTGGAATCAGTGATGCTAAGAAAGATCAACATCCTAAGCGAAGAGAGGGAACTTCTGCCAACACATCAGTATGGATTTAGGAAAACAAAATTCAACAATCCATCCTTTGCTCCTACTCCATAATGATGTCACACGATGTCTAAACAAAAAAAGAAAAAACAGTGGCCTGTCTCTTAGACATCGAGAAGGCGTTCGACAGCGTATGGATCAAGGGACTTATATTTAAACTTCTGCAAGTTGGTTTCCCACGACATTTGGTAAGATTGATTTACAGTTTTTTAACCAATAGGGTTTTCTTTGTACAGGTTTCCAACAAAAAACCTGATATCAAAAGGATTAAAGCTGGGTTACCACAGGGCTCGAGACTGGGACCAGTCCTTTTTAACCTCTACACAGCGGATCAGCCGAGAAATGTAGTAGGAAGCTGACGACTCCATAACATATGCTCACTCTCTAGCTTCGCAGATAGCAGCACGACGTGTGGAGGAACACATCAGAAGACTTTTGGGAATATTACCTGAAATGGGGCTTGAAAATCAACACTAGTAAGACCGAGCTCATATGCTTTCGTAATCCAATGACGTTTATCAGCGGAAGAAGAAAATTAACCCTTGTAAGGAGGAGCAGGAACATAAAGATAACGGTGAGACGATCTTACCAAAGAAGACAACGAAGTACCTTTGCGTAAACTTGGGCGAGAAGTTTAAATTCAACGATCACGCAAAAACCATCCTTAAACGGCTGAGATTTGCTCTTCACCTTGTTAACCAACTTCTAAGACGGAAGAGTGGGCTTATCCAGCGTATCAAGCTATTTATCTACCAACAACTCATTAGGCCGGTTATTACATATGCCTATCCAATTTGGTTTACGGTTTCCCCGAGCATCATGGAAAAAATTCAAATATTCGAAAGAAAGATTCTCCATTCCTGCACCAGACTCTATCGTCATCCAACTACCCTAAAACATCAGAGCAATGAGAGGCTGTACGAAGCAGAAAAAGTAACATCAATTGATAGGTTCATGATGCAGCTCTCAAATAAATTAATTCAAAACCTTAATAACCACAAAAAATACCTCAGCGTCAAGGCCATCATAGATCCAGACTTTGAAGACATCATCCATAACGAGGTGACCCCGTTCTACAGCAAACATATCAGCGGGCATTACAGAGGCTAAAATTACGATGCTTCTGCAGACATTTTAGTATAAATTAAAAAAAACAAAAAAAAAACATATATGTATATATAAAATAAATATAAAATTTTAATTAACATGTAATAGATTACGTAAACAAACATATTATAAAACACAATGTATTCCTGTCAACGGGCCCCTATTGTTGAGCCGACAATTTAATTTTAGTTATAAGTCTATTTTTAAGTCAAATTGTAAATATATTTTAGGCGTTAATAAAAAAAATCTTAATCTAAAAAGAAAAACATCCATCCCTCAATCGTCTTTAATTACGTCCAAACGAACTGTGCCTTGGTGGAACCCTGATCTGGCTAAGCTAAGAACCGAAAAGTTCAGTACTTGGAGGACTTTTAAGAAAAATTCTACTCAAGTCAACCTATTAGCATACAAAAAAGCTAATGGTCAGTTTTGAAGATTATTAAAAATCAGCAAACTTAAATGCCTTAAGGACTTTACAGCACATTTTAATCCAAACTCAACCTCAAGCACCGTTTGGCAACGTATTAAGACTCTCACATAAATATATTCTATCTATAAACACACCAACCGGCTCTGTAACTGATCGTGACGAAATCTGTAATTTTTTTGCCCAAACGTGGTCATCCAATTCAGATAACTCAAATTTTCCACCGGCCTTTAACACCAAGAAATCGGAAAGCCTTGATTTACATCCAGGTTGGGATAGGATCTCATATCCCCTGATAAAAAATCTTCCTGCCTTATCTAATCAAAGGCTTACATCGCTGTACAATAATAGCTTCAGCAAAGGCATAATACCTCAAAGTTGGAAAACAGCCACAATAATTCCAATTCCAAAGCCTAAGAAAGACATCGTAAGTGTAAATGGATATCGTCTAATCTCACTGCTTCCTTGCTTATCAAAGGTACGAGTATTAGAAAAAATAATTGCCAACAGAATTTGCCGAGAGTTCGCTAATTGAAGGAGAAATTTGGCGACTGGGTCATCTCACGGCGGGCGTTCATCAACTGCCCGCCTTCATCATGCGATTTGACACCATTCGATTATTTTCTCTGCGGCTATGTAAAGTCCTTAGTCTACGCTAACAAGCCAACCACTTTGGACGAGCTCAAAATCAACATTCCACACGCAATTGCCGGAATAATGCCGCACATATTGGACCGAGTCATCAAAAATTTGACCGACCGCTTGAGGTCGAAGTCGAGGCGGCCATGGCATGAACGGAGCTTGAATAAAGCAAGAATCCATTTTTCCTATCGTCCTTATCTGGTCACCCTTTATTAAGTGCCCATCTTTACTTTGGGGTTTGTACTGTTTTGACGTCCTACGATGTTTTTTTTTCGTTTTCTTTTCATCAAATTAGGTGTTTCGTTGTGGTGCTTGGGTTAAACCCAGTTCCACCCCGGACTTATAGCGTTTGTAAGTAAGTCTCGGATAGCTTGGTGAGTATGGTGCCTCTGGTTTCTACTCATAATGCTGGCAGCATAAGACTTCTTAAGAGGTTTTGGAAAATTCGGCCAGACAAGACTCCAGCAGTCTCTTGCGATTTGTAGCTGTTTGACGTCAAATTGCAAGTACTGCATTCGCACCTTGAGTACAACAAGGAAGTGGACCTTTCATTTTAAAATGTTCCTTCCAGGTATAACGATAGGGAGATTCGTTATTCTTTTGTTTGTCAAATACAATAGATATGAGTTGATTTCGCCGCATTTAGTTTGTTTCGCTATAATTGCATCCAAACTCCTATCTTGTTAACTGCATTTTGCAATTTTTCTGTTAATTTAGCCATACAGCTATCTACTGCTAAGATTGCAGTGTACGAGTAGTGTTATTTCACTTATCCGGCCAGCGACCCTTGGGGGGTCTAAGCATGAACTAATGCCGCTTTCCATCCTTCACGGTCCCGGGCACGTTGCTTTCTCTTTTACTAGACCTAGGCTTCTGGAGTCCACAATTACTTGATCTTTAAACAGGAGGATCGGTCTTTCTTTTCTTCGTGAACCAGGTGGCTGGGATTCGAAGATTCTCTTAGCTGGAGCATTCTCGCCCATTAGCTTGATGTGGCCGAGCCAGTGCAGTCGGTGGAGGATCGCTTTTTTTGAAAATGGGGCAGATAGAGTGCATGCTGATCTGGTGCATGCTTCTTACCAAAACATCGCCTCCACCTTTGAACGGGTAGGAGAACTGTTGCACTTAATCTACTGGAGTCAGTGTTTCTTTCCTGGTAATGCCCATCAAGCAGCTGTTGGAAATGCTGCTTAAATACATCCAAAATACCCTGCCGGTAGGTGATAAAATTACCCTCAGTGTTTCGAAAGGGCCTGAGTTCATGGTCTGTAGCCTGCAGCCAGGCTTTTAGCTTTTTTATAAAAGTTTCGCATCTTATTATTACACCTGCACTCTTCGATATCCTTGAGCTCTTAGTAGACTGCGAAGTCTCTTTTCATTTTTCGCAGTAACTTTTTCTTCTCCTTCCTTCTGGCGCTGTACTCATCCCACGTTGCAAAGATTAACCTTTGCAATGTCTTCTTATACTCGTATGATTCATCTGTTGCATTCTTCTTCTGCATGCACTCGTCATCATACCATGGATTTCTTGTCGGGAGTGGTAGGGAGTGTCGGTAGACAATGACATATTGCAGAGTCTATAGTCCAGTTGCTCTCTGTAGTCTCTGGCTATCTCCGGTGTGCTCAGGGATCCAATGCTGTACCTCCTTATTGCTGTTTGGTGCAGCTTTCTTTCATTCCATAGTGGAGCTCTGAATCGGGTCAGAGTTGACATTTATCCCTCTAAATATTTGCACATTTAGAATGTTTGATGAGTGTCTTGCGTCAATCATCACGTGGTCAATTTAGTTGTTAGTCAGGTTGCTATGTCGATTCTTTTACGAGGGAATCTTGTGCTACTTATTACCGTATTAATAGCTGTCGCAAAGTTAGTGAATCGGAAGCCGTTGTCGTTTCGTGGAGGCTGCTTTTTCCGACCACTCCGCCAAAGATGCTCTCCTTACCAATTTTAGCATTGAAGTCCATGAACACGATTTTTACATCCTACTCCGGATAGGCTCCGTGGGCTACGTCCAAGAGGTCGTAGAAATCCCTTTTGATAGGGTCCTCAGCGTCATTGGTAGGGGCGTGCGCATCCCTTGGATGCGGATCACAGCCAGGCGATCGCTAATTGCTTCGAAATCGATGACATTCGATCTCAGCCGCTTTCCCACGACAAATTCGCATCCTATTATGTGCAATATTTTGTGACAGTTGCAATATGGTATATGTATATCGGACTCCTTTCTTTTTATCATTCCTGATCCTATCTAGTGCACTTCCTGGATCGCAGTAATGTCCGCCTTATACTGCGTGAGGATATTTTCCATTTTTGGGTAGCTCCTGGAGCGTATAATGTTCTAACAAGCCAGGAGCATACTCCTAAATCATTGTCCTTTTCGCGCCGTGTCGTCGTTTTAAATCGGGCCCGTTTTCTTCCGAAGCAGTTTATGTGGTTGGGTCGTTAACCCCACGCACAACCTTATCTTCTTACCTAAAACGTGGTTGCATGCATTAGTTTACTACTCAGCGGCTGCTGAGATAGCTATCCAAGGGCGCCACGTGGAGGCTGTATGTCAGCTTGAACTGTACAATGACAGGGATCATATCTGGCATCTCCCATAGTTGAGTACGTTCAGAACTTTACCCTGTATGTGCATTTCCATGCCATTGGAGGAGTTGAATCCACCAACCCACCCTAGGTGGCCCAAGTTGGGCATCCAGCCGATATAAATTCCCTATTAAAATTTGTTCTTGCTTTGTAGAGCTTTATGCATTTTGACGTTGTTAATCTTGACTCCCAGCAGGTGTGTTTTGCGTTATAATCACCTACAATGATGAATTTACTCCCCAAGCTTACTTCATCTGAAGGCGAATACCGCGTATCGCTGGTATTTTAAAATCTTTTCCTTTGGTCTCTAGTTTATTGTCGCTATTTGCATGGATGGCTTTGCTGTTTCAGGTAATCCATAAGTATACTCTTTATAATAACCTCCCCTGGTACCGACAGCCAGATGGGGAGAGTGGTAGCAAAGGTAGTCAGGGATTTTAATTTTAATTAATTCTTGTTCCCTCAGCAATCAGCCAAACATCAATATTTTCATTGCGTAGAAACATCTGTAATTTAGGTAAATGTTGGGGAAGACCATTTGAAACTTTTAGGGGTTTAACCATTATTCATTGGTTTTTTTCCCCCCGCCCGCGGAGATTTCTTTACCAAAGTCATTTAATTATTTTGCCCTACATAATAATATACATGCTGTATATTATTGGATGGTTTTTTCTGTTTTCGGACAACCTCTATAATTTGCAGGATGATCTCCATGGCAATTAATACATTTAGTGTTCTGGTTCTCCTTTAGTGGACAGCTATTCATGGGATGTTTGCCTTCACAATTAACGAAAGTAAAGTGCTTGGGTATGCCCAAAATCTTGGCATCGTTTGAATTGTGGTATGGACTTAGAGGTTTTTCGAAGTGGCGCAATCTTGACAACAATGCCCATTACTGAATGGAAAAAATCTTTTCGACATCTTCCTGATTATGAAAAGTGAGCATAAAAAGCGGCAACTTTACATATCTTGATGCTAATTGGCCAGCATTACTTTTTGTTCTTTGTTTTTTGACAAAATTTTTGGCCTCGAGAATTTTAAATCTTTTATTAGTCAGATCTTCGACAATATCATGTTCGTCACATGAAATCGGTGTTAACTGCTCGGAACGTTCGGATATCCAGAATATTGGACCTGTGTCTTGTGTTGCTTGCAATGGGATTAATTTGGTTGATGGGCTTTTTATCATGAGATAGCCAAGTCCTCTTGTGGATGTTGAGGTATGGCAGACGGTTATGATGGCATATGTGCCGCCGCAAATTCGACTGTATGTCGAAAGACGCTTGCTTTTCCTAGTTCTTCGGCATTGGAATCTGTGATCGGATTGTTATCACTTGTTCGTTCATAGGCTTGAAGCTCAAGAATAGCATCACCATAGTAGATGTCATACCACCTTAGTCCGGTCTATCCCACCACATTTCGCATTTTTTGGATGATTGCAGAAATATCGGCTTTGTTCAGCTGCACGTGTTGTTTAATGGCTCCGAATACTTAACATGCATAGCCGAAGGTCGTGCCCTGGTTTGCTGGGATCTTCAACAGTAATATCATCTATATCCGAGGCAGCTTATCGGTTAACAACATTAAGTGATTTCCGTGGTCGGGCAGTTTACCTTACGGCACAATCCCCAACCCGGAGGAGGACCTTACTCAGTATAATACAAACTGAGCTTAATCTATTGTAAAACTAAAACTAAATGACTTCTGTTGCAATGGTAATCGAAAACGTGATGTACTCTTCGTATTAGCTTCACGTAGAATACCACACAATGGCTCGTAAGAACCATAGGTCTTTTGGTGATTATTGTGTCGAAAAACTTGGACCTTAAATTGTGGGTTATTACTACGACTTTGCCGGTGAAGAGCCAGAAGATACAAAGAAAATTGCAACATTTTTCCAAAAAAAAGTTGGCCGAGAAGTTCGAGTCGATCAGCAAAGTAGGGAAAGATGTAGCAGCAAGCCCATGGGAACCCAGGTAGGACAAATCATCATCTAAATCATCTAAATCAATCATCTACAGGTAAGAGAATTCTTAAGACAAGTCGCAAATACCGCCCAAGTCTCGCATTGCGGTGACTGAATGCACAGCTTGAGTTGATAAATTCTAAGTTCGATTAGGACAAGTTAGACGCTATTAAGATAATTTTTTAAAGGTTGAGAGTCATACAAATTGGAAATTTATCTACAGATTTTCATATTGTTGCACAAACGCATATTTCGGGCAGCTCAGTCAGAGGATGGCCAAAGATTTCCTGGATTTATTGGGAGCAGAGGCGAACTGTTCTTTGCAAACACATTTTATTGCCAAATGAAATCAAATCAAGTGACACTTCGCAATCCGGTAAAATGACAATAATGGCTCCGTCTGACTTGGGGTGTATTACTTAGGTGGCTGCTTGATGGTCGTAAAAGTAGCGTATCGTAACACGAAAGATTGTTTTCCAACTATCCAGCATCGAAATTGTTGCCTCGATAAGCGGTTAGTCGATCCAAATGCACAACCTTCACTTCAGCTCGCGGCGACTTCTGAATTTTAATCGTGACGTCAGTAATAATTTCCATGACTTGATATGGTCCATCCCAGTCCGATTGAAGTTTTGGGCAAACTCGAATCCGTCGTCTTGGATTGTGAAACCAGACAAAACTGCCAACCTGAAAATTTGGGGAATAAGCGGTTAGATCATACCTGTCTTTCATTTTCTGTGCGGAGTGATAAATGTGTACTCTTGGCCGGTCATGAATTTCTTGAAGTTGATTTTGCATTTGCTGCGCGAACTCGCAATACAATTTGCGCTCCGAATGCGGTGGGATTCCATATACCAAATCCTGAGTGAGGCGCATATCCCTGCCAAAGAGCATGACAAACGGAATTTCTTACGTTGACTTTCGTTGCGAGGATCGATAGGCCATTTCGAACAGAGGAAGTTACTCATCACAGTTGTCTTGCTTCTCTTCTAGAAATTTGGTAAGATAGTTCGGTTCATCCATTCTACAAGGCCGTCGGACTGCGGGTGAAGTGGCGTGGTGCAGGTTTTCCTTATTCCCATTATTTCCATCACCTGTTGAAAGACCGTGGACTCGAAATTTCGAAATTTCGGCCTTGATCGGAATGCAGCTCTGATGGCACTCCGAAGCGGCAGAATACTTCATTGACCAATATTCTAAGTAATGTTTCTATGGTTTGGTCAGCTAAAGGAAAGATTTCCACCCATTTCGAGAAATAGTCCATCAGTACTAATACGTATTTATGGCACTTTTTTCTTGTCGGTAAAGGTCCTAAGAAGTCGACGGCTACACGTTGCAATGGCTCACCCGCTATATAAATTTGAAGTTATACTTTTATTCTTCTTTGAGGTCCTCGCTTTGCTGCACACGTATCGCATTGGGCGCAGTAATGCTCTATATCTTTCCGGGCTCCCACCCAATAGAGCCGAGATCTAATTTCGGTGAACGTTTTATTTGAACCAAAGTGTCCTCCAGCAGGGGTATCGTGATACAGCCTTATAACTTCTTCAAACAGCAATTGAGGTATGGTGGGGAGTAAGCGCTCTGGCTGCTGGTGTTTGGTTTAAGCAAAAAATTTTTCTGAAAGCTCAAACTTTTAAATTATGCCCAATATGATTTAAGCGTACTGTTCTCCTTTGAAATTTCATTCCAGATGGGCTGGACTCCAGCTTTTACCCAAGTTATAACCTGCGAGATGATTGTATCGGCCTCCTGTGCACGTTGGAGTTTCTCAATGTCGAAGTTGCTGCCCACTAAGCGGATTGCGTTAACTATTGGCTTCTTTTCTAAAGAATGACGCTTTTCCTTTCCATCGCAGTGAGGACACTGCACAAGGTCGGCGAGATATCGCATCAGCATTCAGATGGGCTTTACCTGTTGGGTGTTTCACCCGAAAATTATATTGCTGGAGGCGTTCCATCCAGTGTGCCAACTTACCTTCAAGATTTTTAAATGACAGCAGCCAATTTAATGTCGCATAGTCTGTTCGAACTTCGAAACACGTGAAAGTGTTCAACGGTCTTTACCATTGCCAACAACTCCTTGCTATAGTAATCGATCATCCATTCGGTCTTGTCGCTGAGATAGTACGGCTCCCAAGCCAAAATCACTCGCATCAGTGTCCAGTATGAATTATCCTTCGGATTGAGCATGGCCAAGAACAGGAAAGAAGGTTAAGCGTTTTTTTAACTCATCGAACGCAGTTAAAAGCGTTGTTCTTTTCTGTAAGTTGATGTAGTGGAAACTGCGAAGCTCTGTTACTTATTGCTTCGATTTTCGTCGGGTCCGGAACGATGCTTTTACTGCTTCATACGTGGTCTAGAAACTGAACTTCTTTGCGAAACAGGTTGTACTTAAGTGGATTCAAGTTGAGGCCTGATGTTCTAAGGCGGAGAAAAACAGAACGCATAGTGGTTAGCATATCAGCAAATGTCTTACCATGGACGAGTATGTCATCCAAATAAATTAAGACCTCGGATTACTGTCGACATCAAACGCTCAAATGTGGCATGAGCGCTTGTCAGTCCAAAGCTCATAACAGTGAACTGCTATAAACCATCCCTTGTCGCAAAAGCTGTTTTTTCTCGATCATCCGGGTGCACCTCTACTTGCCAGTATCCTGATTGACAATCTAATGTAATGTACCATACTGCGTGTAAACCAGCGTCCAAGGTGTCATCTATCCTAGGCAGAGGAAAATAATCCTTGACAATAACCGAGTTGAGGCGGCGGTAGTCGACACAAAACCTTGTAGATTCGTCCTTTTTCCTCACCATAACGATTGGTGATGCCCAGGGCCTGTTGCTGGATTCGATGATGCCTTGACGCAGCATATCGTCGATAATTTTACGAGATTCTTTACGTTTAGATAGCGGCAATCGTCGAGGAGGTTGTTTAGTGGGTTTGGCTGATCCGACGTCAATTCGATGTTTGACGACGTGGGTCCTAACCAAGTAACTCGCAATAGTTCCTGAATCGCATGATTTTGTTCTGGTGGAATATTTTCTTGCGACTTTAACATGAGATCTGATCTGACACACCGTCGCAATTTTTGTTGATCGATTTGGCGATTAACAGTCCATTTGGTAAATTGTGTCCCATAACACCAATTCTTCCGAGATCGTACCAGCAGTCCCAGAAGTCGAAATCATAATAAAATCCTTAGGAGGCTGGAGGTAAATAGTACGAACAGATCTTTCACTGGACAATCATCAAGGAACACGGAAGCTTCTTCAGCATTCTCACTTGTTAATGGAATCCGTTCTTCATCTATTTTCATTTGGTAGGCGGCGAAGTCTAACATGCATTTGGTAGCTTGCAGTATCGACACCAATAATTCCTTGACATCCAGAAGGAAGAGATATTTCATTGACCACCAGCAGCTTCATGTGATGTTTAAATCGACCAAGCTGGATTGTTGTCGGCCAGATGTACGTAGATTCAAATGTGCTTCCACACAGTGTTTGCAATCTTATGTTTTCAGAGCGGAAGCGAATACTGGAAGGAACAAAAGATCGACTTACCAATGACACCGATGACCCAGTATCGACAAATAGATGACATGGCGTGCGGCCCAGAAGTATCGGGGCAGTAAATCCCCGGTAAAACCTTTCCGAGTGCACATTATACATAGATTTGGGGTCCATTTGAACATGTCAGTGTTGAACCCTCTCCACTGACTTCTGCTCGTTTCCCGAACTATTTGTTGCCCCGGCTTAATTATGTCTGATTCGACATGGTCGGTTTTTTTTCCGTCTAGTAGATACCACTTCTTCATTGCTGATCTCAATAGCACGAACTTGGTGGCCAGACTGAACAGTAGCGAGGCGAGCGGCTTCTATAGTTGTGGCTGCACTTACGGCCTCAGCAACTGTTTTCGGATCTACTAGCCGCACGTGCTCTTGTATAAATCGATCATTGATGCCATCCACAAACTGCATTATGGCTACTCGTTCTTGAGCATCTGATGGGCAGTCCCCGAATACGATTCGTGTTAGCCTGCGTATCTCGCTGGCGAAGGCTCCTAAATCTTCATTCGTTCGTTGTCGCCTGGAACGAAAAGTAGCATGAGATACATGTTTTTCCTGTGACACATACCTTAGTTCTAGAACTGCAGCCACTTTATTATAATCAGAACGGTCTGCCGGGTCCAAATTAGAAAGCACTGCCACGCGTTCTTCTCGAAGTAAGGTTGCCAAAGTCTGTGCTTTTTGACGAGATGTCCATCCATTTGCTATAGTCGCACCGACGTGTTGTATTGCAGTCAAATGGCGGATGAAAAAGTGTGCACGTGTTTGGGATAGAATTTACAAGTTGGAGCTCTCCAGGAGGAGGTGGACCAGCTTCTCTTTGTTGGCGACAGTTTCTTCACTACCTACAGCTGTGTTATTCGAAGCACTTTGTAGAGGAGGTGTAGAAGACTCCAAAACTTTATGCGCGAAAGTGCTCGCAATCAATGTGTGACGTTGTTGTCCTTGAGAAAGCTGTGCAATAGCAGCACTCTGTTGGTCCAGGTTTCCTCGAAGAAGGTTAAGTTTCGCAAGCAGTATTACGAAATTTTCAGCCATACTAAACTGAAGATCCCACTTCTGACACCAATGTTGCACAAACGCGTATTTCGGGCAGCTCAGTCAGAGGATGGCCAAAGATTTCCTGGATTTATTGGGAGCAGAAAATAAACGCGAAGCGAACAGTTCTTTGCAAATACACTTTATTGCCGAATGAAATCAAGTCAAGTGACACTTCGCAATCCGGTAAAATGACAATAATGGCTCCGTCTGAGTTGGGGTGTGTTATTTAGGTGGCTGCTTGATAGTAGTAAAGGTAGCGTAGCGTAAGAATATTATCAGCATGGATAGATATGTGAAAGGTCTTTGTAATACTAACAACATCATTGATAGCCAAAATGTAAATTAATGGACTGCCTTGTGGAACAACCGAAGTGGCTTTAATTGGTTCAAAGGAACGAGAACGAAAGCGAGGGAAAATCAAGTGAATTGAGTTTAAAAGGAAGTAACGTATATGCGATTTTATAAAAGGTCTTGTTGAAGTCTGTAGAAATCACATCCACTTCTTTTTCTCTTTCTAGAGCACACAGTGTACTGGAAACAGCTGTTAACTGCAACAGAGGAAAGAGTCCACATATCAACTAATGTACGCAGACAAACAGTAATCAGATCCTTGTTGTCGTCGGATCAAATCTATCCTAGGCTTGGGATGCATCAATTTTTGAGTCAGCTTTTGTCCGGGGGAACGACGAGCAAATTTTGCTGATATATACATATATAATGAAGCTCAGGAAATTAAAATTTAAAGGAATTCGTACTTCTCCTAAGATATAAATAATTTTCTGTAACCTAACTCTTTTCAATTACAAAATCTTGGTTGTCACTAGTTGTTGACGCAGCTAGTTATGTTCCAAGATCTGTGGGTTCTGTCTGCTCCGGTTGATGGGAGCACACCGGACTCATCATCATCGTGGGAACTTACTTCGCACCCTGTCTTTGGTTGATCGCATTCGATATTCAAAGTTTCTGTAAAGAGAAGGAGAATGCTCCACTGTCCTCTATCATCATAATGATTGGATGACAGAGTTGGATCAGTTGTAGTTCAAAACAATGAATTACCTTTGTTCGAGATAAGATATTTGTCTGCATGAGATTCCAATTAATTCAAATGAAAATTTCAAGTTCTATTGTCTTTGACTTCTACCCAATTGAAATCCAGTTGATGGACGTAGCGTACAACGTAGAAGTGGTCAGGGCGTTAACAAAAATGCATTCCATGAGTAAAATTCTTGGAATCCTTTGAGCTCTTCTTTTGAAACTTGAAAGGATAGAGTCTTATCTGCTCTAATATTATATAATCGGTTTATCAGACATTTTTTATAAATTGAAATTTTTATCGAGTTCCTTCTGCGAAGCATTTTCGTTTAATGATGCACCCGAACTAAGTAGTATCCTCCGGCTATTTTATTCGTCTTTTTGCCCTTTATTTTTTCATTTTCCAAATTTCAATCAATTTCCATGGCTGTACTCGTGGTTTTTTGCATCATAACGCGACCAGATTATGCCATGGCGATCACAGTACTCCCCTCCGAATTCAATTTACCCAGACGAGAACGAGCATCGTGTCGGTGGTAGAAAGTAGTTCAGTATTCTCTTACCACCCACATTTACATCCTCGTTGACATCCTAAATCTGTTGACAGAGACAAAAATGCTATAGGGAATGAGCATTACATAGAAATGGCATGCAACAGCAACAGCATCAACTCCAACATCAGCGTCATGTGCAGATCTGGCATTTCGAAGGAGTCTCTGCATCCAAGCACATCCGAGAATTTAAGCAACCTCATCCACATCCACCCACCATTTCTTGCATCGTACTGGCGATGGCACGTTTGGCATTCACGCTCCAAAAGGTCTGCTGTGAAAAATACTTTGACTAGATAGTGCCACATCGACCAACTCCGGCCAGAACCAGGATACCAAAGAAAATTTCCATAAATTTTCCATTTTCATTTCTGCATTGCGTCATGATTCCAATTGCTGCCTCAATATTGTGTCTCCTTTGTATGTTATGTTTTGGGAGAAGTTTGTGGATTGGGTAGACACTTCTGCCTTGAGTACGAGTAGCTGTAGATAGATACTCTTGTAATGGTATTGTCCTATCGCATGCCTGATGACGGTTGTCCTGGCAACTTTTTGTTTAACTTTTTTGTGTTTTTTTTTTTTCTTTCTTTCTTTTTGTCTTGTCGTTGCCTGGAGCGGTGGAGGTTGCTTATAGTGATGGCAATGATGGCGATGCTTAGTTACGTGTTTAATGGTAACATATTCCTTTCGGACAAGTTAAGTGCAAGTGTCAGATGTCATCGAATCTGACAGCGTTAGCTCTGGATGACTGTTGTAGATGGCTTGGTTGTGGGAATGAGTATACGTGTGTGGATGGTCATATTATGTAGGGTTATTTTCGTAATTGCGTAATTCTAACAATCGGAGTAAATGTTTTGAGTCTAGAATCGGAATCTTTAGTCAAATGACATTGCCTGCGCGTGTGTCATTGTGTATGAACATGCCTTTAAGTTAATTGGCTTCCTGGAGGCTTGCCTAATAGATGTCAGGTTGTAAAGTTTACTGCGGGAATTGAAAGATGCATCTTTTACTCTGTAATTTGCTTTCTTTAGTGTTCGGATAGCTTCGCGCATGACGGTTTATTTCTGTATTACGTTAGCTTATTTTATTACTCTAGATCAAGCTCAGCGTTGTCATCATAGTGAACCTCGGTTCTTCAGAAAAAGGCCGTTTAACGACTCATGTGGGACTTGTGCTCTTCGAATATATTGTTATTGGGAAGTGATTGGAATTGATTTTCTTCTAATGAAATCGTGGGGTCTTCAAATTATTGTGGTATCTTAGCTGGTAAGAAGGAGAAGAAAACATCACATTCGGTTTCCAGATATCAATCAAATGAGTTCGTTTGTTTACGTCCATCATGAAGCCTTTCTGAGCAACTGTACAACCGTCATTAAATCTTGTCAAGTAAGCAAATTACAACCTCTATTGGATGTTATAACTAGATCTCGGCAGGTATGCACGTCAAAATTTCATTTGCATTCCTAGACAGAAGAAACTGGAGAAAACTTTCCAGAAGGCTTTACCTATGAGCATCCATGTAAAACAGTGAGCTTGTAAATATTCCTCTGCTTCGACGTGCTTTAAAATGGTGCAGCTGACTAAGGGTACGTTTATTAAATCTGGAATAGCAAAACGTATGTTCAATGAGATCATAAAAAAGAAATCATCTCCGATACCTACTGGTAAGTATAGATAGGCCGTGAAGTAAGGGATTGATCGAAACAGTTCTGTGACAAGGTTATGCTATTTGGTTCTAGTAATACTCTTGGGTTTTTCAACCGCATTGTATCAAAGTAACTCGAAATTCTTCTTCTTGCAGGTCAATGAAGCACTCATTATGGCTATCGTTACTATCATACCGAAAATCCTGATTCTTTCGTGGTGTTTCAAATATAAAAATCCATATTTGGTACGAAGAAGACTACTGTTTAAGACTTTCCAGTCTTCCCAGTAAGTTTTCACTTATTGACGAATGAATATGAACTGCTCATATTTGCTCCAACAGGTATATGGTAAAATACTCCGGCAAGGATCATTCTTGCTCCCCTGGGCACCTGCTTCCATTCAAATGTCCGTGCGCTCGAGCGATCATCGACATGATTACAAAACATCAAAAGATCTAGGTGTCTAGGAGATTGAACATGAAAGTGTTGATGAAGGTTATTTGACTCCAGATGGATGGAAACATTAAATGTAAGCCAGAATATGGACTCATGGCCGTTTTGGAGAAACTGAAATATAAATGACCATTGACAAGGAGTGAAAATAAGTTCACAGATTTTCGGCAATAGCCAATAGATTGTAAGAACAACCAATGAATGCCTTAGATTCACATTTAGTAACCCATGCTGTTTGAAGGGTCTTTAGAAAGAACCGTTTGGAAATGTGTTACAGCCGGGAAATTTTTCAGTCTTTAGCAGTACAGGTTTTTCTCTTTAATTTTCTTAATTTTGTGTTGAATTTGGTTAATGCGGACCTGTGAATGCCCCATGATCCGGTGCGTTTTGCATGATTCTGCGTAGTTGTTCTAGTTGCTTATTCTTGTTTATGGTACTCACCCTTTAGCAACTTTAGCTTTGATTCTAAAACTATTTCTGAAGGATTAGGCGATAGATTCAGTGAGCTCGAACAATGCTTCTTCCATATCGCACGTGGTCTATAATGAAAAGGAGCTTCTCCTTTGGCTGCTGCCACTAAGCGGTGTCCGGTGTGTGGAAGCTACGCTAGTTACTCATAGGAATCGACACCTGGAACACCTGGGCGTTAAACAAGCACAATAGATTTGTGTTCATATTACTAGGGAGACTTTACCCATTGAAGCGTAGTAGAAGCGGCAGTCAGTGCTAACAATTTGGAAAACTTACGTAGAAGGATCCGTAAGGTGCAATGATGAGCAACCAGGTTCTGCAAATCCATGTGGATGACAACCGACATCCACATTATAGAGAACAGAGGAGGGTGTCCCACCGCAATTTATCGGGGTTGTCCCAAATTCCAGTACATCAAAAGAATAAATCTGGCCCGGCAGCAGAATGTGGAAGTTAAACGTCCACCCGTGCATTTGCAAACTCCAGCCGTTACTCCCCATGTTACCTGCGCCCAAATGGCGGCAGGTAGGGGAAATACGGTACAGCAAGCGAAGGTTGCTTCTCATGCCTCAGCGCCCAGAGCACCGGAACCAGTACCTGACATGCTAGCTATAGTGCTCTCTATTCAAAGGCAGATGACTCAGCTACAACGTCATTTAACAGCCTGCGCGGGTGGATAAAATATACGCACTGCTGCCTGGCCTAACGTACCTTTTGCCGTAATGGGTACGTACGTGGCGGAGCAAACCCTGAAGGTCCTTGCTGTGAATATGAATTCACTGATAAGTTTCGAACGACGAGCCGCACTATTTAAGTTGCTAAAAGACCAAGCGCCTGATGTGCTCTTGGTTAGCGAAATTAAGCTTACCAAAAGACACAAAATGAGGCACAAACGATATAAAATAGTACGGAGAAACTGACCCAACTCTTCAGGGAGGAGGCGTTGCGATTGTACATGGTGTCTGTCTATGCACCTAAGGCTACTCAATCCATTTTATTCATCTCAGAGCTCAAGACGCTTTTTCGATTCCTGAGGCTGGAATTGGAAGACAACTATTTTATTATCGGCGGAGATTTCAACGCCAAACATAGTGATTGGGGAAATAATACACCAAATACTAGAGGGAACATACTATTCAATTGGTGGGGTCAGCACAGTATAATGTATCGACTCGGGCTTAAGGCGACGGATAGTCCGTCGTTTCCCAAACACGGGTCTTATTTGGATCTTCTGCTGTTCGACTCACGCATACAACTGACATGCACTAACCAACAAACTACAAACTGTCTACGCACTTTCGTGTATGACAGTGACCACCGAAATAACTGTTCCCAATAAAATTGCGGAATTGGATGAGTTTGTTCAAAGATATTCCTACAATTATAGTAGGGTGCGTTGGACACACTTCACCAGAACACTAACTAGAGCACTCTCCTCGAATTCGCTCTACCCACCATCCAACAGAAATCTGTCAAATGAGGAGATTGACAGGTATCTAAGACTAATGGACGAGACAATCAAACGAACAATGGACAAAACGATACCTCAGTACCAACACACTGACGAAGAAGACTTATTCCGCAACGCAACTGTCAAGACTAAAAACCTTGTAGAGACAATTTACTGACAGACATAACCCGGAGATTATGACGCTGAAGTTGTCGATTAAAAACCTCCAAACATTAATAAAGGAAAATTACAGAAATTCTGTAAGTTTGTGTTGGAACAATCAAATTCGGGCTATAAACACCAGTAACCCGAATATGTTCCCGAAAATAAATAAAATATTTCGGAGAAAAGATCAAAACGACCTTTCGTGTCTTAAAATCGCCCGAACGACAGACAACGAGCATATACTTAAAGCAGCAGGCATCGACCCAAATGAGGCTGTTGATGATGACAACTTCTTTGTGATCGAGGATCCGCAGGAGAAGATAGAGGCTATAGGAGCGACTTTCCAGGAAGTATATAAGGCGAATGACATCATTGGCCCGAACCACGACCTGGAAAATCGAGTCCTTGTGCACAATTTCTACCTTCGAAATGAAATAATGAATTGGCGATTCGAGAGCTCGGGTTTCACCCAGTTCAGTGACGAGAATATGGCAAATAATGTCATCACCAACGATAGGGTACTACCCCCGTTCATTTCGAAGGAAGAGCTCCAAACGATCTTCGAATCACTTAGAAGTAAGAAATCAGTGGGAACCGATGAAATACCGAACATTGTGCTTCGACATCTCCCTCTAGAAGCGGTGGACATTTATACCACCTTGTTTAATAATACAATGAATAATGCACATTATCCAGCGCATTGGAAAACTGCGGTGGTACATCCCATCCCCAAAAGGTATAAAGACACTTCCAATCCGGCGAATCTCCGCTCGAGAAATCTTCTCCAAACATCAGTAAGGTATTCGAAAAGGTGATCAATAGAGTCCTGACTAAGTGGGTTGAGGACAAAGATATAGTTCCGGATAATCAGTTCGGTTTCAAGGCGGGGCATGATATCATTCATGCTGCGTCTAGACAGGTTTCAGATATCCAATTGGAACAAAGGCAAGAAACAATGTACTGGTGCCTGCCTTGTTGACTTGGAGAAGGCCTCCGTTACCGTATGGTTAGAGGGACTCTTTTTCAAGCTGGACAGGTTGGGCATTAGTAAACCACTGCTGTATATTCTTTTTGATATGCTCTCCAGTAGACAGTTCATCGTGAAGAATGGCGATGTGACTTCTGCTGGAACATTTAACATTAAAAACGGTCTGCGGGAAAATCGCCGATCCTGTTCAACATTTACACAAGTGATCTCATAGGTTCACTTCAACATGCCATAGCGTACGCAGACGACATAATCGCGTAGAGATCGGGTCCAAAGATTGAGGTCATTAATATACTTTGCAGCGTGACTTGGACAAAGTTAAGAGATATTGCGATGACTGGAAGTTGAAATGCCTTTGTCTGGGGCCTCTAGGGATACCAGAAAGAATTGGCGAAAGTTCTGGATCGTGGGGCAGCACGGGCAGCCACTTGCTTGTCGAAATGTAGTCAGATACCTTGGGATCTGGCTAGATCAATTTCTGTATTTTAACAAACATATAGAGGTTGCTCTAGCCAGAGCCAAAGGTGCTTTTGCCTTTACAAAGAGACTGTTTTATATCAGCCAACTCGATGAGAGGGTGAAGGTGATCAGTCCTATGCTTGTATTTGGATGTCCCGTGTGGTTCAACGTGAGAGCAAGTTTATTGGAAAAGATTCGGGTGTTTGAGGGGCTTGTCTTAGGACTTGTCTTCGCTTATAAAGAACACCAGAGTCTGAGTACATAAAATTATATCCTAATGAGGTCTTGTACAATAGGGCGAACCTAATAAGAGTGGACAATTTCGTCATTAAGTTGACTCGAAGGCACATTGCAAGAGCAATGACCTCATCGAACGACCTGATCACCGGGACTTACTACCCTAACTATATGTGTCATGAGAGAGTTCGCTTTGACGGCTTTATTCCTCCAGAAGAGTTCCTCTATCTAGATAGTAAAGGTCTGATCCAGGACAGATTGGTGATGCCGCTAAACTTCCACGTCGCTCGAACAGCTGCGGACAGGCGACTCAACTACGACAGAGACGTCACACATGGCAGTGCGAAGCGTCTCCGCTTCAGTAGGGCGGTACGGAGACGCGACATGAGGGATGTGGCTCAGCAGCAAAAGCCATTTTGGTCGCTTGATGAAGGGGAGGATGCTTCGTCGTCGAACTCCTACAGTGATAGGTAGCCTCATGTGAAGAAAAGTGGGCCAGCCTGATTTTTTTTTTGTATCCATGGCCGGCTCACATAGTTTTAGGTAGGTTTAAGTTAGTTTTTAAGAAAGAAATTTATAAAAACAAAAAAAAAATTAATAAAAATTAAAAATGAAAAAATAAAATATATATATATGTATGTCTATATTTGTGTTAGATGTAAGTAGGTTAAGTAGTTTAAGATTTATTTTTTTAGGTAGTTTGTAGGTTTAGTTTTAAATTTCATAGATGAAAAGAAAATGTCTATATACTAAGTTTTTTTAATTAAAATTTATTTTCTTGGTTCTAATAAATGTAAAAATAAAAATAAAATTAGACTGTAAGATTCGTCGAAAGACGTAGATTAAGTATTATGTTTAATTTAGAGTGTCCGCATGGGTCCAGTAAGTTACAATAAGATTATTTTTAAGTTATTAGGCTAATTTTTAAGTGTGTTTTTGTTTAGCATATACAAGAGTAATTTAAGTGATAAAAATAAAAATGCATATAAACTAAAAAACTGAAACTGACAGAGGAGGTGTGATGAGTGAGATCTACGAAAAGCATCGTTTGTCTTGTCCAGGAGAGGAGATCCTTTGAAGTGCTCCTAACTTTATCGTTGTCAAGGATCCCTTAAGCAAATGCATACCAACGGAGGAAAAACACTGCAAAAGAGAATCTTGGCCACGATATTGCTCTTAAATAGAAGAAGATATCAATCGACTTAGTGTGCATAACAAGATATTGTAGCTCTTAATAGATAGATCTGGCAATCGAGGCTCAGACTCCTCTCCGGGGTGTAGCGCCACCAAAAGTAAATTAAAGAATTATTGGCAGTTTTAGTTTCATTGTTTTAAAATCGTCTTTGGATACCTTTCTTCAATTAATAATGAGAAAGTGGAGGAAAGGTCCTACAAATGGGGATTTCAACCGAGTCTTCGGGTGAAAGGAGTACCAGAAGAAATATTCAACCCACATATACAAGATTGATTGCCTCAAATACAATCTTGCGCATTGTTATTACATACTTAAACTACATCTATTTTGGAACACCCTTTGGCATATCTATTGTCTCTTGGTACTCAATTTTATCCATCAACTACTGCAATGGTCCATGTACTACACAGTACTCCCTGCGATGCACCTTATTACCGAAGAACCCCATATATTGCCATTGTACAATGCGATGGTGCCAAAATAAATTGAATTTAACTGCCTAAAAGGACTAGACATCCTCACACAACTGCATATTCATCCTTCCACTTCATTAATCTCCACTCATTCCAGACTCATCCTGTAGCATAGAGCTTCACAAGTCTCCATGAATTGACTTTGGAACTCAGTTGGCAAGTTCATTATCCCAAACCCATTGCTCCATTGTTAAGGGTGTCATACTCCATTAATCTGGTTCCTAACTGCCTTGCTCATGGCATTTGCAATTTGTACTCACAATCCATCGATGAGAACCTTTAATATTCTCCATTTAATTTAATCATTATCCTGTAATCAACTGCAAATGGGAGTGGCAAGCACCACCTTGTGTCAAACCAAACATCCCTGCCATAGAGACATCGGCAGACATCGAATAATAAACGCTGATTTGCATTTGGGATTGCACTCCACGAGCAGGTCTGGGTTACCCAATACAAATGAGCAATAATTCCTATTGGTGAATTTCGGCACACCACCCCGATATCTAAAGGATCTCCATCCATGTACAGGTATGGAGACACAGTCATCGTCATGAATAGCACAGAGGTCTGTGCATTCCCGACACCGACACTACCAACACAACATTTGCAATCAAAGTACTTTCATCTGGAAGTGATTGAAATATATCCGCAGGTTCGGTAATACATACTCATACATATCATGTGAATGGGTAAGAATATTCGGATACATGTTGGATCCCACCTCCATTCCTACTGTCCCTCTGGGCTTCCATCGAGTCTGAATGAAGAAAAAGCGTTATAAATTTGCCGACTACGAATAAAAACCCAAGGCAGGATGAGACGATGGGCCCACGAAGATGCCACCCGAGGTACAAGTATACTCGTACATAAATCCATGTGAAAGTGAAATTGATCCTTAAATAAATTTCACTTTGCTGCTTGGCCTCGGTGGTAGTAGAAGTGGAACTGGAAGTGGATGTGCTAGTAAGCGCTATCCCTGGAGAAAAATCAATCAAAACTCCTAGAGCTGGAAACAAATATGTTTGTTCCGTCAGTGGGAATAGAAATGGAAGGGTGGATCTGCCTAGAGGCAAGAATATGAGGATTCGAATGAAATTCGGTTTTCTTTTTTCTTCTTCTTCATCGTAAGGTTTTAATGGAATTTTCCTAAGCGAGTCCTTTGAGCTATGTACATGAGCAAAGGTAAACAGTCTTCCGAAAGAGACACCAAGAAAAGCGTATTACGTACGTTTCGCGGGCGTACTCCCGAGGAGTGCTAACGATTTAAACACGCGTACAGATATGTATATATAGAATGTTTTTGAACAGAGACATGGCCGGGGTTTTCGAGGGAGGATGAGGGAGAATTTGATTTGAAGTGTTTTCTTTAATAAATTGAATTGAGCTGGGAGTCTAAGTTTGAGGTGGAGTTTTTGAGTCATGTCGAGTTGGTGGGAAAATGTTTCATGTCAGGTTGAAGTTCTTGATTTGTGTTTTCCCGGTTAAAACATGGTAAATGACATGGTGTTTTTTTTTTGCTTCAAGCCTTTCTGCGATTTAAAGGCTATGACCCAAAATAACTCATTAACCAACCGTGTTCTGGCTTTTATAATTTAAGTCTATGAATTCTTCAGAAGTTTATATTGATTTTGAAAGTATAAACCACTTGCTATAGAGAATAGCAGGAAAATGGCTCTTTTAGAGGCATATGTAGGTAAGTTGGTAAGAGTGGCTATTGGAAACACCTAAGTGGCTAAGTGGGTTTAGCCCTATTAGCCCATTGTGATGCCACGTGGATCTATGATCCTTTTACTAATGGAACCAGTTTGAGCTTACGATGGAGGCTGTTTCCGTCTATATTTTTTAGATTGTTTAGGTCATTGTAGAAGAAAACTCCTAAGTGAAGTTTTCTCTAGGAGAGAGCTAAAAGAGCTCGTCCATGCAGCTTCTACAGAAATCGTTTGTAAAAGCGCCAAGCCTTCTTGCATGCTTGCCTATGAGGTAGTGTCCAGTGATGACACCGATGATGGCTATGAGATGTTTCCTATTTAGAAGCATTAAGCTCTTAGAGCGATTCAGATCTAGCTTTGACCAGATCTGTTTAGTAGCTGGACATGTTGGTCCAACAGTCCACCTAGGTTCTGTTCTTTTATTGGCATCCAGCATTAATGTTAGTTTGCACGTATCGATTGATATACCTATGCTTCACTTTTCCGGTAGAATAAGTAGAGTGGTTCCAATTCTGGCGAGTTCATCGGCCCTACAGTTCCCTGGAATGTCTCTATGGCCCGGCACCCATTAAAGGTGAATGTTGAACTGCTCTGCCATCTCCATGAGAGATGATCGGTATGCAAGGGCGATTTTAGAATATAGTGAGACCGAGTCCAAGGACTTGATGGCGGCCGGACTACCCGAAAAGATGCGGATATCCTTTGCAGATATCACGTTTTTCTTCAACCAAGACAGAGCTTCTTTAATCGCCAAAATCTCCGCTTGGAACATGCTACTGTGCTTTGGAAGACGGAAAGAGAGGCCTTCTGAGAAAACACCGCCACCAACCCCGGTATCGGTTTTAGATACATCTGTGTAGAAATTGATTGACTTGCCTCCATGAAAGCATCTTCCTCCCAGAAGGATCTAGAGGGGAAGCTCACATGGAAGTCTTTGTCAAACTAAAGTTCAGGTATAGTGCAATCGATGTTCTTTTTGAGGATTCCTAATGTATTAAGAATTTTATCGTGGCCAAAAGAATTATTTGTCCACTGCGTAGTCTCAGCTGCTTGCCTGTTTAAAATATCGAGGGGTGTAAAATGTAACAGAATGTCTAATGCCGCAGGGTTCCAATTATGCATAGTCTTGCTGTTCTTTGGACTCTGCTTAGTTTAATGCAATTGACGGCACTTTCTAAGGCCGTCCATCAGACTACTCGTAGGTGAGAATCGGTCTTATGACCGATAGGTATAGCCAGTGGGTTATGCGGCACCATTTGTTCCTAATGGCTTTTTTGCAAGAGAATTGAGCAACTAAAGCTTTCTTTACTCTTTCTTGAATAGTAAGTTCCCGGTTTAGTTTCCTGTCAAAAATAAGACCCAAGTATTTCGCTGTATCGAAAAAGGGGAAGCTGGTACCGTTGATTGAGGGAGGGTCTATGATTGGAATTTTGTATTCCCTGGAAAAAAGGACAAGATCAGATTCTTACTCCCAATACTCCCACTCTGCTACCACCCGTTTCCAGGTCCATTAGCAGTTCTTTGAAAGGATGAAAGGACACCGCTCTGCTGACAAATCTTTTAGCAGAAGCCCCACACAGTTTGGAGTAGATTATCCTGCTCCTTAGCATAAGACTGGTCAACTCCCCAAGTGAGTCGTCTACCTGCAGAGTTGACAGCGCAGTCGTAATTGCGGATATGTCGACGTTGTTACAGGCGCCCTCTATGTCCAGGAAAGTAACCATTGTGTACTCTTTATATTTTAGGGATCGTTCGATGTGGCTAGTCAGTGAGTGCAGAGCCGTTTCCACTGACTTTCCTTTACAGTAGGTATGTTGAGCCGTTGACAGAGGTCTTCGACAGATTTTAGCTCGTATATGGATATCAATCAGTCGATCTAGAGTTTTCAGAAGGAAAGATGATAGACCTATAGGTTTGTGGTCCTTTGGGACAACATGAGAACATTTTCTGGCTTTGGGAATTAAAACTACATTGACTTCTCTCCATGACAGTGGAATGCGGATCAGTTCTACACGGTTGCAGTAGTCCTTTTTGGGTTACTACTGTCCGCGAATTGGGAGCTACTTGGAAAGTGCCCAGTAGGAGGTTGAGTGATTCATTACTTTAGGTTGTCCAAGAGCCATCGGTTTTTTTTCAAACAGATAGGCATCATAGGATTTGTAGAGGGTTTTTCTTAGGCGCGATGCCTCAGAGGTTTCTGCGATTTTGTTTTAGAATGATCTCCTGGATTGTCGCTTTGCCTTCCTCAGTTCTTTTTTATATAATTTGAGGGATTCTTTGTATGAGTCCCATTCAGTCACTTTTCTTGTTACGTTGAAAAGTTTTCTACAAGTGTTTCTAAGTAGTAGCAGTGCTGATGTCCACCGTTGCTACTTTTTCTTGCCTCTAGGTTGGATAGGAGGGCAGGAATCGGCCATAGCCTGACTAAGAGCCAGGGTGAAATCCTTGACTTCCATGTCAAGCTCATTGGTGTCACGCGGTGGACCATAGAGTTCTGAGGATTGCGTTTCTGACAGTATTCCTCTGTATTTTGGCCAATCAGTTTTCCGATAATTCCGGAATGCTGGTTGGCTGAGAGAAGCATCACTCAGGCTGAACTGGATGTATATATGGGCGGAATAATAGTGTTCAGACGATACCATCCAGTTTGTTAGCATTTGAGTGATGCTGTCGGAGGCAAGAGTGATATCTAGCACTTCCTGTCGGGTTCTAGTTATAAAAGTGGGCGCATTGCCAATAATATAATCAAAAAGTGTCTCACCTCGTGTCTCATACCGTGTGATGAGCGTTAGAGTCGCATACTATGATGAGGCCAGTTCTTTGCCATCCAGCGTTCAGTACCACTCTTTCTAAGTTAACACCACCACATGATCGTGGCCAAGATATGCCGATGCCAGCCAGTTGGAGCCTTTGGTAGTATTTTGTAGTATGTCGTCAGAAAAAAGTCTAGTGAAGTATGCTAAACGACTTGTGCGACTAGGAAAATATACAGACGGCTGTAATAAAACATCAGAAAAACGTTCTGGATCGGGAATTTCTTTAGACCACTTTATCTTCTTCCATTCATCTTCATCTTGATCGGAATCAGATTCAGAAGTCTCAATTGCTGTTGGCATATTTCGACGATTTCGCATTATTGGCGAATCTTTATCATCGATGCTATTAGCTTTTGATACGACAAACTCAGGCACATTTGGTACTCGACTTGTAAATTCATAAGAGCACGACGGCATGGGATCACTAATATCAGACGTCTGGGCATCTAATTTTACAGATTTAGACACTCCAGAAGATAAAAAAATGTTCGTCTTTCCTTCTTTATTCTTCAATTGTTTGCTCTCAACAGTCCTCATCATCTTCATATTCGTCTTCCGAATCGTCAGGATTTTCCAAGCCGAATAGAGATTCCAACTCTTTTTATATATATTCGTCCCGTACATATTTAGTCTGTAACAAGGCAGTGGATAATTTATTGCCATCAACATAGGGTACTGGAATAAATATTGCCATAAAATATTTTCTACTATTCATGGTTTTTTTTTTTTTAATTATTAACAAAATACCACAATTTTCCGCAATATAAAATATAAACAAAAGTAATTGGAAAAAAATCTAGAATACTATACTCAACCTGGTTACGCTGTTTCAACCAATAAATGTCAAACAACGCGCCAAAAAAATGCATTTTAGCGTTTTAATTCGTGGTACACGTAAATCTGTGTTGCCACTTACAAAAAATATCTGCGGCTATGTTACAGAAAAACTAAATCTAGTTAAAAGAAGTTGGTGCCTTAAAAAGGTTTAAAGATTTCCCACGCTGCTTCATAGTTTCCATCCGTAACCCTTAGATGTTGTAAATACTAGTTTTCCAGCTTCTCCTTTTAAATTTGCCTTGAGGCGATATATTTTTTCCACATTAGTGTAATGACGTGAGTCCTGAACTAAACTTTTAAAGAGATCATGAAAAGAGAACCAATCACTAATCTCTCCATAAAATTGCGGAATTTAAAGGTCTTCCAACTTGATTTTCTCTACGAATTGATTTGTATTTTTCATCCATCTCTTCGTATTCTATTTCTATGGATTCATCTTCCGGCATTTGTTTGAATGCTTCTGTCAACGCAATAAAGTAATCCGTAAGATTCTCTTGTACTACTTTTTGTTCCTCTTTCCTTGATATATATTTTTTTATAAATTTTAAAGTTGTGGTAATCTAATCTTCCATTTTGTTAATTTTTCTATGGAATCTTCCTTCCCTAATTGTTTGCACTTGTTTGTGCGAAGAACTAGCTTCATTTTCATTCGCAGGTTTTTCTTTCTCTGTTCAGCAGTTCCTTAACTATGCACACATGTGCGGTCATAAATTATGATTCGCCACGGTCGTTAAATATTATCTGTTATTAATATCGGTTTGGTCGTAAAAGAAAATGTGTTCATGGTTGAACAGACATTAAACACTTCAAGAAATCTTCCTTCACGTACGATGCCTATTTGTTTAAACGCAGCATGTTGCAGTCTTTGTAGTTTCTGTAGTTGTGTCGTGCATGCATTGCCCCATGCAAGGATTCCCTACCTCATCTTCGACTCAACAAAGGCATAGTAAACTTGTTCTAGAACGTGTGAAGTTGAGTAATTTTTTAAGTCATTAAGCCCGAAGAGTATTGCCTTTAGATTCAAATGTAATTTATCAATACGAGTATGTTCATTCCAAAGAATGTGACTGTCGATGGTTACTCCCAGATATTTATAACTTTCGAAAAATTCTACTGTTGGATTAGCCGGTGTACTTGGACAAGCATTATTCTGAATTTCTATCATCGACTGTGTTTTGTTATATGTGGTCTACGAATTTGCATCATTTTGGTCTTGTCGTGGCACCACTTTACTGCTTCATTAAATTCGTTTTGCATGATTGTCTTAGCCATGTCCAGGGACCTCTGACAGACGACTATGGCTGTATCAATGATTTTGAATAAAAGGTACGAGTAGCAACCGTCTCATTATTACCTCTTCCAGGCATTCTTCAATTACTGGTAGGATCGGTATTGGTCTATAGTTATTGTGGCGACCTGTCAGCGAGGACGAGCTCTGAGCTAACACGCAGGTTTACGCTCTCGCCACTCATCGCTTCACTACATAGCGCTCTTCACACCCACGATGCGCTCTCTCGCTCGCCGCTAAACCTCCACACAACTTCGGCTACGCGAGTTAGCCTGTTTGAGATCGTGTCAGAGCGTAGTCTAAATGAATATAAATAAAGCAGCTCCATCGAAATTACCACTTGTGTTTATTTTACTATCTACTGTTTCAGCACCGGTCATTACATTGGCGACGAGGTAAAACATGTGCAATTTTGTTCTATTTATCTATTTATTGTTTGAATTTTTATTTTAATGAGTTTTTGATTTGTTGTTGTAGTGTGTAGTACACTCAGAAAAAACAAACAGAAAGAAAATTGAGGGGATGAGCGAAAATAAGAAAGTCGATAACAGACGTGAGTTATGCCCACTAAATTGGACTAAATCGTTGTAATCGCATTAAATTGCAGGGAAAAGGGGATTACATTTAATTGTAAACCATTGGCATTAAATTGCGAAGCTGAACATAAAATTGTTCTTCCTAAAAGAGAATAGAGAGGAGCAAGAGTGAGTAAAGCATCACTCCGGGGGCAAAGGTAAAAGGAAAAAATTAATTGGAAAAAAAATAAGAGATAAAATTGTGACACAGGCATTCCGGGAAAGAAGGATGAGTGAATCCGTGATAAAACCGTTTCTTTGTAATACAATCGACAAATCTTTGATCTGATCGGAATGGGAGAGATGGTATCGGTCATTTTCCGTTTATTTTGATTCCGAAGAGATTGCTGATGAAGTAAAGAAGTAAAACAAATTGCTCCACTTAGGAGGACCGCAGCTGCAGGAGGTAATTCTCAGCATCCCTGGCACTTTGGTGGCTACTGGTGACGGAAATGTCTTCACGACTTTGGTAACGAAACTTAATGACTACTTTTCATCGTTGAGGATTCAACATTTGAGAGGCATTTATGTATTTCGGGTAATCAAACCGGAGGATGGGGAAAGTTTTAATAAGTTTATTTTGCGTCTGCGCACTCAGGCAGCTAAATGTTGTTTTGGGAAATCCGAGCAGCTGGTTATTGATATAAACATAAACGACAAGGTAACAGACGTGTGAGCTTCGCGGAGCATTAAGTGCCTGAGCCCGTGTTATTTGGAAAATGGGATAGAGAGAGAAAGATGGTTGGGCTCAGTGGTTATTTCCCTCCATGGGTGGCATCCAATATTTAATGGTGAAATTAAATTCTTAGTGGAGGTTGGCTTGTTGTTGAGGGGACATGACTGCTTCAAAATAACGGAAGAGTAAGGCGAACCATCAAGTGGGAAAATTGTTTTCTCTGTTGGGGGCTGTAAGCTGGCGATGCTTATAAAGGGTTTTCCAATAGGGACTTGACAACTTTGAATTTAATTTGTGAACACACTCTTTCACTAATCATCAAACTGTCACTGTCAATTTATTCAGTAAACTCAACATTTTCATCATGGTAAAATACCCGAACGAGCAACGTCTGCAAATTATAAAAATTTTCTACCGAAATTTGGAGTCGGTGACTGCAACTTTAAGAACGTTAACTCCAATTTTCTGTCGTAATTCTCGCCCTAGTAGACAGGCAATAACAAGTTTAGTGCAAAAATTTGAGTCTACATATTCGTTGTGTGATGTTGCTGTATCAGTGAGACAACGGGTTGGTCGAAGTGTCGAAAATATCGCTGCCGTTCAGGCATCCGTAGCAAATGATCCAAATCAGTCAATTCCACGGCGTTCTTAGGAATTGGGCATCGCTCAGACCACATTATGGCGTATTTTGCGTAAGGATATATGTTTACACCCACACAAGATCAAGCTGACTCAAGAATTGAAGCCGATGGACCATTTGAAGCGACGTACGTTCTCCGATTGGGTTCTGGGGAAGATGCGCCAAGATGATGAATTTCATCGCAAAATCATCTTCAGTGACGAAGCTCATTTTTGGCTCAATGAGTTCGTCAATAAGCAAAATATGCGTTATTGGTGGGGTGAAAATCCACATTTGCTTCATGAATCACCACTTCATCCACAAAAAATAACTGTGTGGTGCGGTTTGCATGCCGGCGGCGTTTTTGGGCCATATTTTTTCGTCGACGATAACGATCGTCACGTTACTGTGAATGGTCAACGTTATCGCACCATGATCACCGACATATTTTTGGCCCGAATTGGAAGATATGGACTTGGACGACATGTGGTTTCAACAGGATGATGCCACCAGCCACACAGCACACGCTACAATCGATTTATTGAATAGTAAGTATGGTGAGTGTGTTATCTCAAGAAATGGGCCAGTCGATTGGCTGCCTCGTTCGTGCGATTTAACACCGCTTGACTATTTTCTGTGGGGCTACGTTAAGTCATTGGTTTATGGCAACACGCCAACGACGTTGGACCAGCTCAGAGCCAACATTTAACGCGAAATAGCAGCCGTTTCGGCCGAAATGTGTGACCGAGTTGTTGAAAATTGGGTCCAACGAATCGACCGCTGCAAACGTGCTCGCGGTGGCTATATGAACGAAGTCGAGTTCCATTCATAAATGTTTTGATTGTACTTCAAGCCGATAATAAAGTTTTTGAAAGATCTCAAATGGTTTGCGTTTTATTTAAAAAAAAGTTGTCAAGTCCTTATTGGAAAACCCTATAGATTCAGGGTCACGATTCAATCTTATAGGGGAAAAAGATAGGGAACAATTATATAACAATTCGAGAGCATTGCTGAACATCCGAAGGGAATCACCAAACCGGTTCCGAGCGTATGTAGGTAAGGATCTGCTTCAAATAATATCAGTTTTTGAAGCTCCCATAAGCGTGAATGAGCGATCAGAAGTAATCGCATCGTTCTACGTTACTACGCCGTGAAACAGCCATCGAATTAAAAGTTCTTAAATTGGGGTTGACATTAATCATCTTTAAGAACATCGGCCATTCCCAAAAATAAAAGATATACAGGTTCAACTATCGATAGATAAGTCAGTCAAGCCGTTACAACAACCTCTACGTCGTACTTCATCTGCGTTGGAGGAAAAAGTCGAAAGTTGACTAAAGGAGGCAGTTGAAGATGACATCATCGAACCTGTGTATTCATGGATCTCGCCTATTGTAAAGTGTTTAAGAAGAAGGAAGATTTTCGGTTATTCGTCGACATGCGTCGTGTAAACCAAGCAATACTCCGGGAAAACTACCCACTCCCCATGTTTGACACCTTCATGACCAAACTCAAAGGTACTCCATTGGATCTTAAGAACGCATACCACCAGTTAGAACTAACGGTGGATAGTCGCGAAATCACAACGTTCATCACTCATAAAGGGATATTCCGGAAGCCCTCAAGTCATCTCATTTGCCAGCAAAAGCCTCTCTACTGTAGAGAGGAGATATTCACAAACTGTAGCTGTAGAACGCTTTTATTACTATCTCGCAGGAATAACTTTTGAGCTTGTCACTGACCATAAGCCCCTAGATGCCATTTTCATACCTACATCAAAGCCTCCAGCTCGGATTGAAAGATGGGTCCTGAGACTTCAATCCTTTAAGTTTAGAGTAATATATCAGGCGAGTAAATTGAACTCAGCCGATTCGTTATCAAGATTGTGCAAAATTGAAGAAACTGACTCGTTTGACAAGCACTGTGAGTACAGCGTTTGTGCAGTGATCGAAAATACGTTTCCCCACGCACTTACAATAAACGAGATAGTAAACGACACGGATCAAGAACTCGTAGAAGCAGTAAAAAGTGTAAAGAGTGACGATTAGACGACCAATGCTAAAAACAAATTCTTCCCATTTCGGTTGGAATTGCGCACCCTGAGGAACATGCCCAAATTGTCATACCAGCGGCATTACGATATAGACTACTAGACCTAGGGCATGAAGGCCATCCAGGAGGAACAGTCATGAAGCCCAGACTTCGGTCAAAAGTATGGTTGCCGCTAATGGACAGGGAAGTAGAGTCATTCGTGAAGCAGTGTCGTGAATGTCTACTAGTTTCAAACCCACCACGACCAGTTCCCATGCAACGACATGCTTTCCCAGACGGACCTTGGAAATGTATCGCAATGGACTTATTGAGACCATTACCAAACCACGATTTCATTTTTGTCATCATTGATTATTACTCCCGATATCAAGAGACAAAGTTTATGAAGAAAATTACAACAGCGAATATCATTGCCAACTTGGAGGAAATTCTCTGCAGTTTAGGCTACCCTAAGTCGATAAACAACGGTCGGCAATTCGTTAGCAGCGAATTCAAAGCTTATTGTGAAGTCAAAAATATTGAATTAAGAAGTGGAGAACATGAATCGATCTACTCTGAAGCGGCTTCAAATTGCCCACGAAAAGGGTGCATCTGATAAAAACAAGTACAAAAGTCCACCTTAATGTACAACGTTACATCACATAGTACAACCGATGAGTCGCCGTCGAAGCTCCTTTACAACGGAACAATCTGGGACAAGATCCCCTCTGTACAAGATATAAGCGAAAATATTTTGGATTCAGAGGCGCGAGACCTGGACACAATGAGCAAACATTTGTGGAAAGAAAGGGGAGACAGAGACCGGAGAGCAGAAGAAAGAGGTATTGGCATCGGCGATAAGGTTTTGCTTCGAAACCTGGTTCCTGTAAACAAATTAACACCGACTTTTTACTCAGCCGAATTTGAAGTGGTCCACGAGACCCGAACGATGTAGTGATTCGAGGAGAAGACGGAAAGACTTTTAGGCGAAATGTAACCCATGTAAAGAAGATTCCAACTCCATCTCAGACTGCTGTAGAACAATCAACAACTGAGGACACTCACGGGATCTCACCTGGTGAAGATAAAGAAGACGTCGCAGATGATGCTCGGACCGAGGATTATTCCATCAAGGTGAAGCTAAAAAAAAAGCTGAAGCATGGGGCGACCTGTCAGCGAGGACGAGCTCTGAGCTGAACCGCAGGTTTATGCTCTTGCCACACATCGCTTCACTACAGCGGTCATTACAGTTATTGATGTCGTTTTTTTTTCTCGCTTTGCATATGGGTAGTATCGCTTGAGGGATCTTAGCTTCATGCAGACTCATGTTAGTAATTTGAGATATAATTGGTTTGCACCTACATCCACGTGTGCATTTGTATCGGCCATCGAAACCATCTGCATCGGCCATCTGTAGAAGAATTTATATCAATGTCATCATCCACGTTTCACTTTCGCCACTTCCCATGATTTCGTTTATCAAACTCCAAGTCTTACCAGGATCACTTTGTGCTTCATTAAACTTGCTCACATAGATGTTACTTTTCTGCATTGTTATAATATTTTTTTGTTAAATTTATTGCCGAACCTTTTATACTCTGTTTCATAAGTTTTGCTCAATCTATCAATGTTGATATTCATATCAGTAGTACTACTACTGTGAGTTTAATTCATATCTTTCAAAAAAAAAAACTCTATGTATCACATATAACCGTAAAATCGATGACGAGCTGATGGGTATCGATTTTGTATTCTCGGGTCTTCTCAAAGATCGGCCACAAAGTGAACATTTGGGCGATGGTGGATTTATAAGGTATAAAACTGCACTGATATTGACATATCAGGTTGTCGACTATTGTTCTAAAATGTGTACAAATTTTTTTTTTTTTTTTTTTTTTATATATTGAGCGCGCGCTCAAGGGGTTTGAGTACCCTTAAGGTGATTGTACACAGCGCGGGCAAAGGAAATTTAGGGAGGAAGAAAAGAGAGGTACCGATGTACATTGTTTTTAAATGTTTGCAAGTTATAACGACCAGGAAATACAGAGATCGGCAGGTCATTCTATAAGCGAGTTTTACGGCTTAGGAACGAATCACGATATTTTAGAGTACGTCCGAAAATGGGCTTGAGGGTATACTGATCAGCATTCATAGCGAGACGGGTGTTACGGTTGAAAGTTTGAATGGGCGGGATGCTACTGGCGATTTCAGTGGAGCACTGGTGGTGGAAGTAGCGATAAAACAAAGTGAGACACGAGACATTTCGTCTTTGTTCGAGGGTGTCCATTGATTGACTGATATTAGTATCGTCAATAAGTTTTATCGCACGGTTTTGAATCCTATCTAGCAGGTGCAGAGATGTTTTAGGAGCACCTGACCAGATGTGGGCGTTGTACTCCAACTTTGAGCGGATGAATGCCTTATATATTGAGGACAGATCAGAGGGGGTAAAATATTTCTTACATCGCTTGAGGAAACCTGGACATTTCGCAGCATTTTTGGCGACATCAAATATGTGGTCATTCCAACGTAAGTTGTCATTGACACACATACCGAGAATGGAAAGTTTTTCGGTTTCGACGATGCAAGTGCCATTCATAGATAATGGCTGGGTGTTTAAATTTCGCTTTAAAGACAGCAGACAGCATTGTGTTTTGGAAGCATTAAATTCCACTCTATTGATAGTTCCCCAATTGGATATGCTGTTGATATCGGAATTTAATGAGCTTAGCATACGCTGCCGTTCTCGTACTACAGCCGAAGAGCAGGGCCGTGAGTCCGGGAACGAATATGAAAAGCAGAGAGTACTGTCATCAGCAAAGGAATATATTGGATTAGAAGTAGTAGACAAGAGATCGTTAATGAAAATTAAAAAGAGTGTCGGTGACAGAACAGATCCCTGGGGCACACCAGCATTTATTTTGTGAATATCAGACTTGAAACCGTCCAAGACAACTTGAATTGAACGTGCCGAAAGGTAATTTCTAATCCATTGAAGAAGAGAGTCGTCGATCCCAAATGCACGCATTTTCGACAAAAGAGCCTGATGCCAAACTCTGTCAAATGCCTTAGAAATATCAAGTGCAACTATCTTGCTTTCGCCAGATTGATGTACGCTTTGGTTCCACTTTTCGGTGAGACATGCCATCAAATCACCAGTGGACCTGTTGCTACGAAAACCGTACTGCCGGTCATTGAGAAGTTTTCGTGTTTCGAGATATTTCATGAGCTGACGATTTATCAGTGTTTTCATGACCTTGGAAAGAAGGGACGTAAGTGCAATGGGTCTGTGGGAGGAGAGAGAAGATGATTCGCCTTTTTTAGGGACGGGCTGGACAAATGCTGTTTTCCATCTGCTCGGGAAGAGTCCTAAAGTGTAGGATTGATGAAAAAGCTTACGCAGTGGTTTTGCCAGCGAGGAAGAACACCTCTTCAGAAGAAGGGGAGATATACCATCTGGACCAGCGGATTTATGTATGTTGAGATCTTTAAGTACTCTTGCTACCACACGAGTGCGAAAGTAGATTCGTCCCATTGAAGATTCGACGCACTCAAGTGTAGGCGGAGACAAAGCACAATCTGGGAGTGTTGAGCTGGCCGCAAAGTGTGCAGCAAGCAGATTGGCCTTATCCAAAGAGCTGACAACTGGAATGTCATTGTAAATGAGCGTTGGGATAGAGGATGAGGCGGAATTTCTAATGACAAAGATCTTGCATATGGCGTAGACTTACGCTCCTGTAGTTGGTGCTCAGTTTTAGCGAGTATGCGTTCCTCTTATCGAATTGCACGTATGAGTTAGTGCATGTTCGTTACCAGATCATTTCCTTCAGTTATAAAGAGCTAAGCGACGAAAGCTACGGTACCAAAAGATTTGTTAAATTCAACTTTGGATATTCGTAGCTATTATTATTTCGCCTTGGTCCGTATGGCAGCGATACTTTCGTTGCAGACTGCATCTCTACTACGATGTTGCCTGGGTCATTTTAGTAGGCTTCTGTTTGGGTCTTATTACCCTGACATGTCTTTTTTACCTCTTCCTCTTTTTCCTTTCGAGAACTTTGGTGAAGTTTGTGTTCGATTTTTCTCCACAGCTAATACATATCGACAGCAGCTTTCCATTCGGCTCGCACCCTCACCTGCAGAGTTGCACGGCGCACTTCATGTTTGAACGTCAGCATTTATTGTCGAATCATGGGTTCCTTGCTAGTGGTCGACTTGTGAACTCTAAAACACATCGGAGGTGGTATTTTTTATAGGCCGCTGGTGTTCCACACTTAATGTTGTTGAAACACTATTATGAAAGTAATTGAGTGAGCTGCGATCGGAAAATTCACTGACGATCGTAGTCGATTGTAGCCGCCCAACTTGAAAGCTCCTAACAGTATTTTTCTAGAGCTGTATCGCCTTTAAAATCCGCATTCGTACTTGTTGGCACCTCAGAATACTGTATGCGTGTCTTCCGTCAACCTCAATGTCATCAGCTTGACTTATCATATTGTGGCCAGGAGACCACTATGCCACCTCGTGAAAAACCTGGGCTGGTTTCAGTGATGTTTCTCCCACTTGCAAAGTCTGTCAGCTTAAGTCTGTTAACCTGGCCGGTTAAGTACTTTCTATCCAAGGTATTGGTTGGTTCATCACAATTATTTCTCCTTCGAAAAAACTTGTGAGACCTAAGACGACGTATTGCGGTACGCATAATTATTTTTCCCGAAGGGGTTGATTTTAAGACTTCTGAGATCAGTTCAAGAAGATATACTAGTATGCCCACTCTCAAACATAATTTTCACTAATGGTTACAGCCAGAGACGCACTTCACTACTTTGATGGATTGATACTAATATCTCACCCAGTAGGGCACCCCAACGTCGAAGTTCACGTTCGAACATTCAACTGCAGGGGCTAAAAGAAAAAACTTTATACATGCTCATCGTCAGTTCCAGGGGGCACCGCATGGATGCGATAAATGGATTTTTCCCACCGGTTGGCAGCATAACAAAAATTACGCAGGGAATATGGAAATAGACTACCGAAGTATGGTGGGCGAAAGACGTTGAAGAACCATAGGCCCACGAATCGTCAATGGATGCTATCACGAACAACTGGTAACTACGAGTATGTATACTTCCATTAGCGTAAATCGACCCCTTTTTCAAGTTGTTGTGAATGCGTTCTGTCGATAAAACGTACTTAGCACTTTCATTACATCATAAAAACGAAACCAATTCCTATTCAAAGATATATCCTTTCTATTGATTCCACAAATGCGGAATTCCGCCAGAGAAACTCCCCTTTTTCCGACTGCTCCCACTAGCACCCTTCTGCGTTTTTAAATGAAATGAACAAAAAACAAGAACTCATGTTTGATTCCCAATCCACTCGTATCACACAAACGATTCCAATGTCAATGACAACTTAAAAAAGGATCTCCCGGTACTATCTTGGAATAGAACTCACGTGAGTACAAAGTAGATGATTCGAATCCCTTTACACCAAAAACTGTAGCCATAAAGGACGAATTCAACACACGAAAAATGAGAGAAAAAAAGTTTACAATTGTCTTCTTCGCATTTGTATCTCATCTCAAATTTGTTGATACCTTGCAGCCATTATTATCATCTTGCTTTCAAGGATAAGCAAAAGGTCTTAAAGTACACAAAAACAACAACATAGAGACGACAAAACACCCATGAGAGAAAATTTTTGGGTTTCTACAATATTAAGTTGCTTCCATATGTATTGTATGTAGGTCCAGTGTTGGTTTCATGCAAAATTACAGGCTTGAGCCATCTTGGCAATGTCTAAATATTTCATCGGTTATCTTCGTCAGCTTTACACGATACTAAATGCGTTCTTATACCCCTTTTTCGACTCTTCTAGGGATAAGTCTAGCACGACTGCATCTTAAGCGAAATCTGCTATCTTCAAGGATCTCGACATGCTCCATGTACGCACTTTCTAAGCATTTACTATAAATGTGGTTAGTTAGGAGGACTGCATCACAAATCTCAATGGATGTGGTCCAATTGAGGAGTAGTCTATCTCAACATGTCACTGTCGGCCAGGAGAGATTGGACTCTGATCTGAAGTACCAAAATTATGTACGGAAACTCCTTGGGTGTTGCCAGCGCAGATCTGAGAAGCACCGATGTCTGAACTTTGCTACATATATCCACATGGGATACATCACGCAATTGGATGACAGTGACTAGTATTACATCTCGTACGAGGGATATCCCCGAAGAGTGCAAATCGCGAGAAAACGCCTCTGTTACCGAACACTTTGCAGCTCTACTAGTGAGCCCCTTGTCATGCCTCTACTTTCTTCTGAGATCGTTGAGTGAAGCGGACACATTGTGCGCCTTCTGGGCTTCAAAAGTGTCGGTGAAATGTGCTCCAATAAGCAGCACTGTAAAGCTCTTATTCCTCTGAAATACTACAAAAAGAACCTACAGACACTCCTCGAAGTAGGCATGGACATTTTGAAGTTGAGTGCAATATGATGATGCCAATCGCGAACACGGCTCTATTCTACTCTAGCAGACCAGATGGAAGCGGGAGTGACTCTGCTTAGAGTTTCTGCTTACAGAAGTAGAAAGAAAAAGCCTCATTTCCTGGAAGTGATTTATTTACGGGTTCGAAGACCTAACCCGTCTCCGATTATGACATATGTACGTAGGACTCTTGCCAACAGGGTCGGCTACAAGTCTGTCCAAGGTCATTTCGAAACTTTCGATAGTAGCGGTAGGTGGTATATAACAGCTATATATGTATGTAGATATCGCCTATCTTAGCTCGTATAGGATATTTTGCAGGTTGCTCCGAATATTCCAGAATGAAGGCGTTTCCGCAAACCTAAACACCTGACTCATTTGTTGCGTCGGTGAGCCAGTTAATTCCAGTGAAGTTCCTAAATTGCTCGCAAAGAATCGCCATGTCAATTTTGAATTCACGAACCGTTTATTCTAGGAAGTCTTGAGCCGCTTCGCAGTGATTTAGATTCCGCTGCAGGTTATTCATATTTTTTTGAATATAGCTTCGAGCGCGTTTTCTGCACCTATTCTACTACCGGTTAGATGCTCGAATTCGATGCTTGCAGAACAAACAATTTGGTCGGGCTTTGCAGCCTCTTAATTTGTGGCCATTTTTCCTGCATCTAATGCACAAACCTGTTCGGTCGTTAACACCGTTTTTTCCTGTATTCGACAATAAGCCCAGCCGATCCACACTTTCCTGATTTTTAAAAACTTGTTTGGCATTTCCGCAGGAAGGCTTATGGTAACTGTTTGCGTTTCTACGTAAGCTTTTCTCACGTTCTTGATCATTGTGGTTTTGAACTCTAAGTTTACTTGGTTCTTTAAGGCAACGCAGATTTGCTCCATGGACGTCATTTCGTCGATATCTTTGCATTCTATCAAGATCTTTTGCGTAATGGACGAAATGTTGACATTTTCTTATAGCGCGTCCTTGATTTTATTTGTACAGACCGCTGTTGTTAGATTCGCCGATTTGTTTAGCAAGAGTAGAAGATCTCCGCCTGCAGTTTTTCTGGTTCGGTTCGGATTCATCCCTACATCTTGAAAAAATGTTAGACCTCTGGTCTGGTTACCTTGCATGCGCTGTCTTTTCTTCTTGATTTAGTTTCGGCTTTGGCTGTGGCGCACTCCGGTTGGCTGGTTGTTTAGTTCGATACGTGTTGTTGTTTCCGTTTGTTTTTCTCGGCGAATTTATTTGCGTCTTTTTAGGAGAAAGATTCTTAGATGGGGAGATCAGATATCTCGTTCTGCAGACCGCCGATCTCTGATTCTGCTTCCCGGAAAACGTACTTTATGGGTGTACCCATTTTCTTAATTTCTCAATAAGACTCTTGGATTTGAAACAGCCGTGGGCGGTGACAGTCGGTTTTATCGCATCGGTTCTTAAAGCTGATGTCGATTCAGAAAGCGAGCTCATATTTTCTTTTAGGGAATTCGTCTTAGTTGCCGAACGTACAAGAAGGGCATTCTTCCTAAACGGATCGGAAGCCGAATTCATTTCATTAGAGTCTTTTCTTTACCAATGATTTGCTGATTTAGTTAGCAAAAATATTTCACATTTCTGTTACAGTCATTGTATTCCGACGACTTTGAGAGTGCTTTCGCTCTGTCCGACGCCGGTACTGCCGATCCGACTCCCAACACCGTAACTTCGTTCCTTTTCTGACTTCGCATGTTGGATATATTTTTCGAGCATCCACCTCTGTCAGTTCTTGGTCTACGGGTGTTATTTTAGTTTCCACCGACCGTCAGAGTGTGCACATGCACAGGTCCCACCTATCCGCCACCTGGAGACATGCCCGTTGGGTACCGATCTTGGTGGAGCAGCGAGAATTATCCATAGTCGTCCTGCACAACGACTTTGGCAGAGATATCAAAACTGGACATGACGTTGTATGCACTATTTTAAATGCGGCCTGGAAGTCGACAAATATGTCAAACATGTCACGTACTCTTGAATCAATCTAATGATCTCATTTGTAAGAGGTCTCTCTAATCGAGAACAGATACTTGCGACTCTGTCAAGTTTTCCTCCGTTTGCATCGTGAAATGCGTGTCGGAATTTCCTTCTCGTCAAGCAGATGTGTCGGGGAAAAAATCCGTATAAATCAATAATAGATTGCGAAGATGCTGCCATTTTAGTGGGAAAGCGATGTAAAAGCCGTCGTTCCCTCCACAAACACCACTCAGGCTTGGACACCCTAACTGGCATAACGATACAACGGAGTCTGCATAAGTCAGAGTTATCCTTTTATCTAAAGTTTCTTTGGTTTCATTTGGATTAAATGTTCCACTGCCTGTTTGTTTTATATTAAAATATCCTTTTCTTTATTTGACTCCTTATATTAGAAAGCATTGGGGATGCTAAGACACATGGAGACACCACAGCTAAATATTGGTATGTGTTTGGATCTGTGGTAAATGGGTTAAGGATGTATCCTTTGTCATACTTGTAGAAAGAAAATTATTTTATTTCTTTTTGTATCTTCTTCTTCAAATAGTCCTGAAATTTTGAAATTCAAGACAAGGATCCTTTTAATTTTAAGAGCACTTGAAAGAAATAGGCGTTCAGCTAAATAAAGGATAAAAATGGATAAAAGGATACTCGTACGTACATATTATATATTGGGGGAGTGGATGTAAAAGAATCCTTTGGTGATATTTTTTCCATTCCATAGAACGACTTTCCTCAACAAGATTCAAGCAAAAGCATTCCATACCAGAGAACACATCTCTTCACACTTTGCAAACATACAGAATGGATTCTGAAAATAGCAAAAAGGACGAAGGAGGATGTATCCTGTGGCATTGTGCATTCAGTAGATGCATACGAAAAGGGAAGAGATTGCCAAAATTAAATTTATTTTCTTGAGGTTAACTTACGGAGATCCTTTTGTCATATGTTTTCGTTGGGTAAAATGAATTTCGGTGTGATGTTCGGGATGGGAGGCGGATCCTTAGACAAGATGAGGGATTGCCAAATAAGTGCTTGGCTTCAAAATGACTTTAATGACTATGAAAAGGCGAATTGAGTAAAAACGACTCTAGTGAAGGCATCTTATGTGATGAATTTCAATTGAAAACTGAAGGCGCATGTGGGACATTGTATGACTCGACACAAATTTTAGACGTCCTTCCTGGGGAATATTTTCTGGGTCTGTTTTAATTAAATCGCTCAAGTAGGTCATATGAGATGTGTTGTCAAGGATTAAATTAAATTTAGATTGTGGTTTGGATTATGGTTTGCCTGGTCCGAAATCGCCTCAGAAGGAACAAACTGTCGACAATGTTAATCAATATGATACCTTTCCGGAGTGTGGTCTTTTACTGAATGGCCTTTCTATGGCTATTGTAATGCAGCTGGGTTTTGAGATATAGTTCTTATGTGATTCAAAATGGGGTTGACGGCTCTTTTGATTATCCATTTAATAACTGAGAATATGAGGGCATATAGCCAAAGAGGTTTTTGTTGATGTCTGTCATTGATAAATTGGCTTTGGTTTTAGATTTTCTAATTTAAATCTCTGCTAAGTGGTGATACGAAAAAAGCAACATGACATCTCACGTTCAGACTATGGGGCTTCAGCCTAGGGTTGAATTAACATATGTTGAAAAATTCACATAGCTAATGTAAAACTATAAAATATGTTGGAAATTCAATGAATGTAGCTGTAACTGCTATCGCATATAGCCTACGGCCGTAGTCGTTTCAATACATCGGGACCATATATCTGTTTTGTAAACGCCTGCAGTGAGTTATTTTTCAAACGTTTGGGTATTAATTGCCAGAAAAAAACACAGGAAAATTGCAAAAGTGTATAAAATAAAATCAATGCTTGCCATTTACTATTTAAGGATTATTTCATGTAAATGTTGACCACGACTACGTTTTAAGTGGTTCATACAGAGAGTCCAATTTTGAATCACTTTTCCAAGCGTATTGGCTAGTATCTCGCTAATAACACGTGTAAATGTTGTCTTCCAAGGCTGCAATTGATGCTGTTTTATTGGCATAGACGAGTGATTTAACATATTGCGTCAAATCGTACGATTTACCCGGCTAATCCACCGGTCCAAAACGAGAGATAAATTGCTTACCCAACTCATTTCACAACTGCAGTCTTGCTGGAACCACATGTCGGCAGTGCATTTTTTGCAACAAAAAATTCGAAATCATTGAACGACAGCGGGCGCCATTGACGGTAGCGTTGTTTTCACGGTCGTCTTTGAAAAAATATGGGCCAACCATAAACCGAACCAGACAGTGCATTTTCCAGGTGCATCTCTTGTGCTGCCTGAGGTTATTCATCGGACCGAATACGGCACTTTTGTTAATTAACCTACCCATTCAACCAGAAATGAGCTTTGTCGCTGAAGAAAATCTTTCGATCTTCCTCCAGCTTTTCTAAGGACCACTCACCGAAAATTCGACACTGTGGCAGATCATTTGGCTTCAGTTTTTGCACTAGCTGCATTTTGTAAGTTTTTAGAAAAAGATCCTTCCACGTAGTCGAGTAACATATTCCCAATCACAGCCTTGATTAAGACCACTGGCAGATACAGTAGCAATATTTTCCTCTGTACGTACTCTACGCATACGAATAGGTGGTTTGATGTCCAATTGTGTGAAATTGGTGCGAAATTTGGTCACTATGGCTTTAATCGCTTGCGTTATCCGAATACGAAGTGTGCGAAAAACATTTTTCACGAGCACGAATTTTGATAATAAAATTCAATAATGTGTTAGAGTTGTTCGTGTGTAAGGGTATCCATGATGAAATGGCAATGCGAATTGAGCATTTCTGACTTCGACACATATCACGAATCGCGCGTGAGCTGCTAAATTAGAACACTGAAAATCCAAACAGCAAAAAAAATCGCCTTTTATTTACTATCTGTTGAATTGGTGTCTGGTGTTGTGATGCATTGCCTCGGGCCAGGATGCCATACCTGAGATATCATACCACCAAGCTGAAGTAGAACTACCGAAGAACATCTTCTGGACAGCTATAGCTCAGATGGAATAGAGCGTAAGCTGATAGTCGAATTTTTTTTTCAGCTGGGCAATATGGTAACCCCTCTTAAAGTAATAGTCTGCAATATCTGTAGGTAGACACATTCTCGAGTACACTTGAGCATTCGTCATCGTCTTGAAATCATCTGTGATTGGCTCTTAATAGCTACGAGTATTGAAATTGTTCGATTTATAGGGACCTGGCTTTATTGTACAGCTCTCTGTCATCTAATGTAATGTCAAATTGTTACTGCCATCAGCAAGTGGTTATTGTTGTTACCAACGGCATGTTAGTTCATAACCATTAATTTTGTGTACAAACATTGTACTCATGTCTGCTTAAAAATACAAACTCAAAATTCTTCCCAGTAAGTTAACCATCAGCACGGCTCACACGCTAGCCAAGACCATAGTTGAATCCGTCCAGCAAAATGTTTGGATTGATTGCGCGTTAAAAACACCTCGTTCTCATTTCTATAGTGCAAAGAGCAATGCGGCAGCAAATAATTCTAGTCGCGGAGGAGTTTGCTCTCCGATACGTGCGCCTCGTAACCAACGACGATGTGATAACTCCAACTTCACTTATAGTTCTAATACACAGGTATGCGCCATATGCCTTGGTACTGGTATCTCAAAAACCATGGAGTTGTGTGTAATCAGTGCAAAGAGGTCTTATGTAGACTTTAATTGTGACCTCAAGATTATCCCTGTGTTCCAGCCATTGTGTGTGAATGGCTTGAGGATTGTCCCAATGAAATTTCCGCCTCCCAGGGCTCGCATGAAGATCTTCGTTCGCACGAGGATTGGATTCTGCAGCCCCAATAGGTCATAGAAGATATTTGCAAGAGGATGATGCGCTTAGTCAGTGTGCTGGGTTGCGATTTGGTGTAGGTGTCGTCAGATGGACTCCACTCCATTCTGAGGGCCTTAATGAGTTCCTTGTCTCGAACCATTTTGGACGATTTCTTATCTTTTTCAGAGATATCTGCGATTAGACTCGGATCGTTTGTTGTCCGTTTTTGAAGATGGAATACTCCTTTATGTGTTGCAGAATGTAAGTGACATCTTGTTTTTGGTGTGATGTTAGCTCAGATGGGAAATGCGGAGTGTCTTGACAACTAGGTAACGAGGTAACGAGCATGGCTAGTTCCATAAGTCACTGTGATCAGACGATGTGTATCAAATGCCTTTTTTCAAGGATTCCTCCATAAGATATATTGAGTGTTTGTGTTTTGAGAATTTGACTGTACAGCAATAGTGAACAGCAAGTATAGCAATATACCAAAAGCAAGTATAGAAGATACCAATCTGAAGTGTAGGTCTAGTTTTAAGAATATCGTTCAATGATATTTTCGATGATGTCTTGCAGGATCCATCAAATATCCGTCGAATATCAGGCCTCTGGACGCAATTATGAGAAATATTATTCACATTGTGGTGAAATGTGAGTTTGGGGGAGAGTTTATCCATATGGCTAAGCCGTGTGTATTCGTCCATGAAGTGACAACAATCCTTCGGTAAAGACGGAGAACGAAATATTTTATGCTCAGCGGATACCAATCGTAAGAACTTCCAAGTATTTAAGGACCTTCTCGAAAAATGATGAATTTGAATCCTTCATTTCTTTTTGTTCGATGGAATAGATTGATGATTTTCGATTATCCAAAATTATCCAAGATTATCCAAAATTGTAGTTGTTGCGTAAATATAAATTGTAATGATGAGTAGGATCACACTCTTCTGCGATAGTTCTTCCCATCTGAATAGTTCCTTCTGACTATACATTAAGTCATTCTCAAGCTTGATTTGCCCCACTTGCAAAAGGTCGTGGTAGATGCCTTCTCCAATCAGGCAGTCTCCTGCACCAGGATAATTAATCAGAATCAGAATCTTCCACCTGGTCGCGTCTACGTGGTTATGTGATTGTACTGGAGTAATTTCAGGGAGTATGACTACATCAAGCAGAGTGCAGTAGTCATTATGTAATGCTTTAGTTCTGACTTGTACTCATTGTCGGTGAGGATCAGTGAGTCTTATTAAAGTCGTACACAAGTTACCTGATGATCTCCATCTGCATGACTTTCTGACTGTTCTTCTTTGGCTGTGAGAGTTGATTGATGGTGCCTTCGCATACTTAACGTCTGCGAATCTAATTGCAATTGTGTAGTCTATGACGCCCATGCAAATATTTGTTGCACAAGTTGAGCCCTTCGACAAGCTTAAAGCGATCAAGTAATGATATTTATAATACGCAAGAGGTAGAGGAAGATGCCTTGGTTGTGATGAAAATCGAGTTGATCATTGGACGAGCCTTTGGCTTGGTGCCAGTCTGTGTTTTCATTCTTGTGAATCATCGATGCGAACATATCAAAGAAATGCATCCACTGCAAACGATGCAAATTTTGGAGGTGAATGAGTCGACATTTTCAGACGGTTGGGTAACAGTTTGTAATCGTTAAAATAGTTGGTGTAGTTGGTGGTTTACGTCTCCAGCATTTGCAATTTGATGTCTAGCTGAAAACTATCAAGCTCAGTTAGGCTTGTTGCTAGCTGGGTTCGCATTTTCGAATGTTGTCGCAGAATGGCGGCCCGTTGAGATTTGAAAGCTTTAATTTCCTCTTTTTTCTCATCTAACCCTTCAGTGGAAATTTTTCACTACTGCGGCTATGAATAATTTTGTAATGTACTCGTATTCTGTACACTGAGTTACTGTTGATTAAATCCGAGTGCTGCAATTTATCGAAATTGTGAATGTACGCGAAATTTTGAATAGTGGAAATGTTAAATGGCGAAATTTTTGAAATCGGACTACGAAGGACCATTAATGACTAAGAGTGAGATGATATACCAAATGTGAAAATAATTCGTTATGAATAGTTGGTGACATATAAGAAACTTCGTTTGTCCTGATGTTCTTGCTCCTCTTTCCTAGAGATGCCGTCTTTATTTTATCAAGGACTGTCAGCGCATTTTGGAAACACATGAGCTTCGTAGTGCTACTGTTGATTTTCAGCCTCGATATGAGGCAATAATCATAGAGGCGTCTAATATGCACTTTTTCACGTTGTCATCTCCGGGGAAAGTGAGCTGGCATTCGTGAAGTATGTGCACAACAGGGTCTTACATCTCAGTAAACATGTGTCAATATTGGCCTCCAGGAAAACCCAACTGAACTAGCTTACAGGTCCGTCCTTTGATCCATGGACTGTGTCGAATTCGTTCTTGATATCCATGAGGCATGCCGCAGCAGTTTTTATCTTGTTAAATCCACGAGTAACAACATTATGACACCGCATCCTGAAATTGTTCGGTCTAAATACATATTTGTTAGTGGGGAGTAGTCATATGTCTTCGTCCAGAAAATGCATCCTCTTGAACATGACCGTTTTCAAAACCTTGCAAATGCAACGCAGCAAAGTTATAAGTCCATTGCCTTCAACGAACGAGAGATTCATCTTCTTTAGAAAAGGATGTGTCTGTTGTCAGTATTGTTGGTGTTTTCGGCCTCGTGTGCAGGTTTTGCCCTGTTAATCTGCGCCGACTGTCTAGCGTCATAGTGCCGCCATTCATTCCATCGTATTTTGTGAGTCTTATTTCCCATTCTTCTATATAATCATTATCGTATGCTATCTATTTTATCAGTGGCATCAGTGCTTGAGACAATATGTATCTTGTACGCGATGCACGTAGAGAGTGATCGTGAAATTCAATTGACAAGTAAAACTTTCTATCGACCAATTAGTTGGTGTATGCCCTCTGCCAAGTTATCTCAAGCTGTCTGGAATATCTCACAGGCACATCGTTCGGTCGTGCAGTTTTGTGATACGTAAGTCTAGATATTAGTGTCAGTACTTCAATTTAGTCATCCATATGGCCGGTCCCTTAACAAGTTTATTACATTATTAACTCTACACTCACGCTGAGGGACATTCAGAAATTGAAAATGCTAAATATCGGACATGAGCCAGTCTAATGATTTTGAATCGCGGCCTTCCACAATCAACCGGTCTTCAGTCGCTGATGAAGTCGCTAGGAATAAATATAGAAGGCAGCTTAACAACTTCAAGTCACCAACGTCTTACGACAAGCAGATGACACCTTTCAAGCACTCTCTAAGGCTAGTCACAGGTGCACTAATCATATACTCATATACATAGCCATGTTTGCTTAGGGCATTCGGTATTCCCCAGAGTATAATTCCATGCCAATAATCACTTCCGAGATTTAATCATGAAGATGAAATATGAAGATCGGCGATAGTGACAAATGTATCAATCAATTTCTTTAGTTCCAAAATAAGCTGGGGCGTCCCATTCTCTGCCAATGGTATGATAATGGATTCACAACTAGTCTAAATGCACCTCAATGGAGACCATTCTAACCATACCTTACCTAAGCCGAACGTTGTTCCTAGACTACTACATCATTCCTCTTTCATTTTCTGCATATAAGCTGATGTTCTACTCTCCTATTTTGCTCATAGGGCACGTGAGCTGCTCTCGTTCTTCTGTATAGCGCCGCTTCGTAGTCTAGTAATAAACCTCGTAATAGTTAAGTCCTTTCCTGCACTCATTATCAAACTTGGGCCTTCAAGAGGGTACTCAGATTAAATGCAGTACATCAGTTTTGACAGTTTCTTGGTATCGATGCAAGTTTTCTCCAGTACTTGTTGCAGTTTGTGAAGGGTTTGACAAGAGGTGGAGCATACGCAATCTGAAAACGTTCCAATGGATTGCTGCAGTAGGTAATGCAAAAGTCACTTATGTAGCATAATTTTCTTTCCAGACGTGATGTAACCTAAAGTCGCTGGAATAGACTTGAAAAGAGTCTGCGCCGAAGAAGGAATATAATTCTTTTAACGAAACAGAACATTCAGAGAAATAGCAGTGTTTCCTAGAAGGACGAGAAAATGCTTCAATAGCAGAGAGACTTCAGTGCCAGCACCCATCACACCAGCACCCATCACACCAGCACCAAGCACCTACAGTCTCATGCGATCGTATGCCATATACTCACACAGTAAGAGTCGCAGGATGTTATGTCACTTGTACCCAATATACTTAGGTGCTCAGCAAAAGCTTAGTGTTCCGTTTCGACTACAGTAAGCAGTCTACAGTCTTTCCTACTGATAATAGGACAGTCGGTGATCTCTTTAAGATCTCGGAAAAATATTCGTTTTTTCTGACAACATGCTGTAGAGTCATAGCATCAGGAGTTATGCTTTCACGAAATCAAGCTGTCAATCGAGGTCCCAGCCGTGGTCGAAGCAGCTCCAAATGCAGATTCGGGTCTTATGAAGGCCTGCTCTGAGCCTAGAGCCCATTATTATTTGGGATCCAAACAAGGCTTAGTGAGTTCATTTCGAAAAAGTCTTACATGTTCGAACTTTGTAGCAGTGAGAGGGTACATGGACTTACGAGGGGCGTTCAACATATTCTCGGTATCGGGGTGAAGCTGTGGTTGTATATATAAATTGACTTATTTATCAAGTAATACTCGTAAGTGCAGCTTGGCTGTCGCTTCAGATGCAAATACTTCTTTTTACAGCATTATACAATAAATCAGGATAACGTATATATCTGCTTGGAATGCAGATGCGAGTTTCCCGACCTACAAAATAACCCCAGCACAGAATTCTAGATATGTCTTGCAGCTCTTCGTAGAGATCCAACGACGTTCTTTTCTGACACAGCTTCTACCTAAAAGCATCCGTGAGTACAGCGATAGCTGATTTTGTGCTAATGCAGCAACATGAATGCTGGCTTCATTGCACTGAACGGTATTTCCATAAGGCCAGCGTCTAAAAAAAGTTTGATCACATGTTTATCAGACCTCCATGTTGTACCAAATACCACCTTTTTTAAATGGAACCAAAAGACCCTTACTGTCGATGAAAATGCCCAGCGCATACTTTTGTCGATTGGATTTCCCCTTCAATTCGGTCTACTAAGTTTTGAAGCACCGTTTCAGAGGATATTCCATGTTGGTACGCATCTTTCATTTTGGACAAAGGATACATTCGCGAAGCCGTTTGGCGCGCATGAAACTCAATCATTATTCAGGAATTCAGGCTGATGGTTTAAAGCTCTTGACAAGCGTGCTACTTTTCGCCATGAGTTCGATTGTAGCAAAACTAGATACATGCCATCGGTCCGAAACCAGTTAAGGCCATTAATGGAAGGAACTGCGTATTTGATGGATTTATCCGTCGCCACAACGAATGACAGATAGGAGTGTTTTTTTTTTTTTTATAATGGGCGCGCGCTCAAGGGGTTTGTATACCCTTAAGGTGATTGTTCACAGCGCGGGCAAAGAAAATTTAGGGAGGAAGATAAGAGAGGTACCGATGTACATTGCTTTTAAATGTTTGCAACTTATAACGACCAGGAAATACAAAGATCGGCAGGGCATTCCATAAGCGAGTTGTACGGCTTAGGAACGAATCACGATATTTTAGAGTACGTCCGAAAATGGGCTTGAGGGTATACCGATGAGCATTCATAGCGAGACGGGTGTTACGGTTGAAAGTTTGAATGGGCGGAATGCTACTGGCGATTTCAGTGGAGCACTGGTGGTGGAAATAGCGATAAAACAAAGTGAGACAGGAGACATTACGTCGGTGTTCGAGGGTATCAATTGAATGACGGATATTAGTATCATCAATGAGCTTTATCGCACGATTTTGAATCCTATCTAGCAGGTGCAGGGATGTTTTAGGAGCACCTGACCAGATGTGGGCGTTGTACTCCAACTTTGAGATGATGAATGCCTTATATATTGAGGCCAGATCAGAAGGGGTAAAATATTTCTTACATCGCTTGAGGAAACCTAGACATTTCGCAGCATTTTTGGCGACATCAAATATGTGGTCATTCCAACGTAAGTTGTCATTGACACACATACCGAGAATGGAAAGTTTTTCGGTTTCGACGATTCTAGTGCCATTCTTGGATAATGGCTGGGTGTTTAAATTTCGCTTTAAAGACAGCAGACAGCATTGTCTTTTGGAAGCATTAAATTCCACTCTGTTGATAGTTCCCCAATTGGTTATGCTGTTGATATCGGAATTTAATGAGCTTAGCATACGCTGCCGTTCTCGTTCTACAGCCGAAAAGCAGGGCCGTGAGTCCGGAAATGAATATGAAAAGCAGAGAGTACTGTCATCAGCAAAGGAATATATTGGATTAGAAGTAGCAGACAAGAGATCATTAATGAAAATTAAAAAGAGTGTCGGAGACAGAACAGATCCCTGGGGCACACTAGCATTTATTTTGTGAATATCAGACTTGAAACCGTCCAAGACAACTTGAATTGAACGTGCCGAAAGGTAATTTCTAATCCATTGAAGAAGAGAGTCGTCGATCCCAAATACACGCATTTTCGACAAAAGAGCTTGATGCCAAACTCTGTCAAATGCCTTAGAAATATCAAGTGCAACTATCTTGCTTTCACCAGATTGATGTACGCTTTGGTTCCACTTTTCGGTAAGACATGCCATCAAATCACCAGTGGACCTGTTGCTACGAAAACCGTATTGCCGGTCATTGAAAAGTTTTCGTGTTTCGAGATATTTCATGAGCTGACGATTTATCAGCGTTTCCATGACCTTGAAAGAAGCCACTGCCCGTACCGTATGGTAAATACAGTAAGGGCAGTGATTGAGTGCAAGCAACAGTACTTCGACTTTTTTTTTCTCACTGCACTGCACTTTTTTTTTTTTTTTTTTTGGACAGCACACAATAATATTGCGCGTGCACTGGTTGAGTTGTGCACTCGACAGTGGTCGACTTGGTACTCCAAGTTAGGAGTGTGTTGTGTTACTCACTTCACTTGTAGCTTTGACGATAGGAGCTCTCTTTGAGCTAGTTCTGATAAGGTTACTCGTAGCTTTTAAGTGAGTTTCTGCTTTCCATTTAGTGTAGGTGCCATCATATCTTCTGAGCGCCCCTGGTTCCACCAAGTGTTTATTTATTTATTTATTTACTAAGTAAGTATTGCTTACACGGTAAGATAATGGAATCTTTTAAATGTGGAAGCCTTAAATTTTTCAAATATCAGATACAAGTATGTGCAAGTATATATAACAATAAGAATTCAGGAAGTGATAACAAAATAAAATAAAATAAGGTAAGTAAGATAAAGTAAAAGAGAGAAAAGAATAGAAAAGAACAATTGGCTTTACAAACAAATTGAACATTTTAAGCGTTTAAAATTCTAAATCTAATTAGTTTCATTGGCCAGGTATTTTAAGGAAGAGGTTTTAAATTGTTTTGTGCTTCTAATTTTCCTAATATTTATGGGCAAAGAATTCCACAGCCGTACGAAGTTTACGAAGAATTGGCGTTCAGACGTCAAGCCGGCATAGCTCGTTTATGCCATGTAAGAGACTTAGCGTTCTGTATTTGAGCACATTATCAAATGTACACCGCTGATTTGCTTTGAGTAAAAGGAAATATGGTCATATCGTTTTAGGTGAAATACAAATCGGGCAATATTATTATATACGACATTGAGCTTTCGTCTGGAGTCGTAGTCGGGGCAGCAAAAGATTTCAGAACAATATAGCAGAATCGGTATTAGGAGGGTTTTCGCTAACAAGAGCTTTGTCCGTGTAGGAACAAAGCGATGTGCAGTCCAGAGAGCACGTAATCAACCATATATTTTACCTATAGCGGCGTTTATGTGGGTAGACCAAGTAATGGTCCGGTTAAATATTAGGCCCAGGTTGTTTGCGCGGTCGACGTACTCTATTGGACTTTGGACTAGTTGGATTGGTGGAAAGTGATTAAGGTCCAGTTTTCTTTTATGGATCACAAGTGCTTTTGTTTTCTGGGCATTAAGACGCAGTTCGTTCTTAGCTGACCAACCAAGTATACGCTGGAGATCTTCATTCACCTGCGCAGTGGCTTCGTGAACCAAATTCATGGGAGAACTTAAGTGGATCTGGGCATCATCGGCGAACATATGAATTGCACAATGCACGACAACCTTTGGCAGTTCATTTACGTAGAGCGAAAAAAGCAATGGTCCAAGCCTTGCGGTACTCCCCTCTTTATAGGCAAATAGCATGAACATCGGTTTCCCGCTACAACCTGTTGTCGTCTTCCTTCTAAGTAAGAAAATATAAGTTTTGTAGAAGGCAATGAAAATTTAAACTCTTTTCTGAGCTTTAAGCAAAGTATAGTGTGATTAACGGTGTCGAATGCTTTCGAAAAGTCAAGTAACGTTTGTATTGTAGCATGATTGTCACCAATAGCTTTCCTAATCTCGTCAATTACCAATAATAACGCAGTCTTGCAACTTCGTTTTTGACGGAAGCCAGATTGATTCTCACAAAGCAGTTCTTTACACTGTAGATAGATTTGAATCTGTTTGAGAATACATTTCTCAAAAACTTTTGAAAGGAATGGCAGAATTGAGATAGGTCTGAATTCCACTGCATTTCCATTCGATTTCTTTGGAATAGGAATGATTTTAGCGTCTTTCCAATGAGTGGGAAAGACTGACGTCGTTAAAATTGAGTTGAAGATATGTGTTATAAAAGGCAGTAAATATGGAAGCAGAAGCTTAACAAATTTTGGATGAATTTCATCGATCCCCATAGCATTTGATTTGATCGATAGTACCGCTTCTGCAACGTCTTCTTCGCGTAATCTGTAGAATTCAAAGTATGATTCTCTACAATCATCCGGTGGCTGGTCGAAAGTAGTTAAACTTACTGAGGGTGGATCACTTGACATTAAAAAAGTTGAGTTAAGGTGGTTGCAGTCTATATCATCGGGAGTCTTAGGCCTTTGTTTTCCTAACCCAAGTTCACGGATATGTTTCCAAACCTCTCTGCCTGAGGAGCAGCTACCGAACTTCCGATAGTAGAAGACACGCTTGGCGTTTCTTATTTTAGAAACCGCTTCATTACGTAATTTGCGATATATATTTAAGAACTCAGGCATTCTGTATTTTTTCCAGCTTTTATAGGCATCATCACGCTTTTTCATAAGCTGTAGGATATTAGGCGTAAACCATTGAAGGTGAGGGGGCTTACCAGGTTTTGTTTTTAACGGCACATGTTTGTTAAAGAGGAAAGCAATTTTTTCCTGCAGAAAGTTAGTTTGATCATTGACAAGGGGCATCCGATAAATACGCTCCCAACTTGTGCCTATAGTATCAGCTTGCAATTGAGCATAATTTAAGTTATGGAAATCTCTAAACATGACTTTAGATTCAACAAAGTCATTTTTAGCTTGGTAAGTTATATATATCAAGTCATGTTTAGAGAATGCAGGTGCTGAGAGTTGGCTATATAACAGGACTTTACCCATATCGGATACAAAAATTGAATCGATCAGAGTTGAAGCAGTGGTCGTAAAATGGGTAGGGGTAGACGTGTTAACTGGGTTTAGATCAAGCGATTTCATTTGTTCCAAAAAGCCTATGGAGTCGGATGTATATAACAGATTACAATTAAAGTCGCCGCATATAATAATGTTAGTGGCAATGTAGCCTTTCCCCTCAAGGGTGGTAAAGAGTGGAGCAAAAGAGATGGAGTTATTTGGTCTGTAGACTACACCAATCAATATTTTCTCATGACTACATTTGATGTTTATGAAATAGTATTCGAGAGGACAGTCCTGGCTTGATTTGCATACAAATGCAAAATTGAGAGTATTCCGAACATACAATGCAGCTCCCCCTCCGACGCGACCGACCCTATCAGACCGAAGAAGCTCAAACCCTTTTACTTTATAAATTTCATTTGGTACGTCAGCATGAAACCATGTTTCAGAAACACATATGACGTCAATTTTAGAGTCAACGAAAATATGCCTAAATTCATCTATTTTCGGGTACAAACTTTGAGCGTTAATATGGCAGATATGAATGCCCTTGTGTTGTGTCTGGAGAGCACGAGTCATGCCAACAATATATCCGTTAGCTCCAGCAACTGCGTTTTCCTCAGTACCTGATATACTACCCATATTTATGATGGGTGGCTATGAATATATTTTTTGTATTAAAATTAGAAGCCTTTAAGTGACTAGTTAAGAATGAGTTTAAATAGAGTAAAAAACTTACCATGACAATTGAAACTGTTAAACTATTATCAGGGCTTATAATTGTGTTTGTGTTAGCAGGTATGTTCAAAATAAGAAAGTGAATAAAAATAAACATAAATAAAATCTTTATAAAAATATAAGAAAAAAAAAGTAAAAAAAAGAAAAATGAATGAATAAAAGTAGTGGGGCGAAAAACTACAACGGCAACTCCGTATTTTCATTGTTGGTTCTTTTATTTTCTTTTTTCTGGGTGATAGCTTCCAATTCTTGGTGAGTTTGAACGACAAAGCTTCTTCCATCCTTTATTAACTTAACGTAAACTAGGCCCATCTTGGTGTATGCCGCGAATATTTTGTTCTCTTTCTTCAGTTTCACAGCAGAGCGTAAATTATCACGATTTTTCCCTGTTAGACTTTCATTGATAAAACAGCTGGAATCAGAAGCAATTCCTAAGTCACGGAGACAAAGCTCTTTTTGTTTATTTTTTCGATAAAGGGCAGCAGCTCGAAGTACAGAGTCTCGTTTGCGTTGGCTTGAGAATTGCAGTATTATTGGTGTTGGAGAGCGATTGTTATGGTTTCCACGGGGGTGTAATCGGAAGATGTTTTATAATATTGTTGGTGTTTGGAAGTCGATGGTACGACAAAGCTCACTGAATAGATTACACTGAATAGATTCATAGGTGGGACCCCGAAGAGAACAGCGTCGGAGACAAACTCCTTTCTTTGCAAGGCATCCACATGCTGTCTTATATTATGAAGCTCTGCTTTCAAGGCATTGATTTCACTTTGAGAGTTGGCTTCCATATGCTCAAGACGTTTGGTCACCTGGAAAACGTTCGATGTTATACTTTCCACCTGACTGGACCAGTTGTTTTGGAGTTCAGCAATTTTGGATTCAAAGTCTTCACGAAGATTTTGGATTTCCTTAGCGAAGGCTTCGATTAGGAGAGCGCTTTGTCTACTTAGGCGGTCATCCAAAGTTTCCAGGGAGAGTCAGGCGCAGGTGGTGGTGTTGTTAGCAGCAGTGGCAACGGAAGTTTGTGTAATGATTGCAGTGGCTGTGGATGTGTTTGCGGCAGTTCTGTTTTTGTGTGCTAAAGGTGGAGAAGTGCTCTTTAGCGTTGGTGTTGGGGCAGCAGAAGGTATTGGTGATGGCGTACTTTCTTTGATCGTTTGACGTGTGATCGGCATGATAGTGTTTGTACGTGTATGAAATGAAGCGGAGAATAAAAAAGACAAAGAGCAGTGGAACCGACTTACTTTTGGCGGATTTCGTTGAAAAAGTAGATTTTAGTTTATAAATGCATGTATGAGTATGATTATGTTGAAGGTTTAAGTATTTATTTAACTTTAGACGACTTTCCCTTTTCCCGCACTTTTTAATTAGTTTCGATCTACAATATTTGCAAAAGTCCTTACAGAAGAAGTTTCTTCACTTAATGCTCAAGTCAATGTCAGAAGTTATTATACGAATATTGAATCTAGTTGTTGTCATATCTAGTTCCGAATCCCATTCTGTCATATTATCAAATTAAGAAAGGCCTCATTCACAGAGTGAAGAAGAAAGAGGGTTATTCTGGATCTGACTTTAATTTGGTCTGATTGGGATCGATCTCAACTTAAATTTGTAATTGAAATATTGTGGTATCCAATGATACAACCATATACATAGGTTATGTCTCATAATTCTTTCCGACCTTATCAAATGGAAGAAAGGAAATCTATTGACAAGAGGATTACTTGGGAATGCATTTGGAGAAGCATAATCTCTTCTGATGCGTCAATAAATAATACTTCCAACTGAAAGCCTGCCTTCGCCTTTACTTTCAACATTACTCTTTCAATTCTATCCCACTTCGTTGCGCACTGGATTTGTTTCGCTGTTTTTGTGTTCTTTGATATCCAAATCCCAGAGATGATTTCAATTTTCCACTTGGGCCGCCCGAGTAGTACCCGATTTACATTTCATATTCCATTCAATGGAGCAGCTATATGGTGCCACAATGCCTTCGACGAGACATTGCAGAACCCCTAAGTTCTCATCGGCTACATGTTGCACAATACATCCGTCATGGCAATGGTTTAGTTGAGGGATCTGTTCCACTTGTGCATCCTCTTGCTTGGGGATATTTCAATTCCCATCTAGATATACAGATACATCAACTCCAACTGAGCATGAGTAATATGAATATTTCTTAAACTAAACTCGTTGATACCATCTTCGATGAAATACCACTTCGATGGGTGGATGCAAGTACAAGTATATGCAAACGTTCGCAGGAGATATGGGAAATATGTAGAATTGAAGAAGATATTGTGAAACCTTGCAAATTGGCAGACGAAGGTAATCCTACACATTCATGGGAAGACAAATTGGAAGGATATTGCATAAATGAGATGCACGAGCAGGGGTTAAACGGCAGATTGTCGATATTGCATTTTCATTTGATTTATGCCAAACGAATGTGCTATTTGTAATCGAAGGTCTTCATCCGCAGTTTTCGAGAATGCAGCTAGATTGGAGGTAGAGTTTCCCAGAGTTTGGTCAAAAGTGTTGCGTTATCCATGTTTTAAGTTGGACTGTGTAGAGACTGAGCTCAAATGTTCGTTTTAGGTATTAATTAATTATTAGGAGAATCTATGATGCCAATACACTTTTGCAAATACATGAGTCAGACAGACAGACGTGCTTGATAATGGGTGCATAAGATACATGTACAGAATCGATATGTCAGAAATGCTACCCAAGAATGGGAGTATTACGTGTGGCAATATCAACTTTTAACAGCAGCGACTACAACGAAATATGCCAACAGGTCCATGGAACACAAACCGCACGTATTTAAAACATGGACTCATTGTAATTAAGTGCTTCAGTGACTCCAATGAATCCAGTCATAACTCACTTGTCAGACTGATAACGGACAAACTATCAACCTTTGAACACAGTGTAAGATATGTGGAAGACTTTGGTCAGAATATAAAAAAAAAACAAATTGCTACAAGCGCCACATTGATAAATTGTTGAGTGAAATTATATCTATCGGTTCCGCAACGATGGATTCCAACAAGGGAACGTATAGTTCTATCAACTCTCTTCGGAAAATACATAGATATTCATCTCCAGTCATCCACATCCAATCCCCATCTCCAATCTGCAACATTCAATCTTTCACCCTTAAAGCAGTACGAGTCCATGATTGACGTTAGCTTAGTGATGACTTCACTATGAATAGAACAATGTTGAATGATTTAGAAAACCTAGTTGAAACACATGTATGTCACAAAATCGATGGTTTTTCAACCCATCCACTGCCGCACAACAAATCTATTTACAATACTTCAGTTTTGGCTGAATTGCTAGAAACTAAAACTGAAACATTGCCATATCAAGTGATGACAACCCAATCTCCAAATCCTCACACCAGCCCTTCGATCCAAGTATCTCATAGTGATAAGTATAACTGCCCCAACGTCAACTCCTTCTGTAGCCGCCCACGGAAACTTGTCACATAACTTAACTCGACATGGACACCTCCAGAGTGGCAAGTTAGGCTAGACTAACTCCGTACAGCGAATTAGATGTTGCTTGGAACTCTGAGTTCTCCGAAAAGAGGTATGGCATCGCTATAAGCCAATAAAAAATAAACGCAATTTCAAGCTAAACTTACCAGCCAGATGTGAATGGTTATTTGTTAGCCCATCCAACACCAACTTTAACATTGCAGAGACGCGGGTTTCTCGATTTTTGAACTGGAGTCAAATATCTAAAATTTATTAAATCGCATATCTTAAATCCCGCATCTAACTCGCCTTATTCCATGGGGCTCTTCTCCTATTTTTGGTCCCTTTTCACCACCTAACGTCAAATTGACCCAAAAGAATATAGGTACCACGGCCGTTATGCGCTCTCTAGGCTAGGTGAGGTTAGTTTAGGTTAAACAGAGGTGTAAGGGATACGCCGTCACACAGACACATCCTGTCAAGATTCCTATTACTGTCCAAATCTTATCCCTGTTTAGTCTTACTAACTTCCTAGATCTTTTGCCGTCAAAAAGCGGCCAAAGAGCCTTGGATACTCTGTGTCCTTAGCTTGGCAGTCTTTGTGATATTTGTTTTCCTCGATAGTGCCCCTCACAATGCAAAGATGTGGTTTGATATTGGCAACTTCACTATTGTCAAGTAGCCCTCCTTTTCTTGCAGGCTCGTCCGCTTGTTCATTTCCTTTAATACCGCAGTGTCCTGGCACCCAGCACAGTCTTACCCTGTTCTGACTGCATAGTGCCTTGAGCACTGTGCAACAGCCCCTGAATGTATCAGAGTTGACGTTGGTTGATTCCATTGCCTTGAGTGAGGCCTGGCTATCGATGTAGATAGCGATATCTCTTTCGGATACCGATCTCATTTGCATTAGCTCAGCCGCCTTGAGGACAGCCAGAATCTCTAATTGGAAGACACAGCTTGCGTCCGGTAGTCTTATAGACACTCTTAGTTCTGGGTCTTCTGAGAAGATAACAGAACCTGTTCCTTGCTCTGTTTTTGAGCCTGTGAAAATTGCGATTTCATTTGACCTGATTATTGCATTTTTTTCCCAGTGCTCCCTCTCCGGATAAATTATATCGTACGGAATGTCGAAGTCGACTAGGGAAGGAGTTTCATCCGTTAGAATTGGATTGTCTGTCAGTAGCTTCGTTAGTACCGTGCCATGTCCGAATCTACTGCTCTTGATGTAATCTAGATTAGGGGGTCGTATCGCTCTGTTGCCAGCCAGCTTTTTGATCTGTATATCAAACAATGTTAGTTGCAAAAAGGTGTCTAATGCTGCCGTAGGTGATACAAAGATATACGGATATATATTTCTTCTGTTTCGCATATCTACTGATATAACTAGTCTCAGTAATCTTTACAACTGGCACAACTCTGCTTTCCGCAGCTATGTACACTTTAAAAAGTTTTCCACCTTCAGCGTAGCCGAGCTGACCATGATAAATTTTTTCGTCCCTAGGTTGCCTTCTTTGTCTGCATCTCAATTAAATTCCCCTACTCGTCAACGCAACAAACTCACTCTTACATTTTACTAAAAAACGGTAAGAGACTCGCGCTCTAAGACGGGTGCTGTTTTGTCTAAATCTCATAACCTCTCTTTCGACGTCTATTCTGTCGGAACCAATCTGATCCCCGACATTAAGAGACAGAAGCTATTCCCATCTTGTTATAATGACAAGATGACGATCACTCTCTCCCTATGGTTAATAAGCCTACTCTCCCTGTAGTTGATTCTCTATTCCATTCACAATAGTCTCAACTTCTCTCTCATCGCTATCTCTTCTTCTGCCAAACTTGACTTTATTTCAATTAAAATAACACTTCCCAATAGGTCCCTGTACGTTACGTGTTGCTACATTCTCCCAGCTCAACCTATTGAATCCTACATGCTTGCTATTGAAGCGATTGACCAACGATGATATCCTTATCTTTGGTGACTTCTGCCTCTGCTGAACTAGATTATATTGTCTATTCATCATGTCTATTCATTGATCGTATAACAGACTCAAGTCTGTGCCGAGTAAGTGGCGCCCATCGGTAGGTAACCAGACCTTATTTTCACTAGGGATCCCATTAACTTAAAAGTAACTGAACTCTCGATAACTTTCACCCCTCTCTTCTTCTCTCATTTTTCCATAACTCTCCACCCCATTCCTCTTCATCCCCTACTCTTTCTTCTTACAATTTCCATAAAACTAACTTTCGCAAAATTAGTATATCTATCTTAGCAAATCTTCTTTTGATTTTACTGATCTATCTGTCTCTATTTTTTACAGCGAAATATTTAATTCCATTTCTCTTATATAAAGAAAATATGTAGATATGTATGAGTGTATGAGAGTTACAAGTTCATTTATATATTATTTATATATTATATGTGTATGTTTCGAATCGTATGATCATGCTTTATGTATAGAAAATAAGGTATGTTATGCAGTGGTTTTTTCAACATATTTTGCAAACTTTTTCAAACAATCATTTGCAGACGAAGAAGTTGTACCTGATTCCATATATCTGAAGTACCTTCCTAATTTCTCCATTGGCAGCTCTCTCTCTCTCTCGATCTTTTGATCGTACCCTTATCGAAGAAAGTTACAAAATCTCAGGGATGAATTTTTACCCAGATCATTTTTGCCCAGGCAATATTTCTAAAAAAATGTGCCTCCAATCTTTCGCACCCACTTACCTCCCTATTTCATCTATCCCTCACACAAGAGGAATTCTCCCAAGTTTTGGAAGACATCTTTCACAACTCCGGTTTACAAAAAGGGATCAAAGAATGAAGTAACTAACTACCGTTCGTAACTAGGCTTTCTCGCATACTTAACATGTTCGAAACTATTTTATACGGAGTGCTAAGCTTTCAGTGCAAGTCACTTATATCATCTAGTCAACATGGATTTCTGAAAGGTAGATCAACTACTAAAAATTTAGTGAATTTGTTTCCTTTGCGCTTTCATCACTATAAAATGGCATTGAAATCGATGTTATGGCTACAGATTTTGTTAAGGCCTCCGATAAAATATCGCATCAATTGATTCTTTTCAAATTGTCTTCCCTCGATTTTGACCCCATGAATATTTTCTTATCTAGAGAAACGTTGTTATACATAGCGTCCACTTTAGTTCAGTCTTGTCAACCACAATTTTAGCCACTTCTGGTATCCCACAAAGCAGCCATCTGGGTCCCCTTCTGTTCATTTTAATTATAAACGATCTTGAGAGGATTATTAAACACTGTCCCCTATATCGCGACTGCACTAAGTTCTCCAAGACTAATTCTTCAACCCAAGACTCTATTCTCCTTCCAGAAGGTATCGATAGGTTTTCTAGATAGGTATCTAAAAAATTGCTCAAGGTTTAATGCCTCCAAATGTCAATCTATGACTTTGTAACGTAAGTCAAATCAATCTCCTCTTCGAATTTATTTTCTGCATGGCCAACATATATCCCAGGTTCAATACCTTCGCGGCCGTGGAATATTATACGATAGAAAGTTAAATGTCAGTTCGCATATTGATGAGATAAATGATGAATTTTGAAGCCCTTATGTGATAAGGTCTATTCCAGCCAAGTGTGGTTCCCCTTTCATTGAATCGAGAACATTCAACGTCGTTTCGTTCGATTTGCTCTTCGGAGCCTACGCTGGGATAACGCTTTTATTTTATCTCCCTATCGAAACCGCCTCAAACTTCTTAACCTGAATACCCTCGAAAAACGCAGAGACATATTTGACATTCTCTTCATTCATCGACTGCTCTCTGGTTCTATGGACTCCCTCACAATTTTATTCCATTCAAAACTAAGTCTCGTCATTTGCGATGTCCTCGTCTCTTCTATATTTCAATTCAGTGCACATATTATGGTTCCAATGAACCAATCTCCCGTAAGGTCTTTAAACTTCTCGTTCCAAACTTGATTGCCTCCACCATTCTCCTGGTTCCTAACCCTTAATTTTGGTTAGTTTTTGAGTAGATTAAGATTAAGCCAAATAAATGGGGGTTTCAGCCGCCCAAAATTATTTGAAAGCGGATTCAGCAAAAACATGGGTACCGAACTTTGATCTGCGCTGAAATTAAGGCTGCCCATTTCGGGGGGAGGACGGCAACAGCAGCAAGAATGGTTGTGAGGACCAACCAAAAAGTCCAGGCGTTGATGGGGGCATTTTAATCTTGTTGCACTTAACTAATTCTAGAACCAGCATCGATAACTTCCACGAGAATGAGATACTCGTACTTCCACGTCATGAAAGACAGTGAAAGCGAAAGAACACCAGTGCACTAGCGGAAGCGATTGCGTCGTTAACCTGAGTGCGGTGTTAGTCGTCAGCAGCGCGCATGACAAAAAAATAAGCAAAACTTCAAAGAAATACGGAAAGAAATTCTAAGAATGGAAAAAATAACTGCGAGGCTTATAAGGAAGTGTAGAAGTGAAGCCTCCTAAGCACTTAAATAAAACATGCAACATTGCTCATGGGTAAGTGCTTCCAAAATTTCCACTGACGAATCTAAGAAAGCAGAACACAAAAAGCAACTACTCATTTTCTAGGAATGAACGAATAACAATAGAACATGGGAAAATAACACCACCCCTCACATAGCCAGAAGTCCTGGAAACAGCGAACTCAATAAATCCGGAAAAATTACAATAAAATCTCAAGTTTCTGGCTAAAGGACAAATTACTCACACAAATTAAAGAGATAGGGACCGATTCTCATCTTAAAAGGTGATAGATCCGCAAGGCAATCACCTATATATCAACCTTGATGAGTGCGAGTATACTCCGTTTGAATATGCAAGCGAGAAAGATACTGCGAGACTGCGCCTTGGAATCTGTTTTTGTTTTTTGTTGGATAATTGTGAGTATAGCGGTATTTAACATTTAGCTCCGGTACATAGTCAATGGATTTCAGTCGGTCTGTGCGAATCTCAGTCAGAAAGCCCCATTTACAATGACTAATCACTGTGAGACTCTGAAACACTGAACCTAACCTCCGCAAAGAATCATTGTCCCTCTGTCACCCCACGAACTACGTGGGGTAGGAAAGTTTGTTTAGGCTATAAATCAAGGGCTTGTTTATGTAAGTATTCGTTTTGTGGTCATATTGTTGAATTATTTGACCGAAGACTGTCGGTATGTCTGCTTGTGGCTGCACTTGATACCGTTTGGGTTTGGTTGCTCTCCCTGATTCCCTTCATAATTATCGCTGCAATCTGTTTTGTAGCATCCCATATTACGCTCGATGTTAACAAATGGTTTACAATCTTCTCGCTAGTCGGTGTTTCTCCAATCTTTCCAGCAGATCTCTATACTCTACACGAATACATGGACCCTGAAAAAATACCGTAAGTATTGGATAACAGGTCTTGACGACATATTTTGATCGCCTACCCCGATGGTGATTGTGGTGATTTTCTTAGGACTGGGTAGTATTTAGTACTGTATTATTGTATGTTCGCTGAACCCTAACCCGACTGCTGCCACTCACTCTTGGATACATATGTCATCTATTCCTTCCAGGTGTTTCACCGCGACAATGATTATAATATCATCGGCAAAGCCTATGATTTTTGCCTCATTTGGGATTTCAAGCTTTAGAACCCTGTCATACATAATGTTCCACACGATGGAACCTAGTAGCGATCTTTGTAGTACTCTGCCAGATATATTGTACTGCCTTACGCATTTTTAGCATCCAGTGTTATAGCAGCACCATGTTTCCTTCTACCTCCTCTCCATCCCATGCCCTGAATAGCTTCTTCCTAGATTGTAGTTACCCTCCGTATAGCATCTATTGTAGAACGACCATGCTGTTGGTTTGAGAGCCCTCCGGCTTCATTAATTGCCACCTCCTGCCGGTTGCATATGATTGGTTTCAGTATTTTACCCATTGTGTCTAACATGCATATGGGACGGTATGACGAGGACTGATCTGGTGTTTTTTTCCCTATAGGCAGCAGTCCCAGACGTTGTTTTTCCCATTGGTCTGTGAAAACCCCTTCTGTTAGATATTTATTGTACATTTTCACAAATGGTTCTGTGTTTGTTTTGATGGCTTATTTGGTATGCCGTCCAATCCAGATACATATGTTATTATTATTGAGTCGTCTGCATATGTGCAGGTGTTCCATTTCCGTGACGATCTCCTGTACGAGTATTTCCTGTTTCTGTACGCTCTGCTGGTGTTTGCGATGGAAGTAATCACGACACTATTTTTGCATTAAGAGAGCGGATGAGAGGGGATGAGGGTGTCCTAGTGCCTTTGAGCTTTGCTATGACTGTTCTGTAAGCGGTATCTCAACGACTTACATCTGCTTGTTAGCAGAGCTTTTTAAAGCTGTTGCGATTGCTTCTTCGGATGTCTAATTTTAAGTCCCAATGCATACCTTTTTAGGTATTGAACTTGTAGATCCTGATGGGAGGCCAAACCACTGGAACACTGAAATAGGCTTCTCACTCTATGGCACTGCTGCGCGGCTTTTGCTATCTCTTGGTTCCCTTTTTACTTGTTTAGTAACCTAGCATTTGCTCTCCAAAAATCAGGGCAAAGGAGTTTTCGTCCAGAGTGCTTATTTCTCACCCCATTCGTCGTGATTTTTTGGCGGGTATTCTTTTTTCGCTCTCCTCAGTTGTACCTCAAATTTGATGGCCAGGTGGTCGCTGTGGGTATATTGGTTACAGATTCTCTATTTGGGGCCTCTCGCTAGGGAACTGATAGGGAAGGTGATATCAATTATGGAGTCTACGTCATTTCTGATAAATAAGTGTGTTCGCTTCACATATTAATCACTATTACGTCTAGTGACGATACCGCTTCTGGGAGAGCCTCTTCTCTTCTATTCGTTCAAGTACTGCCCCAATCAGTGTTGAAGTCTCTAGCCATAATTGTTGGGCTACGACCTCTAGCATCATAATCGAGCCTGTCCAACATACCTTAGAATTCCTCAAAGGAATTTTCAATTCACTCTGCTTCCTAATTTTGATTTGATTTGAGGCCCTGGTCTTTTTCTCTATTTATTCATTATTCTCTATCACAATGGTATTAGTAATTCCAGATATAAACTTAAGCTAACAATAACTAAAGAATAGTTAGTGCCATTTGATATTATAAAAGAATAGTGGTAATGCCACTTCAAATAGTTATTTATGTTGTGGGGTGAACATATTGAAAAAAAATAAAAAATCAAAGAAGCCAATATAAAAACAAAAATTATTGTAGGATGCAAAAACAAGTGAATGCATACGAGTACATAGAAAAATAAAAGATTTGAACAATTCAAATATTACACAGCATAGCGAACCAAAATTTAAATTTCATAATGATCGAAATCAAGAAGCCACAGTTTTACTTTGTTTAAGAAAGCGAATAAAGTTCTAATGGATTATTTCTGCAGGGAGACTGTTAAACAACTTACAAGATAAAACGCTGTACGAATTAGCCTACAAAACATGAGATTTATTTTGTTGCTAACTACTAGCTTATGTTCAGCGAACCAGGTTCTCAGTAGATGCGCATCATGGTTGATACCAGCTACTAGGTTCAGAGGGATGACAGAGCCATATGCGATTCCCAGATCATCAGCATAAGATTTAACTTGTCCATTAAAAGGCAGTGCAGATATTGAATTGATGTAAATCAAAAACAGGATAGGTCCAAGGACAGACATTTGAGGAACCCCAAGATGAAGAGTCTTAGGGAGACTAAGACTCATCCCTACTTTAACCTGTTGTATCCCGTCTTTGAGACACGACACAAACCATTATCTAATTTATACAAAAGGATGCTGTGATCAAAAATGTCAAAAGCTTTAGTTATGTCAACAAAGATCCGAGCGCAAGGTATTTTGTCAACTAAACATTTCTGTATAAAGGAGAAAAAGTCCAAAAGAGCATCCTCAGTGGAAAGGCCTGTTCTAAACCCAAACTGTATTGGACTAAAAAAAATTGGTTTCACCTAAACATTCCAAAAAGGATGATCTGGATGCTGATAAGCAACCTCGTCCTCCTTTAACGGGGACACCAGAAAACGCAACTTTGGACCTTGGAGCGCCAACATCCTTTCCAGAAATGGATAGCGACGACTCCGATCAATCCGAGGAGACAATTAAGCCGTTGGTCTCCGCTTCTGACACCCTGTCGGAAATGGAAACCAATAACGAAGGAAAAAGAGGTCCGATGCGGTCAGAGGAAGAAGATGAGCTCTTCAGAATCGGAGGACCTCAACAGCACCTTGGTGGAGGATACTCTGGAGCACTGTAGCAATGATATGGTTTCTCCAGATTAATCTCCATCACTCAAAAAAGGCTTCGGCCGCACTCTTTCAAAAAACGCAGAAGATATTATCCTAATCCAAGAACCATGGATTGTAGAAGGCGTGGTTCGTAGACTTAGGACATCCGCATACGCTCCGCTCTATACAAGAGACAAAGGTAAGATCAGAACTTGAATATTAGTCAAACGTAGCCTTAATGTATTTCTACTTCCCTATCTCAGCGACCCCAACTTAAACGATGCCATACTAGAGACTGCCAAAGGTTCCTACTGGCTTGCATCGCCATACCGTGACCACGACCATGTGGACCCTCTCCCTGGTGATAACCTAGAAAAGGTGGTACTGGAAGCTGGAATGCAAAAAACAAAAAACATCACACGGTATGGGGCAGTACCGACATCAATGATAGAGGTGAGTCACTTCTTGACTATATTTTAAGTACTAAACTCTTTATTTACAATATTGAGCAAATGAGCCCACTTTTATAACTAGAAACCGACAGGAAGTGCTAGATATCACTCTTGTCTCCGCCAGCATCACTCAAAGCCTAACGAACGTAGCAAAAAGCGCAAGAAAAGTGACTGACTGGGACTCATACAAAGAATCCCTCAAATTATACAAAAAAGAACTGAGGAAGGCAAAGCGACAATCCTGGAAGTCATTCTGTGACAAAATCACAGAAACATCTGAGGCATCGCGGCTAAAACAAATCCTCTCTACAAATCCTATGATGCCTAGCTGTTTGAAAAAAACTGATGGCTCTTGGACAACCTCAAGTGATGAATCACTCAACCTGCTACTGGGCACCCACTTTCCAAGTAGCTCCCAACTCGCTGCCAGTAGCAGCGCAAACAGGCCTACTGCAACCGGGACCTAAATTCATGGTCTGATTACGAGAGACAAACTGCTCTGGGCGCTGCATAGCTTCAAACCATACAAATTTGCTGGTCCGGACGATATAATACCTGCCGAGCTACAGAGGTCCTCAGATATTATTCTGTCTGTGCTAGAAAATATTATGAGGAGCTGTGTAGAACTTATCCACATTCCACTGTTATGGAGAGACGTCAATGTAGTATTCATTCCCAAAACCGGAAAATGCTCTCATGTTGTCCTAAAGGACCTCGGACCTATAAGTCTATCATCTTCCGTTCTGAAAATTCTAGGACGACTGATTGATATCCATATACGAGCTAAAATTGGTCCAAGATTTCTGTCAACGGCTCAACATGCCTACTGTAAAGGAAAGTTGGTGAAAACGGCTCTGCACTCTTTGACTAGCCACATCGAACGATCCCTAAAATATAAAGAGTACACAATGGTTACTTTCCTGGACATAGAGGGCGCCTGTAACAACGTCGACACATCCGCAATTACGACTGCGCTGCCAACTCTGCAGGTAGACGACTCACTTGGGGAGTTGATCAGCCTCATGCTAAAAAGCAGGATAATCAACTCCAAACTGGGTGAGACTTCTGCTAAAATATGTGTCAGCAGATGTACGCCGTAAGGTGGTGTCCTCTCTCCCCTTCTCTGGAACTTAGTAGTTAATGAACTACTGATATACTTGGTAGCGGGGGGGTGGGGGGGGAGTAGCGGGCTGATTACCTATTCGGATGACGTTGCTATAGCCGTCTCAGGTAAGCATTTCAATACCATTAAAGAACTCCTTCAAGTAAATCTCAATAGATTAACCCGCTGAGGATTGGGAATAATCCCCCATAAAACTGATCTTGTCCTCTTTTCTAGAAAATACAAACTCCCAACTATAGACCCTCCTTCAATAAACGACACCAGTTTAGTATTTTCCGATACAGCAAAATATCTGGGTCTCATTGTTGACAGAAAACTAAAGTGGAAATCTAACATTCAAAAAAGAGTCAATAAAGCTACAATAGCTTTAGTCTCTTGCAAAAAAGCCATTGGGAATAAATGGGGCTTTCAACCTCTCATAACCCACTGGCTATACATCTCGGTCATAAGACCGATACTTACTTACGGGGTGGTCGTCTGGTGGATGGTCTTTGACAATGCAGTCAACTGCAGTAAACTAAGCAGAGCATGTCTATGCATAAGCGAAGCCTTACGGTCTACTCCCTCTGTGGCTTTAGGCATTCTGTCACATTTGACACCCTCCAATATTTTCAGCAGGTAAGTACCTGCGACTGCAGCTATTCGCCTTAAAGCGACTAAACGGTGGACAAATAATTCGTTTGGGCACACCAACATTCTTAAGACCTTAGGAATCCTCACAGTGAACATCGATTAGACCATACCTGAACTTTGGTTTGACAAAAACTTCCATGTAAGCTTCCCTTCTAGATCATTCTGGGAGGAAGATGCTTTCATGGAGGATAAGTCAATTCATCTCTACACAGATGGATCTAAAACCGATAGCGGAGTTAGTGGTGGTGTTTTCTCAAATAAGCTAAATCTAAGCTTCTCTTTCCGTCTTCCAAATCACTATAGCGTGTTCCAGGCGGAAATTTTGGCGATTAAGGAAGCTCTGTCCTGGCTAAAGAAAAACGTGATATCTGGAAAGCATATCCGCATATTTTCGGATAGTCAGGCCGCCATCAAGTCCCTGGACTCGGTCTCACTATATTCTAAAATCGCCCTTAAATGCCGATCATCTCTCATAGAGATGGCAGAGCAGTTCAACCTTCAATTTTGCTGGGTGCCGGGTAATTGAGACATTCCAGGGAACTGCAGAGCCGATGAACTCGCCAAAATTGGAACCACTCTACCTATTCTACCGGAAAATGGGAGTATAGGTATACCAATCGCTACGTGCAAACTAACATTAAAGCTGGATGCCAATAAAAGAACAGACCTTAGGTGGACTGCTGGGCAAACACGTCTAGCGACCATAGAGATCTGGCCCAAGCTGGATCTGAATCGCTCTAAGTGTCTGAGCCTTTTAAATAGGAAATCAACGCCATAATAGGTGTCATAACTGGACACTGCCTCATAGGCAAGCACGCAAGAACTCTTGGCGCCTTCGCAAACGACTTCTGTAGAAGCTGCATGGACGAGGAAGAGGAGCAGACAATCCTCCATCTACTCTGTACATGTCCAGCTCTCTCCCAGAGAAGAAAGCTTCATCTAGGAGCTTTCTTTTACAACGACCTAAACGATCTAGAAAATATAGACGTTAACACTACTCCTACGCTTCATCATAAGCTCAAACTGGTTCTATTAGTAAGAGGATCATAGATCTACGTGGCATCACAATGGGCTAATAGGTCTAAGTGGATTGGTACTTCCAACAGACACTCTTACTTAACCTAACCTAAATATTCCAAAACCCTGTTCTTAACCGACTTTTCAAGAATCGGCCTGTAATTAGTTTTCTCTTTTCTATCCCTTTTCTTAAAAAGTGGTATCACAAGGGCACATTTAAGTTTTTCAGGGAAAACTCCGGACATAACACTCAGATTAAAGAGATGCGCTTAAATGTCAACGATGTAAAAGGCAATATTTTTCAGCACAATGTTAGAAACATCATCACTACCACAAGAATATGAATTTTTCAAGTAATTAATAATTTTTAGGGTCTCAAGGCTAGTAATTGGTGCAAAAAAGAAGCTATTCGTACACAAATGGATATCAGCAGTACTAATGCAACAGCTACAATGAACAGTGGAATTTCCCAGAAAGTGGTTATGTCCAATTGAGACAAAGTGATGATTGAACTCATTAGCTATTAAGTGTTACACTGCGATTCATAATGCTGTTTATAACTTTCCACTCTTGTTTCAAGTTTCCTTGGGATTTACTCATAAGGTTGTGGTAGTATTTATCACGCCAAATCCGAATTTCCATGTTTGTTATTTTACAAATACGTTTATATCTATTTTATAACCTAGAATTCATTGGATGTCTATAGCATTTTTGACGCAATTTGTTTTTATATTTTATTTTATTAGGAAGAGACTTGTTCACCCAGGGCTTAAGCCTTATTTCTTGAAGAACTTATGTACTTTTGTAAGGTTCTCAGAAATAAATCATAATCGATGGAAGAGCGTAGACCCAATTCGCAAAAAGTAATAAATTATCCAGTTCCAAAAAAATAATTTTTTATATATTTTATATAGGTAAGGTCGAATTTTTAACGTGTTTCTGATGTTTTAAACCATTAAACAGAAGCCCTGTCATGCAGTGATCAGAAATTCGTAAATCAATGTTAATACCAAGAACATGATCAATACAAATTCCTCCGATAAGTCTAGTTAACTCATTTACGAAGCAGGTTAACCCATGCTCAGAGATAAGAGCAAGATAAGAATCTGAGGCAGGACTTGAATTTAATAAATTCACAAACAATTTTGAAACTCTTCATAAAACACGTTAAGAGACTGACTGTTGAATCTACTCGTACATATACACACAAGCAAAAGTAAAAAGAACATCGCATATCCTACAAGAAACATGAATGCCATCAAAACTCGAAAAAGGGTAGCATTTCACCTCACAATCGCCATGCAAGTTTCGCACAAAAGCACCTACACCACCTGCAGAATACGAATCATTAGTATTAGCCACAAAATTATAACCAGGAATCGTGTAATCGCCGGTCTCACAAGAATAAATCCAAATTTCGAATACAAAAATTATTTCAGGCAAATATTAAAAATCTTCAAGATTGCTGACTAGTAAATCAAAATTAATCAAAATTTGTTCGCAAACTTCTAATAGGTAAAGGGTCCGCCATCTAAAGTTTTTATTTTCAACTAGTACTTATTTCGTAAATGGTAATACTCAGCTCATGTCTGATTTGACAGATAATTAGTTTTATCCTTCCGGTTAATAATAATAATGGAAAATAATTTCATTCAAATGGCTACCTCGGCTGGCCATGCAGTAGCCTACACAATCGGTCCAATTTTTAAGCACATTATCGATTGTGTGCAGTTGTATTTCACCAATGGCTTCACGAATATTGTCCTTTAAAGCGTCAATTGTCTCTGGCTTGTCGGCGTAACACTTATCTTTTACGGTACCCCACATAGCTCCGAGGTGGCCAAACGACATCAGCTCTGCGGCTGATAATGCGATCTTCAAAAACAGGGCGCAAATCATCGAGTGTAGCTTCGGCTGTGTGGCACGTAGCGCCGTCCTGTTAAAACCAAATGTTGCCAATATCCTGCTCTTCAATTTTTGTGAACAAAAATTCGTTCAACATGGCCCGATAACGATTGCCATTGACTGTAATGGCCACTCCTTGCTCATTTTCGAAGAAAAATGTCCCAATTATGCCTCTGGACCAAAATCCGCACCAAGCTGTGATTCGTTTTGGGTGTATCGGCTTTTCAATGTATGCGTGCGGGTTTTCTGTGCCCCAAATGCGACAATTTTGCTTGTTTACATACCCGCCAAGATCAAAATGAGCTTCATCTGAAAAGATGATTTTTTTTTGGCAAAATCAGCATCTTCTCTAAATCGATCGCAGAGCGTATGCACAAACATATTCGTTCAGCGGAAGGATAAAACTAATTATCTGTCAAATCAGACATGAGCTACGAGGGGCGTTCAACATATTCTCGGTATCGGGGTGAAGCTGTTGTTGTATATATAAATTGATATAAATTTATCAAGTAATACTATTATTTTAGTGCATTCATGTAAAATTTCATATAAATGTGATTATTAATTCGCGTTTTATCTCTAGTTCAACAGAATCATAATGGCAACTGAGACGATGATGGTGAAAATTGAGCATCGCGCTGTAATTAAATTTCTCACTAAGCAAGGAAAAAGTCAAAAAACTATTCATGAAGAGATGGTGGCTGTTTACCAGGGTTCCGCACCTTCATTATTAACTGTGCAAAAGTGGTTAAGTAAGTTCAAGAGAGGCAGAGAGAGCATCGAAGACGACCCCCGCTCCGGCGCCCCGGCTACTGCTTGTACGGGAGAAAGCATCAAAGAAGTCGAAAAACTTGTTCTTGAGGATGCCCGAATAAAGGTGAAAATGAAGGCAGAGATCACCAAGCTTTCAATTGGTACCATTCAAACCATTCTTCATGACCATCTTAACCTTTCAAAGGTCAGTGCAAGGTGGGTGCCACGAATGCTCACAGCGCCTCAGAAAAAAGTGAGAATCGCATGCTGTAGAGAGCTTTTGGAGATGTGTAGTGAGAACGCGGACGGTGTTATGGATCGAATTATTACTGGGGACGAAACATGGGTATAGTGGTGGACCCTGAAAGCAAACAAGAGTCCATGCAGTGGCATAAAAAAGGAACAGACCCCCCGAAGAAGTTCAAAGTCACTCCGTCTGCCGGGAAGCTCATGGCCACAGTTTTTTGGGACTCAAAGGGAATCTTGCTCATTGAGTACAAAAAAAAAAAAAAGGTGAAACCATCAACGCCACATCCTACGCTTCCACTTTGCAAAATTTGCGGGAGGAAATTAAAAAGAAAAGACGGGGTAAACTCGCAGCGGGTGTGTTGCTTCTTCATGACAATGCTCCTGTTCACACGGCGCGAGTTTCCAAGGCTGCTGCGCGAGATTGTGGTTTCGAAGAAATCCAACACCCACCCACAGTCCACACCTTGCCCCTAGTGATTATTTCCTGTTTCCGGATTTGAAAAAATGTCTTCGTGGAAAAAGATTTTCGGATGATGAAGAATTCAAGTCGGCAATAAATGGGTATTTTGCAGAGAAAGAGGAAATTTATTTTTTTGAGGGTTTAAAAAAGCTTATCTCAAGATGTAACAAATGCATTGATGTTGGGGGAGATTATATTGAAAAATAAAAACAATATAAATTGAAATCGCATTTTCCTTCATATCGATACCGAGAATATATTGAACGCCCCTCGTAAGTGTTACCATTCACGAAATAAGCACTAGTTGAAAAAAAAAACGTTAGATGGCGGACCCTTTATTTTGATGTATAATATAAACAGATTTGTTATCAATTGAATTGTTTATGGTGTTATATAATGGTAAGGTTGTTGTTCATAAGATCAAAACTCTCTTTTAAATTCGAATGATCTTATAACCACAACCTCACCATTTTCAACTTTTCGTAATAACATTTTAGAGTTGCGAAGCAACAAATATTTAAAAAAAAATTTAATTTTTAACTTTTTTCGCTGCCAAGAACAAATCTAGGGTATGTTTTGGGAAGCAGTCCTTGATGCAGATCTTACTATCGCTGTCAGTGGCAAATAACGAAGAGTTCAACTTCTTTCTCGCATTTTGTTTACTTTTCATAATTTTTATTCTTAACTTTATCCGAAGAGAGATGGACACATACAACGTCACTGTACATTTGCTTCGAGTTGTTTACATTCTTCTGTTTTGTCGAATACTTTTCTATTTTTCTTAGAAGAGACGAGACATCCAATGCATCATCGAAAATTTTTTGCACACATAGCTCGGCATTGTTGTTATTCACTTGAGGAACACCAATAATTTCAATGATGTTCTCCAGTTGTGTCTGCTCACTCCAGTTTAATTTGCTCTCAAGGTTATTGACCTTTAATCTGAGCATTTAATTTTCTTCTTAAGTTGAAGAAGCTTATTGCAAGCATATTCTTAAAACTAACAATTTCGCTTAAAATTAAAGGGTGGCTAAAGAAAGTTAGGACGTGAGACATAAGTGGAAAGGAGAATGCTCTTGAGGGACAATTTGCTGAGTTGGTAGTCGAAGAGAGGCAGAATATCGTTATTTTCACAAAGCATTCTAGAAATTGGCCTGTAATTCGACCTATGAAGATTGAACAGGAAAAGTGGCACAGGCCTAAGATTGCGTGGGTTAGTGTTAAAAGAGATAAGTTGAAGTAAAGAAGGACAATCAATATTACCAACTATCAATCCAACAATCTTCCTTTGTTGTTATGCTGGCGTTAGGAATCTATGCGTTTTGACGGATATTGCGTATTCATACTGTCGGCTTGTCTTGTATAACCGATATGTCTAGTGGATGTTTAGTTGCAGGATGGGCGCTTCGGTGGGTCAGGCATCGTTTCTCACCATTTAGAGAGGACAGCGGGAGTAGAATGAATAATATTGATTTTATCCAAATCTCGATCCCATTACGTCCCTGATGAATTTGAGGCTACGTTCGTAAAAAGCATGTTTCAAGCAGTGAAATTCGTTGCAACGCAACATCTTGAGCATTGTATAGGTCTAGGGAATATCCACTTCGGTGGTTTTCATAGAACTCTGAAATCTGCTCGATACGTTGATGCAGAGTAGTGTGATTCTGTCTCTGCTAAAAAAAATTCAATTGAAGCGCACTCGAGAAAAAGAGTATGAGCTAAACATATTCATCTGGTGTTTGCGAAATTGGCGGCAGCCTCCTGTCTCCATTGCTTTGTTGTATATTAGCCGATGCTCTGTTTAATGCTCTCAACAATTGTATTGCCGACGAGTTGTCTTACATAGAGGATTTAGCCGAACTGTCTGTTTCAGCGGCTCGAAAGCGCAGTCAGCATTTGACGTGATCGACGACTGATGGACCAAAAATTAGCTGTCAGTCAAACATCTCAAATCTATAGTTGTTTTCTAATGAAACTGGTAAAGAAGTTCACAGTATTTGGTTTTACTGCACGCATTGCTATTTGATGGCATTATGCGCCGACTGTCTCTTAGCTCTGGTTTTATGTCTGTTACAGGTTTTTCGACACAATGACACCAGAATGAAACCCCAAATGATTTCGGTCAGAATCTAAGCCAGGAAAAGAATATAGTCACCGATCAGTGATGCGGTGAAGTAGTGGAAATCTTTCTTATGCCTTCCATTGTTGATAATCAAGGTATCTGCCACTGTTTCGACATCTGAGCCTTTTCACCACTTCCAAGCTAGTAGGACAATACAAGGCTTCTCTGAACGCTGAGTCATGCTTGGCCCCTAAGTCACAATGGAATTGAGGAAAACGAAATTATCGATGGCAAACTCACCTACTCGGAAGAAAGTTTTTCACAAACCGAACCCGCGCTTAAGACTTCCATTGACAATGTGGTTCCGTGTGAGCATAACTGCAGATGGCATGATTTTCCATGGTTCCAGCAGACCAAACGATTGCTTCCCGACCTCTCTATGAGTCCAGAAATTTTTGTGCGGTCTCTTAGTAGGAAAGACATCAGACTACTTACTAGTGTCATCCCGGGGCACTGCAAGTTTGCTAGTGACATAACATCGTGCGACATTTGATCTAAGAGTGACGACGACACAGCCGAACACTATCTCTGTGAATGTCTGACCTAGACTCGTATCAGGCTGCAGGTACTCGTCGCTGATGTGATGGATGCTGCTGCTGTAGGCACTTTCTCACTGAAGCATTTGCTCATCTTATTATCAATATTAAAAACAACATACAAGGAGTACAACGGACTAGTTCTGTCTCTAATTCTAAGTTTATATGGCTGAGATATATAGTAAAATTGCTCCTTTACTAATCATCAGAAATCAAAATTCCAAAAAGATTATTATTCAGTAGGGTTGCCATTCTGTCTCGTAGAAGATTTAAAAGATTTGAGTGAAAAATAACAAAATGGCGGCCTTGTAAATTAAAAAAAAAATCGACTGTTTTTTTTCGGCTTAAAATTGAGATAAAAAAAGTGGATAAAAAAATCGAATTCTGGTATCGGACAGAACCATTCATGTGTAAAATATTGTGTTAAATTTTCAGCCGAATCGGTCAAACAGTTTTTTTTTTAATCATCTCGGCTGACGGATAAAAAGTAGTTTCGAGAAAAACGAGTTTAAAGTTTGGTATAATCCCCGCAACTATTATTTGCTGTAACTTGAAAATGACTTAGTGTATCGTTTTAAAATTCACAGTATATTCTCATCTTATGAAACTTTGAAAATATGAAAAAAATCTATTTTTTGAAGATCGAACAAGGGACTACGCCCTTAAGAAAAGCAAAAGAAACATCCCTGCCTCTCATGCATTCTCTATCAAACCACTTTTGTTTTCTGGCTCAATTTTTATGTTTTTGGGGGTCGGCACTTGGGAGAAGCATTAGATTCGTTCAATCTAGTGAGCTCTGCATTTAAAATTTGATGGTACAGATCCCCAAATCCATCGTTCTATGTCAACTTTGGAAATAGTCCTAAATGCGGCAGGTTCGCTAAGTTAGAAGGTGATGAAATTTTTCATTCTTTTCTTTATTATTCAGTTCAGTTCAGTTTCTTACATTCTATAACAATAATTATTAAATAGATACATTTTACAATTTTATTTTTCACAAAATTTACTTCTAGAGAAAACTTAAGTATTTAAAATATTTAAAAACACACTTTGTGGCCAAATAGGGTACCAGTGACAAGGGTGTTGTTTAGCAATAAGTTTATATCAAGAAATTGAGTTTAAAAGCCGAAAGAGAAGGAGATAAAACGTAGTTTATGACATTCACTGTGAGAAGTGGCGGAAAAAGTTGCGGTGGAAGTCGAAGTAGAAAAATGAATTGAACGAGATAGGCAGAATGAGAATGAAAGTTGTAATGGAAATATTTAGTACAATTGACTAAATCGTTACTTGTAAAAGTGTCTCCACCGCAGATCTAGATAGCACCCAAATTTTGAGCTTTTTAAGAAACCTGAAATCGTGTGTAATTTGACTGGATAGCTTCGACGGCAGTTTGTTAAATATGAATGGTGCAATGGAATTAAGAAAACGCCTACAGTGCACTTTCTTGACTGTTGGGACGACCACAGTGTTCCTATTTCTAAGCAAGTACACCTCATTTCTTCTGTAATCAATATTACCACTCCTAATGAAGAACAATTTTAGTGCTTTGTAAATATATAGATACCGTAGAGGGAATATTTTCGCTGATTGAAATAAAGGCAGTAAGTGCTAGGACTTATTTTTATGGAATATTAATCTCATAGCTTTCTTTCTTCATTAGGCTTGTTGTATACGCGCTACCCGAAAAAGCAACACCATACTCTAGGCGTGAATGAACCAGTGCATAGTAAATTGTTAATAACAGACTATGTGGTACAAGTTTACGTAGATACTCGTAGTATATATTGTTCATGACGATGTATAGCAACTTTTTTACTGATGCAATATATGGCTTCCAGCACAAACTGTTGTCTATTAAAACTCCAAGATATTTAAATTCTTCAACAAAATCTACTACAAAATATTGTTCCGAATAACGCACCCTATCGCATTTGGGGTGATGACAACGAATATCCTCAATCCGTACGCGACAATTAGACAACGAAAAACACATAGCCTTGGACTTATTACGAAGGACCATTTGGTGATAGTTGAGCCAAATTCCAAGCAGATGGAGATCAGCGGTCAGTTCGCTTTTTATATGCATCGTATTCTTACCTGAATAGGACAGAGCAAGGTCCTCCGCATAGCCTATTAAATGACCCTTAACAGGAAGGTTCAAAGTGGAGTTAATGTAGATTATAAACAGTATTGGTTCTCCACTCATCACTCCATTTACCTTCACTTTTTGTATTCTACTAATCAGGAATGATTTGAACCATTCAATAATCTTTCCTCCGAACCCAGCGTTGTACAGTTTTTGCAGCAATATTTCATGATTTACCAAACCAAAAGCCTTTATTAGATCAAGAAATATGCCAACTAATTTTTGACTATTATATATTTTGACTATAATTTAATCTGCTTAGAAAGGCGGTAATTGCGTCCTCTGTACGTTTGTCCTTTATAAAGCCATATTGGCATTTACTGAAAAAAATAGTCTTTGCTAGGAACCTTATCATTTTATTTACAATTATTTTTGAGAAGACAGATATTAACGATATAGGCCTATAGTTATTCGATTCAGTAGGGTCTCACTTTTTAAAAATTGGAATAACAATATTTGTTTTTAGAACATCAGGAAATTTCCCCTCTTCGAAGCTTTTGTTTACCAAAGGACTTAAAATAGATTTTCCGATCTTTTTAATCGATCTTATTCCATCTATTCCACAGGACTTTTTGGCTTACAACTTCGCATATATTTTATTTAGCTTTACTGCAATATCTGGCTTAGCATTTTTAGCCGAATTTCTAAAGAAGGAGTTAAATTCGTTGCACAATTCCTCATTGGTATTAATATTATTATCTCTAAGCTTTGGGATTATTAGTTTATCTCTCTTTCATTTCATTTCGTTTTATTTACATTTATTTGTATTCTTATTCATATAAGATATATAATATACATCTTTCAATAAGTTGAACAAGCTTAGGATAATTACAATTATAATGATTTACACAATCTGTACATAATTAGAAAGATAGGAGATAAAGAGAAAAAGAAAGAAGAAAAGATGAAGAAATATAGCATTATTAAATTAATTATTTTCTTTATAGTACTGGAAAATTTTCCTGCTTTGTGTCTTGTGTCGTTCGTACGCTTAATTTCCAGGGGTAAAAGATTCCAAAGCTGAATCGCATGCACGAAAAATTGACGAGATGTATTAAGATACTTACACCTGGGAGTAATTAATTGCATGGCTCTATGATTTCTTGCAAAACGTATTTTCTCAAAAAGATAATCCGGTTTTTTGGTTGTAATAATATTGTGTAAAGATAGTATGGTTCTGTATTTTAGGAACGCCATTAAATTGCAGCCGGTTATTTGTTTACTGTAGTCAGAAATGTGTTCATGTCTGTTGATACAAAAAATGTATCTTGCGCAACTATTATAGGCTACTGTGAGTTTTCTTCTAGACTCATGATCCATGTTGGAAAATACAGTGCACGCCGGTTAATATAATCACGGTTAATGTTATCAAGCGCTTAATGTTATCGCTTTCGTATGGTCCCGTCCGCTCATATAATAATGTATACAAATATAAGTTGGTTAATGTAATCAACATATCGGTTATTATTATCATTTTTTCCAAACAAAGCATACATGTGTGCGATATGTTTTACTCTTTTGTCGCCGACATTAACGGTAAAATGTCTGCGAAATGTGAAAACCAGTCGAATTTATGTTTTTTTATCTAAAGATGCCCATAGATACGTATTAAATGCATATGTATTAAATGCGTGGATCTATAGGTGTTTGATAGATTACCAACTCAAAATTGGTTCAGTGCCGATTTTGATTTTGTCGATGGTACATACCTTGGCACCTTGTCATAATTTATTTTTCGTGTAATTAATTTTGTGTGATGGAGGAATTAAAAAAAAAAACGAAACGATTTAACAATTAAAGAAAAACTCGACATTTTAATGCGGTTTGACAAACTTCCAAAAATGAGCCAGCGTAATGCAGCAATTCATCTAGACATATCACAACCCTTGCTATGCAAGCTTTTAAAAAATAGACAACTTTTTGAAAAATCCACCAGGGAAAATGAAAACATCAAAACTAAACCTAATAGGAGTGGAAAAGACAGTCAGGTGGAATTAGCTTTAAAGCGTTGGTTTACTGATGTCCGGGCAAAGGATGCTCGTGTCGATGGACCACTTATGCGTCAGAAAGCAGAAGATTTAGCTACCAAAATGGGAAGGCACGGCTTTGTTGCAACAGAAGGATGGTTTCATCGCTGGAAAAAACGTGAAAACATTTGTTACAAACGCACTTATGGAGAGCAGAAAAGTGCAGATGTCTTAGGAGCTGACACCTGGATTCACAATGAGTGGCCGAAAATTCTTAATGAGTTTTTGCCTTCTAACATTTACAATGCGGATGAAACAGGGCTTTATTTTCGCGCTTTACCCGAACATACTTATTTGTTTATAAGTGACAATTCAAAGGGATGTAAGATTTCAAAAGAGCGAGTAACAGTTTTATGTTGTGCTAATACGGTAGGTAAAAAAAAAATACTTTTGGTAATTGGGAAAAGTCAGAGTCCAAGATGCTTTAAAAACGTTAAAACACTTCCAGTGGATTATTATGCTAACTCTAATGCTTGGATGACAGCTTCAATTTTTAATGAATGGTTGGTTAACTGGGACATCGAACTCAACAAAAAAATTGCTGTCCTTGTTGATAACTGTACAGCACACAAAGTCGACTGTTCTTTAAAGAATATAAAAATCGTATTTTTACCTGCAAATACGACATGAATCATACAGCCATGTGACCAGGGAATCATCCGAACCTTAAAGGCTTACTACCGAGGAGAAATGCGAGCAAGAGTTTTGGAGAATATTGAAGATGCGAAGTTTTTGAGTGCGAATGAATTGGCCAAAAAAACCAATCTTTTGGAAGCAGTTCACCTCATAGCCTCTTCTTGGAATCGTGTGTCAGATGTCACAATTAAAAATTGTTGCAAACATGCGGGTTTCAAAGATGTGAACGATAATGAACAAGCTGAAGAATTTTCATATGAAGACCTTATTCCAACAGATATGAGTGAAACTGAATTTGAAACTTGGATGGGGATTGATGAATGTGTATGTTCAAGTAAGTTTAGTTTTCCTTTAAATTAAGAATTTTATTAAAGCAGGAATTTTGTGTTTTTTTTAGGTGCTGCGTTGACCGAGGAAGAAATATGTGAACCGGTTTCTTCTCCATCAATAGAGATTGATCCAGTTCCAGCCAGTCCTGATGAAACGAAGCCATCAAACAATGAAATAAGACGTGCTTTGGAAGTCCTTCGCCGAGGAGTTTACCTTAGTTCAACCGAATTCGAAAAACAATATGAGTAGAAACCTTTATCAACGGTTTACTACGAAAAAATTGTAGACAAACGCTAATTAAAGAGTTTTATTAAATTATGAAATTATGAATTTTAGTGTGTAATATGTATACATTTCTTTTATAGGTACAATGAAGAGAGTGCTTTGTAATCAGTTTGCTTTATTATTTATTCTTCCAATGTTGTTATGAATTAATTTTTTTCAAATAAATTTTTGATAAAAACTGTATATGTAACTTCTCTTTTAAATTTCCTCAATCGAAAAATAGCATCTCGGCTATTGTTATCATTCGGTTATTGTTATCAATTTGGTCTGGCCCCAAAGTGATTATAATAAGCGGCGTGCACTGTATTTCGCAACCATAAAGGATGATAGGCAATACAAAGGACTTAACAAGTTTTAACTTAACATAAGTTGGCAGGTAATTTGACGTGGGACTTAGTCCACGAAGTGCTCCATAAATTTTTGATACAGTTTTTCTTATATTGTAGAGGGAAAATTCGTCCTCTCGATGAAACTTGTGAAAATTGGTTTTGATTTATGTGAAAAGACCAAAACTTGGTCGAAGACACACGAATAAACTTAAACCTCCAATCACTTACGAAAGGCCAAGTCTTGGTCGAAACGTATGAGTGATTCCTTTTAATCGGAGCGTAAACTTGTAAAAGCTGTTCTCTAAATAAAACACTAACAACGGTTTACGTGGATTTTTCACAATATAATAAAATTTTATTCTTCTATTAGAGTAATTTGGTACTTGAAGTGAGTGTGAATTATATGATGCGACACAAATAAAAGTTGAGAGTTGCCACATCATTATATTTTGTTTGGTACATAAATTTAAATGTTGTCACATCATTATTTTTTATTTGGTACATAAATTTAAATGTTAATTAAAACTGAAATAATGTTAAATAATTCACAAAACAATTAATAATTTATTTATAACAAAATAATAAAATAATAGCTGTGCTACAATCTCCCCCTCTGGACATGAAGTCGTCTCGACGATTGTACAGGTCAGCGTCGGTTGGAAGGTCGTCCCCTCCTTCTTATGGGTCGTATTGGCTTATTTATTGTGGATGCGTCCTTCGCTCGGAATGGAGTTAGCGCAGTCACATGATAGGTTCCAAGAGGTACATCTAACTTATCCGCTTCAGCAATTTGGAAAAGTGTTTCGCTGAATCGCCGTATAATGATATATGGACCATCTCGCCTAGGTGCAAATTTGGATGTTATTGTTTTGCCTGCGTTACTAAGAACGTGTGTTGTAATTAGGACTTCATCCCCGAGTTTATATTCTGGAGCCTTTTGGCGCCTTCGATTAGCGTACTGCACATGTTTGTTTTTGTTGTCATCTTCTAACTTGGATACTGTTTCCAAGATGTTGGGTAGTTCTCTTAGGACAGGAAGTATTGTAGAGTCGAAATTCGGATCATCAATGCTGCTACTGAGATCATGGGAGATATGTATTGGTGCTTGCAGCTCGCGTCCAAAAGTAATATAAGCTGCTGTTTGTCCAGTTGTAGAACAGACTGCAGAATTCATCGCGAAACGAATGGATGATAGGTGTTGTGACCATGTGTCATGTTGATTTTCAACGAGGATCGCCAACTGTGTTTTTAGGTCACGGTTCTTGCGTTCCACCATGTTGGGCTGTGGATGATATACCGGTGTAAGCATCTGATCTATTCCGAGACGTGTAGTTAAATACTGCATTATTGCAGCGATAAATTGTGGACCATTGTCGCTAATTACTCTTCTTGGGATTCCGTATCGTAGGAAGATTTCGTGTAACAAAACATTTGAACATTTTTCCGCTGTTGCTTCAGTAAGAGGGAAAAGTTCTACCCATCTGCTAGTTGTGTCTTCTACTACAAATATCCATTTGTTGCCATTGCTGACAGGTAATGGTCCAAAAAGGTCTATAGAGAGTGCCTCGAATCTTTGATTGCTTGCTGTGGTTTTGTAAAGTCCCATTGGTCGTAGATTACTTGGCTTATATCGCTGACACTTGTCACACTCTTTGACATATTTCTGAACCGTAGAGTACATCTTATCCCAATAGAATTTTGAACTTATCCTTGATAAGGTTTTGTCAACTCCGTAGTGTCCAGCAGTAGGGGAATCATGAAGGGCTTTCATGATTGTTTCTATTTCTTGGTCTGGAACTACTAGCGCTGCTTCTTCAGTATCTGTATACTTGTATAATACACCATGAGTCACAATGTATCCCTCATTGGCATATTTTTCACCTTCAGTACCATCGGTGCTCTCAAGTGCTTCTAAAATAATTTTAATTTTATCATCTTTTAGTTGTTCTTGACGAATTTCTTGGCTTCCACGGGTTGGAATCGCGACTTCTGTGTAGCATATGTCACAGGATTCAATTGGCGGGCGTGATAATGTATCGGCTACACTATTCGTTCTCCCTGAAATATACTTTATTTGAATATTGTATGGCTGAAGTTGTAACGCCCATCGTGCCAAGCGCCCAGTAGGTGACTTGATCATCATTAGCCACCTTAATGGCTGGTGGTCCGTTAAAAGGGTTAAGTCTGCGCCTTCAATATAGCCGCGAAATTTATTGGTCGCCCAGACGATCGCTAGTGCTTCTCTCTCTGTCGTCGAATAGTTCTGTTCTGCTGATGTCAATAAGCGACTAGCATATTCTATTGGGTGCTCGTCAGGGCCCTCCCCCTGGACTAAAACTGCTCCCAATGCATAACTGCTGGCGTCTGTCTTCAAAAGGTATGGCTTTGTTGAGTCGGCTTGACTTAGAATAGGTGCAGTCACCAAGAGATTCTTGAGTTTTTGAAATGACTCGTCTTCCAATGCACTCCACCTGAATACAGCTGATTTTTTTGTAAGACTGCTTATTGGTTTCGCAACTTTAGCGAAATCAGGTATAAAGCGTCTATACCATGAGCAGGTTTGTAGAAACGTGAGAACTTGCTTCACGTTTTTTGGCTGTTGCATATTAAGTATGGCTGACACTTTTTCAGGATCCGTTTTTATCCCATCTATCGTAATAATGTGTCCCAGAAACTTAACTTCTTCGCAACAGAAATTACATTTTCCTAGATTTACCCGCAAGCCGAACTGCTTAAGCCGGTTGAAAACTTTATCTAAATCATTAATATGCTCTATTAACGTTGATGAGCAAACAATTAGATTATCTGGGTAAGCCTGGACCACTGTGTCATCTAAACCAGATCGGACTTGGTCCATCAGGCGTTGAAATGTAGCGGGTGCGTTCCGTAATCCGAATGGCATCCTATTAAAACGAAAGGTACCAAACGGCGACGTGAAGGCTGTCTTATCCTTATCCGATGGGTTTACTCCGATTTGCCAATATCCAGCTTGAAGGTCAATCGTAGACATGTATGGCGTGGATTTGGCTGCATGGAGCAAGTCATCTATCCGAGGAAGAGGATACCTATCTGGTGTGGTGATGGCATTGATTTGTCTGTAATCAACACACACCCTGATGTCACCATTCTTTTTGGGAACCAACACTACAGGTGAGGCCCATGGTGAATCGCACGGTTCAATGATTTTCTGCAAAAGCATTTTCTGTAACTCAGCTTTAAGCTGTTCCTTCCTCACAGGTGATAGACGATATGGAGGGGAAGCTACTGGTTGATGAGATCCGGTTTCAATGGAATGAACTACACCACGAACAGTTATCTCGTCCTCCCATTTAAAAATATTGTCGTTCTTCTGTAATAAATCATCTAATTGTCCCTCATCCTTCTTTATAATACTGGTCAAGTTTATGCCCAACTTATAGGGTGGCCCAAACAGTCTGTCATTTAGCCGGTCTTCCTCTTCATTAGAGAAATCGAGGAATACGTTTCGTATCCGATTGTTACCTGGTTGTCCTTGGTCGTAGACATGTAGTGGTAAGGAATCCTCAAATACTTCGTATATTTCTTCTGCAGAATATTTCTTCATAGGTGGCAATGGCATGGGTTTTTTATACCTTGGTGCGTTATCAATCAGCTTATTTATTTTTTGTACTATCGCCGGATCGTAAATTGGAGAGACTGGGCTGATTTCACCGTATGCAAAATTCGGTGTTGTTGCAATTTCTGTATATTTAAAGAAAGGAACACTAAATTCGGGTTGATCGGCAAAATACCATATGTTCTTGGCTGGGTTGATTATAATACCAGAGCTTTCTAAATAATCGATTCCCAATAACGTGATATTGTCATTGGCTTCTGACAACACACTAATGCCTATTTTGGTTTGTCGGCGGCCTATTTTCATATAAGTGGTTGTCGTCAAGATATCTTGGGTTCTGAGAATACCACCTGCCAGTCTAATTTCCGCTTTCATTTTCCGAAAGTCGTGATTTTCCTTTCTTAGCTGGGCACTCAGCCTGTTGCTGGCAATACTCGTTTTGGCTGCCGTATCTAAGTAAGCAACATGTTTAATACCGCCAAATTCTACTACCACTGCTGGTATGTTACCTCCCTCGCTAATTCTCAAGTCTAAGGCATTAATGCTGGCTCCACTTCCAGAGCTGATGCCTTTAGAGCATTTTGGACAATTTCTTTTTATATAGCCTATGGTTCCACATCCAAAGCAAACTAGCGGATTTTCCGGACCTCTATTATTAGGCCCTAGTGGTCGTTGCTGCTTGGACTGCTCGCTGCTATTAAATTTACGGCAATTTTCTTTCATATGTCCTACAAAATGACAGAAGCTACATCTTATAACTTCCTTCTTCGCTACTGGGTGGAGTCTTTCGTATTCTCTTGCGAGGGCTATGAGTTGGGTAAATGTTTTAAACTCGCCCCTCCTAACACCCTTCTTGATATTATCATGTAGCAGGCTGTATATAATGTCTATACAGTGTACCTCTGGTATGGGTGGCTGGGGAATTTCGGCCAATAATGCTCTTTTTGCACTGATAAATTGGTCCGTTGATTCACCCAGTTTTTGTTTTTTTTCCAAACAATAGCTCAAATATAATGTACACTGGTCGTCGTGGAGCGTATTGGTCTCTCATCATTTCGATGGCATTTGACCAAGTAGTCATTTCCGTATGGATGCCTTTCCACCATGTCGCTGCTTCATTCTTTAGAAGCAAGGGAAGCTCTATCAATGCATCTTCATCGGTGATGCGGCGAACCCTTTTAAAAATTTCAACGTTCGTTATAAAATTTTCGAAACGTTGGGCGTCAAATTCGCCATTAAACCGCTCCGTGCAATCGCACAACGTCTAAGGTGTTCCATGTCCGTTGTATTTGCTTGTTCGTTGGTCGTCATCCTGCTGGTAGTACCTGTTCTTGTATTTGCCGCTGGACCGTCAAACATTCCCTCCAGTCTTCTTGATCTACCCCCCGAGCCTTGCCTGTCAGAGGTCTTACTGCTGCTTAGTAGGTCTTCTTGCTCTTCCACGTACGTTCCAACAGAGCCTTGCCTATCAGAGGTCTTACTGCTGCTGCTGGTGCTATCTCCTGTGCTGAGCCTTGCCTAAACGCCAAAACGGAATATCCGTTTACCCGCGACCGCGACTCACGTTATCGGTTTCACTGACTCGCGTTATCGGTTTCACTGACTTGCGTGAATTGCCGATAAATCCGTGGGGAACTCGAGCCTCACGTTGGGCGTCAATTGTAGAGGGAAAATTCGTCCTCTCGATGAAACTTGTGAAAATTGGTTTTGATTTATGTGAAAAGACCAAAACTTGGTCGAAGACACACGAATAAAGTTAAACCTCCAATCACTTACGAAAGGCCAAGTCTTGGTCGAAACGTATGAGTGATTCCTTTTAATCGGAGCGTAAACTTGTAAAAGCTGTTCTCTAAATAAAACACTAACAACGGTTTACGTGGATTTTTCACAATATAATAAAATTTTATTCTTCTATTAGAGTAATTTGGTACTTGAAGTGAGTGTGAATTATATGATGCGACACAAATAAAAGTTGAGAGTTGCCACATCATTATATTTTGTTTGGTACATAAATTTAAATGTTGTCACATCATTATTTTTTATTTGGTACATAAATTTAAATGTTAATTAAAACTGAAATAATGTTAAATAATTCACAAAACAATTAATAATTTATTTATAACAAAATAATAAAATAATAGCTGTGCTACAATATGAATATTCCAGTTCAGGTGTTGACCGAGATGAATACCAAGATTCTTAATTGTTTCTACATACTCAACAGGAGAGTGCTTTAAGAGAAGAGGAGGAAAAACCTCCGTACTTCTAGAACCACTTATCACCATAGCTTTTGTCTTTGCCGGGTTGAGACTTAGCCTGTTTTCGATTGACAATTTACTAATTTTTTCTAGCTCACAATTCATGCTGTTTATAGCCTGGATTTTGTTCGATTTCGGAAACAGGGAGTATATTTGGAGGTCATCGGCGTATATATGATGTCCACAGGTGTTAAGTCGTTGAGAAATATCATTTACGAAACATGTGAACAGTAGAGGCCCTAACACGGAACCTTGTGAGACACCTGAGGGAACAAGAAGACAAGACGAATGTTGGTTTTTGTGATAGACGAATTGAGAACGATGACATAAGACTGCATACAGAGCTTTCAAATGAAAATTGTCTTTCGAGTTTCTTTAATAATATTGTATGATTTATAGAATCAAATGCTTTTGAGAAGTCAAGAAATATAATTATACCCAACATATTCTTATTCAAACCGTTACGTAGATTCTCTGTAATGTTTAGTGCTTAGTGCGAAACCCGGACTGGTACTTTTCTATTAATTTGTTATCATTGAGATAGGTCTTCATTTGATGACTTAAAATGGATTCAAACACTTTACTTGGAAACGGTAATATTGCAATGGGTCGGTATTCTGGAATATTTGATAATAAGGATTTTCTTACCGGTAGCACTTTTGCGATTTTCCAACCATCAGGATAAACTGAGGTTGTGATTATAGTGTTCACAATGTGCGTGGTTTGATGGAGAATAGTAGGTAGGAGAATTTTAAAAAACTTTGGTTGGATATTATCTGAACCCATTGCATTAGATTTGATGTTTAATATTGTCTTGTTCACCTCATTTTCGTCAACACAAGAAAGCGAGAACCTTCTTTCAAGATTGTTTTCTCGAATAAAAGAAGTCGACATAACCGGCCCGTTTGATTTTTCACTATTGGAGACGAATTTTGAATTAAGGTCTTCTAAGTCTGTAGTGCTAGGAATTGATGTCTTATCTGTTGTTAGTCCAATATGATGAACTTTTTTCCAAAACTCGGAGCTTGAGCTAACAGAGTCGAATTTATGTTTGAAGAAGTTTCTTTTTTTTCTCCGAATAAGGGTCGTTACTGCGTTACGAGCAGCCTTGAACTCCCTATGTAGGGATAAGCATTTGTATCGTCTCCACCTGGAGTACAAAAGGTTATGTGCTTTTATAAGGTCACGAATATCTTGAGTAAACCATGGAATGTTAGTTTTTTTGATCGTAGTTATTTTAAGCGGGACATATTTATTAAACAAATATAGGATGATGCTATTCAGATATTCAACCTGAAAACTGGTATTGTTCGTGCTATAAATGGGCCACCAATTCAAACGACGACATTCAGCAAAAAGCTGATATGAGAATACTGATATGATGTAAAGGTTGTATCATTTATAAGAGAAGGAATTGCATCTATTGCTGCGAAAATCATGTCATGATGGGGAAAAGAAGGAGCAAGAAGTTGGTTATAGTGCATTACTAAACTGGGATGAGAAACCAAAACAAAGTCTAATAGAGAAGGCACACAATTGGGTGCAAAATGAGTTGGTTGATTGGAATTTACAAAGGTTAAATTGAGTGCTTCTATCATTTCTCAAGTTGTTCGATTTTCACTCCCTAAGATGTTTACATTAAAATTAAAACATATAAGGATTTTGGAGTGTAGCGGAGCTAATTCCTCAAATACATCCCTTATGAGTGCATAATTGGCTACATCGGGTGCCATGTATACACAGCCAAGCAACATTTTATCCGTGTCACAGCCACCTATTACTTCAATAAACACATATTCCACAAGCTCACTCCTTGCCGATTTCTTTACTACATGAAACGTATAATTCTTATTATTTTTAATGTACATGGCGACCCCTCCGCCTCCTTTGCGCTGCCTATCACTCCGAAAAAGTTCCATATTATCTAGTATAAACAGATTAGAATTCATTTCTAACTCCAGCCAAGTTTCTGAAATACAAATAACATCAACCATGCTACCATTAAATATATAACGTAACTTGTCTATTTTGCTGTTTATGCTTTGTGCGTTCAGGTAACATATGTTGAAGCCCTTTTTTTGTTTGCAAAGAACGTTGATTAAAATCTTAGATTCATCGATGGAACCACCTCATTTCGAGTTTCTAAGTCACCTTAATGCGACGAACAACACAAGACATGCAGGAAAGTCAAAAAAAGTTACATACAATTTGAATAACAGCTCAATAGATTTAAAAACAGAGAAGGAGAAATAATAAAACAAAGAAAGTAAAGTAAATAAATAGAGATAGTTAAAGAGATGAAACAGAATAGAAAGAAAAAAAAGAAAGAGAATAATAGAAAAGATAATTTTACATATCATATGCAGGAAATTTGTCATCTTCATTGATCGTGATCGTGGGTACTCGTGCTTGTTGCTGTTTGGCTTTGAACGGTAATGGCATTAAGGGTCTCTTCATCATTAATAATTATGTTTCTTCCATTTTTATGTGCTCTTACGACGACTAAGCCATTTTTCGTAGTAACAGAGAAAAGTAGCTTACGCTGCTTGAGACGGACTGCTTGATGTAAAAGCGAGCGATTTCTTTTGGTGAGACTTTCGTTCATGTAGATGTTAGCACCAACATTCGGCTCTTGGTCCAGGCCAACATCACTGATGCGTAACTACCTTTTCTCTTTCTTCCGATATTCGGCAATGGCCTTCAATACAAGGTTTTTGTCGTGAGTTGAAGGAAACTTTAGAATTATCGGTGGGTCGTTGGTGTTGTCCCGTTGTTGTACACGAAATATAGCTTCCATGATCGGAGGTCTACATTCTACGGTGTGGCAGAGATGGTGAAAAATTGACTTCAAGTTTTCTTCGGCCAACTGTGGAACTCCAAAGAGAATTGCGTCGGATGCCAGCTCCCTTCTCTCCAATACATCGCATTTGTTACTTAATTCAGTTAGGTTATCGGAAAGAGTTTTTGTACTAAGAGAGTGTGTCTCCAATTTCTCCACACGTAGTTGTAAATCCTTGAGGGACTGATCTAGTTTTCGTGCATAGTTTGACCAGTTTTCTTCAATGCGTGAAATCTGTTGAGTTATGTCATTGCGTAGGCTGCAGATTTCAGCAGAAAACCGAGTTAGGATTGCATCCGTGTGGTTATTTAGACGCTTTTCAAGCACTTCAATATTGAGAGGCTTTGGTGCTCCAGTAGCGACACTCTTAGAAGTTGGTGTGGCACTTTGCTTTGGTGTTATGCAGGCGGTTGCGTCCGATGTATTCTCTTGCCTTTTTTGGAGACGAGTAACCGGGGCGATGTTCGCGTTTGAGATCATGATTGATGTGTTAGCGGGTTTTTCCTTTGTGAAGAGTATATGAAGTAATTTAGGTACTTTTATGTCTGAAGATTACTGGGGTAAAACTACTGATTCTATTCACAAACCGAAAATTGACTTTTAATAAATTAACACTTCTAATGAGTTTATGTTGTAAAAAAGGACCGAAAATAAATGTTTTTTTTACAGAACTTAGCAAGAACACGTCTATTCACTCTGACATTTCAACTGAATCTGAACTGAAGCTCTTCTGATCATTTCCTAGAATATTATTAACTATACGCCGTTGCTCTCTGGGGTTGGATATGTTATCCACAAATTTATGCCCATAGTATTATATCTTCTGTCTTATAGGTGACTGCGTACATTCGATTGTAGTTGTTTGTACTTTTGTTTTATTGAGGGCTGGTTTAACTTATTCCTATTCGATGAGTAAATCTTAAAAGCAATCTCAAGAGGCATGTAGTCGGAGAATGCTTTCATTGCTACTCTAAATTCGCTGAGTGTTTAAATCCAAAATACAGACAGAAAACAATAATCAATGACTCAGCACACTGTTCCACGGAGAAAAGTATATTCGCCATGAGGATCACCTTAACAGTTCCCATTACGGATTCGGCAATCAAAGGCATCTGCTAGTTTGAGGATTCTGGCACCTTTACTGTAAGTCTAACCCAGAAAATAGTTATAATAGTTAATAGCCGCCGATTAATATTGAATTTTTTAATTCTAAGTCCCTTGTTTCATCAAAATCTGGCTGCTTTCTGTAACCAAATATATCCGCTCCACTTGTTCTTCCATGCAAATTGGTTTTAAATGCAGGTTTACTTTTTAATTCATATTGTGGAAAAACATTCTTAAAATTAAAATCTTTATAATTTACTACAACATGCGTTTCGAAAAGTACAAATATATCAAATTCATTAATCTAGTGTAAAATAATACAATTAAAAAAGTCCTCAAATAATAGCTTATGTTTTGTTTTTAGTCATGCTACATTATAACTTGAGATTTTTTTTTTAAGATCTGATAGACCGGGGCTATTCAATTAGTTATCGCATGTAGACGTGTCCTTGGATTTCCATCCGACTTTGTACAGCGGTTGGGTTTGTGACAGATCATTTTGATGTTTACTGACTGACAGTTCCTAATGTTATTGACATATCGTTGTTATGTTTTAGCATTTTTTGTAATAAAGCTGTATCTCTCCGAATGTTTGGTGAATTACATCCACACCATTTTCAATGCCATATTTCAGTCCGTGGGATAGATCCCAGTAATACATTTTCTCGTCCGCGTAAAGATCGTCATCAGCAACCAGCTTGGTTCTCCTTTGGGGAACATTGTGCGACAAATCTTTCCGGATACTAATCATCGTACATGTACTCAGATAATGGTACAAATTTTTGCAGGTCTGCCAAACAATTGTCCGAAATGCATACTATGTCAAATTCTATCAATTCATTAGTGGCTGAATCCCTTAAACATGATGCCATCACATGGCATTTTACTCCTCCTTCAGCGCCATTCGGCGTCGTTTGGAAAGCGGGGGTAAAGTCAGTAAAGCAACATCTCAAACGTGTCATTGGTTCTGATGTTTCTACATTTTAACAATTGTTGTTAATAGCACTGGGTGCTATTCCTGAGTGTAAATGCACTTCAGATATATGTAGATACACCCTATGCTTAAGATCGTATTTCCCATCCTTAATTTCCCACCTGTCATCTCCCACTTGTCAATTTTCCACTTGCCTTTTACTATTGCATACCATATTAAGTACCTAATAGTCTCATAAATTTGCTAAGTATAAAATCACAAAATTTAATACTAATTGTGAATTAATTGTGAATTACAAAAGAATACTAAATTGTAAGTAATTAAATTTGTGGAAGTCCTATGTAATTAATTGATACAATTTAGAATAAAGGTTTTGAAGCTGCTTTGAAAAGCTGCTACGAAAATTAGTCTGGTTGTCGCCGAATCGCGCCAACAATCTTCAAAACAATTTAAGGAGCAATTTGATCTTGCTGGGGGAAAATGCCGCCCAAGAGGATATCTGTTCCACAGGCTTTCACAAGTTCTGGGAAAGTACCCAGATCTCCAATAAGACGTTCTAATCCATCACCATCAGAGAGCTACAACTACTGCGCTTGTGATGAACCAGACTCCGCGGGAAATATGGTTCAGTGTGACCAGTGCGACGCTTGGAGCCACTTCGCCTGTGCTGGAGTAGATAGCTTCATCCGAGAAGAAGAATGGATCTGCAGAAAGTGTTCGTCAGGTAAGAATATTCCCTATCCATGGTTTTCAGAAGTGACACCAGCACCAACTGCTAAATCTGCTAGCGCTCATAATATTAGCGCAGTGATTGCAACCGCGAACGCCGCGCAAACCACTGCCACTGCACATACCACAACCACTGCAGACATACGCTCCTTGCCATCTACCATTTGCAATGTCACATGCACGTCCAAAGTAACAACTGCATGTGGTGCATCATCTCCAGCTGTATGTGCCGCCCGAACCACTACCTTGTTTGCTACAACTGCTGCTAACACCGCAACGTCTTCAGCTAGAGTATTCGCCTCCGATAAACCGGGCACAAACCAAGGCAGAAGTTCTAAGTGCTCAACAAGTTCCCGATCTTCCAAGAAGTCTATTGCTAAACATCTACAAATAGAGCTACAAATGTTGGAGGAAGAAAGAACATTAAAAGAAAAACGTGAAAAGGAATAACAGGAACGCAAAGAAAGGGAAGATAGTGAGTACCTTGCTAAAAAATATCAACTCATAGCTCAGTTGGCTGATCAATCCTCAGGGAGTGAGGATGGGGATTCTGCAGTGTAAGTAATTGGTTGGATATAAGTCAAAATCAAAACTGTCCACAATCAACAAAAATGATATCAGAAACCTGCCTCCGATCCCACGAAGTCGAAAAATCCTGCCAGCAACATGAGGCTTCAGAGACAGTTGTAATACAACAACCCACGCTCAATACTCGCACGTCCCATCGTCTGATGACTGAAACTCGACAACAACAACAACATATGAACCCTATTCCGTCATACTCTCCACCCGGACAGCGTCATCCACCTGACACAACTCTTCCCTCAAGCCGCGGCTTATCAAGAAGCAATATAGCTACGCGCCATCTAATGTCTCGCGATCTGCAGAGTTTTGCAGGTAATCCTGAAGAATGGCCGCTTTTTATTTCAAATTTTGAACGAAGTACCGAGCTGTGTGAATTTTCAGATGAGGAAAATCTGATGGGCTTACAAAAGGCATTGAAGGGAAAAGCTTTAGATGCTGTAAGGAGTCTGCATCCCGATTGCGTACGTCATGTGATTGCTACCCTCAAAATGCTATACGGTAGGCCAGAAATGATTGTCCAAGCGGTGCTTCAAAAAATTCACTCAACTCCACCACCAAAAGCTGACAGGTTCGACTCAATTGTTTGCTTTGCCCTGGCAGTTCAAAATCTTTGTGCGACGATAGAAGCGTCTGGATTGGTTTATCACTTAAACAACCCAACGCTATTACAAGAACTTGAGAGTAAGCTGCCCCTTGATATTCGTCTCAACTGGGCAATTTACAAGCAAACGCTTTCAGAGTGCAGTCTCTCGCATGGATGGATGTATCGAATTGCCGAAGCTGCTAACGGGGTCATTACTCCGCTTAATTTCCCATCAACATCAACCACCAAGAGCTACAGGAACAGCGGAAGGGATAGAGGATTCGTTAATGCACATGCTGCTGAACTTGATGCGAACAAGAGAGACCTATCCTCCGTGAAGAGAAAATGCTGAATGCAAACAATTTCAGCAATCTAGTCGAACATCAAAATGGCTACCAGTGAGAGAGCATCAGCTATGCCGCCGGTGTTTGAGCAAACATATCAACAGCAAATGCGTTTCGACGTCGGTTTGCGGAGTAAACAACTGCACATTCAAACATCACAGATTACTTCACAATTATGGAATGGAGAATGAAAAGAAAGAAGAACAAAAACATCAGAAACACTACTGCAATAGCCACCGAAACGATTCCAAGTCCACTTTGTTCCGCGTAGTTCCTGTGGTTCTATATGGAAACAACACTCAACTCCACACGTTCGCGTTTTTAGATGACGGTTCCTCCTTGACGCTGCTGGATGAAGATATCGCACGACAACTTGATATTAAAGGGAAACCACAGCCAATCTGCTTAAAGTGGATAGGAAGCACCCATAGGTATGAGAATAAGTCCGAAGTTATGACACTGGAAATCTCGGGCGTGTCTCCAAATGCTGTCAAATATTCCCTAACAGATGTTCACACCGTTGACAATTTACAACTACCTCTGCAGTCAATTAACTCAAAAGTATTGCAAAAACGATACGAGCACCTTAAAGGGCTGGAAATCGAATCCTATTCCAACGCGATGCCTCGTTTACTCATAGGTCTAAACAACACCAAACTAGGACTGCCTCTTAAATGTAAAGAGGGCAGTGTGGATGAACCTGTCGCCACAAAAACGCGCCTAAGATGGGTCGTCCATGGCAGCTGTCTCAAAGGACTTTCAAGGAGTGGGCTAGCGAGTGAGCACCACAGCTTTCATATATGTGAATGTAATGAAGGTGAACTTGTACAGTTGGTGAAAGAGTTCATAAACTGCGACAACTTCGGAGCATCCTCTCCGGATAAAGTTTTAATGCCAGTAGATGACAAGCGTGCCTTAGATCTCCTAGTTACTCACACTGTTCGTAAGAATGGCCACTTTGAAACCTCGCTGCTTTGGAAGTTCGACAAGTTTAATCTTCCGGATAGTCTCCCGATGGCCAAAAAACGACTTGTGTGTCTGCATAGACGAATGCTGAGAGAGCCGAACTTACGTGAAAAACTTATAAAAAAAATAGAGGAGTACGTCATCAAGGGCTATGCACGCAAACTCTCGTCCAAAGAAATTTGTGGAAGAAGTAATCGTTCTTGGTATTTGCCGATTTTTCCCATATACAATAAAAATAAGCCGGGAAAGTTAAGAATCGTTTGGGATGCCGCAGCCAAAGTCCAAGGTGTCTCTCTAAATTCATTGTTACTGAAGGGCCCGGATCCACTTACATCGCTAAAATCTGTAATTTATAAATTTAGGGAGGAACAAATAGCTATATGCGGGGACATCCAGGAAATGTTCCATCAGGTCTTAATTCGGAAGGAAGATCAACACTTTCAAAGATTCCTGTGGAGCGATCAAGCTGATCGTGCCCCAGATGTTTATGCCATGAGGGTCATGACCTTTGGAGCTACATGCTCCCCTTGCACCGCTCAGTTTATTAAGAACAGAAACGCCGAGGACTTTGAATATATATTCCCACGAGCAGCCCGTTCCATTAGACACAACCACTACGTTGACGACCTTATGGACAGTGTAGCGACAGTGGCGGATGCCATTAAGTTGGCCAAAGATATTCGCTACATCCATCAACAAGGAGGTTTCCACATTAGGAACTGGATATCTAATTCGCCGGAAGTGCTAAAGGCACTAAACTCTGACCCTACTGATAACATGGAATTAAATCTCGAAGTCAATCTTGGCACAGAAAAGGTATTAGGAATGTGGTGGTGTACCTCTTCTGACTGTTTTACCTATAATCTTACCACTAGTCCGAACCAAGGTGAGATTCTCTTTGGAACCCGTCGTCCCACAAAGCGAGAGGTCCTAAGGGTCCTAATGACCATTTTTGATCCTTTAGGACTTTTTGCACACTTTCTCATGTATATAAAAATACTTTTACAGGACATTTGGCGAACACACATTGACTGGGATACACCAATTCAGGATAGGGAGCACGAAAAATGGCTAAAATGGATCCGTTGCCTTCCATTAATAAAAACCCTGCAAATTCCCAGATGCTACACCAACAGTGCAATAAAGGGTTTGTCTGAAAGACAGCTTCATGTATTTGTAGACGCCAGTGAGAACGGTTTCGCGGCAGTGGCGTATGTAAGAACCTCAAACAACAACCAGGTCGAGTGTGCATTGATCGGAGCAAAGACAAGAGTTGCACCACTCAAGAGTTTATCCATTCCTCGTCTCGAGTTGCAAACTGCTGTTCTTGGTGCTAGATTTGCTAGATATATTGCAGAGTCACACACACTTGAATTTTTTCGACGAATCTTCTTGTCGGATTCCAAAAACGTTTTGAGTTGGCTTCGTTCGTACCACCGAAAATATAAACAATTCGTGGCCTTTCGGGTTAGCGAGATTTTGGGACTTACTGAAGTAGAGGACTGGCGATGGATTCCGACCAAGATGAAAGTAGCTGACGAAGGAACTAAGTGGCAGAAACCACCAGAGTTTAACACGTCTAGCCGATGGTTCACAGAACCTGCTATCTACGGATGACTGGTCACAAGAAGAATGCTCCGAGGACTCCACTGCAGAGGAGCTGAAAACACACTTCGTTAACCGCATCCACAGTCGGGAAGACATTTTTCGCTGCAAGGATATTTCAAGCTGGAATCGTTTGCTGAGAAGTACTGCTTTCGTCCTTCGGTTTATTGCTAACGCAAGAAATCACGAACATCAGAAAGGCCGAAAAAGTCTCAAGATCTTATCACAAACCGAACTTCAAATGGCCGAAAACGTATTAGTCCGGGAAGCACAAGCGAGTGCCTACCAGGAAGAAATCGCTGATTTATCAGTCAAGCAAACAGTTGAAAAATGTAGTCCCCTGTTTAACTTATGCCCATTTTTGGACAGCAACTGTTTGATCCGAGCCAACGGAAGAATCAATCACTGCAAAGGAGTAAGTGACTTCGTAAAGCGCCCAATAATCCTTCCGCGAACTCATCGAGTAACACATCTAATCGTTATGCACTACCACTGTCGATACAAACATAAAAACCATGAAACAGTAATCAATGAGTTACGGCAAAAATACCACATCAAGTCAAGCGTACCTGCCAGTATTCTAAGAACACCAGCGCGCAGCCGCAAGCCCCAATCATGGCTCAGCTCCCACCCGCAAGGCTAGCATCATTTTCTCGACCGTTTTCGTTTGTTGGAGTTGACTACTTTGGACTGATGAATGTAGCGGTCCTGCGTAGAACGGACAAAAGGTGGGGTTTTCTCCTGACCTGCCTTACTACAATAGCGGTTCACATTGAGGTCGCGCACAGCTTAACATCAGATTCCTGCATTCTAGCTATTCGGAACTTTGTCGCACGACGCGGTATGCCCATCGAATTTCATAGCGACAACGGGACAAATTTTCACGGAGCTGAACGTGAGTTAAGAGAAGCTTTACGACATGTCAATAAAAGTAAACTAATGGAAGCGTTCACTTCAACTACCACTAAATGGAATTTTACACCACCCGGATCACCGCATATGGGGGCAGTTGGGAGAGGCTAGTACGCTCGATAAAAACCGTGTTCCGTGAAATTATTCCTAGTCGACACCCTACGGATGAACTACTCAGAAGCATGCTGGCAGAAGCAGAGAATATTTTCAACTCACGCCCGTTGACGTATATACCCATCGACCATGAGAATGATGAAGCTCTCACTCCCAATCACTTCCTCTTAGGTTCATCGAATGGAGAAAAACCACCTGCAGTGTTTAACGATGAAATAAAGGTAATCAAACGAAATTGGCTTTCTTCACAGCAGTTTGCGGGTCACTTTTGGAAACGGTGGGTAAGTGAGTATCTTCCTACTATAACACGCCGTACAAAATGGTTTGCGCCTGTGAAGCCAATTGAAGTTGGTGACATAGTTGTCATTGTAGATCCAAACAGCCCCAGAAACTGTTGGCTAAAGGGTAAAGTCGTTCAGGCAAAGATATCCAAAGACGGTCAAGTTCGAAGCGCAATTGTCCAAACGCGGAGCGGAGTATATGAAAGACCTGCAGTTAAATTGGCAGTCCTAGATGTCCAAGCTAAACAAATACCTATGATCACGGGTGAAACTACCAGGGGGGAGTGTTAATAGCACTGGGTGCTATTCCTGAGTGTAAATGCACTTCAGATATATGTAGATACACCCTATGCTTAACATCGTATTTCCCATCCTTAATTTCCCACCTGTCATCTCCCACTTGTCAATTTTCCACTTGCCTTTTACTATTGCATACCATATTAAGTACCTAATAGTCTCATAAATTTTCTAAGTATAAAATCACAAAATTTAATACTAATTGTGAATTAATTGTGAATTACAAAAGAAGACTAAATTGTAAGTAATTAAATTTGTGGAAGTCCTATGTAATTAATTTATACAATTTAAAATAAAGGTTTTGAAGCTGCTTTGAAAAGCTGCTACGAAAATTAGTCTGGTTGTCGCCGAATCGCGCCAACAATTGTAAACTGTCAAAATGACTAAAATCGTTTAACCCCAGCTCATTTCATTGCAGTTTTCAAGTGCTCGTCCTTCACTTTCATCGCTGTTGCATAATTTTGAGTCTTTCAAAGAGATAATATTCTGTACAGTTTTCCTTCTATTGCAAGTCCAAAGTCATTCAGGACTCCTCATATTGAAAGAAATGTCGTTGGTTTCTCAAAAAAACACAATCTCCATTATCCTACCATTGGCCTTCGAAAGCTCAATGTATCTGGACAACTAGCATTTCTCCGAAGACCTATAAAATTCTATAAAAGTGAATTAAAAAACAAAGTATAGTAAGTAAGTGAAACAGCTAAGTGTTTATAGTTTTTTCTTTGATATATTTTATTAAATTTAAATATAATTTGTCTTAAAAACAATGTTATCGAGTTGACCTTCCCACACATTTCTTCCTCTATCCAAGAAGTGTGTTTTCGTATTTGCTGTATTCCATAGTTGTTGAAACAATGTTGCAGCTTAATAGAATAATAATGGTTAATTGCTGATGAAACTCTTTCGTTATTTTCATTGTTTAATGATTTTATTTGACACTCTCAATTAAGTGAATTATATAATAATTTGCCACGCAGTTCTCTATCATCACTGTGCGATGTAAATTATTTAACGTTCTTGCAAAAATGTCGTTCTTTTCAGTGTGACTGTCACTTCACGTCTAATTCTTAAGTTTGTACAATTTTTTCCAACAGTAACATCACTTGTTACTGGGGAAGGTTGCCGGGATAATGGATTATTGATGGCACACGACATGCGTGCGTACATAAGTGGCTATGTACACAAACTTGTAGTGGTTAATTGAAGATGTTGCGAGTGCCTATATATTCACATATGTATTATACATAGGCAAATTAAAAATTTCATTTTGCGGTTATAGGCAACCACAGTTGTTGAAAAATTCATTTAAATTTTAATTGCAACTGTAAAAATATTTTAGGTTAAAAGGATTCGTGTCTTGTGAATTGGAACGTTAATGTTCACTGGCTAAGTCGCTGGTATATACTGAGGGATGCTGATACTCGTTAATGAGCCATTAGAAGGTTTATAAATGTTGATTATTCTCAAATCCGCGATGAATAATTCAATTGAGATCCAATCTTTGACTAGTCTTATGATTTTTGGACCGTATCTCACCAATAATACTCTGAATATTGGCTTCCAAGTCCTGAATAGTTTGCGGTTTATCAGCATGCACCAAGAACCAAGAATTAATCTATTTTAGTGACATCAAATCGTGGCGAACATCTCACTGGTCTAGTTTTAACGACGAATTTGCTAATTCACAAACTTATTGAATAAAAAGTGAAGCTCAAGCTAAACACGATATTGCGGATAAGAAAAATATAAGTAGGTAGGGCTCAATCTGATCAAGAGATGAAACCCCTGATTATCGCCAAAGTCCATAATCCAGTATCGGGATGAGAGATATTTTCACGGAATTTTAAACATGATAGACACACTAAAAACCAAACGATCTTTGTCTGAGACTGAAAAAATCTCAATAAGTTGAAATCCATGTTAGTCACCTAGCCACTGATTTAAAAGCTAGTGGGTGCTTCATTAGAGATTTGTTTTTTGTTTAGATTGCAACACCGTTTCCAGTGTCCTTCCAGTCAATTTAACACCTGGGTTGTACTCTGTTTGATTTTCTCATGAATAGATGTACGCCAGAACAACGTTTTCAAGTTGTAAACATTTATTTCGAATTTCGGATTCGTGCTTTAGGTTCGTTTAACAGTTGATATAATCATTCATCTATGATTATATTATCGCAGAAGCTATAGCTTCAGGAGCTGCACTGTAAAAAATGTCCGCCCTTCCTATTCACGGGGACTGCTATTGCCGAGCCTTGATGCGTATTGTCATAAGGCTCTCGTCTTATGTGTGTCGAAAGTTCAAGACTTCTTGCTCAAGTCTGCTGCTTTCAACAAATCCGCACCCAAAGAGTTTTCTCTGCAGTAATCTCCGAAGTTTATGTTTTCTATCCTTCTTTTGCCCGGCCCATCTCATCGCACATCACACACTAGCAGTCGCTGGTTGCTGGTTGCACCCGGTCTGCTCAAGGCTCGACATTCCATATGCAGTTTCGAACATTTGTGTCCTTTTCCATTTTGCAGGGTCGTCAGAAGATCTATCCTTACTTGTCGCCGGATAGCTAACCCAATGCTCAATCCCTGCTTTTATGACCCTTTGAGCGAAAGGGGCCAGATATTCTGTAGTTAGCACCCCACTTCAGTATCCTGTTTAGTTCAGCTCCAAGTACGTTGAAGTAACCCACATAAAGTATCTGCCATACTCACTCTTGCCATCATCTCCACAAAAGTTTTATGAGCTGGTGGAATCACTGGTTCATATATATTTAGAAATGATGTAGGCCATAATGTTATGGTCAATGGGAAAGAAATAAATTCATAATAACTGACTTTTCCGTTTCGCTATTGAACGACAGTTGTATGGAAGAAATTGAACAATACGACACAATATGCCATATAGTGCGAACCACAATCATTCTTTGGGATGAACCTGAGCCTCAACTAACAAATCTCTTCATTTAGTGAGGTCATTAGCTAACTGGCTCCAAATCGGTTGAGGTCCCCTTCTACTTGTGCGAGCCACGACTCAGAAAACTCATCTGTTTTCGATAGAGTCCATGCTTCAGCGTCATAAAGTAGGACTGCGATGATCAAGGCAAAAGGATAGGGCCTTACTACTCAATGGATTTCTTAGCCGAAAGAAACAGCAATTGGAAAGAGTGAACCTTCATTTTATTTCCGCTGAGATGTTGTAGCAGAATTTATAGCAGAGCTGCGGTAGACAAAGTCCATTACAAGCTCGAAATTATAGCTATCAACTGACACGTTCTGTCTAATTTGCCGATGATGTATGTTCCTTCTTGTTGACCGCCAAACCCATTTTGGCACGTTTCCGCTTCAATACTAACGAATGCACCCTTGACAGCCAGCTGAGTTCTCCCAATTATGTCAATTTCGTCGGCGTACGCTAGTGTTCACTTATGAGGTCCGCACAACTCTTTCAAGTATGATGTTAAAGAAGTCACGTGACGGAGCTTCACCTTGTCTAAAATCTTTTTTAATTCCAAAAGTCTCGATTAAGTCGTTACCGTCATTCTGCGTAGATGGATGAGCTCATCAAGGATGCCAATACTAGATATGGGTCTATATATCTCGTCTCTATAAATGATATCATATACGGCCTGGAAATCGATGAAAAGATGATGTGTAGAAATTCTTGAGTTTTTTCCAGGATATGTCAGAGTTTTAAGATTTGATGCTGGTGGCATAGTTGAGATTTGTTGAGAGTTTTCGGGATACACGTTCGACAGTGTCTTGCGATTGCAGCTTTTCTATGTTGTACCTTCTCACAGTAGTTCTTCTTTGTTGTGGCGCTTGGAAAATCCGCACTTTCGCCTTGGCTGCAACAAGTTGGTGTCCAAGTCAATGTTGACTGCCCGGAATATTCGGACACCAGAGTACTGGAGATATCTCTTATGTCGATCGCACTGTGATCAATTTGATTAAGCGTTTTATGATCCGGAGACCGCCATGTCCCCTTGTGTATATTGAGCTAAGGAAACCGTGTGCCTGCTATAGTGATACTCTGTCCCGACGCAAGGTTCATAAGCCTAAGTTGGTAACGAACTTGTATCGAACTGGAAATGGACATGTTACTTGTAATTGGCCCCGAAGATCGTGATTTAATTTGGATTATTTTCTGTGCGAGTGTGTGAAGCCACTAGTCTTCACCGATAAACCAAATACGACTTGTTACTTAACGATCTAATATGCTCATAGATGAGCTACAAATTTTATTTCCAGATTGAGTTTTATGTGAGCCAGCTACGGAACCCTTTTAGTAAATTCAGTAGCGTGGCCATTGCCCAGATCTAAAATAAACATCCCTTACAAGAATGCCTAACCTAAGATTCATGTGCGTCGTATTTCTCTTCAACACAGTATTCAATCATTCCGTTTAAGTTCCCAAAAAATACGCAAACATCTAGGTACAGATTTGCCTAGTGCATTACCTCAGATGAACTGGTCATTGGACACAAAAGTTCATAAATCATCTCCACAGAAAGACTTCACTTCTGAACAAACTAAAATCTTGTCGGCTAGATAGATTTATCCTGCATGGCCAACAAAATTAATCTCTCCACTCAGCCATCTGTTAACCTGCAAATCAATGTAAACCCTACCAAGCTGTTCCCGAATTCACGAGCTCCGAACTCCACTCACAGTGCAGTGCAGTTTGTCAAACAAATAAAAAAATGGTGAGCGAATGTATAATTTAATTAAACGCAAGCAGTCCATCACAGCCCCTAGAATTCTCCCATACATTCATCCACATCAGCGACTTCAGTTTTCAGTTGCAAAACATTCCTTTTCTCTCCGACAGGGCAACATGTAGAAATGCTTACTTACCTACAGAAAGTCCTGGCTCAAGAGTACACTCCCATCATCAGTTTTAGAGAACCTTTGTGCCTAGTGCCTATGCTGGAGGGCATTTCGTTCTTGCGATTCGGATGGGGTGAATTTACGTGCAATTTGCAAATTGCAGTTCAAAGTGTTAACAAAAGAGGTGTCAACGGATCGGGGGATGCAGTTGGTAGTGCATAGAGTCGGTGCTTGGTATATCTGCGTACATGACAGGTGATTCCAAGGAGTGGGATTTCATATTTACAAACACCGATAAATGCACACAAGTAAATCACACCAGTCTAATGGAATCTTGTGGAATTGCACATATGAGCAGTGCACACAATGCTTATGATGGGAATGGCGCCATGCGGTAACGCTTCAACAAAAGCAATGCCTGCGACCCATGCAGGGGCTAGGAGCTCTGGTTTTTTGGTGTGCACTTAAAACAAAAATCCTGAATTCATGAGGGCGTACGTTGTTTAATTAATGCAGGCGAATTATTCAGAAATAATTATTTCCCGGAATATGGCAACCAGGGGCTGGTTCAGGACTTAATTGAATATACGGGTGCATGGGACCCGGTACAAAAGTAGAGTGAAAAGCAAACCGTGGCACGAAATGGTTTTGTTGGCAGGGAATAAGGACCTTCTAAACTTTTCGACTCAATGAAGTGTGGAGTTATTTCACCTTAAAAAAAAAAATTATTGTTAAGGGAGTCCCTGCACGAGGATCGAGGAGGAACAAGACACATTATTGCCTCCGTGAGAGTGTAGATGGAATTTTAGAATTTTAATTTATGCATTGTCGACGCAGTATGTATTGGATATGGACCTCATAGTAGGAGCTCCAGCTTTTTGCTGAAACCGAAGTGACTTATGTAACACAGACTAAGTTGTTAGTTTTGATTTGGACTTTGCACTACTTACATACTTACGTATGTAAATGAATTATTTATTTATTTATTTTTTTTAAATAGCGCGGGCTCAAGGGTTTAAAGTACCCTTAAAATGTTTGAACACAGAACTGGCGAAGGAAAATTAGGGAAGAAAGAAAGATAGATACCGATGTACGTTGGTTTTAAATGTCTGAATGTTGCAGCGACTAGGAAATAGAGAGCTCGGCAGGGCATCAGGAAATTTTTATGGTCACTTGTTTTGTGAAACTTCGCCTAACAGATTGATGGTAAGTTAAGATTTCCATAGTTTGAACCGTATTTGAAACTTTAAACGCGTTTCTCTGTGTTTTTCAAACTTTCCTCGATCATATCTCAAGAACAGTGTGACCGATGCACTTGAAATTTATAGGGTAAACTCAGCACATGTAAGCGCATAGAGTTGCTAGTATTTCTATTTTTTTCGTAGGTGTCATGAAATCAAAAAGCCAATTCTCAATATTTTTTTTCCTTCTGAAAAGCCAATTAGCCGAAATCGTGGAGGAAGTTAGTGTTCTTTTTTTTAACGGGGGTGTCTTCGAAGTGGCACAACTTACGTTCTAATGAAGATTTTTACTTGAAATTTGTTTCACATACTTTCGAAGTAATTATAACTAAATGATAAAAAACTCAAAATTATATCTCCTCATAAGACGTCAAAAAAATTTTACAAAAAATGCTTAAAAAACAGGCAGTTATACGGGGGAAACCCCTTTAATGAGATGAACATACGCTGCCGTTCCCGTTCTACAGCCGAAGAGCAGGGACGTGAATCCGGGAACGAATATGAAAAGCAGAGAGTACTGACGTCAGTAAAGGAGTGGGCGTGATGTAGTGGTACTAGCAATCGCTTCTCACTCTGAGGGTCCAAGGTTCGAATCCTGCCCATGGCAAGTCAGCTTTTCATTTGTGTAATGGGAACTCAGACAGAAAAATTCTGCGTGTGAAGGCATGCCACTGACACGTAAATTTGGCTGTTGTAGAGTTTCAACCACAAAAAACTAGTGCTAATTATAACTTCGAATCACTCTGAGTGAAGAAAGAACTCTTCGTCCTATTCGGACTCCCACCCCTGGAGAGCTAACATAGAAACCAAATACACCTGAGTTTTTCAAACCACTACAAAACAATTTTCCTTTCTCCTCCTTCTACCTTTCCGCCTGCGCCCTGGCAACAGTAAAAGGGTATCTAACCGCTTAGGCGCGCGTAAATTATATAAAAAAACAAAAATATTGGATTAGAAGTAGCAGACAACAGATCGTTTATAAAAATTTAAAAGAGTTTCGGAGACAGGACGGAGCCCTAGGGCACACCAGCATTTATTTTGTGAATATCAGACTTGAAAACATCCAAGACAACTTGAATTGAACGTTCCGAAAGATAGTTTCCAATCCATTGAAGAAGAGAGTCCTCGATCCCAAATGCACGCCTGATGCCAAACTCTGTCAAATGCCTTAGAAATATCGAGTGCAACTATCTTGCTTTCGCCAGATTGATATATGCTTTGGTTCCCCTTGTCGGTGAGACATACCATGAAGTCACCAGTGAACCTGTTGCTACGAAAAGTGTACTGCCGGTCATTGAGAAGTTTTTGTCTTTCGAGATATTTCATAAGCTGATAATTTATCAGCGTCTACATGACCTTGGAAAGAAGGGACATAAGTGCAATGGGTCAATAAGAACGGGTTGGACAAATGCTGTTTTCTGTCTGCTCGGAAAGAGTCCTAAAGAGTATAGTCAGTTTCAAATCGCCGTGCAATTTCTTGCGCATGTGCCCTCTTTTCCAGTCTAGTCCAGTAATCCTGGAAGTGATCCAAACGAAATTCGAGCGTAACCATACTTCTACATCTAGGTTGGTTTATCTATGACTGAGTCTCAGCGCGTACTCATTATATGCTTGAATTGCATTGGATAGTGTATTGTGGAAAAGACAAGAAGCCGGTATTGACAGATGCGAAATCAGAGTGTAGAGAGAATGCGTGGACGTGGAAGGCGTGCCCTTTGTATATTTTTTTCAGTGGAGTTGACAATGATTCTATTAATGAATAAATAGAAGTTAAGTGTTTATTTTTTTATGGTGTGTTGTGTGATCCAACACTTATTTTTTCAAGATCAATGCACTTGATCGTCATCAGTGGTATCATAATCCTCGCCGTCGCTTTCAATTTCAGACCAGTCGCCTGGTCTAATAAAGATTCTCTCGGTGAAGGTAGCCCAACTCAGTTCATAGCTCAAATAACTTTCTTCTGCAAACTCCTCTTCTCTATTTTCTTGATGTCATGAATGAGGTGTTTCTACCCGACACTCTTGATTTTACAATACTCCATATATTCTCAATTGGGTTCAAGTCCGGATGGTATGGTGGTAGCCTGAGTACCTCAAGGCCTGATGATCTAATCAAGTCGTCTATTTGATGCTGCGGGGATGTCTTGTTTTGTCGAACTAAATCATACAGTTCAATCTTCAGTATTGAAGAGCTATGCGCAACATTATTTTCTACTAGTCAATTAACTAATTTAGTTGCTGATGAAGTTGGGGCTCATTTTTTTAATTTATTGTGATAGGTGCGTTGTCCATTACAATAACCGACGGTTATTCTAGCTGGTCCAGTACCTGACCATCATGATAGTCACCCGACTTCGATCCAGATTTAGAGATTAGAAAACCGTTTTTGAAAAATCCATTTGAACCACCAACGTGTGCAATTATAAGCCGAGATCCTTTTCCAATTCCTCTTGTGCGGGAGCTATGTATGTATATATGATTCATCTACATAGATTATCTGATATCCACTTTCACGAAAGTTCTTTACTTGACGGATATACCTTAAGCTTTGAATTTTTACCTCCGTCCTTACACAAAAATGAATCATTTGGCTTTCAGTTACCTCCAAAGGGATGTCTTGCTTATCCTAATTTACAGTTCTTTACGGATTTGTTCCCTAAGGGTACTCATTGTCACGACTTTCTAGTCAAATTGGTGGAAGGAGTATATCATCCTTTTGATGGATTCAAAGTCGAAGTCATCTAATCCAGTGATCCAGTGCCGATGAGGAATTTTCTTGTTGGGTGGTTGTACTGTTCCAGTTTGTTCTCCTATGTCCTATGCGAAACTCCAACAAATTCAGCTGTTTTCCTTACAGTTGCTCTCGCATTTGCATGGTTTTTTTCATAATCCAAGTTTTTGTGGTAAATTTTCAGCGTAAGCACTTTTACTTGGCGTGTTAAAGACTTTCCTGACAGCAGTCCATTGTATATAAATTTACTTTTTTCTTACGTCTACTCCTTGCAAAGGTTTTTTAAAACTAGATTAAAAATTCCATTTTAGCGCATTTATAGTATATTCGCAAAAAATAGTTCGAATTGAATCCTTTTTTATTACATATACATTAGGGTGTCCCTTATATGGGTGAACAAAATTTTTTTTAGATATCAAAATGCATACCTCCTATGTCTTTTTAAACTACCCAGACTTACTTAAATACAAAATTTCATCTTCCTACGTCAACGTTAACCCGTGCCGACAGAACTCTGAAGATTTTGAAAAATGCTGTTTTTAACCCTTTCCGTTATATAGCTAAATCAATTGCAATATTAAAATTTTTATGAAATATTTATTAAAAGAAGATAAAAGTACAGATCAGGCAGGATATTTTTACTTTTAAGGGTCTCTTTTTTACAGTCTGGATACAGATTTCAATGCTCCTGAACACAGCGTAGCAAAAATTGCTTTTGCTCTTCCTGTGCAGTGATCAAACCATGAAAATCTTGCATAAGTTTTACAGCTCTTTCAGCTGTGTCATTAGCTGCCCTTGAAGAAAGCACTTTCCTTTTCGCCTCTGAATAGGCAACATCTTCATCCCATGTAGAAACGGGCCTCTGAAGGAAATTTTTATCAATTTTTAATCGAGAAAATAAATTTGTGCTCTTGACAGACACAAAATCACTTAATGATTTTCCTGCAACAATAAATAAGGCAGTATTATTAACAATTTATGGAAAACAGTATTAAAAAGAGTACTATTTATTGTATTTCTACTTACTATACAAATAATCAGACATATCTCCTTCAGATGGAATGTATCTCTTCCCAGAATCATACAAATTCTCTCTTTGGAAATTCACTACAATGTTCGTTTTGGTTTGATCATTAACTTCATCATCAAAGAGTGATAAAACTGCAATTTTTTGTGACAGGTACCAAAGATGTTGACTAAACTTGCTCAGGTCTGCTTTGGAGATCAATTTGTCAACAGCTTCATATTTCTTAAGCCCCTTTAAAAAGCACAAATCTTGATTTGGTGCCTAAACCGCCAGACTACATCCAAGCCATGGTTTTACATATAAAACCGCATTGCATAAACAGACGTCTTGAAGTGCTCGCCCATCCTTGGCGCTAAAAAAGAGTAAATAGCTCTAGCCATTCACCTTGCTAGAGGTCTAATTTTAATTTTTTTTTCACTGTCTCCTCCTAAGAAAATAATAGATAGTTCAATCAGCTCCCGATAATCGTCACGTCCAATGGTTTTTTGCAGTTCTTGATTATAAAATGTCAACAAATCTTCTACTGTTGTATTACAAAAATGTCGTTTGACAATATCGGTATATGTTATGTTTCAATGGCAGCAGGATTAATAGTTTTCCAGTTGTCTCTAAACTTTTTGAAAAGTGGGATATCAGCGATACTTGTGACTTGGTGGATTTTTGTTTCGAACACATATTTTAAAATCAGTTCGTAAACGTGATGGCGGCAAGCAAAGAGTAGTAATTCCCTATCTAGTTTTTGTTCCAAAAGTACACAAGCTCCTTTCAGTCGGCGTGTATTAGACGCAGTTGTGTCACAGCACATTATTTGTACTTTGTCATCGAGGTTCCAGTCATAAAGTACGCTCAACACAGCTTTAGCTTGATCCTGGCCGGAAGGGCTTTCGAGTTTGGGTGCTTCTACTACAGCCTGAACTATATAGATAGAATCCCTTATGCTTAATTGACATCTATCTAAAGCTGCAACTAACTTAGGCGTTATAAAGTTTTTCCTTCCTCTTTTTATAGTAGTTTCAGAACTTACCATTTGAGAGGTGGATGCCAAGGGTTCCTCAAATCTTTCATCAGAGCTGGTAAGTTGATCGTGATGTCCTAGCATTTGAATAGAAACTTGCGTAGTAACAGATGACGATAAACCTCCGAAACACATTTGCTCATACATTTCTTCCTTCCTATAATTTCCTTTTTCTTGCCCTTTCTTCTTTTTCGGCTAACTTTTTGTCTACAACTTGACGATTAGACGGTAACTTTGCGCCTGTTATTTGATAATTTACGTCAGCAACTAAGAATTCCTTAATTCCTTCTTAATTCTAATGCCATCTTTTAAACGTAAAACAATACGTGTTAATCGCGAGAATAATTGAGAACAAATGAAAACAATGCCGGGAATACGCACCGCTAATGCCGCGCAACATGTATGAGCATGATTCGATGCAAGTCGGCACGGGTTATCGTACTCCAAATAAGGTAACAATTTATTTCCGAATGTTTTAGAGGCAAATGAACAAAACTAAGACCTATGAGTAAGAAATTTAAAATTTTGAAAAATAAGGGACACCCTAATATACATTTATTATGGCCAGGCCAAATACGGGCATATATGCGCTTATGATGCAAATAGGTTAAATATAAAAGGAAATGGAGATAGTTCAGCCGTTTCGAAAATATCATTTTCTAGTGAGCAGATGAGTAGCATGCGCTTCCAGGCTCTCTTTGCGCAAGGAATTCATTTGAAAATATCACGTAGAAACGAAAAGAAATATATTCAATATTCATGCAATATACAGACGACCAAAACTAAGCGCAATTCGTTTCAATGAAAAATTGAATACAGCTATCAACACAGAAAAGGAAAATGTCGTGATATGAATATAGACACACTTGACGAAAACAATTCAATAGTTCTGAAATATATGACGATAATGGCATAAGAAGGACTTACAAATATCCTAGACGAAATCCACCCTTATAGATCACATACACGTAAGCATCACGAGGCAAGAAATATTTTGAGCAGTTGTGAAAACTGATCTTGCCGACCTTTATACCATACTTTATGCTAGAAAAGGTCTACAGGATGGTCGATTGATCAAAGAAATCAATGCTGTACATATTAATCAACAGAAAGTTAGCAAACTCATAAAACAAACAAATTTGGAAAATAAGATTCAAGATAACAACATTGAAACTCTATATGACAGCTTCGTATTGAAAATAAACAACATACTCGTATATATGGAACCAAGTAAATATAAGAAAACAATAGAAAAACGAATACAAAAGCCGTGTATCAATAGTGAAACAATAACAATGTGTAAGAAAAGAGATGTGTTATAAAATTATGACCGTGAATACAAAAATTAGCGAAACATTGTAAACAAAATTATACAAATCATCAACATTACAAACAAAAATTCTTAAATGCACAACATGATCCCAGAAAAACATGGATCGTTATAAATGAAATTTTGGGAGGAAAAAAACCTTCTTTTGATGAAGTTATGAAAACGAACTTTTCAACAAATTTCAACGGTGAATGCGATATTGTGGCGGAATTTGCGGATCAATTCGCAGAAAGAGTACCAAACATTATGCATATGTGCAATACTAAAACACAAACTTTAAGCCATGAGAACTTCCAAGTACAAGAGTGTATATACGTCGAAGAAGCTAGCAAGGAAGAGATATTTAAAATCCTGAGCAAAATAAACATCAATAAATGAGAAGTAGCAGATACGAGTATCTCAAAAGGAACGGTTGATCTCAAAATGAACGCCGAGATTCTTACGCCTGTGGTACGAACCATGATTAATCGCAGCCTAATACAAGGTTGGGTGTCAAAACTCATGAAAATATCTATTATTCGTCCTATTTATAAAGGTGGCATTAAAAGCAAAGCCGAAAATTATTGACCAATCGCAATCATGTCAGTCGTAGAAAAGAGGATTCCAACAAAGTAAAAGTACAGAAAAACTTCTAGGAGGGTTCATAAATACAGTTAATGCAGGCCTTAATCGGAACCATCACGTTTTTGTGCTATTCATCGACTTCTATAAAGCCTTCGACACTCTCGGTCAGGAAAAGATTTTAGAAACTTTAAATAGAATTGGGCTAACTTGTCAAACTTGCTCAAAAACTACTCAACTGATAGGAGAATTAAAGTAAAGATATCAGCAACTTTGAGGCAGGAAAAATCTAGTGTATATGGTGTGCCACAAGGTTTCAAAATGGGTCCCATTTTGTTCATTTTATATAATTATACTAATGAACTTTTAAGGTTAATTAAATACAATACAGCCTACGCATATGCAGACGATATAGCCACCATAGTAAAACACAAAAAACTAAATTTAGCAATAGAAATAAGTAAGTGGTGTCATGATCATGGACTAATTATCAATGCTACCAAAACAAAAGTGATGCATATACGCCACCCGTTTAAGTGAGAAGATATATTCAATATATATTACGGAAACAACCAGTGTCCATTGTCAGCCAACAACAAGTCAATCGAAATCATCAAAAAGATAAAGTGTCTCGGAGTCACCATAGACGAACATTTTCTTTAGCGTAAACATATAAACAGTTTACGCCTTCAGCTCAAAAGCACCCTGTTTGCCTTGGTTGATCTAAAAATATTTTCAAAATTCGAAGTTTTGAACAAGTATACTAGTCGTTAGCAGAATCACGAATCCGATATGGGATCCTGGGATGGGGTAACGCCTCAGAAACACATCCAGACAAGATACTGAACCTACAACATCGTCTAATTAAAGTGGTTATGCGTAATAATGTCGACTTTAAAGTTTTAGATATAAACGCAATTACAATATTAATATGGATGATCAGCTAATAAGACATAACCAAAACACTAGAAGAAGAGCATTCGAGATGTTCGAAATCCCAACAACGTTTAACGTATACGGGAACAGAGAACTTAGCTGTATTATCTCGACGATATTAAACCAAATACCAAAAAATTTCAAAAATATTCGAAATTTCAAGAAAAGAAAGAAATAAATTCAAAAATATCTGCTAGAATTGTTCTTTGTGAAATAGTAAAAATAATAATTAACTTCCACTATAATTATGCACTAAAGTTTTAGACTATAAAGTAAACTACACATATATGTGTCACACATCGTTACAATATAAATATTAACCGAACCTTTTTAATCACTGGTAAACTTAAATAATACTACTGTTTGTAACCGCCTATAGATAAGCACTTTGCTTTCTGGGTAAACTATAGTATTGTAAATTGAAGGTATTGTAAAAAAAAAATTGGTACAACACGAGTGCTAAGTGCGCAGCCAGCAGATTGGCCTTGTCTAAATAGCAGACAGTTGGAATGTCATTGTAATTGAACGTTGGGATGGGGGATGAGGCAGAATTTCTGATTTTTTTGACAAACGACCAAAAGCTTTTACTCCCTTTGGCACATTGTAGTATTTTTTGATTCAGCTTTTGGTCGTATTGAAATTTCACACGATTAAGAAAGAAGTTGCCGTCGTTCCTGGCTCGTTTTCCTTTGTCGGCTTCGTCTTGAAGGACAGAAAAAAAATATTTCTCTAACCTTAACAGGCTCTTTACAGGTCGAATCGTACTATGCCTTTTCTTTTGGTTTGATACTGTTCATCCGATGAGGGATAAAGGATATCATTCCAAAGAAAATAGTGCCCGTGATCATATCAGTAGCAGCATCCACGTCGTTATCGGGGAAACATAACGACCAGTTAAAATGCCTAAAGAAGCTGTTAAGTCCACTCCAATTGGCTTTCTCGTATTGCCATATGGTTCTTTTAGGAATATTTTCTTTAACTGTATGGTGAGTGTACGAGAAATTAGTTGATATGACACAATGGTCCAACAAGCCTAGAGGGGAAATTACATCAACAGTGTACTTATCAGGGTGAGAATTTAAAAACAAGTCTAGGGTGTTGGCGGCATGACTATCAACGTCTTGTATTCATGTGAGCTCATTTAGAGGGTCAAGTTATTTTACGCAGTGAAGATCTCAACACACCGACTCTGGGGTATCCTTTACTATGCTATGCGTTTGAAAAAATATAGCTTGTGTAGAATGGGAACACAATTTATCTATTCATCATCGTTCGCAGCAAGTTGGCCTTGTCCATCCACGATTTGAAAAATGGTCTCAAGGCTTATAAGATCCAATTAATGCAAGAGTGAAAGCCGCGTAACCATTTATTGCGTCGGGTGTTCAGGGATTGGATTTTAAATCAACTAGAAGTGGATCCAGTTTTTTTGCATACAATTTTGTTCAGTGATGAGGCTCATTTCTGGTCAAAAGGCTATGTAAACCAGCAGAATTGCTATACTTAAAGCGGGGACAATCCTCAAGAAGTTTACCAGATGCCATTGCATCCAGAAAAATGTACCATGTTGTGCGGATTGTACTGTCAAAAAACACCGGTACAATGATTATTTGTTCCCCAGTTTGCGTCACATCAATGTGGAAGAACTGCGGTTTCAACAGGATGGTGTTCCACCCCATAGTACGAACGAAAACCGATAAACTAGGAACGATTGAAATAATAGAGGAAACACTGTTCGATTAATATGCAATATACATCAAATTTGTCCAAAAAATTGGTCGAAAATTGGACTTAGTTTTAGTTTAGTTTTAAACGCATTTTATTTTCTAATCAATAACTCTTACATACTAACAAAAAATGCTTAAATTCTAGCTTAAAATTACTTAACAAACTTATACTAACTTACTGGCCCCACACAGGCACTCTAAGCTACTCTAAATTCTTATACTATGTCTTTCGACTTTATTAACATTTTCTTTATGGATATTTATTTACTGTACTTAAAGCTAAGAAAAAATATTGTTAACAAAAAACTTAGCCTATGGATGTAATTTTTTATTTTTTATAAAACTTAATATCTAACTTAAAATAAACCTTAGTCTACTTAACCTATATACACAATACACACATACAGACACAAAGACATTATGCACAATAATATACATATACTAGTATATACCTTTATATACACCAGTACATGTATATATTTCTTAAATGCTAACCTAAACCTATGTAAGCTGGCCATCGTTATTTACTGGGCAAATAGATTGGTCAGCTCTGCCTCATTAGTGAGGCTGGTCCGTAATTGACGGAAACGACGACGAAACATCTTCCCCATCATTCAACCACCAGAAATGCTGATGCTGCCGAATGCTTCCGGTGGAACGAAGCCGTCAAAGCGCACACTCTCGTGGTAAAGGTAATTGGGGTAAGTACGAAAATTGGACTTCTAGAATGCGTTTTGTACGAGGCGGCCGTGTTAGGGTGAACATATGCCCCTAACTATTTCCAAGTACTAAATGGCATGAACAGTCTTTCGAATATATTAAATAAATTGTCATCAAGTTAATTTGTTGTTATTCTTGTAAACAAAAAGGCCGGAATTTCTTAAACAAAAAAACACCCTCTATACTCTAGCAAAGATTTGTGTCTCATCATAAGTGCGATGATAAATGACAATCAGTTGCTACTTTAGAGGCTGCTCTCCTACTTACTTAGGTGGCTCTGCATTCCGGACCTCAAGCAATCAACCTCTCCACTTAGGCCAGTATTTGGAAAACTGACTTCTGTTGTGCACTCCAATCGACTGCGTTGTCCCACAGGGTACTAACAGCTCTTCGATGTCGAAGTGTTAATATCAATTCGTTACAGATGTTGTGGCTTTCTCAGGCGACTGATCATCACTTTTCTGATAAAGTCGACGTCACGGTTAAGCTTGTAGAACTAGCTCATATCCCGTCAACGATGGGAATCACTCGAAGAATCTTTCGCTTAAAACAACCATACATATTGTATCTGCCTCTGCTAACGTACATGCTTTTGTGTCATAGAGGAGGACTGGGATAATAAGGATAATATATACCATATAGCCTTCTTCATGTCTTCCGATAATATCTTATTCCTTAGTTATCTTCTTAGGCCAAAATGAAATAGCGCTTTGTAAGTGCAACTCTTTGTTTGATTTTTGGTAAAGTGCCAGAGACAGCAGAGCCATTATATTTGTTCAATTCGTCGATATTGTGAGTTCATTCCTCCTCGCAGCGTAAATCAGGAAGCGTTCTCTATCGTTATTCTCCACTTAACGAGTTCGCCGTGGATACCGAAACCTACAATAGATGTGGGGTATAGCTTGTCTCTATAGATGCTTCCATGTGCGGTCTTAAAATCAATGACACGATAGAGAATATCCATTTGTTTGAGATTTCTCTAGGATCTGCGTAATGTCACCCATTCTTCGACCTATGATTTCCAGTTATCAGGTGGCAGACAAGATATTGTGTACAATTTTAAGGAGACGATGGAATAGTTAGGCTAGGTTAGGTTAGGTAAGAGTGGCTGTTGGAAATACCAATCCACTTAGGCCTATTGTCCCATTGTGATGCCACGTGGATCTATGATCCTCTTACTAATGGAACCAGTTTGAGCTTATAATTAAGCGTAGGAGACTGTTAACATCTATGTTTTCTAGGTCGTTTAAGTCGTAATAGAAGAAAGCTCCTAGATGAAGCTTTCTTCTCTGGGAGAGAGCTGGACATGTACAGAGTAGGTGGAGGATTGTCTGCTCCTCTTCCTCGTCCATGCAGCTTCAACAGAAGTCGTTTGCAAAGGCGCCAAGAGTTCTTGCGTGCTTGCCTATGAGGCAGTGTCCAGTTATGACACCTATTATGGCGTTGATATGTTTCCTATTTAAAAGGCTCAGACAATTAGAGCGATTCAGATCCAGCTTGGGCCAGATCTCTATGGTCGCTAGACGTGTTGCCCAGCAGTCCACCTAAGGTCTGTTCTTTTATTGGCATCCAGCTTTAATGTTAGTTTGCACGTAGCGATTGGTATACCTATGCTACCATTTTCCGGTAGAATAGGTAGAGTGGTTCCAATTTTGGCGAGTTCATCGGCTCTGCAGTTCCCTGGAATGTCTCTATGGCCCGGCACCCAGCAAAATTGAAGGTTGAACTGCTCTGCCATCTCTATGAGAGATGATCGGCATTTAAGGGCGATTTTAGAATATAGTGAGACCGAATCCAGGGACTTGATGGCGGCCTGACTATCCGAAAATATGCGGATATCCTTCGCAGATACTCGTATTACGTTTTTCTTCAGCCAGGACAGAGCTTCTTTAATCGCCAGAATTTCCACGTGGAACACGCTACAGTGATTTGGAAGACGGAAAGAGAGGCTTAGATTTAGCTTATTTGAGAAAACACCGCTACCAACTTCGCTATCGGTTTTAGATGCATCTGTGTAGAGGTGGATTGACTTATCCTCCATGAAAGCATCTTCCTCCCAGACTGATTTAGAAGGTAAGCTTAATGGAAGTTTTTGTCAAACCAAAGTTCAGGTATAGTGTAATCGATGTTCTCTGTGACGATACCTAAGGTGTTAAGAATGTTGGCGTGGCCAAATAAATTATTTGTCCACTGTTTAGCCGCTTTAAGGCGAATGGCTGCAGTCGCAGCTATATGCCTGCTGAAGATATCTACGGGTGTCAAATGAAACAGAATATCTAATGCCGCAGAGGGGGTAGACCTCAAGGATCCACTTATGCATAGTTTAATGCGGTTGACTGCATATTCTAAGGCCGTGCATCAGGCGATCAGCCCGTAAGTAAGTATCGGTGTTATGACCGAGATGTATAGCCAGTGGGTTATGGAAGTGGGCAATGACTTTTTTGCAAGAGAATAAAGCTATTGTAGCTTTATCGACTCTTTCTTGAATATTAGGTTTCCAGTTTAGTTTCCTATCAAAAATGAGACCCAGATATTTTGCTGTATCAGACAATACTAAACTGGTACCGTTTATTGAAGGAGGGTCTATAGTTGGGATTTTGTATTTTCTGGAAAAGAGGACAAGATCAGCTTTACGGGGGTTTATTCCCAATCCACAGCGGGTTAATCTACTGAGATTTACTTGATAATGGTATTGAGATGCTTACCTGAGACGGCTATAGCAACGTCATCCGCATAGGTAATCACCCTGCAACTCCCCACCCCCGCGTCGAGGTATATCAGTAGTTCATTAAATACTAAGTTCCAGAGAAGGGGAGAGAGGACATCACCTTGCGGCGTACCTCTGCTGACACATCTTTTAGCAGAAGTCTCACCCAGTTTGGAGTTGCTAATCCTGCTTTTTAGCATGAGGCTGATCAACTCCCCAAGTGAGTCGTCTACCTGCAGAGTTGGCAGCGCAGTCGTAATTGCGGATGTGTCGACGTTGTTAAAGGCGCCCTCTATGTCCAGGAAAGTAACCATTGTGTACTCTTTATATTTTAGGGATCGTTCGATGTGGCTAGTCAAAGAGTGCAGAGCCGTTTTCACCAACTTTCCTTTGCAATGGGCACGTTGAGCCGTTGACAGAAATCTTGGACCAATTTTAGCTCGTATATGGATATCAATCAGTCGTTCTAGAGTTTTCAGAAGGAAAGATGATAGACTTATAGGTCTGAGGTCCTTTAGGACGACATGAGAGCATTTTCCGACTTTGGGAATGAGCACTACATTTACTTCTCTCTATGACAGTGGAATGTCGATAAGTTCTACACAGCTCCTCATAATATTTTCTAACACAGGCAGAATAATATCTGAGGACCTCTGTAGCTCGGCAGGTATTATACCGTCCGGACCAGCAGACTTGTATGGTTTGAAGCTATGCAGCGCTCAGAGCAGTTTGTCTCTCGTAATCAGACTATGAATTTTGGTCGCGGTTGCAGTAGGCCTGTTCGGTCTGCTACTGGCCGGGGTTGGGAGCTACCTGGAAAGTGGCTGTCCAGAAGGTTGAGTGATTCATCACTTGAGGTTGTCCAAGAGCCATCGGTTTTTTTCAAACAGCTAGGCATCATAGGATTTGTAGAGAGGATTTGTTTTAGCCGCGATGCCTCAGAGGTTTCTGTGATTTTGTCACAGAATGACTTCCAGGATTGTCGCTTTGCCTTCCTCAGTTCTTTTTTATATAATTTCAGGGATTCTTTGTATGAGTCCCAGTCAGTCACTTTTCTTGTGCTTGAAAGTTTTCTACAAGAGTTTCTGAGCAGTCCCAGTGGTGATGTCCACCAATGTGGCTTTTTCTTGCCTCTAGGTTGAATAAGAGGGCAGGAAGCGGCCATAGCCTGATTGAGAGCCAGAATAAATTGTTTGGCTTTCATGTCAAGCTCATTGGTGTTACGCTGAGGACTTGATAGTTCAGAGGATAGCGTTTCTGACAGTATTCCTCTGTATTTTGGCCAGTCAGTATTCATCATCACTCAGACTGAATTGGATGTGTCTGTTGTCTGAAAAGCAGTGTTCAGACGATACCATCCAGTTCGTTAGTCTTTAAGTGATGCTGTCGGAGACAAGAGTGATATCTAGCAGTTCCTGTCGGTTTCTAGTTATAAAAGTGGGCTCATTTGCTCAATATTGCAAATAAAGAGGTTAGTTCTTAAAATGTAGTCAAGAAGTGACTCACCTCTATCATTGATGTCGGTACTGCCCCATACCGTGTGATGTGCCAGTTTTTTGCCTTCCAGCTTCCAGTACCACCCTTTCTAGGTTATCACCAGGGAGAGGGTCCACATGGTCGTGGTCACGGTAAGCCGATGCAAGCCAGTAGGAACTTTTTGCAGTCTCTAGTATGGCAACAAGTTGGGGTCGCTGAGGTTGGGAAGTGGAAATACATTAAGGCTACATCTGACTAATATTCAAGTTCTGATCTTACCTTTGATCTTTGCCTGATTTAATACTGATAGTCTGCTCCGAAAGTTTATCCATTTTTCCCTTAAGTGCTCGGGTAATTCGTTATCCCAAGAGAGTTCTTTACTGCACCAAAGCCCTTGCATGAAGATTTTTGCCTTAACGACTACCGGACCTAAGAGTCCAAGTAGGTCGAAGATACGAGCGATATCTGAGCTGACTGTTTTCTTCGTGACAGATACAACGGTTGTTAATTCGGCTCTTCCATACAGTTGGTCTGATTTAGGTTACTAGATTATGCCAAGGGTCTTAATTCTGCATTTGATTGATTCGCTAAAGTCCAGGCTAAAGCCCAGGCTAATCTCTTGGTCCTCAACAGGGATGTTCTTCAGCAATAATGGATGATTCGAACACCATTTCCGAAGTTTAAATCCAACACAGAAATTAGCACCGAAGTTATTTGTTTTTGAGCTTCAACTGTTTCGGAAATGCTATCTGCTCCGCTAATGCCATCGTCCATATAGAAATCGTCGTTGTTTCGTTATGGACATTTAGTAGCCAAGTAAGGTGCTGATGTTGTTCCATATGTTAGGGTATTTAGTTTAAAATATTTGATTTCCTCTGTGGCTTGTCTTCTCCAAATGATCAATTGATACCCTTGATCTTCTTCATGGATTATGATCTGCCTATACATCTTCTCGATATCGGCTGTGAAGACAATATCATTGGTACAATTGTCCAGAGTAGCCTCCACAACGGTGTTGTTGAGGTCCTCAAATTCTGAAGATGAAGATGAGTCATCGCTATTCATTTCTGGAAAGGATATCCACGCTCCGAGATCCAAGCTTGTGTTATCAGTTATTAAAGGAGTAGGAAGTTGCTTATCAGCATCCAGCTCATCCTTTTTGTATACCCTTAGGTGTATGGACTCGAATCCGAACCGAGTCATGCCTTTCGTCTGCGCCAGAGGATTAAGGGATTCCTTATTGATCACGATTAACGCGCATCTATAAGAACCCCTTAGTTCCTCCAGTTTCGCGATTTTCCAGTCATGAGTCGGAAGAGTCGGGTTACTGAGCCTTCTGATTTCCAGAATACTTTCTGGAGAGGAGGATTCGGCTGGGATTCAGGTACGAGTTCGAGGTCTACTAGGAATTTCTTCCTTAGACACGACCTCGAATTTTGCTCCTGGCCAAATATCTCCTAAACCACTTATGGCCACGGTGAAGAGATCAAGAGATCTCTGGTAGGAACGCGCGATGAGCTTGACATGCAATCACTATTGTGTCCTTTAAAACTTCATTGAAAGACCTCAGAGATGTGCTGTTGGATGGCCCAGGGGTTTTAGAACTTTGTGTTTTGGGACTCTTGGAAACCGGCACGGTTTCCTCCAACGATCTCTGGCGTTTGGAGGAGTCTTTTAAAATTTTTGGAGCAGTGGAAGCAGTCTTTTAGATGTTTTTAGCCCACTCAATCTTGCTCTTTATGTCCGCACTTCTCTCAACCTCCGGAATGGATCTGAAGGTTTTGATAATGTGTGAAGCATTTCGGGGTCTTAGGTAGAGCGCCTTAGAAGGAGCTTGCCGATGGGGCTGAGCTCCAGATTCCTCCTTGAGTGGAGGAGTTTAAGTAGCAGCAACAAGTCCGTGGCCTGCCACAAACTTGCTGCTGCTAGGGGTGTAGGAAGTGATAGGACCATGGCTTGCCACAGTCTTAGCACTCCCTGAATCTTCATTGGCTCGTTGCGTTTGCCTTTAGAGGATGGTGTACCGTGGCCTGCAACAATTTTACCTCCTCTCTACAATGCAGGAGCCTTGTCGGTAGTCGGTGCAGTCACCGTTCTACAGCCCGGTATTAAAGGAGTATTGGCTTTGGTTTTTTTTGTAAAGGTTTTGTCCATAGTATGGTCTCATGAGTAGCGGAGAAAAGGGTGTTCATCTGTACAGAGATCCGCCGTATACAGATAAGGCTAGCTAATCCGGAGGTCGCCAGGTATCCGGATACTGGGCCCTCAGCCAAGTTGATCTTCGGCACGGGTCGTATGACACCATGATCCAACCCAGGGGAAGAAGGGAGTGTTTGGGGTGGTTGGGAGGAGGGGGGGACATCTTTTGGTTTCAGGACTCGTCTGGAGAATTTTTTCTCGAGATTCATTGACCCTACTCAGCCTCTACAACTCGACAAGTTCGATGCTCGCGGTAGAGGATGGAATAGTTAATCCTGCTGGTTACATTTACCTTCTAATAGAATTTTTGACATTTGCTTCTAGAACAGCTTTCTCCGTTTCCTCGATAACTCGCTTCTCATGCTCTTCCTCTTTCCTCTGGAGATACTAATTTTTCATGCTAGCTCGGATTGAGTAAAGCTCGTGACATAAGTTGTCTCAATTCTTTGTGATACAGATGCCACCCATCTTATGCACTTGATACCGGTTGGAAAGGGGTTGACAGGACGTTGATGAATACGCCATCGGTGGAGGTTTTGTCTGTTGTTCGGGATTGCAACCGTTCAACGTTAAATCTTAGTACTTTGTAACAAAAAATAAAAATTGTATCTCTTATAGCAGGCCCCGGGCCTGCTCTGTTAGCTTTAACCGTCCGTCCTACTTGTTTATGTTGTTCTTCGAAGATACTGAGAAAACAGCGCCGATGGCTGTTTATTACTCTCCAAGGGTGTGTGAGGAACAACTAGTGGCGGAAGAAAAGTGAACGAGTGAAGGGAAGAGTTTTCATGGAAAAAGAGTCCAGCTTATTATGGTAAATTTTACATTTTGCTTTGAGTCGACTTTCCTTCCACTTAGGACTGTCGGATCTTCGTCCATGGTTCCAGAACCGAACTAAGATGTAGCACTGTGGTCTTTGGGGAAAACAAAACACTACACTAAGAACGAAATTTTAATGACAAAAACTATATTTAATGGAACAAGTGGATGGGAGATAAATTTACGTGCACAACGACAACCCAGCATGGCTAATAGGCTCATTGAACCCATGGAACTCCAGTTTCAGTCGGAATGCTTCTATGAATACACTTGGAGTGCGGAAATCAGTGAGCCTTTTCTGGGTCATAAGTTATAATGGCATTCCGAGAATTGAGATCACCGATAAATCTGATAAGCAAATCAGGACATCTGGTAGGACACAAAAGCATAACCGAACCATAGGTGGCATTACACTCTCGGTTTCAGGCCGACCAAATGAATGTTTTGCATATCTTTAAAAAATAGTCACCTTTCTACTCTTACACGCTGTTACACGGCCGAAAAGTCTACTGGCATAAGTGCCACATTCTCGTGCGTTCTTTGTTGCGAATGTGTTCATGATACCGCGGAGCTTTCCTTCTGTAAATCTCCGGCTCACGCTCGTAGAGACAACTTATAACTGAAGTGTTCACTCATATTTCCAGGAAATATTGAGAAATTTCATTAAAAGGAACACAAAAGAGGTACATTGTACTAGTTCCTTATCAGACCTGTCCCGAAAATGAACACAACTATTGGGTTGTACCACATGAAATGTCCGATTTTATTCATTAAAGGTATTGAACCGTTTTAAAAAGACTTTAAGCGTATCTTGTCTGTCAGTGCTTACCCAGATTGTTCGCTTTCTCTTCCAGTTTTTCAAGGTATAGCTCATTGCCGGCAGGGTTACGCATGCTTCCGCAATTTTTGGAACGATTGGATGATTGACCGAACGAGATTGTGAATTAAATGTTTGGAAAACGGCCACAAATTGACAGACCAAATTGTTTACTTCGATATGCTAAAAGTGTTGGAATATCAATACGGGTGTTGTAAGTCACGATCAACAGTGGACACAATTAACGCAGTAATAACTAGAGCTCGAGAAGATATACAGAGCGGCCGCTGGAAAGAAGGCACCAAGAAATACTACGCCATTAAAACTTCTTCTTCCGAAAGCTGCTGTTAGCAGCAACACTTTAACCGCCTTTATCGGATTGAAATAGCAGACTATCTTCATAAAATGATAAGCCAGTATAGCGCTCACAACCCCATACGGAAAAGACTAGAATATGAGACGGAATAACTAATGTACGGATGAAAATTGTCTCACTATTGGCGACACTATCAAATGTTTAAAGGACAACGACACAATACCCTACACGACACCACGTCTTGCAACAGGACGAAATATCACTATAGCAATCACACGGCTTCCTCGTCTCAATATACACAAGGAGTGTGGTGATCTCCAGACCATGAAACGTTAAATCAAATTGAACCCATTGCGATCAACGTAAGACGTGCCTCCAGTATTCTGAACGTCCGAACCTTCCGGGCAGCCAACATTGACTCGGATCATAATCTTGTTGCAGCTAAGGTGCGGATGCGGATTTCCCAAACAATTTCCCAAGAAATCTCTCAACAATTCCTATGCCGCCGGCATCAATTACCAAAGACCAGTAGCAACACTGCCAACGTGCTATAAGAGACACCGCGACTGATGTGCTGGGTTTCATCCGACCACCACCAGGAAATCCCTGGTTTGATAAAATATGCAACCACATGTAGCTAAACAAGAAGCCTACAAATCAGAGCTGCAATGAAGGACGAGGGCCGCTCTACGAGCAGAAGAGACGGAAAGAACATCGGCTTCTCCAGAAGAGCACGAGAAGTGCGCGCTCGAAGATATTGAGAGGTTGTACTCCAGAAAGAACGCACGAAAATTTTACCAACAGGTAAAGACAACATGTCAAGACAAGAAGACCCGTTGAGAAGCCGGTAGAAAGTGGAAAACTTGTAGTAGAGCCACCAAAGCGAACTAAGGATTGTAAAATATAGCTGAAATCCAACAAGGCAACAGGGCCTGACAGCTTATCGGTCTTGGTATTCGAACCTGTTGGAAACAACTTTATGATGAGCATTCTCCAACTCATTACTGAGATCTGGTCAGAAAAGTGTGTGCTTGAACTCCGCAGCATATGCCCGATCACCAAAAAGTGAGACTTCTTCAACTGCGTCAACTATAGAGGTATAAGTTTCCTCAACATCGGATACAAGATCTTATCTTCAATGTTGTGTGAACCCTTCACCAACAACAACAGGAAGCGATATCTTACAACAGGAAGCGATGTATGGATTAAATGGAATCACGTCGAACAAAATTCTGTCGGACTGAGTTTTTGTTGGGACATGGGGTCGTTTGGGGGCAGGTGCAAGATTGCCTATCGAGTAGCGAAGTCAAAAGTTTTAATCTTCGATAAATATGCCATCGCCACATTCTAAACCGGTTCCACATCCGATCCAACTAAAGCCTGTTTACACCAGAATCATAGGCAAGAATATTCTCCACTCCTCAGCAGTTTTAAAAGAACATAACAGAAATAGGCACCGTAAAGCGGTGACTTGAACATTTCTCTTAATTCTAAAATATTTCATGAGTCCTTACAAAATACACAAAAAAAAAGAAAGACAAAAACTCCGAGCAAACGAATATAACTCATCTCGTTGGCTTATAGACATCTTCAATGTTTGCCAAGAAATCCGTTCTCCCTATAAGGCGCATAAAATACCAAGTGAAATTGTTGCCCCTGGTTCTTGGAGAGTGTCCAAAAGTTCTTAAACCTCACAATATCATAATTCACCAAGTAGTCCCTAATGTCTGATACGATTTTCCATTTACCATTTTCCATTTGCATGTCGGGGCCAAAATAGTCATAATGCCTGCATAGGGAATACCCAAATTCCCAAGGACACAAGTGGCTCATCCTTCTTTAGTCGATACTTGTGTATGAACGAAAACATATGTACAAAGAGGAATATAACTAGTCCTTTCCTCCTGGTTGTCGTTATAAAATTCTTAAATTTTGGTAAAGCTTTTTCCAACTACTCATATGTACGAGTATGTTTGCGCACAAAGTCTACCATTCTACTATACAAAATATACTAGAGCCATTGTAGAGGTGGTTTCCGATGGGTGGATTGGGGATGCAGCAATATAGTGGCAAGCCTTCCTTAAATGATTTACGGGTATGCACCCTAACGTCATATGGCCAAGGCAATTTTATTGGCTCAGGATAACAGTAAAAGTCCTAAAGCCATTCCATTTAATCGATGTTCGAAGTTCATTGACATGCACACAATCCGACCATATGCAAATTTTAATCGTCAATAATGATGATCCCGTAATGTAGTGCACACGAGTCGTTGATGAATGAGCCACATAATGCCATCTAATAGTTGATCCCTTTCAGCAAGTCCATCTGCACAAGGACTGCAGTATTGAGTGCCGACTAACTCAATTTGGTCACCACTGAATGATGTTTAAATTAAATTATTGGCTAAGGGAGGTTTTCGCTACTCCGAAGAACAAAGGCAGCCGGCGTCATAGTCGGGGTAGGAGTTATTGGTTATAGTTAGAGCTGAAGCTTAAGTCTGCTCTGAGAGCACACCACAACAACAGGATGATGATGGAGGGTTCAAAGGACCTTCGATTCAATTAATTATTCAATGGTCGAACGTCTAAACACTAAATGCCACTGATTATTGGTTAGCAGAGTGTACAATACACAATACACCCTAACAGCCATCAAAAGATTCCATGAGAGTTGATTAAAGTTGCATCAGATCCTTTAGATGGATGGCTTATAGTGTACACAGAGCCCGATTTGAATGGTAAACAAAGGGACGTGGATACACATTGTGTTAAGCCACTTCTATCACTCCCTGCACACAAACAAACACACACACACTATCCACTCACTTAGTGATGCAGCTTTGATCTATACGAGTATGTACAAGTACTCGTATAATGTCATTTTTCTGCAGGGGATAGCGAAGTTGTTGTTTAAGTTGAAGTTGGATATCCTTTGAAGGACATTAAATGAAATGCGGACGTGTTCTGCATTGAGAATTCTCCGGATTTTAATTTGTTCCATGGTGTGAAAGGTTTACCAGTTTTCTGCACTTTAATTAACGAAACTCTCTAGAGTACCCGTATCGATTACCAATTTAACTTTGTCGGATTGAAGGTGGATTAGTTTGATGAACTAACTCAATTAAGGGTTTTCGAGTGAAGATATCTGATCCTTGTACGGCAAAGCTAACAGGTGGGTAGAAAAACTATTTAATGAAACTTCACTTTGAGTTTGACCAAACCGGATCGAAAGTGGCATGTTGTTCAGTAATGGAATGACACTGAACAAGTGAGGACTCTGACAAAAGTTCTATCGCTGGTACGAGGAGAAAAGCCAAGTGATTAATAGTGGACATCATTTGAACGTGGTTTAGGTTGAGATTTCGAATTAATTAACATTCCGGCCGGGTTCACATGACTTTATTGAACAAAACTATTAATAGAAGAGAATTTAAAGTAGAACAGGCCTAAAAATGTATACTTGTGGCACGTCGCGTCGGTTTGTTAGGAAATCTAATATAGAATGAAATGAAAAATACGAGAAAATATACTATTCTACAAACCATTTCTATTTATTCTTTAAGCAGAGGGCCTCTGGGAATAGACGTTATTAAATGTATTATTCCTCATGTAAGGCTCGAGCAAGGTACGTAATCTGTTCAATGAACTAATGAAGCAGGATTTAGGTCTAAGGCTCAGCAATCCGGATTATAAAATATTAATACTCGTATATGTTGAACTTGAATTCGTAAAATTTCTAAATAAATTATCGCTACTAAACTAAGTCTTGAGCTTTGCTTCCTTAGCAGATGTCGGGTTAACGGCGTACATGGAACCCAATTGATCACTTAACCACTAGCTGACGATTTGGAAACGTGAGCAACAAATGTGGAGCTGACATCGGAATACACAAGGACCACTATCGTAAGGTAGCCACTAAATGTCTACACACCGCATACTGATAATCCAAATTATTAAAGATAACCAAGCGTAATACGGACAGGCAAAGGACAATCTTGCTAACAAACGCAGAAAAATCTGCAGCATGTCATTGTTGGTACCCAAAGCACTTGGAGACGAATTGATGAACATATTGATCTGAGAGCACGGATTACAGCGGCCTCAGGAGGACAAGCGTAATAAAATTAACGCGGATTGAAGAAGCAGCAAATTTATGCGACAGTACGACCGTTTACTGTTTTATTAAGGAACTCGCTGGTGATATAAGTTCCAAATTATAATATATTTAGTAGAATGACTGGAATGCTGACTTTGGATAAGAAACAGATTGCTAGATCCCGGGAACATTTTGCAATAGTGCTTAATCACTTAGGTTGCAGTGATTTTGACCAGATTCTGACTACCGCTTTGACTTAAAGCAGGCTAAGTAGTGTAGCTCTTCATTCGATCTTTATTATTGAATTAACATTCAACGGACGGACTTTAAAGGTCCACTACGCAATGCTCATATGACTGGAGGTGCGTTAGACCCAGCAGTAGTGCATAAATCTGGGGCACACCGAGTAGCCTACTCTTGTATCTGATATTGTAGCTGAGCTATATGTCCCTGGATAGAGAACAAGGTAGCCAGCATGTTGGATGAACCTTCATGTACTCTAGGGCAAGTGCCTGAGAAACAACCCTTGCTTTTTGTATCGTGCTTTCTTGCCTGCTGCCATTTTGGACGTTGGTAATACATATTGGCTGTCGTTTAGCTGAGAACTTGTGATCGTCAGAAATATCTTTTGATGCCGAGCCAGATTTACTTTTCTTATGTAATGGAACTTAGGACAATCCCGATAGTTTGCGGTGTGTACTGTGTTGTTACGTAACGCGCACGTATGCCAACATTTATCAGATGATATACCCCTACACAGAGCGCATTTCTTGGACTTGTAGATTTGGCTGCCATTAACGCACTGAAGCTGCATCGTAAAATTTTATCGCTCCCCTTTAATCTCTCCCAGTATGCTAGGACTCCTTAGATCACCTAATTTGCTGTCGCGTATTAGATGAACTTGGAAAAATGGGAGCTATATGTCTTCCCGTTTTGCTCTAGCTGTAGTGAGCGGCTTGACCCCCACGTAGGTGAGATCGTCACATCCCCGGGCTCCTCCGGGCTAATAATCAGAATTTTTTGCAAAATTTTCGTCCTTAGGTGTGAAGGAGAAGAACTATATTCTCAATTCCTTCAATAAGTTTCTAGTTATATTATAACGCTCTACTGGATCGCAGCCTAAATGTGGCATTACATGAAGGTGCATGCAAGTAAGATAGCCTATGGCTGTTAAACTATTTCTGGTTGAGTTTTGCTGCATAACCGATTAAATATTATTCTGGTTAGGTAGCATAGGCAACTAAGCCTCCGACAGAAACTTGAATAAAAACTATCGAAGTAATATTCTGAAGAACACAAGGCCTAAGTCAGTCGACTGCAGGTAGTCTCCTTGTTAACAGTACAGATGAAAATTTCTGAAAACTCATCCTTCCGAAAAGTCTTAATTCGAATTTGATTAAACCTTGCTTTTCCTTTTAATTGGGATGCCAATTAAACTGTTTCATCGTCAATGTCATTTAAGCAAACAATATAAAACCATAAAAACACATTCATAAATTTGTTTTCGTTTTAATCATCGGAAACCAGCCTGCGGACATTTCGCTCCGTAATGACTCCATTTCAATTGACATCTCGTTGAACTATTTATTCAAATGAAATCCGTATCCTCTTCTCCAATAAGCACTATTCCCTAGCCAGTGTCGCACCAAAAATCCTCAGGCAAAAAAAAAAAAAAAAAACTGAAATGAACAACAAAAATATTCCTTCATTGATAATGGTTGGCTATAAAAACCAAATGACACAGGATATAGGACACATGCGACCACGAATAGGACGGACACTCATGAACAACAGTGTCCTGGTGGCGTTCCAATTAAATCTTGATAAATGGCCTTTTGTGGAAATGAAGGAAACTTCCGCAGAATAAATAAGCCTCGTCAATACGCGTTCGAATAAAAACAAATTTTACCAAACCTCACCGCTGCGTACCCCCGTGATGCATGAAGATTAATAGCGTGCGATATATCGCATGCACTTTCATTACATTCCCACGGGCACTTAAATAAATTAAACGCGAATTAATTTTTGTGGACCAACAATGGCAGAAAATTAACGGTAGCGGTAACACACGATTTGTTAAGCTGTTGTCGTTGCCCTGGTATGCATTAATTTTGCGGCAATTAAAAATGATGGCGCTTACGTCACGGAACAATGGATGCGCGAATGGCACTAAGTATTCAAAAAAAGGTAGATTTTACGAATTGTCATAGGTGGGCGCATTGTGCCTTTTCGTCGCACAGCATTTCCCTCACCTGCATAATGGGACTTAATTTCATTCTGCGCTAAAGGGTTGAAAGGCAAAGTTAATTGCTTCATATCAAGCCACAATGAACATAAAACCGGTGATTAACGGAGAAGGAGATGATGATTAGTGCACCTTAATTAAGGGGCAAGGACCAAGCCTATCTTTAGTGGCTTCACACTGTCTTCTATAAGGGAATCAAATTCTTGAGAATATTTTTTTTAAATTTAGGAATGCCTACAATAGATGTCAGCTGTGCTCATTTTTCAACCGAGTATCTTTCAACTTAATGCGTATAGTCAGGTAAAGATCCAAAAAAAACAGTTTTTATTCAAGAATCCATGCGGATCACATAAGGATTATATCTATACGTTGAAGTACAATATGAGATGTGAGTACAATTTGATAGAGCCAAGCAGCTCCCAATGATTATCTGCACACCGTGCACCTTTTGGGATGAATTTTAAGTGCTATGAACTGATTCCTAGTATTATCCCTTTCTTCGTAACTGATATGTACAACATTTCGGGATATTTTTAATCAATTTATTTATTTTTTGTTCTTTTTGCATAGTGAGATGTGACCAAACTATTGGCACAGCAATACCTAGCATTAAAGAAAAAGCGGCCACCTATTTTCCTTCCTTTCTCTGGCTACCTTGTCGTGGCCGATTAAGTCAGCGTTTTGCGTGTGAATCGCTCACCATATTAAGGTATTACTAAAATCGGAATCTGTATTGAGGGCACAAGCCCAACCGTTATTATGAGTCGAGTCCGATCTAAAACCTCCCCCCGATCCTAGGGTCACTGGACCCAGCACTTATTTACTATTCCACATCGGATCAACCAACTAGTGGAAGACGCTTCCTACGATTTTAGGTTTAAAACAAAGCCGTCATGACGCTCCGACTAGGGGGCCTACCTCTTCTAATTTAGGGCGGACCGAAGTCCGGAGGGCTCTGTTTTCCCATAGTGCCACTTTTAAGTCTGGTGAGACCACCAGTACCCCTCAGTGCACCTCAGCAGGAGCTAATGATTGGCTACTCATAATGTAACTGAAAGCTATTACGATAAGACCCGCAAATCCATGCGCTTACATGATTCAGTAATACTAATTTGCACCTCTGTTGAGTGCACAAGTTCCACTCTTGGTTTGAGTCGAGGCCGATCTAAAAGTTCTTGCCGATCTTAGGATCAAGGGACGCAGCACTTATTTCACACTTTACAACAATTCAACCAATCATGGAAGATGCCCTTTCTGACTCCCAAGGTCTCGTGAGGACTTCGTCATTGATGGACGTAGCCTTGATATTTAGGCTAGGGTCCCCTAGACGTGTCAGTAAAACTAAAGGGTCAAATCCAATTTGCTAAATTTACTTCAAACTCGTCCAAATTAGACCCCAATTGGTTATATTGTCGACTATCGATTTTGGAGACCCCATCGAACATACTCAATAAATCGTCCGCCGATTTGGGCGCCAGGAGTTGCTAGATATTTCGATTCCAATGGCTTCTGTGACTCTTTCTACAATACTTTCGTTAGTTTCGGTTGGAGGGATGGAGAGAATACCCGAGAGGCTCAGTCTGTTACGGTTCAACTCCAGTAGAATGTAGTTGATCAAAGTGCTGTTTTTGATGGTCTTTCCTGGAAAATCTCGGAGGTCTAACAGAAGAGCCACACTCTAAAGAACTACCGTCTCAGCGGCACATGAAGAGGAAATGCAAATAGACGGCATGTGTTGCTTAAATTACTCACTCCTCCAGCGAGAACAAAGAAAAGGAATAAATCTATGGAAATAAAATGCAATTAAACCGATCTCGAAATGATACTGCACCCTTTTCTTCAAATAGAGTCTCCTACCCACGATGCCCGGATAAAACTGGTGCTGCAACTTACAGAGATTCCAATGGACGAAAATTAGATAGAGCAATTCACGGAAACAAAACCAGCGTTGGTTTTACACTTACACGATGTCGACATAAGACCGGTGCTACATTTGGATGTCGCGGGAAAATCCAAATCCAGGAAAATTCCGAAATTCGAATTCCGAATTGGAAGAATTGAAGGCGCAATCGACAAGGAATACCCGAAACTACTAAGTCCTAACGTAACTTAGTATCTGCGTGGGATTTTGGATAATAAACCTCTCCAAACCCCTATCGTCTTTTTTACACAGGGAAGTAGTTTTTGGCTAAACGTGCGGCCAAAGGAGGGTTCTTCGATGTATAAGTTCAATTATATCTTATGCGTAGATTTATACCAGGCTTCACGAAGACTGCTGTTACTGCTTCTTTCTCCATGAGTGGCACTTGAATCGTCGAAACGGAATAACTTTCTATTCTCGGTATGTGTGTCAGTGGCAACTTACGTTGGAATGACCACATATTCGATGTCGTCCAAAATTCTGCGAAATGTCTAGGTTTCTTTCATATAAGGCATTTATCCGCCCAAAATTGGAGTATAATGCCCACATCTGGTCAGGTGCACCTAAAACATCTCTGCACTTGTTACACTTGTTATATAGGATGCAAAACCGTGCGATAAAACTCATAGGTGATTCTAATATCAGTCAGTCAATTGACACCCTCGAATAAATACATAATGTCTCGTGTCTCACTTTGTTTTATCGCTATTTCCACCACCAGAACGCCAGTAGCATTCTTCCCCTTTAAACCCTCAATCGGAACACCCGTCTCGCCGTGAATGCTTACTTTCGGACGTACTCTGCTTATGCCTTATCGAGCTTTTTGCTTCCTAGTCGTTATAACATTTAAGACCAATGTATATCGTTACCTCTCTTTTCTTCCTCCCTAAGTTTCTTTCGCCCACGCCGTGTGCAAACATTTTAAGGGTACATGAAAATCCCTTAAGTGCGCTTATTATAAAAGGAAAAAGGTTTCCGATTGAAAGAAGTGCTCTTTGGTACAGCACGCACTGGAGTTTTCATGATTTTGCGTGTTCACAGTCTGTTATAACTCTACAATAACACCGGATTTCCTGTGTGGAAATACGAAATCGACTTTCCCTGTGTCCAGTTTGAGTTTAGCTAAAAAGTAAATCGCCGGTGATGTAACTAGGCAAGGCCCAGATGACCTAAATCTATTTTGTAAAATTCTGCGTCCTTTGCTAGGGTTTTCATTGACAGTTGAGTCTCTTATCACGAGCAGGTGGCACGATTTCCCAGATTTTCCTGCCGGCCTACGAAATGCTTCCGGATATTTCAAAAGAGTTGTTGTGTTCTCGTGCCAGAAGGCCTGTAGACGGGCAATAAAACTGAAGGCACTTACTGCAATTTTTGCTATGAAAGTGATTACGACATCCTTTGAATTTGCAGCTTACACTGCCAAGAGGTGCAACGATTATTTATCCTTCTTCGAAAGACTAAACAAATTCATTAAATAAAAGGAGTGCAATCGACAATGCCGAAATGGTATTTCAGCATTCGCAGACTTACGACTGCTCCATACAGAAGACCCCTTAAAAACTTTCCATTTTGCTGATTAAGTCAATGAATTTGAGAGATAGTCATCTAGTAATCTGGAAGCCTAAGTTAAATTTAGTGTACTAGTGAAGAAACTTTTTATAAAAGTGCTAGATTGGGCGACTTCAGAATGGCAGCCAGAGCCTTTAAGTCATGAGATAATAACTGTTACTCAATTGCGTCGATGTTAGGTCGGTGAAAACCATCCGCAAGAACTTTCAAACATTGTGGCTTTGATTTCCTTGTTTTAACTATTTTTTGACTCGATGTGAGAAGACATCAAAACATCTTACCAAGTGATACATTTTCAGGCAGCTAGAGATTATTTTTATACAACTCTAGAAGAATCTAACATCTAAGATATTTCGGCAAACGCTTTAGTTCATACTTATACAAATGTTAAGATAGACCACCAATTTGCTGCTTCTTCTAGTCCCTTGCTTTAGCTTGTTAACAGATGGCTTTCTGGACAGTCAAGCCATGATGTTCTTCGTAGACATAGCCAACCATATACCAAATTTATTATCAAATAAAAGTCTTGCCATGCAGTCGCTGGTCGCTCTTCTTGCCTGCCCAAAATAGTTTAATTATTTCCATTTTTGAGCATATTTTTTTTTCATATACCACCCACAAGGTGTTCTCATTTTATTCTCATTTTAGGGCTCATTTTGTTCTCATTTTAGGGCTTTACTGGTCATGTTTACTAGAGCAGGGCGCTCTTTCTCTCTATCGGTGACAATATAAATTGCCCATAAGTCGGTTGTCTTCAAGTCTCAGGAGCAGATAAATTATGAAAACAAACACCCAAAGGAGTAATCCACAATACTAATTGACAAAGCCATAGCGATTAAGTGCCATGAATTCCTGTTGTCAACCTTTTAATTAAATGAATACCTGAACGTCTTCCGTCCTTTTACCATCAGCTCAATCGATAAAAAATTAATTTCTCATCAGCGGCACTCTGTGTGATATTAAATTTCTTCCACCCCTAAGCCCATTTTCTTACGCAACATTCCATATATTACGCCTTACGTGATGCCTACCTCCCGTAACACCATCATCCTGAAAGTCAACTTAAGTGTCTAATCAATTTCATCATTGTCACCCGACCGTTAATTGAACGAAAGTAATTCCTTCCATTCGCAAGCCTTCCTTCTGTGCTTCTCCTTTATTGTTGTTGTTTCACCCTCTGACAAGGGTATCGGCTCAGCAATCTATATGAATGAACCATTAGAGATGTTCTCTGACCTTAATTAACTTTTTTTTGCTTGTCGTCCCTCTAGCATTGGAACGAGATCCTAAGGCAATACTGACTATGGCAGACCGCAAAGGATTATGGCGTATCTATGGCAAACTTTATCGAGATAATAATCGTCTACCACAAGTTAATGGCTACGTAAATATTGTAATTTGACTTCCGTGCAGGGGGTGATGCATTATGAGTAAACATCAGGATAGCAGAAAGTTGATAGCCTTCTACCCTTTCTGCTCAGATTTGGGGTTAGTGTGAGCGTAATGCAGGTTGAGTGACCATTGGATGAGTGTTTGGTATCCCCCAGTTGGATCTTTTAAAAACAAACAGTTGGTCAGATTGACTGCTGTAGGGATTTGCAATATGAAGATATACAATCTCTTTCCTATAAAATTGCTAGTGTTTCCATATTCGTATTTTAACTTTCACCTGAAACTTAAGCAACTAAAGCGTAGATAATAGCTCTCTATGACATATGAGGTACTCGGACTCTTACTCCTTCCTCATGCAACGCTCATTTACAAGAAATACCCAGCAGTCACAAAGCCCACTCAACTGGCATACCTTTCCCAGCTAGCTTACACCATTCAGATTGCATCACTTCACTGTCTTCGCTTTAACCGTAGATAAATTGCTAACTTATTGGATATCTAATGATACGAAAAGTTCTCAAAGATCGGTAGTAGATCCACTATCGAAACCAAGACAGCCGCACCAAGACACCGTTCCATCAATGAACGGTCCATACTTCAACACTAAAGTGGTTCCAAATTTCAACACTAAAATGGCTGTACATTCTAAACTAAGGGCCTGAGAGGGTTCTAACTTCAACTCTAAACCGGTTGTATCCTCTAAACTAAGTGCCTGAGAGGGTAGAAACCTCAACTCTAAGATGGCTGTAGCTTCTGAACTAAGAGCCTGGGTGAGTCCAAAGTTCAACAGGAAACTTAGACTCTAAAATGGCTGTAACTTCTAAACTACGAGCCTGTAGGGGCCATGTTATGCACCATAAAAAAAAGATATAACAGCAGCCGTTCTAATCTTCAACGCTAAAATGGCTGTATCTTCTAAACCAGGGGCCTGAGAGGGTCCAAACCTCAACAGCAAAATGGCTGTAGCTTCTAAGCTAAGAGCCTGGGTGAGTCCAAAGTTCAACAGGAAAATGGGTCTAACTTCTAAACTAAGTGCCTATAAGGGTTGAATTATGCAGCATAAATAACAACTTTAAAGCAGTCGGTCCAAACTTCAACAGCAAAATGGCCGTATCTTCTAAACTAAGGGCCTGGGAGGGTCTACGCTTCAACACTAAAATGGCTGTAACTTTTAAACTAAGGTCCAAAGGGGTTCATACTATGCACCATAAAAAAAAAATTTACCAGCAGCCGTTCCGAATTCAACACTAAAATGGACGCATCTTCTAAACTAAGGGCCTGAGAGGGTCCAAATTTCAACTCTAAAATGGCTGTAGCTTCTAAACTAAGAGCCTGTGTGGGTCCAAAGTTCAACAGAAAAATGGGTCTAACTTCTAAACTAAGAGCCTGTAGGGGTTAAATTATGCACCATAAATAAAAATTTTAAAGCAGTCGGTCCAAACTTCAACAGCAAAATGTCTGTATCTTCTAAATTAAGGGACTGGGAGGGTCCAAACTTCAACACTAAAATGGCTGTACCTCCTAAACTAAGTGCCTGAGAGGGTAGAAACTTCAACACTAAAATGGCTGTAACTTTTAAACTAAGGTCCAAAGGGGTTCATACTATGCACCATAAAAAAAAAATTTACCAGCAGCCGTTCCGAATTCAACACTAAAATGGACGCATCTTCTAAACTAAGGGCCTGAGAGGGTCCAAATTTCAACTCTAAAATGGCTGTAGCTTCTAAACTAAGAGCCTGTGTGGGTCCAAAGTTCAACAGAAAAATGGGTCTAACTTCTAAACTAAGAGCCTGTAGGGGTTAAATTATGCACCATAAATAAAAATTTTAAAGCAGTCGGTCCAAACTTCAACAGCAAAATGTCTGTATCTTCTAAATTAAGGGACTGGGAGGGTCCAAACTTCAACACTAAAATGGCTGTACCTCCTAAACTAAGTGCCTGAGAGGGTAGAAACTTCAACACTAAAATGCCTGTAACTGTTAAATTAAGAGCCTACAGGGGTCGTATTATGCACCATAAAAACAAAAAATTTAACAGCAGCCGTTCCAAACTTCAACACTAAAATGGCTGTACATTCTAAACTAAGAGCCTGAGAGGGTCCAAACTTCAACTCTAAACTGACTGTGTCTTCTAAACTAAGTGCCTGGGAGGGTAGAAACCTCAACTCTAAGATGGCTGTATCTTCTGAACTAAGAGCCTGTGGGGGTCGAAACTTCAACAGCCTGTAAGGGTTAAATTATGCACCATAAACAAAAATTTTAAAGCAGTCGGTCCAAAGTTCAACAGGAAAATGGTTGTAACTTCTAAACTAAATTAATTTACTTTAATTTGGTGGGGGCTTATGCTCCCATTTATTTTGCTTAATACAAGCTTTAGGTAACTAGGACTTAACAACTAACAACAGTTAAGGTTAGGAAGTAAGGGAATCGTTGAGGGGATCAAATTTACAGCGTAAATTACGAGCTTTTGTGTTGAAGGAAATAGAATTGAAAAGGGAAGTGCAATCCACAGAGCCGTCGATGAATTAAGAGAATGTCAGGTACGTTTCTACGTTTATCGAGGTTATTCAGGTTAAGAGGTTTGAGGCGGTTACAATATTGAGGTAAGTGAGGTAAGATAAGGCAAATCGAAGAAAACGACGTTAAATGTTCTCGATTCGGGATATATGAATTCGCTGAAAGGGGGACCACACTTGCCTGGCGTATTCGAGATGGGGCTGGACAAGGGTAATGTAAGGTGACCTTGACACATTAGTGTTGCAAAATTCTTTAGACCATCGTTTGATAAAACCGAGCGATCAGTTGGCTTTAAGGATTATCTAATCAATATGCGAACGGAAGTTTAACTCTCTGTCGTATAATATTCCAAGTTCGCGAAGAGATTGAACCTTTGGTACAGGTTGTTCATGCAGAAAATAAAGTCGAGGGGGCAATTGATTGGACTTACGATACAAAGTCATAGATTGGCATTTGGAGACATTAAGCTCAAAGCAAGTAGAAAACCTATCGAGGTCTTCTTGAAGGAGAATAGAGTCTTGGGGTGAAGGAATAGTTTTGAACAAATAGTGTCTTCAGCGTAAATGGATACGGAGCAGTGTTTGATAATCTTCTCAAGATCGTTTATAGTTAAAATGATAAAGAGGGGACCTAGATGGCTGCCTTGTGGGACACCAGAAGTGGCTAAAAACGGGGTTGAGAAGGCTGACATAAAGAGAACGCTATAGTAACGGGTCTCCAGATAAGAAGATATCCATTTTAATAATATGGGGTCAAATCCGAGGGAAGATAATTTGAAAAGGATCAGTTGATGTGATATTTTATCAAAGGCCTTAGCGAAGTCTGTTGCAATAACATCGAGGGCTAAAAGCGCAAAGGATACGAATTCAATTTAGTTTGTAGTAGTTGATCTACCTTTAGCAATGGGACGGTAGTTGGTTATTTCATTTTTTGATCCCTTTTTGTGAACCGGCGTTATGAAAGAGGTCTTCCAAACTTGGGGGAATTCCCCTTGTGTGAGGGATAGATGAAATAGGGAGTGCGAAAGTGGGTGCGAAAGATTGGAGGTACATTTTTTGAGAAATATTGCGGGGAGCCTGTCTGGTCCAGGTAAAAATTCATCCTTGAGATTTTGTAACTTTTCTTCGATAAGGGTAAGATCAAGGGTTTGAGATAGAGAGAAAGAGGGGTCAATGGGAAGGTACTTGAAGCATATGGGGTCGGGTACGAAGAAGTTGTCTGCAAATGGTTGTTTAAAAAAGTTTGCAAAATAGTTGACAATAATATTTGGTCAGCCGATGATATATTATCAAACGTGAGAGAGGGGCGATAGCCGTCTGATTTTCTTTTGTAGTTGACGAATTGATAAAATAACTTAGGATCGTTGATAAGATTGGTCTGCGCTGTGTCGAGAAAGCGCTGAAAGAGGCAGTAATAGGGCTGAGTGAATTGGGGGTAGGTTCCAAGATAGTTAGAGTAGTCATAATAAGAATTGGTGCGAAGAAAAACTGCCCATAATTTCTTTCTTTTGTTTCGAAAAGAACGAAGTCTTCTGTTATACAGTAGATGATGTTTTATGCCGGGAAAAGGGACGTAAGGAGAAATGGAATTAAATCTTTCACTGTAAAAAATGGAGATAGCATCAGTTAAGGATAGGCCGGTAAAATCAAAAGGACATTTGTTAAAATAGATTATAATTTTGCGAAAATTAGCTTTATGGAAGTTGTAAGAAGAGGTGGTTATGAAAACGTGAAAATAAGGTCTAGTTGCCTACCGATGGAATTAGGGACCTCACAGTACATTGACATAGGCTTGAGTCAGTTATGCTATCAATGAATAGACATTCCTTGGGAGAACTAGCGTTTGACGCGGTAAAAAATAAGTGATCATCCGATGGAATCCGCTTCAGCAGGGGCAGATTAATGTCGCCAAAGATAAGGATATCGTCGATATAATCACTTAGGTCAATTAGTTGGTCAATTGCTTTAATAGCAAGGATGTAGGACTCGATAAGTTGAGCTGGGAGGATGTAGCAACACATAACGTACAGGGTAGGCCCCCATAACGTTGGGAAATATTATTTTAATTGAAACAAAGTCAAGTTTAACAGAAGAAGAGATAACGATGAGTGAAGAGTTGAGATTATTGTGAATAGTATGTAGGACACCTCTACATGGAGAATCAACTTTAGGGATGGCAGGATCATTAACCATAGGGAAAGAGTAATCGTCATCTCGGCTCTTATGGCGGGGTGGTGATTTGGACAAGACAGTACGAGTTTTAGAGCGAAAGCCTCTTACGTTTTGGTAGTAAAATTTAAGAGGTAGTCTGTTGCGTGTATAGATGAGATGCAGGCAAAGAAGGCAAGTTAAGAACGAAAAAAATTATCATGGTCAGCTCGGCAGAGCTGAAGGTGAGAAACTCTTTTGGAGTGTAAATAGCTGGTGAAAACAGCGAGATCACCCGCAACCTTTTGAGGAGTTTTATCGAAGATTTCGTGGTACCTGTTGTAAAGTTTCCTGAGACTAGTTATATCCGTAGGAAGGCTTTCTTGTTGTATGGAGACCATGACACTTGTTTTGTTTTTTTCCTCAAATCAAGCAGAGTCGGATTTGTCGGACTGTATATTTTCGTATATCTTTTTATCCCTTAGCTTGGAGAGCGCGCAACGGCACGGGATCAAAAATATGGGCAGGGGCCGTGAAACCGAGCTAGAGGCGGGATTTAAGATATGCGAGCTTATAAAGTTTGGGTATTTGGCTCCTGTTGTAAGGTCGAAATTGGGAAAGCAGTTGTTAGTATTCGTGGGAGGAGGTGTGAGTGGTTGAGCAATGACAGTATCAGGGGCAATGGTTAAAGTATTTAACAGAAACGCATTGGAGCTTAGATGGAAGAGAGGCACTTGGTGCTTTAGTGGGTGTACGTGAAGGGGATTGCTTAGGGATATAAACGGGAGGGGAAAAATTGGGAAATATTTTGGTTTCAAGGATCCAGTTAGGGTCAGGTTTAGGATGTGGATGGGGAATGGGTCTGGGCGATTTATAAATACATTTAGATGATACGTTGCTTCGTTTTTTTCTATGTTTTTATTGGTTGATTGATCCGTCCATTTGGAGACCCGCATCTTTCCGCGTTTGAGGTTGGTGTTGGATGGGTTAACAAATAACCACTCATATTTAGCCGGTAAGTTAATCTTGAAATTCGGTTTGTTTTTGTGGTGAGATGTTGAAAATATTGTGCATTGGCTGATGGTGATGCCGTACCTCTTATTGAAAAATTCAGAAATCTAAGCAATATATGCAGAATTTGGAGCACACTTAACGAGTAGGGTGGTGAAAATCTGATTATTTGTGTAGAGTCGGTCTGACCTGCTTTGCTACTCTGAAGGTGTCCACGTCGTGTTAAATTGTGTAACAATTTCCAAGCGATTTTTGGATCAAAGGGCCGGTGGTGGTGGAGGTTGGGTTGTCGGCACTGGATGTGTTAATAATTCGGCTTCGGTTTGTAACAATTCAGCCAAAATTGAAGTATTGTAACTGTTGTGAGGTGGGGGATGTGGGATGGAAGACCATCGATTTTATGACATACTGTTTCAATGAGGTTTTCCAAATCATTCAAAACTGTTCTATTCGTAGTGGGTTCATCATTAAGCTCATTGATTTTATCGAATATAACGTCAAGCATGGACTCATAATGCTTTGAGATGGAGATTGGAGTGCATATAAACTGAATCATATTGACGCTCTGGGCCGAAAAGCTTTCGATTCCTTACCAAAGGGACAAAGCAATGCAGGCAGAATTCAATTGCACATATTTGGAGTTGGACAATTTGGAGAGGGTTATTGTTGAGGTTCTGGTTTGAACAGGATGGCGGCGCCGACTAAGTACATGAAAACGCAAATATTAGTGTCAGTCAGTTAGTGATAAGAAAATAAAAGGAAAACATTTTACTTGCCAACTGTCTCTGGAGACTTTTCAATCTGCTTACAGTTAAATCTTCTCCGGCAGGTCAGTTTTCTCTCATTAAAAATGGATTTCTCTTAAATCAAGCTCTTTCCACTGCCTCCAGTCTCCCCATCATCATTTTCGATTCTGTGAGAGGAAAGACGGACGTCGTCGTCAGCAACAGCTTCTTATCCTCAGCCGCGCGGCAATCGCAAATCCCATTGTAATCCCCCAATTCGTTAAAGATCACATCGAAGGAGACGCCTCAGCTGAACCCTTTAAGGGATGCTACTTCCTCAGTCGGCAAAGCCATTATACCCTGACAACCGGAGTACAATTCGGGATGATGGTAGGGTAGTAGACGTTTAAATGGGATTTTCATTCCATTCCATTCCAAAACATTTCAATTGGATAAGACGCGCGCGTATAGACTACCGACCAGAGACTATAGGGACTGCCATCCTGCTGTGGAGAGTTGATTGTGACAGACAGACAAATTGCTTTCATCTCTCAAAGTCCCGAAGATGTGCAAAGATGAAGACGAACCAAAATAACTGCATCTAAGTCCATTTAATGTCAATTTACATTCCTTATTTCTTTCGTGTGGGTGCTGCCACAACTGATGGAGCTTAGGTCTTTTCATCCATTCTCTACACTATGGTACAGTGTAGTACTTTGTACATCCTTATTCCCCCACAGGGGTGGATGGAATGAGGATTCAATGAATTCTACTTTGTGTGCGGGAATTACACATGAAATGGCCAATAATGCGCTTAAAAGTGTTCCTCGTGCAGCAACTGCTGGCGTTGAATGGTGAAAAATTTCAAATCCTGCTATGGTGCTTCGGTGTTCAGTGAGAACTAAGGGTGGTTTGCACCCTAATTCGTATGCAATGCACTCGTAAAATTGTAGTGGCGTTGTTGTTCGCTGGGGTTACACCCATATTCGTACCCGTTGTGCATGAGTCACATTGTGTGGTGTGAATATTGAATTTCCGGATTTATTTGGTGTTTATGTTCAGAGATTGTTTGGTGCGGAAACCAGAGATTAGGGAATGGGTGCTGCTAAGATGGATGCACTTGAAAGCATTACACTGGGGGGGAATTTAATTCAATTCAATTCACGTGAAGGATACAAATGAAGGTTGTGCTTGAGCTATTGGAGTGGTAAGAAACACATAATTCACAGTTGGGGCCTCATAAATCACAAAACGATTTCGGCATTAGAACAGCTCAACAGGGTTTCAACATTTTTACGATTTTTTTTCTTTGTGTTTTTGTAAACAGATGTTTATCATAATCTTCATTCAATTTGTGAAACTCTATTTAAATCTGAAACATACACTCATGTAATGCAGAAGGATAAGATACCTGTCACAAAATGCATCCAGTGGGATATTCTGATAGAGAAAGTTTTCAGCGCAGTTGCGTGCAACATAAAATCGCGCCTATTCATATATGTTGGAGCACTCAAAAACAAATATTCATGTGCGCACTTGTAGGGTAAAGTCGTCGGACGATTCCTAAAAGTAACCGACACATGAAGACCCATTGCCTCCATGGGAGACTGCCGGACAACGGTGGTTATTTCAAGGCTAATGAATTCCCTTTGATATTGTAGACTGCATATGCTCCGTGCACTCACAAGTTTGTAATATTCAAGGGTTTCTCTCTGTGCACGTGTCTTAACACCACCAAACATGAGCGTCGTAGAGGAGCTTACCTCTTTTTAAAAAAGACTCTAACTGCAAGGTGGAACAACAAGCTCTGAAGAATGCATGGCTAAGTGGGTGCTCAGTCTCTAGTTTGCGAACTTTGGATACCAGCCGACATCCGATTTAAATCCCCATCCTTCCTCTTAGCAAAACGATATTTGCGGTTAGGTGACCTTCACATCCCGATTATTCGTGGGAATCAGAGACTGTCGATGGAACGTCTGCTGTCAAGTCTCTTGCTGACTCAGACACTTTGTGTCGATATCCCGGAATATCCCGCGTTATGTGTGATATCCGTCAACACGAAGTAGCCGTAAATCCTGTGAACGTATCACAAAAATCTACCGGCTACATAAAACTAAAACCTTCGGAGAGGAGAAGGAAGGTTGAAACAAGCTCTGAAACAAGGTAACTCTAGGGACTGAAGCCTCCTGATGACCCCACTCCTTCGATGTTGGAAGCAAAAAGAGTCCCAACAGGATATGCTACAGTCGACTAGGTTCCCTATAGTAACCTATTGGGCCGTGTGAGGCTGGGTGTACTCCCAGAAGACATAAATCTCAACCCATTTAGTGTTGAGCAAATGGCTCAAATACAGGACGGAGTTATCGGTATTTCAATTGAGATTCGAGACGAAGGGTCATATTTGTCTGCTACAATGAAGCCACTGCAAATTGGTTGAAGAATAATTTCTTCAAAATCAAGGAGAAATGCAGTCTGATCGAGATGTTAGTGGAGGAGCACTCATTTCCGAAACCACACATCAAAGTATCGGTTTAGCTAGCGAAAAAATGCTGGCGTCCTTGGATGCACAAAACTCAGGTCTGGGCACTGGAATCTGGAAAGTCCTGCAAATAGTGGAAGAGAAAGATCTCGTCCACAATGTCTTTGCTGTAAATGAAAGTGCGGTCATTTCGCAGCTGCAGTTACCTCCAACATAATCTACACCAGTAGTCTGTTAAAGAGGCTACTAAACAACACCTCAGCTGCAGTTGAGGGTGATAGAGCACGTGAGCTCCCCTCAACAAGCCGATTAACACAAGAACCAATGTTCCTGTATCTCCACTGAGGAGTAAAGTGGCACAAAGGGTTACTACCTTGGCAAGGTTCTCATACGTCGAAGAGGCGATAACAAACTGAGCCGCATACAGATGTATAGCCATGTATAGCCGCAAACAATTTTGACTACACTAAAGGTTTTCCAGGGAAATCTGCACCAGGCTAAAGGTGCCTCATACACAGTGTCAGCGATCATTGAACTACGAGTACCTCATGGGAATGCAATGCAAGAGTTCGTGTGCACATCAGCCTATTTCCCCAGAGACATACGAGTAGATGCGATTTCTCCTCTTGTGGTATGGAATGCACACATGCCCCGCAGAAGCAATAGAGACCTTCACTGGCTTAACGCCATTACATTCCTTTATAAAAAATATGGCAATTCGTAGCGCGGTCAGGCTACAGATCACACGGATTAAAGAAATCTTCTCTTCCAAATCCCCGACCTTGATATGATCCGCGGGATAAACGACCCCCTACTTAAGACTGCTTCGGCAGAAGGTTCGTTGAACTCGTCTAATTACATTCTTTTGGTGTGTTTTCTTTTTATTTAAAAATGCTTTGCGTAGTTTGCAATAAAAAAATTGACCGCAATGGTGCTCCAAAAATTTCATGCGCGGATTGTAATTCATTTGTTCATTGTTATTGTGTGAATTTAAATTCGGACGATATTGAATACATTACCTCGCAAGGCATGCTGTTTCGATGCAATAAATGAAGTGTTCTATTTCGCTTTTCATTGTAATTAAAAAGTATTGCACCTTTTTCATCAGTGGCAGAAATAAAAAGAACAAAAACGGCCAAAGTTAATCAACCTGTTAAAGCAACAACAACAACAACAACAGTAGCTACAATTGATGCAAAAGCACAAGCCGATGATCACCAACGGCCATTAACTTGCGTCAAGTCAGCTGACTGCGAACAACACCTACAACAGGCAGACAATTCGGTTTGCCAACGGTCGATTGCGCAGAGAGAGGATTTAAGAGTACGAAAGAGTAAATGTTTTTGTCTGAAGTTTACAATGCCTAATCCAACTTTACATGGCTATGAACTAAAATGCTGTTGCATACATTAATTTTATTATGGGGTCGATAAATTTCAACACACTTCATATGTAATGCTACTTATTATCGAGGGTGGGATTGGCAAAAAAATCAGGACATAGGTATATTTGTTGAATTTGTATACATTACGATCGGACTTAATTGATTAGGTTTTAACGTTCTTTACGGTTTTATTATTTGTGGTTTAGGTTTAGGTACCTCTGTATGTGGCGTGTTTCCATTTATTTTATGGTGTTTGCTTCTACAGGTGGGACTTTAGTTCATAGGTTTTAGGAAAGGATTTTAGGTCTTAGAAATAAAATTATTTAAGTGTTTTATTTCCTTTTTTTTTGTAATCACTTAAAGAAAATTATTAACGCCACAAATACAGAAAATTGTCATAGATTCATCGCGAAAAGGAAACCCAATAGAAAGTCAGGCCCGTAAGATCGTTGTTAACATGTATAACAAAAAATTGGAAGAAGCTTTGAGTTTATGTTTGGATAATCCCATAACGTATGCAAACTCGCAGACGGAGGAGTTCATTGGTGTTGTTAAATCACCAAATAAAAAAGTACCACACAAAAAATGGAAAACTGCATTAGACGACTTTGACATCACAGCTATTCGGCGAATTATATACAAATTTCACCTTGAAGAAAAAATGATGATTACCTTAAAAATGTTGAAACAACGGGTCCACGAAGATTTGGAGCTTCACCTAAGTATTACGTCGCTACACAGGATTCTAAGAAGATATGGATTTTCCTATATAAAAACGGAAAACAACCGTAAACTTATGTGCGAAAAAAATGAAGTTAAACTTTTACGAGTGAAATATCTGAGAAAGGTGCGGGAATACAGATCAAAAGGATATGAGATCATTTATTTGGACGAGAGCTATATGCACAGCACACACACAAGACCATGGACATGAACTGATGGTACCAGATGTGGATTAAAGGCGCCAATTTCAAAGGGTCAGATGTTGATAATGACGCATGCCGGTGGCGAGAAAGGCTTCGTAAATAATGCCTTGCTTTTATTTAAATCTGGAACTAAAACAGGAGATTATCACGATGAGATGAATTTTGAAAATTTCTCCAAATGGATGACAGATTAAGTTTTGAATAACATAGAAGAAGTTTCAGTTATTGTAATGGACAACGCATCATATCACAACAAATTGGAAGACAAGCAAATCAGTTCAGGTTCCAGAAAATTTGAGATGTTAAAACGGCTTGCCCACTACAATATACCACATATGTAGTTTACAGATGCTCAAACTCGAACTTTGTGAGCTTACAAAGGAACATCGAACTATACACCATCCAAAGCATAAGATTGACGCTATAATTCACGGCTCGGGACACTAAGTACTACGGTTGCCACCTTATCATCCAGATCTCACCCCAATTGAAAATATTTGGGCAACTGTTAAGACAAGAGTGGGAAACCGAAACAGAACATTTAAATTTTCGGATGTTCAGAAACTGGCTGAAGAAGAATTTTCAAAAATTACAGTTGAAGATTGGCGCAAAGTTTGTGCAAACATTTTAAGGGCAGAGGAGAAATACTTTTCTCATGAGCTGATGTGGGACACAATATCGGATGCAATAGTTATCAGTCCAGGCGATGATTCCTCAACCGATTATGAAACTGACAGTTCTCCAAATTGAATTCAATATACCTAGTCCTGCCATAAGTTCTGTCACAAATATAAAACGCTATAAAAAAAACCAGTAAACGTATTGTATTCAAAATTATTTCATTTATTAGAGCACAATATTGATTATTAACATTTTGTTTTTATTGTATTTGTCAAGCCCTTCACAGCAACTCTCTCTATCCCTCTCTATCCCTCTCTTTTGCATTCATTTGAATCTTTTAAACCATGTGCCATGTAATAGCAGTCAAACGAAGTCTCTGATCTTTTGCAATTTATTTAACGATTTTTTTTCAATTTGAATTCATCGGATAATTCTTCGAATGTGTACAGCTTTACTCGCCAATTTTTCCTTCACAACTTCGTGGCATGTAGCGCCGTATTCTTGGAACCACAGCTCGGATATTTCGATGTTGTTGAGCTCTGATCACAGAAAGTCGGTCAATATCGCTCTATACCTGAGGCCATTGACGGCAACGGTCCTTGATGCCGCCATGCCATAAACCTCACCAAACAGTCAATCTTTGCTAATGCATTGATGCTTGGCCGAATATAATATTGACAATACCGCTGAGCCGAAAATGAGCCTCATCCGAGAAGATGGTTTTTTCGCCAAAATCTGAATCTTCGGCCAAGATTTCCAGCGTCCAATTAGCGAACTCCCGGCATTGTCTATAGTCGCTCGGCTTCAAATCTCGCGCCAGCAGAATCTTATATGGATGTAAGCCCAAATCCAACCGCAAAATAAGCCGGGTTGACTCTCTGTCAATCTGATCGGCACCGAATCCACATTTCTGGGTCTTCTTCGATACTGGCTGCTACGGCGGCTATGTTTCTTCTTTTGCACCAATCACTGTCTGGTTGGTGGCTTAAGATCAAAAAGAGTGTACTCACGCTCAAACTTTTCCACACTGAATCCATTATCACGACCGACCTCACGACGAAATTTACATTACATATTTACAACTGAGCCGTAATTTCGATAATATTTTTTAATAATTTCCGCATGTTCTTACAAGTGTAAAACAATGCTTGATGAAATGGCAAACCTTTGGTAACTTTGACATCTGCTGAAACTTTACACATTACAATTGGAAAAACTATCATTGCTACCTGGTCACCCTATAAATTAGATGAAAAAGGTTTTCAACCATAAACCTTTTTTTTGTAAAATTCACGGCACTAGGAATCTCTAAAATAATAACATCTGTGGCACCACCAATCTGTCCTGGATTAGACCTTTACTATTTAGATAGAGGAACGCTTCTGGAGGAATAAATCCGTCAAAGCGAACTTTCTCGTGATACATATAAATGGGATAGTAAGCCCCGTAGATCAGGTTGTACGATGAGGCCATTGCTCTTGCAACGTGCCTTCGAGTCAACTTAATGAAGAAATTATCCACTCTTATTAGGTTCCCTCATTAGGATAGAATTTTATGTACCCAGACTCTGGTGTTCTGTATAAGCGAAGACAAGTCCTAAGACAAGCCCTCTCAAACACCCGAATCTTTTCCAATAAACTTGCTCTCACGTTGAACCACACGGGACACCCAAACACAAGCATGGGCCTGATAAGGGCCATGTAGCAGATCACCTTCACCCTCGCATCGAGTTGGCTGTTATAAAACAGTCTCTTTGTAAGGGCAAAGGCACCTCTAGCTCTGGCCAGATCAACATCTACATTTTAGTCAAATAACTATATGCCCTAATATTCCACTGTTTAAAAAGTTCCGAAAAAACTGGAAAAATGTCGATCCCGAGAAAAAACAGAGGCTGAATGCTTCAGAAATTGCTGGAATACTGCTGGAATTTTCCCCAACCAAATTGTAAAAAAAATTGCTAGAGATGATTAACGAGCATTAATAGAGTTTTCAATAATATTTCTTGGTGGTGATACAGAACAGAAATTTAAGATTCGGCTCCCAGGTGTTATGTACCGAGCTCCTCCAAAGGAAATTTTAAGGTTCCAATTATTTACGGAGTTATAGCTGCTTTAGTGACGCGGTAACTTGACCAGTCCTGTTTCCCAACTACCTGCGGGTGGAAATTGGCGAAATTAAAAGCTACATTAGCGAGCGAGGCTTTTACGTACAATTCAGTGACAGCATTCAACACTCTATAAAGCTGGAGCGGGAGTACCACAAGCTAGCTTCCTAGGATCTTTATTATATCTTGTATATACATCTGGCATTCCAATACCTTTGAAAAGAAATTCAATGACCGCAACTTACGCAGATGACACGATAATACTCTCCTCGCATGAAAACATAGAACGAGCAACCTTGAAATTCGAAAGATAACTATTGTAGAAGAATTAACAAACTGGTTCAAAAACAGGGGTATAGAAATCAACGAAAATAAGACAGAACTAGTCACGTGCACAACAAGAAAAATAATAATTCCACTAACATTAAAAATTATTGGCAACACAGTTAAATTAGCCAAGAACCCAAATACTTGGGAATGTATACGACATACAGTCGACTCCGCTTAACTGAAACGGAAATTTGTCACACATTTTCTTTCACTTAAGCCGCATTTTCACTTATGCGAACTTCGAAATGTTAAATTTAACCGGAGTTGGAATAGCTGAAAAAAAATTCACTTATCCAATGTGAAAATCCAAGAACTAATAATAATTTGTAACAGTATTTTAATAAACGTTAAATAATATTTTATTTAACAAAGCTCAAAACTAAAATAACTTCAGAAAACATAACAATTAAAACTAATAAGCCTTGCACTAATTCACAAGTAACATAATAAAATTTAATTATGTTTGTATGTACATACATAATATGTATGTATATCAAGTGTTTAGTTGCATGGGTTATAGAAGTCGTCGATCTTCGTTTGTTTGCGATTCTGCAGATTGTGAAAAGACATTTTGTCCTCAAGATCTTCAATCGTACCAGAGACTTCAAAATTTCCCCCAAAAAATTATTTTAAAATACTAAGAGCATTATATGACTCCTTCACTGTTGGTATTTTATCGATTGATACTTCGCTGTCAGAATCGGCTTCATCTGTATTATTTTTGAATGCATGTGTTACTGCATTTATTACATCTGCATCGGACATGTCCCCGAAACAAGGTAAATTTGCATCAAAATCCGCAACAGAATCAATTTCTTGTCTGAGTGTCATCGAAAAATTATTTTCCTCTTCTTCGTTAGCTTCTGAAATAATTTCTTCATCGAACATGTTTTTAACAAAACCTGACTTGCGAAAGCAATTTTTAATGGTCTCCGGCTTCACCATCCACCACGCTCTTTTGACCATTTTCAAAGCGGCGATCTAGTCCATTTTTTTGGAAAAATCCAATATACTCGTAGTTCGTTCACTATCTAGATGAAAAATTTGTCGTCGTACTATGCACATTCGATAGTGTGATTTAAAACAACGGATTATCCCTTGATCCAAGGGTTGGATAAGGCAAATTGTATTTGGAGGCGGAAATTCTATTTTTATGTTGTCTAATACAGTATCGTTATCTAATTTGTGACATGTCGCATTGTCAACCAAAAGTAATACATTTTTACGGTTCGCCCTAAATTTTGCATTTAGTTCTTTCATGATCTCACTCCAGTTTGACCGAGTCACACAAGCCTTTGTGTTGGCAAAATATTTAACAAGGACTGTAGAGTTACGGAAGCACCTAGGGTTGTGAGATTTCCCTATACCGAAAATCATTTTTTCGCTACCGGTTGAATTTGTAACAAAAAGAATCCTAATTCGGTTGCTGATGCTTTTTCGGATCTGTTTGCCAATGTTCTGGTAGGTAAAGCTTTATACATTAAGGCGGACTCATCCGCATTGTAAATATCGTCCTCACCATATTTTTCAAGTTATGTTGGTAAAATGTTAGCCAACCATTCGTTAGCACCGTGCACATCGCCAGAATTTTTCTCCCCATAAACGTTCTTAAAATGAATATTTTCCCTATGTTTCCAGCGCTCCAGCCAACCATTGGATGGTACAAAATTCACATTTAGCATAACAGCAAACGCCCTTGCTTTTTTCATTAAAAGTGGGCCAGTGATTGTTGCATGTTTCGATTGCATTTTGAACAACACCGATAGCGTTTCCTCAACAAATTTTAACTTTGTGTGGCCATGTTGCGAATGGAATCTCTACTGTTCACGATTCTTGTTAACGTTGGTGCACTGCAGCGAAACTCCGTACAAATAACTTTCCTTGGCTCTCCCGCTTCAATTTTCTCTAAAATTGCAGGCTTTTTTTGAAGTGACAAGCTTGTGCATTTCTTTCTAGACCTAGATGCTTGAAATGTTTTTCTATACAAATGCAAATTAAAATTCTTCTTTTTCTGAACTGTACCAATTAAACATTGGAGCACTAAAGCCGAAAGAGAAAACGTAAATACACAGAATAAGTATTGTGCTGTCAAAATTGTTAGACTATGCAAGGTGCACGTTGATTGTCAGGTCCAGTGGACGTGTTCAGTTGTAGAAATTACAATGATACCACTCGGTGTATTCAGTGATTTTTTTTTTCAGTTATGCGGAGCGGAAGTAGTACGTATTATTTATTTTTGACATACAATTTTTTTCAATTAAGCGGGTTTCAGTTAAGCGGAGACGACTGTACATTAGGGTGGTCCTTAATTTCGAACATTTGAAAAGTTGGCGCGGCACCTCTTAATTATGTCCGATGTAATAAAATAAAGCACGAGTACGATAACTTTGGCGCCAAGAATTGATAACGGTATTTTTTAGAGGAGTTAAAAACTATCATTTTTTACTATGGGAGTGGGGGGGGTCCATCACGACACGTTTAGGAGTTATGGGCAATTTAAAAACAAATGACTTAAGATGGGAAAAAAATTATTAAAAAACAACGGTAACACTTACAATAAAGCTTTATGCAGAATATGAAAGCCCGAAACTTGTTCTTTAATATAAAATTTACATCAAATTATTCGTGTGAATAGTTTTTGAATAATTCACATTCAAACTCGAATTCTTGGTTAAAAATTAAAAAAAAAAATTTTAACAATATTACTCAAAATTGTGAAATAATGTGCCAATTTTTTTTTTGTATTCAATGCGCGTATTAATTCTGAACACAGAAAACCGCATGGCTTTATGTCCTCTAGTTTTTGAGCAAATTGAAATTGAAATTATTACTTTAGTTTTGTTTTTTGGCATTTACGTATGTGCGTAGTCTTCCTTTGAATAAGTTAATGAGTATTATTTAAACATCTCGCAGACGCCTATATCAATAGTTTTCTTAATTAAGAGTACATGGGTGACCCGCTTCGCAGGATTAAGGGATTTCAGCTCTCTTTCCGCAGGCGGCAGGTCCCGCTCACGCAACTTCGTTGCTCCGCTCGGGGTATGTGCTTTTCGTCAGGCAGGCGCCTCTGTCATCAATACTCTTCATCCACAGTACTCATCACAAAATTACAAAGTTCCCATTAATAACAAAGTTTCACTAATTCGCATTATAGAAAATTCATAAGTTCCAATGTTGCAGTAAATTATTTACTTTGCGAAATATCTATGTGTGTACGTATGTAATATGTAATGCACTTGATAATGATGCAAAAATATAACCGGACAAACGTTTGGCTTTTATACCGTTATTTTTTTTTTGTGATAAGGCCTGTAGTTATTGATTCACAAAGATCACTCTGTGTTCAACCGTAGTGCGAATCAAGTGATATTTTTTTGTGAATAAGCAATGACGGCTAAGCATCCTCTAATCCATCCTAAACTAAATAACTTCTCAGTGTTTTGTTCGTTCGGTGATTTTGTGTCGACCAACGAATGTAGCATTGAATTTTTAGAAGAATCTGGTTTAAATCCCACTAAAACATCCATTCCCCACTGTATTGCAACTTACCTATGAAGGTAGAAAAGTGTAGAAATGTAAAGTTCGGTTGGATGTAGCGATGCTCACAGAAAAGCTCTAAAAAAAGCTGATAAAAATTGTAGAAATACAATCAACCCATCTATCTGTACATTTTTCCATGGACCTCAATGTCGGCTAGAGATTCGCGACGTGCTTGCAATAATTATCACGGTGAACACGGTTTTTCAGGTAAATTAATTAAACCTTAAGCTACAACCTAAGGATTTTTTCAAAATATTATTACATGTATGTTATTATTTTAAAATTAGCATATAATCGCTTGGCGCCATCACGACAATAAAAGTGAGCTTAGTAAATCTACTATAACAGATTACTATAACTATTGTCGTGAGATAGCCGAAATAATAGTATCTCACGTCGATGTTAACATTGGCGGCGAAGGAAAAACTGTACAAATCGACGAGACCTTTCTTACAAAAAGGAAATACCACAGAGGCCGTGTAACCGAACAAATGAAAATCGTAGTGTTGGGGTTATTTTGTAAAGAAGATAAGGTCGGACGCTTCTTTAAAGTGAACTCCAAAAGTAAAGAAGACTTGTGGCCTTATATACACAAATACGTTAACCCCAACAGCAGTCGTATTTGTACCGACAGCGCACGCCAATACATAGGTATTGAGAAAATGTGCCCTACTTCTACGACTCATGAAATTACAAACCACAGCAAAGGCGAATATGTTGACAAGACCGATGCAACCAATACTATAAATGATCTTGAGAATCAGGACAAGCTTCTGAAAAAAATCAATTTTATGCCGCAATACAACGCAGCACCTTCACCAATATATGGCACTTTTCTTTTACCGGAAATCCTGCCTTGAAAAAAATTATAAGGACGACATGGGCTCCCAAACCACGGAATTTTTAATTGACGTAAAAAAAGTGTACCCAGGTTTTGTCAAAGGTAAGTAAAGTGTGGGTTTGCAATTGAAGGAATTCGACCCTCCGACCGTTCACAATGAGCACTTAGAAGGTATTTTACCACCAAAATAACCTCGGCTCTTCACCTTCATTGACGAACTCAACGAACTCGACATTGACACCAGTACGGACGATGACTTCATTGACGAAAGTTACATACTCGTACCTTTTTAATATGTACTCGTACATTGAACATTTAATTGACTACTCTTAACTAACACCTAACTTACTCACAAACTGACTGACTGGAACGCGGAATGCAATGCAAATCTACCTCCTTGTGGTGCATTCTGGGGGTCACGCTAAATGATTTGCTGTACTTTACTTACAAAGATGACAATATCATCAATATTAATCCGCAAAGTGAGATCACCATAAATACCAAAAAAAAACGTCGTTTTAGTAATTTTCAATTTTCTCAAAAACTAGAAGATATAAAGCCATGCGGTTTTTTGTGTTCGATTCAGGATTGATATGCACATTAATACAAGAAACGAATTGGGCACATCATCTCACAATTTTGAATAGGTAATATTGATTTAAAAAAAAAAAAATTTTCATTTTTTACCAAAAATTTAAGTTTGAATGCGAAGTATTCAAAAACTATTCACACGAATAATTTGATGTAAATTTTATATTAAAGAACAAGCTTCGGGCTTTCATATTCTGTATAATACTTTATTGTAAGTGTTACCGTTGTTTTTTAATAATTTTTTTCCAATCTTAAGTCATTTGTTTTTAAATTACCCATAACTCCTAAACGGGACGAGATGGGCCCATCCCCCCCCCCCTCCCATAGTAAAAAATGCTAGTTTTTAACCCCTCTACAAAATACCGTTATCAATTTTTGGCGCCAAAGTTATCGTACTCTCCCCTAAAATAAAGTTATATGTGAAATTTCACTCAATTCGGCCAACTTCTAGGGGTCGCTACTAAGCATTGAACTTTTGCATAAAATTGCAATATGGTTTTATTCTATGCACTGCAGTTGTAAGAAAACGTGGTACATTAAGAACCTTGTGAGCTGTTGCAGTTGCTTCGAATTGTTAGTGGTACTGCTACAGTTAGTACAGGTAGTTTTGAAAGTCATCGCTGTATCATGGCTTCATGTAGCAGTACAGTTTCTACTAGTAAAACATCTGCAACTTTAAAGCAAACAAAGTTATCATCTAAACAAGAGGTTTTGCGTTTATTTTTTAATTACAAGTCGGAAAAGAACATGACAGTTAAAGCTCTGTTGAACAAACAGCAATTGAAGTTATGCCAATTTGTGCCATGGTAAAAGTGCCAACACAATTAAAAAAGCATGTGATTAATCGAATCTCTTTTTAATGAAAGTCAAATTCTGAAAAAGAATAAAGCAGGAAGCATTGAAGGAAAAAGAAATGGTGTGGCAGAAAAATTTAGAAGGCCTTTTAGATATAGCTCATGCTAATGCCTTTAAAATGATTCGAATAAAAGACTACAAGGACTTTCTTGTGAACCAAAGACTACCAGGTCGTCCAGGTATAATAGGAAACATAGATACATCTCTTGCTAAAAAGGAAACTGAAAAGGAAAAGAAAAAGGCACGTTTAGAGAAAATGAAAAGAAAACAGGAAGAAGAAACTAAAACTTTGAACGAAAGAGCTCTCCTCTTAGAAAGTAATTTCAGTTAAAGTGAAGATGAAACTGACATGTCTGAAAACAATTTTGTTACATTACAACGTACAAACGCTGACCCCAGAAAAGAGAGATAGAAAGAAGCTGCTTGATGATAATTTGCCAGTAAGTATTGATGTGACAAAATTAAGTGACCGAAAAGCTACTATTGTACTGTACTGTTATTCGTCGCCAACGTATAGTATCCCCCAAAAAATATTGCAGAGTCATTAAAAGAACAATTTACAGCTGACGTTCCTCTCACTGTTCACTGGGACGGGAAACTAATTAAAGACTTTGTTGGACATCAAACTGTGGATTGGCTTCCAATATTGATCAACTTTTAGCTGTTCCAAAACTTGAAAATGGTACAGGGGAATTAACAGCTTCAGCAGTCTGTGAGACACTATTGGCTTGGGGTGTTTCGAGTCAAATAAAATGTAAGTGCTTTGACACAACATCGGTTAATAGCGGACTTAAGAACGGTGCCTGTGTTTTACTTGAACAAAAATTAGGGAAAGAGTTAGCACGTTGACATCACATCATGGAAATCATGCTAGAAGCAGTAATAGTCCAAACTCTTGGGCGCTCAACTGGACCAGAAATTTTATTATTTAAAAGATTCTGCAAAGAACGGCCCACAATCAATCAAAATAATTTTAAATCAGCAACTACAGGTGTGGCTACTTTCGATAAAATAAAAAATATTGCGCTAGGAATAATACCATTTGCAAAAAATCAAGTTGAAAAATTTCAACCACGAGATGATTACAGAGAATTGCTCAATCTGGCAATTATATTCCTAGGAGGAGTTCCTGAAATTCCTGCTGGAATTCATAGAGCACGTTGGATGGCCAAATCGATTTACTCACTGAAGAAGAAAAGTCGATATCTGAAATATGTATTTTCACCGTTATGGTGTATGTAAAATATTGGTTTGTATCAAGTTCAGCTTGCAAAGGGTCTAGCAATGACTTGGAACTTAACTTAAAGATTTAAAGAAATTTCAGAAGATAAATTCGTTACAGTCGAAAAAGTTTCTTGATCATTTATGGCATCTTTCAGAATAATTGGTAGCATTTGCATTTTTTGATGAAAGCGTATCAAATAATTCCAAAAAGAAGATGGTATCTGATTTGAAAAAAGAAACAATTGAGCATCCTTTGAAGAGAGTTCTTGTTGATCCAGATGTTGTAATTCAGAAAACTTTAGAACATTTTGTTTCAAAAAATACTCTTCGTTTTTTTTTTCCATTACGGGAATTTCATCAAAGTTCTTAGCAAAAGATGTCGAATTGTCTGAATAAGATGAAGACTTCAAATACAGTAAAACTCTTGCTAGCTCTATGAGAGTTGTGAACGATATTGCTGAAAGAGGACTAGCCTTTATAGAAGAATATAACAAACTTAAAACTGCTAATGAAGAACTGAAACAGTATCTACTACTTATTGTGAAAAGTACTCCGACTGTAAGAAGTTTACATTATTGCAATGACAAATAAAGCCGAAGTAAGTTTTTAAATGTATAAATTAATATTCTTGTATACTTTTATTTTACTAACACCACTACATTTGTACTTAAAACATTAAAAAATTTAGAACTTAACCCTTATAAAGACGATGCCTGAGTTTCTTTTTCAACAAACTTTTCAAATCCCGGTAGCGACCCCGAAATTTCAATAAATTTAAAAAAAAAATTAATACCGTACAACTTCCTCATAACATAGAACATATTGATAGGGTGCTATTAAAATGAAATTGTGATATTAAAAATTCGAAAAAAAATTGTTTGCCTAAATAAGGACCACCCTAATATACATAGACCAAAAGCTAAACTGGAAACAATATATAATCCAGAAACGAAATAAAATCAAGTACAAATTTAGACAACTCTACTGAATGCTAGGAAGAAATTCTGTAATACTCACAATAGACAACAAGCTGCTCATATATAAGATAATTATCAGACCAATATGGTAATGAGGAATTGCGAGTACATCCAACATACAAATTATCCAAGGACAACAATCAAAAATCTTAAGAATGATAGTCAACGCATCATGGTATGTTTCCCATGACGACATTCACAAAGCCCACAAAGAACCAATAATAATGCAAGAAAGACAAAAGACGAATATGAAACATCAAATTCGGCTGCTAACACATCGCAACAACAAAATAAATCCAATTGCTGTGGAAGAAATAACCCGAAGAAGAATATTGAAACGCTTTAGACGATCAGACCTTAGAATGAGAAATGCTAACACTGCCCAATCAAATCAAACAAGAAATTCATAAATGTAAATAATTTGTGATACCACATATTTTTGTCAAGGCAGTGGTCTTCAAAAACAGTTTGTATCCTATTTGTATAAACAATTACTTGAGGTCTAAGCTGGACAGATGTAAAAAAAAAACTAGAGGACTCATACCATTTAAAAGATAGTATTCACGGATAAACGGGACAACATAAGGTTTTGCTTAAAACCTTTGTATCTCCTAAGGGATAAATTCAAGATCATCTAATATATAATCTTCAAAATATATGAAGGAATCTCCCCTTAAAGTTTTCGACACATTATCCGGAAGACCCCGTATATTAGTCGTCGATATTTTAATGTTGAAGCTGACGAAACTCAGTAGGTCCTCTGAACAATTTTAGTGGCAAGCAATTAATTGCTTTTGCTTAAGCAGTTATTAAAAATAAAGAGGGAATTGGAGCATTTTCGACGGATGAAGAGCCTAATTCCAAAGACAAATCAGACAAATGTCTGGTGACTGAGTTCAATAAATACGCTTTGTTCAAACATTGTTTAGGTCTACACAAAAACGATTGATGAAATGCAATATATCCGAATACGATCCATGACCAAGTAAACTACTGGGACTCTCAAGAAGAGATGTCTGAAAGTACATGATTTACAATGGAACGCGCAGAAACAGATTCAAATGACAACAATTTAAATAACCATGATAAATTTGCAAAATTGTGTCCATTAGCACTGAAAATGTAATCTGTCAAACACAGCTGTAAACAATTAATCAGAGGAAAACCAATACGCTTTACTCAGTGAACACAGCAAGCGGATATCATGTTAATTCTGAGCAAAAATCTAAATTCCAACGAAATGTTTGAAAAATTATTTGGAAAAGCTGCTGCACCATTGGTCCAAATGATTGATTTTATTCCTGATTGGGCTGGATCTTCTCGAAGACTAGTGGATATAATGCGACCGGCACATTTTGTGAGAATAGGATTCCAAAAATTTGTACTCCACCTCCAAAATGTAACATAAATAAGAAACAACGCGGATTTTACGACTTTCGTACTGCAAATAATAGCATCATTGTAGCACATTGGCTTGATACGAGTATTGATGTTGTTACGATAGCGTTGCCTCAACACAATGTGGAATTGAGCCGATAAAAATACGTCACGATATTCTCGTGCTGAAAAGAAAATCATCTCAATACCTCGACATTATTTATTGCAAGAATACGACTGCTACATATATGGGTGGCACTGCTAGAATTGATGTAAACATTTCGTACTATGAAATTGGGATTGGTGCTGGTCAATCTTCAAATGGTTATTGGATGCAGCAACACAAAGTGCGTGGATTAGTTTGAATGCGACTCAATTATCGTTTATACGTGACATTGCTCAGACAAACATATATGGCAAGGTATAGGAATCTGTAGAGAACCAGAATAGATGAGTGGATGTCCAGTGATAAAAATAAAACGACCACGTTGTGATAGGTACAAGTAAGATGTACCACAAAGTTCCCGGAATTTATTCAGAAACTTAAAAATACAAGTTTATTCATCTAAATCTATATTGTCCACTTAAAAGTAATCCCCATCGACTGCAACACTAATGTCAGCGCCTGATCCAACCCTCGAAACATTTTTTATATTCGGTTTTCGGTATGTCCATCAGTGCTTCCGGCGATTGAACAGAAAGAAGTCACAGGGAGCCAAATCAGGTGAGTTCGGTGGCTGTATTTGTTGCATTTTTCGTCAAAAAATTACGAATAATTATGGCACTGTGCCACGGTGCCATGGTGCAAAATGCACGAGTTTTCTGCCCACAATTCTGGTCTCTTTCGGCGAATTGCTTCACGCAAACATCTTATAACGCCCAAATAATACTCTTTGTTTACTGTCTGGCCTTCTGGCAAAAATTCATGATGCATTACACCGTTGTAATCCATGAAAACCGTGAGCATTGCCTTCTTTTTTGACTGAAAACGACGTGGTTTTTTGGTCTCGGCTCATTTGGTGAACGCCATTCACTTGTCTGATGTCTGGATTGTGTGTCGTACTCATAAACCCACGTCTCGTCTCCAGTAATGATTCTTTTGATGAATGTGGGATCGGATTCAGCCTCGCAAATCATCTCTTTTGCGACGTCAACACGATCTCTTTTTGGCATGAAATTGAGGTCTTTTGGCACCAACTTTGCTGCTACACTACGGAAACACAAATCATTAACCAGAATGTCTTGGACGGATCCATGGGCAATGTTCAAGTCCTCTGCTATTTCTCTGATGGTTAATTTACGGTTATTGACAAAATTTCTTTTACTCCATCAATGTGGTTTTCGATGGCGATGGTCTGCCACTGCGTTCATCATCTTTGATTGACTCACGACCACTTTTGAACCGCTCGTGCCACTGGTAAACGACCGTTTTCTTTAGAAAATCGTTGCCGAAACACTTTTCCAATATTTCCAACGTTCGCGCACCATTAAATACGTTTTTTACGCAAAATTTAATACAAGTTCGTTCTTGCAAATTTAAATCCATTTCTAAAATTGTAATAAACCGCCAACACACACAGAGATAGATGTACTCTTGGCTAGGTAACTTTTGCAAATGTCAAGCTATGATGCTAAGATTTATAGGGAATATCAACAACAGATTTACCAATTTACCAACTTAACAAAAAAAAAAACATAAAAAGATAAAAGATGAAAATTCTATTCTTCGAATGTTAATCCAAGGTTTTTGAAACAGGAACGATGTTTTGGTAAGCTCGTACATTTTGGCAAAGCATCAGCTAACATAAGCTGCGCGTTTGTAAAAATATCAAATGAATAGTTCCATCAGATATAGCTTCTCGGACATGGTGGTATTTGATGTGAAGGTGTTATGTTCTAGATCGCTTTCCTTAATAGTGCGCAATACATTCTATCAGTGTAAACACGAATAGAGTGGTTTGCCGAACAGACACATAATTCAACCAGCAAAAGCTTAAAATATTTCGCCTTCTTAGCGGTTATAGTAACATATTTAGCTACGGCACTTGATGTTGATATTGCAGATTGTTTTCTTGATTCCCAATCAATAGGATTGCGACTTGCGATCATTAAAGTCTTCTGCCCAATTAGGATCAGAATAAGCGCAAATTAGTTTCCCAGTTCTAGAATAGAGAATCAATCTTTGAATTAATAGTTCCTTTTAAGTACCTAAGAACAGATAAAGCGAAATTCCAGTGCTTCCATCTTGAGTATTGATTAAATTGCGGCAAAATGTTAACATTGTAAGCAATATCAGGTCGGCTCAAGACCGAAAGATGTAAGAGACTTCCGATATGTTCCTGGTATGCTTGTTTGTTCGCCGGCTGTTTTTCTTCATCGTGCATGGGTCCTTTTCCAGTTTAGTTGTTGGTGGCATTGGTACAGCTTGTGGTTTACAAATCAAAAGATTATAGTTTGTTAGTAAGTTCTTAACGCACGATCATGAAAAATCTCTAAACCAATTGTAATCTGTGGTGCACCTAGATCTCGGACATCAAAATGTGATATTACATTTGAATAAGCTGAAAAATCATTCATTCATTCATACGATTAAATCATCTACATAAGAAATGACAAAGGTAACGTGCGAACGTCAAAATAATCAACTCCGTCTTGTTGATTATATCCTTTTGGCACGAGTCTAGCTTTCTTGCGTTCGACTGAGTCGTCTGGTTTAAATTTGGTTTCAAAATCTCATCTACAACCAGCAAAATTGTTATCCTTTGGGCTATCTACAAGCTTCCTTGTCTCATTTTTGTTTAAAAGCTCAATTTCAAAAGACAACGTGCTATTTCTACAAGAGTTCTATTAGCCCGCTCTTCCACCCCGTTTTTATGAGGAGTATATGCAGAAGAAAATCCTCGTTTTATATCTACAAATTTCGAAAAAAGCCCTACCTGTATATTCCGAACCATTGTTGGATCTAATTATTTAATTAATTTTAACTTAAGGTTTTTTTGATTCTCAACATATGTTTTACATTCACGAGACTTTTCAAGTACATCAGATTTGTTACGAATAAAATACACAAATATTTTTCTAGACTAGTCGTCCATAAAACCAATGAAGTTACATACTCGTATATCCGAATGAATGGATGAGTTCCAAGCAGTACGTTGTAGACTTTTCCTGTTTTTCTGTCAACGGAAGCCTTATTTGTTTGCCTCGCATGCATGAAGTACACATGAGCTCGTACGAATTCAGTCGTTCGCAGATCTCCGTAGAGAACAGACGTGCTACGGCTTTACGTAAAGTAACAAAAAAGAAAAAAAAATTGTGAATTGGATAAAATTTAGTCAGTTGACTCGGTAGCCGTGCGGTTAATGGCGTCGCTCAGTGAATAGTGTGACACGGGTTCGAGCCCAGGCCAATCTTGGAACTTCTTTTTATTTTTTATTTTTTTTTCCGCAAAGTGTGGTTACAAATACAAAAACTAATTAAGAAAATCACGTGATGAATGGTGGAGAGCGCTCCGCTCTTCCCATAACGGGAGTTGGAAAAGGCAACAATTGTGTTGCCGGTGACGTTGCGAAAGCAATTAAAAGGAGGAGGAGTCTGAAAACCCCTCCTAATCTAACGAAAAAAAGAGTTAATGTGAATGTGCTAGATGATGATGATCATTATGAAGGGGGCAACAATAACTTTGCTTCCCTAGCGTCATCCGAATCGGAAGATGAGGATGAAATGATTAAAGACATTAGCAGCAGCATAGAAAAGCTGCAAGAAAAAATGCTGGCTGTTAAGATAAATCAAACTGCACGCAGGCAGAGGGAGCAAGCAGAGGTAGAAAGCGCCCAACAAAAAAAGCAACAAAAGCTGCAACAACAACTGCATCAACAACAAAAACAGCAGCAGCAGAAACAACCACTGCAGCAGACAAAACTGCAGCAGCAGAAACAACAAAAACAGCAGCCGCAGAAACAACAGCAGCAGCAGCAACAACAACAACAGCAGCAGCAGCAAAAGAAGAAGGAGAAGGTGCCTCCTATCAACACCTTTAAATTAGAGGTAAATGCTAGCAAGAACCTGTGTAAGTTGGTCATTAGTAATAATTTCAATATTAAGAGATTGGGGAACGATCGCCATGCCATCCACTGTAACACAGTGGAGGGCTACGCGATAGTGAAAGAACTCCTAAAGGAAACGACGACGGAGCACTACTCATTCACACCAAAGTGTGAAAAGCGGCAATCGATGCTGCTGAAGGGGTTGGAACCGTATACTGACCCTGAGGAGATTCTGGCACTGCTCAAAGAGAAGGAGTGCAAAGGACTCAAGTTTGTAGGGGTAAAACCATTTACCGCAGCTAGAGCCAGGCGGGAGAAACGGAGTCTGCCGTTCTTCCTGGTGCAGCTCAGTCCCGAAAGTCGTCTGGATAGTCTAAGGAGTATCAATGTCCTAGACTACCAGGTGATTCACTGGGAAAAATTAAAAAGGAGCGAAGGCGTTTTACAATAAGTTCGCTGCCAGAGGTTCGGGCACGCCGCGTCGAAATGCCAAATGCAGCCTCGATGCGTGAAGTGCGCAAAGAACCACAGATCCGAGGAGTGTGCTCTAGGTAGGGACGGAGCATCTGATAGGACGCAGCTCTCGTGCGTGTTATGTGGGAACGTGGGACACACCGCAAACTATCGGGGTTGTCCTAAGTTCGCCGACATAAAAAAAGCAAAACTGGCTCAGCAGCAGAAGGTGGAGGTCAAACGTTCACCTGTTAGATTCCAAACACCAGCCGTCACGTCCAAATTTCCTACGCCCAAATGGCGGCAGGTAGGGGGGCTACAGTACAGCAAGCGACTGTTGCTTCTCAGGCGCCAGTGCCGAGAACAGAGGAAGCTGCACCTAACATGCTGGCCATCTTGTTCGCAATCCAAGGGCAGATGGCTCAGCTGCAAAAGCAGGTGCAAGAACAGGCCAAGCGGGTGGACCACATATACGCGCTGCTGCCGCGCCTAACGCAACACATGTCGTTCAAACTTTGAAGGTCCTTGCGGTGAATGTTAATTCACTGATTAGGATCGAACGAAGAGCCGCGGTGTTTAAATTGCTACAAGATTAAACTCCTGATGTGCTTGTCGCTAGCGAAACCAAGCTAACCGATAAGCACAAACTGGAGTACAATAATTATATTGTTAGAAGAAGAAACCGGCCCAGATCCAAACGTGGAGGTGGTGTCGCGATCTTCATTAAAGAAGGTATAAAACTTCACAGAGTGTACAAGGGCGTGTTGCGCAGATTCCGGGTGTTGGAGGCAGTCGTCGTTTACATCCCGCTCCGCAGTGGAAAGCGGCTGTATTTGGCCTCTATTTATGCACCGGAGGCTTCACAATCCAACCTATTCATTGCAGAGCTCAACACGCTTTTTCGACTTCTGAGGCTGGAATCGGGGGAGAATTATTTTATAATCGGCGGGGATTTCAACGCTAAACACAGAGATTGGGGAAATAATTTGCCAAATACTAGAGGGAACCTACTACTCGATTGGTGGGGTCAGCATGATGTCATGTACAGACTCGGTCTTAAAGCGACAGATAACCCGTCGTTTCCCAGAGCCGGGTCTTATTTGGATCTACTGCTGTACGACGAACGTATACGACTGACAGGTACGAATTTACAAACATTAAACTGTCTGCGCACATTCGTGTATGACAGCGACCATTGCGGTTTTAGCACCGAAATTACAGTTCCCAACGAAATTGCGGAATTGGAGGAGTTTGTCCAAAGATATTCTTACAACTACAGTAGGACTCGATGGACACGCTTCTCCGCAACCTTGACTAGAGCGCTCTCCTCGAACACGCTCCACCTACCGTCCAATAGGAATTTGTCAAACGAGGAGATTGACAATTACCTAAAACAAATGGACGAGACAATTAAACAAACTATGGACACTACAATACCGCGGTATCGACGTACGACTAACGAAGACCTGTTCCGCAATCCTACTATTGACGCACTGCACCGACAGAAAAGTAGACTTCTGACAAGACTCAAAAACTTGTACAGACAGTTAACTGACCGACAAGACCCAGAGATTAGAACACTGAAGTCGTCGATTAAAAATATTCAAAGGCTAATAAAAGAAAATTACAGAATTTCTGTAAGTTTGTATTGGAACAACAAAGTTCGGACTGTAAACACCAGCAACCCGAATATGTTTCCGCAAATAAATAAACTATTTCGGAGAAAAAATCAAAACGACCTTCAGTGTCTTAAAATAGCCCGGACAACAGATAACGAACGGTTACTGACAATAGCAGGCATTGATCCAAGTGAGGCCGCTGATGATGACGACTTTTTTGTGATCGAGGATCCACAGGAGAAGGTTGAGGCCATAGGGGCCACTCTCCAGGAAGTATATAAGGCCATTGATAACATTGGTCCTAATTACGACCTGGACAATCGCGTCTTGGTGCACGACTTCTGCATTCGAAATGAAATAGGGAACTGGCGATCCGAGGGTTCTGGTTTCACCCAGTTTAGCGACGAAAATATGGCAAATAACGTCATTGCCAGAGAGGGTGGCCTACCCCCGTTCATTTCGAAGGCAGGACTCCATGAGATCTTCGACACAATCAGGGCTAAGAAATCGGTGGGGACCGATGGTATTCCGAACATCGTGCTTCGACATCTTCCTCTAGAAGCGGTGGACATTTACACCACCCTGTTTAATAATGCAATGAATAATGCACATTATCCAGCGCAGTGGAAAACGGCGGTGGTTCAACCTATCCCCAAAAAGGGAAAGGATATATCCAATCCGGCGAATCTCCGGTCGATAAGTCTCCTTCCGAATATCAGTAAGGTTTTTGAAAAGGTAATCAATAGAGCTCTGTCGAGGTGGGTTGAGGACAAACATATAGTTCCGGATAATCAATTCGGTTTTAAGGCGGGACATGATATCTCACATGCCGCGTCTAAACTGGTGTCCGATATCCAATGGAATAAAGGCAAAAAACAATGCACTGGTGCCTGCCTTGTTGACTTCGAGAAGGCCTTCGACACCGTATGGTTAGAGGGTCTTTTCTATAAACTAACTAGGCTGGGGATCAGTAAACCACTCTTGTACATTCTTTATAATATGCTAACTAACAGACAGTTCATCGTGAAGAATGGTGAGGTGACTTCTGTTGGAATATTTCAAATTAAAAATGGTCTTCAGCAAGGCGCGGTCAATTCGCCGATCCTATTCAACATTTTTACAAGCGACTTGATAGGTTCACTTCCCCATACTATTGCGTACGCAGACGATTTGGTAGCGTACAGAACAGGTCCAAAAATCGAGGTCATTAATACTCTCTTGCAGCGTGACTTCGATAAGATAAGACGATTTTGCGATGACTGGAAGTTGAAAATCAACTTTCAGAAGTCGGAAACCATTCTCTTTAGGACGCCGTTGTCTGGAGCCTCTAGGGATACCAGAAAAAATTGGCGAAAGTTCTCGATCATTGGACAATGCGGACAACCTCTTGCCTGTCGAAATGTAGTCAGATACCTTGGGATCTGGCTAGATCAGTTTCTGTATTTTAACAAAAATGTAGATGCTGCTCTGGCCAGAGCCAAAGGTGCTTTTGCCCTTACAAAGAGACTGTTTTATAGCAGCCAACTCGATGCGAGGGTAAAGGTAATCTGCTACATGGCCCTTATTAGGCCCATGCTGGTATTTGGTTGTCCCGTGTGGTTCAATGTACGAGCAAGCTTAATGGAAAAGATTGGGGTGTTTGAGAGGGCGTACCTTCGCTTGTACAGAACACCAGAGTCGGAGCACAACAAATTTTATCCTAATGAGGTCCTTTACAACAGGGCGAACCTAATAAGAGTGGACAACTTCGTAATTAAGCTGACTCGAAGGCACATTGCAAGAGCAATGACCTCGGCGAATAACCTGATATCTGGGGCTTACTACCCCAATTACCTTTACCACGTTTTCGTTCCACCGGAAGCATTCCTCTACCTTGATCAGATAGGGTTGATCCAGGATAGATCAGCGGTCCCGTTAATCTTCCATGTCGCTCCGACACCTGGGGACAGGCGACTCAACTACAGCAGAGACGTCGCACATGGCAGTATGGATCATCTCAGGTTCAGTAGGGCGGTGGGGAATCGCGATAAGAGGGATGTCGTTCGGCAGCACCAGCATTTCTGGTGGTTGAGAGATGGTGAAGATATTTCGTCGTCGTTTCCGTCAATTACGGACCAGCCTCACTAATAAGGCAGAGCTGACCAATTTATTTGCTCTGTGAATAGCGGTGGCCAGCTTACATAGGTTTAGGTTAGCATTTAAGAAACATATACACATATCAATGTATACAAAGGTGTATACTGATATATGTATATTATTATGTATAATGTCTATGTGTCTATGTGTGTGTATTATATATGTAGGTTAGGTAGACTAAGGTTTATTTTAAGTTAGATATTAAGTTTTTATAAAAACAAAACATTATGTCCATATGCTAAGTTTTTGTTAACAATTTTTTTTCTTAGCTTTAAATATAGTAAATAAATATCCATAAAGAAAATGTTAATAAAGTTGAAAGACATAGTATAAGAATTTAGAGTAGCTTAGAGTGCCCCACGCTAGTATGTTAGTATAAGATTATTATGTAATTTTAAGCTAGCATTTAAGCATTTTTGTTAGCATATAAGAGTTAGTGTTAAGTAAATAAAATGTATCTAAAACTAGCTCGTACGAATTAAAAACCGGCAATCCTATAACATTACCTTTCCGCTGTAGTTGTTTTAATGATTCTCCATTAAGATGGTCCATTTGGTGATGTCACATTTCGAAACTTTTGGTTCCACACTTATTTTCCCTCAATTCATAAGATGCATCTACTCTTGGATTTACGATGTAAAGTCTCTCATTCTTTATTTTATATATTTAGAATATTTTCTCTCACCGTGTGTCCGTTCCTTCCACAACGTCTACAATTATATCTAAATTCGTTTGATTTGTCACGCTGTTTGCCATAGTAGTGCGGTTTTGGTTATACGCTTCGACCATTGAAGGTATTATTGTAAGAATAATTATGATTAAAATTACCTCGTTCTTTTAATGCATTGTTTTCACAATGTTCACGTCTTTTATCATCAAATGCTATTAACCTGATACGAACGGTTTCTAATTTTGGGCACAGGAGCACATCAAATGCCGCTTGGATGCTTTCATAGTTTTCATGATAGTCTACAAAATAAAATGACAAGAAGATCATCATCCAAACTCGTATTTAACACTTTGAGCCGACTAAAAATCCCAAAAAAATCGAGCAAAAATTCATCCATCGATTGTGTGGGTCTCATACGCATATTTAGCAAACTCCTCAACCTTCTAGCGTCCATTTTAGCTCGACTCAAGAAAGTCCCATATTTCCTTCGATGTATGTATGTAAATTTTTTTACTAGCGCTACGATATGTGATTCCATAGTTCGCTTCGCGCATCCATGTCTTTGTAGTCCCAAGACTCCTGTTTCTTAACGCTATCCTCCGGACGTTTTTCCGTACCCTGAACTGTCTTCAAATATCTTGATTTGTGAAGGATTCCCTTCATCTGTACACTCCAGGTCGGATAGTTCTCACCAGGTATACGACAATGTACTGAGATTAAATTCGCCATACCGATTGAATTGAAGATTAGTATTTTTGGTGAAAAACTTTGTAATAAAATTTATTTTTTCTATCAGTGTTGACACGTATTTTTAATTGTATTTAACAGAACCCACCAAAAAGTACTGCGAAAGTACCAATACCAAAATTTAACTCTAAAAATTCTGTAAAAAAGCTGTAAAAAAATAGGCGCCGATGTGCCATTTGTAAGTCTTTTGTGGGAACATAATGCTCAAAATGTAATATTGGCCTTTGTATTAACTATTTCAAAAATTCATCAGTTCTATTCGAAATCATAACTTCCAAACGCGTCAGAGCTCCTGGTCCGGGGGACATTAAATTGTCCTCAGGAAAAAGGCATCGAAACGAGTCGACCTCCCGTAATTCAAAAAGTAAAAATATAATAGTTCAATAAGGAATTTTTATGGTGGCTGCATCAAAAACTTAAAAGACTTTATGCATCCTCTGTGTACGGCCTAAACCAGCGTGACAAGAAACTCTTTGTAAGACTTCCCGCCGTTAGCTCATAAGATAAGAGAATCAGTCTAATTTTCTTCCATCTACACTGTATTCGGAGAAAAATACGCCTTGGGTCTCAAAGGACATAAATTCGAACGGTAGCGGTACCAACAATAACACTCTCTTTTGAATGGATGATATTAACTCTTTAGTTATATAGTAGACCTAATTACAAATTTATAAAATTGTGAAGGGTGTTTTCTTTAGAGGTATAAAAATTCAATATCAAATACAATACTTCAAGCTAATGTTAATGTCTATGATATTACTTTTATTTAATAGATAATTTTATGCCATTAGTGTTTAAATATGCCATCGGCTAGCTCGGATGAAGCGCAATCGCGAAGGTCAATTTTCGACAACTTTATCGAGCAACTGGGGCCGTATATCAGCAATAACACGGCGAATGTTGACTTCCAAATCGTCCAAAGTCTCTGGTTTATCGGAATAGACCAGTAACTTCACATACCCCAAGTAAAATAATCTAAAGGTGTGAGATCAGAGGATCGTGGAGGCCAGTTCACAGGTGAACGAAATTATGCGCTCAGCAAATGCGCCATTTTGCGCCATTCACCGAACCTACGAGGCGTATAATTGTCACGCGGTTACAGCTCTTGCATAAGCTGGATCTTATAAGCTTTTCAGTTAAGATATTTATGATATTTACGTAAAATCTTCCACAAAGTGGATGGGTATAGCTCCAACTGCTGTGCACGATGCCGAATCGACTCATTCGGATTCTCCTCAACACTGCGCTCCACAACTGTTCAACTTCTTCTGTCCGCACTATTTGTCATCTTTGAAGATGCATATTATCCACTAGAGTGTACGTGGTGCGAAAACGATTCATCGTGTTCCAAATACCTTGCTCAGATGGACGATTAGTTCCACCGTAAAATGGACGTAGCGCACGATAAGTTTGGCGAATCGAACCATGGTTTTCAAAATAAACAAAAAAATTTTGCTTTAAATAAAAGAATTAGTTCGCAATAAAATTAGCCATCTGTTCGTTGATACTCTTAGCTTCAGTGTTGTCGGTGTTATCGGTGTTGCCGTGATTCTCAACACTAATGCTAAGTAATATTGTATATTAAATACAAACTTAAGAATAGTGAATTGGAATGCTAGAGGAATTAATAGCGAATGTTTAGAATTGTTTAATTTTTTGAAAACTAGTGAAATTGAAACGGGACTAAAGAAATAAATAAAGCAAACCTCTCAAATTCAGATTATATGAATTATCGTAGACAGAGTGGACAGTGGTGAAGTCGTTGCTTTTCTGCTTCACAGGTCTATTCAGCACTCGCCTTTGCCTGTCATTCATACTATATTTATCGAAAATTCACAGCCGAAAATGAAAGATTATTTATAAGAGATGTTCGTGCACAACTATCGACAGGTGGCGATGTTATTCCCGCTGGGGACTTTATCTGTCGACTCCGGGACTGTCGGACTTGGGCTAATTTGTTTTCGAACGTTTTGTCTGGATTTGTTTTTTCGTTATGTTTTCCCCAAATCCTTCCTGCAGACATGTTCGTCCAAAATTATGAGAGAGTGATGGGTAGTCATGGGCGCATCAGCCATCGGTACACTTTCTCAGCATCATGGAAGGACAACCTAAATAGGTACGATGGACGTTCAAAAACTGTAGTAAGAACTCCGCAGAGCAGGCGGACGGCCTGCTACAAGAGCATAAGGAAAGCGCTATAGGTTTTGGCTGTTTTACAAGGGTCCAACACGAAGTAACCGAACCCTGCCCCAAATGTTGTTTTGTCTCCCCTAATGGGTAGTTTCCAGCCTTAAGCATCCTTAAGCATTGTGTCCGTTGTCGCTTTGGAGGAACGTATTTGCGAAAAGCACATGTGGATTCTTCCATCCCGGACTTCTGTCTTTACGCTCCTCGGAAGTGACAACCAGTGGGTCCACCCGTCAAAGACAGAGGTAGTCTTCGTTGTTTTTTTTTTCTTTTTGAAGTTTGATTTGATTTAATAAAAATTAAAAATTGCAACAAGCGGTAAAAATTGCAACAAGGCTGGCATCTTTATAGATAGAAACGATAGAAACAAAACAGGAAGCTTATTCAGATTTCCAAGAATGATTCTTAAAAGGACTTTTTTCAAAAACCACGAAACACTCTGTGAAAACGTCTGACTTGTAAAGGTTCTCAAAAGTGGAAAACCAGCCAGACTGCAATTGAGGCTCACTTCTCAGGTAACCTAATAGAACCAGCCCTCCACCAGCTTCCATTGGCGAAACTGCAAGTGAGTTGAATATCACAACTCACCGGTTGTATTGACGGATGAAGTCATTAAATATGCTGTTGCTCTTTTGATGGCTTCGAATTACCTGACAGCGATGGCATATTACCAGTCATGCTACGCAAATATCGGCTGTTTTTTTTTTTGAGCCTTGGAACTTTTATTATAAACAAACCACAGAAAAATGAATGTAGTGACCAATATTTTGGCTTTATTAGATCGGAAATTTTTGAAAACAATTTCGGGTATATGGCCACCGCTGCTGAGTCTTACGAAGGCCATCCTATCGGTCCAATTTTGCACTACTTTTTCCAACATAGCTGGTCTTATTTCGGCAATAACGCGCTGAATTTTGGGTTCTGAATCGTCAACTGGAGCTAGTTTATCAGTACGCATGAGTGACTTGATATACTCCAACAAAAAGGGAGTCCAAAGGAGTCAAACCACATGACCTAGGCGGACATGACATGGTAGATCCAAATCGCTCACCAATTGTTTGTCACAATAAAGTGATGGTTTAATCCGATGTATGCATGTTGCGCCGTCCTGTTGAAACCATTTGTCTCTTAGACGATTGTTATTGAGACAGGAAATCGATCAACAATCGAAAATTAGAATCATTTGCTTGCAGCGCTCGCTATTAACGGTAATATTGGCTCCATGTTCAGATTTGAAAAAAAAGGGCAAATTCTACTTTCAGCATGCAAACTGCATCAGACAGTGACCTTTTCGGGATACAATGGGGTCTCCAGAGTCTTGTGAAGATTGTGATGACTCAAAAACAGCAATTTTACTTATTATCATACCCATTAAGCCATAATTGAGCCTCATCACTAAAGATGATTTGACGGTAGAAATCCGGTTCAACTTCCAGTTAATTTTGAGGCCATTCTCCGAAGGTACGACGCACACGATGGTCCATTGACTTCAATTGCTGCACCAATTGGATCTTATACGGGTGTAGGCCTAGATATTTCCTTAAAATCTTCCTCGTAGTGGACGGAGAGAGACAGAGTTGCTGGGAACGGCATCGAATCGATAAATTTGGGTCCTCCTTTCTACGAAGTTCTAACGTAAAAATACGAATCTATGGAACAAAGTTACAACCACCGTTTCTGGATTAACTTGGTCGGATATGGATTCAGCTTTCAGAAAATTATGATGTGGATTAAAGTAAATTGATGCCGGGCATCTAACCTAGATTTTGATATCTTTAACGACTGCTTTGAAGAGCATCTTAAATCAATAGTCTATTGAAATTATTGTCCTCTCATATAAAGATTTACCTACCTTTTAAGATAACATAACACCTTCAACCTTTAGACACCAAGAGCTCTTCCATGTACATTTGCTTCATGTTCAAGATATTTGGAGTTTCACTTTGAAAATTCACACTTAAAGAAAAAAAAAAATACCCCAAACTTATTCACATGGAAAACGAGAGGATATTCTGTCCTTTTTTCGATCACAAAATTTTCTTTTCATTTTTCCTTATAGTTGGGGGTTGAAGGATATTACTAAATAGGATATTACAACATGTCTTCCAGTTTACATCTACACATTGATATTGAAAGAACCAGTAATGGCAATGAGAAAGGACATCTGCAACCTATTCCAAATCGAATGTGAATCAATTTTTATACCCCCCTCCCCACCCCAAAACCATCCAACAGAACAGCGGGCATATCCTTTTCAAGTCTCATTCCATGATTTTGTGCTTTTAAATCATCCAAGTGTGGAGCAAAGTAACAGAAAGAATGGTTAAACGAGTAAACGAATCCAAATACGGATACGGATACGGATAGAGAACGGATACTTGTATGCGCTATGCGCGCACCAACGATCTAATCCGATACTTGAGCTGGCAGATAGATTGGGTGGTGTGAGGATGCCAGTATATATCACTATCTCGAGAAAAGTCTCTATTTCGCAATTTCGTTTTGTTTTTTTTTTCTTTTGGAAAAGTGATTCTGATTTATACCGATATGTGTCGATGGAATAGATGTTTGCTTATTCCGATTGCGATTAATTGATATGAGAAATGATATCCGCCGAGTGTTGTGCGTTTCGTGGGTGGATGGATACAAACAAGTCCTAGAATCCTAAGCCATATTGAGATTGAGGTGATAAATCTTTCTTCTTCATTTACTGTTTGTTGGATCCATTTCCGATTGACATACATACATAAGTGAAATGTAATTGTGTTCTGTTTGTGTTGATAATTAATACTCGTATCTTTGATAATGGTTTCTTTGGTTAAAGCAAATGTTTCGCAATGTCGAAAGAGCTTCATGGAACGGAATTGATTACAGTCCTGAGAAGACCCACAAACTACGATACACGCCCAGGAGCAAGATACTTGTATTCATGGAAATTTAAATGAAGTTCTTCATATGTATATTCAGATCCCTACTACAAACAGTACGTCAGCCACAGGTCGATTAAAGTGCTCGAGGAAGAACGGCAAATACAGAGCTTAATAGCAAAATGACAAGAGAATATCCTGAAAAAGTCTTTAGCTTCGATATTTTTCCAAAATCCTGGAAGAGTTGAGTTTGCATTATTCTGATACTACTCGTATCAGAGCAGTACTCTAACGTATACCAGACAATCGATACACAAGAAAGAAATACTGATATCATAGTGGTTTAGGTCCACAGGACACATTTCAGGTGCAATCTATACGCTTTGTCGAAAAGTTCGCCGCACTAGTGGAAAACCGACAACACCTTGGTAGCTTTCAGTTTTTAATGTTTTGTGGAGAGAGTTAGAAGTTCAGCTGATTGTACAAGATAAATAATTTGAGGATGAAAACACGAGAATATACATCCGCACAAAGTGAGATTCCGTGACCAAAGTGTTCAGATAAATTTGTGTGCTGTTCTGGGATAGCAAAATTGCAGTTATGAATTGGTATACCTACTTATTCCTTGAATATCTGAATAAATGTGGCAAAACAAGCAACTCAAGAAAAGAAAGAAGATCAGCACTTCAACTGGTGTGATTTGCATCAGAATCCGATTCACAAGCATGCGATTGCTACTCGTAACGCCTTGACAAAGTATTCTTCAGAGCATAGACGAACTAGATGAAGTCTATAACTTCCTCATTTGGTTCCGGATAGTCCTGTCTATTTTGTGAATGGCGTCTACAGGTATTTTCACTTTCGCTGCTTTTGTATTAATCGCATTACTTCGCTGCTTTCTCCAATGTTGTCAATGTCATCAACGTATGCAAGTATTGTTACACAGGCTTTTGAGTAATTGTGTCCCGATGGGCTTTGAACAATTTTCTCTAAGAGTGACGAGAAGAAGTTATGTGGCATGAGACCGCATCATCTTGTCAAAACCTTTCTTTGACATCAAACGTCTCTTTGTGATTGTTTTTTAACTTTACGGCGCAGCGAGCGTTCTCCATCGTCCTTATGCATGGACAGAACTAGGTATGGGTCTATATAGGTCATCTCAATAGCAGCAACCATGGGCGGCCTTGAAATCGATAAACAGGTGTTGCATACTAATCTAGAGTTCTTGGGTTTTTTTTTTTTTTTAATCTGCCATAGTGTTAATAGTGCAAATTTGATATCTGCCATTGACAATTCTTGTCAATAGGGCCGGATTAGATCATTGATTCTCAGAGGGACAAATGATACGTAACCCAACTTAGGACATTCATTGCTTATGGTTATATGTCCGGAGTGGTCCGATGTAGCGCCGTATTACTTAAAAATGTTTCGGCTATTTGAAAGATATTGCCGTAGGACCTGCGAGCGACTATATACATAGGACATTAGTGCCTAAAAACTGACACATTGTTCCGGAAAAGGCCTTTGCAATGATGTTTGACTAGCCTTGATTGAAATATTGCTCATTAAGGTGATTCGAAAGCAAATCGAAAAGGCGATGACTACTATGGATGCTTCTTGTTCTCCATTTCTTTGGAAAAGTTTATGTTTTTCACTCCTTCTTTCGCTTCTAGCAAAGGCCATCGGCAATTCAAAGTTATTAGTCAGCACGCTCCTGGCTTAACTTTTGATCAAACCAGAGGTGTCTTGGAAATGGTCTGGTAAAATCCAGTAATGCGGACACTAGTAACAAAAACCACCTCACTTATACAAAAACGAGCTGACCTGATAAGACAACAGAATATGGAACAGACACAGACACAGATTCTTGTCTAAACACACTTGCTAAATGCAAGGGAAATTTCAAAGCTTTCCCAAGGTTTTTTTTTTTTTTTTTTTTTATTTGCACATAAATTTACTTTAACATTGTTTTACCTGCAAAGCAAAGTGCTTATCTGCAGGTGGTTGGACATAACACTGATACAGTTCTGAAGTGATTTCAAATTGAAAAGATTAGGTTTAAATACAAATTAGTTGTTCGTTTTGAAGTTATATGACTCTACTAATATGACTCTACTTTACATGATGAAATTCAATAAAATGTTTTTTAATCTCTTTTTTCCTTTTTTTAAAATTAGGAATAATTTTCAGTAACGATGGGAGCGAATTTAACAATTTAGGAACAGTGCATCGTAGTTCTTTGTCTCCGTACGAGTTGTAAGCTGTCGGAACTTCTAGCATCCCTTGGGCACGTCTTCGGGTGTTTAGCATGTGGTTGATGGGTTGAAGAAACCGTCGGTCGTCCATGTAAGTTAGGAGTGTTGTCATCTGAAAGATTGCCTTTACATCTAAAACTTTAAAACTTGAATTAGTGTGTCGAATAATTTTAACAAGACGATGTTGTAGGTTAGATATCTTCTCCAGGTGGGTTTTTGCTGCGTTTCCCCAGGCCAGAATCCCGTATCTAATGCGTGACTCTGCCAACGAGTAGTACACTTGCTTTAGTACCTCCATATGTGAGTAACGCTTAAGATACACCATTGCAAATATAGTGCTCTTAAGTTGGAGACGCAGTACGTTGATGTGCTCACGCCACAGGAAATTCTCGTCAATGGTAACTCCGAGGTATTTAATGGTTTTAACTACCTCGATTGTGCTGCTGCTCCTCAGTAATGGACAACGATCATTTCGATGAAAGATTTGAATAACTTCCGTTGGCTTCGATGGCGTCCGAATATGCATCAACTTAGTTTTATTTGCGTTGATCACCAGGCCGTTGTCATGACACCATTCAGATACGAGGTTGAACTCGTGTTGCAGTATCTTTATGGCTAAGTGCAAGTCCTTGTGTTTTACGACGATTGCGATGTCATCAGCGTAGGCATATGCAGTAGCTTTTTTAAATGTTCTTAATAGTTCATTTGTGAACAGTATAAATAATTTGGGGCCCAGTTTGGACCCTTGTGGCACGCCGTATTTGATCGTTCTTTTTTTGCTAAATGTGTCGGATATCTTGACTTGTATTTCTCTTTCACTCAGATAGCTTTTAAGCCAGTTTGCCAGCATTCCTCTCAGTCCTAATCTGTTGACGCTTTCCACAAGTTTTTCAGGAGTCAGGGTATCAAAAGCTTTGCTGAAATCTATAAAGAGCACAAGTACGTGGTGGTTTTTATTCAGTCCAGCATTCACGACGTTGGTAAATTCCCCCAGTAAGGATTGAGTGCTCTTGCACTTTTGAAAACCAAATTGGTTTGGATGAATCACTTTGTGCTTCGACATAAAACAATTAACACGATTAACAACTACCTCTTCCAAACATTTTTCAACCGCTGGCAGAATTGAAATTGGCCTATAATTTGCCGTGTCTTGTTTTATTCCTCCCTTGTATATTGGGCGAATTATTGAGGTTTTCATTAGTTTTGGCACACAGGACTGACACAAACTACGGTTTACGATCTTCGTGATTATAGGAGTGAGACACATAGCATTTATTTTGAGATCAACTGGTCTAATGTTGTCTGCTCCAGGACCTTTTTTGTCACTCAGTTGACACAGTATTTTGTAAACTTCAGGCTCTGTTGCTTCCTCTACGTAAAAACTTTTTTCAAGTTGCCAGTTCTCATGGTTTGAGGTTTTTGTATCACAGATATGAATGATGTGTTCCGCTTGATTTGAAAACCGCTCCGCAAATTCCTCAACAATGTCTTTTAAGCCATCGGCAGCATTTGGAAAATTATTTTTAATTGCTTCGTCTACTGAACATTTCTTTCTTCCTAGCAGTTCACTCACAATACTCCACGTTTTCCTCGGGTCGCTGTTGGCATTTAAAAACTTTTGCTTGTAGTATTTGGCCTTTATAAGTTGAATGTTCTTAGTAACTGTGTTTCGATATCTTTTGTATTCATCTTCAAACGTCTTACATCTGGGGCTGTTTTTCCACCTCCTATATAACTCATCCCTTTTTTTGCACATTGGGACTATTTCTGGAGTTATCCATGGCTTATGCTTCCGTGTTCTTTTCCTTGTGGTTATTTTACTTGATTCAGCATAAATCTTATTCATTTCTCCTACGAACTTATTATAGAGTGCCTCAACGTCATTTTCTTGAAGTATATGTTGCCAGTCTGTACTCTGAATAAGCTCATTAACTTTTTGCTGATTAATATTTTTAACCTCGGTTTCACATAGTGTTTCAGAGCTATTTAAGCTTTTCGTTGCATATAAAACAACGTAATGATCAGAGAGATCGGTTTCAATAACTGCTGAGAATATATCATGCTTAGTTATGCTGACATATACGTGGTCAATTATCGTCGCTGTGTTATTTAAAACATCAATACGCGTGGGACATTTAATCACGCATGTTAGCCCTTTGGAAGCCATCATCTCCATATATTTTAAAACAAGTGAGTTATTCTCGTCTCTGATGTTAATATTCATATCTCCCAACACGATATTCTCATTATTCCCCTTTATAATTCCATCTAATTCTTCAATAAACCTTCCAACACTCGAGCTAGGTCGCCTGTATATTGCATGTACATGCTTTTGTTCACTGTTATGGCAAATTTCTAGGTGTATGCCCTCGTAGTTTATTGGGCTAGCTGGTAATATTTTGTAAGTTATATTGTCTTTTATAAATATTGCAACTCCTCCTCCTTTCGTCGCATCACGGTTTAGAAATTCAGGATTAAAACCGTCAATGTTATAAAAATTATTTTTTTTTTCAGGTATATTTATTTCATTCAACACTAGAATATCGACGTAACATAGCACATTTTCGATTTCCGCTATAAATACATCCCACGTTTTGGTGATCGATCTAATATTAAAACTGACACAACAAAAATTCATTTTTTCCAAATATTTCTTTTCGATGCCGCTAATACCATGTATTACCCTAAAGTCAACATCAGCTTCACTATATGTGTTTTCCATTTGATTATTAACTGAGATGACGAAAAAGAATCTCAGCGCTCTCAACGAACGAGATCGTACACTGATCCTTAAACACAAGAAGACCGTAAAGGCATACGAACATCTTGTAGTGCCTAAATCCCCAGAAATTGATTCGTTTGAACCAAAAGACACAGAACAAAGACCCCACGGAACAAAAACAGGAAAAGGCCGTACAGGCAGACAAAACCACATTTAAGACCCCTCGAAGAACAGGACTTTGGGAACTTCGGGACTATCAGCAAAATGGCAGAGGTCAGGAAATGATACCAAAGAAGGTAGTTCAAAGCGGAGTAAGCTCTCGACTAGTTTTGAGACCACTTCCGTGGAGCTGCAGGCAGCCATCTTCGATTTTCAAAGCCCTGATAGCAAAATTAAACCGTAGGACTGGCGTAAGTTCGAGGACACCTACTGAGGAGCATTATGGACAACGTTGAAACCAGCTGCCGGAAGAAATTCGTTTTCGACGGAGCGGTCTGTCAAAACAGGATTGAGGTGGTTGGTTGTGGGAATAAACTATCCCTGAGGTCCCTCAACAAGATTATCTCCACCGATGGAGAACTCTGGAATGGAACTAGTTTAGTTTTAAATGCATTTTATTTACTTAATCATTAACTCTTACATACTAACAAAAAATGCTTAAATGCTAGCTTACAATTACTTAACAAACTTATACTAACTTACTGGCCCCACACAGGCGCTCTAAGCTATTCTAAATTCTTATAACTATGTCTTTCGACTTTATTTACATTTTGCTTAGAACTATTTGTATTGAATACTTAAGGCTAAGAAAAAATATTTGTTAAGAAAAACTTAGCATATGGACATAATTTTTTATTTTTTATAAAAACTTAGTATCTAACTTAAAATAAACCTTAGCCTACCTAACCTAAATGTACAATACACACATAAACACACATAGACATTATACACAATCATATACATACATCAATATACACCTTTGTATACACTGATATATGTATATGTTTCTTAAATGCTAACCTAAACCTATGTAAGCTGGCCATCGCTATTTACTGAGCAAATAGATTGGTCAGCTCTGCCTCATTAGTGAGGCTGGTCCGTAATTGACGGAAACGACGACGAAATATCTTCCCCATCATTCAACCACCAGAAATGCTGGTGCTGCCGATCGACATCCCTCTTATCGCGATTCCCCACCGCCCTACTGAACCTGAGGCGATCCAAACTGCCGTGTGCGACGTCTCTGCTGTAGTTGAGTCGCCTGTCCCCAGCTGTCCGAGCGACATGGAAGATTAACGGCACCGCTGATCTATCCTGGATCAACCCTATCTGATCTAGGTAGAGGAATGCTTCCGGTGGAACGAAGCCGTCAGAGCGCACACTCTCGTGGTAAAGGTAATTGGGGTAGTAAGCCCCAGATATCAGGTTATTCGTCGAGGTCATTGCTCTTGCAATGTGCCTTCGAGTCAGCTTAATTACGAAGTTGTCCACTCGTATTAGGTTCGCCCTATTGTAAAGGACCTCGTTAGGATAAAATTTCTTGTACTCCGACTCTGGTGTTCTATACAAGCGAAGACAAGCCCTAAGACAAGCCCTCTCAAACACCCGAATCTTTTCCATTAAGCTTGCTCGTACATTAAACCACACGGGACAACCAAATACCAGCATGGGCCTGATAAGGGCCATGTAGCAGATTACCTTTACCCTCGCATCGAGTTGGCTGCTATAAAACAGTCTCTTTGTAAGGGCAAAAGCCCCTTTAGCTCTGGCCAGAGCAGCATCTACATTTTTGCCAAAATACAGAAACTGATCTAGCCAGATTCCAAGGTATCTGACTACATTTCGACAGGCAAGAGGCTGTCCGTGTTGTCCAATGATAGCGAACTTTCGCCAATTTTTTCTGGTATCCCTAGAGGCTCCAGACAACGGCGTCCTAAAGAGAATGGTTTCCGACTTCTGAAAGTTGATTTTCAACTTCCAGTCATCGCAAAATCGTCTTATCTTATCGAAGTCACGCTGCAAAAGAGTATTAATGACCTCGATTTTTGGACCTGTTCTGTACGCTACCAAATCGTCTGCGTACGCAATAGTATGGGGAAGTGAACCTATCAAGTCGCTTGTATAAATGTTAAATAGGATCGGCGAATTGACCGCGCCTTGCTGAAGACCATTTTTAATTTGAAATATTCCAACAGAAGTCACATCGCCATTTTTCACGATGAACTGTCTGTTGGTTAGCATATTATGAAGAATGTACAAGAGAGGTTTGCTGATCCCCAGCCTAGTCAGCTTATAGAAAAGACCCTCTAACCATACGGTGTCGAAAGCCTTCTCCAAGTCAACAAGGCAGGCACCAGTGCATTGTTTCTTGCCTTTGTTCCATTGGATATCAGAAACCAGTTTAGACGCGGCATGTGAGATATCATGTTCCGCCTTAAAACCGAATTGATTATCCGGAACTATATGTTTGTCCTCAACCCACCTAGACAGAGCTCTATTGATTACCTTTTCAAAAACCTTACTGATATTCGGAAGGAGACTTATCGACCGGAGATTCGCCGGATTGGATATATCCTTTCCCTTTTTGGGGATAGGTTGAACCACTGCCGTTTTCCAATGCACTGGATAATGTGCATTATTCATTGCATTATTAAACAGAGTGGTGTAAATGTCCACCGCTTCTAGAGGAAGATGTCGAAGCACGATGTTCGGAATACCATCGGTCCCCACCGATTTCTTAGCCCTGATTGTGTCGAAGATCTCATGGAGTCCTGCCTTCGAAATGAACGGGGGTAGGCCACCCTCTCTGGCAATGACGTTATTTGCCATATTTTCGTCGCTAAACTGGGTGAAACCAGAGCCCTCGGATCGCCAGTTCCCTATTTCATTTCGAATGCAGAAGTCGTGCACCAAGACGCGACTGTCCAGGTCGTAATTAGGGTCAATGTTATCAATGGCCTTGTATACTTCCTGGAAAGTCGCCCCTATGGCCTCAACCTTCTCCTGTGGATCCTCGATCACAAAGAAGTCGTCATCATCAGCGGCCTCATTTGGATCAATGCCTGCTATTGTCAGTAACCGTTCGTTGTCTGTTGTCCGGGCTATTTTAAGACACTGAAGGTCGTTTTGATTTTTTCTCCGAAATAGTTTATTTATTTGCGGAAACATATTCGGGTTGCTGGTATTTACAGCCCGAACCTTGTTGTTCCAATACAAACTTACAGAAATTCTGTAATTTTCTTTTATTAGCGTTTGAATATTTTTAATCGACGACTTCAGTGTCCTAATCTCCGGGTCTTGTCGGTCAGTTAACTGTCTGTACAAGTTTTTAAGTCTGGTCAGAAGTCTACTTTTCTGTCGGTGCAGTGCGTCAGTAGTAGGATTGCGGAACAGGTCTTCGTTAGTCGTACGTCGATACCGCGGTATTGTAGTGTCCATAGTTTGTTTAATTGTCTCGTCCATTTGTTTTAGGTAAAGGTCGATTTCCTCGTTTGACAAATTCCTATTGGACGGTGGGTGGAGCGTGTTCGAGGAGAGCGCTCTAGTCAAGGTTGCGGAGAAGCGTGTCCATCGAGTCTTACTGTAGTTGTAAGTATATCTTTGGACAAACTCCTCCAATTCCGCAATTTCGTTGGGAACCGTAATTTCGGTGCTAAAACCGCAATGGTCGCTGTCATACACGAATGTGCGCAGACAGTTTAGCGTTTGTAAATTCGTACCTGTCAGTCGTATACGTTCGTCGTACAGCAGTAGATCCAAATAAGACCCGCCTCTGGGAAACGACGGGTTATCCGTCGCTTTAAGACCGAGTCTGTACATGACATCGTGCTGACCCCACCAATCGAGTAGTAGGTTCCCCCTAGTATTTGGCAAATTATTTCCCCAATCTCTGTGTCTAGCGTTGAAATCCCCGCCGATTATAAAATAATTCTCCCCCGATTCCAGCCTCAGAAGTCGAAAAAGCGTGTCGAGCTCTGTAATGAATAGGGTGGATTGTGAAGCCTCAGGTGCATAAACAGAGGCCAAGTACAGCCGCTTTCCACTGCGGAGCGGGATGTAAACGACGACTGCCTCCAACACCCGAAACCTGCGCAACACGCCCTTGTACACTCTGTGAAATTTTATACCTTCTTTAATGAAGATCGCGACACCGCCTCCACGTTTGGATCTGGGCCGATTTCTTCTTCTAACAATATAATTATTGTACTCCAGTTTGTGCTTATCGGTTAGCTTGGTTTCGCTAGCGAAAAGCACATCAGGAGTTTGGTCTTGTAGCAATTTAAACATCGCGGCTCTTCGTTCAATCCTAATCAGTGAATTAACATTCACCGCAAGGACCTTCAAAGTTTGCTCCACCATGTGCGTACCCATTACGGTAAGTGTTGCGTTAGGCCCGGCAGCAACGCGTAGATCTGGTCTACCCGCATGGCCTGTTCTTGAACCTGCTTCTGCAGCTGAGCCATCTGCCCTTGGATTGCGAGCAAGATGGCTAGCATGTTGGGTGCAGCTTCCGTTGTTCTCGGCATCGGCGCCGGAGAAGCAACAGTCGCTTGCTGTACCGTAGCCCCCCTACCTGACGCCATTTGGGCGTAGGAAATTTGGGGCGTGACGGCTGGTGTTTCAAACCTCACAGGTGAACGTTTGACCTCCACCTTCTGCTGCCGAGCCAATTTTGCTTTTTTAATGTCGGTGAACTTAGGACAACCCCGATAGTTTGCGGTGTGTCCCACGTTCCCACATAATACGCACGAGAGCTGCGACCTATCGGATGCTCCGTCAACACCCAGAGCACACTCCTCGGAACTGTGGTTCTTTGCGCACTTCACGCATCGAGGCTGCATTTGGCAGTTCGACGCGGCGTGCCCGAACCTCTGGCAGCGAACGCATTGTATAATGCCTTCGCTCCTTTTTAGTTTTTCCCAGTGAACCACCTGGTAGTCTAGGACATTGATACTCCTTAGACTATCCAGACGGCTTTCGGGACTGAGCTGCACCAGGAAGAACGGCAGACTCCGTTTCTCCCGCCTGGCTCTAGCTGTGGTAAATGTCTTTACCCCCACAAACTTGAGTCCTTCGCACTCCTTCTCTTTGAGCAGTGCCAGGATCTCCTCAGGATCAGAAGACGGTTCCAACCCCTTCAGCAGCATCGATTGCCGCTTTTCACACTTCGGTGTGTATGAGTAGTGCTCCGTCGTCGTTTCCTTTAGGAGCTCTTTCACTTTCGCGTAGCCCTCCACTGTATTACAGTGGATGGCATGGCGATCGTTCCCCAATCTCTTTATATTAAAATTATTACCAATGACCAACTTACACAGGTCCTTGGTTGCATTTACCTCCAGTTTGTAGGTGTTGATCGGAGGCACCTTCTCCTTCTTCTTCTTCTGCTGCTGCTGTTGTTGTTGCTGCTGTTGCTTTTGTTGTTGCTGCTGCTGTTGTTGTTGTTGTTGTTGCTGCTGCTGTTTTTTCAGCTGCAGTGGTTTCAGCTGTTGTTGTTTTTGCAGCTGTTGCTGTTTCTGCTGCTGTTGCAGTTGTTGTTTCTGCTGCTGCTGGTTTTGTTGCTTCTGTTTCTGGGAGCTTTCTACTTCAAGTTGCTCCCTCTGCCTGCGTGCAGTTTGTCTTTGCTTAATAGCAAGCACTTCCTCATTCAGTTTTTGTATGCTGCTCGTGAGGTCTTTTAATTTTTCATCCTCATCTTCATACTCGGATGCTGCTAGAGAGGCAAAGTTGTTGTTGCCTCCCTTATAATACATCTCATCAGAGATGTACATCGACGTATCAACTGATTGTTTTTTGGTTTGTTGTCGTGTTTTTACTGTCTCAGCTGCTAAAGCAGCACCCATTTTCATTTTTGTTAAATTACTACTCGTAGGAGTAGTTTTTAATATCCTCCGCCTTTTAATGGCTTTCGCCACGGCACCGGCAACACTATTGTTGCCTTTGGCAACTACCGTTATGGGAAGAGCGGAGCGCTCTTCACCATCCATCACGTGGTTTCCTTATCACTTTTTGATTTTTTTGTATAATTGAAGAACAAAAAGAAGAAGAAAAAAAAAAAAAAAAAAACAAACAAAGTTCCGGGATCGAACCCGTATCCCAGGATTTGGTTATCGACGCCGCTAACCGCTTGGCTATCGAGCCAGATAATAAAAGTTCAACCAATTAGTTTTATTAGGATAACTGTATCACTATTATTTTACTTTATTATTGTTTTTTTTTTCACTCAAGGAAAAGCCGAACACGTTTACACTCTGCGGAGATCTGCGAACGACTGACTGGAATGGAACTTCGTTGATGATTATTCCCAAAACCGACTTTCCTCTTCACCATCACGTAAAAGTAGGGGTCCCACCTTCCGCAACCCGCAAAGTAGCAAATAGTGGGGCAACACAGTACTCAGTTTTGAATATATTATTTCTTCCGAATTTGTTGTGTGTAACAATCAAAATATGCGTGCATGCTCAAACAAAGTATATCTATTACTGGAGAGTTCCTACTAAGTAGTATTACTCGGATCACCTTAGAATTCTCCTGCGACCCGACCACACAAAGCATATTCCGAAATCATAGGAAAACTAACTGGACAGCGTACTCCAATTGGATACGCGAACAAATTGAACCATCCACAAGGTTGTATCTTTCTGTTCGCTTGCCCACAGACCCTGTCGTAAGCTTCACATTGCTTCAAACCTAAGGAAAGACTTTATTAAGAGCTATACCACATCTAGTCCTCGCAAGCTCTCTAACCCCACTTGGTGGACAAGCGAATTAAAAACATTTTTTTTTATAATTTACGCGCCTAAGGGGTTAGATACCCCTTTACTCTTGCCAGTGAGCGGGCGGAAAGGTAGAAGGAGGAGAAAGAAAAATTGTTTTAGTAGTGGTTTGAAACTCAGGTGTGTTTGGTTTCGATATTCGCTCTCCAGGGTTGGGAGTCCGAATAGGACGGAGAGCTTTTTCTTCACTCAGAGTGATTTGAGGTATAATTCACAGTATTTTTTTCTGTGCTTGAAACTCTACGTGTCAGTGTTATGCCTTCACACGCAGAATTTTTCTGTCTGAGTTCCAATTACAGAAATGAAAAACTGCCTTATCATGGGCAGGATTCAAACCTGGACCCTCCGAGTGAGAAGCGATTGCTAGTACCACTATACCACGGTCACCCCATGCAGAAAAGAGGTCAGAAATCTTCATACAGAGGCCAAACACATTATTGAGCCAACTAAATGTCTGAACTCAACACCTGCACAAGAAACGTAAGAATGGCCAAAAAGCAACCATGACGAAGCGATAGAAAGTACCAACGAATCAGTTACATTAAGGAAGGCCCTATCCAAAGATCCAATAGGTCCGGGAATCAGCAGGGAATCACTATTGATTCTTATGGAAACTCACTTCCCGGGCTGTGAAGGTGTTGGTGAAACTGTATTTACTAGCACCACATCATCAACTTACAGGGAACCCATAATCTCTAGCCTGATCACAGAGAATAGAAAATAAGGGCGTTCAAATCGTTTAACCCTTACAAATCAGCGGGGGCAGTCGAGATAACCCGCCATGTTACAACATGCTCTTCCATACATCATACCTTGGCTTAAAATATCTTTATCGGTTGTCTAAAATAAGTAAGTTTAACCACTCTTCTGCTAAGGGTTACAGAGCCATAAGTTTCTCCTCGTTTCTGTTAAAAGCACTGAAGAGTAATCTAGATCAAAATACAAGACAAAAACTCACAACCTATGCAGTTCTCAACACGCTTACCTGTAGAAAATCAGTAGAAACTGCACTTTTTTTTGTTTTTTGCCTTAAATTTTCTGACTTGCTAATTGCGAAGTAAGGCACTTTGACCTAAAAGTTCTTTTGTACCATTTCGTTCGCACTGTAGTTAGGCTAGTACGTTTTCTACCTTCCGAGTGAAGTTGATAACACTACTAGCAGAGGAATTCATTACCTCGTTAGAGCCGAATTGTTCGCTAAAGAAAATCGTTTGTCTAATTCCGTAGAGGGCTGGACATTCATTTCGATTTCTTCTAGACAAAGTCGGCACTCCGGAGCAGAGAAAAAAAAACTGCGTAAGCTTTTTCATCAATCCTACTCTTTACGACTCTCTCCGAGAAGATGGAAACAGCACGTCGCTGTACAGCCAAAGTACAGCCAAAAAAAAGCGAATCTTTTTCTCTCTCCTCCTACAGACCCATTGCACTTACGACCATTATATCCAAGATCATGAAATATCTCGAAACACGAAAACTTCTCAATGACCGGCAGTTTTCGTAGCAACAGGTCCACTTGGGATTTGATGGCATGTCTCACTGAAAAGTGGAACCAAAGCGTACACATTAATCTGACGAAAGCAAGATACTTGATATTTCTAAGGCATTTGACAGAATTGGCATCCGTCGAAAATGAGTGTATTTGGGATCGATGGCTGTCTTCTTCACTGGATTAGAAACTACCTTTCGGAACATTCAATTCAAGTTGTCTTGGATGGTTTCAAATCTGATATTCACAAAATAAATGCTGGCGTGCGCCAGGGCTCGGTTCTGTCTCCGACACTCTTTTTAATTTTTATCAATGATCTCCTGTCTGCCACTTCTAATCCAATATATTCCTTTGCTAACGACAGTACTCTCTGCTTTTCATATTCATTTCCGGACTCACGGTCCTGCTCTTCGGATATATAACGGGAACGGCAGCGTTTGTTAAGCTCATTAAATTCCGATATTGACAGCATAATCAATTGGCGAACTATCCACAGAGTGGAATTGAATGCTTCCAAAACACAACATGTCTGCTGTCGTTAAAGTGCAATATAAACACGCAGCCATTATCCATGAATGACACTTGCATCATCGAAACCAAAAAACTGTGCATCCTCGGTATGTGTGTCAAGGACAACTTACTTTGGAATGACTACATATTCGATGTCGCCAAAAAATGCTGAGAAATGTCTAGGTTTCCTCAAGCGATGTAGGAAATATTTCACCCCCTCTGACCTGGCTTCAATATGTAAGGCGTTTATCCGCCCAAAACTGGAGTACAATGCCCATATCTGGTCATGTACCCCTAAGACGTCTTTGCACTTGCTACGTAGGATTCAAAATCGTGCGATAAAACTCATAGGTGATGCCATCCTCGAAAACCGGCGTAATGTCTCCTGTCTCACCTTGTTGTATTGCTATTTTCACCACCAATGCTCCACTGAAATTGCCAGTAGCATTCCGCCCCTTTATGTTTTTAACCATAACACCTGCCTGGCTATGAATGCTCATCAGTTCACCCTTAAGCCCATCTTCGGACGTACTCTGAAATATCGTCATTCTTTCCTAAGCCGTACAACTCGCTAATAGAATTCCCTACCGAGCTCTTTATTTCCTAGCCAGCATAACTTGCAAACATTTAAAACCAACGCACACCGGTATCTCTCTTTTTTCCCTCCCTAACTGCTTTTCGCCCGCGCTATGTGCAAACATATTAAGGGTACATAAATCCCTTGTGCACGCGCCAATTGTAAAACAAAAAAAAACCCTGTGGGGCAGGTCCGTAAGGCTCCGGAAATACCCAGACAGGCAAGATGCTGTACTCTATTGGGCTTTAAAATGGCAGTCTTTTGCGTGACTTTAGTCCAATATACTATAGAAGCTTATGTAATGATGGGCCTGATCATCATTGTGTAAATCCAGTGAGTGATCTTTGGAGAGATCCCCCATGTGCTGCCATACATTCTACGGCAGCCCCACAATACCTTGGTTGCTTTAGTTATTTTGTTGTTTAAGTGAGAGTACAAATTGAGCCTTTTATCTAGGATTACTCCCAGATATTTGACCTCGTCGGAGTACTCAACGATTGTGTCGTTAAGTGAAACTAACGGGTTTATTCAGAAATTCTCCCTGGCGCACCAGTGTGTTGTGACCTAAGTTACTTAATTTGTGAAGCAGATCATCAATGACCAAACACCACAGGAGCAAAGCATTTGATATGGAGTCATATCCAGTATTGTCAAGAAATGCGAAAAGTGCAATTTCTTAACAGCGAAAGGCGCTTTTGATTTCAGCTGTCAGCTTCATCAGAGCACCTTCCGTCGACTTGCCTTTCTGATAAGCGTACTGACACGAGTCCAGAGGCAAGCTATTTTTTAAGCTTTGTGTGATATGGACGTTAATAGTTCTTCCCATTGTTTCTAGATAAAACGATGTCAAGCTTATAGGACGGTATGATTAGGTACTTCCCTGGTTTGGGAATAAGTACCACGTTGACGTTTCTCCAAATGCGTGGTATGTAGCCCTAGTTGAAGCTGGAAGTCCAGACCTACTTGTATCAGAGCTGGAAAAATTCAGTCTATGCCTGGTGGTTGAGTTGATAACCAACTTAAACTTATCCCGACTGAAGAGTTTTCGGAATGAACTATTGATTCTGCTGAGGTTTCTTGGAAGTGAAATCTCTGTTGACATGTCCATAAGACATGTCAATATTAAAAGACCCTGGGAAGTGAACCTGAAGCAAGGTATTCATGGTTTCCTCACGGTCGAGTGTGATTGTGATTAACAATCCCAGAATGAGACTTTATGGAGTTGAGCTACGGCAGGAAGTTCTTCGTGTTTTTCGCAGTCAGCATGCCAGGACTCTCTCTTTGATTTTAGCAACTGTTCGTTGTAGTAGGTTAAAAGGTATCTATTTTTCCCCCAAGTCCTGGCGCATTTGACTTTGCTAGAAAGCTTTCTCACTGTTTTCCGAATAGCTTTTAGGTTTTCATAGCACCATGGGACTCACCTTTTTATCATAGTCCGCTTAATCTTACAGCTGTTTTTAAAATATAAAAATATGAGTAAAATTATTTGACAGAGGTTAAGCCTTATTTGAGGACGCAAGAGATTGATCATATTTCATTAAATTCACCACCAAAGCGTATGCCCTCAAAAATCTTCTAAGTAAGTTTTACATCCTATGATATTCTGCTCCTTGTAAGGATAATGAATTAAAAAATCATATATGTATGATTTTGAATTTTTCCCTCAAGAATATATAAATACAAACGCTGCTAAGTAAGTCAGTGCCCCAAAGCGCCTCCGAATAGTTAAGTGCGAGTCACTTTGTCAATTTCCATTCACTCCGCAAACACCAATAATAATGTTCTCGAAAGTTTTTTACTTCGTAAATAACCATGATGTACCCACTTACCCCAGAACATCCACCGCACAAGCAACTCCTGAACTAAGGAACCACCGGAACTACACACCGGAAACGAAATTCACTTCCACTAGCACCACAAAATCGACGCAAAAAGAATGCTTAAGTCGCAAGAAGTAAACTTTTTTATTAGCAAAAACTTACTACACCATATCCCCTTCGGCCAAAAACAAAACCAAATTTTCTAGGATTCAAGGTTCTTCCTCCTTCCATCAGGCACTCTCTGGCGTATGTGGAACCAAGTTTTGATGAAAAACTCAAAACTTACAACTTTCGTAGAAAATTGTTGCTTCCTGCATAAAAGATTATCTTGAGATAATTTTTTATAATGACTTGGCCTGCACTTTACCATACAGGACCTCCCTGAAAGAAGTATACGAATACGACGACCTCTTTCCGTATGGGAGGTTCCTACGAATTAATCCTTCTCCGTGGTCGTTCTCTGCAAGTCATAAAGTGCAGGAATTTATTACTTTCGGTTAAGTTTATCCGATAATATTTGTGGTGTTCTTAACTTTTCTCCACATTAACATTATCCGTTGGCAAGTTACTCGTATTGTAGTCCTTGCAGAGGACCCACAATGGGAGGCACAACGGGGGTACTCGTCGATTGAAACTTTTCTATTCACAAATTTTACCCTGAGTAAGTTGCTTTTATTGTCGAGGATGGGATTACAACTAGGATATGGCAGAGAGTTCTTTTCTTTAGGCAGCTTATGGATTCCTTTTAAATTCGATCGAAGGAATATAGGGGAATAGGGGTCTTAATCCCAATGCAGTTGGGTGTTGTATGATAGCCACCAGTTAGTGGCATCCCTCAATACCTGTCGTTGTAGTTTTTGTGGATTGCAGCTTTATGGGATGGAAAGAAGTTCCCAGTGAGCTATTGCCACGTCGCATTCGGATTTGTGTAAATGATGTTTGCCGAGGATTTGCTACAGCACTGAACACCGGCAGGGGTCTATGTGTTAAAAGCTGGTCCGCAGGGAGTATAAGCGCATTGGGACAAAATACGAGTTGAAAGGACGCGTATGGCTTCGGCAAAGTTGTTTACTCGTACTTTTTGGATTTTCTTTTTGCATTCGATTTATGAGTAACCAAAGAGAAAAGTTTCCCGTTTCGGAATTGTTGTGGTGGTGGGTCTGGTTTTAGTGTAGGTTTTGGATTCAGTGGAGTCGTCTCTTTTCTTTCATCTGGAAAGTTTTTATTTTGTTGGTTCGTTATTTGTTCAGGTTATCATCAATAAAGGCTCTTGCAGAGACATTTGTAGCCTTGGAATTGTGCGATTTATTTATTTTTGAGTGTTATTGCTTTTCAGGGTTTAATGGTGGCTTTTATTGGCGCAGGTGAACGTCAATACCGGTCCAATAGATTGAATTTAAGCTTTATTACTATAGTAGTTGCAAATGTTGTGTTTCTTTTTTTAAATCTTTCCTTCTACCTCTACACCCTAGCCGAAATGTTTTACTGACACTAATATTACTATATGTTGCTGAATTGTCGATGTGATTGATCTTCTATTAAAGTTCCTCGATATGTATTGAGGTTAGGTATACGTCACCGTAGGTTCCGACAAACTGGACCAAGGACAATCAGGTTGATTCGTTTGTTCCGTGCACTCTTACTCTTCCTTAACAATCTATAACAGAAGATGGCTCCTGAAGCTATCAAATCAAAGTTTCTGTTGTGATATTATAATGTCACCGACTATTGAAAATTCAGGTAGCCAGAATCATTCCCTTCCCGTAACTGGCAAGAGGACTTGTTTCAACCAGGACTTGTGTGAGAAAACTTAATATAATCTATTCTTCACCGCTGCCTCAAAACCAGTCAAGGATTTCTCACTGTGCCGGCATCATCATAATAGAAAAAACTTTAGCCGCAACCAGTCAATAAACTCTTTATCTCAAAAACAGTTAAAAAGCGAAATTTCTCGTAAACCCTAGACTAGTTCAAGAATACAAAACTTTTTTGCTCACAGCTGGAGTGCTAAATTCGTGGTGTTTTTATGGCTCATATGTCATGGACTTACTGGACAAAGCTCAGAGGAGAATTTTTGAGGAATAAACCTACGTAAAAACTGTCTGTGTCCTCAATAAAGGATTCCATTGACAGAGCACAACTGTAAAGAGCATGACTTTCTTCGATGTTGACGATATGGAAATATTAACTCTGCAAACGGTTCTTTCTTTATCACTAAGGTATACTCACCGCTTATTGCTTTTAATGGTTCGAACACCTACGCTCAAGCATATGCAGATAATGAAGCTATACTTTCTGTTGGATTATTCCTGGAAACTAGTTGCTCTAAAGCGAAGTCAACCCTAGACGTGATCGTCGATTATGTAGTACACTAGAAATTGACTTTCAGTCAATTCTGTCAAATCTGAGGTTGTTTTCTTACCGAGAAGGAGGAAGCTCATTGGTCTGACCCATCAAGTCCGTATAGACATTACTATGACTTTCTCCAATAAGGCTAAGTATTTGGGTGCCATCCTGGGCATAAAACTTCTTTGAGAAGTCGAAAATCTTCATGAGCTATCGGCTTTTCGGCAGTGTGAAGGAGCTGTCGGCAAGACGTGGAGCCCTTGAATTTACACGGCTATTGTAAAACCTGCTTTTATCAGCATCCAACATCCTTAAGCAGATCATTTAAAATAGACTCTGGCCAGCAACAGAAACAGCAGTAGGTCTATTAGAACACTAACACAGTTTCCGTAAGTCAAATAGTGGATTTAGTCATTGCAACAATAACTAGCGCTCGAGTTGGTTTACAGGGCAGGCCCTGAAAAGGAGACAAAAAAGTATTCACATTGAACGTGAAGAACGCGCCGGCCTATCTCCATAAAAGAAGAACGAGCTATTTTGCGAATAGAATCACCCTCTATGGCTCCTATAGAGGTAAAGCGTAAGAAATTACTGGCCGTGTACCACACGGGTGGGTCTTAGACCCCCTACTGTGGAAACTTATGTACGACGAAATTTTATGGCAAAATATTCCTTGCGAAAGGTCGATTATCGGATTTGCTGATGACATTTCTGTGGTGGTTGTTGAAACGAATTAAAATCCTTTTTTTTGCAAATTTTGAGCGATCTTTATCGCGTCGGTTTAGGACTTGATTTGTTTTCAGGATTTTCGTATTTTTTTATTGTACAATATTATAAGAAATTTATTTTATTTTATTTTTATTTTTTTCCTTTTCTCAAGTTAACAGCTCGACTGCTGAACTCATCGTATCAAAAGCAAAATGGCCGATTTCGAACAAAGGCAGATTTAAAACGTGCCATTTGCAGTGTGACCAATAGACTAACAATAAAAAAATATGTGTTAGATCCTAGATATACATACATACATTTATAAAAATTTGAATTTTATACCCGCACAATTGAAAGCTGTGGAATATTTATAATTATAACACTTTAGAAAAAAACATAGAAATTTTGAATTTACCGCCAATCGCGGTGACCACCATATTTATTATATGCGATGTTTTTAAATTATGTAGAGAATACCACTTACTTATCATGCCACATTTTGTAATAAAGTTAGTTGCTTGAAGAACTCATTATCAAATAGATCGCCTTTTCTTTTGCTCGTGTCGCTCGCTCTTTTCGCTCCACTCGCTATAGTAATTTTTCCATAGTCTATAACCTTGGCTCTATAATCTAACAGTCTAACTTACAATCAACTAAGATTCATCTATTAATCAAAGATAGAAATCTCGAGTTGACGTTGCAAAAACCCTCGCAACGTACATTTTTGGCGCCCAAACGTAAAAAAAAAAATAAAAAAAAAAAACCCCAAACTACAAAAAACAATTTTGCAATTCTCAAAGACATTAAAGTATCACATAAAGACAATTAAAAAGTGCAAACATAAAACAACATAGTGAATAGCGGTTCGGTAATCGGTTTCGCGTGGACAAGTGCATAGGTACCATATAACCCACCTGAGAAATCAGGAGAATCGAACAAACATCAAAGGAATCGGATCAAAAAAAAAAAAAAAAAAAAATCCACAAACGAAAGGAACCACATGCGGGTAGATAAGTATCATCTCCCATTCAGGTACGTGATAAATCGGTTTTCAATCGAACGTGCGCTTACAAGAGTCATAGACCAAAACTAAAAAAATAAAAAAATAAAAAGTTAAGAGTATTTAATCCAGACAACTTATGAATAAACGCACTTTCGACGGAAGAGCGGTATGCATGCAAGCAACATAATTATCTATACATATTACATACTCGTATAAAATATATACCTAAGGAACATATTGCTGAAGCCACCCACATAATTTTTTATTTTTCAACTGCTGTGAATTAACACATTCGATGCGACCGCAGTTAACATAAAATTTTCTAATAAATCGCTTATGTACCACAATTCTGCACGTGTAAATTTACTCACGATCATAGTCATTGGCAAAAGCTTTTATTAGAGCAAATCAAACCTCTTGCACTTGTCTAGTCTTCGTCGCTCGTTCGATCTCTTAGTCCGCATTGCAGAAAAGCTTTACACTGGAATCCTACGTGCACTGTTGCATACCTTCATTGCATAGATCCTCATTTCGCCCACACTCACAGAGCTTTTTGTAGTTTTATTTTCTTGTCGTCGCCGGAGAGGATGCTTCATTGATCTTGCATTGAAGGAAAACTTTCGCTGATTGTCTTCGTCGCTGGAGTTCGTCTACTGAGTAGAGTAGGAGTGGATCCATATTTTCGCTTTTGAATAGACATAAGTGTCATTTCGCCTCGCAACATATGCAAACAGCTTGACAGTTGGCTTCGTCTTTGAAACTTAAATTGAGTAGATTTCATCGTTTTGCAGTTTGATACATATAAATGTCGTGACACATTTTCTTCGCAACATACAATATTCATAGTGAATAGCGTCATTTGTCATTTCGCCTCGCAACATATGCAAACAGCTTGATAGTTGGCTTCGTCTTTGAAACTTAAATTGAGTAGATTTCATCGTTTCGCAGTTTGATACATATAAATGTCGTGACACATTTTCTTCGCAACATACAATATTCATAGATTCTAGTTTCAATTTAACGAATACATATATTTAAATATATTGAGCTGGACATTTTCATTACCTCTAAATACGACGTTTAGCTAGATCTCTTTGTCAAAGTCGTATTTTTTCTTCGATTTGAAGTAAATATCCATTACATAGAACATTTAGATTCGTTTTTTTGTTTTCGGCTAATTTTGTTGGTAATTGTTTGTAAAACATCAATATGTCAACTGAGTCTGCAACCAAGGCTACCATTGAGGAACTGAAGCAGATGCGTTCATCCACAAAGGGCAGTATTACCCGTATTAAGAACCTTGTAGAGGCAAAGGCAGACTCTTTATCAGCAACAGAATTGGAGTGCCGGTTGGGTATACTCGAGTCGTACTTTAAACAGGTTCTTGCTTACCAGACTCAAATCGAGCGGATAACACCTTCTGACACCAGTCGAGGAGAATTAGAAGATTTATATATTGCGGCAAAAACAAAAATCTAATCGCTTTTAGGAACTACAAGGAGTATTGGTATGGACACAAGTTTTGTAGTACCACCGCCACAATACAACAACTTACCAAATCTCAAGCTTCCGAAGTTCAGCGGGAAATACTCCGACTACAAGAACTTTATGAATTCGTTCACAAAGCTGGTGGATGATGAGACAAATTTGACTAGAATTCAAAAGTTCAACCATTTGCTATCTTGTCTGAGTGAGCAGGCTCTCACCACGGTTAAGGCCTTTCAAGTTTCGGACGAAAATTATCCAAAGGCACTTGCCAGGCTCAAAGAACGCTACGATAATGATTTTCTTATTTTTGCACAGTACATTTCGGAGTTGTTTGAGCTGCCGATCATTACAAAGGTTTCGGCTGTAGACTTACGAGCATTGATAGATAATGTGTCTGCAATATTTAATTCTCTTCAGTCCATAGGATCGTTTGAAAACATTTGCAATGCAATGATTATTCACATCGCAATGTCGAAGGTAAACCCAGAAACCCTGTCCAAATGGGACGAACACCAGGATTACAAGAAACTTCCGAGTTGGATAGACTGTTCAGCTGTTCTAAGTAAACGATGTCAATATCTCGAAACTCGTGATACTAACCAATTGAGAGCCAACTGTGCACGGAGGACACAGTATAAGGCCAAGCCATCGGGTTCTGCTCATCGCTTTCAGACTTCACTTACAGTTGCAAAGCGAGCTTGTTTGTTTTGTGGAGATACTAGCCATTCGATTTTAAATTGTCACAATTTTGGTAAATTAGGAGTTATGCAACGATTCTCAAATGTGAAAAAGCTTGGGCTTTGTTTGAATTGCTTGGCAAAGGGGCATACCGTTTCGAAGTGTCCATCGCCTTTCAGATGCAAAGTTTGCAAGCAATCTCATCACAGCCTTCTACATCGATCACAACAAGAAGAAAATGTTTCTACAAGTGGAGAACCACCAACATCAGCGGCCGTCCACACTGCCTTAGAGAAGGGAACTTTAGCCGAAGCTCAAGTGATCTTAGCGACAGCAGTAGTTCTCGTAATGGATTCTACTGGAAGTTTTCAGATGGGAAGGGCGCTAATAGATTCTGGCTCACAAGTTAACCTTATCACCGAAAGATTTGCCAGATCGCTTCACTTGCGAAGGTCACAGAAGAATGTAGATATAGTAGGAGTAGGGGTCGCTGAAACAAAAATCAACTTTCAAACCCAAACCACTATTCGGTCAAGATATAGTAATTTTGAAGTATTACTAGAATTCTTAATCACCACGTCCATCACTGGTTATCACCCACAATCAAATATTAGCATGGCGCCTTGGAATTTGCCTAAATATCTGGAGTTAGCCGACGAGCATTTCTATCATTCGTCCCGAATCGATCTGTTGTTAGGTGCCGAAACATTCTTTGATTTGCTTAAGTTGGGTCAGATCAAACTAGGCGAAGGACTTCCTTCCTTGCAGAAAACTACGTTGGGCTGGATCGTTTCAGGAAGGTACCAGGTACCAGATAAGGATAGGAAACAATGTCTTCTGACTAGGGGCGAAGATTCATTGGATCATTATGTTGAAAGGTTTTGGGAGTTGGAAGAACTTCAGGATTCCAAATCAAGGTGGACAGAAGAACAAAGAGAATGTGAGGCACACTTCAACGAAAACCTGGAAATTTCTTCTTATGGTCGATTGATGGTCAAACTGCCATTCAAACAGGAGCCGAGTTGTTTAGGAGCCTCATACAATATAGCGTTTCGTCGTTTTTTAGCACTTGAGCATAGGTTATCGAAAAATAAGTCTATAAAACAACAGTACGCATCGTTTCTAGAGGAATACAAGGAATTAGGACATATGTCGCTTGTCAAGGACCCAGAGTTAAACGGACCACACTACTACTTGCCACATCACTGTGTACTTAGGCCAGGAAGCTTATCCACGAAACTAAGGGTAGTGTTTAATGCGTCTTGCTATACCTCCTCACAAATTTCGTTAAACGATATTCTCATGGTAGGCCCAACAATCCAGCCTGAACTATTTACAATTCTCCTTCGGTTTCGTTTGCATAGGTTTGTTCTGACAGCCGATATCGTGAAAATGTATAGACAGTTCCTGGTTCACAATGCTCATCGCAAGTTTCAATACATCTTGTGGAGGACGAAGGAAACGGAACCAATACAAACATACGAGCTGAATACTGTCACATATGGAACTACTTCAGCTCCGTTCCTAGCCATCCGTTGTCTAAAATATTTGGCAGATAAACATCGATCATCATTGCCGTTAGGATCCTGTGCATTAGATGAGGATTTCTACGTAGACGATTTTATCACAGGAGACGACAATCTTGACAAATTAGTTCAAAAACTAGAGGAAGTCAAATCAATTTTGAAGTCAGCAGGGTTAGAGTTATCAAAATGGAACAGCAATCACCCCAACATCGAAAAAGCTGTACCCGATACAAAGATTAAGTTGAGTGAGTCAGGTTTAACTAGCACTTTGGGAATTTCGTGGAACTCCGTTTGTGACCATTTTATCTTTTCCTACGCACCTACCAAAACATTTTCTAAGCAGACAAAAAAATCAGTTTTATCAATTTTGTCGTCACTCTTCGACCCATTAGGCCTGCTCAGTCCGATCATTATTAAGGGCAAGATAATCCTTCAACAATTATGGATCGAACGGGTTGAATGGGACGCATCACTGCCACAAGGCATCGAAGCAGAATGGGAACGGTTCGTAACGGATTTGCACTCTGTACAAAAGGTATCGGTTCCTAGATTTGTCTTGATGGGAAACCGGCGCAGCTATCAGATACATGGGTTTGCTGATGCATCTATGCACGCATATGGTTGCTGCATATATCTTAGATCGGTGGATGAATTTGGATCCACTCAGGTTAGGCTCTTGGTATCAAAATCCCGGGTGGCACCTATAAATAGGAAATCTCTACCTCGCTTGGAGCTGTGTGCAGCTCATCTGTTGTCCAAATTGTGGGAAAAGATTGAGACCATTTTCAAGGATCGTCAGTCAGAAGTTTACTTTTGGACGGATTCCGCCATTGTTCTACATTGGATTGCTACCCATTCCTCGAAGTTGACCACGTTCGTCGGCAATCGAATTGCTGAAATTCAGACGAAAACGCGAGGAGTCTTATGGCGCCATGTTCCTACACAAGAGAATCCAGCTGACATCGTGTCGAGGGGCTGCGATATTCACGAATTGAAGGGATCAATCTGGTTCGATGGACCACGATTTTTGATGGAGAGTGGTGAAAATTGGCCCTCACGGATAGAGATTCCGCTTTCATCAGAGGAAATTGCACTGGAAAAACGGAAAATAGTCCTCATCTGCAAAGGAACAACACCAAATTTAATACACGGAATAGTCGAGCGTTTTAGTTCCTATTCCAAGATACTTCGAATAATAGCGTACGTAATACGATTTTGTCGCCGATTTGAGGCGAAGTGGTCTCGAAGCATGAAAAAGCTTTCCAACATGAAAGACTTGCAAGAGGACCCCGAACCATTTTTAACTCCCGCGGAATTAGACCATGCACTTTTGCATATCATGTATGCTATACAAAAGGATTCGTTTGCTGAGGAAATTGATGCAATCAAAACCAATCGACCTCTAAAAGGATCTATCAAGTGGTTGAATCCTTTCCTGCAGGAAACAAGTGGTCTCTTGTTGTTAAAAGTAGGAGGACGGCTGAAGCATGCGGATATTCCTGAGGCGTGCAAATATCCATTGTTGTTACCAAAAAACCATATTTTTGCAAAAATATTAGTTCGTCATATACACCTCTCAAATTACCATGCTGGTCCTAAGGCTTTGGTAGCCCTAATTAGACAACGGTTTTGGATAATAAACACTCGAGAGTTGGCAAGGCAGATTGTAAGGCAATGCATTCACTGCGTTAGGTATCGGCCCAAGCTATTGGAGCAAATCATGGGTGACCTGCCTCAACAGAGAGTCACTCCCTCGCGTCCCTTTCTTTGTTGTGGCGTAGACTTCTGCGGCCCCATCTTAACGTACCTTAAGATTAGAGGCAAGGTGCCTTATAAAAGTTATGTAGCAGTCTTTATATGTTTTTCGTCAAAGGCTGTTCACTTAGAAGCAGTGTCTGACTTGTCAGCCGAAGCATTCATTGCAGCTTTAAAACGGATGATTGGTCGTAGAGGTCTGCTAAATTCCATCTATTGCGACAATGCAACCAATTTCGTTGGATCACAGTCAAAACTCAAGCAGCTACGCAATATGTTCTTTAAAAAGTGTTCGCAAGAAATCTTGCAAAATTTTTGTACTAATCTTGGTATCAATTTTAATTTTATACCCCCCAGGGCACCTCACTTTGGCGGAATCTGGGAGGCAGCTGTGAAAGTCGCGAAGGGTCACTTATATCGAAGCTTAGGAGGAGCGAAGTTGACATTCGAGGAGCTCTCTACAGCACTGGTCGAGATAGAAGCGGTGATGAATTCTCGACCCATTACACCGATGTCGTCTGACCCCAATGACCTAGAAGCCCTAACGCCCGCACATCTATTGATTGGTTCGTCACTCAAAACCATCATAGAACCAGCAATCGAAGTTGCTGAAATAAGCTATATCGAGAGATGGCAGCGAATCAACGCAGTAAAGACTCATTTCTGGCGCAGATGGTCCCTGGAATATCTTCACGAGCTACAGGGAAGAGGAAAGTGGTCATCGCAAAGCAAAAACCTCAAGATTGGCGACTTAGTTCTCATCCACGAAGACAACGTCCCACCGCAAAGATGGCTAATGGGAAGAGTAGCAGCAGTCATCAAAGGTGCTGATGGTCAAGTTAGAGTGGCAGATGTTAAAACGGCAAAGGCAGTCATCAGGCGTGCTATTCGCAAGCTTGCACCATTACCCTCTTAGCCTCTTGAAAGACGTAGCTTCCAAAGGGGGCGGAATGTTAGATCCTAGATATACATACATACATTTATAAAAATTTGAATTTTATTCCCGCACAATTGAAAGCTGTGGAATATTTATAATTATAACACTTTAGAAAAAAACATAGAAATTTTGAATTTACCGCCAATCGCGGTGACCACCATATTTATTATATGCGATGTTTTTAAATTATGTAGAGAATACCACTTACTTATCATGCCACATTTTGTAATAAAGTTAGTTGCTTGAAGAACTCATTATCAAATAGATCGCCTTTTCTTTTGCTCGTGTCGCTCGCTCTTTTCGCTCCACTCGCTATAGTAATTTTTCCATAGTCTATAACCTTGGCTCTATAATCTAACAGTCTAACTTACAATCAACTAAGATTCATCTATTAATCAAAGATAGAAATCTCGAGTTGACGTTGCAAAAACCCTCGCAACGTACATTTTTGGCGCCCAAACGTAAAAAAAAAAATAAAAAAAAAAAAACCCCAAACTACAAAAAACAATTTTGCAATTCTCAAAGACATTAAAGTATCACATAAAGACAATTAAAAAGTGCAAACATAAAACAACATAGTGAATAGCGGTTCGGTAATCGGTTTCGCGTGGACAAGTGCATAGGTACCATATAACCCACCTGAGAAATCAGGAGAATCGAACAAACATCAAAGGAATCGGATCAAAAAAAAAAAAAAAAAAATCCACAAACGAAAGGAACCACATGCGGGTAGATAAGTATCATCTCCCATTCAGGTACGTGATAAATCGGTTTTCAATCGAACGTGCGCTTACAAGAGTCATAGACCAAAACTAAAAAAATAAAAAAATAAAAAGTTAAGAGTATTTAATCCAGACAACTTATGAATAAACGCACTTTCGACGGAAGAGCGGTATGCATGCAAGCAACATAATTATCTATACATATTACATACTCGTATAAAATATATACCTAAGGAACATATTGCTGAAGCCACCCACATAATTTTTTATTTTTCAACTGCTGTGAATTAACACATTCGATGCGACCGCAGTTAACATAAAATTTTCTAATAAATCGCTTATGTACCACAATTCTGCACGTGTAAATTTACTCACGATCATAGTCATTGGCAAAAGCTTTTATTAGAGCAAATCAAACCTCTTGCACTTGTCTAGTCTTCGTCGCTCGTTCGATCTCTTAGTCCGCATTGCAGAAAAGCTTTACACTGGAATCCTACGTGCACTGTTGCATACCTTCATTGCATAGATCCTCATTTCGCCCACACTCACAGAGCTTTTTGTAGTTTTATTTTCTTGTCGTCGCCGGAGAGGATGCTTCATTGATCTTGCATTGAAGGAAAACTTTCGCTGATTGTCTTCGTCGCTGGAGTTCGTCTACTGAGTAGAGTAGGAGTGGATCCATATTTTCGCTTTTGAATAGACATAAGTGTCATTTCGCCTCGCAACATATGCAAACAGCTTGACAGTTGGCTTCGTCTTTGAAACTTAAATTGAGTAGATTTCATCGTTTTGCAGTTTGATACATATAAATGTCGTGACACATTTTCTTCGCAACATACAATATTCATAGTGAATAGCGTCATTTGTCATTTCGCCTCGCAACATATGCAAACAGCTTGATAGTTGGCTTCGTCTTTGAAACTTAAATTGAGTAGATTTCATCGTTTCGCAGTTTGATACATATAAATGTCGTGACACATTTTCTTCGCAACATACAATATTCATAGATTCTAGTTTCAATTTAACGAATACATATATTTAAATATATTGAGCTGGACATTTTCATTACCTCTAAATACGACGTTTAGCTAGATCTCTTTGTCAAAGTCGTATTTTTTCTTCGATTTGAAGTAAATATCCATTACATAGAACATTTAGATTCGTTTTTTTGTTTTCGGCTAATTTTGTTGGTAATTGTTTGTAAAACATCAATATGTCAACTGAGTCTGCAACCAAGGCTACCATTGAGGAACTGAAGCAGATGCGTTCATCCACAAAGGGCAGTATTACCCGTATTAAGAACCTTGTAGAGGCAAAGGCAGACTCTTTATCAGCAACAGAATTGGAGTGCCGGTTGGGTATACTCGAGTCGTACTTTAAACAGGTTCTTGCTTACCAGACTCAAATCGAGCGGATAACACCTTCTGACACCAGTCGAGGAGAATTAGAAGATTTATATATTGCGGCAAAAACAAAAATCTAATCGCTTTTAGGAACTACAAGGAGTATTGGTATGGAAACAAGTTTTGTAGTACCACCGCCACAATACAACAACTTACCAAATCTCAAGCTTCCGAAGTTCAGCGGGAAATACTCCGACTACAAGAACTTTATGAATTCGTTCACAAAGCTGGTGGATGATGAGACAAATTTGACTAGAATTCAAAAGTTCAACCATTTGCTATCTTGTCTGAGTGAGCAGGCTCTCACCACGGTTAAGGCCTTTCAAGTTTCGGACGAAAATTATCCAAAGGCACTTGCCAGGCTCAAAGAACGCTACGATAATGATTTTCTTATTTTTGCACAGTACATTTCGGAGTTGTTTGAGCTGCCGATCATTACAAAGGTTTCGGCTGTAGACTTACGAGCATTGATAGATAATGTGTCTGCAATATTTAATTCTCTTCAGTCCATAGGATCGTTTGAAAACATTTGCAATGCAATGATTATTCACATCGCAATGTCGAAGGTAAACCCAGAAACCCTGTCCAAATGGGACGAACACCAGGATTACAAGAAACTTCCGAGTTGGATAGACTGTTCAGCTGTTCTAAGTAAACGATGTCAATATCTCGAAACTCGTGATACTAACCAATTGAGAGCCAACTGTGCACGGAGGACACAGAATAAGGCCAAGCCATCGGGTTCTGCTCATCGCTTTCAGACTTCACTTACAGTTGCAAAGCGAGCTTGTTTGTTTTGTGGAGATACTAGCCATTCGATTTTAAATTGTCACAATTTTGGTAAATTAGGAGTTATGCAACGATTCTCAAATGTGAAAAAGCTTGGGCTTTGTTTGAATTGCTTGGCAAAGGGGCATACCGTTTCGAAGTGTCCATCGCCTTTCAGATGCAAAGTTTGCAAGCAATCTCATCACAGCCTTCTACATCGATCACAACAAGAAGAAAATGTTTCTACAAGTGGAGAACCACCAACATCAGCGGCCGTCCACACTGCCTTAGAGAAGGGAACTTTAGCCGAAGCTCAAGTGATCTTAGCGACAGCAGTAGTTCTCGTAATGGATTCTACTGGAAGTTTTCAGATGGGAAGGGCGCTAATAGATTCTGGCTCACAAGTTAACCTTATCACCGAAAGATTTGCCAGATCGCTTCACTTGCGAAGGTCACAGAAGAATGTAGATATAGTAGGAGTAGGGGTCGCTGAAACAAAAATCAACTTTCAAACCCAAACCACTATTCGGTCAAGATATAGTAATTTTGAAGTATTACTAGAATTCTTAATCACCACGTCCATCACTGGTTATCACCCACAATCAAATATTAGCATGGCGCCTTGGAATTTGCCTAAATATCTGGAGTTAGCCGACGAGCATTTCTATCATTCGTCCCGAATCGATCTGTTGTTAGGTGCCGAAACATTCTTTGATTTGCTTAAGTTGGGTCAGATCAAACTAGGCGAAGGACTTCCTTCCTTGCAGAAAACTACGTTGGGCTGGATCGTTTCAGGAAGGTACCAGGTACCAGATAAGGATAGGAAACAATGTCTTCTGACTAGGGGCGAAGATTCATTGGATCATTATGTTGAAAGGTTTTGGGAGTTGGAAGAACTTCAGGATTCCAAATCAAGGTGGACAGAAGAACAAAGAGAATGTGAGGCACACTTCAACGAAAACCTGGAAATTTCTTCTTATGGTCGATTGATGGTCAAACTGCCATTCAAACAGGAGCCGAGTTGTTTAGGAGCCTCATACAATATAGCGTTTCGTCGTTTTTTAGCACTTGAGCATAGGTTATCGAAAAATAAGTCTATAAAACAACAGTACGCATCGTTTCTAGAGGAATACAAGGAATTAGGACATATGTCGCTTGTCAAGGACCCAGAGTTAAACGGACCACACTACTACTTGCCACATCACTGTGTACTTAGGCCAGGAAGCTTATCCACGAAACTAAGGGTAGTGTTTAATGCGTCTTGCTATACCTCCTCACAAATTTCGTTAAACGATATTCTCATGGTAGGCCCAACAATCCAGCCTGAACTATTTACAATTCTCCTTCGGTTTCGTTTGCATAGGTTTGTTCTGACAGCCGATATCGTGAAAATGTATAGACAGTTCCTGGTTCACAATGCTCATCGCAAGTTTCAATACATCTTGTGGAGGACGAAGGAAACGGAACCAATACAAACATACGAGCTGAATACTGTCACATATGGAACTACTTCAGCTCCGTTCCTAGCCATCCGTTGTCTAAAATATTTGGCAGATAAACATCGATCATCATTGCCGTTAGGATCCTGTGCATTAGATGAGGATTTCTACGTAGACGATTTTATCACAGGAGACGACAATCTTGACAAATTAGTTCAAAAACTAGAGGAAGTCAAATCAATTTTGAAGTCAGCAGGGTTAGAGTTATCAAAATGGAACAGCAATCACCCCAACATCGAAAAAGCTGTACCCGATACAAAGATTAAGTTGAGTGAGTCAGGTTTAACTAGCACTTTGGGAATTTCGTGGAACTCCGTTTGTGACCATTTTATCTTTTCCTACGCACCTACCAAAACATTTTCTAAGCAGACAAAAAAATCAGTTTTATCAATTTTGTCGTCACTCTTCGACCCATTAGGCCTGCTCAGTCCGATCATTATTAAGGGCAAGATAATCCTTCAACAATTATGGATCGAACGGGTTGAATGGGACGCATCACTGCCACAAGGCATCGAAGCAGAATGGGAACGGTTCGTAACGGATTTGCACTCTGTACAAAAGGTATCGGTTCCTAGATTTGTCTTGATGGGAAACCGGCGCAGCTATCAGATACATGGGTTTGCTGATGCATCTATGCACGCATATGGTTGCTGCATATATCTTAGATCGGTGGATGAATTTGGATCCACTCAGGTTAGGCTCTTGGTATCAAAATCCCGGGTGGCACCTATAAATAGGAAATCTCTACCTCGCTTGGAGCTGTGTGCAGCTCATCTGTTGTCCAAATTGTGGGAAAAGATTGAGACCATTTTCAAGGATCGTCAGTCAGAAGTTTACTTTTGGACGGATTCCGCCATTGTTCTACATTGGATTGCTACCCATTCCTCGAAGTTGACCACGTTCGTCGGCAATCGAATTGCTGAAATTCAGACGAAAACGCGAGGAGTCTTATGGCGCCATGTTCCTACACAAGAGAATCCAGCTGACATCGTGTCGAGGGGCTGCGATATTCACGAATTGAAGGGATCAATCTGGTTCGATGGACCACGATTTTTGATGGAGAGTGGTGAAAATTGGCCCTCACGGATAGAGATTCCGCTTTCATCAGAGGAAATTGCACTGGAAAAACGGAAAATAGTCCTCATCTGCAAAGGAACAACACCAAATTTAATACACGGAATAGTCGAGCGTTTTAGTTCCTATTCCAAGATACTTCGAATAATAGCGTACGTAATACGATTTTGTCGCCGATTTGAGGCGAAGTGGTCTCGAAGCATGAAAAAGCTTTCCAACATGAAAGACTTGCAAGAGGACCCCGAACCATTTTTAACTCCCGCGGAATTAGACCATGCACTTTTGCATATCATGTATGCTATACAAAAGGATTCGTTTGCTGAGGAAATTGATGCAATCAAAACCAATCGACCTCTAAAAGGATCTATCAAGTGGTTGAATCCTTTCCTGCAGGAAACAAGTGGTCTCTTGTTGTTAAAAGTAGGAGGACGGCTGAAGCATGCGGATATTCCTGAGGCGTGCAAATATCCATTGTTGTTACCAAAAAACCATATTTTTGCAAAAATATTAGTTCGTCATATACACCTCTCAAATTACCATGCTGGTCCTAAGGCTTTGGTAGCCCTAATTAGACAACGGTTTTGGATAATAAACACTCGAGAGTTGGCAAGGCAGATTGTAAGGCAATGCATTCACTGCGTTAGGTATCGGCCCAAGCTATTGGAGCAAATCATGGGTGACCTGCCTCAACAGAGAGTCACTCCCTCGCGTCCCTTTCTTTGTTGTGGCGTAGACTTCTGCGGCCCCATCTTAACGTACCTTAAGATTAGAGGCAAGGTGCCTTATAAAAGTTATGTAGCAGTCTTTATATGTTTTTCGTCAAAGGCTGTTCACTTAGAAGCAGTGTCTGACTTGTCAGCCGAAGCATTCATTGCAGCTTTAAAACGGATGATTGGTCGTAGAGGTCTGCTAAATTCCATCTATTGCGACAATGCAACCAATTTCGTTGGATCACAGTCAAAACTCAAGCAGCTACGCAATATGTTCTTTAAAAAGTGTTCGCAAGAAATCTTGCAAAATTTTTGTACTAATCTTGGTATCAATTTTAATTTTATACCCCCCAGGGCACCTCACTTTGGCGGAATCTGGGAGGCAGCTGTGAAAGTCGCGAAGGGTCACTTATATCGAAGCTTAGGAGGAGCGAAGTTGACATTCGAGGAGCTCTCTACAGCACTGGTCGAGATAGAAGCGGTGATGAATTCTCGACCCATTACACCGATGTCGTCTGACCCCAATGACCTAGAAGCCCTAACGCCCGCACATCTATTGATTGGTTCGTCACTCAAAACCATCATAGAACCAGCAATCGAAGTTGCTGAAATAAGCTATATCGAGAGATGGCAGCGAATCAACGCAGTAAAGACTCATTTCTGGCGCAGATGGTCCCTGGAATATCTTCACGAGCTACAGGGAAGAGGAAAGTGGTCATCGCAAAGCAAAAACCTCAAGATTGGCGACTTAGTTCTCATCCACGAAGACAACGTCCCACCGCAAAGATGGCTAATGGGAAGAGTAGCAGCAGTCATCAAAGGTGCTGATGGTCAAGTTAGAGTGGCAGATGTTAAAACGGCAAAGGCAGTCATCAGGCGTGCTATTCGCAAGCTTGCACCATTACCCTCTTAGCCTCTTGAAAGACGTAGCTTCCAAAGGGGGCGGAATGTTAGATCCTAGATATACATACATACATTTATAAAAATTTGAATTTTATTCCCGCACAATTGAAAGCTGTGGAATATTTATAATTATAACACTTTAGAAAAAAACATAGAAATTTTGAATTTACCGCCAATCGCGGTGACCACCATATTTATTATATGCGATGTTTTTAAATTATGTAGAGAATACCACTTACTTATCATGCCACATTTTGTAATAAAGTTAGTTGCTTGAAGAACTCATTATCAAATAGATCGCCTTTTCTTTTGCTCGTGTCGCTCGCTCTTTTCGCTCCACTCGCTATAGTAATTTTTCCATAGTCTATAACCTTGGCTCTATAATCTAACAGTCTAACTTACAATCAACTAAGATTCATCTATTAATCAAAGATAGAAATCTCGAGTTGACGTTGCAAAAACCCTCGCAACGTACAATATGTATATATAATATAAACCGATGATGCGAGATTCCTCAACACTCCACTATGGTAAGTTGGGGCTTTGGTCACGCTAGTCCTGCTTCTTTGGAACTGGCTAACTTGGAAACTGGAGGAGTGTAAACTCAGTTTTTTGTCTGAATAATAACACTCTTAATTTTACCGTCCCGACTAGGATTAACTTCTAACACACGACCCTTAGGCCACGAATTTCTGGGGTTGATTTGGTCAACCACGATGACAATGTCGTTGACGGAAACGGGTTTGGTGGGCTGGAACCACTTAGTCCTTCTTGTCAGATTGGGCAAATATTCGCGGATCCATCGCCTCCAAAGTAAGTTGTTGGGGGTTTCTGCACTGATGGGCACATACGTCAGAAGGCGGGAGTTAATTATATTTTCCACCTCGGCCAGCATCGTCTGCAGCAGTTCATCACATGGAGTCCTATCTAAATTGATTTGCGCAAGGGTTTGCTTTACAGAGCGAACTAGCCTCTCCCAAGAACCACCCATATGTGGAGCACCTGGCGGAATAAATGACCATTCAAGCTTTCCCTCACCTATGCCTTCCACCAGTTTTTTGCCGTTGATTTGATCAATTGCCACCCGCAACTCTCTACTGGCACCACGAAAATTCTTCCCATTGTCTGTATATGCGTTGGCGTTCCTCTTCTCGCGATGAATTTCTGTAGTGCTTGAATACAAGAATCAGTGGTGAGTGAATATGCAATTTCAACATGAATTGCTCTTATAGTCAAACACGTAATCAGCACCCCCAACGCTTTTCCCTTCGCCTTCCAACTGCCACTATCAATGGTCCAAAATAGTCCTTACCAATAAATGAGAAAGGTCTCGTGAACGTCTTGAAGTCTTGCGGGGGGGGAGGAGCTCAATTATAGGAACCGATGGTTCAGCTCTCCTATTTCGACATTGCTGGCATTGATTTTGTACCTTCTTTACCATCGTACGTAACCCAGGAATATAGAACGTTTGGCGGACCTCATTTACAATGGTCTCGTTGTACTGGTGGTGAAATTTCCGGTGATAATGGTCCAGAATTAATCGTGTTGTATGATGGTCCCTTGGAAGTACAATTGGCTTCTTGACATCATAGTTCAACCCTTCCATCGCGTCGATTCTTCCTGCAATCCTCAGCAGTCCATTTTCGTCAAGGTATGGGGATAACTTATATAATTTGCTTGTTTTGGCTATGACGCCTTCTTCTTGTATTGCGACAACATCGAGCACACGTATCTCTTCGTTGTATGCCTCTCTCTGAGCTTGTTTCCACAAATAACGTTCTGGCTTTTGCAGAAGAACTTGAAATTTAAGTTTTGGTACTGATTTCTTTGACAACAAATCAACAAGCCAAAAGACTTTCATCATTGTGTTGAGTAGTTTTCTCCATTTGGAGAATCTGTTTATATCAATAACACAGATTTCATTTGTATCTGAGTCCAATCGACGTCACGATTGGATTCATGTTCAAACACAGGTCAATATTTCTCATCTTCCTTAAGATAGTGAGGTCCACAGTTCCAAATGCTGTACGAAGAAAAGTCGAATGTCGTTCTTATTTTTGTAGCCTCATCTGCCACGTTTAATTTAGATGGTACCCATTTCCAAAATGCAGCATTAGTCCTCTCAACAATTTCTCCGATCCTTAAAGAGACAAACTGTTGAAACTTATAACTTAGTGATCGAATACAATATATAACCGTTTTGGAATCGGTCCAATAGGTTTGCCGCTTAAATCTGATCGAGTTAGAGTCGATGATCGTTGATGCAAGTCTACTTGGAATTGATATTCGACGCAATGGAGCAACTTTGGTTTTTGCTGCTATCAACCTGCTTTCGAACTGTTCACTGAATGTAACTCGAATGTAAGCGACGGCCGACAATGCTTCTTCGCTTGCACCGCATAATATATGAAGCTCTACTCTATCTGCATTTGCAAAGCTTAACGTTATTAAATATGTATGTCCGGGGAACTCTAATATTGTTTATCAAAGACAATAGTCTTAGCCACTTGTTCCAGACAATAAGTTCTTCATGTTTTATCGGCTCATTCCAACCAATGCCAGATCTCCAAATTGACTGAAGTAAGATTTTTATATTCACCAACAAATTGGCCATTAGTCCAATAGGATCGTAAGTCCTCATAAGAAGACGAAGAACTTCCCTTTTAGTTGGTGCTTTTTTGCCACTCATCACCTCCGGGCTCATTCGATCAAAGTTAAATTTAAAAAAAAATTCGTCCATCGCTGGCGACCACATCCCTTAAACTTTTTCAGCGCTTGTCATAGGTATGCTCAAATTCTTGTCTTCAACATGGTGTTCCAATCGGTTCATAACGGTTTGAGCATTTGATCGGAAATTTCTGATCTCGAAATCACCTTGATTATGGACATACACTGCCTCCTTTGCAATCTTTGCTACTTCTTCTTCGCTATCATAACTACTCGTAGCTATGAAATCGTCGACATAGTGATCTTTCACTATAGCGTGTACTGCATCTAGAAACTGTACTCTAAAGTCTTCTGCGTTTCTGTTTTTTACATATTGAGCACAAAAGGGTGATGAAGTAGCGCCAAACGATAAAACTTGAAGCACGTAAGTTTCGATTTCACCTGTTTCCCCATTTCGCCAAAGGAAGCGTTGCGATTCTTGGTCTTCTTCTTGGATGCGGATCTGATGAAACATTTCTTTAATGTTAGCACACAGGCCCACTTTCCGTTCTCTGAAACGGAAAAGAATCCCAAGAAGTGGCGATACGATATCTGGACCGGTTAATGAGACTGCATTCACCTCTGATGATGCGTCCCATACTAGGCGGATTTTGTTTGGTTTATTGATGTTAAAAACGGGAAAAATCGGCAAGTACCACATTTTATCGTTTTTTTTCGTTGTGAAGTCGATTTTCCTAGCGTACCCTTTTCCAACATAATCTGGTATAAGCTCCGATATCAATTTATAGAGATTCAGCTCCTTTTCTAATCTTCTCACCAAACACAGGAGGCGACGAATCGCATTGAGTTCGCTGTCGGGTAAACTAACTTTCGTATTGTTCCATAGCAATGGCACTTCAAAATGATTACTAACTCTTTTGCAACCAGGGTCGAGTAGTTGCGTTGCCCTTTCATCGTCAGGCGATAGGAGGTAAACTCTTTTTCTGCCAGATGCAGAGGCTCGTCGTCTCGACTACAATCGCAGTTACATATACTCATCAGCTTTTCCTTCTTTTGTTTTTAATGGTATCCCTAGATTCCAATTCTTCAACCCTATTAGAATGCGTGGATTTGCGTTTGAAATAAGTTAATTGGTATACCCTTTAGATGTTTATACCGTTTGGCCAGTGACAGGACATCAACCGTTTGCTGGGGTAAATCCAATTGTTTCACAGTGCGTACGCCAAACATATGATATTTATTTCCTTTTTCATCCCCTGAAATGGCAATTCCAATTTTTCTTGAGTCTACCTCTAGTCGAACTGTATTTGCAGTCCATTTTAGTTGCAAGGGTATGTGTTCACCCTCTACTCCTAGTCTGTCTCCAAGTGATGTAGAAAACCCGTCATCTAAAAACGCAAATGTCTTTACCTTTGTAAGTTTCCCGTACAAAGTAACAAGTAAAATTCTGAAAAGGATTGTATTTTCCTTCGATTGAGTGTGGCATAGGATTGACGGCTGAGTAGCAGTTGATGGTACGGTCACAGGGGCAGAATTGCCCTCCGTAGAGCGCCCAAGTGTATAGTTCACTGCGTCGGGACGAGTGAAGTGTAAGTTGTAACTTAAAAACGTTCCACAGTTTTCTACCGCTGGAGAATTTCTATTACAGATTTTACATTTCTTATTGTTAGATGAAATTTCATTGTGAACATTAATGTACGGTCGTTGTATATGTTCTAGCTTGGTTCCATTGGTAGAGTAAGAGAATGACACGTCGTTTGCCGCTCTTCCAACTTCAAACAGCCATGTACTACACTGCGATATATTTATGAGCGGGAGCGTTTGTTTGTATGTATATAGTAACGATTAAGATAGTTAGGTTTGATCATGTTATTGAATAAAGAACAGAAGAGAGTTAATTCCAAATTATATTGTGCTTTATTCCCTTATAAAAAATACATTTTATCTTACTTAGAATGTAGTCCGAAGCACGCGCGAGGTCGAACAGAAGTGACGCTTAGTAACGCTAAAACAAGCAGACAAACAACCAGCGGTAAATTGCGCGCGCTTTTCATAAGCGTGGCTTGGTTGCTAACCGATACTCCAAATTATAGGAAAGCTGCGCTCCAACTTTATCTTCGCAGAAGATGAAGGTGGAGAGCAACTTGTTTTCGGAAAGCACCCACACTTGGTTGTTTGTCTAGAACATTAAGTGTGGCTCAAAAGCTTCTACTTCCGCATTAAAGGGAGGTTGTGGGAGCACACTCCAATATATAACAATATGGACCAATTGTAACGTAATTTATTATACCACCCTATCCGTAAACTGGGCGAGTATAATAACAGGGTGTGCTCAGTTTTTACGCACTTAACCCAGAGTCCTTTAATTGCATTTAAAGCAAATAAAACGATCGAAAAGGGACACTCTACTATGTGCCCTCCAAAATGTGCTCTAAAAGGACCCTCCCTACTACTTCTTCTTCACCTTTATGACCACCAAGCACAGGCAACTCGAAAGGCCAGTCCAGGCAAAGAGTAGAAGGGGGTTTGGCCAATTCGCAGCGGCAGGCATGCTAGTCTAAGCTCCGTCCTAAGCTCGTCGGAATGGGGGGGGGATCTTGCTGCTAATAGTGGCCAACCGCGGTTACATATTTTTTCATGCCTGGCTCCAGATGTCATTTGAGCGAAATTTAAAAGAATTAGGAACCCGATTTTGTCCTTATGTGTCCCCGACCTAAATGGTTTCTATATCTAAGTGAAAACCTAAAATACTTCCCATACCCTAGCGCAGAAGAAAGAGAGAAAAGAACCAGCTGATATGCTCTATTACGGAATTAACCCTCCCCTTAGTATCTAGCATAGAACGCTAGGACACTCCTTGGTAGTTGTTTGATCCGTCGGTTTATATGTCAACTACCCCTTTTTTATAATATCCTGTATCCTTACAACATGTTGCTCGATCGCCGGCCAAATGATCCTTTCGCGCCCCTACTATCTATACTTTTAGCTGCACATTACAGATAACAAGCTATGTTACACAAAATAAAAGGTTAGCGACTGCCTTCCCTGGAAACTTTCCCGCGAGAACATCCCTCATTCTGAGGTCCGGTATAACAGTTACAGAATTAATCGAAATGGAAAAAAGCATAAAAAATAAATAAAATGTATGGTCGTACTTAGACAAGTATGTATTCAATAAGGTAATATACAGTTTTTTGATATAATATGAATGGAGGGGATAACAATAGACGAGTCAAGGCCCCTGAAATTAATATAATCCTAAGCTATGACATCATAAAGTAAATAAATTTAGAAAGAGGTAATATAAAAAAAGGTAATTTAACAAGATGAGTTCATGTTATACTATCATAGATACATGTCAATATATAATATGTAAGATTCGAACAAAAATTAGTGTTTAAAATACATACTCGTACTATGCAAAAACTACATAAGTATAAAAATTGTGTTTTCAGTTCATACAGTTCTACGTTAAGATTTTTTTTTTCCGTTTTTTTTTTTTGTTACTTTAATGATATTTAAAAAAAAAATTTATATCAAAATAAAAGAAAAACAAGGGTTAACAAACTCACCGATAATATTTGATAAATACTCTTCAGGAGGGTAGTGCACTGCCATCGCTGGAAATTATGATCTTGGTGTTTTCCTTTCTTTTTATTAAGATATTTTATTAAGGTTGAATACTAATGAAATTTCAAATAAACACAGGTGAAGTAAAATATATATTTTTTTTTAAATACACTTTTATATATAATACAACCTCTGGAGCCTTGCTAGGATGAAATGGAGGAGGAATGGAAATAGGGTAGGAGCGTTTGGACTGCTTCTGCTGATCCTTGTAACTTGTCTTTCTGGTTCTCAATCAAAAAATATGGTCACCCTCTTTTTCCGCGGGGTTTTAGGGCACTTGTCGATAGCTGATAATTATTTTCCTTTGCAAATTGGCTTTGCTATTTTCCTGATTAGCATTGGAATAGTGATGTGATTTTATGCATTCACACTTTCGCACAACCGCCGTCTTGAGTTTTTATTTCTTATTTATTAGTATTGTTAGCATTATATCTTTCAATCTCTCGTTGTTTCGCGTGGCGTGATAGGTATTTAGTATATGAATTAATTTTGTTTGTTTTGTCGATATATGTATGTTCACTTGTTTGAATTTGTTTCTTTTTTTTTTGTTCTGAGTTTCAACTAGAATTAGGTTTTCTTTATTCTTCCTTTTTTTTTTTTTTTAAAGGTCTTCTTAAATTTTCTTAAGAGAAATTTTTTTTTTTTTCTCACTTTTGACTATTTTATACGAGTAAGTCTGTACTTTTAGACTCTATTAAACCAACTAACTAACTGACTACTAGTCTTCATCCAGTCTTCGCTTGATACCTCGTACGACGCTGAAAAAATTCCGTTTTATTTATTACCCAGTACCGAATTGTCTGGTGATTTTACATTACGGGTGTTTCACCCTGAGAGCTTTGCAAACATGTGATTATTTTGGGAACAGTTTAAAAATCATAGGCATGAACCACGAAGCTAAAGGTTTGACAAGAAACATCGCTTGGAAAGGGATATTTACGACGGATTGAAGCGTTGATAAGGAGACAGGTTGTGGCAGCCGCTAATGTTTATTAATAGATCGTAACTCAAGATGGCAGCGGCATAATATCGTATATTTTTTTTCCTTTGCAAAATTGTGCACTAATTTAGAGAGAACTACATACAGATGTATATATGTACATATAATAGGAATACATACATAGATACTAGGTGGTCGTTTCCCACAAAACTTACTACTTTTACCTGTATCACATATTGGTAAAAGGAGTAAGAAAAGAAACGTATGTTGGCCAAGTGTATTTTGACAAAGTGAAATCTCCATTACTGAAATTATACATTCTCTAGCGCCTCAATCAGTTATACCGAAACCAAACATAAGTTCCTTCTATCTATATCTATATGAGAGAGCATATGCTCAAAAATAAAAATTAGGTTGTGTATACGCACCCTTTTCCTAGTTTGTATTTGTTTTTATTGTTTAGCTTCTTATGTCTTTTATGTGGAAAATGCCTAATGTCTTGCCCATGGTATCCTTCAACTCATACATTTGATTGCCAACTACCCTTGACACTACCATTTTAAGAAATTTGGGACACAGCTTAGCATTAATTTTTTTGGCCGCATCACTCAGAACGAAGTTTCTTTTGAAAACTATGTCGCCTACTTTATATTTTCTGTTTGCACTGCGAAGGTTGTAAACTTTTTCATATCGGTCGTGAGCAGCTTCAAGACATTTTTTTAAGTGTCTATGCAAGATATTCAGCTTATCAGACTTTGGTAATACTTGGATATCTGAGTTGTTGAGGGCATTTAGCTTGCGGAGCAGTTCGTAGCTAGAGCCATGTTCGACCATTGTATGACCAAACAAGGCTTCGTATGGTGAAACTCCAATTGCTGAGTGGACAGCTGATCGCAAAGCGCAACCTATGGCGGGCAAATGTTCGTCCCACCGTGTCTGGTCGCAAGGTAGATACGAGCGTATCGCTGCCAATATCGATCTGTTAACGCGCTCACTAGCGTTGGCCTGAGGAGAATAAGCAGCAGTGCGTATATGTCGCACACCGAACGAACTTAAGAACTTTCCAAATTCTTTGCTGGTAAATTGTTTACCATTATCTGTCAAAATGCTTTCAGGTACCCCATAAACAAGAAAGACTTGATTTAGCAAAAAACTTGTGGTTGTATGACTCGTCGCACTCCGTATAGGGTGTAAAAATACAAATTTCGTGAGCTGGTCTAATGCTACTAATAAGCTAGTATTCCCGGATTTGGACCTAGGATAAGGTCCCAGAAAATCCAAATAGAGGTGCTGGAAGGGACGCTGGACTTCAAAAGCCTTGCCCATGGGTGATCGTAAGCTGGAGTTTGGGGCCTTATTTGCTTTACATTCGTCACATTTACTAATATAACTTTTCACTTGAGAGGCCATATTTGGCCAATAATATTGCTCACGAAGTCTGTACATGGTTTTAGCTATACCTCCATGGGAGGATCTAGGAGGGCGATGTGCCAATGATATAAGGCGATTAGTTAGCTCAGAGGGGACCCAAAGCTTCCACGTTAAATCATCCTGAAGTGGATGTCCTGTGCTGTGTTTGACTTTCTTGTATACGAAATTGTTCGAAACTACAAGATCAGGCAGCTCTTCTTTATTTTTTTCGATGGTTTTAATGATCTCACGATATTCCTGAGATTTGAAACTCGGATCCGAGAGATCTAGATGTAACACATCGAAAGTTGGATTCGATATTGGATCTTTAGGATTAATGGCGTCGACCGAATATACTCTGGACAAAGCATCTGGTACAACATTCAAAGATCCTTTTCGATGCTCAATATCGAAGGTGAAACTTTGGAGCTTCAGACTCCATCGAGCCAATCTACCGTCTAAATCTTTTTTTGTCATCAGCCATCGTAGACTTGCATGGTCTGTTATTATTTTAAATTTATGACCTTCTACGTATGGGCGAAACTTTTGCACCCCTAAGACCGCAGCCAGACACTCTCGCTCGGTTACGCTGTAGTTCTTTTGGGCACTGTTCAATTTGTGTGAGTAATAAAATATAGGCCTTTCGACTCCCACTTCATCTAGTTGGCATAAAACACACCCGATACCGGTTGCCGAAGCGTCGCACGAAATAATAAATTCCTTCGTGTAATCGGGATTTATTAAGATCGGTGCCGATGTTAACATATGTTTTATTTTATTTAAGGCAATCATGGCCTCGTTGGAAAAGCAGAACTTGGATCCCTTTTTCAATGTGTTGGTAATGGGGGTCGATATCGTTGAAAAGTCTTTAATAAATCTACGGTACCATCCCGCCATTCCTAGAAATCGCCGTACCTGACGAGGAGTCTTGGGAACCGGGTAATCGTTGATGGAGGCTACCTTTTCGGGGTCAATCTTAAGACAACCGTTACCCACTATGTAGCCCAAATATTTCAATTCCTTCATACAGAATTTCGATTTGTTTATGTTTATGGTTAAACCAGCGGCTTTTAACCGGTCAGCTACAACTGATAGCATTTGCATGTGTTCATCAAAGGTCCTAGATATGACTAACAAATCGTCTAGGTAAACAAACACCTGCTCTCTCATTGCATGAGGCACAACTCTGTCCATCAACCGACACATACGCTGAGGCGCATTACATAGGCCGAATGGCATTACACGAAATTGATACAGCGGCCTTCCCGGGACTGTAAACGCGGTCTTCTCCCTCGACTTTTCTTCCAGCGGTATCTGCCAAAAGGCGTCCTTCAGATCTACACTCGTAATAAAATGTGTATCAGAGAGGCGCCCTAGCAGCCCTTCTATATGCGGAAGTGGGTACGCGTCCTTTTTTGTAACTTGATTTACCTTGCGAAAGTCCAGACATAATCGGTTTTTTCCAGGCTTGCGTATAAGTACGACTGGAGAACTCCATGCACTGTTACTTTCCTCGATAACGCCCAAATCAAGCATGCGATCCAATTCAGCATAAAGGAGAGTTTGTACCGCTGGAGATACAGGATAATGCCGCTGTTTGACTGGTTCCGCATCACCCGTATCAATTGTATGCTTCTCTAAGTTTGTTTTTCCTAAGCCCGCAGAGGCAAAAGAAGGAAATCGTGAAATTACTTGGTTGAGTTTACTAGTTTCCGCGCTGGTCAACTTGAGTGACTTTGTGTCAGTCTCCCTATCAGAAGTATCTAGCGCCAAACCTGATATTATTTCCGGTGCGATTTTGAATTCTTTCCAGAAATCCACTCCTAAGTACAGGGGTTGGTTCAGAGTGGGGACGATGTACATCGTCAATGGTTTTGATAAGCCCTTGTATTGAACATCAGTTGTGACTTTACCGATAACTTCTTGTCGGCGACCATCAGCGGTTTTGACTATGTTTTTAAATTTTTTAAATCTAACTGATTCTTTTTGCAGGATATCATAACCTTCTTGCCCTAAACAACTTACGCATGCTCCGCTATCTAAAAGACCTAACACTCGTTTTCCAAAAATGGTAACTACCACATAAGGACGTGGATCATCTTCAGGATTGCCTAAGGTGGTTGCAGCAATGGATTGGTGTTCGCGTTTTTTATTTTTAAATTTGTATCGAAGCCGCCATATTTTCTCCGATAGGAAGTTTGGTGCGAAGATTCTTTTTCGAGCTGCGTAGTATTCTTGCTGTCGTTCATGTAGTGTTTTGAGGGGTGGTTCTGATTTGGGAAGGAAGTCCGTTTCGTTTACCGAATTGATAACGCCACTCTTTAAAAGGCTTAATGGCTGGTTGTTATTTGTCAAATCTGGTGTAAGGGTAGGTATATTACAGGAAGTCAATTTTTCTCCGGGGCCATTTTCTGTGGGACAGATCCCCCGGTCAGAAACTTGTCCCTTCGGTAGTTTCCCGAACACTTTGGACATCGAGGAGTTGTAGTGTTTTCTTTCCCACAACGGTAACAGAAAAGATTCCTTTGCTGACTTTCGCATTCATAAAATGTATGTCCAGCAACTTTACAGTTCCAGCAGATTAGCGAAGAGGAGTTTCTTCGAGGTTCAATAGCCTCGATGTGAAAATTTGGTTGAGAAGTAGAAAGATTTTCATCTACCTCCAACTCACCAATGTGGCGACGCGATAGTGGAACTGGATGCTGACGGGACCTTAGGGTTTCATGATCGATAAGATACTTTTCGATAGTGCGGCAGACGTATACCATCTCGGGCAGATTGGAGGTGTGGAAGGTAATCAAAAGCTCTCCCATACGTCTGTGTACATTTTGTTTAATAATCTCAATTATTTCTGCATTTGGTTTTGGCTTTCGCAGCCTAGTGTTCAGTTGAATAATCTCATTATAAAATACATCAAATGGTTCTGAAACACCCTGACGTCGATCGGACATCTTTCGTGACAGTTCGGAATCTGTTTCCAGGCTTCGAAATTGCTCTATGAGAGATACTTTCAATCTCGGCCAGGTGGTATTTGGATTGGATTTTAAATGAGTCCAGTACCAATTTTCCACCGGCCCAGTGAGGAACTGGTGAAAGTTCAAAGCAACCTCGTCCCAGGAAGTTCCATAGCCTTCCCTCACTCGATCCAGTCGAAATAGGAAGTCATCGACTGATATTGTTCGATTGTCGAATTTAATTCCCCACTTGTGGAAGTTATAACTCTTTACCGACGGCGTGGAGGGGGTGGAATTTCGGCTGGGGGGTAGTGGAGGCGAGGTGTTTGCAAAGTTTAGATTGCCTAATTGTGAAATAAAGTTGTCCACATTGGAAGCTTGCCTATCAGAACTGGGTTGTGAAACTGGTGCAGGATATGAGTCAACGTTAGTTTGCGTACGCTGACCTGGCGGAACAGGGATAGAATTCGAGCTGTCTTTTGACTCAACTGGCCTGGTGGTAGGAGTGGGAGCTGAGAGTAAGCACCGGATCTGCGAATGTATCTCATTTCGAAGTGTCTGTTGGTGCTTCTCCAACTCTTCTCTTAAAACGCGGAGATCATCCGTTCGGCTAAGACCTACTGTCGCAGTGACCACTTCTTGAACGTACTGCGCCAACTGCTCTCCTTCGCTTCCCTCAGCCTCACCTTCGGATTCGTGGTGCTCATTTTCAGATTCTTGAGTCAGTCGGATCGCTGCAGTTCGTTCATTCCCAGTATCTTCCGGGAGTGACTGATGTGTGCTTTGCGACGAAGAAGCTTTAGTCATTAAATGCGAACTGTTAGCGCTTCTATAAGTTTTAGGTAAGGGACCAAGTGGCCCCAAGGACACACTCAAAACATCAGATGACTTTTTCCCCTTTTTGGGACGTAATTGACGATCCGATGGCTTTACGGGATTAGACATTTTAACTATGTATATGTATATGTAGGTATATATATAATAGTAACAACTTAAGAACCAAAATTGAAAACTTCAGATAAATATGTAATAAAAAAAGAGAATTAAAATGACGAATTCAAAATCTAACTTGTATAATTGTTAAAGAAAATTCCAAATTTCAAAAAGGTTTACAAAAAAAAAAAAACTAAATTCGGGTTGTTTCGATTCAATGATCGAATTATACTTGAGTATGTTCATGTACATAGTAAGGGGCGAAAAATGATCTGGGCTACGGTGAAGATACAAAAGTAAACTGTCAGCTCTCCGAGCTGCGACTTCGGGTTAGGATTTTTAAATAGATACTGCGTAGAAACACTATAAAAATTATATCAGAAAGTTTAGTGATGCAGCAAACGTAAGAACTTATAGACGTAAGTGTCTTACTGGACTTCACTAAAATCTCGGTGTGAATATAAAAGAGTAAGGCGTTATACACGACTCCACGGCTTTGATCGTTGTTCTCAAATTAGATGTCGTATTACATATAGAGCTCATAAAAATAATAGATAGCAGCGGACGAAAGCAAATATTTGAAGCTTATGAACCGGACTATACTACTATAATCTGAGTGCAAAAATCAAAATCTAAGGAATTGAGATACTGAACCGGATCACCTTGCAAATATACAAAAATAATATATATTACTGTTTCTGTAGACAAGGACAGACCGTCATTCATCCTTTCAGATCAAGGGAATCCTTGGCAGCAACGGACATAGGGAAGCATCTGTGCAATACCCTATCGGACAGCTAGGTATTCACCTTCGATCCTAGTGGACCTCAAAATAGACGATCAACTTTGAATGACCTTAAAGTACAAAGATTACAACCTAAACTCTCTCTTTAAACAACAGCTACCTATTGGTATCTAAAATGGTAAGAGTATTTTTAAACCAAAAACTAGGACGAAAATATAGATTCCTAGGTCGAGACAAGGATAAATCGGGCCCCACGTTGGGCGCCAACCTTTAACGTAATTTATTATACCACCCTATCCGTAAACTGGGCGAGTATAATAACAGGGTGTGCTCAGTTTTTACGCACTTAACCCAGAGTCCTTTAATTGCATTTAAAGCAAATAAAACGATCGAAAAGGGACACTCTACTATGTGCCCTCCAAAATGTGCTCTAAAAGGACCCTCCCTACTACTTCTTCTTCACCTTTATGACCACCAAGCACAGGCAACTCGAAAGGCCAGTCCAGGCAAAGAGTAGAAGGGGGTTTGGCCAATTCGCAGCGGCAGGCATGCTAGTCTAAGCTCCGTCCTAAGCTCGTCGGAATGGGGGGGGGATCTTGCTGCTAATAGTGGCCAACCGCGGTTACATATTTTTTCATGCCTGGCTCCAGATGTCATTTGAGCGAAATTTAAAAGAATTAGGAACCCGATTTTGTCCTTATGTGTCCCCGACCTAAATGGTTTCTATATCTAAGTGAAAACCTAAAATACTTCCCATACCCTAGCGCAGAAGAAAGAGAGAAAAGAACCAGCTGATATGCTCTATTACGGAATTAACCCTCCCCTTAGTATCTAGCATAGAACGCTAGGACACTCCTTGGTAGTTGTTTGATCCGTCGGTTTATATGTCAACTACCCCTTTTTTATAATATCCTGTATCCTTACAACATGTTGCTCGATCGCCGGCCAAATGATCCTTTCGCGCCCCTACTATCTATACTTTTAGCTGCACATTACAGATAACAAGCTATGTTACACAAAATAAAAGGTTAGCGACTGCCTTCCCTGGAAACTTTCCCGCGAGAACATCCCTCATTCTGAGGTCCGGTATAACAGTTACAGAATTAATCGAAATGGAAAAAAGCATAAAAAATAAATAAAATGTATGGTCGTACTTAGACAAGTATGTATTCAATAAGGTAATATACAGTTTTTTGATATAATATGAATGGAGGGGATAACAATAGACGAGTCAAGGCCCCTGAAATTAATATAATCCTAAGCTATGACATCATAAAGTAAATAAATTTAGAAAGAGGTAATATAAAAAAAGGTAATTTAACAAGATGAGTTCATGTTATACTATCATAGATACATGTCAATATATAATATGTAAGATTCGAACAAAAATTAGTGTTTAAAATACATACTCGTACTATGCAAAAACTACATAAGTATAAAAATTGTGTTTTCAGTTCATACAGTTCTACGTTAAGATTTTTTTTTTCCGTTTTTTTTTTTTGTTACTTTAATGATATTTAAAAAAAAAATTTATATCAAAATAAAAGAAAAACAAGGGTTAACAAACTCACCGATAATATTTGATAAATACTCTTCAGGAGGGTAGTGCACTGCCATCGCTGGAAATTATGATCTTGGTGTTTTCCTTTCTTTTTATTAAGATATTTTATTAAGGTTGAATACTAATGAAATTTCAAATAAACACAGGTGAAGTAAAATATATATTTTTTTTTAAATACACTTTTATATATAATACAACCTCTGGAGCCTTGCTAGGATGAAATGGAGGAGGAATGGAAATAGGTAGGGTATTTATTGGCTTTGCTATTTTCCTGATTAGCATTGGAATAGTGATGTGATTTTATGCATTCACACTTTCGCACAACCGCCGTCTTGAGTTTTTATTTCTTATTTATTAGTATTGTTAGCATTATATCTTTCAATCTCTCGTTGTTTCGCGTGGCGTGATAGGTATTTAGTATATGAATTAATTTTGTTTGTTTTGTCGATATATGTATGTTCACTTGTTTGAATTTGTTTCTTTTTTTTTTGTTCTGAGTTTCAACTAGAATTAGGTTTTCTTTATTCTTCCTTTTTTTTTTTTTTTAAAGGTCTTCTTAAATTTTCTTAAGAGAAATTTTTTTTTTTTTCTCACTTTTGACTATTTTATACGAGTAAGTCTGTACTTTTAGACTCTATTAAACCAACTAACTAACTGACTACTAGTCTTCATCCAGTCTTCGCTTGATACCTCGTACGACGCTGAAAAAATTCCGTTTTATTTATTACCCAGTACCGAATTGTCTGGTGATTTTACATTACGGGTGTTTCACCCTGAGAGCTTTGCAAACATGTGATTATTTTGGGAACAGTTTAAAAATCATAGGCATGAACCACGAAGCTAAAGGTTTGACAAGAAACATCGCTTGGAAAGGGATATTTACGACGGATTGAAGCGTTGATAAGGAGACAGGTTGTGGCAGCCGCTAATGTTTATTAATAGATCGTAACTCAAGATGGCAGCGGCATAATATCGTATATTTTTTTTCCTTTGCAAAATTGTGCACTAATTTAGAGAGAACTACATACAGATGTATATATGTACATATAATAGGAATACATACATAGATACTAGGTGGTCGTTTCCCACACAATTCAAGCGGATTGAGGGTGGTAATCTTTCTACGGGATTGTTTAGATGAGAGGAACAAACGGAAATTTCCATGGTGGCATAAATATTCTCGACATCCAGTGCGTATTTCACGATCGAATCTAGCTTATCCGCTTTAGGTAGTGGTTCGCGTCTTATCTTAAGAAGCAGAGAATTTATTATAATTTCCGGGCGTCCGAACATCAACTGCAAAGTGGAAATTATCCGTTGCACTTGGCCTGGTTGCGATAAACGACATCTCACTGCTTCCAGTGCCTATCCTCTGAGACAAGCACGTAGTCTTCATTGTTGATTGGTAAAGCATTTTCGTGTCATGCGGAGGTGATTTTGGGGGCAAACCAGGTTTTGTGGAGCATGCTCCTATGCGGTATTTCTGCTCGGCGTGTTGAGTTCTGTGTTTCATTCTGCCACTTCAACCAGTGCTCTGCTTTGCCTCTTGAAGCTGCAGGTGGAATAACATTGTTGGCGTGGTCGTCTTGGTTATCATCTTCATCCTCCTCTCCGTCCGAATTAATGCCCTGAAGGATTTCATATTTTTTCGCAAGCAACTTTTCTTCCAGTGCCTTTTGTTCTTCAAGACGTTTTAATTGAAGAGAAATTTTCTTTCGTGAAGAGTCTTTCGATTTTGTGGATGAGGCGACAAAAAACTTCGACGCGGAATATGGTGGATGCGTAGGTACGGGTGGAAAAGCACGTTGTAAAGGGAGTTCTTGATGTTGCGGGTTGATTAATTTGGACTGAACAGGTGGAGTTTTTAAAAAGGAATTTCTTGTAGCTTGCCGTGCGGCTCCCGAGACAGCTGGTAGATCATCTTGTTCAACAGTTTGTGGTACAGTTTGTTCCAAGAGAACACGTTCTAATGGTGAAGGTGGCGGGGTGCTTAGCAATTTCTGGTTTGAAGGAGGTAAAGTGGAAGGTAAAGCTCGTGTAAAATGGTTGGTGCAAGTGGATTTTTCTATTTGACTTGGGATTGCTTGTACGATTTTTATGTTTCGAACGTTAGTTTTGGATGATTGTAGTAGTTGTAGCAAAAACTCTAAAAGAAGTTGAACTCTCCAGCAACAATGCGCCTCGGGCTAGCTATCACCGATTTAAAATTCGCCGATCATAAAATTGAAATGGTGCTCATTACGAAACGATAACATAGACTCAAAAGCGAGCAAGTCGAAAGTAACCGAGTAAACGACCACAAAAGAAAATACGAAAGGTACCGTGGTATCACGTGAAATCAATTTCTATCTCACTCAGTTCTTGACGTGATATGACTGTTTCGCGGAATATCTGTTCAAACGCAAAACACGAAAGCATCCCAAACTGTACCGGAAAATGCGAAACACGTGTTTTTCAATTTCGCACGATTCAAAATCGATAGGATAGCCCTATGGAATCAGTGATTTCAGGCAATACCCAAGCCAAGAAAGGAATGCATTTGAGTCTTCGCGGATGTCATTAAAACTGGTCTAGGATGCGGCGTTGTTAGATTTCACTCTTGGTTGGGAAAACTTGCGTTTGTCTTTCAGTATTAAAATATATTGTGAAAAATCGGTGGACGGAGAGAAGATTCTGGATCTTTGGCACCAGCCAAGCGGAGCTCAAGGTCATGCTGTACTCTCTCAACCGAGTTGTAAGGCTTAATTCTCTGAGTCTTGCTACAGATCACATAGGACTCTTCTCAGTTTCCCTGCAGCTTTTGACATATCTTCGCAATCTTCTTTTAGGATTGTATTCGTACAGCCAGACTTCGTCACCTGGAGAAAAGCAAATTGCTTTAGAGCAAAAGTCGCACCTGTTCTACATTACTTCAGCGGCCAGTTTTAAGTTTCCTCATAGAGCAAGTGTAGATGGTTTTTAAACTTATCGATGAACGCCGTTACGGTAGGTCGCGGTCCAAATATAACATATAACGTGAGCTTTGCTAGTGTATATTTTACCAATTGCTTTACAGTCGCATTTTCAGTTTCTCCCATTGTCCTATTACCACCTCATCTTCCAAAGCCAAGCACTCAAACTGGTCCCAAAAGATACTTCCTTTTTTCTTACGTTCTTACCCAGGATTTTACGACTGATTAACACGAATCTTCGACTTGCATCTTCTACCCCAAGAATCTCCAGTGCGCTGATGTGTGCTATAAAGTAACACCTGTTGACATTGTGGTGTCTCCAAACTCGGCAGATTGACAGTGATGGCAGTTTCCATCATTGCTGGAAGAGTTACAACCATCTGAAAAATGTTATCAAGTCACAAAATTAGGTTGCTTGAAATTCAGGATTAATTGAAGAGTAGCATGATCCGTTCTAATTGTAAACCGACATCCGAAGAGATAGTGATGAAAATGTTTTACGCTCCATAGAATCGCTAGGAGTTCTGATCGGGTGACACAATAATGTAATATTCTAAAACTGCTTCTACCACATTGATTGACTAAGAATAGCACCTAGACCGCAATTACGAGTACTAGCATCTGTGCCCAGGATAAAAGGCGAGTCAAGTTCCAAGTATGCTAGGATAGGGGAATTAGGAAGTTCTTCTTTCTAAAATGCATTTCTTTCACATCGGCCCATTTCAACTTTCGTTTTTCTTCTGTAAATTGGATAAGGGGTTTGGCGATCGTTGAAAATCCTCGTATTAACTCTCGATGGTATGACCATAGTTCTAAACAACTTCGTAAATCCAGATTTGACTTTGGGGTATGGCACTTTTTCATAGCTTTTATTTTGGAGTGATCGGTCCTAATTTCATTCCAAGATACAATGTGGCTTAAGTATCGCACATCTTCTCTGAGAAAAAATTATTTTTGTCGACTCTGTTTCAAAGCTTTCTGAGGTCGTGCGAATACAAGTTTCAAGAAGATGAAGATGATCTTCGAATGATTTGTTATGCGCGATAATATCATCTTGGTTAAGGTTCAAGAGAGCCCCTAGAATACTTGGTCTTGTCCCAAGTGGTAGTGTATTGGCTTCCACTTCTCTTCTTTTAGCCAGTGGCACTCTCCTTGCAGGTATTTTGATTGAACTTCAAAATCCACTATCGATACGATGTGTTGTTAACGTGGTACTCCCAAAATCATTAGGATCTTTAGAGAAGATGTCGTTTTAGTGGCTAAGTAGTGTGGGAAGTTGATGTCGTTGGTCTACGCTCAAATGCGGTGACCGAAGTGTGCTATCAAAAATATATGATGGTTTCAGGTTTTCTGAAAGGCTTCGACTACTGCACCTCCGATGATAGTGTTATTGCGGACAGTAACAGAAATTGAATAAAGAATACCTTACCTTAACACCTTAGTTGGAGTGACCAACCAGGGCTCTGGACAAGAGAACATGGTGAGACAGTTTAGATTCTTCACAAGCTTCAAGCATCAGATGTCCATCGACATATTTGGAAAAGTTGCTTCGAATGCGGGAAGCTTCTGCGTCATTCTAGTGTAAAGGAAAATCTAGTGATTTTCTCCGGAAATCCGTAAAGATATAGCTCGATCATTAATTACCATCTTCAGACTAGAAAAGTCCAGAGTACAACGGTGATTTCGAAGAAATCGACTCCTAGGATAGGAAGTCAAGCACATAAAATTCATGCTGGAACTCTATCCCTTTCTATCCCTTGGAGTTCATATTTTGCTTCGCTTCAACCCTCAGCCATCACCTTATTACCTGTAACTCTTCTGATACGACGTTGTTTTCAAAATTACTTCTAATTGACGAGTGAAATGTTCAAAAGTGAGATTTTGGCACCGGTATTAATGGGAATTTTACAGCTTCGGCCATTAACCAATCCATTTACTATTAAACTAGTGGTACCCAGCACAAATACGCCGATGACACTGGCCGCCTGTCTCTTGTTGCAATATATTCATTATTGGTGATGTTCATATTGTGTCCCTTTACTGTAGGAAATTTAATAAATTGACCTCTTGTCCTAAATATACATTTTCGCTTCACATGCCTTTTGGTTAACCTACTAACTCTTCTTTCTCAACTTACCACATAAATTGTTTTTTGTTTTTGCATTCCCGCATTCCATTCCTCGTAGTTTGCAAGTTCTCTCATCCCAATACCGTTGCTTTTAGTGGTGAATATGTGTTTTTGTGACGCCCGAGAGAAATGAAATTAATCTGAATTTCCTAATAACGATGGGGTTAAGGTGAGGTGGGATTTGATTTTCAGGTAAAAGATGTAGAAAACCATGCTAGAGGGGTGAATTGTGTGGCAGTAATTTGTAATTAATTGATTTTCAACCAGATTGATTTATTATATTTATTGTATTTTGTCCATTCACATTATAGCAGGCTAAGCAATAAGCATGCTCCACCGTGACCTGGTCCACAATTGAAGGATCTTTGAAGATGTTAGAGAAATTAGAAAAGTAGCACAATTAAGGCAAGATTTTTTTTTAATGAGAGAGAAAGAGAGTTAGAAATGAGAAATGAAAATAGAAAGTAAATATGACATACCACAAAGACGGGGTTGAACAAATAATATGAAAGAAAGGGGACATTCGAAACAAAGGTAGTTAAGAGAAGGAATATAATCAGGTTAATAACCTTTGGGCGAAGCAATAGCAAGTTGTTGACTGTTGCAAAGTCGTTTTTTTTTATTTGAAGCCCGGGTCAACCCGTACAGTTTATTGGTATGTTTAATACAAATATATAACTTAACAAACTAAACTTAAAACTATAACCACTATTTCTACTTAAACTAAGGTCTAATGACAGGAAAGGTAAAAATGGTTATTCAGGGAATTTCGAAGGGCTAGACTGCTGCAGTGGAAATCGAAGAATTAACGTATCCGATTTGTTTCACGTAGCATACGACACAGTGGCTCGTTGAGACTATAAGTTGTCCTGTGATTGTTCGGACGAAAAAGGTAGACAGAACTTAAATGACACGGGTTGGTGTTAAATGGGATTTGGGAGAGTATTGTGGGACAGTCGATGATGCCGATTAAAAGTTTGTGGATGAAGAGAATATCGACGTTTTTCCAAAGACCGGAGACAGAGTAGTTTGTAATCGACTCAAACATAGGGGGCAGAATATTGTGGTCAGACCATGGTAGCCCACGTAATGCGAATCGCAGAAATCTACGTTGGACAGTTTCAATGCGCAGAATATGTACATCGTAGTAAGGGCACCGTATCTCGCTGGCGTACTCGAGATATGGACGAACAAAGGTTATGTACAGTGATTTGGTGACATAGGGGTCGAAGAATTCTTTTGACCTTTTGAGGTCTAGAAAGTTTTTATGGCACCATATCGAGAATCTATTAAGATCGTCTTCTAAAGGTTGAGAGTCAGAGAGGCTTGAGAGCTGTCTACAGATTTCCATATCATCGGCATAGATAGATATGTGGGAGTGCTTTATGACGTTAAAAACATCGTTAATGGTCAAAATAAAAATTAATGGACCGAGATGACTGCCTTGTGGAACATCCGAAGTGGCGAGAATTTTGTCAGAAAAATGGAAACAATAATATAGTAGCGTTTTTTAATGTAGGAATTAATCCAAGAGGTTAGTCTAGGTTCGAAACCAAGAGCTTTGAGTTTGAATAGAATTAACTTGTGCGAAATTTTATCAAAGGCCTTACTGCAACCCGTGGCGATTACATCAATTTCTTTTCCTTGCTCTCGGGCGCACAGTGTACTAGAAACAAACTCAATGAGGTTGGTGATCGTTGATCTGCCTTTGAGAAAACCATGTTGCTTGGTTGCAAATATAGGCTTACATTGAAAATATAGTGCATTACAAAAAATACTTTCAAAAACCATGGAGTTGCAACATAGTTTAGTAATGGGGCGATAATTGGTGATATCGTGCTTTGGTACTTTTTTGTGAATAGGGGTAATAAAAGCACTTTTCCACAGATGAGGAAAGAGCCCTTCAGACAAAGATAGTTTGAAAATACTAGTGAGGGGATTAATTAGGTTATCAGTACGTTTTTATAAGACAACTGTGAGCACTCCAGCAGGAAATGGAGAAAAATCGTCTTTCACTTTATGTATTTTGTCTAGTAACTGCTCTGAAGTAATTTCAACTGACGAGGGAGATATTTGACAACAGATGTTCAGGTAAGAAAAGTATTCAGGATCGGGGTCATCAGATTGGGCCCAAAACGATTGACTAAAGAAGTTCGCAAATAGATTAGCGATGGTTGTTGAGTCATCCGAAGACATATTAGAAAATTTGAGAGTTGATGGATAGCTATCAGATTTGTTTTTTGTGTTAATAAATTGGGTCTGAGATGATGGAAAATGTATTTGGCTGAGATATCTTTAGTAACGATATTCAGCAAGTAGGGAGAAGTGATTGTAAGCTAGGAGGTAGTATTGCCATAACGTATTTTTGCCATAACCTGTTTCTCTTATTACGAAGTGTACGAAGTTCTTTGTTATACCAGAGAGGAGATGACGAGGAGTTTGCTTTATACAGTGGAACATTTTATCGTAGAGGTTAACTACAGCAGAATCTGCGGTTACGTTATTATACTATATTAAAGAAAACTAAAGTCAACATTTTTGAGAAGATTGTTGAGCTTAGTATAATCGGTTTTACGGAAATCGAAGTGGAAGGAAGTTTGTGAAAACCTCAAGGAATTATTATTATCATATGAATAAATAACGAGGAGAGGTGGGTGGAGACGGTCTAATTTCGAAAGAAGAAGTTCATACTCGAGAGCAAGACAGTTCATTGTGTCGGATGTAAAGATCAGATCTAGTCTTCGACCTATGAAGTTAGAGAGTTAAAAGCTAGAGATTGTTAGGCAATCTGTGAAGAGGATTTCCTTGTCAGAAGCTGCATTTGTGGCAACAAGATAGGATTCTTCATTCGAGTGAGTCCATTACAGGTGGGGGAGATTAAAGTCATCGAGGACAATAATTTCATCACTGGGATCTGTGATTTCGAAGAGAGAATCAATTACATTAGACGCGAGTTGATTACTGTGTATTGGTTGGGAGGAGCGAACATAGCAACAGAGGATATAAAGTTTGTGTTTGGAGGGAGTAACTTTAACAGAGATGAATTCGAAATCGGTAGTAGGTGACTTTTTGACGAGCTCAGGGTTCAACCGAATTTTGATTACGAGAAGGACACCTCGTCCTATAGAATCATCATTATTTTCACGTCTATCGCCGCGTAATAAACGGAATCCAGGTGTGAATAGTTCCGAATCCTTGATATTAGATAATAGATTAGTTTCTATGTCTACGGTGATTTTAAATCTGCGCTTAAAAAAGTTCACAAGCCAGACTGAGTCTGTAGTTCCAGATAAAGAGTCGAGGGTTAATGTTACACCCTCAGACATATTGTGGTTGTCGAGTTTTTGAAGACGTTGTTTCCATTCTAAGGATGTCCAGAAAGTACCAAAACGAGAAATTCTCGCCTCGGTTTTCAGTGGATCGACTGTGATTGCCTGATTTGGAGATGGAGGTTGAGGTTTTTGTAAGAGTGTCTAAGAAGGTACGATGACAGCGTTCTCCAGAATTTCAGTTAGTAGGGACGTATTATACATTGCGTTAGATTGGGGCTGGAGTTGTACAGGAAGCTCGCCGATTTTGTTAAGCGTCGTTCTAATGTCAACTGTTTTTCGAGAGATTGACACTTTGTCAAAATCCTGAGGTTTTGTATACGGTGAAGTTTAGCTCAAGTGATAGCTAATCATACCAAGGATCCACCATAGCTACACCAGTGACAGGTGGACATCCTCAACAGTCAAACATATACATCTGCGTATATACAGGGTGTCCCTTAATTCGACAAAGATAATTAGGGAAATGTCTTGTGGGTATATTCGAAGGAAAAAATCGCTCTACTGTAAGATTAAATCTCCATTTTTGACATCATTTATCGAAGATTTAATAAAATGCTTACTTTGGAGTACCCTGACCCATGTTAACGGAAATTGCTCTGTTAATACTGATGATAGAAACTTCGTTTAGGACTACTAGCCTGTTTCAGATATCAATTTTCTAAGCCTGTTGAGGTGAGTTTATTCCAAAAAATGTACGAGTATAATAAACATAAAACGTTTTGCTATTTTTTTTCTTATGAACGTAACAACAGTAAAAAAAATTATCAACAAGTTTGCAGAAAAACCCATAGATTTTATGATGCTTTTTTGCTTCAAGCTCCAAACTCTATTGATGGTTTTGTGTGGTTTTTATTTTATGTATATGTATACTAAAACAGTTAACATTTAGCATGTGCTCAAAGTGTCCTCCTTGGTTGTGCATTCATGTTCGAGCCCGTTTTTTGATTTCACTACGAATGTTTATTGATGCTAACTGCTGCCTCACTTTCGATAACGCTTCTAGAATACGCTCCTCCAATTCACTTAAAGTTGCTATTTCAGTTGAATAAACAAGTTCTTTCATTGTTGCACGTGCTGTAAGAGGTCCGACGCCTCTGTTTCTGTTTCCTCGACCCAGTCGGTCAGTTGGATACAGTGAAATGGAGCACTGCACGTTTGGCAAGCTACAGTGAGATGTCTTGTGCAACACTTAATGCTTCTGAAAGAATTGATGGTCGATTCGCAGCCAAAACTGTTGTATAATACTTGAGTGCTCCGAATACTTCCGATAAACTGGCTTAAGACGATTTTATGTATCACATTGGGTGGAAAGTAATTTACGAGTAATGCGAGAGACGACAGTTTTTGTATTTACAAAGTGAATTCTACCAGAGATTCTTGTACCCTATTGCGAAGGTGTGTGATACTTGTATGGGTGTCAAGAGAAAAACGCTGACGACGACATGTGACCAAATGCGATTAATTCGGGGGCTCCCCAGATACAGTCTGGTCCAAAAGTCGGTTAACATTTCATACAATGATAAAAAAAACTAGTTATACGAGTATGTACGAAAAAATGTTTATTTATTCTGAAACTACGCAATTTGGGATTTTATTTCTTGAAAATCACTTCGTCCATATGCGATCCTTCATTATTTTGACACTGCTGTAACCTGGGGCGGAAATGTGTGTTTCGGGAAATGTTTTGCATTTTCTCGCGAATATGAGCCTTTAACTCCTCAAGAGTCGCTGGATTGCTGTTAAAGACTTTGCTTTTAAGGTATCCCCAAAGTAAAAAATCTATTGGGCATAAGTTCGGGCTACGAGGTGGCCAGTTAATGTCACCTTTTTTGGCTATAATATTTTTTTGACTGAAATTTTCGCGAACTGATCTTCATAAAAATATGGACCCAATAATGCCTCTTTCAGATAAAGCTGCCCATACAGCAACCTTAGGCGAGTGCAGAGGTTTTTCGTGTTTCAATTTCGGATTAGTGTCACCCCAATATCTGCAGTTTTGTCTGTTCACATATCCATTTAGATGAAAGTGGGCTTCGTCTGAAAAAAAAAAAATTGTTAAAGCTGGCGAACCTCTCTAGCATTTCGTTAGCAAACTGCAGCCTGTGAGCATAATCTTAAGGCTTTAATTGCTGAACCATTTGGATTTTGTAGGGATGCAAATGTAAATCCTCGTGTAGAATGCGGTTTAAAGATGTTTTGGATACGTTTAAGACGATAAACCCCTTTCGAGTAGAGAGTCCAGGTTTTTTTTCGTTTTTTATAATGGGCGCGCGCTCAAGAGGTTTGTATACCCTTAAGGTGATTGTTCACAGCGCGGGCAAAGGAAATTTAGGGAAGAAGAAAAGAGAGGTACAGATGTACATTGCTTTTAAATGTTTGCAAGTTATAACGACCAGGAAATACAGAGATCGGCAGGGCATAAGCGAGTTGTACGGCTTAGGAACGAATCACGATATTTTAGAGTACGTCCGAAAATGGGCTTGAGGGTATACTGATGAGCATTCATAGCGAGACGGGTGTTACGGTTGAAAGTTTGAATGGGCGGAATGCTACTGGCGATTTCAGTGGAGCACTGGTGGTGGAAGTAGCGATAAAACAAAGTGAGACAGGAGACATTACGTCGGTGTTCGAGGGTATCAATTGACTGATTGATATTAGTATCATCAATGAGCTTTATCGCACGATTTTGAATCCTATCTAGCAGGTGCGGAGATGTTTTAGGAGCACCTGACCAGATGTGGGCATTGTACTCCAATTTTGGGCGGATGAATACCTTATATCGTTGTTGTTCACGAACAGACGTTCTATGTTGTTGGGATCCCGTGATGATGATGTAGGTTGGCCAGATCGTGGTTTATCTATTATTGAACCAGTTTCTTCAAATTTCTGGACCCTTTTTTATTCAATTGAATGGATGGAGCTTTATTTTTATATCGTATATTGTAATGAGCGCAAAATTTTCGTTGCGCTAGAGTCGAAGAATCGTTATTTCGATAGTACTAGCGTACGCAGAACGCACATTATTTCTCGTTGAATGACGCCATGTCACTAAATTCCCATCGGCCTCTCTAACATTCCCCACCTCTCCCTCACTGCTCGACGCAGCTGCCGATTCAAATGTTAACGGATTTTTGGACTACCCTGTATTAACATGCCCAACACAGTCGAGGCGTCACTTCTTAAATTCACAGCTGGCATTTTACCTTTCACTGCATACGCGTATGTATGTCCATTCCTGAAGTTTAACAAAAATTTCAAATTGACGCCATGAATCCTTACCGGCGTACAGCTTTACCATCTGTACGTATGTCTTCGTACCTATGTACCTATCGGTGCAAATGGCACATTGGTGCAAATCCGTGTATCTGTCACGGCAACAGTTTGGTGATGATATGCATCGGCCAGCTGGTCTTCAGTGAGAATATAGGTGAGCTCAAACAAATATTCTGCGAATTTCTCCTGGATAAAATGAAATTTAATTTCGATGTGTTTGCTGCATTTGTGATACTCTGGGTTGTGCACGAACTTTACAAATGCTTTTGTTATCCAGGTTCAAGATTGGTTTGCTACATCTGTCCACCAGTAGGTCTTTAACTAATCACAATAACCAAAGTATTTCCTGTACAGCAACACATTGTTGGCGCTACGAAGATACGGAGACTATGATATCGGTGATTGACCCAATAACGATATAAAGCCCCTATAAAAATATACCACGAAATCTTTTTCCCTTCACATATCGTATAATTCGTTTAACAGCAGCAACGTACTGTGCAATTGGCTTATCCAAAGATCGGCTCACAACACCGAAAACAAAGGCTATGTCGGGTCTGCTCCCGATTGTTAGACTTCATAAGATTTCCCGCAGCCTATTTCTATGCAAAATTGTGCACTACTTCCGAAGAATTACTTAAATTCTTGTATTTACTAGTAATGTTATCTATCGGTTTTGAAAGAGATTTACCACTATAAGCCAATTGCCGAATTAAGATCGATCCATCTCCCAATTGCTCGATTTCCAATCGCAGGTAACAATGTTCCTCATGCATCATCAACAAACCTCTTCAAGTGTTCAATGAGTTTAGCAATTTATTGTTCACTTCCCGCTATTAGACTGTCATCTACATATTTAAAAAGCCATTATAATTTTTTCTCCAACAAACACACACATATCAACTTTGTTGGCTTTCAGCTCAAATGTGCACAGAAAATTCGTAAACTTAATGTTCCAGCATCTTGATGCTTGTTTTAAACCTAGGGACTCTTCTTTAGTTTGCATATTCGGTCGGTTCCATCTTCAAAACCACTCGGTTGACATTTGTGCACTTCATCCATTGAATCGCCATTGAGAAATGCCGTTGCTGCAATTGCAAGAATCGTGCGTATTAAACTGAACCCAGCTACAGGGCTAAAAGTTTCGTTATAATCAACACGGTGTTGCTGCAAGAATTCTATTACAACTAATCTTGCTCGGTACCATTGGGATTTATTCATATTTGCATGTTTAATTTTAAATATCCAGCTGTTATCTTCCCAGTTGGTAGGTTTACCAAGTCCCATGTGTTATTTTTACTAAGTGCGTGCATTACATCTTTCACGGTTGCTTGCCACTTTGCTTTGTCCCTGAAATCAAAAACTTCTTCATAATTTCTTGGCTCACACATCGAAGCCACAAATGATCCAGCTTCCAAAATTGACATTAACGATTTTCGTCTTTCTTTCCGGGCACTTCTTGAAAGCATGCTTATTTGTTTTCAAAAATTTAATTTTACTTTATTTACCTTTTCGGCGGTGAACAAGCACCTGGTCTGGTTTTTCCACCAAAATTTCTTCTTCGTCGAAATCAGTTTTTGAGTTTTGACGTGCCCATCTACCTTCCTTTCTTCGTGTTCTGGATGTTTGTTGGTTTCATGCAGTATTAATGTTGCTGTAAAGGATGTATTTTGTGGATATGCAACAGAAACTTCTTGCTGAGATTTTGGATCCCATTTTCGACGTTTTCGCGAAGGAATATGAGCGCAGCAGCCGTCTCCAAATATCTTCGTATCTGTATATCTCCTACCATTTGCGACAGATGGTCTTGTGCGATTCAACAGGTAGCATGCAAGATTTATGGCTTACGCCCACAATTGTAAAGATAGACCTCGTGCATGAATCATAGTTCTTGTCGCCTCGAAGATGGTCCGCAATTCTCTCTCCGGCCTGCTATTTTACTGCGGAGAATAAGGTACAGGCATTTGATGACGAACGTATTCTCTTTCGAGCAAATCCTTAACACCAGAGTTCATAAATTTTTAATGATATTATTACTACCCTGTCCTCTTAACTAGGCTATAATAATAATGAGGTAATATTCGGGTGCTCCTCACTCAACCCCGGGACCTTGTCATCTAAAATTGGGTTAATAAAGCAATTCGCTTAAAGAATCCTCCTTCTATTATAATTTTATTTCACCCTTGTGACCTTGTGAGTAGAAGGAGGTTTGGCCAATCTACAGCGGCAGGCATGCTAGTCTTGCTCCATCATATGCTCGTCGAAATGGGGTGGGATCTTGCTGTTAGACTGGCAAACCGCAGTTATATTTCATTTCATGCCTTTGGTGGTTGAACTTAAAATTACTTTATATCAGGGACCGCGAATTCGTCCTTAGGCCATTCCCAACCGTTGAAACGAACCTACAAAAAAAGTCATCTAAACGAATAACCGAGACCGCAACAGAAAAGAGCTTGGGGAGGGTAAGCTTCGTCAGAGAGCATACCACTCCCCAATGCATCCAGCATTGGATCGCTCTTGTACACACTAGTAACTACGTTGACCGTCTCCATCGTGTGTAGTTGCCCATCTGTTGAAGATGTTGAAGATTCACATACAATTAGACTTGATTAATGGTTTGCGACCCCAAAAGATCCATTCACGCCTTTAGGTATCTTAATTCAGCACCGCATTCCAAGAAAACGTACTATTCTATGTTAAAATAAAAACATAATTAGCTGTCCTTCTCAGTTGAACTTTCCCGCGAACATTTTCCCTTGGAGGACCACAACAAATCCCACATATGATAAACAAAATATTCCACATGAAATGCCCGATTTTCGCTCAGTTGGAAGTAAGAAGTTATCGAGTGAACGCCTGTGCCAGAAAGTTAAATTTTTTTTTTATAAAATAAAGTGGTACGTGTGCTTGACGTATGAGAATTTTAGGGTTCGTTATAAGTACCGTTATTTTTTTTCTAGGAATTATTTACCATGCTTTCGGCAGGCCAAATTCGAACCCTCTTCCTTTACGAATCTTAAATGGGAGATAATGCGTCATTGTCAATGAAAAACAATAATGACGCATTTAAAGATGTAGCGGTAAACGAATGCACTATACGACATTGGTTTGGAAAGTTCCGTTCGGGAGATTTCAGTCTCAAAAATGAGCCACATGGGAAGCCGGAAACGTTAGTTGATGACGATGTTTTAAGAGCAACGGTGGATGCGGACCCAATGAAATCGCTGCGTGAGATTGCACAAAGCATAGGACTATCCCCAGTGGCAATAAGTCGACACCTCTCTCTCTCATAGGAAACGTACAGAAACTCGATAAGTGGGTACCCTATGAAATGAACGAATCCCAAAAACTACGGCGCCTGGAAATCTGCGCATCGCTTACATTACGAAACCAAATTGAACCGTTTTCGCACCGTATAGTTACCTGTGATGAAAAGTGGGTACTTTATTATAATCGTAAAATATCATGGGCAGTGGTTGGATACAGATAAAAAACCAAAACATAACCCTAAGCTCGATTTTTGCCAAGAAAGGTTATGGTGACAATTTGGTGGACATCGAAAGGACCAATCCACTTTTCATTTTTTTCAACCAGGAGAAACGATAAACGCTATTAAATGTTGTGAGGAAATCGACATATAACATGCCGAATTGGCTGCAAAGCAACCTGCGTTGGTAAATAGGCACGATTAGATCCTTTTGCATGACAATGCTAGGCCCATACCTCACAAGTAATATTGCAAAAACTGTTGCAGTTAAGATTTGAAATTCCTCCGCATCCACCCCGTACTCTCCTGATATTTTCCCAACGGATTACCATATTTTCCGCAATCTGGAATCATTTTGCCGGCATAAGGTCTCCCGGAACCGAGCAGAGGTCATAGATGCCAACGGATCCTATTTTGATTGAATAAAAATTTACGAACAAATACAATAATATTGGCTTTTAAATTTTTATTATAAATTTTTACTATGTATCGAAAGAGGAGGAGACAATCACCACAAGCAAGGCCTTTTCAGAAAGCTCCTTAAAGAGGATATACAGAGTAATAGACTAATGCTAAGCCTAGACGTAAATTTATTTTAAAGCATGTAGAATAAATGAAAATATAAAGTTAAATATCTGAATAAGAAAATAAAAAAACAAATTCACAAAAAAAAAGTATAGACTCACGGCTCTCGACCGAGATATTTATATTCGCTGTTTAGATGCAATTTTTTTTTTTTTTTTTTTTTTTTGTGGGATTGCTTCCCTCTTGTTTCCCTGTGTTTTTATTGATTTATCAGCAAAAAAAAGATAATAAAAACAAAATAAAATTTATAAGAAACAGAATCAGGTAGCTGATTAAGATTGCAACCTCTGTACATAGAAAAGGGAATAGATGTTTTGATCCCTGCTCGGTGGTGCTGCATCTAACGGCTGGCTAGTGATTTTAGGTAATCTTCGCTTCGGGAGCACTCGTACGGCTGGTTTTCACTTCCTGTTGTATGCTGCTTATTCGTTACGCGATCTTCTGCTTTCGGATGTTATGGTTCCCGCCGAGGGTGGAAAGAAAACGGTTCTCGCCGTTGATGAATTATGCATGTGAGAGGTCCGTGATTTAAACTGGAACTGTGTATATATTCGAAAGACTGAACACGATTTTCTTACTTTTCATACGTGCTATTTCCACCTCAACACTGTTATTTTTTTCTTTCAATTTACTCCAGGTTGCTTGATGATTCCTTTTTCTTTTTTTGTTTGGAGCTGGATTTTATATAACAAAATTTTGTTTGACTTCATTTTTGTAACTCAGGGGTATTATTCGTAGATTGCCTAGAAATTGTCGTTTACGTTCAGTTTTTCTTTCACTTCGATTGAAAAATTCTTTTTGTTACTTTGATCGCACTCGTGTTTTGTTCTCAATCACTTGTCTTCATCATCGGCTTATTCGATACTTCTGGTCTTTTTAAAAACGTCTGTTGTATTTTTTTTTTTTAATTTTTAATTTTTTCTTATTGTTAGTATGACATAGGTAAGTTGCCTCATAAAGCTTTAGAAACAGATATTTAAATTCGTAAACACGAACTTTCCACTGGAGCTAGGAAAAAACTATATTGTGTCATTGATTGGAAAGGGATATTCCAGGTTGGTTTAAAAAGTGGAAAAAGGAATGGGGGTTGTTGTATAGTAGTTGGCAATTCCACAGTCTGCGCTACATATGGCGGCGCTATAAATTGCTTTTACTTTTGTTGTTCTTGCTTTGTTCTTGCTTTTGGATGTTCCTTTTCTTTATAAGTCTACATATACCCACCAAATATCTCATAAATGAAGAAATATATGCGAAGAAAAATTAAAGCGTTTATGTACCTTTTTATTGAGGCAAAACCTAACACTATTCATTAAATTAATTTATTATTACGACTTAGTACAAACAAAATAAACAAAATACTTCAAATGTGATGGAACAAAAGTCAGTTGTACAAACAGAACAAATACTAAAAGGTGTCTTTTTTTTAGAGGTTTTGTTTTTAAACTAGCAGACATTATCATAGCATCATCAAAACTATTGCGATTAAACAGTTCACATAAGATTTTTATAATATCTTTTGAAAGAAAATGGAACAAGCTTTAACAATATTTCAAATTAAAATTAAAAAAAAAAAAAAATGAAACAATATGATACTATATACTCGTATATAACAAATATAAATTAAGAAATCGACAGAGAAGGAAAGTGAGAAAAGAAATACGGAGAGGATAATAAGATAGAAAAATTAAAAAGGCAATTAGGAAAGGGAGGGAGATATGAATTTATCAGATTACCTGTAGATTATACCAACGTTCGTTCCGCTGAATATTGCTCGAAATAAAATTACAGACGGAGCTTAATTCAGAGTAAGTTTAATATAAAAGACTTCGAAATGAACTAAACTAGCTTTACATACTCGTAATTGTACATAGTCTAGGTAGGTAATTCTTCTGTTATACTTTACTTTAGGAGTACATGAGAGCAAATTATTCTTTAAGCGGTGTAAATGTGTGCATGAATGAACAAATAGAAATTAGTACATGAGAGTTAAACAAAAAATTTGACAGAAGCTTTTATTTTTAACACTCCCACTTTTTGTCAACATTTAAACTGTGCTGAATCTTAATAAACTTTAAATGCAAAACACCATAATAAAAACTTGAAATTACTTTTCAACTGAAACAACTCTCATCAATCCACACAGAAACTGAAAACATTCTCTTGGTAGAGCTTTGGTAAAAATGTCTGCAACCATTCCCTTTGTTGAGATATACTGCAGATTAAAATAGCCTTCTTCGAATTTCTCACGAATGAAATGGTATCTTACATCAATACGTTTGCTTCTCCTGTGGAACTCGGGGTTCTTTATTAATCGGATAGCACTTTGGTTGTCCATAAAGAATAATGTGATGTTATCAATCTTGTTGGATATCAATTCCAGAAATAACCTTTGTAACCAAACTAGTTCTTTGATCGCTTCAGATGCCGCGATGTATTCTGATTCTGTCGTGGAGAGTGCGACATATTTCTGCCGTGTACTGTTCCAGCTTATTACGCCATCGTTGTACTTAAAGACGAAACCTGACGTTGATCTTCGTGTTACAACATCACCAGCATAATCCGCGTCACTAAAGCCACACAACCGACCATTACCACCACGTTTGTGCAGCAGCATACAACTTATTGTACCCTTTACATACCTCAGTATTCGCTTTACTGCATTCATATGGACCAATGTTGGTTTTTCTAAGAAGCGACTGACGTTCCCAACTGCGTAGCTAAGATCTGGCCTTGTTGCAATGGCTAGATACATCAGACTTCCAACCAATTGCCGATTTGGAAACTTACTTAGTCCTGACTCATCGAATTTAGTTAAGACCTGGTTTGGATCACTAAGAACAGAAACCGGATTGCAGTCCTCAAAATGGAATCGCTCCAAAATTTTCGGTGCGAATGCAGTCTGATACATGAAAATAGAACCATCGCCTCGCTGATCGATCTCAAATCCTAGAAAGCAACCCACTTGCATCGTTCTTATTTCAAAATGATTCTGCAGGTGCTCGACTACCGATGTCACAATTGTCTTATCGTCGCCTACCACAATCCCGTCATCCACATAAATCGCTAAAATTGTTGTATTTTCTTTTTGGTGACTCACAAAAACACAGGGGTCTGAGTTGCAGACTTTAAAACCGAAGAGCTCGATGAATGACTTAAATTTGCGATTCCAACAGCGCGAAGCTTGCTTTAGGCCATAAAGGCTCTTCTGCAATTTACAAACGCGTCCACTACTCGTATTGTCGTCGAAACCAACAGGTTGTTGCATATATATGACCTCTTCAAGATCGCCGTTAAGGAAGGCCGTTTTAACGCCAAACTGCTTCATATAAATCCCCTTTTCTGCGACAAGAGCCAGAATTGCTCGCAATGATGTGAATCGAACCACTGAACTAAAAATTTCCAAATAGTCGATGCCGTATTCTTGAGTGAATCCACGACATACCAACCGTGCCTTGTAGCGTTGAGTTGAATCACTTGGGTTTTTCTTCACCTTAAAAACCCATTTATTGTTCATTAACTTTTGACCATTTGTTTTTTGAACCAGCACCCAGGTCTGATTTTTCAACATTGAATCTATTTCCTCGTTCATCGCTTGTAACCACTTGTCACTTTCTGATGAGTTAACTGCCCCCTCATATGATTTTGGCACGTCACTGATTGACAATAAAGCCATCGCCATTGAAGCATTCTCCTGACGACTACGAGTTTCCAGGATATTGCGTCGTCGTACATCCCCTGTTATTTTCTGCGCTTCAGCTTCTTTCTTATAGTCTCGTTGGATACTATCACTAATGTTTGTGTCACAATATGCATCATCCTCCTCGATATTGCTTTCATTTATGTCTTTCAATACTTCCTGGAGTCGTCGTACATCCTCTGTTATATTCTGCAATTCAGCTCCTTCCTCGATAACTGTGACTGCAGACGGTTCTTCTGCCAAAAACTTCACGTCACGTATTACTAAGATGCGATTCGACTTATCTAGAACACGATATCCCATTTGACTTTCATCGTAACCTACAAAAATGCATTTTTTTTTATTTTGCATCCAGCTTGGTACGTTTTTGTTTTGGTATATGTACGAGTACATAAACCTCTGAACCAAAAATATGAAAATGTTTAAACTGTACAGGCTTACCATACCAAAGCTCGTAAGGTGTTTTGTACTTTGTTGTACTGGTCTCCATCCGATTCAGGATGAAAACTGCTGTTTGTTTTTCCACGATTTTGAGAACTATTTTTAGCTTTTCGACTAGTTCAGACTTGTTCTTGAGGAAAAACACAAATCGAAACTAAGAGAAATCATCCTTGAAGAGTACGAAATATCTTGAACCACCGTACGAATTTTCCTCCATTGATCCACAAACATCCGCATGAATAATTTCATCGCATTTTGTTGATCTATCTTGGCGCAAAACGAAGCTTAATCGATGTAGTTTCCCAAATGCACAGCCGTCGCAATCAAAGTTTTCGTCGACAAAACTAATACCATTCTTACGTAATAAACTGCGAACATGAGCCAGATTTTGATGACCCAAGCGCTCGTGCCAAACGCATAGAGAACTGTCTTTAACAGCCACCATTTATTTATCCATTTTCGGCTCAATCACCCTGAAAAGCATTTGAAACATTCTTTCCTGCCTTGCTCCCACTGCCACCATGTTGTCACCATCTAAGAGTTTAAACAGATCTTTATTTGACCAACTAGTATGCCCATTATGCATCGCTTTTGTCGAGGAAAACAAATTCGCAAATAAGCTTGGTGCGTACAAAACATATTTCATTGTTTTCTCGATCCACTTAATTCCATTAAATGATAACACTCTCAGATCACCATGTCCAGTTGCTAGCATCAATTTTCCGTCTCCTAGTAGAACTTCAATCGGTTTGTCTAATTGAGTGAACGTCATAAACCACTCACGGTGCTTACACATATGGTTCGTTGCACCCTAATCAACAAACCAAAAATCACTCCCTGCCAAAGACCGGGCAATGTTGCTAAAAAAGGCTTTGTCACAATTGGTTTTCTTTGGTTGAGCACTTTCATGTGCAAATTGTACTTTGCAGTCCCGTTTCCAGTGTTCCGTTGACCCACACTTAAAGCATTTGCCAGTTCGATTTGGTTTATTTTTCTTCTTAGGATCCATCTGATAATGCTTTCTTATCGCACCACTGTTTTGTCTAGCCATTAGTGCCTCGCTCGTTCCAACTTCCCTCAAGCTTATTCCCTGAATCCCCAACCGGATCTCCTCAACCATGAGTCGATTTTTTAGGTTTGTAATCGTCCGTTCCGCTCTCGCTGTAGAGTCCCATGACGTAGAAAAGTGCTGGTACTCTGGTGGTAACATCATCAGTATTTTTGTTATCAACATACTGTCATCTATTGTGACTCCCGTGGCTCTCAATTTTTGTACCAGATTTTCTAAAGATGAAATGTGTGTAGCTATATCGTGCTGCGGATCTCTTTTGTATGCATAATACTGTTCTTCATATAAGTGCTTGGCTGAATCATTGCTCTGCTCGTATATTGAATGTAATTTTTCCCACATCTCTTTCGACGTCGAACAGGTGCATAAATGAATAATTACCTTTGATCCGCACGAATTCACTATAAGTTTTTGTGCCATAGCATCATTTTTAGCCAAAAGGCCCACGTTTTTCTCATCAGTTGGTTTCTTTGTTGTTCCATCTACCAAGCCATAGAGTTCCGATGCCAACAAATTTACTCGAAGCTGAAACTTCCACATCATCCATTGCGATGGGTTATCGATGGGTTTCTCAATTACTGATGTCTCCCTGTCCATTTCGATTTTATTTTCGTCAACAATAACGCTTATTCTATCTTTGACCGATGCTACCGAAATTTTACCAAAGCCTCCAGCAATTATCAAAATAATTGCAAGCAAAACAAAATTCAAAATCGATGCACAAAATGGCGTCACTCTTTGTTGAGCAAAAAAAATTTCTGCTAAGCTCCTGGCCGGTAATATTGATTAAGATCGCAATTACCTTTGTATTATTTTTCAGCGTCGACCTGGGCCATAACCTGTTGAATTTATCAGATTACCTGTAGATTATACCAACGTTCGTTCCGCTGAATATTGCTCGAAATAAAATTACAGACGCAGCTTAATTCAGAGTATGTTTAATATAAAAGACTTCGAAATGAACTAAACTAGCTTTACATACGAGGGGCGTTCAACATATTCTCGGTATCGGGGTGAAGCTGTGGTTGTATATATAAATTGACTTATTTATCAAGTAATACTATTATTTTAGTGCATTCATGTAAAATTTCATATAAATGTGATTATTAATTCGCGTTTTATCTCTAGTTAAACAGAATCATAATTGCAACTGAGACGATGATTGTGAAAATTGAGCATCGCGCTGTAATTAAATTTCTCAATAAGCAAGGAAAAAGTCAAAAAACTATTCATGAAGAGATGGTGCTATTTACCAGGGTTCCGCACCTTCATTATCAACTGTGCAAACGTGATCAAGTGAGTTCAAGAGAGGCAGAGAGAGCATTGAAGACGACCCCCGCTCCGGCGCCCCGGCTACTGCTCGTTCGGGTGAAAGCATCAAATAAGTCGAAAAACTTGTTCTTGAGGATGCCCGAATAAAGGTGAAAATGATGGCAGAGATCACCAAGTTTTCAATTGGTACCATTCACACCATTCTTCATGACCATCTTAACCTTTCAAAGGTCAGTGCAAGGTGGGTGCCACGAATGCTCAGAAAAAAGTGAGAATCGCATGCTGTAGAGAGCTTTTGGAGATGTGTAGTGAGAACGCGGACGGTGTTATGGATCGAATTGTTACTGGGAACGAAACATGGGTCCACCACTATGACCCTGAAAGCAAACAAGAGTCCATGCAGTGGCATAAAAAAGGAACAGACCCCCCGAAGAAGTTCAAAGTCACTCCGTCTGCCGGGAAGCTCATGGCCACAGTTTTGTGGGACTCAAAGGGAATCTTGCTCATTGAGTACAAAACAAAGGTGAAACCATCAACGCCACATCCTACGCTTCCACTTTGCATAATTTGCGGGATGAAAGTAAAAAGAAAAGACGGGGTAAACTCGCAGCGGGTGTGTTGCTTCTTCATGACAACACTCCTGTTCACACGGCGCGAGTTTCCAAGGCTGCTGTGCGAGATTGTGGTTTCGAAGAAATCCAACACCCACCCTATAGTCCAGACCTTGCCCCTAGTGATTATTTCCTGTTTCCGGATTTGAAAAAATGTCTTCGTGGAAAAAGATTTTCGGATGATGAAGAACACAAGTCGGCAATAATTGGGTTTTTTTGAGAGTTTAGAAAAGCTTATCTCAAGATGTAACAAATGCATTGATGTTAGGGAAGATCATATTGAAAAATAAAAACAATTTAAATTGAATTCGCATTTTCCTTCATATCGATACCGAGAATATGTTGAACGGCCCTCGTAATTGTACACAGTCTAGGTAGGTAATTCTTCTGTTATACTTTACTTTAGGAGTACATGAGAGCAAATTATACTTTAAGCGGTGTGAATGTGTGCATGAATGAACAAATAGAAATTAGTACATGAGAGTTAAACAAAAAATTTGACAATATTTGAAAACTTCTTTGTTGAAAGAACTTGTGCTAATTATGCGCTTGATGGCAAAAAATTTCCGAGATGTATTTAAATAGTTGCACCGAGGTGCAATCAGCAGTAAAGTTCTTTTATTTCTCGGAAAGCTTACAATTTCGAACAGATATTCTGGGGTTTTCTTTGCTAGAATCTTATGTAAAACTAAAATTGAACGATATTTTAAAAGGCCAATCACGGAACAGCCGACGATTTGCTTGCTATATGCAGAAAAGTGATCATAATTTTTTACATTAAAAATGTATCTCACGCAGGCTTTGTATGCGACTGTTAATTTCCTGGCTGAATCGTGGTCCATATTTGCGAATATTTCACAGCCATAGAGAATAAGAAGGTAGTTAGCAGTGGGATTAAGACCTCAGAGTGCTCCATAAATTTTTGAAACAATTTTATTTAAATTGAACGTTCCAATTCATATTTCAACTCAAAATAGACTCCGAGATTCTTAATGTGGTCAACGTATGGAGGTATAAACTTTGTACGTCTTTCGGCCTTTTTTTGGTTGGATTTAGCATAAGGTCGTTGTTTAGTGACCATTTATAGACATTATTTAATTCTTGCTTGAACATTTCCAGCGTTTGATGCTTGTTTGCACTTGGAATATGATAAAGGCAATCAGAAAAGTATTTGGAGATATGTTCTGTGAAAAAAGTGAATAAAAGCGACAATAAAATAGAGCCTTGAGGTACACCTGAACGGACAGCAAGACACGATGATTGCTTGTTATTGCGTACTGAGATCTGTTGGATAGGTACGAAGATATCAATTTAACCAACGAAATTGATATTTAAGTTTTTTTTAGTAAGAATTCATGATTCATGCAGTCAAATGCTTTTGAAAAGTCTAAAAACGGTATTAAACCTAATTTGTCATTGTCACCACCAGCACGCAAATCTGCGCAGATTTTTAGGAGAGCTGAAGTACAATTAAAATTTGCACGAAATCCTGACTGGGATTTCAATATCATGTTCCTAGCGTTTAGATGTGCTTTTATTTGTCGACTTATTATAATTTCAAAGACTTTGCTTAAGAACGGTAAAATTGCTATAGGTCGGTATTCTACCGGGTTCCTGTTTGGCGATTTAGGAAGGGGTAGAACTTTTGCTGTTTTCCAGTTTTCCGGAAAAACAGATAGGATGTAAGATAGAAGGAAGTACAATTTTTATAAATTTAAGGTGCAGCGTTATCTGAACCAACTGCATTTGACTTTACACCTAATATAACATTTCCGACAGTTACTACATCTACGTAAGAAAGAGAAAAAGCTGAATAAGTATAAGTAAAATTGCTCGTAAGATCTTGAGAGCTATTCTCGGTATCGATATGAAGGAAAATGCGAATTCAATTTAAATTGTTTTTATTTTTCAATATAATCTCCCCTAACATCAATGCATTTGTTACATCTTGAGATAAGCTTTTTAAAACCCTCAAAAAAATAAATTTCCTCTTTCTCTGCAAAATACCCATTTATTGCCGACTTGAGTTCTTCATCATCCGAAAATCTTTTCCACGAAAACATTTTTTCAAATCCGGAAACAGGAAATAATCACTAGGGGCAAGGTCTGGACTATAGAGTGGATGTTGGATTTCTTCGAAACCACAATCTCGCGCAGCAGCCTTGGAAACTCGCGCCGTGTGAACAGGAGCGTTGTCATGAAGAATCAACACACTCGCTGCGAGTTTACCCCGTCTTTTCTTTTTAATTTCCTCCCGCAAATTATGGAAAGTGGAAGCGTAGGATGTGGCGTTGATGGTTTCACCTTTTTTTTGTACTCAATGAGCAAGATTCCCTTTGAGTCCCAAAAAACTGTGGCCATGAGCTTCCCGGCAGACGGAGTGACTTTGAACTTCTTCGGGGGGTCTGTTCCTTTTTTATGCCACTGCATGCACTCTTGTTTGCTTTCAGGGTCATAGTGGTGGACCCATGTTTCGTCCCCAGTAACAATTCGATCCATAACACCGTCCGCGTTCTCACTACACATCTCCAAAAGCTCTCTACAGCATGCGATTCTCACTTTTTTCTGAGGCGCTGTGAGCATTCGTGGCACCCACCTTGCACTGACCTTTGAAAGGTTAAGATGGTCATGAAGAATGGTGTGAATGGTACCAATTGAAAACTTGGTGATCTCTGCCATCATTTTCACCTTTATTCGGGCATCCTCAAGAACAAGTTTTTCGAGTTCTTTGATGCTTTCTCCCGTACAAGCAGTAGCCGGGGCGCCGGAGCGGGGGTCGTCTTCAATGCTCTCTCTGCCTCTCTTGAACTACTTGACCACTTTTGCATAGTTGATAATGATGGTGCGGAACCCTGGTAAACAGCCACCACCTCTTCATGAATAGTTTTTTGACTTTGTCCTTGCTTAGTGAGAAATTTAATTACAGCGCGATGCTCAATTTTCACCATCATCGTCTCAGTTGCCATTATGATTCTGTTTAACTAGAGATAAAACGCGAATTAATAATCACATTTATATGGAATTTTACATGAATGCACTAAAATAATAGTATTACTTGATAAATAAGTCAATTTATACAAATAGTCAAAATATACAACCACAGCTTCACCCCGATACCGAGAATATGTTGAACGTCCTTCGTAGTTCTTCCAGATTCATGCAATTGGAAGGTGATATCTTTTTCGAGGCGAATATTTTTTCCAAAAGTCAGAACTTGAAGAACATGATTCAAGAACGTTTTTATAAAAAGAAGATTTACTCTTTCTAAAAAGACGTGTTACAGCATTTCGAGTGGTTTTAAGTTCTCTGTAAATTTCCAAACATTTGTAACGTCTCCATCTAGCATATAGCAAATTTCGAGCTTTTATCAATTCGACGACTTCCTGAGTGAGCCAAGGTAATTTAATTTTGTTTTTTTCGAAACTTCGCAAAGGCACAAGTTTAGTCAAAAGATATTTAATTTGGTTATTAAAAAAAGAAACTTGGAAATTTGTATCAATTGATTTATAAATTGGAAACCAATCCACGGTCTGACAGTCATTACAAAGGGTCTCTAAACTGATTCGAGAATATTGGTATGTTTTGAAATTTGTGTCAGTTTCAACTGCTAGAAATATATCTACTCTCAGGAATATCATATCATGGTGAGAGAAACCAGGTGCAATGATCCGGTCATAATGCAAAATTAAATCTGGGTCAGATACTAAAGCAACATCAAGAAGCGATGGTTTGCGATCTGATACAAAATGCGTCGGTTGGCTTACATCGGTTTGCAAAGTTGAGATACAGTGAATTTTCCATTTCCTTGAATGCTCTATTTTTGTTTCCTAAAACATTAAGGTTAAGTTTGCCACAAATCACTATTTTAGTGTACTGCGAGGCGAGCTATGTATATGCAGATTTTGCCTAATAAATTTTTCTTCTTAAATAAAACGTGATCGGCTGAGGTTTTCTCCTAAGTTCTTTCCTTGGTAAAACCTTTACACATTTTCAGAAACATCTCACCTTTGCAAGTCGACTTCTTCAGAAATTTGAATTTATAGCACGTTTTTATATAAATTGCAACACCCCCTGCTTCCTTACATTGTCTATTACTACGAAAAATTCTCCTATATGCTAAGTCAAACAAATTTTCACACATTTTCGGTTCCAACCAGGTTTCTGAAACACGTAAGACATCGACCATCCCATCATTAAACACATATCTAAGATCGTCAATTTTATTCCTAATATACTATTATACTTTGGACGTTCAAATGGCATATGTATATGAAAACCTCTCTTTTGTTTACAGAGAATATAAATTAGTATTTTAGTAGTGTATTAACCACTTGTGATACATATAAAATATAACAAAACTAATACAAATAAAGTGCACGAGTAACAACTAAAATAAATTAAGTATAAGTATAAGAGTATATTTGATTATAGAACAATTGTACCATTAAGTAAATGAGATGAAAACTCATATTTGAAAAAGAAAAAAGAAAAAAGAGAAACAACAAATAAAAAATTATTTCTAGGGACAGGGGAGAAAGAAAGTAAGGAATAAAAGTGTTGAGCATAAAAGGAAGAAAGAGTAAAGAATAGAAATTAAATTTCAAATAAAAAACTGGCTTAGCAATTTTTATAGTTGTTGAACGTTGGATACCTCCTGACTTCGTGCGGCTATAGCATTTATCGTTTCTTCGTCTTATATTGTTATAGGTCTCCTCCCTTTTTTAGATTATCGTACGATGACTGTTCCATGTTTAGTGGAGACGAGTGTAGAAGAGAACGATTTCTTGCGGTTAGACTCACATTCATATAAATGTTGACATTTGCTACAGGTTCCAAGCCAACGTCATTTAGACGGAGTTGCTTGCCGGCACTCCTCTTCATCAAACCAGGGGTTTCGTGGTGGTGGGGGGGTGAAACCCAGCACGTCAGTTGCGGCATTTCAGATGACATCTCGGCATCTAAACCACTGGTCTTCAGCACTTGATGCTGGATGCAAAGGGCTTCCTGAGAGGTTGAGGGATACTCGATCTGCATATGTTCTGACAGCTCTTTGCGACTACAACCGTTCAACATTAAATATCCTCATAGTATTTCTCCGTTGTTGTGGCGTCTGAGATATCCATAGACGTATCTTGGCTGCAAGTAGGTAATGGTCGGAGTGTATCTAAAATCAAGTATCTAAAATACTTGAGGAGTGCCTTACGTCAATCGCAACATGATTAATCTGGCTAACAATTTGCTCATCTGGTGTTCGCCATGTTCCCTTGTGAACTTGAAGGTGAGGACACCGTGTGCTTGCTATAGTAACGTTAAGTTCCGCAATGAAATCAATTAGCCTAAGTCCGTCTCCAGACGTGGTGTCGTGTATGCTACGTCTTCCGCTTGTGCTACCAAAGATGTCCTCCTTTCCAATTTTGACATTAAAGTCGCTTAGGACGATTTCACCGTCCTACATTGGACATTGCCCGTAGGTTTTGTCGAGAAAGTTGTAGAAGCTTTCTTTGGTAGCATCGTCCTTTTCCTCTGTTGGGGCGTGAGCGCATATAAGGCTGATGTTATAAGGCGTTCACTCACGTGTCGAAAGTTCAAGACTTATTGCCTAAGTCTGCCGTTTACAACAAATCCGCATATAGATGTGTGATCCCTATAGCAATCACCATATCAAACAACACAGCTTTTTGTCTTTCTTTTGCCCAGCCCATCCCACCTGGATGGCGGTGATATCTGCTTTATAGCAGTCTAGGGCCTCCGCTAATTGTTCGGCTGCACGCGGCCTGTTCAAGGTCCGAGCAGTCCACGTGCAGGACCGAAAGTCATTGTCCTTTGTTCGTTTTGTTACGTTAACCCCACACACAACCCCCAACCTGGAGGGCCAGGCACTTTTGGGACCCCTAGGACAAAAGGGGCCAGTAACCCGCTTCGGGGATGTGAGTGCTGCCACCAACTCTTTTCCAACACCCTAACTTAGTGTTGGAGATCCCTACAGTCCTGGTATTTAAGTACGTTGACGCAGCTCATATAGAGATAACACTAGTTCCACCTAACTGTTGAGTTGTCATATAATCGCATTCACCACTCTTTTACACTAGTTCCTTTAAATCACTCGAGCTAATCGGTCGTATACTTTCTCTGGGGTAGCCCAACAGGATCATGTTGGAGTTTAATACACCACCCGTGTAGCAAACGGACAAGTAGAAAGGTTTCATAATATTCTACCCGAGATAGCAAGATGTATCAAGCTAGGGCAAAATATCTGTGAAACCGCTGAGCTCCTTTTACTTGCCTTAGTCAAGTATTATATAAATCAATACGACGATTCACTCAATCACAAACTATCGCCCAATTTACATATTCCACTTCATTCCAAAAGAGTTAGCGGATAAAGATGGGAAAAAAATATCCGACGCTTAACGTAGAGATCTGGACTATTACAACAAAAGTAGACAAACTTGAATTTTTAAACCAGGAGATAAGGTGCTTGTGCGCAAAGAAAAATAAACGAGTTGGCAATAAATTTAGGAAGTTGTTTATCGAAAAGGTTATTCAGAAAGATTTAGGAACTTTAGTTTTTATAGACTACAGAAAACAGGAATGTTTGTGGAGACATAAGACAGGCAACTGATGTCAATTATACTACTGTGATAACACAACTTGACTTTTCCAAAGCATTTGCTTGTGTTAACCCTGAAATTAATTCAATTGCCCGGTGTGTATTTAATCGACGTAGGTTAGATCATATCTCATCGGAAGCTTTCCAAATTCTCGGATGTAAGTTGCAAATTTTTTTTCAAATATCGGTGCTGTTCTCTAGTTTTCAAAATTATTCATAAGAAAGAACCAAACAATCTTTTTTCTTCTTTTTTTATATAATTTACGCGCGCTCAAGGGATTTAAGTACCCTTAAAATGTTTGCACACAGCGCGTTCAAAGGAAAATCAGGGAGGATGGAAAGAGAAGTAAAGGTGAACGCTGGTTTTAAATGTTTGAAGATTATAACAACCAGGAAATACAGAAATCGGCAGGGCATTCCATAAGCGAGTTGTACGGCTTAAGAACGAATCATGATATTTTAGAGTAAGTCCGGAAGTGGGTGTGAGGGTATACTGATGAGCATTCATAGCGAGACGGGTGTTACGGTTAAAAGTTTGATGGGGCGGAATACTACTGGCGATTTCTATGGAGCATGAGAGTCAGACACAAGGCACTACGTCGGTGTTCGAGGATGTCCATTGTTTGAGCGATATTATTCTACCACATATCGTGGTTATCGCACGGTTTTCAATCGTATCTAGCAGGTGGAGACATGTTTTGGGCGCACCCGACCAGATGTCGGCATTGTACTCCTAATTCGGCCGGATAAACGCCTTCAATATATAGCCAGGTCAGAGGTGGTGAAATATTTCTTATATCGCTGGAGGAAACCTAGACATTTCGCAGCATTTTTGACGACATCGAATATGTGGTCATCCTAACGTAAATTGCCATTGACACACATACCGAGGATGGAAAATTTTTCGGTTTCGAAGATGCAAATGCCATTCATGGATAATGGCTGGGTGTTTAAATTTCGCTTTAACGACAGCAGACAGCATTGTGTTTTGGAAGCATTAAATTCCATTCTGTTAATAGTTCGCCAATTGATTATGCTGTCAATATCGGAATTTAATGAGCTTAACATACGCTGCCGTTCTCGTTCTACATCCGAAGAGCAGGAAGTGAGTCCGGGAACAAATATGAAAATCAGAGAGTACTGTCGGCAGCAAAGGAATATATTGGATTAAAAGTAACAGACAAGAAATCGTTGATGAAAATTAAAAAGAGTGTTGGAGACTGAACGGGGCCCTGGGGCACACCAGCATTTATTTTGTGAATATCATACTTGAAATCATCCAAGACAACTTGAATTGAACGTTACGAAAAGTAATCCATTGAAAAGTAGTCAATCCCAAATGGACGCATTTTCGACAAAAGAGCCTGATGCCAAACTCTGTTAAATGCGTTAGAAATATCAAGTGCAACTATCTTGCTTTCATCAGATTAATGTATACTTTGACTCCACTTGTTGGTGAGATATGCCATCAAATCACCAGTGGACCTGATGCTACGAAAACCATATTGCCGGACATTGAAAAGTTTTTGTGTTTCGAGATATTTCATGAGCTGATAATTTATCAGAGTTTCCATGACCTTTAAAAGAGGGGACATAAATGCAATGTGTCTGTAGGAGGAGAGAGAAGATAATTCGCCTTTTTTGGCTGTACTTTGGCTGTACAAATGCTGTTTTCCATTTACCCGGGAAGAGTCCTAAAGAGTAGGATTGATGAAAAAGCTTACGCAGTGGTTTTGTGAGCGTGGAAGAATAACTGTTCAGAATGAGGGGAGATATACCTTTTGGACCAGCGGATTTATGTATGTTGAAACCTTTAAGTACTCTTGCTACTACACAAGTGCGAAAGTAGATTCGTTCCATTAAAGATTCGACGAACTCAAGTGTAGGCGGATACAAAGCACAATCTGGGAGTGATAAACTGGCCGCAAGCAAGCAGATTGGCCTTGTCTAAAGAGCTGATAGCTGGAATGTCATTGTGAATGAGCTTTGGGATGTAGGATGAGGCAAAATTTTTGATGTTTTTGACCAAAAATATTTACAATCTTTGGGACATTGTAGTATTTTTTGTTTCAGTGTTTTGTTTTGGAATCTTACGCGCTTAAGAAAGACGTTGCAGTCATTCCTGGCTCATTTAAACTTTTTCGGTTTTCCTCTGTTGGGTTGGTCTTGAAGGACCGAAAAAAAAAATTTCTCTAACCCTGACTGCCTCTTTATAGATCGAGTCGTACCTTACCTTTTCTTTTGGTTTGGTGCTCGTCATCCGATGAGGGATAAAGGATCAGAACGACCAGTTACAATTCCTAAAGAAGGTGTTAAGTCCGCTCCAGTTGGCTTTCTCGTATTGCCATACGGTTCTTTTAGGAATTTTTTCTCCAACTGTGTGGTCGGTGTACGAGAAATTAGCTGATATGACACAATGGTCCGACGAGTCTAGAGGGAGAGCACATCAACGGTGAGAAGTTAAAAACAAGTCCAGGGTGTTTGCGGGATGACTGTGTAATATAAATAATCTTTGTTCTACTAATCGCTATAAAGTGCCAGATACACCTGTCTAATATCACGCAGGCAATTTTTTATTTATGCTGTCAAGCTATGGAATAATCTACCCAATCATGTGATTGAACACAGAAAATTTCATACAATCTGCGTTGAACATTTTTCTGATTTGAACTGATTTGTGATTATTAATTTTCCTTGGTTGCGCTCACAACTTTATTTGTATTCTTCTGTTTTCTTTTATTTAATTTATATACATTAATTGTATGTAATTTAATGTTATTTTACGTCCTGTACTAATTATAAGTTAATCTTCATGTGCAGCGTTTTTTCTGATCAATAAATACAATAAATACAAAAACAAAATACAAATATAGAGCACGCAAATACTCAAACACTACGGTATTGAAGACTGCTTGTGTATTAACAAGATGTATCTAAAGCAAATTCGCCAAATGGTATATTTCTTTCCATTTATTTCCCCTACTATTGTGTATGTCATGTGGAGGAGTTTCTACCAATTTAGGCTTCGTGTTTGCACGCAGTGACTCACTCAAAAAAATGGAACGCTGTCAGGCTAAACGTTCTGAAGTATTTTGCTATTATGTGGTCCTTTTATCAACCTTAAATTGCATAACTACCTTATCTTCCTTCCTAGCTGTTAATGTATTGCACACTCTTCTCTGCGAAGCCTAGCCGGCAAAATATCATCTTGATTTAGTGAATTATATGGCTTAAAGTAGCCCATAGCAATTTTTTCGTATTGACAGTGTTGGTCTCCCACAAAACGAGCCAACAATACATGTGAAACCTGCTTTCACCTTGATAAGTCTTCCGAAAAAATAAAGAAATCAACACGCTTAAAGCACAAGAAGGTTACAGCTAGCTCCTTACGCTTCAAAAATGAAAAATCCTCAGAAACCTCTTATTATATTTTAAAATGCAAATGAATCAACAAATTGGTCTACAACTTCCCTCGAGCACCTCCTGTAACAAAATTTGTTCTGTCATAAAAATTCAATTCGCTCACTATTCAAGGCTTACTCAACCCTTTCTAATTTGCCTCTGCAGAAGAAAAGAAAAATCATATTAAACTTGTCGAACTTCGGTATCCGTCGTAGCACAATTTAATCAACCAAGCGTGAGATATTTCCGAAACTATTTCCATGATTGTAGGACGGAAACCCTTTCCCAAGGCAAAATTCATTTCCTTCAACTAAACTTCTGTATGATTTCCTTTCTTTCCTATACAACTTAAAACATACACACACACACACACACACACAGAGGACACCCAAACACGGAACCCATGTACATATGTACCAACATTTGTTCCAGATTCGTCCTTTCTCTCTAAATATATGTACTTCGTCAGACGCAAGTCACTACCCCTTAGGACAAAAATATGAATTTCTTTGGAAATACTTTTCGCCACTAAATTGGCAGATTTCGCTCATTTTCTTGGTGCTCAGAGTTTCCGCTCTACTTTTTGAATGACTTCATGGAACAGGAGAGCAGAAAATAAATTATGTTCCTCCCCAAAGGACTCTAATAAAAAACTTCTTAAACAAGTTGCTCTTGTTATTAAGTTCCTCGCTATGGTTTTGTCCTGTGAAGGTGAAGTAAATTTACGAAAAATTTGGCAAAGAAACGGGGATAAGAGCAAGAGAAACCCGCTCAAAAGGATAAGAAGGTACAAGTACAAAAAAAAACTTTTACTTGTACACAACCCTTTTTCTGGTTATTAAGGATTTATACCTAGCTCAAAGCGGATAGACGTCTTCTGATATAGCCTAGATGGTGTTTTAACTTCATTATGGCCAACCCTTTAGCCGTCGCGTCGCGTCGTTCATTTGTTTCGGTGTCGAAATGAAATTTTAAAAGACTGCCAAGAGGCATGGTGAATGGGATTTTCTTCTTAGTGTGGTAAATGACATCACAGGGAATATTCTTTTAAAAAAGAGAGTAATGTAGGAGTATATTCTAAGGAGTTACTGGCGAAAGAGCTTCAATGCAGTTACCTACAGAGGTAGAGTAGTTGTCGTATTCTTTACTAAAGGGCTTTGAACGTAAGAGTATAATTTTTGATCTTTTTGTCTCTAAGGATATATGAAAAACACCCAAAGATATTATTCATTCAGTGAAAACACCTCTCTCTTTCACACGTTCGACTTAAACTCCATCAGATAAGGTTAAAATAGTCCTTAAGGAGGTGCACTGAGACCAATTGTAAGTACATTATGACACCACTGAGGGCATCACTAGCGTATCCTGAAACCAAACAGATTTCTTCATAAATTCAAGTCAAGACCGATATATCGGTATATATTGCAAATCATATACATACTCGTAGATCACTGAAGTGTAACCGACTTGGGGTTTTATTCTGGTGCCAGGGCAAGGTATTTGAAAAGGTAGTGCGCCGCCAACACCTCTATCTCTTCGATAGTGGTGATTCTACAAAAATTGTTGTTAGGAATTTTTAATATTCGCGCGAATCTTTCAATTTAATTTTGGTGGGGCTAACTCGCTCATTTATTTGGCTTAATACAAGCTTAAAAACTAGGACTTTAAATCTAATAATAATTAAGGTCTTAAAGCTAGGGATGGTGAAAGAGATCGAATTTGAGGGAAAGTGTGCAGCGATTAAAATCGAAAAAGGGAAAGGTTGGAGCTAACCTTACGCAGCATACGGCAGATAAAAGAGATAGGAGCAATGTAGATTTCGAGGTTTAGTGTAAAAGAAAAGAGATGAGCAATCGACGCAGCCTGAGAGGAGTCAGTGTATGAAAAGAATGTCTGCTGGGTCCCTTCGTTCCTCAAGAGTATTCACGCTAATGAGCTTGAGACGGTCTCGATAAGAAGGTAAGATTAGAGGATCGTTCCAAATTAGACCACGAAGAGCAAATCGAAGAAAACGACGCTGGATGTTCTCAATTTGGGATATATGAACTCGTTGAAAGGGACACCACGCTTGGTTAGCGTACTTGAGAAGGGGGACGAACGTAAATGATGTATAGTGATCTGGTCACGTACGGGTTGCAGAATTCTTTGGAGCATCTGTTAACGAAGCCAAGTGATGAGTTTATTTTAGTAATTATCTTATGAATATGCGAGCGGAAATTAAGCTCCCTGTCGTGGAGAAGGTAAATTTGATAAGCAGATTTGTTGCACTTTCGTGAGAAGGTAGTCGATTGACATTTGGTGACATTTAAATCTACTTGAAGGAGGTTGGAGTCATGTTGTGAGGAAGTGGGTTTAAAAAATTTGCTATAGTCAGCATAGAGAGAAAGTGCTGAGTGTTGAATGATCCTTTGAAGATCGTTAATAGTTAGGATGAAAAGGAGTGGACTTAGGTGACTACCTAGAAGAACACCTGAAGTGGCCAAGGAAGGAGCCTAGGGCAGACCTGAATCGAACACTATAAAAACGATTATCCAGGTAAGAAGATATCCATTTTAGTAAAATGGGTTCAAAGCCCAGGACGGACAATTTGAACAGGATTAGTTTGTGAACAGGATTATCTTGTCAAAAGCCTTACTGAAATCAGTTGTTATATCGTCAACTACAATTCAGAAGCCGTGTTGATTAGGGGAAATAAGAGATTTGCACTGGAAGCTTAATGTTTCGTACAAAATGCTTTCGAGGAGTTTTGGTATGTGTGAATGTTTGGCTATGGGGCGGTAATCCTTAATCCCTCTTTGTGTATCGATGTTATGAAAGAAGACTTCCATATCTGTGGGAATTAACATTGAAAGAGCGATAACTGGAAGAGATTTGAAAAGGGGTGGAAAGGTGTGGAGGAACACTTTTTAAGAAATATGGATTGAAGGCCATCTGGGCCGGGTAAGTATTCATCTTTAAGTTGTTGGAATCTATTTTCTGTTACTGTATGATCTAAACTTTGAGAAACAAAAGGGCCAATGGGGAAGATAAGTAGGTATTTGAAATAACAGGGATCCGGTACGAAGGAAATATCGGCAAAAGATTGCTTAAAAAAGTAGCAAAAAAGTTGCGAATCGGTTGATGATATGTTTTCGTATGAGAGGGATGCAGGAGTTAATTGGAATAGTCAGAAAAAGAATTGAATTGAAGCACAGTAGGGCGTGATTAGATTTGTGAGATTGGCGATGTCTCTTCTCCTGTGGCTGATCAACTCACTTAATCGCTTAAGATTGAGTATGGACCATACAAATCTAGATGTCTGACAGTTGCTTCGACGAGTTCACATATTTTTGTTTGACAAGGGATAACCTGACTGTATTCGAGTAGTGCGAGAGATCCGTTGTAGTCTATAAGCACTCTAGCTGAGACTCGCGTACTTCGTACTCACGAAGATTAAAGTATTTGTATATGCAAAGGTCCTCAGAGAAAATGGGCTCGCCAACGCCTTCGATCGTCTTCGATCGAAGATCTGTAAAGATAGTAATCGACTTACTAAGGAAGACTTCGTATTTTCTCATTTCATATCTCTTTGAGATCAGGTAATAGAATTTAACGTTGAACCGTTTTTAAGGACCAGCTGATTGAGAGGGATGTCATGATATAGAATAAGGAGACTGGCACGTCTTGAATTTACCTCTTTTTATTGTTGACTTTCTCTCAGTCTGAAGGCAGAGTTAATTACAATCTACATACCGAACAAATCGATAAAGCAGCATCACAGCAGTGTTGCATATCCAGGCAACTAGTTCGGTGATTTGGTCTCATCACAGTGATAAAGACCCAGTCCATGACCTTTGATTGTGGACCCCACCTTAAATTTATGGCCCGGTTGTTCGAGTAGAGGGCAACGAAAGCACATTGTGAACCTTGGTGGGAAGATGCAGGTGATATTAATTTATCTTGTGAAGAGGACCAAGCTCAATAGAGGACAGTGTTCAAAGGTAGGTTAGGCTAGATTTGAGATAGTGTGGTATCTGGACCTGAAAGCACTCTATACCTCATTGCACTTAGGTCCATTGTTATGCTCGGGCACCTCGCATTGGTTGACATTTGGTCCTTGAGTGAGTCTCAGCTAGCTGTTCCAGTCCACGTTCCCACATTTACCACAGAAGATTATGGCCTATGAATAATCCAGCAAGCGTAGATAGTTCAGTTCTGCCCTTCAGCAGCATAATTGTCTTGAAGTTATTTCACTTTGCTTTACTTTAAGTTTGTTTTTTATCCTAAAAGTGCAGAGTGGAGGTGATACTTTGATCCGTAAGCTCTTTATAAAATGTGGATTCTTTTCGAGCAAACTCGTCTGCATGTTCGTTGCTTGACACTTTTTGTATCTAGGGGCCCAGTAGAGGTTAAACTTATGCCGAACGCAAAGAGCCCTGAGCTCTTCAAGACAGTGCTTTACAAGCCTTGTCAATGAATATGCTAATATCTTCGCGGGATATTGACTCAATTTTCGCAGGTCTAGACGCTGCTGCTATAGCCAATATCTCAGTCTGAAAGACATATATGTGAGCAGTTCCATTGATCGGAGAAGATCCCAGTTGTTATCTCCACCTTTGGTTCTGTCAAAATGGATATCGAGTCTTCTCAACGTTCATTTCGATTTAAGGCCATAGAAACGATGATGACTGGTCAGGGGAATTACTTAGAACTCACCTACGTGGAGCAGTACTTAAAGTAGGACATTGCCCAGCAGAAGGCAAAATCAATTTTAGAAGACGAGGTTATACCTAGAATCACGTAAACCATAAAAATAAAGGAGATCATAAGAACTTGCGTGTAGAGCCTATACCAATTCTGGATGGTTTGGACGTAATAAGCAAAGTACGCTTGATAGCAAGTAAGCTCACCACCGTAGTTTATGGAACGAAATGATGAAAGAAATTATTTCTAGGGAAAAGAGCCAATGCCTTTATTGAAGGCGTGAAGTTCTAAGATGACCAATAATTGAAACGAAAATAGTGGACCTTTGTTAGTTAATCGTCATTAGTACTAGGATTTCTGCATCATTCTCGGTCCCATCGGTTGTAAGCTCTATGAATGAGCTCAGTTTGCATTCTGCAGCCTCCCCAATGCTTTTTTGTTTTTACCTCTTCTCTCCCTACATTGAAGCTCGTTGTATTTTCAAAGTGGCACCGTCCTGTTTAAACCACAAGGCATGCATTTCCAATTTTCGTGAACGAGTTTGTTAACATGGAGCTATAGGTCTTTGTTTTGATTGTAATTGAGTCGCCGCCTTTATCTCGGAAGAAGAACAGCCTTGTCTGTTTGCTTGACCAAGTACTGAAAATGTGCCTTGTCACTGAGGATGACATTTTGGTGAAAATGCGGATCTTCTTCGAAATTTGCTAAAGCCCCTTCAGCGAAACTTCGTCGGACACGATGGTATTTGGACTTAGGCCTTGGGCCAATGCGATCTTTCACGGACGTATAGCTAAATCTTTTGGCAAAATACACCACACGGACGTTTTAGAGTTGTCCATCTCTCGATTGACTGAGGTTTTGACTTACCGACTTACGTATAGCCGTTGTATAGTAACATTCCTCCCGTTTCAACAAAAAAGAAAGTCTGAATGTTAAGAACGTAGTGCTTTACTCAAATGTTTACTAAGAATACAATTCAACTAAAACCAACATCAGAGCAGCGTCTGCGATTCGTGTATATCAGCCAACGCAGCTTTTCTTTCTTTAAATTCTAAGGGGCTTTAGAAAATTGGGGTTTGATTTTCTAAGCAGAGATATGATCAAATCTGCCTTTAAGATATGAGGTATTAGGTAACAACATTTTACACTTACCCTAGAAGCCAAGGGTGGAAGGTATCCAGAAATGTATGAGGTCAGTTCTTAAGATATGTAGAATGAAAATAATTTCAAGTAAAAACAAATTCCAACATTGCCGAGATTGGTCAGAATGGTTTGAATGTACAAATAGCGTACTTACATATGTAGTTATTTAGAGACCCAGAACTCGGTGCGTGCTCTAGTGCACAGCATATTGGAAAGATTTCCCATTAAAGCGATGTCCTTCCGAGTAAGTATCGAAGACTTTTTACACGGAAACATTAGAATCCATTCGTTCAATATGTCCTCGCTATCCCAGGCAGCTGATGTGAACTGATAAGAGTTTGTTGTTCCAGCTCCTCTTCCAAGGTTCGTTTCGGCCGCAGTGAAATTGTTTCCGGTCTTTACGGAGAAGTGAACGTTTTCCACCGCCATTCTGCACAACTTGCTGAGTTTGGCAGGGATGCAAATCCTAGAAATTACTCTTCTTGGCAAAACTGTATTGATTCTGTTATATGCGCCCTTAAAATCAATAATAGGGTGCTGAATAATGATTTGGATTTCATGTATTTCTTCTAGGACCTGCCGTAATGCGAAAATTTGGTCAATTGGGGACATACCCATACATAATTCCGCTCACAAGTGGTTTCAGGTAGTCAGGCAAGATTTTATAAGGCATGTTAAGACATCTGAGGCTTTTATATTTGGCACAGTTGGCATACATTTTACGCTGCTTTGTATTGCTCGGTTGGTATGTTGCCTGGTCCGGCAGCCTCGTTAATCTCTAATATTGCAATCTACCCGACAGGAGAATTTAGGACATTCTCGCCATTTTACAGAGAAGTGATAGTTCTATAGTTCTGTTCGAGTCTTGTTGGCTTGACATATAATTTTTTATGCTTTTGGGATCTTAGTAGCTTACTGCACTCTTAATCAAATCAGGAGTTTTGTCGGTATTTTCGGATGAAATCTAGGTTTTGCTTGTATGAATTCAGTTCTCGTTGCTCTTTGCGGCTTGTAGGATGTGAGATGTCCGTATGAACGATAGGTATGAATGTGTGTAGGCTATAACTTAAGTTCGGGTATCTATAAAGCTAAAGTAATTCCTTGTCAGAGAGGCACTGCGGAAAAAAAGGATGGAACTCGCGGGCTAGCGAGCTCTATGAGCAGAAGAGAAGAAAAGAACATAGGCTCTCAGAAAGGAAAAGAAAGATCATGAAGAACGCTCGACCGAAGCCTCAGAGAAATGGTACCGTAATAGAGAATTTTGGAAGTTTTACTGAAAGATAAGCCCGGAAAAGAATTCTGCACGAGAATGAGAATCTGGAAAGATTATTTTTGCAGACTGTGAAACTGGGATGATGAACAATATCCCACCAAGAGACAGAATCAACTAATAAAGACAGACAACATTTCCATCCACTCGCACATTTCCAAACTTAAGTCCAACAAAGCTACTGGACCCGATGGCTTAACTGTCGAGCTGTTTAAAGTACCAGATGATGATTGGAATCGGAGTATACATCAACTAATCTCAAAAATGTGTGCCGACGAAAGTATACCCAACGAAGATCCTCTGAACAGCGCCAACTACGGTCTCCGCAACATAGCACATACAATTGTTTGAACGCCTATGACCCTACGGAAACAGTCTAACTCGTCCTTGGAAAAAACTCAACTGTTCCAAATCGAAACACACCATCTCCTTATAGGTTTCAAAGCCGCATATGACAGCATCTATAGAAATGAACTATACAAAGTCAAATTCAGTATTCGCATCCGTCCCAAGCTCACTCAGCTATGCGGGATGTAAATATAGGTAGTTGCGAAATCGAGACCTTCGGGTCAGAAAAGGACTTCTTAAACAAGGCGTTGTGATGCCATGTGATTTTCTCAACATCGTTCTTGAAAGAATTATGCGAAACTCACAAGTCGACTCCAGAGGCATAGTCTGAGAAGGACATAATGGAGCGTCTGTGACTATTGAAGCAAAAGCTGTAAAGACGGGTTAAGCGGTCAATGAGGGAAAAACAAAGCATATGGTGCCAACAAAGAGGGACACACAACATCGATGTCTAGAATAAAACGTCACGGTTAGGAGTTACAAACTTTGAAGTATTATTTACCTACCTTTATTTACCTAGACTCCGCTATCATCTTCAGAAACACCAGCGCAGAAGTCATTCTAAGAATCACTCTTGCTAATCGCTGCTTCTTTGTCCTTAGAAGGCAACTGATTACTGAAGCCGCCTCCCAGCATAAGACTTCGGAAATAGTTTTCGAAGACTTGATCTGCAAATACTGTAGCAGCATCATGTCGTTGTAGCTGTCTAATGTTTCTCTAAGACAGGGTAGTGGGCCGAGTCGATGTTGACTGATCTTAACAAACATGGGCTCAGAATACCGTATTTGTACCTTACGTCGATCACAGTGCTACCACTGTACAGGTTTCGATGTTTTTTTTTGTTTTGTTTTTGATTAGGAGAATGCTGTGGTCCCGGAGTTCAGACGATTTAACTTCAGTTTCAAACTTAATTGTCGGAGATGTCCTCCTTTCTCAAATTTACATCTTACTTAAAAGATTAAAGATTGTTAATGTGACCAGTTGAGAAGTTCGTAGAAGCAATCCTTGGCAATGTCGCCTTCTACTTTGTATAGACAGGAGCGCACACAAAGCTTTTATGGACAAATTACAAAAAATACAAAAATTCCATCAAAAATTCGATTTCAATGAAACCTTTTGAGGAATCGATTAAAGAGGGATTAAGGAGAATACTTGCATTGTGAATATAAAATATTCAATCGCCCTTTATTCGTTACGCACGACAACTAATTTGACGTTGCAGAACTCCTATTAATGGCTCCTGACATAACTACTGACGGATAATATCTACGACGTACACCAGTTGCACTTACTAAGAACCCAGCATCGGCCCAGTTATCGATAGGGATACAATACATGACTAGAAATATACACCATTTAGATTAATTGGTATCGGGTGAGCACTAATTGCCTTAAGCACGACTATAAATCCATGCAAAGGACGAGAGATTTTGAAAAGCATGCATTCAGAATCCACCAATTTGGTGTTCACTGGTTCGCTTTAATGTTCACCACAGAATAGTTATATACGAGTATGTCCTAGATACCTACATGGAATGTACGGGAAATAAAGTTCCTATCCCCGTTGTGCAAGCTCATATTGTCATAGCATTGTTCAGGATACGATAGGATACGATACAATACTCGTACGTAACGAAACATAAGCTATTTAGGGTTTATTGATCTGGAAAATGACTTGTTTTACGAGCAGAATGTATCCGTATTGCTACCAGGATATTGAACCATTTATTGTTCAAAAATGACGGATAATCGGGACGCAGGCTATAATAAAGGCAACAGCAACGCTTACTTTGTACTTAGGTGAAGAGAATAATTTAACTTGACGTTCGAATATGTGCAAGCATGAGCTTCAATATAGGTATGGGTTTTTGGTTCAAGTGAATATCTGAATACTCGTGTAGGTGGCGTGGCGGGAGATAGAATCGCTTTTAAAGCTGATAGAATCATAGTAAATGGCAATTAGTTAGATACATAGTGGTACAGACACGGGGTGTAAAGTGTAGAAATTTTTGGATCTCGTATCCTAGTTTGAAGGAATTTATGAAAGTGGAATGGCATTGTGTTTCATTGTTGCGAGCTGTAAAATTCCATAAAGCCGTCTGAGCTAAAGTTTTAATTGGTGGAGGTACAATCAAATGGTAATGACACTTGTAAGTTTAACTTTGAAGAGGAACTTATGACAGAAATTCCTCGAAATGTCGAGATTATGGGAATACTTTATGGGAGTCTATTTAGTGTAAAGTGGCTGCTGTAACTTAGTAGCTCTTAAAGCTCGTCTTTGAGATTTATTTTTAATATCGTCTACCATGGCGGAAAGGCTCTTTTTAAGTGGCTATGGTTATTAGAATTTCCTAGGAGAGAATTTCATTTAATTTAAGAACAGTATTCGGATCTGCAGATACTTCAACCACCTAAGTGTTTCTCAAATGATTAATTAATATTAATTCCGAGAATTTCAAAAGATGTACCTGCCTTCACATGATTTGGCTCTGGCTCATTCATGTCGCTTATACATATACATATGTAGGTACACAGATTTATAGACGTAAAATAACAACTTCATTACCTGCTCATTGCAGTTACAGCCACAAGCCAGTCTTTGCTGAAAATTATGCAAACATTTCTGCGGTACGAGTATCTTTCAGGTCAATTTGTATATTTTGATTTTGAGAATATGATCACAAGGCTTTAGTTGCAACACCTTCATTTTTGTATGCATGCATATCAGGTATCATCTTGTTGGAGGCTAATTTTTGTCAGGAAAACTGACGTGGCGGAACGATGATAAATCATCGGTTATGGTAAGGAATAACAACCCAAAGTACGAAGAAGTCGTGGGACAGGGGTTTAGTTCGCCGAACTGTAGGCCAAAGGGTCTGGGTTCGATTCGCAGGCGATAAACTTGATATAAAGTATGAAAAGTATGTAGTATAGAAGGACAAGGTGTCGCAAAATTAATCATCCAATTTTATTTATTGAATTACTTTTTTATAAATAAAATAAAATGATTTTCAGTGATGAAAACCTTTATTTGGACCTTTACAATTGTTTTTGTTAAGTGGAAAAGATGATATCTGCCAAGTGGCTGCCGCCAGTGTGGATACACATTTGTGCCCGTTTTATCGAATTTTCCATGATTTTCCGGAAGATTTCTGGTGATAACTGTTCGCATTAATATCAAATATTCTCCTTAAGGGCTGCAATTGGTTTGTTAGCATAAACCCGCGACTTCAAGTAGGCCCAAAGAAAGAAGTCTGAGATGATTAAATCGGGCGATCTTGCTGGCCATGCCAAATCGCCCAAAACGGGAGATTACGCGACGAGGAAACGCTTCCTTCACAATACCCATTGTGGCTCGTGCTGTGTGTGCGGTTGTACCGTCTTGTTGAAACCACATATTCACCAAACTCGACTCATCCAATTCCGGCAGTAAGAAGTCGTTTATCATGGCCCTGTAGCGTTCGCCAGTAACAGTGACCGTATTGTCGATGGCGTCCTCAAAAAAATACGGCCCAATGAAGCCGCACCACACAGTAGCTTTGAGTGGATGTAATGGCTCTTCATGCATCACACGCGGATTTTCAGTGCCCCAGAAACGAAGATTTTGCTTATTGACGTTACCGCTTAAGTGGAAATGCGCCTCGTCGATCATGATGATTTTCGACACAAAATCGTCATCTTCGTTGTTGAGATTGACGATGGCTTTACAGTAATTCACACGCGACTGACAGTCAGGAGGCATTAACAGATGCACTTTTTACACTTTGTACGGGAACATGTGTAAGTTTTTCACTAAAATTCGCTATAGGGTCCGTCTGGTGATGCCCAATTGCGTGATCCGTCGTCTGGTTGATGTTTCTTCGTTCTCAACGACATCGGCAGCCACAGCCGCGATATTCTCGTCCGAATGACAAGTCCGGTGGGGGCCGCGCCCCGCATTGTCTCCTGTGGTTCCACTCTGTTCGAGCCGAGTAGCTAAGCGCCGGAATGTTTGCGCAGTTGGTGCGACACTATTAGGAAATCAACGTCGAAATTCACGCTGCGCTAACACCACCGACCGATTATTGGTCAAAAACATCGACACAATTATTCCACTCTCTTGCAGAGTATAGAGCGCCATTGCTTGTCTGTTTGTATACTGCAGCTGTCTAGTTCACAAATATCAAATATGATTGACGTACGACGTGTAGCAATAGGTATAACTAGCGAATGTTCAAAGGTTGGTGCTGTCACTCTTTTACTTGCTCAGATCTAAGTTATCTAAGTATTTATTATTCTCTTAACTTTAAGTTTCACCACACATTGTATTCTCTTAGTTGTATGTTCCACCACACTTCGTAATGCGTTATATTGATCACACTGCAGACAGGCAGTCAAATAAAGACAGTGTTTTATTATACATACAAAGATATACACTGTCATGAAAAATTCTATTGAAGCGAGTGAATATACTGCTGCACAATTGCGTGACTGGCTCCAGCGACTTGGGTTATCAACGATCGGCACAAAAAACACCCTCGTCATGCGTCTCAACGAAGTCCCGTTCGAGAAACGTGGTGTGGCACCCAACATATTGGAAATGCAATCATCGACAGAAGAACAGCAAGAACCGCATGTAACAGCTGCTGACAGAGAGGTTGACGATAGTAACGCAAATACAGGTGAGGAGTTGGAAGGAGGGCAACAGACAGAAGAGGAACACATCGAACAATCGCCGGTTGTTGATTCAAATGTTTCGAAAGAACTGGAGTACTGCAAAAGAGAGATAGAACTGTTTAAACGGCAAAAAGAGTTGGTCGAGAAGGAGAACGATTTGCTGCGGAGGATGACAAAAATGAATGCAACGGAGAAGACAAAGGAGAGTGAACAAGCAATGGATAGAAAGGAGGTAGACAAAGAAACGGGATCGGCTGTGACAGCAAAAGAAAACGATGAAGGACGTCAGTTGAATGCTTGCAAGAAGCTTTTGCCCGAGTACTATGGGACAACTGGTCTAGATGTTTGGATGTCGCAGCTAAAGATTGTAGAACGAGTGTGCAAAATAGAAGAGAGTTTGGTTCGAACACTGATAATCTCAAAATTAAGAGGAAAAGCGCAAGAGTGGTTATTTTCCAAACCAGATTTTCTGGAAGAAAATATTGAAAGTTTGACCATGCAACTGAGAAATGTTCGGGTCGAAAGAAAATAAACTGGAGTTGCGGCGAAAGTTAGAGGCTCGCAAGTGGAAAATTGGTGAGACGTTCAGAGAATACTACAACGATAAGATCATTCTATCGAGTGGAATACAGGTGGACGAAGAGGAGCTAGTGGAGTACTTGGTGGAGGGAACCACCGATGTCAACATATGAATGTACGCGAGCGTTCAATGTTTCCCTACTGCAACGCACATGCTACAAGTGTGCAGGAGGTTATCACAAGGGAAGGAGAGTAACGAGTCTTCTAAAAGAATGTCATCATCAAGTGTAGCTACGAGCAGTCAGCAGAAGTTAAGGTGTTTCAACTGCAACTCCTTAGGACACTTTGCGGCCGAGTGCAGGAAGCCGAAAAGGGAATATGGAGCGTGTTATGCCTGTGGTCAGATGGGACATCGAGCATTAGAGTGCCCAGAAAGAAAGAGAGCAGTTCAATTGGTGGAGGAAGAATCCAATGAGTATGTAAGCCATTTATATATGTATCTGTATAGAGAGTAACAATAGTTGTAGTTGTAATTTATTTTTAGATTGCCTCATAGATTCAGGGAGTCAAATTAGTTTTGTTCGCGTATCATGTCTTCCTAAAATCATGAAAACCATTAAAAATGTAACGTACTATGGAGTCAATAAAAGTAAACTTATAATTTTTGGTAAAGTAGCGTGTTATATAATTTGGAATAACTACAAAATAAATATAGAACTCGATGTCGTTGACGAAGAGTCCATGAGCTATGAGGTAATCCTAGGCAGAAATTTTTTGACAGCTGGTAAATTCAATATAATTTCTGAAGTAAAGACAGCTGATAATGATTACCCAAATGAACAAAATGAATGTGATAATTTTGAAAAGTCACTAATGTTGATTAATTGTAAAGAAACTGATAAGAAAACGATAGATTTAGATGTTGGAAAAGAGGTAAATTACGCGAAAAGAAAATATTTGCATGAATTGTTTGAAAATAGTTACGTGATACCCGAACGCCCGACTGAACCGGTAATAAAAAGTAAAATGATCTTAACGCTAGATAATTTAAAACCCTTTCATTATATCCCGCGACGGTTATCGTACACGGAAAAGATAGACTTAGGCAAACTGATAGAAGAATATTTGAAAAAAGAATATATAAGCGTTAGTGAGTCGGAATATGTTTCACCAATAGTATTAGTTAAAAAGAAAACAGGTTAACTAAGGATGTGTGTTGATTACCGCACCTTAAATAAAACAACTGCAAAGGATAGCAATTCTATTCCGATAATAGACGACCTCCTGGACAGGTTAGCCAACAAAAAGTTGTTCACGAAGCTAGACTTGAGAAGCGGTTTCTTTCATGTTTACATGCACGAGTACTCTATTAAGTACACATCATTTATTACTCCATTGGGACAATATGAGTTCCTCAGAATGCCTTTCGGGCTAAAAAATGCCCCGTCCACTTTCCAAAGACATGTTAATGAAATATGGTTAGGAAAGACGAAGTGATCATTTATTTAGATGATATAATGATAGCGACTGAGGGCTATGTAGAACATTTTCGAATCCTTGCAGAGGTGTTCAATAGAATGGTGGAGAATAAATTAGAGCTGAGAATTGACAAGTGCAAATTTTTAAAAACTAGTGTAAAATATTTGGGGTATACGGTTACAGGAGAGGGCATACAAGCTGATGAGAAAGGCATCGAAGCAATAAAATATTTTAAAGTACCACAAAAACCACATGTGGTCCAGAGTTGTTTTTAGGTTTATGCTCCTACTTCCGTAGGTTCGTGCGAGACTTTTCAACTATTGCTAAGCCATTATATGATCTAATTAAGAAAGATAAGTAGTTTCAGTTTGGGCCGATTGAATTAAAGTCTTTTGAACTTCTTAAACAAAAGCTTCTAGAAGCCCCAGTGCTAGCTCTATATGATCCAAGAGATGATATTGCGTTACATTGCGATGCAAGCGCTATAGGATTAGGAGCAATACTATTACAGAGGAAGAAGGACGGTAAATTACATCCTGTGTTTTATTATTCAAAAACAACTACCGATACAGAAGCAAAGTATCATAGTTTCGAGTTGGAGACTTTAGCAATAATAAGTGCTTTGCATCGATTCCGCATTTACCTACAGGGCAAACGCTTTAAGATAGTTACTGATTGCAATTCGCTTATTATGACTTTAAATAAAAATGAGCTCAATCCTAGAATAGCTAGGTGGGCGTTAGAATTACAAAATTACAATTATGTTCTAGAACATCGTGCGTGCACCCGAATGCAACACGTCGACGCTTTAAGCCGATCTACCAACATAATGGTTTTAGAAACTAATACGTTTGAGGAAAATTTAGTGATTTCTCAGGGTAAAGATAGCAAATTGATCGAGCTACGAAATACATTAGAACAGTCAGAACACTCCTTGTATGAGATGCGAAATGGTATAGTATATAGAAAGAAAAGTAATGGAGTAATTGTGTTCCAGAAAGTATGGAAAATCATATAATGTACAAATATCATGACGAGGTTGGGCATGTTGGCATTAACAAAGTATTTGAACTAATTTCAAAGAGCTATTGGATTCCGAAACTAAGAGAGAAAGTAGAAAATCACATAAGCAATTGTCTAATATCGTATATTCATCCAAACAAGGCAGAGAGGAAGGGTTCCTCCATAATATCCCTAAAGGCAATACCCCCTTCGAAGTAACACATGTAAATCATTTCTGACCCATAGATCATTCGAGATTGGCAAAAAAACACATACTGGTAGTAGTTGATGCTTGCACAAAATTTGTACGATTATATCCAACCAAAACTACCAATACGAAAGAAGTGATTAGTGTGTTGAGAGATTACTTCAGGTCTTATAGCCGACCTAGGTGCTTTGTGTCAGGAAGGTGAAGATCATTTACGTCCAATGATTTCAGTGAGTTTATGAAAAAGAATAATATACAGCATGTAAAGATAGCTACTGGTTCGCAGCAAGCGAAAGGCCAAATTGAGAGGATAAACAGAAGCTTAGGGCCAATTATAGCTAAGTTAGTGAAACCAGAAGAGGGAATATATTGGGATCAGGTAATAGAAACTATAGAGCACGCGCTCAATAACACGGTTCATCGAACGATAGGTGAGCACCCAGGCGTTATGTTGTTTGGTGTGAGTCAAAAAGGCAAAGTGATAGATACGGTAAAAGAGTGCTTGGTAGATAGGGGCCGAATTCAAAGTCAAAAGAACCTTAAAGAGGTACGGGAAAAGGTAACAGAGAAAAAATATCAGTTACAAGTATATAATAAACGATACGTCGATAGTAAACGACGAGAACCAACTAAATACAAAGAAGGAGACTATATAATGGTGAGAAACTTTGACTCCGAAATTTAATGGACCTTATCAGATAACAAAGATTTTGCGAAATGATTGGTACATAATCCGAGATGTAGATAATGTTCAACTGTCGCGAGTACCATACCAGGACGTGTGGGCGGTCGGCAATATGCGGCCTTGGATAAGAGAAAACAAAGTAAAAAATATTATAGGCACAAAAAAAAAAATTAATAAATAAATAAAAATAAAATAATGATACATAAATAAATAAATAAAGATCAGGGAATCTTACTGGTCAGGATGGCCGAATTGTAGTAATAAGTATAACTAGCGAATGTTCAAAGGTTGATTCTGTCACTCTCTTACTTGCTAAGATCTAAGTTATCTAAATATTTATTATTCTCTTAACTTTAAGTTTCACTACACATTGTATTCTCTTAGTTGTATGTTCCACCACGCTTTGTAATGCGTTATATTGATCACACTGCAGACAGGCAGTCAAATAAAGACAGTAATAAGGAACGGACGTGTTTTATTTAAATCGACTACAGACGTCATTTCCAAAAATTATACCATCTTCCGATGGAGTAATTAATTTTACGCCTCCTTGCATATATGTATGCATGTGGATTATTAATTTTAAGTTGAAATCAGCGCTTAAGGTTTTCCAACAGTCTCCCGCGGAGAAATTAACTAATGAATCTGTTATTTCCAAAGGATATAGAAGTGGTATTAGTATTCCTATCTTTAAGCTGGATTCTACATCATTTTCGGTATCATTTTGGTGTAAATCTTTTTATGCAATCGATTCTTGAATGCAGCTAAAAACCGCAACAGCATCTTCCAGGTCTTTGCCGCTCCGATCTTCAGGTGTTGATGTCTTCAATTCTCCATACTCACCGTTCAAAAAATGTTCTGGAATATGCGGAGCAAGGTCTAGCGATCGTCTCCTGAATAAGTCAACGGCCTCGAATTAACGAGACCTTCAACTTCCATTAACAATGTATGTATGTACGAGTAACTGGTCACTGTTTAATGTTGAACGCCTTACAGCTGCTTTAACGACGCCGATTAGTAGCTCCTAAAAGCCATACCACCATGGAGCACACTCAACTATAAATTTCCTTATTACCCGACGGTCATCGTTCCTACATTTTTGATTTGATTTAGTTTAGAAGAAGCCTTCTTAAACGTAGTTGCGTTGCCTGAATACATTTTCTTGAAAAAAAAGCGTCGGGCGGCAAGAAGACCACTTTCCGTGGTCAAGTCTTTGGTGCATTCAATATGTACCGCATGAACTGCGGCACACGTGAAAAATAAAATATATCGCTTCTTCTAGAAGTCCGGCAAAATCTACTCACATAACTTCAAGAGGTCTAGATGAGAGAATCCAATCTCTAGGAAGGGATGCAAATTATTAAATTTCTTTTACTCGGTTTTAAAAAAATAAAACTTTATTAAAAAAGAAATATCACCAGAGTGTTGAACTTACAGAATAAGACTTAAAAACTAATCTACTTTGCAAACCTATTTATACATGGATTGTGATAAGTTTGCGTAGGTGTTGTGTTCTGGTGGTCTGCGGCTGCTTCTTATTTATTGTAATTCGATAGTTTTGTAGAAGAACTTCCGTTGCTTTGTTGAAGCTCTTATTGGCTATTTCAATTAAGCAGTTTCTGTCATTGATGCTGGTATATTCAGGATGTTATGTTCTTTATAATTTTGTCTGTTGCAATTAAGCAGTTTTTGCGTTTGACGCTGGTGATGATTCAGGGTGTTAACTTGCAAATCTCTGCGTAGCTGCCCACCCTTGAAGAACTTTATCCACAAAACATTCTCTGCTGACAGTTTGTGTAAGCAGTCGGCCCTTTACAACCCAGTACTTTGTGCCCAAATGAGAGAGAACTGTTCATGACCCGCTATGGAATGCTTTTTCATGAGTATCGCGAGCTAAAAGTTTTGTTATATGGGATGACTTGCACGGACCACATTCTCATCTGCCGCTATATACTGAAGGTGACAACCTGCACGCAAGTGTTTATCGGAATCACCTAAAATTGGAGAAAAATAAATTAGATATGAGTTAGATTATTCAGAAATTTCTTTAGGAAAATGGAGCATTTGTGCATGACTTATCCAATTCTTTCCGCTGCCAAATGCTTGGTATATTCATCTTTCTTCCTAAAAACGTCAACGGATCTTAGTACGTAGGGTGTTATTCGCAGAAGCCGTATCCAGTTACTAAAGCGATCGTTATCGGTAATTGAGATGTCACGTGCTAAAGTATTACTCTCTAAATCCCCCATATCATCCTTTTCAATATGCGTAGCTGTGACACACAGCGAAGTAGCATCGATTAGTTTTGAGGATGGCCAATTTATTTGCCCTTCATTAAGTTGGGTCCAGGTCTGTTAAGTCAAACAGAAGAATTTAGCACCAGGGCAGTGTCTCCGAATTGATACATCAGTCTATGATCATATTTCATTAACCCTATTCTCAACATGAGACTTTCATCGACTTTCGGAATCCGAGATCCAATACAGCACAATCCAATCCAATACAGAATCAATCCAATAAAAAACGGTTCATCAATTGTTATCGGAAGCTCCAACTTTGGAATAGTCAGTCCAACTTCGATGTTGGTTTCCAACGGGCAACCGTGGCCTTAGCACAAATAAGATTCACCGATACTTCTCCGTTATTATGCAGAGTTTCAGCATTAGCCAAATCTCTGTGTGCGTACTTACTTACATCAGCAAACACGGAAACCCAATTGTTTTACAAGTCCGATGATAAATCTTCCACACAATCAATAGAATATTTAATTGCATAAACTACGGAGCCAGAACTCCAATTGGATCGAATATTTTAGCCATAACCCTTAAAATGCTACGCTTTGTGCTGTGAACTGCATCGACTCTCAACAAATCGAGTACACCATCAAGATCCACTTCAAGTTCGTCCGCGGCTATTACCCATCCACGAACCCAGCATCTTCTGCGTATCCGAAGATTGTTCTTCTGCCGCGTATCCAAGCTAATGTGTCAGTTCTATTGTCATGTAGGGAAGTTGATAGTTCCTCCCAAGGAAGTGACGCCCAGAATCTATCTCCTACTTGACAAATGTGTGAGGATACGTCATTGCTTAATACCCTTTCCATGCTTCACTTCACACATCATGCTTCCAAAATTATTGGATATTTTCATAGGCACATACGTTAAGAGATACGACGGTCGTTGATTATTCAACCCAAAGTTGTGTTTATCGCAGTCAAACCTTCAGTGAGACGTTTGTGTTCGCCACTCGCAAATTGCCAATATGTGTCTGTAGTAATGAGCACATTGATCCTATCCTCAAGTGATTGCCAGTCAGCAGGAACATCTGCTAGATACAGATCGAAAAGTGGGACGGTTTTTTGTCGTTAATGGGCACAGGCACCACATCAAGCCAAATTGCAGGATCTTCTACTGCATCTATTGAGTCTTGCTACACAATTTGGAGGGCACCTAATCTAGCATATACAAACAACTGGTTTAATCTGCGCCCACTGCTAATCATATACAGACGAATCTGTACTATCTGCCGAACCATGCCGAGTGAATATTTATCTCAGTACGCACGCAGTCCTGTATGTAATCGATGATTTTTGCACTAAAAATATTATTTTAATTAATTTCGGGAACTTTATACTCGTACATAGGTATTGTATATTTGTGTTATCCTGGATAACAAATTTCTTCGAACTAAAGTAGTGTTTGGGAGTGGAAATGAGTTTTCGACGAGATATGAATCTTGTTAAAACGATGACTACGCAATAACAGAACTGTGCTTCCCTCAGACTCTAAACAATGGTTTGTCTAGGCGTCACATAGACTTTTGACTAATCTAGTTTAATGGAAATGCCGTCTGACACAATACCAATGAAGTCAACATCTTCTGTGACCGCTACTGTATTCAGTAGCCATGAATCAAGGCCTTAGACTTCACTCATCATTACATAGTCTTCCCAGTAAAGACATACTCACACCTACCGTCAATAAACTGCATAATGAACAGCTCGAGAAGGAGACGAAGTATGTATATATTATTGTTTGTTGCGACAGCCAACCTGAGTTTAAAGCCTCTTCTAAGGTTGCTCAAGACAGCAAGACTTCATTGAATCACGCCTGGTTGAAAAGAATCTGAGAAATCAGATCACCTTGCAACTTGGAAGACAAGGATCAGAAAACAACTTCCTCAAGGCTTGACCCAGCGCTAAAGCTGCATTTCACATTCTCTGATATTTCCATTGGCATTTAGTTAGCACAACCAGCGAAAGATAGATCAGAAAGAACTGTAGACCGATTACTGCCGTCTTCATTAAGACACTAATTACTTTTCTTTTACTTAATACGGTGCTTCAGTCAGAGGTGTACCTACGTCTAAGTCAACAACACCCAAAAAAACACTTGTATATCTTTCATACCGATGCAAATAAGGGTATTTTCGTGCCCATTAATTAGGATCCATTCTTCCGCGCCATACAGTAGTACTGAGACGAATCAGTTGTTCGAGATTTCTAAATTGCCTTCTTAGTCTAAAGAAACACCGATTGACAAAAAACATAAGCTTTTTCATCGATCTTACTCTTTAAGACACTTTCCGAGCAGATGGAAAACAGCATTTTTCCAGCCAGTTCCTAAAAAAGTCGGATTTTCCTCTCTTTCCTCCTAAAGACCCATTGCGCTTACGTCCCTTCTTTCCAAAGTCATGGAAACGCTGATAAATCGTCATGAAATATAAATCCTAAATCCTCATGAAATATCTGGGAACACGAAAACTTCTCACTGATCGGGAGTACGGTTTTCGTAACAACAGGTCCATTGGTGATTTGATGGCACGTCTCAGCGACAAGTGGAACCAAGCATACATCAATCTGGCGAAAGTAAGATAGTTGCAGTTGATATTTCTAAGGCATTTGACAGAGTTTGGCAACAGGCTCTTTTGTCGAAAATGCGTGCATTTGGGATCGATGACTCTCTTCTTCAATGGATCTACTACCTTGCAGAACTTTCAATTCAAGTTGTCTTGGATGGTTTCAAGTCTGACATTCACAAAATAAATGCTGGTGTGCCCCAGGGCTCCGTTCTGTCTCTGACACTCCTTTTAATTTTTATCAATGATCTCTTGTCAGGTACTTCTGATCTAATATATTCCTTTGCCGACGACAGTACTCTCTGCTTTTCATAGACATTCCAACGTAAGTTGTGAGTCCGGGAACCTTTCCGTCGCTCACATGCGGAAAGCTCAAGATATCTTGTTTTAGTTTGCCATTAACAACAAATCCGCACCCAAAATGATGCTGTTGCACTGTTGCGGTCTCTGTTTACTGTTCATTGTGTGGCCTTTTCTGCAACATTTCCTGGATGGCGTTGTATCTCTTTTATAGCGATCTAGGGGGCCTCCACTTGTTATTCGACTTCAATTGGCCTGAAGGTTGAATGTGCAAACCCGAAAGCCTTTGTTCATATTTTGTTTTGCAATGTTATCATCAGTAAAAATGTTCTTTTCCGAGGCTATTAGTTGCTTCACAACTGAAGTGACTTCCTGTGAGCGGGTAGTTAACGCCACGTATAATCTTCCACCAGAAGCGCCATGCTCTTTGTGCGGCTCCTCGGGCAAAAGGAGCTACCATCTGTGTTGCAACACCCTTTTCGGCACTTTAACTGCAAGGTCTGTTAAACGCTCTACCTAGACTATTGTACTTTCTGACGTTTTTGCGTTTCCTGCAGTTCCTGCTGTTCTTGTTGTCTTGATTACTGCACTTCTCTCTTCTTGGTCATTGGCAACATTGAAGGAATTTTCTTGCGACTCATTGAGTTGCAACTCATTCCTTTGAAATCCTTGTTATTCTTGTCGTCATATGCTCTCGGTATTGGTCATTTTCAAATACCATATGACAAAATAAGGGTCTGCAACGCACCTAATAGTTGTCGACTTGCACAACTCACTTTAACTACGGTGTTAAATATTTCCAAGCAGTTCTTTCCAGATAGTTACCCTAGTTTTTACTGAAAGATATCTTTATACTTCGTACAATATATCTTTTCACCATTTTTCAAAAAACTCTGTCAATGACAAACGTTTAAACGTATAAACGCTTCCATCGCTCATTAGTGCTAACCTACATAAATAATCTCGAATTACCATCTAAAGATGTGTTCAAGGATAACACTTGCACATTGTATGAGCATGTGTTTTGCATGCATTCCATACGAAGCGAAAAACATGACAGACAAAGAGGTTATTTACCTAGCATGTGGCATGATATTTAAAACATGCGGCTGCATGAAACTACACAGAAGGACTATAAGGATCCGAGTACTTTGCCAGATTCCTCTCTACGCGTTTTGTCGTTTAAGAAGAGAAGTAATGAGTTTCCATGTTGCAGCAAAGCACACGCCTTCGCCATAGTGTCCTTCTTTTCAGAGGTTTCTATATTCATAAAGAAGATTATGTGCTGCATCTGTACACATATAATGTCTTACAGTATGTTTTACATCGTCATTCTCATATTTCAGACATAAAAAAATGTATGCACAAAAAGACTCGCTAAACAATATGTGGCACGTAAGGATATTTTGTTCTTGACAGGCCACAAGCGAATGCCAAGAAAAAGCATCGTTCTCCCGACAGACGCAAGTGCCAAAAGAAGGTATTTACTTCTCAAAAAGAAAATTACAAGAGTAGAACTTGGAAACCTCTCCTACAGCCCATTCTAATGCGTTGCTTGTATGTGTAACTACTGCTTCGACTGAGACTCGAACCGAGGAACGAAGGGATTTCTGTTTTGAATTTGAAATTGCTCATGAAGGGTTTTGAGTCATTAAAATTTTATGTAGAACACACTGTGTAGAGGACTTGTTGTGTGTGAAAAGTCTTAAAATATATGCAAGGAGAAAACTTAGCTAGGATAGGTACATTCGAGTAGTTGCAGATATTGAAACTTATAGATGCACACGGACGAGGTGCGTGCAACATAATTATTTATGAGTTGCTTTAAGCTGCTGGGGGAGTTCAAATAATATTTCTGTCGGCACACTGTGCACATATGTACATACACATACACGTAGGCAACTACTGCGACTTTAGCCTCTAAGGATACAATTAAAGAGCGATAGAAAAGTTAGAAGGTTAAACGGTTTAAAGGAGTTCCTGATCCGTAAATTTGGTATCATTTTGCAATTTGTTCTGAGCAGGACTTTTACTAAAGATTTGTGACTACATGGAAGGACATCGGGCAAGTGCTCTATGGTTGATATGGACATTTCTATTAAAAAACTCAGGCCCATAATCAAGTTATTTTTAACGTTTATAGCCTTTTCAAGCCCCTCCTGTGTTGTGGACTATATTTCAACGTTTATCAGCACACTTTAGAATGTAGTTATCTAACAACAATTCAACGCGTTGGAGATAATGTTTGGCCAGTACACTTGATGCTGCGTAGCCCTTACATTGTCTCTCAGTGTTATGAATTTAAATGCGAATTTTTGTTCAAGTGCTGAAGAAATACTGTGAGGAGAATTAATATTGAACGGCTGTAATAGCAACAAACCGCCAGACCCTTTGCCAATTGCGTATCTCTCAACGTTTCAACATCTCCTATATAATCAAGCAGCTTGGCTGCCAAGAAGCCATTAGAAATGTCGCAAGTGATGTGATGGGCTTTATCCACCCGATTACCTCGACAAAACACATGGTTTGATGAAAGAATGCAGAGAAACGCAACTAGGGAAACGACTCGCCTAAGAAGCGACACTTCAAAGAAGAACTAGAGCCGCCCTTGAACTCTACGAGCTAAAGAGGAGAAAAGAACGTCGGCGTCTTTATAGGTAACAAAATAGCGCGAGGAGCACCATATAAAGGAAATAGAGAGGTGCTACTTTAGGCACAGAGTTCAAAAGTCTTATTGAAAAGTAAAAAGAACGTTTCAAGGCAACAATACCCGAACAGAGGCATGGACAGATTAAAAAGGAAGCATACGAGTAGTACTAGTGCCACAGTCGGTATATAGAAAAACTATTTCTGTAAATTGTTAAACGTCGGGGACAACTCAAATTCCGTTGTCAAGTAAAATGAACCATTCAAACTGGACCATGAAAATCAAGAGATCCATCCACCCAACATAAAACAACATCGACGAATCGGGCTGAGCTTCACAATATATTGTACCATATACCTCCGCTATTACAATACATCTGATAATGACATCTCAACAAAAATCATTCCGAAGTGTGTTCAATTCCAACCTGGATTAACAACGCACTCGACCAACTTAGAGTGCGCAACTGAAGGCAGATAGCCAGAGACAGCAATTCATGGAGACGCCTATTGGCTGAGGACCAATTCAATCCCGTACTGTAGCCGTCAGTACGTCAATAAGCAACTGCGACTCCTAGAATAAAGAGATCGACATACATTTAATGGAAATTTATGGACATCATCTAATGGGTACACAATTTACTCGTATGAAAACAAAAGTAGACTTTACTTGAAACTTAAGCGCTGTGCAGATAGTTTGTGGACAAGAACTACTCGGATATGGGAGCATTGAAGTTAGTGGCGACAAATCTGATACATCAATAACAGAAAACTTGTAAAGGAAGACAGATCACAATTCCATGCGTTCGAATTTCCTGGTTGACAGCAAAAAGTCAGAAATTACCGACTAAAGAAATTTTCTGTCGTCTTGCTAGTAAGTCCATATTAATACAGTGTGGCTGATGAAATATGCTAAAAAAACAAAATGTAATAACTTTTTTTCTCTTGGGGCAATAATTCCTAACGCCGATGAAACGAAAAAGCGACATGAAGTGGCTTCGAACGATGAAGCTAATCCTTAGTCACTTTCGCACCCACTAGATGACACATTCAAAACTATTATCCACCAAGAATGAAGTGTTCATTGCTTCACGATGTTGTATCACCAGTAGTGCTTCTACGTAACCAATAAAGTTATCCCACTTCAAACTCTAATTAACATCCATCTAAAGAATGGGTTGTCTCTGCTGCATGCTTAGAGCTTTTTTGATCTCTTTTACGATATCGAAGCTAGTTCGAGAATGCAAGACATCACTAAACGCAGTCGGAATGCTAAATTTACTGAGTTTTGTCTGGCTCAAAGGTCACAATGAGATCACTGGAAATGAAATCGCCGATGAACTTGCCAGGCAGGACCGTGAAGAGAGTGTTTCAGGACCCGAACCTATGTTGGGTCTCACTGCCTCGGTTAAGGCTTCTATTGACAGTTCGGTCTCATATGAACACAACTACAGACGCCATAACTCTCCAGGTTTCAGGCAGACCAAACGAATGTTTCCCGACATCTCTAGTTTGCCGAGGGCAATTTTAATGTTATAGCTAGGTCACTGCTCGCAGATTCTTGTCCAAGAGCTCGTAGAGGCCTTCTTTGATGTCGTCGAATATAAGGCTATATCCACATATAAGGCTAATGATGGCAAATTTAGCCTTAATACGGATTGTTACGACAGTCGTTCATAGACCTCGACAGAGGATATACGTGTGATTTTTTCGTGTTCGGCTTCACTGTGTGAAAGACAAAAAACAAAAAAAAAACAAAAAAAAGGAGTATACTTTTACTCAATAATTTATCGAGTGTTCGGTAGCCTAAGTGGCAAAAACCCGGGCGACAAATCTCGGGGTTGTTGGTTCGCTTCCCAGCCCCTGCGAACGGGTTTTTCTTATTTAATTTATCAAACAGACAATTTTAATAAGAGAAATTAAAGTGTTCACAAAAACAAAAAACAAAATAACGTGATGGATGGTGGAGAGCGCTCCGCTCTTCCCATAACGGAAGTGGAAAAAGGCAAATATAGTGTTGCCGGTGCCGTGGCGAAAGCCGGTAAAAGGAGGAGGAGTTTGAAAACTCCTCCTATTCTTACAAAAAAGAGAATAAATGACGCTTTAACGGCTGATGAGATCAATTACGAGGGGGGCAATAACAACTTTGCCTCTCTAGCGGCATCCGAATCGGAGGATGAGGATGAGCAAATAATAAACAACATCACCAGCAGCATACAAAGGCTGGAAAAGGAAATGCTTGCTATTAAGCAACGGCAAATAGCACGCAGGCAGAGGGAGCAATTGGAAGTATCGAGCTCCCAAAAACAAATCCAGCAGCAGCAGAAACAACAACTGCAGCAAAAAAAACAGCAGCAGCAGACACAGCAACAGCTGCAAAAACAAAAGCTGAAACCACAGCAGCAGAAAAAAAAGCAACAGCAGCACCAACAAGAACAACAACAGCAACAACAACAACAACAGCAGCATCAGAAGAAGAAGGAGAAGGTACCTCCTATTAATACCTATAAATTAGAGGTGAGTGCAACCAAGTCATTGTAAGTTGGTCATTGGTAACAATTTTAACATTAAAAGATTGGGGAACGATCGTCATGCCATCCACTGTAATACAGTGGAGGGCTATGCGAAAGTGAAAGAGCTCCTGAAGGAAACGACGACGGAGCACTTCTCATTCACACCGAAGTGTGAAAAGCGGCAATCGATGCTGTTGAAGGGGTTGGAACCGTCTTCTGATCCTGAGGAGATCCTAGCACTGCTCAAAGAGAAGGAGTGCGAAGGACTCAAGTTTGTGGGGGTAAAGCCGTTTACCACAGCCAGAGCTAGGCGGGAGAAACGGAGTCTGCCGTTCTTCTTGGTGCAGCTCAGTCCCGAAAGCCGTCTGGATAGTCTAAGGAGTATCAATGTCCTAGACTACCAGGTGGTTCACTGGGAAAAATTAAAAAGGAGCGACGGCGTTATACAATGCGTTCGCTGCCAGAGGTTCGGGCACGCCGCGTCGAACTGCCAAATGCAGCCTCGATGCGTGAAGTGCGCAAAGAACCACAGTTCCGAGGAGTGTGCTCTGGGTGTTGACGGAGCATCCGATAGGTCGCAGCTCTCGTGCGTATTATGTGGGAACGTGGGACACACCGCAAACTATCGGGGTTGTCCTAAGTTCACCGAAATTAAAAAAGCAAAATTGGCTCGGCAGCAGAAGGTGGAGGTCAAACGTTCACCTGTGAGGTTTCAAACACCAGCCGTCACGCCCCAAGTTTCCTACGCCCAAATGGCGTCAGGTAGGGGGGCTACGGTACAGCAAGCGACTGTTGCTTCTCCGGCTCCGATGCCGAGAACAACGGAAGCTGCACCCAACATGCTAGCCATCTTGCTCGCAATCCAAGGGCAGATGGCTCAGCTGCAAAAGCAGGTTCAAGAACAGGCCAAGCGGGTGGACCAGATCTACGCGTTGCTGCCGGGCCTAACGCAACACATGCCGTAATGGGTACGCACATGGTGGAGCAAACTTTGAAGGTCCTTGCGGTGAATGTGAATTCATTGATTAGGATCGAACGAAGAGCCGCGGTGTTTAAATTGCTACAAGACCAAACTCCTGATGTGCTTTTCGCTAGCGAAACAAAGCTAACCGATAAGCATAAACTGGAGTACAATAATTATATTGTTAGAAGAAGAAACCGGCCCAGATCCAAACGTGGAGGCGGTGTCGCGATCTTCATTAAAGAGGGTATAAAATTTCACAGAGTGTACAAGGGGATGTTGCGCAGGTTCCGGGTGTTGGAGGCAGTCGTCGTTTACATCCCGCTCCGCAGTGAAAAGCGGCTGTATTTGGCCTCTGTTTATGCACCTGAGGCTTCATAATCCACCCTATTCATTGCAGAGCTCGACACGCTTTTTCGACTTCTGAGGCTGGAATCGGGGGAGAATTATTTTATAATCGGCGGGGATTTCAACGCTAGACACAGAGATTGGGGAAATAATTTGCCAAATACTAGAGGGAACCTACTACTCGATTGGTGGGGTCAGCACGATGTCATGTACAGACTCGGTCTTAAAGCGACGGATAACCCGTCGTTTCCCAGAGGCGGGTCTTATTTGGATCTACTGCTGTACGACGAACGTTTACGACTGACAGGTACGAATTTATAAACATTAAACTGTCTGCGCACATTCGTGTATGACAGCGACCATTGCGGTTTTAGCACCGAAATTACAGTTCCCAACGAAATTGCGGAATTGGAGGAGTTTGTCCAAAGATATTCTTACAACTACAGTAGGACTCGATGGACACGCTTCTCCGCAACCTTGACTAGAGCGCTCTCCTCGAACACGCTCCACCCACCGTCCAATAGGAATTTGTCAAACGAGGAGATCGACAATTACCTAAAACAAATGGACGAGACAATTAAACAAACTATGGACACTACAATACCGCGGTATCGACGTACGACTAACGAAGACCTGTTCCGCAATCCTACTATTGACGCACTGCACCGACAGAAAAGTAGACTTCTGACAAGACTTAAAAACTTGTACAGATAGTTAACTGACAGACAAGATCCAGAGATTAGGACACTGAAGTCGTCGATTAAAAATATTCAAACGCTAATAAAAGAGAATTACAGAATTTCTGTAAGTTTGTATTGGAACAACAAGGTTCGGGCTGTAAACACCAGCAACCCGAATATGTTTCCGCAAATAAATAAAATATTTCGGAGAAAAAATCAAAACGACCTTCAGTGTCTTAAAATAGCCCGGACAACAGACAACGAACGGTTACTGACAATAGCAGGTATTGATCCAAATGAGGCCGCTGATGATGACAACTTCTTTGTGATCGAGGATCCACAAGAGAAGGTTGAGGCCATAGGGGCGACTTTCCAGGAAGTACACAAGGCCATTGATATCATTGGCCCTAATTATGATCTGGACAATCGCGTCTTGGTGGACAACTGCTACATTCGAAATCAAATAGAGAATTGGCGATCCAACGGCTCTGGTTTCACGCGGTTTAGCGACGAAAATATGACAAATAATGTCATTGCCAGAGAGGGTGACCTACCCCCGTTCATTTCGAAGGAAGAACTCCATGAGATCTTCGACACAATCAGGGCAAAGAAATCAGTGGGGACCGATGGTATTCCGAACATCGTGCTTCGACATCTTCCTCTAGAAGCGGTGGACATTTACACCATCCTGTTTAATAATGCAATGAATAATGCACATTATCCAGCGCATTGGAAAACGGCGGTGGTTCAACCTATCCCCAAAAAGGAGAAGGATATATCCAATCCGGCGAATCTCCGGTCGATAAGTCTCCTTCCGAATATCAGTAAGGTTTTTGAAAAAGTAATTAATAGAGCTCTGTCTAGGTGGGTTGAGGACAAACATATAATTCCGGATAATCAATTCGGTTTTAAGGCGGGACATGATATCTCACATGCCGCGTCTAAACTGGTGTCCGATATCCAATGGAATAAAGGCAAAAAACAATGCACTGGTGCCTGCCTTGTTGACTTGGAGAAGGCCTTCGACACCGTATGGTTAGAGGGTCTTTTCTATAAGCTGACTCGGCTGGGGATCAGTAAACCACTCTTGTACATTCTTTATAATATGCTAACCAACAGACAGTTCATCGTGAAAAATGGCGATGTGACTTCTGTTGGAATATTTCAAATTAAAAATGGTCTTCAGCAATGCGCTGTCAATTCGCCGTCCTTTTTAACATTTATACAAGCGACTTGATAGGTTCACTTTCCCATACTATTGCGTACGCAGACGATTTGGTAGCGTACAGAACAGGTCCAAAAATCGAGGTCATTAATACTCTCTTGCAGCGTGACTTCGATAAGATAAGACGATTTTGCGATGACTGGAAGTTGAAAATCAACTTTCAGAAGTCGGAAACCATTCTCTTTAGGACGCCGTTGTCTGGAGCCTCTAGGGATACCAGAAAAAATTGGCGAAAGTTCTCTATCGTTGGACAACGCGGACAACCTCTTGCCTGTCGAAATGTAGTCAGATACCTTGGAATCTGGCTAGATCAGTTTCTGTATTTTGGCAAAAATGTAGATGCTGCTCTGGCCAGAGCTAAAGAGACTGTTTTATAGCAGCCAACTCGATGCGAGGGTAAAGGTAATCTGCTACATGGCCCTTATCAGGCCCATGCTGGTATTTGGGTGTCCCGTGTGGTTCAATGTACGAGCAAGCTTAATGGAAAAGATTCGGGTGTTTGAGAGGGCTTGCCTTAGGGCTTGTCTTCGCTTGTACAGAACACCAGAGTCGGAGTACAAGAAATTTTATCCTAATGAGGTCCTTTACAACAGGGCGAACCTAATACGAGTGGACAACTTCGTAATTAAGCTGACTCGAAGGCACATTGCAAGAGCAATGACCTCGACGAATAACCTAATATCTGGGGCTTACTACCCCAATTACCTTTACCACGAGAGTGTGCGCTCTGACGGCTTCGTTCCACCGGAAGCATTCCTCTACCTAGATCAGAAAGGGTTGATCCAGGATATATCAGCGGTTCCGTTAATCTTCCATGTCGCTCGGACAGCTGGGGACAGGCGACTCAACTACAACAGAGACGTCGCACACGGCAGTGTGGATCGCCTCAGGTTCAGTAGGGCGGTGGGGAATCGCGATAAGAGGGATGTCGTTCGGCAGCACCAGCATTTCTGGTGGTTGAATGATGGAGAAGATGTTTCGTCGTCGTTTCCGTCAATTACGGACCAGCCTGACTAATGAGGCAGAGCTGACCAATCTATTTGCTCAGTAAATAGCGATGGCCAGCTTACATAGGTTTAGGTTAGCATTTAAGTAATATATGCATGTGTTAGTGTATATAAAGGTATATACTAACATATGTATATTATTGTGTATAATGTCTAAGTGTGTTTATGTGTATTTTGTGTATGTAGGTTAAGTAGTCTAAGGTTTTTTTTTTTTTTTTTAAGTTAGATATTAAGTTTTTATAAAAAATAAAAATTGTCCATATGCTAAGTTTTTGTAATCAAATTTTTTTCTTAGCCCTAAGTATATAAAATAAATATTTCCAAATAAAATGTAAATGAAGTCGAAAGACATAGTTATAAGAATTTCGAGTAGCTTAGAGTACCTGTGTGGGGCCAGTAAGTTAGTATAAGATTGTTAAGTAATTATAAGCTAGCATTTAAGCATTTTTTGTTAGTATGTAAGAGTTAGTGATTAAGAAAATAAAATGCATCAAAAACTGAAAACTGAAACGGATTGTTACAAGGCGCTCGTTCACATGCTTATTTCTTGCCTAAGTCTGCCTCTAACAAAACAGGCCCTCCGCCAGTTGTTCGGCTGCACGTGGCTTATTAAGGGACCTTGCATAAGAAAATTGATGTGTAGAAACAGTTGCAACTTGGGTATAGCCAGATTGACACCTCTCAGTGTCTACCCTATTTCCATAGCACCCAAACATCATATGAAAAGTTATAAAGAACAAGTCTCGGAGGAAATCTGTAGAGATGATCGCAGGCATATAGTAGTAGAGGCTCCCTTGGAGCTAAGGTTATGGAAAATCGACTCGGTAGACTGTTAAACGACGAATATGAGCTAAATTCTTAAAGAAATTTAGTACTAACGAATCATTCAACCTGCGCGAAGGCAGACAAAGATAGCCTTGTTCGTTTTGAACTCAAGCTTTTTCGTGTGATTTTTAGTTCTGTTTGCGTTGACGGACTTTGTAGAAAGATATTAATCAGTAAAACTATACGAGCTGTGCAGCGGCATCGATTTGGTCAGAAAAGTACCGATTAGATGTCAATAGTTCAGCCCGAGGTTCAGCAAAGGATAACGCGGTGAATTAAGTGCTCTCCTTAGGTGAGGCACATAATTGGAGTGGCGCCTCATCCATTTTTGAGAGAGATTTCTCAATTGAGACAGTCAAAATTCCGCTACTTTGCCCTTCTAGTTAAAATAATATCGGATCAGAGGAATTTCTCTACTCAGATTTACTTTTGAGGGTTGTATGTCGCTCGCTCTATAGAACAGATAAGATTTAAAGGAAAGAATTTAGAGTACGAATGCTTTCAAATTGGAGTAGCTAAAAGGTTGTATCTACCATCAAACGTTTGAGACTTTTTGTGCTCAGCATGACCTCATGATTCAATCATGATCCATCCCCATTAACTCAGCATTTTAAGGATGTATGTATCAAACGAATTGTGCCCTAGTATACCTCAAGTTATATATGTAATGTCCTTATCATTCGATGTTAAAATCTAATTTCAATTTGCCTGGTTATTGTAGGACACAACGTTGTCTCAGTATTACGTGTATTAGGTGACTTCTCTCCCTCATTTTTGTTATATAGCCACACAACTACATGTAATCTCTTCACTTGGTAAAACCCAAAAGGACGTCTACTCCAAAGCGGTGCTAATTCAATTTACATAATCGACTGCAGGCCCTGATTCACAACACAATATCCGTACGTCCTCTCTGTGATTTGAGTCAACATCACCCAGGTACACCTGGTGACATGGTAACATAATATTCGACTTATTTCTACCCATCGTCCGCACCATGAATGCCCTTCAAGAAACCACAAATCACTAAGTACTCACTATGGACTATGTTGTCCAAATTAAGTTTCACTTCCCCCAAAATCACCGAAATTATTCATCGCTGGCGTTAGTCCTTAGTCGTTGGTCAATATGTATAATTGAGTTTTCCTGTTGCCCTCTCATATGGTTGGCAAATTCCAAGTTGACACCTTCCTCTCCAGAAAATAAGGGATACTACTGTCTACTCTCACAATACACCGGCAATATTAAAGATCTCTATTACTTCCAATACCGGCACCATCCTCAGTTAGCCAGATTTATGTATGTCAACATACGGATACGAGTATATCGACATTCACTGTGAAATTTGTATTGTAGGGAGAAAGTCGGAAGCGTTTGCCTGAGCTACGGAACTATTCCAAGTTCAACTTCTGACTGACTAATTGAATTAATCCTCCTGATGGCGTGTCACTCGTACACGAGTGCTCGCATACATAAGTACAAATCTTTCCTGATTGCGAGAATGACAACTGCAAGAGATGGTGAATGCATCCGTTACACTCTACATTGGATCTCCACCGCAGAAATACTTGAACATGGCAGCCCTTAAACGCCAACATATGTATGTAAGTTCGGATGTGATTTATAAGTATCTAGGCTGAAATTCTGTGTCTATGTGTGGATATCTCACATAATGGCTTTTGTATCTAGAATTCGATTTGCCTGACAAGGGAGAATTCAACGACAACGGCAACGAGCGACAACATTTCAAGAAATTGTTGTCAGTCATGTGTTACAATTGCACAAACGATGTGCATCACCACCAGACAATGCGACGACCAGACAGCCTCAGTCAGGCGTAACCATCCAAGCAGGCAGAAGGAGTCTTGTTTTGGTGCTCTACCAAGTGATGGATGCAAGGAGACATGAAGACAAGGCAACTCCATCTGTCTTTCTGTCGACTGGCGTTATCCGTTTTCCCTTTGTTGTTTACTAACCAAGGGAGGACTCCAAAATGATTACGTTGATATCTCAAAAGGCAAGCCGACTACAAATGCAGTTCTATTAGGCTACAACCAGAGAAAGATGGAGAGACCTAGAAATACATACATATATTATAGAAATGAACACAAAAGGCTTAAGGTAAAGGCTGATGGCTGAAGGCGTTGTTAGATTTATATGTTGCATTGCACTATGTCACGTTGTCGCATGACACAGTTGAATGCCTACAGAGATAGTCAAGGAGAAATTAAGTCTTCTTCGTCCTTTTTGAATGAAAAATAGAAAGCAACACTGGATATAGATCTTTAGAGATATCCGAACGATGAGACATGACAGCAGACACACTCGAGAAGTGGCGAAGAGATTTGTCAAAGGAAATCCATTATCGCATTCATTAGGAGTTGGGGTCTTGAGTGTCATTTGTCAATAAGCCAAAGGCTAGGTTGATGTCTTAATATGATGCTGTGCTTCGTTGCTGCAGTTAATGAATGCGCTTACCAAAGAGATGTTGTTGTTCGTTGCGTTGTGATGAGGTTGAGAGATAGCTGAGTGCTTGGTTAGTTCTGAACTTAAATAGCATCACTATTCTTCATTGGGAATGGACTTACACATATTCTGAAGTTGTGACCTGTGACTTGTTGGTATCAATTGTGCTTATTTCATCTTGTGGTAGACACCGGTTACAGGTCTCGTCTCAGGTGCCAAACTAATAAGTTTCGACTGCATGCTGAGCAGGAAATAATAACAATACAACACTGTAACGAACACTAGTCAGGAATGACTGATTCAAAGAGAGAGAGAATTCGCGTGAATGAATCAAAGGTGACAGTCAGTATCTTGGACTACTTATATATGCTACTTTAACGTATTTTCGATGTTGAAATAGAGAGAGAGGTGTATGAAACCTTAATGAGTCACCATCAACTCGTATATTCGTATCTTGTCTTTTGCGAGCAAGGATTCCCAGAAGGGGTAGGCTCTCCAGGTTGAGACTTAACTATCTACCGGACGGATTAATTGTTGATGACACTGCAAGACGAAAAAAGGATACCAGCATTCAGATCTTTACATATAACAGCAGAAAAGTGATTTACACGGCACAGAACGTACATTCCTGCTCATTATCAAAATAGTAATGAACATCAATAGTATTGAGCATTATCTCGTCTAAGATTGTACGACCTAGAAGTCAAGTCTTCCTTAAGAAAAATAAAAACGTATCGCTAGCTCGTTGATGTTGGTGGTCCTATTTTCCATGACCATATTTCCTAATCTTTTAAGGGCATGCCACATTCAGGCTGTTTCTTGATTTCATTAATCATATCCAGTCCAATGCTCGCTAAGTAAGGGAAGATAGCTTAGTTTTCATGTTGGGAGGAGCGCATGCAACAGGCAACTTTTACCAACTCTGAGTCTCAAGTGCTATGCTTATCTGACACATTGGCTCAGAGGATCGATTTCATAATTTTGTTTATTCGCTCAGGTAGATTAGTTTGCGGGTCCGTTAGATACGTATTTTTCAGTTCCTTACTCAGGAATAATAAACAATAGCGACGGTATAAACACAACTCAAACTCAATTGTGGAAGCTGATCTACCAAGTCAAGGTATACGATCTCCGTTCAAACATCTGCGAAGATTCTAGGACATTTTTCAGTTCCTAGCATACAGAATTATGTTTAGCTTCAGCTTCTCTGGCACATGTTTTCTTAACACCCATGGATTGTCGAGACATTTCATCGATACCCTAACTCTTTATATGTGCTTTAGATTTTACTTCTAGTTAGGATGGCACATGTTCATGCATAAATTAAAACGAGTTCAGTTAATTAACCGAATGACTAGCGATCGCGTATACCTCAAACGTTCGTCAATGCCTTCAAAACCTGCTAGTTGCCTATGCAACCACCTAGGCCCAGAATATCGATGAGTCCCGCAATATTCAGCTTCGAAACAGTGAGAGAAACCTTGCCACCGAGGTGTACGAAATAATAAGTGTGTTTAAGCAGCTGTTTAATGGGCAGCATATAGAGGGGACGATAGAAGAAGTTAACTTCCCTCCCAGTATAGAAGAGGTTGACTTAGCTACCAAGAAGTTGAACAACGTCAAGGCTGCCGGCTACGATGTTCTAACAGCGAAACTTTTAAAACATGAATTTGACGTTTCGGTTTCGGTAGTGTAACAAGTCATGCCCGATGACAGGACTGTTAGTTCTATATGCCCCATTTTGAAGAAAGGTGATCATAGACTATCGAGGCATATGCCTGTTAAATGTAGAACACAGCTCCTATCCAACGTATTGGTTGGCACGTACCAGCATGGCTTCCAGCGAGATGATCGACCAAATTTTTCTTTCTGGTAAATCCTGGAAAAAAATTTCAGGTTGACGCTCCCAAACTTTCATCGATTTCAAAGTGACATGTGACAGCATTCACTGCCGTGAGCTCTACAAGGCGATTGCCGAATTCGGGATACCGGTAAATCTGATATAATTGTGACTCGTGACGAAGAAAAAAACGCGGTGCACTGTACAATTTGCAGTTCAGCTGGACTAGTCCAAACGTGTAGCAGGATCTTACCACGGAAAGTACTATCTACAACAAATCTGTCCAAGTGCTGGGATATGCAGATAACATAGGCATCATCAGTCGCTCAAGTTCGCCGTCATAGACGCTTTCAATGCACTTAAAGAACAGACAAAACGAGATGGCCTTGAAGTAATTGGAAACAAAACCAACTATGTGTTGTCGACAAACAAAGAAGCATGTGTCCATGACACGGTCACATCAAGGAGACCGCATAATCGGAGACGTGTTTTTCTATTAACATTTTTCGAAAAAAAACAGCTAACAGGACTCCAAAAAAACCTGTATAGGTGAGTAAGAACCATAATATTCGTAGTAGAGTCGGTGCATAGTCGGAAAATCAATTTTGCAAACTGTTTAACGTCAGAGACGAGATAAATTTCGCTATCATGCCAAACAAATCATTTAAGTATAGTAAGGTGCCGAGACCAAACAGTTCACTGTCAATAGTTATAGGCTCCCATTGGACCGGTTTTTGGTTCGGTGATAACACAATGGACAAAATATTCACACCACAGCAAATCACAGAGAAGACACAAGAAGTCCAGATCGAATCATACCACCTCTATATTGATTTGAATGCAACATGTCTAGTTTGGTATCCCTGCAGAAAACGTGCATTTCGATGAAGGGGGACGGTTGCTGACCGTAAGACCTCTTTTGCCACGTAAATATTTTGCCATGCAGGTAAAAATGGCAAAGCCATGCTCGAACAGTAGCATGTACTTGCTTATGGAAGAGCTAAAAAAAAATGTTGCGAACCAGTTCACGCTAAGAATGCTCGGATAATGACAGATTCACTCCTGACTACTCTTGCAAACCTTTAAAGACCAACTACCTTCCGATCTGCACGAGGTATATTCTAGCAATTAGCACAGTTCCTTGACTACTATCACGCAGATATCACCACTATCAAGGAAGAACTTAAGATTGGTCGAGCATAACGAGAATGAAAAATAGTAAACAAAACAATATACTATGGTGACTATTATAGTGAACAAAAACAGCGCTATTTGGAAGATAAGAAGTCTTGAGCTTCTGACATGTGAGCGAGTGTCTTATGACAATCGTCATCAAAGCAACAGCCTCTAAAGCAAGCCTAATATGTGTCCATTCTCCTACGGAAGACAAGGAAACCTCGAGGATGACCTACCACCGTTCATTTCGAGGGAAGAACTCCATGAGATCTTCGACACAATCAGGGCTAAGAAATCAGTGGGAACCGATGGTATTCCGAACATTGAGCTTCGACATCTTCCTCTAGAAGCGGTGGACATTTACACCACCCTGTTTAATAATGCAATGAATAATGCACATTATCCAGCGCATTGGAAAACGGCGGTGGTTCAACTTATTCTCAAAAAGAGAAAGGATATATCCAATCCGGCGAATCTCCGGTCGATAAGTCTCCTTCCGAATATCAGTAAGGTTTTTGAAAAAGTAATCAATAGAGCTCCGACTAGATGGGTTGAGGACAAACATATAGTTCCGGATAATCAATTCGGTTTTAAGGCGAGACATGATATCTCACATGCCGTCTCAGTTTCAGTTCACTTTCTATGCATTTTTATTTTTATAACTTAAATTACTCTTATTTGCTGGACAAATAAATGCTTAAAATTAGCTTATACTAAATTACTGGCCCCATACCGGGCATTCTAAGTTAAACCCTACAGTCTAATTTTATTTTTATTTTAACATTAATTAATACTAATACATACATAATACATAATGCATTTTTTAACAAAAAAACTTGGTAACATGACCCTTTTCTTTTATTTTATTATAAAACTTAAAACTAAAAAAAGAAAAACCTACAAATAAATCTTAATCTACTTAACCTACTTAAATCTGACACAAATACAAACATACATAAATATATATATACATTATATGTACATACATAATATAAAAAATAGTTAAAAAAAAAACTAATTTAAGCTGGCCCACTTTGCTTCACATGAAGCTACCTATCACTGGAGGAGTTTAACGACGAAGCATCCTCTCCTTCAACAAGCCACCAAAATTGCTTGTGCTGCTGAGCAGCATCCATCCTGTCCCGACTCCCTACCGCCCTACTGAACCGGAGACGCTCCGCACTGCCATGTGCGACGTCTCTGTCGTAGTTGAGTCGCCTGTCCGCAGCTGTTCGAGCGACATGAAAGATTAGCGGCACCACCAATCTGTCCTGGATCAGACGTTTACTATCTGAATAGAAGAACGCTTCTGGAGGTATAAAGCCGTCAAAGCGAACTTTCTCGTGATACATATAATTGGGGTAGAAAACCCCAGAGATCAGGTTGTTCGATGAGGTCATTGCTGTGCCCTCGAGTCAACTTAATGACGAAATTGTCCACTCTTATTAGGTTCGCCCTATTGTACAGGACCTCATTGGGATAGAATTTTATGTACTGAGACTCTGGTGTTCTGCATAAGCGAAAACAAGTCCTAAGACAAGCCCTCTCAAACACCCGAATTTTTCCAATAAACTTGCTCTCACGTTGAACCACACGGGACATCCAAATACAAGCATAGGCTGGATAAGGGCCAAGTAGCAGATCACTTTCACCCTCGCATCGAGTTGGCTGTTATAAAACAGTCTCTTCGTAAGGGCAAAAGCACCTTTGGCTCTGGCCAGAGCAACATCTATATCTTTGTTAAAATACAGATATTGATCTAGCCAGATCCCAAGGTATCTGAATACATTTCGAGAGGCCAGTGGCTGTCCGTGTTGTCCGACAGTAGAAAATTTTCACCAATCCCTTCTGGCATCCCTAGAGGCCCCAGACAAAGGCGTCCTAAACAGAATTGTTTCCGACTTCTGAAAGTTGATTTTCAACTTCCAGCTTAATTTTGTCGAAGTCACGTTGCAAAGGCATATTAATGACCTCAATCTTTGGACCCGATCTGTGTTTGTCCTCAACCCACTTAGTCAGGACTCTATTGATCACCTTCTCGAAAACCTTACTGATGTTTGGAAGAAGACTGATGGAGCGGAGATTCGCCGGATTGGAAGTATCTTTATCCCTTTTGGGGATGGGATGTACCACACCAGTTTTCCAATGCGCTGGTTAATGTGCATTATTCATTGCATTATTAAATAGGGTGGTATAAATGTTCACCGCTTCTAGAGGGAGATGTCGAAGCACAATGTTTGGTATTTCATCGGTTCCCACTGATTTCTTACTTCTAAGTGATTCGAAGATCGTTTGGAGCTCTTCCTTCGAAATGAACGGGGGTAGTACCCTATCGTTGGTGATGACATTATTTGCCATATTCTCGTCACTGAACTGGGTGAAACCCGAGCTCTCGAATCGCCAATTCACAATTTCATTTCGAAGGTAGAAATTGTGCACAAGGACTAGATTCTAAAGATCGTGGTTCGGGCCAATGATAAAATTCGCCTTGTACACTTCCTGGAAAGTCGCTTCTATAGCCTCTACCTGCTCCTGCGGATCCTCGATCACAAAGAAGTTGTCATCATCAACTGCCTCATTTGGATCTATGCTTACTGCTACCAGTATTTGTTCGTTGTTCCTCGTTCGGGCGATTTGAAGACATGGTAGGTCGTTCTTATTATTTCTCCGAAATATTTTATTTATTTGCGGGAACATATTCGGGTTGCTGGTGTTTACAGCCCGAATTTTATTGTTCCAACACAAACTTACAGAATTTCTGTAATTTTCCCTTATTAATGTTTGGAGGTTTTTCATCGACAACTTCAGCGTCATAATCTCCGGGTTATGTCTGTCAGTAAATTGTCTGTACAAGGTTTTTAGTGTTGACAGCAGCCTACTTTTATGTCGGTGCAGTGCGCCAATAGTTGCGTTGGGGAATAAGTCTTCTTATTCTGTTGGTACTGAGGTATCGTTTTGTCCATTGTTCGTTTGATTGTCTCGTCCATTAGTCTCAGATACCTGTCAATCTCCTCGTTTGACACAATTTCTGTTGGACGGTGGGTAGAGCGAATTCGAGCAGAGTGCTCTCGTCAGTGTTCTGGTAAAGTGTGTCCAACGCACCCTACTATAATTGTAGGAATGCCTTTGGACAAACTTATCTAATTCCGCAATTTCATTGGGAACAGTTATTTCGGTGCTGAGACCGCAATGGTCACTGTCATTCACGAAAGTGCGTAGACAGTTAATAGTTTGTTGGTTAGTGCACGTCAGTTGTATTCGTGAGTCGAACAGCAGAAGATCCAAATAGGGCCCGTATCTGGGAAACGACAGACTATCCGTCGTCTTAAGCCCGAGTCGATACATTATACTGTGCTGACCCCACCAATTGAATAGTAGGTTCCCTCTAGTATTTGGTGTATTATTTCCCCAATCACTATGTTTGGTGTTGAAATCTCCGCCGATAATAAAATAGTTGTCTTCCAATTCCAGCCTCAGGAATCGAAAAAGTGTCTCGAGCTCTGAAATGAATAAAGTGGATTGAGGTGCATAGACAGACACCATGTACAACCGCTTTCCACTACGGAGGGGGATATACACAATGCATGCTTCCAGCACCTGGAACCTACGCACTACGCTCTGTATACTCTTTTAAATCGCAACGCCTCCTCCCTGAATGGAGTTGGGTCGGTTTCTCCGTACTATTTTGTATCCTCTGTGCATCATTTTGTGTCTTTTGGTAAGCTTAGTTTCGCTAACCAAGAGCACATCAGGGGCTTGGTCTTTAAGCAACTTAAACAGTATGGCTCTTCGTTCGAACCTAATCAGTAAATTAACATTCACTGCTAGGACCTTCAGGGTTTGCTCCGCCATGTACGTACCCATTACGACTATAGGTGCGTTAGGCCCGGCAGCAGCGCGTATATTTGATCTACCCGCGTAGCCTGTTCCTGTATTTGACGCTGAAGCTGAGCTATCTGCTCCTGGATAGAGAGCAAGATAGCTAGCATGTCAGGTACTGGTTCCGGTGCTATGGGCGCTGGGGCCTGAGAAGCAACCTTCGCTTGCTGTACCATATTTTCCCTACCTGCCGCCATTTGGGCGTAGGCAACATGGGGAGTAACGGCTTGAGTTTGTAAATGCACGGGTGGACGTTTAACTTCCACTTTCTGCTGCCGGACCAGATTTATTCTTTTAATGTACTGGAATTTGGGACAACCCCGATAATTTGCGGTGTGTCCCGTGTTTCTACATAACGCGCAAAAGAGTTGGTTTTTTTTAGACGCTCCGTCCTTACAAAGAGCGCATTCCTCGGACTTGTGGTTCTTTCCGCACTTCACGCATCGGAGCTGCATTTCGCAGTTCGAAGCGGCGTGCCCGAACCTTTGGCAGCCAACACTTTGAAAAATGTTTTCGCTCCTCTTTAATTTTTCCCAGTGTACAACCTGATAGTCTAGGACTTTGATACTCCTTAAACCATCCAGGTTGCTGTCGGGACTTAGCTGGACCAGGAAAAACGGTAGTTGCCGCTTCTCCTTTTTGGCTCTAGTCTTGACGAATGGCTTGACCCCCACGAATTTGAGCTCTTTGCACTCCTTCGCTTTCAGCAGTGCAAGAAGCTCCTCCGGATCAGTCGACGGTTCTAACCCCGCCACCAGCATTGTTTGCAGCTTCTCCCCTTTCGGGGTGTAGGAGAAGAACTCCGTCGTTGAATCTTTCAATAGACTTTTAATTTTGTGGTAGCGCTCCACTGTGTAACAGTGGATCGCGTGCTTATCTACACTTAATCTTTTTATAAAAAAATTAACGCTTATTGCCGACTTACACACTTCGATGGTGTCCTTTAACTCCAATTTGAAAGTGTTGATTGGCGGCACTTTCTGTTTGGTGGATTTCTGCTCTTGCTGTTGTTGTTGTCTCTGCTGCTGTTGCTTTTGCTGATGTTGTTGTTGCTGTTGTTGTTGCTGTTGCCGTTGTTGCTTTTGATATTGCGGCTTTTGCTGCTGTTGTGGCTTTTGTTGTTTATGTTTTTGTTGAGCTCTTGTTCTTGCTAGTTCTTGTACAGGTGTCTTTTGTTTTTCCATCGGTTGTTTCTGTTGTTGTTTTTGTGGAAGCTCCTTCCTGTAGTGAAGGCAGTTTTCTCACGATCCTCACGATTTATCTCTACCTGCCAGTAACCGCTCTTCAAGTCAAGTGTTGAAAACCATTTCGCTCCAGAAAGCATATCCAAAGTGTCATCGATTCTCGGAAGTGGGTAGCTGTCCTTTTTAGTGACATCATTGAGACGTCGGTAGTCTACACAAAATCTCGTGCTGCCATCTTTCTTCTTTACGAGGACCACTGCAGCAAAGTCTCGACTGGAGAGTGGAATCGAATTTTCTAGCAAATTGGAAATTGTATGGGACGCTGGATGGCGTGGATTGTTCTCGAAGTATGTCATTCGAGTATAAATACCAGCATCCCCAAGGTATGCAAATCAGTTCTAAAGTGTAATTTGAAGTGTTAATTAGGAGATGTGATTAAGTGGTTTAAGTAAAAGATAAGAAAAGTATAAGTGGTTGAGAAATTGGATTGTACTGAGAGAAAGAATTAAATAGTGAATTGTAACTATACTGAATAAAGGGATTTGTATTGAAAAGAATAAGTTCTATTATTTGTACCCACACAAACATTTTACAATATTAAGAGATTGTACATCAGGAATAGCGTACGGTAGTTTTACCAACAGATAAAAAGAACGTATCAAGGCACGTACGCACGGCATCGACTTGAAGTGCACAATTGGAGGCCGTCAGCAAAGAATCGGGCTAACTGGAGAGCATTTTTAGTTTGTTAGTTTAGGCCCAGAGTCATCCGAACTGAAGCGCCACCTATGTAAGTAAGTAAGTAAGATGCGTGTCTGTCTTTCTCAGCATCACACGTAAGAAAACTGTATGAAACTCATTTTTCCAAAAGTCTGTGAACCACTATGTATTTGCTGATCACATTTCACATCATTGTTGGAGCGATGCAATAAAGATGAGGATCTCTCATGAGAAATCAAACGAAGAGTTATAGTTGCCAATCGCTGGTTCTTTGGACTTAGAAGGTAACTATGTAATAAAACCTTGTCAAGAGGTACTTTTTGTAAGCGCTATAGCAGAAAAGCATGGAAATCAGCTGGGGCGGATGATTATTTCCCAGGTCATTTTGAACGAGTGACTTTGGGGAACAGGAATAACATCGACCTCTACGAGTTGTATGGTGTAATTGAGCTGGTCAGAGAAATGCACATCAGTCCTCTGAGATGGCTTCAAATGAATATTAACACTTCAACCCGCCGATGAGCCTTTAATTCCTGCACGGGGGCCTTAGAATTCTCAAACATTGTGGAACGGCAATTGGCCGAAGACTTCTCTATTTGTAGAGGTTTATTTGTTAATTAAACTGCACTGATATCCCATCTACGTTATGCAGGTAAGTTAAACTTTTTTCAGGGGAAAACTATTTGATAGACTTTCCAGTGTTCATCACACCAAATTCAGGTGCATTCAGAGCTAGTTGTACGGCTGCAGCGCAGCGCCTCGCTGACTTTTAACTCTAAGTTATAATTGCTTAACACGATTATATTATCGCTGTTTAGACATCTCTCATAGATCTAGTTAGGGAGTTCGTTAAAGTAATCCTTGGTAGTATACTCCTCTCTGTTTGGCTGTACTTCCATAACAGAAATGATGGTTTGGATAAAGGTGACCAACGTAATTTTCTGAACGTTGCGTAAAAGAAGGTGCATCAGTTTACGTACCCAGAAGGTCTAACAACATCTATGAAAGCACATAGAAAGGTATGGTGTTAAGGTAATATATTCGACACCTAACTAATTCTCGTCCGTAGAAGACAAAACGACACCCTTAGACTCCTTGATAAATGTCATAAGTTCTTAAATCCATGAGTTAAAACCACTGAATCTTCTTTATTCAGTTTCTATAAATAACAATTCACTTGTACATATGTACATGACTCCTCTATAAATAAAGTCAAGCTCATTAAACAGAAACCCCTTCCAACTTGCCATGGCTCTTCCGAAGAACATGTAAAAATTTATTACTCCTCTGAGGTTTTGGTCGTCGAAAGAAGTAAGAAAACAGGATACACGCATAAGCTTTGTATATCTCTCCACGTGGCACAACTATTCGCAGCTACATGACAGTTTTTACTTCATACATAGTCAAAGTCCCATTGCTGATACTGTTCCAGGACCTAATAAGGATATTCATTGTGCCATAAAGTAAACAGTATTTGATGTTTTGACACAAAGATTCCCTAAGCCCGTTGCCGTCAAGAAAAAAAATTAAACTACTTCTATAAATTGTTTATTCCACGTCTCTCTATACCACTTAATTGTTATGGTAATAAGTGGTGAACATAAAATTACCCGAGGAACTTGCCACAATCCACAGAGCCTGTCGCCCCAATTTCTGCATAAAGTCTTGCACAAACTGCTCCCTTTCTTGTCTCGTTTCCTGATGTTCGACATGAACGCAAAAGTTCCTTTATGGATCCTGCCATTACAATCTCGCTACTCAACCGCGAGATGGTTTTACCATGTTGGTAGGAAGTGGCAGGGGATCTTTGTAGTTAGGGGCCAGAAAATAAATTTACATTTGTCATTTCACCATACGTGTGTAGGTGTGTTTGTAAGTGGGAGTGGGAGTAGGGTGGGAGTGGGAGTATGATATCCTTGGGGGCTGTTGTAATTTCGTGAACGTAATTTTAATTGAATCAAACGGCAAAGATAAACATCAGAGCCCCAATCCTTAGGTGTTGCGCCTACTTGTCGTATCCATGCAATTAGCAAGCAACTTCAATTGAGATACACTTTAGCGCAACAAGGATTTCTGTTGTCCTTCTACTCCCCGGCATTCTCTTGTTATGCGTTTTCTGTAATTTGTGTGTAATTTTGTTTCCTTTTATATCTATTGGAAAAATGAAAGAAAAGCAAAGAAAAATAGAGAACAAATTACAAAAAATAATATATTCAGGATGTAAGGATGGAAATTTAAGATAATGTTGTTGTCATATTGTGTAAACAGCTTTGGGTATTACCGCTGCCGGAACAGTTCTTTGCTGCTTCATTGTTCCTGTAACTGGCGCGTGTTTGTTGGAGAAAAGAAAATATAGACAAATGTGGCATCACCTACGAATACGTGTGTAGGGAAGGAATCCCTAACAGATTGTTCTACAGTGATGGTAATATGTTTTTTTTTCGGGAGGGGGTTACAATATGTAAGTTCTTCCAGAGTGGAAAGGACAACTTGTTGGAGCAATTTGTATGCGGAAGATATCGTGGGATAGGATAAGTTTTAATGTACTTAAGTTGGGAAATCTTCTTTGCTGATGTGTATTGATGGAAAGTTAAAATTTGAAAAATCATCCGGGTATTCTGGGAATATAAAGTAGTTGTTGCTGCTACTATATCATTTTTCCGAAGGTCTGAGTATGATAGAGTATGTATGTTACTTCATCTCAAAAAAAAAAATTCTTAGGAATATGTGAACTTCTGCTATTGTACGGGTCATATACCTACTTTAAAGGTGAGGGATATCTAAGAACTTATCCAGACTGAAATGAAGTAACTGATGGTATATAGTTACGCTCTTCAAAAGGCTAAATTGAAGTGCCACCAAATGATTATAAAAAAAATGAACCCTTCCTAGTGTACTCCAAAGTTTTACAAATTTTAAGGTATCAGATAATTGGGTTAGCTCATGGGTTTAACTCAAGTTAGTGCCCTCTACTAGCCGTTCAATTTGTTGGGTTGTTTGAGAACCGTTTTGAGTTCCCAAAGTTGCAAGAACACTCCTGTGTGGTGTTTGATGATGTTTAACAAAATGTCAATAGCGACCAAAGATATACAGTCCTCACCCAAATCCGTGCGAATTTTAATCCCATCTCCTTTCTCCCACCTGTTCGTGGTATCCACACTCAAGTTGAATTAAGTTGCTATACGACCCGTGGCTATAGTTTCGTCAAATTCTTCAATTGCTAACAAGTTATCTTTATTCCTGGCTCTCCTCAGAATATAAAATCTTACTTGCGTAGAGCAGGTCTCTGTACAGATGTGAACCTTGCAGGGCTTTATGGATCCAAATAAAAACAAACCAAAAACTTGGTTGCTCTGATTTTTCGACTCAAAACCCGTCTCTTACTTACTTCCTTAAGATGGCGCTATAGTCCGGGATGACCTGAGCCTCAACCAACAAGCATCTCCAGCCAGTACGCTAACTTCGTTAAAGTCCCCTTCCGATAGAGCGCCATCTGAGCCGCGGTCTTCCTCTCGAATCCTCGCGGATTCACTGATATTTTGGATTGGCGCACTAATGTTCATCCGTTCTACATGACTCAGCCATCTTAGTCGTTTGATCTTCACTAAGTCGATGTTGCTGTACACCCCGTACAGTTCGTCGTTGTAACTCTTCCTGCACTCATCGTCAATGCAGACCGAACTGAAAATCACCCGAGGAATTTTCCTCTCAAAGCACACAAGGGCACCCTTATCTATTTTTGGTAAAGTCCGGCCTTTGCGTCATAGGACAGGACTGAGATTATTAAGGTCTTACACTTATATAGGGTCACTTTTTTTGTTCGAGCGAGGGCCTTGCTAGTCAATTGCTTACTTAGTCCACAGAAGAAGTGATTGACAAGAGTTAAGCTTCGTTTGATCTCATCACTGGTGTCGTTGTTTGAATTGATAGCAGAGCCTTGGTAGATAAAGTTCTTAACTACCTCAAAGTTATATCTGTCGAGGGTGCCATGTACGAGACATCGGTCTTGGGTGACCGATGACAGCATATACTTGGTTTTTCCGTCATTGACCGTCAAACCTATCTTTGCCGCCTCCGTCGCAATATAGTACTCGCGATAGCGCCACTGACATCACATTGTTTTCTTCCGATTATGTCAATATCATCGAGTAATTGGACAGAATTTTGAAAGATTGTGCCTCTTGTGTTGGCCCGAGAGTTTTGCACTATTCTTTCAAGAATGAATGTAAAGATATCGCAAGATGGAACTGCGCGCATTCTCAATCGTCATCCCGCACAAAACGAATGCTTTGACAGCTAGACATTGCTCTATATAGCTCGTCTCTAGAGATGCTGTCATACGCGGACGTAAAATCGATAAATAGGTGGTGTTCAAGGGTTTTGTCCAAGATCTACCGTAGTGTGAATATTTGGTGTATGGTGTACTTTCTTGACCTAAAGCCAGGTTGTTGACGAACGGCTACAGCTGTTCATATAATACGGCGGATAGGATCTGGTAGGCGATGTTCAGATGACTGATGGCTCTATAGTTGACGTAGTTCAGAGGGTCTTTTTTATTGAGGATTGGACAAACAATGCTGAGGTTCCATTCATTGAGCATACTTTCGTCCTGAAAGTACTGATTTTACAGATCAGTTGGTGTATGGTTCTTACCAAGTCAACGCCTGCCGGCTTGAAGAGCTCTTCAGTCAGGAGCGGATCACCAGAGCTTTGTTGGATTTAAGCGTAGATATGGCTATTTTCACTTCATCCAGGAATCGTTGGTCTACATCATCCAGGTTAAAAGGTTCATTCCGCTTGACAGTAGTATTTGGTTCTTCATATGTCATTTTCCAAATCTTCACCATCGATTACGACTCTACTACTATGTTCCCTGGATCATATCTACAGGTTTCGGTTCGGGGTTTGTGTAGGTGGAGTGGCATCTCTCAATTTCATCGACCACGTGCTTCTCATGCTCCTTCTGCTCACGGAGCTCGTGAAGAACTCTAGTCATTGTATGAAGCAACTGTTTCGTTGTAGTGGCAGAGTGAAACGCAGCATATCAGAGCCGGCATCTTTGATGGCTTTTTGGTAATATTGTCATTGGTCTTCGATTCTTGATGTTGGCGACATAATGCATCTTAATTAAGGGAAACTCCGTCGGAAATGTATTTCTCGATCTTTTGCGACTGCAGCCGTCCGTCGTCGAACTTTCTCACAGTATTAGTTTTCCGTTGCGATGTTCGGGATATCCGCTACCATACCTTGGCTACAACAAGGTTATGGGCATCCACACTAGGAGAATAATTTGGTTAAAATGGTTTACTTTCAGAAAGAGTAAAGTAAATACTATTCGTGCCTCTAAGTATTTCCAACAGATGCCTACCGTTCGCAATACATTTTACACCCAATTCCTCATAAGTCACTTTAGAGTGGCCCACTACACAAAGCAACTTCTCGTTCATCCTTCACTTTGGATGAGGCCGCAAAATTACTATTCACGATGAAATTATTCTCGCAACACCAGAAAGATTGATGAAGCCCTCGTTTAAGGAACACATCTACTGCTCCAAGCATTCGAGAGAATCTGAAGAATTAATTAAGGAAGCAGCCGCTTGGAAAAGTTTTACCCCAGCCGCGTTTTTTTTTTTTCGTATCCACAAATGACGACGCAATGAGTAGTCACAGTTCTTTCGTAATTTGCCATTGTACCACCCATGGGGGCCTTGAGACTGGTGCACACGAGTCACATCCTCAAGGAGCTGGAAGTTTAATGAAAATAGTAGATTACCCCCAAAGTACCCACATTTTTCCCACTCACTAATTACTTGAGAATAATTCTTCAACCATCCGTCGCGGAGTCGAGGAGTTGGTTCCAAATCAGATTCATGGTCGGTGGCAAAGTCGCACTAAGTGGCAAAGAAAGTTCAGTCCCAAGACGGTTTGAAAACCCTAAGGGTGGTATTTAAGACTGAGTGGTTAGGGGAGACGGCTAAACTTCCTGTGCGCTATTAAACAGCCATCAATTGTTGTTCGACTTGCTTCAGGGGGTGGTATCAAATTTGGAGAGACTGGAAACAAAGCAGTAGGATTTTTTTGTAAATGGAAAGTGGAAAAGAGGGTGAAATAATAAATCATTGTCGCGCCAGCGTGCCAGTTGAAAGCCTTCACATCACACGCATTTCGCCTTGCCGGTTGGTGAAGCAGTTAAGGAAGGCGCGGATTTTCAGTGCGTCATGCATGTCATTGGAGCACCGTTGTGCCTCTGGAAAAGTTAACTTATTATTCTCTACCAGATATTTTGCTGGAAAACACTTTTGAGGGTTCCGAGTTAAAGGTATCAGACGGCTCTCTTTGCCTTTGTTCCATTGTTTCTTGGCAATGAAAATGATGGTGGGGGTGGCACCAAGAATGACAACTTTTTAATTTCCTTAAAAACGTTTGAAATAAAACTTCGGCAGTAAGTATCGTGAGGGAGTTTTCAATTAGGATGGGATTTGGAGAAGTCGAAATTGTATGCCGCACAGTGGTGTACATTTTTTTTTTTTTTTTGGAAATGTCTACTTATCGTGATTTGGAAGAGGACAGCTCTAAAAAATTATGTGTCTCATGCATAGATTAACTAAAAAATTTCAGGAGACGTTCTCGTATATTCACTTCGCTGATATGGGTACGTAGTAAACCGTCATAGAAGTGGTGCTACAGATTAGATCTGGATCGCAACCTGCAATATTTCCTTCATCCGGTTATTCATTATCTGCCTGCACTTACGTACACCCAGTAGGTGAAGTCTTTTTAGGTTGCCCGCGCCACTTGAGACGATGTCTCTACTGCGCCGTCCAACGATGTTGATTTGAAAATTATTTGGTCCGAAGATGTGATGTTCACGTTCCATCTCATCGTTGTATCCAGACTCCTATGGCTAAGTCGACTTCATTGTGCAGTCCACAGAACATAGCTGCTATGCTAAAGGTCTTAATATGCATTCAGTCATTGTGGTTGCTCGAGATATGGTTTTATAACTCAATTGAGTAGATCAAGTGCAAAGCAATTCCCAAAAGCTAGTGCTCGATTAATCCGATGCTGTTGTCTTTGTCTAACTTAATAGCGGAATCTGGGTGGTCAAAGCCTTAACTTACTTACTAACTACAAAGTTATATCTGTACATATTTTTGCTTTGCCCCTATTGACCGTCAGATCACACTGAGCTTGTTACTGAAACTTTGCTACGTTATTCGGCTAATTTCTCTATTTGGTCTATCCTGGATCTTCTTGGCGTAATGTCACACTAACAAAAAGCTTCATACAGCACAATACATCATATAAGCCCTCGTAGACGAATTTGAGGAGATTTATGTCCTAATATTTGCGCAATCTGAAGAGTCATTTCGTAAGAAGCGGGTAAACAATTGTGAGATTCTGCTTATTGGCCTTAATTGGTGGTTGGGTGCTGTAGAAATAGGGTCGACGCTGAGAAGTGTCGTAACTTTTCCTTTTTTCCCACCAATTGTGCTTATTTTATGTACCCCCAAGTGGTAACCACCGGCTACTGGTCGATATCCGTCTGGACTTGTCTTGTCAAACTTCATTTCAATTTATATAAAAAATTTGGTAAAAACAGAAAAACAAAATATTATAGTGATTAGGGACTGGATTAAAAAGAAGGATCACGGGGAGATGAAATAGAGATGGATGCGAAAAAGTAAGAAAGAAATAAAAGAAATAAGAAATTGAGAAAAGATTTACATACTTAGAATTATTTATTTTCGAAATGTGCTAATATAGCAGTTTCAAATTGGTCGGCTACCATTGTTTACTTGACGGTGACAGGTAAAGGGTTCCATAGTCTGGCAGTGTGGACAAGAAAGAGCCGAGACGTATTTAAATAATTAAAAGTAGGCGTTATAAGGTTAAAGGTTCGGGTTGACTGGACAAATTGCAGTTTCTGATAAAGATATGATGAAGAACGGGTCTGAATTATTTTGTGCATGAGAATACAGCATCTTGTTTGCCAGAAATTCTGGAATGAGCAACCAAGAACAAGTCTGTGGTAGCCGGATTCATGATCGAACCTCCTCATTCTATAGACATATCTCACCATGTCATTAAAGAAAACAAGTAGCTTGTGTTGAGATTGTGAATCTAGTTTGGAGTACACAGCTATGACATAGCCAAAGACTGGTACAAGTAAAGTCTTAATCAGCCTGAGCTTAGTGTCCATAGGAGTGAGGCTCGCAAACAAGCAAAGTTTACGCAGGCCTGCATAAATACGAGCTATAATGTAGTTTGCATGTTCAATAGCAGAAAGGGATCTATTTAACTTGTAACCAAGATTAATGACAGTGTCCGAAAACGAGAGTCTACAGGAGTCTAAATAAATAGGCGGTATTAGTTCTGTGTCACACAAATTTTCTTGAAATTAAAATTAATTGGGTTTTGCACGGACTTAAGATTAATCCATTATTTGGCACCCATTTCACTATAGAGGATAAATCTGAATTAAATCTTGCCGCGAGATCTTCCAACTAGTCGAGATAAATATATCTGTGAGTCATCAGCATACTCGTAAATATGTATAAGTTCATTGCACCAAACTTGTGGTAGGTCATTTATATATAAACAAAACAGGATCGGGCAGATAATTGAACCCTGAGGTACAACAGCGAGTATGATTTTCGGGCGAGAGTATTTCTGCTCAACAAAAACCGTTTGAGATCGATTTGAAAGATAGCTCCTTATTAATCTCACCGCGTAGTGAGAGCTCAAGTTTCTTACAGAGAATGTCATGATTTACCGTGTCAAAGATCTTAGTAAACCGAGAAGTGTAAGATAGTCCTTATCATACTCGAATCTTATATCGTCTAGAACTTTAATCAAAGCGTTGAACAACTATGTTGAGCTGGGAAACCGGACTGTACAGGAGACAATAAATTGAAGCTATTTAGGCGACTCGTAATCTGCTTAGCAATGATCTTTACAAAAACCTTGGGTAGACGTTTTGTTACCGGGAAGATCTTGGCTTTTTTCCAGCAGTCAGGGAAAGTGGACGTTGTAATGCAAAAATTAAACAGATGTGTGACGCAACTAACAATGTGAGGAAGTATCATTTTTATGAAATGTAAATTTAATCCACCCGCCCTAGTCGCATTTGACTTAAGATCTCGAAAATTAAGTATTACATCAGCTTCGAATACGACTTCAAAGATCAAACACGAAGTGGCGTTAAAAAAAATTATTATTGTCAGGCACAAAACACGAGTTCAGACTGGGACGTGAAAAGAATGAAAAGTATTATTTAATACATTAGCGTTGGGTATATTTGTTAACATGCTCTTTTTACACAGTCCTACAGAACGTAAATTAGTCCACAATTTTTTCGACGGTTGATCAGCACCTAGTTTGGACAAAAAGTATCTTTTCTTAGCTCTTCTGGTGATGTATGAAGAGTGATTTCTGGCTCTACAATACTCATCCCAAATTCACCACAGAGAATAATATGTTCATATGATGCTGAAAATTGTTGAATTGTACAAAACAACTGATCAAAGGAACTGTTGCGATTAGGGCTATAAACAACACCAAGGAAGCATTTTGTATTGGCATTCGAGATTTCTACAACAAGGTATTCAGTGCCGTTACCTATTGGCTTTTCTAGTATATTACAGCCCAAAGAAGCTTTGTAATACACCAGTAGTGTCAGTAACTCTATTGTTGTCGACATTTATTGGTGAGTGTTAAAGTTTTTCATATTTTTCCTAGCCCAGATCTGAATCTCGTTATTAATTTTTCATATATATGCATTACCAAGATGTAACTTTATCCGTATGCTGCAAAGAACCACTTTGCCAACAATTTCTTCTACGAGCTTCTTCACCAGAAATACGACTAAAATCTAGGTATAACGATAAAATTTCGTGTTTCGCATGCCAAGTTGGGAAAGGAGAGCATCATTGGCAGCACTCTTTGAAAACATAATTGAAAACACTCACACCAGTCGACTTTTGAGATGTAGCAAAATACCGTAAAATAATATCTACCGTACTATGTAAACTCTATATCAAAAATCTGGTAAGTCCTTACAGTGAAGCCCCAAATATTGTGTATATAGAGCTAGGCATCCATGATAAGCCCATGTTCCTGTGCGGGATTACATTGCTTTACTTAAGACTTATTTACGTACCATACCATCCACTCTGAACTCGGCTCCAAGATGTTATCAGATGTTATCAGCCTTATCTATGTGATTTAGGCAATATAGTATGTCATTGTGAGTGCATTCCTTTGCTTCATTGAGCTAGAGTTTCGTAGACAATATACGAGTAGCTTCACCAGGAAACGAAGGGATTATAAGGAAATAAGGAAGGGATTAAAGGCTGTTGTTAAAATGATTAAACACTGTTCCATGTTTTCCTGAAATTTTGCTCTGAACTGCGTCCATTCTTTAGTTACTTAGTAATCACATGAACGGTCCTACTGTTACAATAGTTTCTTGGATTTTCGGGATGGTGCACATCAAGCACTGATCTCATTATTGATAATTGTGTTATCCTACATTATGCTGTAAAATCATGCAATTAACTCGGGTTTGAGGTTCCAATCTATCTACTACAGAGTCATCTGCAATTTGCATTTTGAGTGAGATCAACTCTTCGATTCATCTTCAGGTGTTCGACGATTGGCCGCCGTGCAGGCATACTTCTGACAACCGATTTCGAAACCATTTTTAACATATCTCTATTAGTCCCTCAAAATGTTGTGCTGATACCTGTTGATTATTTCCACTCCTAAGCTAAGAATGTGATTTATCTTGTTCTATTTTATATTCGGGTTTTTTTTTCACACTAAGCTCAGCTAATTTTGGAGCTCCGAAGTGTGCTTTTGATTGGCATTAGCAGCTCGTCATTGTCGTTCCAACTTAACGGCTATTTGAAAAGTGACACTTATGCAAAGTTCCCGCGTAAAAAGTTTTTGACGTCAGTTGTTTGTAAGCATGGAATGGTTCTCGCTCGAAAATCGCGTTGTCGTTATTGACCAGCAGAAAAGCGCCCGCGAAAAAAGCGAAATGTTTCGGATGTTGCGGCCACTGAAAATTATAAGAAACTTTGTGTACCATACCGTGGTGTTATTTGAGAATACTGGTGGAATAGTCTACCGTGCAAAATCCGGCCGTCCGCACACTGTGCGAGCGCCACATGTCATCAAAACCATGGAGAATCGAATTAGATGAAATCCGCTGTGCAAGCAGAAAATCATGTCTCGGGATTTGAACAGCATGTCGTGAATTTTAAAGCATAATTTTTGACTCGCAGAAGCATAAATCAAAATCGAAAGCCTTGCTTCACCAGTACGTGAAGAACGGTCACAGACGAATTCATTTTACTAACGAGAATATTTTCACCGTTTAAGAATCGATCAACAAACAGAACGATAAAGTCTATGCTCTGTTATCACGACATGCATTTGAGCTCATTCCAAAAGTTCAATGTGGCCACCACCCAGCTTCTGTGATGGTTTGGTCGCCTACGACGGGGTCACCTGGGCGAAAGTGTAGACGGACGTTTTAGAGAATGTTGCGGAGCCCTTCAATAAAACACTATTCGCAAATAAACCCCAGACCTAACAGCAAGACTCCCCTCCAGCTCATAAGGCAAAAACGACTCAAACATGGCTCTAAAACCAAGTTCCGAACTATATTTTAACGGATGATTGGCCCTCTGGTAGCCCAAACCGCAATCCAATGGACTACAAACTATAGTCCGTTATGGAGTTTATGACTTGCACTACTCGGCATCCAAAGGCAAATGGGGGTCGAATAAGTTGTTCTATAATTTGTAGCTATTGAGTGACCCAATAAATAGAAAAAAAAATTTGTTTTAAATATTCATTCGTTTTCATTTTATTAGCCAGAAACCGTGTACCAAAACCCATCCTAGTTCTAGGTATAATGACAATCTTTCTTACGTTACTTTGAAGTGTTACAGTCATTATCCGGTCACTGCACTGTTTCCAGAATTTTTGGGAAAGTTCAGCGCTGGACTCAAGTGCGCTTTTACCTAGGTACAACTAGGTTTCACATTATTGAAATGGAAGATTATCTGTATACAGTAGCCAAGACTTATCAGTGAACCATCCGTCTGTATACGAAGCATTTTTATTGACTAACTGCTTTGTTGCGCAGGAGACCTACCTAACGTCCCCTTCTTTTCATATTCTTTTAAAAAATTCTGAGATGGAAGCGTTAAGATGGACTAATTTGTAGAGCTGCAAGCTATTCAGCTGAAGAGGCTCTTTCTCGTTATTTATTGAACGAATACCTATCTGTGATGGGGTGATAGAACATCTATGAAGGCCAGTTATGTTGAAAGTGTCTAGGGAATACAGGTTTGCAATTATCGGACAGAGCCGACATAAGGATCGAATGAGGCTGAGTTTTTGCATCTCGCTTTGAATACAAACCTCAATAACCAGAATATTGCCGAATTTTGAAGAGTCCAAAACAGCCAGGTGAAGAATTGTAGCCAGAAATTTGAAGAGCTTGGCATCTATGGCCAACAAGGCTCAGCGAAATTCTACGTAACTGCAGTTTACGAGGAAAGTATTTGTAGTATGTATGGGTCTACGTGGTATGCAGACAAACATATTAGTAGCTCGAACTTGATTAAATTTGATCCCCAAAAGGGACAGGAACAGTTGCATGACTCTTTGATAAGAACCATTAACTGGTAATAAACGGGACAATTTTTGACTTACCATCCATATCCCAAGACATCTTCCAAGTATCTCCATCACTACCAGTAATTTTATCCACAAACAAATTAGATTTAGTGTCCCATAATACCTTATAACAAGGACATTAAAATTCAAACTGTTCTGTGTTCATACTTACGAATTCTATTAATAAACTGACTCTTCAGAACAGAACAGAGCTGATCCATCTCAGCCCATTCTACCAATTTAAAAAAGCTCTCCAGCTTAAGTTCTTCTTCTGCGAAAAAATAAAAATGGAAAACCCTCCACCACAGTGCGGAAAACCAAAACCCCTAGAGACGTTTTCTAACTTCCTGCTTTTTAGATTTCGTTATTCCCCGAACAGCTCCTCCTCACCAAAGGCATGCTATTCAGTATTCAAATTGAAAGAACCAAATGACACATAAATTATTTATGACTTCCTCTCCTTCTCCTCAGGTCTTCCTTGGAAAAATATATTTTTTTTGTCATGTCACCATAGTGGTGGAATAGTCCTGTTTGTAAAAAAAAAATAAAGGGGATCTTCCCCAAAAGGTCACCATTACCATCATCACTGTGTATTGGTCAAAGCAGCGGTACCCAAAGGACCCTCTTGCTTTGCAGTTGTAATTTTTTGTTTGAAAAGTTTTATCATGTACTCGTATTCCTTTGGCTCTAACTCCGCTATTTTAACAACCGCCTTCGCTCCATTATTTACGCAAATACAAAACCCGAATTACACGATGGAATTTCCATAAATCCCATCTGGATTTGGGAGCAAGGAGGGCAACGAATTCTCTGCTCGTTAATAATTCAATCGAATAAGAAAATATTTAGTAGATGAATCCCGTTTGTTCCTTCTTTTTCTTAGTTGGTGCTGTCGCATTCCCTCTTTGGTCGTTGGTCGTTGTATCTTTCATAAACGCATTGAGAGGATAACAATCAGCCCAAATCGTTTTGTTCATGTTAGGGTTGTCAGATTGAGGGAAAATTTTCCACTTTCGGAATTTTCTAAACAATCTGGGAGAAAGCGAGAGGTAGTTCCAAATAAAGGAGTCTCAGATACTCAAACACGAGAAGTATTAATCATCTTAAGTCATACACACTTACTTAGGGGACACTACCATCCGGAGTGGACCTGACACTTAACCAACTTGGCCCTGCAGCCAGCTCTGTTGCTTGCTATTTGCTTCCAATATCGCATGCCAAGTTGGTTGGGGTTGCTCCCCACGTAGGGTTTTCTCTGTTCCGTCTTCCCATGACGATGATTTCGAAGACTCTCCGAGCGGCCACTTCCGCTCTCTCCATCCGCTCTACATGTCATAGTCATCTAATGTAGAAAATGAAGATCACTAGAATTACAATTCTCTCGAGCAATTAGGACCATCAGCATTTTATAAAGCGCTATTTCGGTTGTCCGAGAGTGGGCTATACTACCGCATTGGCAAGATGATATAAAGATTTGTTAAAGACTGTACCTCTGGTGTGGGCTTGCTAGTTTCGCACTTTCGAACCCTTTGATCGAGTTGTCACAAGCCTTTTTCGATATCTATAACCAGGTGGTGGGTGTCGATTTGGAATTCAAGTTTTTTTTCTGCCATCAAATCTGGTCAATGGAGGGCTTCCCAGCCCTGAAGCACAGCTAATAAGGAGCAACCAGTTGAACGACAATAGGTTGTAGGCGATTACCTAGTACTCTTATAAGGGATGTTGAGGAGACTGATGCCTTTAGAATTGTCGTAGACTAGAGGGTTAGCTTACGAGCACTCCAGCATAAGGCACATAATGCTGAGGTTCCATTTGTCTGGCAGGCTTCCGTCCGACCATATTTTAGACATAATTTAATGCCTCCTCGGAGGACCTCAACAACACCGTGGTGGAGGCGACTCTGGAAGACTGTAGCAATGATACTTTTTCTCCAGATTAATCTCCACCACTCAAAAAAGGCTTCGGCCACACTCATTCTGCGTCTTTCCAAAAGCGCAGAAGACATTATTCTAATCCAGGAACCATGGATTTCAGAAGGCGTGGTTCGTGGACTTAGGACACCCTCATACGTTCCGCTCTATACAAGAGACAAAGGTAAGATTAGAACTTGTATATTAGTGAAACGTAGCCTTAATGTATTTCTACTTCCCAACCTCAGTGACCCCGACCTAACCGTTGCCAGATTAGAAACTGCCAAAGGCTCATACTGGCTGGCATCGGCTTACCTTGGCCACGACCAAGTGGGTCCTCTCCCTGGTGATAACCTGGAAAGGGTGGTACTGGAAGCGGGAAGGCAAAAAACTGGCCTCATAATCGGATGCGACGCCAACGCACATCATACGGTATGGGGCAGTACCGACATCAATGATAGAGGTGAGTCACTTTTAGACTATATTTTAAGTACTAACCTCTTAATTTGCAATATTGGCAATGAGCCCACTTTCATAACAAAAAACCGACAAGAAGTTTTAGATATTACTCTTGTCTCCGACAGCATCACCCAAAGGCTAACAAACTGGATGGTATCGTCTGAACACTCCTTTTCGGACCATAGGTACATCCAATTCAGTCTGAGTGATGCTCCCCCTCGCCAACCAACTTTCCGGAACTACCGGAAAACTGATTGGACAAAATATAGAGGAATCCTATCGGAAACGATATCCTCCAAACTATCAAGTCCCCCGCGTGACACCAATGAGCTTGACATGAAAGTCAGGGAATTTACTCTGACTCTCAATAAGGCTATGGCCGCTTCCTGCCCTCTTATTCAACCAAGAGGCAAGAAAAAGCCACACTGGTGGACATCGGCACTAGGACTGCTCAGAAACACATGCAGAAAACTTTTCAACGCAGCAAAAAGCACAAGAAAAGTGACCGACTGGGACTCATATAAAGAATCCCTCAAATTATACAAAAAAGAACTGAGGAAGGCAAAGCGACAATCCTGGAGGTCATTCTGTGACAAAATTACAGAAACCTCTGAGGCTTCGCGGCTAAGAAAAATCCTCTCCACAAATCCTATGATGCCCAGCTGTTTGAAAAAAACCGATGGCTCTTGGACAACCTCAAGTGATGAATCACTCAACCTGCTTCTGGACACCCACTTTCCAGGTAGCTCCCAACTCGCGGCCAGTAGCAGCCCAAACAAGCCTACTGCAACCGTGACCAAAATTCATAGCCTGATTACGAGAGACAAACTGCTCTGGGCGCTACATAGCTTCAAACCATACAAGTCTGCTGGTCCGGACGGTATTATACCTGCCGAGCTACAGAGATCCTCAGATATTATTCTACCAGTGTTGGAAAATATTATGAGGAGCTGTGTAGAACTTATCCACATTCCACTGTTATGGAGAGAAGTCAATGTAGTATTCATTCCCAAAGCTGGAAAATGTTCTCATGTGGTCCCAAAGGACCTCAGACCCATAAGTCTATCGTCATTCCTTCTGAAAACTTTAGAACGACTGATTGATATCCATATTCGAGCTAAAGTTGATCCAAGACTTCTGTCTACGGCTCAACATGCCTACTGTAAAGGAAAGTCGGTGGAAACGGCTTTGCACTCTCTGACTAGCCACATCGAACGATCCCTACAATATAAGGAGTACACAATGGTTGCTTTCCTGGACATAGAGGGCGCCTTTAACAACGTCAACACATCCGCAATCACGACTGCGTTGTCAACTCTGCAGGTAGACGACTCACTTGGGGAGCTGATTAATCTAATGCTAACAAGCAGGATAATCAACTCCAAACTGGGTGAGACTTCTGCTAAAAGATATGTCAGTAGGGGTACGCCGCAAGGCGGTGTCCTCTCCCCCCTTCTTTGGAACTTAGTGGTTAACGAACTACTGATATACCTGGAAGCGGGTGGTAGCAGAGTGATTGCCTATGCGGATGACGTTGCCATAGCCGTCTCAGGAAAACATTTAAATACCATTAAAGAACTCCTCCAAGTAAATCTTAACAGATTAACCTGCTGGGCAGATCGCTGTGGATTGGGAATAAACCCCCATAAAACTGATCTTGTCCTCTTTTCTAGGAAATATAAAATTCCTATCATAGACCCTCCTTCAATAAACGGTACCAGTTTAGCTTTCTCCGATACAGCAAAATATCTGGGTCTGATTTTTGACAGGAAACTAAACTGGAAACCTAACATTCAAGAAAGAGTCAATAAAGCTACAATAGCTTTATTCTCCTGCAAGAAAGCCATTGGGAACAAATGGGGCCTTCAACCTCGCATAACCCACTGGCTATACATCTCGGTCATAAGACCGATACTCACTTACGGGGTGGTTGTCTGGTGGACGGCCTTGGAAAATGCAGTCAACTGCATTAAATTAAGCAGAGTCCAAAGAACAGCATGTCTATGCACAAGCGGAGCCTTGCGGTCTACCCCCTCTGCGGCATTAGATATTCTGCTTCACTTGACACCCCTCGACATTTTTAGCAAGCAAGTAGCTGCGACTGCAGCTATTCGCCTTAAAGCGACTAAACAGTGGACAAATAATTCATTTGGCCACGCCAACATTCTTAATACATTAGGAATCCTCACAGAGAACACCGATTACACCATACCTGAACTTTGGTTTGACAAAAACTTCCATGTAAGCTTCCCCTCTAGATCATTCTGGGAGGAGGATGCTTTCATGGAGGACAAGTCAATCCATCTCTACACAGATGGATCTAAAACCGACAGCGGAGTTGGTGGCGGTGTTTTCTCAGATAAGCTTAACCTAAGCCTCTCTTTCCGCCTTCCAAATCACTGTAGCGTGTTCCAGGCGGAAATTTTGGCGATTAAAGAAGCTCTGTCCTGGCTGAAGAAAAACGTGATATCTGCAAAGGATATCCGCATATTTTCGGATAGTCAGGCCGCCATCAAGTCCCTGGACTCGGTCTCATTGTTTTCTAAAACTGCCCTTGAATGCCGATCATCTCTCATGGAGATGGCAGAGCAGTTCAACATTCACCTCTGTTGGGTGCCGGGCCACAGAGACATTCCAGGGAACTGCAGAGCCGATGAACTCGCCAAAATTGGAACCACTCTACCTATCCTACCAAACAAAGGTAGTATAGGTATACCAATCGCTACGTGCAAACTAACACTAAAGCTAGATGCCAATAAAAGAACGGACCTTAGGTGGACTGCTGGACAAACATGTCTAGCGACAAAACAGATCTGGCCAAAGCTGGATCTGAGTCGATCTAAGTGTCTGATCCTCTTAGAAAGGAAACATCTCAGCGCCATAATAGGTGTCATTACCGGACACTGCCTCATAGGCAAGCACGCAAGAAGGCTTGGCGCTTTTACTAACGATTTTTGTAGAAGCTGCATGGACGAGGAAGAGGAGGAGACAATCCCCCACCTACTCTGCACATGCCCAGCTCTCTCTCAGAGAAGGAAGCTTCACCTAGGAGCTTTCTTCTACAACGACCTAAACGATCTAGAAAAAATAGACGTTAACAGTCTCCTACGCTTTATTAAAGCTCAAACTGGTTCCAGTAGTAAGAAGATCATAGATCCACGTGGCATCACAATGGGCCAATAGGCCTAAGTGGGTTGGTATTTCCAACAGCCACTCTTACCTAACCTAACCTAACCTAATGCCTCCTCTTCTCAAAGTCATTAGTTCGGTAATTAGGCCGTCAGTTACGGAACCCTAGTTGAGTTAGAGAAATGTTTTTTCGGTCCTACAAGACCAACCCAACAGTTCAAACGAGCCAAAAATGGCTGTAACGCCTTTCTTAAGCGTGTGAAATTCCAATACGACCAAAAACAGAGGCAAAAAATACTAAATACAATGTCCCAAAGGCATTGTACTAACAATTATTGTACGTTCGTCAAAAACATTAGAAATTTTTCCTCATCCACAGGCTCATTTACTATTACGTTCCAGCTGTCAGCTTGGACCATGTCGAGCTGCTTGCTGCACACTTTGTGGCCGACTCAACACTTCCATATTATGCTTTATCCCAGCTTACACTTGAGTGCATCGAATCTTCAATCGGACGAATCCACTTTCGCACTCATTTAGTAGCAAGAGTACTTAAAAATTTCATTATACATTAATCCGCTGGTCCAGATTGTATATCTTCCCTTCTTCTGAAGAGATGTTCTTCCTCGCTGGCAAAACCACTGCGTACGCTTTTTCATTAATCCTACTCTTTAGGACACTTTCCGAGCAAACACCATTTGTCCAGCCCATCTCTAGAAAAAGGTGCATCTTTTTCTCTCTCCTCCAACAGATGCATTACACTTACGTCCTTTCTTGCCAAAGTCATGGAAACACTGATAAACCGTCGGTCGGCTCATGCAATATCTCGAAACATGAAAATTTCTTAATGACTGGCAGTACGGTTTTAGTAGCGACAGGTCCACTGGTGATTTGATGGCATGTCTTACCGACATAGTTGCACATAGTTGCATAGCGTTTGACAGAGTTTGGCATCAGGTTCTTTTGTCGAAAAGTGTGCTTTTCGGATCGATGACAATCTTCTTCAATAGATTAGAAATTACCTTTCTGTCTGCTACTTCTAATCCAATATATTCCTTTGCTGACGACAGCACTCTCTTCTTTTCATATTCGTTCCCTGACTTACGTCTCTGCTCATTGGGTGTGGAACGGTAATGGCAGTGTACGAGGGGCGTTCAACATATTCTTGGTATCGGGGTGAAGCTGTGGTTGTATATATAAATTGACTTATTTATCAAGTAATACTATTATTTTAGTGCATTCATGTAAAATTTCATATAAATGTGATTATTAATTCGCGTTTTCTCTCTAGTTAAACAGAATCATAATGGCAACTGAGACGATGATGGTGAAAATTGAGCATCGCGCTGTAATTAAATTTCTCACTAACTAAGGAAAAAGTCAAAAAACTATTCATGAAGAGATGGTGGCTGTTTACCAGGGTTCCGCACCTTCATTATCAACTATGCAAAAGTGGTCAAGTGAGTTCAAGAGAGGCAGAGAGAGCATTGAAGACGACCCCCGCTCCGGCGCCCCGGCTACTGCTTGTACGGGAGAAAGCATCAAAGAAGTCGAAAAACTTGTTCTTGAGGATGCCCGAATAAAGGTGAAAATGATGGCAGAGATCACCAAGCTTTCAATTGGTACCATTCACACCATTCTTCATGACCATCTTAACCTTTCGCAGGTCAGTGCAAGGTGGGTGCCACGAATGCTCACAGCGCCTCAGAAAAAAGTGAGAATCGCATGCTGTAGAGAGCTTTTGGAGATGTGTAGTGAGAACGCGGATGGTGTTATGGATCGAATTGTTACTGGGGACGAAACATGGGTCCACCACTATGACCCTGAAAGCAAACAAGAGTCCATGCAGTGTCATAAAAAAGGAGCAGACCCCCCGAAGGAGTTCAAAGTCACTCCGTCTGCCGGGAAGCTCATGGCCACAGTTTTTTGGGACTCAAAAGGAATCTTGCTCATTGAGTACAAAAAAAAGGTGAAACCATCAACGCCACATCCTACGCTTCCACTTTGTATAATTTGCGGGAGGAAATTAAAAAGAAAAGACGGGGTAAACTCGCAGCGGGTGTGTTGCTTCTTCATGACAACGCTCCTGTTCACACGGCTCGAGTTTCCAAGGCTGCTGCGCGAGCTTGGGGTTTCGAAGAAATCCAACACCCACCCTATAGTCCAGACCTTGCCCCTAGTGAATATTTCCTGTTTCCGGATTTGAAAAAATGTCTTCGTGGAAAAAGATTTTCGGATGATGAAGAACTCAAGAACTCAAATGGGTATTTTGCAGAGAAAGATTAAATTTATTTTTTTGAGGGTTTAAAAAAGCCTATGTCAAGATGTAACAAATGCATTGATGTTAGGGGAGATTATATTCAAAAATAAAAACAATTTAAATTGAATTCGCATTTTCCTTCATATCGATACCGAGAATATATTGAACGCCCCTCCTATGTTAAGCTCATTAAATTCTGATATTAACAGCATAACTAATTGGGAAACCACTAACAGAGTGGAATTTAATGCTTCCAAAAGATCCAATCATTGTCCATGAAAGTCACTTCCAACGTTGAAACCGAATAACTTTCCATTCTCGACATGTGTGCCAGTGACAACTTACGTTGGAATGATCACATACTATATTCGATACCACTCATCCGCCCAAAATTGTAGTACAATTCCCACATCTGGTCAGGTACATCTAAAACATATCCTGAACCTGCTAGATAGGATTCAAAACCGTACGCTAAAACTCATAGGTGATACTTATTTTTTTTTTTATTTATTTATTTGTCTACCATAACTTTTTACAATTTCTTTAAGTATCTGCGAAGCCTTTGGCTTGTCTGCAGAAGATAACACTTCTTAATGGTTAATTTAGTGAGCTTAGTTTTGCACATTGCAAGTTAACATATTGAATCTAATTTAGTATCTTTAATTGATAAAACAGTTAACCTATTTTGGTTTTATATTTCATTTATTCAATTTTAATTTAATTTTAATTTTGGTGGGCGCGAATGCCCCCATTTATTCGGCTTAATACAAGCTATAACTTAAAAAATAAACTTAAACTAAAACTTAAAACTAAGGTTGGTTGGAGTGGTGAAGGAGAACAGATTTGAGGTAGGAAGTGGTGCGGTGAAAGTCAAAGTCGGTAGGGTTTGAGTTGATTTGACGTAGCATACGGGAGATTGGTTCGTTCGCGCCATAGGAGGTGTGGTGGGTTGGTAGATAGAAGAGTCGAGGGGTACGTAGATTACAAGGGTTAGTGTTGAGGAAAATGGAGTTGTGAAGGGACGCGCATTCAACGTGACCTGAAAGGAGTCGATGAATGAAGAGAAAGTCTGCTGCATCTCTGCGATCTTCGAGGGTGTTTAAGTTGATAAGGTTGAGACGATTTTGATAGGGGGGCAGATTAAAAGGATCGTCCCAGGGCATACCTCGAAGAGCAAATCGAAGAAAACGACGCTGAATGCTTTCAATTCTCGAGATATGAACACGATGATATGGGGACCATACTTGACTGGCGTACTCTAGGAGGGGGCGAACAAAGGTAATATAGAGGGACCTGGTCACGTATGGGTTGTTGAATTCTTTGGACCACCGTTTTACAAAACCTAGTGCAGAGTTGGCTTTGAGGATTATCTCATCCATATGTAAACGGAAGTTGAGCTCGCTGTCACACAAAATGCCGAGGTCGCGAAGAGACTGTACGCAGGAGATAGGTTGGTTATGGAGAAGATAGAGTCGGGGAGGAGATTGGTTCCGCTTATGTGAGAAGGTGATGGATTGGCATTTGGCGATGTTAAGTTCCAAAGAATTTTTGAGGCACCAGATCGAGAAACTATCAAGATCTTGTTGAAGGAGGAAAGAGTCATGGGGAGAGGAAATGGTTTTGAAAAATTTGGTATCGTCGGCGTAAAGGGAGACAGACGAGTGTTTGATGATCATATCGAGATCATTTATGGTTAATATAAAAAGAAGGGGATCGAGATGGCTGCCTTGTGGAACTCCAGAGGTGGCCAAAAATGGAGCGGAGTGGGCTGACCTAAAACGAACACTGTAAAAACGGTTTATGAGGTAAGAGGATATCCATTTTAACAATATGGGTTCAAAGCCGAGGGCAGACAATTTAAAGATAATTAACCGATGAGAGATTTTATCGAAGGCTTTGCTAAAATCGGTTGCAACTACATCGACTTCATTGCCATCCTCTAGGGCAGAGAGGGCAAAGGATACGAATTCAACGAGATTTGTGGTGGTTGACCTACCCTTTAAGAAGCCATGTTGTCTAGGGGAAATAAGTGATTTGCATTGGAAGCTTAGAGCTTCATACAAAATACTTTCGAAAAGTTTGGTTATATGGGAGAGTTTAGCGATGGGACGATAGTTGGTTATTTCATTCTTTGATCCTTTCTTGTGGATCGGGGTTATGAAGGAGGTTTTCCAAACCTGAGGAAATTCTCCTTGTGAAAGGGATAGACGGAAGAGATTAGAAAGGGCAAGGGAAAGAGAGGAAGAACATTTTTTAAGAAATATGGCAGGGAGGCCATCTGGGCCGGGTGTGAATTCGTCATTGAGTTGGTGTAATTTATGTTCGATATAAGACTTATGTTCGATATAAGATTTATTCAAAAAGAAGGTTTTGATCGATTTTTTTCTAGTTTTAAAGTTTACAATGTTTGTTAGTTCTCGGGGTAGGTTGTTGATTGTTGCCGGAACGCTGTGTAGGAGTTGTCTTCTACCGTATTTGTTGCAAATGCTTGATATTTGCAGCATACCTTGGGCCCGTCGTCTAGTATTCACTTCATGGTCCACTGGCCGAATAAACCGTATGTCGTCGTAGTATTCTTAAGTGAGCGTCATCTTAAAAATGTCTTCTACTTTAAGGATTTTGAAGGTCATGTTGTTGTTTCGAGTATTCATAGAGTTGATATGTTTCAATGTGGATTTTTGCAGTTTTTATATATGGGTTGCCGCTGCGTTGCCCCAAGCAAGAGCACCATTCCGCAGTTTAGACTCAATTAATGAATAGTAGACCTGCCTCAAAACGGACACCGTAGCATGATATTTCAGATGGGCTAGTGCATAGATTACTTTCTTTAAATCTATGCGTATCAATCTGTTTGTTCCATAAGAAATGACCGTCTATGATGACTGCTAAATATTTATAGCTGTCAAGAACTTCGATGACTTCTGTATTGGCACTGAGACATGCATCATTTTTCAGGATACCAGATGTGAAACTGGAATTTCGGATGTGTATCATCTTGATTTTCAACGCATTAGTCACCAATCTGTTATCGTGGCACCATTTGACCACAGCATCGAACTCTTCCTGCATTATTGCTGTCGCCATTTCCAGCGACCTGTGATGTACCACGATTTCTGTGTCATCAGCGAAAGAGCAAAGAAGATAAAAAGGATTGGACTTAGTTCAATCCCTGTGGTGCACCATATTCCACATTTGTTCTTACGCTCTCTTCTTCGCTGATTTTCACGCAGAATATCCTGTTACACAGATAATCGGTTAAACAGTCCGCCATTAATCCTCGTATACCAATAGGTTGAATTGCTTCTATTAGCATTTTGTGGTTTAAGGCATCGAAGGCTTTACTGAAATCCATGAAGAGTACCAATACGTGGTGACCATTGTTCAAGCTCTGGTTGACACAATTTGCGAATTCAGCTAACAATTTGCTTGTACTTTTATTTTTCTGAAAGCCGTATTGACTTTTATTCTTTCTTTATTCTTTATCCTTTCTGTAATTACACTTTCGAAACACTTTTCTATTACCGGAAGAATCGATATCGGTCTATATTTGCTGAGCTGACTTTTAACTCCTCCTTTGTAAATCGGCCTTACCACAGCTGGTTTCAGAATGGACGGGATATTTGAATGTGCCAGGCTGATGTTTAAGAACTTGCATATATCGGCGTGTTTTCGAATATCAGCGGCTCGAATTCCATCAATTCCGGGAGGAGATTTATCTTCACTCAGCAAACTGATAATGCTATGAACCTCTGGAATGTTGGTTGGCTTCACAAATATAGTCTTATCAAAGATTCTGTTCGGGTGTCGAGATGTTGTCGAGTCTACGAAATATTTGTAGTTTTTGATGCAAAATAATTTGAAAATTTGTTGAATAATTCATGTAGCTCTATATCAAAGTTTATCATCAATGTTTAATTTGTTTCGTCCCAGGATAGGGACGAATTTAGGATTTATTAATCCCCATGTATTTTTGGGATCGGTTTTAAATTGAATGAACTCGTTCTTAAAATAGTTTAATTTCTGAATTGATATTTCTTTGTTTATATCTTCAAACTTTGCTACAAACAAGTTGTAAAAGCTTTCAGCATCATTTTCATTCATAACGTTATCCCAATTTGAATCACGGATTAGCTGGTTAACTTTTGTATTAATTAAGTACTTTGTACTAACCACAAACACAAGTTTAATAAAGTACCGGGAAGTGGTCGGTCATGCCACTTTCTATAATTATTGAATTCATCTGAACATCTGTTTTGCTGACCAGTATGTGATCAATCAACAACTTCGACCCATTGTCGGGCTCCACTCTTGTGAACTCAGTAATGACGTTCATAAGTCTTAATTTCCAAATCTGCAAATAATCTTTTAAGTAATATAAACGAACGTCTTCTTACTAAACCCAGGCGGTCTATATATTCCCAGCTCATACGTCGTTGTTTGTGCCTCAGTAAATCGAATCTTTACGTTTTCGTAAGAAGTGGTTTCGTTAGGTATTAACGCGTGTTTTAAACTTTGGCGAATAAATATCACAACACCTAATACTCTTCGTTTGTTTCTATTCGAAAACTCAGGCAAGTAACCTTCTATTTTATAAAATCACTTTTCTTCATCTTCTATATTGGTTTCAACAAGAACAATGATTTTCAACGTATCCACAAAATGACTTATACTTAGACAAAAACTATTCCAATTAGTACGCAACGATCGTATATTGAAACATAATCAAGAAAAACTTGCATTAATAAATTCATTAGCACTTATGCCGTTGAAACCTTGTACTACCCTACAGTCAAGGTGAACTACCAAATCATCGTTAGCATTTCTCTCATACGTTTACGAGTATGTAAAAAAACAATTCCACTTTTTTTTGTTATTAACACTAATAGCAGTGACACCCTTGAACACCGACGTAATGTCTCCAGTTTTATTTTGTTTAACGCTATTTCCACCACTAGTGCTCCATTGAAATAGCATTCCGCCCCTTCAAATCTTCAACCGTAACACGCGACTCGCTATGAATGCTCATCAGTATACCCTCAAGCCCAGTATCGGACGTAATGTCTGTAAATTTGAATGACTACTTGTTAATAATTTTAACACCACTATCTTCAATCTCAACGGTCAACCTTAAGTCTATTCCTAAAACTAACCCCAACCAAACTCGTCTTCTTTAAATTCCAATCAGTTCTCGAATTGGAGTTTCAAAATTGGAATGTTCCTCAATTTTTCTCCTAAAATATAGATCCTTCCATTTTACCCGTTATTTTCAAATCAGTTTCTATTTTAGCTAAGCCCAAACACAATCGAGCTTCGTTTAACCTAAAAACCCCGTCCAATCTGCTCGTTTGTAAGCTTAAAGAAAAATTCGCCCGTTCCTTGATGGAACGCAGATCTGCAGCGTCTTCTTAAAGAAACCAAAAAACATCAAAACTGGCCACTTAAGACTAATTTGGAGGAAGATTTGAATATTTACAGATCGAAGCAAAAAGAATATAAGAGGCTTATTCGGATTTCGAAGAGTGCCTCTTATAAAGATTTTTGCGAAAAGATCGAAACTTTCTGTGAAATCCGTATGTTTGTCAAAAGGGGAATATCAACCAGACTGGAACCACTCTGAAAATCTGATGGTTCCTTTACTGAGTCGAAAGCAGAGACTCTCCGTCTCATACTTGAGGCTCAGTTCCCAGGTAACCTAATCAGAACCAGCTCACAACCAGCTCCTATTAACGAAGCTGGTGAAGTGAGCCGAATAACACAACACGACGTATCTGGTACATGGTATCTCATCGGTTGTTATGACGGATGAGGCCATTAAACACGCTGTTGCTTCCTGTGATGGCTTCAAGTCGCCTGGCACCGATGGCATATATGCAGTTATGTTACAAAATGGTATATGTAGATAAGCTACTGGCAACTCTAAAGAGAATCTTCACTACTAGATTGGCACTTGCACCTGGCGAACAGTGAGCGTAACCATTATACCGAACATCGGGAAGGAGGACTACACTGTCTGTGTGCGATGAAACATGTCTATCAATGCGGAAGATCCTGCGAGTGTGCGCTTCAGAATCTTGTAGACAGAATTGAAGGCACACTCGTCAAGAAGGAATAAGCCTTGGGCATTTTCTGCGATGTTGAGGTAACTAGACCAGGCAACACGGCGTAGATAAATCACTAGTTTTGTGGATAAAAGCAATGGTGGTAAATAGGACAGTGATTTCAGATGCTGACTATGGCCAATATGTAGTGACGGGGTAAACTATGGTCAATTCAAATAAGAGTCTAGAGAAGGGACCCTCAACGGCAGCAATTGCAACTAAGAGGATCATATTTTCGCTTCGACGACCTCTATAGGTTGCTGTAAGATAGGGGTTCTACTGATGCTCAGAAATTGGTCGCCGGACTCTTGCATCAGCAGGACAGAGGACCTGAAAAAATTGGCTGCTGATAAGCAATAAGCTGGAAAGTTTGACGAAGTTTACTTGCGTTTGCAATTGAGACTAAAAACCCTTATTTAGGTGTTATCATTTGAGACTTAAATTTACCGGATCATTAGATTCGAAAGCGTTGCTTCACATCATCTATAAGTACGAGTAGATAGTGTTAAAAAAAATGTTTAAGCTTAAGTTAGAAACAGCGAGGTTAAGTAGGATTTGGTTGGCTAATGGAGTCGGAGTAGAAACAGTAGCTGTACAAGAGAAGTCAATGGTTCCTAGCGACTCCAACGCTTCCATAAGTTTTGATATTAGTAACCGACTTTTGCGTTTGGGTATGCATTTATCCGGATTTGAGATCAGGCAAGTGGTGGTTTCCAATTCCGCCTCTTAAGGCGAAACCCGAGTTGGATGACGAAAAGAGCTAGTAACTGATGTAGGTGTTGGAAATGAGTAGAGTATGCTGGAACTCACCTGCTAGAACACAAAGTGTATCCCCTGCAGTTCAGGGTCATATATTATAGATAGGAAATTATAAAATATGTCATAGTTGGGAAGTCTAGTAGTCATTGCGCCTCGCTTATTGTCATGATTTAGAAAGAGGACGGATCATTTACGTTTTGATTAGACTACGGAAAGTTGAATAATGTTACGGAGAGTTATGCTTACCCACTTCCCTAGATTTCAGTGACTTTGTTCAAAATCTGGAACGCAAAGTACCGGTCATTGTTAGACATTGAATTCGCATACTGGCAAATTCTCGTCGAGCAAAACTTCCGACAAGGTACAGCCTTTACCGTACTTAATCATGAGCCCTTCACTTGCATTTCGGTCGGCAGAACGCATCTGAAACATGACAAAGGTTTATTGCTTGGTACCGATTTCGAATCATATTTGCTCGCATATGTATACCTCGATGAAATAGCTATTGTTACCAATAACTTCTAGCACTACTGAAAATTCTGGAGGAAGTCTTTAAACAGTTGAGTATCGCAGGGCTAGAAGTCAGTATAAATCAATTGAAAGTGTTTGGGTGCACATAGCCCCAGAAAAAGTAGGAAGCGCAACTAGGTTTCTTGAGTCGAGGAATGTTAAGAAGGATAGAAATTTTCGGCACAAGTGATTTAAAAGAAACTTCGCAATTTTGGTAAAGTTGTTAAAGAAAAGGAGTATGTCCTTCTGTTCTGAGACAGGCCGCACTTTGGAGTCCGGTAAAAGAAAGAATGTCACAGTTTCCTGAAAACTTATTGCACACGACAACCTACGCATAGGATATATGTAACTTATATATCCAAAGGATCCTCATGGTTGACAACGCGAAAGCTCCTATACAGTGCTGGGAGCTGGAAGATTTTCGACGTGCCATGTAAGTTCTAAATAAGTTTGTTGGCCATAATGATACGCAGATACTTAGCTTCATTATGGTCACACTAGTCAGCTTTCTCCTTCTAATAAAGAGAACAACGTCACTTTTAAGATCATTAACTTAAAACCCATTTCCGGTGCACTAGTCGTCGGTCACAACTACGACAACCCGCGATTTAGAGCAGGCAGCTAGGCACGACCCGACGGATACAAAAGCGCCATAACATGCATATGTCTGAGCTAACACCTGAGAACCAGTGAGGGCGTGAAGCAGTCGCCCAATGTGCAACATATGAGAGGAGACAGGACTTTGTTTTGCTATCAAACTCTATTGGCCGCATCCAGCATATCCAGAAAATCCACAAAGTGATTGTCTACGCCATGGTGTCTACCCAAGTAACGCATGCCTTCAAAAATATGTTGTCCAAAGCACGTCAATAAAAATGTCCAATTCTGCGCAGTCTTGCAGGACCTTCCGCATTGATAGGCATATTGGATTTGGACAGAGGATGCATTTGCAAGGCAGTTTTGCGCATATGAATGAAACTCGAACGTTCTATCCATAAAGGAAGCCAGACTGATAGGCCTGAAGCTCTTGACGAGCGTGTTGCCTCATTCTCATAATTTTGGGAATAAAGGCAACTTCTGTTCGCCAGGGCTTCGGTATGTATGCCATGGCCAGGCTAAAAGTGAAGATGTTCTTCAGAGCTTCCACCAGCTGGTCTATATCCAGAACTGGATATATGTCATCGCTGCTAGGTGACTTGAAGCCATCTAAGGGAGCAACAGCGTAGTTGTTGGCCTTATCCGTCACCATAATAGATGACAGATACCAAGTAGGTCAGGTTGTCTTACTCAGCTCACTTGGAGCATCGGTAATTACGAGAGCTGATAGTGAGCTGATTCTGGTCAGGTTACTGAATTTTTAATTTTTGGGATATTTCAGAACACTGGGAATATTTTTTTTTTGGTTAAAAAGGATGCAATTTCCTAAAACGCTACTGACACAAAACTGGTTGGAGAAGTCTTTCTTTAAGAAAAACAAGTGTATTAACTGAAATCGAAATTAACAGCAAGACACTCGGACAGTAAGCAGTCAACTGTAAAAGAGGATGTTGGCAAAGAAATGCCAAAGGACATGAATTAGAGGGATAAGTTTACCGAGCACAATAATTCATTTTATTTTATTTTTTTCATCTTCTTCGTCTTTCAGTTTTGGTTGCAGTTAATGTCGTCGTATCCTGTTGGAATACTTCCATCTGCCAAGAGTTCATCGTATACTCGTATATGTATGTACTCGTAGTCGTATTGAATAGAGAAATCGGCGAACCTTACAACTTTATTCATTTCAACAAGGAAATGGTCAGAAGATACGACAAACCATAGATTCACGAAGGAATTTCTTTAAAAGACGAGTAGTACTCCTAGTACTCGTAGTCCTCAGTGTTTTATTGGATGATGGCAGGAGGGTAAATGAGTACAAAGAAAGAACCAGAAAAGGAGGAATAAAGCAATGACGTATGAAAGTTTTTATTGACTTTCTTGGTTGGCTATTTTGATCACGTGCCAGTAAAAATAAATGTAAACTCTGTGTGGCAGGACGATTGTCCCTAACCGCAATATTTCTTCGTTCTTCGTTCTCGTTTTTGCTCACATCTCCTTCTTCTTTTAACGATATTTATTTGCCACAATTGCCAAGAGTAAACTAATCCTCCACAAACAGGATACTAAGAAGCATTAATGTGCAGTCAAACGAACGTTCTTGGAATATTTCCACCTACAAGGCAGTAAATGAGAAATATCCCACAACGCAACTGACAACCACCAGAACAACAACAAGGACAGACAAACATTGAATCCTTGGCATTAATTAATTTTAAATGTGCGGAAGTATTTTGCAGGAGGTCTGTTTGTAATAAGTCCTAAGGTGGTACGTGTCTAGATGGAACCAGAACATCTAAGGGAGAATGGAAAATGTTTTAAAGTTGTATGATCCTTGTGAAGTCAGAGAAGATCTCCACTCTCCAGCCACCTCGGTCGAAGTTAACTAGTGTGAACTGCTTCTGCATTGTAATCACCTGGAGATAAGGGAATGTAGTACAGACAAAGTATCCTTGTTGTATAAGTGTGTATGGAAAGTGCAGCAGTCGAATCAAAAACTCATTTATACTTGATTTGCTTTTGTTTACGAGTATTTTGGAACTCATCCAGAACGATGGCACATTAGACGAAGTTTTTGTTGATGTTCACTTCCAGTTTATGAATCCCTTGAGACGTTTTTTGCTACGGATACTTGTGTAGTAGATTGGGATGGGGTAGATTTGGTGATGATCATCAAATGTCCTTTAGGAAGGGTGTACTCGTATGTACATTGAGGGTTTCTGGGAAATGGGGATTTTTTGTGTAACACAGAAGATGACTAACGCGACATGGAGCAATTACGGTTCATGTCACTGGTCGTCATATGAACTGCATTCGTTATGAGTACAGAGGGCAGTTGAAGGAGATTCAGGGAAGTTTTGTGTACTTAATAATTTCGATGAAATTATTATACAAAGAAGCAGTTGAGGAATGAATATAAAGGGTCTGCTGAAGCGGTATAGTGGTATGATGATTCCAATTTAAAGGGAAATAAATTGGAATTTGGAATTGATTGTTAGGACAAAAGCTTTTGGTTTGGTTCTCTGAAATTCTGATCATTAAAAGCGCAACTTCATCTTCAACTTACCCATTTAATTGTGGTCGGGAAAACTAATTTAACCTCCGCAAACAGCCGAAATTCAGTAAACGAAACAAGCCTTGGTTGTGGTGTAAAGCGATAGTTCTCAGGGTCCATCATTACAGATGGTCTGAAATACAGTCTCACGATTTAGTTTATTCATATCCGGGCATTCTGATCAACTGCTAGACCAGAACACCAATCATCTGATCTTAAAATTGTAGCAAGAGAGCGCAAAAAGAAACACTTATTTGGTAACAAAGAGAATAAGGAAAAACTGCATTCTGCTTCTATTTATAGCAAAGTGAACTTCGGGTCAATGACCTGATCAGGTGGTCCGAATATTATTAGTTTTGTTAATAGATGTCGTTGGCTGAATGTTCGAAAACTTTTTTTTGCAAAGGGTGCTTTCTTATATTTCTTGTGATTTGTTCTTTTAACTTTTACCTACAATTCGGCCATCTTGATCAAGTAATCGCCCCGATTACATAACGCATTTTTTCAATATATGTATAATAATACTACATAGGTATGAATATATAATAATAGATAAAATAGATAAGAATATTAGTACATAATAACAAAATTCAGTTCTTACAAAAATTATAGAAGCTATTCAATAATTCAATTCAATTCAATCAACAAAAGAAAAAAATACAATGCGATACTAAAAATGATACAATGGTACCTCAATGAAAATAGGTTTGGGTAACGCGATATAATTATGTAATTTGTAAATGTGAATATCAATTTTCGGACCGAGAATCGAGATTTTCCAAATTGTCCCCAACTGCCTCTTCATCGTCTTCTGAACATCTCTTCTGAACTCCATAAGGCCTCATGTTATCTGGAGAAAATATACTTTTGTACGGGAACCGCGATACTTGCAGCCCATCGATATCCATAATCAAGTACCGATCATTGGGTAAGACTTTCTTGACCTCATAAGGACCTCGATACTTGTTTCGAATCATCACATACTGACCTGGTTTATATACTTTAGGAATTTTATGTTTCTTTTCAAAATAGAGTTTGTTAAGTGCTTGGGTATTTTCAGTTTTTTCATGCGCTTTGGCCCTAATATCTTTAAAGTTAGCTTGTTTTAACTTTCTCCTACTATCAAGGAACTCCTTAACACGGTCACAAAGCTCTCCTTTCTGATGTACACCAAACAATGAAACGCTTGGCGTAAAACCAGTACTCCTATTGATAGTATTGTTTTGCGCGAATTCTGCCTTAACCAAGTGCTTATCCCAATCACTGGTAGTGTTAGAATCGCGTTCTTTGGACAACATCGGCACAAGTATACGATTTATACACTCTACCTGTCCGTTTGACTGAGGAGAACGCGCGGCAGTTTTCTCGTGAACTCGGTGAACTCGGTGAACTCCGTTGACGTGAAACAGGTTCCACGTTTTGATACAATGCGGTCGGGCCGCGAATAATTATCAAATAACGATGTTAAACAGTCGTTCATAGACCTTAGCGGCGATAAGACGCATTTTCGTGTTCGGCTTCACAAGTGAAGAAAATAAGTAAAGTAAACTTTGAAACAAAAAAAGTATCAAGTGGCCGGTAGCCGAAGTGGCAAACACTCGGACGACATCGGACTTGGTGTGGCGATTCGGAGGCCTGGGTTCGATTTCCAACGGAAGACATTGTTTTTTTTTGTTTTTTCTGTATTGAAATAATAAGTGGAGTGTAAAAAAAAAAAAAAGAGATCAAATTCACGTAATGGATTGTGGAGAGCGGTCCGCTATGCCAATAGCGGGATCGGCTGAGATAGCAGGTGAGGTTTCGAGTGGTTCGAACCAAACACCGAAGCCAAAGAGGAAGAGGATGCTAAAGTCAACCTCTAACTTGGCAGAACGTCCTACCCTACAAACGACCACTGTAAAGCTTGGTGGAGTGAGGGCAGGAAACAACTTCGCTGCATTGGCAGCAAGCGAATCTGACGACGAAGAGGAAGAATTAAAGTCAATAAGTAGCAGCATAAAAATGCTACAGCAAAGGATACAGGCCATTAAAGAACAGCAAATGGTCAGAAGGAAGAGGGATGAGCATGAGCAATCCCAACAACAGCAGTCGCAGCTTTCTCAAAAGCAGCCCAAACAAAAACAAAAGACAAATACAATACCACAAGTGCACCAACAACGCCAACAAATGCAAAATAAACACCAGCAACAACAACAAGAGCAGCAGCCACAAAAACAGCAGCAAAAGCGACAACAACAACAACAACAACACCAACAACAACAACAGCAGCAGCAGCAGACGAAGAAGAAGGAGAAGGTGCCTCCTATCAACACCTATAAATTGGAGGTGAATGCAACCAAGGACCTATGTAAGTTGGTAATTGGTAGTAATTTTAATATCAAGAGATTGGGGAACGATCGCCATGTCATCCACTGTAATACAGTGGAGGGCTACGCGAAAGTGAAAGAGCTCCTAAAGGAAACGACGACGGAGCACTATTCATTTACACCGAAGTGTGAAAAGCGGCAATCAGTGCTGCTGAAGGGATTGGAACCGTCTTCTGATCCTGAGGAGATCCTTGCACTGCTCAAAGAGAAGGAGTGCGAAGGACTCAAGTTTGTGGGGGTAAAGCCGTTTACCACAGCTAGAGCCAGGCGGGAGAAACGGAGTCTGCCGTTCTTCCTGGTGCAGCTCAGTCCCGAAAGCCGTCTGGATAGTCTAAGGAGTATCAATGTCCTAGACTACCAGGTGGTTCACTAGGAAAAACTAAAACGGAGCGAAGGCGTTATACAATGCGTTCGCTGCCAGAGGTTCGGGCACGCCGCGTCGAACTGCCAAATGCAGCCTCGATGCGTGAAGTGCGCAAAGAACCACAGTTCTGAGGAGTGTGCTCTGGGTGTTGACGGAGCATCCGATAGGTCGCAGCTCTCGTGCGTATTATGTGGGAACGTGGGACACACCGCAAACTATCGGGGTTGTCCTAAGTTCACCGAAATTAAAAAAGCAAAATTGGCTCGGCAGCAGAAGGTGGAGGTCAAACGTTCACCTGTGAGGTTTCAAACACCAGCCGTCACGCCCCAAATTTCCTACGCCCAAATGGCGTCAGGTAGGGGGGCTACGGTACAGCAAGCGACTGTTGCTTCTCCGGCTCCGATGCCGAGAACAACGGAAGCTGCACCCAACATGCTAGCCATCTTGCTCGCAATCCAAGGGTAGATGGCTCAGCTGCAAAAGCAGGTTCAAGAACAGGCCAACCGGGTGGACCAGATCTACGCGTTGCTGCCGGGCCTAACGCAACACATGCCGTAATGGGTACGCACATGGTGGAGCAAACTTTGAAGGTCCTTGCGGTGAATGTGAATTCATTGATTAGGATCGAACGAAGAGCCGCGATGTTTAAATTGCTACAAGACCAAACTCCTGATGTGCTTTTCGCTAGCGAAACCAAGCTAACCGATAAGCACAAACTGGAGTACAATAATTATATTGTTAGAAGAAGAAACCGGCCCAGATCCAAACGTGGAGGCGGTGTCGCGATCTTCATTAAAGAGGGTATAAAATTTCACAGAGTGTACAAGGGGGTGTTGCGCAGGTTCCGGGTGTTGGAGACAGTCGTCGTTTACATCCCGCTCCGCAGTGGAAAGCGGCTGTACTTGGCCTCTGTTTATGCACCTGAGGCTTCACAATCCACCCTATTCATTACAGAGCTCGACACGCTTTTTCGACTTCTGAGGCTGGAATCGGGGGAGAATTATTTTATAATCGGCGGGGATTTCAACGCTAGACATAGAGATTGGGGAAATAATTTGCCAAATACTAGAGGGAACCTACTACTCGATTGGTGGGGTCAGCACGATGTCATGTACAGACTCGGTCTTAAAGCGACGGATAACCCGTCGTTTCCCAGAGGCGGGTCTTATTTGGATCTACTGCTGTACGACGAACGTATACGACTGACAGGTACGAATTTACAAACGCTAAACTGTCTGCGCACATTCGTGTATGACAGCGACCATTGCTGTTTTAGCACCGAAATTACAGTTCCCAACGAAATTGCGGAATTGGAGGAGTTTGTCCAAAGATATTCTTACAACTACAGTAAGACTCGATGGACACGCTTCTCCGCAACTTTGACAAGAGCGCTCTCCTCTAACACGCTCCACCCACCGTCCAATAGGAATTTGTCAAACGAGGAGATCGACAATTACTTAAAACAAATGGACGAGACAATTAAACAAACTATGGACACTACAATACCGCGGTATCGACGTACGACTAACGAAGACCTGTTCCGCAATCCTACTATTGACGCACTGCACCGACAGAAAAGTAGACTTCTGACAAGACTTAAAAATTTGTACAGACAGTTAACTGACCGACGAGACCCGGAGATTAGGACACTGAAGTCGTCGATTAAAAATATTCAAACGCTAATAAAAGAAAATTACAGAATTTCTGTAAGTTTGTATTGGAACAACAAGGTTCGGGCTGTAAACACCAGCAACCCGAATATGTTTCCGCAAATAAATAAACTATTTCGGAGAAAAAATCAAAACGACCTTCAGTGTCTTAAAATAGCCCGGACAACAGAAAACGAACGATTACTGACAATAGCAGGTATTGATCCAAATGAGGCCGCTGATGATGACGACTTCTTTGTGATCGAGGATCCACAGGAGAAAGTTGAGACCATAGGGGCGACTTTCCAGGAAGTATACAAGGCCATTGATATCATTGGCCCTAATTATGACCTGGACAATCGCGTCTTGGTGCACGACTTCTACATTCGAAATGAAATGGGGAACTGGCGATCCGAAGGCTCTGGTTTCACCCAGTTCAACGACGAAAATATGGCCAATAATGTCATTGCCAGAGAGGGTGACCTACCCCCATTCATTTCGAAGGAAGAACTCCATGAGATCTTCGACACAATCAGGGCTAAGAAATCAGTGGGGACCGATGGTATACCGAACATCGTGCTTCGACATCTTCCTCTAGAAGCGGTGGACATTTACACCACCCTGTTTAATAATGCAATGAATAATGCACATTATCCAGCGCATTGGAAAACGGCGGTGGTCCAACCTATCCCCAAAAAGGGGAAGGATATATCCAATCCGGCGAATCTCCGATCGATAAGTCTCCTTCCGAATATCAGTAAGGTTTTTGAAAAGGTAATCAATAGAGCTCTGTGTAGGTGGGTTGAGGACAAACATATAATTCCGGATAATCAATTCGGTTTTAAGGCGGGACATGATATCTCACATGCCGCGTCTAAACTGGTGTCCGATATCCAATGGAATAAAGGCAAAAAACAATGCACTGGTGCCTGCCTTGTTGACTTGGAGAAGGCCTTCGACACCGTATGGTTAGAGGGTCTTTTCTATAAGCTGACTCGGCTGGGGATCAGTAAACCACTCTTGTACATTCTTTATAATATGCTAACCAACAGACAGTTCATCGTGAAAAATGGCGATGTGACTTCTATTGGAATATTTCAAATTAAAAATGGTCTTCAGCAAGGCGCGGTCAATTCGCCGATCCTTTTCAACATTTTTACAAGCGACTTGATAGGTTCACTTTCCCATACTATTGCGTACGCAGACGATTTGGTAGCGTACAGAACAGGTCCAAAAATCGAGGTCATTAATACTCTCTTGCAGCGTGACGTCGATAAGATAAGACGATTTTGCGATGACTGGAAGTTGAAAATCAACTTTCAGAAGTCGGAAACCATTCTCTTTAGGACGCCGTTGTCTGGAGCCTCTAGGGATACCAGAAAAAATTGGCGAAAGTTCTCTATCGTTGGACAACACGGACAACCTCTTGCCTGTCGAAATGTAGTCAGATACCTTGGAATCTGGCTAGATCAGTTTCTGTATTTTGGCAAAAATGTAGATGCTGCTCTGGCCAGAGCTAAAGGTGCTTTTGCCCTTACAAAGAGACTGTTTTATAGCAGCCAACTCGATGCGAGGGTAAAGGTAATCTGCTACATGGCCCTTATCAGGCTCATGCTGGTATTTGGTTGTCCCGTGTGGTTCAATGTACGAGCAAGCTTAATGGAAAAGATTCGGGTGTTTGAGAGGGCTTGCCTTAGGGCCTGTCTTCGCTTGTACAGAACACCAGAGTCGGAGTACAAAAAATTTTATCCTAATGAGGTCCTTTACAACAGGGCGAACCTAATACGAGTGGACAACTTCGTAATTAAGCTGACTCGAAGGCACATTGCAAGAGCAATGACGTCGACGAATAACCTGATATCTGGGGCTTACTACCCCAATTACCTTTACCACGAGAGTGTGCGCTTTGACGGCTTCGTTCCACCGGAAGCATTCCTCTACCTAGATCAGAAAGGGTTGATCCAGGATAGATCAGCGGTGCCGTTAATCTTCCATGTCGCTCGGACAGCTGGGGACAGGCGACTCAACTACAACAGAGACGTCGCACACGGCAGTGTGGATCGCCTCAGGTTCAGTAGGGCGGTGGGGAATCGCGATAAGAGGGATGTCGTTCGGCAGCACCAGCATTTCTGGTGGTTGAATGATGGAGAAGATGATTCGTCTTCGTTTCCGTCAATTACGGACCAGCCTCACTAATGAGGCAGAGCTGACCAATCTGTTTTCTCTGTAAACAGCGATGGCCGGCTTACATAGGTTTAGGTTAGCATTTAAGAAACATATACACATATCAATGTATACAAAGGTGTATACTGATATATGTATATGATTGTGTATAACGTCTATGTGTGTTTATGTGTGTATTGTACAGTTAGTTTAGGTAGGCTAAGGTTTATTTTAAGTTAGATACTAAGTTTTTATTAAAAATAAAAAATTATGTCCATATGCTAAGTTTTGTTAACAAATTTTTTTCTTAGCTTTAAGTATACAAAATAAATAGTTTTAAGAAAATGTAAATGAAGTCGAAAGACATAGTTATAAGAATTTAGAGTAGCTTAGAGTGCCTGTGTGGGGCCAGTAAGTTAGTGTAAGATTATTAAGTAATTGTAAGCTAGCATTTAAGCATTTTTTGTTAGAATGTAAGAGTTAGTGTTAAGAAAATAAAATGCATATAAAACTGAACGATGTTAAACACTTTATCGCTTCGCTACTTTGGGTGGACTTAACAGGATAAAGTTTTATAAATCTAGTGAAAGCATCAATTACGAGGAAAACGTGTTTTTTACGCGACTGTGAACTAGGCAAGGGACCAAGGTAGTCAATATGAAGTGTATGAAATGGAACATCTCCTTTGGGTATGGAATGCAAATTCCCTTCAACTTTACCTGAGTGGGGAGAGAAATATATGCACTTCAAACAGCCTCTTATGTGCTTTTTGATTTTTTCCTTCATATTAGGAAACCAATAGCACCCTGATAGATGCTGAAAGCACTTTTCTACCCCAGCGTGACACATCGCTTCATGATGCGTACTTATTACTTGGGTTTCCATATTTGATGGAACGTAAAAGTTGACCTTGCCTTTGCACTTCCGGTATATAAGACCGTCTATCATCTCATAAATAGGGCTTTCGCTCTTTTCTAACTCAGATACTATCGACTTAATTTTAGGGTCGTGCTTCTGGGCAGCCGCCAAGACAAACTCAAACGATTCATCCTCTACATATAAAACATTAAATGAGCGACTTAAAAGCGTCAACGTGTTACATCCTATTCCCTTTCCTATGCTCAACGATGTAGTCGAAGCTTTGCAACTCCAAGGCCCATCCTGAAATGCGAGGATTTAAAGATCTTTTCTCTAGTGTCAATGCTAAAGCCTGACAGTCGGTTACAATTTTAAAAGTTAAGCCTATGAGATAAATTCTACGCCTCCTAAGAGCGTATATAATCGAAAGCGTCTCTAGCTCATAGCTATGATATTTGGTTTCCGTTGCAATGGCTCGTTTCGAAAAGAAAAATACAGGGTGGAATTTTCTATCGACCTGTTTCTGCATGAAAATTGCACCGTAGCTAACCGAACTTGCGTCACAGTGCAGTTCTGTGGCGTTATGAGGGCTGCATAAGGCTAAGACGGGAGATGCTATAAGCTTAGATTTTAACACCTTAAAAGTTTCCATTTCCTTCACACCGAATATGAATGGCGTGTCCTTTTTCAAAAGGTCATAAAGTGGTTTAGCCACATTCGCAAAACCTTTAATGAATTTTCGGAAATAGGAACAGAGTCCCAGAAAGCTATGCACATTCTTAGTAGACGAAGGTATAGGAACATTTTTAATCGCGTTTGAGTTACTGTCATTTGGTCGGATACCATCTTTAGTGACTTTATATCCGAGATAGACGATTTCGGTTTGCAGAAAACTACATTTGTCAAACCTGAGCTGTAATAACTGATCAGTTATGATATTTATTACATCGCGTAAAATATTAAGATGTTCTTCAATGGACTGTGTCGCAATGAGAATGTCATCCAAATAGGTAAGCATTTTACCCTTTGAAATAAAATTTCCGAAGACATGCTTCATGAATCTTTCGAAAACGGAGGAGGCGTTCTTAGCCCAAATAGCATTCGCGTATATTCGAATTGGCCTAGCGCGTTATAAAAGAAGTAAACTTCATCGATTCATCTGTCAATTGGACATGATGAAAGCCATTCTTAAGATCCAATGTGGTAAAAAACAATTTATCCCGAAGTCGATCAAGGTGATCTTCTATGAGGGGTAAAGGGTAGTTATCACGTAAAGTTATTTTGTTCAGCTCTCTGAAATCTACATACAGTCGCAGCTCTTTATTTTTCTTTTTCACAAGTACAATTGGCGAAGCGTATGGTGAATTGGATTCACGAATCATATCTTTTTGCAACAAATCATCTAAAATTTTCTCGAGCTCGACTTTGTGTGCATACGGAAGTCTCTTAGGTGTACACCGAAATGGGATATGTTTGGACAAGGTTATTTTCATTTTAAAATCTGTTTGCGACAAGCGGTCTTTTGGTTGCAAATAAGCGGGCCGAACTATCTCTTTTATTTTACCCTTAACATTTTCACACAAACTTTTATTAATGTATAGTTGAGACTCACCAGAATCTGCCACCACATCGATGTTCATAATCTGCTGCAGGTCACTATCTTCAATTGTATCAGCACTAGGAGATATATATGAAATTTTAGGGTTGGAGGAGTTAGAAACCACTGGTGAATCTCGATATTCGTCGTCGTTGATACGTCGAAAAGCCAAACCTGTTTTCCCAACGAAATCACGACGTAGAATAACAGGATATATCATAGAAGAATTTTTCACTACTAAGAGATTAATTTGTATAATGGAATTTTCAAACCAAATACGGCTGTTAATATTTCCTACCACCTGAAGTGGGCTGTTGTTGACTCCGCAATAAGTCTGGCTCGTCCTCTTGAGTGTTGACAGTAAGACTGTTGGTAAATACCTCTCCTTCACAAAACTTACTGGACTCCTTGAGTCAAGCAGCGTCAACAATCTAAGCGAGATCTCCATATGTTAGTTTATCCATTCGTAACGAATACAGCACTCAAAATCGTTCATCAGGCCATCCTCAGCTTCTGATAACAAAGTGTCCTTCAAAGAGAGTTCCCATCGTTTCTTTCAGCAGCCGCACAAGTGTTCACTTTTTGATTTTTTTTTTTGTAGTGTCATGACTCGATTTATGTTGTCGCAGTTAGAGGATATGTGGCCAGATTTTCCACACTTGAAGCAGGTGACTTCCTTCTTGTTACTACTGGGATCAGAGTGTTTAGCAGCAGTACTACGACGATTTTGAGAAACAGTGGATGTGGAATTAACTCTAGTCACTTTGTCGGTGTTATGCTCCAGGTGATTGTTCTTTAGTTTCTCATATTTCCGCAGCGCTCCTTTTAACTCCACAAGGCAGTTAGCATTGTACAGGATACTTTTATTCGTCTCAGAATCAGGAATTCCTCTAATAATGTACTGAATTAAGTCCTCCTCTTCCACAGTTCCATGTGTTGCAATTTCTTGCATATGAAGCACGTACTGTTGCATTATTTCGTTGCTCGACTTTTTCCGTCTTCGCAGCTCGTTGTAAACGTCTGATGTGGTTACTTTTGTTTTGAATTCGTTCTTCAATGCGTTTTTCAATTGAGTCCAACTGCGGAGGCTTGTTCCCGCTTACCGAAGATGAATTTGTTCCTGTCGTCCAGTTCTAAAACTTCTGAGTATTCCTCGAACTGCTCAATCCAGCGGTTAACGGAGAAATTGTCATCTCCACTAAAACGGGTATCGAGATTGAATTTCATCAATTTGTAATTCTTTCAGTTTCTATTTCAATTGTCGAATTTCTTCTTTCTTCTTGCACGTTCGTTGAAGTTTTGCTATCTCCTCATTCAGTTGTTCCTCGTCCTCACTGCTTTCATCAGGCACGTCGTTATCCGGTGGCGTTGAGTCGTCAGCACACTGTTCTATAGTGTCTGAAGAAAACTCGTTGGTCAACCTGGTAAAGTCGTCATCCAAAAAATCCTGCACTGCTTCTTCAACTCGAAGTTTAAGTTCTGCCTTGCTGCCGGTAGTAGGAAATTTTAGTGATCTGAGATACAGTCGAAGAATCCAGAATCTCTATCCACTTCTCAGACATTATTAAATGTTCACTTTTCACTCGCGAAATTGACTTCAAATTGAACCGCAGTATTAAATTGGGATGTACACTCGACTGTACAGTAGATGTATTGACCGAATCCCACTTCTGAAATTATAGCAAGAGGGCGCAAAAAAAAAACACTTGTTTTGACAGGCGGTGTTGTCTTTATTTGGTAACAAAGAGAAGAAGGAAAAAACTGCATTCTGCTTCTATTTATAGCAAAGTGAACTTCGGGTCAATGACCTGATCAGGTGGTCCGAATATTATTAGTTTTGTTAATAGATGTCGTTGGCTGAATGTTCGAAAACTTTTTTTCGCACAGGGTGCTTTCTTATATTTCTTGTGATTTGTATATGTTCTTTTTACTTTTGCGTACAAAATGTTAGTTTCACGCTAGCCAATCGCAGCTCTCACATGAGGCTGAGGCATACCTGCCCTGCCGGTGCTCAGCTAAAAGTTGAAGAACTGTACTTTTTTATGCAGGGACATGTCCGCCAGGCATTTCTAATAACTCGGAACTACCAACAATAACAGAGTCATCTTCGCAGTGCAAGTTGTCACAGTTGTAGTCGTGTCTACTCCTATTCATGTTATAACCAAGAATGTTGTCAAGGAGTGCGGATCTATCGTGATTTTAGCAAGATACATGTTTCGTACCATCATTGCTCGAAGCTGTCTAGCTTGACTGATCTAGCGCTTAAAAGCAGCACCATAGTTTTCTTCAACAAAGATAAGTACGGGTATCTTGGTGTCATCCTGGATAACAACTTCTCTGGACTTTTCTACGTCGAATGATTTGAACTGACACTTCACACTATCACTGATAACTTTGTTCTTATTTCTTTGTCTATCCAAATATTTAGTTTGCAACCCCACATTTTAAATACACAACTAATACCTGCACGATGATGAAAGAATGATGAGAGCGCGAGAGAGTAAAATGTTTCAATGCGATTTGAAAATAATTATATGATATTTCAAAGCGATTACAAATTGTCAATGCGTTTTATAAGCAGGAATGAACGTATGCGTGTTGAATATTTCAATGCGGTTTGAAGTGGTGTTTATTCGAGCGTATTGAACCAATCCGGATTGCTTCAACGCAAATTGAGCTGTCGGATAAACTGGGTATATGATAAGACAAATTGCAACCTATACTTCGGTTGTTTGCTGGAAGAGGCTTCTAGGGAAATACATCACTGTTTTACCAGACTCCAAAGAACTATCTGACCTGGCTGCATGGGTTTTTTTATGTAGAATGTCTGGCTTTGCTCCATACGCACTGCTAAATCTGCCTTGCTGTGGTGATAATATCGTGGACTACATCCTAAACACCATTTTCCATTAAAAAGGAACTGGTCTTTGGTAAAAAACGCGGAGTTTTGATGACGTTCTGACCCCTCTTCGACTCTGCTTTCAATTGTGTTGTGAAGATTCGGTGTAGGAGGAGAAGTATCTGCGTCTGTATAGATAACCACGCTGCACTTATAGCCTTGATTAAACCTTTTACCACTTCGAGAATGCAAGGGTTCACTGAAGTTTGGGTTTCTTGTGAGCTTGACTACAGACGGCACGACTCTATTAGATGCCGCCAACCAAAATAGTCCTTCCTGAAGTATTTATTCAGCGGCTTTGCTGCTGTTCCTAGGAAAGCGGATGATGTTGCTATAGCCATCTCAGGTAAGCATCTTGATACCATTAAAGAACTCCTTAATCTAAATATTAACAGATTAACTTCTTGGGAAAATCGCTGTGGTTTGGTAGTACACCCCCATAAAACTGATCTTGTCCTCTTTTCCAGGAAATACAAAATTCCAATTATAGACACTGAATTGGGAACCTAACATTCAAGAAAGAGTCAATAAAGCTACAGTAGCTTTATTCTCTTGCAAAAAAGCAATTTTGAATAAATGAGGCCTTCAACCTCGCATAACCCTCTGGCTATACATCTCAGTCATAAGACCGATACCCCAACGTTGTTGTCTGGTGGAAGAACTTAGACAATGCAGTCAACTGCTGAAAACTAAGCAGAGTCCAAAGAACAGCATGTCTATGCACAAGCGGAGCCTTACGGTCTACTCCGTCTACAGCATTAGACATTCTGTTTCACTTGACACCCCTCGATGTTTTCAGCAGGCAAGTAGCTGCGACTTTAGGGCGAGTAAAGCTACTACACAGTGGACAAATAATTCATTTGGCCACGCTAACATTCTTACTACATTAGGAATCCTCACAGAGAATATCGATTACACCTTACCTGAACTTTAGAGTGACACAGACTTCCATCTAAGCTTCCCCTCTAGATCTTTCTGGGAGGAAGGTGCTTTCATGGAGGACAAGTCAATCCATTTCTACACAGATGGATCTAGAAACGAAAGCGGGGTTGGTGGCTGTATTTTCTCAGATAAGCTAAATCTAAGCCTCTCTGGCAGAAGAAAAATGTACTTGATATGATATCTGCAAAGGATATCCGCATCCGATATCCGTGAAATCTTTACGAAACAGGCTAAGAGCCTCACGAAATCTCCCTATGTATGTCATGGCAAACCTGAGAAAAATTTCGCACTTACATACATATGTACTCTAAGTTTTAATCTGCTTTAAGATATTTAATAGATTGCAATGTTTGCATTGCTAGGGCATCGGTCCGTTTTCAGGATCCCGACAAGCACAGCTAAACAGCTAAACAAGAAAAGATACCCGCTCGCGAGTTCTATGAACAGAAGAGACGGGAACTGTTGTTGATTTATAGTCAACTACTCATCTTACTTGATGTTCGTTAGCCGAAAAAATGAATTTCTTTTGGGTGAGGTTGGGATTCGAACATTGAACCTTCCGATTGGAGCCACGGCCACCTCCTTTGTTGGCTTGCAAGTTTCGCACTGTAAATGATGTGAAAACTCACAGTGAGGGTGCTTCAAACATTACGGCGCAGCAGTGTTCTCCGTCGTCATTTTCTATAATCAGAAGTGGCAAGGATGACAAATTTAGGCATTGGTCTGTGTAGCTCTGTATAGATGTTGTCACATACTGCCTTAAGAGGTACTGAGTACTACAGCAGACAAGGTTTTAAGGAAATGTTAACTCTTAAGCCGTCACAGTTCAGAGAACTCCTTTCTTGAATGTCAGACTACATCAGAATATGTTAGTCTGATCAAATTCTGGAATCAAATCGCCTTGATAGATAGCTCGTCTGGCCTGAATGTGTAGTTGTATTTAAGTTTAGAGATTGAGAATTTTACTTAACTTTGGTCGTTTCGGCGGAAATCTTCACTTTTATCTTCCAGGATCTATCTGACATCTGACAGCGGAATTATTGTCTCCTCCTAATTTTATAGTCTGCCGAACTCCTTTTCGTATTCCCATCACCGAATGTGACTCTAGTACTTAATTCATTTCCTCATTTTTACATAATTCTGTCCAGATCGGCGGAGAAGCCGATGTTATCTAGAGTGCCGCTTCGTAAACAAATCGATTTACCACATCCTTTAATCAAACTGGAGATTTTGTGGGGATGGGCAGTTGAAAACTGAGCATATAAGTTCCTGGCGTCGATCCAATTTATTGGATGCAGGTTGTAAGGCATTGACGAGAAGTTGGTACACATGTGATGGCCATAGGTTTTTCGTGGTTTATTTCGATTGCAGTCAGTCAACGTTAAATTTCTTCGCAGTATTAATCCGCTATTGTGGCGTCTGCGATATCCTGTAGGTAGCTAGTTGTTTTCTTTTTTTCCTTTTTTGTGGCGCTGTGTCTCAACCAATATGACTCCACAATCGCGCTGAGGAGGAGTCTTCTTCTGCTTACGAATTCAAAGGATTCTCTCGCTGGAACGCTTGTGTATGTATATCTTATGCCTCCTAAGCCGATAAATTATGAATACTTCAGTTAAGTTCAGACGTACAGTTGTCAACTGCAATAAACCTCCTCCTAAAGTCAGCGCCGGTTCAGACTGGGCCATAAATTAGTCAAAGCGCTTTTTAGTCGCAACGAAGCCCCCTCCTATTTATTGTAGTTCTTCCTTTTTTTACCGCCGGATCGATCTTTACCGCTTCAGGTTCAATATATGCAAATGACTCGCAAACAGTTTGCTATGTGACGATGGTAATGCCTACGGCATCCGTATGCAGATTTTGAAAAATTGTGCCTTTGGTGTTGGCTTGTAAGTTTCCCACAATTATCTCAAGTACGAGTAAAAGAAATCGGATGACAGACAGCTTTCTCTTTAGTCATTCAATAAGCCTGCCAAGTTCACCGGGCATGAGCTCGTATAATTTTTCTAAAAACTCACAATGACCACTTAGCTGGTTGACAAAGGGCTTAACGCGATTTTGAGGACGGTGATGGCTAGAAGGTCTACTTTCCTTATGATAGAGTATTCAGAGCTAAATGAACATTCGCCTAGCATGCTCTAGTTCGACCATATTTTAGAGATGATTTGATGCAAGCTCTTCACAAAGTGTTCTTCCGTCGCCTAGAACAGTAGGCTGTTATTACCGGGAAATTTGTGTGGGTTAAGTTTGCATATGATTTTCCTTATTTCCCCGCGGTCGCATGGATACTCCATGTCTGACAGCGGAGTGTAGATTATCATCGATTATCGCCGTTTAGCTGTCTGGTTCTTCCATATCCTAAGTACTGACAAATCTACTACCAGGTTATCTGGGTCGTGCCAGAATATTCTTTTGACTATCTGGTTAAATTTCGGGAAACATCTCACAATTTTCTCGATCTCATTGGTGGTCGGACTAAACCAAGTCAATTTGACAGCTTTTCCACTGAATTTTGTGACAATGTATCGATTTGTCTTCAAAACTCGGCAATTTTGCTCTCTTTCAAAATGGCTTTCACAAGTCGTTCTCACTATCGAGTGACGTTGAAATAGGAATTAGAGTCCACTGACCTCGTGAGAACATAAACACTTGCAATATTCACTATGACAATCACTTCCACACGATGGGACTGCGGGCAGCTTATCAACAATTAACGTCACATATTTCATTTACCCATGAATGATTCTTCTTCAAAATGAAAGGATACATACAATCCTGTTCACATTTTTTTAGTATCCTCCAGCAATTACCGCATATCTGAGACTTTTTGGATAAGTGAAATCAGCAGGAATCTTGCCGTACCTACTTGCTTCACTCGCAGATACTCTGACATTCAAAGAAAGATTGTTTTCCACATGAACTGTGTAAAGGATTCTCATACACTTGACTGCCCTATTCCGTGTTTATTCGTTCGCAAATTCTCCTCAAGGCGCCCGTTTTGTTTTTTCTGTTTCTATTTTTAGTTACAAGCACTTGTCTTACTCATCTCAGCGCATACGAGTATTACGAGTATATCGTTTGCTTTCAGTTTCCTGAATCCTTGTTGGCTTAGAAATTTTGCGGAAAAGCTCCCAAAAAAACAAGCTCGCGCTTTAAAGTACAAAAAAGGATATATAAGCAAAGGATAAACGTAATGTCCCCTACTCATTTCGACTTTAAATCCCAAGGAAAGAGATCTTCAGCATTCTGCGAAAAGGAAATGCTTCCCGCAGGGTTTTCTCACACAAAAAAGGGGTCTCCCACTCCAGAGCGGCCCTTTTTTTTTAGTACCAAATCGGTACTTGGCATGGAAAGGAGATGTCGAACAATAATAAGAGGGGGGGGGGGGGGGGAAACGACAGATAAGAAAGTCATCTGTGGCGAAAGCGTAGTTGGAATTTAATTCGTGTCAGGAAAACACGATTACATTCGAAATAAAGGAATCCCTCAAAAATTAATCGCCACAAATGCTCTTAACGATGTTACAAGGAGCTGTTGCAAATCGAATGGGTAGAACCGGTAACGGATGGCTGGGTATGGCAACCAGAAGTTGGCAAAGCATCTCCACGTTGACGGTTGTAATTAGATTTTTATTTTTATTGTACGTATCAAAGAGCTAAGAATGTTGTAATCTGAATAGAATCATACGTTGGATTCCGTGACATGTGCCAGCTCTATGTGACTAGCAGATCCAGTTGATGTGAAGGTATATGCATAGCACCGACTTCCTAGGTGTAAATCCTTTCAGCAGGTGCTCGACGATTCCATATTCATGGAGCACTGTTCATGAGATTGCGACTTTGAGCTTGGATTTGTAATTCTTTTTTTCTGACAGAAAACGACATTTTCGCTCTTCAAAACAAAAACAATAAAAGAAAAAACAAAAAGAAGCGAATCACAGAGGAAAATTGCTTTCACATTGTTTGCCGATGGAGATAGTTGGAGAGAGAGATAGTGAAGACGGGAAACGGAACTCGAAAGGATGTAGGAACTGGGATCGTGCGTGCCTATGACTGTAGGGAAGCACACAATAGTCTTATCTCTTACTCTTTCTCTAGCTTTTTTTGTTACGAGAAAAGTTTTTGGTTCTACCTTTCATCGTTCTTCTTCGAATTGGAAACAGGAAACAAATATTTCCCTTCGTTTATCCTTTGTGTGTAGTTACATAGAATTCTCCTTGCACAGCTAAACAAAAAACAGAAAATCAGGATAGGGACGAGGAGTCGGGAAAATATTTATAAAAGTTTCTAATTGATTTGTTGAATAAACAGGAAACTCAGTGTTTGTGTCTCTGAAAGACTTAGAATTGTGCTATGAAATAAAGTTTGTGCTACAGAAGTTAGGAATACTATCGGGCTTTGGTCTATTGTTGCCTAAATAACTTAAATTCTTTTCGAAATCAGTTGGGATGAGCCTGGACCTTAAGTCCCTTTTTGAGCTTTCAGAGTATGTAAGTTATATGGGAATAGTTATTGAGATATAAAATCTTGTTGTTCTCCTTGTCATATGGCACGTTTTGATAGGACGGTACCAATGCCGACATAGAACTAGTCCTTATAGATTGAGATATAGAGACAATTTTACATACAACTAAGAATAGCAAGCAAGGAAATCCTGTGGATGCTAGACAATAGAAGCAGCGAACGTATGGTGTCCGGATGGTCTCCCTTAGCCGAAAAGGCTACGACATCTCTTGGGGACTAAATGGCCATTGATCACTAAAACAAAGGAGGGACCGGAGATCATACTTACGGGTGAACAACCGGTTTCATGGCAACGGTTTAGACTTTCGACAGACAAATGTTATAAAATCTCATTGCTTTGAGCTTCTTTAGAATGTTGTAGTGGTTTGCCAACAAGGTAGGGACAATCATTAACTAAGATTTTCAGCTTCAGTTTCTCTGGAAGTAAGGTATGTGTTTTTCTTGTTTGTAGGATTGTATCTTTCTGACCTGGAAGATGACTGTAATGCTCGTATGGGTATTGATGTTAACGCATCGTTGATCACTGTATGTTTGGTTTTTAGTTAATAATAGGATCCAACTGTATTCTTGGACAATAGGTTGCTGAGTTTATTTCAATTAAGGAAGAGCTTTTTTTTCTTTGGGGAGAGCGAAGATTCTATGCAATGCTGGAATCTGACTAACTTGACACAAACTGAAACCACTCTCCTCTCTCGTTGATTTGGTTCACTCTGGAACTGCATTAGCATTGATTCTGGGAGGAGCCACCGTTCAGGTTCTTTGAACCCCGTGATGGTAAATAACAATCTCGTCTCTCTGCCAATCTAAAATACACGCACCGCAAGCACACTGAAGTATACCATGTGCACTTATCGGTGAGTTTCTATTCAGACCTCCTATTCGTTCAGAGACCGCTAGGTCTAACAATTTGGAGGAATCAGCCCAGCAGAAATGTGTAGGGCCGACAGTGCTGTCACAGTGCTATTCATTTTGCGAGCGCCACTCTTATGCTCGGTACCATATAACAAGATTTTTCAAAGCGTAGCAACTTATAGCTTCGTATAATGGTGAGTTCACTGTTGACGACAGCGGTAAACGATTAAAGGTCAACGATCTTCAGATCTGCAAGTGGAATGCTCGGACCCTAAACATTATTGTCTGCTGAATTATATTTATTATCTTGGATTATTGGATCTTATTGCCTTTTTTATGAATAGCAAAAACGATTGCTGTATATGACCCGTTTCTAATATTTAGTTGTATACTGACGTATAACATAGCCATACTTTCAATTCTTGGTGCTTTTCCGTAATAAAGTTTTTACACTTTGCAAACTTTATCCTCTGTGACGCGCCAATATTTCATTGGTAATGAGTGGTGCTGCGTACTAAACGAGAGGGATATTCATTGTTGGATTCAGAAGAAGCCACTTCGAAAGTTAAAAAAAAAATTGTACAACAAGCCAAAGCTATAATGTATGAACAGAAATCTGCAAGGATGGAGAAGAAAACCTCAATCTGTAAAAATTATGTATTTCGGCAGACTGTTAAATGGAGATGATGAAGAACATCCTGCAAGCACATTCCTCCATACGGTTAGGAGGCAGCAGGCAGCCAACATTAAATGCACCAACAAATACAACGCACAGCACAAAACTGACTTGCCATGGGCAGGAGGTGGGGAAAATAGAGAAGAGTCTACACTTCGGAGAGTTTGCGATGGCGGCCTTGCTGAATATTGAAGGAGCCTTCAATAACTTGGAGTGCACCGCAATTAAAAATGCTCTACGATGCTCTGCGATACGACTCACTAATCTGAGTTACTTCAAGAGCAGTAGTTTCGGACATAACGGAGACCAGAGGTTCTGGTTCTTATTATCAGAGAGCAGCTGAGATAATGCAGATGAGATCGGTATCGAAATCCTGACAGGACTCCTGTCCTGCGGCAACACGCGAAGTGACTCAAATTGTCAGATACGAATATCTGTAGATTCTGCGGTGATCTGCAAGCTGTTGAGGACATAACACACATACTGTGTGAATGCGAGGCAATATTACGTAGTCGAAGAAAGTTTTTAGGGAAATACTTTTTCGAAAATCTAGAGGAAATAGACGGCACGAACTTCAAATGCCTTCTTGGCTTTTACCAGAAAATTGGATGCTTCACCAGGGCGATTGTTTAGGTTTTTGCTATTTGAAGACAAATTCAATTGATTCCACAGGGATCGCGACTGGCCTGTTTTGGTGCCTGGTGTCTATGTGATGGCATATCCATCATACCCCTGTTTAACCTAACCTAACCTAATAGATGGAAATAAGTCAACTCAATACCACATATTTGTATATAAAATTCCAATACCATACTTTCACGTTGCCTCTTCGCCTATAGAGACGAACTATACAGAGTCATCTCTAGTTTGGTAAAAATGCTTTCTGGCGTTTCGAGAGAAAAGTTCTTCGGATAAATTTCGGTCCAGCTTTGGTCAATAGAGGATAAAGAATAAAGAACTGTACGGGCTTTATAGCGATGCCAACTTCGGTAGAAAAGTTCTGATGACTCGGCTTAGATGGCTTAGTTATTTTAGACGCATTGACTTCAGCTAGCTGAAGAGGCAAGAAAGCTGAGGCCCTGCTCCACCCCGGATTGCAGAGTCATCTCATCATTCCATTTTGAATATTCCTCCCCAAAATGTTGCAGACGATCATTACGCCTTTCACAACTATCTACATGTACACACCTCCAGCGCAAACGACTAATTTTTTTCGAATCTAGTAAGTCATGTAAAAACTTTCCTCTCACCTTCTATTACCAGAACGTAAGAGGACTAAGTTCTAAGACTTATGACGTCTTGTATGACTGGAAATAATCATATCTCCAATATAAAAAACTAGGAGTTATTCCCTCTTTCTTTCAATGTTTTTCGGGATGATGATCGCACACGCCCTATGATTTACTCACCTGTCGAGGGGTTCTACTGGCTATTCGCAACAACTTTGTCTACTCTCTCGTTTCCACTTCGTCTTCTTCTAAGCTCGAAACTTATGCATTGATCTTTGTACGTTATGTGTTGCTATATTCTTCCGCCCCAACCTATCGAATCCTACCAACTTGCTTTGATGCAATTGACAATTTGATTGACTTATCGGACTCTCTTGATGATATTATTATCTTCGGTGATTTTAAACTGTCTCAGCTGAAATGTACTCCATCTGAAGACTTCTCTTTTTTCATCGCGTTTGAATGTCTCTTTTTAGATCGGTTTCCAGAGTCTAGTCTGTGGCAAGTTAGTGGCGTTTCCAAGTATATGGAAAGGCAATTAGACCTCATTTTCATGGTTGATTCAATTAACTCCTCAGCATCGTGTTGTATACTATCACTTTCAATTTCAACTATTGATGACTGTCATCTTCCTCTTCTTGTTTCATTTTTCCATAACTCTCCCATTCAGCCACTTCTTCGCGCTATTTTTGCCTCCCACAATTTTTATAAAGCTAATTTCATTTCCTGCTTTCTATGCAGGGCTTCGAGTTCCAATCTATTTTTGGTCGATGCCCGTTCCATATTTTATAGAGAAATTTTCAAATCCATTTCCATTAATTAATTACGATACGAATAGCTGTTCGATCACGGAAGACATCGATTCGCCTCCTGCGTTAAGCAACCTGGAGACTTGAACATGTGCAGATCCACACTTCCTGTCATTTTTTCGTTAGCATTCAATACGGTTAAGTTCTAAGCTCTTGCTTGTTTTGCAACTGTGGAATATTTACGTGGCCGGTCCTCCTTGGAAGAGTTAATTTCAACATTATTTCCAAATGAGTGCAGACAACATCCCAGCATCTTTCTATTATACAGACTTGCAGACTCTACAGACTTGCATAGCTACAGTAAAATTACCATCCCAGCAAAGCGAGGGCCTCCTTGGCCTTGGCCTTGATAGTACTGCAGGAGAATATAGGCTGCACGACATCGCCTCCGATAACAAATTCAGGTTAATCAACTTTGGAGGGCGAAACATTGTCGTAGCTAGCATGCGGTTTCCACATCACTATATTCATAAGTGGACTTCGAAAAATCCCGACCAATCAACCGTCAACCAAATTGACCACATTGTGATCAACACAAAACACTCCTTCAGTATTATGGATGTTCGAACGTTCCGAGGGCCAGCATCGATTTGGATCATTACCTTGTTGTGAAAAAGGTACGGTTACGGATATCCCGAATATCGTAAAGGCAAGCTAACACAGTGAGGTCTCCTCTGTCTGGAATACGGAAGAACTTTCGAGAATTTTCTTCGAAATCTGGTAGGCAGAATGGAAGGAATACTGTGGAATATTTACGTGGCCGGTCCTCCATTTGAGGGTTAGTCATATCCGACGGCATCTTAAAATGTTGCTGTTTTCTCCAACAGGTAAAATAAGGGGAACTGAAGTATAGGTATAGTTATTTCTACAATAGAACTCATTCCCAAGATTTTGTTTGAGGAAAGTTTGCCTGATGAAGTGAACCTCAACACCGTTTGTGTGAGATCTTCTCAACTATGCCAACTACAGATCCATACACTTTTGAACGATCTGGTTGGCCTCTGTCAGGCTCGGTGAGTTCACATCTTTTCTAGCAGCCAACATCGACTTAGATAGGACATTAACTTACTGTAGCCGACGTGCGAATTCCCATAACCCTAATGGCAAGCTACCTAGGAAATTCTATGAAGAAATTTGACGTCGATCGGCTAAAATTACAAAATACTGCCAGAGGCGTTTTTGATCGAGTCTCTCAAAACCTTTCGAGAAATTCTACGATTCCAACATCAAGCGCAGAATACCATTGGCTACATTAACCGAATGTAATTAAAGACATTGAATCTGTCGATACAGCGAATAATCGATCATAAAGAAATAAAAGGAAACAGATACGGAAGCAATGGAAGGTTCTTTCACCAATCTAACAGAAGTATCTCAGTATGTACATAGTAGAGTCAATGACAAAGAGGTGCTGTAAATTTGGAACTGTAGTAGACGGCGAAGGTGATCACCATTCCACTGTCAAACAGACTGAACCTTTCATGATGAACAACAGCATGACCCAGCCGACCAAAAAAAGATTTGGGTCTTCTTGCAAAATAAAGTAAATTAGCGGAAAGCTCAGTATCGTATGCCTGACCGTCAGTAATAAGGCGAACAGTAGGCAACATAGTAAGTGGCAGAGACTTCCACTATCTCACCAACAATTTACTTATTTGATGTCCACCACCAGATATTCGCCTTGTAGCAGGTCCTAATAAAATCCTAAGAACTTCAAATCGATACCCATGACAGGAGTTAGAAAGAAGTTCTTGGAAAATTATAAGCTGAAATGCCTCAGTCGAAGATCACATATAAAGCAGTGTATCTGGCCGGCACCTGATTACTCCCTTAATCCTCTATCCATTTGTGTGTGCTATTTCATCATTGATTTTACTCATATCAGTAATATAAGATCTTACGTATAAATAACGATAGCAGATTTAATGAACTACGAGTATGCTTCCGTTAAATGTGCAATCAAGACGTAGAGAAAATTCTACGAGTATCACAGAATGTGCCCTGTAAATAACTCCATTTCGTCGTCATTTTGTCCTCAATTTAATCAAATTCTTGGAAATTCCATTCATCTCCTTACGTCCTTATAAATCCTCAACAAGTCTCTCGAACAAAAACAGTAACTGCATTAAATTGCTTTCAACTTGCTTTAACCCAATTGGTAAGAGGTTTATGTTAATAAGTCTCTAGTCTCTGGTCCGTAGTCTGTACGAGTAGTTCGTAGTCCCTTGTCATCAACAAATCCGGATGTATTCGTTTCTTGGTCATAATCAAATTAATACTGGAACTACGTGCCCAAACCACTTCTTAACTTTCGCTTTATGCTAATCTGAGCATAATTTACCTCAAAATTTCTACAAAATAACGCTTATCACCCGTAAATCCTTTCAACATTAATGTACACATCTACAAATCTTCGTTCTATTTAGAAATTCCTCTCTCATATACTAGTATTTACATTCGAGATTTGCACTCTAGGTGTTTTCACAGGACGACCGTAGTTGCTACTATTCCACTGTAACAGATACTAGTACAGCTGAAGCTTAGTCTACGAGAACATGGAAGTGCATTGCCACGATTTGCAGGCGTTTTGCTTCCTTTAGTCACACATTGAGTCTATGGAAGTAGTGAGCTAGAGCTGCAGCAGGGACACCCGAACTCAAATCATATAGTACATATATACATAGCTAGGGATAGGAGTACACATCCTGTGCTATGTAGTAAACCAAAAATGCATTAGGTTGATAGCAAACGATGCTATCTGAGCGAAAACTGTGCAAAGAATCTGAGGAAGCACTTTTTCAGTTTTTTGTTTTTTATCCTTTTCAAATGGAGTAGCAGGATATTTGTGTATTGAAACACAACGTCCGACAATTCACGCATTTTCTGCGCACCTTCAAACTCTGGAAACTACATAGTGGTGGTTCCAGAAGCACAAGTCTCTATTTAAAGCTTCCGTTTCACAATCGTTAGACATTGAACATTTGGATGCGCGTTGGATTTAATAACGTCGTATTCCACAGGACGAGTGTTGTTCTCATGCTAAATATCAAACTCTGGATTTGTGGATATTACTATACATACTCGTACTTACATATCATCTCATAAATCAGGGGTTATTCTGGCTTAGAATGCCCGTTTAAGGATGACCTGTGGACTTTTCTTTATTTTCTACGAAATAACATACGAATACAACCTCAAGCGGAGTATAAAATTTCAAATCTAAATTTGAGAGGTGGCACCTTTCTATTCTTCTCGATCCCGTGCACGTCGCCAATTTTCAGGCAAAGAATTCTGCTAGATGGAGCTTCGGCCATCATGGTCACACATAAGCCTGCGATTCAAAGTATCTTCAAGGTTTCTTTCTATGGTCTAAGTTCTATAAGGTCTAAGGTCATTATCATCCAGGAATATGTCAGTGACACATTCTTGAATGTGACGCTCTTAAGTGCGTCAATTACAAACCAATAGGAATCTTTTCTTAGCTTAGATGAGTATCTGTATAATAGTGCCTTACGCCCCTCTTCATTTACCAGATGTAAACTTCAAGGCCAAAAAAAAACCTACAGTAATCACGTATTCAAACTTTGCCAGATTCTGGAATCTAAAATCGATACTCTGCAGATCTCAGTCTTGCACTTAAAGTGTGCACATTCGAGTATAACAGCATACACCAGGACGATGAGTATGAAGATATTCGTATTGAACCTCGAGATCCCTGCCAATCTAATTTTCCTATTGGGTATGACGAAGGAGAATAATCATTTGGTCTGTCAAAGTCAGTACGCAGTCAGCAGGTTTCCTTGCTGTGGCAGCACGGCTTAATAGTCAAAGATGCTGCGGTTCTTGAAAGAATCAGATTCAGAAAGAAGAGATTCAGCCTGACTTGTTCCGGGAAACTGAAAAGGTCGAACGGGTTCTGGAAAAGGTGAAAGGTGCATTTGAAGAGGAGAAGAAGATGTGAGGCAAATGGACGACGCCAAAAAGGCAGTAAGTGCTGTCGAAGGCGCGAGAGCTATAAGCCCCAATACTCCAGAGGCGACGGAGAAGAGAAACAGATCGAGTGAATTGACACCCACTGAAACCGATCAAGCACCCACTTCTTCTATCCCAAAGAGGGTGGTGTCGGAATTTGGATATCGCTGGAAAACCAACTACCATGAAAACCCTGAAATGGCAAAATTGATGAGAACGGCGCAACTATAAAGATGCCGTTATCACCTCTTTGGCGCTCCGAATTGTGAAAACTGACAATGACAGCAGTCTTAACGACGCTGATTGCAAACACCGTGTTGATTAACTAGGAGAGCCAGCTTAAAACGAGAATGTTTCCCTTCGCGTAGAGGACTGCGATATGCAAACGGAATTCTTGGAGTAAAGTGCTCTATACAGCGAAGATTGGAATAGCAACGTTAGTCTGTACCAAAAATACAATCGCCTGAAAAATAAGACTTTTGAGGTTGTCATGGGTGTTTTCTGGATAGACTCAAGGAAACAGAGGATGTGCGGATGCGTCTTCATATTCACAACTATGCGCACTGAAAATTCGAAAATCTTTTCTCACAAAGAAACCAAGAATCGGGAAAACAACAACAACGCTTCTATCAAGACTATCAAATCTAAGTTTGCCTAGTGTCCCTATCTGTTCCTTGGAAGAGTTAATTTCAACATTATTTCCAAATGAGTGCAGACAACATCCCAGCATCTTTCTATTATACAGACTTACAGCCTCTACAGACTTGCATATCTACAGTAAAATTACCATCCCAGCAAAGCGAGGGCCTCCTTGGCCTTGGCCTTGATAGTACTGCAGGAGAATATAGGCTGCACGACATCGCCTCCGATAACAAATTCAGGTTAATCCACTTTGGAGGGCGAAACATTGTCGTAGCTAGCATGCGGTTTCCACATCACTATATTCATAAGTGGACTTCGAAAAATCCCGACCAATCAACCGTCAACCAAATTGACCACATTGTGATCAACGCAAAACACTCCTTCAGTATTATGGATGTTCGAACGTTCCGAGGGCCAGCATCGATTTGGATCATTACCTTGTTGTGAAAAAGGTACGGTTACGGATATCCCGAATATCGTAAAGGCAAGCTAACACAGTGAGGTCTCCTCTGTCTGGAATACGGAAGAACTTTCGAGAATTTTCTTCGAAATCTGGTAGGCAGAATGGAAGGAATACGTGCTGGGCATTTTAATGAATATTGACATGCTTTCGACATCCCAACTATTGACGGCATGTGTATGAATGCAATGTTGATGCATATGATACTGATTGCGGATGCTGACTGCAGCGAATATGTGATGTGATAGCCCGCAACGCGGCGGCCTTGTATACTGAATGTTTACTCACTGCTTAACGCTCTCAATAGTCCCGACATCTATGTCCACGCATAAGCAGATGATGTAGCTGTACTCTCTTCTGGATTGTGTTTAGCGACAGTCTGCTCCACAGTGCCGGCAGCCCTAGAAATGGCCTATGATTAGAGCATTAGAAAAGAGTTTCTAGTCAATCCTCTCAAAACTAATGTTGTTCTCCTAATAAGAGGCAGGAAACTAACTGGTGTTACGCAATTAGTGCTTAAATGCATTACTATCCAATTCTCCAAAAAAGCTAAATGTTTTGGTTCCATTCCGGACCACAAACTTCCCTGCACTAAACATGTTCCGTAGAAGGTCTCCAAGGCGCCATCAGCCTTTGCGTAATGTAAAGGATCAAGACATGGAGCTTGTCACCGAGCTCATCACCGCTGCTATTACCAGACTCCAAAGAACGGTCTCTCGCCTGCATGAAACTAGCTGATGAAACTCTCTCCTCTTGATATTCACATCATGGATTGCAGTCTTAAAACCATCTTCTCCTCGTTCACTGCAAAAGTTCACTGAACGCAGTCGGAGAGCTTAATTCATTGAGTCTTGCTCACGTCTTGAATCACGGGATATGAAATCCCCGATGAATTTACTAGCCAAGTCTCAGAGTAGAGCATAGCTTACACCGCATGGCTTGGCCAAAAGGTGTCATCTGACAGCTATAATTTTAAGATAGTTTCACTTTTTCTTCGATTTCTTCGATTCCACAAGCCCTGTTGACTCTTGTGCGCCAAGTTTTCTTAGGGATCCAATATAAGATTCATGCAAGCTTCGTCCAGGAATTTTCCATGATACAAGTTTGTCCACAGCCGGAAGAAACATATTTCACTGCCAGTTCCATTTGTTTATCAGAACAATCCTAATTGACAATTTAACAATCATTTCCTTATTTCACCTGTCGGTCTGTTAATTTTGGCATGCGAGTGCCATGTTGTGATTCAGTAGCTCCGTAGATCCTTGTGCAGTTTGTGATGCTGTCAATTTCCACCTTTTTTTTCTGAGAGCCTTCGTTATTCCAATCTGTGTACTTCTAGCTACGTCGGTGTGTACTCGGGCATATGGTGCTTGGAAACGCCCTTGATATCCTTCCATCTACCCTTTACTTGGATAATATTTGGAGCTAAGTCTGCCGAAAAGTTCTAAGCTCCTGCAATGTTGCTCTGACTTCAAATTTAGATTTCTTTTCTGCTGAGGCAATTTTGACTGAAATATGCTGTGAGCTGTGGGGAGGCATGAGATGGACCTTATGAGGGGTTCCTTCTCATTAATAAGCGAATCAACATGCATCGAAAGACACAACCTCGATGAGGCACAATACTTTTTTGGAAGTAGAAAAATCAACTCTTCCATGAGTACAATCCTTGTTCATAATCTCCTGTCGAGTCTGATTGTTCTACCATTTCCGGTCCAATATCCGAGGCCTTTTGTGTATTTTTAGTGAGGTTTCATTTTTGAATTGTTAGGTTATCCGGTTATGCTATCATTATCCATTAGAGTGAGGCCTCATTCTTACGAGTGACTTGGATTCCTTTCAGGACTATAGAAGTACTCTTTCGTTTTTTTGTTTAAACGGAACATCTACTTGCGACCCACTGATGCTACTTATTTTGTCCGCTTGCACCTACCATCCCTCCAGGGGCTTTATCGAAACACTGAACTGTTAAGTCCCTGTGGGGGTACATCATAAATTCGAAAGTGCATTTTAGGTGGATTCGCATCAGCACCAGTTCCACTACCAGTACTAGTAATTCCACCGGTATCGCCACTCCCACCTCTAGTGCTACGAGTATGTGCCTTGTGCAGGATATTTCTGTATACTGTGTTCATACATATATGTGAAGTTGGCCACTATGGATAGGAGTAACAGCGTAAACTATAACTTGACATGAACGAATGAATGGTAACTCGTGAGTGTGCACGTTCAACAGAGGGAATCACTTTTCGGAACTGGAATGGTTAGTCAACCGTGATGGGCCCGTGGACATGAAAACATGTTACGCTTTCAGAAAATGTTTATTATGTTTTTCGATTTTTTTATCAGTTTTTCGTTATTTAGATCATAGATGGCATTGTTTGTACAGTGTTGTGTTGTTGAGCTGCTTTTTGGTACATCTACCCGTTTTTTGGTGCAATCCTCCTCCATCAGAAGCCAGAAGAGAGATTAGCAGCGTTTTCCAGGTTAACTATCACTGCTTTGATGTGAGTTTTTTCTTCTTTTTTTTCCTCTCTTTTCGGCTCTCAAAGGGATTTTGTTTGTTTTTGAATTTAAAGCTGAGTGCCACTGGTAGCATTCAATCAGGAAAAATGGTGATTTGTGAAAATAATTGGATTGGAAAGGCATGGGGAAGTTGTGTTTACAGGATTTACCAGCATACACACGCTGTTTGTTATGGGATATATGCGGATTAATGGACCTTGTTGGGAAGCATTATGTGTTCCCCAATTAATTTAATTGCTTATAATGAGTTTACATGCAAATTGTTGTCGCTGGTTTGGAACTTATTATACCCGAAACTGGTGGAGTTAACGAATATGGGAATTGATAGGTAGTTTGCTTGTGTTAACACCTTTTAGCGGTTTTAAGTGACGTTTGTTGTTGAAGTTTTGAAATTGTATGTTTTGGATAATCCTTATTTATTTCGAGCGTTTCCGTATACAGAACCGAAGGGCTTAGATTTGTGGATTCTGTTTAAACACAGGACTAGTACTTAAAATAATTCATAGGATTATATGTGTCACATGTGGGTCATATCTAAAACTAAATGAGTGATATTTCCTGCAGAAGTTTTGAGCACCTATTTGATTACAGCGCTCCATTATGGATAGATACTCAAAATATTAGTTACATAGGTACAGTTTTAAATAGGTTGTACTGATAGGCACACATGCTTCTTTAGTTTTTCAAGGTTGTCAGTTAAGGAATCAAAATCTAGCAATCGATTGCTAGATTAATTAAGTTGAAGCAACAACATCTCTATTCTCATCCCGGAAAGATTGTTTTTCGAATTGAAGTAATGAATTTTGGAAATTTAACCAACAGAGATACTGATCCTGTACCGATTAAGGTGCTGGTGCTAAATCTTTCGATTCGACCACTATGGTTCCTTCTATGAGATTTTTGGTAAATCGGCTTGAAACACCAAAGAAAACAAAATAACCAACAACAGTGTACTTTACAGGAAAACAAACCTACTGCAGAAAGGCCACATTTTGAAAGGTTACCTTCTTAAAAACTTAACCAACATAGATACTGACCCTGTACCGATTAAGGTGCTGGTGCTAAATCTTTCGATTCGACCACTATGGTTCCTTCTACGAGATTTTTGGTAGATCGGCGTGAAACACCAAAGAAAACAAAATAACCAACAACAGTGTACTTTACAGGAAAACAAACCTACTGCAGAAAGGCCACATTTTGAAAGGTTACCTTCTTGAAAGCTTAATGGAGATAGAATAAAGCGTAGGGCAGATGCGCAGAACAAAGATAGGGAGAGTGTAGTTAAAGGTGGCAGTGATAGAAGCAGTGCTGCTTCTAGGTTGGAAGTCACGTCAACTAAAGCTGCTTTCATGCATTTCCTCTCTTAGCGGTTTTACCCGGACGCGATTTTAAGAAAGACCGGTGCTACAAGCTGCACCGGTACAGATATTGGACGTCACGAGAAAATTCTCTTCGTTGAACTTCCCAAAATGCAAATGGAGAGCAAATTGTTACTTATCAAGCTGCCGTCATATCTTTCTGATGTCTCGAGCTGGAAAGCTTGGCAATGGCAATATTCTATTCGACCCAGAGTACAAATGCAAGTAGATAAATAGTAGAGGCTAGCCAAAGTAGAGAAAGTATATATTCAAGTAGAGAGCCAAGGATATCTTCATCCGCCTTCGTCAATATCCAAACTTCTACACCATAGAGCAAGGTTGAGATTATTACGGCGTTTTATAGACTCTCCATGATATTTCTTAGCAAAGAACAGCTATTAGCAAGTACAACTCTTGGTTTGACTCCTATGAGGTGTGATTAATTGAGTTAATTATCCAAGTTATTGGTGTCTAATAAGATATTCTGTTGTTGTTCGCTTCTTAGTGGCAACATATAAAAGGTGTGCCAAGATATCTTCCTTATTTCATAATGCAATAAAATAAAAAGATATAATATTTGAATTTTTTTTTTGATTAAAAGCTGAAATCACCCTCTCCAGCATATTCATACCCATGGCCGTTGGCCGTTTCTTAATGTTTTGTTTCTTTTCATGTCGTCCATAGTCTTTGGGCGGTTTGCAGTAAACAGGCTCTTTCAAATAGCCCTATAAAAAGAAGTCACAAAGGGTCAAATCAGGTGCACCCGCTGGCCACTTCAATTCACCCATCAGTGAGATGAGGCGCACTGATAAGTGCTCTTGCAACACAGAATCAGAATTTCTGTACAGAATCAATTTCCTTGAACAAAATAATTGATTTCTGGTCCAGTACAGGACCCATTGGCGCAATATTGAAGAGATTTTGGAAGGCGCGTTGGGTGGAAACCACGCACGAAATTGCAAGCTGCATGACAACGACTCACATAAAGGTTTTTTTTCTTTTGAAGGTATACAAATTCAATATGAAATAAAACACTTGAAGCTAATGTTAATATCTATGGTATTAGCTTTATTTAATAGATAATTTTATGCTATTAGTGTATAAATATAATATCGGGCATATGCGCGCCAAGGCTAGTTCGAATGAAGCGCAATCGTGAAGACCAATTTTCGACAACTTTATCGAGCAACTGTGGCCGTATATCAGCAATAAGACGGCGAATATTGACTTCCAAATCGTCCAACGTCTCTGGTTTATCGGCACAGACTAATGACTTCACATACCCCTAAAGAAAGTAATCTAAAGGTGTGAGATCACAGGATCGTGGAGCCCAGTTCACAAGTTAATTACACGAAATTATGCGCTCAGCAAATGTTTCCGGCAATACATTGATGGTGTCGCGCGCCGCGTGGCATGTTGAAACCAAAGCCTTGTCACGTCAATGCCATTCAACTGACGAACGAAGAAGTCAGAAATCATGTTTCTATAGCGCTATCCATTGACGGTAACATTCTGGCCGGAAAATATGGGCCGATGATTCCACCAGCCCATAAACCACACCAAACCGTGAGTTTTAATGGTTTTAAGGGCGTCTCCATAAAGGTTTCTGGGTTTTCTCCACTCAAAATTCAGCAAATTTGCCTCATCGGAGAACAAAATCTTGCCTTGAAAATAAGGATCAAGCTGAATCATGTTTTCGGCCCATTCACCGAACCTACGAGGCGTATAATTGTCACGCGGTTTCAGCTCTTGAATAAGATGGATCTTATAAGCTTTTCAGTCAAGATCTTTACGTAAAATCTTCCACAAAGTGGATGGGCATAGCTCCAACTGCTGTGCACGATGCCGAATCGACTCATTCGGATTCTTCTCAACACTGTGCTCCACAACTGCTCAACTTCTTCCGTTCGCACTATTTGTCATCTTTGAAGATGTATATTATCCACTAGAGTGTACGTGGTGCGAAAACGATTCATCGTGTTCCGAATACCTAGCTCAGATGGACGATTATGTCCACCGTAAAATGGACGTAGCGCACGATAAGTTTGGCTAACCGAAATAAAATAAGATTGCACAATTTGCACGAGTTGCTCTGGTGTTAATCTATTCATCGTAAAATTGCAAAACGTACTAACCCCAAATTAGCTTTCAGCTGTTAAATTGACAATCTGCAGAAACAGTGTTACCAGTTTAAAAACCAAACATCTAAAAAACACACCCCTTACAAGCTAGGAAAGTTTTAGAATCTCCTCTCTCAAACGAGACACGCACAGCTGCCATCTATCAGAGCACTCATTTCAAATAATGAAGTTATCTTCCCGCACCTCATACTTGGTTTTGCTCTCATACAAATCTAAACCAATTTTTTTCAGCCTAAGTTTCACTACTTGGCATCTTGGATTTTTTCTAGGATCTACCTTAGTGTCTATATTTCGTAAATTTTGAAAATACCCGGGGTAAGATCGTAGGTCCCAATTAGATCCTTGGTACTCTTATATATATGTATATTTTTTTTTTAAACTTTATCTCATTCTCTTAATCTTAAAGCAATAAAAGTAACAAAAATTCAGAATTATATATATGTATATAAAATAAAACAAATAGAGATAACTATAAATAAAAATAAATTTATACATATAGCAGATTCTTTAAGATAAAAGTGAAACAGTTAAGCCATTCTATTGTTCTTAAAAACAAGAGTCAAATGTACTACAAAATTATAAACAATTTTATACATTTATCGATGGGGATGCGATAATGTTAATAGTGGGCACAAGTATGAGATTTCTGGTGTTAACACGCAAATCAAGGTTTACATAAACTCTCGGAGTGTTATAACCGGATTTTTCAAAAAATATTTTTAGAACTTTATAAAAATACAAATGCCTTAGTGGAAGAAGATTAAGGCTTCTAAATAGCTGAAAGCTGGGAGTTAGTCGATTCACTTTGCACAGAATACAAATCGCATGCTTTTACTTGATTAGCAAATGTTGTATTTTGTTGAAATGAGTTCTGCCCCAACAAGCTATACCATATTGAAGTACAGATTTAAAAAAACCGTTATAAACTAATTTCAAAACAGCTTAGACGATAGATCTGTATTACAACATTATATAAAAATTGTTTTAAATACATAGTATGATTCATACAGCTCATTTTATAGTCCAAAATAACTCCTTAGTACTTAAAAACGTCAACGCGCTCAATTGCAAAGCAGTTGACAGTGCAACATGTTGTTTGAATCAAATGAGATTGCTATATTTTCGTGAATACAGATTTTCAAAAACTTGAATTTCTTACAGTTGGGCGAATGGTAGTATAGGTGCATAGAATTTTCCTTTGATATGAAAAATCATAAACTTCGTTTTTTCACTTATAAACAATTTGTGCTGCTTAAACCAATGACGGAGAATTTATAAATCATGGTTTACGGCGACTGATAGATTCAAATAACTTTTACAATTGTAGGTCAAGGTAGTGTCGTCGGCAAACGCTGTTATTTTGCCCTTTAGCAGTTGTAAGAAAAGGGAGTTCACAAAAATTAAAAACAAGACTGGTCCCAAAACAGAGTCTTGAGGAACTCCTGTGTTAATGAAATTGTTAGGACTCAAAATCTTAACTCTCTGACAGCGATTCTTTTTAGATAAGAAGTGAACCAACTATGTATAAAGCCTCTGAAACCAACATTGAATAACTTACTGAGCAAAATGCTTTGATCGACCATGTCAAATGCTTAGGTTATGTCAATGAATAAGGTAGCCAGAAAATCAGATTCATTAAGACTAGTAAATATAAATTTCACTGCACAACTTTAACAGTGCATCCTCAGTGGATTTACCACTACGAAAACCAAATTGTGAGTTACTAAAAAAATTCGTTTTATCCAAGAATGACAGCATTCTAGATTTTACACCTTTTTCAAAAACCTTTGCAAAGACTGATAACAGGGAAACTGGTCGATAATTCAGTGGCCGCAAACCATAACCGCTTAACTCAAGTTAGGATAAAATTAAGATAAGGGCACCATCGTGTTCAGCATGTTTAAATCTACTTCCACTTAGTCTTTTTTTATGACTGTATCTTTTTCTTAAACAGAACATATTCCAGAAAAAACATAGTAGCCTAAGTCATTTTTTTAAAATACTGTTTTAGGCATAACAGCTTAGCTCGTAATAATTATAATGAAAAGCCGACTTAGGCGGTTATGACTTGTAGCCACAGAATTGTTTAAATTCGTAGCATCCCCCTTTTTGTCCAAAAGGATAACAACAGCTATTTTATAGTGAGTCGGGAAAGTCAGAATACTTTCAATAAAACCAACAATTTTAAACGCATTAAGCAATGGATGACCTTTTCCCTACTTAACAAAATCAAAAAGAAAAAAGAGCAATACCATAAAGTTAAAAAGCATCCTGACAACATCAGGCTTAAACAATTTTACGACCGATTCTGTTTAAAGATGAAAACTGAAATCTCACGTCGTAAAGATTCTTACTTTACTAATAAACTGGCTAGAAATGTTGGTAATGCTAAAAAGGAGTGGTAGTCGTGAATGAAATTTTAAATAGAACTACTATTAATAGTGATATATCCATAAAAAGTAATAATTCAATGATTTCTGAGACTGTGGAAGTCGCAACGTTTTTTTTTTACTGGTACTAAATTTTCCGAAGACTTCGCATTAAGCAATAGTCCAACTCTAAATTCTTTTAATTTATGTCATATGCATTCTCAACCAGCAACTTTTGCTTTCAATGAATTTACTGCATTTGAAATTCACAAAATCATAATGACACTTAAAACAACGAGTTCGCCTGGCTTTGATCAGATTTCTTGTTCTGTTTTAAAAAACATTTCATTTCAAATATCTGACGTTTTGAGTTTTATTTTCAACCTCAGTGTTCAAAAGGGCATCTTCCCGGATTCACTGAAGAAAGCGATAGTAATACCCCTTCACAAAAAGGTTAATACTTTTGAGCTTGATAACTACCGCCCTATTTCACTACTATCATTTTTTTCAAAAATTCTTGTAAAAGGTATTAAATCTAGGATTGTCTCTTTCTTAGATAAGATTCAATTTTTTAGCATTTCACAGTTCGGCTTCAGAAGTGGGAAATCTACAGAAGATGCTTTATTGAAACTTACTGCTGAATTATATAACAGTTTAAACATATCAGAAATCCCAGCCGCCCTGTATATAGATATTACGAAGGCGTTTGATATGGTGGATCACACAATATTATTAGACAAATTATACAAAGCGTGTTTTAGAGGTTTTATTTATTCTTGGTTCTCATCATATCTTACAAATCGTAAACAAATGGTAAAGATCCAAAATCAGCTTAGTTCTCCGAAAGTAATCAATACTGGTGTGCCACAAGGTTCTGTTTTGGGCCCCATTTTATTTTTGATATATGTTAATTCCCCTTTTTATTCAACCTTTTATAGGCAAAATCACAGCATTATCTCGATCTTTTTTTCGACGTCAATCATGATTTGGATTTATTACGAAGATGGTTTACATACCACAAATTGGTCATAAGCAAAAAAACGAAATTTATGATTTTTAATATTCTGAGTGTCACCTGCAAGGATTTTCCTTTACACTACCATGCACCCAGTTGTAGGCGCTTTAGCTTAGACTATGGTCGCAATTCTTTTCTATTTAACAATAGTTTAAATTGCAGTATTACATGTTTTAAAATAGAATGTGTTGACAACTTTAAGTATTTAGGAGTAATATTGGACAAGAGACTTTATTGAAAAGACAATACTCTGTACCTTAAAAAGTACCTTAATTGCGTTGTAAGGCAACTTTATTACCTTAGTCTGTATTGTCGACAGCCTACTTTAAAGTTGGTATATAATGGTATTTTAAAGTCTAAGCTGCAGTACGGTGTATCATGTTGGGGTGGTACACATCTCAACAAAATACAACCTTTACTCTTAAAGCAAAAACATGCAATCAGAATAATGTGTAAAGTGAATCGTAGAACTCTTAGCTTCGATTTATTCAAAAGTCTCGAAATCCTTCCAATAAGGCATCTTTACTGCTACAAAGTTTTGAAAATATTTTTTTTAAAGTCCGGGTTTTATGCCGTTCGACTCGATGAAAATTATAATTTACGAGTCAATACCAGAAATTTTGCAATCATTCCGACAATCCATAAAACACATTATACGCGTTTTTATTCCGTAACTGCACCCCGTCTTTATAATGCATTACCCGCAAACCTTAGATGTGAGAGAGTGAAAACAGTTTTTCTTAAAAACACAAAGAAGTGGTTACTCTCTTTTGACCATTCTACTATAAATAATTTAATATAAATTAATGTATAATAAATACAATTTTGCTCTATTGCGGATATTTGCTCATGTACATCACTTTTGTTACTATTACTATCTTTTCTTTCTTTCTTTCTTTCTTTCTTTCTTTCTTTCTTTCTACATCTTTCTTTGTTTTCTTTTAATGGGTTTATTTTATTGTATTTCCCCATCGATAAATTTTTAAAATAATTTATTTCGAAATGACAGGTACATTCACCTCTTTTATTGAACAACAGATTGTACCTAACTATTTCATGCAAAATGTATTCCTGTATTCCATTATAATATACACTGTAATTTAATATAAGTTTTGTTATGAAATAAAGAAGAAGAATAATAAAAAATAATAAATAATAAATAAAAATATACCCTTTTGAATGCTAAAATTAAAAATGTGAGATAAAACATCAGCAACCAAAAAAGATATGTTTTTCTAAATATTACTAGTTAGTAGAATTGTCACACGATTTCGAATTGGAATTTTTCAATGACTGAATAATTTTGTGTATTTCCAAGGGCGAGAAAGACTGAAAGGAAAAACTTTGTCTTTGACATGGATCAAGAGGAGTCATAATTCATAATCATTAAATGCAGTGTCAACTTCTAATGGATCGGATACGAATGTATTATTAATAATAACTACAAACTCCGCTTTAGATTAGTTTTTGTTTAAGATTAGGTTGACAATCTCCCATTCCGTTTTTGAATTGCCCATATTTTCAAAAAAAAACCTTTACCTTGAAAAGGTATAAGGATCTTCAGTTCTTCAGACAGCTTATCGTAACTTCTTTTCAGCCTTAAGTTGATGGCATGTTTTTTATAGTACTTGAAAAGATAATTTTTATTACGAATTTTTTTCAAAAAGACATCCACTGTTTTAAATGTTTGTTTTTTTTATAATTCTTGCTACATAACAGCAAGTAAGCTTGAATTCTGTCAAGAAACAAATTAAATGCAATAGATGGATCACAGGCGAAGCATATAGAGCCCAAGACTCAAAAACTAAAGCAGATTTTAAAGGAGCAAAATCAATTATTGTAAAATCTTGAGAAATTGTATTTTTTGCTCTGGTCTGACTGAGATCAAGCTGGATAGATGTTAGCAAATAATCATTTATATTAAGGTCTATATATCTAGTCTATAAATATATGGTATAAGCAAGAACTAGATTCTTTAAATATACGGGTGGCCTCATTTAGTAAACTGTCAAAACCAAAGGAAGATAATAATGACAAATATTTATCAAGTTCAGATGAAGGAGTCAAGAGATCGATGTTAAAATCACCAACCAAAATTAAATTTTAGCATTTGCAGTTATCCAGAAAACAAAAATTGAATAACAGTAATTTCGCACTTGAAACTTAGCAAAGCAGCGCTTTTAAAATTAGCATATTTAACTTTAATCGACAGGTCGACAGGTCGACAGGTCATTTCTATAGAAAAACGCAATCCCTCCTGCAGAATAATTATTATTACAAGTAGCAACTAGAGACTTCATTATCAAAAATCCAAATTTCAGACAGAAAATGAGATCCGGTAAATGATCAATAGACGCAAGATGAGTTAAAAAAGTATCAAAATTTTTTCTAATGCTACGGATATTCTGATGAATTACAGAAAACCCTGAAGAAGAAGTTGTATTTTGATAATCGATGCAAAAACATTTTAAATTAGCAGAAGTTAAAGAGGAAAAACTATTATCAAATAAATTGTAATGAGAACTTAAAGATACTCGTAGGAATCGAGTGTTAAGTGTTGTGGGGCACACACGCGTCGGGAACAATATTAAAATAAATTTTTTTTTTTCTACTATTCATTACACTGTTCATACTAAAATGTCATGTAAAGCGTGTGGAAATAAAGTGGAGAGTAGTCAACTAAAGGTGGTGTGGCGAGACTGCAACAGCCTTTCGCACGCAGCCTGCGTAAACTTCATGCCTGCCGACATCGAGTTTATGAAGAAAGCAACCAAACTCTGGCAGTGCAAAGTATGTAAAGGGTCCGCCATCTAACTTTTTTTTTCAACTAGTGCTAATTTCGTGAATGGTAACACTTAGCTCATGTCTGATTTGACAGATAATTAGTTTTATCCTTCCGCTGAACGAATATGGTTGTTCAGCTGGGAAATATTGCCTGCGATCGACTTAGAGAAGATGCCGATTTTGCCAAAAAAATTATCTTTTCAGATGAAGCTCATTTTGATCTTGGCGGGTATGTAAACAAGCAAAATTGTCGCATTTGGGACACAGAAAACCCGCACGCATACATTGAAAAGCCGATACACCCAAAACGAGTCACTGTTTGGTGCGGATTTTGGTTCAGAGGCATAATTGGGACATTTTTCTTCGAAAATGAGCAAGGAGTGGCCGTTACAGTCAATGGCGATCATTATCGGGCCATGTTGAACGAATTTTTGTTCACAAAAATTGAAGAGCAACATTTGGTTTTAACAGGACGGCGCTACGTGCCACACAGCCGAAGCTACACTCGATGATTTGCGCCCTGTTTTTGAAGATCGCATTATCAGCCGCAGAGCTGATGTCGTTTGGCCACCTCGGAGCTGCGATTTGACACCGTTGGACTATTATTTGTGGGGTGCCGTAAAAGATAAGTGTTACGCCGACAAGCCAGAGACAATTGACGCTTTAAAGGACAATATTCGTGAAGCCATTGGTGAAATACAGCTGCACACAATCGATAATGTGCTTAAAAATTGGACCGATCGTGTAGGCTACTGCATGGCCAGCCGAGATTTTCCATTATTAACCGGAAGGATAAAACTAATTATCTGTCAAATCAGACATGAGCTAGGTATTACCATTCACGAAATAAGTACTAGTTGAAAAAAAAAACGTTAGATAGCGGACCCTTTATTACAAATAAACGCATGCGCTAGCATGCGTCCCTAGTCAGATGTATCAAAAACAACATCTCCACAAAAGGGTTGACAACATAACACCTATTAACCAAACGCCTGTCGCTCCACCGAAACATAATGTTACACTGGAATTAATTTACGCGGAAATTTAAGAACTAAAACAGATCCAAAGAGAGCATATTGAGGAACTGCAGAGGAAAAATGATGAATGTGAGCTCAAAATTCGCCAACTTGAGAAGCAGGTAGATTATCTAGAACAGGAACTCATCGGAAATACTGTGGAGATCTATAACATTCCACCAAACTGCGGCGACACTTCTAGCTTGTTTAACCTACCGGACAGGTCAACACTTTACTGCTAAAAATGGTACTGTTTATATGCGTAGAAGGAGGGCATATTTTAGTAAGAATTACTTGCCCTGAAGATTTAAATATGTAATTTATGAATATTTCTCTTAATTCTGTCTCGTGCTTAGTTCCAAATACATGTGAATACCCAGTCAATTCTCTTAAATCTGTTGACATTATTTGTTTACATCAAAGCATTCGTAGTAGCAGAAAAAAATTTTCAGCTCTGGTAGCACACCTTGAGTCGTTAGTGAAATTACCTGTCGCCATTGTTTTGAGTGCGATTTGGCTCTATGAAGAAGAATTAGATTTGTATTACTAGGGCGAGAAAATTGGAGTTAACGCTCTTAAAGTTGCAGCCACCGACTCCGAATTTCGGTAGAAAATTTTTATAATTTGAGGACGTTGCTCGTTCGTGTACTTTACCATGATGAAAATGTTGAGTTTACTGAATAAATTGACAGTGACAGTTTGACGATTAGTGAGAGAGTGCGTTCACAAATTAAATTCAAAGTTGTCAAGTCCCTATTATAAAACCCTTTATAACATACCGGGGTATGCACATTTTGGAAGTTGTAAAAAATTAACATATACTCAGCCGGAGGTATAGCAGTTTATGTGAAGGATGGTTATGTATGCGATAGCCTAAAGCTTAATTTTCTTAGTGCTGATGTTATAAAATTGTCTTTTGATTTCATGAGTGAGAGATATGCTATGTTGTGTGTTTACGGACTGCATGCAGTTTCGAAATGTATCTTCATTGATGAATTAAGTGATGTTGTGAGTTGTTGTAAAAAGAAGAACTTAATTGTAATTGCTGATATCAATATTGACATTTTAAATGAATCTGATAGAGATACTGAGAATTATATGATTCTTATGGCGTCAAATGGTCTAAAGAGTTCTCTAAATGAACTTCTGAATCGACTAAATATTGCATTGATCATATACGAGTATTTATGCGCACTCAAAAAAACAATAGGAATACCACCTTGATCAAAAAGTTCCCGTAATATATTCAGAAAATTAAAAATACAAGTTTATTCATCGAAATCTATATTATCCCCTTCAAAGTAATTCGAAATCCCCATCAGTGCTTCCTGCGATTTTTCCATAACTTCCTCTCGGCTGCTGAAACGCGTTCCCCGTAGTGGTTTTTTAACTCGATTGAACAGAAAGAAGTCACAGGGAGCCAAATCAGGTGAATTCGGTGGCTGTTGGATGGTATTTGTTGCATTTTTCGTCCAAAAATTACGAATAATGATGGCACTGTGCGACGGTGCGTTATTATGGTGCAAAATCCACAATTTTTCTGCCCACAATTCTGGTCTCTTTCGGCGAGTTGCTTCACGCAAACGTTCCATAACGCCCAAATAATACTCTTTGTTTACTGTCTGGCCTTCTGGCAAAAATTCATGATGCACTACACCGTCGTAATCCATGAAAACCGTGAGCATTGCCTTCTTTTTTGACTGAAAACGACGTGGTTTCTTTGGTCTCGGTTCATTTGGTGAACGCCATTCACTTGCCTGATGTCTGGATTGCGTGTCGTACTTATAAATCCACGTCTCGCCTCCAGTAATGATCCTTTTGATGAATGTGGGATCGCATTCAGCCTCGCAAATCATCTCTTTTGCGACGTCAACACGGTCTCTTTTTTGCATGAAATTGAGGTCTTTTGGCACCAACTTTGCTGCTACACGACCGACGGAAACTCATATCATTAACCAAAATGTCCTCCGCTATCTCTCTGATAGTGAATTTGCGGTTATAGACCAACATTTCTTTTACTCCATCAATGTTTTCGTTGGTTTTCGATGTCGATGGTCTGCCACTGCGTTCATCATCTTCGATTGACTTACGACCACTTTTGAACCGCTGATAAACGACCGTTTTCTTTAAAGAATCGTTGCCGAAATACTTTTCCAACATTTCCAAAGTTCGCGCACCATTAAATCCTTTTTTTACGCAAAATTTAATACAAGTTCGTTGTTGCAAATTTAAACAAATTTCTAAAATTGTAAAAAATCGCCAACACACACAGTGATAGATGACTTTTGTAAATTTTGCAAATGTCAAGCTATGACGCTAAGATTTAGAAGGAATGTCAACAACGGATTAACCAACTTAACAAAAAAAAACAGAACTCAAATCGGAACAATGGGAGCGCCACATGGGAACATTTCGATCAAGGTGGTATGTTTAATGGTGTTGTGTATGATCTGAAATTAACAGATCATTGTATGATTATACTTTATGTTGATTCTAGTACCAATGCACTAAATTGTTGTAACTCATCTGTAGAAAAGAAATATTACACAGACTATGCTCTTTTAGAGGACTGATTACAATATGAATTTTGGGAACCAGTCTATGAACTTAATAATATAATAATATAAACTTAACCATCAATTGCTTTCTTTATTGAAATTTTAAAAAATCACATCAAAAATTGAACTACTTATTCCCCTCTCATCTCAAGCAGAAATACCTAAAATTTTAAAACCGTGGATGGCACACAATCTCTTGCAGCAGAACAAACATGCAAAACAGTGCAGAAATCATCCACATAATATAAAACATAAAAAATACTATGATTCTCTATGCAAATCCGTGCACAAGAATATTGAAGAAACACGTAACAAGTTATATAGAGATTCGTTTGAACGTGCCAGAGGAAATGTAAGAGAAAAGAAGGTAGTTGATAGAATTTTGGGGAAAAGTAGACAAAAAATAGGTATTAATAGCTTGGAGATAGATGGTAAAAGTTTCACGGACTCAATCATCATTTCCAATAAGCTCAATGAGTACTTTATAGAAATTTCAGAAAAACTGAAACCATTTGTAGGGATTTCAAGAGACTGCAATTGTTCTATAAGACTCACTCTTGTACTAGTGACGGTATATCAAGTGTATTGCTGAAGAAAATGTGCTTCTATGTGGTAGACGTTTTATGTTACTTGTTTAATTTTTGTGTTCAAAATAACTGTTTCCCTCAGCAGCTAAAAGGCGCTGAAGTTATACCACTTTTAAAAAAAAAAAACAGGATGCTATCCTCAGAGTGTGTAGCCGATTGTATGAAGGTATTAACTGCAACAAATACATCATGGCTCCATGGTTGACCATGACCTGCTTCTAAAAAAATTATACAATGCTGGTTTTAGAGGAATAATCCACAAATGGTTTACTTCTTATCGAAAAGGTAGGAATCAAAAAGTATATGTAAACTCTCGTATCTTAAAAAATGGTGTACCACAGGGTTCAGTTCTTGGTCCTGTGCTCTTCTTGATATACATTAACTCTCTCTTCGCACTTAATTTAAATGGAGTATCTACTGCATTTGCAGATGACATAGCCTTTACATACCAAATTGATACAAGATACGAAAATATTGCAAAAATCTCGGAAGATCTATAAATATTGAGACTTTGGTTTGCGGAACATAAACTGATTATTAGCGAGAAGACAAAACTTATGTCTTTCAAAATATCAAATAATGTTTTAAATGATTTTAATTTATACTTTCATGCTTGTGATTGTAATAAATTCTGTTTACCTGCTCATAGTTGTGGAAAAAGTAATTATGTTAGTAGTTCGCCTTGTTCTAATAATTGTTTTAACATTGAATCAGTGCATCACTATAAATACTTTGCAGTATTAATTGGCCATAATTTGAATTGGAAATATTAAATATATTAACGTCAACCTATTACGGCCTGGCTCACTCTAAGGTGTAGTATGGTATGTCAAGTTGGTGAGGTTCTTATAATAGCTCCTTCAGTCCATTGTGAATAGCTCAGAAATATTTCATTAGTATTATCTGTAACAAAAATCGACTTACTTAGATCTGGCCCTTATTTAAAGATCTGCATATTCTACCCATGAGACACCTTTACGTTTTCAAAGTTCTAAAAGAATTCTTTAAACAAAGCGGTAATATTCCTAGCAGAACTACACATTTTTATAGTCTATGAAGTCCTGGAATCTTTATTTAAAAGTGACCAATGTTTAAGTTTAATGTCAGTTTATTAATTACATTTTTGTAATCTTTGTCCAACTGTTAAAACAATTTCCAAATAGTAATTGCTCTTTCCGTTTTTTCCTTTAAGTTTTTTTTTTTCTTTTTTTTTATGAAGTCCAAGAACATTAGTTTTGTAAACACTATTATTTTCCGCTATATTCTGTAAGAAATTGTACAGTAGTTTTAAGGTAGAATGAAAAAAAAAATATCATTTACACTTAAACTAGCCATAAATTATTATAAGTTATTCTCAAGTTTACAAATGTTGGTTTTAAGCATACAAGATCCTGAACGTGACTTACAAGAGACTAAGTCTTCTGTTTTGTGAATCGAACAAACGACACTGGCATTTCATTCGTCAGGCATAACTGTGCCGTCCACATCTTGGAAATGAGTTGGTATGGTATGGTATGCTCTCTATCAGGTTATCTGCTGAACAAAAAGACAGTTTGTTTGCCAAAAGCTCCAGCAGGTGTGCTATACCTAAGTTTTGGTATTTCTATAATAGATAGAGATAGATTGCAAACAACTTGGTTGATGATGGGTTTTGCTTGATAATGGAATTTACGTTATCCCCGCCATTTGGGAGTATGGAGAAGCAGTTTTTCCATAACATTGATTGCGACTGCATCTTCTTTCAGCGCTGGCTTCTTATGCGCTATCAGCTCTCGTTCTTCTAGGAAAGCGGCGAATCATTCGGGTAAAGTCCGAAATAAAGATTCGCAGCATTTCTGATGGTTTTGTTGAAGAGCTCCCAAATCATCGTCTATTTCTTCTGTGGAGCGTAAGAGGATAGCAGGCTAAAGTTGGCCGATTTATTGTGGATAAGAATTTTTACAATCCCTTCGCTAACTTACCGAAAGCTTCTTCAATTTAGCTTAAGCCTTTAGTTTACCGTTTTCAACAAATTCGCACACAAATCGATTCTCCTTATGTACTCTGTGGCAGTCATCATAGTACATGTCACAGTCTCTCATCATCCTCTTGTCCGGCAGATATCGTTAGTCTCTGCTAGTGATTCGGTTCCATTCGGTCTGTTCAAGATTCGAACATTCCTATATGCAAATCGGAACGTTGTTTTCGATTTGCAGGGAACTTGTCCATGACTATTGATTGCTTTGCCACAGAAAGATTTTTACGGGTCTTTATGTAAAACCCTCTACCTGAAAAGCCAAGACCTTTCAGTAACCTTTTGGTGAAAATGGATCAAATAATCCACTTTTCCACTATTTTTATCTCAGTAGCCTGTCTAATGCTGAAAAATTATTATTGCCCTTAGCTCGAAAGATGTTGAATTAGCTTATACAAGGTACTTCCTACGATGACTGTTGATGCCATGTTTGACAGGACGTTACAATTGGTCTGCTTATAAATTTAACAAGGATAAGGAATGATCGAATGATGATGACTTTTGGCTATTGTACCAGGACTAAGATTGGTTTCTGAAATTTAAGGACGCTCCTCGACTCAAAGAGTGACGGTCCTCAAAATGCCAGACTCCTCCAATTGGAACATGAGTTCTTCGATGTAACTTTGACATATCCAGAGTGAATGAAGTAAGATGGTTCGATCCCCAATGTGTAACATTGCGTTACTCTACTGAGGCAAGCCCTCTGGTGGTCCTCGTGAATCTGGAGTGTGTCTGCTGTGAATTATACCTCGAATCACTCTGAGTGAAGTAAAAACTCTCCATCCTATTCGGACTCCCACCCCCTGGAGAGCGAATATCGAAACCAAACGCACCTGAGTTTCAAACCACTACGAAACAAATAATTTTCCTTTCTCCTCCTTTTACCCTTCCGCCCGCGCCCAGGCAACAGTTAAAGGGTATCTAACCCCTTAGGCGCGCGTAAATTATAAAAAAAAAAATATATATATATAAATACCCCAACAATAGGGAGTAACGAGCAGAGTCCCAGTATCGAAGGAAAATGAGAGAAGTAAGACGTGACAAACGTAACTATTTGAACGCCCTGGCCAATGAAGCAGAGTGTAGGTGTGATAGCAGAACCGTTTACATCGCTCTAGCTAACTTCCGGTGATAGTCCTAAATGGTTCCGTACTCGTTTCCAATGAGGATCAGATCAAGCGAAGGAGGAAACATATTGCTACTGTTCTTAACCATGTATTCGCAAGCGATGTGCATCAAAATCAAACTGAGCTGCCCGAAGCAACAACTCCCCGAATACACACTCATCAACGTACTGAAGAACAGCAAGGCAGTAGTACTAGATGGTATTCCCGGAGTACTTCTGCGAGGCGCTCCAATAACATTTGCAGAACTTTCACATCCTCTTGTTGGGAGAGCTTGGAAGAAGGGAATGATTACCAAGCTCCCCAAAAAGACTAGTCTTATGGAGTGTGAACACTGGAGAGGCATTTTCATTCTTCCCGCAGTTGCTAAGGGTCGAAGTAGTTCTTGAGCGAATAAAGGAACATCTGGAAGAAACACTTGATGCCGAACAAGCAGGTTACTGCTTTAGATCCTCTTATGTCGACCATATCAACACCCTGCAGCTCATTATTGAATAGTGCGTTGAATTCCGGTCACCACTTCACCTGTTGTTTATCTGGCTTGCCTTGCGCAGAAGAGCTATACCCGACAAACTGATGGCTATTATCAAAGTAACCTCTGCTCGGTCTGAATATTATGTTCGGCATTGAGGAAAGTTGTCAGAGGAATTCAAGATCTAAAGTGGGTTCCGACAAAGGTGCATTATATCGCAGACACTTTTTTATTGGTGATTAGCGATGTTCTTCGCGCAGTCTTGTCTATTGGAAACAGAGGAATTTTCTGAATTCTTATATCTCAACTCAAACATCTGGACTACACTGACGATGTTTGTTTACTCTCTCACAGTATTATGGATCTGCACCAAATGACAGCAAGTGTGCAGAGGGAGGCAAAGGTCGTGGGTTTGAAGGAGTACTGACAAAATCAAAATCATCAATCTCGATGCTAATTCATCAACTCAACTTAACATTGCTGGACAACCGGTAGAAAGAGTGGAGAGTTTCCATTGTCTTGGGAGTATTATCCCTACCAAAGGTGGAACCGAATAGGATAATGCCAATGGAATCGGTAAAGCAAAGTCCACGTTTGGAATGATGTCCATGACATGGCGAAGCAAGGCAATCAGGTTACACATCAAGCTACAAATATTCTGTCCAATCAAAAGGAACATCTTAAGCGTTTTCTGGCCTAATAGTATCTCTAACGAACATCTTTACCAGAGAATGGGTCAGGAAGCAATTGGCGTAACCATCCAACAGCGGAAGTGGCAGTGGATTAGTCATACACTTCTAAGAGATGATAGTTTAAAAGCAAACTACGCTATGCAATGGAATCCGTTATCAAAAAACATTAGTATAACGCGTCGGCCGAGAAATACATGGCGCAGAACAGTTGGGGAGAAGTTAGGGTAATTGGGGAAGAGTTGGAGAGAGATGAGTCTCATTGCCAGGAACCGTACACGATGGTGAGTATTCGTTAATTGACGCCCTAGGACCCACACGGAGAAGCAGGACATAAGTAAGTAAGCAAACATTTCCAAAAATTAAGACAGTAATAGGTAACAGCTTTGGGCCTACCATATAGACATGCTATTTGGGCTAGCAGCTGGAAAGTACTATCGAAGGTTTCGGAAAAATTTCCGACTTTGCTGAAGAGGAAGGATCCAAGAAAAACCAGCTGGACACGTTTTAAGGAAGAACTTGGCATATCCGCCAAAACTCCGCTTAAGCTCAGATCAAGTGAAAGCGTTAGGAAGCTGGAAATAAGCTGAACGGCGCACTCAACAAATATTTTGGAATGACGTGTTATTCCGGAAAGAAAGCGCTCTTGGTGGAACGTAAATCTCCATCGACGAAGTGTAGACGCTAGCAAATTTTATAACAGATTACTTACTATTGTATTAATTCAGATGAATATCGTAATCTTTGGAGATCAAAATAAACCGCATGGCGAACAGTGTAATTCTTGTCCTGCTGAAGAGCATGTATAGTATGTTTGTGCTTAATGTGTGCAGAACGGTTCAGGGAATGCATCATCCGCATTCTAACGTGAAAGAATGCACAACTGCGTTGCGTACCCTTTTGACGGCATATGTAACCCAACCACTCAATATGGGGCAAACAAATATTTTGTTTTGAGGATTAAATCAATGTTAGTGGATAGAACCTTGGCTGCTGATGTTGGCTTCAACCGATATTATATGGTGGGGGTGAAAAACGGTCGTCTTTTATGCACTTGTTGATTGACTTCCTGTTCAAAACTCTCATGGGGTTATGCTATTAGCGCTAGTGCTTGCTCTAAAACGTAAGCAACCCTAGCCGTAATCGACGATAACCGCACAAGAAATTGGTTTTCTGCCAGTCCAAGCAACTCTGAAATTGTTCACTTAAAGAGAAGGAGAGAGCTCATTAGTCTGCCTCATTTAGGAGTTAAACGCATCACCATCTATTTGTTCAATTAAGCGAAGTATTTAGGTGTAATCCTGGATAGAAAACTTCTTGGAATAAACATGTCGCATCAAAGACTACCCAGCCGTTATGAGCTAGTTATGTGCTAGTGTAAGGAAGTTTTTTGCGAGCTCTTTTGTATGAAGGGATTCACAGAAATACTAGGACGTCATTGCTGCTTTCTCCAAATTCAAATGAACAGTCTGTCTAGGCTGCATGGGGCGATTGAAGTGTTCCGAAAACCTCACAGTTCGAGAAAGTAAGGCGTTCACGAACGAAGCTAGGTTCACAGGCCCTTGTTTTGGTCACAGACCATAGTGGAATTGCGAGAAATGAGATCGGCAAAGTAGTACTGGTAGTACTGGTTGCGTCCTTGGTTGGGGCTTCCTTTGAAAGTTGAGGGGTATAGCATCCAGGTTGCAAGCAAACCACACGTTTGCTTTTCAAGGCCTTTTAAAAGTAAAGCGCCATCTTTCAAAAGAGCAGAACAAAGATTCAATGTGTTAGACTGTTCAAAGAAAGGATATTTACAAAACCTTAAGATTGCAATTCAGGTAAAGTAAAAGCCTTTCCAAGTGAACTTCATCCATTACATTTTACCTTTGCAGTCGCTACAGAAACATTTCCATTTCTAATTTCAGATGTCTAGACCTATGCTTCCAAGACTCTATAATAACACTAAATTATCCCATAAATTTTGAAGCGTCCTTACTTTGAACCCTGCTTGGTACAAAACCCTGAACCCTGAAAAGGTACAAAATATTCCAAAAAGATTAAAAACACATTGAAGCTTCAACCGACAGGATTTTTCAACGAATTTAGTCATTGTGCGCAACAATACCCCAGAGGCGATATTAGCCACCGATTACTGTAATTCATTCACCAAATGCTCAGGCTAAATTTTTTTTTCCAATTTCCATACCGTTTCCTTCTACGCCATCAAAAAGCACTCGAAGTCCTGCGAGGCATACTCGAACTTGTGGCACTGTAGTGCTGTCAAGGGTAAATAGAAAAAAAAAACCATTAGCCATCGCCCCACTAAGGCAATCCCAGGTGTCCACTCGGGTAGTACCATTCTGCCGCCAAGTGGAACACAAAAGTCACGCGAAAACAAATTTCCCAGATCAGTAGCACAGTTCAACTGGAATAACCTCGAAAAGGAGAGATGAAGGACACCAAATATACGAAGAGCAATGGGGAAAACCGTTGTCGACATTTAAGAAAAACTCATTACTTATTCAGACACGCCACCAGCAGGACCATTTTGTCCTCCTGCGACGCCCATCGTCTTTTAAGAGTGTTTTGTTTTGTTTTCTTTGATTTTGTTTTTTTTTTGTTCAGCTTGGTCCGACATTTACGAGTAACCCCAATGTTACGGGTACTCTGTGTTTGCGTGGGTAAACACCCTGAACACACTCATTTCCGATGCTCTGTGGCAAATATTTATCCGCTCAGTCTGTTCGTTTATGCAAATATTCGTAGTGCCACCCGTACTTGTACACCACTCATGCACATATGTATGGATGTATCTCCGCCAACACAGAGAAAATAGATACACATCTAATGGTTTTAACAGTGGGTTTACATAGCGGAATGGCCGCTAAGATTAGCCCAGATTTATACCCATTTCATGTTGGTCTAGTGGAATTAAAGCGATCCGGAATAACGGAATCCATATGTTTATGGAAGAAAGCATACGAGCACTCCATATGAACGGTCTTATGCTCACATCCTGGCTGTCTGTCTGCGGGGATATGTTTATTTTCGCAATGCAGCAGAATCCTTCTCTGCATCATGCCATCCTCTTTTATGAAAGAACCGGAAGCTCAATGTTTATCCTAATTGAAAAGCAAGCAAGACGTGTAAAAAGGGTGTGGGTGGGTATGTAAGGGTAAAAGTGTAATAAGATAAGATACGAGCGTTGTAGTAAAAGCCACGAATGTTCATACAGATGCAGACATGTGGTTTTTATTTTTAGTTGCAGTTGAAAGGGTGAAATGGAGTCCGTGGCCGCGTTGAGGTGAAGTTCGGCGAATTGACGGCCTTGAGGCAAGTTTAACAGAGGGGGAATTACAAGTACTTGAGTGAATGAAAGGGATGCTATCAGCAAATGGAAATTAGCGAAATTGTTTTTCTTTTCGCTTTAATTCCTCGGAAAGTATGGTTTCAAGGGTCGAGAGTCATAAAATGGGTCAGTTGAAAGGAGTACTCGTACACTGGTAAGTGGTTTTTGTAAGCTTAATGCCGTTGTGTGTGGGTGGTAGTGCGAAAACCACCCAGAGTGTAATGAATGTTTAACTGTTAGAAGATTACTCTCAATTCGCCATATCGGCGCACGGTGTTTTCAAGTGCTTTTTCCGGCATACTGAAATTTACATAATTTAAAACGATCCAACGGAAAAACCTGAGCACTTATAGTGCACAAATAGTGCTTTTCGTAATGGTGGCCGACTGCAATATATGGTTTTACTATTATGGTTCAACTAAGATCTACTTAGAAATTAAGTTAGCCTTTGTCCATAGGCTTCCGACTGGAACTTGAGGCAAGAACACATAATACCCTTCAAGGAAACAAACGCCTGACAAATTTGACAGCTCGATCTGGTTTTTCAACCATGTGTAACTATAATACTTTGCTCATGAAATCTTCACACTTTGTGGACTCTGCAGTAAAAGGCAAGAGGCTTATTGCAGCTGGTATTACAGCTGCAAAAATTATTGCCACACAGGGGTTTATAAAATATTGCCGCCGCCGTTCCGATGTTACGCTACGTGCCGTAACTTTTACACCTTAAATGCTGTCTGTATGAGTGATCGTGATATCCTGTTTGGAGACTGCTGGTGAGGTAAAAGAAAAGTCTGGTATATATTCATACATTCACGCCTACCAGAGCGGCACTGATGAAAGGAGAATAGTACGAAAGTGCGCTATCATGGAAGTGAACTGACTATATATATATGAATACATGACCGCGACGGACAGAACTTCTGCACCGAACAGGATCAATGTTGTGGCGAATAGAAAAATTTGGGTCACATTTTGACGGTTACCGGGCGCGAGCAATGTGATACATTTTAGACACAAATTACGTATAGCAAGCTTGAATAATGACTGGCAAAAGTTTCAAATAAGAAACTGTATTACGGTGACAAAATTGGGCCCAACGTTTGATCTTACAATAGAAAGGGTACAGATGTATTTTTTTAAGAAAGAATACGACAAGAACGGAGTTGCCATCACTTTGACAGTTGAACGCCTAGATAGGCGTACCAAAACCTAACGACTAAGAATACTGATATCATCTTCGGTGCAAGTAAGCAGTGAAAGCTAAAAAGTCAACATCGACTTTTTTTGACAGAAGTTTCTATGAAGATAGCAAAGAAAAAGTAACAAAAAAAAAGAGGCAAGACCTGGGCCCACTAAATGTGCGCTAAAAATGTTATAAACCAAGAGCAAGTATTGTGTAAGGCATGTGGGACAACTTCGAAGAAAAATGTAAGGGCAGCGCAGAAATTCTGTTTGGTGTTTGAAGAACAATGTCAAGTCTCTAAACTGCTGACTTAGTGCAGCAGTAATAACGCAACCAATAAGGCTCGTCTTGATATTGCAGAAAGAACTCAACCAGCTCAACAGTTCCAGATTGTGCGTCGAATCTTCAATGGGACGAATACACTTTCGCACAGGTCTACTGGTGATTTGATGGTATGTCTCACCGAAAAGTGGAACTAAATCGTACATCAATCTGGTGAAAGCTAGACGGTTGCACTTGATATTTCTAAGGCATTTGACGTAGTTTGGCATCAGGCTCTTTTGTCGAAAATGTGTGCTTTTGGGATCGATGGCCTTCTTCTTCATTGGACTAGAAATTACCTTTTAGAACATTAAATTCAAGTGGTCTCGGATGTTTTCAAGTCTTATATAAATAATAGCAATATGCTAGTGTTACCCAGGGTTCTGTTCTGTCTCCGACACTCTTTTTAGTTTTCGTTAATGATCTCTTGTCTGCTACTTGTAATCCAATAAATTCCTTTGCTGACGACAGTACTCTCTGCTTTTCATATTCGTTCCCGGACTCACGTCCCTGCTCTTCGGCTGTAGAACGGGAACGGCAGGGTATGTAAAGTTCACTAAATTCCGATATAAACAGAATAACCACAGCATTTCCCACTATCAACAGACTAGAATTTAATGCTTCCAAAACTCAATGCTGTCTGTTGCGTACAAACATTATAAGGATGCACAAATCCCTTGAGAGCGCGCTAATTATAAAAAAGTTGGCGTCCAGAAATTGTACATTTGAAACGAGGTAGGATCAGTTTGAGGGAACGAGTGGTAATGATTTTATGCAAAAACTTGATTGTTCAAAAATCTAGACATTCGGTATGTGTACTACGCAGACCCTTCTTCGAGTACATGGATCACAACGAGTTATGTTATTAAAAGGAGCCTGGAGTCTGCGTTGTGCTGTCGCTTTGCTGCAACAAGGAATTTCACAGTCATAAGTAAAATGAGTAATACGTGGCGGTCGCGCGATCTTTATCCTTGGGTTTATTCATGTAAAACTTTGTATTGAGGAAAGATTACTAAAGGAGCCATAAATCATACCGGCCATTATCGCTTTCATTAAAACAGACACCGAGATTTTGTACTTTATGCACAATTTCAATCACTGTCCTCCCAAAGTAAATGGTTTGGAGGCGTCTTGAATCAGCAATAACAATTTCGAGTTTTTGGGTTTAGCTGCAGAAAATTATACATATGTACATATGTATGTATCTACGAGTATCGGACGACATTTGGGAGGTCATTTATAAAGTTTGTTAAGAGCAAATGACCTAGGATGGCCCCTTGTGGTACACCAAAGACCGACTCTCATTTACACAAACAGCTTGCTTAATTTATTCAGTAAACTCAACATTTTCATCATGGTAAGGTACACGAACGAGCAATGTCTGCAAATTATAAAAATTTTCTACCGAAATTCGGAGTCGGTGTGTGCAACTTTAAGAGCATTAACTCCAATTTTCGGTTGTAATTCTCGCCCTAGTAGACAGGCAATAACAAGGTTAGTGCAAAAATTTGAGTCCACATATTCGTTGTGATGTTGCCGTGTCAGCGAGACAACGGGTTGGTCGAAGTGTCGAACATATCGCTGCGATTCAGGCGTCCTTAGCAAATGATCCAAATCAGTCAATTACACGGCGTTCTCAAGAATTGGGCATCGCTCAGACCACATTATGGCGTATTTGGTTCACACCCATACAAGATCAAGCTGACTCAAGAATTGAAGCCGATGGACCATGTGAAGCGACGTACGTTCTCCGATTGGGTTCTGGAGAAGATGCGCCAAGTCATCGCAAAATCATCTTCAGTGACGAAGCTCATTTTTGGCTCAATGGGTTCGTCAATAAGCAAAATATGCGTTATTGGTCGGGTGAAAATCCACATGTGCTTCATGAATCACCACTTCATCCACAAAAAATAACTGTTTGTTGCGGTTTATATGCCGGCGGCGTTATTGGGTCATATTTTTTTGTCGACGATAACGATCGTCAGCGTTATCGCACCATGATCACCGATTATTTTTGGCCCGAATTGGAAGATATGCACTTAGGCGACATGTGGTTTCAACACGATGATACCACAAGCCACATAGCACACGCTACAATCGATTTATTGAAGAGTAAGTATGGTGAGCGTGTTATCTCAAGAAATGGGCCAGTCGATTGGCCGCCTCGTTCGTGCGATTTAACTCCGCTTGACTATTTTCTGTGGGGCTACGTTAAGTCATTGGTTTATGCCAACACGCCGACGACGTTGAAAGAGCTGAGAGCCAACATTGAACGCGAAATAGCGGCCGTTTCGGCCGAAATGTGTGACCGAGTCATTGAAAATTGGGTTCAACGAATCGACCGCTGCAAACGTGCCCGCGGTGGCCATATGAACGAAGTCGAGTTCTATTCATAAATGTTTTGATTGTACTTCAAGCCGATAATAAAGTTTGCCTTTTACTTAAAAAACAAAAGTTGTCAAGTCCTTATTGGAAAACCCTATTTTTTCATAAAACTTTACAGCCAGGTGTATAGTTGGCTGGAATATATATTCCCTGGAGTTTTTTTGTTGTTGATCGAGCGGCTGTTGATGTTCAGCTGAGGCCCTTTAAGTCTGATGGGCCATCGATTTTCCATCAAATTGCATAAGTTGACCAATAGTTGAAAGATGTGATGGAAAATTATTTGTGGCAGTAGTAGGGCTTTAAAGTACAGAATAAAGTACCAAACAAGAGCTCTGTTTGAATAAGTTGCGTAAAGTTCTAGTCCCCCGAAATTCACTAGAAGTGCACCGATAGCGAAGGGCAAACAGAGAAATCGTCAAAATTCTTGGATGACAGTCAAAATTGTACTTGAAGTTTGGAGCGCAGATTAATTAAATATTTCTAAATATCAAATACTTTGAATGTAGAAATTTTCATTCAAACTTCCCGAACATACGAGCAGAACCACGATGCTACAGTTACATATTCCGAATGACAATTGTCGCTGCAGCTGTTAAGTCGCAGTTTTAGTTCCGATGATTCCATTAAATTGCGTTGCATTACTCATATTCGCATGAAAAGTCATTAAGGAGAATCTTCAAGTACACGTTACTGCTTCGATGTTAAAAGACAGTTTCTGACGAAACGTACAAAATATTAGATAAAGAATTCAACTAGTTTGGCAAATCCATAAAAAATTAAGCCATCTTCATTAAAAAGCCATCAAAACCTTAATTGTGGTGGAAGAATTAAGAATCATATAAAACACCCTTGCTTCCACTAGAATTTCTAGACACAACATCATTAATTTTCTTTACTCGTTCTCCTCACTTATTCGCAACCATCAATTACTTAACCTTCCAACGGCCTGAAGACATGACATATGTACTCGTATTATATGTACATACACATATCTGTCAAATTATGTAGTACGCAACTCAGAAAATAACCTCATAATTCAAAGACGAATTTCCTGCTCCCCTCTCAAGATGAGTTTTGTCTGTTCAAGACACATATTCACAAAGCTAATACGAATAGTCCCCAGTTTCATAGAATTATTCATGTAATCCTAAAATTGAGTTCACCCAAAAGTAGCCAAGTGAAACGAAATACCCACTCTTCGTTTGTTCAAAAATCTACATTCCATTCAAGGTTTCCATGGCCCTTCAAAATCTTCACCAAGTCAGCCTACTAAAACGACTCGAAACCCATTAAATATTTCACCATTGGCCCTGAATTTAATTAAAAACAACCTCAGGTCAAGGACTGCACTTTTTCAATTTATCCGATTTTCAAGGCAACCTCGAATCTTCTCTCTTCCCATCTCATATCCCAAGTGAATTGTCGGCCGTGGTTTTCCTTTTAAATTCCGGTTTTTGGTCTTTTTTAGTGGGCTCAATACTATGCCAATTACAGAATACAAGTGGTTTCCTTAATCGCCTGGCTTCACATCTCAAAAAGATGTGCTTCGTTTCGTTTCGTTATTTCTGCAGCAGATGTACTTACACAAGTCTTTTTCGCTTCAATGCAGCCTCAAAAGAGAATAAATATTACATTCCATCTATTCAGTTCGTTTGACTTTAATGCGCACTCGTCCGAAAAAGCATAGAATATTCTCCATCCCAATTGCTATTCAAGTACATCTATCTAAAGCAATACACCCTAATCCAACTTCCATTTAAGTACGCACACTTTAAAAAAAAGTGAATGGACCTTCTAACCAAAATTCTCCTCTCGAATTTAATTTCATTTTCAATATTATTCCCTTCCTTTCAAATTCAGCCATTCCTTAAGGAACATTAATCAATGTTTGCAATGAAGAGAAAAAACAGGAAAAACATCTTTCCCCAGCCACTGCCTATACAAACTTTCCAAAAACGAAAAGAAAAGAAGAAAATGTTTACCTTGTAGAGAAATAGGTGTATCCTAATATACTTCGTTTAACTATACTCGTATGTACGATTACAAACGGTTGTATCACTAGTAAAAACTATTCAAAGGATTCCCTTTTGAATAGTGTGTAGGATATTTCAAAGGATTATCCTGACACATGGCTTCGGGCACCATACCCTAATTGCATATTTAGGTACATATAAATGTTTAGACGGTGAAATCAAAGGCCTAAAAAAGTCGGGAGTTGGGTTCAAATATCATAATAGGCCCTGTGAATTTCCAGAAAAAGGATTAATCAACTTTCAGAAACCAACACGCTAAAACAAACAACAAACAAACGATTTTTTTTTCTTTTTTATTTTTTTGATTTCCAGCATTCCGCTTTCGCTTTTATTACAAAAACCTTTCAGTGAGACTACTGTTCTTTTTTTCTTGTTTTGTTATATCATATTTAAATTAACTTTCTCTTTTTAAGTTCATTTTATCTACATATACTCATGCATCAGTTAATTCCTTTATATAAACTCTTCTGCTTTTATTTTTATTATTATTTAAAATGTATCTTTTGTTTGTTTTATTGTATATATATATTTTTAAATTATTCCTCTTTTTTTTTTATTATATTTAAAATGCTTTTTACAGTTTTCTTATTTTTTCTATTAGGAAAAAAAAATGTTTCGATTTTTTTTAAATGTAGAAGAAGCAAAATTCAAAAAAAATTCAAGAAAATTCAACAAAAATATTTAAACTGAACAAATGGTGCTGAAAACATATTTTTTAACAATGGAAATCAATTAATTTAAATGCATATAATTTAGTGCTTAAGTACAACAGATATAAAGCAAGCGAGCAGCGACTAAAGATCAGAACTAAGCCTAAGAAAGTGATTTGAGGGTAGCAGTTCTTATAGATTTCCTAGTTTTTTCAATGGGCGTATGCATGAGGAAATACCAAGGAGTTCTGAATGCTCAACTACGAACTAGCTCTGTAAACACCACCGAAATTGATTTTAGTCCTTATACCATATGGCTTACCGACAGAGTTAGATGGGTTTTAACGTGAAACGTGATTTCAACATGACCTTTAAAAGATCGAATATGAAATCAAAATGTCTGTTCAAAGGCTTCTTAAAAGAGCTCCGATAGCGGAGATTTCTTCTAACATCACGCAAGCGTTCTTATGTGATATGCTCAGGCCCTTAACCCACGTTCTTGTTCGCTTTGCTGTGTTATACAGAAAAAGACGACCAATAGATGCAATTCAGGCGGATTTATTGAATGTACACGTAGAATTTAAAGAAATTTCGCATTATGTCTTCTACCCATGCAAGTAAGTTCATGTAGGTTCAAGGTGACCCTATACTATGGTCTGCAATATTTTTGTTAGATCTCTTCTTACTAGCCTGCACTGGAAAAAGGGACTACATAGCATCAGCTTGCTAGAAAAATTCCATCGGCTGCCTGCATAAGCACCACCGGCTCCTGTAATGACGGCGATAAACCACGTCCCCATTGATATTTTCACAAAGCAGCTTGTCACAAGTTGTCAGACTTCCAAATTACTTTAGCGTGTTCTAGGCGGAAACTCTGCCGATTAAAGAAATCCTGTCCTGGCTGAAGAAAAACGTTATATCTCCAAAGGATATCCGCATCTTTTCGGATAGTCAGGCCGCTATTAAATCCATGTACTCAGTCTCACAAAATTCGAAAGCCATGATTGCCTATCATCTCTCAGAGATAAGACAGAGTACTTCAACATTGGCCAATGTTGTATGTCGGGTCACAGAGATATTCCAAAGAATTGTAGAGCCGACGAACCCGCAAAAATATGAACCACTCGACCTATCCTACCTGAACAAGGTATCGTCGGTATATCAATCGCACCGTGCAAATTAAAACTAAAGCTGGATCCTATTAGTAGAGCAAACCTAAAGTGGACTATTAGGTCAACTTGCGACCACACAAATCTGGACAACACTGGATCTGAATCGCTCTTATAGGCAAGCTTGTAAGACGGCTTGGCATTTCTGCAAACTATTTCTACAGAAGCTGTTTGGACAATGAGGAAGAAGAGACAATCTTTCAACTACTCTGTCCATGCACAGTTATCTTCCAAGCCTTCTACAATAAGATGTTTGCACATAGCCTGTGCAAAGGGAAGTTAGGAAAGAAAGAAGAGCGATACCGATGTGCGTTGCTTTTAAATGTTTGCAAATTATAATGACTTGAAAATAAAGAGCTCGGCAGGGCATTTTATATGCGAGTTGTACGGATTAGGAAAGAATCACGATATTTTGGGGTATGTCCGAAAGTGGGTTTGAGGGTATACTGATGAGCATTCATTATAAAAGTTTTAAGGGATGGAATACTACTGGCAATTTCGTTGGAGTACAGGTGGTGGAAATAGCGACAGAAAAAAGTGAGAGAGGAGACCTAGTTAAAGTTATTGTTAGAGGGTGTCATGGTATCACCCATGACCGTGCAATAACGGTCTTGGATCCGATCTAGCAAGTGGAAAAAGGTCTTAGCAGCTGACTAGATGTGGGCATTGTATTCCAATTTTGGTCGGATAAACGATTTATATATTGTGGCCAGGTCAGGAGGTTGAAATATTTCTTACTGCTTTTTGGCGACATCGGATACGTGATCATTCCAACGAAAGTTGTCATTGAGACACATACCGAGAATGGAAAGGTTTTCAGCTTCGACGACGCAAGTGCCATTCATGGATAATGGCTGGGTATTTAAATTCCACTTTAACGGCAGCAGACAGCATTGTGTTTTGGAAGCATTAAATTCCACTCTGTTGATAGTTCCCCAATTACTTATGGCGCTAATATCGGAATTTAATGAGCTTACTATACAGGTATGCTCCCGTTCCCGTTTTACAGCCAAAGAGCAGGGACGTGAGTTCGCGAGCGAATACGAAAAGCAGAGAGTACTGTCGCCAGCACAGGAATTATTGGATTACAAGTAGCAGACAAGAGATCATTAATGAAAACTAAAAAGAGTGTCGGAGACAGAACAGAAGCCTGGGGAACACTAGCATATTGCTATTATTTATATTAGACTTGAAAACATCCGAGACCACTTGAATTTAACGTTCTAAAAGGTAATTTCTAGTCCAATGAAGAAGAAGGCCATCGATCCCAAAAGCACACATTTTCGACAAAAGAGCCTGTGTGCAAGCAGATTGGCTTTGCTCAAAGAGCTGACAGCTTTTTCAACTTTTCGTCAGGCTAAATCTGTTCGGCTCAGAATAAATCTAATACTCTCGAGAGGTATGTAGTATATTTTGTAACACCGACAGTATTTAATAACAATCACATTCTGTTCACTTTCGAAACACTCGGACATCTTGTTAATGTCAAGCCATTTAGGTGCTACGCCATATAACCGGCACACTCTCAAGCGCTTTTTTAGTCTAAGCCATAGATGAACTCGTCGAGACAACGTTGCGACATCTCAACTTATATGGCGGGTTCTCGATCCCTCCCAAGGGGTCAAAAAAGCCTATTGACCATAGGGATATCCAAAAAACTTATAAATATAGTCACGGGACACTTTGTTATTGCAAAACATTTTGTATTTCCACCCTTGATTTCTCCAGCGACGAGGGAAAAGATAAGTCTGTTGCACACTTTCTTTGTAACCGCCATGCTTGGGCATGCGGTGCCTCTTTCGAGATTTTTATAGTCTCTGCTTTATAAGTATCATCGATCTTGAAATATCCCATGGTATAGTTCCAGTAGTAGCTAGAGAATCATATGTCCACACTCTCGAAAGATCGGAATTCACACGTTTCATTAAGAGCCGCCACCAACCCCTTATATAATAGAATGACTAGCGTACCCATGCTCGTGCTGTAAAAAAACTCTAGTGCGGCATAATTTCATCGGCTATAGAATGCTAAAAAACACAGAAATTTGAAGGATACTAATTTCGCGATCAACATAGTATTGACGAATTTTTTATACAGAGATAATGGATAGATATCTTCTCGTCACGTACTGATACCTCTAGATGTAGTAGCATCGACGTCAGTGCCAAGAACTCACTTCTTCGGACATTGTATGAGAATCACTATTTCTCTATTAGCCCTACAATCCCTTGACGACGATAGCAAGTTTGAAAAAAGAAAACAAGCATGATAGCATTATTGAAATTGCAGTTCAATGAAACTCTGAACTTGACACTTCATCCCAGCGGCGGCGGACCGTTTTTAAACACCTGTAGCGGATGAATCATATTTCAGTCCGTCTCTAAGATTTGATCGGACGGAGGTACCCTGATTAATGGTGATCTAAGGATTCTATTCTTCTATTCATAAGGACTGAGTATCTGTCAGTAAGGTTTCTGCTTAGGTCAGCCTGCCGTTTACCAACAAATAAATACTATTGAGATTGTTAACAGACCCATCTATGTAAATCCCTCACGATGTCCCTGATATGTTTAATGTCAAAACTCTGTTGAATATCGGGACAAGCATGTGTACATAACAACATATCAAAGAAAAAAGATGCATCGAATGGGTGGAGATAAAAAATGACGAGCTAACATATTTTTAAAAACATTCGGTGTTGATTACCGGAGATCTAACCTCCGATCTTCCTAAGGATCTTTTTAATGGTAAATCTCTAGCATTTACTGGCTCAATTCGACTCCTATCTTCAAAGTTAAACAAACTGAAATTGGACTTTGTCGCCTAAGCACTGTCTGCTTACAACATTTTTCTGGTTGAGAACTTGATATCAATGTGACGGTGTCATGTAATGCCATGTCATGCAGTTGGACTAGTTTCGCAGTTTGAAAAAGGGCTAAATGACGTGATGATACATGTACCTTACATCAGCTGTACAGATGGGCTTTTTACCAACACTGACGGCCCAAAAGCGCCTAAAGAGCGCTCTATTGACCAACATGGATATCATTCCATTAACTGTATTATCGTTTGCGGCACGATGGCAAATTCTCATATCGTCCAGGTCAATGTGGTCCATATTTTCGAAAAAAAAATTATTAATTGATCATTACCTGGTTACGCTGGTCGTGGACTGATAATGACACCATCGTGAAAGTCACACCCATTGAACTTTTGTGCAATGTCTCTTTTAGAACACGAATATCCGAGCAGCCAACATCGACTCGGAACATTGTCTTATTGTAGCCAAGATACGGATGCAGATATCTGTAACAGCCCAAAGCCTGCGAACTTCATTCAACTTCAATCACACTAGACCGACAGGACCTTTTCAGATCGAGTCTCACTATACGTATAAGGAAGTTCGATATCACCAGCATCAAGCGTAGAATACCAGGGGCGTTACTGCCAAAGAGAGGCCGCCTCTGATGTGCTGAGTTTCAGGAATGAGAAATGCTGATAGGAAAAGTTAGAAAAATTGCGGATGTACAGAGCGGCCCTGCGTCAAAGATCGAAAGAGAATCGCTTGATCTACTAGCAGAAGAAAAATGGAAGAACATAAGCCCCTCAGAAGAAAAAATCAAGACCATGAAAAGCGCTTGATCGAAACCCTACACAGGTGCTACCAGAATAATGAAGTTCGGAAACATGCCAAAGCTGTAAGGCCCGCATAGAAATCTGAAAGGATGTAGAAGGAAACCTCATAGTAGAACTACAGTCGCTGATGAAAATCTGGAAATATAATATAACGAACTAAAACTCACATTAATGCAGATTAAACCATTCAACATGGATGAACATAAATATTTCCATCCGCCCGACCAAGATGAAGGCAGGACACCAATTTTCAAGCTGCTGGACCCTGTGGTTTAACTGCGGAGCTGTTTAAAGCAGAAAAGTGGTCGCACCACCTATTCATCGATTTCAAAGCCGCGTAAAACAGCACCATTTCTAGTTTTAGCATCCCTGTCAAGCTCATTCTAAGATGCAGGATGACGAAGGATCATGAATCACGTCAGTGATTTTTTCAATATCGCACGTCAATTCCAAAGGCACCATCTTACCAGACGACACGAGATGAACAAACTCAGGAATCTCTTAATGGAGCGCTTGAAACAGTACGGCAATCGCTGATTCTTAGGGCTGAGAAGGCAATTAAGTACTAAAGCCCTCTCTCGAACAAACAGAAAGGCTTTATACAAGACACTGGTCATCCCGTCCTGATTTTCGGCGCAGAAACTTGGATGCTCTCGGGTGCTTCGAGAGAAAAGTTCTTCTGTTAAATTGCTGTCCCGTTTGCATCAATGGAGAATGGAGAGGACGTTTCAATAGCAAACTGTACGGACTGAACAGCGATGCTGGCATAGTCAGAAAAGCTCCGACGACCTGCGCTCCAGACTAGAAAGTTTTCGACTCCATCCCAGAAGGACATTGCGGTAGAGGAAGACCGCATCTTAGGTAGCAAACACAAGTGGAAGCGAACGTCAAACCTCCCGCAACTTTGTGTGAGCAACTGAAAGAAGGTGGCAAAGCAGCACGATAGCTGAAGATCCATTTTAGCTGAGGCCTTGATCCACTCTGAATTGTAAGATCACCTAAGGAAATAAGAAAGGAATAATGAGCAATCAAGTATAGATTCTAAGATAACTTTTGAGTGGCCGGCTGATATCTTTCTGTGGTTGATCCTAAGGAACCTAAAACAATTCGGAACATTATATCGTTTTCGTTTGGGCTATCAGAAGGCTTTTTTTTGTTGTGTACACTAGATATCGGATATAAGAAAATCACCTATAAGAAAAACTCGCTTATAAGAAACACAACCATATGCACCGTGTCGGATATAGAAACCTCATATCCTGCACCGAAATCCAAAAATGCATGAAAAACAGAACGCCTAGAAGAAATTTTTATTTTTATTGCGTGTGACATGTTTCGTCAAAAATGTCACTTGTAAACCCGAAATGTGAAGGCGCCCTAATCAATTTACAATGACAAGAAAACCCCACTGACAACTGACCGGAATGTCAATCACAAACATTTCGTAATTTCGTTTCCTAGCGGTTATTTCTTGTGATTGATCATTTAAAATAATAAATATAAATAATGCCAAATTCGAAGAGGAATACGCTTTCTTTGAAAACAAAAATAAAAATATTAAAAGAAATGAAGTGTGGGAAATCCCGGAAAGAGATTGCGGAAGAATGTCGCATTTCTCAAAGCACTTTGTTCAAAATTTTAAACAAAAAAAGAGACCGAAAAGGAAGATATGAAATTTTGAACAGCACTATGGAGAAATGGTTTGAACAAATGTCCGAAAAGAATGTAAAAATTACCAGCCCCATTCTACTCGAAAAACCGCAACAGTTTGCCATTCAACTAAATAGCCCTGATTTCAAAGCCAATCCAGGCTGGCTCCAACGATGGAAGCGAAATCAAAACATTAGCTTTCGAAAAGTTCACGGAGAAGCATGTTGCCATCGTTGTTGGAGTCGTATACAGCTGAAGAAATTTTCAATGCGGATGAGACAGACCTGCTCTATAAAGCACTTCAGCACTTCCTAGTGGTACGTATACTCGTAGTATAGAGTAGTATAAGTAGAGAAATACGTGGTCAAAAAAACCAAAGGACAGAATAACATTGCTGTTTGTGTCTAATTCTACTGGCTCTGAAAAATATGCATTTCCTATTGGAAAATATAAGCAGATGAAATGTTTTCGAGAACAAAATGTTTCAATCTCATATAAATATAACAAAAAGGGATGGATGACCGGTACATTATGGTGCGGGACAATAAAATAACTGTATAATATTATGAGAAAAAAAAGCGGAAGAAAATGTTGTTGAAATTGGATTCTACACCTCCTGTTAACATTAAAATAATCTTTTTACCAACAAATACCACGAGTCTGATTCAACCTTTAGATCAAGGTAAACACATAATCTTTTCTATCTTCTTATTTATCACATGTATTCCTTTTTTTAAAGGTATCATTCACTCTTTTAAAGTGCAATACAGAAAGTGTTTATAGTAGTTCGTAAACAAATGCTGGCAATAGAAGGCGGTCATGTAGAGGACTTCCTAAGAGAAATTAATGTGTTGAGTGCCTTAAAAATAATTAAGCGCTCTTGGTGGTTCGTGGGACCCCAAACGATTCAAAATTGTTTTAAAAAAGCAGGGATAATAAAAAAAGATAATATTGTAGAACAAGCTGGTGAAGATGTTGATCAAAATGATGTTGGTGGCCATTATGAAGAGGATGAACAGGAAATAGCAGAACTTAAGGAAGGGGAACGTTTGGATTGTTTTGGAGAACTGGATGAAGCTGAATTGTTAAGTGCAATAATGGATGAAAGGGAAGACGTTGAAGGCGAAGAGGGTGATTTGGATGACATCATGACTCCATGGCCGAAGCCAATTAGAAACGAAGCCATAAAATCTTTGTTTGTCTTACTGCAATATTTAGACAGTGGCGACGACCATTTGCATAAGGAAAATTTTGTTCAACACTCGTGAAAGGTTGCTGATCCAAAAAAAAAAAAATTAAATATATAGTTAACATGTAAATTAATTAAAGTACATATGTGCTTCTTACGTCCATGCATATAATCTGAACTGCCAGATTTTATAATACATTTTTTTTTTGTTTTATCGATCTGAGTTTTATTTTTAGTTCGTTTATAAGAAATTTGTTCTCTTATATCTATATTTTAATCTTATACCAGTTCTTTCGTTTTAAGAAAAAAACGGATATAGGAAACAGACCCATTGGATTCTTTGAATTTCTTATATCCATAATCTACTGTACCCTGATTTTTATTTAAATGGAACACTAAGAACTTAAATATATTTGCTTGCGAATCAATTTGAACACTCAGAATAATACATTGGCCAAACACAGCCGATTGCACGAAAACAGAAATCTAGTTTGACACACAATACTATTTGACGTTTATACATTTTGACATAAAATCGGAGAGAGAAATTTCGATTCCCAAATGAAAACGAGAAGCGAGATTTTGATTCTGGAAAAATGATGGGAAATGGTTTTACGTTACTTGTCTTCATCGGAACGTGGTGTAGAGCCCAAACTAAAACGACATTAAATAAAATATTCGTGTTGAAGTAATAAATTTGCAGCCAGAAACGTTGTTTGCCCTATGGAGAAGAGCCATTGTTTGCCAGAAAGAAAATGGAGGTCATTTAAATGAGGTTACTTTTCCCACATAAATCAAAATATTTTTAAATGAATTACAGTATCATGTGAAAGTAAAAATTCTAATAATTTCATACTAAAAAAAAGCATATTTCTTTAACAAACAATGATTATTAAGTGCTCTCATTCGAAATTTATTTAAAAAAATCTGCCAAAATAAATTATTCTACATAACATGCTTTATTTTTATTGTCTGCCAGTTCATAAACAAAAACAAAAATTAGAAAAAAGAAATTAAGATGTATGTAAGTACAAACAAAAGATACGAAAATCGTAAAATACATCATTCGGTATTTTGTTTTTTTTTTTCTTTTAAATTTTAGATCGACGGATTTTTATTTTTTCTTTCATTAAAGCATTCCAAAACTTGTGCTAAATTATTTCTTAAAAATTAAACACAAAACAAAAGCATAAAATTAACTGCTTTTTGTTTAATAATATGTATATATTTATTTTGTTAAATATATTCAGTCACTTCAGATAAATAACAAATAAAAAATAAATATTATTTAGTGTTTGTTTTTGTTTTTATTTTGATTTTAACTTGTCTCCCTATTCATTTTGTTTTTTTATATATATCTAACTTTTACATATATACAATTATCATATATTTATATATATATAAAAGCTCATAACTATTCCTTACCTATAATAAAATTTTCTGTTTTTTTTTTGTGTTCTCTTATTCATTTTTTTTACAATTGTTCTTTCTTTGTTTGTTGCTCAAAAATAGGTTCAGATGTTTTTAAGAAAAAAAATAGGAAGTTAAATGCAAATAGTCACTTAAAACTCTTAAAAATCCGTAAACAACTTTCAACATCTGTAAACAGAGTATACACATACGCTCTCGAAAAATTATTTTAGAACTATAATTATATTTTTAAGTTTAAATATATGAATATAAAAAAAAATACCATAATAATAGTAAAACATGATTTTTAACATTTAACACTGATTCTGGTGGACACTTACGAATAAATTGTGTTTATAAAAATAAAAAACAAACTGCAGTAGTGATAGAATATAACTAAAACTTAAATCTCTTTCAAAAAAAAAAAAAAACGTAAGCCTAGGAAATTATTTATTATGTGCTATACGGATGGGAATTCGGTATCATGTCTTCCCGTTAATGAATTTCTTCGCTTTTGATTGTGAATCCTTTGGTTTTCTATTTTCAGCTGGTACATCTTCATAGTCTTGTTGTTGCTGCTGTTGATGCGGTTTATCAGCATGATTATCGGAGAATAAATCGTTTATTGTATCCTCGTCTGATTTTCCTTCTTTATCGACCGGAAGGAGCTGTAACACTTCCTTGGCTCGGTTATCCCATAGTTTTTTGTTGGCTTTTACCTGAGAAATAGGGGGGAGTGATATTTTTCAAAAATTAAATAGAGTTATTCATATGATTTTCTGTTTTTTTTTTTTTTTTTTTTATGGATTTCGGTGAAGTTTGATACAAATGAAAATTAATAAAAAACTAAACCTAGGTAATATTGCATTTTTGTGACTTATGGTAATTGTCTTAATAGGAAAGGAAGTAGAAAACATTAAGTATAGAGTAGATCAAAAATAAGAAATTTGAATTAAAAATATATAAAATCTTACATTCGGATTTAAAAACTGAAAAAAGGCTGTAAAATTAGTTTAAGAGCAAATATTAGAATAATATATGTATAAAAAGAATCAAGTTATATAGGAAACCTAAGGTTTAAACGAACATATTCTGAATTCTTATCCCAAACAAAAAAAAAAAAACAGCGAATACGTGCAATCATTACGACTACTAGCAGAGAGAAAATTCTAATTCCTCTATTAACTGCTAAAGTATGTACCATATGTACGAGTATATTATAATCTAACGCTACATACTTTTTCAACGTATATGCATTCCTACAGCCCCGCTTTTGTAATTTGCTAGTTTTGGGGACCTTTGAACCATTCCAGAGGTCTCTCTATTTCGGATATTGAGGTCAAGAGTTTGTTGATGTGCTTGCACTTGAGTGATCATTTTCATATTTCAACTTCGACTCTGATATTAGCTTCTATTGCATTCTGGACATTATTTATACTACTGTCTAAAAGTAGTACAAATTGTTGGTCGTTCGTTACAAACATTATATGCAAATTCGCCGGTCCAGATGGTATACATCTCCTTCTTCTGAAGCGACGTTGTTCCACGCTGGCAAAAACACTGCGTAAGCTTTTTCATCAATCCTACTAGAGTCCTACTCTTACAGAGTCGATGGAAAACAGCATTCGTCCGTAAAACGGCGAATTTTGTCCTCCTACTGACTAATTGCATTTAGGTATCAAGGCCATGGGAACGCTCAATCGGCAGTACGATTGTCGTAGCAACAGGTCCACTGGTGACCGAAAAGTGGAACCAAAGCGTACATTAATCTGGTGAAAGTAAGATAGTTGCACTTGATATTTCAAACGTATTTGACAGAGTTTGGTAAATGGCTTATTTGTCGAGAATGCGTGCATTTGAGGTTGAATTTCTGCCTCAATCGAATGGAGGCTACTTTCGGAGCGTTCAATTCAAGTTGTATTGGATATTTTCAAGTCTGGTATCCACAAAATGAATGCTTAGCTCCGACACTCCCTTCAATTTTCATCAATGATATCTTGTATGCAATGACAACTTAAGTAGGATTGACCGTATATTTAATGTCGCCAAGTGTCTTGCTCAAGCGAAGCAAGAAATATTTCACCCCCTTTGATCTGACCACAACATATGTAGAATGCATTCATCCGAACAAAATTGAAGTACAATGCATCTGATCAGGTGCTTCTACAACATCTCTGCATTTGCTAGATGAGATTCAAAACCGTGCAATAAAACTCATAGTTAATGCTGATATCACACAGTCAATTGACACCCTTGAACACCGACCTGTCTCCTGTCTTACCTTGTTCTATCACTATTTTCACCACCAATACTCCATCAAGCCTTCAACCGTAACACCTTAAGCCCACTTTTGAGCGTACACTCAAATATCGTGATTCTTTCCATTAGCGAAATGTCCTGCCGAGAACTTCACTCCCTAGTCATTATAACCTGCAAACATTTAATACAATGTACATCGGCACCTCTCTTTCTTTCCTCCTGCTTGTGGGCTATGTACACATAGTATTTGGTGAATGCTGATAAACCGTAAATTATTCTGACCTTGGAGACCAATATTCAAGTACAGTTAAATGGGCCATAAACTCATTTAAACCATATAAGGTATCTGGATCAGACAAAATCTTCCCAGCATTGATTCAAAAAGGTCTAATCCAGATTCTTTCCACTCTAACCGCCTTATTTAGGTATAGCTTCGACTGCGGATACACCTCACAATCCTAGAGGGTGGTATACGTAGTTTTTATCCCCAAACCAGACAAACCTAGTGAACTACCTAAATCTTATCGACCCATTAGTCCAACAAAACTTTTTTCTGAAAACCATGGAAAGACTTATCGATTTACACATCAGAGACCTTCTCAACGAAATTTTACCTTTGTACTATCCCCAATATGCAAACAGGAAAGAAAGATCCACGGAAGGCGGGTCTATTAAATCTAGTAACACAGATTAAAGAGTTCTACCGACAAAAAGAGATTGCAATAAGTGCTTTCCTAGACATGGGAGGTGCCTTTGATAATATCGGATATGGTTTCATTTCGGAAACGATGTCCAAAAAGGGTATTGACCATCCCACTAACCATTGGGTTAGAGCGATGCTCGTGAACCGGAAAATCTCCACATCTTCCGGTAAGACTAAAATCTCCGTTTCATCTGTTATCGCTCCTGTGGTCACTGGTCATTGATGACCTACTAATAAAACATAGTAACCTGGGCTATCAAACAATAGCATATGCCGACAACTAAGTCGTAATAGTGAAGGGTAAACACCCTACTGGCGTTAGCTATAAGATATAGATTGCTCTAAATACAGTAAATTACTGGTGTGTTGGAGAAAGTTTCTTAATCAACTCCAATAAAGGTTTATTTGTTCCGTTCACTCCTAAAAGAAATCTGAGCCTTGACCAGATCTCACTTAATGGTACTCCAATGAAGTAAATAGTTCTCGATAAAAGACAAAAATGGAATTCACATATTAATAATAAAATTACCAAAGCATCGAAAGCCATGTGAGCTTGCTGTCGTATGTATGCTAAGAGCTAGGGATTAACCCCAAAGGTCACCAATTGGATATATACAATGATGATACGACCCATCATCATCACTAATATGGTAGAACAAACCAAAATATAAATCTGCCATATAAAAACTGCAGCGGCTATAGGCTTGCATGTCTCAGCACCACAGACGGAATGCACACATGACTCGAAGAAGCTATAGCAGCCTATATTGGCTTAACGTCACTCCATTCTTTTATAAAAAAGATGGCAATTTGCAGCACGGTCAGGTTACTACGAACAGAAGAGATTAATCACTCAGATCACATGGATCAAATGAATTTTCTCTCCGAAATCCCCGAGCTTGACATGATTTGCGCGGTAAACACCTGCCTGCGTCAGTAGAAGGGTCAATATATTTATCCCAAGCCAAGAAGCATGGAACTGCAGAAACCTCACAGCAAACCTTAAAGGTATCAAGTAGTATACGAATGGATCAAAGATAGATGCCGGGGTGGATGCTGGTATATTTGGACCAAACACCAGAATATACATAGCTACCAATGGGAAAAAGTCCCTGTGTATTTCAAGTGGAAATACATGCCATTCAAGTGTGCTTCAATCCTCGATAAGAGAATGAAGGGTGTTCCCATCCATATACTCACGGACAGTCAAGCAGCCATTAAATCATTAGACTCTCATCCCATTGATGGCAAATCAGTCATACAGCTTCAATACACTACAAGATCTCTCCTACAATGCCAAAGGGATGATATCAGAAAACTGGTTGGATTTCTAATTAACGGACACTGCCACCACACTGAATGCATGGCTCTAAGGAGACGACCCTTCCTCAGAAAAATTTTCAAAATCTCCACCAGAGAGCTTTTCAATTTAATCAAAGGTTTGAGCCCCTCTTTTCTTCGTAATACTGATTTTGTCGTTCTAAAGATCTTTTAGGCCGCAGCGCCCCATAATTAGCGCATATTGGTTTTTCAAAACGAACTATGGCTACTTATCTCTACAAGCGTGATAAAACTGCCACGCAGATCATGATGCGAAAACTCATCGGAGAATGTGAAAAATGTGTTCTATTCAGCATAGTATTCTAAAACCTTACACTTTGCCTTTGATTCAGTACATACTACGTGATGCCTACGGTATCCTATGTTCTGCGGATCGTAGCACAAATTAGGTGAAGCAAGCGAAACTATCCACTTGAAGGCGACTTCCCAAACTCGGACATAGCTGGTTCCAAATTCAGTTGAGAAATGAGATTGTAGATTAAAAGCATTATAGGGAACACACCTAGCCGATTATGCAAACAGAACGCCTGGACCTGCATAAGCTCAACGGTGTGAATTTCAGTGCATTTTCAGATGACCGTGAGCGATCGGGACCAAAATAATCGTGTTTAAGCTACTTTACGGAGCTCAATAAATCTAGAAGACAATGGCATTCTCTTGATTTTATCTATTTGGGCTCCATTGTGAACTAAAAATAAGAATGGAGTCTCTCAAAAGTGCTACATTTAATTATAAGAGCATCAATCTTCTTAACATCGCGTACAAGATTTTATCTGCCGTATAAAGATGAGCCCTTAAATTAGAGATGTCATATTAAATTTTGCGCCATTATTAAACTGCCAACACTCCACTATCATTGCAATGAGTTTTGATACGTAAAAATTAGGAGGTTATTAAATATGGATTGATATATACTCGCACAACATGTTGAAGTAGTGAAAGTTCGTACTGCTCTTGGTCATCATTAAGAGCTTTCTCACATAGCTATAGCGAATTTAATCGATAAATTTGAACGTCTCGGATAGGAAACAAAGGCTCCAAATCGTGTTCGTGCGGCACAATCAGCTCAAAGTGTGACTGAAAACCCAGGTGTATCCATTTCGAGACGATCATAGGAATTGGGCCTATCCGCAACTGTACACTGCATTTTACATCAGGATCTTAGCATGCATGCTTATAAAGTTCAGTTGAAATAAGAATTGGAGCCAGCAGATCACGCACAATGCCGTACTTTCGCTGACTGCGTGTTGAAAATGATTATGGTTTTTTACACAAAATTATTCTGAGTGATGAGGTTCATTTCCATTTGTCTGGCTACCTTAACAAACAAATCTATCGCATCTGCGGCTCCGAAGAACCAAGAGAAATAGTGGAATAACCTCTCCATTTACAACGAGTGACAGTTTGGTGCGGTTTCTGCGGCTGGTAGTATCATTGGGCCATATTTTTTTTGAAAATAACGTTGGTGCCACCATTTCGGTGAACGGATTGAGTTACCGAACGATGTTGACTGACTTTTATTTACCTGAAATTGATGCTATAAATATGACCGAAGTTTATTTTCAACAGGACATCGCCGCATGCCGCATAGCTGGTTAAACAATTGCTCTTTTCCGTGACACATTTCCTGGACGTGTTATTTCTCGAAATGGAGATTTCAATTGGAGGACGAGGTCGTGCGATTTAACGCCAATGCTCTACCAATGATTCATACACTAAAACAAAATATCAGAGTTGTTATCCGCGAATCACAACCGTAATTATGCTAGAACGTGATGAAAAATTTTATCAAAAGAAGGACTGTTTGAAGGCACAGCCGAGACAGACATTTGGCAGATATTGTATTCCAATACTAACCGCAGAGTTTCTGCTTTAGATCAAAATAAAAACACTAACGCTTTTCATAAAAATTTCCCGTTTAGATTTAGAATGACACCTCTTGTTAGAAGACCTAGCTGGCTTTAGGTCAAGTAAGTTCAGGATTTGTCATATATTCAGAATACGGTAGGTCCTTGTTAAAATCTTAATTAATTTTGAGGCATTTAATTAATTTATACAGAGTGCCATGCCATGACGATGTACTCGTATTACGATCACTACTTTGTATATAGAGGAATATGTTTAGTCAAAGTAATGCTTTGCCAATATGCCTTCCTTAGGGAAGCACCTCAAAAGTTGCAGTTGTAGATTGTCTTCCCAATCGACCGGTTCGGGGTCCAATACCAGCTGTGACCGAAAGACTTTTTTGCACGCAACTAAAATCTTGTGAGGTGAATGGTTGCCTAAATACAACATCAAGTCAATTTACACTAATAATTTAGTCTCCCCCTTAAATGTGTGAAATATTCACTGAGCCCAAACATGTTTCTTTCTGTTTCTGTCCCATTTTCCGAAAAACTTAACACATGCTTTGGCAATATACTCGTAAGTGTAGTCATACCCACTTGGGTGTTAAGTTCTTTTAAAAAAAGAAAAAGAAAAAAAGTGAGGCATGCTGGTAGAAGGAAACAAAGGTTTCACAAACGTTTGTGGACGCCTTTTCAATCTGAGCAGAATATCTTAGTAATTTGCTTCACTGCTAATAAAAAAAAAAGATTGTCCAGCGGCCAAAAAGAATTTAATTATAATTATAAGGAATTATAAGCTCAAATTTAATTAAGATACATATCTACAAAATTTACAAAAACTAAAATATTATAATAAAAATATGTAAAAGCAAATGATATATTCTACAGAAAAAAGTGAATAATTTTTGCGACTATAGGCAATGCAAATAAATGTTATAAAAATCAAAATTAAAAATGCAAAGTAAAGCTGAATCATTAAAGCGAAGGGATACACCCCATGCGGAACATAAATAGTGTCCAGTAGTATATTTTCGAGTTTAAATTAAATTTTCAAAAACTAGAGGGGTGAGGTCAGCGGAAAAATTATCGTTAGAGTAATTTCAATGAATTAAACAATTTTCAATTCGCGCGCTATATGTTTAGCAATGGTGCGTCATACAAGTCCATGTCTTTACTAATGCATATCTATAGTACGAAAAATTATGAAGGATGAAAAATGAGTCATAAGACTACTATGTTCAAAATTACGCGTGACTCTACTGAAAAAAACAAACACTGCCATGGTTAGAATTATGAGCTGCAGTTTTGGGCGCACGATTAACAGTAGAAATTAAAAAAACTCAATGTCATGCCTACATTGTTGTGGACGGATTCGGAAATCGTATTACCTTGGATTAATTCATCTTCGGCATTATTCCAAACAGTTGCTACTATCCCTGTACTATATATAAGGTCCTACAGGCAACTGAAATGAATAAGTCATCTCAAAAGCTTCGCTCCATTTTTCGACGACAGGGGAGTAATTCGAGTTGGGGGTCGATTAGACACAGGAACACTTATCCAATGTTTATACCTTACAACAACAAAGCTATTAATGCACATTATCCACAAGAAGAACATGCACTTCCGCATACAGATGCTACTAGCTCATATGAGATAAATATTCCGGCCAATTAAGGGAAAAATAATAGCAAGATTAGTTGTACTGCATTGCGTGAGATGCACCAGAGCCAGTCCGTAGTTGGATTCACTACAAAATACAAAGAAAATGCCCTCATAAGGCTCATGTGGCAATTTTCTTCTGTTTCGCCAACAAGCCGGTGCATATAGATCATTCAAGAAGACAACATCGGAATTGGGTTCCTTTTGATCAGCTTGATTTTAATTACCAGTGAACCATTTCAAGTACTTGTTACACATTCAAATAAATATCAAGTTAATGCGGTCGATATCTAACTCAACTCAACGAGTCTAAGCTGTTAGAAACACATATGAGTACATATTTTGCGGATTCAACATCAGCCATAAGACACTGGTTGGCAGCGCATCGTGCGTATTTTGTCGCACTTTTTCCACTCACTTCACTCACATTATTCGACGATTGCGTGATGGACGCGACTGGTAGTAGGTGCTAAGAGTGAAACAAAAAAAGAAAATGCTCAACAGAACTTCTCCAGGATTATCAAAGTTCGACTTGAAATTACGCGGAATCCACGAATATCGGTTAGGGAGATTATGGCTTCTTCTGAAATTAGAAAATCAACAGTGCACGTTATTTTGAGAAAGAAATTAAAGTTCCCCCCATACAAGATGCAATTCGTGCAGAGTTTTCACGAAAGTGACTAAGAGAGAAAGTGCCGAAACACTTATCCCTATCGATGGCTATGTGAATAAACAAAATTCCTGGTGTCTTCGCAATCCTAGAGAACGACATTACAAACGTTTACATTGTCCAAACACTACTGAGTGGTGTGCGATTTCTGTTCAAAAGACAAATGGCCGTTGTTGTTTTTTTAACCAGAGAGAAGCAGTGGCTGGTGAAGTGTATTGCAGCTTCTTCCCGGAACAAAAGCAGAACACTATTTTAGCAATACGGTGTCAATCCGCACAACACTTGAGTCTCAATTGAAAAGTTGAGGGCAATTTTCGAAGTAAATTCATTGGCAAGTATTATATGAAGGATATCTTGAGAGGAGGACGAATGATTATAATAGCAATCTTCGAACGATTCAGACCCTTCCAGGAAAATATCGGCCGCGGTGTTGCGGTCTTTGCACCTTAACTTTTCTCCCGCATATTTGCGAATGTAAGGGTCCGCAAGAATACCTTAAAAAAAACTGTTTAGAAAAATTTAAATCCGCATTGTTGAACTCTAATGTACTAAAATATATATTATGGTAAAAATTGTATTTATGTTTTCATTTAATTTTAAACTTGTAAACTTTCCTCTGGACACCCTTCATTTTAAAATTTTTCTTATTTTGTTTTTACAATAAAATATAAAAAGGTAAAGCTGAAAGTATAAATGTCTAATCATACGAAGCAAAAGAAGGACTAAAAAATTAATTTACATAATATTGAAGGAGCAGTGTCTTGTAAATCGGGCAAGAGAAAATGTTTGTCAGGCCAAAAGGATTCGCAAATGGAAAAACAAATAGCATCTCTAACATCCTAAGTTGTTTGGGAAGACACGTTTTTTCATATTGCGGCTAATGAAGTAGAATTTATACATATGTGCATTGTACTCTTAAAATAAATAGGAATATTATAATATTTCACCCGAAAACCTTCAAGATAAGACTAGAATTTGAGATATTGACTTACGAATCTACGTGGACTAACGCTTTTCTGAGCAATGATGTTTTTTTTTCGTAGCCAAAGCAATCAAAAATATGTTCTACAAGAGACTCTTGTAGTATTGGGGGCTAACAGAATGATCTCTTCAGACTGAAGTCTTCATAATTAAGACGCTGCTAAATATTGAACATTAATTTAGTAAGTACAATGTACGAAAACTTGTCTAAAAGCCTGAAATCTTAGCTCTACGTGTGTTTTGTGCAGTTTACAAATATTTCACCCAAACTGTTTCAAAACATGTTAGACATGGGCAAATCCAAAGAAACTATCTCGGATCTCCTCCAGAGGTCACTCAACTGGTGACTGGTGTAAGAAATTTGGCCTAAAAGTTAACCTCAAAAAGAGCACGATAGATAGATCAGGAGAAGAAAATTGGACAAACCTAAAGATCCAACACTTTTTGGTGAAACCCTTTTTAAGGGTTACCCTGGATCAAAAACTCACTTGTAATACACATATCAAAAAAATCACAGAAAAAGGCGGGATCTACAGAGTAAAACGGGGGCCTTAACCCAAAAATGATACTGTGGATGTACACAGCAATTGCTAGATGTATAGTCACTTATGCGTCTGCAATATGATGTCATAAAACTAAACAAAAGTCTACACAGCTTCAAAGACGTGAAAAGAGCTCCACTTGAGGGAGAACTTAAACAGAAACATTTAACTATATTTTCTCTGATAGCAAGGCGGCCCTACTTGCTACAATATCAACGCTTTTGAGATAACACTAAAACTTATCTGCGACTGAATTATACTTCTCAAAACACTAGCCAGCGCCAATAGAGCTATATAAATAACTGGCAAAATATAAAGGTACTCCATTACTAGCTGGAAATTGAAGGTAACATGCAAGCCGAAAACAATTTACCAACCCCGTCCTTCAAAAGAACAACACAATTCCTACAACTTTCTAGAGGTCAGATATACGTAGTAATCAGATTCCCACCGGGTTGTTGTAGAGTCAAAAAAAGCTTATGACACGCCTAAGCAGAATACGTCTACGTCTTCTAAGTAAGCCATACCTTGAGGCAGCAGACACTCGTATCACTGCCCGCTCATTCAAAGATACAGCCGAATTTATTAAAATTTCAGGCATCATGGGTGCACTATAACTTGAGGAAGTCATCTAGCCTCCCTAAATCTAAATCTAATTTAAATCCTACCAGAAGTGTCACTCAACGGCTACCTATAACTACTGCTAAATCACCAAGTTTTAAGAACAGATTTTTCTCCCCATCTGAATTGTGTCAAGTCCATGAGCAAACCAAAACACAAAAAGACAAATAAACGAAATAAACTCTAGTCACAAGCATCTAAAGCCTCGGACTTCAAGCAGACAAACGAACAAATGATAATTAACAAAAGACAAAAAAAAAAAAAAAGTGAAATGAAAGTGAAAATACCAAACCACCATTAGGCAAACACCCAAGCTACATACCTTGAAGGTATTATCCTGCACCCATGTATCTGGCTTACCATAATCCGGTGGATTCGAGTATGGGTCATAGCCCAATACAGACAGCATTGGCGCTATGTCAGCCATATCACGTACCACATCGTCCGGTATATGTCCCACCCATTTCGACAACGCCTCCAAATTCACTGGCTTGATCACTTGGTCCGAAGATCTTTCCACTCTGCAAAAAAATAATTCAAAACGAGTACACCATAGAAAGTCAGATTTTTCTCTGCGAAAATAAATGAATCATCAACTATGAAGGTACCTGTACCTCGTGACTGTGTTTTAAGCAAGATTTATTATGCATCCATATACTTTCCATAAATATTCACTAAGAAGCTCTAAACACAGATACGTGTACACACAAACGAAAACTCACTTTGACAATGGCACTCCATTCGGCACGTTTATATATTGCTCATGATGCAGCACTGAGTCATTCCATGGCACATCTATAAAATTCAAGATCTTCCTCATCCATTCCTCCGGATGTAGCACCAGTTGTTCGTAATAGACCTGCAATTAATTATAAAAAATGAGTACAAAAAAAAAAAACGGAAAATAATAAAAATAAATTCACAACCAAACGCGCGTGAGTCAACAAATACGAGCAAATTCAGAAGTACCAATAAAAAAATAAAAATGGTACTCGCATCTAATACCCAACCAAACTAAGACAGACAGGCAAGGCTCAGAAAAAGAAGATGAGAAAGGAATTCTCCATTAAAAAGGAGTTAGGACTAAGGATTAATCCAGATGATGGATTGCCAGGCGGAATTGCGAAAAAAAACACGTTGCCATGAAGAAGTACATACAATAGCAAGTCCTTACTGGGATAACAGAATGAAAAAAGAAAAAAAAAATCACCGTCTTTAGTCTCTTTTGCTTCTTTGCTTTGCTTTTCGGTCGTCGTCTCCCCCACCCCATCGCTGCTCAGTTACTTTGAATTATTATTTTTTATTTTTTTTGTTTAGTGAGTCCTGTCTTAAGGCTATTATCCTTTTTGGATTTTTTTCCCCTTCGTTTTGCTTTTTTTTTATATGTTTTGCTTTATAGTCTATAGGATCAGAGGTGTAGAAATGCCTTAAGCAATACGAATGAAACGAGATACATACAACGTGGATTGCAATTAAATTAGAAGTAGGGTTGACAATATACTCGTACTTAGTTGAGTGTGTTCTGACACTAAGATTTGTGGTTCCCTTTTTCAGACGTCGTTATTACAGTGATGTGTTAATTAAATTAAAAAAAGGAAGTGTCAGCCTCATAAGGCAAGTAAACGATACCGCAGGCCGAATGAAGCTGCCCAGGAGGAATATCCTACGTATAAGTAGTTCTAGTTAGCCTATCGAGAGCAATTACGCCATCTTCTGGATTCTGGGAAGACTCAGGACCTTGGACTCGACACTGAACAAGCACAACTAAAACTAATACAAATGATTGCAAAACTGCCTTGCGAATGCATCCTCTGTCTATGATGCAACACTCCTACCACCGCGAAAGATCCTGCGAGACTGCATATCAAAATTTAGTGGGCAGAGCTCAAGGCGACAAGAAGGAGTACGCGGAGTATACAACATTTACACCATTTACACCAGCGACGCCACGTCAAAGTGGTTTTAATGTCAGCAATTCTGTAGATTGATCAAAGGATGGATTCTGGGATAATATTGTACTTGGCAATGCTTCGAACCTGTACTGTTTGGATAATGTGAACCTCTTTGTATGGTACAAAAACAAATATTAACCTATGCGAATCAATATCCGAAATGCATTCATATTTGTTTAAATTCGTGCGTATTGACTGAGAGAAATGGGATCAAAGGCACAGTTCGAAACCAATGAATTTTTTTTTGGGGTCTCTCTTCCCCTGCACCATTTTTCGAGAGCGTCTGCCTTAGGTGGATGGGCATGGTAAGGATGACAGGTGTTAACAGGTGTACCTTGTGTCAATGGATTCGCTGGAAGCTAAAAATACTAGTGTACCGTAATAAAATCCGACCCTGAGTGTAGCCTGAATGCTAAAATCCACTCAGATTAATAATCACGATAACGCCGTTTCCGATGCAGTATTGAGGAAGAAAAACAACAACTAGACGGTATCTGATTTCATGGAGTTGGTGGTGGAAACGAGTAGCCCGTAACTAGCCGTAGCATCAAAAGTGATACAACATAAAGAAGGTATTGGAAACTTCCAAAAAACTAACAAACTAACAATCTGAGTATCTGGTAAATCATGATATCTACCTCACTTCGCCTTATAAGGAACCCATTGATCTTATGCTAGATACAACAACCTTTCTTCGGCTGGGTTATTATCTATTCTACATGTCAAACCCATTGCTTTCGGACTCTTCTACTCGTAACTAGGTCGATGTCGTCGTACAATATGTCGCCATACTTACGCCTCTATTCACCTTTTATACAAAACAGACTTATTCGCTATCATCCAATCTTGCAATCCATGGTTCTACGCCATTATTGAGCACAAATGGAATGATTAGGATCTTCTCAAGATTATATGACTTGTACCAAAAAGAAATCATTTACAATACAAAGGTCCCATTCATCGGCTATTCTTCCATTTGACCATATTTTGCAGATGAGCAAGTGTAATCCCCCGCTGGTTTTGTTGAACTTATGTTAAGCTATGCCTACAAAAATTTTTTGTAAAAATGAAAAAATGTGCATTTCGTGTGCTCATTAAAAACTATTTTTTGCGCAAAAAAAACATCACGCGATCGTGATACTATCCTCGATAGTGCACCGATAGTACTCCGTGTTTCTTCATTCTATGAACCCAATTTTCCTCTGGTCCTTTCTGTCCGTTGAGCCTTGAGCTGTTCATGCAGCTCTGATCCTCATACGAACCACCTCTTCTTGGTTTGCGGCATCTTGACACGAGTCAGCACCTTGTGATAGCGGCATATGAGCTCTTGAAAGATCAAGTCGGACTCGATCGACAGAGGCTCTGGCGATCTCACGGGACAGCAGCCATCCGACATTGAACTTCGTCACAGTATTTTCTTGTCTTTGTGGTGTTTGGTATATCCGCAACCGTCAATTACCATAGGATACTGTCCGACGTTCGACGTTCGACAGCTGTAATGAGCTCAAACCTGCGGGTGTGTCGTCTTTGATATAGCGTAAAAGTAGTCTAATGTTCCGAGGGGCAACTCTTTTTCGTTCATTATGGGCCTTAAAATGTCGGGTGCCCGCCTTTCGTCTCTAAATTGCTTGTCCATTTAAACCTTACGATCGTGATAACTAACCTCCTAATACCACCAGCTTCGTCTTACAAATCTTAGTACATCTTTTGGCAGACCCTGTTACAGATGGTGGAGCTAGATTAACAGCTGATTAGAGGCTATTCCGGTTTTCCTCTTTAGGGTTTCGATTAAAATGATGAATCTTTCCACCGGCATTGTCTTGTTTATGCCGTTAAATTTTATACCCCACTTCTGAATAGCGATATCAGATATTTGTCCGTCATTTCTGTTACAATATTATGACCTGGCATGTTCGTCCGTATCGACTAAATATTTCGTCGTTCTCTTTTAGTGAAAGTTGTGTAGCCATAAATCCACTCTGGTTTTCTTTCGACGAACTCATTTTAATCATGTTGTCGAGTAAGTTGTCCGCAAGCGTCTTGTCGATTAATCTAAAGCCCTTTTATTGTATTTGCCGATACCCGTTCTTGCTAATACTCAAAAATCTCGTATTCGGAGAGTTGAGAACAAGATTCTTCCAAGTAGGCTTCCATAAACACTTTCAAAACCGGACCTGTCCATCTAATTGCAGGCTTTGTTTTCTCCGCCTCAGGCGGAGATTTTCACGAACTTTACCTATTCGACACCCTCATCAGGAGCATCCAAGACATTCACGAGTGCCGGAGAACGAAAAGGTATCCGTTTGAACCCCAAGAAGAGTTTCCGGACTCTAAAATACCAACGGTCAAGTTGACCAAACCTGGTCCGTTTAAAAATTGATACGAATTATCAAGGGACGCTTGTTTACGAGTACATAATAAAAACTCAAGACTACTTCTGGCTGCAATGGCAAATTCACAAACATAAATATATTACATAGATAAGAGCTGACCTTGCTGTTGGTTTTAATCGTAGTTTTTGGAAGGTGGTTATGTCTTCCAAGGGCCTCCGCTAATACATCGACTCTAATTGATCATTGCAATGTTCACACTTCCACATGTAGATCTGAACGTCGTTGTCCTCTCGTCGCTCTGCACAATGGGTTCGCATAAACCTAAGTGCGACGAGGTACTACAGTACTACGTACCTTTCGGCTCCAAATATCCCATCGTCGATCCTTACCTAAGTCAACCAAATGTTGTCGAGACTTCAATTTAAGCCAGCAGATAGTCCGCTATCACGATCCGGTAACGGGCGTCATTCACAGTTACGTTCCGGCCGGACTCAGTTTTGAAGAAATATGGAACGATGACTCCACCAGACCATAAACCACACCTAGCCGTTGCTTTGTCTGGATGTAATGGCAGCTCTTGAACCTCTTCGCGTTGCTGCGCACCCCAAAATACGGCTATTTTGCTAATTGACGTAGCCATTAAGCCAAAAACGGTCCTCATCGCTGAAAAACAGTGGATCTTCTTGACGATTTGGAAAGTCGGCCGGCTTCAGTTCTTGCACGAATTCAAATTTCTATACTTTTAAACCAAGATCCTCACGTAAAATACGCCAAGTTGTTGAGAACGGCACCAAATCGATTTACCACGGTCATCGCGTACACTTTCCGCTACCGCCGCTATATTTTCTTCACTACGTGCTAAATGTGGTCTATTTGGTCGTGTATTATCCAATAATGAAAATTGAGTTCCATTTTTGTAATGCAGCTCGATAATTTGTAGACGCTGTGCCGGGCTAAGTCTTTCCATGATGAAATATCAAACAATACTGAACAAATCAGTGTGACTCGACGCATGCGTGATCTCTCACACCAACTGGAAAAAGTACAATCGCCAGGTTGACGCCGCTCAGTGTAAACTCTAACCGTACAACATCCAACCACTAGAACGAGAACACTTTTTCTAAATTACTCAAAGCAAAGTACTTGTGGTCGTAAAGGACGCAGGCAATTTAGGTAAATACATATGATAGTAAAGTCGGGACACATATTGTTTATAACATGTGGATGAACCGACGTATTAGTTTCTTAGCACCGTGTAGAAGCTAGTGACACTGACTGAAGGTCACATAATTGTCTAGGTGATTCTAGGAATCAAAACATCGACATTCCTCTTTTCGATAGCAAAATGCCTTCCAAACTTGCAATCCAAAATTTTTAGAATTCCTCACACAAGGCACAATCGCATTTCTACATCAAAAAAATTTCTACATCGAAGACAATTTGTTTTTTGTAACAATCCAAAAAGCACTCAAAAATAATCTGCAATTTGTATCTGTCATCTGTCAAGAATACATTATCCCACTTAAAATCCCAGCAAAAAAAAAACTTAATTTCTCGTTCATCATTTCTTGAAGACCATTTGGCGGCTTTATAACACAGCCTCGATTATGGTACTTTTTCGCAGAATAAGTGCCAAATTAAACAAAAATTGGCTACTTCACCAACCCCCGTCACATTCCTCACGACACTCGACGGAATTGAAATAATTTATGTCGTGTAATTCTTTAAATGAAATCAGCGATTTTTCGTTTTTTGTTTTTGTCAACGTTAATCGCTTCCAATTTGACATTCCCCACACCATGGTCAGAGTGGAGTACTTAAGAGGACACGGAAAATCAACCAGGGCTGTGGGCTATAGGATGTGTATAAAAATTCTACTTTTTTTTTATGCATAATTAATTAAATGCAAAATTTATAAATCCACTGTAAAATTAATCGCCCGGGAATGGCAATGATAATTAAATTTTTCTTATATACGAGTACATACGTATAGATTGCAGGTGTGAGTGGCGGGTGTCGGTGTTGATGTTGATGTCGGTGATTCACAGGCGATATTGCATATGAAGAACTCTGGTTTGCTGCTGGGCAATTGTTGTTGGTTGGCATGGTCGTGGTAGTGGTTAAATAATTAAAAAGTATAAAAGTAAATATTTCAATTAAAATATTTTCAATAGCCCCAATGATCATCATTCAAATTATTAACGGATTGAGATATGTACGAGTATGTGACGAGTGGATGATTCGGAGGATATGAACATGAGGACTGATGGAATTCCCTTGCTTTTGCATTGAGTGCTTTGTTGATTATGTGCACACTTGACGCTTGCAGGAATTGTCACAGATAAGCACTTGATCAATGACCTATTATCAGGCGAATACATATTTTTAATAAAAACGAGTATTCTGCTATCAATATGAAATTGATATTCGAATGGGATTTAATAAATCAAAGGGGAAACAGTTTTGCTGATAATAAAGTGGGTAGGCTGCTGTATGTTGAAAACATGCGAAAATTACAATTATTAAAAAAATTAAAAGGTATGGGACCTACAATAGAATTTTGAGGTATCCCTTGATGTGTTTTAGTTTTAGATTTTCAATCAGTGTAAATAATTTATTTGGAGTACAGCTATCTCGAGTTTATTCCCAGGGCTGAGTAGTTAGTGCAATTTTTTGTTGAATAGAATTTCTTCGTTTTGCGTTGAGAAATGAGAAGAAACTTCAGCGACAGAGGACTGGACCAAAGATCAGTCACCGGTTACGTGGGTAAGCAGACCAAATTGCCTGCTTTGTCATCGTTCTTTAAGATCTTTAGCAGAAGCGTAGTGCCCTTTAAATAGTCAGCCTCTTTCACAATAACACCATGACACCAGGGAAACCATGTTTCAAATGTGAATACTAGAAGTCACTTTTTTTCAATCGTTAGAAACTCGCGACACCAATTTTCTAAAGAGGAGCTCGGCAAGCCCATCAGTTTTCTAGAGGGAGCTGTGTAGAATCTTAAACGCTTTGTCCAACGAGAAAAACAATGCAGATTTACAGCGACTACATAAGGAATCTTTACAGATGGGAGCAAAAAGGATATAAAAAGCTTACACAGATTTCAAAGCAAGCCTGCTACAAGAACTTTCGCAATAAAATCGCAACATTCGGTCCATCCAAGTCTTCAAAAGGGGAAAATCAGCCAGATTCCATAGACTCAGAAGATCTGATGGCACCTACACTGATTCGAAAGCAGAGACTCTCAGAGACATGTAGCCTTATCAGAAGCGGTTCAAAACGAGCTCCTATTAATGAAACCGCAAGTGGGCTGAGTAACACAACATGCCGTAGCACTTAGCTGGTATCTGTCATTGGGTGAGGTGACGAATGAGGCCATCAAACACGCCGTTGCTATCTTTGATGGCTTCAAGTAGCCTGGCATATATCCAGTTGTGGTCAATAAGGTAGAGACCAGCTGCTGACAACTCTGAAGAGAATAGTCATTGTAAGCCTGATACTGGGGAACAGAAAGAGATGACTTTATACCGATGATTCGAAAAGAAGACTTGCCAAATGTTCGCCAAGAATTTTAGACCTATCAGTCGGAGACCTATCGACTCACTGCTTAACGTTGGAATATCTAACGTCTACGCTCATGCATGTGCAGATGATGTGACTATGCGGTCTGGTGAATCAACCCTAGCGAGTGTTTGCCCTAAAGCGCAGGCAGCACTAATCGTGACGGGTCACGCAGGGTCTCTTGCAATCGAAGAGGGTCCTTTGAATTTTCACTACTATATGAGTAGATCAACCTATTATATCGTATGCGTCGGTTACTGCTGCTTTTACTAGATTCCAAGGTCATACTCGCTGCATGTGTACCTCGTTCTGTTCTAGAAAGAATCTCCCTCCGATTGGTGTTCATATCATAGGCTGCACTCTTAAACTTATCTATCGTATCAAAGGAAGGTGTCTTTGGTACTTTGAGTACTGAACGTAATGGGTTTCAGGACGATTTAACCCACAACATAGAAAAAAGCAAGATCGTCACAGCCTCAGCAGCCGCTCTCTCCTCTTACAAAGCCCTTTCACCATCGTGTACCTTCGCAGAGCTTACGAGAGATTAGTTTTAGTTCGCACAAATTGACGAATATTTCAATTCTTATAAGACAGTGGAGAGAGAGATTGTGGTCCAACATCTAATTGAAAACATATGGCTGCTAGAAATCCCGATGATGGTCTTTGAATCAGCGAAGGAGGGTCAATTGCTCTGAAAAACCTCAGATGAACAACTGATAATCCAAGTCAGGATCGGAGAATTTAGTGTTTTTTTTCTCAAGAACATCATCGGTATTGGTATTATTAAGGAACCCAAGGTCAAGTCAATCAGTTCTACAAACAACAAAGTCAGTAAGCAACCCGAAGATCATATAATGTTGAATCCAAAACACCAAAATCCAGTCAAGATGTGTAAGCAACACACGACCAGCTACAAAAGCATACAGAAGGATAAACGCAAGAAAAAATACGTCAACATAAGCAAATTAAAAGTGCAATACAAGGAAAAGACCAAGTCTTCAGGACTTGAAAACAATGTAAGGTTACTTACAAACTTTTGTTGGGAACAAAAGTCAACTAAAACAGACAACAACAACAACGAGTAAAGTAAATTTGTTAATGTCAGACAAACACCCAGGAAGTGAAGTCCTTAGTTATTAATGCGATATCTGGCCCAGGGCCGAGTAAGACAGAAGGATCATGGAGGCATGAGGTCATTACTCATCACAAAACTTAAGTCAATGGCCATCATTCATTTATTCAACCCTTGCTGAATTTCGGAACATAACTTACGATTTTAGGTCAGGTTCACATTTGAAGGACATCTATGATAACTTATCCAGATATAATTACTTAACTCATTTGTTGTATGCGGTTATGATCCCCACTCCGGAACTTCCTTCATAACATGACAACCTTATTCAATTTATCAACTTTATTCAAATTATCTAAGAAAGTTATAGTCACAACGGACAATCCCATAGAGGGTGCCATGAAGGCGGCAGTTGATAAATCTATAATGTACCCAGGCCAGGTTATTTCGTACCACTATCCAAATACCTCTTTCTATAAGCGTCCATGATCTAAATAAATATACGTGCCATAGGATAACCCTTTGTCAACCCCAACAGTGTTACATTCTCATTAACCTGATTACCAGCGCAACAACCATCCAATTAACCTCGGTAGTATTTTATTTTTTTCACCCCCTTACCATCATACAGCGCTCCTTTCCGATTTCCTTGCACTGATTGTGCATAACCTCGATTGCGTGATTCCATTTGGTCATGCACTGGCGATAATTCGTCAAATCAAATCCGGTTATCGTGACTTTTCGTGATATTATCGAATGCACCGTCCCTCGTCCATCACGAACCATGAAAAGGAATTTCGCCTGCAAAGGAAATTTTTAAATCCCACATCAAACCTTAAACACTCATCTTATATCACAAAATACAAACTTACATTAGGGAACAGCTCTATCACATAGGTACCCATCTTCAAAGTAAGTGGATCCTTATTGCACAACCTCGGGGCTGGTTCCCCATGCTTGGCTATAATTTCTAAACAGAACTGTGCAATGGCACTGTTCATGACCTCCTTGGTGATGCCAGCTTCCTGTAGCCGCAAACTTTCCTTCTCCGACTTAAGCCAGTGCGATCTGAGTTGAAGGATTCGTGGAATGACACGTGTTTCCTGGCCGCATCTGTAAATGGAAAAAAGCAACGTTTACATTACACAATGACACTTTCAGTCTGGATGGGATGATTTTTTTTTTAAATTCAATCAGAATCAAACCAATATGGGGGTCGATGAATAAGGAGCTGGAAATCGGTATTTTCTGTATTTTAGCAAGTCAAGCAAGCCCAATGGGACTATTCATGAATGCCTGGACTCATGGTAAATAGGGTGCAGATGAGGAGCGGAAAAAAACATTACTCGCCTGACACGTAAAATTTTAATGCGATTCGTGATGCTGGAGATCACATAGCTGTAGGGTGATGATGGTAACAAGTGGCTGACGGGAGGGTGGTTCTTCTTTACGGAAGTCATTATCAGATTTTTTTTTTCTTTTTCTTTTTTTCACATTTTTACCCTCACATTTCTTTTTATTATTTTTAAGAAAAACTTTCTTTTTATTTGCAGTTACCCCGAATCCCATTCAAATTCTAAACCCTTAAAGGAAGTTTCCAAATTTTTTTTTAAGAGCCCATCTTAGGGATAAAGATTATTCAAAGTTTCCAAGCAGTTTCACTTATATGTACTTCCGGTGATAATGAGAAGTTATGAACTGTGACCTGAGAAAGGAAGACCCCTTAGAGCCTTGCAGGCTTTAGAGTCTGTGCTTCTTTTCCGTTTTTTTTTTTTTTTCGGTTGGTTGAAATGACTTCTAGAGGATGAAATGGCATAGCATTGCCTATAACCCTGGCGTAAATCATCGAAATACTGGGGGGTGAAATGCGACATTAATACGATTGTAATGGCGCAGATGAAATGAAATAAAGGCTCGAGGAGAAGTAATAATTGTGCCATTTGATACGGATGATTTAGAGAGTGAAAGGAATGAGAATAGAATGTTATTACCCTGGAGATTAAAAATAAGGCGAAAATATTTATCCTCCAGATACTTTACTTTGCGGAAGTTGGATTTCGACTATAAATAATGTATCTTGTTCATGTTCGAGATAGGAAGATGGGCTAATGAAATTTGATGGCGTTCTCTGATACTTTGGGGAACGTGGGTTGTCTGCGATAAGATGATAAAATGAATTTGTCATGGTTATATTTAAGGCGCCCACCAGACAATGACTGAAAGACACGAAAACGAAAAATAACACCAACTTTTCAATACAGATATGCTCTAATTATTGGACTATTCTGTCCCTTAAATATGTGAGAATCAAAAGGAAGGGGTATATTATTATACAGTATTATTATAGCCACAAATGATAGGGAAGGTAGAGGAAGTTGTTTGGAACTTAAACGGTGCCCCCACCAAGTGTTTTGTATAACGCATATGTGTAGCAAGTACGTAAGAAAACGCGAAAACTTTTAAATATAATGCAATAATTACTTTAATACAAAATTGGAGGAAGACTGGAATCTTTAAAAATCGAAGCAAAAAGAATGTACCACAATAATTCGAGGAGTGCCTCTTATAAAGACTCTTGTACCGATCGAAACACTCGGCGAAACCAGCAGACTGGTCGAAGTTCTGAAAAGGCGCAAACTGCCAAACTGGAAAGGCTATGAAGATGAGAAGGCACCTACACTGAGTCGAAATCAGACATTTATGTTTCAGATTTACTAACCAGGAAACCTAATCGGAACTGGATCACAACCAGCTGCAATTCAGCTGAGTAACCCTCAGTAACACTCTGTAGTTGATATCTGTTAGCGGTTGTACAATGATAATGTTGCGATCGATTCAAGGCACTTCTCCAATATTATAGATATGCAAACATTTAGACAGACCTATGCAGACTCGAACCTTTACCTGTAGCTAAGACTTGAAATGTAAAAAATTATCAAAACTTCCCTGATTGCTACTCTTTTTATTTCTCGTATACGGCTTTAAAATCTGCACTGAGTGTTAAAAAACAGTAGAAGTTTTACTGAAATGTAAGAAGTAGGTAGAACAGAGACTTTTAGCGATGAGCAAGGATATTGTGTAGTAGAATCGTCGTCTGTTAAATCCAAATATTACTGTCAAGCGGAGCTAACAGAGGTGAAAGCAAAGATTTCAGTCCAACCAATGGAAATTAAGAAAATGTTGCAGTAAATTTCTTGCTATCGGAAGAGATGCCAAAATCTTTGCGGAACGCGTGTCCCGAAATCTCTTAACAACTCCTATGCCACCAGCATCAAGTACCGACGATCAGCGGCAGCGCTGCTAACGCGCTGATTTCCAGGATTTCACTCAACTATTACCGAAAAACTCCTGGCAAGCAAGCATTGCAACGAAGAACGAGAACCGCTCGTGAGCTCTACGAACAAAAGAGACATCGGCTTCTCCAGAAGAATACGAGAAAGCACGAGAAGCGCACGATCGAAGATATTAAGAGTTTGTACTCCAGAAAAAACATACGGAAGTTTTACCACCAGGTAGAAAGAACGTGGCAACACAAGATCTGTACGGAAACCTGTAGAAATGAAGAAGGAAACCTTTTATTAGAGTACCGTCGGCGCTGACAATATTGAAATACTTCTTCTTCAGACCGTATAACGGCGGCGAAGCCTAACCTCTGGCCGCCAGGTAGGTTGGATCATTCAACTTATACAACGAAAGTCAAAACTTCCGGGCATCTGACCAAAGCAATATCTACGCCGAAATCCAACAAATCAGCGGCTTACCAGCAGAGATTCAAAGCTGCTGAAAATTACTTCGCGGAGAGCATACACCAACTTATTTCTCAGATCTGGTCAGAAGAGTGTACCACCTTGATCAAAATGTTTCCGGCACTCCCATTGTTCCGATTTGAGTTCTGTTTTTTTTTTGTTAAGTTGGTAAATCTATTGTTGACTTTCCCTCTAAATCTTAGCGTCATAGCTTGACATTTGTAAAAGTTACGTAGCCAGGAGTACATCTATCACTGTGTGTTGGCGATTTTTTACAATTTTAGAAATTTGTTTAAATTTGCAACAACGAACTTGTATTAAATTTTGCGTAAAACATGGATTTAATGGTGCGCAAAACGTTGGAAATGTTGGAAAAATGTTTCGGCAACGATTCTCTAAAGAAAACGGTAGTTTGACAGTGGCACGAGCGGTTCAAAAGTGGTCGTGAGTCAATCGAAGATAATGAACGCAGTGGCAGACCATCGACATCGAAAACCGACGAAAACATTGATGGAGTAAAAGAAATGTTGGTCAATAACCAACAGAGAGATAGTGGAGGACTTGAACATTGCCTATGGATCCGTCCAATACATTTTGGTTAATGATTTGGGTTTCCGTCGGTCGTGTAGCAGCATAGTTGCTGCCAAAAGACCTCAATTTCATGCAAAAAAGAGACCGTGTTGATGTCGCAAAAGAGATGATTTGCGAGGCTGAATCCGATCCCATATTCATCAAAAGGATCATTACTGGAGACGAGACGTGGGTTTATGGGTACGACACGCAATCCAGACATCAGGCAAGTGAATGGCGTTCACCAAATGAGCCGATACCAAAAAAACCGCTTTGTTTTCAGTCAAAAAAGAAGGCAATGCTCACGGTTTTCATGGATTACGACGGTGTAGTGCATCATGATTAGGTTCGCCCTGTTGTAAAGTACCTCATTATGATACAATTTCTTGTACTCCGACTCTGGTGTTCTGTATAAGAGAAGGCAAGCCCTCTCAAACACCCGAATCTTTTCCATTAAGCTTGCTTGTACATTGAACCACACGGGACACCATGTAGCAGATTACCTTTACCCTAGCACCGAATTGGCTGCTATAATACAGTCTCTTTATAAGGGCAAAAGCGCCAGATCCCAAGGTATCTGACTACTTTTTGGCAGGCAAGAGGCTGTCCGTATTGTCCAATAATCGAGAGTTCTCTGGTATCCCCAGAGGCTCCAGAAACCGGCATCCTAAAGAGAATGGTTTTCGACTTCTGAAAGTTGATTTTCAACTTCCAGTCATCGAAAAAATCATCTTATCTTATTGAAATCATGCTGCAAGAGAGTATTGATGACCTCGATTTTTGGACCTGTTCTGTACGCTATCAAACCGTCTGCGTACGTAATAATATGGGGAAGTGAACGTATCAAGTCGCTTGTATAAATGTTAAATAGGATTGGCGAATTGACTGCGCCTTGCTGAAGACCATTTTTAATTTGAAATATTCCAAAAGAAGTCACATCACCATTTTTCATGATGAACTGTCTGTTGGTTAGCATATTATAAAGAATGTACAAGAGTGGTTTACTGATCGCCACCCTAGTCAGCCTATAGAAAATAGCCTCTAACCATACGGTGTCGAAGGGCTTCTCCAAGTCAACAAGGCAGGTACCAGTGCATTGGTTTTTGGCATTATTCCATTGGATATTGGACATCAGTTTAGACGCGGCATGTGAGATATCATGTCCCTCCTTAAAACCGAATTGATTATCCGGAATTATATGTTTTTCCTCAACCCACCTAGCCAGAGCTCTATTGATTCTATATTCGGAAGGTGACTTATCGACCGGAGATTCGCCGGATTAATACAAGATCTTATCTGCCATATTGTGTGAATGTCTGAAGCCTTTCGCCAACAACCTGATTGGCGCCTATCACTGCGGCTTCAGACCAGGGAAGTCCCCAGTCGATCTAATCTTCAAACTACGGCAGATCTTGGAAAAAATTAAGGAAGACCAAATCGATTTGGGCATTCAAGTTTTTTACATCATGTACATAAGAGAATCCTTATTTCTAGCTTGGCGCTTGCATATTCGTAAATATAGAGCCCGTGGCGAGCAGTAAGAGAAGTCTTTATAGTCTTAATCTGCTTTCCTTTACTTTGAAGACGGTTGAATTTCATGTGGGTAAAGCTGCTTTCCGAATGTATCCTCTGTCCAAGATGCAATATCCCCACCACCGCGAAACATGCTGTAAGACAGCGCTTCAAAATCTCACGGCGAGAATTGAAGACACAATCGAAAAGAACGAATACGCGTTGGGCACTTTCATCGACATTGACGCTGCTTTTGACAACGCAACTTCTGACGGTATGTGTAACTCGGTCAGATAACACGGCGTAGACGAATTAATATTTTTATGGATAAGAGTAATTCTGGTAAAAAGGACCCTCATTGCGGATGCTGACTGCGACAAATATGTGTCACCGAGAGTCCTGTAGTGCTCTGTCTCCATTGTTATGGTACATGTTAGTCGGTTCATTGCTTAACGCTATCAATGGTTCCAACGTCTGAGACCGGGCATAATTACATAATGCAGCTGTATTGAATGTTTGTTGCTTTAAATCGCAGTCAACCATAGACGTGGTCGATGATCGGTGCATAAGAAATGAGCTATCAGTTAGTCCTCTTAAAATTGAGTTTATTATCTTTACAAGAAGGGGGAAGCTGGCTGATTTGATTCATCTAGTGCTTAAAGGCATCACCATTCATTCTCCAATGAAGCATAGTATCTGGGTGCCGTCTTGGATAACAAACTTCTCTGGACTAAACATGTTCCGTAGAAAGTCTCCAAGGCACCGTCAGCCTTCGGGCAGCTTAAAGGAGCTTTCGTGACTTGGCTTTTCGCCGAGGAGGGTCCTTTAGAATCGATGGAGAAGGAAAAGGAGAAGGAGAAGGAGAAGGAGAAGGAGAAGGAGAAGGAGAAGGAGAAGGAGAAGGAGAAGGAGAAGGAGAAGGAGAAGGAGAAGGAGAAGGAGAAGGAGAAGGAGAAGGAGAAGGAGAAGGAGAAGGAGAAGGAGAAGGAGAAGGAGAAGGAGAAGGAGAAGGAGAAGGAGAAGGAGAAGGAGAAGGAGAAGGAGAAGGAGAAGGAGAAGGAGAAGGAGAAGGAGAAGGAGAAGGAGAAGGAGAAGGAGAAGGAGAAGGAGAAGGAGAAGGATTTGCGTCTGCAACCACAGCAAAGGCGCGCTTAAAGCCTTGCTAAGCCCTTTTGTGACTTCTAAAGTAGTTCGAGAATGCAAAACAAACTGAATCCACTGAGTCTTGTCTGGGTCCCAGGTCAGAATGGGATCACGGGAAATAAAATCGACGAAAAATTTGAAAAGAGGAGAGGAGAGGATCCGAAGCTGCGTTAGGACGACCTCGGTTCTTGGTTATATTGGAGACAGACTGCTGGTATTGATATCATTGTATATATATGTCTGTCAGTGCAATATCACAGAAAGCTAGTATACCACGAGACATATCTGATATTGAGATCGCAAGTTTTTTGTGCGGATTACAGAGCCACTTTCTTTCTATTGGCGATTCTTCGTAGATTCTTTGACAATTCAAAGCAAGTAATCACAGTGAAAAAGTATAGCATTGCTATTCTACGATGGATTCGAAGAGAACTATTTTATCCAAATGCGAAGTAACACAAACGTCAAAATACAGTACTTAACGCGAAAATCAGCGTGTACTACGAAATGCTCTCTGTCAGGGATGTGGCATTCACTATTGACTATACCATGGTATGAATACGAGACGTTTCTGTGCGATGGTATCACTTAATTTCTGTAGCTGATCACAGTAGACAGTTCTGAACCAGTTTTGGCACTGGCTTTTTTCGATGACATTTCTGCCGTAAACTTTACGCAACATTTCCCTTGTCTCAGTTGACATATACGAGTATATCACGCTCAGATACAAATAAACGCGATCAAAGACATCTATGGATTGCAAAAAAAAAAACGCAATGATATTTTGAACAATCCAATAACTTTCTCAACAAGCTTCTTATGACAACCCACATAAAAGCTAAATTCGCTAGCATAAGCCTAATATACCCCCATGCCATTATTAGGACGACGACACCAAAGAATGTTTCTACGAGCTCCTCGACAAGACATATGAGCAATGTCCAAAGTACGACGTTAAAATCGTCACGACACCACGTCTGACAATAGGATTAGGCTTATTGACTTATTGATACGGTTTCTTCATATCAATACACACAATGAGACATGGCAGTCCCCGGATTATGAAAAACTAAATCAAATTGATAACATTTGCGATAAATGCAAGTTATGAATCCAGTATTCTGGACGTCCGAATTTTCTGGGGAGTCAACATTGACAAGGACCATCACCTTGCTGGAGCCAAGGTGCGAATGCGGATTTCCGAAGCGCCACAACAAAGGAGAACTACTGTGAGAAGATATAACGTAGAAAAGTTGCAATAGTAAGAGACCGCCAGAATCTATGTCGAACGCGTATTCCAAAATCTCTCAACAACTCCTATGCAGCCAGCATCAAGCACTAACGGCAAGTTGGAAGGGTACCAAAGTACCATAGGAGACGCCGTAACTAATGTGCTGGGTTTCACTCGATCACCACCAAGAAATTCTTGGTTTGATGAGAAATGCCTACAGTGCGTCGCTGCCACAAAGGACGAGAGCTGCACGGAACTCTACGAGCAGAAGAGATGGGAAGAACATCGCCTTCTCCAGAAGAAGGAAAAAGAGTACGAGAAGTACGGTGCTGAGAATATAGAATAACTTTTTCTGCAGACTGTATAACGGCGAAGAAAAGCAATATAGATCATTCAACTCAGACGATGACAGTCAAAACTTTCATCCACCTGACAAGAACGAAGTAAGGGTAGCAATATCTAAGCTTAAATCCGATAAAGCTGCTAAACCTGTGAAGATCATACACACATCAAACATATCATGAATGATGAATGGAATCAGCACCGTTTGCCCACTCCACAAAAGACCCCCTCAACTGCATCAGTTATAGAGTTATAAGTCTCCTCAACTGGGGATACATGATCTTATTTGTCATATGCTTCGCCAACAACCCGATTGGTCCCTTTCAGTGGGGTTGCAGACCAGAAAAGTCCACAATCGACTAAATCTCAAGAAGTCCAAATTGATACCCACCGTCTTTTCATCGATTTTAAGGCCGCATATGTCAGCATATACTCGTATAGAGACGAACTATAAGGAATCATGTCTATTTTTGGCGTCCTCACTGCTATAAGACTTCAGCGCCATATAGTATCACAGTCCTCTTTTGAAAGCGGATGAAAATATTCTCAGTTCTTCGGAAAGTATTCGGCTTGCGTTGATGGGCTTTGGAAGAGAAGATTCAACGACGAACTATACGAGCTAGTCAGAAAACTGCTCATCAGTCGCCTGCGATGGTTACGACAGGTAGAGCGAATGGACATTAATGCTCCGGCCCCCAGAGTCTTCGAATCTAACGCATGGGTGTGGCGCGCACAAGTACAAAAGAAGGGACCTCAACCGACTTGGAATGCGCAAACTGGAGACAATTAGCTAAAGACCGGACTAACTGCTGAATCTTGTTAGTTGATTCCAGGTTCACCCCGAACTGTAGCGTCACCTAACATAAGTCAGTAAGTAATAACTTTCGTGGCCGAGTATGATTTTGACTTGATACTTTGGACAGGCTCGGTGTGCTCTCTCCCCATCAAAGTTGTTTGGCTTTTTTTTTTGGTTTAGGGCGAAAGTAGATACGACTCATTTGCGGATTGCTAACTGGTTCAAAGCCCATAACTTTCGATTTGAGTCGATTTTTTGCGTCGTTATTGCAAGTTGCAATTAATGAGTTTAAGTCTACAATCATAAGATTGAATATAGGAAACATTTCAACCGTTACTCATTTTCAGATGCCAACATTTTGCATAATAGCGTTCCGTACCAATAAATATCTGCAGATACAGGGGAATACCTAGCAGTATCAGTGAAAATCGATAAAACGTAGGAACTGAGGAAGAAATAACATACCCGTCTTTTTAACAATGGAGTATGTCAAAGCTGGGTGTTAACACCTCTTATTTTCAAAGAGTTGGAAGCCATGCCTACAACATTAAGATACATCTCAGAATCTTGAAAGCAACCAAAACTGTCGGACAATCAAATGTAGAGAGAGGTACAAGCCAGAGTCAGAATTCTTAAAGACTCTGTGCTTTTCTTGTTCAACACCACATCATGTAAATCATAGAGATGAAACCGTTCCTTTGTTTTTGTCTTGTTGCTTGAGTAATTATACTCAAAACAAAATTCGTAGAACTTCTGAACTATCATGTGTCAAATTAGTAGCAGACCCAAAACAAATTGCTTTAAACTGATTTACTTGCCGTCCCCTTTTTACTTAGCTTCTTCTTTAGCTCAACCAGTTTCTAGCCCACGAAATACTACTCCAAATATGAAAATGGATTAGGTCAAGCAATGCTGCACCCAATTTTCGTAACAAAAGTCTACTTAAACGTTTCGGTGTCTAATTTCGACCCATATCACTCACTCACCGTGTCAGCATTAACGTTTCGAGGTGTTACTCCAATTAATTTTTATGCCTCGAGTTCGTTTCTGGAATTGGTTACTTCTTCAACTTTGTTTTCCCAAAACACCCTCCCTATGGTTTTATTTGAGTTTTATCGATTCAGGTATTTTTGTGAGTTTCTTCCTTGGGCAGAAGACAATAAACAGAAATTCTATGATTGCCTTTCCAGAAACGACAAAATTTCTCGAAAGAGACCATAACACTTGGCTTTTGATTTATATTCTGGCCCGAATCATAAATATTCATTTCAATATGTTTTCATTTGTTCATATGATAGCGCTGCTATATCTCGAATAGTGTATCCCTGCGATGTGCATAATTAATTTTATTTAACGATCCAGATGGGAGCTATATTCGTTCTAAATATAGATTTCGAAAAACACACGATTTTTTGTGTCCGAAGAGAGATTTACTTGTTCGTACAGTCGGTACTTTTGGTTATTTTCAGCTTTGGCTGTGTCGGAATTATGAGTAATTTTCGCGACTCGAGTTCTGAGGATTAAACATATGCGTCTAGGTCAGTTAGTAATTTAACTCAATAATGAAATGAAGGGATTGAGAAAGACTAATTCCACTTTGGAATATTGCGATCAGAAAAATACTCGGATGCGTGGTATGTTTTGGGTTTACCTAATGTGACCAAATGTCAAAGACTACTGTGTGTTTATGTTGACTGGGTGTTTCTAATTGATGGGTAAATAATTTCGTGTTCTATCGTTACTAGGGATATGTTTTCCCAACGAGCAATCAAATGTTGTAACAACATCTGGGCTAAATCAACAGAAACTTTGTCAACTTCGAAGGTCCAGCTTCGTTGCTTTACCCAGACAATAGACGTACATATGTTCAAATGACATGTGTAGTGTACATATGTACAATACATATATAAGTATGTCTGCAGAAAAATACATATGCACCTACTGTTGCATTATCACATTATTATTTCAATTTCCCAATGAAGTTTTCATGTCGATACTCGGAATACATTCGTTTGAATAAATAAAAAATGTTCCCTCTTTGTGATTCTCATGCTTTCATGTACGCATTGTGTAGTTCTTCAGCAATGGAAGAAAAGTTGATGACCTTTTTGATAGGTTCTGTGGCGATATTGGTGGGATACACACTCTATTGACATACAAACGTTCTCCTCATGGTGATTCTGATGCTGATTCTGTGCTTCAGTTGGTTCATTTCAGGCCACAAAGTTGTAATATAATGAGCCTTTAACTTCAATTCGAGCATGAAAAATGATCAAGTCATGGTCACCCCAATGAACCCATTTTCTGCGTTCTGAAGTCATAAGAGTTTCCTAATTTAAAGAAAAAACCCAGTGACCCACTGGCTAAGTGTAGGTTTAAATGGAAGCAAAATCATAGGGAGTTCCAAGTCAAGCGTCATGATGGACGATGGGATAAAGGAAAATGCCAATCGGTGCTCCGCATGTCTCATGTTCATGATGGCAATAGCTATTACGAATAAAATTGGAGCAAACTTTTGGAAAATAAGGAAAGTATACTTATAAAATAAGCTAGACAAACCAAGTAAGGTTCTGAAGATGGTGAAGACACGAAAAGGGACCACCAATCTGGTTGCACACAACGCAGGCGAAGGAAATTAAGGGGGGGAAGAAAAGAGAGGTACCGATGTGCATTGTTCTTTAATATTTGCTAGTTATAATGACCAGGAAATAGAGAGCTCGGCAGGGCATTCCATAAGCGAGTTGTACGGCTTAGGAGATAATCTTAACATCGCATATTACATATTTTTGGTGCTATTATGTGGGCGTCATTCGTCTAGTTGGTTCATACAACCATCACACTAAGTTAGAACTTCAGATCGAAAATCACTATCTGTTTGTCGACTTCAAAGCCGCATATGAGGGAGTGCATAGGGACGAGCTATACCAAGTCATGTCTAATTTTGACACTCCGGTAAAACACGCTAGGCGAAACTAATTTGTCAACAGTACAGGCACGATCTTTTTTAAGTTCGAACAATTACTTGCGCACGCGAATGAGATCCATGTGATTGGATGAACACAGAGTGCCATCTGTGAGATTCGGAAGCTGCCACAATGGACCTGACGAAATACGAAAACAAAACAAATACATGCTGTCATTACAAAACGACACATTGGATAGAACGTCACCATTGGAAGTTATAATGTCGAGGTAGTTAAGAACTTGATTTACTTTGGCTTCTCAATTACAAGCACATCATTCTCAATTACAGCAGAGGCTTTCACCATGTTGGAAGCGGATGAAGAAGCACTTGCCCGTTTGCAGAGAAAGATACTGCGTGTGGTTTTCAGTTTCGTTTGTATTGACGGGGGACAAAAGAGCAGATTCATTCACAAACTGTACGGGTAGCGATCTAGTCAGGCGTCTACGCATCCAACGGTTGAAATGGTTGGCCATGTTGAGCGAATGGACCCCCAAAGAGCGCACGCAAGTGAAAGCGGACCTCGGCCAAATTGAAGAGCAGCAATGTAGGCAGCTGGCGAGTGATTGTGTTAACTGGACAGATTTTTTGATTGAGGTTCAGGTACATCCCGGACTGCAACGCCACCTAAGTATGTGAGTTTAAGAATGCACTAAATGGAGGAAGGTGCTGGTTATATCCTTGCAACCTATCTTCCAGGACTCAGAACTTCTCAGTAGAATAGAATAGAGAATAGCAAAGAGAGTGGAATGATATTTCTTCAACTATTTACTAGAGCTCATAACATAGAAACCATCACCAGAAACCATTGGAGAGAGTCCAATACCATGAAGAAACATAGTCTCAGATGCATCACTATAAGACGGATTCCACCGTAACTTGCCATCAAGACTTACAAGTGAAGATTAGGGCCAACACTAGTATGTATATGCCAAAGGCTTACATGTGCTCCCAGTGATACGAACACAGTAATGATATGATGAAAAGACAATCACTTCCATTTCAGAGACGAGAAGGGAACGATATTTTCAAGCAGATCAAAACAATTGATACAATAGCAACGGTATATGTATGTGTACAAAGCAAACTTGGATGCAAGTAGAGTTTTACCAAGCATAAAATATTTATCTTCAGGATCCAACTGTTGAAATTCCGTTTGTATTTCGACAACTTCCTTTTTATTTTTGTTAATAAATAAATTATCTAATTCGCAATTGCTTTCGAATTCACTTTTGGGTTCGTTTCCGAATTGCCATCGCATCGCATCGCATCTAACAAGACGAGAAAAATTAATGAAAATCATAACTTTTTTGCTTGTTCTCATTGTCAGCAGGAAGAAGAGCATTTCACTGAATAATTGCTCATCCAACTGTTTAATTCAACTGCCACTAGAAATTATCTTCAAACTCGCAAAAACTATATCCTCAAACTTCAGTTCTATCTTATCCTTCTGACAAATGCCAACGATGACGAGCATCGGGAACTGTCTGAAAGAAATTAATTAAAAATTCTCAATCATTTCAAGCATAACGACCGAGGTTTGGGAGCTAAATGCAGTGGATATCGACCCAATGGAATCGGTGGATGGATAGTTGATCCTTCAGAATCAGGAAGCAATCGATGACCAGAAGAGATATTCATGGATTTTTTTCTTCATTTTTTATTCAATTATTTCCCATCTTCTTCTGTATGCAAGGAATTTATGAATAATTTCTCATCTTCATTATTGGATATTTTCTTGGCAAGGATATTGAATGGAATCAGTAGGTGCTTCATCTCAGTCTGTATTCAACCATCTATCCACCCATGGACACCCTTGTTCTTTCCAGTATGCATCGCTTCATTCACTCAAATGAATTTACAATATTCATGAGTGGAATATTCCTTTCAGTCATCCTGTCCTGGAATGTTCTTATCTCATGTTTCTGGATTCCTACTATCTCCTTTCAAAGATGCCTGAGATGTTTGAGGTCAATTCGATTAGATGCTAATAGTAACGTGCGCAAGTAAGGGTATTTCCTGGTGTAAACTGTCCGCCTTGTCCTTTCTAGTTCCAAATCCAATTTAATAGAGACTGAGAAAAAACACCAGAATGAAAAGTTCATTTTGCGATGGATTTTTACTTGTTTTTGTTTTTGTTTTTTTTACCTAAAGGATACCGAGGACCTGAACGGCGAGAGCTGTGCTCATAGATGAACGACAGGCATGTCAACAGTGTTTGTTTAATTTTTCCATTTTTTCTTTTGAAATAGATTTTCATTTTCTTTTTTTCTTTTTGTTTGAAAATATTTTTAGGAAATATCCAGTAAGGAGGGAGGAGAAATAATGGGGACATGTCCTTGTCATCTTCCCCGTGGAGTTCAATAATAAATTAGGCTTCCCCTTGGTGGTAGTCCACTTGCTGTTTCTGCGGACTTTTAGTTGAATTTTTAATTTTCCAATGGTTTGCAAGGAGTCGCTTTCCTGTTCGTCTTTTCATCAGAACCAAATGTCGTGTCAATGTAATGGAACGTGTTAAATGGGCATAGAGGAGAAAGATAACAGCCATTTTCGAGATGAGAACTTGAATTCGAGTTCGAAACGGGCTATTAGATATTCAGTGATGGGGATTTGTTTTGGCGGTATTTCTGTTTTTGAGACACCAGTGGTAAGAGGCTTTCAATATTTTCTGGTGATTTACCGCGAGAATTAACGCTGTCGCGGGCACGATCTTATCTTAAAAACAGAAAGCTAAATATGCAAAGTTTGATTGAATTTCAGAAAACGGTTTTGGGCTGTTTCACTTCATTTGCCAGGCAGCCGGTTTGAATTTATAATTTTTCATCGGTTTTAAATTTATTTGTTTTAATTTCTATTTTAGAATGCCTCCTAGCTCTCCCAATAACATCAATATGATCCGCTTAACCGTGTGCTTTGCTGTTGGCTACTGAGATCTGCACAATTCCTTCAAGGGAATAAAAAGCATAAGAGCATGACAGTACGCCTTCTTATCTGAACTCTTATTTAACATTTCAGGTCTCGGTGAACTTGTAGGTGACCTTTATGGAACAGAACGCAATCCCCACCGTAATGTGAAAATTTTGATATACACATTGATACTGTTGACGTTCACATAAGCTGACAGATTGAGCTTTATATGCAATATTTAAGAGACGTTCGTCAGTGATCTGACAGAGATTTTCTATCGTTTTGATGATGGTATGACAGTTAGCTTCTTAAAGCATTTGCTTAAAAACGTGAAACCGAGTTCATACTTCGCACTCTGTAAGCCATTGATTAGTTATTTGATAAAAATTGCCACCAGGGAAACGTGAACACAGCTACAAACTGTCGAAGCCGAAAACTAAAAAGTAACAGGTAAGTAGGCAAACCATCTCGCAGAGGACTGTTACAATGAGGTCTGGAATCATGCCAATATGGAGTCAGTTTCTGCAGTAAAATTTCGCAGCCTGACCTGCGTCAGGCTAAAAGAGGAAACCCGAACTTATTATCGAAAAAGTAGGAAGTGCTTTAACCAACGTTAAAGATTCATTTCACCTGTCTAGGCATTCCAACACCGAAGATCTTTAGAGACTGCGCTTCAAAATCTTGTATGCCGCAAAGTATGCCTTTTAATCGACATTAAGGGCCTTTTCGACCACACAATTTTTAATGCAATATTTCGAATAACATAAAGTCCAAAACAACACAGAAACAGTATAGAATTGATGTATCTCTAATTTTGTGTAGTCCGTTTCTCCAGCAAAGTTTCCGAAGTTTAGTATCTGAGTGACATTCAGCATAGCAAACTTCTTTGGACTAATCACTTCGCGTCAATTACTGTAAAGCCGTTGCCACTCTTCAGGAAATGTAAGAGTGGTTTGACAGACATGGAGCTTCTTATCGAAGGAAATCTTCGATCATGATATGACAAATTCAGTTCTATGCGTGAGTTCTTCGGCGGTACCAGCTTTTATGAGTATATACAAAATATATAACGGCAGCTTTCACTTCATTTCAAAAAGGGTTTGTCCTAGCTGAATTGGGTCTTTCTCCAATTCACCTGGTGCTGGGAAATCTCTTTCCTCTAATATTTACTCGTATATCACGGGCAGCCCTATCCATATTCTGCTTAAAAAGAATGGCTATTTGGTAAAACTTGATCTGAAGCTTCGATGACCTTGTTCGCCGACTATCATTTTTCTCCAATGAATGTATGGGACAATGGAATTCGATTTCCTGTTCCACCAGAAATACGAGACTTTCATTGCACTCAGGACGGCATTTGGCCAGAGTATGAGGCAAGAACGAAATGTAGTCGAATTTTCACTGAACCGATCTAGGATGAGGCGCTGGTGTATTTGTGGAGAACTTGTACCTGTCTTATAAACGAATAATCAACTATGAATTCTGCATCCATCCGTGTGAGCGACTTTTTAACCACAAACGCTACCAATATGATCGAGCAAGCACCGCATTCTCCAGATATGGCACTCTCTAACTTTCTCCTATTTCCAAAACTCAAATTACCATTTCGTGGAACCCGTTTTGAATCGATTCAAGACATAAAAGGAAATTCGCTGAGAGAACTGAAGGCGATCCCGCAATATGCCTATAAAAAATGTAAGGATGACTGGATTGTTAGTTGGGAAAAATGTACCGCTTCAAATGGAGCCTTTAAATGGAGAAGGAGACAAAACAAATGTTGATGATTAATTGATTTTTGTTGTTTTTATAGACTCATTCCCGGTTATATTTTGACAAAATGTACTTAAGACTTTGTCAAATCATCTCACCACCTCTTAGCCTTGGTATCCCTTCCAAACCTGTAGGAAACAATTTCTCTGAGAACTTTGATGTAATGAAAGGATTTACTAATTTTAATACTAATCATACTACATATATAAAATTGTGCGAAATTTGTAAGTCATCACCAGCTCACAATTTTCCAAAAGTCTGCACAATTTGTGGCATACGCTGATGACATTGACATCATTGACAGAACACAGCGAGCTGTCACTGGTGCGTTCGCAAGTTTCAGAACAGAAGTGGCAAAGTTGGGTTCTGTCGTGAATCATGCAAAACTAAGCAAATGATATGTATGTCAGAAACAGGGACACACGACATCCAGGAATCGGACAGAACGTCACAATAGATAGCTATAACTTTGATGTAATCAGAGACTTTGTATAGCTCGACTCGACTCGACGCTATTGAACATAATCATGACACCCAAACAGAAATCAAATGAATAGCAACTTTTGCCAACCCCCGGTTCTTCGGCCAAAAAAGGTAACAGAGTATTAAGGCATCGTCAGGAAATACTAAGGAGGCTGTTTTATGATGCAGGAGCATGGAAGTTAGCGTAGATGGATGAAGATATCTCTGGTCGCTTCGAACGTAAAATTCTTCGAGGGATTTTTACAGTGACATTGTCTTGGTCAGAAAAAAAAACACATTAATCGCCTAAGATACCTAGGACATGTAGAGCGAACGAACACAAACGCTTCAACGCGAAATGTTTTCTATTCCAGCTGCGTGGTACTAGTAAAGGAAAACCTCGCCTTTGGAGTGCAAAACTGAAGACAGCTAGCAAGAGACTGTGCTAACTGGAGAGACTTATTCGTTGAGGCCCAGGTCCACCACGGACCTTAGCGCCATTAAAGTATATAAGTAAGAATCATTGTACAGGATGATCTAATATGGATCGTCTCGTTAGGGTTCATAACATTATTATGACTTTAAGCAATGCCTTGCTCATATGTTTTCACGAAATGCATTCGGTCCAATTTTGGAAAACTCTTTTGAAGATATGGGGTTCTATCTCACCAAGAGAGGACTGAATATCAGCTTCTGAGGCCTGAATAGTTTGCGGTTTATTAGCATACCCTAAGGAAATAACAAAGTCTCACTCCCACAATTAATGGATATGAAAATTAATATATGAAAAATTCCCTACTCTATTTTGGGATATACTTTTGTCGTTAAATCGAGTCCTTATTATGTGAATGGTTTTATGGGCATACCCACATATCGCCTGGAGTAATATCGTCCACATTTTCGAAGAAATAATGACTGAAAATTGTCCAGTAACAACCAGTGCGTGGTTGCTTAAATCTCCACCGATGAAAGGCATTTTTTTTAAATTGATGTTCTAACCAAAAAGTCATCGAAATCGAGCCAAAACATTTCTCTTTCCACTAACAATACGTCAAGTTTCATGCTCACTTATAAATTGATGTTTATGATCTTGACTAGGAGGAGTTCAGCTATCAGGACAATAGTAACTCTGTTCGATTACGTCGATTTTACATTGCCGTAATACGATTTCTAGTTCGAAATGTTGCCAGGCATTGTGCTAAAGTCCCAGCTCCCTGTATATTATTTAATTTTTGAAGTCATCGTATTGCTCGCCCCCTCAAGCTCTGACACGATATACATATTGATGACAAATTTTATCTTTTCACTACGATTGCACTCCATTTCTGAAAATTGTCAAACGTATCAATAAATTAGATGATGGTGTTGTTTTCCTCCATAAAGAAATGTGTCACTCTGCATTGTTGTTGTCAATATTGACATTTGGGAGAATATTTTTGTGTTGACATAAATGTTATGTCACAATCATTTAAATGAGTTCATGTAGGTAGACTGCACACCTTTTAATTCCAATTAATTCCAAGCATAGTAATGGAAACATATTTCTATTATAGTTGACTAGCCCGCATGGTATTTGATCCATTGCGTGTGTCTATATTTATCGTCACTACTTGAAGTAGTATTTCACGCATTCACATATGGTTCAAGATATTTACACAATTGCGTTCATTTAAAATGTTAAAAGGTTTTTCGGGCACGGTCTAAATACGATGAAATGTTAATATACGCTCGTAAGTTAAATAATAACTTTGGAGATGTAAACTTCCCAATTTCATTGATTATAATCCGGAGGTCTGTAACGGAAAAACGGGAATACTGAGTAGTATGGTACATAGACTAATTTCATTCATCAGTTTAGTAGATTGATGAAACTTCTTTGGCTGCCGATGTAGATATACCTATAAGCGGCGGTGGGATGTATGACGTCTTCACTCATCAGATAATGTCGCCGTGTCGTCCTTTTAGCCATAAATGATGTACTTTTCAGTCAAACCTCTTACACTGAGCTCGTTTCTGATTTAAGTCACTCCTAAAGGCGCCACCACTCGTCTGTCGTTGTCGTTGGTTAATTTGAGGAAAAAACATTGGTAGTGCAAGGCGTGGGAGAATCCCCAAATTGAGCCAATGTCCAATCGACTTACTTGTCACCTTCCTTTTTTCTTTCTCAATCAACCTTTCATAAGATATATGTATACCCAGTTTATCCGACAGCTCAATTTGCGTTGAGGCAATCCGCATTGGTGCAATACGCTCGAATAAACATCACTACAAACCGCATTGAAATATTCAACACGCATACGCATTCATTACTGCTTATAAAACGCATTGAAAATATGTAAGCGCTTTGAAATATCATATAAACATTTTCAAATCGCGTTGAAACATTTTACTCTCTCGCGCTCTCATCATTCTTTCACCATCGGGCAGGTATTAGTTGTGTATTTAAAATGTGGGATTGCAAACGAAATATTTGGAAAGACAAAGCTTTAAGAACAATGTATCAGTGTTAGTGTCAGTTCAACCAGCTGTTTTTTAAATTTCTCTCGCTAATTTTGGATAAATTCATATAAATACTACCATTTCTACGGGTATTGAACCAATGCGGATTGCTTCAACGCGATTAGTTTTAAACAACATAGTAAAAGTACTGATGGGTGGGGGTAAAGCTATTTATTTTAAAGGGATGTCAGGGGGCCGCGGCCGCCAGGGGACTCAGTAGAGCGCATGCCGCCAGTGAAGTGGCTGTGTGCGAGCTAAGTTTGACGCCAAAATCGGCCAGAACTTGAGAGGCTAAAACGAGTACATCACTATTTAGCGCATCAGATAGGCAACAAATGCGACGTATTTACCTCTGTTCGCGTCAAGTTCACAATCGCATAATCTGACAGTATTCGAAGTGATTTCGACGCACTCATTCATCTAACGGGGCACATGGTGTGAGTCGGGCTGTGCCACTTAGGCTGGGCGATTTCCGATACGTAATTAATTGCGCTCGCAAACGGAGTTGTCATGGACTGACAGTGACATTGGGTCGCGAGTTCACATGTCGGGGCGGGTGTACTACTTGTGATTTTTTTTTCTACGCGACACTGCAGTGTGTTTCCACCATGTCGGAGAAGTGTTTAATTTGTGATGATGTAGTCGAAACGATGATGAAGTCGGAAGTAAAGGGATAATTGGGATAGTGAAGGTAAGTGCGTTTAGGAAAGATGGTGAATATACAGGTTTAAGGAGTTAAGACGAGTGGTGTTGTTCACTATGCTTGCAGAAAAGAATACGTCAGAAGTTTTTTTTTTTTACACTCAAGAGGGTATGACTACTCTTAAAGTGCCGGAGCATGTGTTAAGTTTTTCGGAAAATTGGATAGAATGAGAGAGAAAGATATTTTGGCTCAGTGATTATTTCGCTCCATGGGTGGCATCCAACATTTAATGGGGCGACTAAATTATTAGTGTAAATTGACTTGGTGTTGTATTTAGGAAACCATTCACCTCATGAGATTTCAGTTGCCTGAAAAAATGTCTTTCGGTCACGGCTGGTATTGAACCCCGAACCGTCCGAATGGGAAGCCAATACACTACCACTTGAGCCACGGCCACTCAATAAAAAGGTTTATAAGAGAACAAGTTCGTTCACAGCAACCATCAACATCACGTGATGCCTCGTCTTTGCGTTCAGGACAAGATAAATTTGATTTTAAAACAAAGTGTTTTTTTGCACACAAGCGTATGACGAAGAGGTGCAGAGAAGAAAACCTTATTCTATGCGTCGAACCATTGTCAAAGTTTGTACGACTGCGTTTCACAATTCCGTGCTTCTTCGTGGGCAGGAAAGAAAGAATGAGTGGGGTAACGAAGTAGTAAGACGTATTTGTATTGTTGGGGATCTACACGCAGTAGATGCAATATATCATGTGGATTGTTACAAAAAATTTACGCTTGCCACTCTACCTTCAAAAAGAAGAGCTGGACACCCCATTGATGAAGGGGTTTCAGAAGCAATGAACGAAATCTACGATTACATTGAAGGAAACGTTAACTGCCAATTCTTTATTGACGATTTGTTGGGACAGATTACAGGAGAACCACCATCAAACCATCTTCAAACCATCAAAGCCAGAATGAAAGAACAATATGGGGACCAAATTGTTTTTAGTACAATTAAATTTTCAGTGAGCCCTCAACATCACCTGAGAGTGTTGAACAGGCCGGCGAGAAGTTGTTTCTGGCGATTTATAAAGCGAATGCCCAAGAACAGAACCTCAATACATACCGCCACTCAGCTTTTTTGAAAGCATCGGTGAAGCCTAAATCAGATCGGGCCACTCTTTCTCCTACCAGAGGAGCTTCCAAGCAACACTTGTTCAGAGTATATCTACAGGTATCTTTAATCACAAAATATCTATTTGAGGTAAATATTTACGTTTATCTTATTACTTTTTTACACTTTTTTACAGATACAACAATGGGTGAGCAACCACCTACCACCTACCCAATGATGGTGGGCCAGAGGAGACGATGGCATCTTAAGCCCAGTGACAATAAACGAACCAGTGGCACCTGACTCCATTCTCAACACCATATTTTGCCGATGCACGACTGGATGTGGAGTGCGATGCGGCTACCGGAAAGCAATAATTGCCTGCTCCAGTGTCTGCGGTGTATGCTCCGGCTCATACACTAACGGAACCCCCATCGAAGACATCGACGGCGATGATGATGATGATATTTTAAATTTAGAAGATAATTAGGAATTTTATTTTTAGGAATATACGTGCCTACTCAAAGAAATGTAAGTTTATTTTTTATTATCCATCCTCTTCCCTCCATATCTCATTAAATATTGATTCCAGCGAAAAAGTGTATAGAATCTTTTTTGTAGAGAATCTTATGTAAATTAATTTAGTATAAGAACATTTTTTGCTCTGGGCCACCATTTACGAGTTATTTACGAAAAACTAAAAAAAGGAACTAATAGGTCACATAATTAAATTTGTAATTGGAAATTTTCTTTAAAGTCTTTAATCTCTTTAATAAAACGCTCTTTTCAATTCGTTAAATAGTTTCCTTTTCTAAAATTGTTGTCGATTTTTATATTGCTCGGCAATAAATTATAAATTATGTAAAAGTACTCCCTTATACAAAAGTGTATATAGTAGTCTGATGATTAACTCTGAAATCATTACAGCTACGAAATTGGTAGGGTTGTGATTCATCTACGTATCTTATTGCAACTGTTAGATAGTTTGGTGTGTTGAGTTCCAATCTTTCTCGTATGCTCAGCCATTTAAGTGCATCCAGCATGCATCTTATTGGTGTGAGTCTATTGCATCCCAATACACTTCTCACTGCTTTATTCTGATGTTTTTGTAGTCTTTCTGTCTGACCGCGGTTGCAAGTTTAGCGATGGTATTATATACTTTAATTGCTGCCAGGCAATTCATTTTGCTACGTATCCTTTTAGAGAAACCGATGTTTTTCCCAATTTTTTTGCATATACAATCCACGGGTTCAGTTAATTTTAAATTGTTTTCAATGATTATTTCTAGGTACTCGATGTGACTTACATTTTCTATTTTATTATTATTTATTTCTATAGAGGTTTCAGTATTTAAATGTATCTTAAAAATTTTCGGTTTCTCTTCGTTTAATTTCAGCTTGTTCATTCTTATTATTCTTTGTAACCATTCCCATCTAGGGGCTTTGTTCTGCATTCATCAGCCACTTTTCCTTCAGCGTGAATTCGTATGTTTGTTACCTGCATAAAGAATAATCTTTCATTCACGTATAATTTCTGGCATACCGTTAATGTATATTATAAAAAGCAGTACTCCCAGAATTGGGTCTTTAAAAACTTCTATGTCGACTTCTATTGCATTGGACACTCTGTTGTTGACATTTGTTCTTTGCAACCTAGTTGAGAGAATTGATCTAAACCATTCCAGCTTTTTATTTCTGGGAATAGTGAAATTTTTTTTTCTTACTTCACCCGCTTTTCCATTCATTTATTATAAGATTACTAATAACACTTTATCTTTATCGGAACCACTGTGCCATTTGTTTTCCACAAACTGGGAGAACAGATAAAAATATTAGTGGAAATGTTGGTAAGAGGTGCACTATCCACTAACCGATGAGAGATGCCGACGAATCCATCAAAGCGCCCCATGAACTGTCGACGATTGAGATGCACGACGACAGAGCGAAAGGTCATAAAACCGACCGCAGAAAGGGCTACAAAATGACCACAAATGATGACAACAACACTTTGAAAAAAAAAAAAAAAAAAAGAAGAAAAGGACCACTAAGGAGAAAACTCGACCTGACCCAATTAAGATGACAACGAAGGGAGAACTTTCTTATGCAGAAATGTTCCGGAAAGTTAAGGCGGACCCAAAACTTAGCGCACACGGTGAATCGGTTACGAATATCAGACGAACCTAGAAAGCGGAGCTGTTAATGCAATTGAAGAACATAGGAGAAAAAAGCAGAACAGACCAATTTAAAAAGATAATTGGTGGAAACCGCGGCAACAATGTGGAGATTCGGGCATCTGGAAGCATTACTCTGGAAGTAAAAGACATCGACGAAGCCGCGACGGAGGAGGAGATCTGTGAATCAGCCAGACATCAATATCAACTGAATCACATAGGCAATTCAGACATAATTAACCTAAAAAAGTTTATGGACATGCCCAAATTGCAACGATTAGCTTGCCTGCAAGCAGTGCATACAAAATGCCAAAGTCAGGCATAATCAAAATTGAATGGGTAAACTGTCCGGGAACGAAAAACCCTAACTACATACTCGTATTTCAGATGGGTAGAATTCGACCACACTGCAAAAGTGAGACGGATCGCTCCAAGCAATTTCCAAAATGTGTGGAAGAAGGCCATATAGCCAAACACCGTAACAAAGGCTCGCTTTGTTTCTTCTGTAAGAAGCACAATCCGGAGAATGCTAGGCATGTAGCTGGTAGCAGCAAATGCCCAGTCATCAGGAGAGCCATCACCGGTAAACAACCATGAGGATAATACAGATTAACCTTAACCACTGTAGGACAGCCCAGGACATCCTGTCACAAACAGCTAGAGACGAGGGAGCGAAAATTATTTTGATCAGCGGGCTGTTTAAAACTCTCGCCAGCAACATCTGGATCTGCAATAAATTAAGGGATGCTGTAATTTGAACATGTGGAAAACATGCCTTCCAAGATGCCAGCGATCAGGCCAATGGGTACGCCAAGTTGGACGATAAGTGAATTCAAGGCAATGCTAGAAAGCGTAAGTGCAGATGCACGTAAAAGATCTCCAGTGGCTATAGGTGAAAGATCTCCCCACCAACGGAGTAGGGTAGCAAGTTCACCAATGGCAGAGGCTGTATCCTACTAGAAATATTCGCAACCTTGGACGTAAGCATTGCAAACAGTGGTCGAGCAAATACTTTTAGGGAAACGGGAATAGAATTTATCATCGATATTACCTTCATGAGTAACTCCCGACTGCGCAACACAGACAGGGGAGTCAGCGAAGAATATGCCCACAGTGACCGTCCGGCGATAATAATTGATATTAATGGGCAAAAGGCTATTCCACGCCCTAAGCTAGCGGGCCAAAATGTAAAGATAAACTCTTCGACAAGGACATGTTCGTTGAAATGATATTGTCCGCGAAGCAATATCTGGAAGAAGCAAAATTGCGCTGTTGTGACCTTTATTGTCAAAAATGTTTTCATGTTAACACCGCTAGGTGTGCGTCACGAAAAATCCAAATGCAAAACTACCTGCTGCAAAATTGACAGAATCTTTTCATACGATGTAAACCAAGGCCAAAGTAATACAAAATAACAGGAGCAGTTCCACAAGTGTCAGTCCTTCGGGCAGTCAAACATGCCGAAGAGATCGAAGAAGAAGTCGACACACACCCATAGGGTTATAGAGTTAGTATCACCGCAGTGGCACATCTAAACCGCAAACACATAGCTTCGCTAATTAGGTCTAAATCTGGCAGATGACAATTGGATGCCGTCCTTTTAAATAGACTCAACAAAGGCAAGCGTCTGACCATAAAGGCTGGCAGTATGCCAAAGTTATGAGGATACAGGCAACCGATAAAAATTTCACTTGCTTTGATGCGGCTGTATAAGCAAAAGAAAGAAATAGACAGTCATCATTTAGAGAAGGCTATACAAACAGAATGGTCTCGGAAGATATACCACTCTAGATGGTCGAACATGTTTCGCCACGGAGGCCACACCAACTCCACGATGACACCTTAGTAAAGATTCGATGAAGATTGATCTTAGAAAGCCACTGCTACGTCGGTTTGGCGAGGCAAATGGGTTCGAAAGCAAACAAGCAGGGGTGATGGTAAATTCTTGCAAAAGTCTCCTATGAATGAGGAGAAGATACAGCTTCGAACTCCTTAGCTCTGATCTTGGGAAAAGGGGGACTGAACTTCCGATTTAAAAATTATGTCATCCCGAATGCCAGAAGACCCGAGTACAAGAGTTCACGAATAATTTCAAAGTCTAAGCAAGACCCCGTAAACATTTCTCAGCGATTTGTCATGTCCTTAACATAGCTTACTGGGGGATTTTCCTAATAATTTTTAAATTTTCACTAAACTATTGAACATTGAACCATTATTTCGCTCAAAAAAATAAATAATCCGTTTTCAATTTGTCTCTCTATCATTAATGTTTCTTAAGATGTTCGCTTTTAACAACCATTTATCAAACTGTAAGACTTCACTTAATGATAGTATACGCGAACATTAATAGTGTATCCCTTTCTCCATGAACACTGACAAACACAATGTTCCCCGTTTAAGTGCAAATCACCGTCATTATTTCGATGTAGATACTTCCTAGGCACCCTTCCTCCCCAAAAAGACACCAAAGTAGTCGTAAGAAAGCGACCCCAAAATCCCACCCTCTCTAAATGTTTATGATACAAATTTCACTTTTTATCAACTCATCGGAAGAGTGGAAATAATTTTGCAATAAAGGCTCCACGAACAAGGATAAAACAGGCGATGAAACAGCAAAATAGCAAATTCTCACATCATAACGAAAAGCAATTTTAATTTAATGCGCGCGAAAATTGTTCTCTTCCAAAACGATTCGACGAAAGAGGACATTTTTCTCCGTTCCTTCGGTAACCAGGGTCAACAGCAAATGCCTGTCTTAAGGCCATAGAAACGAATTCTCATTGAATTGTCACAGATTCGAAAAAGGGGCATGACAGGCCCGCTTAAAGAGAACAATATTCAAATTGCTTTTATTATCATTCTCCTCGAGGGGAATGTGAGCATAATTCGTGTCATACGATTTTGTTATGGCAACCATCTGCGGTGTAGGGACGATGATAATTTTCGCAATTTCCAAGGACTTTATAAGGCGTTACGTTAATGATGAGCTGGCTCCACATACCTACAGATGCGATACGATACTTATGGATGACTTTTAATGAATATTCAAAGAGGTCAAATTAAAAGTTTTATCATTAAAATTAATGATTTTCAAATAAATTTAGTTTGCTCTTGGTAGAACATTGTTACGAGTAGGCACAGTGTGCTCCACTGTGGCACAGTATGTCACGGTGCTTAAACTAAGAAGAATTATGTTGATTTAATATTTGAAGAGTGTTAAGATGATGAAAAATGCTGAAGTTGTTTAAGTTTGATGAAAACTTATTAAAAAGCAATTCAAGTGATTAGCTGACTTGAAGCTGATAATGAAGACAAAAATATGAATGATTTGAATAAAGAGAACATAAATGAACTGGTATGACATGGAAACACGGGTATTGGCCTAAGAAATAGGCAGAATTATCATCTTGCAAACAAAAATTGGATTCAAAGAATATATGATTTTGTTTTTTCTGTTTCTCGGCTTGTAAACCTTGTGGATGATTCCAATTGAAGATAATTCCGACTGATATGAGTATAACAAGTTGTGTAGAATACTAAGCTGAAAGGTTGTCAAATTTGGTACTCGCCAATATCATCTTTTAAATACCGTGTCACAATTTGTTTGCAGTCAAACTCTACCCATTGTGTCCTTTCATTTATTAAAAGCACTATGCTCAACGATTAGAATAACATTTCATTCTCAATTCATTCTTATCCGGAATGACCTTATGATGATCAAAGTAAAAAAATTCTCAGTTTGTTTATTCGTCAGTTTCTACTCATGCATTTCCCGTGCTGGTATGACCTCCAGAGAGTGAACACAAAAACTCGAAAGACACAGCTGAATGATTTTTGCTTTTTTCTTACTCCTTCAATGGAGATGTCACACTGTAATTGTAAGAGGAAGAGAAAAACTGACCAAATCATCGTTATCCTTTTTTTTTTATACCCAAAGCATTGAGAAGGAATAACGAGTTTTCTTTTTTTCTCCAGAATCACTTGTACTCGTAAACTGCGCATACAACATGGAAGAGAACCCTTAGTCTTTAGTCCAGGAAGACCCCCACTTTTGTACAGGACGTTCGTGAGCATATGCATGATGTACGACGTTGGTGATTCTTAAAAAAAAATAAAAAACATAAAAACAACCATATACGGAAACGAATCCGGCTAGAGATCCCTGATTCCTGTTGTTTCATTGTTCGACATTAAAAACCGAAAAGCGGGACAACAGATCTTGGAGGAAAAAAACGAAAAGAAAAGAAGGACGAAAATAAAAACCGGCAAACTACTCGTAAAAGTGATTTGCGTTCCTTTGTTCGATTCGTTCGACATTTTGTATTTTGTGGAAAAGCGTTCTGCTGCTCGAATGTGGGAATGAATTGAATCGAAGCTCCTTTGTGCAGTGGCAGATTTTAAACTCCTCCGGCTACTCTGGTCTGGTCTATTTTATGCACTAGACAGAGGACAGGCGAAGGCAGGCAACTTTCATGTGGAAGGAGGGAAAAAAGAATAAATGAAGTTGTGGCAGCAATTTTCGAAACGATAACAATCGATAAGGTTGCGAACTGACTCTATCCTACGGTGCGAGTGTGTGTTCGGGACAGTTGAACAAGGATTTTTTTTTTCTTATGTTTCCGTTATCCTTGGTCTTTTTTAAATATTTAATGATCTCAAGATTGGCTGATGCATTCTACCGATTGCAAAAGGATATCCTTTGTGATATAAGATAATATCCGTGTGTGACATGGAACACAGAGCAATGCATGAACTAACTTACGTAAAGGATTACGAACTGTCTTCGGAATGAATTGAAATAGAAATTTGATTTTGTTGCTTTAAATCCTTTTCTTCTTCGTTTTTTTTTTCTTTTATCTCATCCTGCACATTATCTCCGGCAACATATGGCACTATCTTGAATTTTGATGACAATTGAAAATTGAGTCGTTGTAATGGGGATGCAGCAAAGGTTTTTTATGAGGACATTCATAAACAAGTGCTTTAGTATCTTCATTATTTGGATGATCATTTCGGCAGGAAACGAAAAAATTTGGATTGGGGCACAGATGCCATAAGGGTAAAACGATGTTATAATATCTTCTATCAACTGAATTAACTTGTAGTTTCTTTTCAGCATGTGATAAATGGTCTTTCAAAAGTAATGAATAGAAAATATAACTTATCGGAGTTGTTAAACGATCGTCGGCTATCAACTTAAGGATGTGGGACATTTTTTGAACTCCCTAGATGCTGGCTCTCAAAATTCCAGAGGTTTTTCAATTTGGACAAGAAATAAACACTAGGAATCTTGAATCTTTGGGAGCAAAGAATGTCCTTACTAATAAAAAACTTTATTCAGATTTGTAAAGATCACATCATGGCGATGGGATAGTGATAGCCTGATTGTATTCGGAAGAAAGCCGCGATCGAGGACAAAACCAGTTAAGCGTCTTCAATGTCATTTGAGGTTTTCTGAATACATTCTAACTTTATTGGATTTTATTTTTGTTTTATGCGATAGTAGCTTTGTCGGTAAGTATTGTAGTTGTTTTAGGTTTCGTGTCACCTTTGCGTTTATACAAATAAATAAAAAAGCTTTCCCTCCACGAGTTGGGAAACTTATCATTTCTTATGATTAAGCTGAACAGCGACGTATTCCCAAACCATCATACTTTTGAGTCTGTTTAGTCCGACTGGTCGGAACTGCACCAATAGGTAATCTTAATGTCGTATAGAGATGATGTCGACCGGGCTATGTAAACATTTAAAACATTTAGTGTCGTTCGTGTTGATTGAACTTTAGGAGTACAATGCTTACATCTGGTCAGGTGCTGCTAGATAGGATTCAAAGCCGTGAGATAAAAGTTATAGGTGATGCTCTTATCACTATGTCAATTGACACCCTCGATCACCGGCGTAATGTCTCCAGTCGCATATTGTTCTATCGCTATTTTCACCACCAGTGCTCCATTGAAATTGCCAGTAGCATTCTGTCCCTTCAAAAGTTCAACCGTAATACATGTCTCGCTATGAATTCTCATCAGTGTGCCTTCAAGCGATCCTTTCCTAAACCGTACCATTAACCTTATGGAATGCGCTGCCCAACTCTCTATTTCCTAGTCATGATAATCTGCAAATATTCAATACCAACGTACCTCGCAATCTCTCCTTCTTTCCTCCCTAACTCTCTTTCGCCAGCGCTGTGTAGAAACATTTTAAGCGCTCACAAAATCCCTTAATCGCGCGCCATTTAAAGAAAAAAAAAAACAAAGAAAACAATGCTCCACCAACATCAAAAGGAACATCACGGAGCTCTTCACTGTTAGAAAGCCTGTGCGGTTACCACTATTCGATTCCATGTGTAGCTGGACTCTATATGTAATCACATATGATTATCATTGTTATCGTTAACGTTTAAATGAAGACAATTCAAACACGAAGCCTTCCCTCAAAGAACCAAGGGAATCGATAAAATTGAGGGAAAAAGGCTTAACGACGGGTTATATAGGCTGGCTAAAAAGTGATCAGAACCTGGTCAAGAAGTATCTCTTCCAACGTTATAGTTGCATATAAAACGGACGCGATAGTCCTTGGGTAATACCCGCTCTGAAAATTGAGCACGGTGGTGAAATAAACGAAAGAGGTCATCACTGACTGAAAATGAGATATTGTGAGCTCCCTGTGTAAGAAGCTTAAACTCGAAGACTTGGTTTATCATACTTGCGACGATGTTTCTGTTTTTTTTTTTTAATAGATTTTTCTTGACATCTACTATATCATGAATTGACGTTCACCTGAAGAACACTTCCGTATCGTTGAAACTTATTTTGAAAATCGGTCTTCAATTCACGAAATGTATTGAATATCCTCATAATCGACCTACTGAGCTTATTATCCGTCATGTTGTGGGTAAATTTTGAACCATGAGTTAGTAGTCAACATCACGCAAGCCACCAACGCGTCAATATGCATATAGAAGAAACCGAAGGCGTTGTAAATTAAAAGGATGTAGAAAGGCTAGTTCGCAACTGTTTGCTCAGGTGCAGATTGTATAGGAACAAAAGCCACGACACCATAGTTTGCGACGGCGGTCAAGGAATTGGGCTCTTGAATAGCTTGAAGTGAACCCGTATTTCTGTCGAAAAATTGTGTTTGAAACAAGGCTCATTTTTGTTTGTAAGCAAGCAAATTTTCCATTCTTGAAGTGAGCCAAATCGACAAGAGACTCATGAGGCACAATCAAACCCACAAACGGGTGGGCTACCAATCAGAGATCAGTGACTATTTCATCCAATAATATCGGCGACAATTATCGGACAACATAGCAAAGATATAAGCTAATACTGTGAGGAAGTTTGACGTTAGGTGAAACAATTGAAAGAGATCGCCAAATGCATTTCCGATTGAGTCTCCCCTAATCCACTAAGAGGTGCTATGCCGCCAAGTAATAATCAAGTACAAGAAGACAATTAGCCGAAAAAGCCATCAGCGATGCCGCTTCTGATGTGATGGGTTTCACTCGGTCACCGCAGTGAAACGCCTGATTTGACGACGAGTGCCTGCAGCAAGCACATGCAGCTAAGCAAGATGAAAACAAAGAAATGCTGTATAGAAGTACTAGAGCTCAGAAGGCCAGATCATAGAAGGACAACCTCAGCATTATTTTTCCGATTCTCAAGAAAGAAGACTCTCTGAACTGCAAAAACTACAGAGGCTTTTTAACATGGTCTACCAGAACCTATCTGCTTATAGTGTAAAACTCACGCCCCAATGTTGGTTGGATAATTCTTGATTCGCCTGGCTCTCTTGAAAACACTCCAAATTCAACTTAATAGGCAAATGATTTAAGTATCCATTCACCGTTTGCCAGACAGTAATCAATAACCGAGCAAGCTTGCTGTTCACAAACGTGAATCCCAGAGAATCGCATAGCTCTTTAGCATATTTGCTCCTTTTGAGTTTAATGTTTCATCCTTAGAATTTCTTATATACATTTATCTTAGCTGAATGTTTCAATTAAAAGAATTATGTCATAATTATTCAAAAATTCATACTTATTACTAAGGCCAGGGAGGAGGTAGCGCACATGTGAGGCAATTAGAGCAAACTGAGAGATTGGAGAGGAACGAAACAGAATTGCTCCAACGACATCGGTTGACTTAGTTTGGGAATAGCGGTATTATAAATACTAGCAAAACAACATAATTGTTAATTGTCAACTATCAACTCTTCATTGTATAATGTTGTGTATTATTAGTTATTAGTTAGTTTATGGTAACAAGTCAGTTGTATGAAAGACCTTAAAGTGAAAAGCCATTATTCAAATAAGCTGTGATTTATTTGTTAGTCCTGAAAAAAATACAAAACTCACACGCGGGATATCGACACTCCATCTAGTGTCCGTTCTATAGGCCCGAGTATAGACACATAGAGCCATAGTTGGCTACGTATGAGTATGGCGAGTTCCCATGATGAGAATTTACATGGAAATTAGATATGTTGTAGATTATTCCTGGCACTTGTCAGCAGTTATTTTCGAGTTCGTTTTATTTTTTTAACTACTTGTGAACATCCTTAAGGGTGAACATCCTTATTGTAGCTATTTATCAAGCTTCATGAAGTTTCACTTCTATCACCTAGAAGTGACCATTTTTTACTTGATGGTAAGGTTAAATAGACGTTGTTCGAAGGTTGGCTTCCACTGATAGGTGCCGTATTGATCGCTTTTAGCATAGCATATATCAACTCATTTCCAAAATGTGTTCGTTAGAAACTATGCCTGAAGAATGGGCGTTTGGTGGACGAGATTTAACGCGAACTTTGCCAGCTGTAGATACAGTGACATTGACCAGGTGAAAAAAGTGCACATTAGTCCACTAAGATGTGTAGGACATGTAGAGCGAATGAACACCAATCCTCCAGTCAGAAACCGGGTCAACTAGAAAGGCTCAGGTCCACTTCGGACTGTAGCGCCATCTTAGTAATAAATTAGGTTGCTAGTAAGGGATTACTTAGAGGTACATACTCGTATACGCAAATAATTAAACTGCACCTATCTGATTTAAAGTACTAGCAGTCAAACCTCTTAAAATTGCCATGTATCTACGAAAACCCGCTTATTGTGACTTATTCCAGGAAGCCCGGAACTGCTCAATGTGTATACATAAATCTGCTCTAGATACTCATATCACATCACCCAAGGATATAACGCACGCTTAACTGAAGGGCGACAATTTAAGATTGAAGTTAGCTATACATGAGTCCATCTGAGAACACCTTTCAATTTCGTGATTTCGCAGCAATAAACCATAACATCCTTCACCATCATGCGAGCCTTCAACCATGGCATTTGTGTTACTTTCTATCGGACATTAATGATAAAGTAGAAATCGTTCAGACCCTAATTAAAGATCTTTTTAATATACATGTTCCTGTTAAGACTGTCACAGTGCCCAATAGTAAATGCCCTTGGTTTACCACTGAGGTGCATAATGCTATCAAAACTCGTCGAAAATTATATGCTAAATTCAAAAAATGTTCAACTTGTCACAATTGGGAAATGTTTTGCAGAGCAAGAAATTACTCTTCACTTGTCACCAGAAGAGCAAAAAAAGCATATTTTTTGTCGAAGCTCAGCATTGACAAACCGTCGAAGAAACTTTGGGCAAATTTACGTTCTATTGGGATAGGAAAGAGTCATATACAAACTAAAATGCCAGATGCAGATGAGTTAATTGATGCCTTTTCCTCTAAACCTAGTTGCAATTCTTCGTTTTCACCGGAAAATCAGCTTTTCTTTGGTGGATCACAGTTGTTGGAATTTGAAGTAATATCTGAATCGGATGTGATCCTACAGGTTTGTGCTCTCAAATCTAACGCGATTGGTGAGGACGGAGTAGACTTGCGTTTTATCAAGATAATACTTCCCCATCTAATAAGCTCATTAACTCATTTATATAATTTCTGCATTACCTCGTCAACCTTCCCGGATCGTTGGAAAAAAGCAAAGGTCATCCCAGTGCCCAAGAAGAACAACCCCTTATTAGCAACCGATTTCCGTCCAATAAGTATCTTACCTTGTTTGTCCAAAATCTTCGAAAAAATTCTTGCGAAACAGATTTACAACCACCTCAATCGTTTCAATCTTTTATCGTCAGTGCAGTCAGATTTCCGATCTGGCCACAGCTGTTCTACAGCTATGATCAAAGTGCTTGATGATATTAGAATTCAATATGACAAGGAATATCTTTCACTGCTCTGCTTACTTGATTTCTCGAAAGCCTTCGACGCAATCAGTCATGAGGTTCTTTGCACTAAACTGAAACTTTACTTTGGTGTGAGTGATTCCTCAGTGTGTCTAATTAGGAATTATCTTACAAATCGTGTTCAAAGAGTTATTGCTAACTCAAAATACTCTCAACCAAAAAATATAGTTTCTGGAATTCCCCAGGGTTCAGTTCTTGGCCCAATTTTTTTCTGTCTTTTCATTAATGATTTACCGCAAGTATGTCGAAATACATATGTACATATGTATGCCGATGACGTGCAGATATACCTTTCTCGACCACTTGGCCTACTGGAAGATCTTGTTGATAGATTTAATTCGGACTTGTCTTCCATTGCAAAATGGTCTCAAGACAATGGTCTGATTCTAAATCCAAAAAAGAGTCAGATAATTTTAATCTCAAAAAAATTTTACAACGTCGAAGAGTTACCACCTATTTTTCTCAACTCCACAAGGCTAATCTTCTCTGACACCGTGATGAGTCTTGGATATAAAGTAAATCGGTCTCTTTCTGCCACTGATCATGTAAACTTAATTATAGCGCGTGTATATGCAGGATTGCGAAAGCTCTGGCTGTTTTCTAATTTTACACCTGTTAGCACCAAACTGAGGTTGATTAAGTCCATTCTTTTGCCGATTTTTGAATATGCTATAGTTATCTACTGTAAACTAGATTCTCTCTGCCAGCACAAATTACTTGTTGCTTTTAACGATATGGTTCGATATGCCTTTGGAGTAAGAAGATACGAACATATAACCCATTACCATAAGCGTGTCCTTGGGTGTTCATTTTCTGATTTTTGGACAATAAGATGCTGTGTGTTCTTACATAAATTAATACATAAAAAATCACCACCGTATTTATTTGAAAAATTTAAATTTGTTCAGTCACCTAGAACTTTCAATCTTATCTCGCCCTCTTATAAGTATCTGAACTCGTCTCGCCTCTTCCTTGTTCATGTTTCCAGACTGTGGAATTCACTGCCTACCACCATTAAACAGGAAATAGGAGCTAAGCAATTTAAATGTGCTATATTTGCACACTTTTCATCTTTGTAATATATTCTTCTCTTCTTTTCCTTATTACACCTGTCTTCTCAGCTTTCTGCTTTGCCCTCTTTTTTTCTTTTTCCCCCTATGCTTCCTCAATTTTTCCTTTTGTTTCCTCAGTATTAGTAACGAATATTCTTTAAATTAGTTTAAGATCTGATTTAAAACCTGTAAATTTAGTTTTTTTCTTTTACTTAATGTTTTAATTGTGCTCTTTTTTTTTTTTGCATAAACTAATCTAATGTTGTGAACTACTTTAAATGAGCTTTCATGTACTATAAAAGACTTCTGTTCTTATTTGTACCTTGCCAAATAAAAATTGAAATTGAAATTGAATTGAAAAATCTTTCAAGTTGAGGCATATTCAATTCTATCAACCACGAGATTTTTTGCGAAGAACAGGTGGAATAGACGAAGGACCTGCGCGAACACAAACGGGTGATCAGCTCACCAGGATTAACTAAACTTTACAATATTTCGAATCGCAAGGATGAAAAACTGGTTTGAACACTTGGATTTGTTTGAGAGGTTACTGGTGGCCATAAGATTTTAGAAAATGGGACCACCGGTACACTTGATGGACAAGACTCATTAGCGAAGATTTGGTACCTACCTGCCTTATTTTAATCAGAATCTTCCATTGACAGATAAGTTTTTCAATGTGTCAACTTCACTCTCTAAGACGATCGGTGGGATTATTGGTGTTTACCATCAGAAAAGACCGTAAACTGCTCACTGGTGTAGGCTTTCTCGAGACATAAACGGCACAACTGCTGTGGGGCTTGGATAAGCAGTATGACTATAAATGAATTACCGAGATTCTCGGGTGAGTTTAGCTTTTGTCCAGTCCATCAGTCGTACACTGTTGAATCAGAGACATCCTAAATAGGTCTTGAAAGGTATTTCCAGTAGCCAGAATTATAACAATAACTCGAGAGAGAGTATTAAGTTCAGAAATATCCTGAAAGAATATTTCTGGAAAGATATGGAAATTTTCCCATACTAGGCCACAACTCAGATGCATCCCTAGGCTTACTAGGACACACTTTTCTAGGAAACATGAAGAGATTGATGGGCATTCTTATCCGAGTCTTTAACCAACACAACCCACACCATGCTACTCAGTATTTTCGACAAAATGAATCAGGGTGAAAAAGAATCCAAAAATTTGACCTTCACACTAAATCAGAGGACGTTTCATTTGTTGTATGTACAAATGAGCCAAACATAAAAGCAAGACACGACCCACAAAATTGCTGACATTTGGAAATATTGTTGACAGAAACTCATTATGCTGATTAAGCATTTCACTGTCGAATGTGTTGGACTTCCATATTCTGAAATCATCCTACAACTTCTCATCACGTCATACACAAACAGTCACTGAATATATAATCACGATTATCATGATTACGTAGAATTTCCTTTCTGCGCCACAACGAATTCAACCGCAGATGGATAGGTGGATTGCTAAACAAAACCCATCACCAAATGTTTGTCAATCAATCAATTATTCTCTTTCATTTGAGGAATAAGAATACCTCGTTCAAATGGGCACTAAAATGCCAAACTAAAGTATAACCCTTCACTAACATTTAATCCATATCTATCTATTATAGTTTACCTGTCGAAATAAGCCGTCTAATTCCCCATACTACTTCAAAACTATGTAAATAATTCGGGAAACCAACTACAGTTTCTAATGAATACAACCGCAGGCAAGGCATCGTAATTAATTCAATTCATCGTACATTTACCTAAGCAAACCTTCGTCGGGATGTTATAGCAAATGATAACAGCATGCGTTATTATGCGTAAATCACTGCAACGCCGCCCAACTTCCACCTTCGTTAGATGTTAATAAAGGATCTAACTAGCTCCAGCGATTCGCATTAGAGCTCAGATTAACATGCGCCCCGTGGATATTATTTAATTAATAATGCAGCCCGATTTAATCCAAGCAATTAATTGTTCAGATACCGACATAGCCTGAAGGTAATATTAGACATCACCCTCACCTATACCCTCTCCCTGCTGTGTATCTACCCGGCCCTGTAATTTTAACTAAGAAAATCGACACCAACCGCTTTGATGACATCACCAACTTTGTTTTGACCCATTCTCCGGCAATAAATTAAAATTGCAGTCGACTTGGTCGCCGCGTAAAAAGCCTACTCTGCGCCTTTACGCAATCCACATACCACTTCCAACTGCAGCTAACTCATAGATACCACAAATGCGAGTGCAGTATTAGTAGTCCGACCGACCCCGATTCCGGGTTGCCGAAATTCGCATACACATCGGTTTTGTATTTGAATGATGACAGCACTTGTTGACAGTTGCACTTTTGCTGGCTGAATAAATATACCAGGTTAACAGTTAACTGTCATCAGTTCACTTTGTGTTCGTCAACTGTCAACACTGACTTAAATCATGAAATTCTTCATTGCATTCCTTTTGATTGGTGTCTTCGCAGCAGCTACTCTTGCGGCCGTTGATGAGCTGGAGAAACGAGCCATCGCCCAGGAGGCAATTGATAATTTGGAAGCGTTGAGGATTCGTAAGGCAGTCATGTCATATGGTGCTCCAGCAGCTGCAGCAGCTGCAGCAGCTCCAGCATATGGTCCAAGTATACCAAGCATTCCATGCCCAAAAAATTATCTGTTCAGCTGTCAGCCTCAATTGCAACCAGTTGCATGTGCCTCGCCAGCCGCTTACCATCAAGGAGCTTACTCTGAGCCAATTGCTCAATGGGCACTTCCACCACAAGAGAATTAACGGATTAAACGAATGGATGCGATATAAAGGATAAGTGAATAAAAGAGTGAAAAAAAAATTAAATACATTTTGTTGGTTGCATTGTCATTTAATGGGGAACAATTGGTGGATGCAGCAATTCTGGGATTAATTTGCCAGGTTTAAGGGATAGATATTGAATTGGTTTGGTGGCACTCAGAAATTCAAGGCCTTCATCGTTGTCCTAGGCAGGAATGGTGATCAGAAGATTTTTAGGGGAATACATGAATAGACAATTTGAGAACTGAATCACTAAGGAAGAAATTTCAGATGCACTTGGAACAGTTGCGAGTTTATTGTGATACAACCAAGACTGTGCGAGGGCGATACTCTGGTAGACATTTGATGACGAATTTGTGATTTTTATAGAGCAAAGATTTATATAGATCTCTCACAGTTGTCCCGAGTACTACAACTATGACTAATAGCGCGCTCTTGAGAACGTTTTTGTCGTTTGTTTGCCGCCTACTAGTTGTTCTTAGAGATGGAGGTTTCCTAAGATATCCGAGTCTCTGAACCCAACAGAGTGTGATTTCGTGCTGATTGACTATCTTAGGCAGAGCCAATTAGCGCCCTGAAGAATAGTCGAAAAGGTTGTAAAAATCTAAAGTCTAGACCTATTTTAGAGTTGTCTGTGAAAATAGAGAACCACTTGGTATGAACGACTTCCCCAAACGTGCCCTCTAGGACCACGAAATTGAAGTCTGTGGTGGAGTCAATTCGAATAAGGGGAAGGCCAACTGATTGGCAAGGCTAGCAAGCCTCAAACTCAGCTTACTTTAGAGTTTGTTGTAAAGCGCATACCAACAATTTCAATGAGTGGCAAATAAAGCAGAGTTCAGAAGCCCACTGTTGGAAACGCGCTGGTGATCTTTGTGGAGGTCTTCTTTCTTAGTGCACGTCTGACGAACAAGCACATAACTTTGGGGTATAGATTACAGTATGAGGTCACAGCCTGCTCGCACAAGTACTTGGCCAAACGTTCTGAACGTCATGGAGCTCCAGTGTTGATTTGTCCGGTGCTAAGACTAAGTTAGCAATGAATGCACAATACCATGGTGCAGCAACCGTTGTTCCTGGAAAGCAAATGTGCCTTGATCGACTCGGTGACGGTACCGACTTGGTTGACCTTCGCAGCAAGTGACTGCAGGCAATATTGGTAATATTGAAATCATCGCCGACAATTTTAATTGATGTATTGGCAGTGATGTTAATAAACGCTTACCAACGATCCTGCTACAAGTTGTTCAATTTGTCGGGGGTCAAACACAATGAATTGTCGCTCTTGGGGTTCTTGAAGTACTAATCGTATAGACCGTCCTAGTGGGACTCAGATGCAGCAACATCCATGCTGTTTTCGACTTTGCCGTTGTATCCACTCTTGGCGATGGCATCCTGAAATCAAAGCTTCCTTGTTGTTTTGAATGTTGGGAGCGAAACCATTCTCATCACCGACGGCGGTGACATCCAAACCGAACTTCTCCTTGACGGCCTCCTCCAAGTGATGTTACACTCCAGAGCCGATTTGTATGGCCTCAGTGAAGGAGTTAGCACCAGTTGACAAAATATTGCCAGCGTGGCTGCTACCGTTGATGACATGACGACATGTACGAGTACCACTGGCAGCGTTCGATACCATCAAGCTTAATCATGAAGTTATTGATCTTCTCCTGTTAGATAATTGATCTTCTAAGTTAGAAGAAGATTCGCTTACTTGTAGAGGGAAATTTTTACGACAAATAAACAATTATAGAGAAGAAGGTAACAAAACATACATATGGTATATCAGCGATGAAAGGTAGCTAAATCAAGGGCACACTCAGCGATCGTTCCACCACTACAGTCTTTAAATTCATGATTATTAACTTGACTTACATACGAGTAATATCCAGAGAGACACTAGGGTGTTTGAATAAACGCATCAGCCGTATCGGATGTTGAAGGGGTTTCACACCGTTACGAAAGGCCGAGAACTTGTCTTTTTGTGCCGAATTCACGCTCACCATCTAAACTTGGGCAATTTTGCAACCAAGATTTCGTTCTTGAAGATATAACCTAAGAAAACGAACTGAGAATGGCACAAATTCCTCTTTCCATCCTTCCAGGAAGGACTACTGATCTTTGATCTGATTGCGGTCATAGTAATGGATAACGCACATAGTATTCCACCAGAAAAACAAAGAAGTTATAACGTCGCTCAGTAAAAATAACATATGGTGCCCATCATAGTTAAACTTGAATTCCTGAATATTTTCAAACGGCACAAAAGCAAACTAGAAGTCCACATGGTAGGTGAAATGCCTCAGTTGGCAGGAAACAAAGCGACACGATTGCTGCCGTATCACTGTGAGCTAAATTCTATACAGTTGGTTTGGGCTCAAGTAATCAGCAAGCATAATCACATCTTTTAAGATGAAAACATTTTTCATAAAAGCACTTGAGAAAATAGACAGTGAAATATGGATTAGATTAGTATTCGTGAATGAATGAATGCTTACCCGACTTTTCTTTTGCTCTGCTAGTATAAAAGTACCTGAATATGAATTTTTCCTATTGAGTCGCCTGTTACAACAGATAGTGTAACGAACAGCGGTAATATTGGCAGAATTCCAAAACGTCAAAAAAATGCGCATTGTGAATGCAAACTGCTTTTCTGATGCCTGGTTATGAATGCTTTTGCGCTGCTTTGCATTTGTTATACTTTGCAATTTTTGACGTTTTGGAACGACTTTGATGCGAACTATCGTAAGATCTTTCAAACACCGATAATGTCTAAACAACTAGTAACAACTGTACTTTTTAACAGCTTGTTGACACCCTTAACATTTTCACCCACCCTTACTTAATTCATATCGATGACATCCAGGTGGCGAGAAGGAAAACTAAAAAGTATCGCAGTCAGCCGACAGACGGGATAGCGAAAAGATACTTAAAGAAAACGACAACGACAACGATTACGAACGTCTATATTTTATTGTTAGCCTTCTGCCCTTTGAGATTTTGTTTTGAATAAATACTTTTAATAGTTCAGATTTAACAAATTTGTGTTATTTGCCGTCGACTTTACATGTTTTTCTTTAATTTCCTATCTCGTCTGTACTGAGAGCGAAAGAGATAAATATATATACCTAAGCCAAAAAAAAAAAGTATCTTTTAAAATCTCAACGGAAGACGCCGAAAAAAGGAGGGAGTTTTGGTTTTTTGTTTTGTGCTTGATCACGTACGCCAAAAATGAAAAAGTACAATTTAAGAAGCGGATCCAAGGAAAATCAATCCTCGGATGATGAATTAGATGTGACAGTAATGGAAAACGTAGACAAAACCCCACCGTCGCAATCTTTTGACAGGGATTTAATATCTGTGTTAGTGTCGAGTATTGATGCTCTGAAAGTATCTGTTCAAGAACTGCGCAATAACACAGCAGAGAGTCAAAAGGAGATTAGGAACCTTCGAAGCCAAGTGGAGTGCATGCCAAGTGGATTCAATGATTCAAGTATTGAAGGACGACCGATGTCAGTGTTGGGACCAGCGTCGACACCAGGACAGATGCCAATGTCAGTGTTAGGACCAGCGTCAGCACATGGACAAATGCCGTCGTCAGCGCCTCATGCATCAACGTCAGTATTGGGACCAGCGTCGACACCAGGACAGATGCCAATGTCAGTGTTAGGACCAGCGTCAGCACATGGACAAATGTCGTCGTCAGCGCCTTATACATCAGCGACACCAGGACAAATGCCAATGTCAGTTTTAGGACCAGCGCCAGCGCCTGCTCATGGACAAATGCATTCGCCAATAGCTCAAGTGTCAGCGTCAGTGTATGAGTCAATGCCAACACCAGGGCAGATTACAGCTTCAGCACCAGGGTATGTACAACCATGTTTAGTTTCATCTTCCATACAGCCAGTACAGTTTTCAATTCCGGAGCCATCAAATCATATATCCAATGCCACAATGGTTTCACAAAATGAGTCAAGGTTGTATGACCTACCTATCTTTTCGGAAAAACAGAAGAATGGCCGTTGTTTCTCGCAAGTTTTAGAGATACAACTGACGCCTTTAGGTACAACAACAGGCATAACCTAATGCGACTACAGAGATGTTTAGTTGGTCCGGCCAAAGATTCAGTCGAGTCGATGTTAATATATCCAGATGACATTCCTAAGGCCATGGAAGAACTGGAGTTTCGCTTTGGCAGACCAGATCTGCTCGTCAGGTGCCAATTGAGCAAGATACAACAACTTCCATCCATCAGTGAAGCCAAAGTGGAACAAATAATTTCATTCTCGACGAAGGTACGCAATGTAGTTGCATTTCTAACATCTGCAAACTGCCAACAACATTTATCAAACCCGTCGCTTTTGGAACAGCTTGTTTTGAAATTGCCAGCAAATAGACAGTTCGAATGGGTAAGACATGCCGCTTCCATAAAACCATTTCCGACCATTCATGATTTTTCAATCTGGTTGAGTGACCTTGCCAGAGTTATTGGGTTAATGCCATTGTCAAGTCAAGCAATAAGAGCCAGTTCACAACCACAACAGATACGTCGAGTAATGCATGCGGATGAAAATAGTCCAAGAAAGGAACTGAAATGCTATCAGTGTGGAGGAGACCACAAACTGGGTAACTGTAAAGATTTTCATCAGTCGATTTCTATCCAGGAACGATGGGATAAAGTCAAAAGCCAACAACTATGTTTTTCTTGCCTTAGTAAAGGACATAATTCGATGAATTGTCGAACTAAGAAACATTGTGGTGTTGATGGTTGTCAGCGATACCATCATCCATGCCTTCATGAGGAATCTGCAAACAGAGACAGTGCCAGACGTTTGCACAGTTGCCGGGCTGCAGTTGGGTGTTCTAGCCAGTTATTTAAAATATTACCAGTCACATTATTTGGTCCAAATGGAAAAGCTGAGGTATTTGTAATGTTTGATGAAGGATCTGCAGTATCTCTTTTGGAAGAACGTACAGCTAACAAACTCGGACTTAAGGGACCATCTCAGCGTTTGTCTTTACAGTGGTACGGTCAGAAAATAACATCAGAGCAGTCTTCAAAGGTCAATCTGGAGATCGAGGGACATGAAAAAGAACATCGTTTCGCCCTCAAGAATATTAGAACAATTCGCAACCTAGATCTACCTGTTCAGTCATTACGCAAATTGGATTTTGGTCACTTGAAAACAGTTCCCATTATCGATTATAAAAACGCCAAACCTGTCATGTTGCTGGGATTAGATTATGTTCATCTCGGAGCGTCATCTACGATTGTCCAGTCCGACGCATCATTGCCGATTGCCGCTAAGACGAAGTTGGGTTGGGTGGCATATGGGCCAACGCCAGCATCTGCCTCCCCGAGTTCTTTTAGTTTCCATATTCGAGAGCATCGTTCACTGAATGAGTTAAATCAGATTGTAGCGGAGTATTTCTCAACTGATAACTTTGGAGTTAATGCTACATCGACGATATTGGAGTCTGAAGAAGATGCTGCAGCCAGAAAAATATTGGAGACGACTACGCGAAGACTGGATGATGGCAAGAATTTCGAAACAGGACTTCTTTGGAAGAAAGATGTGACTGAACTTCCAGACAGTTATGGTATGGCCCAGAAACGACTTGTCAACATTGAAAGGAGGATGCAACGCGATCCCGAATCTGCCGAGCGGTACCAAAGGGAAATGACGAAATATTTTGAGAAGTCTTATGCAAGACGTCTATTACCAGGTGAGTTGATTACCACAGAGCCAGTATGGTATTTGCCACATTTCGCCATTCAAAATCCACATAAGCCGGACAAACTTCGAATAGTATTTGATGCTGCCGCCACTATTAATAATGTCTCTCTGAACTCCATGCTTCTTAAGGGTCCGGAACAAGCAAAACCGTTAATTAATATTCTTCTTCAATTTAGACAAGGAATCATAGGTGTAGCTGCCGATATATGTGAAATGTTTTCACAAATAAAGATACGTGCCGCCGATCTCTCCTTTGGAGAGACAGTGATTGCAGACAGCCCATTCAGCAATATGTGATGACCTCGATGATTTTTGGAGCCGTGTGCTCTCCTTGCAGTGCGGAATATGTTAAGAATCGAAATGCTGAAGATTATCTACAACAGTTTCCTGAAGCCGCAACAGCTGTTAAGGAGAAACATTATGTTGACGACTTTGTAGTGAGCTTTTCATCAGAACAAGAAGCCGAGAGAATATGCCGTCAAGTCGTCGACATTAATGCCGAAGCTGGGTTCAATTTAAGGAGTTTCATATCTAATTCAAACTTCTTAGAAACAACTTTAAATGGTTCCAGTCGCCAAAAAGGTATTTGCATTACTATGGAAAGACAAGCATCAGCAGATAAAGTCCTGGGAATGTTCTGGGATACTTCTACAGACACCTTTCGGTTCCAGACCAAGTTCCACCGGATTCCACAAGAAGTATTGCAAGAAGTTCGAGCTCCAACAAAGCGTGAATTACTTGGCATAGTAATGGCTGTCTTCGATCCATATGGCCTGCTAGCTGATTTCTTGGTATTTTCAAAAATTTTAGTGCAGCATACATGGAAGTACAACCTTGAGTGGGACGATCCCATTCCATCCGAATTGCATACGAAGTGGATTGCCTGGTGGAGAGAGTTCCAGAATGTAAAAGAGTTTATGATAAATCGCTGTTACTCGCCGAATTTATTGGTCGCCGTCAAACTAGATCTACATATATTCGTTGATGCAAGTCAAGTTGCCTTTTCCGCAGTTGGGTATTTTCGCATCGAATTTTCAAACGGAGTAGATGTTGCCTTCGTCATGGGAAAAACACGTACAGCCCCACAAAAGCTGATGTCAGTGCCTAGATTAGAGCTTCAAGCTGCCGTACTTGGGGTACGTCTTCAAAAAATGATTTGCCGAAACCACGAAGTGAAGGTGGATCGTGTTTTTCTTTGGAGTGATTCACGAACGGTGCTTTACTGGATCCACTCAACTGGAAGGAAGTATAAACCTTTTGCTGGACATCGCGTAGCTGAGATAATAACGAGTACCAGTCCCAGTCAGTGGCGATGGGTTCCCACTAGCCAAAACACTGCCGATGCTGCAACTCGTCCCAAAATACCACCTAAGTTTGAAACAAGCAGTTCGTGGATAAGAGGTCCTGCGTTTTTAAATTATGAAGAAAAATATTGGCCAACATCACAATTAGAACCACCTCCAGAAGAACTAGAAGAGGAAATTAAAACTTGTGCACTATTCCATCTTAAGGCAAGTAATGATTTCATTGATTTTAATAGATTTTCTTCATATTTAAAGCTCAAACCAATGACTGCCTGTGTATTACGATTTCGAAGCCTGATGAAAAAGCAACTGAGCAGTATTATAAATCCAAAGGGTCCACTTACTGCCAAGGACCTTGATGACGCTGAAAAATTCCTATGTCAAATTGTCCAAAATGAAGTCTTTCACGAAGAAATAGATGCCTTAAAAAGATTGAGAAGAGTTTTGAAAGGTAGTTCGATCTATTCTCTTTCGCCATATCTGGATGAAGAAGGTCTTCTGCGAGTTCATGGTCGAATGGACGAAGCTTTCTGCTTACCTTTTGAAGCCAGGCGTCCTATAGTTTTGCCACAGCGACACAGAATTACGGAGCTGATCGTCCTCTACTTTCACGTAAAATGTCACCATCAAAATACGGCTGTGACAATAAACGAGACAAGACAAAAATTCTGGATCCCACACATCAAAGCAGTATTGAAATCCGTGCGACATAACTGTCAACATTGTCAAATCGATAGAGCCAAGCCTATTCCATCTTTTATGGGACAATTACCTGAAGACCGAGTGACTCCTTACGTTCGCCCTTTCACGTATACAGGTGTTGACTTGTTTGGCCCATTTAATGTTTCCATCGGTCGGCGACGAGAGAAGAGATGGGCCGTAATCTTTACTTGCTTGACAATAAGGGCTGCGCATTTGGAGCTAGCAGAAAACTTGTCAACCGACGCCTTTATTATTTGCCTTCGAAATTTTATAAATCGACGTGGAACTCCAAAGCGAATTCGTAGTGACAACGGCACGAATTTTATTGGGGCCCAGAGAGAACTTAAACAGTCCGCACGTCTATTAGATACTGATGTAATCACCGATGAAGTAACGAAGCACAACATCGAATGGGTTTTCAATTGCCCACTGAATCCTAGCTCGGGCGGATGTTGGGAACGCCTAATACAAATTGTTAAACGCCTGCTTTCGAAGACTTTACATGAAACATCGCCGAGAGTTGAGACGCTTAGGAGCGTATTGATTGAAGCAGAAAATATTATTAACTCTCGTCCGCTGACACATATTCCCCTATCGACTGAAGAAGATGAGCCAATCACTCCTAACCACTTTTTGTTAGGCTGTGTTAATTCTACGCAGACTCCACAACCACCTGGCACAGAAATCTGCCTCAAAAAACAATGGCGAATTGCTCAAAATCTAAAGGATCTAAAGGATCGTCTATGGAAAAGATGGGTTATTGAGTACCTGCCTCAACTCCTTCAGCGACCTAAATGGCATGACAAGACCACTCCGCTTCAAGTCAACGATTTAGTGATCATATGTGATCCCAGCCTACCTAGAAGCCAGTGGAAAAAGGGACGAATTATAAAAGTTTTTCCTGCCAAAGATGGTCACGACCGTGTGGCCGAAGTGAAAACAACTCAGGGATCAATGCGTCGACCGGTCACGAAACCAGCCGTTTTGTCAGTAGAAGGTGAATCCCGAGTTGATTCACGGGGGGAGGAATGTTGACACCCTTAACATTTTCACCCACCCTTACTTAATTCATATCGATGACATCCAGGTGGCGAGAAGGAAAACTAAAAAGTATCGCAGTCAGCCGACAGACGGGATAGCGAAAAGATACTTAAAGAAAACGACAACGACAACGATTACGAACGTCTATATTTTATTGTTAGCCTTCTGCCCTTTGAGATTTTGTTTTGAATAAATACTTTTAATAGTTCAGATTTAACAAATTTGTGTTATTTGCCGTCGACTTTACACAGCTTAATAAACAATGTTTTCTGGTAAGTTTAAATATATTTTTTAGTTTAAACCAAATTTTTGTACTTTATTTTCCCTAACTATTAAAGCGCATGAAAGAACTCTAAAACCCATGAGCAACCGGTAGACCTGCCTATTCATTGAAGCAATGCCTCTACGTAACTTGGAAACTCGCCAGTCAATGTAGCTTTCGGGAGATTCCTGATCGCTTTGGAATGGGAAGAGGAACCGTTTATATTTTTCCTTGGCGTTTTAGAAAAGTATGCATTGCACTATAGTAATCCGTTTGCGTTTTGGGACGCTCGATTCAGCAGTAATGCAGAAGTGCTACGTTTTGGAATTCAGCCATTCTCTAGGCCATTGGCACACGGCTACGCGTCTCCAGTGAATAGCATCCACTTTCAAAAATTTAATCTGCTCATTTCTAGGCAAACTACGAATAACTTGAACCAAGAGATAATTGAACAATTTTTCAAATTAAAATATCTGGAAAACCACTAACTTATTGGTCCAAAAAATAACAACCAATTAAGCTTAATTAGACGGGTTGTCTTTTTTTTATGATTTATGTATGGACTACCTCTCTCGCATTAAAGTTCCGCAATCACAGAATATCCCTTAATACTAATTAATTAAATTATTTCAACAATTGTAAAATTGTAATCCTTAAAATCCGTTTCCTGTGTTGATTATCCGATTAATTCTGCGAGAATCTTTAAACTCGTCAAATTAAAAACTATTGTATCTATAAAAAAAAACAACAATTTTTTTCATCAACAATTTAATTATCATCCAATTCGCTTCACAAATACCCCCTCAACAGGTCAAATGTATCTATTTGTTTATTTTCCAGGAGATAAACAAACTAACAGAAATTGAGGAAAAAACATTAAATTAAATCATTTCATTGACAAATGCATCACATTCCCACTTCGTTTAAATTTTAATTGATCCCTACAAACTCGTACATGCATTCGCGGGATAGTCAACATTCTCATATTTCACACTTTTTGACAGTACAACAAGTATACCTATAGTATTTACGAGTACAGACGAAAGTACGAGTATCTCTCAAAGTGAAAAAAAGTAATTTCCTGAATAAGCTACACCGGATCCAGATTAATGGAATAACTTTTCACATCCGGCCATACCACTACGATCCGTACATATTTGCAGCCCACTCCTCCCACATGGCATTTGTCTAATTGAAAAATGTTCAGACCACATGAGAGGGGTTACTGCCCATGCGTCAGTGCCCATTCTCTTAATTCCATCTGCCACCGCTAACCGCTGTAAGTCATCAGTAGCCACATCAAAATAAATATCCGGCCATTCGTTTGAATACGAATATCCTTGCAAAAATGGATAACATCATAGGCATAGAGTACGAGTACTAGTACACACCAATCATAAATTTACGACGAATACAAAGGAGGATGTGGGTAGTAAAATGGTTTCAGTTGACAAAGGACATGGGAGAGCAAAAATGACAGTCCCACTTACAATCCATGTCACACACACCACACTCTGCTAGACAATGTCACTTTCTATCATGACCGTAATGACAGAAAACAAATGAATTGCCAGCTCGCAGGAAGCCACAGCCACATGATTATTTTGCCCAATTCGCAAATAATTTCCGGATTCCCGGCCGGGCAGTTTATTTGAAATATGCAGGTGACCCTGCTGGCCATCAATGAGCTCAGTCACACGCTCTTACATATATGCGGTCTTACGTAACAATCGAATAAAGTATCTACGGATATAGGTATGCGTGACGTATTTGCAGACACAAATCACCAGGTGATGAGTTCATTTAGGTTTGGCTGCCGGGCGTCACCAAATTCAGCAGAAGCAATTACAAGTCGATGATTGGAAGCAGGCCATTGGTTAGACCGTCCTTCTGATTCGGCTTTCCAAATCTGGTGACCACAAACGTAAATTAAAATTCACCACGCGCCATGAGGTTTGACCATGAAATTGTGCGGGTAGACAATTTTTAATTTCTCTCTCGGTATTCGAAAACCTCTGGGTTGGACGGGTTTTGGTTATTCATTGACTTATTGTTCACTTCATTGACTCACCCTGTGTAAAGAAAGGACGACCGATTTCTAGATCCGATTATGGCATTTCCAGTTGACTATGCACTGATACTCTCGGGATTACTATATGGTATGATCGAGCCAGTCCCGCACTTGTTCCCATTTCGTATAGAGAGATAAACCCAACGTTTTTTCGTTGGCTTGCTAACGCCCATTAAATTTGCTAACAGAGGTGTTTGAAATAAGCTTGCCAAAGAACGCAACAGAAGATATAGAGTGGTTATATTTCACTGTAAATCTGGGCATAGAAGTAAACAACAACAAAATCACCTCCAGAAACTGGAAAACCTCAAACTACCAAATACCCAAAGTGACATAAACAGATAGGAGCTCGATCCAAGGAATTTGGAGCAGCAGATGCAGAAAGGTGTGGCTGACGCAACTGAAGGCAGTTGGATATAGATTGGACTAACTGAAGTGGCTTTTTAGTTGAGGCCCGTGTTAACACCGAACTGTAGCACCACCTAAGTAAGCAAGTAAAGCCCAACAGTAGCATTCTGCGCCTTCAAATCATCAGCCGCAACGTCAGTCTTGCTAGTAAAGTTGGGATGTAATATGATATACCATATCTCTATTCTTTGCTAAGCCATTCAACTCGCTTATGGAATGGCTTTTCGAGCTCATGATTTCCTACTCATTATAACCTTCAAACATTCAAAACCAATGTATTGTCTATCGATATCTGTCTTTCTTTCCTCCCTAATGCTTTGTGAGAACCTTTTTATATAATTGGCGCGCACAATATCCATTGATATATCCATCAATTATATAAAAAGACCCGAACACGAAATAAAACATTGCAACAGGGCTCAGAACTAAATGCCATATGTTGTTTATATACTTAACCAAGTACATTTTGAATGCAAAGGTGATCATTCAATGATATTGCAGGGGATGTAAGATTACGCAAGCTTATCCAGAAGCTATATGTGAGACCACCAGAGTTAGGAGCCCCTGTCACTATGGTTCCAGCCTAATTTGTTAAGCTAGTCCATCTTGGGGAGCGTCATGGTGGCTGTAGGTAAAACCTAAAGCACAGACTTACCAGTTGGCACACATAATGTAACAAATAAAAAGCACTACAACTCTTATATTGGATTTTGGGCAGGTACAAGCAAAACACATACTTAACACTTGGCACCAATAATAGTGCCGACAATCACACATGGAAAGGTTATTCCTCGAAAAGAAATTGATGATTGAGAAGGAAATACGCGCTGCAGCCATTAAAATCTTCATAATAGTACGTATTATGTGTCGGCACGATATTTCTCAAATTTAAGAAAGTATAGAAGAATCACGTCGAGCGGCTAAAGAGTAGAGGGCTAAAACATGTGGGTAACCGATTTACCAATCATGGATCCGACGTTAGTACCAACACCAGAGCCTAAAGCTCCAGCCAAGAGGTGTTATTAAATGATGAGTTAGTTTTAGTTCAGAGTTAGTAACAGAGTTCTTTCTCGATAACCTGTCCCTTTGACCCTGTATCATGAACGATGACGAACAATGACGGGGGGATATTGGGAGCATTCAAAAGGAACATTTGTCGCAAAATATGCGTCCAAATCTACGTGAAGGGCTCATACCGTATTGAATTAAATACAAGCTGAATGACTGAGCTGTACGTGGACATAGTTAAGCTATAAACCCGGTCATGTTGAGAGAATGGACACAGATTTTGTTGTGATATGCGCTGCAGGCCGAGATACATTCGGAAAACCATGAGCTTATCTAGTTGTGTCAGAGTTCAGACAATATGAAGACAAGATTTGTTTACTGTATTTGTTAGCTGTTTCTGAAATGAACAAATGCAGCTGGGATAAGTCTATTACACCATAAGCTTATTTGTTTTAGATTTCATTCTGAGCCCAATATGACAGACAGTAGTTTCAGTAATTTCGCCAATAAACCAACGACCTTTGTTTTACTCTGAGAAGTCCATTGGAAACGTGCTTAAGTCCGCCATAGGGCAAATGTCAACACCAGTAGTGCCAAGAAGTGTAATATCTTGGAAACCGGGCGGTCAGCTCGTAGAATACAGTAAAACAGATCAAAATAAACCTTTTCGCATCAGCTGTAATCTCAAACATGTGATGGATGTACACAGCCATACACAAAAATGCTAATCGTCATCGGTGGTAAAAACTCGAGTAAAATCGAGTCCCAGAAGTGCGTCAGCGACCGCTTTAATCTGATCGCAGAAGTGAAACCAATCACTAAATCTGAGCACAGACCTATCGCAATCACTGGTTAGGTCTGCCGAAAAAAAGGCAGAAGGTAGAAAAAGTTGAAATTTTTCCTAAACTGGGAAGAATCGGTAAAGAATGCCAGCCATTGACTGGAAACCGAAAGACTATGACCACACTATAAATTATGAGGATATCTCAAGCACTCAACTTAAAAAACAGTGTCACATGATAACAGGTTAGAGACGGATACTTATGTCTATACGTTAAAGAAAGTGGCAAAGGATTAGTTCCAGCGAATATGACGAAGGACGTCACACAATGGAATGCCCTTACTCCATCAGGCGGGCCTAGGTAATTTGTTGAGAACGAATCGAGGACACTTAGATGATTTTGGTACACCTGAAGACCGTTGCGAAGGTTCAAGCATAATGGCGCTCAGGCGTTCTTTACGGACTATGGGTATCACAACATTCAACGTACATTATCACATATAAGTCCTGTGAATTGTCTCTTTATTTAGCTCTCTGGTTAATTTGTCAATCGAAATCTCAAGAAAGGTAGAATACCTCAGACTAAATCAAACATATGCCCTCATGCCTCAACGTGCCTCAACGTTATCGGCTTAGGATTAAATCGTGACGGTAGGCACGACGAGTGATAAATGACTTTCTCTACCCAACTTTGATATCATTAGGGCCGTTGTGTTCGCACAACTTAATATATGTTTTATGATACGTGGTTCATGGTTACCTCAAATGCTCCCATAACCATTAATTTTCTGAATCGAGTCACCTCCAGGTTACTTCTTCTCTGAGTTGTAGTCATCACTTCAAGATTTCATCACAAAGGACACAAATTTCAGCGAACAAGAATAGAAAGATATCTATGACGTATCACACAGTGCAATTTTCATATTGCATCTGTGACTTTCAAGAATCTACGCAAACGTGTTGGCAGACCAATATTTTGGGCGCTTCTCTAAACACAAATTTCAAACATACACCCTAAATTCGAAGTTTATTCTCTATCAGTGACCTGAGAACACAGAAAATATGATTCTTCCATCTTCTACTTTTGGCGCCAACAGTCATGTATTTGTTCAAACCAAAGCATCATCAAAAATTTAAAATTTAAAATTTATTAAAACACAATTTCGTTCTGGTTAAATTGGTTTACCAATCTAGGCCACTAAACAGAATCAACCGAAACCCTTTTCCCGAAAATTCTGCCAACCAAGCAGATTCCATCGAATGTGATTCTCGTTGGCAGTTTCCTACCCTCGTTCAGCCACTGTCATTATTTTGGCTTCCTAAAAATCAACAATCATTATTGTGAATGCCAAAAAGTTCATGCAGCTCCCAACCATTCCTTCGTTTTCAAAATGCATTGACCTAACTCTGCAAACATCAGCGTTACCCCATACGAATACTTATGGAGTGAGCATCCCTGACATTTGCCATTGCACCGGGATGTCGGGAAAACCCACACTAAACTCTCAAACAAGCTTTTTCGGATATCATGTTCCAGAAAACTGATGATTCCATTCGAATTGAGAACAAATAAAGCAATTATGGCAAGCTGAAGAGTGGGGAATGGATATAGGGCTGTTGGAACTTAGGAACAGTGTACTTACCTCACATCTGGATGAGCATCGAGCATTGCCCGCATTAATGTTGTCCCAGATCTGGGCACACCTCCAATAAAAATTAATGGCATCTCTCTGTTATAGGAGTAGACTTTTTGGTCTTCGCTCATCACGTACTTCTGAAAGAATGAATAGATAGAGAAAAATATTTAAAAAGTCCTGGTGCTAGTAGTAGTGGTAGGGCGTAAGGGTTAGGGGTTAAAGTTTTTTTTTTTTTTTTCTTGATGGAATATAGAACAAACAATCTGCAGATTGCATCCCGTACCCCTTAATCGAACGACAAAGACGTTAGAGCAAGGTCTGATAGTCATGTTTGGTTTAGAGCAATTGAAAGATAATATTTTTTTGTGTCCTCGTGCTTCTATCTTCTCCTTTGATTCCCTGGCTGCCGAGGTTAAAGGGGTAAAAAGTTATTTAAGTGAAGTGGGACAGAAAAATGATTTTAAGTTGTCAGGGGTTTGTGGCTTCTTTAGATAATGACTTTAGATACGATATATGTAGCTCGATCGAGGACTGACAATGAGGTAGAGTGGATTTTTATGTTTTCTCAAGCAAAGAAGTTTGTTTCCTTTCGCAGTGCCTAGGCAATGGAAAGGAGTTGGAGAACGGTATGAAACTATCTTAAGGAGTCGGAAGATACAAAGAAAAATATAGGAAACTAATCCTAGGCAGATTTTAAGGGTTCCCATGGCGAAATAAAATCAAATAGATATGACGCAATTCGTACAAGTGAATTAGATGAAAGGATTATAGAAGAAGGCATGGATATAGAAAAAAACGGATTTAGCCGATTTCAACTCCAACTTAAAATGTTTGGTACAAATGAAACTACCGAGCGGAGTCACCACAACTGAGTGAACTTTTGATTCAAAGACCCGGTTTATATGAGACACGATGAGACCATGTTGATTGACTTAATCACATCTTTCCAGTAGGCTTTTGCCAACTGCTGACGGCCACAGGAATCGAGAAAAGTCAACGATATGAACGTCCAATGTTGCGTCTTTTACAGACCCTATGCAACCGAATAATAAGGAAAGACTCTAGTCTGCTATATAGCAGGTAATACTGTCATCTAAATGGCTAGAATAGTTCAAAGGATGGAGGAATGAAGAAATGAAAGCAGCACCAATTTGGTTCCAGATGCAGGCAATACATCTTGTAATGTTATCGAATGATAACCCGTCAACATACAAAGAAATAGGAATATTTCACCACAAATTGCTTCTACGTCCTCTCGAACAAATATGCGAGCAATGCCCTTAGAGCGAAACTAAGAACTTTCTTGGTGATTTTAACGCCAAATTCGGAAAGAATGGATCCTGGAAAATGTAGTCTACGACGTCTTCAGAACGAACCCAGGCCTATTGACTTTTCGACGAGACCAGAGCCCTGAACGAAAAACCATTTCACAAATTGACAGCATTGCCATCCATTCAGTTTTTCATTGGATGTGTTGGTTTTAGTCGACGACATTGTTGGTGTGACACACAATATGGATAAACGCAGGCAGTAATACCTACTCCAAAAGCAATCTAGACGAGGGGAACATAACCCTTTCCTAAAGAAACCTGAGGAGCTACATGCTTCTACAGAAATGAAGTGCGTATGTTTAACCAGAAGACAAAAGAAAATACCATGAGCAATAAAAACTAACCCCCGCATACTTATCCGATGAGAACGGAGTATCAGATAGTGATACTCATGCTATAGACCAACAAACTTGCTGGAATGGATATTGTAATTGTAGCGGTAGTGATTTAGTAAGGAACATACAAAATATGCTCAGCTGATAGTATAGCTAATGAATGGAATCTTATGATCGTTTGCGGTTAACGGATTCATTTGGCTCTGCCAATAAAGGTTCGCGCACTAAAGCTCAATTGCCTATACGCCATCAGTTTGTAGAGTATTTTCACTTCGAACAAAATCACTCTCTGAGCTGATAGCAGTAGCCTAGAGTTTTGTCCCGTCCGTTGATACGACATATTGAACCTTTGCTGTTCGCAAGGAATAAATAAAATTTTAAGGTCTGTTAATGTCATGAGGTGATCTTCCGGACGCAATCAAGCGTAAGCCCATAGTCTGGTAAAGAGCTAGATTTTTAACATCTTTTTTTTAATATCCATGGCTGCGGGAGTGTAATATCCCAAATTGTGGCATGAGATTACCGACCTCTAGAACTTGTTCAAAATTTGCTTACTTACTAAGGGAGCTAGTGAACTCCTGTATGTGAAGACTTAATTTCACAGGATGCCCATACATCCATGGGAGCAAGGATACGCTTTGCCATCGCTTGCTGCCTTCCTGAGTACCAAATCGGAACTGTGTTGGAGGCACAAGTTCCACCCTTGGTATGAGTCGAGGCCGACCTAAAATCTCTTGCTGGTAAGATCAGCACAGCTCTCAGTACTTATTGTAACTCTACATCGGATCTAAACCATTTGGAGGACATTTTCTGCAATTTGTGGTCCAAACCAACATGACACTCCCAAAAGAGGATCTACCTCAACAAATAAGGACCGGACGGAGATTTGTGGGGATATTGCCTTCCACGATATCGTGAATTAAGTCCTGGTATGAACCTAGCGGTAGTCCTGCCGCCAACAGGACCTATGACCGGCAGCTTGTAACTGGTCAAATCGCAGCAACGTAGAAGCGTTAAGTAATTTGGTCTGCACCTGCTTTTTTTAGACAACGTCGTTGATGGAAGAAATTTTGTAATTGGGCGGGGCCGGCCCGCTGTGGATGGGCTACAGTCTGTGGTGAACATGAGAATCTTTCAGCAGCTGCCTCTAGTGCCATACTCCAAATTGGTGTTGTCTTCCACTACCTTGCCCCATCTAAGATTTGATCGTCCTCTGCTGCGCCATCTCTCTGGGTTAGACTTGAGTACCCCTTGTGCCGGAGCTCTGGCGTCCATTACCTCAACATGGCACTACCATCTCACAGATTGGATCCATAGACACCTAACGATGTCGCTGTACATAACAAAGCAAAACGTCCGAAATGCGATTTGGAAAACTTTCTGTTAGAACAATGGACGTATAGTTCCATAATAGGAACGCTGCGGAAAGCTTAGGCATCCAGATCTGTGGATAGCATTATTATAATCCTGCGACGAAAATACTGTCTTTTAGCAGCGGGCACCAGTAGAATTGTGGGGATGCGCGCAGCGTTTGATCGGGAAACCGAGCTGGCTTTCCTCCTTACCCATGCAGGCTAAAATGGGAAGCAAGTGCTCAACCAGTGGCATGATACTGGCCTATGCCGTCATTGGGCTCACAATCCTATACGGAACAGAAAAAAATGCAACGATCCAGCTACTAGCCTCGTATAGTTACGGATTCACTGTTGACGACCATGGCAAACTATTAAAGGGCAGCGGCCCATTATCTTGTAGCCAAGATACGGATACAAACTGTTAGGAGGAAGTTTAACGTTAAACCGCTACCATCGTAAAAGATTACCAGGGGTTTTTTCTGATGGTCCGGAGGAGTCCGATGCCTCAAACGTAGAAGACCAAGACTGCCAAAGAGCAATCAAAGAGGCCGCCTCTGATATATTGCCTTTCACCTCGCCCCAACAAAGAAACTCCTGGTTCGATGACGAACCCAGACAAGCATCCGAGCGGCCCTGATGTAAATAACGAGAGGCGCTCGCGAGCTCTACGAGCAAAAAAGAAGAGAAGAACATAGGCTCCTCACAAGAAAAAAGGAAAAATGAGGAGAAGCGTTTGATCCAGGCCTTAGCGAGGTTCTATCGGAAAAATAGAAAATGGAACGTAATTGTATACAGAAAAGCTAAACTCGTAGTAGAACCACAGAGGGTACTAAGATTCTGGAAAAATTATTTCTGCACCATTCAACCTAGCCAAGACAAAGAACATTTCCGTCCACCCGTCTAAGATGAAGCCAGAACAGTCATAGCTGCTGGGCTGGATGGTTTAACAGCCGAGCAGTTAAAAATACGTAGCATTCATGAAATTATCTCCTTAAATATGGGTCGACGAAAGAATGCCCCTCTAATGGAACCTCAAATTGTTTGTGGCCCACAAATTAGGTTCAGTACATTAACGGTAACCCTTCTCATTCAAACTCTGCGCATAGAAACTGGACCAAGTAATGCCTGATGATCATTATTTTCAACCATTTCGGTATTTTATGATTAACTTTATAAATAAGTCCGATCGATTCTGTAGGAGACATTAAGAATACCGATACCTCTGTAGCCGGCTTAGTTCAGGAAGTCTTAAATTCTTATGGTTCATCTAGGTCCATTTCCTGCAGCACATATTGTCACCATTACTTCGAGGAATTCAGCCCGAAGGTAAAGAGTAAAAAGTTCCTTCGTACCACAACAAGGAAATGTGTCAGTAAAATACCCACTTTCCATTACATCCTGTCGCCATACATAATTCATTCCTCGTGTGTGCGGTTTGTCTTAAAACTTAAAAGATGAATGTTTCAAACTCAGGGGTGAAACCCAGGGACACAGAGGAAGAAAGGGGAAGAGTTCACCTAAAGGCAAACGCCAGGTCACTGGAAATGTTACTTACAACTAAGTTTAACCAAGTAAACTTCCACCAAAGGACATTGTTCCTCAACTCCTACCCATAACACGAATACGCACACAGTAAAGTTACTTTCTGAAGTGTTACAAGTCCTGGCCGACAGGACATTCCTCTGAACTGTATAGTTTAGGAACCAAAAAAAAAAAAACAACAAAGAAACAAATTAAGTGATCAAAGAAAGAGTTCTTCTCTCAAGTGGGTTAGGGACAGTGGAAAAGTTTTAGGGCTTACCTTGCCCTAATCATTTGTCAGGTATTCGCATCACTGTAATTGTTGGAAAGGATTTTTTCCCTGCCCTTAGTACTAATGTGTCTAGAAGAAGGTGTCAGTTTTAGAGACCAAACTTTGGAGTGAGCAAGATTTGATTAAGAAATTAATGAAATTCTAAGCAAGGGTTGGGGCACAGACCACACAGGATTCTGGAGGTTAAAATTTTCGTATCTACTAGGTTCATAGTTCGATTCGGTTTAGTTTGGATTTTGGATGGGTTGTGAGAGAAGTAAAGTTTTCCCATTCACTTGGGATTATGGTTATTGTGGTAAACAAATGTGACATTAGACGGCGGTGTGAGATGGGGTTGGCTAACACGAGCATAAAATGAGGGACGACAAAAGGAAATCGAAATGAAAATTGACCTAGATTGGGAAGGAAGCAATAACAATAACAAAAGAAGTGTTATTGGAGATAAAACTCTGACGAATAAAATGCTATATCCTTGTCGATTTGGTGGTGTGGTTTGGTCTTTGGGATCGTCATTAAGTCGCCTAACTGATTGTGATTGCACGAATATCATAGGGGGGATAAGAAGAAGAAGAAAAACAGTGAATCATCTAGTTGTTGAGATTGTCTTTAAAGGGAGGGAAAGAAGTACGAGGATGACATTTCGTTAAGGACTTACTAGTTTGAATTTTATAGCACGCGAATTCCGGATGACATTGGCGTATTGTGAAAATAAATGGGAGAAGTTAATTTGTCAATGTGTTTGATTCGGATGTTCACTTATGTTATAAAATGTCCTTTTAGAATAATAAGCAGCTGTTTTATGAGCTCTTAACGCGGGTTAATGTATTTTGAAGTGGTTATGCTCATGCTTAGCAATCAAAAATCTTTTTAACAGGAGATCAAGACAAAAGCGCGGATGTCAGAAATAAAGGGTTACCTCGTTGTTAGTCTAGGTTGGAGAATTTTCAAACTGAGCAACTTATAGTAACATAAAGCTGTTTACTTTCGTGTAAATTGAAGTCCTGTGATTACGATTAGAGAACAGAGACTAGGTAGATGTGTGTCATGTGAATGAGTAAAAATTGTCCCTTTGATTATTTCGGTGACCTTGCTATTCCTGAAGAAAGCAGCAAATGGCTTAGACCCTTCTAATAAAAGGAGGCTCGATAGATATCAAAAAAGCAAGCCATCAATGAAAATGAACCTCCATTGATCTAACGACGGAATCTTGAAGCAACCAATGGTTGAATTTATTTTTCAACTCTGTAGCGTTTGGGTTGACGGGGGCAAGAAACTTTTAAACGTTCCATGTCGATATCAGTTGCATAGTTTTCAATTGTGATACCACAAACAAAATCGGAACAGACTTGTAACCAAGTGGGACTACTACTATGTCGATGACACTTACTTGGATGGGAGACTTAGCCAAAAAGGATTAACCTTTCCGAATGTTAGTGAACGTATCATAACAATACGCATAAAGGCCGAGCTCGGAAATATAAGCCTGATTTGCGTTCATGCTCGTACGAGGGATAAAGATAACAGTATCAGAGATGAATTCTATGACCTCCTAGACCGATATGGCACCAAAATTGTGCAAGGTGAGCTTAATGAAAGACTGGACAAGGAAACACATCCTGTATAACACCACATCCAACAATGGCTTCAGGTTTTTAGAATTTGAAATGGAAATAATAGTTTAGTAATCAGTAGAGTCCGAGTTGGTGATGAGAATATGGAAAGACTGCTTGTGCAGACTGTATAAACGACGACGATGGTCAAGGTACTGCTGTCAGGTATCGTCCATTCGGCAGAGAATTCCGCCCCCCTTATCAAGAGAAAGTAAAAGCAACAGTATCGAAGGTTAAGTCTCATAAAGCTCCTGGCGCAGGCAACTGGCTAATGTGCTATTTAAAAGAAGAAGAAGAAGAGCTGGTTGGGGACATGAACTAGCTCATCTGTAAGATATGGCCAGAGGAAAGCATGCCCGAAGCGTGGAATCTCAACATTTTTTTTTTGTTGTTATCGCCACAGGGTGTGTAATCTTCATCGATGTCAGTACCGTGATTTGCTGGTAAGCAAATCAAGCTATTCGTTTTGTGTCACCTGCTTCTGAGGTTTCTCCAGCTTCTGAGGCTTCTACTATTGCTTATTTTAGCCTTTCTATTCTCCGTAGAGCTCATTTCCTGGGATTGTTATAAAAATACATATTTGCACCCAGTTCTCATGAAGCGTGGGCTAAATAATATGCGTGCCCCGTACCTTAAGGCTCCTCTGTTATATACTCGTATTCTCAACATTTCATCTCTAAAAATGTTGACGGAAACCATTCCAACTATAACAAAGGCTGCCTCGTCTGATATGGTTCGAAAGCCGCCGATTTTTAGTAGCGCACAGAGTCTGTATGTTGCCCGGACTGGGGCGGCATACAAGAGAACTGATGTGCCATCTCTAGAGAGTAGGATCCAGGTCCACCAATGTTAGGGAGTAGGCCAGAGAGAGCTCCCTGCATTTGCGATGCTTTCTTGGTTGATTAGTCCTCGTGTGTTTTGAACCGTAATCTGTTGTGTAGCATTACTCAAAGATATTTAACCGCTTCTTTGGACCTGATTATTTGGTTATCAACCTGGAAATTGGCGAACTCTACAGTTTTTCGACTGGATATGAGGACAGCTTCCTCTTTATGGTCGGCTAGTTCTAGGTTGGCGGCTGCTAAGCAATCGTTTATCCGGAGAATTGCTTCGTTTGTAGCGGATTCAATTGTACGAATCTGTTTACGACGGCGATGTCATCGGCGAATCCAATTACCGTCACCCCCAGGCAACGCCAATCGTACGACTCCGTCGGACATGATATTCCACAATAAGGGCCCTAAGACTCATCCCTGTGGAACTCGACGCGGCAGTGACGTTGTAGTATTTTGCACCATCATCTGTATTATATATCTTAACTTCCTGTTGTTGAAATAGCTCGTCACTATACATATAAAGTACCTAATATGGTGTATCCATCCTGGCGAGTGCTCTTCTAATGAACGACCAGTTCGCCGAACTAAACGCCAGTGTTACCTTTGTGCCGTAGAGGAGCCATCTTTCCTCTTCGATGGCGCCTTCTGCGTTATCAACTACTGCTCTTATAGCATCAATAGTAGATCGCATTTTTCTAAAGCCAAATTGGTAGCTTGAGAGCGCTTATTTTTTGTCTGCCTCTACGAGTAATCTATTGTAGATTATCTTCTCTAAGAACTCTCCCATGATGTCCAAGAGGAATGTTGGGCGATAGGACGATGATTCTCCTGGAGTCTTCTTTCCATTTGGTAGCAGGACCAAATGTTGCATTTTCCAATTTTCGGAAAACGTTCCTTCTTCGAGGCACTTCTGCAGCGTCATCATAGACAGGTATGGTCTCTTTCTTATAACTGGTTTTATTGCCTTGTTCGGGATGCCGTCGGGTATGGGAGCCTTGTTGTCACTTATCTTGTTGCATACCTGGAGCAGCTCCTCCTGCGTCATTATACAATCCTGTATACCCAACCCCATGAATTAATGACGGCCTCTTCACAAAAACGTTTAAAACTCGCAAGTTTGCTCTCCATTATGGCTCTATTTAAATTGATCATAAGATATTTTCTGCCGTCTTATGTGAGCGTCTGAAACCATTCATGAATAATCTGGTTGGCCATTGACAGATCAACACTCACCACAATTTGTCGACTTCTCGCCCATCAATGACGTTGTCTAATAATAAACGGGGCAGAGCAAAGTACTGGTCTTATCGTAAACATCTTCAGATGACGCTACCGAACATTGCTACGATTTGATCAGTCACAAGTTGTCGGTCATAGGTCTTGTTGGCGGCTGGACCACCGGTAGTCCCTAAATCACGGGCCTGACTTGAAGTGTGATTTAAACCCAAATCGCGGGAAGGGTCTTCCTTTGGTTGACCCAATGTAGAGTTGCAATAAGTACTGGGTGCTGCGACCCTAAGAGCAGTAAGAGGTTTTAGGTCGGCCTCTACTCATACCAAGGGTGGAACTTGTGCCGGCAACACAGTTCCGATTTGGTATCTCAGGAAGGCGGCAAAGCTTTGCCCCCATGGATGTATGGGCATCCCGTAAACATAAGTCTACATGACAGGTGGTTTACGTTAAAAATCAGACACTAGTGTACCAAAGTCGGTAATGAATAGTGAATGTGGAGAAAAGCGATAGACAAGGCGATGCGCAGTCATGTGACTATTTTAACATCACCCTACAAAAAATAGTGGAAAAAGAGGGACGATCTTTTTAAGACCGCACAACTATTGTACTTGGATGACATTTATGTGATTAGACGAGCACAGCGATCCGTTAACGAAGCTTTCGTGAGTATCGAGGACAATGCGGCCAAAATGGAATTGACATTAAACGAGGGTAAAACAAATTACGAGCACATGCCATCATCAGACACCACGGACGACTTGACCAGAACGTCACCATTGACAGTTATAACTTCGAGGTAGTTAAGGACTTCACGACATCACGCAGTTACAAGCAGCACAAACATCAGCGCAGAAAGCAGACGCCGAATTACTCTTGCCAATCGCTGATGCTTTGAGCTAGAGGCAATTGAGTAACACAGCCCTCTCTCGTGAGACCAAACTGGTTTAATACTAGACCCCTATCATCTCAGTCGTGTTGTCGCAGAGTTGTCAAGGCTCTGAATAAGCCCTTGGCCGCTTAGGGAGAAAGATACTGCGTGTGAATTTTGCTGCGGTTTTGTAATGATGGGTAATGGAGGAGGAGGCAACGCCCTGTAGGGGCTTTAGCCAGACGTCAACAGATTCAACGTCTGAAATGACTGGGTTTAAAATGAGCAAAGCTTGGGTCCAAAAAGTATTCGAGTCTACCCTAAAGGCGCCCGCAAGTGGAATCAACTTAGCCTGCGGCACTGCCTTGTTGGATGTGGCCTAGATTCACCTTTAATTGTAGGGTGGTGACCCAAATAAGTAAGTATTTAAGGAAATAAGACAGGATGACAGAAAAGTTATGTGGCGAATAAAATTTTAATGAGCCAATGGTAGCTCTCGCATCTCTGAAGAGGGTTACTGACTCCTGAACGTCTACCTTTTTTTCCCAAGTGGACGAGCAGTGCTCTAGGCAAGCTGTAGGAAAATGTAGCCTGCACGAAACTATCATGATCAAGGATTTTAACTTTGCCAAGGAAACATTGTTATGGCTAGTGCAGTTTTACTGTATTTCAATATATAAAAGAGGATGTTTAAAACTCCGGAACAATCAAGTGCCAACCAGATTGATCTAATTGTGAACAACAGAACTTATAATGGATGGATTTTCATTATAATGGATGTCCAAACGTTATAAGGAAGGAACATTGATTTTGACCCCTAACTTCCTTATTTTTAATCCTTACGATCAAAGCTAAAAGAATATAAGAAGCTAGTTCAGATTTTGAAGAGTGCCGATTACAAAGACTTGCAAAAGTAGAAAACGATGAAACCAGCAAGCCACAGTCCTCAAGAGGTGGAAATCTGAAAACTCTTACAGAGTCGAAATCAGAGAATCTGTCTCACTGTACTTTTGATGCTTTTGCAGGACAACTGTGTTTTACCTGGTGTTATGGATGACAGCAGAATTCCCGTTGCTGCAAAAATGAGAAATCGGCTTTTTCTGTGCTCATGAATGGTTTCAGGCAGGATCTGAGACAAGAAAGGAATGCAAACTGGTTTTCTAGGATGGCTCCACATTTTGTCTAAATTTTACTTCCGCCTATTAAGAAAACCTGTCATCGAAAAGGAGATACATATTTACAATCCTGATAGCAATGAATTATATTGTGAAGAATTGGTGGAGAGAACGATAGTACGGGAAGACAAGTTGCGCTTAAGGCCTTGATAAACAATATCGCCAACTCCGAGCTAGTTCGAGAATGCAAGGCTTCTTCACCGAATTCACTGAGTCTAGTTCATCAACGATGAACTTGCTAGGAAAGGCTTAGAGAAGAGTTTTTCAGAACCCGAATCTGCGTTATCACTTACACGTTTACTCATCTTTTTACGAAATACTGAGAAATTCCCGTAAAGACAACATACAAGTTCTTGGTCTGAGTGCTCTCTTTTGACAGGCAAAACAAGGCTCTTGAATCTGAATTTTGTTGGAAACTAAGCATCCTTGTGAGGCACTTAAGGTTTCCGAATCCAATTATTCAAGAAATTGAAATGGCCACTTCACCAACTTAACATTCCATAGTCACTCTAAACTTCCTTTGAACTCAATCCCAGTGTAGATTTCTACCCCAGTGATTGTGATCAATTTACAAATTTAGCAGGATGCCGACAGGAGAGTTGGATATCATAATTTAAAAACATTCTGATGGGACACACAAAATCAAATATGAAAGCAAGTTCTACCCCCCAGTGCTTTCGTCAAATTACTTTCGAAAGAATTCGTTGCTAGACAACAACTCCATAATCAATATTAACCATCATGCATATGCTCATTTTTCTATTTCTCTCTTCCTCATAAAGTTATTTTCGAAAAATTTAAATAAAACTGTCAACTGTCTCCACTAACATAATGGGACACTGCCATTTCCCATTAAAACACAAAGAAAAAAGGCGAAAACAAAACGAGCAAATCAAGCCCAAACTTGACACATTTTCAATTACCAACTCTCACAAGCGCATCCAGAAAAAAGGACAATAAAATGGCTAAAACCAAACAAAAAAATAAAAGAAGTATAGTCCTGCGAAAGAGACAGAACAGAATTTCTCGGAAAAGGACTCTTAAGAGCGAGAGACATACATATAGAAGAAGAATAAATAACAAAACAATATGAAAAAACACAAATTTGGAAAAAAAGAAATTAACTTACCTCTTCCCTTAGCATGACGGGTTCCTGGTCGTCCTTGAACAAACACGTCGGACGCAATTCCGTGAATTTGAAGACAAACATTGTGACAACGATAATCCCGAACACCACCCAAAGGGTGGCTTTCTTGTTTCTGTATGGAAGTCTCATTCTGTTGTTCTACTATGGGTCGGGTCCTCTTCAAGTTGGCGATGGTGTTAGTTCTGCTTCTCTTCTAATCCTGGTTGTACCCCTTGGATGCAAGGATAAGAAAGGTGAATAAATATCCTTTCTATTTTTATTTCTATTATTTTTTTTTCTTGTTCGAGCGCGTTGGAATATCCTTTTTGATTACACGATTACGACTACGACTTTATTGTTGTTCAGGTCAAGCAGAAGGATAACCCTTCTCGTTTGGCAATTTAATTTCCTTTCTCCTGCCGGAATTCTGGTGGGTGGGTGGCGATGGGAAACGATGTATAAAACAACATGAATGAATAGAGAAGGAATTCAAGTTGGATTTTCCGTAAATATTTACTCTGAACGGGGACAGAAACGAGCTGGGATGACAAGCCAATTTTTCAATTGTTCGACCAGTGAAATCATATTGCCTACCTTTAGGGGCTACCAACAAGAAAACTCTCTTTTTCTCTTATTTTTTTGGTAGTTGTCTGTGCTAAAGTTGTCCGATGGCTTGGGTGTTGGGGTTGTTTACCTTAATTGGGGGAGAATTTTTTTGCTTTTTGTTCCTTCTCGGTGTTTACTTCATCTGATGAAAATGACGAAATGACGAAATGAGAATGACAATGATGATGATGATGATGTTGATGATGATGATGACAATTAAGCAGACCCAACGGAAACTGGAGCCGGAACCAGAGAAGATGGAGTCACTGTTCGGAATAAGTTGGCAGGTTATCTTCGTCGTACGATGTCCTTGCAATGGACGTTCGTCTTTTCTTAGTCCGGGTTGTATTCGTTTTTTGGTATGTCTTTTGCGTTGGCTTCGTTATATTGTACTTGGCGTTGTTGTTTGTCGCTTCGTCTTCGGTGGTGGTAGTGGTAGTGGTGGTGGGTGATGGTTCTCTACTCTGTTCTCTACTCGGTGGAGGTCCGTCCGTTGTTTCTATATGGCGTGTAGTGAATTCTTCTTTATGGCGCTTCGTGTGTGTATTTTTGTGTTATCTTGTCATCTGTAATGAAAGCAAACAAAACGAAGAATAAAATGATGATGAGTAAACGGAATTCAACGTTTAATTAAGGCGATTGAAATTAGATGCGGTTAAAGGAAAAGCTATTAATTTGTTTCCTTTTCTTTCTCCTTCTTCAAGGTTATTTCCTTTTTGTCGGCGAAGGAATCGAGTTATTACAACCATACCCAACCGACTAGGTACTAGGAAGTTGCTTCTGTTCTTTGTTGTTATTGTTTATAAAGGCCGTCGAAAATGAAAAGAAAAAAAAATTAAGCAGAAGCCATATTGTGTTTACAAAAATTCGATTTTTATTATTAATTTCAGGGTTTCATTGGAAACGGCAGGAATTGGGTACAGAATGCTAATTGAAATGAAAAGAAAAAAAAAAATATAATAATTTTTACGTGGGTAGTAGGACTGAAAACTGAGGCGAAGATTTCCCTGTTTACTAGTTATCCGCCAGTATCACCCTCATTTCCCAGAAGGGAAATTTTCAAATATTAATTGAAACACAGAGGAATTCATTAACTCGAGGGGTAGATTGTTGCTGCTGTTGTCGACGTTTGGTTGTGTGTGTGTTTTTTGTTTTTGGGAAGGTGGCTAACAAAATAATCATCAGTTTAAGTGGCGCTGTGTTTAATTGGACAGAAGAGGTCTAAGTAGGTGAAACATAACAATGTCGTTTGAAAAGTATACACCCTCTGCCATAGATGGCACTTTCTATGTGCCCGGGAACGATGCCAAAAGTTTGTACATTCAAATGTTTGTATTTTTTTTTTTCACCACAAGTGATTCAAATGCAAATTACACATTTCAAAACAATGGAGAAGATCTACAATATTTTTGGGGAGGTATTCCTTAACTGGCATCACTATGATTGTCTGCTAAAAATAGCATTTACCGGAGACTATTTGGAGACTTGATTTGAGGGAAAGGCGTGAATTGGGTAGGATTGGAACGATTACCTTTTTGGAATTTTGTGGTTTTGTCACATTTTTGTTCATTTACAGACACTAAAAATTACTGTGGCTGAGTTTGGATCTACAGAGAGTCAGAAGACAACACGCTTGGATAGACACCAAAGGAGTATTCTATAAAAGCATTGGCGTAGAGATACTATCAAACAGGTTTGTTGAGCTGATTTTTAGCAGAAGCATAAATGGAACAGAAGAGGCATTCCATTCATATCTATTGAGACAATGGCTTGGATGTGTTCGGTTTCACTCGGTTGTCATAATCAAATCAGTAATTCAAGACACTATCAGCTTCGGGATAAATAATAAAGGCGACAGTTTTTTTCAGGAGGATTTTCAAACGGTGTCGTGAAATAAGGCCAAATTTTAACGTTTGGCTTTATTTCACTTTTTGAAAGTCCGAATTTATTTTGCTTTCATAAAATGAGAATTCCAAAATTCGGGGTTATCGCGCTTGGCGTTATTTCACGGCACCTTTTAAACCTTATTTCAAGATAGATATTGTAAAGATTCATTGAACCCGGAGGATCATTCAATCAAAGAAAAAACGATCAGCAAAACACCCCTGGATATCGAGATATTATGCACACCAAGTTGGTTGTGGTCTTTTTACAGTTGTGCACGTCACCTTTAGCTTCACAATGTGTCAAGCCATTTAAAAGACCAAATGACTGACTTATTCTTGGAGGATGACAATACATATTTCATAGTTGCGTAAGCTAAGTTGTTCTATGATTCGGTATTAAGGAGCAGAACTTATTAAACATTGTGATGACAGGAAGATGGGATTCATAACATTAAATATTGTGATTTTAATGTTCAAGCCAATTTTGGAGGCAGTATCAAATGCTACGTAATCTATTGGACTCATTGCTATCTTCTGACTTAGCATTTGACAATGTTGGCTACTAGATAAATCCATCAAAATTCCGCCTGAGCTCAGGCCGGGTTATTGCATAGAGTAGAAAGAGGTATTCCCAGCCTGAGCGACTCCATTTATTTATTTATTTTTTTTGACCAATGAACCCTGATACCTAATTCTCATGGAGATCGCTCGTTCTATGGTGGCAGGGAGACCTGCACTGACTAGAGAGAGAGAGAGAGAGAGAGCACTTCTAAGCAGTTCGCCTACGACTGGAATCCTTACACATCAAAACAACAAGGTAAGTGAGGCAAATAATTTGCACCGTGACGATTGTCTAGATAAATAGGAGAATTTATATGGCCGTGGTGTACTTCTAGCTATACACTCGAGTCTAGACCCGTCCACTGCATTCTTTGAATTTGTTTGCACTAGAATTCCTATTTGCTAGCACAACAAAAATATTTCTTGCTCCTATATTCGCCCCTCTCAATCAATTCAAGGTTACCAGCTAGCTGTTGATGCAATCGATTGTATTTTTAATGCTGCTGATTCCAACGACGTTGCTATTTTTTTAGGTGATTTTAATCTACCTAAGCTTCTATGGACCCAGAATGACCAGTGCTTCTTTACTGCAACAAATCCCACCTCTGATAAAGAAAATCTTGTCATCCACTGCCTTACTGACTCTGGTCTGTATCAATTAAGTGGTGCCACCAATAACATTGAACAAACAACTCGAACTAGCTTTCAGATAACTGCGTCGTTTTAGAAAGTAGACATCTTCTCTCTAAGTTGGATAGTTACCACCCTCCACTTTTTTTTAAGTTGTTGTATGACAATGGTCTTAATCCTATGGTCTTTGGATTGCTCTCACATCCTTTTATACCGAAATTTGCAAATGTCTCTCCCAATCTGTACCTTTTTTACCCAAAAAGAAACCCTCATCTTCACCACCCTAGTATAATAAAGAGCTGCAATATCTTCGTAACAAGAGAAGTAAGCTCTGTACTCATAGGTATACTTACTTTAAATCGCGTTCCGACGCCGATTTCTTCTACTATAAATCTGTCTAAAAAAACTTCTCTGTTATTTGCCAAACTCTCTATGAGAATTATTTAAACCAAATAGACCACACACTCATTTCCGACCCCAAATAATTCTTTCACTTCATCAGAACTAAAAGTCAATCGGATAACTATCCATCATCTTTGAATTTTCTTGATAAGTCCTCGACGATTCCCAAATTATTGCAAATCTCTTGGCTAAGCGTTCGCCATCCTAACCCAATAACCAAGCAACTCTTACTTTTCCTACTTAAAAGATGCCCACAAACAACTTTGGAATCAGTGTCCATAACTTTAGAGCAAGTTAAAGATAAATTAATAAACCACAAATATCATTATTCTGCTGGACCTGATAACCTTCAACCTACATTCTTAAAGCAATGTGAAATGCACCTAGCCCAACCTCTTACAGCTCTCTTTTAGGGATTATTTCCCTCAACCTGGAAACGGTCTTTTATTATTCCGCTACATAAAAAAGGTTGCAAAAACGATATTTCCAACTATCGACCAATTGCTAAGCTGTCCTGCATACCTAAGCTTTTTGAGAGCATTATTTATGAGATAATGCTTTTCCACTGTAAATCTATTGTTTCCCAAAACCAGAACGGATATCTGAAAGATAGATCTACAACCACCAACCTAATGGAATTCGTATCAAGCACTTTATGTGCACTAGAATCTGGAAATGAAGTTGACGTGATCGCCACCGATTTCAGCAAAGCCTTTGACAGAATTTCTCATTATATAATATTTCTAAAATTAAAGACTGTTGGTTTCTAAATAAGCTTTATAAAGTGGGTTCAATTCTATTTAAATGAACGACATTACTATATTCTATTTAGGTACATACTCGTAGTTTCCGACCCAATTAAAGCTTCCTCTGGTGTCCCTCAAGGCAGCCACCTAGGTCACTTATTATTTACTCGTATTTTGACTATTGATGACATTGATTGTCATCATCATGCATATTTATTTACCCAGATGATATGAAAATATTTAGATATACTCGTATATTATTTTGCTCAAAAAGTCTACCAATGCATTAAGATCTAGACAGATTTTGTACTTGGTGTCAGAAGAATTTCCTTGAGCTTAACGTCAATAAGGGTCACCCTCCTACTTCATACAGCTGCTATCTAATCTGCCTGTTCACTTAGTGAATGAGTTGCGTGATTTAGGTGTTTTAAGGAGTTTTCCAAGCCTTATGTTACCAAATCCCTTTACATAACTTTTGTTAGGCCTCTTCTTGAATATGCAAGCCAAGTTTGGTCACCCTACTATAGAACTCACATCCTCCTGATAGAAGCTATTCAACGCAGGTTTTTACGATTTGCTTTACGCGGTCTTCTCTTGGGATGACAGCCAAAACTTACCACCATACACTGATCAGCTGAAACTTATAAATTTCCAACCCCTTTCTATACTCCAAAAAGTTGCCGATATTCTCTTTATCCATCAGATCTTATTTGGCAATATCGATTGTCCTTGTTTTCTTCAACACCAACTCACACAATCTTAGGTCTGTGGCACATTTCCGTCTCAATCTTCACAAAACGAACTAGAACACCTGAAGCCAATGTCTAGAATGCTTCGTAAAGTTAATGAAATTCTATCTCTCTTCAATTACCACCTCAGCAAACTCTCCCTCAAGAACATTCGTATTTCCAACTCTGCCTCAAGTCCTAACTTTCTTTAACCACTCCCGCCCTTTAGTTTTTATTTTTAGTTTTAAGCGAAATTGTTAATTTTAAAAATATGCTTACAATAAGTTTTAATAAATCTGTCCGGGGCTGACCCGGGCCTCAAATCAAATTGTTCGGATTTCGGGGTGTGCCTCCCAAAAAGACTTTTGCGAACAAATTTAAAACAATCGGTGAAAGCCGCAGGCTGGTAATCAGCAAATCTGTTGCCATCTGTACTAAATGAAAAGCAGATGCTCTCCGTCTCATGGTCGAAAGCCATTTCCCCAGTAACCAGATCAAAACCACCCAAAAATCAGCTCCTATCACTAAAACTGCAGCAAGTTAGCTGAGTAATAAAAACCGCCGTAACTGCCAATAACGGACTGGTAATGACGCTCGTGGCCGTGGTACGCTGCTGCTTTCTTTTCAGCCTTCAAGTTACTAGTAACCGATGGTGCATTTTCAATTATACTGTAAAAGGGTTTACCCCAGTTGTTGGGAACTCTGGAAAGAACCTTTACTACTGGTACTAGCATGAATACCTATTCCTATACCTATGAGAGAAGCCTTTACATCAAAAATCGGCACAATCTGACTTTCGACTGAAGCATATAGAGAAGGAGAGGATGGTTGAATTTATATGAGTAAAACTGCTTTTCGAATGCGTCCTGTCTTTTAAATATCCTTACCAACGAGGAAGATCCTTTGCGACTGCGCTTCAAAATCTAACGACAAGAGTACGCGTTGAGATTTTCATCAACACTGAAGGAGCTGTGACAAAGATATTTTGACAGCAATATGACTAGACAAGTCCACAGTTTTGCATATTAAGGTAGTGCTGGTGAATATAATCATGATTGCAGATATCAACTATGATTAATGTATAGTGGATGAAAGTAGTTGGCAGCCCGGTGTCGTCTGTACATGTTACATAACTCAGACCTATTGTGCTTTTCGTCAATCTTCTAAAAATGAAATTGTTCCCCACAAAACCAATTTAGAAATGGCAATTTTGATGGATGAACCTCGTTCGGATAGGCAACAAGAGCTAGACGATGAGCTCTTGAAGTTCACCATCCATTACCATCCATCGACGCTTAACAAATATGGAAAAAGTCATAAAGTTGGAAAAATGCGTACCACACCACCTATCGCAAAATAATCTTCAGCAAAGTGTCGAAACTTACACTCGCTTCAGTCGCGTCACAATCAAGAGCTATTTTTGAACCGGATGGTTACCGGAGATGTACGAGTAAATGGGTTCTTTACAATAACATTAAACGTCGCCACCAACGGCTTAGTCCAGAAGACAGATCAGCACAACGTTGCAAAGATGGACTTTGACCGCTAAATGTGTTACTGTCTGTAGGGTGCTGAGGGAATAGACTATTTTGAGCTAAAGCCTCGTAACCAGGCAATCACCGCAGAAACCTTCTGTCAAGAGCTGTGCAGATTATAACAGATTATAATAAAAACGGTCAGGTGTGGTTATTCGAAGGGGTGTTCTATTCCATCAGGACAACGCTCGCCCTCATACAGCTAGGACCACTTGCACACAGTTACTGGAGCTTGGTTGGGAAAAAATGGTATATCCACATTATTCTCCAGATTTAGCACCTTCAGATTTCAACTTGCTCCAAAGTCTGCAAAACTTTCATGATAGAAAAAATTTTACATCTCGGCGATAATGTCCAAGACGCTCTTAGGATATTTTTTTCGTTAAAGTCTAAATTTGCATTTACGATTAAATTTGTGCATTTGGTGCAAATTAATTGACATTAAATAAACATTAAAAAATCGCGCAATACTTATGTCACAACCTGATACTCGTATATCGCGTTCAAGACATCCAATGCACTCTCGGCAGTATAAGAAAGATTTCGGCAAGACGTGGGGCTTTTCACCAAGGACGGTCTTCTGAATCCACACGACAATGATAGGAATCAATTCTTTTCGATATGTACGTCAGTTGCTTGGAAGCTTTCACATAAACTCGTCATTGCTGTTTTATCAAACTCCAAAGGAAGGTTTGTCTCAACTGCTGAGGAGCTCTTCCCTGGATCTATTCTACAATCACTAATGCTTATCCAGCTGGTATGCATTCTGAAGGCCATATTCCGTTTCCGTGAAGTTCGCACTGGAACTTCACTTTCCTCTTATTTGATATTATGGACATGTAGACTGATGCAACGACACTGGAACTTCGGTTGGTTCGGAAATATAAAGTCGGTCTTCCCTGTATTCAGGAATATCTTCGCCCAGAATCTGAGCCATCGGTAGCTCTGAAACTGATTTAGGAAGTAGCACTTTTGTCTGTGTCAGCCTAAACATTGCTCATTAGGTAAACTATTGAGAGGAACAAGGGTTGATTTGCCTGCGCACACTCGGCTTACGCTGGCATAAGGCTGTAGGTACAAGATGTTGTGGATGCTGATATAAGAACTTTGTCAAGGGAGCGCTCACAAGATTGAGAGATTCCATTACAAGGAAAATAAAAGAAGAACTAGGACCAGTCTGAGTGGTCTGTGCGGAGAGATAAGAAAAAATTCGCGCCAATCTAGGATGGAACGAGATCTACTGACTTTGTTATTCGCTTTATAATTTTATGCAAAGTGAGTGACAACCTACGGGAGAGGTGGGAGAGTAAGAGACTTTTGGTGATTTGCCATTGCCAACAGTCAAAAAAAAAAAAATATCTGTCGTTCGGTGTTGGTAGAAAATTGAACCCAGACGTAACCACTGCGACATGCAACCACCACCATCATAGTGTACAGCTGCCTCCTGACAGCGAGTGTTTTCCTTTGTCATCCCACAAAGACTTTTCCGTCTCGAAATTTATATCAAAACTCCAAATTGCTTTGCATGGATCCTCTATTATAGAAGGCAAATTCCTTGTTAATATCGCAAGCAGGTGTTGAGTATTGATTCGAGGTTCCGGGATGTTAACCGATATCTAGTCGGATATACCAGACCTTAAACCTCACTGACAAGAACTTATAGAGATTCCAATGAGGGTGGTAGACTCTCGCTATTATCATTATTTCGAACTGCTCTGGCAAACTTTTCGTCCCCAATGTGGATATCGCTATCCAGCCCTCCTCTTAACCATATAAATTGAATTCCCGTCAGTAGACAAAATGAAGAGTGACCAACTAAGCACGTTTCCTTCTTATTCCTGCAGCTAGATTACATTACTAGATTTGTGATTAAGTCATATCGAAGAAACTGATATTCGCGCGTCTGATTTCCTCAAAAAGTTTGCGCGCAGTTCTGTTGTGTGATGCAGGAAACTTAAACTACCTGCGCTGGCATTTTACCCCACTAAAAAATCTTGTGGGATTTACTTTAGTACTGTACCCGCAAAAATGTGAACCTTATCTTAATTGCCCTTAAAATTACCAAGGTGGCCATTGGCATCGAGCTTAAGAAATTACTCCACTGTTTGGTCGAGGAGTTTGTAAAAGCAATTTTTCTCAAAGTAAGCGTTCGCTTACATATTCGATCATGGTTTTTTGTCTAAGTTATACTCTTACCATAAATCTGCATCCAAATAGGCGCTTCCCTCTGTACCAATTGCAATAACACTAGTACGAGTTCTAATTTTAGCGAGAAGAATGAAGATAAAGGAAATTTTATCACTTATGCGTAGCACACTTAAGTGGCCACTACTACGGGACAGCAGGAAATCACCGACGTCTTAGAGACGTCAAAGTCAAAGTCATCAAAGCTCCAGTGAGTGTTGCACCAAAGACAACTTCCCTTTAAACGGATGATTGCTTTGAGAGTGCAGCTCATGATGTCACTATCAAGGGGTGGGAGATTTATCAGCGCGTCTAGAGCAAAGCCAGGAATGTTAGGGAGAGCCCAAATACAGTCGATATAGACCGCTCTATTGAGTCTGGTAAGAGCAACATTTACGTATTTTTGTTAGATCTTGGTCCACCAGACAACTGAAGCGCATAATATATAATTGGCCGTGTAGATCCAAAGGACCGTCCTCAAAAGACCGACAGCACCTTAGAGACTTTCGACATAACATGTTTCATCCAAAGAGGTTTGTTTTAAAGGGTGACGTACTTAGCATCGTTTTAGAAACGTATGGTAATGCTGTTAAGCGCTCCATGAATTAGAACGTCTTTAGTGGTTACCGTGAACACCTGTCGTGGAGACTTAAGTTCACGGGATGCACTTACATCCATGGGGGTCAGGATATGAGCCTGGCCATTGCTTATCATTTTTCGGTAATACCAAAGTCAAGCACAAGCTTGATTTGAGTCGATGCCCATTTAGACCCTCTTGCCGAAACCCAGTACTTATTTGTAACTCTAGATCGAGCCAACCAGTCTCGAAGACCCTTCCTGCGATTTAGGTTTAAAACACAATCTCCATGACGCTCCCATATAGGGGGTCAACCCCTTCCAAGTCAGGCCCTACGTCCGGAGGGCCTGGTCAATAGCAACCTTCAGAGGTGTTAGGTTAGGTTAGGTTAGGTAAGAGTGGCTGTTGGAAATACAAACCCACTTAGGCCTATTGGCCCATTGTGATGCCACGTGGATCTATGATTTTCTTACTACTGGAACCAGTTTGAGCTTATAATAAAGCGTAGGAGACAGTTAACGTCTATTTTTTCTAGATCGTTTAGGTCGTTGTAGAAGAAAGCTCCTAGATGAAGCTTCCTTCTCTGGGAGAGAGCTGGGCATGTGCAGAGTAGGTGGGGGATTGTCTCATCCTCTTCCTCGTCCATGCAGCTTCTACAGAAATCATTAGTAAAAGCGCCAAGCCTTCTTGAGTGCTTGCCTATGAGGCAGTGTCCAGTAATGACACCTATTATGGCGCTGAGATGTTTCCTATCTAAAAGGATCAGACACTTAGAGCGACTCAGATCCAGCCTGTTTGGTCGCTAGACATGTTTGTCCGGCAGTCCACCTAAGGTCTGTTCTTTTATTGGCATCTAGCTTTAGTGTTAGTTTGCACGTAGCGATTGGTATACCTACACTACCTTTGTCCAGTAGGATAGGTAGAGTGGTTCCAATTTTGGCGAGTTCATCGGCTCTGCAGTTCCCTGGAATGTCTCTGTGGCCCGGCACCCAACAAAGGTGAATGTTGAACTGCTCTGCCATCTCCATGATAGATGATCGGCATTCATTCAGAGGTGTTAATATAAAAGCCTTTAAGATAAGACCAGTATTGCTCTAATTCCGTTTATTATCAAACTATGCAACCGAAAAGACGTAGCCTTGGTAATTAGGTGGGGACCCACTACATTAGTCTATCAGCTTTCTCCTTCTCGCAAAGAGAACAACCTCAATTCTGAGAAGATTGACTGAAAGCCCCCTGAGCAAAAAGTTGCTACACACGTATAGCTACATCATCGGCATATGCTTGTGAATAGATGAGAGGGTTAAGTCGCAGTAAGTCGGACGCCGACTTGTTGTCAACCCCTATTTACCCCCGCCATGACGTATTGGTCACAGTCAGCATCCATAATCAGTGTTCCATTCACCAAGCAATGCCGGTGAAACTGGTGATTCGTTTACGTGTTGTTTATCCGCGTTACGTATGCCATCGAAAGTTCCCTACCCTACACACTATCTATGCCCAATGTACCTAATAAGTGCTTCAGATTACCAACACTTAGGGGTTGCTTAAAGTATCGAAAATGCGTCGTTATTTTGACGTACAGAGACGATATACTAGGTGGGGTGAATGAAATCCGTTCATATTTAGGCAGACATGCCAAATTTCAGTGCGATACTCTCTTTAGTTTTGTTTTGACAGTTGATTGTTGTTGACGTGTTTGGCATCATGTTGAGCATTGACAAAAACGATTTTCGTTCTCTCATAAAACATTATTTTTTGAGAGGCAAAACGGCGAAGGAAACAAAAGAAAAGTTGGATAAATATTATGGGGCTAATGCTCCGTCAGATTACACCATCAAATATTGGTTTCGAGAGTTCCATGGTGGCCGCAACTCCACTACGGATCAAGTACGCAGCGGCAGGCACTCCGATGCGGTTACAGAGGACAATGTCAAAAAAATACATGAAATGGTGTTGGCTGACCGGAAAGTGAAGGTGCGCGAGCTAACAGATACCACAAAGATGAGTACTGAGCGCACACGCCATATTTTGGGGAATATTCTGCATATGAAAAAGTTATCCTGTTGCTGGGTGCCGCGCATGCTCACTCCTGATCAAAAACACGAACGCGAGAGCACTTCGACAGAGTATTTGGACTTGCTGATGCGGAATCGGGCGGACTTTTGGCGTCGATTGGTAACTGTTGATGAAACTTGGATCCACTATTACACACCAGAGAACAGAATGAGTACCCGGCAATGGACTGAAGCCGACACGAGTGCTCCGAAGCGGCCGAGGGAAGCTCGATAGGTCGGAAAGGTTATGGCGTCGGTTTTCTGGTATTGTCATGGCATACTCTTCGTGGACTACCTCGAAAAGGGAAAAACCATCAACAGCGAGTATTACTGTGCCTTATTGGAGTGATTGAAGGCCGAAATCGCTACAAAACGGCCTCACATGAAGCGAAAAAAAATATTGTTTTTGCAAGACAATGCGCCGGCGCACAAGAGCAGCGCAACCACGGCTAAAATCAAATACTTACGGCTCAAATTGCTGTCGCTTCCACCGTATTCGCCTTATTTGGCTTCCCAAACCTCAAAAGATGGCTCATCAATAAAAAATTCAGCTCACGCGAGGAAATCAACGACGCCACGGAGGAGTATTTTGCAGACCTTCCGGAAAATTACTTTTCGGACGGGATCAAGAAGTTGTAAGATCGCTGGATAAGTGTATCAAGCTAAAAGAGGACTATATCTTGAATAAAATAAAAAAACATTAAAAAAAAAAAATTTTTTTCATTCCCAAGGAGTTTACTTTTCACCCCACCTAGTAACATCTAACATCTGGGACAACACTTGTGACAGTGAACGAATTGAGAGGCCACGGGATGCCAAAGAACACAGAGTGAATAATTGGATAGAACGGAGTTGGCAGCCTTAAAATGCGCTTGTCCGCCAAAAAGGGATTGGGCGATGCATATAAGCACGATGAAATGGACACTGAATCATACAACAAGCTCTGCAAGGAAATTGGCCTTCTGTGAGTTGTTGGAGAACAAATAACTGCTGAAATTTCGAAAAAATCTATAGACAGAGCGCTGCATAAGAGAAACCGGGTGTGTCAGAAATAATGGTACGGTTATGTCACCATTGCATGCTGCACAATGGCAAAGTGCCAAAAGAACTTGACATTCCAAACTGAGTAGGTTAGAGCTTGGTGTTAGCACAGCCTTTCTAGTGTAACGTAGGGTTTGTGCATTCTGGAGAGAACTGCAGGACATAGCATCTTCCCTGAAATATTGTCGAGTAATTGGACTCTTTTGGTTCAAAGGGGGCTTGAGATAAAAACTAGCAAACCAAAGGACTTGTCTGCAATGCAATAACCAAGTTGGCAATAGGGCTATAAGGGTAAACAAAAAATGATAAAAAATCAGCTCCTTCTACGGCATTCCATTGCCATCAATATAGAATCAAAGTGCTCACAGCTGCACTTCCTGCCATAACAAATTGAGCATATGTTCACTTGTTATTCATTCGCACAAGGCAATTCCCCACAGTAGACACGACACACTATTGGCATTCCATTCACATTTCAGAGACACTTTCCTATTTTACGTTTTTATTTTAGGATTTAAATTCTGCGAAATCTACGATAGTATTGACTTCAAAATCACCGGCGATACCAAAAATAATCAAAATCACTCAAGAAGTCACATCATTCGCAAGCCAGATATTGTACTTTATTGTATCAGTATCTTTCGAGCTTATTTAATGCGCGCACACACTTCCTGAATAAGTGAAAAGAAAATATTTGCATTGAACGGAATATCTACGCGACAGCAATAAATATTCAAATATTCGCGCGAGTATCTCGTGGATATACTCGTACATACTTCTTGGTCAGCGACAAATTTCCCCCGAAATACGTTTACTCGTATTTACATATATATGTAGTATCTGTGCGTCGTCTTACGTCCGAGACGACTATTGCAGACTACCAATCTTTGTGAATCAGTGATAGCTGACGGGCGTTTCTGATTTCTGATTCTAAAATAAATGCTGGATACCGCACGTAGGTGAGATCACTGAACGAAACAAAACCGAAACACATCACGAAGAGGCGACAAGACAAACCGAAAATAATGTGACACTCGCGTTTCAAGATTCTGTCCTATCTCACCCGACGCGACGGTGTTCTACAATAAATTTGATGACAAATTTATATACACCAACATGGTGATAGACTTTTGCAAAATGCATAGCTGACCGCGGCGGCAGTGACCATCACCCCCCCACACATTGGGGGTTAACTCGATCGCAAAATTTTATTATATATTTAAAAAAAATTTTGACATTTTTTTTTTTCGGTCAGTCTTGAATATTAAAGTACGCTGTCAACTTAATTAAGCCAATTAGTCATGCTGTTTGGTTTGACAAAAACAGACAACAGATGACGCACAAATTGACTAACTAACCGTCAATGGAGTGTGACGCAATTCGAGGAAGTAATTCATAGTATGGTCTCAGAACAATACTCGTATACATCCACCATCACAACCAGGCCTAGTACAATAAATCTCCAGAACCAAGGGATCCCAGTACGGTGCCCTTTCAGGGTGAAGAATGCCGAGTGATGCGTATCTGATGGCACCGGGAATCATGTTTTAGTTGGACTGTTAGGCACTGGAGTTGCTTAGGTGACTTATGAGAACGACTGCGACTACGAGACGAGTACGGACGGATATGTGTATGTATGTATGAGAGCCATGAACTGTGGGCAAAATGAAGAAGAAAGAAACTTTCTAATGGAACTTTTATGACGATGCTACTCCTTTGTTGTGGAGGAGGGGATGAAATCTATGTACGTACTACGTACCGAGCTATTGCAAACCGTGCAAACGTTTTACGGTCCAAGTCATAATTAATATAAATTGAAACGCATTAATACGATTTCGACTTAAAAAGTATTATACGAGAATAATATACTCATACACAGAGTTAAAGTGTAATCATAGAACGTAGTAGCATCATTCGAACTGCGCCCTAGCCGGTAAAACGCCAAGGTTGAGGAAGCAGGAGAGAAGTCGCGGAGGATAACCATTGTCACCATTCTGCAGTATACTGACTCTGATTTTGCAAATGAAACTGTCAGGCCACAGCTGATGGCACTATATTCTATCCACTATCCGGGTTAAATGCCCAACCACGAAAAACATAACATGTTGTGAAGCAACAAAAAGCAACGAATATGGATGGACTTACTCTTGACGTGTCCCTACTGCTGCTGATCCCTGCAAACGAAAAACGGAGAACAGATTTCGACCATACACACGGATTCTTGTGATCTGATTCAGTCAACTGAACAACTAGAGGAGACCCCAGACCACTACAAAGCGGATATCACTGCCATCCAAGAAGTACGATGGGGTGAACCGGGCAAAAGAAGGATGGAAAACGGTGACATACGAGTATACTATGGTGACTGCTAAAGAGAGCAGATGCAATGTCCTATTTTGATGTGGATTTATTATTATTAGAGGAAGATTCAGATATGGAGTTTCGAGTTTCAGCCCGTACAAAGGTAAAGGACGACTTTGCCAAAGATTGCTTTTACGAGTTTCTTGACCAGTTATATCATAGATATGAGCAAAGTCCTAAGCACGATTTGAAGTTTACAGAGCTACATTCCTTCTCTTACAGCTCGGAAAAGACTTACGGCCTGTGATGCAGTCTCCTCTAACTGCGCTAAATCGAAGGTAGCACAAATAAACAAGCCACATCTGGAACATTCATTAACACGCGCAAGTACGCCAAGTATCATTACTGGACGGACTGCAGTATAGTTATTTATTGGATTACCTCAGAAGACCATCAGTGGTCCACCTTTGTTCCTAATCGGGTAGCAGTTATCCAAAGATTGAGAAAACATAATCTGTGGCACCATGTCAGCGCTAAGTATAAACCGGCAGATATTTTACCTAGGGGATGCTTTGTGAGGCAACCTTTTGTTTCATAAGACCAAAGTTTTTATATGACAAGAACGAAGAATGGCCAATGTGGAAATATGAAAATTTATTTCGACCTGATGGCTCTCTTATGTAGATATTTTGCAGACAAATTGTCATTGTTGTTTTTGGTTTCGAACGTCGGAAATGATTGATTTTAATGTGTGACATGTGCACGCACATTGCTTCTTTCTCTATTAAAACCACAAAAGAACTCCTGATTTGAGGAAGTGGAAAGAAGAAAAAGAGGAAGAGTGCCGGAAAGCGAATGTAGCATACAGAACTGTATGAGCAAAAGGGAACGGAAGAAACCTTCGCTTCTCAGAAAGATACAGAAAAAAAACAAAGAAGCGCACAATCGAGGCCATAGCGAAGTGTCTTCCGTTAAACAATTATTGAAAGGTTGGCAGTCTTGCCAAGGTAACTAAGAAATAAGTCTGTCTCATGAACATCGAAGAAAACTCTATTAGAGACCTTTATCATCTATCCGTAAGCGTACGATAATGCCCGGTCCCGTCTGCATACATAATCGGAATTTTGCAGAAGAAGTTATAACAACGAGTTTTGTTGGCCACATTGACTCGGTTAACCACAACCATTAATCGTCTCCGATGGCTGGGACATATTGAGCGAACTAACACCACTGCCCCGGCATGAAATTTCTTCGAGTCTATTCCGGACGGACCGCATTGTAAAGGAAAAGCTATTGACTTAGGTAGCGCACTCTGTCAGTAATAACTCTTCTTCGGCATACCCGTAAGGCAGAATCGAAAATTTGATTTCATATTCTCCTTAGATCAAACACATCATCATCCACATCTATAGAGGTAGCTGCCTTACAACAGTCAGGAGCCTCACTAAGCTTGGTGCAGCCATATAGCTCATGATGACTGCTTAAAATCAAATAAAACGTCCATTAGATAGGAAGTGCTAAGAAAGGATGGAGAACACGCCTCTAGCATTCTATGAAAATCTCCGAATATCCCGAATGGACGACTGACTCTAATATATACGTTGTTTCAAACAAGGTACAGATGTGGGGATCGCCAAAACGACTCTACGAGAGAGAAATATCTTGAATAAGTGAACGTGACACATTTCTTCTTCTTATATTAACCAATGATACAAGTATATGATATAATGTTAAGTATACCTAGAAGATGTCTCAGAAGCTACGAGAGGAAGATAGCAAGTAATCGATTTAACTCTAGTAAACAGGTAAGCTAATGACATTATCAGCTGGAAGTACTATTGTATGTCAAATTCTAGGTATAACGACTTCTATATCGGATGCAAGTAACCTTGCTGAAGAGGAGTAATATGACAAAAAGTAACTGGATATGATGTTGGAGGAGTAGAAGATTGTCAAATCCGTCAATATTAGTCCAAAAAATCGTAACAAGTCGGAAGTTAGAGGAAGGTGTTAAAAAGCTGAGCCGTAACCTTACCAAATAGTTTGAGCTGACGAGTTCTGCCAGAAAAAAACCTTCACAGTACGCCTGTTCTAGGTTGAGCGTCTATTTACAGCTATTTCGTAAGTAAATTAGCAAACTTCTAAAAACTTTAGTCACTTAAGAACAATTTGCAAAAAGACTGGGATCTCTACAGATCAAAACATGAAAAGCATAAGCGGCTTGTTCGGATAGCGAAGAGCGTCTCCTAAAAAACTTCTGCGAAAACATCGAAACACTTGGTGAAACCAGAAAGGTATCTCCACCAGTTGCGGTGACAGCTCCAGCTATACTGCAAAGGGGTATAGATCAGCTGCTACCAACTCTGAAAAAAGTATTCACTGTTAGACATGCTGGCCTATAAACCGGACCACTGGCGAATAGCGAAAGTAATTTGAATACCGAAAACTGGTAAAGATAACAACACATTCATCAGGAGCTTCAGACCTATCACTCTGACTTCTCTTCTGCTGAAAAGCATATCGAGCACAGTTGACTTTCAGGTGGGCAAAACTTCGTTGCGTCATCCGACTTAGATGAAAAGTACATGCCAACAGACATCTTGCGATCTGGCTCTAGTTCAAACGCACTCGTAAATATATCTGCTCTTGATATCTACATATAACATGCACACAACTCTTAAGGATATTTCCGTTTAAAAGAAAGTGATCTTTGGTACAAGCCTGACGGGAATTTCGTTGACCATGTATGACGGCTGCCGTCGAATTCTCAGCGATAGCTCTAGAATCAATTTGGAATGAGGCTACGGTATATTTGTGGACGATGACAATCATCGACAAACAACAGGAACAAGTGGAGGCCCCCCCCTGCAGCGACAGCCAAGCTGCCCTGGAGGCTTTACTGCATCCTCTTACCACCTCAAATCTAGTTCTAGAAAGCCAGATCCTGAATGCATTTGGAAATCTGAATTCACTAGGTCTTATCCGGTCCCAATGGGATCGTAGTGCTTAGTTGTGATTGCCTAAGGTTAGAGTTCCCATTGAACATCATAAGAGTATGAGTACATCCATAGGTATGACTTCCCCGGTTGCGGACGGACCAACCGAGTACTTCCGCACGTTTGCAAAACTTCAGCTGTCTGTCAGTGGTCAAGATTGTAGACAGCTTACTGGCATTTTAGCTGAACGCTAGGTTGTGCTAAGCAGCTAAATATGCTAGGCATAAGTGACACCATCTCATGCCATGCCAGCTGTAATAGTGATGATGATACCGCGTAGCGCCAAATTGCCTCAACGAGTTCTATTGCCATACCTGGAAAACCAGTGGCCTGAGTTTTGGGCGGCCAATACTGCAAAATCCGTGATCGGTGAATGCCAGCTTGTTTATGGGTAATTGGTATATCTGTCGCCGTAGGGCTGTGTTAAGCTCCATCGCACTTAAATCTGTGTAAACCTATTTTTTTACCCAAGTGGGGTAATTTTGAGGAGATGAGATCAGAAATTTATTTTCGGTTCCGCTTGATGTTTTGGTTCTGATGTCGGTTTTCGACTGGGACTTAAACACCCTGCAGCATCCGAAAATCTGAAAAAAAAGCTGAATAAAGCAATGTCATGCGAGGAGCATCTTCCTAATAATCTGTTTCCTAAGATTCTTAAGACTGGGACCATGACACGTGTTTACAAAGTGAAAGGTAACTTTTTAACGGACTTTGCAGAAATCGCCGTCACTAAAGTCCGATTTCATTACATGCGCTTTCAGAAGATTATGACTTGCGTCGTCTAACTCTAGTCAGGGACCCAACATCGAGCATAAAGAAATTAAAGTTCTTTACGACAGCGCTTCACAAGCAGGAAAGATTCTATATCAATACCCTAATACGAATTCTATACTGCTTCATAATGACTTTGAAATGCCATTCTTTCTCCGGTGAAGATTGATGTCAAGTCACTTTACCATTCTCCACTACTGTGGTGAGCAGAAAATAAAGAATCTCATGTGCTATTTGACTGCCTCTGTACGCTTCTAATGCCTGACATCAAAATATTAGCTTTGTCATGCCATCATGCTTAGACCTCGAGGAGCGCCCTATAAAACTTACTTTGAATCACATCCCATTTGAGTCCTAATTGCCATGCCCATTTGCATCAGTCTTCCATCAATCATATAACATTCTGAATTTATAGTGTCCTTGGGGGAACATTTTCATAGGACCCCCGACTAATTTGTCCGTACTTCCCCAAAACCACCTAAACCCAAATGACCGTATAAATTTGTATTAAGCATATGTTACACAATAGCGGCAAAAGTGACATAAAAAGTCATTAAGACCGACAACATTCAACGTAATAACGTCCATCATTAATTTGGTTTTGATAAATTTGTTATTTGCCGAAATATTAGGTTCCGGTTCCGGTGTACTGCGGGCACAGTACAACCCCTTTAATGATAAACTTAATTGCGCAAAATTCAAATAAATCAAAGAGCCTGCAATGGGTAGATATAAGCACAACGGCCACGCAATTAGCACTAATAGATTGTCATCAAATAAAATCAATTGGGGGGTTATAAATGGGTGCTGCCTTAATTGTCACATAAAGCGCAGCCTTCATCGTGATAATGAGCGAGTTGAGCACTATGAATTCCTAATATCAGCGGCGTAATTAAAACCATTGAATTCAAATTCCTCTGAGTCCCTGCCAGCCCAAACTAGCGGCGTTAATAAAGCAAATAAGGGACATGGCCCGGCGTGACGCAATGCAAATAGAATAACAAAATTTGTAATTAAAATTCTTTATGGCGGTGGACAGATAGTCAACATTTTTGGGATCTAGATAAAGCTTTTAATTTAGTGATTTTCAGAAGAGTTTTGTATGGATATCGATATCCGCAGCCGGACCTTAAGTAGTTTAAAGTGGTACCTGTCAATTTGAAATAGAAAGACGTATGAAACTTCCTAAATAAGAAGCGTCGGTGCTAAGAAAAAGGTTTAGACATGTTTACAGAAAAAGTTCGGATATCATGTTGAATGTTTCGTGACTCTAGAATTAGTGATGTATATACGTGCAGATATCAAATGCCTGTTCAGCACTGTTTGAGCTCTGACACAACACCCCATTAGAGCTTGTGCTGAGACTTTCATACTGAGCCTCGGCATCACACAGTAAATGGTAGTTTCAAGTTCGAATCCGAATAAAAAATTGGCAAACAGAAGCACTGAACGAATGATTAAAGAAAACGCAGAGAACCCCTCCCAGGTGACTTAAATGAAGCTGATGTCACCTAAAGACCAAAAAGTAGCACCACACATCACGGAGTTGCATGAGTCACGTCGAAACAAAGCGAAAGATGAAGACAATCTGATTTCAATAATCTAAGAGAACAAATAAGGCGTTATACAGTTAAATCAATACCGTTGACAGCATCAGCGGTCGGATCTGGGATAAACATTTTAAAATTCAATCTCCTTACAGGGATTGATTACTAGGAAGAAGGATAATCGTGCGGTGAAAAGTCTTTACGCTGGAAATGCAAAGAATCTCTTAGAAGCTAAATGAATTTAAATTGGTTGAGTTATCACATCTGTCGCATTCGCAAGCGAACGCTGCGGCCGGTGTAACTCGTAACTCGAAAAAAACACACAGAAAATGCGAATCACGGAGCCGGAGGCAGTTTAAGACCGGACATCTTAAGGAAGACGTCCCAAGCAAGAAACCATAACCATAATACAGATTATCCTAAATTATTGAAAACTTTTCTGATGCACGCACCTAGTTAGTTAGTTAGTTATTTCTTAAAATCCAGTTACAATTTTCCAGTTACATTAACATTATAAGAAATAATAATGATATAAGTATTTTTGAAATGTAAATACAGATAATGTCAAGGCTATATAGTTAAAGCTTTAATAAAAAAAATGGGTGGGGTGGCCCCATAAATTAAATTATATATATTGTGACAACAAAAATTAACAATTATAGTAGTTCATACAATTTTTCATAAAAACAAGTCAAAAACTAAACATTACACCAAAATATCAAAGAAGAATATTAAACAAAGATTCAACACTCCCAAAATCAAGGGAAAAGATCCAATTTTTTGCAAGTTTTACAAAGACGAGATGAGAAGTAATCGCTCGGATAAAAAGTGGAAGTTTGTTAAATAACCGACGGGATGAAACACTATAAAAGTTTCGAAACGCGGTTGTACGAAAAACGGGTACAGTGACTTGATTTAATAAATTGCCACGTAAACTGTAATTGGCGATTTGTCTGAAGTTTAGATTTCCTGATCTGAAATAAAATCGGTTGAGGGTTCCTCAAATCTCTGAAGAGTGGAAAACTGGGATAAAAGCGAGGCTTATAGTTAATTTTCTTCAAGATGTGTTTTTGGAGTATTAAAAGAGGCTGAATTTTACTGAAATATATACCTCCCCAGCAGGCAATCCCATATTGCAGCCTCGAATGAAATATACCATAATATATCTTTTTCAACAGTTTAAAAGAGCAAACTTTGCTCAGAAAATAAAAATTTCTTAGTGTGCCACGAAAATAATGTCTCAGATATTCTGTGTGGTTATAAAAACTAATCCTATAATCAATGATAAGCCCCAAATAATTAAAATCATTCACAATTTCAACTTGAAAACACTTATCGCTGCAACCGAAACAATTATTAAAAGCCTGAGAAGAGGAACTGGACTTGCAAGAACAATAAGAGAGTTTAAATCTCAGACAGTCAGTTGCATGAAAGTAAACCTCAGCACCAAAATTGTTTTGCGGTGACAAATTAAAAAACATAATTTTAGTTTTAGAGCTTATAACAAACTTATGCTCTGCGATCCAGATTCTTAATAAAAGCAGATCCAAATTTATGTCTGCGGTAAGATTCAAAATACTGTCGGAACCATAAGCAAAACCCACATCATCCGCAAAAGCTGTCAGCAGGCCCTTAAAATCTAAATTAAACAAAGAATTGATATAAATTAAAAAGTTGATCGGTCCCAAAACAGATCCCTGAGGAACACCTAGATACAGATTTTTTAATTCACTCCTGATATCACCAATTTTCACTCTTTGTTTTCTATTTTCCAAGTAAGATCTGAACCAATCACATACAAAACCCCGAAAACCAGAATTTTCAATCTTACCTAGCAGTACATCATAGTATACCATATCAAATGCTTTTGATATATCAAGAAACTATCCAGCGGTACCCTTTTTTTTTGTCACGATTGGCAAATATTTGACAACAGAAGTGTTAAAGCGTAGATTGGTTTTTCTGAAAACCAGACTGAACATCACTGAAAAATTTCGTTTTATTTAAAAAAAACTCACTATTCTATTTTTTATAACTTTTTCGAAAATTTTGCTGACTGAGGGTAGGAGTGAGATCGGCCTATAATTATACATTTCAATAGTCGATCCATTTTTAAAGAGAGGTAGAACATCCGCACATTTAAGTGCATCCGGAAATACACCAGAAAAAATGATTTTATTGAAAATATGCACCAGCACATCAACTAAGAAGCATGATTAGAAGAAGAATTTAAATTTTTTATCTCACCAATTGTTTTTTAGGAGTTCAAGGCCAGTTATCGGCTCAAATAAAAAGCTCTGTCTCGGAGAGGGTTCAACAGGACTGCAAACAGGACTACAAAGTGTGCAACTAGAGTACGAAGAATTTCATTGCATATTATCAGATATGGTTGCAAAATAGTTGTTAAAGAGTTAGCAATGCCAAGTTTGCCCATAACCACAATATCATTAACGCGTACCGTACTTTGATGTTTGCTGGCTGGTTTTTTTTTTATAGAGGATGCAATTAACTAACTACCATTCATATCTTAGATTGTCTCTAGTTGGATTAAATTTAATAATAACTGTCTCGACAAATTGGGATTTCTCTCTTCAATTCGGAGCATATTTTTTTTGGATTTTGTTTTTAGATAGTGTTTGTTGGGGTGCTTTAAAAATTGTATTCTTAACTTGTTTTTAAGCTTATTAAAAGCTCAGAGTAGTCCAAGGTTTAAGGAGTTTTTCAGATTTTTTTGGACTAACTGTGAAAGTACAACATATATAAAGTGAAAGTACATAAATATATCCTACGATTACGAGGCTTCGCCTTCCGCAAATATGTACTTCTTCCACAGCTCAAAAGACAAATGATTTGTAAGCATATCAAAATCAATTTTCTTTGCTAAGTTAGAAGAACCAGAATCTGAAGTTCCGTTATTTTTCCTAATGTCAATTAGCAAACCTATCATGGCAGAGTCAGTAATCCCCAGATCGAAAACACACTTTTCAGAGGAACTGATAGATGAGGACGCGAATCGTCCATAATTATGGTCCAAGCACTTTCCTGATTTACTTCTAGTAATCTCGTTTGTAAAAGAAAACAACCCATGACTAGCTAGTAGGTCCAAATAATCCGAAACAGTATCACTATTTTCTAAGATATTGATATTAAAATCGCCTAGGATTATCAAATTTTTTGATTTTGCACTTTCCAAAAAGGCTGAAAATTCTTCCAAAAATACCGAAATATTGAACTTATGAAGCCTATAGATACATATAGTAATAAGACATAGACCTCATCTTTGCTTTTGAAAATAACGTTTAAAATATCTGCACTCAGAAAATCTAGCTTCGATACATCGACAACTTCATAATCTTGCTTGACAAAGCATCCAACACCTCCCGCAGCGTACTTCTCATTTGTAGATATTTACATAAAAATTAAATCCCGGTAACTCATAGTCTCTTTTCTCAAAATCGTAAATCCAAATTTCGGAGACTACAACGAAATCAGGGGTGCATACAAAAGAATCTAAATGAGATATTAACGATGCAAAATTCTCTCTCAAACTTTTTATATTTTGGTGAATGAGCAATATATGCTTGAGCAATACCATTTGTTAGTAAAAACTTATTCGCAATTTGTGTTCTTGAGACTGTAGGTCAATTAATTCATTATGAAAATTCATTTATAAAAATAGAGAATATAAATAAACAAAATGATCTTATTGCAATGATTTTTCTACCTTCAATCTTTCTCATTAATATTTGGTTATTTCTATACCATAAATACGAGTACTTAAACCCCTTCGGTTTTTTCGCCTTCATGAACAACGCTCGTGTATACTTTGTGAGCGCATCATTATTGTAGAAATCAGTTCTCTTTATTTTGCCGCTGCCGCTGCTTTCATCACTGCTGCCACCGCTACTATCACGACCGCTGCAGCCACCACCAAGGACACTTGTATTAAGCTTAATCTTCTTTGTTATAGTTTTGACATTTGGATTGGCGAAGAGATTTTGGAGTAACACTAAACTGTTAATGGTATTCCATTAAATTGGAAGTTTAACGAAGACACATTAAATTGTGGGGAGAGATAGGGAAATTTGTTGAGCAGAAGCCGGTAAAGACACATTGAATTGTGCAAAACTGAAGAAACGTCACATATTTTTTAGTACATTAAGACTAATCATTCGTCGAATCGACGACGCAAAGTTTAAACCCAATTTGTAGAAAAATTTATTTACAAATTGCGTCCGCACACAACAAGAACTCATGGATGACTAGAGCTATACGAAGAACGAAAGGGATCGCGGAAACAGCAAGAGAGAAATTAAAGAAATAAAAAAAAGAGTTCGTCGCATCGACGAACCTTAGTTTTCTAGGGTTAAATTGTGATAATAAGATCAGAACGGGAGAAGTGGTACCGTTCATTCTCACTCTATTTGGCGGCAGAGGAAATAAAAGACAATGTGAAGAGGAAAAATAAGCTTCTACATTTAGGGGGGTCACACCTCCAAGAGGTAGCATTTAATACACCGGGTGCTCTAGTTGAACCAGTGGAGGGAAAAGAGGTCGACGTGTTCGAAGTGCTAGTCAACAAGCTTGGCCAATATTTCTCACCACAAAGAAATTCTACTTTCGAACGTCATCTATTTCCATCATTGAGACCAGAACAAGGGGAGAATTTAAACAAGTTTATGATAAAACTAAGGAATCAGGCGTCAAAATGTTCATTCGGAGAAACCAAAGAAGAAATTCTTGAAATATGCCTAAAAGATAAGATCATAGATTCGTGGGCACCAAACGATCTAAAGAAAAGATTGCTGGAAAAAGAATATTCCGTGGCAGAAATCACTGAAATGTGTCAGGTCTACGAGCAGATCAATAATCAATCTGAAGTGATGTTACCACCAACCTCAAGTACATATATTAATAAAATATCTTCTCGACATGAGGGCAGAAAGGAAGACGATGAGTGTAGTCGATGTGGTAGGCAAGGCCATTTGGGGAACTTTCCAAGCAGTCCGGCGAAAAACATGAAATGCAACAAGTGCGGGTTAATGGGGCACTATGCGCGTAAGTGCAAAACAAAATTGATCAAGCGTAAAGCATGTGATGAAAGGGAATGATTCACAAAACGACAGAGATCTGGTTCTTCAAAAGTGCGCTTCATCGAGGAAGAAACCCGAAAAACAACTGAGCGGGAAGGAAATGATCAATTGACAGAATATGATTGCTTATAAGTTGTAGAGGATGACGAGGATAGTGCCGGTGGAATCATAAATTGTCATATCGGAGACCTTCAGATACAGATGGTCATCGACTCGGGGTCACGATTCAACCTTCTTGGCGAATCCGATTGGCAGGAACTACAAAGTAATAATGCAATTGTGTGGAACACCCGATATGAAACACCAAACCAATTTAGGGCTTACTCGGGTGACCAACTACTTAAAGTTAAGGTGGTGTTTGAAGCTCCGATATGCAATTGATGAATCGGTTAAACCAGTCTAGCAGCCACTATGGCGTGTTCCAGCGGCTTTAGAAGAGAAGGTCGAAGCTAAACTAAAGGAGGCAATGGAACAGGATATCTGGACCGAGTTCTTGGATTTCGCCGATTGTAGTAGTGTTTAAAAGAGATGGAGAGATCCGGATTTGTATCGACATGCGACGAGCGAATGCGGCCATACAACGCGAAAATTTTCCCCTTCCCACATTTGAAGCTGTGATGACTAAGCTAAAAGGTTCAAAATACTTTTCAAGACTGGACTTAAAGAATGCGCACCACCAGCGGGAACTGGACGAAGATAGTAGATACATAACTACGTTTATAACTCATAAAGAACATGATGAGGGGAAAGAGGGCCTCGCCTTGGTTTTTTTTTTTATAATTTACGCGGGTCTAAGGGGGATATCCTTTTACTGTTGCCAGGGCGCGGGCGGAAAGGTAGAAGGAGGAGAAAGGAAAATTGGTTTTTTGTAGTAGTTTGAAACTCAGGTGTATTTGGTTTCGATATTCGCTCTCCAGGGGTTGGGAGTCCGAATAGGACGGAGAGTTTTGTCTTCACTCAGAGTGATTCGAAGGTTATAATTCACACTATTTTTTTGTGCTTGAAACTCTACAACAGCCAAATCTACGTGTCAGTGTTATATCTTCACACGCAGAATTTTTTTTTGTCTGAGTTCCAATTACACAAATAAGAAACTTGAAAAACTTGTCAATGGGTAGGATTCGAACCTTGGCCCTCCGAGTGAGAAGCGATTGCTAGTACCACTACACCACGGCCACCCCGTTGGTTGGGCGGTTGAAAGATTCTCGTATTATTTGGCGGGAACCGAATTTGAGCTGGTGACAGATCACAAACCGCTGGAGGCTATTTTTAAACCAACATCAAGGCCACCAGCCCGTATTGAAAGGTGGGTATTAAGGTTTCAGGCATTTAAGTTTAAGGTAATATATCAGCCCAGTAAACTTAACCTCGCAGATTCGGTTTCACGGGTCTGTAAGATACAAACTTCCGACACTTTCGATGAAGAAGGGGAGCATAACATTTTCACTATAGTTGAAAAATCCATCCCCGAAGCAGTCACTATATCAAAGATCTGTGTTGATAATGCGGTCGACCAAGAACTCATGGAAGCTGTGTCTAACGTTAAGAATGATACATGGGATTCGAGGACACCGACCAATTATTTTCCTTTTCGACTGGAGCTTTGTACTATAGGCAATATCTTGTTGAGAGGAACTAGGATTGTTATACCGGTAACATTGCGGTCACGGGTCTTGCAGCTTGCTCACGAAGGCCACCCTGGGGAAACGGTAATGAAGAGAAGAGTCCGTTCAAAAGTGTGGTGGCCATTGGTAGACAGAGATGTCGAGCAGTTTGTGCTAAACTGTATGGATTGCCTACTCGTATCAAAACCTGTCCAGCCAGTGCCCATGGATAGGCATGCGTTCCCAGATAGGCCATGGAGCAACTTGGCGATGGATTTATTGGGGCCGTTGCCCAACCATGATTATATCCTGGTGGTAATTGACTATTACTCCAGATACCAAGAACTTAAGGATAACATCCAGAGATGTGATAAACTTTTTGAAAGAGATATTTTGCAAATATTTACAGACAAAAGAAAAGTAATATAAGCCATGTTAAAAAGATTCCTACTTCTCAATTAGAATTGGGCCTAGTTGAACACCTAATATGTCTCCTTCACATCTTACAGGTACCGAGATTTCGACAGGACCAAACAGGAATTCGCTGATCACAACTACTGTACAACCAACACCAGAAGTTACAGAAGCACCCAGAGATGCCGAAAGCAGCGATTCCCGATTGACCTTGAAGCTGAAAAACGTAGGAGGGATGTGGAAACCGGTTCAGCGAGAGAGAGAGACTGAGTAGCAAGAGAGCGATCGTGTGTGGGAACTAGTGCCATGATGCGTGGGAGTCAGTCGTGTGTTAGGAGTTGAACCACTCAGAGCTTACAAATAAAGAAGTACTTTACTTACTAATTACTTTAAGACATTGGTGTTTAATTAGTAGAAGAGAGGCTTACACATGTACTATGTTGTTCGGTTTTACGCATGCTGTTGTTGTTGCGATCCTTTGCTGGGTCAGGCACCGAAAGCGCACGGCACTTTTTTTTGTAATAATCCACCTCTTGTTGTAACATATTAACACAAGAAATCACCACACGATACTTTCATTGTGGAATTTCTGTCAATTTTTTTCGCACAAATTTGACAATTGTAACAAAACTGTTTTAATTTAATTTATTGAATTGCATTTATTTTTTCTTATTTTTATTTTTTTCCATAAATTTGTCAGTTGAATTTCATTTAATTTTACCATGAATTGCTTATAAATTTTCGTTTTGACTGTACATAATTTTCTAATCTGTGTTTAAAAGCTTTTCCTAAGTTAAGCTCTAAGTATCATTATAAAGCTTGATTAGACTTTCGGTTAAAAGCTCCGCCAAAGAGGTATAAATAGCCCGCCCTGATCAATTGGCGGCCACTCTTGATCAATCGGGAGTTTAAACTGGTGAACGGTGATACGGGTGAATTCCTATTGCCCATACCAATTTACACTCTCTGCGCGTTAAGATTAATTTTCTTAGTTTTGTTTTGGATGATTCCCCGTAACTCCCCTTTCAGGATTTGTACGCTTCAACAGGTACTGCAGTTCTCGAACCGCATACTCGTGGGTGAACAAGTCTTTAAAGGAATGTAACTAATTAATTTTAAAGGCATTTTTTTTATTTCATTTATTTTGTTTACGTTGCAAGAGTATTGTAATAAAGGAATTAACCGAAAATTTTGGTGTTTCATTGCGCACGAAGGAGTTTGGAGGGGAAAAAGGAACGGACTCTCAGCTCTACCGCACTAACCGTGCTACACAATTCATTTTGACTTTTTAAGTGCTAAGTACTACAATTTTATAATTTATTTGTTTTAAACACTCGGATCAGCGGAAGTTTTCTTGATCTGAAATTCTAAATAAAAACAAAACATCATGTGCGAAACACGCTTCTTCAAAGAGGCCAATGAACAGGCGGAGTAATTTATTGGCTTAAAAACTTTGGACAGATCTGACAATAAGAGGCCAAAAGGCAGGATCATCATCAAACATCAATATAAACGGCGCGAACAAATCCTCCTTCATGCACAACAAAGATACAATGACCATCAGTTCACAGTAGTTGATATCGTAACAAACTATGGATGTAAGATACTACGCACCAAAATAGTTAATACAAAATACAAGGAAGTTATTTGACAAACTCTTCGACATACACAATTCTTGCGTCAGCCACTGACGTTGCTGTCGAACCTGAGGGTGCACCTTCATTAATTGGAATTTAGTATAGATAAATGGTTTATTTGGAGATTCGCCCACTGAGAGATATGTATATTCTAGATGCATACATAGGCCATTGACCGCTAGCTCAGAGAAAGAAGGTAAAATTGTGTATCCGATGTACTATATAGGGTGACTAGATAAAAACCATAGAAAAAAAATTTCAATGTAACAACGCCGTTGTGAGAAAATTGATTCTGGCTTTATTTTGAAGCTACGTTCTACCATCATTTAAATGGACGCCTAGGCTTCGCTGGCGGTGCTGCTAGCGGTCGGTCAAATTTTCAATGACTCGGTCCAATATCTGTGGCAACATTCCGGCAATAGCGTGTCGAATGTTGGCCTCGAGCTCATCCAAAGTGATTGGCTTGTTAGCGTGGACTAAGGACTTAACGTAGCTTCAGAGAAAATAATGAAATGGTGTCAAATCGCATGATCGTGGTGACTAATTGATGGACGGTCGCCGTGAGACAACCCAATCGACGAATTTCTCCTTCACAACTTCGAGTTTTGCGTCGCTTATATGGATGAAGCGCAGTCTTGTTGGAATCAGAGATCGGATATATCGAGCTCTGATCACAGAAAGTCGGTTAACACCGCTCTATACGTGAGACCATTGACGGTAGCGGTGTCTTCTTCCTCAGTTCGAAAGAAATAATGTCCGATGATACAGCCATGCCATAAACTGCACCAAACAGTCAACACCGAACACTTGTGGATTGTGTTCGCTCCAATAATGGCAGTTTGCCTTGTTGACATTGCCGCTGAGCCAAAAATAGGCCTTGTCCGAGATGATGATTTTTTGGCCAAAATCCGGCCAACATTTTCAGTGCCCACTTAACGAACTCACGGCTTTGTCTATGGTCGTCCGGCTCCAATTCTTGCGTCAGCACAATCTTATACGGATGTAGACATAAATCTAACCGCAGAATAAGCCGGGTTGACTCTCTGGCGGTGCCCAATTCAGCTGATCGCCGTGTACTCACGCTCAAACTTTTCCATGGTGCGACAAATTCCTTGCACACTGAAGCCACTATGACGACCGACCTCACGACGAAATTCACGTTGCGTATTTACAACAAAATTTCCGCACGTTCGGCAAGCGTAAAACGATGCACAATGAAATGGCAAAACTTCTTGTATATTTTGACAGCTGGCTGTCATTGGTAACTTTGACAATTGGTAAAACTATCATTGCTATCTGGTCACCCTTTGCAATAGAATTGAGGCAGACTTTTATACGCCTCTCCTGCCTATATTTTCCTAAGAACACCACCATAACACCGCAACATTCTGCCTTCATGGACGAAAGCAATACGACACCGTAGGTTAGTCTGACTCGGATGATTCTTTTATCTCAGAAGGACAGAATATCCGTGCTTAGGAGTTTTAGTCTTTGTCTCTGAAACCAGATAAATATCAATTCGGCTGCTCTGAGGTAATACATATGGGTGCTGCTGGTTCTCGAAAACATTCCCGAAATTATAAGTCCAGCAGCAAGTCAGTCCCACCTTTGGAATTCATCTGGGTTCATACTTTTTAACCAGATACAAAGTAATTGGATTGAAAGCGGGAGCATTACTAAATTTTGATGTACCCAGGGCCTCCTCTCCTCACAGATGTGCCTTCCGACTTTTTTATTCTTAAGATAAATTTCAATTTTTCTTCCAGGATCCTTTGTCGAAGGCTTCTTCTTAGGTCTTGAATTGAAAACGTGATTACTAAATATTTAAAGCCGCCCTTGGCTTTAAATATTTAGTATTGAATATTATCGGCTTGAAGTACAATCAAAACATTTATGAATGCAACTCGACTTCTTTCATATGGCCACCGAGGGCACGTTTGCAGCGGTCGATTCATTGGACCCAATTTTCAACGACTCGGATACACATTTCTGAGCTCTGAGCTCTTCCAACGTCGTCGGCGTGTTGGCATAAACAAATGACTTAACGTAGCCCCACAGAAAATAGTCAAGCGGCGTTAAATCGCACGAACGAGGCAGCCAATCGACTGGCCCATTTCTTGAGATAACACGCTCACCATACTAACTCTTCAATAAATCGATTGTAGCGTGTGCTATGTGGCTTGTGGCATCATCCTGTTGAAACCACATGTCGTCCAAGTGCATATCTTCCAATTCGGGCCAAAAATAATAGGTGATCATGGTGCGATAACGCTGACGATCGTTATCGTCGACAAAAAAATATGACCCAATAACGCCGCCGGCATGCAAACCGCACCAAACAGTTATTTTTTGTGGATGAAGTGGTGATTCATGAAGCACATGTGGATTTTCACCCAACCAATAACGCATATTTTGCTTATTGACGAACCCATTGAGCCAAAAATGAGCTTCATCACTGAAGATGATTTTGCGATGACTTGGCGCATCTTCTCCAGAACCCAATCGGAGAACGTACGTCGCTTCAAATGGTCCATCGGCTTCAATTCTTGAGTCAGCTTGATCTTGTATGGGTGTGAACCAAGATCCTTACGCAAAATACGCCATAATGTGGTCTGAGCGATGCCCAATTCTTGAGAACGCCGTGGAATTGACTGCTTTGGATCGTTTGCTACGGACGCCTGAACGTTGTCAACCTGTTGTCTCACTGACACGGCAACGAATACAACGAATATGTGGACTCAAATTTGCACTAAACTTGTTATTGCCTAGAGAATTATGACCGAAAATTGGAGCTAACGCTTTTAAAGTTGCAGTCACCGACTCCGAATTTGTGTAGAAATTTTTTATAATTTGCAGACGTTGCTCGTTCGTGTACTTTACCATGATGAAAATGTTGAGTTTACTGAATAAATTGACAGTGACAGTTTGATGATTAGTGAAAGAGTGCGTTCACAAATTAAATTCAAAGTTGTCAAGTCCCTATTGCAAAACCCTTTACATCTATAGTTGAGACCGTTGCCAGACGTGGTATAGTGTAGGTTATGCTTACCAACTGTCCTAACAAAGATGCCCTTCTTTCCTATCCTGGCGTTAAAATCATACTTCGAACATTGGTCATATGCCTTGTCGAGGAACTCGTAGAAACATTCTTTGGTGGCGCGTTGTCCTTGTCTTCCGTAGGGGCATGGGCGCATATCAGAGTTATGTTAACGAATTTAGCGGATTGTTATCTCTCGCCGCATATGGAAAACCCGCACTCGAAGAAGCGTTGTTTCATTTCCCTATAGCAGTGACCACAGTATATATCACACCTTTTCATCCTCCTTATGTCTCCAGCCCAGCTGGACAGTGATAGTATTCAACGGCATCCCCTAATTGCTCCACAGCATGTGGCTTGTTAAGTGTACGAACATTCTACTTGCAGATCCGAAGGTCGTTTTAAACGTTTGAAAGGATCGTCAGTAATGAATCTATTTCGATCCGAGCCCATTAGTTGGTTCCTCTAATCTTCTTGAAAATCATCTTCTTCTTCCGTACAGGGTTGTGAGCCCTACGACGGCGTATGCCAGTATTATGCTACTAGTGGAGCATGCACATGACATTTTAGCCTATATGAGTAAGGATTTAGTGAAAGCTTTAGTGAAAGACTTATTCACAACACAACGATACTCCAGTAGTGAAGAGAATATTGCGGTTGTGCACGACGTTTTTTTACGAAATGATTAAGCTATGTGTCTCTAAGATCGTATTAACCCAAGAACTAAAGACGAGCATCGTGCTTATCGAACTTTCGCTGGATGGGCTCTATTGAAATTCTTCTAATTTAGGCGAAAAGTTATCTTCAGTAGTATCGCACATTTTTGCGTAAATAGATTTGTTGGTAAGCCAAATTGCGCATTTGGCCAAGTAAATAGCCGGAACTGTTCCAACAGCCATTGTATACGGAAAAAATTACTGTGGTGTGGTTTTCGTGCCGAAGGTGTACTCTTCGGAGATGATGCCGACGAGTTGGCTACAGTCAATGAAGACCGCTACCGCTTCATGCTACACAATTTCTTCTTTCTATTTTTTATAAGTTTGAACTGAAAAGTTTGGAGGATATGTGGTTTCAACAGAATAGTGCAACCTCCAGCAAAGCGTGTGCCACTATTGACTTAATGAATACGAAGTTCGGTGATCTTCTTACTTAAGCCCCTTGCTTTGGGCTACATTCAGGTTTTGGTCTATCTCGACAAGCGACAAACTTTAGGCGGCCGAATTTTACGAAGACATCGAAAATGGAGTTCAATGGAGTTCAACTTACGCAAGCAGCAAAACAAATTCGGGTGCTTCTAATGAAAAATTTGTGCTTATAGTATGCACGTAGAAACTTGTGACAATGAGCGGTGAAAAGCAGTGACGAGCTATTCAATTAAGGCTAGACATGGTCATAGCAATAAAAGAGTATAGCAGTAGTACTTTGCCTGCGACATTTGGTATTGCCCACAAGCCTGCTAAATAACCATCGTAAGGATACTTGAGTGCAACGAACGGACCACACATTAAAGGAACTAATACTGCTGGAACACTTTCAATACCCAAAGACGGAAACTCATTCCGCTTATACTTAGATTCGGAGCACAAAGGAAGCAAGAGGCATGAACATATGTAGTTACGTCAACCAACAGTTCTCTGTTTCGCCTAGGCTGCCAAATTACACCGACAGGCAACATGTTTCAAATCACTAGCTAGTTCGTCTTGATGGCCCTCACTTACGAGGGCTGTATGATAAGTACATGTGTTAGGCAAGAAAACGCATTAAAAACTAATTTTTTTTATTTATTTCTCAATATACGAGTAGGCTCCTTTCAGCTCGACACATTTAGTCCAGTCGTAGCGTAATTCGACCAGTTTTGCTATGCTCCGAAGTTGTCATGCGATTTCGTTTTTGCTCCACTGTTAGCAAACGCGACACCCATCTCGCCGATAGCTTTCTCATGCCCAATTTTTCGTGTAAACAATGTGGACAATGTCAGCAATCTCTCTGACCTTCACCCGACGATCTGCTAACACGATATCATGGATTTTATTAACCATATCCTCCGTAGTCACCTCAATCGGACGGCCTGGGCGCTCTTCATCAAAAACGCATGTTCGGCCACGCTTGAATTCATGAAACCAATATCTGATGGTATATCAAAGTCAGATGGTCCTTATAAACGGCATGCCACTTCACTTTGTTTTTCTCACAGTCTTCCCATCCAAAAAAAGACATCTAATCGCTGATCGATAAACACGAACTTGACTTTCAACAGCTGTCAAAACAAAACTACTAAATACATCTGTCTGAAATTTTGACAGTCCTCGTTGTAAAAATGGCGCTATATGATGGCATACACATTTTGCATCAGTGGTGTCATCAGTCGGTAAACACGGGTACTTATCATACAGCTCTCGAACATCAAATGTACACATAAAACCTAAAAAAATGTTTAATCATCACTATGGCAAAATATAGATTTGCTAAGCCAGTTTATTGCTAAGGTCTCTGTTGAAATTGGCCACATAAAACAAAATCGGTTTATGCAAAAGTCTAAGACTTGACTATAGGCAAATTAAAATGTTAACAACTATCACTTTCTTAGGATCTTTTACGTTAATGCCACCAACCAATTACCTGTGCTGATCTCAGATTGAGATATTAAGGCCAAACTTCCAGACGGCACTCGAATAATTCCACAATATTCATAACTCTTAGCTCAAATGCCCCCTGGTGTTATATATCATTTCTGTCTAGGTGCACTAATTTTATCGTTTATAACTCGTAAACTGTGTCGGAAAAAAAAATAATAAGAAATCACTGGAGCTCTATCGAAAATGGTTTTCCAGAGCAGCCATAATTATTATCTTCTTTCCCTTTAAATGGAAATGATGTTCAACTGCTTTAATTAAACCCGCACCCGGTGGTAGCGCCATTAAAGAGCCAAAGAGCTCACATTTATTTTTTGAGAAAACAAAAATTAAAATTTTGTTCAACCCTCAGGAATCAGAATGGCCAGTAAAACAAGAAAAAAAACGAAATTGAAACATTTTTCTGCAAAAGAAAAACACCTTTACGTTAACGTTAATTCAAATTTACTGCGTTCATCGTGTGCGTGTGGCTGGTCTAGCAGGCTCATTAAAACGTTTCACCAGAGCAGTAAACACTATGTAGCGCTTCGATATCTCTCATTTACGATGGTCATGCCTAGAAGAGAAATTAATAAGTCTCCGACTTCATTCAACCCTAGAGCATTCGTTCGACGCATACAAACCCATTCATCCAATGGCAGTCTTCCGTGTTATTGGTCGCCGAGAGTACTGGTATCCGTAAAGTACCAGGCTACTTAACCTGCATCTGTTGGTATCCAAAGTTTGACAAAGCTACCACACTGATGAACTGAAGAGATACATTCGATTTTACGATAGTCTGCACTTTATAGTGGGATAAGTGGGGAGTTCCACTTGATTGAGACATGCAGCAGGAAATACGAATTGCAACGACCACAATTACACCATATGTAAAACAGTGGAATTGTCCAGCCAAATGGAAGATTACACATGCACCAGCCGACCTCTGGAATGTGACCAATCAAGCGTGATGGACAAATGCAAACTGTTTCACATAACCGTGACATCCGATGAAACATTTGGTGACAGCGTGGTGATATATTGTGGTCCGATGGTCTTGGTAGTCTGGTCGTTTGGTGGGCCGATGGTCTTTGTTGTGCTGCCAACTGCTCACACCTTTCAATATGTCTACATATGTCAGGTCTATCAGATCTGTCAGAGACAGTGAGACAACTGATTAATTCGAAAGTGAATTTCGGTTTAGAATTAGTGTGGGAACGGACCGAAACGGAGTTATTCTGCGTTATTTCTCATTCGCCAGTCAACGAGATTAATAGTGACAGCTGACAAGGAGAACAGTTTAACTGACCTTACTCCCATCCTATGGGAACTGGGACCGAGTCCCGTCTCAATCGAAGTCTACGTCCATCCATTATCTTCATAATTATGGGTCATCGTTAGGAACTGACCTAGTTACCAGTGCAGATACACAAATGATACTTTTGGAACGAATTCATTTTGAATGGTCATGAGTATTTGAATTTCTCATTCTTATGTCGAAAATTACGACATGTCAAGACCATTATAACTGTCATTTCTATTCCAAACCTAAGCCTGGGTAATTACGGCTTCTCTTGTTTGTTTTGTGCCTATACACCCACCAAGCATGTTTACAACCGCCGTGGGCTGTATTCGGATTAATATCCATATCCACAACCAACACAACACTGAAACACTCTCAGGTACATCTGAGCTGTTGTTTTAGCTGGACTGGTGTTTGCTTTTGACATGATGCTATTAGCGGTCGATTTTACTTTCGTTGAGCGTGTGAATGTTTTTTTTTTTTTGTTTTCTTGTTTTGATGGGCGGATGATACCCATGTTTGTATGTTTGGAAAGGAGAGGGGTAGACTTCAAATTTATGGCTAAATTATGTGAGATACAAAAATTGCTCGAGGTTTTGAAAGTTTTGAAATGATTTTCTACGCGAAGGGGTTTAATGGACTAAATCACATAACCGTCTTGGGAGTGATTTAACGAGAGGATATCAGATGAGCTCTAGCTATGGCATTGACATTTGTTTAGTTATGTCGGCGGGAAATTGTGATCGGCAGACTGAATGGATTTCTCTGATGGAGTCTGAGAACAAACACATGACAGATAGTTAGTTGTGGAGGATATTAAATAAATCGTCATTGTGTCACTGGATGACTTTAGTTTTTCTTTTTTTAATTGTTTTGTGGTGCCGATCAAGATTTAGGACGGTGTTATAAATTGCTGTTATTTGATTGGAGTGCAGAAAATCAATTGGATGGCGTTCCATTTGCAGGTATGTCAAACGACAAGTGCTTAGGTTTTATCTGCTGAGTTGTGATGGTTTACTCGTATGGTAAAAGCATGAGTAGTCAACAACATAGGTTTACAGAGAGATCCACTAGAGCTCATGATTTGTACCTATGATACAATTCTACAGCTGGGTTACATACCCACTCTGGGTATTTAGTATGACACCTGGATTTGAACAAACATGGGTTAAGTACTAGTCGATGAACTAAACACTGCCATGGCAACCGCTCGACCATTAGGCGGTAAATGATAAATAAGTTTTGACGTAAATGAATAAATAGTTACAACTTTAATTCCAGACTCAGAGGATCTTTCCTCAGCACGTTATTACCTGACCTAGAACTGACGAATCTAGATCCCTATGATGGGTTATCATTGGTTTGGCACTCAACCTCATGTATAGTAGAGGTCGAACTGAGGTTGATAATATAGCATTAACTGTCCCGGTACTCAGCTCCGAATTTGATCAGAAGTATAAACGAGAAAATGAATTAACTCGCACTTTCTCAGACCCTTTCTCAAAGGCCCACCAAAGATGTGGAATTGAAGTCTTTGTTGAGGGTGACAAGTAAAGAGTTTGTTCTGCTTCAAGTAAACTTTCATCCTCCCAACGGAGATAAATGCAATCATAATAGAATTCAGCTCAACATATTGTGAGTAGAAATAGGACAGGACGAACGATTTCTGACACGCAAGCTGATTAAGGCTTATAAATTTCCAAACTAGGTCGAGATTGTAAAATATTTCTGAGCCCGACTGAATTTGCTGGGTCTTACCTATGCGACAACAGGTTTGTGATAATAACCTTGCGAGGAAGTACTTAGAAAATTACTTCTCTGAATCTGACCAGGGCTAGCTGTATCTTTGGTCAATTTATAGTTGGGTGGTTCGCGAGCGTAATTGTAGCTGACATGACATTTCGACACGCAGAAAGAGTGGCTAACATTTTTGGGGCTATTGCTGGGCATATGTTCATTTAAGTGACACCACTGCGAAGCTCGTTTCAGATGTTGACGACGACGATAACGAAGCAATTTCTCTGCAATTTCGAACAACGACCCGATTCTTCTGTTCCACCGAAAGTATGAGATCAATTTTCCATGTGCTTAAGAATGGTTTCGTACAGAATCTGGATGAAATCAAGACCGATCTGGTGGGACGCGACAACGTTTGACTTCACCCCTCATTAAGAAAAATTTCCTCTGTCTTCCTTGCAGATATACGAGTGAATGGCGTATGGTATTGCGGTTGGCTGTAGCCAAGTCATGCTGAAACCTATCATCACTTCGAAGTAAGGTAGTTCGAGAATACCAAGCCTCTCAGGATGCAGTCGGAAAGTTAAATTCATTGAGCCTTGTTTTGGTCTCAGGTCACAATGAAATTATAGGAAATGAGATCGCCAATGAGCTTGTTAGGTAAGGCTCCTAGGAGAGTTTCTCAGTATCCGAATCTTTGTCACGACTGCCTGCGTCATCAGTCAGGCCTTGACAGTTGAGATTCGTTTCAGCATGACTGAACATGTCAGAACTAAAGGATGCCGGCAGACAAAATAAATGTTTTCCGACGTCTCATTGAGATGAGAGGCTTTTCTTTAATTTTCTTTAAAGTCTTCCATTAAAAACAGACTGCAGGCTACTTACTACTGTTGTGCGCACACCTCTAACTATACAAGAAAGAGACCGCACAGAGAGGGTGTACTATCTCGTCTCACCTACCATACAGGTTGGGTGATTTTAATACAATACGACATCAAAATTTGTTATGAGATACATAGGTTATTGATCAATGTTATACTTACGAGCATGAGGCATAGTTGCTCAGGTTAGTGCAGCCTTATCTAAAATAATGACAAATTTTCGAGGACCCAGACAACGACGGAAACTACTTCTGTGAAGCGTGATGTAGAATGTCATACATATAGTACACGCAGCACAAATTAAGTCTTATATCGGAGGGATTTGCTTCATCAATCGACTATCTCCGCTGAGGGTGTGTTGTGCACTGGAACTTTGTCAGATATTGACTTATGTGTAATTGTGTGAATGTTATCATTGGATATACTCGTATGGGTTGATGAACTACAAAGGAACTAAAAACGAAAAATTTAAGAACCACAAGCTCCAGTTGAAGACAAATATCTAAAAATTGCTACCGCAGCCGGCTCCTAATCGGTATTGGCTGCGTGTCGAGCGTATCTGAAAGCTTTTTGGGCTCTATGAATCGCCTGTCAGTTTGATTTGGGGAGATGACAGAAGTGATACGCACCAGATATTTTTTTCTTTGCTTACGCTTCGGTATGCAGCGCAAAGAATTGGAGGATCATTATTTTCAGAAAATTATGTAGATCTAGCTCTACAAAAAAAAAACACGGCCACATAGAGCAACACCCCTGGAGTGTGCTCTCTCTTCTCCTATGGATCCTATCCCTCAATGTGCTGCTTACCCTATTGAAAGACACTGGATGTGGTGGGTAGCTTAAGCGGACGACATCAGGCTGTATATGTTGGAAGAACAACCAAAGACTTCAACAGAAAAAAAAAACTCAAGAGCTGCCTGCACAAGCATAAATGGAGCGTTAAGAACCTGTCCGACGACAAATCTACAAACTCTGCTTCATTTGCTACCAACAGCCTGTTTCACCGACATCCAGGTCGTCATCATCAGCGACACTCAGCATTGAAAAGAACTAAATATAGGACATGGCAGTCTAACAAACACCGACTTCTCAAGAGGAAAACGAAGGAGCATGAGAAGCGTGCGGTGGATGAAATTGAGAGATGATACTGCAAAAGTTAGAGGAATATAGTAGTAGAGTCGCAGGATTTGGAAAACTCATTTCTATAAACTGTATATAACGGCAATGACGAACCAAATACCACTGTCAGGCAAAGTGAGAAGCTTTCAACCTAGGCGATGTAGACCAACAATTCCGTTCACCATATATAAGCCATATATAAGGTCAAGTCATCCCAGCGGGTGGACGGGTTGCCTGACGAGTTTTTCAAGGCGGCAGGCGATGACTTGGTAAGGAGCATAGAATAACTCATCTGTAAAATATGGTCGGACGAAAGTATGCCCGATGAATGGAACCTGTTTCAATGTTTCTCCGATCCTCAAAAAATGACACCCTCTGAACGGAGGCGTCAAGCACGAAGGCATCAGTTTTCTTGACTTGGCCTACAAGATCCTCTCTGCCATATTGTGTGAACGTCTGAAGCCGTTCATCAACAACCTGATTGGTCCACATCAGTGTGGCTTCAGGCCAAGAAAGTCCACCATCGACTAAATATTCACACTACTTGGAATTCAGCTCATGGACAAAACTCATGAGCTCCACATCGATACACATCATCTATTCATCGAATTTAAGGCAGATTATGACAGCATATATAGAGACGAGCTATACAGAACAATGTCTAGTTTGCAATTCTTGCCAAACTCGTCCATTTGTGCACGATGACTATGACTATGGAGAACGCAAGCTGCTCTACCAACGTCGGTAAAGAACTCGACGAGGCATTTAATTTCAAAAACGGATTTAGACTAGGCGATGCGATACCATGCGATATCATTACCTCCATTCTTGAAAGAATAGTGTAAAACTCACGCGCCAACACAAGAGGCACAATCTTTCAAAAGTCCGTCCAGTTACTCTCATACGCCGATGACATGAGAGTAAGACCAAGTATATTGCGTCAACCAGAAAGGGCATCCAACATCGATGTCTCGAACAGAACGTCTCTTTCGACAGATATATCTTTGAGGTAGTTAAAGACTTTGTCTGCTTATCAATGCAGACAATGACACTAGCGCTGAGATCAAACGAAGAATAACCCTTGCCAGTCGTCGCTCCGTTGGGCTAAGAAAGCTAAGAAATTAACTAGCAAAGTCCTCTCTCAAAAAACAAAAGTGATCCTATATAAGATCTTAATAATCCAATTCCTGACCTATGGCGCAGAGACATAATTGGATGAGGATGCTCTTAGATGCTTTGAGAAGAAAATTTTTCATATGATTTTCGGTCCCGTCTGCATAGGCGGTGAGTGAAGAGGAGATATAAGGACGAACGGAAAGTTAGCATTTCCGAAATCTAAATAATCTCTATAAAGATCACCGACCTTGATAGATTAGTCAAGAAATGTCTATGGTTCCAGAAACAGCTAGGCACAATTTCCCAGTGGTATCATAATGGACCTATAACTGGTCCAAATGCACTTCAACGAAGACCACTCTAACCTGGCAATCACTACTCACATAATGTGCTAAAAGGATGACTAGATCCTCTCAAGTTTCATACTACTCGTAGATTTATTTTTTTTAAAGCGTTGTTACCAGTCTTACGAGTTTATTTTGTGTTTTGCAGTTTCATGGAACATGTCTGTAATGTAAAAAATAGGTCATGGATAGTGTTCATCTATGTGTATGCAATCCTGGTAAGGCATGACGAGTTTAAGTGCCAGAATGGTCCAAACGGACTTCGGGCTAATCAAAAAATATTCCGTACTATGAGCTTTCTTGAATCAATCGACAAATTGTGCCGTGTTTCAGATAGGAAACAATGCAGGCAAATCTCCAATTCAACGTCAAAAAGAACTCGTTGTCTCATCAAAATCATTGACTCAAGCAGTAGCTGTGAGTACACATGCAACTCAGGCCAATCCACGTAAAGGGTGTACTTAGTGTCTCAACCTAAGATACTCCAAGTAGGTTATACTCCAAAATACTCAAAACTTGTACAAACATTTTCAAAATTGTCAACTCTCTCTTTCAATATGAAATTCAGTTGGCGAAGCACATTTCTAACCACAACGAATAAACCATCATCCCATTTCTCTTTACCAAAGCAAATAGAATCCGCTAACGTGCTTTTAACTCACATTCGTCTCCTTCAAAATCCATTATGGTTGCGTTTCCATTCAAAGAAAATAAAGAATCCAAAAACAAAAAGTCTGAAGTACTCCTCAAACATTCAAATGGATTCGCAAATTTATTTCACTGAAATTTCAAGGCACCAGGAAGTAGAGTATCGTCACCACTCGGTTACCATCTTCCGTACTCCAAACTGCCATAAGAGTAACTCCATTTCATTCCCTCGTAAAGTTCCCTCCATTTTGCAAACACTTGTGAATAACAATTATTAAAAAAGTAAAATCCAAACAGCCACTAAATCAAAGCATTCTCTTCGTATTGCTAAAGAATTTTATTGAAATGCTCTCTCGCAAACGACTTGACCACATAATCCTTTACCCAGTAATTCCAGAACCCCACGACAACTACGTATGGGCATTGTCCTACCAAAGCAGCCCAACTGGACTCCTATATTGGTCGACGCGGTAAATCTTCCCAAGAGACAGAGTCAAACGGCCTACAAATCGGGGCGGTAAATGTGTGTACATACTCGTAGTTTGTGGTACTTTTCGACTACCGTGCAGGACATAAATCCCTCTCGTCCTCTCGAACAAATGGTAACCACTTCCTAGATTCGATTTTTGCCAAAAGTGAGGGCAATAATTTGAAGATTTATACGAGCAGTATTAAGCTCTCGTCGTTGGTTGTTGGCCGGCTTGGTTGGATGAGTTTGTTTTACACGAGCTATACATGACTTCCCCTTACTTGACTATATATGCTCGACTAGGCCTACACTCATTGCCTCGAAAATGGCTGTTTTTGGAATTTCCTGGCTAAAAAGGGATGTGGTAGGAGAAAAATTTATTGCCTAACTAGGGTGTATTCAAAGCTGGTGTTTCTGTTGGTAATCGCTTCATCGAATGGAGGATTCAGAGCGCTACGTAATCGAACGTTGTCCTTCGGATTGAACGGTTAGTGGAATTGTATTTTTTTGGTTCTGATAAAAAAAAATTCGATTTATAAAGGGAACGTTTGTGTGCCTCTATTTGCCCGGAAGTAAGTTGAATAAGTGTGTTTTCGTTCGAGGATGTCGGGGTTCAGTTTAAGCAGAGACAATTTTTTGCTTTTTCTTAGAAGGGGTATCGCTTTAAAAGGGTCCTTTAAAAGGACCGTCTCGTCGGGACGTTGACTTTTATGGAAAATGAAACGAACACTAAACGTAATGGAGCAGAGTTTCCGAGAAAGTGAAAGGGGTCTACACGACGAAAGATTTGCAGATATGAAGAGCAATGGAGGTGAACTCACAACTTCTGACCGCATTTTAGGAAGAATGGAAGCCACAGACTCCATGTTGTGTGCAATAATAACATCTATGAAATCCCATTTCTGTCTCACCTTAGGATTGAAATACTTCTTGAAACTAGTATACTGGTCAAAGTCCTCAAAAAGCGCAAGATCAGTCAGCCTGGAATCACTCAAGAGATCTATTGGTCTTATAGATAAGAGCCGGTGAATTTCAACCTGATTGAGGATGCTGAATATGGCTAATATATTACGGCGCACAGTAACCCATTTAGACAAAAGTGCTTGCATAATTAAATTTTCGGGCGGGTCTACAATGCAAAACTTTTAAATTTACTAAATTAACAAATTTTTAGAGCTCTGTTAATTGAAAAAATTATTTCATTTGGATCAATAGTTTTGCTTGTAGAACCAGTCAAAATTGATTTTTAGCGAAGGCACAAACTGGACAGCAATTCGAACTTTAACGAGTTTCATGCGCTGTCTGACTCCATACAAAGAATTGTATCCCTGTCCTCATACTGAAATCGTTATTACCGGCGATTTTAATATAACAATACTGGTTGGCTTCGATATTCTGGACAGACAACACCCGAAGTACGGTGTGTTGAGATCTTCGATGCGGAAAATAACTTGACCCAGTAAACGAGCCTACACGAATACCAGAGGTTGATAGTCATACCGCAACGTCCTGGACTTGTTTTTAACCTCTCACCCTGATAAGTACACCGTTGATGTGCTCTCCCCTCTAGACTCATCGGATCATTGTGTCATATTGTTAGAAAAAAGATTTCTAAAAAAACCGTATGGAAATGCGAGAAAGCCAGCTGCAGCGGACTTAACAGCTTCTTTAGGAATTTTAACTGGTCGTTATGTTTCCACGATTCCGTAGTGGATGCCGCTGCTGGTATCATCACAGACACTATTCTCTTTGGAATGAGATGCTTTATCCCTCATCGGATGAAGATGAGACCAAAAGACAAGGCATGGTACGACTCGAGCTGTAAAGAGGCTGTTAGGGTTAGAGAAAGGTTTATTCGGTCCTACAAGACCGACCCGACACAGGAAAACCGAATACTACAATGTCGCAAAGGTAGTAAACATTTTTGGGCATTCGTCAAAAATATTAAAAATTCTGCCCCATCCTCCACCCCAACGCTCATTTACAATGACATTCCGGCTGTCAGCTCTTTGGACAAGGCCAATCTGCGTCCAGATTGTGCTTTATCCGCGCCTACACTTGACTACGTCGAATCTTCAATGGACGAATCCACTTTCGCACCAAGAGTACTTAAAGATCTTAATATACACAAATCCGCAGATCCAGATGGTTTAGCTCCCCTTCTTTTGAAGGGGTGTTCTTCCACGCTGGCAAAACCACTGCGTAAGCTTTTTCATCGATCCTACTCTATAGAACTCTTTCCGAGCAGATGAAAAGCAGTATTTGTCCAGACCGTCTCTTAAAAAGGCGGATCTTATTCTTTCTCCTTCTACAGACCAATTGCAGTTACGTCCCTTCTAAGGTCATGGAAACGCTGATAAGCCGTTCTGTCATATCTCGAAACACGAAAACTTTTTAGTGACCGGCGGTACGGTTTTCGTAGCAACAGGTCCACTAGTGAATTGGTGGCATATCTCACAGAAAAGCAGAACCAAAGCGTACATCAATCTGGCGAAAGCAAGATAGTTGCACTTGATATTTCTAAGGCATTTGACAGAGTTTGGCATCAGGCTGTTTTGTCGAAAATGCGTGCATTTGGGATCAATGAATCTCTTCTTCAGTGGATTAGAAACTACCTTTCGGAACGTTCAATTCAAGTTATCTTGGATGGTTTCAAGTCTGATATTCACAAAATAAAGGCTTGTGTGCCCCAGGGCTCCACTCTGTCTCCGAAACTCTATTTAATTTTCATTAATAATCTCTTGTCTGCCACTTCTAATCCAATATATTCCTGTACTGACGACAGTACTCTCTGCTTTTCATATTTGTTCCCGGACTCACGTCCCTACTCCTCGGCTATAGAACAGTAACGGCAGTGTGTAGAATTTAATGCTTCCATAATACAATGCTGTCTGCTGTCGTTAAAGTGAAATACAAAGACCCAACCATTATCCATGATTGTCACTTGAATTATTGAAACTGAGAAACTTTTCATTTTCGGAATGTGTGTCAATGACAACCTACGTAGGAATGGCCACATATTTGATGTCACCAAAAATGCTGCGAGATGTCTAGATTTCCTCAAGCGATGTAAGAAATATTCTTCCCCCTCTGATCTGGCCTCAATATATAAAGCACTCATCCGCTAAAAATTGGAGTACAATACCCACATCTGGTCAGGTGCGCCTAAAACTTATCTGCATCTGCTAGATAGGATTCATAAGGGTGCGATAAGACTCATGGGTGATACTATTATTACCCAGTCAACCGACCTTGAACGCCGACGTAATGTATCCCGCCTCACTTTCTTTTATCGCTATTTCCCCCACCAGTGCCCCATAAAAATTGCCAGTAGCATTTCGTCCCTTCAAACCTTCAACCGTAACTCCTATCTCGCTATGAATGCTCATCATTATTTCCTGGTCGTTAAAACTTGCAAACATTTAAGAATAATGTACATCGGTACCTCTCTTTTCTTGCGCCCTAAATTTCTTTCCCCCGTGTTTTGTACACATTTTAATAGTACATACAAAAGCCTTGAGCGCGCGCTAATTTAAAAAACAAAACACTAGGCAAGGATTTCAAAAAATCATTTCTTTTTCCTTTTTTGTCATATCTGTTCATTTGTAAAGTCAACAGTGAAAATAGTTTTTTTTCGCAATTTTTGTAAAACTATTCAATTTAATGTTTTTTGAAACACTATTTTCAGCACACTTTCTGGACAGTAGGTTGAGTGTAAAAAAAGTTCCAACCTAAACTCAACAGAAAATCAAGCCCTATATACATACGAGTATGTATTTGTAAATATATACTTGAAATCTCAAATGCGGGAACTCGCATCCCTTTGTGTTAGAGATTTGTGTTGAATTTTGTTTTGTCTCGCTCTCTCAGTCCAGCGCTGTGCTCAAACGCAAATTTAGATTTTTCTTGTAAACATTTCTGCTTTAAACATTTATTATTGGTTTTGTTCCAAAGTATTGTCATGCGATACCAATTTAGGGATCGCGGTAAAAAAAGAATTACAACATTAAAGCAAACGGTAAAAATAGACATTTCTTACAACTTGTTATAAATTTTTGTAAACGACCAGAATAAAAAAGAGATCGTGTGGGTACTATCGAAATTGAAAAAACATTTTCATCAATTTATGCACATCTTCATGTAAAACGGGTCGCAGCCTATAGATCGAGAAAGAATTTCAAAAAGAACAAGGAATGGTTGGAAAATTATCTCTATAACGGTACTGAAAGAAAGAACTGAAGAAACGTGTGGTTTACAAAGTCATCACGAGGAAGACCAATGTTCACCAAAAAACAAAAACTAATAAATGTTATCGAAAACATAACCATGGAAGATCTTTCAATTGCCTTAGCAATAAAGTATGATCATGAAAAGATGAAAGCTGTTGTAACCAAGGCAGTCTCTGCCGTAAGTCCACTGCGAGTCAAAAGAATAAAAGAAAGCATTTCTGCTCTACAAACAGAGGTAGTTCCAGGAAATTTTTAAATAAGGGAAATATCAGCTAAAGTGAAACTTCAAGACATGATTGATCATATTGCAGGGCAGCTTTTAGAAAGCAAAAGTGAGCGGGAATTAATTGCACTTCCAAGAATTCTTACATAACAAAGTAAGAGGGGCTGTGATGGATCATCTGGGCAAGGTGCCTACAAACAAAATATAAGTAAATACATCAAATGATGAAACAGATATAATCATTATTATGGCCTCAGTTGTTGCACTGAGGCTTAACAGTTCAAATGGTGAACATTGGAGGAACCCTCATCCATCAATCATCAGATCATTTTTGCCGACCCATAATGTGCTAATATGCAAAGGAATTTGGGAATCTTATAAAGGGTACAGTCAACGATATCAAAAGTCAAATAGCTAACCTTCACCCCCACTGTATATAAAGTTAATGACGAAAAAGGAATAAGAAAATTTCTGAATGAAATAACAGATTCAAAGTTCCATATGCAAAGAACATAAAAAAAACTACAACAAACAAGATGAACAAAATGTGGACAAACATAGCTACGAATATGGAATCTCTCCATTACATGCAAGCATCAGATGCATGGAATTTATTTTGAAACTTGCATATACACTTGGACAAGAGCGAGAAGATATTGATGAATCTATTGGAATCAAGGAGGCAGAAAAAATACGAAAAGAAGAGATCCGAAAGCATTTTTAGATGGGATTGGGCTCGGTGCGGATAGACCAAAACAAGCATTTGGAAATACCAATGATGGAAATACTTCGAGGAGATTTTTTCAAGAATCAGAGGTAACAGCTCGCATAGCTGGGGTAAATATAGAGTCAAAAACGAGGCTGGGACACAGCGCGGGCGAGGAAAGCTAAAGAGGAAAGAAGGATAGGTACCGATGTACATTCGTTTTCAACTTGAAACCATCCAAGGCAACTTGAATCGAACGTTCCGAAAGGTAGTTTCTAATCCATTGAAGAAGAGACTCATCGATCACAAATACACGCATTTTCGACAAAACAGCCTGATGCCAAGCTCTGTCAAATGCCTTAGAAATATCAAGTGTAACTATCTTGCTTTCGCCAGATTGATGTACGCTTTGGTTCTGATTTTCTGTAAGATATGCCACCAATTCACTAGTGGACCTGTTGCTACAAAAACCGTACCGCCGGTCACTGAGAAATTTTCGTGTTTCGAGATATTAAGGTCATGCCTTAGAAAGAAATGACGTAAGTGCAATTGGAGAAGAGAAGAAGATTCGTCTTTTTTAGTGACGGGCTGGACAAATGCTGCTTTCTATCTTCTCGGAAAGAGTCCTAAAGTGTACGATCGATAGAAAAGTTTACGTAGTGGTTTTTTAGCGGATTTGTGAGTGTTAAGATCTTTAGATACACTTGCCGCTGCTGGTGTCGTAAACCTTTGCTAAGAAATTTAGGGTACTAGGCACAAGTGACAGAACATCTGGTGATGCTTAAAGGGAGAATAATAACGACACTATCTGCACTATCCCTGTGAGTGTCCGGCCTAAGCTCGAATCAGGTTGTATGTTCTCGTCGCTGATGTGGTAGGTACTGGTACCACAGGCAATTTATCTCTAAACCGTTTACACATCTTCCTACCAAAGACTGAGAAATTTTAGTAAAGGGTACATTCACACATATGTACAAGGAGTGCAATGGAACAGTTCTTTGCTTGAGTGCTCTGTCATACAGGTAAAAATTGTCTGTCCTATCCATAGTTATGGCTAAGTTTTGAATTTTTTGGTGAGATCCTACGAGGGGCGTTCAACATATTCTCGGTATCGGGGTGAAGCTGTGGTTGTATATATAAATTGACTTATTTATCAAGTGATACAATTATTTTAGTGCATTCATGTAAAATTCCATATAAATGTGATTATTAATTCGGGTTTTATCTGTAGTTAAACAGAATCATAATGGCAACTGAGACGATGATGGTGAAAATTGAGCATCGCGCTGTAATTAAATTTCTCACTAAGCAAGGAAAAAGTCAAAAAACTATTCATGAAGAGATGGTGGCTGTTTACCAGGGTTCCGCACTTTCATTATCAACTGTGCAAAAGTGGTCAAGTGAGTTCGAGAGAGGCAGAAAGAGCATTGAAGATGACCCCCGCTCCGGCGCCCCGGCTACTGCTTGTACGGGAGAAAGCATCAAAGAAGTCGTAAAACTTGAGGATGCCCGAATAAAAGTGAAAATGATGGCAGAGATCACCAAGCTTTCAATTGGTACCATTCACACCGTTCTTCATGACCATCTTAACCTTTCAAATGTCAGTGCAAGGTGGGTGCCACGAATGCTCACAGCGCCTCAGAAAAAAGTGAGAATCGCATGCTGTAGAGAGCTTTTGGAGATGTGTAGTGAGAACGCGGACGGTGTTATGGATCGAATTGTTACTGGGGACGAAACATGGGTCCACCACTATGACCCTGAAAGCAAACAAGAGTCCATGCAGTGGCATAAAAAAGGAACATACCCCCCGAAGAAGTTCAAAGTCACTCCGTCTGCCGGGAAGCTCATGGCCACAGTTTTTTGGGACTCAAAGGGAATCTTGCTCATTGAGTACAAAAAAAAAGGTGAAACCATCAACGCCACATCCTACGCTTCCACTGTGCATAATTTGCGGGAGGAAATTAAAAAGAAAAGACGGGGTAAACTCGCAGCGGGTGTGTTGCTTCTTCATGACAACGCTCCTGTTTACACGGCGCGAGTTTCCAAGGCTGCTGCGCGAGATTGTGGTTTCGAAGAAATCCAACACCCACCCTGTTTCCGGATTTGAAAAAATGTCTTCGTGGAAAAAGATTTTCGGATGATGAAGAACTCAAGTCGGCAATAAATGGGTATTTTGCAGAGAAAGAGGAAATTTATTTTTTTGAGGGTTTAAAAAAGCTTATCTCAAGATGTAACAAATGCATTGATGTTAGGGGAGATTATATTGAAAAATAAAAACAATTTAAATTGAATTCGCATTTTCCCTTCATATCGATACCGAGAATATATTGAACGCCCCTCGTAGCTTTGAGATCTCATTGCAGTTTTGATCGGACATTAGAATAGCCTTGTGTGATATATTCAGATTTGATATAGAAGCTATAAGCAACGTTCTTCAGCTCTATATGTTTTCTATTGCATTACAAGGAAAAGTAGATTCAATTCATACTCGCGTCCGTCTTCGTCTTCGGATTGAGATGTCCATAAGACATGAGGGAGAATTCTGATCCATCCTCTCATTGAGCTACGCGTTGGAAATGCGATAGGGACAGAATATATGCAGAACGTTTCGTACAAACTACCTCAGGAACTTCTACGGTTTTCTATGCCCAGACGATGCACACACGCATATCACAGTCAAGATCAGGGAGTACCAGGTTATCACCCACGAAGGATTGGTTCAGTGTTATTTTTAATAAACGAAATAGGTTCTTTACTTTGCGGGGTCTAAACAAATATTAAATTAAGAAAAAAATTAAGATTCATCTATTTTTCGATTTTTTATGGCCAAAAACATTCCTTCTATTGAAGTTCGCAATCTTAACGTGAATCTGTCATCTTCCTTTCCACAAACTTTTCAAAGAAAACCTTCCACGGATTCAACAAGGTAGAAGGACAGTTGTTGTTGGCGGATGAAACCTATTACACAACAGACGCTAGAGATTCATTCTGAAGTCGTTTTGCGGATTGCCTGACGACGTTTACTTCATTAGCTTTAATACAGCGTTCAACAATCAGCCATTAAAGTAAACGTCGTCAGCTATGTATGTTTCTGACAATTGAAGCCTTCCTCCGTCAAACTTTCTCATAAAATCTGTTCCGATTGATGGCGTACATGGCACCAATTTTCGTTTCTTGATAACAACCAGATAGTTTCTTTGCTTTGGATGGGACATACGAGTACAACACGCGAGTCTTCTATTAAAAGTGCTACCTGCGCCCAAATTAGCTTAATCAGGGACCAATGCTTTAAGCGTAACAAGACTGGTAGTTCGTGGGAAGTTCGTCTAATACAACCAGATAGTAGTTCCAACTTATGTTGGATGCTCTGGCTATGAAGATGTCCTGAATACTGAATATTCGTATAAATTCGTTTCTTGGTATGATGATGATATGGAAATCGGAATATTATCCGAAAGGTGCCAGAAACATGTCCTGTTGATAATTATATATATGTATGCATTTTGACCCTCTTGTAAGCGACCACAACTCATAACGTCTAAATCATTCTCTGTTACAAAATCAAATCTAAGTAACCTTGCCTGGTACTAGTGGTTGTAATAACTTCTCCGCAGTAGTTCAGGAACCTTTAAACGCGCCAATTAGGAGCACGGAAACAATTCTGAAAGCGGAAATATGATAAAACATCACTCACAACTCAAAAGCATCTGGTCAAACTTTGAAATGTGCTCATTTCCACTCGAACTAATTGCATTGTAGATAATCTGCTGTTGACGTCTCCACACCAAAGCGATACCGAGCTAATTAGCCGATTTTTCATCCAACTTTTGACAGGCGAAAAACATACTCTCTCCGATAGGAGTATAATTACTAAACAAAAAAAGAAGTAATTACCCGGACAGTCCCATCAAACAGATGGAAACAATTTTCCTACCCTTTTTTTCCACATGAACTGTAAATAACGGAGATACATTACCCGCATCTGTTTATCTTAATTATAAGAGTATACTCGTAGTTCACCATTCGCGTTGGCTAATAAAAAAAGCAAACCTTGATATGCCATCATCGACTTCTTATCAAAATGAATAGCTCACAGCACTTTTCACAAACGAGCATATGTACTCGTTTGTGCCTTTATCTCTATCTGCAAAATGCATCTTCCCAGCCATCAAAACGGAAGAAAAAGCGACGAAACCTAGATTGATTCATAATCATGGGAACAAGGAGCAAATAGACACGAACAGCATAAATAAAACCGCAAACAGCAGCGCAACGAAACGACAAGCCATTTGGATACCGGAAAAGTCTTGTCCACATCGATTCTTCATGACTAAGCAATTCATCCTCACATCTTCTTGTCTTCACACACTCAGTTATCCCCAAAAGCGATGCCATGGCAAATGAGCACCATCTCATGATTACAATCTCCAAGAGATGGACCATAGAGCACAAAAAATAGAAAAAAAAAAAGAAAAAAAAAACAAACAAACAAAAACCATGAAACTCTACAGAAATTAATACGAGTAAATGCTCCGCACTTAATCCGGCCCTGGAGTGCAGTCACAGATACGAACACACAGAAGAAATAAGCAAAAGGTCAACAGCATCAGAGAGCCGGCATGGATGGCAGCAGAAGAAGCATTTTCAGAAGCAGCATATCCAGCAATGGATCACGTTTGCACTTCTCGGCGACACGATGCCATGTTATGTGCAATTTATGCAGCACCATCTCACGTCACAGAGTGACTGCAGAATTTGAGTTTTTTTTTTTTGTAGAAAGACCGCACTTCGTTTTCTTTAATTAAAGGCAAATTAAGTTTGCCATGGTCGTTGGACTGGTACCATTCTGTTTCTGTGTCTGTGTCTGCCCCAGTCGGAACTCCGTCTCGATTCTAGTCTGTTAGTTGCCTCATCGTTTGCAAATGTCATATGACTCTCTGACACAGCAACTGAGGTACAATTCATCATGTTGCACTATGGCAAGCATGTAGCCAGTCAGCTAAACAGTAAGGTACTCGCAAAGATAAACTGCTGCGGTTATGTACCGTTGCCGTTAAAGTAAAGTGATACCTTGACGCTGATGCGACTGATGCTGATGCTGATGCAGTGGATGCATTCCCCGGCACTACCATTCGAAATCAGCTTTTAGCACAAATGCTTATGTAGGAAACGAAACTGAAACCGTGACTCAACTTTGACGATGCGGTAATAACTGGGCAACCTACGGACACCTACAATACAAAGAGTGCAACAAATGGATTAATGCGAGAGAGTTTTTATCGTTGTTTCGAAAGACTTTTTGGAGGCGGTTGGCTTGGTTTGGGCACCACCCAATGGTTGCATAATAAATGACTCTGCAGAGGAATCGCAATAGGAAAGGTCCTGCACCGTTGATCTCTATGAAATAGACGGAGATTATGTTATCCGACAGGGGGTGTCTTTCAAACATTTATCTGTGGTTTGTTGATTGTCTCTTAAACGAGTATTTATCAAGGTTTCTGGTGCCTAGTGTCGGATCAGAAGCCTTTCATTCAGTTATCAATTCGATAATGAACCCATGAACGGACATACATTGAAATGGGATACACTCGCATTGTAAATAGATGTCCGGTTCCAAATTCTAAAGACTGTGGCCACATTCGTCACATGTATTGCAAGCCGAAGAAAGGATAAGACGGGAAAAGGCTTCTGACAGACAAATGGAGGATGAATTGCTACGTGAAAGAAAGCATTGCAAAAATCCGCATGATCGCTAAATTCGCCAATATCAGCTTAATATGCACTCATGCCCCAAAAAAGAAGGAGATGATGTGAAAAGCGCATAGTCGAAAAGCATGGCACAAGACCGCGTCACAAACGGAATTTAAGTAATTGACCTTACTATATTTATAATATTTACAAAGGAACATGGCGGAAACTAGATTGTCAATCAAATGGATCATGTTGCAATCGACGCAACACTCCTTCAGCATTATAGATGCCCGAACACCCCGACTGACCAACGCATACTCGGTATGCCTAGGTAACAGAGAACGGGAGAAATATTGCGAATGCAAGCGCATGTTGATAAATACATCACCTATCAGGAGGCTAAACAAACAAAGTGTCACGCTAAGAATTCTGGTGGAGCTTGGCCTCAACCAACAGGCGTTTCGCCAAGTTGGCAGATGCCCCCTTCCACTTGTGTGCAGGTGGCGCAATCTTCCTCTAGTGCGCTGTCCGTTGGGGTCAGATTCGAAGACTATTCGGACCGAAGCATTAGTGTCTATCCGCTCTACATGACCAAGCCATCTCAGTTGTTGGACCTTCACTCTTCTGCCCGTACAGTTCGCCTTTACATCTCCTCCTCCACAGTCCACTCACTGTCTATGCAGACGGTATCGAAAATCACCCGGAGAATTTTCCTTTGAAAGCAGACAGGAGCATCCTCATCCATTTTCGATAATGTCCATGCCTTTACGCCATAGAGCAGGATTGGGATTATTAAGATCTTATATAGGGTCACGTTTGTTGCTCGAGAGAGGGCTTTGCTAGTCAATTGCTTTCTTAGCCCGACGGAGTAGCAAGTGGCAAGAGTTATACTTCGTTTGATCTCAGCGCTGGTGTCATTGTCTGAATTGATAGCAGAGCTGAAGCAGACAAAGTACTTAACTCCCTCAAAGTTATTCGAGTACCTATCGAGAGTTACGTACTGTTCGAGACGTCGGTATTGGGTGTCCTTTCTGGTTGACGGCATATACGTGGTCTTTCCCTCGTTGAACGTTAAACCCATATTCGCCGCTTCGGCCTCAATACACACGAAAGCGCCACTGACATCAGACTGCTTTCTTCCGATTATGTCAATATCATCGGCGTTTTTGAGTAGTTTGACGGAGTTTTGAAAAATTCTTTGAAGAATGATATTAAAGAAATCGCATGTGAGCCCATCGCCTTGTCTAAATCCTTTTTTGACAATAAAGGTCTCGGTGAGTACTTTACCATTCTCAACGGAGCAGCGTACGAGTACATTTCCATCGTCATCCTGCACATCAGGGATGTCAAAACTAGAAATTATTCTGTGTGTATCGATTTAGAGTTCATGGGTTTTTTGCAAGATCTGCCGTAGTGTGAATTTTTAGTCGATAGTGGACTTTCCTGCACTAAAGCCAAACTAATATGGAACAATCAGGTTTTCGACGAACTGGTTCAGGAGTTCACACAATACGGAAGATTTGAAGGGGATGTTAAAAAGACTGATGCCATTGTAGTTGGCGCAGTTCAGAGGGTTCAGTTCAGAGCGGCTTCTTTCTTAAGGATCGGACAAACAATGCTGAGATTCCATTCACCCGAAATACTTTCATCCGACCATATTTTACAGATGAGTTGCTCTACCAAATAATCGGGCCCCCGCCCAATTATCAAGGCTTCGCTCTTCAATGACGTTGTCTAATAATTAACGGGGGCAGAGCAAAGTAATGGTCTTATCGTAAACATTTTCAGATGACGCTACCGAACGTTGCTACGATTTGATCAGTCACAAGTTGCCGGTCATAGGTCTTCTTGGCGGCTGGACCACCAGTAGTCCCTACCAGGACTTAAATCACGGTACCATGGGAGTCAGGAGCCCCCCGGATCTCAGTCCGGGCCTGACTTGAAGAGGTGGGTCCCCTTGTTGGAGCGTCATGGTGGCTGTGGTTTAAACCCAAAGTCGCGGCAAGGGTCTTCATTTGGTTGACCCAATGTAGACTTGCAATAAGTACTGGGTGCTGCGACCCTAAGAGAAGCAAAAAAGACAAAGGGCTAAAATAGTTCTAGTGATGGTAGTAGAGCTGGTATCGACAATATCAATTATCCGTGCAATCTCATCCGAAAAAAAGGGGCACACAAGTATTGTCTTGGCTTACAGACGTCGTGAAAATTGTTAAGAAGTTGAATCATCTAAGGATATTACTCTGGTATCTCTCCCTTGTTCTCGAGGAACCAAAGGTCAACATCTGTGCTTAGTTAATGTACGTCATACGTTACTACATGTCACATATCCAACATACGCCTATGATTGAAAGAGAAACAAATTCTTTTGACACTTCTCTCACCCACCGCAACAATGTCAACCGACACGATTGCTACTTCACCCCAAATGTCAAAACCTTGCTGTGAACATCCATATCGCATGCTAATACTTTGTATTCATGCCATGGCAACATACCAGCATACCAAGTTGCCAACCTACATATCTTCCATCTTCCCTGACATCTTCGCAGTCAGGTCACAATCAAATCCAAGAATGCCGAGCACACCAAATTTGAACTTTATTCTCTACCACCTGTAAAGAGATCCCAATAAGCCAATCTGCCTAGCCTACCATAGCAGATGCCTTGGCACCCACGGCCCACCACCTCCATTTCACCGAACGAATAATACCATAAATCGGATCCAATCATAAAGGTTCGTATGCGATTGCTTAACAATTCAAAATAACGGTATCACATACTTCATATAGATGGTATGTGCGAAGTTCATACTTAAAGGTAATTTGGAAAAAACAAAAACATCCATTCCAGCCATTCGTATCTTTTGTATTCCAATATAGAGGAAGTTGGAAGACATCTTTGCCCACCCACCTTTGTATTCTCATGTTTCCGCTTGCCTAGATTCCACCCTTTACACCTCCTGCGCTCATAAACCAACGTATTTGCATGAAGAGGAAGAAGGAATACATAAAAGACAAAGCGAAACGCGAAAACAAGAATACGAATATATGGAGCGGAAGATTTGTTTTGTTAGAGATGCTGTTAACTGAGAAATCATCTTGAATTACCTGCAGAGAGAGATTGTTGTCAAGTTTCATGCCTTCGGCCGGATTTCGCAGTAGGGAAGCGGACCAGCGAAAGTTATGACAATTGTCGCTCTAATATCGCATGGCGGCGTACAGCTTTAATGAAATTCAACAAGACATGCTTCCTTGTTACCTTTCACTATAGTGGCAAATATGTATACGGATACGCGCGAGCTATCTTGATTTTCTTCTACTTAAGCTATTCAGGGCTGCCTAAAATCACTGTAGATACCAGTACTTTGCACCTTTCAGTGGAAGGTGTAGAATTCCAAATGGCGCCAAACGGACGTATTGTGCGGTGATGTATCTCATTTTAAATTAAAAGACGAAGTCGTATGCAAATATGTGGTACCGATGTACTATGACATAACTACGAGTGGATACATCGAGAGACAAGGAAAATAATTAAATTTTTTCGCAGTAAGTACAGATAACTTTGTGAATGTGTGTAGGTTGGTAATTATACTTCCTTATCGTGATGCTCATGAAGCTGGCACTGGCATTTGGGTAAATGCTGAGGCTTGATGCTGGAAAATTAATTAAAAACGTCGGAGATTTTTTTTTTTTTTTAATTAAGTTACAGGAGATGAATATGCAATGTTGAAGCCCTGCGACAGTTATAACAACTTGTTGGGCATGCACAACAGCTAGACGGAGACAGAACAAAAGAAGTCGGAAGGAAATAATGAGGAAAAGTTAATAGAATCTCAATATCAGCCACATACTGATATTATATGTGAACTTGACACAGAGTGATGGCCTTTCAATCGATCTCTATCTACACCATGCAACATATGGCGTACCACTTACCAGATGCATAAGGTTAAACAACCGATTGAATAATGTCGTACCTAAAAAAAGAAACATACAAGTCTATGAATGGGTAGAAACTTAATAGAAGTGAGAGTACAGATAAAAAAAGATTGTCATGTAACCCCTTCGGTTAGCCGAATCTGAGCTGGTGCTTTTCTAGAAGGTATTATTTTTTCGATATGGCAACACTCTAACGGCTAATAGTTAATCTGACATCTTGTACCAAACATTCAATATTGTTTGAAAAATCATCATGCATCATGCAAAAACTGTTTTTTTTTTTTTTTTTTAAAGTTCCTTAAAAAAATGTTTACAAATCTTACGGTCAACATAATCGACCACCTGATTGGGCTATTCGTCGATCCATCAGCGTGCGCAAAAACTTTGCCAGTGTCAATCGAATTTGCTGTAAATTTTGGGCAAGGATCTTGGCTTACGGGCTCACTAGATTCAATTGCGGCAATTTCGTTTGCGTCGTGTCTTTGCTGATTGGGCGCTTGAACAGTTAGGAGTCAAGAGTGGGAAATACAACTGATAAATAAGAGTTCCTTCTAACTTATCAAATAGTATTTTTTATAAAGATGTGATGAAACTCAATTCCACTGAAAAAGCTAACGCGTTCAGTGAGTTCTTTTCAACTTTACCAACAAGGAAATGAGTCAAGAAGCTAACTTTTTCTTTGACCCCATTTCGCCAGTGTTTAAAATTAGAAATCCAGAAATCTAGCTCCACAAATAATGGACTTTGACGGAGCAGTAGCAATTCCCTAACCTTCTAACCGGTTAACCTAAGGACAACCAGAAATCCTATCCGTTTTCGTAGAACTAAGATATTGACTTTTTAATTTTGATTTTAATGAAATAAACAATTCTATAAGTTTTGCGATCGGATGTGACCACCATTACACCGTTTAGTTTGTCAAAATTGGAATTAAATAAATTTTTACTAGTTGATGCATTCGACATTACCATAGTTTTTATTATTCAAAACTAATGAATGCATCTTATTATTTATTTATTTATTTTATTTATTTATTCAACTTATATATTACTTACAAAGGAAGACTGAATAATCTTATACAATAATTTGTAAGCCTTTAGATTAAAAAAGGAAAAAAAAAATTACAGAGAGAGATGGCAAAGTTAATATTAAAAATAAGAAAATAAGTAAATAAAGTAAGAATTAAATATTATAAAACAGAAAAAGTGGTTAGAGAGTTGAAAAACATGTTCATATTATTTTCTGCATATTAGGTTGTAGCCAGTAGTGCGAGTAAGGACGACTTAAATTTATTCGTGCTTGTCATTCTTCTCAGGTCAATAGGAAGAGAGTTCCAGAGCCGGACAACTTGAACAAAGAATTGGCGCTCAGAAGTAAGACAATGGTATCTTGGTTGAACTAGCGAGAACGATCTATGCGATTGTAAGAACTGAAGTTTATTAAATAGGTAATCTGGCTCTCGAGTTTTAATAAGGTTATGCAAAAAACATAGCGATTTGTATTTTAGTAGGCTAGAGAAGGAGCAACCAGTTATTTGTTTAGAAAAGTGTGAGATATGATCGCGCTGCCGGATGTTGAAAATGTATCTTGCAATATTGTTGAAGACAATGTTAAGTTTTCTGAGACTATTGTGGTCAGGCTTGCAAAAGATCTCGCATCCGAAAAGTAAAGTAGGTAATAGAAGAGTTTTTGCTAAAATTAATTTAGTTTTCGTTGGAAGAAGATGTTGAGTAGCCCATAAAGTACGAAGCCGACTATAAACCTTGCCGATGATAGAATTAATGTGTGTATCCCAAGATACACCTAATAAGTGTATTATAACCTAAACCTAATAAGTTTAATTAGATTATTATATCTCTTTATCTAGTAGCTAAATATTGAGATGTTTTAAGTTAGTACGAGGGCGGGTCAATAAGTCCGTGACTTTTTGAATTTCTGACCTCTTTACTGAAACAGCAACACTGCTCCTGTCAACAGGCATCTGTCAGTTGACTCCTGTCAAAATTTAAACTTGCTGCGTCAGTTAGTTTGTGTTTGACAGCTATTTTTATCAGACTACTCACTAATTTCTTGCGAAAAAAAACCAAAAAACCAAGACAATGCAAGGGTGCACACATGTGCAGTTGCCATGGCAAAAATCCATGAATTGGGCTATGAATTGCTCCCTCATCCACCCTATTCTCCAGATTTGGCTCCGAGCGACTACTTCTTGTTCCCAAACCTGAAGAAATGGCTTGGTGGAAAAAGATTTGACTCCAATGATGAAGTCATCTCGCAAACAAAGGCCTATTTTGAGGACCTCGACAAATCATTTTTTTTGGAAGGGATAAAAAAATTGGAGAAGCGTTGGACAAAATGTATAGAGCTCAAGGGAGACTACGTTGAAAAATAAAATTATTTTTTTATCAAAAAATCTGTGTTTTATTCCAAAAGTCACGGACTTATTGACCCACCCTCGTATTTAAAATAAATAATTAAATTGAAATTTAATAAAAAATAGTTAATAACTGCAAACATACATGAAGTGTGGAGAAACACGTTACATACGAGTACTCGTATATGCTTTCAGGAACTCGATATGCTAGGAACGGCAACTAGATAGATTACTTTCCCATCGATGACAGACATACCTTCATTACTTAGGGCATGTAAACACTGCGAGCAGCGAGCATAGCCCTAATCCACTCACTCACAGTTTCAGGCAAGGAATAAAGATATCGACTTTGCCAAATTCTATGAGAAATTCCGAGCGATGAAAGCCAAAAAACTGCCAAAACAGTATACTACTCAACATTCCATCAGGGATATCAAGCGCTGGAGATCAGTACAACTGTACAACATTTTAGCAGGGTAATGAAGGACTGCTAAGAGCGACACTCCGTGATCGAAGGGCTGAACCACTCAACGTGGGCGACGATAACTGCCCGATGAGAAGAGAGGAAAAAAAAACAATATTCATCTGCCGCGACAGATGGCCTCCGCCATCTATTTAAAGCAGCGGGAAATGACTGCGTGATGAGCTTAAGTTGACTCTTTTATAAAGTTTGGCCGAAAGAAAATATGACAGATGAAGGAAAGCAGACGATGTAAGCTGCAACTCCTGAGACTATAGCCTCCTCTATGCAGCGTACATTATACTGATTGCCGTATTATGTATTATAGATATTTGAGGCCATTGACAAACCGATATACGAGTACTATCGGCCAAATATTCACAATGGAACAGATCTTGAAGAAAGCTTGTATAACACTTTCAAAGACATGCCAACACAGTCAGCAGAACTTCACTATCTCTTGCAATGTCATAAAATGTCAAGTACAGATCCATAATCTGTCATGCACTCTGTAACGCATCGTACTTAAATAATTTGTAAAGAAGTTAAATGAGAACTTCATACCGGTCAGCGGAAGAAATTGTCTTAGTTGAATCGGTGATAAATTGTTCTCATCATTTATTCGCATGAAGTGTCTCGGATAGGTATATAATGTAAAGAATTTATAAGCAATGCCATCCATAGTGAAAGACCCCACGGTAGATGGAGTGTAAATGTGAGTAAAACAAAAACGATGAAACATATTGGTTTATTACTTATTTTATCACAAAGAGAAAGAATGTGAATTTTATTTTTTGAAAATTATATAGCCCAAATGCCGTCCATTTAGTACCACATACTTGGCTGGATATTGTGATTTCCACGGCGGATAATTTCTTTCAACTTCGTGGCAGACAGCGGCTATTGGTGTGGACTTTACTTTTGATGTTCTAGATAGAAAAAAATTCATGCGGGTTAAGTCTGGATACCTCGGTGGCAACGGGCGGCGTCTACAAAGCGGCTGATCAGTTTTCGTGTGAGATTTTCACACCAAAAAATTCATGGAGGTTCTGGCGGTACGATCCACTTTGTTTAAACAACGTGCGCGACAAGTAAGATGGATGTGCTTGCAATGTGTGATCATTCGCGTATAATTTTCGCTACTCACATTTATCGCTTGTTATCTTGAATTTTTCAAAGAAAAGGCCCCGATGATTCCGTTTGTCAATACATAATGCGCACCAGATAATAACTTTTGGGCAATGTATGCACAAGGTGGAGCAAAAGTAATGTAATAATGTGAATGTGCCGTAATTTTTGATAGAGATATTACATTTACGGATAGAGAATTAGTTAACAACAAGCTATCGGGCGATACACAACTGAAGAACGCGGAATTATTGTTGCTGCTTATTTGACCAATTTGCGGTATGTTGTTTTAACGCAGCGTTGTTATCCTCGTCGTCCTGCACAATGTGCGCGATCAATTAGGGCGTTTGGCTTCTCATCCAAACTTGGTCCACTACAGATGTCGCATGGCCGGCCCCGTATATTTCTTATAAGCACCCTGTTACTCCCAATTTCAAAGTTAAGCCCAATGCCTTTCAGAATCATTTACCTACAACTTTTAGATAATTCACAAAAAATACCATTTAAATTTGAGCAAACATCCCGCAATCATCAATTCGCTTGTATATCGTAAGCGATAACTACAAAATTTCAAAGGTTTTTTGCCCCCAATTCATTCAGTCTGATGTTTTTTTTATCACCAAATAGGTATGTACTGTCTGTTCAAATATTTACACCCCTTCTGGTTGGTAAAGTTCAAATACCCTAGCCAAGTAAATACAAGTCAAATTTCCAATAATTCGCAAGCTCTAATATCAAATTCTTTTCAGTTTTTTGCTCTCAATCCACTAATCTTAATCTCCTCTATCATCTGTAACATTTATTTGCTTAAATATACCATCGTCCCCTCATTTTAAAAGACCCCCTTCATCCAGCTTGCTCATCTCTAATCTGTACAACAAATCGACCAAACCTAAGCCTATCTCCCTAATCTGCATCAATAAACATCCATTAAACGATGGCGATGTTGATGTCGATGACTAGCCAGACACGCCGCCGAGCGCGGTCAAAAACCTCTCCAAACACAATCACGACCACTTAATCCGTTTCAAACTAAAAAAACAGCTTTCAAAAACAAAACGCACGCACACCTGGTAAAGTAGAAAAATCAACAAAAATCGTCGCATTTCGTGTCATCCGTCGACATTGTCTAATTAGTCAGGAAAATCAGAAACAACAAAACACAAAATCTAGCACAAAGTATCTAATCAGAAGCAGTGTTGCCATGTTGTTTTATTTAAAATAGGGGAGACTGCGTATTGTATTCGTGTCATGTAAAAGTATCTCCACCGTTATGAAGCGTTCCAATCAAAAGTGCGAGCAACAACAGCCAGCAACTGTCCAATGATGGATGGCAATAGTGCGAGCCCTTTAAGCGTTCGTATGTAGTTTTTACCTGTAAATTGATTTGTATCTATGGGAGTGTCGTTGTCCTAGTAGTGGTGAATGAGTGTCTATATTGGTTTCCAGTTTCCGTTCTATTTGATAGCCTATTCTGTGTAAACGTGGAAACTATTGGCGGTGTCTAGTGCCAATGACGACAACATCGACAACATCGATGACAAGCATGATAAACGACAACCCGGACAATGAACTCCTCTATCCGTAGCTCACGATATACTCGTATCAACAATCGTGGCAGTGGACTACGAGTACGAGTATATTGAGTTGCTTTCCCTCTATGTACGCGTATTTTCGAAGTTGCTAAGTGGTTGTACCTACATACTCGTATATACACTATATGCATAAGTGGTGGCCAGAAACCCTTACCAACGAAAGTATCCACATCTGAAACTGTGCATTTGATTGAATTTTCAACTCTCAAAACAGTTCCCAGATTGCAGGGACGTAGCAACGGTTTTAAACCATGTTTATGCTGTTTGAAGTTGAGAATTGAATTTGTCCCTGACTAGGATCGGAACTGCCTACATAGTTGGGACAATTTTTTTGCAATGAGCTGTCATATTTTTCGGCATTAGAAGCCAAAGCACGTACGCAGAGTTAAAAAACGGCCTTATGTTGGTTTTCCGCCTGCTGCTGCACTAGTACGGGGGATGCATTTTAATATTTTTTCGCCTATGGGGTGGATAGAAGCGGCATCTAAGCCGATTTAGGTGACAACATGGGGGCTGCTTCGAGCGCAGAGAAAACAAATATTTTCCGCGGTTTGTTTGTGCGGGCGAGCAACATGAGAGCTGAGCTTAAATCTAAAAATAAATTTGACAAGCAGGGGAGTTTATTAGCTTTCGGAGGCACGCAAGTGGATTGCGTCCAGTTGTCGGTGATAAGGGGTTTCCAGAATAATTATTTGCAAACATGGAGTTTTGCGATAACCGGTCTGAGTTTTGATATGATTTATAGGTCCGGTATTGTCGTGATAACGGATGGCGAAAATCTAGTGCTTGCTGTGCAGTTCGATTGGTTGCTATTAGGATGTTTTGCGAGCGCGTTCAAATTGTAATTGCAAATAGCTTAAGTTCGACATTTATGATAAGTTGTCTGATTTGCCATGATAGTAAATTAACGATTTGCCACCAATTCGCTATCAGTTCGCTTACGATTCGCATACAATTAGTAGAAGATAAAATGATGTTCTTTAAGATTTTTGATTTGAATAATTTTGTTAAATCATTTTTCATCCATAGGGACCTATAGCCATATCAGATTAAGTATCATTTTAAGAATGGAACTGACAAATATTCAATATTGTGAAAGATGAAAGAGATTTTGTCCACGATTATTCTTAGTATAAAAGCGGCTAAAACTACTGGAGATAAATGAGATGAAAATTGTGGCCAACATCAACTTTAAAACTTCATAAACTTCAAAAACTGACTACACTATTGGAAGGATTACGGGGTATGACGATTTCGAAAGTACAAACCTATGTGATCACTAAGAAAATTTGAAAAGTTTTCCAGGAGTGAGAAATGATTGCAGAAGATCGGATGAAAGGATATCATCATCTGTCTCAATTGCAACGATATTATCATTGACTCTAGAACCCTTTTAGCCAGAAAACTTTAATCTTTATTTAGAATTTTGGATATAAAACTATAGTCCGGTCAGTTTTCACAGTTTCCTCCGAGACCTGGAGGGCTCCAGATCTCTTAACTATGTCTATCCGAATGAAAGATCTCAGGGGAATATATAGGCACCACATTTTGGATTGCGATTGGAAGACTCAGTTGAACTGGAGCTCAATGAGTTTACCAGAAAGAAACGCTGACATGCGTTGCAAACCTTATAATATATATAAAAATGGGGGCGATGACCAACATTCATGGTGCTTAAAAGAATGACATCTGGCCTGTTTCGGGACTGATGAGGACACTATTTGCGTTGGAATTTGATTAGAAATTTAGCACAACCTTCAGTGACTATGGAAATGGGATAGAGAACTTAATACTTTGCTTGATAGTAACCCACAAGAAGGATATATTCCCAATTGGTATCAGAATCTATTGATGCTATTAGGAATAAGCAGGCAATACAACGGATGAGCTTACAAGTATACTATTTCATCTTGTGAGTCCGAACGTACATAATTAGTCTGTGACTGACAAAGACTGAGTTGGAGCAAGTAATACTACAAATATTCAAGCTGAAAATAAAAGAAAGCAACGCCAATTGAAATGGTTGGCCGACCCATTTTTATTATTCAGGGATCACTATCTGACACATAGTGGAGTTGAAATACGCTAGCCGTGACTCAATCGTGAATACCCGTTTAGTTATTTTAGAAAGAATGCAACCTCTGGTGTCACGTGGTCTTGTTCAGTTCACAGGGTTCCTGCATGAAGGTCATTATTGGGTGGAGTAACACGTAAACGGATCCCAAGTTGGAATGGTGACTATCGAATGGTGGCGTACTGCTAACGAGAAACATTTTGGAGGTAGGTATAGTTTCAGTCTGGAATTTTCTTACAACTTGAGCGAGTTTTAGCTTTTTGTTCAAGCGATGCTGTTAAGATCTTCTCCGAAGAGGTATACGGTAAACAGCAAACTAGCAACAAAGAAGGCAATTCGTTCTGGGAGTTCTATGACTTCCAGGACAGGATACACCCAAACATAGTGTATAGAATAGTGTTTGATGATGTGCACCTAAATAGAATAGGCAATAAGACCGGCCAAGCCGTTTTTTTTCCTTACGACATATACGGAATGATATGAACATATCCAGGATAATAAAGACTACAATAATTGTGTGCATGATGCGATTTAGCCATCCATTTACATTGAAGAATACAAGTTTATGGTCGAGGGCGTACAGTGTCCAAAAAGTGATACAAATATTTAAGACGACAGGCCTACGTTATCGGAGCATTGTTGTTCCGCTTTATTTCGTTTTTCCGATTTAAATTTTATTTGGCACTTTACCTTTGTATTTCGTGGAATGTATGAAATCAAACAAGGTCAACTGCTAGAAATTAAGAAAACACAAAACGCAATCAAAAGCAGGTTAGAGATGCAGTAAAGTATGCCTGATGAATAAAACTTCTATAGCGTTTGTCCAGTTTATTACATAAGGAAACCTCTAATCTGCTCCGTGACAAGATCTTGCTTGCTGACTGACACATACCAGTTGCAGTGTGGTGAAATGTCCGATAAGTCCATAATTGGGCAAACATTACTGGGGTGCTACTGAAAGAATGAAATTCGGAAGTCTTACCAAAAAATAAAATGAACATGCCAAAATTGTAAACCCCGAACAGAAATGTGCAAGGACGGTGAAGGAAACCTCATAGTAGAACCACAGAGAGTGCTGAGAATCTGGAAAGATTAGTTCTGCAGACTGTTAAACGGTGATGACGAGATACATGCCACAGTCAGACAGAATAATTCCTCGATAAGGACTTGAATGCGGCTGCTGATATGATCACAGACATTATGCTTCTTGGAATGAGATCCTTTGTGATCCTGTTATGGTTAGAGAAAAAAAAAATGTTCGGTCCCGATAGAGAAAAACCGAAAAAAGTTCAAACGAGCCAGGAATGACTGCAACGTTCGTCAAAAACATCAGAAATTCTGTCTCATCCTCATGCTTATTTATAATGACATTGTCAGCTCTTTGAACGAGGTCAATCTGCTTGCTGCAGTCAATCTGCTTTGCGACCAGATCAACACATACAGATTGTGCTTTCTCTTCGCCTATATTTGAGAGCGTCGAATTGTCAATGGGGTGAATCCACTTTCGCACTGCAAGAGTACTTAAAAATCTAATGGTACAATTGGTGTACTCGTATCTACCCTTCTTCTCATTGCGCATGCTTTATCATCAATCCTAATATTTAGGACTCTTTCCCAGCAGATGGAAAACAGCACTTGTCCAGCAGGCGAATCTTCTTCTCTCTCCTTCTACATACACATTGCCTTTACGTTATTTTTTTCCAAGATCATAGAAACACCAATATGGCGAACACAAGCTTGTTGCACTTGATGTTTCTAAGGCGCCATTTCTAAAACCATTTGACATCAGGTTTCTTTTTTGTTCAAAATGCGTGCATTTGGGATCGACGACATTCTTCTTCAATGGATTAGAAATTATCTTTCGGGACGTTCAATTCAAGTTGTCTTGGATGACAAGTCTCAAATTCACAAAATAAATGCTGTTGTGCCACAGGGTTCCGTTCCGTCTCCGGCACTCTTCTTCATTTTCGCCAAGGATATCTGGTCTGCTACTTCTAATCCAATATATTTCTGTGCTGACGACAGGACTATCCGCTTTTCATATTCGTTCCCGGAATCATGTCCCAGGTCTTTAACTGTAGAACGGGATCGACAGTGTATGTTAAGCTCGTTAGATTCTGATATCAACATAACATATATCAGCATAACATATAATTTGAGAACCACTAACAGAAAAGAACTCAATGCTTCCAAAACACGATGATGTCTGCTGCCGTTAAAGCGAAATTTAAACACCCAGCCAAGGTCCATGAACTTGTCATTCTCGGTATATGTGTCAATGACAACTTATGTTGGAATGGCCACATATTTGATGTCGCCAAAAATGTTGCAAAAAGTCTACATTTCCTCAAGCGATGTAAGAAATATTTTACCCCCCTGATCTGGCCTCAATATATAAAACATTTGCCCGCCTATAATTGGAGTGGAATGCTCGCTATGTAGAACTATCAGTATACGCTCTAGCCCACTTTCGGACATACTTTGAAATATCGTGATTCGTTCCTAAAACGTACAACTCGCTTATGGTATGCCCACCCGAGCTTTTTAGTTCCTAGTCATTTTGGTATATATTTAAAATCAACGTACGAGTACATCGGTACTTCTCTTTCTTCGCTTCCTAATTTTCTTTCTCCCAACAAAACCGAGACCTTCAATGTTAGAAAAGGACTTAAACAAGGCTTTGCGTTGTCATGCGATCATCACATCGTTCTTGACAGAATTGAGCGGAAATTATGCGAAGAATCTCGCTGCTTCTTTGGGCTTTGGCTTAGAAGTAAAGCGCTCTCCCGAGCAACCAACAAGTCTTTATACAAGACACTTATCATGCCTGTCCTATTTTATGGCGCAGAAGCGCGAACTGTACGTCCTGTACAGAGATGCCGAAATCGTCAGAAAAATTCGGGTAAGCCGGCTTAGATGGCTATGTCACCTTCAGTGCAACGCAGTAGAGGGCGATCTCATCTTATGTGGAAGGGGACCTCATGAGATGACTGGAAAAAGATCGCGCTACCTATAGAGGTATGTTAACTGAGGCCCTGGTCCACTCAGGACTACAGCGCCATCTAAGTAAGTAAGTAAGTAACGACCGAAGGTTCTTCCATTCCTACCAGATGGTGATAAAGATGCATTTGAGACTAGGCACCAGTTCGGTACATATTTTTAGCCTATCAGATGAGTTCTTAAGCGGTGATCTTGAAGATACATTCTCGCATATGGTATTGTTAATAGCGTTTTCTATAGTAAGAAGGACCTTACCATCAATCTCACTGATTAGATTTCTTTCCTATCTTGAAAAGTTCTACTGTGAATGGAATCTCGTGAGCAATTCACATAAAAGTGACACAATTACTTTGAATGTGAAATCCTAGAATTAACCTACACCTCCGGACGTTTGTGCATTTCGTTGTTACTAAGACAAACTGCAGAGAACTGAGACAATAAGTTTCATCAGGTACGTCGTAGTAATGTCAATTTTGTGCTACTGATTTGAAATCATTCCCTTATTTCAAAATAAAAGGTTCGATTTCTTGTTCAAAAGAGTTTTCTCAGTCAGTCAGACTCGTATTACAACAGTCACAAACAATAACTCAAGGCATACCATGATGAACGACAGGACTACTCATACATACTCGTATGTTGCGTACGTAATTGTACTTCTTTTTACCTCTAAAAGGCAATTTTTCTAAGCGTCCTGCATTTGAAGGTAGTTCTTATCGCAGTGATTTTAACTGAAAACCCTCAGCCATTAGTTGAAGGCACCTCGCCTCTGCGGATGTGTTGCACCATATTCATTAAAACGTCACCTTTCTATTTAATGAAAATTCACTTAATAGTCCTTAAGTGCAACACTCCACAGAGACGAATTTGAGTACTTCCATTGCATTGCATTTGCTGGTTTACGTCAACGCAAGCATCTACAATTCTAGAATAAAAAAAAAAAAAAAATAATAACTGAAACGACCCTCTAGAGTTTAGAAAAGCTCCACTGTTTTCCAGCCACAGAGCTAAAGAACTAAGCTTGCCGCAATTTAATTAGAATTATTCTCTGCATGTGGTTATGTCTCAATTGTTATTGTTGCCGTTTACAAGTGCTCTCGTAGTTTTGTCTTACATATCAGTCGAAAATGTGACCCAGTTTCTTGATATGAAAAAACAAAGGACCCATACCGTGTTTGTTGCAGTTGCTATCGCTGTTGTTGTGGGAAGAAAAGTTCTCCACTTTTCAAGGCAAACTTGTGGTGCGTTTATTTTGAAGCAGAATAGATAAATCCAAAATAGTGGTAAAGACAATGCAATGTCTTGTATCCAGGAACTTTCTAGGCAAAACATTTATGATAATTGGAGTAGAACCCTGGGATACAGGAAGCAGCCCTAGATTGTGTTCGTGTCTCGGTGTAGCTGGGTTCGAAACTTTTGTGGCATAATATTTAATGAGACTTCAACTCCTTTCATAGTTTCGGGGAAGAAACTGATTTTGGGGGTGTTCTCATGATGATAGCATATTAAAACTTCCTAATGAGCTTTAACATCTCTGGTACTGTGACTAGGAGTTCAACGGTGGTTGAACTCATGCGATAAGCACCCAACCCGAACCCAAACCAAAATTCCAACTCAAATTCAAAGACACAGTTGATTTGATCTCAAAATCCAATTTCGAAAAGGCCTATCATCATTTTGTACTCGGTCGAGTGAGTCTAGAAATGGTCAAAATTGTTGGCTCGTTGCTTGGCTTAATGGCCGAGAATGGTGAGTGCTGATCAAATTTCATTTCCAAAATAATCCTCCTTCGGCCACTACACGTCCGAATATTGGACAGTGGGACAGAACGCACGAGATATCCAGGCAATAGATGAATTTCGATGGCTCCAAATGTGAACTGAAATTGGCAATTAATTCACCTGGTCATAGTCATTCGTAGTCACAATGACGCATAAAGTTGGAAATAGGAGGATTTTATGTAAATCTGAGAGCGAGAGGAGTGGGGTTATGAAGCCAGGCATACAAGGGTAGTAGGTACACGTGCGGGCAATTAGTCTTACCGGGGGATTAATTGGTATACAAATTTTCAGTGTCCAAGTGACTTTCAGGCTCGTTAAACGAAGCGAAATTGATTGGAGCTAGTTGAAGTGCTTTGGCGACGATGATGGTCATGTGTTGTGGAGATAGTACAATAGATCAGTTTCACAATGAGACTACGATGGATTAAAATAATAGAGGAGTTGCCCAAATGGAAGTTCCGTGATTCCGTTGTTTGAATGTAGGACTGCAAGAAGACAGTTTTAAGACGTTGAAAATGATATAAGAAGCTTTGACAACCCTATGACACAAGTAGCTCTTTATCTTTGCTTTTGATTCGCATCTTGTCACGCCGAACTTGAGACACCATTAAAGAGCTAAATTCAACCGAATTGTCTATGGTTTTTGGAGAGTAGTCTGTATGATGTTAGTTGAGTTCTTTGAAATCAAAAAATGAGAGTATACCTATACATATATGTAGATTGACCAGCCAATATCAATTTTATGTAGCTTAAGCTGTCATCAGGAATACTGAAAAGTCGCCACAAAGTACTCAAACAAAGTCCACAGTCCACAGTAGTATTTGTATGTTCCTTTTACTGGTATTTTCAGACTTCAGTGCAAGATACCCACGGCCTGGGTACACACAAAGATAGTGGCCCGTTCTGCCGTTATCACTCATCACACAGCAGTCGCAGGATATTGTGTCACTTATTCCTAGCACACTTAGACGATAAGCAAAACGTGGTTCACCGCTACGACGCCAGTAAGCTGTCAACAGATTTTCCTACTGAGGGACAGCTGACCTTTCAAAGACATCGGGAAGCATTTGTTCGGTGTAGCGGCATCTTAGAGAGTCGTGCCATTTGCAATTTTGATTACATAAAACCCAACTTCAATAGTAGAAGACAGTCCTTACGCAGGTTCGGATCCTAAGACACTCTTCTCTTAAGCTTGTCTATGATGTTCATTGGTTATCTCATTTTCCGCCATTCCATTATGATACGAAAGCCAAAACAGACTCAATGAACTCAGCCTTCTGACTGCGCTGAAAGATTAGTATGCGTTCTTAAACTGCGTGTAAGTGGCAAAAGAGTTACGCAAAACTTACAGAAGGAGATACTACACCTCCTCTACTAGTTCTTCACAATATTCAATAATCCATTGCTATCAGCATTTTGAATATCTCCGCTTGAAAGACAGATGAAAGTTTGTTTTTTTTAACGAGGAGTGCGCCGAATTATAGATCGGCTTTGGGGCCATCCGGAAGACTCGATCATTGCATCAGGTGAGAGATTCATTAGTGTGTCTGTTAGGAGTGATATTAAAGCCCGCACGCAGCCAAGAAAGACCGTTGATAGTGTAAGCAGCAGTGACGTATTTTCGTGAAAGCCTGTTAGACCAGACAATCGACTTATAGAATATAATTGGTCTTATTAAGGCCGTGTAGATCAAAGAACTCTACTCGGTGATTAGCCCCATGTGTTATCGACGTGACATGTTTAGACCAAAGAAGTTTTTTTTATCCAGGATGACATCCAAATATTTTGCTTCGTTGGAGAAACGTATAGTGATGCCTTTTGAGCACAAGATAAGTCAGAGCAGCCATCTTCCTCCTTTTGGTAAAAAGAACATCCTCAGTTTTGATAGGATTGCTTTGGAAGACCATTTCTAATGCGTTCTAGAGCAAATAGTCGCTAGGTATGATCCAAAAGCCAGTGTAGCTACATCGTCTGCAAATGCCTGAGCGTAAACATTAGAACCCCTGTGTGCGTTAAGCAGTAAGTCGATAAGGCCGCCTTGCGGACAATCTCTGCATTTTACCGTCATCACATATTGGTCACAGTCAGTATCCGCAATTAAGATCCTATTCCTTAGCATTGCTCTTATCCAAAAAACTAGTAATTCATCCGCAACATTTTCACCAACAGAGTTACAACCGCCGACAAAAGTTCGACCATTCTTCAACATGAAGGAAGTCCGACTGATTGGTCTGAGGGTCTTAGGGAGAACTTAGACACTCTTTCTGTTTGCCAATCTTTCGGTATGCATATCTGTAACAGACTCGTAGTGAAGATTGCCTTCAGCAGTTGCTAGCTAACAAAGTTTATTAGTTCTCGTCTGGGCATTGCTCCAGAGGATTTGGAGTTAATGTCCAACAATCGGGAGGGATGGAGGGCCTCCGAGCTCCAAAGCGGATAACTGGATTTTGTAGAGACAACTCTTTCCACTTACCTATTCGTTTTTGGATGGTTATGTCACAGCAGAAGCCTGGTTTCTGCGACACTAGAACAGCAACTTCATTGATGCAGTTGTTGAAGGCAATTAACGATGCGCTTCGATGGATATGGAGTTGAAATCGGGAAGATGTAGACAGACCGACGATAATGTCTGATATTATCATTTTTTAATTGGACTTGAATTTGATGGACGATCTTAATGTCAAGGCATGTAACACAAAGCATATTCTGACTTACATGATGTAAGGTCATTAGATCAGAGATGATGAAAATCGAGACAAGGTCAGTAACCACTGAGCCATTGAGGAATCTTGACAACAAGACTTATATCTAGACCGTACACAACCACCTGCCGATAAACTGATTCCAATTTGGTATGTTGTCACCATCTCATGACTCATATTGAAAACGCTCCTTAAAGCTCCAAAGCTCTGACACCAAGTCTTGTTGTAGACGTTGTCATCTTTTGAGACATGAGATGATAAGGAAAGTCAATGTAGATAGAATGATGTAGATGAAAAACTAAAAACATCATTAAGGCATTCGGGCCAAACCGTCATGTACCTAATCTACAACGCAGGGCAGTTTGCTTATCGCTGGAGTCGAATGGAAGGCCGAATATCACCATAACTTCAAACTGCAGCTAAGCAAACAGCAGCAAAATAAGTCTCTTGTGGAAGAATTGTCAAAAGCAACCATATTACGAGTACTACACAAGTTACGAAAGTCATTTCACATAAGAAGGTCCACAAGAAAAGTCAGAGCTATGGAGGAGCTAGCCTCCAATCTTCGATGGGCTGAGCTACTTGCTGAACGAAGAGGTTTATAAGGACCACTCTATGTTGATCACAGGAGTACTTTCCGAACCACAGAAAAACGAAAACAGTTCAAAAACCCAAAACAAGTGCCAGAAAAAGGTGTTACGATTTTGGGAGCAGCGTGTAGAATATAAAAACATTTAGCACGAAAGAATTGAGAAAGAAATCTAAAGCTTTCGACACGTGAGTGAACGTCCGACGAAGATTCGCTTAAAGGCTGCATTCAATAATATTAACATCATCCGCGCTCATGCCCTATCAAAAGAAGATCGAAGCAATCAAACAACAATTTTCTCGATGAAATCCCTGGTCATGATAGTCTCCGTAACAGTCGCTAGTCACTCGAACAACAAAAGATCAAATAAACCCACCTTGTAGCGATCGGTTTGGGGTACGGCTTTAGACTATAATGGATTGCTCATCCCAAAATCTCTCAATTATTCCTTTCACAGTCTGATAAACGCAGAAAACTAGCGGCCAAAAGGCTTTCAGAAATACCTTAGCTAATATCATAGATTTTGGTCGACCATGAGCACGAAATCTCTGAAACGGCGGTACTGCGAACAAATTCTGTTCGGAATCTCTCACAACCGACAACAATAAAATTAGTTCAAGAACAACGGTAAATAGTCGTATATATCAAGAGACCGAATCCCGTAAAGAACACTGTAGAGCAAAGGAGGTAAAGCTTATTATAAAGCCACAGCTTCCAATTCGGAGAACGACTTTTGCCCATGCGTGTGATATCTTCAAACACACTATACGGAGCCGATCCAAACAAATAAAATATAACTGCCGTTCAAAAAATGGATGGCATGGATCCGGCAAACGAAGGACCAAGAAATGTTACTGGGTTATCCAGATTGCAATCAGCGGAAGGCACAGCTCCAGTATTTTGGATGCTGAACGTTTCTTGAAGTCAACATCAGAAAAGCACTATGAGGAAATTTATGTCGAACGTAGAATCCTAACACATATTACTTGATCCTCAGTAGTGAGACCCTGTAAACTTATGATTCTTCTATTTCTCCATTAAAGTCGAGAGAGAAAGGCATTTGATATTGAATAGAGATTCGACAAAGGGACGCGCTGTCATGTGATTTCATCAACGTCATGCTTGAAAAAATATTAAGATATTGCATGTACAACTGCTAGCATCCTCTGGCAACATTAACAATATTAAGCGATGATCAGCGAACTGTCGCTATCGCATTTGCAGCCTTTGAAGGCGAGACGGCGAAGATGAGTTAAATAATAAATGAGAGTAAACCTAAGAATATATGCTGTCGACAAAAAAGGACACCTAACATCAACGAACGACTCATACAGTACTATAGCACTTAATCTACCCTCAAAAGTTAATGAAAATCAACTCGGTTGCTTGTCACGTTGTATCTGTCTTATCTAATAATGGACTAATTGGTGGCATTACTCTTTCAAACAGGCAATGACTCAGAAGTAACTGAATCCTTGCATTTAATGAAATAAAATAGGATCAGTCGACTAGGAGCTCTTGAATTAACCACACCTGCTTTAAACACTATTACACTCACCACTCTGCAATTCATTACTGGCCGACAATTCCTTCCCAAAAGCCATCACCAATTGAACTCCTCTTCACCGCTCAAATGTTCACAAGTGCACTTCGCTGCACCATCATCGACAGGGTTGAGTTAATGTGTTAATTGCATCTTAAAACCGCGTGTAATCCAGAGGATAAAATTCGTTCCAGTCTTTCACACAATCAATTGCCTGGAACGAGTTACAAAATCGCGTCATGCTACTCAAAAAAAAAAAAGGCAGAATCTCTCACTACATCTGTATCCGTTCTCCTAAGACATAATAAAAAAGAAAACCTCACACAGATGTGCTAGAGTGATATCTGATGTCTTCAAATTGTAAGAGTTTCTCTTATGACACGTTGCCGTTTAAAAGGCAACGACACCTAACACACAAAATGGGTTGGCACAATCTGTGGTAAAATTTACAATGAAATCCTTTTACCTCTCCAACTTCACCCCTACAATATATTAAAACAATGAAAGCACCACCATATCCTACACCATTACTAAAAGGGTCCTTTGAACTCTCATAAATCAATGAAAATGTCATTAAGCGCAGGTGTTTGGGGATTTGCTCTCATGCCGGTACCAGCAAAAAGGGATGCGTAACTTTTGACTCAGCATATCGGTCGTATCAGCGACGGCATTTAGACACCGAACACTTCACACCCCCACAAATTTACTTCTGCTCTGCGAAAGGTATAATACCCCCCAACCCCTTAAGCACTCGGTAGGACGGTGATAGTACGCTAATAGCCCGATTTTATCGTCGCTCCACCCTTGTCATTAGGACGTTCATTTAATTAAGACAAGAAGGCGATCACCTTATGGCCATTTCCGTCGAAATTATTTTCCACTAGCACCAGGTACGAGTGTTTGTAATACTCATTGCTTGATTTCTCTCCCAGAAAAAACATTTAATCTGAGTGAATTCCTTGTAGTGCAGAACAAAGACGAACAAAACGAAGGGATGAAGAAAACCGAACGATAAAATGACTGGACGAGTTGATAAGGGAGTCAGTAGACGTGCCCAACCCACCCTTTACCTGACCCATCCTTTTCCAAGTACTGTGTAAATGTTGCTTTCAATTTGCACTTTTCTTTCATACCACAAGTCGCCAGGGTAGCGCAAGAAGTATTGCCTTTCACCGTCCCGTCTCTATACCGTAATTGGCTTTCACCGTAACGCTGTGGTAAATAGAAAAAAAATAAATAAAAAATCCAGAGAGGGATGACACCCTCAACAGACACTCAAGGTTGGCTCTAGAAGGTAAACCAACGAAAACGTAAAACCACTTTCCAAGTAATTAAAGGGGGAACACCACTACAAGTCACAGGAGTTAGTAGTCGTAGTCGATGCAAGAGTTTACGTGCGGCAAGCGGGTGTGATAAATGGGGGCCTTCTTAAGGTAGAGTGAGCATCATAAGGGACGTATGCTGATAAGAGTACGACCACTACGACAACGATGGCATCACGACATCACAACTCCACCAAGTCACCACCCGGTTGGCAGACAACAACTCCACTTAACCTTATGCCACATTTTAAGTTTCTAATTAAGAGTGTCAGGTGGTTGCGCTTTAGTGTGTAATTGCAGTTCAAGGTGCCATTAATGGTGGTAGGGGAAACGATAACAGTTACTATACTTTAGATACCAACCAACTGGATGGTGATGGTAATGGGGGTTTATTATTTCGTTACTACCTAGACGGCAGACTGCCGCGGCATGCCGGTTGTAGCTATAAACAACCAACAACTAAACAACTAGAGGGGTTCATGGGATGTCTTGAGAGATAGCTGCCTATCTGGTAGTTTAAGAAGAAAAACAATGACACCGCCGGCCTATAGAAGGAAAGTAGTTGCGAATGTGGGGAAACTACACCTAAATTGGATTACTTATGTGATTGGCAGAATGACATTTTGAAAGTTGGAAATTGGTGGTAACCAAGGGGGAGAAGTGGTTAATCATCATTGACCAAACGAGTTACTTGTTATATCCACTTTTTAGGAACTTGTTGATCGCGGGGAGTAACTAGAAACACAATTCGAAACAACTGCAATGTAGAGTATCTACTGCTTATAAAAAACAAAAAACTACTGAAATTAGACCGAACACGAGACCAAAACAACCACTCGTAAAAAGGTGCAATGAGGCAATAAGGAGTGAACGATTGGGACAGCCACTGCTTGCTTTTGGTTGTCATGCTGGCTTAGTGGTAAGCGAAAAAGAAAACGAAATGTGCGAGTAGCAATTGCAACTGACGGTAATTGTAAGAAACTTGAAGTCATTCAATGAATAGATATCATGAGGTATCTTTGATATATTTCGATGGTCCCTTTGTCGACCGCTTTCGGCCTTTTAAAGCAAAGAAACTCAAAAAGCTAACCAAAGGCAAGTACCATATATGTACATATGCACCCCGATGAATAAAAGGAGGGCACTTGTAGCTCAATCAAACTTCTTGACCAATGAATTAGTCAATATTCGTTAACAGCCAAGCATTCATAAAAGCAATTTTTGCTATTGAAACACTTTCTGACTTCTTGGTAAGCATAATGTGACAGACAATAAAATGATCGACAAAGTGGAAAGCGAAGTGCTTGTAATATATGTATCACGATTGAGCCCTCCAGTCAATAGCGCCACCGCTTCGAAATGTAAGGGAATAAATGAAGTGTCGAAATCGCAAAGTTCCTACCATATTATACAACAAAACCATCTTGACGGTTATTGACGACACGCATCGTTTCTTCCAGCCCGAAAATCTCTTATTCGAGGAACAGAACACTGGAAAGTGATAACTTCCATCACATTCCACTATGTGATCTTCCTAGGTTTATGCGATTAAGGATACCAATGTGGCGAATTCAAACCTAGGTTCAATTCTATGGCAATACACTAAATAAAAATAAAAAATTCTAACATGGCAGGCAATACAAAACCTGCAAAAGTGCGTCGTATGCCCTCGCCATAGAACACAGTGGACTATAGCGCCATCATTTTATTTCTTAAACCACAAAGAAACAATATTTTGCCATGAGTAGGTATCACAAGAGAACCACAAGGATCTAAGTAAGTTGAGGTTAAGTCTAAATCTGCCTCAGCAACCTAGTCTAATGGGTGTTTGTTTTTTGTAGTGTCAGGGATAAAATAGGGATAAAATGCCAAATCGGCTGTCACATTAAGCTGCCAAGCTTCATTTATTTTCAGTTTATTATTTCATCATGGAAATATTAACGCCACTTCAGCGATTTCAAACCGTAAACCTTCCAGAGCACTTCGTGAAATTAACGATAGACATTTGAATGTCCTATTTGTCGAATTATTGAAAACTTTCGCATCCAATTCACGCTATTGGATACTCACACAACAACAAATGCGAGCACAGTGCGTTTGAAAGAAAACACCGCGGAAGCTTGTGTTGAAGATTCGCCGTCGTTCGCAGAAACTTAGCCTTTGTCCATCTGGAAATTTCTGTAGAAAGATCTTGGTCTGGATGCCATCGCATCCAGAAAAATGTACCGTATGGAGAGGATTGAATGCCGGTGGCATTATCGGTCCTTATTTCATCAAAAATAAGGCAATAATCTACGATTATTTGTTTCCAGATCTGCGTGACATCAATGTGGAAAAACTGTGGCTCCACCACATACTACCTACGAAAACATCGTTCCAAGAAATTGGAATGGATTATTTTATGTGGGGCTACGTCAAGTCACTAGTTTATGCTGGTAAACCAGCAACGCTTGACAAAGCAAAGCATTGTTCGAGTAATACGCGTTATACGCCCACAATTGCTCGAAAAAGTTGCCGAAAATTGGGATCCTTAAATGCGTTTTGTACGAGGCAGCCATAGTGGATATACATACCATATGTCATGAACTATTTTCTAATATTAAATGGCATAAGGAACAAATATTGGGTTGTTCAAAAAGTCATTGCGTTTTTTTACAATCTGGGCGTGACGCATATGTCAAATGTTTTAATGCGTTTTGTTGTTGACACTAACCTAAAAACAAAAAAAAAAAGGTTGGTTCGACTCGATCGAGGTTTGTGCTTGTAATTGTGGTTTGAACATTTTGTTCGCTATATTTTACTTTATTACTTCAAAAAAGAGAAGGAAGGAACTGAGGCAAGGGAAAAGCTGCGTAAAGTTTACGGTAAAGATGTCATCGAAAAACACCAGTTACAGGATCAGGACTGGTTTGCCCGATTCCATGATGGTGATTTTTCAGTTGAAGGCGGACATCGTTTCGGTAGGCCTTCCGAGAATGACGAAGATAATATCAAAGCATTGGTGCAAGCAAATATATATTTAAATATGCATTTGGAGGCGATCATGGCCATTTCGACCACATGAGTTGAAAGAAATCTACCTGACGAAGAACATAAACATCTGCGATGGGGTTGGCGAGATGAAGCCACCAATGGGCAAGTAAAGGCGGACATCCACCAAAATAACGTGATGATGCCATTCTAATGGGGTTGGAATGCAACAGTCTTTTATGAGCTGAGCTTCCAGAGAACAAAACGAATTAATTCTACTATGAGCTGCTACAGAAATTAAAGATGCCATTGCAATCGCATAGAAACGTCCCAAGCTGATCAATCGTAAGGGCGTGGTGTTTCACCTCGGCAATGCGAAACCATACACAAGTTTGGTCACTAAACAAAAAATGTTGCAGCTTGGTTGGGAGGTGTTGCCACCGTATAAACCAGATCTTGCGCCATCTGACTTCAAATTATTCACTCCTTGCAAAACTCCTTGAATGGTAGAACGCTTGCTTGCTCTGAAGATCTCATACAACAGCAGCTTGGCCAGCTTCTTGCAGATGGCAAGTTTTATGAATGCGGTATTATGAAGTTACAGGAGAGATGACAGAAGGTCATCGAACAAAACGCCCAGTAGATCATCGATTAATGTTCATTACGTATATGAAATAAAATATATAAAATATCAAGTATGATACAGGCATTTCTAGTATTACCATCTATTGACATGCGCCGGAAAGGTAGATCCTTCACTGATATACTGTCAAAATTTCATGACATTTGGACGAATAGAAGCGGAGTTATTGCGTCTGAAGTGACAATATGTATGCTTGTGTCATCGGTACAAAAATTATGTAGCATTGACCAAATATTGCTCAGAATTCAACATTCGAAGGACATCATCAGGGAGCCCAAAAATTACAAAAACTTTCTTTACAGCATTATGAAAAAGTGCCGAGTGGAAGGCGCCAGACGAGCGCCAAAACCCAAAAAAACTCATTTGGAGATGTGAAAAGTGAAGACAACTAGATTTGAATTTACGATTTCAAGGGCATTATCCACAAAGAGCTCGCTCCACACCTGGCCAAACAGTTAATACACAATTCTATCTTGGTGTTTTGAAGTGTCTGGTACAGCGTATTCGCCGTATTCGGCCAGAGTATCGCGCAGAAGGAAGTTGGCGTTTGTTGTAGGATAATGCGCCATCGATCGAAACTTGTGACCGATTTTTTTTTAGCTAAAAATAGCATTTTAACTGTCAACCAATCCCCGCATTCGCCTGATTTAGCAGCGTGCGACTTTTACCATTTCGAAAAAATGAATTTGCCGATGAAAGGAAAGCGTTTTGTGGACGTAGAAACCATCCAAAAGGCTTATACCGACATCCTGCAGGAGATCTCGGATTACGATCTAAAACACTCATTCGAAATGCTTTTAGAAAGCGCAAACCGCTATACTAAGTCGGAAGTTCGCTATTTTGAACTAAAGAAGTACACTGTCATATGTGGGAAAGTAATTTCTAGCAAACTCTTTGACTTACAACAGGTTGCGGCGATTTCTCCGATACGGCTCAAGACCTTCACGAGTAATTTACAACCCAGCTTCAAAAATCGAGGTTATCAATATTCTTCTACAGACAAAAATCCATTGATTGGGAATTGAAAAGCAACTTTCAAAGGTCGGAAACAAATATGTTTACACCCGATTGAGATGGAGTTCTAGGATACCATAAATAGCTGTTGAAATTTGGCATTAGACAGCACGGACTGCCGTTGGCGATGAGTAGAAACTTTGGTATCTTGCTCAATAAGTATTTGTATTTTCATTATCAGGTAAATGGTTGTTTCAATGAAATCTGAAAGCCTTAAGCCTCGGCCGCAGTCAATTTGAATGAATTTAGATTTAAGATTCAAAACCGTGCAATTGAACTCGTAGGTAATGCCAATATTGTACAGACACGGTCGGCCCCTCGAACACCGACGTAATTTTTCATGGATTACCTTGCTCTATCGCTATTTTAACCACCAGTGTCCCAAAATTAATTATTTTCGGTATATTATTGCATTATTAGAGCTAAAATTCCCATTCGTTGCGGAATACGATTTCATTCATGTGGCTGCCTCGGCTGGCTTGCGGCGACCAGTTGACATCACCAAACGCATTGAAACCAAAGATTGTCCAAGTCCATGTCTTCAAATTCGGTAACCATGGTTCTGTAGCACCTCACAGAAATGGCGTTTCCAGCAGCGTTTTCGAAATGAAATGGGCCAATGGGCCACCACTCCAAAGTCCGCACCAAACTGCCAATCTCTGCTAATGCATTGGCTTCTCGAAAATCACGTGCGGGTTTGCCGATCCCCAGATGCGGCAATTTTTTTTTTTAACATAGCGGTTGAGAAAAAAACGTCCAATCAGCCCAAACTGAGAAGCGATATCGAAGTAGATAGCAGATTGCCTTCATTGACCTTTAATGAATAAGAATTTTAGTGGGTGGGTGTGGCCCAAGTGATACTGAATTGGCTTTTCAATCGGACGGTCCGGCGTTCAATACCAACCGTGGCCCGAAAGAAAAACATTTTTGCAGGCAACTAAAATAAAATCGTGTAAGGAGTTTAGTTTTAGTTTTACGAGTATCCGTATCCTCTTGAGAAGTAAAAATGTAATTTCATTTTTTACAAAGGTGAATCCAAGGCAAATGTCAATAACATCCAGGTTATATTGTTCAGTGGACAGAGTCGTCAGACGCCATATCCGGTTAAGGTTGTGGCTTCTTGTGATGTGCTTTGGCAATTACTCGTATTCGACGCCGGGTCTGGTCCCATTGCATATTTTCGGCGGATCCAAGTTGCGCATGACCATTATATAATAGGTGCCACAACTTTATACTTCAGGTCATGCGGAAGCAGGCCAGACGCGTTTAGTGAATTTAAAAACTCCGTGGGATAATTTGTAGCCTCTACTGTATCTACCACGGATTTGATGGCAACGTATGGACGTCAATGATTCTGCCTCGAACATATCTAGGATGGATTAAGCAATGATTTGCACTGTGCCATTTTTAGGTGTAAGAATCCTCCTTCCATTTTATATCTACAATATTTGAATAAACATTACAGATAAGTGTATCTACTGTCGGTACAGTGTTATACAATGTAGAGGGTAGTGGGATTTTTCCGTTATTTTCGGTAATAGTAACTTAAACCTTCCGATAATAGAATGGCGGAAATTTCTTGAGCTTGTGAATCGCTTCTCAGAATGTCGCGCATGTTTTGATGCAGTGAATATTTCCTAAAACCAAACCAGAGGACTGAACGCATGAGGCATGTGTTTATTTTGTCTACCTGCGTTCCCCTAGGAACAACGGAGAATGTTTGACGATAGTCTTCAGATAACAAAAGTGTTACCACCCATTGCTTTATTGTCATTGCGAATGTCACTAAATGTCCGATCAGCAACTTGAACCGATTTTTTGTGCGACATTGTGCAATTGTCCCATCTTTGGAGATGTTGCAAACGGGGCTTTCACTTACATATGTGTGTATAAATTGAGAAGAATCTTAAAACAGGAATGTGCCGTTTTGCCACCAGATAACAAAGTGGCCGAGATACCGGATGACAACATAGCCAGAGCGATTTTGGCTTCATATTTTATACAGCATAGAGCAGACATGATTAGAGTAATGCTGCTGAAGGGTCCTTGCAGAAAAGCTTGAGCATTACTGAAGGAGCAACGTAAGAAGGTAAAACAGACAAAGGCAGTCATGCCAGTGGTAAATAATGACTGGGCAAATTGTGATCAACATAAATGAACATAATTTATTAATCTGTGCCCAAGCCTATGTCGACCATGCGGTTTTGTCTTCTCTCAGCTCACAACTGAGACGTTGTTCCAAGATGCAAGGAGACGCATTCATGACTGATGCTTACTTAGTTCACATGGAATGGATATTTTTAAAAAATGTTTGCTTTTCATGCGATAGATGCCTCATCATATCAATCTTAAATGAAACCACATATGCATCTGATAAGTAAGTGCATATCGTCAAGAAAAAATCATTAATGAAAAGAGTCAAGAGAAAGACTTTTAACCCGAACCGGATTTAGGGATATTTGGAGCACCAGAATATTCGTAAAATATTTGCAATACAGACAGCAAACAGGTTTAAGAAGTCTCATGAGTCCATTGACTTCTGCGAAGCGTCTAATGATGCGGCAAAAAACGCTTCAATATTTCCAAAAATGCTTGATGATGCAGCTAAATGAGACTGCAGAGGTAGTGGAAAGCCAACCGAATGCAGTTAGATATAATCGCAGACCAAGGCCGGCAAAAATATGTCTAAGCTGATACGACTATATCCGTGCCAATACAACAAGATCAAGCAAACGTCAGTAAAACTTATATTAAGCAGAAGATTGGCTTCCAAGTACAGAAGAAGGAAGTGGTCAAGAGGCATTGCATACTCGTATCTTGGCCAAACTAGATTTGGGATGAACAAGATTTTGATGAATTTGCTGCAAATCAAAGCGCAGAACGAAAAAGTGGTCACTTACAATATTTGATTTGTATAATTGAGGAATTTTATTTAAGGAGCCCCGTTGTCCGTCCTTTTATCAGACGAAAATATTTTCAAAACAATCGTAAATATCAACTCACCTTTTATTCTCCTAATTATTTACAAATAATTGCCATCCCATCCATCTAATCAGCTTGAAAGCCAAATAGACTGGTATGATCGTCAGCAGAATGTAAAGATAATAGGTCCAACTTTCTGTCAGATCTTCTGTCATTACTGCAAAGAAACCAAGCAAATAAAAAAAAAACAAATTATCATCATGCCCAAATTCATAAAAAATACAAAAGCGTTTTGTAAAAATAAAAATCAAATTTAATTTGAAAAACAAATAATTATAATTTAACACATTGTCGCTGATAGCTTCCGAAAGCTTATCGCACCAAGACAGTTTTTGAAATCAATTCACACCAAACACGCGAAGCGTGGGCTAAAGTGGGTAAACCTAAGTCGTCGACTTTGTAAGTCGCCCTCCAACTACAAAGACTCACCATCAGCCACCAGAACAATTCATTAAACTTTCCACCGTATCTCGTAGACTGAGATCATTTGTATATTTAACACGAATATATTGGATATCCTGGGGAGGGACAGGATGTCGGCTATCCTAGAAACCGTAGCAAGCATCATCTGTTCATGAACTGTACGAATACCATCTTTGTGCTGTGCTGCGTTTGACTTCCCATTCATATCTAACATCCTACAGTCCACAGCTTACGACCCTTCTGGCAATTTCCATCTCATTCGGGACACGAACTCGAAAAACAAATATGCTCTGCGTCTATCCTGCTGCTGTGTCCATGCCCCTGTTCTCCTCAGGCATGTACGCCAGTGAGAAGGAGTTAAGTGACTTTCCATCTCCCGCTGCATGTCGTGAAGCATTCATTCATTTTGCTTACCACACTGACAGTCACGTAGCGTTAAGGCAAATTGACAATAGGTGGAGGTACGTTACGTACACACGCATATGGAGGTGTACATATTAAGAGTACTATACTCGTATATGAGTAGAAATAGCGCCCTTCGGAGTTCGGTTAGATGAATTCTCGGAATTTTATGGACGACCAAACTGACATTACAGACAGTGTTGCCGTCATGTGAGTTGTTTTGTTTGTTTATTGGTTGGTTGGAATTCTTATCACGAAACAAATAGATTCGACCTTATCTGGGGTTCATTTGATGGAATTAAAGTCAACCTATCGCCTACATAGAGCTGCGACAGGAGAAACAAACAAAAAAAAACACCAAAATCTAAAGTATTCGAACACGTATAAAGACCTCTACCGCGATGTTATCTTTCATCTCACCCCAGATGACAACCGAGGCAATTTATATCGGCTCCTATGCTGCTGCTAAATGAAACTCTGGGCGAATATAAATTCTCCCTGACATACTTTGGCACAACTACTCCTCCTCCTACTACTAGTGGTATTGGATAAGTCAAGAGCTTTCCGCGGCTATGGCTACAAGGAGCTAGAGATGACTTTGACAGTACTGAAATATGATTGCCAATAAAGCAAGTGTAGACTATGAGGAATCGTCTTATTGACAGATTTCCCCATAAAAAGGGAGAAATTATTTTTGTATTTTACCACTCTCACGTCTTTCTTGACAAGGTTTGTCCTACAGCCCTTACTACAAGCAAATGGAATAACATACGGGTACGCGCATCTCCCAAACTTCTAAGGCACATATTGGCAATTTTTTACGAGCTTCAGGCAAATTATTCTATGGAATTGACAGCGTGTTAATATTGTTTGGATGCGCGCTATTTTATATCCGTGACGGAAAGACACGAGAAAAAAAAAATCTTGACATGGAGTTATGTCAGTTGAAGGAATATTTCTTCCTTAGATAGACACTTGGTACTTTGTGGTTCAGACAGAGGGCACGTTCGAAAGTTTGTTCGTCTTCATGGACCATGGAATACCATCAACTTTGTAAGGGTCGTAAAATATTTGCTGTCATTTTTATGAAGAAGTAGATTTATGAGAAAGAAAAACAAACAAATGGACATGCAGATGAATATTTTGAAGATGATTTTGTGAGATACTTATTAGTTTGTCATTTAGAGATACAAACATGCCTCATATAAGAGTTTGGAGTAAATGTTGTTTGAGTGATGAACAGGGATCGAAGAGCAATATTGGATGTTAAAGTCATTTGAATATATGACTAGCTGGAAGAAGTTATTTGGGGTAAAGACATATGGAACGATAAATCGTCAGAGAACAATTTGGAAATTTACTCATTTCGGATAAAAATATTGTGGGGAATCAACAAGACAAAATGTAACCACAGTAACCACTATTTCTGCTCAATAACTTCTCTATTACTTTTCTTTATGAGTTCTAGAAGTTGGAACTGCAAGTGGGCCTCAAACAGCAAGCATCACCAACCAGCTCGATCTTCAGATAGCTGCCTCCTGTTTCGCACGCTAAATAGGTTGAGGTCCCCTTCCACTTGCTTGCGCCACCTGAGTCCCGGTTTCCTCTACTGCGCTGTCCCTACCGGGCGGAATTGAAGGTTTTTCGGACCGGAGCATTGGTGTCCATCTCAGTCGTTGGACTTTCACTCTTCTGGCTAAGCCAATGTCGCTGTACAATCCTTAAAGTTCGTCGTTACATCTTCTCCCCCACACACCGCCAATGCAGACGGGACCGAAAATCACCTGAAGAATTTTCCTCTCAAAGCAGCCATCCATTTTTGATAAAGTCCATGCATCTACGCCATAGAGCAGAATTGAAATTATTAAGGTCTTATATAGAGCCACTTTTGTTGTTCGTGAGAGGACTCTGCTAGTCAATTGCTTTCTTAGGCCAAGGAACCACCGATTGGCAAGAGTTATTCTTCGTTTGATCACAGCGCTGGTGTCGTTGTCTGAATTGATAGCGGAGAAAATCGCATGACAGCGCATCGCCTTGTCTAAATCGTTTTTTGATATCAAAGGTCTCGGTGAGTTCTTTACTGACCTTGATGGAGCAGCGTGCATTCTCCATTGGCAACCTGCACAAAGGGTAGAGTTTGGCACTCTTAATATTTGACATCACTCAACATACATTATATTAGCACTACACTAGGTGTCATCACGGGATACTGCGTTGAGCATATTCAACCGAGTTTCGTATACTTCACATTCTTTGTACATGCTTTGCTCCCTTCCAGAAAAGAAAATACCATCCGGGAGCTTACCCCCAGACGATAAGAAATTGGAGTCCCGACCAAAGCAACTTCTTCCTTACCTAACCACTATTTTTAAGTAGAGGATCAAAGTCGGGGAAAGTTAACTCAGTTCAGTTTAAGGAACTATTAATTGCGACTGGGCATACAGTTCGAGAGAAGTTTTTGATGCGGCTGGAAAATGCGGATTATCTTACCAAGGACACTGACACCAGTTTTATGTGTTAATTTACTCTTCCACTACGCATAGTTTGCGGATGTAATCTTTTCCAAGACCAACTCATTTCATGCAAGTTATCACTGTCTGATTGCGCAGTATTAAAAGCCTTATTATAATAGTTCAGAGGACGGAAGGTCCTACTTTCAAAATACCGATGCAATAGAAATGCGATTTTGGCTGCTTGACTCGTAAGAAATAATAGTAATACCCCAAATCTTTTTCAATGAATTTTGTAGCTTCGTAGTTTCTCGGCAGCTATCACGTCTGGATACCATACAAAAATACGTTGCACTGAATAACTCAGATCAATCCGCGATTGCTTTAAAATTACGATTGGTGTAAGCGACGTTTTATAAAAGTATCTGCTTTTTCGGGTTTATTAGCAAAGTCCAACACAATCCGTTGAAAATCTACATGCTATGCTTGTTCTTCAATTGCAGTGGATGCGGCTATGATGGCATGCTACTTCATAAACGACCTTGATCTGGTTTTGGTATAATATCTACTCCATCACTATCTTAAGAGGAATCGTGTAGAAAGCAAAAACAACAGTAATTTTGATTTGCATTTGTCAGCAGAGGAACAGTAACGCAAGAAGTCTTAAGCCTCAAACATGTCTGCGAACGCCTAATTATAGACCGCATCAAAGCTAAATTCGGCAACATAGCCAACATATGGGAGGAGAAAGAGTCTTTATCAAAGATTGGTTATACAAGCAAATCGATCAAATATCTCGATCGATCCACTCTAAGCACGGCGTAAGGATCGCTAGCTTAGTAAAGAAGAGTATGTTAAGGACCATATTTGAGAAACCTATTTTGTCCAATACAACCTCTGAAAGCCAATTGTATTTGCGGCTGAGCGAAAGGGCATCATAGCTAATACACCTGAACATCCACAAACAACCCTAGCTGTCACATTACGAGTATCAACAAAAAAAAATCATCAACTAGATCGACCAAATTGCGGATGACGCAGAAGTTATAGTTTTTTTTTTTTTTTTTGTAGTCCTAACGTTCAATGGAACTAATATTCACCTGAATCAATCAGTGGTTGTAAATTAGAATGCTAAGTATTATTAGGAAATTTGACGAAAAACAGCAAGAGTTTTCCATAGTCTTACTTCTCTAATCTCATTAAATCCTCAAATAAGTCCTATGCAGCAACATTGCCAGCAAATACTCGTAGTCAAAGACCCCGCCACTTATTGCGGTGGGTTTCAAAAGGTCTAATCACAAGAAACTATGCTTGATTAAAGGATTCTTTGTCAGATCCTTGGGAAAAATGAATAGATGTATGCGAGGAGGGCGAACGGAGGAAAAGATACAACCGCGAGCTCTATGAGCTGTATAAAGATGTGGATGTAGTTCAAAAAGTTAAAACTCGCCGACAAGCCATCGGGGATGCCAGAGCGCTTGGTCTAGATAACTGAAAATAGTGCGTCCAGGAAAAGAGTGGAACGCTGCTATGTCTCAGGTAGGGGCTACTCATGGGTCGGGAGCCCGTTAAGTAAGTAAGTAGTTGTCTTGTTTTGAATAATTGTATCTACTTGAACAATATAGCCCCCAGTTACTTAAGCAAGATAACACAAGTGACATCACGAATGACATCAAACGGATGATTATATGTTCATCGGGTAATATGTATTGTCATGTGCTACATCAACCGATGGACAGTAATGGCTCAGCTAAGAGCATATTCCAGTCGTAGGCCCAGCAAACGATAGAAAGGACCAATCCAACACTTAAAAGAGGTCTTCTGATTGAGGAACAGTGTTGCGTCTTTTCCGCTGTAAAGCCCTTTAAATAATTAACAGAAACATCTCCATTAACAGGGAAAGCAAAGAGTAAGTGGTGCATAAGTGTAACCATCCGATACTACTAACACAAAATATACTCGTACACTGTTCCATCAACAATTCAGTTCTATGTAACGAACTGAAACCTATATTCAATTCTATAACACACACACAGCAATACCTCTCCTACAGGGCCAACTTTACATGATACCTTCCCATTATAAAACTTTTCCAGAAGCCAAAACTTTCACAACTTCTGCATATTGACTGCAAAATTCCGCCAAAAACAGCTGACAAAATAGAAAACCGTATAAAAGGACTATCACTTCACCTTATGGAGACGCAGTTAAACTTTTCTCATGATTTATTACCACAAACGAAAACACTATTGTCTTCATCGCCGAGCCTTATCTTCCTAAACTACTCGGCAACACTTTGATTGATTTATTATCCCACAAACGCTTCAACAGATACTCTAGAACTCGTCAAAAGAACTTTAATGACTCTCACCTAAACCCATTCAGAATGTAAACTTTCCCCATAGATATCAACTTTTCCATCCAGACAGAAGAAAAAATAAATAAAAACACCCTGAGAGGAACCGCTTTCGATTCCATCAAAACCGTCTACCGTAATCAATCCTTCATCAATTTCAGCCCAACCAGGCTGCAGCCTGTCTTCCGTTAGCATCTAATCAAAGGTTAGCAAATTGAACTAGCTGAAAACCCCCCTTTTTTTGAACTCCAACAAATCATCCATTTATCCAAACGGATATTATCCACTCAGCATTAATGAAGGCCGTTCTCGAAATCGAAGGACAAGTTCAGTGAAAAAAAAAAAACGAAATTGTGTCCCCCATCGCCGAATTTAGCCCATCAAAGTTGGTAAAAAATGTTCGAATATGACAATAAACTTTGAGGAGCTCTAAATTGTTAAAAAAAAAAAAACAACAACAGCAAAAACTTTGTTTTACCCCAGAGAACACAATAAAACCGAATTAGCACCTCCACGTATCCGGAGTCAGAGTGCGGTGTAGAGCCGGGGAATGAAGAGGAAGCCATCCGTTCACATGCTCCATTTTTTGAAAGGAAGATTGTCTCTAAAAGGAAACTCGAGTACGTACTTTTTTACCTTACAGCTTTAACCACTTCGTATCGACTTGAATTGAATAAATTATACCGTTATACGAGTGCGAGTATCGTGCCGTTCCTCCGCAGTCAAACTTTCCCACCACTCGATCAACACATTTAAAATTTAAAATGTATTATTCGAGTTCGAGTTCGAATTCCATCTCCATGCTGAGGATACACTCGTACACTAAAGACCACCCCTAGTCGTTCCGTGTATTCGCATCCGTGTAACCAATTTCAATGGAGATACTTTATGCAGAATCAGTCGATGAAACCCAGAAAGTCAAATCGAAAACTCAATTTTGTGATATCGATGACATCTGCCGTTAGCATGTGCGGCAGAGAAAGTTTTCCATGTTGTCATCTAGTACTCGTTGATAGAGGGGAAAGGGAAAAGAAGATGGAATTCGCAACACCCTGTAATAGATAGGACATAACCTGTGCAAATACTTGGGAGGTACTTCACATTTTTGCATGTGTACATATGACTGTTTTGTTCGTTTGAAAAACGTAGTATCTATAGGTATACAGTGGATTCTCGGTGGCAAGGAAGTGAGTCCCATTATTCGGGGATGTGCTTTCGAAGTGCTTATATGTTTTTTAAATGAACTTAATTTGAATTTTACATACACAGTGAGCACTTTTTTTCGTGCTTATCTGCCCTATATGCAGAAATGGAAGCAGTGATTTTTGAATAGTGGAATACGACAAGGTTGCATGTAGGCACCACTATTTTATTTATTGGAATTTGACAGAATTTGACAGAATTTGACAGTATTTAGTTTGTTACTTGTCAGAAACTCTATAGTGTCGAGTTTTGAGCGCCTTGCCTTATGAAATTTTGAGGGTCTTGTCTGACGGAATAGGCTTAAGGTAGTTACGGTCGAATATTCCCCCCAAAAAGACCTTGTGCCAATACTTTTCGTTTAATGATGAATAGATTCCTTAGAAGGTAGTTAATAGTAGTTAATAATAGTCTTCACGATATTAAAAAGGCCTCGAATAACTGTAGGGAAAGCACGTCCCTAGCAACCATGTGCTAATTCTATTAACCCTGACGTAGGCATACCTTAGGCATACTATTTTGTCTATTTAAAACTATTCTGTTTCTTTGGGACTATCTAAAGGAGTGAGGAGTATTTCTCACAATTACATCTATATGAGATGCGGGAATAGAGGGTAAAATGAATCGGTTGCCCACCTTATTTACAACTGCTTTAGGACGCATCAGACTGCAATCGACAGGCAATTACCATCTTTGAGATCAAAGCGAAGTCTGGTATACTCGTATTACGATCACAAATTCTACAAGAAATCTCTAAGATTCTAGGAGTAGCCAGGGCATCGCCATCGGTAAGAAGATGGGCCCATCCGTTCTAAGTGCAGCCCAAATGTGAACCACTCTAACCTAATCTAAACCAACCTATGTAACTACTATATCCTGAATCTATCCGAATATATTATGGGGTTGAACAACGAGACCTAGGAAAGCACATCCGATTCATCTTTAGACCACTTAGCATATATTAATCACTTGATATTGACGAGACTAAATTAAAGCGGCTTTCAGTAGTCCGACAAGAATTTCTCAGAAGAACGTTAGGGCACAGTTTGTATATTGTAACTACTCCAGCATTATTGGCGTTCAAATCTCTAAGGTTTTCTGGACTTCATCAGAGCGCTCACGTTTTATACTCCAACAACAATGACGTAAGATACACACACCTGGTTTTCAATTTAGGGCATAACCCGGGAACAAATTTAGCGTATATAGTACATTCCAAGAGATACTCAAAGACTAGAAAACATCCTTTAGCTATACATGGCCGACTTTTTGTCAAAATCACAGCTCCGTTGAAAATTGTATAATAGGGGCCATGAAAGATGTCAAGAGTCGCAAGATAACGTAGAGAAAAATAGGGCCTTCCTTTATATCCATCATTCTCTCGTAATCTGTACATCCTTAAGAAAAGTAAACATAGATTTTCAGCTATATAGTAAATACGAGACGTTGCTACTCAAGGATATGGTAAGGCGTATAGAGAAGATAGACCTAAGTAGATATGGCCTCCACCTCAGACCAATCAGTCTGATTTCCTCTACGTTGACGAGGAGGCTAACTGCGCAAAACTGCAAAACTGCAAAACTGAAATTGTTTAAAAAGGTTATTTGAAAATGTTGTCTCTTTTGGTCATTGCTTAAGTTTTCAATCTAAAGTGTTTCCCTGCATTGAGTTCAATGATAATGCAGTGTGTTTTGCATTAGCTTTGAATTTTTGAATTTTTTCAATGCCAATGCAATATCAATGATAATGATTAAGTTTCCATGTATGGCACTCAAAAAGAGTAGAACGCGCTGGGCACTTTCACCGATACGAAGGGGGTTTTCGACGGCACAACTTTTGATTGCATCTGGAACGCGGTGAGGCAACACGGCTTAGACAGATTACTAGTTTTATGGATAAGAGTTCCGTTGGTGAATAAGGTCCTGACTATAGATACTACAATCACAACACTAGTTAAACTATTTGCAGATGATGTAACTGTACTGTCTGTCTATGGGGTTATACAAAAAGCATTTAGTTTGTTTCTATTGATTTTCAGGTGCATTTATTTAATATGCGTAATGAACGTCATAAAACTTCCTATTTTTCACTGCAAAAAGCTTGCCAAGGTGTTGTTTGATGAGGTCTTCAGAAGCAAACCTTCTACCTTCAATGCGTGGCAGCGGTCAAGTCTGACTCTAAGGGTGAGGATGGAATACCTATGTGCTTCATTAAACTTGTACTACCACAAAGTGTCTCCCATCTCACGCATGTAATTAACTGGTACTCAACCTTTCCACAATGCTGGAAAGTTGCAAGAGTCCTGCCAATAGCTAAGAAAACTAACTCATCATCCCCTGCCGATTTTAGACCTGTTAGTATCCTACCGTGTTTATCAAAGGTCTTCGAGAAGATAATATCAGTACAGATAACAAAGCATTTATCACTACACAAACTGCTGAGCCCCCGGCAATCCGGTTTTAGAGCTAACCACAGCTGTTCCACAGCGATGGTGAACTTGCTGGAGGAAATAAGGCAGGATTTCGACAAGGGGTTTGTTTCGCTCCTCTGCCTGCTAGACTTCTCAAAGGCCTTTGATAAAGTTAATCATTCAATCCTGTCATGGAAACTGCGAAATAATTTTGGGTTTAGCGAAAGGGCGTGTAAGCTAGTTTGTAGTTTTCTTTCTGGTAGATCGCAAAGGGTTAGTTGCGGTGAACATTGCTCATCTCTTAAAGAAATGATGCAAGGCGTTCCTCAAATATGTTTCAGTACACCGCTATGCAGATGACGTACAACTTCATTTAGCTAAAAACTTTAAGGAGTTACCAGAGCTTGTTTTTGTTTTAAACGAGGAGCTCAAAAATATTTATAATTGGTCAGTATTAAATGGATTACTCTTGAACCCGATTAAAACTCAAATAATCCCTATTTCCAAGAAAAGTTTTAACTTAAATATTTTACCAGATATTTACCTAAATAATAGCAAAATTGAAGTTGTTGAAACTGTAACCAGCCTTGGCTATGTTATTAATCGCTCTCTCAGTGGTTATAACCACACTAACTTAGTGATTGGTCGTATATATGCGTGCCTTCGGAAACTGTGGCACAGTGCTTACTACACTCCCTTGGAACTACGAAAAAAGCTAGTATTAACACTCGTATTACCTATTATTTCATATGCTGAAGTTGTTTACAGTAATCTTGACTCATTATCACAACATAAGCTGCAAGTCGCTTTCAATGATGCTGTGCGTTACATTCACCGCATCCGTAGACATGATCATGTGTCAGTGCATGTTAGGGATTTACTCGGTTGTACCTTACAAGAATACATCAACGCCAGGAACTGCATATTCTTACATAAAATCATTCATAAGAAGTGCCCGTCTTACCTGTACAACAGGCTTACTTTCACTCGGTCCTCAAGAACCATCAGCCTTATTCCATTACGTTGCAATTACCTTAACTCCTCTCGTTTATTTTTCATATACACTGTTGGACTTTGGAATTCATTACCTATTCATATCAAAGCCATATTTAGCTGCTCGAATTTTAAAAGTGCAATCCTTCGACATTTTTCCTCTTCAACTCGCCCACAATAATCCTGCCCCCTTCCTCTGCTTCTATAAACCTTTTACAATTCTTCACTCTTACTCCTTATCCATAGGTTTAAGTTTATTATTTTTTATTATTTTTTGTTAGTTTAATTTTAATATGTTCATATTGATCAAAAACCTATAATGCTAATGTATTGCACTCAGTACTAAAAAAGATGTTAAATCTTAATGTACAAACCATTATACTGAAATAAATGAAATGAATGGAAGTCTGATTTCGAAAGATCTGGGCTATAGCTGCATCTGAGCTGCAAACATTTTTGGCAAGTCACGAAACTTGTGTGTGGTTTCACATTGTTGTTGAAATACCACACCCTTACGATTGATCAGCTCGAGGCGTTTCTGTGTGATGGCATCACTTAATTTCTGTAGCTGCTCATAGTAGATATTCCAATTAATCGTTTTATTTTTTAGAAGTAGATTCTTCTTTCCTTTCTCTCCGCTTTCAATCCCGCCAAATTGACAGCATCACCTTTTTTTGATGGATGTCCGCCTTTGCTTCCCTTTCCGATGCTCCATCTTGACTACTCCAACTTTTTTTTTCGGCTGCCATTGTTGCGGACAGTCCATTTTTCGTTTACCGTGATCATACGCTTCAGGAATGGATCGTATTCTTCGCGTTTGGTGAGTTGATGGCAGATGTTTATGAGTTTCGTTTCTTTCAACTCATGTGGTACCCAAATATCGAGCTCCTGCACGAATCCAACCGATTTCAAATGACCATGAATGCTTCCAATGGACGCTTTCAGAGTCCTGTCACTGCCGTAAACTTTACGCAATTTTTCCCTTGCCTCCTGTTGCTTTTTTTAGTTTTTTTTGTAATAAAATAAAATATGGCGAATATCCTGTTCAACCAACTCTACTGAATCAACTTTTATTTTGTTTTTAGGTTAAGTGTCAACCACAAAACGCGCATATGACATATATGTGGCACTCAGATTTAAACGCGGGCAATATTATGTCTAGCGACTGGACTTCCAACCAATCCTTTAGAAACTGTCTCCCTACGAGAAGGACCAAGTTAACAGGCTCAGGTAGTGCTAAAAGGAATCACCATAGGTTTTTTCAACGAAACTAAGGATTTGGGTACCATTCTGGATAATAAGATTACTTAAACTTGACATGTCAAGTCGAAAAGATCTGAAGCGCCTTCTGGTTTCTGACAGTGTAAAGAACAAGATAAAAACAACACACCACAGCTGCTTTTACAACATTCCAAAAAAGTGTTTGACTCGGCTGCATGGCGATATTCCTAGGCATTGTTCTAAAGGCATTGAGCGATTCACCTCCATCTGTCGTTTAAAAAAAGTGGTCTTTGGTACAAGATACACAATAGCTTTTATAACCTTGCGTGCCGACTCGCTTTTGAAACTGAGCTTATGGATGGACCTGCCATCTGATGCAGTAACACCAGAATTCATATTACTGCAAAAATACAAAATCGACTTTCTCTGTCCCCAGGAATGGTTTTGGTCAGAATCTGAACCAGAAAACGAATGAAGTCTTCATAGATATTAAATTGCACTTCCTCATTAGGAAAGCTTTCGTTTGCCGTCCAAGCATAGATATACGAATCTCTGATGGCCGGGCAACCAGTTCGACACATTGATATTGGAGTCCCGGCAAATGAAATCACCGATGAACTTGCGAAATTCAGAGGGAAGTTTCTTAGGCCCTAAACCTGCGTTAGGACTCTCTACGTCTCCGGAATACATTGATACCATCTCACAGGGAGATGGCATGACTGCATAGGATGACCGCAATCCAAACGAATGTTTTCCAACGTCTCAAAGAGATCAGCGATTTTCCTGACGACCCTCAGTAGGAAAAACGCTTTTGCTCGTAAGTGTGTTAAGCACAATTGAACCAAACCCTTGTAATGTTTGTTGTGAGAGTGATGATGACACGTCTGACCAATTATTTTGTGATTTTCCGGCGAACATTTGCATCAGGCCGATGGCACATAGCACTGAAGCTCTTTTTTCTCCATTTAAATGTACATTTCTCCCGAATAAGGGCATTATCTTTCAATTCAGAAAATTTGAACGTAGGTATGTCTCCTTGAATAAAATGGATCATTCGAATATTATGGGCGCTTGGAATCACTTTGCGTGCCAATCGAATGACAGTTCATTTAACAGAAAAGCCATTAAAAGATTTAAAGCCTTTTAAGGTTTATACAACGGTGCTAAATGTATAGTATTTCTAGGAATCAGGTTGTTTGAGGATGCAGAACTGCGGGAACGCCACAGATTCTGACGTTCGAGTACTCCGACGATTCTGAGTGCCATCAATTCGAAAGCAACCATTACATTGAAGCAAAAACTAAAAACGCTGAGAGGCTGGCATACCAATAACTCTCACCGACTACTAGTATTCCTGTTCACTGAAGAGAAAATCATTCAATCAAAAAAAAAACACAGATTGAGTGCATGGGTCAAAACTCATTTTTAGGGTCGAACGCGATTAAAATCCAGCACCAGTAATTTTATATGGCGTTAAAAAGATTATCAAAACTCAACAAAAAAAATTTAAAAAGCTTTAAATGTTTCAACAAAATTCTGCTCATAGAGCGTGAAGTTAGACACGGTCTGCCGTATGAAATTCTGTCCGGTTGGTATACAATTTCTCAAATCGTGCTTCGCTAGAAGACAAATGAATTCGAATAATGCGTTCTACGATTTGTAGCTATTGAGTGACCAAAAAATAAATAATTGACAAACATTAACCGTTCTTATCTGGCACCAACTTTTTTTGTAACACTATTTATGACTATAAATATATAAACCTAGATGATACGAATCTATCTTGAACATATTGTCCCCGAATTAAATCCCCTATCCCGCCTTTTGCTGACCTGTTTGCCATGGCAGACATTTGCGCGCTCTAATCACTTTAATTTATATGACTAATACATCACTTTGTTGTTCACTTATTTAAATGACAAAATTTGTTTATATTTGTAGTGCGTATCTCAAGTCATATCTATCTTTGTTTAGATACTGTGTAAAACTCCTTGTCTCACAAAGCGAAGGAAACGTAAACCTCCGAAGCTAACATGGGGCGAAACCAATATCGTTAATTGGTCGATTGACAAGTGATTGATGATTTTGTAGCGATAATATGATGGATGCACGCACTAGGTGGTAATAAGAGATATTTTCAGAGATATTCCCAAGCAAGTTCCATTGCATTAAAAGATTAACCTCAAGCATGTAATGAGATTAACAGACCGAGAGGTCGTTTATGGTTTAAACAGCTTTCAGAAAACTATGGCGTAGCGGTTTCTTAAAGAAGCCTATTGTGGTGATGGTTTTTGTATATTTGTACGAGTATCTCGATTTTATAATAATATTTAGTTGGCTGGGTGATTATCTTAAATACCGGGAGATTATGAACGGATATCAAAATGATGTTAATCATTTTGAAAGAAATTGAAGCCGATAAGCTTAGATGCCATGGAGAAGGTTATTAAGACATTACAGCAAGAGGAAGTAAATCGAAGCGGCTCCAATCGAGTGACAGTTCATTTAATAGAGAAGCCAATAAAAGCTGTAAAGCCGTTTAAGGCTTATAACAACGGTGCCAAATGTATAGTATTTCTAGGAACCAGAGGAATCATGTAAATCACTCACATCGCTTTCTTCATTTAGTTAGTTAGTTTATTTTTTATTTATTTTTTTATTTTTTTTTTGAGTGTTATCAAGTGGGTATGAATACACTTAATGTGCTTGAGCACGTGTTAAGTTTTTTTGGAAAATGGGATAGGGAGAGAAAGCGAGAGAGAAAGTTTAATTGACAATTTATTTCATAATAAAAACGTATTCTTAACAATTTTAGATACTTAGTCTATATGGCTTGGCTTATGGTCGTCTACTAGATTGGCAATTTAATTAGTTTTTACTTTTTTTTATAATACAAATAATTTAACAAATTTAATGTGTTATTTTTAGAAGTTTTCCTCTATGATACATTTTCTATAGCGCAGTGCGTTTATTACGTAGTTATATACTCGTAATCTATCCCAGCCTCGGTCACTGTTTAAGATGCTCGTCAGTTCATTAATATTGAGTACATGTGCTCCAAAGAATCTGCAGCGGAATTCTCTGATGATGGGTCATATTGCAACGAAGTGGAATACATCTTTGAGGTTGCAGAGGTTACATAAAAGTGATGGGCGGTGCGGCATGTAGTTTAAATTTATCAGTTCACCTCTTACCTTGAAGATAATGCTTATCATGTCCGTTCTGTAACTCGTCAGAAAGTAGATTCTATTCTGCAAATTATAATTCAATTTGGTATAATATGTCCTGTATTGCGATATTATTATGTTTTAGGGGGGGTCTAGCTGTTCATCTGGTATAACAAGGAGATTGAAGCCACATTGAGATGCTAGATTTTCCCAGCCTTGAACGCATTTTCCTCTGTTAAGCAGCATTTGGGTGAACACTATCTTCGGTATCCTTTCTTTCTTCATCTCCATGTCTCTAACCATATAGTCAAGGTGAAGTTTAAGGGTATCCCTAAATAGCGATGCTACTCCAGTCTCAAGTTGAAGCATGTAGTTAAGTAAGCTACTTGACAACCTAAAAGCTCGCCTGATCAAATAGCGAGCAAATTTTTCGACGGCTTCAAATGAACGGTATTCCCATACTTGGGCAGCGTAAAATAGGATAGATGCTGCAGTAGCACGGAATATTTTCTGTTTCGAGCCATGGCTAATGCTTTTATTGTTGATACAACAACTCCAAACTGAACAAATTGCCCTTTTCGATTCTACTAGTTTGCTTTCCAGGTGCTTGTTCATATTTATATTAGGCTTAATCAAAACACCGAGGTATTTATACTCCCTCACTATGTGTTCTTCAAACTTCCACTTTTCTCTGCGAGAGTATCTGCCTCCGCCGTCCCTGAATATCATCATCTTTGACTTAGTTTCCCGACAGGTTCCAGATTTTACAATATTCGTCCAGTCTATTCATCATTAGCTGCATTGCGTTCACCGAATCTGCGAGAAAAACGATGTCGCCCGGAAACATAAGAGCTAGTATTGTGGTTTGACTTATCTCGAGTGAAAGGCTACACGAAAATTAACGAAAAATGCATATAGCTTTTTGTGTTTCCTCTTTTAAATATCCGTTACGTTTACTAGTGCGAAAATTTGGTCTATAGTGGAATAGTTTTGCTAAAACCAGCATGTGATTGGAGTAGAATCTTCTTGTTTTCTACGCACTCTGTAATTCTGTTAAATAGCACACCAGCGAACAACTTGGTGGAAGTATTCAAAAAAGATATACCTCGGTAATTAGCCGGGTTGTTGTAGTCCCCTTTCTTATGTAAAGGAAAAATTATTGAATTTTGAAAACATTCAGGAACATCTGCAGTTTCGAATATTCGGTTGAACTCCTGGGCAAGCAATGAAAGGAATTCAGGTGTGCAATTTTTATAAAATTCAAACGAAATACGGTCGCTTCCTGGGTTCTTGTTCTTCTTGGAGTTTTCGATAACAAGTTTTACTTCAGCTATACTAATTGGCGCGTCCAGAAATTCATCGATTTACATAGGCGCTGCATATTGAAAAGGTGGTGAACTTTGTGCTGCGTTGAGGAGGGTTTCAAAGTGCTCTTCTAGCTGCTCTGCTTGTAGACCTAAAAGCGATAACATTTCTTTTTCCGTTTTTGGTTTGCTGCTGCGTAAACAATTTCGAATGAGTTATTACAATACGTCCTTAATAACCTGAGAAAAGCAAAAGGCGCGTCCCTAGCTCGCATGCACTCGTTATCAAATCATTTTTGCTTGCTGATTTTTCTGTTGGGTTTAGTCGGTGGGTTCATCGGAGCGGCTTGCCTAATTACCATCGTTAGGTCTTCAATTCACGGTGTTCTATCAGCTGCTCCAAGTTCCAGAATTTGAACCCCTTTTGCGTCACACACTTTATCCTTTGAGATACGGTTTATATAAATAGGTGACGGACTAAATTCACTAACAAAGCTATTTTGAGATAAATCTATTCTCTTTCAAATAGGCTTGATTTAATCGCAGGTATGCATTTAAGCTCGTAACCCTTAAAAATATTCCTATGTCTAGGTAATTCTTCATAATCTATTAAATAAGTTTCGAATAGCACAAACTTTCATTTATATAATTAAAAAACTCAACAAAAAAAATACATTTTTTAATCCTGCTACATTATAACTTAATATTTTTAGTTCGTGTAATTTGACGTTATTCGGGTAGACAGGTAACCCTCAATTGCGTGGGCACCCAAGTTTTTTACAGCGGCTCTCTGGTTTGTGGTTATACCTTTAGTTGGTTGAACTGTAAGATCCGAATGACAGTGACGTTTCATACAAATTGTTTTTATTTTTATTCCCATTCATCGGATTTAATAAATATGAGGGAATTTCACCAAAAAAAGCTTGTAATTCTTTTGCACCATCCTCATTGCCATATTGCAGTCCCTCTGATAAGTCCCATGTAAACACTTTATCAACCACGTATAATTTATCACCCCTTAAAAACAATATTCGTTTTCGGTTATTTTGGGCGAAGAAATTTTATTAATGGAAGTAACTTGGGCTTCCGCTGGCGTATATTGTGTGGTGTGTCTTTGTGTAAGTTAAATTATATTATATTTAACAGTTTTAAGAAAAAATTTGTTTATTTAAATTTTTCAATACATGAACTGGCAGCGATTCTGCCTACAATAGATATTTTATCAATAGATACTATTTTCTTGTTGACATAGAGGTACTGCATGCAAGTTGTGCTCCCACAGGTTGATCATGTTGCTTGGAGTGCGTGCTAGCCAGACTTGATGGAATGCGGTTATTTTAAGTGGATGGAATGAGTGCTGGGAAACTTGATGCGATGATGAAAAACAAATGCAAACATATGCATTAGAAGTGTCGTGCGCATTTTGATATAATGTTGCGTTAACTTGTACATTGATTTTGGTGCTTGCTTTGGCCTTGCTTGCTGATCTTATATGCCGTCTTGATGTCGGTGTTTGCTTTGTATTTCCCCAACAGACGTTCAGACGGTTCAGTTTGGTTTTTTAATGTAAGCGGTACGCAGATTTCCAGGCACCGTAGTTTTTGGGATTCGTCCAGGTCATCGGGTACCCACTTATCGAGTTTCTTTACCTTTCCTATTAGAGAAAGGTGTCGACTTATTGTCATTGCGGATACTCCCATGCTTTGTGCAATCGTCGAACATCGTCGTCAACTAACGTTTCCGGCTTCCCACGTGGTTCATTTTCAAGGCTGAAATCTCCCGAACGGAACTTTCCAAACCACCGTCGTGTAGTGCGCTCATTTACCGTTACATTCTCAAATGCGTCATAACTGTTTTTCATTGTCAATGACGCATTATGTCCCATTTTAAATTTGTAGACAAAGAGGGTTCGAATTTGAACTTCCGACAGCATAGAAAAAAAAAATAACAGTACTTGTAACGAACCCTAAAATTCTCACACGTACCACTGTATTTTATAAAGAAAGAAAATTTAACGTTCTGGCACAGATGTTCAGTCGAGAACTTCTTATTCCCGACTGAGCGAAAATCACATTTCATGTGGTGCAACCCGATATACTCGCATACAAAAAGGAGAAAGGAAAAACTGAGATATCTGTTACAGCTATCACAAATAGCTGCACATATTAGGATGCGGATTCACTGCGAGCTGCATTCAATAGCATTACCTTAATATAGTCCGTACCAATTCAGTTTGCCATTCTACTGCGCAGGTCTCTTAAAATTTCTTTTATCATCTCTTAAATTGACAAATATGACCTAAAGCGCCCCGTAAACGCTAAAACATGGTACTAGTAAACATGGTAAAACTAAAACCCGCAGACGCTGAGACCAATTCACTCCAACATAATTAAACAAATCTCATCATTTGTCAAAAGCTGTCAAGTAGACTGTGAAAACACTCGAAAAACTCTTTCCAAACATCAGTATTTGGAATGTTTGCCATTTTTTCCCGGTTATTTTGTGTGTTCACTCGACGAAGTTCACTGATAAAATGGCTTGGTCGAGTAAATGTTGACAGATGAGAGCGTAGACACTCAAATATAGTATCAACAACACAAAACTCCACCCACAAACATCGACAAAAATCAAACCAGTTTTGATTTTAGTGAGACCAAATTCTGATGTTGGTGAAACCAAAAAATTGGTACACGTACCAACCCGCAGACGATCAACATCAGCTAAAACTTGGTTAGTGGTAGGTAGGTACCATGTTTTAGCGTTTACAGGGCGCTTAAGAAACACGAAAATGGGTGGAACCATAAACAAAAAGGATCTACATCCCAACGTTGCTATCAAAATCGCAGTTGCGATCTGACTCAGGCCCCATTTACAATGTTCCGAGATCCGATACGAGTGTCACATAAGGACATCGGACGTCTATTTACAATGATACGTCAAAACACCACTCACAACTAACAAGCTCAAAATGAAAACAACAACAATTTAACTGTCACGCATTACGAGATGCTAGAGTATTCCAGATTTTCGAAATTGATTGCGATGCTTGCTGCGAGACTCGCATTATTGTAAACAAACACATTGAAGTACATGTTACGGAACTTCGAGTTTGAGCATATGTGAACTATGTGGTATATTGTAGTGGGAAAGCCATTGTAACATTTCAAATTTTCCGGAATCAGAACTGATTTACTTGTCTTCCCATTTGTTGTGTCCATTACAATAACGGAAGGTTCTTCTATGTTATTCAAAACTTGATCTGTCATCCATTTAGAGAAATTTTCAAAATTCATCTCATCGTGATAATCTCCTATTTTAGTTCCAGATTTAAATAAAAGCAAGGCATTATTTAGGAAGCCATTCTCGTCACCTGCATGAGCCATTATCAACATGTGACCTTTTGAAATTGGGGCCTTTAATCCACGTCTGTTACCATCAGTCCATGCGCTTGGTCTTGCGTGTGAGCTGTCAATATAGCTCTCATCCAAATAAATGATCTCATATCCTTTTGATGTGTATTCCCGCACCTTTCTCAGATAAGTTAAGCTCCATATCTTCCTGGACCCGTTGTCTCAACATTTTTAAGGTAATCATCATTTTTTCCTCAAGGTGAAAGTTGTTTTCCATTTTTTGTGTGGTACTTTCTTATTTGGTGATTTAGTAGCACCTTTCTCCTCGTATTCCTTGATAATCGTTCGTATTGATCGGGCCGAAATTCCAGTGAACTCCTCAGTCAGTTGAGAGTTTGCGTACGTTATGGGATTATCTAAACATAAACTCATAGCTTCTTCCAATTTTTTGTTATACATGTTAACAACGATCTTACGGGCCTGACTTGCTATTGGTTTTCCTTTTCGCGATGAATCCATGACAATTTCCTGTATTTGTATAAGCTTTTGTTCGAGCAAGGTTATTGTTTTCGTAAAACTGGATTCCAAATAGCAAATAAATCATTTATATGCATTGGGTTTAGCTTGATTACAATTACATGTAATTAATAATTAAACAATTACTATTACTAATTAGGTACATGTAACTCAAAAACGTAATGGACTCTTGGTAGTAATTGAATAAAAAGTATGGCGTTAATAATTTTTGTAAGTGATTACCAAAAAAAGAAAATAAAACAATTAACTTAAACAATTTTATTTCTAAGACCTAAAATCCTATCCTAAAACCTATGAACCAAAGTCCCGTAGGTAGAAGCAAACACCTTAAAATAAATGGAAACACGCCACATACGCAGGTACCTAAACCTAAACCACAAATAATAAAACCATAAAAATCGTTGAGAACCTAATCAATTACGATCGGACTAGTGTATAAATTAAATAACGCAAAGTTGTTTTTATGAAAAAAAAAAAAATTTAATTTTTGGGCAGAGTTACCCCTTACAAATGAAAACTTAGACTGAATTACAATGTTTCTTAATCTACCTTAAATACTATTCCACATGATCCAATCATGCATCCAGCAGTGAGTATGTTCCCACAGGTATTCTCTGGTTACCGTAACAGTACGTGATGGAATGCATGGCATTGCACAGGTGTCAAATGGTCCAGACGTTGTGTCAGCGTTTGGTTTGACGGGAACAGTAAATTGTTATTTGAGGAATTAAATATTTGCGTTCTTAACTTATAAAAATACAACAAATATACCACCCTAGATAATAGGTAGCATTACATATGAAGTGCGTTGAAATTTATCAACCCCATAATAAAAAAATTAAAGTAATTTTTGCTACAGCATTTTAGTTCATAGCCATGTAAAGTTGGGTTAGGCATTGTAAACTTCAGACAAAAACATTTACTCTTTCGTACCATTTTTGTTCTCTTAAATATTCTTCGTTGTCAAACTGAATTGGTACGGACTATATCTGCAAATCTGTTCATAGAATTTCTCACGTGCTTTCGATCTTTTTTTTTTATGGCCTTAGTTTAAAGTTCCGAGTGAATTTAGTCGGCATTAGCAATTTCGTTGACACAGTAAAATTCTGAACGAAGGACTACTACCTACACGAGAGAATGTTATATCTAAGAGTTCTTCATCGAATTGCATTATTCGAAAGATTGATGTTTATGAAGCTGTGCCATTTCACACGAAAACGTTCCTGTTCCATTTAACTATTTAACTATTAGAAAATATTTCAGCAGATTCGATTGGCGCAAGGAATGCCATCCACTTGTACGAGTATGTCGCTTTTGTTGTTCTACTTGCTTAGGATCGATTTTTCTAGCCATATGAATTGTTCTATTTGCGATGTCCAAAGAGAGAATATCTAATAGAGCTGCAAGGTGTATATCGCAACTATTGACGCCCTCTACCCACTTAAAAATAGACTGAGATCGAGAAGGAAAACCTTGTACAAACAGTTTTCTAATATACATAATTCGGAGTCAGCTTCCAAAAATTGATAAAAGAAAGTTACAGAGCTTCTGTAAGTTTGTATTAGAACACTAAAATGTGGGCTGTAAGCAGCAACCTGAACATTTCAGCAAACAAATAAAATATTTCAGAGGAAGGACCTAAATGACCTTCTATGCCTAAAGAACTACTAAACAAATACTTCTTTCAGCAGGTGTAGATCCGAAAAAAAACTGTCGATAATGACAACTTCATTGTGGTCGAAATCCTCGAGAGTAAAAAGTTTAAAAGACATTTCTACCTTCGAAGTGATATCACGAACTAGCGATTCAGGAACTCAAGTTTTACTCAGTTCAATGACGAACATTTAACAAATAATGTCATCGCCGGCGAGACGGATCAACGCCCTTTAAATGTTCTTCGAATCACCGAAAGAAGTAATGGCACACCGAACATTGTAAATTGATATCTTCTCCTACAAGCAGTGGATATTAACATCACCCTGTTTAGTAATAGTATACAACGAATAATGTGCATTATCCAGCTCGCATTAGGAGACAGAGGTGGTGCATCCGATTCCTAAACGGAAACAAGACACGCTCAATCCGGTGATCGTGGGTCGTTAAGTCTCCTTCCAAATATTATTAAAATATTCGCAAGGATGATCACTACAGCCCTGACCTTAGTCAGAAGAAGCTCTGACCAGAGCTAAAGGTGCTTTTGACCTTTGTTTTATATTGTAGCAGACAACTAAATTCGAGGATAAAAGTAGTCTGCTACATAGCCTTTATTCGGTCTAAGCTTGTACATGAATGTATCGTATGGTTCAATGTGAGAGCAAGTTCTTTTGTTTGAGAGGGCCTGTCTGCAGAATTCCATAAAATTATATCCTGATTAGGTTTCATACAATAAGGGTGTACACTTTCGTTACTAGGTTGATTCTAACGCACATTTCTGTAGTTGTATGTACTAGAAGAGTGTGAGTCAATGCCATTCGAATAGCTACAGACAGCCAACTCGACTACGCAAACACGTTATAAACGCGTTTCGTCTATGGTTCTGTAGGGGGAAGTCGCTATATGAATGATTTTAGTAGATAGCACCAGGAATTCTGGTGGCTTGCTGAACGAGATAATACAAAAACTAAAAAAGGACATTTCCTCCATCAACAAAGTATCTATTGTTATGTTTTGTTATTGTTATATCGCCTTTTCAAACAACATTAATCTCATTATTGGCGTGAACAGATATTCCACCTTTTATTGGCCCAATCACCATCTGTAAGTATCGATTCAAAGTCATTATATATAAGACATGAACTGCCCTTTGGTAAAGGGTGAAGGCCCATCTAACACCTTCGTCATATTGTGAGTCATTAAGTCCTGTGATCTCAGAGTATAGCTTCTGATCAAGCTTTCGTGACCTTATGGCCACTTACATACATATGTATGTACATACACCTTGTAGCATTGGACTGATCATCTTAGCCTCCAAAAATGGTAGTTAGTCAAGCAGATAGTGAGGCCCTTTCCACAAAACCAATCAATAAGTCGAGTCCCAAGTTAAGGTACACAATCAAAACTTTTTAAAGATGGCTTATGCCTTCTGCCTTTCAATAAAAGAATGTTTATGCCTTCAGACACACTTTGACTGCAAGTAAGCAACGGAATCAGACGATAACCGGTCCCGGTGAATGCTAATTGAATAAAGGGTCTTTAAGCATTTAAGAAGTTACAGACACACAAGCTTTGCTGAGCGTCTTTTAGGTTTATCTGTCTTCTAAATCCTCTTATAAACTTCGTCTTTTGATCCAACAATGTACTACAGTGAAGCTTACAATATTTTTTGAAACACAATCCACAAAATCCAATCGCATCATAAGAGTATCAAATTTGATATCCATAAAACAAAGCTACATGCCCCCAAGGAAGTCTACCTTTAAAGCTGCTTCAAGTCAAAAGGCAAAACCAGCTTTTCTATTAATTTAATGATACCTTAAAAATTCCAATGTATTCCATGTATGCGAAAGATGTTCACTTGTTTTCATGTCACATATACGCCTCCCAACGCACAAATAAATGTCAACCATTGAGAGGGACATTAGATACCACGACAACAACCAACAACAACAACAACACCAACAATGACAACAAGCTCAAAAGATACTCTCGACTCGACTCGGCTCGTATATATGAAAAGAAATGAGGACAATAGTGGGAGTGGGTACAGATGAATAGATGATACCATCTTCCCTGCCAACTTATGGCCTAACAACATACAAATACACTCTTCTAGAGAATAGGAAGGGATCTAAATAACGGTATACGAGTATGGCGCACATATGAGTAGAAACGAGTTCAGCTATGGAGAAGGAGCATTTAATCGCTTGTTATCGATTCCCATCGATGGGCCCCAAGTGTCCCATCGGCAAGAATTTGTGTTCGAGTGGCTTGTGTATGGGTTCTGGCTTGTGTTCGATTTGGAGTGGGGATTCAAGTTCGGGTTCGGGTTGGGGTTGGGGTTCGGATTCGGGTTCGTTTTATGTGTACCAGGTTGGCAACCTGAACTCGATTCAATTATCGACACAGGAACATCAAGGATAATCCTTTTTAAACTTACGAGACCCCAGCCGTGTCCCATTAACCAAACAACCATTGCCATTGTCAATTGTAGATTTTTTTTTTTCGAAATTGTCGACGTGTCGTGTGGTCCTTATGGCTGTTGAGTTTAAAATGTACATTCGGGATGGGCTAGGTAGTATATTCGTAGTAGTAGCAGATTTCCCCCTTTTTTTCTTTCCCCCTGTCACTCTCGGGATATACACAAAGGACAATGGAACTATGTGAATTTAAGGGGACAAGAACAAGAAGAAGATACATACATACAAAAAATCGACGACCTTAAACTGGGACACGTCTCTGCAGAGGAATACCTTTGTGAAGCGTTGCAAAACTTTCCCCCAGGAAAGAGGCTTGTTTTTGTTACTCTTCTAACATAAAGTGAAAAATCCGGACTGGATTCAAGAGAAAATGAATCCAGTCGAAGGGAACACCAACATTAACACACACCGATACATTATTGATCTCAGTTCGACGATAAAGGATATGTTCTCGAAAACAAAACGCGCCAAAGGGTGTCATCATTAATTTCAGTGGTGCCGGGATATTCGTATCTCCTCCTCCGTGCTGCCATGTGGCAAGTACGTCCTTCACCTACATTCGCAGTGAATCGCAAATCGCAAACAAACTATCAAAAAAAAGGAGGGGGAGAAAGTTCTGTTAAAAGAACTAAGCCCCTGGGTACTGTATTGGTGCAAGGGAACTCATGTTCTTTACTGATGGTCTTTAAACGTTTAGCATGAATAATTTTTCAATAAACTACAAGTCGGTTACCGGGATAGACTAGTTGTAATATCACCGGCGGAGTTGGAAGTTTTTATAATCTTGGACTTTGGTGGATAGTTTTTTGGTTAAAGGACTTAAAGGACTCCACAGGGATGACAGCTATTTACATATTTTGAGATTCACTGTTTTGTTTACAGGTGTTTTACTGGGAAATTTGTTTGGTTGCAGAGAGAAATCTGCAGACCACCGTAACTTTCGGTGATTGATGATGGGAACATTATGTTGTTAAATGATTAAGTTCTGACTACTTAGGTTGGCAGCTACCTAATTTATTATTTGTTGGGTAGGTAGTTCTACTGGGAGAAAAGCTGTTATAAAGTAGTTGTAAATGTAGGGATTCAGTAGTTGGGTTCACTTCCAGCATCTGTTTCGATTTTTGTGTTGAGATACTTTATAGAAATTTCCGTGAAAGTATGTGGTAATCCAGTTAACTTCGTTGATTTGGCATCAGTCAAGTTATCAAAGCTCGTGAAATTAAGGGTTTTCCTGAATCTATTCGGCTAACGATGCTGACGATGAGAAATGATTCTTTATTAGAGGATTGTCATTGCCTGTCACATGAATCGTTAGTAGTACCCGATGAGGCAGCCATTACGCCGAGTCTGCTATAAAGATTTAAACCCTAAGCTCAAAGATAGCTTATAGCGATTTCAACGTGAAACTAGGAAAGGGAAACATCTCAGTAGCAGTGACTGGAGTGTACACGACATCATTTCCGACAACGGACCTGACAGATTCCCGATCAAGTTACCACCCACTAAATTGATCACATTTAAATCGACGCTTCAATATTCTGGATGTCCATTGAAGGACTAACGTTGACTCGGACCATTACACTGGCCCGCGCATGTCGCTAACGCCGGTAAAAGGAGGAAATACTGTGAGTAAGTTTAATATCAGGAAATTGCAATGGCATTAAAAAGCCATAGTCCTTGCCGCTCAAATGTTGTTTACCTCACTTTACGGTGCCAGCATCTCATCACGAAACCGAATGGTAGACCACAGTTTCCAACTGATTTATCCTTATCAGCGTGGTTTCAGACCTGAAATCCATCATCGACCAGCGTTTTTCATCTGGGTAGATTATTTAAAAGATCCTCTAATTATAAATCGATAACCACCACATATTTGTTGATTTTAAGCCCGCCTTTGACAGCGTGCCTTGATGACATCATATTAGAGACCGTTCAAATGGTAACTCTTTCCAATCGCATTTTTAAGCCCAGGAGACAATTTGGTAACTGAGCCGTCTCTTGGATAGAACACTCTATAGAACGTTGATGATCCTAATCCTTTTTTACGGCGCGCAGGCATGGACTTTCTCAAAACAGGATGACGAAGTGCATTGATATTTGGATGTTTAACTAAGAATTTTACAGAAATTCGGCTATTACGAAAAAAGGTTATGGGTTCAAATCTGGCAACATCATAAATCATAAAAAGACATCATACCCATTTTGAGCTCTCAATTGTACGTTTATATTGTTAAAACAGTCAGAGAGATACTCGTACGATATGTGCTGGAAGCTTTTGATGTCACCTTCATTAAGGCGGTCAAATCGGCCGTTGCTCCGTCCTACTGGAATCGCATGCCCTGCAGTCCCAATTCATCCTATTGAGGAATAAAAAGTTCATTGATCATGGCTCTGTAGCTCTCGCCATCCACAGTGCCCGCTTGGCCCGCGCCGTTCTGACTAGTAAATGGTCCAACATGCAGTGACTTTGAGTGGATGTAGCGGCACGTTGTGCAACTGACGAATTGTTCATCTGTTTTCTTCACAAATGTCAAAATCGAATTCATATCCGACTCGACATTTGTAGGGTCTATGGCACTTTCCGATAGGGTCATACATTACTGCCCATTTTTTTTTTTATAATTACCGCATGCTCAAGGGGTTATTATACTATTAAAATGTTTGCACACAACGCGTGAGAAGGAAATTTGGGGAGGAAAAAAGAGAGGTACCGATAAACATTGGTCTTAAATGTTTGCAAGTTATAACCTAGTATACTCATATAGACAAAGGATAGTTATCACCTTTTAATAAATAAATTGGGAGACTAGACTGTTATGCAAATTGTTTCAATAGTTAACCTACAGTGGAGTATAAGGTTAAGAAAAATGTATAGTTAGCAGATGGTAGTCAAAAAAATTAACGACAAAGATTGTTCCTAAATTAGCGGACCATCGTTTGCACCGCTTAACATATTTCATACAAGTCGTAATCCTTTGTTGTACCAGAGAGAAAACAATAAAGAATTATCTGGTATGTATATGGAGCAGTTTAAAATTTCAACAAAAACGGAAAAGGGCTTTATTGGTAGAAGGACAGAGTCAGTTGAAAGCCGCTTTTTATTCTACGAATATCAGAATTATAGAGCACTCAGACTGCAACATGGTGCAAATCCACGAGTTTTCTGCCCACAATTCTGGTCTCTTTCGGCGAATTACTTCACGCAAACGTCTCATAACGCCAAAATAATACTCTTTGTTTACTGTCTGGCCCTCTGGCAAAAATTAATGATGCACTACACCCTTGCAATCCATGAAAACCGTGATCATTGCCTTCTTTTTTGACTGAAAACAACGCGGTTTTTTTGGTCTCGGCTCATTTGGTGAACGCCATTCACTTGCCTGATGTCTGGATTGCGTGTCGTACTTATAAACCCACGTCTCGCCTCCAGTAATGATCCTTTTGATGAATGTGGGATCGCATTCAGCCTCGCAAATCATCTCTTTTGCGACGTCAACACGTTCTCTTTTTTGCATGAAATTGAAGTCTTTTGGCACCAACTTTGCTGCTACACGACGGAAACCCAAATCATTAACCAAAATGTTTGGACGGATCCATAGGCAATGTTCAAGTCCTCCGCTATCGCTCTGATGATTAATTTGCGGTTATTGACCAACATTTCTTTTACTCCATCAATGTTTTCGCCGGTTTTCGATGTCGATGGTCTGCCACTGCGTTCATCATCTTCGATTGACTCACGACCACTTTTGAACCGCTCGTGCCACTGTTAAACGACCGTTTTCTTTAGAGAATCGTTGCCGAAACACTTTTCCAACATTTCCAACGTTCGCGCACCATTAAATCCGTTTTTTTACGCAAAATTTAATACAAGTTCGTTGTTGCAAATTTAAATCCATTTCTAAAATTGTAAAAAATCGCAACACACACAAAGATAGATGTACTCTTGGCTACGTAACTTTTGCAAATGTCAAGCTATGACGCTAAGATTTAGAGGGAATGTCAACAACAGATTTACCAACTTAACAAATCGGAACAATGAGAGCACCACACGGCGGTTATTGCGGGTAATTTTTGATCAAGGTGGTATAAGAAGAAATACCAGAAACTATATGACTTCTTGATGGGTTTTTAAACGCCAGAACCGCTTTTTCACAAACTTGTGAACGTTGGTTTGTAAGTTTCAAAAGTGGTGATTTTGGCATCGACAACAAAGACCGTAGAAGACCAGCGAAAAAAATCGAAGATGCAGAATTGCAAGCATTAATAGATGAAGATTCGACTCAAACACAGCTCGCAGAAGCACTGAAAGTTAATCGTCCAATCTGTTCTCAAATGTTGAAAAGTCCTGGGAGAGATCCAAAAAGAAGGAAAATCAATTGAAAGATTGAGACATCGAAAGGCGAAAAACCGTTTCAGAAATTTTGCTTGATCGGCACAAAAGAAAAGTTTTTTTGCATCGAATTGTTACTGGCGATGAAAAGTCTGGCAACCAACACGCAATATCCACAGAAAGAAGGTTTTGCTGTATATTTGGTGGGACCGGACAGGAATGATGTACCTGGTGAAACGATTACTGGGGATCGCTACCGTCAAACAGTGATAAGATTAAATCGAGCATTGAAGCAAAAACGACCAGAATATGCCCAAAGATACGCATCAGTTATTTGTGATGTGCTCATCCACATGTTGCAAACCAAGTAAAAAAACTATTTGGCAAATATTAATTCTGAAGTTCTGCTCCACCCGCCGTATTCACCAGACTTGGCACGAACTTTCGGAACACCACTTTCAATCTTGCTTTCATGGTTGGCCTCAAAAGATGAGCAGTTCTATTGGCGCAGAATCCATCAATTGCAATAAAAATGGGAAAAAGTCATAGCTAACGATGGCCAATACTTTGATTATTATTATTGAATTCATTCATCATGTTGTTTAAATAAATGAGTTTTTTGAGCAAAAACATCGACATTCCATATTCACACACCTATTACATATGCTGATATCAATGTACAAAAACAACTTGGTGTGGTATGGAAAGAATTTGCGGGAGCAGTTTAATAAATTCATGGTTCTGAAGCCACAATGCGTAATCGGCAAATTGTTATTTATTTTGTATATTCTGTGTAAAACGTATCCGGAATTTATCATTCAAAGTACGCGCGTAAAAGTTATCGCCATCATTTGTATTCTGTACGAGAAAGTTGGTAGCATTATACTTAGTTACTGCACGAAATTTAGGCGGGATCTGCTATTCAGTTTATTTAAGACTGCATTTGTTGTGAACCATACTAATGAGTCCGTTTCGATTATTACAATGAAAAAGATAATTGAACAAAGATTTTGTCTTAAATTTTGTATTTCAAAGAAAATTTCGTGTGCTGAATCGTTGAAAATGTTGCGGAACACGTACGCGATAAAGTCGGTCAAAAAATAATGTTATGCTGACCGATTACCGCTGTGTAGTTCACTCAGAATTCCTTCCAGAGGGACAAACGGAGAACAATGAATATTGAATATTGTTTGCGTGATAGTATCTCCCGAAAACCTCCAGATATGTGGAATGACAATTCATGGATTTTACACCTCCTCGCAAAGCCGTTATTGTGAAAGAGTTTTTAGAGAAACACTCGACAAATGTCGTTAATCAAGCACCATGCTCACCTGATATGGCTCCGCCTAACTTTTTCCTGTTTCCGAAGCTGAAATTACCATTCCGAGGAATGCGTTATGAGTTGATTGAAGTCATAAAAAAAAATTCGCTAAAGGCCATACCTCAATCAGGATCCTAGGCGAGCTTGGTTTACGTCAATGCAACGCTGCTTTCGTGACAAAACATATCGTAGATGGAAAACCTATCCGTCCTCTTTAAATAGAACCAGTTTTGTCAAGTTGGGAAACACTATCACTGCCGAAGTTCGAAAAAGTAAACAATATTATTATAGTGCCAAATTTAATGTCAACCATGATAAAAATTCCGTAATGTTTGGGAAAATTTGCATGAGCTCGACATTACCAATAAGAAGTTGTCTTCGAGCAGTATAGACATCCACCCAAATACATTAAATAATTACTTTGCTCCATCTGTATCAGACACAATTCTTCATTTTGACGAATCTGAGGGTCCTAGATTTGTTTTCAAAATGGTAACTAGTACTGATGTTACTTTCGCAATGAAATCCGTAAAATCTCTTGCTATAGGATTGGACGGAATATCTTAGAAAGTCATCATACTGATACTACTATTTGTGATTGACAAGCTTACGCATACTTATAATTGCTGCCTAGTTAGATCGAGCTTTCCCACTCTTTTCAAATTAGCGAAAATAAAAATATAACGGTGGAAGACAAAAGATTACGATTCGGTAAATCACAGAAAACTTTGTCAGAAACTTTATTCTAGTTTTGGATTAGTTAAAAGAACTGGATTAGAAAAGATTAGAAAAGAACGCGGTCACAAACCACAAAATTGCGTCAGTAAAATGAATAAGATCTTGAGGGCAATAAATCTCTAGGTAGACGCGTATGATCTTCTACTTATTCCCAAAAAGTTTCTATGATTACCGATATGCAAGAACTTCTAAATTGTTGACGAATATCCCGATGTTTACTTATCTAGAGAGAAGATTCGTTTCTCTGAAATGGTAAAATGTCTTGGAATCATTTTAAACCACCGTCTTACAGCATGTGGCTACATGAACTTACTTTTAAGAAAGTCGGTTAAGCTGGTGAAAGCTCTACTGCTACCGCTAATAAGCTACTGCTGTTTAGTCTACAGTTCTCTTGATTCGCTATCTGTGTTAAGATATGTTTCCCACACATATCGGCGCCCATCCAAGCAAATAAACGTCAAGTTATTTGGAATTCTAGAAGCTTAACAATATGGAAAGGCTTTTTAGCTTAGGTCTTACTCGGATTCGGACACTAACTTAAGTAAGCAATAAGTTAATCGATTTCGAAGTTTACAAAACAATGGTCAAGTTATGCATGGTCGCATATACATCTATAATATCCTCCAGCTGCTGCTTAGCACCATATAACCTGAAGTGGAATTAACAGCCCGGAGTAAATTTCCCTGGAGGTATTTTAAGAGGAATTCAACTATATCCTGCTCAACTTCAGTTCGAAAACAGTCCTCTTATGACAGGGAATCCTGAAAATTTCTACGTTTTTTAGGGCAACACCATATCAAACAAGAATCTATGGTATGCCATTTAACAAACCAAATGCTACGACACCGCGAAACTACAGCACAAAAAAATGGCTATTGTGTACTAACAAGATACATACATATGTACATTCCGTACAGGAGTTATCTTTTTTGAAGGTACGAGTATTTTTGCAGAATACAGCTTGAAGTCTTTAACTTACAACATTGGGCTTTTACGACACTTTATCATCCTCCAACATCTTGTAACTTTCTATGTTCCTTCTAACTTTTTCTTACAGCCCACAAAACACCTAAGAGACGTGACAAATGTCTGTAATCACACTTAAGTCGTGTGCTAAATTTTTGTTATACCCTAAAATCAATGTCCTGCCTCATTTGCCAAGTAACAAACTTTTGTGGGTGATCGTAAAAAAAATATCTAGATTCCTTCGTAACTCTCATCCATCCCATCGGCCAACAAAAAAGAAAAGAGACCTGCACAGAAATTAATGACAGATTTCATTGACACTTCGTGCCATTCATGAAATTCTGGAATTCTGATATTCAAACGTTCAGCTGCTGTAAACTCAAGTCCCTGCCATAACTCATCTGCATAATATGTCGCCGCTGTCGTTGCCACATGGAAATGACTGTAAAGACTCTTACAAAAGATTCCATCTTGGCACTTAAAATTTTACACCAGTTGTCCATTAAAAAACGACAAAACAACAGTGACAGGATGAAGCGCAGCTATTTAAAGGACAGATGATTATGAGTACAAGGGTCTATATATGCACATACACATATTCGTATCTATGCGCTGCATATCCCCTCTGAATATGCATGCATACAAGCATTGCCACTCTTATATCTATGGTTTAGCTTGGTTGTAATGCAAACCGAGTGCCGAGCAACAAATTAGGCGCCACACTATGCCACTCCTATGCAATAGCAACAGACGACAAAAAAAAAAAAAAAAAAAAAAAAAAAAAAAAACACAATCGCTTAACAAATTTTCTTTCATTCCACTCAATTCTTTCTGTAGGAATAAATTCTACTTTGAGTGGTTTTATTGTCAGAGTGGGATACATACATAGAGAACAGTGGTTGGGGTTGAGGGGATGATGATAGAGGAAACGTTAATGGCCGAACAGCAAATGACTGCAACTGCAATTGCAACTGCCAGTACAACAAAATAATCATCGTGCTAGACAATTGTTGTGCATGGGACGGGACACAATTTATCGCCATTCGAACATGGGATGACAAAATAAAATGACAATGACTATACTCGTAAGTGCAAAATAGACAAGCAAAAGCGTTCTAGTATACAGGAGGTGGTATCGTCAGGAGGATAGACATTAGCCACACTCTAAACCCATCATACTCGTAGCAATGCCCTGTGGAAGAGGTTTTAACAGACAGAGGTATGGGTAAATGTGTGTTGCCAACTCTTGATGTTTTAATTGCAAACACTCGAATTTCAGATGCGTTTTAGTTGGTCGAGATACGCGCAAGTGTGTAGTTGCTTGCGATACAATTTCGAGATTGGTTTCCATGTGCGATTAGATGAAAAGTACTTCAAAACATAACAGATGAGTGGAGAAGGATTTATTGATGAGTAGCTGCGAATAAGGACGAAGTGCGAACATAAAAAAGACATTAACAATATACTCTATTGCTAGGATCGTGTAGAACTTATTTAATTCCTGATATGAAATAGTATGGTGGATGAGATACCAATTAGTAGAACATGTGTGTTTTCAGTCAGTGTTTTCAGTGGAAGCAATTTATGGCAGAAAGATTGTTGATTGTACTCACCAAAAATTAAATACGGTCAATGTCATACTATTTGTAATTTTACCTACATTGGCCCTTCCATGCGTTTTGCGATTTAACCAGCTTGGTTAAAGTACAACTGCAAACAATTTTATTCTAATAAATTGTGGCCCTGATTCAGAAATTCCTCCTGTATTGGATTGGATAAGACCAACGACGTGTTTATTTTCTGCTTGAGATCCAGCTACAAATTATGGAGAAATTGTCATGAATTTATTTTCTCATTGCACAATGATTTTTGACTAAAACTTTTCGCTTCGAAATAAGAGCCTTTTCTACATCGATGTGCTTATAGTATAGGTCATTAGGAACTGTCCAGGATGAGCCAGATCATGAGATAATGATGGCACTCACATCATCCAACTGGGTAATTGGCCTGTCTCAAAAACAATGGGGGACTTCAAAGAGAAATATTTTCGATGGTTTAGTCCGTAAGTATGATCTCCCCAAGATGACAATCCACAATAGTTCAGAACTTTCGGAGTCATGCAGGACACCAGGCTTTGATGAATTAATGGTGGAACTTTTCATTCACGAAAGTACAAGACAAAAAGACGCTAGTAAACGAAATAATACGGGATGGCTGGGATATCTACAAACAAGTGATCCTGCGTCAGGAGCATATGAAATGCTAACAAATGCACATCTCTGCATACAATCGCATATTAAATTCCAGCAACTATGCTTTGTGAAAGTGCCAAATATTTTCAGCTTCCAGCTTTTGATAGATCGAAACTAGCCAAATAACCACACCAAGGTAATACAAGGCCAACGAGACGGTGGTCGAATTCTAAATCCCACAAAATAGTACCCAGCTGTGCATCATGACGTTGGCAAAAATCAGTTCTAGATGTAATTTGTGAAGTTACAAGTCTGCAAAACATTTTCAAAATTTGTCGGGATTAAGCGGCAAGTTGCCCTAACATAACATATTTTTGAAACAAAAGTACGCGTTCATCGGAGTGTCATAACTCCAATAAACTCGTCCAGCTTGGCACGTAATTAGTCACCGAATAATATTGCTGGCGTCTTCAAGATTTAGAAAACGTTACTATCTATACGGAAAAAAACTGCTACAAACTCTTGAGAATACGTACATACCCAGTTAGCTCGTCTGTACATACAATGTGCCTTACACTACCTCCAGGAATAAATTCCGGATATTCGACATACACACAATCGCTGGAAGGAGCTATGGCGTCTGCCATACGAGTCCGTCTTATCTCTCGCACTAGTTTTTTTCAAACAGAGCAAGTTCCAACACCATATGAGCAAGGTCTGAATGGCAATATCCAAATCCAAATAAGCAAAGAACTAAGGACTACAATCCCTAATCCCTTCGACTGGTTGTATGAACATGCACGAGCATCATATTAATGTATGGTAATAGCAGCAGTACAAGTATGATTGCAAACCCTACCCGAACAGAAAAACTGTGTACTCCAAGGATAGCTGCACTTTGCTACGTTCTACCTCTGGTGCGCCATTTCTCCGAATGCAACCTGGACCGATCTCCTAACATTCGGCTAAACTAGCCTAAATCCTAAGATTTAAAAAAAATCCGCGAAAATATAGACTACATCGTACATACCCCTATTTTTGAAAGCAGCTCCGGGGTTATTCAGTATTCAGAGCGGGATAGTCTATTATGCCGGAAAGAGAATCCATTCATATAGAGAGAAGGATGTAGGATGGGGGATGTAGGCACCGAGCAGCTCGGAATGAGTATCTCTTTCCTGAAATATTCAGTGAATGTGATATTCGACAGAAGCAGCTCTAAACTCCTTGAACTCAATCTTAATAACTTTGGAAATTAAGAACTATCATCTATTTCCCAACGAGATGACTCAAAAAATTCAAAGCGTACATTTGTTTGGACGATTGGCCAACGAGATATTCGAGGAAACTCAAACTACAATAGATGCGACAGAGAAGACTACCAGCAATTAATCACTTGACTACCATCTGCAACTTAACCAGACACACCTAGCCCAAGGCTCTACATCAAGATACACCTCTGCATCTTAGTAACCATCATCACAGGCATTGTATATTTGGTAGACAACATCGCTCTCCTATAAACAAATTTCTGCAGAACCTGTAGGTGTGAAGATCTTGGGACATTGAGCAGGCCCAATCTGTTCGATCTCCAAAAAATCTAAGTAATCTGCTCGAATATACTCGTACATACGAGTACATGAAAATGATGTAGATGTCTTTAGGATCAAGTCTTGCGACCAGACGGTAAGCAGCCCAAGACGTGATCGACGGTGGGTTAACCAGAAATGTGCTTTCTCTCAAGACTAAGTTGGCTTTCTTGACGAGAAGGAGGAAGTTAACTGATGTGATATGATTCATTTAGTGTCAAAAAGCATCACCATTCGTTTTTCCAACGAAGTCAAGAATCCGGATGTTATCCTGAATAACAAACTTCTTTTGGCTAAACATTTTGCGTCGAAAACCTCTTTCTAGCAGTATAAAAGAGTTTTATGCTTGTCATAGATGGGGGTTGTTTGGATCTAAAAGAACGTCATACGTCTACTTAGACCAGATTCCAAATGAGGTTCGGGCACGCCGCGTCGAACTGCCAAATGCAGCCTCGACGCGTGAAGTGCGCAAAGAACCACAGTTCCGAGGAGTGTGCTCTGGTTATGGACGGAGCATCCGATAAGACGCAGCTCTCGTGAGTGTTATGTGGGAACGTGGGACACACCGCAAACTATCGGGGTTGTTCTAAGTTCACCGACATTAAAAAAGCAAAACTGGCTCGGCAGCAGAAAGTGGAGGTCAAACGTTCACCTCTTAGGTTTCAAACACCAACCGTCACGTCCCAAACTTCCTACGCCCAAATGCCATCAGGTAGGGGGCTACGGTATAGCAGGCGACTGTTGCTTCTCCGGCTGCAATATAGAGAACAACGGATGCTGCACCTAACATGCTGGCCATCTTGCTCGCAATCCAAGGACAGATGGCTCAGCTGCAACAGCAGGTACAAGAACATGCCAAGCGAGTGGACCAGATCTACGCGCTGCTGCCGGAACTAACGCAACACATGACGTAATGGGCACAAACTTTGAAAGTCCTTGCGGTGAATGTTAATTCACTGATTAGGATCGAACAAAGAGCTGCGATGTTTAAATTGCTACAAGACCAAACTCCTGATGTACTTTTCGCTAGCGAAACCAAGCTAACCGATTAGCACAAACTGGAGTACAATAATTATATTGTTAATAGAAGGAACCGGCCCAGATCTAAACGTGTGGGCGGTGTCGTGATCTTCATTAAAGAAGGTATAAAGTTTCACAGAGTGTACAAGGGAGTGTTGCGCAGGTTTCGGGTGTTGGAGGCAACCGTCATTTACATCCCGCTCCGCAGTGGAAAGCGGCTGTACTTGGCCTCTGTTTATGCACCTGAGGCTTCTCAATCCACTTTATTCATTACAGAGCTCGACACGCTTTTTCGACTTCTGAGGCTGGAATCGGGGGAGAATTATTTTATAATCGGCGGGGATTTCAATGCTAGACACAGGGATTGGGGAAATAATTTGCCAAATACTAGAGGGAACCTACTACTCGATTGGTGGGGTCAGCACGATGTCATGTACAGACTCGGTCTTAAAGCGACGGATAACCCGTCGTTTCCCAGAGGCGGGTCTTATTTGGATCTACTGCTGTACGACAAACGTATACGACTGACAGGTACGAATTTACAAACGCTAAACTGTCTGCGCACATTCGTGTATGACAACGACCATTGCGGTTTTAGCACCGAAATTACGGTTCCCAACGAAATTGCGGAATTGGAGGAGTTTGTCCAAAGATATTCTTACAACTACAGTAAGACTCGATGGACACGCTTCTCCGCAACTTTGACAAGAGCGCTCTCCTCGAACACGCTCCACCCACCGTCCAATAGGAATTTGTCAAACGAGGAGATCGACAATTACCTAAAACAAATGGACGAGACAATTAAACAAACTATGATGTAGATGTCCTACAATACAATACTACTCTACAATACCGCGGTATCGACGTACGACTAACGAAGACCTGTTCCGCAATCCTACTATTGACGCACTGCACCGACAGAAAAGTAGACTTCTGACAGTACTTAAAAACTTGTACAGACAGTTAACTGACCGACAAGACCCGGAAATTAGGACACTGATTCCGTCGATTAAAAATATTCAAACGCTAATAGAAGAGAATTACAGAATTTCTGTAAGTTTGTATTGGAACAACAAGGTTCGGGCTATAAACACCAGCAACCCGAATATGTTCCCGCAAATAAATAAACTATTTCGGATAAAAAATTACAACGACCTTCAGTGTCTTAAAATAGCCCGGAAAACAGACAACGAACGGTTACTGACAATAGGAGGTATTGATCCAAATGAGGCCGCTGATGATGACGACTTCTTTGTGATCAAGGATCCACAGGAGAAGGTCGAGGCCATAGGGGCGACTTTCCAAGAAGTATACAAGGCCACTGATACCATTGGCCCTAATTATGACCTGGACAATCGCGTCTTGGTGCACGACTTCTGCATTCGAAATGAAATAGGGAACTGGCGATCCGAGGGCTCTGGTTTCACCCGGTTCAGCGACGGAAATATGGCAAATAATGTCATTTCCAGAGAGGGTGACCTACCCCCGTTCATTTCGAAGGAAGGACTCCATGAAATCTTCGACACAATCAGAGTTAAGAAATCAGTGGGGACCGATGGTATTCCGAATATCGTGCTTCGACATCTTCCTCTAGAAGCGGTAGACATCTACACCACCCTGTTTAATAATGCAATGAATAATGCACATTATCCAGCGCATTGGAAAACGGCGGTGGCTCAACCTATCTCCAAAAAGGGAAAGGATATATCCAATCCGGCGAATCTCCGGTCGATAAGTCTCCTTCCGAATATCAGTAAGGTTTTTGAAAGAGTAATCAATAGAGCTCTGTCTAGGTGGGTTGAGGACAAACATATAGTTCCGGATAATCAATTCGGTTTTAAGGCCGAACTGGTCTAAACTGGTGTCCGATATCCAATGGAATAAAGGCAAAAACCGATGTACTGGTGCCTGCCTTGTTGACTTGGAGAAGGCCTTCGACACCGTATGGTTAGAGGGTCTTTTCTATAGGCTGACTAGGCTGGGGATCAGTAAACCACTCTTGTACATTCTTTATAATATGCTAACCAACAGACATTTCATCGTGAAAAATGGTGATGTGACTTCTGTTGGAATATTTCAAATTAAAAATGGTCTTCTGCAAGGCGCGGTCCTATTTAACATTCATACAAGCAACTTGATATGTTCACTTCCCCATACTATTGCGTACGCAGACGATTTGGTAGCGTACAGATCAGGTCGAAAAATCGAGGTCATTAATACTCTCTTGCAGCGTGACTTCGATAAGATAAGACGATTTTGCGATGACTGGAAGTTGAAAATCAACTTTCAGAAGTCGGAAACCATTCTCTTTAGGACGCCGTTGTCTGGTTCTCGATCATTGGACAACACGGACAGCCTCTTGCCTGTCGAAATGTAGTCAAGTACCTTGGGATCTGGCTAGATCAGTTTCTGTATTTTGACAAAAATGTAGATGCTGCTCTGGCCAAAGCTAAAGGCGCTTTTGTCCTTACAAAGAGACTGTTTTATACTCGTAGCAGCCAACTCGATGTGAGGGTAAAGGTAATCAGCTACATGGCCCTTACCAGGCATATGCTGATAATTGGTTGTCCCGTGTGGTTCAATGTACAAGCAAGCTTAATGGAAAAGATTCGGGTGTTTGAGAGGGCTTGACTTCACTTGTACAGAACTACAGATTCGGAGTACAAAAAATTTTATCCTAATGAGGTCCCTTATAACAGGGCGAACCTAATACGGGTGGACAACTTCGTAATTAAGCTGACTCGAAGGCACATTGCAAGAGTAATGACCTTGACGAATAACCTTTACTACCCCAATTACCTTTACCACGAGAGTGTGCGCTCTGACGGCTTCGTTCCACCGGAAGTATTCCTCTACCTTGATCAGATAGGGTTGATCCAGGATAGATCAGCGGTCCTGTTAATCTTCCATGTCTCTCGGACAGCTGGGGACAGGAGACTCAACTACAACAGAGACAGTGTGGATCGTCTCAGGTTCAGTAGGGCGGTGGGGAATCGCGATAAGAGGGATGTCGCTGGGCAGCACCAGCATTTCTGGTGCCTGAATGATGGAAAAGATGTTTCGTCGTTGTTTTCGTCAATTACGGACCAGCCTAACTAATGAGGCAGAGCTGACCAATCTATTTGCTTGTAAATAGCGATGGCCAGCTTACATAGGTTTAGGTTAGCTTTTAAGAAATACATACATATATTGGTATATACAAAGATTTATTTTAAGTTAGATATTAAGTTTTTATAAAAATAAAAAAATGTCCATATGCTAAGTTTTTTGTTAACAAATATTTTTTTCTTAGCCTTAAGTATACAAAATATATATTTCTAAGTAAAATGTAAATAAAGCCGAAAGACATAGATATAATAACTTAGAGTAGCTTAGAGTGCTTGTGTGGGGCCTGTGTAAGTTAGTATAAGATTGTTAAGTAATTTTGAGCTAGCATTTAAGCATTTTTTATTAGTATGTAAGAGTTAGTGATTAAGAAAATAAAATGCATTTAAAACTGAAACTGAACCAGTCTGTCTCGACTACATGGGGACTTAGCTTAGCCCTTCTCAAGGCACAGCGATGAATTTTAGTATTCTATGTTCATCTTTCGTTTAAAAATAATTGGTCTTCGGTACAACACACACTGAAGCTTTGATGACTTTGCGTCCCGATGCCGTATGAATCAATGACACTAGAGCAACAATTGATACGAAACTACAAATTCAACTGGAATGGTTTCGGACAGATTCGATGATGGATACAAAGATCAGATCTGGGATGAGGCGCTGGATTCCTTTTAGATGACGAAATTGGATTCTACTTCTCACCCCAGTCTGTCTTCCAAGCGGATATACAGATAAGCAATTTCAATTGCGATGGAATATATTATTGTAAAGAATGGGTGGAGGGATGAAGTAGTTGCGTCTATAGCGACAAACAAGCATACTTAAAGAATATCAGCACCTCCTACCTCATTCGAGAATGCGAAGTTTGATTTTACTGAGTCTTGTTTGCATTATTAGCGTCGTAATAGGGCATTACGCTTTGTGCTGGGGATAATGGACACAAGATCATGCGACGTGTGTTGTGACGACGTGTATATTAGTGTCCGGCCTATCCTCGCCCCCACGCTGCAGTTTCTGGGGTGCTTGAACTGAAGGCTCTTTATCGAGAACTCATCTTTCTATGAATTACTGAGAACTCTCAGTGAAAGAAACAGTGGACTAGTTCTTTGTCTGAGTCCAGTATTATGATACGAAAAAAATAAATAAATATACATAAGGTATAATTACGTTAAGATCCTGTAGCATCATACTCATAAAGGGCCTAGCTGAGCATGCTCAGTATACCCTACGTTTACCTCGCCCAAAGTTTCAATCCGTGTGAGGCATTTTTGGCGAAAATTCTACGAACAAATGTGTTTCATGTAACCACCACATCAGAACTCTTTGATTCATGATAAATGTTGGCGATAATATGCAGCCTAACAAGGAGCATACAAGGAAAAACGAGGTCTATGAGCAAAAAAGTAGTGAGGAACACCATTTTCACAAGAAGAATTAGATGAGATACTAGGAGCAATCAGTCGAGGAAATGAAATGAAAATCCTATCAAAAGGCAAAGAGAACGTACGTGAGTATGAGAACCTTTAGTAAGGACCAATGAAATTAGATAATACAATTGCAGTTGATATTATGAACATAGAAAAAAAATTATCGCTGACTGTTAAAGGGCAAAATACCGCTGTTAGGCAGAATGAACCAGATGATGGAAGTGTTTTAAATAAAGTGGACTAAGCCTGACTGGTCTGATAATTTTCTAGCTTCTGGTTTTCAACCATTTCTTACAGAGAATTTCAGTTTTCAACGAAAGACTTTCCTCCTTCAAAAACTTTCGTACCAACACCATCGTTCAATGGGTGGTGGCACCACATAATAGCACATAACTTATAGATTATTACAATGTAAGACGAAACAATTTTACTCACTACTAACAGTCTATATTTTGCTGGATAAGGCAACCCCATGACTTCGATCCACATGCATACAAGTAAGCAACCGAGCAGGCAATATTGAAACCCTACACCTAATTAAGTGAAACCAATGCCTGGTCGTGGTATGCCTCTGGCATTTGTTGTTCTCCTTATCGGTTTGGCGATAATTAAAGAATAAATGAGAAACTATAAATCGTTTCGTTGCACTGACCTCATTTGTGTTGCAGTTGCAGTTGCTATTTTCCCTTTAGAGTCTTATGGATTGCGATAGGTACGATTTTTCAACGCCCACTGCTCCAATGGAGTTCTACCCCCGGAAGGGTGAAAACGAAAAAGAAAATGAAAACGAACAACAACTGCAGAATTATAATTTATAATATTAGTAATTCAAGTCAGGCAGCTGTAGTTACTACCTACAAGACCCGGACCCTTCCTCATAAGTCAGTAAGCCGATTTTCTACAAAAACGGCTAAAAGACTGCTCCGAACACCAACCACGTCTCCACAATCTAGCGGGGAAATAAGATATGGGGGAGTTACGTTTTTCACATTTTCCACATGATCGCCTGAATTTTTTATTCTTTTGTTTCTTTTAATTAGCGACGTAGTCCGGATTCAGCTGGAGGATGAGGCTTGTGACAATGTTTAATGGCCTTCACCAAGCATGCGTGGTAAAACTTTCTTCCCAGAAATTTCTCATCATGTCAGCGAAAAAAAATTGCAATCAACTGACATTTTGTGCTACGTTTTCTTCGTTGTCTCCTATTCCTCCAACTCACCCAACGGCAAGGCGCAAAATAAAAAAAGTTCTCTTGATAGAGAGGAGACAATAGGAATCCCCCAACTGCGTGCGTCATGAATACGAAATTAATCACTTTGAGGGACAGTACGTCTTGCACCTATCATACATATATACATACGAGTACGTATTGGCCCTGCTTTGGTATGGTTGTGTGAAGAAAATTAATGAACCATCGACTGAATAAGGTGTGGGGGAGGTTTATGTGTCTAATGTGCAAAATTTCACAGGTGATAATCTGACCACGTACTCATACATACATTTGTTGAAACATATTTACTGCAGAGAATAATTACGGTGCGTAGGAGGCTATGAAATGCACCAAATATCAGCGGTTTGTTAATTTGCCAGCAAAAGATGAGAACTACTTTTTCTTGTTGTAGCCAGTGAATAGTGTGTTCAGTATGTTCGAGCGAAGATACGAGTATGTTGGTCGAATGATATATGCACCACATTAACTGTGACATTTTTCGTTAACATTGACAGGCAGCGCCAGTTAAATCTAAGAAGGTTTGATAAATGACACACTTGAGGAGGTCTTCGGAGAAATGCTAGTTGTTCAGACACATTGAGCTTTCGAAGGCCAATAGTAGGATAATGAAGATTGTGTTTTTTGAGAAACCACCGATATGACTGGGCAATGGCTGAATTTTAATTAACGACATTTCTTTCAATATGAAGAGTCCTGAATGACTTTGGACTCGCAAAGAAGGAAAACTGTACAGAATATTATCTCTTTGAAAGACTCAAAATTATGCAACAGCGATGAAAGTGAGGGACGAGCACTTGAAAACTGCAATGAAATGAGTTGGGGTTAAACGATTTTAGTCATTTTGAAAGTGTACAATTGTTAAAATGTAGAAACATCAGAACCAATGACACGTTTGAGATGTTGCTTTACTGACTTTACCCCCGCTTTCCAAAAGACGCCGAATGGCGCTGAAGGAGGAGTAAAATGCCAAATGATGGCATCACTTGTAAGGGATTCAGCCACTAATAAATTGATAGAATTTGACATAGTATGCATTTCGGACAATTGTTTGGCAGACCTGCAAAAATTTGTACCATTATCTGAGTACATGTGCGATGATTAGTATCCGGAAAAATTTGTCGCACAATGTTCCCCAAAGGAGGACCAAGCTGGTTGCTGAAGACAATCTTTACGCGGACGAGAAAATGTATTACTGGGATATATCCCACGGATTGAAATATGGCATTGAAAAAGGTGTGGATGAGAGATACAGCTTTATTACAATAAATGCAAAAACACAACAACGATATGGCAATAACATTAGGAACTGTCACAAACCCAACCGCTGTACAAAGTCGGATGGAAATCCAAGGACACGTATACATGCGATAACAAATTGAATAGCCCCTGTCTATCAGATCATAAAAAAAAAAAAAAAATAAAAATCTTAAGTTATAATGTGGCAGGACTAAAAACATAACATAAGCTATTATTTGGGGACTTTTTTAATTGTATTATTTTACACTATATTAATAAATTTGATATTTTTGTACATTTCGAAACGCATGTAGTAGTAGTAGATTATAAAGATTTTAATTTTAAGAGTGTTTTTCCACAATATGAATTAAAAAGTAAACGAGCATTAAAAACCAATTTGTATGGAAGAGCAAGTGGGGCGGATATATTTGGTTACAGAAAGCAGCCAGATTTTGATGAAACAAGGGACTTAGAATTAAAAAATTCAATATTAATCGGCGGCTATTAACTATTATAACTATTTGCTGGGTGAGACTTACAGTAAAGGTGCCAGAATCCTCAAACTAGCAGATGCCGAATCCTTAATGGGAGCTGTTAAGGTGATCCTCATGGCGAATATACTTTTCTCCGTGGAACAGCGTGCTGAGTCATTGATTATTGTTTTCTGTCTGTATTTTGGATTTCCACACTCAGCGAGTTTAGAGTAGCAATGAAAGCATTCTCCGACTTGAGATTAGTTTTAAGATTTACTCAACGAATAGGAACAAGTTAAACCAGCCCTCAATAAAACAAAAGTACAAACAACTACAATCGAATGTACGCATAGGTGAACAGAAGATATAATACTATAGCATAAAATACTAAATACTATAGCATAAATAGCATAAATTTGTGGATAACATATCCAACCCCAGAGAGAAACAGCATATAGTTAATAATACTCTAGGAAATAATCAGAATAGAGATAAAATAATAATCCCAAAACTCAGAGATAATAATATTAATACCAATAAGCAATTGTGCAACGAATTTAACTCCTTCTTTAGAAATGCGGCTAAAAATGCTAAGCCAGATATTGCAGTGAAGCTAAATAAAACAAATGCGAAGTTCTTGATAGATAAATCCACCTCATGTTCATTTTTCTTCAGTCCAGTAACGAATGCAGAGCTACTTTCCCTAACTAACATTCTTAAGCCAAAAAAATCCTGTGGAATAGATGGAATAAGATCAATTAAAAAGATCGGAAAATCAATTTTAAGTCCTTTGGAATTTGTAATAAACAAGAGCTTCGAAGAGGGGAAATTTCCTGATGCTCTAAAACAAGTATCGTTATTCAAATTTTTAAAAAGTGAGACCCTACTGTACCGAATAACTATAGGCCAACGAGTATATCGTTACTATCTGTCTACTTAAAAATATTTGAAAAAATAATTATAAATAAAATGATAAGGTTCCTAGCAAAGACTAGTTTTTTCAGTAAATGCCAATATGGCTTTATAAAGGACAAATGTACAGAGGACGCAATTACCGGCTTTCTAAGCAGATTAGATTATAGTCAAAATATGTAATAGTCAAAAATTAGTTGGCACATTTCTTGATCTAATAAAGGCCTTTGATGTAGTGAATCATGAAATATTGCTGCAAAAACTGTTCAACGCTGGGTTCAGAGGAAACATTATTGAATGGTTCAAATCATTTCTGATTAGCAGAATGCAAAAAGTGAAGGTAAATGGAGTGATGAGTGGAGAACCAATACTGTTTCTAATCTACATTAAAGGGTCATTTAATAGGCTATGCGGAGGACCTTGCTTTGTCCTATTCAGGTAAGGATACGATGCATATAAAAAGCGAACTGACCGCTGATCTCCATCTGCTTGGAATTTGGCTCAACTATCACCAAATGGTGATCATCATCCCAAATGCGATAGCGTGCGTTGTTCGGAACAATGTTTTGTACTAGATTTTGTTGAAGAATTTAAATATCTTGGAGTTTTAATAGACAACAGATTGTGCTGGAAGCCACATATTGCGTCAGTAAAAAAGTTGCTATGAACAATATATACTATCTACGTAAACTTGTACCACATAGTCTGTTATTAACAATTTACTATGCACTGGTTCATTCACGCCTAGAGTATGGTCTTGCTTTTTCGGGTAGCGCGTATACAAAAACCTGATGACCATTGTCATAGCACAAAAGAAAATTATGAGATTAATATTCATAAAAATAAGTCCTAGCACTCACTGCCTGCGAAAATATTCTCTCTACGGTATCTATGTATATATTTACGAAGCACTAAAAGTGTTCTTCATTAGGAGTGGTAATATTGATTACAGAAGAAATGAGGTGTACTTGCTTACAAATAGGAACACTGTGGTCGTCCCAGCAGTCAAGAAAGTACACTGTAGGCGTTTTCTTAATTCCATTGCACCATTCATATTTAACAAACTGCCGTCGGAACTATTCAGTAAAATTACACACGATTTCAGGTTTCTTAAAAAGCTCAAAATTTGGGTGATATCTAGATCTGCGGTGGAGACACTTTTACAAGTAACGATTTAATCAACTGTACTAAATATTTCCATTGCAACTTTCATTCCCATTCACCCTATCTCGTTTAATTCATTTTTCTATTTCGACTGCCACCGCAACTTTTCCGCCACTTCTCACAGTGACTGCGTTTTATCTCCTTCTTTTTCGGCTTTTAAACTCAATTTCTTGATATAAACTTATTGCTAAACAACACTCTTGTCACTGGTCTTCTATTTGGCCACAAAGTGTGTTGTTAAATATTTTAAATACTTAAGTTTTCTCTTTTTTCTCTAGAAGTAAATTTTGTGAAAAATAAAATTTTAAATTATAAGTATTTAATAATTATTGTTATAGAATGTAAGAAACTGAACTGAACTGAACTGAATAATAAAGGAAAGAAAGAAAGATTTCATCACCTTCTAACTTAGCGAACCTGCCGCAACTATTTCCAAAGTTGACATAGAAGGATAGATTTAGGGATCTGCACCATCAAAATTTAAATGCGCAGCTCACTTGATTGAGCGAATCTAATGCTTTTCCCAGTACCGAATTATTAACGGAGGTCATAAAGATTGCCGACCCCCAAAAAACATAAAAATTGAGCCAGAAAACAAAAGTGGTTTGATAGAGAATGCATGAGAGGCAGGAATGTTTCTTTTGCGTTTCTTAAGGGGGTAGTCTCTTGTTCGATCTTAAAAAAATCGATTTTTTTTTCACATTTTCAAAGTTTAATAAGTTGAGTCATTTTCAAGTTACAGCAAATAATAAGGGAGAGCGTACCCTGCAGTTGCGGAGACTATACAAAACTTTAAACTCGTTTTTCTCGAAACTACTTTTTATCCGTCAGACTAGACGATTAAAAAAAACTGTTGAACCGATTCGGCTGAAATTTTAACACAATATTCTGCACATGAATGGTTCTGTCCGGTACCAGAATTCGATTTTTGTATCCACTTTTTTTTATCTCGATTTTAAACCGAAAAAATCGTCTACGAGACAGAATGACAAAATACTGAATAATGAATAATAATTTCAGATGATTACAAAAGGAGCAATCAAGGGGGCCAGCCACCTACTTTTTTTTGAAGAGATCTAATTTTGCTCACCAAAATGACGTTAACATGTTTTTTGTTGTATTATTCAATAGCTAAATAATAACATATAATTATCATAAGAAAATTGTATTTCATTTTCCGCAAAAAAAAAATCCTTAAAAACCTTAAAAATTTAACCTCGGACATGAGACTACCCCCTTAAATTACTGCGATGAAGCAATTCCAAATGTTTGCCTTTCGATAAAACAGGCTTCGAATCAGCGAAACATATATCATACATATTAAATGAACTTCAGCAGAATTCTGGAAAGTCGTCAAGTTCATAAATGGAAAGAGAAATGTTATACCCCAGGCTTACAAGCAAATAGGCTTAAAGACCATTTTAACACGGTCCTCAACACAACGCAAATCTCTCCATCATTTCAGTACGCAGCCCCTTTGATTGTAGATGGATTCTTAGATAATCCGATCACATTAGATGAAGTCCAAAATGCAATTAGGAATGCTAAAATGAATAACACTCCAGGGCAGGACCGTGTGTCTTTCGAATTCTACAACAATTGTACCCCGGAATTCCTCACAGCAGCGCTTACATTTGAATTCAATCGGATCTTCGAGACTGCCGATGTCGCAGACAGTTTCGCAAAGCAATAATACGTATATCCGTTGCACACGAAGGGAGACTCCGAGAACCCACATAATTAGGGAATATCATTCCTGAATGCTCCGACTAAGTTATTTGCCGCAGGAATCTTCAACAGGCTTACAGCATGGGTTAAAAACAAGAAAATTCTGCACGAAATCCAAGCAGGTTTTCAAAGAAGGTACATAGCTATTCAACTATTAACCAGATATTTTCACTCGTAATTACTCGTACAGCAGAGATTTGTAAAGAGAAGCGCAAAAAGCTATATGTATTTTTTCTTAGATTTCCGATGAGCTTTTGATACTATACCGCGCGGAGCACTTGTCTCAACAAAAGCCATTAACGTTTAGAGGGCTATATACGAAAATAAAGGGATGGGATCCACTTATCTGAGGAGTTATAAACGACAATGGGTGTAAAACAAGGATGCATCCTAAGCACATTGTTGTTTATTTTATATATCAACGACATAACAGATGCTAGTAGAGGAGGAGTAGAGACAGGCAAAACATTATTTGCAGATGATATAACTCTCCTTGCGGATACGTAAAAGGTGGTATGCAGCTGATGATATTGAAAAATTTCGATTGAAAAATTGTCTCTTAACAAAGAAAAGTCGAAGATAGTAATTTCCAAGGACGGCGCCTCCCCCCGCCAGCCAAAGAGAAAAATGGACATATCAGGGTGAGAGACTATTTTTTCATTGGCAGTACCACCGACAGGATGAGTAAGATTTTTAAAAGAAAAGGGTAACTCTTATCCTGCACCGATCCGGTTATATATGCAACCGGAAAGAACGTGAGGATGTCTAACACTTTTTACCAGTCTCCACTTAAAATAACCTCGTCAACTGAAATATTAGGAGCGCCCGAGGTTCCATAAGTGATCGTACATAAGCGATAATGTGCTATGGGATCCAATTCCGATTTCCTAATTCCCACATATGTCGAATGTTGACGCGCTTTCTGACTTACGTACTACATGATGTGGTAGGTACTCGTATAAAGGCAGCCTAACGCCTTCCGACGTTGATATCTTAAGCATGTGCCCAAATCGCAAGTATTCCTCCAAAAACTTTGAATAGGAATGAGCGAGAGTATTACAATATTTTGGAGAAACCACTTCTAATTGCTTTACTCAATCCAAAGTCTGATAATTGTTTTCCTGTTATAATTGCTACTTCACCTTTCACGTTTAAGAGACCTTCGTTGTAGATAAAATCCTTGTATGTAGAATTAAGGTCTTGAAATATGTGCAATATACGAGTACATACATACATATGTTCCGCCATATCAATTTTGTACTTTTCCCACATTTGTTTATCTTGGTCACTGATCTGCACTAAAAAATATGTACACCTTCTAAATAGACTAAATAGAATTGAACTACATAAAACAAATTAAAAAAATATTACTTATTGAATTTGCTATAAGAAATATGTTATTTCATTGTTAGCTGTCACCGTGGAGTACTGCATTAATAATTTTGATATTATGGTGTTCAGCGCCATCGAGTGGAAAAAAAGTTATCACTTCATAACAAATACTTACATACATATATTGTGTAAGTGTTAGCTCAATCGGATGGTTAGTTTTTGGGTTTTTAGCGCTTAAACGAACACGTTATTTTTACATATATTTGCAAATCGAAAATATAACCGGAAAATCATCGCTATGTGGTACAAAACTAAGCGACAATAGCTCTCCCCTCACGCGGAAAATTACAGACTCAATGAAGTAGTTAAGAGGACCAAAATCAGGACGCCTCCACTTCATCATTGAATGTTTGCTTGAAACATTTGCTTAGATATGAAAGAAACTCGTAAAGCTTATATTTCCAACTCATACGAGCTCAACACAGTTCAATTGAAGTTGATAACAAAGTCTCTGCAACTTTTAACCAACTTTTATACCAGAGACTACGCCTATTGATAGCGAAAATGACAGATGTGTCTTGTGTTTAACGTAAGTACCTGCCTTGTAAACTTACGGGATGCCCATACGCCTTGCCATCGCTCATCAAACATTTTCACTGTTTCAGATACCAATTCGGAACTGTGTTGCCGGCACAAGTTCCACCCTTGGTATGAGTCGAGGCCGACCTAAAACCTCTTACTGCTATTAGGGTCGCAGCACCCAATACTTATTGCAACTCTACATTGGGTCAAACCAAGGGAAAACCCAAGGGAAAAACCAAGGGAAAACCCAAGGTAAGACCCTTCCCGCGATTTTGGGTTTAAACCACAGCCACCATGACGCTCCCACAAGGGAGCCTACCTCTAACAAGTCAGGCCCGGACCGAGATCCGGGGGGCTCCTGACTCCCATGGTACCGTGATTTAAGTCCTGGTAGGGACTACCGGTGGTCCAGCCGCCAACAAGACCTATGACCGGCAGCTTGTGACTTATCAAATCGTAGCAACCTTCGGTAGCGTCATCTGAAGATGTACTTTGCTCTGCCCCCGTTCATTATTAGACAACGTCATCAAGGCGAAGCCTTGATAATTGGGCGGGGGCCCAGCGAAAATGACAGCCCTTTTAGTCAATTTGTCGTCTTTTTTCTACTAAACCGATGATATAGTCAATGTTTAGTTTAAGTATTTGTAGATACAGGGGAGCCAGCTGTGTTTCGATCATAAATATGTAGATCAGTGCAGTTATAGGCAGTTCAAATATTCTGCGCAGAAAAAGTCTCAGCAACTTCTCTGCATTATCATAATATACATGGCCCCACGGTTGTGCTCCGAAAACTCGATATATGATGCTAGATGCTATTGGCAATATTGCGATTTTGAAAGCAGTTCTTCCAGGTTGTCCCAACTGAAGTTGGGTGAACCCTTAGCCTGTAATAGTCTTAACATTAAATGTGCGTCCATATTCAGGTTTCATGAAAGGACCAATCCGAGGAACTTGGATTTTCTTACAACTTCAACCATTCCGTCCTCGCAAATCTTCCTCCACCCTTTTTAAAAATCATTTTACTCGATTTGATTAAGTTTGATTCCACAATTCATAATACACAGATACTCGATTTGTCATAAGTTGAAATGACTTAGATGAAGGAGACAAGAAAACAACGTCATCGGCATATAGAAGAGCCTTATTGAGAGTGCGGTAAAATGAAATTCCTCCAGGTGAGGGGCTGGCATGCATTACATAATTGTCACACTCCTACCGCTGTATTGAAGCACTCCGATAGTTTATCACCACTCCACACTGCTGCTTTTATATTGGTATAAAGAGTTTTTCCAAATCTACACGACACTCCATACTGATCAAGTTTACAAAATAGGTTTGATCAATCAGTATCAAAAGCAGCAGCGTCTGTAAGACAGACGTACAGTTTTTCATTCCGCTTGATGATAAACTTCGCTATGTTTTGTAATATAAAAATATGGTCCGTAGTAGAGTAACCGGGTCGAAATCCAGCTTGGAATTCTTTTAAGAGCTTACTCTCCTCTATCCATTGCCTTAGTCGGGATTGCAGGATACCTGTGAAAATCTTTCCTGAAGCGTCTAACAGCGAGATACCACGACAGTTTCAGAGGTTTGATATGTCACCTTCCCCATAAAAATGGCAAATACAATAGTTCTTTAAATTTTAAGCAGCGTTTTTCGAACGCTAAAGAAGCGTTCATTTGTACTGTACTTGAAGAATTCAGCAGGTATTTTGTTCGATACAGGAGCTTTGAATTCTTAGATTCTAACTAGAGATTCTAAGATTCTAACTTCAAAAATAGGTTCCATTCGGTTCCCGAGTGAAAGTAGGTCATCCTTTTTAGTTTCATTTTCAAAGATATGAATAACTTCAAAGAAATTAAATTTATGTAGTTCTACATGAACGGTTTCTAACATTTTTTCCAGAGCAACCGAAATGAGGAAGCCATTCGTTCTATAAGAAAAATTTATAAGTACATTATTGATTAGAAATCAAAAGTTAATTGCGAGTTTCCTTTTTTATCTATTTTTTTGATTACTTTAGTATACGTACTTAAGTACTTTAAAACTTTAAAATTCATTACAAACCATATGAAAATAGATTGCCAACAATTAGGTTTAATTGCCTACTACTCATGATACTTAATTAGTTGCTGTTATTCTCGAAACAAATCGTTTGAATATCGTACGTGCATTTAGGATTAATAACACCTATTGTTATTGAGAAATGAAGGATAAGTCGCGCTATTGTATTATACATCAGTTTTGTTCATGACTAATTAAGCTTTTTTCCGTACTTGCTCGGATACATTATTTGAATGATTATAAAACATTGTGCTTCAAAAGCTGAGATGATTTTCTATATGCACATTCCATTAAACGTGTGATTTACTTTTTCTGGAGTTTTTGCGAGATGCTTTCTCCAGCCGCAAAGACTCTTAAATGGTAATCTTTCATTCCAAAGCATCCATTCGTGCAGCATGTACTGGGATGTTTTCTGTAGGCATAGGAAAACACATTTCTTCTGATCTGTTGATAAAAGATGCCCAACGCACAACTCAAGACGAAGAATAGTGCGAGAAGCAAATATCGAAATATCTGAGCAAGTGTCTTCCAGACATATAAACACGCTCATGTTCTGGCGTCACATAATCAATCAGCCGTGGATTGACGTAATTTCTCCAATTGCCACGAAAATGGTTGAGTGGTTGCAGTCCACTGTAAAATGTAATCCCAGTTTCTAACAATTCTGATGCTAAGGGGGCCTTCTCAGACCAGTGCCAGTGCGAGAAATTCTGTCGGATCGAACAGCTATGAAACTTCACTAAGAACACATCTCTTCGTAGGAGGTTTAGCAAGTTGAACAAGGTGCACGCAGAGGAACAGTTCGTCGATCGATGGATTTCACCGCAGTCCAAGTACCAAAGAAGTCACATAGTTGATGACATGATCAGAAGCAGAAGCTGTTTCACGTCTTATGTCTAGAACTAACTGTACACTGTTCGAGTTCCATTTTCGAAGTGTAAAATATCCAACCAACAGAATTTTGTTCACATTGGTAGCCAATAACATAGCATCTTGGGTGGAATTACAATTAATCAAATAAATGTCCACATAAATTGACGGCAATATCGAGTCCCGCGTTGCCAAAGCCTCGCCCACAGCATCCTTACTACAGTTGTCATATGCATATTGATTCAGAGTGCGTACTGGTTTGAATGGGCTGCAGGCCATCCCATATATGACCGTGGTCAATTAATAAATGTCAATATCCTTTTTGAGCGACGCTTGCCCCAAATTGGTTCCCCAACGTTTCCCATAGCAGCAATGAAAACGCGACCAAAGCGAATTACAATAAGCAACGAGTCCCGTATCGTGGTGCTAACCAGCAGTACTTGTATGGACTCAACATAACTCGAGCCTTTACCACTACTACACTTTACCAACTATAGAAGAATAAGCCTCCCAACATCACCGATAAGATCTTTCTGCAGTTTTATACACTCATATGCCTCTGAACAATCTGGTTGTTCAATACCGGTGCGGTTTTAGACCAGGAACTTCCAACATCGATGGAATATTGACACTACGGTAGATCTTGGAAAACACCTGGGAATTTCAGATCGACACTCACCATCTATTTGTCGACTTGAAAGCCGCATATAACAGCGTGCATAAGGATCAGTTACATATACGTTGCAAAGCCATATCTAGTTTTGATATCCCCGCCAAAATTGGCAGGTTATGCTGGTCCATCGAAATTAACCGAAACTTTCATTTCGGGAAACATTTTAGATAAGGCGACCCGCTGTCATGTGCCTTCTTTAACATCACCCTGTTTTAGGTTCGCATAGTTACTTGCATGCGCGAACAACATTGTTCCTCATTGACGGTAAATGAGGAAAAAACGACGACTTGGTCAGAACAACTTCGAGGTAGTTAAGGACTTTGTCTATCTTGTAAAAGGAAACTGACTTTACAGAAGAAGCTCCGGCCAAAAGGTCTTCGATTGTTACACCAAGGGACGACGTAACAGAGAACGCAGAGGACGCCCGCAATTAAGGTGGCACACGCAAGTCGGGGGGACCTCAACTAACCTAGAGTCCGGCACTGGAGACAGCTGGGAAGAGATCCAACTAGCTGGATTATTACTATGGTAGATTTCAGTGTACACAATTGTGGGTGACTTCGATATTCTGGACAGACAACACCCAAAAGACGGTATGTTGAGATCTTCTCTGCAGAAAACAACTTAACCCAGCATGCCCTAATACCCAGAAATTGTTTTTAACCTCTCACGCTGAAAAGTACATTGTTGATGTGCTTTCTCCTCTAGGCTCGTTTGAATATTGGCATATCAGCTAATTTCTCGTACACGGAGCATCTAGTTAAAGAAAATATTCCTAAAAGAATCATATGGCGAGCGGATTTAACAGCTTCTTTATGAATTTTAGCTGGTCGTTATACTTGCCGATAACGACGTGGATGCCGCTGTTGATATGATCACAGACACTATTACCTTTGCAATGAGATATTTTATTCCTCATCGGTATCAAACCAAAAGAAAAGGCGTGGTACGACTCGAACTGTAAAGAGACTGTCAGTGTTAGAGAAATGTTTTTTTGATCCTGTAAGACCCAACATACAGAGGAAAACTGAAAAAAGTTCAGAAAATCCAGGAGCGACTGCAACGTAATTCTTAAGCGTGTGAAATTACACTACGACGAAAAAGTGAGGCAAAAAACTCTACAATTTGACTACCAGTACTCCATTGAAATTGCCAGTAACATTCCCCCCTCCCCTTGAAATCTTCAATTATAACACCGGTCTCGCTATGAATGCTCATAAGTATACCCCCAAGGCCACTTTTGGCTGTACTCTGGAATACCATGATTCGTTCCTAACCCGTACAACTAGCTTATGGAATGTCCTGCCGAGCTCTTTATTTCCTAGTCATTATAACTTGCAAACATTTAAGACCAACGTGCAACGGTATCGCTCTTTCTTTCCTGCCTAACTTTAATTTTCCTTCGCCTGAGGTGTGTGCAAACACTTTAATGGTACGCAATTCTTGAGCGTGCGCCGGTTATATACGAGGGTCAATAAGTCCGTGACTTTTTGAATTTCTCTTTACTGAAACAGCAACACTGCTCCTGTCAACAGGCATCTGTCAGTTGACTCCTGTCAAAATTTAAACTTGCTGCGTCAGTTAGTTTGTGTTTGACAGCTCGTATATATAAAAAAAAAAACAAAACAACAAAACAGGTCAACCCGACCTGTAGAGCCACCTAAGTAAGTAAGTAAATTCATGTGGATAATACTAATGGTTGAGCACTACCACATCTTCGACGTCGACATCTTCTTGACGAGCACTTCCTTAACAAAAAAAAATTATGAATATGGAATATGATTCGAACACATTGCCCGGGTATTGATAGTTAACTTCGATGCAAAAATCGAAAACGCTTATGCATACCCTTGGAGGACAGGAAATATGGCCCTTAATGTTATTTTTGAATTTGAAATTTACTTTTTGAGGATCACAATGAGTCGTAAGTTGCATAATTTGATTACTCAGGACCTAGAAAAAATATTAGAAGAATGGGAAGACAAGGAAGATGGCCGTTTTCAGACGACGACGATGTCGCCGATCCGACGTTTAGCATCGAGCCGGATGAGCATGAAAGTTCTGATGAGGACCAAGAGGTACCACCTGACATGGAAAATAATGTTCAGTATACCAGCACCCTAGAAACTACTCTCGACAATACTCAGCGGATCCAAGCCTGGCCTCCCCTTCTCCTAGTACTAGTTCTACAGCAGCTCCACTGACATCTTATCGTGTGCCTAAGACTAGTATTACATGGAAATCCATAATCAACTTAAACGATGACCAACTACGTGTCCATGGATCTGATAAATTACCTCCAGAGATACTTTGCTTGGATACTCCATTTTAAATATTTTCATATCTGTTTACTGAGGAAATTTTTAAACTCATAAGATACCAGACTAATTTATACTCTGTTCCGAAAGATGTTAATAAGCCAGTAAATGTAACTAGTCAAGAAATACGTCAATTCATTGGCATCGTATATTACATGTCAATAGTACATATGCCAAATACTTTGCGCCGGTACGAGACACATTGCCGTCGAAACGATTTGAATTACTTAGACAGTTATTGAACTTTAACGACAACAGTAAAATGCTACCATATGACCATGTTGATTCTGATCGATTACATAAAATCCGGCCGTTGATAAAGGCACTCAATCACAACTTTAAAAAAATTCCATTTGAAGCGCATTTGTCCGTAGATGAACAAATGTGTTCAACGAAAGCTCGAAGTGTTTCAACACATTATTTACTAGATTAACTTCATAAAGCTGTTTGTTATATGTGGTGTATCTGGGTATGAATATAAATTTGAAGTGTATAGTGGACAGGAAAGCATATGCGCAGTCGGCGAGCCTGAATTAAGGGCATCATCTAATGTGATAGTCCGCCTTGCCCGTGATGTGCCTATCAATCAGAACTACCGGCTGTTTTGGATAATTATTAGGAATCACTAGGAGCTATAAGAAAAAACCGTATCCCTACTGCAAGCTGCCAGATGAGTAAGTTTCTAAGAAAGAACCACGCGGAACGTCAGTAGAATACTTCGGTAACTGCAACGGAGTTGACGTAGCTGTGGTCGCTTGGAGGGACAACAAAATCGTTACTTTGGCATCTAATTTTGCAGGAAAGCACCCAACATATGTAGTCAGAAGGTGGGACAAGTCGCGAAAACAATACATTTCAGTTGAACGTCCTTTTTTCGTGGCAGAATACAATCGACATATGGGTGAAGTAGACCTTCTAGACTCTGTTATGGGAAATTACAAAATTAAGCTGCGTATCAAGCGTTGGTAAATACGAATTTTTTACCATTTCCTAGACATTGCTATTTGTAATTCATGGCTTTTGTACAGACGAATTATAGCTGAAAAGAATAGTACCAGCAAAACCCTCAACTCTGCTGAATTCCGAATTGCTATAGCAGAGACGCTTTGTAAATATAAGGACTTGACAACTTTTTTTTTAAATAAAACGCAAACAATTTGAGATATTACAAAAACTTTATTATCGGCTTGAAGTACAATCAAAACATTTATGAATGGAACTCGACTTCGTTCATATGGCCACCGAGTGCACGTTTGCAGCGGTCGATTCGTTGGACCCAATTTTCAACGACTCGTCCACACATTTTGACCGAAACGGCTGCTATTTCGCGTTAAATGTAGGCTTTGAGCTCTTCCAACGTCGTCAATAGTCAAGCGGCGTTAAATCGCACGAACGAGGCGGCCAATCGACTGGCCCATGTCTAGAGATAACACGCTCACCATTCTTACTCTTCAATAAATCGATTGTAGCGTGTGCTGTGTGGCTTTGTGGCTATCTTCCAATTCGGGCCAAAAATAATCGGTGATCATGGCGCGATAACGCTGACCATTCACAGTAACGTGACGATCGTTATCGTCGACGAAAAAATATGGCCCAATAACGGCGCCGGCATGCAAACCGCACCAAACAGTTATTTTTTGTGATTGAAGTGGTAATTCATGAAGCACATGTGGATTTTCACCCGACCAATAACGCATATTTTGCTTATTGACGAACCCATTGAGCCAAAAATGAGCTTCGTCACTGAAGATGATTTTGCGATGAAATTCATCATCTTGGCGCATCTTCTCCAGAACCCAATCGGAGAACGTACGTCGCTTCAATGCTTGAGTCAGCTTGATCTTTTATGGGTGTAAACCAAGATCTTTACTCAAAATACGCCATAATGTGGTCTGAGCGATGCCCAATTCTTGAGAACGCCGTGGAATTGACTGAGTTGGATCGTTTGCTACGGACGCCTGAACGGCAGCGATATTTTCGACACTTGGACCAACCCGGTGTCTTACTGACACGGCAACATCACACAACGAATATGTAGACTCAAATTTTTGCACTAAACTTGTTATTGCCTGTCTACTAGGGCGAGAATTACGACCGAAAATTGGAGTTAACGCTCTTAAAATTGCAGTCACCGACTCCGAATTTCAGTAGAAAATTTTTATAATTTGCAGACGTTGCTCGTTCGTGTACTTTACCATGATGAAAATGTTGAGTTTACTGAATAAATTGACAGTGACAGTTTGATGATTAGTGAAAGAGTGCGTTAACAAATTAAATTCAAAGTTGTCAAGTCCCTATTGGAAAACCCTTTATAAGACAGTCAACCGTACAATGCACAGAAGTGATGTTGAATGTCTTATTCAAAACAAAAGGAAAAAAGGTCCGGCTCAGCACGTTCCTCCGAAAGATGTGGGGTTGGACCAATATGGGCACTGGCCAGTTTGGATAGATAAACGGATGAGGTGAAATTTCCAGATTACAAGGGCTTTACACAAACAAGTTGTGACGAATGTGGAATTAGTTTGTGCTACAATAAGCAAAACAACTGCTTCAAAAATTTTCATATTTCCTAGGCTTAAAATGTTGATATGTGGTAAAATGTTTTTTAGAATTAGATTTTTTATTTATTGTGTCAATTTATTTTATTTTTAATGAATGACTTTTTTATGTAGCACTATTAAGGCATTGTTGTGAATGTGAATGTGTCTGAATATATGTATTTCGGCCAACAGTCTATGGTTGTGGTTTTGTTTTTAATGCTGTCCACACTTTCTCGTATCCACCTGAGTACAGCCCACCAATTAAGCGTCACATCGCGTGCACTCACTGCTGTCAGTCAAAATGCATCCATAAGCATTTTGAAAAAATTATCGAATCCGATTTATTTTTAGTTAACAAGAACTGCATCATATGTACGAAGTTAACCTCATTACTTTCAAAAACAAAAGTGTATTCTCTTCTAGTAAAAATCACTACTCGGCAACACTTTGTCGCCGAAGCAGCAAAATTCGATACATGTTCTCCTAGTCAGCACCAACTTACAATTTGAGTGTTTCTCGGTTTTTTGAGTTGAAATTCTTCCATGTGTCCCAGTACCATCCATAGAAGATGTTGAGTGGAATTTCTCATTTGCTTACATTTCAACTTCCTCCAATCGGTGGAATTGAGTAAGTTGAAAATGACCTTGACAGAGCCATTTCCATTTGAATAAATAAAATTCCCCAAACCAAAGAGAGAATATGAGTTCCACGACTACTTGACTACACATTACGCAACCCTTCAAAAATAATTACAAAACGCTTCCAAAACGGACTCAGTTTATGGCTCCTGATTATGATTTGGATGTGAAAATCCAATTGCCCCATAAAAGATATCCCTAAAATTAAAGACGTCTAGAAGTAACAATGCCGACTTTCCCGAAGGATTAGTCGCTTAACCTACATCAGATGGCTTAGTATTAGTATTCCTATTTCCCATCTGGGAGCATACGAATGAAATGCTTCACAAGATGAGCATTTTATGTGCAATTAAATATGGATATGCTCGTATGCGTGCGTTTAAGCTGCTATCAGAGATCTTGTATACACAAAACAAGATGTGGGGTGTTTTCTATAGGAGGGTAGAGAGTGGGTGTTAATATAAAACTGGTCTTTAACGTCTTTCTTTGTGATTCAGCATTGCATGCATTCGAATAAGCTGCTTGAGCTTGTGCTTGTGTCTCTCTGAAGCACGTGTCTCGTAAAATTCCAAACTCCGACACTCTTGCAATTTCAAGGCATCCGCCATGGCAGCAATTTTGAAGTTTAGTCCTCTAATGCCCTGCTCCAATTAATTTCACGTTATTTATCGCATTAGTCATAAAAAGTCATGACACTTGACAATTTGTTGAGATGTGTCAATGCTCAAAGCTCATATAAGGATGACGATTTTTTGTCTTTTTCGTCTTTTCTCTTATTTTATTACCGTAGTTATGGCTGTCCCGGAGTTGTTAAGTTTCTTATTTCTTTTAATTCGAAGAGATTTATTATCATATCTCCAGCATTATCGACAAAAAAGTGCGTAAAAAATCAACACGAAGTTTGATTTGATTTTTTTTCTTTGTATGTGACACAAGACCGTCTTTTTCAATGCCTGGCAATGATGGTTTAAGTGTGACAGGGCACACACCATAAAGGCAAATTTATGTTGTTAAGCGCAAATTTATGCCATATTTAACGGTGCTTTTTTCACACAACAATCGTTGAGATATTTTTAAAAAAGAAAAATGTTTCTCTTTGTGAGACACTCTGCCAAAGGATTGGAGGAGTCCTTCTGGTATGGCAAGGAAGAGCGTGTGTAACATTGATAAGGGTATCCTAGAGATACATAGGTATGAGAACTTTACCAGAATTGACGCCGTGCGGCTCTCAAAGTTACAGATTAAGATAATGATTAAGAACCCCAGGATTGGATTGGAAGAGCTATATCATCCAAGGTCTGTAAGATAAACTTTATTCATGTCTACATAATTTTTTAACTTTTCTACTTTGTTTCAACAATAACGATAGCAATTCGACTTCAATTCCAGTGATTTACGGATGCCTTTGTCCTCCTTGTGCGAACATTTCGAGGACCTAACATTTGGCATACGACTAAAGGTATAAACTACTTCAATCTCTATACCAAATAGTTTCAAAGATAATCAGAATCAATCTGTCTAAAATTGCTAAAAATATTTGGCTGGTACTGGAGCACAACAATTATTTTTCTTTCATAATTAATACACTTAAGTGCTATATAATTGAGGGAGTTTATGTACTGTTAAAAGATTTGCACACAATGCTAGCGAAATAAAATTAGGGAGGAAAAAAAGAGGCAAGTACCAATGTACGGTGCTTTTGAATGTTTGCAGCTTATAATGACTAGGAAAGGGGGATCTGCGGTCGGGAAACTTCTGACTGTCTTATAACTTGGTTTGAGCCAAGTATAGTAGTGTAGTGTTTGAGCCACCTGTCAGTGGAGGTCCTCGGCAACAGCATGAGTAAATTCTTACTCTCGACAAATAGCATAATACTGCCATATCCCGTCATAGGGTTCACAACGCTATACGGAAGATGTAACGAACCAGCTAACAATCTCCAATAGTGCCGGATTCATTGCTGACGACTGCAAACGAATAACGAACAACAACCTTCAGATCCCGCACGTGAGATGTTCGAACCCTTAATAACAACTAGCACAGATCCTCTAATGCTACAAAGTAGACATAACCGTCATCCACGAAGTGCGTTGGGAAGCGCCGTATGAAAAAGCGAAGCGAGTATGAAAAATTGTGTATCTACCATAGAGAATATTATAGACAACCGGCGCGACACGGACACCAGTTGCAGCGTTTATTTGGATGCAGATTCGCCGTAAAAGGAAGACTTAGGGAACAAGTTTTGAGCTTCGGGCATATAAGCGAACGCCTAACGACGATTCGCATCGAAATTAAATTCGACAACATAAGCCACATAAACGCTTACGCCCCAGCAGAGAAGAAAGACGACCTTACCAAAGACCGCTTGTACGACCTCCTCGATGAAACCTACGGACAATGCCCTAAATATAACGTAAAAATCGTCCTTGACGATTTCAATGGCAATCTAGGCAAGGAGGGCACTTTGGTGATACGGACAAGCTTATTGATTTGCGGCGTCAAGTAATGTAACTATAGCCAGAACCTGGGTATCTACAAAGGGACTTGGCTGGCTACCTATCCACAAACCGTTTACCAAATTGATCATATTGCGATTGACGCAAGGTACTCCTCCAGTGTTTTGAGTGTCCGAACGTTCCCAGCAGGTAACATCGACTCAAATCATTATCATGTTGATATGGATGCGGATTTCCGTAACAGTCCAAAATCAGCTAACCATTGGGAGGAAGTTCAACGTCGAACAATTGCAAGAGATCGCATCTAGGAGTCCGATGGCACTAGTATCTAACCTAGAAGACGAAGGGCATAACTGTCACAAAGCAATGATGTAATGGGTTCTCAGCCCACTAGCAAAAAAAAACTCCTGGTTCAATAAAAAATGCAGACAAGCAAATCCAAAAAAACAACGGACGTACAGTAAAAAACGATAGAAACTCGCGAACTTTATGAGCAGTATAGAAGGGAAGAACATAGCCTTCTCGGAAAAAAAAGGAAGAGCATGGGAAGCGCTCGATCGAAAAGAAGGAAACGAATGAAATTCGCAACAAAGCGGTAAAGTCCGAATAGCAATATGCAGAGATGAAGAAGGAAACCTTCTAGTCGGTGCAGAGAATCTGGAAAGATAAGGGTTAACTGCCGAACAGTTGAAAGCAGCAGGTGATGATTGTATACCGAACATATATCGACTCATCTATAAAATCTGCGCGACGAATGGAACCTTAGCACTGTTTGTATAATCCTAAAGAAGTGATATCCCCTGAACTGCGCTAACTACCGAGGATACCGCATATAGAATAATGTCTGCCATATTATGTGATTTTTTCCACGTCGTTGTTAAAAGAATTGTGCGAAACTCACAAGTCAACTACAGAGACACTATCTTTCTAAGCTCTGAAGCAGCAAAGATAGCTTCAGCGGTCAACGAAGGAAAAACGAAGTATATATATGCTGTCAAAATAGAGGGACACACAACATTGATGCCTAGGACAAAACATCAGGATAGGTAACTACAACTTTGAGTTAGAAGGACTCCGATATCAACTTCGGCAACGATACCAGCGCAGAAATTACGCTAACAATCAATCCAATCCGCTAATCGCGGCTTCTTTGGCTTTAGAAGGCAATCGAGTGGTAAATCCCTCTCTCGAGCAATCAAATTGGTTTTATACAAGACCCTGATCATCCGTTCTACTTTATGGCATAGAAGTTTGGACACTGACGAAAGCGTATGAAAATGCTATCGGGCGCTTCGAAAGAAAAGTTCTTTGAGGAATTTTCGCTCCCGTTTGCATCAATGGAGAATGAAGGAGACGTTTTAACAGCGACCTGTACGACCATGTCTGAAAAGCTCAGACAACCCGACTCAGATGGCTAGGTCGCCTTTCAGGCATGGATACCAACGCCCCGGAAAGTTTTCGACTCCAACCCAGAGGGATAGGAAAAAAAAAAATAGGGACGCATCTAAAAATCTTGTAGTTATCGTGCTTGTACTTAGGCCCACATTATTACAGATACAACATGGCTTGACAGTTTTAAATTTAAATAAACAACAAGTCGGATCAGATACAAGAAGCCTAAACAAATCTTGCTAAATAAATGACTTATCCAAAAAGGGTCAAAGGAATTCTATTCAGTTCTATTTTTTTTTTTTAAGATCGAACCAATTGAAATGTAATTCGAAACAGACTTAAAAATTCGTCGAGATTGAATAGACTCTGGCCACTTTAAAGATTTATTCGAATTTTTACGACTCTTATACGCAAAATACCACCCTGAGACCACTTCAACTTACCATAGTTTAGACTAAACAGAATTTACTCGTACAACACGCTTTTTCAGTAAAAATCCGGTAGGTAGACTCATGAAAGCGTATATAGATATCTTATTTCGAAAGTCACACAAAACAAACTAATCTGCGTCGAACCTTAGCCTCATTTGACGGGCGACTTCTTTGTATTTTTTTATGTTGTAATGTGTTTGTGATGCAAGGAGTCTATTGTGTGGAGTCTATTTATTGTTGCAGACAATCCACTTCGTGGAATTGCCTTTCTAGCAAAATCAGCTACCTGATGCAGTACCTAAAGTAAAATTCAAGTCAAATTTTTAAATTTGCCGTAAATTTAATTGGTACTACGCGTACGTAATTACTTGGCAAAAGGCATGAGAAGCTAACTTAATGGATTCAAACTTAGTGACCACAAGGTACAGAGAGGAATACACACACGTGTATACTCACACGTTGTGAGTTGTATCTTTTGATCTTTTCTCATTGACCTTTTACTGAAAAGACCAGTGGAGAGCATGCTGCCATTCTCCGTTAGGTGCAGAGCAATTTGCATAAAACTGGTTCGGGGCTTTTAAGCCGGTTTTCGGCTTCTGAAAGTGTCACACGACGACCGGTTTGCCAGTGCTTGGCATTAACTTCATAATGCCATACGACGAGCTAAATTAAAATGAATCAATTTGTATATGCACAAGTAGATATTCCAAAGCGTGTTGCCGTAGCATTCTTATGCCGGTCTTTTGACGTATTTTCATTATTTTTTATGATTCACGAGCATGTTTTCGGCCTAATCTGAGGTGTAGATACATTGAAAATTATTATTTTCGAATACGATACCAATAATTTTTTTTTCTGCCGATTTTCCATTCAAAAAAACAAAAGAAAAAACAACATTGTAAAGAAAAATATCCGAATGTATTATATTTTTTTTAGTTGTTGTTTGCCTAATTGGAATTCGTTTCACATTGTTTTTTTTGCTTGAATATTTGTTTATGAAACTTTAAATACGATAGTGGGTAAATGAAAAATGATACTATACAAAGAAACGAATAAACAAAGGTAAACAGAGGTGATCAGAAGTAAGTGTTAAACAATTTTTTTTGTATCTGTTTGTGAGCAATATTGAGTGTCGGATGTTTGTTGTGCAATATATGTATCAATAGAAATACCGCAGTGAAGAAATTCATTTTCAATGGCAATCTGAATGAAAGGTGAATGGCGATGGAAAGGGGTTTGTGAATGATGTATGATACATATCTAGAATGCTCACCACTCAGCAAAGTGTTGGTATTTGGTGTGAGTTTACACTAGGATACCACAAATCAGAGGGATCTTTGTAAAGAGAGACAAGCCGGATGGGGAATATATTTGTAACAGCGGAATTGCCTAATTTCTTCAATGAAGAAGATACATACATTTGTTTAACGAAGTTGGTCATGAAGGGCTCCCGCATTCTAACGATTTGTAGGAGTTTAACGGGCAAGCAATGCGAAGATGGAGATATGTCGCAATAATGAGAGCTATCATCCCATAAAGAACAAAACCATTGTTTTGGATCTAGCGCATTCCTAGTCGTAGGGGATACGAACAACGGGTAGCGAACTTTTAAGGTCATTGCATTGATCGTAGGGGATACGAACAATGGGTAGCGAACTTTTAAGGTCGTTGCATTCACCACGACAACGTTTAGTCGCGATATATTCAAGTTTTATATGAGCTTTTAGTTAGCGAAACTATGCTTACTAATAAATTCAAACTGTAGTAGGTACAATGTACTCGTACAATAGTAAAAATAAATCAACCTAGAGACCCGTATACAAGGAGGTGAATGTGAAGTGAAAAGGCACGCGTTTTAAAAGAGTGTAGGTGCTAGAGGCATGCATCGTGCACATCCCTCTCCATAGTGGAAAACGGTTACATATGCTCTATGTCTATACATCTACAGGTACTCAATTCACTTTATTTTTCTCAGAACTGAAGACACTTATTCGATACAATAGCAAAAAGTCATCTCGGAATAGAATAGAATTTAAATTGTGTCCATTTCCAAGCGCATTGGATAATGCCGGTGGTGTATCCACTAGGCGACCTGCATGGCGATTGATCGAAAAACTGCTGATTGTCCTATAACTTGGATTGGGCCTGCAGCACAACAATCAAGTTCGTAGCGAAGTGCTTGATTTACCTCCCAGTGGTGGTCTCCGGTAACTGGAAGAGTAAACCTTTACTCATGCAGGCTAAAATGGCAAGGGCACACCCGACCGTAGCATAATACTAGCCTATCCCGCCATAAAGCTGAACAACCTATACGGAAGAGATTAAAATGATGTGACGAATCGACTAAAGCTCTCGGATGGAAATGGATTCACTGTTGACGACCCTTGCAAACGTTTAAAGGGCAACGACTTTCGGGTCTGCACGTGAAATGTTCGGACCATTAACAGGCCACGTGCATCCGAAAAATTAGCACAGGCCCTTGACTGCTATCAGGCAGATATAACCGCATCCAGAATGTGCGATGGGATGTGCCGAACATTAGGAGAATGAAAAATTGCGTTTATTCGGATGCGGATTTTGTCATAAGAGGCAGACTAAGGCAAAAAATCTTCTGACACCTGAGCTAGAGTCTTATGACAATCCGCGTCAAGTCTAAATTCACTAACATAAGCCTAATATGCGCCATGCCCCTACGCCAGACAAGGACGACGCCACAACAGTGTCCGAAGTATGACTAGCCAGGATAGGAAAGGTGGACATGTTTGGTAGGGCAGTTGGTAAGAATAGCCTACACTACGTCTAGCAACGGACTTAGGCTTATTGACTTTGCGGCGAGACGAAATTTCATTACAGCAAGCATACGGTTTCCTCGTCTCAATATACACAATGCTACATGGTGTATATTGAAACGCTAAATCAAATTTATCACATTGCGATTGATCCGAATCCGATTGCCTCGGATCATCACCTCTCTCCCGAAATCTCTCAACAACTCCTATGCCACCATGATCAGGTACCGTAGAGTAGTGGAAACGCTGCAACTGATGTGTTGGGTTTCACCCGATCACCAACAAGAAATTTCTGGTTTGATGAAGAATACCGCCAAGCACATGCAGCTAAACAAGAACTCTACAAAGCGGCGCTGCAACGAACTACGAGAGCGGCTCGTGAGGTCTCCGGGCAGAAGAGACGGGAAGATGTACCAACAGGTGAATAGAACGTGTCAAGGCAAGAAGTCCTGTAGATATGAACAAAGAAACCTTGTAGTAGAGTCACAGTCGCTGCTAGGAATATGGAAAAACTTTTTCAGCAGACTGTATAGCGGCGTAGAAGGCCAACATGCCGCCGTCAGGCAAAATAGACCATTCCAACTTCCATCCACCTTATTAAAATGATCAATATCTACGACTATATTTTGTTAAACATATAAATGTTTGTTTGGTCAGAGCCAAAGGTGCGTATGCCCTTACAAAGAAGCTGTATTATAGCAGCCAACTCCATGCAATTACGAAGGTAATCTACTACCCTAATCCGGCCTATGTTTGTATTTGGATACCCCGTATGGTTCTAGAACCGGATTACATAAAATTCTATCCTAATGAGGTCTTGTGGAAAGTCCCGGGATTAAGCTGACTCGAAGGCAAATAACAAGAGAAAAACAAGAAAATATCACGAGCACGAGAGCGTGCGTCATTCCCCTAGAAGCGTTCCTTTCTTAGTTATGAAGGGGCTGATCCAGAGCAGAGTAACGGTGTGGCTAATCTTTCACGTCGCTCGAAAATCTCCATACAGGCAGCTCGAACACGGCAGTCGTCTCGGTTTCAATAGGACGTTAACGAGACGCAACATTAGGAAAGTTGCACATCAGCAGCAGCAATTTTGGTGGCTTGCTGAAAACGAGGACATTCCTCGTCTCTTTTAAATCTCTTTTTTCTCTTTTAAGCCCGTTGTGATGCAAGGTCAATGTACTTGGTTTATAGCCGTGGCCGGTTTTCATACTTAAGGTAAATAGCACTTCGAAAGTCAATTTTGGATTTGAAAATAGACTAAATAATTATTGCGATATGTTTAAAAAGTTCGAGGGATTTAACACAAAAATACAAGTTATGTTGCTAACGATAGTCCTTTCCTTAATCTTACCAAAAAGTGTTAAACATTTTGTTGTATCATATCTGTCAAATCAGAAAACAATTACCTTCTCCACATTTACTTTAAGCTACACTTAATAGAAGAAAGGAGGCGTCAAGGAGTGGAATTGTCACCGCTGGGTAAAGAGGAACGAAACAGAGCTTTTCTACAAATAATTCGAATCGGAGGGCCAAACGCAATCCAAACAACCGATGCTGGAAAGTGGGTAGTGCTACAAGTGTCAGAAGAGCAGTCATTATGCATCGTCCTATTGATCATCTTCAGGTTCATTAAAATCATGGTAGATGGATAGTGTTCCCACACACGAAAACCAATATAAAAAGTTGTAAACCAGAAACAATGAAAGGGAAAACGAAAAAAAACACCAACATTCTCAGCAATGCTGAACATCCCACTCGTACTTACTTTGCTACATACGAGTATGTACTCGTACATCCATGTCTGTAAGTATACCACCTTGATCAAAATGTTCCCGGTATTTATTCAGAAAATTAAAAATACAAGTTTATTCACCTAAATCTATATTTTCCCCTTCAAAGTAATCCCCATCGACTGCAACACACTTATGCCCGCGCTTGATCCAATCCTCGGAACATTTTTATATTCGGTTTTCGGTATGTCCATCAGTGCTTCCTGTCGGCTGCTGAAACGGGTTCCCCGTAGTGGTTTTTTAACTCGATTGAACATAAAGAAGTCGCAGGGAGCCATATGAGGTGAATTCGGTGGCTGTTGGATGGTATTTGTTGCATTTTTCGTCAAAAAATTACGAATATGCGTTATCATGGTGAAAATCCACGAGTTTTCTGCTCACAATTCTGGTCTCTTTCGGCGAGTTGGTTCACGCAAACGTCTCATAACGCCAAAATAATACTCTTTGTTTACAGTTTGGCCTTCTGACAAAAATTCATGATGCACTACACCGTTGTAATCCATGAAAACCGTGAGCATTGCCTTCTTTTTTGACTGAAAACAACGCGGTTTTTTTGGTCTCGGCTCATTTGGTGAACGCCATTCACCTGCCTGATGTCTGGATTGCGTGTCGTACTCATAAACCCATGTCTCGTCTCCACTAATGATCCTTTTGATGAATGTGGGATCGGATTCAGCCTCGCAAATCATCTGTTTTGCGACGTCAACACGGTCACTTTTTTGCATGAAATTGAGGTCTTTTGGCACCAACTTTGCTGCTACAAGACGGAAACCCAAATCGTTAACCAAAATGTCTTGGACAGATCCATAGGCAATGTTCAAGTCCTCCGCTATCTCTCTGATGGTTAATTTGCGGTTATTGACCAACATTTCTTTTACTCCATCAATGTTTTCGTCGGTTTTCGATGTCGATGGTCTGCCACTACGTTCATCATCTTCGATTGTCTTACGACCACTTTTGAACCGCTCGTATCATTGGTAAACGACCGTTTTCTTTAGAGAATCGTTGCCGAAACATTCCATCATCTCCAACGTTCGCGCACCATTAAATCCGTTTTTTATGCAAAATTTAATGCAAGTTCGTTGTGGCATCCATTTCTAAAATTGTAAAAAATCGCCAACACACACAGTAATAGATGTACTCTTGGCTACGTAACTTTTACAAATGTCAAGCTATGACGCTAAGATTTAGAGGGAATATTAACAACAGATAGATGTACCAACATATACCCGGGAACTTTTTGATCAAGATGGTAGACCAATTTGACCTTAAACTACTTACAATAATACCAGCTACGAGTATTATCATTATTCTGTTCTTATCGCGATTTTATCATATAATTTAATGCGCTGTGATATAACTTCACACCAATGCTATCTCTGTTATAATCTGGAGTCAAAGTTGGTGTGTTTAATATGTAATCTCCGTAAGTAAATAATCAATTACTGCTATATGTACAGGGGGCCCAAACTGGGCAGCAATTCTATTTGAAAAAAGTTTAATGCGCTGGACAGTGTGGTGAGATCTTCGCTGGAGAAAACAACTTCAATAGGCCCCGTGAATACCTGACGTTGATATTCACACCGCCAACAACCAGGATTTTCAATTCTCACTCTGATAAGTGCACTGAGTACACATCACAGCTCTGGGCTCGTCGGACCACTGTGGAATATCAGGTAACTTCTCGTACAATGACCATACAATTAAATAGAGAAAAACTTCCTAAAAAGCAACGAGACAGATAATTGGAGCGAACTTAACAGCTTCTTTAGAAATTTCAAGTAGCAGTTAGATTTCCTCGATAACGACGTCGGTGCGCTGCTCATACTACACTATTCAGCTAGCTTCCAGATTGCGTCGAATCTTCAATGGGATAAATACACTTTCGCTCTCGCGTAGTTGCAAGATCTTAATGATCTCCAGTCTACGAATTCGCTGAACCAGTTCGTACCACTGCGTTAGCTTTTTCATCAGTCCTACTCTTTAAGGCTCTTTCCAAGAAATTCGAAAACAGCATTTGTCTCATTTTGCCAAGGTCTTAGATACGTTGATAAACTGTCAGCCGAATAAATATTTCGTTATACGAAAAATTCTCAATGACGAACATTACAGATTTCATAACAAAAAGTCCACTGATGGCTTACCGGATTGTCGAACCAAAGTCTATTCCACTCTTGCGAAGGCAAGATAGTGGCACTTAATATAGTAAAGGAATTTGACAGAGTCTGGCATCAGTATGTTTTACAGAAAATGCATGCTTTTGGGATAGACAAATCTCTTCTTCAATGGACAAGAAATTACCCTTCGGATCATTCAATTCGTGGTGTTTTGGGAATTTTCAAGTCAAGACGTCCACAAAACTTATGCTGGTGTTCCCAGGCTCCATTCGCTTTTACAGAGATTCACCTTAAGTTACTTCAAACCCATAAGATGTATGGAAAGCAATTGAATTGTGAAGCCTTTTTTACAGGGATTTTATACCTTTCCATTTTCTAATAACATAAGTCGAAACAAAGGCATATGGTATTCCCTTAATTGTAGTCGAGCAATGCAATGTGAACATCCGCTTGGTGCGGCAAAAAAAAGATTCGTGACCCACGTGACCTTTCAGTATCTAATATAATCGAAGAGCGTTATTAGAAGTCGCGGCGTTAAGATTTTTGCGAATGTCGAGAATAATTTGTCTCTTTAAATTTTCAATGAAAATGCTATGAATAAACCGTACGAGATGGAAGCTCTTACTGATATGGGTGAGAACAATATTGCTGATGAAACAACATCTGATGGCAGTTTTGCCGATGCTTCTAACAAAGCATCTCCGACGCCCTTGGCTACTACCAAAAATCATGCACCGTACTCTCTCTACTCCCGTCAATGATTAAATATTCATGTAGTAAATCGTTATCCTTAAGTCGAACGGATGGCCCATTATGTTTGAACAGCATGGAAGGTACACTAAGATGCAAAACAAATGATACGAACACAAGTAAAAGAGAAAATTTTAACTTTGACCTGCTCAAGGGAAAAAACCCTTTCATTATCGTGTAATTAGGATCCTTAGTAGTTATTTTAGTCCGAGGTTTCCTTGTATTCGAAGTCGCCCTGATTTTTAAATCGTCTTTTGACTGCGGACAGTGAAAAGTGCCCGATGAACAGGAGGCAGTTAACACAATTTGAACAGGGTCAAACCCAAAAATGCAAAAGACTTTTGACCAACGATATCTGAGATGTAATGAACCTAAAAGAAAATCGACCAGTAATCGACCCCAAATTGATTACTTATGTACATATTTTACGCCTAAAAGTATAAATGTCACTTGGTAGAAAAGGTTGCAGTTAAAAAATCAAACAGAACCATTTGTTATAAGGCTAAGGTAGGTTTTCTGATGTGGCTGCTGATTGAGAGTGGAATCTCTACCCAAGTTGAAAAGGTCGCTTTTTTGGAATAAAAAACAATGAAGTTAAACGGATATAAAGTGCTTTTGATAACCTTTTAGGCATAGAACTAATCAAAGGAGACAACGGAGGTGTTAGCATCCCATATCATCTGCCAGCAGAAAACAAAGATGACAGTTATGAATGCTGCAAGGTAAACAGTGGAGGCTATCGATACACAAGATTTAAAAAATATTTACATTAATATTTACAGAGAGACTGGAGATCATTATTTACAATAACTCCATGATCTTGGGAGTCAAAGAAGCAATCTTCCGTATCTCCGAGTAACATAGAAGTTGAGTGCATGGCCCTGTCAGCGAGAAACTGGGAAACTGCGGGGCTCCACCTCAGAACTTCCGTGTGTTTCAGAGTTATAACCTGGGTTGACAGGCGCTCTAAACATTAGCTAAACACATATCCCTTCGGAATTATAATATACTTAATGTTTATAATAAAAATTTGCGCTGGTAACAAGTCAAAAACTGCCAAGATCAACGTTACCAAGTTTAACAGAAACGAACAAAATGGACTCATCTCTGAATGCGACCAAAATTTTGCATATACCGTTAATATTAAGAAGCGCACGAATCGATAAGTCGAACCGATCGTACAATAGACATCTTTAACCGTGAGGTAGTTGAGATTCTGTCTACCTTGGATAGCTACATTTACCAGTTGTTTTTTCGCTGCCTAAGAACACAATCTAGTGATAAGGGCATGTCGGGAAACACACAGGAGATTCTTATAAGACGCTCATCACCTCAGTCAGCTCCATGGTGCAGATTCGTAATTCAAGATTCTTCGAGCGATATTGGTTCATGGTCTTAGATGAGAAAATATATCATAACATAGTATGGAGCATCAACCTGTTTACATCAGTTGCATGATATGGATAAGACATGAAGACCTAATGTATATCAGTCTTTAGGCCTGTGCGAACTTCAATTTCTACCCAACAAGCAGCCCGCCACTGATTGTAGATCCATCCGTGTAAGTAGGTAAAACAAAGTCCCTGTACAACCCTCTTTTGAATGTATATGCATATTTTCCATTAATTACATTGTGTGCGGTAAGATGCGGTTAAACTCTTCTCTTTAGAATTCTGTGAACCAAAAGTAAAGTGCCAATGAATTTCAAAAGATTCAGAACACTTTTGTTACACAAAAATCGTAGACGGTCCCAACACCAACAGAAAACAAAGTCATAGGAGGTATCTTATTAGGATAGAATACGTGCCGTGAAATCATCAAAAATTACTTCAGCGTCAAGAGCTGCAGTGAATTAAGCCACTGCTAATTCAACTCTGATTTGTGCCAAGAAAAGGGCTACCATGTACTCCATAAAAGATCAGAGCTGAAGTCAAATAGTTGCTGACATCACAAGCACTTGTATGATAAGTCCGACTCGGTTCATTAGACTCAAAGTTTCTTTTATAACATCTTGGTATAGGGTTTTCCAATAAGGACTTGACAACTTTTTTTTTTAAATAACACTGAAACCATTTGAGATATATCAAAAACTTTATTATCGGCTTGAAGTACAATCAAAACATTTCTTGAGATAACACGCTCACCACACTTACCCTTCAATAAATCGATTGTAGCGTGTGATGTGTGGCTTGTGGCATCATCCTGTTGAAACCACATGTCGTCCAAGTCCATATCTTCTAATTCGGGCCAAAAATAATTGGTGATCATGGCGCGATAACGCTGACCATTCACAGTAACGTGACGATCGTTATCGTCGACGAAAAAATATGGCCCAATAACGCCGCCGGCATGCAAACCGCACCAAACAGTTATTTTTTATGGATGAAGTGGTGATTCATGAAGCTCATGTGATTTTCACCTGACCAATAACGCATATTTTGCTTCTTGACGAACCCATTGAGCCAAAAATGAGCTTCGTCACTGGAAGATGATTTTGCGATGAAATTCACCACCTTAGCGCATCTACTCCAGAACCCAATCGGAGAACGTACGTCGCTTCAGTTTGAGTCAGTTTGATCTTGTATGGGTGTAAGTCAAAATCCTTACGCAAAATACGCCATAATGTGGTCTGAGCGATGCACAATTCTTGAGAACGTCGTGGAATTGACTGATTTGGATCGTTTGCTACGGATGCCTGAACGGCAGCGATATTTTCGACACTTCGACCAACCCCTCGTCTCACTGACACGGCAACATCACACAACGAATATGTAGACTCAAATTTTTGCACTAAACTTGTTATTGCCTGTCTACTAGGGAGAGAATTACGACCGAAAATTGGAGTTAACGCTCTTAAAGTTACAGTCACTGACTCCGAATTTCGGTAGAAAATTTTTATAATTTGCAGACGTTGCTCGTTCGTGTACTTTACCATGATGTTGAGTTTACTGGATAAATTGACAGTAACAGTTTGATGATTAGTGAAAGAGTGCGTTCACAAACTAAATTCAAAGTTGTCAAGCCTAACACCTTTGCTAAAATATCACCTATACACCCCACACTTACAAACATCAAAGGATACACCGAAAAGCATTTAAGATTCGTCCACCTACTTGCCATTTTTCTAGTCGAAAATATATTTCTTCTTGAACGACTCCTGTAAAAAAAATACCTGTCAGCCGCATTGTAATTTTTCGAACATCCCCTGATCACAAAACAGTCAACCTCTATGGCAACACTTGAAGCACTTGCATTTGTTTTTGAGTGGTGTTCCACCCAATTCCACTCATTCCTGACACAAGAACAAGGTGAGTGACACTGAACCCAGTCACTGGTGCACTTTTGCTCTCTAAAAACACAATTCGTCGTCACCATCTCTCACCGCCGCACACACGCACACCACAAGCACGTACGTGTCACTCAAGAAGGACAGAAAAGACAATTTTTTCCTCCTCCCATTACCAGGTAAACAAAAAACTTTTCAACTCACCGCTTCCAAGGAAATCCTTAAATAAACTCCGTCAGCAACTTATCCCAATTGAGTCACACACTATTTCCTACAATTTCGAACACAATTTCCATTTATCGAAAAATTTTCACATCATAACAAACAAAAACAAAAAAGCGGTGGAATTCGTCCATTATAATCACACCACCAACAACAATCCGAAAGACATCAAACACAATCAAGCTACGAAGGAATTCACTTCCGACACTTTGAGGACCCGTTGCATCCACCCACAAATTTAATTTTTTTCTTTAATTCCAATTTCACTTTTAACAAACGCGTTGTACACGTTAATTGTAACACGATGCGCGGGTAATTGATTATTTTGATTTGGCACTTTCACTCACGACCGGGTAAGGGGACGACGAAAAACAATTTTTTCGACAGATTGTTATAGGTGCACAGATACGAACTGTCAAGTGACTGACTACCGTCGCGCAAGTATCAACTCCACGGATTAAAATTTGACAGCGAACTAAATTCCTAACGGGAGAGATATCTTGACTTTAGTGGAATTTGCTGTAGCTGCTGAGGTTTGTTCGATTTTCGGTAAATAGCACGAGTTTTAACTGTCAGTTATGACAATAAGTAACCATGCGCAGTGGTGGGTGTCACTGGTTTTTTGAGTGGCACCTACCTTGGAGACTGTGTAGCTTGACCAAACAATGAATGTAGCTGGTCCGTAGATAAGTTAAGAAGGAGAAATTATTTATATTTCTAATTTAATAAATCAGTTTACGAGATAAATAATTAATCCAGAACATGAAGCTTAAACAACTTTTTTTCTCTCGCAATAGCAACGACAAAGCCTGCGTGGTTGTACTAGATAATTTATAGTCAATTCGGCAACCTAATAAGTAAAGATTTGAACCTATATGTCATCAGCTGGTCTATTGACACCCTGTAAAGTGCTTTCAGCGCCCCTTGTTGGCATTTTTTTTACCTCCACAGCTGGACATATTTTAGCCGGGAGCAAAATCATATGTAAAGTTTAATTTCGGTGTGGAACAAAATAAATAAATTAGTTAAAGAATTTATTTTTGTCTGAAAAGCATAAATTTGAAATATCGAGAAAAAGTACTCGAGTTTCGAAATAAGTGCTTGTGAAGTGTTTAGATGCGTTAATTTAAATAGAATCGTGCTTAAAAAATGTAAACAAAGCACTTGTGAAACACGAAGAAATTGTTGTGTTGTTACTTTTCCGTTAAATATTTAGTGAATACTGTGTAACATAGTGTCTTTTGTTTAAATATATGGTTAAGCAAATCAATAAAGATAGTGAAATGCGGCTAAAAATTCGCATAGTTGGAATACTACACATGTGTATGCATATGAATATCCTCCTAGTAGAATATTTTAAAAGGACTATTTCGCTTGGTGGAAGTGAAAGAATACTGAGAGCTGGTTGCAATCACTCTCTTGTACTTGATCTTGCTTCAATTAAGAACCAAGCCAATTTGCACCAACTTTTCAGTTTCACTAAGTGAAATATTCCCCATGAACTAATATTGCTGTAACATTAATAGGATTCCATATATGAACAGTTTAAGTTGCATTTCACAGTCTGTATCAACTTGTTTAACAATATATTAAATAAACACTTTATATTATTCACTACGAACTTAATATTGAATAAAGAAATAAAAAGAAAAACAATTTTTTCGCGTTTAACAAGTGCTTTGTTTACATTTTTTAAAACACGATTCTATTTAAACTATCCCATCTAAACACTTCACGAGCACTTATTTCGAAACTCGCCTATCTTTTCTCGACATTTCAACTTTATTCTTATCAGATAAAAATAAATTCTTTAACTAATTTATTTATGTTGTTCCACACCGAAATTAAACTTTACATATTGTGATAACCACTCAAATGTGAGCAGCGACATCTAGCAGGAAACTCGAAGACTAGAAGGTTTCGATACTGGATTAGCAACTGGAGAGTAGAATCGAATTTTCTAGCAAATTGGAAATTGTATGGGACGCTGGATGGCGAGGATTGTTCTCGAAGTATGTCATTCGAGTATAAATACCAGCATCCCAAAGGTATGCAAATGAGTTCCAAAGTTGAATTTGAAGTGTTAAATTAGAAGAAGTGATTAAGTGGTTTAAGTAAAAGATAAGAAAAGTATATGTGGTTGAGAAATTGAATTGTACTGAGAGAAAGAATTAAATAGTGAATTGTAACTGTACTGAATAAAGGGATTTGTATTGAAAATAATAAGTTCTATCATTTGTACCCACACAAACATTCTACATTGGTGTCAGAAGTGGGATAGGACTTATTGTGTGTAAAAAAAAAAAAAAAAGTGTTTTCTGACTATTTGAAAAGGCCCATTCTAGGTCGAAAACTATTGCAGTTGACCCTCGTCCAACTCAAATCCGAGTTGAACAAGAGAAGCCTCAGCGCCAGTGGAGGAAAAAGTGACCTGGTGCTCCGACTTCAGGAGGCTTTGAACAACGAGGGACATGATCCTGATGCATATTCCTTTGATGTTGACGAGGATGAACAGACAAGTACCGGCAATGACATGGCTGCGATGATGCAACTCCTCTTATTAAAAATGGAAGAACAGACGAACATTCTCCAGAACAGTCTGGAACAAAAAATGGACGAACAGAAGAATAGTCTCGAACAAAAAATGGACGAACAGAAGAACAGTCTCGACCAACAAAAGAAAAATCTGGAAGAACAGAAGAGCAGCATTGAACAAAAATTCGACGACCAAAAGAATAGTCTACAACAAAAACTGGAAGAACAAAATAACGTTCTACACCAAAAGTTCGAAGAAATAGATAACAAATTTGAAAGAATAGAGAAGAATGTTGGCGAAAAATTGGAACAAATGGACAACAAAGTTGAACAACTGGCAAAAGAGCTCGACACAGTGCGAAAACAGAAACAGCGAGAATGTTCTTTAAGTGGTCCAAGGAGAAAAGATTTGAAACCTCCCTCATTCGATGGTCAGACCTCATGGTCTACTTATAAGAAGCAGTTTGAAATGGCTGCCTGTGCAAACGACTGGGACAATGAGGAAAAGTGCTTTGCCCTAGCGATGGCCTTACGTGGTCCTGCGGCAGAATTGTTACAAACAATCGATATCGAAAAGAATAGAGACTATATGGTTTTAGTGCAGGCTATCGAGAAACGGTTTGGGGATAGCCACATGCGGGAAGTTTACAAGGTTCAATTGCAAGGCCGTATGCAGCAACGAGGAGAAACACTGCAACAGCTCCAAGCAGACGTGGGTAGACTGGCACATTTGTCATATCCCACCGCAGGCCAAGAAATAATCGACGAAATGGCAAAGGACGCATTCATCAGGGGAATTGCAGATTTGAAGCTACAATCAGCAGTAAGGATGGCCGGGAAAAGAACCCTTGCTGAAGCACTTGCCTTCGCTCTGGCGATGGAAGCATCCAATCAGGCTTCCAAAGGAATGCATTTCGTAAGGGAAATAGTATCTGGTGAATGCTCCTGCTCAAGACCAACTACTATGCAACGAAATATCCCGCGGGAGAGCCGAAGAATGCGCTGCTGGAACTGCGATAAAGTAGGACATTTGCAAGGGCATTGTAAAGAACCGGTACGACGAGAAGGCTGTCTGCACTGGGGTTACAGGCAAATAGAAAGAAAAACCGGCAGAAACGGCTACCAAGAAACCGGTCAAATTTCCAGAAGCCATCAGTTAGGAAATGTTTACTTCGCGGGGCAGAAGTCTGTAGCAGAAGTTGACTCCAGGGTAATTATCCCAATCTCACAGGTAAAACAATGCAACGAAAGCCTCCCAGCAGAAGTAGTCAGTGGTAAAGAAGCGAAAGAACAGGCAACTATCCAAACGATCAGGACTGAGCCAATAGAGGGTTGGAGTATAGACGAAATCCGTTCCTCCCAACAGGCAGACAATGACATCGAACCAATATTGGCCTGGAAAGAACACGAGGAAAGACCAAGCTGGCAGCAGATATCAGATCGGAGCCAAACTCTGAAGGCATACTGGGCACAGTGGGACTCGCTTTTTGTGCAAGATGGATTGCTGAAGAGAAAATGGGAAAGTGCAGATGGGACAACATCTCGTATGCAGCTAATTGTGCCACGGTCCAGAGTCAACCAAGTGCTCCATGAAATACATGACGGAATCTCAGGAGGCCATTTGGGAATAAATAAGACGTTGGAAAAGGTAAGGGAACATTTCTATTGGCTAAGCGCTAAACAAGATGTCGAGAATTGGTGCAAAAAGTGCTTAAGATGTGCGGCTACCAAGGGCCCAAAAGTAAAGCCACATGAACAAATGCAACAATACAATGTCGGAGCACCTTTCGAACGAATAGCCATCGACATCGCTGGGCCGTTTCCCGAAACCTTTAATGGAAACCGATATACTCTCGTAGTCATGGATTACTTCAGTAAGTGGCCGGAAGTGTTTGCCATCCCAAATCAAGAGGCTAAGACCGTAGCCGAACAGATAGTCAACAACTGGGTGAGCAGATTTGGGGTACCAATGGAGCTGCACTCTGATCAAGGGCGAAACTTTGAATCAAAAGTCTTCCAGGAAATATGCCAATATTTGGGAATAAGAAAGACAAGGACAACGCCACTACACCCTCAATCTGATGGAATGGTCGAGCGATTCAATCGGACCTTGAATGAGCATCTATCTAAGGTTGTCAGCAACTGCCAGCGGGATTGGGATCGACACATACCCCTCTTCTTAATGGCCTACCGAAACGCGGTCCATAGCTCAACAGGGCACACACCATCCGAGATCTTATTTGGTCAAACAATTCGGTTGCCAAGTGAAGCAAAATTCGGATCCCCACCGACGGAGCCCAAAGAGGTGAACGAGTACGTGAATGACTTACGCAGCAGGATTCGTAAATTGCATGAAGACACCAGAGAAAAGATGAAGCTAGCAAGCAGCCGCATGAAAACTAGGTACGATATCAAGGCGAAATCTTCCGGTTTCAACGAAGGAGATCTGGTTTGGCTGTATAATCCTCAGCGTAAGAAAGGCAAATCACCAAAATTGCAACAGGACTGGGAAGGTCCATACAAGGTGATAACCCGCATTAATGACGTTGTCTACCGGATCCAGCGTGGGGATCGAGGAAAAATGAAAGTGGTCCATTTGGATAGAATGTGTCATTTCAACGGGATGCTGAATGACGAAGTTGTTCGGGACGAACAACTGTAGGGAGGGAGCAATGTGATAACCACTCAAATGTGAGCAGCGACATCTAGCAGGAAACTCGAAGACTAGAAGGTTTCGATACTGGATTAGCAACTGGAGAGTAGAATCGAATTTTCTAGCAAATTGGAAATTGTATGGGACGCTGGATGGCGAGGATTGTTCTCGAAGTATGTCATTCGAGTATAAATACCAGCATCCCAAAGGTATGCAAATGAGTTCCAAAGTTGAATTTGAAGTGTTAAATTAGAAGAAGTGATTAAGTGGTTTAAGTAAAAGATAAGAAAAGTATATGTGGTTGAGAAATTGAATTGTACTGAGAGAAAGAATTAAATAGTGAATTGTAACTGTACTGAATAAAGGGATTTGTATTGAAAATAATAAGTTCTATCATTTGTACCCACACAAACATTCTACAATATGAATTTGCTCCCGGCAACGAGCTGCCAAAAATCTGTCTAGCCGTGGAGGTAAAAAAATATGCCACCATGGGGCGCTGAAAGCACTTTACCGAGTGTCAATACCACTGCGAATAATGTGTTATCAACAGATGGCCCTGCTTGAGGTAGACATGTGGCAGCACTTATCTGTCTCATTTTTTCAGTTCCTACTAGTTAGCAGCACCATCGCTAAAAGAATAGCAGCCTGATTTTTGCGCAGTCAATTTAACAACAACACTCTTTTACTACCCATTTTTTGTATTGAGACTCGGAACGAAAATTCTTGCGGACATTTTTTGTACTTAAACCCCTATTTTAATTTCTGACAATTCGTTGGCTGGAACAAATTCGTATGGAGAGTTAAAATTCGGTACGCAACAAGATTAATAAATTTGTTAAAGACATTTTTGTTTTCAAATATGTGTTGGGTTAAAATGTCGAGATAAGATAGGTGAGTTTCGAAATAAGTGCTTTTTAAGTGTTTAGATATCTTTGTTTAAATATAATCGTGCTTTAAAAAATGTAAACAAAGCACTTGCGAAACACGAAGAAATTGTTGTGTTGTTACTTTTCTATTAAATATTTAGTGAATACTGTGTAATATAGTGACTTTTTGTTAAATATATGGTTAAACAAATCAATAAAATAGTGAAATGCGGCTAAAAATTCGCATAGTTGGAATACTACACATGTGTATGTACATGCATATTTTAAAAGGACTATTTCTCTTGGTGGAAGTGAAAGAATACTGAGAGCTGGTTGCAGCTTGTACTTAATCCTGCTTCAATTACAACTTAAGAATCAAGCCAATTTGTACCAAATTTTTAGTTTTATCAACTGAAATAATATTGAACTAATATGAACAATTGTTTCATTGTGGCTCACAACTAACAGCCACTGGTGACCTCGACGCAGGAAACCACAAATTGAATACCCCTTTGTTACTCAAATGCAAAAATTCCTTTTGACACAAGATCCAAATTGTGCAAACACGTTTCAACATGAATGCAGACAACGACGCCATAAGCGAAAATCAGAGCGACATGCAAGAGATTTTTCAAGGACGTGCAATAAAATTACTTACATTTTGGAAAGAAAATCCATCTCCCTGGTTTGCGCAAATGGAGGCTGTATTTGATCTAGCAAGAATTACAGCGGATGTGACAAAGTATCGATATGTCTTAATACACTTGGGTACGACCACGCTACCATTCTTAATGGATATTATAACTTCACTACCAAGTTCAGGTAAATATGATTCGATCAAAGAGCTTATAATCTCATCTTTTTCGGAAACAAACGAGTCCAAACTTCGACTTTGTTGCACGGCCTTGAATTAGCTGATGAAAGACCATCGAATCTGCTGCAACGTATGCGAAATCTCGCAGGAAACCAATTTCCGGAGAAAGTACTTCCCACATTCTTTTTGGAGCAATTACCGATCAAGTCGAGATTGCTCGATTCTCAGACGAAACTTTATATAGAAGCGATGTTAGTAAATTCAAAACAACAATCTGTTTCAACAATCAACTCCGATCATACATATTTTCACCTGTTGAAGGAATTCGAACAAATTACGAGACCAGTCGGTTGTATATCACCATCACACGGCATACAACATCATATAAACACAAGGCCTTCCGGTAGCAGAGAGAGCTCGGCGTTTGTCAGGTGAAAAGCTGCATTCGGCTAAAATCGAATTCTAGATGTTGCAGCATGGTATTTGCGAACCTTCTAAGAGCGAGTGGGCCAGCCCTTTACACCTCGTAAAGAAGAAAAACGGCGAATGGCGTGCATGTGGTGATTACCGTCGCTTAAACCTAATCACATATTTCGAACTCTAGATCTGTCTCGCGCCTATTATCAAATACCAGTTGCACCAGAGGACCGACCAAAAACAGCCGTCATTACCCTATTCGGGCTATACGAGTTCAGAGTAATTACTTTTGGCCTATGAAACGCTGCCCAGTCATTCCAGCGACTAATGGATTCGATCTTGACTTTTGCCAAGTATATATCGACGACATTCTGATCGCATTAGCTGAACATCTACGGTTAGGTTTCGGCAAGCTGCAGGAACACGGTTTGTCAATAAGCCTCAACAAATGTATTTTTGCTCAGCAAGAATCGGTTTATCTTGGTTACTCCGTCAATAAAGATGGAATAAAACCACCTGCAGAAAATCAGAAGCCATCCGTAGCTATCCCAAGCCTGAAACAATCGCAATTGGTGCTGCTTTTGACCAATTCGTTGAAGGAAGAAGAGAACTACTAGGATTTTTCACACAAAAGCTAAGTAAAACCGAATCAAATTATAGTGCTTATGATCGTGAACTTCTAGTAAGTTCTTCAAACACCAACTAGAAGGACGAAGTATTACTATTTTAACTGATCATCGACCATTGGCATTCGCCTTTTTACAGCACTCAGATAAAGCATCTCCGAGGCAGCAACGACAACTTCAGTACATCAGACAGTTTAGCACCGACATCAAACAAGTGTCTGGGAAATCAAATGTTATTGCAGACGCATTGTCACGAATTTACACAATTAGTTTGTTGACATTTATTTCTATCCAAGACATTGCAGACGCACAAGCTAACGACGATGAACTCAAACACCTCCTGAAGTCCAAGTTCACTTCGTTGCAACTCCGCCAATACAATATTGATGATGCTGGACCATGTGTTTACTGTGACACATCAAAAAACGGCATTCACCTCTACACTCGGCAACCTCTTCGACGTCAAATATTCGACACCATTCACAACCCATCTCATCCAAATGGACGCTCCACCAGGAAATCGGTGAGTCAGCTCTATGTGTGGCCACATATGAATCGAGATGTCACTAGATGGGCGAAATCCTGCCTGCAGTGCCAACGCAGTAAAGTAAATCGCCACGTGAAGAACATTCCATACCGCATTAAGATCCCCAGTGAGTGCTTTAAACATGTCCACACCGACATAATCGTCGTGCCACTCTCAAAAGGATACAGATATTGTCTAACGATCATCGATCGCTTTAGTCGTTGGCCTGAGGCAATACCACTAAAAGATACTATCGCCGACGCCTTCTTCACAGGCTGGGTAAGTCGATTCGGTTCATCGCTTACTATAACCAGTGACAGAAGTACTCAGTTCGATTCGAAACTTTTCGGCTCGCTAACCAAATTATTGGGATGCGATCGTACTCGAACTACCGCTTATTATCCAACGTCAAACGGAATAATCGAACAATGGCATAGATCCATGAAGTCAGCGATCATGTGCCACAGCTCTGGTGACTGGACAGCCATTTTGCCTGTAGTTATTCTAGGACTCCGCAACAGCTTAAAAGAAGATATAAAAGCAATTGCGGCTGAGATGTTGTATGGAACGACACTTCGCCTACCAGGTGAATTATTCATTGATGAAGAACTTAATCTTAATCCACAGATATTTATCCAGAAATTTCGCGTTTTTATGAGAGAGGTACGTTCAGCTCCCACGGCACATCATAACAAGGCAAGGGCTTTCGCTCACAATACACTTTACACCTGTTCGCATTTTTTCATACGCGTCCACGAGGTCAAGAAGCATTTGGAGCAGCCCTACCGCGGACCGTACGAAATAATCGACAGACAGTCAGATTATGTCTTTATCGTCAACGTCGATATTCAACTATCAGCACTGAACGCTTAAAACCTGATTTCATTGAAAACCACCAAGATCTTCAATCAATAAACAGGACATCAAATCAGTCACCAACATATCCGGTGAAGGGAAAAGTTCAGTTCGTGTCGCATCCTCAAACTCGAGACACTAAGGAGGGGCATCATTTATCTGTGACATGTTTTTGTTTCCCACTAGTCAGCAGCACCATCGCTAAAAAAATAGTAGCTTGATTTTCGAGCAGTCAATTTAACAACACTCTTCAGCTACCTGTTTATTGTGTTTAGTAATCGTCACTAAATAAAGTGTTTAATTATTAAAAACAACAATTGTTTCATTGTGGCTTACAACTAGCAGCCACAGACATCTGAATAGAAAAATAACAGCGTTCTCTTTTACAAGTATGGTGTGATTCACTGCAAAAGTGAAATGAGTTCCGTGTTACCATTCTTGTTTGTTTTTATACAAGAGTTGAAAAGGTCTTTAACTATGGCACGAAGATGTAATACAGAGTTATATACTTGCTTGCTTGCTAAGATTTACGTGTGTGAAAGCTGGTGTCCATAAGTTCAACCTTTTTCAGCCAAATTATCCGATGAAGTCCGAGCTAGACCTCGGCCTTAACCAACATGATTCTCGAACCAATCCATTTATTTACTATTTGATTCCATCTTCGCACTCCAATTTTGTTGAGGTCTCTAGCCACTTGCACGATTTGGAGTCGTCCTCCACTGCATTTTCCCTGATGGATTCCGAGACTTTCCCTTCTTGAGCGCTGGTGTCCATTAGCTCAACCTTTCTCAACAAATTTATCTCATGAAGTCTGACTCTTTAAGCTAAGTCTATACAGTTGTAAGTATGGAATATACAGATGTATCTACTGTTTTACGTGAACTAGTATCTGCGAATACGTAATGTCACGGGATTCCCATACATCCATTAGAGCAATGATGCGCCTTGCCATCGCTTGCATATTTTATGAATATCAATTCGAAGCAGTGTTGGAGGCACAAGTTCGTCCCTTGGTATGAGTCGAGGCCAATCTAAAACCTCTTGTTGATCTTAGAGTCACAGGACCTAGTATTTGTTGGGAGTCGGACAGAATCCCGAAAACCCCAAATCCCCAAAACACAAAGACTCGCCTGACAGTTGTTGACATACCCTTAGTGGAGCGACGAAGTCGCGTAATCGGCTAAACCCTAGGGAGAACATTTTAAAATCCTTTTATCGAGCGAAGCGAGTCACACACCCAAAATTTGAAATACGTACAATTTTTCGTTTTCGGGATTTTGGGTTTTCGAGATTTTTTGTTTTCGGGATTATTGATTTTCCGGATTTTGGATTTCGGGATTGTGACCCGTATTTGTTGCAACTCTACATCAGTCGAAACCAACTGGAAAAAGTTTCCTGCGATTTTAAGTTTAAACCACAGCCACAGCGTCCGGGGGGCTCCTGACTCCCACGGTACTGTCATTTAAGTCCTGGTATGGACTGCTGATGGTCCTGTCAAGCCATACCTATGGCCGACAGTCAAATCGCAGCAACCTTCAGATGCGTTAAGTTGAGAAAAGGGCGGGGCCCTTCCAATCTCTGTCGATGCAGACCGGGCCGTAGATCACTTGGAGCAGGATTTTCTCTCGATAAGAAAAAACACTTCCTCATCCTCTTACGTAAAGTCCATGCCTCTGCGTTGCAGAGGACAGAGACGATCACAGTTTTAAGAGCCTTATTTTGATCGAACGAGAGGGGTTTCTGCATCTGACCGATTGGGAAAAGTTACTCAGCGAATAATCTCTAAGGTGGTGCCTTGTTTATATTAGCTGACTATGGAGCATTGGTAGATGAAGTCCTGCGTTAATGTTATGGTGGTTCGTTAAAAACATCAGAAACTCTACTCTGTCCGTACCAACACTCATTTACATTGAAATTCCGACCACCTCAATGCTTTCAGATTGTGCCATCTCCGTGTCTCCACTGCACAAGCTCGTTCATAAATCCTACTCTTTAGGGAAAAGAGCATTTACGCTCCGAATATCCGAATCTTTTCTCTCCTCCTTCCCAGCTTCTTCTATCAGCGTTTCCAATGACGGGTACCTACTACGGTTTTCGTAACAGCAAGTACGAGGGTGAGTCAATAAGTCACTGAAAATTCAAACAGACGGCGTTGTCACCTCAAATCCAACATTTAGTTTGACAAGAAAAATCTTTCAAAAGAACACCCCCAAATTTTCAGAGAAATCTGTCAAATATATTTGTTGTGAAAATAGATGTCATCTATGTAGATGGTAAACTCTACTACTCGTAATAAAGGGTATTTTTTTTTTTTAGAGATTTGGCAACACTGTTTCTACAGATTGTCACTTTGACAGTTGAAAGTTGATTTGTGGTTAGCACGTTTCCCCATTTTACGATGAATAGATTAACGGTAGAACAATGCGTGTAAATTGTGCAAACTTATTTTGAAAACCACACTTCGGATCGCCAAACTTATCGTTTTACGTACATTTTACGGCCAATCGTCCCCCTGAGCAAGTTAGTCGAAACACGATAAATCGTTTTCGCACTGCGTACACTCTAGTGGATAATACGCATCCCCAAAGACGAACAGAAGAAGTTATTGCTGTTGTGGAGCGCGGTGTTGAGGAAAATCCGAATGAGTCGATTCGCCATCGTGCACAGCAATTAGAGCTATGCCCATTCACTTTGTGGAAGATTTTACAAAAGATATTGGCTTAAAAGCTTGTAACATCCAGCTTGTGCAAGAGTTGAAACCGTGTGACCATTATACGCCTCTTAGGTTCGGTGAACGGGCCGAAAACATAATTCAGCTTGATACTCATGGAGTGGAGAAAACCCAGAAGCCTTTTTCAAGACTCCCATACAACCATTAAAACTCACTGTTTGGTGTGCTTTATAGGCTGGTGGAATCATAGGCCCATATTTCTATAAGGACGATGCCGGCCAGAATTTTATCGTCAATGGAGAGCGCTATGAAAACATGATTTCTGACTTCTTCTGATATTTACTGAGCGCATAATTTCGCGTAATAGACCTGTGAACTGGCCTTCACGAACATGCGATCTCATACTTTTAGATTACTTTCTTTGGGGGTATGTGATGTCACTAGTCCATGTCACTAGTTGACTACCATTTGGAAGTCAACATTCGCCATGTTATTGCTGATATTTATACGGCCCCAGTTGCTCGATAAAGTTATCGAAAACTGGATTTCGCGATTGCGCTTCATTCAAGCTAGCCGTGGCACGCATATGCCCGATCTAATATTTATACACTAATGGCATAAAATTATCTATTAAATAAAGCTGATATCATAGACATTAACATTAGCTGCAAGTGTTGTATTTCATATTGAACTTGCATACCTCTGAAAAAACATCGTACAGACCCACTGTAAGTGAATTATTGTACTAACATTTTTACCATTTCTATAACTTGTCAGAATTTGCTAGAATGAGAGAAATTTCCAAATAAACTTGCTAGAATGAGAGCGATTGCAATTGATGACAATTCATACGTATTCACAAACACTGTCACACGGATAGAGGCGATCAGTACAAAACCGGTTTTAATTTTCCAATATCTGGAAAGTTTGCCATCTAGGTTAGTTTATTTCTGGTTATGACAGCCTTTTGAAACAGACGCCTACGAGAATTTTCGTATAAATGTTTCCATTTATATTTGTATTATAATTGGATTTCGTGTGGTCATTAAACGCTATTTTTTAGACAAAAAAAGCAATAACGCAAACCAAAAAAAGCATAAAAAGTATATTATGGGGACTCTTCGATTGGAACGATCCACCACTGTTTTACTCAATTTCAGTGCAATCGTACGTTCAGGTCCCAATTGAGGTCACCGCACCAGAAATGGTCGATAAAATCCACAGTATGGTATTGGACGATCGACGAGTGAAGGTGCGAAGAGTCTACGGACTTATCACGTGGATCAGTGATTTCAGTTTCGCAAAAACATTTGAATGTGACAAAGCTATCCGTCATATGGTTGCCGCGTTTGCTCACAATTGACAACAAACGCAATCGTTTGACAACTTCAAAGGCGTGTTTGGCGATGTTCAATCACAATCCGAACGAGTTTTTGCCCCGTTTCATAACCGTGGACGAAACATGTATTCATCAGAACACACTAGAGACCAAGGAACAGTAGAGACAGTGGACTTCCCTGGTGAATCGAAGCCGAAGAAGGTTTGTTTGGCTAACAAGGTCATGGCGTTAGTTTTTTTGGGAAACGCGCTGTGTCATTCGTTTTGATTACCTTGAAAAGGGTAAAGCGATAAACGCGGCCTGTGTTGCAGAGCTGTTGGATCGATTCGAGGCTGATTTGAAGCAAAAATTACAGCACTTGGCGTGGAAACTCTCATCCACCAGGCGCACAAGTCCGCAGACGCAATGGAAAAATTGCATGAAGTAGGTAGGTTACGAATTGCTTCCTCGTCCAGCATATTGTCCAGATTTAGCCACCTATTTCCTGTTTCGAAGCATAAAGGAATGGCTCGGCGGTAAGAGCTGTGGGTCAAATCAAGAGGTCATCGATGAAACAAACGCATATTTTGAGGGCCTCGGGAAATCGTATTTTTTGGAGGTCATCAACAAATTGGAGAAATGTTGGACGAAGTGTATCGAGCTAAAAGGAGATTATGTTGAAAAATAAAATGTGTTTTTGCTGAAAAGAGTGTTCCTTATTTAAATTTTCGGTGATTTATCGAACCACCCTCATATACAAGTGATTTGATGGCACATCTCACCAAAAAGTGGAACCAAAGCGTATATCAATCTGGTGAAAGCAAGATAGTTCCACTTGATATTTCTAAGATATAGTTTGGCATCAGGCTCTTTTGTCGAAAATGCGTGCATTTTCACAAAATAAATGCTGATGTGCCCCAGGGCTTCGTTCTGTTTCCGACACTCTTTTTAATTTCATCAATGATCTATGGTTTGCCGCTTAATAAATAATCGTTTGCTGACAGCGTTACTCTACGCTTTTCATATTCGGTCCCGGATTCCCGCCCCTGCTCTCCGGCTGCAGATGGTGGAACGGCGGTGTATGCCATGCTCACTAAATTCCGATACTAACAGCATTACTAATTCGGGGACCACTAACAGACTAGAATTGTATGCTTCAAAAACAGAATAGTGTCTTAAATCATTGAAGCGAAATGCAAATGCATTGGGGGGTGGGCGTGGTGTAGTGGTACTAGCAATCGCTTCTCACTCTGAAGGTCCAAGGTTCGAATCCTGCCCATGGCAAGTCAGTTTTTCATTTGTGTAATTGGAACTCAGACAGAAAAAATTCTGCGTGTGAAGGCATAACACTGACACGTAGATTTGGCTGTTGTAGAGTTTCAACCACAAAAAACTAGTGCGAATTATAACTTCGAATCACTCTGAGTGAAGAAAAAACTCTCCGTCCTATTCGGACTCCCACCCCTGGAGAGCTAATATCGAAACCAAATACACCTGAGTTTCAAACCACTACAAAAACAATTTTCCTTTCTCCTCCTTCTACCTTTCCGCCCGCGCCCAGGCAACACTAAAAGGGTATCTAACCCCTTAGGCGCGCGTAAATTATAAAAAAAAAAAACACAGCTATTATCCATGAATGGCACGTGCATTGTCGAAACCAAAGAATCTTGCACACTCATTTGATAAGACAACCTGCGTTGGAATCACTATATATTCGATGTCTCCAAAAATGTTGCGATATATCAAGGATTCCTCAAGCAATGGTAGAAATAATTCACCTTCTCTGATTTGACCTCAATATACATACAGGGTGGCGAATAACTGGCGGTATTGTTTAAATAATGAATAATTGTTTTATTTCTAATTTTATTTAACTTTTGCATGTATTAACCTTTATTAACCTTTGTTCGATCCACAATTCTGGATGGATAAAAAATTTTTCAACCATTGACTGGTATTGAATGCCATCCACATTAACCACAACTTTTTCGTCGTTTTCATAAAAGTATGGTCCAATGATCCTTTCTGAGATTACTCAACACCATACTGTGCGCCTACCTGGGTGCATTTGATTTTTAACAATTATTTGTGGATTTCGGGTGCCCCATATTCATCCCTCATTATGAGGTTGCGAATTGTCTCGCACCAATTCTTGAAAATGCCGAGGATATTGAATGCGTATTTGTGGATCATTTTGTTGTAACTGGTGAACCAATTGCATCTTATAGGCAAAAAGGTGTAATTGCCGTACAATTTTTTGTACGCCTAGATATCAGCAACTGCTGAAAACGTCGCCTAGTGGAAGTTTCGTGGTTTTCCTCTTACTGCACGCGGGAGATCACAGACAGCCCCTTGTTGTTGAAAACGCTTAACCAATCGATAAATAGGCAAACATTAAATAAATTACGATATGATCTATGTGCAAGAATAATCGAATGCTACCTCTCAAAATAAAATTGAATAACTTCTGTTCTTTGCTCTATGCTTAGTCTCTCCATCATAAATTTCACAAGTTTCTTAAAGCCAATTATGTGGAAAAAAATATACATGTTAGTTAAACCATAACACTAATTATGCGCCACCATAAGGCATTAATGCACCCAAAATTGGAGTCTGATGCCCACGTCTAGGCAGATGCCCCAAAATTTCCCTGCAGTTGTTAGATAGGATTCAAAATCGAATAAGCGATAAAACTCATAGGTAACGCTTATATTGCCCGGTGAATTGATACACTGACGTAATGTCCCTCACCATTCCTTATTTTATCGCTATGTCTTTCCTAAGCGGAACCATTCGCTTATGTAATGCCCTGGTGAATTCTTTATGTCCCAGTCGTTATAACCTGCGAACATTCAAAACCAACGTATGGGTGTTTCTCTTTCTTTCCTCCCTAATTTTCCTTCACTCCGCTGTATGCAAAAATTTTAGGGGTGTTCGTAATCCTTTGAGAGCGCCCTAAATATCTCAAACAAAAAAGTTATACTTGTCTACGTTTTGTCCGAGTCAACGATGTTGGATGGGAGTAAGTAGCAATCATACTTCGTTTTCCACTCGTCTGCCGCCAAATCTATCTTCAGCGCATATGTTGCAATGCTTGCAAATGCTTTAAAGAGAACTCACTTGACGATAATGCCTATGTAACATATGTTATCCACACAAGTTGTTGTAGAGACTTTTTGAAGACTGTGTCTCATATATGATATTACAGAAATAGCGTGGTAGTGGAACCTTCTTGACTATAAAGGTCTTGGTAAGATCATTACCGGACCTCACGGAACAGAGCCGGATAAGTTTAGCAGGAATGGCAAAACCGAACATGGCTTCGGTTAATTTTTTCTTCCGAATATACGCTGTCATAGGCGGCCTTAATGTCAACAAATAGGTGGTGGGTGCCGATTTGGAATTCGAGGATCTTTTCTAAGACTTGCCGTTAAAATATGTTTGCTGGTGAACTTTACAGGCCTGAAACCATACTGATAAGGACTTTTTTTTAGCTGATTACAAGACAGGATAGATCTGATGGGTGATTTTTAGGAAATTGATGCTTTTATAATTGGCTCAGACTAGAAGATCATTTTCCTTGTTTTTAGCATGGGCATACAATACTGAGTTCCCATTGATCTGGCAAGCTCTAGTCCAATTTAATTTGGGAAATGATTTGGCGTATGCTCTTCACAAAGTCATCTGCCACGCACCGTCTTGTATAGCTAGGCCGTCAATCAGGACTTAAATTTGGTTTTGCCAATCCTAAACATTATTCAGATTGGATTATTCGTTCTGTCTAACTGCGAAATATTTATCATCATAGCCATTTAAGATGTAGAAGCGATTTTTCGATACCCGCATATCCCCTAGTTCACCCTTGTAGGCTCAGTGTGCATTTAGTTGACTTGACTTTTTTCCTAATGATACAAATTCGGACCGTATTTTGTATATAAAGGTTGATTTTTTTGCTGTTTAGTTTTTCAGTGTTCTGTTTTTGACAGCTCACGCGTGATTCGTGACATGTGTCAAAGTCAATCATACTTAGTTAGCATTGCCATCTCATCATGGAAAAACTTACACGCGAATAACACTTACAAATTATTGATTTTTATTATCAAAATCAACTTTAACCATTTTCCGGTCATCATAATCGACCTACTGAGCAAGAAATTCAAGCCATAGTGACCAAATTTCGCACCAATTTCACAGTATTGGACATCAAGCGTAGAGTGCGTACAGAGGAAAACATTGCTGCTATATCCGCTAGGGTTAATGAAGATCGTGATTTGTCCAATCGCCGCCGTTCGCAGCAATAGGGATTGTGTGACTCGACTACGTGGAAGATTTTACTCAAAAATCTTGGTCTAAAACCTTAAAAAATACAGCTCGTGCAAGACATGAAGCCGACAAAAATGCCAAGCGTCGAATTTTCGGTGAGTGGGCTTCAGAAAAGCTGGAGTAAGACCTGCTTTTTTATCGAAAAATTGTCTTCAGCGACGAAGCTCATAAATGGTTGAATGGGTATGTTAATAAACAAAACTGCCGTTTGTTGATGTTGATGATCAACTTCAGGCAATACAAGAGCTGCCAATGCACCCGGAAAAATCCACTGTTTGGTTTATGGTCCGGCGGAATCATTGGCCTGTATTGTTTCAAAGATGACCGTGAGAATAGAGTTACCGTAAATTCGGCCCGCTATCGTACCGGATATTTACCTGATGAGGTTGGTCTAAACGCTTATGTTCTTCAGATCATGACATATTCTGCTGGGTAGTAAAGCCCCATTTGTTCATCTCAGTCTAATGACATCCCTTCTACATTTTCCTTCCTTTAACACAGAAACTTCACTAGCAATCGTCTCTGACCTGGAAAATGCTAAAGTAACTCACTTATGACACACTTACGACTGAAAGACATCCATTTGGTGAGTATATTTTATTACAAGTCGACCTTGAACTGTATTCATATATTACATCTTATATACATATGCTTATACCACTACCAGCACTTAAGAATAATTCTTTTCTTCAATTTCGAAATGAATCAGCTGACAAGACGTACTCGGATTCTTCTTTATCCTCGGAATATTTCCTCGTGAAGAAATTTGCATTTTTCAAACTCAAGAGCGTGCATTTCCTTGAATGCGATCATGACATCTTTGTCCCAGGTTCCTTCAACGGATTCGAGTACTCGACTCATATATCCTCGCTCTTGACATTTCTACGTACAAATGGATATGACTTTTTCCATAATTACAACTTTTCATTCACTAACAACTCGTCCTTCCAGCTGCGATGCCATTAAAAGCAGCAAGCAGAACCAGAAGCATTTCGCAACATGAATAGAGAGCAAGCAAGAACAAAAGTGCCAGCAACGAATTGACACCTTGTCAAGATGTGAATCGAAGAAAAAGTTTTCCTTTTTTTTCTATTCTGTCGAGATGAAGAGATTTCGCGCTTTCCATCCAGCTACGGTCGACTGAATAAGACGAAAACATCATCAGGATAGCTCTGGAGGACAATGATTTTCTAGCTCAGTGTCCTCGAACATAATTACCGGTGCTGATGATGACAGAGTGTCAAACTGTGAAGTGGAAAAAGTCTCAAGAAAGAACAACAGAAGAGTCAATCCTTTACTGGAGATATACAATCAAAGGAGTTCTTATGACATTTGAAACTTTTCGACTGTTTCTATTCCTTTTCGTCCCCAAAGTGGGACAGGGTAAACGTATGCAGGACAGGACTAGAAAAACCTAGTCACCGTAACCGCACTTTGTTCGTCATCTTCAATTAATATAAATTGTCGGGTGGCAGTTGTTGCTTGCTTCGTGGTTAGTTCTAGCTTGTCCCAGTACTCTTCGTGGGTGAACAGTTTCGTGTAAAAACAGGGAGTCGAAAAAATTAGTTAATTAGTTGATGGTAAATTAGTCGAGACAGCAGTATGTCTGCTTTATTTATGGTATTTTTGTTTTTTCAAACCAAGTGTCTTTTTTTTACTACGAAAATGTGTAATGAAAGCGGTTTCGCTAAATCAAGAGTGCTGAAATATTGTGCTATTCCTAATTTGTCCAATATTCCTTCAATATTCGGTAGTGGGTATTTGTCGTCTACCGTCAGCTGATTTAGTCTTCTATAATCGATCACTAGCCTGTACTTTTGTATTTTTGAATTGTCCAATTTCTTCTTAATCAATAAGGCTATTAGAGCCTATTTACTTCTACTCTTCCTAATTATTGCCTGTCTTTCTAAGTCTTTGACTTGTCGTCGAATTTCTTCTTCTTGTTCTGGAGGTAATCTGTACATTCTTGAGTCAATTTATTCGTCTGTAGTTGTCTTTATTTCAAGTACCACAGAGGTTGTGTTTGTTGACTTATCTCCTTCTATGAATATGAGATTTTTATATTTGTCCAATAATTTTCTAATTTTTTGCGATTCTTCTTTATTCAAATGGTCTAATTTTATTGTTATGTTTTCTAATACTTCTAGTGAATAATTGTCTTCTTTTTTTTATTTTTTGTGCATTACTCGTATGTCAATATTTTTTTACGTTTTTGCTTATCCAGTCCATCCCTAACAATATGTCAAAAGGTTTGTTCAAGTCTACTAGTGCCCATCTCATTTTGCTGTTTGCTGGACAATTGAATTCTTTTGGGGGGTCTGTTGCGACTAACTTTTGCGTTACGTTTTTATTTTCAAATATTGTGTTTACTATTACTTCCCTATCTCATAATATGGTTAATGGATATTCGTCAAATTTATTTTTGTTTAATATGCTTACTGTTGAACCAGTGTCTATTAAGCTAAGCCATTTTAATATCCGAGGTTAGTTGATAAAAAAATTCTCGTTTATTTTCGTGAGTTAATTGGTTTATGTCCATTGGTTCTGGTCCCTGGTTTCTATTTCGACGTTTTTGTGTACTATTTGCTTCTTTTCTTTCTTGATAATTTTTATAATTTACGCTTCTGTTATAATTTCTGTAATTTCCTGAACTTTCTCGCTTGACGTTTCCTGAATTGTTTTTTTTTTTTTTTTAATTTCCTGATTCTTCTTTTTTGTCTCTATTATTATATGAATTATTTGTAAACTCATTGGTTTTGTTATATGTTTTCGTTTGATAGTTTTGTTTAACATGAGTTTGTTTAATATATTTCGTATTTAAATTACCTTCATCTAAGTCTATGAATTCATATAGAACTCTTATAATATCGACAAGAGATACCTTTTTCATTGTATTATACTCGTATGCTAAGAGTCATGCCACTAGAGTTTTTATTTTTTGTATTAGGACACCTGAAAAAATTTCTTTCATTGTGGGTCCTTCTTCAGATATAGAACAGTACAGTGTAGTATCATCTACAATTTTGTTTGTCTTATAAACTAGTTCACTTACGGATGATATCCTCATGTTGCTTATTTCTTGGGTTATCATCATTTGGTCCTTCTTCGGGCGACACTGTTGTTTCAAAAGTTTTTTCACTTCGTCCCACGTTTCTGCTGAGTGTAGCCCGAGATAATTTTTTGCTGCACCTTCTATTTTCATGTCGTAGACCACTCTGAAAAATGTATTTTCTTCCGCCTCGTAGTCTGCTTTGACACGATCAATTGCTGCCATAAAGCTGGGTAATCCTTCCACTCGACCATCAAACGATTTTACCGATTTTAAGTCTCTTTCGACCCGTTGCCGGATCGACGTCTGTTGCTGCTGTTGGTTATGCACCAATAATTGGGTTATTGCCGCAAAGCATTGTTGCATTTGTTCTGCCATTATTTTTATTATTCTTTAATTTCTACTGTACGATCACTCCCTTGATTTATAAGCGACGATATTTGTTACTTATAATTTTTGCACAATCGCTTCTTATGTATGTATACATTTTACAAAGAAGGACTTTTTGCACATTTTTTTCTCTTTTTTTTTTTAAATACAATCACTTTCTAATTTTTAAAAGAAGGGGTTTTTGTACTTCACTGGATTATTAGACAAAAAATCTGACCGGTTTACCGACTGCGCCAGTTATGTTTTGTATAAATTATTTGTAATAAAACACTGAGATAAGTTTACTATATTTTATTTTAATCTATACTGTGAGTGAAAGATGTCACTCGTCTCGTGGTTCACTTTCAACTGAACTCGATTTCTCGAGTCAATCTTAATTTTAAATTATTTTTTACATTATAAACTTATATGCTATTTAGTATTGAGACTGCTGAGTTGATAATATGATACGAATACTTATATTACATAAAGTGGTCTCCGTTTTATGATACGTCGGCAATACTTATGTTTGCATTAAGTGGTTTCCGTTTAGGATGATTGTATATTTTGTATTTGAAATACAATCTGTCATAGAAACTGCTGTGTTTGTGTTATTGCTTGGGTGGTCTGACTGTATCATAACTCGCGCTCAAGATATGCAAAGGTCGGCAGCAGTGAATCCATTTTTATTCGAGACCATTAGTTGGTTCGCCACATCTTTTTAGTCTCTCGCGTATAGGGTTGTGAGGCCTAAGACAGCGTAGGCCAGCATCATCCTACTGGCCGAGAATGCCCTTTTCGTTTTAGCTTGTATCAGATACGACTTACTCATGAAAATTCCGGGGACCACCACTGGGACGTGAGGAAAACACTTTGACACGAACTTGATTATTGCGCTATAGGACAATCAACAGTCTCGACTAATCGCCGCCGCACAGATCTCCATATCTTTCCCTTTAGACATTATTAAGGCAAACGAGATCAAACATAATTTCTGGATGGATTCCGGCCTTCTCTCTGCATCCTTGCTTTGTACCTCTCGTTTCACTTTATGAAACTTTCGGTACCTTAATCAAGCAGAAGGTTTCATTGGAGTGGTCGCCTGAAACCCAGCACATCAGATATGACGTCTCTGATTATGATTTAGTACTGTTGTTGCTGGTCCTTCCACTTGATGATGATATGATAGGGCCTCTTGAGATAATCGAATTTATCAGTTGGCTTTCGGCCATCATAGACGCCCAAACCCTTCTATCTCAGTTTACATTTAGCGGCGATCTACTTCTAAACAGCATTAACATTTAAGCACTACAATCATAATAAATCGCTACAAAATACCGCTTTGTGTTTGGAAGCTCACAAACAAGGTACTTATGTACATATATCATATTCATGTTAGGCTGCTCGAAGCATTCAAGCGACGGTTCCTTTTCTGACAAACATTCCAATTAGATTGTCCTGGAACTCCCTAGAAAACTTCCCGCAGATTGCTGTTTTCTTTATTTTTAAATATTTTATATGTAGAAGCCTTTGTTGCGGCGTTCGTCCCATTGTACAGAAAAATGTGCAGGGCAAAAGGACGAGTATTGTAACTATGGTCAAAAATATGTTCAATGTATCCTTGTCTAACTACGTAGGCGTATCGATACTACATCAATGCATTGACTTCAATTGCAAATAACAAAACTTCCTTGAACGAGGAATGGCAATTAAGATCTCAGTCTAGCCATTTCATTGTTTTCTCCTGCCCGCGGCTCCATAAACCACAACCGCAGCAACCTCCAATTTCATCAAGTGCACCGGCTTCAGAAATACAGTGATACTCGTAAATTCAAAGAATGCTTTGCCCGCGAACACAAGTACGCCGACTGGACTTGGACTGACCTCCAACCATAAAACCCAACTAAAAGACCTTTTTTCTGCAAAACTTTCCTACCGTTATCGTCCCCCGGGGACTGCAAAACCGTCACATCAGCACTTTAAGTGTTCCCAGCCACCTCTTAAATGCATCACTCCTTTGGGCATATTTTCCAGTCGACGTCCAATGGTTTGCCTGCACACAAAGAACTCCGTTTGTTGTTTGCCTAAAATAAAAGTCCACTCAACCTAAAACCAGAGTGCTACCCGATGGCAATTAAATCCTTTTAAGTGGCTGACATTTTTTCCAGAAGGCGTCGTACTAACATACATATTTCTCTCACACCGTGTCACCCTTGGTCGGATTCACCAGGATGACTATTGTAAAAAAAAAGGATAAATAAAAACAAAAATCTACATCCGTGCAATTTGCACTCATCCAAACGATACCTTTGAGGATGTTTTTATCTGCAAACAGTCATGGACCAGATGTACGAGTAACTCTTTACCAGCACCAAGAGGATCCACTCCATGGTCGTAGCCATAGTAATTTTCATCTCGTGTAGTCCCCGAGTCCTCCCCGTTTCCAGGTCTGTATTGAGTTTGAGATATACGACTAAATACGGCTGGCATCTGTGGTTGGCCGTGTTGGTAAGGAACGTGAAGGGTTGTTGGCTTACTTAAACATGTCGCGACATTAAGAGCGTCGGCGGCGGCGGTGGCGGCAGTGGCATACCACAGTTCAACGTCACTCCTAAACGAATGGAGTGCTATTTTGTCGCTCAAGTCTGGAATTTCAGTCGACACAAGGTACCTATTCGTAATGCATGTGTATTCAGGCAGGATATTAAACATGTCCTGCGACGTCCTATTTCACTTATCCTCGTATGTATTTCGAGTGTTATTTGTATGTTCGGTTTTTTGTCGCAACATCAATGACCTGGTTTCTCACTTCAAATAGATTGTTTTTGTATCTACAGTTACGGATAGCTAGAAGGAAGTGTTTGTAGTGAATGTCTGCGTGCAGATATTTTCGTTTTGAGTTGTAGTCTGGCATGGAGTTGTGTTCAGGGTTTTTGTTTCGCTAAAACAAATTTAGTAGAACGCTATGAAAGTACCTTGACGTGGAAGTGGCTAGCACTGCATAGTAACCTGAATTTGTTGTTTAATTGGTTCTTGCTGCTCTGTTTGGGATAAAACTAAAAATAAATAGAAATGGCTGTCGTAAAAATTTGGCTTTTTCCGAAGCCAAAAGTTTCAGGCCTACAAGTATATAGACCTCGTCCACGCATTGTCAATCGGATTCTAGATGTTTCTATTCTCAACATTTTTCGCGTCGAAGTTCAAATCTAGAAAGCTAATGAAACTTTTACAACATTGCCCACTTGCCGTACTGTGGAGCTTTAATAAGGACCAAACCTTAAACTCTGGTTACCGAAAACTAACTCTCGCTTCTCCCTCTATCCTTTCTTTACGGTGTATCCACTCTCATACCCTGTGTTTTAGGACCGTAATGAGGATCAGCCTTGCTTTGGAGTCAGTTACCGGTAAGTTGAGGAGTATCTGTTTAACATCTGCTCTAGAAACGCTATCAGTGTCTGCTGAACTCCATCAGATAAGCACAGGTACGGTAACCCTACACATGCGCTGTTTCACGCGGTTCGGCTGTCAATTATCCGGAATGAGCACCCTAAACTGAATATATCGCAAATACTACTCAGAAAATGCCTGCGAGGTTAAATCCAACCATGCCGTGTGAAACCCGTGGGAACATAGGACAGAATATGTCAGTAGTCATACCTGTCTGCTCCCCAACAATAGCTGACCTATCCATGAGCTATCCAACGCCTAGGAAAAAAACGAGAACGGTTTAAGGTCCCTTCAAAATGTTTATTGAGACAGTAAAAAATAGCCTCTTAGTTGTGAGATACGACAAATGGTGGCTTGTTGAGTACTGCTTATTAAAATGCCTCTATAAAGGCTAATGACCATGTTCTATTATAATGGACATTAGCTGGCACTTGATGGTGATGAAGCTATTTGACTGTCAAGAACTTGGATGGATTTCACTTAGACTACAATTGGCGGTCTTGGTGAGGTTTAGCCAGAATCTAAGCTACAGATGACATAGATAAGATCCCCCGTGGACTTTGGTCTAAGTTCAATGCCCCATCCGAGCCTTTTGGTCATGAGATAATCCTGAAGACATCGGGATGTGAAAAGTCTTGATTACCGTGGCAGACAGAAAATCGTCGAGTTGTCCACTAGCTGAATCCATTCCTTTGCTTTGAGCCACACACACTCTCTGAGACGTTCGGAGCCACCGGGCCTATAGCGATGAATGTGCCATCCTCAGAAAATCTGGATAACACTATCACATGGAGCTAGATGCGGTACAGATAAACTTCCACAAAGCGATATTCTCCGCCTCAACATATGCCGCATCGGCAAGGGTCCTCACCACTTTTATCCAGAAGCCAATTCTTATGCGAAACAGAGCCCATAATCAAGCGCCTAGAAGTAACTGCGATGTTAATTCAACATCGAATGGAAACTCTGTCTGCAGTAGTAGCACCACAGTTAAGTTGCGGTGCATAAAAGGAAGCCCATCCACTTAACAAGTGTCGACTATTTTTGAATTTAATCCAAGCACAGCGTTGGAGTCTGGTTAAAGAAAATAAGCTATGTATCAATTGCTTGAGGTCCGGATATTTTGTCAGCAATTTTCATTCACGCAAATGCTCAAGGAAAGCAAAGGAAATCCAACGAGTGAGCGTCAAATGTCAATCAAATGCCGCTAACTAACATTTGTGCTCAACCGGCTCAACTCTTGGACATATCGCTTTGGAAGATATCAACAAGCATTAAGCTATCGGACCCAGACTTTAATGGACTTGGCAAAATCGACCTTCTGCTAGGTGCAGAGTTCTATCATAAACTGCTTGCACTGGTTGACGAACTAACTACCAATACCCAAAAATACAGGGTTGGAATGGATAGTATCTGGCAAATTCCAAAGAATTTCGCCCTCCAGCCTAACATGAGGAATCATTAAGTGAGGTATCGAAGGGTTCTGGTGACTGGATCCCTCCAGTCGAACGATCTAAGGCCTGCAGATCAAAGATGTATACAATTTTGCGATAAAAAAATTCAGCGTGACCAAGGCAACGAAAAATTTATAGCGCTTAACGTTTGCATTACCACCCACTAAAATTTTCATTTTCTAATTTTCACAGAAATAAGAGCGGACACTTCAGTGATTAAGTGGCTAGTACAAGCACTCGCCACATTAGAACCAAGTACCTGTAGCCTGATGCGAGTGTAGGTAGGACACTCACAGAGATAGTGTTCTGGAAAGTTATGCTCACATGAAACCTTAATGAAAAACGCAGGCAGACCTTCGGCGGGTTCAGGTTCAGTATTCTCAGACTAGCTTTGGTGTGGTGAGAGGGTTCAAAAAAGCTTTAAGCGCCGATTACCTGCCACTACAGACATTGTTCATTGGCACTATAATTGCGTGTATGTAAGAGAGAGATACAAGAGAGATATAAGAGAGATACAAATTTTCCTAAGGAAGAATGAAATGTAAAGTTGTCGTCCTCCGTCACCGGCATGACAGACATCAGTCCCGACCTTACTCAGTTTACTGGCAGTGTTGGTGATAGGTCCTGGTTGCGAACTGGTTTTGATGACTTTACCTGAAAAATGAGTCTCAAGCATGAGACAGAGAGTCTCTGACTTTTACTTAGTTTCTCTTTTTAAGGACTTTGACAAGCCTGCTGATTCTTTCTATCATTTCCTCCAAATAAGTCTTAAGTTAAAACATCACCCATTTCCCGAGTTATTCCGGAAACCACAAAATGACGCCCATTGGCTTCAGTGCAAAGTAGAACAAAGTAACGTCGCAGTTCAGTTTCAATGCATTTTATTTTCTTACTAATTAACTCTTACATACTAACAAAAAATGCTTAAATGCTAGCTTACAATTACTTAACAGTCTTATACTAACTTACTGGCCCCACACAGGCACTCTAAGCTACTCTAAATACTTATATCTATGTCTTTCGACTTTACTTACATTTTATTTAGAATTATTTATATTGTATACTTAAGGCTAAGAAAAAATATTCGTTAAGAAAAAACTTAGCATATTGACTTTTTTTTATTTTTTTATAAAAACTTAATATCTAACTTAAAATAAACCTTACTCTACTTAACCTACATACACAAAACACACATACACACACATAGACATTATACACAATTATATACATACATTAGTATACACCTTTGTATATACCAATATATGTATATATTTCTTAGATGCTAACCTAAACCTATGTAAGCTGGCCATCGCTATTTACAAGAGAAAACAGATTGGTCAGCTCTGCCTCATTAGTAAGGCTGGTCCGTAATTGACGGAAACGACGACGAAGCATCTTCTCCATCATTCAACCACCAGAAATGCTGGTGCTGCCGAACGACATCCCTCTTATCGCGATTCCCCACCGCTCTACTGAACCTGAGACGATCCACACTGCTGTGCGACGTCTCTGTTGTAGTTGAGTCGCCTGTCTCCAGCTGTCCGAGCGACATGGAAGATTAACGGCACCGCTGATCTATCCTGGATCAACCCTATCTGATCCAGGTAGAGGAATGCTTCTGGTGGAACGAAGCCGTCAGAGCGCACACTCTCGTGGTAAAGGTAATTGGGGTAGTAAGCCCCAGATATCAGGTTATTCGTCGAGGTCATTGCTCTTGCAATGTGCCTTCGAGTCAGCTTAATTACGAAGTTGTCCACTCTTATTAGGTTCGTCCTGTTGTAAAGGACCTCATTAGGATAAAATTTCTAGTACTCCGACTCTGGTGTTCTGTACAAGCGAAGACAAGCCCTCTCAAACACCCGAATCTTTTCCATTAAGCTTGCTCTCACGTTGAACCGCATGGGACAACCAAATACCAGCATGGGCCTAATAAGGGCCATGTAGCAGATTACCTTTACCCTCGCATCGAGTTGGCTGTTATAAAACAGTCTCTTTGTAAGGGCAAAAGCACCTTTGGCTCTGGCTAGAGCAGCATCTACCACCGACGTTTTCCAATGCGCTGGATAATGTGCATTATTAAACAGGGTGGTGTAAATGTCCACCGCTTCTAGAGGAAGATGTCGAAGCACGATGTTCGGAACACCATCGGTCCCGACCGATTTCTTAGCCCTGATTGTGTCGAAGATCTCATGGAGTCCTTCCTTCGAAATGAACGGGGGTAGGCCACCCTCTCTGGCAATGACGTTATTTGCCATATTTTCGTCGCTAAACCGGGTGAAACCAGAGCCCTCGGATCGCCAGTTCCTTATTTCATTTCGAATGCAGAAGTCGTACACCAAGACGCGATTGTCCAGGTCGTAATTAGGGCCAACGTTATCAATGGCCTTGTATACTTCCCGGAAAGTCGCCCCTATGGCCTCAACCTTCTCCTGTGGATCCTCGATCACAAAGAAATCGTCATCATCAGCGGCCTCATTTGGATCGATACCTACTATTGTCTGTAATCGTTCGTTGTCTGTTGTCCGGACACTGAAGGTCGTTTTGATTTTTTCTCCGAAATATTTTATTTATTTGCGGAAACATATTCGGGTTGCTGGTGTTTACAGCCCGAACCTTGTTGTTCCAATACAAACTTACAGAAATTCTGTAATTTTCTTTTATTAGCGTTTGGATATTTTTAATCGACGACTTCAGTGTCCTAATGTCCGGGTCCTGTCTGTACAAGTTTTTGAGTCTTGTCAGAAGTCTACTTTTCTGTCGGTGCAGTGCGTCAATACTAGGATTGCGGAACAGGTCTTCGTTAGTCGTACGTCGATACCGCGGTATTGTAGTGTCCATAGTTTGTTTAATTGTCTCGTCCATTTGTTTTAGGTAATGGTCGATCTCCTCGTTTGACAAATTCCTATTGGACGGTGGGTGGAGCGTGTTCGAGGAGAGCGCTTTAGTCAAGGTTGCGGAGAAGCGTGTCCATCGAGTCTTACTGTAGTTGTAAGTATATCTTAGGACAAACTCCTCCAATTCCTCAATTTCGTTGGGAACTGTAATTTCGGTGCTAAAACCGCAATGGTCGCTGTCATACACGAATGTGCGCAGGCAGTTTAGCGTTTGTAAATTCGTACCTGTCAGTCGTATACGTTCGTCGTACAGCAGTAGATCCAAATAAGACCCGCCTCTGGGAAACGACGGGTTATCCGTCGCTTTAAGACCTAGTCTGTACATGACATCGTGCTGACCCCACCAATCGAGTAGTAGGTTCCCTCTAGTATTTGGCAAATTATTTCCATAATCTCTGTGTCTAGCGTTGAAATCCCCGCCGATTATAAAATAATTCTCCCCCGATTCCAGCCTCAGAAGTCGAAAAAGCGTGTCGAGCTCTGCAATGAATAGGGTGGATTGTGAAGCCTCCGGTGCATAAACAGAGGCCAAATACAGCCGCTTTCCACTGCGGAGCGGGATGTAAACGACGACTGCCTCCAACACTCGGAACCTGCGCAACACGCCCTTGTACACTCTGTGAAATTTTATACCTTCTTTAATGAAGATTGCGACACCGCCTCCACGTTTGGATCTGGGGCGGTTTGTTCTTCTAACAATATAATTATTGTACTCCAGTTTGTGCTCATCAGTTAGCTTGGTTTCGCTAGCGAAAAGCACATCAGAAGTTTGGTCTTGTAGCAATTTAAACATCGCGGCTCTTCGTTCGATCCTAATCAGTGAATTCACATTAACCGCAAGGACCTTCAAAGTTTGCTCCACCATGTGCGTACCCATTACGACATGTGTTGCGTTAGGCCCGGCAGCAACGCGTATATCTGGTCCACCTGCTTGGCCTGTTCTTGAACCTGCTTTTGCAGCTGAGCCATCTGCCCTTGGATTGCGAGCAAGATGGCTAGCATGTTGGGTGCAGCTTCCGTTGTTCTCTGCATCGGCGCCGCAGAAGCAACAGTCGCTTGCTGTACCATAGCCCCCCTACCTGACGCCATTTGGGCGTAGGAAATTTGGGGCGTGACGGCTGGTGTTTGAAACCGTACAGGTGAACGTTTGACCTACACCTTCTGCTGCCGAGCCAATTTTGCTTTTTTAATGTCGGTGAACTTAGGACAACCCCGATAGTTTGCGGTATGTCCCACGTTCCCACATAACACGCACGAGAGGTGCGTCCTATCGGATGCTCCGTCGCTACCCAGAGCATACTCCTCGGAGCTGTGGTTCTTTGCGCACTTCACGCATCGAGGCTGCATTTGGCAGTTCGACGCGGCGTGCCCGAACCTCTGGCAGCGAACGCATTGTATAACGCCTTCGCTCTTTTTTAATTTTTCCCAGTGAATCACCTGATAGTCTAGGACATTGATTCTCCTTAGACCATCCAGACGACTTTCGGGACTGAGCTGCACCAGGAAGAACCCCAGACTCCGTTTTTCCCGCCTGGCTCTAGCTGTGGTAAATGGCTTTACCCCCACAAACTTGAGTCCTTCGCACTCCTTCTCTTTGAGCAGTGCAAGGATCTCCTCAGGATCAGAAGACGGTTCCAATCCCTTCAGCAGCATTGATTGCCGCTTTTCACACTTCGGTGTAAATGAATAGTGCTCCGTCGTCGTTTCCTTTAGGAGCTCTTTCACTTTCGCGTAGCCCTCCACTGTATTACAGTGGATGACATGGCGATCGTTCCCCAATCTCTTGATATTAAAATTACTACCAATTACCAACTTACACAGGTCCTTGGTTGCGTTCACCTCCAATTTATAGGTGTTGATAGGAGGCACCTTCTCCTTCTTCTTCGTCTGCTGCTGCTATTGTTGTTGTTGGTGGTGTTGTTGTTGTTGTTGTTGTTGTTGTTGTTGTTGTTGTTGTCGCTGCTGCTGCTGTTTTTGTGGCTGCTGCTCTTGATGTTGTTGCTGGCGTTTATTTTGCATTTGTTGGCGTTGTTGGTGCACTTGTGGTATTGTATTTGTCTTTTGTTTTTGTTTGGACTGCTTTTGAGAAAGCTGCGACTGCTGTTGTTGGGATTGCTCATGCTCATCCCTCTTCCTTCTGACCATTTGCTGTTCTTTAATGGCCTGTATCCTTTGCTGTAGCATTTTTATGCTGCTACTTATCGACTTTAATTCCTCCTCTTCGTCGTCAGATTCGCTTGCTGCCAATGCAGCGAAGATGTTTCCTGCCCTCACTCCACCAAGCTTTACAGTGGTCGTTTGTAGGGTGGGACGTTCTGCCAAGTTAGAGGTTGACTTTAGCATCCTCTTCCTCTTTGGCTTTGGTGTTTGGTTCGAACTATTGGCATAGCGGACCGCTCTCCACAATCCATCACGTGAATTTGTAATACAAAACAAACACTTTTTTTTATTAAAATTGTCTTGCAACTGAATTAAATAAATAAACGAAAAAAAACTTTCGCAGAGGCCGGGAAGCGAACTCACAACTTCGAGATTTATTGTCCGGGCCTCTACCACTTCGGCTACCGAACACTTAAAAATTTACTGTTTAGCACTCTATTTATTTTTTTTTTTCTACACTTTTAAAGCCGAACACGAAATGCATAATGCGTCTGGTCTCCGCTGAGATCTATGAACGACTGACAAAGTAACGTCGCAGTTTTTCCTACGTTCCCCAAGAAAAACCTATAACCTATAATCTCTTAAGCGGCCCATACACACCACACTTGTGCGAATATTATGTGATGTGTATGGCGAAAAGCGACACCGAAATGTGCACACAAGTGTGGGGTGTATGGGCCGCTTTATAGTTGTCACAAAACCAAAAGAATGCCAATCAACAATACTTTTTACACAAGTAGAGGACATAATTTCCTTTGTCTAAATAAATAAAAGTTTCTCATCCTGGTGACTTGCTAAGCAACTGAAACATTGGTCAGACTACATCGAGATAACTTGCACATACAAACGTTAAACAAAATTTATCTCAATCACTCCAACAAACACTAAAAGTTAAAGAAGCAAAATGTGTCATGTATCATTTGTCATTTGACAAGTTACATTGTCTATACCACCGACTATGTCCCGCCGTTTATTGTTAATTAGAGGCGAACATCAGACCAACCGGAACATCCTTAGTCGTCTATGGTGTATAAAACAAAATCCTCAATGTCCACCAGTGTCAAATGGCAGCCAAAAGAAAACCCTAAACGCCCTTATTACTTGAACCACCCAACACCAACACTAACACCAATGCGGCTTCCATCGTCAGGCCCTACTCCATTCTGCAAAACGTTCAATTTAAAACTCTCTGATTCTTCCACCATCATTCGTCCGTTCTAATGCCGTGGCATAGACTTACAAATTACGATTGCCAGGATGGATAGTAACAAAAACAAAAAGTAGATAAATTAAAGACCAGAAACCCCTACAACGGAAAACCAACGAAACGCAACGGTTTTTTTGTTTAAGGGGTTAGGGGAAAAACAGCCATTACCACAGTAACCACAGCACATAGGGGGTGACACATTCAGTTAGAAAACCACCCTCGTAGCTCAAATTTTCCACATGGAGCAAGACATCTTGAATGGTGGTATTCGTACTGATGTTGACATTGACGCTAGCCTAGCACCGAATGACTTGGGGGAGTAAAAAGTCATATACCCGTTCTAACCCTTTTAACATGTCGTCGTAATTTTCATGGCCAACCAACACTATGTGCTTTTGACGGGCTACTAATTTAGTCGTCCAATTCTAAAGGGCAGCTCTGCTGGGATATGTGGAAAATTTAAGGAGTAATTTCGGTTTTTTTCAGCACATCTAGTATGCTGTCTGTACTCGTAGATACGTGTGTATACCATATGTAGTCTTCCGGATGAGGAGATCATTCTTACATGGTGGAATTTGGCTCTAAAATGACTTTGGATACCAGGCCGGATGTGGCCTGTTGGCCTTGTACCTTATGCTGAATTGCTTTTCGTTCTTAAACACGCGACTAGTGACTTTTTTGTTGTTTTTTTTTTTTTTGTGAACAATGAGAACATTGTACATGAATAGGATGTCTTTCATGGAACATCCTTTTTTTGCGCACCTACCAGGAAACCTGACACGGCCATGATGTCCTTTAGAATTTAAGTTAGACATGCCCGCCTTGGTTTGATGCAGCTATGCATGTGGAGAGTGTGGTTATATCTATAGAGTAGGTGAAGGTTGTATTAACATTTTTCTGAGGAAAAGTTGTGAAGTTTGTGAATGATGAAACCTTTACGAGCTACATACGTAGTCCTTGGGGAAAAAATTTACCCTTGGCCAACAAAAGAGGCTGTTGAATATGTACCTATAGAGCGATCTATCATAAACTACCTGACTGAGCTTGTGCCATAGGACAGGTCCCTTAGGCATAACCAGTCAATTCTATTTTTTTTTTCACCTGATTGTTTGATATTTTAATTTTTGACAATATCCGTTATTTTAATAAAACCTTTTTTAGCCAATTTCGAGCTCTATACGAAGCAATTTTTTATTTTTCTATTTGCATTTGAAAAATACCTACAGTAAAAAAAAAAAAAACAAATGAAAATAATTATTTGCGTCCGGCAATCGACGGCGTTTTTGCTTTTCAATAGTTCAGTAGCCCTTGAATATGTTAGCCTCCATAGAAAATGATTCGATATTTTATTGGATTAATACTCTGATTAGCACATTGCCAGGACAACGCCGCATGGATTTGTTTTCTGCCACTCAACGATTTATGGTATTAACATTTCAGTCCGATAAAACAATTGAATTCATTGGATATTTTTAAATTAATTAACTTGCTCTGAGTGTTTGAAGAATTGTTGAATATCAACAGTATACGAGTACTTATTGTTAAAGGACGCACATGACCACCATAAAAACGTTACAAACAAAAAGGGAAAAAATAAATATGACTTGATTGCAATGTTGACGTTCAATGTGATGGAATCGATTTTTGAAGTCTTTTATGTAATTTAGTGGTAACGAAAAATCTGTTAAAGGACTTGTAAGTTTTCAATTGAAAAATTCGTTTGTATCCTTTCCTTCTATCTTGCTCACTTAGGTGGCCCTAAGTACCGAGTGGAACTGAGCGTCAACCATCCCGTTCTGTTTCTGTTTACCAGTTTTATTGAGATCCCTCTCCATTTACGCGCGATAAAGTGTAAAGTTTAATAAAAAAAACTTTAAACAAACAATTTAACCATACAATCGAATCTGGTTGAATGCCTCCGCCTCTGTTTTTCATTTCCCTTTTTGATGACTTTCAGGTGTAAAAATGAAATCCAATTCCGATCATTGCGACCAAACAATGTGAAGTCCACCTTTAGCGTTGGGAGCAACGTTTCTTCCAGACATCGTCTGCATTTTCGCATGTGAAAAATTTGTTTGTTGAGGCTTCACACGAGAGATCTTGTTCTCTTTTGTGGAATATGAGTTCAACATATACCGTCGTTCTACAGCCCGTAGAGCTATTGGTTAAATCTTCTGCTCCACTCTCCATTGATGTAGCAAGGCCTGTAGATCATTTGAAATACTTTTCTCTCGAAATGACCATGCTACGACGCTAAGGAAGAAGACTGAGGTGATCATTCAGTATAGAGTTATGTTGGTTGTACGATTTCCTTCTGATCACAAAAACCCAGCGATTCGAAAGAGTTACGTTTCGAAGGATCGTTTACGTAAAACGGTTGTTTATTTAACCTCCGGAGCCTAGGCAGACGAAGTCCTAGACCTGCCTACTCTTCGATGTTTCTCCGGTTAACCATCAAACCTATCTTTGGTGTTTCTGCTTCAATACTTACAAATTCCTCACAGACTGCTCGCTATTTTCTGCCGATAATATAGGCAGGTTGTTGTATAAACTTGTGTGCTTCTAGAGTTGGCTTTTCTTAACAACAAAGGTCTCAGTAAAATCATAACCAGCCCTCCGCAGCAATGAGCTTTCTCCATTGTTATTCTGCTAAATCAGACAAGTTTCCCATGGATTTCAAAACTAGAAATGACTTCGTATTATTTTCCACTATACACTCCGCCATAGCCGTCTTTAAGATCGACAAATTGGTGCTTGTCGAGGGGCTCACCTGGTCGAAAGCGGAGCTTCCAGACCTGGTTACAGGATTAACTAGTTAGTTAAGATTAACTAGCAGGTTTTAAGCAGTTATGTAGGGTGGCAGAGAAGATCTAAAAGGTGATGTTAAGGAGGCGCAGACTAGATAGTACCCTTTCTCCAGGATCGAGGATGCAATACTGAAGTTCTATTCGTCTGCAATGCGTTCAACTGACCTTACTTTAGAGATGATTTGGTGCATATGCTGTATAAACCGTCAAGTCCGCTTTCAGTAGCTGCACCTTTGTTGTACTTAAGTTCGTATATAAAGAGTGCTTCATTTAGAAGTACTTTTTTCAAAAATAAAAACCAATCAAAAAGTTCAATTTTACCGAGTAATCTCTATTATCATACAAAAGAAGCATTATTTACATTTATTTTTTGAAGAGTATTTCTTTTACAATTCTTGATGACTGGTTCGAGCATTAAGAGTAATGTCGGCATCCAATTCCTCAACCGTAGCCGGCTTATCTATTTAGACCTAAAGGAAAGAGTCTAAAGGTGTGATATCACATGATCTCGACGGCCAATTCACCGGTTCAAAGCATGAAATTAATTCTTCAACGAATTGTTCTCGCAATAAAGCCATGGTTCCACGGGCTGCTTAGCAAGTGGCTCCATTTTGTTGGAACCAAATATCGTCGAGACAGCAGATTTCAATTGACAATGACAAAATGTCAAACACCTCTGCAGTTGCCCATGATAGTTTCGGAATGAATGATTTATTCTGCCTAACAGTGGAAATGATTACTCCATGTTCTCAGCACTGAGTGCGGGTGTTCCACAAAGTTTTCTTGCAGGCTTTCGTTTGTACTTTGTTGACGTGACAAGTTTTCTTTTTAGTTGCTTATTTCCTTTTTTCCCTCCTCTTGTAGTGCAGCTAAATATGCGTTCTGTTTCTCTGCACATACGTCAGCCATCATTCATCGTGAAACCACGCGTTTCGAAATCTAGCACATCAGAGACAACATCTCGGATGGTTTGTTGTCAGCTCTGCCACTGGGTTTTGGTGCAGATTGCTTGGCAACGCAGGATGTCGATCAACATAAGGCAATTATTTTGAAGGAAATGTGGGTTTCCTGCGATTGTAGCGTTCCTACCTCCAACTTCCTCTCAGTAAATCCACTTCTTAGCGGCGTTAGTTATGACCATATTCGTATCTTAGCTACAATTCGCAGTGGTTCACTAATTTTTTAGCTCTTCAGAACGTTCGAACGTCCAGAATATTAAACACAGAATGGTAGATTGAACAGGAGATCATTATGAAAACTGTCATAAACGACTAACTGCCAGCTAACGTAAGAGCAACATTTCGGGGATCCTGCACCAGATTCAGGGTACTTAACATACATCCAGCATGTATTGTTAAGGAAGTCATAACAACAGTCCATGGTGCCGTTCTATTTCTAATAGCTTCGAGCCTGCACGCTAATTAAGTTGGGTTTAGCGGGCTTAAACCTGATGCGAGGAGCTCGTTCTCATGATTACACTCCTTCTAATGGCAAAATTGTATCCAAAGAGCCGCTTTTAAGGAAGCAATCACCATTCCATTGCACTTCTTGGATAGCGATTAAATCTGCTTTATAGTAGATTAGGGACTCCACTAATTGTTCGGTTGTACCTACGTGGTCTGTCTAATGTACGAACATTCCACTTGCGGATCCAAATGTTGTGGTATTTTTTTCGTTTTTCAGTAAGTTCGTCAACAGTAAACCCAACCTTATCCAAGGTAGGGTTTTTAGGTGTTGTTAACGCCACACACAATCCACAACTTGAACATCTGATCTCTTTCTGGGACCGCGTTAGTTATTCGGTTGTCAGTAGTCAGCTTCAGTGATATGAGAGTTGCCGTTGATTCACTAAAAATAAATCTGCTAGTATCCCTATTTCAGCGCTGAATCATCCTTAAATCCTTTAAAATAGCTCGTATATGGAATCTAAAATGCTGATAGCTGATGGTACGATACCACGGCTTTCCGTATTCAGAAGGTCCAAGTTACTCAAGTTCTCAATTAAGATTATCCTGGGCGACAATTCAGCGGATAACTACTGACTGCTTAATATTTGTTCTACCTTCTCATGGTGGAACCTGAATACTGCGTGTAAATCCTTATACGTCAAAAAGCTCCGAAAGAGGTCTCGAGATTGAGTAAAGGGTGTTGCCTCCATCCAGACTCTTGATCTGGGTATCTTCTTTCAGGGCTACTTTGCATAGTCAAAGCCCTTGTCTGAAAGGGATTTTATAAGAAGCTGTCAGAGTTTCTGAAGTATACTCGTATATGGCAGCACTCATAACATTACACTGGCACCAGTGTCCTAGAGGTTCTTCAAGTGTCTTGAAGTCTTAGATTGCCAGTTACTTTGTCGTTGGTTGAAAAGCGATAATCGCTTTAACGACAACGGACTGCAATGGATTTTGGGATTATTGTTTGTGGTTCCCCGATTAGTAAAGTTTTAATTTAAGGAGCATATCAAACGGCTACCTTTGCCGTTTCCATTCTACAGCCGAAGTCTGGGAGAGACATGAGTTTGGGAACATGAAAAGCAGAAAGTACAATCATTTGCAAAGGAATATGCTAAATTAGAAGTGATAAACAAGAGATCATTAATCAAAATTAAAAAGAGTGCCGGGGCCAGATCGAAGCCCAGAGGCACACCAGCATTTGTTATTGGACTTGAAGTTATCCAAGAAACCATTAAAGAACAGATTCGTCAATACTAAATGCAAGTATTTTCGACGAAGGAGCCTGACGCCCAATGCTTTTGAAATATCAAATCCAACTCTCGTGCCTTCAACCGAATTGGTGTGGATTTTGGTCCCACTTTTCGATGGGACATGCCATCCAATCAGCAGCGTATCGTTTACCCTTTTTTTTCTAGAACTTAATACTCAAGTGGATATGACTACATTTAAAGTGCCTGAGCACGTGTTAAGTTTTTAGGAAAATTGGACAGACAGAGCGAGAAAGAAAGATTTTTGGGCTCAGTGATTATTTCGCTCCATGGGTGGCAGCCAACATTTAATGGGGAGACTAAACTATTAGTTTAATTGGACTTGCTGTTGTATTCTAGGCAACCACACATTTTACAGGATTTTAGTTGCTTGAAAGAAAGAATGTCTGTACGATTTGTCTTATAAGACCAAAAAACAGATCTCTAACTGTGATAGCCTCTTTAGAGCTCAAACCGTATATTTTTTTGTTTTAGTTTGACACACTTAATGGGATGAGTCATAAAGAATTGCATTCCAAAGAGAATAGTTTTTGTGATTATATCAGCAGTGGTATCCACGCTGTTATCGAGGACAGTTGAAATTCTTAAATAAAATGTTACATCCGCCCTATCTGGATTTCTTGAATTGCCATATAAATCATTTTTTTTGTCCCGCCTATGTACGATAGAATAGTTGATATGAGACAGTGGTCCGAAGAACCTACTGAGAGGAGATTGAGTGAATATTAGAATGAGAAGTTAAAAGCGATGGTCTCAACACACCATCCTTCTGGTGTTGTCGGTTTACTATATAAAAGCACCACAAACACAAGTCAAACTTGTTAAAACTCAAATTGCTGTCCAGCTTGAGACATCTTTAAATAAAACATCAGAAGGTAATGTGCTCACATAGATGGAATTTTACCCTGACGAAATTGATTTCAGGATTGGAGCAAAGATTTCAAAGATTATATCATCGATCAGTTTGTATTCAGGCAGTTTCAGAACTGATTCCTGCTGGTTGCCTGGGAGACGATCCACCCGTAATTCACTAAGTCGCTAACCAGTTGGCTTACCTTAGCCAACGAACAGTTGTTCTAATTTTCTGGCTCATTCTGTCAACCAACGTAAATGCCGACTGTGTTTATCAAAGTTCTAAAGTGGATATTCTAAGTCTGTTTACTGAATAATTTGCATTTTCTTGCAACAATAAGAAATGCTGTACTAACCAAATTCGCACTCACAATCGATAATTGCAGAGACTCAGACATTAGTTCTGTCACAAAACGAAAGTCATACAACATCAGCAGTGGCCGAAGTAAAGCTGCAGTAAAATACAATGACCCGGAGGGATTCAGGAGGAAAGAAAGGCCCAAAACTGTGTGATGATGATGATGACTTTTATCCACCTTCGTTATCTGACTAATTGCTACAGCGCCCTTTTGCAGGCGATGGAGGTTGAGGAGTGCTGATATGCGAATAGTAATATCTATGGGTTATGTGGTAGTCGGTGCCTAGTAAAAGCCTGTCACTTGTTCGTGTTTAGTGAGAGTTCGTGTCTAACAACAGTCACCTTTGCCTACTATTAGCGTGTACATATCCTGCCACCTTGTAAAAGTTCATGTCTAGTAATATGTCTAGGCTTTTTGACAGTCAATGTATCTGCACTTTTGTGAAAGTCTTTCCATAGTGATACCCCCTCTACCTAATTGCGTGTTGTTGGGTTACAGTAAATGTCTAATTCAGAATTCGATTTCATAATGTAGATCAAGGACGGTAAGCTCTAATATAATGTGATATTATGTTGAGATACAATAACAGCAGTTGTCTGTACAATTATTGTACATAGTTTATTGTTTTAGAGAAAAAGTTATACCAGACGTTTTCACATTCAAATCATATTCGATCGATTTTCGCAGTTTACACAGAATCGCAAGGATTCCCAGATAGATGAACAAATTTAAAGTGTCTTCGAAGATCTGCATTTGCCTTCTCCTTAGAATATTTCACATCTCGAAGTAGACTTGCCTTGCAAGCAGGGACTGTGTTTCTTATTCCTAAATTGTCATTCTCTTGATCTTTCCTATTAAACCTAAGACCTCTCCACTTAAAGTCTTATGTTCGTCAAATTCCAAATTAAATTTTGATTGCAAGAACCGCAGTTGTGTGATGTGTTTTATTTAAAAAAACCATAATACAGCTCATTACGTGACACGCGCAGCTCAAAGTAACTTGTACAAAGACATCTTCCTCAGTAATGGGGATAGCTATTGGACCCGCAGCTCTACGAAAATTGATGTCTTATTTATAACATAATCAACCCCTAGGAGGTACGAGTATGTTGTTATTCCGAGCGTAGTGTCTTAACTCATTGTCGACCGACAAAACGCTGCATTTGTATCTTTCACGAACAACTTCACTGTACCATAACAGACTAACTTCCAGCTAACTTAGGTGCTACACTTCGGGGATTTTGCGTCAGAATCATGGTACTTAAACGAAAGGTTCCACCCTCACACCCCATAAACAGCCCCTTTAGACTGCTTTTGATTGCCGCAGGCCTGGGACAGGGCCTAGAAAAGTTGAAATGTCCTTGACGTTGATAATAATCAGTGTAATTTCGCTGTCGCATGCGGCATTTGCATATACTCGTAGCATACATATAACTAACCTAACTCTTCACTTACCATTCCGAGACCTGTGATCATGAACATTTCCTGCTTCCTCTTCATTATGGCAGAGTTCACATCACACAGATGTTGCTTAAAGGTTTCAATTACATGCATGGCCGGAGTGGAACGAATGAAAAGTCACAACAAACTCGTTTGAGGGGTGGTAAAGTTGACGGAATAAGACGAATGTGCCGAGTGCTAATGCCATATGTAGGATAATAATTGGAAGATCGTAGGTACAATGATTGTGCAAAGAGTTCCTTTTTGTGGGTTTTTGTTGCTTTTTGTTTTCCTGTTGGAAGAGACTATGCAAGAATGGGTCCCAGCCCAGAACTGAAGTATGTAATTTATTTCTTCAAAGGACGAACAAACAAAAGGATTTGCCGTCATCACGTGCAGAGATTAAGGGCCGTACAGGCATGTGCACACATTTGTGATAACAGGAAAGTGATGGAGAAAGTAAAAAGAGTTCTAATTAACGGAACAGATGGTAGAAATGGTGGATTTTCTTAAGACTTTAACCGGGATTGCTTGGCTTAATGGAATACTTGAAGGAAGTCATTCCGAAAGATGAAAGGCGACTTTCGCAAAACTGTTTGCCTTTCAAGCGGAGTACTGGAGAGGAGGAGGCAAATAAAGAAGCAAGCAAACTACATAGGTGTCATCAATTTTAAGAGTTTACGTTAGCACGACTTGACTGTTTAAATGGAGAGAGGGCGTTGTTTGATTAGGGTGACATTCGAAGGGATGTTGGATCAGTGTTCTCCTATCCGTTTGATGGGAATCTACTTCTTTTATATTTATTTTGAACACCTATAAAGTAATTTTCACATCATATACATATATACGAATACATTAGTTTCTTTTAATGAACTTGACTAAATGACTTTTTCCTCTAGTTGCACTGAAATCAGGTCAACATACCTGCATAAGTGCAACAAATTCTTTCATCTCATCTGCCATCCATTTCCTTTCGACTGGCGGTACTTATTAACTCTCAGAATCAGGCTACGACTTCATTAACCCAATTAATACAATCTGCAGAGCTTGTTGGATTCCTTAAAGCTCATTCAGTGGAAACAGCATTACTGCAAAACAATAAGACCTGCAATCATTGGAACACTTTTCCAATTCACGTAACTAATCCTCTAGTGTGCCAGTACTGGTGGTGTTAGTGTTGGTGCTACACGTACGTTGCCTGCCATATACACCAAACACTTCATGTGTACCGAGTGAGACCTGTTTGACCTACATATTCCCTAAAGCCGACGACTACATGCTACAGTTTTAATTACATTCGAGTAGAGTATTTCCCATCATCATAATCATCATCACCATCATCTGATGTAAATGTCATTCGTATGACATGAGCGCAAGGAAACCACCATCATCATCATTATTAACATCAGTAGCAGTACCAACATCTCCAGCGCGGCGGAATCATTAACGCAAACATCACTGCTATCTATATTCGCGCGCGTCCTGCAATAATAGTGCGAGTAACTGCAATGAGATATTTCTCCCATCATCCCCCGAACGAATGTTGGTCGTAGTACACAATTTACAAATCTACTCTACTACTACTTCTCCCTGGAATACAACACAAGGACACTAGATTGTTACAAATTAAATGCGCCGCATCATCAGGCATCCTGTTCGTGTTTAACTGTTGCCAGTTATCTCGTAGGTGATGATATAGGTGGTTATTATAAGCAAATACAAATTCCACTAAAGACCAAAAAAGAAAAGAAAAATTGAAATGAAAAATTGAACAACAAAGGAATTCCTGAATCCATTAATGCCAACGGCAGATTTCCTTGATAATTGCAACTGACATTCCACCGGATCACGTGCCACCGACTGAAGTTGGAGATTATTCACAAAAAAAACTAATTAGGGTACACACATGCACATATTTGAAGATGTGTGTCATTTCCAAATAGCGGTTAAGTTAATTTTAATGAACTGCACTTGCGGGGAGACCAGAATATCGACATCGCAAGTAGACAAAGGGTTCTGTACGGAACAGTCGCCATACTTATGTATGTTTATACGAGTACGTCATATGGGCTCCCCGCCACTTTTGTCGCATACAAGTGCCATATATTCGGGTTCAGTAATTTAATTCAAAGTGTGACCTGCAGGTGACGGACTGAGTTGTTAAATTGGAAAATCCGGTACTGTAGAGAGGTTTCAGTGTACTCCAAAATATTTACTTCTGTAGAAGAAGATGTGGATCTAGATCGCTTAGTAAATGCCTGTTCAATGCTAAAGGCTATTCTTAAGTATTCACTTGATCCAAATCCTATTGGTATACTACTATCATTCCTAGATTATTGCTGAGCTTGTCAAGCTTTTAAGGTTCGGAAAGTGCAATGAATCATTAGCACGAATCTTGGAATCCTGCAATGGCAACAGTCGCTACTTCCGCTCCTACCATCACTTTAATTGGATCTCTCAGTCAGTAACAGTGAGAACGTGAGAAATAGTCAGGATTTGCCTGACAGGAGAGAAACTACAGCCCCGTGTGAGGGAAAGTATATCTCATTGCTCTTACTGGTCGCATATCTTCTAAAGATATTGTGACAGTAAGCCAAACTGTAGACCAGGCATAGCGATAGGTAATGACAATTCCAGGACTGTCAAAATATAGACTAATCCGCACCATGCGTGAGGCACTAATGGGCTTACGCTCATTCGTAGTGCCGAATTCTTACCGGATAAAACAAACTCTTCCTGAGTATTGCCTCCCGCGGAATGGCCGGACAAACGATATTCCAGTTAGTCGATATTATCAAGAGTGGGTCACTCTCCAAGTTGATCCCGTAGACCTATCATCTTGGTTTCGAATCGTGTTTCAATCAAAAAAGACGTGCTGTCCCTTTTCCGAGACAGTTTCACAATATGGACAACTTGGAATGTTTTCGTGTTCGCGTTTAATCAGTAACTCTCTGAAACTGATATAGGAGGATGTTTTCATCTTCATTTTAAGGATAAGTCCCATTGCTGTTGCCAGGTCGGGATACTACGGCTCCCTTCTTATTTTCTTTTTTCATCCTTTACCTGACTATTTTCGGCCCAACTCGCTTTTGAGTCCTGCCAGCTAGTATTATAGATAGGACGAGTATACCATCATATGAAACAGTTCGAAACGAACTGCCCACTCTTATAGCGCTGAGTCGGTGGACGATTTCGACTTCCCGCACGTAAGACCTAATCCTTACGCCACTTCACCATATTTCCGCTGCGTACATGAGTTTTCGGCATATAGGTCGCATCAAGGCAAAATTCGGGAATGTAAGTCTGATTTGCGTTCATGCCCCTAAGGAGTATAAGAATGACGGGGTCAATACGAATTTTAGGACCTGCTAGAATGAATATGTGCTTAGTGCCCAAGCTATGACAAAAAAGGAAATCGGAACGCTAGGCTGGGTAAGGAAGTCGTCCTTGAGTGGGTCATCTGAAAACAGAGACAGCAGAACATTACGTCAGACAGTGGACTCAGGTTCTTAAAATTTATTACGAGGCGTAACCTGTAAGTAACGGTCACGGAGTTCCCAACATTCTCAACATCCATAAAGGGTGATTGACATTCCTGCAGCATTCTGGATGTCCGGACATTCCGAAGAGCCAACATCAACTCGAATCATTAGCTTTTTGCACCCAGAATACGTATGCGGGTATCATAAGCACAACGAAGTTAAGAAAGACAACCAAAGTTCGACATCGAAAAGGTGAAATCGTAAGAGATCACTGGAATCTTTGTCTATAGCGATTCCATTCCCAAAATCCAAGCCATTCCACTGCGAATGGGACATCATCTGGTTTGACGATGAATATGAAGGACGAGGGCTGCTCATGATCTCTCCATAAAAGAAGGGAATAGCACAGGCTTCTCAGAAAGAAAACAAAAGGGTACGATTGAGGAAATGGAGAGATGTTACTACAGAAATGTCTTTCGAAGGTTTTGTTAGAGAATAAAGCGAATATGCTAGGATTACGAAGCCAGAATGGGAGCCCGCAAAGATACGCATGGAAAACTAGTAGAGTCGGTGCTGACAACATCGAAAGAGTACTTCTGCAGACAGTATAACGGCGATAACGGTCAAAATACCAAAAAAAATTCAGAATAGTAAAAGGGTGGGTGACCCTAAACGAAGACGACAGACAATTTTACCCTCCTAATATAGACGAAGTTAAGGTAATAATATTGATGTTAAAGTCTAATAAAGCTGCTGGCGTTGACTGACAGCCTGCTGATCTCTTTTTAAGATGCTGGGGATGACCTGTTTGAGAACATGCATCATAAGATATGATCAGAGGAAAGCATGCCCGAAGCATGGAATCTCGGCGTTCCACAAGAAAAGAGACCTTTTTGACCACGCCTCTAATGCCTCATTTTTATTGACTTTAGGTTTGCTGTTTGAAGCCCAGATTCACCCCTTACTGTGGAGCCACAATATTCAATTCAATTTAAATTAAACGTGAGTATAGAATTCGCAGTCTTAGCTTACTACTCATCAGTCTTGTAAGGGATTTACAGTTTGCGATGAATTCTCACATATCTGCGAGACAACTGTCACTACACCAAGATATTTAAAGAACGGTTGAGAAACAATTTCATACCCAGTTGCAAACCAGTGCTAGTTAATCAGCAATGTATAGTTGCAGTTGAACTACTTCCAGCATTTTTGTTACAGCCACGACGGCAATGTTATCAGCAAATTCAATAATCGAGACTTCGCGTGGCGTAAAAGCTCATAATGCACAATGCTGCACAGTGGGGGGCCTAAGACAGTGACTTGTGGCATACCGCCAGTATTTTCTACGTTTTTACTCCACTGTCAGTGTTATAGAGAAGTATTCAATAAATGAAGATAGTTCTTAATTCGAATTAAACGCCAAGTTTATAATGGCACAGTATTTCTTGTTGATTCCTTTCCAGCACCTACCCGTTTCGAGCTATACGAGTAAGTATGAGAGTACTCTCGCGATAAATTTGACTAACCGGTACCTTATTTTCTGGCGTGGAAACAGGGTAGCAACTTTATTATTTGTCACAATACTACTGGGCATGTTGGCGATTGCATGCGTGAGTTTTTCGGCCTCATTGATACAAATTGATAATCTTAACCATATACACCGCGATCAAGTTGTTCGGAAAGATCTCTTAAGCGAAGGTATTTGTTCATTCTCAATATGCATAACGTGTGCATTGCTCTTGCTGGTCATTGACATCCCGAGTGCGTGGAACGCTGGTAAATTCTCCTTTTTCGGTGAAATATCGAACAATTTTGGGGGTCGACCGGCGTATGGGAGTTCGGTGCTTTTCCTTTCCCAGAGATATCTCAATGATCTAATAGCAGTGCTAAATGTAGTTCTGATTAGTTAAAATTATGCTTCAGCTAGGTCCGATCCTGTGCGATTTATAAATGAAATGAACTTCCCCGTTCTGAGGTTCTTGCATTGAAATCGTCCGTAATTAGGACTCTTGCCAATATTGTCGGCTACAAGTTCCTCCAAGATCAGACAGTTACATCTTGAACGGGTGAAATTCATCTCTGGGATGTTGTGCTGGTCTGTCTTCTGGACTAAGCCATTGGTGGCGACGTTTAATGTTATTGTAAAGAGACCATTTTTTATCTCCGGTAACGATCCAGTTCAAAATCAGCTCTTGTTTGTGATGCGACAGAAGTGTATTGCAAGTTTCGATTATTTGCTTAAGATTATTTTGCGATAGATGGTGTGGTACCCATTTTCCCAACTTTATGATATTTCCCATATTTGTTAGATGGCTTACGTTGAGTTCCTTCACCATAACAGTAGGTAAACGACAATGGACTTCAGGAGCACTTCGTCCGACTTTTCTGGCCCTCCCGAATAAGGTTCTAAACTTTGCAAACCAATGCCGACACTAGCTGAGAAAATTTTGGATGTCTCTTGTGACTTCCCTTCCATTCTAGTCGTTGCGGAATATGATCTTCCGAAACATACATTTCAAAATCCAGTTAAAAATGCTTGCAAGGACGTCAACATAACGAAATTTTGCAGACTGAATGAGCACTATATCTCAAATACTAATTTCAGAAACGGTTTAAGCATCGAATTGGCTTTGTGCATTTTATGGCAATTCGAAAAAACTCCAGATAAAAACGCAATACTTATGGTACAACCTGATAAGTAAGCAAGAAAATTCTTAAGATTTCATTGTATGTACGATACATTTGTCATCCAGAATAATGGGAGAAAGTACGAGTGAGAACATGCAAATTTGTCGTACTGCAGAGTCAAGCGTAAACGGCTGGACGACATACGAGTATCATTGTGATCAAATCAGCTCACTTTTGGCCTCCCGAGTGTGTTCAGAGGACCCTTGTGTTTTAGAAACAGTGAAAGAGTTAAGAAAGACCGTTAGTGTAGATATACTCGTAGATACTTATCCACCCTCAATGTTACGTCACTATATAGTTTGTTGCTGACAGTACTGTATACACACAAATCTTCGCTCGCAAGACAGACGAAAGTTTTCCTAAAGAATAATGAAACCGGATGTTTTCCCTTTCCAAGAAGGTAACAACGCCGATTCCAGGAGCGGTTTTGGAGCCATCCGATTCTGGCCAGAGCCTTGACACAGGGAAAGTCGATTTCCTATTTTCGCTGCAGGACACAGGAGTTCTAGTGTCATAACGTCAGAATCAAAAGACAATTCGCCCGCAAGGTAACGACAACTCCAATGCGTGTTGCTCCAAAGACCGATTTTCTTTTAACCAAAAATGATTATGAAAGTGCAGCCCATGATGTGAATATCAATTCGAGGGAGACTTATCCCAATCGACTAAGAAAGAATATAGGATATACGAGTACAATAGTTTGTTTTCTCATTACCCGTAGATTGACATGTTAAGTCCAAAGAAGTTTGTTATCCAAAAGGACAGTCCTCGGTGACAAGTTCCATATCTTGCCGAAAGCTCCTTTACACTGCCAGGAAGCTGATATTGCCATGTAGATTTTCGACTTGATATATTTAGTTCATAGACGTCTGTTATAAAGGATAACATCCAAGTACTAAGCTTTGTGATACATTCAAGCGCTAGATGAGAAAGACTTGCCAGACATCTCATTTCTATAATGAGATTAACTTCAGATTTGAGCGAGTTGATTAAAAACCATTTCCAGTGAATCGATTGTCGATAACATATTGGGCTGCGGTGTTGTCTTGCCGTGTTGCGTATCGTGCTACGGATTTTTTGAATGTAGAATTGAATGTAGAACCTCGAAGGAGAACGTGTCACGAATCTGTGGGCATCACCAAATTGAGAAGAAGTACTAGTATATTGATTACTATAAATGACATTAAAATTCTTGCAATGTGCAGTATCCAATGCAGTGAAATTCACATACTCAAAGCATCCGGAGTGTAGGTTGGTCATAACACAATGTTAACATATGTGGCATGGAATAGCTGAAGAGAATTCTGGGTTTTTTTTGAATCAGCTAAATGCGTTAAAAAGAACAATAAATTGCTTATGATCCGAACATAATTTTACTATCTCGGTTACTAATCAATCTTTACGTAACTCTTATAGCTTGAATCACATTTACCTATTCTAACTGCAATCTCTCTTGTCATCCACACTGTTACATAACTAGCATCAATAGTTCACTATTATGTGTTTGTCATTTGCAGAATGTCTCACTTTCCACTTTATCGGCTTGCCTCTTGGCTAAAAAAAGGAAATTAAAACAACGAACGGATCACGGGTTTCAATTAAAATTAATTTTTTTCTCTCTCGGACCGATATACGAGTACATATATTCGGAATCTTCTTTTGTTTTTGCCATTCTCTGAAGTCCTTTTTCCTTTTCATATTTTTTTCGCTTTCAATTCACGTTAATTGTTTGCTTACCACAGCGATTGCATAATAGGGAACAATCGAAGAGTCCTTGAGCGCCAAGAGGCAACAAGTGCGGTGAGGTTTTTTGTTTTTGTTTTTGTTAAATCCTTTGTCGTTTAGCACAATTCAAATTCGTTCAGCTGAACAATGATGGCGGTATCGTAAAATTCAACGAACGCAGTTCGATATTGTTTTTAACATAAGGACCAACGAATGGAACTACTATTTTTGACTTTTTTTTTTTTTTGCTTTTGAAAGAAACGGTTTTTGGGCTTCTTTTGTTTTGGGGTGACGAGGCGAAAACAAGTGCCAGTTAGTGGTTAGTTTGGTGGAACTTGATAGACAATTTTGGGAACGAAAAGCACTTGCAGACTCTGTAATACTTTTGGTTTTATCTAACTGTCACGCAAAAAAGGTGGTGAAGTGAACACTCCAGGCAATTTATGTAAATTGAATTTATCTGGAAAATAGGTGGCGTAACTTATAGATGTGGGTGGTCCGGATAATGTGTTGAAGACTTTAAGGGGAGATTCCTTGATATATTTCGAGAAAAATATGTGTATGTAATAGTGACCGTATTGCCGATGGCGTCCTCAAAAAACTACGGCCCAATCTCTCTTCTCGCGTGAACGCCGCACCACACAGTGGCTTTGAATGGATGTAATGGCTCTTCGTGCATCATACGCGGATTTTCAGTGCCCCCGAAACGAAGATTTTGCTTATTGACGTAACCGCTCCACTTCGTTGTTTAGATTAAGAATGGCTTTGCAGTAATTCACACGCGACTGACGGTCAAGAGGCATTAACTGATTCACTGTTTGCACTTTGTATGGGAACATGTGTAAGTCTTTCGCTAAAACTCACTGTAGGGTCCCTCTGGTGATGCCTAATTGCGTGGCCCGTCGTCTGGTTGATATTTCTTTGTTCTAAACGACATCGGCAGCCACAGCCGCGATATTCTCGGCCCAGCGACCAGTCCGGTGGTGGCCACGCCCTGCATGGTCTCCTGTGGATCCATTCTGTTCGAGTCGAGTAGCTAAGCGACCAGTTGGTGGGACATGATTATGAAATCGACGTCGAAATTCAAGCTGCGCTAACATCACCGAATGGACTTTTGAGAGATTGTGCGTCTTGCGTTTCCACGTGAGCTTTGCACTATTCTTTCAAGAATAATATTAAAGAAATCACATGTCTGCGCATTGGCTTTTTGGACATGAAGGGTCTAAGTAGTTTTTTACCGGTCTCGATGGAGTAGTTGCATTCTCCATCGTCTTCCTGCACAAACTGACGGTTTTGGCAGGGATGACATAGATGCTGTCACACGCGGCTTTAAAATCTATGAATAGGTCGTGTGTATAGATTTGGAGTTCATGGGTTTTGAATGGTTTTAGGCGTTTACACCATGCGGCAGATAGGATCTTGTAGGCGATGTTAAGAAGACTGCTTCGATTGTAGTTGGAGCAGTTCAGAGGATCTCCTTTCTCGAGGATTATACAAACAATGCTGAGGTTCCATTCATCGGACATACCTTCGTCCGACTATATTTTAGAGACGAGTGGGTGTATGGTTATCTTCATTTCATACAGGTCGGGTGAGCGGAATTGTTGTTCTACATCGTGCAGGTTGATAGGTTCATTCTGCCTGATAGCGGTATTGGGTTCGTCATCGTCGTTATGCAGTCTACAGAAATGCTCTTTGCAAATCCTCAGCGTCGACTGCGACTCTAATTCTATGTTCCTTTGCTCGCCTCTACAGGCTTCGGTTCGGCGTTTGTCTCGGTGTCATTTTTTGCAATTCTTAATTCACGAAAAACCCTATTTCTTAAACGTTCGCAGACTTGGTGGAGCTCGTCTATCAGAGAGCGCTTCCATCGGTGGTAAGCCTGATAGCGTTGTGCTATTAAATCAGGAATTTCGTTCCTTAACCAGTCCCTTGTTTTTTCCCTTGCTGTTCTAGTTCTTATTGGTAAGTGGATATCAAGGAGACGATTCACGTTCGTATGCATAAAGTCAGCTTGATCATTCGGCGAGGGCATGGAACGCAGTTCCTACTACAGTTTTAAAACCCGAAAATGTATAATTAGGTGAACTGTTGCGTAGTTGCAATTGCGCACTCCAATATGGTTGAAGTCGCCTTGTGCCAGTCGTTCACAGACCGTGGCGGAGTAAGAACGTGTTTCGGCTTTTTTCGAGAAAAAATAAAATATATATATATATATATAAAGTGAAAACCAACATTTGACGACATTTTGCAAAAGCACGGTGGAATTGGTGTTCGAACGCAAGCAGCCATATCAATGAACTGCAACTACAGATACTGGCTATTAAAGCAAAACAAGTTGCGCGAAGAGAGAAGGAGCAGCAGCAAGAACTCCAGATCTCTCAGCAACAACAAAAAGTATGTGTGGAGCAACAACAGCAACAAAAAGAGAAACAGCCGTCAAAACAACAAAAACTACAGACACCGACACAAGAACAAACAACAAAAGATGCACAACCACTACGAAAGCAAAAACAGCAAAAACAACAACAGCAACAAAAATCGCAGCAGCAGCAACAGCAGCAGCAGCAGAAGCAGCAACAACAACAACAACAGAAATCAACTAAGCAGCGGGTACCTCCAATCAACACTTTTAAGATGGAGTTAAAAGAAACGATTGAACTATGTAAGTCGGCCATAGGTAATAATTTTTACATTAAAAGACTTAGTTTAGATAGGCATGCGATCCACTGTAACACAGTGGAGCGCTATACTAAAATAAAAAACTTACTGAAGGAATCGACGACGGAGTTCTTTTCTTACACCCCGAAGGGGGACAAGCTGCAAACAATGCTGCTGAGGGGGATTGAACCGTCGACTGATCCGGAGGAGCTCCTTGCACTGCTGAAAGAGAAGGAGTGCGAAGAGCTCAAATTCGTAGGAGTTAAGCCATTCGTCACGGCTAGAGCCAAAAGGGAGAAGCGGAAACTACCGTTCTTCCTGGTTCAGCTGAGTCCCAACAGCAAACTGGATGGTCTAAGGAGCATTAAAGTCCTAGACTACCAGGTTGTACACTGGGAAAAATTAAAGAAGAGCGAAAACATTTTACAATGTGTTCGTTGCCAAAGGTTCGGGCACGCCGCGTCGAACTGCGAAATGCAGCCTCGTTGCGTGAAGTGCGGAAAGAACCACAAGTCCGAGGAATGCGCTCTAGGCAAGGACGGAGCGTCAGAAAAAAGCCAACTATCTTGCGCGTTATGTAGGAATACGGGACACACCGCAAATTATCGGGGTTGTCCCAAATTCCAGTACATCAAAAGAGTAAATCTGGCTCGGCAGCAGAAAGTGGAAATTAAACGTCCACTCGTGCAGACACAAACACCAGCCGTTAATCCCCATGTTACCTAAGCCCAAATGGCGGCAGGTAGGGGAAATACGGTACAACAACCAAAGGTAGCTTCTCAGGGCCCAGCGCCTAGAGCACCGGAACCTGTACCTGACATGCTGGCTATCTTGCTTTCTATTCAGGGGCAGATGGCTCAGCTGCAGCGTCAAATACAGGAATAGGCTAAGCGGGTAGATCAAATATACGCGCTGCTGCCGGGCCTAACGCACCTCCAGTCGTAATGGGTACGTACATGGCGGAGCAAACCCTGAAGGTCCTTGCAGTGAATGTGAATTCACTGATTAGGCTCGAACGACGAGCCGCACTATTTAAGTTGCTTAAAGACCAAGCCCCTGATGTGCTCTTGGTTAGCGAAACTAAGCTTACCAAGAGACACAAAATGAGGCACAAAAGATATAAAATAGTACGGAGAAACCGACCCAACTCCATTCAGGGAGGTGGCGTTGCGATTTTCGTACGAAAAGGTATACGTTTTAAAAGAGTATACAGTCGTGTAGTACGTAGGTTCCAGGTGCTGGAAGCATGCATCGTGTATATCCCTCTCCGTAGTGGAAAGCGGTTGTACATGGTGTCTGCCTATGCACCTAAGGCTACTCAATCCACTTTATTCATCTCAGAGCTCGAACACTTTTTCGATTCCTAAGACTGGAATTGGAGGAGAACTACTTTATTTTCGGCGGAGATTTCAACGCCAAACATAGCGATTGGGGAAATAACACTCCAAATATTAGAGGGAACCTACTATTCAATTGGTGGGGTCAACACAGTGTTATGTATCGACTCGGCTTTAAGGCGACGGATAGTCCGTCGTTTCCTAGACACGGGTCCTATTTGGATCTCCTGCTGTTCGACACACGAATACACCTGACATGCACAAACCAACAAACCATAAACTGTCTACACACTTTTGTGTATGACAGTGACCATTGCGGTCTCGGTACCGAAATAACCGTTCCGAACGAAATTGCGGAATTGGACGAGTTTGTTCAAAGGCATGCCTACAATTATAGTAGGGTGCGTTGGACACACTTCTCCAGAACACTGACGAGAGCACTCTCCTCGAATTCGCTCTACCCACCGTCCAATAGAAATCTGTCAAACGAGGAGATTGACAGGTATCTAAAACTAATGGACGAGACAATTAAACGAACAATGGACAAAACGATACCTCGGTATCAATACACTGACAACGAAGACTTATTCCGCAACGCAACCATTGACGCACTGCACCGATATAAAAGCAGACTGCTGTCAAGGCTGAAAACCTTGTACATACAGTTTACTGATAGACATAACTCGGAGATTATGACGCTAAAGTCGTCGATCAAAAACGTCCAAACATTAATAAAAGAAAATTACAGAACATCTGTAAGTTTGTATTGGAACAACAAGGCTGTAAACACCAGCAACCCGAATAGGTTCCCGCAAATAAATAAAATATTTCGGAGGAAAGATCACAACGACCTTTCGTGTCTAAAAATCGGCTGAACGACGGACAACGAGAACATACTTACAGCAGCAGGCATAGATCCAAATGAAGCTGTTGATGATGACAACTTCTTTGTGATCGTGGATCCGCGGGGGCAGGTAGAGGCTATAGGAGCGACTTTCCAGGAAGTATACAAGGCGAATGACATCATTGGCCCGAACCACGACCTGGAAAATCGAGTCCTTGTGCACAATTTCTACCTTCGAAATGAAATTGTGAATTGGCGATTCGAGAGCTCGGGTTTCACCCAGTTCAGTTACGAGAATATGGCAAATAATGTCATCACCAATGAAATGGTACTACCACCGTTCATTTCGAAGGCAGAGCTCCAAACGATCTTCGAATCGCTTAGAAGTAAGAAATCAGTGGGAACCGATGAAATACCGAACATTGTGCTTCGACATCTCCCACTAGAAGCGGTGGACATTTATACCACCCTGTTTAATAATGCAATGAATAATGCACATTATCCAGCGCATTGGAAAACGGCGGTGGTACATCCCATCCCCAAAATGGATAAAGATACATCCAATCCGGCGAATCTCCGGTCGATCAGTCTCCTTCCAAACATCAGTAAGGTATTCGAGAAGGTGATCAATAGAGTCCTGACTAAGTGGGTTGAGGACAATCATATAGTTCCGGATAATCAATTCGGTTTCAAGGCGGGGCATGAAACCGTCTAAATGCTGCGTCTAAACTGGTTTCTGATATCCAATGGAACAAAGGAAAGAATCAGTGCACTGGTGCCTGCCTGATTGACTTGGAAAAAGCCTTCGATACCGTATGGTTAGAGGGACTCTTTTTCAAGCTGGACAGGTTGGGCATTAGTAAACCACTGCTGTATATTCTTTTTGATATGCTCTCCAGTAGACAGTTCATCGTGAAGAATGGCGATGTGACTTCTGTTGGAACATTTAACATTAAAAACGGTCTGCAACAAGGTACGGTAAATTCACCGATCCTTTTCAACATTTACACAAGTGATCTGATAGGTTCACTTCACCATGCCATAGCGTACGCAGACGACTTAATCGCGTACAGATCAGGTAAAAAGATTGAGGTCATTAATATACTCTTGCAACGTGACTTCGATAAAATTAAAATTCAACGACTGGAAGTTGAAAATCAATTTTCAGAAGTCGGAAACCATTTTGTTTAGGACTCCTTTGTCTGGGGCCTCTAGGGATACCAGAAAGAATTGGCGAAAGTTCTCGATCGTGGGGCAGCACGGGCAGCCACTTGCTTGTCGAAATGTAGTCAGATACCTTGGGATCTGGCTAGATCAATATCTGTATTTTAACAAACATATAGATGTTGCTCTGGCCAGAGCCAAAGGTGCTTTTGCCCTTACAAAGAGACTGTTTTATAACAGCCAACTCGATGCGAGGGTAAAGGTTATCTGCTACATGACCCTTATCAGGCCTATGCTTGTGTTTGGATGTCCCGTGTGGTTCAACGTAAGAGCAAGTTTATTGGAAAAGATTCGGGTGTTTGAGAGGGCATGTCTCAGGACTTGTCTTCGCTTATACAGAACACCAGAGTCTGAGTACATAAAATTCTATCCTAATGAGGTCTTGTAAAATAGGGCGAACCTAATAAGAGTGGACAATTTCGTCATTAAGTTGACTCGAAGGCACATTGCAAAAGCAATGACCTCATCGAACAACCTGATCTCCGGGGCTTACTACCCTAACTATATGTATCATGAGAGAGTTCGCTTTGATGGCTTTATTCCTCCAGAAGCGTTCCTCTACCTAGATATGAAAGGTCTGATCCAGGACAGATTGGCGGTGCCGCTAATCTTCCACGTTGCTCGAACAGCTGCGGACAGGCGACTCAACTACGACAGAGACGTCGCACATGGCAGTGCGGAGCGTCTCCGGTTCAGTAGGTCGGTGGGGAGTCGCGACATGAGGGATGTTGCTCGGCAGCACCAACAATTCTGGAGGCTGGATGAAGGAGGGGTAGTTTCGTTGTCAAATTCCTCCAGTAATACGTAGCTTCATAGGAAGCAAAGTCGGTCATCTGCACATTTGATTAGTCGTGGCCGGCTTACATAGTGTTAGGTAGAATTAGGGTAGATTTAAGAAAAAAATAAAAAAAATAAATAAAAAAAAATAATAAAAAATAAAAATCACAAAAAAAAATGAAAAAAAAAAAGTATACTAGAACAGAAGTGAGTAACACTTTAAAATACGGTATAGCATTAGATAGTTTAAGTAAGATTAAGTAGTTAAGTTTTAGTTTTAGGTAGTTTATAGTCTAGTTTTAAGTTTTATAGTATAACCAAAAAGTCCATATACTAAGTTTTTCAACTTAAATTTTATTTTCTTAGTTTTAGTCTTCATAAATGTAAAAATAAAAATAGTCTGTAAGAAACGACGAAAGACGTAGATTAAGTATTATTTTTAACTTAGAGTGCCCGCATGGGGCCAGTAAGATAGAATAAGAATATTTGTAAGTTATTTAAGCTATTTTTTAAGCATTTTTTTTCTAGCTTATAAGTGTAAATGAATTCTAAAAAATAAAAATGCATATAAAATGAAAAATGAAATGGTTTTCGAACGCAGTTGACAAATTACAGGTCGTGGGTTCGAGTCCACTCCAAGTGGAACAAAAAGTTTCTTTTGTTTTTTTTTATTATTATTTTTTTTTTTAATAAAGGAAAAAAAAAACATAAATAGTGCGCAAACACCATCACGCGATGCACTCCGGGGAGGGGTCCGCTAAGCCAATAGCGGGACCAGCGGATAAGGCAGGCGATGCTTCAAGTGCATCAAGCCAACCTGAACCAAAGATGAAGAGTAGGAGGAAGCTGAAGCGTACTCCGGACCTAATGAAGCGCCCTTCCCTGTCAGCATCAACAGAAATGCTGCCTGGCGGAGCGAAGGAAGAGGCGCCAGCAATATTAACAAGGGCAGCTGCACAACAGCAAACCAGACAAAAGGCACTCAAAGGTCATTTCCCATATGTGTCCGATGATGGAGAAGGCCAATGTAGGGAAGATGGCAATATGTTTGCATCTCTGGCGGTCTCTGAGTCAGATGACGAAGAGGAGGAGGTAGAGGAAATTATAAGTAGCATAGAGCTTCTCCAGCAAAGAGTGTTAGCTATTAAGGCTAAACAAATAGCAAGGAGGGAGAAAGAGCAACTAGGAGAACTTCTCGTATCTCAACAGCCACAACAACAGCAACAACTAGCATAAAAAAAAGCAGCACGTAGCTACTCAGCAGCAACAACAAAAATCAAAACAGCAGTTTAAACACTCACAGGCTGAAAAAATCAATCAGCAGACACCGCAACAACAACAACAGCAGCAGAAGAACCAGCAACAACAAAAACGGAAACAACAGAAACCACAACAACAACAACAACAAGATCAACAACAAAAGGCATCTAGAACAAGGGTTCCACCAACAAACACTTATAAGATGGAACTGAAGGAGACTATAGAACTGTGTAAGTCGGCCATAGGCTGTAATTTTTTTATAAAAAGATTAAGTGTAGATAGGCACGCGATCCACTGCAATTCAGTGGAGCGCTATTATACAATAAAAAAATTACTGAAGGATTCGACGACGGAGTTCTTCTCCTACACCCCGAAGGGGGACAAGCTGCAAACAATGCTGCTGAGGGGATTAGAACCGTCGACTGATTCGGAGGAGCTCCTTGCACTGCTGAAAGAGAAGAAGTGCGAAGGGCTTCAATTCGTGGGGGTCAAGCCATTTACCACAGCCAGAGCCAAAAGGGAGAAGCGCCAACTGCAGATTTTCCTGGTCCAGCTAAGACCCACCAGCAATCTGGATGGTCTAAGGAGTATTAAAGTCCTAGACTACCAGGTTGTACATTGGGAACAATTAAAGAGGAGCGAAAACATTTTACAATGTGTTCGCTGCCAAAGGTTCGGGCACGCTGCGTCGAACTGCGAAATGCAGCCTCGATGCGTGAATTGCGGAAAGAACCAAAAGTCCGAGGAATGCGCACTTGGTAAGGACGGAGCGTCTGAAAAAAGCCAACTCTCTTGTGCTTTATGTAGGAACACGGGACACACCGCAAATTATCGGGGTTGTCCCAAATTCCAGTACATCAAAAGAATAAATCTGGCCCGGCAGCAGAAAGTGGAAGTTAAACGTCAACCCGTGCATTTACAAACTCAAGCCGTTACTCCCCATGTTACCTAAGCCCAAATGGCGGCAGGTAGGGGAAATACGGTACAGCAAGCGAAGGTAGCTTCTCAGGCCCCAGCGCCCAGAGCACCGGAACCAGTACCTGACATGCTAGCTATCTTGCTCTCTATCCAGGGGCAGATGGCTCAGATACAACGTCATTTGACTGAACAGACCGCGCGGGTGGATCAAGTATACGCGCTGCTGCCTGGCCTAACGCACCTTTTGCGGTAATGGGTACGTACGTGGCGGAGCAATCCCTGAAGGTCCTTGCTGTGAATGTGAATTCACTGATAAGGTTCGAACGACGAGCTGCACTATTTAAGTTGCTTAAAGACCAAGCCCCTAATATGCTTTTGGTTAGCGAAACTAAGCTTACCAAGAGACACAAAATGAGGCACAGAAGATACAAAATAGTACGGAGAAACCGACCCAACTCCATTCAGGGAGGTGGCGTTGCAATTTTCGTACGAAAAGGTATACGGTTTAAAAGAGTATACAGTCGTGTAGTACGTAGGTTCCAGGTGCTGGAAGCATGCATCGTGTATATCCCTCTCCGTAGTGGAAAGCGGTTGTCAGTCGTTCATAGACCTTAGTGGCGATAAGACGCATTTTCGTGTTCGGCTTCACAAGTGAAGAAAATAAGTAAAGTAAACATTGAAACAAAAAAAGTATCAAGTGGCCGGTAGCCGAAGTGGCAAACACTCGGACGACATCAGACTTGGTGTGGCGATTCGGAGGCCTGGGTTCCGATTCCCAACGGGAGACATTGTTTTTTTTTGTTTTTTTTTTTATTGAAATAATAAGTGAAGTGTAAAAAAAAAAAAAAGATCAAATTCACGTGATGGATTGTGGAGAGCAGTCCGCTATGCCAATAGCGGGATCGGCTGAGATAGCAGGTGAGGCTTCGAGTAGTTCGAACCAAACACCAAAGCCAAAGAGAAAGAGGATGCTAAAGTCAACCTCTAACTTGGCAGAACGTCCTACCCTACAAACGACCACTGTAAAGCTTGGTGGAGTGAGGGCAGGAAACAACTTCGCTGCATCGGCAGCAAGCGAATCTGACGACGAAGAGGAGGAATTAAAGTCGATAAGTAGCAGCATAAAAATGCTACAGCAAAGGATACAGGCCATTAAAGAACAGCAAATGGTCAGAAGGAAGAGGGATGAGCATGAGCAATCCCAACAACAGCAGTCGCAGCTTTCTCAAAAGCAGTCCAAACAAAAACCAAAAGACAAATACAATACCACAAGTGCACCAACAACGCCAACAAATGCAAAATAAACACCAGCAACAACAACAAGACAAGCAGCCACAAAAACAGCAGCAGCAGCGACAACAACAACAACAACATCAACAACAACAACACCAACAACAACAACACCAACAACAACAATAGCAGCAGCAGACGAAGAAGAAGGAGAAGGTGCCTCCTATCAACACCTATAAATTGGAGGTGAACGCAACCAAGGACCTGTGTAAGTTGGTAATTGGTAGTAATTTTAATATCAAGAGATTGGGGAACGATCGCCATGTCATCCACTGTAATACAGTGGAGGGCTACGCGAAAGTGAAAGAGCTCCTAAAGGAAACGACGACGGAGCACTATTCATTTACACCGAAGTGTGAAAAGCGGCAATCAATGCTGCTGAAGGGATTGGAACCGTCTTCTGATCCTGAGGAGATCCTTGCACTGCTCAAAGAGAAGGAGTGCGAAGGACTCAAGTTTGTGGGGGTAAAGCCATTTACCACAGCTAGAGCCAGGCGGGAAAAACGGAGTCTGGGGTTCTTCCTGGTGCAGCTCAGTCCCGAAAGTCGTCTGGATGGTCTAAGGAGAATCAATGTCCTAGACTATCAGGTGATTCACTGGGAAAAATTAAAAAGGAGCGAAGGCGTTATACAATGCGTTCGCTGCCAGAGGTTCGGGCACGCCGCGTCGAACTGCCAAATGCAGCCTCGATTAGTGAAGTGCGCAAAGAACCACAGTTCCGAGGAGTGTGCTCTGGGTGTTGACGGAGCATCCGATAGATCGAAGCTCTCGTGCGTGTTATGTGGGAACGTGGGACACACCGCAAATTATCGGGGTTGTCCAAAGTTCACCGACATTAAAAAAGCAAAATTGGCTCGGCAGCAAAAGGTGGAGGTCAAACGTTCACCTGTTAGGTTTCAAACACCAGCCGTCACGCCCCAAATTTCCTACGCCCAAATGGCGTCAGGTAGGGGGGCTACGGTACAGCAAGCGACTGTTGCTTCTCCGGCGCCGATGCCGAGAACAACGGAAGCTGCACCCAACATGCTAGCCATCTTGCTCGCAATCCAAGGGCAGATGGCTCAGCTGCAAAAGCAGGTTCAAGAACAGGCCAAGCGGGTGGACCAGATCTACGCGTTGCTGCCGGACCTAACGCAACACATGCCGTAATGGGTACGCACATGGTGGAGCAAACTTTGAAGGTCCTTGCGGTGAATGTAAATTCACTGATTAGGATCGAACGAAGAGCCGCGATGTTTAAATTGCTACAAGACCAAACTCTTGATGTGCTTTTCGCTAGCGAAACCAAGCTAACCGATGAGCACAAACTGGAGTACAATAATTATATGGTTAGAAGAAGAAACCGGCCCAGATCCAAACGTGGAGGTGGTGTCGCTATCTTCATTAAAGAAGGTATAAAATTTCACAGAGTGTACAAGGGCGTGTTGCGCAGGTTCCGAGTGTTGGAGGCAGTCGTCGTTTACATCCCGCTCCGCAGTGGAAAGCGGCTGTATTTGGCCTCTGTTTATGCACCGGAGGCTTCACAATCCACCCTATTCATTGCAGAGCTCGACACGCTTTTTCGACTTCTGAGGCTGGAATCGGGGGAGAATTATTTTATAATCGGCGGGGATTTCAACGCTAGACACAGAGATTGGGGAAATAATTTGCCAAATACTAGAGGGAACCTACTACTCGATTGGTGGGGTCAGCACGATGTCATGTACAGACGACGGATAACCCGTCGTTTCCCAGAGGCGGGTCTTATTTGGATCTACTGCTGTACGACGAACGTATACGACTGACAGGTACGAATTTACAAACGCTAAACTGTCTGCGCACATTCGTGTATGACAGCGACCATTGCGGTTTTAGCACCGAAATTACGGTTCCCAAAGAAATCGCGGAATTGGAGGAGTTTGTCCAAAGATATACTTACAACTACAGTAAGATTCGATGGACACGCTTCTCCGCAACCTTGACAAGAGCGCTCTCCTCGAACACGCTCCACCCACCAATAGGAATTTGTCAAACGAGGAGATCGACCATTACCTAAAACAAATGGACGAGACAATTAAACAAACTATGGACACTACAATACCGCGGTATCGACGTACGACTAACGAAGACCTGTTCCGCAATCCTACTATTAACGCACTGCACCGACAGAAAAGTAGACTTCTGACAAGACTCAAAAGCTTGTACAGACAGTTAACTGACAGACAAGACCCGGACATTAGGACACTGAAGTCGTCGATTAAAAATATTCAAACGCTAATAAAAGAGAATTACAGAATTTCTGTAAGTTTGTATTGTAACAACAAGGTTCGGGCTGTAAACACCAGCAACCCGAATATGTTTCCGCAAATAAATAAACTATTTCGAAGAAAAAATAAAAACGACCTTCAGTGTCCGGACAACAGACAACGAACGGTTACAGACAATAGTAGGTATCGATCCAAATGAGGCCGCTGATGATGACGACTTCTTTGTGATCGAGGATCCACAGGAGAAGGTTGAGGCCATTGGGGCGACTTTCCGGGAAGTATACAAGGCCATTGATAACGTTGGCCCTAATTACGACCTGGACAATCGCGTCTTGGTGTACGACTTCTGCATTCGAAATAAAATAAGGAACTGGCGATCCGAGGGCTCTGGTTTCACCCGGTTTAGCGACGAAAATATGGCAAATAACGTCATTGCCAGAGAGGGTGGCCTACCCCCGTTCATTTCGAAGGAAGGACTCCATGAGATCTTCGACACAATCAGGGCTAAGAAATCGGTCGGGACCGATGATGTTCCGAACATCGTGCTTCGACATCTTCCTCTAGAAGCGGTGGACATTTACACCACCCTGTTTAATAATGCACATTATCCAGCGCATTGGAAAACGGCGGTGGTTCAACCTATCCCCAAAAAGGGGAAGGATATATCCAATCCGGCGAATCTCCGGTCGATAAGTCTCCTTCCGAATATCAGTAAGGTTTTTGAAAAAGTAATCAATAGAGCTCTGTCTAGGTGGGTTAAAGACAAACATATAGTTCCGGATAATCAATTCGGTTTTAAGGCGGGACATGATATCTCACATGCCACGTCTAAATTGGTGTCCGATATCGAATGGAATAAAGACAAAAAACAATGTACTGGTGCATGCCTTGTTGACTTGGAGAAGGCCTTCGACACCGTATGGTTAGAAGGTCTTTTCTATAGGCTGACTAGTCTGGGGATTAGTAAACCACTCTTGTACATTCTTTATAATATGCTAAGTTATATGCATGGTGAAGAATGGTGATGTGACGTCTGTTGGAATATTTCAAATTAAAAATGGTCTTCAGCAAGGCGCGGTCAATTCGCCAATCCTATTTAACATTTATACAAGCGACTTGATAGGTTCACTTCCCCATACTATTGCGTACGCAGACGATGTGGTAGCGTACAGAACAGGTCCAAAAATCGAGGTCATTAATACTCTCTTGCAGCGTGACTTCGATAAGATACGAGTAGGACGATTTTGCGAAGCAAAGGTGCTTTTGCCCTTACAAGGAGACTGTTTTATAACAGCCAACTCGATGCGAGGGTGAAGGTAATCTGCTACATGGCTCTTATCAGGCCCATGCTTGTATTTGGATATCCCGTGTGGTTCAACGTGAGCAAGTTTATTGGAAAAGATTCGGGTGTTTGAGAGGGCTTGTCTTAGGACTTGTCTTTGCCTATACAGAACACCAGAGTCTCAGTACATAAAATTCTATCCTAATGAGGTCTTATACAATAGGGCGAACCTAATAAGAGTGGACAATTTCGTCATTAAGTTGACTCGAAGGCACATTGCAAGAGCAATGACCTCATTGAACAACCTGATCTCTGGGGCTTTCTACCCCAATTATATGTATCACGAGAGAGTTCGCTTTGACGGCTTTATTCCCCCAGAAGCGTTCCTCTATCTAGATGCCGCTAATCTTCCACGTCGCTCGAACAGCTGCGGATAGGCGACTCAACTACGACAGAGACGTCGCACATGGCATTGTGGAGCGTCTCCGGTTCAGTAGGGCGGTAGGGAGACGCGACATGAGGGATGTTGCTCGGCAGCACCAACACTTTTGGTGGCTTGTTGAAGGGGAGTATGCTTCGTTGTCGAACTCCTCCAGTGATATGTAGCTTCACGTGAAGCAATGTTAGCCAGCCTAATTTTTTTTAGCCATGGCCGGCTTACATAGTTTTAGGTAGGTTTAAGTTAGGTTTTAAGAAAAAAAAATATATATAAAAACACAAAAAAAAAAATTAAAAAAAAATATATATACTCGTATATATACATATACTTATATATAAAGTATATAAGTATTATGGATATATATATATATATATATATGTATGTATGTGTATTAGGGTGTCCCAGGCTATAAGGGTTCAATTTTTTTTTTTAGATAGAGATACGCATACCTTTTTTTTTTTTCTATTTGACCCAGATAAGTGAAATATCAAATATTATTGCGATCGGATGACGATAACCCGTGCCGACTTAACGCCAAAATCTAAACATAAAAATTAGTATGGAGCAATGGAGGGAAAAGCAAAACTCATTTATTTTTGAAATAAGGCATCCGGTATTGGACTTTATTATTATATTAATTGTTGAAAGTAGGTTAATTATTTATTAATTTTCTTTTTAATGTTTGTTTTTTACAGTCAGGATACTTTTGTCGATGTTCTTGTACGCAACGAAATAAAAATTGCTTTTGCTCCTCTTGAACAGTTAGCAGGCCGTGAAAATCTTGCATCAACTTGACTGCTCTTTCAGCAGAGTCATTAACTGCTTTCAGTTTTAATAGCTTGCTTTTAGCATGTTGGTACGAAGCATTTTTAAGCCACAAAGAGGGGCACTCGTGGAGAAAAGCACCATCAATTTTCAATCGACTAAATAAGGACTTGATTTTGACTGAAACAAAGTCATCGATGTTTTTTTCTGAAAACAAAAAAAGGAGGATTATTGATATAATTTTTTAGTTATGTAAATAAAACAGTTAAAAAAACAAACTTAATTTTCAAACTTACCATAAAGTCTGCCACAAAGTTCTTCTTTCGATGGAATGTAGCATTTACCATAGGCAGATGGATATTCTTTGGCTAAGTTAGCAACCATTTTGACTTTCGTTTCTTGGCTTACATCATCATCAAATAGAGACAAGATAGACACTTCGTCTGTCAAATACCACAAATGCAAGCAAAACTTCTGTAATGCTGCTTTCGAGATGCTTTCATCTATTGTTTCATAAGATTTTATAGCTTTCAGAAAACACAAATCCTGGTAAGGTGCTTTTACTGCTAAAATGCATTGCAACTAAGGCCTAACGTATATTGTCACGATGAACAGGCAGACGTCTAACAGAGCTTCTTTATCTTTGTTAGAAATTCTTAATTGATCACCAAGTAACGATATTTTTAATGAGTAAATCGCTCTCGCCATCCATCGAGCTTGGTGCATGGCACCTGGAGGCCGGATCTTAAATTTTTTTTCTGCATCGCCGCCAAGAAATATTATTGAAAGTTCGATTAACTCTCTGTAATCATCCCTAGTAATTTCTTTAGTTAATTCAATTTGGTAAAAATCGATAAGTCTGTTGATCTCAGAAACATTCAAACATGATAGCTTTTCTGTACAGCTCTGTATTTTCTCGGGATCGACATTCTTCCAGTTCTCTCGAAATTTCTTGAACATTGGAATGTCTGGGCTTGTGGTAACTTGGCAGATTTTTGCTTCAAACACGCTTTTTAGTACTAATTCGTAGACGTGATGGCGGCAAGCAAAAATAATCATTTCCCTGCCTAGTTTCTGTTCGAGAAGTACACAAGTACCATTGATTCGACCAGTATTTGAAGCAGTCGTATCACAACACAAAATCTGCACTTTATCCTCAAGATTCCAATCAATTATAGCATTCCAAAGTACCTGGGCCTGTTCCTTTCCTGTAGAGTTATCCAACTTTGGTACAGCGATAAGTTGTTCTTTATCGTCAAACGTTATAACTATCGGCAGACGTTCTTCCTTAGATTTGCGTGAATCTAAAGCCGGCAAAAGTTTACCATCCCAGTGGAGTGTTACAATATCCGGAACCTGGTTTTGAAAATTAACCTTTATGGCTTCCGCTCGCTCTTTTCGCTTTTCCGTACGAACCCTTTGAATAGTGGACTTGCTTATAGGAAATTCGTCTGTGTTATGTCCAAGAGCTTCAATAGTTGCTTCAATAATAAACACAGCATCTCTCACACTCAATTGACACCGATCTAATGCTGCCACTAATTTTGGAGTGATAAAATTCTTCCTCATAACAGTTTTATTTATGCTGGATTCTGTTTTGGTTAGGTTTGGCAAAATTTCCTGTAAATCCATCAATTCTGAATCAGACGACAAACTTTCTTGTAGCGGGTCATAAGATGATGTTGAAGGAGCTAAGGATGAAAAATATTTAGCACGTCGTTTTTGCTCCTCGACGTTTCTAAGGTGCGCTCTTTCTTCTTTGTGTGTTTGTTTTTGGTCAACTCCGGCTAAATGACCAGGTCGGCCTGGTTCTCTTTGGCGCTGCAAAAAAATCCTATCTTCATCTATCTTTATTAATTGAAGTGCATCCGCATGTGCAATGTCAAACAAATTGTTTAAGTTTGTAACAAACTCATGTCGACGCTGCTCAAACACGTTTTTTGTTTTGTTTGCATTTTTTTGCAAATTTCTCCAAACTTGATACAATGTAATTAATTTTTTAACACAATTAGGTAGAGATCTTGTCGGGATACGGGCCTTTTCCCAATAAATAATGCACTCACGAATAGTAAGATTTGCGCTCTCATTGACACTTAAATTCACTTCACGAATATTATAGAACAAAACTGCCAGTACTTGCCCATTAGAGGGAAGTTTTGAACCAGCAATTTGATGTTTAACGTTCCCTATTAAAAATATCTCCTTTCTACAACTGCGTAACTCCACCGACATGTTAACAGAACGAGAACAATGTGTTTACTAATAAAATAAACATGCAATAACAAGTTATCGATATGTTATTACTCGCGTGCCATGCCTTGCAAGTACTGACATGTTTAGATGCAAGTCGGCACGGGTTCCTCTGGTTCAAAGTACATGAAACTTTATTTACTATTGTTTTGACAGTATTCGAATAAAATAAGAGGGTATGCGTTACAAAAATTTAAACTTGATTTTTTTGGGACACCCTAATGTGTATGTATTAGCCATAAGTAGGTTAAGTAGATTTAGATTTATTTTTAGGTAGTCTATAAGTTTTTAGTTTTAAGTTTTTATAGATAAAAAAAAGAGTCCAGACACTAAGTGTTTTCAATTAAAATTCATTTTCTTAGTTGTAATAATTGTAAAAATAAAAATAAAATTAGACTGTAAGATTCGTCGAAAGACATAGATTAAGTATTATGTTTAATTTAGAGTGCCCGTATGGGGCCAGTAAGTTACAATAAGATTATTTTTAAGTTATTTAAGCTAATTTTTAAGCGTTTTTTGTTTAGCATATAAGAGTAGTTTAAGTTATAAAAATAAAAATGCATAAAAACTGAAAAAAAAAACTGAAGTCGCCTTGTGCTTATTCGCTACATACATATCCGATAGTCATCACGAAATGCATTGTCTTTACTGATCAAATCGAAGTGTCTTCGGGCCAGATCACTTTAATATTTTATTCCCTCTACATATTCTGCCCATTTCAGGGGATGCTACTTATTCTCTTCCAAGGCCCGCCAAAGGCAACTACGAGTAGATCAAAACGCACTCGAAGAATTTTAAATTCAAAATGATCAAGGATATCTTCATCCACCTGTTTAGCATTGTTCTGTCGTTGAAAACATATGTATATTTTCTGTTGCCTCTATTCACAGCCAAAATTCATCAGTGACGGCTCGTTGAATCAGAGAATTCCAAAAATAGGACAGGCAGACAGCATTCTCCACTGTCATTCTGCACAATGTGATGAGTTTGCAAGTAACTCCAAAATTGAGCAAGGATTTATTTACCTCGGTCCTGAAATCGGTAAAGAGGAGTTAGTGCCGATCTGGATATACAGACACTGATGCAAATGCAGCATCAACAAGTGCAACAACACCACCAACACCATTATCATCTAAAACAACCCAACACTTGTTGGTACATCAACCACCTCAGGCAAATCAAGTAACCACAACAGTTTGTTTCAAAAGTCCTACACAAGATGACCAACAGCAACAGCAGCAGCCGCAAGTTCTCACTGTAAGACAGTCACAGATACAAGCGACGGTACCTCAAACGATACAAAAAACAGCCAGTCTTCCCGGTCTCATCTATAAATATGGAATTTATTACGCACCTGTGATCCCAGCGAAAATCTGCGCATGCAACTCAATGTGGTTGAGCACGTGATTATCACTGTTCCCAGCAGCATACAATATCATTTTCAGTAATACCATCAACATCATCATCGTTATCATTAAGAACATTAACGTCGACATCGACGTCAACATAAACAGCATCTAAGCCGCTGGTCTTCAGCACTTGATGCTGGCTGCAAAGGACTTCTCGAGAGGTTGAGGGATACGCGATCGGCAAAGGTTCTGGCGGCTTGTTGCGCTTACAAACGTTCAACGTTAAATCTCCTCGTTGTGGCGTGTGAGATATCCGTAGACGTGCCTAGGCTGCAACTAGGTAGTGGTCCGAGCTTATGTTGGCCGCTCGGAATGTTCGGACATCTTAAATGTGCCTTATGTCGCTCGCAACATGATCAATCTGGTTGACAGTTTGTTGATCTAGTGTCTGCCACGTTCCCTTGTGAATATTGAGGTAAGGAAACCGTGTGCTTCCGATTGTACTACCAAAGATGTCTTCCTTTCCAATTTTGGCATTAGAGTCGCCCAGGATGATTTTAGACATCATACATTGGACATTGCTCGTAGGTTTTGTCGAGGAACTTGTAGAAACTTTTTCTGGTAGCATTGCCCTTTTCCTCTGTTGGGGCGAGAGCGCATATAATGCTGATGTTAGCGAATTTACTTGTCATTTCCACTACCAGGCACAGCGTACGATTCAATATTGACGTTGCAAGTCAAGAATTCCGTCCAGTCGACCAAAATGAAGTGAGGATAGCAATATTTAAACTGAACCCGAACAAGGCTGTCGGGTCGTAAGGCCTACCCGCCGAACTACTTAAGGCAGCAGGAGGTGACTTGGTAGAAACTTATTTCCATGATTTGGTCGGATGAATGTATGCCTGATAAATGGAACCTGAGTATAGTTTCCCCGGTTCACAAGAATAGACACACTTTAAACTGCGCCAACTATAGAGGTATCAGTCTCCTAAACATCGCATATAAGATCTTGTCTGCCGTATTGAGCGAGCACCTGAAATCATTTCTCAACGGTCTGATTGGACTCCATCAGTGCGATTTTGGGCCCGGTAAGCCCACAATCGACCAAATATGCACATTACGTCAGATCCTGGATAAAACCCAAGAAGTTCAGATCTATTTTATCGATTTTAAAGCCGCATATACAGAGAAGAGTTATACAGAGCCATGTCTAGTTTTGGAATCCCTGCCAAACTCGTCCGCTTGTGCATGATGACGATGGATAAAGCTCGCTGCTGCATCTTTAACGACCTAACCGAGACCTTCGATGTCAAAAAAGGATTTAGGCATGGCAACGCGCTGCAATATGGCTTCTTTAACATCATACTTGAAAGAATTGTACAAAATTCACAAGCCAACACACGAGGTAAGATCTTTCAAAGGTCTGTTAAATTGCTTGGATACGTCGACGATATTGATATTATTGGTAGAACACAGCGTGCTGTCATTGGTGCGTTTGCAAGTATAGGAACAGAAGCGACAAAAATCTGAAAACAAACGAAGAATAACGCTTGCCAATCGCAGTTTCTTTTGGCTGAGAAGGCAACTGTGTAGTAAGGCCCTCTCCCGAATAAGCAAGGAAATTCTTGAGAAAGGCTTCGCCTTAGAAGGCGTGCGCAAGTGGAAGGGGACCTCAACCAACTTTAAGTGCATAACTGGAGGCAGTTAGCTAAAGACCGCGCTAATTGGATAGGCTTTTTGGTTAAGGCCCAGGTTCACTCCGGACTATAGTGCCGCCTAAGCAAGTAATTAAGTAACAATCATCGTTAACACACAACGTCAAATATAATACATGATGTTAGAAAACAAAAATACAAAAAATAAAATAATATGGCAGACAAGATATTCTACGCGATGTTAAGGGGACTGGTATCTTTAAGGTTATCGCAGGCTGTTCATCAACTACTAAATTTATTTTGCTTGCTTCTACATACACGCTTCTATTCGGGTCTTGTTGGCCTGACAGGTTCTTTCTACCTTTTGGTAAAACTTCCGAGTAGCAACTTTTATGAGCTACTGTCAAATTTAGCCTTGATGGCAACTACTACAATGCGTACGCTGGCTGTTCTCTGAAACAATCGACGCAGTAATTGTATATGTCATAGTTTTACTGCCTTCCTTTGCCCGATAGCGCATCCATGCTAATTTTGGGTATACGAGTACACGTGATTTGTTTAAGTTTCGGGTCAAGAAGGAAGAGCCCCACGACTAACCGAGTATAGTTTTATTTTATTATTATATTTGCTAGTTAGTATAGGCTAATGCTTAAATAAGCATCTGGACCCTTAACAGTAATCTGTCGTAGCTGTAGAAATTTTTATCCGCAGGATTTATGTGCATAAGTCTCTGCAACTTATATTTGCACAAGGATGAGTTAACTTTTGTCTAATACGACGACTGTGTTTCGACTCTTAAAGACGTAACTCTTCTGGTTGCCTTAACAATATAAGGTCGAATACATTGATACTTAATTGGCTGTGAAAAGGATCTGAGTTGGGAAAGCAATGTTGTCTACTATGGCGCTGGCACAATTTTAGTAATATTTAAATTTTTAGACAAAGACTTGGCGAAGATCTTTGGGGTTTGTGCGGGGCCCTTCTTGCTAAATCGAGACCTTGCAAAAAGTCTTCCTTCTCATCGATGAATCTGATATGTGCTTTGGAGCTAGGGCCCCCTGTAATTGTACTGCTGCAACGGATGGCCTGATTTTTAAAGGGATAGTGCAAATAGGTCACTTTGGGAGTAGTGATAAATCAAAAATTTAAGTACAAACCTACTTAAGTCGAGAATAGACTTATTTTGTTAATAAGCTGAATATGAAAACGATCAGTTTGTACAGTTCTTAGAGACATTTTTTTATTCTTATTATTAAATTATAAATAAACTGACTCATGATTTTATGGTTTCCATGAATGATACAATTCTTTATCGCCAACATATTTTTAGCGGTAGGAACACTTTCTAAAAATTCTTGTTTTTGTTGGCAAGTGAAATGTTATCTTAAGTTGATTGGTTTGTTTTTTTTTTTGGTCGCATAAGGAATAAGAAATATATATGAGATCTTATTGATATAGTCCAATATTTCTTATCTAACATTTCGAACTGATACGCTTCGTTTGTAGAGAGGTGGTTGGAGAATCAGTTGTTTTCAATTAAATAAGTCAGTTCGGTTGGCCTAGTACAATAGATATACATTTTCGCACTCAAATTCAGTAAAATAATTTTTTGTTTAACAAAATGGGTAAGCACAGCTTTTTCATAGTGTAAAAGTTTAGACAGTAAAGAAACTGCTTAATGCACTTATCGGTCAGTGAAAGATCAAGTTCAAGTTTTGTAAGCGTCTTATTTGAGATTCTATTGCAATTAAAATAATGAAAAATAATTTTGTGTGGATTTTTAAAAGTCATGTTTATTCGCGCTGCGTCATTTGATATTATTACCTTCCACAAATTAAAGTAGCCCCGTTAGTCGAATACACAGTTCAGAAAATTGTTGCCATACTTTAAATATCGTCACTCTTTGTGTGGATACACTGGTCTACTTAGCTATTTAAAGGGTGTCCCAAAATTCACGTAATTTTAATAGAAAAGCATTTAATTAAAAATTGTGATTTTTTATTTAGTCAAAAAGTACACAGTGTGGGGTTATGTATGGAATAGCACATCGGGTAAATGATCTCCACGGATTTGCTGGCACATATGCTCTCTTTTATCGAAATTTTCTATGACAGTTTTGCATAAGTGTGCTCCTTTAAGGCGTGGGTGATCTAACGACCAAAGTACGGGCAAACTAAACTACCAGGAAATGACTCATGCAGTAATTGTATTGTTTCTTGGGCTATATGGCATGCGGCGCCATCTTGTTGAAACCACATATCGTCCACACCCATATCTTGCAATTTCAAGTCGCAATAGCGAGCACCATGAACTGTGCTGGCCTGACACGTTGTGGATGCATTTGTTTCTCAACAACCACTCGTGGATTTTCTGAACTCCTATTTCGATAATTTTGACGATTAACAAAGCCATCAAGATGAAAATGATCGCTGGAGATGATTTTGTTTCAAAAATCAGCATCTAGTTGTTGTTGTTGCATAATCTATTCAATGCACTCCCTTCGCTGTGCGTAGTTAGTAGTTTAATTACACTTTGAACGCATGAAGATGCTAATCTTGCGTGAGAAAACGCTATTGAGATTAGGGAAAGTGCTTTCAGCGCCTTGTGGCCTTGGTGGCGTTTTTTAATTACTCAAATTCTGTGATTAATTTCTGGTAGCCCGATGGCGGGAGTAAATTCGTTAAGATTAATAGATTTGTTAAAGTAATTTTCGTTTTAAGTTTAAATATCGAAAAAAAAAATGTGTAAGTTGCGAAAGAAGTATTTGTGAAGCGTTAAGAAATCTTAATTTGAATAGAATCGTGCTTGAAAAAATGTAAACGAAGCACTTGGGGAACACAAACAAATTTTTGTGTTGTTATATCGTTGTTATATCCTTCATAAATATTCATATTCATATCTATTCATAAATATTATTAAGTTTTAATTCTGTTATCAAATTTTAAGAGAGTGTATTTTTTTATTTAATCTATGTTGCTTTACTTTTTTAAAAAAAAATTCGAAAATGACACTAAGTACATCTCTGACCTCTATTTTCTTACCGAATGAATAATGAATACTGTAACACTATGGAATGACTGCGAGTATTGATGCTTCATCAAGCGTTTCCTGCCCAAAGAGTTGAATTATTTCGCCTTACCGACCACATGTCAATCCAAGAATGTTGATTCGTTTCATAGCTTAGTAAAATAACCACGGATTGGAGGCACGTAAGAGCTAATATTTTCTTTTCTTTGGTTAACTTATGTTTTCTTGCCTTATTAAATAAAACAAGAAAAAAATTTAAAACAAAAACACGTTAGCTCGACACACGGGTCTGACCGAATGAAAAGTAATCTTTTGCTGGAGGCCGTCAAAATGGATCCTTATTCAGGTCGCACTAAACATGAAAGGTCATCTTCAAATGTCTATCTCGCTTGCTTGTGTTTTGAATGGTGGAATTTTAAAATTCCTACAGTTTTTTTTTTTCTAAATTATCGCGCGCTCAAGGGTTTATTAGCACTCGTGAGCTAAAGAAAATTAGGGGGGAAAGAAAGAGAGGTACCGGTGTGCGGTAATTTTAAATGTCTGAATGCTACAATGACTTGGACTCGCATTCATAGCGAGACGAGTGTTACGGTTGAAGCTTTGATGTGGCGGTATATTACTGGCGTGAAAATAGCGAAAAAACAAAATGAGACACGAGACATTACGTCGGTATTCTAGAGTGTCCACTATCTGAGTTGTTAGCATCACCTTTCAGTTTTACCGTATGGTTTTGAATCGTGTCTAGCAGGCGCAAATATATTTTAGGAGCACCTGATCAGATGTGGAAATTTTACTCCAATTTTGTGCAGATAAACGCCTTATATTTTGTGGCCTGATCAGAGAGGGTGAAGTATTATAACACTTGAGGAATCCTAGACATTTCGCGGTATTTTTGGTCATTCCAACATAAGTTGTACTTATCACACATACAGAGAATGAAAAGTTCTTCGGTTTTGAAATTTCACTTTAACGACAGCAGACAGCATCGTGTTTTGGAAACATTAAATTCCACTCGGTTGATATTTCCCCAATTGGTTATGCTCATCGGAATGTTAATGAGCTTAACATGCGAGTATGCTGCCATTCCCGTTCTACAGCTGAAGAGCAGGAACATGATTCATAGCCGTGTTTTTAACTCGATTTTGTAGATCAAAAATAAAAAATTCTGTATTACGCTCTGGCTTTTGTGTGTTGTCCTTATCATGGTAAAATCTTTCTAAAGTGAGTTCTTGTCTAATGATATGCTGATAAACCAACTGTCCAGGGTGATGTTGCAGTGAGACCAAACACAAACACCAAACACCCTAATCACAAATCATCAACATTTTCATACCATATCTATCAGGCTTCGGGGCTGTATTTATTTTGACGACGCATCGCCCTCGAAATAATAGTATCATAGTTGTTCGTCGTCAATAGTGGCTTCTACAGTCAGAAACCTTACGAGCCAGTGCTAAGAGGTCATTTGTGCAAGGTTTTTCACGAATCTGTTTACCGTCAAATTGTAGAAAGTTTCTCGAAAATTGAAACTTGTATTAGTTTATTGTAGCTTTGAAAACCGACAATCTACAATATACTCGTATAGCAAACTTATCAAACACTTCTTTGGTGTTCATGTTTCAAAAAGGCCTTCAGCTCAGGCAACCATATGGTTCCTACAAAGGATGTAATTTGGCATTACATCTTATATCTTCTTCATCTGTAAAATATAGAGAACAAACTTTTTATCGGCTTCGTTATATCCTTTGCTGTAACTTTGTTACTTCTTACATGGGAAACGATGTAAAGGCTGTACTTCACTTCATTCCTACGAACCGGTTTGTTTTAAAAAAAACTGAATAAATCAAAAACTAAAATCCTATGGAGTGCTTAACTGTACCCCTAGTATGGTTCTAGGATTAATCTCATTTTCTTTAAGAGCCTACAATGAAATACAATTCTCGTATATTGTATTTCGTATCATCCCGATGGCCTGAACAGTCCGTTTGAACGTTTATGTCGAATTAAATTTAAATAATTGTGAGGACCACCACGACTCGAAACTAATTACGTAAGATGGTAGCTGTGGGTCATCTGAACTTGGTTTTCTTCAGACTTCAATAGCTTTGTTTATTCAATTTATTTACTCATTTACCCCTTACAGTATTGCCCCATCAGGGTTACTTCACAGCCATTATAACTGTGCTTTTTTTAAATCCTAATATGTTAAGGCCTACAATTAATTTTAAAAGATTATTTAATCATCCTTTATATAGGTAAGTAATATATGCACGTATATGGAATAAATGAAATTAAATATTGGTGATGATATTTAAGGCAACCTTTCCGGCGAAACCCACCGAAGGAAGCAACAATTAACAGAAGCCATTTTTTGTATATTTTCCGAGCTAGTGTCCTTGTCGGAGTTAATAGCGGACCCAAAGTAGACGAAGTCCCTCACTACCTCAGAGTTGTAGCGAACTAGTATCCTAGGCGTCGATTAATGTGTCCCTCTTTGTTGACAGCATATATTTTGTTTTACCTTCATTGACAACTAAATCTCTCTTTGCCATTTCTGATTCAATAGACGCAACACTTTGACAGGTGGATATCGTTGTGACTCTGGAGTTGGCTTTCAAGTTTCACACAATTCTTTCAAGAACGCTGTTGAAAAAATCACATCACAACACATTACACTGTTAGGTCCTTTTACGACATTGAATGTCTTGGTTTTTTCTTTACCGACATTGACATCCTGCTTAGTCAAATGATTGGAGTGGAGTCGAATAAGCGTGTAGGTTACTATCCTAACTGCGTTTTGGTCATGTGGACGTAAATATTATCTGCCATAATCTTGGTTGAATGGTTCATTCTGCCTGACGGTGGAATGTTGCTCACGATCACAGGAAGACAGTACGCAGAAACTATCTTTCTATATTTTTAGCACTAACTGTGGGTCTACTATGATGTTTCCTTCTATATCTCTGTTGATGTCTATTCGAACTTTACAGCTTTTTCATATTCATTTTATTTTTCTAAGGCGTTAATCCAGAATTTCTCCTGCTCTTTCTTTTTTCTTCGGACAAGCCAGTGTTTTCTCCCCTCAAGCCCCCCTCATTCTATTCTTCATTTCCGCTCTGAACACCCGTTGTTTTTTCAGATGTGATCGTCTTATATTCGTCATCGAACGTTGTTTCTTTGTTCCCTAGCTGCTCTTTATCGGTGATGCCACTGGTTTTCTAAGTTCGACCCTGGGGGCATCTGACTCCTCGAGAGGTTAAGGGAACTTGATAGGAAAAGGCCTTGGGGGTCTTTTGCGGAAGATAAAGACGAACAGCACTTGAGAAAAAAGCTGTGGTCTCAATGCCAAGCCTTCTAAAACGAAACTCGTTCATTTTACAAGAAAGTACAAGATATCGCAATTCAGACTCCGAAAAATCAACGTCCCTCTCGGACGTAGGGGAAAGAACCAAGAAGGCATAATGCTCTTTTTATCTACAAAAGAACAATAGAAAAAATTTGGGGCATAAAACCTGCTATGGTGTACTGCCTATATGCGGTGGTGGTGAGACCCATACTTATATATAACGCTCTAGTGTGGTGGAAAGTAACAAGCAGCAACACGATTTAGGGAAAATTAATCGCGGTTCAAAGCACGGCTTTAAATAGCCATTACATGTGCGCTCCGTACCACGCCTACGGCAGCATTTGACGCCTTACTGCACCTAATACCGCTTGATTTACAGATTAGAAAACTTGCTGGCAACAGTGCAATATGACTTACTAATTTGGGTTACTTCGAGAGCAGTAGTTACGGACATGGACCCGTCCTAGCGGAGCTACTGCTAGGCACTCCAATTCTAAGGGATGAAATTTCTTGATATAATATGTATATCTGGAGAGGGATGACTGGCAAAAAAATTCAATAATCAGGTTAAATGAAATTGCAATTTTCACATACCGTTCGAAAACAGAGGAAGGAACAAGTTCTTGTATCTTTTCAGAAAATCCAGCACTACTCGTATGAATGTCTATAAGACTACCAGATGCAAGCAGTGTCTTCCAATCAGAGGTTCTGAAGAGATCGGTATCCGAGAGAGCTATCGCTATCTACATCGATACATCGATAGCCAGGCCACACTCAAGGCAATGTAATCGGCCCACATCAATTCTGATATAGTTAGGGGGTGTCGCACAGTGCTCAAGGCATTATGCAGTCAGAACCAGGTGAGACTGTGCACTATCGAGGAAAAAATCATAAAGACTGCCAACCTAATTTGGTAAAGTCTTGGAGGACACTGGGTATCCAGGGCTCTCTGGCCACTTTTTGAAGGCAAAAAATCTAGGGAGTCTGAGAGGACACTGTCTCCTGCGGAAGCTTGATCTTTTCACCGATGTTTGAAATAATTTACGTTAAATACTGTTATCACGTCCATACCAAAAACCTGCCGTTTCCATCCATATGAGAACTTGTGAGAATGTGTTATGGTACCCTGTACTCTAAGGGCATACGTTGTGTTTTGTCCTGGTTGTATAGTCTCAATTTCATGGAGCTTTTTTGCAGATCTTTCCTTATTTTTGCTCTGTTCGTGTGACAGTACAACCGCAAGGGCGACTTAATATACTTGTCCGTCTCATGTAGACCCATACATGACGAAACTCTCAAGACCTTTGCCCAAAAGTTAATTTCAATCGAAGTGGATGTGCAGATTGATATTTCTGTTGTTAAAATAATATATTGTCTTTTAATCTAGAAGTTTACTTTCTAATTTTATCATCAAACGCACTCATGACTCTTGTCTTCCTTTTTAGGTCACGGTTGGATATCTCAGTTGAGTGGGAGCATCCCACCTCTAGCTGTAAAAGCTGGCATAGACTCTGATGGTGATACAATTTACATTGGACGCGCCCAGTATGAAAATGACTTACTGCCCGCTAAAATTATCCCCAACAAGGGTAAAGCTTATGTAGCCTATGCAATGGAAGAACATGAAGTTTCCAGCTATGATGTACTCTGCGGCCTTTACTACCAATGGGTACCCGACAATGATGGCAATGTCCCACCTACAGCTGTCAAATGTGGCATCACTTCTGATGGAGAGACCTTGTACGCTGGTCGCGGTTGGTACGAGGGTAGCTTATGCATTGGCAAAGTGCATCCCTCTCATGGTTGCCTATATATACCTTATGGCGGAGAAGAAGTGAAATTGACTTCATATGAAGTGGTGGTGCAACCAGACACTTGGATCGATTCAACACCTGATAATCTACCTCAGGGTGCACTCATTGCCGGCCACGACACTGATGGTGACACAATATACGTCGGCCGTTTTCATCATGGTGGTGATTTGTTGCCAGCTAAGGTAATTCCAGCTAAAGGTGGTGCTTATGTTTGCTTTGGAGAAGAAGAGATTAAAAGCGGCGACTTTCAAGTGCTTGCGGGTGCTGGATTCATTTGGAGTTCCTGTGAAGGCGACAATATTCCCCCAGGAGCTATACCCGTTGGTAATACCAGCGATGGTGAAACACTCTACGTTGGACGTGGTTACTACAATGGCAGCTTAAGCGTTGGCAAGGTTCATCCATCGCATGGCTGTTTGTATCTCCCATATGGTGGAGAAGAGATTCGATTGGAACAATATGAGGTATTGGTTCGTACTTAATGGGGCTACAAATAAAGTTAAAGAGAAGAAAAAAATGTATGTGGGTGTGTGTATATTTATAATTATTTACAAAAACCTCTGGTACTGTCTGCGCTTTTGGAAAAGTTCCAAAAAAGTTGCTCGGGTGGTAGTGCAAAACTTTCACCGAAAAGTCAAAATGAAAGTAATACTCTGAAGTCTGGGACTGCAATCCGGAAACTGAAGAACATAGTTGTCAAAGTAAATGCGCTTTTTGTGACCAAATTAAAAGATACTCACATATGTGTGTAGTTCGTAAATTTCCTAAAAAGCAAGAGCAAATATGTCGAAACCTTTTAACTGATTCTACAAAGTGTTGACTGTTTCCGTTTCTTCCGTTTATTATAGTTTAAGTCTTTTACTTCTTCCCCGCATACCAAAGGATGAGGGAACTCAATGAAGTGTAAGTTTGTTGGAAAGTTTCTACGACTTATTCATGGCGTGGAAATTCTTAGGATATACCAATTTCGAAGTTTGGATTAATTAATTACTTTGGGCGGAATTGTTTCGTAGATTGTCGAACTAAAAGCCGGAGCAATACGTTATTTCGGGCGCTCATTTTTTTAAGAAAAAAAAGCTGAACCGGTGGGGGCAGGTAAAAATCTTCCTCATAAGATCGCAGGCACGTACTCATAGTATTGTGAGATTCTAAACTTACTAAAAACAGCTCGCTACGATATTAATGTTTATGTCACCGCAACGAAGTTTCGCAGTTTTTTTTATCATAAAATAGACTCGTTCGGCAGGTGACTTTCCAATGAAAGGTGCTGCACGTTCCGCTTTTTAATCATCGCTTTTAGATCCAAAGATTTTGACTATAAATTTATGTACATATATTGAACATTTGTTAACGATGCTAAAAGTGGTTTGAAGTAGTTGTGTACCCTGACTGGAGTTCCACGTCAAAATCATTTTTCTTGGATTCAGTCTCAAAATCGCTTAGAAAATGCGTAAAAAAAATAAATAGGCTTCACGATCTTTTAATTGCATTGACTTACTAATTAATTCCTGAACCTACAGTACTTGTAGTACTTGAGTATTTGAGCAAGCGACTGTTTAATTATTATTGCCAGCTAACTTGGATTCTGCTTGGTAAGCGTATGACTTTTCGCAAGCTCTACCGACAATATGTAATGTATTCTGAGTCTCGAATATAAGTAAAAGAAAATGGAATGACTTCGTAGCGAGGATTTTATCGAGTTCTGAAAGATCGAAGAGCGTAATCCTTCTACTAATACATTGAAAATTTTGTATACATACTCGTACATAAGACATAGAAGCTACTCTCTACAAGGTGATAGATATGAGTCACTGTTTATATTGCTTGCCCAAAAAACAGGCTTCGGTTCCCACTAGATCACCGAAATCAAGCAGTGTTGGAAGCGGTAAGTACCTAGAAGGAGGACGGCATGGGCATAGTATTCCGGTGTAAAATCCCGGACTTTACAAATTCATTTGTATCGATCCTTTGAAAATAAAATAAATAAAATTAATAAAAAAACAAGCTTAGTGTTTAACGACACTCTTTCTTGTCAAATGTTACATGTTCTTGAAAAAGCCAAGGAATGGGCTTTGAAACTGCAGAACATTTTCTGTACCGATAACATCGTTACCCCTAATCAACCTCAGGACAATTTGAAAAAATTCCAAGAAGACAGTTGTTGACCGCGATTCGACTTTCGATAGCACTGTGTAATTTACAGATGGAGGCATTCACTACAGACAGCATACAAATCGAAGATACAAGTCAGCAAAGAAATAAATTATAAAACTGGGAGACGAGTTACTTAGGAGTTTTCAGGTATAAATTGGTCATTGTGCCAGTTTATTTTCCCTACAACTCGTGACTGCCAGCGCCAGCATCAGACGGGACTTATCATATACCACGATGCTTATGCATCCTTCTGCTTATAGATACTATAGATTCATCGAGCAGTTAGCAATTGTGGCTGTACTTACTTACTTATTTACTTACTTAGGTGGCGCTACGGTCCGGGTTGAATTTGGGCCTCAACCAAAAAGCCTATCAAGCTGGAACGATCTCTTGCCAGCTGACTCCAGTGCCGCACTACAAGTAGGTTGAGATCTCTTTCAATATGCGTGCGGCACCTTAGATGCGGTCGTCCTCCGCTGTGCTGTTGAGTCATATCAGACATTCGTTTCTTAGATGCCTGACCAGACCTATGACTCGCAGTCCGTGGCTTGATATCCTCCCTCATTTTTCGTCAATACAAACGTGAGCAAAAATTATACGCAGAATCTTTCTCGCAAAATGGCCAAGTGCTTCTTCATATGCTTTCGACAAGGACTAAGTCTCTGTGCCATAGGGCCATAAAGCCAGTTTGGTCTTACGAAAGAGGGCCCTGTTATCCAACTACTTCCTGAGTCCAAAGAAATAGCAATTGGCAAGAGCAATTCTGGGTCTGATTTCTGCGATGATGTCGTTGCTGCTTGTAACTAGGGAATTAAGGTAGACAAAGTCCTAACTACCCCGAAGTTATAACTGCAAAAAATAAAGTTCTGGCTAAGCCGTCGAAGGTATCGTCCTTTTCTGATGACAAAATGTACAATACTTAGTTTTGCTTTCGTTTACCGTCAGACTAACGAAAGCTTCATCCACAGCTCTCTGTGTTCAGCCAGTCACAACAATGACATCCGCGCATGCGAGTAATTGTTCGGGCCAAAAAAAGTATATTTTTAGAGAGTGAGTTTTGCACGATTCGTTCTAAGGTGATGTTAAACAACGTACATGGCATCGGGTCAACTTTTCTAAAACCCTTCTTAACGTTAAACGTCTCAGCTAATTCAGACTTTACAGACTTTGATGGGTCAACGAAAATTCTCTATAGTTGTCCTGCACAACCTGACTAGTTCGGCAGGGATGTCAAGACTAAATATATCGTTTTCTACCTAGTCCCAACGCTAAGTGCGCAAGCCAGTTTATGAATGCCCCCAAATCTGTTTTCCAATTTGTTAATTTGTCAAAAGTAAGACCGATGGTTATCCTTCCTCCCTTGCTTGCGAAACTAACTCTTCAAGTTATTCTCCTACCATCGACAACTTTTTTGTTTCATTGTTAAACTATTAAAAATCTTGAGAGGCTCATTAAACACCTTTTCGTCTCCCTTTACTCTGAATACACAAAATTTTTTAAAACAATTTCTTCTTCCCATGACTGGGCCTTGATCGGTTTTCAATCTAGTGCCTCAAAAACTGCCTTGAACTTAATATAGCCAAATGACAATCTATAACCTTCTCACGTAAATGCAACCCATCTCCTTACCTGAGATGAGATGAGGTTAATTTCAGTTCGCATATCGATAAGATGATCCTTAAACCATCTCATCACTTGGCTTTATTAAACGGTGGTCCAAGGTTTCCAACCCATATGTAACCAGATGTCTCTATGTTACATTTGTTCGCCCCTTGTTTGAGTACGCCAGTCAAGCTTGGTCCCTCTTTCACCGAGTTTATGTTTTCCGAATCGAGGGTATTCAATGTCGATTCTTCTGATTTGCTCTTCGTGGTCTGCCCTCGAACGACCCTTTAACCTTATCTCCTTCTCAGAAAAGTCTCAAACTTCTCAATATGAAGAACCTTTCCTTTTTTTTATTTTAACCTGAGCACTCCTCGTCTCAAATAAGATCTCTTCCATCATTCCCTTGGTTACTAGCTCTTAAGTCCTTCTGTCAGTTTTCAGTCCTAGTTTTTAAGTTAGATTAAGCTTGTATTAAGCCAAATAAATGGGGGCCTCAGCCCACACCAAAATTAAATGAAATTAAATTGATGACTGACTTCTCGGAAGCCAGGCTGAATTCACACAGTCCTTTCTTATATTTAGGTCACAATTAAATAATGGAAAATAGAATTATCAATGAACTTGATGGACAAGGTTTATAGGATGACTCTCAGACCCCGAGCTTGCCTCGGGATAGGTGGCATATAGTAAATCTCTAGAATACGAATGTCCACTTTAGGTATGAATGACGTCATTGACTTACCCCTTCCAAAGAAATGGGTTAAGTTGTTCCAACTCGAGATAGCGCGTGGTGAATCAAAGTGAGCAAAATGTATTATGTCTATTAAGGAGAGACTAGTTTCCCACATACCATACACCATGTAGCAGTCAGAATCAATAAAACTTGAAGAGTAGAAGCTAATTTTGGTGGGGGCGAATGCCCCCATTTATTCGGCTTAATACAAGCTATAACTTAAAAAATAAACTTAAACTAAAACTTAAAACTAAGGTTGGTTGGAATGGTGAAGGAGAACAGATTTGAGGTAGGAAGTGGTGCGGTGAAAGTCAAAGACGGTAGGGTTTGAGTTGATTTGACGTAGAATACGGGAGATTGGTTCGTTCGCGCCATAGGAGGTGTGGTGGGTTGGTAGATAGAAGAGTCGAGGGGTACGAAGATTACGAGGGTTAGTGTTGAGGAAAATGGAGTTGTGAAGGGACGCGCATTCAACGTGAGCTGAAAGGAGTCGACGAATGAAGAGAAAGTCTGCTGCATCTCTACGATCTTCGAGGGTGTTTAAGTTGATAAGGTTGAGACGATTTTGATAGGGGGGAAGATTAAAAGGATCGTCCCAGGGCATACCTCGAAGAGCAAATCGAAGAAAACGGCGCTGAATGCTTTCAATTCTCGAGATATGAACACGATGATATGGGGACCATACTTGACTGGCGTACTCTAGGAGGGGGCGAACAAAGGTAATATAGAGGGACCTGGTCACGTATGGGTTGGTGAATTCTTTGGACCACCGTTTTACAAAACCTAGTGCAGAGTTGGCTTTGAGGATTATCTCATCCATATGTAGACGGAAGTTGAGCTCGCTGTCACACAAAATGCCGAGGTCGCGAAGAGACTGTACGGAGGAGATAGGTTGGTTATGGAGAAGATAGAGTCGGGGAGGAGATTGGTTCCGCTTATGTGAGAAGGTGATGGATTGGCATTTGGCGATGTTAAGTTCCAAAGAATCCGATCAAGATCTTGTTGAAGGAGGAAAGTGTCATGGGGAGAGGAAATGGTTTTGAAAAATTTGGTATCGTCGGCGTAAAGGGAGACAGACGAGTGTTTGATGATCATATCGAGATCATTTATGGTTAATATAAAAAGAAGGGGACCGAGATGGCTGCCTTGTGGGACTCCAGAGGTGGCCAAAAATGGAGCGGACTGGGCTGACCTAAAACGAACACTGTAAAAACGGTTTTCGAGGTAAGAGGATATCTATTTTAACAGTATGGGTTCAAAGCCGAGGGCAGACAATTTAAAGATAATTAACCGATGAGAGATTTTATCGAAGGCTTTGCTAAAATCGGTTGCAACTACATCGACTTCATTGCCATTCTCTAGGGCAGAGAGGGCAAAGGATACGAATTCAACGAGATTTGTGGTGGTTGACCTACCCTTTAAGAAGCCATGTTGTCTAGGGGAAATAAGTGATTTGCATTGGAAGCTTAGAGCTTCATGCAAAATACTTTCGAAGAGTTTGGGTATATGGGAGAGTTTAGCGATGGGACGATAGTTGGTTATTTCATTCTTTGATCCTTTCTTGTGGATCGGGGTTATGAAGGAGGTTTTCCAAACCTGAGGAAATTCTCCTTGTGAAAGGGATAGACGGAAGAGATTAGAAAGGGCAAGGGAAAGAGAGGAAGAACATTTTTTAAGAAATATGGCAGGGAGGCCATCTGGGCCGGGTGTGAATTCGTCATTGAGTTGGTGTAATTTATATTCGATATATGACGGGTCCAAAATATGAGAAAGAAGTGGGCCATTGGAGAAGTTCAGTAGGCAACTAAAACAGGATGGATCTAGTACAAAGGAGTCGTTGGTGAAGGATTGTTTAAAAAATGTGGCAAATAGGTTGGCAATGGTGAGTGGATCGGTTGATGACCTGTTGTTGAAAGAGAGGGAAGGAGGGTAACCATCGGACTTTCTTTTGTAGTTAACAAATTGGAAAAAGGACTTAGGGTGGTTTATAAGGTTGACTTGCGCATTGTTAACGTAGCGCTGGTAAAGGGAATGGTAAAGTTCGGTGAAATGAAGATAAGCACCAACATAGTTGGAATAGTCGGTAAAGTATCTGGTACGCAGGAAAACAGCCCATAACTTATTTCTCTTATTTCGTAAGGAACGAAGCTTGCGATTATACCAGGGATTATATCTACTAGTCGTAGATGATGTTTTATGGCGGGCAAACGGAACGTAAAGGGAAAAAGAATTAAATATTTCTTTATAAAAAATGGATAAGGCATCATTTATACTTAAGTTGTGAAAGTTAAAGAGGGATCTGCTGAGATATTCACTGATTTTGTGAAAGTTTGCTTTATGAAAGTCGTTGGATGAGAGAGTTGTGGGGGGAGTGGACTGGAATGAAGAGTTATGAAAAAATGAAAGTAGAAGGGGGGGGATGGTAGTTATCGATTGTTGAGAGAGATAGGGGACAAAGTGAGACTGAGGAGTTAATTGGATCTGTTGTGAAAATAAGGTCTAATTGCCTGCCCATATAATTGGATATACCACTGACTTGGCATAGACTTGAGTCTGTTAAGCGGTCTAAGAAGAGACATTCCTTAGCTGAGATGGCATTTGAAGCGATGAAAAACGATTGATCATCTGATGGAGTCCACTGTAGCTGAGGAAGATTAAAGTCGCCGAAAATAACGATATCATCAATAGAGTCTGACAGGTCAATTAAATGATCGATCGTATCAATAACAAATTGGTAAGATTCGATAGGTTGAGCTGGTAGGATGTAGCAACATATAACGTAAAGGGATTTGAGAGGCAGTGATATTTTTATTGCGACAAAGTCGGCTTTAGAGGATGAAGAAATTGTAATGGGAGAAGAGTTAAGGCTGTTGTCCATCGCCAGTAAGACGCCTCGACAGGGGGAATCTTTATTTGTGCGGGTAGGATCGTCGTCGCGGAAAACATTAAAAGTAGGAGGGAACAATTCCTGGTTCTTTATGTCGGGAATCAAATTGGTTTCGGTCAATACGTAAATATCAAAGGGAAGAGCATGCGATTGACGTAGGACAGCATTGGTTTTAGAGCGAAGACCTCTTACATTCTGGTAGTAAAATGTAAGAGGGATGTTGTGGGGTGGAGGTTTGAGGCAGGATGGTTTAAGCGCTGGCAAGGGAGGCACGTTATGGACGAAAAAATTTGTCGTGGTCGGCTCGGCTTCGCTGTAGGTGTGATACTCGTTTAGAGTGAACATAGTTGCCGAATGCAGCAAGGTCGTCTGCTACTTTCTGAGGGGACATGTTAAAAATCTCGTGGTACCTGACATAAAGGTTCCTGAGATTGATAGGGTCGGTAGGGAGGCCTTCCTGCTGGATGGAAACCATGACGCTGGTTTTGGTTTTCCCTTCGTAGCAGACCGAGTCAGATTTGTCATGTAAATAGGCAAGAAAGAGACGAATGTTTTCATATATCTTTCGTTCTCTGAGCGTAGAGAGAGCATATCGACTTTCTGTAGTGCCATTGGTTTGCTGTGTTAGTTTAACAGTGGGGGGAAAAAGGGGATCAAGAATAGGAGCATTGGAGGAGGGAGATAGAGATAAATGATTGGGTATGGAGTTGGACGAGGGATGAGATGTGGGGTTTAAGATATGGGAGTTAATGAAGTTAGGGTACTTAGCTCCAGTTTTAAGGTCGAAGTTGGGAATTGGGTTGCTAGCTGGGTTTGGTGGCGTAGAAGGTTGAGAAGGAATAATATGGGTGGTTGGGGTTAAGTTGAAAGAGACGCGTTGGCGCGGGGACTTCGGTGGAACGGGGGGAATTGGGGGATTAGAAGATTGGTGTGTAATTGCTTTGTGTCGGATAAGTGAGGAGGGAGGACTAAAATTGGGGAATAAGTTTGTTTTGAAGCTCCAGTTGGGATCGAGATTAGAGCTTCGTTTTTTGGAAGCATATTTTTTATTTGGAAGGGAGTTGGAGAGGGGTCTTTTTTTAAGTTTATTGTTAACACTACGATTATTTTTAACACTTCCATTACTCTCGAGATGTGCGTTTTCTCGTTCTTCAGAGCATTTTGTAATTCTTATCTTCCCAGGTTTAGTTGTCTTACCAGGAGGAGTAGGGAACAACCACGAATATTTGGTTGGGATGTTGACTTTGAAGCTGCAGGAACTGTTGGAGTAAGCGGGGGAAATCATCTGGCACTCGCTAATGGTGATGGCGTAACTTCGGTGAAAGAAATTCCGCACCCAAGAAACATCAGCCTGTTGAGGGGCCCATTCAACGAAGAATGCCGTATGGTTTCCCTGTTTCAGCTTTTCGAGTCTGTTTTTCCATTCGGAGGGGGTCCATGAAGTTCCAAATTGATTGAGCAGTTTGCGTGGAGCGGCAAGACGGTTTCGGTTTCCGTTGTTAGGGTGGCGGGAGGAGTATTTGAAATTGGTGGCAAATGAGACGTGTCTACTAATTCATTATGAATTGAGACATTGTACGGGGAACTAGCCTGGAACTGAATTTGATCGGGTATTCCATCGATTTTGTGGGAAGCCAATCTCACTTCTTTACCGATTTCGGCAACGGTCAACCGAGTTGCTATGAGTTCCTCGCTGACATCAATCATTTTTAGGGTCAGGTCATCGAGCGTAGAATCTGATGGATGCGGGATGTGATGTGTTGTTTTGGAGGAGGATTGAAAAAGCAAGTCGAGATCAGTACGGAGAAGGTTGATAGAGTCGTTTATGTGTGTGAGTTCGTTGGACTTAAGGAGGTTGGCAAAATTTGTTTTGAGGAAAGCTTTAATTCCGTCGAAGTGATATTTGATCACTTCGCTCTCGTTGTCGTGGTTAGACTTGTTTTTCGATAGGTTTTGGATCGCTGCCAGTTGCTTTTCGATCATTCTTCCTGTGGACTTGTAAGCATCCACATTACTATCAATGCAGTTTATTGAGTCTTCAATCTTTTCTATTCTGTCCAAAATAGTTCTGCTAATATGAGCATTCTCGGTTAGCATCGCATTGATAGACTCGTTGTTGCATTTAATTGCCAACATAACGTGAGCCAAGGTGATCTCTTTGCACTCGTCGCAATAAAAATTTAAAAGACCGCAATACTCCTTGAGGTAGGTTATGGATCTCCGGGGTAGTCCGATGCATATGGCATAGAATGATTTTCCACAGAGACCATTGCATGCTACCCATTCGGCGTTGGGGTCAACAATTGAGCACAAAACACTAGCACAGCACTTTTCCATTATTAGTTTATTGAGGTTAATTTTTGTTGGGTTTTTTTTTGTTTTGTTTTTGTTTTGTTTTCGTTTTGGTTTTGTTTTATTTTGGGGTCAAAACTTCCACAGTTAAGTTTGAGGAATCGGCAGACAAAACTAGGTCGACGAACAACGGTAGATATACTGAGTCGGCAGATTACGGGACTTTGAAAAAAAAGTGGAAAATAATAACTGAACTCGGTATACGGGAGAAAAAGAAAAACACGTCCGCACAGGTTGACAATTGAATGAAAAAAAGCGTTGCTGAGATGACTGATATGACTGTCGGTCATTCGTCATTTGCCATATTGGAAAAAGCCAATCTAATATCATCCTATTTTTCAAAGGTTGACTGGTTATGCTTGAGTTGCATCACATTGGTAGATACATAACTAAACCAAATGCAACTTAATTATACCCAGAATGCATAAAAATCCGCATCGTCTGGCAATTTATTAAGTACAAAGCGAGTCCTTAACTTATAATTAACAAAACGATCTACCTGCCTACTCGTTTGTCATTTTGGAATTTCCCTTTCATTTCCTTCCAACCGAAAAGCGCATAATTGCCCCAGAAACAATCCTAACAGGCCGCAACCCAAACCAACCCCATCTTTGACACAGCACTCTTTTTCTCATCTTTAATCAAATCATCGCCAAGCGCTTTACGGTCCTAAAGCTTGACATAAATTAGCAACAAGAGTTTGCAGTCCTGTGGCAACGGTGAAAGTTATTTATCTAGCACAAGGTTACTTAATTCTCATCGAAAAGATGAAAAATTCTTTCTTACACTTCCCGCCGTTGTTCGCTATTGCTGTTCTTTGGCCACCCGCTACTGGCCGGCCAATTCATCCCACTGTCACTATGGCGGTGGACATTTTTCATTTAGGTCATAAGACGTCTTTTGTGTCATTAGCATTACTCATTTTCTTTTTGTTCCGTTTTTTAACTTCCTTTTCGTCCTTTTTTTTTTTTTTCTTGTTTCTCTTTTTCAGTGAATTCGTACTCTTTTTAAACAACTAAACGAACAGAATGCTCAGAGGAGAAATGAATGACAAAGTGGAAGGACAATGCAGTTGAAGTTGCAGTAGAAAGTATTATATTGTAGTACGAGTAGCTACAAGAGGGGTAGGATCAAATGCAAGAGCAGCAGCAATATCAGGAGTAGTGTTGATGGTAAGCCCTCTCTATAGGGCGAAGGATACTTTTGTGTTAAATGACGCCATCAGTGAAATTAAGATTGACCCATAAATATTGAAGAGACACTGAGACGTGTTTGTTAGCCCTGCTGCTCCTGCAGAACTCTCATACGCAGGGGGAAAACAAAACTCAGTGGTAGAATCTGAAAAGAGGAATCTCTTTCGTCGGAAGGTGCTGGCGGATGAGATATAATTTCCTTGTAGTATTAACCAAAATACGAGTTAATATCTTATAACTTGGGGATTGCTCACGTTACTAAAGGAGCTGAAAGCAGATGCAAGTTTAAAGTGTTTTAAGATCCTTTGCAAGGGCATGATTGTAACTATAAAATATAGCGGCAGTCCTTGTACTCGTACATGTGTGTATCTATATATGCAACAAAGACAATGAAGAATACGGAGAAGGAAGCACTTGGTACAGTGTCCTTTGTGAAAAAGAGAATGAAATTTTCCAGAAGATAAATTCTCCAATTGTTTATTATGACTATGAAAACGTGGCATAGAGACAGGGCAGGCAACCACAATACGAGAACCTCTAGTCACATGACGAATGTCACATGTTTCTTTTGTTGGCTGGTGGTGGCTTTTGTGGTAAAGTCCCTACGATGTTCTCTACTGGCGATAGGGATATTGTTGAACGGACTGTATGTTGTTTACTTCTTGAAAGTGAAGAAAACGAAGGCACAATGGTGTTGTGATTTTCTTTGATGTATTACCAACAGGAGTTGTTTACCGGGAAGTAAACGGATACAGAGGACACATTTACTTGTGTGGGGCTCAGTATTATGCCATTTTATTGAGCGGGCGTGCATAGTAATAGGCTAGCTGAGGTGACATTTATTTTATTCACACATAATGGAACTTATTTATGAGTTTTGCTGGAATGGAAGTTACGTTCATTTAATTTAATTATTTCACATACGTTAACCCGGACTTTCCTCTTGTGTGCCCATAAAACATTTTACATCATATATAAGGCTTTTTCTATAACATGGATATGACTTGGAATTCTATCCACATAAGAATTATGGCGAGAGAAGGCCATAAATACCGGGAATTGCTCACGTCAATTTCATAGTGTAGGTATAAATGCCCAGAACGAGATATGCTCAAATATACGAACGTATTTAATATACACATATCCTGCTTTGGAGTCGTATATAGAACATCAAAATGTATATGCCGAGTAAGACCGATAAATACGGCATAAATATTTTGATGTTCTGAGGCTCAAAAGCAGCAAATGGTCCATCATCCCTTCGATGTGCTTCTTTTGTAGAGCGTTTATTAAAGCTCTAGCAGGTTGTTAAGAACTCATATGGCACAGAAAAACCCGAAACCGGAATAATTTCTTAGTAATAACATGACTCATATTTAGAATACCTGCTAAGTAGAGCAGTTTAAATAAAGCCTGTATTTCCTTAAAATGGTATTTGTGTACTTATCGTCGCATCCATATGCTCTAAAACATTTTCATTTTCATATTTGTCGCTCTGTCTTCCGATTTCAATGTTATAAGGTATTTCTGATTATTGCTAAATATTTATTTTAGCGCCAACTGTGTTTCTCCCTCGTCGGTGAAGTTCTGATAATATTTTTGTTTGACACACATTCGGGAACCCAGAGACAGCAACTTAAGGAGTGAACCACTTAGAAAAAATCACTAATTTAAGCTGGAACAGCATACGCCGAAGGATGTATGACTACAAGGATAATTAGACACTAGTATCGGACCTTAGAATACCAACCGACCTCTGATTTTAATCACAGCCGCACCCTTAACAAAACGGGCTCTGTTGACTGGTGACCTTTTTTCCAGATTGTTCGATTACTCGTGTATTCGCAAATAAAATAAATTCAACAAAAAAAAAACTTATAATATAAGACAGACTGCATAAATGAATCAACTTCCAGTATTAAATGGTGTCCCTTGTAAATACCGAGGACCCTAGCGTCAATTGGACTGATCTTACAGTTTCTGACACAGAGATGAGAAGCGAGTATGGAATCTGCCCCCTCTGAGTTACTTTGCATCCAATACACCATTGCCCCCTTTTGCAATCCTTCAGCATGAATTGAATTGCAATTCGTTGTATACATTATATTAAAATCGTTGGAACGGAGGCTCTTCAAATAAGCTTTGAAGCAAGGCCACACTATGGAACGTGTTCTAGAAATTGAAAGTGCGAAGACTCAACCTCACCAACATCGGAGGCTAAGAGCATCCGGACTGGGAACACAGTAGCAATACCCGTACAGTGGGTTGTGTCAGGCTAGATGTGATTCCGGTCGATGTGGATCTCAACCTCCTTAGTAACGAGCAAATGGCGATGAGCTCCGCGATGTTGAATGCAAATCATCTTTCGACAGTTCGAGCCACTAAGCAGATTGGCTCCTGCCACTGTCTGGTGGCTAAGGGACTACTATATTTCTCTAAAGTCAAAGAAAAAAAAGCGGTTTGGATGTGATGTTAGTGGAAAAAAATTCGTTACCAAAACCATATATGATCATGATCTTTCCGCATAGAATCGGGTTGCCAAATTGACGGCAATCAACACTAGAATCTGGAAAGTTTTGCAAAGAGTGGAAGAGAAAAAATTCTATCCACATAGTCTTTGCCATAAGTGATAGTTCTATGAAGTGATTGAATGACGTTAAGGGTCAGAGCAATCCTAAGAACCTTGCTTGGAGTACACTGTCGCAAAATTGTTTATTAGTTCTACCCGGAACACAGACGATTTACTGACATACAGACCAAAAATCCGACAATCGGGGTCATCAGCAGATTTTTGCAACGAAACTTTGATCATATTAGAGGATATTGCAACAATTGGAAATTAATAATCAACAGAGCTCTGTTGAAATGGGCTTGTAGGGTTACCACAAATAACTGGAATAATTTGGGCGTCATTATCATCATCATCACACCACAAATATCCCAAAAATCCACTTTAGGATAGGGCTCAGCAGAACAGGATTGCAAAAATGAGTACACCGAATTCTGGTGGCTTCGGGAAAAATGAGAGAGTGTTAGTGCACTCTTCTAAGTCAGTATGTTACTCAGGTAACACATTTCCTTCGGATGTAAGTTAGATTAGGGAAAGTTAGGTGGCTTTCGAGGAAGAACCGGGCATGTTTACGAAAGGCGACCAGTGCCGGGGTGTGCCAGTTTTTCTTCTCTTGTCAGAAAAGAGCTCTCACAAAAAGAACATTTCTATAGTACATATAGTCAGTCCTTCGTAAAAAGATAAGTACATGCTTCAGTGGCAAAGTAGTTACACTACCAGCACATACCACATCTGCGCTAAGTACCTGCAGATTTATGTAGAAATAGTGTTACGCTATCATCATTTTCACACCAAGCGTCGCATGATATTATAACACTATGCTTACCACACAAGTGTCAGTTATTCCTACTGAGTGACAGCTGGAAAATCTTTTGGTTTGCTGGTATTCGTGAAATACATTCCAACTGCAATTATGTTCAAATGTAATGCAATTATCAATGGAGAGACTATCCTCTGAGTGAGCTAATTTCTCGTGATCCCATTATAACTTGGCACCCTGACAAGACTCAAGAAATTAATGTTCCGGCAATACTCAGTTTAGAGAAGCCTTGTATTCTCAAAACAACTAAAAAGTAAAGAATGCGGTTTAACAAAGCCTTAAGCGACGTTTGGCTGTCGCTTGGACGCGGTAACTTCTGCCCATCCACCGATTCTTCACAATACACCATATATATTAGCTTTTTGGACTTATACAGACCTAAGTTTTTCTAATGAACTATGGAAACATCCTCCAAGATCCGATATGATTTCGTTGATTTCGTTTCACCTGGTGCCATTTCATTGGGCGACATGTTCATAATATCAGAGTCAAAAGACAGTCAGCTAGCAAAGCCATCCAAAGTTTAATGTATGTTTTACCACAAACCAATTCTTCTTGAACGAAAGATGGCTTCTTGCAGCCAATATCAAGGCGAAGGAGAGTCATCAGTGCACATAAAGCAGTACCAACCATCAACTCTTTCAAAGCGACGTTTGAAAGCCAGATAATTACTCCTTCATCAGGGCCGACTTCGGTATCGTTATCAGCCGTAAGGGGCTGCCCGCAGGGAGGTGTATTATCGCCCTCCTGTGGTCTTTGGTCTTTGATGATCTGTTTAACAAATTGAGCAACTTAGGCTATAATACAATTGGTTATGCCGATGACCTAGTCATCATGATAAGGGGCAGAGAGGCTAACGAAGTCATTGTACATATGCAACACGCCCTTAAGATAGTCCTAGACTGGCGCGCTAGGGAGAATCTCGCCATAAACCAAACTAAGGCTGTCATAGTCCCTTTCACAAGAAGAAGAAATATGAACCTTGGTATAGTTTCACTTATCGACATAATCGTTGAGTACTCCGACGAGGTAAAATGTCTGGGAGTAATCCTGTCTAAAAGGCTTAATTGGAACTTTCTTTTAAACAACAAAATAAATAAAACAACCAAGGCTTTGTGGGTCTGCCGTCGCATATATGACAGTACATGGGGGCTCTGTCCAGAGATCCCTCACAGGATTTACACAATAATGGCCAGGCCCATCATAAAATATGCTTTTATAGTACAATGGACTTAAGCCACACAAGAAGCCGCTATTTTAAAGTTCAAAGAGTACAACGTCTTGCATGTCTGGGTATTTCCAGAGCCTTTCGCACCTGCTCAACAGCTGCTGTAGAAGCAATAATAGGACTAACGCCATTACACTTATATATTAACAAAGTGGCACTAGGCAGCTCAGCAAGTCTGGTACAAACCGAAGATTTAAATCATAGCGATATAAGGGCCTTGCTCTCTGAAATACCGGAACTTGATAGGATCTGCGCGATAATAGACCGCCTTCACAAAACATTATGATTCGATAAAGGATTCTCCACGGATATTCCCAACAAAGAAGTATGGCTTAGCAATAACCCACCAAACAGCCAAAATGGCATAAAGTGGTATACGGATGGTTCTAAAATGGAATCGGGAGTGGGAGCTGGTATACACGGAAAATAACATCACCTTAGCAATGGGAATAAGCTCCAGTGTATTTCAGTGCGAACTCCAGTGCCCAGTGTATTTCACCGACAGTCAAGCAGCTATAAATTCTCTTAGCTCGCATATCATTGACTCCAATACTTGAAAACCGACGCATAGAATATATCAAAGTTAGTCTTGTCATAGCAATCGGTGTCTCAATCGTCGACCACATCTAGGGGTATCAGCACTTTTGAGCAATTTGTCACTAGGCGTGATCCAACGGACAGTAGAACTATGATATATCATCTGCATGTCCACGAGCGTAAACATTAGAAACACTGTCTATGTGTTTACTATTCAGCGGCAAAAGATTGTTTCTTAGTAATACGTGCTTTACATTTAGACCGTTATACAATAGTAAGAGCTGATTAAGTTGAACCACACCTGAGGTTAGCATAAAACAGATACGCTAAGTCATCTTTTTGTTTCTGCCCGGAGCTCTAATCTTAAACAAAAAATACTACAGTAGACAAAGGATATCACCTAGGTATGATGAAGGTTATCTATAGCTCATGAGAAAATACGAGTCTTTTATAATGAGCTCAAAAGTTATCTATTGTGTGGTGAAATCAGTTAGATTATCTTGGCTTAGAACCGTAGAGAGCAGGAGAGGATTTTTGTTTTTTTAAATTAGTGCACGCTCAAGGTGTTAACGTACCCTAAAAATGTTTTCACACAGTGCGGGCGAAGGAAAGTTAGGGAGGAAAGAAAGAGACGTACCGATATACGTTCTTTTTGAAGGTTTGAAGGTTATTATGATCAAGAAAGTTGTACGGCTTAGGAAAGAATCACATTTCAGTGTACGTCGAAAGTGGGCTCGAGGGTAAACTGATGAGCATTTATAGCCAGATGGGTATTACGGTTAAAGGTTTGAAAGACAGAATGATACTGGCAATTTCAATGAGCACTGGTGGTGAAAATAGCGATAAAACAAAGTGCGACAGAAGACATTACGTCCGTGCTCGAAGGTTTCCATTGATTGACTTATATTAGGATCACCTATGAGTTTTATCGCACGGTTTTTGAATCCTATCTGGCAGGTGCAGAGATGTTTTAGCTGCACCTGACCAGATGAGGGCGTTGTACTCCAATTTTGGGCGTATAAATATATTGACATATTGTACGAGTACATATCGAAAATGGAAAGTTATTCGGTTTCAACGATGCAAAGTACAGCCAAAACACAAGGACCTGAGTCGGGGAACGAATGGCAGACAAGAGATCAATGATGGAAATTAAAAAGAGTGTCGGAGACAGAACAGTGCCCTGAGGCATACCAGCATTTATTTCGTGAATAAACCGTCCAAAACAACTTGAATTGAACGTTCCGAAAAGTAATTTCTAATCCATTGAAGAAGAGAGTCGTCGATCCCAAATGCACGCATTTTCGACAAAAGGGCTTGATGCCAAACTCTGTCAAATGCCTTAGAAATATCAAGTGCAACTATCTTGCTTTCGCCAGATTGATGTACGCTTTGGTTCCACTTTTCATGCCATCAAATCACCAGTGGACCAGTTGCTACGAAAACTGTACTGCCGGTCATTAAGAAGTTTTCGTGTTTCGAGATATTTCATTAGCTGACGATTTATCAGCGTTTCCATGACCTTGGAAAGAAGGGACGTAAGTGCAATGGGTCTGTAGGTGGAGAGAGAAGATGATTCGCCTTTTTTAGGGATGGGCTGGACAAATGCTGTTTTCCATCTGCTCGGGAAGAGTCCTAAAGAGTAGGATTGATGAAAAAGTGGTTTTGCCATAGAGGAAGAACACCTCTTCAGAAGAAGGGGAGATATACCATCTGGACCAGCGGATTTATGTATGTTGAGATCTTTAAGTACTCTTGCTACTACACGAGTGCGAAAGTAGATTCGTCCCATTGAAGATTCGACGTACTGAAGTGTAGGCGGAGACAAAGCACAATCTGGGAGTGTTGAGCTGGCCGCAAAGTGTGCAGTAATCAGATTATCCTTGTCTAAAGAGCTGATGGCTGGAACGCCATTGTAAATGAGCGTTGAGATGGAGGATGAGGCAAAATTTCCGAACTTTTTGATGAACGACCGAAGGCTTTTACTACCATTGGGACATTGTAGTATATCTTGCCTCAGTTTGTGGTCATATTGGTATTTACTATTTACCATGCTTAAATTTTAAATTTAAATTTAAATTTTTAAATTTAGTGCGGGCTAACACCCCCATTTATTAAGCTTGCATTAAGCGAAATATAAACTAGGACTTACTAACAAGAGTAAGGGTTAGGAAGTAAGGGAATGGTGGAGGAGATCAAATTTAAGACGAGAAGTGCTCAGGTTAAAATCAAAAAGGGGGAGGTTTGAGTTGACCTTACGGAGCATGCGGGAGATTGGTTCGTTGGTTGGGATATAAAACAGACGAGGACAACATAAATTACGAGGGTTAGTGTTGAAGGAAATAAAATTGGAAAGGGAAGTGCAGTCCACAGAATCGGGGAGCAGTCGATGAATAAAGAGAATGTCATCTACGTCTCTGCGTTTTTCGAGGGTATTCAGGTTAAGAAGTTTGAGGCGGTCGCTATAGGGAGGTAAGATAAATGGGTCACTCCTGGGTAGTCCACGAAGAGCAAATCGAGGAAAACGACGTTGAATGTTCCCGATTCGTGATATATGAACTCGCTGAAAGGAGGACCATACTTGGCTGGCATATTCAAGGAGGAGCCGGACAAGGGTAATGTAAAGCGACCTTATCACATAAGGGTTGGAAAATTCTTTAGACCAACGTATGATAAAACCGAGCGATGAGTTGGCTTTAAGGATTATCTCATCAATATGCGAACGGAAGTTTAACTCTCTATCGTATAAAATTCCAAGGTCGCGAAGGGATTGAACCTGGGGTACAGGTTTGTCATCCAGAAAATAAGGTCGAGAGGGGAAATGATTGGACTTACGAGACAAAGTCATAGAATGACATTTGGAGACATTAAGTTCAAAGCAATTTTTTAGACACCTGGTAGAAAACCTATCGAGGTCTTCTTGAAGGAGAAGACGCTGCAGCCATTCTTGCCTCGTTTAAACTTTTTTTGGTTTTCCTCTCTCGGGTTGGTCTTATACGACCGAAAAAAACATTTCTCTAACCCTGACAAGCTCTGTACAACCCGAGTCGCACCATGCCTTTTCTTTTGGTTTGATACTCCTCATTTGGTGAGGGATAAAAGGTCTCATTCGAAAGAGAACAGTATCTGTAATCATATCAGCAGGGGCATCCACGCCGTTATCGAGGAAACATAACGACCAGTTAAGATTCCTAAAGAATCTGTTAAGTCCGCTCCAATTGGCTTTCTCGTTTTCCCATATGGTAAGAGAAATTAGCTGCTATGACACAATGGTTCGACGAGCTTAGAAGGGAGAAAACATCATTCGTGTACTTATCAGGGTAAGAGGTTATAAAAGAGGTCCATGGTATGGTATGGTATGACTATCAGCGTTTGGTATTCGCGAGGGCTCATTTACAAGCTGGGTCAAGTTGTTTCCTGCAGTTAAGATCTCAACACAACTTCCTTCGGGTGTTGTCTGTCCAGAATATCGAAGCCACCCAGAATTGTTACCTATATTAAAATCGCCGGTAATAACGATTTCAGTATGATGATACAGGGATATAATTCTTTGAATGGAGTCAGACAGCCCATCAAATTCGTTAAATTCCTGCCTACTTCAGAGCAGTAGTAAATAATTCCTCATGCAGACTGCATTTCGACCACATAAAATTGAATTCCGGATTGGAACAGGGGTTACATTGCAGAGAGACCGCTGTGAGAGAAGAATAGAAGACTATTCTTCAGGTCTTCGACTTTAAACCGTTAATTGAAACAATAGTGAAATCCGCAGAGCGTCGTTTTTGAGATTCAAATGAAAGGAAATAACACTAGCAGCTACTTCTACACAAAATAATATCAAAGGAATGAATATTATCTAGGTTTTGTTCGAAATATTAGCCCAACGGTAAACGAAAAAATATTTCCACAATCTACTAAGAGTTTCATTGTACTTCGACTACTATTCGTATAAGACCTCTACCGTTTAATTTATACATTTCATTAAATTAAAATAAAAAGCGAAACTCTTCATTGTTCTTATTTCCATCAGATAGATGACGTTAGCAAAACAGGCGTCCTACGAGAACACCGCGCCGATTCGCTTTGACGAATCTATGAAAGAACAAACTTTTAACTTCCACTTCCACTTCTGTTTTCAGTTTTTGTTTTATTTCTTTTGTGTATCATCTATCACAATCAAGCTGGTAAAGCTCGGTGCAGAATTGGCAGGTTATAGTTTCAAAGTAGGATACCCCGTCGATACTATTAAATATTCCTTTGCATATTCATTGGCGAACATTGTTCATGCCCTGAAGATTCGCTCTTCATTATCATGATGATGATGCTGTTAGAGGGAAAAATAGCTTAAAGGGGACCAATAGAAGGAGAACAAAAGGAAAAAATAGAAGAATGAGAATGAGAAGAAAATATATAATGAATATTAGAGGAAAGCAATTTCGTTGTAGCTTTTCTTTTTTGCTTGTCCTTTCATCAATTTTCCTACTCCAATGGACTATTACGAGTAAGAGCTCCTCAGAAGGGTTTCCTCGTTTTCTTTTTTTTTTATCTATGCAGACGACGCACCATGTGTTTAATTCTATTTGGGTATCAAAGAGGAAAAACTTCAAAGTTTGACAGAATTCAAATCTGAAATTTATTGAAAATGATGCAGATATTTTTCCGTTTTTGCGCAAAATTGCTCCCCTTATAGGGGAGCAAAGAGGCATTACTTGAAGAGAAGAAGCTTCGAAATATAATGTGGTAGAGAAGGGAAAAGCTTAAGGCTTTCGTAAGTAAAATATTTTCAGCATTCCGATTTAAGCAGAGAGCAAACATTAGAACTGGGAAATCTAAAACTATGCTCAAACTAAACTGGAAGTCTTGATAAAAAGACTCCTTGTATAGCAGGGTGGATCTTTTGGAAATCTCATTAAGATGCAAGTTAACAGTTCAGTCATTCTTTATGAAGGAAATCAAGTGTGCTGCTGACGTTGTTAACTATTCGTTTGACCTGGCTCATATACAATCCAGCTTTGAATTGAAACTGTAGGCAGTTCTATTTTAGGGCTTAGCTCTTGAAAACCCCTTCTCTGAACCTTACTTAGAAATTTCACAGAGAATCTTAGCCACTTGGTGGTGGCTGGATGTGTACGATTAGGGTTGGCACTGATCGGTGTCACTGACTACACATCAATTGTGCTTATTTTGCCTCGTCGTGGTAGCTGTTGGGTACTGGTCTCATCCAATCGGACGTGACCTTCCAAACTTATTGGCACGAGTGTTGAGCAAAAATAAAAAAACACTATCACTCCTCTCCTCAATTGGTTGAACCTCCGAAGGAGGACGTTTGATGGATGAATTCTGTGTAACTTCAGCAGTCAGTGTGGCATATACCTTATATGGGTAAACCCAACGTATTTGGAGCTGAGGTCAGTTAGGATTTTCAGGACTAGACAGGGTGCTGAAATAGAGATGGTGGCGGATGAACCCTATTATTGACTTCAAAAGACTTAGTCTTTTTCACCCAAGGGGTTACAAAACAGCCTGGCCCTCCAGGTTTCGGGTTGTACCTGGGATTGGGCCCCCGCCCAATTATCAAGGCTTCGCCCTTTAATGACGTTGTCTAATAATGAACAGGGGCAGAGCAAAGTACTGGTCTTATCGTAAACATCTTCAGATGACGCTACCGAAGGTTGCTACGATTTGATCAGTCACAAGCTGCCGGTCATAGGTCTTGTTGGCGGCTGGACCACCGGTAGTCCCTACCAGGACTTAAATCACGGTACCATGGGAGTCAGGAGCCCCCCGGATCTCGGTCCGGGCCTGACTTGTTAGAGGTAGGCCCCCTTGTGGGAGCGTCATGGTGGCTGTGGTTTAAACCCAAAATCGCGGGTAAGAGTCTTCCTATGGTTTTCCTTGGTTTTCCTTTTGGTTTTCCTTGGTTTTCCTTTGGTTGACTCAATGTGGAGTTGCAATAAGTGCTGGGTGCTGCGACCCTAAGAGCAGTAAGAGGTTTTAGGTCGGCCTCGACTCATACCAAGGGTGGAACTTGTGCCGGCAACACAGTTCCGAATTGGTATCAAATAATGATTATCATTGTGAGCGCTGGCAAGGCGTATCCTTGCCCCCATGGATGTATGGGCATCCCGTGGAATAAGGCCGTAAAGGCAGGTGTCCACGAAAATCGAGAGACGTTCTGTACCTGGGATTAACTACCAAATCACATAAATCACAATTGCTACAGAACCGCAAGAAAATCTACTTCATATGCCAATAATTAAGGAAAGCCGTATGGAATGGGCAAAAGAAAGGCATAATTGGACCCCAGTTGACTACCAAAAGGTTATCTTCTCAGACGAGTCCAAATTCAATATGGAAATTTCAGATGGAAAGACCACAGTTCGACGTCGACCTGGAGAATTGTTGAAGGAAGAATATGTTTCACCTCGTCCAAAGGCGTCTAAAGTTGTCATGGTATGGATGATCATAACTGCCCTTGGAGTTGGAAATTTTTTGATAGTGGAGGGATCCATAAATGCTTTAAAGTACAAAGAGTTTAGAGAAGATGCAGTGATTCCCAATATAGGTGAGCCAGTCCAACACATTGTCATCGTGCTAAAACCGTAAGTAAACAATGGTAATTTAATTTTTATGGTGTTTTTAATCGATTTTAACTAAATCTTTTCGCAGATTCAGAGGTACAAAGAAGTAGTGGTATGAATTCACTCCATTGATCAGGAAACTGTCCTAACATAAATCTTATTGCGCACGTATGGCATCGAATGGGTTTAAAACTTGGCAATAAAAAGCCCACAAATTTGTTGGAATTAAGAAGTCACATCGAATTTGGTATGAAGAAATTGACGCCAGCTATATCACCAGACTTTGCGATTCAATACCAGATAGGGTTGAATGACTTATAAATGTCAAAGGCGGCCAAGTCCCATATCGAAAAGAGAAAACATTTTTTGTAATTTCAACAACTGGATTATTATTATTATTATAAACTTTATTGATATGTAAAGGTCAATTACAATTTCAATATGAAAGAAAGAAAACACTAGCTACCATGGCTTTCGGCTTGATTAAGTTTAAATGGTTATATTTTAAAAGAGAGAAAGATTAGGTAGGAAATTCTAATTTGTTTTACATGAATTAATTAGGAATTAACATCTTAATCTGTATTTGTATTATATATAAAAAATAAGAAATGTTGCGCTGTTGCTTGTTTAAAATCATAAATGTACAAACTAAGTAAAGTTTTAAATAAAATTGATGATTTTTGTGTCGGAAAAAAGTTTAAATATAAAGTTTATATTTTTTTCTGAAGGATATTTAAGTGAGTTAAGTATGGAATTATTTTTTGTTACTTCTTTAATCTTAGAGCATTCGTAAATGATGTTCCAAGATTGCAATATGAAGGTGGATCTTTGGTTATGAGTTGGCTGTGGGTAAGGTTGGTGTGCCCTAATCGGAGTCGAGCAAATATTTTGATTTTCTTATGAGAGATGTCTGTTGGGTAAAATGACTTTGTGCCCTCCTTATTTACTTCCGTGTAATGATGAGAATATTCCTTCCAGCGTTTTAGCCTTTTGCCTTCCCAGAATTGTATGGTTTTCCTTCTAATGTCCTTATAATTCTGAACATAAAAAGTTGTCAGTGGTTCAGCTATTGCGGACTTTGCTTCTTTGTCTGCTTCTTCGTTGCCTTTTATACCAACATGTCCTGGTATCCACATGAGTTTTACTTTTTTTTTGTTCGTTATAAGTTTGTCCCTGATAAGTGCTATGATTGGGTTCCTGTTCTCGATGTTGATAATAGCTTGTATTGTTGAGAGACTGTCTGTGCAAATAATGATCTTATTCTTTTTGGCTAGGTCAATTGCTTTTAAAATTCCCATTGCTTCTGCTGACAGAACGAAGGAGAACTCTAGAAGAAGTCCTTTGGTAAGTGTTTTGGCCACTTCATCGACCAGTGCAAAACCTGTTCCGAATTTAGATTTTGAGCCATCTGTAAAAATGAAGCTCCAGTTTAGCTTCTTTTGTGCATCTTTGATTTTGAGAAACAACTGTTTAAATTCTTCATCGCTGGTAGTTGTTTTCGAAAATGTGGATATAAAAGTGTTGATGGAATTTCGCCATAAGGTCGAGGGTGGGTGGAAAACTTTATGTAGAGTTTTAGTTTCGGGGGGATGTCAATTTCTTTTGCAATTACTACTTCATTGGAAATCGTGGAAGGGTATTTAAGAGTTCTTTTGCTAACATATGCTTTGATTGGTGACTTTTGGACATTGGATAACTTTGCTATTACTAGCGAAGTTAAAAAATCAAATCTGTGTTCTATTGAAGGAAGTCCGGCATCAGTAAAGATATTTTTTATTGGGGTTGTTCTAAAAGCTCTTAAACTTGTTCTAACAGCCGCGTGATATGGTGTTTGAATCATATTTAGGGTTGATTTTGGACATTTTCCATATATGCTTAATCCGTAGTCTATCTTTGTAAGAAAGGTTGATCTTATGTTACAAAAACTGTTTTTTGACGATAGATACTTAATAATATTGAGTCTGGTAGTTAGGCTTTTTCTAAGGTACATACAGTGAGACTTAAAATTAAACTTACTATCAAAAATAATACTTAGTATGTTGAGGGCATTTACATTAATTATATTATCAAAAATAGAGTTCAGTTTCAGTATTTTATTGCAGCTAGGTTTTTTACAAAATTTTATGCAAAATTTTACTTTTTTCATGAGATATATTAGATGCAGAGCATTTGCCCCAATCAGTGATACGAGTATCTGAAAGGATGCTTGAAAAAACACCTGCTACCTCTTTAAGGTCTTTAATTTTTGAAAATATACGAGTATATATTGTAGATCATCCGCATACAAGGAGTTTTCGATTTTATGGTATTTAGTTAAAATATTATTTAAATCGTCCAATCCTATTACAAACAGAATCCTTGTGGTGTTCCGTTGCTGATTTTTTTGACGGAAGAGTAGGTGAAATTTAATTTGACACGAATTGTTTATTAGATAGAAAGGCTTTGATATATTTGTACATATTTGGGCCTATTTTTCACTGAGTCAGTTTTTTTTTAAATAAGATGAATTCCTATTCTGTTAAATGCTTTTTCGAAATCGATTGTCAAAACTGAAATATGATTTTTAGCTGACAAGGCGGATGATACACAGTGATCGATATGAAGGAGCGAGTGAATTGTGGAATGCCCGGGTCTGAATGCCAGCTGATTTGTTTTCAACAGGTTTCTTTGTTATTTATAATTTTTTCAAGAAGTTTTCCAATACATGGGAGTAGGGATATCGGACGATATGCGTTAATCTGTGTGTGATTTTTGTTTGGTTTGGGTACAGGGACCACACTGGCCGTTTTCCAGGTTTGTGGGATAACACCATTGAGGAAGATAAGGTTGTAGAGAGCAAGAAGTCGGTTTTTAAAAGCTGGAGTTGAATTTTTGAGCATTGTATAACAAACTCGATCAAATCCTGGTGTCTTACCTTTGACGGATTTGAGGCAAGTTTCGAACTCATTTTCATTAATTTGAAGATCTATATAACGAGCTGATGTGTCTATTTTGTGAAAGTCGGGGTTTAAGTTAAGTACAGAATTCTTTTCCTGAAGGAAATCTGGAAACCAGATGACTATCGATTTCCTAGAGTTGTTGTGGGATTGAGGAATTGTCAGATTGGCTGCATTTCGAATAGACTTAATTAAGGTGGCAGCTTCTTTATTTATGTTTAAGCAGGGTTGTCTTTGTGCTAGAAAACCTGAGATTTCAGCCTGAAATGCGGACCAATTAGCTCTATCTATTTGGTATTTAGGGGGCATTTTGGTTTTCGGATGGTGTGTCCCCATTGGGATCCAGATAGAAATTGGAAAGTGATCACTGCCATGCAAGTCATCTAGAATCTTCCATTTTACGTTTGTGTATAGTTGGAGGGAGATAGCGGTTAAATCGATGTTAGTGAGAGTTTGATGGGTCGAAAAGTGGGTGGGGCTGCCATCGTTCAGTAGTAATAATGAGCAATTGTCTAATAAGTTTTCAACTGATTTACCGCATTTTGTAATTGAGGGAGAGCCCCACATAGTAAAATAGGAGTTTGAAGTGAGGTTAAGAAGACTTCAAAATCCCTGGTGTTAAATATTGGGTTTGGGTGAATGTATATATGGAGATAATTGTTAGTTTTGTTTTCGACTCAATTTCATTTGCAATTGCAGCTATATCGGAACTGTATTTCGTAACTTTATTCACTGTGATAGATTTATGGATGAGGATGCTGACGCCTTGTTTGGCTTGGGTGGTAGTTTCAAGGTTATGGAATAATGGGACATAATACCTAGGTGAGAATGTGTTAGTATTATATGCTATATGTGTCTCTTGTAGAGAAATGACTGAGGGTTTCTGATCATTGCTTAGGAGTTGCAGTAGGTTCCATTGTAGATCTGTAAAGGATGAACTTTTAAGCTTGGTTACTTATCTACGTTATAATTCGGTTTATACTATAATGCGAGAAGCCTGAGGTGTAGCAGTTTTGGCAGTGTATATCACCAGAAAGACTAGAGGTACCATATGCTGAAAAAATCGGCCTATTTGGAGAGGATACATTATTGGATCCTCGAGAGTAAGAATCCGATCGTTCGGACTGATTATTTCTATTAAAGTGTGTAGTCATATTGATCGAAATCTGGTTCGTAATTAGAAATATAATTTTTTGGTGAGTTTGTGTTGAGTTTTTTTTGGTTGTGAGAAATTAGAGAGGGAAGGAGGTTCAATTCGCTTTGGACTTGTTATGGTATTAGTAAGTATTACGTTAGTACTATGAGGGAGAGATTTGTTTTTATTGAATTATTGAGAATTATTGGTGGGTGTGTCGTTTTTGGTTGGGGTATTAGTGAGATAGTGCGACATTAGTGTAAATCTGATTAACATTTTTATTGTTTGTGTTTGGGTTTGGTGGTAAGGGGGTCATAGCCAGAGTGGGTGTTTTGCGGGTTTTTGGGTTTATGCCTGAGCCTTTATTATATTTAATCGAAAGAGGGTCTGATGCAGATCTAGCGACTGTTGAAAGGGTTCGGAACGCGGGGAGGGAAGGGTTTTGTTGATGGTCTTGATTTTTGAGATCTCCTTTCCTTTCAAATATTGTTTGCAGTCTTTTGAAGACGATTCATGTTCTTCGTCGCAGTTTGCACATGATATGCGCGTACATTTTTCAGGGTTGTGCGGCGGAAGATTGCAAGCGACACAGGAGGTGTTTCGTGTGCATCTTTTTGCAGTATGGCCAAGCAACTGGCAGTTTTGGCAGCGCATCGGGTTGGGGAAATATTCGACTTTAGCTTTGTACCAGTCAATGTGTACTGAACTTGGTGGGCGGTATAAATGAAATGTAAATAAAATGAGGCCTGTGGCACGTTGCGTCCCTTCTACTGTCATTTTAAACTTAAACACATTTACGAGTATAACACCTTGATCTTTCATTTCGCTGATTATTTCTGCTTCGGGTACATTTAAAAGGCAGGGAGCATATGCAATGCCTTTTGATGAGTTGAGGTTTGCGTGGAGAATGACAGACATGGGGCAAAGAATTGACAAATTTTTTTTTGGAGAGGAAGAGATCAGCGGTTCTCTGCGATTTTACCAGCAGCAGTAAATTACCATCGCGCAATTGTGAAATGTAATCGTAGGCGTTACTTGTGCTCGGTACTCGATGACTGAACAACTAGATTACTCTCATAACAGCAACGAAGTAAAGTTAAATCTATTTTGTACTAGAGTATGCCTGCGACTTCGTTCACCTTGGTAAAGTGAATAATTGATAATAGGTGTGAATAATAGAAATATTACATAGGCTTTTAATGAATAAAACTTTAAAGCCATGACGCATGTGGTAGTGTATTGGTTTTTCAACCTGATGGTCCCGACCCGGGCCCGGAAGGAGGGAATGAAAACACACAGAACGATATGGAGTTAACTTTAGGCTAAGGCGCAAATGAAAGGATTCGAACAGGTGACGACGTAGAGTTGACAGTGGCCGAAGCAAGGCGCTCGGATATTTACACAGACCAACTTCAGCGTCTATCTCTGCGACTTGGTGACTGTCTAAAGGGAAGTTAGAACGGGATGAAAACATCTTCTCCGCGGCCATATCCGATTTCGATTAGACCTTCTATGACGTTGCTTAGTAGTTTTTTTTGACGCGGAGTCTGATCCCATTGCATAGTTTCGAGGGAATAAAGTTGCACATAAGCAATATGAATGCCCCAACTTTTAACTTCAGCTCATGCTTCTCCGTCCTTATGGGAGCCCCGATGCATTTAATCAAATTCATAAATTATCCAGTTATTAAACACACCTGTCAAACTATTAGATAGACGAAGGAGGTGCACCGTAATGCTCGAAAACTCTCCGAAACATTAATTGATGTAAAAATGGATCTAGTTAAGGTGATCCGCTATCATGTAAATTTTTTAACATCGTACGGATGAAAAGTTGAAAAGTCGGTTTCAAACGTTGATGAAATTGACTCAGGGAGCTGTCACTGGTATGTTCGTCGCAAGAGGCAACAGCGAGTTTGGTCGTAATACAAAAGGGACACCCAACGTCGACGAGTGATTTTTGGTCACGTGTGCGTTGACGGGGTTTGAAGGAGGAGATTCAGGTGCAAACTCCACGAGCTGTACATTTACTTTGTCAGAAAAGTGTACATTAGCCGCCAAAGATAGTTAGAACATATAGAGAGAGTAAACACTAGCGCTCCAGCTGTAAGGCTTTTTGTTTTCAACCTGAGGAAGACCTCATCTAAGGTGGCACGTACAAGTGGAAGATGGCCTAAAACAACTTTGAGTTCGCAACTGGAGGCAGTTACACGGAGACCGCGCTAACTAAAGACACCCAGGTCATCTTCGGACTATAGACCGTATGTAAGTAAGTAAGCACTGTAACCGACTGCGTCCAGAGAAACCTTGTATTTTGGAACTAACTTAAAAGTGTTCAGATGGCTCAGCAGTAGACTATGTGTGGCCTGATCTTCACAAGATTGTGTATGCCTCCAAGAAAGACAGATCCAGTCGGGTCTGGAGACATCCGTGAAGATAAGGCTATATTAAAATTCTGGCTCAGCACCCGCTGAAGTAAGTCCTGAATATAAGAAAGATCGAATCCGTACTCTCGTAGCAACTGGGAGTCTGATAATCTCTGGGATAAAAATCTCGAAATACGCTATGTGATGCAGTCAATCTGTCAGACAGTCCCCTACACTACACAAGACAATTCAAAATGAAAAATCTGTTCTCACAAGGCGAGGAGAATCGCGAAAACAAGGATGGTTCTTCTCTCTTTGTGGTCTTAGACGAAGCTTCTGTCGAGCCCAAAGAGAAGTTGATTGTTGTAGCCATAAGCCACGAAACGAACGGCAAATTCGTTCTTGCGTCGGCTTATTTTCGGTATGATTCGGTATTACCGCCACCCCCAAAAACGGTAGCTTTTTCTCAGTATCTTCGTAAATGTATCGCCTAATTGCAGAGCGATGCGGAAGGTAGAGTAAACTGTTCAGTAACTGAACCAAATGTTGATCCAGGACAAAAAGTTCTTCAGATCACCGCCTGCACATCGGGGGAATGCAGATTTACAGCGGCTATGTACTACAACATGAAAACTGTTTGACCTCTTAACCTGGTCCTTTTAAACATTCGTTGAAACCAGCAGGCTGGTTCTTAAAGTTCTTAAAAGAGCCATATCAGCCAGAGTGGAAACGCTCAGAAGAGTTGAAGGCACCTTCACTGAGTCGAAAAAAAGACTTTCTGTGTTATACTACACTTCAAACTCAATATCAAGATAATCTAATGAGAATCTCCTTACAAACAGCTTCTTACAGTGAAGCTGCAAGTGAGCAGAGTAACACAACTCGGCGTACCTGGTATCTATCATCGACAGATGAGGCTATCAAAGGCGCTGCAAGTTACCTGCCTCCGATGGTAATTTTGTAACAAAAAGATACGTACCAGTTTCTGTCAATTTTTAAGAGAACCTTTAGTGCTAGACCGACACTGGTATCAATACCGAACCACTGGCGGACAGTAGGAGTATCATTTATATCTAAAATCTGGAAAAAATTACTACACAATAGTTAGGAACTTCAGCCCCATCAGACTTCTTTTATGTTGAAGGATGCTGAGGGAAGAATTGAGCATTTTCTGCAAGACCACGGTTCCATATCTGATGGGCAGAAAAGAAGGACCACTCGACAGGAAGGAGTGTACATGGGGCTTTTCTTCGCCATATTTCGGGTGTATTTGACAGTGTAAGTTTTGACGAGATAGCTGATAGATACGAGTAGTTGTAAGTCGGAATTGTTCGCAATGCGGAGCGCGACCTATCAGCACTGCTATGATGCGTATCGGTCACCTCCTTGGTTATTTGCTTAACGCTCCCAATGGGTGATGTAGTTATACTCTCCCTGACACATGTCTATTGGCCGTCTACTTTAAAGCGTATGTAGCCCTTGACGTGGCTGACGATTCGTGCACAAGAAATAGACTTTAACTCAAACTGCATAATGGTATTCATATTGTGGGCTGCAATATCGAAGCCGTCTTCGGCACAACATGGATTCGAATTTTGATGAACCTATGACTGATTTTCTTTTGACACTTATGAGCATCGCGCCTGAAAGCATGACACCAGAATTTCTGTTAAAGCGAAAGTAGGAAATCGGCTTTCTCTATTCCTAGGTAGTCGTAGTCGTAGTCGTGCCATTGCCGATATGACCTCAAAATCGATATGTGATACGGTGCTGTGAAGAATCGCTAGAGGGGCGAAATATCTATGTCTCTAGCGAATAAACTCATTAAGAAAGGCTTAATGAGAGTTTTTCGATTCGCGTGAGCATAACTACATAGCTGTAGATGGCATGAGCATCCAGAATGCCGGCCTACCAAACGAATACTCACGAGGTCTCTAAAAGATCAGCTATTTTCCGTCAGAGGGGAAGACAACATTGCTTACTGGCATCATAAAGGAATATCACGCTTGAGCTATGCACTTACGTAAGTGTGATAGGCGTAAGTGGCAAAATATTCCCCGAAACTTGCCGTGAAAGTGGCAACACCACAGCGTAGCATTATCTCTGAGAGTTGCCAACCTACGATCATGTGATCAACGCTGATGTGGGTGGTACTGTTACTGTAGGCACTTTATTGCATCGCTTACTCATCTATCTAAGTGAACAATTCCATTAAAAGGAATTTACAAAGAGTACAAGGGGCTAATTCGATGTCTGTATATTTTCTATTCCGTTTGTTATTACGGAAAAAACTCTATAATATTGTACACTATGTGAATACATTAAAATATGAATACATGGAAGTCCACATGGCTTTAAATTTCAAAAAAATTGTCGACAATTTAAAAAGTTCCTAAATCAACAAATTTGTTCTCATTCTCTCGAAAAGGATACAACACTCCATAAGTTGCAGTCTGTTGCAATTAGTTTCAATAGAATAAACACCTGTTGCAGTACTTGTGTTGTGTGACGCTATAATTAATCCTTTTAAATTGAAATTTTTAGTTGCTACTAAATGTGTTTGTGTATGAAGTTTTGCCATGCAACAGCAAAAACAGCTAAACCGTGCGCTCAAATATGAATGGAATGCACCTGATGGCACGGATGCAATTCATTTTCAAAACAACGTGTTTGTGACAGAAATATATGAAAGTTTTGGGTGCCACCGTAATGTTTTTTTCAGGTTTTTAGAAAGATTTAGTAAATTTCGGGTGGTAAACCACCATTGCGACACTCGTTGGGGAAACATTTTCCAACAAATATGGTTGCACGCAAAAAAGCAAGAATGAAAATTATATTAATGAAACATCTGTATTCCTACTATCAATCCCAATTTCAGCACTTCCTGGGAGCCTACTGGAATTGAAGTAGGGCGAATGGTGAGGCAATGTTGCTTGCTGGTCAGAAAATTATGCTACTACACCTCAGGCGAAGGCTGGTAATATGTTAACGACTACAGGTCAGTCATAAATAGAAGGTGGTTGGATCTTATAACGCGAAGTCGGAAAAGCTGGATTTTCCATTAGGAATACTGCTCAAATTGATTATCATCGAAGTTGGGGACAGTAGGTGATTGAACGACTTGCCTCCTTTTGGGAAGCCAATTCAAAGCACAATTAAGTGCGGCAAAGAGCAGAACACGGTTCAACCTCCATAGGGAAAGAGAACTAAATACACGATCAAGAAAATCTTGAAAGATTGCGTGAAGAGAATACAATACATGAAAGTTGGTAATGACACAAACACTTTCATTTGACATAAACGACGAAGGTGTGTAAGCTTAGCTTTGTTATCGATGGAATTCTGTTTTAGCGCAGCATTTTAGGGAAAAAATCAGCACATGGATTTGATATTGCGAGTATACGTCAATATGCATTCGGTAACGGCTGAAGAGTTACACCATATGGCATGTAGAAATTTGATGTCTGGTCGCAAAACGTGACGCAATAGAAACGAAAAAGCGGTCATGAGCCATCAGGAAAAGTGCAAAGAACATCCCGCTACTGCTAATAGAAACGAAGGTTTCGGTTTTGACCTTCAATTTCAAAAAATGGCTAAAATAAGGCGATAAGTTGTCATGTGATTTTTTCAGCATAGTTCTTGAAAGAATTGTCCAAAGGTAGTTGGCAGAGATCCTCTTCCACTTTTGTGCGCCACTCGCCTACATTCTTCAGCAAACCAAGGGTTTCCTGCCGGTGGTCATGTGAAGTCCAGAAAACCGATGGACTTTGAAGGGAGATTGAGGAATGCATATTCATTGCTTCTCGCAGTATTTGTCCGTAGCTGACACATCTGGAATATCCGTAAACGTACCTTGGTACAACAAAGGAGTGCAACTATGAATTGGGGGCATTTTTTGAGTTGATCTCAACATAATCGATTTCGTTGGCTGTTACTACCATGTTACAGTCGTCCTCTACTGTATTATCATATATTTTCAAGGTGGCCTCGTCATCTGCGCTGGCTTATCTAATCTTTTCTTACGAGGTCCGCATCGAGGTATGGACTATAGTTCGCCAACGTCTCCATAATTCTCCACTGATCCAAGCAGGACCGAAAATTACACGAAGAACTATTCTCTGGAAATACCCGAGAGAATTTCCATCCGCTTTCAAAGCTGTATTGGGTTGATCAGCATCTTATAAGGGGTGTCCCAAAATTCACGCAAGGTTTGAATTTTGCGACATTTGTGCGGTAAAGTGTTGCTAACGAAAATAAAAAACAACGTGACAGCTGACAGTCAGAGTTATTAAAAATGGAGCGCTACACTAAAGAACAATGCGTTTTGATTGTTAAGCAATATTTTAAAAGTAATGAAGGTTTGGAATACACAGTTCCCAATTACCTTACAAAATATGGTCGGAATAGTGATTTAACTTGATCAACTGTGAAAAGATTAACTCAAAAATGCAGGATCAATTAGTAATCTTAGACATTTAGACACTGCAACAAGTCGTTCAATACAAAACATGGAAGCAGTGCGTAAGAGTGTTGCTGAGAGCCCAGGAACATCAATTCGGTAAGTTGGTCAAGAATTGGACATTGCGAGAAACTCTTTAGAGCGTATCCTTACAGAAAAATTTGCATCTTCATGCATACAAAGTGCAGTTGACTAAAGAACTGAACCTACTGACCACGCACAACAAAAAGAATGGATCATCTTCAGCGATGAAGTTCATTTTCATCTTGATGAAAAATTCTCGCATTTGGGCTTCGGAATATCCACGAATAATTATTAAGAAACTAATGCATCCAAAACGTGTCACTGTTTGGTGCGGAATTTTAGGCTGGAGGCATTATCGAATCATTCGTCTTTGAACATGTGGCTGGTCATGCAATAACAGTTAATGGTGCTCGCTATCGCGACATGATAATCCAGTCTTTTGTGCCTGAATTGTATGATACGGATGTGGACGACATGTGGTTTTAACAAGACTGTGCCACATGCCATACAGACCAAGAAATGATTCAATTACGGTATGAGTCATGTGGCGTATGTGCCAGCAAAACCGTGAAGGCCATTTATCCGATATGATATTCCATACACAATCCTATACTGTATTCTTTATGAATCAGCAAAAAAGTTAAATTTTTTTAGTAAAAACCTGTGAAAAATTACTTCTTGCGGGAATTTTGTTGGTCAATTGCTTTCTATGTCCAAAGAAGCAGTGATTTGCAAGAGTGATTGTTGCATGATTTTCACCCTTGGATCGTTGCACATAGGGGTATTTGCATCCAAAAACCGGACAAAATTATTTTTTTTTGTTTTATGAATTTAATTATATCTGACACAATTAAATAAGGTCTTAAAGTTATATAATAGTTGTTAGAAGAATTGTTTTTTATATTTAATTATTTTTATTTATATATGTGTTATATTATTGAAATGCAAAAAAATAAAATAACACAAATAACACGTTTACTTGACAAACTGTCAGAAATCGCTTCTTTGTATTTGTTGGCCCTTCCAGGAGATTGGGCCACTTCCTTAAGCACTTTTGAAGCATCTATCTTTCCAGCCTGACGCAACTTCAATTGAGTTCACAAATCTAAAAAGGCAAATATAGGCAGATTGTTTTTTTTGTATTCTATACTAGAAATCTTGTTCTTTTACGTGATAAAAAAATTTCCACCGAATAATGCCGAAGTATATTAATGAAAGCCCATGTTTCACAAATAAATAATAAAAAAAAAACCCTTTTCCAAGTTATTTTGATAATATCAATTTCGATATAAAAACAGTCCTTTGGATAATGAAAATCAGCTTATAATAAAGTACATACCTGGTAGTGAATTATCCATACTTCAAAACTTTCACCTAATGAGCGAAAAATAATTAAAAAAAAAAATAAAAAACTTTATCGTTTTCGCGGAATTTTTTTGCTAAACAAATGAACCTTTTGACCGGCGACTCCGGAATGATGCTCTGGTCAGATATGTGCACACAAAATTAAAATGATTACGGTGCATAATTCAATGGGAATTTAGCAACCGTTAGGAAAAAAATTACTTCTTAACTCTTCATTTTAAAAAATTGACTTTTGGCCAACTTTTTGGTGCAAATACCCCTATGTGCGTTGTTAGAGTTGATAGCGGAGTTGGATAGATAAAGCACCTTACTACCTAAAAGTCGTAGTTGAATATCGTGACGTTTTGTCCCAGGAGCCGATGAAGTATGTCCCTCTTTATTGACAGCCTAAAATACTTTGCTTTTTCTTCAGGGACCGCTAAACACATCTTAACCACATCTGCTTCAAGTTCGATGTGTTCTTCCTATTATGTCGATGTTGTTTGCATATGCGAGGAACAGACCTTTGACAATTGGTGCCTCTGGATTTGATTTGTGCGAGTGATGAAAAAATAAAATCGTCTTGTCTAGATCCTTTTCTGATACTTATGATCTCAAACAGTAGTTGTCCACGCAGATCATGATTTCATCTTGGTCGAGTGGACGGAAATTTTATCTGCTTTAGTCCTATACCTTATCCAACAAAACATATCAGTACAGGGCTTATGGGAAAGCTTTTTTTCTAACAGTGGTCCCTGTAGGTGGACTCAATGGCACATTACCACTGAAACACAAAGGAAGCCACTGAACTTTGTGTACAATTGTTGACTATGACTTGCTTGCCCGATAGCCGTGGGCAGAATGATCATAAAATCACCATTCGCCATTACTGCTGGCTGTGCATTGAAAATAATCTCATCAAAGCAGTGTCACCATTCTCAAATGTCAGCACATCGTTACTGATTTTTCAGTGTTTGATCATTGACCAAAACAAACTGTTGCACTAGGCGAATTTTATCTCCCTTTGTTGCTCGTTTGTTATATCGTCGTCCTTGTCACCTACATGTAATGTTTCAAATTACTCGTATTAATTTACACAATTGTGTCTCATTTACATGTAGCTAGTCAACACCCTCACACAACACACAACTTTTATAATAAGAGTACAATTTCAATCAATTTTAAAACAAAAATGAAATAATTATTTTTACTAAAAATACATGTATATTTTAATACATTTTGTTCACGAACAGTTATTGTTACAGATTTGAAGCTTTTGAGAACACAAAAATGAATTTGTGTGTAATAATATGTGTGGTGGTGTTGTCATTTGCGTTTTTTTTACTCTTTTTGAGAAACCGTTAAAATGTAGTCAAACCATTCTTTTTGACTTTGTATTTTAAATTGTGACCATATTATTGTTGGACTATGTGCGTTTTAGTGATATTGTGTTAAATAATAGTGGTTTAAATTACTCTGTTGTGTCGGTGTTAATGTTGTGTTTAAGAAAAAAAGGATTACAGATTTTCTCGAGAGGTTAAGGGAAAGTCGATCGGAAAACACTTAGCCGTTCCATATTGAACTTCTTAGCGATGTTTCGCTGGGGTTGGGCTATTACGGATATCTGTAGACGCAACTTGACTACAGCAAGATACTGGTCCGAATCGTTGTTAGTTGTTTGGAACCTCATCAACCTCAACGATTGCGATATGATTCATTTGGCTGATGGATTGTTGGCCAGGAGTAAGCTAGATTGTGTGGAAGCGTATGCTAGCTATAGCTACATTACGTTTTGTCGCAAATTCATTAAGCAGAGGGTGATGCCATAGTGGCTTTACTTTCCGACCGCACTGCCAAAGATCCGCCTTTTGCATATTTTAGCATTAAAATCCCCAAGAAAGAATTGCAAGTCATAATTGTGACAAGTAAGGAAGGTTGACTTTCTCCTCTGATCGGGCGTGGGCGTCTATAAGGCATATCTTGGTGAATGGTCATCAAGCATTCGCTTACATGCGTGAAGATCAAGACTTGTTCCCTAAGAATTTCTCTTGCGGTGAATCCTTATCCAAATAAATGCTACGACTGCTGTCCGTAATGCGTCAGTTATCTGTAACATACTTTTTTCTTGGTCGAAAATTGTACTAGTTTCATTGTACTAGTACAATCTGTACAATATTCTTTGGTATCATATAGGGAAGTTTGATCTACAACATAAGCTCGAGACTGCAATAGTGGCTGAACGGGATAAATATTTTTTTTGCGCACAAATTATAGAATCAACCATATCAGCCTAAAACTGGTTTCAAAACTCATCGAGTGTTTATGAGAGAAGAATCGCTCCTACCACATGCGCTTCCCTATTACGCTCCTTCTCAATGAAACTTGCCTGCTATGAGCCCGTTTTTTGTTTCCTAAATTGCTTTATTGACTTAAAAATATACACAAAATTTTGTTATAAACTTTTATAAAAAAAAACGGTTCGAAAGTACAATTTATTTAGGCCATCTAAATACCATCCGATTGTCTTGCAGAATCTGCTGTTTCATCATTATTCCATTTTCATTCATCATTTTGGGCAATAGTAAGGTGGATATCCTGGATAAGTTGGGTAGCCCGGATACTGTGGATAACCTGGGTACGGTGGATAACCTGGGTACGATGGATAGCCTGGGTAACCTGGGGTACCTGGATTGCCTGGATAACCTGGATTGCCTGGATAACCTGGATTGCCTGGATAACCTGGATGACCTGGATGACCTGGATGACCTGGATGACCTGGATGACCTGGATGACCTGGACTGCCTGGATAGCCTGGATTGCCTGGAGTTCCTGGTGTTCCTGGGGTACCTGGGTTACCTGGGTTACCTGGTGAACCTGGATAGCTTGGATATCCTGGATAGCCGGGATATACCGGTTTATTAGGATAGCCTGGATACCATGGGTTGCCCGGCTTTATTGGGTAACCTGGATATCCCGGTTTCACTGGAGTCACTGGCTTGACTGGATGACTTGGTGGCTTAACGAAAGTCTTCTGTTCCGCTGACAATTTTGTTTCACTTAATTTCTGCAATTGCTCATGGCGATTATAAACTTCAGAGAAGTCAACCAGCGGTTGTAGATCTAGTGTTTTCTCTTTAACTGGATCTGCACTGGCTACTGCCAATATACCAAGACAAACAGAAAGAAATGCGAATCTCATTGCAAGTGTTTCCTAATGCAGTTTGAAATGTGAACTGTCGAAATGTGAATCTACAGGAGCATTATATAGCCAAACGCAAAGATTAATCGTAAAGGAATGGGTTCTTGATGATGTTAGTGTACCAAAACCAGATACTCCGAATAATTATGTGTGAGTGACAGTGCAGTTGGGATTTTCGGTTTATAGATTTATGGATCATTGACTCGTTCAGCGGTGTTTGCTGCTTTAGATAATTTAAGAAATTCGTTTTTTTTTTGGTTGGGAGCTGAAAGGAGCAGGACCAATGTTACGTCTTGGTGAGCAATTTATGTAAAAACAAATGGTTAAGTGAAGGGAAACAGGAACTTTAATTAGGTAAATTAACAAACACTTCTTATCTCTGTAGGAATATTTTGGAAGTTGTTTGGAATTAATTTAGTAAATTTTCACCGGGACCATCGACTGATGGATTTTTTTTAAACTACATTTTGTCATTAAAGTTATGGCTGTGCGTTTGTTTTTTAAGTTGATAGTTAAAAAAATCATGTCTTTGCAGACGATTAGAAGAACTCTGAAGATACGAGTAGTTATCTTCGGTTCATGGCACGTAACAACACTCTAATGGACTTTTCGAATTGTATTCATTGTGAAAAGTGGTGAATTCAACTCATTTCTTGTTAAAGATCTCCAGCCTATCAGACTAGGATTATTTTTTTGTTGAATAGATTGGAGATATGGAATGCACCTTATATGTAAAGTCAGGAAGGTCACTTGACAAGAAAAGGAGCGCTTTCATTCTGCCTATGACAGCTTTGTCGTGAACAGAATCGTACATTCCATCTAAGCTACAGATGGTCATATTTGTGATTGATGAAAAAGTGCATTGGGAATAGGCTTTTGTTTCTCACCTTAAAATGGTATTATGTGGCGCAGGTAGTGCCGAATGAGGTCACTGCTATTTTTATAATAGTCGCATGAAAGTTTTTAAGAGTCTAAATTAATTTGGCGGGAGTATACCATCTTTTAATGGAATATTTCTAATAAAAATGCTCTGATTTTTGTTTATATAGGTGCTACACACAAGGTTCGAATCATAGGACAGGAAAGGCTGTACTTCTTCGTCTTTTCAAATATGTAAAGCATGTAATTACACCTATTGCTTCATATTTCTCCAATGTGTCAGCATTGCTACTGCGCTACTGGCAAGGTTGGCAGAATTCGCGGTTCCCGTTACCATGGTATAGGCGCCTACTTGTTGAAGAACCTTGTTAGTGAGGCCAATAGTGTGCCTACAGTCTTGCGTTTTAGTGACTCTATTATATTTTCTCTGGCATCTTATTCGAAACTCAGGTAAAAGGTGGTCCTCTGTTGCTATAGTACACTGTCGTGTATACCGAAAATTGAATCCTAAGTGGGATTTCTGCCACCAAACACTGCCGAGTTTTCGCGAGATTGAAGCCATCCCTTGCTGACTCTATGTATTGTACGACATCGTCATTGCAATTCCTTTTATGGATAGAGACAGATCTTATGTAGTTAAACCTTTTGCAAGTTCTCTTTTTTTTGCACTTGTTCCACTTCTTCTATTGCATGTTAGCTTATGAGGATAGTTCTTCTGATTCTCGATACAACGTCTCTACTTGGACGAGTATGTATTGCATGTGCTCTTGCTACTGCTTTCTTCGCCTCTGTTTTGTAATGTTCATAGAGTAACTCAAGGATGCATTATGACTGTCTGCGTCCATGGTAAGGGCTTCCATGGAGATTAGGTTTCGTGTGAGAATAACTGCAGGGCTGACTCGCCGGTATACCATCGAACTAAATGAATTGTCTCGACATCTCTAAAAAAGTCAGCAGTGTTCTTGCTATCCCTCAGTAGGAATGATTATTTATATGAGAAATTTTATCACTAAAGCGTTTACACATTTTTCTACGGAAGACTGAGATTTTCTAGTAAAAGGAGAATGGAAGGAGTACAATTTACTATTCCCTCTCAGTTCTGTTATATGTACAAGTAACTGGAATCATGCTTGAATACGAGACTTCTCACAAAACTAGATATATATTGTCTGATATTTAGAAATCAGATTAAAGAGTTGTTATTATCTGGTCCACGTTCTGCTGTTATAGAGTGAAGTTATGTCAGCAAGATCACTAAAGAATATTTTACTCATCATTTCCCTTTATTCATGTGCAGAGGGTAAACTATCTGGGTTCACCTATGCAATATACAATCAAGTGCCGCACTTTTTTAATATAATAAAATGCGTATTTACTATAGTTAGATCGTGTGGTTTGTATGAGTTCAGTGTAGCTTTTCTCGCTACTCCTTCCGCAACCACTTCCTCCAAAGCAGTCTTCGAATTTGTAGTTCGATTCGTCGACGACGTATCGGTTTCGGTAGAAAGCATTTCCTTCCTTGATTATAGAACTATAATAGTTAAAAACTGGTCGAAATTACGCCAAAATTTTCGTTTTTCCGTTTTACCACTACCCCATTACAGTGCGTTTCATGTTTATGACCAGTGTTATAACCGTTATTCGGTAGCTGATTTTGATATTCTTACGATCTTATCTACGAGTTCAAATTCCTAAATGATAACCAATAAATTCCTATTTTGTTCAGTTTCGTAATAAAACGTTCATTGTGCCGATGTTTTCACTGCGATAAGCAATCTATTTTTTGAAATCATCATAATGTGCGCCCCTGGAAACCGTCCAGCTCTGAACTGAATATTTATATTCGGCCCGGGATCACATTTCTTCATATACGTTCGCTACCATGATGCCGTACTTTCTCTGTTTTTTCGTGACGTGCTGAAGCGAGTGAATGCTTGAATTTGTATCCGACTTTTCTCTTGCCCCACCAGTGGTATTCAGTTGTACGAACCCGATCACGTATTTAGATTTCGTATAGTTTCAATAGATGTCAATTCACTTCGGGCGCATCTTAGGTGCTTTAAGTATCTGAATAGGATTTCTTCCAATTAAGTCAACTTTTACGGCGAACGAGTGTTGGTCATGCGAGCCATTTAAACAAAGTTATTGAAAACTGTTCAAATTCTTTCCATAAATTTGGTGGGGGCAAGCTTAAATTAACTTAAAACTACAACTTAAAACTAACAACAGTTAGGGGTTCAAAAGTAAGAGAATGGTGGAGGAGATCAAGTTTAAGACGAGAAGTGCTCAGGTTAAAATCAAAAAGGGGGAGATTTGATTTGACCTTACGGAGCGGGAGATGGTTCGTTAGAGCCATAAGAGGTGCGATGGGTTGGAATATAGAAGAGACGAGGGCAGCGTAAATTACAAGGGTTAGTGTTGAAGGAAATAGAATTGTAAAGGAAACCGCAAGGTCACTGTACAGTGCTACCTAAGACGCCCTCTCTTCCTAAGGACTAAGGACGCCGAGGATAATTTGAATGTCATAGCTAGGGCAATATCCGTAAGTCTTGTCCAAGAGCTTATAGAAGCTATCTTTGGTGTCACCATCTTTTTATTCTGTGTGGGAGTGCGCTCATATAAGGCTTACATTGGCAAATTTAGCCTTGATACGGGTTGTTCGAGGCGCTCGTTATCAATCCGGAAACTCAAGACTTCTTGCTTAAGTCTGCCTCTAACAACGAATCCGCATCCAAATAGGTTCTGCTATTGCCGTTGATAGCAATCGCCGTAGTAGATTTCACAGTTTTTATTCCTTCTTTTTGTCGGTCCATCCTATCGCACTTTTTAGATGGCTGTAACATATGCTTTGGCAGCAGTTCAAGGCCTCCCCTAGTTCCTCAGCTGCACGTGGTCTATTAAGGGACCTAACATTTCACATGCAGATCCGGAGTTGCCAACAGTGCATCCGTTCGTATCCGAGGCTTATTGTTGCTTCGTAACTTGATTTTTTTCAATGGCCGGCAGTTAATCCAGCGGCATAACCCCCAACTTGTAGGGCCAGTTCCATTATAGACACCCCTAGGTCGAGGGTTCGGTTAGACCGAAGCCAGTAATCCGTTGGAGATGTGAGCACTGCCGTTGGTTCATTAAGGGCTCATCTGCCACCATCTTTTTTTTAAGACCGTAGGCTCAGAAATCCTTTCCGGCCTGAGCTCCAAATATGCCAGAGTTAGAGGGATTTTCGTATCTGCACATAGAATATTTGAACGCTCAACAGACCGTGTTCAGCGGAACAAGTAGCGGCGATCCTCGTTTGCTACAAAGCAGACATAACCGCCATCCGACCGGCATCCAACCGCCATAGCATGGACCGGATAACAAGAGGATAATAAACTCCAAAATCCATTATGAAGAATGTTACAAACAAATAGCGTGACAAGGCCAGAAGTCGCAGTGTTTATTCGCATTTGGGTTCACTCTTTATCACATCCTCTTCAGAAGCGGACACAGGTTTATTGATTTTGGTGCACGGCGTAATGTAACTACAACTACCATAGGACATCCACACCTCGATATTCCTAAAGAGACCTGGCTGACTCCTGATCAACAAATATCGCAATCGACGCAAGACACAAGTCCAGAATTTTTGAATATCGCAACGTTCCCAGCAGCTTCCCTCAACCTCTTGAGGAGACCGAAATCGTCAACATCCAACTTGAAAGGCCAGTGGCATCACCGCCAAAGAGTCACCGCTGCCTTTGATGTTTTGGGTTTAGCGGCGGCCCAATAAAGAAACCTCTGGATGGATGACAAATACAGACAGGCAAATATTTTAGAGCGGATCTACTGATTGGCTCTTCATTAAAAACACAAGAGGCGCGTGCTAGTTATACTAGCATAAAATAAGGGAAACAAACAGGCTAGACAGCTGCAGAGCTGCAAAGACCGAACAGAAATCTGGAAGGATGGAGAATGAAGATTCATAGTAGAACCGCAGTGGGTGCTGAACCTCAGAATGAACCGTTCAACCTGAACGAAGACAGACAATATTTCCATCCACCGACCAAGGTTTAGTCAGAACATCAATTTCCAAACTGAAGTCCACTGGACCCGATGGCTTAATTACCGATCTGTTTAAAGCCACAGGAGGTGCTTATGCACACTAACGTTACAATTTTTGTTTTTTTGTTTTATAATGGGCGCACGCTCAAGGGGTTTGTATACCCTTAAGGTGATTGCTCACAGCGCGGGCAAAGGAAATTTAGGGAGGAAGAAAAGAGAGGTACTGATGTACATTGCTTTTAAATGTTTGCAAGTTATAAATATAGAGATCGGCAGGGCATTCCATAAGCGAGTTGTACGGTTTAGGAACGAATCATAATATTTTAGAGTACGTCCGTAAATGGGCTTGAGGGTATACTGATCAGCATTCATAGCGAGACGGGTGTTACTGTTGAAAGTTTGAATGGGCGGAATGCTACTGGCGATTTCAGTGGAGCACTGGTGGTGGAAATAGCGATAAAACAGAGTGAGACAGGAGACATTACGTCGGTATTCGAGGGTATCAATTGACTGACTAATATTAGTATCATCAATGAGCTTTATCGCACGATTTTGAATCCTATCTAGCAGGTGCAGAGATGTTTTAGGAGCACCTGACCAGATGTGGGCGTTGTACTCCAACTTTGAGCGGATGAATGCCTTATATATTGAGGCCAGATCAGAAGGGGTAAAATATTTCTTACATCGCTTGAGGAAACCTAGACATTTCGCAGCATTTTTGGCGATATCAAATATGTGGTTATTCCAACGTAAGTTGTCATTGACACACATACCGAGAATGGAAAGTTTTTCGGTTTCGACGATGCAAGTGCCATTCATAGATAATGGCTGGGTGTTTAAATTTCGCTTTAAAGACAGCAGACAGCATTGTGTTTTGGAAGCATTAAATTCCACTCTGTTGATAGTTCCCCAATTGGTTGTGCTGTTGATATCGGAATTTAATGAGCTTAGCATACGCTGCCGTTCTCGTTCTACAGCTCAAGAGCAGGGCCGTGAGTCCGGAAACGAATATGAAAAGCAGAGAGTACTGTCATCAGCAAAGGAATATATTGGATTAGAAGTAGCAGACAAGAGATCATTAATGGAAATTAAAAAGAGTGTCGGAGACAGAACAGAGCCCTGGGGCACACCAGCATTTATTTTGTGAATATCAGACTTGAAATCGTTCAAGACAACTTGAATTGAACGTTCCGAAAGGTAATTTCTAATCCATTGAAGAAGAGAGTCGTTAATGCTACGCATTTTCGCATTTTCGACAAAAGAGCTTGATGCCAAACTCTGTCAAATGCCTTAGAAATATCAAGTGCAACTATCTTGCTTTCGCCAGATTAATGTACGCTTTGGTTCCACTTTTCCGTAAGACATGCCATCAAATCACCAGTGGACCTGTTGCTACGAAAACCATATTGCCGGTCATTGAAAAGTATTCATGTTTCGAGATATTTCATGAGCTGACGATTTGTCAGCGTTTCCATGACCTTGGAAAGAAGGGACGTAAGTGCAATGGGAGAAGATGATTCGCCTTTTTTAGGGACGGGCTGGACAAATGCTGTTTTCCATCTGCTCGGGAAGAGTCCTAAAGAATAGGAGTGATGAAAAAGCTTACGCAGTGGTTTTGCCAGCGAGGAAAAATACCTCTTCAAAAGAAGGGGAGGTATACCATCTGGGCCAGCGGATTGAGATCTTTAAGTACTCTTGCTACTACACGAGTGCGAAAGTAGATTCGTCCCATTGAAGATTCGGCGCACTCAAGTGTAGGCGGAGACAAAGCACAATCTGGCAGTGTTGAGCTGGCCGCAAAGTGTGCAGCAAGCAAATTGGCCTTGTCCAAAGAGCTGACAGCTGGAATGTCATTGTAAATGAACGTTCGGATGGAGGATGAGGCGGAATTTCTAATGTTTTTGACGAACGACCAACAATTTTTACTGCCTTTGGGACATTGCAGTATTTTTTGCCTCAGTTTTTGGTCGTATATGAATTTCACACGCTTAAGAAAGGCGTTGCCGTCATTTCTGGCTCGTTTGAACTTTTTTCGGTTTTCCTCTGTCGGGTTTGTCTTGTATTACCGAAAAAACATTTCTCTAACCCTGACGGCCTCTTTACAGCTCAAGTCGTACCATGCCTTTTCTTTTGGTTTAATACACTTCATCCGATGAGGTATAAAGGATCTCATTCCAAAGAGAATGGTGTCTTTAATCATATCAGCAGCGGCATCCACGTCGTTATCGAGGAAGCATAACGACCAGTTAAAATTCCTAAAGAAGCTGTTAAGACCGCTCCAGTTGGCTTTCTCGTATTGCCATACGCTTTTTTTTAGGAATTTTTTCTCTAACTGTGTGGTCGGTGTACGAGAAATTAGCTGATATTATACAATGGTGTGACGAGCCTAGAGGGGAGAGCACATCAATGGTGTACTTATCAGGGTGAGAAGTTAAAAACAAGTCCAGGGTGTTGGCGGTATGACTATCAACGTCTGGTATTCGCGTGGACTCATTTATACGCTGCATTACATGCGCTGTTGTCTGTCCAGAATGTCGAAGCCACCCAGAATTGTGTATATTGAAATCGCCCGTAGTAACGATTTCAGTATGAGGATATAGGGATACAATTCTTTGAATGGAGTCAGACAGCGCATCAAACTCGTTAAAAGTTGAATTGCTGTCCATTTTGGGGCTTCTATAAATAAAGCAGTAGTGGATAATTTGCTTACGGAGATGGAATTTTAACCAAATGAAGTTGAATTCAGGATTGGAACATGGATCACATTGTGGTGGAGTTTGGTAAGCTACATCACTACGCACATAAATGGCGAGACCGCGGTGAGAGAAGAATAATGGCACTAGTTCGTAGCCAGGTAGCTTCAGATCAGAACGATCTGAGAGGTGTGGGCGGGGATCTACCTGTGTTTCACTAAGTGCCAAAACAGCTGGTCTGTACTTACAGACGTGAACGTACGCAGAAAAGTGATTACTTTTTAGCCCGCGTATATTGGCTACGTCTACCCTGAACTCCCTAGTCATAATCACAGACAAACACAGAAAACACAAACACCGACGATACTAAGCAAGACTGCGAAGTGAAAATTCTGACATTGATTTACCGGATCAAATTTTTGTAGGTGTTATGCCCTTACAACAATATGAAACAGTGCACCAACAAAATTTTCACTCACAACCCGCTATCCATCAGTTGTTACATACACTCAGCCACTGACCGTACCGTATGGTAAATACAGTAACGGCAGTGATTGAGTGTAAGCAACAGTACTTCGACTAGGAGCGGGAGAGGTGGGATAAGCGCCTTGTATATTTTTTTTTCTCACTGCACTGCACTTTTTGTTTTTTTTTTTGGTATTTTTTTTTTGCACACGCGTGCGGTGTTTTTGTTTTGTGTTTTTTTTTGGACAGCACACAATAATATTGCGAGTGCACTGGTTGAGTTGTGCACTCGACGGTGGTCGATTCGGTACTCAATGTATGTGAACGCGTAATATCTTTCGTGAACAGCCTGACTGACCCATATCAGTATGGGTTTAGACCACGAAAGTCCACCATAGACCGAATTATCACATCAATCACATCACTGAAGACAGTTGAGTAGTAAAGCCCTCTCTTGAGCAATCAAAATGGTTTACTGCAAGACGCTGATCATCACAGTCCCACCTTACGGTTGCAGGAGCTTAGACACTGACGAATGCTAGTCAAAATTCTAACGGGCGCTTCGAGAAAAAAGTTCCGCAAGCAAATTCCGGTCCCATATGCTTCAATAAAAAAAATGTGGAAGTATTTAAAAAGCGACTCTTGACAAAAACAGGACTATTCAACGCCATTGGGAATTAACCAAATCAATAATGTTTCCCAAAAATATCTTTTTAATAAGTACAAGATCAAAATATTATTTCCCTAGAGTCCAGTTACAATATTTAGCAAAAAGAACGTTAGGAGAAACCCAAAACACATGACATGAATCCCAAATCCCTTCACAAATTTAAAGCCAACGCTTAGCCTGAAAACATTTCCAGTCTTGAGACTCTTGCCCTTATGCAACATTTTTCCCAACCTACTCGTTACGATTACACTTTCTACTTGTGCTCACATTTCTTACCCTAACAAGCGCACCCATCTTCTGAAAGACCATCTGGGGTTGCTAATTAACGACAAAACCTGATTCGTTGACCTCAAACTCTGAACCATACAAGATTGAGCAAAACACCAAGGCTCTTCTGTAAATAATCACAAAGCCACAGCCGCATACAAACTCTTTGTCAGCAGTCAATGTGCTTAAACATGCAATGGTTGTCGTCATCATCGTCACCAAACAATGCCTGGACTGATCCTTCTGCCATGCATAAGAACTCACACAAATGACCTGCAGTGACCCAGAACTGAGTCCTAAACACCCATTTTCTAGTTATGTTACGTCTTCACCTCCACCCATAGGTTAGGCTATACCATACCCGATTACGACTTGGCTATGAGATGCAGGCTCGCACACAAAGCGCTGCAAGCAACAAAGCAGAAAATTAATTGCTTTTTCCTTAGAACTTGCATCCACAAAGTTTATCTGACATTCCGTCCTACAGTGGGTTAGATGGACGCATTTGGGAGTTATCCCCCGGAAAACCTACGTGGAAAAAACTTTTCAGAATATGTGTTGGCAGGTGGCCTGGATATTGGCCCGAGTCTGAGAATTAGTTTGACTTTTTCTTTGGCCATATTCCATTGGAGACTGGATACCTTACTCTAGGCAAATAAATGCTGTCGCCATGTGATGCTATGACTTTTGATGCTATGACCATTTTGATAAAAAAGAAGAAAAAAGTTGTTCCTGACATTCATGTGCTTCTTTGAGAGGAAATTAATTTTTAAAATTGCATGCGAGGGTGTGATTGTTTTTTTCTTCTTTTCAATGCCATTTTTACCCTGCAGTTGTAAGCGAAGGATGCTGGTCAAATGCTAACGTTTACAATGAATGAAAGTTTGAAAACATTTCGACAGCTAGTGGTGGCACTAATTAGGTTTACTTTTTTCTCCTCCGGGAGGGTATTTTCAAATCTTGTTTTGTATAATATAGGTATCTAATACAAACGTATAATTCATAAATCTAAAGCAATTTTTTTTATATCAACACAGATGGAAAGAAAGGGGAATGGGACGAAAATGAAAATCGATGAAAATTATAGAAAAATGGATACGTAGAAAAAGGAAAATTAGTGTTGAAAAAGAAAAGGGCATAATAATGAGAATTAAAGAAAATCAGTCATGAAGTGGAGTTGTTGAGAAGTAAGGAGGGATGGTACATTTAAAGTTCGCCATACTAGAGATTGATTTTATTCTGGAAGGTAACACGTTCCATAAGTTGACAGTATTAATGAAAAATGAGCAAGAGGAATTTATGCAATTGTGACGAGCCGAGTTATTGTTAATAAGTCTTCTCACTTTAACCTCACACCATCAACTCCTACTACTTACCTCCACGTGGTGACTGCTCGGTGCCTAGTACCTCGACTGCAACTACGACTACCAACCCCAATAGAAGGTCGTTGGGGGCGGCAGCGGACGAAATCTAAGGATGGATCAACGGTGGCGTACACAGTTCTAGTTACTGCAAAACGAAGAATGCACAACAACTTTCGGATCTGCACGTGGAATCTTCGGACCTTGAACAGGCCGCGTGCAGCTGAACAATTAGCGGAGGCCCTAGTCTGTTATAAAGAAGATATCAAAGCCATCCAGGAAGTGCGGTGGGATGGGCTGGGCAAAAGAAAGATGAAAAACAGTGATGTTTACTACGGTTATTGCTATAAGGAACTTAAGCAGCGTCTATTTGAATGTGGATTTGTTATAAGCGGCAGACTTAGCCAAAAATTCTTTGGCTTTCTACGTGCGCTCATGCCCCAACAGAGGAAAAGGTCGATGCTATCAAAGAAAGTTTCTACGACAAAACCAAAACAATATGCTTACAAAGCGGCGCTGCACAAAAGGATGAGAGCGGCTGCTGAGCTCTACGAGCAAAAGAGGAGGGAAGAACATCGGCTTCTCCGGAGAAAAAGGAAAAAGCGTGAGAAGCGCATGATCGAGGAAATATTTCCAAAATTTGGAGGAGACCCTCTAAACAGCGCCAACTATGTATATCCTAAACATCGCACATAATTTCTTGTCAGCCGTATTGTGCGAGCGCCTGAAACTATTTGTCAACGATTTGATTGGGCTCTATCAGTGCGGTTTTAGGCTCGGAAATTCCACAATTGACCAAATATTCACACTACTGCAGATTCTGGAGAAAACCCAAGAAGTTCAGATCGATACTCACCACCTTTTTATCGATTCTAAAGCTGCATATGACAGCATCTACAGAGACCAGCTATACGAGGTCATGTCTAGTTTTGCAATCCCTGTCAAACTCGTCTGCTTGTGCAGGATGACGATGGAGAAAGCTTGTCATAAAAAAAGGATTTAGGCAAGGCGACGAGTTGTCACATGACTGTTTTAACACGTTATTTGAAAGAATTGTGCAAAACTAACAAGCCATTAATCGAGGTACTATCCTTCAAAAGTCTGTTCAATTGCTTCCATATGACGACGATATTGATATCATTGGTAGAACACAGCGAGCTGTCACTGGTGAGTTTGCGAGTGTAGGAATAGAAGCGGCAAAAATGGGTCGAGGGCAAAACAAAGTATATGTTGTCAACAAGAAGCGACACCCAACATCGATGAATCGGCCAGAATATCACAATCGACAGCTATAACTTTGAGGTAGTAATGGATTTTATCTACCTCGGCTCTGCAATCACATCTGAAAACGACATCTCTCCAGAAATCAGGCGAAGAATAACGCTTGCCAATAGCTGTTTCTTTGGGCTGAGAAGGCAACTGTAGTAAGGCCCTCTCGCGAACACTCTATATAAGACCCTTGGGATCTCTGTCCTGCTCTGAAACATGGGCCCTTTCTAAGCGAATGAAGATATCCTTGGTCGTTTTGGGAGAAAAGTTCTTCGTAAGGTATTTTGTCCCGTATGCGTTGAAGGGTTCTGGAGGAGACGATTCAACGATGACTCTACAAGCTTTACAGCGACATCAACCTGGTCAAAAAACTGCGCATTGGACATTTGAGATGGCTGGGACATGTAGAGCGAATGAACACCAACGCTCTAGCCCCCAGAAACTTCGACACTAATCCGGACAAAGAACGCAGTAGATTGAGGCCTCGCCTTAGGTGGCGCTCGCACGTGAAAGGGGACCTCAACCAACTTGGAGTGCGCAACTGGAGGCAGCTAGCCAAAGACCTCACTAATTCGAGAGGTTGAAGCCCGGGTCGACCACGGACTGTAGCGCCACTTAAGTAAGTAAGTAAGTTAATGTTAAATGTCCTTTCGGGTAGAGAAAACTTGAGTTTATATTTTTTATATTAAAATTGAGTTGTTGGCTTTTATAAAATGTTAACCAACCAAGTACGTTTCTTGAACGGTTGTGTCTACAGCATCACTCGTAACTTTCGTTGATAAAAGGAATCAAGGGTACAGTAAACAGCTAGAGCTGTTACAAGCTTGAAAAACTAGCAGTTAACCATAGTTTACGAAGGCTTCCGTAAATAGGGCCTTCCACCTTGGAATGAGTATAGCCCTACAGATTCCAGTTTATTGAATAGGCAAAGCTTGTTACAGATTCCACAGATTTTAGTTTGGTATTGCAAAGCTATGTTTCTGGCAGAAGATTTTTCTCGCATCTCTTGATCACTTACCAGATTTGGTATTCGTCTCTGAAATATGGATATATGTATCGAAACTTTCTAACTCCAGTAATAGTACTCCTAACTTTTTATTCGACGCACATTGCAATAATACTTATTCCGCTGTAGGAGTGGCGGTATTTTATAGAATTAATATTCAGTGTGAGTATTGAAACCGCATTTTAGAATTTCTAATTTAGTCTGTTTAAGTTTTGAATTACAGTTTTATTTGCGTTTGCAGATTGCATCAATGCACTATTAACGCTTTTGTGATGCAATTTTCTGGGTTTTTGGATGTTAATATCTTAGAGGTCTTATCTTGTTCTGGTCTTGTTCTTTGGTGAACAATTCTACCAGTGGAGAGTCTTACTTTGATTACGTTTTTATAAAACTGCATAGGAATATAACCTACAAAATAGATGTCCATGATCTTAAAATAACTGATCACAGCTTAACCACTATTCAAATATTGTATATGGTAGCATTACAAGATACCTGAGACCATTGACGGTAACGTTGTCTCATGCCTCATTTCGAAAGAAATAAGGTCCGATGATGACGTCATGTCTTAAACCGCACCAAAGAATCAATCTTTGTGGATGCATTGATGCTTGGCCGAGCACTTGTGGATTGTGTTAGCTACAATAATGGCAAAAATGGGGCTCGTCCGAGAAGATGATTTTTTAGCCAAAATGCGGATTTCCGGCCAACATTTTCAGCGCCCAATTAGCGAACTCACGGCATTTCCAATGATTGCCCGACTTCAATTCTTGCGTAGGACCAAATCCAACCGCAATATAACACAGCGTAGACGAGCCACTGGTTCTGTGGATAAGGCGCACCTTGAATGCGGGTAAAGACTAGGTCCATTATATGATTGCAGGGGTAAACAGGGGTTGCCCGCAAGGCAGCATCCTGTCCCCAATGCTATCGTGCATGTGTTTCGACTCACTGCATAACGCTCACGCAAGTAAAACCATCTGCTTCTCCATGAAATCTATGTATCATATTATCCTTGATGGCAAACTCCTCTTGACTAAAAATGTTACGTCGGAATCGTCTAAGATGCTCTTGGCCTTCTGTCAGTGCAAATGACCTGCTGGCAAAACATGGGGACTGTGACCGATAATGGTCCTTTGTACCTACACGGCTATGATAAGTCCAATTATATCCTATCCGAAATTTATCTGGTAGAACAAGCTCTGACGAAAATATGTTAGTGGTGCTTTTATTAGACTCAAAAATGCGGTCTGTCTCGGCTGCATGTGCTTTTTCCATGTGGATCCCCCTCCCATTGATAATCTCAAAGCCAACTTTCCTTTAACCAGAAGTTGTTAAACGCATTGAACCTTTGATGACTTTCCACCCCGACTGTATTTTGGACCTTGTCTTAAAAACATTTTATCTGATGCAATGACACCAGAACTCCTGCTACGGGAAAAATACTAAATCGACTTCCACTGCGCCCAGGAATGAGACATTCGCCTGGTATCTTTCTGGAGTACGATAACGTCCTCGTTAGGAAAGCTTGCGTCTGTCTTCAAAGCGGTAATGTACGCAATCCAGAGGGTAACGAACTACATATATTATGAAGAATCGGTGGTGGGGAGAAGCAAGCAAGGATTAAAGCCTTGGTGATACCTCTTGCGACCTCCAAACTAATTCGGGAATGCAAAACTTGACTGAACGCAGTCGAAAGACTAAATTCACTGAGCCTTGTCTGAATCCCAGGTCACAATTGCATCACTGGAAATATAATCGCTGGTGAACTTCCTTAGCAAGGCTCAAAGGAGAGTTCTTCAGCACCCGAAACTGGGCTAAATCTGCCTGCGTCCTCGGCTAGGTGTTCCACTGAAAGTAGCTTCTTATATGAAGATAACTGCAGATGGCATGACTCTCCAGGCTACCGGAAGTCCAAACTAATGCTTTCTGGCGTTTGTTAGAGATCAGCAAATTTACTGCTGTCCCTCAGTAAGAAATACTGAAGGCTACTTACTTCCATTGTCACGGGGCACTACGCTTTTACTAAGCACTTAAGTATGCTGGACATAAGTGATACAACATCCTGAGATGCTTGAATTAAAAGTGATGATGATGTGGTAGGTGCTGGTACAGTATGCACTTAACCGCTAAAGCGCACAGAAATTCCGCCGCTGTCATTTTTGAAGTTCCCGAGGCCGTATGGGCCCATTACATGTTTAGAACATATGTTGTCGTTTTCTACCTTCGCGTTGATATCGCCCATTACGATCAGGATGTCGTTAGACATTAAATTGGCTGCGACGTCTAGTTGGCTGTAGAAATCATCCTAAGCCTCATTTTCTCCATAGTTTGCAGGAGCGTACACGGGATAATGGTGATTTTCCACACTCTATACTAAAACCCAGCCGTTAGTACACTATCACTGACTGGAAAATAGGACAAGAGACAATCACGTGCTCACTTTATTTCGCGTGTGGCGTTTGAAATCCATTGTCTTAGAACAAGAGTTACTTGGATCTTGGTTAAGTCTTTATAACTACGAAGCGTTCAGTACTAGGGAGACTTTAGAGTGAAATAAATAAAAACACATTTTGTTGGTCCATTTAAAGCAGAACAATAAAAGATTTTGTCCCCGAAACATCTCCTTCCAAACGTTAACATCTTTGTCTATTCTTACTCTCAATGTAATTTTCGCCAAAGAATTCCACTAAGCCATGATGAATAATTTAGGCAAAAAAATTCCAGCTTCCTTTACATAAAGTGATTAACCAAATTGTTTTTAAATACATTTAGCTACACCTCTTTGCAACTAACTGGTTTTCCAAAATAGAACAAAAATCCTTACAAAAAAGATTGTTTCATCTCGCCAATGGCAATACATTTTTTACCTCCTCTTATCCTTTACTTTGCTTGAGATTTCTCATTCCCCATTCCTGGACATCATTGCTCTATCCTGGTTCGTGAGGGTCTAGTGGGTAAACCCATGAAAACGCAAAAAAGTTAAATGAATGTTAAATAAGATTTTTTGCGTATTTCTTTCGGTATCGTATTCTAAAAGAGAAATAACACTTATTCCACTTTCCCATCTTTGTCCTGTGTGTCATCTTCGACATTGACATCATGTTGTCGTCGTTGGTCGTCTATGTTCGCAGCTTCATCGTTCGTCGGCCCTTGTCGTCTTGGCTGCAAATAATGAGCACGGATAGCGTTACAAGTGATAACAAAAGTTCTTAGTTTAAATGGATTTTTATCAAAAAATGTTATCCTGTGCGTCGGCCTTATTTTTCTTGTTCCGTACCCTTCATATAATTCCACCAAGTCATTGGAAAAAGAGAATGGTAAATGGAAAAACGGAAAAAAAGGGAACCGAATAATGCCTTTAAGGATATTGACACCAGAGATGCAAATATTAAGGCGCGTAATGTGCTTATAAATAAATGAAACGCGGATAAGGATGAGAAGGAGTCGACCATAAATTGGTGAAAATAATTAATTTAATGAATGTTTCCCGAATTCCGCTAAAGTATTTAGATACAGATACGAATATTTATACTGTCGGTGGATGTGCTTTAAAACGATTTAATCGAATACTCCTACAACGAGAATGTAATTAAATCGCAATAAATCGCGTGTGTTCGTACGTGTGAGCCGAAGCGGGGGCTGGAAAATTGCGAGTTTCTGCCCTCTTGAATGAGTTTTTGAAATGCATTAGGATGGACATTTGATGGAGATGATAGGTCCATTTTCGAGGATGTTGCCTGTCCAATAAATTTGATTTACGGCTAATTGCGGACTTAAGAGGCTTTTAAGCAACCGCACGTCGGCAGCCCTTCGCTATTGGAACGATGAGTGTTTCGAGTAAAATCATCACATTTCGCTCAAAAACACAGCGTTGTCACCATATACTAAGTGAATGTGACACAAATTGTTTTTCGGTGTTTTTTTGGGAATTTGATTACCACAGTGTGGTAGTCGTTTGGCTTTGAACACTGCAACGCGTACAGTGGGGTCTGAAGTGGTATTGAATGAGAATGGCCAAATGGATCAGTGTATTGTACAGTTTGAATTTGGGCCTACGTATTCAAACCTGGTTGTTTAGACCAATGGTATGAACAAAAGTTTTCAGGAGGCATTTTTCGTCAAATCCCTACCTGCATGCCATGAAACCAAGATGGACTTTTTTTTTTAATATTTCACATTGGGAGAATTATTTCTTTTGTTGAAGTCGAGTATTTTGACAAAGAGCTACTGTTTTATACTTCCTATTTCCGTTTTGATGAAATTTATTAGTTTTTCCTAGACATATGAATTTTTTCTTTCCTGGCCAACGAAACTAGGAATTCGCTCCCATTTTCACATGAGATGGGGATACGGCTGAGATAAGTCCTCCTACTGTGTATCACGTTCACCGCTGATCTGATTTAAACAAGAGTATAACTGCGGTTAAAACACAATCAAAACTTGTGATTTAGTCCTCCAAGTGTTTAAAGCAAGCTTTTCTTCTTCGGATAAATTTAGGGACTAAAGATGATAGAGAGTCCTTACTATTCTTATTTATTACTCACAATTATCATGTCTATGCAGTGCGAAGTTTAAAGTGGTTCTCAGCCTCAAAGACACAAGGGGAATAGGTCCTATTCATTTTTAAGTCAGCCACGAGTATCTTACGACAAAATTTTAATTGAATTAGATTCTGATCAAATCTAGATCTGAGCGCATGTCAATTAGATAAAGCAAAAGATAATTAATGACTAATCGCGTAACAAATGTTACTTATTTTAACAGGCAAGACAGCTTATCAAAATCGAGAAGATTCATTAATAAATCTTAAGCAGAGGTTGGTGTATCTTTGATAACTTTGCAGTCATGGCAAATGGTTTCCCTTTTAGCCAGACTAGAGCATTGCCTTTATTCCTTTAGAAGATTTCAACAGTCACGTAAGAAAGGCGAATATTTTCGAAAGTACAAACGCGCGACAGCAAGTCTAGAAATCAGCTTAAACTCATAAACTCATATTATAAATGTCCAAACTGAGCAGCCAATCGATATTCGGATCAGCTTTGGAACTCTATAATAAGATGGAAATAGTGTGAGCAGATTTAACGATAAACAATTACAATCGCAACAATCTTTATCGATCGTGAATTAATTAGCCTCTCGTCAAGCCCTCCATGACCTGCGCAAAATGGTAAGGTCAGTGGCACCGATGCCTAGAAGCTATTGGAAGTGCTGCAAAGCTGCAAACAATGTGCTGGTTAATAAATCCCGGGTTTAATAAGGAATGTCGGCCAGCACATGCAACTTAACAACAAGCGTACAATGTGGCGCCTCAAAGATGGACGACGGGAAGACCATCGGCACCTCCAGAAGAAGCAAAAAGAGCAGGAATAACGCGCGATCGAAGATATTGAGAGGTTGTCATTCAGGAACAAAATGCGGAAATTTACCAAAAGATGAAAAGAACGCGTCAAGTCATTAAGAGCCGTACAGAAAGCACATCGATGATGAGAATATGTATAATGGTGAACAAGCCCACCAATCGGCCATCAAACAGAATAGAACATTCAACTTAGACGATTATAACCAAAACTTCATTCCACGCGACCAAAAATAAGTGAGGATAAAAATATCTAAGCTTAAATCTAACAAAGCTGCTGGATAGGACGGCTTACTGACTTTATAAAGAGGATAAACCAACTCATTGAGTGTTTGCCTAGTAAATGGAACCTCAGCATTGCTTTATCAATCCCCAAGAAAGCAGAGCTCCTCAATTGCGGCAACTATGCAACTATAAGTCTCCTAAACATTGCATACACAATCTTACCTGCCTTACTGTGTGGACCTCTGAAACCTTCGTCAATAACTTGATTGGCCCCTATCAGTATGGTTTCAAGCCAAGGATTCGGTAGATCCTGGAAAACTCTCATGAAGTTCAAATCGATACGCGCCACCCCTTTATTGATTTTCAGTCTGCATATGACAGCATCTATAGAGATGAGCTGTGTAGAGTTATTCCTAGTTTTGGAATTCCTACGAAACTCATCCCTTTGTGCAGAATAACTGCTCGTTTAAAGTCAACTTTGATGCCAATAAAAATTTTCAACTACGTGACTCACAGTTGACAGCTATAATTTCGAGCTAGTAACGGACTTCGCTTACTTTGGCTCTGCTATAAATTCTGCCAACAACATCTCCAGCGAAATAACTGAGTGGCAATGCCTTATTACGAACAACTAAGGTGACTCTACATAAGACCTTGATCATCACTGTCCAACTTGATGGCGTTGAAACAAGGAATCTATCGAAAGCGGATGAAAATATACTCAGTCGTTTCGAGAGAAAAATCCTTCGAAAAATATTCGCTCCCATTTGCGTTGACGGGTTTTGGGGGAGAAGATTCAACGACGAACCATATGAGCTGTACAGCGACATACACTTAGTCAGAAAACTGCGCATCAGTCGCCTGAGATGGCTAAGGTATGAATGGACACCAATGCTCTCAACCGCAGAGTCTTCGAATTTAATCCAGAGTGACAATGCAGTGGAGGAAGACCTAGCATTAGGCGACGCCAACAACCGTCTTGTAGTGTGCAACTGGAGATTTACCGCGCGAAACTACTGGCCTGATGAAAAGTACATGCAAGGACATTTACCGAAATACGAACCGGCGCTGCATAGAAGGGCGACAACGACTGGGGCACTTTGCCAGAAAAGGCGCAGATAAGAACAATGATCAAAGAAATGGAGATGTGCTACTTTAGAAACAAAATCTGAAGTATGTACCGGAAGATAAAAAATAAAAAGATATGAAGCTAACAAGACCCGAACAAAAATATGTAGAAATGAGCGATGATAGACCCCATACACCAACTCATTTCCAAGATTTGCTCAAAGGAAGGAGTGCCTGATGAACAGAACCGTAGCCCGATCCACAAGGAAGAAACCCCTAAATTGCATAAAATATAGAGAGAAAAGTTATTGAAACTATTTGCCAACCATCTGATTAATCATTCAGTCCACATTAACCAAATTTTCAAAAATCCTTGAAGCCGGACTTTTCTAAAAAAGAATTCGCAGACTTGATTTATGTCTACATTTTCTGCAACAGTAAAAGTCAGATTCGAATGTCAAAAAAAATACCTTGAAAGGGCTGCTACCCTATTCATTACAGAGTTTGATACACTTTTTCGACTTCTCAGGCTGGAATCGGAGGAGAATTATTTTATAATCGGCGGGGATTTCAACGCTAAACACAGAGATTGGGGAAATAATTTGCCAAATACTAGAGGGAACCTACTACTCGATTGGTGGGGTCAGCACGATGTCATGTACAGACTCGGTCTTAAAGCGCTGACGATTACGACTTCTTTGTGATCGAGGACCAACAGGAGAAGATTGAGGCCATAGGGGCAACTTTCCAGGAAGTATACAAGGTCACTAATTATGACCTGGATAATCGCTTCGTGGTGCACAACTTCTACATTAGAAATGAAGTAGAGAAATGGTGATCCGAGGGCTCTGGTTTCACCCGGTTTAGCGACGAAAAACTGGCAAATAATGTCATTGCCAGAGAGGAGAAGCGGTGGACATTTACACCACCCAGTTTAGTAATGCAATGAATATTGCACATTATCCAGCGCATTGGAAAACGGCGGTGGCTCAACCTATCCCCAAAAAGCGGAAGGATATATCCAATCCGGCGAATCTCCGGGCGATAAGTCTCCTTCCGAATATCAGTAAGGTTTTTGAAAAGGTAATCAATAGTGCTCTGACTAGGTGGGATGAGGACAAACATATGGTTCCGGACAATCAATTCGGTTTTAAGGCGGGATATGATATCTCACATGCCGCGTCTAAATTGGTGTCCGATATCGAATGGAATAAAGACAAAAAACAATGTACTGGTGCATGCCTTGTTGACTTGGAGAAGGCCTTCGACACCGTATGGTTAGAAGGTCTTTTCTATAGGCTGACTAGGCTGGGGATTAGTAAACCACTCTTGTACATTCTTTATAATATGCTAAGTTATATGCATGGTGAAGAATGGTAATGTGACTTCTGTTGGAATATTTCAAATTAAAAATGGTCTTCAGCAAGGCGCGGTCAATTCGCCGATCCTATTTAACATTTATACAAGCGACTTGATAGGCTCACTTCCCCATACTATTGCGTATGTTGACGATTGGGTAGCGTACACATCAGGTCCAAAAATCGAGGTTATAAATACCCTTTTGCAGAGTAACTTTGATAAGATAAGGCTATTTTGCGATGACTGGAAGTTGAAAATCAACTTTCAGAAGTCGGAAACCATTCTCTTTAGGACGCCGTTGTCTAGAGCCTCTAGGGATACTATAAAAAATTGGAGAAAGTTCTCGATCATTGGACAAAGCGGACAGGCTCTTGCCTGTCGAAATGTAGTCAGATAGCTTGGAATCTGGCTAGATCAGTTTCAGTATTTTGGCAAAATGTAGATGCTGCTCTGTCCAGAGCTAAAGGTGCTTTTGCCTTACAAAGAGACTGTTTTATAGCAGCCAACTCGATGCGAGGGTAAAGGTAATCTGCTACATGGCCCTTATCAGGCCCATGCTCGTATTTGGGTGTCCCGTGTGGTTCAATGTCCTTTACAATAGGGCGAACCTAATACGAGTGGACAACTTAGTAATTAAGCTGACTCGAAGGCACATTGCAAGAGCAATGACCTCGACGAATAACCTGATATCGGGGGCTTTCTACCCCAATTACCTTTATCACGAGAGTATGCGCTCTGACGGCTTCGTTCTACCGGAAGCATTCCTCTACCTTCATCAGATAGGGTTGATCCAGGATAGATCAGCGGTCCCGTTAATCTTCCATGTCGCTCGGACAGCTGGGGACAGGCGACTCAACTACAACAGAGACGTCGCACACGGCAGTGTGGATCGCCGCAGGTTCAGTAGGGCGGTGAGGAATCGCGATAAGAGGGATGTCGTTCGGCAGCACCAGCATTTCTGGTGGTTGAATGATGGGGAAGATGTTTCGTCGTCGTTTCCGTCAATTACGGACCAGCCTCACTAATGAGGTAGAGCTGGCCAATTTATTTGCTCTGTGAATAGCGGTTGCCAGCTTACATAGGTTTAGGTTAGCATTTAAGAAACATATACATATATCAGTGTATACAAAGGTGTATACTGATATATTTATATGATTGTGTATAATGTCTACGTGTGTTTATGTGTGTATTGTGCATTTAGGTTAGGTAGGCTAGGGTTTATTTTAAGTTAGATACTAAGCTTTTATAAAAAATAAAAAAAATGTCCATATGCTAAGTTTTTGTAAACAAATTTTTTTCTTAGCCGTAAGTATATATAAGTAGTAATATGTAAATAAAATCGAAAGACATAGATATAAGAATTTAGAGTAGCTTAGAGTGCCTGTGTGGGACCAGTAAGTTAGTATAAGATTATTAAGTAATTTTAAGGTAGCATTTAATCATTTTTTGTTAGTATGTTAGTATGTAAGAGTTATTGATGATATGATAAAATGCATTTAAAAACTAAAACTGTGTTTATTATGACGATGTCGTTTGCATTTGTGAATAACTGAATAGGCTTTTGAAAGGTAGTGCCTCTAAAATGAACTTGTGAATTCCGCGCAATTTGACATGTCACCTTATTTAACTTCTTTTCTGGCATTGAAGGTCTCGGTTTTGTTCATTACCAACCTTTACGGACTGGAGTGCACTTTCCATCTTTATCATCCACAGTCGAATGTGCTTGGCAGGGAAGCTAAACCAAAAATGAATCCATGTAGTTCGATCGAAATCGATGAAGAAGTGTTTCGATCTGGAACTCCCGCGTTTTTATTAACATCTGCTGTAATGTGAAAATTTGATCTATAGTGCACTTTAATTGCCTCAAATTACACTGATAGGGGCCGGTTAGACTGTTTCAGGTGTTCACATAATATGGCAGATAGTTTTTATATGCTGTTTTGAGGAGACTTACATATTCTCCTGTAGTTGGCGCAGTTTAAGAGATATCGCTTCCTTGTGATTGGACAAACAATGCTGAGGTTCCATTTGACAGGCATACATTCGTCGACATTTAGAGAAGATATGATGTATCCAATCGTCACCTGTACTTTAAATAGCCCTGCAGTTAAGCCATCGGGTGCAGCAGTTTTGTTAGACTAACGCTTGGAAATTGCTATCTCGACTTCATCTTCACCAGGTGGATGGAAATGTTGTCTGTCGTCGTCCAGGTTGAAAGATTCGTCACCGAACAGAATTCTAAAGCCATTCAATAATTCGAAAGTAGGCAATAGCTTTATTTGTGATGGTATGTGGTAAGCATAAGACGAATCTACAAAATATCGCCGAGTTAGAAATTTTAGGCCAGCAGCTTTAGAGAAGTGTAGTGTTGTTAAAGAATAGTAAATGGTAATCACTGTGCAAGAAATTTGGTCATTAAGTGCGTACCATGCACTTGCTTAGTAAATGACTGGTTGCTGTAAATAGAAACCTAATGAAGCAATGTTGTAACCCATTAGATCGTGCAAAAGACAGTCCAACGTCATAATACGGCTACGTCTACTTTTCTAGATGATACTGTATCCTTTGATACTACAACCAAATGATTTTCAACAGCGAAGCTCCATAGTTATTTAACGACTTAAATTAGTTAATAGGTGTTGAATGAATATCAGGCCTCCAACTAGCCTTGCAGACAAATATTTGTTTGCTTACTGCGGAGTCGAATCGTTTGAATGCAGCCAGCATGTGGTGCGTATTTAGCCTGCTTGAGCCTAATTTGGGTCGTCATTAGCATAATACGTAGTTATCTTGAATTCTCTATACCAGCAAAACTGGTTGCCCATTCGCAATTATCAATCTATATTCTTTAGGAACTGATACTCTTTTTAGTTGAGTTTGTGCCCTGCCAGTTCCAAATTGTATGCCTTTAATTTGTTTTAATAATTCTTCTTTTGAGGAACTGGTTGATCAACAAGCCAAAAGATGCTTCTACTACCTAATACAGGGTCATACATTTTGTGGTTTCGAAAATATAAATTTAAATAAAACACATTTATGATGTAGATAATGATCAAATTTTTATTACAATATATTGCTTGGATCTTGCTATTATGAATGGAATATAATATCATCCAAATGTTCTCCATGGAGTTCTTGTAGGATTTGATTCTGACAAAGTAATTTTTGGATGACTTTTCGACACATACCGGGCAATAATTCGGCCATAATTTGCCGAATATGCGTTTTCAAAGCATCAAGAGTGTGCGGATTGTGTGCATAAACAATATCTTTTGCATAGCCACACAAAAAGGAATCAAACGGCGACAAATCACTCGATATTAGTTTCCAGTTCACATCACCAAAACGCCCTCAGCATGGAAATTCAATTCCAAATATTACTACTTTGATAAGAGTTCAATTACCTCCTGTTAACAACAATTTGTGTTCCGCCATTGTCTCACCTTCGTTTTTGAAAACATGTCAACTTTTATCTATGCTGATTAGTCGCTTTTTAACTGAATAGATCTATTTTGCACGTCACTAAATTACTGCATTACACACTGGAGATACAGACCATATTTGATGCGTCCTCATATAATGCTGAGTAGGTGATGGGGTTTTCCAAAGCAATCATTAGTAACGCATTACGAGGTAGAGAATTTTAATAAAACAACTGAGCATTTTCGTTCTAAGTAAATTCAAAGATGTCGAACGAACTCTTGTCCTCCAAATTATGATGATTAGTGTTTCCAGTAGAACTATCCCCTTATAAATCAACTGGCGGCACTGGGCCAATCTCAATTTACCACGACGAAGAAGGAAAAGATCTTCCATATTATCGCTGCATCTCTAATATGTTCTCGTCTCTTAAGATTAATGTTATTGCATCTTTTGACAAGTGAATGCACGCATGGATACTTGCGATACACTTTAGATACTCTGTCTCCACAAAAAATGCATATTGGATTATCGACGTTGCCTCTTCCTTCTTCAATTAAAATGCAGTCATTGCCGAATGCAGGTTTTGCCGAAAATTGTTTAATTAAATTGACAAATTTTTGTTCTCCATCAATCAGGTGCAAATGGGATTTGAGATAATCGCGAAGTTGCAGTATTTTTCAACAATCTCCAGTGGTAACGACCGAAGAGCAGACTTAGTATATAAAGCGATGAAACCAGTCCAAATCTATACCAGTCAAAAGGTTTTCCTCTTCCAAGCATCATGGGAAAAGGGCTACAATTAGTATTTGTCGTTCTAACAGCTGCTATTGCATCTGCAGAGCCATTGAAGAAGGAAGTTCTTAATTTGCCACCGTTGATTCATTTTACCGATGTATTTAATACACACAGTGATAATGAGCAAGAAAAATTAAACGAAGAAACCATTGTACCAAATTGGCCAAATACACCTGGAAGTCCGCCACAGTATCCATCACATTCACCAACACCAAATCCTAGTTATCCACCAGGATATCTGGAATCAGAAAAGCCACAACCCGGATGGCAACAATTCGGATGGCAACAACCCGGATGGCAACAACCCGGATGGCAACAGCCCGGATGGCAACAGCCCGGATGGCAACAACCCGGATGGCAAAATCCAGGTTCGAACCAGCCCGTTTGGCCTGGGTTTCCCGAGTATCCTCCACAGCAAGGCGGAATCTATTATCCGGGTTATCCAGGATATCCTTCATATCCGCAATATCCCCCACAACCCGCTTATCCACCATACAAAGCCAATCCAAGAACCCAAGACGTAGAGCTAGTCGAGCGTTACTGTAAGTTCAACGAAGATGGCAGCAAGGAATACAAGTGAGTTTTTTGAGTTTGAGTTTGACTGTTTTCCAGATCGATCTTCAATTGAGACCTCACTCTCTTCCAGATTGGTGTTGAGCAATGGACTCGTAATCTATCAGAAAATTTTAAATAAAAACGGCAACAAGCAGAATATTCAATTGCTTGAGGGGTACTACTCAGATAAGCGTGATGATAACACTTACTTGACCACTTACTTCAGAGCTGATGAGAATGGTTATAGCGCTTCATGTAAGTTGGCACCGACTGAAATTATAACTTTGATATAAATATGTATTCCCTTTTTCCTTTAAGCTGAAACAAGTGACTCACCACCAGCCTATCCTGATATCAAGGAGATGATAAGTCTTCCACTCCCAGAGGGGCACAAGAAATAAATATAAATAATTTTATTTGTCCTCAATCATTGTAGCCATTATGACTTTTGAAAAATTCAATAAAGTTTAGATTTTGAGTAAAATACATACTTTTTGACGTTTTTATGAATCTGCAAAATGGTCACAAAGATACGTCACAAAGTGACTGACATTGTTCGCTGCGTTACTTGTTTTAGAGACATCAATACACTTGAGCTTCTTTCACATTTCTCTTTCAAAGGAACAACATTATATGTAAAGCGAATTGTATGGACTACTTTAGAGAAACCTTAAAATAAAAATCCTATAATATATCCACGTAGAAGGTGACCACTCCACCTTCGTATGGTGACATCCCAAATTCTTGTAGCGTTCTCTGATAGACAATAGGTTAGGTTAGGCTAGGTAAGAGTGGCTGTTGGAAATACCAACCCACTTAGGCCTATTGGCCCATTGTGATGCCACGTGGATCTATGATCTTCTTACTACTGGAACCAGTTTGAGCTTTTAATAAAGCGTAGGAGACTGTTAACGTCTATTTTTTCTAGATCGTTTAGGTCGTTGTAGAAGAAAGCTCCTAGGTGAAGCTTCCTTCTCTGAGAGAGAGCTGGGCATGTGCAGAGTAAGTGGGGGATTGTCTCCTCCTCTTCCTCGTCCATGCAGCTTCTACAGAAATCGTTAGTAAAAGCGCCAAGCCTTCTTGCGTGCTTGTCTATGAGGCAGTGTACGGTAATGACACCTATTATGGCGCTGAGATGTTTCCTATCTAAAAGGATCAGACACTTAGATCGACTCAGATCCAGCCTTGGCCAGATCTGTTTGGTCTCTAGACATGTTTGTCCAGCAGTCCACCTAAGGTCCGTTCTTTTATTGGCATCTAGCTTTAGTGTTAGTTTGCACGTAGCGATTGGTATACCTATACTACCTTTGTCTGGTAGGATAGGTAGAGTGGTTCCAATTTTGGATAGTTCATCGGCTCTGCAGTTCCCTGGAATGTCTCTGTGGCCCGGCACCCAACAGAGGTGAATGTTGAACTGCTCTGCCATCTCCATGACAGATGATCGGCATTCAAGGGCAGTTTTAGAACACAATGAGACCGAGTCCAGGGACTTGATGGCGGCCTGACTATCCGAAAATATGCGGATATCCTTTGCAGATATCACGTTTTTCTTCAGCCAGGACAGAGCTTCTTTAATCGCCAAAATTTCCGCCTGGAACACGCTACAGTGATTTGGAAGGCGGAAAGAGAGGCTTAGATTTAGCTTATCTGAGAAAACACCGCCACCAACTCCGCTGTCGGTTTTAGATCCATCTGTGTAGAGATGGATTGACTTGTCCTCCATGAAAGCATCCTCCTCCCAGAATGATCTAGAGGGGAAGCTTACATGGAAGTTTTTGTCAAACCAAAGTTCAGGTATAGTGTAATCGGTGTTCTCTGTGAGGATTCCTAATGTATTAAGAATGTTGGCGTGGCCAAATGAATTATTTGTCCACTGTTTAGTCGCTTTAAGGCGAATAGCTGCAGTCGTAGCTACTTGCTTGCTAAAAATGTCGAGGGGTGTCAAGTGAAGCAGAATATCTAATGCCGCAGAGGGGGTAGACCGCAAAGCTCCGCTTGTGCATAGACATGCTGTTCTTTGGAATCTGCTTAATTTAATGCTTTTGACTGCATTTTCCAAGGCCGTCCACCAGACAACCACCCCGTAAGTAAGTATCGGTCTTATGACCGATATGTATAGCCAGTGGGTTATGCGAGGTTGAAGGCCCCATTTGTTCCCAATGGCTTTCTTGCAAGAGAATAAAGCTATTGTAGCTTTATTGACTCTTTCTTGAATGTTAGGTTTCCAGTTTAATTTCCTGTCAAAAATGAGACCCAGATATTTTGCTGTATCGGAGAAAGCTAAACTGGTACCGTTTATTGAAGGAGGGTCTATGATTGGAATTTTATATTTCCTAGAAAAGAGGACAAGATCAGTTTTATGGGGGTTTATTCCCAATCCACAGCGATCTGCCCAGCAGGTTAATCTGTTAAGATTTACTTGGAGGAGTTTTTTTAATGGTATTTAAATGTTTTCCTGAGACGGCTATGGCAACGTCATCCGCATAGGCAATCACTCTGCTACCACCCGCTTCCAGGTATATCAGTAGTTCGTTAACCACTAAGTTCCAGAGAAGGGGGGAGAGGACACCGCCTTGCGGCGTACCCCTACTGACATATCTTTTAGCAGAAGTCTCACCCAGTTTGGAGTTGATTATCCTGCTTGTTAGCATTAGATTAATCAGCTCCCCAAGTAAGCCGTCTACCTGCAGAGTTGACAGCGCAGTCGTGATTGCGGATGTGTTGACGTTGTTAAAGGCGCCCTCTATGTCTAGGAAAGCAACCATTGTGTACTCCTTATATTCTAGCATTCTAGGCATGTTGAGCCGTAGACAGAAGTCTTGGATCAACTTTAGCTCGAATATGGATATCAATCAGTCGTTCTAAAGTTTTCAGAAGGAATGATGATAGACTTATAGGTCTGAGGTCCTTTGGGACCACATGAGAACATTTTCCAGCTTTGGGAATGAATACTACATTGACTTCTCTCCATAACAGTGGAATGTAGATACAGTGGGTTGCCAAATTATTAGGGACAGTAACATTTTTGTTCATTTTCTTACTTTGGGCGCGTTTTGCTTCAGTTTATTGCAGTGTAGTGTAACGGGATTTGTTATATGCGTTCGTTGTGTTTTTATAACTGTAATTTTAAACGAATTTTGTGACTAGAGAGTAATGTTTGGTTTTTACAAATTTTTAAACATCGTGAGAGCTGTAAGCAGTGCAGACGTTAAACAGTGACAGGGAAAGGAAATTTGTATATTTGTGATATAAAATACAGTTAAAATGTAAGTATTACTATTCTTTTATTAGAAATACAATTATTAATAAAATATTTGTAAAAACTTTTTTTTTTTACATTTTATGACTTCTAGTATGGGTAAAGGCTGCGATTTGTCTCCTAAAAAAACAACTGAAATTAAAACCCTTCTCCAGCATACAGTTCACTCGCAAAGGACAATAGCGGAAATTACTGGTGTTTCTAAGTCCGTAGTGAATAGAATTAAAAAATGCATGGATATAAACCAGCCGATTTCTGCTAAAAGAAAGGGTAATTGTGGGAGAAAACGAATGACAACTCCACGTACCGATAGGAAAATTCGTGATATCTGTCTACAAAATCGCAAAAAAAGTGTAAAGTTGTTAACTCAATTAGTTCATGACTCCCATATACGAGCTTCTATGAGAACTGTGCAGCGGAGACTGGCAGAGGAAGGCTTGACAGGTCATCGTCCTGTCAAAAAACCTCGGTTGACCGATGCAATGAAAAATAAACGGCTTGCCTGGGCTCGCGAACACAGCGAGATGACGGTTGAAGACTGGAGTAAGGTCAGCTGGCTTCTTTTTGCTGTTTTAAACAAACTTATAAAGAATATCTTGTAATACTATTACACGTTGTTCCTTGTTTTTAGGTTTGTTTTTCAGATGAATCCACATTTGAAATTTTAGCCGACAAAAGCAGTTTTGTTAGGCGACGCCCAGGTGAGAAGTACCACCCAGATTGCATCCTGGAGAGGGTCAAACATCCCGCCAAAGTAATGGTGTGGTCGGTAGTCAGCGGAAAAGGTGTTGGCCGCCTCTACATTGTTCAGGGAACTATGAAGCAAGACCAATATAGGGAAGTCTTAAAAACTCATTTGCTACCAACGTTAAGAGAATGGTTTCCGAATGGTCAAGATTTCATATTTATGCATGATTCAGCACCATGTCATAAAGCGAAAAGCGTAACCAAGTTTTTGGATGAAAACAAGATCCCAGTTTTACCTTGGCCTGGCAATTCTCCAGACATGAACCCCATTGAGAATCTATGGGAGATTACCAAGGGGGAAATAGCCAAAGATGTGATAACCAACAAGGAAAAACTTATAGAAAAACTGGAAAATGTTTGGCATCACAATCCCAAAATACAAGAAAGTGCTCAGCGGTGTATAGAAAGTATGCCCAAGCGTATTAAGGCACTCATTGCGTCAAAAGGGAATATTGATTAGTTTAAGTAGTGTTCTCTTCTGTTTAGTTTTTTTAACAAAATATTGAATTCTTTTATTTAATTTTATAATTATTATTATTCTATTATAATGCATTGTCAAACACATTTTTATTTCATAAAAAAAACTGTGTCTTTTCACTGAACTTGAATCAAATGCATCAGAAATACAATTTTTCGTTACTGTCCCTAATAATTTGGCAACCCACTGTAAGTTCTACACAGCTCCTCATAATATTTTCCAACACTGGTAGAATAATATCTGAGGATCTCTGTAGCTCGGCAGGTATAATACCGTCCGGACCAGCAGACTTGTATGGTTTGAAGCTATGCAGCGCCCAGAGCAGTTTGTCTCTCGTAATGAGACTATGAATTTTGGTCACGGTTGCAGTAGGCTTGTTTGGGCTGCTACTGGCCGCGAGTTGGGAGCTACCTGGAAAGTGGGTGTCCCGAAGCAGGTTGAGTGATTCATCACTTGAGGTTGTCCAAGAGCCATCGGTTTTTTTCAAACAGCTGGGCATCATAGGATTTGTGGAGAGGATTTTTCTTAGCCGCGAAGCCTCAGAGGTTTCTGTGATTTTGTCGCAGAATGACCTCCAGGATTGTCGCTTTGCCTTCCTCAGTTCTTTTTTGTATAATTTGAGGGATTCTTTATATGAGTCCCAGTCGGTCACTTTTCTTGTGCTTTTTGCTGCGTTGAAAAGTTTTCTGCAGGTGTTTCTGAGCAGTCCTAGTGCCGATGTCCACCAATGTGGCTTTTTCTTGCCTCTTGGTTGAATAAGAGGGCAGGAAGCGGCCATAGCCTTATTGAGAGTCAGAGTAAATTCCCTGACTTTCATGTCGAGCTCATTGGTGTCACCCGGGGGACTTGATAGTTTAGAGGATATCGTTTCCGACAGTATTCCTCTATATTTTGTCCAATCAGTTTTCCGGTAGTTCCGGAAAGCTGGTTGGCATCACTCAGACTGAATTGGATGTATCTATGGTCTGAAAAGGAGTGTTCAGACGATACCATCCAGTTTGTTAGCCTTTGGGTGATGCTGTCGGAGACAAGAGTAATATCTAATACTTCTTGTCGGTTTTTTGTTATGAAAGTGTGCTCATTGCCAATATTGCAAATTAAGAGGTTAGTACTTAAAATATAGTCTAAAAGTGACTCACCTCTATCATTGATGTCGATACTGCCCCATACCGTATGATGTGCGTTGGCGTCGCATCCGATTATGCGGCCAGTTTTTTGCCTTCCCGCTTCCAGTACCACCCTTTCTAGGTTATCACCAGGGAGAGGGCCCACTTGGTCGTGGCCAAGGTAAGCCGATGCCAGCCAGTAAGAGCCTTTGGCAGTCTCTAATCTGGTAACGGTTAGGTCGGGGTCACTGAGGTTGGGAAGTAGAAATACATGAAGGCTACGTTTCACTAATATACAAGTTCTAATCTTACCTTTGTCTCTTGTATAGAGCGGAACGTATGAGGGTGTCCTAAGTCCACGAACCACGCCTTCTGCAATCCATGGTTCCTGGATTAGAATTATGTCTTCTGCGCTTTTGGAAAGACGCAGAATGAGTGCGGCCGAAGCCTTTTTTGAGTGGTGGAGATTAATCTGGAGAAACCGTATCATTGCTACAGTCTTCCAGAGTCGCCTCCACCACGGTGTTGTTGAGGTCCTCCGATTCTGAAGATGTGCCCAAGAGCTCATCTTCTATCTCTGATCGTGTAGAATCTCTAATTGCTTCGTCATCGGTTTCCATTTTCGACAATGTGTCAGAAGAGGAGACCGACGGCTTGGTAGTCACCTCGGACAGATTGGAGTCGTCGCTATCCAATTCTGGAAAGGATATCGACGCTCCAAGATCCAAGGTTGTGATATCGGGTGTTAAAGGAGGAGGAGGTTGCTTATCAGCATCCAGCTCATCCTTTTTGTACACCCTTAAGTGAATTGACTCGAATCCGAACCGAATCATGCCTTTCGTCTGCGCCAGAGGATTAAGGGATTCCTTATTGATCACAATTAACGCGCATCTATAAGAACCCCTTAGTTCCTCCAGTTTCGCGACTTTCCAGTCATGAGTCGGAAGAGTCGGGTTGCTGAGCCGGATGATTTCCAGGATACTTTCTGGAGAGGAGGGTTCGGCTGGAATCCAGGTACGAGTTCGAGGTCTACTAGGAATGTCTTCCTTAGATACGACCTCGAGTTTTGCACCTGGCCAAACCTCTCCTAAACCATCGATGGCCTTGGTGAAGAGATCGAGAGATCTCTGGTTGGAGCAAGCGATGAGCTTGACATGGCCTTGGTGCCAGCCAGCGTCGCTTGTGATAGGAGGTGGTCCTGGGTTCTCCCGCATGATGGCCAAGAAGTTGCTCGAGAGCTTCAACTTGACCAATTGCCACCGTTCCGGTGTAATGGAACCGTCGGTAACGCTCCTGTCGATCACCGCGATCACCAATGCGTCCTTTAGGACTTCATTATAAGACCTCATAGATCTGCTGTTGGATGGCCCAGGGGTTGTAGAACTGTGTGTTTTGGGCCTCTTGGAAACCGGTACGGTTTCCTCCAACGATCTCTGACGCTTAGAGGAGTCTTTTGACGTTTTGGGAGCAGTGGAAGCAGTGGGAAATCCGTCTTTTAGGATGTTTTTAGCCCACTCAACCTTGCTCTTTATTTACGCACTTCTCTCAACCTCCGGAATGGATCCGAAGGTTTTGATGATGCGTGAAGCATTTCGGCGTCTTATGTAGAGCGCCTTAGATGGAGCTTGCCGATGCGGCTGAGCTCCAGATTCCTCTTTGGAGGGAGGAGTTTTGGTAGCAGCAACAAGTCCGTGGCCTGCCACAAACTTTCTGCTGCTGGGGGCGGGGGAAGTGATAGGACCATGGCTTGCCACAGTCTTAACACTCCCCGAAGGAGTTTTGGTAGCAGCGACAAGTCCGTGGCCTGCCACAAACTTGCTGCTGCTAGGGGCGGAGGAAGTGATAGGACCATAGCTTGCCACAGTCTTAACACTCCCTGAAGGAGTTTTGGTAGCCGCGACAAGTCCGTGGCCTGCCACAAACTTGCTGCTGCTAGGGGTGGAGGAGGTGATAAGACCATGGCCTGCCACAGTCTTAACACTTCCTGAATTCTTATTATTTGGCTTATTCCTTTTGCCTTTAGAGGATGGCGCACCATGGCCTGCCACAGTTTTGCCTCCTCTCGGCAATGCAGGAGCCTTGCCGGTAGTCGGTGTAGTCACCGTTCCACCGCCCGGTAATGAAGGAGTACCGGCCTCGGTTTTTGTTTTCTGGTTATTTTCCATTGATAGTCCCACGAGTAGCGGAGAAAGGGATGTCCATCTGTACAGAGATCCGCCATATACAGATAAGGCTAGCTAATCCGGAGGTCGCCAGATATCCGGATATTCCGTTTGCGACTGAGCTATTTTTGGAGATACTGGGCCCTCAGCCAGGTTGATCTTCGGCACGGGTCGTATAACACCTTGATCCAGCCCAGGGGAATGATGGAGTGCTTTGGGAGTTGGGGAGGGGGGGGGGGAGCATCATTTGGTTTCAGGACTCGTCTGGAGAATTTCTTCTCGAGATTCATTGACCCTACTCAGCCTCTACAACTCGACAAGTTCGATGCTCGCGGTAGAAGCTGATAGACAATACTTAAGTGGTACTTGAAAACCCGGCCAGACTAAAATATCGCAGGTGTGCAAAGTATAATAGATATAAGTTTGTAAAGGTTTTTACATTCATGAAGGTGTTTGGCTACATCCTAATCAACCACCAGATCAACCACCATATGGTGATTGACAAAATGTCTTTCAGAGCAAGCAATATTCACTCGAATCACTGTCGACTGTCACAGGTTTTGCATAGAAGTTGTCTGGCACCAAAACCAGTGACAACAATGCCAATGGACCACCCACATTCACCAGCAAGTCCTTGGTGTGATATTAAATACAGGCAGGCATATGCAGCTCAAAGGGACAAGAGTCGCTCGCAACAGCTCTACAACAGAAAAGAATTGTAGATCACTGCGATGAATTGAGGAAACACAGTCTTACATACCAGGGCTGTAAACTCCAAACTTTTGGTTTCAAAGGCGATCAATTAAGATCTCGAAGTAAGATCCTAGTCGGTGATTGAAGATATTAGTTGATTACTTCTGTAAATTGTTAAACATCGATAATAACATAGACATCGTTGTCAACCAGAATGCAAAGGTGGTGATATCTTAAGCTTAATGCTGTAAATGCTGACGGTTTATCAGGCGAATTACTTTAAGCAGCCCGTGGGGAATTGATAAGGTGGATGCATTAACTTGCAGGCTATGGTGCGAAGAGATCATGTCCAATCAATTTAACCTCCATTTAGTTTGTTTAGAACTAAAGAAAGAGGACTCTCTAAAGGCACCGACAACTGAAGAATTAGTCTCCTTAACAGTACTTATCTGATCCTATCTGCCTTCTGTAACCTCTCATAAACAACTTTTTAGGTATGTATATATCGAGGTGGCTTAAGGCAAAACAGTCAACCACCAGATTTTTATATTACAGGAGATCTCAGAAGAAAATTCAGGAGTACCTAATCGATACACAACACCTTTGTATCTGCTTAAAAACCATGCATGATAGCATTTAAATCGACAAAGCTATACACAGCTATATCTTGTTTTTTGGCATCATTGATGATGATCCACGCTGGTCTGTCAAGGTAGGTAAAGACTTTAGCGATTCCTTCAAGGTTAAAAGTCTTCAGACAATGGGACTCACGGTCATGATATTTTTTAAACATCACCATCTAAGGAATTGTTCGGAACTCAAGCATAAACACCAGTGCGGGGATTAAACTTAAAATATTACTTGCTCCAGTTTTTTGCTTTACCTAGAAAGAAATCTCGTACAATCAATATGAACTTATAAGACGATGATCATCACAGTCATGACCCTTGGTACTGACACATCGACTCTAACAAAAGTACTTTGTAGCTTCGAAATACTCTGCTTGATATTTGATCCCGTTTGTGTTGATGGTGAGTGGAGGCATCATACATTACAAGCAATATATCGACTTGTCCAGATAAGTAGGAATACAACAGTTTCGATATTTGATGTGTAGGACGAATGGAAATAAATTTCTCAATTCGGTATAGAAGTGGAAAGAAACGTCAACCAACTTGGCGTGCGTAGCTGTAGATGACCGAATGATGATCGATCTATCAGAGTGCTTGAGCCGGCTGGAGAGATTTGTTTATTAATGTTCATGTCCTTCCTAAAGCGCCTTCTTAGTAAGTAAGGCGAATTATATCAGAACGTTCAAAGGCATATTGGGTGTGATGCCGAACATTATTTCGATGCCCTCATATTGCTTCAAGTGCCACAGTGTTGATTAAAAGACTTCCTTTTTCAATTTAACCTCAAAGGTTAAAATTATAGTCTTTCCAAGGAGAAGATATAGCATAGAATTTGTATAGCCCTGCGGTGGCATATAAGGCAGTAAATGGAGCGTAAAAGGTCTGCCCAGACCCATACATATTAAATGCGTATATTTCGGGACAGGCACCGGGATAGAATGTTCGTTGAGACATATAGGACAATGGCATATGCAGCAATGGTATCGAGTTTTACGTGGCGGTTTTCAAGAAGAAGCGCAAAAGTTAGCATGATGAACGTGTGGAGGCTACCTCAGCGTACGACTTTGGTTGAGCTGCTGATGCCGTTGGGGGGCGAGTCCGGTACCTGAAAATAACGAAATATATATGTAAAACTCCATGTTAATTTATTAAATTTATTATTTATTATTAAATTAGGAAACTAAACAATTGAAAAAAAAAAACTAAGCAATTCAACTTGTATAAAAAGAAAGGATATTAAAGTGAATTAAAAGAAGTAGGGCGCGTCGTGGTAACATCTTCGCTGGTAGCTCCTATTCACGCAAAAAGAAAATGAATGTGACGTTTATGTTGACGTTGTAATTTGACGTTCCAATTCTTAGGGTCATTCCACATATATGGTATTAATATATCGTTTGTTATGTTTCATGTACATTTCGAGTATGCTTACAATGACATTGAAAAGTTCCATTGCTTGCTTGACCTACGGATCAACGGGTTCGTCGCCCGATTCGTCATGTGTGGCATTACCAGCTGCCCAGGCAATTAAATGATAAATGAACGGTGTTTGTCGCTGTGTTTTGCTGGATTCAACTCGCCATAGATGATGAATGAGGCTAAGCCGGCGACATCAAGCATGTTGTAAAACATTGCCAACGGCCACCGATTCGTCGAACGCTTTGAATTGATTGTAATCCAATATTTGATCCGGCTTTGATGCTTTGGATGGATCGGTGTCACGACGGTAGTGAACGGTGGACAACCTGACTATTTACTTCTTTGGCTCTGCCATATAGGAACACAATGCGACATTATTATTCTGAAAGCAAAAGATGGTACTATTCAGTGCACGTTCAGCAATTGAGGAGAGATGAACGTCTTGTTTTATCTAACGGTGCCCCAAACGCTACATTTCGATCCATCAATATCTCTGTCAAATTATATGATGAAAATAAGTTGTCAGCGTAAACTGTTCTGCATCTGGCCATATATTTTTCCATCAATTTCATGACAACCCATTCACCATGGTTCGTCTCTTGTTGGCCACCTGATGGTTTTCTCTTATAAATTATTCCTTTCAGGGGATAATTTGACACGGAATCGCAGACCCACAAAACCCTTATTCCGTATTTCGCGGGCTTACTCGGAATATATTGAACAAACCTAGTTTGTCCGCTATCCGGAAATAACTGCTCATCGATGGCCACTTGGCAGTTCGGTGTGTGAAACACACCAGCAAACAGTAACATCCCAAACAAGGCATACATTTTGTCCTCGTTGGTCATCATCCAAAATCGCTGTTTTTTATTGGGGTGCGCTTCGTTCCATGGTCGAAAGGATTCCAAGGCTTTTCGATTAGTTTCCCGCACGATAATGTTCACGATTTCGGGTGACAAGAAAGATTTGAAGATGGCTCGGTGATGCAGCAATGTTCTTCGTAATGGCATTTTATGTGTAATCGTTGCAACATTATGCGAACGTGGCCTTCCAGAAGGTGGTGGATTCGCATTCCATATCTTGCCATCTTTCGAACGGTTAGACTCTTCCTGAACAGCAAGATAAGCACTGGATAAAGGATTTGCTGTTGCTGCTTCTGTGTATAATTAATTCGCATAATCATCATTGTTATCATCCAAAACGGCCTCTAACTCAATCTCTTGTTCAATATCGAAGGCCTCATCCACATTTTCATCTTCTTCTGGCACGTAGTCTTCATTGTCCAAGTCGTCACCTGATTCTAATGGGTTGAATTCCGATCCCATAATTTGTCCAAATTGGCGTCCCAAGTAGTTCTTCCGGATTCAAATTTGGTGCATTAAGTTTACGAACCAAATTTGTCATAATATCAACCTCACTGCCTTCTCGCTCCATTTTACTGGAAACGACAAACACGAAAAAATTTGACACCCGAGCCAAATACTATTCACATCCGGCAGCAAAATATCTCCTACAATAATCATAAAACACGTGAATTAAAGATAAAATTCAATGAACCAGTATTACTAATCTGCAATTTTGTCGAATAACACTTGAAAATAACCTAATATCAAATCAAAAACAACAGCAGCCACAAAAACAGCAGCAGCAGCAGAAACAACAACAACAACAATAACAACAACAACAACAACAACAATAATAATAACAACAACAACAACAACAACAACAGCAACAACAACAACAGCAGCAGCAGCAGCAGCAGCAGCAGAAGAAGAAGAAGAAGAAGGAGAAGGTGCCTCCTATCAACACCTACAAATTAGAGGTAAATGCAACCAAGGACCTGTGTAAGTTGGTCATTGGTAATAATTTTAAAATTATGAGTTTGGGGAACGATCGCCATGCCATCCACTGTAATACAGTGGAGGGCTACGCGAAAGTGAAAGAGCTCCTAAAGGAAACGACAACGGAGCACTACTCATTCACACCGAAGTGTGAAAAGCGTCAATCGATGCTGCTGAAGGGGTTAGAATCTACTGATCCTGAGGAGATCCTGGCGCTGCTCAAAGAGAAGGAGTGCGAAGGACTCAAGTTTGTGGGGGTAAAGCCATTTACCACAGCTAGAGCCAGGCGCGAGAAACGGAGTTTGCCGTTCTTCCTGGTGCAGCTCAGTCCCGAACGCCGTCTGGATAGTCTAAGGAGTATCAATGTCCTAGACTATCAGGTGATTCACTGGGAAAAATTAAAAAGGAGCGAAGGCGTTATACAATGCGTTCGCTGCCAGAGGTTCGGGCACGCCGCGTCGAACTGCCAAATGCAGCCTCGATTAGCGAAGTGCGCAAAGAACCACAGTTCCGAGGAGTGTGCTCTGGGTGTTGACGGAGCATCCGATAGATCGAAGCTCTCGTGCGTGTTATGTGGAAACGTGGGACACACCGCAAACTATCGGGGTTGTCCTAAGTTCGCGGACATTAAGAAAGCAAAACTGGCTCGGCAGCAACAGGTGGAGGTCAAATGTTCACCTGTTAAGTTTCAAACACCAGCCGTCACGTCCCAAATTTCCTACGCCCAAATGGCGCCAGGTAGGGGGGCTACGGTACAACAAGCGACTGTTGCTTCTCCGGCGCCAATGCCGAGAACAACAGAAGCTGCACCTAATATGCTGGCCATCTTGCTCGCAATCCAAGGGCAGAGGCTCAGCTGCAACAGCAGGTACAAGAACAGGCCAAGCGGGTGGACCAGATCTACGCGCTGCTGCCGGGCCTAACGCAACACATGTCGTAATGGGTACGCACATGGTGGAGCAAACTTTGAAGGATCGAACGAAGAGCCGCGATGTTTAAATTACTAGAAGACCAAACTCCTGATGTACATTTCGCTAGCGAAACCAAGCTAACCGATAAGCACAAACTGGAGTACAATAATTATATTGTTAGAAGAAGAAACCGGCCCATATCCAAACGTTGAGGCGGTGTCGCGATCTTCATTAAAGAAGGCATACAATTTCACAGAGTGTACAAGGGAGTGTTGCGCAGGTTCCGGGTGTTGGAGGCAGTCGTCGTTTACATCCCGCTTCGCAGTGGAAAGCGGCTGTACTTGGCTTCTGTTTATGCACCTGAGGCTTTACAATACACTCTATTCATTACAAAGCTCGACACGCTTTTTCGACTTTTAGGCTGGAATCGGGGGAGAATTATTTTATAATCGGCGGGGATTTCAACGCTAGACACAGAGATTGGGGAAATAACTTGCCAAATACTATAGGGAACCTACTACTCGATTGGTGGGGACAGCACGATGTCATGTACAGACTCGGTCTTAAAGCGACGGATAACCGGTCGTTTCCCAGAGGCGGGTCTTATTTGGATCTACTTCTGTACGACGAACGTATACGACTGACAGGTACGAATTTACAAACACTAAACTGTCTGCGCGCATTCGTGTACGACAGCGACCATTGCGGTTTTAGCACCGAAATTACAGTTCCCAACGAAATTGCGGAATTGGAGGAGTTTGTCCAAAGATATGCTTACAACTACAGTAAAACTCGATGGACACGCTTCTCCACAAACTTGAAAAGAGCGCCCTCCTCGGACACGTTCCACCCACGGTCCAATAGGAATTTGCCAAATGAGGAGATCGACAATTACTTAAAACAAATGAACCAGACAATTAAACAAACTATGGACACTACAATACCGCGGTATCGACGTACGACTAACGAAAACCTGTTCCGCAATCCTACTATTGACGCACTGCACCGACAGAAAAGTAAACTTCTGACAAAACTTAAAAACTTGTACAGACAGTTAACTGACCGACAAGACCCGGAGATTAGGACACTTAAGTCGTCGGTTAAAAATATTCAAACGTTAATAAAAGCGAATTACAGAATTTCAGTAAGTTTGTATTGGAACAACAAGGTTCGGGCTGTAAACACCAGCAACCCGAATACGTTTCCGCAAATAAATAAAGTATTTCGGAGAACAAATCAAAACCACCTTCAGTGTCATAAAATATCCCGGACAACAGACAACGAACGGTTACTGACAATAGCAGGTATTGATCCAAATGAGGCCGCTGATGATGACGACTTTTTTGTGATAGCGGATCCACAGGAGAAGGTTGAGGCCATAGGGGCGACTTTCCAGGAAGTATACAAGGCCACTGATACCATTGGCCCTAATTACGACCTGGACAGTCGCGTCTTGGTGCACGACTTCTGCATTCGAAATGAAATAGGGAACTGGCGATCCGAGGGCTCTGGTTTCACCCGGTTTAGCGCCGAAAATATGGCAAATAACGTCATTGAAAGAGAGGGTGGCCTACCCCCGTTCATTTCGAAGGAAGAACTCCATGAGATCTTCGACACAATCAGGGCTAAGAAATCAGTGGGGACCGATGGTATTCCGAATATCGTGCTTCGACATCTTCCTCTAGAAGCGGTAGACATTTACACCACCCTTTTTAATAATGCAATGAATAATGCACATTATCCAGCGCATTGGAAAACGGCGGTGGTTCAACCTATCCCCAAAAAGGGGAAGGATATATCCAATCCGGCGAATCTCCGGTCGATAAGTCTCCTTCCGAATATCAGTAAGGTTTTTGAAAAAGTAATCAATAGAGCTCTGTCTAGGTGGGTTGAGGACAAACATATAGTTCCGGATAATCAATTCGGTTTTAAGGCGGGACATGATATCTCACATGCCGCGTCTAAACTAGTGTCCGATATCCAATCGAATAAAGGCAAAAACCGATGTACTGGTGCATGCCTTGTTGACTTGGAGAAGGCCTTCGACACCGTATGGTTAGAAGGTCTTTTCTATAGGCTGACTAGGCTGGGGATTAGTAAACCACTCTTGTACATTCTTTATAATATGCTAAGTTATATGCATGGTGAAGAATGGTGATGTGACTTCTGTTGGAATAATTCAAATTAAAAATGTTCTTCAGCAAGGCGCGGTCAATTCGCCGATCCTATTTAACATTTATACAAGCGACTTGATAGGCTCACTTCCCCATACTATTGCGTATGCTGACGATTTGGTAGCGTACACATCAGGTCCAAAAATCGAGGTTATAAATACCCTTTTGCAGAGTAACTTTGATAAGATAAGGCTATTTTGCGATGACTGGAAGTTGAAAATCAACTTTCAGAAGTCGGAAACCATTCTCTTTAGGACGCCGTTGTCTAGAGCCTCTAGGGATACTATAAAAAATTGGAGAAAGTTCTCGATCATTGGACAACGCGGACAGCCTCTTGCCTGTCGAAATGTAGTCAGATAGCTTGGAATCTGGCTAGATCAGTTTCAGTATTTTGGCAAAATGTAGATGCTGCTCTGTCCAGAGCTAAAGGTGCTTTTGCCCTTACAAAGAGACTGTTTTATAGCAGCCAACTCGATGCGAGGGTAAAGGTAATCTGCTACATGGCCCTTATCAGGCCCATGCTCGTATTTGGGTGTCCCGTGTGGTTCAATGTACGAGCAAGCTTAATGGAAAAGATTCGGGTGTTTGAGAGGGCTTGCCTTAGGGCTTGTCTTCGCTTGTACAGAACACCAGAGTCGGATTACAATAAATTTTATCCTAATGAGGTCCTTTACAACAGGGCGAACCTAATACGAGTGAACAACTTCGTAATTAAGCTGACTCGAAGGCACATTGCAAGAGCAATGACCTCGACGAATAACCTGATATCTGGGGCTTACTACCCCAATTACCTTTACCACGAGAGCGTGCGCTCTGACGGCATCGTTCCACCGAAAGCATTCTTCTACCGAGATCAGAGTTGATCCAGGATAGATCAGCGGTCCCGTTAATCTTCCATGTCACTCGGACACCTGGGGACAGGCGACTCAACTACAGCAGTAGGGCGGTGGGGAATCGCGATAAGAGGGATGTCGTTCGGCAACACCAGTATTTCTGGTAGTTTAATGATAGGGAAGATGTTTCGTCGTCGTTTCCGTCAATTACGGACCAGCCTTACTAATGAGGCAGAGCTGACCAATCCGTTTTCTTTGTGAATAGCGATGGCCAGCTTGCACAGTTTTAGGGTAGCATTTAAGAAATGTGTGTATGTGTGCATTGTTTTTATAAAAAATAAAAAATTATATCCATATGCTAAGCTTTTGTTAGCAATTTTTTTTCTTAGCTTTAAGTATTCAAAATATATTGTTCTAAGTAAAATGTAAATAAAGTTGAAAGACATAGTTATAAGAATTTAGAGTAGCTTAGAGCGCCTGTGTGGAGCCAGTAAGTTAGTATAAGATTGTTAAGTAATTTTAAGCTAGCATTTAAGCATTTTTTGTTAGTATGTAAGAGTTAATAATTAAGAAAATAAAAATGCATTTAAAACTAAAACTAAAAAAACCTAATATCAAATCACCAGTCAATTTACTTTCGATATTCGCACTATTAATCTTACGCATCAACTGTTTGTCTACCCAGACCTATGTTCACGGAAGTCGTTTGAGATGAAATTGTTCCACTATAAATATATAGAAAATGTATTGTTTACCGTTACTTTGTGTTCACCTCAGCATATTTGAAGAAGTCATGGACTGCTGCTACTCAGAAATACCAGGAAAAGAACTTAAACACATTTCAAAATTGGTTTGGTCTGGACAGACCCATACGCTCATCGGAGGAATAGTTGCATTATTTCCTACTGAACAACAGTATAATTCGGTCTATAAGCCTACCTATTTAATATTGTGTGACGAGCATAGGCATTTTGCTATATGCTCTATGGATAGGCAAGCCATCTACGAATATCTTTTAGATTTTGTTAAGTGCTTGAGAAATAATTATTTTCGGTCAAGTCCCTTGATACTCACTAGCGCTGTAAAGTGTGCGGCCACTGTAAGGCTCTTTTTCAAAATATCCAATTGAATGAGGTTTTACTTCTACGAGGGTGTATAAATACCTCCGCGACTTTGTTGACACTTTCCAAATAATAAGACTTGTCGATGTCTATAAAGTGGTCGTTTGTTTGAATGACGATTTCATCGGAAATAGTCTCTGGGAAATGAATATTAAGAATATGTCAAATGTAGGCATACATTCGGAGTTCAATTCATAAGATTTCACTATCACGATTTTAGCCATATGCACCCGTGCACTGTTTTGATGGAAAACCACTTTATGATTTTTTTTTAATCAAAAGTAAATTTTTGATGCAGTACTTATTGCAATTTCTTTACGAAGAAAATCTATTGACATGACTTTGCCGTCTGGCAGATGGACAACTATAAATTTTCAATAAGAATAATTCATTTCATTAAAAGAGAAAGACGGCTTTCAAATGATTAACCTCCTATCTTTTCAGGTAGCTTAGTAGCTTAAGGCTTAGATGAAGTACTGAACTACCTTCTTCACGTTATTGTCCGTAGAAACAATGTAGTATCTTCCGATGGTAACACATCCACATTGGAGCACAGCTTCCGAATCTCCTTTAGAACTGGATATCCTCCCACAAAATGTTTAGTATCTCCGCTTTCCTTCAGATTACATCTATACGTAAATTACACAAGAGAGGAAGGTCATCTCTATATGGAACGAAATTAAGCCTTAAAACTATCTCCCTTCAACTCAAACATAAATATCTCCCATTTGATTGGTGCTGTATTTATTTTGGAAGTAGTTCTTACCACATACGTTATGATTTAAGTATACATATATACAGTAGATTCAGAAGCTTGCTCCACGTAGGTTCTACGAGCCATGTTATCCACTTTTGATATTAGATTATGGTGTCGAGTTTTCCATTATTCACCAGCGCAGGGCTCGATGTTCAGCTCACACTTTCTTGCGAGCTTTAACTACTCTTCAAACCATCCTAATCTGGTCTGTAATCCATAAACCGCTATTATATTTCAGAACTTTAAGGATTTGGTCTATACGGAGTTTAAGAGTTTTGGAAAAGAGTGGGTTTATTTTTTCTGTCATTTCGGTGTATTCTGTGGAAGCTTTTCGACGGCATCATGCTGACTGCTTCAGCTGCAGAGACGAATACTTCATAGGCATTTATTGCAGACGCTGCTAATAGCTGTAATGGACTTAGCCAGTTTCTCCTTGAGATGACCCACCATAGTACATATTAAAGTTTTTTGCAGCACATACTTGCAGGTATTTGTGGTTACAAACTTCAATTGATTCATCCGGGGTACTCGTCAGTAATACTATGTCATCCGTAGATAAAAGTGCTTTAGAAAGAATTCCTGAATATTCCACCCCAGGTAGCATATCATCAATAAATAACGCGAATAGATTAGAACCCAAAACACCCCTGACAGTTACTCGCCATTCAAACAGCTGGCTTTGTCCCATTTTTCATTTCATTTATTTAACATATACGTATAATACTTACAAAGGAAGATTAAATAATCTGATAGAATTAATTATACGCCTTTACGAGTAGATACGTTAAAATTATTGAAGTTAAAAAAAAAACACACACAAAGAGAAAATAAAGTACGAATTTGAATTTCAAGAGAAAATGACATAACTAATTCCAGAAATTGAGATAAAGTAAAAACAAAATAAAAATTAAATGGAAAAGAGAATGAACTTACATATGTCAAAAATTTTGTTCATATTAGATTGTACCATAGCTAAATATATAAGTGAGGATGGCTTAAATTTATTCGTTCTTGTCATTCTTCTCAGCTCAGTAGGTAGAGAGTTCCGTAGCCGGATAGCTTGAAGAAAGAATTGGCCGATCAGATAACGATCTGTGCGATTGCAAAAACTGAACCCGATTAAAGAGGTAATTTGGCTGTCGAGTATGGATAAGGTTATTCAGAAGACAGAGCGCTTTGTGTTTTAAGAGGGAGGAAAAAGAGCCTCCAGTAATTTGCTTAAAAAAGTAAGAGACATGATCACACTGATGTTGAAAATGTAGAATATCTCGCAATATTATTGAAAACAAAGTGAAATTTTTCTGAAGCTGTTGTAGTCAAGTCTGCAAACAATTTCGCATCAGTGAAACAAAATTGGTAGAAGAAAAGTTTTTGATAAGATTAATTTAGTTTTGGTTGGTAAAAGTTGTTGTGTGACCTATGGAGTACGAAGCTTTGCCGATGAGAGAATTAATATGTGCACCGCGAGAAAGAGTTGACTTAAAAATCTTATCAAGTTTTTAAGCGGAGACAATCTACTCTATGAGAATTTTATTTATATGAGCGGCCTGAAGGTCTGAGAGATCAAAAGCGTTTTGGTGTATTAAGAGTGCTTTCGACTTGTCAGCATTAAGTCGAAGTTAATGTTTTATTAACCAGTCGTGAATTCATAAGTTGCACATCATCTGCATATATATGGATTTTGTAGTGTTTTACAAAATATTTGGCAGGTCGTCTACTTATAAGGAGAAAAGTGTAGGTCCAATGATTGATGTGACACTCCTTTCTGTACACTTAAATTATTCGAAATAGTTTCACCAATACAAGCATACTATTTCCTTTTATTTAAATAAGACTTAATAAGAGCTACGGACAGAGTAGAAAAAGAGAGCTTACTGCAAATGACCGGGGGCTTGACTTGACTGAGAAGTCGAGGAATAACAAGAGCATCGGACGGTTCTTATCCATTGCAATGGATCATTGGAGATCTTTGTTATTTAAGTAGTAACGAATTTGTTTTAATGCTGACTTTTCAAAGGTCTTTGCGAAGTATGACAGAATAGAGATTGGCTTCTATTCAACCGTATTCCTTATTCCTTTCCTATGAACCGGAAAATGAAGACGTAAGGTTTCTTTTTAAACTAATTAAACTGCTATGATATGCTTTTCAGTAGGAAAACGTGGTCGATTGTAGAAAATCCAGCCTTGAAAAACGTGATAGGCTTATGATTCTCAATCCACGCTGAAAGTCTACTTTGTAAGATTGCGGTAAAGGATGTATTTACAATAAGAATGAAATTCCATTACAGTTTGTTGTTCAGGTGCTTTTTCTGTAGTGCGTTACTCCCATATTTGTAGAACTCCGAAGGATTTAGTAAGCTTCGTTAGTGCTCGAACAAACTATTGCCAGCTCACTTTGCTGTTTGTATGTATGTATGTTTATATGTGTGTATGTACCGGCCACCACTAAGAATCCTGGCAGATTTCCAAAAGTCCTACGCGTAAACGTAGTATGCTTTTTTCTTGCTTCTGGTAATGACTTTGTACATCGATTGGCTTACATACCGGTATTTCACAACACTCTCATTATACTAACGAACTAGCCTAGGCCAAGGAAACGCAATCTTCATTTTCCTTCATTTTAAAACAGTGCTTTTCTTTTAATGAAAGGAATTATTCGAAAACTTATAGTTGTCTATCTGGCTGAGCGAAATCCATGTCAACAATTTTTTTTTTGTAAACAAGTTCTTGCATCAGGAATTTATTTTTGAGTAAAATAAAAATCATAAATCATAATCTGTCGTTTTCGTGCAAATCATTGAACTTGCAAAAAAAAAAATTTCGCCATGGCCGACAAACTCACCGTTGCCTTTTTTTATGTCAAATCGCCCGGAGAAAGCCACTATTTTGACTGGTGCTTGATCTCCGGCCTACGGTTATGAAACGGCGTAAAAAACAATTCATCGTAATTGCAGTGGAATAACCACGAACACTGTTTCATACATGAGCACAGTGGTCAGTGCGTATGACACTGAATGACTGTATGGCGGAGCTTTCTCAAAATTTGGCAGATCGCAGTTGACGGGAACAGTATTGCTTTTCTAGTTGCATTGTTCATTGACATTTCAAAATGTCAAAATGTCATTGATATACTTTTGTGTGAAGCCACTGGACATTTGTATCCGATTGCTATTAAGGTGAGTGTCCACTTGAGAGCACTCTCGCTAGTAAACTCTCGAGTAGCTTTCCATATGAGAGTAAAATTTGTGTGATTTACTATCGCGAATTGATTGCGAGATTTCTGAGAGTAAATTTGCGGATAGTAAGATAGAATCGTCGACATCAATTTGGAGCAAGATATACATAATCTAACAAGTCAGCTTCAAATCGAAGATTCTCAACAATATAGCAATTTTTGCCGATTGTGAAGCAGTCAACCGACAATCAGTTACACCGACCATTTTTAAGAGGGATACCAAATTTAGAAAAGCCCATTCCAGTTCGAGAACGCACATGAAAATTCCTCAATGAGCTTCCTTACTATTGCATTTTTTTTATTTCTATAAAGAAATTCAGGAAGAAATATATTCCACAGAATATTCCTCGGATTCATACCAATCTCTCTATTAATTTAAAGGTATTCTCGCTGTTCCACATTGAAGCCATGCTCGCGACTAGCTACTCTCAGAATACGAACATTGTTTGAAAAGTGCGAGTTGATCTCCGAGAGTAAGATAACATCTGTCCACTTGCGAGCAACTCTTTAAAATTTTGAAAGCTGAGAGTAGTAAACCAGCTCTCTGCGAGTTGCTCCCAGGTCTGTGTCCGCTTACGAAATTTCTCTCGAGAGTTGCTTGAGAGTTTTTTAATTTTACTCTCAAGTGGACAAGCACCTTTATGAATCATCGTTTCACACTATTGCTTTTGTGAATCTACACTTTTAGCTGATAAGTCTGAATTCATTGGAAATGTCTGCAGTTTGAGTACAATCTCGCTTTGCCGTAAATAAACTAAGAGCAGATTTCACGTTGTCTTTACACTATGATTAATAAAACGATTTCAACACCCAAACGTGCCCCTCATCTGCAATGATTATCGAAATTTGGTCACGGCCAGGTGTCGTTTTCGACAGATTGACCACACCCATTCCTTACGCTCGTTATCTAAGATTCATTCTTCTTTAGAATTTAGAATTGGATGCTTTCAATAACTGAAGAAATTTTAAAATTTATAAACCTCCTAAAATTATGCAATAATTTGTGAACACTTTCCGACAAATCACTTTCACAAAGTTTTGAAATCTTGAAATTACTCGATGCTCTGCCGGCGATTACAATTAATCAACAGCAGGTATTCCATGCTAGATAAAGACGAGATTGCCGATTTGATTCAAAGCTGAAGTAGAAAGTTATAACCATATGGCCTAGCTAGAGTCTTAGCTCTTATAGAAGTATTAATCACTGGATTTGCTCCTGCTTGGGTGGTTTATTTAGTATTTTAGGAGGTAACGTATATTGATATTCTTGAGCTCTTATAGTTTATGACCGAAATAGTCACTTTTAAACCTTAAGTTAAATTATTAAGAAGAGGGACAACGAACATGAAATCGAGAAGTTGGAACAGACTCTAAACAGCTTCAGTTTTAGAATAGACAGAAGAGGACCGATAATACTATAAATGTACTATCGGAAATTCTGTGTCAACAGTAACTCCACAACAACAATATGTAGGAACGATAATATAAAATGTTTGTTTTTAAGGGACCTCTCTCATCGCCAGGTAGACAGCGAGCTTCTTTAAAATTTTAAACGCGTTTATCTCAAAGCTGCATTTCAAGTTGGCCGCACCCATAACTGCAACAATTTTCAACCAATTCACTTCAAATTTTAACCAGATCCTTAGAAATATATTGTCTGAATAAGTACGTAGGATTTTTTTTTCTATATGGCATAGTTCATTTGTTATTAACAATTTTCTGGCGATTTTTCTGCGAATCTTGCAAGTTTGACTTTGCAAGTGAGCCACTCGACTAAATATCAATACATTAAAAAAAATTCTACGTACTTCTCTAGCTATTGTTATGTACAATAAAAAACAAATTTAGTGACTCTTCATAATTGTAAATTTACAGTAGCTATTGGTACGGCCGCAGACCCTTCCAAAAAAGAGAGATCATCTGAGATACGCTGCACAGCCGCAATTTTAAATAAATTATTCTATAAAAATTGTGTTTTACAGTCAATCATATGTACAATAAACTTCTACATTTGTAAACTCGATTTATTTTATATTTTTCCTGAAAAAAACAGAATCACAAAAAGCCTATTTTTACGGCCTCTCTGCGCATATTTAAATCTACACAACTGCTGGAATTGCGTAGTTAAATTCATATTACAAACTTTAGTGTATAATACAAATATTATCTTAAAATAAATTAATAAGAAGTGGAAAAAGAAGAGACTAAGAATGAATAGAAAGGATCGTGAGAAAACTGGAAGATGAAATAGAATTATTTGTAAAGAAGGCATGTTCACCCGTTTGATGTGCATAGGGAGATTATTACAGTGACGCCCAGCATGAATGAAAAATTGAGGACTGCTATTCAAAACTTTGTATCTCCACTCTGAGGGTGGATAAGCTTGATTTTTGTAAACAAGTAACTCGGTTTTACGGAGTAAATAATTTTATGCATTGCAATAAAAGTTCGATATTTTAGGAGGATATCCACTGAACACATTCACCTACTTGCTTAGTAAAGGCGGATATGTGATCATAATTCTTCATATAAAACATGTATCTGGCAAGGTTGTTAAAACATTTAATTTTCTCAAGGACGAGGAATCTAAATTAGCAAACATCTCTCATTTATACAATATGATGGGCAGTAGGAAAGACTTAATGAGTTTCATTTTGACGGTGACAGGCAGATACTGCTTTATTCGGCTCAATCCCCTAAGAACATCATATATTTTTGAGATAACGTAGCTTACATGGTTGGTCCAGTTGAGACGTTTGTTTAAAGTATAATAAATTCCATATTTTATAAACAGGCTCAATAACATCATTATTAACAAAAAAAGAGGCAAATTCACAATTTCCCGGTTGTTACTACCAATTGGGCTTGGAATCGAGGTTTGTGCTTAGATTTTCAATATTTGAAACACTGTATATATTGGGTACTTCTTTATATGATAATCGCAGTGGATTATCCTTTTATAAAAATTATTCATGAACATCGTTGACAAAAGAAGGCCTAGGACAGATCCTTGGGGCTTTTCCGATGTTACCGGCAGACTCACAAAATACAGGCTGGTTGCGATTACTAAGATCAGTAATTTTTAGCAAGGAGTTGTGCTTTGCTTGAATCCCAAATTGATATTGAGTCAGTAAATTATTTAGTACAAGGAAGGTCTTGTTTCTCAAACACCATACAGAGGAAAGGAGCTTTGTCATTGCAATATGGGTTACTAATTTATCCAATCTTTTTTCTGCAACAAAAATATGATCGAATCCACTTTTGACTACAAAATTGTTTAATGGTCATGTGTAGTTAAGTCTCTATGGTGTTAAGTCTCATATAAAAGTAATACCCTTCATGTCACTTATAAAACAAATTATTCTCAGTGCCGCAAAAAGTACTATAAGATTTTTAAAATCAAAAAATAACTTCCTACTATTTTCCTTCGCTACATTTTTTGTTGCTGCAACTTTTCAAGGTTTAGGACTCTAGAAATGGAAATAATTAATTGTTGTTATATTTTTAATTTATTATTTTATAAAGAAATGTCACAACGACTGACAAAAAGTCTTCCATAAATAAAAGAGTTTTTGGCTTGGAAAAATCGTTTTTGTTATATAAATTAACATTACACAATATTATGTTGATATCTATAATATTTTAAACAAAAAATTAGGTGATAGTTAAAGTGATAAAAAATATTAAAAAGGAAGAAAAAATTATTAAGAAAAGTATTAAGTTAAAAACGGTTTTACTAAAACTTTTAGTATATTATTAATTACTATTATTGTTTTCTATTTTTTGAGGTCATTGTAGAACCACACGTGTTCTTGAGGGACGCACTGAAAAAGTTTCTTCAAATCATTTATTTTTTCTTTACGAATCGGCACTTTTGTTTCTTAGGTTGTTATTGTTAGTAGAGAAATGCAGTAATTTCCAGCATGATTATCATCTAATTTGAAAGTTTTGACGAGTATTTCACCAGTAAGATCAGATGGCATTAGTACTCCGATCAGGTTTCCTTAAGTTCCTTATAACAATACCAAAGGTTTATTACAAGGCAAAGGTATATACAAGTGGCCACGTATTGGAAGTTTAAACACAAATATGTTAAATCTTAAACTGTCTGTAAGATATAATAAAAACCTGATTATCGTGTGATTTTTATTTTGGAGTTCATCAGCGGTCGCTGCTACATTATCATTTGTGTAGTTCCTTGGTGATAAAAGTAAAAATTTGCAGCGTCATTACTATTATATATGCCAAACGGATAAAGCGATAGTTGCCTAAGATAATTGGTTTCCTGTACTGGAATCATGTGCAACGATATGTTGGCCATGTAATCCAAACATAAAAGCATGGCATTAGCATGTTCATGCACAATATTCATTAGTAGCGCAAAGCGATGAATAACATTTTTTATCAGCCTCTTATGTCCCATTAAGCTGTGGGTTTTTTGTATCTGTATACAGATCTGCTCACATTCACAACACGTGCCAATTTGGTATATTCCAAATTTTTAATTTAAATTTAAAAACGTTGTAGTAAAAACTATACTTTGTGTCACATTCATTGAAATACTCTTAAAACAAGTTATACATTTTTTCTGATGTCTATAATAGCTTCGCATCTAAGCATTTTATTTCTTGAGATGGTTAGTGACTTCTTCCAATTATTGGATGTGACCTGATCCATATAATCTGGAGAAAGATCTTGCAGTTCTGCTGTAGCAATCATCAATTTCTAGGAGAATCAGCACTCAAAAATAATTGTTCCAGTCTTTTTACTTTTTTCTTGTCAATAGCATATTCGTACAAAATCAAAAAAGCCTTTTTGCAAACGTGAATTTTTTTTTCTCCCAAAGCAAGAAATAGAATTTAACCCTTTTAGGACCATAAGAATATGGGAGGGGTTATAATCATAACAGCTGTATGGAACAGTTAATTATGCATTTATTAAACATACTCGTTAATAAAAATACAAAAAATAATTATAGTATCTTTGTAAATTTTTGGGACAAATCTGTCCCTATGGTCATATAAAGTAATTAATTACTTATGGTACTCAGCAAAACAGTTCCTTTCATTAGTATAGCAAAGGTGATTTTACGTAGAACACAAGTGTTGTTTGTTCGGTTTTCAATCTTATTCTTAGCACAGTTGACACACCTCTTCCTGGTGTTTGATTTTTCAATGGGGTGCGTGGGTAACTGTCGTTTTATAGATCTGCGTACTGAACTTGATTTTGAAGTGGGAACATGTCGCTGCCTGACAGAGAAACCGTTTATCAAACTTCGTGCAACGACTTGTCTGAATTGCAAGGGAGACAACATACCTCCTTCCATTTGTTTTTCATCGTGAAGCTTTGTATAGATGGTATATGGATTGATCACTGAAATGTCAAAGAGATCAAAAAACAATCGAAAGTAGTATTTTATTTTCGATCTGACATCGATTTCATAGCATACTTTACGTTGATCCATGAGATCTATAGTGTGATATTATAGTGTGATACAATTTTTGGACTGTTCACGTCAATTTTTTCCGCTGATCCAGCTTTGTGTCGTTTAAGAGTTTCTGTTTCTGTAGGCGACAAAAAGTTGGTCAACAAGTGCACTGCTCTATTATTCATCAACTTCACGTATGATATGCACTGAAAACTTGTGGTGTATATGTCTCCTCGCATTTTTTTATCAACTGGTGCAGTTTTCGGAAGATGTTTTTGGTTTGTTCGAACGGTTCCTCATGCCTGGGTATTCTGAGTAATCAATTTATGCTGCAACAATGGTGAGTTAAAATAATTATCAAAATAAATTTCACATCTTAAACCGTCCAACTTTTTCGTAAGCTGAAGTACTACAGATTCACCTAACCCGTATTCAGTCCCAAAAATTTTCTTGCCTGTATATAAGTCAAATTCAAACAGGTATCCTGTTGCCGCATCACATCTACACCATAACTTGAAACCCTATTTGACTGACTTGTTTTTTATTTCTTGCTTCATTGCATTATGCCATTTAAATTTTATCATATGTTCATCGATATATTGTCTTTTTGTATTATTGAGGGCATTTTGAAATGATTTGTTCAAATGTTCGATAATTGGGCGAATTTTATACGCTCTGTCATAACCCGGGCTGTTTACGTCTCCCACTTCTTCGTTATTGCAAAAGTGTAGATATCTGCGTATCTTTTCAAATCGAGTCCTTGGCATAACATTTGATATGAAAGGTACTGCCATATCTGGTTCTGTAGACCAGTAATCTCTCAATGATGGCAAAATGTGATAGCCCATAACTAAATTCATACCAAGGAATGCTCTCATTTCTTCTGTATCTACAGTAAATGCCCGGCCATTTTGATGTGCGTATCGTATTGACTCCTCTAGTATATTTTGAACCAAATAATCAATAATTGTGGTTCTACAAAATATGTCAAAGGGAGTCAATACACCATCATCAATTTCTTGACAAATTTGTACCTTTCCGAATTCGTATTCCACATCACGAAAAGTATTTGGGATATATGTTCTCTGATTCCACTGGAAAACTGGTTCTTGATTAGTAGATGTAGCTGTAGATGTCGATGGTTCAGATGGCAAACTTTCTGATTCCTGGAATTGAACAGAAGCATCTTCAATTTCAACGTCAAACACCCCGTGATCATCATCCTGCGTCAAAATCCTTTGATCATCTACGTCTAGTTGTAGATCGTCTTCTTCGTCACTATTATCGCCCATCAAAATCTGTAGAACTTCATCCTCTCTGATTTCAAAAACCCCACGTCCTTTACGAACCATAATCTGTAATAATATTAATAAGAAAATGAGGGTAGTTGAAAAAAATTATCAGTAGAACAAGAAAATAATTTCTCATAAATAGTGTTTCTTATCGACCACTGGGACACTGGTGTACCTTTATGTTTTTGATGTCATGACACTATAAACAAAGTAAATAATGGTTCGATGAATGTAAATTATATCAATTTACTTACCGGGTAATAATTATAGCTCAATAAAAAACAATATAAAACACTTTGGAGTCACTAAAATCTTTTGAGAAATAGACCGAAAAAGCGTCAAACGGACTGTCAGTTTTCAATTACCATAGAAAATATACGGTGTTACCAACGTAGTGTTTTAGCGAACAAAAAAATTAAAGATGCGTTCAAGCACTAATAAAAATAAAATAATTGGGTATTGGCTTCATAATTATTAATATATTTCTAATTATTAACTAGGGACACATTTGTCCCCGTAGTCGTCAAAGGGTTAAAATAACTCTTATGTTCAACGGAGTGCTTAGGCTTTTCTACTTATGTTGGATTAAATTTCCATCTAGGCCTCCTACGTTTAACCAGTTGTGCCATTAAGGATTGCTAAAGAAGAGCTGGTTAATTTTTTTGTAAAATGTTAACTCTCGACGTAGAACGTCAATTTGGTTTTCTTCAAAACATTTCCTTCCGCACTTACAAAATTCAAAATAAGTTAGGCTCAACATTTTTTTAATTTACTAAAACAACAACTGGCTTGATTTTAAAACAATGGAATTGCTTACAAAATCTAACTTTGTATTGATTACATTTTGTAAATACAATTGCTGTTCACGGAACTGCTGGCCTTAGTGGTTGTAGCAATATTCCCATGAAGACACTATGCTTGAAAACAACTCTTGCTCCTGCGGACAAAATAAACACTTTCGAACAATTGTAACTCCAAGTCCATTGCTGACAAGGAATGTACGGCTTAAGTCATCAGCAGATTTATTTAATTATTATAATAATTACTAAATTACATAATAGTTTCCGAAGGTCAGAGAAATAGGCAGCAGTTAGATACCGGTTTTAGTTAGACCAAATCGCCGCCAAAATTAACACAATTTCATTCTATGTTTTAGTTCAACTATTATACTTCTGCAGCCTATTTGCCCAACGTCGCTTGCCTTTTATCAGGTAGGTAGTTGGGTTTTAGCCAATGACACGACTTTTATTGTGCCGGCTCGGCCATTACTACTTCTCTAGTTGATCCACCAGCAGCAGCTGTATGATAATAATTTAGTTTAAGCACTCTATGAATCATAAAGACAACCTAAATCGTGAATTACATTCACATTCAGAAAGCAGCTTTAATAATAGCTTCATTCTTATATCAGTTAATAATAACAACTACTGACTATACTGTGTAAGCATGCACAGTAACAACTCCGCATTTTAAAGTGAGATAAGTACATGCAATAGAGCTTTGTATCTGAGAGATCTGCTACTGACAAGATCTACTTGTTGTCAATTCAATTGTATGGGACTGCATCAAACTGCTCGCAATAATAATCTGGGTTCCGATACATAATGGTAGTGATAGCAATAAGGGAAACCATCTAGCAAAAGATCTGCGAAAATATTTATGTTGTCAAGATTATTCTGCGAGGTACCGAACGCTAACCTTTACTTGCTTAACTAAAGATGATGCTACAAACTGGCATAGATCCTCCTCCAGTAAGACACTTTAATCGTAAGCTAGCTACCTCTTTCTTTGGGGTCTTCTCGACTTGCGCGCGCTATCTGAGTTGGTATTTACCTTATATACGAGACCCTTCCGGGGTAGATTCAGAGATTCTTTGAATCGAAACGTTGATTTTCATCTACTCTAACTGGCTACTGTGCAGTCCAAGTAGATCGGAGTTATGTTTTCTTTTACATTTAGGGATTACTCGAATAATTTCCCTCTAAAAACAGTCCACATCTGGGACTTAGTTGCCCGAGGGTGGGTGTTTTTACCACGAATTAATGGAATACTTATTCCCTTAAAATGTCTGTAAAATAAATGTTAATAAAAACGCGCTCTTTAATTGATTAATAATATATATATGTTCTTCTCTTGTACATATCATATATGTATAAAATATTTTGGCGCGAAAGCATTTGTGTTGTACATAATCATACATTTTGGTTGCATTCATAAAGCTATATGTGTAACAATTGAATTCAATTGAATTGAATTGAATTGAATATTTTCAATGCTTTGTTTATTTGTTTTGCGTTGCATACTATAAGTCAGATTACTTGGAGGTCATTGAGTCTTTCAATGTAATCACTAACAGAGAGCTTTCAATTGTAGACATTGTTTTGTTAGCTTGTATCCATCAATGCTACAATATCATGGACGGCCCTTAAGTCATTAAAAATTGTGCGTATACCGATATGAAATTCATGAGCTTTGTCGAAGATCTGCAATGGTATGAAAATTCAGTCTATTGTGGACTTTTTCGGCTATAAACCGGTAAGCCGGACTATTGTAGCTTGTTGACAGAAGGATTTACACGCTAATACGAGTAAAATACCGATATAATATTGTAGGAATTTATACCTTTATAGTTGGCGCATAGCCATGCTTCTACTTTTCTTAATCTCTACAATTCGTCTTCATTAGTTTTTATCCCGCCGCTTTTTCTCACGAATGGCTATGGTCCTTCTATGTATCGTCGGTCTGTACTCATCTTTTTTCAAAGCGTTTTCTCTCCAGCATATTTCATCAAAACAGGGGTTTCCTTGTGGAAGCCAAAAGATTTTCATCATGTCGAAGGCGTCATTTTTAATGGCTTTTTGGCTGCTTAAACGACACAATATCAGTAAAGAGTCTGGGGACCCCTTGCGATTGCAGCTATTCATCGTAGAATTTTCTCACAGTGTGTTCGTATTTTTCCAATTCATTCTCAATTTTCCATTACACGTGTGTATCTGAAGTTCGTTATCCCAATTTAGTTTGCAAGGACGCCAAGGGTAAGGTCTCGTGGTTTCTTTATTCACTAGTACTTAAACGTGGCACGCAATATTGCAAAACCTTCAACCAGAAATTTAGAAGGCCACGCCCTGTGGGCAAATTGGAACTGATATCTCAGGGCCACTAACTTACTTCGAGGATATGAGAACTACCGTAACGCCATTAGGAATTTATTCAGCTCTTCTTCGACGCTTGAACTAGGAAAAATTCATAATAATCTTTGCTTTTTTCTGAATCAATACTCGCGCTTCTAAGCTTCCTAAGCCATATGCGGTTGGAAGACAACTTTAGAATTATTATGTAGTCATACGAGTAGATACAGAATTTAGCTCCACCAGTTTGACTTTCATCAGTGCTACCTGCTAGCTATGTAAAAATTACTAGTTAAATGCTGTGACACTTCAATTCTCCAATTCCAGGTCAAAATCTTTTTCCTAACACCTTTCCAAAAAAAAAAAAAAAACAAATCGGATTCAACAACTATTCATTGAAATCAGATAAGCAAAAGCTAACGAGACACTATAGTGCATCATTCCTATGGAAATAGTTTACGACAATAGTTTATACAATAATAATGGTAAAACATATACTTCACCACTTTGACGGGTTATGCAGATGTCCATATTTTAAGGGTAAATTTTAATTTGAGACAGAAGCTGCAACTGCCTGTTCACTAGAAGAATAATCTGATTTTATTGTTTCATTGGGCTTCAAGAGTAAACTCTAACTGGATCTAACCGAGCAGCAACGATAAAGGGGCTGAGTCCTACTTCTCAAACCAAAATGCTAAGTCGTCTGTCTATTTGATATATCAAGAATTTGTCCTAGCGCTTCAATCGAGAACTTACTTATTTACTTAAGTGGTGCTACAGTTCGGGGTGAACCTGGGACTTAACTAACAAACCTCTGGAGTTAGCCCGGACTTAAACTAACTGCCTCCGGTTGCGCACTCCAAGTCGTTTGAGGTTTCTTTCTAATTGCACGCGCCACCTAGCTTAAGGCTTGGTGTTTGTATACACAAACACTTCTGCAGGAGCTGGATGAATGAGTAGGAAGAGGAGATAATCCTACTCAATAATCTCTTCTACAATATAAACAATGGCATCCAAAGGGCCAATAGGTCTAAATGGGTTTGTTTTTCCAAAAGCCCCTCTAACCTAACATAGCGTAACTTGAGGTGAGGTCTGTTTATACTGCGGTGTACCTCCGAGTTAGATTCGAAGACTCTGCCGGCCGAAGCATTGGTTTCCATTCGCTCTTCATATCGTACTCTTTTCAGGTGACTGATGCGCAGTTTTCTGACTAGGTCGAGGTCGCTGTAGCTCGTATAGTTTCTCCAAAACCTATCAACGCAAATGGGAGCGAATATTTTTCGAAGGTTTTTTCTCTCGATAGAGTTCACGCTTCACCGCTATATAGTAGGACTGGGATGATCAAGGTCTCATACAGAATCTCCTTAGTTCAATTGCATTCTTAGTCCAAAGAAACAGCGATTAGCAAGAGTGATTCTTCGTTTTATTTCTGCTGAGATGTTGTTGGCAGAATTTTCAATCGGGAACACTACGCATAAATATTATAGTAATTCGAAATCGAACCTACATATATTCTCCAACTTCATTTTCCCTTTCGCTATGTTACAATTGACTTTTTAAAAAATCTCAGTTAGGACGTCTGTGGTACTTGATGAATCTGTAAGCAGTACATTGAATGAGCAGTACCAAAAGCGATTTGCATATTGTTTTTCAGAAAAAAAAAAAACCACTTCACACATGATAAAGTGTTAATTTAATGCAAATCAGATGACAAAGTATAGTTATTAGCGTCATCATAAAACTAAAGAATTTTCTATTCATTGTTGTCAGCAGAGCTTCTAACTCTTAGTCTTATTATTTAGTCACCAACTACCCGCAACTATCCTATTTTTAGTACAGTATTCAGTTAGGACTAATTTGTGACTAACTGTTGGGATAAGTCGAAAAGCAAACCTCATATGGCAAACATAATACTGAGCCCTATAACTACACAAATTATCGATATTGGTAGGAATGTCATCTTTAAAATTTGACCACATATGTTCGCTGATGTCCCATCGTGAATTATAGCCGACCCAAGATTTGTTTTATTTAATTTGCATTTCTGTATAATTAACTTAATCAACGGCTTAGATAGCAGAGACTTCTGAGAAGGTCTCAATTCGGTGGGATTTTTGTTTGTGATTCTTGTATCTATAGGGGATGTGTCCCAAACTTGAATGCTTAAACGATTAGTCATTTATCAGAGAGTTGGGTTCAAGAAGCTACAATACATAGCACACAAAAAGAAATGCTAATGATGATTACTATTATTAAAGTCAAGTTTCAGTTCACTGAGGACAAAAGTGTTTTTTTTTTTTTCGATTTTCAATATATCAACAACGGATGTAGATATTGATCTCAAGACCTTCAATTTAAATTTGAAGAAGAAAAAGGTCATAAGCCTACAAACTGACAAAGAAAAAGTTGAAAGACGACTTTTTTTTGATTATATACAATTCCGCTATTAAAGCGCTTGTATGCGAAGACATTCACTTTACTAATTTATGCAATCATATGCAATCTACTAATATTTAAAATTCTGAAATTATTCCTGATTGTCGCAACTGCAATTCGAATATTCTGCGCCATATACGAGTATGTATGTATGTAGGTCTCAAACGATCAGTTCTACTTCCATATCAAGTAAATGTTGTTTGAAAAAAAGTGGCAATTCTCAGTTCGCAATACTGTCATGTTATTACAAACATAAGAGGCGGAACTCGCAGTACAAGCGGACTTCATAAAGTCCATCTGAGAGACTTCTGAATTGGACTTGATCTGAACGGTAAATGACCGCATACTAAAAACTTCGGGAGCTTTAACAAAGTGATCCCAAATTGACAAGGATGGGACTTCCAAAACCCAAAATCAAACCATAAGGTAACAAATGGTATACGGATGAATTCAGAATTAACGATAAAGTAGGTGAAAGTAGCCATTGCCCAAAAACAAATGCTGCAAAGCCAATTAGGAAGAAGCGCCCTTCAAAACTGAGCTTCATGTTATCCAAGAATGTGCCAGTATCATCCTTGGAACAGAATTGAAAGGCGCACGCATCCACGTACAGTAAAGCACAATTGAAGGCGTTAAGCTCAAATTTGGTTGACCCCAAATCGGTGCTACATTGCTTCAACAGTCCTTAGGACTTATCACAAAAAATCGAAAAAGGGTATTGAAAAAGAAAAAACAGAAAAAGTCGAAGAACTGGCTTGGAAACATTCAGTTGTTCCATCCAATGGATCAGAGCCTTTCTACGGTATCCCGTTTTCATCACTAAATACAACAATGGGATAACGATTTTTGTCTACCCTATTGGGGGAACATACTGAGTTTTCGACAGGGTAAAAGAGCTATAAAACTCTTCAAAAATAAACCCAACATATCTCTTACCTTCACAAGAGATGGTATCAGAAGTCTGGTTAGCTTTCTGACCAGAAATTAGCAGCTTCGATATTACTTGCATAAACTTAAAATTATCCAGGAAGCTAAATATTGCCTTCGTATGGAAACAACGAAACCACAGAATCATACTATGTGAGTGCATGGCTCTATCCGCCATAAGGAGGAAACTTTGTGACTGAGGATTTGGAAAACATTTCAACCAGAGTGATCCTCAAGTTCATCTGGCATCTTAAACTGTGACACAATAAATCTTTTACGTCCCAGTGGAACTAGAAAATTTTGCCGAAACTATCGTCCTAGCAACGTGGATTCTGATGGCAGTTCGCAGATTGGGTGCTTGAGCAGCTTGAAATCGAGCTGTATTTTTACCGAAAAATAGTGTTCAGGAAAGAGACTAACTTTAGGCTGAACTGGTCTTTCCAAAAGAGTTCCACGAAACTAAATTCTTGTACATCCACCTAAGTGCTCTGCTTAGTGTGTACTTTATGCTGGTGGCATCACCGGCTCTTATTTTCTCAAAAATGAGGTCGTAGCTCACGTTACGGTCAATGGTCAACGTTATCAGTCAATAATCAGTGATTATTTCTTCGAAAATATGGACCACATGGTATATGTATATTTATTTTCAGCAGGATGGTGCTAAAAGCCATACCGCCCATGAAACCTTTGACTTACTGAGGACATGACGTAACCATCATTATACTCGTATTGCGAAATAGTGGGCCTGAGTGGCGATTGGTCGGAAAATTACTGCGATTCTTATAACTTTTGAGTAAGCAGCGCAATAAGCAAGTTCGTAGCGAAGTGCTTGCCTTACCTCAAATTGGTGGTCCCAGGCAGGGGACTCAAATGGTAAGGACATGTCTGGCCATTAGTACAATAAAAAACGCTGTCAAATGCCCGCAGCTTTATACGGAAGAGAATAAAAAGATCTGAAGAATCAACTTATGGCCTCAAATAAAAAAGGATTTAATGTTGACGACCCTTGTGAAGGTTTAAAGGACAACGATCTTAGGATCTGCACGCAGAAGCCCATATGATATCATTGCTATACAGGAAGTGCGATGGGATGCGCCGGACATTAGGAAGATAAAAAATTGTGATACATACTACGGCGATTGCTGTTTGCCATGTGCAGCAGACTTAGGCAAGAAGTACTTAGGTTCCGACACGAAGGCGAGGGCCTTACGACAATCCGCATCAAGGTTAAACTCGACCGAAGAATATTTCCACGAGCTGCTCCATAAGTCTTATAAGCAATGTCCTAAGTATGATGCTAGAATAGGAAAGGAGGACATCTTTGGTAAGACTGTTGGTAGTAATAGTCTACTCGGTACTACGTCTGGCAAAAGACTTAATCGTATCGCATTTGTGGTGGGACAAAGTATTACTGTAACCAGCACACGGTTTCCTCATATTGCCATATGAGGTGTCCGGGTCATGAAACACTAAATCAAACTGATCTCATAGAGATAGACGTAAGGCACGCCTCCAGTATGACTCGGAACACCACTTTGGTGCGAATGCAGATTGTCGAAGCGCCATAAAAAAGAAGAACTGCTGCAGCAGCAAGAAACCGCCACAATATTCGCCAAACTCGTAACCCGAAATGTCTCAACAACTCCTATGCCGCCAGCATCAAGTACCGAAGACCAACGCTGCCAACATGCCTTCAGACACGTCGCAACTGATATGTTCACCCGACCACCACTAAGAAATTCCTCGTTTGATGAAGGATGTCGCCAAGCACATGCAGCTAAACAAGAGCGTACAATGTGGCGATGCAAAAAACAACGAGAGCTGCTCGTGAGCTCTACGAGCAGAAGAGACAGGAAGAAATGGAATCTCAACATCAGCCCAATCCATAAAAAATGAAACCCCCCAACTGCACGAACTATAGAGGCATAAGTCTCCTCAACATCACATACAAGATCTTTCCTGCCACATTGCGTCACCGTCCGAAACCTCTGTCAACAACCTGAATAGCCCCTATCAGTGCAGTCTTAGACCAGGAAAATCTACAATCGAAAAATTTTTTAAACTCCGGCAGACCCTGAATCGATTTTAAGGCCGAATATAACAGCATTTATAGGGACGAATTTAGAGTTATGCCTTGCTTAAGCATCCCTGTCAAACTCGTTCGTCTGTGCAGAATAACGATAACTGCTACGTCAAAGTGGGTAACGATTTATCCGAGACCTTTGATGTGAAAAACGGTTTTAGACAAGGTGGGGCGCTGTCATGTGATTTCTTTATCATCATACTTGAACGAATTGTGCGGAGCTCACTGTCGAATACTGGAGGCACAAGTTTTCAAAAGTCTGTGCAACTATTAGTGTACGCCGATTAAATCGACAGAATTGGTAGAACACGTAGGTCTATCACCGGTGCGTTCGCTACCGGATCTGCCAAAATGGGTTTAGCGGTAAATGAGAGCAAGATAAAGTATATGATTATAACGGAAAGGGACACACAACATTGACGAATCGGACAGCTATTATTTCTTGGTTGTAAGAGACTTTTTCTGCCTTGGCCCTGCTATCAATTCTGCCAACAACACCTCAGCAGAAATCAAACGAAAGACCACTCTTGCAAATCGCTGTTTTTTGGGCTAAGAAGGTAATTGAGTAGTGAGGCCCTATCTTGAAAGACTAAGGTGACTCTAAATAAGACGTTGATCATCCCAGTCATACTTTATGGCGCTGAAGCATAGACTCTAACGAAAGCGGATGAAGATATCCTCAGTCGTTTCGAGAAAAAAATCTTTCGAAAAATATTCGGTGCAGTTTGTGTTGATGAGATATAGAGGAAAAATTCAACCACGAACTATACGAGCTGTATAGCGACATCGACTTAGTCAAAAAACTGCGCATCAGTCACCTTAAAAGAGTACGACATGAAGAGCGAATATAATACGGAGGAACAACGCAGTAGAGAGAGACCCCATTTTGATGGCGAGCACAAGTACAATAGAAGGGAACCTCAAACGACTTGGAGTGCGCAACTGGAGGCAGCTAGCTAAAGACCGGACTAATTGGAGAGGCTTATTAGTTGTGGCCCCGGTTCACCCCGAACTGTAGGTCTACCTATGTAAATATGTAAGTATATTGCGAAATGGGCCAGTGAATTGGCCACCGAGATCATGGGACTTGACGCCAATCGTTTACTTGTTGTTGGTTTTGTAAAGCCCGTATCTCCCTAGTTCTGGCGTGATATTGTTGAGTCCAGCTCATATGATACTTTCGCTTTGGTCGCTTGATAGTTAACATTTTCAAGGCAACGGAAATACCATTTAATTTTGTAGGTTTTTCGGTATTTTCGAGACGGCAGGCATCTGCATATGTCTACTATGCTCTTTTTGAGATAGTGTGACAAATAAACCATTCAGATTGCAGTTCATCTGGATTTAGACATTGTAGTTTACAATCCTACAAAAATTATATCTCCAGCCTCAAGACGATAACTGGAGAAAAAGGACTGTTCAAAACGATTCTGTCAAGTAGCGGAGCTAGGTACATATTCGTCGAAATGAAAACAACAACATTTAATTCATTCTCTTTGCCTAAAATAAATATATTAAAATTTCGCAGTCTACAGTATTAATGGCATCGCTTAACATTTATAAATTAAATCTAAAAACATTCTTTATCTCTCTAAGCACTGACGACGGAAGTCGTGGCTTCAACCTCAGCTGAATCATTTGCAGCTATCTTGACTTTGTTCTCTTCTGTAGAAGCATTGTATTCTTCTGTGCTCGACAACTCTGGGTGTTCTGAGGTACTTACTGTTTGGCCAGGGTAAAATGAAGATGGTATCTCTGCATCTGTGTTATCAGAAATGGGGAGATTCTGTCCCAATAGATTGTGTCCGTCTTCTTTAAGATCTGATGTTGCGTTATCTGCTGACAGAACTAAGTCATCTGTACCCGTATGCAAATCGTGATGGTGGTGATGGTGGTGATGGTGGTGATGATCATATTCAGAGTAAGCATCTTCAGTTGGAAGCTCAGCCTTGATTGTATCTCCTTCGGAGACCTTTGTGAGAATGTTTTCAGTTACTGGCGAAGCTGGGACTTCAGTAGAAGGTTCAATGGTTTTATCTGAATAGGAATGTTCGGTGATTTCCTCACTCTTAACAGAATTTTCTTCTGAGATTTTGAGAATTGATTCAGTCACTGGTAGCGCTGGTTCTTCTGAGGATGCGGCGGATATACTTTCTTCTGATGGTAGATCGGTACTTGATTCAATCTTAGCTGCGTCATTCGTTGACACGCTTGATGAATTGTCTTCTTCTCCTGGCAGAAATGGAGCCGGCACGTCTTTAGATGCTTCAGAATCGTCTTCTTCTACTGGAAGTTCTGTAATTGGTTGAATTCTAGAACGGTCATCTTCAGAGTTATTTGAGGAATTTTCTTCAGCTTTTAGTGGAAGTTCTGTAGATGAATCATAAGTTTTATCCTCTACTGGATGTCCGGTGCTTTCCTCAGAGTTTCTCGAAGAATCTTTCTCGACTTCAGACAGTTCTGGAATTTCCGTGGATGCTTCATTTGACTTTTCCTCTACTGATAGCTGTATCGATTCATTATTTGAATCTTCATTTTCAGAAATGTTGGAGGAACCCTCCTCGACTGCTGGCAATAATGGGATTTCTGTGGCTTTTTCTAAAGTTTTTCCTTGTGCTGGCAGCTCTGTGATTGACTCATTTTTAACAGCCTCATCTTCTGACATTGGGAGTCCTGTGGATGCTTCGTGAATTTGTTCTTCCATTGGATGCTCTGTGCTTTCTTCATACTTGGTAGCACTGGAGGAATCCTCTTCATTTGTTGGTAGTGCGGGTACATTTGTGGATGCTTCGTGAATATTTTCCTCCACTGTATGTTCGGTGCTTTCTTCATTCTTTGTAGCATTGGAGGAGTCCTCTTCATTTGTTGTTAGTGCATGTACTTCTGTGGATGCCTCTGAAGACTTTTCTTCTATTGAGACCTCTGTGATTGATTCATTCTTACCACTTTCATCTTCAGAGACATTCGAAGAATCTTCTTTAATAACTGGTACTGCTGGAACTTCTGTTGAAGCTTGTGAAGCATTTGCTTCTATTGCGAGTTCAGTGATTGATTCAGTTTTGGTAGCATCATCCTCAGAAATCCTGGAGGAGTCTTCCTCGACTACTGGAACTGCTATTATTGGGATTTCTGTGGTCTTTTCTTCGTCTGAATGGTTTGTAGCTTCTTCACTCTTAACCGTATTGTCTTTCGAGATTTTGAATACATTTTCTTGGGTTGTTGGTACTTCTGTTGAGGTTTCATCTTCTTCAGTACTTGACTCACTCTTTACCTCATCAACGGAATGTTCTGCATGATCTTCATAAGTTGGCAGACTAGTCACTTGTGAAGATTCATCATTCTCATGTGCGGATTCGGATGAGTTTGATGATTCATCTGGAATTTCAGTGATTGGTTCCAGGTCTTTGTCGTCAATTGAAGCTAGCAGATCAGTAGTGATCTCATCAGGAGTTGTAATCTTATCATCGGATTTGATTTCATTTTCTTCAACAGTTGCATTAGCAGGTGTTTCTGGAACTGACGAAATTGCACCGGTGGTGTCTTCGAATATTTTAGTTGCAACTTCTTCTGTTGTTGGCGAATGCCCAGATGCTTCTTCATCATCAGAGGCAATCTTCTCCTCGTTATTGATAATTGGTGCCTCAGTCGATCCTTTAATTTCAATACCCTCAGTTGGAGCTACTTCTGGATATGACTCCACGGGCGAGCTTACACTTGAGTCTTTCTCAATTAATTCGTCCTCGCTTCCAAATGGCATTGATGAATTTATCAGATTGTCATCATCACTAGTCTTGCCTTCAGATGTGGCATCAGCAACTGATGAAATAGTGTCAGCCGCAATGTTTGTAGATGCACGACTCTCTCCTTCAACTGGTTTAACATATGCTGAGTATACCCCTTCAGTAATGGACACAACACGCTCCTCTTCAATTGGCAATGTTGTAACAGTTGGCACGTAAGGCCGTACCGTATTGGCGTAGCTTGATTCAGTGACTGGTAACTCACTGTGTGAGATATATTTTGTTCCACCTCGATTCGATTTGTTAATATGTACTGGTGCTACCACTCTCGTGATTGACTCAAGATCTTGCTTAGTTATTGGTAACACTGGTGCGTTCATGGAAACCTCAACTAGAATGAAAGAAGGGGATTAGATAAGGTTCGACAATTTTTTTTTCTAATTTTCCGGACTTACCTTTGGTTCGTCGGTATCCGTTTTCATCGGCCACGTAGTAGGTGGTTCCATATCTACCATCGGCATATCGTTGTGAGACGTAACCTTCATACAATTGGATAGTTCTTCCATCAGCCAAGACTTTGTTGCTGATTCTTTGGTATTGAACATGACCATTACTGAGGGCAGTCCTAGTAGCAAAAAAAAAAAAAAACATCAACGTTGTATTAATCGGAACGAATCAAACGATAATTGCTGTTTAAGAGTACTTACTTGAATTCCACTGTCCCATCGGCATAGACCCTATGGAAACGTTCTTCTTCATCAACTTGCACTTCGTTCTCACTGTCCAATTGCAATGTAGTCTCACGCAAGGATTCATCAATAAGTGGATGAGGTCGATTCACATCGATGTCATCACTCAAAGTCCTTGATGGTCCAAATAAATCCGAATGTGGAGCTGCATGTGTGTACACAGCCACCGAAGCAAATACGCTCAATGCCGCAAAATATTTCAAAAGCCCCATTGTTGAAAGATTCAAGGCTGAATCCAAACTGTACTCCCGATCAAAATTCCTTCGGATATTTATATTCAATCGGTTAGTCCTGACTGCAATTCGGCGAATAAAAAAAATTATATTTAGCCGCGAGCCAATTACAAATTAGTTGAACTCTCGTATCTGGTCCCTTTGTCGATAATTAGATTGAAGTCACGATCACAATTAAGAACCAATTTAACCACAGCCGCGATCTCTTTTAAGGATGCAATTAATCAAAAGGCGATTGCACTAAAATTCACAAATTACTTATGTAAATGTCATGAACTTGACTTTCGAAAGACAAACAGTTTTGTGTGCCTCCAGTGCGAGAGATACTTTCGGCGGTTTAACTATCCAAAGACTGATGCCAGATGAGTGATAAGAGAATGTTCTTATACTAGGGGTTGTGTCAATATGATCGTCGTTGAATTCGTCACAGTTAAATCGAATTAAGTCGGGGGGAATATTTTTATAATACGTTGAACGTAAGCCATCAGATATTTGTGAATACAAAAAAAAAATTCTAAAAGCTTCGGTTTCGATTTCGACTGAAATTGGCTTTACCGCAGCTTCGTCGCCGACGTATTATACGAGTAACATGCAAGTTAGTCATATCGCATCATCATCTATGTACCTACTCATACGGGGGTTTGGAATTCAATCTGAATCTTGACTTGACTTTAATTGCGTCATGATCTTGATCGCAGACTGTCCTATGTGTTAATTATTGTTTACTCAGAGAAACTTGTTTCCGATGGAACTCGATTTTCGGACAACTCATTTGAATATCACAGTCATACATATTGCGTATGGGAGGGGGGACAAAAGTTGATGGTATAGTAAGAAGCTTTCAGGTGATGACGTTTCAGGTGGAAGTACTGAATGAACTTCACCGACTCTATCATATCTCAATGGCATTTTTAAGTTTTGACTGAGGGACACATGTCGTCGTAAAGACAAATGGAATTCCGTGGAAATAGAGTCTTCGTTTGACGTGTACTTTGGCACTCATTGAGAATAGTAGAGGGTGCATTTTTTGTTAACCTCGAATACAAAAAAAAAAAAGAAAAAATCACCCAAATGCCAGTGACCGCGCATAGGTTTTACCATGTTGATTAATACAATTTAATCGAAATGAATTTCATAATTAATTGCTCTTGTGACATGCGTCACTTCCTAATATCGGAGAGTTCCTTATTTTTTTAGTTTCATGAAGGTATCCAGAGTCTTTGTTTATATATTGAAACATTTACGTGTAAGTTTGAGTGAAAAAAGATGACAAGATTATCTGGAGTTCTGAGAACATGAACAGTGAAACTAGGCATCTACCTATGAAAATGCGTTCTAAGGAATCTTTAAGGTTTTAAGCATGAAGAATTTGAGTCACATAAATTGGAGGGTATACCAAAAACCGTTAAGAAGATTTAGATATTATTCACATGTTCGATATAGGATTCTTTAAGGTGACCAAAATCATTGTGATTTTTTTTTTGTATTCACGGAAATACATACATAGTTTCAGCATTTCGTTTGTTGCGGCAATGATTTTGCTATGCTAGAATGGAGCACAGCGACAGCAATGAAAATTTCCGTCTTGGATTACACTGGTGGCCGTGGTGTAGTGGTACTAGCAATCGCTTCTCACTCGGAGGGTCAAGGTTCGAATCCTACCCATTGACAAGATTTTCAAGTTTCTCATTTGTGTAATTGGAACTCAGACAGAAAAATTCTGCGTGTGAAGGCATAACACTGACACGTAGATTTGGCTGTTGTGGAGTTTCAAGCACAAAAACAACAAGTGTGAATTATAACCTTCGAATCACTCTGAGTGAAGAAAAAACTCTCCGTCCTATTCGGACTCCCATCCCTGGAGAGCGAATATCGAAACCAAACACACCTGAGTTTCAAACCTCTACAAAAAACCGATTTTCTTTTCTCCTCCTTCTACCTTTCCGCGCCATGGCAATAGTAAAAGGGTATCAACCCAACAAAAAAATATTTATAAAAATCTGAAACATCATACTATTTGATAATTTCTAAACTCTGAAAAGAAACTCATCTCCCATATATTCATTACTTAGAACAACATTCTTTATCCGATTGAAGGAAAGCATATGAATGTCCCCGTATGGTAGACAAAGTAAGTCTAAGTCGATTCGGAGTCTTGGTATTATTACACCGGATGTCATGCTCATAGGACTGATTTCAAATGATAATGATCACGGAAGGTTAACGAAGATTAAGTGGAACTTAGATTTTTCTCAGAACTCGAAAATGGGTTTGAGAGTGAAGCCAATAATATGAGTACCACTTGAAGGGAGAATTATCATCGAAGAGTCAAGCGTGCTTGGAAAACCACCAAACCATATGAAGCATGGTATTTCCTCTACTGAGAGCTCTGTGATCGATTCATTATTTGAATCTTCATTTTCAGAAATGTTGGAGGAACCCTCCTCCACTGCTGGCAATGATGGGATTTCTGTGGCTTTTTCTGAAGTCTTTTCTTGAGTTGGCAATGAATCTGTGATTGATTCATATTTAACAGCCTCATCTTCTCAGATTGGGAGTCCTGTGAATGCTTCGTGATTATTTTTCTCCACTGGATGTTCGGTGCTTTCTTCATTCTTGGTGGCACTGAAGGAGTCCTCTTCATTTGTTGGTAATAAATGTATGTAAAGATCTAAAACACCTTCATAGGCAACAGGTCCTATGGCTTTTACGGTGCCCTTACGATGCTAGAAACCGTAATATTTGACGTAATATAGTATATTGAGTGTAAAGAAATATGCTACGAGTATATAGAATCATTTCGAGACACCAAACTTTGAAAAAACCAACGGAAATATCTTTTAGCACTAGATAAGCCTACCCAGTCATCTTCCACCTTCTCCTAAGAATAAAAGAACTTCCTTATATTGAAGGAGATTGACTAGAAGCACTTTTTCGCTTCGAAAATCTTCTATTTCGTCTTGTATAGACGAAAATCTGGGCCATTGGTCCTTTTGGGGGTCCCGGCTTTTATCGGGTGATTAAATTCGAGCCCATGCTTCAGCGCTATAAAATAGGACTAATCCCAGGTGTTATTTAGAATCGAATTAGTTTTTCGAGATAGGGCCTCCTTAGCCCAAAGGAACAGCGATTGGCAAGAGTGATTCATCGCTTTACTTCTGCCGATAAGGTAGAAGGTAGGTAAAGCCTCTTACTACCTCGAAAATATATAATTCTTGTTGACAGCTTATATTTACTTAGATTTGATCTCATTTACAGCTAAACCGATTTTGACAGCTTCCGTTTCAATTCTAGCGAATAGAGCTGTGAGCCCGCTGTTTTCTCCCGCGTACGCTAGTAGTTGCATAGAATTTTGAAAGGTTGTGCCTCCAGTATTCGCTTGTGATTTGCGCACAATTATTTCAAATGTGATGTTGAAGAAGTCGCAAAGACGGAGCAGAAAACATTCTCAATCATCATTTAGCACAGAAGGGCGAGTTTGGCAGGAATGCTCGTCTCTATAAATATCACATGCGGCCTTAAAATCGACGAACAGGTGGGGGGTTTCGATTTGGACTTCTTGAATTGTTAACAGGATCGGTCGGAGTGTAATGATGGTGTGATTTGGTCGATTGTGGACGTTCCTGGTTCGAAGCTGAACTGATAGGGGCCAATCATGTTGTTGGTGAGAGGTTTCAGACTATCCGGATAAGATATTGTATGCGATGTTCAGGAGACTCATACCTCTATAATTCGCGCAGTTTTGGCTATTCTCGTCAATGTTCAATGGGATTCTTCGCTGTTCCCATATTATCAGCACCGATTGTGATTGTATTTTAAGGTTACCTTCTTCATGGAGTACAATGCATCTGGGCATCGTGAGATAAAACTCATAGGTGATGCTAATATCACTCAGTCAATGGACGCTCTCGAACACCGACGAAATGTCTCGTGTTTCACTTTATTTTACCGCTATTTCAGCCACCAGTGCTCCAAAGAATTTACTAGTAGCATTCCGCCCGTTCAAACCTTCAACAGTAATACTCGTCTCCTTATGAATGCTCATCAGTATACCTTGAAGCCCATTTTCAGATTGTTCTTTTGTGTGCTTTAGTTTTTACTTCTGGAGAAGCTGAAGTTTTTCTCATCTTTTCTGCTCGTAGAGCTCAAGAGCGGCTCTTGCCCTTCGTTCAATACTGCTTTGTACGCTTTTTTTTAGTTGTATGTGCGTGCCGGCATTCTTCACCAAACCATGGATTTCTTCTTGGTGGTCGGATGAAACCCAGTACATCAGTTGCGGCGTCTCTGATGGCATGTTAGCAGCATTGCCACTGGTCTTCTGTACTTGATGCTGACGGCATAGCAGTTGTTGAGAGATTTCGGAATAAGAATTCTCTTACGATTGCTGCTTTAGTAAGTTATACGAGTACCTTCTCACAGTCGTTCTTCTTTGCTGTGGTATTCCGAGTCAATGTTAGCTGCCCAAAAGTTCCGGACATCCAGAATACTGGAGGCTTACCTTACGATAGATATATCGTAATGGGATCAGTTTGATTTAGCGTTTTATGATACGGAGATTGCCATATCCCCTTGTGTATATTGAGATGAAGAAACCGTATGCTTGCTATAGTGATAATTTGTCCCGCCGCAAAGGCGATAAGCCTAAGTCCTTTGCCAGACGTGGTATCGTATATGCTATGTTTACGAACTGTCCTACCAAAGATATTCTTCTTTCCTATGCTAGCGTCATACTTAGGACATTGCTCATAAGTCTTATCGAGCAGCTCGTAGAAACGTTCGTCCGTCGCGTCGTCCTTGATTTACTTAGCGGCATGGGTGTATATGAGGCTTATGTTAGTGAATTTAGCATTGATACGGATTGTTATATAGTAAGACGCTCGCTCACGTGTCGGAAGCCCAAGATTTATTACCAATGTATAATAGTTTTTCATTGCACTTCTTGGACGGTGGTAGTAACATCGTGATGGCAATCAAGGGCCATCAGAGAACCCAGGTTCCCCCGCATTTGTTTTGTGTTTTAATTTTTCGAAGCAAGGGATATCACCGGAAAATATAGGGTACACGATTACTCGTGCTATAATGGATTCAGGTTCACAGACTTTGCGGTGGGACAAGACATCATGGTTAGTATGCGTTTGTTTCATCTTAATATTCACAATATGAGTTGTCATTCATATTGATTCATTACCTTCGTCCCGATGCAAAGTACCCCTCCATTTTGACAGATGTCCCTACGTTTCAAGCCATTACAATTAACTCAGACCACTCTCTTGGTTCTAGCTGGAACATATTTTGAGGACGTTAAATGTCGGATGGGAAAGACCGTTAAACCCTCTGCCGTATTTATTTAATCTCTCAAGAGGCTCTCTTCTGCAAATATCAAGTCCTGGGGAATAGCGATAGAGCTGCCAAAAATCGTTGTAAAGATGCCAATTCTTTTATGCTGGGTCTTTATTAACCACGAGAAATGTTACAGCAGTAATTGATTCGGTGAAAGTTGATGTGGAAAAAGGGGACAGACCTAAGGTTGGATATATTACGTCAGCAACTTCTCGAGTTTTTTGAGGAGCTGAAGATTTATTAGCTTTAAACGATCACTACACGGAAACAAATTGTAGATATCTTTCCAAGGTTACGGCATCGGATAGAGAGATAGGAAAATTTGCCTTCAACTCTTTTGGGTTAGTTAGGAGACTTTTTGGGTGTTGTTTTGGACATGCTATCAACGCAAATAAAGCCAGATTTAACCGGTCCAGACTTCTTGCTGTGGGATTTTTTGAAGTCATGGTTCTATATCAACAGGTCTAAGACTCTTGAAGTCCTCAAAGAGAATATCCATCAAGAATGCGAGGACCTATCGCTGGAAGTTCTGACAAGAGTGGTAGAAAATGCCACAAATCGGGTCCGAATTTTCATCAATTATGGCGGCGGCGGCCGCTTAACCGATCTCATTTTCTAGACTTAATCAAATAAATATAATCCAAACGCAGAACTAAAGTTTTTCATTCATAAAAGATATTACAGCCAAAGAACATCGGGCGACAACATTTGCGCCACGTTGTATTTGTAAAAATTAGTCAATTCGCTGAACGTATAGTGATCCGCAAAATCGATAAGCTGAGTTCGCTTTTCGCCGAGTTGTGGATAAATTTCGTACTACATACAATTGTGAAACAACGAAATGTGCGTACTGTAACCGCTGTGAGAGAAAGTGTGACAGAATATCCGGAATTGTCAATTCGCCGTTGATCGCAACAATTTGGCCTTTATTCGTCCACTTTGGGAAACCTCTCGACTTTTACATGTATAAGATTCAGCTGCTACCGGAACTAAAACCGAAAGGCCATAGGTTGATACGGGAGTTCGCAGGTTAGGCACCTGGACAGATTGAAGTCGACCTCTGTTTTCCCGAAAAATCATGTTTTCGGAAGAAGAACTTTTTCGGCTGTTTGAGTTTAGTATCTGGAGTGAAGCCAATCCAGAAGAGATTCATGAGACTCAATTCCACTCACAAACGTGCAATGTTTGGTGTGGTCTTCACCTTAATGGCATCATCGGCCTTTATTTTCAAAATTTAGGTCAAAGCTCACCAATGACCAGTGATTATTTCTTCACATTGATTTACAGGATATGTGGTTCCAGCAGGATGACGACTGGGTTAAAGGGCAATATTATATCCTGAAATGTATTGTATCAGTAAATTGTGCACCGAGATCGAAGCTTGACGCAAATGGATTATTTTTGTACGACTTTGTACGTCTTTGATGTACGCTGACAAATTGCCAATAATCCTAGAAAGCTAGGAAGCATTGTTAACATAGTGTCATGCACTATTTCTTGCAATTAATAAATAAATATAGTCGATTCAAAATCAATTCCTGTCATTATTGTATAGGGCGAGCAGATAACAATGATAGTTTATCCATTTGTTATTTTTCAGCAGCTGTCAAAGCTACTAATGACATCTAGCCGTCAAAAAAGGAGCCGGATGACCATAGACAATGCCGCGAGTTCTCTAATTTGGCGCTGGAAATGTTGGCCGGAGATCAGGGTTTTGGCCAAAAAATCATCTTCTCGGACGAGGCCCATTTTTGGCTCAGCGGCTATGTCAAAAAGCAAAATTGTCATTATTGGAGTGAACACAATCCACAAGTGCTTGGCCAAGCATCAATGCACCCCCAAAGATTGAATGTTTGGTACGGTTTATGGCGTGGCGACAGAATCGGACCTTATTTCTATCAAAATGAATAAGGAGACACCCTTATTGTCAATGGTCTCAGATATAGGGCGATGTTAACCGACTTTCTGTGGTCACAGCTCGACAACATCGATATATTCGAACTGTGGTTCCAACAAGATTGCGCTATATGCCATACATTTCTTGGCGAACGTTCAGCCACTTTGGACGAGCTCGAAGCCAACATTCGAACCGCTGTTACCGGAATACCGCCGCACGTATTGGACCGAATCGTCAAAAATTGGAGCGACCGCTTGAAGCACTGTCAGCGAAGTCAAGGTGGCCATTTGAATGATGTACTATTCCACACATAATGGCATGAACGTAGCTTCAAAATAAAGCCAGAATGAACTTTATATCTCATATCCGGTGTTGTTTTACTTAAACCTTTTCTCCTGTCGATCTTATCTTGTCACCTCTTATAAAAGTAGTTGTATAACTCCTTAAAAAACACCCTTTTATCGCAGTCCTGCATTATGACACAGAAGCACTGACTTTGTCAAGAATGGATTAGGCCACCCTGAACTGTTTTAGTAATGAACAGCGGTATCAATATAATCGAAAAAGAAGAATAATAGTATAAGTTCAAGGACAACGATGGGTGGGGTATATAAAGCAACTTGGACTCAGGTGAAGCGCACGAGGTGAAAGGAACCTCAATGAACGCGATGTGAGTAACTCGAGGCAGCTAATATACACTCGAGCTGGATTTAGAGGCTTGTTGGTTGAGGTCCCAGTCCACCCTGGGGTAGCACCATCTAAAGTGTCAATTGGATCTATTTCATAGAGTATTATATAATTTTATTTCTCTAACTGAATACCTGATAAAACTTTCTTATTTATATTTAAGATAGATGTACATGTGTTATTCAACGAAAAGAAGAAAAGCATTGCTAAATGCACATCACATTTCTTTTTAATCCTAGAATTCCTAAGTACTTCCAACCTCTGTTTTGAATTTAAATGCATATCCATACAATCCATGAAATACGAAAACACGTTTAGAATACATGAGAAGAGGGTGAAGCATCACAGACGTTGATTGCATCGTACATTAGAATATTAAGAGAAAAAAAAATATCCAAATCTACAGGAGTTATTTTTTTTTTAAATTTTTATGTCAGTGTTTACCTAAGTAATAGTCAACAATTGTATCAAGGTCATATTTTACTTCATAAGCAAGTGTAAACACACTACAAGCAGCACTCTCCGAATTTGCATAAACAATTCAAATGAATTCAAAAAAGCTGAAAAAGGTGATCTGAAAACGGTCTGCAAAAGCGATGAATAAAATCGAAGCGTTTACAATTTATAACGTAATCTGATTCAGAACTTAGTAATGCAGCAGATGTTATAGTCAACCAAACTGAAAACATGTTTTTTGCTATTTTTATTAATGCTAATAAATTTATAACTAATAAAAATAAAACAAAGCATTTAGCAAGTTCAGAATTTGTTTTTTTCTTTTGTTTTCGGATTTTTGAATGTAGGGAATGTATGAATGAACTTGTACTCGTTTCTTTCAAGTGACGATGATTAATTTTTTTTTGAAGGAAATGAAAATCGAGTGAAAACAGTTAAACGTGTTAACAAATGTCATATTTAAGCTTACAACTTTGTTGGTGATTATTTAGTATTTACATTTTAAGTATTTTCTAAAGCTTATAAGGGAATACACCCAGACAATGTTCTTTTTAACTTAATTAGCAATTAAATGTTTTATATTTTCAATACAACCATATTTACATGTGGTAGTAAAAAGAGCAGTCATACCTACTTCTATGAGGAAATGTTTCAGTATCAGGGAATTCCAAAATAGTCAGTACTTATAGCTACCGAGCAAGGGGATAATACAATGACTAATGGCATTTGTTTTCTAGAAAGTTTGTCAATAATTCCCGCGTAATAGCAATGTAAAATATGTACGAGTATGTTAGTAAAAAATTGAAATGAAATTTCTTTTCATCTACATATTTTGAATGATTTTTTCTAGTTCACAGTAAAGTATCCTTATAAAATTTAAAATAAAATAAATTTTGCGTTTCATTCAATAATCTAAAGGACAACAATTTTGAATTTTGGTAAGATAGTCGCTATTAATAACAAATCGTGATTTTTTCATTTTATTTCAGTTAAGTAATTGCGCAGGATTTGGATATTGACGTCAAGATACTTTAAAGTCGCATTTGATTTTAATAAATGAGACAGGAGAATGATTAGGGTAATCAAATGCAATTCATGACATTTTAAGTCAAATAGAATACGTGTGAGATTTGTGAGTTACCCAAGACGTTTTACTTAAGAGCGATTAAATAATAAATATGTCATCACTTATACAGCAGGCGTCGGAGTACATATGTTATATCATTTCAGCTCAATACACTTAAGTGCGACGCCAATAACCGTCCTTCCTACTAAGGGACAGCCGCTGATCTCTAAGAGATGTCGGGAATTATTCATTTAGTCTGCATGCAATGTGGAGAGTCATGCCATCAGTAGTGACACTCATGTGGAACATGAAAGTATTGACAGAGGACGCAGACAGACAAACCGCACACTCACTCGGCTCCTGCTCCGATTGCGACCTGGGATACAAACAAGACTTTCAACTGCTTTCAGTGAAGCACGAACTATATTGAAAGCGCAGTTTGGTTGTCGCTATAAATGCGAATACTTCGCATTCCACCGAGTCTTCAGAATTCTTTGCCACCAGCTCCGCATGTTAAATCGGTGTTGGAGCCATCCGTGAAGATGCGACAACCTTACTTTACCGGCTCCGATTCTGAGCGAAATCATTGCTAGTTGTAAAGGAAGTAGATTTCGCATTTACGCAGCAACAGAAGATCTAGTGTCATTGCATCAGATGGAATGTCTATAAGATCAGAGTCAAAAAATAGTCGAATTCATCGAACCTCTATTGCGGATTGGCTCAAAGACCACCAACGTCGATGAAAATTTGAAGCGCACTCTTGGAGGATTTCCCGCTTTGATTGGTCATCTTAGACAGACGATGCATTCAAAAAACAATTTTGTACATATGAAGCTCGATCTTTCTCTCCATACTTTTCAACATGATGAAAGTCAGAATAATAGGTCTGAATATTTTGGCAAGCGTATGATAATATTTTCTGATTTTCGGAATAAAAGTTACTCTCGCTGTTAGTGAAGATTCTCTTCAGAATAACGAGAGTTGGTCTATACCTTATTATGCCATAACTGGGTATATGCAATTAGTACAAGGCGGCTGGAAGCCATTAAAGGAAGCAACAGCATGTTTGATGATCTCATCTGATACCACAACCGATGAGAGATACCAGCCCACTTCCAGCTTCGTTAATAAGAGCTGGTTATGAGTCGGTTCAGACAAGGTTACCTGTGAAGTGAGCCTCAATCGAAAGACAGACAGTCTCTGTTTTCGACTCAGTGTTTTTCGACAGGTCGTTATATTTCCTCAATAACGAAGTAGATGCTGCTGCTGATGTAGTCACAAACACTATTCAACAACATGGAATGAGATCCTTTACCCCTCATTGGGTAAGAAGTATCAAACCTAAAGAAAAGACGTGGTACGACTCGAGCTGTAAATAGGCTGTCAGGGTTAAAGAAATACTTTTTCGGTCCTATAAGGCCAAACCGACAGAGCAAAACTGAAAAAAGCTCAAACGAACCAAGAATGGTTGCAACATCTTTCTTAAACTCCAATATGACCAAAAAGTGAGGCAAAAAATACTACAATGTCGCACCGGTAGTAAAAGTAAAAAAATGTTGCCTCATCCTCCATCTCAACGCTCATTTAGAATGACATTCCAGCCATGAGCTCTTTAGACAAGGTCAATCTGCTTGCTGCACACTGCTTTGTTTCCGCCTATACTTGAATGAGTCGAATCTTCAATGGGACGAATCCTAAGAATACCTAAATCCGCTGGTCCATATGAGAAATCTCCCCTTCTTCTGAAGAGTTGCACTTCCGCGCTGGAAAACTGGTTACGATTTTTTATCAATCCTACTCTTTAGAACTCTGTCGAGTCCAGCATTTGTCCAGCCCATCCCTAAAAAGACGAATCTTCTTCTCCCTTCTTCTACGTCTATTCTTTTCCAGGTCATTGAATCGCTGATAAACTGCCCGCTCATGAAATCTCGAAACACGAAGACTTCTCAATAACCGGCAGTATGGTTTTCCTAACAACAGGTCCACTAGGGAGTCGATGGCAAGCCTCACCGAAAAGAAGAATGAAAATCTGTCATCATCAATCTGTCGAAAGTAAGATAGTTGCAATTGATATTTCTAAGGCGTTTGACAGAGCTTGCCATCAGGCTCTTCCGTCGAAAATGGGTGCATTTGGGGCCGATGAATATCGTCTTCAATGAATTAGAAATTACGAGTATCTTTCGGAACGGTCAGTTTAAGTTGTCTTGAACGGTCTAAAGTTTGATATTAACAAAATAAATGTTGATGTGCCCCAGGGCTGTTCAAATTTCATCACTGATCTCTTATCTGCTACTTTTAATCCAAAGACGGCAGTACCCTCTGCTTTTCTTAAGCATAATAATCCAAAAGTTTTCCCTTTATGTATCAGTGAATATTGGAATGACCACATATTTGATGTATATTAGGCCTCAATATATAAGGTATTCATCCGCCCTAAATTGGAGAACAATGCCCACTTGTGGTCCGGGAGCACCTTGAACTACAGGGTTCAAGACCGTATGAAGAAGACCTCGAACATCTACGTAATTTCTCCTGTCTCAGATCCTTCTCGCTGCGAATGCTCATTAGTAGACCCTCAATCCATATCGTGATTCATTCCTAAGCCGTGCAATTCGCTTATGGAATGACCTGCCGAGCTCTTTATTTCCTAGACATTATAACTTGCTCTCGAAAAACTCTCGGTTTTTCCTCCGCCCGCGATGTATGCAAACATTTTTAGTGTACCAAAATGCCCTTAAGCGCTATAAGAAGAAAAGGCGTCATCAAAGTAAAAAGAGTACCACAACTCGCACTGAAATCTGCAGGAAAACATCGTAGTTGGGATATTATTGGTGTTAGGAGATTGAAACAATCTCTACGGCAAAACCAACGAATTTACCGATAGAATGTCAGGACGCACTATTCAATCCGCTAAGTATAGTAGCCTACAAACTCAAATCTAGCCATGCCGATAGATAGTTGTCGAGTTTCTTAAATCTATTGGAAATTGTCTAGTAAGGTTAGTTTATTTGTTTAATTGATCAGTTAAAAGGTAGAAACAGTAGAATTTTCTCATCATTTATCCAGTCTGTATACAATAGATCCTTTGAATTACACCAATTAAAATACTACGAGCCTACCAAGCATCGTCGAATTATGCGATATTCCAAAATCAATTTTTAATAACTAGGTAGGATCATATCTTACTATGTCCACTATCGACTTAACAAGCATATCGGTCATCAAATTACAATACTCGTAATGCACGTGAAAAAAATAATTGTGAATTCGAAAATAGCTCAATCATGATATTTTAACTGACCACAATATTGGTAAAAGGTGCCATCGGCCTCCTCCGTTTGCTGTTGCTACAGCTGTTTTTCTCTGCTAATACGAGTACTTGAGATCTTAGCTTTTTTGTATACGTTATTCGGTCGCTGCTCTAGACGCTGTTTTTTCTCATGATTTTAGACCCAGTCAAAAGCGATCTTTTACCAAAGCTGATTACAAATTAATCGCACATCAGAACTCTTGTTGGACTTCAATGCATAAGTATGGCCGAGACAAAGCACAAATGACCTTTTTGGCATAGAACTTCCAAGGCAAGATGAAATCAACGGTGACGTTAGAGATCTAGATCCAGATCTTCTTCAGAGCTGTGGTTATGTGAGGATTTTTTCGGCGTCTACGATTAGTTAGTTTGTCGGAATAGTAATCTAAGTGTGCTGATAATAACTGACACAATATCGTGTCTTTTTCATAAGAGTTGATGATGACACCTCCGTAGCATCGGATTTCGCGCTATGTGATTTTTTCAACCGCGTGCTTAAAGGTATTCTCCGAATATCAGAAGCACAATATTCCAAAAGTTTATACAACCGCTAACATACGGTGACGACATTGACGTTACAGGACGCAATCAATCAAGAACGTTTGCGGCTATTCATTTAAGTGGTGAATGTATATTTTGCCGTCATAAAAGGATACCGAAAAAACCATAAAAACCTTTTCCTACCTGGGTTCCGCTGTAAATTCATACTATGCCACAGCTTTAGAGAAAAAGCGAGGTTTTACTCTTCAAAAAGCCCTTCTATCGAACGAAGATAGCATTGCATAACACACTTATGCGTCTCGGCGCTGTTAAGTGGAATGGACCTTGGGCAATTTGTTGTAAAAACATATATGTAAAAATTATTAGACCACACTAAGTAGAGAGACACGTACGTTGGTTGAGGGCCAAGTCCACTTGGTACTGTAGACTCCCTTAAATAAAAGAAATAATTGTATTAAATGCTTTCTATCAGCATATCCCTTAACATAAGCAGTGTCTTTTTTTGATGGTAGGACAAAGAATATATTGCAGATTCACTTCTACTTTCTTTGTCATTGTGGGGCCCTAGACCTTCAGAAAAAAGAACTAACTCTGCTCCTGCTCACCAATTTAAATATGAACAGAGTTGCTATTTTCTCAAACTTTCATATCGAATTTTATATTGAGTGGCTTCAAAGGTATCCATATACTTGATGCAACTTAAAATGAGTTTTTGTATAAGTTGTCACTGCTAATAAATATTGAATAATTCAAATGGTGCAACTGAATGCAGATGGATAGCAATAGCAAATTCTATATAGACGAAACACATATTCCAACTAACGCTAATGCTTCTTATGTAAACATTTTGAAATTGTTGATAACTATCCGCAAATCCTCTTAATCTGCGCCTATAGAAGAATATTAAACTATTAAACTGGGTGAGAACCATATGTGTTGTAAGAATTCTTAAATGATTTCAGCAAGCTCATCCATTAAAAAGCTGTCATACCTCTGATCGGATAGCAAATCAATCCACTTATTGTATATAAGTCATAAAGCAGTCATAAGATCAGGTAAAAATCTTCCAATTCATAGAATCCACATCCGCCAAAAATGTGCGTGTTTATTTTCAACGCCCAAAAATTTCAAAATGCCCACAAATATTTGGGAAAACCACAGAGATTAAAATCTCTGCTTTAGGTACCTTTTTTCATGTAAAACTTTTACGACTAAACGATAGTTTTTTTGATAACCACCTTGATACCACAACTTATCCGAAACAAAGAAAAAGCATGACGTCATTTTTATTTTCATACTTCACTGTATTTTATTCAGTAAACAACCAACAATTCCAATTATTCACATAATCTTTTCTTAAAATAAAAAAGTATGAGTATTTGTGTGTATTCGTATCTGCAAAATGTATCTTTGATGAATAATTCATCTCACTTATGTATGTCTGGTAGCCCCATCTTCATGACCTTCAGAGTACTCGTACTCTTCACCTCTTTTTGCAAATTCGGTAATAATATTACTCATCTCATCAGATATCAAGACTATGGAAATATCTCCAGGTCGATAATGGTCACTATCCGTAAAATCCAAAATTACATCACCTTCCAAGGTTGGCAATGCATTTGGTAAGTTTGCTGTCGTCGGAGCAGATTTTGAGTATGAAATTGTCGCTGCAAGGGTACAAATGATCAGACAACATTTATAAACTGCCATAGTGGGCAGGGTAAAATCGAACTGAGCCGTTGTGGAACTGTTTTTGGGATATTTATAGGCACAAAAGAGATTTTATGGGACCAATGACATCGACTGACGTCAGGACAAGTTTTAATATTAAAAATGGATTGAACAACAGGAAGTCACAATCTCATATGATTCCTTTGGCACCAGCTTACGTTAACATTCGTGACTTCGATCAGTAAGCCGTTAAAAGCTAATCAATTTGAGGACAATGAAGAGAAATGAGTAAGCGAATGGACCAAGTTATCCTGTCGTCGTAGTATGGAAACCGGTACAACAAGAAGAGCTTAAACAAAAATACACATATGTTGACCAAAATACGGCAAATGCAAACTATTTTATTTTCACAATCATACTGTATTTAAGTAAAGTGTTACACTTTTTTTTCCACAGGATTCTATAGACCATCCGCTGAGCTATTCCTTCGAAGACACTCATCATCCTCATCATCCTGCCCCACTCAATGCCCCGGCCTCTGACTCTTCCATAGTACCGGTATACAGCTCGATCCGTTAATGATAGCTGCTTTGACCTGATTACTTTTCCTTATCTGAACAACAGCGATTGAGCAGCGTGATTCTATAGCATGGTATACCTCACCTGATTTCAAACCACATTGCACTCGTAGTTACTAATCTGAGAGCCTAAAAGTAGGCAGAAAATATATTTCGATTTCACCGCCGCCGTAAGGCAATGGTTTATAAAACATTAAATTAAACGTTTCGCTACTTCTTGTAAAAGTTAACACAAAGTGGGACCGAAGCATATTCATGAATTTTAACACCAAACATTAGCCTAATGCGCATGAGAATCTAATAAGACTACTAGTGAGCATATTGCCACGTCTTCTGGAGGCTACCCGTGACATTAAAGAATATGTCAGATAAACACTCAAATACTTACGCATGCCAGCGTCACATGGTGGAAAGAAGTACCCACGCAAGTGCGGCACAATGGAAGAGAAGATATATAAGAACACTACTTTGCCCAGAAATTTTACTGCACAATGTAGGAGTGATGAAGAGAAACATTACTGTCAGACCTCAACAATTTCCAGAGACGAGCAATAGATGCTCTTATGAAATTAATAACTGGAATGCTGGCACAAAGACGTACAAAATTTTCTAACTATAAAACATACTCGTATTACGGTATAATGTGCGGTTAAGGAATCAAGTGGGGAAATGTTGGAAGCAGGGCTAGGTACTTGAGCGTTCAAACGAAAGCGTACAAAGATGTACATATTATTGCGGAACGGAACAAAATAAAAACTTAGTTGCCATCATCTTGACATCCCAACTCATAGCATATCAGAAATTAGCGGCCGACAAATGGAAATACAGGGCATATGCACCGCGAGAAGGTAGTGACCAATCAGAAAAATAAACATGTTGGTATGGCTTGGAAGACGTCATGCTTTCCATGGGGGGACTTACGCCAAGAAGTTAGGGAACTGTACTAACTGGGATGAAGAAACGGCTTCGGAACGAGGACCTCAGTGGGAGAAGATATACTGGACACGAGCAAATCACATGGCCTGACTATACCCCATGCGCTACTCGTAAGGGAAACTATAGTGTTGAACATCAAAGATAGATTATTATTTATGCTGCAACAACGCAAGACAGCAAATAAAAGATTGTAATGTTAACTTGGGGGACCTGCGCAACAATTGTTTGGCAAACTGCTGACTGTTCTATAATCTAAGAATTTACTCATGCAGGCTAAAATTGCATGATCTGCAAATAGAATATTACTGTCCTACGAGGTCGTAGGGCTCACAACTCTAACCGGAAAAGATTAAAATGTATAACGAGCCAAGTAATGTCCTGGGATAAAAACGGACTCACTGTTGACGATCCTTGAAAACGTGTAATGGAGCGTTCGGGCCTTTAACAGGCCACGTGCAATCGAGCAATTAGCAGGGGCCCTTAACTTCTATCATGCTGATATCACCGCCATCCAGGAGGTGCAATTGGATTGGTCGGACGTAAGGATTGTTCGCCCAATTGTGATAGGGTGACTGCTATAGGCAAAATTAACTGGGCTTATTCGGATGCGGATTTGCCATATGCGGCAGAGTCACGCAAGTAGTTTTGAGCTTCCGAAACTGAGCGAGCGTATTATGATAATCCACATCAAGGCTAAATTCACTACCATAAGCCTAATATGGACCCATTCCCCTACGGAATCCAAGGACGAAGGCACCAAAGAATGTCTCTACGAGTTCCTCGCCAAGACGTATGAGCAATGTCCGAAGTATGACTTTAAAATTTTACTAGGCGACTTTAACCCCAGGATAGGAAATTAAATCATTTTTGGTAGGGCAGTTAGTGAGCATAGTCTACACGATTTCACGCCTGACAACTGTCTTAGGCTTATTTACTTTGCGGCGGGACGAAATATCACTATAGCAAGCACACAGTCAATATATGTACACAAGGAAACGTGGCGGTCTCCGGATCATCAAACGCTATATCAAAATGATCATTTTGCCATACGCATAAGATATGCCTTTAGTATTCTAAACATCCAAACGTTCCGGGCAACCAACATTGATTCGGATCACCACTGCGTTCCAGTCGAAGTGCGGATGCGGATTTACCAAGAGCAACAGCAAAGAAGAACGACCGTTAGAAGATACATATAACGTACCGTATTAAAGTAGCAATCGCAAAAGAGCAGTGGCAATGCTACCAGGGTGCCGTCACAAGTGCCGCAGCTGGTATTCTGGGTTTCACCCGAGCACCACCAATAAATTTCTTGTTTGATGAAGAATACTGGTAAGCATATGTAACTAAACAAGAAACGTATGAAGCGGCCCTGCAACGAATGAAGAGAATCGCTCATGACCTCTACGAGAAGAAGACACGGGAAGAACATGGCCTTCTACAGAAGAAGAAAAAATATTGAAGATGTTGAATGGTTGTGATCCAGGAATAAGTTACGGAAGTTTTACCAGCAGATAAATAGAACGTGTAAAAGCACGTACATAAGCCTGTAGAGATGAGGAAGGAAATCTTATGGTTGAGTCACAGTCGGTGCTGAAAATATGAAAAGACTTTTTATGCAGACTGCATAACGGCGAGGAAGACCAACATTCCGCCGTCAGGCAGAAAACTTTGACGACGACGAGCATACACCAATATCTTTCTTAAATCTGGTCTGAAACGTATATGCTTGAAAGAATAAAGAGGTATAAGTCTCCTCAACATCGTATAAAATATCTTATCTGCCATAATGCGTGAACGTTTGCGTCAACATCGTGGTTGTCCCCTGTTTGTGCGTTTTCAGACCACGAAAGTACACAATCCACCAAATTTTCTTACTCCCACAGATCTAAGATAAAAACCAAGAAGTCGAAATCGATATCAACCAACTTTTCATCGATTTTAACGCCGCGTATACACGTATGGCCGCGTATTTATAGAAACTAGCTATATAGAGCCATGAGTAGTTTTAGTTTTGCTCCGTTTTTAACAACTTAACCGAGACCTTTGATGCCAAAAAAGGTTTTAAACAAGGTGACGCTATGTCATGTGACTTCTTTAACATCATACTTGAAAGAAATGTGTGGAACTCACAAGCGAACACTGAAGGCACAATCTTTCTAAAGTCTGTGCAACTACAAGCATACGTCGCGCCGGTAATATTGCCATATTTAGGAGAATCCACCGATGCATTCGCTGGTATTGAAACGAAAGTTGTCAAAATGAGTTTGGAGATAACAGAGGGCAAGACCAAGTACAATGTATGCTGACAACAGGAAGGGACACATAAGATCGATGAATTGGACAACTATTATTTCATGTAGAACGAATGAACACCAATGCAGCGGCCCGCAAAGTTTTCGAAACTAATCCAAAGGGAAAACGCAGTAGAGGGTGACCTCACCTTAGGTAACACGTATAAGTTAGAGTATACCTCAACTGACTTGAAATACGCAGATGGAGGCAGTTAGCGGGCTAACTGGAGAGGATTGCTGATTTAAGCCTTGGTTCACCTCGAATTGCAGAGTCAATTGTGATCTTGGATAAACCACTAACATGCCAGCATCTACTGCTGTTGAAAGAATTGTTCGTGAGGAAACCGTAGAATTATCAAAGAAAACCAACATCAGTTGAAAAAATAAACTGACACAACTTAAAGAAGATGGCCAGATTTCATTCAGCTCTTAGTTTTCGAGAATGCTTCCAAATCGCCATAAACATAAAGGAAGAACTGAGCGCTGGGTATGTGGAACAAATTCGCTGAAAAATGTAAGAATAGGGCATGCATTCTGCTCAACGTGGTCTATCTAATATTAATAAGCGATATGTTTGATGATGGTTACAGAAAACTTTTGTTCGCATCCAAGTCGTATCTAGTGTCAAGCTTGTTGCCATAGACCAGATGATCCAAATGCCGGGGCTATTTCTTGCGATAAGATGAGTAACGAACTTGGTCTTTAACAACTTCATTGCGGAAAGAACTGTGTATCAGTGGTACCGTCTGTAACCGACTCGCCGTCATCATCTCAGAAGAAATCGTTCACAATGACACCTTTAGAGTGAAAACCACATAAATCGGCAAAATTTTTCGGATGCAATGACTATTGTTGGAGCTGGCAAATTTGTTTGACTAAATGCAGAAATTTTGCTACTTAACAGAGCCATTTAACCAAAAAATCCTCGTTTTATCCAAGATTTTACCGTAGAATATCTCAGATAGGATAAGGTTTCTTGTTTCTTCTTCCATCGAAGGTTTAATGTTAGTACTTTCGTCATGGTTGCCGCCGCTATTCCTATCTCGCTATTCCTTCTTTGGGATTGAGGACTTTTATCCCAAAAAGACATTAGCAACGGATATGGACGTTGTCGACCTAAAAGATAACAATGGAAACCCCATGACATAGTCAACATCCGTAAGTATGTAAATTAAACCTTTACTCGATTTAGATGACATGCTACCTTTGGACATTGTTGTCTACATAACCCACAATATGTAACATAACGGTAGCTTCCACTTAGACTTGTTGTCATTAAAGTAGGATTCGCCTTAACAGAGTTAAGCAACCTACTCTACTCTACTGTATCTTGGACATTAGTCTAGGGACAAAAAGGATCTCAGTAGTAGACATTTCCAGTTGGGATGAACTTTGGCTCACTGCATTCGGTTGTATAATCCGAGATGGTGGAGGTCTCCTTCTACTCATAATCTCACCTTCCTCTATTGCTTTGCCCGTCCAGCTAGGAATCGATCACTTTTCGAGTGAGGGATTTAATACTTATTTTTTTGACCAACAAAGTCACCGTATGGATCGTACAGTTCGTACCGTAGACCAAAACGGGACCAAAAATCATTGCAAAAATCGACTTAAGATATCTTCTTCCACAAAATAGGAGATGGATGATGAGAACATTACGAGTAGGTAGAGTCTCCTTAATATTTATTAGGCCTTATCAGGCCAACGAACATCAACGATTAGTATGAGTAAGTACGGGCCTTAGCTTGATGTCGGGTAGGATGTTATTTTCAGCCCAGATGGAGAAAACACCTAACAGTCACGTTTTGCCATCAACCACAGCTTAACCAATTCATGCTGCTTCTGTTCCAATATTTGCAAATGCATCAGTAAAATTTTGCTGCATTCTGAAAATAATCTCAATAACCGCCACAGCGTTACTAAATAGTTGCGTAGACTTTTGGAAAATTGTGTGTTTGACTGTGGACAGTGAAGTTACATGACCTTGCCTAAACACTTCTTTGGCATCAAAGATATCCATGAGATTGGTTATGACCTTTTCGAAGCGGCAAGCTCCATCATCATTTTGCACAAACTGACGAGTTTGGCAGGGATCTTAATAGCTCGGTCCAATAGATATTGTCATATGTGGACTTAAAATCGATAACAAGATGGTGAGTATGGATCTGGGATTGTTAAATAGGATTCCTCCAGGATCTGAAGTATAGTAAATATTTTGTCAACTGTTTACTTATAGAAAGTCAGTTACTACTCGTATTCGCAAAGGATCTTCATTAAAGTCTTCATCTTTTCATATTTTGGTTCAGGTTTTTAAATAAAGCTTATACAGGTATATTCGGACAGTAGATTCTGAACCTATACTGTACTATTTGCTGTAGATTCTGGTGGTAAAGTCATGTATTGGAGTCTCAATGAAAAAACACAAATTATTTTGGGAGTTGAAAAGTAAAATTATTTATTTCTGAATTCAGTGTAAGGATAGGCTCAAGATATTTATTTTAATGGTTGGGACGTAGTCATTTCTGCAGCATGGCGATTAAAAAGAAATAACAATTCGAACGTCGGTCGTCCAATATGTGTTATTATAGCAACTTCATTTCAGCTCCTCTCCGACTCACTGTGATACGAGTATCCATTTATTAATATTCAATAGTTCCGCCTTTATAAGTTGTAGAGAATGGTTCCAGAGCCGTGACTGGTTTTTCAGTTGTAATAGTCGTAGGTCTTAGAAATAACGGCTTCGAGGTAACATGAATAATTTCTAATAGAGGTTCTCTTGCCACAAATTCTGTTGTGGAACTTTGCTGATATAATGGCAACGAGGTCGTCGATGGAGCACCGGATGAACACAGGATTGTTGCAGTGAAGATTAAAATAATTTTGAAGATTGCCATTGCCAAAAGACGTCATGTAAGCTTTCCAACGAAATTTCAACTGAATATTCAGTTCTTTATTTATATTAAGTAGACCGTCCATATGGGAACTGGTATTTCGTGGTATGTGCTAAATTTAGCCAGAGAAAAATGTAAAACCAGAAAGAGATTCTTTTTTTAGAAACGAGTTTTGTCTCTTTGAATTAAAAAACTGGTAAGAACTGAGCTGTAGGGGCATTCTGTCGAAGAGAAACTATGTACTCGTATATAGAAGCAAATGCAGGGAAGTGTTACAGGTAAGAGACACCGTAAGGAAAACATGTTAGAAGTTAATATGATACATCAACGGTTGGATGGTTCTACGTATGAGTGTGATTTACACAAGTATACAGATAATGCTAGAGCAGTAGTTTCAACTATTAAAAAAAATAATAAGGAGAACAATGTAAATAGATTCGATCGCATTCCTCGATTGGGGATATATGACAGATGTGGGGAGATGTTACTAACTTACAAATGTCCTCTAAAGAGGCAACCACCTACGCGGTATTGCCTGTATCCAATAGTTCCACATATTCAACGTGTAGGTCTGAAAGGGGCTTTTGAACTACATGTCTGTATTTCTGAAATACCATAGAGATAGGTAGAATTGAAATTCAATAAACGATATTACTCATAATCGTGAACGATACTATTGAAATAGGTGTGCCACTCCAAGCGGTACCAAAAAGATCTCTGCCATCCAGGTAAGGGGTACCTTGTCAGGACAACTCTCCGGCAGTGTAATTTCAAACCAAAATATGGCTACGAGATAATCGGATACTTCGGATACAACAACCCATGTCGAAAATCTCGCAAATACCGTAGATCCGCTATACAGCATCCAAGAACTGCGATGGGATGTACTGGGTCTTAGAAGGATGAAAAAGTGCAAAATGGTGAATGGTACCGGGAAGAGAAGCATCGGCTGCTTGAAGTGAACGATGTGAACGAGGACAATGACTCATGCCAATCCGCATGAAGGCTAAAATTAACAGCTATGCGCGCGGCCCAACGGAGGAGGCACGCAATGGCAGCAGTAGTAACAACGACGGATGTTATGAGCTCTTCGACAAAACATATACTCAATGTTATAAACTTGGGGTAAAAAGTGTCCTAGCAATCTGAAGGCAAATCCAGGAAATGAGGACATCCTTTATAGCGAGGTTGGTAAACAAAGCATGTACTACATCACCTCTGACAACGTATTAACGAAAATCGTCTTCGCCCTGAGATGAAAAGTTATATTAGCATGCACGCGGTTCATGTATCTCACATTTTATGAGGTGAGCTAGCAATTTCTTGATCAATCCACGACCAATCAGAATCACTCTAATTGCGATCGGCGTAATCTTCTCTAGTATTCTGGATGTCCGAATGCTGCTAGGGGCCAACATAGAACAATACATTGTTATAAATCTACATTTGTTAGATCTACAATGAGAACATGGAATCGGATTCTATGAAGAAAGACTAAACATCACGAGAATTAACAGATGCTTTATCAGGGCAGAACAGGGACAAAGTGCAAACGGAAGCCTATAAGAATAAACAAGGGAAACTAGTAGTATAGAACAAGTGTGCATGTAGACAGTTAAGTGGTGATGATTGTGCTGTTAAGCAAAATGAAACTTTCAACCTGGGCAATGGGCAACAATTCCTCCACAAAGTAAAGATAGCCATATATAATAGTTAAGTTTAGCAGCAAGTCTGCCAATACAGAAGATGACTTTGTTAAGAGCATGCACAAAATCATCTCAAAAATATTTCCCTACTACATCATGTCGGATGAATGGAAAGTCAGCATTTTACGCCCCATTCTGATTTAAGGAGGCCCTCTAGTCTGCACAAAATATAGAGTCTGTCATTAGTTTTGTCAACAGCGCCTATAAGATTTTCTCTGCTGTACTATTTAATCACTTTAATTCTATTGAGTGTAGTTTCAGGCCTGGAAATTCCATCATGGATCAGTCTTTTACATACGGCAAATTTTGGAAAATATCCCCGAATTCGAGATCGACACGCACCACTTATTTTTCCACTTATAGGTGTATTTTGGAAAAAAATTATACAAAGCCGGATCCAGTTTTAGCGTCTCTGCTAACCTTATCCGGCTCTGCAGGTAGACAATTGAAAAAGTTTTCTGCTCCGTGACGGTATATAATTATTTCACCAAGATCTGTAATGCCAAAAAAGGCCTCCGACAAGGACTTTGCGTCCTAGCAATTAATACATAGTCATCCAAGAAGGGATGTCATATTAAGTTAATAGAAAAATGCAATATTTTCATGAAAAGGGCGACATTTTTATTTCAGTCTAAAGTACGAATATTGAGGTTAGTAATAGAATACAATATTTGCCAAACTTTTGCCTCAACTCTACTTACAAATAGTCATTCTTTTGATGAAGTTTTTCTTCACGTGTTTAAATAATTGGGCCTGTATTTCCCGAAAAAACAGCTCTGATATTTTCTTTTAGCGCATGAATCAATGCCGAAGCATTGGCGTAGACTTTAGCTTTAATATAGCCCTAAAGGAAAAAATCAAATAGTGTTAAATCGCGCGACCTGGACGATCAATTGAAGTCCCCGCAATTGAGCCATTGTTACATCAACTATGTGACATGTGACATCGTTCTGCTGGAAATAAGTGTCGTTCACGTCGATAGTATTAATTTCAGTCAATGATATTGACGGTAATGCAATCCATTCATTCAAACGGTCGCACCAGCCTCATGCCCAATGACACTGCCAATACCCAATCAGCGAAAGTACGGCATTGTGCGTGGTCTGCTTGCTTCAATTCTCGTGTCAACAGGAACTTATAAGCATGTAGACCTGGGGTTTTGGTCACACTCTCAGCTACGGTGGCGATATTTTCAGCTGACCTTGTTGGATGAACTGGAGTTTGAGTCTTCACATTACTCACCTGTCCGAGATGATGATGACCAAAAGCAGTGAAAACTTTACGAAACGTTTGGCCGATGTTTTCACTGTTTTTGAATTTAATTTTCACTATTTCAACACGTTGTGCGAGTACGAATCGACCCATATTTAATGACCTCCTAGTTTTTTCTTACCAAAGTTATTGCAGTGATAATTAAGTATCGACAGTTCAATACTGGCGCGGAACTTAAAATGACACCTCTTGTTGGATCCTATATAAACAACGACAGTTGCAATAGCAATTTTTTTGGACTCAAAGGCAGAGTCTTCTCTCGGACCAAAATATCGCTATATAAAACATTGGTCGGCCCAATAATTCTATGACATAGAATCCCAAAAGAAGATGAAGGAGTGCTTATTTGTTACGAGCGGAAAGTGTTTATAGTGACTTACGGCCCAGTCTGCATCGACGGAGAATAAGGGAGATGACTTATGGAGTTATCGACATGGCTCAAAGTGTCAGTGATGAATTCAAAAAGCTTAGAAAGAAAAAACGTAAGGTGGTGTGTAAGTGATTAAAGACCTCAACAAACTTGCCGTTCGAAACAAGGCAGAGCTACAAAACATTAGAATTCGTTGGAGACGCATGTTTGTTGAAGTCCAAGATCCAGTAAGTAAGTTAGTACAGGGTGTTTATTTTGTAGAGGTATTGAACTTTCAATAGGGTTGTCTGTCAAACCAGCTTTCAGACTGGGTACGTGTGTTTAACTTTTATGTTCAGTATACTTTGTTACACTTACACTTGTTAGACTTACACCTGAACAAAATTCGCGTTCTGTGCACCAAATTTATAGAGCAATGCGCATAATTTACGGTGCTCATAATCATCCATCTGGGCAGCTTGTACGCAATACTATGGATCGATTTATGTCTACGTATCTCTTATGGATAAAATTCATCCAACACGAGGTCATACTGTCATACTAAAGAAGCAATCACCTCTGTAGAGGTGAGAATGTCCAAGGACCCAAATTTATCGATTCGATGCCATTCCCAGAAACTCGGCCTGTGCCCGTCCACTACGTGCAAGGTTTTGAGGAAAGATATTGGCCACGTTTGCGTCGTTCGTTCGATGAATGGGCTACAAAATCAACTGGAAGTTGAATCAAAATTTTACCTTCAAATCATCTTCAGTGATGATGCTCATTTCTGGCTTAGTGGGTATGTTAACAAGCTAAATTGCCGTGTTCTGAGTGAACATAATCCTCGTGAAATTCACGAGACATCATTATATCCCGAAAAGGTCCTTGTTTCGTGCGGTTTGCATGCCTGAAGCATAGTTGGCCCTTTTTTTTCAAATTTGAAGATGAAGCCAACATTATATTCAATGGCGAGCGCTACACGCAAATGATTCGCCATTTTTTTTGGTTCCATGTGCCAATAGCAATCGTCTAAAAGACAAATGGTTTCAGCAAGTCGGCGCAATATGTCACACAGCGGGTGAAACCATAAATTAATTGGGACAAACATTTGGTGAGCGAATCATCTTTAGTAGTGGGCCTGTCAATTGGCCGCCTAGGTCATGTGGTTTGACTCTTTTGGACTACTTTTTGTGGGAGTATGTCAAGTCACTCGTATATACTGATAAACCAGCTACAGTCGACAACATAGAAGCCAACATTCGGCGCATTATTTTTGAAATAAGGCCGGCTATGGTGGAAAAAGTGATGCAAAATTGGACTGATAGGATGACCTTAAACTCAGCTGCGGGAGCCATATACCTGAAATTATTTTAAAACACCAAATGTCATAAAATTTGCAAGGAAATAAAGCCAAAATATTAATCATTTCATTCATTTTTATGTCTTTTATTTTTAGTAAAAATTCTATACCTCTAAAAAATGCACTCCATAGATATCCTAACTTAAATAAGACTGCGGCGCAGGGATAGACTTGCAAGTTTCTTACAAACATTTCACACAGTGGTTGAAAAGTCTATCTAAAAACATAGCTCTATCTTTATTATTTTTTACAAAGCGAATGTTGTCATTAGCTTTAGTTACTAGTAGAATCCGGCCCTTTTGCACGATCTCTATTTCCTCGAAATGATACGAAGAACTGGCAATTCGAGAATTCGAGTTTCGCAGATTTCGATGCATACGATATATTAATTACATTTCATTTCGAAGCTAGAGCTTCATGCGATTTTTAATTCACTGAAGAGTGCCGATGGGAAAACTGATGGCATATCGAACTTTGTACTTCGACACTACCCTGTTTAATAATGTTTTGCCCATTACTCATCGCATTGGAAGACGGAGCGGGGGTTGTGGATCCAATTTTCAAAAAGAAAACCGTCAAACTGGACAAAAATTCGGTTCGAATCTCCTTCAGCATATCAGCAAGATGTTCGAAAAGATGATCAATAGAGTCCCAACTACAAGGATATAGCACAAAAATATAGTTCCGTATAATTAATTCGGTTTTAAGGCGTGACATGATATCTCACATGCTGTGCCTTAGCATGTATCTGGTCTCCTTGTTTGGTTAGGAGAAGGCCTCTGATACCGTATGGTTAGAAGGACTCAATATGAGTTTGCTGGGCACAAGTTAAACAATAATATATATTCCTTTAGATATGCTCTCCAACAGAAACTTCAATGTGAATGGCAAGTGATTTCTGCCAGAATAATTAAAATTAAAAATGATCTGCAACAAGGTAACCCTACCGGCGATCCTTTTGGGGTAACTTCAGCATGCAGAAGACTTGATGATTGCGTACAGATCATGTCTAAATGTGTAATGATAGATTGCCTCCTCGTGGTACACCATGGATAATGCTAAATGATCTATCGCTTAAGGAAGCCAGAAAAGAAGATAACTTTCTGGCCATATTACAAATTAACCAATTACAAACAACAAATACCAATTTCACCACGTCAACACGACCGGCACTCTTTAGCGCCAGCTAACAAGGCGTATCGGACATTGTGTTCGAGTATACCAACTTAACATCAAAGGTATAAGCAAATTCAAAAGTATCTACTTATCTAAGCTATTGCTGAATAACAATCTTTCTTTCTCTCTCTGTCCCATTTTCCTTAAAAACTTAACACGTGCTCAGTCATTTTACGAGTAAGTGTATTACCACTTGAGTGTTAAGTTCTTTACAAAAAAATAAAAAAAAGCGATGTAACCGTATTGCATCGAACAAAGATCGTAAGGCATGAGGAATTGTTGCCTGCTTCTATTGGATTGAAGCCACCTTCCACCAATCATATGGAATAGCAATCTACATCAGAAACGGTAAAGTGGCCGTAACACTGATAAGCGCAGACTCCATGAACAACATATTTGCAATAATAATCCAAATTGGTGACATTTACATTATAAATATTTACAATCCCCATTTACATGTCCACAGCATCAACCCACAGCCTTTATTGAGGATTTCAACAGTCACCATAACATGTGGAACTACGAAAATAACGACGGCTAATGAAACGGGCAGACTCAAACCACCTGCATCGAATCTTCGAAAGGACAGAGTGACCTTTCACTCTCGTAGATGGCATAGAGACTACAGACTACAATCCGGACCTGTGTTTCGTAATCTGTGTCTGCTTTTATCACCCCTGCTTGCTTTTAGGACAGTCCTGCCTGATTTCCCCCATAGCCAACAGCGTTCAGTCCGAATTGATGTTGGAAAGCAAATTCCTCTAACTGCTTTAGTACAAAAGTTGTGCTGGAACTTCACCAAGGCCGACTGGAATAGCTTCTTTAACGATCTCGACTCGAGCTCAAGGTTTATTACGCCGCCGACCCAGAACTACGATAGTTTTGTGGGAATGGTTACGGCTATTGACAAAAAACATATTCCCGAGTGTCTCACAAAAACTACATTCTTTGATGGAACAAAGAAATTGAACGACTATACGACAATTTCAAGGTATCTAGGGACCCCGAAACTGACAAGGAACTATTGTACTAAAATCGCTTGATGAGACCCGAAAAAAAAAATGGATATCAACTATCAACATAGAGTCTCCGCTTCGCAAACTCGGAGGAAGCAGTAGCTTCAACACCACAAACTCGTGCATGGACCCGAACAAAGTGGTCACCCACATAACGGATGTTTCTCTTGCCGCGGGGCAAGGAAAATAAGATTACCATAAAACGGGCTCTGAGAAACTTCAAGACCAATACCCCACAGTCGTCACAGTTCTCCGGCAGTTTTTCACCCTAGGAGGTTAGCATCGCTTTTTTGGCAGTAAAAACAAGAAAGGTGGCGGGTTTCGCTGGCATCTACCCCATCTTGCACATAGCGGAATAAATACAAGGCGATGGCTAGTCATTGGACTATATTTCCTCAAACGATGCGATGGCTTAAAAATAAAGATTTACCATCAGAAGTTGAAAACCTTTTTTGGGACTTCTACGGATACCAGAAAGAATTATCGAAGTTTCGACCTCATACCCCTAAGTTTAACATGGGTGTCCCCTAAGGTTCATCGTGAGAGCAAGTTTATTTCAAAATATTTGGATATTCAGTGGGGCTGCCTTAGGGTTTGTCTCTGCTTTCACGGAACATCAGAATCCGTACACACATACAATTTTATCCAAGTGAGGTCTTGTACAATAGGGTAAACCTAATGAGAGTGGATAATTTCGTTATTGAGATGCATTATAGCAGCGATGACATCGAAGAAAACCTAATCTCGTTTGTATCACGAGAGTGTGTGCTTCGTTCTCCCCAATGTATTCCTCTATTTTGATAATAAATATTGCAGATACCCAGGAGAAACTAGCTATGGTGTTTAAATCTAATTTAAGCGTACCTAATACATTTGAATACACATAAAGTTTATTTCGAAATAAGAGTACACTAATTACGAGTAGACCTGCTCTTTTTTCCTGGATAAGGCCACACTGGTAGTGCTGTGTCCATGGTGTCTTAAAGTTAAAAAAATAATTAAATTGAAATTAGTTCAAGGTCATTTGACATTCGACAGGATAGCCTTACAAGCAATCAATTTGTAGCCATTCTCATCAGCTCGGTAATACGTGGTTCGATATCTGGGATCATTACCCAGACGCACAGTGTAGTAGCCTTCGTACACTTGGATGGTCTTGCCGTTTACTACCTTATTGCTGATTCTTTGGAACTTTATCTGTCCATCACTGAGGTGGATTCTGTAATTAATTGGAAAATAAGAATATTTTTTTTTTTTTTTTTAAATAAATACTCACTTGTATTCCGTAGTACCGTTGGGATGTACAATGGTATATTTCTCAATGATCGTCACAATGTGGTTGCTTTTCGGATCAGAGTCTGGTGGTGAAGCTGCGAATATTGCCGGTTTGGCTGAAACCAGAGGGCCAAAGGAAGTCGATGGAGTAGTCGAAGTTGGTCTACTTAGTATAACAGGCTTTAAAGGGCTAGCGGGCTTAAACACTGAAGAAGGAACAGCTAGACTAGTTAAATTAGGTAAGATGGCAAGATTAGTAGTCGTCATTGGAGCTGGAGAAGATGTAGGCCTCCATGAAACAGCAGAAGGACGAAAATACCCTGGCCTGTTTAAATTGTTAGAAGGAGCAAAGAAAGGCAGACTGCCTGGATTAACTAGAACAGCTGCAGAAACCAGAGTAATTGGAGAACTCTCCCCGGCTGGTGCAGCTGTCAAGGACAAAACTCCAAAAGCAAGCCAGCCAACTATCAGTGGAATGTTAACGCCCTTCATCGTCGACAACAGAGAAATACAGTCGCAACCAAATGTGCCTGCCATATTTATACTTTATCTTCTGATTTTCACGATTGGAATTTTTATTGAAATTCTTTAAATATATGAGTATTTATTTTTTATTGTTGTTTGTTGTTTTTTTCGCCTGCATTCCTAAGGTAATCCCCTCCTCAAGTGTGGCGTGAAGAAGGCACTTGTGGTTTTTTGCTATTAACAAGGCGGCCGATGTACCGAACCAATATAAACCCGAAAAGGGAATGACCTGAAGTATTTAGTGTAACGTCCCATGGAGTGAAATTTGATTATGATTCATTGAAAACAGCATCAGTTAAATAAGCAACGATTATTATGAGAAAGAAGTCAACAAAATCTGGTTTTACGAAAATTAATTTTAGCTCACTCAAGTCGTATGAAAAGGTTCCTTAAAATATTTTCGGATTCAATCGTCGGCTGGTTAGAATCAACTGGAAATAGATACGAATCCTATATATACTATATAATACTCGTAACCAGGCCACAGTAGGGCATACTTTATCATATTTCGGCAACGGCAATCACTTAAAATAGGCATATGCTCTATTTTTTTATTTTTTTTAGATTACAAGTAATACAGCTCTTTGAATCAAATCAAAGTAAGGATGTAGCATTTGTGTTATAGCAGATATTATGTCATATATCCTATTATGTGGTACTAGCAATGGCTCTTCTGCTATAAGATATCCTTCACCAATGATATGTCGAAATATGTATGAGTTCTTGAACTGTCAAAATATCATCACTTAATGTTATCTATGTCGTTTCCTAGGGAAGAGTTTTATCTGTATCTGTGAAATACAAACTGCATTCGAATGGTGGGAAAAATCACAGGAACTTAAATATGCCCGACAGAGATATAATCACGGCTCATTTAAATTAACAGAATGGCCTCATCATTGTTTTCATTAAACAATCGAAGTAAGAAAATGTTGACTTTGTCAAAGATTGATTCTACAAGACTTACGGCGGGACACAACGCGACATTAGCTCTGAGAATGGACCCAGTCGACTTCACTGTGGACAAAGTATCATCATAGCCAGAACATGTTTACTCAGCATACACAATCACTTGACCAAAAAAAACGTCAACCAGATCGATCACAGTTCGATTCACTTTCACTAAAACTCTCCCATGGTTTAGAATTCTGGAAGTCCGAATAAAGGTACCAAAGTGTGAATGTTTGAGACGCCAGAATACCGAAGAAATTAGCAATGGAATTACTCTAATCGTCTAGGCTAGAGCCTTTTATGATAGGGTCTTTGAACACTTTAAGTCCTATATACATAGATTGAACCACAAAAGGCCAGCGGTGGCGTGGTCATCAAGGCAATAGAGATGCCGAATTTGATATACTAGCTTTCATACAATCACCACAACGAAACCCCTTGTTAGGAGTACGAGACTTGCAAACAAATAAAGCTCAAAACTCGCTCGAATGAAAAAAAAAAAACAAACAAGTACAACAGTTGATTGCACTCAGTCACTGCTATTGTTGTATTACACTGTTATACGACAAGAGCAATGGCTGAGTGTATGTAACAACTGATGGATAACGGGTTGTGAGTGAGAATTTTGTTTGTACACTGTTTCCTATTGTTGTAAGGGTATAACACCTACAAAAATTTGTATTGGTAAACGAACTTTTGGATTTTTACTTAACAGCTCTCCTTAGAATCGTCGGTGTTTGTGTCTTTTGTGTTTGTTTATTATAATGTCTCGGGAATTTAGAGCGGACAGAGCAAATATACGATGGCTGAAATGTAATCACTTTTCTGATTCATCCACGCATGTAAATGCAGGCCAAGTTTTTACTACTTAGTGAAACATAGGTAGATCCCCGCCCACACCTCTCAGATCACTCAGATCTGAAGATACCTGGGTACGGAATAGTGCCATTATTCTTTTCTCACCGCGCAGTGATGTACTCGTATGATATAGCTTACCAAAATCCACATAATTAAATCCCTGTTCCAATCTGGAATTCAATTCCATCTCTGTAAGCAAGCTATCCACTACTGCTTTATATGCAGGAGCCTCAATTTAGACATACAAGGAATTGTCTCCTTGTATCCTCATAGTGAAATCGGAATTACGGGCGATTTCAATATACATAATTCTGGATGACTTCGACATTCTGGACAGTCAATACCCGTTGATGGTGATATCGTCAACTTGTTTTTAACTTCTCACCCTGATAGTACAGTATAATGTCGATGTGCTATCCCCACTAGGCTCGTTGGACCGCTACTCGACAGAGAGAAAAGATTTCTAAAAGAACAAGTGCCGAGCTGACCATCGTCAAGTGCACACGCATAAGTGCACATGTAAAATTCGCTAGTCACGTGGAAAAAAAACCCGCGCGCGACAAAAAAACAGAACAACCAAAAAACAAAAATCCGCTTATGTGGGCTTAAAAAAATTAATATGTAAATAAATAAATAAAAAAATAAAAACATCAACGCGCGAGTGCAGTGAAATCCACAGAGCGGGCATCCCAATCTTCCTGCCCCTGGTCATACTGTTGCTTGCACTCTATCACTGCCGTTGCTGTATTACATTGTTATACAGAGCGTTCAGTAGCTGATTGTACGTAACAACCGATGGCCTTTTAGTATGAATTTGGTTGGTGTGCTGTTTCCTATCGTTGTAAGGGCATAACACCTACAACAATTTTATTCGGTAAACAAACTCTGAATTTTAACTTCACAGATGTGCTTGGTAACGTAGGTGTTTGTGTTTTCTGTGTTTGTCTCTCTTTATAATGACTCGATTCATATCGAACCGTTCACTGGTAAATATCAGGACTGGCCAGCTTTCCGTGATATATTTGCGAGCGCAGTACATAACAAAACTAATCTTAGTCCTATACAAAAGTTTCACTTCTTAAAGTCTTGTCTTCGGAACGGAGCTCTTAGTCTTCTTAACGACATAACAATTTGTGACGCAGCATATGACCAGGCAAGGCAACTTGCGCCTCAATCGTTCTTTGTGAGTTATGATGATCATCCATTTGAGATACTGGCAACACGCATTTCATCCTGGAATATACTAATTAGAACGGTTGCACGCATGTATCGATTTATATACAGATGTCGCAAGGTCACTCAAGCTTCTCATCTCCAGCTACGGCCTCAGGAGATGTACCAAGCCAAAATAAATATCATTAAGTGGCTGCAGAATCGGTACTTCGGTGACTACATCAAAGCCCTTAACAGATCTTGTCCTCTTAACAAAAACTGCAAGATACTAAATTTATCTCCCTTTCTAGATTCTGACAATGTTCTACGCGTTGGAGGACGAATACAACAGGCCAACATTACATTCAGCATTAAACACCCTATCATCATTCCCAAGGGTCATGCTATAACAAGGTTAATTGTCCTGGACGCGCACTTACGTTTTTTGCATCCGGGAAAATCAACTCTTTTTGCGCTACTTCGCCAAGAATTTTGGATAATCGGTTGTCGTAATATAATTCGCAAGATAACACATACTTGTATTCGGTGTTTTCGCCAACGAAAGGCTACCATTTCACAACTAATGGGTGACCTTAGTCCCCAACGAATACAACAAACTAGACCGATTGCTCATTGCGGTTGTGACTGTGCCGGGCCAATAGTGCTAAAAGTGAAATCGGGTCGCAAATCTGTGTTCTCTGAAGGCTATATCTCACTCCATGTTTGCCTTGTGTCAAAAGCGTTACATTTAGAACTCGTGAGTGACTTAACCACAGACGCATTTCTGGCTGCCTTCCGTCGTTTTGTCGCGCGTCGTGGTAAACCTTCACAGCTCTATTCGGACAATGGCACAAATATCCGCGGAGCCGCTCGCCAACTGTCAGAAATGCATGAACAAGTGATGTCTTAAAACTACAACTCCATTGTTGCAGAATCGCTAGCTCGTGACGGAATTTCGTGGCACTTCATTCCCCCTTCCGCACCACATTTCGGTGGTTTGTGGGGGGCGGGCGTGAAGTCCGTAAAACAGCACCTTCGACTCGTCATAGGAACAGACGTTTGAACAGCTTTATACATTGCTGACACAGATCGAAGCCGTTCTTAATTCGCGACCATTATGCCAAATTTCCGATCACGACCTAGACCCATTAACACCTTCGCATTTCTTTCTAGGTGAATCATATGCAGCCATTCCAGAACCGACGTTGGACATTCCATCAAACCGTTTATCCTGCTGGCAAAGTATACAGTCCAAGCTCCAGGGCTATTGGAAACGCTCGAAAATGGAGTATTTAACTTCGCTGCAAAATCGACCTCGCTGGCAACAACAGCAGCCAAACATAAAGATCAACGATCTGGTAGTTATGAAGGAGAGCGACCTACCCCCCGGTAAATGGGCAATGGGCAGGGTTATTAACACGCATCCCGGGAATGACGGCCTTGTTCGAGTCATCACTATACAAACTGCAACTGAAAAGTTAATTCGACCCATCCACAGGGTAGCAGTTCTACCTATAGGCTAAAACGTTATTCAAGGGCGGCAGAATGTTTAGGAACGCTTTAATCGTTTTGCTAATTAATTTATCGATGTCTAAAAAGATGTTCTAATTAAATTTGATACTCATACTTTGTAATTTATAAATTGTTGCAGTCGCACTATATGTTCTGAAATCCAAACATATTTGTATTTGGCAAACATTATATATTTGACCTATATTTCTTAACGTTAGAATAATTCACTCAAACTAATAACGTTGCTCAAAGCTTTTCTATAGCCGTTTATTTTTTTGGTACTTGCTCATGTTCAGATTTTGTAATCTCGGTCTTTTGGATTTCAGACGCAGCACGGTCAAGACATTGGGAATAAAAATTATTATTTCGTCTAATTATAAGTTTGTATATCTTTTTTGTTTTCTTCGTATCGTTCATCCATTCGATTTTTTTTTCATCCTCGATACCCTTTCGGATGACTGAACACACTGTTTAAGGTGATATTTTCGGAACCGGACTAATTAGTCAGATGGTTTTTAATCTTGTGGATTACCGAGTTGAGACGATAAATAGCAAACTTAAGGTCTGCATATTTCTGTTACAACTTTTACATATTAACTCATTATTTCTTCAGTTCAGTAAATAAAAAAAACTTTGTCAAAAATTGGGTCACACGCCTTTTGAGTTACAGTTGCAAATGGTGAAATGTTGTGAAAATTCTGTAACGAAATTTCTCTTGATAGGCCTTATTGTTGCTATTAGTGGAAAAAATATGGGTCTCAGTAAATAGCTTTTTAATTGTTCCTACTTTTTCCTACTTCGTTCAACATCAGACTCCTTTCACCAAATAAAATATAGAGCAAGGACTGTACCCCTATTTTCACATCACACATGCTAACGAGAAACAGATATGTCAGGACTTGATATGGCAGAGCAATGAGCAGATCTCGTTCAATGGACATTGTTTCTTATCGACGGTGGACTTGAGCCTTAACCAATATGCCTTTCATCCTGCCCTGTTGTTAGCTAACTGCTTCCAATTTCGACCGTCGAGGGCAGACATCCTTCGACTGTGTTTTCCGTCGGCAACGATGTATTTGTGCACTTTCCAAGGTTGAGCCTTGGTGACCACTCACTTCACATTTCCCGGCCAATTTAAATAATCTAAGCCAATGAATTCTGACTCTTAACTTAGTCCATGTTGCTGAACAGCCCTTACAGTTCTTGGTTAAATCTCCTCCTACACTCTCCATCGAGGCAGACATGGCCATTGGGTCAATAACTTGAAGTATTTTTCTCTAGAAACGCCATTATTGCCTTTTGGTGAATGCAATGGCTATACGCTATATAGGATGATAAATGTTTAATAGAGCGCTATTTTGGCTACCGAAAAATAGCCCTACAGTGATTGACAAATAAATAATAAACTTAGAATAAGCTTTTAGGTTTTTATATTAACTACGGAGACTTGGTACTTGGTACGCTATTTCGCGTTCAATGTTGGCTCTGAGCTTTTCCAACGTCATCGGCGTGTTGACATAAACCAATGACTTAACGTAGCCCCACAGAAAATAGTCAAGCGGCGTTAAGTCGCACGAACGAGGCGGCCAATCGACTGGCCCATTTCTTGAGATAACATGCTCACCATACTTACTCTTCAATAAATCGATTGTAGCGTGTGTTGTGTGACTTGTGGCATCATCCTGTTGAAACCACATGTCGTCCAAGTCCATATTTTCCAATTCGGGCCAAAAATAATCGGTGATCATGGCGCGATAAAGGTGACTATTCACAGTAACGTGACGATCGTTATCGTCGACGAAAAAATGTGGCCCAACAATGCCGCCGGCATGCAAACCGCACCAAACAGTTATTTTTTGTGGATGAAGTGGTGATTCATGAAGCACATGTAGATTTTCATCCGACCAATAACGCATATTTTGCTTATTGACGAACCCATTGAGCCAAAAATGAGCTTTGTCACTGAAGATGATGTTGCGATGAAATTCATCATTATGGCGCATCTTGTCTAGAACCCAGTCGGAGAGCATACGTCGCTTCAAATGGTCCATCGGCTTCAATTCTTGAGTCAGCTTGATCTTGTATGGGTGTAAACCAAGATCCTTACGCAAAATACTTACGAAGCGTCATAAGCGTAAATCAGTTGTCGGAGGTGGTGTAGTACAGGCTATATTTACCAACTGCGCTCCTTTCCTATGAGGAACACCAGTTTTACGACATTGAGCATTCGTCTTGTCGAGGAGCTTATTAAAACAGCGAATCCAGTCTTGATGCAGGTTAGTACTATGCTCTCATTTATATGCCTGAAAATCAAGACGTCTTGCCTAAGACTGAACAATCTACGTGCATGCCTTCACGGTAACAATTTTTTACACCCTGCCCATTCCATTGCACTATTTGGCTGGCGGTTAGATCTGCTCTACAGTAGTCTAGGGTATCCGCGAGTTTTTTAGCTGTTATAGGACTAACAATTCAAATAGTGGACCTAGGCTGACAAGTAACCCTCAACCTGGCGGGCCGGGACAATTCTGGCAACGATTCGACATAAGGGGCTGCCTACACTGGTGTCAATAGACCTATACTAGGTTATGAGTGATTCTGTGAAAAAAATATGAGCTCCTCCGCCACTATCTGCATTTAGCTATTGGTTCTGAAGCCCCTTTCAGACGTGAGCTATGAGTATGTCAAAGTAACCGTGGAATAACATCACTGGTCAAGAGGCGTTATGCAGACAAAAATGTTGATTCCATCTCGGGAATTTTTTTGCTTTTCCCATATCTTGGGTTAATTGAAGCAGTTCCCAAGGGTCACCATGAGAAAGTAAAGGAAGTATTTGATAACAACCGCTTTTGGCATAAGCCGTGCTTCTCTGGCAATATTTTGCAGATCAGTTTATCTTCCGCTCTTAAAAGCACTTTTGGACAGATGAAGGGAATTGTATTCGATCATCATCTACGCTGAGTGCTTCATTCAGTCGAGAATGGAATCTTCATCATCGTTGCTGGAGTTAGTCATTTGAGATATTTAGGATAGACTATACAAACTTCCGCTCCCTATATATTAAGGCTTTATTTCGTAATAAGTGTCCCTTGTATGTCCTTTGGTCTTCTTAAAAACTTATTTGCTGAAAAAATACTAAATCCATTCATCTTTGGAGCAGGAATGATTTCTGCCAGAATCTGACCCAGAAGTCTTTAAAATTGATTTTTAATCGATTTTAGAAACCGGCTCTGGTTTCTTTCTGGTCTGGTCTGTTTTCCAAGCAGATATATATACAATCCTGATGGCAATGAACTACAATATATATTGGACTATATATATGTATATTGTTAATTGAACTGCGAAGCATCTGCATCTGTAGCTATAGCCAACCTGCGCTGAAAGCCTTGCTGAACACTCTCACGACTTTCAAGCTAATCTGAGAATGCAAACGCAGCAGAAGGCTGAATTCACTAAGTTCTGAATTTGCGAAGCACTTCTGAAGTCTCTACGACCTCAGCGACTCTCCTCCTTCAGTAAGAAAAGCTGCATACCTACTTCTTACTAACGTCCTAATGCCGAATTACGCTCCGACATAATATCCTCCAGTGCTTGTTTGGAGAGCGATGAAGACACAGCTGAACATCACCTCTGTGAATGTCCGGCCTGCGCTCAGATGAAGCTGCACTTTATCACTGATGCGCTCACTCGTCTTTATATATACTAATATAAAGAGTACAATGGACGAGTTGTTTATCACTGCTACGTTCCGACAGGAAGAAAACCTTTCCAAAGCTCTAAAATGTCACTGCTATATATTTTTTGCTCTTGAATAAGCCGATAATTCATATATCTTGTTTGTTGGAACTATTTTCGAGTATTCATAGCATATTGTAAATATTACGTTATTTAGACTTACCCACACAACAGATAACAGCTTTCGACTAATTAGTTTCGCGATATAAGATCCATACTGGCACAAAATTCCATACCAAGCTAAAAGCAATAAGTTTCGAGTCTAAACACACTATTTTCTCACAACAGACAATGTACAATATTTTGGATAGAAAGAATATATTTTCATCACTGCCGACAATTACATTTTCAAAATGGTTAAGGAGCTCAGCTTGATCAGAGTTGACATCAATTCCGTGAACGACGCCTTAGACGGAAATCTTCAATTTCGTAAAAGACAAAACTGGTCGCCTAAAAAGTCTTGACCCAAACCAAATTTTAAAGTAATCCCATGCTTCTGAAGAGAATCAAGTTGGACAAATGGAAGGCATGGTCCAACAGGAAACTTGATGAGGTGTTCCAAGTTTGTGGTGTAGTACAAAGAATCTAAACACTCAACTCAAAAACTCCGTCTCGAACATCAACATTGCTGGAGAAAAGAGAATCTTCGTGTCGCAGCTCTCAGATTCGAAACAAGAATACACATTTGACTGCGAATGTTAGAGCTTTCGTTTAGTAGTCTAATAAAGCAGAATGCCTTGGATCGGGTATGGAGGAGGACTGACTTAAAGGACTTTTCCGTTTCTAAGTTAATAAGGCATCATTTGTCCGTTTTAAGTTAATAATGAATTTATGTTATGTTGAATAGTCGCGATACTTAGCAAATCAAAGATGGAAAAAACATTTCCGCAATACTTATGTATGTGATGGGGAAGTTCTGATAGTCTACTGTAATTGTCCATTTCAGATGCAAATAGCCTGTTTAAGAGTCGACAATTTCAAATTGTCCTTATTTCGATTTGCAAAGCATATAACATTTACTCTATCCACTTACGAGGCTTCTAATTGTTTGTATACGACCCAACCAATATATGATTCGTTGGACAACCTAGGCTGTGTTCGCCCGCGCTATGTGCAAACATTTTAAGGATACATAAATGCCTGGAGCGCGCGCAAATTATAAAAAAAGGCAAATGGAATAAGGTGAATCAGGGTCACAGATATCTGCTTCACATTCTTTTTGGAAGAGCACATAAAATGCCCCGCAAGAAGTAGGCATAAAGCTCTGAATAACAACGTTGTTGTCCTCTGCCGACTGAATACTACCCTATCGTAGGGTTATTACCCGTAGTCTGCTATTTCACCACTCTATAATGGAGGAGCTGCAGCTTAACACAAAACTTACAACAAAGATGATGGGGTGATATGATGGCGACATACTGATAAGGATAGAATAGAGAACTTCAATATTACTTAATAAATCAGTCAGGTTTTTCCACTGCTTTAAATGTGTAAAATTCCAGGCTAGATTAGTTCACCACCATTGTTCTCTTAAGAGGGAAGAGGTCATGTTAACCAGCTAAAAAAATGTGGTTTCTGGCAAACCTCCTCTTGCTCATTTGCAAATAAGACTTTCGCGAGGCATTCACCGAATGATTGAGGACAAAGCTAAATTGTCAATATTAATACCAAAATTGACTTCAAATTCAGATTGTTCCCTCATTACTAAAGGCATTTGTGACCTACTTCATTTCATACGATGCACACAAACCCATAAATTTCAACCTTATCTGGGTGTCACCTTCTTCTTAACTTTGAAAGTTAATTCCAATACGAGTATTTGACGGCAGAAAGCATTTTTTCCAGCTTGAATTTTACATTTTTGACTTTGAATTTTTAAGAACATACCGACGTCCAGTCCATTGGACAACTAATTACTACTAAAGCCCCCCCTCTCCCATGTTATCCATTACCAGTACACGATTTATACGCTGATTTGAAACCCATAAATCGCCTGGTTAATGGAATCGATAAAATTCAACGGACACCACCTCTTTCCCAGGTGGAGCAAGTACATCGTACTCATTCTCATGCTCCGAGTTTCTACTGCGTGTATAAAAGACCGCTTACAGCGTACAGCTTACACCACACAACATTACGAGTTCGTAACAAATTTTTGGAACCGTGCCAGTCTGCCCATTCAGCTCCTGAGATTGTTATTCTGAAATGAGGTCCTTTACGGCGATTTTTATTGGAGTTGGAATTTCCTGTTTACTAGGCGTTTCGACAGTGAGCGGTAAAAAGGATTACATCCCTAGATCAGCGGTGCATGAAATGCGAGACGCAATCCATCAGGTAGGATATAACTACCCTATCTGGCCATCACCATCCTATGGAGCTGCTGTAGCCCAACCACCATCACAATCGACCGCGGCGCCACAAAAGCACGATGAAGTTACGACTTTGGATCGATTTTATCGAGTCTCTTCCGACGGTACGGTCGAGTTTAAGTGAGTAATGTGTCGGCCTGTAAACATGAAGTGGTTAATTCATTTTTGTTTTTTTTTTTCATCCCCAACTTTCGAGATATAGGGTATCCTTGAGCGATGGCCAAATTAATCATCAGAAGATCTACACTAAAATTGTTAAGGGCAAGGAAATCCAAGTCCACGATGGATACTATTCGATGCGTTTGGATGATGGACTGTATCGAACTACGTACTACAGAGCTGATGAGCTGGGTTACAGGTTGCTGGGATGTAAGGATGCTTCAGAACTTGTAAAAACCAATTGAAAATAATTAAATGGATTTTTTTTTCTTTTTTACATTTCCACAGATAATGTGGATACAGTGCCTCCAGTGGAGTTGCGAATTCCTGAAAACGAAATGAAACAAGTTTGATTGAGTGCAATTTATTGTGAAAAATAAAAAATCGGATAAAGGAAATGAGATGAGTTTTTTATTTGAACCGATATCCTTTTCAGGAGTTTTAATTGAGTTTGGACTCAATTGATCTTGGGTTGCGAAATATGGAGTGGAACGTATGGAGAATTTCGAAAAGGGAAATTAATTTAACCATCGAACAGAGTGATGGTTATGAAGCATTTTTGTTTAAGAAATGGTCAACCATCAATCTGGGGCATCACTATAACTTTGTCGACGACTTGAACCTTAATTAAACCAGTCTATCGAATGCGATCTAAGGCAAACATCTTTAATGACTTCTTCCAAGTATTTGTCTACTCTTGCATTTCCTTTGGAGAATCTTTTTCACGCCTAAGGTCCTTCTGATTTGTCCTTATCCTGAAAGTTTTGTTTTGTAATTTGGCAGAAAATCTTCTGAAGATTTCAAGATCCATTAAATGTACAAAGCCTGTTGCTTTAAAGCAATACACCTGTATCCTACACAATCAGAAATGCGCACAGCAATTTTACGAAGAGGATATGCATGGATATTGGAAACATGCAAACTGCTTTAGAGAAGGTGTCCGATTTTGGATCACAAACCTAGCAAACTGGGTGCACACTATCCAGATGGATGGCGTCTTAGAGAAATATAAAGCTGACCGGATTGAAAGCGATGCAACGGATAGAACATTTTTCCTTCTACATCTACTACATCTACCATGTGGATATGAATGCAATTGATATTGAATTGGAAAGAGACTACGCCACTTTGCATGCAAGCTAAAGCCAGTTAAAGAACGACTAGTAACCATTTGCTTTATTGGACTTTCTTGTATAATTTAAACTTATTTGTGGCAACGAATGAAAAAGATGATGAAGCTTTCATTGATTTCTACGTCCTTATTGAGCGTATTTTTATAGTAAAGCTCACGGTTTTGATGTTAAATCGCCACAGGTACTGAAATGGCAAAACTCAATTCACTATAAGCAATGCCTCGACTAAAGAACGAGGGGCAATGACTTTTCCGCAGCAGAAAACATTTTAATAACGTCATCGGATCACTATCAGTGCCGTGACATATTTCTATCATCTAGAAAGTCGTTTCCGTCTATGCGGTCAGATAGGATTACTAGGAGTAGATGTTTACTATCAAAGCACAGCCGTGTAAGCAATGGCAGCAAAGACTAAGGAACTTTGTTAGGCTAAAACAATGATCTTGAAAACGGACTTAATCAAATTGTGTTCGGTCAAAGGAGTTGAAATGGTTGAAAAATTACAAACAAAGGTCTGCTAGGAGCAGCGTATCTCCGCATTTTCTGATTTTTTTAAAAACGAGAAAGAACCACTGGAGTCGAAAACCTAGCAGATCTGGTAGGAGGCTTTACTTCCACCGTGGTTTCTTCGCACAAATGGAGTGTCTTCTGAGCAACAAACCAAGATAAGTATCTATTAGTTGACAGGCAAGGTCGGTTGCCTTATCCCTTCGGGTCTCACTCTTGCGAATAAAATGTATAAAATAAAAATATGGATAGAAAAGAGGAGATAAAAACGAATGTAACAAAAGACCAACTGAGGTTGCCAAAGGTTGCTGGAATCCAGTGAGGAGACAATCGTCTCTAAGTCTAAGAGTGCTAAGTCTAGCGTCACCACCACTAACCAGCCAACAACACAAAACAATAACAGAAAAAAACATGAGCCCGCAGCTAAAGCTATGAAGAGTAAGTATAAGATGGCCAAAAAATGAAGCGGCCGGAAAGGACCACGAAAGGAACCACATGGACAAGGAGAAATACCAGGTCAGACAAGATCAGACATCAGCTCTCCACAAACCAAAAAGCCATACTCACGGCGTGAGGAAGCATTAAGGCCAAGCTTTCCGACATGGTGATGGATCACATCATCAACAACCAAGGGGGAGCTCTGCCTAGTTTTGACTCGGGCGAAACAGTTAGGAAATATCGATTTTCTTATAATAGGATTTTCTTATTGAATGCGTTGCTAAGGTCAGCGACTTCTGGTATGGTTTGATGCCAAGCTTATCCAAGCTAATGACATCCCATGGAGACATAGGCCTTGCATTTGGTTGCTCAATATGAAGATAGATCGAGGAAGACTCCTCCAATGTTTTAATCTCTAAAGCCCGGCGGTTCCAATGGTTAACTGGACAGACATTAAGGCGGAGGAACCCCATAAGCACACTATGTTCTTCCTGTTCCTCATCAATAAAGAGTGCCTGGCAGCACTAGAGAAAGCAGACTATAAACATAAGTTTGGCATTAGGCACGCCAAGCTTAAAGTTTTCCTGCCCCTGGATCCTGAGGACGATGTAGATAATGTCGAAACGGACAAGTGTTGGAGGACTTGATAATGCTAAAGATCATACAGATTAATTTGAGACACTCTAGGTGTAACGCCGATAGTCTGCTAGTTTTCCTAGGGGGAAAATATATGTTAGACATCGGCATTATGCAGGAGCCCTGGCTGAGAGACTAGGCCATGAAGCGGCTTTAAGACAAACAATATGAAATGTTCTACAAACAACAGGCTATCGGTAAACCCAAAATATGTATCCTCGCTAAGAAACATACATATATAAGCTTTTTTATGTCCTAATCTTAGCTCAAACGATTTAACAATGTGCGAACCATCAGCATACATGGCTCATGAGAGACCAGCAGCACCAGAGGAAGTGGAGCAACTCACAGCCACAATAACAAAGAAGGACAACCTACTGATGGGCTTCAACGCCAAAGCGCGACATATGCGGAAGTAGAGGAGATAATAAAAGAGGTGAGTCACTTTTCGATTTTCGTTTATGTTAACTACAATACTAACCTATCTGTTTGCAATAAGAGCACAACCCCAGCCTTTGTCTTTCCAAATACGGAAACTTTCAGGGAGTGGGAAGAGGTTCTAGTTATTAAACTCAAAACAAATAATGACAACTTTAATTTCCAAAATTGGAGAACTTAAAATCTGGAGTCAGACCACAAATGGATCCTCTACGATTTTAGTCTTGAAGCCGAGATCACAAAGTCCTTTAGAAACCCTAAAAGAGCTAATTGGACAAAGTTTGGCCAAGTTCTTAGGACAAAATCATCCCCGAAATAAACACCATAGCAGTCAAACAACTGGAGGCAAGGTAAAGACTTTCGAGAAGGCAATGGACATTGCATACAAAGTCTCGTTCCGAGTTAAACGTAGTAACGAAACACTACACCTAGTAGAATGACATCAGGCAGATAACCAGAGCGATTTTCAATATATACTACAAACACAACTTCTGAAAGCTTTAAAAAGACTGTTTAAGTCTGTAAAAGAAATCCATAAAGACATCCAAGAAGCAGATATGGATGGACTATTCCCATTCAATAGAAATCCTCAAGAACTCTGCTTGGCTTAGCAAAATAATGTTCAAGTAACACGCTAACCCTTCCTTTATAAGAAGATCAGATGGAGGATAGACAAAATGCTCTGCGGAGACCCTCAAGCTCTTGTTGGACCACACTTTCGGGACCAAGTGATTCTACAATAGTACGGAACCCGTGTAGTCTCGGAAAGTACAACTTGCACCGCCAGCAATATTAATACAATCATTTCCGAAGAAATGATTTTCTGGGCTATTAACAGCTTCTCCCCGTTCAAGTATTCGATCCCTGACGGCAACAGTCTGTCATGCTACCGAGAACGCAACACTTACCAATACCATGGCTATCAATCTTCAGAAGCTGTTTAATACTGAACTACGCAGCCTAAAAGTGGGCACGAATCCTCGAATGATTGAGGCCAATCAGTTGAACCTCCTTGGCACTTAAGACCCTAGAGTGAAACCCACATGCGAAGCATTCTACAATACAATGATCTTCGCTATTCAAATCATAGCACGCCTACCTCAAAATCGAAAATTCTATACACTACAAAGAATATACTCTATCCTCCTTCCCAGACATAGAGGGAGACTTTAATAACGTACATAATTAATCTATTTCCAAATCTCTGATCGAGCTAGTATAAGAAAATTTACCGTAATACCATGTTTGATGTCACAGAGAATTGCAAGGATAATTCCAATAGCCATTTAGGCGCCGCCGCCTATATCCAAAGTTCTGATGCGGATTTTTATATTGTTGAGAATTTCAACGCCAATGTAGTAAGCAACTGCTCAGGAACATAAACGGAGATCACGGTCGCAGAGACCGTAATGTCAACGGTGGGGATATTGTGGGTTTCTGCAATGCCAAGCAGCTGCCACAAGTTCAGTAGGGTCTGAATTAGTAGTGAACATTCCACCAGGTCGATCTGATTGCGGTCAGCCGACGCTCTAGAACCTGTACGTTACCATCTCATGTTAGCTTTTATAAGTTTTTGTACTATATCGGTCAACAGTAATCGTTCAAAACTGCTCAAAATATTTCTACTCAATACGGATGGGCTCTGGCCTCCATAGGTTCACAAATAATCCCTGCCTTAGACGCAGAAAATCAGCAGAGGATAATCTTTAAAAACGTGGAAGTCAACTAGAATGCTGTGGAAAATGTTTTTTCAACTGGGGCAGGTACCTGTGTTACTACAAGACAGAAAAGACACCGCATATGGCAATTGGCCCACACCTGGAGACAGATGTATGATTATTAAACATTCAGAGCTCCAATTGCAGTGTCCTTGCAGTTGAGACTACCCAACTAGATGATCAAAATTGCGCACGAAAGAAGGAATGTAGACGTGATAAACAAGAGTTTATCGACTTCGTGAAGAAGCAGAAAGCAAGTGCGACTATAACATCTATACACCGTCTATAACATCAGCAAATACCTCATTTCCACTCTGACATCTATTAAAGAGTTTGGATGGTCTTCAGATCAGTTCACCGAATAGAGAGATCACTTCCTTACAGTCATTAACTGCTTAGCCGATGGTGATATTATTTTAATTCTATCGGTCTTGAATTTTTCGATTATATTGACAATATTTGCCTACTCTCACATCGGATAATGACTCTTTATCGAATGCTCCAAAATCTAGAAGCTGAAGAAATTAGAGTACTACGCCCTTCTAACAACTGCGTTCAACTTAACAGTGCCAGACAGGAAATAGTGAGACTAGACAACTTTCTTTATTTAGGAAGTACCTATGGTCTTGGCGGTGACACTAGTCTGGATGCGTGCGACTCAATCGAGAAGGCAAAAGCTGCGGTTGTAACCCGTTTCGAAGTCTAGAGAAGCAATGCCGAGACTGCTCTGCTCTTAAGTAAACTCAGTTTGCTTTAGAGATGCAGTACTTGAAAGGTGGATATCACTCACACCAAGTTTGCAAGCTGCATACCTTCATATGTGGATGCGAAAGAATCATTTTGACATTTTTTTTGGTCAAACGAACAACTTTATCAGAGAACGCCCCAAGAACATAAAGACTCTTTTACTTTAAGGAAGTCGTGGCGGTGGTTTTGATACGCCCTAGCTCCAAGATAGCTCCATTGCAAAATGTTCCATACAGTAGAAGCCAATCTTCCAAGCTGGCAGAACTGCGGGATGCTCTAGACAACCGAGACTCAAAACAGTTGACGAGGAATCCATTTCCCTGGGAATGAGTTTGAGATAGTTCATAGCTTTGTTGACTTTCCACACCTTTGATTGGTGAAAGGATTAAACAAGTTAGTAAGGGACTATTCCTTCGATGTTGCCCTAATTAAACTGCCTTTGTATGATTTAAAAAAATGTCTTTTCCAAGAACCAATTGCATCGGTGCAGTATAGCATGCAAGTTAATTGAAAACATGGTCAAGGTAAATATTTAATTTTTCGATTAGACCATTGCACAGAATCCTTAAACATGTACAGTTTAGCATAAAAATCTCTCAAAGTTAAAACATGTCTCGCCTTTTATGAAGGGACCACCGGAGAGCACCTAAATGCTGCTTTTCAATTCATTGCCAAAACAAACAAGATATCCTTTGCCGGATCCCATGTGACGCAATCAGATGAATGAATCTCTTCCTGTTCGCCTTGTTCGTTTTAATTTTTTATTCCTTTTCAACACTTCTGTTTTGTGGATATTTTTATTGCATAACACGACGGTGAGTGCTCCTATACTCGTACTGTCATCGTCAGTTTGTATTATTAATGCTTTTCTTATGAACCGCTCACCATTAAGCGGACATTCGCATTGGTCTGCTTTATGCATTTGTTATTCTTTTTTTTTTGTGTTCTTGAATATTTACTCTTGTTTTTGACTTATTTTTATGACGACACTGAATATCATTGTCATGGAAAGCAAAGAAAAGAGACACAAAACTATTGTGGCGAAAATTTCAACCGTAAGTGCCAGAATGCACTTTGTCGGACCGGATGTCCCGTAACTATTTGCAAAGTACGTTTCGAGATATCCTATCCCGGGACGGTGCCCTGGTAACAGTATTCATTAGAAAGAAAGGACGAAGTTGTAAGGAATTTGTAACGACTTCCGACAATGAGCGCAACTATCAGAGAAACTTCATCTTTTGCCTTTTCAAATCGAAAATATAGAATTTTTTCAATTTCTTTTTTGTCAGGACACATAGGACAGGACACACACTCGAAGGAGAAGTTTTAATTGTTGCCTTTGTGTAAATAGTTGAGAAACCTTTTTCTTAAAGGATGAGGAAATTTTAGCACAAATCCCACAGGAAATATTTCTGTATGATTATCAATTGAAAAGAATTGTATACACTTGAAGAAGACATGAATACCATTGGGACAGAGTCTACAATACTTCAGAGATGAGTTGAAAACTTGTATGAGGATCCCAGAAGAATTCAAATTAGGAAACATTGACAAAGCGGAGGCTTTTCAGATTTAATTTGAGTTTTATGATAGCTGCAATACAGACTTTGTTGAGTTTGAAGTTTCGTTACAAAGGAGCAAGAGTATCTATCATTTGTGATAAGACGTTATACATGCTGCGTGATAGTGCGTGCAGGAGGGGCAAAGGGAATTTCTTTGCAATACGAATACTGGACCCAAAAAATGAGATGCAAATTGACGACATATCTTAAGAAATAAGCCCCTTATTTATCATTCCTTCAACTCTGTAGAAGCAGGGCAAGCATGTATTGATGGGAATGGTCCTTTTTCCAATATACGAGTATAATTAAATGAATGGTGCTGTCGAAACGAAAAAATTTAGATTCGACTCATGCAAACTGTAGAAATTACTTTGATTTATATTTAGAGGCATTTCAGAAATAGGGGTGTCCCTTGTAGACACGTTTACGTCTTTAATGATATGTACTTTATACTCGACGCTCTAAACAGTTGTATCAAACCTTATATCTACTTTCTTAGATGGTGCTGCATTCCCTTTCCCTGCTTTCAGTCTATCGCATTAAAACATGGTTATGCTTTTCCAGGCAAGATTAAAGCTGCTTGCTTGTTCGAAATATTAAATGTTCTATCACCGAAATTTTCTACAGCCTCACTTACTTACGTACTTAAGCGGCCCCAAGATTTAAGGTGAACCTGGGTCTCAACTGACAAGCCAGTCCATATCGTCCGGTCTTTAGGTGGGGTCTCCCCCTACTACTATGTCCCTCCGGATTAGATTCGAAGACACCCTCATTGGTGTCTATCCGCTCTACATGTCCAAGCTATCTCAGGCGACGTTGAATCTTTTCCTCCAAAGCCCATCAACACAAGCGAGACTGAATATTTTTCGAAGGATTTTTCTCTCGAAATGACCAAGAATATTTTCATCCGCTCTTTAGAGAGTCCATGCTTCAGCGCCATAAAGTAAGACCGATATGGTCACGGTCTTATATAGAGTCTCCTTATTTTTCAAGATATGGCATAGTTACTCAGTTGCGCCCTTAGCCTACAAAACGTCGACTGAGACGAGTGATTCTTTGCTTTACGAGCATTTCTGCTGAGGTGTTGGTGGGAGTGCCAATGTAGATAAAGTCCCTTACTACCTCGGAGTAATAGCTGTCGATTGTGACATTCTCTCCAACTCGTCGATGTGGTGTTTCCCTTCTTGTAGAAAGGATATATGTTTTGCCCTCATTTACCGCTAAGCGAATTACGGCAGCTTCCGTTTCAATGCTAGTGGAACGCACTGGTGACAGTCCGTTGAATTCTCCCAATTATGTTAATATCATCGAAGTACGCTAGTGGCTGCACAAACTTTTGAAAGATTATGCCCACAATGTTCGCTTGTGAGATCCGCATAATACTTTGAAGTATAATATTAAAGAAGTCTAAGATATCAAAGGTCTTGGTTAACTCGATATCGACTTTGACGGAACAATGAGAGCTCTTAATCGTCATTCTGCACAGACTGACGAGCTTGACAAGGATGACAAAACTACAATAGACATGGCTCTATATAGCTTGTCGTTATAAATGCTATCATAACCGGCCTAAATATCCATGAACCGATGGTGGGTATCAACTTCTTGAGTTTTTTCTACGATCTGTCAGATTGTGAAGATTTGACTCATTGTGGTTTCTTTTGGTTTGAAATCGCATTAATAGGGGCAAACTCGGTTGTTGGCGGTGAGTATCAGAATTTCATACAATATGAAAGATAAGATCTTGGATGCGATGTTGAGGAGACTTATACCTCTATAGTTGGCGCAGCTGAGGGTTTCTTCTTTTTTGTGGATCGGGCAAACGGAATTGACCAGATTTGAGAAATGATTTGGTGCATGCTCTCCAAAATTTTTCAAAGCTGTTGGTTTGAATATCTTGGCCAGTAAGCCGTCAGGTCTAGCTGTTATGTTGGATTTCAGCTTAGGAATTGCTATTCTTAATAAAGGGTTTCGTCGCCATTATGCAGTCTGCAGATAAGTTTTTCCATATTCTCAGCACCGACTGTGAATCTACTACAAGGTTTCCTTCTTCAACCCTACAGGCTACTGGACGAGTCCTCTTGATCTTCGATCGCGATCTCCTCGTGTTGTTTTTGGTTCTTCTTCTAGTTTTTTTCTTCTAATTTCCATTATGGCAATGGTTTATTCTCTTTAAATTACTCTCTTCGTGGATTCAGTACGTCATTACCACTCGCACAGGAATTAAGCTGGATTAAAGAAGAGAAAGAAAAGATAATCATTCACTTCTGTCTGGAGGATATCTATCACAATGATCTTACTCATGTGACTAACACAGATATTAGAAGTCTACTATGCACCATCCCAAGCTCTAATTGCTTCAAAGTATAGGGGGACAAATTCTCCTTAACTCACGTGGTATCATAATGGCCAATGTATTGAATTTAGTGTGCCGGCTTAAACCTAATGCTTTCGAACCTAGTGACATATAAGGCATAGCAACTTGAAGGTCCAAAAACAATTCCAATTAATTTACTGACATAAAAACGTTTCCGAAAGACTACCTACCTTCACAAACTACGATTGCACTAGTTAAAGGGATGAGAAAGAAATCCAATCAGAAAATTCGTCGCCAATTTACTTGAAACCTCCAATGTAACCTGCTATGTAATTGTCAGTAGTTTTCTTTTTAGTTTTAAACGCATTTTATTTTCTAATCAATAACTCTTACATACTAACAAAAAATGCTTAAATGCTAGCTTAAAATTACTTAACAAACTTATACTAACTTACTGGCCCCACGCAGGCACTCTAAGCTACTCTAAATTCTTATACTATGTCTTTCGACTTTATTAACATTTTCTTTATGGATATTTATTTACTATACTTAAAGCTAAGAAAAAATATTGTTAACAAAAAACTTAGCCTATGGATGTAATTTTTTATTTTTTATAAAAACTTAATATCTAACTTAAAATAAACCTTAGTCTACTTAACCTATATACACAATACACACATACAGACACAAAGACATTATGCACAATAATATACATATACTAGTATATACCTTTATATATACCAGTATATGTATATATTTCTTAAATGCTAACCTAAACCTATGTAAGCTGGCCATCGCTATTTACTGGGCAAATAGATTGGTCAGCTCTGCCTCATTAGTGAGGCTGGTCCGTAATTGACGGAAACGACGGCGAAACATCTTCTCCATCATTCAACCACCAGAAATTCTGGTGCTGCCGAACGACATCCCTCTTATCGCGATTCCGCACCGCCCTACTGAACCTGGGGCGATCTACACTGCCGTGTGCGACATCTCTGTTGTAGTTGAGTCGCCTGTCCCCAGCTGTCCGAGCGACATGGAAGATTAACGGGACCGCTGATATATCCTGGATCAACCCTTTCTGATCTAGGTGGAGGAATGCTTCCGGTGGAACGAAGCCGTCAGATCGCACACTCTCGTGGTAAAGGTAATTGGGGTAGTAAGCCCCAGATATCAGGTTATTCATCGAGGTCATTGCTCTTGCAATGTGCCTTCGAGTCAGCTTAATTACGAAGTTGTCCACTCGTATTAGGTTCGCCCTATTGTAAAGGACCTCATTAGGATAAAATTTCTTGTACTCCGACTCTGGTGTTCTGTACAAGCGAAGACAAGCCCTAAGGCAAGCCCTCTCAAACACCCGAATCTTTTCCATTAAGCTTGCTCGTACATTGAACCACACGGGACAACCAAATACCAGCATGGGCCTAATAAGGGCCATGTAGCAGATTACCTTTACCCTCACATCGAGTTGGCTGCTATAAAACAGTCTCTTTGTAAGGGCAAAAGCACCTCTAGCTCTGGCCAGAACAGCGTCTACATTTTTGCCAAAATACAGAAACTGATCTAGCCAGATCCCAAGGTATCTGACTACATTTCGACAGGCAAGAGGCTGTCCGTGCTGTCCAATGATTGAGAACTTTCGCCAATTTTTTCTGGTATCCCTAGAGGCTCCAGACAACGGCGTCCTAAAGAGAATTGTTTCCGACTTCTGAAAGTTGATTTTCAACTTCCAGTCATCGCAAAATAGCCTTATCTTATCAAAGTTACTCTGCAAAAGGGTATTTATAACCTCGATTTTTGGACCTGATGTGTACGCTACCCAATCGTCAACATACGCCATAGTATGGGGAAGTGAGCCTATCAAGTCGCTTGTATAAATGTTAAATAGGATCGGCGAATTGACCGCGCCTTGCTGAAGACCATTTTTAATTAGAAATATTCCAACAGAAGTCACATCGCCATTTTTCACGATGAACTGTCTGTTGGTTAGCATATTATAAAGAATGTACAAGAGAGGTTTGCTGATCCCCAGCCTAGTCAGCTTATAGAAAAGACCCTCTAACCATACGGTGTCGAAGGCCTTCTCCAAGTCAACAAGGCAGGCACCAGTGCACTGTTTCTTGCCTTTGTTCCATTGGATATCAGAAACCAGTTTAGACGCGGCATGTGAGATATCATGTCCCGCTTTAAAACCGAATTGATTATCCGGAACTATATGTTTGTCCTCAACCCACCTAGACAGAGCTCTATTGATTACTTTTTCAAAAACCTTACTGATATTCGGAAGGAGACTTATCGACCGGAGATTCGCCGGATTGGATATATCCTTCCCCTTTTTGGGGATAGGTTGAACCACCGCCGTTTTCCAATGCGCTGGATAATGTGCATTATTCATTGCATTATTAAAAAGGGTGGTGTAAATGTCCACCGCTTCTAGAGGAAGATGTCGAAGCACGATATTCGGAATACCATCGGTCCCCACTAACTTCTTTGCTCTGATTGTGTCAAAGATCTCATGTAGTCCTTCCTTCGAAATGAACGGGGGTAGGCCACCCTCTCTGGCAATGACGTTATTTGCCATATTTTCGTCGCTAAACCGGGTGAAACCAGAGCCCTCGGATCGCCAGTTCCCTATTTCATTTCGAATGCAGAAGTCGTACACCAAGACGCGATTGTCCAGGTCGTAATTAGGGCCAACGTTATCAATGGCCTTGTATACTTCCCGGAAAGTCGCCCCTATGGTCTCAACCTTCTCCTGTGGATCCTCGATCACAAAGAAGTCGTCATCGTCAGCGGCTTCATTTGGATCAATACCTGCTATTGTCAGTAACCGTTCGTTGTCTGTTGTCCGGGCTATTTTAAGACACTGAAGGTCGTTTTGTTTTTTTCTCCGAAATAGTTTATTGATTTGCGGAAACATGTTCGGGTTGCTGGTGTTTACAGCCCGAACCTTGTTGTTCCAATATGAGCTTACAGCAATTCTGTAATTTTCTTTTATTAACTTTTGCACATTTTTAATCGACGACTTCAGCGTCCTAATCTCCGGATCTTGTCTGTCAGTTAACTGTCTGTACAAGTTTTTGAGTCTTGACAGAAGTCTACTTTTCTGTCGGTGCAGTGCGTCAATAGTAGGATTGCGGAACAGGTCTTTGTTAGTTGTACGTCGATACCGCGGTATTGTAGTGTCCATAGTTTGTTTAATTGTCTCGTTCATCTGTTTTAGGTAATTGTCGATCTCCTCGTTTGACAAATTCCTATTGGACGGTGGGTGGAGCGTGTTCGAGGAGAGCGCTCTGTTCAAGGTTGCGGAGAAGCGTGTCCATCGAGTCTTACTGTAGTTGTAAGAATATCTTTGGACAAACTCCTCCAATTCCGCAATTTCGTTGGGAACTGTAATTTCGGTGCTAAAACCGCAATGGTCGCTGTCATACACGAACGTGCACAGACAGTTTAGCGTTTGTAAATTCGTACCTGTCAGTCGTATACGTTCGTCGTACAGCAGTAGATCCAAATAAGACCCGCCTCTGGGAAACGACCGGTTATCCGTCGCTTTAAGACCGAGTCTGTACATGACATCGTGCTGACCCCACCAATCGAGTAGTAGGTTCCCTCTAGTATTTGGCAAATTATTTCCCCAATCTCTGTGTCTAGCGTTGAAATCCCCGCCGATTATAAAATAATTCTCCCCCGATTCCAGCCTCAGAAGTCGAAAAAGCGTGTCGAGCTCTGTAATAAATAGGGCGGATTGTGAAGCCTCAGGTGCATAAACAGAGGCCAAGTGCAACCGCTTTCCACTGCGAAGCGGGATGTAAATGACAACTGCCTCCAACACCCGGAACCTGCGCAACACTCCCTTGTACACTCTGTGAAATTTTATACCTTCTTTAATGAAGATCGCGACACCACCTCCACGTTTGGATCTGGGCCGGTTTCTTCTTCTAACAATATAATTATTGTACTCCAGTTTGTGATTATCGGTTAGCTTGGTTTCGCTAGCGAAAAGCACATCAGGAGTTTGGTCTTGTAGCAATTTAAACATCGCGGCTCTTCGTTCGATCCTAATCAGTGAATTAACATTCACCGCAAGGACCTTCAAAGTTTGCTCCACCATGTGCGTACCCATTACGACATGTGTTGCGTTAGGCCCGGCAGCAGCGCGTAAATCTGGTCCACCCGCTTGGCCTGTTCTTGCACCTGCTTTTGCAGCTGAGCCATCTGCCCTTGGATTGCGAGCAAGATGGCTAGCATGTTAGGTGCAGCTTCCGTTGTTCTCGGCATTGGCGCCGGAGAAGCAACAGTCGCTTGCTGTACCGTAGCCCCCCTACCTGACGCCATTTGGGCGTAGGAAATTTGGGACGTGACGGCTGGTGTTTGAAATCTAAGAGGTGAACATTTGACCTCCACCTTCTGCTGCCGAGCCAGTTTTGCTTTCTTAATGTCCGCGAACTTAGGACAACCCCGATAGTTTGCGGTGTGTCCCACGTTTCCACATAACACGCACGAGAGCTTCGATCTATCGGATGCTCCGTCAACACCCAGAGGACACTCCTCGGAACTGTGGTTCTTAGCGCACTTCACGCATCGAGGCTGCATTTGGCAGTTCGACGCGGCGTGCCCGAACCTTTGGCAGCGAACGCATTGTATAACGCCTTCGCTCCTTTTTAGTTTTTCCCAGTGAACCACCTGGTAGTCTAGGACATTGATACTCCTTAGACTATCCAGACGGCTTTCGGGACTGAGCTGCACCAGGAAGAACGGCAGACTCCGTTTCTCCCGCCTGGCTCTAGCTGTGGTAAATGGCTTTACCCCCACAAACTTGAGTCCTTCGCACTCCTTCTCTTTGAGCAGTGCCAGGATCTCCTCAGGATGAGAAGACGGTTCCAACCCCTTCAGCAGCATCGATTGTCGCTTTTCACATTTTGGTGTGTATGAGTAGTGCTCCGTCGTCGTTTTTTTTAGGAGCTCTTTCACTTTTGCGTAGCCCTCCACTGTATTACAGTGGATGACATGGCGATCGGTCCCCAATCTCTTGATATTAAAATTATTACCAATGACCAACTTACACAGGTCCTTGGTTGCACTTACCTCCAGTTTGTAGGTGTTGATCGGAGGCACCTTCTCTTTCTTCTTCTTCTGCTGCTGCTGTTGTTGTTGTTGTTGGTGTTGCTGCTGCTGCTGTTGTTGATTTTGTTGTTGTTGGTGTTCTTGCCGCTGTTGCTTTCGCTGCAGTTGTTGCTTCGGCTGCTGATGTTTTTGTTGTTGCTGCAGTTGCTGTTTCTGCTCTTGTTGTTGTTGTTTTAGGGAGCTCTCTACTTCTGATTGCTCCCTCTGCCTTCGTGCAGTTTGCCTCTGTTTAATAGCAAGCATGTCTTGCTCCGGCTTTTGTATGCTGCTTTTTATGATGTTAATTTCGTCATCTTCGTCTTCCGACTCAGATGACGCCAGAGAGGCGAAGCTGTTGGAGCCTTCTCCTCTTTATCTTCTTCAGCTGTGGAAACAGCACTTTTTTTTTTTTTGACAGATTAGGAGGGGTATTCAGCCTCTTCCTCCTTTTGCTGGCTTTCGCCACGGTTATGGGAAGAGCGGGGCGCTCTCCACCATCCATCACGTGATTTTTGTTGTTTTTCCTTTTTATTGCCTGATGGTTTATATGTTTTCACAATTTGATGAGGAAAAAAAAAAAAAAAGTTCCAAACTTCTCACTCGGGATTCGAACTCGTGTCCCACGATTTGTTGACTAGCGCCGCTAACCGCTGGGCTACCGAGTCAATTTACGGGATTTTAACTGTTTATGTTTATAAACCGATTTTTTTATTTTTGTTTTTCTTTACGAAAAGCCGAAAGCCGAAAGCCGAAAGTCGTCTATTCTCACCAGAGATTTGCGAACGACTGTAATTGTCAGTATGGCTACTGTAGATATCTCTGTAACAGTTCGTTTCTAAATTTCAAATCTCTGCCAGTCTGGTTTTCGTGATTCACTCTCATCCAGCCAATGAGCTCCTACCTTTTACACGCAAAAATTATCCTTTCTAATTTCAGAGATACATCTAACAGTGCATACATTCATCCTGTTAGCCAACCGTTTTGATATACTTGTATTGTTTGGTTCTAAGCTACATAAATTTACTTTCCATCTTCATCCTTTACGCTTCATTATCATGTATTTGACCAGCTATTCATATTAAAAATTAGCCAATCTATCTCATCCTGACCAAACATCACTTCTCAAAGAAAAAAAAGAAACTTTCTCTCAAACCGAGAAAACCAACCTAAACGATTAAGATAAACTTTTCAACTTTAACCGATATCCACCCACCGTAGATAGTCGTATGTGAACCCAACCAAATAAAAACCTTTTCTGTCTTTTGAGCCCAATGGTCAATAGCCGATAGATCGTCATTTTTCAATACTACCACCAAAATGATAGATTTAGACTCTTTCCGAAGGCAAACTTTCCACTTCAAAAGTTCACATAGATTTTTTTTTCCAGTTTTCACATTTTGTGGGGTTACATATGTATATCCTTTCCCTCATCAATCAGGCACCCTCAACAAATGGTCTCCGGTACAAAACGACATCAACAAAAAAAAAATCATCACATCCATTAAATACTCCACCTGTTGGGATTGACTGGTAGTATTGCTATGGTTGAATTCATAAATTTCCCATTGGGATTTTTGGAAAGGACCAACAATTTAACCCTTCAGCAGGATTTATCGGCGGGTAGGTTTCTGATATAATTGTTTCTAGCTATCTCCATACACTGAGTTTTATGGTTGCTATGGATTCCGTTTGACATGTATCGTATCTGGTGGCCAAAATCGCCATTCCGCGGTGCCTACTGCAATAGATACAATATTTTAACGAAAAAACGATGAGCGTGTATCAAGCCTGGCTAAGCCCCTGGATAAACTTCAAATTAACATCACCGAACAAAACCAAAATTCGATGTAATATGCATATCAGCAATCTTAAAAGAAGCCCTAGGGCGTACCGTGGGCATTAAAACCCGTCGCCTTAGGCTTCACAAAGAGAAGTAGTTGTAATGGAAAGAATAACAGAACGGATAAGCATGACTTATTTTCTGATGACCCATGCAAACGTGGAAAGGAATACTACTTTCGGGTATGTACCTAGAATGTGAGGACTCGTAATAGATTAGATGCTCTTGAACATACGCAATTCAAGAAATGTGATTGAATGGATCGAACAAAAGGAAAATCAAAGTAATTGCATACAGCGCATACATGAACGTGGGCTTGTTACTGGAAGGAGACTTAAGTACAAAGTCATGCTATAATATCTATGAACATAATGCCCAAATAAGAGAGGCGAACATGCATAGCTTGCAGGTCCCCAAATGGGCTTAGACTGATAGAATTTGAAAATGGAGGAGTCCCTAAGGCACATAGAGGTCCCCTGATCAAAATACGATGTCATATTGATTACACTGAGTTAGACGGAAGATACGCATCCAGTATTCTAAACGTCCGCGCATTCCATGGTGCCAACATTGACTAGAGCCAACTACCTTGTTGTAGCCTAAGTAAGAATGAGAGTATCAAAAATAGTACAGTGCTACGAAAATATTGTGAAGAGCTTTAATTTTGGGCGGATAAAATCGGAAGAGATCCTCGAAGCCTTTGTGATTGCGTGTCCCTTAACTTCTCGTAGTAGTGGGTCTAACATTAAATGCGTAGAACCAGGGGCAATATTGCAAGGAGACCATAAGTAATGCAGCCCCTGATGTACTAGTTTTCACAAGGCAACCACTAACAAGAAACCCATAGTTGCATGTAGTTTGGAGATTTTAGCAGTAGGTAAAACAAAACATATCAGGGCAACAAAAGCCTACAAAGAAGACTGAAGAAATATCGTAGTTGAGACGCAGTGCAAGCTAAAAATTTGGAAGAACAACTTCTGAGAATATGCGCAAACCACATTGGCATGTGTCTATTAAATGTCAACCGGTCGTTAACAACCTGATAGGTACCTATAAGTAGGGTTTTAGACCTAGTAAAGCCTCCATCGACCAAATTTCCACTCTGCGGTAGATCTAGCAGAAGACCCGAGAATTGTAAATCGATTTACACCACCTTTGCATGTTATATCGTCTATAGAGACGAGGTATATTGAGTCAGGTCTGGTCTTGGTATCCCCGCTAAACTTGTTCCTCAATGCTGCTCTGTCAAAATCGAAAGACACATCACTAAACTTTTTGATGCTAAAAAGGATCTCAGACAGCGTGACGCAATGTCATGAGACTTCTCTAACATTATAATTGTTGTACGCAACTCATAAGCCTTGCCGTATATGGAGATTATATGATCGGGAGAAACCAGAAAAAATGGGTTTGCTGGTCAACTAAAACAAAACAAAATACATGCTGTCGTCAAAAAAGGAAAGCCAATACTTACGAGTACACCTTAGGTAACATGTGACTATCGACAACTACAATATAATTTTGAGGTGGTAAAGAAAATTATCTACAATACCTAGGCTCTGTAGAGAACTCCAATAAGACGAAGAATAGCTGTGGTCAACTGCCATTTTTTGCCTGAACGCAAACATATATATGTACGAGGGGCGTTCAACATATTCTCGGTATCGGGGTGAAGCTGTGGTTTTATATATAAATTGACTTATAATACTATTATTTTAGTGCATTCATGTAAAATTTCATATAAATGTGATTATTAATTCTCGTTTTATCTCTAGATAAACAGAATCATAATGACAACTGAGACGATGATGGTGAAAATTGAGCATCGCGCTGTAATTAAATTTCTCACTAAGCAAGGAAAAAGTCAAAAAACTATTCATGAAGAGATTGTGGCTGTTTACCAGGGTTCCACGCCTTCATTATCAACTGTGCAAAAGTGGTCAAGTGAGTTCAAGAGAGGCAGAGAGAGCATTGAAGACGACCCCCGCTCCGGCGCCCCGGCTACTGCTTGTACGGGAGAAAGCATCAAAGAAGTCGAAAAACTTGTTCTTGAGGATGCCCGAATAAAGGTGAAAATGATGGCAGAGATCACCAAGCTTTCAATTGGTACCATTCACACCATTCTTCATGACCATCTTAACCTTTCAAAGGTCAGTGCAAGGTGGGTGCCACGAATGCTCACAGCGCCTCAGAAAAAACTGAGAATCGCATGCTGTAGAGAGCTTTTGGAGATGTGTAGTGAGAACGCGGACGGTGTTATGGATCAAATTGTTACTGGGGATGAAACATGGGTCCACCACTATGACCCTGAAAGCAAACAAGAGTCCATGCAGTGGCATAAAAAAGGAACAGACCCCCCGAAGAAGTTCAAAGTCACTCCGTCTGCCGGGAAGCTCATGGCCACAGTGTTTTGGGACTCAAAGGGAATCTTGCTCATTGAGTACAAAAAAAGGTGAAACCATCAACGCCACATCCTACGCTTCCACTTTGCATAATTTGCGGGAGGAAATTAAAAAGAAAAGACGGGGTAAACTCGCAGCGGGTGTGTTGCTTCTTCATGACAACGCTCCTGTTCACACGGCGCAAGTTTCCAAGGAAATTTATTTTTTTGAGGGTTTAAAAAAGCTTATCTCAAGATGTAACGAATGCATTAATGTTAGGGGAGATTATATTGGAAAATAAAAACAATTTAAATTGAATTCGCATTTTCCTTCATATCGATACCGAGAATATATTGAACGCCCCTCGTAAATTACATAAAAGCACATCAAGAGATAACTTGAGGCAGGGTTTCAACCTCAGGTAGTAAAAGTAGCCTGTCTATAAGTTTGATTGGAAATATCAGACGGAAGTTTGTTAAAGGTGTATGGTGCAATAGGTGTTAAAAAATGTCGACTGTGCTCTTTATTAACCCTAGGAACGTATACTACAATCCATTTCTCAGTGAATATACACCGTTTCTTCTAAAATGTGTAATACCACTTCTTATAAAAAATATTTTAAGCGCTTTAAAGGCAAAGAAATATGCGAGTGAGAGTACTTTTGCTTGTGTAATGAGGGCACATATCAATTATTAAAAAAAACATTAATTGAAGTATCTTTTTCTGTGGTATAATAATGGAGGTAAGGTTGCTTACATAGGTACAGTTCCAGCATGCAAGGCCATATTCAAGTCGTGATTTAACCACCGAATTGCGGAAAACCGATTACGTGGAACTAATTCACGCAAGTGATACATTTTGTTAAAGGATATGTACAACATCTTGTTCAGAGACGTTATAACGGGTGACCAGATAGCAATGATTGATTTTCCAATTGTTATATTTCAGCAACTGTCAAAATAACCAATGACATCCAGCTGTCAAAATATTCAGTAAGGTTTGCCATTTCATCGTGCATCGTTTTACGCTCAGTTGTAAAAGCGCAGCGTGAATTTCATCATAGCTTCAGTATGCAGGCAATTCGTTGCATCATGGAAAAGTTTGAGTGTGAGTACACTCTTTTGGATCTTAAGCCACCAACCAGATAGAGATGAAATGAAGAAAATATAGCCCCTTATTTTGCGGCTTTCCGTATAAGACTGTGCTGATGCAAGAATTGAAGCCGAACGATCATAGACAACGCCGTGAGTTCGGTAATTTGGCGCTGGAAATGTTGGCCGGAGATCCGGATTTTGATAAAAAAAATCATCTTCTCGGCCGAGGCCCATTTTTGGTTCAACGGCTATGCTAAAAAGAAAAATTGCCATTATTGGAGCGAATACAATCCACAATTGCTCGGCCAAACTTCCATCTACAAAGATTGACTGTTTGGTGCGATTTATGGCATGGCGGCATCATCGGACCATATTTCTTTCGAAAAGAAGAAGAAGATACAGTTACGTCAATGGTCTCAGGTATAGAGCGATGTTAACCAACTTTCTGTTACCAGAGCTCTACAACATCGATATATCCGAGCTGTGGTTCAAAAAAGGAGGCGCTACATGTCATACAAACGACGCAACGCTCGAAGATGTGAAGGAGAAATTTGGCGACTGGGTCATCTCACGGCGAGTGTTCATCAATTGGCCGCCGCTATCATGCGATTTAACACCACTCTATTATTTTGTCTGGGGCTACGTCAAGTCCTTAGTCTGCGCTAAGTAGCCAACCACTTTGAACGAGCTCGAGGCCAACATTCGACACGTTATTGCCGGAATAACGCCGCACATATTGGACCAAGTAATCAAAAATTCTACCGACCCTTTGAATAATGTGATATTCCACACATAATGGCGTAAACGTAGCTTCAAAATAAAACCAGAATCAATTTTATATCCCACCCTGTTGTTGTTTTATTTAAATTTGTTTTCCTATCGTTATTATCTGGTCACCCTATATACCCTATATGATTTTTAACCTAATTTATTGTCTATGACAACCCCAAGGTACTTAAACCCCTTCACGAGCTGAAAGTTAAAGCATTTGCCGTTGCATCTCTTCTGATCATAGCTAGGATGATGAGAGTTAATGTGTTCAATCAAAATGTTCGAATTGATTAAGGAGAAATACATCACTTTAAACTTTGTGCTAAGTATGAGTTGATGGTAGTTAAGTCAGGTGGAAGCTGAAGATCGGAATTTATTTGGTCTTGAATTGCACTTATGGAATTATTTGAATATGAGAGTGTGATATCGTCTGCATAACAGGTAGGCTAAATACCCTGGTCAACATTTTTCCATAACTTAGCATGTGATTAGTTAAAATACATGTAATACGTGTGTTAACAAAAATCGAAACACCCATTTCCTTAGGAAGATATATTTATACAGAAAAATAAAAATAACAGGGATTTGAAGGCAATTAACTTTTAATAAAGTGCTCTAAGGATTTTTTTGTTCGCTTTGCTTGTCTCTTATAATTGTATGACGGATAATTTCGTTAATGTCCAAAAAATCTCCGAGCATTTTCTGATTTCCGTGATGTCTTGATTGAATCTCTCCCAATGATCGTTGCTTGCAGCACCTAGGGAAATGAATCTTCAAAGACATATTACATCCCACTATTTTATAAACCTGTAGAAGTTTAGAAACCATCTCCTTATAGTTTGCTGAGTTTATATTTCCCAACATATATTTTGCCACTTCGGCCCACATTTCTTTAAGGACGATGCCGGCCAGAATGTTACCGTCAATGGAGAGCGCTATAGAAACATAATTTCTGACTTCTTCGTTTCTCATTTGAATGGCATTGACGTGGCAGGCGTTTAGTTTCAACAAGATGGCGCAACATGCCACACGGCGGGCGACACCACCAATTTATTGTGGGAAACGTTTGCTGAGCGTATAGTTTCGCGTAATGGATTACTCTCTTTGGGGTATGTGAAGTCACTAGTCTATGCGGAGCCCCAGTTGCTCGATAAAGTTGTGGAAAATTGGAATTCACGATTGCGCTTCATTCGAGCAAGCCGTGATGCGCCTATGCCCGATTATTATATTTAAGCACTAATGGCATAGTGTATTAAATAAAGCTAATATCATAGACATTAACATTAGATTCGAGTTTTTTGTTTCATATTGAATTTGTAAACCTCTAAAAAAAGCACCCTTTTTCATCTAGACAAGTTCTCTTTGTTTGAGAAACAAATGGTCAATGCATGATTTTGAGTTATTACTTACACTCGTTGGCAGATTTATACACAAAGGAAAGCCTAGTGAAGATAACAGGAACATATAGTCTTTCCAATCCCTTGGTAGATTATAAATGTCAATATTTATGTCCCCAACTAAGCAAACATTTTTACAATTGATGGTACACAATAAACTTTCAAGATCTTTTAGAAAATTTTTGCAGCCGACATACATAAACAAGCATCACAGAAGAATTCTTACCCCTTATAAACCAGGATTAACGAATCAAGATTTTTAAAGTGTTTCCATTGAAGAAAAAAGATTAATTTGACGTATGCCTCTCTGGCTGTCACATTAATCAAAAACAAATGTAATTGTCTGTCATTTCGAATTGCCCCAAACAAAAATTTGTTTATTAGATATAAATCAAAATAAAAAAAGATAAATAAAATGAGCATTAATTTGAGCATTATCGCTGGCGCAATACTCAATTTTTCAAACTAAAATGATTAATGTACTGAAATCCTTAGAGAGTAGAATTCATTTTTGTCGAAAAAGACGACATCATTGATTATTAAAGATTATGGTTGAACGAATGGAATTGCCTTAGTTAAAACATTGTTTAAAAAGAAGCAAAAAGTCTGGATGAATTATTTCTATTACTTTTTTTCGATTCATAAAAGTACATTTCGGAAGAAGGACGTTGCTGAAAACAATGAAGACTTTTTTAAGGAAAATTTTCGAATATCAAAAAAGAATTTTGAAACCTTATGTGCTTGCCTTGGACAACTTAAAAGAAAAAACTCCAATTAAAGAAAATGCATACCACTGCTTAAGACAATAGCAATTGCGTTGTGTGCTCTGGGATCTTCAGTAGAATATCGAAGTATCGCAATTATCTTTGGAGTGGGAAAATGCACTGTGGGGAACATATTAAAAAATTGTTGTCAGACATTGAGTTGCTTATACACTTAGCGAGGAATTGATGATGCAAAATGTGAGCGGATTTCTAAAATTAAGGTTTCCACAATGCTTAGGAGTAATAGGTATGAATTTTCATCTTATAAGAGCTTGCGTGTAAACATAACTTAAAAAGCGAAAATTAAGCCTACTACTTGTACAAGCCATCAAATTGTACTTGAGGACAAAAGTTTCCGTTTGTACTGCGACTGGACTGTGCTCACAGATCAAAGCGTCAAGTACAATCGACTTGATATAGTCTTTTTTGACAAAAAGGCAAGTAAAGTTGCCTTAATAGACATACCTGTGCAGAACAATAAAGCTCTGCAAGAATAGTCTGTAGAAAAAGGAACATATTTTGATACCATCGAGCCTATGAAAAGGCAATGGAAGCTCATGGAAGTAAAAATAATCCCGCTGATTGTATCAAGTACTGCAGTAATACCACACAGTCTTTTTGAAGGACTGGTCAGACTTGACCTAGATACAGATTTATACAAAGTGCTCCAAAAAAAGTGGTTTTCGCGACCACAAGAATTGTACGCCACTTCACGGATGCGATTTAAATACAATACCTCTGAGGTTTTACCAATGCAACAATAAGAAAACCATCTCGTTCTGAGATGCAATGCAACAATAAAAATACCATCTCGTTCCGAGCCTAATCATGTTCATAAAATTATCTGGGATAGGTGAATTTCCAGCAATAACGCTAAGAAATTATGAAACTCGATAATAATAATAATATGTAACATATGTATATATGTAAAGGGTCTTTCATTAAGCGCTTCCTATCTTTGAATTTAAATAACTTTAAATAAAACAAAGTGTTTGTGTGAAAGGCCTAACGATGCCATTATGTGTGGAGTATAACATCGTTCAAATATCTGCCGCGGCTTCTCTGGGTGGCGCGAATACGAAATGTCCAATTTTCCATGACTCTGGCGCATAAATCAGGCTGAGTTGACCGATGGCATGAGTTTTGTTGGCACAGACCTGTGACTTCAGAAAACATCACAAGAAAAAGCTTAACGGGGTCAAATCGCACGATCTGGGTGGCCAGTTTTCATCAGCTCCAGGCCAAAAGCAGTTGGTAATCATCGACCAGTAGCGCTCGCCGTTGACGGTGATGTCTGGCCAACGTCGTTCAAAGAAATATAGACCGATGACTCTGCCAGCCCTAAATCCACACCAAAAAGTGACTTTATCGCGATGCATTGGACGTTCTTGGATCTCGTGTGGACTGGTATCGTCCCAAATTCGACAATTTTGTTTGTTGACGTACTCATTCATCAAGAAATGGGCCTCATCGCTGACGATGATTTTTCAATGAAATGATGACCGTTACCTTCAGCGCCAGGGCCAGTTGAATTTTGTACGGGTGCAGGCCCAAGTCACGAGGCAAAATTCGCCAAGTTGTGGTTTGGGAAAGGCCGAGTTCTTGTGAGCGACGCGAAATCGAATGTCTCGGATTCTCCTGCACACTCTCACGGACAGCGGCGATGTTTTCGGTAGATCTTGCGTTTGGATTATCGTTTACTGATCCAGTGGACTCAAATTTATCCACCACACTGCGAATTGTCTCCTCGGTAGGACGATTATGGCAACCATAAAATGGGCGAAGCGCGCGGAACGTTGTCTCCCAACAGAACACCCATTTTGATAAAATAATTTAATCATTTGAACATGTTGTTGAACGTTATGTCCGTCCATGGTAATTTGGCAAAACGACTGAGTAAATGATAGCCAATTTGACAGGTGTAGCTTCAGCCCAAGCCCAAGATAGTTAGCCAGGCGTGCAGAAGTTCAGGGCGCCATAGGCAAAGAAGCCGCAAAACAGTTGATGAAGAATCGGGAACAGTTGCCGTATCGAACTAAAGCGGCTTCAAGTATTGCCCACGATGGGTCTAAGGAATTAAGTATTTTATATGTTTTGTACTGGCTGTAGTTTGATTTTATTTAGAAGATTTATCCGGAAATTTTCTTCTTTTCTTATGTGATTGCTGCAGTTCTGGACTTTTTTTGTGAAACAGACGATATGCAGAGTGTTTCCCAGCTGAACACATCAGTGAATATATTGTATTATAAGGGTCCTTAACATCGACATATATTCTTTGACTCATTTTGAATTTCGGCAGATTGTAGTCTCGGTAAAAGCATTGTTCAAGCCCAGAGTAATAAAAGATTCGTCATTCCTTTTCTGTCCGTTTGGGAATAGATGTTCCCTTCCTCCAAAATTGTATGAGCAGAGATTTGCTGAGCTATTCAAGGGTTTGTAACATAGAGTTTATAATGATATTTCGTTTTCCATCATACATTACTATCTCATGTGCTTTCTCTGATCCAACGTAAGAATTTTCAGAAACCATTTACATTTCGAGATTGATGGGTTTTGATTTGAATGGCTTTTACCCAAGTATTTACTTTGTAGTCACCTCCAATATTTAGATTGTTTGCTGCACCTAGAGTAATTCATTTCCATGCTCCTGAAGTAACCTTGCCCCTTCTTTTCCGATAATCATTAGAAAGAAAGATTTCAAGACTAGATTTTTTAGAGGTCCTTCAACTGTCACTGCACTGCTCTTCCTTCACTGCACTGCACTGCTAGAAGTGCAACCTTATTAGATGAACGTAACAAGCTTCCATCTTTTACTCAATCTACAGGAAGCAACCTTCTACAGAACATTTGGAATAATCGGAGTCAAATTGACATATGGGTTAGCTTCAAACCACATAACGGTCAAGCATTGGAGGTATATTGGTAAATAATGAAACTAGCTTACTATATTTAATGCCAATTTATAGAGTTTTTTTCCAGCAAGTTGGAAATTCTACCTGGAATCTTCGAAGAACCTAAGAACTTTGATTCCTTGGCTTTCACAGCGAAACGAAACGAAGCTTCTGAAATAGCAAAGTAAGAAAGAATCTTAATATCTTGTAGTATTATAGGATGTGAGTTGAATATCTACATAAGTAAGATACTGTGTTAAGGGGATGCTTTCTTCTTTATTTCTTCTCCCGATCCTATCGTATATCCAGCCTTCCTATTACTCCAACAAACTTGGCAATCTACTTTCCCACAATTTAAAAGATCTACCGCTCTTGCCAGCTCATGGATTACTTCTCTTCTAACACTTGTTAAATGGAGGTCAGTGTTTTTCTCAGAAAGGTAATCGAATATGCCAGCAGTCTATGACCGTAGTCTAGTATCCCAAATTGAAAGCAAGATGACTTGGACAAATGTTCTTTTTGTCACGGTCAGATAGTTGTCTGTCCAAAACTTCTAAAAACAAAAATTCCCATCAGCATTCTAAATTAAACAAATAAAATAAAAATCACGTTAGAAAAGGGAAATTTACAAAACACCAAGAGTACTAGTCAGCAATAGATATTAAATCTTAATAGCCATCAGTGATAGGCATATTTCTACAATAAACCCGGTCAATGGGTTGCCCATTTAGTGGATAGACAGCTCTGCTGTCATATATTGTTCATGTGTATCCATCACAGTGGGGGTGATGGATATTTTCAATATAAATATAATACTTCCATCGATAAATCGTTTATCTACTCGTAGCACAGAGATATCCGAATGAGGTAACAATTTTCAAGGTTACACGGTGAATGACCCATAAAGCCGGTGTGTGTAAAGCTTCCGTTAAATTATGGGCAAGATACGAGTAGATGCTAAAGCCGTTTGGAGTGTCTATAAATCCAAGTGCCACATTCCAAAGTAGTCTCAGAGATGACAGTACGAATATTTTTTATGAATCTGGTGAGACGTAGTCATGATGATTATCTCAAATATTCGTATCTAAACGTGACAAATAATAACGATGATACCGGGCTCTCTGGCAATGTCAATTGAACGCCGCCGTCGCTGTCCGCTTGAAGATGAAGATTTGTATCTCCTCTGGTGGCGGCAGCTAAGTTTATCTGCCATTAAAGCGGCGTAAGTATTTTTTTTCAAGAAAGTATCTTTTTTGGAGAACAGGTATTTATTTTTTGTGTTTTTAAGAAGATCTGAGTCTGATTTCGGTTAGTACAAGTGCTAATTGTGTAGAAGGAGGATGGGAGCATGTGCTGCGGTAGTGTGAAGTGCCAGGTGTTGGAAAAGATTTATTTTCTCTGTAAGAGATGTAGCGAAATTTCTCACACGATCCGGGCGAGGTGATTATCCATATGATGTGCCATTTGTTGTTTGTTTTCTTTTTGTTTTTTTTTTTTGTGGAGTTGCGAATTTGTGTGGGATGAGGTTCATTGAATGTTGTCTGAAACATGCTTTTTATTCGTTTTTCGGATAATTTTTTTCTTTTGTATCTTTCGAGTTGAATCTTCCATGCTGTGAGGAATAGAGATTCAGTACACAGCTAACAGATTGATTTATGGTTTCGGGAGCATTTTGGGGAATTGACTTTCATTGATGTTTTTTGAATGAAAGTTAACCTGACGATGTGATTGATGAACAATTAAGCGGCATCAATAGTATATATTAGGACTTTGTGGAGAAGCTGAATAGTTGTCAAATAAGGGAAGATAGATGGATTTGAGGGTAAGATCAGATAAAATTTGATAATTGAGGGGAGCTAGATATAAAAGTTTCTTGAGTAAAATACAGTTCTTGGAGCATAGCTCTTGGGACTTGTGAATGTTGCGAAAGTTCTCCCGCTAGAGATTGGAATTTGTCGCTTTATAATTCAAGTGAAATTTAATGTTAATTAGGGTTTTCAGCACAACCGATTCAAAAGAGCCTTAAAATAATGTATTTACATACGTATATACAGGGTGCTCCGGATAATGTTATTGGAAAGTGAATTGAACATACCCACTCTGGGCTATTACATTTTTGTATCTCATTGTCATTATTATTATGTATTTTGCTTAATAAAACTTCTCCTCCATATGACTGTCAAACAGATCAGACGTGTGCCTTTTATGTTATTTCTGGTAGTATGTAATTTTATTTCTAGTCGGTGAATTTTTATTAGGTTATGGGCCATCCGCCCATTCACAACTGGCACGTGAACAAACGCTCGACATCCAAATACTTTGAACATTGACAAATTAGGCTTTTGATTTGACCAAACTTCCTCTGGCTCCTTTACATAACTTTTCCGCAACAGCGATTTGGAATGTTGATGAAAAGTTACTTTCGATCGTTCAAAGCAAACATCCAAAGATCGTAGGAAAGAAGGGTAAAAGACTAATTGGAGCAATGATTTTGCCGGACGGGGCTCACTTATTACCGTCATCACTTGCATGAGCGCAGGCGGATCTTTTGTTCCACCTTTTTTTATTTTCCCTCGACAAAATAAAAAGTCACTGTTGGTGAAACACGATCCTCCTGGATCAGATACGGTTTGCCACATTTCTGGTTGGGTACAGGTGGATATATCCACAAACTGGTTCCAACATTTTTTAAAATACACAAAGTCAACCGTAGATAAGCCCATTTTATTAGTTTTGGATTGTCACTACAGCCATACAAGGAACATAGAGCTACTGGAACTAGCCCGTGATAATGGCGTCGTAATTATTTCACTTCCACCGCACTCAACCCACAAGTTGCAGCTATTAGATAGGACATTTATGGGGCCTATGAAAACGTATTACAGTGAAGAAATAAGGAAATTCACACGCGAACACGGTAGGAAAGTAACCCAATTTGACGTTGCTGAACTATTCGCAAGGGCCTATCTAAAAGTGCAGTCAGGCGAAATCGCTATAACTGGATTTAAATGCACTGGAATTTAGCCATTCAATAAAAACATATTCTGTGATGCTGACTTTATAGCTGGAGAAACTGACGAAAATGAAAAACTTGTCGATAAAAACATCTTCATTGGAGAAGAAACCCAATGTCATCCCCTCATCTGCAGCTTTTGCACATCAGTCATCTACTTCGATTGTCCCGAGTACTAGCTAACATTTAACACCGTGGGATATTTCACCTCCACCAAAAATTCACCGGCCGACAACCAGTCGCAGAGGGTGAACGTCAAAGCCGACTGTGCTAACAAAGTCGCCATATAAGGATGAGCTGAAGCAAAGCCTGCAAAATATTAAAGAGCGTAAAGAAAAAATTGGCAAGGGTAGTATTCAGACACCAGTCTGGTTTTGAAAGATTCGGACGACGCAGAAATTTTGGCGCATGGCACTGTATTCCACGTTGTCAAGCCATTTTTATCTGAGAATCCTGCGCTTAATTCAATACGGTGCAATATGCATTCCATTTCTTTTCATAATTGAAATAAAGAAGTACCTATATTTATTTTTCTTAATTGAGTCTATAATTTTGATTCGGGAAATAGGGAATACTATTCCAAATTACCCTCCAATTTCTAAAATCTTGATTTTCGAAGTAGTATCCGTAAAAAAAAATCTTAAAAATAACCCTAGCTGTCTGAGATTATTGCTAACGTTAGCTAATAGATCAATACACAGAATGTATTAAAATCGCCAATTTTATGCATGGTCTTTGAAATGCACCACTTCCGAGATAAAGGGTTGTAGGCAAAGTCTTAGGCTTCCCTTTTTTGGCTTCTAATGAAAATAATATCTTTGAAGTTTATGCGAGTATGCATATAGTAGGTATACAAATCGGGTTTCGTTGAGCTCGCAATTATGAGTGCATACTTTAATTGTTTGAAAATAAATGTTGTCCTAAATTTAATGTGTCAAAAGTCATTGAACATCAGCAGTAATATTTTCTTTTGTAATCATAATCATTTGGTCATCATTTTTTCCGAAAAATATGTAATCAACCCCCGCTTTTTTACAACTTTGAAATATGTACCTAGTACTTACAAACAAATTAGGTCTTTTCATGTCAAATTAATAGCTTGTTCAAACTATAAATTCCAAAAATGGGGTATTCTTTTACAACACCCGCTTTGCAATTATTTTGCAGTAAAATAATTATATTATTGCCCAATGTAATTCCTGTAAAAATATTTTTAAAAAATGTTAATTTTATGACTCCTACAAGGGTGGAAAACAACCACCTCATGTAGGTAACGCCCATTTTTCTGGGTCAAAAGAAAAATTACAGGTTTTTTTTCTGAAAAAAAATTAAGCAAATCTTCGACGAAATTATTATTTGCAATATTATTTGCATAGTTGCATGTAGTTTTTAAACGAGATATTGACTTTGATGATATACTTGATGATGTACTTTTCAACACAAAAAATTTCCCCGACGGTAGAGGCCAACGAGCTAGATTTGAATATTTTCCTTAAATTTCAGGACATTTATTATAACGTTTTCCGGGTTGAGGGAGACAGGAACAACCCGGAAATCCTCGAGAAATTCACACCCTGCCTTAGCAGAAGTCTTTCGCGACTATGAAGACATTTTATCTTATAGTACATTAGAAATCAACATCGGAAAGTTCTACATTCAGGAGCTATGCATGCATTCCATCATATTTCAGTACATGAGCTATAACCCAGGGACTCAGAGAAGCGTTTGGAATTGAGCAAATACATTCTGGAAAGACACTTTACAGAAGACAACTTTATTGGCAGTATTCTATGGACGGATGAGTCCCAGTGCACCAGCGATGGAATCACTAATTAATGTATATATCTTGGCAGAAAATAACCGCCCCTCCATGAAACACAGAGCTTTTCAGCATAAGTTCAAAGTCAATATGTGGTCAGACATATTGGGTAACACGCTGATCGGACTTTATCGGCTTCCTCCAGCACTTAATTCATATCTCTAACTGGAATTTTTGCAAAACTGTAACAAAGAACACCCATTGTGTACCATCAGGATGGCGCCAATGCACATTATGGCCTAGCAGTTATAGTGGTTAGATCGCGTGTATGAAAATTCGTAGATAGGTCTGGATGGACACATTCTGTGTCCTCCAAGGTCTCCGGACTTGACTCCAACGGACTTTTATTTATGGGGACAGATGATGCTTCACAACCTTGGATGAGTTGAACCATAGGATTGAAAGTTACGAAAGTCCGAGAAGAGTTGCAAAGAAAGGACATGTTGTAGTCATTCAAAGGCGAACATTCAAAGCAATGGTTTGCACTTTGAGCAATTCATGTGATTCAAGGTTGGATGAGAAAAATAAAAATAAATTTGTGCATTCAGTATTAGTATTTTCTTTCCTAAAATATTTAACAATTTTTAATTTAAATTTGGTCATGTCTTGAAAATTACTGAGTTGAAATGAAATGGCCTGACCGTTTTTTGTTTGTCATTACTAGGTTCATGTTATAAAGTTGCACAAAGTGAGGGTTAATTATTTATTTTTTATTAATTAAGACCAAGCTATAATTTTAAGTTTTAAAGGAAAAAAATCACTTTTGACCTTCAATAGCGTTTGTCACATTACTTTTAGAGCGACATTTACTTTGATACAATCAAAGTACTCATAATTGTGAGGTCAACGATACCCCATTTGTTATCATATACGCATAAATGTGAAAGATGTTATTTTCATTATGAGTAAAAAGAGGGCAGCCTACAGCTGTGCTCACAACACTTTCGACTCCCCCCCCTCTCCCCCCCCCCCCCTTCCCTTTCACAAAACAATTCAGAGAATCTCCCTTTATTGTCGACACCTTATCCGGAGCACCCTGTATACCTATCGTATATACTTAAGCCTAATGAATGCGACCTGGTAGAAATAAAAACGGTTTGATGACAAGACTTTTCCGGGCAGAAAATGTACACTAGTGTACACCAGCCTCAAAGTATGCTTCCTACTACAATTATAACTTATCACTGAAAGCCATTAATAAAAAATCCCTTTTTATTGGAAGAGTCACTCTCGCCTTGAGACTTACGTTGAGTATTACTTCGAGGGACTGATTGGCAATTATGGATACTTTCTGAAGCCACCTCTTTCGTCCTTCTCAATGTTTCAGATCTTTTTAGATCGTTCTGCGTACAGACTATAAATAATCGGAACTCCATTCAGTTGCTTTTTAATCTCGTCATTATCACCTACGATGTCCTCCGAGCTTGGCACATCGATCCAGTTTTCTACGAATCATATCCAGTATCTTCCTCCTCTCGCATATCTGTAAAAATATTTCCGATATCCGCCGTGCTCGTGCTAACTACGTGCGACGTCCAAGATTCGATGTCGGAAATTAGCCTCACATACCTTTTGTAGATCTGTCCCATTTCTCTTGAAGATCGTGCACTTTCTTCCTCTTTCACCATTTTAACATCCCGCCTAACATTTAGACTGCTTCGCTTGACACAACAGCTCTAGTGCACCCCACTATATCGGACCTGTGTATAGGAAAACTGGTCTGATAGCAGGACCTTGAGGGAGCATCCAGGACCATAGATGTTAGGAAACATCCATTGCGATGCTCTCTTGATTGCGTGGGCTCTTAAGCGCAGCCTGTTATTTCAATCCATGGTAGTTTAGGAACTCCCTCGACCTGATTATTTGGGTTACGACCCCAAAGTCCGCATACTCTATGGTCTTGCGATCGATTATTAGGACAAGATCAGTATTGTGGTCGGCTAGTTCCAGACTAGCTGACTTCCACCAATTCCTAACCCTCACAATAGTCTCATTCGTGACGGACTGTATTTTGTGGATGCAGCTGACTAAAACATGCGATACAGCGATACCGCGATACAAATCGCTGTAATATTTAGTGCCATCGTCAAAATCGTAGTTTAGTGTAAAATATTCTGTAACTATATTCAGCAGGTCACATTGCCAAGGAACTGTTCAGTTGCGGACGATGGGTTTAGTTATGGGACACATTTTTAGACGATGCGGTGCTGCGTACAGAACTACTGCGATTTCCTTAGCCATTCATTGTAGCAACTAACTTACTTAGCGCCAACATTGTTCGAAGAAAGATGCACCAAACCACATAAAAACCCAAAACGTGAAGCCATAACTGTGACCTTCGAACCTAGGAATACATGAGAGCATACATATATCGGTAAAAGACAGTCTCTTCATATGTTCAGCCTCAACGTAAAATCAATAATGGCGACTGGTGGAGTGATGCTTACTAAAGCGCCTGTATGAACAAGCCACAACATGCTAACTACCAAGAGCCTTCATTAAGGCGTCAATAGGTGGTCTTTTTGAGATCTGGCCAGAAGGTAGGTTGGAAGTCAATGACAGGGACAGGATACCTCGTAGACTTACTGCTAAGTTGAGCCCTTAATCTTGATTCGATCCTGAAGGTCGTTGGTATATCAAATACCTGAGTAATGGATTAACAAATGCTTGTTACCCAAGCAGAAGGCCTTCACAGATCGGTAGCTCGCTAGGTAAGTAATGAAAGATAAGATCAGGTACGCATATGGGTACCATAGAGAAGATAATGTGGTAACCTGTACTACGCAGGACAACTTTTCCGTATTCAATATACCGACTAAATCACAGCAAATTGTCCCAGGTGTAGTGCAAGAGTACGAGTACAAGGTCATTTTTATTGGCCACCTTCCTGTCAGCATTTCACAGCTTATTAGTAAACGTATATCTCAACAACAGCTCCTACAGATAAGGAAATAAAGGTTGTATGCACCCTTGTGAATGTAGTGGGAACCTAAAACCCAGGTCACAAGTGTTTCCGTTGAAAAAAAGGTTTTATAAATAACGAATGAATCTTTCACTACGAATTACTGAATACAGTGTTACTGGAAATATAAATGCTTTAGGGCCACTACAAATACTGTCATCTGTGAGAGTCTTTGGACAGTAAATAAATGAGAATAAAAGATTTGAATAAAAAAGAATACCAGAATAGCACTGATTTATCTGTAAAAATATATTAAATTCAAAATACATATTTGAATATGGGATAGGTTCATATTCGATTCTTATCCTTTTCAACAAAATTAAATTTCTTCTCTCTTGCGCACGTCTACTTCAGAGTACGATAAACATGTTATGCAAAGTGGAGGAGAGCTGAAAAACACACTCTCGTATCCAAGTATGCACTTTCCTTCAAGTTTCCCTACCATATTGGGTTGAAACTTTATCCCACATGATGGAAAAGAATTAACATAATCGTCGTCGTTATGTAGTAGATACTAGATTAATCGGAGGCTTCCTAGTATTCCCAAACTTCAAACTTTTTTCGTCCCTGGCGAGTCGAGCAGAATCCGCTGAAGATGCACGGATTTCAGAAGCAGGAGCTTAATATCAAGCAATAATCGTATATGGGTGGCAAGGCAACGTCAAAAAGTTTACCTTATATAAAGACCGAGCTACAGATTTTAGGATAAGTTTTAAATGTATGATAAGGAGGATTATTTTCACCTATCCTACGGAGGAATGAAACAGATTTTTCAGTTAATGGCAGCATCTTTACATCTTAATGGCAGCATCTTTCCATCATAATGACACTGATAAATGCAGCTTTAATCACTGTAATTAAAAGAGTTTGCAGAATGATATCAAAAGCATTAAAACTAACCCCTCATACGTCTAAAATTGAAACATGGTTATGCTACAGTAAAGCTGAATAAATGTCAGTGAACTTTATTATTTTAAGCAGGGTATCGCTCAACATCGAGGTTTAATAAAAACGGATTCCGAGTTCAGGAAAACCAACGGCACTGCAATACAGCAAGTGTGATATAAATGTTATTCAAAAGCTTTAATAGCTACCCTTCAGACATGCAAAAACAATGGTTGCTTTAAATCGGAGTAAACATTTAAAGTCAATTGAAAAGGTTTCTACAATAGTCGTACGAGTATAATGAAAATCTTAACAAAAACTGATGTATACAGATGAGTACAGGACGTCTCAAGAGTCTTACCTGGACACCTGCAGTGTGGCTGTATTCAACGATCTTTTGATCATTCTGGGGAAAACCCATTCAGGCCAATACCAATTCGAGGTCACCGTGTAGGCTAGACTTTCCCCTACTCTTAGGTTCATGGCGCCGTGTAGACTTTGTTTTTGCAACCACAGTCAGACAACCCTCCTTGCGATTTTAAGTTTAAATTACAGCCACCATGACGCTCCCACAAGTGGACTTACCACTTAAAATCAGGACGGAACCGAAGTTTCGGGAGCTCCTGATTCCCATGGTACAGAATAAACCGGGCAGTACGTACAGTACAGATCTCATATATCGACTGGCTGCTGAGAGACGTTTAGATATGTCGCTGGACAAACGGTGTGTACTATATATCAGCCACTCCAGTCTGATGTTCTTTTACATAAGACCAGTTTTGTTCTACCCCCGTCTATTATCAGACTGCACCATGATGCAACCTGTATAATTGGGCGGGGGCCCACAGAGAGTTAAAATAGCGACGGTGCCACAGTGCACTCTTAGCATCTAAACTTAAACTTGTTCATTATTAACATTTGGCTGCAGAAACGCCATGTTATTTTCCAACCACCGCCACCAAGAGCTGAAATACTATAACTCCAGAAAGACGGGAGCCATATGTTGCGATGCTAATGTGCGGAGCACTTTCTGGATCAGTAGCAAGTCCATGCCATTATCTCATAAATTTCATACTATCATCTGACTTGGTTATCATCAATAATGGGTTCCATTTAACATTTGTCACGGCAAGTGATGGACTAAGGTACGCTAAGAAGATTACCTAAGGTTTTCCTCTCAGAATACTGGAACGAAAAAATTTAAAATTAAGTAGGTTACAAAGCTCCAACACTGCTGAATAGGAGCAATCCGAGAAAAACCTACCAACACGTTTAACAACGTCTTGGTAAATTCTTTAAAGCTCCATCTAATTTCAAAATTTAAGGTAGAAGAAGCCGAAAATTTCTACAAATCAAAGCGAAGCAGAGTCCGCCTACGTATTTTGGAGAAAAAAGTCCATAAGATCAAAAGACTGTCGGACAAAATTAAATTAGAAGAATCTGATGGCACCTACACTGAGTTTAAGCGAAGGGATACTAACTTCCATACTTGTGCCTCTCTTCCCAGATAGCCAGATTGGAAGTCGTTTAGAAGCAGCTTTGTTGAGTCCAGGCAAGAAAGGTTGATTGAATTTTATTAATAATGGAGCAAATGCAGTAGTGCCACTTCAGAAAAAATGTTTGAAAGTCTTGCCAAAAGGGACCTATCGATGAGAATGGAATCGAAACAAGTCACCACTTCTGTGAACTGTTTTACGGCGGTCACGACTCAAATTCTAGTGTCAGTGTCTGTCTTTCTTACGGAAGTAAGAAGACTTAAAGATATGCAACAGGAACCGGCTGGAAAGTGCTATCGAAGATTTCTATCCAGAGCATTGATATTGTACATCGAACTCGGAACTGTAAACGGAAAATCAACTGAACACGCTTCCAGGAGGACATCGCCAGGTCTGTTAATGCTCCCACTAAACTCAGAATAAAACGAAGGCCAGAAGAACCTTTTTAGAACCTAAATGGTGACCTCACAAAGCGTTTTGAGCTGGCGTACTGAGCTATGGAACAATTGTGCAGATCACCTGTTCCAGGTATCAACAAAGAATGCTTTCGCTCAGAGTCTGAGCCCGGAAAAGAATGAAGTTTTTACATTTGGCTCCAAAATCTATTTAGTATGCCTCGCTAAGGAAAACTTGGGTATGTACACCAAGCGGAGCTGCGGTCTGCGTCTGAATTCACTGACTCCGGTTTGGGTTCGAAATTCGCGGGAAGTGAAACCGCAGATGAATTTCTTCGGTAAGGCTCAAAGGAGAGATTTTCAGAACTCGAACATGCCTGCGTCTTCGGTTAGGTCTTCAACTGACAGTTGGGTTTCATTTAAGCATAACTGTACTCGGCATGCCCTCTAGATTGCTGGCAGACCAAAAAAATGCTTCGTGACATCTCTAAGAGAGATTCCTACTCAGTAGGAAAGTCATCAAGCTGCTGACTCACATCGTAATAGTGAACTAAGAACAAGCTAAGAATCTAAGTATGCTGGGCATGTGTTACTAAACACAATATTCTCGACGCTTGCTGCGTAAGTGATGATGATATCGCGAAGCACTACCTCTGTGGGTGTTCGACATATGTTACTCTCACATGGAATGCTTACCCGTCTGAAAAATCTGAAAAAAAATGTTATATAGCTGAGTCATAGGAAACTTAAACTATCCATATCACTCTGTTGTCCTTTATGGAAAGATTATAGGCCAAGCTTGTCGTTCTTTTATAGCTTAAACTGCGAGAGATATATGATTTTTCATATTTTTTACACTACTGCGGAACACCTGTAACACTTTCTTAGTCCATTGTTTTTCTCGAAATGACTGCAGCTGATAAATTGGCTTACATAACACAAAAATAGAAAGTGGCAAAACATGTTTAAAACCAACACTTGCTCTTAGTAAATCTATCCCAATCAGCTTAATGCAAAATTCCTATTCAGATTGCAACTTATTCTGCGAACAGAACTGTTCATCAGCTTTGGAATACGACTACCTGTTCCAGAATTCTTTAGCTCTTTTCCAACCCTCTGCCTTCAGCTCGTCCACATCAGGATAAGTAAACAATTTTTATTGTCACTTTATAGCTCCGAATGGGCGGCAATTGAAATTCAATCACATTTCGATCTTCTTTTTTGTTTATTGCTAATAAATTTTACGTAGCGCTACTGAAGTGTGGCAAAGTGGTCACCGCCCTCGGATGGTGGAACGAAAATATTGTCCCCGGTTCTGCTGATCAACTTTGATGTGGTTGCTGCAATACAAATTTAAACTTTGTCGTTGACAGAGAAGAGAAGGATCTGGAGCAGCAACACCATCACTACCATTAAGACCATCGTCAAGATGTCGAAAGATACAGAATTGTGGAGGCGACTTTGCATACATTTGTATGACCAACAACAAGGAACCGGGAGCTGGAAGAGTAAAAGTCTGGTCAACGCATACATATAGAGGGTAAAACTTTGATGGCACTGTCAAGTGCCATAAAATCCAATGAAAAATATTGCATTTGTCAAATTGTCAAAAGATGGCTGATGGCGTATTTATTTGTTAAGCTAAATTTGTGGGTGGTGTTTATAGCTGTTAAAGGATTCGATGGAGGAAATAAAATTCAAAACAAATTGAAAGTTTAGAATTTTCACAAAACCAGTGAGTCAGAGAGTGGGGGAAAGTGAAAAAGTTTTCTCTTTGAATGTGGCTACTGCTGGGGCTTCATTTATGGGTAATTGGACAAATTTTATTTGTTCGAGTAGGTATGCCTGTCTGTGACAGAAGTTGCTCCTAACTGTTGTTATTTAAATGTTGGAGCAGATTTGGAATTAATTTTTGAAATCTGTTGAGAAATTGAATTAAATGAGTTTTATAATAATTTATCTCGACTGAGTTAGGAAATGAGGTTTGATATCAATGCTGCTACTCGGATTTTTCTTATTCTACATAATTGAATCCGTTTTTGAGTAGGACATGTTTTCGAAATATAGCAGAAAGACTTTCAAGTTATTATCAGACATAAATCCTTAGGACTCGAGAACTTTGGAATGCTATTTCCAGTCGACTAGCTTCCACCCTTAACTGTTAGACCAAGTCGTTTTGAGTTTACAAGCAATCGATAAACAAAGGTTTGTACGTCTGTTTGTATTTATATACTGCATATGTCATAACATCCGTGACTTGATCTTTACCATCCTTGAGGCTAACAAAATAAGAAAGACACTTTTCTGACGGATTCTTCAGGATTCGGTATACGATGAAACGGATACCAGGCGACACTTCCCATGCCATCGCTTCACAAGTTTTAGCTATTTGAATAAATAAGATCTGACCTCAGTGACTATATCACTCGAGAAACCTTTCATTCGAAACAGCATTTTCATCCGCTTTCTGCCTCCAAGTTACCCTTGGTAGTAGTAAAGGAAAAGCTTCCATATTTTTACTATTATATTTGACTAAATTTGTTTACTTGGTTGATTGTTGATCTAAAACGTCATAATGTACTGTACTGGCTTATAGAATGAGCTTGTTTTGCATAAACATGAGCCTTATGACGATTTTATTGACGGATACCCAATGTAATGAGCACAAGGATATTTTATCAGCATCTGACACATTTTTTCAATATTAATTTTATTATTAAACGTATGTTACATTGTCCCTACAAATTGCCTGTTAGGAGAAGCCCCGACACCAACGCCGAGAAGGCGTGTCAAAAGAGTATACGGAACAGTTTATTCTCCAGGCTGCCTGCCGTACAGTGTGTTAGCAGCCCTACCGTATTAAAACAGACTTCATATAATACGGACTTTCGATAATAGAATGCCTGAATTAAGATCATGACCCTGTTATGAAAATCGATTATGCATATGCTTTAACACGCTCAAAATATCACTTTTGGTATTGTAGTTCTTCAAAAATTAAATATACTGCCTTATCCTTCCTCTCAATGCTCATTTATAATGTCATTCTAGGTGTCAGCTCTTCGAACATAGCTAGCCTGCTAGCTGCAAACTTCGCAGCCAGTTCAGCACTTTCAGATTGTGCCATGTATCCACCTACACATGATAGGGTGTAAAATTCGATTGGATAAATTCACTTTCGGACTCATATGTTATGCATATTTAGTTAGGCAGCGTTGGGCGCGGTAGGTACTTAGATGGTGGACCATATTTGAGGTCAGTACTAATCTCACGTGCTGTTGCTATTCGTAGGACATGGAATACAATGGGCCAGTTTTGTTTCTGAGTGGTACCGTTCCCAAACAAAAAGATGTTGAGAATTATACGTGAGTGAAAATTTCCATCTGCCTATAATTGGTAACATTTTTTGTACCTACAGATATAAATACCAGCAAATACAATGGTGCAGATGTTATATCTCACCTTCTACTGAAGAGGTGTTCTTCTACACTGCCAAAACAGTGTAACTCTTTTCACCAATGCTACTTTTTGGGGTTCATTCCGAGAAGATGGAAAACATTATTTGCCCAGCTCGTCCCTAAAAAAGGCTTGTGGTGGGATCAAATATCACTACTTATATGTAGCAAGGACACGAGCAAGCAAGCCTCCACTATTCTGAACGTTTGAACCTGGCGAGCTGCCACCATGGACTCGGATCACCACTTTGTTGTATCCAAAGTGCAAATGCGGATTTCTCAAGCGCCACAACAATAAAGAACTACTGTGTCTCTTCTCAGAAGAAATGTCTCAACAACACCTATGCTGGCAGAATCAAATACCGAAGACCAGTGGTAGCGCTGCCGACATGCTAACAAGTTCAACTCGATGCCCACCATCTTTTCATCGATTTAAAACCTTTCATGACGTCGACATAGGAGAAATCAGCGGGTTTGTCACCGTTGAGTAGGCTAGTTTAAAGAGAAGCTGTATTGAGTTTGGTGGGGGCTGACGCCAATTTTTTGAGAAATATTGCGGGGAGCCCATCTGGCCGGGTAAAAGTTCATCATTGAGATTTTGTAACTTTTCTTCGATAAGGGTGGGACCAAAAGATTGAGAAAGAGAGAGAGGAGCCAATGAAGGGATCTATTTGAAATATATAGGGTCGGGTACGAAGAAGTTGTCTGCAAATGATTGTTTAAAAATGTTTGCAAAATATAATAGTTGGCTATAGTATAGTATGAAGGTTGGTAGATGATATATTATCGAACGAGAGAGAGGGGGGATACCCGTCTGGTTCTCTTTTGTAGTTGATGAATTAAAAGCGCAGTTGCAGAACTGCAGAACTTCCAAGATTGATAGAGTCGTCAGAATAAGACTTGGTGCAAGGAAAAACTGCCCATATTTTTTTTCTTTTGTTTCGTAAAGAGCGAAGTCTTCTGTTATACCAGGGAGGGGAAGTGGGAATATAAAGAGAAATGGAATTAAAAATAGAGTCAGCAGCAGATAAAGATAGGTTGGTAAAATCAAAAAAAGATTTTCTAGGATAGATATTGATTTTGCGAAAATTAACTTCATGGAAGTTGAAAGAAGAGATAGTAGGGGAAGACGTGGACTACGGTATGGAGTTATCGAAAAATGGTAGAAGAAGAGGGGGTGAAAGTTACCGATAGTTGATAGAGTTAAGGGACAAAACGGTGCTGTGGAGTTAATGGGATCGCTAGTGAAAATAAGGTTTAGTTGCCTACCTATGGAATTAGGGACGCAACTTACTTGGCATAGGCTTGAGTCAGTTATTAGATCAATGAATAGACATTCCTTGGATGAACTAGCGTTTGACGCGGTAAAAAAGAAGTGATTATCCGACGGAATCCACTACAGCAGAGGTAGATTAAAGTCACCAAAGATAAGGATATCGTCGATGGAATCACTTAGGTCAATGAATTGGTCAATTACTTTAATAGCAAATAAGTAGGATTCGATAGGTTGAGCTGGGAGTATGTAGCAACACATAACGTACACGTGTGTCATTTTAATTGAAGCAAATTCAAGTTTAACAGAAGAATAGATAGCGATGAGGAAAGAGTTGAGGTTATTGTGAATAGCAAGTGGCATGGAGAATCAACTTTAGGGTGGGCAAGATCATTAACCATAGGGAGAGAGTGATCGTCATATCGGAAAACATTGTAAGAAGATGGGAATTGTTCATGTCTCTATATGTCGGGAATCTGATTGGTTTCAGTAAGAGCATAGACGTTGCAATAGAGGCAATGAGATTTAGACAAAACAGCACGAGTTTTAGAGCTCAAGCCTCTCACCTCGAGGATTATGGGAGTATACATGAGATGCAGAATAATTAGGCAAGATAGAAACGAAAAAAATTATTCATGGTCAGTTCGTCTACGTTGAAGGTGAGAAACTCTTTTAGAGTGTACATAGCTGCGAAAGGCAGCGAGTTCATCCACATCCTTTTGGGGAGGTGTGTTAAAAATTTAGTGGTACCTGTTGTAAAGTTTCCTGAGACTAGTTATATCAGTAGGAAGGCCATCCTGTTGGATGGAGATCATGACACTTATTTCGGTTTTCCCTCAAAGTAAAGAGACATATATTTCCGTATATCTTTTTATCATTTAGCTTAGAAAGCGCATAACAACATTCCGTGGCGTCTATACTCTTTTGGGGCAATTTAACGATGGCTGGCGAAAGGGGGTCGAAAATAGGAACAAGAGCCAGTGAAACAGAGGAAGAAGGCGAGCTAGAAGCGAGATTTAAGACTCCTGTTGTAAGATCGAAATTGGGAAAGCAGTTCTTAGTATTCGTTGGAGGGAGTGTGACCGGTGGAGGGGTGGAGCGGTGGAGCGGTTGAGCGGTGACATTATCAAGGACAGAGATTAACTTAAAAAAAACGCGTTGGAGCGTATATGGAAGAGAGCCGATTAGTGCTTATGTGGGGAGACGTGAAGACGGTTGCTTAGGGATACGGACGGGAGGGGAAAAATTGAGAAATATTTTGGTTTAAAGGCTCCAGTTGGTGTCAGGTTTAGGATGTGGATGGGGATTGGATCTGGGCGATTTATAATTAACTATAGATGAGACGTTACTTCGTTTTGTTTTTATTGGTTGATTGATCCGTCCATTTGGGGACCCGGATCTTTCAGAGGTCGAGGTTGTTGCAGGATGGGTTAACAAATAACCATACGTATCTAGGCCGTAAGTTAATCTTGAAATTACGTTTGTTTTCAACAAGAAGGGACACACCATAGTGACGAAGTGCACAGAACGTCACAGTTGACAGTTATAATTTCAAGATAAAAAGGACTGTATCTACCTTGGCTCTGCTCTAAATTCTGCTAACAATACTTCAGCATATATAAAACCAAGAATCACTCTTCCCAATCGCTGTTTCTTTGGGCTGAGACGACAGTTGAGTAGTAAGGCCCTATCCAGGAAGAATAAGGAGACTCTTTGATCATCCTAGTCCTACTTTATGGCGCCGAAGAATGGACTCTATCGAAAGCGGCTGAAGATATCCTCAGTCGTTTCAAGAGAAAAATCCTTTATAAAATATTCGGTACCGTTTGTGTTGACGGGCTTTGGAGAAGAAGATTCATCAGCGATCTATGCGAGTTGTACAGCGACATTGACTGCGCATCAGTCACCTCAGATGGTTAGGACATGTATACCGAAGCAACACCACTGCTCCGAATGGCAGTGTCTTGAAATCTAAGCCTGAGCTACTAATTGGAGGGGCTTTTTAGTTGAGGCCATCCCGAACTGTAGCGCCACCTAAGTGAGTAAGTAAGGTCGAAAGACATAGTTTTCTTACCTCATCACAGCTTTATTTTATGAACTAAGCTATGTTGCGTATATATAAGAAGTATTTATATTATGCACTTCTTAAACTGGTCGTCCTGAGTATACTGTAAATTCACCAGTTGATTTGTTTTTGTTCATATTGTTGGTTGTACTGTCAATTTGTTTTTTTTTTTTTTTTTTTTTTTTGCTTTTTCAAATTAACTTTTTACACTTTCATGAATTGAATTAAAGAAATTAAACAGTCTGACCACGGAGTGAATTATTTAAAAAAAATAGCGCCAAATCTCAATATTGAAAGTTAAGTTTGTCTCGTCTTTAGTAAGCAGACAGCATCGTTCGAATACTAGACACTCGAAAAAAAACATCGTCTAGCTCATCATCATAATCATGAGAGGTGTTACTTGTGTCAAATTCCTTACATTTTTTGTAACCTGCCTTTGCACCCACGCGATTGTTGGTCCTTGTTGTGGGATTATTGGTACAACTCAAGTACAATCACTATTCAGATTTTATTGGAGGACAAACATATACTGTTCCTACTATATTAATGATTGCTGGCTTGATAGTGGCATTTACTTGTTTTCTACGATCCTGTGGTGCTGTAAAGGAGAACAGCTGAATTGTTATGTCATTTGCAGTCCGCGGCATGGTGATATTGCTCTTTGAAATCAGTCTGGGCATTGCTGGTTATAAGCATTCGGGATTGGAGAATGTAATGGATTCGCAATTTAATATTATATCATTCGTATCTAGTATCATTCGTACAAACTGAGCAATCATGTTGTAATACCTGCGGACCCGAATATTTGGAACGTGTTTTACACAATACGACCTTATCTATCGTTATGCTATGTTGTGATTCAATTACCGAGTGCACCGCAAAATACGCACATCCAGATGGTTGTTTCAAAAAGCTGTTGTCCGCCATTGATTCTAATACCCTGACCTTGGCTGGTGTTGTATTAGGCGGAGCTGGTGTACAGATTTTGACAATATTTTTCGCCTGTTGCTTGTATCGGTCATTCCGTCGAAACTACGAAACAGTTTAGAGCACCGGTTTTACTCTATCTGAATTTTTTTTTTCATTACTAAGCAATCACATTTTTATATTCTTTTATCTAAAAGAATTTGATATAAAAAAATTATTTTAAATATAATGTGTGTACACAAAAAATCGTGAACCGTTTTGTTGGTTCTTTTAATTCGAAAACTCAAATGAGTTGATGATTCACTTCATTTTTTTTGACTAAACAGGGAACAATTGGAAATTAAAAGATTGTGAAATTTTGCAAGTAAATATTAGAAATAAATTATTTATAATTTAACTGTAAAATATCTACTACATATCTGCATTATTGCCAGCGAACCTCGAAATGAAAAAAAAGATAATCTTCAATTTGTAGTAGTGGAAGGGGTTAATTTTGAAGTTGAAAGAAATTATTGTCAACTTTTACATTAAATTCAGTTGTTTGTCCTTCGTTTGTGTCTGCTTTTGATCATGATAGATTTTGAGTGTATCTGCGCACATTTCTCCGTAGGTTGAGGGCTTTTTGGAATCGAATTGAACTACTTCCCATACTTCATATTAAGACAGCAATTGACTATGACGGATCAATACTTTCCTCTTCTAAACCTCGCAGAAAACTAATCGACGTAATTTTGCCAGATAAATGGTGCCAACGCTTATGAAATGATTGATCTTGACTGTCTCACTGTGTTCAAATACCATTTTTTCTATCGTGATCAAAAATCTTTACCAATTTTTAGTACACTCTTATAATCGGAGCAAGGTCTTCAGTCCCATTATTTTTCAATAGCCATATGTTTATGCTTCAAATTGTTCTATATATTTTGCGAAGAGCTTCAGCTTCCTGCAACTTTTCGCAACGTTTACTAAGGTTTGGCTTTATTCCTTGTGTGATCAGCCTTAGTCTGTTCTTCATGTACTAAGTGACTGCTTTTCGAAGTGAATTTATTCCAGAAATTTGCAATCAACCTGTTCGATGATTTCTTTCACGACTCGTTGAATTTATCTTATATTTTTTCCACATTTGCCGTTCGCTCTGAGCAAACCGACTATCCTTCGAATACCCTTCCTTCGAAAAAACTGGCAATTATCGGGTAGGTGCAGAAACGAAATGCCTTTGCTCATCTTTGTTTATCCGCTGTGGGAAAAATGTATGATGAAAAATTACTAAGCGCTCACACATCTTGTAAGTAGTAATTATGAAGAGCTCACTTTCGCGATTAGTGCTGAGATTAAGGAACTGTGTAGAGTGTTGCGTGTACAAGTCCTCCTTTTCTGAGCTATTCTAATTGAATGTCGTCTACACTCAATCTCTAATTGTTGATGTTGCCCCAATAAAAACTGTTTTGTTTTCTATTCATTAAGACATTGGCTCTAAGCTCTTTGTTCTGATTTTTCTTTTCATTTGATGAAGCCCATTTTTTATATAATATTATGGTAGGGCAAAAGGCCAGTCAAAAATTAAGTAGAAATATTGGTCCCTTCTAATAGAGTGACAATGAAAATTTGATCAATTCAAAACGCAATAACTTTGTTTTCGAAAATCAAACCAACTTTAGAAAGGTAAAGTAAGTAAAACCCCGTGCTCAGAAGATTATCGTTGCTCTATAATTTTTATTTGTATTCTTTTTAATATCTTATAACATAAACTATCATACAATTCAATGCTACATACCAAGTTAAAGATAGATTGTACTATATATACGAGTAATCACAACATTGTTAAATTTTATTCTCTTGTGCATACATCAGAGGAAATACAAACGATAAAGGAAAAAAAAATAGAAAATAAAACTTAAGAAAGACAACGTAATGATTGGCTTAGTAAATAAGTAATTTAATTGTTTGCGTCCAAGAAAGAAAAAAACAAAACCATAATGTAAGTACATTAGTTCCTTCAATTCGACACTTTTCACAGTACCACATGCATGTAATAATAAGTCTGCTTTGAATCCCTCTTAAACATTCCCCCACTGAAGTGTTCAAATTTGATTCCGTATTTTCTCCTTTTTTTTGTCTACACATTTTATGTTTCTCTATTGTTGTTTAATTATGTACTCGTAGTTGATACTGTATAGAATTTTTTCAAAATGTTCATGCCGGGAATTGGCATAGGTATTAAGTTAAATGCCAGGTTACGAGTATATGTATGTATGTATTTGTATTGTCAATTTTTTGATAAAATATATTTGTACACTCTTTATGCAATTTATATAATAAATAACAGCCTATTTTGTGTTATAGTTACAGCCTGCATTGTGTAGACTGACTTAGGCCAGCGAAGGCAATTTTTAGTACCATAGAATCTCAACGCCTCCACTCCTAATGATGAGTCCTGAAGGTCTTTGGATCTGTCTGTACCAGATTTACTTACAAGTCGAACCATATGGAGCTTATAACAAAATCGAGAACTCTATCGACCGTTATTTCAGTCAACTTTCCAAGAATTTTAAGGAAGAAACCAATAGAATGAGTTTTGCTTCTGGTAAGAAGTTCAGTGTAGCTCAAGGTAAAAATCGGTACGAGGACCGCCCTTGGCCTACTAGCCGTTGCACGCTGGGTTAACTTAGATGGCGACTAATTATCCAATGGTTTGTAATGATGCCCTCTAAAATGGTGATATGTGCCTTTTCACTTTTGTGCATTTTAGAGATAGATTGAACCAAATTTATCGGTCTAAGTAACAATTTGTGCTCGCTGATCACCTGCTATAGGTCTTGCCCGTTGCATCTAAATAGAGTGAGTTAGTTTATATGAAGCCAGTGGACGCCTTTGATACTCCGAGATTGAATGAGTATCTAGGGTTTTGCCACTGTTGACAAGTTTATTAAACTTTGAGTTTTCCCAAACGTTTTAATAGTTAGGTAACCAGCGGGTGGGTAGACGTGTCTGAAGTATGATAGTTTTGTACGTGTAGAAAAACCGCGCTGGAGAATCGATTAGAGTAGATTCTCGACCACGGTTTGAGAGTTAGGTCAGGGCAGGTGATAAAAAGTTAGGTCACTAGTCACTACAGGCCCATATATTGTGTGTGGCTTCTATAATCAAAAAAACATTTGTCCGCAGAAATGTTCTCATAAGGCCTGAGTTAGATCATCTTGAAAGCATGTCGTATAGGTGCTGCTTTAACTGGAAAATGGCACCAAAATGAATTAAATGTAAAATATTTTGGAATCGGTGGAAAGACATGGATACACGACAAAGAGGAAAAGCATTTTATTTATTTCCGACATTCGCAAAATTTTTCTTGATTAGATTTCTGGGAGCCCATCACCACGAAAGTCCTACCAACTCCTATCAGTAATTGTAACATACATGTTGATCGGATTTACGCTAAAAATCTAGGGCTTCCAATATTATGTGTTTAGGTAGAACAGAATTTATCACGAATGCGAAGATTAATAAAGAAAATACGTTAATTCCTTCTGGTAATTAATAAATTACTGGCTAAAGGTGGACCAGGGCCCAGCTTCTCAAGCTCAACGTTGGACGTCTTGTTATTTTGTGTATCGTGAGGGTGGCTGACCTTTACATACTGGAGAACAAAAGTCTTTATCATAGGCAGAATACTTCACTTCCATTGCCCGCCGAAAATTACATTTTCTGCTATTCGGTGTTGGTTTGAATGATTGGAATCCAATCCCTTTTGAACGGACTTTTGCAATACACCATCAAAAATCTGGGACGATAAGAGATAAACGAAATTAGAAGAGATTTCCGTCTTGATATCTTTGGTTGTGTCATTGCATTAATGGTCGTATTTACTCCTCATTTACTCCACTGCAAACCCGACGAAAGCTGGTAAAAGCGTTAGTATTGCTATTAGTAACGTATGCTGAGGTTGTTGACTGTAATTCACGAGAATATATCAATGTCAGGAATTTTATATTTTTACATAAAATTATTTGTAAACAGTGTCCGTCTTATCTGCACAACAGTCGTAACACTCGCTCCTCAAGAACTCTAAATGCTATCCTCAAGCGTATCATTTACGTAAGCTCCATTTACAATACTGTAGGACTATGGAGCTCTTATTTCACTCTGTATTTAAAAGTGCAATCCTGCTACATTTTTCTACTTTAATACACCGACTATAAGCCTATCTCCCGTTTGTTATTTCCTCTTTTTCAATCAATTTCTTTCTCTTCATTATCCTTTCCTTTTAATTCATGAAAACTAAACTAAACTCTAAATGCATGAACTAAAAAAGATTGCAGTCTTAATGTACTCGTATTATACAAACCTTATTCATTAAAAAGAATTGTTTACAACATTATGTTTTGTATTTGACTTCCGGCTATTGTTGACGAAGCGCATTCTGTCGGTTCCAGTTTTAGGCGTTACGGTTCTATCTCACTAGTACCTGAATGTCGGCTTAGTTTGCAGTTTAACCGCCTTCCATCAAAGGTTTTACATTGGCCTTCAAGAAGTAATCGAATGGCGTCGAGTCGCATGATTTCAGTCTCCAATTCACTGGTCTATTTCGCTGTATGATGTCCTTGAATCCAATCCTCTGTAAGTCTATGTTTTAATGGGCATTATCTACGTGCGCGCCATCCTGATGCAGCTACATGTCATCCGGATTAATGTAATGATTAATTTTTAATCACTCATCATTGTTCAGTAACTTTAGTCAATGAGTGTGTCACGAACTTCGTCTTCATTTTAAAGAAATAAGGATAGTACAAGCTTGAAAACCACGGTGTAATTGAGTCTCATGAGTTTCTATGAGCATTCGTGAGCTGGATGCACACTAAAGCTACAAATACCTATCCAAGAGCAGAGAATACCGAAGCTATATTGAAGAATATTAGAGAGTGCCTGTGGGAGTTTGACCGAAACATAAATGACGTCGTCAGCGTAAGCTAACATCCACAACTCGCGTCGTCAAATTCGATAAACAGTTCATTGAAGTTTGGGTTTCATAGGAAAGGAGAGAATACACCCACTTTAGAAACGGAAATTCTGTTTGTTCGAAAACACATTGAACCAAAATGAATAAGGACCGTTTTAAAGCTTCTTAAGAGCCATATCTGTAAACTTCCATCTGAAGAAATGGTCTCATGGCTTTAGTTCCTGCAATAGCTGGGGAATGGTCGAAATATTCATAAAACTTACCGAATAGTGATCAATAAACAAGATGTCATTAGTTCGTGTCTACATCGATGTGGCACGAAATACACGACAAATAGAGAGCTTCGGAGGGAATATATCCTCCACATAGGGTGAAAGTTGTGATTACACACTACAGCGCGAAATGTTTTTTTCCTTTAAGCGGAACAGAGCACTCAGAAAGTGAACTAATTCAATGTAATTCTTGTATGTTACTGTTACAGAAACTGATCAATATTTCGTAGAAATCTGAGAAAGCGCTTACAATACAAGCGTCTAAAACATCAGCGACAAATACCTGCAGCTACAGTTCCGCTGCGTTTACATCACTGTTACAGCAATCCTCGTGGGATGTTGTGTCACTTGTGGCTAACACGTAGGTGCTAAGCAAAAGCGTAGCACACCATCGCGGCGCCAGTAAGCAGTCTGTTGACATCTTAGAGACGACTCGGGAAGCATGCACTTGGTCTGCCGTCAAACTGGAGAGTTATATCATCTGCAATTATGCCCATATGAAGTCCAACTGTCAATGACAGCTCTAACTAGTAACTTCTACGTTGAGCCTTGGGTAGCAAGTTCATTAACGATTTCATTTCCCGTGATCCAACTGTTACCAAACTGAGTTAAAATTTGTTAAGTGCACATGCTTCGCCTCCTTCACACATAGTTGAAAAACTATTGGGAGCGTTAAGTAGTGAGTCGACCAACAAGCACCATAACCATAATATATGTCTGCAGTAAGCATCTGAAGTCAGGGTTCTATTCACCAGGATTGATTTTAACCACAAAACTAATGTTTCGTCCACTCCGTGCTGTCTTACCATAACATGGGATGCACTTACCCAATCATGCAGAACATTAATTTGGTCCAAGCAAGCCTTGCACAGAACAGTAGAAGAGGAATCGAGGAAGTAAAATTAACTAGTTCTCTCAGAGTTCTCCAATCTCTCAAATAGCGGAGAGATTAAGTAATTTTCACACAATTTATTTCTGTGTTACTTCTTCGGTGTCATTTCCTCACACACTGATATGATGATGATCTTGGTTTAAGATAAGCCTCTGTGTATAAAAAAGTTGACCGCCAAAGCTTATTGGTTTGAGGAGGACTTGGGGAGAGTGGTTCCACCAAACCCTTTAATTCCGAAATATCTTCACACATCGTTGCGAATCCCTAAGCCGCTTAAAAAGAGCCTTTTCTTTATATGTATCCCAATCTTCTCTTACATGCTACCATATTACATGTCTCAAAAACTCTAAGATTAATTATCACAAGACCGTGAAAATTGTGTCACTTTGTGCCGGAATTTTCTCTCCACTCATTCCCTAATATTCCCAATCTATCACAGCATCTACCAAAATTAGTAAAAAGATAAAAAAACACATTACACGCTGAAGATAAAAGCCGTAAAGTAATTGATGCGACAGTTTATATCACTTAATTAATTTGCTGACAAGTTAATGCTAATACCTCTTACTTCGGGTTCTTATCATACGCAATGGAGAACCCAATGAACTACAAGGGCTTATTTATTTCTGTAATTAATTTGACATGAATGGTTCCAAAATGGGCCAATTGAAATTTCGTATATAAAAGGAAACGTCAATTTAGTTCTTGAACTCAATTACCAGTTCACCATCAGAAGGAAGCCCATTTCAAGATGACTCCATACGTATTTGTTTGCATCTTCATTTGTACTGCTCTAAATGTTAAGGCCCAGTCAGAATATCCTGCTAAGCTTCGTGATCTTACGAATTCTGTGACACCTTGTTCCACTGTACGTGATCAAGTGGAAGCCCTACCTAGAAATTTAGATATTTTGTTGTACTTTCACGATAGATATCCTGATGGATCGTATGTCTTTGGGTGGGTTTGAAATTTGTTTAGTCAAAATATCTCTAAAACTCTGTAAAATGCTAGATATATCCTGGGTAACGGAGAAAGGCGATACGAGCGCGGAACTCTCTATGAGGGTAAACTTTGGGTCGAAGGATTTTACTCTTTTAGAAAAGTTGTAAATTCGAGGTATGTTTACGAAACTACAAGATACTATGCTGGAAAGGATGGATATCGTCCTAGCAGAGGTGAGTTAGCATTACAGCTATCTGTTTTTTGGAAAAGTTGTCACTTTATCTTTTTTCTCTTTTAGTCGAAATTACCTTTACTCCGCCGAAAATTCCTACTGCTGAAGAATATAGAAGATATATTTTGGGAGAGACGGATGGATAAGTTTTAAGTCGAACTAGATGTGGACAGTGATTGAAAAAAACTCCGTCGCGCTTTCAATTGAAGTAATAAAAAAATTTTCGAAAAGACAATCTTTTTAATGTGTTTCTTTTTTTAATGAAATTGGTTAGAAGATGAAGGCATAACTAGCTTTGGTTGCCTAAGATTGTGCAAAGTGACAATTAACAAAGCGCGATTCTCCGAAGAGGTCTATCGTAGAACGAAACAAACTGTCACTAGTGCGTTTGTATGCGTTGAAAAGGAAGTGGGGAAAATGGATATCAGTTATTGAAGACAAAATCAATTAAGTGGTGATTTTTTTGCTGTTTGGTTTTTCAGTGTTCTATTTTTGACAGCTCACGCGTGATTCGTGACATGTGTCAAAGTCAAGCATGCTCAGTTAGCATTTCCATTTCATCATCTAAACTTACCCAAACAACGTTTACAAATCATTGAATTTTATTATCAAAATCGGTGTCTGTGAAAAATGTTTTTTGCGCACTTCGACCATTTTACGGTCGTCATAATCGACCTACTGAGCAAGCAATTCAATACATACTGATTAAATTTCGCACCAATTTTCTAATAGAAACAATGGTAAGGGGGGATGGTGTACTCATGTTTGTACATAAGGAACTAAACCACAAACGTTTACCCTCTGCAACCACTTCATATGAAAGTATAAAAAGAATATATACTGAAAGTAAGGTTACATCATATGTTTTAGGAGTCTATAGACCACCACAATGAAATAAAGGGAAGTTTATTAAAGAACTTGCAGACAACCTGGATCTATTAGAAAAGAAAAGTGATTTAAATGGGTGATATAAATGTAAATGCATGTGATTACTTCGAAATGTTAGCGCCATTCAGACTCATTAATGTTATAACAGAGTATACAAGAATAAACCCGAGAAACGGAACAAAAACATTAATCGATCACATCCTGCTTAGCAAAACAAATATGCCAATTCATTCTGCTGTGATAGAAAGATAGCTGCAGTTGAAAACATCACAAATTGCCAACAAATTTGTAAGAGAAGAGTCGGATTTCCCCAACTTGAACAACTGTGATATTGCCCTATTTGCTGACGATAAGTGTATTTTTTCTCAGATGCAATCGGTTTCAATGTTGAAACTAATCTGCAATCAGGATTAAATGCTGTCGAAGCGTATTGTAGTAAATAGAAAATTAAAATTATTCCTACAAAGACTCAAGCTATCTTTTACACACGTAAAAGGAAAGCTTGTCTACTTCCAAGTAACAATCTTCAAATTAACGGTGTACAAGTCGAGTGGAAGTCGAATTTAAAGTATTTTGGCATTCACTTAGATAAACGCTTAACGCTCAATCTTCACATTTTGGAAGTCATTAGGAAAATTAATGTTACTATAAGGATCCTTTACCCATTCATATGCAGAAATTCAAAATTGTATGATGCCAATAAATTATTAATTTTTAAAGCTATTTTCCAAGCAATAATATTCTACGGCTCTCCCCTTTGGGGCATGTGTCCAATAAGTCATCTGCGCAAACTCCAAATAGAACAAAACAAACTGCTCAAAATGATGCTTAATCTTCCCTCGTTTTTTTCAAAAGAGGAATTACATACAATGGCTAATGTAGAAATGGTTACAAATAGAATCGAAAAACTTTATCGCCAATATAATATCTCTTGCTTTTCGTCTGATAATGACTTGATTTCCAGCTTAGCCTCACGAGAGTATGACTTAATTATTTTGAATTTATTTATATATTCACTTGTTAATTATTTATTTATTTAAGTGTTTGTTTTCTTATTTATTTATATATTGAATTATTTATTTATTAATATATTTCTCAATTTATTTATTTAATTATCTATTTATTTATTCATTTATTTATTCATTCATTTATTTAGTTGTTCCTTTGCTGTTATTTATTTTTTGTTGTTACTTATCTATTTCTACGTTTATCTATTAATTTATTTATTTATTCATTTTGTAATTTACTTATATTGTCACTCAATGTTATAATTGCTTGAAATCAAGTGTTGCAACCATTTCTCTCTTCCTCGCTGAGGCATAATGCTATCCTATCTTTAATGAAGGTTTTTAGTGACTTTTCCTCCTAATTTTCAATAAAATCTGTGATATTACATTTAAATTATATATATGTTTTAGTGTAAGGTACTTTAAACCAAATCTTTAAATTATTAGCACGTTAGGAGATAATAAATCACTAGGAATCGACGAAGTCCGCGTTATAGATGTTAAAAATCATTCTGACATGTTTGCCCCCATTATTTGCAAATTAGTAAACCTTAGTTTGACACAAGCGGCAATTCCTGTATAACTTAAATCCGCTGTTGTTCGAACTATTTATAAAGGAGGAGTTAAATCCAACTCAACAACTATAGGACTATATTTGTCTTACCCGTTATCGAAAAATGTATGGAAGGAGTAATCATGGATTCATTCATCAACATAAATTGAATCACCGAAATCAATATGGTTTCCAAAGGGGTAAAAGTATGTACAGGGAAACTGGTTTTGAATTAGCGAACTACGTCAATGAAGGCCTAAATAGGAGTCAACATGTTCTTGTTCTATTCATGGATTTTAGTAAAGCTTTCGATACCATAGACCGCAACAAACTAATAGTTGCACTGCAACATATATAAATAGGAGGAATGTTGGCTGAGTGGCTAAGGGAATATCTACATAACAGGCTATTTCAAGTAAAAATAAGCAACGTTTTTCCCAAAGTCCCTCAGGGATCAGAATTAGGACCAATACTTTTTATGTTATTCACCAACGAACTTCTCAAAGCATTCATAAACAACATATCTTTTACTTTTGCCGATGATATAGAAATCCTCATCTCCATTTTGCAAGATGAGTTTGTTTCTGCAGTAAAATGGTGTCAAGATAATAGGCTGGTGATCAGCGCGACAAAAACAAAAATTATGCATATCCGAAATCCTAACTTCAAGCAACTGCAAAATTATATATTTTTAAGAAATACAGGATGCGACAACTCTACAAACCAGGTCATTAAGATAGTGGCCAAATTTAAATATCTTGGAGTTATAGTTGGCCAACACTTCCTATGGGATAGAACATTGACAAGCTGCGCATCGACCTAAAGAAAGCTCCTTATGCACTGGCTCACCTTAAATACTATGCCACGTTTCCAGTTATGAAACAAGTATATTATACTCTGGTTGAGTCAAAGTTAAGGTATGGTGTGCTTGCTTGGGGAAACGCAGCTCCAATCCACATCCAAAAGCTGCAAAGGCTCCAAGACCTGGCAGTAAAATAAGTAAATAGTACTTGTCGTAGATATGAAAGAGAATTTTTTGTCCTTACTGTGGAAAATATTTTCAAGATGGCAATTACCTCCGAATATTATGACGACAACAAGATTTATTCGACCAATAATTCACGACTTCAATACCAGACAAAGTGTGCAAATGATGCTGCCGGTGCCCGGAACAGATAACAATTATGGCCAAAGACAACTTAAATCTACTCGTATAGTTCCATGAATAATGAATGTACTATCTCAACATTTAATACATTTAATAAATTATAAAACCAGACAACAATTAATTAAACAATTCTTCTTAACTTCCGCTTAAACTTAAGACTTTCTATGGTCAATAAAATTACTGTGAATCACTATGAACCAAATTAAAAAAAAATCACTATTTTGTAATTAACTACTAATGAAGCTTAGTAATAAACATTGAACTATTATATACACAATCTTCTGCAGAAAAGCTATAGCTTCGCAGAAAATTATACAAATTGTTAAACGTATGAATAAAGAATAAAAACAAAAAAAACTGCCATATTTGGTCCGATGAGCAAAATCAGGCAATACAAGAGCTGCCAATGTACCCGGAAAAATGCACTGTTTGGTGCGATTTATGGTCAGGCGGAATCATTGGTCCGTATTTTTTCAAAGATGACCGAGATGAGATGAACATTGAACGCCCGATTTCTAACTTTTTTTTTTGCAAATTCTAAGAGCTCACCCTGGTTGATGACGCTACTGGTTACACTGCACGCGAATCGATGAACCAATTGGGAAATGAGTGCGGTGAGCAGTTTATCTCACGTTTTTTTATTGGGATACGTCAAATCACTGCTCTATGTCGATAAACCAGCGTCAATTGCAGCCTTGAAAGACAACACTATACGTATTATTAGCCAATGCTCGAAAAAGTGAATCAAAATTGGAATCTCCCACCACTTCAAACGTAGTAGTGGTTAACATTGAATGTTGTAAATGGCAATCATTGATTTATTTATTTTACAAAATCTCCCATTATATGATGTCAACCAGAAGGGATGTCCAACATTGACGAATCGAATGCCACAATAAACATCTATTACATTGAGAGAGTTATAGATGTTGTCCCTCCTCTTTCCTGGGCTCCGCTATTAACACTGAAAATGAAATGAAATGAAGATTTACACTTGACAATTCCTGGTCTAGCTACGTAGGTCATGCAGATATATATATTAATATTCCGACCTGAAGAGTTTTGTATTCTTTTTCTTAGATGCCTTACATTTGAGAAAGGTTACGTCATCTATCTCGTAGTACGCAATTTAATGAAGTTAACCAAAGATAGGCTGAACTGAGATTGAGTGTTTGAAGTCCAGTTTAGCACCGAACTGTGGCGCCATATTAGTGAGTAAGTAAGTTTATTGTTCGGAAGAATGCCAACGGCAAGACGATTTAATGCCTTTAGATTTTCTCTTGCGAAAGGTAGAGCAGAGTACATTATTGAAGTTTGTTAGGATAAATCCTACTTCAGTGCAAGACAACTCCAACTTAAAAACTTCGAAGAAGGAACATCAACAATTTTCCAAACGATTAATTTCAAGAAGAAATCTTATTTCATTTCATTTCATTTATTATTGAATAGAAATGGAGTGTACAATAAAATTTATATCATTTTTACTACTTAGATACAATATAACAGATAACAAAATAATAAAATAAAATGATTATTAGAACTAAGATCGATTACTGTATGACATCAAATAGGAGGGATGGATGGTAGATTAGGCTTGGGTTGTTGAAGAAGAAATTTAATGGCGGATTGCACGGTTGAGAAATACTTTGATTCGCGGGGGAAGTGAAATCTAAAGTCCGATAGCATGGTTAAAAAATAAATAGGCGGTATTTAGGTATTGACAATGAAAAGGAGTAATATTAATATTTCTGATATGTAGGAAATACGATGGAGATTTATTGTTTTTTGGAATGTTCAGAGGTATTGTCGTATCTTCGAAGATTGTATACATAGCGAACTGCATCATTGAATGCTACTCGTACTTTACGTTAGGAAAGTGAATCTAGTTATAGACAACCATCCACGTGTAAAATACGAAGTTAACCAAAATTTACGTAGGTAGCTGCAGATTAGTGTGATTATAACTTCGAGATTACTGTATCCTAAACTAGCGCAGCAATCAACAGCCTTAACTTTGTTATTACAAGCGAAAATATCATGCAAACTGTTGAGACGAACATTTCTTGTAGATATGGGTATTACCTGAGAATTATTTCGGTTTAGAAGTAACCTTATGAGCCACGGAACAAAGGAAAATTCAACGATTTGTGTCAAAGGATTTGTCTAGGTTAAGTTGAACGTCATCGGCTTAAAGATGCACTGAGGTGGGGGTGCAGAATGGTGGTATATCGTTATAAGTATGCAAAATAATATTGGGCAATGAATTGACCCTTGAGGAACTCCTTGAGTTAAAGTCTTTAGTGAAGAAGACCTGTACCCGGAGATTGCTCTCTGAAATCTGCCTGACAATAACTACCAACAAGTTTAATTGCCCTGTCACTGAAGCCAAAGCACATATGGGCTTCCACCTAAAAAAGCAGACTTATATGACCCCAGAGGCAAACTTACCTTATTTCCTCAAATAGCTGTAGAGCAACTACATTGTTTAGTTTAGTGTACAGTAAATTATTTAGAAACAAATTTCTGAGATAGAGAGAACCCCTGCGATTTTCCAACATTGAGGAAACGTAGCAGTATTTATGCAAAAATTGATAATGTCGGTGAGATGACAATAATTTGGAGTACAATAATCTTAACAAAACGTGTACGCACACCATCCTCACCAATAGACTTAATAATATTAGTAGACTTATTAACACATTTAAAAATCACATCTTCACTAACTACTTTGAAATCCTGGAATCTATGTATAACACCCAGTGGGCACAAAATTTGGTTTGTATCAAAATCACCTGCCGAGAGTTCATTGGGGGTGGCCGTGGTGTAGTGGTACTAGCAATCGCTTCTCACTCGGAGGGTCAAGGTTCGAATCCTACCCATGACAAGTTTTCAAGTTTTTCATTTGTGTAATTGGAACTCAGACAGAAAAATTCTACGTGTGAAGGCATAACACTGACACATAGATTTGGCTATTTATTATATTATTATTATATTATTGTTTAATTATAACCTTCGAATCACTCTGAGTGAAGAAAAAATTCTCAGTCCTATTCGGACCCCCACCCTTGGAGAGCTAATATCGAAACCAAATACTCAAAACAAACCACTACAAAACAATTTTCCTCTTTCCTCCTTCTACTCGTACCTTTCCGCCCACTTCATGACAACAGTAAAAAGGTATCTAACCCCTTAGGCGCGAGTTACGTTCTTATTTTTAGTAAAACACTTAAACAAATCAAATTTAGTCTTTTTTATTTTATTTTTTATAAAAACTTTATAATGGTTTTACAACTTTCTTTTCCACTTGTCTTCAGTGGTTCATGACCAACTCCAAACTAATGCACTGCTGTGCAAAAAGATCTTCGTAGTGCCCTCGCTGTCAGCATACCCAAGCCAAACCGATGCAGCAGGTAGGTGAAGATGTTTGTATCAAACAATGTGTTCTGTTGTGTTGGCTGCTGTACTATCTCCGATAGTAGATGAGTTCGGGGGAATTTGGTTAATTCGTGTTGCTAGCTGTTGTCAAGCACTCTCTTTCTCCAGCAAATCTTCTTATGCTTCCAATTGTGTTGGCATCGATATCAGTGAGGGGTTTATAGGGTTATCATGTAACTAAATTATAAAAAAATAAATAAATTATAAAAAAAAAATTGCCTACCAAAAAATTATATTATATTTATTTCAGAATCGAGGTCACATTTTGGGTCATTGCTATTGCAAACACTGATCTTCCGACGTTGCTGCAGAGTTTTTTGGCGGGTAGGGAAGTACTTTGTAGAGTAACAGTTCTTTTTGGATAAACGTATTGTTATAGCTGCGTGATTACGTGTCTTGATTTAATTATTGTAATAACAAAAGAAGTAAGCCATTGGCAACTTCGGTTTCGAACTCTTACCCTTTTAGTTGGTAAATTTTCCTTAAGCAGTTGCAGTTGGCTTTGTCATTGGGATCAGCATTTTGCATATACTGAATCGCAGGGGCAATGGTTGTGACTAGTTGAAGGTCATTAACGTCTGTAGAACTGAAATTTCTTTATGTAAAACGCTCAGTGTTTTCCGTCTGAGACAACCGCACATTATGCAGTAAAACACTATATCGGATGAAATAGAGGATAACAGTTTGAACCTATAGCCTATAGACTGAGAATGAAGAAAACTTGACCTATTACAAATAGTTCCTTCAAAAGGAGCTGAAAGCCCGCAAGATGTGGGATAAAGCGCCCATTGATGTTAAGTGGATTATGCACTTCACTTTTCTATTGCTTTATTTTATGTTGTATCTTTCGTATTTTTTTATTTTTTCAATTGTTTATTTTTTGTCTCAGCTTATGAAATGAAGTCTACTGGCGGACGACCTGAAAACCTCATCAAAAACTGCGTTACTGATCTTCTTCTTTGCGTTCGGAAACTTTTATTTTTTCACGTGGACTTGTCGAGACGGAACTTTAAGGTTTCATATATCCTCGCGACAGGTGTTATCTTGCGCAATAATTTTTTACATAGTCAATATAGCTATCAATAGCAAGAGCCAAATTTGTATCATTTTTAACTTTTTACTTTCGGCAAAAGGCCTCTGTAATTTTCTGGAAATTTCCTAGACCATTCAGCAGAATAAAGCTTACATAAAAGACTTTCAAGAGTTGTAGGATTCTTGTGTACACATATGTATATAATATCACCTAAATGAAAGTAACTCTTGCGGCTCTAGTAGGAACTATAGCCTTATACGTACTCCTATAACAGCAATTGCATAAACTCGGCCAAGTAAATGACAAACGTTCTATTTATTATATTCATACACTGGATGCAATTTAAAATATAGACTTGTTCCAGATTTGCTGAAATCTCACAGATGATGCTTTATACTCCTGCGTCTGGAATGTTGAAATTCTCCATTAACCAAGTACACTAGATCCACTAAGGAAAGTAGTCGCTACATATCCATTAGAAGTAAGGTTAACCCTTTGTCGACCAAGCTATTAAAAAAAAAAGAATAATATATTTTTTGGTTATAATTTTTGAGTTGAGAGTATTTTAAGGCGGCAAACTGATTTTTAGATTTTTCAAGGACTCCTAAGGACGAAATTTGAAGGTGGTACTCAAAAGTACCGTTGGGCTATGGAATAACAAAAAGTTATAAAAAAAAATTAATATTTACATTTTTTTTATTTGATTATTATAATGTTTGAAAGAAACTATGTAAGCATAAATTTTTTATATTAAATATGTATGCCATGGTACAACGCAAAGCAGTTTTTTTTGTCGTTGCAGCAAAGGTATACGTTGCAATGACTGCACTTTGAGTATGGCTTTGATTGTATTTTGTTGATGCTACAAACCTCGCACCTTCCCCGAACTTCAACAAACTTTGGCCAGTGAACTCCCAGATTACCCAGTCGCACGTCCTTTGAAACAGATTCTGTTTTGCCTCTTCGTTTCTTGCTGCTTTTTGGCGATTCATCATTTAACGATCTTCTTTTCAAACCACGTTTATCAACAGCTAAGTGTTTCTTCGATATAAGCCCAAGTGTTACACATCTTTTAAATTCGAGCAGAGGCATTTTTTCGTTTACTTGGCAGTAAACAATGAACGAATTTACGAAACCTATTTCTAAAATTCCCCAGAAAATACGATGCCACCACTTCTTGGATCTCCGGTCAAGGCCGTATGCGGATCGAAGTTGGTCAGCATGGTCAACTCCTCCCATGAACGTATTATAGTCTTTTACAATTTTAGGGCAACTTACATAGTGCTGCGCTCCCGATTTATCCCTTCTGGCTACAGTTGAAAGCTCTTTACCGTGATGGTTTAAAGCTAACAGTACCGTTTTAGTGTCTTTCCATTTGTAAAAACTGATCTTATCTTTCGAAGAACGATAGTCGAAATCTCCTCTTTTCATTTTTTTATCGTCTCTCAAATTTTTTGGATTGCCTTTTCTGTTTGCCCGAATTGTGCCGCAAGCTAGAGTTTTTTCCGTTTTCAGTTTCTCTAGCAATCTCACCGATGTGAAGTAGTTGTCGAAAAAGATGATTTTATCATTTCCCCACTCTTTTTCTGTCATGGACAAGACAACTCTTTCTCCAAGACCGTAGTTCTCGTATTTACTTTCAAGCTGCTCGTCCTTTCCTTGGTAAACAGTAAACTTCTTAACATAGCCATGTTGGTCAGCTAAGCACCATAATTTATACCCCCTTTTGATAGGTTTCATGGGATTATACTGTTTCATACAGTTTCTGCCCTTGAAAAGAATCATAGACTCGTCAACAGAAAGCTGTCTTGTCCCATGGTAAGCACTGCCAAACTTTTCGTTTAAGGAATCGATCATTGGACGAAGCTTAAAAAGTCGATCTTTATTATTTTTTGGAATAAGGCTGTTGTCGTTCACATGCAAATTACTAAGAATAGCATCAAATCTATTCCGGCTCATCGTTTTGCCCACCAAAGAAACTCCCAAGTCCTCACTTTCACACCAAAAGTGCTTCCAGCTAGGAAGTTTATGGTATCCCATGAGAAAGTTTATCCCTATGAATGACAACAGTTCACCCTTCTTCAAATCAAGTATCTTGCTTTTCTGAACGGCGTAGAGATTGGATTGCTGGACAATATTATCCAGTACACCTTCCAGAAAGGATACAAAAAAATCAGTTGGGCTGACGCAGTTCTCAAATAATCCATCAACAGGACCCTCGGGCAAACAGTATTCAGGAATTTCCGATTCACAACTCTTAGCTTTTCATTGGCGATTTGGTTCGTCCTCAGTTTGTATACGTTTCCCGGGCATATTTTGCTTCGAATGACTACATCCCGGACGATTTTCCGAATATTCGCCATTGCCCAACAATTCTTCAAGCTCCTCTTGAAGCACAACATCATTTGGCTCCTTCTCCTCCTCCATTTCAGGAGCAGCTTTGATTGGTTCACGAATTGTAATTAAATCCAGTTCGTCTTCGGATTCGAGGTCGGTATTGTCACCATTGTCCAAAGGTAATTCCTCAAGCATAGCGAAAATTTCGTCATCCTTCATTACGACTTTCTTGAAAGTTGACATAATGCACTAATTACACGAAAATAATACGGAAAAACAGAATAACTATCAAAACACTCGAAATAAATAAGAAATAAAAAAAGAAAATGTGTTGCACATAAAATGATCACACAACCCAACGGTACTTACCAGTCCACTTTACTATTTTGATGAAAATGTATAAAAATACCAACTTTTTTCAACTGATTTCGTGTTTTCTTGATAATTCAATATGCACATAAACTTAAAACTTACAATAAATTGACGAAAACGTGCAAGAACCACTTTAGTTGATAAACACCAAAATCAACTAAATTTGCTCCCTTCAAAGTCTACTATGATATCGAAAGAACCGTTATATCTGTGGCCCAACTGAGGTAAACATACATCAACAGCAAAATACATAGAGCTAAAATGGTACTTAAACGTCTCGTTGGGTCTTAGAATCCAAATTTGTTCGTATAGTGATTTTATTTGAAGTGAAACATGTTGGTACTTAAAAGTACCGTCGGTCGACAAATTGTTAATTCAAAAAATGAGGTGGAAAGTCAAGGATATGATGCGACATTTTTTTTTCTGCAGGATAAAGGCAATGAAACAAATAACTAGTCCATTGTACTCCTTCTAAATCAATAGAAAATGACAACATTTTCATAAAACGTGATTACAGTTTTATTCTAATGTAGGTTACAAGCCCTGAGATTAGTAACGGAATACTATATGTATTTGCCAAACTTCTATCCCGGCTCTGTCTAAAAATAGTCATTCGTTTGTTGAAATTTCTTATCACGTTTTCTCCAAATTGCGGCTGTATTTCGCGAATAACTTCTCTGATGTTTTCTTTTAGTGCATGAATAGTTGGTGGAGCATTGGCGTAGACTTTATTTTTTACAGATCCCCAAAGGAAAAATTCTAATTGTATTAAATCGCACGATATTGGCGCCCAATTAAAGTCTTTGTCACGGAATAGAGTCATTGTGTCACCAACTTTGAGGCATGTTGTGCCGTCCTGGTGAAAACAAACATTGTCCACGTCCATAGCATAAATTTCAAGCAAAAAAAAGTCAATCAACATTGTTCGGTAACGTAATCCATTCACTGGTAACGCGATCCATTTTCGAAAAAATATGGCCAAATGATACCGCCAGCCCCAAAACCGCACCAAACTGTCATTCGTTGTGCATGGAGAAGTTGTTCAACTATTTGTCTTGGGTTCTTGGAGCTCCAGATGCAATAGTTTACGTACCCAGCCAAATGGAAATGAGCCTCATCACTTAGAATAATTTTGTGTAAAAAATCATGATCTTGTTCATTCATTTCCAGAACCCAATCAGCAATAGTACAGCGTTGCGCGTGGTCTGCTGGCTTTAATTTGTGTCAACTGAACCTTATACTTGTAAGCATCAATGTGGTGAAAAGTTGTCGCGGATAGGCCCAATTCCTGTGATGGTCGCGAAATAGGCACAATCGAGTTTTCGGTCACATCTCAGCTACGGCGGCGATATTTTCAGTTGACCTTACCGCACGAACAAGAGTTGGAGGCTGCACATCACTAGCATATCCGAGGTGTTCAAATTTATCTATTAAATTCACTACAGCTGTGCGAGAAGGAGCCTGACGATGACAAAAAGCAGTACAAATTTTACTAAACGTTTGAGGCATATTTTCACAGTTTTTGCAGTGAATTTTCACTATTTCATGTGCGCGAGTGTGTGTGTCTATTCGTATTTAATAACACCTTAGCTTTTACTTATCAAAAAAGTCATCGCACTGATACATTTCTTACATTTAACCTCTTTCTGAAACCGAATTTACTCCAGATACATTTTTGATAAGGACAAATTTAGCCCATAGTTTAGGTTAGGTTAGGTTTCAGTGACTGCTGGAGATGTACAGAGCAAGTGGAGGATTGTCTCCAGGGATTTGAAAGCGGCCTGTCTATCCGAAAAGATGTGGATATCCTTTGCAGACATCACGTTTTTCTTCAGGCACCACAGGACTTCTTTAATCGCCAAATTTCGGTCTGCAACACGCAACAGTGATTTGGAAGCTAGAAGAAGAGGCTCAGGTTAAACTTGTCTGAGAAAAAATCGCTTCCAACCCCACTATGAGTTTTGCATCCATCTGTGTCGAAATGGATTAACTTGTCGTCCATGAAAGCGTCTTCTTCGTAGAAAGATCTAAAGGGGATGTTTATATGCAAGTCTTTGTCAAACCATCGATATTCTGTCGATATTCTCTTGAAGTATTTCTAATGTATTTGTCCAATGAGTATCCTCTGCCGCGGAGGGGATAGAGCGTGAAGTTCCGCTTATGTACAGCCATGCTGTTCTTTGGGCTTTGCCTAGTTTGCTGCAGTTGACTGCAGACAACCAGACAACCAGTAGGTGAGTGTCGGTCTTAAAACCGGTACTGCGAGATCGAAGGCACAATTTGTTTCCAATGGCTTCTTTGCAAGAGAATAGAGCTTTGCGGATTGGCTTCCTGTCAAAACTAAGGTCCAAGTATTTCGCTGTATTGGAAAAGTCTGAGCTGATACCGTTGATTGAAGGAGAGTTTATAACTGGAGTCTTGGATTACTTGGAAAAGATGACAAGATCGGTTTTGTGGGGATTTACCCCCAATCTACAGCGGTCGGCCCAACGTGTTAATCTGTTAGAATTTAGCAGGAGGAGTTCTTTAATGGTATTGATATGCTTATCTGAGACGGCTGTAGCAACGTCATATACATAGGAAACCACCCTACTACCACCCTCTTCAAGGTATATCGGTAATTCGTTGACCAATAAGTTCCGGAGCACTGGTGAAAGGACACCGCCTTGTGGCGTACTTCTGTTGACACATCTTTTAGCAGAAACCCCACCCATATAACTTCCGTCCATGACAAGGGAATGTGGACCATTTCTACGCAACTCCTCATGACATTCTCTAGTGTTAGCTGAATGATTTACGGGAGCAGTAGTCCTTCTAAGGTTTTTATTTTCTGTTACCTGAAAAGTGAGCATCCGGTAGCAGGTTGAATGATTTGAGGTCATCCAGGTCATAGACAAAAGTGATATTTAGCATTTCTTGTCGATTTAAATTTAGCCCCTACCACACTTACATGAAGCACATACGCATAGGTATAAATTAATAAGGCTGATTAGGCGCAATAACAAAATCATAAAAAAATATACACCGCACGGTGTATATTCGGCAAAGACCTCTTGGTGGAAATTGTATTTTACTCAAGCTCTAGATACAACATTTATGTTTCCAAGAACTTCAGGTTTCCTGAATTACAGACAGGGCCCTAGCATACATACCTGTATAAAATGCAGAAAAAAAATATGAGAATATTTGGGCTCAACTGGTTACCGCGCATGCAGTAACATAGCAAATTATATGTTGAATGTTGGAAATCAGCAATGCTACTTATTCATACTCTACATCAGAAACCACATAAAACCACATAAAACCACATAAAACCACATTAAGTTTCAGCCCCGTCCTCATTCTCAATCAAACTTCTTGCCAAAAATTGTCGTTAATTTAGAATTTTTGTTGTCTTGTTGCTTTTTAAATTATTGGTATCATCACAATGTGGATGAAATAATATCCATGCGCTTTCCTTCTTCCATGATCCATACATCAACTCAATGATACCAATACATATCACATCGAACTAGGAAAGCACGTGCCATCCGACAAGTAAATTTACAGTCTGAAGGTTAAATGATTAGCTGCTCGTGTCCAATTATCTACAATTTAATGTTTCAAGTTTTGAAAAAGCCCTAAGCTCTTTCCAAATGACCCTGGATCCCAGATGGCCACTTGATGTTGTTATCCTCGGAAAATTCCTCCGAATTGACTTCTTCAGGAGAGAGATAGAAAAGCCAATCCATGGAGCAACTAAAGAGGAATAAACAGAAACCACAAAAGTTTAGCGTTCGAATTAATTTCATCGAAAATTGAGAACGTAAACTAAAACTCCAAAGACGACGACGGATGGGTATCTCAAATGAAATCACTATTGTTCCTCCTGCTGCGCTCAGTTTCCACTTGATTCTAATGGAAATGGAATTAAAATGTTCGTTTTTGTGTCTAGCGCTTAGAGAGATACCCGTGTCATGAATCAGATCATCCTCTGGATTGCAATTTATTGTCGTGCTGAGACTCAAAACTTGGCGCGACTACAATTGAATGAAAATTTCCCTCGAGTAATTTTTGAGACACATTCGTATCCTGGTGCTGGTGTGCTTGTGTTAGAGAAAGGAAAAATAATTAAATTGGTGAGAAGGATCGGTTGCGGTTGATATGGCTCCACACAAACACACTCGTTGGTCTTGCCCTGCTTGTCCACTTAAATAATTTGTCTAATGTTGGTTTTGTTTCGCCTCCGGGTATCAGAGTTAGAACATGTCCGGGCTGTGTCTAAACGTTTTAATTAAAATTCATCAAAAATTGATTCAATACAATGTGAGTTCTGCTGTATCCTGACAAGGAATCGTTAGAAACCCTTCAGTTTAGTTTTGTGGGTGTCTAGACTGGTTTTTTGGTCAGGAGTGAGCCTCAATGGTATTTCAAACTTAGAAACCACGGTCGGTTGTTGTTCTGAGGGAAGTCGTTTCATTATAATGGGAGTTGTCGATGAGTATTGGCTTTTACGCACGTAACAGGATGACATCTTAAGGGTGAACGAAATACGATGGTATGACACAGGTAAGTACATTTCGTCAACAGCGATACGTTGTTAAACTGGGCTAGTGCTTAGGTGAATGAGAAAAATAACCAGAATGGTCATTAAGGTACTGAATATAACTAAACGCCTAATGGTGACATTATTATCGATATGAGAGATTTCAATGCTAGGGTAGGGTAAGTACATGATGTTATAGATGTGAATGACGTCAGAGACTTAGTTGACAACATTTTACAATTTCTACAAAGGCAATCGCATTTTTATTGTAGGAACATTGTTTGAGCACCGGATCTGCCAAAGGATAATATGTAGCAGTCAACTGCATCTTGGTACAGCATGCGTAAGTTTTACCATGTCAATAGCAATAAATAAATTCATGAAAATAATTCAGCTTATGAACGCAATCAAGCAGTGAATCTAAGTTCATAACTGCGAACGACAATAAGAAATACCTGAAATAGATTGAGGAGGATAATCTACTCAAATCTAAACCCTCAACTTGAAGACAAAATGCGTGGCGGTGTATTATAAGACATTACAATGGTTATCAAATCAGAGCTTCAGCCAAAAATGCATCAATACGCAATGTCAGGAGGACAGTCTATGCTGCAATTAAATAATCTGTGAAGTGGAATAGCTCCAAAAGGCCATTCGGCGAAAAATCTCAAGGATGGAGTGAGCACTTCGAAATGGTGATACACTTGTCGACAGTGTGGGGTTACGCATTTTTATTGACGTTTCGATGCTCTCATTTCGAATACACAATGCTCCCCTAAACGGAGCTATTGAGGCACATAATAGTTGACATATAATTGTCAGCAGTCGTTCGCAGATCTCCGTAGAGAACAGACGTGCTTCGGCTTTACGTAAAGTAAAAAAAAAAACAAAAAAAAATTTGTGAATTAGTTGAAATTTACTTAGTTGACTCGGTAGCCGTGTGGTTAAAGGCGTCGTTCAGTGAATAGTGGGACACGGGTTCGAGCCCAGATCAATCTTGGAACTTTTTTTATTTTATTTTATTTTTTTTTCTCCCAAAGTGTGGTTAATAAACAAATATAAAGACTAATTAAGCAAATCACGTGATGGATGGTGGAGAGCGCGCCACTCTTCCCATAATGGGAGTTGATAAAGGCAACAATTCTTTTGCCGGTGCCGTCGCGAAAGCCATGAAAAGGCGGAAGAGGTTAAAAACCCCTCCTAATTTAACGAAAAAAAAATAAGTGCCGTTTTAGACGATGAAAAACATAAAACAACACAACAACGCAACACACAATCAGATGATGCGCTGAGCTACATCTCTGATGAGGTCCAGTATGAGGGAGGCAGTAACAGCTTTGCCTCTCTAGCGGCATCTGAATCGGAAGATGAAGATGAGAAAATAAACAACATTAACAGCAGCATACAAAAGCTGACAGAAAAATTACTTGCTATTAAGCAAAACCAAATTGCACGTAGGCAGAGGGAGCAATTGTTGTTGAGCTCCCAACAACAAAAGCAACAAGAGCAGAAACAACAACTGCAACAACAACAGAACCTGCAGCAGCAGAAACAACCACTGCAGCAGAAACAACCACTGCAGCAGAAACAACAGCAGCAGCAGAAACAGCAACAGCCGCAAAAAAAACAACAGCTGAAAACGCAGCAGCTGAAAAAACAACAGCAACAGCAACAACAGCAGCAGCAGCAACAACAACAACAACAACAGCAGCAGCAGAAGAAGAAGGAGAAGGTGCCTCCCATTAACACCTATAAATTAGAGGTAAGTGCAACCAAGGACCTGTGTAGGCTGGTCATTGATAATAATTTCAATATTAAGCGATTGGGGAACGATCGCCATGCCATCCACTGTAATACAGTGGAGGGCTACGCGAAAGTGAAAGAGCTCCTAAAGGAGACGACGACGGAGCACTACTCATACACACCGAAGTGTGAAAAGCGGCAATCGATGCTGCTGAAGGGGTTGGAACCGTCTTCTGATCCTGAGGAGATCCTGGCACTGCTCAAAGAGAAGGATTGTGGGGGTAAATCCATTTACCACAGCTAGAGCCAGGCGGGAGAAACGGATTCTGCCGTTCTTCCTGGTGCAGCTCAGTCCCGAAAGCCGTCTGGATAGTCTAAGGAGTATCAATATCCTAGACTACCAGGTGGTACACTGGGAAAAACTAAAAAGGAGCGAAGGCGTTATACAATGCGTTCGCTGCCAGAGGTTCGGGCACGCCGCGTCGAACTGCCAAATGCAGCCTCGATGCGTGAAGTGCGCTAAGAACCACAGTTCCGAGGAGTGTCCTCTGGGTGTTGACGGAACATCCGATAGGTCGCAGCTCTCGTGCGTATTATGTGGGAACGTGGGATACACCGCCAACTATCGGGGTTGTCCTAAGTTCGCTGACATTGCGAAAGCAAAACTGGCTCGGCAGCAGAAGGTGGAGGTCAAACGTTCACCTGTTCGGTTTCAAACACCAGCCGTCACGTCCCAAATTTCCTACGCCCAAATGGCGTCAGGTAGGGGGGCTACGGTACAGCAAGCGACTGTTGCTTCTCCGGCGCCAATGCCGAGAACAACGGAAGCTGCACCTAACATGCTAGCCATCTTGCTCGCAATCCAAGGGCAGTTGGCTCAGCTGCAAAGCAGGTACAGGAACAAGCCAAGCGGGTGGACCAGATCTACACGCTGCTGCCGGGCCTAACGCAACACATGTCGTAATGGGTACGCACATGGTGGAGCAAACTTTGAAGGTCCTTGCGGTGAATGCTAATTCACTGATTAGTATCGAACGAAGAGCCGCGATGTTTAAATTGCTGCAAGACCAAACTCCTGATGTGCTTTTCGCTAGCGAAACCAAGCTAACCGATAAGCACAAACTGGAGTACAATAATTATATTGTTAGAAGAAGAAATCGACACAGATCCAAACGTGGAGGTGGTGTCGCGATCTTCATTAAAGAAGGTATAAAATTTCACAGAGTGTACAAGGGAGTGTTGCGCAGGTTCCGGGTGTTGGAGGCAGTTGTCATTTACATCCCGCTCCGCAGTGGAAAGCGGCTGTACTTGGCCTCTGTTTATGCACCTGAGGCTTCACAATCCACCCTATTCCTTACAGAGCTCGACACGCTTTTTCGACTTCTGAGGCTGGAATCGGGGGAGAATTATTTTATAATCGGCGGGGATTTCAACGCTAGACATAGAGATTGGGGAAATAATTTGCCAAATACTAGAGGGAACCTACTACTCGATTGGTGGGGTCAGCACGATGTCATGTACAGACTCGGTATTAAAGCGACGGATAACCCGTCGTTTCCCAGAGGCGGGTCTTATTTGGATCTACTGCTGTACGACGAACGTATACGACTGACAGGTACGAATTTACAAACGCTAAACTGTCTGCGCACATTTGTGTATGACAGCGACCATTGCGGTTTTAGCACCGAAATTACGGTTCACAACGAAATTTCGGAATTGGAGGAGTTTGTCCAAAGATATACTTACAACTACAGTAAGACTCGATGGACACACTTCTCCGCAACCTTGATTAGAGCGTTCTCCTCGAACACGCTCCACCCACCGTCCAATAGGAATTTGTCAAACGAGGAGATCGACAATTACCTAAAACAGATGGACGAGACAATTAAACAAACTATGGACACTACAATACCGCGGTATCGACGTAAAACTAACGAAGACCTGTTCCGCAATCCTACTATTGACGCACTATACCGACAGAAAAGTAGACTTCTGACAAGACTTAAAAACTTGTACAGACAGTTAACTGACCAACAAGACCCGGACATTAGGACACTTAAGTCGTCGATTAAAAATATTCAAACGCTAATAAAAGAGAATTATAGAATTTCTGTAAGTTTGTATTGGAACAACAAGGTTCGGGCTGTAAACACCAGCAACCCGAATATGTTTCCGCAAATAAATAAACTATTTCGGAGAAGAAATCAAAACGACCTTCAGTGTCTTAAAATAGCCCGGACAACAGACAACGAACGATTACTGACAATAGCAGGCATTGATCCAAATGAGGCCGCTGATGACGACTTTTTTGTGATCGAGGATCCACAGGAGAAGGTTGAGGCCATAGGGGCGACTTTCCAGGAAGTATACAAGGCCATTGATAACATTGGCCCTAATTACGACCTGGAGAATCGCGTCTTGGTGCACGACTTCTGCATTCGAAATGAAATAGGGAACTGGCGATCCGAGGGCTCTGGTTTCACCCGGTTTAGCGACGAAAATATGGCAAATAACGCCATTGCCAGAGAGGGTGGCCTACCCCCATTCATTTCGAAGGCAGGACTCCATGAGATCTTCGACACAATCAGGGCTAAGAAATCGGTGGGGACCGATGGTATTCCGAACATCGTGCTTCGACATCTTCCTCTAGAAGCGGTGGACATTTACACCACCCTGTTTAATAATGCAATGAATAATGCACATTATCCAGCGCATTGGAAAACGGCGGTGGTTCAACCTATCCCCAAAAAGGGAAAGGATATATCCAATCCGGCGAATCTCCGGTCGATAAGTCTCCTTCCGAATATCAGTAAGGTTTTTGAAAGGGTAATCAATAGAGCTCTGTCTAGGTGGGTTGAGGACAAACATATAGTTCCGGATAACCAATTCGGTTTTAAGGCGGGACATGATATCTCACATGCCGCGTCTAAACTGGTTTCTGATATCCAATGGAACAAAGGCAAGAAACAGTGCACTGGTGCCTGCCTTGTTGACTTGGAGAAGGCCTTCGACACCGTATGGTTAGAGGGTCTTTTCTATAAGCTGACTAGGCTGGGGATCAGCAAACCTCTCTTGTACATTCTTTATAATATGCTAACCAACAGACAGTTCATCGTGAAGAATGGTGATGTGACTTCTGTTGGAATATTTCAAATTAAAAATGGTCTTCAGCAAGGCGCGGTCAATTCGCCGATCCTATTCAACATTTTTACAAGCGACTTGATAGGTTCACTTCCCCATACTATTGCGTACGCAGACGATTTGATAGCGTACAGAACAGGTCCAAAAATCGAGGTCATTAATACTCTCTTGCAGCGTGACTTCGATAAGATAAGACGATTTTGCGATGACTGGAAGTTGAAAATCAACTTTCAGAAGTCGGAAACCATTCTCTTTAGGACGCCGTTGTCTAGGGCCTCAAGGGATACCAGAAAAAATTGGAGAAAGTTCTCGATTATTGGACAACACGGACAGCCTCTTGCCTGTCGAAATGTAGTCAGATACCTTGGCATCTGGCTAGATCAGTTTCTATATTTTGGCAAAAGTGTGGATGCTGCTCTGGCCAGAGCTAAAGGTGCCTTTGCCCTTACAAAGAGACTGTTTTATAGCAGCCAACTCGATGCGAGGGTAAAGGTAATCTGCTACATGGCCCTTATCAGGCCCATGCTGGTATTTGGTTGTCCCGTGTGGTTCAATGTACGAGCAAGCTTAATGGAAAAGATTCGGGTGTTTGAGAGGGCTTGCCTTAGGGCCTGTCTTCGCTTGTATAGAACACCAGAGTCGGAGTACAAAAAATTTTATCCTAATGAGGTCCTTTACAACAGGGCGAACCTAATACGAGTGGACAACTTCGTAATTAAGCTGACTCGAAGGCACATTGCAAGAGCAATGACGTCGACGAATAACCTGATATCTGGGGCTTACTACCCCAATTACCTTTACCACGAGAGTGTGCGCTTTGACGGCTTCGTTCCACCGGAAGCATTCCTCTACCTAGATCAGAAAGGGTTGATCCAGGATAGATCAGCGGTGCCGTTAATCTTCCACGTCGCTCGGACAGCTGGGGACAGGCGACTCAACTACGACAGAGACGTCGCACACGGCAGTGTGGGTCGCCTCAGGTTCAGTAGGGCGGTGGGGAATCGCGATAAGAGGGATGTCGTTCGGCAGCACCAGCATTTCTGGTGGTTGAATGATGGAGAAGATGATTCGTCGTCGTTTCCGTCAATTACGGACCAGCCTCACTAATGAGTCAGAGCTAACCAATCTGTTTTCTCTGTAAACAGCGATGGCCGGCTTACATAGGTTTAGGTTAGCATTTAAGAAACATATACATATATCAGTGTATACAAAGGTGTATACTGATATATGTATATGATTGTGTATAACGTCTATGTGTGTTTATGTGTGTATTGTACAGTTAGTTTAGGTAGGCTAAGGTTTATTTTAAGTTAGATACTAAGTTTTTATTAAAAATAAAAAATTATGTCCATATGCTAAGTTTTGTTAACAAATTTTTTTCTTAGCTTTAAGTATACAAAATAAATAGTTTTAAGAAAATGTAAATGAAGTCGAAAGACATAGTTATAAGAATTTAGAGTAGCTTAGAGTGCCTGTGTGGGGCCAGTAAGTTAGTGTAAGATTATTAAGTAATTGTAAGCTAGCATTTAAGCATTTTTTGTTAGAATGTAAGAGTTAGTGTTAAGAAAATAAAATGCATATAAAACTAAAACTAAGGGTCTTTTCTATAAGCTGACTAGGCTGGGGATCCGTAAACCACTCTTGTACATTCTTTATAATATGCTAACCAACAGAAAAATGGTGATGTGACTTCTGTTGGAATTTTTCAAATTAAAAATGGTCTTCAGCAAGGCGCGGTCAATTCGCCGATCCTATTCAGCATTTTTACCAGCGACTTGATAGGTTCACTTCCCCATACTATTGCGTACGCAGACGATTTGATAGCTTACAGAACAGGTCCAAAAATCGAGGTCATTAATACTCTCTTGCAGCGCGACTTCGATAAGATAAGACGATTTTGCGATGACTGGAAGTTGAAAATCAACTTTCAGAAGTCGGAAACCATTCTCTTTAGGACGCCGTTGTCTAAAGCCTCTAGGGACACCAGAAAAAATTGGAAAAAGTTCTCAATTATTGTACAACACGGACAGCCTCTTGCCTTTCGAAATGTAGTCAGATACCTTGGAATCTGGCTAGATCAGTTTCTGTATTTTGGCAAAAATGTAGATGCTGCTCTGGCCAGAGCTAAAGGTGCTTTTGCCCTTACAAAGAGACTGTTTTATAGCAGCCAACTCGATGCGAGGGTAAAGGTAATCTGCTACATGGCCCTTATCAGGCCCATGCTGGTATTTAGTTGTCCCGTGTGGTTCAATGTACGAGCAAGCTTAATGGAAAAGATTCGCGTGTTTGAGAGGGCTTGTCTTAGGGCTTGCCTTCGCTTGTACAGAACACCAGAGTCGGAGTACAAAAAATTTTATCCTAATGAGGTCCTTTACAACAGGGCGAGCCTAATACGAGTGGACAACTTCGTAATTAAGCTGACTCGAAGGCACATTGCAAGAGCAATCACCTCGACGAATAACCTGATATCTGGGGCTTACTGCCCCAATTACCTTTACCACGAGAGTGTGCGCTCTGACGGCTTCGTTCCACTGGAAGCGTTCCTCTACCTAGATCAGACAGGGTTGATCCAGGATAGATCAGCGGTGCCGTTAATCTTCCATTTCGCTCGGACAGCTGGGGACAGGCGACTCAACTATAACAGAGACGTCGCACACGGCAGTGTGGATCGCCTCAGGTTCAGTAGGGCGGTGGGGAATCGCGATAAGAGGGATGTCGTTCGGCAGCACCAGCATTTCTGGTGGTTGAATGATGGAGAAGATGATTCGTCGTCGTTTCCGTCAATTACGGACCAGCCTCACTAATGAGGCAGAGCTGACCAATCTGTTTTCTCTGTAAACAGCGATGGCCGTCTTACTTAGCTTTAGGTTAGCATTTAAGAAACATTTACATATATCAGTGTATACAAAGGTGTATACTGATATATGTATATGATTGTGTATAACGTCTATGTGTGTTTATGTGTGTATTGTACATTTAGTTTAGGTAGGCTAAGGTTTATTTTAAGTTAGATACTAAGTTTTTATTAAATAAAAAAAAAAAAGTCCATATGCTAAGTTTTGTTAACAATTTTTTTTCTTAGCTTTAAGTATAGAAAATAAATATCCATAAAGAAAATGTAAATGAGGTCGAAAGACATAGTTATAAGAATTTAGAGTAGCTTAGAGTGCCTGTGTGGGGCCAGTAAGTTAGTATAAGATTGTTAAGTAATTATAAGCTAGCATTTAAGAATTTTTTGTTAGTATGTAAGAGTTAGTGATGAAGAAAATAAAATGCATATAAAACTAAAGACTAACTACATAATTGTCAGCGCTTCTTGGAGGAGTACAATTAAGATTCGACTGCCAAGTTGCTGAGGAATGGCGATCTGATGGATTATGAAATGTTGCGAGATATATAGGTTCTTCTGATTGTGTCCAAAATATTTTCAAAGATAATCATCAAACGGATCAAATGAAGAGTTGATTCAGGTTTCGAGATCGAACGAGCCGGTTTTCACTCGAGACCTGTAGATCCAGAATAAAATTTAAGAAAGCAAGCAGTGCAGATGACTGGGTGTTGAACGGTTACTGTAGACACTGAGCTGCGTCAACCATGCCTTGCTACGAAAATTGGCTAGTTAACGTTACAGTTAATGAAACTTCAAATAAATTGGACCCAGCGCTCGCTTCGATATGGAAATCGAAATTCTGAGAAAGAAGTGCTCACCGCAGCAAAATCTTGAATGAGTACGCAATTCTGCGGCAAAAACCCGTCTTGGAAACTAAGTCATTTCGTCAGCTTGTTTTACCTGCGATTTTGTACTATCGATACCACCAAAGGCAATAGCTGAATTCATTGAATACTACGATTCCAGGAAGCTGGGACTTATTATATTATAATGCTTGTGCTTAGAATACTTTTTGGGGCAGTAGCAAATGCATCGTGAGAGGCAATTCTAAATTTTATACTATGATCTGACACAGAAACATTTGTAACATTTATAACGAAAGCAAGATAGAAAGTAATCGACTTAACGCTGTCCGAACGTTATGCTGAAGAGATTACCGGCTGCAGAGATCAGATGCGAGGACTCAACCTTGTTGAAAAGGAGAAATCTGCAGAAAACCAACTAAATACGCTTTAAGGAGGAGATCTACAAGTCTATACAAAAAGAGCAAGCTATTTACAATCTGAACGGTGCCTTGAAAAAATGTTTAGGTGAACAATCGTTGCATCTGAATGACTCCCGAAAACTCTAAACAAGTCAGCTAAGACCAATGCGGCGGAGACTGGAGCTTTCACAGAAAGCAAAAAGGAACTAATTTGGATTCCAACGAGCGCCTCTTATAAAGACTTTTAGGACAAGATTAAAGAAATCTGTGAAAACAGCAGTAGATTTCAAAGCACATATGCTAAGTGGAAGGCAGAGAGTTTCTGTCTCATACTTGAACCAGCTCACAACATGCTCCTATCAACAAGGTTGTAAATGAGCTGAGAAACTCAACACCCGGTAGCAGGTATTTTTCATTGTTTGTGGGGACGGATGAAGACATCTAATACGAGGTTGCTTCATCTTATGGCTCCAAGTCGCCTGAACCCCATAGATTATACTGTTATCTTGGAATTGGCATACATACGGAAACTCTGTCGAAGGATGGGAGAAGCCTTTATACGAGTACCAAAAATCGGAAAAGGTGACTAGAATTTCGCCAAAAGGTTAAGACTTATCAGTCTGACCACCTTCCTGCGAAGAACAGGTACTAAAAAGCTTCTTCTGTCTAAGATGCAACATGCCTACCAAAGCTGAAGATCCTTCGAGAGTGCGCTTCAAATTCTAGTGGACGGAATTGAAGGGGCACTCGATACGAGTAAGAAGGAATACTGGACATTTTCGTCGACGTTTAGTTGCCTCGACAACGCAAATTTAGACGGCACTTGTAAATCGGCCAAACAATGCGGCTTAGACAAATCACTAGTTTTGTCTATAAAATCAATGCTGACGAATAGGACTGTTATTGATGATGATCAGGGGCTGCCCGGATAGCAGCGCCATATCTCCTATAGCAGTGCATGCCCGTTGACTCACTGTTGAATGTTCTAAATACTTCTAAGTCTATGCTCAGGTACATGCCGATGATGTAGCTAAACTGTTTGTTGGATCATGCCTAACGACTGTCTGCTGTAAAGCAATTTTTCATTTATTTTGAACCTTTCAAATTTGTTCTGATCTCTGAAGCGTTGGTAGCCATATACGTGATCGACGATTGGTCCATAAGAAAAGGGCTTTCAGTCAATGCTTTCAAAACTAATGTGGTTCCCTTTACGTGAAAGAGGACGCTGTCTGGTCTGACGTATTTAGTGCTTAAAGGCATCACCATCCAATTCTCCAACGAAGCCAATTATTTGGGTGTCATTCTGGATTACAAACTTCATCCTAAGGGAGCTTTCGGCAAAATATAAGGCTTATCTTAGATCCCAGAGGATCTTTATAAAATGTGTTTAGGAAAAAGGTGTATTATATTTCTTCTTTTACTTTACTCACACACGTACATATATTTGTAGTCAAATTATTTTCTGCATTTAATTACCGATTGCGTAATGTTTTCATTTCCTCAGTATATTTCAATTCTTCGGCGGTATGACATCATTGCAAAATGAGCGCAGCTTTTAAAAAGCGTTTCGAAAGTGTTTTCCTAGTAACTCCCCAAAAATAGCTTCAAATGAGTATCAAGACGGTAGCGAAATATTTTAAAACATCAGAGGCATTTGTGAGAATGTCGATGATTGGTCAGCTAGAGAAATCAAAGCAAGCACATGCAGTAAGAAGAATAAAGTAATTTATTAATTGTTTTCGAAACACCCCACAATTGCGTCTGAGGAACGCAAAAGAAAAATTGTCCAGAAAAGTAATTAAAGTGTCCATCAACACCATACGACGCCGTTTGACAGAATCTGGCATCAAAAACAGGAGTACCAAATCTAAACCGCTACTGACCCAAAATCATATCATACGGATGCTTCTCGGCCAAAGCTTACAAATCCTTAGTCAATAGTGCTCACACAAAACCTCGATCCACAATTCATATTAAAATTATACCAGAAGAGTGTGCTAAACCATGCGGCAGAGATTCAGATATTCGCTGAGTTAACGAAACAATTAAGACTAGATTTTGCAAAAAGATAACGATCCAAAACATCAGAGTCACTTCTGTATGCATTGGAAAGAGGAAAATGGTATAAAGACATTAGATTGGCCGTCGAAAGTCCTGATGCGAATCCAATAGAAAAGGTGTGGTATTTAATGAAGCTGAGGCTTAAGGGGTAAAAAACAGCCACGATAAAATAATTTGAGCGGGTCTTGAAGCTAATTTTGAGACAGCTAAGTTTAGAATGTGTGCAAAAATTAAGCGATGCCAAGCGATTATAAATAATAATGGTGACTAGACTTCCTCTATTAATATACCGTTTTGACATATATTTTAATAAAAAGATACGATTTAATAACATTCTGACATTTTGCATTGGTTTTTTTAGACGCACATTTTCATTGAACATACTGTACATGACTATGATTAAGCCAATTATGGAACAACCTTTTAAGAAAAGTGCCGTATTTTAGCAGACTCCGAAATAAGGTCTGTTTCCGTTGCAGGTGGCCTTGGATATGCACTGGAGTTTTGATGACCTTATACGCCGGTTGTCCTTTAACACTGGTCTTGTAGACACGGCGTCCGATCAAAGCAGAACGTCTGCTGACGCATAAATATGAAATCTAATTTCGCAGTGCTCAAGAAAGGCTTCGGCCAGAATATGAGCCAAAAAATGTAAGGTGGGATTCATGAATGGCTTAAAAAACTCCGATTTGGGATGCGGCGCTAAGGTCTTTCTGGAGGATGACAACGTTTCATAATATTTCATCCCTCGTTAGCAAAACATGCATCTGTGCTCTGAGTGGATATATAGGCAGTCCCGATGGCAATGTACAATCTTGTGAAGAATCGGTGTAGAGGCGAAACAACTGCATCTATTGTGAAGCCAAATTTTGACTGGACTCTTTAGCTACGGTCAAGCTAGTTCGACAATGTAACACTTCACTGAACGCAACGTGAAGTCTGTGATCTATGTAATCACGGGTATCGAAATCCCCGAAGAATTTGTTTGCAAGAGCTGACTGCTTCTTTGGGTGGACCTATTATTAACGGGTTTGCCAGCACACCAAAGAATTGCTTTTCGACGTCTCTTAGAGTTCGGCGAGTGTCCTGCTATCTTGCATTAGAATAGACTGCAGACTGCTTCTTAAAGTCAAGACGTTCATTTCATTTTTTCATTTTATATGCATTTTTATTTTTGGAATTCATTTACACTTACAAGCTAGACAAAAAATGCTTAAATATTAGCTTAAATAACTTACAAATAATCTTAATCTATCTTACTGGCCCCATGCGGGCACTCTAAGTTAAACATAAACTTTATCTATGTCTTTCGACGTTTCTTACAGACTATTTTTATTTTTGTTTTACATTTATTAAAACTGAAACTAAGAAAATAAACTTTAAGTAGAAAAACTTAGTATATGAACTTTTTGGTTATACTATAAAACTTAAAACTAAACGTATAAACTATTTACAACTATATCTTAACCTACTTAATCCTACTTAAACTATCTAATCCTATACCATATTTTAGAGGGTGTTACCCACCTCTGTTCTAATATACTTTTTTTCTTTTTGTTTTTTTTATTTTTTTTTTTTCTTAAAACTACCCTAATTCTACCTAAAACTATGTAAGCCGGCTACGGCTAAAAAAAAAAAATATGCAGAAGACCGACTTTGCTCCCTATGGAGCTACGTAGGACTGGAGGAATTCGACGACGAGACTTCCCCTCCTTCATCTAGCCACCAGAATTGTTGGTGCTGCCGAGCAACATCCCTTATGTCGCGACTCCCTACCATCCTACTGAACCGGAGACGCTCCGCACTGCCATGTGCGACGTCTCTGTCGTAGTTGAGTCGCCTGTCCGCAGCTGTTCGAGCAACGTGGAAGATTAGCGGCACCGCCAATCTGTCCTGGATCAGACCATTCATATCTAGGTAGAGGAATGCTTCTGGGGGAACAAAGCCATCAAAGCGAACTCTCTCATGATACATGTAATTGGGGTAGAAAGCCCCGGAGATCAGGTTGTTCGATGAGGTCATTGCTCTTGCAATGTGCCTTCGAGTCAACTTAATGACGAAATTGTCCACTCTTATCAGGTTCGCCCTATTGTACAAGACCTCATTAGGATAGAATTTTATGTACTCAGACTCTGGTGTTCTATATAAGCGAAGACAAGTCCTAAGACAAGCCCTCTCAAACACCCGAATCTTTTCCAGTAAACTTGCTCTTACGTTGAACCACACGGGACATCCAAACACAAGCATAGGCCTGATAAGGGCCATGGAGCAGATAACCTTTACCCTCGCATCGAGTTGGCTGTTGTAAAACAGTCTCTTTGTAAGGGCAAAAGCACCTTTGGCTCTGGCCAGAGCAACATCTATATGTTAATTAAAATACAGATATTGATCTAGCCAGATCCCAAGGTAACTGACTACATTTCGACAAGCAAGTGGCTGCCCGTGCTGTCCCACGATCGAGAACTTTCGCCAATTCTTTCTGGTATCCCTAGAGGCCCCAGACAAAGGCGTCCTAAACAGAATGGTTTCCGACTTCTGAAAGTTGATTTTCAACTTACAGTCGTCGCGATATCGCTTAATTTTGTCGAAGTCACGCTGCAAAAGCATATTAATGACCTCAATCTTTGGACCCGATCTGTACGCGATTAAGTCGTCTGCGTACGCTATGGCATGGTGAAGTGAACCTATCAGATCACTTGTGTAAATGTTGAACAGGATCGGCGAATTTACCGCACCTTGTTGCAGACCGTTTTTAATGTTAAATGTTCCAGCAGAAGTCACATCGCCATTCTTCACGATGAACTGTCTACTGGAGATCATATCAAAAAGAATATACAGCAGTGGTTTACTAATGCCCAACCTGTCCAGCTTGAAAAAGAGTCCCTCTAACCATACGGTATCGAAGGCCTTTTCCAAGTCAATCAGGCAGGCACCAGTGCACTGATTCTTTGTTCCATTGGATATCAGAAACCAGTTTAGACGCAGCATGAATAACATCATGCCCCGCCTTGAAACCGAATTGATTATCCGGAACTATATGTTTGTCCTCAACCCACTTGGTCAGGACTGTATTGATCACCTTTTCGAAAACCTTACTGATGTTTGGAAGGAGACTGATCGACCGGAGATTCGCCGGATTGGAAGTGTCTTTATCCCTTTGGGGATTGGGTGTACCACCGCTGTTTTCCAATGCGCTGGATAATGTGCATTATTCATTGCATTATTAAACAGGGTGGTATAAATGTCCACCGCTTCTAGTGGGAGATGTCGAAGCACAATGTTCGGTATTTCATCGGTTCCCACTGATTTCTTACTTCTAAGTGATTTGGAGCTCTGCCTTCGAAATGAACGGTGGTAGTACCATTTCATTGGTGATGACATTATTTGCCATATTCTCGTCACTGAACTGGGTGAAACCCGAGCTCTCGAATCGCCAATTCATTATTTCATTTCGTAGGTAGAAATTGTGCACAAGGACCCGATTTTCCAGGTCGTGGTTCGGGCCAATGATGTCATTCGCCTTATATACTTCCTGGAAAGTCGCTCCTATAGCCTCTACCTTCTCCTACGGATCCTCGATCACAAAGAAGTTGTCATCATCAACAGCCTCATTTGGATCGATGCCTGCTGCTATGAGTATGTTCTCGTTGTCCGTCGTTCGGGCGATTTTAAGACACGAAAGGTCGTTGTGATCTTTCCTCCGAAATATTTTATTTATTTGCGGGAACATATTCGGGTTGCTGGTGTTTAAAGCCCGAATTTTATTGTTCCAATACAAATTTACAGATGCTCTGTAATTTTCTTTTATTAATACTTGGAGGTTTTTGATCGACGACTTTAGCGTCATAATCTCCGGGTTATGTCTGTCAGTAAACTGTCTGTACAAGGTTTTTAGCCTTGACAGCAGTCTAGGTATCGTTTTGTCCATTGTTCGTTTAATTGTCTCGTCCATTAGTTTTAGATACCTGTCAATCTCCTCGTTTGACAGATTTCTATTGGACGGTGGGTAGAGCGAATTCGAGGAGAGTGCTCTAGTCAGTGTTCTGGAGAAGTGTGTCCAACGCACCCTACTATAGTTGTAGGCATGCCTTTGAACAAACTCGTCCAATTCCGCAGCTTCGTTCGGAACGGTTATTTCGGTACTAAGTGCGCAATGGTCACTGTCATACACAAAAGTGCGTAGACAGTTTATGGTTTGTTGGTTTGTGCATGTCAGGTGTATTCGTGTGTCGAACAGCAGGAGATCCAAATAGGATCCAAATGAGATAAATAAGGTGGATAGACAGACACCATGTACAACCGCTTTCCACTACGGAGAGGGATGTACACGCTGCATGCTTCCAGCACCTGGAACCTACGTACTACACGACTGTATACTCTTTTAAAACGTATACCTTTTCGTACGAGAATCGCAACGCCACCTCCCTGAATGGAGTTGGGTCGGTTTTTCCGTACTATTTTGTATCTTTTGTGCCTCATTTTGTGTCTTTTGGTAAGCTTAGTTTCGCTAACCAAAAGCACATCAGGGGCTTGGTCGTTAAGCAACTTAAATAATGCGGCTCGTCGTTCGAGCCTTATCAGTGAATTCACATTCACAGCAAGGACCTTCAGGGTTTGCTCCGCCATGTACGTACCCATTACGACTGGAGGTGCGTTAGGCCCGGCAGCAGCGCGTATATTTGATCTACCCGCTTAGCCTGTTCCTGTATTTGACGCTGAAGCTGAGCCATCTGCCCCTGAATAGAGAGCAAGATAGCCAGCATGTCAGGTACAGGTTCCGGTGCTCTAGGCGCTGGGGCCTGAGAAGCTACCTTTGGTTGTTGTACCGTATTTCCCCTACCTGACGCCATTTGGGCGTAGGTAACGTGGGGAGTAAGGGCTGGTGTTTGTGCCTGCACGAGTGGACGTTTAACTTCCACTTTCTGCTGCCGAGCCAAATTTACTCTTTTGATGTATTGGAATTTGGGACAACCCCGATAATTTGCGTTGTGTCCCGTGTTCCTACATAACGCGCAATAGAGTTGGCTTTTTTCTGACGCTCCGTCCTTGCCTAGAGCGCATTCCTCGGACTTGTGGTTCTTTCCGCACTTCACGCACTGTTACAGTGGATCGCATGCCTTTCAAAACTAAGTCTTTTAATGTAAAAATTGTTTCCTATGGCCGACTTACATAGTTCAATTGTTTCTTTTAACTCTATCTTATAAGTGTTGATTGGAGGCACCCGCTGCTTAGTTGATTTCGGTGGTGGTTGTTGTTGTTGCTTCTGCTGCTGCTGTTGTTGCAGCTGTTGCTGCTGTTGCTGCTGCTGCGATTTTTGTTGCTGTTGTTGTTTTTTATGCTTTCGTAGTGGTTGTGCATCTTTTGTTGTTTGTTCTTGTGTCGGTGTCTGTAGTTTTTGTTGTTTTGACGGCTGTTTCTCTTTTTGTTGCTGAGGTTGCTCCACGTATGCTTTTTGTGGTTGCTGAGAGATCTGGAGTTCTTGCTGCTGCTCCTTCTGTCTTCTCGCCACTTGTTTGGCTTTAATGGCCAGTATCTGTAATTGCAGTTCATCGATATGGCTGCTTAGAGCTTTCACTTCTTCTTCTTCGTCCTCGGACTCAGAAGCCGCCAGCGCTGCGAAGTTATTACCGCCCATATAGTGACCTTCCCCACCGTCAGACACGTATGGGAATTCGTCGTTTGCTGGATTTTTTGCTGCTCTTGTTGTTCTTCTTGTCGCCGCTTCCCTCCTTCCGCCGGGCAGCTTTTCGGAGGAAACTGAGAGGGAAGGGCGCTTGACGAGGTTTGGAGTAGGCCGCAGCTTCCTCCTCTTTTTCGTATTGTCTGGATTCCCAGATACGTTATGGCCTGATGATGTAGCCGCTTCATCATCCGATGACATGGTTACCTCTGCTGCTGGTTCCGCTATTGGAATAGCGGACCGCTCCCTTCCACTCATCGTTCGATTTCACTTTATTGTTGCTTGATTTACTTTATTAACTTTTTTTTAAAATAAAAAATCTGTCCTATACCGGGGATCGAACCTACGTCCCTTCGTTTCTCGGGCGACACCACTACTGTTGCGCCACCGAAGCACTTGCCAAAAATGTTTTCAATTCCACTTTTATTACACTTTTTTACTTTTTTCACTTGAAAGAAGCCGAAACACGTCTGTCCCTTATCGAGGTCTATGAACGACTAGCGACTGATTAAAGTCAAGACGGGGACTACGTTTATGATACTTACGTATTACTTCCTCCGATTTACTTGACACCCCTCGATATTTTCAGCAGGCAAGTGGCTTCTAATGCAGCTATTCGCCTTAAAGTAAATACACAAAGGAAAAATAAACTATATATTCGGCCACGCTAATATTCTTAGCGTATTAGGTATCCTTCCATAGAACATTTTTTGACAAAGACTTTCATGTTAATGACGAAAAGTCAATCCATTTCAATACGGTTGGATGGATCTAAAACTGACAGTGGGGTGGTGGCGGATAAGCTTAACCGAAGATTCTCCTTCCGCCTTCCAAATCACTGTAGCGTGTTCCAAGCGTAAAATTTGGTGATTATAGGAGTTGTTCCAGATGAAGGGAAACGTATCTTTTCGGATAGTAAGACCGCATCAAATTCCTAGACTCAGTCTCACAAATTTTCTAAAACCGCCGTTGACTGCCGATCATTTCTTAGGGAGATGGCAGGGCAGCTCAACTTTCGCCGATGTTGCTGCCGCATCACAGAGATATTCCAGGCAAATGTAAAGGGTTCTCCAATAGGGACTTGACAACTTTGAATTTAATTTGTGAACGTACTCTTTCACTAATCATCAAACTGTCACTGTCAATTTATTCAGTAAACTCAACATTTTCATCAACGTAAAGTACACGAACGTCTGCAAATTATAAAAATTTTCTACCGAAATTCGAAGTCGGTGACTGCAACTTTAAGAGCGTTGACTCGGTCGTAATTCTCGCCCTAGTAGACAGGCAATAACAAGTTTAGTGAAAAAATTTGAGTCTACATATTCGTTGTGTGATGTTGCCGTGTCAGTGAGACAACGGGTTGGTCGAAGTGTCGAAAATATGGCTGCCATTCAGGCGTCCGTAGCAAACGATCCAAATCAGTCAATTCCACGGCGTTATCAAGAATTGGGCATCGCTCAGACCACATTATGGCGTATTTTGCATAAGGATCTTAGTTTACACCCATACAAGATCAAGCTGACTCAAGAATTGAAGTCGATGGAGTATTTGAAGCGACGTACGTTCTCCGATTGGGTTCTGGAGAAGATGCGCCAAGATGATGAATTTCATCGCAAAGTCATCTGACGAAGCTCATTTTTGGTTCAATGGGGTCATCAATAAGCAAAATATGCGTTATTGGTCGGGTGAAAATCCACATGTCCACTTAATCCACAAAAAATAACCGTTTGTTGCGGTTTGCATGCCGACGGCGTTATTGGGCCATATTTTTTCGTCGACGATAACGATCGTCATGTTACTGTGAATGGTCAGCGTTATCGCGCCATGATCACCGATTATTTTTGGCCCGAATTGGAAGATTGGAAAACCCTATAGAACCGATGAACTTGCTAAAATTTCTACCACTCTACCTATTCTACCGGATAAAGGAAGTATCGGTGTAGCAATCGCTACGTGCAAACTAATGCTACGGTTGGATGCTAATTGTAGAACAAACCTTCTTTATTTTTGTTCAGTTTTTCTTTTTGCAGGGAATAGTATAACACAATCTATTGAGAAATGAATGATATTAGACGAAAGTGCAAATAGCTACAATGGACTTGAACCCTTCTGCTGCATCCCTAAATCAGCATTTTTCTATAATGCCTTAACCGATCTAAACAAGATAGATGTTAACAGTCTTCTTCGTTTCTTCAGAAGCTCAAATTGGTTCCAAAGGTAGCAGGATCGCAGATACATGTGGTATCACAATTGGCAAATAGGACTCAGTGGATTGGTTTTTCTCCAACAGCCACTCTTACCTAATTTAACCCTAGTATACTGGTCATAAGCAACATAATATACTTCGCAAGAGCGAAGACTCGGACTAGCAATTCTGTAAGTGTCAAGCCTACATCTCGCCAGCCTGCAAGTACTCAGAGCTTGTGTGGTGGGTGGTGGTACTGTAGGCACTTTATCACTGAAGCGCTTACTTATTTTTCTACGAAAGACTGAGACATTTCAGTAAAAGGACGTTTAAGGAACCACAGAAGAAAAAGCTGGTCACCCAATAATAAATCCTTCCTATTTTGGAATGCTAGTTCACAGTCATCTGAACAAGTGAATTTTTTAATTTTTTTTTTGCAATAATTCGTTTGGCATATGACTCAACCAAAGACATTAAAAATTTTAACGGTTCGGGTTCCAAAAAAATGTTCAGATATGACCCTTGCAGCTAATGTTCTCTAATTTTATTAATTGGTTATTATTGATCTAGTCTTTCTCTATAATAATCTAAGTTATCTACAGGCGGAAGAGATTTTTTTTCCCAAAAACATTGAAACATTTCTTCTGGTGTTTCTTCTTCCTTCCTGGTGTTTCTTTTCCTTCGAATTGCAACTTGTTTGTGTATCATTGAATTGATCAGGACTATTACTGCCCCCATCTAACAAATTCCACACTAAACTTTATTTTTTATTGTACATTCATTCAGAATTGGACGAGTTTAAGACCAGATATTCATCTCAACAAGTTAGTCTAAGATTGACATTTTTATCGTCATGATATGAATATGCGCATCTACTCCCAAAGCAAATTCCTAATCACATATCATCCATACAACAAATCACGTAAACAACTGACATAACATCGATAAGCATTACAGTCTACCCTTACCGCCAACTCAGTTTAGTATTCTTAAGTCAAATCCCTGCCCACTACAAGCACAAATATCATGTAATAAACTTCAGCCCCAACAATTGTAGTAGGGAATGTATACAAAAGAAAACTAACTTTATAGGTGTGCGCCATCACGAAACATGTAACAGCAAACTCCCTCCCAAAAACCATTAATCAACTTGTATCCATGCATAAGTACTTACGAGTACACTAACGGATTTGTGTTGAAATACTCTTAATTTGTCGATATAAAGGAAAACACTTGTCAAGTTACCAGAGACTCAGCAGGCGTTGACACACCAATAGTGGCGCCGCGTACATTCGCCGAAAACTGTCCCAACCAATTCAGGATATCAAGAATAAAACGGGATCAATACGTTACGTGCATTAATGATTTGTACACGTTACGTGCAACTTTGGATTTACGACGAGTGCCACACCAACCAACAACTCACTTCTCTGACAGCCCAGGCTACCATGTACGTACTCGTACCCACGGTCATGCATGTCTCGTAAATTTTTTTTATTTTTTTTTTGGAAATACCTACGTCACTACTGATGGGATCTGTGAATGACAAAACTGATTTCCACGTCAATATCAAGTCATTTCGTCGGATAAAAATGGTGATTGATGTGATTGAGATGGAATTTTTGCTGTTCGTCCTCATTGTTGTCTTCGGAAGTTTGATCCGCTTCGAGGACATGGTGCTTTACACGAGGATGACAAAGTTTTTCGCGTCAAAATTTTAAATTCTAAATGCATGAGGCTACCGATGAACCACGTGCTGGTGTTTTTTTTTTCTTTTCCTTTTTCTAAATAGAAAGTTTTTAGAAAAAAATTGTTTGAATAAAAATATTCATGAAGCTGTTCAAATCAAAAAGAGAGCAAACCTTATTGCCGTTTGTTTATCGTCAAAGTCTTTTCGGAGAGCAATACCAAATCAAACTTTTATCTTTCATAAATATTAATGCCGAAACCTTCAGGAAGATATTTATTTTAAAATGTAGTCTGTCTTTGCAAGGGTTAGACTAAAGAAGTTGCAGATTGAAAAAATCCTATTTAAGTTGTGCAATGTCATTATAGAACTTCTATAATAGAAGTTGCGCCATCCGTCATTCAAATGTCGATTTCAATTTGTTTCAGCTCACTTTAGTTACATACGTCACGGTTTAAGAGAGGTAGTAGTGGCATTGAGTGCCACTTATTTACTTTTGGTGGCGCTACAGCTTGGAGTGGACCAGAACTGCAGATAACAGCCTCTCCGACTAGAGCTATCAATTGCCAACTGCATCCAGTTGCGCACACGAAGTTGGCGGAGGTCTGCCTCCACTTGTGTGCGCTACCTAAGATGATGGTGCTCTCTACTGCGTTGCCCCACAAAAGTCGAAATCTTTCCGGGGCTGGACGCTGGTGGGCATTTAGCCAGATAGCAGATAGCCATCTAGTCCGGGCTATCTAAACTCTTCTGACGAGATCGGCATAACGTACAGTTCACAGTTGAAATACCCTCTACATTCTCCATTGATGCAAAACAACATATCTCACGAGGTGCCCAAGGGCATAAATACATATATAATACATACATCCTCTTTCGTCAGTGTTCAAGCTTCTGTGCCGTAAAGCAAGACGGGGATAATCAGTGTCTTGTATAAAGCCTTTTTGTAGAGACAGGGCTTCACTACACAACTTTGCTTCGTTAGGATAGAAAAGAAGCAATGAGCGAGATTGATGCATCGCATAATTTTCGCGCTGAAGTCGCTATTGAAATCGACGGCGGAGGCAAGGTAGAAAAAGTCCCTTACTACCTCAAGCCTCTTTATTGACAACATATAGTTTGTTTTTCTTTTGTTGACCGTTGATGGGTTACATTGCTGCTTCTGTTTCAATAGTTGCAAACGCTAAATTGAAAGCTTGCTGTGTTCTTCCAGTTATGTCAATGTCGCCTGTGAGTGTAGGTAACATAAGGGAAAAGGCGTTTAAAAGACTGGAATTGAGTTCCGAATTTCATATAATTCTTTCAAGAAGAATATTGACACAAACCTCATGATAACGCATAACCTTGTTTGGGTCCTTTTCTGACAATGAATTACCGACCTATGGCCAGCATAGTTGAGTGAGCTTGGCAGTGATGGCAAAACTAGACATGGCTCTGTATACGAGTAGTTCATGTCTCCAGATGATGTCATATGCGATTTGGAACTCTTGGAAACTTTTTTAAGATCTGCCGTAATATGAAAAATGTAATCTATGGTGGACGAAAGGCGTTCACAAAACACGGAAGATAAGATTTCATATTCGATGTTGAGGATACTTATTAACCTCTAGTTGACGCAGCTCAGGAGATCTGAGTTTCAATTCGTTGACCATTCTTTCGTCAATCTAGATTTTGGAGACTAGTTGGTGTATTCTCAATATCCAGTCATCACCTTTCGCTTTAAATAGTTCATCGTTTAAGATACCGGGGTTAGCAGCTTAGAAATGGCGGTCTTAACTTCATCTTGATCGGATGAATTGAAATGTTGTCTATCTTGACCAGGTTGAATGGTTCATTCTGCCTCATTATTGGACATCATCGTATAACAGTCTGCAGAAATAATCTTTCCCTATTCTCACTACCGGCTGTGGTTCTACCATCAGGTTGCCTTTTCCATCCTTGCGTTACTGGTGCTATTGGAACTTATTTGGAATGGACAAGTCCCTTAATCTGATCACTTGCCACTAATTGTTATATTTGGTCTTTACTCTTCTATCTTAAACCCAAAACTAATGCTCGAAACAGGGATGTCACCACTCTACATAAAAACACTAAAACTGCAAACTTAAAGTTATAAATACCATATGTCCAATTTGTGCTGAACACGATTAGGACCAAAACAACGTATCCAACGATTTAATATAGCAGAAATCTGTGGGATGGTGTTCATCCTATTTTTTCATGAGAATTGATGAAGACTTCTTACCAAAATAAGCTGAAGAAGGGTCCATATCTGCACATCGGTCAATTAAATTACAAAAAACTAGTTAGTTTTCTGATAGTCATAAAATATAATCGATGATGTCGTGCTGAGAGTTGGAATTCTAGGACTAAATTGTATTCCAATAGTTTCCAGTATGTGCGATCTCGGTATTAGGGAATATGTCCTGCATTTCGTATGAAAATACCTGATTCTCTACAAGACACGAAAAGACATCCTAGGAAATGATGCGAACCCTGGACACGAAACTGAATAGTGGAGAATAGAAAGCGTAAGAATCGAAACTACAAGAACGACTCTTTTTGTTGCGGTGACGGATGAGGCCATCATATACGGTGTTGCTACCTTTGATAGCTTTTGGACTCCTGATATCGATAGTTGTAGTAGAAAGCGGCATTGATTAGCTGCTGGCAATTTTAAACTCTTGGTCGCTGCTACTAGCACACGTACTGACTGGTACTTGGCGGACAGCCTTTGTATTGAAATCGAAAAGCGCTTCGAACCAATCAGTCTGGTTTCCGTCAGATTTCTCTAAACAGGATGAAGCATGCCTCTAACTCAGAAGATTCTTCGACACCTGTTGGAAAACGTAGGTAACCCTAGACGTGATCGAAGTTGAGAAATGACCATTCATTCAGTTCAATTGAACCTGAGATTGTTTCCTTTACAAGAACTAAGGAGCTAACTAGTCTAACTTATATTGTGCTGAAAAGCATCACTATTGTTATATATTGTGTTATACTTGGAAACAAATTTCACTGGACTAAAGACTGTTCGGTTTCTAGCAGTGTAATCATATTTTGTCAATCATTTGTCAAGATAAGGGGCTTGTAATCAGCGGAAGTCCTTTGGATCGACAAAGTAAACTTATTTAATTTTTATTATCATAAAAAAAATCTTTATTACTCGGACAGAGATTCTGTCCTTCCAAAAATCCCAAAAATCTAATTATTGCTGCGACTGCAATTATAGGTGGACGTTGGTCGTTGTCTGCTGACCGTGGGAAAGTTGCTGACACATCAAATTGACGGCGGCTCGTGTAGCAATCGTCTGCACGTGTTTCCCATCCGGTGCAATATTATTTTGTGTTAACTCCTCCGCTCTTAAGAGTGAACGTCCGCGTTCACTTAGAAGAATGGAATTTGGTTGATACGAGCCGTTGTTGCTGCTCTTGGTATTGGGGAAGGTGAAGGTGTGCTTTCCTTTGTCTCTGAAGGTTTTGTTGATGGTTTGTATCGGTTGTAGTGTTCTCTGGTGCCTTATTACTTCTGATAACTTTTCGGAGGATTGCTATTACGATGATAAAAAGTAGTAGGAAGACTCAAATATTCAGCATTGTATCATTTTTGACTCTGGTTTTGAGAAGTTGAATGTAATGTGTGTGGAATTCCTTAATCATCTCTAGTGATAAAATTTCTTCTACCTCGTGATTTCCGGATATGGGGTGTAAGATTGCCGGGATAGGGTTGAAATATATCAGCTCGAAAGATTTAAAGATGTTTTTTTTGCAATTTGGATGCTGGTATTGTGATACTTGATGAGGAACGTACCATAAAGAGTCACCTGATCGTTGTCGATTATGATTTTTCCATTGTATTGATTTAGGAAAATGATGTCAGATGATATTTCTTCGAATGCCTTAATACTCGTATTTTGGGTGTTTTAATAAATTTGGAATGCAAGTCATATTGCTAAAGTTAACGATATTATTCTTAGGACAGATTGACTATTTATTTATTGTTTTACAACTTAGATCTACCGCGATCATCGAACTTGTCGAATTGTAGAGGCTGAGTAGGGTCAATGAATCTCGAGAAGAAATTCTCCAGACGAGTCCTGAAACAAAGGACGCTCCCCCCCCCCCCCCTCACCAACTCCCAAAGCACTCCCTTCATCGCCTGGGCTGGATCAAAGTGTCATACGACCCGTGCTGAAGATCAACGTGGCTGAGGGCCCAGCATCTTCAAAAATAGCGAACGGAGTATCCGGATACCTGGCGACCTCCGGGTTAGCTAGCTTTATCTGTATACAGCGGATCTCTGTACAGATGGACACCCCTTTCTCCGCTACTCGTGGGACCATTTATGGATAGAACCTCTAAAACAAAATCCGAGACCGGTACTCCTTTAATATCGGTGACTACAACGACTACCAGCAAGGCTTCTGCATTGTCGAGGGGTGGCAAAACTGTGGCAGGCCATAGTGCACCATCCTCTAAAGGCAAACGCAACGAGCCTAAATATAAAAATTCAGGGAGTGTTAAGATGTGGCAAGCCAAGGTCCTATCACTTTCTCCACCCCTAACATCAGCAAGTTTGTGGCACGCCACGGACTTGTTGCTGCTACCAAAACACTTCCCTCCAAGGAGGAATCTGAAGCTCAGCCGCATCGGCAAGCCCTAGCTAAGACGCCGAAATGCTTCACGCATTTGATAATCCATTCGGAGGTTGAGACAAGTGCGGATATAAAGAGCAAGGTTGAGTGGGCTAAAAACATCCTAAAAGACGGATTACCCACTGCTTCCACTGCTACCAAAATGTTAAAAGACTCCTCGAAGCGCCAAAGATCGTTGGAGGAAACCGTGCCGGTTTCCAAGAGGCCCAAAACACATAGTTCCAAAACCCCTGGGCCATCCAACAGCACATCTCACATCAGCTGGTCAAGCTGAAGCTTTCGAGCAACTTCTTGGTCATCACGCGGGAAAACCAGGGACCACCTCCTATCACAAGCGACGCTGACTGGCACCAAGACCATGTCAAACTCATCGCATGTTCCAACCAGAGACCTCTTGATCTCTTCACCAAGGCCATAGGTGGTTTAGGAGAGATTTGGCCAGGTGCAAATCTCGAGGTCGTGTCTAAGGAAGACATTCCTAGCAGACCTCGAACTCGTACCTGGATCCCAGCCGAACCCTCCTCTCCAGAAAGTATTCTGGTAATTACACGGCTCAGTAACCCGACTCTTCCGACTCATGACTGGAAAGTCGCGAAACTGGAGAAACTAAGGGGCTCTTATAGATGCGCGTTAATCGTGATCAATAAGGAATCGCTTAATCCTCTGGCGCAGACGAAAGGCATGATTCGGTTCGGATTCGAGTCCATACAGTTAACGGTATACAAAAAGGATGAGCTGGATGCTCATAATCCACATCCTCCTCCTTTAATACCTGATAATACAACCTTGGATCTCGGAGTGTCGATATCCTTTCCAGAAATGGATAGCGACGACTCCAATTTGTCCGAGGTGACTATCAAGCCGTCGGTTTCCTCTTCTGACACCATATCGAAAATGGAAACCGATGACGAAGCAAAGAGAGGTCCTACACGATCAGAGATAGAAGATGAGCTTTTAGGCACATCTTCAGAATCGGAGGACCTCAACAACACCGTGGTGGAGGCTACTCTGGAAAACTGTAGCAATGATACGGTTTCTCCAGATTAATCTCCATTAATTAAAAAAGGCTTCGGCAGCACTCATTCTGCGTCTTTCAAAAAACGCAGAAGATGTTATCCTAATCCAGGAACCATGGATTGTAGAAGGCGTGGTTCGTGGACTTATTACACCCGCTCTATACAAGAGACAAAGGTAAGATCAGAACTTGAATATTAGTCAAACGTAGCCTTAATGTATTTCTACTTCCCAACCTCAGCGACCCCAACTTAACCGTCGCCATACTATAGACTGCCAAAGGTTCCTACTGGCTTGCATCGGCTTACCGTGACCACGACCATGTGGACCCTCTCCCTGGTGATAACCAAGAAAGGGTGGTACTGGAAGCTGGAAGGCAAAAAACTTGCCTCATAATCGGATGCGACGCTAACGCACATCACACGGTATGGGGCAGTACATGACATCAATGATAGAGGTGAGTCACTTTTAGACTATATTTTAAGTACTAACCTCTTAATTTGCTAAATTTGCAATAGAAACCAACAAGAAGTGCTAGATATTACTCTTGTCTCCGACAGCATCACTCAAAGGCTAACAAACTGGATGGTATCGTCTGAACACTCCTTTTCAGACCACAGATACATCCAATACAGTCTCAGTGATGCTCCCCTCAGCCAACCAGCTTTCCGGAATTACCGGAAAACTTATTGGCCAAAATACAGGGGAATACTGTCAGAAACGCTATGCTCTGAACTATCAAGTCCCTCCCGTGACACCAATGAGCTTGACATGAAAGTCAGGGAATTTACTCTGGCTCTCAATCAGGCAACGGGCGCTTCCGGCCCTCTTATTCAACCAAGAGGCAAGAAAAAGCCACATTGGTGGACATCGGCACTGGGACTGCTCAGAAACGCCTGTAGAAAACTTTTCAACACAGCAAAAAGCACAAGAAAAGTGACTGACTGGGACTCATATAAAGAATCCCTCAAATTATACGAAAAAGAACTGAGGAAGGCAAAGCGACAATCCTGGAGGTCATTCTGTGACAAAATCACAGAAACCTCTGAGGCATCGCGGCTAAGAAAAATCCTCTCTACAAACCCTATGACGCCTAGCTGTTTGAAAAAAACCGATGGCTCTTGGATAACCTGAAGTGATGAATCACTCAACCTACTTTCCAGGTAGCTCCCAACTCGCGGCCAGTAGCAGCCAAACTGGCCTACTGCAACCGTGACCAAAATTCATGGTCTAATTACGAGAGACAAACTGCTCTGGGCGCCGCATAGCTTCAAACCATGCAAGTCTGCTGGTCCGGACGGTATAATACCTGCCGAGCTACAGAGGTCCTCAGATATTATTTTGCCTGTGATAGAAACTATTATGAGGAGCTGTGTAGAACTTATCCACATTCCACTGTTATGGAGAGAAGTCAATGTAGTATTCATTCCTAAAGTCGGAAAATGTTCTCATGTTGTCCCAAGGGACCGCAGACCTACATGTTAAGTCTATCATCTTTCCTTCTGAAAACTCTAGAACGACTGATTGATATCCATATTCGAGCTAAAGTTGATCCAAGACTTCTGTCTACTGCTCAATAGCTACAATAGCTTTATTCTCTTTCAAAAAAGCCATTGGGAACAAATGGGGCCTTCAACCTCGCATAACCCACTGGCTATACATCTCGGTCATAATACCGATACTTACTTACTGGGTGGTTATCTGGTGGACGGCCTTGGAAAATACAGTCAACCGCATTAAACTAAGCAGAGTCCAAAGAACAGCATGTCTATGCACAAGCGGAGCCTTGCGGTCCACCCCCTCTGCGGCATTAGATATTCTGTTCCACTTGACGCCCCACCACATTTTTAGCAGGCAAGTAGCTACGACTGCAGCTATTCGCCTTAAAGCGACTAAACAGTGGACAAATAATTCATTTGGCCACGCCAACATTCTTAATACATTAGGAGTCCTCACAGAGAACATCGATTACACCATACCTGAACTTTGGTTTGACAAAAACTTCCATGTAAGTTTCCCCTCTAGATCATTCTGGGAGGAAGATGCGTTCATGGAGGACAAGTCAATCCATCTCTACACAGATGGATCTAAAACCGAAAGCGGAGTTGGTGACGATGTTTTCTCAGATAAGCTAAATCTAAGCCTCTCTTTCCGTCTTCCAAATTACTGTAGCGTGTTCCAGGCGGAAATTTTGGCGATTAAAGAAGCTCTGTCCTGGCTGACGAAAAACGTGATATCTGCAAAGGATATCCGCATATTTTCGGATAGTCAGGCCGCCATCAAGTCCCTGGACTCGGTCTCATTATATTCTAAAACCGCCCCTGAATGCCGATCATGTCTCATGGAGATGGCAGAGCAGTTCAACATTCACCTTTGTTGGGTGTTGGGAGACATTCCAGGGAACTGCAGGGCCGATGAACGACCAAACAGATCTGGCCAAGGCTGGATCTGAGTCGCTCTAAGTGTCTGATCCTTTTAGATAGGAAATATTTCAGCGCTATAATAGGTGCCATTACTGGACACTGCCTCATAGGCAAGCACGCAAGAAGGCTTGGCGCTTTAACAACTGATTTTTGTAGAAGCTACGTGGACGAGGAAGAGGAGGAGACAATCCTCCACCTACTCTGCACATACCCAGCTCTCTCTTCATCTAGGAGCTTTCTTCTACAACGACCTAAACGATATAGAAAACATAGACGTTAACAGTCTCCTACGCTTTATTATAACCTCAAACTGGTTCCATTAGTAAGAGGATCATAGATCTACGTGGCATCACAAAAGGCCAATAGGCCAAAGTGGGTTGGTATTTCCAACAGCCACTCTTACCTGAAATAACCTAACCTAGATCTATTCCATATACTTCGTCCTTTTCCTCATTTTACTGCTCTTATAACTAATCTTTAATAAATTTCTTCACCTACGGTTGGTAGGCTCGTACTACGTATACAAAATAAAATGTAAGAATTTATAATATTGGCTCTTGCCAATGCAAGGCATACGCAATATTGGTTACTTCTTCTTTAAGAATGTCTAATTTGTATTTTAAGTTAAATATAGTTTCTTCCATTAAGTTCTCATTTGCTTTAACAAATTTACTTATATCATTAGTTCTGTTTTTTAGATCATTTATCTTATCTATTATTAGTTTAATTATGATTTGTTTGTTATTGTTCTCTAATACATTATTAATATTTCCTGGATTATTTGGAGGTTGTGTTGGTCGGGATTACCGGTTATAAACTTCCAAGCACTTCCCAAGAAGTCAAGGGAACTTTTGGTTTTGGATTGGTTAGGGATTAAACGTTTTAGGAGGGATCTTATGGATGATATTTCTAGGGATAAAAGGTTGAAGGGAGGTTTGTAGGTGTTCTCTCATAGATGACTCTATGTTGCCTAAGGCTTGCAAATATGCTGAAAGATCTATTTCGTGAATTATTTTGCAAGTTCCTGTTTGTGTTTTAGATGTGCCTGTGTCTATAGTCACTGGTCTTGAGTTCGTATAGTCCAGTATCTGTACGTCACATACGCAAATTGTCAGTAGGCACTTAAAAAGAAAGATTTCGAAAGTCTATTATGATTTTATGGGTAATTTGTGCACAACTTTGCCGGATTATGTGAGGACAGTGGTTTTTCTATTTTCTTTGACAACTCCTTTCGCATATCTGGGAGAGAGTTTTGACCCTATTCTCTTGTTTTTCCTGTCATAAATGGTTTCTTCTGTTAAGTAAATTTTAGTTTTAGTTTTTATTGGAGATTTTTCCTTGTTGTGGTATGTTAAGTCATGTTCTTGCTTGTCTTATAGTTTGGCTTCGATTGCGGAATATATTTTATCAACTTGAGAAGGATCTATGTTTCTGCTGAAAAATAAATCTACTGGTTTTTTGTTTGTTAACGAGTGTATCGAGAAATTGTAGGCATTTACTGCGGCTTCGATGAGTTCTTTTTTGATGCATCGCATGAGTTCAGCGAGAGTCGAATAGAGTCTCTCGACTTTGCCGTTCGAAGTGCTCGTGTACGGAGGTCTCGTGAAAAATTCAATGCCGAATTCATCTTTGAGCATGAAAATGATTGAGGTTGAGTTGAAAGGCTTCTCATTATCGAATACTACTTGTATAGTTTTCGGAATCCCATAGGCAAATATGATCTCTCTAAGAGGTTGCCTAATATCCTCAATTGCTTTAGATTGTATTTTCTTGATTTGAACGTACTTGGAAAACTTGTCTAGCGATGTTAGTACTAGATTACGTTCAGTTGAGAAAAAGTCAATATTGTTACATAAAGTTGGCATTCTCTTCACACTCATGAAGCCTCGCTCATTCCAGCTCTCTTCTCTCACCTGATCTTGTAGAAGATCAGGCTGATGAGAAAGACGGGTTGGGTATCAGTTCAGATTTGGAAGCGAAAAGCAAAAGACTTAATTAGAGCAAAATAAAAATAAGATTGTTAACTGAATGATCACCTTGTTTGAATTCTACACATTATTGGCGCAGTCGGAAAAAGAAAGCGGATTTCAGAAAATAAAAAAACCAAAAATAAATACACGCAACACGCAAAACAAACATTTAAGAGTGGGTGAAAAAAAAAGTGATAAACAGTAATAAGACAGTAAAATGCCGACATATCAAAGAGCATAAGGAACGGAAAAAGTATTCGTAAAAGGCAACAAACTCGCTGAAAAAAAAATTCAAATTAGCAAAGTTTGAACAATGCCTAATCCGTGAGTGGCGCTCCAATCTCCAAACCACAAAGCCAAAGTCCACACGAAAAACTCGAGAAAAACAGCGAAAAGAAGCAGCAAAAAAAAAAACAAGAAAAAACACCAGCAACGTAAAGCAGGAAGAAAGAGACGACACCGATAAGGCGCTAAAATATGCTAAAATATGGATGGATGGATCAGGGTAACCCACAAATTATTGAATCAAATAAAAGAATTGCGTTAGAGTCGTTCAAAAACAACTTACGTGAACCGACAAGAACTATTATTTTATGCAGAAACTCTCAGAGCCTAGAAGGGGCATATACAATTATTGTTGAGGTAGGATATTTATTATTAGGACCGAATGAGAGTGGAATAAGGGGACATTCGCGAAATACTGGTTTTTCCCAATCATTTAACCGGTCACGCCAAAATAATTACGTTTACATTTAGAATAATAATGCACGTGCTACTAGAGACCCAATTATAGCAACACAAACTCTTTCCAATCACAAGCACAATCGAGCATCTTTCCAGGTCATCGACAATTTCGGCAGAATTCTAGGCAAAGTTTTAATAACGCATCCCAACAAAACATAGAAATCCACATAGGGACAATGAGTCTATAGACGTAAATAATAACGAGTGTAATAATGAGTGTGTTAGATGTGACAACTGCAGTGCTCCACAAAATTTTCGAAACGGCCGGGAAGACAACTACCATATATACGAGTAGTTGTTGTATGCAATAACGTTCCTCTTAGGGTTTTGATCGATTGTGGTGCAGAACATAGTATCGTTAATCTAAATATTTGCGATCCAAAATGGAAGTTACAGTCAATCAAGTACTAAATTTAAAATTCCTCTATTTAGCGAGTTTAAGAGAAATATATTCGTAGAATTTATAGAATACCAGTTTGACAATTTTTTCGACGGGCTCAGCAACAATATTCTTTCTCAACTAAACCCGATTATAAATTATAAAAACAGATCTCTTATCACAGATCATGCAACATTGAGGACGAAGAAGAATATTCAAATAAGAGCGATATTGGTACTGATTTCGAAATTTCCTTTGAAGGTCTAGAAGACAAAATTAGTGACCAAATATTTGCGGTCCGATTAAACAGAGCCGATTCTGCTCGCTTAAAGTCCTTGTTAAATTCTTGTAGATCGGTATTCTTTAAGGAGGGTGACCACTTCAGTTTTACAAATGCTATAACGCACCCAATAAAAACGAAAACGGAAGTTCCGGTTTATAATAAATTATATAGGTATCCCGAAATTCATGCAGAAGAAGTCGATAAACAGATCGCAGAAATGCTGAAGCAAGGAATAATTGCCCCTACAATTCGCCCATCTGGGTAGTTCCCAAAAAAGATGGCAAAAATGGCCAAAAACAGTGGCGAATTGTAATCGATTACAGAAAGTTGAACTAGCAGACGATAGAGGATAGATTCCCTATGCCGAATGCCGACGGCCTGTGCGATAAATTGTGGAAGTGCAATTATTTCTCAGCGCTCGATTTAGTGAAAAGATTCCATCAAATAGAAGTACAACCGCGTGATCGATCGAAGAGAGCCTTTTCCACTAAGAACGGTCACTACGAGTTCATTAGAATGCTGTTCGGGCTGAAAAATACCCAACGACATTCCAAAGGCTCATGAATTCGGTCTTAGCAAATTTTATAAACAAGATCTGAATCGTGTACTTAAACGATATTCTAGTGTTTTCCACTAGTTTTGAGGAACACCTTGAATAGCTGAGAAAAGTTCTGCAAACTCTTAAAGAAGCAAATCTAAAAATACAAATAAATAAATGTAGTTTTGCTAGTCTTTCTATTAATTATCTAGGACACACTATTGTCAATAATGGTTATAATACCGGACGAGGGTAAAATAAAGGCAATAGTTTCGATGAAACTTCCCAAAGACAAAAAAAGACATTAAACAATTCCTAAGTGTTACGGGCTATTATCGCAAATTTATGAATTTATGCCAAAGTCGCATATCCTCTTATAAATTACCTAGAAAAGGCTGAAAAAGTTAACACCTCGGACCCAGGTTACATTAGGGCATTTAAAAACTTAAAAACGTTGTTATCAACTGAGCCCATACTTAAGAGTCTGGATTTCGACAAATGCTTCTTTCTCACTACGGATGCTTTCAACTATGCCTTAGGTGCTGTATTAAGTCAAAGCAACTACCGAATTTGTTACGCCTCTCGCACACTCAATTGTAACGAAAAAAAATACTCGACAATTGAAAAAGAATTGCTAGCAATCGTGTGGGCAATTAAATATTTTCGAACATACCTGTATGGTAGGAAATTTGTGGTGCGAACGGACCACAAGCCGCTCATTTGGCTAAACAACATCAAAGAGCCAAACATGAAACTCCAAAGGTGGAAAATTTTTTTTACTGAATACGAATTCAATGTCGGCAGGGAAAATACTGTGGCAGATGGTCTTAGCAGATATATTAATAGTAGCGATGCAACTGATACGTCACACGCTGATGCGGTTAGCCTAAAAAGTATTTTTCGTTATGAAAAATCCAACGATGTTGCGAATGAAGCGGCCGGTTGTATCGTAGAAAATGATATTTTGTCGACAGACGCAACTATGCACAGCGCAGAAGAAGATCCCATACATCACATTTACATCTCTGAGAGGCCTAACATGTATAAAAACCAAGTATATTTGCCCTATGGAAGTAAAGAAAGAGTGTTTATTCAGATAATCCACAAAAAAAAAATCAAAACTACTCGTACATAGAGATAGTTAGGGTTAAAAGTAACCTTGTGGAAATATTGCAAATGGTTCTGCTGAAAAATGGGAGATTCTGCTTGTTTTGCGACGACCTACCCTTGTTCTTATAATTTCAGAACTTTTATGTTAAATACTTTTCTATGAACACAAAGATAAATATAGTATCATCTGGTAAATGTAAAGAAAAGTATAGAAGACTTAACAAATTGAATGATGAAGGAAATTACGTTACAGACACCTCAACAAAGAGAAAGACAAAGTATTACAAAAAGCAACTAAGAAGGAAATTTCAATACCAAAACTAACATGTAATTTACCAAATGTAACCCAAATTAATTACTTACTCGATTGTCCGCAATGTTCCTTTTGCCCTTGTTATCCACCTTCTAAGTTTCGGGTTTCTTTGCCTTTCCAACTATTCTTATCATTATCTTCAATCTCAAATATAAATATGTTTACACTTTTGACAGGAAAACGGAAGATGGATACGAGATCGTGATGTAAACCCTTGTTTTTAGTTCTACTATATACTACACTTACAATACAATGAAAGCGATGATTTAGTTTGTTCAGAAAAGATGAAATTTTTTTGTTACTGTTAAAGAAAAAAAAGTAGAATTTATGAATTGAATTTGTTATTTAGTTGATTACTACTCCTACCAATTTGATAATTTAGTCTAAGATAACCGAATTGAAGAACCAAACAAATAATAGATTAAGTGACTGTAACCTAATGATTTTGTATTATCGATAAAAACTTAGACTTAAGATTATTAATATATGTATGATGGAAAACAAAGAATTTGGAATTAACTATCTGTAAGATACTATTTGGGGACCAAAAAGACTAAGTGGGGGAGGTGTTACATAAAGAGAAACACGGGCTGGTTATCAGTTCAGATTTGGAAGCGAGAAGCAAAAGACTTAATTAGGGCAAAATAAAAATAAGATTGTTAACTGAATCAGCAGCTTGTTTGAATTCTACACATTATTATATGTATAATTTATAATTTGTCCGGGATAAATTGGTATTGGAGTGGCTTGAAATTCTATCTTATCCGTATGACGATCGGATAGAGAGCATAGTTTTATTATTCATTTTATATTGCGGAACATACCAGGGAAATAATATTTTTCTAGAATCTGTAGTTTACTCTCGCGCTCATTTCTATGAGCACGTTGATGGGTGTTAATGATTATTTCTTCTTGTTTAGGTTCGTCAGTCACGTCTTCCACTATAGCTTGAGAGAATCTGGCAAGATAGTTAGCAAAATTATCCTTGTGTATTTCTTGAAACATTCCTCTGTTTTTATGCAATTAGTTACTGTAGTGTTTAGTCTGGTTTTAAGAATTTGAATCAACTTATTAGGTGTGTAAAATTGTTCAGTTATAAGATGCCTGTGATATAAGGAAAATTTGGTTTTTGAATACATTTATAGGCGATTCGACACTGAATATGAGGCCATGCGCTAAGCTTTCGTCACTGTGTATGGTCGGAGTGAGGGAGTTTATTTCTGGACGAATGGGAGGACTGGAGAATACATCTGCAACTACGTTTGTTCTGCCGGGCTTATACATAAGATCGTAGTTGTACTCCTCCAGTATGGCTCTCCATATTTTTAGTTTGATATTATTATTTTTATTACTTAGAGAGTAGGTAAGCGGTTGATGATCAGTATGAATTGTAACCATAGAGATAATTTCTGAAGTTGTTAAGTGCCCAAATTATAGCTAACATCTCCTTTTCTTTTAGCTTTCTGCGTAGCTTTCTTCGGACTGAGTTAATGTTCTAGATATGAACATAATAGGCCTATCTTATAGGGCATAATTTGAGGCATCGGTTACTAATTCGAATGGTTTCGTGAAGTCGGGATATGCGAATATGATTCTTCTGATATCAAGGTGTTCTTGATTTTTTGAAAAGCTTGTTTAGCAGATTCATCGAGGTGAATAAGTTTTTTAGCTTGAGAGGCTTTTGGACAGTCGTCTATCCTCCCCCTTAAAAAGGCTGTTAGGGGCTTTGCTAGCTTAGCGTAGTCTTTAATGAAGCGGCGGTAATACCCTGGCAGGCCGAGGAAAGAACGAAGTTCCTTCAGGGTACTCGGATATGGAAAGTCTTGAATTGCTCTTATCTTTGCTGCATTGGTTTTAATGCGTTCAAGCGAAGTATCAAATCCTAGGAACTCTCCTTCTTGATTGTAGAATTCTCGTTTGTCCGGATGTACCTTCATATTTGCAGCATGCAATGTTTGGAACACTTTCCGGATATTTAGCTCATGTGTAGCTTCGTCTTTACTAAAAATGACTATGTCATCTATGTAGACATAGCATATTACGCCAATGTGTTCAAGAAGAATATCGTCAAGTGCTCTTTGAAATATGGACGGAGCATTCTTGAGACCAAATGGACGTCTCATGAATTCATATTTTCCATTGTTGACCGATAAGTCCATTTTTTGTATATCAGATGCTTTTAAGGGGATCTGATGAAACCCGCTTTTCAAGTCGACAATGGAAAACCACAACTTACCAAGTTGTGCAAGAACTTCGTTGATTAGGAGAATCAGGTATCGATCTGGAATGGTTATGCCGTTTAGTTCCTTTAGTTTCACGCATCGGTGAATTATATGGGGATCGTGAGTGCCTAATTAATTAATCGTTAAGAACATTTTTTATTTGTTTCTCAACCTCACTATTAAGGGATGTAGGATAAGGGTAAAATTTAGTATATGCGGGTGTATCAGATATTGTTCTGATCTCTCCTTTTACTACGGTGGAATAAGTTAGTTTTTCCTCTGGTTCGTCAAAAATTTTAGGGAAATAGTGTACAATTTTATCAATATACAATTTTTGTTCTGGGGACATGTGATTGGTTCGAAAATTGATGGAGTTAACAGATTGAGAATCCATTTGCTTGATACGCACCTTTATATGGTTATTGATAACCATGTAATTATGTTTCGCATTAAAGACTCTTTAAGCTATCTGTTTACGCTAATTCGTCACCGCAAATACCACTTCAGCTCAATATGCCGATTCCAGTACTAACAACGATGATCCATTTCAATATTTCCTAATAATAATTGCCGCTTCAGCTAAAGCTGCCGATTGTGGCACAACCGATTTGGATCACTTTTTGTTTACTGCTGCGTCATTTAATGTTAGCATAAAAAAACTGTATATAAATATCAGGGTATTTTTACCAATAAACGTCACTTTTATGTTTTCACATTAACCGGATTGATTGATTAATTGAAAAAAGTGTTTCAAATCTATCGTTCCCGAGAATAGCGTGGAAAGGTTTTAGTTTGGGCATGAGAAAGAACTTGATTTTAGTATTTCGGAGACCAAAAAGACTAATGAAAGTATGGTGAGTAACTTGTACGCCACCTCCGATTGAATTGCAATAAAATGACAGTATATAATTCTTATTGGATCCCGTGTCAATCAATGTTTTTAAGATGTCTGCACTCTTTGTTGCACATTCGAAATACGGCAGCGAAAAGTCGCTTAATCTAAAAAAATGTTTGTCGCTTCGTTCCATAATGTTGTTTGAATCGATATCTTCCGGTTGTGTCATTGCAATGTATTCTTGGAGGGTTTCGCTGTATTCATTCGAGTTGTTCATGGTAGCCTGCATATCCTCATAATGGTTGACTCCTCCTTCTTGTGGCATAATGTCAATGTGGAAATTTATTTGCATTTTGGTAGGATGCACTTGGTGGGATTAAGGAGCTTATGATCGTTTTGGTGCTGGAACTCCCATTTGAGGTCTGACCTTGTTCGCCTGGATTGTTAATGTATCCATAGGCTCTGTTGGCCGCTGCCGCGGGGTGGCAAAATATTATGGACGTTGTTGTTGATATTATTGTTGGTGTTGTTGTTGATATTGTTGTTGGAGTTGTTGTTGGAGTTGTTGTTGGTGTTGTTGTTGGTATTGTTGTTGTATAAACTGCCCCTGAGGCCTTGGTGGTGAACTATCCATAGCGTTGTATTGGAACGGCATCTGCTGTCTAGGTGGTTGAGCTACGTAGGCCAATTCGGGATAGAATGGTTGATGACTCGGAACTAGATTGCTGTTTCCTCTTTTTATTAGAATTTGTGGTGGTTTCGGATGATTTACTCTCCTGTTATGGCTGTTTGCTATTGCGTATTGAGAGCTGTAATTTTGGTTTTCTAGCTTCAAACCAGATGCAGTGCTTGGGGCAAATCTACCGGCTCTCGAGTTCTCAAAAGTTTAGGAAGGTCGCCTTTCAATCCGCGAACCACGGGAAAGCTGCTAACATGTAAAATAGACGGCGGATCGTGTAAAAATCGTTTGCGCGTGTCTCCCAGCCGGTGCAATATTGTTTTGTGTTAACTAACACGGTGATGATGATATCAATTATATGTATACTGCTCATTGGCTGTATGAAAAGTACATCAGTTCTGATTTTACCAGACTCCAGACTCTGTTTCGGCTGCATAGGGACTTTCCCTACAACGCCTGGCTCTCCACGAGACGCAGTGATGAAGCCCCTCCGGTTGACATTCATACCATGGGCCACAGTCTCAAAGCCATTTTCTGTGTAAACAGAACTTTTCTTAGGTGCAATACGCACTATAATTTTGATGACCATGCGCGTTGTCTTTTGACTATGCAAAAACACCAGAAGTCATCCTTCTGCGAATGCAAGAAATCTACTTTCTCTTTTTCGGTCAGAAAAGAATGTACTTTTGTCTTCACGTACGGTGTGAAGAATCGGTAGAGAGGGAGAAGTATCTGCGTCTAAACCTCTCACCAGTTTTTAATTATTTAGCGAATACTGAGTTAGAGATCTGAACACATACAGATGGCTGGTCACATCATGGTCACATGATCCCAGGTCACAATGATATCACGGGAAACTATAGCGTTGATGAAATTGAATACACATGCCTTATAACGTCTTTAAGAGGTCAGCAAGTGGCCATTCTTCGGCAATAAGTACGGAGCCACGGCTACAGTTCTCATACCTCAGTATTAGGTGGAAAAAGTTAAAAGATCTGGTCTTCCGGGTTTCGAGGTTGTATTTACAGGTTAACTGGCTGATTACATAAAATTTATATTTTGAAGGATTGAGACCCTAAACAAACCTCACAAAGCTCCACAGAGGGGGTCCAAGAGAGCTGCAAAAGGTGTATGTATTCCTTACTTAAGATGACGCTACAGTCCGTGGTGGAAGCGTATCTAGCCAGTTCGCGAATTATTCTTTGCTTTATCTCAGCGCTGGTGTTGTCTGAATTGATAGCGTAGCCTAGGTAGATAAAGTTGTTAAGTACTTCAAAGTTATATATGTCGAGGATCACGATCTGTTCGAGACGTCGGTGTTGGGTGTCCTTTCTTGTTCAGAGCATATACATGGTCTTGCTCTCATTGACCATTATACCCATCTTCTCCGCTTCCATGCCACTGACATGATGCTCCTTTCTTCCGATTATGTCAATATTATCGGGGTCTACTAGTAATTGGACGGCTTTTTGTAAGATTGCGCCTCTTGTGTTGGAGCGTGAATGATGTTAATGAAAGCGTATGACAGGGAATCGCCTTGTCTAAATCCCTTTTTCACGTGAAAGGTCTCGGTGAGATTTTTCTCTACTCTGATAGAACATCAGCTGCACAGACGGACGACTTTGGCAGGGATGCCAAAGCTAGTCATTGCTCTGCATAGTTCGTCACCATTGATGCTGGCATACGCGGCCTTAAGATCGATGAATATGGACTAATCAGGTTTTTAACGAACCACTTTTAGTCGTTCACACAATACGGCAGAGAAGATCTTGTAGGCGCTGTTAAGAAGACTGATGCCTCTGTAGTTGGCACAGAGATTCTCCTTTCTTGAGGATTGGATAAATAATGCTGAGGTTGCATTCATCGGGCATTCTTTCGTGCGACCATATTTTACAGATGAGTTGACGTATGCTCCTTACCAAATCAGCCACTTTGAAGAGCTCGGCAGTCAGGCCGTCCGCTGCTGTAGCCTTGTTGGACTTAAGCTTAGATATGGCTATCTTCACTTCATCCAGGTCAGGTTGTCTGAATTATTGGTCTACATCGTCCAGGTTGGAAAAGTTCTGCCTGACGGCTGTATTTAGTTCATCATCGCCGTTATACAGTCTACAGAAATGCTCTTTCCAAATCAGCAGCATTGACTACATCTCTACTACCATGTTCGTCTCTACAGGCTTCGGTTCGGGGTTTGCGTCCGTGGCATGTTCTAGTCAACTTTTCCAGGAATCTCATTCCCCTTGTGAGTATCGAGATGTGGGAATCGCGAGCAAGCTACGATAATGTTTCGCCCTGACGTAAAGTCGATTACCCTGAATCCGTTATCCGAGGTGGTGTCCTGCATTCTATACCTTCCGACAGTACTACCAAAGCCTTGGATTAAAGTTGCCAAGTACAAATTTAATGTCATAGCTAGAATCTCGTATGTCTTTTCCATGAGTTCGTGGAAGCTACATTTGGTGTTGTTATCTTTCTCCTCTGTGGGGCGTGCCCATTTTAAAATCTAGCCTCACTACGGATTGTTACTAGGCGCTTGTTCACATGCCGGAAACACAATACTTATTGCCTAAGTCTGGCTCTAACAACAAATCCGCACCCAAATATGTGCTGCTTTTGCCTTCGATAAAAATCATCGGTAGTAGACGTCGCAGTTGTTCATCCTCTTTTTGTCCGGCCCAGCCCGTCGTATTTTTTGGATGGCGTTAATATCTGCGCTGCAGCGGTCCAGGGCCTGCGCTATGTAGTTATTCGACTGCAGGTGGCCTATTAAGGGACCTAATATTCCACGTATAGATCCGAAGTTCGTTGTCCTCGTTTCATTTTCAGGGGCTGTCAACAGTCTACATCCGTCGAAACCATATATTCTATGCAGCCGGAATTTTTAACTGCCTTTGATATAGGCCGTTTTTTCAGAGTATATCATCCGGTACAGAAAATAGAACCTGTCTCATCATTGCCCAGTCAATAAATCTCGATTATAACTGATGTCGAATACGGGTCACGAAAGATAGTACGAATATTACTCGGCTCGATTGCTCCCAATGATGCCTTTCGAATTCTGCTGGCGAATCTCCCGCTTTAAAATATTACTTTGTGGAGTTTTATGACTGTTGTAAACAGATTATCTGAGTTATGAGTTCGAGTTTATCGAAGGCTCTAGCTCATTGTACTCCACTTTTCCAGTCACGAGACTAATTTCATAACTTTGTGGTTGAGAGGTTTCTAAGTCATTTAAAGTTAAAATTCACATTTTCTAAATTACCATATCTATGTTGTCCTGCTTCTCAAGTCAGCCCTATCTATGATTCGTTATGCTAACTTCATGACGATAAATTATAAGCATACCTTCTATGGCGCAATTTTTCAAAACCATTTAGGAGGGGAACGACGATACTTTTCTCCCCAATTTGAATATTTTCAATTTTCATTTTAAAAGGGCACATAACAGAAATTCAACGTAATTGCTTCCGTTCGTTCCGTCAAACGGATATTTTGCTAAACTTAAAGAAAAAGTTCACTAGAACACCATTATCTCCATTACTTGGCACGTGTTCAAGAAGATTTATTGAAACTCCCTTAAAATATTCACAACAAGTACATCATTGTTTTTTAAAGGAAGTAACAGCATTTTTTCCTTAGAGTTTGTCTGACTTTGTCAAAAAGAAACATCTGTGACTTCGTCAAATGTATGCAGACGTACAAGTTTGTAAAAACTTACTTAAATATTTCCCAAAATAGCGTATTGATGTCAACAGATGTTTCATTCTACTGGTTAAAATCACCTCACTCCCTAATGTTCATGACAACTTTGTTTATTTTAAAGATTCCAACACATAAGTCGAAGAAAATTTAGTGTTTTTTTGAAAGTGATTTACTTAAGGAGGAGAGAAAGTCACGAAAAGGATTCGGCAATGAGGTATTTAAAGAATGGCGTCACTCTACATTGAGCGGTTAAGCTAACCAACTGAATTAATTACCGGTTTTGAGACTCCTCAATCACCTAAATCCCTTAGTCACAAACCATTGTATTATCACTCAAATCGGGGATCACCTTCTCTCAATCCATGATTCGACGATTTTGGCAATATAAAGGAAATTTTTTTCCGTACCCAATCATTTTTTCCTTAATCAATCCTGCCTGACACATAATCCCGAATATCCCATTCAGTGTGCCATGACTGACACATTTTGGTATGCGAAATTTAGGGCAATTTGACGATTTCAATGCGGCATCCATCTCAAAGCAAATCACTCCTATTGTTCCCGTGCAAAATGCATACGAAGATACAATTCTGTTTACGCAATACGAATATCCTCTTGAGTATTCTCTGGTTTAAGGAATTTCAAGTGGGAGATGTTTGGAATGTTCTTTCACATAAGTCAGAAGCTTAACCGTAAAATTCATTGACCATCAGAATGTGTATATAAAGCGAGTGCCTATTTAGGGCATACAGCATAAATATTTGAATATTCTCAGCGCAGATATGTATCTGAAGAGGATTCTGTTGGCTTTTCTCACAATACTGGTATTTGCATCGCGAGACACAGTCAGAGTAAACTGTTTAAGGTTTCAACGCACCTCTATTAGAGCAGGTTTAGATACTACTTCTAATCGTTCCGCGACATTGGGTGGTAAAACGATTTCACTATTCCACCATAAGCCACACAAACCACTAATCAGTTTGGTACAAAATCTGACGCTATCTCTAACATCAACACCAACACCACTAACAACACCATCAGCAACTCAGCACATACCACAGATTCAGCAGCAGAATCCGCTGCTGAATTCATCTCAATTTCAAACGCATCATCCTCACCAAAAACCGATTTATCCGACAGTTACCTCGAAGCCTTCTCCGACCACTACCACTGTGGATCAATTTGATAACAGATATCCAGATGGTAGTTACGAGTTTAGGTTTGAAATTTTACCAACTTATATGTACTCTCGACGAAATTTTGATTTTGAATTTCCTTTATTTCAGATACGAACTGCCAGATGAAACTGTTCGATATGAGCGGGGATATTTCATTCAATATCAAGGAAAGAGAATACTCGTTGTTAAAGGATACTACTCATATCGGCTTCCTGATTTGAGATATATAACCGTGTTCTATACAGCCGATCAATATGGATATCGGCAAGATTCATGTAAGAAAGGTTATGGTTTTAAAAAATGTAAGTTTATATGAAATTGATTTATTTTAGCTACTTTTTCATCCAATCGGCCACAACTTCCTCGGTCTTTGGATCCGGAATTGGAATTAAAGACGGATAGTGATTTAAATGTTAGCAAATAGATAGATAGATAAATACAGAGGAAAATAAATAAAATAATTTTTACAACTGAAGTATGATAGTTCCTAGTAGATAGTTTTTATTTGGCGATGAATAAATTGTTCTGCAGCAATGCAGAATGCTCCTTGGTGAATAAACTAACATAAAAATAAGAAATGGCAGACGGTAGACCTCCCTCTCTAGGGACAGATATCTGATTGAAAATTCTCTTTCTCTGTTGTATTTAGCCGATCTTTAAACCGGATGTTCGATTGTTCTTTAATTAAATTAATTTGCCGGGAAGAAAAAAAAAACGTTTTTGAGTGGAGTATGGGCAAGCCTCTGCAGTGAATGTATTTTAGGCTTTCTTGTTATTTACATGTCTCAGTAGGTACGTGCGGCAACTGTTAAGAGAATTGTGTCGCAGCTCGTTCCCCCGCTTGTCATAAAAGGGGGCTTAAATGGAAAAAATCATATTCAGCCTAGAGTGGATCAAATTCAAAGTGATCACATGAAGCCTGTATGCGCGATTTGTTTTCCACTCCCCCGGGGCAAAAGAAATGTCTGAAATACATTAATTTATACAAGCACCACATACTCGTAGATGTGCAGTATAAGACTATGGTGTCCCGGCAAGGAATGTATGTGACTACACCACTCCGAAGGACATTTCATCTACACAGCGGGAGAGTGACCCTAATTCGTATAGAGATATTAGCTTCAGAGCTCGATGGTTTCCGGGAATGAGCAGTATGATGATTTCAACAAGATGGAATGTCGGCACAATGATGACGATACTATCACATGAACTTCTCTTAGCGTATCAAGAATCAAGAGAAACTTGAAATAAAAGTAGTGCAACTCCGATGAGCTTTTAAAGAGAATATCAAGAGGCGAAATTCTCCTCATTGGCAGGAACTTAAACAATATGTATCTATATACTCAATATGTTATTTATTAAACAGTAATAGTGATCACCAAGCCCAAATAAGATGCGAATGAATGAACAGAGGACATCTAGTCGATTCATATCACAAACCGTCAGGGATGGGCGACAATCGGAAACCTTGGGCTTAAATGGCTCGCAATTTTGTTCAATAAAATTATGAGAAACGATTGCATGCCCAAATATTGAAGGTAGACTTCAATGAAGGTAGAATGAACCTTTCTTTCTGGACCAAGACGACAGAGAATTCGGTTTCACGAACCTAGACGTATTTAGGGAAGCCATATCTCTGAGCTGATCTAGTTAATGCTGCTCGATATGAACTGGTTGTGAGCATGTACTAGCTCATCTGTTCAGAGAAAAGCATGCTCAAAGTAGGAAATCTCAGCATAGTTTAATAAATAGAAAACAAAGGAGACTCAGTTGACTTCGACAACGGTACAAGAATAAACCCCCTAAGCCTCGCCTATAAGATCTTTTCTGTCATATTATTTGAGAATCTGAAATTATTCGTGAACATTTTAGTTGGTCCAAGTCAATGCGGTTTCAAGCTAAGAAAGTCCACCATTGATCAAACATTCACACTACGATAGACCCTGGAAAAAACTCTAAACCATATTTTCAACGATTTCAAGCTCGAATATAACGTCGTGCGTAGGAACGAGCAATACAAGGATCATGTTTAATTTTGACATCCCTGTAAATCTCTGATTGTGCAGAATAGCTACACAAAATTCTCCCTGTTCCAACAAGGACAGTGATGAATTAACCAAGGCCCTCAATGCCAAAAAAGGTTTTAGACAATGCGACGCGCTGTATGTAGCTTTTTGACCATTGCATTAGAAAGAATCGTACCGAAATCACTGCCCAACTTGAGGCCGAACACAGCGAGCCGATGCTCTTGTGAGTATTGAGCCGGAAGTATCTAAAACCGGTCGATATTAAATAAAAGCAAACAAAAGTCCAATCTGTCATCCAGTTGGAGCCCAGCCAGTTGGAGCCAAGGTACGTCTATGAATTACTTAAATTCCACAAAAGTTAAGAAGAAATGTAGAACCTTTTTCAATCGTCACCATCCTCTCGTCATCGTCCTTTCAATGCAAAATAAGTGCTGAAGATCAATGGCATCCATGCCAGAAAGCCGACGGAAAGATCGTCACACGAGCATCCGTCCGAAATCACTGGTACGCTGAAGATAGCGACAAAGAAAGGGAAAATAGTATAAGTTTCTTTGTAGAATGAGAATGAAATGCAAACGTGCTACTCAACTATGATCGGTCGGCAGCTTTTCCAAAAGGTTAAAAGAGCGTGTCGAGCCAACAAGACTCGATTAATAGTAAAGTAAAGCTATTTAACAGGAGTAACAATCGGTGCTGATGATGTAGAAAACCCTCTTCCGTCTTCTAAATCGCGCGAAGATGACGCACAAACTAATCTCACCAGAAATGAAATGTGTAACACTTGCAAACCGGTCTTTCTTTCGTCTAAAACAGTAGTAAAGCCTTTTCAAGCAACTCTCAGGACACCCTATATAAGTCCCTTATTTTCCCATTTCTGCTATATGGCGCTGAAGCAGGGATGTTAGAGAAGGTAGATGAAGATATTTTTGACCGTCTTGAAGTCGAGATTCTTCGAACGATTTTTGGCCCTATTTGTGTTTGCGGGTTTTGGAAGCAGAGATGTAACAGTGAACTATACCAACTGTATAACGACATCGACTCGGTCAGAAAACTGCGCATCAGTCGCCTGAGATGGATAGGACATTTCGATTAAATTAAAATAAATGCTCCGGCCCGTAGAGCGATTGACTCCAACCCTGAACGACGGCGTAGTAGAGAAAGACCACACCTTAGGTGGCGCATACAAGAAAATGGGGACCTCAAGAATATTGACATACGAAACTAAAGACCGCTCGGTTCTGAAGAAATCGGTTCCATTCAAAAGTTGAAGAATCGCACTGTGTATCTTTCTGGTGAAATCTGGTTCACTTCTGGAATAGTATAGGGGTTCCTGCTTTAAATTTCATGTAAAGTTTTTTATAAAGCTTACTTACTTAGCCTCTTCAGTTATCCCAGTGTTTAGCACTCCAATCACGCACTCCAAGTCGGTTGAGGTCCCCTTCTACTCGTACTTGTGCGCCCCACTTAGTGTGAGGTCTCCGTCTACAAAGAAACAGCGATTAGCAAATTATTGTTCGTTTTGTATCTGATGAGTTGTTGTTGGCAGAATTTATAGTCGAGCCAAGGTAAACAAAGTCCATTACTACCACGAAATTATACCTGTCGACTGTAACGTTCTGTCCAATTCGTCGAAGTTGTGTGTTCCTTCCTGTTGAGAGCATTCAAACCAGGGATATCTTGGTGGTGGTTGGGTGAAACCCAGTTGCAGGGTATCTGATGATACGTTGACAGTATTGCCACTGATTTTTGGATATTGGATATTTGGATATTGAGTTGCTGAGATTTCGATCTCTTGTGATTGCACATTTCCTACGTTATATCTTCGCACAGTAGTTCTTCTTTGTTGTGGCGTTTGCAAAATCCGCACCTCTGATGGAAAAAGGTGGAGATCAGAGTTAAGTTTGACTGTCCGGAACGTTCAGACATCCAGATATCGTCCCGCCGCAAAATCAATAAGCCTATGTCCGTTGCCAGATGTGTTGTTGTGTAGGCTCTGCTTACCAACTGTCCTACCAAACATGCCTTTCTTTCCTATCCTGGCATTAAAATCACCTCATGTGATTTAAACGTCATACTTCGGACATTTCTCATATGTCTTGTCGAGGAGCTCGTAGAAACAGTCTTTGGCGGCGTCGTCTTGTTCACCCGTAGGGGCAAGGGCTCATGTTAGGCTTACATATGTTGTTAAATTTAACATTTGTGCGTATTGCCAAAATACGCTCGCTCATGTGTCGGAAGCTCAAGTTTTTTGGCCTAAGTCTGTCGCATATGACAAATCTGCATCCGAATAAGCGCTGTCTCTTTTATCTATTGCAATCACCTTAATATATGTCGCAGATTTTCATCCTCCTTATGACCGGCCCATGACATCGCACTTCCTTGATGGAGGTGATGGAGGAGCTCTGCTAATTGCTCGGCTGCATGTGGCCTGTTAAGTGTCCGAACACTCTTTTAAATGTTTCCTTGGGACGTCAATAATGAGTCCATTTTTATCCTAGACCATTAGTTGGTTCGTTACATCTTTTTACTCGGTATAGGATTGTGAGCTAGTATTATGCAACTGGCTGGGTATGCCCTTGCCATTTTGCCTGCATAAGAACCACCACTGGGAAGTAAAGCACTTCGATACGAACTTTGTTGCTGCGCTACTGGGGCAACCGAAGTTAGATGACAGTCAGCAGTTTCCCGACCTGTCCCCTGTGAAGCTCCGATAAATTACGCTATATGCTTCTTTAGAATCGATAAATCGATGGTGATTAACTAACAGCAAAATGGTTCGTCCTTTTATGAAGGAGAATAAGTTGAGAGTCGACTTGACGACCAACCTTTAGAACTTAAAATCAATGTTTCTGGCAGAAACAAAACAATGCCAAAAATACTAAAATATTGAATGTATATGAAAGGAATTCGAGTAAAATTTTTAAATGCAAGGAACCTCACATCAGACTTACATGTCAAAGCAATAACTCACGAGAGGTTTTTACACTAAGATAGGTGCTCGACTCAGGGTTTTTCATAATATAAGCAGAATTAACTAAGAAGCAGTACGCGTTCACCTATTATGGTATCAAGATCGATTCCACCAGAACTGGATTTTTTTCCTTAAAGTCAAGGATTATTCCGAAAGATCTCTTTTCATTGCTACCACCGCAGCTGCTTAATTACTTTTGAATGCTCTTGGCATGCAATTGCAATGACCTAAATACGAGTATTACATCAAACTCGTTAGTCATTAACACAGATACATCTACCAGAACTATAAAACTGACATCTGACACCTTACTTACTCCATTAATGACATCAAGAACACTTCATTCCTCGAAAGTACCACAAATCCCACAAAAAGTATGCATTGCATGATTGACGATATCAGTTCCAGTAATCTGTTGTACTTTTTGCGAATATTGATACGCCCAACATGGGCAATAAATTATGTCACACAACTGTAATAAACAGGTAACACCCGGTGTTGACCTCCAAAAGCCACTTCGCATCGACTTCGTACTCCAATCAATGCGACACCCAAAGTGAATGAAAAATCGCCCAAAATGAGTTCAAATGTCACATTTACACCTCAAGACCGAAGTGACCAGAAAGACCGGTCCAAGAACTGGAGCCTGGGAATCACTCAAACTCAGTCATTCTGCCCATTCAGGTTCAATGTACAACAGCGGCCGGTCCCAAAATTGAAGCATAATTGATGCCCTTGTCTGGCCTAAGGCATACTTAATAAAACCCTCGTTCCGTTTTTGTGTATTTTTTTTTGGTTTGGGTTTTGGTTTTATTCAAAAGATTACCATCGTTCCTTCTATGGTGGACCACCGAAATTGGCGTGTTTACACTAAAATTTTTATCCTTGCGTAGTTATGGATTGCGGTTTCCTTTTGTGTGCAGATATGTATGTACGGAGTTCCATGGAGAAATGTCTTCACAGCTCAGTGGTGACTCAGTGCACCTGTTCTCAAGACAATCAGTTGTCAGATTTTATGCCGACATCTCTAGAGATATATCACGTTGGAGTTGGAGTCGTTTTTAAAAAGAGAGTAAACAAGAAAACATTGTACAACATCTCAGGTTGATGGACTCTTAGTGTACTGTGTTTGCATGTAGGTGGGGAATTTGGAGAAGTGGAGATTTTCATAAGTGGATTGCGATGATGCATCGTTCGGTTGTCCAATGAGATTTACGATCTTGTCGATCGTCTTCTACTTAGCGCAACATGAATGCGTGGTTTGGTAGAAGAAGAAGAAGTTCCGAGTCATTTATTTTAATGGCATCCTAATTGCACGGTCATTACTGGGAACTCTCAGGTCAGGGATCTTTTTCTGGAGGTGGTTTCCAATTTCTGATATGGGGAAGGCCCATTCACATGAGTAAAGCCAAATTCATGACCAAGAAATGGACAAAGATACTTGACGAAGATTGCAAGGACAAAAGATACAGCATGTGATTATAAGACGGATGTTCTAGGAAAGCGAAAAATAATTTCACAGAATTAGCTGTAACCAGTTTGAAATTAAACATTTTAGTAACGTGACGGCACTTGGACCAGGAAAACAGGAAAACATGCATGAAGAACGTTCCCGGATATAGTGCATATTTTTTAATTTCAATAGTCCTATTGATAAGTGGTATAAGAAATATATAGCCAAACAAGATTCAGAAGCCGGATGTGATGCCCAGACAACTATTATATGCAAGTGGACTTCAATACCTGCTCCACCACCCCCGAGTGAAATTTAATTGCATTCGAAAACCATAATGGTTGACGCAAATTATGCTTTATGCTTCCCAAAATGAATCTATGGTAAGGTGTACGAGTATACTTTAATTTATACTCTTAACTGAAACAATTCGAAAACAAGGGTAGGGACGGAAACATATGTATGTAAGCACAGAAAAAAAACAGCAAAATCCCGAGACTTTGGTGAATCAACGGGAAAATTACGGAATTAGTGAACAACAGTTCGAAGTTGTAATGAAAACCAACACACAAAAGTTCGGAAAATGGTAAATGTATTAGCAACACACCTGTATTGTTGAAGAAATAATGATACAATTTTTTTAATGAGGATACAACTTGTTTTCTGTCGGAACAGAGTACTTCAAAAGAGAACCATCCCAGTGTACTCCTTGTACAATTATGTTTCTTTCCTTGGAATTTGTAAGTCTTTTATAGAAAGATGGGAAGGCGCGTCATTGATAAAATCCACCACAACAGTACACTCAAAGAGATATTTTTACTCGTGGTGGTTATCACTCTCACATGCATGGGTATTGTGTCACTAATGTATAGCACACTAACCTACTACACCAGTAGGCAGGCTATTTTTTTTTTTATAATTTACGCGCGCCTAAGGGTTAGATACCCTTTTACTGTTGCCTGGGCGCGGGCGGAAAGGTAGAAGGAGGAGAAAGGAAAATTTTTTTGTAGTGGTTTGAAACTCAGGTGTGTTTGGTTTCGATATTCGCTCTCCAGGGGAAGGGGGGGGGGGGTGGGAGACTGAATAGAACGGAGAGTTTATTCTTCACTCAGAGTGATTCGAGGTATAATTCACAGTATTTTTTTTTCTGTGCTTGAAACTCTACAACAGCCAAATCTACGTGTCAGTGTTATGCCTTCACACGCAGAATTTTTCTGTCTGAGTTCCAATTACACAAATGAAAAACTGACTTGCCATGGGCAGGATTCGAACCTGGACCCTCCGAGAGAGAAGCGATTGCTAGTACCACTACACCACGGCCACCCCATAAAGGCGATGTAAACTCAATTGCGTTCAGAGAAGTATTGCATTCTCGAATTTGCTTAGAGGTCGTGGGAGGGTTCAGTAAGGCTTTCATTCTGGACAAAACCATTCCTGAGCAATGGGAGTGTCGATTTCGATTTTTTGCAGCAGCAGCAGTTCTGGTATCATTGCGTCAGATGGTATGTCCGACTTACGACAGCCCCGACTGTAAGGTTATCAAATCCCCTGTACACGTTGTACCAAGAAAATAACTACATATTTTTAAACAAAAAATTAGAGTTCAGCTCATTGTATGGATATCAAAGGGAGGCATCACCAGATGAGTCAGAAAGCGTTAAGGAGTAATTTTATTAGTATACTTTGCGGGCAACCCCTGTTTGCTCTAGCCATCACATCACATTTACTACAATTAGCATCTGGGTTTCCTTTACCAATATTGCGTTTGTTCACTAAATAAATGATTTGTCTACCCCACATCATCTATTCGAGTTGCATGTAGCGTTGTTGTATTTTCGAAAGTACCTTCAATGTCGATGAAAATGCCCATCGCTTTCTCATCCTTGTCGAGAGCGTCTTCAATTCTGCCAAATTTGGCAGCGCATCTGGGTTCTTTTTAAAATCTATATTTTTAAACATGTATATTAAGCCTTTCTGCTGGAACACAGCAGCTCTACGCCGACAAAGCGGAAGGTCCTCACATCATGTAACCCGTGCACTGACGCGATATTGATAGCCAGATTCCAGAGTATAATATGCAGGATCGTAATAAACATTTACAGCATTCCAAATGAAGAGAAGCTTCGACTGAGGATAAGAATGACTATTCACTAGCTCATCTCGGTGACACGAGAGAATTCAAGACGCTAAGACATAACAATGGGAGATATAACAGCAAATTCTAAGAGCTATTCAGCGATATCGTTAGAAAAGTGTTCCTATAATTGGCTTTGATTCCCGACTAGACAACGCAAAGAAGAAACCCACTGGGCAAAAGACCAAAGCCGGGTTAACTAAAGAGGTTCGGTGGTTGAGGATAGTTGGACACTTGACTTTAGTGCAATCTAAGATGGTAAGTAAGCGACAGCGTTATCGTGGTGCGTTTAACTACATGTTGAACATTGAATTCGCAACAAAATTAGCTGAACTCCATCTATAAGACTGTTAATTCCAAAACGGTCAGGCAGCAATGCAATAGAACGGCAATTAAACAGTCAAGGAAGAAGATATCCGAATGAACTTGACAACCAGCTTGTGGTAGTTCATATGCCTAAGTACGTACTACTTCCAAAAGTAGCAATCAGCAAATAATACTGATTGTAGCTAGATACAACACTGACCGGCCTTAGGATCTCAAAGCACTCCTTCAGTCAGGGGACTGTCTCAGTTTACGAAAGGAAACAGTCAGCCGAATTAACTCCAAAGTCTGAATTACTGCTGGACACAGGTGGATCTAGGAAAAAACAAAGACACTAGTGCACTCAAAGTTCAAATTGCAACAGGGTTGGCAATCGAGAAATTTAAACTTGAAAACCAGAACCATGTGTAAAGAAAGGCAGTACAGCGTACTATAAAACACGAGAAGCGTTCTCACATTAATGCTTCAGCTGGCGGACTAAAAGTCTTTTCTCTTTTCACCCAAAAGCCAACTAGGTGAAACAGCTCCGACCTCCATCCCGGTAAAGTATGAGAATCAGTTTAGAATATGGGGTAAGTACTTGGAAATGATTGTAAGCCATTTGGTCGGTAGGTCTTCAGTTTCGGGTTTGAACTGCTTTCATTGTGGTATATCTCTAAATACGTTATGACCCTAACAATACGAATATTAAAATTGCGTAAAATGACTTCGAAAACAAGAGGGACATGGTCATATTGCAAGTCATATTGGCAGAGAACACAGGCAGAACTATTGAGGCATATCAGAATTAACGCATGGGTGAATCAGGGTTTCCCGGAAGCGACCATTTGATGGATTACGGAAATTTGAAATGGAAAAACACATACCTCTTCCAAAATATTAGCAAAGACAGTATCGAATAAGATGGCTCTGGATTTTTATTCACCGACCATACTTGTCTATGTACTGATAATCACTTTACCTCGAGTAAAGGCCTAGTGGATGGGGAAACTATGCTACTCGTAAGACTACATTGAAAGTGCAACAATCCATAATCAACATTGCCGCAAGTCGACAGACACTTCTGAAGTCTAAAAGGGATAACGACAAACTTGCATTACATCACCACTTCTTTTTATTATTACAATTAGTGACATTATCTACGGAATGTCGGAGGAATACAGAGGTGGGCAATGACATCTTAAATGGAATATCAGAACTACGTCTGCGATACCTGACTGCTTTTAGAAATGCTTTTGGAGCTCCATTGAAACTAAGAATATGAAGAATACGACTTAAGCTAAACCATTTCGAATGACAGTGGCATCGAACTTGATGTGAGCAGCAGAATGAGAATGGCAATACTTAGGTTCAGTATGGTATATTTGGTCTGCAAAACCAAGGAACAGCAAAACAATATTAAGATCAAACTGCGACTGTTTCATTATAACAATGAGCCTGTGTTTTATAGGTGTGTAGTAGTCGATACAGTTACGGATCAGAAGTCTATAGACATTAAAGAAATGGGGAGTGAATCTATTTTTTTTTTTTTTTTGTAATCAGCGCGCGATCAAGGGGTTTGTGTACCCTTAAGGTTATAGTACACAGCGCAGGCAAAGGAAATTTAGGGAGGAAGGAAAGAGTGGTACCGATGTACATTGTTTTTAAATGTTTGCAAGTTCTAACAATCAGGAAATACAGAGATCGGCAGGGCATTCCATAAGCGAGTTGTATGACTTAGGAACGAATCACGATATTTTAAAGTACGCCCGAAAATGGGCTCGAGGGTATACTGATGAGCATTCATAGCGAGACGGTTGAAAGTTTGAATGGCCCGAATGCTAATGGCAATCTCAGTGGAGCACTGCTGGTGGAAATAGCGATAAAACAAAGTGAGACACGAGACATTTCGTCAGTGTTCGATGGTGTCTATTGACTGATATTAGTATCATCAATAAGTTTTATCGCACGGTTTTGAATCCTATTTAGCAGGTGCAGAGATGTTTTAAGAGCACCTGACCAGATGTGGGCGTTTCCTCCAATTTTGGGCGGATGAATGCCTCATATATTGAGGGGGTGAAATATTTCTTACAACGCTTCAGGAAACCTAGACATTTTGCAGCATTTTTGGCCATGGAAGCATTAAATTCGACTCTGTTGATAGTTCCCCAATTGGTTATGCTGTTGATATCGGAATTTAATGAGCTTAGCAGACGCTGCCGTTCTCGTTCTACAGCCGAAGAGCAGGGCCGTGAGTCCGGAAACGAATATGAAAAGCAGAGAGTACTGTCATCAGCAAAGGAATATATTGGATTGGACGTAGCAGAAAAGAGATCATTAATGAAAATTAAAAAGAGTGCCGGAGGCAGAATAGAGCACTGGGGTACACCAGTATTTATTTTGTGAATATAAGACTTGAAACCATCCAAGACAACTTGAATTGAACGATCCGAAAGGTAATTTCTAATCCATTGAAGAAGATAGTCATCGATCCCAAAAGCATCAAAATCAAAATCATCGACAAAAAAGCTGGAAGATGATTTTTTTTATTTTACATCTGCTCGGGAAGAGTCCTAAAGAGTAGGATTGATGAAAAAGCTTACGCAGTGGTTTTGCCAGCGTGGAAGAACACCTCTTCAGAAGAAGGGGAGATATACCATCTGGACCAGCGTATTTATGTATCTTGAGATCTTTAAGTACTCTTGCTACTACACGAGTACGAAAGTAGATTCGTCCCATTGAAGATTCGATGCACTCAAGTGTAGGCGGAGACAAAACACAATCTGGGAGTGTTGAGCTGGCCGCAAAGTGTGCAGCAAGCAGATTGGCGTTGTCTAAAGAGCTGATAGCTGGAATGTCATTATAAATGAGTGTTGGGATGGAGAATCAGGCAGAATTTCTAATATTTTTGACGAACGACCAAACATTTTTACTACCTTTGGGGCATTGTAGTATTGTTTTGCCTCAGTTTTTGGTCACATTGGAATTTTACACGCTTAAGAAAGACATTGTAGTCATTCCTGGCTCGTTTAAACTTTTTACGGTTTTCTTCTGTCGGGTTGGTCTTGAAGGACCGACAAAACATTTCTTTAACCCTGAAAGCCTCTTTACATCTCGAGTCGTATTTTTGTTTGATACTCTTCATCCGATGAGGGATAAAAGATCTCATTCCAAAGGGAATAGTGTCAGTTATCATATCACCAGCGGCATCCACGTCGTTATCGAGGAAACATAACGAATAGTTAAAATTCCTAAAGAAGCTGTTAAGTCCGCTCCAGTTGGCTTTCTTGTATTGCCATACGCTTCCTTTATGAATTTTTTTTTATAATTGTGTGGTCGGTGTACGAGAAAACGACTAATATGACACAGTGGTCCGACGAGCCTAGAGGGCAGAGCACATCAACAGTGTACTTATCAGGGTGAGAAGTTAAAAACAAGTCCAGGGTGTTGCCAGTATGACTATCAACGTCTGGTATTCGCGTGGGCTCATTTACAAGCTGGGTTAGGTTATTTTTCGCAGCGAAGATCTCAGCACATCGTCCTTCGGGTGTTTTCTGTCCAGAATGTGTATATTGAAATCAATCGCAATAACGATTTCCGTATGAGGATATAGGGATACAATTCTTTGAATGGTGACAGACAGCGCATCAAACTCGTTAAAATTCGAATTGCTGTCCAGTTTGGGGCTTCTGTAAATAAAGCAATAGTGGATAATTTGCTTACGGAGATGGAATTTTAACCACATGAAATTGAATTCCGGATTGGAACAGGGACTACAGTTTGGTAAGCTACATCACTACGCACGTAAATGGAGAGACCCCGGTGAGGGGAGAATAATGACACTAGTTCGTAGCCAGCTAGCTTCAGATCAGAGTGATCTGAGAGCCAAAATAGCTGGTCTGTATTTACGGACGTGGACGTACGCAGAAAAGTGATTACTTTTTAGCCCGCGTATTTTTGCAATATCCACTCTAAATTCGCTAGCCACTATAAAGAAAAACAAACACAAACACCGACGTTACTATGCACAGTTGTGATGTAAAAATTCAAAGTTAATTCAAATTGTTGTAGGTATTATGCCCTTACAACAATAGGAAACAGCACTCCAACAAAATTCATACTCACAGCCCGCTAACGATCGGTTGTTACATACACTGAGCTACTGCGTACGGTCTACGTAGACAAGCCAACAACGATTATAGCCATGGAATCCAACGAAAAAATTATCGAAAATACAGTCCCGTGTTTCAGTTCCTGAGACGCTCCCGTTGTGGCCATACTCGTATGCCACCATTATTGCCATAAAATTATACATCGAATAAAGGAAAATGCTGTACGTTTGCTCAACTTGAGTGTGTTTAATTTGAATTTCAAATCTTACACCTCTTAAATAAAAATTAAGAAGTGTAAATATCTACTTCTTGGTAACTACTGTCATAATTCCCATGCTTTCAGTGTCGACGAGGGCTATCTTCAAGTCTTGAATGAAATAAATTAGTGAAGAACTGTGTGGGCTATGTTGGCTGTGTAGTCTAGTTAAAAGAGGCGAACTGAGTGATACATATGTGTATATAATGGTTTTTCGCTCTGTCAGATTTTTCAATAGGGGTTAAATGTAAAGACGGTTTTCAAAAATGAGGGCGGAGCACAAGTTACTGTAAATAGACATCAGAGCAATGCGATGATCAACGATTATTTGTTCCCAAATTTACTTGACATCAATATAGAAGAACTGTGGTTCCAACGTGATGGTGCTCCACCCTATACTAGCAACCAAAACATCGCTTTATTGAAAACACCATTTCGTATTAGAGCCATTTCGAGAAATTGACCCGTCATTGACCATGCATACAGTGCGATTTGATGGCATTGGATTATTTTCTGTGAGGCTACGTCAAGTCACTGGTTTATGCTGATAAATCAGCAACGATTGACGCTTCGGAGCAAAACATTAATCTAATAATACGCTATATACGCTCCCGGTTGCTCGAAAAAGTGGTGTAAAACTATACCTCCAGAATGCGCTTTGTACAAAACAACCAAACCGTGGTGGACATATGCCCGAAACTATTTCCAAATATTAAATGGGATGAAATAGTTATTCGAATGAATTTAATAAATCGTCATCACGCTGATTTCTTTATGTTTTATTTAACCAAAAAAATGTGAACCTCTTACAACACCCTTGTTGTATGTTCTATGGGATTGTGATGTGATTTACTTATTTAGTTAGATATTATTTAAAAGTACTAAAAGCTATACTGGTTGGTGATTTCATTTTATTATTCCAATTATGTTTTTATTTAAAAATAAAAGAAATTAGTTAAAACATACAACAGAGATCCCACAAACATCACTATAAATGAGAAAATATTTGGTACTTGTAATTGCAATTGTAAAAATTTAATTGCTTATCGAACAAGCATTTTAGATGCACTGATACGAGATACACAGATACACCCTAGGGAGCTTGTCTTCTGATCACTATCGGTCTTTTGTTCAGTTCTTAACTACCTGTTATCCATTCATCGCATTCTTTTATTACTTGCCCAATATAGGAACTTAAGCGAACATCCGCCAATTTGACCTTCGTCACTGGAGGATAGCAACACAAAATCAATCCGCCTTATGGGCCGTAAACACAAGATAAATCAAGAACCAGTGAAAAGGAGATGCACAGCTTTGGAAGACTTCTTCTGTTTTATCCTTGTACCGAAATTTTGTTTTGTTTTTATTTTCTTCTTCGGGCAGTAAAAAAGATACAAATGCCGACATTGATGCGTGCAGCAGCATGCCGGATGCATTCCATTCATCAACGTAATTACGTGCAACACATGGTTTGTAGTGATTGCCATTTGGTAAGCTGTGTCGCATCGCTGGAGGAGCCTCATCAATCAACCGTACTTGTCAATGGCATGTCAATACTGGTTATTGGTGACAAATGTGATGCATGTTTTTATACCAGTGCAGTGGTATGTGCATGTACTGTGAGTCAGGAGGATTGCGGAACATGAACTGCTTCTTCAGGTCTAGTAAAAAGTTATTTATTCGTATGTATATTCGTTCTGTGAGAAATTCACAGTGATTACGGTTTAAAATTGATTACATCTGGAAAATATTTGTCATTCGTTGTAAAGGTACATATGTATGTATACCACCGACTCTAAAAAAAAGTCGAATTTCTATCAATAATTTCCTGTTCTGTAATCTTTTCGAATCATAAAACCAACCACATCCAGCCACTGTTAAATTCCATCAGTTCCCTAGCTGTTGCTTGTGTTCTCTGTTCTCATAGAATTGAACGACTGGAATCTTCATCTTCATCTATACTAATGTCCAATAGAGCACGAGACAGATATGTCAAACCTCTAAAGGATTTCTTGTGAAATAGTCATTACCCAATTGCCTTGTTGGGCTAAAGAAACAGCCATTGCCAACTCCTTCTTTGATTTCTACTATTAACTCTGACAATGAACTCTCCTCATTGTCAGAGTTAATAGTAGGGCCAAGATAGATGAAATGCCCAACTTCCTCAAAGCTAAAGCTGTTTTTTGTGACGCTCTGTCTGATTCGTCAATGTTTTGCGCTTCATCTTGCTGACAGCCAATTTTTTCGACTTTACTTTCCACGCTTCTTTCTACCAAGCAATGCCTTCAGAAAAAGTGTGCCTCTGTTGTTGGATTTTTAGCATTCCACACGTTTAAGTTTCTCAAGTATGAAGCCAATTAGGCGGCAACAAGTTTTTGTAATCTTTTTCTATTATACATCAAATTGCTTCGGACCATATAAAGCAGCGCGAGTGTTCTCTATCGTTATTATACACATTCTGCAGAGATTTGCAGCAGTAACAAATCTAGATATAGCTCTGGATATATCGTAGTGTTTATTGATTGATAAAATTCTTGAGAAATCGTTTCAGGCGTTCACACAATACGGAAGTGAAGATCTTAAAAGGAGTATAAAAAGACTGATGTCATTATCTTGTTGATCATCAGTCACGGTCCAGTGTTGTGTATGAAAGCATACATCATAATAATTTTCTTTAACTAAAATAGCTCAGTGGGAAGGCATACCGCTCCGGCAGATTTGTTATGCTTAATATAGCGCTTTCTTTGTTCCATTTCTGGCATTTTCTAAGCTGAGCATCTTAACTCATTTTGTGATGATTTCGATATCATTCCACCTAAACAATTTGGATTTAGCAAAGAACACTATACAGAGCATGCCATCTTTTTTCTGTGCAACAACATAGGTAAAAACTTGAGGAGTAAACAGTAAGCCTTTGTATAGAACTTGAGAAAGCCTTTGATTCTCTTTGGCACAAAGGTCTTGTTTCTTCAAGAGTGTGTAAAGCTAATGAACACTCAGATTTTTTCAGTAAGGTCACGAGGTACAATATTTCTCCACGACTTTCCTTTCCCAGATACTCGTACTTCTGTGGTCAAACCAAGGTCAACCCTCTATGCCGACGACACTCTGTTACTAGTGATATCAGATCACAAAACTCTTTGCAAAAGGAACTCTTCGAAATTTGTTTGAGTTTCTTCCTATCCTTCTTGTAAGTCTTTGTTTATGGCTGGACACGTCATTTCGAAGCATTTGGTGAAGGCATTGTTCGGCTTCATCTGCTTTTTGTTTTGTTCTAAGCTCAACAATGATTTTCAGGATTATTCAATGTACTGACAGTTCTCATATGCCAAAAGCGGCTTACTACTTCTTCAGAATTTTTCCCCAAGGCCTCCCAGAAAGAGGATAAACCTGGGGGTCTGGATAATAGCAGCAGGCTGGTCTAAGTCACCAAAATTGGCACTTCTACCAGACTTGAAACACTCAGCATATCTAATGCAGCTACCCCGGCTTAAAGGCAGAGGCTCACTATCACTTGTCTAAGACACACTACCCAGACAACCAAATGAGAAGCAGCTCACAACCACTCACTCACTATTCTTAAAAGCTGCAAGTGGGCTGAGCTATACAACTTGTAATCGATTGTGATGACGGATGAAGCCATCGAAAACCTATTCCTTGTTTTGATGACTTCAAATCGCCTAGCACCATTTTCAGATAAGCAGTTATCCTACTAAAAGATATTGATCAATTGCTAGCAAATCCTAAGAGAACAATACAGTACAGTACAGCCTTTACGAGTATATCAAAAAATCGGAAATGATGAAGCAGCATTCTGTCTTCAATGCTTTGGTGGATGTTGATCGAACCACTGCTTAACTTTATCAATAAAACTAACATCTGTGGTCAAAGGCATATCCGCTATTTGATGAATCTTCCACAACGACTATTTGTTCTAAAACGCAGCCAATCAAAAATGGACTTCCAGAAAATCCTCAAAACTGGGTATCACCATAGACAGCAAATCTTCGCTCGTAAGGACATGGCGTCTGATGCAATGACAATAGTGTTCCTATTGCGATCGAAATATAAAATTGATTCTTCCTGTTGCGAAGAATAGTTTGGGCCAGTATCTGTGCCAGGAAGGAAATGTAGCTCAAAATCAATCTAGAATGCCGCACTGGTAACTTTTTGTAGGACGAGAACGTTAAAATTATATTATGAAGAATCGGTAATGAGCATAACTGCAGATGACATGACTCTTCTGGTTAAGTGCTGTTCAAATGAATGCTTACCCACGTCTCTTTGATTTAGTCAATTGTCCTACTGTTGCTCGGTATAAAGAACTACTCGTATAGACTTCCTACTGGTGTCGCTTTTGCTGAGCTAAACAGTGTGCTAGGCATAACTGATAACAACATTCTGCTACGCTTATTGTGCGGGTGATGACAACACCGCGATGGACTATCTCTTCGAGTTTCGAGCCTATGCAGGTACTCGGCGCTGGTTTAGTAGGTGCTGGTACTGTAGACAGTTTATCAATGAAGCGTTTACACATTTTTCTACGAAAAACTGATAAATTACGGTAAAATAAACGTAGAAATAGAACAATGTACTAGTTCTGGTTCTTTGTCTGAGTGCGCTGTTTCGACAGAGAGAAAAAAGAAAAAGTTTACTATTAGATAGCTATACGAGGAGGTAATGGTATAATTTTGCGAACCGCACACTAGTTTCTTGAAATATTTCTGCTTCCAGTTTACATATTAACGAATTGAAACCCCATATACTAAACAAATAGGAACAGGCGGAACTTTATACCTTCTCTTGGAACATTGAAAATTTGCAAGGTGTCGCATTTCATGGGCAGCTGTGAGAGTATTGCCTTAAAGCGGATATTACAGCCTCACATTGCAGGGTAAGATAGAACCACCGATAAATGCACAAAATGATTTTTGTTAAGACCAGATACGATGGATCTCACCGTATCTTTTTTGAAAGAATAATTTAGGCTTGATGGACTATACCTATATCTACACAAACGAATTTTTAGTCCTTATGAGCATAATAGGAAGCAAGAAACCTAAATGATTAAGTGTCGTATTCCGTTGCGAGACATTTTCTTTTAAAGTTATTCTTAGAATATAAGGCCAATTACAATGTTGCACAGGTTGACCTCGGGGTGAATCCCAAAATTAAGTAAAGCAAAACAAAGTCACCATGTCTCCAGACTACTAGAAGTTGTAATTTGAAAAGAAAATTACTGGATCTACGGTTAAAGAAATTTATATATACGAGTAAGTATGGGGCTTTACTTTTTCAATTACAAACATAACCGCAAAGCCTATACGTGTATATGCTAAAATGAATTCAGGAATTTCATTCAAATTATAATATACTTTTCAGTATTTCTTTCTTTTACGAGTATGTTACCGTCCTTGAAAATGATGAAATTTTCATAAATATCTTCATATTCCACTCAACAACATGTCTGGTTTAAAATACCCCAAATTCACCTGCTCTGCAAATGTTCACGCAATAATTTCTGCAAATTTATTTATACAAGGGTGGATTTATTTTTATAAAAAAATTTGCCGCTACAAGACCTCTCTTTAATTTTGAGTGGCATATAATTCAAATTAACGTTGACTGGCATATTTTTCATGAACAAAAACCTGCGGTAAGTCGACGTTTTAAGTGCGTCATACCTCTCTACCATTATTACACGCTCTTTTCGTTTACTCAAACAACTAATGGAAAAAGCAACGATGTGCGATTTTTTTTTTCTTTGCAATCTGAAATAAGAATATCTTCTTTCAACCGGGAGATGATCTCGATATTGTCAGATAAATCAATTGTATTAACGTCGCAACGCAACAGTCGTTGCTTTGTATAAAAGAAGCGAACTTTGAAAAATCTTTAACATTATTATTTAGAAGTTTCTGGAAGTGAAATGTATCTAAAGAGCGTTTTGCTGGTCTTTGTGGCCGTTTTCGGTTCATCCAGAGTTTGGAGTAAGGAGGAGCCCAAGAGCCGTCAGTTTGACTCTGCCGACTGGAATGGAAGTTCGACGGTCGGGCCTTTGAATGGCCAATATTATTACACGAGTACAACTCCATATCGCCCACAGTATTCAACAGTTCACCCAGCATATAATCCTTCAAATCCGTTTTTACCATCAAACCCATCTCAGTACCCACCGATCTATGGATACCCATTTCTACCACAAATTCCATCACATCCTGCACCACCATCACATCTATCACAGAGTCCGTCTTATAGACCGCCACAGCAGCAACCACAACCACAACCGACTCAATATCCACCATATTATCCACCTCACAATCCGCCTACACATAGACCGCCATCGTATGTACCCCAGAATCCTCCTCAGTACCCGTACCCACCACAAACTCCACCGCATTATGTTCCACAAATTCCACCACAGCGTCCGCCGCTATATCCAACACAGTATCCTCCACAAGTGCCACAACATCATCATCCATCACAGAAACCACCTTATCCAACATTACATCCCACTGCAGCAAACCCTGTTGTAGACCAATACGATCACAGATACCCCGATGGCAGCTATGAGTTTAGGTTTGACATTTCTTTTCGTTGATCCCGTTAAAGGAATTCCTAATGAAATCTTTCTTTCAGATATGAAACACCTGATGAAACGGTGCGCTATGAACGAGGGTACTTTATACAATATCTGAATCAAAGGATTTTGATAGTGAAGGGATACTACTCATATCGGCTTCCTGATTTGAGGTATCTGACGGTGTTCTATTCAGCCGGACAGTATGGATATCGCCAAGTTTCAAGTAAGAATTCTGTTCAATTTCCGAAATTGTTTTTAAAAAAATGTTCCTTACAGCGACTTTCACAACGCAACGACCACAGCTCCCTCGATCTTTAGATGTGGAAGAAGATTCGGAGGAAGAATTGGATCGAAATTTGAGTGATGTAACACCTCGTAATAGTACGAAGAAACAGTAAAAGTAAAGTAAATGTATACAGTGAAATAAACGATGCTATTAATGAAATAGAAAGGAGTTCGTTGTGTTGAAAACTTTTCAACTAAGACCTTTAATTGTAGGTCTTTAGCTTTTTGAACTCTTGCACAACGTGGACTAGGTGTCTCTCATGTTTATACTTGATCTCCGGTATACCTCGTATTTTTACGAGTATTGTTGTTTGGTTAAATATTTGATGAACCCTTTACTATTTTTTTATGGCACCAAGAAAGTAATTGTAAGGTACTAGCTACTTAAAATCGCTAAGACTGATTGGGAGTGTTATTCAAATTCTTCTATCAATGTAAGAAGTCCTGGACTTTTATTGAGGCTAACTGTAAATTTAATGAATATGCCATTTCATGATATGTACTCGTAGCTACTGAAATATTCAAATACATGCAAAGAACATGTATAAAGCAAATAAGCCCAAGAAGCCAAAAGGTCTTTATCCCGAGAAGGATACGCCGCAGTCTTGTCACGTAAGCGAAAATGTAAGTTGAAAGTCTCCTGTGAACAGGAGCCTGGTCTTCACATGCCTCTAGATGACATGCCTAATGGAATGCATCTTCCCGCTGTACGTGTTCGTACAAGCTGTGTATGTTGAACACAATGAGAAAAATTAGATAGGAAAAAGTCTAGGCCATACACGAAATGAGTGCAGAGCCAACAAGGTGGAAATTTCTGGTTAAAAGGGGGAAAAAGTTATTTTTCTGCTGTAAATCACGACGTCAAAAATGCATTCAATTTAGTGCTGAGCAAACTACATATACCATGTTTGGTTAGGTTAGGTTAAAACAGGGTTGCGATGGATATGCCATCTAACAAACACTAGGCACCAAAACGGGTCCAACGCGATCCCTGTGGAACCAGTTCAGTTTTTTTCAGTTTTAAATGCATTTTATTTTTTTAACACTAACTCTTACATTTTAACAAAAAATGCCTAAGTGCTAGCTTAAAATTACTTAACAATCTTATGCTACGCATACGCATACGGGATACGCATATTAATGCGGCGGTAGGCAAAGTTTATGGTATACTGCGCCTATTATGGGCCTCTCAATATCATACGCCCCTGAACACACGTCTGCTACTCGCAAAGACACTAGTCATTCCAACACTCACATATGGCTGTGAAATTTTCTGCAAATGTGATGCTTTAAGCAGAAGAAAGCTTAATGTTGCCTTTAACAACACCGCGCGTTACATCTATGGTTTGAGGCGCCTCGATCATATCTCCAACTTCTCCCGACAAATCTATAACAACTCATTCGATCACCTTTTACATTTCAGATCACTCCTATTGTTATTTAATGTAATTCAGACACATCAACCCAGCTATTTATTTAATAGACTACGTTTTGGTTCATCTAATAGATCCCAACAGCTTGTCCATCCGCGGTATCATTACCTTACTTCGGAGCGCCAGTTCTTCATTAACGTTACCCGTCTTTGGAACTCCCTTCCTCAGCATTTAAGAAGGTCAGGTACCATTGCACAGTTTCGGAATGGGTTACAGTCTTATTTCCAGACAATCTCTGACTAACATTTTATTGTATATATGGTAGTTTTTGCTCGAGAAAAGAGAGATGTATATTGTATATTTCATATTACGAGTTCCTTGTTTTTTTTTTTTTTTTATTTATCTTATCGTATTTAAGAAACAGAAAGATAAAACCTCTAATCTTTGAATTATTAATTTAACGCTAACATGTTATGTAGCTTTTTCCGCTTTTCTAAATAAATTATATTTAAGCCTTGCACTCGTTTATAAGATTATTGTTATCTTAATGTGTAAGCTTTCAATGAATAAAGAAAATGAAATGAAATGAAAATGAAATGCTAACTTACTGGCCCCACACAGGCACTCTAAGTTACTCTAAATTTTTACAACTACGTCTTTCGACTTTATGTACATTTTCTTTACTAATATTTATTTACTATACTTAAAGCTAAGAAAAAAATTGCTAACAAAAACTTAGCATATGGACATAATTTTTTATTTTTTATATAAAAACTTAATATCTAACTTAAAATAAACTTTAGGCTACCTAACATATATACACAATACCCACATAGACATTATACAAAATTAAATACAAAGGTATATACTAATATATGTATATATTTCTTCAATGCTAACCTAAACCTATGCAAGCTGGCCATAGCTATTCACAGAGAAAACGGATTGGTCAGCTCTGCCCCATTAGTGAGGCTGGTCCGTAATTGACGGAAACGACGACGAAACATCTTCCCCATCATTCAACCACCAGAAATGCTGGTGCTGCCCAACGACATCCCTCTTATCGCGATTCCCCACCGCCCTACTGAACCTGAGGCGATCCACACTGCCGTGTGCGACGTCTCTGCTGTAGTTGAGTCGCCTGTCCCCAGCTGTCCGAGCGACATGGAAGATTAACGGGACCGCTGACCTATCCTGGAACCCTATCTGATCTAGGTAGAGGAATGCTTCCGGTGGAACGAAGCCGTCATAGCGCACACTCTCGTGGTAAAGGTTATTCGTCGAGGTCATTGCTCTTACAATGTGCCTTCGAGTCAGCTTAATTACGAAGTTGTTCACTCGTATTAGGTTCGCCCTGTTGTAAAGGATCTCATTAGGATAAAATTTCTTGTACTCCGACTCTGGCGTTTTGTACAATCGAAGACAAGCCCTCTCAAACACCCGAATCTTTTCCATTAGGCTTGCTCGTACATTGAGCCACACGGGACGACCAAATACCAGCATGGGCCTGATAAGGGCCATGTAGGAGATTACCTTTACCCTCGCATCGGGTTGGCTGGCAAGATGGCCAGCATGTTAGGTGCAGCTTTCGCTGTTCTCGGCATTGGCGCTGGAGAAGCAACAGTCGCTTGCTGTACCGTAGCCCCTCTACCTGACACCATTTGGGCGTAGGAAATTTGCGACGTGACGGCTGGTGTTTGAAACCTAACAGGTGAACGTTTGACCTCCACCTTCTGCTGCCGAGCCAGTTTTGCTTTCTTAATGTCAGCGAACTTAGGACAACCCCGATAGTTTACGGTGTGTCCCACATTTCCACATAACACGCACGAGAGCTGCGTCCTATCGGATGCTCCGTCCCTATCCAGAGCACACTTCTCGGAGCTGTGGTTCTTTGCGCACTTCACGCATCGAGGCTGCATTTGGCAGTTCGACGCGGTGTGCCCGAACCTCCGTGAATGGCATGGCGATCGTTCCCCAATCGCTTAATATTAAAATTGTTAGCAATGACCAACTTACGCAGGTCCTTGGTTTCATTTACCTTTAGTTTATAGGTGTTGATAGGAGGCACCTTCTCCTTCTTCTTCTGCTGCTGTTGTTGTTGTTGTTGCTGCTGCTGCTGCTCTTGTTGCTGCTGCTGCTGTTGTTTTGCGGCTGCCGCTGTTTTGTCTGCTGCTGCTGTTTTGTCTGCTGCTGCTGTTTTGTCTGCTGCTGCTGGTTTTGTTGTTGCTGCAGTTGTTGTTTCTGCTCGTGTTGCTTTTTTTGTTGGGCGCTTTCTGCCTCTAATTTCTCCCTCTGCCTGCGTGCAGTTTGCTTTAGCTTAACAGCAAGCATTTTTTCTTGCAGCTTTTCTATGCTGCTGCTAATGTCTTTTAACATTTCATCCTCATCTTCCGATTCGGATGCCGCTAGAGAAGCAAAGTTGTTATTGCCCCCCCTCATAATGTTCATCGTCCTCTGTTAGAACGGCATTTATTCTCTTTTTAGGAGGGGATTTCAAACTCCTCTTCCTTTTAATGGCTTTCGCCACGGCACCGGCAACACTATTGTTGCCTTTTGCATCTCCCGTTATGGGAAGAGCGGAATGCTCTCCAACATCTATCACGTGATTTCCTTATTTCTTGTTGGTTTTGTTTGGATGATACGAGTATGTATGTATATTTACACAATTTGAAAAAAACAAAAAACAAAAAAGTTCTAAAAGATCGACCTGGGGATCGAACTCGCGTCCCACGATTTGACGACCTACGCCACCAACCACTTAGTTGCCGAGTTAATTGACAAAGTGCAACTAATTAGGTTTACAAGCTAATCTGAATCACTTATATGCAAACGAGATTCAAACTATATATGTACGTAAAATGCACAGAAACTGAAAACATCTGTCCTCTATCGAGGTCTATGAACGACTGATCCCTGTGGAACCAATTGAATTTATATTCACATGGCAAAAACCTAAACAATCACCCAGGAATGCCTTTGGGATTCATTCCGTCTATTTCCTCTAGGTTTTTGAAAAAGTATTTTACTAAAAATTTTCTTCGACTACGCGATATTGCCTCGCATTCACACAGTATGTGTGTTATGTCCTCAACAGCTTGCAGATCACCGCTGAATCTGCACGTGTTTAATTTTATTAACTCCCTACGTCTTGTGCCGTCAAAAAGTGGATGAGAGCCTTGGATACAATGTGTCCTTCAAGACTTGACCTCCTTAGGTTGGCAGTCTTTATGATTTTTTCCTCGATAGTGCCCCTTACTATGCAATGGTGTGGTTTGATGTTAGCAACTTCACTATTATCGAGTAGCCCTCCTCTTCTTGCAAGCAGTAGTGTCCTGGTACCCAGCACTGTCTCACCCGGTTCTAACTGCATAATCTTTTGAGCACTGTGCGACAGCCCCTGACTATATCAGAATTGATGTTGGTCGATACCATTGCCTTGAGTGAGGCTTGGCTATCGATGTAGATAGTGATATCTCTTTCGGATATCGATCTCATCTGCATGAGCTCAGCAGCCCTGAGGACAGGCAGAATCTCCAATTGGAAGACTCTGCCTGCGTCCGGTAGTCGTGTACTTAGACACTCTTAGTTCTGGGTCTTCTGAGAAGATACCAGAACCTGTTCCTTCCTCGGTTTTCGAACTGTCTGTAAAAATTGCAATTTCATTTGACCTGATTATTGAATTTGCCAGTCATCCCTCTTCGGATATATTATATCATACGGAATGTCGAAATCGACCAAGGAGGGAATACTCGTATAATGCGTTAAAATTGGATTGCCTGACAGCAGCTCCGCTAGGAAAGTGACTTGTTCGCTGCTCTTGAAGTAACCCAAATTAGAGACTCGTATCGCACTCTTGCCAGAAAGTTGTTTTATCTCTAAATCAACTGGTGTTAGGTGCAGAAAGGTGTCCAATACTGCCACAGGGTTGGTACGAAGCGCACTTGTAATGGTTATGGAAGCCGTTCTTTGAACCTCTGCCAATTTTCCGTAAACCGTTTTCTTGCTTGTCGCTTTCCACCATTAGTAAGTATGGGTCTTACCACCACCGTATATTAGCTATATATATGTACACCATAGCAGATATTAAGCGACAAAGAGGGCTTCAAAAGTATTTCGATCAATGTCTTGTATCACTTGCTGCATTTCCTAAATTCTGATATTTAAATCACCAATAACTATGTAATCAGGTACCATAGCATTAACGCTTGACTGACGAGTAATGTCCGAAAATAGCAGTCGTGCAGTCAAGTGAACGTGAGATTGCGACTACAAGAATTAGAACTGGAACTAGACCCCAAAAATGGGGTCTGGTGTTGATGCTAGTATAATTAGTCTAAGCCACCAAGTGTTGAAAACAGTGAATCACAATAGACCAATAGATCCTTATTATCTAACCTAAGTGTTGAAGATGCTGATAATCTCAAATATTTTGAAAATGATTGAAATCAATCTGAGGACCTTTGCATACACAAATCCTTAATTGTACTCACAAACTGTAGCATATTCAAACCAAAATCTCAGCTATATGGTATATCAATTCACTGATCAGCTTAGCAATACCCGCGTCCGATATTACAACATCTACGAGTATGTATGGTCAAGGAGCAATCAGTTCCCTAACTTCGAACACCATAAATTCGATCGTGGTCAGATATTGCCGCAGATCAATAATATGTCTAAATAAGAATTAATAGTACTCATCTACAACCTATACAAATGACATACTTTCGAACACTCTTTAATGCCAATCATAGAGACAGCTCTGAAAACTCAAAACTATACTTAAACTCACAAGCATAATCACAGTACACTGTGTTATTGGAATAAACGCGCAGTGATTGAGTTGTTCTCACTGGCTCCTTGAAGGGCTTGTAGAGATGAAGGAAATGTAATCCCAAAGCAGCTAACACTTCGGAAATTTAAGTGATCTCTGCTCTTTGAAGATCATCGATCTTGACAAATTTATGAAGAAATTTCTTTGATTTCAGGATTATCCTGTGTACCGCTCACGAGCACTCTCCCAGTGGTATCACAATAGACTTACCTAATACCTAATCATAACGGTTTTGACTTCCAAGGCTGTTTTGCGATGTCATAAAAGCAATGATTTATAACGAGCTATAAGAGTTTGGGTGATAAAGCCTTAACCCACAAATCTGGCTAGTTAAATTTGGGTATGAAGTCGTTCTCTTATTCCTGCTAGAACAGTCTTAGCTTATTTTCACTATGGTTTTAGCTCGTCCCATCTATCAGATTGCTATTTTGTGGCCACTTTTGGGGTAAGGATTTGAAGGTTTATTTCGACTTAATTGATACCGCTTTCGATAATTGCTTCCAGATACCGACCGAAAGCTGTGCGGTCTCCTTTTTTGTCTTTTGGAATACAGAATACATTGGACGTTATATACACATACGCAGTAAGCTTCTATTGTGCTAGGTCCTGTGGTTGAATGTAGTTCCCCTGTTCATCAAGTGATTTCATGTTGACTTACAAAAAAATACACTTGATGGAAATGTGCTGAAACCTTAAATCCGCCGCTTTTAGACACTAGCCTTAAAGCCAGGCCTAGTTGACTGTAACTATTGTTTTTTTTGTATTGCATCTTAGGAGATTACGTCCTTATATTCGGTGGAAAGCCTCCAATATATGAATCTAAGTAGTAATCGACTTTCCCCGTACCCAGAAATGGTTACGGCTAGTATCTGAGCCAGGGAAGATGTAGTCGAATCTTGACGGAAGGCCCCAAAACCGATTTAGGATACGGCATTGGTGTCTTTTCAGATTATGACAACGTTGGTTTTTATTCCTCGTTAGGGAAACTTCCGTCTGTCTTCCAATCGATATACACCATCATATACTGTGAAGAATTAACGGGGCGATCTAGATGCGTCTTTATCAAGAGTTAAACTGCACTTGCACTCCCCACTTGCAAGGCTTTCTAAACCCAGTCGCATTTGAGTCTTGTTTAAAAAATGATGACGACACCGCGGTGAACTATCTCTGTGATGTTTTTCGACTACGCTCGCATCAGGTAGCAGATACCTGGCACTTGTATGGTGGATGCACTTTATCAAATTTCTATGGAAAACTGAGAAATTTCAATAAAATTGACAGGAGTACAAAGGGATAGTTTTTTGTCTAAGTGCTCTGTTCGGATGGAAAGAAAACAGGCTGAGTTAGTATCAGTTACGAAGAACTGCCATAACACCGGTCTCGTTATGAATACTTATCAGTACACACTCAAGCCCACTTTCGCATATTGTGATTCGTTCCTAAGCCGTACAACTCGCTTATGGAATGACTTGCCGGGCTCTCTATTTTCTGGTCATTATAACTTAAAAACATTTTCTTCGCCCGCACTGTGTACAAACATGATATGGATACACAAATCGCTTGAGCGCACGCAAATTATAAAATTTAAAAAAATAGATGAGAGATAACTCAGGCCAATTGATTTCATTAAATCCCGATTATGTGCATTTGGTGCCGGTTAAGTTCCTTCATTAGCATTCCGAGTTTTGTGTTCAGATGCTTTTCATTTATTGAATATGTTCTCAGCCTTTTCACCGATTAAATATAGGATTAAATCTTATCCTTGTGCTTATTTAGTATCCAAACGATATCATTTGAAATCCGAAACGGGTTTTTCAGATACCGGAGAACTATTTTCATATGAATTCGACTTTCTGTGGCACAGACCAATCTTCTTGCCATCTATGCACTCTCGGAGGTATATTGCAAAAAATTGTGAAGTGGAAAAACTTTGACTCTTCATATACTTGACGTAGCAACCATTGGTTGCTGAACTTGACAACCAATATATAAGGAATTCCTATGTCTCGAAGGGATCAAGCAGCAGTTATGTATGTACTAGTCAAAAACCTATACAGAATTAATATTAATTTTATCAGAGCTGTACCATGGGGTCATAAATGCAGAAGTTTCGCAACAAGGTCGTAGAGCATAGGTTTGAACAAGGCAGCAAAGTATTCTAAAATTGCTTCTTAACACCCAGCGGTTGAAGTTTTTTCTAGAGTGCGTTGCTTTTATGCTCAACAACTAGTAAAACGTTATGTCGTTTAATATGATAATGAATATTTTGCTAGCGTCAAGCAGCATAGGCAAACAAACAGATTTCGGCTCTACGAAAGGTCCACCCTTCTGAAATCCAAATCTTTCAACTCCAGTCATTCTAAATCATAAACAAACTTACAAATAACATATACCATCACTTTCAATGCCAATTTCCAACATTTATCTATCTCAATAGCTGCTTACTTCCTAAATACAGTCATTTAATACTCTCCATTCAGCCTCACATAATGACTCACCATATTTCCGAATTTAAGATATTTCTTATCCGCCAAATATAGCTGTTATCCAGCGCCAACGATATCCACAAATTAAATGATGAAAATTGCCCAAAAAATGTTAACAACCCATGTCACCAGTCAGCACTCATTCTAAGTTATATTCCCTCTTACAAGTTCTTGTTCTTGGCCATTAAAACAATGTGCGGCATTGTCACGTCAACTTCACCCAAATCAGGAACATGTCCTCATTCATGTTCATCGGAAATTTATAACATCAACGCCTTCAATAAATTTCGAACAAAACGCCCGATGTAAGAGATGTAAAACAAAATATTTCTGACAAACTGCTGAAATACTTATTCCCTCCCAAAAAAAAAAAAGAAAAAAAGAGAACGAAAATAGAAATCGGAGTTTCACATCTCTAATGAGAGTTCATAATGCCGAAAAATATTCGGCACACTGACTTATGTTAAATACCCGTCACTGTGAAAAGAACCGATAAAAAAAATCACAAGTACCTTATCTGACGAATTCACTGTCAAGTCAGCTGGAAGATTCGTCATTCAGAGGAAGCCGCCAAAGGGTACGTTTTCTCTATCGTGGCGCTCAATCAATGATTCCCATGGGCGTTGTCGATCTGACTCCGTAAGTGGCTGAATCTGAGGTCGACAGAGTAATTTACATCTAATCGGCGCACCGCCTAACCCAAAATTTGCCATGATTCCACCATAAAAAGAGGACAGCGCGAAACTCACTCAACTTTGAGTGTGTTTTCGATTAAATTGAGTGTTATGAGTATTTTTACATGGAAAAGGTCAATAAGGGGCAGCTTCTTCATATCCATCTACCAAAAGATATGTACATTGTACATCCATCTTGAATCAAGTCAGGTGAGTATAACATCAAAAGCAATAACAACAAGAACTATCACTTTAGAACGCGCGTGCGCAACCTTTAAGTTTCGCACTCTTGCGTACTACTAAAAGATACTCGGATGCAGACACACTTGTTGCGATGCTACAAATTCGTATAAAAACCACCACATCGTGCAAATAATTGAAACAATACCTCCGCCAACTTCGACCGGGAATCACGTGGTCTATCTCGCTCTCTGAATTGCTCAAAACCTCGCAATGGATAAAAGGATTTGCTTCGCTTTGATCGGTTTGGGATTACTGTCATGTGTTGCAGCACGTACTACGACCTCGTCGTCGTCGACCACTTCAACTTCGAGGACAACAGTTAACCCTTACCGAGTACCATCACAGACATCCACAACAGTGGTGGCCACTGATCAGCGTGATTATTACAATGGACCGAGGGTAATTGAGCAATTCAATCATAGGAATCCTGATGGCAGTTACGAATTCAGGTGAGATAATGAGCCACACAGTGCATTAAGATCGTGCCGGAATTTCACTTATACGGGCCATAAACCAACTCTCACGGATACTTGTGTTATTTGTAGGTACGAATTAAGTGATGGAAACACACGTTACGAACGCGGATACTTTGTGAATCGGAATAGTCTGCCGACTTTAGTTGTTACCGGTTACTATGCGTATCGCTTGGATGATGGACGTTACACGACAACCTTCTACACTGCTGACGAAAACGGATACCGCCAACAGACTTGTAAGGAATTGGAATTGTATCTTAGTTCAGGGAATTTTTCGGAATTTTAATGAGCATTTTGTTTTATGTCATTAGCAACATCTTCACAGGGCTGGACAAATCTTCCAAGGACGATAGACATCCCAACAGAAGCTGACGATTCGGATAGTAATCTGTTGGGGATTTTGTCATCAACTGGTGTTCAGAGAAGATATACGGAAGATCCCAAGAATCTTCAGGAGAATGGGAGTAATGATATATAGACTATGATGGGTGATGATTCATGTGGCTACTGTTATAGTATTTTTGTAAGTGTTCAACGATGTAGAAGATAATTTTTGTTTTTAAAAAAATATTGTAGATAATAAATTTAGGCGATTCAGAAATGAAAGGGATGTGTTTTCTTGGTAATTGGTTAAGTTGATGTTAAGCTTATAGACCTTTTGTTCGTGGTAAAAGTGCTAAAATTTAGCATTGTTGTCCTAATTGATACTTTCCTTTTCTATTTTGAGAAAAATCTACCAATATATTTGCTTTAAAATTACAAGATAATCATCAATAAATATATTGGCTGTCAAAAATAGGCAAGCCATTCGGAAAAGCAGTCAACTGATAAGAGTCTTTGATAGTGACATTGGCCTTTGGTAATACCGGAAATTGACGAAAAAAAGAAATTAATGGATAACATGGGGTAGTTGAATTGTATCGACGAATTCGCGCTTGCCTTACTGGAGCCAAGAACGGCGGAATGGTGTGGAAACTTTTTCACTGCAGTCAAAGTAACGTCAAGGTTGAGGTCGTGTGCTACGAGGCCATTATCAGGGCAATCATTCCTTTTGACGATACTTTATCGATTCAGCACCGTATCGCATGAAAATGATTCGGCTGTTTGGATTGATGTCTCGTGGAATATCACCTTCTACAGACGTATATTTCTTCCATTTTTGACTTTTACTTTTGATAACGCTAGATGGTTAGAAACATCTGCGGATCACATCTTTCTGCCATTTCAGTCATCGCAGATGTAATTTTACTTTGAATATTGTTCTCTACTCACCAACAAACTGGATCATACACTATATGTGAATTTTTTTGTTCGAAAATATCAAGAATACTTACGTTCCGTGGAATCATAATAAAACACATCTCATTGCCGGCCAGAGTAGAAGAAGTGTCAATATAACTCACTTACTAGGATTTGGCTAAAGTCGGCTTGGAACTGGGCCTTACCAGCCAGTCGTTTTATTTGCAAGCTGCTTCCAGTTTCGTACGTGAAGCTGGTTGTGGTCCTTGTCCACAAGCTAACACCATATGAGATGTGGGCGCGTTTTCGCTCGGTAATGGATTCGAAGATTTTTGAAACTGGAGCGCTAATGTTTATTCGTTATACAATCCCCTACAGTTCTCTTTTAAATCCACAGCTCCACTCTCTACCGACCCAGACAGGGACCTAGATGACACGAAGCATTTATCTTTCGAAATTACCAGGCGCCTTCTCATGCTTTTTTGATAAAGTTGTTTGAGCCATAGAATAGGACTGGAATGATAAAAGTTTTATGGAGCGATATTTTGGTGATCCGAAAGAGGGTATGCTAATAAATTACACTCTGAGGTCAAAAATAGCGATTGGTAACGGTTACACTTCAAATAATCTGTAGGATGCGTCGTTTTATTGGCTACCGCAAAGTTGTACTAATCTATTGTGAAGTTTTGTCCAAGTCGTCTATGTTTTGCGTACTTTCTCGACGACAGCACCTATTATACTTGCAAATGCACCGGAAATAACTGGCTGTCATCTGCTGATAACAGATATCATCCGCATGGACAACTATAATATTTGCAAGGGCTTCTGCAAAATTGTGCCGCTGTGCAAGTTCCGATAATTTACCATGATAAAAAATCATATTTTTTGTGCCTAAGCTAGTTATTCGGCTGCACGTGGTTGAATATTCTATATGTGCGTTCAAACTTCCCTGTCTCTTTTTCGTTTTTCAGGGTTATCAACGGTGAATCTGTTTTGTTAGAGCCTTTTGGTTACATAAAACCTAATACGGCTTTTATCTACTTAATCTTGGTTAACCTTATGCATAAGTCCCATTGGGGCTAATTTGGCAAAAAAGGCTGAATATCACAGTGGTAGTAAACAGATTCGGTGGTATAAGAGCTGCTATTGACCCATTATCTGTTTCCTTGAGTTGTCCCAGAATTCTTAAGATGGGACGTGTCAAACAGAGCATGTGTTAATGCGCTTCCATACACAGAAGCCTAGACTATGCAAAAAGAGTATCAAAAATAACAAAAAGTTCAAAGTTAAAACCAAAACCTCCCAACTCAATACAGCGATTTGCACGGTGTGAAAGCATGTCGAATGATATATCGTCGCCCGCGTTGTCCTTCAGGATGTCGGTACAAGCCTTTTGGATTTCATCCTCAAATGCATTTTTCCAAAAAGTTAAAAGTCGCACGGTGCAAATTCAGGCGAATACAGAGAGCGGTTGACAGTTAAAATGCGAGTTTTATCCAAAAAATCAGTCACAAGTGTCGATTGATGGGGTCGCGCTTTATTGTGCAACAAACCCCAACTTCCTTCTTTGCGATATTCTGGCGGAATACGAAGAATACGATGAACAAAACACTTCAAGGCACCAAGACAAAATTATACATTAACTGCTTGGCCCGGTGGAACGAACTCTTTGTGGACAATGCCCTTGGAATTGTAAAAGCAAATCAATGTCTTCACTTTTGACTTCTCCAAACGAGATTTTTTGCGTTTTGGCTTGTGTTGGTTTATGAATCATATTGAAAACACCACGTTTCATCGCCATTCACAATGTTGTAAAGGAATTATTTGTTCTTTTTGGCCGCCTTGATGATGTCCTTCGAATTTTGAATTCTGAGCAATTTTTGCTAGATGCTCATTTTTGTACTGAATGCACAATCATACTGTCACTGTCACTGTTATGAAATGTTGACAGTACATCAGTGAAGCATCTACCTATCGACGCATGTAATTGCCAATTGATGGTCTTACTAGAAATATCTATTTTAAACGTATAGACCAGCTGTGAACTCTGAAGAGAATCTTCATTGCTAGCCTGACAACGGCATCGATATCGCGATCCTGGCCAACAAATAGAGTTTTTATATCGAAAATCAGAAAGGAGACATATTGATCAATTAGTCGCCTTCCTTCGTATTGAAAAGCGTATAGAGAATTGTTGAGCTTTCATTGTTAATAACAATGCTTTGCGAATGCATTCTCTCTTTAAAGTCTAAAATGCCCGGTTAGTAGCACTGGATGGAAACTCGAAAGGAAGGTGTACACACTGGGCATTGCCATCGAAATTGAGAGTGCTTTCGGCTTGTACAACTCGGTCTGACTATGGGAGATCTTTGATATGCTAATATGAGTCGGGAGTAAACAGTTGTTACCAGCAAGAAGGCGCGGGGTTCTGTACGCACTGCTATGACATTGGGTGACTTACTGCTTAGACCCCTCAATAATTTGCACGTGTATGCATACGCAAATGATGCAGTATTACTGTACTTTCTGTTGAATTATACCTAGGTTTTGCCAAACTCTAAACATCATCGACGAATTCTCTCAGAATTTAGGTTGTTTTTTTACGGCCTTCGGGCAGTGCAAAGGAGCTGTCATTCAGACATGAGGCCTGTCATTGAAAAGGGTCATCTCGATCTACATGGCTATGATAAGGCCATTTATATCCTATGCGTCGGTTATCTTGTGGAATGTGTCATTGCCGCTTTTACCAGACTACAAAGAACGGTTTGTCTCGGCTACATGTGGGCTTTCCCTAGCATGCCCATCTCCACTGATGAATATTTTCTGTACTCTCAAAGCCATCTTCCATTTAAAAAGAAGTGGTCTTTGGTACAACATACACCGGAGCTTTGATGACCTTTAGCACCGACTGTCTTTTGAGTCTGATTTTATGGACATGACGTCTGTTGCAATGACACCACAGAACACAGAAAATAAGAAATCGACTTTCCCGGTGCCTTAGACTTTCGGCCCAGGAAACGAATGTACTCGGGCCATGGATGACTCCAATATCCGCATAGGATGCTGCGCTGGTTTCTTTCTGGCGGACGGCAACGTTAGATTCCACTCCACGTTAGGAAAACTTCTGTCTGTCTTCCAAATGGAGATATACGGTATTCTGATTGCAACAAACTATATTTTTAAGAACGGGTGGAGGGGCGATGAATTTGGACATGTACGCTTAAAGTTTGGCTGAACCCTCTTACGACTTCCAAGTTAGTTCGAGAATACAAGACATCACTGAACGCAGTCGGCTGAATTCACTAAGTCCTGTTTGGGTCCCAGCCTACAGTGGGTTCACTGGAGGCATAACTGACATACTGACGCTTGCTGTGAGAGTAATGATGGTACTCAGCATTGATATGGTGGGTGCTTTTTCTTACTCTTCGAAAGACGAAATAATTTCAATAAAAGGAATATGAAGAGTCATCCAACAAGAGGTATTAATTCAAATGTCGTGTCATAGAGCAACTTGTCGACACTCAATTATCGTAGTAATGACGTTTTATAAGTAAAAACTGGTCTATCAGCAACTACTTTGCATAAAGATCTTGGCCTCCATGCTTACTAGGTCCACCGAACAGACCACGAACAACGCCTTGCGAAAGCAATAATTGTTTGCTGGAAATAAATGAACAAACTCAGGATTTTTTAAACAAAATTATTCTGAGTGATGATGTTCATTTCCATGTGTCCGGGTACATAAACAAACAAAAATGGTCGCATCTGGGGCTCCAAAAAGTCAAGAAAAATAAATAAGGGAACAACCTTCGAAGGAGGCTCGAAGTTTTTTGATTGTTTTTGGGACAACACAACTGGGCGACTTGCTCGAAACTTTTGACGAAAGGCTACACAGCAGCTGTTTGTTAGATCTGCGATTCGAAAGACGGAAGTAGCATGCTAAGAACAACAAGGATAGAAGCGCTTAATCTCGAATTTATCATACAAATTTTCCATAATGAACGTGAAGATGATAGCATTCATACGGATTTTGGTCGCTTAGTTGCAGATTTCTTTAAAGAAATTGAGACGAGTTCATAGATACTATTTACCAACCAATTTCTTAAATTTCTTTAGACGAAAGTCGGGAATATTTCAAATAGACACGGGTTGTGACACACGTCGGAACGAAAGCGGTAAACCATGCGAGCTGATACAGAAGAGAACAATGTATGATCTTTTAGAAACTTAAGTTGATGTACCATCTGGTTGATAGTTACTCTCTGGAGGCTAATCAAATGGACAACGAAACAAATTTCTCAATGCAAAGGAAATATTTGAAGGCTCTTCTTTGGGTATGCGTACTTAAGGGGCACACCTAGTGTGACAGCCTAAAAAAAGGCGATTTTTGGGAATTAAAAAAAAAACTACTGTATCAATTGTTTTAAAATTTTAAGGGTATATTTATACATATTTTAAGAATACACAGTAAAATTTTTGAAGAAAAAAATTAAATATTTTTCCAGATACCCGCGATCTCCGACGGCGCTAAAAAAAGGTCCTGCATTGCTGCAGTGATTCCGGCCTTCTCCGTGGATTAAATATAAAAAAAAAAAAACAATTCTCGTTAAACTAGAAGATATTGTCCGTACAATGACCAACCATCGAAAAAAAAATATCTAAAATTGACAAAATGGCGGCGTTTTTAAAAAAAAGTTGAATTTTACCCAAAATTTTGGTCGTTTTTAGCCTGCCAAAATTCGATTTTTGATCAGATCAAAAAACTGGTAGGTCATTGTATGGAGAACTATATACAGAACATGCAGAAAATAGATCCGGTAGTGATCGGATCATTTTTCTCCGAGTTATCACTGCAGCAAATTTGAAAAATGCTGTTTCGAGAAAAACGCGTTTAAAGATAAAATGATCGTTTTCACTGTTATAAATGGATTAAAATCATACTTACAGCTAATTCGGGGCCCATATATATACATATATATGTCTGTATACCTGAAAGCCTACAATAGAAACTGGAATCGTATTATAACGGTTGCAACCATTAGGAAGAGACGGTAGACTCAGAACAATACCTCAGGTACGTCCCGTATGCTAATACAACTATTAACTGCCGAGCAGTTACTCTTCAAATGGCTGTAACTCAAAAACTATTTGAGTTATCGATTTACAATTTTAGTATGTTATTTTTAAAGGTATAACTTATCGAAATTTGGAAAAAAATCGATTTTTTTTTTTACAAAATTGGACCAAGCAATGAGACACAGTTCTTCAGCGATTCTACCGACTTTGGAAAGCTATTTATCCTGGATACGAGTGCAAAACACCCACTAGATGCAGTAAGGTTCCACAACAGAACATAAAACCTTAAGTGGAATCGTAGGCTGTATGCACTGTTCCCTTCCATATATATATAAACCCTTCAGTACTAATAATGGGTTCAAATGTTATTTCAAATCAGAATTCACAAAATTCACGTGCACTTGACGCAATAACAAACCACATGTTGGATTTGTAACTTCAACTCAATATACTCAAAGATCAAAGTAAATCAAAGCCAACCATTTATACGTCCTAATGCGTACAATTTGATGGACATATCTAAAAATACCGCAAAATGAATCATAGCCCACAGATTCTCATTTTTTGATTAAAAATTCACTCATTTGCTCTCAGTTTAAAATATCATTACTATATACATATACGAGTACATACGTACATATTACGTACGAAACTTATTTCTATTCAATTGTTTTGTGTAACATTACCCAATTGCTACCAGAACAGGCCAACCGCGCGTCTTGTCATTAATCAATAGAGTCCCGCTCTGCATTACATCAGTATTCTCATCTCCCGGTCAACTATCCGTTCGACAAGATACAAGCGAACAACAATTCAAGACATCTCCTTCACAAGTCCTCCTCATTACCATTCCATTTCTATTCTCCCTTATCTATGTGGCCTTCTATGATGAAAAGTGATGGTGATGTTGTGTCTCTCATGCCTATCCGGTAGGACGTGACAGTTTTTTTTTTGTTCCTTATGCCCTTTTTACGTCTTCATAGATATGATATTCAAATTGAGTCATAAAAGCTTAGATTTATGATTGAACTAGAACATGAAGGCATGAGGCGGTGGCTTGTTTGATTGTTAATAGACGGACCTTCATGAATTATGACAGAGACCTTTTTGCGGAGCGTGCAAAAAATCTCATTATAAGCGAACACAAGTTTTCTGTCGCACATACCTACGCGTTTGCCTACCAAATAAGATTGAATTTTTGAATGACATGACCTGTACCAATTTGTATTTTTAGGTTACTAGGCTACGCCTTCTGAAATGTTGCTTGCATCAACTCATCTACAATATTTAACGAATTTCATTCTAGTTGAACCAAATTAAGACGACAAAGGCGACAGAAATAATCAGTGCGAGAAAATTTACTTAAATGCGTATCACAAAATGGTGCAGGATTCACTCTGCATTCATACAGGCAATCATTTCGACTAAAAACTAGTGAATACAAAACCCTTAAACAGGGCCACTGTCTGAGGGAGCAGGAGCTACAACAAACTGCAAAACTAGCAGTAGTGTACAGATGCACTGCGCTCTCATCGTGAACTGGGACACAAGGATACCATCTCATGTTTATGTTCCACAAATTCCGTTTATTCAACCTGTTTGCAAACAATTATTATTATTAAATGTTCCAGTGGCTAGAGCCGTTCTGTCCCATCACGTCGAGGAATGGAAGCTCCTCTACATATAGCCATCGGCTTCCCCTTATGTTGTTTTAAGTGAATGACTTGTACACCACAAAGGGTTTCCCGCAAGGATTTTCCCATGCGGAATCGTTAAACTTATCGGTGTTTCCGATGTAGTATAATTTTGTCGTATACCGGAGTTCCATTCAGATGGCATGAAGGAAGAAGAGTTACCATTGATTTCACCTGTCACTAATACGCTATAAAGGCCAGTAACAATGAAAAGTATCCAAAGGAATATGTTCAAGATTTGTCCGAAAAAATGCATATCGTATTCAAAGAGAGCAAATGCATTCTACCTTAGAGCATTTGTACGAACATTACTGACCAGAACTATTGTAGTAGATCCAACATAAACTCGGCATTCATACGACTTCAAATCCTAATACAAATAAATACTTGTATATCATCACCTTTAGTATTCATCTGAAATGAAATTTGTCTTTGAAAGTTTTACTAGGATCCACTTTTATGACTATTTTACTTTACTTTGGCTTGTCGCGTACTAACCAAAATGATCCTTGCTTTCGTTAAATGTAGCTGGCTGCCTTTCAACAGTCTGCGCCCACTGCAGAAGTTTCGAAGATCCTTTGGAGCCTTAATCTATATAATATAGTTATCTTCTTCTGTTTAGTGGCTGCTTTCTGACTGAATTCATGTCGGGCAATAGATTTCATGGTTTTTTGTTCACTCCGTCATCGGAAATGGGACTGAAGATTATACGGAGAATATTTCGCTCAAACCAGACAGGTTTGGAAGTGTTTGACTCGAAATCGATCGAGATAAGGCTTTGCAATAAATACCTTTCACATGGTGCTAATGGGGAAAAAGTTTGTATTACATGTAAAAAAGGACTATACGTCTCCCATTGGACTGCAAGTGCCCAAACCATAGTATTCTTATTTGGGATTTTTTTTTAGAATCTTCTAGTCTAGCACATCAGAACTGACATGTCTGATGGTTTCCTCAATGGTGCTCCCTTAATGCTCATCATCCGGCGTTATAATTAATATTGAGGAAAACAGAGGTAGAAAAATCTCTGTCGATCTCTTGTATTTAGAATTGTCCGACATTTTCTTCGCAACTAAGAACAAAGTGCGAATGAGTTACAATTTGTAAACCAAAACCTAAATAACACCGTTTGGATCCTTTGCAATGAGCCGATACGACGGAAATTGGAACCTGTTCGATAGTTAGAGATAGGCCAGTGGAATAGTTAGAGGTAAATAGCCGCCCAAAATCAGTACTCCACTCAAAAAGGTGGTAGTGACAGTATATTGGACGAGTGTGGGAGTTGTGTATCATTCATATCTCATATATATATCATATCAAACAGAGTCATATTGTAGAGAAATCGACATAATGCTCAACAAACTGTGCCAACTACATACCTCGCCATGGATACGTTGTACTCCCAAAGCAAGACATTATCTGCATTAAAACTATTATCAACATCTCTGTCCTCAATATCGTCAAATTCTGCCGAATCTAAAGCAGCTGCTGTCGTTTTAGCTCCTTACAATGCCGCCACTATGCTTAGAGCACCTCCTTTAACTGCTGCTAGTGCACGCTCATTTGATTGTCTTTTGGCTATCACTGGAACTCCCCCAACGGTTGATAGCAATCATAGTATTCCTACATCAAGTAGAGACAATCTCAATGAATTCATGCAGATCTGATTTCTATTGATATCTTGTAGCTCCTGTGAAATCTCAGGAATTGCAGCTAGTTCCACCAATAATTTTTTTTAATGCACAACCAACTCACATGCCCTCACAACTTCATCAAAATTCATGATCATCAGCGTCATAGTTCACGTAATTCAAACTCTGCAGTTGCCCAATTCATCGATGATTTCTTTAGCAATAGCATCTTCGTCTCCTTCCGCAACATCATCGTTATCGTTAACACCAACATCATTGACTTCTTCAACAGCCGTAACTACGTTAGTTTTAGTTTTCAATGCATTTTATTTTCTAAATCACTAACTCTTACATACTAACAAAAAATGCTTAAATGCTAGCTTATAATTACTTAACAATCTTATGCTAACTTACTGGCCCCACACAGGCACTCTAAGCTAATCTAAATTCTTATATCTATGTCTTTCGACTTCATTTACATTTTATTTCTAAATGTTTATTTCGTATATTTAGGGCTAAGAAGCCGTAACATCGTCACACAAAATCAATGGAATTGATAATTTTCAGGCGCCAGTTCATGGCTTGCCGTCACCCACAATATACCCGCCAACACCGCCGCCATCGGTGTCATGGATTCACCCCTCATATACCGGCGGAGACACTTTTGAAAACAATCAGAATTACTCTCATTCTTGCTGCGGTCAGTTATAAGAAAAGACGACACCTACAATGATTTTCATGCAACTATACTCGTAGTTGGATCGGTTTTTCAAAGATGAAAAAGGACACCGATCATGCATGACGCAAAATGGCCAAGCAACTAGGATAACCTCGACATACTCACGTAGAACGCAAGAAAATTAAGGTTTAGGGTTACTCATCGGGCACGTCAACAACTCAAAACCCCTTGTATTAATGTCACCACTGCTGACGAATTATGATATTCGAGAAAACCAAATGCTTTTCGGTATCCACAACATCGCTTGTGGGCGAAATATTACTATAATAAGCAGGCGATTGTTAGGTTTCAAAATTGATAAGGGGACCTGGCGAAGTGGAAATCCTCTGAGGAAATCTGCTGCTGCTATAGCAAATATAATAACTCCTAGGGCTTTTGCCGACCAAATGTTCCTTAACACTGCTATCCGTCTCAGGCCGTGAGTTTTTTTTTTCTCGAAACTCAGTTTTTTACATTACGTCACATTAAATTTCAAATCGACACCCACTACGTATTTGTCGATTTTAAGGCCGGCCGACATCGGAAATAATTATGCGAAGCTATTTTCGGTGTTGGAATCCCAGCTTGCTCAGCTCTGCAGGCCGACCGTGAAGGAAACTCGCTGGTTTGTGGGAGTCGGTTGTGATTTCACTGAGACTTGTGACGTCAAAAAGGCTGCCAAAGCGGTCATGCGTTTTCTTTAGCACGGTTCTTGAAACTCATAATCCAACACTCAAATTTTTTTAAAAGGCTGTGGACTTTTGTTTGTAGAGGGCACTTTATAGTTTACCAAGTCTCTGTTTGTCTATTCAGGACTGTAGTGTCAATTAAGTTAAGGAGTGAGAACCTTATATTCGATACTTAGAAGGCTTATTCCTCGTCTTATCTCGTCTTATCTCTTGGTAGGTGGCCATCTCCAGGACTATATGCTTTCGAAAATAAAGATTAAGGTTCATCTAGTTCCCTGTGACTGGGCGGCTGATCAAACATTGCTTAAATTAGACCTCGGGACGGCTCCACTGTTCCAGATTTGGGGTATTAACTCGGGACGAGTAGAAAAATTGTTGATTTTTTTAGCTCAAACTCAAAAAGTTCTATCACGTGGAATAGTGCACGGTGCCAATTCAGCTCATCATAGCTTTCAGTTTCAGTTTTCAATGCATTTTATTTTCTTAATCACTAACTCTTACATACCAGCAAAAAATGCTTAAATGCTAGCTTAAAATTTCTTAACAATCTTATACTAACTTACTGGCCCCACACGGGCATTCTAAGCTACTCTAAATTCTTATAACTATGTCTTTCGACTTTATGTACATTTTCTTTACTAATATTTATTTACTATACTTAGGTTAGGTTAGGTTAGGTAAGAGTGGCTGTTGGAAATACCAACCCACTTAGGCCTATTGGCCCATTGTGATGCCACGTGGATCTATGATCTTCTTACTACTGGAACCAGTTTGAGCTTTTAATAAAGCGTAGGAGACTGTTAACGTCTATTTTTTCTAGATCGTTTAGGTCGTTGTAGAAGAAAGCTCCTAGGTGAAGCTTCCTTCTCTGAGAGAGAGCTGGGCATGTGCAGAGTAGGTGGGGGATTGTCTCCTCCTCTTCCTCGTCCATGCAGCTTCTACAAAAATCGTTAGTAAAAGCGCCAAGCCTTCTTGCGTGCTTGCCTATGAGGCAGTGTCCGGTAATGACACCTATTATGGCGCTGAGATGTTTCCTTTCTAAGAGGATCAGACACTTAGATCGACTCAGATCCAGCTTTGGCCAGATCTGTTTTGTCGCTAGACATGTTTGTCCAGCAGTCCACCTAAGGTCCGTACTTTTATTGGCATCTAGCTTTAGTGTTAGTTTGCACGTAGCGATTGGTATACCTATACTACCTTTGTCTGGTAGGATAGGTAGAGTGGTTCCAATTTTGGCGAGTTCATCGGCTCTGCAGTTCCCTGGAATGTCTCTGTGGACCGGCACCCAACAGAGGTGAATGTTGAACTGCTCTGCCATCTCCATGAGAGATGATCGGCATTCAAGGGCAGTTTTAGAACACAATGAGACCGAGTCCAGGGATTTGATGGCGGCCTGACTATCCGAAAATATGCGGATATCCTTTGCAGATATCACGTTTTTCTTCAGCCAGGACAGAGCTTCTTTAATCGCCAAAATTTCCGCCTGGAACACGCTACAGTGATTTGGAAGGCGGAAAGAGAGGCTTAGGTTAAGCTTATCTGAGAAAACACCGCCACCAACTCCGCTGTCGGTTTTAGATCCATCTGTGTAGAGATGGATTGACTTGTCCTCCATGAAAGCATCCTCCTCCCAGAATGATCTAGAGGGGAAGCTTACATGGAAGTTTTTGTCAAACCAAAGTTCAGGTATGGTGTAATCGGTGTTCTCTGTGAGGATTCCTAATGTATTAAGAATGTTGGCGTGGCCAAATGAATTATTTGTCCACTGTTTGGTCGCTTTAAGGCGAATAGCTGCAGTCGCAGCTACTTGCTTGCTAAAAATGTCGAGGGGTGTCAAGTGAAGCAGAATATCTAATGCCGCAGAGGGGGTAGACCGCAAGGCTCCGCTTGTGCATAGACATGCTGTTCTTTGGACTCTGCTTAGTTTAGTGCAGTTGACTGCATTTTCCAAGGCCGTCCACCAGACAACCACCCCGTAAGTGAGTATCGGTCTTATGACCGAGATGTATAGCCAGTGGGTTATGCGAGGTTGAAGGCCCCATTTGTTCCCAATGGCTTTCTTGCAAGAGAATAAAGCTATTGTAGCTTTATTGACTCTTTCTTGAATGTTAGGTTTCCAGTTTAGTTTCCTGTCAAAAATCAGACCCAGATATTTTGCTGTATCGGAGAAAGCTAAACTGGTACCGTTTATTGAAGGAGGGTCTATGATTGGAATTTTATATTTCCTAGAAAAGAGGACAAGATCAGTTTTATGGGGGTTTATTCCCAATCCACAGCGATCTGCCCAGCAGGTTAATCTGTTAAGATTTACTTGGAGGAGTTCTTTAATGGTATTTAAATGTTTTCCTGAGACGGCTATGGCAACGTCATCCGCATAGGCAATCACTCTGCTACCACCCGCTTCCAGGTATATCAGTAGTTCGTTAACCACTAAGTTCCAAAGAAGGGGGGAGAGGACACCGCCTTGCGGCGTACCCCTACTGACATATCTTTTAGCAGAAGTCTCACCCAGTTTGGAGTTGATTATCCTGCTTGTCAGCATTAGATTAATCAGCTCCCCAAGTGAGTCGTCTACCTGCAGAGTTGACAACGCAGTCGTGATTGCGGATGTGTTGACGTTGTTAAAGGCGCCCTCTATGTCCAGGAAAGCAACCATTGTGTACTCCTTATATTGTAGGGATCGTTCGATGTGGCTAGTCAGAGAGTGCAAAGCCGTTTCCACCGACTTTCCTTTACAGTAGGCATGTTGAGCCGTAGACAGAAGTCTTGGATCAACTTTAGCTCGAATATGGATATCAATCAGTCGTTCTAAAGTTTTCAGAAGGAATGACGATAGACTTATGGGTCTGAGGTCCTTTGGGACCACATAAGAACATTTTCCAGCTTTGGGAATGAATACTACATTGACTTCTCTCCATAACAGTGGAATGTGGATAAGTTCTACACAGCTCCTCATAATATTTTCCAACACTGGTAGAATAATATCTGAGGATCTCTGTAGCTCGGCAGGTATAATACCGTCCGGACCAGCAGACTTGTATGGTTTGAAGCTATGTAGTGCCCAGAGCAGTTTGTCTCTCGTAATCAGACTATGAATTTTGGTCACGGTTGCAGTAGGCTTGTTTGGGCTGCTACTGGCCGCGGATTGGGAGCTACCTGGAAAGTGGGTGTCCAGAAGCAGGTTGAGTGATTCATCACTTGAGGTTGTCCAAGAGCCATCGGTTTTTTTCAAACAGCTGGGCATCATAGGATTTGTGGAGAGGATTTTTCTTAGCCGCGAAGCCTCAGAGGTTTCTGTGATTTTGTCACAGAATGATCTCCAGGATTGTCGCTTTGCCTTCCTCAGTTCTTTTTTGTATAATTTGAGGGATTCTTTATATGAGTCCCAGTCGGTCACTTTTCTTGTGCTTTTTGCTGCGTTGAAAAGTTTTCTGCATGTGTTTCTGAGCAGTCCTAGTGCCGATGTCCACCAGTGTGGCTTTTTCTTGCCTCTTGGTTGAATAAGAGGGCAGGAAGCGGCCATAGCCTTATTGAGAGTCAGAGTAAATTCCCTGACTTTCATGTCGAGCTCATTGGTGTCACGCGGGGGACTTGATAGTTTGGAGGATATCGTTTCCGATAGGATTCCTCTATATTTTGTCCAATCAGTTTTCCGGTAGTTCCGGAAAGTTGGTTGGAGAGGGGGAGCATCACTCAGACTGAATTGGATGTACCTATGGTCCGAAAAGGAGTGTTCAGACGATACCATCCAGTTTGTTAGCCTTTGGGTGATGCTGTCGGAGACAAGAGTAATGTCTAAAACTTCTTGTCGGTTTTTTGTTATAAAAGTGGGCTCATTGCCAATATTGCAAATTAAGAGGTTAGTACTTAAAATATAGTCTAAAAGTGACTCACCTCTATCATTGATGTCGGTACTGCCCCATACCGTATGATGTGCGTTGCCGTCACATCCGATTATGAGGCCAGTTTTTTGCCTTCCCGCTTCCAGTACCACCCTTTCTAGGTTATCACCAGGGAGAGGGCCCACTTGGTCGTGGCCAAGGTAAGCCGATGCCAGCCAGTATGAGCCTTTGGCAGTTTCTAATCTGGCAACGGTTAGGTCGGGGTCACTGAGGTTGGGAAGTAGAAATACATTAAGGCTACGTTTCACTAATATACAAGTTCTAATCTTACCTTTGTCTCTTGTATAGAGCGGAACGTATGAGGGTGTCCTAAGTCCACGAACCACGCCTTCTGCAATCCATGGTTCCTGGATTAGAATAATGTCTTCTGCGCTTTTGGAAAGACGCAGAATGAGTGTGGCCGAAGCCTTTTTTGAGTGGTGGAGATTAATCTGGAGAAACCGTATCATTGCTACAGTCTTCCAGAGTCGCCTCCACCACGGTGTTGTTGAGGTCCTCCGATTCTGAAGATGTGCCCAAGAGCTCATCTTCAATCTCTGATCGTGTAGAACCTCTATTTGCTTCGCCATCGGTTTCCATTTCCGACAATGTGTCAGAATCGGAGACCGACGGCTTTGTAGTCACCTCGGACAGATTGGAGTCATCGCTATCCAATTCTGGAAAGGATATCGATGCTCCAAGATCCACGGTTGTGATGTCAGGTGTTAAAGGAGGAGGAGGTTGCTTATCAGCATCCAACTCATCCTTTTTGTACACCCTTAAATGAATGGACTCGAATCCAAACCGAATCATGCCTTTCGTCTGCGCCAGAGGATTAAGGGATTTCTTATTGATCACAATTAACGCGCATCTATAAGAACCCCTTAGTTCCTCCAGTTTCGCGACTTTCCAGTCATGAGTCGGAAGAGTCGGGTTGCTGAGCCGGATGATTTCCAGGATATTTTCTGGAGAGGAGGGTTCGGCTGGAATCCAGGTACGAGTTCGAGGTCTACTAGGAATGTCTTCCTTAGATACGACCTCGAGTTTTGCACCTGGCCAAACCTCTCCTAAACCATCGATGGCCTTGGTGAAGAGATCGAGAGATCTCTGGTCGGAGCAAGCGATGAGCTTGACATGGCCTTGGTGCCAGCCAGCGTCGCTTGTGATAGGAGGTGGTCCTGGGTTCTCCCGCATGATGGCCAAGAAGTTGCTGGAGAGCTTCAACTTGACCAATTGCCACCGTTCCGGTGTAATGGAACCGTCGGTATCGCTTCTATCGATCACCGCGATTACCAATGCGTCCTTTAGGACTTCGTTATAAGACTTCAGAGATCTGCTGTTGGATGGCCCAGGGGTTGTGGAACTGTGAATTTTGGGCCTCTTGGAAACCGATGCGGTTTCCTCCAACGATCTCTGACGCTTAGAGGAGTCTTTTGACATTTTGTGAGCAATGGAAGTAGTGGGAAATCCGTCTTTTAGGATGTTTTTAGCCCACTCAACCTTGCTCTTTATTTCCGCACTTCTCTCCACCTCCGGAATGGATCCGAAGGTTTTGATAATGCGTGAGGCATTTCGGCGTCTTATGTATAGCGCCTTAGATGGAGCTTGCCGATGCGGCTGAGCTCCAGATTCCTCTTTGGAGGGAGGAGTTTTGGTAGCAGCAACAAGTCCGTGGCCTGCCACAAACTTGCTGCTGCTGGGGGCGGGGGAAGTGATAGGACCATGGCTTGCCACAGTCTTAACACTCCCCGAAGGAGTTTTGGTAGCAGCGACAAGTCCGTGGCCTGCCACAAACTTGCTGCTGCTAGGGGCGGAGGAAGTGATAGGACCGTGGCTTGCCACAGTCTTAACACTCCCTGAAGGAGTTTTGGTAGCAGCGACAAGTCCGTGGCCTGCCACAAACTTGCTGCTGCTAGGGGTGGAGGAGGTGATAGGACCATGGCCTGCCACAGTCTTAACACTTCCTGAATTCTTTTTATTTGGCTTGTTCCTTTTGCCTTTAGAGGATGGCGCACCATGGCCTGCCACAGTTTTGCCTCCTCTCGGCAATGGAGCCTTGTCGGTAGTCGGTGTAGTCACCGTTCCACCGCCCGGTAATTGAGGAGTACCGGCCTCGGTTTTTGTTGTCAGGTTGTTGTCCATAATAGTCCCACGAGTAGCGGAGAAAGGGATGTCCATCTGTACAGAGATCCGCCATATACAGATAAGGCTAGCTAATCCGGAGGTCGCCAGGTATCCGGATACTCCGTTTGCGACTGAGCTATTTTTGGAGATACTGGGCCCTCAGCCAGGTTGATCTTCGGCACGGGTCGTATAACACCTTGATCCAGCCCAGGGGAGTGATGGAGTGCATTGGGAGTTGGGGAAAGGGGGGGGGGAGCATCCTTTGGTTTCAGGACTCGTCTGGAGAATTTCTTCTCGAGAGTCATTGACCCTACTCAGCCTCTACAACTCGACAAGTTCGATGCTCACGGTAGAAGTTTACTATACTTAAAGCTAAGAAAAAAAATTGCTAACAAAAACTTAGCATATGGACCTAATTTTTTATTTTTTATAAAAACTTAATATCTAACTTAAAATAAATCTTAGCCTACCTAACTTATATACACATAAACACACATAGACATTATACACAATCATATACATATATCAGTATACACCTTTGTATACACTGATATATGTATATACGAGTATTTAACAATATAATTACTGTACTCCAGTTTTCGGTTAGCTTGGTTTCGCTAGCGAAAAGCACATCAGGAGTTTGGTCTTGTAGCAATTTAAACATCGCGGCTCTTCGTTCGATCCTAATCAGTGAATTAACATTCTCCGCAAGGACCTTCAAAGTTTGCTCCACCATGTGCGTACCCATTACGACATGTGTTGCGTTAGGCCCGGCTGCAGCGCGTAGATTTGGTCCACCCGCTTGGCCTGTTCTTGCACCTGCTTTTGCAGCTGAGCCATCTGCCCTTGGATTGCGAGTAAGCTTGCAGTAAGATTGCAGCTTCCGTCGTTCTCGGCATTGGCGCCGGAGAAGCAACAGTCGATGGCTGTACCGTAGCCCCCCTACCTGAAGCCATTTGGTCGTAGGAAATTTGGGACGTGACGGCTGGTGTTTGAAACCTAACAGGTGAACGTTTGACCTCCACCTTCTGCTGCCGAGCCAGTTTTGCTTTCTTAATGTCAGCGAACTTAGGAAAACCCCGATAATTTGCGGTGTGTCCCACGTTTCCACATAACACGCAGGAGAGCTGCGACCTATCGGATGCTCCGTCAACTGTGGTTCTTTGCGCACTTCACGCATCGAGGCTGCATTTGGCAGTTCGACGCGGCATGCCCGAACCTCTGGCAGCGAACGCATTGTATAACGCCTTCGCTCCTTTTTAGTTTTGCCCAGTGTACCACCTGGTAGTCTAGGACATTGATACTCCTTAGACTATCCAGACGACTTTCGGGACTGAGCTGCACCAGTAAGAACGGCAGAATACGATTCTACCGCCTGGCTCTAGCTGTGGTAAATGGCTTTACCCCCACAAACTTGAGTCCTTCGCACTCCTTCTTTTTAAGCAGTGCCAGGATCTCCTCAGGATCAGAAGACGGTTCCAACCCCTTTAGCAGCATCGATTGCCGCTTTTCACACTTTGGTGTGAATGAGTAGTGCTCCGTCGTCGTCTCCTTTAGGAGCTCTTTCACTTTCGCGTAGCCCTCCACTGTATTACAGTGGATCGCATGGCGATCGTTCCCCAATCGCTTAATATTAAAGTTATTACCAATGACCAGCCTACACAGGCCCTTGGTTGCACTTACCTCTAATTTATAGGTGTTAATAGGAGGCACCTTCTCCTTCTTCTTTTTCTGGTGTAGTTGCTGTTGTTGCTCCTGTTTTTGCTGCTGCTGCTGTTTTTTCAGCTGCTGTGTTTTCAGCTGTTGTTGTTTTTGAGGCTGTTGCTGTTTCTGCTGCTGCTGTTGTTCCTGCTGCTGCTGTTTTGTCTGCTGCAGTGGTTGTTTCTGCTGCTGCTTTTTTTTTCGCTGCATTTGTTGTTTCTGCTGCTGCTGGTTTTGTTGTTGCTGCAGTTTTTGGTTCTGCTCTTGTTGTTCGGAGCTCTCCAGTTGTAATTGCTCCCTCTGCCTGCGTGCAGTTTGCCTTAAACAAAGCAAGCAGCAAGCAAGCACTTTTTCCTCCAGCTTTTGTATGCTGCTGTTAATATCGTTTATTATCGCTAGAGAGGAATAGGTATTATTACCCCCCTCATACTGGACCTCATCTTCATCTTCATGAGCTCTTAAAACTGAATTTTTTTTTTTTGTTTAATTAGGAGTGGTTTTCACCCTCTTCCTCTTCGCCACGGCACCACCAACAGTAATGTTGCCTTTCGCTCCCGTTATGGGAAGAGCGGAACGCTCTCACCATCCATCACGTGATTTTATTGTTTTTGTATTGAAGCACTATATTTGTTTCTTCTTATCCATCCGAGCGTGATCAGAAATAAAGCTTATCTTGATGTGCCTTGTATAACTGAGACTAGTGGAAATCATTCACCGATGTTATAGGCACTTGCTAATCGTAAATCCAGCACCAGGCCTTCCAAGAACATCTTATCCATTGTCACGTTAGCCTAATATTTTTCGAAAGCGTCAATTATTTGGACAGTGGCATCAATAAGAGATGGACTTTTCAGCGCATCAATAAGTTAAGAAGTAAGAATAGAACAGGAAAGGATTGTGAGAGCTTAATCTTGTAATCATCTCTTAGCAGCCCTAAAGAACAATATCTCAAATAGGTGCCCGTTGCTCAAGTGGTAGTGTATTCACTCGCAAATCAGAAAGTCCGGTGTTCAATCCCAACTCTGCATGAATGACATTCTTTTTTAAGGTAACTAAAGTCTCGTGAGATGAATTGTTGCCTAAAGTACAGCAGCAATTCAATTTACACTAATAATTTAATAATTTTTAAACATTAATCCAACATTTAATCACCCTTGGAGCGAAATACCCACTGAGCCCAAATATCTTTTCTTCTCTTTCTTTTCCATTTTCTAAATAAATTAACGTGTGCTCAGGCATTTGAAGAGTAGTTGTATCCTCTTGAGTGTTAAGTTCTTGAAAAAAAAGTACATATTTAAGCAATGGGATACCACGAGGTTCAGTTGAGCGTCCGACACTTTATTTTCTATTTAATCGACAAAATATTCAGTTAAGCACTGTTAAAAGTATTTTACCAACTCAGCAACGCTGACAGGTAGTCCTGTTCACTAAGAGGCAGCAGACAGACTACTACACGAACAGAGAAGGACTTTAATTGTACAGAAGCCCAAAAAGTGAAAAGTGGATAAATTGCAAATTGAAAATGCATGCCAACCCTGGTGATAGTTTGGTTAAAGCAAGAACTGAAGGATAAACGTATGTTGTTTTGCCCATATATTCGTACCATACAATACATATAAATGTCCAAGCGGTCAAGGGTAAATGTGTGTTGGCACAAAGTGGACATGGTTAATTGGAAATGGTTTCGAATACCAATTCAAGAATAGAGACAACAAAAACCATCAACACAACACGAAAACAGAAACTATAATAGATGTTGATACAGGCGTATCGGAGTGCGAGAGCCCCGATACACGTATTCCATTTGTAGCTCTCGTTTGTTGTTTACTAAATGCGCGACTCATAAAGAATGAAGAGTTTCATTAAATAGAAAGCTATGTGTTGGATAGCAAAAACAAAAAAGAAGAACCAACAAAATATGTACCCCCAAAGGTTTCATTTTAAAAGTTGGAAACAAAAAGCGCTCCCCCTCTTTTAAGTCCGTGGTAAACTGTTAGAAATAGCCCAAAGCTTAGGGCTTAATGAACACTTCCACTCGGTGATATGTGTGCTTTGAGTTCTTTTAAAGTTGTTCTTTGGTTTTTGTTTTGTTTACTGCGTGGAAGGATATGAGTATGAGGATTTACGAAAAAAAAGCAATACAAAAAAGAAAAATCAAATGACCTTAGTGGTGATGGTTTCAAGAGGAAACTGTTTTTCTATCTCCGCTATTCAACTCGTTCGCAAGTAATTTTCCGGTTGATGCAAGGAAAAGAGACCTCTTGAGGGTTGTTCAAAATGAAAAGCAACTTTTACAGCACACTCCTTTGGGAGAAGGGCAACACAAAATAGAGATAAAAACCGGATAGATACTTTCAAGCTATAGAGGTCAAGATTAGCGGCACGAATAGTTTTATTTGGATTTTTTTTATTGCTTTTTTTACAGCGACCTTGACTTAAAAAGTGGAAAATAAGTCAGCAAATAGAAGGTTTCTGAAGCACCACTTTGGGGAAATTACTTTGGACATTCTGAATTTTAGAAAAGTGTTAGAGGATATATTGAATTGGTGTCGCTGTCGATAGTTTATTTTGAAAAATCTCAGGGGTGCTCTTTGAAGTAAATTCAAGTCGCCTCTCATGGTAAGGATAAGATTTCGAGATGGCAAGTAAGCAGAGAGCCCTGTGTTTGTGAAGAAAATCGGAAATAATTATCTGGAAGATGGCCAGAGGGACAGGGTACTGGTTTTTTCTACTGTGGAGGTGAAGTACTGAACAACGTAGAAAAGAGAGACTTGAAACGAGATCTGTAGAAAGACTAAAATTTCTGGCGAATTATTATTGCCTTAACAAGGATGACTTGGATGTCATTTTGAAGGACAATGTTAAAAAGACTTAAGCTGTATGGCAACATCGACTTGATTTCGTATTAATAACGTTTAATGCGTATGACCATTCTAAGTTATTACGTTATTCGAGTAGCCATGGGGGTTGGTACTTTCATTCATTTGTGCTTTCACAAACCAAATGTATTCATAATTAATTCAAGTTTCAAATCACATCTACAATATCAGTTGTTCAGATTGTACTGCACTTAACTCAGGACGACATCTATCTATTTGTGTCTATCTATTCCAAATGAATCTGAAAGCCGTCAAATGTGGCAGTCAAGTAGAGCAGTATCAGTTATCACGACCAATGATTTTATAGACTTTGTATTGTTTGAAACTCCCTCACTTTTAAGTATCTGGCAATAATATGAAAAAGTCCATGAGCTAAAAATATTAAATCAAATATTAGCTGATATACGAGTTTGTATGTCCAAAAAGACAAATGAGCAAGAGGGAACACTTAATTACAACCGTCAGCCCAGTTGAGTACATCTTGAAGTACTCGTATTTGCAGGCGAATATTCGGGTCCGGATTCTGGTAGAAATATACTGCTTCGAGGACTGTTCTAATATATCAAAAGTGAGAAGAGGAATCCAACTTGTGGCCCATAAAAAGGGAGCTAAGAAGACAATAAACTATGTATGCCATTAGAGAGATTGGTCGTGATGAAACCTAATAATCAAAAAATCAAAGATTGTTATTGAAAAGATGGTGCTACTATTGGGTCGAGAACGGAGTCGTAGACAACGAGAATGAAGTTTTCTTCCAAAACAAGCTGAGCAACATTTTTCACTCTTGACATGGTTGATGCTTCCGCTGTACAAAGTGGGACTGACATGATAAGTGTCTAACACAGACAATTTTGTAGCTCCAAAGAGAGCTTTGTCACTCAATGGTTTCCTACCCCCCAAAAAACAGCACCTGGCAAAAGTAATTCTTTGTTTGATCTTCGTGGTAGTCCCGTTGTTACAAATAAAAAGAGCTATAGTAGACAAAGTAATTCACTACCTTAAAGGTATATCTGGTATTTTAGTTCAACAATTTTTTTCGCCGATAACTTCGCTGCATCCGAAGCAGCACACAAGAAAGTGGTAATGTTAACATGCCTGTGTACTTCCGATTATATCAGGACCGCCGAGCGGTGCTTGCGATTTAACGGACAATTGAAAGATGCCGTCTCTCGGGGTTGCCATAGAAGATATTTTAGGCCGGAGCTGTCTTGTCCAGCTACCTCCGACATTGAATCCGAAGACGTCTGACTAATCTATACAGTTTTTGGTTGAATCTCCTCTTCCATTACCCGTGCACAACCAATCACACGTTTTTCTCAGAATGACCAACTGCTTCTTCATCCGTTTTCGACAATGTCTAAGTGTCTGCACCACAGAGGAATATCAGAATGATAAGGGTCTTGTATAAAGTCAATTTGTTACTAAGAAAGAGGGCTCTGATACTCATTTGTTTCCTGAATCCCAAGAAAGAGCGATTGTCAAGAGTAATTCCTCTGAGACTGATTTATGAGCTGACTATGTTGCTGCTTATAACTGCGGAGCCAAGATAGTCCTTAACTTAATACAGCCGACGGCTTCATTGTTAGCTGGGTATGTTTATGCAATTACAATACATCACATCATAAGTCATCAGAGTGAGCAAGTTATTTTGCGGATTTTTAAAAGATCGTATTTCTTAAACATGACAACGCGTCGCTTGTCTTAAACACTTATTAACATTGAAGTCTCTGTTAGGATTAGCTGGATTGTTCATATACGTATTCAGATGCTCATATAATACGGAAGAAAAGGGATTTATTCCTCTATGGTTGGCTCAGTTGAAAGGGTCTAAGATTCCATGCCGGATAACTTCCCCCTAACCAAAACTTTTAGACGAGCTGGTGTATGTTACCAATCAGTTCATCTTCAGCTACTTGAAATAACTTAGTAGGAGCCAGCAGCATTATTAGACCTTAGTTTCGGTTTTGCTACTTTAATTTCATGAACTCTCTGTTATCTTGATCCAGAGTGAATTGATTATTATATTAGCGGCACTTTGAAACATCAGAAACCGCTGCTATGATGGCTCGTTGACGTTGTCGTTCTACGGTTTTAGTAATAGGGCTGGGATTTTGAAAGAACTTGCGCGAAAGTCTCTTACAATTGCATCTTATTAAGGTCGAACTTTGGTGGTCTTATTTGACTTCATTGTTACCGTGATATCTGCATTCGTATCCTAGCTGCAACAAGGTAATGATCCGAATCGGTGTTGACTCCTGGAGGGTCTGACCTCGATCGCAGTATGATCAATCCGTTTAACTGCTGACTAATGAGGGGATAACCAAGCCCCTTCATTTATGTTGGGATGTAGGAACCGTCATCGCATCGCTTCGCATAAATCTGTATAGATCATAATAGAGTAGCGTGCTCTCTCTATTGTCATCTTGCGCAAACGAAAAAAATTTGACAGGGATACCAAAGTAAGACATTGGCCAGTGTACCTTAACCCTATAAATGGCCGATTTGGCCTTTTTGGGCTATCCCTAGTACCGCAGTATGATAATTTGATCAATTTTGTATCTGCCGGGCTTAAAATTTAACTACAGGGTCTTCCAATGGGGACTTCCGAACTTTAACAATTGATAGTGGCCATATTGTTGAAGCTACATCTGTCAAATTGGCTGTCATTTACTCAATCTGTTTTGCCAAATCACCATGGACGGAAATAGCGTTCAACAATACGCGCAAATGATAAAATTATTTTATGAAAATGGGTGTTCTGTTCGGGCAATGTTCCGCGCGATGGAAGGTAAACGACCATAGACAACGACGTGTTTTCGCTGAATGGGCTCTGGAGCAGTTGGAAACTGACCCTAATTTTCATTGAAAAATGTTCTTCAGCGATGAGGCCCATTTCCAGATAAATGTGTACATCAACAAAAAAAAATTGGCAAATTTGGGACGATACCAATCCACATGAGATCCAAGAGCGTTCAATGCATCCCGAAAAATTCACTGTTTGGTGTGGATTTATTTCTTTGAGAACGACATTTTGGCAAGACCATCACCGTCAACGGCGAGCACTATAGGTCGATGATTATCAACTTTTTTTGGCCTAAATCACGTGGAGGTGATGAGAATTGGTCACGAAGATCGTGCGATTTGACACCGTTCGACCTTTTCTTGTTTGGTTTTCTGAAGTCGTATGTCTATCTGAATATGTTACAAACCACAGCGTCCCTCAAAGCCAACATAATCCATGCCATCGGTCAAATTCAGTCTGATTTATGCGCCAGAGTTGTAGAACGCCACTCCACCCAGAAAAGCCGCGGCGGATATTTGAACGGACACAACGGCATCGATAGGCCTTTCAAACAAATAAAAAATTTCGATAATATTGCACACACACTTTGTTTTATTTAAATTTGAAGATAGGAAACGCTTGATGAAAGACCCTTTAATAGGAGACAGCAGAGCATTGATAAATGGTGTCAGACGTTTTTCACAATACGGCAAACAAGATCTAGTACGCAATGTTAAGGTGTTACATGGGTTTCGAAGGTTAAAGAAATCAAATTAATTTTCTCTAATTTTCTTAATATAGGAAAATAAATTATTATACTCACTCTTTTAACCGTCTAAATTATAATATTATAACAATATTTTGTAAAATTTTCATTTAAAAATTTGGCAATTTCTGCTGTTAAAACCTGGTTTTCGGAGACCCCTTAGAAAAAAGTATCCTCACGGTGGTCAAGATAACTCACGATAGCTTTATCTGAAATCAAAAAACCGAATATTTTCTGCTAGTAGGTGGATCTAGCTTATGATTGAAAGAAGGAATTTAAAAAAATATGTAAGTTTGAATTTGTGGCAGATTTGTATGCAAAAAGGTCAAATCTATAAAATAAGTCGAAATCAAAGAAAACAAAACTTTCGTTCAATCACGAAAATTTCAAAAAGATCGGTGGATTAGTTTTTGAGAAATCGTGTCCACCGACATCTACTTTAACTTCATCTTGACCTTTAAGCTTTTTTACCGATGTGCTGTCGAAAAATGCATACTTGATCTGTGCAGTTCTCTACTAAATTTATGCGGCTGCATTTTGCCAAAAAATTAATAAAAACTCACAATGAAGACGTAAAACCTCTAAGCACTTGGCTGACTGCGCCTACTGAAAAGACTTTGAGAATATATTTTTGATTTTTTGATACATTATATTCGTACTATTAGATAAAAAAAGGGTTTTTTTCGAAATTTCCAATCCCATGTAAGCCCTTAAGGAGACCGATGCCTCTGTAATACAACTTAGAGGGTTTAATTTCTTGTGGATCGTATCATCATGCATATTTTTCTCTGAGTGAATCTTGGAAATGCGTTGTTGTTTGCTCTTGACCACGTCTCTTCCACTGCATTCAGAAGAACGTTCGGTAAGCCTTCCAGTAGAAGAGTCTTGTTGGCTTGTTGCTGGGTGGAAAACTTGGTTTCATCGACTAGCTTGAATTGTGCCCTCTGACTCGCCGTCTTCGCCGTTTAACAGTTTGCAGAACTGTTTGTTTCCTATCCTCAGCACTGATTGAGATTCTACTAGTACAAACAAGTTATTATTTTGACCGTCGTGTTACGTTCAGCATATTGTAGTGGAAGAGTCCCTTGTTAGCTGCAATAATATTCTACTTCGCAGTAAGGTCCACTAACCTTAATTTGTTTCCAGAAAGTATGGTATTAGGCTTTGCTTTTCGACTGTCTTCGCTTCCCATATTGGTTTCATACTTAAGACACTTTGGTAGGGTTTGCCGAAGAGCTTCTAGAAACAATCGGTGTAAGTGCTCTATTCCTTTTGTGGGCTATATCAGGCTGATGTTGGCGGATGAAGCCTTTATGTGAATTTAAGTATTCCTTTACGGTTCGTAAGCTTAGTCGGCCGCTGACAATACATCCGCACACAAATAGTCTTTACTTTTTCTAGTAGTCATATTATTGCATATCACAGTGTTCCATCATTTCCAACACACTTGATTGGCAATGATATCTGCTTTATATCAATTTTATTTCCCTGTAGAATTGTTCAGCATTATGACATCCAAAATTTAACCTGGAGGTCTGAGCGTTGGGGCGCGTTGTTATAGGCCAAATATGACGGAGGCAGTAATATGGTTCAACCGCAAACACGTTGAAGTAACTCATTCTGATTTTATTGACTCTTGACGGCACTATTAATTTCATATCGTAGATTTAATGGCCGTATATCTTCTTAATAGTTTAATAGCGCTGTAATTTTCTGCTATAACACTCGCGCTTACAAGTTTCGGAATCTGTTGGATACCATAAAATAAGCACAATTGATGTGAAGTTATAGTTTCAGAACTGATCATCGGCAAATTAAAGCGCCTAACCTTATCATATAACACCACCAACTACAACCCCACATTGTTGTTAAAAATATAATAAAAGGTTTCAATGTAAAGTTATTTTATTTTGTGGATAGATGCATTATATTTACAATTATAAATAGCGAGATCAATATAAATTTTAGAGCCTACAATTCGAAATTACAACAACGTTCCCAAATGGATTCAAATATATTCCATCCAATACATATCTTCGTTGAGTGCCAATTTCAAATTCCAATTCAGTGCCCTACGATTTGTCGTGATTACAGTGATAATGACTACTTGTCTCCTATGCATAAGTTTTCATTGCGATTTAATCGAAGATAAACAGAGAAGTGATTCAAACGCACAAACCTGTGTTGGTGACCATGGATCACCTCTGGGTCAATTTGTAGATTGTGACAGAGAGTGACTTATGAAGATATGAATGAAATGAATCCTAAGAGGCTCCTTACCTAAATATTGCGTAAATTCTTCAATTTCTTTAAGTAGTAGCTTCACAGAGTTATAATTTTTCTCTCGAAGAGAGCAGCACCGTAGGCGACGGACAAACACGATTTCTTTCTCGACCTTACAGCTTCTATAGAAATCGTGCACGCCAAGGCGTTCGGCATAAGTCATGTGCCATGAACACTTGCTTTACCGGGTATGTTGAAACTTTGACGGAACGATGTAGCGCTCGCTCCTCCTCACCAAGATCGTACTGGAATATTCATTTGCCCCAGTACCCAGTATAGTACCACCATATTAGCACCAATAAATTCTTTCTACAATTCTTGGTCTGATTACCGCGAAGTCCAGAGCCTTAAACTTAGTCTGTTATATTATGGATATTCTATTACCATACCCCTTGATACTTTCAGCAGGATAATAAAAAGTCACAACATTTTAAAACCGCTCTTGAATGCCGATCGTCTTTCAGGGAGATGGCAGAGCAATTCAATCATCGGTATACCAATCGGTACGTGCAAACTAAAATTAATAGAGGATGCTATCAGAAGAACAAACATTTGGTGGACTATTGGGTCAACATCTCTAGCGACCAAACAAATCTGGCCAAAACTGGATCTGAATTGCTCTAAACTAAATAGAAAACATCTCAACACGAGCTGGAGTAGACAATCCAGCTACCTACTCTGTACATGCTCAGCTTTCTCCCAAAGAAGATAGCTCCACTTGAGAGCTTTATTCTACAATGCCTTAAACCTTAATTTTTTATTTTTTATAAAAGCTTAATATCTAACTTAAAATAAACCTTAGCCTACCTAACCTATATATATAAACACACATAGACATCATACACAATCATATACATATATCAGTATACACCTTTGTATACACTGATATATGTATATGTTCCTTAAATGCTAACCTAAACCTATGTAAGCTGGCCATCGCTGTTTACAGAGAAAACAAATTGGTCAGCTCTGCCTCATTAGTGAGGCTGGTCCGTAATTGACGGAAACGACGACGAAATATCTTCTCCATCACTCAACCACCAGAAATGCTGGTGCTGCCGAACGACATCCCTCTTATCGCGATTCCCCACCGCCCTACTGAACCTGAGGCGATCCACACTGCCGTGTGCGACGTCTCTGTTGTAGTTGAGTCGCCTGTCCCCAGCTGTCCGAGCGACATGGAAGATTAACGGCACCGCTGATCTATCCTGGATCAACCCTATCTGATCTAGGTAGAGGAATGCTTCCGGTGGAACGAAGCCGTCAGAACGCATACTCTCGTGGTAAAGGTAATTAGGGTAGTAAGCCCCAGATATCAGGTTATTCGTCGAGGTCATTGCTCTTACAACGTGCCTTCGAGTCAGCATAATTACGAAGTTGTCCACTCGTATTAGTTTCACCCTGTTGTAAAGGACCTCATTAGGATAAAATTTCTTGTACTCTGGCTCTGGTGTTCTATACAAGCGAAGATTACCTCTAATGCAAGCCCTCTCAATCACCCGAATCTTTTCCATTAAGCTTGCTCGTACATTGAACCACATGGGACAACCAAATACTAGCATGGGCCTGATAAGGGCCATGTAGCAGATTACCTTTACAATCGCATCGAGTTGGCTGCTATAAAACAGTCTCTTTGTAAGGGCAAAAGCACCTTTAGCTCTGCCCAGAGCAGCATCTACATTTTTGTTAAAATACAGAAACTGATCTAGCCAGATGCCAAGGTATCTGACTACATTTCGACAGGCAAGAGGCTGTCCGTATTGTCCAATGATAGAGAACTTTCGCCAATTTTTTCTGGTATCCCTAGAGGCTTCAGACAACGGCGTCCTAAAGGGAATGGTTTCCGATTTCTGAAAGTTGATTTTCAACTTCCAGTCATCGCAAAATCGTCTTATGTTATCGAAGTCACGCTGTAAGAGAGTATTAATAACCTCGATTTTTGGACCTGTTCTGTACGCTATCAAATCGTCTGCGTACGCAATAGTATGGGGAAGTGAACCTAACAAGTCGCTTGTAAAAATGTTGAATAGGATCGGCGAATTTACCGCGCCTTGCTGAAGACCATTTTTAATTTGAAACATTCCAGCAGAAGTCACATCACCATTCTTCACGATGAACTGTCTGTTGTGTAGCATATTATAAAGAATGTACAAGAGTGGTTTACTGATCCCCAGCCTAGTCAGCTTATAGAAAAGACCCTCTAACCATACGGTGTCGAAGGCCTTCTCCAAGTCAACCAGGCAGGCACCAGTACATTGTTTTTTGCCTTTATTCCATTGGATATCGGACACCAGTTTAGACGCGGCATGTGAGATATCATGTCCCGCCTTAAAACCGAATTGATTATCCGGAACTATATGTTTGTCCTCAACCCACCTAGACAGAGCTCTATTGATTACTTTTTCAAAAACCTTACTGATATTCGGAAGGAGACTTATCGACCGGAGATTCGCCGGATTGGATATATCCTTTCCCTTTTTGGGGATAGGTTGAACCACCGCCGTTTTTCAATGCGCTGGATAATGTGCATTATTCATTGAATTATTAAACAGGGTGGTGTAAATGTCCACCGCTTCTAGAGGAAGATGTCGAAGCACGATGTTCGGAATACCATCGGTCCCCACTGATTTCATAGCCCTGATTGTGTCGAAGATCTCATGGAGTTCTTCCTTCGAAATGAACGGGGGTAGGTCACCCTCTCTGGAAATAACATTATTGGCCATATTTTCGTCGTTGAACCGGGTGAAACCACAGCCCTCGGATCGCCAGTTCCCTATTTCATTTCGAATGCAGAAGTCGTGCACCAAGACGCGATTGTCCAGGTCATAATTAGGGCCAATGATATCAATGGCCTTGTATACTTCCCGGAAAGTCGCCCCTATGGTCTCAACCTTCTCCTGTGGATCCTCGATCACAAAGAAGTCGTCATCATCAGCGGCCTCATTTGGATCGATACCTACTATTGTCTGTAACCGTTCGTTGTCTGTTGTCCGGGATATTTTATGACACTGAAGGTCGTTTTTATTTTTTCTCCGAAATAGTTTATTTATTTGCGGAAACATATTCGGGTTGCTGGTGTTTACAGCCCGAACCTTGTTGTTACAATACAAACTTACAGAAATTCTGTAATTCTCTTTTATTAGCGTTTGAATATTTTTAATCGACGACTTCAGTGTCCTAATGTCCGGGTCTTGTCTGTCAGTTAACTGTCTGTACAAGTTTTTGAGTCTTGTCAGAAGTCTACTTTTCTGTCGGTGTAATGCGTCAATAGTAGGATTGCGGAATAGGTCTTCGTTAGTTGTACGTCGATTCCGCGGTATTGTAATGTCCATAGTTTGTTTCATTGTCTCGTCCATTCGTTTTAGGTAATTGTCGATCTCCTCGTTTGACAAATTCCTATTGGACAGTGGATGGAGCGTGTTTGAGGAGAGCGCTCTTGTGAAGGTTGCGGAGAAGCGTGTCCATCGAGTCTTACTGTAGTTGTAAGAATATCTTTGGATAAACTCCTCCAATTCCGCAATTTCGTTGGGAATCGTAATTTCGGTGCTAAAACCGCAATGGTCGCTGTCATACACGAATGTGCGCAGACAGTTTAGTGTTTGTAAATTCGTACCTGTCAGTCATATACGTTCGTCGTGCAGCAGTAGATCCAAATAAGACCCGCCTCTGGGATACGACGGGTTATCCGTCGCTTTAAGACCGAGTCTGTACTGACATGACATCGTGCTGACCCCACCAATCGAGTAGTAGGTTCCCTCTAGTATTTGGCAAATTATTTCCCTAATCTCTATGTTTAGCATTGAAGTCTCAGTCGATTATAAAATAATTCTCCCCCGAGTCCAGCCTCAGAAGTCGAAAAACGTGTCGAGCTCTGTAATGAATAGAGTGCATTGTGAAGCCTCAGCTGCATAAACAGAGGCCAAGTACAGCCACTTTCCACTGCGGAGCGGGATGTAAACGGCGACTGCCTCCAACACCCGGAACCTGTGCAACACTGCCTTGTACACTCTGTGAAATTGTATGCCTTCTTTAATGAAGATCGCGACACCGCCTCCACGTTTGGATCTGGGCCGGTTTCTTCTTCTAACAATATAATTATTGTACACCAGTTTGTGCTTATCCGTTAGCTTGGTTTCGCCAGCGAAAAGCACATCAGGAGTTTGGTCTTGTAGCAATTTAAACATCGCGGCTCTTCGTTCGATCCTAATCAGTGAATTAACATTCACCGCAAGGACCTTCAAAGTTTGCTCCACCATGTGCGTACCCATTACGACATGTGTTGCGTTAGGCCCGGCTGCAGCGCGTAGATCTGGTCCACCCGCTAGGCCTGTTCTTGCACCTGCTGTTGCAGCTGAGCCATCTGCCCTTGGATTGCGAGCAAGATGGCCAGCATGTTAGGTGCAGCTTCCGTTGTTCTCGGCATTGGCGCCGGAGAAGCAACAGTCGCTTGCTGTACCGTAGTCCCCCTACCTGACGCCATTTGGGCGTAGGAAATTTGGGACGTGACGGCTGGTGTTTGGAACCTAATAGGTGAACGTGTGACCTCCACCTTCTGCTGCCGAGCCAGTTTTACTTTCTTAATGTCAGCGAACTTAGGACAACCCCGATAGTTTGCGGTGTGTCCCACGTTTCCACATAACACGCACGAGAGCTTCGACCTGTCGGATGCTCCGTCAACACCCAGAGCACACTCGTCGGAACTGTGGTTCTTAGCGCACTTCACGCATCAAGGCTGCATTTGGCAGTTCGACGCGGCGTGCCCGAACCTCTGGCAGCGAATGCATTGTATAACGCCTTCGCTCCTTTGTAGTTTTTCCCAGTGAACCACTTGGTAGTCTAGGACATTGATACTCCTTAGACTATCCAGACGGCTTTCGGGACTGAGCTGCACCAGGAAGAATGGCAGACTCCGTTTCTCCCGCCTGGCTCTAGCTGTGGTAAATGGCTTTACCCCCACAAACTTGAGTCCTTCGCACTCCTTCTCTTTGAGCAGTGCCAGGATCTCCTCAGGATCAGAAGACGGTTCTAACCCCTTCAGCAGCATCGATTGCCGCTTTTCACACTTCGGTGTGTATGAGTAGTGCTCCGTCGTCGTTTCCTTTAGGAGCTCTTTAACTTTCGCGTAGCCCTCCACTGTATTACAGTGGATCGCATGGCGATCGTTCCACAATCTCTTAATATTGAAGTTATTACCAATGGCCAACTTACAAAGGTCCTTGGTTGCATTTACCTCTAATTTATAGGTGTTGATAGGAGGCACCTTCTCCTTCTTCTTCTTCTGCTGCTGCTGCTGTTGTTGTTGTTGTTTTTTCAACTGCAGTGGTTTCAGCTGTTGTTGTTTTTGCTGCTGCTGGTTTTGTTGTTTCTGTTTCTTTGAGCTTTCTACTTCCAGTTGCTCCCTCTGCCTGCGTGCAGTTTGTCTTTGCTTAATAGCAAGCACTTTCTCATTCAGCTTTTGTATGCTGCACGTAAGGTCTTTTAATTCTTCATGCTCATCTTCAGACTCGGATGCTGCTAGAGTGGCAAATTTATTGTTGCCTCCCTTATAATACTCATCAGAAATGTACATCGACGATTGTTTTTTCATTTGTTGTCTGGTTTTTACTGTGTCTGCTGCTAAAGCAGCACCCATTTTCATCTTTGTTAGATTACTCGTAGGAGTGGTTTTTATCTTCCGCCTTTTAATGGCTTTCACCACTGCACCGGCAACCCTATTGTTGCCTTTGGCATCTACCGTTATGGGAAGAGCGGAGCGCTCTCCACCATCCATCACGCGATTTCCTTATCACTTTTTGATTCGTTTATTCAATTTAAGAACAGAAAAGAAAAAAGAAAAGAATAAAATAGAGCAAAGTTCTTCCGGGCTCGAACACGTATCCCAGGATTTGCTTATTGACGCCGCTAACCGCTTGGCTATCGAGTTAGATAATAAAATTACAACCAATTTTCTTTATTAGCAGAACTGTATCACTATTTTTTATTTTTTATTAGTATTTTTTTTTTTCACTCTAGGAAAAGCCGAACACGTTTACACTCTGCGGAGATCTGCGAACGACTGATCGTCAAAGAACCGTCTTGGAATCATGTGATTACTTTTAACAAGTTTTGACAACTTCGCAATGAAAGAGTCCTGATGAGTTGCCATATATTGCTGGTGACTATAAGTTTTCACCATAAAGCCTAGAAGCAGCTGACTTTGCCTTCGAACCACTTCAGAATAAATTCAGCGAAATGAGGCTAAGCACGGTCTCACTGCCGCTGTGGATATGATCCTGAATAAATTTAGAGTTCCAATAATGTTGTCATATAACATATATGGTATAAGCTAAATTCCCTCAATCTTTGGGGCTTGTAGGTGAGGATTCAGGAACTAAGAAAACAACCGCCACAGACTTAGAAGAACTAACAGCAAGGAAAAAAATACTAGTGCGTGGTTATGGGATTCGCGAAAAACTGATGTATTTTTTTCCAAACCATTATACTTTGATTTTTTTTAAGATCTCGTCCACCACAGAGACCGATATGAACGATAAGAATCCTTTAAAGACCCTTTGGCTATTTCTTTCTTTCAGCTTGCATTTAAGTGGAGTCGATCTATGGGATTTGAACATTTTGATAATCCAGGTACAGTAAAATAACCTGAGCCCACCTCAATTCCTTGTGTGTGTATACCGATCTGTCTCACATGTATTCGTGTTGCACCTTAAAGATATAATGGTTGTCAATCAGATCTCCGTCGTACATATTCACCATCCGACAAATTTACAGGTGTGTGGTCTGTCGTGACTTGCTTTTCCTGATTTATGAAAGAAAGTCATATGTAACCTAGCTAAAGGCATCAAGAAACTAATAGTAGTTTCGGCACTCTTCAGCAACATCACTGTTGATATATTATCCATAGCTGGTGACCGAAATGCTCACATTTTGGTTACCTACAATTCCTGTTTACTTTAAATAAAATAAAAAATCGCCCCTGTCAATGGAATTTTCAAAATTATGTCGAATTCTCTAAGAAAACTGCTACCCTATAGTAGTTCACGTAAGAGTCAGTTCTTGGATAGAGCTCATAGACGACAAAACCGCAAACGATTTTCTCATACATGTCCTTTTTTATCATCATAAAACAAAAATATACAGACAATGTCAACATTTTAATTAGTCGGCGAGAGTTGCCATTCAAAAGAGTTTTTGATTGTTCCCATAAAATCTGACCCCAGAAATATTTTTAAGGACGTTTGTCATTGCATAATTGGACAAAAAAAAAATTAAGAAACAAAAAAATACGAATTCATTTACCATTATCAACTTGTATTTTCACAACCACTAAATCCTATTAAGTGCAGTTCCCAAATTGTGTTGTGGTTTCCCATTTCATGACATACACTCTACATCATTGCATCACTGCATCCAGAGCATCCAGGATCATCGGTATCCATTTGCTTTAACTTCACAAAGCATCACTTGAAGCGGACTTTTGCGAAAAAAAGAATTGGACCACCACATTGAGGCCACAGTGGACCACAGATTTTCGGTTGTATTCCAATTTTTTTCATGGTCTCAGCCAATTGAAACTTTTAGTTAGGAGTTTGTGCAGATATAAATACTCTCTGTTCTGGATACGATTCATTGGTTGATGTCGAATGACGATGCTTATTTTAAAACCACCTACAGACCCCTTCTCCCACGCTTATATCTATGCACATACTCGTATCACCCTGTATAGTTGTTAAATAAAGTTTTCCACTCATCCGGTGCAGGTGAATTCCCATAGAGTGTTAACTGTTGCACAACCGCCGAATGCCGCCGGAAGTGTGTGGGGTACCATTTTTTTTCTCAAATTTTTTTCAAATGGTTGAGGCTTATTGGATATTTTTGTTGTGCTATTTTCTTTGTACTTTGTGGCACGAGTAGAGAAAATTTTTTGATAATGGACGTTGTTTCCCAGCAAATTCGTCATTGAGCATGTGACAGTCGCGTTGGCCAGTGCAGAATGAAATTTCGAAGAGCTTTTGAGACGAATAAATATGTATGTCCTCACACATTTGAATGAGCACTTGAATGTAAGTGCATTCAATCGTATCGTCGAAACTACGATAAATTGCAATTTCCTGAGGGCGGAAATAAATATTTTACAATTTAATTGAAGACGCTTGGACTTTAATGCAGTTGTTAATTACTTATCAAAAGGTGTGGAGGAAGGTCACTTCAATTAAGATTACTAATTGAATGCGATCTGCAGGCTGATAATTAATTTATCCTTAAAGTATCTAACATGAATTCAATCAACACATGCTCTAAGTGAGTGAATGAAATCAAATCAAATCAATATTGGAAATTGGAAGTGTACGAGTATGTATCAATATAAAACCTCGCGTATATAAGTTATAAAAGAAAAAAAAGTTAAAAGTTAAGGATGAAACTTTATTGTTTAACAATGCAAGAATTTTAAAATCACCGAAGAATGGTCAGAGGAAAAGTCAAAGCCTTTATTAACTAGTATAAGATGTACGTGTTTTAAGCCGGCCAGTATGTGAATTTCCCTATCGAATGGAGGTCACAATTGTGTCCCATACCTGCTCTATAGAGAACTCTACTTTGAGATGCATCTTAAGTCGCAGAAAGTGTGCTTTGTATTAAAATCAACGCCAGTAATGAAGCCAGACTTTAGCAAATTAACATTACTTTTAAGTTCGCACTTCGATGAAGAGAAAAGATAGTAATAGAATTATATTCGGCCCTTGGAACATTCCATAGAGTCTCTTGTGTATAAAGACCATCAAAATCTCGCCTTTCCGATAGATTAGAAGCGTTCGGTTAACCAACCGAAGCACAACAATAGAGAAACATTTTAAGGAGGTCGAATGTTGAATAGCTCCAATCGGAACAGAATCACTTATTGTTCACTTAATCTATCGATAAGTCATTTTGAACCTGCATCAAATCCTATACTACTACCATCAATTTCAAGAGGCTGTGGGAACACATAACTCATAATTTAACAGACGATGCGCTGCATCATTGATTGCCAGAGAAAAAAAGAGTTGTACAGAAAGGTTAAAAGGATGTGTTCAGACAACAAGACCCGAACAGGGAACTGAAAAGATGAGTAAGGAAGTTTAGTAATAGAGTTACAACCGGTGCTAAGGGGATATAGTACTCATTCAGACTGTTAAACGACTAAGCATTCAACGCTAAGAGGATAAGCCTTGTGCTACCCGGGCGAATGGCTTCTAGGCCGGATGGTCATACCCTTCTTTTTTTTGTTTATAATTGACGCGTCTTCAAAGGAATTTTTGCACACAGTGCGGGCGAAAGGAAGTTAAGAAGGGAAAAAAGATATCGATGCACGTTGGTCTTAAATGTTTGCAATTTATAATGACTAGCAAATAAAGAGCATTTCACAAGAAAGTTGTACCGCTTAGGAATGAATAGCGATACTTCAGACTACGTCCGAAAGTGGGCTTGAGGTTATACTGATGAGCATTCATAGTGAGGCAGTGTGCTACTGGCGATTTCGGTGGAGCACTATTGGTGGAAAAAGCAATAGAAAAAAGTGAAATAGGAGACCGTTGGTGGCTGTGGCTCAATCAGACGGTTCGGTGTTCAAAAATATTATTTTTTCCAAGCAACTAAAATACAACAACAAGTCAATTTACGCTAATAATTTAGTCTCTCCATTAAACATCTTTCACTCTCTCTCTATTCAATTTTTCAAAAAATTGAACACGTGCTCCGGCACTTTAAGAGTAATAATAACCTCTTGAGTGTTAAGTTCTTTTTGGTAGCATTAAATTCTGCTCTGTTGATGGTTCTCCAATTAGTTATGCTGTTAATACCGGAATGTAATTAGTTTGGCATACGTTTCAATTCCCTTCCTACAGACGAAGAGCAGGGACGAGAGTCCGGTAACGAATATGAAAAGCAGAAGTATATATTGGCTTAGAAGTAGCAGGCAAGAGATCATTGAGGAATGTTAAACAGAGTGTCGGAGACAGAACGGAGCTCTAGGGCACACCAGCATATATTTGGTATATCAGACTTGAAACCATCCGAGCCAACTTGGGTTGAACCTTGAGAAAGGTAACTCCTTTTCTCATTGAAGAAGAAAATCATCGATTCCAAATGCACGCATTTACGACAAAAAATCCTGACACTAAACTATATCAAATGCCTTAGAAATACTCGTTTCAAATGCATCTAGGTTGCTTTCGCGAGATTGATGTACGCTTTGGTTTCACTTGGCGGTGAGACATGCCATCAAATCACCGGTAGACCTGATTCTACGAAAGCCGTACTGCAGGTCATTGAGAGGTTTTCGAGTTTCGAGATATTCCATGAGCTGACGGTTTATCAGCATTTCCATGAACAAGAAAGGGCGTAAGTGGTATGAACAAGTGGGATGGAGAATGAAGCAGAATTTCTAATATGTTTACGAACAACAAACAATTTGTACTACTCGTATCCCTGGGACATTGTAGGATTTCTTTACTCAGTTTTTGGTTGTATTGAAATTTCACTCGTTTGGGAAAGTTGTGAGAAATTTACACAATTTTCCATTGTTTTATGCTGCTTCTTTCATACATTGACGGTATTGATATCATCAGCGGTACGCAACGACCTGTTATTGGTAAATGATGTGAACAAGGTAAAAATTTAGAATGCTGTCTGAAAACATCGAAGAATCGGACATAATATAATAGATAGATATAACATTGCGGTAGTTAAACATTTAGTCAACCTCGGCTCCGCTGTAAACTCTGATAATGACTCATCTTATAAACCAAACGAAGATTTTACTCCGTTTTTTGGGCCTATGTTAAGGACAAAGTTCTCACTTTGATTGCAAGATATAATCCTAGAACTATTTTGAGGATTAAAACTGCAGCTTAGCGTCTATATCCAAAGTCTGTTTGTGTCGTGCTATTTTGCCTGGAAACAACCTGTGCGACAAAAGGAAAGTAGGATATCCATTCGTACATTCATGCATACCAGCGCCACATGGATGGAAATATCAGAGCCACACGTACAAAACAACGGCATCTTGAAAATGAACGTAGGAGAATACACCATTCCGACGGGAACTTCTTGTGCACAGTAATTCCAGGGTGAAGAAAAATATTTGCATAAAATCTTCACGATTTCCAGATGCTTGCCTCCGTGTGCTTTTAAGAAATATTTACATATCGCAACCTGGAATGTCGACAGGGCACTATGGTCAAACGCTTCGAATATGTATACTAGTAGACGTTTTTTTGAACATAACTTCAAGGAATATGACTTACCAGAAGTTTTTGATGAAGCGCATCCTCTGGTTTCTACAATATCATATATTCAACTTTCAGAAGTCGGAAACCATTCTCTTTAGGACGCCGTTGTCTGGAGCCTCTAGGGATACCAGAAAAAATTGGCGAAAGTTCTCGATTATTGAACAGCACGGTCAGCCTCTTGCCTGTCGAAATGTAGTCAGATACCTTGGCATCTGGCTAGATCAGTTTCTGTATTTTGGCAAAAATGTAGATGCTGCTCTGGGCAGAGCTAAAGGTGCTTTACAAAGAGACTGTTTTATAGCAGCCAACTCGATGCGAGGGTAAAGGTAATCTGCTACATGGCCCTTATCAGGCCCATGCTGGTATTTGGTTGTCCCGTGTGGTTCAATGTACGAGCAAGCTTAATGGAAAAGATTCGGGTGTTTGAGAGGGCTTGCATTAGAGGTTGAACAGAACAGAACACCAGAGCCAGAGTACAAGAAATTTTATCCTAATGAGGTTCTTTACAACAGGGTGAACCTAATACGAGTGGACAACTTCGTAATTAAGCTGACTCGAAGGCACATTGCAAGAGCAATGACTTCGATGAATAACCTGATATCTGGGGCTTACTACCCTAATTACCTTTACCACGAGAGTATGCGTTCTGACGGCTTCGTTCCACCGGAAGCATTCCTCTACCTAGATCAGATAGGGTTGATCCAGGATAGATCAGCGGTGCCGTTAATCTTCCATGTCGCTCGGACAGCTGGGGACAGGCGACTCAACTACAGCAGAGACGTCGCACACGGCAGTGTGGATCGCCTCAGGTTCAGTAGGGCGGTGGGGAATCGCGATAAGAGGGATGTCGTTCGGCAGCACCAGCATTTCTGGTGGTTGAATGATGGGGAAGATGTTTCGTCGTCGTTTCCGTCAATTACGGATCAGCCTCACTAATGAGGCAGAGCTGACCAATCCGTTTTCTCTGTGAATAGCGATGGCCAGCTTGCATAGGTTTAGGTTAGCATTTAAGAAACATATACATATATCAGTGTATACAAAGGTGTATACTGATATATGTATACAAAGGAGTATACCGATATATGTATATGATTGTGTATAATGTCTATGTGTGTTTATGTGTGTATTGTGAATTTGGGTTAGGTAGGCTAAGTTTATTTTAAGTTAGATACTAAGCTTTTATAAAAAATAAAAAATTATGTCCATATGCTAAGTTTTTCTTAACAAATATTTTTTCTTAGCCTTAAGTATTCAAAATAAATAGTTCTAAGTAAAATGTAAATAAAGTCGAAAGACATAGTTATAATAATTTAGAGTAACTTAGAGTGCCTGTGTGGGGCCAGTAAGTTAGCATAAGATTGTTAAGTAATTGTAAGCTAGCATTTAAGCATTTTTTGTTAGAATCTAAGAATTAGTGTTAAGAAAATAAAATGCATTTAAAACTGAAAAACTGAAAACTGACTATATCATATATACACAAGACGTATTCGAATTGCACCAAGTCCCACAAACTCCGTTTCCAATTAACTGGCCCATTTCGCGGTATCATGTTGTCTTCAAATCGAGTCCTCAGAAAATCAATGATTTCATGACCAGTATTGTACCTAGTGCCACCCTGCTAGAACCATATACCGTCTGGACTTATGCCGTCCATATTTACGAGAAAAAAAAATGTCAGAAGATTAAGGATCGAATTTGATCTGCTTAAGAACTCAATATGCGAACTTAGGTCGGAAGCCATGGTCACGTGGCCTAGTTGCTCCACCAGATGGATCTTATATTGGTGTTTTTCGGGGATCTTCTTGCAAACCATTCACATGAGTCGGAAGCGTTCTTCTGCTGTAACTATTTTCATACTGAACATAAATGTCGTAGAACCGTTTAAAATTATCCCTATTGGAAGATTTATTTGTAAAAACGGATCAACTAATTGTAATGCCAGTGAAAGAACTTAGAGAGATTTGTAGCGAATGCACTCATTTGTCTAATGTCTAAATAATTTAAAATGCCAGACCTTCACCCATTTCAATAAATAAACGAAAATTAAAAACATCCCTAACTTTTCGCCACAAAAATAAGTTCAAATAGATTCAAAAAAATAAAAAATCCTTTTGCAAATTGCTATGCCAAATAGGGAAATATCCAAACCAAAACAATTCAAAATCCTTATTTCAATCAAACTGCTGCATACTTAAATAACGTGTAATGAATTTTGAATGAAATATCTGTTTTTAAACTGAAAACTATTTTATTTTCAAAATTGTCAGATATGTATATTATTAAGAAAAGTCATTAAATGGATTGCTTAAGCATTTGAAAACTTATATTACCATCTGCTGATCCACATTTAACTACAATTTATGTCAAATGCACACTAATTCGTAAAGCAATTTACACAACTAGGGTGCACCCCAAAAATGAGCCTACCACCATGGCATGCGCTCCATCAACATCATCAATTGAAACGAATACAAAGACTTTGGTCACTTCTGGAGAAGAGACCTTACACATATCCTCCAGCATATATAATTCCGAGAAGGACGAATAAATTTCTGTCGTCCTACCCCAAAACGGACTCAAACTCCAATGCATTGCTCAAATTTATTTTGCAAAATTCTCAAAGTCAGATAAATTTTCGGATAATGGTCATGGCAGTCTGGAATCCAGCAATAATAGCGAATATCCTTCTATCCAACCATACGCTGACCACCAGTGGAAACGGGTCTACAACAATATTCGAACATAGCCACCAAGGCCAGGTTGTGGTCAAAGCGGCAGATGCATTCATCGCAAACTACGACCAGACTCAAGTACTTTGCATCGATTTATTCATAAGTCTTGGTAGGCTATTTCATTTACCACCGAAGATGGGGTGTGTTAGACTGTCTAAGTGTTACTCAAGGCCTAGAAATTGTGGTGAAACAGCAAGAGATGCCTTCAACCGGCCGGCTGATGGTGTAGTGGTTCTGTAAGAGTGAAGGAATTATTGTATCAGTAGTAATGGTAGGAACTCTCTTAAGTAAGATTAATCACATGAGGTGCGTACAAAGTTATTTGACCTCATTCCTGACCAAGTGATTTGTTAGCTACTTGCTACTGGTTAGATATGGTACATTAAATCGAAGGCTTGTAAGCTACATTAGAATATCTATACTCAATGTATCAGAGAGCGTATCTATATCTCTTGAATGCCATTTGCTGTATAATTTATGTTTGGTTTTCTTAAGGCTGCTTTCCAGATACCTCAGCCTGTAGAACTACATCTGATTCGAGTAGATTCATGCAAGTGCAAAACTTCCACTCTGTGCTGACCCATCTGGGTTTGCATTTAGTTGATTAAATTACCTTCGGGCCCAACAACATTACACAGCCCTTTTCAAACCACTTGGAGTTATGATTTATTGTCACGACTAAGTCCGTCCTGGGTGTGCATGAACAATCCTCTCCTTCTAGTTCATTGTATCGGGGAGTTGATAACTTAATTGTTGTATACAGAAGGCAGTTCTTAATGGCAGGGCCACTTAATCTTAAGTGGATTCTCTGGCTTGTAATGAGAAATTGCTACACTTACAGTGTCACGAATTAGCGGTGTAGAACTCTTTTACGTTTTCTACCAACCTTAACACGAGCTATTGGAAGTGAGTTATCTTGTTAAGTGGGATGGCTTTGGAGTTATTAATCTCAATTTTTCCAGTTCGAATTTTTAATTTAAAAATAGGTGAATGATTGCTCATGTAAACTGGTGCTGGCACTTTAACTAATGCAGAGGTTTCGATTGTGGATTAATTGAGGCGCAATCGCTGGTAAGACTTAAGCAATTCCTACCATTTTCTGATTAATGTTATTATCTGGAACAGCAGACGATGATTCAAGTTCAGCAATTTTCAGAACACTGGAGATATCGGGTTAAGTAAACAAAAATGAAGTAAAGATAAAAGACCGATATAATATACTGTTAACCTGAACTTTGTTTAGCAATAACCGATCACCATTTCTACAGAAAGCGTTCAGACGAAACAATAGTCGGGATAGGGTAGTGTCAGGTTGTGTTGACTCCTACATGGGAAGTAATGGGTTTTTTACTTCTCCACAGCATTTATAAGCCTTAAAATTGTTGGATTACGCATTGTGCATTTGCTATGGAGACCTCGCAAGGAACATATCAAATGATTTTCCATGACAACGGATAACATCTTGTCGGTTACATAGAGGCCATTCTGTCGTATACTAATAAAAATTTCTTTGAGGTAAGGAATAAGTTCGGCCTCTTTGATTCGGTTAGAATAAAACACTTGTTGCACCATAATAAATACAAAATTTTAAAATGAATAACCAGGTCTCTCAGTAAAGCGGTTAAGAAGCCAATTTCAAAAAAGAATACATTGCTGAAGTTAATAAAAAAATTAAATATCTGCGAAATTTAAAGAGCTTTCAATAAAATGGATTGATAGCTTCGTAGGCAGTAGTTTCACAACCACTCAGCCAAAAGTTAGCAGTAAAAAGGGTCAAATCAACCAGACTGAAAAGACTACACTAAGCCAGAAGAATATACTCTGTCTCATGGTTGAAATTCACTTACCAGCTTACCTGGCTTACCACCAGCTCTTAACACCAAAGCTGAACGTAAGCTGAGCACAACAATACAGTGTAGCTAGTGATTGTGGTAATGGGTAATGCTATCAAATACTCTGTTGTTTTCCCTGATGCATTCAAGTCTCATGGCCCCGATGGCATATATCCACTTTTGCTGGAAAACGGTAACGACCATTTGAAGGAAATTTTTACTGCTTTATACCGAATCCTATTATTAATAAAAGCGGGATTACAGATGCTAACTGCGACCAATATGTAATGGAGAGGGTAAACCGGAGTTGCTGATACGTAAAAAATGCGTTCTCAGTCAATCCTCTCGTAATTGAGGTTGTCGGCCTTACGAGAGGGGAAAGCTGACTGGGTTTACTTATTTCATCCTAAAACGTATCACCATCCATTTATCCAACTAGCTTTCGGCAGGACAATAAGCTTGTCACTGAGGAGAGCGTTCTAGATCTACACAATTTTGCGTCGGTTGTCTGGTGGAACAGGTTTTCACGAAAGTAGTACGTCACTGCTGCCCTTACCGCACTCCAAGGAACGTCCTGTCTCCTCTGATTGGTACAATATACCATAAACCAATATTAATAATAACCGACAGAGAGGGAGAAGTATCTGTGTCTTGATAAACACTCTCGCCAAGTTTGTTATAAAATGCAAGGCTTCTCTAAACGCAGTCTGAAGGTTGAATTCTCCTTGTCTTCTTTGAGTCGCAGGTCACTATGACTTAATGAGAAATGAGATCGCCGATGTACTTACTAGGCAACGCCTAAATGACAGTTTCTCAGAATCTGCAACAGTGTTAGGACTGCCTGCGTGTTCGGCTGAGGCTTTCATTAAGAGTTAGATTTCTTGTGAGCATATCCGTAGATTGCACTACTCCATGATGCTGGCAGGTCACTCGAATACTTTCCGATGTCTCTTAAAGTTCAGCGCCTTTCCTGCTGTCACTAAGTAGGAGTGACTGTAGAAGACTAACTGGCGTCGTGCTAGGCCTAAGATACACAATATCCTGCAACTTCTGCTGTGAGAGTGATACCGAGACCTTGGTACACTAACACTCCGAGTGTTCGACCAAGTAATCTCTTCAGCAGGAACTCTCACACCAGATGTGGTGGGTGATGCTACGGTATCATTGAAACGTTTCTTCATCTTTCTATGAAAAACTGATTACATTGAAGTTATTAGACCGCTGCGTAAAAAAGATTTCCGGGGAAACTAGAAAATTTTGACAGGATTATGCTTCATGATGTCTCTCAAAAGCTCGCGGGAAGCCTATCCTGCCAACAATATAGAAAACTAGTGGAAGCATTGCCAGCAAGCTAGAAGAGATGCCGCATATGATGTGTTAGGTTTCACCCGACCATCCCAGTGAAACTTCTGGTTTGATGAAGAGTGTCGGCAAGCATATCTAAGCCCGAGAATTGCTCGTGAAATCGGTACTGGAAATCTGGAAGGCTTAGTTCTCCAAACTATTTAACGGTGAAGACGATAAAAACTCCGAGGTCGAAAAACGACCCATTCAACTCTGAAGATGGCTTGCACCAACTCTATCCACCCGACTAAGAAGAGGTTTGGATAACTAAAAACTTATAAGTCTGCTGGAGCAGGCGGACAACCTGCCGAATTATTTGAGGCTGTTAGAGATGCTGATGTTGTTCCAAGACCTTGTTGACGTTTTCTCTAATGGCTCTGACGATATCTGCTTTAAGATATTGAATATTTTTTGGATCGTCTGCATATCATCAGTCTTTAAGGGCACCCTTCAAAAAATAGTCTAACGGAGTCAAATGACAGCTCAGGGATGGCCAATCGGCATCGCTAAGACGGCTGATAACACGATTAAAGAACTTAGCACGCAAAAGATCGATTGTGCCATGGCGCGCCATAGTGTTGAAACCAAAGAACGTCCAAGTACTTGTCTTCAATTTCAGCCCACAAAAATTCGGTAATGATGGCCCTGTACGCCCACCGTTGACCGGCATAAAATGGGCCAATGATGCCACCACTCCAAAATTCTCGCTTTATGCGGATGCATTGGCTTCTCGACAATCACGTGCGACAATTTTGTTTCTTAACATAACCGCCGAGATAAAAATGAGCCTCGTCAGAAAAAGTGATTTTTCGGCCAAATTCGACGTCCAATTCGAGGTAAGGCCCAAATTGAGAAGCGCTAATGAAGCGGACAGTCATTTGTCTTCAATTGCTGAGTCAATTTATTATAATTCGGTATCTTTGTGTAAAATTCTCATCAGGCTGGTAGGTTGTTGAGATCGGTGGCGAGTCGATGTTCTTGGATTGCCAGCCACATTCCCATCGGTACGTGCCGTACGTCGACAGATGCCGTGAATGTTGTCCGCAAGCAAGCCAATCTCACGAACTTAGAGGCATATTATCTCAAAGTCTATACAATTGCTCGTATACGCTGACGATATTGAAAATATTGGGAGAAATTAGCAAGATGTTACTGACGAATTTTCGCCGATTATAGCAGAAGCGGGAAAGATGGGTTTAATGGCAAGTGAAGTTTTTTTTTTAAATAACTTAACACTTAAGTGGGTATGAATACACTTATAATGCCTCAGCATGTGTTAAGTTTCTTGGAAAATGGGATAGAGAGAGAAAGAAAGATGTTTGGGCTCAGTGGTTATTTCGTTCCATGGGTAGTATCCAACTTTTAATGGGGAGACTAAATTCTTAGAGCAAGTTGGCTTGTTGTTGATTTCTAGTTAACTACTCATCTTACTTGATTTTCGTTAACTGAAAAAATGAATGTCATTCGGGAGAGGCTGAGATTCGAACACCGAACCTGCCGATTTGGAAGCCAGTCCACTACCACTTGAGCCACGGCCATGCAAGGTACACATATGCTTCCTACATGAAACGACACCCAATATTAATGGCTTGAACGGCATGCAACAATAGAAAATCATTATTTTGAAGCGGTAAAGATCTTTGTTTACCTGGACTTAAATTTAACGTAAGCTCGTATAAAGACATAAGCGGAGAAATCAACTGAAGAGTGTCCTGCCGATCGCTGGTTTTTGGGACTTAGAAGTCAATCGAAAAATAAGTCCCTTTCACGAACAATGACGAATGTCCAGGATAAAACTGTCACTGTCCCAGTTCTAGTGTATGGACTGTATCAGAAAAAGAAGAACGATATGCTGCGAAAAGTCTTATTAACAATTTATATATACAAATTCGGCAAACTTGGACTGACTGATGTAAAATGTCATCCATTTGAAAGTCCATTTTCATTTTCACATGAATTTGTAATAATCTATATTCCACAATAATTCCACATCGAAAGGCACATCTATGACGGTGTAATTCACACTTACGTAACACTTTCAGGTTATCTGTATCCCAAGTCCTTCATCTTTCATAATTAGGTTGTTTAAAACATTGTAATTTTCTGTGGCTACCTGTATGATTCTTGTATGGAAACAACCTCAGATCAACGAGTAGATACAGATAGCTCATCGACGATACATAGCCTCGAACGCTTCTTATTTTCGAAAAGACCTATGAACATTTAGCCATGAGCAGTACATGTTAGCATTAAGAGTTGCTGCAGCATTATATTGGTGACAGTATTTTTGCTCTTACATTGGGTGTTAAGCAATTATGAATTGTCAATAAACTCTTTATAATATGCATGCACAGCTAGAATTGCTCTCCATTAATACCTTGGAAATATATATATATTAGTGGCAACGAACACAGCTATAAGGCTAGAGGAATCGGCCGAAAGACCTAAAGTTCTATAGTTCTATTGCTATAAACATTCACAGTCAAGCAACTATCAAGGCATTAGCTTCTCCAACTACTCGTATAACTAGCTTAGATTCTACCTGAAATTGCGACTCTAGGCAACTGCAAAGCAGACGAACCGATAAAATAAGGCACTAAGAACAGCATTACACTTCCGTTCAATTGAATAGCAAACAATATGTGAAACGGACAATAGAAGTACAGTCAACTCAAAAGGATGAGTATATAGGGGCTCTTACTGGTCATTACCTAATCGAAAAATATGTCAAGAGGATAGATGTCCACTTCAATGACTTTTGTAGACGTTGGAATTTGAAAGCCAAAAAAAAACCAAATGGAACATTAGATAAGTGTCCGGCACTTCGAAATTTATGAAGAAAAAATTGCTAGATAGCATAAGCGGCTTTTCGCAAATAAGTGTATAGCCTAAATACAATACATTCGGCCAGCTATAGAACGAGTTCTGAATATAATCTTCAATCTGGAACAAATTAGGAACCTCAGGTTTCAATATGACCAGATACTTAATATCAAACCATTTTTTCAAAAGTATCCTTACTCGTACATCCGCTATGATGATCTCTCTAACTGACGGTTACTTAACCCCAGATGTTTATTCTAAAACAGTTCTGTCCTAAAATTATTGCCATACTAATCTCAAGCCTTCCTCCTTAAGTTTTTAAGGATCCACTATTTCGCCAAGTTAAGCTCGTCGTGAAAATGATTTTATTAGCCTTAGCGAAGCTCTTTGACGACAACAGTGATTTTATCTTTGCATAATACTGCGCAACTCTCTACGCCGGCTTAAAAACGTTTATTCTTAAGTGCACTTACAAAAAATCATTTCACCGTGCCAATCACTCATTTTATTTTATTCCCAACAATCCACTACACCAATAAAAGAACCTTATTACTTCCATGTTATACTTTCCATCTAGTGTAATCTCTGGCGTTTAGTACCATTAACAAGTCGCTACAACAATTCACGAGATAAATTAAATTCTACCATTCCTCTGCCCCACAGATTCACAACCGAACCGACTACGAATCCCCGCTGAAACCACAACCCCAAAAACAACAAAAGGAATAAATGAATAAATCACACCGGGAAAATACTACACGAAGGTGTTCAAAAGGAAAATGTTTTCTGCCAGTTGCCAAAAATAAAATAAAATAAATGAGAAAAAAAGTATCTGTGCCAATGAAACACCGATTCCGCATTCACCTAGTAAATTCGCTGTAAATCATCAAAGTTGCATCCTGTGGCGGTTGAACATGTAATCCGTTCTCATTGACTGAACCGAGCACCAATTTTGAATGGTTTTTGTTTGTTTTTTGTTTTTTTTTTTTGCTGCTTAATGGGTGCCCCAACAACCGTAGCCACCTACACCCAATGCGCTACAGTGACTCCCGGAAATGGATGCAAGAATCGTTAACGCTTTATGTATGTAAAACCTTTAGGATAAAAAAATTGATATAAAAAAAGACTTATTTTTTGTTGCTGTATAATATTTTCGCGAACACTCTCTTATCTGTTAAGGATAATAGCAAAACAACAACACAACAAAGGAAAAAAAAAAAAAACAAATTATTAAAACAACATGGGTGCGTGTTTTTAATGGCAGCAATATGTTGGCACCAAATTTACGCTGAGTTGTGGAAAAATTTAAATCTCTCCTTCGACCCACTTTACAGAAAAAATGAAAAACGAAACAACAACACAAAACATGGCCACAGAAGACAAGAATAGTGTGAGGAGTCTTCAAACGGAAACTACTAGCGCCAGTCAGTGTGGCCAATGTATTCAAATTGAAATTGAAATACACGTATCTCAAGACAGAAAATAAGTGGGTTTTAGTTGGTTTGTGTGTATGTTTTTGTTCTGCACAGTTTAAAGTTTCAATTGATTCTGTGATTATTATCATATTATTATCATCATTATTATTAAATGACGATCGCACATCTAGAGCTTTTTTGCTGTTTTCATTAATTTCATACATCCTGCAAAGCGGCAATAGTTAGAAGAATATTGCCGAAGGACATTCCCTCTACTTGTCATAAAAGGTGACCTAGGGATGAAGACGGATACACGTTCCTACATTCAGTGATTACAGTGAGAAGTGATTACGGAACGGATAGCAATATTCTTGTCAGAGAATATAATATTTTCAAAAATGAATCACGAATCTCAAGCTGGAACACCGGCAGAATGTCGTGTATGGGACACGTTCAATCAATCGACATACATTTTTTATGTCTTGTGAGTGTCGATTGTATTTCATACATTGCACTCTGCATAAAGAGGAGAAAGAAACGAAGGTCAAGAAAGAAGAAAATTTGGAGAGAAAGAAGAATCAGTTTACACAGGAAAATCTTTTGAATAAATTGAAAATATTTGCACGGGAGGATTATAAAAATTTATATAATTTATTTTCAACGTATTAACTTTTGTAGTGACATCCGCTTTTTGTGCATCAAGATATTTTTCCAGTAAAACCTTCATATTCTTGGGATTTTCTCGTTCGGTCCCTATAGTCCTGCGTTTTTATGTTCCATAAAGTTTTTAATGACCAACATCCCATATTTTTCCACTTTCTTTACTGCTGGCGATAGACATGTTTCCTCTTCCGTGACATAAAACACAATGAAGGGATTAGGGCAGTCCGACCCTTACACACCTCAATCGGCATAACGCTCATCATGTAAAATCAAACATTCTTTGATTTTCTTCTATCAGACTTCATCAAATGTGTGTGACGCACACAGACGCATTTTCAGAAACACATGTAAGCGATTCACGTCAACCGATTGATCGAGCTAGAAAACGTTTTACGGAAACATAAAATCTATATATGTAGTATGTATGTGTCTACGGAACCAAGTGGTGGAATGTAGGAAACAGGGACCTATATTTGATTGTCATCGAACAAAAGCATAGGAATTGTCATCATCTTGGCAGCTGAACTCCTAAATAAAATCGTAGGCGTATCTTAAATTATTGTCCGGCTAATGCCAATAATATCGATATACATATCTTAAAATTTGGAATATGGTTAGCGCCTCATTAGGAAATAGGCAATCAAGAAAATAAATATTTCGCGCGACTCTAAGGAAGGAAATGGTTTTCGAATATTCAGATTTAAACGAAACACTGTAATTTGGCACGGGAAAACTGAAAAACAGATTGTTTTCCACAGACTTTCCTTTGAGAGTTGAGATAAAAACGCTTAGAGGCGAAAAAATAATTGATGTTTACTAAAATTTTACCTTCCTATTTATACTCGTACATGTTCTCTATCTTTTTTTTTTTTTATTATTATTTTCTTAAAATTGTTACATTTACATTTTATATGTCTTACATTGTGTTATAACAATTTTAATGACTTGAATCATTCTATAGCACTTTACGTGGCTATGGCGAATGATCCATAAGTTCAGTTTACCAATATATTTGTGTATTTGTGGGGTAGATACAAAAGATAAAAATGTATTCGAAATTCAATTCAAAATTATTTAGTACAAAAAAAAAAAATAATAATAATAATAATAATAATAATAATAATAATAATAATATTTGTTAATTTTGGTTAATTAATAAATTGACTGCAGAACTATCCATATTAAAAAGCCATATCTTTACTGCTTTTAGAAATATAGTTGGTGGAATAGTTGTTCTAATTTCAAGCTGTAGCTTATTGAAAAGTCTGGGTGCTGTCACAATAAAAGACCTCTGAAAATGCGTTTTTTTAGCTGCCGGGATTTTTACAAGCGCCATATTATTAACTCTCAATCCGTAAATATTTGAGCTTCTAAGAGTTGAGCTGTAACTACTTCGCAAGAAGAATGCTTTAAGTACTTTAAAGATATAAAGGTGATTTAGTGGAAGTACTCTAAGATTACAAAAAAGAGACCAACTTGCTGTAAATCTGTTTACCCAACAAATTATTCCCATTAAGTGCTTTTGAGCTATGTGCAGGATTTTTGTTGTTGAGATGTAGGCACCTCCCCAACTTGTAATCCCATATTGTAGTTTGGAGTGTGCAAGTCCATAGTATATCATCAGCAAAATTCTTTTTGAACAATGTGGTTTGAGTAGGTACATTTTACGTGTAACAGCTAACATATATTTTTTTAATTTCTTGACATGTTTTTTCCAATTTAAATTCCTGTCAATTAGTATTTAAAACTATCTACATTTTCAATTTCAAAACAACTAGAACTACAAGCATATTCTTGTGAAAAATTAGGTTTTCCACAAGTATGAACAGATAAAGACAGCTTTTTACATGCAGCGGAGTGAAACGAGATGAGACAGTCATTACGACAAGGACCTTTTAAGTTGAAAGACATTAATTTTGTTTTTTCACTAATTAACAGTTGATGCTTTGCAAACCATTGTCGTAGTATATGTGTATCATTAAGGATCTTTATTGATGAGTTTGTTGAGCTGTCATTTGTATAGGACAATGCAAAGTCATCAGCAAATGCTGTAATATGGCTATTAAGATTTTGGGAAAATAAGGAATTGATATAAATTAGAAATATTATGGGGCCAAGGACTGATCCTTGAGGCACTCCAATACATGTTTCTAATTCTGTACTGTACACGTTTTTCAATTTAACTCGTTCAGTTCGACCAGCTAAATAGGAAGTAAACCAGTCATTAATTACTCCTCTCAGTCCAGCTTTGTATAATTTATCCAAGAGTATCTTATGGTTAACCATGTCAAAAGCCCTTGTCATATCTATAAAAAGGACTGAGGGATTAAAATTTTTGTTGAAGCATTCACTGATCTCATTACATAGTCTAAGGATCTTACATCTTCGGTTGACTTGCCTTCTCGAAATCCAAACTGATCATTGCAGAAATATTTGTTTTTATTAAGAAAAGATACTAGACGAACTTTCATTAATTTTTCGAATAATTTAGAAAATGTAGGCTGTATCGATATTGGCCTATATTGAGAAACTAAGTTTCTATTACCTTTTTTGAATAATGGAATTACTTCAGCACACTTCCAGGACGATGGAAATACACCACAATTTACACGCATATTAAACAGATAACATAGCACATCAACGACATATAGCGATATACGCTTTAAAAGACAGTTAGTAATATTGTCAGAAGTACTGGAGTTTTTGTTGTTCGGTTGCATAATTTGTTTATGTATTTCCATACCTGTGAATTGCGTGAAAGCAAAAGTTCTATTTTCGAATTTATCGTCAACTACGCCTGCATATGGATTGCAGCTACAATCATATGGAGATGGAACAGGTTTTGACTGGTTGGCAATTGACGCAAAAAACTTGTTGAAATGGTTGGCAGTAACCAACTGATCAGCTACCATTTCACCTCCAACTTCTATTTTGTATATTTCATCATTAGCTTCTGACTTACTAAGAATATTATTTATAACTTTCCACTCCTCCTTAAACCTTCCTCTACAGTTTTGGAATTTATTTGCGTAATAATTGTCTTTACTTATTTGTACTTGTTCTTTTACCTCTTCATTCAGTTTTAGGTAATATTCTTTTAAACTTTTGTTATGAGGCTGACGTAGACATCTTTTCCTTATAGTATTTTTTTTCGTTATTTTTTCTAAAAGATTTCTACTGATCCAAGGCCTTAAACGCTTCAACTTACAATTGCCTGAAGCCGACGATTGAGTACAAATGGAAATATGTTTTTGTAGGATATCAAGAAAAATAACATAGGCCACCGAAGGATTTCTTTCTGCATAAACTGGTTCCCAGAACTCAAAAGTCAAGTTTGAAACTAACTTACTAAAATCTATTTTGCGAGCTGTAGAGAATGGAACATACTTATCTGTGGAACTCAAGTATACTGTTTCCACGTTTAAATTGGTCATGCAATGATCAGTAATCTTAAGGTCTAATACCTCAGCAGAAAGACGATGTGGAAAACTATTACCTAATCTTACAAAAATATGGTCGATGCACGTCCGCGTGTCATCTGTGATAGGAGTTGGTTTCATTACTAGAGGTTCTAAGCCATAAGATGACATTAAAAGCATATAATTATCGGCGTCATATGTACTTTTCAAAATATCTATATTAATATCACCCAAAACTAATAAATTCTTACTATTTATATCTTTAAGTAACGTGTTCATTTCATCTACGAAAATGTCCTTGCTTAGATTATTTAAGCTATTATTATGAAGCCGGTAAACGCAAATAATTGTAAATTGATCGTTAAGTATATGGCAGTTGATTTTTAAAACATCGGCACTGTTCAAATTCTTTTTCACTACTTCACACTCACATTCGTTTTTTATATATACTATGGTACCACCAGATCTGTAAGAATTATTGCAATTTTCATATTGATCATAGCCATGTATGTTATAATTGTATAGTTCATAGTCAAATAGCCAAACTTCAGTTAAAACAATTATTTCTGGTTCAAAGATACAAGCATTTAAGTGTGTTAAAAACAGATTAAAGTTTGCTCTCATACTACGTATATTTTGGTGAGAGACTATAGTGTACAAATTGGTGGAAATATCATAATTCTCTGCGTAAGTTGAGTTGTTTTTATTCATTTTAGTTATGATTGAAAATGTATGTTTAAAGATTATCGAGGTCATCATGACACCTCACTTTAAAAGCTGAATTACCTTCATTCTTACGCAGAAATATTATGTTATTTCTCATCCACACATACTTATAATTTTTTTCTTTTTTGATTTTGCGTGCTGCATTGAAGAGAGATCTCATCCTATGAATGGTCTTATTGCTTGATAATTCTGCGCTTCTACTTGTGCGGCGAAGATTCTGGCAATTTCTTGGGATTGTAGCTTTTCTACGTTACGTCTTCTCACAGTAGTTTTTCTTTGTGTGGCACTTGGGAAATCAGCATTCGTTACTTGGCCGCAGTAAAGGAAAAAGTCAATGTTGGCTGCCCGGAACATTCAGACGTCCAGAATACTAGACGCATGCCTTACGTCCATCGCAATTTGATCAATTTTATTTAACGTTTTTTGGTAAGGAAACCGTCGGCTTGTGATATTTCGTCCCGCAGAAAATTAAGTCCGTTGCCAGACGTGGTGTCGTGTAGGCTACGGCTACCAGCTGTCACACCAAAGATGTCCTGCTGTCCTATCCTGGCGTCATTTCATATGTCTTGTCGTATGTTAGAAACAGTCTTTGGTAGCGTCGTCCTTGTATTCCGTAGGCGCATGGGCAATAGACGCTCGCTCACGTGCCCTAAGCTCAAGACTTCTTGATTAAGGCTGCCGCGTATGGCAGTTAGCAATCCCCATTATACATATCAAAGTTTTTCATCGTCTTTATGTCTGGCCCATCCCATCACACTCCTTGGGTGGTGCTGATATCTGCTTGACAATAGTCAAGGCCTGTTAATGGTCCGAATATTCCACGTGCACATCCGAAAGTTGTTGCCCTTTAAACGTTCACAAAGGTCGTCGACAGTGAATTCATTCCCATCCGATAATATTTTACATTATTAGATTGGATTCGCACTCTAGGTGTCTCTACAGTCCGGGGTGAACCTAGGACTCAACCAAAAAGTCCCTTTCTCCAACTTTGTGCTTTTCCATTTCCGCGTCTCACCTTCTTCAGTTTTTTCAGTGCCTTGAGCTGGAGCGCTGGTGTAGTCGTTGTCCGAATATACGAACCATTTTTTCTCAGTACAACATAGAGAGGCCTTATTCATAATAGTTAACAAAGTGCTTCCAAGTTTTAGAATAGGATTGGGACGACAAGGATCACTTTCGAGTTTCGAGTGATAATTTTCCTCCTTCGAAGTTTCGTTTTGCGTTTACTCGCATTTCTTATTCAAACCAGTAGTTTCTTATCCTTAATAAACTCAGAGTATCCGCTAATCTAGACTGGATTCAGCAAAGTAGTGAAGGTCGTACTGAAAGACAGTCTAGTATCCTTCTTAATGTCAATTGATGAGGAGCGTCCAAAACATCCTTACAGAAACCACGGCAATGCTTTGTTCCACCGGATAAGGGTTAGACAACTGTTTTGAATAGGAGAGCTTTCTATCCATGGAAAGAGGTTATATGGATCAGCTTTTTCACTCCAGTTAAGTAGCGCAGTAAAGCAAGACATTGTCTAAAGTGGAGTTCGCAGTTAGAAGAGGACATTTGCTTGACTTGTGCACCTGAGATCGAACTGACTGGAGGTCATGTTGGGTATAGACCTTTCTATAAGACAGAGAGTAGTTTTATAATACAATCAAGAATATTTTCACTTGCATGAGTTTTCCAACAAATATGAGTTTGCTCGTAATTTACCAAAATGTAAGTGATGACCACATCTGCCAAAGCAATAACTGTGCTATCTACATCCTCTATTCTTAAAATCTCACTTTGAGATCCAGGTTCTAGGGAAATGAAGAAGAAACATAAGCAATATTTGCACTGACATTGCTGGTTTTGCTACTTTGGTGAACAATAATTTATTGTTTCTTCCATCAATTTATTTCGCGGCTTAGGTACTTGAAGAGACAACACATAAACCAATGATTGATAAAAATAGTTTCACAAATTTTTGATCTGGCAACACTTCCTACCACCACTGGAGAGAAATGGAAAGTTTAAGACTTTAAGAGCTATCGTAGTACTTGTGTGAGTGCTCAACTTAGTAGAAGTTGAAAACTGATAAAGAATTTCAGTGAATGGCAGAACACTGGTTAAGATATATACTGACACGAAGATGCATCGTTATCGTGTAGCCTTTTGGATTGGAACACCAGTTCCCCACCCCATAGTTGGTAGACCAAGTACAATCGAAATGAAAGCATAAATCACCTTCACTGTGAGGTATAAGGGAGTTCCAGCACGCAACATTCCGGCCTAGGACTTCATAAATTTTCCTACTTCTTGTATGTATTCATATTCCTCTATATTGTTCACTTCAAACAATACATACGAGTAGAGTATTGAATGCCATGAGAATCTGATTGCATTTCGAAAACACAGATACGAGCACGGGAGTACGGAAGCATTTTATGCTTAGGAGAATAGATTTCAAAGGTTTCAATCGTTTGAGTACTTCGAAAGTGTACATTTTTACTGGCCAATATTGACAAGAATAAGGTTGAATATGATGATGATATTGATAATAGTGAGGTTTGCTGCAACTACTCTAAAGATCTCCTAACTTTTCTACCTAAATACTAACTGAAAATAGCAATAAGGATTGCATCTAGCATTGAAATTAACATCTACGCAAAGAAAAAGAGCAAATTTTCGAAAGAAAGTTCATGAGGAACTTTTTACTCAATCTCCCGTAGTCTTGGCATGGAAACTTAACTCGAAAGTTGTCTTGAAAGGAAGTTAAATAACTTTATGACCTGGGAGTTTGATTGAGAGGTTGGATGTCAAAGTTTTGGCGGAAATTTTTCGAAAGCAATTAACTTGCAAAGGCTATTCTTCAAATGTCTGGAGGGATGAAACTGTGCAATGGTGGACTATAAGATTTTTCGGAATAATATTACAAGAATCGGGAAACTAGAAAGAGGTGTCTTCTGCTCAATTTTATTAAATTCTGAAAAGGAATAAATAGTCTGAAGAGCTACGAACGGCTTCATCCATCTAACTCTATCTAATTGGACTGTTTGGACAAAAGGCAATGATTACTTAGACTAAAGATTATGGAGGTAACTGATGATAAGCTGTTGCAAAATCATGTTGGTGGCACAGTTACAACCAGCACCTGGATATGTGCAACGATTCCTAATTTCTCTTTGGACCGAATCGGGGACTACATATCAAGTCGAAGTTCGACATATTGACGGAGATATGACATACTCAGAAATACCGTGATTCATTCCTAAGCTGCACAACTAACTTTGCGGAATGTGTCGAGCTCTTTATTTACTAGTCATTATAACCTGGAAATATTTAAAACCAACTTTAAATGGTATCTACCTTTAGTTGCAGACACTGCAACTAACGTCTTGACTTTGGCTTAATCGTTAAGCAAGTGGCAGGATATCATTCGCATTTTTCAAAGGAAAAGCTCATTTGGGTTCAATTCCCAAAGGATAGGGAGGACAATGTAACTAAATGTGCATTTCATACGAACGAGACGATGAAGTCGACGGAGCTCATGATTGATGGTCCAAAATACTCACATACTAAACTCTGGCTAGACAACTTTAAATTGTATATTAAGGAGAGCCCGGAGATTGGAAAATTCTCTACATAGCGAATCATTCCACAACGAAATGAAATTGATCAATTTCGCAGCAATAAACAAATGTTGGTAGGGTAAGGTTCTACTATCTTGATACCCACAATACCCCCAGGATGTGTTCTGGCTAAAGTACAATCAAGCTGTGATACAACTAAAGCAATATTCCAGTGTCCTCACGACTCAACGTCAATTAGAACTATGTACCTCTGTGCTTCAAGGACTGTACACAGCACAACACAGCTGAAAAATCCGATATTCATAAGTCAAATTAAAGGACTTTCACTTTCCTGCATCCACATACCGACCTTCAACTCGGGTCTATACACGCGCATTTAAAGCGCGACACCAGATTTATGCTGGCTTCGCCTACAGTCATCGTGGACACCTAGTTAGATTTCGTTTGTCTAGTGAAGGATCCGTCACACCAGTCCTTGCTCCAGTCGGTAGTAAGAAGAACTGCTTTAGATCGATACTTAGAAAGCGAAATAAGCAAGAAAAGGCTGAATTCCGTCATAGTAGAAGGTGGTCCCTCACTGATAACAGCTCGACAATTACTCAGTATTTTTTGCCTTCGAATACTTCCTCAAATAACTCGATGGTTTCGCTGGCAGTACGGCATGTAACATCATCCTGTCGGAAAAATTGTCCATGCACTTTTGGAAACAAAAAATCGCTGATCATGGCTCTGTAACGATGATATTTCGATTTTCTTCGTTTTTTAAGAGGTATGGCCCGATAATGCTGAGCAAAGTTATCCATATAGGCTGGATATGCGGTCGCGGCTCCACAGAGTAAGAGAAGGATTTGCTACCAAAGGGAATTTCTGCAAGCTCCTCTACAAAATATACGAACAGCGATCTAAGAATGAAGGTAAAATTATTGTAAGTGTTTCATTCACAAGAAACCTGAACATCTTTGGTAGTGCTATTGGAAAGAATACTCAATACCTCTCTAGACTGGATAGATAGTTGACTTTGTTGTGGAGAGGAATATCATTGTAGATAGCAAGCAGTTTCTTCACCTCAACATTTACAAAACAACATGAAGCTAACCGGATCATCAAATCGTCTTCAACGCAAGGTACTCCTTTAAAATCGTAGGTGTCCGAACATTCCCAGCGGACAATATATACATGTAGCAAAATATTGTAACATGAAGCTACGCAGCATAGAAGGACGAGAGCGACTCGGAGAAGTATTATAGGAGATGGAAAACAAACCTGTCAAGGCAGCAAGTGGGAAATGTGCGTATGGCCCAGGAAACTTAGTTGGAGAATTGTAGTCAGTAGTTCGGATATTGTAAAATCACTTCTATAAGACTGCATGGTAAAATAAAACAATAGCAATAACCACAAGAAGTAAAAGCAGCAACACCTACACTAATATACGACAAGGCTGCTAAATATGCCCAACTACACTAACTCTTTGCCTAGATTTTGTCTGATTGCCTGAACTATTTACGAAGGATCTGGTTGACTGACAAGTCCCCGATTGACCAAATATTCTCTCGGCCGAAGATTATAGAAAAAACCTCAAGAAGATCAAATTTAAGCATATCACCTCTTCATCGATTTCAAGCGTATAGTTTCGGAATCACTACTAAATTCGCCAGATTCTCTAAAAGAAATCGCAATGGAAAATGCTCATTGTTCGCCAAAGATCACAGCTAATGTGATAACACTTTGTTAGACATCACAATTGTCTTAGAAGCTAGCTTAGAAATAAAGGCCACATCAGGAAATATCATACTAAGGGGACCATAGGCAAATGCAACTACCCACGATAGCTGTTAACGCAAGACTTGTCAAAAAAGGGCTCATTGGTTCTCTGAGAATACTATACTAATAACTACGGGCCAGGCAGTAGAATACCCGATATTCAACCGGGGGCATAAAACGTAGGAAAAGGGTCCACAATCATTTGAATTGCTCAAACTGAGGCAGTAGGCCTTGTTGAAAATCATATACAGATTCTGTAGTAGGTACGAGTATGTTAGCATGACTCAATTCACGTATTAAGAAAATCCGTCGAAAGCTGAACCCTACTACCATGAAATCTGATGAGCGCTCTCATAGTCATAATACGAGCACAACAGCTCTTATTAATTCGTCCATGAAACTGCAAAAAATGTCGTTGAAAGAATTTGACGGCAATTTCCAGTATGGTTACCATTTTAGGAACAATTCAGAATGGCTGTTCATGAAAATAACAGTTTGACGTCATCAGATAAATTCAGCTATTGTATTTGGAATCAGTATTGATTGGAAATGCCAAAAAGGTGATCGCTGGCTTTACTGCTTCAGAGATTTCCTATGATGCTGCCATATTATTCTAACAAGAGCACTTTGGAGAAACGGAGCATTTGGTCGACAAGTACATGTAGTAGTTAGTTTCTCTGCGACCAATACACTCAAGAACAGACGTCGCAACGTGTATAATGTACCTCCTCACCAATACTATATTATGCTCAAATCGATTTTACTGTGATGCCTACCGTACAGCAGAAAAGGATAAAGATTTTGATGGAACTGACACTTCGTCTCTTTCTCAAATGGGCGACAAACAGGTTCGATGGAAACCCTACATACATACATATATACAATACAAAGCCGTGTTGCAGAGATACGTCGACACACACTAGTTTCAGATTGGAAACACTGCTCAGGCAAAAAATATCCTGCGGATCTTTTAACAAAAGGGATAACAGCTGAAAGCCTACGAACTTTCTTGCTTTGGGCTCAAGGACCAGTCTAGCTGACTAGCGAGGAAAACTATTCGAACGAGTACATCGAAACTATACCGATCATTGGAAGCTTCATTAGATTCGGTAACTAAAGGAAAGGAAAAAATACCGCCGTTAGATCCTATCATCAATTTCAACGGCTTCAGCTCTTGGGGTCCTGCTACCTCCTGCGTTTTACGAACTCTTGCAAGAAGAAACGAAAGATGGAATCCATCTTCCTGTCAGCTGATAAGGTACCTGAATAAGGTACATATTGTACAATTTCAAAATTTTCCTTATGAAATTTATCTTTTAAAGAAAAGCATGTTACGAGTAATTCCTTAGACATCAGTGACTGCCCAACTACACATGTTCCTTGACAGTAATTACCTACTGACATCAATCGATGTCAAGCATCCAACAACACTATCCACAAATTCGTGCATTACTTTCCTTGTAGTAAAGGATTTTCACCAAAGATCTCTTCAAGGTGGAGTAAATACTATATAGTTTTGTCTCAACTAAAAAGCCGATTTTGGATCCCCAAAGGTCGTCAGATGATCAAGAAAGTTCTTAAAGAATGCATCACATGTAAAAAGATTTGGGGAAAGCCAGCTTCCCAACCGTTTGGGCCTCTCCCAATGGAGAAAATAACTTCATCAAGACCGTTTGATAATATTGGCATCGATTTTGCGGATCCATACTACTGTTTTCATGAATCGGGTGGTGCGACGGCGAAATCGTATCTTATGGTCATCGCATGCGCTGCTATTCGTGCTATTCATCTGGAATTAGTTCGAAGTACTCATATGTCAACGAATTGTTGCTTGATGGGGCTCAGGTGTTTAATCGCTCGTCGAGGCCTTACGTCTGTTATTTACTCGGACAATGCTCGAACCTTTCGAAGAACACCCCTGGAGTTAGGGAGTAGCTTGAGTATTCCCTCACAAAAAAAAAACATTCTTAAAGTGGTGGTTCGAAAAGCAAAACTTTCCTTCGAGTAATTAAGAATTATAATCACGGTAGCTGAATGTATTAGGAATGCTCGTCCACTAACTTATATAAGCAGCAATCTATCAGATATAGCTTCGCTGACCCCAGCTCATTTTTTAGTAAATATTCATGGGTGCTGCAATATGCAAAATATTCCAAATTTGGAGTCGGATGTAGGGCAGCACTACAAATCCTTTGGAAACAAAGGTTGCGATATACGAATATGCTATGGAATCGCTGGAGAATTGAATAGCTCCAACTATTTCGGTTCTTTTACCACGGCAAACCTTCACCTTCGGTGCAGCTGAATAAAGGTGATGCCATTCTTGTGTTTAACCCGCCCAAATCGCGAATTCATTAGAGAATGGCTGTCATAGAAGGCGCTTTCGTTGGCCGTGACAAGAAGGTACGAGCGTGTGAGATTCGCTACTCAGATGGAACACGAACTTAAAGATGGGTTCAATTACACTATCTTATTTTTTAAAGAACTTACCACTCAAGTGAGTATGAATACACTTAAAGTGCCTGAGCACGTGTTGAGTTTTTTTGAAAAATGGAATAGAGAGAGAAGAAAGATATTTGGGCTCAGTGGTTATTTTGCTCCATGGGTGGCATTCAACATTTAATCGGGAGACTAAATTCTTAGAGGAGGTTGGCGTGTTGTTGATTTCTAGTCAACTACTCATCTTACTTTGGGGTACAGTCAGTTTCTCCGTCCGGAGGATGTTGAAACTCATGAAATGAAATGAAAATGCCAACACTTATGTATATTTTAGTGTTCCCTTGTTCGTTACACGACTTATCGAATTCATACATTTATATTTACAAATCTTTTACGTGTCTTAGAAACGTAAAGCTTTTAATGATGTTAATTTTCCTTCCAACTCGATTACTCGTAAAGTGAACTCGAGTATATAATGGAGTAAATCTTTGTGCTTAAATAAGTTGTAGTATAACTCAGTTCTAATAAATTTTATATTTCTCTAATGTTTTGGTTTTTCTAATCTGCCGTAATTTTCTATTTGAATCAATAGTGTGAGCAGCTAGGGCAGTCTTAGGCTAGACAGAATCAAGTACATCATTCTTATAAACGAAGTATCCCGGTTTGTTGACAGCGTGTTGCTTTTGTGAATTCCGGTTCGTAAGTGGATATAGATATACTTACAAAGATATTTGTAACTGGCGGGATAGCATGTTCTAGTTGGAACTACCAATGCAATGAAGAACTGATCACATCCCTAACATCTCTAACGCAGATCAGAGGTGAGTGGCGCAGCAGAGCAGAGCAGACTGTTATTCGAACAAGTACAATATGATGACCTCATTTTTCAGGCAGAAATACCTTCTTTGTCAATGGATAAGGGTTTTTTTTTTCATACGTTGGGAATAAAGTAAGTAACTTGATACAGAAAATCTGGGTACGGTCCACCCAATAAGAAGGTGATCTCAACAGACAATATGTCACAAACAGCATTGGAGCATGTACATAGAAGAAAATAGTGCTGTGAAACGCTTTCCGTGCATTGCTTAGCAAGCTAACATTTTGGTCCATGTCATGGTTTTAATTTTATTAAATTGCTTAATAGTTCAATGTTGGCGTAGAAATTGCTAAAGCGATTCTTTTTTCCCAATCGTATAACTTTTCTCTGAGATGATAGCGTTTTAATACCATCACTATCTGTTATTCTATTTTGTTATTCGATCAAATGTATGTTGATATGTACACACACAATATGTCTTAAAGCACCATATCTCGGGCTAAAACACAAACCTAATCCAGCTTAATGACATTAGCAAACCGCATTTGTTATGTCCTCCTATCCATAAAACAAATTAAATGTCTGGGATTAGTTAAAATAAATTACGGTTTCGCATTTGCTTTACTAGAAACAAACCAAATATGGGAACTCAATTGATGCAGCTTCATGGGCCACCCAACCGTTTATATTAAAGTCCGTGACCAAACACTCGCTTCCCGATAGTTAGTTGCCTCTAAAACACAACCGCATATACTCCTATTCACAAAAATTCTTCAAAAAATATTTAATGTCACTATGATGTGACAATATTGCGGCCACAATTCCAACATTATGTGTCCCTAATGTAACCGGAAATTGAATACTTTACACCGAACACGGGATTAAATTATCTCCTTACCTCCACTCCACTTTCTACCTAAATGTCCTTGTATAGTTGGAAATTTTGAAAAATCGAGTTTTAGAGGATAATTCAATTATTGCCTCAAGTATCTACAACAATGCTGTTACAGACGAAATGCATTGTATCCCGATGCCTAAAGCCATAGCCACCCTGTCGAAAAATTTGTAATTACGTCAACGTTATGCGCTGCATTTTGCATATTTTCAAAGGCGTAGAGGATAACTGTTTCTATTCTATAGTGGCACATTGTGATATGTAAACCTAATATCGAAGGAATTTTTTGTTTTTGGGTTTTATTTTTTCTTAGAGGCGACTACATTCTACACTCTCAGTTTAAGTCCTTAGCCAAGGCTTAATATGAAATAGAGGACGATTGCGTGTAAATCTATAGGAGCATTGTTCGTTGGAAATTTATGTCGATGATGTTGGATCTGGGTGAGGATGGAATCCCCATAAACTTGGTGTACAACTGGAGCTCCTGCAGTGAATTTAATAATGCACAGGATGCACTGAAGGGAATCCTTTTGTTGTAAATGTATGATAAATTGAAAGCGCGTTACACTAATGGAATGGGTTGATGGGTCTTTAATGGAATTTGAGGGCGACGTAGTATTGAAGAAGTTGTGATTACTACACCACATAGGAAAGCCTGCTTTGTGGGTGATATATGCTCCGCTTAGACATGGAACATGGATTTCATGGCGGTAATAGCCTATGCGTTCCGTAGTAGTGTAGTCAATTTAAGAAGATTCGCAGTCGTTGGGTATCAAATTTTTCTCCTTTAAACATGTAGGTGGTTTTAAGAACATTTTAGTCCTTCTAAGCTTGAATGTCTTTTGACATTTTGGAAGATTCTGCCATAAAATCGCTAAAAAATTTCAGATGGGAACTGTAATGTCTCTAATGAGAAATCTGTTTAAATGTATAACAGATTGTTTATGTTACACAGATGAATGTACAGAATATATGAATTTACCCGAGAGACTCGAACCATTAAATGCTAATCAATTGTGCTTCGTCCCCAAGTCATTTAACTCAATTATAATTTTTCACAGATGAATAGGGTAGCTATTGGTTCTTTTAGGATCATTTTCTTCCTAAAATCTGAGGTAAGTGGGTGTTTTGACAGATTTAAGGTACCTCATCTTAAAAGTCCTTGATAGCTCATAAGAAAAAAAAAAACTCCATTGTACTCAAAAAGATGCGGATATGGATGTTTCTTGTGTTGGCGACAGTTACAAGCAAATCACTTATTAACGTGAAATGTGAGAACTCTGCCACTTGCATCAAACCCAATTGAGGAGATTCTAGAATGAAAAATTATTAAACATCATTTTCCACTTATTCTCTCTTTCTCAGCCAGGGCCTTCTTTCGTTGAACCTGACATTGAACAGATGGTATATTTATTTGGTGAATTTCATCTTATCAATAGAGACTTACTTCTCGTCCTAGTTCATGTGATATCTGGAGTCGAAAGCACCCTATACCTCATCGCTCTTAGGTATGTCTAGTGCCATTGCTCGGGGAATTGGGAGGAAATCGGAATTGGATTGCGATTGCTAATTTTGTTTTCTGCGTTCCGTCTCTTTGGTTGTCATTTAGTCATTAAGCAGATCTATACTATCTTGCTACATCCGCGAAACTGAAGAGAGACGTATTTGAAAAAGGATAGCTCTTAGAAGTCGAGAAAGTAGTAGCACAGAAAGTAGAGATTAGTGTGTTGACATGTGTTAATACTATAACGGTTTACAACAAACACAACATTCTATCGCCTTTACGTTGATATGCTTTTTTAAATTTTCGATATTTTTCTTTTTTGCTAATTCTAGTAGGCAAAAAACATGAACTGTAGGATAACGACTTTGCATACACTCTCAGGAATATGCCGTCGTCAATATACCACCGCTTAAGCGCTTCCACGGTAAGAGGCTATGATGTTCTTAAATTCTTATAAGCAACTCTACGCTAGACTTATGTACAGAGCCACCTGTCTTTCCAGAGTAATGTAAGATATAGTTATGTATCGGGAAATGGTGCAATCCCACCTCAATCTTTCGTATTTATCTCAGAATACCAAGTGCTTACGCTTGAATTAAGGAATCTGGCGCTTTACGGACATAGATGTAGTCATCCTATTAGATTAACAAAATAGAGAAAACTTTACATTATTATATATACATTAATGAAGGAATCGTAGGTGTGGAAAACCCGCATCTATTGTTTGGAATGTTAAGAGAACTTATGGGGAGCGATCGGAAAGACCGATAGCTTTTTGAACTAAATTAATTTTCATTTTATAATTTGAAAATGTTTGCAAACATAAGTTATGAAACTTTGCATTGCATGATTGCATTCAAAAGCGACTACTTATCTAAACTATTACTGACTAACAACATCGAAGTAGCCATCATCCAAAAGACGCATACTGCATCGGACTGCTTAAAAGGCTAGAGGATCTGTCGCCGGCTACTGTCGAATCGGAGTCACCTTCCGGGATGGCAACTTACGTCAGATATGACATATAGGAGTGGCCGTAAAACTGATTAGCGCAGACTCCAGCAGCAACATCTTTACAATAATGATCCGTATTACGGGAATTTATATTGCAAATATATATAAACTCCCGCAACACCGTGGTCGCCTATTGTTCCCGAAGTCCCGGGTCAACCCACAGCCTTCATCTGCAATTGGTTTGAAAACTACGACAACAATGGTGACATGCTAATAGAACGGGCAGACTCAAACCATCTGCACCTAAACTTCGACGCAAAGGACAGAGCGACATTTCACTCTCCGAGATGGCGAAGAAGCTGCAGGCTACAACTCGGACCTGTGCTTTATAACCTGTGACGCGAAACATCACCCCCTACTTCTTTATGCTTTCAGAATAGTCCTGACTGATTTAACGCATAGTCAACACCGTCCTAATCGTCGGAATCCATATTCCTCTAACTGCTCCGTACATAAGCCGAGCTGGAACTTCAACAAGGCTGATTGGAATAGCTCCTCTCACGAGCTCGGGCTGTGACTAAGGCTTTTCAGGTTGATCAAAAAGTTGCCAGAATAACCACCGTATGCCGCTCCCATTGTTCTGATTTGAGTTCTGGTTTTCTTTTGTTAAGTTGGTAAATCTGTTGTTGACATTTCCTCAAAATCTTAGCGTCATAGCTTGACATTTGCAAAAGTTACGTAGCGATTTTTTTACAATTTTAGAAATGGATTTAAATTTGCAAAAACGAGCTTGTATTAAATTTTGCGTAAAAAACGGATTTAATGGTGCGCGAACGTTGGAAATGTTGGAGAAGTATTTCGGCAATGATTCTCTAAAGAAAACGGTCGTTTACCAGTGGCACGAGCGGTTCAAAAGTGGTTGTGAGTCAATTGAAGATGATGAACGCAGTGCCAGACCATCGACATCGAAAACCGATGAAAACATTGATGGAGTAAAAGAAGTGTTGGGCAATAACCGCAAATTAACCATCAGAGAGATAGCGGAGAACTTGAACATTTACTATGGATTTTGGTTAATGATTTGGGTTTCCGTTGTGTAGCAGCAAAGTTGGTACCAAAACACCTCAATTTCATGCAAAAAAGAGACCGTGTTGACGTCGCAAAAGAGATGATTTGCGAGGCTGAATCCGATCCCACATTTATCAAAAGGATCATTACTGGAGATGAGACGTGGGTTTATAAGTACGACACGCAATCGAGACAACAAGCAAGTGAATGACGTTCACCAAATGAGCCGAGACCAAAAAAAACACGTCGTTTTCAGTCAAAAAAGATTGCCTTCTCACGGTTCACGGTTTTCAGGGATTACAACGGCATAGTGCATCATGAATTTTTGCCAGAAGGCCAGACAGTAAACAAAGAGTATTATTTGGGCGTTATGAAACGTTTGCGTGAAGCAATTCGCCGAAAGAGACCAGAATTATGGGCAGAAAACTCGTGGATTTTGCACCATGATAACACACCGTCGCACAGTGCCATCATTATTTGTAATTTTTTGACGAAAAATGCAAAATAGCATCCAACAGCCACCGAATTCACCTGATTTGGCTCCCTGTGACTTCTTTCTGTTCAATCGAGTTAAAAAACCACTACGGGGAACGCGTTTCAGCAGCCGAGAGGAAGTAATGGAAAAATCGCAGAAAGCACTGATGGACATACCGAAAACCGAATATAAAAAATGTTTCGAGGATTGGATCAAGCGCTGGCATAAGTGTGTTGCAGCCGAGAATAAACTTGTATTTTTAGTTTCCTGAATAAATTCCGAACTTTTTGATCAAGGTGGTATCTCGCAGCTGACCCAGAGCTACGACAGATTTTTTATGAATGGTTACGGCAACTGCCAAAAAACGTATTCCCCGAGGCATTCCTGGATTGGCCAAAGAAAGTGAACGACAATACGACAATTTCAAGGTGTGTGGAGACCTCGAAACTGTCAAGGAACTACTAAGATCGTTGGACGAGACACGCAAAAAGAAATGGATATCAAAGATCAACAGCCTCAGCTTCACCCACTCTTGCAGGTAAGCATGGAGCCTCCTTCAAAAACTTGGAGGCAGCAGTAACTCCAATCACCACAAACTCCTACATGGACAAGGAACATACAGTCATCAAAAAACGGGCCCTGAGAAACTTCAAGTCCAACACCCCACAGTCATCACAGTTATCCGGCAATTTTACACCCGACGAGGTTAGCACTGATCTGTTGGCAGTAAAAATAGGAAAGAGGGCGGACTTCAATCACATCTACCCGGAGTTTCATGCATATAGCGGAAACAATACTAGGCGATTATTCGCCGAATTCTACAGGAACATGCTTGAATCAGTTATAGCCATTCTCAAACCTAGCAAAGAACTTAAAAAATACGGTCCTATAGCACTCTTAAGTACAATACTTGCATAGAAACTACCCGAACGTCTTATCTATAATCGAATAAACCGTACCATCAACGAGCTTATACCTATCGAAGAAGCTAAATTTCGTGTGGGTAGAGATTGTAGGGACCATTTACGTCACACATTGAGGCAGGATTTGAGGGCAGTTTTAAAACAACGACTTACTTTCAAATTGCCTCTTTAAAGTCTTCATAAATGAAAACAAAAGCTAAGTGAGAAAGCTTAACAACGGTTTGCCATAAGGCTCGAACCTCGTTCCTTTGTTCTTTAATTTGTACGTCATTGATATACCTGCGACCACATCGATTAAATTTGGATATGGAGATGACTTAACAATAGCCACTCAGGACATCATATCCAACATAGAAAGAACCCAAACCCTAGACCTTGAGCAACTCAATGTATATTTTAGACAGTGGGGACTATGTCCAAGCATGTCTAAAATAGAAATCTGCTGCTTCCACCTTACCAATCATATAGAGAATCATATTATAGATTGAGCGTCAGTTTAACAACACTTCATTAACCACAGCCGAGACGCAAAATACTTAGGCGTAACCTTTGACAGATCACTTATATACTCGTACAACAAATGTTGCTAGAAAACTCAACACTCGCAGCAACATAATTCAAAAACTCACTGGGTCAACTTGGGCTTCAAGTGCATCAACGCTTTGTAATGCCACACTTGCACTTGTATACTCCACAGCAGAATCGTGTCCAGTGTGGCTGAATATTGCACAAGTGCGCAAGCCAGACACCCAACTCAACAACACCATAAAATTCATTTCCGGCGCCATAAGATCAACCTCAACATCATGGCTTCATGTACTGTGCAACATTGCCCCACCTCATCTACGCCGTTTAAGCACACTATCGAGGGAATGCAAGTACTACTTGGTCAGCAGAATGGACAACATCAATATAATCTGATAAAATCATCATTCTGAGCGATTTGACCTACCGCCCAACTTCTGATCGACTCTCAATAGGATCCGAAACAACCACGGAAGATGCGCCGATTTGCTGTTCCACGGGGGAAGTTAATTCGATTAATTCGATTGCGGAAGCTTACGACATACTATCCGCCTTATTGTTGCAGATTGCAGTAAACGATCCTACCATAGACTTTGCGGTCACTAATACTTAATAAGCTACCTGTTATAGATAGACTGGCTACAAAACCTACATGTTGTGATTTGCATTTCAAATCCTTCAATGTTCTGCATAAACCTTGAAAAAGACTGAAGATGAAGGAGGTTGTTCAGAGCCTGGGCATTGCCCTCGCCATATATTTTTCAGGAAAAAAACTCCTGCAGTTCGACCCTTACATGGTGGCATGTAGATTTATGCAACTGCGGTAGACTTCTTCACAGTTAACTTGAGAACACTGACATCTTTTCAGGTCGAAGTAAAAATAGCATTACAAGCCCATATAGCAGGGTGACCACAGTCATCAAAAAGGACAAATAAGGAAGAGTGGAGTCACTCAAAAAATCGAATGGCATCTACACTGAGTCGAAAGCAGAGACGCTCCATCCCATTAGAACCAGCACCTATCATTGTATATAACCAACCCGTTTATGCTGAAATTCGAAACAGATCACTATACAATCAGTAAGACTTCCTTTATTATTAAGGCATGGAGAGATTGCCCGGGCGTCCTGTGCGGAAAGCTACTTTTACATCCTTTGTCCAAATGCCTTCGAATGCAGAATATCTTACGAGACTGTACTCCAGACTCTGGTGGATAGAATTGAAGGTACTATAGACAAAAACAACCGTTCTCGACCAGAATCTGGACCTGGAAATGCATGTAGTCGGGTCTTCACAGATGGCTCCAAAACTGATTAAAGACATCTCGCTGGAGACTTTCTGGAGAACGGGAACCTTAGATTCCACTACCCGTTAGGAAAACTTGCCTCTCTAAGCGCGGCCAAGCTGTGCTTAAGCATTACCTCATCGTTGTTTCTAATCCCAAGATAGTTCCAACATGCAGGGACTCTATGAACGCGGACGAAAGGCTGAAATCATTGAGTTTTGTTTTGGTGCGAGGTCACAATGGAAATTAAGTTACTAACGCCATTAACACAGTTTATTAGGAACATGCAGATAATGTGCATCTTCGATTAGGGTCTTCATTGACAGTTGGGATTTTTGTAATGATAACAAAACGAATGCTATACGACTTCTCTAAGAAATCAGCAACTCTTCTGGCTTTTATCCTTTTAAGCTGTTGAAAATAGCGCGTTGCTTAAATAATATTCTATGTGATTGGGATGTTTACCAATCTTTATTAGCTGTGTATAATTTTGGAACTAACAAATAAGGGAACAACTTTCGATCCCATCTACATTGATAGTACACGGTGATTTGTCCACAGGGATAAAACTGTAGTCAAAGTGATTTTGAATCCAACGCAACGGAAGGTAGCGTTCCCATCCAATGAATCAAAAAACTTGCTTCAAAGAAAACCACATATTGCATGCTCAAGTATAAGGGAGGTTTTAAATTTTTTTCACTGCACAATTTCCTTCTAACCAATGGAAAATGTTGCTCAGTCAGATTCAGACCCAACTTGAACTGTAGCGACCCAACTTGATTAATAAGTAGCTCCACGGGAAGAGGCATAAGAAAGAAAATCCTCTCACCATGTATCGGTAGAAATTCGAATACTCTAACTGGAACTGGAGTATCTTCACTTCCACTAGAACAGTCACCGCGTATTTGAGCACAGACATGACCTGTTTCAACTTATCCATAAGATCCATATTGTTTAACCGCCTTTGTTTGTTAGGAACGTGTCAACCCTCATGTATGTGTGCACCCATCCTTACTTTTCCTGTGAGTGTTATGAAGATCCATCCCAAGCTAAACTCAAGACCATTTTGTTGTCGAGATACCTGCGAAGACAATGACAGTCTCTAGGCCCATTGAATACAGAACCTATCTGCCAATATATGATAATATATTATAGCTATATAATATCTTTGACAAATCAGCACCAGATGCTTCCATTTCCTGTTATAATAGGTTGACCATATTTGAATTCCCTTTCTTTGTCTTCATCCATCGTAGTGGTTAAGTCATTACCCATATCGGGCTCTGGATAAAACTATTTACAATGGCTTTTGAGGTCTCTCTATACTTGCGCACATCACTTACAGCGGGGTCTTCCTCTGAAGTATTTTCCCTCGGTGACAAGTTCGAAAACAGCTAAAGGGGTAGCTAGCCTACAATTTCTGAGTGGATTTATCTACCGGGGTGTTGAGTCTTTGTTACCATAGGAGTTGGTTTACACTCAAGGGAACATTTTCATCTCGTTTTTTCTGCTAAAAACATGCAATAAATTACAAACAACGAACCAGAGGTATGTTAGGGCATAGTAAAACCTGGTCATGATGATATTTCAGGACATTTTTGGGTCTTATATATCCGTAAAACACCTCTCAGTTAACGTTGTTGAGTTGGCATGAAAAAACCTAACAAATTTCGACAAGCCCCCCGGTTCTTGGTAAGATTATTACTCTTTGACAATGTAGATAGATCCGTAGATCACTCGAAGCACTGTTCTCTCGAATCGACTAGGTTCCTCTTCATCCTTTATGACAAAGTCCATGACCCTGCGCCATACAGAAGGACTGTTTTTATTTACTTTTTTGGTTATCCGAGAGAGGATTTTGGTACTTAATTGCTTTTTGAGCCAAAAAGAAAACAACGATTGTCAAAAATTACTGTTCCAGTGATCTCCTAGGTGGCATTGTTATTGGTATAAACTGAGGGGCTTAGGTAAAAAAATCCTTCATTATCTCAGAGTTGTACCTGTCTATTGGGATGTTTTGTTAGAGTCGTTGATGTTGTATCTCCTTTTTCAATGACAGCAGGTCTTTCGTTTTTCGCTCATTTGTGTTTTCATAATATCTATGTCATCCGCATAAGCAAGTAGTTGTGCAGAAATTTGGAACATTTTGGCTCTGGTGCTACAATAGTTTCGCACAATACATTCATGTACGCGTATTAAGCAAATCTAATAAAGGTCACCCTATCGGAAGACATCAAATATGTCGGTCAAATAATTACCCACCTCCGCCAATAGGTTGTCATGCTTCCTCTTTACAAACTTTCATTTGTGCTTTATTGAACTGCCGTCAGTATATGTATAAACCCCTTATCTGTCCAAAATTATAGTACAATGCGCAGCATCTTGTTAGATGTCCCCAAAACTTCTCTGCACTAGGTGACGCCAATATTGCCCAGCCAACTCACACCCTCAAAAACCGATGAAATGCAGCTTGCCTTGCATTGTTCTAAAGCTATTTCAAGGAAATTTTCATTGGAATCTTTAACTGTAACCCACATCCCGCTATAAATGTTCATCTGCTTACTCGCAGCCCCACCTTGTCTTAAATATCATGATTCTCTTCTAAGCCTTTCAATTGGCCTATGGTATGCCCTGCCCAACTCTTTATTTTCTAGCCTACAAAAATTCAAAATCAACGTGAACTGATATATGTATCTCTTTCAGTCCTCCCTAATTGACCTTCATAACAGGTTAACCAAGTATAAATGAGTATCTCATATTGTGACAGTTTAAGGGGTTAATCTTAACTCAATAAAATTGACAAAAATGCGAGAGCTATACAGTAGTGATAACAATTTAACTAATGGCACAAGAATTCCAATCGTCGAAGGAAGTGTTTCGTACTAGTTTGCATAATACGATCTGCCTAATTTGATGTAGACAGTAGACAGACTAGCTGAGTGGTTTCCACCAGAAAATGTATCCAAAAATGGCAATTTTACATTATTGTACACTCCCGCTGCTCAACTGCACCATTAATTAATAATTACCGCTTTTGGTTCTACGTTAATTTTCGTACAAAACCTTACGCATCATCAATATTTCTCTGGCCCTGTCAGCAATATATACCGCACGTCCCAAATTACACCTCTCATCAGACGAGCAAATATTTTAAAACCTCCATCGATTAGGAGTCCATAACAGGCTACGTCCACTGCTAAAGTATTTCCCAAATATTGAACTTTACCTATCCAACGCATTTCCCGCAAAAGGGTTACCGCGAAATGTAACCTTCACCCAAGGGTAGTTAAAATTTATTACTTACATTCATACTCATGCCTATGCAGCTTTACCGGTGGCTAGTGAAACGATAAAAAACGACATTTCGCTTGTAATGAAACGATTTTCCATGGGTTAAGGGATTTTGTTATGTATAGCGTTGTCCAACCACCAACACTGTCACGCTTACAGCATGCCGAGTAATTACTTGTCCTGCGGACCTAGTTACTCTCACGAGTGATCAATCACTGTTTTCGGTAGAACAAAAAGCGTTGCGGTTGACATTTTGAACGCCTAATTGCATAGCGTATCCATGTAGCACCTAATGGAGTAGACGCAAACCGCGACTCACAGGACCAGGCAATGAACGAGTGTTTGTATTGAACTTTAGAAGGCAAATCGAATTTAAAACACCATGTGTCGCAGGCATATCGACTGATGACTGTTCGCCAAAGCAATCAAATGTCAAACAACATGCTGTCGTTAAATACGTTCTGCTCGGCGCTTCCAATGCGGGTGGAACAATCAATCGCCGTTGTGGGTTGTAGTTAAACTGCAATTGAACCAATATCCTGCGTGGGGGCTCTTCTGCATGAGATGGCAAATTTATATTTGGGAGTGTAACCGGAAGTCACAGAGCGATGTTAGGCGTAGACTGCGACAGAAAGATGACAGGATTAAGCGCCTGCCACATTTAGGCGCATGGAGTACCTACTTGAATAGGACGTAAGATTTCACTTATAACTCAGCCCTAAAAGTATGCAATGGTCATTTTTAAAGGGAAAACGAATTTCTTGGTTCTAGTGCATAATTCTAGGAAACAGGTGCTATAATTTGTGACCTTTGATTTTGGAGCGGACACATCTCGGTCATGACTAGGATTTGAAACAACTCAAAGCAATTTTGAATTACAAAAATCGTCCCACTGGAACTGTGAGAAGTTATGCGCCGCCCAAGGCCAACACGACCCTAATCAAGGGCACTTGGCCTGTTCTTATGGAGACGGGGATGCAAATCTGAGCAATTCAATGGCTAGAAGTCGGTTTTTATGCATTTATACTCTTAGGTATACGAGTATCTACAGGACGATAATTGAAACACCAAATGCAGAACGTGTCACCAATCATTACTTTCAAATTAAGACTGAAGGACACTGTTAAACGGCCATAGGCAGTATTTTTTCTTTATAAAAGGATTAAGTGCAGATAGGCATTCGACCCACTGTAATACAGGGCCAAAATGGTTAAACTGAATTTAGCGCTCTTCCTGGTTCAGATTAGCAAACCGGATGGTCTATAGACCATATAATTCCTCGACTACCAGGTTGGTCACGGGGAAAAAGTAAAAAGGAGTGACAACCTATTGCAATGTGTTCCCTGGTTCTGCCATGTCACGTTAAACTGCGATACGCAGGATCGGTGCTTGAATTGCTGAAATGACGTTCTCTCTAGGTATGGAGCATCTGAATAAATTCACCTCTCTTGTGCGTTATGTGAGAAAACGATGCATACCTCAAATTATAGGTGCTATCTCAAGTTCTAATATATTGTACATACATACATACAAAAGTAAAGCTGTCCTAGCAGCAGTATATGTCAACCCGTCAATGCACATACAACAGCCGTCCCTTTCCAAGTTACCTACGCCAGGATGGCGGCAGGTACGAAGAAGTGGCTAGAAGTACCATATAGAACGGGAAAGTTGTTCGTATGCTTCAGCATCTAGAGCTCCGGAATCTGGATCTGATATGCTGTTTTTCCTGCTCTCTATTCAGAAGTAGTTGATTCAGTTTCAGCGCTAAATACAAGAGTTTGTGGACCTAACATAGTATACAGCTGTAAAAGTTCGTAAATGACGGAGCGTACCCTGAAGGTTCTTGCAGTGATTTCAATTCTCAATTCTCACATTACTCAAGTTGCTGCAAGACCAAGCCACTGTTGTACTTTTGGTTAGCGGACCTAAGCTTACTCAAATATACAGAAGATCTTATATATTGTTGAACGAGGAAGCCGATCCAACTACATACTCGTATAAGGATATAGGGTTGCTGGTACTGGGAGCACGCATCGTATGTGGAAAGTGAAACCGGTTGTACAATTTTTTCGGGACACTTTTTCGATTAATAAGGTTGGAATTGCAGGAGAATCATTTTATCATAAACGGATTACAATATAGAGAAATACCCGTAATACACAAAATACTAGAGGGCACCTAGTATGCAATGGGTGGGGTCAATACAGTGTAATGTACAGACTAGGCTTCATGATTTTTTTTTATAACTAGCACTTAAGGGGAACTCAAGGTACCCTTAAATATCTCCACACATCGCAGACGTGATTTATGATCAAAGATCCGCAGGAGAAGGTAGAAGCTAGTGGAGCGACTTAATAGAAATTGGACAAGGGGAAATAAGAAGTAATTGGCTTGATCAATGACCTATTATGCTCTTTTGCATAATATCTACATTCGAAACAATAGATAGAACTGGTGGTTTATTAGGTTCAATGACGAAAATGTGACAAATGTGCCATCGCTGACGAAGTAACCCCATTTATTTTGGAAGGAGAGCTGCAAACGGATTTCAAATCAGTGAAAACCTATGGGATACAGCATATTGTGCCTCGACATCTCCCACTCGAAGCGGGTCAGAAGAAACAGCACTCAAAAATCTCAATATGTATACATTTCTAAAGAAATTTCCTTTCACGTTGGAGAAACTCTGTGTAAGCTTTTTATCAACCCTACTGTTTTCAAGTTCTGCATTTATATAACCCGCTCCTAAAAAAGGCGAATTTTCTCTCTCCTCATCCCATAGCACTTACTCGTACGTCCCCGCTTTCCAAGGTAATAGAAATACTGATAAAGCGCCAATAACCGGCAATTAGATTTCCATTAAATAATTAACGATTTGCAAGAATGTTTTACCGAAAAGTGAAACCATATTCTATATCAATGTCTGCTACTTTTAATCCAATATATTCCTTTGCCGATGAAAATACTTTCTGCTTTTCGTTTTCACATTCGTAACCGGACTTACGTCCCAGGTCTTCGGCTGTAGTATGGGAACGGCAGCATATGTTAAGCTAATTAAATCTCGATACTAACAGCATTACTAAAAGCAAAACCACCAATAGATTATAAATCAATTCTTCCAAAACACAATGCTGTTTGTTGTCGTTAAAGCGAAATTTAAACACTCAGCCATCATTCAAAAAACATTCCAAACATCTGTGTTGGAATGACCACCTATTCGTTTTCACCAAAAGTGCTGCGAATTATCTGCTTCTCATCAAGCGATTTAAGGAATACTTTTCCGCCTCTCATCTGCTAACAACATACTTGTGTATGACATTTATCCACTCAAAATTGGAGTTAATCCCCACATGTTATCAGGTGCTCTTAAGACTTCGCAATACCTGCTAAGTTTGACTCAAAACCGCAATGTTGCTCAGTCAATTGACACCACCCTCAAACATTGAGTTAATGTATTTTGCCTTACCTTGCTCTACCGCTATTACCAACAACTGGCGTTATACAACAGCTATACCCATCCAGCACACAAGTTTACTCTCAAGGCCACTGTGAGACGAAGGGTCACCTCTTTATGACCTGTTGGACAAGGATAAGGGCAACGAGCTTCAGATCTGCACGTGGAATATTCTGACTCTTAACGGGCCACGTACTGCCGAAAAGTTAAGTAAGGCTCTTGAGTGCTATCATAAAAATACCAGCGCCATCCTGGAAGTGCAATAGAGTGGGTCCAGCAAATTAGGATGCAACTCTATGATTACTATAGGAAACAGAAACAGCACCTTTTCGAGTGCAAATTTGTCATACGCGCCAGACATAGATACGAAGTCTTGAGCTTCAGACACGTGAACAAGCGTCTTATGGGAATTTACATCAAGACTAAATTCGCTAACACAAGCGCTCATCCCCCTCGCAAGAATATGACGACGCCACCAAAGAAAGTTTTTACGAGCTCCTCGACAAGACATTTAAGCAGTGTTCTAAGTATAATATTTAAAACCGCTCTGGGAGATTTTAAAGCCACGGCATTTGGTAGGACAATCAGTAATTATAACGTTTACGATATATAAGGGATTTAGGCTTGCGATTATATGAAATACCATTATAACAAGCACAAGTTTTCCTTATCCCAACATATGCAAGGTGAAACGGTATGCCTCCAGTATTGTGGATGTCGGAAGCTATCGATCAGCTATGCACTCAGATCACTACCTTGTTGCAGCCAAAGTACGAATGCGGATTTCTCAAAGGCCACAAGAAAGAAGAACTCCTGTAAGAAGTTATAATATAGTAAAGCTGCAATCGTAAAGACAGCCAGAACATTTGCCGAACGTGTATCAGGAAATCTATCAGCAACTCCTTTACCGCCAGTATTAAGTAGTAAATACCATTGGCAATGCTGCCATCATTGCACCAGAGACGCTGCAAAAGATGAGTTGGGTTTCAATCGACCATCACCAAGAAATCTTTTGCAACCACATGCAACTAACGCATACAAAGCGGCGGTGCAACGAAGGACGAGAGCCGCTCTTGAGCTCTACTAGAAAAGAAAACGGGAAGAACATCGAAAAGTGCGCATGAAGAAAATAGTATGTAATTGAAGATATTGAGAGATTGTAATCCAGGAATAACGTGCGGACATTTTGCAAACAGGCAAAAAGAATGTGTCAAGGCAAGAAGACCCGTACAGAAGCCTGTAGAGATGAAAACAGAAACTTTGTAGTGAAGTCACAGTCGGTTTTGTGAATATGGAAAAACTTTTTCTGTAGACTGTGACACGGCGAAGAATACCAGCATCCCACTAAAACTTCCGTCGACTTAACCAAAACGAAGTGAGGATAGCAATATCTAAACTTGTATCAAACAAGCTGCTGAACCTGATAGTTTAACGGCCGAGGTCAGAGCTGACCAGTGGATGCCATATGAATGGAACATCAGCATTGTCTGTCTGATTCACAGGATAGGAGACCCCCTTAACTGCGCAACCTATAGAGGTATCTGTACTCCGGTAACCACGAGCTATCATGTGACTTCTTTAACATCATACTTGAAAGAATTGTGCGGAAATCACCAGGCTGTCACCAAGGCGTTCCCTAGTATGAATATTAAAAGGAGAAGTGCCAAATGGCTAAAACCAAATATACGCTGTCAACAAGAATGGACACAAAACATTGGCTAATGGAACAGAACGTCAAAGTCGCCAGCTATAGCTTTAAGGTAGTAAGGGACTCTATTGCTAATAGCTGTTTCTTTGGGCCAAGAAGGCAATTGGGTAGGAAGGCCCTACCCTAAACAACAAAGGAGACTCCATTTAAAACATTGATCATCCCAGTCAACTTTATAGCATTGAGGCATGGACTCTATCAAAAGCGGATGAACATATCCTCGGTCGTCCCGTTTTGGTTGATAACTTCGATCTAGTCAGAAAACTGGACAGCAGTCGCCTGAGATAGCTAAGACATGTAGAGTCTTTGAAACTAACCCAAATGAACAATCAAATAGAGGAAGACACAAGTAGAAGGGCACCTTAACCGACTTGGAGTGTGCAACTGGAAGCAGTTTACTAAAGACCAGACTTACTGGAGAGGTTTGTTAGTTGAGGCCCAGCTGTAACAAAGCACATCCTAAGTAAATAAGTACCTCAGAATCAGAACAAATTAAAACACCACTTTTTCAAATATTCATCATTCGATTTGATTTTATTCCAATACAGTAACAAATGTTTTTTTTTTTAAGTTTTCTTATTCTTTTCCACAATTTGCTTTAAATTAAATGTCGGTTTTATTATTCGTTTTAATTAATTTTTGTATTATTTTAATATTAACAATGATACAAATTATTTTGGTTTTAATAAAATCTCTCAAAATTCATATAAACAAATTTTACAATAAAATAAAACATTCAAAACACTGCTTAAAGCAGTTTATTAGCCAATATGTGATAACCAATAAATAATTTTTTTAAAATTTATTTTAAATGATTTAATATAAAATTTTCCCTAAAAAAATTAAAGAAAGGATAAATATTTTAATAGCAATTATTCTAATAAATTTATTTAATCGTCATTTTGTTTTTGTTCTTAAATTCTCTTTTTTTTTTAAATATATCTAAAAAATTGTTACACAATTATTATTATTAATATTAAAATTAATATTATTCTTAATCTAGCTTTTTCCTGGTTTACTAAATCTTCAAGTTATATTTGTAAAGGTATTGTTTGTTTCTTTCTTTTTTACAATTATTTGATTTTTTTAAATGTACATTGTTCAATTCATTTCATATTGGATTTTTTTTTTTTGATTCAATTATTTGATATAAGGTTATTTATTTATACACCTAAACTTATTTGCTATGAATTTGGTTGTTAAGAATATATTGTATTTAATTTTATTTTTACAAGTAACAATTTCTGATAGGTGTAGGAAGTTTCATTACTCGGTAATACATTACTATACAATCGATTTGAAAAAAAAAAAATTATAACTACATTTTGAAGTATCAATTACCTAGTAATGTATGCAGAAAATTACTCTTAACTTCCCAGAAATCTAGTGATTTTCATAAATCTAGCCACTGATTGTAAGAAATTATTATATCCTAACCAAATGTGTGTAGAATTTACATAAATTAATATAGAATTGACTATCTTCTGCTTTTGTTAACGCAGGGTAATCAGACATAAGAAACCAATTATCTTATTGTTCCCTTGATAAAAGAAACCGTACTAAACATTTTCTTTCTTGTCCTGAGAAGTAAACACTAATAATATGATAATAAATACGAATTTAGAAGCTACAATATAATAGACCAAGAGCCCGCAGTAACTTTTGGTTGTGAAGGGTAACCAAACGATATGCACATTGATATTAAGCTTTGATGACAGTGATTTTAAATCTTACCGCCTGGCATCATATCGTGGTAGCTGAACAGAGTAACAGTATATCAAAAAACCCGTTATTATCCAAAAACGGAATAATAAGTGTAACCACTTGATTCAAGTCATAAATAACAGTACAGAGCCGCCTAAATAGGGATATATAAGTCCAAGACGTTTTAAGTGTAGCCAAGGGCTTGCCAGACGCATCAAAAAAATTTAAATCCTTCAAAATGAACATATTTTTCTTACGCCACAGAACATAGAACTGAAACGTATATAATTAACGCAACCACTTAAAACATTCCCATAACATAGAACACAACCTCGTCCATATAACCATATAGGTCCAACACGTTTTACTTGTCGCCAAGTCCTTGCCAGACGCATCAAAAAAATTTAAATCCTTCAAAATGAACATATTTTTCTTACGCCACGGAACATAGAACGGAAACGTAAATAATTAACGTAACCACTTAAAACCTTCCCAAAACATAGAACACCTTCCCCAAACAAAACACCAAAGAATTCAGGCAAGCTTAAAATTTCGCAATAAAAAATTTAATTGGACGCATTTTGTTCATAGCTTCACAGAATTCTGTAAATATCAAAGAAATATTTAAATACCCGCTAACACCTACTCGTATATAATAGGCGTTCGGTCATTTCGATGGATATCTAGTTAATTGCTGTAATTGTCGATGTTTTTTTCCTTTTGCACACTTTATGAGAGTTACCTTTGACATTCGAAAAACTTGCTCTACACATTTTAAAAAAGATATGCCGAATGAAAGCACAAATTATTCACATTGTATTCGATTGAATAATATCGCCTTCGATAAAAGATATTGAGCAGGACAGGCGAAATATTTCAAAAGCTGACGTTGAATATAGTGTATTAAAAAGACACCAGAGACGCCCACCAGATTTTATAAAAACTCTGCGATACAGCTCATTTAAAAAGCGACTTAATGAGTTTTTAGTGGAAGAATGGTATAACAACGAGTACTGTTCTATTATTAGCGAAAAACATATTATTGTAACAAATGAAGAAAAATGTTTTCTTTTTAAATCTGGAAATACGAGTAATATGATTATTCGCGACGAAATTAAGGAACTAATGTCTTTTCAAGAAGAGGCAGACACTCGCATGATATTACAATACATTTGTCGTTTTTGCCAGGTGGTTCCTCTGTCAACTCAACTTATGAAAGTTTGGGTCCAATGCTTTGCGCTGCTTTACCTGGGTTTCCCAGCTTTACTGGATGTGATTTCACTCCATCTTTTTTCAAAAAAGGAAAAATTAAGCCTTTTTTAATTCTTCAAAATCGACCAGACCTACAATTAACTTTTTCAAAGCTTGGAAATGGTAGACATATTGAGGAAGACGATATAAGATGTCTAGAAAATTTCGTTTGTGCTATTTATAAAAAAAGAGCAATGTCTGTGGATGAAGCCCGATATGAGATATTCTATAAAGCTTGCAGACCTACATCAACAAACATTTTTAAGAATATCAAAAGTAGTCTATATTTTCGAAATTTATTTCATTCTTTTATCACTCCCATTTGATTCTTGCAGGTTTTGCAGAAAGTCTTCTACCTCCAACTAAATCGACACTCCTGCAACAGATATACAGAGCAAACTATATTTGCATTTGGAAGAATGCAGTGAAAAATCAGCCAATAGTATTAACACCAGAACAAAATGGTTGGGTTTTACTGAAAAATAAGCTTGAAATGAAATGGTTTGAGGGAGATGTGGCACCTATTACCATACAAGATGTTATTGAAATTGATGGAAATGTATCTGACAGTGAAGATGATAGTTGTCATCTCGATTCCTCGAATCGAGTGACTCATGAATTTAAAATTATGTTGTTTTTAGTAAAAAGTAAATATTATAACACTTAAAGTGTTATTTTTATTAAGCAACAGCTATTATGTTCTTTTGCTGCGTCTGGTTATATGGATGAGGTTGTGTTCTATGTTTTGGGAAGGTTTTAAGTGGTTACGTTAATTATATACGTTTCAGTTCTATGTTCTTTTGCGTAAGAAAAATATGTTAATTTTGAAGGATTTAAATTCTTTTGACGCGTCTGGCAAGGATTTGGCGACAAGTAAAACGTCTTGGACTTATATATTTGTTATCAGGGAGTTTTTTTGTAAATTCGAAAAAAAAAATTAAGTGGTTACAACAATTAAAATTGGAATACTTCGATATTTCAAATGCGTCTGGCAAGGACTTGGCGACAAGGAAAACGTCTTACACTGTCAGATTGGTGTTGTATGTTTATTCAGTTATATCATACTAGGAATTTGTGTGATTACATAAATTATTCAAAATTGGGATTTCGTACAAACTTCGAGTATGTCTGGCAAGACCTTGGCTACACTTAAAAGGTCTTGGACGTATATATCCCTATTTAGGCGGTTCTGTACTGTTATTTATGACTTGAATCAAGTGGTTACCCTTATTATTCCGTTTTTGGATAATAACGGGTTTTTGATATACTGTTACTCTGTTAAGCTACCACGATATGCTGCCAGACGGTAAGATTTAAAATCACTGTCATTAAGGCTTAATATTAATGTGCATATCGTTTGGTTACCTTTCACAACCAAAAATTACTGCGGGCTCTTAGACTATAATTTTAAAAGGTCTGCCAGGGGTATGGATATTCGCTCCAGTTTCATCGGGTAGATAAAATAGTCTGTCTATCTGACTTTCTGTAGAAACGTAAGATATTGAAGCTGCTGTGGAATATAAACAATAAGAGTGTAAGATCTGTGGCCGGTGGCAATGTTTACTTTGTGTTGTGCGTATTGTCGAGTAGACTTGAAATTTCTGATGGGGATGCCATAAAATTGATGGGCTTAAGCATCGGGCATTATGTTGACGATCATAGTATGGATAAATGGTATGGTCTTGCTGAACTATGATGTTGACTTTAAGTAAAATTTATTTTTGCAATAAAAGCAAGTGGTACGTTGGGGGAATTGCTCTTGAATGAGGGAAGAAGAAATCAGACTTAACACTTGAATCTTGAAACTGCAAGTGATATGGCCAACGCTTTCTGGGAAAGTTGGATAATATATACTGTGTTCTTTTCGAACGGACAACCGGAAGTCTGAAGTATTTTCTTATAACAATGATGCGCCAAATTCGAAAATGGCTAATTTATAATAAATTCTGCTACGAGTACACAACTAAAAGTCCCAACGCCAAGACTTGAGTTGTCAACATGTCTTTTACAGCGGTGGGTTCATTAAAAAGGAAGCAATATTGAATACTTATTTCTAAGCATACCAACAGTTTATAACGACTTTGGAGTTATGGAAACAAAGTTACCAGGTTTGAAGTGGTTGATGGGGTCTTCGATCACGAAGTATAATAAAAACCTGTGTAACTACATCCGTGTGACTAAATAAATTCTCCACACTTGTTAATTGCTTTACTATATAAGCCTAGTAAGCTCAAATGGATAAAGTGAAGCTAGGAATCACCTATTACGCCGGTCCTGTGTAGCTTCACAGATAGAAAGGATTTATCATACATTTTCTAGTTTACTAGTTAAAGGGTGACGAACGAGTGGTGCTATCTTTCAGATTTTTACGGAACGAATAGAAGAGTAATTCGATTTAGGAAAGAAAGATCACCGTACGGAAGAAATATGAGGTGCCGACAAAGAACGATCAGAGCCCTCGCGCTGAAGGCTAGAACCCATCAGATTCCAAAAACCTTCTATTGAGTGTTCACTGATATTTCGTAAAGTAAAGTTGCGTCGTAGTTTCAGTTCATTTGTTTTGCGGTTTTATCTATAATGTCGACTGATTTCAGTGGTACTGAATCAACTTAGAGAAGGCATCAGCCGGGTAGGGTGAAAAAGAAGTAAAAAACTGGCAAAATGAGTGATGTAATAGAAAAATTACGACCACTCATGAAATCGGAAACCTCTCCATTCGCTACAACCATTTTCCAACAATCACTTTCAACGAAATACAGCAAAAGATTTCGCAATATTTGCTCAGAACAAATATAGTATTGGGCAGGTCTTGTCACCGTTTTACCTGTTGCTCGACAGCGGAATAGCAATCCTGAAGCCGGGGGCGAAGTTACAATCAGTGTTCCTATACTCGTAGTTATAGATGGTTTGTTATTATACTAGTACAAGATATGATTGTCTGCTATAAAGCATTTTTATCTTTGCACGGCATCAGTTAACTCGTGTTCTAAGTAATGTGAAAAATCTCGTTGAATTTGTCGATGCAATTTATTGTAGAATTGCTTTCTGGATACTGAATCAAACTGACAATATATTGTTTTGGCGTAAAAGTTAACAGGTATTAGTAGTGTTTTCATCAAATAAATTGTTGATTTAATTGGTATGAAGCGAGCATATATCCAATGTTTCCGAATAAAGGAGTAAATACGACTAACCGTGTGGTTAACTTGGCCAGAACAGGCCAGCCGATAATTTGTTTTGAAATATACACACGTAACATTCGATACGAAAGAGATCATCTGGTTATTTATTGACACATAGGGGAAATATGTTATTTAATTTGATATCGAATTTTAGAAATCAATATTGCCTTAGGACTTAGACGGGTGTACGAGGTCTTCATTTACTCTACAAAAACGGTCTTCCATTAGGCTTAGGAGCCTTGAGAGGCTGATAGTAGGATAGCAATATCATTAATATATATGCTGAAAAGAATCGGACCTATTATAGAACCCTGTGGAACACCTTGAAGTAGAGACTTAGATTGACAGCAATTTCTATTACTATAGGTCCTTTGACTATGACCAAACAAATAGCTCAACAAGAGTCTCACCGCACTTTGGCTAAACCCAAAATAGTAACGCAGTTTTTTGCAAAGCATTTCGTGATTCAATGTATCTAACGCTTTTGAGAAACCGAGAAGTAATAAGACTGTTAAATATCCCCGATAAATCCCAACTGATATGGGGTGTTCAGGGAATATATACGAAGGTGGTCGATAATCTGCTTGGTTATTGACTTCTCAAATACTTTAGACAGAATTGGAGCTTATAGGTCTATAATTAGAGGGTTCCTTTGGATTAGGTGTTGTAGCAACAGGAATAACTCTAGCCATTTTCCAAGAAACAAGAAGAGTCGGTGAGATGCAACAGAAATTTATAATGTGTCAGTGGACCTAATGCAAAATTAATTTTAAGAGCCGAAGAGGTAATACATCTTCACCGATTGCGTTCGTCTTAAGATCAGGTATAACTTGAAGGACGTCACTTTTCACAAAAGTTGTAAAGTATTTGTTTAAACTCGTACACAAATTAGTATTTATCGAGAAATGATGACTACTTCTAACATCCGATAAGGATGAGTTGTTTAAACTGTCAGGGTCTAATAAGCAATCCAAGCCATTTTGTTTGCCAACTCTAATACTAGGCATGTTTCTCCAACGATTCTTGGAATCTAATGATATATGATCTAATTTGGAGATGTAGTATTGGCGTTTAGACTGCCGCGTTAAATCTTCGCACTAATTCCTGGCCTGACGAAAATTTTTCCAGTTGCTCTCCATTTGTGATACAGTTTCCTTCGCTGATTAATGGAGGTCAGAAGCTCGGACGAAAACCAGTGACATTTAGAATTCTTAATTTTAACTATCATTAGTTGAACATAACATAACATCACATAGCTATAGGACAGAGTTTTGAAAGAAAGATAATTTCTAATGAGCTCCAGCAGTGAACATGCATTGATTCCAACGTACTGCATTAGTATTCTGTGTAGAGTTATGGGTTGGTATGGGGGTGGTATCAAGCGAAAAGTCAATTTTATTAGTCGGAAAAACTAAATCGTTGTCAGATATACCGTCAAGAGGGGTTGACACAGTGATGGGATCGAGTAGACTTAGAATAACTTTCGGTTCATGTTGGCGAGGAGACAATTTTCAGCTATAAGGACAAGAAATTGCCTCGACAAAATAATTTTTAATTAACAAATTTGTGTCGAAATCCTGAACAAAATGATATGTTCATAAAGAGTACTAAACTTGGCTAATGCCGTAAAAAAGGGTAATGGACTTTTGTATATAAACAAAAAAATTTGGCTTTATAAGGAAATGCGAGAAGACATTTACTCGTATTATTTTCGTGTGTAATTTCTGCTATTTTATATTCAACGCCGTGAGATGTAGACACCGATTCAGCAATTTCTAGAAGTATAGAAACGTGTCACGAAAACAAGTGGAAATGAAAGCCATGACGATGTAATAATCCATCGTCCCCGGACTCTCAATATTTATGTCAACATCTGCTGTTTATTATCGTCGCCAGCTCAACGTCATATCACTCAATGTTCATGTGATGTCAAACTCAACTTCGGTTTTTTATACGTGCTACGAAAGTTTGGCCCGTAAGGGTGTTGACGGTGTATGTATGTTCTATGTTGAAACACATTTTTTCGAATATTTCAGACATATGGATGCGACATCTAATATTTTTTTTAAATTAAACGGTAATTCGTTTTCTTTATTACGTGGTGTACAAACTGACAGTGTAAAATTGGCATTTCCTATTCGCGAATATTCTTACCTAGAATCTGACAAGGACATGAGTCTTATGAATGCGAAATCTTAAGATGAAATACCTGAATACTATAGAGGTGTACTGAGGAACAGTCGTATCAAGTCATCATCATTCAAGATAAAAACTGTGTAGAAGAAGTTAATTGACAGACATGAACTGAATTTTTGTCCGATTTTTACGAATCAAAATGCCCAGTGTTGACTAGACCCATCAGGAAGATTGTAAAAAATCAAAAAAGTGAAAATTAAAGAACATATCCCATTAAAGAAGCTGTACCTATATAACGGACCAGGACCTATTAAGGCTGCTAAGTTTTAGAATTTACTTCGCCTCGTTCATGGTAAATCCTGAAGCTCAATTCTTCCACCAAAGACTAGTTTCTGACGTCAGCATGAATGAAGATAGTGATATGGAATTTGTGGACGATCCACCCATCGACTAAGACATTTCACGCGAAAAACAGATCAGTGTCCAGATCGTTCTCGTCACCATTCAGTTACTTTAACAAAAATCTGTGTTAGTGGTTGAGTCATATGGGAAAGACAGAAAACTGAAGAGACAACGATGGTAGATATGCAAAACGGGTTCTTCTATCTTCAGTACAGGCTCTTAAGGACCAAATAATACAAAGAATAACTACCTACATCTGGAAAAATGATAATATCTAGAATATAAACTAAAGTAAGTCAAACGCATTGTAACATCAAATTAAACGCTTGCAAGATGGATATGTTGTCTATGACAATCCACTAATCCACTGTTAGTCTGTTCCAAAGATATACTAGTTCAAGATGTTGCCCAAATCGGAATCCAGAATTTTCCTCCAACCTATCGTTGGGAAATTTGCAGAGCTTGCTAAAGACTTCACGCAGTATAGTCCCGTAACATCATAAGAAATTAGATCTGCCCAAATTCTGATCACATGAGCATAAGACCTCATCACGCCTATTTCGAGTTCTACTTCATGGGCCTTAATTTCGAAATCAGAAATAGCTCAAACTCAGGATTGTAAGGGCAGTCAAGGATATATGTAGATAGAGTTAGGTGAATGTGGAACTGTAATGAAACTTAAGCATTGTTCGGTAGAAAACCCCTCATTATTGTCACGCTTTCTAGAGGCGGAATATATATAAATACTCGTACATTCATTCTAAATATTTTCGTCATTGTAGCATTCCATTACGCTTTTTTTTTTATAATTAGAGCGCACTCAATGGATTTGAGTACCCTTAAAGTTAATTCAAATTTAGGGAGGAAGAAAAGCGAGGTACCGTTGTACCGTCTTAAATGTTTGCAGGTTATAACGACCAGGAAATAGAGAGCTCGGCAGGATATTTTAGAGTACGTGCGAAAGTGGGCTTGAGGGCATATTGATGAGCATTCATAGCGGGACGAGTGTTACGGGTGATTGTTTGAAGACACGGATACTACTGACGATTTCTATGGAGGATTGGTGGTGGAAATAGCGATAAAATAAAGTGAGACCGGAGACATTACGTCGGTGTTCGAGGGTGTCAATTGACTGGCTGATATTAGTATCACCTATGAGTTTTATCGCACGGTGTAGAGATTTTTGCCTGTGACTGTTTTTGAGTTGATATGAAAATGCTCACAATATCGCTCTATTATTCTGTCGGCCTCTTGATCATATTACACGGGTCTTACATCAATTTTATATCAGAATATATTAAAGTAAGCAGAAGAAAGTAATTATGCAACTAAGATAAAACTAGGAGCAGATAACTACAACAACAGTAAAAAGCATTGTGAAGCAGAAGCAGTTTAGTCACCAAAGTTCGAAACGACGCTATTAGTACACTTCTCAAATAACAAGACTTTCTGATAATATATTATACGAAAAATATTGTCGGTATTAAAAAGTTAAACCAGTTTTTAAAGTAAAAGAGATATCAAGATATCAAGTTGCATGTGAAGCAGTTTGATCATCACGAAAATTGAAACGTGGCAGAGGGGAGGAAAAATCTCCTGAATTTGCCTGAAAATTCAATGAGGCTAAGATAAATTCGCAGAAATTAGTAAGCAGACAAAAGAGGAACTTAAATTAAAAAAAAAAATCAAATTTGACGTTATGTTATCAAATCAGATTAAACTACTACGCTATGTGAAAATTTCGGCACGACTAGAATTGATGTACTAAGTTACGATAAACCCGCCGTATGTCAATAATTTATAAAATATTGCCGCGGCTCATTCCCTGCTTGTAGTACAAGGCGATTAAATGGGGACAAATTACATGCAAGCATTTTAACACCTAAGATGAGGCTGAGACGCATTAATATGTAATGTCTGTCTGGAGACTACCGGATGGAGAACAGAAAAGTCGTTTATACATTTATACATTCAAGTATATCAGTACCATATGGATTAAATTAAAATAGGACGAAAGTATTACATCATGAAAGTGAACATAGACGAATACATAGTCCCGTCGTTGCTGAAATCAAACAATATCATGCCCTCAAGATACAAATTACGTATGACAAGCTAGAACGAAGTCGGCACAATTACGAGCAGAAGTTTAGAACACGTATTATGGCAACTTAAAGTTGATAGAATATGCTTTCCAGAAAACATGTGGCGAAATGTCGAAAACAGGGCTGTCAACAGAAGCAAGCAAACAAAGGCTGATAAAACGCATTAATACCGAACCGAAAAAATAATCATTTCAACAACTGAACTCCAAGATAAGATAGCAATCGTATCAAATATTAGTGGACCACTAATGGCAACACAACTGATATTTTTAATAACTGATATTTATAATTCAAAATGACAAAAATAAATATTTTGACGCAATTTTAATGAATTTTAAATAGAGTACATTGGGAGAAAATGGTTTTTATAGGTGCACACTTAAACGGATATGTCACGGAATCAGTGGTGAAAAAAGCGGTAGCTAACCCACTTGGGATATCAGTGGGGGCATTCTGCTGGAGTTTTACGTGGGAGACAAGCGGTGGAGAGAGGTGCAAACAAAAGGCACAGGCAAACGAGCTTACATTTTTAGGATTGCCTCACAATGAAGAACAAACTCGCAAGAGATTCAATAGCTGAAATTTATATAGAAGCTGAGCAGGGATGCTCGCTACTGGGGATCAAAGGGATTTGCAATATATAGAAAGAGTAACCAAATGAAGAATTTCCGCATAGTAGCGTTCCCACTGTTGGAGACCGAGGGTCTGCAGTCGGACCGGATCGGAAATCTTGAATTTAAATAGCTATCTGCTTTATTCAGTAATGAAAGGCGATTGAATGATTGCAACAACTACCGATCGGTGAAACTTACATAATATCTCACATACTATGATAATATAAGTACGAGAGTGTTATAAACAGTTGACAATTAATTATACTTCATGGTGACGAAGTTAAAAAAAAATAATCAAAAATGATAGCACCATTATAAGCAACATTGTAACAGACCTTAACAATTGGAGAAAGGCTCTAGAAGAATCAGTCAGTCGCACTAAGAACGTATGTAAGTGCTTACTTACAGTACTTAGCCTATGTCGCTCACCACCAATAAAATAGCGATGACGATGACGGACACTAAATCAGTGCGGCGTGGGTTAAATGGCGCGTAAACTCCATACAATTTTGTGACCAAAAGCCAGCCCTTAAACTTTGTTCAACACAACATTCATCAAACTTAAACATACGCACCGCAATGTTGATCGACGTCAGCGACGGAAATCAAAATGTTAAAAAAAAACACCTACATTCGCAGAAGTTTACACACTTAGAAATATAACCTGTACTGGCTGTCTTTTCCATATTCAAAATACAATGAAAAAAGCTCAAATTCTAAAGAGACCGAAAGAAAATTCGTTGGATCACCCATTTCCAAAAACATCAGCAAATTTTTTGGCTCATTGTTGAGGAATGACCCGAAGAATAGGTCTAATGCCACAAATTCAGATAACTCTATAAGCGGCACAATATAATTACTAATACGTAGCATACGAGTATGTTGTAATAACTGTAATTAACAGGCATAAGTGGAATATAGATTACCGTAAAAAAAAAAAAAAATCCTGACAGCATCAAGTGCAACAAAATCTGAAACCGCGGTTGAAGGATAGAAAATATAAAATTGAGCTATTTCATACTTAGATGTCGAATATTATGTTGAAGGACTAGTTGAAAACTATTCGCTCATTAGAAGAATATTGGATTTTAGTAACCAGTGTTGCTGAAATAACCCCTATTGATAACTTTGAAGTCGTTTCAACAACACCATTTGAACTGAGAATTTCTATTATATTATCAGCGTTCCCCTGATTGTCATTGAAAATATTTTATAGAACAAAATTTCCTTTTGATTTTCATATTTCGCGTATTCTACTATCATTAAATTAATTTTGAAAATATTTCCTCCGACTAAAACTATCATCAAAAATCCCACAAAATTCATGTGTCGATATTCCAATATTGTTTCTATTCGTAACTAGTGAAGTATAATATGTAAATACGTGTTTTTGTTAACGTACGCAGCGTGTTTTGAGGAAACTTATAACATAACTGACAGTGTTTTGATATACATACAAGCTAATTAAAATCTGTATTCAAAAGCAAGAGCACCGAAAACGCATTTTCTTAATTAACATGAAAACCCATTTTATTAGTCCTTCATAACACAAAGGACCTTTTTGCATTTCAATTTAAAAAATATTCACCTAATCACTATCTAATTTCGGAAAAGGTTTTAAAGAAAGATAACTTCAATGGCTACCGGATGCACTCAATAGATGACCCCGAACAACAAAAAAAATTCACACAACCTTCACTCACTCACACATGCACTAGAACTATGGTCGACTAAATCTTAGGAGAATATATGTATGTACAGATTCACAATGTAGACATTGACCTCCATTAAAGTGGGATTCATTAAATTTTTTCAGTTAAATCCATCCCTTGGCTTTGTCGTTCTCTACTACCTCCTGACATATGTATGTACTCATATAAAAGTAAATTAGAATCCGATTAGTTCTTACGTCACTGTACTATTGAAGTTTGGGTTATAACGACATCGGGTTGAGGGCAAGTTCCTATATAAAGCTCTTAGAAGCAGGACCACAATTTTATTGCACCAACTTGAATGGAGGTCGCGAAAAGTCAATGTACTTTGTGTTACGGGGTTGATGAAAGGTCTATGTGACCAGCTGCAACGACAATGACCATAAGAAAATTGTTGACATTTCCTTAATTGTCAATGGGACGTCATGATTATCACGTCTGGAGCTGAGTTCCTGATGTCAATGAAAACCTTCGATGTCTCGTCGAGTTTGTGATGTTTGCCAGCAGTTGATTTACCACCACCACTGCCACCACCAGATGGCTGGTGTGAATGCTGATGACTGTGACTTCCCATTGTTCCGGGATTTTGAGGTAACTGCTGCTGCTGTAGCTGTTGCTGATGCTTTTGCAAATGTTGCTGGTGCTGATGATGATGGTGGCACATTTCTTGAGGCTGCCGCATTGTTGGTGCTTGGACAGATTCTAAAGTACCCATTCCTGATCCACCCGTATTAGCACCACCACCCACCACCCCACCACCCATGCCGTGTATATGACTATGACTATGATGATGTTGCGGATGATGTACAGCATTGCGAAGTCGTTCTTCCATTTCAATGCTCTCCGAAGGTGGGCGATTGTTTGTACTACTCTGCCGCGATAGGGTTCCGGATTTTAGGCCACCACCAGATAGTGGTGGAGGTGGGATATCATAGCCGAATGTTGAGAAGCGCATAGCTGCTGCTGTCGACTGATTCGGCGATGATGATGTTATCGATTTTTGCCTCGCTAATGGTTGGAACAATGATTCGCTAATTAAAAAAAAAACAAAAAGAAAGAATGGATTAGAAAAACGGATTAGAAAAGAAGAACGATGTTTTTCAGCTGTGGCAAATGTAGGATTTTATTATTTTTCTTGTTTGGTTTTAAACTTACCGTGTCTGGCAGCCCATATCGCAGACGTTACCAACCATACCACCACCGGTATCTGCACTCATATTCAGTCCATGGTCCTGTCCTGATGAATCATCGCAAAGACTCGTTTGTACAACCATATCATGATGATGACGAAGGATACTGTGGTCTTTTAGGTCGGTTTTGCCACTTTGAACAGAAATGGGCACCACCTCCCGATAGTAGCGCTGTGAAACGTCATCCAGGATTTGCAGGGATGTCTGTGAATGTTTTTGCCTTAAAGATAAAAAATATATAATATTAAAAAAAAAAAAAATACAAAACGGAGCACCAAATGTAAAAGAAAAAGGAAACGAATTAGAACGGACAACTTCAAAGTGCACGAATTCTATAAATCATGGAATAATGAAGATAATCTGTGTCTGGATCATTAGTTCTTGTTCTGGAGACAGCTGAGGTTGTTCTATTGCCAGCTTAGAGTTTTTGTTATCAGTCTGAGATGGGACAAAAGGTGGTTTCGGTTGAAAAATCCATTTTAAGGGGCATTAGTTAACCGTAATTGGGAACAAACGTATTTTAGATGGGACAAGGTTTGTGCGGTCTTTTTTTAAAGCATATGATTTAAGAAAGGGAGAATTCTCTGAATACAGCCCAATTACAAGATGTATCACTTCCACAGTTACTACAGTGAAAGCCCGTTAAATTGTGGAAATAAAGAAAAATAAACAAATTAATGTAACAATCCATAGACCAAGGACTAAACTCCTCATTCACTGTCCAGTTCATCTTTTCGTTTGTGTATAGTGAGAGAGACTTTCATTATTATCCGATTCCAAAGGGAAATAAAATGAAAGACTTTCGTGTGCGGTTTGAATTTGTTTCTTGTTTTTGCGGGTATAAGCAATCTATCCAACCGATTTTCCGCCGTAGTAGATGAAGAACTTTAACGTCATGCAGACTATTGTGAAACTTGTTTCCACCAGGTCTCTAAGAAGCAGAAGCAGAAAAACTAGCGAGCATAGATGCGAGATGATGTAAGCCTAGTTAAGAACGCTTGGGCCTTGGTTGCGTAAGTTAACGAAGCAGGAATGATAAATTTACTGAAATTACCCTTACGCTCCCTCAGATTTCAGAAAATAATTTGTTTCAGCTCGCCGAAAAGATTTATAAGACGTGTCGTAAAGGTGATCATATTTTCAACAAAATTCAGTTTGATTCAAGGAAAAGCTAATATAAGCTGGGTAGAAAAACAGAGAAACCCCGACATCAAGTCTTTCGTCAAATCTCTCGGAAAAGAAATGTTACGGCTTTTAATATTTTGTAGCTGTTCAGTGTAATGAAGATCTGTCCAATATCGAAAAGATGCAACATTTATTTATTCTTCCAAAATTCTTCTTTTTTATAAGAAGAGTGGACGAAAATTGACTAAAATTAACTTTTAAATCTTTGGAGCATCACTAATTCTCAGAGTGGAAAACACATTACAACCATGGACAGAGACCAAAAGGAATTCTTATTCGGAGCAGAAAGAAACCTCAAGCCTGTCAACAGCATTGATACCGTTTTGATCCTCCATTCTAGAGAAAGTGGAGTTGGTATAGCTGATCCAAGTCTACACTAACTTTAAGAAGATGTATCGTATATTACTCAATTACATTTCTGTACCAAGGAGAAAAACAGAGTTATTTTTATAAAAGCTAGATAGCGATGATCCTAAACCTGTCGGAGGAATTGAAAGGAGAAAAACTCAAGCCGTATTTCTGAAGTCTAAGTTTTATCATAAAAATATATATTATCATAACTAAACCCGCAGTTAGTGTGGTTCATTATAAAGTGTTGTCCTACATAAGGAACGTTGCAAATGTTTTTTTAAAACAATTTTTTTTTAGACAGAATCACTCCCACATTAAGCGAACTAAATCGAGAATATGAATATGGAACGCGTGCAGAAAATGCTAACGGATTTTAACAAAGCTTAACGAATTAGAAATATTCATACGAGAGAATAATATTGACGGTTGCTTGATCTCTAAAACCCATATGAAAAGGGGAGTCTAAATTACCCTCCGGAGACAAAAGCAATGGTAAGGGTAAAAAAGAAAAGCCCCTAAGAAATGGCAACAAAGTCGTGCTCCATAGCATAAAACACGTTTGAATAAACTGTGTGACCTGCTGAGAAAGACCATTAAAAACTGCAAAAACCAGATACGATAGTTAGGTATCTTGAAAGCTTGACAGCAAAAAGGTGATCCAATTATTCGCTTTGGAAAGTACTAAAAGATACTAAAAGACCTAAAGCCTCAGCGCCATCAATTAGAAAACACTGACAACGAATGGGCGTAGGTAGATAAGGAGGAAGCAGAAATCTTTGCTCCCCATCTGGAAGAGACCTTTATGTCCTTCGACGATCATTGACAATATCAGCGAATCATATAGAGTGTCACATAATTATATTATTAACGCTACACTGATGAAAGTTGCTAAAGTCATAATGGTCCTAAAACCAGGAAAACCTCCGTTATTGTGTAGTGTAATGGAAGATTTTCACCAGCCCTAGGTGGAAAAACAAAAGTGGATACATCCGCTCATTGAGATAAAGGCTGATTGAAGATACAGATTGATTTATGCTAAAATTTAAAGCAGCGAGAATTATTGGAGTAGAAGTCAAACTAGAAAATGGGGATATATTTGACAGCACTGTTAGGTGATATATCCTGCACATTGTTTGCTTTGAAGGTCGACTGTATGGTTAACCCAAATTGCGAAACGTCATTCTGCTCGCATACGTGTTTTTTTTGTTTTTTTTTTCTGCTGTCGTAACATAGCACTCAGACAAAGAACTAGTCCATAGTATTCCTTGTGAATTCCCTTTAATGGAATCTTTCAGTCTTACGAAGAAAGGTGAGTCAGCACTTTAGTGATAAAGTGACTACAGTACCAGCACCCACCACGTCAGCGACGGGTACTTGAAGCCTGATGCGAGCGTAAGCCGAAAATTCACAAGATAGTGCTCCGCGGTGTCGTGATCACATTCACAGCAAGCGTCACATTTAAATGATCAGCAAAGGGATAGTGTCCCGTCATGACGCCAATAAGCAAATAGCAGGAAGGGCGCTGTCTTCATAGAGACGTCGAAAAGAATTCTTTTGGCCTACCTGCAACCTGGAAATTTATGCCATCTGCAATTATGCTCATATGAAACACTAATGTCAATCGAAGCCTTAACCGAGGACGCAGGCAGACATAATGTAGGTTCGAGTTCGAGCTCATTGGTGATTTCATTTTTCGTGATCCCATTGCAACTTGAGATCCAGACAAGTCTCAGTGAATCCAGCCTTTCGACTGCGATCAGTGATGTCTTCCATTCCCGAACTAGCTTGGAAGTCATAAGAAGGTTCAGCAAAGGTCTAAGACCAGGTTGGCTGTCATTACAGACGCAAGTTTTCCTAACGAAAAATGAAATTTATTGAAACCAGTCTTGGGTACAAAGAAAATCGATTTCATACTTATTCTGCAGCAGGAGTTATTGTCTCATTTCGTCAGATGGCATGCCCATCAGGTCATACAAACTCTAGTGCGTATTGTACCGTGTTCCAAGGATCACTTCTTTTTAAACGGAAAATGGCTGTAAGAGTGCAGCCCATAATATGAATATCAAGGGGAGAGAAATTGATCAATACGATTAATACAGGTCTGCTAGGGAAAGCCTCCATGCAGCCGAGACAGACCAGACAACCGATGCATAGGATATATTTGGCCCTATCATAGCGGGGTAGATTCAGAGAACCGTTCTCGATGACAGACCCCATGTCTTTCCGACAGCTCCTTTGCACTGCCAGAAGGCCGACAGCGCATTAGGGGATTTCGACGTAACATGTTTAGCCCAGAGAAGATTGTTATCCAAGATGACACCCAAATACCTAGCTTCTTTGGAGAATTGGATGGCTTTGAGTCAGGCCAAACAGATTCCTCCTTTTCGTAAAGGGAACAACCTCAGTTTTCAGGGGATTGACCGAAAGCCCATTTCTAGTGCACCAATCATCAATCACGTCTAGGCCTGCAAGCGCTATAGAACTGACAGTCACCAAACACGATCCAACAGCCAGTGCAATCCCCGTTTAGCCCTGCCATCACGTATTCGCCACAGTCAGCAACCGCAATCAATGTCCTATTCAACAGCATTGCTTTTATCCACAAAACTAGTGATTCGTCTGCGCTATGTTGTCTGGCCAAGTTACATATGCCGTCTAAAGTTGCGTTGCCGAAAGCACCCTCAATGTCGATGAAAATGCACAACGAGTATTCCTTCTTGTCAAGTGTGCAATCAATCCTGCCAACCAGAATCCGAAGCGCACTCTCACAAGATCTTCCGCGTTTATAGGCGTATTGCATCACAGACAGAGAATGCGTTCGTAAGGAAGTTTTTCGCACATGGATCTCGACCATTCCCTCCATGCTCTTCAACATGAAGGAAGTCAGACTTATAAATCTAAAGCTCTTAGCGAGCGTGTAGTCCTCTTTTCCGATTTTCTGTATAAAGGCAACTGTCACTTTCGGTATGTATGCCAGTGGCAGGCTAGCAGTGAGGATTCTTTCCAGAGTTACGAGCAGCTGATTTATACCTAATAAGAAATCAATGGTTAATCAAACCCATTAAATCGAGATCCGCGCAATAGAAGGCTTCTGTATGCCGATTACATTGGAAAAAACCCAGCAGCTGAAAGATGCAAATATGGAGAATGAAAGTCTAATCAACTCACCTCTCAATTATCTGTTTCCAGAAAGGAACATATGTAGACGAAGCAAAATCATGCCCAGTAAATCCATCCATGTTTTTGGTGTTGGTGTAGGAGTCTTCTTGAGGATCCTTCACATACTGCAGCGTCAGGGCAGAGCTATTAATCAGGCCACTACTTGTCTTAGCCCAAATCCAGTACCCTCGATGTTGCAGTATAAGAGTGCGTAGACAGCCAAATAAATTTTGAAGACCATAAAATCGAAGGCGAGAAGAAACTATTGCGAATCTCTTAACAAGATCGCCAAGCGGCACAGAGTTACGCTCTGTTGGGGTTTGGAACCCTCAGACATTCCAGAAACTGTTTTAAATGGAGCAAAGTAACCAGTGAGCCAAAACATCTTTCTTTCTCTCACCTCTCATTTTAAGAACTTAAGAACTTAACACCCTGGAATTTTATGTGTAGGTCATATAGTCATACACACTTGAATGTTTATAAAAAAAAAATCCCATCTGGATGAACAGATAGTAGGCAGACTGTCAATGTCAAGTCGCGAATGATCCACTCTCAAGTATCCCTTGGCCAATTAGGTTGTTCACAGAAGGGTTTATTGGCTCACACAAAACAGCAGTTTAAATCATCTGACTTCTTAATGATAGCTTCCATTCGTCGGGTATTGCTTTGTTCAACAAAATTTAACCCATTAAGCCTACAGCTACAAAATGTTCAGTAAGTAGGACAACATTACCAACATTTTTTAAGGCCTTAGTCATGGCTATCCCTATTTCATTAAAATTTATTTGACGAAATTGATGGTTATCGTCGTTGGAATTGAACAGTTTTTTCTCCATTTCGATCACCGTTGTTATACAGAGCATTGGACTGAATTATCAAATAAAGTTTTGAAGAAGGAGACTGAAATACTACACAACTGTGGCAAATGAGCAACTAGATAATAAATAAAAGTGTTAAGTATACGCAAGAGTTGCTGAATAGTTTTATAAAAATCTGAAATCCGGAGCTTGAAAAGTTCAAAAAACATCCTCAAATATTAAAGATTCATTCAAGTGCCTCCACAAAGGATGAGGCACATTAAAAGTTAACACTTCTTGGTCCATCGTTGGAAAATATGATTGAATAAGCATCAAGCTCTTGCAAATTATTTCTTTATTCCGAGAAGAAACCAATTTGCTACGAAGAGAAATTATACGTTCATTCCTAAATGAATCACACCACCAAGAGTAATTGCCGGATACTCCTGGGTTTATTCGAAATCATAGAAGTATCAGTTTATTCATCACCAAATCGCCGGACAAACTCAGAAATCCCACAATTACGAGAAATTAGATATTAGAAAAACAGCAAACAAAATACACTGAATGAAACTGATATTTATTCGTACATCTAAAATACCTAACACAACATAATTCGATTCTTTCAGATTACCATCCATTCAAGAGTATATGAGATGAAATAGAACACCATGTCACAATACCCAAAGTATTCGTATCCAGAACAGAGAGAGTATCAAATTTATTACCCCTCAGTTTGACTATCTAATCTACTGAATAGAAACAAAAACCAAAACATAAATTCGAGTCTGGTATTTGCTTAATACGTCCCACAAGCTACATTCAATCTAAAGAGCCAAATTCTCCGCCACCAGCAAGATATCACTAGGACACCACCAGTACCACCATGAATCACTATTGACTATTGATTGACAGTGAAATGTCATGAAAACCAATGGATCCAATTATCTTATCTTTTGAATGCTAAATATCTGTGGAATGTGCTCTCCAAACTTTTATCCATCTGTACCATGCTCAACGAATACAAATGGGATAAGTTTTCCTGTTTCCAAAAAAAAACATTCTGGAAAAGGATAGTCGATGCTCTTTTATAGAAAAGAAGGATGAGCTGTTAAACCCTTTTCTTTATATTTTTTGGATAGATTTTTTGTTTCTTTTTTTTTTTCTAAGGATACATAATGGGATAGAAGGTTGAAGGAAGTTACCTGAAAAAAAGCTAATGAGAAGTATTGCAATAATACGTGTAAATGTGTTTTTTAGAGCTAATTTGGTCATTTTAGGCTTTGTGCTGGTGGAATATCTTTTTGGAATGATAGGTGAATATTAAGGAGCCTTCGTTTGGAATGGTCAAGATATTTACATAGATCAAAACTATACTGCCACTTTCACAGAAAAAATAAATAGAAAACAGTACACAGTAGACGTGTTTGAACAAGAGTTGTAAAATTTGAAAGGCCAATTATTTTACACCTGGTGCGCACAGGGTTGGCATATGGTGACACATGTCACCTATAAATTTGGAAAATTTACCATGGAATGCTACACAGCGAAAGCAAAAATCCAAATCGTTGAATTTTATTACGAAAATTCGTGTTCAATCGTGGCACCGATGGGAAAAATTCGTGCCAATTTTGCACGTAATCATGCGCCTTCCTAGACGTGTGTGCGTAGTATAACCAACAAAATTTCAAGAGACGGGCTCAGCACAAAACGTGAAGACGCCGAAAAGTATTCAGCCGGACGTGCAATGAAAAATATCGCCGAAGTGAAGAAAGGTGTCGAAAACCACCCAAGCATCACCATTCGTCACCGTTCTCAAGAACTTGACTTCTATACAACCACACTGAACTGAATTTTGACATTGATTTTTGTAGAAAATCGCGTTTTTGGATGAGGCCCATTTCCACATTGGCGGCTACGTTAATAAGCGAAATTGCCGCATCTGGGGCGTCGAAAATCCACTACTGATTCAGTAAATGCCAACCTACCCAGAACGAGTAACTATTTGGTGCGGTTTATGGACCGGAGGTGTTAGAGGGGGCGTACTTTTTCGAAACTGAGTGAAGAAAAGCCATTATGGTCAATTGAGCGTGCTACCGAGACATGATAAACACATTTTTGTGGCCCGAGCTCGAGGACATGGAAACGAACGATCTTTATATTCAACGGGATGGTACTACGTACCACACAAGTGCCGGAACAATCAAGTTATTGCTCACAAAGTTTCCTGGCTGCGTAATTTGGCATTTCAGAGACACTCATCGGCAGTCAAGATTATGCGATATAACAAAGTTAGACTTCTTCCTTATGGGGCCACGTTAAAAGCAAGGTCTACGCCAACTATCCGCAAACCATTCAAACTCTAAAAGCGAACATATAGAAGTCATCGCCGAGATAGAGTCTGAATTATGAGAACGAGTAATTGAAAATTTCGATACAAGCAGAGCCGAGGCGGTTATTTGGAAGGTATTTCATTCCATGAATACATAATTAATATGTGTATGTATGGATATCCTAGCATTTGTTCATTTTATTCAAAACCTAAAACCTCTTCTTGAAACAAGAAGCTTCCTTGTATATTTCTATAAATTAACAACATCAGGAGGTTTTTTGAGAACGAACAGATCATACAACGTCAAGGGACCCTGGACGACGAGTGAGCCGAATGACTACCTAAAACATCCGAAGTAGTAATGGAGACGGAATAATTTAGGTCAAAAGCAATTAATCACATTGCGATCAACACAAGGTGTGGCTCTGTTATTCGAACGTTTCAAGGGGCCAAAATTGACTCAGGTAGTAATCTTGTTATGGCCAAAGTACGCCAGTATATATCCCTTACGCCTCTAAGAAGAGGAAGTACTGAGTTTGACATAAGTAGGCTGCAATCGTCTCTAAGTCTCACTAGGGGTCCTGCGTCGCCCGCATCTTGTTATAAAGCGATGCTAATTCGGATATGCTAGGTTTCGCCCAACCAACGCTATGATATTAGTGGTTCAGGTACAAAGTACGATAAGAATCCTATAATGACGAACAAGTGAAACAAGTGGCTGAATCACAGTCAAGGCTGAAGACATTGAAGAACTATTTCTGCGGACTGCAATCATGGCTATGGAGATGCTGACTTAGCTATCAGCCTGACAGAACCATTCAATCTCCTTGATGATGGGCAGCACTGCCACGAGCCCGATCTCGACGAAGAGAAGATATCCATCAAGGCAGCAAGTGCTGACATACTAGCTACCGAGCTGTTGAAGGCAACGGCAGTCGTCTTTGTGAACTGCATGTACGAAATTATCTTCAAAATATGTTCGGATGAAAGCATGCCAGACGAATTGGACCAGATTCTGAACAAGAGAGACGATATGTATCAGAATTTTCAAAATGGCCTATAGGATATTCTTTGCCGTACTATAGGAGATGAATCTAAAACCTTTCACCAATAGGTCGATAGGTCTTTATGGGTGGGAGTTTAGGTGTGGGTAGTCCACAATAGACCAGACTTTTACATTTCGTCGAATCTTAGAAAAGACCTTACCAATTTTAAGGCCGGTTATGGTATGTCTTATTTGGTATGCCTCCTAACCAATGCACCTCTGCAGGGTGTTGAAACGAGGTAAGAAGGAAGTACATTTTGTCACTGAGAAAGGTCACAAAACGTCTTCACAATACGAGTAGATATGTAAGTTTTATTTCGAGGTAGTCAAATACTTTGTCTATCTCGAATCCGGCGTTAATAAAATATATAACTGCTGCACCTTACGTATCATTCGAAAAGTAACGATTGCCAATCACTGATATTTTGAGCTCGGAAGACCAAAATAGCACTCTATTAAAAATTGAGCAATTACCGAGGAAAAATGCAGCTGAAAAAGATCTCAATTCAGTTGGCACACGCAAGTGAAGAGGCACCTCAACCAACATTGTGTGCGAAATTGGAAACAGCTTGCAAAGAACAGGGTAGGCTAGAGAGGCATGTTGAGGCGCATGTACACTCCGGACTATAGAACCATATAAATAAACAAGCTTTGCTATTCAGAAGATGATACGAAAGGAATCAGGAACGTACACAAATTCGATTCGAAGAGACAATATAAAGAGTATGGGGAAATAAAGAGGTGGTTTATTTGATTTGAATTTTGAAGATTAGTTAAATAAATTCTCGACTAAGAACATTCCATTTCCATTTCCTAAAAACAACTTGCAAAAATACTTGTCCGAAATCCGACTAATAATTGATATCATGGGAAAGATTCTCGAGTGGATAATTCATAATACTTGTAGACTGCTAGCAGTAGCAAACGAGAAAGGAGACCTCTCAGACAACTAGTGGTGCCATATGAGCGGTAGTCGATACCCCAAACTTGCCATATAGGGAGAAAGATCGTCCTACGGCAGAAAGGAGCACGGTGCACTACTATAGTTACGCTGGACGTTAACAAGAAAGAGAAATCGATTTTAACTCAGCGAGCTGATTATGAGTTAGAAGGGCACTTGATAGGATACTGACGATAGTGGTGAACTATCTCAACAACAAGACGCTTAAGAACAGATCGAATAAAGGCGTAAAATATTATATAAAGTCAGTGCGGGAGTCCCACAGGGCACGATCAAAGGCTACTATTATAGAATATACTCGTAATGTATGGCGGGGTCTGAGGCCTAACACTACCCAGGAGGGTAACAATAATTGGATTCGCCAACTACATTGCCGTCGCGACAACAGCGAAATAGATTCATGTAGTTGGCTCATCTCTCCCGAATTGAAGTTTCCCGATCATAAAACAAAATGTGTCTTCATAAAACGTCGGAAAACTATTGAATTCGTCAATTTTAAGATATGTGACCAAACCATCAAGTCCAGGTCTAGCCATTTATGCGCGTAGTGATGTACCTTATTAAACTCCACCACCTCAACTTCGTGTGGCACCTCTTTAAACAAATTTTTCAATTCTGTTTGATTTACTATACGTTAGATATAAATTTGCCTTTTAACGAGTTTGATGCGCTGTCTGATTCCATACAAGAAATTTAATAGCTATATCTTCATACTAAATTCGTCATTGCAGCCGATTTTAATGTACTCAATTCTAGGTGGCTTCGACGTTCTGGACAGATAACACCTGAAAGACGATGTCTTGAGGAATCCCCTGCGGAAAACAAATTCACTCAGCCTGTAAATGATCCCACGCAAATACCTGACGTTGACAGTCATACCGTCAACACCATGCTAAGTACACCATTGATATTGTTTCTCCTCTAAGGTCGACAATCCACTGCGTCATATTAGCTTATTTATCATGTGATGACATAGTTAGAAAAGGATATACGAAAAGGCCAATTGGAGGAATATGTTAAATGACCCCTTAAATGATTTAAACTGGTGGTTATATTCCTTCAATAAAGACGAAAACTATGCCACAAACTATTACCTTTGGAACGAGATCCTTTACACCTCATCGGGTCAGGGTTACAGATTTAGAAGTTTTTCAATCTCGCAAATCAGTCCAGCAGTAAACCAGAAAAAAGTTCAAACGACCGAGGAATGACTACAACGGCTTTCTGAAACGTGAAAAACTAGTTTCGAAATGATCAACAAATACTATAATGTCCCAAAGACAGTATAAATAGTTGATCGTTTATTACAAATATACAGAATTCTGCATAATCTCTCAGCGCATTTACAATAACATTCCAGAACTTACGGACAAGGCCAATTTGGTTGTTGCGCCAGCTCAGAGTTTCCAAAATACTTTCTGTGTCCGCCTTCAGTACGGTTTTCGAAGCAGCAGCCCTGGTGGTTTGCTAACATATCTCACCAAAAAGTGGAACGTCAATGTCCACCAATCCAGTGCACGTGGTAGTTCAAGGGCATTTAGCAGAGTTTGCCGTCAGGCTCTATTGTTGGAACTGCCTGAATTTGAGATCAACGGAACTCTTCATCAATGGAATGGAAATTTCTTTCAAGTTGTCTTTGATAGTCTCAAGTCTGAAATCCACGAAAATACTGATATTCCTAAAAGCCTCGATATATCTTCGACATTCTTCTAAATTTTCATTTATTCCTGTTGTTCCTTTTCTTAAGATAGTACTCTTGTCTTTTTATATTCGTTCCCTGATCTTCGGCTGTAGAACGCGAGCGATAGCGTTTCTTAAGATTCCGATACTATAAATATTAATAATTAGGAAACCACAACCAACCGACTGCAATGGAACGCTTCCAAATTACAATTCCGCCTCTTACTGTAGTGAAAATGAAGTTCAAATACCCAGCACTTGTCAGCGAATTCATTGTATGTATTTCAGAAACAATAAACACAGGAATGACACATATTCGATACCGCTAAAAATGTTGCAACATGTGTTTTCTCCAGCGATATTAAAACAAAAATTTCCACCTCAAATCTCGCCTCAATATATGAACCAATCATTTTCCAAAATTGGAGTACGATCCCCAAATCTGGTTAGGTGCTCCTAAGATCCCATTGCACTTGCTAGAAGGATTCAAAACTATACAATTACGCTCATAGATGTCGCCAATATTGAGCAGCCATTTGACACTTTTTAGCAGCGACCCAATATCTTTTGTCAAATAGCTTTTTTCACCACCTCACCAGCTTCAATGGATGCCAATGATGCACCGTTCCGCAAAATCTGTCTCGCAATCAAATTTTCACAGTTTTATCCTGAAACCCACTATCGACTGTACTCTGAAATATCGTTATTCCTTCTGTATTTCCTAGTCATTATAACCTGTAAACATTTCAGACCAACTTATATTGATATCTCTTTGTCCATTCTCCCTAATTCTCATTCATCGGGCTATGTCTAAATATTACATAGTTATAGGTACACACAAAAAACTTAACCATAACACTCGTTGAATTCGTGTAGTTACAACCGATTTTAGCATGGCCTTCGATAAAATCTCTCATCGATTAACTTTCTTCAAATTATCTGCCCTCAGCTTTGAATCGATACTAATAAAATGGATATCCTCTTACCGGGAAAGCCGTTTATATAGTGTTCGTTTCAGGTCAGCCTATTTGGCTTCATTTTTGGCCACCTTTGAACTTCAACAAGGCAGCCATATCGGTCCTCTTATTTATATATTAATCATAAATTATCCCAATATGATCATCAAATACTCGTCTGTCTCCCTTTACGCCGACGATACCAAATTTTTCAAAACCATTTCCTTACCGCATGACTCCTTCCTCATTCAACGAGACCTTGATAGTTTTTTGATCTGGTGCCTCAAAAATTGTTTGGTACTTAATATCGCCGAATGCCAATACGCCACCTTTTCACATAAGCGGCACCAACCTATCGCTTCCGTTCAATCTCTTCGCGACCTCAGCATTTTATGTGATAATGAGCTCAACTTCCGTTTACATATGGATGAGATAATCCTTAAAGTCAACTCTGTACTAGGTTTTGTAAAATGATGGTCCAAGGAATTCATTAACCCATACGTGACCAAGTCCCTCTATATTACCTTTGTTCGCCTCCTCCTAAAATACGCCAATGAAGTGTTCTCCGCATATCATGGGGTTCATATCTCGAAAATCAAAAGCATCCAGAGCCATTTTCTTTTTTTTATTCTGCCCCCCCCCCCCCCTTCCAAAACCGTCACAACCACATTAATTTAAGCACCCTTGAGGAACGCAGGCATGCAGCTGACTTTCTCTTCATTCATCGACTCCTTTCAGATCAGCTTGAATGCGCCCTTCACAACTCTATTTTCCTCAACAGTAACCCTCGTAATCTACGTACTCCTCGTCACTTCTTTTTACCAACCTACCACATATCCTATGGCGCGAACGAACCCATCTCCCGTATGCGATGAAATATCAATCCAAACCCTACTGTCTTTGATTTTTACTGCACCACTCCCTACATCAAATCCGTTCTCCTTTACCCCTCCAAGCAACCTTAACTTTAAGTTTAAGTTTAATTTTTAAGTTATAGCTTGTATTAAGCCGAATAAATTGGGGCTTTCGCCCCCATTAAAATTAAAATTAAATCGAATAAAAGGAATTTTCTCGTCCTTTTCATCTTTAAAGAATTCCTGCTGGAAGGAAATGTAGGGCGAGAATATTACAATTTGGGTAATTCAATTTTAAAAATTCCTAACAATTCAAGAACTTAAACCATGATCAATGTTTCTTTGTCTTTTTCATGACATCATTCACTCAACTTACCTAGGCGATAACACTCCAGATACATTATCCCGCGACCTTGCCTTAGACAAACGGCCCATTTCATTCAATTTGCTTTCCCTTGATTGTTGGATATGTTCCTAAAACAAATACAAAATTACTTAAATCATTGGAAAATAAACCGAAAAACAAATTGAAAACTTAAAAACAAAAGGATAAGCAGTAAATTAAATTGAAAAGAAACCGAAAAAGGATTTTAAAAATAAAAAAGAAAATCGTTCCGCCTACAGTACACAAGCAAGAAGTATACATAGCACGGTTATAATTCTCAAATCCCCGATAAATTTAATAAAAACAACATTATCAGCACCAGAAAACAACAACCAAAAAACTGGAAAATAACCAAAAAATAATTAATAAAAGATAATACCAGCGGTAAATTGGTAGAGCCCTTTTTTGTCAGTAAATTCAGAGAAATGCGCTTCAAAACATAAAAGCCTTTCAGTCTTGTTACTCGTGATTTGAATTACGAGTATTTCTGGCGCGAAATATGTAACAAAAAAATAAAAGAAAAAGTTCAAAAATTCAACAAACAACGAAGAAGGACATTTAAATTAAACGGTAAACAATAAATATAATTTACAATACCATACACACGCACACAATATTTATGATAAATAAAGCACAAAAGCTCATCGCCTCAGTCCAAACGGTGTCGCATTATTGTTTTGAGTTGTTGAGTGTGTGTGTATTTGTGGAAGGATTCGTTGAATGGTGTTCTTTTTTATCCCGTATACTCGTACATATGTTATACTCGTAATTCAAATGAAATGGTAAAATAATACAGTAGCAGCCATAAGTAATATGCTGAATTTGCTTATAATGACATTGAGGTTGGCGAATTGTCGGCCTAAAGTCCTTTCTCACATCCAAACGCTTGCGAACGTATCCATTCAAGTATAAAAACAGAAGACAACGGCGACGACAATGACAACGATGACGGCGATGATGACAACAAGGACAAAGATGAACGCCAGGAGAACAATTTCATAGATTTCTATGTAGACCGCAGACCACTTGCTCGAGTATCTCATGTATAGTGTGCGGGAGGGAGTCTTGGTAGTGTCCTAGTTTTTTGAATACCCTGAGGAAGATGACGAGACGATTTTTTTTTAATTTTTATTTTTGATTTTTTTTAGAAAGGTTCTTGTTCATCCCCAGGATATGAGAAATCCGAATGATGATCTTGTCGATTATTATAACCGTATGAGTAACTGTCTGATTTGTAGATATTGTTGTTGTTCTTGTTATTGCTGCTGCTGTTGTTATTAATTCTGTAATTATGTATCTCGTCATAATGATGATGATGATGATGGTTGTAGTCCTCATCCTCATCTATAGACGATGCTAGGGCTGATGCTGTTGACGAGGATGGTGATGCTGTCGGACATGTTGATATTGGTGTTAACATTTCTGGGTAATTAAGGTTAAACTCATCCTGTAGTCCAACGAAAATTGCCGTTTTGGGTGCTTCTAGCACATACGAATCAATATGATAGATCCCGCTGCTGAGTGGATTTTCCTGTGGAATAAAAGCATGACACGACAAAGACACCAACAAAAACTGAACAAAAAAAATCAAACGAGGTAGAGGAAAGTGGATGATACAATCAACAAAACAATTGAGGGAATTGGAAGGACGAAAAAAATACATGACTGGTTGGTTCTTTGAGAAAAACACCAGGAGTGATATTTTTATGCAGGATGTGCTCTACGACAGAGGATGACTGATGCATATCAGCTCAAAAAGCTGGTAACTGATTACAAAGAGGCAGTGGGGAAAGGCATGAGACTAGAAAGCGCAAGAGGGTATTTGCATTAAGAATCATTTTAATGTAAATTAAAAGCTGTTCTAAGACGAATCTTACGAAAAGCAACTACAAAGCTTGTGCCAATTATTGTTTTTTAGACCTATATTAGTTTTCATTTAAATCATTTAAATATTAGTTAAGTTATTGGAGAGGAGTCTGCCAATTGGATTCTGCAATGTTCTACATACAGAACGGTAGACATGGATATATTACTATTACTTTTATGTGATTGAGAGACAGACATTCAATTATTTACAAATTAGCAATTACAATCTAGACAATCAATCAGAGATACAGAGGAACAATATCACGAGAACTTATTATCTGGTGTGGTCTCCTACTTGCTATCATAGTTAAGATGACCGCTGGATGATAATTAAACTATTAGATGAGTATTTAGGGTGATCATACAACGATCACAAGATGATCTTTAGGCGATTATACAAAGGAAGCCAAAAGATCGACGAGCTATCAGAAGAACACCATCGCAAGAACACTGAATTTGATAGGTTCGCACTCTATGAAGTCCTAGCATGAAAATGAGTTTGATCCTACAAACCCGTATAATATCATAAGCTAGGATACAGCCACCGGAGCATTTCTCCAGGGGTTTTATTAAAAACCTCCACCTCTAGGTTGGGAGTTGCGCATGGGGGTAACTTCCCAAATTAAATCAGATACTACAACAAAAAGTGTTGACGGCCGAAGAGGGCATACAATTTCGGCCTTGCATTTGGAATGGTAAGATCATTTACACACCATGTGCTGCCGAACTACGCGCGGAGTCCCCAGATTGCTATAAAGCAAATACAAAGTTACTGCAATTAAAGAAGTTGGATGGGATATACCGAAAAAAAACGGATGAAAAACCTGGACATCTACTTTGGTAACTGCTGCAAAGAAGTAAGACGACGCACGCTTCATTGCATATACATTTGCTATTTGAGGAAGACTTAATCAAAATGTCTTTATAACACATCGGTGAACACCTAATATGAAAATGTTCATAAAAGGACATAATTATCCTCTGATCAATCAATCGCCAACTAGATTAATCACATAATATCAGATCGAATCATTACCTCTTTGCAGTCCGGCACAGAAGCTGATATCACTGGCACACCGCAGTCAAGCTAAACTACCAAAATTCGACATTGGAAGGCTGAGAGCGCAAGAGATTGCTAGATTCATTGGCACCCACGTTTCCTTTAAGCTCCCTAAAAATCTTAGCTTTCCCATACACCAATGGGAATGTTGTCAATGAGTCATCAGAAAAACTGCTTCTAATCAGATTGATTTCAAAGCGCCTTCAGACATAATGACCAGTACATCCTCATCTAGGCGAAGTTAAAGTAACAATATTGAAGCTTAATTGTAATAAACACGCTGGCATGGACAGACTGCGTGCTGAGATATTTAAAGCAGCTGGAGGTGACCCGGGTGGGGACATGCATCAGTTCATGTGCAAAATATGGTTAGAGGGAAGCATGTCCGAAGCATGGGGTCTCAGCATAATATGTCAGATTCACAAAAAAGGAAACCCTTCTGACTGTGATAAATATAGAGGTCCTAAACATCGCCTATAACATCTTTTCTGCAGTTTCATGTGAGTGACTGAATCCATTCATGAATAATCTGAATGGTCCATATCAGTGCGGTTTCGGGGCAGGTGATCGATCAAATACTAACACTGAGGCAGATCTGGGAAAAGTCCCGGGAATTACGCATCAACACCCACCATCTCTTTGCCGACTTCAAAGCCGAATATGGTATCGTGGATAGGGATGAGCTATACAACACCATGACTAGTTTTGACATTCCTTCCAAACTAGTTAAGTTGTGCAGGATGACTTTTTCGCTGCTCCATCAAGGTCGTTATTGAATTAACCAAGACCTCCTAAGTCAAGAAAGATTTCGGAAAATGCGAAGTGCTGTCATGTGCCCTTTTTCAACATCGCCCTAGAAAGAATCGTCCAAAACTCACTGGCCAACAAAAGAGGTACGATCTTTTTTAAGTCCCCGCAATTGGATGTGTACGCGGATGAAATTGATGTCGACATTCCCATTGGCTGCAATAACTTCGATGTATTTAAGGATTTCTTCTACTTTCGCTCCGCGTTTACAAGCGGCAACAACGTCAGTACAGAAATCAGAGGGCAATAAATTGAGTTGCAATGTCCTCTTTCGTAAGACCAAACTGGATCCGGTCCTGCTCCACTTCGTAGAGGTTTCAACCTTGTCGAAAAAACATGAAGAAGCATTTACCCGTTTCCTTTGTGGAGCAACATTGTTGTAGTCAGGCGTCTGCGGATCTAACGTCTGAAATTGTTCAGGCCTTGGAAGTCAATTTCCATCTCGTTACTGGCGAGATATTTATATCATATCATTCCGAAAAGATGCGCTTCACTACAAGCTGTCAAAGAATTGTTGAACCGTTCTCCATAATAAATAAATGTTTTCGCTTAAAACCATGTTCTTCCGTTCCTATTTAAAAGAAAGGCTTTTTTAAGAAAAAAAAAACACACACCCTTTATGATTAGGAAAAGAACTGAATGGCATTAAGTTACCGATGTCTAGTGCTATAGCTATGTCTAACCATTATTTTAGCTTATTTTGCCTTCTCGTGGTAGTAACCGGCCACAAGTCTCGCACACTGGTTTGCCAAATTTACAAGCGCACGTCTTGTGCAGACGAAAGTAGCAACATCATAATATATAAGCACAGATGACAGCACCTCATACGGAGAAATGGTGGCGGGACGAACCCTAAATATGGCAACAGCATCTTTCACATCCTCAAAGAAAGTTTCTTGTGGGTACCAGAAAGGGCATGGCCCTCGAGGTTGGGGGTTTACCTATCGGTCAACATAAAGACCCTACAGTTGCGAAGTAAACAATAACTTCATATAAAGATGGATATTCTGTTGATGAAATCTCTAAAACGATAAAATAACAATGATGTTCGGATCTGCACACGAAACGTTTGAACCTTGAAAACTTCCGCATCCAGCTGAATTGCTAGTAAAGCTTTAAGGTCATTTTATCGATGAAGTAGGAAAAGAAAACATCCTTAGAAGCAATTTCTGAAGACATAGCCTACATGACGTCTGTAATTGGACTGACTTTGCTGTGGGAAAAAATTTCACTAAAGTTCTTCTCACACAACAGAGAACCAGATTGAAAATACAGCGATCCAAGGCACTCGTCAACTATTATAGATGTGCAGCTGACCAATGTAGACTCAAACCACTATCTAGATGCCACAGCGACGGATAAATACTGTGAGGAGATTTAATGTTAAAAATTTTCAATTGATACAAATTACCAGAAACTCAGCCGTCCGCGAATCACTTAATCCCTCGTCTACACCTTTACAATCTGCATTTAGCTAGAAATGCTAAAAAACGTAATTTATTGCATTGGATCAATATCCAAATTTATAATAAAAAGGGAGCTTAATCTGTCGAACTATTTAAGGCCGCTGGGGATGACTTGATAAAAAGAATACACCAATACACCAAACTATGTCTGAGAGATAAAACCTCAGCACAATTTGCTCAAACCACAAGAAAGGAATCTCTAAAAAAAAATTTATTTAAAAAATTAAAAAAACCCTACTGAGTAAAAAATGGACTTTAAATATGAACTAAAAAGAAAAAAACAAGTCCAGTAGTCTAGAATTCTGATAAGAAATATTAAATAACCACACCATTGAAATAGTTTCATGGTAGAAACACACATAAAACAAATAATTAATTCTAATGTGGAACTTAGCCACTTAAACAGTCGGGACCAACAAACAAATTGACTTGGACTATCTAATGGTAAAACACTCGACTGGTTTTTTGAAATCGACCTTGTTTGGTATTGATAACATAATTTGTTGCAAATGTGATCATTAATTTATTTATTTCATTAAAAACTTAACAATGGTTAGATATTTCTGCGGAGCCTTTAAGGATTTTCTGCAGAAGATTGCTTTTCACAGTTTTATGATTAATGTACATAATACATAATACAATCTTTTTAATAATAATTAGATGATTACAAAAAAAACTGATAATAATTGATAAGTTAAATTATGTTTGAAAACAATAAAAACTTGTTTTATAATTTTTTTTCTAGTTTTAATATTTTGTATATTTTTTAGTTCATGCGGAATTGTGTTTAGAAATTCCAGTACACTGCATTTAGCTGTCTTCTCCCGTAGTTATTGTAGAATCGGGGTTCGTGAAGCATACCTTGCGCTCTTATTCTTGTGTTGATTCCATGTTGAATTGGTGTTATGAATCGATTGTCATCGTAGTACTCCAGTATAAGGGTCATCTTGAAAATATCTCATACTCAAAGAACTTTAAAATGCCTTTGTTCCGGAATATTGAGCTGGTTATGTACGCCTATTTTCTTCAGTGCCGAGTTTTGGAGTTTTTGAATTTTCTGCATATGTGTTGCTGATGCATTGCCCCATGCAAGTATACCATACCTGAGTTTAGATTCCACAAGGGTAAAGTAAGCTTGTCCTGATACGGCCGTTGTGGCATGATATTTTAGATGGGTTAGTGCTCAGTTCTGAGGCTCACTCCCAACTCATCTATGTGGTTATCCCACAAAAAGTTGCTGTCGATCATAACTCCCAGATATTTGTATCGCTCCACTGTTAACTGAACTATTGCATGATTCATTTTTGAAGTGGCTTTGCAATTGTGTAGCCCTGAATTGAGGGTTTCGTATATGCATCATTTTTGTTTTAGAAACATTGATCGTTAACCAGCAATCGTGACACCACTTTACCGCATTGTCGAACACCTCCTGCATAATTTCTGTTGCCGTATGTAAGGATCTGTGAAGCACCACTATCGCTGTATCGTCTGCATATGCAAATGGAATGGAGTTCTTAAAAACTTGTAACATCTCATTGGTGTACAATATGAACAGGTTTGGACCCAATTTTGATCCTTGAGGAACTCCATATTGAACATTTTCATTTTGGCTGTATGCATTGTTTATTTTGACGCAAAATTGTCTGTTCGTCAGATATTCACGTAGTCAATCTGCCATCAGTCCTTGTATACCATTATTTTCCAGTATTTCTACTAGTTTATCATGGTTCAGTGTATCGAAAGCTTTACTGAAGTCCACGAATAGCACTAAAACCTGATGATTTTATTTAGACTTTTGTTCACGCAATTTGCAAATTCTCCTAATAGCTTACCAGTGCTTTTATTTTTCTGGAAGCCGTACTGACTTGCATGTATCAGCGAATTTTTTGCTATAAAGTCTTGCAGCCTGTTTGTTATCACCTCTTCCATGCACTTTTCTATTACTGGCAATATTGTTATTGGCCGATAATTTTGAAGGTCGCATTTTGTACCTCCTTTGTATATCGGTCTGATTACAGCAGTTTTTAAGCCTGTAGGGATTTTTGCTTGTGCAATACTTAAGTTAATTAATTTACACAATACTGGGGTAAATATGTCCGTGTGCCTTTTTATATCAATAGCTCGTATTCCATCAATACCTGGCGACTTGTTTTGACTCAGTCGTTCACAGACCGTCGTGGAGTGAAAGCGTGTTTCGGCTTTTATCGAGTAAAAAAGGAATAAAAAAACCATATTACGTGAAAACCCGTATTTGACAACGTTTAGCAAAGGGTCAATCAGCCCAGTGGAAGTGGTGTTTGAGCGAGAGCCAAAGTGGCGTGGGTTCGATTCCCGCCGGAGAATCAGACATTCTTGTTTTTTTTTTTTCTTTATTAAATAAAACACGTGTAAGAAAAGTGTGAACAAGGCAGATAAAATCCAGCGATGGATAAAAGTGAGCGGTCCGCTCCCCCAATAGCGGGATCAGTGGATACCGCTAAGAAATCAGCCGACGAGACAATTCTTACGGGAAACTTGTCTCGTGAAACAAGGTCTAAGAGGAGGAGTAAGATAATTCCGAATCCCAACGCGGTTAAACGAATCGCCTTATCTGCTTCGCCCGTGAAAAAGAGACGAAAACAACAGGGGAAAATCGTAAAAAACACGGTAGTGACTCCGATGGTGGGGAAGGGCACAACTTCGGGTCAAATAATAGCTTCGCCTCTCTGATGGCTTCGGAATCAGTGGACGAAGAAGAAGAAGTTAATTCCCTTACCAGCAGCATTAAGCAGATGCAAGAACGAGTGCTGGTAATTAAAGCCAAGCAAATTGCGAGAAGGACGAGGGAACTGCAAGAGACCCAAAATTCGGAAGAACAACAACAGCAGACAAATAAAAAACAGTCTGAAACACAGCAACAACAAAAACAAACACTGAGGCAACAGAATATGTCTCAGCCAGAAAACAATACCATTGCGCAACAAAAGCAGAATAAACAGAAAGTACAAACACAAAAAAACGAACAAAAACAGCAGCAGCAACAACATCAAGTACAACAACAACAGAAACAGCAGCAGAAATCAACTAAGGAAAGGGTGCCTCCAATTAATACGTATAAAATGGAATTGAAGGATACAATAGAGTTATGTAAGTCGGCCATAGGCAACAATTTCTTTATTAAAAAACTAAGTTCAGATAGGCACGCGATTCACTGCAATACAGTGGAGCGCTACCACAAAGTTAAAAGTTTACTGAAGGATACGACGACGGAGTTCTTCTCGTACACCCCGAAGGGGTAGAAGCTGCAAACAATGCTGCTGAGGGGGTTAGAACCGTCGTCTGATCCGGAGGAGCTCCTTGCACTGCTGAAAGAGAAAGAGTGCGAAGGGCTCAAATTCGTCACGAAGGGCCGTTTGTCACGGCTAGAGCCAAAAGGGAGACGCGGCAACTGCCGATTCACCAGTAATCTGGATGGTCTAAGGAGTATTAAAGTCCTAGACTACCAGGTTGTACATTGGGAGAAATTAAAGAGGAGCGAAAACATTTTACAATGTGTTCGCTGCCAAAGGTTCGGGCACGCCTCGTCGAACTGCGAAATGCAGCCTCGATGCGTGAAGTGCGGAAAGAACCACAAGTCCGAGGAATGCGCTCTTGGGAAGGACGGAGCGTCTGAAAACAGCCATCTCTCTTGCGCGTTATGTAGGAACACGGGACATACCGCAAATTATCGGGGTTGTCCCAAATTCCAGTACATCAAAAGAATAAATCTGTCCCGGTAGCAGAAAGTGGAAGTGAAACGTCCAACCGTGCATTTGCAAACTCCAGCCGTTACTCCCCATGTTACCTACGCCCAAATGGCGGCAGGTGGGGGAAATACGGTACAGCAAGCGAAGGTTCCTTCTCAGGCCCCAGCGCCCAGAGCACCGGAACCAGTGCCTGAAATGGTAGCTATCTTGCTGTCTATCCAGGGGCAGATGGCTCAGCTACAACGTCACTTAACTGAACAGACCGCGCGGGTGGATCAAGTATACGCGCTGCTGCGTCTGTCTGTCTGTCTGTCTATGCACTTAAGACTACTCAATCCACTTTATTCATCTCAGAGCTCGAGACGCTTTTTCGATTCCTGAGGCTGGAATTGGAAGACAACTATTTTATTATCGGCGGAGATTTCAACGCCAAGCATAGCGATTGGGGAAATAATACACCAAATACTAGAGGGAACCTACTATTCAATTGGTGGGGTCAGCACAGTGTGATATATCGGCTCGGGCTTAAGGCGACGGATAGCCCGTCGTTTCCCAGACACGGGTCCTATTTGGATATTCTGATTGTTCGACTCACAAATACAACTGACATCCACTAACCAACAAACTTCAAACTGTCTACGCACTTTCGTGTATGACAGTGACCATTGCGGTCTCAGCACCGAAATAACTGTTCCAAACGAAATTACGGAATTGGATGAGTTTGTTCAAAGGCATTCCTACAATTATAGTAGGGTACGTTGGACACACTTCACCAGAACACTGACTAGAGCACTCTCCTCGAATTCGCTCTACCCACCGTCCAACAGGAATCTGTCAAACGAGGAGATTGACATGTATTTAAGACTAATGGATGAGACAATCAAACGAACAATGGACAAAACGATACCTCGGTACCAACACACTGACGAAGGAGACCTATTCCGCAACGCAACTATTGACGCACTGCACCGACATAAAAGTGGACTGCTGTCAAGACTAAAAACCTTGTACAGACGGTTTACAGACGGACATAACCCTGAGATTATGACACTGAAGTCGTCGATTAAAAACCTCCAAACATTAATAAAGGAAAATTACAGAAATTCTGTAAGTTTGTATTGGAATAATAAAATTCGGACTGTAAACACCAGCAACCCGAATATGTTCCCGCAAATAAATAAAATCTTTCGGAGAAATAATCAGGACGACCTTCCATGTCTTAAAATCACCCGAACGACGAACAATGAACAAATATTGGTAGCTGCGGGCATAGATCCAAATGAGGCTGTTGATGATGACAACTTCTTTGTGATCGAGGATCCGCAGGAGCAGGTAGAGGCTATAGGAGCGACTTTCCAGGAAGTGTACAAGGCGAATTTTATCATTGGCCCGAACCACGATCTTTAGAATCTAGTCCTTGTGCACAATTTCTACCTTCGAAATGAAATTGTGAATTGGCGATTCGAGAGCTCGGATTTCACCCAGCTCAGTGACGAGAATATGGCAAATAATATCATCACCAAAGATAATGTACTATCCCCGTTCATTTCGAAGGAAGAGCTCCAAACGATCTTCGAATCACTTAGAAGTAAGAAATCAGTGGGAACCGATGAAATACCTAACATTGTGCCTCGACATCTCCCTCTAGAAGCGGTGAACATTTATACCACCCTGTTTAATAATGCAATGAATAATTCACATTATCCAGCGCATTGGAAAACTGCGGTGGTACATCCCATCCCCAAAAGGGATAAAGACACTTCCAATCCGGCGAATCTCCGCTCGATCAGTCTTCTTCCAAACATCAGTAAGGTGTTCGAGAAGGTGATCAATAGAGTCCTGACTAAGTGGGTTGAGGACAAAAATATAGTTCCGGATAATCAGTTCGGTCTCAAGGCGGGGCATGATATTATGCATGCTGCGTCTAGACAGGTTTCAGATATCCAATGGAACAAAGGCAAGAATCAGTGCACTGGTGCCTGCCTGATTGACTTGGAAAAGGCCTTCGATACCGTATGGTTAGAGGGACTCTTTTTCAAGCTGGACAGGTTGGGCATTAGTAAACCACTGCTGTATATTCTTTTCCATATGCTCTCCAGTAGACAATTCATCGTGAAGAATGGCGATGTGACTTCTGCTGGAACATTTAACATTAAAAACGGTCTGCAACAGGGTGCGGTAAATTCGCCGATCCTATTCAACATTTACACGAGTGATCTGATAGGTTCACTTCACCATGCCATAGCGTACGCAGACGAAATAATCGCGTACAGATAAGGTCCAACGATTGAGGTCATTAATATACTTTTGCAGCGTGACTTCGACAAAATTAAGCGATATTGCGATGACTGGAAGTTGAAAATCAACTTTCAGAAGTCGGAAACCATTCTGTTTAGGACGCCTTTGTTTGGGGCCTGTAGGGATACCAGAAAGAATAGGCGAAAGTTCTCGATCGTGGGGCAGCACGGGCAGCCACTTGCTTGTCGAAATGTAGTCAGATACCTTGGGTGTATCGGCTTTTCGATGTATGCGTGCGGGTTTTCTGTGCCCCAAATGCGACAATTTTGCTTGTTTACATACCTGCCAAGATCAAAATGAGCTTCATCTGAAAAGAAGATTTTTTTGGAAAAATCGGCATCTTCTCTAAGTCGATCGCAGGCAATATTTCCCAGCGTTGTTCAAGCATATACGGAACCATATTCGTTCAGCGGAAGGATAAAACTAATTATCTGTCAAATCAGACAAGAGCTAAGTGTTACCATTCACGAAATAAGCACTAGTTGAAAAAAAAAAAACGTTAGATGGCGGACCCTTTATTAATTAATGTTAAAATAGAAATAAAGTTAGACTTTAAGATTCGTCGAAAGACATAGTTTAAGTGTTAGGTTTAACTTAGAGTGCCCGCATGGGGTCAGTAAGTTAGAATAAGATTATTTGTAAGTAATTTAAGCTAATTTTTAAGCGTTTTTTGTTTAGCATATAAGAGTAAATTAAGTTAAAAAAATAAAAATGCATAAAAACTGAAAAAAAAAACTGAAACTTGTTTTCACTCAATAAATAAATTATTCTTCGAGTTTCAAAAAAAAAAATCTGTTTCTTGAATATAAATTGTGCTGGCTAATCTTGATTTTGAGTGTAACGATGTAACCGAGTCACAATGATACACAATATCTTTTATTTGTTAAATTGTTCAGACACGTTTTACCCGTGAAATTCTTTATTATTATTTCTTCCAAACTAGGCTTTTTCCTTCCCAATATCTCATTTATTAAGCCCCATGCTTTTCCGGGGTCAGATTTATTGATGGATTTATAAAAAATAGATTTTTGGGCCGTTATTTCCTTGTTCAGTCTGTTTCTGAAGGTCTTATATTCTTGTCCATAAGCTTTGTTTAGTCTATTGTTTTTCCACTTTCTGTAAAGTTCGTCCCTTTTTTCTTTACATTTTCCTCTTAATTCAGAAGATATCCTAGCCCATGGATGGATGTCTTCTCTTTTTTATTTTTTCATAGCTGTCGCTGCATCATAGATATACTTCATTTTATCATGAATCTTCTGATAAAATAAGATGGCATCACTTTCATTCAAAATTTCATCCCAGTTTGTATTTGTAATTACATCATTAACCTTATCGTTAGATATATAGGACAGGCTGACTGAGTTTTCTTTAACAGCAGATTTTTTTCTTTGTGGGAAGTAAAGGGTTTTCCAATAGGGACTTGACAACTTTGAATTTAATTTGTGAACGCGCTCTTTCACTAATCATATAAAATTTATTGTGTTTCCCTTTGTTTGCACACGATGCAGTTATTGAGTGCGAGTAATTTTTACCACATCGGCAACGGTACTTATCGGAATCGGCGGCGTATTCTTGTTTCGTCTAGCCAGTATTCTTCCCGCCCTTTCCTACACAAATCTCCAGTTCTCCTGTCTCGCTCTTTCCTTTGCCAACCACATTACGTGTTTGTTGTGTTTTGACAACTAATTGTTAACGTAAACAGTGACATCGGGCGAAGCTGCGCTCACGCTTGTGATGTTGTCGGTGTTTTGCACCACCGCTTTTAGTTTAATAGAGCGAGTGGAGCGTGTTTGTTTTATGAATTGAATTTTTTTCATGCTGGATGCAAATATAGCAACTATAGTCGATCGTTCGGGGATTTTTGTTTTTGTACGATATATGCCTGTAATGTCGGTGTCATTGATCTCACAGTCGACCGTTTTTCCTATTCCCTTCACTTCCTCTAATCAAGGGTTTTCCAATAGGGACTTGACAATTTTGAATTTAATTTGTGAACGCACTCTTTCACTAATCATCAAACTGTCACTGTCAATTTATTCAGTAAACTCAACATTTTCATCATGGTAAAGTACACTAACGAGCAACGTCAGCAAATTATAAAAATTTTCTACCGAAATTCGGAGTCGGTGACTGCAACTTTAAGAGCGTTAACTCCAATTTTCGGTCGTAATTCTCGCCCTAGTAGTGCATTTTGCAAGTTTAGTGCAACAATTTGAGTCTACATATTCGTTGTGTGACGTTGCCGTGTCAGTGAGACAACGGGTTGGTCGAAGTGCCGAAATTATCGCTGGCGTTCAGGCGTCCGTAGCAAACGATCCAAATCAGTCAATTCCACGGCGTTCTCAAGAATTGGACATCGCTCAGACCACATTATGGCGTATTTGCGTAAGGCTCGTAGTTTACACCCATACAAGATCAAGCTGACTCAAGAATTGAAGCCAATGGGGTTCTGGGGTTCTGGAGGAGATGCGCCAAAATGATGAATTTCATCGCAAAATGACTATTTTCTGTGGGGCTACGTTAAGTCATCGGTTTATGTCAACACGCCGATGACCTTGGAAGAGCTCAGAGCCAACATTGAAAGCGGAATAGCGCCCGTTTCAGCCGAAATGTGTGGCCGAGTCGTTGAAAATTGGGTCCAACGAATCGACCGCTGCAAACGTGCCCGCGGTGGCCATATGAACGAAGTCGAGTTCCATTCATAAGTGTTTTGATTGTTTTTGAAATATCTCAAATGGTTTGCGTTTTATTTTAAAAAAAAGTTGTCAAGTCCTTATTGGAAAACCCTATAGGTTTTCTTGAGGGGTAGGGGGAATGTTTTTTATGTCGATATTGTGTTTGATCATTTGTTGTTCAAGTGTGCTGATCTGTGTTTGTAAATTTTCTATTATGACATCTTTTCTTTTGTTGGTTTCTTTTATTTCATTTAGTTCTTTTATTATGTTGTCCATAAGGTCATTGTGTTTTCTCATGTTAGTGTTGAGATCATCATACTTAACGGCTAGAAAATCAACTTGCCACAATTTCTTTAACTTCAACTCTCAGAAGACAGATTTCCGCTATAACAGCTGAGATGTTGTCAGTTGAGCTGGTGTTAGTCTGTTTACGGGAGCTACTGAGTTCACGCATTCTCTTTGATGGTTGTTCTTGCGTAGTCTGAGGAATAGGTACTTCCTGCATGTTTGGCACTTCCATGCCTCTTTTCTCGTGCCCATGGTTCTCCACGACTTTTCAGCAACCGTATTGCATTCGAAGTGAAGTTTTCGCTTGCACGACGAACACACTGCAAAATCGCCTTCGACGGAGAGGTGTTCACCGCAATGCCCACGCACATACATCTTTACAGGGGAATAATTTGAACTTTAAAAACAATTTATAATGCAAAATCAAATATAAGTGAAAAAAAAACTAATATTATGTGTTTAAGAATGAAATTTGTAATTGTTTATTAATAATAATTTTATATTTCCTTCAATTGTGAATCACCCTATGACTTGTTTCCAATGTTTTCTCTCGCAGTGTTCTTTTTCGTCTTCTTCTTTGCATTCTGCTATTGTCACCACCATTGCAGTAGCACACAATTGCCAAAACAGTTAATCGCTCACACGATTAACCAACTGTGTTGATCTTTGGAGACTAGGAGAAATACTGGTTTTGGCAAGTGGCGTTCTGCTGGCGCCTTGGTCAAGTGCATGCAAAGAAGAAGATGGCAATTTTTTAGCAACCGCCAAACCATTCGGTCATCAAGACATAGGGTGACAGTATTTTGTCTTGTTTTAGAATTCACTAATTATACCGTAAAGAAAAAATTGAACGTCTTGTTTTTTTTTTTGCAATTAATTCTAAAACAAAGTTGGTCCTTCCAGTACGGATGTTTTGGAATTTTCGTTGTTAATTGGTTGGTGGTTGCTAGACTTGGATTCAACAACAGATAGATAAGTATCACAATTTACTTTGAATTACTGTCTGCTGTCGTTTTGGATGCTTTTGGGGCTCGATCTGCTGTTGCTTTCTGTGTTGGGATTTTGAGACTGTAAGGCGAAAATTAATAAAGAAAATTTCTTTCGGTTCGGTTCGATTCGTGGTTGTTTGCGTTTGTGTTCGGTATTTGAAGTCGATAATGGAAGCTTTAAAACAAGCACGTGGACATTATAAAGGCTCGATTACTAGGGCTTTTACATTTGCCCAGAACATTTCGGGAAACGTCCATTCCGTTGAATTAGAAGTGCGGTTAGAGAGATTAGAAAGGGCTTGGAAAGACATTTGTAATACCCAATCTGCTCTTTTTGAATTTCACACGGAGGAAGGATACGGTGATCCCGATGCCGAGTTTGAGGTGGTCGAGTCAAAGTATGTTACGGCAAAATGTGCTTTCGTAAAACGTATCAAGGAACTATCTCCACCCATCGACGTGGAACATGACACGTCGCTTAAAGAGTTAGTCGCTTCGCAAACTGAACTCCTAGATAAGTTAGGCCAAGGTATTTCTTCTGGCACTGCTCATAAAGAACCTTCGTCGGTAGTTTTACAGCCCATGCATATCACCCCGTTTTCTGGTGATTATCGTGAATGGCCGGGATTTCGCGATGTATTCCTAAAAACGATAGACTGCAACCAACAACTTTCTGGTGCACAAAGGTTTCGATACCTTAAATCGGTTTTACGCGACGATGCCTTCAATTTATTGAATGGTGTAAATGTTTCGGACTCGAACTATTTACTCGCTTGGGAGAAGCTTGAACGCCGGTACGACAAGCCTCTCTACATCATAAATGCACTTATTGAACAATTTCTAAAATTGCCCAACGTCGGTTCGGGTGATCGTGCTCCCTTACGCAAGCTTGTTGACAAAGCGGACGAGGTCATACGCGGCCTGGAAGCGGTCAAAGCAGTAGGAAGAGATCCGTGGTTAGTCTACTTATTAGTTAACAAAACAGACTTGGAAACTCGTAAGGCTTGGGCATTAGAATGCAAAAACTCGGAGCAATCTTCCATCAAGGATCTTTTGAACTTTTTGGAAGATCGTTCAAGTGCTTTAGAGGTTAGTGACCCCAAACCCTCTCGTATTGTAAAGAACCCTCGTGCGTTAAATTCTCCGAACCTAAAAAGCTTAGCCGTGTCAAATGTGTCTTGCCCGAAATGCAAAGGTGAACATTATCTTCCGCAGTGCCCAGAATTCGTTTTGATGTCGGTTAGTTCGCGCCGTGGCTTCGCAAGAGATAATCGATTGTGTTATAATTGGCTTGGTACTAAACATTCGTCGGTGCGATGTCGAGTTAAGGCGCGTTGTTCGTTTTGTAATACTCGTCATCACAGCTTAGTGCATCTTGACAACACTAATCAATCTTCTAGTGCTGATGACTCTAAAAAATTCGCTAATTCTAACCAGAACTCTGCTGTATCGGTCGTAAGCAATCACATGAAGAATGAAACGCGTTCTTCGGGAATATTACCTACTGTTGTTGTTAAGGTGCTCGATGCACTTGGAAGGACTCATCTCGCGCGCGTTCTGTTGGATACCGGTTCGCAGGTGTCCTTTGTGACCGAAAATTTAACTAAAAGGCTGGGTCTCTGTCGCTCTCATGCTCGGTTACCTATATCTGGCATTTCTTCGATTGCTGCTGGTGTGACCCAAGGTGCTGTTAATCTTATGCTGAAGTCCCGCATAAATTCCCATTCGGTTGAGATTAAGGCCTATATCTTGAATAAAATTACGTCACAAACTCCATCTGTTCCATTCGCTTCTAAAAACTTCGCTTTTCTGGAGGACATTCAGCTAGCTGATGTAGGATTCAATTCCCCAGGGCACATTGATATTCTCTTAGGTGCTGACAAGGCTTGGAGTATTCTGCGCGGTGGTCATCGGACAGATGGGACAGGAAGGGTTGTTGCACATGAGACAATTTTTGGATGGGTTATTTCGGGTTGTTAGCGTGAGAAACCTATTGTTTCTTTGCACGCAGGTCTTGACATAGATGTAATTTTAAAGTCCTTTTGGGAAATTGAGGAGGTTCCAAATATATCATCTTTGATGCTAGGTGAAGATGAAGTAGATATCCACTTTTCGAAGACTCTTACCCGAGCGTCGGATGCCAAGTACATGGTAGAACTTCCGTTCCGACAAGACAATATCAAGTTTGCCAATACATTATCTGGAGCCCTATCCAGACTTTTTGCTATGGAACGTCGTTTTTCACGTGATGAAGGTCTTAAGCTCTAATATTTAAAATTTATGAAAACCTATCTTGACGTAGGACATATGGAACGCATTCCGGATGCTGAAGTAGAACCAACGTCGGGTAGTGCCTTTTATTTGCCTCATCATGCTGTTATAACTAACAAAATCCGTGTCGTGTTTGATGGTTCCCATAAGGATGTCAATAACTGTAGCCTCAACGAAATGATCCACGCGGGAACCCCTCTTCAACGTAATTTGGTGGACGTTTGTATTCGGTTTCGCTTGCATCATTTTGTTTTCTGCGCTGACATTGTTAAAATGTTTCGGCAAATCTGGGTGCACCCGAAACATCGTGATTTTCATTGGATTGTGTGGAGAGAATCTCCTGATAGCCCAGTTTCGCATTTTCGCTTGTGTACTGTAACATACGGTACTTCACCCGCTCCATATTTGTCTATGAAGGTTCTCCGTCAAATAGCGTTTGACTACAAACAGCAGTTCCCTTTAGCGTCGCATGCAATTTTGCGTGACATGTATGTTGACGACCTTATGACTGGGGCTGATTCGTTGTCGGAGGCATTGGAGCTGAAGAAGCAAGTGGGCGAAATGCTGTCTTGTGGAGGGCTAGAGCTCAGCAAATGGAGCTCGAATTGTTGGAAAATATTGCAAGAAATTGAATGTAAGGATAGTATTTCACTTGATTTGAATAATTCATCGCAATGCACCAAGGTACTTGGTTTGGTATGGAATCCGCACACTGACACCTTCACCTATAAAATAAATTTGCCAGAGCAACCTACACCGACCAAGAGGAAGCTGCTTTCGGAGGTTGCTAAGATTTTCGATCCTCTAGGGCTTTTGGCCCCTTCAACTATATTATTAAAGGTACTGTTTCAGGAGCTGTGGATCGCAAGAACCAAATTAGAATGGGATGACCCTTTACCCTTTGAAGTTGCAGAAAAATGGAAGCTGTATCGGAAGAACTTGACTTGTTTTGAAAAGTTTAAAATTTCTCGCAGATTCACCCTCAACTCGAAAAAATTAGACATTATCGGATTTTCAGATGCATCGGAAAAGGCATATTTCGCTGTCGTTTACTGTCGTAGCTCTTTAGAAGACGGGAATTTCGAGGTCCATTTGGTTGCAGCCAAAACACGGGTTGCCCCTATTAAACAACTTTCCATTCCTCGGCTCGAACTCTGTGGAGCTGTACTTTTATGTCGGTTAATTCAACTTATACGTTTGTCGTTAGATCAAGCATCAGTCCGAATTTGTGCATTTTGTGATTCCAAGATAGTATTATCCTGGTTGGCCGCTCACCCGCGAAGATGGAATACGTTTGTCGCGAATCGTACGTCTGAAATATTATCGTCTTTGCCTCGTTCTTCCTGGAATTATGTTTCCTCCGCTGAAAACCCTGCTGATGGTGCCTCCAGAGGTCTTGCTCCTAATGATCTTTTGAATTTCGGACTATAGTGGAAAGGTCCTGATTGGTTATCTAAAGAGTTCAGTCATTGGCCGAGTAATCAAGAAATTGTGATGGATGAAATTTCCGAAGAGAGAAAAAATGGTATTGGAGTCTACGTTTCTATTTCGGTCGAACACTTTTTAGAAAAACTTTCGTCTAAGGTTTCTACTTGGAGAAAACTAGTAAGAATTGTTTGTTATGTGCTTCGCTTTACAAAATTATGTCGTTTGCCGAAAGGGAAAAGAAAATCTGGACATCTTTTGCTGTCTGAACTTCGCTATGCTAAACAATTTTGTCTCCGGTGGACTCAAGTTGTGTTCCAGGCTGAAATTTCTGCTCTTACGGCTCATCAATGTGTTCCAAAAATATCCAAATTGTTTGCACTTTCTCCCTTTATAGATGAATATGGTTTGCTGCGTGTTGGAGGTAGAATATCAAACGCGAGAGATATCCCTTATAGTGTCAAGCATCCTGCTATTCTACCCAAGAACCATCACATAACACAACTTATTCTTTTGGACGCACACAGGAATTTTCTGCATATTGGAGCTTCAAGACTGTTTGGATTAATTCGTCAGGAGTACTGGATCATTGGGAGCAGGAACCTTATTCGCAAATTGGTTCACGATTGTATCACATGTTTCCGTCATCGACAAACTACTTCTTCGCAGCTAATGGGGAATTTGCTATCATCTCGAGTGAACCCCTCTTTTGCCTTCGCCCACACAGGATGTGACTACGCTGGACCCATAAATCTTCGTCTGTCCAAGGGAAGGAAACCTAAGCTGGTAAAGGGATATATTTGTTTATTTGTGTGTATGACCACCAAGGCCCTTCACCTTGAGATGGTTTCTGACTTAACTACAGATGCATTTTTGGCGGCACTTAAACGGTTTATCGCAAGACGTGGAAAATGTAGCGTTATATACTCCGACAATGGGACGAACTTTCAAGGAGTTGCACGTACACTATCGGATATGGACAAGTTCATAAGATCACAAGCGCATCAACAAGAAGTCGCTGAAAAGTTAGCTACCGAGAGCATCGATTGGCAGTTTATCCCTCCGCACAGTCCTCATTTCGGCGGGCTTTGGGAAGCGGGGGTTAAACTAGTGAAGCAGCATCTTCGTCGCGTCGTTGGCCAAAATGTTCTAACTTTCGAGGAGATGTGCACTTTGTTGACCCAAATCGAAGCCCTTTTAAACTCCAGACCCCTTTGTGCTTCCTCTGATTTAGATCTTAACCCATTAACACCTTCCCATTTTCTTATAGGCAGGCCATATACAGCGATCCCGGAACCAAGCTATCTGGAGACACCAATAAATCGTCTAGGACGATGGGAATTAATCCAGAACATGGTACAAGGTTTTTTGGCGAAGATGGTACACTGACTATCTAACATCACTGCAACAGCGCCCAAAATGGAGAGAACCTCAAAGAGACTTCAAGGTCGGCGATATAGTCGTTCTCAAGGAACTAAACCTTCCACCCTCACAATGGTCCTTAGGAAGAATTTTGGAAGTTAACCCAGGACAAGATGGACATGTGCGAGTGGTAACATTGCGCACCAAAAGCGGATCGTTCAAGCGCCCGATCACCAAACTCGCGATTTTACCACATTGCTGAAATTCCTTCAGCGGGGGCGGCATGTTTAAGAATGAAATTTGTAATTGTTTATTAATCATAATTTTATATTTTCTTCAATTGTGAATCACCCTATGACTTGTTTCAAATGTTTTCTCTCGCAGTGTTCTTTTTCGTCTTCTTCTTTGCATTCTGCTATTGTCACCACCATTGCAGTAGCACACAATTGCCAAAACAGTTAATCGCTCACACGATTAACCAACTGTATTGATCTTTGGAGACTAGGAGAAATACTGGTTTTGGCAAGTGGCGTTCTGCTGGCGCCTTGGTCAAGTGCATGCAAAGAAGAAGATGGCAATTTTTTAGCAACCGCCAAACCATTCGGTCATCAAGACATAGGGTGGCAGTATTTTGTCTTGTTTTAGAATTCACTAATTATACCGTAAAGAAAAAATTTTACGTCTTGTTTTTTTTGCAATTAATTCTAAATCATTATGTTTAAAAGAAACTTGTGTTAATAAAAAACTCACTGTCATTCGTTGATTGCTTATCAGTTTAGAGATATTTAAACTTTTAAAATGGGTAATAAGACCACTAATTCACAGGGCGATTTAAAAACACGTCCAGTCACACTAAGTTCACTCACAAACCTGTGTCCTCATAGACGACAATCTTTGGGATCGGGCTGTCGGAGAGTCGTTGTCACGTATTTGAGACACTTGTTTACTCATAATGACAGCCGATGATATCGTGTCGCTGGCGATTCTTCCCATTATTGGGAAGATTTGAGCTGGTCTAGATATTTAATGGGTCCCGACTGTTTAAGTTGATAAGTTCCACATTAGAATTTATTATATGTTTTATGTGTGTTTCCCCTATGAAACTATTTCAATGGTGTGGTTATTTAATATTTCTTAACAGAATTCTAGACTACTGGACTTGTTTTTTTTCGTTTTAGTTCATATTTAAAGTCCATTTTTGACTCAGTCGGGTTATTTTAATTTTTTAAATGAATTTTTTTATTTTACACTTTTTAATTTTATTTTTTTTCAGAATATGTATGACGGCTGGTAGCCGCCTGATTACTTATTATGTCTATGATTATGATTACTATCATGTCTTCAGTGACACACGCAAGATTACGACAAATCGATAGATGTAAGAACCATCAAAATCGGCACAGGCCTTTGGTCTCTAGAGTGCCACAAAGCAACAAACATACATGTATAGTTTCACAAAATGGCCGCTGGTAGTCGCCATATTGAATTTTGATTAATATCATGTCTTCAGTGACACTCGCAAGATTACGACAAATCGATAAATATAAGAACCATCAAAATCGGCCCACGCGTTTGGTCTCTAGAGTGCCACAAAGGAACAAGCATACATATATTGGCTGATAAACACATTACCCTTCCTCCTGCATAGCGCAGTCGGCTAATAACATAGGCATGAGTTTAGGGTTCAAGATATTATCAGGCATCCGTAAAGTTAGAGTTTGGGTATTACAAAATTGAATCACTTGAACGAATGCAGCTTTGAAGAATTTTACCTATATATTTTTTCCAGGAATGATATATTGATGACATTGAAAAGCTGCTTCGAATATTTTATGAGTTTTAGGAAGTATCACATGATCACCAAGAGACACCGCTTGCGAATAGAACTATGTTCAACTTAGGAGGCTTTTCATAAGTCTGAAGAAACTGTCTGTCTGTCTGTCATGATATCAGGTCATTGACATGGTCTCATGAAGGAAGAAACCAGTCCGAAAACTAGGCAAAGTCTAAAATTAATTTGCTTCGATCTACTACAGTATAATGTTCCTGCAGGAAAAGCTTTCTTCTGCAAATTCCACAAGGGAAGACATGCTAGTTTTGTGTTCCTCCATAAATTCATTACGTTTTCATTTTTCTTGCAGAAATGCGTAAGGTTTAAATATTCTGTCATTTTTAAAAGATGTGAATACGCTGATTACTACATATTTATGTTAAATACTTACTCTGGTTTCGAAGTAAAATATTACGGCCTTCGAAAACTTTCTATGTTTTCCAAAGTCATCCATTATACCATTTGCATCTTCATTTCATGCAATGTCACATTGATAGTTGAAGTTCGTTGAAATGTAGATCTAAGTCAATGGGGTATGAAGGCAGTTCATTCAGCAAGGTAACAAACATTATTATCATCGCAAGATCTATTCTTGTTTTTATATTTTTCATATGCATTCCACGGTGTGGTTGAATCTAAAAATGCTCAATCGCTAATCCATTTTTTTCTGGTATTACCCGGTGGGAGCATAATCCAAGTCGAACGCAGGTACTCTATTACCATCACAACATTTTCGAAATGACAACATGAGCTCTACTTAATAACAAGAATCCATTTTAATTTACCATCAACCACTAACCACAGAGCGCAGACAACGCATCCTTGCCCTATCTACGAGTACCGTATCCACTGCAATTTAGAGTATACGAGTATCTCATTTTATTGCAAAGAACACATCATTTATCCTTACATATGGGGATACACAATATTGACACTAAGCTCCATAATTTACTTAGAGATTTAAGAAAGTGTGAATAGAGAACAGGACTATACGTTGAACGGCAACTGAAAACTATTTTCAAATAATCCCTGATTCAGCTTGACAGCGAACAATGTGCGCACATATATAAGCTTACGAGAACATTAGCAATGAAAAGGATTCAATGCACGAGGAGTTTGCACAAAGGACAAAGAAACCTGTGGGAGTGGATCTCAGTCACTACTATGTGAAGGATAATATTACGATTGATGTTGATTCGTTTTTGTATTATAATTCAATGGAAGACTGCAGAAATAACTATTGCAGTAGTAGTCATGCTGTCAATGATATAGTGGAGCTTTTGCCAAAGGACGAACAAACGCTGAGCAGCGAAAACTATTAGCTGCTTCCAGTAGTGCATTCCTTTCAGCACGTACTTTCAATGAATGTTGCTTGATGAAATGGAAAAATTGGCAGATTATTGGAGTACCTGCCAATTGTCAGTTGAAAAAGGGAAACCTAACCAAGGAAATGAATATGGAATGCAAAGGCAGTCATTTATAAATACCTGCAGGGTTACTTAGTTAGATAAACATAGCTCTCTGGGAAAATGTAACTCATGTCAAGGATAGATGAATGTGTGTAAGGGTTTTTTTATAACTTGCAGATTTTTGAATAAAACACATTTTGCGTTTTATTGTTGCATCCTTCTAAGACTACACTGACTCCAAACTAGGAATAACATAAAGTATTTCAAAACTGAAATGCTGCTAATCCTGGAACTGCTAAGGGCTGATTGGTTATTGCTTCATTTGAACTCATCGGACCTTTTAGGGAGTACTTAAGAGGCAATGATAATGCCTGATCAAAATAAATTGCTTACGATTGAATTTTCTGGAACTCGAGTCTGACCAAGGACCTAGAAAATATTAAGTGAATTCAGTCTCCCGATTGTGTTCATAAGTCTTACGCTTTTGAGAGTCGAGTTAAGGATGCAGTTTAGAAGTCGTACGCATCCTACTGAAAGACAAAAAAAAAAACACTTTATTACGAATATATAACAAAATGAATATTATAGTGTCGTTCCCCTCAACATAAGACCTTGCAGACTTAAGCATCATGTTCTTTATTTGGTTATGAGTTTTTCATGAAGATCTCAGGTTAAATATGCATGAGCAAGATTGGTTCGTGGTACATAGCGGGGTCTTGACTAGAAGCAAATTAGATGGAAGATGACCATCGGCAAACAGATGGTGAATGCCGATCTGAAATTCGCGGCTCTTTTCCAAGATCTACTGTAGTGTGAGTATTTGGTTGATGCTGGACTATCTTGCGCTTTGAATCGCACAAGAACAGTCCGCTGCGTCAGCACCTTTACTGGGCTTAGGCTTCGATATTGCTGCGTTAACTTTTTGTATATCAGTGAAATCTCCAACAGCAGTTATTTTGATCATCATTGCCATCATACAGACTGCAAAAGTGCTTCATCTCCACTATTAATTTTTCATATTCATTTTTCAAGGCTTCCACTCTGGTTTTGTACCCCTAACTTGATAATTTTATTCTCTGATAATATTTTTGAACGTCATTCCTGCAGTAACACCTCTTCATTTCCTCGATCGTGCACTTATAGTGATTTTTCTTTTTCTTCCTAGAATTCTATGCCCTTCCCTTCTTTTCTGTTTATAGATTTCACAAACAGCTTTCCTGCTAGTTTACAAATAACTGATCAGGCCCGTCATAATAGATGCCGATGTACTTTGGTACACCATATGCCCCACCGCTATGCAAGCGAATAATCCAATCAAGAGGGAAACCTGGCATTCATATATTGGATTAATAAGGCGGATAAACTTTACGGTGAAGCGAGGTACCTGTCCATCGACCAGTTTATGATATACGAGTAGGTACCCCAAAATTTCTTCAGAATATCAGCGAACCTCAAAGCAGGAAATATAAGAGCAGTTGGATACTAGCGTCAAATACTATAGCGTGAGACCCATCAATGTCCGATATATAGTTTCAAAATTCCATATTATGGGCAGCATGCTGGAATTTTGCCTAGCGGATAACTTCTTTTAAAAGCACTGAATAACAACATCGTTCATGTTCTGAAAAGCTTCTTTAACCGTCTGTCTCATTCTGAACTTAGGCGGAGTTTTGATTTTGATTTTCCAAGTTGGTAAAGTTCGTACTTAGAGGGTATCCTGTAAGTTATTCTTGTATTCCTCGTCTTTAGCAAGATTTGGAGTTCGATGTACCTTTAAAATGACATGGAAACTGATTACTTTTCAGTTGGTAATCTTCTTTGAATAAGGTTAAATCGGTTAATTGATATTTCTCTTTCGTAACAAATATTCCATGAGAGTCAACATTGTTGATAACAAAGTGAGGAGGTGATTGGCTCTCACACCCTATTTGCTACTACCCCAAAAATGTGTTCGGAACATTGCCACCGCAGCATGTGATAAATCCAATTTTTTTGACATAGAAATGTTCAGTGAGATCGGCTTCTGCATTTGGTGGTTCATTACAAATGCTAATCTTTATTTGCTTCGTTACTTGTGGTTGTAGCATCCAATTTTCGATAGTAAAATCGTTACTTGTGGTTGTAGCATCCAATTTTCGATAGTAAAATCGTTAAGCTGGATTCATATCACTCGTAACATAGTAACATTCAACACCATGCAACACCCATGGTTTCTGAATGGAAATTCTGTGAAATTTGGCGTTTAACTTGGAAAACCTTTACATAGAGATGCAGTATCGGACATAGAATATCTAAGATTAATCTGACTTAAAAGTATGGATTAAAACAAATATGTAGTCAGATGCGCGAGGTTCGGTAACCTTACTAGATGTGGTTCCATTTAGGACTGGTATTTAGAGAAAGTTGTGCGGACTATAGAATGAAATGCATTCCTTCGTTTGAGCAGAAACAAACGATTTTCTTATTCCTCTTGTATTTTACTTCAACCGCACTTGTAATTAAGTTATATAATGTAACAAAGATGTCTCTTGAGGAAAGCATATCACAAATAACTTGAGCAATAATGGTAAATTACTATGAAATAATAAACTTCATTTCTTCTCGGCCATATGAAACATTCATCGGGCAAACTCTTAGATTCGCTTGACTTCAGGACAGTTATATTAAGAAAAATCTTCAAACCTTCAGTAAATACCCTCCGGTAGAAACAGTAAAACGGGCACTTAGGCAGATTCCATGACCGTAGGAAAGATATTACGCATAAAAAGCAGAAGTTGGAGAGAAAAGAATAACACACAGTAACGAACATATTCCGCTTAAGGTCCTTCTACGATTCTCTGTTCGTATTGCCAGGGATTCAATAATCTACATATTATATGTATATGAGAAATGCATTTTCTGATGAAAAATATTCCATCCCCTAGGAGTCAACGCACCCCTACATCAACCCAAATAAGGTGCAAACATCTATACGAAATGAAAATCAATACAATTCCCGTGCAACATTTTGCGTACCTTTTTGCGCTCCAATTGAATGTTCTTAAAATTTTTTGTTGTGACTAGTGGTTTGAGTGAATCGATGTTGGATCTGTAACTGGAGCAAACCCATATTTTCGACTCATGGAAATATGTGTACACTATACAACACTCATGTATTCAACATTGTTAAGGGTTCACCCTTAAAACACTCAAGGGCTCTGTGTGCACACACATTTTGAGAATACTTGATCTTTTGGTTGGGAAAAGTGGAACAGGGTGGCCATTGTAAGGGTTTATTTCCCCAATATATGCAAAATTATGTGCCGAAATTGTTAAGACTAAGACTAAAAGCTGCTTTGTGCCTTCCAAATGGAAGGGAAAGTATAGATGTGTTCTTTTACTCTTATTTGAGTTGATTTTGTAATCATTAACAGATTTTTCCATTGTTTACATTTGAAAAAGTGAATTTGTTGGGGGTGATTGCTGGGTATTGAGAAAATTTACGACGCAACTGTTTATATGTTTATAGGTTTAATGATGCAGGAAAGAAATCTTCCAGTTTAATGATTTTTTTTTTGTTCTTTTCGGTCTTGGCATTATTTAAAAAAAAAAAACCCAACGCAGGGTTAGCTAATTAAAACGTATCTTTCAGGATAATAAATTGTGAGTTTTTAGGACTGGCGTCAGGTGGCTTCTAAGTAATTTGCTAAGAAGCCTTGAAATTAGGGTACTTTTCTACATTTATTTTTACCCCGAAGAGGTATACAATATATAACGAGAAATTCCTTGGGGAACTGAGGTTATGAATTGCGCTAGGCGATATGTCTTCACCTTTGGTTGAACCATATGTATGTATGAATAATTAACACACTGATGTTGTAGAGCGTGTATTATTATTAATTTCACATGAAGCTAATTTTGTATACGTGGCTAAGACAAAATGTTGCCAATCATCTGTCAAGATTAATGTATGATAGCTGAAAATAAAGTATAGGACGGATTCTTTTTATTTCTTTTTAAAACATTAGTTAATACCGCTGCTCATATTAGTAGTTGGCAGTCATTTTCGGCAGCTGTCATTCTCTGCGGCTGTCAATATAGGTAACTAACTCTCTGAAGAGAATCTTCACTGCAAATCTGGTACCTACTACGAGAAAGATGATTACTCGCTGGACAAGTGCTTCAAATTCATCAGTCTTCCGTCAAAATTGGAGAGAAAGTGTTTAAGTTTCATAAGAGCAAAACTGCTTTGGAAATGTATTTTTTGTCCAGGATGACGTTTCAAAATCTGTTGAGCAGAATTGAACACGCACTTGATAAGAACGTGATTGGCATACGGCAGGGGCAGAAAAAGTATTTGTTTTATGGGATAAGAGAAGTGCTACTGGATAGGATTCTGATTGCGACAAATTTTAGATGGCTAGAGTAAATACGGGCTATACGCAAGGTGGCTTCCTATGCATATTGGCCGACCTATTGTTTAACGTTCTTAATGGTTCTACAGTCTGCGCTCAGACTCATCCAGATGATGTAGCTACACTGTCTCTAGGACTATACTTGACAACTCTCTGCTCTCGTGAACAACTATTGGTGCATAAGACATTGGCTTTCAGTTAATTATGTGAAATCTGATTTGTTCACGAGATGGGGGAAAACGACTATTCTGACTCATCTAGTGCACCGCATCTCCAACGAAGCTAAAAAAGTGTGTATCATCCTGCATGACAAACTTCTCGGACTAAACCTAGTAAAGCTTTGTGTATGTGTGTGGAAAGCAATGCAAGACTAACATCTACAACACCACAACAAGTTCGTATCAGGTTTAATTTTGGTTTAGTTTTGGTGGGGGCTAACGCCCCCATTGCTTAAAAACTATGATTTAAAGCTAATAATAAAATAAGGTTTAGCGATATGTAGAATTTATCACTAGGGCTCAAAGCTAGGGATGGTGAAGGAGATCGAATTTGAGGGAAAGTGTGCTGCGATTAAAATCGAAAACGGAAAGGTTGCGGTTTACCTTACGCAGCATACGGGAGATTGGTTCGTTAGACCCATATGTGGTGCGGTGGATAGGTAGATAAAAGAGACGGGGGCAACGTAGATTTTGAGGGTTAGTGTTAAAGAAAATGGAGTTGCAAAGAGACATGCAATCGACGGAGCCTAAGAGGAGTCGATGAATGAAAAGAATGTCTGCTGCGTCCGTTCGTTCCTCAAGGGTATTCAGGTTAATGAGTTTGAAACGGTCTCGTGAAGAAAACAATGGTGGATTCTCTCAATTCGAGATATGTGAACTCGTCGAAAGGGACACCACGCTTACCTTGCCTTACTTCCTTGCCTTATTTGGCACCATAAATGACGAGCGAACGCCGTGCAACCGCAATAGCGCCACCCTTTGCTTTCAAAAAAGTGTTATCATCTCCATCCACATATACCAAGAGTCTTACAACATGTTGCATCGAAAACCTCCTTTGATTTAAAATGGGTAGAATTAGACTACTTATGCCTCATTCGTTGATATTCGTATCAAAGGCTTCTCACTCAGAGCAATCTTCTACTAAAAGGAAGTTTCTTCGATACAAAGCGTACTTTCGTTTTGATTACCATCCGCGCTGACTATCTTTTAACTCATATTTGATGCCAGATACGTCGCCTGATGCAATGCCATCAGCATTTCTATTGTGAACATAATATCGATTTTCCCTGTGCCCAAAATGGGAGCTGGTATATTTTTGCAGGACGATTTTATTACATTTAACTTCTTACTAAGAAACTTCCGTGTGCCTTAAAGCGGATACGAGTATATACGCAATCCTGATGGCACTGAACGGTATTGTGGAGGAAAGATTGGAAGTGGAGAAGTACCTGCGTCGGTAGTGATAGACAAGCAGCAGTTAGTCGCTGAACTGCTTTACCACTTACCTAGTTCGAGAATGAAAAGCTTGTATAAATGCTATCTGAAAGCTGATTTCACCCGCTCTTTTTTGGGTCCCAGGTCAAACTGGGATTCGGGGAAATGAGATGGCCGATTCGATGAAATAATTAGGCAAGGATAAAAAAGAGTTTTTAGGACCCGAGCCTGCTTATGGTTGACAGCTGGGTTCCATGTGACAATAATCGCAGATGGGATGACCCTTTGGAGCACCATATTGGACACAACGAACATTTCTGAATGCGACATTGGGCCCTCATTCCTGGAAGAGGGGGATACTTATATTTCGGTTAATAATGCCCATTATTGAAACATATTATTCAAATATTTATCTCCCTACTGGAGCCGTTCGAATTTTCACAATACGTAGCCTTGTGTACTAAATATAATGCTGAGAGCTTGGAAAATTACCACTTCTGTAGCACATAATTCGGTTCTTTGAAAAAACTTATCAGATTTGAGTCTTCGGAGATTATTTAGGTCTAGCATTTTGGATCGTAGTTTAAAAGATTTCAAGCGAACTTTTATTATTATCGTCTGGTATTAGAAATTCATACCATCAACTGTTTTCTTCACCACTAAGGTTTTATAACATATGACCCTCAAGATAGATAGCTCATTCGGTAAATAAATCTCTTTTCTACTTCCGAGATAATCAATTTGCCAGTAGAAAAATGTCAATACGTGGGGTCTTAGGTGGTCCAGCTCGATATCTATCACCTCTTTGTTGATTTTAAGGACAACATCTTTTAACGTGAACTATGATTTCGTTTACTTCGGCTCTGCCTTTTATTCTCATAAAACGACCTCATCGCAAATAAAACGAAGACGTAATTTGGTCTAGGGAGGGAATTAGCTAGTTAAGGAATAAAAACACTTAGCACTGCGGCAATCTCAGTTGACAAGTGTCTGACTGTTGTACATATGTACATAATGCATATGATTACATCCAATTTACATACTTCTTTCACGTATCTGAATTTTACTGCGCCACTCACGGGGTTGCTTTAATTTGGATAACTTCCTTACTGCAGCCAAGATTTTGCTAATGTTTTCATATTTGATTGATCGAATTATTGTTCGAACCTCGACTGGAACTTGAGTTTCTATTGCTTTTTGAGCCGGATTTTCCGACGACCTTCATTGAAGATGGCAAAACCAGCTCATTTGCTAAGACTAAGCAGTTTGTCTTCCTCTGGTTTCTTGTTACAATAAACCATGCTCTGTTATGCCCGTTGGCAAGTAATTGTAAAATTTTCAAATACATTCCTGTCACTTTTCATATCTATTTCTCGTACATCGTTCGACATTGCGATGCGTATGTTAAAGGTGGATGATGTGCGACATCGTGATCGCAATTTCTTTGGTATAGAACGACAGAGCATAAGTGCTTGTATTTATCGCACTTTTGCACTTTCCCCAATACGTTAAATGTAGATCGTCTAGATTCTAGAACTATTCCGTATATTTTCATAGAAATCCGATCGGTAGTTGTTTAAGTAGCAAGAAAGCTCTCCCTCCACAGGTTAGGCATCCGATCGAAAGCCATCATTTCGTTGAATAAAATCACAAGACATTAAAATTCAAGATTTCCGATTGTCGCGATGATGTGTGATCCGAGCCGACTGCACGTAGCAGGTTTATTCTTTTACTGCTTCTTTAACTTCAACTTCAGTAAAATGTGCCATTTCCACACTGTGTGCAACAGTCGATGGAATGATACCGGGCGGAAATTCTTTGTGCGTTAAAATACGTTTTCCATCTGTCTAAAATATTTCGTTGTCCTCCGTTAGCAACAAGCGTTCTTGCTCGTCTTCGATTTATTTTGGCGATTGAATCGTATGAGAGTTTTTTCTTCTAAATCCTCTATTGACCGTGCTTCAACGTTGTATTTCTTCTATAGCTAGTCACCAATACTTTTGCGCGTGCTCTAACTACCGCCTTCTGACCTCTGTCTTTCAAAGTTTTACACATGACGACTGTATTGGTTTAGCTATTTCTGCTGTATTTGGTCGACGGTTGTAAGGCTTGTTATTAGTTCGTTACTTTTCGTCTTATCGTTACACCATCACATTTCCTTATATTTGTATATGTAGCCAACTTTTTTAAACACCGAACAGAGTTTTTGCATTTACTTATTTACTTAGATGGCGCTACAGCTCAGGGTGAGCCTGAGCCTCAACTAACAAGCATATCCAGTTATTCCGATCCTTGGTTAACTACCGACAATTGCGTGCTACAAGTCAGGCTAGGTCGCCTTCTACTTCTTGTGTGCTACCTATGGTGAGATCTTCTTTTACTGCGTTGTCCCTCCGTGCTAAATTTGAAGACTATGAGGGCCGAAGGATTGATGTCCATTCGCCCTACATGTCCAAAGCATCTCAGGCGACTGAAGCGTAGTTTTCTGAATAGGACAATGTCACCGTAGAACTCGTATAGTTTGTAGTTGAATCTTCTCTTGATCCTCTTTCTATAGAGTCCATATTTCCGCGCCAAAAAGTAGCATTAGGATGATCAAGGTCTTATATAGGATCTCTATATTTATTCAGGGTAGGACCTCACTTCTTTGCCCAAAGAAACAGCGATCGGCAATAGTTATTCTTTATTTTATTCTATGGAGGTATTGTTGGAGAATTGATTACGGAGCTAATGTCCCTTAATACCTCAAATTTATAGCTGTTGACTGTGACGTTCTGTTCGATTCGTCTATGTTGTGATAGCATATACAAGGTGGAGCAAAATTAATCATCGAATTTTGTTTTTGAATTACTTTTTTTCTAAATAAAAAAGGATGACCTTGAATGATGGAAATCTTTACAATTGTTTCTGTTAAGTGTAAAAATTTATATACGCTAAGTGGCTGCCGCCCATGTTGATACACATTTGTGCCCGTTTTATCGCATTTTCCATGACTTTCCGCAAGATTTCCGGTGATAACAGTTCGAATATTCTCCTTAAGGGCTGTGATTGTCTGAGGCTTGTTGGCATAAACCCGCGACTTCAAGTAGCCACAAAATCAATCACTCCTCCTGTGTGAACGCCACACCACACAGTGGCTTTAAGTGGATGTAATGGCTCTTCATGCATCACACGCGAATTTTCAGTGCCCCAGAAACGAAGATTTTGCTTATTTCGACACAAAATTATCCTCTTCGTTGTTGAGATTGAGGATGGCTTTACAGTAAAACACACGCGACTGACGGTTAGTAAGTCTTTCACTAAAATTCGCTGTAGGGTCCGTCTGGTGATGCCCAATTGAGTGGCCCGTCGCCTATTTGATGTTTCTTCGTCCTAAACGACATCGGCAGCCACAGCCGCGATATTCTCGGCAGAACGACCAGTCCGGTGGCGGCCGCGCACTGCATGGTCTCCTGTGGTTCCACTCTATTCGAGCCGTAGGATTCTGCCAATTATGTAAATATGTATTATCCGCGTACGTTTGTAATTGCGTACAAGATCTTAGCTACCATATTCTGTGAATATCTTCAACCTTTCGTCAATAACCCGATTGTCAATCAATGTGGCCTATCAAATCGCTGAATAAACTTAGGAAGTTTATATCGATATCAGACTGCGTGGTGTGGGCAAATTTGCTCCACATCATCCGATTTCAGAACCACGTTACTACCTATTCTGTTCCTAAAAGGTTAAATAAGGTCACAGGTCAACTTCAGAAATATCAATCATTCTTCTCCACAGTTATTCATAAATATTGAAATTGAGTTGGCTCACTAATTGAAGTTAAAACATAAAAGGTGTTTACTTTGGTAACCTGAAAAAGTGAAAAAATGCTTTCTCCCGCAGGATAAATCGTCCCGAATTCTCCAACCTTTAAAGATGCTCCTCATCAGTATGTCAAAAATCAAATTCATATTTTGCAACAATAGCTCAACCCAACACATCCAAAATCTCAAGGTACAAGTAGAGCATTAATCTTGAACCAGAACACAACGCAACCCTTGTCAACCAGAAATTTTTGCAAAAGCTTCCATCACTCCTTTTTGTCACATTTTTACAAAAGACATTCTCTTTTCTCTGTACGCAAGCAATGCAAACTTATTTCTTATTTAACCTCTTTCTCCTACTTTTCCATAACGCCGTTATTGATACAAAAAAAAAGGATACCTTGCTTTCTGAACTTTTTCTCTATTTGCTCATTGTTATGTGATTGTAAGGGAACACAATGCATTGAAGTATTACTTCCAATCCTTCCTTCTGATTACAAAAAAAAAAAAAAACCCAAGAAGGAAAATATTGTACTCATGCATTTCCAACAATGAAAAACAATGAAATATCCTTAATCAAAGGCAAAGCAAAAACAAACTTAAAAATGTCACCAAAAGATCTGACAAATACCACAAAAAGGGAATAAACAAGTAAATACTTCAAAGGGTTGTCAATAGGATTTGGGTTGTTGTTTTTTTTTCCTAGACAGGAAGTGGGTGATCGGGAGGAGTTAGGCTCCAACGCACATGCAGAGAGAATATAAAACTAAATCCTGATACCTACTCGTAAAAAGTAGATAAGCGCATTGATGAAAACAACATATACATACGTCGACTATACTCGTAACGGAGACTATGAGCACTAAAAAGCACATACACATACACACAGATCCACAAGCACTCGCAATGACTTTTGTTGGTTAGGTAAAGCTGAAAACTAACATGGCTTGAACTGAAACTACCAGGACTACGAGAACGAGTACGAGTAGGAGTACGAGTGGGAGTTCTATTTGGTATCACAGTAAGCGAATAAGGACAGTCAAAAACATCGAAAACAAAAGCAAAAACTGAAACAGAAAAAACAATAATAAGAAGAACAATCAATCGGTAGGTATACTCACCCTGATGATCTTTTGATCCCTCATGATTTTTCGCACACAATTCACCAGGAATGTCATAATCATGCCGCCAAGGATTAATCCAAACACCACGATTATGATGATAACATGCTCCGACAGTCCATCCTTCTCTTTCTGTGAAAACATAGAAAACAAGAGGATCATGACATAAGTAAATAGAGGATAGAGGTGCATCGTATATATAGAAGATAACAGGGAATGGAGAGTATATAAATCAAAGGTAAATGCTGCATAGACGGATGGGCTTGCTTAGGAACGCGGGATGTCAGGAATTAAAAGTGAAAACTTTGAAACTGAATGAAGCAGCTCTGGTGCATGGCACGGTATGGAATGGCACTGCATAGCCATCCTTTGGTTTTGCCCTTTTTTCCATTGTCTACCAGGCAATCTAAAATATTTTAAAAGGAACGAGTGTTGGTGGTGGTGGTGTCTCTGGTATTTAGTTCTGGTGCAGCCTGGTATCGGTTGCTACCATTTGTTTTCGTATTGCTCCTTGAAATCACGTTGCTTCAGGTCCTGGCCCACGGTACCTACTCGTAGAGTTTGCGGAAGGAAATATACGAGGTAGGATGTTGTGGTTCGGTAGGTTTTTAGGATAAGCGTTAGAGTTGGCCTGGGAAATCTGCTTTTAAGTCGACGGTAATTTAAACGGGCTTCCATGGTGTTTCTACTTTTTATTTATTTTTTTTTCTTATCTTCGTTTAGACCTGGTCACGGTTTTGGAGGGAGGAAATCCGACTGGCATCTATGGCCAGGCTCGCGCCAGCATCTGTTTTGTATTTAACAAAGGATGACAGTTTTATTTGATTTTCTTAATCTGATGGTTTTTTGTTTTGGTTTTTTTTTTTCGGTAGTTAAGTCGGTGAATTGTGGTTAGGGCTATTTTTATATTTCCTAAGCTGCTAATATAAACTTTAGCGATTTGAAACTGTAATCAGTTTAGCAAGTACGGGAGCGAGGAAGTGGATTACAGATAAAAATACTTTCTTAAGTGGGAACTTCTGGTAACTGGCGGTTATGATTTGTTTAAAGTATAAAACAGAATTTTCATATTTTTTAACTGGGGAACAAGAGAATGAATGTATTCAAAATATTCTGCACACTTTTCCTCAATTTTTGCTCGGGTTATCTGGGCTTTTGTCCTCGATGAATTTAAGTTGAATACCCTAAGGAGACTTCGTTTTAAATGGCTTGTATCTGAACTGATTTAGAATCTTGAATCCTTTGTCGTTCTGAAGTTTTCTTATAGTGAAACAAAAAGCGAAATAGAACAAACAGTGAGTATTAAGTGCTAAGAGTGTAGTGACATCAGCCTTTTCTTTACTTCTGAATACTTATGACGCCAACAACACAGAAACCAACAACATAAATTAGTATCAAGTAATTACATACGTAGGTTACTCCTACTTCAGATGTAGTTCGTTGACTGCTAGACTAGTCTGCATTTGAAATTCAGACTATCATCGAATATCAGAAAAAGCTACTTTTATGATGTGACGACTCTCTCGAAAGACAGAAAAAAACTTTCTAAAGTGAAATCGGTTTGGCCTCTCGAGAACTTGTTAGTGAATTCGACATTATATGCAGAGTTCGATTAAAGATTCGTAGCCTCCTGATCGATTACACTTTTGAAGATATATATAAACGGTTCCAGGACAATGACGTTTGTGTACTTGAGTATTTGGAATGTGAGGGCCCTGAATACACGCCGTCCTCCGAAATAACTTGGATGATTTTAACTATGTTTTAATGGCTATCCACAGACAAGGAAATAATGCGTGTTTTACGTGAACACCTGTCTCGAAAAACTCAAGTTCACTGTATGCCCATAAATCCATGGGAGTAAAGATATGCCTCGGAACTATGTCCGAGGCACAAGATCCACTTGTTGCTGACCAAGTGCTTATTGCGACTCTACATTGTGTCTAACGAACTAGAGGACCAACAGGAAGACTCTTTCCGCGACCTTCGGTTTAAACCACAGTCATCATGAGGGTCCCACAAGAGGTTCTACCTCAACAAGTCAGGCCCGGATCGAAATCTGAGGGGCTCCTGACTCCCATGCTCCTGACAAGTTGGATGAAAAGGATGAAGGCTAGAAGTTATGAGCTTTCAAAACGTAAGCGGCTTTCTATAAGAATTCGCATAGAGACTCTAATAGTCAACATCACGTCCCAACAGAGGAAAAAGACGACACTTTTAAAGAATATTTCTGTAAGCTCCTCGGCAAAACTTACGAGCAATACCCAAAGAGTGACGCTAAAATGTGTTAGGTGGTTTTTACGCCAAAATTAGAAAGGAAGCCATTTTTGGCTCCGGAGCGGGAAGCATATCCTGCAATTGACGGAGCGCAACATCATTCTAGTTAGTACACGGTTTCCCCAACTTAGTATCCACAAAGGAACATGGTGATCATCTGATCATCAAACCGTCAGAAAAATTGATCATCTTGCGGTCGACGCGAGATACTCATTTAATATTTTCTCAAAAGGTAAGGGAAGCACATCGGCTTATTCGGAGTAAAAAGAAAGAGAATGCGAAGCAATGTACATAGAGGTGCTACTCCAGGCATAATTTTAGGAAGTTTCACCAATTACAATTTGACGAGTTATGCAGGTCTACCAGGGCTGGACATGGCTCCGTATAACTCCTCTTGTTCCGGGCTTAAAACCGCACCGATAAAAGCCAATAAGGTTGTTGGTAAATGACTTCAGGCGCTCTCCCAAGACGGCAAATAAGACATTTTATCCGATGGTAAGGATACTGGTGCCTCTATAATTGACGCAGTTAAAAAGGTCTACTTTCTTAGAGATCAGGCATGATTTCTGCCGACCAAATTTTGGACATGAGTTGGTACTCGTATATGCTTTATACCAGGACATCTCCTATTGTTTTAAACAGTTCAGCAAGTAGTCCCTCGACTCCGCAGCGTTCTCCATCGTTATTCAGCGCAAGCGGACAAGTTTGGCAGGGATGTTCAGGCTAGATATGGGTTTATATACTAGGTGCGCCATGCTGTCATACGCGGCCTTAAAATCGATGGAAAGATGGTGGGAATCGATTTGGTCTTCTTTAGTTTTTTCCAAGATCTGCCGGAGTGGACCACCCTGATCAGAAACCGTAGTGATAGGCGAAAATCAGGTTGTTGGCGAAGGCCTTTAGAAGTTCACAAAATATGGCATATAAGATCTTGTATGCGATGTTGAGGAGACTTATACCTTTGTTGTTGGCGCAGTTAAGGACGTCTCCTCTTTTGTGGATTGGGCAAACGATACTGAGATTCGATTCAACAGGCATACACTCTTCTGACCAGATCTGAGAAATAAGTACGTGTATTCTCTCCGCGAAGTCATTTTCAGCAGCTGACGTGCAATATTTCGGCAATATATTGCTACCCTAACTTCGGTTTGGTCAGGTACATAGAAGTTTTGACTTTCCTTGTCTAAGTTAAATGATCTACCCTGCCTGGCTTCCAGAGGTTGGGCTTCGCCGCCGTTATATAGTCTGGAGAAGAAGTATTTCAATATTTCAATCGGCGCCGACTGTACTGTACTAAAAGGTTTCCTTCTTCATTTCTACAGGTTTTGGTAGTAAAACTTCCGTATATTGTTTCAGGAGTACAAACTCTTAATATCTTCGATCGTGCGTTTCTCGTGCTTTTTCCTGTTCTTCTGGAGAAGCCGATGTTTTTCCCATCCCTTTTGTTAGTAGAGCTCACGAGCTCTCGTTCTTCGTTGCAACACTTGCTTGCCGGTATTCTTAATCAAACCAGGAATTTTTCGATAATAGTTGAGTGAAACCCTCGACATCAGTTGCGGCATCTCTGATAGGACCTTATCACCGCTTCCGCTGGTCGTCGGTAGTTGATGCTTGTAGCATAGGAGTTGTTGAGAGATTTCTGGACACATGTTCCGCAAAGATTTTGGCATCTCTTCCGATAGCAACAAATTTACTGCAACATTTTCTTAATTTTCATCGGTTGGACTGAAATCTTTGCTTTCACCTCTGTTAGCTCCGGTTGACAGTAATATTTGGATTTAACAGACGATTCTACTACTAAATATCTTTGCTCATCTCTACAAGTCTCTATTCTACCTATTTCCTACCTTTCAGTAGAATTTCCGAATGTTGTTCCTGCAGTAGCATTTCACTGTTTCCACGATCGTTCCATTCTTATTGTCTTCCTATATCACCATGTATAGCGCACGAACCGCTCACTTACCTCAATGCAAAACCACTTCGTAGACATGTTGTCTACACTCTTCGAGAAATAAGGAGGTTCGTGGACATCCACGATCAAACCCAGCACATCGGTTAAGCCATTTTTGACCGATTCTACTGTTTTTTAACACTCAGTGCAGATTTTAAAGCCGTATACGAGGAATAAAAAGAGAACCAATCAGGGAAGTTCTGACAATTTTTTATATTTCTAGCCTTAGGTGCAGGTAAAGGTTCGAGTATACATACATAGGTCTGTCTAAATGTTTGGATATCTATAATGCTGGAGAAGTGCTTTGCATAGATAGCAACATTTTTATTGGGTTGTACTACATGACATGTCCGATTTTCGCTCAGACGGAAATAAGAAGTTCTCTTTATTTTATAAAATAAAGTGGCACGTGTACTTTACGTGTAAGAATAAGTACCGTTATTTTTTTTTCTAGAAGTTATTTATCATGCTATAGGCAGTTTAAATTCGAACCCTCTTTTAAAATCGGACACAATGCGCCATTGGCAATGAAAAACATTAATGACACATTTGAGGATTTCACGGTAAAATAACGCACTTGTCAACACCTTTTTCTCATAAATAAGGTAAAGAAACTTGATAAGTGGGTACCCCGAGCCCGATCTTTACCCAAAAAAGGTTATGGTGACAATTTAGTGGACATCGAAAGGACCAATCCACTTTTCATTTCTTCAACGCTATCAAATATTGTGAGGAAATCGACATATTTCATGCCAAATTGGCTGAAAAGCAACCGGCATAGGTCAATAGGGACGGTCCGATCCTTTTGCATGACAATACTAGACCCCATACCTCACAAGTATCGGTGCAAAAACTGTTGCAGTTGGGATTTGCAATTCAATCCACCGTACTCTCCTGATATTTCCCTAACGGGAATCTGGATCCGTATCTGGATTCATATTGCCGGCAGAAGGTATTCCGGAACCGAGCAGAGGTCATAAAAGCCATTGAAGATTTCATTGCCTCATAAAGAAAGTCCGCACTTCTACGAAAAAAGAATATTTGACCTTGTATCACGTTGGAAACATGACATAGATGCCAACGTATCCTATTTTGATTGAATAAAAATTAGCGGAAAAATAATATTGGCTTTCAAATTTTTACTATAAAATCGGACGTTTCCACAACCCAATAGTTTGGTTGACTGTTTCATAATATGGGGAAGGTATGTGCCTTTGTGAGTATTGAGATGAGGAAACCGCGTGATCGATATTTTTTCCTAATGTAGCGCTAAGATCACCTAATGTAATTAAACGTCATACTATATGCGTATTGCTCGTAGATTTTTTTCAAGGATCCCGTTGAGGTATCATTGTCTCTTTTTCTATTCGCGCGTGATCGCATATCAAACTGAAAATGTCGAAATAACCCTTGATATGGATTGTTACAATACATTTCTCATGTGAAGAAAGTTCAGGACTTCTTGCCTTACCACAGGCATTGCTCTAATTTTTTGTATCAGTAACCGATAACCGACGGATTTTCAAACCCTCTTCTTCCGGGTCATCCAATTGCATTCTTTGAATGCAGGTGATATCTACTGTACTCTACTAAACTGTTATCCTATTTTCGATTTGCAGTGTCGTTAGCATTAAATCCATTCGTTTCCAAATCTATAGATTGTTTTGCAACAGTAGGGCTTTTGCGTGTCAGGGTAATTAACTCCGCGCACAACGGTTATCCCGCTTCCAGAATCCCTGGGGTAAAATAGGTCGGATATTCCGGAGCTTGGCAAGTCATGAGATGTCTATGTGATGTTGGTTTAGATTTGGAGTCGAACATCTACAATATGTGAACGGGAATCTTATGAGAGAAATCGCTTTTTGCTACCTCAAGCCACTCTTCTGAAGCAATATAAACAGATTTTCTCCGTCTCCACCAGAAATGGTTATGTTGTTGTAAGAGAGTGCAAAAATGGGAGAAGCATACAAATTGATGGCCAAGAAACAGTGAATGCCATTGCTACACCACGTCAAGCAGCAAGAACAACGTATGATGAGTCACCAACTGCAGCAGCAGCAACATAAAATTATTTGTAAAAATGTCATTTTTCCTTTCTACTCGTACTTTCTTTTTTATTTAATTTTTGTTCTTTTTACCTCTCTTCTATTTAATTTTTATGAATGCAAATTTCTATTTCCATTATTTAAACTTGTCATGTGCAAATCAATTAATTCTTTGACATTTTTCGAATGAGTGTTTGTTGTTTGTCACTTATGTGGTTATTGTTGTATTTTACTTCATTCTAAATGATGAAGGAATCGAAAATCTCAACAAACATTCTGTGCAAAAAAAAAAACAAAGGTTTTCATATTTGTCACCGGAATACCCAAGGGATTATAAACAAAATTGATGATACTACGTTTTCTATTTACTGATAGCACGGTTGGTGTTGTTTGTCTCTCAGAAAGCTAGTTAAAAAATGGAATAGATCCGAAGCATTCGAAAGTGAATAATATTTATTTTATTCGTTTAGTTAGAAGACGTAAAGAGGGTGGATGTGCGGTAAATTAAAGAAAGTTAAGCATTTCTCGTTGTAGAAAAATCCACACTAAGTGAATTGGTAAAATATGTTTTTATTGAAATAGGAGATGACGTTAGGAAGTTATTGGCGGACTGCATTTACATGGAACCAGACGGAGCGAATTGCTCCCACATCAGAGATGTACTTGAAGAGCTTGCCCCTTTATAAGCTAAGATTGCAATCTGAGGGGATCTGAAACTTAATACCCAGGGAAATGAGAATAATAAGAATAAAGAACCGATTGAGTGAATAAACTTTTTTCTCGAAAATTGAAAGTAACCCACACACCTTGAACCCAATAGGCGTTGCATAGGATTTCCATTCAGAATTAATATTGCATTATGACCAATTACTAGCTCCCACTTTTTCGATGATATGATCTTTTCGACGAAAGATGTAGAGGGTCTTCTAAGAAGAGGTGCCTTTTTAAATTTCGCACCATTGTCGAACTGTTAATATTCAGCTATCATTGCGACAACTTTTGACAAGAAAAAACTATGAGGTTATTAAATATTGATCGATATACACTCACGCTATGTGCTGAAGCAGTGAAAATTCATTACAAAAACGGTAAAAATGTCCCAGAAACATTTTTGGTTTTGGTCACCATCAAGCGAGTTCTCGCACAGTTACAGTGAATTAATCGATAAGTTTGAACATCTTGGACAGGTTAGTGATGTCAAAACTCCAACTCGTGTTCATCCAATAAGGTCAGCTGAACATATTGCCGCCGTAGCTGAAAGTATGATTGAAAATTGAAAACCCTGGTGTGTCCATTTCAAGACGATCACAGGTATAGAGCCTACCCGCAACCACTTTGCATTTTTTTTATAAGGATGCATACGAGTATACATGATTATAGGGTCCAATTGACATAAGAATGGAAGTCCCCAGCCCACGCAAAATGCCGTACTTTCGCTGATTGGGTGCTCGAAATGAATGAACAAGATCATGGTTTTTTTTACAAAAAATATTTCTGAGTGCTGTATGCAGAACAAGTTTAGGAAAATCGGTAGCATAATAAAAAAAATTAATTAATTAAAATAGTGGTTTCCTTCAACTCCCGATGAGCGTTTTTTGCTCTTTATGTCAAAAGTGAAAAAGCCTCAGGTACAAAAGAGGTCAAAAAGAGCTATCAAACACACTACAGTATTTGCCGAAACTATGCCTTTCAGAATTTCTATTTCTATTCAGCTATTTCTCATTTTCCACATTTTAGTAATAAAAGAGAGACTGGGAGTAGTGACAGAATAAGGAAAGTACGAACAGTACTACTAACTTATTAGAATAGTAGATTCCAACAACTTTATACACCAATATGTGATGTAACTGTCGACGAATACCTCATGAAAAATAAAGTACGTTTGAATTACATAAAATTTAATTCATCTATTGTAAAAGACCTCATTTTGGGATAAAATTTTATAAAATTTGAGAGTCAGAATCAGGGTGCAGTTTAGGTTATAAAATTTATGTTGGTCAGGACAAATTCAGCGAAAAGTAAAAATCCGCTTCCGAAAGTGTAATTGCGGAATTCATGGAGCCACATTTGAGAAAAGGGTACACTTTGTTTATCGACAATCGGTATTCATCTCCAAGCTTGTGTTTAAATTTAAAGAAACGCAGAGCAAACGCAGTGTGGACTGTTAGGAAATTTAGAAAACACATGCCAAAGGGACTCGCTGTATTAAAGTTTATGAAAGGAGAATTCCAAAGATGCTCATCTCGTGCTTTACTGTGCTTGAGATGGAGCGATAAAAAATATGTCTGTGTGCTTATTACGCTTATTATAAAAAAGATATAAGAAAGGTGGTGGTGTGGAAAATGTTGTAAAGCTTGAATGTGTTATTGAATCCAATAAGAGAATGGGAGGCGTGGATAAACATGAGCAGGTGTTAGAATGTTTACCCATCACGCGAAAGTTCATGAAAGGATATAAAAAGGTTTATTTTCTACATGGTTGATATAGCGCTTTATAATTATAGAGTATTCGTTGTAAAGGGTTTTCCAATAGGGACTTGACAATTTTGAATTTAATTTGTGAACGCACTCTTTCACTAATCATCAAACTGTCACTGTCAATTTATTCAATAAACTCGACATTTTTATCATGGTAAACTACACGAACGAGCAACGTCTGCAAATTATAAAAATTACTACCTTAATTACTATAAAAACTACCGAAATTCGGAGTCGGTGACTGCAACTTTAAGAGCGTTAACTCCAATTTTCGGTAGTAATTCTCGCCCTAGTAGACAGGCAATAACAAGTTTAGTGCAAAAATTTGAGTCTACATATTCGTTGTGTGATGTTGCCGTGTCAGTGTGACAACGGGTTGGTCGAAGTGTCGAAAATATCGCTGCCGTTCGTAGCAAACGATCCAAATCAGTCAATTCCACGGCGTTCTCAAGAATTGGGCATCGCTCAGGCAACATTATGGCGTATTTTGCGTAAGGATCTTGGTTTACACCCATTCAAGATCAAGCTGACTCAAGAATTGAAGCCGATGGACCATTTGAAGCAATGTACGTTCTCCGATTGCGTTCTGGAGAAGATGCGCCTAGATGATGAATTTCATCGCAAAATCATCTTCAGTGACGAAGCTCATTTTTGGCTCAATGGGTTCGTGAATAAGTAAAATATGCGTTATTGGTGGGGTGAAAATCCACATGTGCTTCATGAATCACCACTTCATCCACAAAAAATAACTGTTTTGTGCGGTTTGCATGCCGGCGGCGTTATTGGGCCATATTTTTTCGTCGACGATAACGATCGTCACGTTACTGTGAATGGTCAGCGTTATCGTGCCATGATCACCGATTATTTTTGGTCCGAATTGATAGATATGGATTTGGACGACACGTGGTTTCAACAGGATGGTGCCACAAGCCACACAGCATACGCTAGAATCGATTTATTGAAGAGTAAGTATGGTGAGAGTGTTATCTGAAGACATGGGCCAGTCGATTGGCCCCCCCCGTTCGTGCGATTTAACGCCGTTTGACTATTTTCTGTGGGGCTAAGTTAAGTCATTGGTTTATCCCAACACGCTAATGACGTTGGAAGAGCTCAGAGCTAACATTGAACGCGAAATAGCGACCGGTTCGGCCGAGTCGTTGAAAATTGGGTCCAACGAATCGACCGGTGCAAACGTTCCCGCGGTGGCCATATGAACGAAGTCGAGTTCCATTCATAAACGTTTTGATTGTACTTCAAGCCGATAATAAAGTTTTTGAAATATGTTATCTCAAATGGTTTGCGTTTTATTTATAAAAAAAAATTGTCAAGTCCTTATTGGAAAACCTGGTATGTTCCACCTTAATATACGATCTTTTTTATGTATATGACATTCTCACTCTCAGATGTTAGCCTCCTTATGCATCTCCCTATGATTGCATCTTTTTGTGCACACACATATGTATATGTGCATTTAGCACTAAGATACTCACTCTATTTATTAGTAAAGGTTCCGCCATCTAACGTTAGATGGCGGACCCTTTATGAAAGCTTCAATAAAGAGTAAGCATTTGAACTCTAACAAGGCCGTACGTGTTTTATTTCTTTGCTCTGCTGATACATTACAATAATGCTTGTATTTTGCATTCAAAATTTCATGACAGAAACCAAAACTTTACGAATTGTTGCCTTGATATTGAAGAGCAATTATTCCCAAAAATAGTCTTACCTAATTATAATACTCGGGGACACCCTTCACAAGACGATACACCACTACGGTTACAGGCTAAGAATTGTAGTCATATATTTATTAAAATTGAAATAGGGTTAGTTTTACGTTGCGTTAACCCCCGCATATAGTAGAGTTGCATTAAAATTAATTAGCCTGCGTGTTTCTTTGAAATTAAATCGTAAGCAAAGGGTTAAAAGAAGTACTTTAAGACATCTGAATAATTAGAAGCTATGAGTTCTAAAATTTGCCTTACACAAAATTCGAGTTGCGTGTTTTTGTTTAATAAGTAAAGGCTCAATGTTATTAAGATGTGCCAGCCCAACAAGATATACCATATTGAAGAAGAGACTTAGACCACTGAGACCAAACATCTTTCTTTCTCTCTCTATCCCATTTTCCAAAGAACTTAACACATGCTGAGGCGTTATAAGTGTATTCATACCCACTTGAGTGTTAAGTTCTTTAAAAAAAAACAAAATCACTCGTTTAATGGTATAGCGAAATAAAGCCAATTTTTGGAATCGGCGTTGTTTCACGGAACCGATATGTATAGATCTAGACAGGGGCTGGTACGCGTTGGCTCTGTCACTAGAGAATAAATACCAAATAAATCCAAAACAGACAAAAAGTACTCAACTTCAGGTACATCAGACAGTAGGTTGACGTTCAGATTGATTCTTTGATTTTTAAAAATTCTGAAAATTCTTGTAAGAAAGCCTTAACCGTATATTTATGCAATTTATAAATACAAGGAAAAACGTAATCCACACCAGAAATTTTGCAGTTTACCCTTATAATATCAGCCTTATTCAGATTGGTTTTTTTTATATCACATTTTAAATTACTTCTGGAAAACATCACGGCACCGCTGCGGCCAGAATAAGTTTCATTACAAGTTGCATCAAATAAGAAATAGGGTATGTTAAAATCAGAAATTTCTATTTCAAAAATCCAAATTTTACAAAGAAATATTAGATCAGGTAACATGACACATGAGAGGAAAATGTATCAAAATTTGATGATTAACAGAGAACTCGGAACATAATTCATTGTTTGGATATTCTATACAAAGGCAATTAGAAGAAAATGAAGAACTATTAGAAAATGTTGATAGTGTGAAAAATATAGGTATTTACTTTACACATGTCAATAGAACAGGGTCCAAAATATACGTTGCACTTCGAGGGCTCAACCTTACTCCAAAATTTTCTCACTATAAATACAAAATTAACCTCCTAAGTCAATATGTACAATAGAAAGGACAAATTTCGCTATTTTATTTAGACTGGTCATTCTTTTTGCAACTACACAATTCAGTCCCAGTGTACTACTCGTACATGCAGTACATAATATTTTCCATCGTCTGGATATTTTACAATTGTAACTTTTACGAAGTTGGTACTTTATTGAGCACCACTAAATTCTTCTCTATCTGGCAGCATTCTTTTTTCGCATGAAAAACAACTGTTTTCTAGGTCTTGGAAGTGTAGAAGAAATGGCTGCAGGCGTTGGACGAGGTAAAAAAAAATTATTTTGTTTATGAATTATCAGAATAATAATTGTATTTTGTGAGTTTTATAATATGTAGCGTAAGGTTCTATGCAAAAGATTGTTTGCTTGAATTTATCATTGTATTGATTAGTGAGGTGTAATATTGCTTCAAATTAATATGATCTTTAGGAAGTACATTAGGTTTTTGTGCTGAATTATCTCATATTCATTTTGTACTTTCAGAAGTACATTCGGTCTTGATGAAGTGATTTTTTTTTGTACTTTGTGTACTCTCAAGCACCTAAGATTTGCATAAAATGTTATTGACTTATGCCGCTGATTTTTTATTCTGATAATTACTTAGATTTCTCTTTGCAAAATATATTGGACATCCTAAATGAATCAGACATTGAAGATGAACATAAAAGTCTTGAGATAGTCGATGCCAATTCCGAACGAATTCATCCTTTATCTGCAAGCTCCAGAAATGAATCTGATGAAGATTTAGACCACAAGAAAGGTGGTAGTAATTTTGAAGCTGGTAAGAAGGTACGTGGATTTCATGGCCTTCGATCTCGTGGCGGTAGTTTCGTGCAAAGACACTTTTAATTCCTCGAATACTTTGAACAGTCCACTGACGAACAAATTTATTGTTTAATAGCTGAAAAAAGTAACCAAATGGCAATAGAAAAAAATGACCGAAGCATAATATCAACTTATGAAGAGTGTAAAATATTTTTTGGGATCCACAATGCTAATGTCCTGTATTAATTACCCAATAATACGCATGTACTGGGAACATAAATTTCGATTTCCAATGATAGCAGATGCAATGAGTCGTAACAGGTTTTTCGCCATACGAAAATCTAATAAGATTGCTTACGATACCAATGTTACTAACCAACAAAGAGAACAAGACATGATATCGAAGGTACGACCTATGATTGATTCTGTTCTGCGTGGATGTCACAAGCAAGTATGCATTCCTCATTCGATGAAATGATAATACCTTTTTCCGGATCATGTGGTATGAAGCAATATTGTCCAAACAAGCTAAACCCTATGGACTTTCATTCTTGCTCATCCAGACGGAATGGTATGTGATATTCGAATATACCAGGGATTAACTACTTTCGACCAGATTTTTTCTTCGTTTGGACTGGAAGAGACTGACTGAAACGCTGGTCCCCGACCTTTTTCTTTATTTTGACAGATATTTTTCTACAATAATATAGCCAACAGAATTGCGAAATAGAGGATTTAGTTGTGCTGGAGCAATTATGAAAACAAGAATTAGCGAGTGAACATTCACTTAAGACTAGGGGACGAGGGAGCTTTGATGTGATAGTAAATGAAGACAACAACATGGCAGCGACTAATGCTTTGATAATAAATCAATTGTGATGCTGTCCACTGTCCATGCGCCCGCTATTACTGATCAATGTTCTCGTTGGTGTAAAAAATATGAAAAATATGTTCAAGTGGAAAGACCCGTGGTTATAAAAATGCACAAATGTACAAAATATGGGAGGCGTTGATTTGGCTAATAGCACAGATAATAAATCTATACAGATGTCTCATCGCTGTAGAAAAAAATGGTTCAATTTTTGTCGGCTAGCCGACACTCGTCCAGCCGACACGAGCTTTCGGAATAATGTAAAGCTTTTTTATTTTCGCTCTTTCTTGCTTTGTTTACTGAGAGATTTTTTTTTCTCTCACCGCAAGTTGAGGGCAGTGGGAAAAGGAATATGAAAAACAATTGCAAGGGGTTTGCGGGAAGGGGTATGAAGACTTGGCTGTTTGTTTTCATTCGACTGCAATAGGAAATTATGTAATTTTTCATGAATTGGGATTTCGTTCGAGCGGATGGGTGTGTATGTAAGAAAGAATAATTCAAAGGCGGGAAAAGTCGAATATTTCTTTACATTCTGTAATTGAAGTTTGACGAGCAAAATATTATTCGTGTTATTAATATGCAGTGCATGTAAATAATAAGTAATTTAATTGAATTGAAGTTTTCTGATATGAAATTATTTCGTTTCCCTAAAAAAGGCACTGTTAAATATGATGAATTGTTAGCTTTGACGGGGGAGTCTCATGAACATATAAAATGCCTTAAAAAAACCTTACATTTGCAGCAAACATTTTGAAAATGCCTTTTTGGGAAAAAATCTTATCACAGGGTAAAAATGAATACACCGAAGAGGAGAAATGGATTTCGCAGTGCATCTTTTTTCGTTCAGCTGCCGGATACAACTTTTTGCGGGATCAACTTGAGATACACTTGCCGCATCCATCTTCATTGCACAGGTGGATTAAAATTAAAAGTCTGTCCCCTGGCTTAAATAGAAATGTTATGCAGGAAATTAAGGAAATAACCTCGAAATTACCACCAAAAGAAAAAGAAGTTGTGGTTATATATAGGCCTAGAGCAGTGATCAATTATTATATAGGTATATATATAGATAATACTATGTACATATATTGGAATATATACGTGGTGTGGTCCAAAAGTAATGAGAATAATTTTTTTAAAACACATTTATCAAACATAAAATGAATTGTCACCTTCAAAGTAGGTCCCTTGAGAGCGTACACAGCGATCCCAATGGTGCTGCCACTCTTCGTAGCAATGCTGGAAGGCAATTTCTAACATCGCCTTCAAAGCCTTGGTTGTAGCTTTTTACATTTTTCTACCTACATTTTCTACCGTGCATTCCTTACTCTTAAGGTACGTTTTGAGTTTGGGGAATAAAAAAAGTATCACGGGGCCAGGTCAGGACTTTTGGGACACGTCATTGATATAAACACTTCAGGATGGCCAAAATCTGCCGCCATTGTAAAATACATTTTGTCGAGCAAAGATAACCCTGTCGTCTACCAAATCGTACAATTTGTCACTGTAAACACTCATTGCTTTAGAGGAGTTCCTCTTCCTCTGGGTTAATGCAAACTGAACAAATGACACCTTGTCGAAGATTACCACCAGAATAAGCCTAGTCAACCGGTGCTACTTCAGTCTGGTTTAACAAATTGGATCCAAAGTTTCTACTACAAGGAACTTTGATTTTGCTAGTTAAAATATGGCTCACTCATGGCTGTCGGTAAAATATTTCCAATATTTTCCTTACTTACTTAGGTGGCAGGACCTCAACCAACAAGCCTTTACACCTGGCGCGATCTTTCGCCAGCTGTTTCCAGCGGTGCGACACTCCAAGTTGGTTGAGATCCCATTCCACTTGTTCGAACTACGAGTACCATATATTCAGCCGTACATTACTGCGTTGTCCCCGAGTCTTGGAATTGAAGATTTTCGATCTTTATATACAAATATTTTGCGTACAGTTTTAAAAACTCACTTTTACATAACTTGAAAGAAATATATACATTTTCCGAATAAGTTCGATGTTGCTCAATGCTTAGAAATCTATCAAATTTTGTAGGTACTTAATGTCCTGAGCACAAAATTTGACAAAAATTAAAATCGGGAAATTGCTCTAGCGCTCATGTACATATGTATATCTTCAACCCCATAACATGTATTAGCCCTTAACACCTCGTGCTTCAAATATCAACCACTTTTATAGTGTGGTGCAAGGTCATACCCACCCCCTCCTGCACGTCTACATCGAGGACCAACGATCTCATGATCTTCAAAATTATATTCCCCCATTAATTTATATAGCATAACAATGTTACAAACAAAATAACAAGCACATATACATAAACCCAAGTAAACCGGTTATGCTGGGCAACGTCAACGTATGTTTTCTTTTATTTATTTCTTTCCTTCACGTATTGTTTTTGCACGATATACGACTTTGCATGCGTGAGTGACAAGTGACAAGAGCAAAAAGCGAAAAGAAATAAAATGATTTTTCTGCTCTTTGCAGCTTTTTAAAAAAGCTTTTTTTTAGTTCGATTTCATTTTCATAGGACAAAACTTCCCATATGGATGAGACATCTGTATAGATTTATTATCTGTGCTAATAGGATGTTGTACGAGTATCTTTGATTTGCTAGAGCAAAAACGAAGCAATGGACCGTTCGATTTATTTCTCATATGTTCAACTTTGCGATTAATAATGCCTGTATTCAATTCAAAAATGACGAAATAAAAAAGAAGACGCGTATGAAAAGCATTAAACAGCTATGTTTTTTTTTTTAATTTGATCTAGGGAAGATACATCTATTGAATATATTTACAATGATCAGAATACGATTAGGCAAATTGAGTACAATAGTTCAAATGTTGATTGCAAGCGCAGAAGACTCCCTATAGTACCAATACCGTCAAATGTTCTTAAGTTACATGAAGCTGCACACTTGCCTGAGATGGTTCAAATCCAACAATTGTAATAAAATGCTCCACTTGCAACATTTTTCTTCCTCTGGTTAGTTATTCTTTACTATGCATTTTAACTTTATAATCGGTATAATACTCAAATGCAAACTGGACATGTATAATCCAAGACTGAATTTTCTTTCATTTTAAATTTCCTTTTCTTTAATAAATATTGAAAAAAAAATATATATAGGTACACACAAAAAATATATGAAGATCATATTAATTTTACATCAAACAAGGACTGAAGTAAAAAAGTATATGTGAAATATTATTGTAATAAAGACCTAAAGTACTTTAAACATTACAAAAAAAAATATATTTTTGTTTTTCAAAGAAATATGTAAATCTCTCAGCAGTTCCATAAAAGTAATTTATTTTTGCCTATTTCGCCAGAAATCATGAAAAAACCATATTTTCGGTCCCGGTCTGAAGCACTGTGGTGATTTAAGAGGTTTATTTTATTTTATTTTTTGTTATTTTACCAATTTTTATATATGGTTGTAAAATATTCACAAACATGGACCACGACTCAAAAAGAAAGCTTACTGTTGCCTTGAATAGTCGCGAGAGGTCCGCGGAGTATCCCATAATTTGTCAAAGATAATTTGGGAAATGATTCTTGGGTATATTCTAAGAAAATTATCGTTCTACAATAAGGGCATTTATCCTTTAATTTAACCCTAGAACCCTACCCAGGGTGCTGTATCACCCTGTGTTAAATTAAATAGATAATATTTTCTTAACCATTGGCAGCACGTGTTCGTTATTTTTTCTAACCTTTTTAAGTTTGTATCCTACATTTTGTGCTAGTTTCCAGTTAACTGTCGAACTATTAAGTTATAAAAATAATACAGGGTACTGTAGCACCCTTGGGTAGTAGTAGTAATTGGAAAACTGTTTCGCGTTTATTTGCAAGTGTTTATTTCCTGGGATGTTCTGTTTTTGTTATTAGAAATGTTAGGTTAAATAGGTTATCCAGTATTTATGACAAAACTGCGAGCACTAGTCGAAGTGTAATGATTGAAGATGAATCTATTGAGCTCTTACTGCTCGATGAAGATTACGAAAATGAACTTTATGTTGGAGGTGATACATCTGGTAACGAATTCGATTAACTTATCGAGGACTGTCATGAAACTTCATCATCTGACTCTGAAGATGACATACCTCTGTCGATTTCGAGAATAACCGGAGTTATTCAAAAACAAATCCAGATGTGAGAAAAAATCTGCAATATTTGGTTTGAGTGGACCCCTAACTTTAATATCATACTGTCCACATAAAGGCGCTAAGAATAAGATGGCAAATTTATTATCTACAATGCATATTAATCCTGATAAGGATAAAACTGTAACTTTACTAGAAATCCACCATTTCAACAATAAAACAAAAAGCAGAGTCAATACTATGCCGTACGGAGTATCTGTATCACAAAAAAATCGACGTTGACCATTATGTGTATTTTATGGCCTTCTAAATGCAGTGGGTATAAACTCCATGATATTGCTGAAAGTAAACATTAGCAATGGAACTCATACTACAGTAGCTTGAGGTATGAAAAAATTGGCTTAATTTACACAGCAATATCCGCCAAATGATCACTGGAATTTTAAAGATACCTTATATGCCAGTACCACCGACACTTGATGTTCGAAAACAAGGACGACGTAGATTTTGTCCGTACTTGAAGGATCGAAAAAGTACAACTTTTTGCGACAAGTGCAAAACATCCATCTGTGGCGAGCATCAAATTAAAATATAATGAAAAATGTATTAAATAGATGTTTCCTTTCAACTTATGTATTTTTCTGTATCAATATATTGTAGTATAACATTATGTAAAACTTTAGTAAAACGTTATGTATATTGGGCATTTTCTGGAGAAAAGGGACCTCAAAGTCAACAATTAGCATCGGCAAGAAAAATGGAACAGACTTACAAATTGGATATTGAATTGGATTAAAACAAGACATCAACTTTATTTAAACGTAGTTACAATGGCTAGTATTTCCGTTAACATGGGTCAGGATACACCAAAGTAAGTCTTTTCTTAAATCCTCGATAAATGATGTCAGCATTGGAGACATATCCTTACTCTGGTGATGCTAACATCACCCAGTCAATGTACACCCTCGAACACCGATGAAACGTCTCGAGTCTCACTTTGTTTTATTGTTATTTTATTTATTTATTATTATTTTATTATCTTTTTATGCTGAACAGATAACCGGATGTTCTCTGAGTAGGTTGATGAACTGTGCAGTCATTATACAGAATTCTGATCTCCAAAGAATCCGTGTATAATTTTCAAAAATAAGATTTACAGCAAATTAAAGGACAATACAATTAATCGTTCTTTGATACAAATATCTGCACACTTTGCGTCAATAATTTGTATTTCCGATTCAGCTTTGGGATCCTTTACCCGTGGAAATAAAGCTTACTAGCAGCACGAATGCCTTCACAAAAAAATTATTTCAATATTGCTCACACCTTATTTTAAGCTCGTTACTTTTCTCTCTGCTTTTGTATTTTATGCGCCTCGCAACAATTTTTGCTATATTATTTTTTACGAGTAATTCATATTTTTCATATCGCATATAATCTTTTTCATTTTTTTTAAAATGATGTATTGTATTACTCAAAATTTGATGGAGAATTCTTACCCCATTCCACGACGATTTCAGAAATATCGCCATGGAGAATAAGCTGGAGAAGTATGAGGAAGTCGTTTTCATTTCCGAAGATGAGAGATTTTATTCCAAGGTTGTTCAATTCATTAAAAAATGGTATTAGCTTCCCTTCTCAGTACTAGGACGCAGCATTTTTTCCAGGTACAGGATGATATTTTCTTGATTGGGCTTCTAGGACAGGCAAAGCAAGTTCACAAAACATACTGATGATCCTGCTCAATAGACTTCTCATACTTACTTGGCACTGAGAAAATTTCAATCCTGCTAATGAAATATTGAACTGTGATTGCAATTACTTAGAGCTATTCTTCTGCTTCCCAGTATCATGTCTGAGTGCTGACCACGGCAGATCTTTTACGAGTAGTAATATACTTTCGTTTCATATGAGCTTATTGTAGACTTGTTGAAATGCGGAGACTGACCTGCTTAGACAATAACTGGACTCATATTAACTGAACGCAAACTTCTTTTTCGAATTGAAGTAGAAGTACTTTCCACTCTTTAGTTACCTTCAGATCAGCAGCAGGACTGATTTCTAATCCTTCTAGCACCAGAGCGAATAAATCATAAAACAGTGGATACTCTTCGGGCTGTTTGCATATTTACATACAACTCAATGGCTGGATTTCATCAACGTTCAGTGAATAACAGTGAGCACATCTTTTGGTTGTACTGACTGTAATCGTATTACTGTCAGTGTAGATATACTTAATTACCAGCTTCGTAACTCCTGTAACCACAATTGATTCTACATACTTGTGCTGTCAAGAAGAAAGTGGTATACCAGACGCAAAGAAAAAACCGCAAACACAATTGCTCTGAAACCTCAAGATGCGATTCATTAAAAAAATTGGCACGAAATTTCATAACCTCACCACACTCTTCGATAAAAATATCTCTTGGTATTTTTCAAAACTCTCAACAACCCCCCAATGAAGGTAACAAAAACTAGATAAAAAAGATAAAATTTTCAAAAAGTGTTCAAACAGATTTAAAACTCACATCACAGTGTTCTTCATCCGAACTAAATTTGCAATTTACACGACGGTTACATCTCAAATCAAACGATATGCACGTTGCATCGTCACAATCAAACTCGTCATCCAAACAACCTGCAACAAATAAGAAATATTTTTATCCGAAAACAAATATTACATTCCAATTCACAGGGAGTGCCAAACACATACAAACAAATAAAAAATATGGAAAATTCTATATTTTCAAATACGACAGAAAATGCACACATAAAATTTTGCTCACGTACTTGCAGTTCCTTTATCCCTGAATGCTGTGTATAAAATTTGAAAGGACGAGTTCATAGCTATTTGCTCGGCAAAAAACCGTATGTGTAAAAGATTCGATTCCGACGACACAGGCTCTCCTGTCGAACCGCAAAAGTTTTTTAACCTTTTTTGAGAGAGGAAAAATCCAGTTAAACCTTGTTCAAGATGCAATTGAAAGAAACTCCTGAAGGAGGACAAGACATTTCAGTTGGAAAAGAAGGTCAGAACTTACCTAGATGGTATGTTTGTATCTTCGGCAAAGACATCTATAAAATTTATATCACAATCGTTGGGTTTGTTTAAACTAAAATGAAGAAACTTCACTTGTATCTGGAAAGAAAAATAGAGAGAGAGAGAGAGAGAGAAGCCCACACACATTACACGAAATGCTATTGATTTTTAAAGGATAACAAACTAACCTTCCACTTTTCCTTTACTCTGATGATCCACATACAGTCAAGAGGTATTTTGTACTTGGTGACATTCGACAGAACATACTGTGGGACATCTGTTGAATTGATGAATCCTTCAAAGCCATCCCTTTCCATAGTACAATTCAATTCTGTGCTGATAGCTAAGAAGGATGAGAAGAAAATATGAATTGGGAGCTGTGTAAATCGAATCAAGAGGGATAAAGTTGTGTCATATTCTGTAAAGTGTAGCAGACACATTTTTGAATAACAAACAAGAAACGAATATCGCTTCTGAAATCCATAAGATGGAGCTACGGTGTTGTGAAGATTGTATATAACAATGATACCTACAATATTTGTTAAACTTACCCTCCTTTGGTCGATCGATGAACTCGTAGATGGCAGTAAATCCTGAATACTCGATGCTTTCATCGGAATGAAAATGTAACCAGAGATGTCGTTCTTTCGATGTGATCATGGGTGGAAACTCTTCACCACAATACCTTCCAATTAAATTCGAAAACCCATAGGGACCGTCACGTATCTGAATGTGAAAAAAAAGAACAAAATAAAAGCAAACAACAAATGACAGATGCGGATGATGCTTAGGTATGTCCGTATTATTATAACAACAACAATAACTAACTCTGTGGGGGCTGTTTTGATTACATTTCGTGAAATGACAATTTTGAGAGAAATTTATGTGGCTTTTCCATGGCATATGTAAATCGTTATATTGCAAGCTCCAGCTTGCTTGCAGGCTTTCGCCAAAATTAAAGGCCAACTTCATGGCTTCTGTGGAATTTTCTGAGACGGAAGTATACAAATTGGGTCTGCGGCCGATTCCGATGAAAGCCGAACTGTTCAAGGAGCTGAAAATAGCATGCACCAAATCATCTCTAAAATATGGTCGGGTGAAGGCACACCGGAAAGAAAAATTGTACAGCGATAGGAACTAACCAAGAAGAGTCAAAATTCATCGGCTTAGATGGCTGGAACGTGTAAAACTGAACATCAGGGGCTCAGCTCGAAAAGTCTTTGAATCCAAAGGAAAATGCAGCAGCACTAGACCTCACTTCAAATGGTGGTGTAAATATAAAATATGATGAGAGGTGAGAGATCGTGGAAATGCAGAGATGTTACTGCAAAACTAGTGCTTGAAAGTTTTATCATAGAATGAAACGAAAATGTCAAAGCTACAAACCTAGAATAGAATCCTGCAAGGATGGACTTAGAAAAATAGGTAGTAGAGCCGTAGCACTGGCGCAGAGATCAGATCACATCTAAGGTGGCGTATGTACATAAGTCGACGTGGACCTCAACCAACCTATAGCGCGGCATTGGACGTAGTTGGCGAGAGATTGTGCTAGCTGAAGACGCTTGTTGGTTAAGACCAAGGTTCACTTCGGACTGTGGCGCCACCTATATAATTAAGATAAAATTCAGCATGCAATAGTCTATTTGTTCACTACTAAGTGCTTTTTATACTCGTAATTGGCCTAGGCCAGCACTGGTCAAGGAGATGTTATATTTTTTATATGTGAATAATGTCAGTGATCAAATACTTGGTGACTGTTCTAGTGAGAGTTCAGATACTCATAAGTCCCAGTTGGAGTATTAGAATGGATACCATTAGAGTTCGACAAATTGATATGGTGAACTTGATAGTGTATGGGTTTCCTAAATTAATTCTATAATGGTTTCACTATGCATTCTACTAAATAAAAATTATCATAGTGAAAGTTGTATTAAATGGGGTGGTATAATTATTAGAGGGAAATATCCTGAAAATGCTTGTGTGGAAAGAAGTTTGAACAGCTTTTTCGGAAGACACTTTTATTAACCAACTTGTTTAGGTTGCTCTGTAATCCAATGTGAATCTTGTCCGGAATGCGAACAGCTTTCAACTGGTTAGTTTACTAGAAAACCATGCTCCAGTTGCGTAATGAAAGTGGATTGAACGTTGTATTGCATATCCTTTTGAGCTCGAGTGCATATACATAATTGGTATGTCTATATTTAAAAACGTCTTCAAAATTCTTATGTGAAATAAACTTTAGGGAAGTGTGCTGTAGAAATAGGGTAGGCACTGCCCGGTGTTGTAACTGTTTCTATATACAAATTGTGCATATTATAGCACCAAAGAGGTAATCGCTGAGTACTGATTGATATCAATCCGGACGCATATTGCTAAACTTAAAAGTGTGTGTGCTGGGCCGTGCACACCTGAACAACTAGCGCGAGCCCTGGATGAAAAATTGCGAAATCTACCTATTTGGATGGGGATTTGTTGTTAGGGGCAGACTTATTCAAGAAGTCTTGAGTTACCGGCATGTTAACGAGCGCCTCGTAATAACTCTTATTAGGGCAACATTTTCCAAAATTAGCCTTATATGCTCGAATGCCCCCGCAGAGGAGAACGATGACAACACCAAAGATAGCTTTTGCGAACACTTGGATAAAACTAACGAGCAGCTAGCTATGATATTAAAGTTGTCCTCGGCGACTTTAATGTAAAGCTCGGAAGAGAGGGTATCTTAGATAGTACTGTCGGAAGATATAGCCTGCATGCAGTGGTGGAATTGATAACGGATGCAGACTTTCGGCTGTGAGAAATATTGTCGTAGATAGCAGAGAGTTCCCGAATTTCGATATTCATAAGCGGACTTGCAGTACTCCTGATCAATCAACCGTCAATCTGAATGATGTGGACGAACAATTCCGTCGACTCAACCTAGATAGCCATACATTAACTTATTTGTAAAATATGATCGGACAAAAATATGCCCGATTAATGGAACCTTAACATCATAAAGGAGACCCTATGAACTGCTCCAACTACAGAGGCATCAGTCTTCTTAATATCGCCCACAAGATTCTCTCTGCCGTATTATATGAATGCCTGAAGCCGTTCTTTAACAACATGATTCGCCCATATCAGTGTGGCTTCAGACTAGGAAAGTCCACCATCGACCAAATATTCATACTACAATCGATACACACTACCTATTCATCGATTTTAAGGCCTCGATTTTAAGATCTATAGAGATGCGCTATACAGATCGATGTAAATTTTTGGCATGTCTTTCAAACTCGTCCGTTTGGGACGGATGACGATGGAAAATGCACGCTGTTCCATCAAGGCCAGCAAAGAACTCATTGAGACCTTTGATATAAAAAAAAGGATTTATACAAGGCGATGCGCTATTGTTTATCATCATTCTTCAAACAATAGTGCAAAACTCACACACCAACACAAAAAGTACAATCTTTCAAAATACTCCAATGATATTGACATAATCGGAAGAAAGTAGCGTGATGTTAGTGGCGCTTTCGCGAGTACCTGTTTATTAATATGACCATTCCTTCTCGGGGATAATTAGAAAAAAAAGAGGGAAAAGAATAAAATGAGCTTCTTTCAAATTTATTACTGTTAATTATTGCCACGAGTTTGCTAAAAGAAAATAGAAAAAATAAAAAGAAAATAAAATCAACCAACATAAAAGAACAATTTACATTGCATTATGGGATAAAATTTCTCGAATTAAATGCTCCTCATTAATAATTTCCACCGCCCAGGATCTAAAAGAAACACCTTCCATACTCCTTTTATACCAGATGAGCGACTTAAGCTAAGATTACCTACATCAGATATCTCGTTAAAAATGTCAAACAACCACCTCTAATGACAGGATGGTAAATAAAACCAACAAAAGTGCAAACCCATAAAAATTAACTAGTGTCCGCCGCCGGCGGTACCCTGTGTCCGCCACTAAACAAACCCGCAACACTAGTACAATCACAATAAAAACCATTCTCTTGCGGTACATAGATCCAAATAAACAAAACCCAACAAGGACGAAGATACGGTAAAACAGAAACTGAAAGGAAAGCAAAACACACAACGACTCAAAAGGCTTGAGTTTAAGTGGGTTTGAATGAGTTCCAGTTACTAGGATGATCTTAGATTCTTTGCCACTTTGGGACTGAGAGCCTACACTGGGAATGGGAATTAAAACTGGAACTGAGACTGTGTAAGAGTAAATGAGTTTCTCTGCTTCCTACAATTCGTATCCGTGTATCGAAAACATAAAATCGTTTAATTAAATATTATTCTTTGTTCCCTCACATTTATTTGGGGCTATCCTTGGATGAAAATTCATCATCGACTTGGCGCTGTCTATAGGTACTTAAGGGGGTGCGGTTAGAAGTTTTCAAGTTGAGAGTATGGATTTTGTGGTTTTTTTGGTTGGGTGTTAAGATACTTTTCTTAGTTTGTCCTAGCGGTCGAGAATATAAGCAAACGACTACTTGTTTCCTTTAAGTTGGAGTAGCAAGATCTTAAGGGCGCTTTACAGCATCCAAATGGACAATAAAACCCGCTGGATGATTGCCAGTCGAGATTAGATTTATTCATTTCGTTTTATTTACGTTCATTTTCCACCCTGGGGCAGTTTCTGCTTTTCTTTATTTCTACGTGAAAGTGGCTTCATTCTTTTCTTCTGATCCCCTTCGAGGGACAGGATAAATTGAAATCGAGTGGTAGATTTCATATAGTATATTGTTGTGTGGTGGTGGGTGTTTTATAAAACACTTGAAGTGTTTCGAAATACTCGTATCTGTCTGAAAAAAAATTAAGTTTCTACTTTGGGTTTAAGGTTGGATTCTTGGCTGACCCAAAGAAAACGAGCAGAAGATTGCAAAGATTTTGATTTAGTTTACCAATGAATTTTTTGGTTACTGACTTAAATCTTTTGAGGTTTCATCCAGTGGGATTTATGATTTTGTAAGGAAGAAATAAATTGATAATGGATTTCCGGGAAAAGTTTTAAGGTTTTCAGATGAGGCCCCAATTACTTAAGTGTGATTTTCTTTTAGACAGTCAAAGTTTAAATAAGTGGAGGTATATTAGCGTTCTGAATAAAGGACATGCTAATTTCTAAGTAGTATTTACCTAACTATTTTACATTTAATATGACTAAATCTACTACCTACAATGACTGTGTGCAGAAAAAAAAAATGTATCGTCTGTGAAAAATTGCGTTTGCAAAAGTGGTCTTTGATCCACGAGGGGAGGGTCAGTATCCAGATCAACACCAACAGCATATAACAGACTTTTGAGACTTCAGATGCAGTCAGATTGCAGATGTAAGCCACAGACAAGGACTTTCTCAGCCATTTCAGGACAGTCTTCAGTTTAATGCTTTAACGACAGATAGTGGCTGTCATAGATGATTTTAATAGTAAATTTTATTAAAATATGTAATCCTCATTTTTATTATCATAACTTCGATTTATCTAAGGGTAAGTTAAGTGGAAAGAGCAATTTGTTCCAGCTAAATCTTCCCCCTAATTTAAGATATGTCGAGGATATCGCACCGACATTGACCTCGCACTTTAAAATACCTATAATCGAAGATGATGAGCTTTTTAGTCAGAATGGCTATAAGGAATGCTCAGAATCACTCCCAAAGCGTTGAACGTTTTTGTATTGCTTCTTGAACCGCTGAAATTCAGTAAAGTGCAATACCTGCATTCTCTTCTGGATCAATAACTTAGGGTCCATCCTTCCAGAAGAAGTGATAATCAATAGCCCAGGACATCGCAACCTAGAAAACTGAATGGATATTAAAAAAAAAGGGGGAACGAAAAGATCCTTTTTCTTAAGGTCCAAGCTACAACTACTATCGTAACACAGCACTTAGATAAGGAATTAGTTCACTGTACTCATTGTATGTTCCTTTTACGGAAAAGTGTCAAACTTTTGTGGAAAGATCAGCAATCACTAGAAATATCGATCATTCAGGATCCGTTTTCTTTTGAAAAAAGTATTTTCGTATTTTCGTTTAATTGATCGCTATTTTGGATTTTTAATATTTAAGCCAACGCATATCTTTACGAATAATAAGGAACATTAGCACATTAGAACATTAGCTATGTCTCTATCGGAACTGAAACAAAATTGTTATTCTTGGAAAGTAGAAGATACATTTTGGTACAAATAAATAAAATTGTTATGGCGAAAGACGGACAACTTTTAAGTGACATTTTCGGAATTTCCTGTTGTAAAACAGATAGTAATCTTTGCCGATCGTTGTTAACAAGAAAAAAAAAATTAATTAATAACTGTACCATTTACCGCGTATGAAATATAAAAATCTTACTTCAGGAAGAATAATAAAAATTCAAATCCGAATGGCGGGCTTATATTTTGATGTCGTAGTATTGTTATTTAGCAGCGATGCACATATGTATATATTATTAGTAACATCCGACGAAGACTGTCCTACACTGGTTGATGCAGGTAGTTTTTCACAAACACAGATCATCCATTGATTAGCGGCATCATATCTCTATAATCGTCTCGATAGACCAATTATGCACCTTTAATCAGAAAGGGGAGCGTCTCCCAGTTGATTTATTCGCTCGTGCTTATGTTGACTCTATGCAAAATTTAGAAGCCCATCACCTGCAATTCCAAATACGCGTAGCCGAGATTTGTTGATCGACGATTGGTTTTCAAAGAAGTTGCTTCGAAAATGAAACAACCAATTTTGAGTGAAAAATTACTACACTCTGGATGCCACATATTTTCTTTTTCAATGAATAGGATTCAAGTATCTTGGGAACAGCAGAAAAGAATATCTTGATTTCAAACGCGCCAGATGGTACTGTGATAGTTTCAACTCGGATTCAGGCGACTCCCTACTGATGGATGGATCTACAAAAATTTCCAACCGGTGAGAAGTATTGCTCAACCATATTGGAGAGCTGGATGTACAATACGTCAGAGTTGGTTTCACATTGTGATGATAAATCTCCACTGACATTGGCGATTATAACTCTTTGAGTTTTACGACACATCTTACTTGGTTGGATTTTATCTAATGGATTACTTTAATTCTTGCCATCAATGATGATTTTGGCAATTTTTTTGGTTTCATTTTGGTTGCAAGCCGATCAGTCAGCACCACATATTATGTTAGGAACAAGCACTATGTTAACGTTTATTACATTAGCTTCGGTATAAGGAAAACTCCTGCCCAAAGTCATTTATAATTATAAAAGAATCTGAAGTTTGGTTCTTAGGCTGTATGTTTGGAAGCTTAGTCGAATTTGCTTCCGTCAATATGATTTCGCAACGAAAGAAAAATGTCGAATTAAAGAAAATATAGGGTAAATATATTTTGAATATAACTCCACGGCTGGCCCGTAAGAATATTGGACTACAAAAATCAGGATCTTATTGAAGTTTGGATGTAACCTCAGAAAATAGTAACAGAGGATCGAATACTTATAACAATTATTTGACTGTTCATAGGCTCAATGTGTTGACGACTTCGTCTTTCGCAATGGCAATCTTAACATGGATATTGAAAAGGGCTAAAAGAACAACATGTCCAAGTGTGCCTCCATAAGCATGGATGACAATTGTACTAGTTCAAATTGGAACAAAAGTAATGGCAACTCCAATCATTATGGTTGGACAACAATGACGCCTCAAAGGATCTCCATTTGTATTGATAGACGGACTCGATTCATCTTCCCTCTGTCATTCATCGTCTTCATCATGTCGGCCGGAAATCCGGATTTTGGCCAAAAGATCATCTTCTCGGACGAGGCCCATTTTTGACTCAGCGGCTATGTCAACAAGCAAAATTGTCGTTATTGGAGCGAACACAATCCACAAGTGTTCGGCATAAGCAATTATTGACTGTTTGGTGCGGGTTATGGCATGGCGCTTCCATCGGACCTTATTTCTTTTGAGATGACGAAGGAGACACCATATAGCGATCTTAACCGACTTTCTGCGGTCAGAGCTGGATAACATCAATATATCCGAGCTGTGATTCCAACAAGAAAGACGGTGCTACATGCCGAACAAGCGTCGTAACGCTCAAAGTTGTGAAGGAGATATTTGACAACTGGGTTATCTCACGGCGAGTGTTCATCAATTGGCCGCAGCGATAATGCCATTTGACACCAGTCGATTACTTTCTCTGGGACTACGTAGACTAAGGACTCGCCAACACTTTGGACCAGCTCGAGGCCAACATTCGACGCGCTAATGCCGGAATAACACCGCACATATTCGACCGAGTCATCAGAAATTGGACCGACCGACGATTTAAAAATTGTATCACAAAGGACACCAAGAAATCAAAAAATAAAATTATCAGAACTTTTTTTGTTAGTCCTTTTTTATTTTTATTTTTTTAAATTTAATCTTCCAAAACAAAATATATGTATTGTAGATTTATGTTAAGAAATTATTTAATGTAGCAATTTTTTGGAAGAATATTTTAATCAGAAAAAAAGAACTCATTTATGAACATCAAATATTGTATTTAGACGTGTATTTAGTTGTAGAACCAAAAAAGACTTGATGAGTTAGTCCTGTAAGCTTCCTTTCTCGTAAAGAGAACAACCTTAATTTACAGAGGATATATTACTCGTAAGTCAATTTCTACAATAGTATACAAATCGCCGATTACGTATGAGATTGCCTGCTCTTTAGATAGATAATGGTGTTGAGAGCTTTAGACATACATCACAGCAGTAGAGACAAGTGGGCCGCCTTTGTTTAACCCCATCACCAACTTTGGCGCAGCCAGCAAGCGCGATCAGAGTCCTATTAACTAGAATTGCTGTAATCTAAATAATTAGACAACATAGGATACTATCGCAAAGCGGTTTTTCGCACATGAAGCTCGACTATTCTCTTTTCCGATTGTCAATATAAATGCTAACCAGTGATTCAGTGCAAGCAGTGAAGACTCTTTTCAGAGCTGCCAGCAGCTGGTCACTACCATTTTAAAGCATAATTGAATATGTGCCATCGGTGCAGGATGAATTTAATTGGAAGCAACAGTGTGCCAGAACCGTCACCACAACCGATGGTACGAGTATATACCATCTACGGCCTGTTACGTAACTGAGCACTTGCAACTTCATTGAAAGGAGCTGGATCTGGACTAGTTCTGATCAGATTACCTATGGAATGTGTCTCAAGCGTGAGGCAGAGTGTCCGTCTTCGGCTCCCCCAACAAAGTTTTAAGTGACATGATTAAAAGTTGTATGGTTTCCTTACCTAGTTGATGCAAACAACTTTTCGGTTCTTACGTTCGCATGCAAAAAAAGCGCTAGTAATGATTTTTCTGGATTTGAAGGCCTTTCGAACTTTAAATAGTTAAGACAAATAAAATGCATACACAGTAAGCGACTGGTATGAATAATCGTCAAAAATGGGCCGGCGCCTTAAAAGAAGTACGCATGCGAAATTGTTCTAACAAGGGGTCCACGTCCATATTATATAATTGTGCCACCTAAATGCGCGAGCGAGTTATTAATTTTGCAGGTAAGTAAAGGGTGTTTTTTTAGAGGTTTTTAAATTGGCAACACGGTTTCTACAGATTGTCAATTTGACAGTTGACTTATGGCTAGTACGTTTTGCCATTTTACGATGAATAGATTAAAGACAGAACAACACGTGCAAATTGTGCAAACTTATTTTGAAAACCTTGGGTCGGTTCGCCAAACTTATCGTGCGCTACGTACTGGTACATTTAACGGTTGACATAATCGTTCATCTGAGCAATCGTTTTCGAACCACGTACGAGTAGTCTCTAGTGGATAATACGCATCCCCAAAGTCGGCAGACAGTGTGAATAGAAGAAGTTATTGCCGTTGTGGAGCGCAGTGTTGAGGAGAATCCGAATGAGTATGCCCATCCACTTTGTGGAAAATTTTACGGAAAGTCCCTGGCTTAAAAGCTTATGAGACCTAGCTTGTGCAAGAGTTGAAACCACGTGACCATTATACGCATCGTAGGTTCGGTGAATGGACCGAAAACATGATTCAGCTGGATCCTCATTTTCAACGCAAAATTTTGTTCTCCATTTTTGGTTAAATGGATATGTAAACAAGCAAAATTGCCGAAGTGGAGAAAACCCAGAAGCCTTTGTCGAGACGCCCTTACAACCATTAAAACTCACTGTTTGGTGTGCTTTATGGGCTGGTGGAATCATCGGCCCATATTTCTTTAAGAAGGATGCCGGCCAGAATGTTACCGTCAATGGAGTGCGCTAGAGAAATATGATTTCTGACTTCTTCGTTTCTCAGTTGAATGGCATTGAAGTGACTGAGCCTTGGTTTCAACAAAAAAAATTTCGCGTAATGGACATGTGAACTGATCCCCACGATCCTGTGATCTCACACCTTTGGATTACTTTCTTTACGGGTATGTGAAGTTACTAGTCTATGCCGATAAACCAGAGACGTTGTACGATTTCGAAGATTTGGACTTCAAGATTGTGTTTCATTCGAGCTAGTTGTGGCGCGCATATGCTCGATGTCATATGTCACTAATGGCATAAAATTATATATTAAATAAAGCTAATGTCAAAAGCATTAACCATAGCTTCAAGTGTGTGATTTCATATTGAATATGTATACCTCTAAAAAAAAACACACCTTTTACGTATTACGAGTACGTATTGAATGTGGTTCCCAAATCACAATGGCACCGTTGAAAATAAGAAAGACACCGTTTAATAGGAGACTTCCCATGATATGAACCCTCATTAGACCTGTGTAGATTTTAATTCAAAGTTCTCTTTATTTTTGGTATTTCTTCTTTATTTCAGCAGAAAAGAAAACAGATTTTGGCTGACTACACTTTAAGGTGGCTCAGATATTGTAAGTATTTAAATTTGCACATAAGTTACACCACCTTCAGTGACTTTACTACATATACAGCTATCTCTTAAAAAAGATCTGAGATCTAATTTCAAAACGGTATACTTTGGCAAGGTTCCTCTTTCATAAGTACTGTCGTAAAGCGGTAGCAGCTTCTTTCATGCTGTCTTTCATGTAAGGACAGGAAGGAGTTTTAAAATATGTATTATGCCCGTCGCTGGAAAATTGTGAAAATTTATTTCGAACATCGTGGTTCAGTCAGTTTGCGAAACATAGCTATCGTGTGCTACTTCCATTTCATGGCAGATATAGTAGTCCATCTGAGCATATAATTCGAATAACCATGGATGGAATTGAATTTGAATTGAATTTTTATCTACAAAGCCAGATGGGCTTGTCTGCTGAAGATTAAATATTTTATGACAATAATCTTTGAGTTTACTTTAAATTCATTTTCATTTCATTTAAAAGGGAAAGATAAGGAATTAGCAAAGCCTGATAAGCAATAAGAACTATGATATTTGATAAAATTACATATGTACATACATCAGTCGTCAATATTAAAGTGCATTTCTTTAATTTTTTTCTAAATTTTTAAATTTGTAGGTCGAGCAAATGAGTCGGTAACTTGTTGAATATAATATAGTTGGAACGGCTACAATACCTCGGGGCTCTACATATATTTATTTTGCATTTGTCTTCTTGTGTTTATTAATTGTTGAATTATTGTCTTATACGTGATGTCGTCTTTGAATGTTGGGAGTATCTCGAATCTGTACGACTGTACGTACGTTTTCGAGTATAGTTGCGCAATCATCATCGTCTTGGAGTAACAAATTGTGTATTTTTACTTGTACTCTGTACCTTGGAATGTGAGGTGGATGGATAAGCATGACAAATTTTTTTTTTTAAGACATTGATCATTGAACAGTAGTTTATGAACCGGAATAGGAATTATGATCACAAATGTGAACTATGTTTGCAATCTTGTTGGTTAGTTTATCTGTAAACCAAAATTTTTCGCAAGCACGTCATTTAGATTTACCGATTTTTTGCCCCGGGTACTATTTACAATTTTCCTAGCTTCCCTTGGATTGGTTTTTGCCCTTAAAAGTTAATCTTTATAATATTTAGGATTTGCATTATTTATTTGTTTAATTAAGTTGTTTCGAAACTGTTTATATTCATTTTTACATTCATCGTTTGTGAGCGTTGATCCTATACCTCCGGTACAATGGAGGATCTCTTTCCGTATAAGCATTTCGCAGCCCACTGTTTAACCAATTATGCTCGTGCGACCTTCTTTTCTTCTTTCTTATATACATATGTAAGTATGTTACAGACTCTACAATTTGACTGAGGCAATTTCTGAAATTTCCATAAAGTGCGTTTACTTAAGGAAGCACACTTTATAGTTCTCAGTTGAACAAGTTAATTTTACTTGATAAATCGTAAATGGAGATGTATTCATAATGTTTTTGTCTCCCCTTAAGTTCACTCTTTCCGTTAGCTGTGAAAGCTCAGTATATTGCGTAATGGTCCGAAAAGTTGAATTAAATTTTTTTATTTTTTATTTTTTAGAGAATTTAACACTGAAGAGGCTGTAACTAATCTTAACATGCCGGAGCACGTGTTAAGAGAAAGATGTTTGGGCTCAGTGGTTATTTCGCTACATGGGTGGCATCCAATATTTAATGGAGAGATTCAATTATTAATGTAATTGGATTTGTTGTTGTATTCTATCCAACCGCTCATCTTACGTGATTTTAGTTCCCTGAAGAAAGTCTATCTGGCCCAGCTGGTATTAAACCCAGAACCGTCCGATTGGGAAGCCACGTGAGTCACGGCCATTATTTCATCTTTTATCTATTAGTGTTTCTGTATCTCTCAATAAATCAACATTCGTAACTGCTTTTGTCGTGTTAGGGAGTCGTCGTGCTTCTATCATTGATAGGTATTTATTTACTGTTGGATAGTGCATATCCTTATTTAGTATTTATATTGACATTGCCAACAAATTTGTTTTTGTTTGTTTTTTGTTCATTTTGTCCACATTTTGACTTAATTCATTAATGAAATTATTCGCATTCAGTCCTGAAGGTTGGTACATATGTAACTCTTCCATTTGTATATAATGTATTGCATTCGTAAGATTTTTTGTCACAAATGTATCGTTATAGAAAATTCTGTTAAACAACTTTTTCTATATCAAGAGCGAATTCAATTTCGTTTTCGAGCCACTCTTACTCTAATAGACCGAGAACCCGCAGTAATTTTTGCGTGTGAATGATAACAAAAAATAATTTGCATAATTAGATAGTTCTTAAGTAGTTATTTTTAAATGTTAGAGTCTTGCATGCTCTAGTGAGGGCAATGGTGAGTAATACTATATCAAAAAAGCAATTTTCTCGAAATTACACATAATGGGTATAACAACTTTACCATCATTTCAAAATGTAGAGTTAAGCGCCCAGATTTCGGGAGCATTGCGGCAGAAGCGGCAACAATGGGCGGTCATGAATGAGAGTAAAACCAAGCATATGCTGTTCACTGGAAAGGATCCACAACATCGACGAATCGGAGAGAATGTCACAGTATACAGCTAAAACTTTGGGGTAGTTAACAAATTTGTATATCTCGATTCCGCTGTTAAATCTGATAATAACATCTAACAAGAAGTTAAACGAAGAGTTACACTCAACAGTTGTTGTTTCCTCGGCGTAAGAAGGCCCTGTGATGAATTACTGAGGTGACTCAATATAAGACCCTCATCGTCCCATCATTCTTCTTTATGGTGCAGAAGCATGGACGTTAGTGAAAGTGGATAAAGATGTCCTTGGCCGTTTCGAACGAAAAATTTTTCGAGAGATTTTTGGTCCCATTTGTGTTGGCGGAGTTCGGAGGAGTTGATTTAAAGTTGAATTCTACAATTCGTGCTATACAGTGATATTGACTTGGTTGGAAAAGTACACATTAGTCGCCTACGATGGTAAGGGTATCTAAGTAAATAATCGTCATCTAAGTAAATAAGTAAATAATATGGCATATTTAGCTGTAGTTTCAATAAGATGGGGTATGCAGTCCGTGCCACAGTCAATTGTAAATTGACCTCCAAGATAGGGTGATTTAAAACATTTGGGTAATTTTCTGTGGAGGAATGTGGAACTGTTAATCAACGCCGATAAATCAGAAAACTTGGAACCCAACATTCACCGTGTTGCCGAAATATGGCCCCAGCTGCAAATTGGACTTCAAATTACGTTTTATTCGATTCAGCGGCGGTACCCATATTTCGAGATTATATTTTCGTACTCATGGCCATTCGATGCGCACTATTACTATCCTTATATTTTAGTTTAAAGTTTTGTACCTCTAAAACATCTTAAGCTTAAGACGATAACACTCTAGTTTTCTGTAGGTAAGCACAATTGGGAATTATATCAGTGCTTATGTACAGATTGCTACCAATGTCTTACTACTTACATCTATAAACGGCGTTCCAAAATTCACGAAAGATTTTAATTTTGCACCATTTGTGCGGTAAAGTATTGCCAACGAAAGAAAAAAGACAGCTTGATAGCTGATAGTTCAAGGTTATTAAAAATGGAGCGCTACAAGAAATACTAACGAGTTTTATTATAGAGCAATATTTAAAAAAAATAATGAAGGTTTGTTCGTCAATGAAGCTAGTGTTCGCAATTGTCGTACAAGATATGGGCGGAATGGTGATTGAACTTCAACAACCGTGAAGAGATTAATTCAAAAATTCAGGCAGACTGGATCAATTACCGTCCTTCAACAAATCGTTCAACACAAAACATCGAATCAGTTCCTGAGAGTGTTGCTGCGGATACTAAAACATCTATTCGGCACCGTGTTCAAGAATTGGACATTGTGAGAAGCTCTCTACAGCGTATTCTGACGAATTTCATCTTCGTGCATACAAAGTGCAATTGAATCAAGAACTGAAGCCTTCTGATCAGGCACAGCGAGCAGAGTTCGTTGATTGGATTATAGATGCTGATTTTCAAAACAAAATCGTCCTCAGCGACGTTTGTTGAGAAACAAATGCATCCACAACGTGTGGGGCGGATTTTGGGCTGTAGGCATAGTAATGTCTGGTCAGGAAAAAACAGTTAATGGTACACGCTATCGCGACATAATAATTCAGTTATTTGTATCTAAATTGTATGATATGGATGTGAACGACCTGTGGTTTCAACAAGAAACAATTCTGCATGAGTCATTTCCTGGTCGTGCAATTTTCCATTTTGGTTGTCAGAATTGGCCGTCCACATCATGAGATTTAGACTTTTTTCTTTGGGCTTTTTTTTGGAGTCTAATATTTATGCTAACACGTTCACGAGCACTCAGACCTTGATGGATCAAATTTTTATTAACGAATTTCAGTCACGAAAAAATCCGTCAGAAGAGTGCGTTTATACTCTCTACCCAATTCTCCATTCCATACCTAACCTCATATTGTATACTTTGTGAATCAGCAAAAGAAAATTATAATTTTTAAGTAAAAACATGTGTTTCCTATCAAAATAACTATTGTATTTTGGGACACCTTTTATATCTGCCCTGGTTGTAAATATAACCCCGTACAACTGAAATACCCTTCTCACAAAGTAGCAAATCTTTCCCTTGCTGAACTTATGGAATTACTCTTTTTAAATATGGAAACTTACAGCTCCATTCCTATGTCCTCTAACCTGACGTCCAGAACTCTGTAAGTTATTATTTTGTTTTCGATGTCCATCTGAAAAACCATTTTTCTTTTAGGTAAAAATGCTTCAGTCCAATTTTATAACTGTAGAAACCAACGTGTATTTCTTCTATATGCTAAGTTTTATCAATTTTTTGAACCCAACTTTTGCTTTTTTTCAATATCTATTGCTAAAAGCAAATTAAATCAATTTTCCTTATGCAAATATAAGAGAATTAAGTAAGGAAATTGTACAAATAGGAGAAAAAAAATTAAGAAGAACTACTTACCTCTAGGTAATCAAATTTACAATCTTCTTTGTCCTCAATGTTAAATGAATTGCGAAAGTCCAATCGTATCAGTTGTCCCCTAGGAGCTAGAAAAACATCACCGGAAAAGGGAAAAAAAAAGAAAGTTAGAAAAAAAAAACAGGAAATGAAAAACACATCCAAATAAATACAAATGAAAAATTCATGTGTTTTTCTACATGAAATCCTAGGGAGATTTCTCATATCTGACTGTCCAAAGCGACACCCCCTACAAACCCTTAGACTCTTTCTATACCCTACGTGTTTTCGAACTCACTATTCCTTCCATCCCACTCCTCTCACTCGAAAGTACAGTAATGGAATAAAATCTAATAAATTGAATTGATCTCAGCTAAAAGCCAGTCTGCGCTTGGAAAATCAGGAAGCAAAAGATAAATAAAAAAAAGTATCTGCAATGGAGGTCGGTCTCTTCATTCTGGGGTTCTTCAGATAGAGGTTCAAAAAAAAAAAAATTAAAAATTGAAAAAAAATTATTATTACCCAACAGAAGAAAATCCAATAAAGGGAAATTTTCATTTCTCATTGCCCCCATCTTTCCCTTCAATGCGTGCTTACGTTTACGAATATGTACAAAATGAAGGGTTGAAGGACAATAAGTTATGAACGCTAGCTATTGGGGATGGCTGGGGGCACATGTACATCTGTGGGACTACAAAAATAATACGAATGTCTACACGAGTCTGGGATGTCCTGAGTCGAGAAAAAAGTATGCAAGGGTGTTATATTGCACGATACATGGAAAAGAGACAAGTCACCGCCTAAAGCGAATTGATATCTCATTTCCTCAGTTGATTCAGCAAGATTGAATGTATAGTGTGACACGTGGATTGTGATTGTGAAAAATTATTATTTTACGACGGAATATCTGTCTTTTATGAGCAAGATTTTATTACATGAAAGTAACATCTTTATGTAAAGCAATATCAAGCCCTTCTCTCCGATAGACGATGTTGTTCTTTAAATCGCAACATAACCATGCATTCCCATTCATTGACTCAATAGAGACAGAGCATGATGTTGACTTAATCGAGGAAATAATTCTACGAATAATTACATACATACTGGTATATATGTATATATGCTGGGCAATGAAAAAGGATTTGAAATTATGGTACAATATATTAACCCGCAAAAGAAAGGCCTCCCATCATTACATAAGCAACATACAGTTGAGGATCTACATATGTAAGACTCAAATGAATTGGACGAGTTCTAGCAGACACACGTATTTGAATGTCCAAGCGAATAGTAAAAAGGAAGGCGATATAATATGATTAGATGGAATATGCGATACAATAAAAGAAACGCTCCTACTAAGAGCTAACAACAAGTGGAACAAGTCGTTAGTGGTTATTCCAATTAATATCAATCAGTCATTTAGTACAGTTTCTCCTTCCTCGTACTTTCTGACCTGCTGAACTAAGAACCTAAGAACCATTCTATAAGCCGTTCTGTTTTGAATCACCTCATTGCTGAGGATTACATTCCTCACACACGGGGAATTACCCCAAGTTTGAAAGATCTCTTCCATAACACCTGTCCACAAAAAGTAATCAAACAACGAAGCAAGTAACTAGCGTCCCATTTCTAAGCTTTCTCACATACCTAAAATGTTCGAAAGTATTTCATATGAAGTGCTAAGCTTTCAGTGCAACTCACTTAGATCACCCAGTCAACATGGATTTCTGAAATGTAGATCAACTACTACAAACTTATTTGAATTCTTATCCTTTGGACTTTCAGCCATAGAAAATGGCAACGAAATCGATTGTATTGCTACAGATTTTGCTAAGGCCTTCGATAAAATATCTCATTAATTAATCCTTTTCAAATTGTCTTCCTTCGGTTTTAACCTCATATAATTAAAATAGATGTCTTCTTATCTGGAGAACCATTCTTATATCGTTGGTTTTAAATCGCCCTTATCAACTCCGTTGTTAGCCACTTCTGGTGTCCCACAAGGCAACCATCTAGGCCCCCTTCTTTTCACTTTAACTATAAAGGATCTTGAAAATCCCTTTACGCATATCCTTAAAGCCAACATATCACTTAGTTTTATCAAGCGATGGTCCAACAAATTTTGCAACCCCTATGTGACAGATCCCTTTATATTACCCTTATCCGGCCCCTCTCGAATATGCTAGCCAATTGTGGTCCCCCTTTCAGCGTGTTCATATATCCCAAATCATCGTCGTTTCCTTCGAGTTACTCATCCTTTTATTTCACCTCCCTATTGTGACCGCTTCAAACTTCTTAAACCGAATACCCCCGTAAAACGCATAGACGTAGCTGATATCCTTTTCATTCATCGAATGCTGTCTGGCTCTGTAGATTGCGCCTCCCTTTACAAATCTATTTCTTTCAACACTAACCCTCGTAATTTACGATGTCCTAGTCTCTTCTATATTTTAACCCATCGCACCTCCTATGGTTCCAATGAACCAATCTCCCGCATACTCCGTAAGATCAACTCAAACCTACCTGTTTTTGATTTTAACCTGAGAATTTCCCGTCAAAAACTGGATCTCCTCCACCTTGGTTCCTAACCCTTAAATTTTGTTGGTTTCTAAGTCATAGTTTTTAAGTTAGATTAAGCTTGTACAGTATTAAGCCAAATAAATGAGGGCGTCAGCCCAAACCTTCATCGTACATGGCAAGACCAGTAGAGTGGAAGTAGAAGTTATTCCAGGATTAGCTTCTTGACGTCTGAGAGTACGCTTCCACGAATGCGAGTACTTCTGATTAAATCACGCTCTCACGCAGACAAAAAACTGTTTATTTTACTGAAATTGTTCAGTCTCTCGTAGAAAGATGAGGAAACGCTTCACTGATAAAGTACCTGCGGTAAGTTCACCCGTCAGCGCCAAATACCTTCAACCTGACGCGGTGTCATTGTCACTCTCATAGCAAACGTCGCGGAATATTTTGTTATTTATGCAAACCACACTAAGGTCCCGTAATTTCTGGGACCTAAACAAGACTCAGTGAATTCAGCCTTCCGACTGCATTCAGTGAAGTCTTGATTTCACGAACTATAGTAGCTTGGAAGAAGTGATTGCGCTCAAGAAGGCTTTAAGCGATTCCGTAAATCTCGGCTTGTAAGGCTGACACAAATTTTCCTAACGAGGAGTGAGGGTTTTATAACCAGGATGGCTTTGAGAGCGCAGCCCATGACATGAATATCAAGGAAGGGAAATTCATCAATGTGTCTAAGGCGAACCCAGGCGTGACAAGGAAACCTCCCATGCAGTCGAGGGAAACAGTTCTGTGGGGTCTGGTTAGGGCAGCAGCGACACATTTTCGTGAACCCTCCTCGCCATTTCCTGCCGAAAACTCCTTTACAATGCTAGAAGGCCGACAGCCCCTTGGAGATTTTCTAAGTGACGTGTTTAGCCCACTGAATTTTGTTAGCCAGGACTATATCGTACGTTGAAGAAATAATGATGGCTTTAAGTACTAAATGCGCCTTCAATTCTGCCCACCAGAATTTGAAGCGCACTCATTAGAAGCTGTTTGATGGCCTGAGCGGTCAACACAACAGATGGCACATACCATCTGCGGCGTATTGTGTTGCTCAACTAACTTACAACTTCGTTCTGACCAGATTACGTGTAAGGTGGTTCTCAAACATGAGACAGAAAATCTCTGTTTACGTTTCATCATTTTTTCTGACTGATTCCAGTCTGGTTAGATTCCCCCTTTGAAGATCGTGACTAGCCTACTGTCTTCACCGAGTGTTTCAATCTTTTTGGAAAAGTCTTTATAAGACACACTCTGTTCACTTCGATCGATAAAGATTCCCATCCGCATTTAAGATTTGTTTGGAAATTTTTTCGTTTCCTAACATTGTCAGTAGTCATGGAAAATGCAAACTGCAGGATTGTTTCCTAGCCCGATATGTCAGCAGAACCCTTCAGGTTCTCTCTATCTTTTGTTTAGTTCTGGGTTTAGAGGCAACATTTACAGGCTTACCAATATCCTCCTTTAACTGCTTCCAGTTGGTTTTTGGCGGATTTTTCTCATGATTCGAATGGAAACATTCGTGTCATTTTCATTTCGCTACTTGTCATTTATTCTTTTAATAAAATGTGACCAAATAAGAAAATGTGACCAAAAGAAAATTGAATAAAACAACAACGGTGTGAGATATAAAATTGATTCCGGCTTTATTTTCAAGCTACGTTCATGCCATTATGTGTGGAGTTATTCAAATAGCTGCCTCGGCCTTGCTGGCAGTTCTTCAAGCGGTCGGTCCAATTTTTGATGACTCGGATGTGCGGCGTTATTCCGTCAATAGCGTGTCGACTATTGGCCTCGAGCTCATCCAAAGTCGTTGGCTTATTGGTGTAGACTAAGGACTTGACGTCGCTCCAGAAAAAATTATCGAGTGGTGTCAAATCGAGGTCAACTAATGAACGCAGCGGCCAATTGATGAACTATTGCCATGAGATTATTCAGTCGCCAAATTTCTCCTTCACATCTTCGAGCGTTGAGACGCTTGTATGACACGTAGCACCGTCCTGTTGGAACCACAGCTTGGATATATCGATGTTGTCGAGCTCTGATCCCAGAAAGTTGGTTAACGGAACTCTATACCTGAGACCATTGACGGTAATAGTGCCTCCTTACTTATAAACCGCGCCAAACAGTCGATCTTTGGAGATACATTGATGCTTGGCCGTACACTTGTGGATTGTGTTCATTCTAATAACGACAATTTTGCTTGTTGACACAGCCGCTAAGCCAAAATGGGCCTCGTCCGAGAGGATGTTTTTTTAGCCAAAATCCGGATCTCCGGCCAACATTTCCAGCGCCCAATTAGCAAACTCACTGCATTGCCTATGGTCGTCCGACTTCAATTCAAAACGACGAAGGCGCAAATCCAACAGCAAAATAAGCCGGATTGACTGTCTGGTGATGGTCAATTCAGCTAATCGGCGCCGAGTCGACATTTCTGCTTCTTCTTCGATATTGGTCGCTACGGCTATTTTTCTTTTTCTATTTTTTTACGTTCGGCAAGCGTAAAACGATGCACGATGAAATGGCAAACCCTACTGAATATTTCGATAGCTGGATGTCATTGGTAACCTTGACAGCTGCTGAAACATTTCTGTTAGAAAGCTACGGCCTTTTAAGAAGTTTGACCTCGAAATCAGAGGTTCCTCACTTCAACGGCCTATAACTTTGAGGGGGTGAAAATCCCCTCCACTTACCAAATCAATTTTTTGTTCGCCTTAACTTCAGGAATCTTCTGCTATCAGGACGAAAATCTAAACTGGGACACCCTTTATATCTCCCTCGCACTTATTCCCTGTTTGGAAGATTTACAATTTGTTCATATATCACCCTCTCTGAGTCACCCGTTGGGAAACTTTTTCATCCATGTCAGTCATCGTATTCGTAGGTCGACTTTCTGTATAAGGGGTCATCAAAGTTCCACCTTTTTGTGGTGTGTGGGCGCTAAGAATATTCCAAGTTTGATGTTCAATTATCAATTATTTGGCGCCAAGTTGCTTATTCACTTAATTAAGTGGCGCTACAATTCAGCCAACTGGGTTTCAGTCAACTGCTTCCAGTTGCGCACTCCAAGTCGGAGTTCCTTTCTACTTAACTAAGTTGAGGTTGTCTCCCTCTATAGTGTTGGCCCTCTGAATTCGTTGCGAAGACTCTGCGGGCCAGAGCATTGGTGTCCATTCGCTCTACATGTCCTAGCCAACTCAGACGACTGACGAGCAGTTTTCTGACTAAATTAATGTCATACATCTCGTACAGCTGTACAGCTTGTTAAATCTCCTCCTCCAAAGCCCGTCCACGCAAACGGGAGTGGATATTTTTCGAAGGAATTTTCTCTCGAAACGACTGAAGATATCTTCATCCGTTTTCGATAGAGTCCATGTTTCAATACCATAGAGTAGGTCTTATATACAGTCCTATTAGTTTTTCGAGATAGGGCCTTACTACTCACTTCTTAGCCTTCTTAGAAAATGGGTTTGCTAGAGTGATTCCTGTTTTATTTCTGCTGAGGGGTTGTTCTGCTGACAACGCACTGATAGGGGCCACTCACCTTGTTGAAGAATATGAAATAATATGACACTCTTCTGACCAAATCTGAGAAATGAGTGTATGCATGCTCTGCACAAAGTTCTCCTATTCATTGTTTTCGTCTACTATTTTGACATTTGTCAAGATGACAAGTTAAAACTATGCCATTAGTAAACGAACCACGATATACTCGTATGTATACCTATCATAGTTATTTTGTTATTATCAATATTTTAATTTATTTGTATCATTACAATAATAGTTTCTACATCGTTTCCTTCATTTTCGAAAAGCAAATCTGTGTGAGATCATTTAACAGGTGCTAAATAGTTGCCCCAATTCGCAGCACTTTCCGATACCTACTTAAGTAAATCGGATTTTCATTGAAAATTGACTCAAGAAGTTCACACTCATAAACTTGCTGCGCAAATATGCACAGCACAAATTTATGCCTTTGGTTCCTCATTAATTTCTCAAATTTTCATTTCACTCTCGCTCTTACTCTGTCAACTTTGATTAGACCACAATCAGCAGAAAGCTTCCTGCAAACTGTACACTATTCAATTCACCAACACCATGGATAAAAAATATTAAGGAAAGTCCTTTCGTCAAGGAGTCTGGTTGTATTTGTCCCCCTAATATCCCTGCTGCTGTTTTCCATGCTCCAGATTTAGAGCAGCTATTTTCTTGTCATCCACATTCATTTGGGTCGATGGCAAAAAAATTAGGAACACCGGTTGCAAAAAAATAAGAAATTTGTGGTACCTGAAATCAAGCAATCTACTGAATCGAGCTGTGGTGGAAATTATCGAAATTGAGGACCTCAATTTCGTGAGTGGTTGACATTTTTGGTTCGGCAACTTCTGGTGTAGTGTTGTATGCTCTAGCGATTCCCACTTCGAGAGATGAGACCACACAAGCATAGCCTTACGCCTCGATACGGTTTCCTTTATCTGGAAAACTTCGCGCAATTTGCATTTGAGTCTGGCTGAAAATTTCAATGGCATGGAAATGCAAGGAGAAGTAGGAAACCAAAAGCAGTTAAGGTCGATTACTTTTTGAAGTCAAGTCCCATGGGCTATTTGTGTAGATACGTATTCAAGGAGTCTATACAATTGGAGGAAACTTTTACAATACTTTTGATGTACAAACATCGAGTATGACCACATCCCAGAATCAATATTGAAAATGTATCATGCTTTCAATTCATCTTGTCGGCGGTTACAACAATACCGGTGGATGGCATACCCAAGGGAAGCAATGTTTTCTTTTATCAACGACAATGTCCATTTTCATTTATCAGTATTCGACTTGCGTTCGGGTTGATTTATGGAGTTCATTTGGTAGGTAGACAATTTTCTCGAATTCTTATTGGATATTGAGGAGCTTGCAAACCGAGGTGGATACAGAGAACTTTCAGTATTGAATGTACATCATTCACTGCATACTTGTGCTTGAGATTTAAGTGTCATTTCATTGATTCCCATATTAAGTAGTCGAAACAGCTTTCTTTTAAATAATTGATGTCATAAGGCAGGTCACAGACTATTCAAGGTTTTGGAAAAGAAATGCTGACAAACATTTTTTTACCTCCAAATCGATCAACAAATTTTTACAAACATTACAATGTTGAAATATAGTCAGTCTGACTGCCCAAATGTAACTGGACACGAATTGAACTTCAGTATATTTGAATGCATTGATCTAGGCAAAACGTAATATGGAGGCTTTGGTCGGGGAACTCCCAAGATAGATTCAATGGAGATGTAAGAGACAAATCCAGCGATCCACCTGGCATGATATACACCAGCTTATTTGAAACTTAGATATTGTGATGTTCTATGCCTGTTGGCGTTTATTTGGTGGGGGCTAACGCCCCCATTTATTTCGCTTAACGCAAACTTAAACTAATTTAAAAACTAGGACTTAAAAACTAACAACAGTTACAGTTTAGGAAGTAAGGGAATTGTGGAGGAGAAGTTTAAGACGAGAAGTGCTCAGGTTAAAATCAAAAAGGGGGAGGTTTGAGTTGACCTTACGGAGCATGCGGGAGATTGGTTCGTTGGTTGGGATATAAAAGAGACGAGGACTGCGTAAATTACGAGGGTTAGTGTTGAAGGAAATAGAACTGGAAAGGGAAGTGCAGTCCACAGAATCGGAGAGCAGTCGATGAATAAAGAGAATGTCATCTACGTCTCTGCGTTTTTCGAGGGTATTCAGGTTAAGAAGTTTGAGGCGGTCGTTATAGGGAGGTAAGATAAATGGGTCACTCCAGGGTAGTCCACGAAGAGCAAATCGAAGAAAACGACGTTGAATGTTCCCAATTCGTGATATATGAATTCGCTGAAAGGAGGACCATACTTGGCTGGCATATTCAAGGAGGGGCCGGACAAGGGTAATGTAAAGCGACCTTGTCACATAAGGGTTGGAAAATTCTTTAGACCAACGTTTGATAAAACCGAGCGATGAGTTGGCTTTAAGGATTATCTCATCAATATGCGAACGGAAGTTTAACTCTCTATCATATAAAATTCCAAGATCGCGAAGGGATTGAAACTGGGGTACAGGTTTGTTATCCAGAAAATAAGGTCGAGAGGGGAAATGATTGGACTTACGAGACAAAGTCATAGATTGGCATTTGGAGACATTAAGTTCAAAGCAATTTTTTAGACACCAAGTAGAAAACCTATCGAGGTCTTCTTGAAAGAGAATAGAGTTTTGGGGTGAAAAAATAGTTTTGGAGAACTTACTGTCATCGGCGTAAATGGATACAGAGCAGTGTTTGATAATCCTCTCAAGATCGTTTATAGTTAAAATGAAAAATAGGGGACCTAGATGGCTGCCTTGTGGGACACCAGAAGTGGCTAAAAACGGGGTTGAGAAGGCTGACAAAAATCGGACGCTATAGTAACGGTTCTCCAGATAAGAAGATATCCATTTTAACAATATGGGGTCAAAACCGAGGGAAGACAATTTGAAAAGGATCAGTGGGTGTGATATTTTATCGAAGGCTTCAGCGAAGTCTGTTGCAATAACATCGATTTCGTTGCGATTTTCTAGGGCTGAAAGCGCAAAGGATACGAATTCAACTAAGTTTGTAGTAGTTGATCTAACTTTTAGAAACCATGCTGACTGGGTGATATAAGTGACTTGCACTGAAAGCTTAGAACTTCAACTTTCGAACATTTTAGGTATGTGAGAAAGCTTAGCAATGGGACGGTAGTTTGTTACTTCATTCTTTGATCCCTTTTTTTGAACCGGGGTTATGAAAAAAGTCTTCCAAACTTGAGGGAATTACCCTTCTGTGAGGGACAGGTGAAATGGGAGTAAAGTGGGTGCTGGAGACACACTTTTTGAGAAATGTTTCTGGGAGGGTTAAAATTCATCATTGGGATTTTATTACTTTTCTTCGTTAAGAGTAGGATCATATGGTGGAAAGAGAGGGGCCAATGGAGAAATTGGGAAGGTACTTAAAATAGATGGAGTCGGGTACGAAGAGGTTGTCTGCAAATGACTGTTTAAAAAAGTTTGCAAAAGAGTTGGCAATAATATGTGTGTCGTTCGATGATATACTATCGAACGAGAGAGAGGAGGGATAACTGTCTGTTTTTTTTTTTTGTATTTGACGAATTGATAAAATGTCTTAGAATCGTTGATAAGGTTGTTGTACTATGGAGGGGAAATAGATCATATTTTATGCCGTAAAAAGGGGACGTAAAGAGAAATGGAATTAAATATTTCACTGTAGAAAATGGAGACAGCATCAGATATGGATAGGTTGGTAAAATCAAGAGAAGATTTGCTAAGATAGATATTGATTTTGCGAAAATTATCCTTATGGAGGTTGTAAGAAGAGATGGAAGTTGAAGAACTAGGCTGGGGTGGAGAGTTTTGGAAAAATGAGAGAAGAAGAAAATGGGATGAAAGTTGCCGACAGTTGATAGGGTAAAAGGAGAGAACGTTACTGTGGAGTTAATAGGATCGCTAGTAAAAATTATGTTTAGTTGCATACCCATGGAGTTAGGGACGCCACTTATTTGGCACAGGCTTGAGTCAGTCATGCTATCAATGAATAGACCTTTCTTGGATGAAGTAGCGTTTGACGCGGTAAAAAATAAGTGATCATCCGATGGAATTCAATTCAGCAAGGGCAGATTAATCACCAAATATAAGGATATCGTCCATAGAATCACTTAGGTCAATTAGTTGGTCAATTGCTTTAATAGCAAGGATGTAGGATTCAATAGGTTGAGCTGGGAGAATGTAGCAACACATAACGTACAAGGACCTACTGGGAAGTGTTATTTTAATTGAAACAAAGTCAAGTTTAACAGAAGAAGAGATAGCGATGAGAGAAGAGTTGAGGTTATTTTGAATAGCAAGTAGGACACCTCTACATGGAAAATCAACTTTAGGGAAGTCAGGATCATTAAACATAGGGAGAGAGTGATCGTCATCTCGCAAAACATTATACGAAGATGGGAATAGCTCCTGGCTCTTTATGTCGGGGATCAGATTGGTTTCTGTAAGAGCATAGATGTCGAAAGAGAGGTCTTGTGATTTAGACAAGACAACACGAGTTTTAGAACGCAAGCCTCTTACGTTTAGATAGTAAAATGTAAGAGATAGTTTGTTGCGTGGAGTAGTAGGGGAGCGTATATGAGATAAAGGCAAAGAAGGCAAGTTAGGAACGATAACATTTATCCGCTCGGCTGCGCTGAAGGTGAGAAACTATTTTAGAGAGTACATAGTACATCCGCAACCTTTTGGGGAGATGTGTCGAAGATTTCGTGGTACCTGTTGTAAGAGAGACTAGTTATATCCTTAGGAAGGCCTTCCTGTTGGATGGAGACCATGACACTTGTTTTGGTTTTCCCCTCAAAGCAAACAGATTCGGATTTATAGAAAAGATATGCGAGAAAGAGACGTATATTTTCGTATATCTTTTCATCCATTATTCTAGAGAGCGCGTAACGGCATTCTGTGGTGTCTATGTACTTTTGGGTCAATTTAACGTTAGGCGGCGAAAGGGTATCAAAAATAAGGGAAGTGCTTGTGAAACCGGGGGAGAAGGCGAGCTAGAAGCGGGATTTAATATATGTGAGATAATAAAGTTTGGGTATTTAGCACTTGTTGTAAGATCGAAATTGGGTAAGCAGTTGTTAGTATTTGTGGGAGGGGGTGCGGGTGGTTGATCAGTTACAGTATCAGGTGCAGGGATTAAATTAAAAGAGGATCGTTGGGGCTTGAATGAAAGAGAGGCACTTATTGATTTTGTGGAGATACATGAAGAGGGTTGCTTAGTGGTATAAAGGAGAGGGGGAAAAATTGAGAAATATTTTGGTCTTAAGGCTTCAGTTGGGGTCAGATTTAGGATGTAGATGGGGAATGGTTCTGGGCGATTTATAATTAGTTTTAGATGAGACATTGGTTTGTTTTTTTTCTATGTTTTTATTGGTTGGTTGATCCGTCAATTTGTAGACCCGGATCTTTCCGAGGTTGAGGTTGGTGTTTGATGGGTTGTGCATTGGCTGATGGTGATGCCATACCTCTTTTTCAAAATTTCAGAAATCCAAGCAACATTTGCATAATTTGGGGCACCTTTGACGAGTAGGGTGGTGAACATCTGATTCATTGTGTGGAGTCAGTCTAGCCTGCTTTGCCACTCTGAAGGTGTCCACGTCGTTTAAATAGTGTAAAAAGTTTCCGTGGGGCGGTGACTGGAGTAGTTGAAGTTGGAGCAGTTATATCACCATAAGATTTTTGGATCGATAGGCTGGTGCGAGAATCAGGGGGTTGGGTTGTCTTTACTGGATGTGGCAATGATTCAGCTAAAATTTAAGTAATGTATAACTGTTGTGCGGCGGGGGATGGACGATTTGAAGTGAGCTAATCCTCTGATCCCCTGAAACAATACAAAGAGCTATATGTTTTAGGCAAGAAACAGCCGCGGCTATGAATGGATTAAGGACAATTTTCGGCTATGCACATGAAATATTTAGACCCTTGACAGTCCACATGCACCCGAACAAAAAGCTGTTAGCTTAAGCCGCCAGAAAACAGATATCACCCCCACAAAACAAATGGAATGCAATAGGCTGAGCTAAAGGGAATCTGTAACATCTGCTATCATGATTGCTATCGAGAGCCTATTTGAATATGGATTTGTCATCAGAGGAAGGCTTAGGCAAAAAGTCTGAATCATCAATTATCTGATAATATGCCTAATAGCAAACTGTATTAGAACTAAATCCATCCACATATGTTATACCTAGTAAAACACTTACTCTTCCTTAGGGGAGAACGACGATTTGCCAAAGATTGCTAATAAGAGCTCCTCGACTATCTATACTTATAAGCAATGTTCCAGAAATGGTGGTTTTAACACAACGTTAGCAAAGGCGAATATTTTTGGGAGCACAGTTATAAAACAAACTGATGAAATAAAACATCGACCATATTCATCACATTGCCATCGGCACATTGACCCAGGCTACTGCCTTATTACAATGTTGTACTTGCAAGGTGCCAATGCATTGATCTCGACCGTTACCACACCAAGGAAGTGCTATGACAAAATTTTAAGTCGAATGGCTACAATCGCAAAAGATTGCTAGAGCCCTTTCTCATCACACATCCCACAATTTTAAGACTGCTGCTAACATCAAGACCAAAAAACCATTGGCGACATTGACACCAAGTTATTAGAGATGACACATCTGACAAATACCGAACAGAAGCCTACTAAAGCAAGGACGGCAGGATGACTATCGGTGGTGAAAATTTAAAACGATTTTTTCCGTAGAATGGCATATTTGTAGATTACCGACTCACGGGCCTAAAAACAATGTTAAACTCTTGCCGAATCACTTACTACGCCAGAATTTGGTTACTTACTCAGTGGATGACGAAGCAGTTGCAGTCGAAGATGAAAGAAAACAAAACACGAAACTCCTCGCATTCTTCGACCTGACTAGACGTGACGAGAATCCACGTCAGTATACATATTATGACATACGTTGCAACTATCGCGGGAATAATCCAGGTTTTATTACCTGTCGGCGAGACGGCACATGAAACGTTTGCGTTGCCGTTTAATGATTTAGCACCAACGCTACTAAAAAACGCACAAAATGAAGAAGGAAATAGAGAGCATTGACGTTTTTGATAGGGACGAGGTGTCAATGACAGCACAGGATGTATTGACGCTGACATACCGGCCCCTATGTGATATATATTCGAGGAGTTTGCCTTCATATTCGAAGAAACGGTGAGCGAAAGCAAATTTTCGAGGCTTGTATGGATCACACACATTGGCCATAGTTTTACGGAAAGCTTATACGCTTCAGGGGCTATTCGCTCGAGTTTCGAGCTAGAAGAGCTTGAAATACCATATATTTGCTAACAAACGTATTAAGCCATCGTGCGTAAAATAAATTTTAAAATTAAAAAAAAAAAATCGTCCGGAGAGAAGGTGATATATTTGCCCGTCGACTCAACCCAATATCTTGGTGGGAAGGCACCTGATGGCGAACGGACAGCCTCCGGAATATCTGCGAAGTATGGTTTATTGCCAGCGGAACTGTAAGAGTATCTTAAGCCGGTTTGTATCGTGATGATTTTGCGGAATTTGTTTATAAGAGACGGTTTGTGCATGTCACCAGCCTAACTGTACTACAAATAAAGAGGAAGAATATTCCTCTTGTTCAAAATTTTGACCGGGGATAAGATAACGTATTGAAACGTTTCCAATTCTCGGTCACGCTAGCTTTCTTGATGACGATCTACAAGTGGGAGGGTCAGAGGTTTGATCTAGTTGGCTTGATTGTCGATTCTCAAGACACAGTCTCTACACAAGGACAGCTGTTCGTAGTGCTGTGGCAAAGTACATTTCGCGTCGTAATTAAGATTGAATGCAAACTCGAACACAAGTTCATTCGGAATACTGTATTTGAGGAAGCTCTATAAACATAAAATTCGATCACGATCACTAACTTTTGCACACTCTAACTTGATACAGTGTAGGAGTATTGACCCTGTTAAGAACGGATGAAAAGCTTCATGGCTGGCTCGTGAGATATTGGTCTAATTGGAGCTGATGGCATTTATGACATAGATGGCATTGATGACATTGATGGCATTGCTGTGACATTCGACAACATTTACTTTCATAAGCAGTAAACTTTGTAAAAAGGTTTGAGTTCTAACTACCGATTCTTATAAGCATGGTTCTTGATGAGAAACTTGAAAGCGGATATAACTAGCAATGACAGGGATTGGACATGATTACCAAAGGTCTTGTAAATGCTGTCAAATAAGAACGGCAGCTTATGGACTAGAATGTATTAGAATGTTTCCTCGATAACCACGTGGATGCCGCTGCTGATATGATCACAGATGCCATTTTCTTTGGAATGAGAACCTTTATCCCTCATCGGATGAAGAGTATCAAACCAAAAGAAAAGGCATGGTACGACTCGAGATGTAAAGAGGCTGTCATTGTTAGAGAAATGTTTTGTCGGTCCTCCAAGACCAACCCGACAGAGGAAAACCGTAAAAAGTTCAAACGAGACAGGAATGCCTGCAACGTCTTTCTTAAGCGTGTAAAGTTCCAATATGACCAAAAACTGAGGAAAAAAAATACCACAATGTCCCAAAGGTAGTAAAAATGTTTGGTCGTTCGTCAAAAATATTAGAAATTCTGCCTCATCCTTCATCCCAACACTCATTTATAATGACATTCTAGCTGTCAGCTCTTTGGACAAGGCCAATCTGCTTGCTGCACATTTTGCGCCCAGTTCAACACTCCCATATTGTGCTTTATCTCCGCGTACACTTGATTACATCGAATCTTCAATGGGACAAATCTACTTTCGCACTCGTCTAGTAGAAAGAGTTCTTAAATATTTTAACATTCGCAAATCCGCTGGTACAGATGGTATATTTCCCCTGCTTTTAAAGAAGTGGTCTTCTTCGCTGACAAACTGCAAAAGCTTTTTCATCAATCCTACTATTTAGGACTCTTTCCGAGCAATTAGAAAACAGCATTTGTCGTCAAAAATGCTGCGAAATGTCTAGGTTTCCTCAAGCGATGTAAGAAATACTTCACACCTTCTGACCTGGCCTCAATATATAAGGCGTTTATCCGCCCGGAAATAGAGTATAATGCCCACATCTGGTCGGTTGCGCACAAAACCTCTCTGCACTTGCTAGATATGATTCAAAACCGTGCTATAAAACTCAGAGGTGATACTAATATCACTCAAACAATGACACTCTTGAACACCGACGTAATGTCTCGTGTCTCACTTTGTTTTATCGCTATTTCCACCACCAGTGATCCAAACATTTAAAACCAATGTTCACAGTTACGTGTCTTTCCATCCTCCCTGATTTTCCTACGCCGGCGCTGTGTGCAAGCATTTTAAGGGTACTTAAATCCATTGATCGTGCGCAAATTATAAAAAAAAGATGACATTCATATAAAGTATAAAGTCATTTTAAGTAACGCCGAGGAATGGTTATATTGTATTTCCATTAGTAGATACCTATGCCATGGCATCTAAAAAAGTGGATTTTATCTAAAGTTTAAGTACAGAGACTCCAAGAAACTAAATGATCCATATAGGTCTTTCCAATATACTGTTCCTTCGTTCCCTTATCCTTCGCCCCTAACTGAATTAATCCGTGCATATGACTTATTGTAACTATCTTATATAAGTAGGTAGCTCTCCTCTCTTTAAAAACCCCACTTAACAAAAGTTCCATAAACAACTTTACACCTCCCACCCTATACTCGTATCTTACTAAGCACCTGTTGAGTTATCACCCTCTCCCAACTCGTCAAAAGACTTACCTTCGATAATTCGTGTGCAGTTAATATTTTTCGGATAATCATTTGGATAGTCTGGGCTGTACAGCACATTTTGGCCAGGTTCACCTTCAATAAAGAGGCGACACTTATCCATAAGCCCATCGTCGTTCATCTCAGCATCACGTTCGATACGATTATGCGATGTCTGGTGCAAATATTGCTTCCCCGATTTTATCGTTGTTGGGCTTTGAAAGAACATACTAGAATATGACTCAGTCTGTTTCTGTATCTGTGGCTGTCTCGAATAATGATGATGCACCATTACTCCGGTCACAAAAGATACACTAGCCATTGTTGTATCATTACCATCATGACTCTGACTCTGAATTTTGCTCTTAGGACGTTCAGTGCTCTTCCAACTTTTGATTGAATTTCCATTCAATGATGTTTGCAGGGATAAAGATGTTTGTGATGTCGGTGGTGCTGATGTCGACGACGATGATAACATAAACATTTGATCCAACGACGTCATCATGGAAAGCGGATACGAATGATGCTGCACCAAATTCGTATGTATTGATTTTGAAGGTACTCTTGTTGAGGATGGGAGGTAATTTTCCAAGGATTTGAAATTGTTTACGTGTGTTGGGAGGTGACTTGGTTGACTACTTTGACTGTGCACAGGATGCATTATCGGTTGTGGACGATGTTGGTGAAATTTTGTCGTAGCAGTTGTCGAGCTGTTTGGTGAGACTGAAAATAAATAGAGAAGAAAAGATATTTAATAGGGTAAAAGATATAGAAGGGTATGAAGGGAAATCTATTCAATAAGTGAAGGACAATTTTGAAGTTTACTTCAGGAAATATGTTCCTGAATAAGAATTGACGTGCATATTTGTTTGGTTAATGGCAGCTTTTACAATTCGATTGCATGCAAACCTGTTTCTGAATCCCGAAAGCTTCGTAGCGTCTTGCTTGATAAAATTGCATGAAATTGAATAGATTATTATTAAAATAAAAGTGCCCTTTAGATTTTAAGTCGCAAGACTTAGTTCCCTGTGCAGAAAACTTGAACTGCCATTTAAAACCGGAGTAGCTCACAGAACATTAGACGCGGCTTTTCTGATTGCTTGGTTACAATGTCGCTTCTAGTCTTATATTTGGTAGATTTGGGTAGGCTCAATGAGAGGATGTTTCTCTTCAACTAGTCGATCCCGTTAGGGGTCTTCTTCCACATCGTCCGTATTATTTGAATGTGAAGTCGCTCAGTGTGGTTCCAACAGACCCCAGAATATTTCCAGATGGGTGAGGTCACACTTTTGCACGTCATGACAAGCGCATTTTCACTTCTGGTGGGAATACAAAAATTGCTTGGGTCAGAGCGTTGTTATCAACCGACCCAGCCACCTTAAACGGCCGATGCGCTTTTTTTTGCATTTATCGTACCTGTATGGCAATTAATCGAGAAACTGCTGACTGCCCTATAACTTGGATTGGGCCTGCAGCGCAACAATCAAATTCGTAGCGGAGTGCTTGTCTTAACTCCCAGTAGCATAATACTGACCTACACCGTTTTAGGGCTCATAACTCTATACGGAAGAGATTACAAAGACACGAAGAACCAAGTCATGCTAAAAATAATTCACTGTTGACGACCCTTGAAACGTTTAAAGGACAACGACCTTTGGATCTGCAAGTGAAATGCTCGGACCCTTAACAGGTCACGTGCAGCCGGGAACTACCAGAGGCCCTTCACTGCTATCAAGCAGATGCCACCGCCATTCACGAAATGCGATGGGATGGACTGGACATAAGAAGGATGAAAAACTGTCGCATACATAAATGTGATGGCAAAACGTCTTAAGTGAGCGTCTTTTGATAATCTGCATCACGCCACCAAAGAAACGTATGACCAATGCCGAAGTATGATGCCTATGGTGATTTTTATTCCAGTATAGAAAATAAGACATCTTCGGTTGGTCATTTGGTAAGCATTGCCTGCACGACACCAGGTCCGTAAATGAACTCGGACTTATAGACTGCGGCATGATGAAATATCACTATAGCAATCACATGGTTTCCTTATCGCACACAATGGGACAGATGATGCCTCCAGTACTCTGAACACCCGAGCGATCCAGGTAGCCAACACTGACTCGGATTACCATCTCGTCGCAGCCAAGGTGCGAATGCAGATTTCGCAAGCACCAACAAAGAAGAACTACTGTGAGGAGATATACCGTAGAAAAGCTGCAATCGCAAGAGACCGCCAAAATCGTCGTCAAACGCGTATCCGGAAATCCCTCAAAAACAGGAAGAACATCGGCTTCTCCAGAAGAAGAAAAAATAGAACGAGAAGCGCGCGATCGAACATATTGAGAGGTTGTCCTCCAAGAAAAACCTTATAGACGTTTTACCAACAGGTAAAAAGAACGTGTCTATTAAGATGATCCGTAGTGACGTAGAAGGAAACCTTGTAGTAGCATTATAATTACAGAATATGGGAAATTTTTTTCTGCAGACTGTAAGACGAAGAAGCTGAATAGACAAATCAATTTAGACGATGATAGCCAAAACTTCCGTCCAGTTGACCAATACGAAGTAGGGAAAGCAATACCAGAACTGAAATCTAACAAAGCAGCTGAACCTGGCGGCTTACCGGACAAGATATTCAAACCTGCTGAAAATGACTTTGTGGAGAGCACACACGAACACATTTCTAAGATTTGGTCAGAAAAGTGTGTGCGTGATGAATGGAGTCTCAGTATCGTATGCCCGATCCACTGCCCGAGACTGCCTCAATTGCGACAACTCGCCTACAACATACTATCTGATATTCTGCCGTATTGTGTGAATGTTTCAAATCCTTAACCCTATTGGTCACTATTAGTGCGGTTTAAGACCAGGAAAGTCCACAATCGTCGAAATCTTCACACTCCGCCAGATCCTGGAAAAAACTCAAGGAGTCTATATAGATAATCACAACCTTTTCATCGATTTTAAGGCATTATGTGACAGCATTTATAGAAACGAGCAATAAAGAGCCATGTCTAGTTTTGACATCCCTACCAAGTTCGTACGCCTGTGCAGAATGACAATTGAAAACGGTCCCAGCTCCGTTAAAGTCGCTAACGACTTAACCGAAACCTTTGATGTCAAAAAAGGTTTTAGTTAAGGTGCGAAGCTGTCATGTGACTTCTTTAATATCATACTTGAAGAATTGTGCTGACCTCACAAGCGATCACTGGAGCCACAATCTTTCAAAATCTATGCATAGCCTTTATCACCCAGACTATGGATGGTTCGCCTTACCTGACACAAGAATTTGGGTCGCGTTGAGATCCAACACTCCTCATAAACGATTTTCTCTTATACGCCGCACCGATTATGATTCTTCTATTCTTTGCCAAGTCTTTCCATGAAACTACTCTGGAGGGAGGTTTGACAAATGCCCAGAGATTGAGAATGGTGCGGAATCAATTGGTTGCAGACTTGTCTTATCAAGTCACCCACAGCCGCAATATATCTCCATACCTCTGACATTTCACCCCTCACTGGCATGGCTACATTATGGAATGAATAAGTCGATTCGAACATTCGAATTGACCGTGTATTTCTTATTCTCTTTCAAGTTCACAACTTTCGAGGACATTTTCTAATCCGCAGCCATTCGAATTCCGAGCACTTTCTATAATATAGTTCAAAATCATGAATAAATTGGATGGTTCCTGAGCTAAAGCGTAAAATTGGCTTTAATTAAATTTTCACTATACACATACATCAGTTAAGTTCCTGAAGAGGTGCTACGCAAGTAATATTCGTGAAGCATCTAGTAATTTACCCTTCTCAATATTACAACTAACTCCCGTTTTGCAGCAAGACGCCAGCTTCATTTTAAGCTCCTTTCTAAACTGTTAAGTTTTTTAGTTTCAAAAATATAGAAAATGAAAAAGCACGAAATTAAAAGGGCTTATCAAATTCAGATTAATTAAGTCATCTCGTAATGCACCCCCGCAACTTTCACCACATAACCCTCCAACAAAACAAACAAAAAAAAACATCAAAACTTCTCCGAACAGTGCAACTACCAAAAGTGTGCATTCACGAATAGGCACATGCTGAGCTCATAATAAGTTGGCAACTTTTGCCAAATGCCGAATAAAATTCTAAACTTAGGGGAATTTGTTGCCTTTCATTTGGATACAGCTGCAGAGCCCCCACGTAGATTCCTGTTAATACTATTATGTATTCTTACATTCCAGGACAACTTATTCGGCACAGGCAACGTGCCTTTGATATGACTCTCCAGTCTGTGCGCCTTTTCATTTGCCATTCAAATGGAGTACTCCATTCAGAACTTTATATTGGTATTGCAAAAATTTTGAATCTTTGAATGCATTCCCAACTTTACGAGGGCTTTGCGGATACACAAATACCCCGAGGGATGATGATAATGAGAATGATGGAAATCGTGTAACATTAATGTAGTAAAATAAAACATTGCACGCAGAAAAAGAGAGAATAGAAATGAAATGAGGGGGATGAAAAAAGAAATAGTTTAAGTCGGTTAACCTGCCTTGCTCCGCCGGAAAAAGGAAACATACTTTGAGGAGGAAACCTCGTTGTAGGGCGTCGTTTTCAAGTAACTTTCATCTGCTCAATGTGGTATGTGGTGCCGCTACGAGTTGATAGATATATTCACTTGAATAAGTTCTAACCTTTATGAACAGTATTCAAACTCTATTGAAAGTTATTGGCCTAACTTAGAGGTGGAACTTTCCAACACTTGGCTGTCTGATATTTCATTTGGTATGGGGTAATGGGTTTTCTTCTTCTTGGACAGGTGGAATAGAAATGAGGTCATCGGTTGGCGCTTTAGCGGAAAAAAAACTATTCCAACTGTGGTGAATAATTCCCGTCTTTGACAAATCAGATAATCGGCATATTTAGTTTACAGTGTCGTTTAGCAATACGTAGTCCTCCTCTTCTCAAAAGTCTAGTAGGAGCAATCAGTAAAGTCTTTCCAAATGAAAGGCAATAAATTAGGAAAAAGAACGCCATATCTGCAGAACAGAGCACTTGGACAACAAACTACTCCATTGTACTTCTTGTATATCACTTTTATTGGAGTTTCTTACTCCTTCGCAGAAAAAATAGGAAACGCTTTAATGATAATGCACCAGTACCTACCACATCAACGCCTAGTATCGGCATCCTGATACGTAGGTAAACACTCACATGACACTCTACTCTAAGCTTTGGCTAGCATATTGATCATCAATCTCATTTCCTGCGGTTGCATTGTGATTTGGGATCCAAACAAGGTTCTATGAATTCAACCATTCGACTTCTCTGAAGCCTTTCATCTTCGAACATTTTCGTGCCTCAGATTCTGGCGGAAATGAATCCTGGACACGGGAAAGTCGATTTCATTTTTTCGCGGTATAGCAGAATTTCTGGTGCCATCGCATGGGAGATAGACTTTGAAAATGCAGCTCGTTATACGAATACGAATGGGAGAGAGATTCATTAGTGCATCTGCTAGTAGAGCAGGTCCAGGGCCGCTAGAGAAATTCCTTATTCAGCCAGGACAGACCGTTTCGCAATGAAAGGAGCTGGAACTTATTTTTTTGAAATTTGTTCCGCAAGACAACAAACGCATAAAATATATATAGTCCTATCATAGCCGTATACATCCGAAATACTCTAATCTGTAACAAACCGCTGTCTCCTTGACATCTCCTTTACTATGCCAGAAAGCCGACAGTGCTTTGGACGTTTTCCTGATATGTTTGGTTCAAAGCAGTTTGTTATCGAGGATGACACCTATGTATTGAGCTTCATTGAAAAAATGGATGATGGATGGATGAGTCCTCCTTGTGATAGAGGATTGATTTAGTGCCCATTTTAAACCAGACAATCGCCAGGACTGATCCAACAGAATGCATAGCCACATGATCCTGACATTTCAGAGCATAGAGGCTAGAACCCCTAATATGATTAAACAGTGAGTCAACCAACATGCGCCATAAGAGTGGAAAAATAATGCTGAGGGGTTGGCGATATTTGTTTGCTATACCGTGACATATTGGCAGCCGTCGCTATTCGCAATAATTTACCGGTATTGTAATTTTCCATAAAACTGGTAATTGATCTATACTGTGTTTCCTGGCCATGTTATATATGCTGTCAAAGTTCCGCTGTCGATATCACTCTCTCAATCTAAGAAATTTCCTAGCGCTAACACCTTCCTTAGAGTGCACCTCAAATACTACTCAACAGATTTAGAAGACCAGTATAGCTGGATTTACATCGATGGTGTGTACTTTGCATCTAGCATAAAGTAAATTAGCTTTGCGTACATAAAGCTTAATCGCTCCCTTCATACTCACTCTTGGCGAGCGGGTAGAAATCGTTTTCGATTTTAGGTATCATATGCTCCCATATGAACCCGAAAGATCTCAGGCCCTAATATCGTTCCTCCTACTCATCTCAACCAAGTTAAGTGGCATTAGTCTGAGTTTCTCGAGGAGTGCCAGAAAAAAAAGCTCTGAGTGCCCTCTATTCTTGCAAGGCGGCTATAGGATCAAGATGGGATCTACGACCCAAACCTATGTGGTGGATCTGCAACACGGTTGTGAGGCCAATGCTCACTCATGGCACAGCCGTTTGGTGGCCAGCACTGAAAAGTCAGACTAATGTCAACGTGTTAAAATCATAGTCCATTTGCTACAATAGACCTGTTCGACATGCAGATAACAATTAGCTCTGCCCTCAAGATTAGAAATATTCAGCAGTGAAAAGGGCTTACTGTTGGACGCTGCATATTGCCTCGACCAATCAACCGACCTTCAATTACTTGAACTACATTTCAACGTTGACCTCAATAATCTTATTCGGAAAGGAACGAATGGACGCATCGCAAAATCTTTTTCAGTAAGTCAACTAAGACGGTGGCATTGCCGCAGGGGTCTTCTCTGCATACAAAAACCCTTCAGCCTAAATCAGACCTTTGTTTGAGTCAGATTAACTCCAATACACGCGTCGGAGATTTAAAATACAGATTTCTGGTTTCGAAAACCACAAACTCAAAAGTGGTTAATGACTTGCGCGCATATCTCTACAGGATGGCTACGTAGCACAAGATAACACCATTTTAGTTATTGGTACACTAGGACGTAGCAGGGAACTGCGTCCCTGGTGGACTAGTCAGACCCGGATTTCTATGGAGGTTGAAATCTTGAGGAAATCATCGACGCCACGGAGGAGTATTTTGCAAACCTTCCAGAAAATTACTTTTCCGACGGAATTAAGAAGTTGGAAAATCGCTGGAATAAGCTAATACTATATATTGAATAAAATAAAAAAAACGTTTAAAAAAAAATTTCTTTTTCATTCCCAAGGAGGTTACTTTTCACCCCACCTAGTAGGGTACAACGCCAAGCAAATTACATACTTTCAAGAACCCTCTAAAGTCAATCAAAGATGGAATCATCGAGACAACTGCGAGACATGTCATTTTCAATACTTAGTCCTCAAGAAAGCTAATCAATCTCGGGAGAAGGGATAACTCCAGACTCACAAACATACTCGTAATCATGGGATACAGTGTTATTAGAAAATACAAATTAACACGGCACTCGCAGATTTGATAATCAACACCCCATTTGTATTATAAACAAAGTGCAGCATCGTCAATCATACACTCCAGCCTCATGAAATCATGAAATCGTAACCTGACGCCATTCATCTGCAGATGCCGCATTTCAATGATAGGTAGGTTAAGCTAGCTTTAATTATTTGAAAATATTTTAGGAGAAATCAGTTTTAATTTTAATCTTAAATAAAGTGGAGATTCTCCTCTGACAAAAATTTTGTTTTTAATTTTTCTAATGTAAATAATTTTTTTTGCACGTAGCGATTGAGTATTCCTCACAAGAACTGCAGAGATACGATGAGGAAGATGAAACTCTTGCAGAGTAAAACTGCCGTGTATTGGCACGCATCAGAATGTAATGTAGAACTTGAAAAAAATTGATCAGAAGATTTATCATATTTGGTTTCAGGAGTAACTGGAGTATACTACTCCGCGCTCTCGAGGTCTACTCTAATTAAACCTCACTTAGAGGGCTTTCTAGGGTCCCTCTAAGATCAAATTAAAAATGAAATCTTTTCAAGTGACGTTAGGAGAAATCTAATTACGATGGATTCCTGAAGTAAGGCAGTGCCCAGAATAAATTTTTCTTAATTACAGTTTTATTATAATATTTTCAGCACAAATAAACTTGAAAAGATAATTGAACATTCTATTTCTATAGAGTCTCATATCCGATCTTTATAGCTTAAGCAGCAGAAGTCGATATTGGATCTATTAAAATGCGAAAATCTTTCTGATATCCTTGCAAGAATATATTTACGACTTACACTTAACCTTACTACTCTTTTCTCCAACAATATTAGAACTTGCTTCGAGTTGGAGACAGAGGGTACCGTGTTCGATTTCGATTAATATCTCATCTTTGTGCAGCAATAAATCGTCAATTTATTGTTCATAAAATTTGGTAGGAAATCAATAGTATCAAATACTAAAGTACTTGAACTTATACAGCAGTTTTCAAAACCTCTTCATTTAACTATTGTACAATCTGTCAAAGTCAAAAGTCACTTATTTCAAAACTTCTTCTTTCTATTAAGCATAAGAAATATTTTCAAGAGCAATTTCATTTAATACCTTTCATTCACTAAATTAAGTCACCCCAATGACCCAGTTTTGAAGCATCCCTCCAGCAAACTCGCTAGAGGTGGATCTCGAAATCGAGAGAATAAAAACGTCTCCAAAACTGACTATGTAAATTGTCCGTCTTCTCTAAGTTTAACGTCCACTAGACAGTAGGCACTAGCTCATCTTTATGATAATGGGGCTATAAAGAGAGTATCTACGAGTAAGCCATCAAAATATTCACTCAATCATTTATAATTTTGAATTATAGCCTCAAACATAGCTGTGGATAATTTTCTCCCAAAATATCTTATTTCTCAAATTTGCTTTTGAAAAAAATAACAACGAAGAACAAAAAAATTCTTCCAATAATCTGATATCCCATAAAAAGCTACCACATCCGTTGATATTAAGGGAATGCTGAGAAGTTTCTATCTATCATTGGGAAGCACATCGTCACAAAACCATTTCGGCATCAGTCAATTTTATTGATTCACCAACGTCATAAACATGTCTCTCCCTGGCGCGTTGGCCACGCTCAGGGGTATTCTCTGTCATAATGTACGATTTTCTCATTCCCTAGCGGCAGATTCTTTTTCGAAGAAATAAAATAAAAATTGGAGCAACTCAGCGAACGTTTCTAAGTGCGGTATATGGGAGAATGTATGCCAGGATATCTGGTTAAAAGTGGGTCAACATTTGGATAAAAAAGAAATCAGATAGAATAAAGTAATCGAGGAAATCCTTCCAGCACAACAAAAGAAAGAAAGCAAAATACAAAAACTGAACAAAACCAAAGAATGAGGGAGGACGAAGGATTAACTTTATTATTGCGTTTGCCATAGGGTAAATTTTAGTTGAAAAATAATTTTGAACCACTGAGAAATAAGGACACAAAACTCGTTAGGGGCTAATGTGTACGTATGTATTCGTATAGGCAAAGGACAGACTAATAACGAAAATTGTTTGTCTTGGGTTTGTCTAATTGGATGAGTTCTGAAAAGTATTGTTTGATGGTAAATGTTCAATAGTGTAGTACAGGAAGAACTTAGAAAACTTAGTTGTTTTTTTATGTGGCGTATAGTGACTGTAGCAAATATTTTGAAAACGAGAATATGAAAATTCATAATTCTATGAAAGAGCACGTAAGCTTAAATACGTAAATCCTGTCGGCATATCCGTTTTCAATACATCTTTCACTCTAAATACATATACGTATTGTATGCCTTCAAATATAGCCCTCTTTCTATAGTTTTTTGAACTAAATATGCATATAGACTGGTACGGATCATAACGGGTGACCAGATAGCAATGATTGTTTCCCCAATAGTTATGTTTCAGCAGCTGTTCAGCCGTTAGTCCAGCCGTTAAAATATTCAGAAAGGTTTTCCATTTCATCATGCATCGTTTTACGCTTGCCAAAGGTGCAGAAATTATTAAAAAAAATTATCGAAATTCCGGCTCCAGAAATAAAGAAAAATAACAGCCGTAGGGATCAGTACGGAAGAGTACCCTGAAATGTCGATTCAGCGCCGATCGGCTGAATTGGGCATATCCAGAGAGTCAACCCGGCTTATTTCGCAGGTGGATTTGGGCCTACATCCGTATAAGATTGTGCTGACGCAAGAATTGAAGCCGAACGACTACAGATAATGCCGTGGGTTCGCTAATTTTGCGCTGGTAATGGTGGCCGGGGATCCGGATTTTGGCTAAAAAATCATCTTCCCGGACGAGGCCCATTTTTAGCTCAGGGGCAAAGTTGCCGTTATTGGAGCGAGCACAGTCCACAAGTGCTCGGCCAAGCATCAATGCATCCACAAAAATTGACTGTTTGGTGTGGTTTATGGCATTATTCCTTTCGAAAGGAGGAAGGAGACACCGTCACCGTCAATTGTCTGAGGACAACATCGACATATCCGAACTGTGGTTCCAACAAGAAGTTGTGAAGGAGAAATTTGGCGACTGAGTTATCTTACGGCGTGCATTTATCAATTGGCCTCCACAATCATGCGATTTGACACCACTCGATTATTTTCTCTGGGACTACGTAAAGTGCTTAGTTTACGCAAACAAGCCAGAATAATATTGGACAGAGTCATAAAAAATTGTACCGACCCCTTGGAACACTGCCAGCGAATATGAGGCGGCCATTTGAATGATGTGCTATTCCACACACAATGCCATGAACGTAGCTTCAAAATGAAGCCAGAATTAATTCTATATCTGACACCGTTGTTGTTTTATTTAATTTTTTTTCCTATCGTTCTTATCTGGTCACCCTATATAATTTACGGTAACGGCTTGGCCTCTGTTCGCCCTAGGACCTGCTTCGCCTCGGAACACTCCAATATCAGCTTTACCTTTCGGCTTATCATCTAATACTTAGCGTAGTAGACGAGGAAATATCATTATTTTAAAAATGATTATTCCATTCTTTCAAGGGCTTTTAAAGTTTTAACCCAAGCTGTTTCACCAAAACAATACATTTCAGTAGGATCACCATTAATATATTATTTTCAGCCATACAAGGCCAAAGCGAGAGAGGAAAACAGTAAAAATTTGAAACGGCAAGGAAATAGCTTCAATGTATCTTAAACGTTTGATATGCATCTACGACCAGAAATTATGGTAAAAGATATTACAGTGTCTCAAAGTTAGCAAACATTTTTCGGGAAAAATATTAGAAATTCTTTCCATCTCACTTGCAATTAAATTCCAGTTTTAAGGCTCTTTGAATAGGACCAGTCTGCTTGCCGTACAATTCACAGCCAGTTTCATTGTTCCACATCGTATTATACTCGTATGTGTACCTCTGAACTTGAAACCTATGAATCTATGGGAAGAATACTTAAATGAGTCCACGGTAAACGTAGTTTTAGGACATACTGAGGGAAAACAGGAAGGCGCCGACTTCTTAGGGAAGCCGGAAAGCATTCGTTATATCTGCCGGCATCCTCTACAGTCATACCATCTGCAGTTATGCTCACATGCGACAACGCTGTGAATAGAAATCTAAACCGAGAACGCAGATAGTCCTCACGCAGATTCGGTTCCTGAGATTCTCTCCTCTGACACTTTCCGTGAACCCATTGCGACTTCGGACTCAAACAAGACTCAGTGAATACGGCTTTTCAAATGGTTTTAGAGAAGCGTTGTATTTTCGAAACGATTTCGAGGTGGTGGGAGGATTTCATAAGGCTTATGCGTAGGTGCTTCTGCTCCTCCACCGATTCTTGATATCTAATTGTCAAATGTTACGTATACGTTCCCTTGGAAACCAATCGCAAATTTTCAAGGAGTGAAATCGACTATTGTCTTCCTTAGAAAAGCATCCTAAATCAGTTTAAGAGTCGTCTTCGAAGATTAACAATGATGATAATAAATGCCCTTTCTGGCTTAGATTCCGGTTAAAACCATTCATGCACGCAGGGAAAGTCGATTTTCTACTTTCGCAGCGACATGAATTCTGGTATCATAAGAACAGAGTCAAGTTTGGTGAACAATTGATTAAATCAGATATTTCCAAATCTCTCCTCGATTCGATACGGCTCAAATCCGTAAACGTAACGTGCCCCATACTCGATAGTAGCATATTATCTGGTTTAATATCACTATGGACAATTACGTGTTCATGTAAATATTATAAGGCTGATGCAAATCCAATCATATACAACCCAGCAGTTGGTTGATCAATGAAGCCATACATCGCAAGCAGTGATAACAAATCCCCACCGACCATATATTCCATGACAAAATAAACGTATGACAGCGATTGCAGCTAATAAAACAGGTTTACATTAAACGGACTTCGAGATGAGGCAAGCGTATTGCGTTCTGTAATCACTTGGGAGACCATATTCGGCACGCAAGGCTATCGAATATTCCATGCACGTTATACCAAAGACCACTTCTTTTTAAACCAAAGTGCAGCCTATGATATTATTATTATGGGAAGGAGGATTTAACAGCACCCGTGACTTATTTTCGTAAAACCTTGTACCACCACACAACCGATGCATAGGATAGAAGTGATCTTATTAAAGCCATGTTAATCCAAGCGTTGCTCCCCCGTGACAAGCCCCACGTTTTGTCGAGAGCTGACAGCGCTTTGGAAGTTCTCGACGTGTCAGGTTTGTCCAAAGAAAGTTGTTATCCACGATGAAACCCAGGTACTTAGCTTCAATGGAAAAACACATCAGCATCAGCAATCAGGATCTTTCGCCTGAATTAACAGATTCATAGATGTTTATTTAGATTCTAACACATGCTAACGTGCTAACGAGATACCAGAGCAATTTGTTAAATAACATAACTTATTGGTATCTCTTTAATACAAGAATACCAATGAGAGCGAAGTCTCGAAATATCCCTAAGTCATTTTTTGTCTGTTATTGCAGACCTAGAAATAGGTCATAGACTTCATACTGCTCTCATAGCTTGCCAAACCGTGACATAGAAGATTTCGATACTCTATTCAGATAGTTCATCAACAATTTTTTATCCAAGTTAAATAGCTTAAAATAATTTTAATTTAAAATATTCATTAACGTCGAGTGTCAACCCCATAATGTAGTCTGAAGAACTCTGTACAATTCGTTTTTAAGTTTAAGGTAGTTTATCGTTACCGGAGTCTTAAAATTGGCTAGCTAGCTACCCTTTTTAATCGCAACAGGACTCTCAAACAAGGAACTCTATTAAAAATGTTTTTTTAGGCTTTCCTAAAATGTGATAAAACGCCTGCAGTACCAGACTCATATCAACGCCGAGAACCTACAGTCGGACAATCAAAGAGGAAATGCTCAAGCTTCCCAGGAGATGCTGTCACTCACGCAAACTTACGTGTGTTATCGACAAGCACATAGACGCCCGTTAAGATACCAGTAAGCAGTCTATAGTATGTATTTCCTACTGAGGGCGGTGGATTCCCATTTCAATCTTTTTTCTTAAGACGGACGAGTGCAGACCATTGTATGACACATCAATGTGTCAAGAGCAGAGGCAGGAGTATTACAAAGAGCGCCATTCAGCCGAGGTGAACCGTTCGGTGGAGTTCTGTATAGCAGTTTCGTGTTTGCGTGAAGGCTTACACCGCCATACAACTGGCGCATAGAATAAAATTTGTCTGATCATAGTTATGTAAATCTAGAGACACCTTTTCGGTGAGAAGCCTCATGAATTGAAGGTATGACGGATGGGATTGACTAAAATTCCATTTCTCGTCCACTAATCGTTGATTACGCCTATGGACTGGGCAGGCAATGCATATATGTAATCTGGGTTTGACTGAATGAAGATCTTAACATCACCGAAGTAGTTAGTTGCGTTGCTGAAGGCGATCTCAATGTCAAGTGTGAAAGTCAGTGTTCCTCTATAGTAGTGAGGATTATCTTCAGACTTAGCTGCAACTGATCTATATCTCAAATTGGATATATGGTATCGATACTGTAGAACAAATTGATTATATGGTAATCTGGGAAAGCGATTCAGTGTACTTTTTGAATGTACTTTCATTCTGGCTGTTTTGCTCCTTCGAAGACGTTGGTCAGTCTCCTGGTATAACCGCATATGTTGGTCTGCTTGACTCTAGACTATATAATTTGGCCTTATACTGTGCTTCGTTTCCTTTCTTCAGTGTAACGTAATGTTAGAGAATCAAACTAGTATCCCAATGCCTTTGTTGCAAAGAACCAGTAGTACAGCACCACAAAATTTTAAACGACTTAAGCTATTCGCTTCATTTAATGACCTGTAGTCTGGTCCGTTCGATTTAGGTACAGAATTCTAGACCCTCCACATGATTTTGGGTAGTTTAGCGGACCTGCACTCGACTATACGAAACATTTGCTATTGACCTGTTGCAGTTCACTAAAGACCGACATTTTGTCCTTCAAAACGTAAAGTTGTTCATTTTAGTCCTTCGATTCGGATCACTTACGTAGGTTGCTGTTTAGATTATGAGAAAAACAAGTAAAGATAAATATCTGTCATCGAAAATAATTGTTTGTTATTCAAAATACTCTCAATGAAGATCAGTACACTTTTGCATGCGTTTGAACCAATTTTCGAAGCACTTTTTCCACTCTGAGCGAGGCAACTCGAAAACATGCGTTTTAAAAACATCAACAGCTTGTTTAGGCATCGATAAAAGTTGATATAGCAATTTACTTTTGATGTGCGGGAATCGAAAGAATTCATTGGGTGACCAAGTCAGATGACAAGCGGATGACCCATCACTTGTTTGACCCGATCTGTTGTGACCGTTCTACGTTTCTGTAATGGGACTTTTCCGGTTTTTCCGAAGAAACAGGCAACCATTTGCTTTGTCGCAAGTCACGATCTGAAAGACGTCTTTTAAAGCAAAGCGATCGAATTTTTTCCACAATTGAGCATGCCTCAATTTCACGATAAGTCACGTGACGATCGTGCAGTATCAGTTCCCGCACAGCATCGATGGGACAATAACCGATTTTGGATGACGTTCATAAAATTCGTCCTGGTGCGAACGACGACCACGATTGAATTCGCAAAATCAGCTAAACGCAGTGGCCCGGGATGGTGCTTCATCGCCAAAAGTCAAAACGAGTTGGCCCGTACACCCTTGTTAAGCTAATACGCACGAAAATGTTCACGATTCTATTCTATTTTTTGTCTGAAGTGAATTTTCAAGTCTCTGTAAACTACGCACATAGCACTCGAATGACACAACGTTTTGAGCATGTGTACCATTAAAAACGTCAAACTTTACGATGCTGATATCAGAACGGTCTTAGTCGTTCGGTTTTCTTCCAAAAACTTACCAAAATATGGCAGAAGATGTGTCATATCTATTTTCCTACGAATTCTCGATTTCGAAGTGACAATTGAATCAAAGTCTAGTTCTTTAAGTCCCACAAAATTCTAGGGTATCGTTGAACTAAAGTTTGCAGCATGAATAATTCTGTATCTGTGTTTTGTGTTTGCTCTTTATTATTATATTTTTCTTTCTGCTTTATGGTTGCTTGTCTGAGTCTGCTCCTATACATCCATTATGAATGTGTCTACAGGCTGAACTGGGCTCTCCTAGATGACCAGTAATCCTTTTTTTATGTTTTGAGGGTATTTTTCATTTTCCTGTTCTCCCTCGTTTCGCTTCCGCTTCAGGAATAAGTAAATTCATTTCTGCTCTCATTCGTTTGTTGGCCCTTTCTTCTTTTTTTTTGCTATTTCTTTTGATTTCTTATTTTTGTTCTTTTGAAGCGATTTTCATAGAATTTTCGAATGAAATTGATATTTTGAAAATCTGCCAAGTGGTAGTAAATTTCAATGAGATTTTGTGTGCTTTCAATTTTTGCTGCGTATCCTGTGGAGAAATGGATGGCGAATATTTGTTTTAAGGTTTCACAACATTATTTTACATCCGCAATAAGAAGGAGATTGCAATTGATTTATGTTTCAATGCACACTTTATGGCTTTATTTGGAGAGTGGAATATAATAATAATAAAATTCATATGTTTGCCAATGAAAAGGACTAACGAAAAAATAAAAGATAGACGTAACACTGCTTAACATCGTTCTTTGGGTTCCGGTCTATGGGATGGAAGAAATTATCATTGTTTTTGGTCATACCAAATGGAAATCAGGATATTAAGCATGCACTCAGGAGGGTTCATGTCGGTTGGTAGAAGTTTTGAAGTTAAAGCGTTAAAGCGGATGGTTTTGAGGCTGAAAGCTTAATATTTCTTGCCTTAGTGTCCCTCGAATAGCAAACCTATATTCAAATACGCGTCATCTTCCTTCTTTATAACATGCGTCGTTGTGTATATCGTTATTTTCCATCTGCCTTTTGGTCGGCTTATTCAATCGGGCTTCTTGGATTACATTAATATCTGCTTTGGAGAAGTCAAGGACTCCGCATCTTGTTCGGCAGCACTTGCTCTGTCAACGGTCTTAACATTTCATGCGTACTGCCGAAATGCGTTGTCTGTAGAAGTTTTGCTGGGGTTGTGCAACCGAGGCTGTTGGTTGTCACTTATCTGATTTTTTCTACGCACGGTGGGGAGGGCATATCCACGCGCAATCCGCAAACTGGAGGCCGGGGTTCTTAATAGAATCCGTTGACAAAGGATCCGGCTAAATGGTCCGGTGAGAGTAGACTCGCTATAGGTCATGAGTGGTGTATTCAGGTTTCTTGTACCGCCATCCTTAATCCAGGGTCTCGACGCAACCATTGACCTCCTTTCAGACCTAGGATATCGAATATATGTCGAAGTAGCGCAAAAAGGTGGTGAGCACCCAATAACGCAAACTGACTAGTGTCGTGAATGCCGTCGTTGATCCGTATATGTCGCCGACATTCTGATGAAGGACGAGTATCCCTATTCGAACACACTGCCATTTCCCCTCCCCCCATTCTCATTTGGAGTATCCGATCACCTACTTGTCTTTTTCTTCTTTTTCCACTAGGAAAATTGAGTACTCTAAAAAAATGTACACGCCAGAGTGGTTATTTGGTCATTTCAGCTCCGACTTAGTTCTTCATCTGCCTTTTAGCTCCCCGGAACTTTGAAATAGATATGAAACATTACAGAACTATTCGACATAAAATAAATTGGAAATCCCTTTCCGTTCAAAATTGTTCACCTTACACCTATTTATGTACATACGTATCCGTAAAAAATGAGTACAATATCACTGTTTGCACAGAATTTTTTGTCGAATAAAAGATACATATTTGCTTTCCCCTGCCCCAAATATAGCTAATGGATGGGTGGTTCGCCAGCAGTTGTGTTGTTGCCCATGCTGTTTGAACAACAGAGCACTCATTATCGTTTCCATTAAGCAAATAAAAATTCAGCAATGATTTTAAAAGGACAAATTTGTTAGTGTGAAAATCGATATACCAAATTGTTCAATATATGAAAAAAGTCAAAAAGTTTCATCCT